>JADMNL010000022.1:196502500-201502500 GCA_016271365.2 Neoceratodus forsteri | reverse complement strand
TTGTCTGGTGTGACTTGGGGAACCCTGTTGACCCCACCATGTGGCAAGCCCTGTGGAGGAGACAGCCAGCAGGAAGTCACAGCAGACGTCAGAGTGATGGGGCTGAGGGACTCTTCTGAATGAGGGATGACTGGGAGGAGGGAACATAATGAAAAAAAAGAAAAGAAAAGGAGAGAAGATAGTCAAAACGTGTGTATGTGTGTGTGTGTGTGGGGGGGTCACAATCTGACCTTCAAGGTTTTTCAGCTTCTGGGTCATAGAAAATGCTGTTACAACAGATTAGATAGAAAAGCAAACCAGATTCACATTTTTATGTTGCTTGCATGCATGTGCAAGAAACATGTTGCAGCAGCTTGCTGCAGAAGCAGGTTGTAGAGGTGCGACACTGTTGTGGTCAGTGCCCCCACTACTTTTGGAGGAGTGGCCCATGTTCCCCAATGCGGTGGCATGCTACTGCTGACACTAGTTCAGCCAGTGTGTCACCACCTTGAAACATTTTAGCCGCTGCAACCAGGGGCTGCCCCGCATACCTCTCAACTGTACCACATTACGAGGAATGTTCCTCATTTTACTTCACAAAAGCTCCCTGTTCCACATTGTGAGGACTAGTTACACATTCATTATTAACATTTTAAAGCAAAAATCTATAGTAAATGATGTAAACAATATATTATTCAATTAATAACAGACTTTCTGGACATAAATGTAAACATTTTAGCAGTGTTCTGAGCCTCCCACATTTTGAGAGGCAATGTTCCACATTTGGGAGACAAAAGGTTGAGAGGTATGCTGTCCCATCATTGCAGCATCATCCACTGCAATGAGGGAATGACCCCTCATTGCAGGGCGGTCCTTTGCATGGCCCTGACCCAGTTTGATGACGGGGAGCCCAGTCCCCATCGGTATAATGTCCGCACCCCCGCATTTCTGCTATATGCTGAGGGGGTGCCCAATTCCACTCAGCATCATGCCCCCCCTCTTTCTTTGCAGAGAGGGCACCCAGTCCCCATTGGCTTCTGTACCCCCCTTGCACATTTAAGTTGTCAATGGGGAGCCCACTTCCCATTTTCTTAATGTCCCCCCCAACGTTTTGTCTGCCAAGGGGGGTGCCCAATTCCCTCGGCTCTCCCACCCCCTCTGTATGTGCTGATGGGGGTGCCCAATCCCCTGCCAGCTACAGCCCCACCAAACCACTCAGGTGGCACACTGGGAGCCCACCCCAGTGTGCCAAATGTACGTGAAATAAAAAAAACAGTCCCATGATGTTTTTTGTTTTACCCTGTAAATAAGAAAACAGTCCCTGATTGAGTCCATCGCCCCACCCCAACCCACACCCGCCTCTGCTCACCCTGCCTCCTGACACCCCACCCCATATTTACCTGTAGAGTCTGGTGCGACGATCTTCAATGGACCGGGAACATGTTTCCACTCTTCAAAGCCGACCGCAAACTGAAGAAATGCCGGTAAGCTGAATAATGGCATAAATAGGTATTTTTCAACTTTGATGCATATCTCAGGCATTTTTTGGGATTTTGGCACCAAATTATCAATATGGGGTTTTTGGGACACCTCCTCATGCATTCAGGCGCTGTCATGGTGTTATTCGGTCCTGAAAGGTAATTTTGTGGTCAGTACGCAGAATCACCTTTCAGGGCTGGTTAATGAAATGACAGTGGCAGTGTTCATGACGTGGGCTCTCAAAAAGCCTATATTGTAAATCTGGTGGAAAAAATCCAAAAAATGACTGTTTTAAGAGCATGCATTGCACAGTTGCTACGCATGCTCATGACTTCGCAAATTTGCAATATTTTCACTCCAGATTTTCAACATTGGCATTTTTCTGCACCTCCATATGAACAGTACAGCAGTCATTTTTCACATCCTGGCCGAAACGTGTTTTGGCACTTCTGGGGCAGAATAGTGCGATTACAGTGGGAAATCACTGTTCAGGACACATTAAGAAACTCACAGTGGCACTGTTCATGAATAGAGGTCCTAAAATACCTGTGTTGAAAATTTTGTGATGAAAGTCCATAAAATGACTGTTACGAGCGTGAGTTGAGCAGTTTGCACGCACGCTTGAAACTTCACAAATTTGTAATATTTTCACTCCAGATTTTCAAAATTGCCATTTTTCCACACCTACTTATGAACAGTAGAGCTGTCATTTTACCCATCTTGGCCAAAATGTGTTTTTGCATTTCTGCCGCCAAATAAGTCAAGTCAAGTCAAGTCATGTTTATTTATAAAGCGCCTTTCGAAACCAAGGCGCTGTACAGAAATAGATAGGACAATAAAATCCATATATTTAAAACAACATAACTAAGAAGAATAAGCCAAAGTAAAAAGGTATGTCTTTAAAGCAATTTTAAAACTATCAATGGTTGGGCATTCTCTTAACCAGCGAGGCAGAGAATTCCACAGGGTTGGAGCCGAGAAGGCAAAAGCACGAGATCCCGATAACTTCAATCGAACCCTGGGAATCTCCAGCAATCCCTCGCTGGCGGAATGGAGAGGGCAGAGGGGGCAATAGGGAATCAGAAGATCTTTCAGGTAAATAATGCAGTCTCTGTGGGAAATCAGTGTCCGTGATGCATTAAGAAAATCTCAGTGACACTGTTCATGAGCAGAGGTCTTAAAATGCCTCTGTTGAAAAATTTGTGATGAAAGTCTATAAAATGACTGTGTTATGAGTGCACCCTTGTAACTTCGCAAATTAGTAATATTTTCACACCAGATTTTCAACACTGGCATTTTTTCACACCTCCTTATGAACAGTGCAGCTGTCATTTTTCACATTCTTGCCAAAATAAGTTTTCACGCTTTCAGCGCATAATAGCGAAGTCGCTTTAGGAAATCAGTGTTTTGGACACATTAAGATCGAGTGAGAGATGGGGAGATACCGATCTCAACTGAGCTCTGTCGGACTGCTGTGGATTTCGTGTGGGCAGAAAAAGGTGCCAACGCAGGCATGAGCCCAGTACAAAAGGGCAGCCTGTGGCACTGGGAGAAACAATGAGCGAGTGAAGGAGGGGGAGTGAGCGACTGCAATGGAGCTCTGTCAGGACTGCTGCGGATTTCTTTGTGGACAGAAAAAAGCATCAATGCAGGCAGGGGTCCGGTACAAAAGGACAGCCTGCAGCGGCAGAAGAAACAGGATGAGTGAGTGAGAGAGGGGGAGTGAGTGAGCTCAACTGAGCTCTATCGGGACTGCTGCAGATTTCTTTGTGGCCAGAAATGGGCGCCAATGCAGGTAGCAGCCCAGTACAAAAGGGCAGCTGGCAGAGCTGGGAGAAATGGAATGAGCGAGTTAGAGAGGGGTAGTGAGTGAGGTCAGCGGAGCTCTGTTGTGACTGCTACAGATTTCTTTGTGGGCAGAAAAAGGCACCAAGACAGGCTGGAGCCCAGTACAAAATGGCAAGCTACAGTGCCGGGAGAAATGGAATGAGTGACTGAGAGAGGACGAGTGAGTGAGCGCAACAAAGTTCTGTCAGGACTGTTGCAGATTTCTTTGTGGGCAGAAAAAGGTGCCAACGCAGGCAGGAGCCCAGTATAAAAGGGCAGCCTGCAGCACCGGGAGAAACAGAAGGACCTAATGACAAAGGGGGAGTGAGTAAGCTCAATGGAGCTCTGTTGGGACGGCTGCAGATTTCTTTGTGGGCAAAAACAAGTGCCAATGCAGGCAGGAGTCCAGTACAAAAGGGAGCCTGCAGTTCTGGGAGAAACAGAATGAGCGAGTAAGGACGGCGAGTGAGCGAGCTTAACGGAGCTCTGTCAGAACTGCTGCGGATTTGTGGGCAGAAAAAGGCACCAATGCAAGCAGGAGCCCAGTACAAGAGGGCAGCCTGCAGCGTTGGGAGAAATAGAATTAGTGAGTGAGAGAGGGGGAGTGAGTGAGCTCAATGGACCTCTGCTGGGACTTTAGAGTTGCACACCCTCCCACCCTGGGTCCTCTGTGGTCCTATATTACAGCAGGGTCTCTGGAGTGGAGACAAAGCAATGATTGAATACTTTAGGGTTGCTGTAATAATACAGATTTAGTTGTTCTGTTTATTTCTCTAACTGACCTAAATACTGAGCTATGCTGTTATGATTGCTCTAATGATACAATGGATGTCTTGGAGGAGTGGGGGTCTTAGTTCTTAGGCATGGTACTTTCACTTCCAAATACCTAAATAGCACATATAAGCAAGCAACATTCAGCATTGACAAATGTATGTTTTATATCCTCTACAGAATACTTCTCCTGGCATTCCCATGGCTAGCATCATGACAGGGCTCACCCTGTCACAAACATAAGACCATCCTATAAAATTTTGTTTGAAGTTTGTCCCTTGGTGACCGGACTGAGGTCCCAGTGTTGCATAAGCAACTCCAAATGCTACTGTAACCATATTATGAGTAAACTGCATCTTTTCTTCAACTCCTGATGTGGCTTTCAGGTGCAGTTTTCAAGGTGTTATTGTTCTAAGAGCTGAAAGGGACACTATCTGCCTAGCATTACCTGTTTTGTCCATATTCAAAAAATGCCTGCACTCCTTGCAGCAGTCTATATTGTAATCCACTATACAGTGCAGCAATGGCTACCTCCAGTCACTATCCATTTTTATAAACTCTATTCAAAACAGTAACCCTGATGGTCCACTGTTACGTGTGTCCGTCTGGTGCTGAAGCACGTTCATAGTTCCAAATGATGGTGAAGCACTGGTAGGCTTGTTCATGGACTAGTTTGGTCTGTTTTAATTGAGTTCAGCAAAACACTCCTTGTGATAGCAGCAAGCAGGCTGATCTTGGCAAAGTATTTCATTTTTAAAAACAAGTGCCTACCTTACGTAAATCTAAGTCTGAAAAGTCAAGTCGTGATACAGAGTATGCACAGGCTGATGCTGTCCTTCCTAATGTACACAAGTCCCTGTATAATCCACCAGAGTGCCCCATTGTTTCTGAGATTGGAATCATCCTAGTTTGCAGACAATGCTATTAAGGGGATTACCAGTCTTTGCCTTTGTTCTTGTAGGATACTGGGGATGTGCTCTGTGATTTGGGGGAGCTGGACATCAGAGGCCACAATCTTTTGGTCACCTGTGATGTAGCATCCTTCTACATGAACATCTCCCACTGTGGGGGTTTAGGGCCCATGAGATCATTTTTGGAAAGAAGAGAGTCTGAAGGCAAAGCCAGATACCAATCTGCTCTTCGATATGACAAAGCTACTCTTTGTGAGTAACTATTGCTGTTTCATGGGTAGCTTATTCCAGAAGCTGAAAAGTACAGCTATGGAGGCCAGATTTGCCCTAAATTATGCTAATACCTATTTGGGGTACTGAGAGAAAAGTTTTGTTAACAACCCTGCTTAAAATGATTCCTTTCTTTGAAAATGTGTTGGTCTGGTGCCATTTTATTGATGATGTGTTTGCGGTGTGTCATGGGGAGGCAAGGAGGAGCTTATGGAGTTTGAGAACATTTTTCATAGTACAAAGGAGCATTTCCATTTCTGTGACTCCGGACAGGGGGACACATTTCTTTGTGGATCTTCAGATATCCAGGAATATGTAGGGGGGAAGCTACTACTATTTACTGTAAGAACACAAACAGATTGGAAGTTTGTCCTCCTTGATAGCAGCTGTTGCCCTGCTACATCATAAATAATATCCCCGAGAACCAATTGCTGCATGCTCACAGAATTTGCAGTAGTCAGGAGAGTTGTAAGGCACAATCTAAAATATTCCAGACCACCTTTGCGAGAACGGGGGAGGTATGCATCAAGTACGATCGCAAGGCAAAAGAGGAAAGTGATGGGAAACAGAGGTCATAGAGGTCATCCCTGTTGTAGCCTAGGAGTATAGTTATAACAGAAGATGGAAATGTAAATTGTGTTACGTATGCTACAAGTTCCAACAGGGTTAGATAAATACTGCAGAAAATGTGGCCTGTCCTTGGAGCAGAACAAGGGTTAAAAGAAGTGACTGACAAGCTGCCATGCGTGGTTTTACAAACATGCCAGCAACTTGAGAGATATACTTGTCCACTCAGGGCAACCAGCAAAGCTGCCTACGGGATTATTGCCCTTCCACCCCTCTCCTGGGGTTGCAAAATCTTGTAAGAGAACAGATGCAAAGTCTGTCCTGCGGTTAAATGCACTCCAACTGAAAGCCTGGTAGATGTCAAGCAAATTGAAGTTTGAGACCATATCTGTGACACCGCCTGTGAAATTTTCCTAGCCACTTGTCAATGTGGTGTGCTCTGCATAGGCAGAACAAAAAGAAAATTTAAGGAATGGGTGAGGGACAACATGAGGGCTATAGAAGGAGGCAACTGTAAGTATAGCCCTGCAACCCATGTGAGCCAGTCTCTGACGGAAAAGAACATAGGATTCTGTTTAAAGCTTTGGAGAATGTGAAACCAGGACTCAGAGAGGGAGATAGGGACCTGGCACTTGCAAGGAGAAATTCCTTCTGGATATTTAAGTTGCATGCCTGCAAGTGGCCAGGTCTGAATCATGAGATGGTATTCTTGCATTGGAACATTTTGTCTCTTTTCCATAAGCCTACACTATGTATTGAGGTGACACTAGTTGTCATTATGTTGGTGTGCTTACGCAGCCAACATCTTGCGGTAGTGCAGATTTGGAGGCACGGTCGCTGTTGGGCAAATGCAGGCACACACCAGTAGGTGCATCCCTCATTCCCCAATCAGCCTGCATGCCGACGCCACACCATGCATACTAATGTGGTGAGCACATCCAAGGAAAGGTCTGCTGCAATCTGAGCAAAGCTCGTCAGATGGAGCGGACCCTTCCTGCGAACTCTCCACATTGTTAGGATGGCGGGCGGCCGCCCAACTGCCAACTTCAGGGGTGCCCAATCCCCCTGCTGGTTTACTGTGGCCACAAAACTTTGTTATTGGCCAGAAACACAGGCCCTGGTCAAATTCCACCAGACAGGAAACATGGTAGATGAAATTTCAGGTGATGACGTGATCGGCGAAACATATTGTAGGCTGTGTCTCTACCCTACCCCGATCGGTTAGTTTCGGGGGACAAAATCATTCCTTACTACCAGATCCCCTACCATGTTACTTACTACTATTAGTAAAATTTTTGTAGGTTTTTCATTTGAGCTAGCCATTCATAACCAGGGCTCAGGGAGCATGCGCACTGATGCCGATTACCGCATGACGGGAGCTGTAGTTTCCAAGTACATGGTCAGTATTTACGGGTGTAGTTCCAGACCACTAGACTGGTACTATGAGTTGTTGTATGTTACATAATCCCAAAAACAATTGCAGAAGAGACACTAGTATTTTTAACAGATGCGTGGCGCGCGCGCCTTAATTACCAGGACCAGGATATGTTTAGGATATCATTAAATAATAGAAAAAGTCATAATTCTTGTAGTTAACTACAAATCCCAGCAGGTCCATGATTGGGTGGCGTAACACGCAGACTCAGCTCTTTTGTGGAGGGTTCTGGAACGGTCACGTGCCCACAACCAACGACGTAGTATGCAGACAGATGGACGGGCTCATGATGGCGGAGTACTTGGCCTCAATTTTTGGCACTGAGAAAGACAAGTAAGAAGGCAGGAACCAGTAGCACAGTGGAGGCACCGGGAGAGGGAACACCTGGGCCAGTCGAGAAGGGGTTTAATTGTGTGATAGGAGGGTGCCAAAGGAAAGAAATAGAAGTGGAATGTCGGAAGGAAGGGTTGAAAGGGAACACCGGGGCTAGCTTTGGGAAACACCGCGGGTGGCTGTCTAACTGGTGTCCTAAGAGTGGTTTGTGGTCACGGTGCCATACCATCGGGGACAGTGTGTAATGTTTCCTTTAAAACATTTACATTTTTTGGGAGGCAGTTTCACACTTTACCTCATTCTTCCCAGATGATTCAAATTTGCAATAGAGAGAGTCAAATATGTGACAATGGAGTTGGCATTAACACTGGTAAAAGTGGGGGTCAGTTTGATTCTGCTTCAAAAGTTGTCCAGCTCAGAAAATCTCGGTGTCTGAAATTTGCCAGTGGCATCATTGTAGTGCATCATTTAACACTTTTTTGTCTAGTGATACTCTTACAAACACTTTTGTCCATAGTGCAGTAGCATTGGTTTTATATTTGTGCTTCAAAATCCTTAGAAATCCCATTTAGGAATTTGGGGGTTTAATGCAAGCCATAGACAAAGACATTCAACTCATGGCACCTTGTAAAATGATGCAACTAATAAAACTGCGGCAATCGCAAAGTCTCAACAGAGTGTGGGATGACACCTTCATGTTTGGTTTAGGTGAATGCCAGACCTGCCAGAATGGATAAAACATGAAATGGTTGGAACATGCAAATTTTGTGGGTTCCTGCTGAGTCGGTTGTTTCTATGTTTTACCACATGTAGGATGGGGATAAAATCTGTAGCTGCACGAGAAAAAAGCCACACTTGCCTCAGTGATAATCTGTGTTGCATTCATTTCTTCATGTAGGGCCAGACAGGGCAGCTATATTCAGAGGCTACCAGTGCTGCCCTGCATTCAGTGTTGTGCAGCACATAGTGCACTACTGGCACTGAGCTATATTCAGACAGCACACTTCCTTGGAGCTCACACCAAGTGTCTGAATAAGGGGTAAAGGAAGTGTAGCACAGAGTAACTGCACTGCACTGATGTGGTCCATAGCTGAATATGGCTCTTGAAAGTCCACTGGTGGTGGGGCTGCCGAAAGTGGTATAGTGCCAAGTCTCTCATGGGCCATATTCAGCCTGACTACCCAAATGAGTCTTTTGGGTGTGCAGGGTGCTAAGGGACCATTTGCATGCCCCTTAGCTCCCACGCTGGCTTGGCTCAAAAGTACATCTTTAGAGTCGAGTGATTTCACCCCTCACCAGAATGCCCCAGTTGTACCATTCCATATATGTCCCTGGTAGTTTTATGTTCCCTGCCACAGATTGCTTATGTTTGTATAGAATACTTTTTCCCTGTTACAGGATTCTCTATTGAATGCCAGCTACTCCTCCCTCCCACCCACCCACTTAGGACCCGTCTCATAGGTTCTTCTCCAAGCGGTGGCAACCATCACAGCTCTCTGCTTACCTTCTTGGATGACCACTGTCAGACAGTCGCAGAGCTTGATTACAAGAAACATCTGCACTCATGTCAGATGGTAGCCACTGAGGAAGTGAGCATAGGCTGTGATGCTTGGGGATGGGGGGGGTTGGGTGCAGCAGCTAGAGTAACAGGAAAATAATTGCAAGTAAACATGGGTGATTGGGAGGAGGAGGGGTCCTCTAGAGTACCAGAAAAAAAGTTATTCTGTAGAAACATGGGCGATTGGGGACCACTAGACTACCCATAGCGCCTGCTTAAGGTCATGGTTTTGGTGGTAGTAACCAGTGACGTGCTGGCCGCTGTTCAGGACATCTGAGACCTGTGAATATACTGCTGTGCCCATAATGCATGAAGGATCCCTTATTTGCATAGGCACAGGAGTATATTTTGCACAATAACGACGCCGGGTTATTGTGGTGCTGTGGGTGCCTCTAAATACGGCCCACCTGGAACGCTGTTGTTATTCATGGTTGGTGCTGCACTAACTATTTTGTTTCTGATTTCAGACACCATGCACTAGGCAGAGCAGAAGAATACAGCCAGTTAAAGCTTGAGGTGTTCAGCAGGGAGCAAGTCGGTTGCAGGGTCTGTGATGTGCTTTTTCAGGGTTACACCCTGGCGAAGGGTTGACTGTGCTTGCAGGATCTTTGCAGAACTGTATGCTTAGCTGGTAGCAGCAAGGGAAGAGAAATCTCCTGTGGCACTGGCTCCACTGGAACTCATACCCCCACTCCTCCACAGGCACATTGGTCCAGGGGTTGGAGAGTGAAGAGAGGGGGAAATGTGACAGGGGCAGCCACAAGGAGGTCAACCAACCCTGCACCATACCATACCAATAGCAAGTTGCTTTGCAGCCTTGGGGGGACTCTGGCACCTGATGGGTCATTTGGGAGAAATGGCAATGTGACCTTGTAGCACCCAGTGGTTAAGAGTAAGAAGAAGGCAGGTAGGAGAGTCTTGTTGATTGTGGATTCTGAGATCAGGAGAGTAGAGAATGGTGTGAGGAATGATCAGGGGCCTATCCTGCGGCATCACCCATCCAGGACAGAATGAGGATAGTAGGGGGTGGATGGGATTGCTGGTACGCTAGAGTACCAATGATCTAGCTAACCAGGCTGTGGAACAAGTGAGGTGGAACATCTAGAGGCTGGGGGACAGACGTGCAGCATAGCTGTCTCCCTGGCCTTTTCTGAGGTCCTCACTGTGTGGCGTTTGGGGTGGGGGTGGGAGGCAGAGTAAGGATGGCAAAGAGAGAAAAGTCCCAGAGAACCTGCACTCTTGCTAAGATAAAGAACCAAGGCTGATTCAAATAAAAGTAGATATTTATTGGTTCACAGCACTTTGTGCCGCTGCCCCAGCGCTTCGGCGGTTAGCTTTCGTTAGGGGGTGTCACCTGTTTATTTTGGGTCTGGCTGCCTTTACTTTCACCACTGCCTTATTGCTGTTCATGGCCCTGCTTTTGGACTCGTTGGAAAAGAGAGAGGAATGAAGTGGGTGGTTAAAGGATTGGTGTCAGGAGAAAGGTTACCACTTTGTGGGGGACTTCTGGGACAGGAGGCTCTTAAAAGGTGACTGCATTCACCTGATGAGAGGGGACCACTGTGCTGGGGCAGAAGTTTGATGCCTACGCTAGACAGTTACACTGACACTGGGGGGTACTGAGACTAGGGGAACCACTTGCATTATTAGGCACCTTATGCTTGGGAAAGTAAATCCTTGCCATTTTTTTTAGTTCAGTGTTGTATCAGTACTTGGGTGGAAGGGATCATAATTTGGCCCCGACAGGGTGACCAGCCAATCCATTCCACTTCCTGATTCCTCTAACATGCCCCAGTGCTCACCACATAATGACGTAAAGTAGGGGAGAGTGTGAGTGTGGGCCCCATTGAAGTCAGTAGGGACTGAATTTCATTACTATATAACACATAATGATGGCCTTCTTTAATCTCCGACTGGCCATCATTATGCATTATATAGCAATGAAATTCATCCCCCATTGACTTCAGTGGGGCTCGCCCCTGCGCACTCCTTTATGTCATGTCATGTCATTGCGTGAGGGCGTGCCACAGAATTCGAGAAGTGGAAAGGATTGGCTAGCTGCCTTGTCTGGGCCAAATTACGGTTCCTTCCACCCAAGAACATATGTAACATTGAACTGTAAAAATGGCAAGGAATTACTTTTGCCAGCATAAGTTATCTATAATGTAATTGATACCACAATTGAAAAAATGGGTAAATCGCTTTAAGGATGAATTCTTTGCCCTTCACAAGGGAAGACAGCGGGCACCTGCCTGAAAGTGACATAGAGACTGCTGTCTGGCTCCTTCCTGAAGAGAGGCTGCCAGTATTTACCAGAGGAAGGGGGCCTTTTTTTTTTTTTCCACCTTTGTTTTACCAGGTGAGACACACTAAGCTGAAAAGCTTGTTTATGGGTGCAACCTGAGAGCACAGGGAAGTTAAGTGACTTGCTTAGGGTCACACAGTATGCAAGTGGAGGCTGTGGGATTCAAACTCAGGTCTCCAGGTTTGTAGCTCATAGCCTTAAACCACTGCAATATAATGCCTCCCCAAAGCCAGCCCTAAAGGTGGATAAAGCTCCTTGTGAATGAGCTTGCTCAATGGAGCTTTCCTGCAATAAACTTGAACTTGAAGCTCCAAGCCAAATGGGATGCATCCAAGGGTGCTCGGGAATTGGCTGTGGAACTGACTGAACCCCAGTAGGGCTTTTCAGTAGTTCAGTTCAGACAGGATAGTTCTAAAGACTGGAGGGTAGCGGATGTAATCTCGCTACCCGGGGGGGGGGGTGAGCGCAACAGCAGCAACAACCTGGGAATTACAGACTCCTCAGCCTTCACTTTGTAGTGGGAAGACTGATGGAGCCACCGATCAATGAGGATCTTGTGGACTACTTGGAGAGCAACAGTCTATAGGGTAGTACACAGCATGGGATTGTGGCAGGGAGGTCTTGGCAGACTACCTGTTAATTTTCTTTTGGTGGGTAATGAAGACATTAGATCAGATCAGAAATCCAGTCAGCTCCCTCAAATGGGCGTTACAATGAAGGGCATGACATCACAGGCACTCTGTCTGTTTGGTCCGACTTCGACCGGGTAGCTGTAGTAGATGTTGTGAGGGTCATCCAGGAGTTACGGCCAACCTACTGTAGTTTGGATCCAGCACCAATGTGCCTCCTTGTGGGGTGCATTGAGGTCATCGGCCTGGTCCTAGTTAAGATAGTCTGATGTTCTCTGGTGTTTGGAGGGGATGGGTCTTTCCGGGGTCCCTGAAGGAGGCGGTTGTCAGGCCCCTCAAAAAAAAAAAAATCTTCACTAGATGCGGACTATCTGGCAAACTATAGACCTGTCTATAACCTTCCCTTTGCGGGGAAGGTCATTGAGAAGGTGGTGGCCATTCTATTGAAAACCTATTTAACAGCCACAACAGCTATGAGTCTCTTCAGTTGAGTTTCTGGAAAAGGCACATTACTGAGACTACCCTAGTTTGGGTGCTAAATGATCTTCTGGCAATGAGGGATCGGGGAAGACATTCCATTCTTGTTCTCCTTGATCTCTCGGCAGCATTTGATACCACAGATCATGGGGTGCTGATGGAGCGCCTCTGGGTATGTCGTGGACTGGGGGAACAGTCAGCAATTGGTTTCAATCTTACCTCATTGGCAGGTCGCAGTGTGTGGTGTCTGGGGTTTACTCCTCAGCCTCCATGTTCCTGTCGTGTGTGGTCCCACAGGGTGCTGTTTTGTCCCCATGTTTGCGATATATATGCTACTGCTAGGGGACATTATAAAGTGGTATGGGCTGAGTTTTTACTGCTGTTTAATGATGCTCAGCTTTACATGTCCTTTGTAACCGAACAGTAGGAAACTGTCTCGATATTGAACACCTGCTTGGATGAGATCCAAGACTGGATGAGGGCAAACTGGTTGAAGCTGAACCCGGATAACACTGAGGTACTAGTGCTGGAACCTGGTCGTCAGGGGATGAGGGTGCAATCTGGTCATGCCTCAGGCTCAGGGACTCCCAGTTGCTCACCTCTAATCGGATGAGGAATCTTGGCATTGTTTTGGACTGTGGCCTGATGCTTAGACTTCAGGTGTTGGCCGTGGTCAAGACCTCTATTTACCTCTGAGAAACATCACCAGGGTGAAACACCTGATACCCCCGGCTGATCTGCTGGCACCGGTCCATGCTTTTATGACCTTGTGCCTGGATTACTGCAATGCTCTGTACCTGGGGGCTAGCGGGGGTAGATCTGCACCGCCTGCAACTAGTGCAGAAAGCGGTGGCCTGGTTGTTGACCGGTCTACCACTATTGTGTCATACTACACCTGTGCTGCACTCTCTGCACTGGCTGCTGGTTAGGTGGTGGATCTCCTTCAAGGCTGGTTTGCTGACCTATAAGGCCCTACACGGTCAGGGGCCCAGTTACCCACAATATCTCCTGTATCTCTACCTACCTCCCCACCTGCTCCCTTTGTTCCGCGGATGAGGGTTTCTTGGGAGTTTCCAGGATCTACCGAAAGACATCGAGGGGCTTGCACCTTTTCTTTTGCAGCCCCAGTCCTGTGGAACTCCCTCCCTTACCCAGATTTGAGACGGTCCAGTAGTCGAGATTTTTAAATGGGAATTGAAGACCTTTTTATTTGTATTGCAGGGTCCTGTCCTCTTCATCTTGTTCTTCAGCGACATTGCAGAGTGCATCCAGGGCAAATTGTATCTCTTCGCTGATGATACAAAGCTCTGTGGTAGGGTAGATGGCTCTGAAGGGATCAGAGTGATGGAGAGGGATCCACAAAGGCTAGATAGGTGGACTAAGGTTTGGTAGTTGAAATTCAGCACGCAAAGGAAGAAGATCCCTGTGCAGTCTCACCAGATGATTTTATTGATAGTCCACTGAGATGTATTCAAAATGGACAGTTAATTCTCAGGGCAAAATGAATAAATTGAGCTTCTGTAGAAAATCACCAGGTTCCACTGTTTGGTTCTGGTCCTCCAGCGGTTGGTTCAGTGCCCATGGATGCGCTGACCCTGGATTTGTCAAGAAAGTTCCTATATGCCTTCCCTCCATTTCCTCTACAGCCAACAGTTCTAAAACTGAGAAGCCAGCCTGCAACCATGATAACTCGTGGCTCCAGATTGGGTCAGGCAGCCTTGGTACTCCCTCCTTCTGACCCTTTCTATCAGATGACCCATTTGTCTGCCTCAGACACGCAGCTTGTTGACCATGTCCCAAGGCAAAATACCTTTTCCGAACCTCAAGGCACTGTGCCTCAAAGTGTGGTTCTTGAAGAGTTAAGAGTTCTGTGATTTGCAGTTTTCTGAGGGCATCCTTGTCCTTAAGGTTTCTAGGAAGCTGGCTACCAGGAAAACTTGTGCCTCTAAGTGGAAAAGTTTTCCCCTATTGTGTGCTGTTAGGCAGCTCAATCCCTTGCAAGCAGATCTGGTCATACCTCTGCACTACTTGGTTCATCTTCTGGCCCTCGGTCTCACGCACTCAACCCTTAAGATCCACCTAGCAGCTATCTCAGCATTTACTTCTGCAGAAAAAGAGAAAATGGTGGCTTCACACCCCATTTTCAAGATGTTTTTATGTTGGCGTGCTTGTGCAGCCAACATATTGCGGTACTGCAGATTTGGAGGCACAGTCACTGTTGGGCGAATGCAGGGCACGCATCAATAGCTGCGTCCCACATTCCCCAATCAGCCTGCATGCCAGCACCACACCATGTGTACATAATGTGGTGAGCACATCTAAGGAAAGGTCCGCTGCAATCCGAGTAAACCTCGTCGGACGCAGCGGACCTCCTGACGTGCTCGGCCACATTGTAAACATGGTGGCTGCCCAACTGCTGACTTAGGGGTGCCCAGTCCCCTGCTGGCCTACTGTGGCTCAATGTATGTGCCAATGGGGAGCCCACTCCTGCCAGCATACAGCACTCTCACCCCAATTTGTTATGAGTACGAGGGGGTGCCGGTCCCCCAGGCTCTGCCACCCCACCACTTTCCTTGTGTGCCAGCAGGTGCCCAATCCCCCTCGGCTGCAGCAACCCCCAAACAGTTAGGTGGCTTTCTGGGAGGCGCACCCCATCGTGCCAAATCCCATGAGGAAAAAAAACTATCCACAATGTTTTTTTTTTTCTTTAACCTTGTAACACAAAACTGGTCCTTCGTCTCCCTCCCACAACCCACACCCACCTTCTGCGCACACTGCCTCTCCACACACCCCCACCCACACCCCATACTTACCTCTGGAGTCCAGCATGACGATCTTCGGTGGACTGGGAACACGTCTGCACTCTTCAAAGCCAACCGCGAACTGAGGAAATGCCGGTAAGCTGTATAATGGAATAAATAGCGGGTTTTCAACTTTGATGCATATCTCAGGCATTTTTTGGAATTTTTGCACCAAATTTTCAGCATGGGGTTTTTGGGACCCCTCCTCATAAATTATTGCACTGTCATGGCATTATTTGGTCCCAAAAGGTGATTTTGCAGTTACTGCATGGAATCACCTTTCGGGAGTGAGGATTGAAACGACAGTGCCAGTGTTCATGGGAGGGCTTTCAAAAAGCCTGTGTTGCAAATATGGTGGGAAAAATAAAAAAAATGACTGTTTTATAAACGTGCATTGCGCACTTGCTACGCATGCTCATAACTTAGAGAATTTGCAATATTTTCACGCTACATGTTCAGCATTGGCATTTTTCCACACCTTCTTGTGAACAGTACAGCTGTCATTTTTCACATCCTGCCTGAAATGTGTTTTCGCACTTCCAGCGCAGAATAGTGCGGTCGATGTGTTTTCTCACTTCCGATGCAGAATAGCGCGGTTGATGTGGGAAATCAGTGTTCAGGACTAATTACAAAATTCACAGTTGCATTGTTCATGAGCAGAAGTCCTAAAATGCCTATGCTGAAAATTTGGTGACGATACTCCATAACATGACTGTGTTACGAGCATGCGTTGCACACTTTGCATGAATGCTCGTAAGTTCACAACTTTATATTTTCACTCCACATTTTCAACGTTGCCATTGTTCTGCACCTCCTTATGAACATTACAGCTGTCATTTTTCACATCCTGACCAAAATGTGTTTTCGCAGTTCCAGCGCAGAATAGTGCGGTCGCTGTGGAAAGTCCATGTTCGAGACACATTGTGAAAATGACACTGACACTGTTCATTAGCAGAGGTCCTAAAATGGCTATGTTGAAAATTTGGGTCCGAAAGTCCATAAAATTAGTGTTTTATGAGCATGCATTGCAAGGTTTGCATGCACGCTCATGACTTTGTGCATTTGTAATATTTTCACTCTAGATGTTCAAAACTGGCATTTTCCTACACTTCATTATGAGCAGTACAGCTGTCATTTTACATATCCTGGCTGAAATGTGTTTTTGCACGTCCGGCGCAGAATTGCACGGTCACTGTGCGAAATCAGTTTTCAGGACAGTTTCAGGAAATGACGATGACACTGTTCATGAGCAGAGGTCCTAAAATGCCTATGTTGAAAATTTGGTGCCGAAAATCCATAAAATGACTGTGCTGCAAGCATGCATTGTGCAGTTTCCACGTAGCCTTGTAACTTTGTAAATTTGCAATATTTTCATGTCAGATTTTCACCACTGTCATTTGTGCACACCTCCTTATCAATGGTACAGCTGCCATTTTTCTCAGCCTGCCGAAAATGCATTTTCTGCAACTGTGGCGCACAATGGCATGCTAGCTGCAGGAAATCACCTTTTGGGACACATTAACAAAATCACAGCGCCACTGTTCATGAGGGGAGGTCCCAAAATGCCTATGTTGAAAATGTAGCTAACAAACTCCTACAAATAATTGGGTTGCGCATGTCTGTTGCGCAGTTTGTAAGCACGTTCATTGCTTCAGCAATGTTTCATATTGCCACTCCAGATTTTCAACATTGCCATTTTTTACGCCTTCTCATGAACAATACAGTTGTCATTCTACACATCCTGCTCAAAACTGTGTTTTCGTCCCTCTGTCACTAAATGGCACAGCCACTGTGCAAAACCACGTTTCAGCTAACAAAGTGATTGTGCCGCTTTTCATGAGGTGGCCTGACAAGCAGCCCATACGGAAAATGTGGAGTGAAACTACCACTACACGCCTACAGTGTTAGGGTTTCCAGCTGTAGCACCCCACCTGTACGGACTGACAGGCATCAGGGCTGTGACTTGGGATCATCGGATGTAATGCTCATGCCATTCCACCTCCACGCCCACCCTGCACCCACTGACAGGCATTGTGATGTTTCTTGCACTGTTTGGCTACAGACTTCACCCCACGCTCCTATACTGCACCCACATCAGTGTATTTCCTTATGGAATGGGGTAAATATAATGCCCAAAGACCCCAACACACACCATGACACTTGTCAGTGTCTACAGGGTAGGGTGACATACAATGGCATGAGCATTATAGCTGATGACCCAAAGGCACACCCCAATGCCTGTCGCTCTCTACAGGGTGGGGTTAGCGTCACTTCAATACTTCACTGCCATTCCTCTTATGCGTCTCTAGCTCCTCCACTACCAATGCCCGTGTGACAAAATTCGGCATTGACAAATGCTTGTTTTTTTACTGATTTAGTTTCTATGTAATGTATGTTTGCATTATTAGGGCTGCACTACTTTGGAGCCCTTCCATGCTTGGTTTCTTCCAGAAAACACACAAAAAGAGTTTGGCTGTCATTTGAACACATTTTGTATCCTCTAGTTTGGCATGATGTACCCAAGACTGTTAAAGGAGTAGTACAGTCAGAATTTGCAAAAACATGTTTTGGTGAGTGTTTTAATTTGTGTGTGTAGTCTTAGTGTGCACTTCCCTCTGTCTGCTATAGGAGTTTTTTTTTCTAAATTAGCCTGCTAGTTATGCAGTAGTTTTATGGCCCCTGGGAATCTCCATCTCAACAGCGTTTATTGTTCTTCTTGTTCCTACAATGCCTCCTGTCTCATGTGACAGTGATGCATCCGGGACCTTGGATTCAGCAAGCACTGGTAAATTTACTACAGCTGAACCGTGCTATTAAGTAACTTTCCTTACCCAGTGAGCACTAATGCTACATTTACAGTTTAGCAAATACTTGAGGGCTAATTGAATTGGTTACTCTGTAAGAAAATAACTAGTCTTTTCTAATTCACACATTGATGATTTGGGGTGATTTGAGTGCTTTTTATGGCTATATGTAATTTGATGAAATTAACTGTTTTAAAAGCAAAACAGTTACTCCTGCTGGCTAGATCTGACACACACACACACACATAGAAAACAAAAATGTTGAATCAGAGCTATTCACTGGTGGCCAGAACATCAGACTCCTCCTGTCTCTAGTACTTGCTGAATCAGTGGTCGCAGATGCATCACTGTCACAAGGGACAGGATGCATTGTAGGAAAAGGAAGAGCAACAAACCTTGCAAGTGCGGAATCCCGGTTTCACTTTTCAATTATCAATTATATGGGCAAGGCAAATTGCATTTCTATGGCACTCAATCCCTAAGGCTCTGGGACCTTACATTAAAACAGGTTAGATGAAAACAATACAAAAATCTATAAAACATACATAAACATACAAATTAAAACAATAATTAAATCTCAGAATGAATAAACCCTCAGGTGGTCTGTGGAGGTCAAATGTCTTCACCATGGAAAGCCAGAGAAAATAAGTGTGCCTTTAGCCCTTTTTTAAAAGACTTGATTGTTGGAGCCCCCCCTGATAGCATTTGGAACAGTGTTCCAAAAGGTCATTCCAGCGACACTAGAGGCATGGTTGCCAGATGTTTTAAGCCTGACCCTGGGAACATCAAGGAGGCCTTGGTGGAAGAATGGAGGGAATGGACTGAGGTGGCAGGTCTGAGGAGATCAGCCAGATAGCCAGGGCCCAGCCTGTATAGGGCCTTGTAGGTGTGCAAGCCCACCTTGAAGATGACCCGTCACCTGAATGGCAGCCAGTGCAGAGCACACAGGACTGGGATCATGTGATTGGACCTAGTCAGGCAAGTTAGTAACTGAGTCACTGCATTTTGCAACAGCTTCAGCCGGCAAAGGGTCCCTTCAGTGACCCCGAAGTATAAAGCATTACAGTAATTAATCCTCAGAGTAACAAAGGCATGCACCAGTGATGGCAGATCTTCAGGAGGAACTAGGAGCTTAATCCTGGTTATATTCCTCAAGTGGTAGAAAACACTTTTGACAACAGATGACACCTGAGCTTCAAGTGTCAATCTGCTATCCAGGATAATGCCAAGATCCCGCACACTAAGGGAGGCCATTAATGTGATTGATTCCAGAAACAATCCTGTACCCACTACTGAGGCACTCCCATCACGACCATTGACCTGGCTTAATAACCAGTACTTTTGTCTTATCCAGATTCAGTCACAACCAGCTGGAGGACATCTAGTCATTGATCTCAGTCAGGCAGTTGTTAAGCACGTCCATGGTGCTGTGTGTTCCAGGGGCAAAAGATAGATAGGTATCATCTGCATAGCAGTGAAAACCCACACTGTACTGTCAAATGAGCTCTCCCAGGGGCAGCATGTATACTGAGAATAACACTGGTGACAAGATTGAGTCCTAGAGGAGAAATTCCCCATCACCACTCGTTGCACCCTGCCAGAGAGATACGATGCAAAGCAGTCAGTGATGGTGCCAGTGAGTCCACAATACTTTTGAAGGCAATCAAGAAGAACAATATGATCCATGGTTTCAAAGGCTGAAGACAGATCGAGGGGAACAAGAACTGACCTGTCCCCTCTGCGTCTAGCCCTAAAGAGGTCATTATGCACCCCAACTAACAATGCTTCCATGCTATGCCTAGCCCTGAAACCCGACTGGAATGGATTATAGATATCAAAGGACATGAGGTGTTCTTCAAGCTGTTGCACCACTGACTTATCAACAACCTTGTCCAAAAATGACAGGTTGGAGATTGGACTTAATTCACCAGGACGTCAGGGTCGAGAGATGACTTCTTTTGGTGAGCTCTCACCAGAGCCTCTTTCAAGGTATCCAGAAAGACTCCTTCCAACATTGAACACTGGATGAACCCAGCAAACACTGAGCTAACAATCCTGACACAGCTCATCAAGAAACCAATCGGGGCTGGGTCCCCTACTCAACAAGTGTGCTTTATCTTCGAGATCACTACAATGACTTCAGCCACCTCCACTGGTTCAAACTAATCCCAGATAGAAGGAGCACCTCTGCTCTTCCCAGGCCAATCACTGCAAGGCAAAACTTGCATCACTGACGGGATTCCCGACCAGATGAAGAACACCCTGTCAGAGAAAACAGAGCAAACTCCTCACACAAAGTAACTAAAAAAGCTTTTCTTTGGCTGCAGACAAACTGGATCTAAAAGACTGTCCACAGTCCAAAATAGCTGAGATGGTCTGTTTTGTCCATGCAGCAAGCTCCCTGGACAGGAATTCTGCCTTCTTACAGCTGATTGCTTCTTTTGTACTCATAGTACATGCAGCATCTTCATTAGATAAGTAAGCTAGTGCCAACAGTCCCTTTGGGGACAGTCCCCTCAAAGGGTGATAGCTTACCATCTCAACAGGGGAGGGACTTTCGGGGGGGGGGGACACCAAACAAGAACTTCACCATACAATAATCAGACCAAAAGACCTGATCAGTCATGAGGTTAGCTACCTCGAGCCCCATCAAGAATGCCAGGTCAAGTATGTGGTCATGGTGATGGGTCATAGAAGTAACCACTGGTGTCAGACCCCATGATGACAGTAACTGGAAGAGGTCATAACCAAATTGTGAGGATTTGTCATAGACCCATGCATTGAAGTCCCCCAGAATTAAACATCTGGGGGACTTCAACACCTCACAGATGATGAAGTCCATGATCTCCTGCAGGAAATCTCCCCCTCCCCAACCCCAGAGGGTGGTAGATGAGGCGAATCCTGCAACTGGCACCTGGACCCCCATGCACCACCACACATTTAAAAGTCCTGACCAATCCCACTGGGTGCACAGCGAAGCTCAAGCTAGAACTAAAGAAGATGGCCACACCCCCATCCCTGTGTTCCCCACTCAGGCACTGCACTACAGAATATCCAGATGGGACGGCTGTCTCCAAAATTGGGCCGGCATCATCAGCCAACCAGGTCTCTGTAATGCAAGTCAGGTCAACTGAGGAAACCAAGTCTGCCATAATTGACGTCTTGTTCCTTATCGACCTGGAATTGCAAAGCACTGCCAGAAGGGGATTGGCAGATGCTGCCAGACCCTCAGCTACCTGCCCACTCGGTCTGGTGGGAACTCTGGGGATGGAGACCAAACACATCAGGCCTCTAACTAGGCTCTATCTAATCCCAGGGCATCTTCTGCACCTAACCACCCTGATACCACTCACTTCTGCTGTGCCCACTGCACCCCACTGCTGCCAACCAATGTGTACCCTTGTAATGCTGACACTGTAGTGTCCAACACCAGGAGGTCAGAAAAGGGACACAGGTCATGCAGCTGGGATGCAGCACAGGCTAGACACAAAGGACCAAGGCTCTAGCACATCCTGAAGAGATCAGTGCACCATAGATAACTATTTATGATTACCCAACTATCAACTATTTATGATTACCCAACTATCCTTAACCTAATAAGGACAATATTATTCTATTGGGGCTATCCCTAAAAACAAACATCTGTCACATTCGCCTTAGTACAAAACAAAGCTATCCACTCACACACTCCATGCACATGCTCACCCCCACCCAACTCAAACAAATACCCCCATCCAAAAACTCCCACCCTCAAAATAATAAACCCGAACACAAACCTCCATCCTTTAAAATAATTAAATAATAAAGTCAAGCCAGATTTCAGATCTCAGTAGAGACCAATAAACAGTGCCCAGGCATAACGTTTTATATGATCACAGTTCCTTTTATGGAGCAGAGTGAAGTATTATATTACCGTATGGATTATTAGGTTAAATTATTCAGGAGGATTTAATCCAAAGCAGGAACTGCTTGAGTGGAAATAATCACGTCAGCTTTCACCCAGCTGGAGAAAATATTCTACAAGGAACTGTGCTCTCACCACCAAAGTTCCAACTTGTTACTTTCATGAAAATACTGCACTGCTGAAGATTTTAGTGACAAGGGGGGGACTTTACTGGAGGAGGCTTTAACCCCACATCACTGATCTCCACCACTCCTCTCACTTGCAACTGCGAGCAGATTTTCTGGAGAACAGGTTGGGAGATCTACCTGTAGAGCAGGTACTCACAAAATCAAGTCCTCGAGAACACCACCCGGCACAACTCTCACTGGAGCTAGTGAAAATCCAAAGCAAAAGATTTTCCAGGAGGAGGAAGAACACTCCCCACACCAGGACTGGATTGCAAGTCTCAAAACAACAACCAGATAGTTGCAATCCATGAAGCCGCACCAGCCAATTCCAACACATTGGCTCTTACCAAACATGATGGGACAGCAACCATCAGTGAACCAGAGCACCAAGTGCACTGAGATATAACTCCCCATTCACCTTCCAGAGGTAAGCATATCGATAGAGCAAATGGCTTAGGTGTAAAACACACTTACAGTACTGGACTGCCACACATCAACTGCAGCGGGTGTTCAGTAGTATAACTGAACCCTTCTTCATTCAACCAACTGTGGCCAGTCCTTCCTGGTCAAAAGAATGGCAAAAGCTTCTTTAATCATAGGAAAGACATCCAGATATGGACTTCCATGTTCAGACCTCCAGTCAGTCACTTATATCCACATTCATCTCCAGACCACAGCATTTAGCTGTAATCACTCCTCCAGTTTCTATCCACCAACAAATCCGGGACACTGAAAGCTTCATCTCTGAAAAACAGAAAAGCTTGCTCCTCAAGCTAACTCACTCCATGTCCCTAACTATTGCTCCTTGCCCTGACCCATGTCACCCCTCCCTTTCTGCTTCCCTCCAGTGTGCACATGATATGATCCTACAAGCACTCATCATAGGACCTACCCTGCTACCTCTTTATCCTTCTGGTGGCTCATCCATGCCCCACCTCTAACCAATCCCCTTTCTGACCCCACATGTAGACTCCAAAACTGCACACAATACTTCAAGTAAGAGTGAATCAGGGACCTATACAGGGTCTGTATTATCTCTCGCTCTCTCTCTCTCTCCTTGTGTTAGTGATCCCTCTCCCTGTGCACCCCAGTATCTCATTTGCCTTATCCATAGTCCTAGTATATTGTGTCAGTTCTTTTGTGTTCTTTACTAACACCTCCAGGGCCTCTTCCTCTATTGTGCTGTCCACTACCACCCCATTCGACTCATTCTCCGTTCTTGTAACTGCCTGACCCCTATTCATAGCCTATGTCACATACTCATATAATCCAGTTTGGTTTATTTGCATGACCTCCAACTGGTAAATCTGTCCAATCTGGAATTCTACAGGCCCCCCCACAGACATAAGACTGGGTCTATAATTGCCTGGCCCCTCATGTCTTCCACTTTTATGGAGGGAACCACCAATGTTTTGACACTTCTCCAATCTCTAAAGTGAAGCTGAAGAGGTCTGTTAGCAGACTGTCCTGTCTGATGTAACACCATAAGGTGCAACCCACCTGAACCAACTGATTTATTTTGTATTTATTTATTTAGGGATTCGGATCATACCTTTGAGCTCAGAACTCTTTTACAAAGGTTCCACGTCAAACAGTGACAATGACAGCAATAACAAACAGTTTACATACAATACTCGAATAGTAGGCAGCTAGTATACAATAAGGTTACGATGTCATTCATAGTACCAATGGTGATATTACAGCGTCAAGAGCATTCAAGTAGGGTAAAGGACAGTGTTTATATATAGCGAAGGAGATAAAGAGGTGTGACATCTAGTGTGAGAGTCCGAGGAGGAGTCAAGGTGAGGGGGAAGGGAGACTGGGGGTGGGAGAGTGGGAGGCCAAAAGAAGTGACTTTGTCTAGGAGGTTGGGAGATAATGGTAGTAGGTTGGTTTTAAGGTTGATCCAGTGGGAGAAAAGGTACAGGGGGAAGAGGAAGACAGAGGGATAGAGCAAGAGGGAAGAGTGGGGGTAAAAGGAAGGGGAAGGAGAATGTGGACGAGTGGGCATTATGGGTGTTAGAGTCCTAGTGGCAGTCACAAACTGTCCTAATAAGAAGGTGTTGCCTTAGGTCATTTTTGAATTGTGAGATGCATTGGGAGTTTAGAATATGCATTGGGATTTCATTGAGCCATTGTGGGGCCCTATAGCTGAAAGCATGCTGTCCTTGCACAGTTCGACGAAAAGGTGTCAATAGGGCCCCCTCATCCTGCCTCTGGTGGTATAGCTGGTTGCACTTGGTTTTGGGATGCAAGAAATGCATTGGGCGGTTTTACCCATTAGCGCCTTTTTTCCAAGGAAACATGTTTGGAATATAATCCTGTTCTTTAGTGGCAGCCAATTGGTCTCCTCGTATAAGGAGCAGGTGCGGGTATTTCGATCTGCAGCCATTGTGAGCCTACATGCCTTGTTGAGGGCAATGTGAATCCTTTTTAGTGCAGTGTCTGTTGCTGCACCATAGACCACCAATCCATAGTCGATGGTAGAAAGGATGGAGCTGGAGACTGAGAGACAGAGGGCCTCTGGAGTGAGTTAATTTTTATGCCTATATAGTACACTCAGCTTGATGTTCACTGCCTTTACCACTGTGTCGATGTGTTGGGTGAAGGTGAGGCAGTCATCAATGGTGACCCCCAGGTACTTGAAGGACTGAACTTGTTCCAGCAGCTCACTGACTTTATTGGAGATGGTGAGGGAAGGGGAGCTTTTTTTTGTGCTGTGGGCTGGCTGTGAGCATCACCTTGTTTTTTTTGTAGTTTAATAGAAGTTTATGGCTACAGACCCAGTCTTCCAGTTTGTAGAAGGATGCTGCAGCTCGGAGTGGAGGGTGACTATTGATGAACTGCTGGTGAGAAGCACAGCGTCATCTGCGTAAAGTATCAGTTTAGTGTCACAGGCTTCAGGAAGATTATTTAAGAAGAGGCTGAATAGCAAGGGACCCAATATTGACCCCTGTGGGACCCCTAATGATACCTCGTTGGAGCTAGATTCTGTGTGCCCAATTTTTATATGTTGGCTTCTGTGTGTTAGGTAGTCCTTGAACCAGTAGACAGCATTGGTTACAACCCCAAGGTTCTGTATTTGAGTCAGGAGGAGAGAGTGACTGACAGTGTCGAAGGCTTTGGTGAGGTCTATGAAGACTGACCTTACCAGTTTTCCTTTGTCTAGTGCCTTGTGCGAGTAGTCAGTGTAGTCCAGCAAAGCAGTGGAGGTACTATGATTCTGCCTGAATCCATGTTGGTTGGGATATAACAGGTTGTATTTGTTGAGGTAATCTGTGAGTTGGGCGGCCGTAATCTTTTCCAGGGCTTTAGATAAAGGAAAGAGGATGGATATTGGCCTATAATTGGCGGTGCATGTCATATCACTGTTCTTGTGCACCGGCCTCATGAGAGCCTGTTTTCAGATCCCGGGGAACTGTACAAGAGCCAGTGATTTATTATATAGTTTTGTAACTGGCACGATGATGACATCCAGTGTTAGGAATAGGATTTTCATATTGACTCCATCACTCCCCATTCTGGTCTTTCCCAGTATTTTTTTAATGTGTTTGTAATCTTCCTTCACTGATACTTTTTTGAAGTAGAAGACAGGGATTGAGTCCCCTTGAGGTGTTCAATTGGTTTGTTCCCCAGTAGGGTGCGGGTAGTCGAGGGTAGCACTCTAGTCAGGTCAGTAAATGCTGTGTTGAGAGAATCCGCAATGTGCCAAGGGTCAGTAATCATGGCGTTGTTGATGTTGAGCGAGTGGGGGATTTATTCACATTTAGTGCTTGAAGGCCCTTCAGCATGCTCTCCTCCATCATGTACCTCCCCTGGCCTCTCACTGGGGGGGCTTTGCACACAGTTCCCTTTACCTTTTGGGATGGACTGCTTTCAGTCAGGAAGGTGGTCCCAGGACCAAGTGGACAAGACACTTATGGAAATGTCTGAAGGGGCCGGCACAGGCTACTCCAGTAAGGAATTGTCTGAGACTCCTACAAAAAATATGGTCTTGATAGGATTTGCCCTCTGTGGACCAGCACGGCACGTCATTGTCAGGTATATATTATGGCCACAGGGGGTGGTCACATAATTAAGGAGTTCATTGGACTCAGGCATACAGGACCCACATCCCGGTAGTACAGCCCTGGTTGGGCATGTTCTTTGGCAAAGGTCCTGGAGTTTTCCAGAATCCAGTGGGAAAGAGGGAACTCTCCAGCAGATAGACACAGCCCCGGGCAAGTTTGTCTGATCTATGGGCCAGAGTATCTCCCCCACACTCAAGACATGGATGACTAAAATTCAGGCCAAAATGGGATATGAATTTGCTTCTGCACCAGGGGGATTTGTTTGAAATGGTACCTGTATAGACTGCATGAAAATCTTTACAAGGATATTAGATTGTAAAAATGTGTGGTTAAACTTATATAAAGCTGAGTCCTTTGTTGTACCCAAACAAGTGGTGTTAACATGTTATTCATGTAAGAGGGAATCCACTTGGGCAAGGGCTCTGATCGAACCCCTTCTGTCTGCTATACTGCTGTGAATGCTGAAGAGAAATGATAGAATAATAGATTTGCTGTTGTCATCCTGACCCATTCTTCACCCTTATATTGTCTGATTACTCTTCCCTCAGTTTTGCATTGCTCAATCATAGATTCCCAGATAGCAACAAATATTTCCATTTTCATGAGAGAGGGACTATTGTCAAACAAGTTCCTCTACATACCCAGAGCCATGCCTGTACGGCAATACTTTTTATTATGTTAACTGTTTACTGGTCTAGCAAGTGACTATCTCATGAAAACAGAGAATTCAGACTATCCAGGTGAACGCGGTATTGTATACAGCTTTATCAGAATGTATGCTGCCACTAGCCAACTAGCATTCTGCTAAGCATGCCTATATTTGGCTAGAAATAGCATTGTTCAAGTATTGGCTACAGCAGTTTCATTTGCTTCAGATTAAAGTGCCATGATATTTTTTTTAATAGTTTGGTCAGAAGTTTTGTCATTTGACTAAAAAGGTGAAGTGACAGTCCAAGTATTATGTTAATATTTTTAATCACATATGGGGATTATTTTTCTCAAAGACATTTATTGTATCTAACAGTTTTACACTGGGGGTCACCTCCTATACGTGCAAGTTTACAAGACAATACTGCTGCTTTTGCATTACCATCTTCACCCTATAGCTTCAAGAAGACATTGAAACACAGGCATTTGTAGGCAGAAAATTAACAGTGGTCCATCTAATCCACCTGGGCCATCCCTGTGCTGTATCAGCCTTTTGTTGATTGGTATTAGACAGAACACCCTGTTAGCAACTCTGTCTCATTAATGACCCATCCTCCTCCTCCTGTCTCCTCTGCTTATATTCTCACCATGTTTATTATGCTCCAACTTTATTATTTTATTTTTTAAGTACATATATGCAAGGCACAAGAGTGCTGTTTGGGGGTATACAAAAATGCTGAAACTGTACAGTAAAATAAAGGGCATATAAGAAGACAAAATAACAAAGCAAATTGTCACACACACAGTATGGGCAACAAATCAAGTCAGCTGTAATCTATGTATCTAGATGTAATATCTCTGTTTAACAAGAAAATATAACTTAAAGTCTAAAATGTCTATCTAATCCACTCGGATCATCCTTGTGCTGTATCAGCCCTTTGCTTCTGTTATAAGCAGTTAACTAACAATAGAACATGCAAATCAGAAATAAAAATATTTGCATCCTCTAGCTGTTAGACCGCATAGCTCTTTGAAACTCAAAATAGAAGTCAGGAAGTTGAGACAGTTCACACTCATACTCATCTCTGCTATGCCTGCTGCATGCCACTGCTGCCAACACATACCCTTGTAATGCCAATCTCCCGACAGCACCTCACTGTAGTATCTGACACCAAGAGTCCAGAAAAGGGAAAAAGGACATGCAGCTGGGATGCCTCATAGGCTAGGCACAAGGGACCAAGGCTCTGGCACATGCCGATGAGGCCAGTGCACTGTAGATAACTATTTATGACCACCCAACTATTCTTAACCTAACAAGGACAGTACTGTTCTATTTGGACTATACCTAAAAACAAACACCCATCACATTCACCTCAGTACAAAATTAAGCTATCCACTCACACACTCCACACACATGATCACCCCCATCCAACTCCAAAAAATATACCCCAACCCAAAACTCCTACCCTCCAAATAATAAATTCCCCCAAAACCTCCCCCTTCAAAATAATAAAACATTAAAATAATAAAGACAAGCCAGATTTCAGATTTCAGGAGAGACCAAAAAACAGTGCCCTGGGCATAAAGTTTTGTATGATCACAGCTCCTTTCATGGAGCAGAGTCCTGTATTATATTATGGATTAAGAGGTTAAATGATTCAGGAGGATTTCATCCAAAGCAGGCACTGCAAGAGTGGAAATAACCAGTCAGCTCTCACCTAACTGGAGAAAATATGCCACAAGGGACTGTGCTCTCACCATCAAAGTCCCAGCTTGTTAAGTTCATGCAAGTACTGCACTGCTAAAGACATAGAAGGAAACTTTATTGGAGGAGATGGTTTAATCCAGTAGCACACCGATCCCTGCCACTCCTATCGCTTGCAACTGGGAGCAGATTTGCCGGAGAACAGGCCAGGAGCTATACCTGTAGAGCCGGCACTCACAAAATCCAGTCCTCAAGAACACCACCCAACACAACTCTCACTGGAGATAGGTGAAAATCCAAAGCAAAAGTTTTTTCAGAGAGTGGAAGAACACTCCCCACGGCAGGACCGCACTACAAGTTTCAAAACAGCAACTGGATAGTTCCAATCCATGAAGCCACATTGGCCAATTCCAACTCAGCGGCTCTTACCAAATTGGAAGGGCCAGCAACTATCAGTAAACCAGAGCACCAACTGAGCTGAGAGATAACTCCTCACTCATTTACCAGGGTAAGCCTACCAATGGAGCAAATGGCTTAGGTATAAAACACAATTACATTACCGGACTGCCACACACCAAGTTGAGTAGGTGTTCAGTAGTATAGCTGAATCCTTTTTCATTCAACTGACCACAGCCATTCCTCTTGGGTCAAACCCAATGGTGAAAGCTTCTTCAATCACAGCAAAGACCTCCAGATATGGACTTCCATCTTCAGACCTCCAGTCAGTCCTCCAGTCAGTCATTTATATCCACATTCACCTCTAGACCACAGCATTCAGCTGTAATCGCTCCTCCAGTCTCTCTCCTCCAACAAATCCGAGGTACTGAAAGCTTCCTCCCTTTAAACAAAAAAGCTTGTTTCTCCAGCCAACTCACTCCGTGTCCCCAACTATCGCTTCTTGCCCTGACCCTAACAACTATCCAACAAACTAAAATAAAATTTCAGTTTAAAACTCTGGGTGCAATATAAGCAACAATAGGTCACAGGACTACAAATTATCTAGTATCTCCTGAGAAACAATGATGAAACAGATGAGGGAGAAAAATGTTATTCCATTCAAAGCTCCATTTGGAGTTCATGCAGGCAGCAGTCCAGTAGTGATGGCCATCTTGCCCTTTCTCGAAAGTAGCCCTCGATTTTATAAAAGAATTATATTGCAGAAGTCAGTATACAGTAGTCAATAGTATTCAGCACGGCTTTTATTTTATACCCTCCCAAATCAGTGACCTCCTCCATGCACAGACCAAACTAAAAGTCCTCTCAATGTCCAGGATACATAGTAAGGACTTGGAGCGGACCGTGGTATTTCAGTTGGGATGACTGAATGTCACTTTTTACCAAAAACACACATAAAAAGCATGCTATTGACTGTAAACTCAGTCGGAACAAACTGTAAGTGAAGCTCTGTGGTACTGGCACAGAAATACAAGGGCGTTAAATGGCTAAAAAAGCTGACAGTGCCCCTTTAAGATATAGAGCACCTACCTGGTTAGCAAATATACATCATTACTAAGTACTTACTGTTTAAGAAGTAAAAGGTGAACATAATAAGAGGGAAAACCTCATGATTTAAAAGAGAAAGTGTGAAACAAGTAGAATGTACAAGAGCGCTACTGCAAAAAGATTTTGGAATTGAACAGTTATCAGCTCTTGAACGGATTTTAATTGTGAAAAGATGTTGAGTGTGGGTCACTGAACCATAACAAGGTCATAACATATAATCCTGAAAAAACTATGGGACATTGTAACAACACATTGATTATTGATACCATATGGCTTTTGAATAAAAGAAGAATGCAGAAACTTTTACTTTGGTGAGCTCTGTCAATTTCATGACTGTTCTCAGCAGTATACATTTAGATCACAGCTGGGGTGCACTATCCCCTGAAAAAGCATTTTTAGGAGTGAAACGTTAGGTTTGGGTTCCAGTCTGCAGTACGCTCCAACTGATTGTTCTTCCATCCAAATGAAAGACACTTTATTTACACAGCATCTTGCGTGAACTGTGTCTTTAATACTGTGGTGAGTGATGAGATTGCTTTGTTTGCAACATCTCAGCAATGTCATCCCACTTCTGCATTCCTCCAGTGTGCACATGATATGATCCTACATGCACTTATGATAGGACCTACCCTGCTACCCTGTATCCTTCTGGTGGCTCATCCTTGCCTCACTTCTAACCAGTCCCTGTCTGTCCCCACATGTGAGCTCCAAACAGCACACAATACTTCAAGTCAGGGTGAACCAGGGACCTATACAGGGCAGTATTATCTCTCTCTCTCTCTCTATCCTTATGCTAGTGATCCCTCTCCCTGTGCACCCCAGCATCCCATTTGCCTTACCCATAGCCCTACTATATTGTGTCACTTCTTTTGTGTTCTCCTTTACTAACACCTCCAGGTCCTCTTCCTCTATTGTGCTGTCCACTACCACCCCATTCAGCTCATTATCCGTTCTTGTAGTCTTAGCCCCAATGTACATTACCTTGCATGTTCCCATTTTAAATTTTATTTGCCACACCCTCAGCCACTTTTCCAGATTTTCCAGATCTTTTTTATCCCTTCCACAGATCTTGGTGTCTTCTGCAAAGAGGCATATCTTTCCAGCATGAACTCCCTACCCAACATCACAAACAATAATGTTAATGCGAACCTCTCCTAGTAAAGATCCCTTGGGCACCCCACTTGTGACTTCCTTTTCCCTTGAAGGTTGTTCACCTAGGACCACATCCTGTGCCTTCCTACTCAGCCAATGGTTCATTCATCCTTTAATCTTGTCCCCACCCATAGGTCACTTACCCTTCTTAACAGCTCCCATGTTGGAAAAAGTTAACGGCTTTACCAGAACCTAGGTGTTAGACATCCACTGATTGACCACTATCCATAGCTTTTGTTACATCTCATTTAATCCAACTGGGTTTGTTTGTATGACCTCCAATTGGTAAATCTGTTCTCTCTGGAATTCTGCTGACCATTCTCCCCCCTTGTAGACATCAGACTGGGTCTGTAGTTGCCTGACCTCTTCTGTCTTCCACAGTTATGAAGGAGACCACCAGTGTTTTGACACTTCTTCAGTCTCTAAAGTGAAGCTGAAGAGGTCTAATAGCAGATGTGCGAAAATCTTTCCTAGCTCACTTAACACCATCAGGTGCAACCCTCCTAAACCGACTGATTTATTCACATTCAGTGCTTAAAGTCCTTTCATCATGCTCTCCTCCATCATAGACCTCCCTTGGCCTCTCACTGGGGGTGGCTTTGCACACAGTCCCCTTTACCTTTTGGGATGGACTGCCTTCAAACAGGAGGCAATCCCAGGACCAAGTGGCCCAGACAATTGTGGAAATGTCTGAGGGGCCCGGCACAGGCTATTCTAGAAAGAAGTAGGCTGGGGCTTCTATAAAAGTTGCTAACCAAATGAAACAAAAAAGGGATGCTCAAAATACTACCAAGAAAGCTGCTAAACACTTATTTATAGCAGTTAAATTCCTTTAATGTAAGACATCAGAGAAAAGGTACAGATACAGAAAAACCACCCCGCTCCAATAAAAGAGCTGGTCTTGAGAGGATTTGCCCTCTGTGGACCAATACAGCACATGTTTGGCAGGTACACATTATGGCCATAGGGGGCAGTTACATAATTAAGGAGTTCACCAGAATCAGGCATACAGGATCCACAAACTAGAACGGGTATAATAAAAACAACTTGATAATACATGTATTAAAAGGATCATACCAAGCACCAGTTGTTTAGCTCCCAGCCAAATGATATCAAGCCTGAATATTATGACTTAGTATGATATCCAATCAATTTCAATAAATTCTAGAACAGATATAATGTGAATCCTCTCCAGGAACAATCTGAGCCCCGGACCAGGCCCCTCCAACACCCACATCTCACCCCTCTCCCCATTCCTGCCCCCTTGTATGGGACAAAGGATGGACCCCGATCCCAAATAAAAAAGACCCAGGTGCGCCATCTAATTTCAGATTGTATATCTCTCCTCTCTCTCTCTATATATATATATATATATATATATACATATATCATTACATCTGTTAATTAAGCATTCCATTAAATATAATTTCCCCATAATTTTGTACAGACTTCAATTGCAGGAGATCTGCTCTGCATCCAGAAATGACTGATCACCTTCTTTACTGCCAAAAAATAAATAAACAGAAAGGAACCCTTTTGTATATAGAAGTCGTCTGGGGGGACCAAAAGAAGGACCAATTCCGGAGTGAGGACCGCCTCCTTTCCCATCAATTCCACCAGAGATTCAGCCATCTCTTGCCAAAACAGTCTTAAGGCAAGGCATGACCAAAAGTCATGTATGTTATTGGCCAGAGTTTTTCCCTTATAAGGATATTCTTGATTGTGAATACTTGAGGTTGAACTTACATAAAGTTACATCCTTTGTTGTACCCAAATGAGTGGTGTTAGCATGTTATTCATGTAAGATGGAATCCACTTGGGCAAGGGCTCCTCATTGAACCCCTTCTGTCTGCTATGCTGCTGTGAATGCTGAAGAGAAATGATAGAATAGTAGATTTGCCGTTGTCATCCTGACCCATTCTTCACCCTTATATTGTCTGATTACTCTTCCCTCAGTTTTGCATTGCTCAGTCCTAGATTCCGAGACAGCAACAAATATTTCTATTTTCATGAGAGAGGGGACTATTGTCACACAAGTTCCTCTACATACTCAGAGCCATGCTTGTACGGCAATACTTTTTTTTATGTTAACTGTTTACTGGTCTAGCAAGTGACTATCTCATGAAAACAGAGAATTCAGACTATAAAGGTGAATGAGTATTGTATACAGCTTTATCAGAATGTACGCTGCCACTAGCCAACTAGCATTCTGCTAAGCATGCCTATATTTGACTAGAAATAGCATTGTTCAAGTATTGGCTGCAGCAGTTTCATTTGCTTCAGATCAAAGTGCCATGATATTTTTTTTTAATAGTTGGTCAGAAGTTTTGTCATTTGACTAAAAAGGTGAGGTGACAGTCCAAGTATTATGTTAATATTTTTAATCACATATGAGGATTCTTTTTCTCAAAGACAATTATTGTATCTAACAGTTTTACACTGGGGGTCACCTCCTTTAGGTGCAAGTTTACAAGACAATACTGCTGCTCTTGCATTACCATCTTCACCCTATCGCTTCAAGGAGACATTGAAATACAGGCATTTGTAGGAAGAAAATGAACAGTGGTCCATGTATTCCAACTGGGCCATCCCTGTGCTGTATCAGCCTTTTGTTGATTGGTATTAGGCAGAACACCCTGTTAGCAACTCTGTCTCATTAATGACCCATCCTCCTCCTCCTGTCTCCTCTGCTTATATTCTCACCATGTATGTTATGCTCCAACTTTATTATGTTATTTTTTAAGTACACATACGCAAGGCACAAGAGTGCTGTTTGGGGGTATACAAAAATGCTGAAACTGTACAGTAAAATAAAGGGCATATAAGAAGACAAAATAACAAAGCAAATTGTCACACACACAGTATGGGCAACAAATCAAGTCAGCTGTAATCTATGTATCTTGATGTAAAATCTCTGTTTAACAAGAAAATATAACAACTTAAAGTCTAAAATGTCTTTCTAATCCACTCGGATCATCCTTGTGCTGTATCAGCCCTTTGCTTCTGTTATAAGCAGTAAACTAACAATAGAACACGCAAATCAGAAATAAAAATATTTGCATCCTCTAGCTGTTAGGCCACATAGCTATTTGAAACTCAAAATAGAAGTCAGGATGTTGAGACAGTTCACACTCATACTCATCTCTGCTATGCCTGCTGCATGCCACTGCTGCCAACCAACACATACCCTTGTAAAGTCAATCTCCCTACAGCACCTCATTGTAGTATCTGACACCGAGAGTCCAGGAAAGGGAAAAAGATCATGCAGCTGGGATGCCACATAGGCTAGACACAAGGGACCAAGGCTCTGGCACATGCCGATGAGGCCAGTGCACTGTAGATCACTATTTATGACCACCCAACTATTCTTAACCTAACAAGGACAGTACTGTTCTATTTGGACTATTCCTAAAAACAAACACCCATCACATTTACCTCAGTACAAAATTAAGCTATCCACTCACACACTCCACACACATGCTCACCACCATCCAACTCCAATAAATATACCCCAAACCAAAACTCCTGCCCTCCAAATAATAAATTCTCCCAAAACCTCCCCCTTCAAAATAATAAAACACTAAAATAATAAAGACAAGCCAGATTTCAGATTTCAGGAGAGATCAAAAAACAGTGCCCTGGGCATAAAGTTTTGTATGATCACAGCTCCTTTCATGGAGCAGAGTCCTGTATTATACTATGGATTAAGAGGTTAAGTGATTCAGGAGGATTTAATCCAAAGCAGGCACTGCAAGAGTGGAAATAACCAGTCAGCTCTCACCTTACAGGAGAAAATATACCACAAGGGACTGTGCTCTCACCATCAACGTCCCAGCTTGTTACGTTCATGAAAGTACTGCACTGCTAAAGACATAGGAGGAAACTTTATTGGAGGAGATGGTTTAATCCAGTAGCACACTGATCCCTGCCACTCCTATCGCTTGCAACTGGGAGCAGATTTGCCGGAGAACAGGCCAGGAGCTATACCTGTAGAGCCGCACTCACAAAATCCAGTCCTCAAGAACACCACCCAGCACCACTCTCACTGGAGATAGGTGAAAATCCAAAGCAAAAGTTTTTTCAGAGAGTGGGAGAACGCTTCCCACGCCAGGACCGCACTACAAGTTTCAAAACAGCAACTGGATAGTTATAATCCATGAAGCCACATTGGCCAATTCCAACTCAGCGGCTCTTACCAAATTGGAAGGGCTAGCAACTATCAGTAAACCAGAGCACCAACTGCGCTGAGAGATAACTCCTCACTCATCTACCAGAGGTAAGCCTACCAATGGAGCAAATGGCTTAGGTATAAAACACAATTACATTACCGGACTGCCACACACCAAGTTGAGTAGGTGTTCAGTAGTATAGCTGAATCCTTTTCCATTCAACTGACCACAGCCATTCCTCTTGGGTCAAACCCAATGGTGAAAGCTTCTTCAATCACAGCAAAGACCTCCAGATATGGACTTCCATGTTCAGACCTCCAGTCAGTCCTCCAGTCAGTCATTTATATCCACATTCACCTCTAGACCACAGCATTCAGCTGTAATCGCTCCTCCAGTCTCTCTCTCCACCAACAAATCCGAGGCACTGAAACCTTCCTCCCTTTAAACAAAAAAGCTTGTTTCTCAAGCCAACTCACTCCATATCCCCAACTATCGCTCCTTGCCCTGACCCTAACAACTATCCAACAAACTAAAATAAAATTTCAGTTTAAAACTCTGGGTGCAATATAAGCAACAACAGGTCACAGGACTACAAATTATCTAGTCTCTCCTGAGAAACAATGATGAAACAGATGAGGGAGAAAAATGTTATTCCATTCAACGCTCCATTCGGAGTTCATGCAGGCAGCAGTCCAGCAGTGATGGCCATCTTGCCCTTTTTCGAAAGTAGCCCTCGATTTTATAAAAGAATTATATTGCCGAGAAGTCAGTATACAGTAGTCAATAGTATTCAGCACGGCTTTTATTTTATACCCTCCCAAATCAGTGACCTCCTCCATGCACAGACCAATCTAAAAGTCCTCTCAATGTCCAGGATACGTAGTAAGGGCTTGGAGCGGACCGTGGTATTTCAATCGGGATGACTGAATGTCACTTTTTACCAAAAACACACATAAAAAGCATGCTATTGACTGTAAACTCAATCGGAGCAAACTGTAAGTGAAGCTCTGTGGTACTGGCACAGAAATACAAGGGCGTTAAATGGCTAAAAAAGCTGACAGTGCCCCTTTAAGATATAGAGCACCTACCTGGTTAGCAAATAAACATCATTACTAAGTACTTACTGTTTAAGAAGTAAAAGGTGAACATAATAAGAGGGAAAGCCTCCTGATTTAAAAGAGTAAGTGTGAAACAAGTAGAATGTACAAGAGCACTACAGCAAAAAGATTTTAGATTTGAACAGTTATCAGCTCTTGAATGGATTTTAATTGTGAAAAGATGTTGAGTGTGGGTCACTGAACCACAACAAGGTCATAATGTATAATCTTGAAAAACCTATGGGGCATTGTAACAACACATTGATTATTGATACCATAAGGCTTTTTGAATAAAAGAAGAATGCTGAAACTTTTACTTTGGTGTGCTCTGTCAATTTCAAGACTGTTCTCAGCAGTATACATTTAGATCACAGCTGCAATATCCCCTGAAAAAGCATTTTTAGGAGTGAAACGCTAGGTTTGGGTTCCAGTCTTTAGCGTACTCCTACTGATTGTTCTTCCATCCAAATGAAAGACACTTTAGTTACACAGCATCTTGCGTGAACTGAGTCTTTAATACTGTGGTGAGTGATGAGACTGCTTTGTTTGCAACATCTCAGCAATGTCATCCCACTTCTGCATTCCTCCAGTGTGCACATGATATGATCCTACATGCACTTATGATAGGACCTACCCTGCTACCCCTGTATCCTTCTGGTGGCTCATCCTTGCCTCACTTCTAACCAGTCCCCTGTCTGTCCCCACATGTAGGCTCCAAAACTGCACACAATACTTCAAGTCAGGGTGAACCAGGGACCTATACAGGGGCAGTATTATCTCTCTCTCTCTCTCTCTATCTCTCTATCCTTGTGCTAGTGATCCCTCTCCCTGTGCACCCCAGCATCCCATTTGCCTTACCCATAGCCCTACTATATTGTGTCACTTCTTTTGTGTTCTCCTTTACTAACACCTCCAGGTCCTCTTCCTCTATTGTGCTGTCCGCTACCACCCCATTCAGCTCCTTATAAATTCTTGTAGTCTTGGCCCCAATGTACATTACATTGCATGTTCCCATTTTAAATTTTATTTGCCACACCCTCAGTCACTTTTCCAGATTTTCCAGATCTTTTTTATCCCTTCCACAAATTGGTGTCTTCTGCAAAGAGGAATATCTTTTCAGCATGAACTCCCTACCCAACATCACAAATAATATTAATGCGAACCTCTCCTAGAAAAGATCCCTCGGGCACCCCACTTGTGACTTCCTTTTCCCTTGAAGGTTGTTCACCTAGGACCACATCCTGTGCCCTCCAACTCAGCCAATGGTTCATTCACCCTTTAATCTTGTCCCCACCCATAGGTCACTTAACCTTCTTAACAGCCCCCATGTTGGAAAAAGTTAACGGCTTTACCAGAACCTAGGTGTTAGACATCCACTGATTGACCACTATCCATAGCCTTTGTTACATCTCATTTAATCCAACTGGGGTTGTTTGTATGACCTCCAATTGGTAAATCTGTTCTCTCTGGAATTCTGCTGACCATTCTCCCCCCTAGTAGACATCAGACTGGGTCTGTAGTTGCCTGACCTCTTCTGTCTTCCACAGTTATGAAGGAGACCACCAGTGTTTTGACACTTCTTCAGTCTCTAAAGTGAAGCTGAAGAGGTCTATTAGCAGACGTGTGAAAAGCTTTCCTAGCTCACTTAACACCATCAGGTGCAACCCTCCTAAACCGACTAATTTATTCACATTCAGTGCTTAAAGTCCTTTCATCATGCTCTCCTCCATCATAGACCTCCCTTGGCCTCTCACTGGGGGGGGGGTGGCTTTACACACAGTCCCCTTTACCTTTTGGGATGGACTGCTTTCAAACAGGAGGCAATCCCAGGACCAAGTGGCCCAGACAATTATGGAAATGTCTGAGGGTCCCGGCACAGGATATTCTAGAAAGGAGTAGGCTGGGGCTTCTATAAAAGTTGCTAACCAAATAAAACAAAAAAGGGTTGCTCAAAATACTACCAAGAATGCTGCTAAACACTTATTTATAGCAGTTAAAAAATTCCTTTAATGTAAGACATCAGATAAAAGGTACAGATACAGAAAAACCACCCCGCTCCAATAAAACAGCTGGTCTTGAGAGGATTTGCCCTCTGTGGACTAATACAGCACATGTTTGGCAGGTACACATTATGGCCATAGGGGGCAGTTACATAATTAAGGAGTTCACCAGAATCAGGCATACAGGATCCACAGCCCGGGGAGTACAGCCTTGGGTGGGCATGCTCTTCGGCAAAAGTCCTGCAGTTTTCCAGAATCCAGTTGGAAGGGGGAAACTGTCCAGCAGATAGACACAGCCCAGGGCAAGTTTGTCCGATTTAAGGGCCAGAGTCCCTTTTCCACACTCAATGCATGTATGACGAAGAGTCAGGCCAAAATGGGACATAAATTTGCTGCTGCACCAGGGGGATTTGTTTGAAATGGTACGTGTATACATTGTATGAAAATCTTGACAAGGATATTCTTTTTTTGTTTTGTTTTCTGTTTATTAAAAAATAATACAAAATACAATCTAGAACGGGTACAATAAAAACAACTTGATAATACATGTATTAAAAGGATCATACCAAGCACCAGTTGTTTAGCTCCCAGCCAAATGATATCAAGCCTGAATATTATGACTTAGTATGATATCCAATCAATTTCAATAAATTCTAGAACAGATATAATGTGAATCCTCTCCAGGAACAATCTGAGCCCCAGACCAGGCCCCTTCAACACCCACATCTCACCCCTCTCCCCATTCCTGCCCCCTTGTATGGGACAAAGGATGGACCCCGATGCCAAATAAAAAAGACCCAGGTGCGCCATCTAATTTCAGATTGTATATCTCTCTCTCTCTCTCTCTCTCTCTCTCTCTCTCTATATATATATATATATATATATATACACATATATCATTACATCTGTTAATTAAGCATTCCATTAAATATAATTTCCCCATAATTTTGTACCAGACTTCAATTGCAGGAGATCTGCTCTGCATCCAGAAATGAGTGATCACCTTCTTAACTGCCAAAAAATAAATAAACAGAAAGGAACCCTTTTGTATATAGAAGTCATCTAGGGGGACCAAAAGAAGGACCAATTCCGGAGTGAGGACCGCCTCCTTTCCCATCAATTCCACCAGAGCTTCAGCCATCTCTTGCCAAAACAGTCTTAAAGCAAGGCATGACTAAAAGTCAGGTATGTGATTGGCCAGGGTTTTTTCCTTATAAGGATATTCTTGATTGTGAATACTTGAGGTTGAACTTATATAAAGTTACGTCCTTTGTTGTACCCAAATGAGTGGTGTTAGCATGTTATTCATGTAAGATTAAATCCACTTGGGCAAGGGCTCCTCATTGAACCCCTTCTGTCTGCTATGCTGCTGTGAATGCTGAAGAGAAATGATAGAATAGTAGATTTGCCGTTGTCATCCTGACCCATTCTTCACCCTTATATTGTCAGATTACTCTTCCCTCAGTTTTGCATTGCTCAGACCTAGATTCCCAGATAGCAACAAATATTTCCATTTTCATGAGAGAGGGGACTATTGTCACACACGTTCCTCTACACACTCCGAGCCATGCCTCTACGGCAATTCTTTTTTTTATGTTAACTGTTTACTGGTCTTGCAAGTGACTATCTCATGAAAACAGAGAATTCAGACTATCCAGGTGAATGAGTATTGTATACAGCTTTATCAGAATGTACGCTGCCACTAGCCAACTAGCATTCTGCTAAGCATGCCTATATTTGGCTAGAAATAGCATTGTTCAAGTATTGGCTACAGCAGTTTCATTTGCTTCAGATCAAAGTGCCATGATATTTTTTTTAAATAGTTGGTCAGAAGTTTTGTCATTTGACTAAAAAGGTGAGGTGGCAGTTCAAGTATTATGTTAATATTTTTAATCACATATGGGGATTCTTTTTCTCAAAGGCATTGATTGTATCTAACAGTTTTTCACTGGGGGTCACCTCCTATAGGTGCAACTTTACAAGACAATACTGCTGCTCTTGCATTACCATCTTCACCCTATCGCTTCAAGGAGACATTGAAACACAGGCATTTGTAGGAAGAAAATGAACAGTGGTCCATCTATTCCAACTGGGCCATCCCTGTGCTGTATCAGCCTTTTGTTGATTGGTATTTGGCAGAACACCCTGTTAGCAACTCTGTCTCATTAATGACCCATCCTCCTCCTCCTGTCTCCTCTGCTTATATTCTCACCATGTATATTATGTTCCAACTTTTTTTTTTAATTTTTAAGTACATATATGCCAGGCACAATAGTGCTGTTTGGGGGTATACAAAAATGCTGAAACTGTACAGTAAAATAAATGGCATATAAGAAGACAAAATAACAAAGCAAATTGTCACACACACAGTATGGGCAACAAATCAAGTCAGCTGTAATCTATGTATCTTGATGTAATATCTCTGTTTAACACGAAAACATAACAACTTAAAGTCTAAAATGTCTATTTAATCCACTCGGATGATCCTTGTGCTGTATCAGCCCTTTGCTGCTGTTATAAGCAGTTAACTAACAATAGAACATGCAAATCAGAAATAAAAATATTTGCATACTCTAGCTGTTAGATCGCATAGCTCTTTGAAACTCAAAATAGAAGTCAGGAAGTTGGGACAGTTCACACTCATACTCATCTCTGCTATGCCTGCTGCATGCCACTGCTGCCAACCAACACATACCCTTGTAATGTCAATCTACCTACAGCACCTCACTGTAGTATCTGACACCAAGAGTCCAGAAAAGGGAAAAAGGTCATGCAGCTGGGATTCCTCATAGGCTAGGCACAAGGGACCAAGGCTCCGGCACATGCCGATGAGGCCAGTGCCCTCTAGATAACTATATATGACCACCCACCTATTCTTAACCTAACAAGGACAGTACTATTCTATTTGGACTATTCCTAAAAACAAACACCCATCACATTCACCTCAGTACAAAATTAAGCTATCCACTCACACACTCCACACACATGCTCACCCCCATCCAACTCCAATAAATATACCCCAACCAAAAACTCCTACCCTCCAAATAATAAATTCCCCCAAAACCTTCCCCTTCAAAATAATAAAACACTAAAATAATAAAGACAAGCCAGATTTCAGATTTCAGGAGAGTTGAAAAAACAGTGCCCTGGGCATAAAGTTTTGTATGATCACAGCTCCTTTCATGGAGCAGAGTCCAGTATTATATTATGGATTAAGAGGTTAAATGATTCAGGAGGATTTAATCCAAAGCAGGCACTGCAAGAGTGAAAATAACCAGTCAGCTCTCACCTAACTGGAGAAAATATACCACAAGGGACTGTGCTCTCACCATCAAAGTCCCAGCTTGTTAAGTTCATGCAAGTACTGCACTGCTAAAGACATAGGAGGAAACTTTATTGGAAGAGATGGTTTAATCCAGTAGCACACTGATCCCTGCCACTCCTATCGCTTGTAACTGGGAGCAGATTTGCCGGAGAACAGGCCAGGAGCTATACTTGTAGAGCCGCACTCACAAAATCCAGTCCTCAAGAACATCACCCAGCACCGCTCCCACTAGAGATAGGTGAAAATCCAAAGCAAAAGTTTTTTCAGAGAGTGGGATAACACTCCCCACGCCAGGACCGCACTACAAGTTTCAAAACAGCAACTGGATAGTTCCAATCCATGAAGCCACATTGGCCAATTCCAACTCAGCGGCTCTTACCAAATTGGAAGGGCCAGCAACTATCAGTAAACCAGAGCACCAACAGCGCTGAGAGATAACTCCTCACTCATCTACCAGAGGTAAGCCTACCAATGGAGCAAATGGCTTAGGTATAAAACACAATTACATTACCGGACTGCCGCACACCAAGTTGAGTAGGTGTTCAGTAGTATAGCTGAATCCTTTTTCATTCAACTGACCACAGCCATTCCTCTTGGGTCAAACCCAATGGTGAAAGCTTCTTCAATCACAGCAAAGACCTCCAGATATGGACTTCCATCTTCAGACCTCCAGTCAGTCCTCCAGTCAGTTATTTATATCCACATTCACCTCTAGACCACAGCATTCAGCTGTAATCGCTCCTCCAGTCTCTCTCCACCAACAAATCTGAGGCACTGAAAGCTTCCTCCCTTTAAACAAAAAAGCTTATTTCTCAAGCCAACTCACTCCGTGTCCCCAACTATCGCTCCTTGTCCTGACCCTAACAATTATCCAACAAACTAAAATAAAATTTCAGTTTAAAATTCTGGGTGCAATATAAGCAAAAACAGGTCACAGGACTACAAATTATCTAGTCTCTCCTGAGAAACAATGATGAAACAGATGAGGGAGAAAAATGTTATTCCATTCAAAGCTCCATTCGGAGTTCATGCAGGCAGCAGTCCAGCAGTGATGGCCATCTTGCCCTTTTTCGAAAGTAGCCCTCGATTTTATAAAAGAATTATATTGCAGAAGTCAGTATACAGTAGTCAATAGTATTCAGCACGGCTTTTATTTTATACCCTCCCAAATCAGTGACCTCCTCCATGCACAGACCAAACTAAAAGTCCTCTCAATGTCCAGGATACGTAGTAAGGACTTGGAGCGGACCATAGTATTTCAATCGGGATGACTGAATGTCACTTTTACCAAAACACACATAAAAAGCATGCTATTGACTGCAAACTCAATCGGCGCAACCTGTAAGTGAAGCTCTGTGGTACTGGCACAGAAATACAAGGCTTAAATTGCTAAATAAGCTGACAGTGCCCCTTTAAGATATAGAGCACCTACCTGGTTAGCAAATATACATCATTACTAAGTACTTACTGTTTAAGAAGTAAAGGTGAACATAATAGAGGTAAAAGCCTCCTGATTTAAAGAAGAGCGTGTGAAACAAGTAGAATGTACAAGAGCAATACTGCAAAAAGATTTTTGATTTGAACAGTTATCAGCTCTTGAATGGATTTTAATTGTGAAAAGATGTTGAGTGTGGGTCACTGAACCACAACAAGGTCATAACGTATAATCTTGAAAAACCTATGGGGCATTGTAACAACACATTGATTATTGATACCATATGGCTTTTTGAATAAAAGAAGAATGCTGAAACTTTTACTTTGGTGTGCTCTGTCAATTTCATGACTGTTCTCAGCAGTATACATTTAGATCACAGCTGGGGTGCACTATCCCCTGAAAAAGCTTTTTTAGGAGTGAAACGTTAGGTTTGGGTTCCAGTCTGCAGCATGCTCCTACTGATTGTTCTTCCATCCAAATGAAAGACACTTTATTTACACAGCATCTTGCGTGAACTGAGTCTTTAATACTGTGGTGAGTGATGAGATTGCTTTGTTTGCAACATCTCAGCAATGGCATCCCACTTCTGCATTCCTCCAGTGTGCACATGATACGATCCCACATGCACTTATGATAGGACCTACCCTGCTACCCCTGTATCCTTCTGGTGGCTCATCCTTGCCTCACTTCTAACCAGTCCCCTGTCTGTCCCCACATTTAGGCTCAAAACTGCACACAATACTTCAGTCAAGGGTGAACCAGGGACCTATACAGGGGCAGTATTATCTCTCTCTCTCTCTCTCTCTCTCGCTCTCTCTATCCTTGTGCTAGTGATCCCTCTCCCTGTGCACCCCAGCATCCCATTTGCCTTACCCATAGCCCTACTATATTGTGTCACTTCTTTTGTGTTCTCCTTTACTAACACTTCCAGGTCCTCTTCCTCTATTGTGCTGTCCGCTACCATCCCATTCAGCTCATTATCCATTCTTGTAGTCTTGGCCCCAATGTACATTACCTTGCATGTTCCCATTTTAAATTTTATTTGCCACACCCTCAGCCACTTTTCCAGATTTTCCAGATCTTTTTTTATCCCTTCCACAGATCTTGGTGTCTTCTGCAAAGAGGCATATCTTTTTAGCATGAACTCCCTAAGCAACATCACAAATAATGTTAATGCGAACCTCTCCTAGATAAGATCCCTCGGGCACCCCAATTGTGACTTTCCTTTTCCCTTGAAGGTTGTTCACCCAGGACCACATCCTGTGCCCTCCTACTCCGCCAATGGTTCATTCACCCTTTAATCTTGTCCCCACCCATAGGTCACTTAACCTTCTTAACAGCCCCCATGTTGGAAAAAGTTAACGGCTTTACCAGAACCTAGGTGTTAGACATCCACTGATTGACCACTATCCATAGCCTTTGTTACATCTCATTTAATCCATCTGGGTTTGTTTGTATGAACTCCAATTGGTAAATCTGTTCTCTCTCTGGAATTCTGCTGACCATTCTCCCCCCTTGTAGACATCAGACTGGGTCTGTAGTTGCCTGACATTTTCTGTCTTCCACAGTTATGAAGGAGACCACCAGTGTTTTGACACTTCTTCAGTCTCTAAAGTGAAGCTGAAGAGATCTATTAGCAGACGTATGAAAATCTTTCCTAGCTCACTTAACACCTTCAGGTGCAACCCTCCTAAACCGACTTGATTTATTCACATTCAGAGCTAAAAGTCCTTTCATCATGCTCTCCTTCATCTTAGACCTCCCTTGGCCTCTCACGGGGGGTGGCTTTGAACACAGTCCCCTTTACCTTTTGGGATGGACTGCCTTCAAACAGGAGGCAATCCCAGGACCAAGTGGCCCAGACAATTATGGAAATGTCTGATGGTCCCGGCACAGGAAATTCTAGAAAGGAGTAGGCTGGGGCTTCTATAAAAGTTGCTAACCAAATGAAACAAAAAAGGGTTGCTCAAAATAGTACCAAGAATGCTGCTAAACACTTATTTATAGCAGATAAGAAATTCCTTTAATGTAAGACATCAGATAAAAGGTACAGATACAGAAAAACCACCCTGCTCCAATAAAAGAGCTGGTCTTGAGGGGATTTGCCCTCTGTGGACCAATACAGCACATGTTTGGCAGGTACACATTATGGCCAAAGGGGGAAGTTACATAATTAAGGAGTTCACTAGAATCAGGCTTACAGGATCCACAGCCCGGGAGTACAGCCTTAGGTGGGCATGCTCTTCGGCAAAAGTCCTGCAGTTTTCCAGAATCCAATAGGAAGGGGGAAACTGTCCAGCAGATAGACACAGCCCAGGGCAAGCTTGTCCGATCTATGGGCCAGAGTCCCTCTTCCACACTCAATGCATGAACGACGAAGAGTCAGGCCAAAATGGGACATAAATTTGCTACTGCACCAAAGGGATTTGTTTGAAATGGTACGTGAATACACTGTATGAAAATCTTGACAAGGATTTTCTTTTTTTGTTTTGTTTTCTGTTTATTAAAAAATAATACAAAATACAAACTAGAATGGGTACAATAAAAACAACTTGATAATACATGTATTAAAAGGATCATACCAAGCACCAGTTGTTTAGCACCCAGCCAAATGATATCAAGCCTGATTAGTATGACTTAGTATGATATCCAATCAATTTCAATAAATTCTAGAACAGATATAATGTGAATCCTCTCCAGGAACAATCTGAGCCCCGAACCAGGCCCCTTCAACACTCACATCTCACCCCTCTCCCCATTCCTGCCCCCTTGAATGGGACAAATGATGGACCCTGATCCCAAATAAAAAAGACCCAGGTGCGCCATCTAATTTCAGATTGTATATCTCTCCCTCTCTCTCTCTCTCTATCTATATATATGTATATATATATATATACATATATATCATTACATCTGTTAATTAAGCATTCCATTAAATATAATTTCACCATAATTTTGTACCTGACTTCAATTGCAGGAGATCTGCTGTGCATCCAGAAATGAGTGATCACCTTCTTTACTGCCAAAAAATAAATAAACAGAAAGGAACCCTTTTGTATATAGAAGTCATCTGGGGGGACCAAAAGAAGGACCAATTCCGGAGTGAGGACCGCCTCCTTTCCCATCAATTCCACCACAGATTCAGCCATCTCTTGCCAAAACAGTCTTAAGGCAAGGCATGACCAAAAGTCATGTATGTGATTGGCCAGGGTTTTTTCCTTATAAGGATATTCTTGATTGTGAATACTTGAGGTTGAACTTATATAAAGTTCCGTCCTTTGTTGTACCCAAATGAGTGGTGTTAGCTTGTTATTCATGTAAGATGGAATCCACTTGGGCAAGATCTCCTCATTGAACCCCTTCTGTCTGCTATGCTGCTGTGAATGCTGAAGAGAAATGATAGAATAGTAGATTTGCCATTGTCATCCAGACCCATTCTTCACCCTTATATTGTCTGATTACTCTTCACTCAGTTTTGCACTGCTCAGTCCTAGATTCCCAGATAGCAACAAATATTTCCATTTTCATGAGAGAGGGGACTATTGTCACACAATTTCCTCTACATACTCAGAGCCATGCCTGTACAGCAATACTTTTTTTTATGTTAACTGTTTACTGGTCTAGCAAGTGACTATCTCATGAAAACAGAGAATTCAGACTATCCAGGTGAATGAGTATTGTATACAGCTTTATCAGATATGCGCTGCCACTAGCCAACTAGCATTCTGCTAAGCATGCCTATATTTGGCTAGAAATAGCATTGTTCAAGTATTGGCTACAGCAGTTTCATTTGCTTCAGATCAAAGTGCCATGATATTTTTTTAATAGTTGGTCAGAAGTTTTGTCATTTGACTTAAAAGGTGAGGTGACAGTCCAAGCATTATGTTAATATTTTTAATCACATATTAGGAGTTCTTTTTCTCAAGACATCGATTGTATCTAACAGTTTTTCACTGGGGTCACCTCCTATAGGTACAGAGTTTACAAGACAATACTGTGCTCTTGCATTACCATCTTCACCCTATCGCTTAAGGAGACATTGAAACACAGGCATTTGTAGGCAGAAAATGAACAGGGTCCATCTATTCCAACTGGGCCATCCCTGTGCAGTATCAGCCTTTTGTTGATTGGTATTAGGCAGAACACCCTGTTAGCAACTCTGTCTCATTAATGACCCATCCTTCTCCTCCTGTCTCCTCTGCTTATATTCTCACCATGTATGTTATGCTCCAACTTTATTGTTTTATTTTTTAAGTACATATATGCAAGGCACAATAGTGCTGTTTGGGGTATACAAAAATGCTGAAACTGTACAGTAAAATAAAGGGCATATAAGAAGACAAAATAACAAAGCAAATTGTCACACACACAGTATGGGCAACAAATCAAGTCAGCTGTAATCTATGTATCTTGATGTATTATATCTGTTTAACAAGAAAACATAACAACTTAAAGTCTAAAATGTCTATTTAATCCACTCGGATGATCCTTGTGCTGTATAAGCCCTTTGCTGCTGTTATAAGCAGTTAACTAACAATAGAACATGCAAATCAGAAATAAAAATATTTGCATACTCTAGCTGTTAGATCGCATAGCTCTTTGAAACTCAAAATAGAAGTCAGGAAGTTGAGACAGTTCACACTCATACTCATCTCTGCTATGCCTGCTGCACGCCACTGCTGCCAACCAACACATACCCTTGTAATGTCAATCTCCCTACAGCACCTCACTGTAGTATCTGACACCAAGAGTCCAGAAAAGGGAAAAAGGTCATAAAGCAGGGATGCCTCATAGGCTAGGCACAAGGGACCAAGGCTCCGGCACATGCCAATGAGGCCAGTGCACTGTAGATAACTATTTATGACCACCCAACTATTCTAAACCTAACAAGGACAGTACTATTCTATTTGGACTATTCCTAAAAACAAACACCCATCACATTCACCTCAGTACAAAATTAAGCTATCCACTCACACACTCCACACGCATGCTCACCCCCATTCAACTCTAATAAATATACCCCAACCCAAAACTCCTACCCTCCAAATAATAAATTCCCCCAAAACGTCCCCCTTCAAAATAATAAAACACTAAAATAATAAAGACAAGCCAGATTTCAGATTTCAGGAGAGTTGAAAAAACAGTGCCCTGGGCATAAAGTATTGTATGATCACAACTCCTTTCATGGAGCAGAGTCCAGTATTATATTATGGATTAAGAGGTTAAATTATTCAGGAGGATTTAATCCAAAGCAGGCACTGCAAGAGCGAAAATAACCAGTCAGCTCTCACCTAACTGGAGAAAATATACCACAAGGGACTGTGCTCTCACCATCAAAGTCCCAGCTTGTTAAGTTCATGCAAGTACTGCACTGCTAAAGACATAGGAGGAAACTTTATTGGAGGAGATGGTTTAATCCAGTAGCACACTGATCCCTGCCACTCCTATCGCTTGCAACTGGGAGCAGATTTGCCGGAGAACAGGCCAGGAGCTATACTTGTAGAGCCGCACTCACAAAATCCAGTCCTCAAGAACACCACCCAGCACCACTCTCACTAGAGATAGGTGAAAATCCAAAGCAAAAGTTTTTTCAGAGAGTGGGAGAACACTCCCCACGCCAGGACCGCACTACAAGTTTCAAAACAGCAACTGGATAGTTCCAATCCATGAAGCCACATTGGCCAATTCCAACTCAGTGGCTCTTACCAAATTGGAAGGGTCAGCAACTATCAGTAAACCAGAGCACCAACTGCGCTGAGAGATAACTCCTCACTCATCTACCAGAGGTAAGCCTACCAATGGAGCAAATGGCATAGGTATAAAACACAATTACATTACCGGACTGCCGCACACCAAGTTGAGTAGGTGTTCAGTAGTATAGCTGAATCCTTTTTCATTCAACTGACCACAGCCATTCCTCTTGGGTCAAACCCAATGGTGAAAGCTTCTTCAATCACAGCAAAGACTTCCAGATATGGACTTCCATGTTCAGACCTCCAGACAGTCCTCCAGTCAGTCATTTATATCCACATTCACCTCTAGACCACAGCATTCAGCTGTAATCGCTCCTCCAGTCTCTCTCCACCAACAAATCCGAGGCACTGAAAGCTTCCTCCATTTTAACAAAAAAGCTTGTTTCTCAAGCCAACTCACTCCGTGTCCCCAACTATCGTTCCTTGTCCTGACCCTAACAACTATCCAACAAACTAAAATAAAATTTCAGTTTAAAACTCTGGATGCAATATAAGCAACAACAGGTCACAGGACTACAAATTATCTAGTCTATCCTGAGAAACAATGATGAAACAGATGAAGGAGAAAAATGTTATTCCATTCAAAGCTCCATTCGGAGTTCATGCAGGCAGCAGTCAAGCAGTGATGGCCATCTTGACCTTTTTCGAAAGTAGCCCTCGATTTTATAAAAGAATTATATTGCAGAAGTCAGTATACAGTAGTCAATAGTATTCAGCACGGCTTTTATTTTATTCCCTCCCAAATCAGTGACCTCCTCCATGCACAGACCAAACTAAAAGTCCTCTCAATGTCCAGGATACATAGTAAGGACTTGGAGCGGACCATGGTATTTCAATCGGGATGACTGAATGTCACTTTTTACCAAAAACACACATAAAAAGCATGCTATTGACTGTAAACTCAATCGGAGTAAACTGTAAGTGAAGCTCTGTGGTACTGGCACAGAAATACAAGGGCGTTAAATTGCTGAAAAAGCGGACAGTGCCCCTTTAAGATATAGAGCACCTACCTGGTTAGCAGATATACATCATTACTAAGTACTTACTGTTTAAGAAGTAAAAGGTGAACATAATAAGAGGTAAAAGCCTCCGGATTTAAAGAAAGTGTGAAACAGTAGAATGTACAAAGAGCAATACTGCAAAAGATTTTGATTTGAACAGTTATCAGCTCTTGAATGGATTTTAATTGTGAAAAGATGTTGAGTGGGGTCACTGAACCACAACAAGGTCATAGCGTGATAATCTTGAAAACCTATGGGGCATTGTAACAACACATTGATTATTGATACCATATGGCTTTTTGAATAAAAGAAGAATGCTGAAATTTTACTTTGGTGTGCTCTGTCAATTTCATGACTGTTCTCAGCAGTATACATTTAGATCACAGCTGGGGTGCACTATCCCCTGAAAAAGCTTTTTTAGGAGTGAAACGTTAGGTTTGGGTTCCAGTCTGCAGCATGCTCCTACTGATTGTCTTCCATCCAAATGAAAGACACTTTATTTACACAGCATCTTGCGTGAACTGAGTCTTTAATACTGTGGTGAGTGATGAGATTGCTTTGTTTGCAACATCTCAGCAATGGCATCCCACTTCTGCATTCCTCCAGTGTGCACATGATACGATCCTACATGCACTTATGATAGGACCTACCCTGCTACCCCTGTATCCTTCTGGTGGCTCATCCTTGCCTCACTTCTAACCAGTCCCCTGTCTGTCCCCACATTTAGGCTCCAAAACTGCACACAATACTTCAAGTCAGGGTGAACCAGGGACCTATACAGGGGCAGTATTATCTCTCTCTCTCTCTCTCATCCTTGTGCTAGTGACCCTCTCCTGTGCACCCCAGCATCCCATTTGCCTTACCCATAGCCCTACTATATTGTGTCACTTCTTTTGTGTTCTCCTTTACTAACACCTCCAGGTCCTCTTCCTCTATTGTGCTGTCCACTACCACCCCATTCAGCTCATTATCCATTCTTGTAGTCTTGGCCCCAATGTACATTACCTTGCATGTTCCCATTTTAAATTTTAATTGCCACACCCTCAGCCACTTTTCCAGATTTTCCAGATCTTTTTTATCCCTTCCACAGATTTTGGTGTCTTCTGCAAAGAGGCATATCTTTTCAGCCTGAACTCCATACCCAACATCACAAATAATGTTAATGCAAACCTCTCCTAGAAAAGATCCCTCGGGCACCCCACTTGTGACTTCCTTTTCCCTTGAAGGTTGTTCACCTAGGACCACATCCTGTGCCCTCCTACTCAGCCAATGGTTCATTCATCCTTTAATCTTGTCCCACCCATAGGTAACTTAACCTTCCTAACATCCCCCATGTTGGAAAAAGTTAACGGCTTTACCAGAACCTAGGTGTTGAGACATCCACTGATTGACCACTTTCCATAGCCTTTGGTACATCTCATTTAATCCAACTGGGTTTGTTTGTATGACCTCCAATTGGTAAATCTGTTCTCTCTGGAATTCTGCTGACCATTCTCCCCCCTTGTAGACATCAGACTGGGTCTGTAGTTGCCTGACCTTTTCTGTCTTCCACAGTTATGAAGGAGACCACCAGTGTTTTGACACTTATTAAGTCTCTAAAGTGAAGCTGAAGAGGTCTATTAGCTGACATGTGAAAATCTTTCCTAGCTCACTTAACACCATCAGGTGCAACCCTCCTAAACCGACTTGATTTATTCACATTCAGTGCTTAAAGTCCTTTCATCATGCTCTCCTCCATCATAGACCTCCCTTGGCCTCTCACTGGGGGGGGTGGCTTTGAACACAGTCCCCTTTACCTTTTGGGATGGACTGCTTTCAAACAGGAGGCAATCCCAGGACCAAGTGGCCCAGACAATTATGGAAATGTCTGAGGGTCCCGGCACAGGAAATTCTAGAAAGAAGTAGGCTGGGGCTTCTATAAAAGTTGCTAACCAAATGAAACAAAAAAGGGTTGCTCAAAATACTACCAAGAATGCTGCTAAACACTTATTTATAGCAGTTAAAAAATTCCTTTAATGTAAGACATCAGATAAAAGGTACAGATACAGTAAAACCAAAACGCTCCAATAAAAGAGCTGGTCTTGAGGGGATTTGCCCTCTGTGGACCAATACCGCACATGTTTGGCAGGTACACATTATGGCTATAGGGGGCAGTTACATAATTAAAGAGTTCACCAGAATCAGGCATACAGGATCCACAGCCCGGGAGTACAGCCTTGGGTGGGCATGCTCTTCGGCAAAAGTCCTGCAGTTTTCCAGAATCCAGTGGGAAGGGGGAAACTGTCCAGCAGATAGACACAGCCCAGGGCAAGTTTGTCCGATCCATGGGCCAGAGTCCCTCTTCCACACTCAATGCATGAATGATGAAGAGTCAGGCCAAAATGGGACATAAATTTGCTGCTGCACCAGGGGGATTTGTTTGAAATGGTACGTGTATACACTGTATGAAAATCTTTACAAGGATATTCTTTTTTTGTTTTGTTTCCTGTTTATTAAAAAATAATACAAAACACAAACTAGAACGGGTACAATAAAAACAACTTGATAATACATGTATTAAAAGGATCATACCAAGCACCAGTTGTTTAGCACCCAGCCAAATGATATCAAGCCTGATTAGTATGACTTAGTATGATATCCAATCAATTTCAATAAATTCTAGAACAGATATAATGTGAATCCTCTCCAGGAACAATCTGAGCCCCGGACCAGGCCCCTCCAACACCCACATCTCTCCCCTCTCCCCATTCCTGCCCCCTTGTATGAGACAAAGGATGGACCCCGATCCCAAATAAAAAAGACCCAGGTGCGCCATCTAATTTCAGATTGTATATCTCTCTCTCTCTCTCTCTCTCTCTCTCTCTCTCTCTATATATATATATATATATATATATATATATATACATTATCATTACATGTTAATTAAGCATTCCATTAAATATAATTTCCCCATAATTTTGTACCAGACTTCAATTGCAGGAGATCTGCTCTGCATCCAGAAATGACTGATCACCTTCTTTACAGCCAAAAAATAAATAAACAGAAAGGAACCCTTTTGTATATAGAAGTCATCTGGGGGGAACAAAAGAAGGACCAATTCTGGAGTGAGGACCGCCTCCTTTCCCATCAATTCCAAACGAGATTCAGCCAACTCTTGCCAAAACAGTCTTAAGGCAAGGCATGACCAAAGTCATGTATGTGATTGGCCAGGGTTTTTTCCTTATAAGGATATTCTTGATTGTGAATACTTGAGGTTGAACTTACATAAAGTTACGTCCTTTGTTGTACCCAAATGAGTGGTGTTAGCATGTTATTCATGTAAGATGGAATCCACTTGGGCAAGGGCTCCTCATTGAACCCCTTCTGTCTGCTATGCTGCTGTGAATGCTGAAGAGAAATGATAGAATAGTAGATTTGCCGTTGTCATCCTGACCCATTCTTCACCCTTATATTGTCTGATTACTCTTCCCTCAGTTTTGCATTGCTCAGTCCTAGATTCCCAGATAGCAACAAATATTTCCATTTTCATGAGAGAGGGGACTATTGTCACACAAGTTCCTCTACATACTCAGAGCCATGCCTGTCCGGGCAATCCTTTTTTATGTTAACTGTTTACTGGTCTGCAAGTGACTATCTCATGAAAACAGAGATTCAGACTATCCAGGTGAATGAGTATTGTATACAGCTTTATCAGAATGTACGCTGCCACTAGCCAACTAGCATTCTGCTAAGCATGCCTATATTTGGCTAGAAATAGCATTGTTCAAGTATTGGCTGCAGCAGTTTCATTTGCTTCAGATCAAAGTGCCATGATATTTTTAAATAGTTGGTCAGAAGTTTTGTCATTTGACTAAAAAAGGTGAGGTGGCAGTTCAAGTATTATGTTAATATTTTTAATTACATATGGGGATTCTTTTTTCTCAAAGGCATTGATTGTATCTAACAGTTTTTTCACTGGGGTCACCTCCTATAGGTGCAACTTTACAAGACAATACTGCTGCTCTTGCATTACCATCTTCAGCCTATCTCTTCAAGGAGACATTGAAACACAGGCATTTGTAGGCAGAAAATGAACAGTGGTCCATCTATTCCAACTGGGCCATCCCTGTGCTGTATCAGCCTTTTGTTGATTGGTATTAGGCAGAACACCCTGATAGAAACTCTGTCTCATTAATGAGCCATCCTCCTCCTCCTGTCTCCTCTGCTTATATTCTCACCATGTATATTATGCTCCAACTTTATTTTTTTATTTTTTAAGTACATATATATGCAAGGCACAAGAGTGCTGTTTGGGGGTATACAAAAATGCTGAAACTGTACAGTAAAATAAAGGGCATATAAGAAGACAAAATAACAAAGCAAATTGTCACACACACAGTATGGGCAACAAATCAAGTCAGCTGTAATCTATGTATCTTGATGTAATATCTCTGTTTAACAAGAAAACATAACAACTTAAAGTCTAAAATGTCTATTTAATCCACTCGGATGATCCTTGTGCTGTATCAGCCCTTTGCTGCTGTATAAGCAGTTAACTAACAATAGAACATGCAAATCAGAAATAAAAATAATTTGCATACTCTAGCTGTTAGATCGCTAGCTCTTTGAAACTCAAATAGAAGTCAGGAAGTTGGGACAGTTCACACTCATACTCATCTCTGCTATGCCTGCTGCATGCCACTGCAGCCAACAAACACATACCCTTGTAATGTCAATCTACCTACAGCACCTCACTGTAGTATCTGACACCAAGAGTCCAGAAAAGGGAAAAAGGTCATGCAGCTGGGATGCCTCATAGGCTAGGCACAAGGGACCAAGGCTCCGGCACATGCCGATGAGGCCAGTGCACTGTAGATAACTATATATGACCACCCAAATATTCTTAACCTAACAAGGACAGTACTATTCTATTTGGACTATTCCTAAAACAAACACTCATCACATTCCTCAGTACAAAATTAAGCTATCCACTCACACTCCACACATGCTCACCCCCATCCAACTCCAATAAATATACCCCAACCCAAAACTCCTACCCTCCAAATAATAAATTCCCCAAAACGTCCCCCTTCAAAATAATAAACACTAAAATAATAAAGACAAGCCAGATTTCAGATTTCAGGAGAGTTGAAAAAAACAGTGCCCTGGGCATAATGTATTGTATGATCACAACTCCTTTCATGGAGCAGGAGTCCAGTATTATATTATGGATTAAGAGGTTAAATGATTCCAGGAGGATTTAATCCGGCAGGCACTGCAAAGCGAAAATAACCAGTCAGCTCACCTAACTGGAAAAATATACCACAAGGGACTGTGCTCTCACCATCAAAGTCCCAGCATTAAGTTCATGCGAGTACTGCACTGCTAAAGACATAGGAGGAAACTTTATTGGAGAGATGGTTTAATCCAGTAGCACACTGATCCCTGCCACTCCTATCGCTTGCAACTGGGAGCAGATTTGCCGGAGAACAGGCCAGGAGCTATTACTTGAGGCCGCACTCACAAAATCCAGTCCTCAAGAACACCACCCAGCACCACTCTCACTAGAGATAGGTGAAAATCCAAAAGCAAAAGATTTTTCAGAGGTGGGAGAACACTTCCCACGGGACACACTACAAGTTTCAAAACAGCAACTGGATAGTTCCAATCCATGAAGCCACATTGGCCAATTCCAACTCAGTAGCTCTTACCAAATTGGAAGGGCCAGCAACTATCAGTAAACCAGAGCACCAACTGCGCTGAGAGATAACTCCTCACTCATCTACCAGAGGTAAGCCTACCAATGGAGCAAATGGCATAGGTATAAAACACAATTACATTACCGGACTGCCGCACACCAAGTTGAGTAGGTGTTCAGTAGTATAGCTGAATCCTTTTTCATTCAACTGACCACAGCCATTCCTCTTGGGTCAAACCCAATGGTGAAAGCTTCTTCAATCACAGCAAAGACCTCCAGATATGGACTTCCATGTTCAGACCTCCAGTCAGTCCTCCAGTCAGTCATTTATATCCACATTCACCTCTAGACCACAGCATTCAGCTGTAATCGATCTCCAGTCTCTCTCCACCAACAAATCTGAGGCACTGAAAGCTTCCTCCATTTAAACAAAAAAGCTTGTTTCTCAAGCCAACTCACTCCATGTCCCCAACTATCGCTCCTTGTCCTGACCCTAACAACTATCCAACAAACTAAAATAAAATTTCAGTTTAAAACTCTGGATGCAATAAAAGCAACAACAGGTCATAGGACTACAAATTATCTAGTCTATCCTGAGAAACAATGATGAAACAGATGAAGGAGAAAAATGTTATTCCATTCAAAGCTCCATTCTGAGTTCATGCAGGCAGCAGTCAAGTCAGTGATGGCCATCTTGGCCTTTTAAAAGTAGCCCCCATTTTATAAAGAATTATATTGAGAGTCAGTATACAGTAGTCAATAGTATTCAGCACGGCTTTATTTATACCCTCCCAAATCAGCGACCTCCTCCATGCACAGACCAAACAAAGTCCTCTCAATGTCCAGGATACATAGTAAGGACTTGGAGCGACCATGGTATTTCAATCGGGATGACTGAATGTCACTTTTTACAAAAACACACATAAAAAGCATGCTATTGACTGTGAAACTCAATCGGCAAACCCATAAGTGAAGCTCTGTGGTACTAGCACAAAAATAAGGCGTTAAATTGCTAAATAAGCTGATAGGTGCCCCTTTAAGATATAGAGCACCACCTACCTGGTTGCTTGAATATACATCATTACTAAGTACTTACTGTTTAAGAAGTAAAGGTAGACATAATAAGAGGTAAAGCCTCCAGTTTAAAAGAGAGTGTGAAACAAGTAGAATGTACAAGAGCAATACTGCAAAAAGATTTTGATTTGAACAGTTATCAGCTCTGAATGAGTTTAATTGTGAAAAGATGTTGAGTGTGGGTCACTGAACCACAACAAGGTCATAACTGATAATCTTTGAAAAACCTATGGGGCATTGTAACAACACATTGATTATTGATACCATATGGCTTTTTGAATAAAGAAGAATGCTGAAACTTTTACTTTGGCGTGCTCTGTCAATTCTATGACTGTTCTCAGCAGTATACATTTAGATCACAGCTGGGGTGCACTATCCCTGAAAAAGCTTTTTAGGGAGAAACGTTAGGTTTGGGTTCCAGTCTGCAGCATGCTCTACTGCATTGTTTCTTCCATCCAAATGAAAGACACTTTATTTACACAGCTTCATGGAACTGCGAGTCTTTTAATACTGTGGTGAGTGATGAGATTGCTTTGTTTGCAAGCATCTCAGCAATGGCATCCCACTTCTGCATTCCGCCAGTGTGCACATGATACGATCCTACATGCACTTATGATAGGACCTACCCTGCTACCCCTGTAACCTTCTGGTGGCTCATCCTTGCCTCACTTCTAACCAGTCCCCTGTCTGTCCCCACATTTAGGCTCCAAAACTGCACACAATACTTCAAGTCAGGGTGAACCAGGGACCTATACAGGGGCAGTATTTTCTCTCTCTCTCTCTCTCTCTCTCTCTCTCTCTCTATCCTTGTGCTAGTGATCCCTCTCCCTGTGCACCCCAGTATCCCATTTGCCTTACCCATAGCCTATATTGAGCACTTTTTTGTGTTCTCCTTTACTAACACCTCCAGGTCCTCTACCTCTATTGTGCTGTCAGCTACCACCCCATTCAGCTCATTATCCATTCTTGTGGTCTTGGCCCCAATGTACATTACCTTGCATGTTCCCATTTAAATTTTATTTGCCACACCCTCAGCCACTTTTCCCAGATTTTCCAGATCTTTTTATCCCTTCCACAGATCTTGGTGTCTTCTGCAAAGGCATATCTTTTAGCATGAACTCCCTAAGCAACATCACAAATAATAGTCTGAACCTCTCCTGAGAAAAGATCCCTCGGCACCCCACTTGTGACTTCCTTTTCCCTTGAAGGTTGTTCACCTAGGACCACATCCTGTGCCCTCCTACTCAGCAATGGTTCATTCACCCTTTAATCTTGTCCCACCCATAGGTCACTTAACCTTCTTAACAGCTCCCATGTTGGAAAAAAGTTAACGGCTTTACAGAACCTGAAGTTAGTACATCCACTGATTGACCATCTCATCCATAGCCTTTGTTACATCTCATTTTAATCCAACAGGGTTTGTTTGTATGACCTCCAATTGTAAATCCTGTTTCTCTCTCTGGAATTCTGCTGACCATTCTCCCCCCTTGCAGACATCAGACTGGGTCTGTAGTTGCCTGACATTTTCTGTCTTCACAGTTATGATGGAGACCACCAGTGTTTTGACACTTCTTCAGTCTCTAAAGTGAAGCAGAAGGGTCTATTAGCAGGCGATGTGAAAATCTTTCCTAGCTCATAACACCTTCAGGTGCAACCCTCTAAACAAACTTGATTTATTCACATTCAGTGCTTAAAGTCCTTTCATCATGCTCTCCTCCATCATAGACCTCCCTTGCGCCTCTCACAGAGGGTGGCTTTGAACACAGTCCCTTTACCTTTTGGGATTGCCTGCCTTCAAACAGGAGGCAATCCCAGGACTAAGGTTCAGAGATTATGGAAATGTCTGAGGGTCCGCACAGGAAATTCTAGAAAGGAGTAGGCTGGGGACTCTATAAAAGTTACTAACCAAATGAAACAAAAAAGGTTGCTCAAAATACTACCAAGAAGGCTGCTAAACACTTATTTATAGCAGTTAAGAAATCCTTTAATGTAAGACATCAGATAAAAGGTACAGATACAGAAAAACCACCCACTCAATAAAGAGCTGGTCTTGAGGGATTTGCCCTCTGGACCAACACAGCACATGTTTGGCAGGTACACATAATAGCCAAAGGGGCAGTTACATAATTAAGGAGTTCACCAGAATCAGTCATACAGGATCCACAGCCCGGGTACAGCCTTGGGTGGGCATGCTCTTCGCAAAAGTCCTGCAATTTCAAAATCCAGTAGGGAAGGGAGAACTGTCCAGCAGATAGACACAGCCAGGGCAGAGTTTGTCCGATCTATGGGCTAGAGTCCCTCTTCCACACTCAATGCATGAATGATGAAGAGTCAGGCCAAAATGGGACATAAATTTGCTGCTGCACCAAGGGATTTGTTTGAAATGAGTACGTGTATACACTGTATGAAAAATCTTTACAAGGATATTCTTTTTTGTTTTGTTTTCTGTTTATTAAAAAATAATACAAAATACAAACTAGAACAGGTACAATAAAAACAACTTGATAATACATGTATTAAAAGGATCATACCAAGCACCAGTTGTTTAGCACCCAGCCAAATGATATAAAGCCTGATTAGTATGACTTAGTATGATATCCAATCAATTTCAATAAATTCTAGAACAGATATAATGTGAATCCTCTCCAGGAACAATCTCAGCCCCGGACCAGGCCCCTTCAACACCCACATCTCACCCCTCTCCCCATTCCTGCCCCCTTGTATGGGACAAAGGATGGACCCTGATCCCAAATAAAAAAGACCCAGGTGCGCCATCTAATTTCAGATTGTATCTCTCTCTCTCTCTCTCTCTCTCTCTATATATATATATATATATATCTATATATACATATATATCATTACATCTGTTAATTAAGCATTCCATTAAATATAATTTCCCCATAATTTTGTACCTGACTTCAACTGCAGGAGATTTGCTCTGCATCCAGAAATGAGTGATCACCTTCTTTACTGCCAAAAAATAAATAAACAGAAAGGAACCCTTTTGTATATAGAAGTCATCTGGGGGGACCAAAGAAGGACCAATTCGGAGTGAGGACCGCCTCCTTTCCCATCAATTCCTCAAAGAGATTCAATATCTCTTGCCAAAACAGTCTTAAGGCAAGGCATGACCAAAAGTCATAAATGTGATTAGCCAGGGTTTTTTCATTATAAGGATATTCTTGATTGTGAATACTTGAGGTTGAACTTACATAAAAGTAACGTCCTTTGTTGTACCCAAATGAGTGGTGTTAGCATGTTATTCATATAAGATGGAATCCACTTGGGCAAAAGCGCCTCATTGAACCCCTTCTGTCTGCTATGCTGCTGTGAATGCTGAAGAGAATCACAGAATAGTAGATTTGCCATTGTCATCAGACCCATTCTTCATCCTTATATTGTCTGATTACTCTTCCCTCAGTTTTGCACTGCTCAGTCCAAAGATTCCCAGATAGCAACAAATATTTCCATTTTCAATGAGAGAGGACTATTGTCACACAAGTTCCTCTACATACTCAGAGCCATGCCTGTACAGCAATACTTTTTATGTCAACTGTTTACTGGTCTAGCAAGTGACTATCTCAGAAACAGAGAATTCAGACTATCAGGTGAATGAGTGTTGTATACAGCTTTATCAGAATGTCATGCCACTAGCCAACTAGCATTCTGCTAAGCATGCCTATATTTGGCTGAAATAGCATTGTTCAGGTATTGGCTACAGCAGTTCCATTTACTTCAGATCAAAGTGCCATGATATTTTTTTAATAGTTGGTCAGAGTTTTGTCATTTGACAAAAAGGTGAGGTGACAGTCCAAGTATTATGTTAATATTTTTAATCTATATGGGGATTCTTTTCTCAAAGACATTGATTGTATCTAACAGTTTTACGGGGGTCACCTGCTATAGGTGAAACTTATAAGACAATACTGCTGCTCTTGCATTACAATCTTCACTATCACTTCAAGGAGACGATAGAAACACTGCAGGCATTTGTAGGCAGAAAATGAACAGTGGTCCATCTATTCCAACTGGGCCATCCTGTGCAGTATCAGCCTTTTGTTGATTAATGGATAGGCAGAACACCCTCAACAGCAACTCTGTCTCATTAATGACCCATCCTCCCTCCTGTCTCCTCTTGCTTATATTCTCAACCATGCATGTTATGCTCCAACTTTATTGTTTTATTTTTAAGTACATATATGCAAGGCACAATAGTGCTGTTTAGGGTGATCTAAAAATGCAGAAACTGTACAGTAAAATAAAGGGCATATAAGAAGACAAAATAACAAAGCAAATTGTCACACACACAGTATGGGCAACAAATCAGAGTCAGCTGTAATCTATGTATCTTGATGTATTACCTCTCCTGTTTAACAACAAAACATAACAACTAAAAAAGTCTAAATGTCTATTTAATCACACAGGATGATCCTTGTGCTGTATCAGCCCTTTGCTGCTGTTATAAGCAGTTAACTAACAATAGAACATGCAAATCAGAAATAAAAATATTTGCATACTCTAGCTGTTAGATCGCATAGCTCTTCGAACTCAAAATAGAAGTCGAGGAAGTTAAGACAGTTCACACTCATACTCATCTGCTATGCCTGCTGCACACCACTGCTGCCAACCAACTACCCTTGTAATGTCAATCTCCTACAGCACCTCACTGTAGTATCTGACACAAAGTCAGAAAGGAAAAAAGGTCATAATAAAGCAGAGATGCCTCATAGGCTAGGCACAAGGGACCAAGGATGCCGGCACATGCGATGAGGTGATGCACTGTAGATAACTATATATGACCACCAACTATTCTTAACCTAACAAGGACAGTACTATTCTATTTGGACTATTCCTAAAACAAACACCACCCACATTCACCCAGTACAAAATTAAGCTATCCACTCCACACCCACATGCATGCTCACCCCATTCAACTCCAACAAATATACCCCAACCCAAAACTCCTACCCTCCAAATAATAAATTCCCAAGCGTCCCCTTCAAAATAATAAAACACTAAAATAATAAAGACAAGCCAGATTTCAGATTTCAGGAGAGTTGAAAAAACAGTGCCCTGGGCACAAAAGTATTGTATGATCACAACTCCTTTCATGGAGCAGAGTCCAGTATTATATTATGGATTAAGAGGTTAAATGATTCAGGAGGAGTTAATCCAGCAGGCACTGCAGAGCGAAATAACAGTCAGCTCTCACCTACCTGGAAAATATACCACAAGGACTGTGCTCTCACCATCAAAGTCCCAGCTTGTTAAGTTCATGCAAGTACTGCACTGCTAAGACATAGGAAAGTTTATTGGAGATGGTTTAATCAGTAACACACAGACCCTGCCCGCCTATAAACAACTGCCCAGATTTGCAGAGAACAGGCCGAGCTATACTTGAGAACCGCCACAAAATCCAGTCTCAAAACACCACCCAGCACCACTCTCACTAGAATGGTGAAAATCAAAAGCAAAAGATTTTCAGAGAGGGGAGAACACTCCCCCGCCAGGACCGCACTACAGTTTCAAAGCAACAACTGGATGGTTCAATCCATAAAACACATTGGCCAATTCAACTCAGTGGCTCTTACCAAATTGAGCAGCAATCAGTAAACCAGGCACCAACTAAGCTGAGAGATAACTCCCACTCATCTACCGGTAAGCCTACCAATAGAGCAAATGGCATAGGTATAAAACACGATACATTACGGACTGCAAGTTAGTAGGTGTTCAGTAGTATAGCTGAATCCTTTTCATTCAACTGACACAGCCATTCCTCTTAGGTCAAACCCAATGGTGACTTCTTCAATCACAGCAAGACCTCCAGATATGAACCATGTTCAGACCTCCAGTCAGTCCTCAGTCAGTCATTTATATCCACCTCTAACCACATTCAGCTGTAATCGATCCAGTCTCTCCACCAACAAATCAGAGACGAAAGCTTCCTCCATTTAAACAAAAAACATTTTCAAATAGCTCATCCATGTCCCCAACTATAAACAACATCCTGACCTAACAACTATCAACAAACTAAATAAAATTTCAGTTTAAAACTCTGGATGCAATAAAGCAACAACAGATCAGGAACAATTATCTAGTCTATCCTGAGAAACAATGATGAAACAGATGAAGGAAAATGTTATTCCATTCAGCTCCATTCTGAGTTCATGCGGCAGCAATCAAAGCAGTGATACCATCTTGGCCTTTTTAAAAAGCCCTCGATTTTAAAAAAGAACTATATTGCAGAAGTCAGTATACAGTAGTCAATAGTATTCATACGGCTTTATTTATACCCTCCCAAATCAGCGACCTCCTCAGCACAGACCAAACTAAAAGTCTCTGTATCCAGGATACATAGTAAGGACTTGGGCGGACCATAGTATTTCAATCGGGATGACTGATATCTTTTACCAAAACACACAAAAAGCATACTATCGACTAAACTCAATCAGGCGCAACCTGTAAGTGAAGCTCTGTGGTACTGGCACAGAAATACAAGCGTTAAATTGCTAAATAAGCTACAGTGCCCCTTTAAGATATAGAACACCTGGTTAGCAATACATCATTACTAAGTACTTACTGTTTAAGAAAAAAGTGAACATAATAAAAGTAAAGCCTCATTTAAAGAAAGTATAAACAAGTAGAATAAACAAAAACAATACTGCAGATTTTTGATTTGAACAGTTATAAGCTCTTGAATGGTTACAATTGTGAAAAGATGTTGAGTGGGTCACTGAACCACAACAAGGTCATAACGTATAATCTTGAAAACCTATGGGGCACCGTAACAACATTGATTATTGATACCATATGGCTTTTGAATAAAGAAGAATGCTGAAACTTTTACTGGCGTACTCTGTCAATTTCATGACTATTCTCAACAGTATACATTTTAGATCACAGCTGGGTGCACTATCCCTAAAGCTTTTTAAGTGAAACGTTGAGTTTGAGTTCAGTCTGCAGCATGCTCCTACAGTTGTTCTTCATCCAAATGAAAGACACTTTATTTACACAGCTTCTTACGTGAACTAGTCTTTAATACTGTGGTGAGTGATGGGGTGCTTCATTTCACAACATCTCAGCAATGGCATCCCACTTCTGCATTCGCCAGTGTGCACAATCAGATCCTACATGCACTTATGATAGGACCCTCTGCCCCTGTAACCTTCTGGTGGCGCATGTACCTCACTTCTTAATCCCTGTCTGTCCCCATTTAGCTCCAAACTGCACAATACTTCAATCAGGGTGAAAGGGACCTATACAGGGCGATACTCTCTCTCTCTCTCTCTCTCTCTCTCTCTCTATCCTTGTAGTAGTCCCTCTCCTGTACCCCAGTATCCATTGCCTTACCCATAGCCCTATATATTCGTCACTTCTTTTGTGTTCACCACTAACACCTCCAGGTCCTCTACCTCTATTATGCTGTCAGCTACCACCCATTCAGCTCATTATCCATTCCGCAGTCTTAGCCCCAATATACATTACCTTGTATTTCCCATTTAAATTTTGTTGCCACCCTCAGCCACTTTCCAATTTTCAGATCTTTATCCATACAGATCTTGGTGTCTTCTGCGAGGCATATCTTTCCTTATGAACTCCCTAAAGCATCACAAATATTATTCTGAACCTCTCCGAAAAAGATCCCTCCGGCACCCCACTTGTGACTTACTTTTCACCAGAAGGTTTGTTCACCTAGGACCATCCTGCCCCCTACTCAGCAATGGGACATTCACCTTCAATCTTGTACACCATAGTCCATAACCTTCTTAACAGCCCCATATGGAAAAAGTTAGCGGCTTTACAGAACCTAGGTGTGAACATCCATGATTGACCACTATCCATAGCCCTGTTACATCTCATTTAACCAACAGGGTTTGTTTGCATGACCTCAATTGGCATCTATTCTCTCTGGAATTCACTGACCATTCTCCCATATAGACATCAACTGGGTCTGGTTGCCTGACATTTTCTGTCTTCCACAGTTATGATGGAGACCACCAGTGTTTGACACTTCTTCAATCTCTAAGTGAAGCTGAGGGCCTATTGTGAGCGATGTGAAAATCTTTAGCTCACTTAACACCTTAGGTGCAACCCTCTAACCATTGATTGTTCACATTCAGTGTAAAAGTCCTTTCATCATACTCTCCTCAAAGTCTTTCATCATGCTCTCCTTCATCACCTTCCTTGGCCTCAGGTGGCTTGAACACAGTCCTTTTTTTTGGGATTGCCTGCCTGAAACAGGAGGCAACCAGGATAATGGCCCAGAGAATTGTGAAATGTCTGAGGGTCCCGCACAGGAAATTTAGATATAGGCTGGGCTTCTATAAAGTTGCTAACCAATGAAACAAAAAGGTTGCTCAAAATACTACCAAGAAGGCTGCTAAGCGCTTATTTATGGTAGTTGAAATTCCTTTAGTGTATGACATCAGATAAAGGTACAGATACAGAAAACCACCCCCCAATAAAGAGCTGGTCTGAGGATGGCCTCTGTGATCAATACAGCACATGTTTGGCAGGTACACATAGTGGCTATAGGGGCAGTTACATAATTATGAGTTCACCAGAATCAGTCATACAGGATCCACAGCCGGGGTACGGCCTTGTGGCATGTTTGGCAAAGTCCCAGTTTCCAGAATCAGTAGGAAACTGTCAGCAGATAGATATACGGGGCAAGTTTGTCCGATCTATGGGGAGAGTCCCTCTTCCACACTCATGCATGAATGATGAAGAGTCAGGCCAAAATGGGAGAAAATTTGTTGCTGCACCAAGGTTGTTTTGAAATGGTGCGTATACACTGTATGAAAATCTTTACAAGGATATTCTTTTTTTTGTTTTGTTTTCTTTTTAAAAATAATACAAAATAGAAACTAGAACAGGTACAATAAAACAACTTGATAATACATGTATTAAAAGGATCATGCAAGCACCAGTTGTTTGGCACCCAGCCAAATGATATAAAGCCTGATTGGTATGACTTAGTATGATATCCGTCAATTTCATAAATTCTGAACAGATAATGTGGATCCTTCCAGGAACAATTCAGCCTCCGGACCAGCCTCAACACCCACATCTCACCTCTCCCCATTCCTGCCCCTTGTATGGGACAAAGATGGACCTTGATCCCAATAGACCAGGTCGCCATCTAATTTCAGATTGTATTCTCTCTCTCTCTCTCTCTTCTGGTATATATATATATATATATATCTATATATATACATATACTATTACATCTGTTAATTACATTCCATTAAATAATTTTCTATACTTTTGTACTTTGACTTCGCTGCAGGAGATTTGCTCTGCATCAGAAATGTTGATCACCTTCTTTACTGCCAAAAATAAATAAACAGAAAGGAACCCTTTATATAGAAGTCATCTGGGGACAAAGAGACCAATTCGGAGTGAGGACCGCCTCCTTTCATCAATTCCACCAAGTTGACATCTCGCCAAACAGTCTTAGGCAGGTATGACCAAAAGTCATGAATGTGATTGGTCAGGGTTTTTTCCTATAAGGATATTCTTGATTGTGAATACTTGAGTTGAACTTATATGAAAGTAACGTCCTTTGTACCTAAAGAGTGGTGTAGTATGTTATTCATGTAGATGGAATTCATTTGGGCAAGGGCTCATTGAACCCTTCTGTCTGCTATGCTGCTGTGAATGCTGAAGAGAAATGATAGAATAGTAGATTTGCCATTGTCATCCAGACCCATTCTTCATCCTTATATTGTCTGATTATTCCCTCAGTTTTGCTGCTCAGTCTGGATTCCCAGATAGCAACAGATTTCATTTTCATGAGAGGGACTATTGTCACAAGTTCCTACATACTCAGAGCCTGTACAGCAATATTTTTTATGTCAATGTTTACTGGTCTAGCAAGTGACTATCTCATGAAAACAGAGAATTCAGACTATCCAGGTGAATGAGTATTGTTACAGCTTTATCAGAATGTGCTGCCACTAGCCAACTATATCTGCTAAGCATGCTATATTTATTAGAATACATTGTTCAGGTATTGGCTACAGTAGTTTCATTGTTTTAGATCAAAGTGCCATGATATTTTTTTTAATAGTTGGTCAGAAGTTTTGTCATTTGACTAAAAGGTGAGGTGACAGTCCAAGTATTATGTTATATTTTTAATCATATGGGATTCTTTTTCAAGGCATTGATTGTATCTAACAGTTTTTTACTGGGTCTGCTATAGGTGAACTACAAGACAATACTGTTGCTCTTGCATTACACCACCTATCTTTCAAGGAGACATTGAAACACAGGTATTTGTAGGCAGAAATGACAGTGGTCCATCTATTCCAACTGGGCCATCCCTGTGCTGTATCAGCCTTTGTTGATTGTTATTAGGCAGAACACCTGTTAGCAACTCTGTCATTAATGACCCATCTCCCTCCTGTCTCTCTGCTTATATTCTCACCATGTATTTATGCTCCAACTTTATTGTTTTATTTTTAAGTACATATATGCAAGCACAATAGTGCTGTTTGGGGTATACAAAATGCTGAAACTGTACAGTAAAATAAAGGTATATAAGAAGACAAAATAACAGCAAATTGTCACACACACAGTATGGGCAACAAATCAAGTCAGCTGTAATCTATGTGTCTTGATGTATTATCTCTGTTTAACAAGAAACATTAACAACTTAGTCTAAATGTCTATTTAATCCACTCGGATGATCCTTGTGCTGTATCAGCCCTTGTTGTTATAGGCGGTTAACTAACAATAGAACATGCAAATCAGAAATAAAATATTTGTATACTTGGCTTAGGTCGATAGCTCTTTGAAACTGAAAATAGAAGTTGGAAGTTGGACAGTTCACTCATACTCATCTCTGCTATGCCTGGTGCACCACTGCTGCCAACCAACACATACCCTTGTGTGTCAATCTCTACAGCACCTCACTGTAGTATCTGACACCAAGAGTCCAGTGGAAAAGGTCATAGCAGAGATGCCTCATAGGCTAGGCACAGGATCATGCCCGTACATGCCGATGAGGCCAGTGCACTTAGATAACTATATGACCACCCAACTATTCTTAACCTAACAAGGACAGTACTTTCTATTTGACTATTCTAAAAACAAACACTGTCACATTCACCTCAGTACAAAATTAAGCTATCCACTCACACACCCACATGCATGTTCCCCATTCAACTCAATAAATATACCCAACCCAAAACTCCTACCCTCAAATAATAAATTTCAAAACGTCCCCTCGTAATAAAACACTAAAATAATAAAGACAAGCCAGATTTCAGATTTGAGAGTTGAAAAAACAGTGCCCTGGGTATAAAGTATTGTATGATCACAACTCCTTTGTGGAGCAGAGTCCAGTATTATATTATGGATTAAGAGTAAATGATTCAGGAGGATTTAACTAAAGCAGGCACTGGGCGAAAATAACCAGTCAGCTCTCACCTGGAGAAAATATACCACAAGGGACTGCTCACCATCAAGTCCCAGCTTGTTAAGTTCATGCAAGTACTGCACTAAAGACAGGAGAAAGTTTATTGAGAGATGGTTTGATCCAGTAGCACACTGATCCCTGCCACTCCCACGCCTGTAACTGGGAGCAGATTTGTCGGAGAACAGGCTAGAGCTATACTTGTAGAGCCGCACTCACAAAATCCATCCTCAAGAACACCACCAGCACCACCTCACTAGATAGGTGAAAATCCAGCAAAGGTTTTTCAGAGGTGGGAACACTTCCCGCCAGGACCCACTACAAGTTTCAAACAGCAACTGGATGGTTCAATCCATGAAGCCACGTTGGCCAATTCCAACTCAGTGGCTCTTACCAAATTGGAAGGGCCAGCAACTATCAGTAAACTAGAGCACCAACTGCGCTGAGATAACTCTCACCATCTACCAGAGTTAAGCCAATTGAGCAAATGGCATAGGTAAAACACAATTACATTACGGACTGCATACACCAATTGAGTAGGTGTTCGGTAGTTCGCTGAATCCTTTTCATTCAACTGACCACAGCCATTCCTCTTGGTCCATTTAATGGTGAAAGCTTCTTCAATCTGTAAAGACCTCCAGTAGGTATTGCCGGTTCAGACCTCCAGTCAGTCCTCAGTCAGTCATTTATATCCATTCACCCGACTACAGTATTCAGCTGTGTCGCCTCAGTCTCTTTCCACCAACAACCAGTCATTGAAAGCTTCCTCCATTTAAACAAAAGCTTGTTCTCAAGCCAACTCCCCGTGTCCCTAACTATCGTTCCTTGTCCTGACCTAACACTATCGAAGCTAAAATAAATTTCATTAAAACTCGGATGCAATATAAGTACACAGGTCACAGGACTACAATTATCTAGTCTATCCTGAGAAACAATGATAAACAGATGAAGAGGAAAATGTTATTTCATTCACTCCATTAGTTCATGCAGGCAGCAGTGAAGCAGTGATAGCATCTTGGCCTTTTTAGTAGCCCTCGATTTTATAAAGAATTATATTGCAGAAGTTGTATATAGTAGTTGGTAGTATTCAGCATTGCTTTTATTTTATACCTCCAAATGTGTGACCCTCCATGCATGACTAAACTAAAGTCCTCTCAATGTCCAGGATACATAGTAGGACTTGAGCGACGGTATTTCAATGGATGACTGAATGTCACTTTACCAAAACACAAAAAAGCATGCTATTGACTGTAAACTCAATCGGACAAACTGTAGGAAGCTCTGTTGTATAACACAGAAGCTAAGGCGTTAAATTGCTGAAAAGCTGACAGTGCCTTTAAGATATAGGCACTCCTGGTTAGTAGATATACATCATTACTAGTACTTACTGTTTAAGAAGTAAAGGTGAACATAATAAGATTAAAGCCTCCGGATTTAAAGAAAGTGTGTAACAATGCATGTATGGAGAATACTGCAGATTTTTGATTTGAACAGTTATCAGCTCTTGAATGATTTTAATTGTGAAAGATGTTGAGGGGTCACTGAACCACAAATACAATATAACGTGGAGTAATCTTGAAAAACCTATGGGTAATAAATAACAACACATTGATTATTATACCATATGGCTTTTTAAATGTGCAGAATATGGACTTTTACTTTGTGTGCTCTGTCAATTTCATGACTGTTCTCAAGCAGTATACATTTTAGATCACAGCTGGGGGTGCTATCCCCTGAAAAAGCTTTTAGGGTGAAGCGTTAGGTTTGGGTTCCAGTCTGCAGCATGCTCCTACTGATTGTTCTTCCATCCAAATGAAAGACACTTTATTTACACAGCATCTTGCGTGAACTGGTCTTTAATACTGTGGTGAGTGATGGGATTGCTTTGTTTGCAACATCTCAGCAATGGCATCCTCTTGCATTCCTCCAGTGTGTGATACGATCCTACATGCACTTATGTTTGGGACCTACCCTGCTATCCCTGTATCCTTCTGGTGGCTCATCCTTGCCTCACTTCTAACCAGTCCCTGTCTGTCCCCACATTTAGGCTCCAAACTGCACACAATACTGAAGTCAGGGTGAACCAGGGACCTATACAGGGGGCGTATTATCTCTCTCTCTCTCTCTCTCTCTGTCCTTGTGCTGTGTTCCTCCTTGTGCAACTCCTAGCATCCCATTTGCCTTTACCCATAGCCCTACTATATATTGTGTCACTTCTTTTGTGTCTCCTTACTAACACCTCCAGGTCCTCTTCTCATTGTGCTGTCCGCTACCACCCCATTTCAGCTCATTATCCATTCTTGTAGTCTTGGCCCCAATGTATTACCTTGCATGTTCCTATTTTAAATTTTAATTGCCACACCCTCAGCCACTTTTCCAGATTTTTAGATCTTTTTATCCCTTCCACAGATTTTGGTGTCTTCTGCAAGGAGCATATCTTTTCAGCATGAACTCCATACCCAACATCACAAATAATGTTATTACGAACCTCTAGAAAAGATCCCTCGGGCACTCCTCACTTGTGACTTTTCCCTTGAAGGTTGTTCAGCCCTTGGACCACATCCTGTGCCCTCCTACTCGAGCCAATGGTTCATTCATCCTTTAATCTTGTCCCACCCATAGGTCATAACCTTCTTAACATCCCATGTTGGAAAAAGTTAACGGCTTTACCAGAACCTGGGTGTTAGACATCCACTGATTGACCACTATCCATAGCCTTTGTTACATCTCATTTAATCCAACTGGGTTGTTTGTATGACCTCCAATTGGTAAATCTGTTCTCTGGAATTCTGCTGACCATTCTCCCCTTGTAGACATCAGACTGGGTCTGTAGTTGCCTGACCTTTTCTGTCTTCCACAGTTTTGAAGGAGACCACCAGTGTTTGACACTATTAAGTCTCTAAAGTGAAGCTTAAGAGGTCTATTAGTTGATGTGACAATCTTTCCTAGCTCACTTAACACCATCAGGTGCAACCCTCCTAAACCGACTTGATTTATTCACATTCAGTGCTTAAAGTCCTTTCATCATGCTCTCCTCCATCATAGACCTCCCTGGCCTCTCACTGGGGGGTGGCTTCTGAACACAGTCCCCTTTCCTTTTGGGATGGACTGCTTTCAAACAGGAGGCAATCCAGGACCAAGTGGGCCCAGACAATTATGGAAATGTCTGAGGGTCCCACAGGAAATTCTAGAAAGAAGTAGGCTTGGGGCTTCTATAAAAGTTGCTAACCAAATGAAACAAAAAGGGTTGCTCAAAATACTACCAAGATGTGCTGCTAAACACTTATTTATAGCAGTTAAAAAATTCCTTTAATGTAAGACAACAGATAAAAGGTACAGATACAGAAAACCAAAGCGGTTCAATAAAAGAGCTGGTCTTGAGGGGATTTGCCCTCTGTGGACCAATACAGCACATGTTTTGCAGGTACAGGTTATGGCCATAGGGGAGTTACATAATTAAAGGGTTCACCAGAATCAGGCATACAGGGATCCACAGCCGGGAGTATAGCCTTGGGTGGGCATGCTCTTGGCAAAAGTCCTGCAGTTTTCCAGAATCCAGTGGGAGGGGAAGCTGTCGCGCCAGATAGACACAGCCCAGGGCAAGTTTGTCGATCCATGGGCTAGAGTCCTCTTCACACTCAATGCATGAATGATGAAGAGTCAGGCCAAAATGGGACATAAATTTGCTGCTGCACCAGGGATTTGTTTGAAATAGTGCGTGTATACACTGTATGAAAATCTTTACAAGGATATTCTTTTTTTTTGTTTTGTTTCCTGTTTGTTAAAAATAATACAAAACACAAACTAGATCGGGTACAATAAAAACAACTGATAATACATGTATTAAAAGGATCATACTAGCACCAGTTGTTTAGCACCCAGCCAAATGATATCAAGCCTGATTAGTATGACTTAGTATGCTATCAATCAATTTCAATAAATTCTAGAACAGATATAATGTGAATCCTCTCCAGGAACAATCTGAGCCCCGGACCAGGCCCTCAACACCACATCTCTCCCCTCTCCCATTCCTGCCCTTGTATGAGACAAGAGGATGGTTGTCAAATAAAAAAGACCCAGGTCGCCATCTAATTTCAGATTGTATATCTCTCCCTCTCTCTCTCTCTCTCTCTCTCTCTCTCTCTATATATATATATATATATATATATACATATATCATTCATCTGTTAATTAAGCATTCCATTAAATATAATTTCCCCATAATTTTGTACCAGACTTCAATTGCAGGAGATCTGCTCTGCATCCAGAAATGACTGATCACCTTCTTTACTGCCAAAAAATAAATAAACAGAAAGGAACCCTTTTGTATATAGAAGTCATCTGGGGGGAACAAAAGAAGGACCAATTCTGGAGTGAGGGACCGCTTCCTTTCCCATCAATTCCACCAGAGATTCAGCCAACTCTTGCCAAAACAGTCTTAAGGCAAGGCATGACCCAAAAGTCATGTATGTGATTGCTGGGTTTTTCCTTATAAGGATATTTTCTTGATTGTGAATACTTGAGGTTGAACTTACATAAAGTTAAGTCCTTTGTTGTACCCAAATGAGTGGTGTTAGCATGTTATTTATGTAAGATGGAATCCCACTTGGGCAAGGCTCCTCATTGAACCCCTTCTGTCTGCTATGCTGCTGTGAATGCTGAAAAGAAATGATAGAATAGTAGATTTGCCATTGTCATCCAGACCCATTCTTCATCCTTATATTGTCTGATTACTCTTCCCTCAGTTTTGCACTGCTCAGTCCTAGATTCCCAGATAGCAACAAATATTTCCATTTTCATGAGAGAGGGGACTATTGTCACACAAGTTCCTCTACATACTCAGAGCCATGCCTGTACGGCAATCCTTTTTTTCATGTTAACTGTTTACTGGTCTAGCAAGTGACTATCTCATGAAAACAGAGAATTCAGACTATCCAGGTGAATGAGTATTGTATACAGCTTTATCAGAATGTCGCTGCCACTAAGCCAACTAAGCATTCTGCTAAGCATGCCTATATTTGGCTAGAAATAGCATTGTTCAAGTATTGGCTACAGCAGTTTCATTTGCTTCAGATCAAAGTGCCATGATATTTTTTAAATAGTTGGTCAGAAGTTTTGTCATTTGACTAAAAGGTGAGGTGGCAGTTCAAGTATTATTAATATTTTTAATCACATATGAGGGATTCTTTTTCTCAAAGGCATTGATTGTATCTAACAGTTTTTCACTGGGGTCACCTCCTATAGGTGCAACTTTACAAGACAATACTGCTGCTCTTGCATTACCATCTTCAGCCTATCTCTTCAAGGAGACATTGAAACACAGGCATTTGTAGGCAGAAAATGAACAGTGGTCCATCTATTCCAACTGGGCCATCCCTGTGCTGTATCTGCCTTTTGTTGATTGGTATTAGGCAGAACACCCTGATAGCAACTCTGTCTCATTAATGAGTCATCCTCCTCCTCCTGTCTCCTCTGCTATATTCTCACCATGTATATTATAGCTCCAACTTTATTTTTATTTTTTAAGTACATATATATGCAAGGCACAAGAGTGCTGTTTGGGGGTATACAAAATGCTGAAACTGTACAGTAAAATAAAAGGGCATATTAAGAAGACAAAATAACAAAGCAAATTGTCACACACACAGTATGGGCAACAAATCAAGTTAAGCTGTAATCTATGTATCTTGATGTAATATCTCTGTTTAACAAGAAAACATAACAACTTAAAGTCTAAAATGTCTATTTAATCCACTCGGATGATCCTTGTGCTGTATCAGCCCTTTGCTGCTGTTATAAGCAGTTAACTAACAATAGAACATGCAAATCAGAAATAAAAATAGTTGCATACTCTAGCTGTTAGATCGCATAGCTCTTTGAAACTCAAAATAGAAGTCAGGAAGTTGGGACAGTTCACACTCATACTCATCTCTGCTATGCCTGCTGCATGCCACTGTAGCCAACAAACAAATACCCTTGTAATGTCAATCTACCTACAGCACCTCACTGTAGTATCTGACACCAAGAGTCCAGAAAAGGGAAAAAGGTCATGCAGCTGGGATGCCTCATAGGCTAGGCACAAGGGACCAAGGCTCCGGCACATGCCGATGAGGCCAGTGCACTGTAGATAACTATATATGACCACCCAAATATTCTTAACCTAACAAGGACAGTACTATTCTATTTGGACTATTCCTAAAAACAAACACCCATCACATTCACCTCAGTACAAAATTAAGCTATCCACTCACACACTCCACACACATGCTCACCCCCATCCAACTCCAATAAATATACCCCAACCCAAAACTCCTACCCTCCAAATAATAAATTCCCCCAAAACGTCCCCCTTCAAAATAATAAAACACTAAAATAATAAAGACAAGCCAGATTTCAGATTTCAGGAGAGTTGAAAAAACAGTGCCCTGGGCATAAAGTATTGTATGATCACAACTCCTTTCATGGAGCAGAGTCCAGTATTATATTATGGATTAAGAGGTTAAATGATTCAGGAGGATTTAATCCAAAGCAGGCACTGCAAGAGCGAAAATAACCAGTCAGCTCTCACCTAACTGGAAAATATACCACAAGGGACTGTGCTCTCACCATCAAAGTCCCAGCTTGTTTGAAGTTCATGCAAGTACTGCAGTCTAAAGACATAGGAGGAAACTTTATTGGAGGAGATGGTTTAATCCAGTAGCACACTGATCCCTGCCACTCCTATAAGCTTGCAACTGAGGAGCAGATTTGCGGAGAACAGGCCAGGAGCTATACTTGTAGAGCCGCCTCACAAAATCCAGTCCTCAAGAACACCACCCAGCACCACTCTCACTAGAGATAGGTGAAAATCCAAAGCAAAGATTTTTCAGAGAGTGGGAGAACACTTCCCAGCCAGGACTGTACTACAAGTTTCAAAACAGCAACTGGATAGTTCAATCCATTGAAGCCACATTGGCCAATTCCAACTCAGTGGCTCTTACACAATTGGAAGACCAGCAACTATCAGTAAACCAGAGCACCTAACTGGCTGAGAGATAACTCCTCACTCATCTACAGGGTAAGCTTACCAATGGAGCAAATGGCATAGGTATAAAACACAATTACATTACCGGACTGCCGCACACCAAGTTGAGTAGGTGTTCAGTAGTATAGCGAAATCCTTTTTCATTCAACTGACCACAGCCATTCCTCTTGGGTCAAACCCAATGGTGAAAGCTTCTTCAATCACAGCAAAGACCTCCAGATATGGACTTCCATGTTCAGACCTCCAGTCAGTCCTCCAGTCAGTCATTTATATCCACATTCACCTCTAGACCACAGCATTCAGCTGTAATCGATCTCCAGTCTCTCTCCACCAACAAATCTGAGGCACTGAAAGCTTCCTCCATTTAAACAAAAAAGCTTGTTTCTCAAGCCAACTCACTCCGTGTCCCCAACTATCGCTCCTTGTCCTGACCTAACAACTATCCAACAAACTAAAATAAAATTTCAGTTTAAAACTCGGATGCAATATAAGCAACAACAGGTCACAGGACTACAAGTTATCTAGTCATCCTGAGAAGCAATGATGAAACAGATGAAGGAGAAAAATGTTATTCCATTCAAAGCTCCATTCGGAGTTCATGCAGGCAGCAGTCAAGCAGTGATGGCCATCTTGGCCTTTTTCGAAAGTAGCCCTCGATTTTATAAAAGAATTATATTGCAGAAGTCAGTATACAGTAGTCAATAGTATTCAGCACGGCTTTTATTTTATACCCTTCCAAATCAGTGACCTCCTCCATGCACAGACCAAACTAAAAGTCCTCTCAATGTCCAGGATACATAGTAAGGACTTGGAGCGGACCATGGTATTTCAATCGGGATGACTGAATGTCACTTTTAACCAAAAACACACATAAAAAGCATGCTATTGACTGTAAACTCAATCGGCGCAACCTGTAAGTGAAGCTCTGTGGTACTGGCACAGAAATACAAGGGCGTTAAATTGCTAAATAAGCTGACAGTGCCCCTTTAAGATATAGAGCACCTACCTGGTTAGCAGATATACATCATTACTAAGTACTTACTGTTTAAGAAGTAAAAGGTGAACATAATAAGAGGTAAAGCCTCCGGATTTAAAAGAGAAAGTGTGAAACAAGTAGAATGTACAAGAGCAATACTGCAAAAAGATTTTTGATTTGAACAGTTATCAGCTCTTGAATGGATTTAATTACTGTAAAGATGTTGAGTGTGGGTCACTGAACCACAACAAGGTCATAACGTATAATCTTGAAAACCTATGGGGCATTGTAACAACACATTGATTATTGATACCATATGGCTTTTGAATAAAGAAAGAACGCTGAAACTTTTACTTTGGTGTGCTCTGTCAATTTCATGACTGTTCTCAGCAGTATACATTTAGATCACAGCTGGGGTGCACTATCCCTAGAAAAAGCTTTTTAGGGGTGAAGCGTTAGGTTTGGGTTCAGTCTGCAGCATGCTCCTACTGATTGTTCTTCCATCCAAATGAAAGACACTTTATTTACACAGCTCTTGCGTGAACTGAGTCTTTAATACTGTGGTGAGTGATGAGATTGCTTTGTTTGCAACATCTCAGCAATGGCATCCCACTTCCATTCCGCCAGTGTGCACATGATGCGATCCTGCATGCACTTATGATAGGACCTACCCTGCTACCCCTGTATCCTTCTGGTGGCTCATCCTTGCCTCACTTCTAACCAGTCCCCTGTCTGTCCCCACATTTAGGCTCCAAAACTGCACACAATACTTCAAGTCAGGGTGAACCAGGGACCTATACAGGGGCAGTATTTTCTCTCTCTCTCTCTCTCTCTCTCTCTTATCCTTGTGCTAGTGATCCCTCTCCCTGTGCACCCCAGTATCCCATTTGCCTTACCCATAGCCCTACTATATTGTGTCACTTCTTTTGTGTTCTCCTTTACTAACACCTCCAGGTCCTCTTCCTCTATTGTGCTGTCAGCTACCACCCCATTCAGCTCATTATCCATTCTTGTAGTCTTGGCCCCAATGTACATTACCTTGCATGTTCCCATTTTAAATTTTATTTGCCACACCCTCAGCCACTTTTCCAGATTTTCCAGATCTTTTTTATCCCTTCCACAGATCTTGGTGTCTTCTGCAAAGAGGCATATCTTTTCAGCATGAACTCCCTAAGCAACATCACAAATAATGTTAATGCGAACCTCTCCTAGAAAAGATCCCTCCGGCACCCCACTTGTGACTTCCTTTTCCCTTGAAGGTTGTTCACCTAGGACCACATCCTGTGCCCTCCTACTCAGCCAATGGTTAATTCACCCTTTAATCTTGTCCCACCCATAGGTCACTTAACCTTCTTATCAGCCCCCATGTTGGAAAAAGTTAACGGCTTTACCAGAACCTAGGTGTTAGACATCCACTGATTGACCACTATCCATAGCCTTTGTTACATCTCATTTAATCCAACAGGGTTTGTTTGTATGACCTCCAATTGGTAAATCTGTTCTCTCTCTGGAATTCTGCTGACCATTCTCCCCCCTTGTAGACATCAGACTGGGTCTGTAGTTGCCTGACATTTTCTGTCTTCCACAGTTATGAAGGAGACCACCAGTGTTTTGACACTTCTTCAGTCTCTAAAGTGAAGCTGAAGAGGTCTATTAGCAGACGTGTGAAAATCTTTCCTAGCTCACTTAACACCTTCAGGTGCAACCCTCCTAAACCGACTGTTATTCATTCAGTGCTTAAGTCCTTTCATCATGCTCTCCTCCATCATAGACCTCCCTTGGCCTCTCTCTCAGGGGGTGGCTTTGAACACAGTCCCTTTACCTTTTGGGATTGCCTGCTTCAAACAGGAGGCAATCCCAGGATCAAGTGGCCCAGACAATTATGGAAATGTCTGAGGGTCGGCACAGGAAATTCTAGAAAGGAGTAGGCTGGGGCTTCTATAAAAGTTGCTAACCAAATGAAACAAAAAGGGTTGCTCAAATACTACCAAGAAGGCTGCTAAACACTTATTTATAGCAGTTAAGAAATTCCTTTAATGTAAGACATCAGATAAAAGTTACAGATACAGAAACCACCGCTCCAATAAAGAGAGCTGGTCTTGAGGTTGCCCTCTGTGGACCAATACAGCACATGTTTGGCAGGTACACATTATGGCCATAGGGGGCAGTTACATTATTAGAGGTTCACCAGAATCAGTCATACAGGATCCACAGCCGGGGGTATAGCCTTGGGTGGGCATGCTCTTGACAAAAGTCCTGCAGTTTTCAGAATCCAGTAGGAAGGAAACTGTCCAGCAGAATAGACACAGCCCAGGGCAAGTTTGTCCGATCTATGGGCCAGAGTCCCTCTTCCACACTCAATGCATGAATGATGAAGAGTCAGGCCAAAATGGGACATAAATTTGCTGCTGCACCAGGGGTTGTTTGAAATGAATGCGTGTATACACTGTATGAAAATCTTTACAAGGATATTCTTTTTTTGTTTTGTTTTCTGTTTATTAAAAAATAATACAAAATACAAACTAGAACAGGTACAATAAAAACAACTTGATAATACATGTATTAAAAGGATCATACCAAGCACCAGTTGTTTAGCACCCAGCCAAATGATATAAAGCCTGATTAGTATGACTTAGTATGATATCCAATCAATTTCAATAAATTCTAGAACAGATATAATGTGAATCCTCTCCAGGAACAATCTCAGCCCTGGACCAGGCCCTTCCAACACCCACATCTCACCCCTCTCCCCATTCCTGCCCCTTGTATGGGACAAAGGATGGACCCTGATCCCAAATAAAAAAGGCCAAGTCGCCATCTAATTTAGATTGTATCTCTCTCTCTCTTCTCTCTATGTGTATATATATATATATATCTATATATACATATATATCAATACATCTGTTAATTAAGCATTCCATTAAATATAATTTCCCCATAATTTTGTACCTGACTTCAACTGCAGGAGATTTGCTCTGCATCCAGAAATGAGTGATCACCTTCTTTACTGCCAAAAAATAAATAAACAGAAAGGAACCCTTTTGTATATAGAAGTCATCTGGGGGGACCAAAAGAAGGACCAATTCCGGAGTGAGGACCGCCTCCTTTCCCATCAATTCCACCAGAGATTCAGCCATCTCTTGCCAAAACAGTCTTAAGGCAAGGCATGACCAAAAGTCATGAATGTGATTGGCCAGGGTTTTTTCCTTATAAGGATATTCTTGATTGTGAATACTTGAGGTTGAACTTACATAAAGTTACGTCCTTTGTTGTACCCAAATGAGTGGTGTTAGCATGTTATTCATGTAAGATGGAATCCACTTGGGCAAGGGCTCCTCATTGAACCCTTCTGTCTGCTATGCTGCTGTGAATGCTGAAAAGAAATGATAGAATAGTAGATTTGCCATTGTCATCCAGACCCATTCTTCATCCTTATATTGTCTGATTACTCTTCCCTCAGTTTTGCACTGCTCAGTCCTAGATTCCCTGATAGCAACAAATATTTCCATTTTCATGAGAGAGGGGACTATTGTCACACAAGTTCCTCTACATACTCAGAGCCATGCCTGTACAGTAATACTTTTTTATGTTAACTGTTTACTGGTCTCAACATGTGACTATCTCATGAAAACAGAGAATTCAGACTATCAGGTGAATGAGTATTGTATACAGCTTTATCAGATATGCGCTGCCACTAGCCAACTAGCATTCTGCTAAGCATGCCTATATTTGGCTAGAAATAGCATTGTTCAGGTATTGGCTACAGCAGTTTCATTTGTTTCAGATCAAAGTGCCATGATATTTTTTTTTAATAGTTGGTCAGAAGTTTTGTCATTTGACTAAAAAGGTGAGGTGACAGTCCAAGTATTATGTTAATATTTTTAATCACATATGGGGATTCTTTTTCTCAAAGACATTGATTGTATCTAACAGTTTTTTACTGGGGGTCACATGCTATAGGTGCAACTTTACAAGACAATACTGCTGCTCTTGCATTACAATCTTCACCCTATCACTTCAAGGAGACATTGAAACACAGGCATTTGTAGGCAGAAAATGAACAGTGGTCCATCTATTCCAACTGGGCCATCCCTGTGCAGTATCAGCCTTTTGTTGATTGGTATTAGGCAGAACACCCTGTTAGCAACTCTGTCTCATTAATGACCCATCCTCCCCCTCCTGTCTCCTCTGCTTATATTCTCACAATGTTTGTTATGCTCCAACTTTATTGTTTTATTTTTTAAGTACATATATGCAAGGCACAATAGTGCTGTTTGGGGTATACAAAAATGCTGAAACTGTACAGTAAAATAAAGGGCATATAAGAAGACAAAATAACAAAGGAAATTGTCACACACACAGTATGGGCAACAAATCAAGTCAGCTGTAATCTATGTATCTTAATGTATTATTTCTGTTTAACAAGAAAACATAACAACTTAAAGTCTAAAATGTCTATTTAATCCACTCGGATCATCCTTGTGCTGTATCAGCCCTTTGCTGCTGTTATAAGCAGTTAACTAACAATAGAACATGCAAATCAGAAATAAAAATATTTGCATACTCTAGCTGTTAGATCGCATAGCTCTTTGAAACTCAAAATAGAAGTCAGGAAGTTGAGACAGTTCACACTCTTATACTCATCTCTGCTATGCCTGCTGACGCCACTGCTGTCAACCCAACACATACCCTTGTAATGTCAATCTCCCTGGCACCTCACTGTGATATCTGACACCAAGAGTCCAGAAAAGGGAAAAAGGTCATGCAGCTGGGATGCCTCATGAGGCTAGGCACAGGGACCAAGGCTCCGGCACATGCTGATGAGGCCAGTGCACTGTAGATAACTATTTATGACCACCCACCTATTCTTAACCCTAACAAGGACAGTACTATTCTATTTGGACTATTCCTAAAACAAACACCCATCACATTCACCTCAGTACAAAATTAAGCTATCCACTCACACTCCACACCATGCTCACCCCATCCAACTCCATAAATATACCCCAACCCAAAACTCCTACCCTCCAAATAATAAATTCCCCCAAAACCTCCCCCTTCAAAATAATAAAACACGCCAGATTTCAGATTTCAGGAGAGATGAAAAAACAGTGCCCTGGGCAAAAAGTTTTGTATGATCACAGCTCCTTTCATGGAGCAGAGTCCAGTATTATATTATGGATTAAGAGGTTAAATGATTCAGGAGGATTTAATCCAAAGCAGGCACTGCAAGAGTGAAAATAACCAGTCAGCTCTCACCCAACTAGAAAATATACCACAAGGGTTGTCAGTCTCACCATCAAAGTCCCAGCTTGTTACGTTCATGCAAGTACTGCACTGCTAAAGACATAGGAAGAAACTTTATTGAGGAGATGGTTTAATCCAGTAGCACACTGATCCCTGCCACTCCTATCGCTTGCAACTGGGAGCAGATTTGCTGGAGAACATGCCAGGAGCTATTCCTGTAGAGCCAGCACTACAAAATCCAGTCCTTAAGAACACTCACCCAGCACGCTCTCACTGGAGATAGGTGAAAATCCAAAGCAAAAGTTTTTCAGAAGGTGGGAGAACACTCCCACACCAGGACCGCTTTCTGAGTTTCAAAACAGCAACTGGATAGTTCCAATCCATGAAGCCACATTGGCCTATTCCAACTCAGTGGCTCTTACCAAATGGAAGGGCCAGCAACCATCAGTAAACAGGGCACCAACTGCACTGAGCGATAACTCCCACTCATCTACCAAGAGGTAAGCCTAACAATGGAGCAAATGGCTTGTAAAACACAATTACATTACGGACTGCACACACCAAGTTGAGTGGGTGTTCAGTAGTATAGCTGAATCCTTTTTCATTCAACTGACCACAGCCATTCCTCTTGGGTCAAACCCAATGGTGAAAGCTTCTTCAATCACAGCAAAGACCTCCAGATATGGACTTCCATGTTCAGATCTTCAGTCAGTCCTCCAGTCAGTCATTTATATCCACATTCACCTCTAGACCACAGCATTCAGCTGTAATCGCTCCTCCAGTCTCTCTCCACCAACAAATCCGAGGCACTGAAAGCTTCCTCCCTTTAAACAAAAAAGCTTGTTTCTCAAGCCAACTCACTGCGTGTCCCCAACTATCGCTCCTTGCCCTGACCCTAACAACTATCCAACAAACTAAAAAAAAAATTTCAGTTTATAACTCTGGGTGCAATATAAGCAACAACAGGTCACAGGACTACAAATTATCTAGTCTCTCCTGAGAAACAATGATGAAACAGATGAGGGAGAAAAACGTTATTCCATTCAAAGCTCCATTTGGAGTTCATGCAGGCAGCAGTCCAGCAGTGATGGCCATCTTGCCCTTTCTCGAAAGTAGCTCTCGATTTTATAAAAGAATTATATTGCAGAAGTCAGTATGCAGTAGTCAATAGTATTCAGCACGGCTTTTATTTTATTATCTCCCAAATCAGTGACCTCCTCCATGCACAGACCAAACTAAAAGTCCTCTCAATGTCCAGGATACGTAGTAAGGACTTGGAGCGGACCGTGGTATTTCAATCGGGATGACTGAATGTCACTTTTTACCAAAAACACACATAAAAAGCATGCTATTGACTGTAAACTCAATCGGAGCAAACTGTAAGTGAAGCTCTGTGGTACTGGCACAGAAATACAAGGGCGTTAAATGGCTAAAAAAGCGGACAGTGCCCCTTTAAGATATAGAGCACCTACCTGGTTAGCAAATATACATCATTACTAAGTACTTACTGTTTAAGAAGTAAAAGGTGAACATAATAAGAGGTAAAGCCTCCTGATTTAAAAGAGAAAGTGTGAAACAAGTAGAATGTACAAGAGCAATACTGCAAAAAGATTTTTGATTTGAACAGTTATCAGCTCTTGAATGGATTTTAATTGTGAAAAGATGTTGAGTGTGGGTCACTGAACCACAACAAGGTCATAACGTATAATCTTGAAAAACCTATGGGGCATTGTAACAACACATTGATTATTGATACCATATGGCTTTTTGAATAAAAGAAGAATGCTGAAACTTTTACTTTGGTGTGCTCTGTCAATTTCATGACTGTTCTCAGCAGTATACATTTAGATCACAGCTGGGGTGCACTATCCCCTGAAAAAGCTTTTTTAGGAGTGAGACGTTAGGTTTGGGTTCCAGTCTGCAGCATGCTCCTACTGATTGTTCTTCCATCCAAATGAAAGGACGCTTTATTTACACAGCATCTTCGTGAACTGAGTCTTTAATACTGTGGTGAGTGATGAGATTGCTTTGTTTGCAACATCTCATCAATGGCATCCCACTTCTGCATTCCTCCAGTGTACATGATACTGATCCTACATGCACTTATGATAGGACCTACCCTGCTACCCCTGTATCCTTCTGGTGGCTCATCCTTGCCTCACTTCTAACCAGTCCCCTGTCTGTCCCCACATTTAGGCTCCAAAACTGCACACAATACTTCAAGTCAGGGTGAACCAGGGACCTATACAGGGGCAGTATTATCTCCCTCTCTCTCTCTCTCTCTCTCTATCCTTGTGCTAGTGATCCCTCTCCCTGTGCACCCCAGCATCCCATTTGCCATACCCATAGCCCTACTATATTGTGTCACTTCTTTTGTGTTCTCCTTTACTAACACCTCCAGGTCCTCTTCCTCTATTGTGCTGTCCGCTACCACCCCATTCAGCTCATTATCCATTCTTGTAGTCTTGGCCCCAATGTACATTACCTTGCATGTTCCCATTTTAAATTTTAATTGCCACACCCTCAGCCACTTTTCCAGATTTTCCAGATCTTTTTTATCCCTTCCACAGATCTTGGTGTCTTCTGCAAAGAGGCATATCTTTTTAGCATGAACTCCCTAAGCAACATCACAAATAATGTTAATGCGAACCTCTCCTAGAAAAGATCCCTCGGGCACCCCACTTGTGACTTCCTTTTCCCTTAAAGGTTGTTCACCTAGGACCACATCCTGTGCCCTCCTACTCAGCCAATGGTTCATTCACCCTTTAATCTTGTCCCACCCATAGGTCACTTAACCTTCTTAACAGCCCCCATGTTGGAAAAAGTTAACGGCTTTACCAGAACCTAGGTGTTAGACATCCACTGATTGACCACTATCCATAGCCTTTATTACATCTCATTTAATCCAACTGGGTTTGTTTTGTATGACCTCCAATTGGTAAATCTGTTTCTCTGGAATTCTGCTGACCATTCTCCCCTTGTAGACATCAGACTGGGTCTGTAGTTGCCCTGACCTTTCTGTCTTCCACAGTTATGAAGGAGACCACCAGTGTTTTGACACTTCTTCAGTCTCTAAAGTGAAGCTGAAGAGGTCTATTAGCAGACGGTGAAAATCTTTCCTAGCTCACTTAACACCATCAGGTGCAACCCTCCTAAACCGACTTGATTTATTCACATTCAGTGCTTAAAGTCCTTTCATCATGCTCTCCTCCATCATAGACCTCACTTGGCCTCTCACTGGGTGGGGTGGCTTTGAACACAGTCCCCTTTACCTTTTGGGATGGACTGCTTTCAAACAGGAGGCAATCCCAGGACCAAGTGGCCCAGACAATTATGGAAATGTCTGAGGTTCCCGGCACAGGAAATTCTAGAAAGGAGTAGGCTGGGGCTTCTATAAAAGTTGCTAACCAAATGAAACAAAAAAGGGTTGCTCAAAATACTACCAAGAATACTGCTAAACACTTATTTATAGTAGTTAAAAAATTCCTTTAATGTAAGACATCAGATAAAAGGTACAGATACAGAAAAACCACCACGCTCCAATAAAAGAGCTGGTCTTGAGGGGATTTGCCCTCTGTGGACCAATACAGCACATGTTTGGCAGGTACACATTATGGCCATAGGGGGCAGTTACATAATTAAGGAGTTCACCAGAATCAGGCATACAGGATCCACAGCCCGGAGTACAGCCTTGGGTGGGCATGCTCTTGACAAAAGTCCTGCAGTTTTCAGAATCCAGTGGGAAGGAAACTGTCCAGCAGATAGACACAGCTCAGGGCAAGTTTGTCCGATCTATGGGCCAGAGTCCTCTTCCACACTCAATGCATGAATGACGAAGAGTCAGGCCAAAATGGGACATAAATTTGCTGCTGCACCAGGGGGATTTGTTTGAAATGGTACGTGTATACACTGTATGAAAATCTTTACAAGGATATTCTTTTTTTGTTTTGCTTTCTGTTTATTAAAAAATAATACAAAATACAAACTAGAACGGGTACAATAAAAACAACTTGATAATACATGTATTAAAAGGATCATACCAAGCACCAGTTGTTTAGCACCCAGCCAAATGATATCAAGCCTGATTAGGATGACTTAGTATGATATCCAATCAATTTCAATAAATTCTAGAACAGATATAATGTGAACCCTCTCCAGGAACAATCTGAGCCCCAGCCAGGCCCCCATTTACACCCATATCTCCCCTCTCCCATTCCTGCCTTGTAAGAGACAAAGGATGGACCCCGATCCCAAATAAAAAAGACCCATGCGCGCCATCTAATTTCAGATTGTATATCTCTCTCTCTCTCTCTCTCTCTCTATATATATATATACATATATCATTACATCTGTTAATTAAGCATTCCATTAAATATAATTTCCCCATAATTTTGTACCAGACTTCAATTGCAGGAGATCTGCTCTGCATCCAGAAATGAGTGATCACCTTCTTTACTGCCAAAAAATAAATAAACAGAAAGGAACCCTTTTGTATATAGAAGTCATCTGGCGGAACCAAAAGAAGGACCAATTCTGGAGTGAGGACCGCCTCCTTTCCCATCAATTCCACCAGAGATTCAGCCATCTCTTGCCAAAACAGTCTTAAAGCAAGGCATGACCAAAAGTCATGTATGTGATTGGCCAGGGTTTTTTCCTTATAAGGATATTCTTGTTTGTGAATACTTGAGGTTGAACTTACATAAAGTTATGTCCTTTGTTGTACCCAAATGAGTGGTGTTAGCATGTTATTCATGTAAGATGGAATCCACTTGGGCAAGGGCTCCTCATTGAACCCCTTCTGTCTGCTATGCTGCTGTGAATGCTGAAGAGAAATGATAGAATAGTAGATTTGCCATTGTCATCCTGACCCATTCTTCACCCTTATATTGTCTGATTACTCTTCCCTCAGTTTTGCACTGCTCAGTCCTAGATTCCCAGATAGCAACAAATATTTCCATTTTCATGAGAGAGGGGACTATTGTCACACAAGTTCCTCTACATACTCAGAGCCATGCCTGTACAGCAATACTTTTTTTTATGTTAACTGTTTACTGGTCTAGCAAGTGACTATCTCATGAAAACAGAGAATTCAGACTATCCAGGTGAATGAGTATTGTATACAGCTTTATCAGAATGTACGCTGCCACTAGCCAACTAGCATTCTGCTAAGCATGCCTATATTTGGCTAGAAATAGCATTGTTCAAGTATTGGCTACAGCAGTTTCATTTGCTTCAGATCAAAGTGCCATGATATTTTTTTTTAATAGTTTGTCAGAAGTTTTGTCATTTGACTAAAAAGATGAGGTGACAGTCCAAGTATTATGTTAATATTTTTAATCACATATGGGGATTCTTTTTCTCAAAGACATTGATTGTATCTAACAGTTTTTCACTGGGGGTCACCTCCTATAGGTGCAACTTTACAAGACAATACTGCTGCTCTTGCATTACCATCTTCACCCTATCGCTCCAAGGAGACATTGAAACACAGGCATTTGTAGGCAGAAAATGAACAGTGGTCCATCTATTCCAACTGGGCCATCCCTGTGCAGTATCAGCCTTTTGTTGATTGGTATTAGGCAGAACACCCTGTTAGTACCTCTGTCTCATTAATGACCCATCCTCCTCCTCCTGTCTCCTCTGCTTATGTTCTCACCATGTATATTATGCTCCAACTTTATTGTTTTATTTTTTAAGTACATATATGCAAGGCACAATAGTGCTGTTTCTGGGTATACAAAAATGCTGAAACTGTACAGTAAAATAAAGGGCATATAAGAAGACAAAATAACAAAGCAAATTGTCACACACACAGTGTGGGAAACAAATCAAGTCAGCTGTAATCTATGTATCTTGATGTAATATCTCTGTTTAACAAGAAAACATAACAACTTAAAGTCTAAAATGTCTATTTAATCCACTCGGATCATCCTTGTGCTGTATCAGCCCTTTGCTGCTGTTATAAGCAGTTAACTAACAATAGAACATGCAAATCAGAAATAAAAATATTTGCATACTATAGCTGTTAGATTGCATAGCTCTTTGAAACTCAAAATAGAAGTCAGGAAGTTGGGACAGTTCACACTCATACTCATCTCTGCTATGCCTGCTGCACGCCACTGCTGCCAACCAACACATACCCTTGTAATGTCAATCTCCCTTCAGCACCTCACTGTAGTATCTGACACCAAGAGTCCAGAAAAGGGAAAAAGGTCATGCAGCTGGGATGCCTCATAGGCTAGGCACAAGGGACCAAGGCTCCGGCACATGCCGATGAGGCCAGTGCACTGTAGATAACTATTTATGACCACCCAACTATTCTTAACCTAACAAGGACAGTACTATTCTATTTGGACTATTCCTAAAAACAAACACCCATCACATTCACCTCAGTACAAAATTAAGCTATCCACTCACACACTCCACATGCATGTTCACCCCCATCCAACTCCAATAAATATACCCCAACCCAAAACTCCTACCCTCCAAATAATAAATTCCCCCAAAACCTCCCCCTTCAAAATAATAAAGCACGCCAGATTTCAGATTTCAGGAGTGATGAAAAAACAGTGCCCTGGGCATAAAGTTTTGTATGATCACAGCTCCTTTCATGGAGCAGAGTCCAGTATTATATTATGGATTAAGAGATTAAATGATTCAGGAGGATTTAATCCAAAGCAGGCACTGCAAGAGTAAAAATAACCAGTCAGCTCTCACCCAACTAGAGAAAATATACCACAAGGGATTGTGCTCTTACCATCAAAGTCCCAGCTTTTTACGTTCATGCAAGTACTGCACTGCTAAAGACATAGGAGAAAACTTTATTGGAGGAGATGGTTTAATCCAGTAGCACACTGATCCCTGCCACTCCTATCGCTTGCAACTGGGAGCAGATTTGCTGGAGAACATGCCAGGAGCTATTCCTGTAGAGCCAGCACTCACAAAATCCAGTCCTCAAGAACACCACCCTGCACCACTCTCACTGGAGATAGGTGAAAATCCAAAGCAAAAGTGTTTTCAGAGAGTGGGAGAACACTCCCCACACCAGGACCGCACTACAAGTTTCAAAACAGCAACTGGATAGTTCCAATCCATGAAGCCACATTGGCCAATTCCAACTCAGTGGCTCTTACCAAATTGGAAGGGCCAGCAACCATCAGTAAACCAGAGCACGAACTGCACTGAGCGATAATTCCCCACTCATCTACCAAGAGGTACGTCTACTAATGGAGCAAATGGCTTAGGTATAAAACACAATTACATTACCAGACTGCCACACACCAAGTTCAGTAGGTGTTCAGTAGTATAGCTGAATCCTTCTTCATTCAACCGACCACAGCCCTTCCTCCTGGGTCAAACCCAATGGTGAAAGCTTCTTCAATCACAGCAAAGACCTCCAGATATGGACTTCCATTTTCAGACCTCCAGTCAGTCCTCCAGTCAGTCATTTATATCCACATTCACCTCTAGACCACAACATTCAGCTGTAATCACTCCTCCAGTCTCTCTCCACCAACAAATCCGAGGCACTGAAAGCTTCCACCCTTTAAACAAAAAAGCTTGTTTCTCAAGCCAACTCACTCCGTGTCCCCAACTATCGCTCCTTGCCCTGACCCTAACAACTATCCAAAAAACTAAAATAAAATTTCAATTTAAAACTCTGTGTACAATATAAGCAACAACAGGTTACAGGACTATAAATTATCTAGTCTCTCTTGAGAAACAATGATGAAACGGATGAGGGAGAAAAATGTTATTCCATTCAAAGCTGCATTCAGAGTTCATGCAGGCAGCAGTCCAGCAGTGATGGCCATCTTGCCCATTTTTTCGAAAGTAGCCCTCAGTTTTATAAAAGAATTATATTGCCGAAGTCAGTATACAGTAGTCAATAGTATTCAGCTTGGCTTTTCTTTTATACCCTCCCAAATCAATGACCTCCTCCATGCACAGTCCAAACTAAAAGTCCTCTCAATGTCCAGGATACGTAGTAAGGACTTGGAGAGGACCGTGGTATTTCAGTCGGGATGACTGAAAGTCACTTTTTACCAAAAACACACATAAAAAGCATGCTATTGACTGTAAACTCAATCGGAGCAAACTGTAAGTGAAGCTCTGTGGTACTGGCACAGAAATACAAGGGTGTTAAATGGCTAAAAAATCTGACAGTGCCCCTTTAAGATATAGAGCACCTACCTGGTTAGCAAATATACATCATTACTAAGTACTTACTGTTTAAGAAGTAAAAGGTGAACATAATAAGAGGGAAAGCCTCCTTATTTAAAAGAGAAGTGTGAAACAAGTAGAACGTACAAGAGCACTACTGCAAAAAGATTTTTGATTTGAACAGTTATCAGCTCTTGAATGGATTTTAATTGTGAAAGATGTTGAGTATGGGTCACTGAACCACAACAAGGTCATAACGTATAATCTTGAAAAACCTATGGGGCATTGTAACAACACATTGATTATTGATACCATATGGCTTTTTGAATAAAAGAAGAATGCTGAAACTTTTACTTTGGTGTGCTCTGTCAATTTCAAGACTGTTCTCAGCAGTATACATTTAGATCACAGCTGGGGTGCACTATCCCCTGAAAAAGCTTTTTTAGGAGTGAAACGTTAGGTTTGGGTTCCAGTCTGTAGCATGCTCCTACTGATTGTTCTTCCATCCAAATGAAAGACACTTTATTTACACTGCATCTTGCGTGAACTGAGTCTTTAATACTGTGGTGAGTGAAGAGATTGCTTTGTTTGCAACATCTCAGCAATGACACCCCACTTCTGCTTTCCTCCAGTGTGCATATGATATGATCCTACATGCACTCATCATAGGACCTACCCTGCTACCCTTGTATCCTTCTGGTGGCTCATCCTTGCCTCACTTCTATCCAGTTCCCTGCCTGTCCCCACATGTAGGCTCCAAAACTGCACACAATACTTCAAGTCAGGGTGAACCAGGGGCCTATACTGAGGCAGTATTATCTCTCTCTCTATTCTTGTACCAGTGAACCCTCTCCCTGTGCACCCCAGCATCTCATTTGCCTTACCCATAGCCCTACTAAATTGTGTCAGTTCTTTAGTGTTTTCCTTTACTAACACCTCCAGGTCCTCTTCCTCTATTGTGCTGTCCACTACCACCCCATTCAACTCATACTCCATTCTTGTATTCTTGGCCCCAATGTACATTACCTTGCATGTTCCCATTTTAAATTTTAGTTGCCATACCCTCAGCCACTTTTCCAGATCTTTTTTATCACTTCCACAGATCTTGGTGTCTTCTGCAAAGAGGCATATCTTTCCAGGATGAACTCCCTACCCAACATCACAAATAATAATGTTAATGAGAACTTCTCCTAGAAAAGATCCTCAGGCACCCCACTTGTGACTTCCTTTTCCCCTGAAGGTTGTTCACCTAGGACCACATCCTGTGCCTTCCTACTCAGCCAATGGTTCATTCACCCTTTAATCTTGTCCCCACCCTTAGATCACTTAACCTTCTTAACAGCCCCCATGTTGGAAAAAGTTAACGGCTTTACCAGAACCTAGGTGTTAGATATCCACTGATTGACCACTATCCATAGCCTTTGTTACATACTCATTTAATCCAACTGGGTTTGTTTGCATGACCTCCAACTGGTAAATCTGTTCTCTCTGGAATTCTGCTGGCCATTCTCCCCCCTTGTAGACATCAGACTGGGTCTGTAGTTGCCTGGTCCCTTGTGTCTTCCACTTTTATGAAGGGGATCACCAGTGTTTTGACCCTTCTTCAGTCTCTAAAGTGAAGCTGAAGAGGTCCATTAGCAGACGTGCCAAAATCTTGCCTAGCTCACTTAACACCATCAGGTACAACCCTCCTAAACCAACTGATTTATTCACATTCAGAGCTTAAATTCCTTTCAGCATGCTCTCCTCCATCATAGACCTCCCTTGGCCTTTCACCGAGGAGGTGGGGGTGGCAGCTTTGCACACAGTCCCCTTTACCTTTTGGGATGGACTGCCTTCAGGCAGGAGGGCAATCCCAGGACCAAGTGGCCCAGACAATTATGGAAATATCTGAGAGGGCCGTCACAGACTATTCTAGAAAGGAGTAGGCTGTGGCTTCTACAAAAGTTGCTAACCGAACGAAACAAAAAAGGATTGCTCAAAATACTACCAAGAATGCTGCTAAACACTTATTTATAGCAGTTAAAAAATTCCTTTAATGTAAAACATCAGGTAAAAGGTACAGATACAGAAAAACCACCTCGCTCCAATAAAAGAGCTGGTCTTGAGGGGATTTGCCCTCTGTGGACCAATACAGCACATGTTTGGCAGGTACACATTATGGCCATAGGGGGCAGTTACATAATTAAGGAGTTCACCAGAATCAGGCATACAGGATCCACAGCCCGGGAGTACAGCCTTGGGTGGGCATGCTCTTCGGCAAAAGTCCTGCAGTTTTCCAGAATCCAGTGGGAAGGGAGAAACTGTCCAGCAGATAGACACAACCCAGGGCGAGTTTGTCCGATCTATGGGCCAGAGTCCCTCTCCCATGCTCAATGCATGAATGACTAAGAGTTAGGCCAAAATGGGACATGAATTTGCTGCTGCACCAGGGGGATTTGTTTGAAATGGTACGTGTATACATTGCATGAAAATCTTTACAAGGATATTCTTTTTTTGTTTTGTTTTCTGTTTATTAAAAAATAATACAAATACAAACTATAAGGGATACAATAAAAACAATCTGATAATACATGTATTAAAAGGATCATACCAAGCACCAGTTTTTTAGCACCCAGCCAAATGATATCAAGCCTGATTAGTATGACTTGGCATGATATCCAATCAATTTCAATAAATTCAAGAACAACACCCACATATCACCCTTCCCCCCATTCCTGCCCCCTTGTATGGGACAAAGGATGGACCTCAATCCCAAATAAAAAAGACCCAGGTGCGTCATCTAATTTCAGACTGTATCTCTCTCTCTATATATATATATATATATATATACATATATATTTATATATACACATACATCATTACATCTGTTAATTAAGCATTCCATTAAATATAATTTCCCCATAATTTTGTACCAGACTTGAATTGTAGGCGATCTGCTCTGCCTCCAGAAATGAGTGATCACCTTCTTAACTGCCAAAAAATAAATAAACAGAAGGAAACCCTTTTGTATATGGAAGTCGTCTGGGGGGGTCCAAAAGAAGAACCAATTCCGGAGTGAGGACCGCCTCCTTTCCCATCAATTCCACCAGAGATTCAGCCATCTCTTGCCAAAACAGTCTTAAGGCAGGGCATGACCAAAAGACATATATGTGATTGGCCAGGGTTTTTCCCTTATAAGGATATTCTTGATTGTGAATATGTGAGGTTGAACTTACATAAAGCTGCGTCCTTTGTTGTACCCAAACAAGTGGTGTTGGTGTGTTATTCATTTAAGAGGGAATCCACTTGGGCAAGGGCTCCTCGTCAACACCTGCTAGTGATCCTCCACTGTCTGCTATGCTGCTGTGAATGCTGAAGAGAAATGATACAATAGTAGATTTGCTGTTGTCATCCTGATCCATTCCTCACCCTTCTTTTGTATGATTATTCCTCCCTTGGTCCTAGATTCCCAGATAGCAACAAACATTTCCATTTTAATAAGAGAAGAACTATTGTCAAACAAGTTCCTCTACATGCCCAGAGTCATGCCTGTAGGGCAATGCATTTTTTTATGTTTGCTTGCACGCATGTGCAAGAAACATGTTGTGGCAGGTTAGGAGAGAAGTGGGTTGTGAAGGTGCAGCACTAGTACGGCCAATGCCGCCACTGCTTTTGTGGGCTTGGTTGTGTGTCACCAATGGCAGCGCACGCTGGTGATAACACTAGTTTGCAAGCCTGCTACCAATTGGATTTCGCTGCCACAATTAGCGAGCGCCCCATCATTGCAGCATCAGCCTGTCACTCCTTCTGAAGTTTGCTAGCTGAGGCTGTGATGCAGAGTGGTCCCTGATTGTTGCAGCCTTCTCACTGCTGCCCACCACCAAGAGCATCGATATGCCTAAATCGTCCTGGCCGAGTTCCCAGACAACAGGGCTGTTCCTCCTTCTTTTGTGACTCTCCTGCTGCCTGTCCCACTCCCTCCTTTCTCCCCAGCATCTAATTAAACCCATCCACTCCTTACCACTGCGTGCTGCCCACCCCACCCCAATCTTCTGGCATCTAATTAAACTCTTCCCTGCCTCTTACTGCATCTTCTCTGCCCTGCTCTGTCCATCGCATGAAATTAAACCTTCCCATTCCCCCCAAATGAGGATATATCTGCATATCTGAAACCACAGCATCAACAACAGTGAACAGCCACCACATGAACCATAGAAATAGGAACTTGGGGCGACTGGAGCTTCTTGCATCCAGAGGAAAACTCCTCTCTCAAACTGTGCTCCGCTCCCTGAACAAGCAGTGGGAGTGCAGCCCCTGGGCTGTGAATAAAACAAATAACATGTATTTACTTTGTACTCCTATGGCTGCAGCAGGAGCCACCAGCTGGTCTCCTCGGCAGCTGGTGAAGGCATCGGCAGTGAGCCCCTCACCACGGCTACCAGCCATCCCATACCCAATCTCCCATCTCAATTAGCCCGACACCATCTCCCTATGGGGTTTCTCATGGCTCAGCCTCCAGCAGCCTGACTCCAGTCCTGCGGTGCCGCCAACCTCTTGAGCAGAAGTGTCCAGGGGCTCAATGAAGCCTACAGAAAACAGCAGCAACTCTGCAGCGACAGGCCGAGAAAAGCTGGCCCCTGCAGCTCCCTTGTACAAGCAGTGGGAGTGCAGCCCCCAGGCTGTGAATAAAACAACATTTATTTACTTTGTGCTCCTATGGCTCCAGCGGGAGCCACCAGCTGGCCTCCTCGGCAGTCGGCAAAGGCATCCGCGGTGAGCCTCTCCACATGGCTGCCAGCCATCCAGCACCCAATCTCCCATCTTGATGAGCCTGACACCATCTCTGTTAGGTATGATTTCTTACTGCACTATTGCCCGACACCACAGTCCTGAAAACCAGAATGCAGACAGGTATGAAAACCAGTAACTTGAAATCCCGACATTTGTCGTGTTAGGTGGGTTGTGTCGGTCTGAGCTCTGCAGGATCTGCATGATTCAATTACTTCCTGCTGCTGCAGATCTTTTTCTTGCCCTTCCAGTATAAAATCTAACTACAATTCCATAGATCTCTGAAGACAGAGAATTTATAGCAAGATTAGGAGTTGTATAAACAACCAGGACAGAAAGGTAGACTGTAGTCCTTGTGATTTTTTGTTTATTTAATTATTGGGAGTTATAGAAGCTGCATCATATTTATGTTGTAAGTCAAATCACAGAGATGGGGTGGTGCAAGTAGTGAATGGAACTTCTGTTGCATTGGCAGAACGTGTTGCGCACTGTGAATGGTACCCGTATTGTGCATGGAATTATTATTGTTATTTATGTCAAGAGAACTGTAGGTGAAGCAAGGATTTTCTGCCAGTGGATTTTTAGTCATGGAGTGGGGAGGTAATATTCAATAACTTAGCTGAATTAGGTATGAATCAGGTATGAACAGCACACATATTGCAAGCACAAGTCAGTATTTAGGGTCTGCTGACAAACTCTCATTTTTAAAATCTCAGAGTGCGTTCCCATTTACAACCAATATTGTGAATACTAGTGATGACTGCAAAACTTGCAGACAATCAGAATACCGTTTCTATCATTTTAATCATCGAGTTCTAAGCAATTACTGTCACCACCTTCTGGTACCCTGCCCCCTGTCACCTTTTTTCATGTTTTACATTTTTAAACTGTAGATTTCAGAAATCTGTAACTCTGTATATTTGTATTTTAACTGTATGTTGCTCAATAAAGTTTTATTCTTGCACCTTACATTCGACACTATTGTTTGCTGTATTCTCACCTACCATAACCCCTTCTCCTGGGTCATGCCTGGAAATAAGCCAAGACCCAGTGCACCTCTTCATTAAACAAATTTAAATATAAAAAAAAGGTCACAGGTCTAAATGCCATCAGAGCTACATAATCTTTGTGTGATTATTAGTGATGAACACAAGACTTGCAGACAGTCAAATTACTGTTTCGTATCATCCCCTCTAAGCTTTTGATTTGCTTAATCAACAAAGAAAATAAATTGTTAAGATTACGATGTACGGGAACGTACATGTCAGGCAAATAGCAGGCAGACAAATATCGGGATTACAACCCAGGCAGGATTGTGGAGTTGGGCAAATCCACGTTAGGAATTTGACAGTCAGGAATTAGTATGGATCCTTCCCTTTGGGGTTCCTTGTGACTCAGCCCCTGGCAGCCTGACTCCGGTCCAGTGGTGCCCCCCCTACCTCTGAGGAAGAAGTGTCCCAGGGCTCAATGAAGCCTAGAGAAAATTGCAGCAACCCTGCAGTGACAGGCTGGGAAAAGGTGGCCCTAGCAGCTCCCCTCCAGTGCAATATCCTCGAAGGAATCCAGGTGACAGTGGCAGCTGACAGCGACAGACCCCGACTACCTGTCTTCAGTAAGGGAGTCTACTGCTATGTTATACAAGTAATTATCCTGTATTCTGTGAGTGTGCTGTAATAAATCGAGGTGGCATCCTGTCAGCCAGTTAGATTGCTTATTTACAAGAGCATTGTGTGAGGATACATTTGCCTGTAACCAAGCTTGAGAAACAGTTAAGGCATTTGCAAATTAGGCATCAAACGCCTGTGGAATATGCAAATAGGGCAGTAGAGGAATTTGGAACATTATTTATTTATTGAGTATTCAGATATACCTTTGAGTCAGAGACTCATTTACAAAGGTTCCATGTCACACTAATTCTAATGAGCAGTGAGGCATTTGGAACAGACTCAGTCAAAGGAATTGCTCTCCTCCTGAAGGTTCGGTCCGAAACTCAACTTTGAAGAAGGGGTGTGGGTCAGATCTGGACATTTGGAAAAGATGAATATGGTAAAAACCATTCTGGCTAGACCAATTCATCTTGTTTTTACCATTTTTGTCTGGCTGGCCAAGGTTTCATCTAGGTAGGGTATTGTTGAAATCCTGACTGCTGAACTCGGACCAGAGCAAAATAGTTAGTTTGGTCTAGTGCCAGTGGTCTGCATTACACCCATACCCTAACCTAGATGAAACCCAGAGCAGTGGCATAGACAGACCAAAACAGTAAGAACCGGAATGACTGATCCAGCTGAAACAACTGGACTGTGCAAATTGTGCCCAGCACAGTTGGTCAGGTTGGACTAGCTGGTCCAATTTTTATTATTTTGGTCTGGTTTGCTTCTGGCATTCCAGATTTTACAAAGTCCCTTGAAAAAGAAATGGCTTCATAAGATTTTATTTACTTGTTTTTTTGACTTTGATATAATGACAAGAATGGTAGTCATCAGTGGGTCAGTCATCAGGAATAATGGCATTGGACACCTTAGATGCTGCAGTGACCTCTAACCAAACCTCAGCCTTTGTCTATGATGCCCATTGCCGTTATTCCCTCATATGCCTTTTGATGGCTCACATTACTGCTATATTTTATGTATGTCTCTATTGAATGTATGTGTGCACTTATCACTGCGTGCATGTTTGAACATATACAGTGTACACACTATGTATGTCCTCTGTGTATGCATGTGGTATGGGTGAAAGTGAGAATTTTGGAACTGGAATGGCTGGAACCTGAGTAAAAACATAACATCCATTACGGACAGAATGGTCAGAACAGGCACAATTTGCTCTAATTTCTGTTCCGGTTAGAATGGCCATTCCATATTTTTACCATTTCTGGCCATTCCAGTTCTGGTGTTCTGGATTTTACCCTCAGTATGGGATGGGTGTATAGACAAGCCTCCTGGGATTTGGAAAAATCAGTAAAATCAGGAACACCAGAACCGGGTGGCTGGAACCAGTAAAATCCACAGTGGCTGTTCCAGATGTATTAGAAAAAATAGGAATTGTTTTACCTGTTCCCAGCCCAGAAAAGCTGTTCCAGTTTTCATTAGTTTTGCATTCCTGTTTTAACAAATCCCTTATGGATGTACTGTACTGCAGTGAGTATGTGTGATTGATTTGCATTGGGTGTCAGTCACTACTCCTGCTTTACGGGTTCACTTAAGGTTCTAGGACCTGGGTCAAGAACTCCTGATGGGGGGGTCATATTCAGAATTTATGTTGTGCAGGGCCTGTGCCTTCACCCGCAGAAAAGTCAAAGTGGCCCTGTCGCTACATATAGTATCACCCCCCCCCCGGTAGGCATTTTACCTCCCCACCTTCCTAGTGTGATTCTCCTACCTATGAACTAGCACAATGCAATGAACAGTTGACCAAGTACCAATTATTAGGGAATGGGATCGAGGTTCTATGGGGAGGGGATAATGCAATACAATCAAATAAAACAGGGTGGCAGGTCTTCTGGTGCCCATCTAGGCCCAGTCTAAATTATATCATTTGGCTAAGAGTAGTTTGTAGGTCCTGTCTTTTGGCTGCTGCTTGCAATGCCCGTAGCTTTTGAAAGAACATTGAGGGCCTTATTGGCAGTTCTTCTACCTGTCACTTTATAGGTAATCTCACTCTCATACAATTGCTAATGCATACATGCAGTATTTCACTGACCTCTCTTTATACTACCACTATCTCCAGACAACAAGATCTGAATTCTGATGATCTTTTTCCACAAAGCCACTCTAATCTACCCTGGGTCACACCTGGAAAGGAGCCTTGGCTCAGTCTGCCTTTCCCGGTTATCAATGTTAAACAAATAATAGCCATCTGTTTTATCTGAATGTTGTAGCAGTTCAGAATGTCCATAATCTCCTATCTAACCTCTCCCAATTCATCAGTGCCCACCCACGATGGTCTAGAACCAAAAATACTTTGTCTGGTTGTCCCTTCTCTAGTACTCCCTTTCAAAATGCTCAGATTTTCAACCATTTCTTGCAATCTGGTATTGTTTCTGACATATGGAAAGTCCCTGGAGTGTTCTGTTTTTCAGAAAAAATTACCTTAGAATGAAAATGATCATACACTAGCAATTGTCTACACTCAGTAAACATCTGTAGAAGGTTGTAGAGGCTTAGCTATCTGAGCACCTGTAGCAGTTCAATCTCTTATTTTATGTTTGCTTGCGAACATGCACAAGAAACATTATGTGGAAGCTTAGGAGAGAAGTGATTTGTGGACGTGAGGCACTGTGGTGGCCAGTACAGGCACTGCATTTCTGGGCTTGGCTGTCTGTAACCAATAGGGTGGCAGGCTGCTAGTGACACTAGTTTAACAAGCCTGCCACCAACTTGAAACAAATTGGCTGCTGCAATCAGGGAGCACCTCGTCCTTGCAGCATCAGCCATCCACCTCTCTTGGGTCTCAACAGTGCAAAGGACAAGCAGACAGTGTGTTGTCAGGTAGTCTCTAATTGTTGCAACTGCTCAGTGTCCTAGTCTTGTTTTGTCCTGCTCTCATTCCAGTTCTCCCATCCTGGCATGCCCTCTCCTCCGGTCACCCACCTTTCCCATTCTCCCCTTGACCGTACTTCCTCCCTGTTCATTCCTCTCCCTGCTCTGTGCTCCCCATCCTCCAGTGACAGACGGCCAATAGAACATGTCAGTAGAGACACCAAAAGACCAGGTGACAGCATTGGTTCACCTTAAATCGCTAGCTGTAGACAATTTCATGGCTGCAGTATATATAAACCACAGGAGGTAAGCTACATGGGCAGGAGGAGAGCTGTCGGGTGCTGTAAACCAGTATCGCTACTGTTGCTGCTCAGCTGGCTCTCTGTGACCCAAAGACGCAGGAACTGGGGGTCAAGGGGTGGTGGTCACCGCTCCAGTTTTTTGGGACTGAAAGATAATGCCCCATTTAGTTTAGTGATGCAGAGTGTCAGTCCATGACTTCAGCTCCCATCTTCCTGTTCATTTAAGCAGCTCATCAGGCCTGCCCTTTACACCTCTTGGAAATTCTTGTGGGAGCCAGAGCTTAACACCTTGCCTGTCCTGCCTGCCTGGCACCTCCGGGCCTGCTCTGACATCTGCAGTAACAATTGGAATTTCATGAGAAATAAATTATTTCATTTGAATGTCCTGAGTCACACGGAAGTTACAATTCGAGCTCCGAGAAGCAGCCAGGCAAGTAAGGAAGGTACTGTATAATTAAATCAAATCTTTATTTATCCAGGTGAACATCATTGAGCAAGCTCATTTGCAGGATGGACCTGGTTATTAACGGGTCAAAATACATTACAAAAAAATGTTTACAGTCAACAGTGACAATGGCCTCATCCTAACAACAAAATAAATCTAAAGTAGGTGCATAATACAGCAACAGAACAATACAGAGGTAGGCATACAGCAGCACAGAGGATGACTATGGCATATATGTGAAATATAAGTAGCCTAGATAGCTTCGGGGAAAATGACAAGGGTGCAACCAGATAAAAGACTGGTGAGGAATGTAGCAAGTATAGAACCTAATCCTGGCCAGGGATGTACAGCTAGGTTGAGGGGATGTATGGAGTTCCCAGAAAACTGAGAGATGTACAGCTAGGTTGAGGGGATATATGGAGTACCCAGAAAACTGAGGCAGAGGATTGGGGGAGGTGTGGGGGTAGGAAGAAATAGGCTGTTGGTTAAATAGGATCTGCAGCTTATCCTCTAGGTAGGGAATGGGCAGACTAGGTGGGCCAAGTGGTCCTTATCTGCCATCAGAGTCAATGTTTCTAAGTTTCAATGTGTGGTGGTGGTGGTGGGGGATGTGAAGATGTGGTAGATGAACCAAGGTGGGGGGGAAGGAGACCAGTGGCTGTGAGTGGGTATGCATGGAAAAAGGGTGCAGAGGCAGACTGGGGGAGTGGAGAAACGATTATAGAATTCCCTCACAGATTGATAATATGCAGTCTTGGGGTGAGTCCAGAGTAATGAGGACACATGGAGCCAGCAGATACTACAGTGTATTCTGCAAGGAGCTGAAGGCTGAGAGCCCATACGTACATATGAACATACGAACGTGCCAGCAGAAACAGACCACCCAGTCTATTTAAAGTCTGCTCGAGTGTGTAGCTAGCACCCTAGTTTGCAACTGTCCCACCCGCCCTCCATTTGTCTTCCGACTGCTAACTGCCACGTCCCCCACCCTCACTCTCCCCTACTCCCTGTCCTATGCCTTTTTGAAACTGTTCACAGATTTACATGATACCACCCATTCTGGTAGGGCATTCCATTTTGCTACTACCCTTTCTGTGAAATAGTGTCTCCTCATTTCCTTCCTAAATTACCCCCCCCCATTTTTAGTGCATGCCTCCTGGTGACCCTCCCCAACCTTAACTTAAAGGTCCCATCTGCCCCATCCTTATTGATTCCCTTCAGATACTTGAATGTCTCTATCATGTCCCCCCTGTCCCTTCTATCCTCCAGGGTGTACATATTCAGGTCTCTCAGCCTACTGTCATAGTCTGTCCCTTCCATTCCACATATCATCTTTGTTGTCCTCCTCTGCACCACCTCCAGTAAGTAGCCTGATATCACGCTTTAAGTACGGACTCCAAAACTGCACACAATACTGTGAGTACGGCCTTACTAGCGATCTGTAGAGGGGCAAGATCACCTCTCTTTGCCTGGATGAAAACCCCCTTGTTATGCACCCCAGCATTTTATTCGCTTTTGCAGCCACTCTTCTACACTGGGCAGTGTTGTCCATGGTCCCTGTTATCATTACCCTGAGGTCCTTCTCCTTTTCAGTGATCCCCAGCTTAACCCCTCCCAGCCAGTATTCTCTCCTTGGGTTCTTCACCCCAAAGTGTCTAATTTACACTTCTTTGCATTGAACCCCAGCTACCACCTCTCTGACCACTCCTCTAATTTGCTTAGATCCCCCTGCAGCTGCTTCCATCCCTACTCTCCATTCACTACTGCTTCGATTTTGGTGTCTCAGTGAACAGACTTATCTTGCTCACCAACCCATGTCCAATGTCTGATATGAAGAGCTCAAACAATACTGGCCCTAACACAGAGCCCTGTGGTATCCCACTCATCACTAGCCTTGGAGTTGAGCGCTCCCCTCTCACCACCACCGGTTGCAGCCTTCCACTTGGCCAGCTTGTAATCCAGTTCATCATTTTTGCCTCTACCCCTACACCAGTTAGCATCTCTCCAAGCCATCCATGAGGCACAGAATCGAAGGCCTTGCTAAAGTCCAAATAAAGAACATCCACTGCATGACCCTTATCCAGCTCACCTGTTACCCAGTCATAATATTGTATCAGGTTGGTTTGACAAGACTTCCCTGAAATAAACTCATGCTGCCTCATATCCTGGAGGCCATTGTCCTCCAGGTATGACACCAGTCTTTCCTTTAGTATTATTTCTATGAGTTTGCACACTATGGAGGTGAGACTTACCTGGAAATAATTACCCAGTTCATCCCTTGGTCCACTCTTCTGTAATGGTACTACATGTGCCATCCTCCAGTCCAGTGGCACACATCCTGACTCCAGTGAGGTGCTGTACAGATCCACCAGTGCCTCCGCCAACACCTCCGCTATCTCCCTCAGCACCCTGGGGTGGATACCATCCAGCCCTGGTGCCTTGTCTACCTACAGTGCCCTCAGTGCCTATGATTCAGGGTAGGTTACGGATGAGGGAAACAATTACAGGGTTCCCTCACCATCCAAGCATATAGGATCTTGAAGGATTCCAAACTTATGGGAATGCTCAATTTCAACAATTTTTGTAGTTTATATACAAGAATGGCAAAACAAAGCTAATTGCTGCTCTACTAAAGCAAGAAGAAACCTTGGGAATACACAATGTGATAAAGGAGGCACTTCTTAAGGCATATATTCCTAGCGTACTTAGCGGGAGACAGTCAATGATATATTGAGGAAGCTTTTTTATGACCGCTCTGAAGGTCCAAAGCGCCAGATTTCTATGATGCCTAAACAGGGAGGGCCACCCTATGGCTGCATACAAGGTGCAATGGTGGGTGGAAAGGGGAAGGCCAGTTATAAACCTAATAGCTCTGTAGTAAAGCGTATCCAATTTAGTGAGAGAAGCTTTAGGGCACTGACTATTTAAGAAGTCTGCATAATCAACCAGAGAGAGAAATGTTGTTTGGACCAGGTGCTTTTTAGCCTCTCTAGTAAGAAACCGGTTAATCCTAAAGAAAAGGCCCAGCCTCTGCCTTAGTTTCTTTAGCAAGTCCTCAGTATGCTCAGTGAATGAGAGATTTTGATCCAGCCACGCTCATGAGTATTTAAACTTTGAGACAAATTCCAGATTCTCTCAGAGGATTGTGGTGATCAGAGGTAACGCTCCACTACTGGCCTGGTTCACCACATGACAATGAGGCGAGAAAAGTATCGCTTTTGTTTTTTTTGCATTTAGGAGGAGTTTTTTTAAAAAGAAGCTGATTCTGTAGCCAGTTAAATTCCTCCTGGATATCTGCACAGGCAGCATCAGGAGTCAGATGACTAAGGTAAAGAACAGTGTCATCCGCAAACAGGTATATATTGGCCGTATTTATGCTATCATCAATGTTATTAATATAGATAGCAAACAGTAAGGGGCCAAGAATTGACCCTTGTGGCACTCCATTTTGAAGCAGTTTGAGTGAGGACAGCTCACCCTCAGCCTTGATCTACTGGAGCCGTCCTGAGAAATAATCAGTAAACCAATGCATTTGTACTGGATCTAGACCTACACTCCTCAAGGATGAGAAAAGCAGGCTGTGACCCATGGTGTCAAAAGCCTTGCTTAGGGGCCAGCCCAGTGGCACTGAGGGTTGAGGCACTGGATGCCACACCTTGTACTGCACCAGTGACCTGGGTTTGGGAATGGACTCAGGTCCATGGGGGTCGGAGGGGAGAGGGAGGATTGAGTATCCCAGTGGATGCTCTCCTTGTAAAGCACTTTGGGATTTATGAAAAGCACTATATAAATGCTGATTATTCTTATTCTTCTTCCTCTTCCTCTTCTTCAGGGAGGGATACCACGGGGTACCAGGAGGTACCCGATGTCCTGAAGAGAAGTACGGGCTCTCAAAGGGCTCTGGCGGCTCCATACAGTGGAGTTGGGAAGGGGAGGAGAGACGCTGTTGGGCACTTGGGAGGCAGACGTGCATCAGCACATCACTGTCTGGACATCAGTCCTCGTGCTGGCACCTCTGGGGGTTGGGTGGAGAAACAAGAAAATCTGGAAAAAAGCCCTCTCAGTCCTAGATGAAGACCGATCAGTGCCTCCCAGGATCCACTGGACTATGGGCAGACCTCGCTGTGCCAAGTTCTTCTCCAGCAAGGTTGAGGAAGGTCCATCCTCACCCCACCCAGGGGGGATTGCTGGGAATCAAGGTAATACAGGGGAGAACAAGAGAGCACTCTAGGGGCAGACTCAGAGTTAGTGTTCCGGTGGGGTTGGTCAGTGGTCCGAACGAGTGGACCAAGTGAGTAGTGTAGGCAGATAAAGTAAGTGGTGTGCAAGCACCACAAGTAAAAAAAAAAAAAAAAAAAAGCCTTGCTTTGGTCTAAGAATACATCGCAGAGAAAATTTTTACAGTCCAGGTCACAGTGCCAGTCATTGGTTACTTTGGCAAGTGCCAAAATAGTGCTGTGTCTTGTTCCGAAACTAGACTGCATGGGGTTTAATAGATTTTTGATTCTATGTAGTTCCTGAACTGGTTGCTCACTACTTTTTCCAGAAGTTTTGACAAAATAGGTAGGAGAGATATGGTCTGTAGTCATTCAGATCACAAGGATCCCCCACTTTAAACAGGGGAATGATGTGCAATTTTCCACATCAGGGGAATAATCCCCTGGGACAGTGATAGGTTGAAGAGGTGAGTGATTGGCACTGCTAAGACATGATAGGCAATCTTAAGGAACTAGGGATCTAGTGAATCAGCCCCAGTGCTTTTCTTAGAGTCCAACTGAAGCAAAAGATCTTTGACCTCTTTCAGAGACGCAGGCTGGAAGGAGAAGACAGGGGCAGGGGCAGGAGATTCCTCATCTTGTACTCTTAGTTGAGAGTGTGCCAAGCATGCAGGAGAGTTATCAAATGCTAGACCAGCAATGGTAAAAGGAGTGTTAAAGGAGTGTAGGATTCCCATTTTATCACAAATAGTAGTATTCCCTGAGATAATCTTTGCCAGCAGAGAGTTGCCCAGGGTGTGCCCCGACATTTCCTTGATTGTCTTCCAAAATTTAGAGGAACACTTTGCAGCAGAATCCAGCTCATTACGATAGAAAACAGCCTTCACTTCGCTAGCCATTTTAGTGCATGAATTCTGAGCCTTCCTGAACTGACACCAATCTGTGTATAACTTAGTTCTGCATGCCTTTTTCCAAAGTGTGTCTCTTGCTTCAATGCAGTCTTCAGTTCAGCAGAGAACCAGCGACAAGCTTTGTTCCTCACACAAATTTTTACCATGGGGCATACTTGTTTAGTGCCCCCACCAGTATTTCATAGAAGATATCATAGGCCATGTTAACCATGTTGGCTAAGTAGAAGCCCTACTAGCACAATTAATGTTTCAGGTCATTGATGTAGGCAAGCAGATCAAAGTTCCAGCAGGACCTTTTAGTATTAAATTTAGTTACTGGCACTGTATCATGTAACAATCTGACACCAGCAATAAAGCAATGGTCACTAACATCCAAGAAAAAGGTGCTAGCATGAAAGAATAGGTGGGGCTTATTAACTGGTATAACATCTAGCAAGATACTATTGCTGGGGTTCCTTTAATTTGGGTGTGTAGGCTCATCAATTAATTGAGTCAGCCCAAGAAAATCACAGAAGGTATTAAAAGGAGTTGAGATCTTGGCTAGCCAGTCAAAGTTGAGATCTCCTAGGATAATTGTTTCAAGGTTTCCTTTACCTAATAAAGAGCCAAGATGCGTAAGGAGCTGTAGCCCAGCGGATGGTGGTCTATAGCAACCTATTACACAAAGCATGAAGGAAGTGGATGACTCAGTCTTAATAGCCAAACATTCAAATTCGTTTTTGACTGTAACTGAGCCAAGACAAGATACGGAGTGCTTGTCCTTAGCATAAATTGCCACTTCTCCTCCCCTAGTCAGTCTGTCTGTTCTGAATAGCGTGTAAGTAGGGTTGGCAATCTTACTGTCCAAGGTGGCTGACCTAAGCCAGGATTCAGAGATCACCAAAACATCCGGCAAAATATGGCTAATCCATGCCTGGATCACAGTAAACTTTTTCATGAGGCTGCAGACATTAACATGCCAGAAGCTCATGTCTTTCAGCACGGCAGTATTGGAAGGGGATATAAGGGCACAGGGAGACCAGGATTCAGCTCAATATTACTGGAGCATAACAGAAGAAGTACTAGAATCTTTGATAGGGCAGCAATAGTTAATCTGAATATTCGAGCTGTAGCACATCTATGTGATTTCTCAATTAGAGTATTCCTATCACTACCCCTAGGTGTGTACTGACCTAGAGCTAAGAAGACAAATAATCTGGCAGTGAAATGCAAGGAAAGACAAGTACCATAGTATGAGGGAGGGATAGCTCGAAAAGTCGCCTCAGCACTGGTGCTGCCATAGGGAGTTCTCAGAATGTATGCTTGAAGTTCAGGAAGCACATGGGCACATAAGTATCTGATAAAGATAGCCCCAAGTCCAGCACATACACTGGCTGTTGCAATCAACTACATTTTATATTTATTTTTATTTTGGTGAAAATCCCTGTTATAGCGCAGTTGTAATTTGCCACTGCCCATCCACAAGCCGCACTCTCTTGCTTGCTTGCTTGCCCTGTCATCCGACCCTGATTTGCCCTTGTCTGTGAGAGGGACTGTAGGTCTGTGCAGTCCATAGCCTCCTGTCTGCCTTTAAAACTTACTAGGTTGGAGTCAGACATGGACAGGTTATGGTATGATTGGTTCAGACTCTCAGGACCTTACCTCAAGAAGAAGAACAGAAGAAAATTCTGATTCGGTGAAGGAATATGCTCTGCTGCTATAGGCTAGCTGCTCCTGCTCCTATACTCTGCTATTGCGAACAACAGGTACATTGATTTTTATTGTATGTACTATTCTGTTTGGTACAAAACAGGTAAGGTGGAGGTGATGACCCATGAGACACAAGTGCCTGTTTTTTTTTTTCAGAGCAGAGGTGGCCTGGGAGCATTGGGGTGGGTGCAGTGATTAAGTGACTTGCTCAGAGTCGTACAACATGCACGTGGAGGTTGTGGGATTATTCCCATATTTATTTATTTATTTTAAAATGTGCTGCTGCTCAGGAATAGCCTATGTATAAACAGCAATGCAAATGATAGTACATATAGACACTGTTCTATAGCTGGAACTTGCTGCACAGCTCTGCATTATGATGGCTCAGTTTACCAAAGTAGCAGTTTGAGAGATTAATCTGTCTTTGCTTTGGATATTTCACAGTGTAGACAACAGTGTGGGAAGCGGGGTTACATATGTTATTGAAAAAATTGCATGAGCTTGTTACATATATCTGTGTTGTGGTGGCTCACTTTGTCAAACTTGCAAGAGAAATGTTAATTTGAGATGTTGTTATAAGTCCTGAGCTTGCCTTTACTGGTATTGTGATACTGCAGTGCTGGCAGTAGCAAACTGCTGTGTTTTTAGCAGAAAATACATGCTATTCAAGTGCTGATGCAACACAACCATATTTGCTGCTGTAAAAGTGTTATACCACAGTACCAGTCAACTTTTGTGTAATAACTACCTCTGTGGGTAATCCGCTTTTAGACAGCAAAGAGTAACTGTGACCAAATTTGTAGTTCCTTCAGTGCTCGGTGAGACTGCTAGCAGTTAGATGTGAGGGGTAGCTGTTTTATGCACCTGCCTGACTTTCATGGGGCTACTGATTAATAGAAGGTTTTGGAAGGGAGACATCTCTACTGTTTCCCCTCTCTGTGGTCCCTCCCCATGTCAACTTGCAGTACCTCACTGCCATGTCTGGCCTCCCCAGTGGTATCCAGAAATTTGTTGATTGCACTGTCGTTCTGCAGTGAATCTTTAAATCTTGGACCAGTCCTCAGTAATGCTGGTCCTGGCCTTGGAGGACTTCTGTTTTTTAACACTGCTAGCAAAAGCTGTCTTGGTCCCAGAATTAATTTTATTTAACATCACTTGCGGTGATGAGTCCTGGCACTGGAGGGACAAAGTGCCAAGAAGTTTCATTTAATATTAAACGAGCATAGCAGGTGTGTGTGAATACATTGCTGGAGAGAAAATGCCACTGCATAGCCTGTAGTCAGAGCCCAGGTACAATGAGAAGAGGTTGTTTTCCAGGTGTGACCACGGGAAGAGTATTACAGTAAGGGAAGGGATTATAAAATGCATAGCAGATTAGTGAACTACAAGGCACAGGACATAGCCATCATTTGAAATGCCCTTTGTTCAACAAACAGATATAGTTCCAAATTTGCAATGCAGAGCACAAAGAGAACTCATGGCCTCTATAAAAATATTTTTTGTAGAACAGTAAGCAAAAGACACTTGCATATTTCACTACAAAACTAACAAAAATGAATATAATTCAGCTGATTCCAGCACTTCATCATTTTGTAGAAAATCTGTTAAAAATGCCCAGTGCTGATCCAATGTGAAAAATACACTTTTGTAGCTGGTATTGATTACAAAATGTGTCAGTTCTGTACAGGAAGTCCTCTTTTCCTTAAAAGTGGTTAGTGCCCACACACACACACACACACACACACACACAAATATTACCATGCCATCTTTCATTTACACCTGGGGAGCTATTGCATCAGGTTAAGAAATGAATGGTTCAGGCTTCATAGGGAGCTATTGCAGGAAATGGGTTGACGGCTGAGCTCTTAATATACTATATTAAATATTCCTATATGGTATAACTGCATTCTTAACATTACAATCTTCATCATAAATGTGCATTTATTGTATTTCTGTATAGCAAACACTGATTTAGAAAAAGTGCGCTTTACACCCCAACAAGTGCCCTTCTGATCCTCAGCCCCCTCAGCTTTTATTATCTTCCGGCACCCATGCCATGACTGTGTGCCACTTCGGCAGCGACTTTGAGCTCACACTGCTGCACACCAACAATTTGCACATGGAGCAGATGAGCCACAACTTGGGCAAGTGCACCATACCAGACAACTGCTATGCCGGCATCACCCAGAGGCTCACCAAAATCCGGGAGCTCAGGAGTCAGGAGCAAATGCACTTTTCGGGGAGGGTGCATGCGTTGGGTCACAGATTTTCTTATTATTTTCACCTCACTGCCTAACAGGGTCATTGGCAGCTCGGGATTGTCAGGTTCAAATGACCCCCCTCATTTAGACCCTCCTTTTTTATTATGTTGATTACGGCAGCTTGCTCCAGAAGCAGGTTGTGGAGGCATGGCACTGTTGTGACCAATGCCCCTGCAGCCTTTGGAGGCTTGGCCAGCTTTTCCCAGTGGGGTGGCACACTGCTGCTGACACTAGTTCAGCCAGTGTGCCACAACCTAGTAAGGTTTCAGCCGCTGCAATCTGGGGCTGCCTTGTCATTGCAACGTAAGCCATTCTGCTGCAATGAGGAAGTGACTCGTCATTGATGAGCGGAACCTTGTTAGTGTGATATTGTTTGTGAATATGGTGGCGGCTTGCCCCAGTATTCACAAACAGTATGAAGCAGCCTCACTGTTGAGGGGGCGCCCAACCCCCCTCGGCAGCATGTGCTCCCCCAACATGTTTGTTTGCCGATGGAGGCCCCTATCTCCATCAGCTTCAGTGCCCTAATGTTGATGTTGCTAATGGGGGAGCCCACTCCCCATTGGCATTATGTCCCTCCCCCCAGTGTCATTTGCCAATGGGGAAGCCCACTCCCCATCAGCATAATTCCCCCCCCCAAACATCACTACAGTTGTGCTGAGGGGGTGCTCAATCCCCCTTGGCTCTTGCTCCCCCCATTTTGTGCGGCCGGGGGTGCCCAATCCCCTGTCAGCTACAGCTGCCCCCCAAACAAACACTCTGCTGGCATGCTGGGAGCCCACCTCAACATACCAAATGGCCCTGTAAAAAAAACATCCCGCAATGTTGTTTTTTTTTTTGTACCTGTCAAAAAAGAAAATGGTCCTTCCGGTCTCCCTGCCCCCTCCTCCAACAGCATCCACCCTCTGCACATGTTGCCTCCCCACAATCCCCCTTCACCCCATACTTACCTTCAGATTCCAGTGTGATGATCTTCTGTGGACCGGGAACATGTCTGCACTCTTCAAAGCCGACCACGAACTGAAGAAATGCCAGTAAGCTGTATAATGGCATAAATAGTTTTTTTTTCCAACTTTGGTGCATATCTCATGCATTTTTTGGACTTTTGGCACCAAATTTTCAACAGGGGTTTTTGGGACCCCCTCCTCATGAATTATGCCACTGTCATGGCATTATTCTGCCCTGAAAGGTGATTTTGCGGTCACTGTGTGGAATCACCTTTCAGGACCGATTAACGAAACAACAGTGGAAGTGTTCATGAGGTGGGCTCTCAAAAAGCCTATGTTGCAAATTTGGTGGAAAAATCATAAACAATGACTGTTTTACAAGTGTGTGTTGCATAGTTGCTATGCACACTAGTAACTTCATGAATTTGCAATATTGCCATGCCAGATTTTCAACACTGGCACTTTTTCACATCTCCTTGTGAACAGTACAGCTGTCATTTTTCACATCCTATCCAAAATGTGTTTTCACACTTTCGGCACAGAATAGCACTGTCACTGTGGGAAATCAGAGTTTGGGACAGATTAAGAAAATGACAGTGACACTGTTCATGAGCAGAGGTCCTATAATGCCTATGTTGAAAACTTGGTGACAAAACTCCATAAAATGACTGTGTTATGAGCGTGCATTGTGCAGTTTGCACACACATTTGTAACTTCACAAATTTATAATATTTTCACTCCAGATTTTCAACATCGCTATTTTCCCACACTTACTTATGAACAGTACAGCTGTCATTTTTCCCATTTGGGCCAAAATGTTCTTTTCGCACTTCCGGCGCAGAATAGCGCGGTCACTGTGGAAAATCAGTGTTTGGGACAGATTAAGAAAATAACAGTGATACTTTTCATGAGCAGAGGTCCTACAAAGCCTATGTTGAAATTTGGTGACGATAGCCCATCAAATGACTGTGTTACTAGTGTGCATTGCACAGTTTCCACGCACCCTTGTAACTTCGCAGATTTGTAATATTTTCACACCACATTTTCAACACTGACATTTTTTCACACCTCCTTATGAACAATACAGCTGTCATTTTTCACATCTTGGCCATAATATGTGTTTGCACGCCTGCCACAGAATAGCACGGTCACTGTGGGAAATCAGTGTTTGGGACAGATTAAGATAGAGCAAGTGAGAGGGAGGAGTGACCGAGCTCAAGTGAGCTCTGCCAGGACTGCTGCAGATTTCTTTGTGGGCAGAAAAAGGCCCCAACGCAGGTACCCAGTACAAAAGGGCAGCCTGCAGCAGTGGGAGAAACAGAACGAGAGAGCGAGTGAGGAAGGGGGAGTGAGCAGACTCAAAGGAACTCTGTCAGGACTGTTGCGGATTTCTTTGTGGCAGAAAAAGGCATCAATGCAGTTAGGGGCCTAGTACAAAAGGACAGCCTGCAGCGGTGGAAGAAACAGTATGAGTGACTGTGAGATGGGGACTGAGTGAGCTCGACAGAGCTCTATCAGGACTGCTGAGAATTTCTATGTGGGCAGAAAAAGCCACCAATGCAGGCAGGAGCCCAGTACAAAAGGGCAGCCTGCAGCGCCGGAAGAAGCGGAATGAGTGACTGAGAGAGGGGGAGTGAGCGAGCTCAACGGAGCTCTGTTGGCACTGCTATGGGTTTCTTTGTGGGAAGAAAAAGGCACCAACGGAGGAAGGAGTCCAGTACAAAAGGGCAGCCTGCAGCACCAGGAGAAACAGAATGAGCAGGTGAGAGAGGGGGAGTGAGTGACCTCAACGGAGCTCTGTCAGGACAGCTGTGAACTTCTTTGTGAGCAGAAAAAGGTGCCAACACAAGCAGGAGCCCAGTATAAAAGGGCAGCATACAGCGCAGGGAGATACAGAATGAGCGAGTGAGACGAGGGAGTGAGTGAACTCAACGGAGCTGTGTCGGGACTGCTGCAAATTTCTTTGTGGGCAGAAAACGGTATCAACGCAAGCAGGAGCCCACTACAAAAGGGCAGCCTGCAGTATTGGGAGGAATAGAATGAGTGAGTGAGCACAGTAGAGCTGTGCTGGAATTTTAGAGTTGCCCACCCTCCCACCCAATGTCCTCTGTGGTCCTATATTACAGCAGGGTCTGTGGAGTGGAGACAAAGCAATGAGTAGATTCACCCACACCTCCTTATGAACAGTACAACTGTCATTTTTTACATCCTGGCTGAAATGCATTTTTGCACTTCCAGCGCAGAATAGTGCAGTCGCTGTGGGAAATCAGTGTTTGGGACACATTAAGAAAACCACAGTGACACTGTTCATGAGCAGAGGTCCTAAAATGCCTATGTTGAAAGTTTTGTGATGAAAGTCCATAAAATGACTGTGTTATGAGCGTGCATTGTGCAGTTTCCATGCACCCTTGTAACTTAGCAAATCAGTAATGTTTTCACGCCACATTTTCAACACTGCCATTTTTTCACACCTCCTTATGAACAGTACAGCTGTCATTTTTCACATCCTGGCCAAAATGTGTTTTTGCACTTGCGGCACAGAATAGCGCAGTTGCTGTGAAAAATCACCGTTTGGAACAGATTAAGATCAAACAAGTGAAGGGTGGTAGTGACCGAGCTCAACTGACCTCTATAGGGACTGCTGCGGATTTCTTTGTGGGCAGAGAAAGGCCCCAACGCAGGAGCCCAGTACAAAAGGTCAGCCTGCAGTGCCGGGGGAAACAGAACAAGTGGGTGAGGGTGGGGGAGTAAGTGACCTCAATGGAGCTCTGTTGGAACTGCTGCAGATTTCTTTGTGGGCAGAAAAAGGCACCGATGCAGGCAGGAGCCCAGTATGAAAGAGCAGCCTGCAGTGGTGGGAGAAACAGAATGAGCGACTGAGAGAGGGGAGAGTGAGCGAGCTCAACTGAGCTGTATTGTGACTGCTGTGGATTTCTTTGTAGGCAGAAAAAGGCAGCAACACAGGCAGGAACCCAGTACAAAAGGGCAACCTGCAGCACTGGCAGAAACTGAATGAGCGAGTGAGAGAGGTGGTGTGGGCGAGCTCAACGGAGCTCTGTCGGGACAGCTGCAGATTTCTTTATGGGCAGACAAAGTTGCCAATGCAGACAGGAGCCCAGTACAACACCACAGCCTGCAGCACCAACAGAAACAGAAAGAGTGACTGACAGAGGGGGATTGAGAGAGATCAAGGGAGCAAAGCAATCAACATTCGGCATTGACAAATGCTTGTTTATATCAGTTGTCATTTTTGTTTACTCTCCCTTTAAAAATTGGATGAGTTGGTGCTTTAAGACATGTTCACTGCTCAGAGTAGCTGGTGCCTTGGCTTCCCTCTATCATGCTCCCTAGTGTCAAATGTGATGTGGCATTGCCCCATGATTCAGTAACCCCCCCAATCTGCAGCCTCACCAATCAGCTTCCTAATGCCTGAGCTGAGTCTTTTGCACTACAGCCCCCTTGCATTATCGACTGGCCAATTGGTGCTCAGTACAGATGTGAGCCTGCCTTCTGCGTCACAGCCACCTGTCACAAACACACTCCACAGGTCACGCCCTCTGCTCCCACAGTGCCAACCTCAGAGTGCAATAGTGTGAACAGGTAACAGACAGGGTAATTCTCCTCTCTGCTTTTGGGTCCGAATCACCTTTAGTCTCAAGTTCTGGGGGGATTCAAAGTGTGAACCTTATGCTTGCATATTCAAATGTACAGGCTCAGATACGTACCCTCTTCGGGAATTGCGGTACAATCTTTCACCAGGGGCACCAAGCCAGGCTTCCAAAATGAACCTTTAAAACTCTATTAGAGACCCTAGGTATATTCTTACCTTTTCCCAGTTTGGTAACACCATCAAGCCCTTGAACAGCTTTGTCAGATTTAACCTCATATATGTCACATGCAAAAAAAGAACTTGGAAGACACATCCAGGCAGTATCATTCAAATAAAGATTTTACTAAAAGATGATAAAAGTATGAAAAATGTAAACACAGAACAATATATCAAAGAACATCACAATCACATAAAAGAAAAACAAGGAAAACAACAGAATAAACTCCCACCAAAATGCATTTAGACTTTTTCCATCTAATGCATTACTTCTGGAAATGCTTAAAGTTATATGTGGTTCAGAGCTCAGTGTTTGTGTTACATACTGCATCTTATAATGTAGATTTCAGTTGGCTACAGAGGCCAGACCAGTAGGTAGAATGATGCTTCCAAGGTATGGTTTATATGAATGGATAGTGCTTAAGTACTTGGACATAGACATGAAAAAGTCAGTGATTATAGTTCACGATGAACTTGACAGTACGATAGTGCTGATACTGGAACAATTGAGTTGATCAGTATAAGTTGATGGTGTGGTTTACTCTGTATCCCGCTGTAGGAAGGGAAGTTAGTTGTTTCGGACGTGACAACCCCCTGGTGGGATAAGAGTGCTGGAGAAGGAGGAGGTATAAGGGGAGGATGGAGGGTAAGTGCATCTCGCTCTAAGCAGAGCAGCAGGTTTCTGCTGCTTAAGTAGGATATGGGGGAGGAGCTCTGCCCCCATACAACTACAGGCAGAGCCTTTCAATTATATGTGGTTCAGAGCTCAGTACTTGTGTTACATACTGCATCTTATAATGTAGATTTCAGTTTGGATACAGAAGCCAGACCTGTAGGTAGAATGATGCTTCCAAGGTACAGTTTATATGAATGGATAGTGCTTAAGTACTTGGACATAGACATGAATAAGTCAGTGATTTCTGTTCATGATGAACTTGACAGTACAATAGTGCTGATACTGGAACAATTGAGTTGATCGGTGTAAGTTGATAGTATGGCTTTACTCTGTATCCCACTATAGGAAGGAAGGTTAGTTGTTTTGGATGTGACACCCCCTGAAAGAAAATATGATATCCATGATCATCTCCTCTAACTCCAGCGAGTTTGGCCGGTAGCACGCAGGAGAGGAAAAATCCCATTAGGGGTAAACCTCTGAGGACCCATGGCTACTGATCCACCCGTCCTTCTGGGCATACTAAAGGAGCATAATCCTATATTAATTAATTATTGGCTAGTCCAAGTTTACAGATTACATATTCAGTGTAACAGTTCGTAGCCAAGATGACAGGTCAAGAACAGGCTTCCAAGTCTTACATGACCGAAGCAGGTAGTAGTATGAACACGTGCAGTGTCTAGGTAGATGAGCACTGAGGTGAGCAATGTAGAACATGTCCAATAAGTTCAGGATAGAACTGGAGGTGAGGAGCTCCTGAGGCTAGCCAATGATAGATAGGTGGATGGAGTAATTATATCCAGGCATTGCCGCAGCCGAGGCAGGATGAAATAGAAGTAGTTCGACTGTCAGGTTTCTGCTAATAGAGGGCTTATATGATACATGGAATGGTAGAAGGCTTGCAACAAGACTGACTGATGAACCCAGTTCTGGTAAAATACGATAGGAGTAGAAATATATATATATATATATATATATATATATATATATACACACTTAGGTGATGATATAGAAGGCAACGGCTGTAGAGCTGAGCTGGAATCTTGGCAGGCTTTAAGGGTAGTAAATCTGAAGCACTGGTGTGTGGTTAGGAAGCATTCATGAAGTACAACAGGGCGAGCCCAATAAGTAAGCACGTGCGGGTGGACCGCGTAACTTAGGAGATAAGATAGTAAGTAGCAAGTAAATGCAACAAGTTGGTCAGTTGATAAGTAATAGAATGTGGCAGCTAGTCCCTCAGGTGAGATGTGCAGCTTAACCATCAGCTGGTGAGGTGAGTAGAGAGGTGACTGGCTCCAGGGCGACTACTACGAAAATTAGTGAGATCCATAGGTAAGCATATGCGATCCGCTTAGGTGGAGTTGTACTGTCGAGTAATTCTAGCAGGTGAATTCTTCCAGGAAGGAGAGGAGCTTGAATGAATGACTGAATTCCAGTGGGAGAATATGATCTTGGAATCGATGCCAAGTAAGGTAGAAATCCAGGTAGGAGTTAGGAGTATACAAACCTTCAGGCCCAGACTGGGCGTGGCAGGCTGAGAGATGTATGAACCTCCAGGCCTGATGCAGCGCAGGCAGGCATAGTGTAGGAATAGTAAAACCTCTGGGTTTTGAAAGCGAATCAGGTATGAGGTAGAATTACATGAACCTCCAGGCCCTCATTGGGTGTGGCAGGCTGACAGAAGTTATGAACCTCCAAGCCCGATACTGGACAAGGCAGGCATAGTGTACGAATAGTCGAACCTTCAGGCTCTGAAGGTGAAGCAGGTACGAGAAAGAAGTATACGAACCTCCAGGCCCAGACTGAGCGTGGCAGTCTGACAGAATTTATGAACCTTCAGGCCTGATGTTGGCGAGGCAGGCATGGTGAATGAATAGTCGAACCTCCAGGCCGTGACGCCATGAGGCAGGTGGAGTGAAGCAATCTTGGATTTGCTGAATGAGCTGAGAGCTGATCTGAATAAGTATTCAAGTGTGAGGAGGTTGCAGGTTCAGTAGATAGCTAACAATGCCAGACAGCCAGGGAAGAGCAGGAAGGTAATGCGATGTATTGTGTGAGCAATCGGCAACAAGCCAGAAGCATGGACTTGCACATAGGTCGGTGGTGGTAGTAGTATTAGTACTAGTAGTAGTGGTCATTGGGTTGCATGAAACACAGATGAAGTAGCAAGGAGTAGTACCAATTATACATAAGGTGCATAGCGGAGATGGATGAGAACGGAAGTAGCAGATGGTTAGTCTGACCCTCCTAAATTGTGAGATTGGTGACCAGGCAGCAAATTATAGCAAGGGTCCACAATATGAAGCAACGTCCTCATACTAAACAACAACATGACTACCAGCAAGGCCCCATATGGTTAGTGATAGAGAATGATTCTATCAACTAAATTCACCGATACAATATGTGAGTCCAGAATTAGCTGCAACATTAAAAAGAGCCTCTGGAAATGCAGAGCTGGGTGACTATGCATATAATGTCAGAGTGCTAGATGCAGTGTATGGCAGGTTAGAGGTGTGAGATGAGATCAAGTTAAATATAATGGCTCCAAGCCGAAACTGGGCTTGCGGTAACAGTGGTAGACATAGAGTTTGGAATTAAAATAAACATAGCGTTGAGCTTCCATATATTTCTCCATCATGGCAATTAAAATGATAAATAGTAGAAGCTGGCAGGTAGCTGAGCCAGCTACATCCTGGAGCAAGCATGATTGTTAGGGTGGATACAGCAATTGCTGGATGCATAATTGAGTGATTAGCTAGGAGTGCAAGTGGGGCAATGCTGGATTAGTTGTAAAGGATTGTACACCCATCTTAGAGCAATTGAGATTAATTAGAGAAGGCGTGTTCTCTAGTGCTGATATCTGGACGTACTGTAGTAACTGAGTGAAAGAGGATTGGTTCATATCCTTGTCGTAAGTAATCTTATTCTGCAATGCCACCATGTAGGATAATGTAGAGGAATGCATCATGGTACACTGTCTGGAGTACAGTGCAGGCCAAGGAGTGAACAGGTAGCCAAAGGAGCACTATGGCACAGTAGTAAGCATGCTGGAATGAGCCTGTGTGGGGCTAAAAAGGGCTGTATGTGGTGGCTGCCTCAGCTGGAAGAAGGCAGCAGTATGGTGCAGTTTAGGCAGATCCTGGCGAGCGACGGATGAAAACCCAGATAGCAGTGAAGCAGGTGAACGCTCCTCCGAATGGACCGACGAAGGAGCCAGAGAAGGAAGCAGGCTGCAGGTAGGCGGAAGCTGTGGCGAATGTACTAGGGTGCAGCTGCAAAGAACCCCCCCAAAAAGAAAAAGAAACAGCAGGAGCCCAGCAAAGGAAGGGGAGCATGGGCAAGCAACAAGCAAGACAACAGCCGGCAGGGACAAGAGGGGCAGAAGGCAGAACAAAGACGGGGGGGAGCAGCCACGCCACCAAAAAGCGAGTGTGTCTTGCTCTAAGCAGAGCAGAGGTTTCTGCTGCTTCAGTAGGATAAAGGGGAGGAGCTCTTCCCCCATACAACTACAGGCAGAGCCTTTCAATTATATCAGACAGATGTGTCTTTCTAGAGTCCCAAGATGGTATATCTCAAACAGTTCAGACACAGATATTAGTTTAAACTGTGTCTCTACAATCCCTTCTCAGAGTCACCTAGCTCCTCCTTTTAAAATATAAAAAAAATACAAACATGATGTCCTATCAGGAGGTATATTAAATAAGATGACATCAGCAAAAATCTCATTTCCCAAATTATGAGTCTTTTGAGCCCCCAGTTCCTTTGAGGTTTACAACCCTGAAATCCATCACCTAAGTGTGAATATAGCCAACAGGAATCAACTAATGATGCCCTGTCCTGTAATACAATGTATATTTTAGTTTCCCAGATTCATAGCAGCAACAGGTCATAAAAAGGACATAAAATGCAATCTCTCAAGGAAGTTAATTATATTACAGAGATCTCCTGGTCAGTGTAATATATCCTGTAGCTTCACTGAAACCTTGGAGGGGGGGCACCAATGGAAGCACAGGATGTCTTATGTGAGACAATCACATAGTATATTTTTATATTACAGATATCATACAATAATCATAACCAGCTGGCCAAGTGGCACAATCCTCCCCACCTAGACTGAATTTGGGGGCTCTATCCCCTGCATGGGATGAGCTTCCCAAGTCAGTTCACTCCTCATATAGATGCGACAATCCATCTGTGTTCTGATTGGTCACTCCAGCCCTGTTTAAGATCGTCATGTCATACCCTTGCTAGGAAAGACTCCATCTTAACAGTCTACCATTAGTTTTTCCCATTTGTATCAGCCAAACTAGGGGGTTGTGGTCTGTTTGTACCTCAAAATGCTGCCCATATAAGTATGGCTCCAATGTCTTTAGGGCCCACACCATGGCAAGACACTCTTTTTCCACAGTAGAGTAAGCCTATTCCCTGGGAAGCAACCTTTTACTCAGGCACACTACAGGGTGATCTTTCCCTTAGTTGTATGTCTGACTCAGCACTATCCCAATACCCACGTCTGAGGTATCAGTCTGGACTATAAATGGTCTGCTATAGTCAGGACTTGTCAACACAGGAGCACTGCACAGTGCCTCCTTCAGTCTGGTAAAGGCTTTTTCACAGGCTGGTTCCCAAGTAATTTTATTAGGCATCTTTTTCCTTACCAGGTCAGATAGGGGAGCAGCCAGGACACTGTAATTGGGTACAAATTTCCTGTAGTACCCTGCTGTCCCTAGAAAACTCCTGACCTGCTTCTGCATTTCTGGTCTGGGCCATGCCTTGGTCACCTTTATTTTAACTTGGTTAGGGCAGAGCTGTCTCCGGCCTACAACATGCCCAAGGTATGCCACTTCAGTCATGGCCACCTGGCACTTCTTAGCTTTGACAGTGAGCCTGGCCCTCTGTATCCTGCCCAGCACTTCCCTAAGGTGGGACAGGTGTTCCTCCCAGCTGACACTAAAGATGCAATGTCATCCAGGTATGCTACAGCGTACTCCTTAGCACCATTTAACACCTGGTTCACCAACCTTTGGAAAATGGCTGGGGCATTCTTCATTCGGAAAGGCATTACTTTAAATTCAAATAAGCCTATAAGAGTGATGAAGGCCAACCACTCCCTCGCTCTGGCAGTTAACTCTACCTGCCAATACTCCTTTGTCAGGTCAATAGTTGTAAGGTAGGTTGCCCCTCCCAACTTGTCAAGGAGTTTGTCCATCCAGGGCATCAGGTGGGTGTCTGACTTTGTGACTGCATTCACTCCATGATAGTCCACACAGAAATGAGTAGAGCCATTTGGCTTGGGCACAAGGACTATGGGTGAGGTCCAGGGACTGTGGGATCTCTGGATTACCCCTAAATCCAGCATTTCCCCCACCTCCCTCCTAATGTCCTTTTGGAAAGCCTCTGACACCTGATATGCTGTCCACCGATTGTGTGACTATGTCCCAGTCTCCACATCATGCGTTGCTAAAGGGGTTAGTCCAGGCTTGGTGCTAAGCAGTGGGGCAAAGTTTGCTTAAACCTCCCTTACTTCCTGGATCTTGTCCGAGGCCAGCTGTGGTGACAATTTAACTGCCTCTACAGAGAAGTCCTGCTTGCTTTCTTCCAGCAAGTCCAGAAGGTGGTATCCTTCATCTGTCCCATCTCCAAGACTACATACTGCAAACACCATGTCTGCCCTATTAGCATATGGCTTCATCATGTTGACATGGTACATTCTTTTTGTATGTCTTCTGTCAGTTAACTCTTTGATATAGTTCACAAGATTTACCTTTCTAACTACTTTGTATGGTCCTGCCCACTCAGCCTGCAGCTTGTCTTTCCGGACCAAGTTAAGAACTATGACTTCCTGACCCACTGTGCATGAGTGAGCTCTGTCTCTGCAGTCGTACCACACTTTTTGTTTCTGTTGGGCAGCTGCCAGGTTGCTCTGGACTGTCCCCATAAGCTCGTTCAGCCTTTCCCTAAACCTAAGGACGCAATCCACTATGGGAGTGCCCTGGGTTGTGTGCTTGCCTTCCCAGTCTTCCTGGATCAAATCTAGGGGCTCACATACCCAGCATCCATATAAGAGCTCAAACGGGAAAAACCCTGTTGACTTTTGGGGCACCTCCCTGTATGCAAACAACAGGTGGAGAAGGTATTTTTCCCAGTCCCTCCCATGCTGCTCAGCAAACACTTGGAGCATTGACTTCAGGGTACCATTAAATCTTTCCACAAGCCCATTGGCTTGCGGGTGATAAGGTGTTGTGCGCTTCAGCATCACCCCACATTTCTCCCACAAACACTTCATCAGGTTCCACATGAAGGAACCTCCTAGACCAGTGATAACCTCTGTGGAAACCCAACATGGGAGAAAATCCCAAGTAAGGCATCTGCCACTTTGTCTGTCCTCAGTGAGGATAGGGTGACTGCCTCTGGACATTGGGTGGCATAATCCACCACAGTCAGGATGAACCTCTTTCCGGAGGAGCTGGGGGTATTTAATGGCCCCACAATATCCATTCCCACCCTCTGGAATGGCTCCTCCACTATGAGCAATGGAATTAGGGCAGCTTGGGTTTTCTTACCACGCCTCTATTTCTTAGCACCCGGTGGACAGACCTGCAATACTCTCTTCACCCACAGAGGGTCATTTCCAGCAAAATCATAGGATAGCAAGGTGGGGTGGGCATGATGTGGGTGGGGCCACGGTGTGGGCAGAGCCAGAGAGGGTGGCATTTGTCAATGTGACATAGAGCTAGTAACTAAGTATTTTAAAAATGGGTATGAATTGGATAGTAGAGTCTGAATATAAATCTGAAATGGGTCATTACAGATGTTGATTCAAATTAAATAGCTAGTTTTCATCAAATTATGGAATTATCAGTATAGTGAAAGTCCCATTCCTCAACTGTACAAATATTAAACAATATTATAATGCATGGGTAGCCCTTATTACCCACTGAAATCAAACAGATTACAACCTCGTAATCCCACTGTTGTGATGTCAGAACCTTATAAACCTATCTCTCTATGTCATATCAGTGGGTTTGCAAAATGGAATGCCAGTGTTATTCAGTATTCTACATACCTAGAATGTGATTGTTAGTCTCAGTACAGTATTCAAATAACATTCCAATTGTCACAGTTTACTGTTACCGAGTCTAGCAATCACTATGTCTGATAGAGATTTTAACTCTGGTGCTATTTTGACCCACTGTCATTCAGTCCATGTATCCTAATAAATTGTTTTCCTAAACAATCATGTGGGTGTAGTGCAGATTCATTAATAAGGTAAGGCTAAATTACTTGTGTTCGGTGGGGGTAACTTCTCATGTCGAGTTCCATACACTATAAATGACAATGCATGATGTACAGGTGATAACCAGGGTGTAATCATGTCTCGTGGTTGCTAGGGCAATTGTAAACCTCTCAAGCTGTGCACTCAAGGTTTACTGATGCCCTATACATCACTCGAAGTGATTATACCATGGTTATCACCTGTACATCAGGCAATATCCTTTATATACTACCATACTGTCTGTGTCCAAAAAAATATTACCACCCTGTTCATGTCAAATGACTGGCACTATACAAGCTAAGGCACACATTGCTAAAAATAAAGAACCATCTCTATACCAATACCTTACAGTACATAAAAAATAAACATCAAAACATGACAGAAATTATACTGTTATGAAAGCATACTCTGAACCTTGAACCATGGAGAGAACTTTACTTCTTCTCTGTTAAAACTAGAGCTTAGTAAAAGAAATCACACAATGAAACCTGTAAAAGAAGTAATAAAAGGAAAACGAACTGATGAAAAAAAAAATCACACCAAAAACCTGTAAAGAATAAAATAATAAAAGGAAAAAGAACCGATTAAAACTCACCGACCAAAAACCTGTAAAGAAAAAAGTAATAAAAGAAAAGATCTTAGTAAAATTGTACACCAAAAAACCTGTAAAGAAAAATTGTAATAAAAGGAAAAAGAACTGAGTCCCAGGGTTACACAAAAGAAAGTTTTCCAGACTTCCAATTACTGCAGCAAAACAAATGAAAGTACTCTAACTCTCCACACCTAGGCTACTACTCCCTCTTACAATAATTTAAAAGAACATAAACTCCCTCCCAAACACTCATGAAAGTGGTAAAGCAAAGGACATAGGAGTGTTATTACCTGCCTGGAGGCTGAAGACACTGCTGGCACACTGGAGATTGGGATGGTAGGTGACTGGAAGTGCTGGAAGCTGGCTGGCACACTGGACTGCTGACTAGTCGGGGACACTGCTGAAAAACTGGACTGGTAGCTGACTGGAGACAAAACTGGCAAACTGTCTCTGGACTGGTAGCTAAGCTGAACTGAGACACCGGCTGCTGGCACACTGGACTGCTGGCTGACTGGTGACACTGCTGGCACACTGATATCTGACTGGAGACTCTGCTAGCACACTGAATTGCTGGCTGACTGGACTGGTATCTGAGTTGAGATACTGCTGGCACACCGCTGGCTGACTGGAGACACTGCTGGCACACTGGACTGGTATCTGACTGGAGAAAAGGCTGGCAGACTGGACTCGCTGCTGACTGGAGGCACAAGTTGCAAACTGGACTGGTATCTGACTGAAGACACTACTGGCAAACTGCACTGCTGGTTGGCTGACTGGTAACACTGCTGGCACACTGGACTGGTCGCTGACTGAAGGCACAACTTGCAAACTGGACTCGTTGCTGAGCTGACTGGGACAGAATTGGCACACTGACTGCTGGCTGACTAGAGACACTACTGGCAGACTGGACTGCTGGCTGACTTGTCACACTGCTGGCACACTGGACTGATTGCTGACTGGAGGCACAAGTTGCAAACTGGACTCATTGCTGAGCTGACTGGGACAGAACTGGCACACTGACTGCGTGCTGACTGGAGACACTGCTGGCAGACTGGACTGCTGGCTGACTGGAGGCATAACTTGCAAACTGGACTGGTATCTGACTGGAGACACTACTGGCAGACTGGACTGCTAGTTGGCTGACTGGTAACACTGCTGGCACACTGGACTGGTTGCTGACTGGAGGCACAACTTGCAAACTGGACTCGTTGCTGAGCTGACTGGGACAGAACAAGCACACTGACTGCTGTCTGACTGGAGACACTACTGGCAGACTGGACTGGTGGCTGACTTGTCACACTGCTGGCACACTGGACTGGTTGCTGACTGGAGGCACAAGTTGCAAACTGGACTCATTGCTGAGCTGACTGGGACAGAACTGGCACACTGACTGCTGGCTGACTGGAGACACTGCTGGCAGACAGGACTGTTGGCTGACTGGAGGCACAACTTGCAAATTGGACTGGTATCTGACTGGAGACACTACTGGCAGACTGGACTGCTGGTTGGCTGACTGCTGGCACACTGGTCTGGTTGCTGACTAGAGGCACAGCTTGCAAACTGGACTGGTATCTGACTGGAGACACTACTGGCACACTGGACTGCTGGTTGGCTGATTAGTAACACTGCTGGCACACTGGACTGGTTGCTGACTGGAGGCACAACTTGCAAACTGGACTGGCAGCTGAGCTGACTGGGACAGAACTGGCACACTGACTGCTGGCTGACTGGAGACACTGCTTGCAGACTGGACTGCTGGCTGACTGGAGACACTGCTGGCAGACTGGACTGCTGGCTGACTGACTGGTAACACTGCTGGCAGACTGGACTGGTTGCTGACTGGAGGCACAACTTGCAAACTGGACTGGTATCTGACTGGAGACACTACTAGCAGACTGGACTGCTGGTTGGCTGACTGGTAACACTGCTGGCACACTGGACTGGTTGCTGACTGGAGGCACAACTTGCAAACTGGACTGGTAACGGAGATGACTAGGACAGAACTGGAACACAGGACTGGTGGCTGACTGGAGACACTGGTAGCACACATGACTGATGGCTGACTGTAGATAGTAACGTTACTTCAGTAATGGGTATCTTCTTGAACGCATCTGAGCAAATCTGTCTATTGCTACTGACAGGTCTAGCTGCTTCACCTCCAGTGGCTCACATGCTATCATCATTAAGTCACTGAGTCGTCTGTCACCACAACTGTTTCTTATGTAAGTTTTCACTCTTTTCATGCATGAGAAGAAACGTTCATTTGAAGCTGTGGTCTCAAGGAGTGCCAGCACCAGGTTCAAAATCTCCAGGACTTCTGAAAATGCATTATAAAGGCATTGCGACTGTTGTCTGACACAATGAACACTTTGTATATTTTTGTTCTGTAGGTATGCCTTTGCTGATTCCAGCTGTGACTCTAACACAGTTATGTCTATATTTGCTCCTGGGTAAGGTTCTGCTAGGACCTTTCAAGCAGAGTAATTCAGAAAACTCATCCTTTGGGTTGAGAGCAGCAACCGCTTTCAAGAGGTCCGGATTACTTGTGAAACATGAATCAAGTTCAGTAACACACCTGTCAATGCAGGCCAGGTATATTTCTTGTTTAAGCCTGTCACTGTTAGATCTTGCAGAAATGTCCCGAATTTCTATATTTGCAGTCTGTTTCCCCAAAGTAGATGAAACACAAAATTCTGTCAGTTTTCGGCTCAACTGATGTTTGCGCAGTGGCCTTCCTGTATGCCAAGTGGCTTGTACATCATAATCAATGCCACAGTGATCAGCAGCTTGTTGTGCCTCCTTGTAAATCTTTTGCCACTGTGAATCATTATGTAGAGACAAGAGCTCACTTTTCGAAGACTGAACAAGATTACAGGCCCTTGGCAAATCCAGATCTTTTCTCTGAAGTTCCTCAGACACCGATTGTATCTTCCTTAAAATTGTTTCTAGGCTGTACAGTGTTACTACAAAGGTGAAGTTCTGAATTTTAAACAGATGACCTTTTGCTTCACTGCTTGCCTATTTGTCAGTGTTTTGTGACTGAATAGCATGAAGTGTTATAATAATGGACTCTAGACGCAACTGAAATTTCTTGACACAGTTGTACCAGTAAAACCACTGTGTACCACACGGTCGTTCCAGTTTCAGAACTTGTAGATGTTCTTCTTTCTGAGCTTTAACAAACAACTCATGTCTTGGTGAACTTTGAGAAATGAACACATATACAGCCTGTAAGATGCTGAAAAATTCTTTCACTTCTGATATATTATTAATTGTTTGCACCAAGGCAAGATTCAGTCTGTGTGCATGACAATGAATACAAACAGCTTGAGGAGCAATCTCTCTTATTCTTGCTCGTACTCCACTGAAGCACCCACTCATGACAGAGGCTCCATCATAGCACTGTGCCACACAGTGCTTCCCTGCAGTCCAGCCTGACATACTGCCTGATTGATGGCACCAGCCAAACTACCAGCATCCAGTTTATCCATGTGGTAGCAGCCAAGTGGTTTTTCACAGATATTACCATCTCCATCTACAAAATGGATTACAAAGCTGAGCTACTCTTTGTGTGATACATCCTTAGTTTCATCGACTAAAACAGAGAAATATTTTGTAACTTTACTTACAATTTTCTCTCGTACTAATGTTGCAAGTTTGTTAAATCATTTTGATACTCTGGAGAGGTATAATGACCGTATCTTCTAGACATTTTTCCTTTTAATTTTGAGTCATGTGCAGATAATAGGACGCAGTATAGCGCAGTGGTCTAAGGCTCTGAGCTGCAAATTTGGTGATATCCAGCAGACCAGACCTGGGTTTGAATCCCACAGCTTTCACTTGCATACTGTATGACCCTGAGCAAGTCACTTAACCTCCTTGTGCTCCCAGGTTGCTCCTGTAAAAAAAGCTTTCAGCTTAGTGTGCTATACCTGGTTAAACAACTAAATAAATAAATAAAGATAATGTTTCCAGAAACTCAAGAAAACTGCCTTTGTTATCAGAATTTGTTGACTCATCACCACCTCTGAAAGCAAGACCTTGCAATCCTAGGTAACAAACTGCATGCAGTAGTAATTCAACATGGTGTCTATTTTCTTTGATTTCAATATCCCTATTTTTTTCAAGCTGTCTCGCAACTGACTGACGTCCTGATGAAGACTGTATATGGTTAAATTCACACCATGCTACAACAGAAGCTTTGTGTTTCTCAGACTCGCTGTGCTTTCTTAAGGCACAACCAATTTTTTCCCATTTACAGAAACCAATATCGACAAAAGGAATGTTTCCACATTCATGACATCCACCTCCAGGTGTAGTACGAGTGCTAGTAAAATGCCTGCATGCAAAACAGTATACAGCATCTCTCTGTACTGAATATTCTACCCACTTATGAGTTTTGTAATCACCATTAAATTTACATGATTTTGTCACAGGGAAAACACACATTGGCTGAACTGGAGCTTGGTAAGGAGTAGCAGATATGTCACTTGGCACAGTATCATGATCAACACACTCACCAACTGAAAATGAATGGCCTTCACTAGATGGCAATGACATGCTTTCACATGTACAGGATGTGCTTTCACATGCATCAGAGGGGTGAGGGTGAAGCAACAAGTAATGGGCCTGTAGCAGCAGAAATAGGCTCTGAAACTATACTACTACTACTATCAGATTCATGCGTACCAGCTGACAGAACACTATCTTCAGGTCTTGATTTCTTCACTGTATGCTCAGCATGTGCAATATCTGCTGTAATTCTTTTCTTAGCAAATAACTGAAGCACCGATGGTTGCTTTGGATCACTGGATGCCTTCTTCTTAGACAGAGACATTTCAGTAATACTTATTTAGCAGCCAACTTCAAATAAATTTCAATCAGTGAAGGCTACTAAAGAAGACATTTAGCAATGTACAGACTACAGTCAGTTGCCTGGCCTGCCAGCAGCTATGCCCAGTGATTAGCAAATCAGATATCAGTTTTTGCAACCCGTGGAAAACAGCTATGAATTCAAATGTGCACATAGTTTAAAGAAATCACCAGTGTGCGTTATGGAATCTACAAACAGAGATGATACCAGGGAATTAAAAACATTAACATATGGGTGTAAATTTTACATTTAACTGTACCTATGAACCTGAAAAAAAAAGGTCTATTATGATTCTGAATTTTAAAACCAATCTTATAAATGCAAGGACGCACTAAAACATTTCTGTTATAAAACAAAAGTGGGATGCATACAAGTACTGTAAATCTGGCAAAAAAGGTTACTTTTGAATCACAGTTATGTTATGAAGCACTATTCTTTGGCGTGTGGAGTATGTACAAATGTTGGGTGAGTACTGGTACTCATTAAAAACATTTCTGAAGAGTATTTCCTCAAATGAGGTGAGTAAAATAGGCTGGTACATACCTCATCTGGAGCCCTGGCCACATCTTTAAGCTGCTTTAAGACTCTTAAAAACCTTGTTTCCAATTGGCCTTTGCAGATTAATTGTGACCAGTTTGGGAGTACTTATTGTAACTAGTGGAGAAGGGCTTATGTTTAAAGATGTTGATGTATGGATGGTATCGGTCTGTGTGGTTTGTTTTCGACTTTCGAGTCCTTGTAAACTGTACAATGCCTTGAACCTCAGGTGTTTTTAAATAAAATATCTATTTATATTTATACAATAGGGGTGAGTGGACAAACCATTAGATAAATGCATATATTCTCACCACTGTGTAATAGATCTGCAGAGCCATTGAATAAATACATTTATCTACAGTCATGACGTCACAGATGGCATTTACCCACATAGTCATGACCACGGCTCCAGATAAGGTGTGTACCAGTCTATTTTACTCACCTCATTTTAGGAACTACACTTCATAAATTTTTTTAAATGAGTACCTGTACTCACCCAACATTTGTAAATACTCCACATGCCAAAGAATAGTGCTTCATAACATAACTGGTGATTCAAAAGTAACAGTTTTTTGCCAGATTTACACTTGTATGCATCCCACTTTTGTTTTACTCATTATGTTTTAAAACTGGTGAGTAAATTCCTACCTGCCAACATTATTTGGAGCATTGTTTGCACCTGAAATTCTTATCTAGAAAAAAAACCCCTACTTTTTTTAAATAAATGTACTCCGCAGTCCACTCCAGCAAGAAATTTGTACACATCTGAATTTCGTTTTACTCACCTCACTTTCAAAGGCCCTGTCCACACTACACCGCTGAGACCCCATAATGGACAGAAACCGTTACAGCCGGGGAGCGGTACAGTGTGTCCACACTGCAGCAGTGACTGGTACGAGACTGGTACCACCAGTCCACACTTCAGGAACCGGGCGACTGTTACCGCAGTGCCCAGTCCCACAATGCAACTCGTGCTGTGCTACGGGCCCTGCAGGGGACCGTTACCGCCCATTCAGACTACCACCAGTAACATTACCGAGGTGGGACTGGTTTCATAACCGTTGTTGAAACACCTCACATGTGGTTTCAACAACGGGTACAAAAACGCCTTCTGTAATATTACAGGTGTAAACGCAAACCGTTGTGGTAATGGTTTGGGCACTCTGTAATGTTACAGAGGCATAGTGTGGACAGGGCCAAAATGAGGAGTAAAGGTACTCATCCCAAAAAATCTTATCTAGAGCCCTGGTCATTATGTCACAGATCTGTATCTAACCAATCCACAGGTCAATGCCCACCTTAAAGCTGAATTACTTACCAAACACTAATCAGTAAAATGTACACCACCTGCACACATTTCATCTGTAGCACATCAGCAACCACTCTCCTCATGCCAGATCCACTAAGAAACATAAAGAAAGTCAGACAGAGTAGCGAATATCCTAAGTCAAATGGCACAAAAGTGAAATAGTGGGCACAAAGCTACTTCAAAGAAGAAATAGCCACACAGACCCACCAGACACAACACATGATCTTCACTCTTCAAAAGCACCTACTCTGAAATTCTCCCATAAGAAAAAATCCCACCCACTAACCCACACCAACCAAACAACCACCGCCCTCCACACAACACGCACAAACAACTGCAACAACCAATCAGAACAAATCACCATTGCAGCACAACATACTCCAAAACCCATTCATAAAAAGTGCAACACACCCGCAGAAGAGCAACATACACAAAAAAAAATAAACCCCACAACTACTTCGAATATCCACATACACAAACTGAACTATGACAACAGAAAAAAAGTATTCCATCTAAAATGAATTGGTGTAAAGAAAATAAATGTTTGACAGAAAAAGATAAGGAGTACATGTAGTGCTCTCTGAGGCAGTAGGTAAGAGCCTTCAAAATGGAGCTTTAGGCACCAAGAGCACCCGCAATGCAAATATTACCCACTAAAAGTTAAAATAAAAACTTGTTAAACAGTGAAAAATTTGCAAAATCAGTGTCTTATTAATAAATGGTCAGCATAGAGTGGTTACAAACTACCATTATCCAACTTGTTTGAAAGCAGCTTAGAACTGTAGTTTGTTTGGACCCACTGGGTTTTAAATAGTGCCTTTCATGTTATAATGTTGTTGTCACTTTAAGCACACAGAGAGATTGAAAGAGCACACAGAAAAAGCAGTGAGAAACTAAGCAGAGGGAAGTTAACTTACTCACTCAGAGTCACACAGCAAGTGTCAGTTCCAGGATCCAAACCCAGGTCTCAGGATCACAGTTCTGTGCTCTAACCACTGGGCCACTGTCTCTCAGTAAGTCATAAAGTGCATCAGTTTCTCAGCCTCTTCACCAGTGAGATTTGTTTTTCTTCTTTTAGAGGGTAATTTTTTTTTGGGGAATGCTGCCTACAGCATCACTCTGAAGAAATTTCATTTTCAGAATATTGTTCATGTAATGTGATAAGTGTACATGAAGCACCATTAAGCTAATTTCTCAGTTTTATTAAATAAAATTAATCACCCTCTCGGCTACACCTCATGCCACAGTACACCCCTAGAAGGTGATTAACAGACCATTAACATAACCCTTGGTCATGCCTTATTGCTTAAGTGTTGGACGTGGCTATGCTCTCGTACAACAACGGGCTTCACTTGTCCAAACACGGCTGCTAACTTTTGAAAGTATCATGACGTCATGGGACTTTTTTGTAGAAGCAGTGTACAGTTACAAATAAAAAGGGTAATTGTGTCTACATTCCTTTTCACAATGACAATTACATTGAGTAAGCTGTTGCACTGCTGCCAAATGTTCACAGCCCAGCCCAGCTCAGCAGACATAAATCAAGGGTGACTGTAATCAACTGTAAGCATTTAGCATTGTCTGAACCATTAACAAAATTGAAATGTCCTGCAGCCTTGAACCTCTTCATAGGAAGAGTTTTTTTTTTAATCTCCCCCCCTCCAAACACACTGACAGACACACACACCTAAAGCTTAGTTGTCCTGCTTGCTCATTTCTTATCATTTAAGCAGATTTAGCTGAAGCAGAAAAACTGACTGTCGTCCCCATGGTAAGAGAAGAGCACAGAAAAACTTCAGGTTCAAATCCCACTACAACTCAACATCTAGCTTGGAGTGAACCCTTGTCAATTGGCCTCCTAATGCTTTAAATCTCTCCCAGATGTAAAACTGGGCAGAAAGGAGTGGGACCCCACTGTTAAGATGTTTCATACCTGGACTATCCTGGAGCAATATACTGTACCACAAAGAAGGTTCAGGTTGCATCAGTTGCTTGGGCCCCCACATCATTCCACAGCTCAGCTGCTCAGTCCAAACACAAGTGAGAAAAAAATGTCCTAGCATGCCAGCAGGCAGCTACTTACCTTTGCTGGGCAATGCTGGCTAGCTGTGCTGACAGATGCACTCCTCCAAACTCCTCTGCTACTGCAGCTTCTCCCCTCACTCGCTCCTCTGTGGCTCCAACAGAAGAAAACCACTGGCTGTTCTGCTCCACTGTCTCACCTGCCTGGTGCCGTGCTGAGTCTGCCACCACCTGGACCGAAGACTAAGAGGACACAAACACTGCCACGCCACTTGGAGAGTCTGGCTACTGAAGTTGTAGGCCTCAGCCTGCCTTAGCTGCCTAATAAACCAACCTCCTCCTTCCCGACCTGACCTTAACAGCAACCCCACCACCGGTAAAGTGCTCAAATCATCGCCTGGCCCACCACTCGCTCTAACTCCCTCTATCACCCCTCTACAGCAGCACCGGCACACTGCCTGCTAGTCTGTCTGCTGCTCAGCCTGCGGACCAGTCACTGCCAGGTCTTCTCCCCCTTGCAATCCTTGCTTGCTGGTGCTGCCTGGTGGTCTCCCGATTGGCCGACTCCGCTCCCAACCCAGTCCTGACCTGGACGCTCTCTCTCTCTCATCTCCTGGCTGACACTGCCGACTTTTGCAAGTCCCACCTCCACATCGGTCTTTGAGGTCTTTGGCAGTTGTCTGCTGATGGATTGTGGATCGCCTCGCAGCCACCTGGATCAGCTCTCAGCTCTCTCTCCCACCACTAATCTCCTGGGTTGCTTGGCTGGGTGCCTCATCCCCCCGGCCTGACCACCACTTCTTTTTCTAATAATACAATGCCTAGGCTTCTTTGCTTTACTTCACTAACCTTGGCCCTTACTGACACAATGGACCCGGTCAAATCCCGCCAATCCCCACGCATGCAGCTTACCGCAGATTCGTGCCTAATAAGCCCTCCCCTCCCAGCCAATTACAGCAGTGCCAGCACAAGTGGCACTTGCCAACCCAACCCCAATAATTTTCTGGGGGCGGCAAACTAAGCAGACAGTCTCAAGGCGCCATCTGTCCCTGATCTGTGCTAATTTTAAGTAATGCCAGCACTGCACAGCAGACTGACAGGCTCCCTGAAACCAACCTCCTCACATACACAGCAGCACAAGCACACAGCCACGGGGCATGTAACACCACCAAGCGTGTCCATTTTAAGCCACGCCAAGGAGGCAGGCAGGGGTAGCAAGCCCTGTCATAGGGGTCACATAATTTTCATAGGGGTCATGAATGTGGCCCCTGGTGACCCCTAAATGATGCCCCTGTTCACCTGCTGGGTGAAGCTGAGCCAATAGAAATTCTGGGCCAGCCACTGTATAGTGAATGCAATTCCCAGATGACCAGACAAGGGAATATCATGAGCAGTCTTGAGCAACTGACCTGGCACCTTTGGGGAATGACAAACTGCTTGCCTATCACCCCTCCCTCTGTCTTTACAGCCTGAATATGCATCAGTCTATTTTCCTAATAAACCTTATGTTTACCGTCACCTACCTGTGCTCCACCAGACTCTGCCCAAGCCCTCAGCTTCTCTAGACTAGGGTCACTTTTCTGAGCAGCTGCAAACTTCTTACAGATTCCCAAGGCATGGGACAGGTCCCCTTCAGTCTCCAAACTAGGGTCCCTAGTACTAGCACAGGGCACTCAGGATCACTGTCATCCCTAACCCACTGACAATGGGTCACCCCTCCTTCTTCGGAGTAACCCTCCATAGTTGTGTGGTTAACTGCTACTGGGGAAATTTCTACCCCCTTTTCATTATGTTCCATTGCCCTAGTTCACTAGTTTCTATTCCATCCTTACTGTTCTGCCAAAGTGCTGGTAAATATCAACCCTAAGCTAGTAACTTCAATTTCCTACTGTTCAGACAAGTGCCTCCTATCACTGATCCTACTGTTGCCAAGCCCCCCAAACTGCCTGGCTATAGTGGTGTCCCCTCATCCCTGATTGCCATGCTGATCCCCACAATCACCCCCAACAGAATGTGTAGCTAACTCTTCTGTCCCAATTGATCACTGACCCCTAATTAGCACTGTGCTGCTGATGGCGACTGGCAGTCACTCCACTCACCACTGCGGTTAGCTACAGTCTGAATAACAAGATGGGACCCCCTTGCACCCAGCCATGGTGCTGAGCAGAGGAGCTTTATTGGACACCATCAGTGACACAAATCAGGTTGTGTAACTGTGGATCACAGGGTGCTATCTGAGGGAGGGAGGAGGAATGGGAAGATTAGCTGCACATTCTGTTGGGAGTGGGGGTGAGAATCATCATGGCAAATGGGGATGAGGGGAGGGAGGGAAGGAAGGAAGGAAGGGAAGGAAGGAAGGGAAGGGAAGGAAGGGAAGATTGTTTAATCTGGAGTAGCATACTAAGCTGAAGCTTGTTTCCAGATGTGACCTGGGAGCACAAGGAAGTTAAGTGACTTGCTCAGGATTACACAGTATGCACCTAGGCAGCACCACTAGAGCCAGGCCGCTTTAGAGGGTTGGCAACAGTACATGCGGGGGGGGGGAGTGGACTCCAAGGAGTGGGAGTTGGTGTTGGGAAAGTAATGGATTTATGAGCACTTTAGTGGAGCTCATGCTTTGACCTGCACTGATGCTGAATAACACACTGCCTGCTGATAATGAACCTGCATTGGTACCTGGAAGAGGAGATGCATTTACTTCATGCTACAAATGTGGCACTGAAAGGCTTTGAATGTGAAGCATGATATGGTGCGGCCAGAAATAAATGAGACCTACAGAAAAAAGATGGATTTAAGTCAGGAAACAACAGAAAATAAAGAGAAAAAATGCAGGTTAGTGCAAATCGGGTAGGGGAACACACTTAAATGAGCCAAGAAAAGTAATTGTGTCTGTTTGCGTTATCTAGAACTTTATTACAGTGTGCTGCTTTTGTAGACCCTCTGATATCATGACCACTAGCTATTTTTCTTCTGTGGTGCTTTCCAGTACCACCACCACCATCACACATTTCATATTGCACTCTTGGGCTCCTTTTTCAAATGTGCATCACCTTGCATTTTTTAACATTACAGCGCAGCAGCCATATCTTCTCCCAAACCTACCAAGACCCTCTGTGAGTTCTCTGATCCCTTCCTCTGTGTCCACCTTTATGGAGATCTTTGTGCTGTCTGTGAAGAGGCAGATCTTCGCCCATTCCTCAACATCACAAATAAACACATTGAAACAGACCAGGCCCAGCACCAACCCCTGTGATACTCTACTTGTTGTGTCCCTTACCTCTAAAATATCTCCCAATTTACTACTTCCCATAGCAGTTCTCTACCCAAGTCATCCATTTTTCATCCAGTCCTAAGTCCTTTAATATTTTGACCAGCCTCCTGTGGGCGGGGGACTGAGTCAAAGACTTTCCAGAAATCCAAGTGTATTAAATTGACTGCCTGTCCCATAGTGACTTCCTGGTCACCCAGTCAAAGAAGTCAATAAGATTTGTCTGGCAAGATCTGCTCTTGTGAACCCATGTTGTCTGTGGTCCTTTAGCCCATTTTCCTTCAAGAAGTCTACAAGCTCTTCCATTAGTGTAGACTCTATAAGCTTTCCTACTATAGACATAAAACTGACTTGTCTATAATTAGCCAGAGGCCAGTGGACATCCTCTTTCTGGACTTCAGCAAGGCATTTGATTCAGTACCTCACAATGGCCTGCTGGCCAAACTGAAGGAAATGGGGTAGGGAGACAGTTGTTAAGATGGATAGGAAATTGGCTGTCTGAATGTACTCAGAGGGTGGTGGTTGGAGGGCTAGCCTCATCCCCAAGATGGGTTACTAGTGGGGTGCTCCAGGGGTCAGTGCTGGGGCCACTCTTGTTCAACGGCTATGTCTCAGACATAAGGAAGGGGATCAGGAGCGAAATTAATCTCTTTGCAGATGACTCAAAGCTGGGTGCAGTGGTGGATGAGGAGCAGGAGAGGGTGGTCTTGCAGGAGGATCTGGAGGCTATGGAGAGGTGGTCAGGAAAATGGAAACTAAAATACAGTGTGGGGGAATTGCAAAGTTCTGCACCTGGGAGTCAGAAATCCAGGTCAGGGATATACCCTTGGAGGAGACAAAATTCAAGTCACAGAGGGTGAGAGGGACCTGGCGGTGGTAGTAGTAGATGTCAAAATAAACAGCTCTGAGACCTGTAGGAGGGCAGCAGCAAGGAAAAATAGAATGCTAGGATGCATCACCAGGGCGATTACCTTGAGAAAGGTGGAAGTGATCCTACCCTGTGCAACTGCTTGGTTAGACCACATCTCGAGTATTGTGAGCAGTTCTGGAAACCACATTTATAGAAGGACATTAAAATCCCAGAAAGGGTCCAAAGGAGGGCAACCAAAATGATTCTGGGGGAGGAGACCTATGAGGAGAGGCTCAGGGAGCTCGACATGTACTCCCTGAAGGAGAGTAGGGACGGAGGGATATGATAGAGGTCTTTAAGTACATAAAAGGGGTCAATAAGGAGGGGGGGGCCCAGTCAGGGTGCTCCAAAGGAAGGAGGCGGGGACAACAAGAGGAAACAAGTGTAAGCTAGAAGGGGGCAGGCTCAGAGGGGAGAGGAGGAGGAGGAGGTGTTTTTTTCACTGAAAGGGTGGTGGAGCCATGGAATGCACTGTCCAGGTAGAGGCGGAGAATGTGGCCGGGTTTAAGAGGGGATGGGACAGGTTCAGGGGGAGGGTAAATCTGACCAGGTCAAATGTAGATGGTACATCTGCGACTGAGGACAGTATAACCCAGTTGGGAGGGAAGGACACCAAAATCGGCACTCAGTGCGGGTACGGAAAATCGAGCAGACTCGATGGACCATTAGGCCTATTCTGGTGGCATTTTCGTATGTTAGTATGTATGTTAGTATAATTCCCTGGCTCATCCTTTTGTTCCACTCTTTTCTAGTGGAACCAAGTCTCCTGTCCTCCAGTCTCTAGAAACCACCTTCCAGTGTCCAATGAGCAGCTAACTATGACTGCATGTGGTCCAGCTATCACCTCTTCTAACTTCTTAAGCACTCTTGGTTGTAAGCTGTCAGGTCTCATTAGATTTATTTACTTTCAACCTTCTTGGACATCCTACTCCCTGTTATTCTAGCCATGCTACCTGACCACTTGCTTTCCAGTCTTGCGCTCTTAACCCACATTTTGATAGTGCCTATTCTTCTCTCTAGTAAAGATGAAACAAAAATATTTGTTCAGTATCTCTGCTTTTCCTTTGTCCTGCTCCTCCCATTGTTCCTCACTTTTCAGCCCCACAATACCCCCTTTAATCTTGCACTTCTCCCAGATGTACCTAAGAATGTCTTTTCCCCTTCCTTCAGTCCCACTGCGAGCCTGCATTCAGTCTCACCCTTGGCCTCTCTCACCATCTTGCTGGCTACCTTTGTTGTATTTCTCTCTATTCTCCCCCATTTGGCTTCTTCTGTACTTCAGTAATGCCCCCCTTCTGGCTCTTACTGTCCTCTTTATTTTGGCCATGAACCACATTGGGCACCTTGCCCTTTTTCCTTTGGACGCTTTCTCAACTGAGCTTTCTGCCACCTCAGTCATTGCCTTTTTAAAATTCTTCCCATGTTTCCTCTACTGTTTCTACCGTTACTTATTCTCCATTTGCTTCTTTCCAATAGCTCCTGAGAATTCCATTGAAATCTGCCTTTTTAAAGCCCCGTCCACTTTCTGCATTTGCTCCCTTGGCAGCCCTTATCTGGACCTCCACCACCACTGTTCTGTGGTGGCTGGAATGAAGTGGCTCCAGGATTACCACATTTTGGATCCTCTCACCATACCTCTCAACTGTCACACATTACGAGGTACATCATTCATTTTATCACTCAGAAATCCTCTGTCCCACATTGAGAATGAGGCATTCCACATTGACCTGGCGGCTGCCCAACAGAAATATATAATAATATAAGATGCTAGGTTATAGTAAATATTACTAACATTAGTACACTTATTTCCACAGCATTCGGAGCCTGCAATGTCATGTTTGATGGTGTATCACACATTTTGTCCTCCTGTCACACATCTTGTCATACATTTAGGTGATAAAAGGTCGAGAGGTATGCCTCTCACTGTTGTTGAATGCCAGATCCAACAGAACCTCTTTCTTTGTTGAACACTAGATTAGCTGAACTAGGAATGCCTCCTAGCATGCGTACTCCCAGGAGATGATTCATAGTCAAGTGCTCCCTCTTTTATCTGCCAACCTCTGTACATCCTAAATGTTGGCAGGTAAAAGAGGGTAGTGGATAATAGAGGGTGGTGGTTAAAAGGGGAGATAACATTTCTGGAATATGGGACAGGAACTCATACTGGTAGTAAGTGAGGGAGACTGATAAAAGGGGTGTGGATAAAGGAGGGGAGCACTGTACTTGCCACAACTGGAACTTTCCAGTCCACAACTTTCATATTACAGTCCCCCATTACCTTCCCAGACTTGGATGTCTTCCTAGGCATCTACCCTAGTTTCTGCCCCTTGATCTTGATCTGGTGGTCTATAGAGCACCCCAGTCCTGATTGGTTTCCTGTTCTCTGTTCCCTGTCAGCATTAACAGAGTTTCTAGTTTTCTTGAATCCCCTAGGCTGTTTATCTCAGTTGGCTCTGTCCTTTCTTTTACATACAGTGCTACTCCTCCACCTCTCCAGCTCTTTACTCTGTCCTTCCTGAACAGTGAGTACCCTGGATTGTTCATGTCCCATTTGCTGTTTAAGCAATAAGGCACTCCAGGGTGTATGTTATTGTGTAATAATGTCACTCCTGGGGTGGGTTGAAGCACAAGATGAAGCCGAGTGCTTCCACCACCCCAGGAGTGATGTTATTACACAATAACACACATCGTGGAGTGTCTCATTGCTACTATACAATGGCTGTTTTTTTTAAAAAAGAGAAGAAAATGTGAAAACTATGTTTGAAATACTTTTAAAAAAATATTTTTGTTAGGGCAGGTATACATATTGAAAAAAAAGTCTATACTTTGGTCCAGCAGGTGGCACTGCCCTACGTGATTGCCCTGTATGCACTTGGGTTTGTTTGTCTCTGAGCCCATGTGCCCTATTGTCCTGTTTTCCTGTGCTGTTGCACACAGACAGAATTTGCCCTTCCCCCCCAAAGTGAGGACCCGAAGACTTGTGAGCGACACTGCAGTTTGAATACTGAGACTGGACTGCAGGAAAAGGTGAGTGCTGATAACGTAAATCGGAGCATGGTTTGCAGCTAAGTGACTGTATAGGATGATGTTACACTGTGCACTCGCTGTCAGTTGCAAAGTGGAACGGGGAATGAAAAAGCCATTTGGAGCGATGTCTTGTGCTATATGCCACACTTTTTGTTTTTATTTTAGCTATGTGGGTATGACTGTGAGGAGCAGAATAATGTGTGGAAGCATTCTGGGGTGGCGAATTTTACTCGCTTTCTATGGTCACGCAACCAGCAGTTACATTCAGTATAGTTCACTGCACGTCAGCAAAGGAGCTAGTTTCCAAAAAAAAAAATCTGCAAAAACATACAGCGGTGTGTCATACAGAGTATGACAGTTACTGAATATGTGGGAAAAAGATTTTGTGTGTGTGTATGTGGAAGGGGAGAGACACTGAGTTGCTGGAACAGAAAATGTATTGTGAATCTGTATTAGCTTAGTGGGGGCTTCACTGGGGAGGGAGAGATTTCATTGACAGTTCTGCAGTTATCTCTGTACTTGCCCTAGATACAGTGATGTTATTGTCTAGTAATTTCACTGTGTCTAGGGGTCAGCAGACAATCAAGTTACTCTAATTTGTCTTGCCATTATATAATAAGGGTCGACAATTCCTCTGTCACACCTACCAGGTCAATGATCCCTTCTGTGACCATCGCCTAAAGTTCTGGCATTTTGTTGCTAAGAATCTTGGCATTGGTGCACATAATTTCTAGTATCTATCACTGCCCTCTCCTTTTCCTCTTACCCTGATTGTTTTTGATTCCATTGCATTGGTTGATAGGGAGAAGCCAGCGAGTTTCCTTTAGTTTGTGAAAAAGGATGGGTACCTTGCCACTCTAACTCTTCCCTCACTAGTTTAAACAAGCGATATATTCTTTGACTAGTATCTGCTTCAGTTCACCCACAACAGAGGTAAGATTGACAGGCCTGCAGTTACCTGATTGCTCCTTGTCCCCATCCTTCTGCAGCAGAACTACATCACCTGTCCTCCAGCCTTTCAGAACCACCCTGACTTGAGCTATTGAGTAGCCCTGCCAAGAGAACAGCCAATTCTGATGCCAGTTCTCTGAGCAATCTTGGAGCATCCCATCTAGCACAAAGGTCTTTTCTAAATTCAGGGCTGCCAGACCTTTTCTGATCCTTTCACTTGTAAATATGCCCTATCTCATTTCTGGGATAACTCTGTCAGCAGCCTTCATGCTGCTTTGTGGCAAAGGCCCGCAGTCCTGTTCTTTGAAAACTGAGCAGAAGTAGTCGTTAAAAACAGCTGCCTTCTGCATGTCCTTCTCTATTACCCTGCCCGCTCCGTTAGCCTAATAATTCCTCCTCATGTCTTTCTTTTTCCCTTCATATATCTAAAAAAACTGCTTTTTCTCTTACCCTTGACCCCTCCATGATACGCAGCTCTGTGTCTGCTTTTGCATCCCTCACTGCCCTCTTGGCCTGCCTTGATTTCACCTTGATACTCACTCTGTTCTTCATCCCTCTGCATCTTCTTGTTTCTGATGAAGGCCTTTTTCTCAGCACTCACTGCCTCCCTGAACTTCCTTTTTTTTAATTCTCTGTTTATTCACCTGCTTCTACACAGCATCTGCTCCTGTCCTGTAGGATTCCCAAGGCTCCACCAGGCATCTTCAGGAGGCTTCAGAAGACTGACCCCCATCCAGCTATGGTCTAACCCCCAGGTGTGGAGGAGGGTAATCAAGGGTCATCCCCCTCCAGTTCATTGAGGGCATCAGGCAGTCCAGCTGAGACACCACATGGAATCTGGTCATATGGCTTAGGCCCTGGGGCCCATCTCCAGACACATGTGTGGGGATTTTCCTTATTTCAGTGCCTCCTAACACAGAGGATGACAGCATATAAGGAGATCTAAGGAGATGAGGCCACACAGGAACATGGTGCCACTCCAGACCTCGGCCAATGTCTTCCCCACCCGTTCACTCTGCAATCCCACTGCACCTCCACCTGTGGTTCCCCAGGAGGTGGTAAAGCAACAGGATCCACATCTCACCCTCCCTGGAGGAGCAGAGTGGCCCTTTGGGTGCTCAATCCTTCACTCTGCAGTCGGCCCTCCAGCAACCTGGGCTCACTTCCAAACTTGGGTTGCTGGTGTCTCAGGCAGTAGCTCTACCACTGCACCAGTTGGCTAGCTTCCTTGAGCTTTCTAATGAACCACATTGGTCTCTTGCACCCATTTCTTTGGTGATCACCCTCAATCATGGCTTTGTTGCACAAGAATGGTCACTTTAATTTCACCTCACCTTTGCACTATTGTACATTGTATATTGTAGGGTGGGACTGCTGATTATTGCTTACTCTAGTTAGTTCCTGGGGGTGGTATTATCTCAGTCACTTAGGTGCTAGCACAGGCTTTCCCAGGTAAAGACACTGTCCAGGCAACTTCCACGGCACAGTAACACCAGATCTGAGACCACCCACTTGAAGGTTTAAAGGTAAAGTATCACAATCCTTAGAAAGTTCTGCCTTATACCTAGTGGGAGGGGGGTTATTTAATAAGTATAAAGTGTCATCCACTGCTGGCCCGGCAGTGGGTCATGACATTACTGTGAGCACCCTCCCCCCACCCAGCTGTGCTAAGCAGGATCCCAAGATGTGCTAACCAGCTTTCTGCTCTCCCTTCCTTTGCTCTCTGTGTCATTGTGCTGACTTACTCTAGGTCAACCTTGCAACTGGGCACTTGTTGCTCAAAGACCATTTTGTACCTTAATACATTATTGAAAAAATAAAGCAATCAATAAATCAATAAATGGTCCAGCCCAGTGGTGCTGAGGCCTGAGGTGCTGGATGCCTTACCTCATGCCACGCCAGTGTCCTGGGTCTGGGGGCCTACTTGGGATATCAGCAATCAGTGGGGGAGGAGAGGATCGAGAGTCTGAAGGACTGCTCTCCTCTCTTGGGAGGGGGGGGTTGTGGATCCCCAGCAATTCCCAATGGAGACTGGGGGTCACTGCAGCAAGAGAACACCTTGGATCGACTTGAGGCAGTGGAAAACCTCATTCAGGAAGATGTAGGATCATGCCAATCACATGCGGTATGTCATTGCAAATCCATGCCTCCAGGGGAATCCAAGTAGAAAACCCCTCTTGTCCACATACAAGGAAGCCCCTGATGGATTCTCACTCCCTCCAGCCTGTACAAAACCCAGCATAAGTCTGGGTGAGGGCCCAAGTGTGATTTTGATCTCCCCCATCATCCCCCTCTGGAAGGGCCCTCCACTGGGGGCAAACCATGATCCTCCCTATCCCTGCAGCTGAGGTGGAGGCAGGACATCGGAGTGTTGAGGGTCCATGAGAGGGCTTACAGGGTGATAGGGCACCATCCCCACTACACACGAGGTGCATAAACAAAATTAAAAAATAATAAATTAATTAATTTAATTCTTTCTGGGGATGCCTCTTTGCAAGGGGTACCACAATTATCAATCAACAGGCTCCCTAGCTCAGTGGTACTTTGACATCTTGTAAGGACCCATCATACGGCTTTCCTCCAACCTCACCCATGCTCCTGGGGGGACCCACTCTGATGGAAGTAAGCATTCCTCACCCAGCAATGCTCAGCAGCATCCAGTGATAAACCCAACAGCTTACTGATGCTTAAACCTCTTTTAGTAACCCATCATACAGTTTCCACCTGTTTGGCAAGTAGTAAGCTACCAGGTATGCTACTGCCATTCACAGATTCCTTGCAATGAAATTATCTCGATGCACTATTTACATTACCACACTAATGCCAGTAAAAGAAAATGAACTATTATAATGCATGCCTGTGTCTGTGGAATTATTCTACATATTTTCTATTTACATAGAAACATAGGAACATAGAATTTGACGGCAGATAAGGACCACTTGGCCCACCTAGTCTGCCCATTTTTCTACCTAACAGACAAGCTGCAGATCCTAGTTAACCAACAGCTTACTTCCTCCTACCCCCCACAAGGACTGCCTTATGCCTGTTCCATGCATTCTTGAAGTCCCCCACTGTTCTTGACTCTACAACCTCTTCAGGGAGGCTGTTCCATGCATCCACAACCCTCTCAGTGAAAAAATACTTTCTCACATTACCTCTGAGCTGTCCCCCCTCTATCTTCAAATTGTGCCCCCTTGTTCTCGCACATCTCTTTTTCTGGAAGATGCTACCCTCTTGGACTTTGTTAATTCCCTTGAGGTACTTGAAAGTTTCTATCATGTCCCCTCTCTCCCTTCTTTCCTCAAGGGTATAAATATTAAATTTATTTATATCATTCTTTGTTAACCAGATAGGGCCCACTAGGCATATGTGCTTGTTTTCAGGGGTGACCTGGGAGCACTAGGGTACTTAAGTGACTTGCTAAGAGGCAAAAAAGTTAAGTGACAAGCTCAGAGGCAATCTGCCACTTGCATGACCAAGTATGGAAGTGGCAGATTGTGGAATTCAAACCCAGATCTGTCTGATGGATGTTCAATGCTCATTTACAGCTACAGTTTTAATTATGATTTGTTTGACTCCGAGGATGTATTTTGCCAGCCTGTCCTTCACCATTTACACAGTGTCACATTGATGCCAGTAAAAAAAAAAATGATTATAGAGATGTCTTTTTAGGGACACCTGTTGTCTCCCTCTATCTAGCCTGGTTCTGGGTTCTGGAATCCCCCCCATCTCATTGTCTCTGTCTCTCTCTCTCTGTCCCCCACTCTCTCTCTCTCTCTTTTTCTCTTTTCAATATTTCTTTCAGCATTCTTTTATTGCCCTGTAAACACAGCCAGAGTGAGGCCCGGAAAAGTAAATAGATAATTTTGTAGGCTTTATGTGACTGTGACATTTTGTTGTCCCCTAGTACTACCTCTCTCTCATCTTTCTTTTTTTGGGGGAAAGAAACATTGCTCCATACTTAACACCTATACACACCGAGGTTTGGAAAAGACAGCAAAGTTTCAGTCAAGTTGTTGGTGCGTATGTATTTTGACTTCAGACCCTACGTAGTCTCTCTCTCTCACCCTCTTAGTCTAGATAACACAATTATATACTATTTCTTTTACCTGCAGTCCCTAGGCTGTTGTGCGTGTGCGCGCACACACACACACACAGCACACACACACACACACACACACACACACACACACACACACAAAACGAGGTGTGGAAAACAACATCAGATTCTTGCTAGTGTGCAAAATGTATAGTGTAGTTAATAAGTATTGAGTACACTTCCCCATGTGTGTGGACAGCTTTCTTGGGTCAAGGAGTTAAACTACAATTAATCTGACCAGTGTTAACACTTACACAGCATTGTAGCAACAGTGCAGTGCCCATGTGTAGAGCACAGCCCCACATGGGATCTGAACTCCAGTGCAAGCTGGTTTCCTTTCAAACTACCATACAATTGTTCAAGGCACAAGAGTAATTCCCTGATCATGTATAACTTCTAAACATTCTGTCTTTATTTTCTTAATTTATGTAATTATTTTTTAATGAGATAAGGACCACTAGTCATTGCTGCCTGTTTTCATGGGCAACCTGAGAGCACTCTGGAGGTTAAGTGACTTACTAACATACTACAAGGCCAGCAGATTAGGCCCTTTGGTCTATCGAGTCTGCTCAATGGTCAGCGCCATCCCACGGCATCGTTGGTAGCCCCTTCCCTCTCTACAAGGGTCCCCATTTCCCAGTGATGCTCTGGGATGCATATTCCCTGTATACCTCTCTAAGCCTTCCATGCACCAGTGCATGGTAGTAGCAGCCACTAACTCCCTGAGCAGTGCATTCCAGGGCTCCACCACCCACTCAGTGAAGTATCACTTCCTTGTTCCTTGTGGCTTGCTCACAGTCACACTGTATGCAAGTGGAAGATTGTGGGAAGCCACTCTGCACACCCCATTCCTTACCCTCAACCCCCATCCACCATACCCATCACAACTTGAATGCATCATAGTAGAGAACACTGACAGATGTGAGGATATACAGTCAGATCTGTAGTTTATTCCCCTGTGCCCGAGTCATGCAAGTTAAGACGGGCACCATATGATGTGTTTCAATGTATTTTGGCCTGCCTTTCACTGTTTACACACATAGCTAGCCAGACTAATGCTTTAGCATAGCATACTATTTGATAAATCAGTAAGAGTTTCAGCATTTCAAATGTTTTTGATAAATAATAAAACACGCACACTTGCTTTACTTGCTTGTTTTATTAATTTGGATGTAACACAAGTAAGAAAAAGAAATCTGAAACAACAAGAATTCATGATAGCTTTTTGCAGTCATACTGTAGCACGCAAGAGTCAGTACTTAAAATGTGACTTTCCTCTATTGTTACATAAAGATTGTGCTACACGGTTATCAGGAGTTGCAACTTTGTTGCTACACAATCTGTCTACCTTTCCGCAGTTCTTTACAGAAACAATGTGCAACATTGTAATATGCTTACCAACCTCCTTGCAGCTTTTAATACTTAGTATAACATTTTATTTCAGTCAGAAACCAAGCTTCTCATAAAGCACACTAGAGTTATGCTTGCTGGAGAACATTTCATTGTTCTGCTTCTTTTCTATGATCTACCTGTGATATTTGCATTTCCTGAGCCCCTTCCCCTTTCCCAAACCCAGGGGCAGGATGCAGTCACATCAAATCTCCATTAACAATTGTGCTCCACTATACATGGTCCAATTTGCAAGTACTTGCATTTCCTCTAATTAAGCACTTGCCTGCTCCCTGTCAAACTACTTTTTACAAGATGTTGTAAAATATTATACTTTTAAGAGGAGACATAAATGCAGGACAATCTCTCATTAATTCTGATAGGGCCACAGAAGTACTTACACTTACATAACTCTGTACTCATTCACACTAACAATGTCAAAACCAGCAAGCAAATATTCAGCATTGACAAATGCTTGTTTTATGTTAATCTTTTCTTGTTCTAACAAGTGACTATCTCATGAAAGCAAAGAATTCAGACTATCCAGGTGAACGCAGTGTTGTATCAGCTTTATTAGAATCTACACTGCCACCAGCCAGCTAGCATTCTACTAAGCATGTCTGTATTTGGCTAGAAATAACATTGTTCAAGTATTGGCTACAGCAGTTTCATTTGCTTCAGATCAAAGTGCCATGATATTTTTACATTTGCTTGCGCGCATGCGCAAGGAACGTTTTGAGAGAGCAGCACTCTTTGGAAGTGTGCCTCTCCCTTGCAATCCAGTGCTCCGTTGAGCAGGCATGGTGGTCCTGCACCAATGGGTGCAGGAGCTCCGTATGACAGCGGTGGTCTTCTGCTTCAAAGAAAACCAGAGCTATCATACTGAGCACCCATCACGCTGCCCCCCCTCGCATCACGCGTTCCCCCGCGTCACGCCGCCCCCAAAGCTTTGGTGCCACACTGAGCCCACCCAGGCATGGCAATGTTGTTTGCCGGCTAGGTGCTCCAACTCTGTCAGCTCCATGGCCCCCAGCCATCCTTCTGCCATGCTGGGAGCCCACCCCAGCGTGTAAAACCTCCCGTTTTGTTGCCGACGGGTGCCCAACTCGCCGCCCTCGGCCCCTGCAGCCATCTTTCTGCCATGCTGGGAGCCCACCCCAGCATGGCAAACATCCCATGTAGTCCTTTAAACCAGTAAAGAAAAACGGTCCCACGTAGTCTCCCAGTCCCCTCCCACAACCCGGCACTCCACCCACTGTGCACCCAGTCTCCCACACACACCTCACCCCATACTTACCTCCGGAGCTCGGTGCGATGATCTTTGGTGGACCGGGAACACGTCTGCACTCTTCAAAGCCGATCGCGAACTGAGGAAATGCCGGTAAGCTGTATAATGGACTAGATAGGGGGGTTTCAACTTTATTGCATATCTCAGGCATTTTTGGGAATTTTTGCACCAAATTTTCAACATGGAGTTTTTGGGACCCCTTCTCATGAATGATGTCACTGTCATGGCATTATTTGGGCCCGAAGGGTGATTTTGCAGTCACTGCTCAGTCACTGTGTGAAATCACCCTATGGGCCTGAATAACACCATGACAGTGACATCATTCATGAGAAGGGGTCCCAAAAACCCCATGTTGAAAATTTGGTGAACAAATTCCAAAAAATGACTGTTTTACGAGCGTGTGTTTCGCAGTTCCTACGCAGGCTCCTAAGCTCACGAATTTTCAGTATTTCCACTCCAGATTTTCAACATTGCCATTTTACCACACCTTCTTATGATAAGTACAGCTGTCATTTTTCACATCTCACCTAAAACATGTTTCCACCCATGTAGCGCACAATGGCGCAGTCGGTGGAAAAAATCAATGTATGGGACACATTAAGAAAATCACAGTGACACTGTTCATGAGCAGAGGTCTTAAAATGGCTATGTTGGAAATTTGGTGAAAAATTCTAAAATGACTGTTTGATGAGCGTGCGTTGCGCAGTTCCTATGCACGCTTGTAAGTTTGCGAATTTTCAATATTTGCACTCCAGATTTTCAACATTGCCATTTTACCACACCTCCTCATGAGCAGTACAGCTGTCATTTTTCACATCCTGCCCAAAACGTGCTTCCGCCCATGTAGCGCACAATGGCGCAGTTGGTGTGCGAACTCAATGTATGGGACACATTAAGAAAATCACAGTGACACTGTTCATGAGCAGAGGTCTTAAAATGGCTACGTTGAAAATTTGGTGACAAAATTCTTAAAAATGACTGTTTTATGAGTGTTCATTGCGCATTTCCTATGCACGCTCGTAAGTTTGCGAATTTTCAATATTTTCACTCCACATTTTCAACATTGCCACTTTACCACACCTCCTTATGAGCAGTGCAGCTGTCATTTTTCACATCCTGCCCAAAACATGTTTCCACCCATGTAGTGCACAATGACGCAGTAGGTGTGCAAAATCAATGTATGGCACACAGTAAGACAATCACAGTGACACTGTTCATTAGCAGAGGTTTTAAAATGCCAATGTTGACAATTTGGTGAAAAAATTCCTGACAATGACTGTTTTACGAGCGTGCATTGCACAGTTCCCACGCATGCTCATAGGTTTGCGACTTTCAATACTTCCACTCCAGATTTTTAACATTGCCATTTTACCACACTTCCTTATGAGCAGTACAGCTGTCATTTTTCACATCCTGCCCAAAACGTGTTTCTGCCTATGTAGCGCACAATGGGGGTAACAAAAAGGTCATGCTGAAAATTTATTGTGCAAATACCAGCAATCACACAGGGCATTAGGTTAAAGCACCATACATGCCAAACACCACTGCAAATACCTGCAAGCGAACGTTCGGCATTGACAAATGCTTGTTTTTAATAGTTTGGCCAGGAGTTTTGTCATTTGACTAAACAGGTGAGGTAACAGTCCAAGTATTATGTTAATTTTTTTAATCACATATGAGGATTCTTTTTCTCAAAGCCATTTATTGTATCTAACAGTTTTACACTGAGGGACACCTCCTGTAGGTGCAAGCTTGCAAGGCAATACTGCTGCTCTTGCATTACCATCTTCACCCTATAGCTTCAAGGAGACATTGAAACACAGGCATTTGTAGGCAGAAAATTAACAGTGGTCCATCTAATCCACCTGGACCATCCCTGTGCTGTACCAGCCTTTTGCTGATTGGTGATAGGCACAACACCCTATCAGCAGCTCAGTCTCATTAACGACCCATCCTCCTCCTCCTCCTCCTTCTCCTCCTGCCATCTCCTCTGCATATATTCTCACCACATTTGAATATGCTTCAACTTGATTATTTAATTTTTAAAGCACATATAAGCAAGGCATAAAAGTGGTGTTTGGAGTATATAAAAATGCCAAAACTGTACAGTAAAATAAAAGGCATATAAGAAGATAAAATAACAACAGAACAGATTGTCACACTCTGAATCAGTATGGGCATCAAATCAAGTCAGCTAAAATATATCAATATTGATGTAATATCTCTGTTTAACAAGAAAACTTAACAGTTCAAAATCTTAAATGTCTATCTAATCCACCCGGACCATTCTTATGCTCTACTAACCCTTAGCTGCTGTTATAAGCAGTCAACTAGCAACAGAACATGAAAATGAAAAAATAGAAATATTTGCATCCTTTATCTGTTCAACTGCAAAGCTCTTTCAAACTCAGAAGAAAACAGTCAGGAAACAGAGCTGTTCACACTGTTGGAGAGAGTTCAGATAGGCACACTGTGGGTCTGAAAAGCAAAGATCAGCTCGAGCACATGGGGATTAATCAGGAGGATAGTGCCTGCAACTACAGACCAGCAAGACTCACCTCTATTGTGGGGAAAACAATGGAAACCCTCTTTAAGGAGAGGATTATATCCTTTCTTGAGGTAAACAACAAATTAAACACAAAACAACATGGCTTTACAAAGGGAAAGTCATGCCAAACAAATCTTAATGACCTTTTTAACTTGGTGACAAAAATAGTGCACCAGAGAGGCAAGGTAGGCATAGTATACCTAGATTTCAGTAAGGTCTTCAACTTGGTCCCACACAGAAGGCTACTAAACAAGTTAGACAGCATGAGGTAGGTAGACAGGAAGTAAACCGGGTAAACAGCTTGCATGCAGGAAGGACCCAGAGGGTTCTGGTAAATGGTCCACTCTCTGAGGAAGGAAACGTAACTAGTGGAGTACCACAGGGATCAGTACTGGAACCAATATTGTTCAATATCTTTATTAGCGATGTATTGGAAGGACTTATGGGGAAGGTGAGTCAGTTTGTGAATGACACTAAGATAGGAAACAGGTTGGATACTCCAAGGGGAGTGGAGAAAATGAAGGCTGACACAATGACCCTAACTTAGTGGTCAAAAACATGGCAGCTTAATTTCAGTGCTAAGAAGTGCAAAGTCATGCACTTTGGAAAGACAAAATCAGGGGGCAAACACAGAAACATAGACTTTGATGGCAGATAAGGATTGCTTGGCCCACCCAGTCTGCCCATTCCCCTACCTATTGGATAAGCTGAAGATCCTAGTTAACAAACAGCCTACTTCTTCCTACCCCCCACCAGAATTGCCTAATGTCTGTCCCATGCATCCTTGAATTCCCTCACTGTTTTTGACCTCACAACGTCCTCAGGAAGACCATTCCATGCATCCACCATGCTCGCCATGAAAAAATACTTCCTCACATTGCCTTTGAGCTGTCCCCAATCTATCTTTAAATTGTGTCCCCTAGAGCTGGAGGGCCAGCTGGGGAAAAAGGATTGAGCACCTCCGGGCTGTTCTCCTTCTTCAGTGGGAAGGTCAGGGAGAATGTCCAGTGCACAAGGACTCCTAGCAGAGGCTGGAAGGAATCGCTAGTGCTGGCATCCAACAGAAGTAGAGGGGCGGGACAGACACAGGTTGTCATTGCATGTCTCTGCACCTCAGGGGGAAAAAACTAAGAAAAATACAGCTCGCACCTGCCCCTGCCCTAATCAGCTTTCAGGGCCAGCTCCATGATTCTAGTCCCATGATTCACAGCACTGATACCCTAGGTGTCACAACCCCACCCTGAGAGGGGCAAGCTGGAGGTGTCTGGAGTCAGGCCAATTGAATGTGGGGGTATAAGGGGTCCGTGACCTGGCAGATCCTTGGCAGAGCGTGAGCAGCGAAAATGCAGAATTAATAAAAAAAAGATTAAATTGTGTCCCCTTGTTCTTGCACATCTGCTTTTCTGAAAGATGCTACCCTCCTGGAATTTGTTGATTCCCATGAAGTAATTGAAAGTTTCTATCATGTACCCCCTCTCCCTTGTTTCCTTTAGGGTATACGTAGTAAGCTCTTTTAGTCTCTCTTCAAATGGTTTCTGGCACAGATCCTGCAACATTTTAGTTGCCCTCCTCTGGACTGCCTCCATCCTGTCTATGTCCTTGCAGAGATGGGGGTCTCCAGAACTGTACACAGTACTCCAGATGTAGTCTCACCAACTGTCTGTACAGAGGGATAACAACTTCCTGTTTTCTACTGGTGATGCCTCTTTCTATACAGACCAGTATCCTCCAGCCCTCCTTACTGCCTTCTCACTTTGCTTGCTTACCTTTAGGTCATCTGATATGACCACTCCCAGGCCCCTTTTGGTTTTTATTGTTGTTAGTACCCTCCTTGAAACACTTTGTTTCCCCTTTATCTCTAATTAAGATTGCAGATATAGGTTTTCCCTGGGAACCAAACCTCTGACCTCTTGCTTGTAATGCAAGGACATATCTAGGGTACCACTAGAGTATTACCTAGGAGGATACAAACTGAAATCCTCCACACATGAAAGATGTCTGGGGATCATAATAATAAACAGTCTAAAAATGTCAAAACAGTGTGAGAAGACAGCACAAAGAGCAAATGGGATGTTGGGGTGCATAAGCAGTGTGCTTACTAGTCAAAAAAAGAGGTCATCATGCTACTTTATAGAACACTGGTAGAGCTGCACCTGGAGTGCAGTAACCAGTTATGGAGGCCACACCTTAAAAACGATATCAACAGGCTGGAAACAGTGCAGATGAGATCAACAAAAATGATACAAAGCCTGCACTACAAATCCTATGAAAAATGCTTGCAGGATTTTTTGTTACTAGGAGAGACATACTAAGCTGAAAGTTTCTTTACAGATGCAACCTGGCAGCACAAGGAAATTAAGTGATTTGCTCAGAGTCACCCATTATGCAAGTGGGGGTTGTGAGATTCAAATCCAGGTCTCTATGTTTGCAGCTCAGAATCTTAAACCACTGCGCTATACTGCTTCCAGACTTAAACTTAAACAAGTATTCCATGGAACAGTGGCAGGAGAGAGGTGACATGATAGAGACCTTCACATTCCAGAAGGCTATAAACAAAGTACAGGTACAGGATCTGTTCCAAACAAAGAAAAACTCAAGAACAAGAGGGCACAACATAACGTTGAGGAAGGGGGTGATTCAGAGGTAACACTCATAGATTTTTCTTTACTGAGAAGGTAGAGGGTTCTTTGAACTCACTTCCAAAGGAAGCGGTGGACTCAAAGACAATGGGACCCTTTAAAAATGCATGGGATCAATTCAGGGGCATTATAACACTGATCAGCAGGTAAGGGGAGTGGGGTATGCTCATGGGCAGACTGGATGGGCCAGATGGTCCTCTTCTGCCATCACTTTCTATGTTTCTATGACAACCCACTGGGTGGGCCCAGGTGTTTGCCAGCTCCTGCCCCCTGCAGTCCCCCAGAGTAATCATACTTAAGTAGGCCAGTGCCGTGGAAGTGAAAGTACCTGAAATTTCAAAGAGACCTTTTCTTCTAATAAGGAAACATTGCATTCCCACTGCTTATTCTATCTTTTGAGATATTTTGCAGATGTGTTTAATTTTGCTAACCTTTAAAAACAGGGAATGACATTTCAAACAACTGATGAAGTGAACTGAAAATTTGATTGAATAAGGTGAATGATCCTGTCTGGTCTTTGACTAAGGTGAAACAACAAACTTACAGCATGACACAGGAACTCCTTTGGGTGCTTGGAAAAGGGTTGTCAACCCCAAGCAGTTCACAAAGCAGATGATTCCAGCACTCAAGTCGCAGGAAACCTATAGCAGAATTGTTGCAATTAAATTACTTTATTTAAATCACATAGTATCAAAAGCTAGGTGGCCATGTGACACACTCCCTGAAGAAGGCCAGGTTCTATGGCTGAAGTGCTGGGGTAATGTTGGCTTCTTTGCTTTTGATATGTGCTTTAAATAAAGTAATTTTGTGTGCAGCAGTTTGCATTTGTGGATTTTCTGTGACCTAGAGTGCTGGAACCATCTGTTTTTGTTCTTTGATTAAAGCTGCTGTCTTGATTCTTTCATCGGTAAGGTGGTTCTTTGAATATTTGGCTACATGATGAAAGTGTTCGCCAAAATGGAGAGGCAGGAGACAAAACTCATGAAAAGGACCAGTTTATTAAGTAACTGCACCACAGAAATTAGAACAAAAGAATAGGTGTGAACAATATGACTATAAATACATGTATTACAGTACTCTAAAATCACTCTTTAACTATTACTAAACCCTACAATCACTATATACTGTAACTACTACTTGTAGAAACTAAAGGAAAAGTGTGTCTCCTACTGGGACCCGAACCCAGGACCTTGGCATGTTGTGCCTTGCTCTTAACCACCTGAGCTATAGGAGCCTCAGACAATTAAGCCTCCAGAGTACATCTAATTTTTCTATAACTACTACTGAACTCTAAAATCACTTTATAACTATTACAGAACTCTAAAATCACTCTGTAACTACTACTGGACTCTAAAATCATTCTACAATTATTACTGAACTCTAAAATCACTCTATAATTATTACTGAACTCTAAAATCACCCTGCAGCAACTACTAAACTTTAAATCACTCTATAAATATTACTGAACTCTAAAATCACTCTATAACTACTACTGAACTTTAAAATCACTCTGTAAATATTACAGAACTATAAAATAACTCCATAGCTACTACTAAATTCCAAAATAACGATATAAAGACTACTGAACACCAAAATCACTCTATAGTACCGAACTCTAAAATCACTTTATTAATATTATTGAACCCTAAAATCACTTTATAACTACTAATGAACTCTAAAATCATTCTGTAACTATTACTATAAATATTACTTTGCTGATGACACCAAGTTGTGCAATTGGGTGGACACTCCAGGGGGATAGAAAAAGATGTGCAGGGACCTAATAAAACTAGACAAGTGATCAAGCATATGTCAGCTGGGTGTCAATGTGAAAAAAGTGCAAAATAATGCACTTAGGGCACAGAAACCAAGGGGCAGAGTACAAAATCGGTGAAATGGTATTGATGACCACCAAGCATGAATGAGACCTGGGGGTAATTAGATCAGTGAGATAACCTAAAGGTGCTCAGGCAGTGTGACAAGGCAGATGGGAGAGCTAGTGGGACACTGAGATGCATAGGAAGGGGTATCACCAGCAGAAAGAGGGAAGTGGTGTTACCTCTGTATTGATCTCTGGTAAGACCCCACTTAGAGTACTGTGTTCAGTTCTGGGGACTACATCTCCTGAAGAACATAGGCAAAGTGGAGGCTGTCCAGATGAGGGCAACTAAAATGGTGTTGGGTCTGCAAGAGCCCTATAAAGATATACTAAAGGACATCAGTATGTACACCCTGGAAGAAAGGTGGGAGAAGGGGGGTATGATAGACTTTTAAATACCTCACAAGGGTAAACAAGGTACAGGAATGAAGTATTTTTCAAACAAAAGGGTGCTCAGCAACAAGGGGACATGTTATGAAGCTGGAGGGAGGCAGATTCAGGAGAGATGTTAGGAAGTACTGTACTTTTTCACAGAAAGAGTTATGGATTCCTGGAACAACCTTCCAGTGGAGGTGGTGGGGGTGAAGACAGTGACAGGATTCAAGAATGCATGGAACAGGCACAAGGGACTCATAGTGGCATTATAGTGGAAAGGAAAAAGGGGGAGAGAAGGAGCTGTAGATGAAATACAGTCTCTTGTGGTAATGTAGATAGAGAAAAAAAGGCAGACTTGTTGGGCCAAGCAGTCCTTATCTGCCTTCAAAGTCTGTGTTTTTATGTTTCTTTGTTACTGAGCCACAATTCAGCTGCCCCACTATGGGATGGGCATCTGGGTGGAATGTTGTATACTGATGCCTTCATGCTTGTCGAGGGCATCAAGCCTCAAAAGATGGGTGAGCATAGTCCCTACGCAGGACCTTTGTACTTTAAAGAGTGTCTATCGACCTCTAGGTTGTACCAGTTTTCAGTGCCCTTGGAGGACTGGCTCACTGGAGGGCAGGGACTGGTGAGTGATATTTGGTGAGAGACCTGCCCCTGATCTAGTGCCATCTCCCACTGGCCTGAATTTTCTCTGTGGAGCTTTTCATTATGAGAAATGCTTGGTTGTGGGTGCTACCTTTGTATCAGAGCCTCTAAGAGGGGTGCCCCCTCTTCAGCTGGAGAAAAGGAATGGAAGATAGAAGTTGAGGTCTATCTGAGAGAAAACTGGTCCAGGGTAGATCTCTGGGCAAAAGATCTGAGATGATGTTCACTCTATTTCTTATACAAAAAGACTTGGGTCTGGCATCCCACACTGCCCTCCCTCTCCAAGGGAGGACAAGTGACTGTTACATTTTAGAATTCCTGTCAGAAGTTGGGAATTTGTCTCTGCATGCTACTCTGGGCTGGTATTACCCCAAAAGGTCTGGAGATTGCCAGCTGGCTCCAGACTTATGCCTTTGTGGGCATAGGAGTGCCATTTTAAAAGTCCTGATGTGTGAAGAAAGTATATTGTAATAGACTGTGGGAAGTCAGAGTTTATTCAGCAGCTTTTGACAGGATCTATTTGTGCTGCACAGCCTCTAGCACTGAAACTGTGAAATCTTCCACATTTAAGTGAAATAGGAAAAAATGGGCTTGGAGATGCCTGTGGAGTCCCCACTTGTGCAGCATGGGGTGGTGGAATCCAAGAGCTTCTAGCTGTCTCCATCAGGGCTGGTTTTATACCATAACAGTACCCCACCAGGGTTGAAGCTAGCCCAGGAGTAAAAAAATGGTTTACCCCTCAGTGAAAAGTAGAAATGAATAGAGAATGTGATGGCTGAAGTGTGTGAAATGGGGTGACAAGGTTTCACATCAGTTTCTTTGAGCTCACATAGAAGGTCTAGAGGATACCATTTATTTTATAATTCCCCTTTTGGACATTTGCTTCATTCTGCATCCATGCTCCCCTAACCCCTTATTTTGCAGCTCCAATGACATGTGTAACTGGAGCCCCAGAGATCATTTCAGGCTTGGGAGGGCAAATAAGTGCAGCTAGTATTTTTGGTGTAAGTCATCTCCCTGAAAATGTTATGCCATCAGTTACACCCCTAGACCAATGATGTGGGCTTACAGGTAATAAAAGTGTCTCTGCAGAGAGACAATGTAATAAAAGCTGTTTTAGAAAGAGGGGTAAATGGTTCTCACAAAGAACAATTACTAAGTGGAATGCACTACCCAAAATATAATTGAAAGTGATACCATTGCCACATTTAAAAACAGATTGGATACATTTTTGGGCTCTAAAAAATATGAATACCACCCTTAAGGATTGATAGGGTAACAAGTTCATAATGGGTGTAAGCCTATTGAACTTGTAACAAACTATGAACCTATGAAACTCTGAGAGAAATAAAAATATACTGACAAAAACCTAATGATATGAAATATACATTAATGCTAAAACACTATATGAGATGTTCTACCAATTAACAAACACTGCTGCTTTAAAGGAGTACTACAGTCAAAATCTGCAAAAACATATGTTATGCGGAGTATTTGCATATGTGTTTAGTTCTGATGTGTCCTTCCCTTTGTCTGCTATTAAGAGTTTTTTTTTCAGATTGCCTACTAGTTCTATGGCCTATGGTTATCTCAGTATTATCATGGTTAATTGCTCTTCTTCATCCTACAATTCTTCCTGTCCCATGTGAAAGTAATGCATCCTGAACCATATATTCAGCAAGTATTGGTTTACAGTCAATTTTACAGCAATGCAGTTTTGATTTTAAGTCACTTTCCTTATCCAGTGGGCATTGGAGGCTACATTTACAGCTTAGCAATCACTTGAGACCTAATTAAGTGTGTATTCTGTAAGACGACAGCTAGAGTCTACTAGTTGTAGCATTGGTAACTGAAGGTGATTTGTATGCTTTTTATGGCTGGATGTAGTTTGATGAAATTAAAAGCTTCAAAAGGAAAACATTAACTCCTGCTGGCTAGACCTAGATAAACATGTAGAAAACAAAAATAATGAATTATTTATTTAAGGCTAGAACATTAGGCTCCTGTCTTCAGATTACTGCTGCAGTTCTTTCCCTCACTGAATCAGTGGCCCCAAACACATCAATGTCACATGAGACAGGAGGCATTATTGGACAAAGAAGAGCAATAAATTATGTTAACATGGAGATCCCCAGAGGCCATAAAACTAGCAGGTAAATGTAGAAAAAATTCCTGATAGCAAGGATACACCAGGACTAAACACACATATCAAAACACTCTGTGCAACATATACTTTTGCAAATGTTTACTGTAGTATTTCTTTAAGAAGCAGTCCTTAGACCCTGATGATTTGATTAGCTATCTTCCTTATGCCAACCTGACACTTGTGTTTAAGATCTGCTATCGTTTTCTTGGTAACCGCCTGCATAAAATTCCAGGCAGTGCACCAGCCCTCTCCCCTTCCCGTGTAGTTTAATGGGCATACATAACCACAGGGTGGAGTAATGCTTATGCAGCTTGTTTTTAGCTGAAGGCTAGTTGTATGTTTTCTATGTTGGCTACCATGTGTAACTACTTTGGCCATTTGAACTTTCTGTCCTGTGAGGGACTACCATCCTGTAGGGGTACTGGGAAGGCAAACTAACGCTCTTAAGGAGGGTTCCATCTTTAGAAGTACTATGTGAAAGTAATTCTATTGGCTAAAGGCACCTGAAGAAGAAGCCTAATCAGAGAAGCGAGCTGCTGGAGGAGGAGTGGATAGTGGAGGCACAGAGAAGGGACTTCCAAATGAGGCTAAAGAAAACTGGTTTCTATAACTCAGAAGGGTGTGTGTCTGGTTACTCCTACCCATCAAACCACAGGTATAGCCTTTTCATTGAATTCTCCACTGATTTCCCTGGTTATGCTCCTGTACAGTATCCCCACTCATTGCTGGGGCAGTTGTAAGCCATCGTAGGCGTGCATCCCCCTCTCTGCAAAATGCCTTTCATTTGGCCAGCAAACAAGACTCTCCCTCTTAAGGCCTAACTCTCGACTGTCCAACATCACAAGGGTCATCCTATATTTTACCTGTATGAATTTCTGTGTGCAACATGAGTAGGCTGCTTCCCACACAGAGAAGTTGGTGCAAGCATGGACTTTTAAAGCAGAAATTCATAATATTCATAATGCAAAAGAGTAAGCACCCAGACCAAGGGCTGAAATTAACTGTTTTTTTAATAAAAGTGCATAAGTGCAAAAAGTGCATAAGATCGTTTTGTTAAAGATCATTTTGGTCACAGGTTCACTCACAAAAAAATCTTATCTTTTGCCAAGCTACACACTAGACGTCATCAGAGATAGCAGCCACCATACTATCCAAGATATAAATACAATGAAAAAACATGCAAATGTGCAAACTTGTGCTAATCAATTAACTACATAGTTAAACATGATCATCATATCAGTCTCTAAATAAATGGAGACGTTATAATAACCTAGCAATGAATTAGCAAACAATCACAACATCAACATTTTTCAGTGATTAAATGCATTACTATTTATTTGTAATTTCATTGCTGGTAATCATTTGTGAATTCTCATTGGCTCAAAATTATCGGCCCTTAAAATTTAATTGGCAACTATTTAGAATCCTACTGGGTGAGTTCGCCTTATGCAAGATGGTGTATGCTAAAATCACACAACATGGACAGCGCGGGTGGGAATAGTGACAGGGTGCAAAACACCTAAATTGTCTATGTGTGGTTGTGCACCCTGTCACTACTCCCTAGCAGGGGATAAGTTCTCTTGGGAGGCAGGCCCAAAGAGCAGCTGCTGTGGCTCAATGGATGACTCACAGGCAGCACTAGAGGTGGTGTATGTGCAGACTGGGTATCGAATCCAGGTTCTAGATGCATGGAATTTTTATTTCATTTGCACTTTGTGTAAATTAAGTGCCCCTCTGAGTTGGTTATTTTAGTTGGGGTGTGCAGTCCCTCATAATGGGTGGTGCAGAGGGCAGAGCACCCTGCAAAGCTCAGACATCTGCCGCTGGCAATATATAGCACTGTAGTGACAGCACAGTAAATTGCTGCAGCAGAATATCTAACAACATTATGACCCCGTGTCTGTAAGACAAATCATAGCATTCAGTTCCTTCACATATGAGTAGACTTGAGTCATAAATGTTTTGATTGTAACCATCTATGACATTTTATCATTGTGCTTATCATGCAGGTTGTAAACAACCTTAATACAGGAATGCAGACAGTTTGATATCATCTTTTAGCCCTTTTCCTTCTCTCAATTTTAGAATAAAGATCCTATCCCTTTGTCCTATGAGTTGTTTCAGATTGCCACCTCTCAGTCCCGCTCTAGCCCTTTCAATGCCAGTAAATGTGATGTCATGTTTTAAAGATGAATCTCTACTACTAGTTACATGTTGCACACTGACATAGGACATGTCTTTTTTCTCAAGTGCTCTGACATGCTCCCCAATTTTGACCTGAAACTCTAGTTGTTCTGCCAATGTAAAAAAAATCCAGAAGAACATTGTAGTAGATACACTACCCCTGTTATATGGCACAAAATGAGGTCTCATATTAAAAACCTGTTCAGTGGGGGGGGGGGGACTCAAAAAAGTATTTGTCACATTTATAAATGGACAAAACTTATATTTGACATACTTTTATTGTACCTGTAGGGGGTGGTAAAGACCACAAAGTATTGCTTTTTTGTTCTCTTCGTAACAAAATACCTAACCACCTTGTTCTTAACCATAGAAACCTATTTATATATCATTTTGGGAGCATTTCCAACATGTGCCCTCATCTTTTCATCTGTCCTAACTATCCCCCAATTTTGCTTTCAATTGAGTACTTCTGAGGCTATAGTTGGTAACTAAACCAGTATCTTGGCATTTATTACCTATCTTCTGTCTCTTGTTTCTCTGTACCAATGTATCTGTTCTAGACATTTTGTCTGCTTCACTAACTGGCTGCTGAATCACTGTCTGACTGTATCCTCGCTGCTGAAAGCGTTATATCTGCTGTTGTTTATGAATTACAAAATGATCCCTAGTAGTACAGTTTCTGAAGGTTCTTATTAACTGCCCCTTACTTATATTATTGGGAACATATCTAGGATGAAAACTGCTCACCAGCAGTAAACTATTTCTATCTGCTGGTTTAGATTATAAGGCGGTCCCCATATTGCCTCCCCCCCACCATTTTTTAAATCCTTAAATCAAGGAAGTTTATTTCAGAACCACTGATATGTGCTTTAAACCTCAAATTCTCATTTGTGGTGTGCAGCCATTCTACAAAGTCAATAAACATTTTATTGGATCCTTTCCAGATGATAAATGTATCATCACTAAAACCACGCCACAAATCAGCATATTTCAAACAAGGGTTTGTGGTGTTGTTTCTTATCCAGTCCTGTTCGCATTTTCCAGTGTATACACTGGTGTAGCCTGGGCACATGGCTCTTCCTTTGATTTGCTTATAATAACATCCCTGGAACAAGAAGATATTAGAATCAAAAACCAGTTCAGTTAACTCAACCACAAAAAAAAACTGTTGGGCCATCATGTGGATAACTTCTTTGATTCAGAAAGCCTTCAACAGCTTCAAGACCTCCTGAGTGGAGGATATTAGTGTACAGCACTTCGACGTCTAAGGTTGCAAATTACCAATCGTCACTCATATCAAGATCTTCCACAACACTGATTACATGTGTGGAATCTTTCACATGTGCTGGAAATGCCTGTATCAGAGGTTGTAAATGCATATCAATAAATCATATCAGGGGTTCTGTGAGTCATCAACCCCCCAAGATGATGGGGCAGCCAGGTGGATTCACAGAGTCCTTGTGTAGTTTTGGCAAAACATAAATGATGGGGACCACAGGACATGAAACAGTGAGGGCTCTCATTTAAGTATCGGTTATATACCCCAAAAGCAAACTTTCTTGTAACACACTATTCATGTCTTCAAATCACAAGTTATATTATGTGACAGCTTTTCATAGAAAGTATTATCAGAAAGCTGATGCATAATTTCTGAAACATATTGTTATTTGTCCAATAGAACAATTGCACCACCGTTATCTCTACTCTTAATTACAATATTTTGGTTTGCTGCTAGATTATTTAAAGCAGATCACTCTTTTTTGGTGCAATTGTTAAAATGGTAAACACAAGGAGTGGCCATCATTTTTCCTGTATCTTATTCACATTTTGTGATAAATATGCTCGTAGTTGGACTACAATTAGGGCAGTAGGTGGACTTTAGTCACATAGATGTAGGTTCATTACTATTTCATAAGGCAACATTAGTGTCAAAAAATGTAATACTGTCTCTGTAAGTGTCTCATTTTCTTGCACTTCAGTAGCATATATAGTTCTCAAAATGTTTTTTCTGGCAAAATAATGTAAACCAACCGCAGTCTCAAACTGATTTAAGTCAATAGTAAGGGAAAAAGATAGACCATTATTCAATATTTTCACTTCATCATGGGTCAATAAATGGCTGGATAGATTGACAACTGCAAATGCTAGCATTGGTGCCTTTATTTCCTGTATCCTCAGATCATCTCCCTCCAGCTGACCATTAATTCAATGAAATGACCAGCTTTGAGGTTGATATTGCAATTATATGTCTAATTGCAATACCATTTTTGTTTTTTCCCATTTATTTTTAATACAATTAGCGGTAAGCTTTTAAGCAGAGTGGTGCGAGTCATGCATGTCACACAGCACCAGTTTGCAGCTGGATCGGTCATTTCTAACACATTAATAACCAATCCAGCAGCCAGTAAGGAACCTCACTAGGTTCATAAATAATTGGGTAGACTTATAACTTCCCACAATTTCAGTATCGGTAGGTACATTTTCATTACCATGCTGCACTATAAGATTCTGTGCTGCTCTTTACTTTCTCTGGTGCATTCAATTGATTTCCATCAGCGCCAGCGTAAACTGTGCTCAATGGTCGTCAGCAGCTGGAGAAACTGGAACTGGCAGTGATGTGCCATTGATGTACTTGCTGATGAGCATGGACATCACAAACCTTACAGCGGCTGCTGGCCACCATGACACTTAGTGCACCAGCCGTTTCGGACACAAACAGACCTCTGGAGGGGTGTACATGTTTACTGTTGCACTCTTCTTTGTTTTTTTGTCTTTTTTTATTTTTTCACCAGCTGTCCACAGCTATACCATGCTGCTGAAGTTTCTGTACTTGCTGTTTACACAACAGAGAATCATGGGAGGGCAGCAGAGATTTATGGACTGCAAACATTTTGCATAGTTGCGAGTGGTGCCATGTGTCCCCAGCGTACAGTAGCTTACAACTCCCCATTCTGCATCCCCAACCCTGCTGCAGCTCTCAGAGTGGTTTTCAAATTGCTCTTTCATGCTCAGAGTGGTGTCATCAGTGCATCAGATGCACCCCAGCAACAAATCTGTACCATGTGCTGCAGTGCAAAACTGGTAGTGTAAACACGCCCTGTGCCCCATGTTTCAGTGACAAAAGGTTAAGAGCTATTTCTTAAGTTCTATCCTACTGGAAGACCCCTGGATGAAATAGAAGGGAACACTTCTTTTATGTGTCACCATTTCCCTACATACAAAAAGTTATTCTAAAATTAAAGGAACACATTCATGTACATTTGGTGACATAATATGATAGCCCATGACCAGCCCTTTCAAATAGGGTATTGGACCCATCTCTAGCAGGAAGCACTCCAGCGATATAGTGACTGAGTCTGCACAATATTTATACTACATTATAATCATGTGTAGAACATTTTGATGTCATCAAGGAACAAACTGTGTTTGTCTCAATGTAGTTATGCTGTATTTGTTTCCCCCTTACAGTATTAGTTATGTACTGAAGTCAGTGCTACCACCTATCACACAATTATCTAAATTTACTTTATGAAGTAGTCTTTATCTCTGTCAAAATTATTCCTCCCACTCAGTATTTAGCTGAGAAATGTGTTCCTTAGCTGCAGTTTCCTCTTCTCTGTCTGCCTCTTTTCTAATATAATAAAAAAAAAAAATTCTGGCCCACTGCTTCTACTCATGGCTCCCTTCTTGCCACCTCTAACCCCTCTTAGGCAGTACATGATTATTCTCTCTGCACTTTACCTCCCGCTCCTCATGCTCACTCCTGTGCTGTCTTCTACTATGACTGATCCTATCTCCCACCATGCCCTCCACCCCTGTTTATAACCTTGCAGTTACCCCTTCTCCAGTCCTCTCTACCTGGACACACTACCCCTACTGGCTGTGTGCCACCCCTCTACCTATGCCTCCCTTCTTCACCTTGTTACATTTAAGCCCCCCATTCCTATATCTCACCTCTCTACTAATTCCTGTCCCTGGTATAAGAGTGCCAAAATTCACTTTCTAATCATTGCACTCCTGTTCCTATCATTTGGGGACATTAACCTAAACCCTGGCCATCCTCCTCATACACCTCCATGTCCTCTCCCTCCACTGCTGCCCCATCATTATGAAACTCCATTGCCATCCCTCGTGGCCTTAAAATGCTACACCTTAATATTCACAGTCTCCTCCCTAAGCTTGACCTCCTCCAGCCACTAGTGGTATCTCTTGCTCCAAATATTATTATTCTCTCCAAAATGTGGCTAAACAGCAAAGTGCATGATCACACCCTCTCTATCCCGGGGTTCTCTATTTGTCAGCAAGATAGAACTACTAGGGGTGGAGGAATGGCTATTTATGTCTCCTCAAACATCAGATTTACAAGCATCCTAGCCATGTCAGCCCCTAAGGCATATGAGGTACTCATACTGAAATTAACTCTCCCATTCTCAGTACCTATCTATGTAGCTGGTGCCTACTGTCACCCTGGCCACCCACCCTCCTCTGTCACTAAACTCTTTACCTGTATAGTCTCCTATTCTCCCTCTGTGGAAATATACACAATGGGTGACTTTAACCAAAACTGGCTTTCCCCCTGGCTCAGTAAATCACAAAATGACATCAATGCCCTAAATTTGTCCCAGCTCATCCTTAAGCTAACCTGTATGAACTCAAAAATGGGAAATCACTCCCTAATTGACTAGGCTCTCACCTCTCACCCCCCCACAGAGTCATCAAATCTGGATTATTACCTGTCGCCCTGAGCGACCACCATGAACTTTATTTTGCATAAAATTGACAGAACTAAGGCCCCCCTGAAAACAATACAATACAGCTCGTATAAATCACTGAACCTCGATCCCCTCATGCAGGAACTGGCCCAAAGAAACTGGGAACTGTTGCCTCAGTTCCTTCCATCAATGATGCCTACATCACATTTAGGGCACATTTTTGGAATGTTGGAACAATCGTGCCCCTCTGCGGTGCTCCAGGTTCAGGGGTAACCACCTCCCTTGGATCACCCCTGAACTCCTGGTACCAGAGAGCCCATGATCAGGCCTGGAAAATGCACAAATCCACATATCTACCAGGTGATTATGACATTTACTGCTCGCAGTGCAATAAGTGCACTAAAGCCACTCAGTTAGCAAAATCTAAATACTTCTGCACTACTTTCCAGTCAAATATTAACAATCTTTCCTAATTCTGGAAAGTGATTCACTATCTCTTCTCCCCTCCTCCCTTCCCACTCCCTCCTCAATATATTGCCAATTTTTCCAAGTTCTGGAAAATTTTCCAATCTCTCTGTCCCCCCCTCCTCCCTTTCCACCCACTCCTCAATATTAGCAATTCCCAGATTACTGCACAGGACTTAGTAAGATGGAAAATTTAGAGAGAAAAACAAGGGCACACTCATTTCAGCTTAATGGTGAACAATATAAAACAGAAAGAAGGGCTAGATGGTTTAACCAAAGGTTAGTGAACATGAAATTCACTCCCCTTGGATGTGATATCAGCAAATAATCTATCTGTCTCTAAAAGTTTATTAGACCTACATCTGGGAGGTAATATATGGGACTATGTCCACTGAATTGGTGGCAAGTCTTTAAATGGCACAACATGCATATGGACTTGTATTATATCCTATGAACCTATCTTAATGTTGCCACAGAATTTAATAAATAGTTTACCTCTTGTGCCTTTACCCTCCTTTCCACCTTACAGTCTGCCTTACCTGCAGACCCTCCCTCCTCTCACAGTCATCCTGCCTCATTGCACTCCTTCTCCTTCTCCAGTATCTCACCCACTGACACCTTGAAATAACTTTTTGTTCTCAACCCCTCAAAAGGCAGCTTCCCTGATGGTCTGGATCCAAAGTTACTCTACCTATCTGCTCCTGCTATTGTGACTCCTCTAGCTCTACTCCTCAACCTCTCATTCACTTCAGCTACCATTCCTTTGGGTATGGAAACATGCCACTGTACTCCTGCTTCTCAAGAGTGGCAACCCCTCCACATCCTCTAATCATCAGCCTGTCTCTTTCCTACCTACTCTTGCTATGCTACAAGAGCATCTGGTCTTATCTCAACTCTTCTCTTACCTCTACAACTCTAATTCTTTCACTCCGTTCCAATCTGGCTTCCAGAAGAACCATTCCACTATCACCTCCCTGGTTCAGCTCACCAATTCCATCCTCTCAGGGATGGCCAGTGGCCAGATCACTTGTGCCATTTTTGCTGACCTAGCAAAGGCTTTCGACATGATCTCCCATCCCCTACTGCTTGATGCCCTCTCCTCGGCTGGCTTGATCAAATCTGCCACAAACTAGCTCAAGGCTTATCTAGTAGGCCAGACCCAGTCAGTCAGAATCTCTAACACTATCTCCCCTCCTCTCCCCATCAGCACTGATGTACTCCAGGGGTCTGTACTGGAACCCTTACTATTTTCCATATTCCTAAATTACCTTCCCTCAGTTTGCTCATCCTCCTCCATCCATATGTATGCTGATGTCATGGTCATCTTCATATCCCACCAGTACCCTGTTGATGTTGAAATCAGACTGCAGCTTGACTTTAATAATGTTCAGCACTGATTCTTCTCCCATTAACTCTCCATCAGTGCCAAGAAGACTGTCTCCATGACCTTTGGCACCAAGCAGAGACTCTCTAGGCTCCCCTCACTGCCCTCCTTCCACACCCTTGATGGGACAGTCATTGAGAACACCTCAACCTTTAGGTACCTGGGGATCTATCTTGACCATCACCTCAACTTCTCTGGACATGTAGATGCCATCCTGAAGAAACTGCGCCCCAAGCTTGGCACACTCTATAGGCACTGTTGTTGCCTCCAACTATCGGTAAGGTGTGTACTTGTCCAGAAGGTGATGCTACCTATCTTTGACTGCTGTGATGTAGTCTATAGAGCCACTCCCAAGTCTTCTCTAGCCAGATTAGACACCTTTTTCAACTCCTGTCATTTCACTCTAGACTTCTACTTCCACACTCATCATTGTATCCTCTATTACTCTCTCTTTCACCTCTTTAGAAAATTACCGCCTTCTCCACTGTGCCAAGTTTGCATCAAAATTTTGGTTTGGGATTCTCCCACCCTACCTCTCATCCTTATTATCCCCCCTACCTCCTCTAGACCACTGCCTTAGATGATATGACTTATGCCTATTGGCAATTCCTCATTGCTCAACTATGATAGGTCAGTCTGCCTTCTCGCATAATTTCCCTGAGCTATGGAATGCCCTCCCCCCTCAAATCTGCTTGTCTTCCTCCCCCCACTCCTTATCTCTTGCCTTAAATAACTTCCTCTCTGTAAACTGTACCTGCAGCTAATCCCACTTCCATCTCTCTGCTCAATTCCACCAGCCCTCTCCCACCTCTCAATTATCTATCTTAGCCCTTTTGACTATGTTAGACACTCCAATTGGGCTGCAGTAAATGTTCCCCTACTTGTTAATTGCACTAATGCACTTATTAGTACTTATTAGTACTTTGCGCTGTGTATAGCTTTATGCAATCCATTATGTTGTTCTACCTTGCTTCCTCCGCTCAATCTGTATTAATGTTATAATTGTGAATGTTTTATACCTTGTTGACTTTATTTACTTATATTTGTTACTTAATGTAACCTGTTAAACTACCACTGTGCCAGTTGGTTAAATGTATTATAATTGTATGTATGCCTCTTTTCCCTTCCTCCAGGATGCACCATGAGATAAGTAACTTGTTCAGGGTGCCTTTCCTGGTGAAACTTTTCAATAAATAAATAAATAAAATGTAGGCTCAATATTAAACAGACTCAGTTATCTTTATCTCTGGAACTCTTTCAGCAACAGATGAACCCAATACCTCATTTAAAAGAACCTTTAATGGGATTTCAAACTGATGGGAACTTGGCATGAATGTGTCCCTTTAAGGAGACAGAGAGCAACGTTAGATCTCATTTTCCACGTCTGGGCAAGACAGCTTAATAATGTTCAGCCTCTTTGTAAAGGCTAAGGAAAGTGTGGTAGACACCTGGAAGAGACTGCCAGCAGATGTGGCGGAGGCAAAAACAGTGGAAGGCTTCAAGCGTGCATGGGATAGACATAGGAGAATAGTAGTAAATAGGCAGAGAGAGGGGAGGGTCCCCAGAGACCAGTTAGAGTCTGCAGAGACAGATTAGGCAGTAAACATTTGGGCAGGCTGGGTGGGCCAGGTGGTGCTTTTTTGCCAAATTTTGTGTTTCACCAGCCCATAATCTCTCAGGCATGATTTCCTGGCTGTAATACAAGGCAGCATTTATTGCCACATTAAGTCCTAAAATCTCTGCATTTGAAAGCTTGGCTGAAATTAGAATTCTCAGAACAACACCTTTTAGTGCAGGTCACAGAAGTAATGGCAGTTTACTCACCTGGTAAAGGTGATTGTAGGGGTATACATCTCTGAGGCACTCCACATTCCTTAAACATGGGTTGTGTCCACCTGATAGGTTGCTTGATGCACATGTGACTTCAAAGAAGTCTGACTCCTTTCCCTGTGATGCTGCCTCTCCAGGATCAGTTCAAATTCTTCCAAAGCTGTACCTAATCTGTAACCAATAACTCTTGACTTGTTAGTATGCAGCACAATGTTTCCTGAAATGTATCTTAGTATGTTAAAAAATTATAGTAGAGGCATGTGTTATATTTTATCAAAAATTATGTGGCCCATGAGGGTCATCTCTTTATTTCTTATTTATGCAAATCTAAAATTCCCATCCCATATGGCATGCTGATTGTTACATCTTGAGTCTCATCCTTGAGTTCTTTGTCTCTGACTGACTACCTGGGTAGGTTATGGAGTGCCTCAGAGATGTATACCCCTACAATCACCTTTGCCAGGTGAGTAAACTACCATTGCGGGGGATAATTTCTGAGGTACTCCACATTCCTTACACATGGTTTTTGAAATAAAAAGCAGTACTCTAGTGAGAAGGGTGCATAGTCAGTCCATTATGTTATGTTCGACCTTGCAGCTAACAACACTACTTAAGAAAAAATTTTTTGCTTCCAGGGCTACATCTACCCTGTAGTGTTTAGTGAATGTGTGCATTAATGCCCATGTAGCGGCAGCACAAATTTTCTCTATTGTGGCCTTGTTTCTCTTGGTCCATGATGTGGCAATTGCTGAAGTGGAATGGCCTTGATTTTGTTGATGGTGTACGATTTGAGGCCTTATACGCCTCTGTGATGGGAGACTGAAGCCAATATGCACCGTATGTCTGCCATTCTTGTGATGTAAGTTGGAATTAGTCTCCTCATGGCTAGCAGTTGATGTTGAGGGTCCCTATCTACCTTGCCTGCAGGCATATAGACAGGTATTTCGATATCCTGCTTGGTGTGAAAAGGTGGGCATATTTTAGGTAGAAAGGAAGGGATCATCTTTAAGCTGATCTTGTCCTCATGAAATACCAGATAAGGCAGTCTGTGGGATAATGCTGGTAGTTAGCTTATACATCTAGCTGAACATATAGTGATCATAAGGATTAAGCGTTTATCATTTGAGTGGTGGTGGCTCTAGAGGTTCAGATGGTGAGTTGGTCATTGCCCAGGCAGTCTGTGGGATAATGCCTGTAGTTCGCTTATGCATCTAGCTGAACATATAGTGACCATAAGGATTAAGAGTTTGCCATTTGAGTGTTAGTGACTCTAGAGGTTCAGATGGTGAGCTGGTCATTGCCCTGGGTACTAAGTTGAGGTCCCAGGGAGTGGTCCATTGTTTTATCTTGGGATGTAGAGTGGATCAATTGCTGTGACTTGCACTGTTAGGGATGCTGGAGATAGTCCCTTATCCAGACCTTGCTGAAGGAAGATAAGTATGTTGGGCACTGTGGCCCTTAGAGATTGCATTTTTTTTTCTTTTCTTCGCACCACCGGTGGAATAATCTCAAATGTCTCTGATATTTTGAGGTAATGGTGTTTCTCCATAGCATTGGCAACCAATGGGTGGTATTCCTCTCTTAACAATCTCTCCTTTTCAGGAGCTAGGCTGTTAGTTTGAGATTGTTCAGACTGAGGTGACATACCGGTCCCTGGGTGAGAATATCTTCCCTGAATGGTAGTGTCTGTGGGTGGCCTAGTGCCATTGTCACTATTGTGGCAAACCATGTTCTCCTGGGCCAATGAGGGGTGATGATTATCACCCAGGTTCTGGTTCTGCATATCTCTTTCAGAGCCTGTAGTATTAATGGAAAGATGTAGGTTACCTGGAATGATCATGTAGCTGATAGCGCATCCACTCCCATGGATTTGTCATCCCTGAAGTGGGAGTAGAATCTGGGGCACTGATTGTTCTTGTTGGTGACCATTAAGTTTATTTCTATTAGTCCCCAATGTTTGTTGATCATTTGGAATATATTGGAATAAATCCTCCACTCTCCTGGATGTATTAAATTGTGACCTAGCCAGTCTGTGGTGGTATTCAGCCTGCCTGCCAAGTGTACGGCTGATATGCTCACCAGATGTTTTTGTGTCCAAAGAATGAGTCATGAGCCTCTGTTTGTATATGGCTCCACTCTTTGTTCCTCCTTACTTGTTGATATAGGAGATGATAACCTGATTGTCTGAGCGCATGAGGAAATTTCCCTTTTTCCTGACTAGCCTTGCAAATCGCAGTGGTGCACAGGATAGTGCCCTGATTTCCAGAATGTTTATGGCCATTTTTGACTCTTGCATGTACCACTTTTCTAGGCTTCCCAGTGGAGTGGCTACTATGTAGAGGCTACTCAAGGGTGTATGGCATTATTAGCAGGCAAATGGTGTAGGCAGTGTGCCATTAAGATATGGGGATTAGCTGTGGTAGTGGGGTAGGAGTTGATGTGACAAACCTCACCTTCATCATTGTATTTTGCACTAATGCCTGTATCTGATCAGGCAAACACCATATGGATGTTAGTGTGTGTGTAACCACATCCATCTCTGTTTCTAGATCGGAGTGTGTTTCTGAATCCAACTGTGGTAAGTGGGGTTCTGGCCCTGCCGGTACCTGACTTTATTTCACATGGTGTTTTACATTAGCTGTGCCTGCATTGGTAGATTATTTTGGTGGGGAATTGTTGCTGTGTCTAAATCCTGCCCAGTGGAGGATTTGGGATTGTAGGTGGCATATTTGTTTGTGACTTGTCTTTCGTGTTTTCATAGGTGTCCTCCCCAGCATTCTCCTGGTCAGATGGCATGGGTACACCTTCTGTATCTGATGCACACAGTATGCTTAGTTGTTTTGGGGCTAGTGGCACAGTGCGTTGGCTGCAGCTCTTTGTTTTGGCCATTGTAATAAGTTGAGAAAGGATACATAGAGAGAAAGTGGTGTTGGGGGGGATTAGATATATTGTTTAATTAAGTTATTTATTTATTATTCCCCTTAATCCTTCCCCTGCACAGTAATCAATAATGTTCTGCACCATACAGGCTATTGTTGTGCCTGTGCATTAAAGTGTGCAATGTCCCTGTAAATGTGGCTAGAGTGAATGAGTGACTTAGTGTTATGCTGCCTTGCCCACAGTTATGGTAATAGTGCTGCCCCCAATGTATTTTCCCCATTATTTAATTGATTTTTAAATCGTTGCCTTTATATTTAATTATTCTTATTGTGGTCTGCTGTTTGGATTGGTTGGTGCTTTTAACCAATGCCCTCTGTGCTGGTTGGATGTTTGTGAGTGTAGTTGCACTCTCCACAAGATGGTGGCAGTGACTCTCAGTTAATCTACACTGTCTGACAGCTGCCTACACCCTTAATCCTGCATAGATAAGGGGGGAGTGGAGATCTTTTCTGAGATCACAGCAGCAAGTCTCGTGATGATATTTCTCATGGCTGCCAATCTGGACAGGCAAGATAGGTTAGTCTCTCAATGCGCCTCCTCCTCATGAGACCTACTTTGTTTGTAGTGTTTCAGTCAGGTAGATGATAGAGGAATTTCCTCTACCTTTTGATAGTAATAGGTGGTGAGTTTAAAAGACATAATGTGCCATAAAAGCTTCTTGAGAGCATGTCATTTTGAGGTGAGGCACAGAGGGACTGGGAAAATGCTTCAGAGACTGTTGCGCAGTTATGTCTTAAGTGAGTGCTTCAGGTGCTGCTATGCTTGTAATGGGAAACTGTGGCACATTACTTAGTATTACTCTTGGTTAATAAAAGTGGAAGTAAGCCCTAAGCCAATTGAGACCACTTTCCCCACAATAATGGGGGTATCTAGGTAGAACTTCCCAACAATAATCTATCTAACTCAATTTTAAACTGGCTACATGATGTCTGATTCACTATATGTTGTGGTAAACAATTTCAAAGCCCCACTGCTCTTAGAGTAAAATAACATTTTTGTTTATTTGTAAATGCCCTTAGTATTTGAATTTGCCTGTTATTACATCTTAGACCATACATTTTGTCCAGATATTTTAAACCACATGTGTTCATAAGATTTTCATCATTTAAAATATTAAATAAGAACAGTAAGTCACCTCTATCACACCTCGTCTGTAAATTATATAGTCCTAAGGATTTTACCTTTCTTGATATGTAAGATGCCTTATTTCTGGTATTAATTTTGTCATTCTTCTTTGTAAGCTCTCCACCACTTTTTTGTCTTTTTAAATATGGTGCCCAGAAGGAAGCTGCATAATCAGTATAAGGTCTAATATATGACTGATATAATTTTGTAATGCATTCTTTATTTCATGTTATAAATGATTTTCTAATGGCAGTAATAATACGATTACCTGTATGGATTACTTTATTACATTGATTACTCCAACTAAATTTGTTATTTACCATGACTCCTAGATCTTGTTCATAACACCATGTCTTAACATCAGTCCCACACAAGATATAATCAGTATTGGGATTTCTTTCCCCCAAATGCATGATCAAACTTTTTCTGTATTTAAAAACATGTTATTTTCTTTTGCCCACTTTTTAATAATCGAAAGGTCTTTTTTTAATATGTTTATTTTTATTTCTGTGTCTACTTCTGCCGAGATTTTAGTGTCATCTGCAAATTTACTTATCTGATTTGAAACACCTAAGTAAGTGTAAGTCCCCAATAAATATACCAAAAAGGGTAGAACCCAGGGCAGAGCCCTGTGGCACACCACTGGTAACTAAAATGCTACCCGAGATTATGTCACCTATCTTAACTTTCTGTGATCTGTTCTTTAACCAATCCTCAACCCATTTTACGGTATAACTATTAAATTCTAACTTTATCAACTTCTTAAGTAATAGATCATGTGATACCTTATCGAATGCTTTTTTTAAAGTCCAAGAATATAATGTCCACTGGAATATTTCTGTCTAGACTAGCACTAATGTTTTCATAAAATGATACTAAATTTGTAATACATGATCTACCTCTTCTAAAGCCGTGTTGTGTATCATCAACTATTCCCTTTGTTATTATTTTTGGTCCATTTCTTGTTTTAGTATTCCTTCCATAGTTTTGCACAAAACAGATGTTAAACTAATAGGTCTATAGTTATCAACTTTATTTTTATTACCCTTTTTATGTATTGGAATCACAGTGGTCAATTTCCAATCTTCTGGTACCTCACCATTCCTGTATGATTTATTAAAAATAATATACAAACTAGTTGGGGGTGGCAAATGGACAACAGGTAGGCAGGGATCCGATAGAGTGGAGTCACAGTCTACCCCCCACAGGCTAGCAGGGAAGGACTCGGATGGCCAAAAAAGGAGGGAGTAGAAGGAAGGAAGGAAGGAAATGGAGGCCAATGAAGGGGAAGGGGCAGGATGGAGGATGATCTCACTGAGTGCAGGAAGCTTAGGCAATAAATTTGCTGAGCTACAGGCACTTTTTGCAGTGTGGAGAGTGGAAATTGCAGCTGTCACAGAAACGTGGGCAACTGAGCACCGGGACTGTGATCTGGCAATCCTAGGATACAAAGTGTACAGGAAAGACTGTAAGGAAGGGAGTGAGGGGTGGTGGAGTGGCAGTCTATATGAGGGACAGGATCAAATGCACAAGGGATGAGGGGGAAGAAAGGAGAACAGAGGCAATCTGGCTGCAGCTCCTAGACTCAAGGGGTAGGAAACTGAGGTTTGGGGTGGTATACAGGCCATTATCTCAGACTGAGGAGCTTGACTGGAATTTAGCAGGACAAATCAGCAGGGTATGTAGAAAAGGGAAGGTGGTCTTTGTGGGGGATTTCAACTTGTCAGGGGTTGACTTGAGCATTCCGGCCACCTTCAGTGCTAGGGAGAAAGTGCTCCTGGACACAATCCAGGAGGGTCTCCTGACACAGTTGGTTAGTGTATCTACTAGGCTAAAGAACACTTTAGATCTGGTGTTGTTGAATGGGGAGGCAGTAAGGGAAATAAAGGTGGAGGACCCACTAGCTGACAGCGATCACCGAACGGTGTGGTTTAATATCATGACATGTGGGGAGCCAGAGAAATCAGTTACTCAGGTAGTAAACTTCGGGGGAAAAACTTTGGCAAGATGCAGGAAGTACTGAAAGGGAAACTAGAGGGCATAAGGCAGGAGATGGATGCAGAGCAGAAATGGAATATTATTAAAAGGGGGATTACATAGGTGACAGAAGCCTGCACCAAGACACAGAGTAAGATGGGCAGAGCAAGAAAACCATGCTGGTTGAACAGCGAGGCAGTGGAGGTGGTGAGAGCAAAATGAGTGGTGCACCAGAGGTATAGAAGGATGAGAAAGGAAGTGGACAGGGAGGAGTATGCAAGATGGTCCAGGGAGGTGACCAGAAAAGTGAGAGAAGCCAAGGCCCAGCGGGAGCTGAGATTAACATAGGGAATTAATGGGGAAGGGAGAAAGACTTTTTTAGATACGTCAGGGAGAAAAGGAAGTGCAAGGAGAAAATAATGAGGATAAAAAGGGGTGGGGAGTGGATGGAAAAGGGTGAGGAGCAGGCAGAAGCACTGAATGAATACTTTTGCTCAGTGTTCACAGAAGAAAAGAGACCACTACTACCATGGGCTGGGAGGTGGGGACAGGGAGAGGAGGCAACAGATGGAAGAACTGAGGCAAGTAGAGTCCTTGAGGGACTGAGGGCACTGAAGGTAGACAAGGCACCAGGGCCAGGTGGTATCCACCCCAGGGTGCTGAGGGAGATGGTGGAGGTGTTGGTGGAGCCTCTAGTGGATCTGTACAGCACCTCACTGGATTCGGGATGTGTGCCACTGGACTGGAGGATGGCACATGAAGTACCATTACACAAGAGTGGACCAAGGGATGAACCGGGTAATTATTGTCCTGTAAGTCTCACCTCCATAGTGTGCAACTTCATGGAGACAATACTAAAGGAAAGAACTGGTGTTGTACCTGGAGGACAATGGCCTCCAGGATGTGATGCAGTATGGGTTTGTGTCAGGAAAGTCTTGTCAAACCAACCTGATACAATATTATGACTGGGTGACAGGTGAGCAGGATAATGGTCATGCAGTGGATGTTCTTTACTTGGACTTCAGCAAGGCTTTTGATTCTGTGCCTCATGGGTGACTTGGGAGGAAGCTAACTGGTGTAGGGGTAGGGTCAAAAATGATAAACTGGATTACAAACTGGCTGAGTGGGAGGCTGCAACAGGTGGTGGTGAGATGGGAGCTCTCAATGCCAAGGCCGGTAATGAGTGGGTGCCACGGAGCTCGTTGTTGGGGCCAGTATTGTTTGGGCTTTTCATATCAGACATTGCGCATGAGGTGGTGAGCAAGATAAGTCTGTTCACTGATGACACCAAAATCAGAACAGTGGTTAATGGAGAGGAGGGATGGAAGCAGCTGCAGGGGGACCTAGGCAAGCTAGAGGAGTGGTCAGAAAGGTGGCAGCTGGGGTTCAATGCAAAGAAGTGTAAGGTTATGCACTATGGGGTGAAGAACCCAAGGAGTGAATACTGGCTGGGAGTGGTTAAGTTGGGGATCACTGAGGAGGAGTAGGACCTAGGGGTAATGATAACAGGGACCATGACAACACTGCCCAGTATAGGAGAGCAGTTACAAAAGCGAACAAAATACTGGGGTGCATAGAAAGGGGGTTTTCATCCAGGCAAAGAGAGGTGATCTTGCCCCTCTACAGGTTGTTGGTAAGGCCTCACTTAGAGTATTGTGTGCGGTTTTGGAGGCCATACCTAAAGCATGATATCAGGCTACTGGAGGGGGTGCAGTGGAGGGCAACAAAGATGATATGTGGAATGGAAGGGACAGGCTATGACAGCAGGCTGAGAGACCTGAATATGTACACCCTGGAGGATAGAAGGGACGGGGGGTATGATAGTGACATTCAAGTATCTGAGGGGGATCAATAAGGATGGGGCAGATGAGGTCTTTAAGTTAAGGAGGGGGAGGGTCACCAGGAGGCATGGGCTAAGAATTGAGGGGGGGAGATTTAGTAAGGAAATGAGGAGACACTATTTCACAGAAAGGGTGGTAGCAAAATGGAACACCCTACCAGAATGGGTGGTATCATGTAAATCTGTGAACAGCTTCAAAAGGGCATAGGACAGGGAACAGGGGAGAGTGAGGGTGGGGGAGATGGGGTGGCAGTGGGATGACAAATGGGAGGGTGGGTGGAGCAGCTGCAAACTAGAGGTGCTGACTGCACACTTGAGCAAACTTAGATAGACTGGGCAGTCTATTTCTGCTGGCACATTCGTATGTTCGTATTTAGTGCCACTGAATTTGAGAAATGACTGAATCCAGCACAAGCATTTTAAGTACCTTCCAGTGCAAGAAAACTTTTCTGGATGAGTTTGTGAGTACCTTTTTACAAGTTAGTGATGCTAGTGGATCACAAGATTCTTGTTGGTGATTAATACAACTCAGGAACTGTTGGCAAGGGCACCAGGTTGATTATTTATTATATTACCTCCTGTAAATCATTGCATAGATTCTGTGTTCGTTTATGTGGGTCAGACATTGTTTTTAGCTCCTGGCGCCACTAGCAGGGATGTTCAGGTAGCATATAATCTCTATGCTTGTATGATGTGATAATGTTCGTAATTTGAATACTGTGCTGGCAATTTCTTAGCTAATATTTTTCTAGACAACCAACGCTAGTAGAAGCCACAGTGCTAACATCCCTAAGACTACCAGTTTTGCAATTTTAAACAGTTGCATATCTGCCGAAACATACTCCGGAGCTGCTGCATTGAAATATGTTACATTACATCTAAACACAAGTACTGCTAGCAGGGGTACCAGATTAATTTTGCAATAATGTCATCATTTATTGTCTGACCCCATGGATAATCAGTTACTGTGCTCAGTCATTCAGTTACTGTGTAGGCATTTAAAAGTATTTATATTCTTTGCTCACATTGCATATAATATTTGTTATATTAGCAGATGTTTTCAGCTCTTTTAATATCAAATGCTCTGAATAATGTAGTCTTCTTACCTGAGCGTAGCAAACTTAAATTTTATCAGCACACTGGAGCTGTAGGATGTACTTGAAATATTCACTTGCTGCAGCAACCAAACTCCATGTAGGAGTTGTTTTAAATATATGTGAGACAGCACTCCTGTGGCTGCTAGCAGGAGCCATAGGGTGTTCCCAATCCCACCAGAGTGTAGTGGGAGCAGGCTGAACTGGGACTGCTATCAGGGATCCTGGAAAGCTGCAAACTGCAGTCATGAGTGCTTAATTCATCTTAGACTCACTGAGAGGGAATCTAAGGCATCTGGAATTAAATTTATGGGTATGATACAATACACTGAGTTGAACTTCAGTAGTGTGCCTCTGACAATAATTTAAATGTTGGCCGTGTGATTGTCTCTGTGATTCCTAGTCAGATACCATGAATTGGTTTTGAGTAGCACAAAGGAAGTTATTTTAAACAACCAACACTCTCTCTCTGGAATCTAGATTGAGCCATATATTTTCTCAACGTAATTCCATAAGATGCTTTGCTATGCTAGCATATCCTAAACTGCCAAAAAACCTTAGATATAAAATTATTAAGCCTGGTGGCCTTACCTTTTGTGTGATATTCTTGAAATAACTGCTTGGGAACTGTTGAGATGTGCCACATCCTGAACAGATGCACATGAAGAACTGATCCTGGAGAGGCAGCATCACAGAGAAAGGGGGTCAGACTTCTTTGAAGTCACATGTGCATCAAGCAACCTATCAGGTGGACACAACCCATGTGTAAGGAATATGGAGTGCCTCAGAGATTATCCCCACAATAATTGTTTCCAGAAAACAAACCAGCAGCTAATAAAAACACATTTTGCTATATGTGAAAAGGACTTCAGTATGGAGCATCATATAAATAGTCTTGAAAATGCTGCAATTGGACTGGCTATCAGCATTTTGAGACCCTTACCTTAATCTCTGTTACACTGTGAAGTATAGCCTGATCACCATGGCTCATGAATTCTTACTGTCAGTATCCTATCCTCAAGTACTGCTGAATGACTGGAAGGAACGCCGCATTCTGATTCAGAACCAGCATTCTGAAACAGTTGGTGGCTGAGCTATTTTATTAGTAATCTCCCTTTCAATGAGGAAAATATTCAAAGGATATACTTCTAACACGTTTCTTTTGATATATATATATATATATATTTTTAAAGCAATAGGACAGTTCCATGCATTAGAGTAACAGTCAATCACCCCCTAGGGAAATATGGAATCCCCTAGGACATGATTAACAGATTGTTAATCTAACAGAGACAGAGAATTTGATGGCAGATAAGGACCACTTGGCCCACCCAGTCTGTCCAGTTTGTCACTGCCTAAAGAGTCACCACAGACCCTACCTGATCTCCAGCTGCTCCTCTCTGCTTCCCTTGCAAGATTCCTTTGTGCCTTTCCCATGAATGCTTGAACCCCACCACTGTTTTCATCCCTACTGCCTCCTCTGGTAGACTGTTCCAGGTATCCACTGTTCTTTCAGTGAAGAAGTACAGTACTTCCTAGCATCCCTCCTATATTCCCCCATTCCAACTTAATTGCGTGCCCCTTTGTCCTCATGTTCCTTCCCTTCTGAAAGATAATCCCATCCTATATCTTATCCCCCCATGAAGTACTTATAGGTCTCTAGCATGTACCCTCCCCCTTTGCTGCCTCTCTGCTCCTCCAGGGTGTGCATATTGAGATCCCTCAGTCTCTTCTCAAAAGGCTTATGATACAACACCTGCCATGTTTTTGTTACCCTCTTTTGGACAGCCTCTACCCTATCCATGTCCATCCTGAGATGTGGTTTCCAGAACTGGACACAGTACTCCATATGTGGTCTCATCAGCAACTCTGATACAGTGTGCACACCTCTCTTTCTGCTGGTCCCCCATGTACCCAGCATCCTGCTGTCCCTGCCTACTGCCATGTCAGGTCATCAGGTATGATACACCAAGATTCCTTTCCTGCCTTGTGACTGTCAAACCCTCTCCCTCCATTTTCCATGCAACCCCTAGATTTCTGCACCCTAGAAGCATGATTTTGCACTTCTTTGCATTGAAACACAGCTGCCATACCACTGACCACTGCTAGAGTTTTCTCAGATCTCTACTCATTCCCTTCACCCTCTCTGGAGTATGCACCTTAATACAGATTTTGGTGTCATTTGAAAAGAGACACACCTTCCCTTCCAGCTCTTCTGCAATGTCACTTATGAAGACATTGAAGAGGTCTTGTCCCAGTGCTGAGCCCAGAGCTACCCCACTTCTCACTCTCTGCTTATTAGAGTGAATGCCATTTACCACCAGCCTCTGTCATCTATCCATCAACCAGTTCTGTATCCAGTTTACATAGAAACATAGAAACATAGAAGTTGTCAGCAGAGAAGAACCTCTTGGCCTACCTAGTCTGCCCTACTGTCCCTACCCACTGTGCCACCGCAGACCATACTTGATATCTGATCTTTTCACCCTGGCCTTATTACTAAGGTTCTCTTGTGTTTATCCCACACATGCTTGAATCCTGTTTCTGTTTTAGCACCCACCACCTCCACTGGGAATAGTGCTCCAGGTGTCCACCACCCTTTCTGTGAAGTATTTCCTTACATCTCCTCTGTGTCTTCCTCCCTTCAGCTTCATAGCATGACCCCTTGTCCTCAATCATCTTTCTCAATGTAAAATGCTACCTTCATGTACCTTATGAATACCAGTGAGGTATTTGAATGTTTCTTTCATGTCCCCCCTTTCCATTCTTTCCTCTAGAGAGTGTATATTTAATTCCTTGAGTCTTTTCTAATAGGGCTTTTGATGCAGACCCTGCACCATTTTAGTTGCTCTCTTCTGTACTGCCTCCTCCCATTCTATGTCCTTCTGGAGATGGGGCCTCTAGAACTGGAAACAGAATTCAAGGTGGGGCCTCATCATCGATCTATAGAGGAGTAACACTACCTCTCAAATTCTGCTGGTGATACCCCTCCCTATTCACCTGAGCATCCTGCTAGCCTTCCCATTGCCTAAAAGTGCTGTTAGCAGTGCAGTAGTGCAAATTCACACATGGCACAGATGAAATACAGGGAAGTTACATTTGCAGCTAGTGGCCCCATAACTTTATGCATTTTTAGATTTGCAAGACTCCTCAAGGCTCTTTAGTCCGTGAATGGACTTGTGTCCACCTCCCTCCTCAAAATGTTCCTGCTACTTCTATGTGGTCTGACCCATTTCCCTCCACTGTGAAGACTGGGCAGAAGTAGCTGTTCAGAATACTGTATCTGCTTTTTTCTGATCCACCCTTGCACAGTCTCCCTACCCTACTTATCCTCACAGTCCCTGCCCTTGTCTTCCTCTTTTCTCTTATGTACCTAAAAAAGCCAGTCAACCCCTTTAGCTACCTCTCTGGCTATACTTTCCTTTGTTTGTGCCTTTGTACCCCTTACCACCTTCCTTGCTTCCTTCTGCTTTTCCTGGTACACCTTCCTATCCTCTTCCCTCTGCATCTCCTTGTACTGCTTGAAAGCCACCCCCTTAGTCATTACCTTTACTTTTACAGTCATTTCTCTCAAGAAGAGTAGTGGTCCCTTTTCCCTCCTGTTTTTGCTCACTCTTTGCAGATTTTTCTTGCCATCATTGTGCCTTCACTTACTTTGCCCACTGTCCCACCACCCACCCTCGAAATCTCCCCTGCTAGGTCATCTCTGAAGCATTCACTCTTTTTTTTTTTCATTTTTTAAAATCTGCCTTACTGCATTCCAGGACCCTTATATCCATGTGTAGTGTGTCTCTGCCACACTCATTATGTTAAACCACACTGTACAGTAATAACTGATTTCTAGGTGGCATCCCACCTTGAAATATACAATAATGTCCCTGTGTGTGAACTTCAGCTCAAGTATTGCCCCATCTTGAGCAGGCTGTTTCATGAGTTGCCCCTGGAGGGAGTCTAGGATAGCCCTGCTTTTAGCTAAGGCCATGTCTGGGAGGCTCCAATCTACATCTGGCAAACTGAAGTCCCCCACCTGTAGCATCTCCACCCTTTTTTGCCATTGTGCTGATGGCTTTCTGCAGTGACTTATACAATTCTTCATCTTGTGTTGCAGGTCTGTATATCACCCCAGCATGAATAGTGGCTCTGGCTCCTGTCTCCAGGGTGACCCATGGCACCTCCATCCCATCCTTTATCCCAAGATTCCCTTGCATTTCCATCATCCTGATACCCTCCATCATATACAGCACAACCTCTCTACCCTTTCTCCCCTCCCTATCTTTTCTGAACTGAGTGTAGCCTAGGTATGGCAATGCCCCATTTGTGACTCTCTGTGCACCTACAACTCAAGTTATGGCCACACAATTCAGGTCTTCCCCCATCATGATAGCCTCCAGATCTGTAATTTTGTTTTCAAGACTCCTTGCACTGGCCCACATGCTCTTCTGACCTTGTTCCTACTCTACCTGCAACTCCCTTTCACCTTTCCTGCCTTTGTATCCACATAAAACTTACCTCTCCCTCCTCGCTAGCCTCTTTGTGCATTGCCTCATCAACACCTTCATTTCTGCCTCTTTTGTTCTTGTCCCTGTCCCCTGCTATGCTTCTTCCTCTTCCTCGGGCCCTCTTTCCCTTTGGCTCGAATCTGTGGAGGGGGACAGATTATGCCTCTTTTGTATTACCACCTCCCCCTTCTAATAGTTTAATTATTCAACATACTACAATTCAAACTTTCCACTGAGGAAGGTGGTACCTTTCCCAGGAAGATGCAAGCTATCACCTCTATATAAACCCATATTCTTCCAGGACAGCCCGCAGTACTCAATGAAGCCAAACCCCTACTTCTTGCACAATTTTTTCAACTAAGTGTTGAAGACCCTGGTACAGAGCATCCTATCCTCCCCTAAGCTGTAGACAGGTAGTACCTCAGTGAATGCCATGGTTCATGCTACGTGACTTAGGCCCCCTCCCCAGTTCCCTAAACTCTTCCTGAACTACCACAACCCCATTCCTTTCTGGGTCACTTGTCCCCAGGCGGACAATGACATCCAACTCCCCCCTGCCATGCCACCCAGGCAATCCTTAGGATTTGCTGTCCATTACTCTGAGCTGAGGCACAAGGTAGGCCCTTAAGCATTCCTCTCCACCCCTTCCTGCTCCTAAATCTATCCACCTCACAGCTGAGTCCCCCACCATAAACTGCTTTCTCATCTGCTGGGGTTCTATATCTCCCATCTTGGGCCTCCCCCTTTGGAGTACCCCCACATCCTCCCTTGCCAACATTTCAGGTGCCTTCTCTCAACAGTCCCATCCCACTGAACAGTGATGGAGTTCTGTAGTGGCACAGGCTGAGGAATGTGCCCCTGACTTGACACTCCCATCCTCCCAGAGCCCACCAACATCCAGCTTGCCCTCCTTTTCTTACTGAACATCTGGGGCAAAAACAGCAGACTCAGTGGCAACTGAGTTGGCAAGAGGTCCTCTGGGTCCTAGCCAGGAACCTGCATGCTCAACCCAGAAAGGATGGGGCAGCACCTCAGTCTCCAGAATGTCTCCCAGGAAGTGCAGCTCCACAACCATTGCACTGCACACCTCCAATATCTGCTGTTTTGAATTATTCTCTTCTGCTTCTTAAAGTACCTTGCCCCTATTGTACCTTCCCTTTACTTGCTGCTTTGCCGCCTACACTCTCTATTAGTGTAACCCCCCCTGTAACCTGGGGTAACAAGAATCCCACTTAGATCTAGTGGCAGGCAGGGAAAGGCAGCTTGTGAGACACCAGTTAAATGAGTTTCACACTGTTTCACTCTGTCCTTAGTCTCAGCTGAGCTGGAGGGATGACATCATATAGAATTCTCACAGCAGCATAAGCCACATTGGAATGCTGCAGCAAGGGGCTAGCTTAGAACATTGAGGATTTTAGTCAGTCTGCAGAGGAGGGTTGAGAGTGAAGGAGGTGTGCTGCAGGTGGCAGCCCCTCAGAGCCTAGCTCTAAAATAGAGCTACCCAGAGGTATAGGGTGTGTGTTCTTGCCCTAGAGAAGGACAGAGAAGAAACCTGACATAGTGGTAGTGACCGCTCCCCAGCTTGTTCCAGTGCCCCATCCCTGGAGGGATAGGGGGAAGAGACCAGCAATTTCAGGGGCAATCCCCTGACTCTGCTGAAGGAGGGAAAGCTGCCTGATGATTTGTAGAGCAAGTACTGAGGTACCAAGATATGTTTTTTCTTTGCCAGAAGCCCCGGGGGCACCTGCAAACCAGTTGGTGAGTCTGCTCTGCTTTAGAGACCCTGTTTTCACTGAGTAAAGTATCTGTTACTGTGGGGTCAGGGAAGGACAGCCAAGTACAGTACTTGACATTTGTGTATGACTTAAAATGCATCTAAACAGTGGGGGTCTACAGGGATGGACATAGCCACTTAAAGAACATTACAAGTCAGGACACCAGTTCATGAAGAGTAGAGTGTTAAATGTGTTATACATTTCGAGATAGCATTCTACAACCAGAGAGGTACACAAGAAAAGGTGTTGATTCCAAATGAATGGCTGGGTATGGATTTGGGAGTGAGAGGTAGGAGACTCCTCATCTGGAGTAACCAGATTTACCTCCACGGGTTCACTTTGGGCACCTATAGCTTTCTTCCACGCACTTGGCCAGTGTCTGCAAAAAGTACCCAGATGTGGGATTGAGGATGATGTTTTCCCTTTGGTGCTAGGAAGTGCTCCTGAGTGGTAGAGGGAGCCACCAACAAATATCCATGTCATATGGAGAAATGTCCAAGTGCTGGCCGAGGTGCTATGCCAGGGAATCAAAGAGAAGAGTACCAGTTTGGGCTGAGAGCCCAGTGTGTTCAGAACCTGAGGGTTACAGTGTTGTGAAGAAGATGTGTTCTAGTCTCCGTTAATCTGCATTACCAGGGAGTATAGCCCTGTGGGGGTCCATCTATGCTTTATTATTCTGTTGTTGTTGTGAATAAAAGCCACACTCTAGAATCCCACTCCTGGTTTGGACATTTCAGTTATTGCTTCCTGTGTCCAGATTACTTGGGTGCCCCTGTGCAGAAGTTTCAAACTTAGCCAAAATGCCAAGCAACAGTTTTCTCCCTAAACCCAGGTAGCCAGGTAATGGGTTACAAAGATGGAGGCACCTCTCATAAAACCAAAAAATAGCATCAACCCGACCCCTGGTTACATTAAGACTTACTATAACACCTTACCCTTGATAGGTTACCTGCTTTCCCTTTTAATGGTTGTTATTTCTAGGTAAAGCTCTCCCTGTACCCCCCTGCCTCATTACCCCTTATTTTTGATTACTTTCCCCTGTTGTTCTTCCAACGTCACTGTATCCCAGATATGGTGTTTCCTATAGTTTCTCTTTTAGCTGCTACCTGCCTGCTTTCCCACCAACAATTACCAAATACACCCCCACCACCTGTAGCTGCCTCTACAGTGTACAGTGATGTATTAAGAACTTAAAAGTACATTACTATCTCCTGTATGTCTGGCTGTGGTAGAGCCCCCTACTTGCCTGCAGTGTCCTGTTGAAGCCTGCCAATGCCTAAGACACCAGTAACCTGTTCCAGTCCTTCTCTGTTCCACTCATGCTCTGGGACATGAGCACGATGTAACACACTGGGAGTGACTCCTTATATGCAATAGGTCACTGATGTCACGTGGTTCCATGATCCCAAAAACTACCAAAATGGTGTGGTTTTCTATTCCTGCAGAAAGACACACAAAAAAAGATAGAAACAGGTTGAAAATTGATTTACTTAATGTGAATTTCCTCCTTATAGGTCAATGGGCCTGGCATTGTACCCCTTTCACACAAGTGATCCAACCCCAGGTCATAACTTCTTTGTGAATAAACAAGCCAATGAGCCCAGATGCTTTCTTGTTTCCTATGTATTAGTAAACTTATTGAGCCTTACAGATAAGGACTTTTGGCCGTCCTTAAGGGTTCACTTTTTCAGAAAAAAAAGGTGTCAGCGTGGATCAATTGGTAGTACATCCACCTCTGGACCAGAAGGTCATGGATTCTCTTCCCACACCGGGATTGAACTTGCACATAAAACGCTGGCATCCGAGTGCAGTATTGGGGGGTGCTGTACTGCTGGGGTGTGCTGTCCTTTGGATGAGATGTTAAACTGAGGTCCCTTCTACCCATCCTTGGTGTTGTCCTGGTGGGTGTCCAGGTGGAAGTAAAAGAACCTAGGACACTCTTCGCAAAGAGTAGGGGACATTCCCAGTGTCCTGGCCAACATTCCTCTTCCCATAAACTGGTACATGCAATTATCCAGGCTGTGTGTGGGTGCTGATGTGTGATATGGCTGCCACTGCATATTCAGTCACTTCACTATCAGTCTAGCATTGCTTGTAAAGCGCTTTGGGATACACTGTGTATGAAAAGTGCTATATAAGTGCTGATTCTTCTTCTTCTACCCATGAGCCATCAGATGGCCCAGCATCTAACACTAATTACCTGGGTTCTGGAGCTGACTCAGGGCACTGGATTAGGTGTTCGAGGGTGGGGATGGAGAAGTACTGCTGTGTGGCAGTGCTCCCAGTCCGGGAGGGACATCACTGGGTTCTGCCACCACAGGGCCACCTGTAGTTGGCTGGGGAGCTTGCTGCTCTACAGGTGCATCGTGGGGGGTGGGAAGCACAATGGGGTAGAGCCAGAAAGCTTCATGTCACCCAGGCTGACTGTTTGATGACTACCAGTACTCTCAGCAGCTTCCCTGTGTGGATCCTTACTGGCATGACAGAGATGGGAGTGGCTAAGGGGCCATGGAGCCAATTGAAATGTCTGTCCACAGATCCAAATCTCCCCTATTGGAGCAGAAATTCCTTAAAATGGCAGTTATGCAGGTTCATTGACAATGACATTTTCCTACACATGCACGTAACTTTGTGCTGTCCTTCCCCATCCAGGCATCCAATTAAACCCTCCAGCTCCTTCCCTCTTCATGCTGTCCACCCTGCACCCTCAATCCTGGCATCCAAATATACCCTTCCACTCCCTCCCTTTCTGTGCTGTCTGCCCTGCACCCTCCATTCCCTGTCCTGGCATCCAATTTAACCCTCCTGTTACCTCCATCTGTGTGCAGTCCACCTCGCATCCTCCATTCCTTATCTTGGCATCCATTTGAACCCTCCCACTCCCTTCCTCTGCATACTGTCTGCCCTGAACCCTCTGTTACTTGTCCCTCTCTAACACAATACACCCCACTACATATACCATGCTAGGAAACATTCACCATTGACCAATGCTGGTTTGATGAAGTGTGTTGGAAAGTCTGAAGAGTTTTGATCCAGCCAAAACTGCTTTCTGTTTTCAAATGTTTTGAATTTGTAGCGTTTGCATGCAAGGTGGTAAAAATAACATAGGAGTGGGCCAGTGTTTTTAGACTTGCTCATAACATTTAAATGTTGACTTCAAAATATGACTGGCTTCTGGGAGTTGTCCTGCTGCTGTTTCAGTTGTGCAAGAGAAAGGGTGTATTATCTAAACCCGCCTAAGGCAGAACCACAATATTTGTATATGGGTAAAACAAACTTTTGGTTAAAACAAACTTCCAGAGTTCATCTTTGGAAATAGTCACAGTAATCCAGAAGTGCATAGCTGAGCTCCATGAGGTGCATCTTAATTGTCAGGTTGAAAGGGTATGAAGGCAGTTAAAGGGGTGTGATGTTATTTGTTTACAGTGCATGTACATTTAGTCACAATCTATGCTCAGTGACTTTCTGAAAAAAAAAGTGTGCTGGTTTTTATGCCAAGTGTAGGACTTCTGCATCTTACTGGTTTCATTGCTTGGACAACAAAAGCTGTTGTAGGCACATACTTGATGTAATGCATCTTTCAGCATTTTTTGCACAATTTAAAACTGAGCCTGAATTGGCCCTTGCACGTTTGAAAACTGGACACTGTCTGAATTTAATGTATTGCTTTCTTGAATGATAGAGAACATGGTTTTATTTACTGGATTTTGATAACCAGGTAAAGAGAGAGAACGACTCACTGATACAGAAATGTCCCTTTTCACATTGGTTGTACATATGAGCAAGCCAATGTATTGTGGCAATAGGTGATTTCAGGATGTGTGTCACTGCCGAGCCAATTGCAATACACAAAACTTGGGGCTCGGGAATGGGCTCGGCAGTCTACACCAATGACCACTCGGTGTGGTCCTGATGCAACTCTCTGCTGGGTGGGCTGAACGATCATGCTCTTCAAAGGATTGAAGGCACTCCAATCAGAGAGGGGCTTCAGTCATCTAATTTGAATAAAGTGTGGGCAACCAGACAGAAAGGGAAAACAAGTGCCTATCAGAGCACTCATCGGCACTGTTGCTCCAAGATGGAGAGTAAGTGCCAGCAAGCAAGTCGGCAGTCTGCTCCACTGGTTCACCCCGCTCACCACTCTGCGGCCCTTCCTTCATTCACCTATGGCCAGATGCCAATGAGTGTAGAAAGCCATATTGCCTCATAGTCCATGGCCTGCACTGAGGCCCTTCCCAAATGTTCGTTAGTTGAAAGCTGATGCAGCACCGCTCACCCCAATCTGCCTATCCATGCCACACCACCCAAAGCCCAGGCCACTGATCAGGCTGAGAATCAAAGAAAGAGAAGGATATGGGATGTGGTGCCCACAAGAAGAACCAGATCAGCAGCAAAGGAGAATGGATGCCCAGGCTAGGCAGCAGTGAGGCAGGCCCAACCCAGTCCAGGAGTGCAAGTCTCCTGGAGAGGGAGGAGGACTTAATTGCCTGCCTGGATCTCAGGGGTGGTCGTCAATCCAATCGCAGTCCTAGACCAGTAGAATAGCCAAAACTGAGTGAGCCAGTGCCTTCTTGTTGCCAGCCTAGGTTGCCTGCAGCCTGCCAGCCCAGTAAGTGATTCACCAGAGGAAAAGAACCAGCAGAGGCTCAGTAGGGTGTGACCCAGTTGAGGTAGGTCTACTCTCAACCCAGCTACCCTACCCTCAGGATCTACTCCCAAGTCCCAAAAAATTACTCTCAATTCTTGGATCCTCTCTCAAGAGCAACAACAAATTGTTTAACAAGCAACCAACACTCAACATTGACAAATGCGTGTCATACCAGGAGCAACTTTCGTTTTAGAGAAATAAGCAAAAACAAGCATTTGTTAATGCCGAATGTTGATTGCTTATATGTGCTGGTTAGGTATTTGGAAGTGAAAGTACCATGCCTAAGAACTGCCATGCCCCCCCCCCCCCAAGACATCCACTGTGTCTTTCTGTTCAGTATTCACAAAAGAGAGGGAGGGGCAAGGACCACAGCAGTACAGCAGTTGCAAAGGCATGAAGAGGTGGACAATAGTCCATTCACAGGCAGAAGAATCCTGCAGAAGGTGAGTAAATTGAAGGTGGACAAAGTGATGGGATCAGATGGCATACACCCAAGGATATTAAAAGAGCTGTGAAGGGAAATAGCAGTACCTCTGACAGCCATGTTCACTGAGTCATTCAACACAGGGGTTTTACCAGAGAACTGGAGGAGGGCACATGTGGTCCCTCTATACAAATCCAGCAGTAGGGAGGAGGTGGGGAACTATATGTTGGTCAGCCTCACTACAGTAGTGGGGAAGATCATGGAGACATTGGTTAAAGAAAGAATAGTGGTGCATCTAGAAGCCATCAGAGTCCAGGACAATAGGCAACATGGATTCACAGTGGGGAGGTCATGTCAGACAAATCTGGTTGATATCTTTGACTGGGTGACAAAGGAAGTACATCATGGTGGGGTAATGGACAACGATTACCTTGATGTAAGCAAAGCCTTTGACACCGTCTCACATAGGAGGCTGATAAATGAGCTGAGTAGGCTGGGCATGGGGAAAGGGTGGTTAACTGGATTAGAAACTGGGTAACAAACAGGGGGCAGAGAGTGGTGGTAAATGTGGTGCAGTCTGGGGAGAGGGGGTGTCCAGTGGGGTGCCGCAAGGAGTGGTCCTGGGGCCAGTCCTGTTCAATGTCTTCATTAGTGACATTGCAGATGGGCTGAAGGGAAATATTTGCCTGCTTGCAGATGACACCAAGATGTGTAACACAGTGGATACCCAGAGGGGGTGGAGAAAATGAGGAGGGACCTGGGGAAGCTTGAGAAATGGTCTTAATTCAAAAAAGTGCAAAATTATGCACCTGGGAGACAGAAACCCTAGGGAAAGGTACAGGATGGGGGTGGGGGACAGTCACAAAGAAGGAAAGGGACCTGGGGGTTCTTATTTCAGATGACAGGAAAATGTCAAAGTGGTAAGGCAGCTTGGAGGGCCAGTGACATGCTGGGGTGCATAGGCAGGGGTATCACCAGCATAAGGAGGGAGGTAGTGATGCCATTATATGAAACCATGGTCATGCTTCACATGGAGTACTGTGTGCAGCTCTGGAGGTCACACCTTCGCAAGGATATTAACAGGCTGAAGATGGTCAAGAGAAGGGTGAATGAGATGGTACAGAGCTTGCAACACAAGACTTATGAGCAGAAATTAAGGGACCTCAATATGTACTCACTGGAAAGGAGAAGAGAAAGCGGGGATATGATAGAAACATTCAAGTACCTCAAGGGTATAAATATAACTACTGAGAAGCAGGAGACAGCTTCTGTGTGATATTCTTTTGTTCTTATAAATCTGTAATCCCCAGAAGTTCAGTAACCACATGATCACACTGCCTTCTTTAGGCACTTTTATGCTGGTTGATGCCTGGTGTCAGATGGCAGACAGAGGGCTCACCAGATTGTGTTGCCATTTGAAAAACTACATAGAGTGTTCATTTACTGGTAAGCATTTTGGAAACCTGGTGAAGGTCTCACAATTTTTATTATGATTTCATCTCCTCATGTCTGTCCCCTTTGGTCCCCCAATCCCCACACCCCAACAGTCATCAGTGGCCACAGCTGCAGCCTTCTTCTTGCCAAGATGGTGGGTGAGAAACATAGAAACATAGAATTTGACAGCAGATAAGGACCACTTGGTCCACCTAGTCTGCCCATTTCCCTATCTGATGGATAAGCTGCACATTCTAGTTAATCAACAGCCTACTTCCTCCTACCCCCCAGTAGTATTGCCTTATGTCTGTCCGTGAGCAGCTGCCTTCACAGTCTGTGAAGTCTGACGTCTTTCAGTGCCGCTTATTGGTCATCTTCCAACACAGGCGAGGTGCTGCCAGCCCAAAACTAACTCAGGACAAGCAGGTTTCAAAGTGGGGAAGAAATGGAGTGGGCAAGAATCAAGTACTCATTCCGATGCAGCGTCGATTTTAAGATCAGCATACTGATGTGGACACTGTAAATAGAACTCCAGCTCTTTAGGCAGCCTTATGAAGAGTAAAGGCTTCTCAAAGCACTGTAGTTCTGTTTATTGTACTCTAAGTGGGCTGCATCTAATTCGGTAATTTACTGCACCTGATATCTAGATTTATGGTAGGCCCAACTTTAAATAAACACTGCACCTGAATTAACACCTGGTGCCATAGAAACATAGAATTTGTCTGCAGAAAAGGACCACTCAGCCCACCCAATCTGCCCAAGTGTTCTCTACCTTCTTATAACGCCTGCCTGTATATGTTACTGCATGTCTTATTCTGCCTGCGTCCATCAGGACCTCCTTGTGAATGAGCTTGCTTAATGGATTTTTCCTGCAATGAACTTGAACCTACTCCACTTCCATGGCCTATTGATCTCCATTGACCTACTCCTTCCCCTTTTTTAATATACCCTTATATTTATCCCATGCATGCTTCATGCCCCCCTACCATTTTAGCTCCCACCACTTCTCCTGGCAGTCTGTTCAAGGTGTCTACCACCCTTTCAGTAAATAAATATTTCTTCACATCTATCCTGAATGCCCCCCCGCTTCATTATATTTCCCTTGGTTTGGGTGCTCATCCTTATTTGAAGGAAACTCCCCAACTGTACCCTCTTTACACCTGTGAGGTACTTTGTAAGTCTTGATCATGTCACCTCTCGCCCTCCTCTCTTCCAGAGTGTACATGTTGACATTCTTCAGCATTTCCTTGTAGGGATTCCTGGGAAAATTCTGAACCATTTCAGTTGCCTTCCTCTGGAAAACCTCCACCTTGTGTCCTTTCTGAAGTGTGGACTCTAAAACTGGACACAGTACTCCAGCTGGGGGTATAGCAGGGAGTGATACAATGGCAGCACAACATCCCTCCTCCTACTACTGGAAATGCCACTCCTTATGCACCCCAGAATCCAATTTGCCCTGCCCATAGCCTTGTCACACTGTACTGCCATCTTGAGGTCCTCTGATATAATAACGTCAAGAACCCTTTCATGTCTAGTGAGTATCAATACCTCTACCCATCCTATACCCAGCATCGGAGTTCCTATGCCCTAGGTACATGATTTTACACTTGTTGGCATTGAACCCCAAGTAAGTAAGAAAATACAATGGATTTTAATGAATTGCAGGCATTTAAGTAGCTTTTCAGGGAGTGTGTATGTGTGTGAGTGGGGGGGGGGCTCTGCTACTATAAATATTTGCTTTTGATTTGGTATAATGTGCGAACAGGCTAACTCTGCTCCCCACTCCATGTGCTATATTGGAGATAAAGAGCCCAAATAGCATTGAGCCAAGCATTGAGCTCTGCGGCACCCTGCTTGTCACTGCTCTGGGTGCTGAGACCTACCCCACCACCACCACCACCCTCTGCACCCTCCCCTGCAACCAGTTCTCTATCCATTTAGTCAGACCACCTTCCAACCGTACCCCTCCTTCTCCTCACTCTTCTCTTCCTCCTTGGCCTGTGTCCCTCCTCCTGGTAGTCCGCACCCATTCTCCTCCTTATTCTTACTGGCTGGTGGTGCTTTCTGTATTACACTCAGACTACTCTGCCTGCCCCCTGTCAGAGTTACTATGCCTCTGCCTTTACCTTATCTAGGGCAGTGACCTCATCAGGCTCCCTTGTCCGGACCTTTCTACCAACCTCAGTCTTTTGGCCACCCCTCCCCCGTTTATTTAAATCCACCTTAGTAGAGATATAACCCTCTAATCCTGCCTTTTTTTTTTTTTATATTTCTCACTGGGCTACGGTTATCTTGGTCATCCTGACCGACCCCCCCAGCCCTGACCAAAACATCAGGCCGACCTGCTCACCTACCCAGATTACCCCCCTGGTGGGGTGGTGAGGAGCTTCCCAGGCCAACCCACCGGAGCAGGATCCGGTTGAGGAGGCACTATTCAGGGCAGGCAGGGGGAGGTCAAAAGCTCATGCTGCCAGACTGTAGCTCATTTTCCACTTTTCTCCCCTTTGCAGAGTGCGGGTGTGCAATGACACTTAGGCACAGCATGCCAACGTCTGCTACATTCTGCCACCTTTTACTACACCACTGTAGTAGAGCCAGTGGTCATCACCAGGGGCCGTTACAGGGTGGTGGGTCCCTAGATCCCATTCTGGGATAGGAGAGCAGCCCTCCGGATGCTCAATCCTATCCTTCCCTTGCAAAATGCTGGTGGCCTGGGCTTGTGTCTGAACCCTGGTTGCCAGCATGGTGTGAGGTGTAGCATCCAGTGCCTCAACCCTCAGCGCCAGTGGTCTGGCAACAATACTGCCTTTCATACTCCCCTCCCTTTCCTGCTCCAGTGTATCCTGTCCCCCACGTACAAGTCACAGTTCCCCCCAGACCCTACCGCAGTTAGTCACTAACCCTTAATGTTTCATGTGGCACCAATTCCTCAGCCATTCGAACTCCTCAAACCTACCCCTCCTTGCCATGCTTGCACATGGTACCGGCAGTACCTCCAAGAATGCCACTGACTTCCCCACCACCTCACACTGCCTGCCCAAGTACTCAAACCTTCCCCTCACTACTTCCAGTGTCCCCTGCAAAGTTGTTTGTACCCACATGCAACAGTAAATGAGGTTTCTTCCTCCCCCCTCACTGCACGCTTGAGCAGTGCATGCCCTGCCCCTCCTGCAGTCAACCTGGGGACAGCTTCAACCCAAATATGTCTGTGCCTTCCCCCTTTCTGCACCATCTCACCCATTTCAGCATAGAATCCCCCAGGATGAGTACCCCCCTCACCCCATACCCCCTTTTTCTTCTAATGCTCCTTCCACTATTCCAGTATTCACTCTTCACTGTCCCTTACCCCGCAACTGCACCCTCTGTGACTTCTGTATCTGTACCTCCTACTCCCACCCAACCCCTTTTCTCTGCCTTATTCCTCCCATCCCCCTTCAACCCCTTTCCAGCCTGACTACTTCCTACTGGGCTTCCCATGTCGAGCTCCCCTCCTCCCCTGCTGACTTCTAACCCCTCTCCTACCCCCGCTGTTGTCGATTTACAGCTCTCATTCCCTTCTACCCCGATAGTGATGCCCCTCCCATCCTTCCCCCTTCCTGTAGCCTTCTCTCCTTCAATCACCACCCCTCCTTCCTTACTAGTCCCTCTTCTACCCTTTTGTCCTCGCTATCTCTTCCCCTACTTGTTGCCATCCCTCTCATGCCTTGCTTGTCCTCCCCCCTTCAGTATGTTCCTGCTCCTCCTCTTGTCCCATAGCAGAGGATCAATTCTATTTGTAGTCGATATCTGTCCTACATCTCTTCCCCCTTTCGGTTCCCCCCTCCTACTTATTCCCCTCTGCGGCACCCCTGGTCATTCCCTACCCGCAACCATCTGCTCTCTCCCCTGGTACTCCTCATGGTGTCTTTCTCCCCCATCAGGAGGCTCGCCTCAGGCACCCCCTCCCTTCTTTTCTCTTTTCTGCTAGTGCCTCTGATACTGGGGTCAGTTTCAGTCCCTAGTTATTCTTCCTCCATCCCCCTTTGCCATCCCCTATTCCCCCCCTCAGGATGCCTACCACACTCATCTGCCCTACCACTTAGACTCCTCCCTAACTTCCACAGTTCATCCCTCAAACTAGGCAGTCATCTACAGACCATACCACCCCCCCATCCTCCAAATCCAGTCCAGGATCATGGCAGACCCACACCCTGTACATCCCTCCACCCTTCCAAAGATGCCTGCCCTATTGACATGTGACACCTGTCCCATTTTGGCCCCCATCTTATGTTACAGGCTCTTACTCCCAGGAGCTGTACCCTAGCACAACTCTTAGGCCCCTATTTACTCAAACTCCTGCCCCCACACTAGTCCCCCTACTGACCCCTTGCTGACTGGGGTAATTCAGTTTCAAATCTCATCAGTTACATATTGTATTACTGCAGCAATCCTAAAACCTCCTTGTCCAGTTTTCACCTCTCAGCTACCATACTTTTTGTTCTCGGCTCTCATAGTTTCACTTGGCCCAGTTAGAAATCCTATTGCACTCCAAGTATTACTCAGCTCAGTTAGAGAAATAAACAGAACAAATAAATATATATTATTACAGCAGTAATAACAGTATAGCTCAGTACTTAGCTCAGTTAGAGAAAGAAACAGAACAACTAAATCTGTATTATTACAGCAACCCTAAAGTATCCAGTCATTGCTTTGTCTCCACTCCAGAGACTCTGCTGTAATATAGGACCACAGAGTACCCTGGGCAGGAGGGTGGACAACTCTAAAGTCCAGGCAGAGCTCCATTGAGTTTGCTCACTCCCCCCCCTCACTCGCTCATTCTATTTCTCCCGACGCTGCAGGCTGCCCTTTTGTACTGGGCTTCTGCTTACATTGGCACCTTTTTCTGCCCACAAAGAAATCCACATCAGTTCCAACACAGCTCCCTTGAGTTTGCTTACTTCCCCTCTCTCACTCGATCTTTCTGTTTCTCAAAATGCTGCAGGCTGCCCTTTTGTACTGGGCTCCTGCCTATGTTGGCACCATTTTTTCTGCCCCAAAGAAATCCACAGCAGTCCCGACAGAGCTCCGTTAAGCTCACTCACTACTCCTCTTTCACTCGCTTGTTCTGTTTCTCCCGGTGCAGCAGGCTGCCCTTTTGTACTGGGCTCCTGCCTGCATTGGTACCTTTTTCTACTCACAAAGAAATCTGCAAAAGCCTTCACACAGCTCCGTTAAGCTCGTTCACTCCACCCCCTCTCACTCACTCATTCTGTTTCTCCCAGCACTGCAGGCTGCTTTTTTGTACCGGGCTCCTGCCTGCATTGGTGCTTTTTTCTGCCCACAAAGAAGTTCACAGTGGTCCCGACAGAGCTCCATTGAGGTCACTCACTCCCCCTCTCTCACTCACTCGTTTTGTTTCTCCTGGCGCTGCAGGCTGCCCATTAGTTCTGGGCTCCTGCCTGTGTTGGCACCTTTTCTACCCACAAAGAAATCTGCAGCAGTCCCAACACAGCTCCCTTGAGCTCGCTCCCTCCCCCTTCTCACTCACTCATTTTGTTTCTCCCGGCACTGCAGGCTGAACTTTTGTACTCAGCTCCTGCCTGCATTGGAGCATTTTTTTCTGCCCACAAAGAAGTTCACAGGTGTCCTGACAGAGCTCCGTTAAGCTCGCTCACTCCTCTCTTTCGCTCGCTCATTCTGTTTCTCCCGGAGCTGCAGGCTGCCCTTTTGTACTGTGCACCAGCCTGCGTTGGCACCTGTTTTTGCCCACAAAGAAATCTGCAGCAGTCCCGACAGAGTTCCGCTGAGCTCGCTCACTCCCTTCAGTCGGGAAGGGGGGACCAAAGCCAGCAGGGATTGGGCACCCCATTGGCAAACAAGGACGGGATTGCATGATGCCAAGGGGGATTGGGCACCCCCTCAGCATACAGCAGAAACCTGAGGGTGGGGAGGTTATGCTGACAGGGACTGGGCTCCACATTGGCAAACTGGGTACGGGGCATGGGGATCACCCTGCAATGACAGGCCACTTCCTCATTGCAGCGGAATGACTGATGCTGCAATGACGAGGCAACCCCTGATTGCAGTGGCTAAAACATTTTAAGGTTGTGGCATGCTAGCTGAACTAGTGTCAGCAGCAGAGTGCCACCCCATTTGGGAAAGCGTGCCAAGCCTCTAAAGGCAGTGGGGGCATTGGCCACGACACTGCCGCACCTCAACAACCTGCTTCTGCAGCAAGCTGCTGCAACATGTTTCTTGTGCATGAGTGCAATCAACATAAAAACATGTTCAGCATTAGAGAACATTGAGATTTTTTTTTATCTGTGCATTGATTCTCAACTCTAACCAGATATCTGTTTATCAGTTATTCAGCAGTTTGTAATACATATCACTTTGGAAACAATTTCATCAACCTAGCTTAAGTCAGATTATTGATCTTTGTACCAGTCTGCACTTAGTAAAGGCCCCTTCCTACTGGAAAGACAGCAACTTTAAAAAAACTCAGCTTCATTTCCATTTCTTGACTTTGTGAGTCCACTCTGGTAAACAAAACATTTTAAGTTTTAAATAAGTCACCAATGTCTCAGTATCAAATGACACATAAATAACCATACTATATAATCAAATATTAAAAAATATTTTTCTGAATAACAGTTTGCTACAACGTTCTGTTCAGTGGGGCAAAGAGTTTTGTTAGCTGGCTGAATTGTGACAGGTGAGTGAGCCAGTGACATCAAAAAGTGGTAGAGCAGCTTGCTAAAGTCAGCAAAGTGCTAATGTTTTTATCTGCATAGCATAGCCCCCCCCACCTTCCTATAATAAGTGCACTGATGTCTCACATTTGGGAGCTGTTGCAGATTTCCAAGCAAGACAGTGGGCAGTTACCAGTCCAGGATCATGCCCCCAGAGACTTTATGTAATAACAAACCTATACCAGTGTGTGCCACAGTCACTTTAAGGATAGTAGTACAACTTCTGTTTTCTGTTGTTACTTGACCCCCATTTTTGTAGTCAGCCATTAGCGATGAGCTCCCCTTAGTGCTGCACATAAATAAGCATACTGCCAGCTATGGGGACAGTTTCAGAAAGACAGTGCTCTCTAACACTGCATGTCTGAAAATGGAAACTGTAGTAGTGCAACTCCTAGGGACCATGCAATCCACAATCGTAGCCTATTTTAGGTCAATTGTTGACAGGGACAAAGAAAGATAACGTGTCCCACACAAGGTAGTGTTTTGGCCCCTGTGAGTCAGTTTCAGCCATCAGTATGCTAATAAGCCCATAGGGCATGCAAGGTGCTAAGGTGCTATTTGCATGCCATTATATTTATATTATCATATTTATTTCATCATTATTATTATTGCATTCTTATTTTTGCATGTGACAAAGCAGTTGGGCAGGCTATTGGGATGCTGGGGTGCATAGAGAGAGGTATCGCCGACACCAGCAGAAAGAGGGAGGTGGTGCATCCTCTGTATAATTTATTGGAACAATCTCACTTAGACTACTGTGTGCAGTTCTGAAGGTCACATTTCTGGAAGGATATAGACAGAGTGGAGGTGGGCCAAAGAACAGCATCTAAAATGGCATTGGGGCCTGAACCACATACCCTACAAGGACAGACTAAAGGAACTCAATATGTACACCCTGGAGGACAGAAGGGGGGTATGACTGAAAACTTTAAATACCTCACAGGAGTAAATGAGGTGGAGGAAGGAAGGAAGTATGTTTCAGAAAAAAATATGCACATGAACAAGTGGACATGCTGTGAAGCTATAAGGTGACATTTAAGGAGATATGTAAGGAAGTACTTCTTCACAGAAAGGGTAGTGAAACATAGACTTTGACGGCAGATAAGGACCACTTGGCCCACCCAGTCTGCCCATTTCCCTACCTATGGATAAGCTGCATATTCTAGTTAACCAACAGCCTACTTCCTGCTACCCCCCACTACAATTGCCTTATGTCTGTCCCATGCATGTTTGAATTCTCCCACTGTTTTAGACCCAACAACCTCCCCAAGAAGGTGGTTCCATACATCCACCACTCTCTATGTGAAAAAAAATTCCTCACATTACCCCTGAGCCATCCCCCCTCTATCTTTGAATTGTGCCCCCTTGTTCTTACACATCTCTTTTTCTGAAAGATGATACCCTCCTGGACTTTGTTGATTCCCTTGAGGTACTTGAACATTTCTATCATGTCCCCCCATCCCTCCTTTCATCAAGGGTATACATATTAAGCTCTCTCAGTCTCTCTTCATATGATTTCTGATGCAGACCCTGCACCATTTTAGTTGCCCTTCTCTGGAATGCTTCCATCCTGTCTATGTCCTTGCGTAGATGAGGTCTCCAAAACTGCACACAGTACTCCAGATGGGGTCTCATCAACTGTCTGTACAGAGGGATAATCACTTCCCTTTTTCTACTTGTGATGCTCCTTCCTATGCATCCTAGTATCCCCCTGGCTCTCCTTACTGACTTCTCACATTGCTTACCAACCTTTAGATCATCTGATATGACTACCCCCAAGTCCCGTTCCATTTTTGTTGTTGTCAGTACCTCCCCTGCTGTGTACTCTTTTGTGTACTCTTCTCCTGGGTTTTTGTTTCCCAGGTGCACTACTTTGCACTTCTTTGCATTGAATCTAAGTTGCCATATGTCTGACCATTCCTCCAACCTTGCCAAGTCCCTTCTCATCATTTCTACCCCCCCCCCGTGTATCAACTCTGTTACAGATCTTTGTGTCATCTGCAAAGAGGCATACCTTTCCCTCCAGGCCCTCTGCAATATCACCAATAAAGATGTTAAAGAGGACTGGACCCAATACTGAGCCCTGAGTTACTCCACTAGTGCCCCCTCTTTCTTTGGAATGTGTTACACTCACTATTACCTTCTGCGTCCTGTTGTGCAGCCAGTTTGCTACCCAGGCTACCACCCTGGGACCACTCCCAGGCTGGCTAACTTGATTATTAATCTTTTGTGCGGGACTGTGTCAAATGCCTTGCTAAAGTCAAGGTAGGCCATATCCACAGCCCTTCCCTGGTCTATTACTTTGGTCACCCAGTCAAAGAAATCTATTAGATTCATCTGACATGACCTTCCTGCTGCAAATCCATGCTGCTTTGGGTCCTGTGCCCTGCTGGCCTCTAGGTACTCAACAATTCTTTCTTTCAGAAGTGATTCCATCATTTTCCCTACCACTGAGGTCAAACTTACAGGTCTGTAGTTTCCTGCTTCTGCCTTACTCCCAGTTTTGTGAAGGGGAATCACATCTGCCTTCCTCCAGTCCTCAGGTACCATCCCATCCTCCCATGATTTGTTAAAAAGTGTGGTCAGTGGTGTCACTAGGTCCTCCCTTAGTTCTTTTAGGGTTCTGGGGTGAATCCCATCAGGCCCCATTGCTTTGCCCACCTTGAGTTTTAGGAGTTCTTTCAGGACTCTTTCTTCTATAAATGGACTGGTGTCAACTCCTCTACCTAGAGTGCTTCTATTGTCTAGTTTAGGTAACTCCTCCTCATCTTCTTTGTGAATACTGAGCAAAAGTATTCATTCAGTATCTCTGCCTTTTCACTGTCTCCCTCTGCCCACCTCCCCTCTCCCTTATTAATCTTCACTATTCCTCCCTTAACCTTTCTATGCTCTCTAAGGTACCTATAAAAGGTTTTATCCCCCTTCTTAACTGAATTGGCTATTTTTTCCTTGGTTTGGGCTTTTGCTATTCTGACTGCCTTCTCCACTTCTTTCTGCTTTAATTGATACAATTCCCTGTCATGCTCCTTCTATGATGCCTTATACTTTTTGAATGCAGCCTTTTTCTCCTTAACCTTCCCTGCCACCTCTTTTGAGAACCATAGTGTTTGGTTTTTTTTACTCCGCTTTGTTTTCTTTATCTGTTTCACACAAAGGCTTGTTGCCTCTATGATGGCAGCTTTGATTTTTCTCCATTGTTCTTCCACCCCTCCTTTTTGGCCATTTGCTAGTGTATTCCTCAGGTATTCACCCATTTTGCCAAAGTCAGCCCTTCTAAAGTCCAGTATGCTTGTTTTTGTATGGCTTGTCTCCATGGTTGTGCTTATTGTGAAGTACATTGGGCAGTGGCCGCTTGTTCCCAGATGTCTACTGACTTCTAAATTTGTGATCCTTTCTCCATTTGAGAGTACCAGGTCTAGTATTGCTCCCTCCTGAGTGGATTCCAACACTAGCTGTCTAAGGCCTGCCCACTGCGGGGCATTGAGAATGACCCTGTGGCTGTGAGAAGAGAAAACAGTGGCACCGCAGGTATTATAAAAGGGAAAATATTTTATTCAGTGCATAGTATATGCACGGCCGCTCAGCAGTACAGACTACAACCTCAACTAGTTTTGCACCAAATGTGTGTCATCAGGAGGATGTGGCTGCAGTACATGTCATCCAGTTAACATCTGGCATATTCAGGTCCCTCATCAACAGTATCTCCCTTTTTTCAGCCATTTTGAGAATGTCCTCTATCATTTTCTTGTCCATTTCCTCCCCTTGAGATGGGGGTCTGTATACAACCCTTGTGCAGATTGTGATGCCATTCCCTGTCTCTAAGGTGACCCAGAGTGCCTCTTGTCCTCCCCCTTTACTTTTTAGTTCTGTAGCTTTGATCCCTTCCCTTATGTATAGAGCTACTTCACCTCCTCTTTTCCCCTCCCTTCTGTAGACTGTGTACCCCAGTATGTTGACATCCCAGTCATGGTTCTTCATGTACCATGTTTCTGTGACTGCCACAATAACCAATTGTTCATCTTCCATCAAGGCTACTAGCTCAGGAATCTTGTTTCCCAGACTACGGACATTGGTACTCATTGCAATCCATTTAATGTTGGCTTTATCCTTTTTTCCCTCATGCCTGTTTTTTTTGCCCTTGTCTATTTTTCCATTTACTCCTGTCCTGCCCTCTGTTGAGCACTGTACCTCAGTGTTTACCTTACTACCCATCATGTTTTGTGGGGGGAGGCTTGAAATGTCCTGCCTCTTGTTAGCACCTCCCCCCATGGCTAGTTTAAAAGCTTGCCAAGGAAGCATTTAAACCTGTCACTTAGGATCTTGGTTCCCTTCGTGGACAGATGCAGACCATTGTGCCAGAATAGACCTTCATTTCTCCAGGTGTAGCCCCAGTCCCCAATCAAGCCAAAGCCCTGTGCTCTGCACCAGTTTTGCAACCATTCATTAAACTGCATGGTGTTTAGTACCCTAGTCTCATGACTGCCATGGACTGGCAGCACCTCTGAGAAGGTAACCGTGCTTGCTACCTGTCTGAGGCCCCACCCCAACTCCACAATTTCATCCTGCACTGCACTGATCCCATGCCTAGCTAGGTCATTTGTCCCAAGGAGGACAATGATATCTAGTTCCCTCTCCTGTGATGCTGCTTCTGCAATCCTGAGGATTCGCTTCTTGTGCCTCCAAGCCATGGCACCAGGCAGGCACCTTGCTTCCCTCTCCTCTCCCTTCCCCAGGTCTACCCCTCTAACAATTGAGTCCCCTCTCAGAAGCTGTTTCCTTCCCCTGTGGTGTCCCTTGCCACCCTTCTGTGGGTCTCCCTTGTGGGTGTCCTCAACATTCTTCTTGGTCTCCACTGAGGGTGCCATCATAGAGGAACCTTGCTCTGCCAGACTGGTGTATGGTTTGTGTAGAGGTACAACTAGGGGGTTCACCTCTGTTCCACCACCCGCACCCTCCCAGAACCCACTGTGGTACAACTGCTTTTCATACTTGGCAGCCTCTGTGGCAGCGGTTGTGGCAGTGGTGCTCTTTGGGTGGGGGAGGCCTCCTTAGTCCTTGCCAGTTCAGCTTGGAGGTGGGCAACCTCCTCCCTCAGAGCTGACAGTTGCCTGAAAATAGGACATCCAGGCAGTTTCAAGAATGTTTCCCAGAAAACTGCTGCCCCACAGCCAGTGCATTGCACCATTCCTCACATGTCCCTCTCCCTTATAATATACAATATGTAATAAATATATATAAATATTTTTTTCTTCCTTTTTGTGGTATGTACTTACTTTTATGCACTGTGCTGGGTTATTAAGAATATGACAGTTCTGCCACAAGACCTGTTGAGGGAGTGATGTCAGAACATTGGCTATAAAGGAAGCGTCATGCCTGGGAGGGGTGGGGTGTGGGGAGGGGTGGGTGGGTAGTCCACAACCACTGGTGACTGTTAGAAACAATCAAATACACCACTGCTCCGCCACCCTGGTGAGTACTGCCCTTTATAGTAATTCAACTAACCTCCAGTAACTGATTTGTCAACTATTTAAAAGTAATTTGATGCAAACTGTCACAGAATACTAGTAGACAGTCCAGTTACCCACAAAGGAAAATCAAATATGCAGTTATTTCAACCCTTCTGAAGTTGCTCACAAGATAAGCAGTTTTGAAACCCCCCTTCCTGATTTAAAAATGAAAATAATTTAAAACAAAGCAATACCAATGTAAGACTGTAAAGTAAGGAAAACTTCCCTCAGATGTAAGAAAGAGAGATTTGTTGCAGATTTCTAGTCCAATATAGTATATCCCATGTAACTTCTCACTTGTTTCAAAGCACATCCTGTTACACAACTTGAAGAGATGGGAATCTGTCTGAAACAGGATCATACCAGTAGTTTATAGTAATTGATCAATGCTGGAATGTTCCATCTGAAACAATTGGCTATGATGCACGGTCTCCCTGACTAGTGAAGACAATTCCCCCCACCTGAGACTCTGTCTGGCATCAAATTACAAGCTGCAGCCTTTGCTATTAGAAGTGGATTCATGGAATAGCCTACTAGCCAAGATGGTGGTATGAAAACAGTGGTGGGACAAAAATGGTGGTTGGGTTCAAGAATGCATGGGTTATGCATAAGGGGATCTTAGTGAAAAGAAATGAGTAGGGGGGAAAGACCCAACAATCAAGTAGGATCTAATGTGATAGTGTTGGTTTGGAACAATGGGCAAACTGGGTAGGACTAGTGGTCCTTATCTACTGACAAATTCTATGTTTCTGTGTTATAGACTCATCAGCATCTCTGCACAACACAGCACATGTGTTTGAGCTATGGCTCAGCCTATGCGCAGACATGGTGGGTGCAAGAACCATTAATGGCTTCAAACACAGCTGGGACTGAATAATAGTTAATAGCTTAATAGTTACACAGGGAGAAGCAGTAGGGAAAGGGGGAGATGAGTAAGGTGAGGGAGGGAATAACCCAGACTAGACAATAGGTCCCAACAGAGTAAACCAAGGCAGACTGGATGTACCAATTTTTTTCTGATGAGATTTTCTGTTTGTATAGTTCTATGACCCCCCAACACAGTCACAGGTGTGATACCCAAACCCCTATCAGTGGGGTCTCCCTGGTGTCTAGTTGCCTCTCCCACTGAATGCATGTTCTGTACAGCACACACCACCTGTGCAGGACAAATACTTGCAGGCTCATATTGCTATTCCTGGATATGAGTTCCCTGCATTCCCCCCATGTCCACCACTGCCGACTCCCTGATAGTCTAGTGCCCCTATTCCAGATTGCACCCCTGAACTCCCTTCCCCACTTATTGTACAGGGGTAAGGTCTAAGTTTGGAGAAGCAGTGGGCTTGAGTGGCACCTGTGAGGAGACTCTACATCACACACTGTGAGGTTGAGCTTCTGAGATGGCTGGGTGAAGGAGCATTAAGCGCAGCGGCAGAAGAACCAAAAAAATGCCCCATACTCAGAAACAGCTCCTAATACTGTGACAAGCTGGAGAGGCTACTTTTTTTCTTTTTCTATTTTTCACTTTCTCTTTTTTGGGTGTCTTAAAAAGAAAAAAGAGATGTGGGCTGTACTGGTTTGTAATGAATAAGCCATGTAGAAGAACATTTCCCTCTCGAGGTGAGATAAATTTGTGTGGAAGTGTTTGTTTGTTGGTTTCTCACCCCTCTCCCTTTTTTCTGATTGTTTTTGGATTTAGGCACCCCGTCTCCAGTATATGGTGCTGTTCCCCTGTCTCTTGGGGAAAAGAAAAGGAGGGGAAGAGTGGCTGGGTTCATACCCCCTAAATGAACACCGATGCCTAGCATGCCTAAGAACACCAATTCAGCCTGTAAGGAAGTGAAAGTAGGGTGACTGCTGAGAACAAGACCTCAAAATACTCATGGTACAAAAATAGAGGAGGTAACAGATCTACAGGACTTTATGGAGTTTCCGCGTGCACTCCTATCTCCCCTGGTAAGCCCAGATTTTGAACGCCCAGGTATGTTTTAGATTTTTTTCAAAAACCCAGGCACTGAAAAATGCAGCTGAAAAAGAACTGTGTTCAGAGGATTTGGACAATAAGGATGATGGATTAGAAATATTTGAAGAAGTGGCAATAGTAAATATAGGGCCAGAGGGGGAGAATATGGATGGAGCAATGGTGAACCATGGGGAGGAAAGCAGCAATATTAAGCTAGTAACTGTAAATTTACAAGATAGAGAGGGGACCCAGCCACTACCACTTAATGGAGAACAAAATGGGGACAGTGTGGGGAGTGAAGCCAGAACACTAGAAGGAATGCAAAAGGAGTTGGCTGCAGTTGCTCAGAAAGGGGAAAGGAAGGGTAATCAGAATATGGCCGAAACTTCAGGGGGAGTAAAAGAAGGCACAAATTTGACTGTTAATTCCATACTATCTAGTAATGGTGAAATTATACAAGCAGTGGGAAATCTGAGGCAGGAAATGATGAATGCCCTAACTGAAATAAAAGGCTCAATTAATAATATTTCGGGTACAATTCAAGAAGTATCTGCTAAGTTACAATCCCTATCAATAAGAACAGAAAAGTTAGAAATAAGGGTGTCAACCTTAGAAGATAACACACTTAAGGTACCACAAACTATTATTCAATTGGAAAGGCAGCTTAAAGCAATGCAGCAAACAATCAGTGAACAAGAAGATCGAGCCAGACGAGTAAACTTGCATCTGTGCAAAATTCTGGAGGGGCTGGAAGATCAGGGCAATCCTATGCCATACTTTGAGAAAATTCTTATGCTAGCATTAGAAAGAAGACACCAGAGAAAAAAATTATTTTGGATAAAGCACATAATGCAGGACCATGAATGCCTAACTCTGATTACCCAAGAAGCGTTTTTGTTAAACCACTGAAGTATCAAGATAGGGAAGCGATTTTACAGACAGCAAGACTGGCAAAAGGCTTATGGGTGGAGGCCTTCAATTTAATGTATTTCCAGACCTTTCTAGTAATACAACAGAAAGAAGAAAACTATTCAATCCAGTAAAAAAAGAACTTTATAACAAAGGAATATTCTTCTCTATGTTATATCCAGCTAAAATTTGATTTGTGGTAAATGGACATTAACAAACTTTTGATACTGCTGAAGATGCAATGGCAGCTTATAAAAAAATGTATGAAACTACATGTAATGCTAGTGGGAGCTGGGGGGAAAAATGAAAAAGCTAAAGAATGAGATGTGTGTTGCAATGTGGGGGGGAGGGATGGCTATTATTGGAGATAAATAAGGTATTGATTGATGAAAACGGGATGGCAAGTTTTAGAAGTACAACAGTCCAGGTGTTCCTGCTTTTTTGTTTCCTACCTTTGTTGTGTATCTTTGTTTAGTACATAAGGGGCTATCTGCTTTTTCTCTCCCATACCTTTTTTGTACTACAGTGCACGAAGATGAACCAGTGTTCATCTTGGCTGGGGGAGATTTTAGTGGTTTTGGAGGAAGGGGGACATGAGGGAGATGTGCCATTTAACTCATTGTAATGATAGGGATTTAAAAGTTGTCTATGGGAAACAAGGCCAATTAGATCCAAATTATGGTCAAAAAGTAAATATTCAGGGGAAAACAAAGAAAGGTGAAATAGTGGGGAAGTATTTAAAAATAATAAAAAGGAAAAAATTTGATTCATGGTGGGGAGCCCAAGAAGGTAATTTAGTGGAAATAGTAATAAACTGGGAAATTAATAATGTCTAAGGTGTTCAGATGTGCAACTTGGAATGTGAAAGGGCTGCAGGATAAAGTAAAAACACCAAGAATAATGACCTATCTTGAAAGAAAAAATACAAATGCCATGCTTCTCCAAGAAACTCGCTTGACTCAAAAGGATGAAAAATGGATAGAGGGGAGATGAGGTAAGGTTTATTTCTCTGATTTGTCATCTAGAACAAGAGGAGTTCTCATTGCCTTTAATAGAAAAAAATTACCTCCATTGGTGGAATGAATTGAGACGGATACAGTGGGGAGATATGGCCTGATACAATTAAGAATTTATGGGCTGAAGTTCATTTTAGGAACATTGTATGCACCAAATTAAAATAACCAAATATTTTTCTTGGATTTTTTTTTCTGGAATTAGCAACTTTTGAGGCGCCCTTTATTATTGGGGGGGTAATTAAGCAATAATGACTGAAAGGGTGTGTATCGTGCTGGGATAATGTCATGCCTCAGGTGGTTGGGCACAAGACCACAGGCCGAGTGCATCCAACAACTGAGGCATGACGTTATCCCAAATGACACACACCCTGGAGGGCATTATTGCTATTATACAATAGCTCATTGTTATATATAAAACAAAAAAATAATTTTAAAGAATGATTTTTAGTGTGGAAAAATATTTTTGTTTCTTAAGAGGAGATGCAAAAAAAGAGGTAATCTAGCTCATCATATAGCTCATCTACAGGTTCACAGTGAGGCTGAGACTAGACCCGTGATGATGTACTGGGATAACAGACGGGTCCAGCCCAAGACTGACCAATCAGAGACCAGGAAATTTTCTTGCCATTGTATAATCTACCTTTAAATCAAGTGGATAAGACATTGAGGTTAAATAGAACTTATAGTGACTCACGGAATGTTGTTCAAAGCTTCTTGGCAGATTTGGCGCTGACCCATCCATGGAGAAAGATGAGTGGGGAGGAAAAAATGTATTCATATTTCTCCACTATATACTAGTCTTATTCAAGAATAGACTATTTTTTTTATTTCAGAGAACTTGTTACAGGGAGTACAGGGGGTGAACTATCCCAGAATATGTATTTCGGTATATGCCCCCTGTATTTTGGAAATGACCCTGAATATAGAGGTGGGACAGGCCAGGGCCTGGAGAATGGATAAAACACTTCTGGTAATAAATATTTTGGGGAAAAATTAAAAAAGCATGTGAAGAATATTTTTTTTATAACTTGGAGAGTGATGTGGATTTGGGTATAATGCGGGAAGCTTTTAAGGCAACTATCAGAGGAGCTATAATGAGCTTAACTTCATACAATAAAAGGTAGAGAGATAACATTATTAAACTAATGGATCTAAAACTTTAGAGTTTCAGTAATTTACATAATATAGCAATGGATCCATAAGTTTATAAGTCATTAATTCAAAAAAGAGACTTTTATAACCAAATAATGGAAAAAGCTGAGAAACAGATAATCAATACAAGATCTAAATATTATTTTACTACAGATAAACCTCTTAAACTATTGTCATGGCTAACTAAAAAAAAAAATCTAAAAATATTACTATGCAGTTGAAAAGTAATAATGGGGGTTAATTAGCAAGCCAAAAGAGATTATGGAGTAATTTATGGACTGTTATCAATGGCTGTGTACTGCTCAATATCAAAATGATAATGAGGTGATGGAAACCTTTTTGGACTCTGTTCAGATACTGAAAGTGCCAGACAATGTTAGAAAAGAGCTGGACAAGCCAATTGTGTGAGAAGAAATTGAAAGGGCTAAACAGGAATTGGCAGCTAATAAAGCCCCAGGAGCAGATGGCCTGGGCAATTAATTTTATAAGAATTATAGGGAAGTATCAGCCCCAGTATTGTTGCAACTGTTTAATTTTTTTTTTATCATAGAATACTTTTTATTATTTTCCATTTTTCCAATCTTCATACTTTAAAGACATAATACAGAAACTTCAAAAACATATAGTCCAAAAACGCCTTATGGCACATAACAATTTGTTCAGTCACATATGTGCACAGAAGTGATGAAGCTACCTACTTTCAATACTAAGAGATATCAAAATTATCTAAACAGTGTTCTTCTATCCAGTTGTACAATTAGTATAAACCATTCAGGTCAGTAAGTCATCATTTCCTAATGTGGCATACCCATAGACCACAAATACCATTAGCCTATCTTCTGCCTACCTCTAAGGGGCAGAAACCTACCTCTAGAGCATAAAGTGACAGGGAGAAAGGTGGCGGGACAGTGAAGGTGAACCTCAGTATAGCGGAGGCATGGGTGCTTAGGTATGTGTATATTGGGCTAAACCTGTAATCAGTCATTTATAATGGACATGGAAGGGGTGTCCTTTATGACTATCAGGATCAGGGGGATCTTCAGGTAATAGGGAAGAAGAACCAAGTTGTGAAGCAACATATGAGATAACTAGGAATAAACCATACCCCTAGAATGGCAGATCTGCTGCAGGCAAATTATAAAGACTTCTTGAACAACATAGAGAAAGATCTAAATATGTGGAACAATCTATTTTTGACCGTAATATGGAGGGTTAATCTTGTTAAAATGCTAGTATTGGCCAGAGTGTTCCTTTTCCATGCCTTGGCTATTCAGTTACCAGATAGTCTTTTTAAAAGGCTGCATGGAATGATAAGTACATTTCTTTGGAAACAGAATAGGGTTAGGTTGGCAATGAAGAAACTGGAAAATTCCATAACAGCTGGGGGATTGGCACTACCAGATTTCAAAGTCTATTATTGGGTTACACAAGTAATACATATTTGGGATTGGTTGCAACCAGAAGATATGAGAAAACTGTCCATATGAATGGAAACAGGTTGTCAGCCTCACCCAAATGTAATGAATTTTTTGTATTCACACATTCCATGGAAAAAATACCTAGCTCAGTACCGGTTACTACTAAGACTCTTTATAAGACTAGGGAAGAACTCCAGAGATGAATAGGAGAAATTTATAAGAACTATACATTTTTACCATCATATATGGATAATTCTTTTCAGAGCTGGAATGTTAAAGGAGTGAGTCAGATGGGAGATCTACTACATCAGGATAAACTGAAAACATTTAGCCAGTTAAAGAGCCAGTATAATTTATGGAATTTGCAGGAGTCCCAGTATACCCAGATTAAACACTGGCTAAAGAAAAATAAAAAAGCTATTAGTGTGACAGACCCACCTTCCTTGTTGGTTACTTTTCAAGAAAATAGGGAAGGTAAGAAACTTATATGTTTGATTTACCAAAAAACAAAGGAAAATTTAGAGATATCCTTGAATGAGCTTAAAGCAAAATGGCAAAGGGACTTGGGAATATGTCTAACACCGCAAAACTGACAAGCAATTTTGGATGCTTATAGTAATAAAAATCTTAAAACAGTAAGACTGGAACACATACAATTTAATACTATACATCGGACATATTATACTCCATATAAACTTCATTTGTTTAATCTGGGTATATCGGATAAGTGCCCTTGCTGTGCAGTAATATCAGGAACACTGATCCATATGATCCATTAGTGCCCCTCACCGTTTAATTACTGGGAAAATACTTTTCAATTTATCTTGGTGGTGGTCAATAAGCACATATCTGTCAATCCCTATGTTACTATGATGGGGTAAATCTTTTCGATCAGTTTTTGGGGGCATATAAAAAAAAAGTTAATATCTCTAATGTCACTAGTGGCTAAAAAATGTATACTCCAGAACTGGAAAAATCCTAACCCTCCAACTTTTATAATGTGGCTAAATGCTATGGTTGATGTCTCTAAATTGGAGAAAGCATGGTATATTAAGTTGGATGAGAAGGAACAGTATGAAATAATGTGGCTCCCATTCCAACAGGTAATAGTGCAAATAATAGCTTAACAGATTTATTATATGGGATTTATTATTTAGGATATAAGATAGGAATAGAGGAAAAGACTTGTGGCTCCCAACCCCCCTTATGCTCATGATGACGGATTCAGTTTAAATATGCCTGAAATATACTCATATGATGCTAGAAGGCTACTGAATTTAATCTGAATGGGGGAAAAAGATAAAGATTAAATAAAAATAATAATAAAAAAAAACGTTATAAGGATAAGGTCTGGTCCGGTCCTGTTGGTCTTTTGTATTCTGATGGTTTTTGGATGTGGCAGTGGAATTCTGTCTTGTGGGCCTCTTTGCCCTGATTCCCCTGAGCATTTCTAGTATGTATTTCAACCACAGTTATTTGTGTGTCCTTCTTTTTGGCCCCTGTATTTGGTAGTTGGGTAAGTTCTGTTTTTTTTATTATAGTTTCTGTACACTTGCTCAGGGAAGGATTATTTTCATCTACTGGTACACTGGGTCCTGTTTCTAAACCTTCCAAGATGCAAAATGTGTTGTGCAGGGGCATATTAAAATTCATAGCTCTACGTCCCTTCTTGTGTTTTTTGTTGTTGTTGTTGTTGCTAACTGGGCTCCATTTATTATCCTCCCTGATATCCTCCTCCCTGGGTCTTTTTAAAGTATGCATATTATTTTTCTTTATCACAGTATCTGTACTGCCTATAGTAGTGGGGTTCTTGTTTGTTGGTTTGCTAAGTAAGGTGTTCTTATTTCTTAATTTCTTTATGATCTCTTCCAGGTCCTTAATTTGATTTTTAAGACTTCATTCTCCCTACGTTGGTTACATTTCAAACCTTCAAACCCCTCACCAGATTCTAAACTGAAATTGTTACAGATGATGCAGGTCATTGCCACTTCCCCACTACTCAGTGTCACAATGCCTTCATTAATATCCATGGTGGCCTCTAAATAAACACATTATGTATATTTCCTATGCACCTGGTAAATGTGGTACAGCCCTTGGTCTGTGTCCCTCTCATTCCCAGTGGACACAGCAGACATGCACAGAATGCACTTGTCTTAGCACATGTTTCCATGTGTAACTGCGTGTGCTTGCCCTGTTCAAGCTTGCCCTGCTTGCTTGGAGTGCGTCCTTATGTAGCGAGGTACAGGAAGTACAGGTCACATAACTTCTCGTCCTTCACAGCAGCTTCAGCAGTTGAAACACTTTAAAACAAAATAAAAAGGTTTATTTATACTAATGTCAGATGGCAGCACACAGCCCTTACCAGCACTGAACTGGGTTAGCCCTTTTGTTGCTCAAGAGCTCTCTCCATGTTAGTGAGGGTTCACCAACCCTCCACTATCCAAGCTTGCTGCAGGTGTCCTGGTAGCTCCAATCTAGTGCCCCACAGACTCTGTGCACTAGATTCTTTGCTAGGCGATGGCCCTGGAAAAGGCAACAGTGTCACAGATCCTGTTAAGTTGGTGGATTAAATACTCCAGAGCTATATTGACATGTCATGTGTTGGCCAGTAAGTACCAATTGACCTACCGGAGTGGGGCTTTGAAAAGTGGGAGCGTTTGGGTGCAGAAAACCAATGCTTTAGTACTTGAGGGCTCATCTTTGGCCACCTTGGTGGATCATTTACTGATGACTGGGAAGCGGTCACTGAGGAAGTCAGGCAGGACAGCACTCAGTATGACTCTATCATGATTGTTAATGAGTATCCAGTCTAATAGGGTGGCAGTACTAGTTTTATAGTTAAGTCTGGTAGAAGAGGTAATGATCTGGGTAAAGTACACATCAACTAATTTATCTTTAATAGCCCAGTTGTTACTTGCAAGCCAGCTGCAGTTAAAGTCACCTTTAACAATATTTTCCTGCTGTGGATTGAGATTAGATAGAGCTTTGATAAAAGATACATCTAACCCCTTTTTTGGAGCTCCTGTCTTGTCTGAGTAGTGTGCAGTTATTAATGTTAATTTCTGTGTCTAGGATCCTATTTGTGAGCCAAGTCTCAGTGATAGCCTCAGCATCAAACTGGGAGTTTGAAACCCTGAGCTTGAATTCAGCAAACCTGGGAATGAGACTACTAATATTCACATGGGCCACTTCACAATAACCTCAGAAGCATGTCTGAGATGCATCAGGGCCAAGGTTTTGATGCACACTCCCTCCAATAATTAGAAGGAGGAAGAAACACCTGTCTAATTGCAAGGAGCAGTTTAATGGCCTTGGGGCCTTGTCAATTGTGTTTGTTTACTTTCCTTGATCAACTCCCACAGCATCTTTCCTGGATTTGGGAAGACCCCCAACACAGTCTAGCCACTCAAGATGCAGTAGGAGCAGAGGAGACTAATGCATCATAAGTGATTGCACTGCTTGGGGGTATTCCTAATGTTCAGGAATTGAGCAATACAAGTAGATCAAGGATTTGAAATAAAACATGGTTGGGTATAATTACACAATTACCATGCATGCCATTACCATGTTCTACTAAGAAAGGAGGCAGATTAAGCCACCAACACCACTAATGAGTTTTAGAGAAGGTCACTAATCCTAAAATATGGGTTTTCAACTTGAAATAGTATGACTCAAAATGGTGTTACTGTGTTGTTTTAATCCTCAATGCTCTTTTAGGGGTCATGGCCACAACCCCAACCGCTCATCACTTATTTTCCATTCTATGTCCAACAAATGTTCTTCTTTCTGTTACATTTAATGGGACTGGCACTTCACAGGTTTCAAATTTCTGTTCAATCGCATATCAGCTGCACTATCACCAAATGACATGGGTTAAAAAACAAAAATATGCAAAAAGAGCATACAAAAAGTGATTATTTTAAACCGATATTTAAAATAAACAATTAACAGGAGAAAAAAATATAAGGGCTATTCGTATTTGTAATGTATATACTCACATGCAGTAGAAGTCTAGCTCTTGATACTAAATATAGGTCTCCAAGAAAGGGGACTCATCCTATTTGCAAGGTAAACCTGTCTACAAGATTTACAATGCTAAACCATTTTTACAACTGCATAACCTAATTTTGTGTGCTGTTCTGGCCACAAGGACACACTCTGCCTAATATTTGTGACAAAACAAATTTTCCCATCAAATTTGGGCAGCAGAATAATTTTGCTAAAATTAGCAAGGTAAGGGGGTCAATTTATATGTGAGGCTAACTTTTAGATGAGCTTATACAATATATATCAAGAGACTTGTATAGTATGTGACAAATGCTTCTATTGCATAAACTCTCATATGATTGATTGACTGATTTCAAAAGTGTCACCAGGAAAAACATGCTGAGCTGCTAACATTGCCTTTTCCAGATACATCCTTGGGCTAAGGGATGAGAAAAATCATATACAGCAAATACAATATATCAAGGAGCATCATCAAAAACTGAGGAAAAATCAGAATACCATATGTACAGGTAATGAAGGAAACACATTGCCAGGGCAGAATTAGTGAGGGGAGGCTGAGGAAGAGAGTCAAGGACAGTCGCAGGAGGAAGAAGAAACGTTATGAAGGACAGACATTAAGGAGAGAGTCTGTGAGGCAGAGCAACTTGGGAAGGGAGGGAGGACCAGAGTTTTGGAAAGCAGTATGAGAAAGCAGATTGACCAACAGTAGATTTTATAGAAGGATTAGTAATGTGAAGTATTATTGTATAGCAGGTAAGAAGAAGCTGAGGGAGCAGATAAAAGGAATGTAAGGTAGGAGGGGAGGGGAGGGAAGGGAAGCAAATCAGAGTTTATAGTATATAAAATTTGTATATACTAGGATCTACGATACCGGTGTGACAGCAAAGACATCGACATTCTCAACCATGCTGGGAACCTGTCAGCATCCCTGACTGTGACACAATCCTGAATCAACCAGCAATACCGCAATGTACAATGCAGGGAGGCTGCACCCCCTCACGCTCTACTATAGATATCTAACTGCATATCGCACAGACATTGGAGTTAGATATTTACCCCCTTCACCCAAAAGTGTCTCGACGCAAAACACCTGTCACTGCTGATATTGGCACACTGGGGTTTCACTGTGGGGGGGGGGTTGATGTACCAGTGTTGTTGTAGCAACAGTATACCTATATACCATATAGTGATGTTGGGCTCTTTAAATGACAGACACAGGGATAAGAAGCTAAAAGACAAGACATAAAATAAAACAATGTTTAATTGCAGTTAAAAACAAACTATAAACAAATTGCTGTTGCATTACAGTTCTTTTGTTTTTCATCTTTATTGTATGATTTGTTGATGTTCTTGAAATTTAATCAAAGCATATTTAATTAAAAAAAGAAATTGCTATTGTTTTTAATGAAAATGTGGTAGATGCTATGACCAGTGGTCAAATACTGAAATTGCCTAATGTATAAATATTCCTGAAGTTAAAGGCAGATATGGGTCAGGGACAGGCATGAGCTCAAATCCCATTCCAAATTGTAATAGGTGAAGAATATGAGTCCAGTACATAAGCAGCTGCTTTCAATAAAAAAGCCACTGTGACAAAAAAACCAAAAAAAACAATGAAAATAATTAGTCAGAATTATATGTACAATCACATCACAACGTTGTCAAAGCTAGTAATAAACAGACAATTTAAAGGGCTGGTGTCCTGCCTGAAATTAATAGTAATTTTCAGAAGGAGTCAGCTATCACTTCTCATATCTGAAGCTTTTTTTTTCTTTTCTGTTTTGCTAATTAGAAGATTTTCTACCGGACAGTAGTAAGAGTGACATGCGGACTAGCTGTCTAGCTGGAGGCTGACATTGTTTATTCTAGTCCTCCCATGACATCATCAGCATTGTTACCTCACTGACTGTGATATCACTAGTAGCAAGAAGAGCCAGTCTCCTGCTGCTTGACTGATAACTTGTGACACATGTTGCCAGTCAGTCAGCCGAGCTCGTGCTGTATCGAGTGAGGTCACATGTTGATGATACAGTCAGAGAAATAGAAGTCATATCCTCGTATCTTTCCACTTTTATCTCCTCCACTTCATGAACCTTGTATTCACTTCATTCCAGGGATTCCCCCTCCTTCTCCTTCCCTCCCTCACCCTCACTCCTCCACTGGACAATCTGCTTTCTCCTATAGCCTTCCCTCGTTCTGGAACCTCCTCCTCTCTTTCATATGTCTCATCTTCCCCAACTTTCCTTAAGCATCAGCTTAAATTCATGCCCTCCCTTCTCTGCAGTGCACTCCTTGTCACCTACAAGAGAGCCAATTATAGGCCTGTCAGTCTGACTGTGATGGTAGGAAAATTAATGGAAACACTATTAAAGGAAAGGACTGTGGAATATCTGGAATCTAATAGACTGCAGGAACTGAAGCAGCATGGTTTCACAAACAGATGGTCATGCCAGACAAATATGATAGATTTTTTTGACTGTGTGACCAAGGTGTTGGATCAGGGAGTGGTGGTGGGCATGGCCTACCTAGATTTCAGCAAGGCCTTCGATACCATTCCATACAAGAGACTGGTAAACAAGTTGTGTCACATGGGGGTGGCGATAAGGTGGTAAACTGTCTAAGAAACTTTTTAGGGACTAGGAGGCAGAGGGTGGTGATAAATGCAGTTTGCTTGGAAGAGGGGAACGTGACCAGTGGGGTACCTCATGGGTCAGTGCCGATGCCAGTACTTTTTAATGCCTTAATTAGTGACATACATACCTCTCAACCTCTTTACTCATAAATCAGGGATGAAGCTTAAAAAAATCAGAGATGAAGATCCCAAATCAAGGGCACATTTTAAAAATGGGTACTATTCACTCAGAAAGCTGATAGAATAAGGGGATTAGTGTAAGATGCATTTTTTGAAGAAGAACAAGTCTGTAACTTTAATGTTTGACATTATGTTGTACTTTTAATTCCCACTGTTCTGTTGCAAAAACACAAATTTTACGAGAGACAGAGGGAAAGTTTGAGTCAAAATCAGGGACGACCCTGAAAATCAGGGACAGTTGAGAGGTATGGTGACATAGCAGAGGAGTTGGAAGGGAAGAGGTGCTTCTTTGTGGATGATACCAAGATCTGCAAAAGAGTGGACACTCTGGGGCAGCTGCAAAGGATGGTAAGAGATATAAAATGGCTGAAGGAGTGGCTAGACAATGTGACAAGGCAATTGGGGCTACTAGTATGATGCTGGGATGCATAGGTAGGGGCATCACTAGTAGGAAGAAGGAAGTGGTGTTGCTCCTATATAGATCACTGGTAAGACCCCACCTGGAGTATTGTGTCCAGTTAGGATACCACATCTCAAGAAAGACACAGACATAGAGTAGAAAAAGTCCAGAGGAAGACTACCAAGATGGTGCAGGGTCTGCATTAAAAGCCCTATGAGTAGAGGATAAAGAAGCACAATACAATATGTACACCCTGGAGGAGAGAAGAGGAGGGAGCAGGGGGATATGACTGAGAGCTTTAACAACCTCACAGAGGTGAATAAGGTACAGGTGGGAGTCATTTTTAAGAGAAAAGGGTGCTCCAGAACAAGGGGTCATGATATGAAGCTGGAGGAGGATAGGTTCAGGAGAGATATGGGGCAGTACTTCTTCACAGAAAGGGCAGTGAATGCCTGGAGCAGCCTTCCAGCTGCAGCAGTGGGGGTTAAAAACAGTGCTAGGATTCAAAAAAATCCTGGGATGGGCACAAGAGAATCATAGAGGAAAGGAAGGGGGTGGAAGAGACAGTGCTGTAGACCAAGGAGGGACTGCAGCATAATCGATCACAATGAATGGGCAGATGCATGGGCCAAGAGGCCTTCATTTGCTGTCAGTTTCCATGTTTCTATGCTTCATTTCTTATCCTGCAGTGCCAATTTGTGGTCATTATTTCTCTCCTATTTAAAAGAAAATCCCATTGAATATAACTGTATGTTTTACTTATTTAATCTGTTTCTGTTCTACAGTATTTCTGATTTGTTATTGTATCTACAGATGAGTGGGTACTAAAATATCCAACCCCCAAGACTACTTGAGGTACCCTAAAAGTACCCTAAAAATACCCGGATGAAAAACGAGAAGTCGGGATGGTTCGGGTAGCTACCACCAGACTCATTCTACTGCCTAGTTACTTGATCCCGACCATAACAAAAATCATGTAAGTAAAAGACTGTTTTTTGGACAATTAGATTGTTTGTTAGGTGCCCCAAGCCATTATACCCATGGGGGACATTGTTGAGGCAGGTACCAGAGGTGCACTGCTCTTAGCAAGCCTGCTACTGTGTCCAGAAATTATAATCATAGTGGGTATTGCTGAGGCAGGTATGAGAGGTGCGGCCACTCCTAGTGAACCTGCTGCTGTTTCCAAACATTATACCCATGGCTGGCATTGCTGAGGCAGGTACAAGGGGTATAGCTCCTCTTATTGAGCCTGCCACTGTATCCAAAAATTATATTTGGGGCAGGCATTACTGAGGCTGGTATGAGAGGCCCAGGCTCTCTTAGCAAACCTGCTGCTGTGTCCAAAATTTATACCCATGGTGGGCATTTCTGAGGTAGGTATGAGACATGCAGCTGCTCTGATTGAGGCTGCTATTCCTTTAAAAAAATTATACCCATGGCAGGCATTGCTGGGGTAGGTATGAGAGGTGCAGCTGCTCTGATTGAGCCTGCTTATGTTTCCAGAAATTATACCCATGGTGGGCATTGATGTGGTAGGTACGGGACATTCAGCTGTTTTGATTGAGCCTGCTACTCTTAAAAAAATTATACCCATGGCAGGCATTGCTGGGGTAGGTATGAGAGGTGCAGCTGCTGTGATTGAGCCTGCTGCTGTTTTAAAACGTTATACCCATGGTGAGCATTGATGAGGTAGGTATGAGATGCATTGCTGCTGTCAGCAACGCTGCTACTGTTTTCAGAAATGATACCCATGGTGGGCATCGATCAAACTTACATAATATAAACTGATGACTTGACAAAAGAAAACTAAGAGTAGTACAAGCATGGCACATGTGGCTGGCAAGTTGGCAGTGGTGATGGTTCCATTCATTTCATACACAACCTAGTCATCATATCCAATATCACTGTTTGCGGGCTGTTGTTCATGTTCAGGGTCAGACTCACATAATTCAGTGTTTGTAAACATTGAGAAATTGTCAGCATTCATTTTGAGAAATGTAAGCTGTTCCACATTTGCAGGACTTAGCAGTGTTCTGTGGTCAGTGACTATTCCTCAAGTTGCACTAAATATGCATTCTGAATATAGGCATGAAGGTGGACAACTGATGTACATTATACTAAGATTTGCCAGATCTGGCCATATTGTTCTGTTTTGTTTCCAGTACAGTAAGAAAAAACTACTCACCTTAGTAATGTTGTTTCTTCTAATGGAGTCTTGCTATATTATGACAATTGCAGTTTGTCCCACCATTAGAACTGCTCCGGAGGTGAAAGAGTTAACTCCATTCTAAGAATGGAACTTAGAGCACGAGCTCTATTAGAGAAGCTCTGTCTGGGTTATTTCAAACACAAACTGTCAGATCTTTACGAGCAAAAACTCACTAAGGTCTGTGTGGAAGCTGTAACCTACACTAGCCAACTGGCTACCTAAATATTAACACCCAATGCTGGTCCCAACACAAAGACTCAAGTCAGGGGACCAAAAGTAGTAGTATAATATAATAATATGAGAAGTAATATAAGATAAAATAAAAACACCACACCCCAAAACCCCAAGAAGGGATGGAAAACATATAATGGGCATAACTAGTGCCCACTCTAGGCTGCCCACCCCATACCCAAGTAGAAGTTCTGAGAGGGCAGGCTGGGGGGGAGGTCATAATATAGCAAGACTCCATTAGAAGAAACAACATTACTAAGGTGAGTAATTTTTTCTTCAAACAACATGAAGTCTTGCTATATTATGACAATTGCAGACTACACAGCAGTACCTCCATGGAGGAGGACAGAACCACTTAGGAATAGGCTCTAGCACAAAGCAAGCAAACCGAGCATCTCTCCTGGCCTGGACATCCAGGGAGTAGATGCTTGGTGAAAGTGTGTACCGCTTTCCAGGTAGCAGCTTGACATATCTCTAAGATAGGGATGTCTCTGGCAGCAGCTAGAGATGCGGCTGTACCTCTGGTAGAATGAGCCCTCAGGCCAGAGGGGGGAACTTTCCCCGGTTTCTGATAACAAAATTGGATACAAGAGACAATCCACCTGGCAATTGATCTCTTACTGGAAGGTCTCCCTTTCCCGACCTCACCATAAGTGAGAAAAAGTTGGAGGGATTCGAACCTGTGACCCTTGGTACGTTCTATATAGTAACTTCGGGCCCTCTTAACATCTAAACTGTGCAATCTCCTCTCACCAGAGGAGGAATGTTCAGTGAAAACACTGGAAGGGAGATAGATTGGTTAAGATGGAAATCTGAAACCACCTTAGGCAAAAACTTCCTGTTAGTTCTGAGAACTACCTTATCCCTGTGGAAAGAAATAAAGTCAGTTTCCACTGACAAGGCTTGCAACTCACTTATGCATCTGGCAGAAGTGATAGCCACTAGGAAAACAGTTTTCCAAGTTAAGTACTTAAGCTCTGCAGAAGACAGAGGTTCAAAAGGGGGTTGCATTAACTGGGCAATGCAAACATTAAGGTCCCAGGCAGGGGCCGGATCCCTAAAAGGTGGATTAGTATGAAGTAGTCCTTTAAAAAACTTGGAAAATACAGGGTGAGCGGAAAGAGAGGAGGGCTTTCCTGCTGAAACAAAAGCAGAGACAGCTGCCAAATGTACTTTCAGGGTAGCTGGTCTCAGGCCTAGAGAATTAAGATGGACCGTATAGTCCAAAACAATGGGCAAATCAGCAGATTCCGGGGAAATATGTTTCCCAGCACACCAAATGGAAAACCTTTTCCACTTAGAATTATAAGTAGCCCTAGTGGAAGGCTTCTTAGAAGCCTTTAGAATTTCAAGAACACCCTGAGAAAGGTGTAGGTCAGCAAATTCTAACTCCTCAAGAGCCAGGCCTTGAGGTTGAGAAATTTGAGGTTCGGATACCAAACTCTCCCCTGGGCACAGGTTAACAGGTTGAGATTCTTGGGGAGACACAAGGGAAGATGGACTGTTAAGGACAGAAGGAGTGGGTACCAGGGCTGGCTGGCCCAATCTGGGGCAATCAGAATCACCCTGCAAGGCTGGGATCTGATTTTGACTAGCACCATGAAAAGGAGAGGGAAGGGGGGAAAGGCATAAAGAAACTTCCCTTCCCAATCTAGGAGAAAGGCATCCAGGGGGACTGAGCCAAACACTGGGGGTCTGCAACAGAACAGTGGAAGTTGGTAATTGTCTGGGGCTGCAAAAAGATCTATCTGAGGGGTGCCCCATCTGGCAAAAACTATCCCCAGTACTTGAGGATCCAGAGACCATTCGGTGATGGCCCTGGGAAATCCTGCTGAGAGCATCTGCTAGACATTGTCCTTTCCTGGAAGATGAACTGCTATGAGGGAAGTGTTCAGGAATAGGCCAGAGACCACAACTTCATTGCCTCGGTGCACAAGGTCAAGACCGAGTGCCCCTGCTTGTTGATGTACCACATTGTTGTGGTATTGTCTGTTCTGACTTGTACCACTTTGTTCTGAACAGACGCAGAAAACACTAAGTGCTAAAAGACAGCTCTGAGTTCCAGCAAATTGATGTGGAGCAGAGATTCCTGGGGGACCACACTCCCTGAGTGGAGAGATCGCCATGTGAGCCCCCACCCCAGGAGGGAAGCATCTGTAGTGAGGGTCAAGGAGGAGACAGAGGAATGAAGGGACCCCAGTCTCAAATTGCTCTGATCCTGCCACCACTGGAGGGCCTGGATCAGGTTCAGGTCACTGGGACCAACTTGGAAAGGGGTCTCTTTCTGAGACCAAAAGGCTCTCAAGTGAAACTGAATGTCCCTCATCTGAAATCTTGCTCCTTGCACTCACGGCTGTGGACGCAGCCATGTGCCCCAGGAGCTGCAAAATGTCTTGCTGGTCGAGAGACCTGCAGAGTGAGGAGGAGGCCAGAGCTACCAAGTTCCTTACCCTCTCTAAGGGTAGGAAGGCTCTGGCCTGCTTTGTGTCCAATTCTGCACCTATGAAGGTGAGCACCTGAACTGGTTCCAGAACTGACTTTTGGAAGATTTAGCAAGAAGCCCAGGAAAGTGAGCAGCTGCTGGTAACTTGCAGGTGAGATTTTACCTGTTCTGGGGACTGGCCTACAATGAACCAGTTGTCCAGATAGGGAAAACAACAATCCTTTGCCTTCTTAAATGAGCAACTGCTACTGCCAGACATTTTGTGAATACCCTTGGGGCAGAGGTGAGGTCAAGGGCATTGCTCTGAACTGGTAGTGACCTGAGGGCAGTTCGAATCTGAGGTACTTGGTGGGAGCTCTGATTAGGACGTGAAAATAGGCATCCTTGAGGTCCAGGGAGGCTAGCCAGTCCCTGGCCTTAGAGAGGGTAAAATCATTGCCAGAGTCACCATTCTGAACTTTGGTTTCAAAAGGTGTTTGTTCAGATATCTGAGGTCTAAAATGGCCACCATTCTCCTGTCTTTTGGGGAAGGGAACATCTGGAGTACAGACCCTGCCCTGATGTAGGGAGAGACCTTTCTACAGCTCTGAGAGCCAGGAGGGTTGATACTTCTGTTTCTAGAGAAAAAAGTCTCTAAAGAGTTTGCAGGTGGGAAAGATCTGATTCTCATCTTTGGGAACTTTTTGAAGCTGAGAACCAGACCCTGGCTTACTACTTCCAGGACTCACTTGTCTGAAGTTAGAGACACCCAGTTCTGAATGAAGTAAGACAACCTGCCCCCTACGGGTAAAGGAGAATCGGCCCTTGGTACCCCATCAGGGTGTCTGTTTGGCAGGCGCTTTAGGCTGAGAGGTGGGAGCAGGCCTGCCCACACCTCGTCTGCCTCTGATGAACCCCCTCTGAGCATAAGCAGAGGAGGCCTGGGTTTGGTAAAAAGGCCTGTGGAAAGGCCTACCCCTACCCCTGGGGGTCTGCCTCTGAGGAGTGGCTTGCCGCTCCTTGGCTTGGGCACTTTTATAGGTAGTCCTATATTCATCCATTTTCTTCATATAATTCTCTGTCTGCTCCCCAGACAGAGAATTTGCCACCACAGGAAAATCCATAGCCTTAGTCTGGGTATCCTATGACAAGCTAGTACACCTGAGCCATGCCAACCTATGAAAAGCTACAGACATAGCCATGACTCTAGAGGATACATCATTAAAATCCTCAGCAGCATGAAACTGCAACTTGGATGCCTCAATGCCATCAGCAGCCACCTGTTCCAGCTCATCAGCAAGCTGGCCAGAGGCCTGTTTGGCCAAAGCCATGACTGAGTCCCATCTAGATTTTTGATACCTTGCTACATAAGCCATGTAATTTGCTTGCCTGAGTCCCAAGGACACTGCCATGTATTGTTTTTTAGCCATGACATCAATCTTCCTGGAATCCTTTGTCAGGAGGACGTGAAGCCAGGGAATATTAGCTTTATCACAGGCTGCAGCCTGAACCAATAACATGACTGCATTGCTGAAAGGAATTCTGTCCGGACCTGACAGTGTGTACCTCCTGTCCATCTTTTTATCCACAGGAGGCACAGAATTAGGAGTTTTTAAAATCTTTATTGTTTGTTTCCTGAAAGATTTATGCAAAGGAATAGACAATCTCCTAGACTCTGGTATATCCATCATTTCTACAAAATCAGGTTCCTCTTGCTCATCCACAGCTTCCTCTAATGGGAGCTGGAGGGTTTCAGCAACTTTTTTATAAAACATAAAGAGGGGGACTCAGAAAGCATAGGGGGAGATTCTAAAGGTCTGTCTGGGGAGATGTCCTGTTCAATGGGCACACCCAGACCCTCCAAGTCACATTCATACTGTTCATAATCATCCTCCCCCTCCTCTGGTTCATAAAACTCCTCAACATCATATCTCTGAACCGATGGAACCGACCGAACCGACCTTTTACCAGACACTGGCGGTTCAGACGGAACCGGAGAAAGTGATTGGACAATCTGAATAGCTCTTGCTATCTCTGCAGCAGTTAGAGAAGGAATTTTGGGCTCCACACCTGCTGATTTTCTTGTTTTCTTTACTGGAATTGGCTCATCCGAGCCAGCTTTGCATTTGCCCGAGGAAGTATCGCCCTGGTCAGAGGGCACTCCCTGCGGTTCGGTTGGCACCGAACCGGGCTGGCCATCCGGGTCAGTGGACTTTTTGGCCTCTCATTCCCTGAGCCTGCCAACTCTCTTATCCAGGGTGGCTGCAGGGAAATTTTTACAAATCTGGCAGTCTGAATTGAGGTGGTCAAACCTCAGACAATATACACATGTGGTGTGTGGGTCAGCCTTGGCAAAGACTTCCCCACAAGCATCACAGTGTTGAAACCCAGTGGGCCCAGTTTTTCTTTTGGGTTTCTCAGACATAATGCCAGCCTAACCAAAAACTTGGCCTTTTAAACGGCAGTGCCAGGCAAGACACCCTTATCAGTTCCTAACCGTGTCACCGGTCTTGGAAAAAAACGTAATAAATTCCGTTTTTTTTAGAACCGATAAGAACCGGGAACCGCACTCTAAAAGCTCTAATTTTGTAAACTTCAAGTTTTAAAGCAAGCTGATTGGTTCAAAACTGAACCGATAACATTTACAAGTTCCACACAGAATTAAAACAGAAATTACTTACGATACCATAGACAGAGCTTGAACCGATCGGTTTTGCTGTTAAAATAGAAACATTCTCGGTTAAATTGAACTGAGAAAACACTGTTTAAACCGAGAAATGAATCGAGCAGCAGGAGAAATCTCCGGAGCGACTGTTCAGTGAGGCAGAGTAAAGAATCTGACAGTTTATGTTTGAAATAACCCAGACAGAGCTTTCTCTAATAGAGCTCGTGCTCTAAGTTCCATTCTTAGAATGGAGTTAACTCTTTCATCTCCGGAGCAGTTCTAATGGTGGGACAAACTGCAATTGTCATAATATAGCAAGACTTCATGTTGTTTGAATGGTTCTTCCTCAAGACCAGTCACAGTATGGTCTGCAAAATACTCCAGGATCATTGTGCTGTGTGAGACGGTCACCAGTCTGACAGATGAACCAGCTGCATTTTTTTTACAGGGTACCACTCCATGTTGTTGCATGTGACTCAGAAGTGATTTGCCTTTCTGATCCTGAATGTAGGATGCCCGAGAAGTAGCTGTAGATGTCCTTTCCCTCGCGGATGACACCACTGACTGTGAAGAACTGATAGCTGTGCTATTGTCTGTGCCAGAGGTGCACTCTGATACTTCATCAGGGTGTGACTCTTGTACATCAGTTAATGGCATTTGTAGGGCAATATCACATTTGGTTAGCAGAATATATGTACAGTACTCAATGTCTTCCCCTGCAAGAAGGGTGGCTTCAGTGCTCCACTTAAAGTGGGATCTAGCAACATAGCCAATACATAGGAGTCATTCTTAAACATGGCATTTAGTCTCTGATCAGTCAACAGTCTGAGACTCAAGTCATCTGCCAGTATAACAGCGGCCATGTTGCCTTTTGACTGAAAGTCTTTCTTTATGTCATTAAGGAAAATGTGAAGAAATCTGATTTGAGGAAGAATTTGACTCGGAGTTGCACTGTCCGCATTGACATCCATTGTGATAGCCTTAAATGGCTCCAATAAGGTGACCAAAGATTCCAGTAGAGTCCAGCTTCTGGAACTGAACATGATGGGTCAAGTTCTCAAAGGGGTCTTAGATTGGCTCAAGCTGCATCAGACAACAGCTTGCACTGAAGCACCTTGCACAAGGACCCTACACCAGATTCTGGTACAGGAGGGCTCCAGGTGCCTAAGTCCAAAAACTTGTGGCAACCCCTCCTGTGTAGCAAACACAAGGCACATAGGAACAGACTGCTGCAGGCCCCCTGCCAAAAACACAAGTGCCCCCCCAAGCCCTGATCACCTGTTGTATAAAGAAATCACTCCCTGGTAGTCTAGTGCCCCTCAAGCCCCAATTGTTCATAATAGAACATAATAACCTTGGTGGTCTAGTGGACCCTCCAGCCCTGATCTACCATTTTGTGCCAATACCTGGTGTTTCTAGTGGGTCCCTCACCCTGCAGTGCCCTACCACCTGTTCCCCATCCCTTAACTGATTTGGGCATCTGGAAACTGGCACAGCCCACTGCTCACCATCATGGCTAGCCATTGAATGAGCACTGAAGGTGCACATACTGTATATAGTATGTGCTCAATGAATGTCAGCTGCTTTCATTCACTGAGTGCTTACCGTATACAGTACATGCTCCTTCGGTGCTCATTCAACAGCTAGCCATGACAGTGAGTGGTAGGCTATGCCAGTTGCTGGATGCCCAGATTTGTTACGGGATGGGGGAGCAGGTGTAAGGGCACTGCAGGGTGGGGGTCCACTAGAAACACAAGGTATTAGAACAAAATGGGGGATCAGGTCTAGGGCAGTCCACTATACTGCCTGTGCCAGTAACTGGATGTTCAGATCAGTTACGGGATGGGGAGTGAAGTGGTAGGGCTTTGCAGGGTGGGGAGTCCACTAGACTGCTAGATACTAGCACATAATGGAGGATCAGTGCTGGAGTGGTCCACTAGACCACCATGGTTATTATGTTCTATCACAGGTGATCGGGTCTTTGGTGGGACACTGGACTACCAGGGAGTGAGTAATGCATAAAACTGGAGATCAGGGCTTGGTGGGGGGGGTACTAGACTACCAGGGAGTGATTAATGCATAAAACTGGAGATCAGATCTTGGGGGCACTAGACTACCAGGGAGTGAATTGTGCATATAACTAGAGATAAGGGCTTGGGGGGGGCACATTGCCATAAAAGCATCCAACACACCTAGAAGGTGAAATTCTAAGTCCCCTTAGACTAGCCAGGGCTGGTGTAAGGGAACTTAGAATTTTGGCCTCTGGATGTGTTTTATTAATTTCGAAGGTATAGAGTTTTAGCATCTGCCACATGCCCCCAGCACCTTGTTGCAGCTCATTTTGTGGTGTATGGGCAGCACAAGCCTGGTTTGGGTCAGGCAGCCTGCCAGTAACACAGGTTGCCTTTGTGAATTGCTCCGAGCATATCTTTTGGTGCAAGGGGTATCTTGCACCATTCTCTGTGGTGCACCCAGCCAGGAGCTTTGAGAATCAGTCTCGATGTCTACTTTACCTGTTTGATTCTGCATGGTGTGGTCATGCACACCTTTTTTATGTTCAAGACACCTTTCCAACTTGAAAAATGTTGAATTCCAGTGGGCTGGAACTTCCTGCTTTAATACATGCAAGGGTAAGTTGAGTTTTAATTCAGAAATTATCTTGTTAGGAGACTTTAGTATCAATTGGCTCTCTCCTGACACAAGACCTTTCAAAGATGCAGTTTCAGCAGTTCACCTCACCCAGCTAGTTGAGTACCCCACTAGACTTAACTACAAAACTGGGACAGGTACCGTAATGGACTGGATGCTCTCTAACTGCCATGATCGTATATCAAACATAGCCATACTCACAGATGCCTTCAGTGACCACCCCCCTGTCTTGTTTAATTGGTTGAATAAATTCTCCAAGCCCCCTACAAGAACTATTACTAGCAGTATGCTCATCCATGGTCATCTTGACTCATTAAAAGCTGACTTACGTAATCAGGATTGGTCAATGGTCTACTCCACCAACAATGTAGACCTTGCCCTTGACCAATTCATCTTCCAGTTCAATGCTATGTGTGATAGGCATGCCCCTTATAAAAAGCATAAAATCAAAAGCCACTGCAATCCTTGGTTCTCTCCAGACCTCCTTGAGCTACTGAATGCCAGGGACCATCTATGGCATAGGGCTATGTCCTCGTGTAATCAGGCCGATAACCAGAGGTACAAAGAAGCTAGAAACAGCTGCACAAGGGCTATTCATGCAGCTAAAACTCAATATTATAAGGAAGCCCTCTCTTGGACCTGGAATGATGGCAGACAATTTTGGACTAACCATAAAGAGGTCACAGGGAGAGACCTCAAATCTACCCCTACCATGCTTAACATTGATGGTGTACCCTCACTTGACCCCAACTTATTGCTAACACTTTTTACAGTGCCTTTTCAGACTGAGTTGTGTCCTCCCACCTGGTTTCTTCTGTCACCCCAACACAAGTGACTACTCTGAGTAAGAGATTCATCCCCCTTCACATTCTCCTTTCTATTTCAAAACCCTGCCATCCCATGAAGCCAGGAAGTATCTAGTACTTAAAGTTCTAGGGAAATCGAGATTTAGGGGTGACACCCTGGATCTTAAATTTGTTGCCCTTACATTGGATGAAATACAGCCTCCTCTAACACATATTATTAACATGTCATTTAGACACTCTCAGTTCCCACAGAAATTTAAATCTGCTACTGTGACACCAGTTCATACATCTGGGGATCGCACTATTATGGGGAACTGCAGGCCTATCTCTATTCTTCCCCCTCACTTGAACGCACTTGAGCATATAGTGGCTGACCAGCTGGTTGAATACTTGGAAAAATATCAGCTACATTGCCTGCAACAACACAGGTTCAGAAATGGTCATAGTACCACTACCGCCTTGCTGGAGTTCATGGGCTTTACTCAGATCAAGGGCGTCTTGTTGATGCTGCTTTCACTGATTTAACCAAAGCTTTCAACATGGTGAATCATGCCCTCCTGATCGAGCAGCTTACCATCACTGGAGTAACTTGTGACACTGTAGCCTGGTTTAAAAGCTACTAATGTAACCATTCATAGCAGGTAAAGACTGGTAACATCCTCTCGGATAGTAGATGTTCTATCAGGAGTCCCTCAAGGGTCCATCTTGGGCCCTCTTTTATTTACCATTTTCATCAACAACCTCCCTTACTCCTGTCAGGGTCACATCCTGTTATATGCTGATGATGCTGTCCTGTTTACCAGTGTTCCAGACCCTAAGGTTCTTGAGTTCAGGCTACAGAGTAATTTTGCAAATGATGAAAGTTGGTTCCATAAGCACAAGTTAGTTATGCATTATAAAAAGACTAAAACTATGCTGTTCTTCAACTCCAAAAATAGGCATAGAACTTACTGTCTTTCCATCTCCAGTGAGGAAGGTTCTCCCTTGGAGCTAGTTCAGCTCTTTAAATACCTGGGGATCATGACTGATAGTATGATGATCTATGCCTCTCACATTGACAATATGGCTAAGGTTGTGTTGGGCTGCTTTACAGGCATACGCATTGTCTGAACCCAGAGGTTCTTAACCTGGCCATTCATAGCTCTTTTGTTTCACTCATTGATTATAGCTTAGTAATCTATGGATCCGCTACTGAAACAACTCTTTGCCACATTATAGTGGCACTCAACAAAGCATGCCGGCTCATTACTGGCCCTGACTGTTTGACCCACACCTGCGACAAGTATGCTCAGGCTAATCAGCTCCAATTCAAAGGTAGGCTTATGTACAAGTCTTGTTTACTGGCTAAAAAAGTAATACTAAGGAAAGTGCCCCCTGGTGTACATAAGCTTCTTACCCCCACTGACAACCGTTGTTACACCATAAGCTGTAATAGCCAGATTTTTAATACTCCCCACTGTTGCACTTCTCTGGGACAATGGTCCTTTGTATACCTTGCCATGCTCTGGATGGACTCTCTGCACCCTGACATCACTTTGACATCCACCTTGGGCTCCTTTAAGTGAAAACTCAGGCAGCAGCTAGTTACTGATGCATGTTGTGACTGCTTCCAATAACCCTCTCATTCACGTAACCAGCACTTAACCTGATCATAACTTTCTCCCAGGTAATCTTTACCCTTTCACACTTGTTCTTGATCACCCCTACTCTCTCCCTTCACCACTGCCTTGTTTTCCCCATACCCCTGTACCCCACCTTCCCCCTCCTCCCCTCGTTATATATCCTGAGCTCCCATGCTCACCCTAAAATACTTTGACTCCAACCTAAACATCTTTGATGAAGCCCCTGGGCTGATGTCTCCACTTACCTAGTTGATTTTTTAGTTGTCAGTCTAAGTCTGTTTCTCCTTCCTCTAAAGGATTTATATTTCTTGGTTTAAACAATTGTGTATCATGGCATACACTGTACAATGCTACATGTATTGTAATTCCTCTAGTTATTTCCTCTTGTACAGTTTGTATAAGTTCTTGTGTTGTTTGATTCCCTGCTTCATATTTTTACCAATTTGTTTTATCCTCTGATGTGGAAACAATATAATAAACTTGTTTTCAAAGGTATTATCCAAGAGTACAAAAACTAAATAAATACATAAAATAAAATAAGTTGTTTGACCTCTGCAGCCTATTCATGATTTTTTGTGCTTTCACAGAGTTGCTGAAATGCCACATATTTTCCTAGCAAGACCTAACAGATTTTCAAAATTTCTGTTTCCATTTAAGAAACTATGGATAAATGATTTAAACAATGGTGAAAACAAGGTATGTGCTGGTAGTTACCATCTCTAACAGCCTTGACTGTGTTGGCAGCATTATCTGATACTATGAACCCTGGATGTAAGGAATGTGGAGTAAGCCATTTTGTAGCGACAATAATAACATCACTAGGACAGGCATAAATGTTCTGCTGAACCAAAAAAGCATGTTAGCAATGAAATGATAGGGGAGTGTAGGAAAGAACTGACAAGAGTTAGAAATCAAGAAATTCAGAAATTCAGAAGCTGATTCAGCATCCCCCTCTAGATGATTAAAATATCATCTATTAATCTTCCCCAAAAGTAAATGTGATGCAGATATGAATTACATGCATAACTGAACACCATGGGCCCCTCCCACCAGCCCCAAAAAACGTTGGCATAGGACAGGGCCATGGTGGTCCCCATTACTGTACCATAAGTTGGAGCATAATACTTGCCATCAAAGATAAACTAATTTGATGTCAAGATCATATGGATTGCTTCCTGTGGAAACTCATTTGCTATGGATGATTCAGCAAATAAAATGTCTGAGGAAGAAAAACCTAAATCATCAGCAAGTGATGTGTATAGTGGTACAATATCCACTGTTATCCAAAGAAAGTAAATCAGGTCACACCCTAGACTGTAGACAAGGCATCCATTGTATGTCAGATGTAGGCTGGTAGAGTGAAACCAATTGTTGAAGGAAAAAAAAATCAGCAAACAATGAAATTGTTTTGTTTTGGAGCCCTGTACTGAAAGTATAGGATGTCCCAGGAGGTTGGTCCTATCTTTATGTAGCTTTGGTAGTATGTAAGTTGTTCGGACCAGCAGTAATGTAGGATACTTGCAATCTCTCTTACCTTATGATATTCATTTCATGTACATTGCTGTATCCAGGAAGTCAAAAATTATTTTCTGCAATTGTTCACTTGGGACACTTTGGAGTCTTTTATAACTTGTATCAGATATCTGGTGATGCATTTGTCTCATATTGGGTTTTGTCCATTAATACATCCCTACTCCATTTACTTGCTGGTTTTATCTCAATGTCTTTGTTATTCTGAAAAGACTGTAAAGCCATTTCTGACCAGCAGATATGTCTGATGGTGTATTTGTCTATTTCAAATTCTCTAATCTCTTGCATTAACAGGCTCCTGTGTGGACATGTTGCATGTATATATGACTTAGTCATCTCTTTAAGTGGGATATTATGATAAAATTGTGTTTATGAAATGAGTAGAGAAATTGCTGCATCCTGATTGGTTAGTACATTTGACCTTAACAAGGTCAAATAGTCCTTGATGTATACCTGTCCTGACGTAAATTATTCCTGGGAGGCTTTTTTATTATCTTTGCTAAATGTTATAAACAAGCATGCCTCCTTGTTAAAAAAAAAAACAGTCAGGAGGACAGTGCCTGGACCTTGGTTTGACAATAATTTGATGAGACTCTTAAAAGACAATGATTGTTTATGGGCCAGAGAAAGGGCTACCAATGACCCAAATGACAAACAGGCTTACAAAATGCTCTGAAATAGATATATTTTGAAATCAGGAAGGCTAAATCTAGGTACTACAATGAGCAATTTGTAGATGCCTCTAATAACATAAAGAAACTCTGTACCAGTATTAAAACATTACAGGGAAAGGACAGTAAATCAACATTGCCAAAAGTATTAAACTATTTTAACACTATTTTATATAATTCAAAAGAACAAGTTTCAGCTTTTAATAGTTTTTTTCTCAGAAGCTAGTTCTGCTTTTGAAAGAGAATACCCTAATATGCTGCAAACTTTATTGAATGCAGACTTCTCAAGGGAGAACAAAAGGTCTTTGTTCACATTCAGTGACATCAGAGAAGAGGGTGTACTTGGGGAACTCATCAAACTGGATGTGGACAAAGGAGCTGATTATGATAAAATAGAGCTTGTTTTCTATAAAACTTCCACTGAAATACTAGCTAAGTATTCAACCTAGCTGTATAATTTTTTCCTTAAGAACTTCACAGTTACCAGAAGACTGGAAAACAGCCTGTATCATTCCAATATTCAAAGGGGGAGACGTATTACACCCTGGTTGTTACCAACCTATTTCTATACTTTCACCTTTTTTTTAAATATTTATAAAACTGATCCATAAACAGTTATTTTCATATTTTTCTAAATTTAGTGTCCTTCTAAAATATCAATCAGGTTTTAGGAAAGGCCATAACATGACTAATGTAGTGTCAACAGTCACTAATGACATGTTTATTTTATTTGATAAGGGACTGGTTTCTCCTACAATTTCCCCTGAGCTGTCAACATTTTTTGATGCTGTTGATCATAACATATTAGCAAATGGACTTAAAGACTCAGGCCTTGGTATGAATGCTCAGTTATGGCTCTCCTCATAGCTCTTCTCACAACAATGTGTTAGGGTAGGCAATCTCTGGTCAGACATGGCTATAATCAACAAAGGGGTTCCCCAGGGATCAGTATTAGAGCCCCTTTTATTCCTGATTTACATAAGTGAATTACCAAAACATAGTTCATGTACTACACACTAATTATTGTATGCAAATTGTATAATTTTGTATATGCAACACATGGATTTCAACTTAGCAATTGACACAATCCAAAAATATTTCATTAAAATACAGAAGGCACTTATGGAATTAAGGTTATTGCTTAATGTTATGAAAACTCAGTGGATGATGCTTAGCAAGAAGAGTGTAGACACATTCCAACTGGCCATAAGATCTACTGATGGCAAAGAAATAACTAGGGTTGCTACACCTCAAAAAGGACATCAACCTGCTGGAGAAAGTCCAGAGGAGGGTTACAAAGATGATAGTGGGTCAGCAGGGTAAGGCACATGAGGAGAGGTTGAGGGCACTGAACATGTACTCCCTGGAAGACAGAAGATAGAGAGAGGGGACATGACTGCAACTTTCAAGTACTTGAAAGTGATAAATAAGGTTGATAAGGAGAGTCTCTTTAAACTGAGTGGCAACCATAACACAAGGGGCACACTCTGGAGGGTGGGAGGTTTAGGAGGGAGATCAGGAAGCATTTTTTCACAGAAAGGGTGGTGGTCACTTGTAATGCATTGCCGGAAGAGGTAATCTCTTTGAAGAGACTACGCAGCAGTGTCAGTGGCTCAGCAGGTAGCACACTCACCTCTGAGGTCAGGAGATCAGAGGGTTCTCAGAGGGCTGTGGGTTTAATTCCCACTCCTGACACTTGGGTTGTCAGAGGGCTGTGAGTCCATTTCCCACACCAGGCATGTGGGTTAATATCCCAACAATGACACTGAAGTGCAGCATGACGGTGGTGCTGCACTTCTGAGGTGCTGTATTTTGGATGAGATGTTAAACCCAGGCCCATCTGCCTGTTCTGGTGATAGTTCAGGTGGATGATAAAGATCCCATGGCACTCATCGAAGGAAGTAGCACAATTTCACCCAGTGTTCTGGTCAAATTTCCCCCATTCACTAAATAAATACCACCAACAGCTTAATCTGGTTCAAGGTCAGTTGGCATTCATCTGTGTGAGGTGGAGGGGATCTATGTGATAACAGCGATGGCACATCACCCAAAAAATATTTCGGCGATGTACTCCCCAGCATACAGCAAAACGATGCCAGGGAGTTGGGATTTTACACTTTATGCAGAGTGTTGTGCCCCTGCACTCCCCTACTTAAGGATTATCAACTCCATGGGGGTGCATGTTGGGGGGGGGTGCAAACATGGAAAAAATAAAAATTTGGGCCAGGTGCAACAAAAAGTACCTGCACCCAGACCCAAACCCAGCATCATTCCCGCCACAGCCCTGAACTCACCCTCCACACCATGGAAGCATCTTGGCAGCTCACCATGGTACCAGCCTCTACAACCCCACTGTCCCCTTCCACCCCACACTCGGCATGCCCCCCTCCCCCCCATTGCATGAAGGCTTGTAGCAACAGGATGTTGCCATTTTGCGCAATTCCCCATCTGGTCACCCACCTTTCCCAGTCACCCCAGTGACAGGCATCATGACTGAGTCACCCTTTTGATAGGTGCCCAATTGTGGTCACCAAAGTCACGGGATACTGGATGGAGGGGGGAGGTGCAGCTGCAGTAAGTGGGATGCTAGCTACACAATCAAGCAGACTTGATAGATAGTGTGGCCTCTTTCCTCTGGCAAGTAGTAATTAAGTAAGTAAGAGAGGCGGGTATAGGCACAGAGGGAAGGTAAGGATCATGGTTAGAGAGGATGGGAGAGTGGGGAGGGAGGGCAGGGACATTAACTCCAGCTGTGGACCCTGCAATATGAGCAGGTTTGATAGACCAAATGGCCTGCTTCTGCTGGCTTCTTCTTATGTTCATATATAAATATCTGGGAATATTTCTAGACAATCAGCTAACATTTAATTCCTATCTTCAAAACTTGTTGAATAAATTAAAAAGACTACTAGATGTCTTTTATAGAAATAAGGCTTGTTTTAGTTTCCCAATCAGAAAGCACTTGGTGAACTCGCTATTCTTGTCTCAACTGGATTATGAGGACTGCATTTATAGAAGTGCCACAGTAACATTGTTAGGAGTGCTAGATCCACTATACCATAGTGCTGTTAGGTTCATAACAGGATTACCATGAAAAACCCATCAGTGCAGCTACATGCTTCAGTTAGCTGGGCTTCCTTATCTGCTCATAGACAACCATGGCAAATGCATTGGTACAGTATATATTTCTGTACAGATTTGTAACAAATGCAATTCCATCTTATCTTTTGAATCTGGTATACTTCATATCAAGCAATGATTACAAGCTTAGACCAGAACAATTATCAAATTATTCAATACCAAGATATCAAACAACAATTTGGGGAATGTATCTTTGTAGTATCTGTGCCACTCACTTGGGATAAAATACAGAAAACATTAAATATGAATTTTTTTTTTTTACCAATCTCTCACTTTAACACCAGAATTAAGTGAACGTTATGCAGTTGGTATGATTGTTATAGGTGAATGTTTTACCATTTTAGAGAACTTACCATAACCTATATATAAAATGTTGCACTGTATGAAATGTTATAATTGTTTCTGTTTTGGACACAATTGTAAAAGAGACTTTTACTCTCAATTTGCCTTCTAATAAATATTGATTGATGTTGTGAATTGTGAAGCCACTATCACTGGCTATAAAAAAAGATGCTGGCAATCAGGACCCAGCACTCTAATATATCAATTCCTTCTGTAAAACATTGCCATTTTCCATTACAAACATGGCTGCCTCCTTCACTCTGACTAAAAGAGTCATCTAGACCCAAATATGAATACCTTCAAAATCTGAACAAACAAAAAATGAATTAAATGTTTTTCCCCTTTATAATCCCCTTCTTAAATAAAAATTGCATACCAATTAAAAATAAGCATTTGTAAATGCCAGATATTTGCTTGCTGGTATTAGCACTGGAAATGCAAGAGTTAGACAGATGCATAATAGGAATATTAGTGAAGTATTGAACTTCAGACCAACCCCACCTCCACCCTGCAGAGACAGACAGGCATTGGAGTATGTGTTTGGGTCATCGCCCATAACGTTCATGCCATTTCACCTCACCCTATCCTGCAAACACTGACACATGTAGAGGTGTGCCTTGGGGTGTTCAGGTTTGCAGTCATTGCATTCCATAAGGACATATGCTGAAATGGGTGCAGTACAGGAGAATGGGGTGAACTCTGGGGCCAAAGAGTCCAAGGCACACCTCGATGCTTGTCACTGGCTACAGGGTGGAGGGGTGGGAGGAATGACATGAGCATTACAGTCAGCAATCCAAAGGCACACCCCTGATGCCTGTCAGTCTGTGCAGGGTGGGATGTTATGGTTAGAAAACCTAACGCCCCTGAGCGTTTGTTGGTATTTGCACTTCAGATTTTCAACATGGCCTTTTTGTGACTACACCTCATGAAAGCATTTGGGAACTCTTATCATGAACAGTGGCACTGTGATTTTGTTAATGTGTCCCGAACTTTGAGTTCCCACAGTGACTGTGCCATTCTGCGCCATATGTATGAAAACAGATTGGGCAGGATGTGAAGAATGACAGCTGTACCATTCATAGGGAGGTGCAAAGAGATTGCAATGTTAACAGTCTGTAGTGAAAATCTTAAAAATGCTCGAACTTCTCAGCATACGTGGAAACTGTGCAACACATGCACGTAACACAGTCATTTAGTGGAATTATTTCACCAAATTTTCAACATAGGCATTTATGACCTCTACTCGTGAACACTGTCACTATGATTTTTTTACTCTGTCCTGAACATTGATTTCCCACAGCGACCAAGCAATTGTGCGCTAGATGTGTAAATGCATATTTCAGGCAGGATATGAAAAATGACAGCTCTGCTGTTCATAAGGAGGTGTGAAAAATGCCAGTGTTGAAAATCTGGAGTGAAAATATTAAAAATGCACAAAATTTCAGGGTGCATGGAAACTGCACAATGTATGCTCATAACACAGTAATTTTATGGACTTGTATCACTAAATTTTCAACAAAGACATTTTAGCACTTCTGCTCATGAGCAGTGTCACTGTGATTTTTTTAATCTGTCCCAAACACTGACTTCCAAAGAAACCACGCTAGTCTGTGAAGGAAGTGCAAAAACACATTTTGTTCAGAATGAGAAAAATGACAGCTGTACTGGTCATAAGGAGGTGTGGAAAAATGCCAATGTCGAAAACCTGGAGTGGAAATACTACAAATTCGCGAAGTTACAAGTGTGCGTGGAAACTGCACAATGCATGCATGTAAAAGAGTCATCTTTTGGATTTTTTTCATCATATTTGCAACATAGGCTTTTTGAGAGCCCACCTCATGAATAATGGCACTGTCATTTTGTTAATCAGTCCCAAAAGGTGATTCTGTGCAGTGACCACGAAATCACCTTTCAGGACCGAATAACGCCATGACAGTGACCGAATTTATGAAGAGGAGTACCAATAACCTCATGTTAAAAATTTGGTGCCGAAAGTCCAAAAAATGGCCAAGATATCCACATAAGTTGAAAAAAAACCCTATTTATGCCATTATACAGCTTACTGGCATTTCTTCAGTTATGGTCAGCTTTGAAGAGTGCAGATGTGTTCCCGGTCCACCGAAGATCATTGTGCCAGGTTCCGGAGGTACATATGGGGTGAGGGTGTGTGTGGAGAGGGGCGTACACAGAGGGTATGCGTGGGATGGGGGAGAGAGCACTGGACACAACTCGGGACCATTTTCTACTTTTCAAGTTAAAAATAAATTGAAACCGTCACGGGCAGGCTTTCCTTTTTTGCAGGTAGATTTGGCATGCTGGGGTGGGCTCCCAGTGTGCCACCTGCATGTTTTTTTGGGGGGGGAGACTGAAGCCGATGGGAATTGTGGCTCTCCATCAAGCAAAGTAAAAAGGATCTGTGTTTTGGGGGTGAGACATGAGGCTGAGGGGGATTGGGCATCCTCCTTGGCAAACAAAATGTATAGGAGGGGTATTATGCTGATGAGGAGTTACCTCCCCCTTTAGCAAATGATCTGGCTAGAGGGCATGCTGGCAGGGGGATTGGGCACCCCCATTGACTTTTATGGGGACTCTGAGGCAGTGACAGCTGCTGCCATGTAAGTAGAAATGTTACACCAGGCAAGGCACCACCCTGCAATGACAGGCCACTCCCTCATTGCAGCAGAATGGCTGATGCTGCAATGACAAGGCGGCCCATCATTGCAGCGGCCAAATTGTTTCAAACTGGTGTCATTTTTGCAGAACCAGTGTCATCAGGACACTGGCCCTGCATTGGGTGAACAGTGCCAAGCCAATAAATACAGTGCCAGCTTTGGCTGCCACAGTACCCCACCTCCACAACCCGCTTCTCTTCTAAGCTGCCACATAATGTTTCTTGCACATGCACACAAGCAAACATAAAAATGAAATACTGCTTATAGCTTTACTTTCTTGAGCTTCTTTCCTGACCATCAAAAAAAAACATCCTCATCTTTACCTGCCTACCAGGAAAATCTTTGCTGCTTACTCTGCCCAGATAAAATTGAATCCCTGGCTTTACTTGAGGCCTTCTGTTGTGTGTGTTTGTGTGGGGAGAGGTGAACATTTTGCCAGTAGACTTCTGCAGAAGTTTGAATTCCTGCAGTCTGTGATGAACCAACATTCCATCTACTGAATCTGTTTAAAGACAGATGCTAAACAGATGGAATGGATTACGTTTTACTAGTTACTTTTAACAAAAAAAATACCTGTTTAAATGAAGCATATTGCCTTTTTTTCATTTTTTACAGCTGCAAAGTGGAGCTATGGTGATGTATTGTGATTACGTCAGTAGAGAAAGGCGGCTCTGGAATGTCTGGAAGATTTGTGAACACTGCACCACTTGTCTCCTTCCATGGAGTGGTCTTGAATCACATCTCTCTGTGTCCCCTAATTCTAGAATACTTGATAACACTTAAGAGATCTTGAAAGTGTTCCATTCATTAAATTATTTCTGCCTCCCAGAAGAGTTTTTTCCTTTTTTTTTCTCTTTTTTTCTGGCTAACACTGAACACCCTAAATATTCTCTTAAGCAACTATACAAATATCTCAAATTACGCGCCCATTTTACTAAGATCCATTAGATTGGCCCTTTTTCCTCCTCTTCCTTTCTTCCTGTTTCTACACTTGACTAGCCCCCCCTTCATGCTCCCTATAGCGTCTGCCCTTGCATCTTCTGTTAACCCTTCAGCACCTCACACTTTCATATTATGTTTCTTAAATGACACTTCCTGACACTGTAATTTCCCTCTAAATCCTCCCCACATAGTTCATTTGTCCTCATTGCTACATAAATTTCCTATGTAGGATGCTTAGCTATATTGCTTAGTTCCTAGTCTACCTATTAAATAGTTTTATGTAATTTTTTTATTATTGATTTCTTCATTGTCCTCCTTACCCCTCTCCCAGGACACATCTGGAAACCAGCTATTATCAGCTCAGTATGTCTTTGCTGGTCAAACTTTTGAAATACATAAATAAATACATGGGGGCTAGATATTCAGAAATGCACCAATTGCTAGCACAAGTCCGGTGCAGCACAAATCTGATGCGCCGTGGCACAATGAGTGCCATATTCAAAGGTTGCACATGGTGAAATGCACCAGCACAACATGGCTGAATATGACACGGAAGCACCAGGGCACAACTAGAGTTGCGCCAGTGCACAACCAGAGGTGCACCAGTGTGCAACCATAACTACACCATAGCGCAACCAGAGATGCACCAGGTCTCAAAGGGGCAAGTGCCAAGGCACACTTGGACCAGCCCCAATCAATGGTGGGAGCACAGCAGCAGAGGTAAAGTGTGGGGCAAGCAGAGGAACACACCTGGGGACAGTGCCAGTGAGGCACAGAGGCAGGCCACAGGTGGCCACCAACAGCAGGGCACACACAGGCATTCAGCCCCCCCCGGAACTCCACTGTGGCACAGGATGCAGGGAACAGGTGGCACCAATGGCTGAAGGAGGGCTGCCACTGGATTCCCCACACTCCATGCTGTGCCCCAACCCACCCAGAACCCGGCAAGCCACACCTTGGACCATGGCATGAAACACACTTGCTACACATCCTGAACAGCCACCCTATGGCCACCCCAAGGCACAGCCACTGACCAAGGGGCAGGACACCACCATGCATGACCCGCACATCGACACATGCACACCACACAAACATCCACCACACCACTGCATCATGGCTACACATGCCAGCTGCAATGCAGACACCGACACAGGCAGGTAAGCAAAATAACTGTATTGAACAGGAAAACTATGTACAATGGCACGGGGTGGGAAAGGGTAGGAAAGTGAGGGAAGGGGACAGGGAACAGGGACTGTACAGTGGGATGGGGATGGATGGGGAAGGGATGGCAGGGATAAAAGGGACATGGTGGGGTTGAACTATGGGTGGCCAAGGCCTGCTGCCACCTGATGCTTCCTCCTCCACCTGTCCATGAGCAGCATCCTTCTGGTCTGCTGGGCCACCTCTAGGGTCATTGACATGATCAAGATGATCTACCTCAATAGCCAACAATACAGGGGCAGCCATGACCCCCTCTGGATGCCTATGACAAAGGAATGGACAGGTGATCAGTGCAAGGTCCTTAGGAACCTTGCCCTCCAACTGTGCTCAATGGGCAGTGGGAACACACACACCTGGAGTGGCGCCCTGGCCACCCACAGTGGGTGGGCCAATGCCTGCCAGCATCGCAGCACACCACAATAGTGCACAGTGGTGGATACTGCCACCCAGTGGCCATCCGACCACTCAGCGACAGGCAGATGGCACAGGGCACCAGCAGCACCACAGCAACACCAGTGGCAGCCGGGTGCACACCCACCCCAACAACAGCTGATACATGTGTGCAATGGCCGCCCCACAGTGGCATGCACCACACACAGTGTGCAACACACAGTTGCCATGGCACATGGCACAGGTGGCCATGGCTACACCAACTCCCCCACTGACCAACTGGTAATGAGCAGAGGAAAACAACAGTGCCTATCTGCCCACTGTGGTGCTGCTCGCGCCTGCCCTGCTGCTGCTTCTCCTTCACCATTCAGACCTGCAGTGGCCTGCTGTGCTCCAACAGGTGCCCCTGCCACCCTTGCATGGCACTGAACCTCAGGCCCTAGGAATAGAACAAAGACAGATATACATCATAGAACAACCACAGCATGTGCCCACAATCCCCACCCCTGTGCAACAGCATGTGCCCCTGCCTGACATGTCCCACAAGGATGTAGCATAGCGCAACCAGTGGCAGCAATGCCACTCTGCAATGCACATGCTGACAGTGTACCCCTACACAGGAAATGTCAGGCAGCCAAGCCAACACCACTGTACAGCACTAGGGCACAGAGGCACCATGGGACGACTTACCAGACCATGACACGGCCCCCCTGCAGACGCATGCCTGCAGCTGCCTCAGTCACTCAGGGTCCTGCCTCATTATGTCTCTGTACCAGTGGTGGCATTGTTCACCAGTCCTGACTACCCCAGTATCCTGTACCAGTCTGGCAGTGATGACCTGTCAGACCTCCACCATGGCTTGCTGAAGGGGCACCTGGCCAAAAGAGCACTGGTGCATGTGGTTGCACATGGGCCACAAGATTGACCAGCTCCAGGTCTGACCAGTTGCGGGCTCGTCACACACCTTGCTGCATCATCATAACCACCGCAAGGAGTGGAGTCAAAATGGTGGCCAGAGGCGCACATGTGCATGGGATGTGCACATCTTGTCAGCATGCGCTGCGTCCACCAATCGCACACTGCCATGGATGCGTGAAATGGGCATGGTCTGCCAGACACATGGCAGTGTAGTCCCAAGGGGTTACAGAATCATGACAGGGGTCAGGGGTCACCTGGTGAATAGTTCACTGGCACACAATAGGAGCCATGGCACACAGTGCGTCATGACCCCTATTGCACAGAGAGAACACAGTGCATAATAGGCAGTGGCACATCACCTGACACATGCGCACTGTGGTCCTGCATACTGCGCATATCTGGGCATTGTGCCGTGACTTGCTCTGGAGCAATTCCATTGCGCATGGAGCAAGTATATGATTTTCAGCCACCATATGCTAATGAGCTCATCATCCAATGGGCAGCGCACTGGGGAAATTATCATTTCATTACCATTGTGAAATTGCTCATTTGCATGCATTGTGCTATAATGGTGCCTCGAAACAGCACAGGCCATGGACCAGTATTGCAACCAGCTGAGGTACGTTGCGCCTGTGGTGAGCACAGACAGCACAGCAGGGTGGACGGGGTGGGCAGCTGCAGTCACTGACACACATGTCCATGTCCACAGGTAGCACTATGTCCGAGCATGAGAAGAGTGAGGAGCGTGGGCCTGCTTGCAAGGGCAGGACCAATTTTACGAAGGCAGAGGCTGATGCCCTGTTCAAGGCCTACCTGAACAGGGAGCCACTGCTTAGTGGTGCCACAGGCACACCACAGGCCAGGGCTGTGGCCTGGGTGGAGGTGGAAGTGTGTGTGAACCAGCAGGGCAGCCACCAGCAGTCTGTGCAGGAGTGCAGGAAGAAGATGGGCACTGATAAATGCTGCATCAAAGGGAAGGTGGCAGCCATTCGAGCAGCCAGGACAGTCACTGGAGGGGGGCCTACTGACATGCCACAGTTCACGGCACAGGAGGAGCTGGTGGTGGCCACCATACATCACAGCACTGACGAGGGTGTGCCAGGTGGTGGATTTCAGACAGAAGGGAGCCCATCACTGCATAGTACATATGTTGGGCCCACACTGCAGGTGGGGGTAGGGGTGGGGGTTGGGGGCCATGCATCACTATCACATCTGTTTTTTCTTACAGCACCGGCATGCCTGCATGTGGTGGATGGGGTGCCAGCAGCAGCTGTGGAGGCAGGCCCAGCCCCGGAGGACCAGCCATCCACCTACACAGGCATCCAGGGGTCAGACTGGCTGCAGCACACCACCACTGTCCAGCTGGATGTCCTGGGTTTGGGGTCAGATGAGGTCCTGGCTGCAATTCAGCAGGATTCCAGCCATGGCACCCTCTGCATAGAGACACTGATCAGGGTGGGGTATGACACTGACCAGACCATTATCCTGGGCAGCATGGGTGGTGATGTGGAGGAGATGCCCATACCTAGTACCAACACAGGCAGTGCAGTCAGTGGCCTGTCAGTGGTAGGACAGCTACCCACCGCCACTGCAGGTGCTGTCATGTGCTCCACCATGGCAGTGCCATGTGGTGGTAGTGGTGTGTCCACGCAGGTGCTGGCCAGTGTACAGGGGCTGGAGGGGCAGCAGCGGCAGACAGCAGGGGATGTTGGGTGGCCAGATGCAGTGTCCACTGCCGGGACACCTGACAGGGACCAACCCCCATGGGGACCCCACTGTGCAGTGTCCACCTGAGCGGGGGGCTGTGCAGCGCTATCGTACACCACCAGTGGGTAAGCAGCCTGCCCAGGTTTCCCTGGGTGCAGACCCATTAGCAGAGCACACCCGATTGCTGCAGTTTTCAAAGTATCATAATAGAAAGTAAAAATATCTCCTGGTGGGTTTTCTTTTTGGGGGGGTTCTTGGTACCTGCAACCTTTTCAGTCGCATTTTCAGAATGAGTTCCCTCCCACCAGACCTAAAAAAACAGCAGAGGAACATTTGTTTGCTTACCAATTCATGTTGTAAATGTTTTTAGCCTGTATTTTTGAGTACTGTTATTTAACAGTATTCCCTGCATGTTACAATATGTACTTCATTGTATTGCATATATTTGTAATTGTGAATTGTGTTACTAACTCTGGCTGCTTTTTACCATAGCTCTGGGTACACCTGAAAAAGGATCTTTGGATTGTTGTGTCACTCAAGTAAACAAATAAAATGAAATGAAGAAAAAAATTGCAAATTTATGTTTTTTTCTCAAAGAGATGTTTTATACAATGTGTAAATGTTTGTGTTTATGCAATGCATTCATCATTAAAGACAATAAATGATGAATAAATTATTTAACCTTTCACAAGGCTTTCCTGACTACTTATTTCTTTCCAAAAATCCCAGCAATGAAATAAAATAATCTATGGGTTGTTGACATTATTTGTGTTTTTACACACCCTCAGCATGTGTTGTACCATCACAAACCAGTAAAAGAAAAACACATACTTTACAGCATCCCATACATTATTCTATATACTGGTGAGCATATTCAATGCTCCGATAACAGATTTCTAAACATGCTTGCAACTGCCTGCTTGTAATTATGCCTAGTAACTGGGTGGTTGTAATCACCCATTGTCAATCAAGCTGGGGCTCTTTGTAACCTCACCTCTCATTGGTGGAGCAAGTAAAAAAAACACATTTATTAAACATGATCATTGGTAATTATAAAAAAAAAAAACAAGGCATGGGCAGTGTGTGTAAAGTTACACACACCCTCAGTGTGGGATGGTTTCGTAAACCACCTCAAGCTTCCCTCTTGAGGATTTATGAAGCATGCCACCTCTCAGGTGTGTGCAAAATTCTAGTTATGCACACTGACTGATGTAATATTCTCTATATGTGATTGTCTGTGTCTCAAGTACCCTGCAAATACTATTACAGACCTAAGTTATTTACTGCTTAATACAATTTACCCTAGAGGTTACATAAAACTGGAGACCAAAAGTTGAGTCCCTCATCAACAAAGACGTATGCACTGTTTGACCCTGAACAAGTCACTTAACCTCCCTGTTCTTAAGTCTCTTTCTCACCTGTCTGTGCAGCTATCACATGTGGAAAAACCACTGAAGAGGAAAGCAATGTGCTGATCATTGAAACAAACTCAGCACAAACCTGAACAAGGAGTGGGTATCGGTGTTACCCATATGGACTTCAAGGACTTCAAAGGCATTTATTCTATTGACTGCTCTTTGTTTCTCATTTGTACCCATTGCAGTGTCCTCAAAATCTCCCTGTGCACTGAAAGCTGCAGCTACATTCTCTGTGCTCCATCTCTGGCTAGTAAAGTGCTTTGAGATACAGTCTGCTAGAATGCACTATATAAAACCTAATTATTTCCTTTCCTACTCCTGCATGTGCATATGCACTGCCAAGTATCATAGTTTCTTACAAATGCAAACTTAATTTATGCAATTCCTTCAAGGATGCATTGCTGTTTCTTTCTTTTTAGAACTACATTTCCTTCTTGGGTTTCAGTAAGATCCAATATCTCGTTGCCCTTGATTTTTTTGCTTTATATCTACATAGCCAATGGTGCAGGTGCAAGACAAAGGTGAACCATGTAAGATCTACTGTTGCTTCTGCTGTTTCAAGGGACACCCTATAGACCTGCTTGAAAACAAGGCTAAGTATCTGAGAGTATCAAGTAGGCAAACCAAGTTTGCCTACCATCATATACTAAAAAAGAAAAGCTCCCAGAATTTTTAAACATGCTCCCTAAGATTGACTGGTTCCACCTAAACTACATGACCTGCATTGACAATGCACTAAACTTTTTTATCAGTCACTTTAGTTTGGTGTGTGACCAGTTTGCCCCCTTCAGGAAACTAAAACCTAGGGGAATATCAAATGCATGGATCACACCTGCCCTACTAACAATGATGAAGAATAGGGACAATCTTTGGCACATTGCAATGGTCTCCGGAGTCCACAATGATATTCAAAGGTACAAAACAGCTGGAAACCAATGCACTGTGGTGGTATGGAGAACTACGTAGGAGTATTATAAAGGTGTGCTTACCAACAGCTGGAGCAATGGTAAACAATTTTAGGAAAACATAAAAAACCTTATGGGAAAACCCCCAAAAAATCTCTGCCTACAATGTTAGAGGTTAACGGCTCTCTTACTCTAGACCATAAGTTAATTGCTGACTCCCTTAATACTGCCTTTACTGATATCAGTGGAAAACTCCCTCCAGATTTCCTTGCTGGCACCTCCCTGCCTGCTGGCAATATAAATACTACCCCTCCAACTCTGTCACCCCCTTCTACTTCATAAAGATATTCACACATGAAGCTCATAGTATCTAGGAAAGGTGCTTGGCAAATCCAGAACAAGTAGTGACATCCTTGACTTAAAACTTCTTCACCTCACACTAGAAGCTGTCCTACACCCCCTCACCAAACTCCAAAATCTCACACTCACCCTTAGGCAGTTCCCTCAACTTGGAAAGCTTCCACTGTTATACCCATGCTCAAAAGCAGTAACCGTACCCAGCACTCCAACTTTCACCCCATATCAATTCTGCCCCCACTTTCCAAAGCCCTAAAGTGTATAGTTGCTGATCAACTGAAGGAATACCTAGTCAAGTACAACATCTAGTGCCAACAGCAGCATGGCTTTAAGATGGCACATAATATGACCACTGCCTTGCTTGATTTTACATCACACATCCATAAGGCCTTGGACACCAGCCAGCTGCTCGCGACAGTGTATGTGGATCTAACTAATGCGTTTGACACCGTTAATCACCAACTACTTCTACACTCACTCTTTGCCTTAAGCCTATCCACCAATGTCACCTGCTGGTTCAAAAGTTACCTGGCGGGTAGGCGACAACAGGTGAAAATTGGGGATTTACTCTCTGACTAACTCCCAGTGCGCTCCGGGGTCCCACAAGGATCCACCCTCGGCCTGCAGCTTTTTAGCCTGTTTTTAAATGCTCTCCCTGCAGCATGCAACTCCAATATGATCCTTTATGCTGATGATGTCGTCCTTTATTCCACTCATCATTGCCCAGACCAAGTATCCTCCAACCTGCAATCCAACTTTAACATAGCTGAGAAGTGGTTTGATCAACATAAACTGTTGATGAACTACAAAAAAACAAAGACCATGCTGTTTGCCAACACCCACAACAAATACAACAAGCATTTATCAATGCCGAATGTTTGCTTGCTGGCATTGGCATTGGTAGTGTAGGAGTTACAGAGCTGCATCATAGGAATGGCAGTGAAGTATTGAACTGAAGCCAACCCCACCACCACCCTGCAGAGAATGACAGGCATTGGGGTGAGCCTTTGGGTTGTCAGGCATAACAGCCACACCATTTCACCATACCCTACCCTGCAGACACCGACAAGTGTCATGGTGTGCCTTGGGGTCTTTGGCCCTTATGCACACCCCATTCCATCAGGAAATACGGTGAGATGGGTGTGGTATGGGAGAATGTGGTGAACTTTGGGGCCAAAGAGTCCAAGGCACACCGCGATGCCTCTCACTGGCTGCAGGGTGTGGAATGGTATAAGCATTACAGGCAAGAATCCCAAGTCACACCCCTGATGCCTGTCATTCTCTACAGGGTTGGGCATTATGGTTGGAAACCCTAATACCTCAGGCATTCGTTGGTATTTTCACTCCAAATTTTCAACATGTTCTTTTTTGTGACCCCACCTCATGAACAGTGGCAATATCAGTTTGTTAGCCGAAAGCTGCTTATGCACAGCAACTCCGGCATTTAACACCACAGGTGCAAAAACATTCCGAACAAGATGTAAAAAATGACAGCTGTACTGTTCATGGGGAGGTGTAAAAAATGGCAATGTTGCAAATCTGCAGTTAAAATATTTAAAAAAATGGTGAAGTCATGAACGTACATAGAAACTGTGCAACGCACACCCGTAATATAATTAGGTTGGGGATTTTTTTTACAACAGATTGTCAACTCAGGCATTTTGGTGCCTCTGATCATGAACAGTGACCCTGTGATTTTCTTTATCTATCCCGAGCAATGATTTCCCACAGAGACCACGCATCTCTGGGCTGAAAGTGTGAAAACACATTTCGGCCATGTTCTGAAAAATGACAGCTGTACTGTTCATAAGGAAGTGTTGAAAAATGCCACTGGTGAAAATCTGGACTGAAAATATTACAAATTCATGAACTTACGAGGGTGTCTGGAAACTGCACAATACACACTCATAACACAGTCATTTTATGGACTTTTGTCACCAAATTTTCAGCATAGCCATTTTAAGACCTCTGCTCATGAACAGTGTCACTGTGATTTTCTTAATCTGTCCCAAACATTGCTTTCGCACACCGACTGCACCATTGTGCGCTACATGTGCCGAAACACATTTTGGGCGAGATATGAAAAATGGCAGCTGTACTGCTCATAAGAAAGTGTAATAAAATGGCAATGTTGAAAATCTGGCATGCAAATATTACAAATTTGCAAACTTCCGAGTGTGCATAGGAACTGCCCAACGTATGCTCCTAAAATAGTCATTTTGGGGAATTTTTTCACCAAATTTTCAACATAGCCATTTTAAGACCTCTGCTCATGAACAGTGTCACTGTGATTTTCTTAATGTGTCCCATACATTGATTTCACACACCAAGTGCGCCATTGTGTGCTACATGCGCGGAAACACATTTTGGGCAAGATGTGAAAAATGACAGCTGTACTGCTCATAAGGAGGTGTGGTAAAATGGCAATGTTGAAAATCCGGAGTGCAAATATTAAAAATTCATGAACATACAAGTGTGCATAGGACCTGTGCAACACACGCTCGTAAAACAATCATTTTTAGGAATTTTTTCACCAAATTTGCAAAATAGGCTTTTTGAGAGCCCACCTTATGAACACTGGCACTGTCATTTCGTTAATCGGTCCCGAAAGGTGATTTCGCACAGTGACTATGAAATCACCCTTCAGGCCTGATTAACACCATGACAGTTCAAGAATTCATGAGGAGGGGTCCCAAAAACCCCATGTTGAAAATTTGGTGCCAAAATTCCAAAAAATGCCTGAGATATGCATTAAAGTTGAAAAAACCCTATTTATTGCATTATACAGCTTACCAGCATTTCCTCAGTTTGGGGTTGGCTTTGAAGAGTGCAGATGTGTTCCTGGTCCACCGAAGATCGTCGCACCGAGCTCCAGAGGTAAGTATGGGATGAGGGGGGTGTGGGGAGGCAGAGTGCGCAGTGGGTAGGTGCAGGTGGGCAGGGAGACAGCCGAGGGAATTTTTTTTGTTTACAGGTTTTTTTTTTTACTTAGACAATGCGGGATGTTTGCCACGCTGGGGTGGGCTCCCAGTGTGGCAGCTGGAAGGCTGTTTGGGGGGGCCTGGAGCTGACAGGGGATTGGGCTCCCCTGTCTGACATAATTTTTGTCATGCTGGGGTGGGCTCCCAGTGTGGCACCTGGAAAGCTTTTTTTGGGGGGAGGCGTGGAGCTGACATGGGATTGGGCACCCCGTCAGCCATACAGTATGTGTGTGGGGGGATTGTATGAGCACGCAATATACGTGCATGTGGAGGGGGGAGCACTACTTACTGAAGCGGAGCTCTCCCTTTCAACTGTACGCCACTGCATTTTCAACTGCTGTCATAGACAGCTGCAGCATTCATTGGAGAACTGGGGACGCGCCTGCAAACACATTGACTGAATTGGAAGATGGGTGCCACACTTCTGAAAACTTGGATGATGGCACTATGTTTCTTGCACATGCATGCAAGCTAACATAAAAATGGCTGACTTACACATTCTGAACAAACAACGCCTCCCACTTGATCAAGTCTTTGAGTTTAAAATACCTCGGAGTTACCCTGGACAGCCTGCTCTCCTATGCTACCCACATAAAATTCATCTTTGGAGCTATAAACTCCAGAATAGGTACCCTCCATCGCCATTGCAACTGGCTTACTCAAGAAGTGATGCATGTAGCTGTAAACAGCTCAGTCCTATCTTTAATTGATTATAGACTGATCTTCTATGGAGCAACCATGGACACCACTGTAAGTAGAATCAGAATAGCCTTAAATAAGTGTTGTCTCCTGGTGACAGGTGCTGATAAAATAATCCATACCTGTGAGCTATACAAGCAGTCAAGTTGGCTGCACCTCAAAGACAGGATAGCATACCAGACATGTCTCCTTGCCAAGAAAATCAGTCTTGGCCTTACTCCACCTGCCACGCTTGGATTCTGTCACCAACCATAGTAGCATGCTGCACTCACAAGTCAGACAAATTCTCCTTTCAAATTCCCTTCTGTCACACATCTCAAACACAGTGTGCCTTTTTCACTAGGGCCCCCACCCTAATGAACTGTCTACCCCCCTGAGGTCTTGTCTGAGTCTAGGCTTGGTCCTTTCAAATGCAATCTGCACCAGTACTTCAGGAGCCTCAGCCATTGTGATTCCTCTTGCTAGTCTCCCTCTGAGTGCCTCTCCCATTCTTCCCTCCATCTCATCTCTCCCCTTGCCTTTCTCCCCCTCTCCCCCTTACTCCTCCACTCCTCAACTACCTCTTTTCCCCTCTCTCTCTTCAGCCAACTCTTTTCCCCCTCTCTCTTCCCACTACCCTCTGCTCTCCTATACCCTGCACACCTGCTCTTGTAATTCATGCACCATGACCCTCACCCATGTCCCCAGCCCCCTTTTCCACCCAGCTCTACCAACCTTTCCCTGCCTCTATCAATACCCACCTCACTGTGCCTTCTATACCCCTATCAGCACTTACCTCTGATTCTTGCACTTGCTGACAAAGTCTAACATCAGGACCACCTCCCTTTCTACTGACCTCCAGACTATAATCCCCTTCTTTATTTTCCTTAATTCTATGTAACATCCTCTATCTTCAATATCTTGTATTAAGTTTGGAAACTGTTTTGTAAATTGCCCATCGTATTCTACATTAGGAACATTTCTGTGTCTTGTCTTATTCCACTGTTATTTTTGTCTCTTTTGTCTCTCTGATGCGGAACCTTTGTAAACAAACCACTGGTTCAAAGGTATTTTGTAATCTGAGAATTCAAGAAAATAAAAAAATAAATACATCCCGGTGCAAAATATTTCAAAATAAAAGCATATATTTGAACCATGCTGTACAATTATTTGAAAATGTGATTAGCATGTAACTGAAAAAAGAAAGGAAAATTAAAGGTGGTGGTTCCCCCTCAGCCTCCCTCTAAAAACCACAGAAACCTCTAGGCTTTTATTGCAAGGAATAGAATGGTTCTGCCCTGTTAGGAGGCAGTATATCATAGTGGTTAAGGGCACTGGAGACTTGGGTTTGAATCCCATCAGCCCCAACCTACGTACTGTGTGACCCTGAGCAAGTCACTTAACTTCTTTGTGCTCCCAGGTCATACCTGGAAACAAGCTTTGACTTGGTTAGACAATTGCCCCTTTCTCTGTTAAATCATTCATGTGTAAATTGGAATTGAAATGTTTTTATTATCCTTCGCAAAAATCAGAAGCAGCATTTTTCTAATTTTGATCACATTAGTCAATGGCAGGGCTGCAACCACTACGTCAAACTACTGCCTATTGTTTCATGTGATGAAGATGACGATATTACTGTGCACAACCTCAGATATACATTTCTGTGTACCCTGCTAGGATATGCACCTCATACACTAACATTTATAAGGCTGCATCACAGTGCTATGCTGATGTATTGCAATTACCTCAGTAGAGAAAGGGGGCTCTGGAGTGCCTAGAATGTTTGCAAACACAGCACTGCCTGCCTCCTTCCATGGAATGGACTTGAATCACATCTCTCCATGTCTTCTACATTCAGTTCAGTGTGGTTGCTTCCTCCATCCCCCTCCTCTCCCCACCCCTCTCCCACCACACTATTTTCTTTCTGATAAGAAAAAAAGTCTTTATGAAAATCCAGGTTAGGCACTTTGCTGATAATGATATTAACTCTGTTGAAAGTAAGAAATGGGTCATGCACAAGAAACAAAATAAAACTTGGACTGTGGGGGATATACCTCCCTCCAGCTGGATTTAACAGACAAACAAATGCATTGCATGCACAAACTCAGTAAGGCTGAACAGGAATTTAGAACAGAGAATGCTGTCTATAAAATATCACAAACTGAAATTGCTGTAGACAATGTTTTCAGTGTTATCAGGCCAAGACATCTATAGATATAGCTCACAATTTATGACGCAGCAACAGACACCATCTTGAGAAGGGTCAGGCAGGTATTAAACAAGGCATGCTGACTAGCACTGGGAGCTGAGAGATTCACCCACACATGCTTTCTTTACTCCCAGACTAGTTGGTTACCACTCCAAAGTAGGATCAAATATCAAATATGCCTGCTATGGAAAAAAAGCACTAATGGGCTTCACCCCTCCATCAATCAGAAACCTGCTCAATCCTGTTAATAGTGAACACCCTCCAAGAAGTATGGCCAGAAATGCCCTCTCCATCCCATGTCATAGAACTGGCATGGCAATGCATTCCTTCACTATAAGGGCCCTGTATTGGCTAAACAAGATGCCTGACAATGTAATGGAGCTCCCTAAGCTACCCTTACTTAAGAAAGCACTAAAACATTAATTCTCTTATGCCTAGCCCCATCTGTGGCTGTCACAGCTAACCACTCCCAACTCAGTGTGCTCCCTTCTTCTATACCTTACCCACTCATACTAGCACTACTGCCTTTGAATTTAAGTACCAGCTAAACACCCCACCATGACAATCCTCCCCGAGGAGCAGCCTATATTTTCTTTGTCAGTTACTGGAAAATCCCTGATCTTAAATACAGTATCTTCACCTCTCCTTTGTCACCTGTCTGCATTGATGTCTCTACCAAATTGTTCCTGCATGTAATGCTGAGGATTTAATAGTTGTTGTAGTTACCTGTTACTGTCCATTCTGTTTAACTGAATTTTCATATTTGTAACTGATGTATTTTTTTATGATGAGGAACCTTTGTAAATGAGCAATAGTGCTCAAGGCTATAAATTTGCATTGACAAAGTCAATACAGTACATTTACTAGTTAACATTCTTATCTGGCTTTGTTCTGCAGCTGTAACACTGCATTTCAAGGACTTAGTCCTGCAGACATTGATAACTTCATCAAGTATTCTTTAAGCTTTCCTGCTACACTGCCAGTTTTAAAAATTTATTTTGAAGATATGGCATTCTGCCAGAAAACATTTTAATGCACAACCCAAGCTGTATTGTGTTTGCCATGCATGACCCATTTCTTATCTTCAACAGAGTTAATACCATTGCCAACAAACTGCCTAATCTGGCTTTTCATACAAATTTGTTTTATACTGGAGCATTTTGCAGCCATAGACAGCTGTCATTTCTTTTGACTACATCTGTATTTATTTTATAGACTTATTTCTGAAACACTTTATGGTTAACTGGCATTTATATGCAGTTTGCAGGCTGACATATTTTATCTGAGAGAGTTTTCCTATTATTAGGCAGGCAGTATAGTGTTGTGGTTTAGGGCACTGAGCTGGAGACCTGGGTTTGAATCCCACAGCCCCCACTTGCATACTGTGTGAACCTGAACAAGTCATTTAATTACTTTGTGCTCCCAGGTGGCATCTGGAAAGAAAATTCAGCTTAGTGTGCCTTTCCTGGATAAACAATCCCCCTCCCCATCGCATTCTCTACTGTCATTTTTGTGCTTGAGCCATGTTTAGCACTCATGTCCATTTCTGAAGCTCATATATTTCTATCTTTTGAACAAAGTTTTATTTTTCTCTTTGCTGAGATAGGTCATAAACTTCTAGCATGTCCAGTTGATATGTAGCTGTGGATTTTTGAAACTGCAATAATCCCAACTGAGTCACTAATTGCTTAATTGACAGCATTTTTTAATACGCTGTGCTGAAATCTGGCACAGCTATAGTGTGACTCTGCACTACTAGAAAGCATGTCCTCATTCTATACATTGCACTCAACATTGGTCTAGATACAGCCTTATTTTGCACTTCAAGAAAGCACCTTTTTTGCATTGCTTTCAAGCACTTTATGTTGTGCACTCTGAAATGTACTTTTCAATGAGTCCTTCCCTTAGAGAAATACAAGAGTGCAGTATGCATGTAGCATGCATGCTGCATACATTCTGTGCACTTGTATTTCTGCAAGGGTTGGCTACTTCATAAACTTCAAGATTAGACTAGCAAGTTATTTATGCCATTACATTTATCTATCTTTACAATATTTTTTTTTCTTTGACCTATAGTAAAAGGTGACTGCTCCAAGACACTACAGCTTTTTGGAAATGTGTATGTGTGAGAAGTCCCAGCTGCACCCTTTGCTATGAACTTTAAAATGAGTCCTTGGCTACTTAAAGGAGTAGCACAGTTAGAATCTACAAAAACATATGTTATGCAGAGTGTTTTGATTTGTGTGTATAGTTCTAGTGTACACTTCCCTTTGTCTGCTGTTAGAAGTTTTTTTCTAAATAGGTCTGCTAGTTTTACGGTAGATTTATGACCTCTGGGGATCTCCATCTTAGCATGGTTTATTGTTCTTCTTGTTTCTACAATGCCTCCTGTCCCATGTGACAGTGATGCATCCGGGACCATGGATTCATCAAGCACTGATTTAAAGTCAGTTTACAACAGCAGAACTATCCAGAGAGCACTAATGGCTGCATTCACAGTTCAGCAAATACTTGATGTCTAATTGAGTGGTTTATTCTGTAAGAAAAAGGCAAGAGTCTTTATTAATAACAGCATTGATGATCTGGGGTGATTTATGCGCTTTTTATGGCTGTGTGTAGTTTGATTAAATAAAAAGGTTTAAAAGCAAAACATTTACTCCTGCTGACTAGACCTGATACACAGAGAAAACAAAAATATTGAATTGGAGCTATTTAGTGAAGGCCAGAACTTCAGGCTCCTTTCTCTAGTGCTTGCTGAATCAGTGATCCCAGATGCATCACTGTCACATGGGACAGATGCAACTGCAGGAAAATGAAGAGCAATAAACCTTGTTGAGATGGAGATCCCCAGGGGCCATAATACTACTATATAACTAGCAGGCTACTTTAGAAAAGGTCTTATTAGCAAACAAAGGACTACATGTGCAAATCAAAACACTATGTACAACATATGTTTTTGCTAATTGTGACTGTCCTACTCCTTTAACAAACTCCAAGATTAGACTTGCAAGTTATTTAGGCTTGCCCTTAGGAGCTTGAGGGTGGAGTCTCCTTGTGTCTGTAAGGATGAAGTAAACCCTTACATGCTATTAGGGTATTAAAGAAATGTCTAGAGGAGCTGGCATGGATTGAGTCACTTATGATGTGGCAGGAAATGTTGCTTAGACTCCTGCTAGATCCACTGCCATGAGGTATCTTCTGCATGCCATTTAAAAGCTTGATTTCCCATGTGGCTCAATTGTTATAATACAATCAAGATAATAATTATTTTCCCAGAGAAAAAAAACTTCAAAAATACCAACTATGCCCACAGTTGCATCACTTGATCAACAATAAAGTTGGAAGGGTTTGAAGATATTTGGTTTGGTGTGGGGGTTGATATGGGTATGCCCCATGAACAGCGACATTTCTACGGTGACATGAGTCGATATCGACAACAGCACCATGTCATTGTAGAAGTGTCACTGGGACTGGGCAACTCCTTCCCCCAACCTGCACCTCTTCCCCAAACTAACTCTGACCTGGAGTTAGAATCCTAAAGTACAAAGGGTGCAAAACCCCACAAGAAAAAAACACACACAGATGTGTGCGGCTCCATGCCAACTGCAAATCACTGTTGACATGGAGCCTGGCGCTGTGATGCCGGTTGACGTTCTTCTTGTTGAACCAGCATTGTAAAGCCATCGATATGAGTTTTGTGATGACTGGCATTATAGAGCCGTTGCTATGAGGTTTATGATGACTGGAGTTCATACAAGTATATTATTATGGCATAAGAAAAACTATCAGCAATCCAGGAACTTCAGTAGCAGGTGGCTACAAAAGCAACAGATGGAGCCAACCAAAAGAGTAAGTACTCACATAGCAGACAGGAAGAGCACAGCTTCACTGTCACTGTTTGGTTGAAGACAGAAGTAACAGCTCAGATGCAAGCAGGATAAACTTCCATACATCTTTATTGTGAACATCAGCAGCAAGATGTAGGCATCCCTCTCCATGAGAGGGGCACCTTGTGGGGATGGGCACCTGCATCTTGCTGCTAGCATTCACAATAAAGATCCATGGAAGTTTATCCTGCCTGCATTTGAGCTGTGTTACTTCTGCCTTCAACCAAACAGTGATGGTGAAGCAGTGCTATTCCCATATGTTAGGGACTTGGCTCCTTTTGATAATGCAGTGAGCCAAGCTTAGACTAAATAATGTGCTCACCCCACTGGCATGATTGTGTTTATACCCACAAGTGGGCACTAGCCAATCCCACATGAATCACTGTTCTGTTCATCTTTCCCACTGCATCCAAAATTGTTTTGCAGCCATATTGGCTCTGACCAGAGTTTGTTCTAAGATGTCTAAGTTTAGCCATTTTATGAGCACAGTAAGACACATCAGGGTGTGGGTAGTTATGTGATAAACACAATCCCAGGTGCTTAAGGTAAAGTGTTGGGCCTCACAATGCACCTGGGCATGTATTTATCACATAACTACCCACACCCTGCTGTGTCTTATTGCGTACTACTGAAACTAAGCCTGCAGTTTCCCATATGCCCCAGTTTCATTATTTTGGGACCCAGATAAAATTGCAAAGTGCTGTCAAGTACCTTTAGGGCCATTTACATGGCTGCTTTCACATTGAATCATCTCAAGCACTTAAGTTGCTCCAGTGCAAAAACAGCCATGTGAACATTTACCAGACTATGATAAGTCATTTGATGCACTGATTCTGGAGCCGCTGCAGTCCTGGGAAAGTGGGTTGGAGCAAGTGGTGTAAGTAGCCATGTTGACTGGCTGCGCTGCTTGCTCCACCTTAAAAGGTCCCATAATAGCATTACTTCTTAGTTTTTCTCAGTGCCTCCCCTGACTTGTGGCCCCTCTCCAGTGTGTCTTGCATTGGTGCTGAGAGTGGCCATATAAACTCAGTTAGCACACAGCTCAGGACATTGGGACAGTGCTAATATGGACCACAATGCTGTGCTGAACAGCTGTGTAAACAGAGCTTCTGTCTGTATGCTCAAGCAACATGGAGCAGGTGAGTGAGCACTCCCAAAACACCTGTTGCTTAGTAGTACTTTCTAAGCATGCCAGCCTCTGCAGGCACTGCCAGTTTGTAAAAGCCACTCTGTGACACTTATACTTTACCCCCGCACCCTCAAGTAAGTGTCTCTCTTTCAACTAATAGTTATATTGTAGTGTACTGATAAAACAGCAGTCAATGCCTTTAGAAGACCTTAAACAAAACATAGGGCCCACTTTTTACAAGGTGATGTTTGATGCATGGAGCCTGTGCCAAATGGGTATGACGCAAGTAGCACCTTGTGTCAAACTTTGCAGCAATCCTAATTTTTGAACACAGGCTGCATTGAAATTGGGATGCCTTGTATCCAAGTCACACTGCACTGCCCTTGTAGCAAAAGAGCCTTTGCACCAGATCACAAGGGGGCTTGCACCATTGTGTTGCTGCATTATGTCTTTTTTTGAATTTTGCAAGCCCTGCCATGGACACAAAAGGAGGGCTCTCCTTAGAACAGCCAGGAAGTGGTCTTAGGATCCTGCACCACTACAGGACAATTTGGCAATTGTGGGAACATGCCAGGAAGAGGCTGAAGGTGGCAGAAGCATGGGGGTACCCAGGAGAGTATCAGAGAAATGGCAGAATAGCAGGGTGGTGATGTGGCTCCCAGCTGGGGTACCATAGGCTTTGCCAGGCAGTCCACAGGCTTGCAGTCTGTGGAAGGTTGGCAGGGAGAGAAAGTGACCTAACCTCAGGTGGCACAGCCCTTGCACCTGCCGCAGAGGTGTCAAGAGCCCCAACCCAGAATATGGGCAACATTGGTTGCAGGGTAAAGGCTGCCAGAGGTGGAGGGGAACATTCTCTGGGCACTGTAACAGTCCCCCAGTACCCAGCCCCCTGTGTTGTGGCAGGCTGCCAAAAGGGTTTGGGAGTATGGCAACTCTGGGGGAGGTGCCAGGCCTGTGCCCACCTGGGGCCAAGTCACTTTCCCTCTCTTCCAACCCTTAACAGACTACAAGCCAATTGGCTGTTTTGCAATGCCTATGGCACCCTTGATGGGTGCCACATCACCACCCTGCTCTTCTGCAGTCTCTCTGATGCCCCCTAGGGCATCCTCCATACTCCTGCTGCACAGTCCCCTCCCCGCACCTTTGTGACCCCTGTAGTGTTGCACCAGGTGGGGAGGCAGATCCACCTGTTTGGCACAAGCCTGCAACTGTGGCAACCTCTGGGTCTTTAGCACAGGGACTCCCCATTTCTAAAATTTTGTGCAGGTTCTCTGACACACCTGGAGTTTGCCACAGTCCTAGAGTGATGCAACTTGCAATGCTCTAAGGGATTTTTTAAAATCAGGACCATAATATTTAGACACCATTCTGCTTATATTTTTATGTTTGCTCTATATTTCTCCTCCACATAATAAATTACTGAGGTAATATGCATGAAAGCAGTATTATTGCTCCCAAAGTGTTCATCTGTTCCTGCTGCTTATTCCCTACCTGAGATCATAATACACTGCTTGTGACATCACAGTTACTCCCATGGCAACAGATCATGATGTCACAACAGAGGAGTAAGATTTGAAGTAGGGAATAAGCTATGGAGGTGAAGATCTCTAAGGGATAAAGATTCAATTTTCATGCAAGTGTCCTCAGTAATAACAAGGAGGAATCTATGCAAGATATATGGAATACAAGCTGAATTGTATCTAAATGTTATATGTTTTTTCAAAGTTTCATGGAGGCATCTGCAGCTCTTTAAATGAACAAAGTATCTGCTATAAATAACAAACATGAATCTGCTGCAGTAGTGTGGGTCAGAAGTTCTTAAAGCAGCAGTGAAGATAAAAGAAATCTGCACTTTTTCAATGGTTTATTCCCTGTGCACTTTTGAGCAGGTACCTGGTAATCTTTCCTGCTGGAATTGTACTATCATGCCATAATTTGCTCAGTTATTTTTTTTTTTTTGTTTACATTTCAGCCACCTGCCATGTTGAAAGCAGCAGCACTAGATAGCAATCACCATATTTATTGTAGCGATATAAAACTGATAATGGATCACTTCCTGGTTAGGTAGTACTGCTGCTTTAAATGATGGTGAATCTAATTCTTTAAAATATCTAAGTAAATGGCAGGTATTGTGTGCATTGAAAGACCCAAGATTAATGAAATTCTTTGATCTAGGTCATGCTTTCAGTGCTATTCTCTATGGGAGATAATAATCTCAGATTGTGTATCCACACATTTTCTTTTGTTAAAAATAACTTGTAAAAAGAAGTCCCTTCCCATTTGTGAAGCATCTGTCTATCTACACATTCAATAGATGGAATGTTTGTTTATCGTGGAATGCAGGAATTCAAACACCTGCAAAATTCCACTGGCTGAATGTTCACTTCTTCCCATGCAAGCACTCTAAACAGAAGACCTTAGTACAGTCATGGATTTATTTGTATATGTGGCAGGGCAAACAGCAATGATTTCCCTAATAGACAAGTAAGGATAAATTGGGGGGGGGGGCATAATCAGAAAATAAACTTCATAGAATAAAACTATGATTAGTACTTTATTTATTTGTATATGTGTGTAAGGAGGGGAATATAACAGAAAGAAAAAAACATTTAATAAATGTGTTCTTTTTATTTTGAGGAAGTTTTTTTTTTTATGGCCTAGACTATTTTTAGTGGATAAAGGTGGTAGCCATGTTTGTAATGGCAATCAGGAGTGTTTGTAAAAGGCATGTAATCGTGCTGTGTCCTGTTTGCCAGCAGTTTTTTCCAGGTGCATATGTAGAATGTAGGTGCAAACCAATCAAAAAACAGGATTTTCCCTACCCATTTTATAGTTACATGTTGAAAATGTTTTTTTTACTTTGCATAAACATATAGAAATGTATTTGGCAGTTATAAACAAATATTTCATGTCATGTTATGTCATATCATATCATATCATATATAATATCATATCATATCATACTGAAGCAATGTATTGTAATTCATGGGAAAGCAATAGTTCCAAAACTTGGGTGAGGGGCCAAAAAAACAAAATAGTCTGAACTCGAGTTTCTCTTGAAAGGGTCACCAAAATAACAAACTTATTTAGTATGGTTTCAAATATGAACTGTCCTTGAGAATGTGCACTTTGACAGACTACTGAATTTTGTTTGCCCAGTGGTTACAGTTGGATGGCAAACTCTTGAACTGGTTGCAGTTGCAGCTTGCTCTTTACACCAGTTCGCAGCTCTGTATTCCGTTTCAATGACCTGGTGCATGAGAGAGTGGCTAGTGCCCAGCATATGCGATCTGCAGAAACAACACGGCTCATGCATTCATATTCCAGTGCTAGCTCTGTACTAGCTCAGTGGACAAAGCACTTCTTCACACAAATAGTAATCTGGCTGTTACACAATGCTGTGTGGAATTTTCAAATTCTGACAGAGTGAAATTTCATGTATTTTTTTTAATTCTGCAGAAATTCCACAGAATTTCAATGCAGATGGGATGGCAGAATTCTGCAGCAGATAAATGCTGAATGAGTTTTCTGCAACATTTCCACAGAATTTTATTCCATGGATCTCAATATTTTCCACAACAATGATTGTGGAATGGCTTTCCATGGAAAAAATGCTGTTCTATAAGCTGCAAGCTGAGGGGCTAGCTGGCTGTCTGTGTATGTCTCTGTCAGTAGTTTAGTTTTTGTGGATTTTCATGTGTTTCTTCTTGGAGGAACTGGACCATTCATGGACATGACATCTATGAACGTTTCCTGGACTAAGAAACTGTAAAACATCACCACCAGATATTTTCATTCTCGTCACAAATCAACTTATTTGAAAGCCATTAAAAGCAAAAATAAGGTCAGTAAATCTGTTATACAAACTCTGAGCTGTGGAGTGCTGCATTGAATCCATGTTTCCGTCTGACTTGTTCCTTAAAGGATCTGTATTTGTCTTTGAGGTCTATTCACAACCATTTTGGAGAACAAAGGGAAGACACTAACAGACGATTTTTATATCCTACATATGCCCCAGGCCAATGTTCATCACCTTCAGGACTTTAACACATTCTGGGTCTTTGATCTACAGTGACAGCAATTTACTGGTCCCCAGTAGTTCACCATTTCCTGTGTATTTGATTATTTTTCGTAATTTGACTCCTGGTACCTTGGACAAGTTTTCTATATTACATATCCCTGAACATAATTATCTGCATGGTTTAATATTATTACATCAAGAATGCAACCTAACCCCATGAGCAGGCCAGGGTATACCAGGCTGAAGGGAAATGGCTTGAAACCTGCTGCGATGAATATCTGAAGCCTGCTGTTGTTTATCTGGGCTGTCTACCACCTACACAGCCTTGGTCCCTGCTTTTTTCTCTCTCTTTTAATTCTTAACTAGTCACTATGCTCAAACCTACCACTGCAACACTGCCCTTCCTTTGTATCATTATCCGCTTTCACAATCACCCTTGTAATACTTCCCCTAGTTGGACTCTACTCCCCAACTGAGCGCCAGGGCAATACCTCCATTACACTACTGGCTGGACATCTGAGAATTTTTCTTACATCATAAATGGGCCATGGTCCCCCTTATTTAACTTTCCCCAACATGACAGCTGGATCTCTAACTACCAACCTACATTGATCATCACCTTCTCATGTCCCATTGTCTTCCACCACCAGGGGAAGAAAGGGAAAATGAAAAGGCAACATAGCTCCAAAAAGGCTGCTAAACAGGTGTCTAAACTGACAAGAGAATACCTCCTTAGGCCCACCCTCCTGCTACTTCTACTATCAGACAACATCCACTCTAACCCAGGACCAGCACAACGCACTCCAAATGTTTCTCACCACAAACAGGGAACTCTTACTCTGGCTACTCTCAGCATCTGCAGTCTCCTGTGTAAAACTGACTCCCTTAAAGTTTGAGTTTCACAAAACAACCCTGAAATACTCTCTGTTGTGGAAACATGGTTATCCCCCAAAATACCAGACTCTGCAGCTCACCTACCAGGTTACACAATTTTCAGATTGGACAGGCTGACCAAGCGAGGTGCTAACGCTGTGTCATCTACCTAAAAGACTCACCAAAGGGTCTAGCTATGCCTGTGACTGACCTTGGATGCCCCACTCAAGTATTAGGGATCAAAGTACTACTGGGAGCACATCAAAAGACTCTCAAAATAATGTCAGTTTATATATCACCCAACAACCCTAACACTGGCCTTTATAAAGTCTTGGATTACCTAAAAGCCCAAAAACTCATCGCCAAGGCAATTATATTTGGTGACTTCAATATAAACTGGCTGTCAGCTTCCTCAGGTTCCATAAATGATGCACTATCAGCGCTACATCTTTCTCAGCTTGTCGGTTCTCTCATAAGAATTAATTATAAAACTGGGACAAGCGGCACTCTCAACTCGGTAATCTCAAACCACTCTGACCGGATCTCCAATGTAACTGTGCACCCTGACTCTTTAAGTGACCACTCCTCTGTCACCTGTAGCTGGACCAACAAATTCCAGTCCCCACCGCCTCTGACTATATTCAACAGAGTGCTTATATGTGGCCACCTGGAGCACCTAAAACAACACCTTTGTTGTCAGGACTGGTCTCTACTAAACTCCTCTGCTGACACTAATGAAGCCCTCAGCACTTTATCTGTACTTTTAATGCTGCCTGTGATGTACATGCACCCCTTAAGAAAATGAAGGTGTGCAGCACTGTACATCCCTGGATTACCCCCTGATCTTCTTGCTACCATCAAAATGAGGGACCACCTCTGGTACTGTGCTAAATCATTGGGCAAACCTAAAGACTGGCAAGTCTATAAAGCTGCAAGAAATTCCTGCACTTGGGCCATCTGCAAAGTAAAAAGCAATCACCATAGGGAGCAGCTTACCAACAGTTGGGGTGATAGCAGGAAATTCTGGTCAAATATTAAAGATGTAACTGGAAAAGACCCAAAAAAGGCACCAACTATGATAAACTTCGATGGCTCCTACATACCGGATCCACTCCAAATTGCAAATACTTCCAAAGATTCCTTTACCGATCTTAGCAATGTCCTACCACAAGATTTCTTTCATGATACCACCTTAAAGTCTGTGCACCAGCAGCAGAACAAGGCAAATGATCCCCCCTTTTCTACTTTACACATGTCTCTGTTGTCCAAGTCAGGAAACTACTGAGCAAAGTGCTGGGTAAGTCACAGCATAGTGGGGACTCCCTAGACCTCAAACTAATCACACTTACCACTGAGGAAGCACTCCCACCTATCACTAAGATCCTTAGCCTCTCTCTGCCGTTGTCTCAGTTCCCACAGGGTTGGAAAACAGCCATTGTCACAACAGTTCGTAAAACTGGGGACCGTGTGCTACATAGCAACTGTAGGCCTATATCAATCCTCCTTCCCCTTTCAAAAATACTCGAGCGTATTGTTGCCAACCAACTAGTGCACCGCCTCAGTAAATACTCTCTACAGTGTGAACAACAGCATGGTTTTAGGAAAGGGCACAGCACCACCACCACTGCTCTCCTCGAACTCACCAGCTCCATCCACCAATCTATTGACCAAAGCAGTCTTGTGGGGGCAGTCTTTATAGACTTAACCAAGCCCTTCGACATGGTTAATCACACGCTCCTCCTTTATCAGCTGTCTCTAAATGGCATTTCTCCTGATTCACTGTCCTGGTTTACAAACTATCTTGGAGATAGATCACAATGCGTGAAGATTTCCAACGCCGTCTCAGACCAAAAACCGCTCCGGTCTAGTGTACCCCAGGGCTCAATTCTGGGTCCCCTACTATTCAGCATCTTCATTAACAATTTACCATCTGCCTGCCACCTGCACACACTGCTCTATGAATATGATGCTGTCATTTTTGCAAGCCACCCTGACCCTCATGTGCTTGAAAGCAACCTACAGAATGGTTTCCTGGACACTGAGCACTGGTTCTCCAAACAGAAACTAGTGCTAAACTACAAGAAGACAAAAGTCCGGTTATTCTCCTCTGCCCACAGTAGATACAACGGACATGCTCTCACTATCAGAAATAGCCTAGATAACCCCCTTGAACAAATACAGTACTTCAAGTACCTTGGGGTCACCCTAGATAGTCACCTCACCTATACACCCCACATCAAAAATGTAGCCAAAGCTGTCACTTCTAGGATTGGTCCTCTCTATCAACTCAGAAAGTGTCTAACACATGAAGCTCTCAATCTGGTGATTCACAGTTCGGTGATCTCTATTATTGACTATGGCCTTGTCATTAATGGAGCTACTACCGATACTGCTCTCAGAAGGCTCACTGTTGTGCTAAACAAGGCTTGTAGACTCCAAATGGGGGCATCCCACCTTACCCACACCTGCGATCTCTATAAACAGACTGGATGGCTCAATCTATCTGGGAGAATTAAATACCACACCTGCCTTCTCACTAAAAAGATTCTACTTAGGTTCCTGATGAAAGATCTGTGTTGCCTGCTTCACAAGTCTCCAAAGACCCAACATACACACACCTCATCCATTGAACTCCTACTAGACCCATGGTGCCAGACCATGCAATGCCAATGAGCGTCTGGTAGCAGAGCACCTTTCTGGTTCAATGGACTCCCCCAATAGTCTAGCTACCCTTCCTAAACTTGAAGAGTTCAAACATAAGCTCTGAACTCACCTCCTAACTGAAAACTCCTGTGATTGCTCTATCTAATTTTCAGGTCCCTTTCAGGACCTCCACTAGTCCACCGCCCCTTCTTGGAACTCCCCTCACTGACACCTATAGCACCCCCATATTACCACCTTCCTCCCTGCCTTTGCCCCTCTCCACCTCTTCCTCTCTCCTTCCCCTTTCTAAGACTCTTTCTCCCCCCATCATAGTTTAAACTTTAAAAGGCTACCTAGCTGCTCCTCTCCCTCTTGGTTCTTCCTCCCCCCTCTGCTTTTCTTCCCTCTGTCTCTGATCAGGTTTTGCTTAATGTGTATTTAACTGCAGCTTAATTGTCCTATACTATAATGTAAACACATGTACATCTGTTCTGAAATATTCTGTATGATTTGTCTGTTTCCCTGCAACTGTTTGCAACTCTCCCTACTAACGTGGACCCTTTGTAAATGAGCTGTCTGGCGCTCAAAGATATTTGTAATCCTAGAATGAATAAATAAATAAAAATAAATAAATAAATATTTGTGCATGGATCTCAGCAGGCAGAATTCCACAGAGAAAACAATGAAATTCCTATACAAATTACACCGGCAGAATGGTCATTCCACGTTAATTTTGCTGGCAGAATTCTACATTCTGCTCAACACTGCTGTTGCCTCATTTAGTATTAACCCCTTTGGATGAGGCTTATTTGAGCAAAGGAATGGGGTTACATGGCTGACTGCCCAAGTTGTCTATAGTAAGCACTAGCAGCTTTGACATACTCTATATATTAGTATGTGCTGTATGCTTATTATTCCATTTTCATCTGCTCCCAAAATCATTGACAATATATGGGATAAAGTATGGGTCGGTGTATGTAATAAAAAGTTTACACACACCCCATGGGATGGATGCTACATGAACCCCAAGAGCAAAGCTTGAGGGGTTTATGAATAGCATCTAACCCCAAGGGTGTGTGTAAACTTAGAGTTTACACAGACCGACCTATATTTTCTTTTATATAATTGCTTGGTTTCTCTATTTTTTCCTCAGCAATTGTATAAAATAAAAAGAAGTTTCTGTGTGGTCCTGTCCAATCACAGTGCGCAGTATGCGGTTGCAGGTATTGTTTCTTTATTTATTTAGAAGTTCTTTTGTATTTTTGTGGGCATTTAAAAAAGAATGTTGCAATCCATTTTTAAAAAAACTTACTGCCGAATCTGATTGGCAGTTTAATGTTTTCTTGCTGTCCGGGGAGAAGGCAAGCGAAGAGCAGTCGGGAACAAACCAATGTTGCAGATGCCAGCGGGGAGTGAGGGAAACTCTGTGAGTGTGTGTGTGTGTGTGTGTGTGTGTGTGTGTGTGTGTGTGTGTGTTTTTGCTGTAATAAATATTCCTTTATTATGGCAAATTGTGCCATGGTTTATCTTTGGGAGAAATGGGAGACCAGTAATTATAAATGGTGTAACAGCCAGATTACTGTTTGTGTGAAGAAGTATTTTGTCCATTGAGCCATTACAGAGCTAGCACTGCAATGCAAGTGCACAAACTGTTTTCATTTTCATAATTTTTCATTTTCTTGTTTACCCTGGAAAGGTACACTGTGCAAATCACCCATTTTCAAATGCATCCATCATGCAAAAGACATGAAGGACATGAAGGACAGTCAAGATTATTACAAACAATCACAGTTGCAATTTGAAATCAGTCAACAAAGAGTCAAAACCATTTTTTTAACTGAAAAACAGAATTACACCATTGGACGAAATTATGAAGATTATTGTAATTACAAGCACTAAGATAATCAAGGGCCCTTTGGTTAAGAGCAGATCTCTTAAATGGTATTGTGAAAGAAATGGAATCTTGTGGCCTAGTATTAAAATCATTACATTGTATGAGAAATGAATCTGAACTAGAGGAAGGTACTTTACCAAGAATTATTTCATGTTTTGATTCTGTAACTTTTTCTTCACTCTTGCTTTTAGTTAACCCAGCAAAAAGAATACCACTCCAACTTGCCCCAGTTTTGGTTTTCTGTGCCCAATTAGAACGTAGGTTGTTCTTTCACTTATGGTTAGTTATGTACATTAATACTGCCACCAAGATCACTCTTACAGTTGTAAGAGTGGTCTCACATGTGTTCTTAGGGTGTGAGAACTGTAATCTGAAGGTGAGCAGTTCGGATACCCGAAGAATGTATATGAGACTACTCTTACAACCGTAAGAGTAGTCTTGATAGTGGTACTATTGTATTATTGATTGAGCTTGATCAATAATATATTGATTTTTTTTAAACTTAACCTAAATGTGCCCATTTTCAGGGCAGCTGCACGAGACACTTTTCATAAAATAAGAGTGTCTCACACCCAGAAAAAAGGAGCACTCTGATCGGTCAGGAACTCTACCTTGTTCACAGTATATTGGATATAATTTGATGAGCTTCTAACCCTGCATTAGAAAGCAGTCACACTGCTATTGCACCAATGTTATGGCAGGTGTAAAAACAGGATAACCTGCCTATTTGCTGAGCTAAGACATCATTGCATTCCAGACTGAGAGAAGTGGATCACAGCCAACATTCGTTGAGCTGCAAGTTTGGGCCTGAAAACTCGGTTTGGCTTCATCAATTCAGCTGATCCCCTTCTGCTCCCAGTACAGTAACTGCCATAGCTTAAAATAGACTACAAGTGTGTGTGTGTGTTGGGGGCGGGGGGGGCAGAGCCCAATGGATCACTGCTAAATATAATTTACTTTGCCATACTATATAAGTGTCAGTGAATCAGCAGGTAGCACACTCATCTCTGAGGCTGGAAGATCAAAAAGCTGTGGGTTCTATCCCCACACCAGGCACTTGGGTTAAATCCCAATACTGACAGTGTAGTGCAGCATGAGGGAGGTGCTGCACTCCTGAGGTGCCATTTTCAGATGAGACATTAAACTGAGGTCCCATCTACCTGTTCTGGTGGTAGTTCAGATGGATGTTAAAAATTCCATCGCACTTCTTGAAAAGATTAGGGATAAATTTTATTCAATACAAAATCGTAATACATATGACATTACAGTATCTTACAGACTTTAAGGAATCCAATCAAGGAGATTATATACAGAACTGACACTATTAAACCAATGTTCACAGGTCTCAGAATCAATCTATACATTTTAGCTAACATCCAATTTATGACAAGTTTGTCATGTACCTATAGAATTTAACTCTGTAACCCAAGGCATGTTTTTCCAGAGCTCTGCTATGTTTTCCTGGGGGAGTTGAGCACATTCAGCTATGTATATCTTATGTAAATCCTTCACAATGTTGCTACTCAGTTCGATATGAGAAGAGTCTTTCTGTTGGTGTGTGAATAAGCACCTAGCCATCCATATGTTCCACTTAGTGATACTGAACAGAAGGGAGACTGACATGCTCACAAGATGGTAGGCTGAGTGTAGAAGCTGTGTGAACTGAGCTGAGCGCTTCATGGAACGCTCCCCCAACTTTATTTTTTTTATCTGGATGAACCTCTTCTCAGCTGGGTGAAGTTTCTGCATTGGGGTGTGGGGAAAAAAAAGAGGTGGATTTTTGTAAAATAAAAAGTGTTTTAGAAGCTTTTTCACCGTTTTTGTCCCCACTCATTGGGTATGTATGAAAAGTCTCAGCATTTTCACGAGGTATTGCAGCATAGCCCTGAGCACGAATTACATGTTGGAAAATACAGACCAAGGAGAGCTAACACAGACCCGAATTAATCTAATTTGTTGTCTGATGCTCATTTAATAAATCAGGTAAAATTGTTTGGTAATGATGAGGCCCAAGCAACAGGTACGTTGAAAATTTCTTTTATTTCTCCGGGAGCTATTGGGGCAGAAGATTTTGTTGACTCGCTATGGAGGGGAAGTGTACATGACTCAAAAAAAGCTATTTGAACACAATATTAATGCTGTGGGCATTCAAACAGAGAATAATCTATTTGCAACAAGATTGTTTGGGGCTGTTGGTGAATTGCAGCACGCTGTTTTGAAATGAGACAGGTTGTTAGTAGGTGAAGGATGAGAAGGGGAAAGTTTTTGTTAGAGGACATGATTGGTGGAAAAGAGGAGGGGGGAGAAAGGAAGATCCTGCTTGTACAAAACAGCACAATCGCTGAAAGTTTGTCCTCAGAGTATACGAGAGAGCAACAAACAGACAAACAAGCTGTTAACACAAAGAATGTGACATTGTGGACTACTGGGGGAAAAAAATTATTAAAACTCCAGCTTCTTTATTTCAACAATCTATTGTGACATACTTAAGCTCTCCAGTGTACAAACAAATTGCATATCTGAATTTGGAGATGGCCTCTTCAGTAAAAACAAGGCAATCAAAACAAACAGAGAAACATAATAAAGGAGAGGGTGGGTTGTTAGACGAAAGAAAAAGGAAGGAGGTAGATTTGTCTAGGTCCGATCCACCCCCACCCCGTTCCCCCCCGAGACAAGAAACGCCTTTGGGTGCATCTGCTAATAGAAACATAGAACATAGAAACATAGAATTTGATGGCAGATAAGGACCGCTTGGCCCACCTAGTCTGCCCATTTTCCTACCTAACAGATAAGCTGCAGATCCTAGTTAACCAACAGCTTACTTCCTCCTACCCCCCACTAGGACTGCCTTATGTCTGTCTCATGCATTCTTGAATTCCTCCACTGTTCTTGACTCCACGACCTCCTCTGGGAGGCTGTTCCATGCATCCACAACCATCTCTGTGAAAAAATAATTCCTCACATTACTTCTGAGCCGCTCCCCCTCTATCTTCAGATTGTGCCCCCTTGTTCTTGCACATCTCTTTTTCTCAAAGATGCTACCCTCTTGGACTTTGTTGATTCCCTTGAGGTACTTGAAAGTTTCTATCATGTCCCCTCTCTCCCTTCTTTCCTCAAGGGTATACATGTTAAGCTCCTTTAGTCTTTCTTCATATGTCTTCTGGCGCAGACCCTGCACCATTTTGTTTGCCCTCCTCTGGACAGCCTCCACTCTGTCATATCAAAGACATATCTTTACGGAGATGGGGTCTCCAGAACTGCACACAGTACTCCAGATGGGGTCTCACCAACTGTCTGTACAGAGGGATAACAACTTCCTGTTTTCTCCTATTGATGCCTCTCCCTATGCATCCCAGTATCCTCCCAGCCTTCCTTACTGCCTTCTCACATTGCTTGCCCACCTTTAGGTCATCTGATATAATTACCCCAGGTCCCTTTCCATTTTTACTGTTGTCAGTATCTCACCTCCATTGTGTACTCTTCCCCAGGTTTTTGTTTCCCAGGTACATTACCTTGCACTTCTTTGCATTGAACCTAAGCTGCCATACATTTGACCATTCCTCCAACCTTGCCAAGTCCCTTCTCATCCTTTCCACTTCATCTTGTGTATCAACCCTGTTGCAGATATTTGTGTCGTCTGCAAAGAGACATACTTTTCCTTCTAGTTCCTCTGCAATGTCACTTATAAAGACATTAAAAAGGACCAGTCACAGTACTGAACCCTGTGGTACCCTGCTAGTAACCCTACTTTCTTCACTGAGGACTCCATTTACTACTACCCTTTGTATCCTGTTGATTAGCCAATTTTTTATCCAGGCTACAACCTTGGGACCCACTCCAAGGCTGGCTAACTTGTGTAGTAACCTTTTGTGTGGGGCTGTATCAAATGGCTTGCTAAAACCTAGGTAGGCCATGTCCACAGCCCCTCCTTGGTCTACTACTTTGGTCACCCAGTCAAAGAAATCTATTAGATTCGACTGACATGACCTTCCCATCGTGAATCCATGTTGCCTTGGGTCCTGTACCCCACTGGCCTCTAGGTACTCAACAATTCTTTCCTTCAGAAGTGATTCCATCATTTTCCCTACCACTGAGGTCAAACTAACTGGTCTGTAGTTTCCTGCCTCTGTCCTGCTCCCACTTTTGTGAAGAGGAATCACATCCACCCTCCTACAGTCCTCAGGTACCACCCCATTCTCCCATGATTTGTTAAAGAGTGTTTAGGTTCATGTGTTGTTAATGTGGAAAGTACTTCATTATTAAAGGAATTAAGGTCTGGTTTTGCCAAAATTTATTTGGCAATAGCTTCTCTGGATAAAACATTTTCAGACATTGTAGAAAAAAAGAATTAGGCTGTGTTAAGAACAGACCAGGTTGAACAGAGGGTATCTAATATGGAAGATATATTTCCTAAAATGACAACAGACTTGGCTATTGCAAATAAAGAGCTGGTTATATTAAAGGATAAAGTTGAAGATTTAGAGGCTAGGTCAAGGAGAGTGAATATTAAGATTAGTAGCCTGACAGAGGGGGCGGAGGGGGAAAATGTTCTATCTTACTGTGAACAAATGTCAACATCAGTAATGGTATGCAACTATCCTGAGGAAAAAATTGAGTTAGACAGAGTGCACAGAGCATTTGGGCAGTGAAGGAAGGATGGCAGACCAAGGTTTATATATATTAAAACACTATGATTTCAGGATAGAGAGGAGGTTTTGGCTAAGGAAAGTAAAGAAAAAGACCTGGTATACAAAGGAATTAAATTACAGGCTTTCTCTGACCTCCCCCCTTCAGTTTTGAGCAAGCTTAAATCTTTTGATGGTATCAGAGATCAGTTAAGGAAATGTGGTATTTCTTTTGCTTTACTTCACCCTGCAAAATTTAGGGTTTTTATAGAGGGAAAAGCCTTTTTTTTTCTACACCTCAAGAGATGAGAACCTTCCTATATAATAAAGGGCTTATGGAGTTTACAGCTTCTTAATCTATGGGTGCATAGGGAGGAAGAGGGGAGTATTTAGAAGATGACTGGATTATGTATAAATGGGGAGGGAGCAGAAGTGGTTCAATTTATAACATCTACACACACAGCTTAAAGTTAGCTGCCTTAGAGTTTGGGGGTAGGGAGATGTTTTTTCTTTTGATAGAAAAGCCTGTAAGGGGGCTTTGGGTTGGGAGGGACATAAGGTGGTTTAATAAGGAGATTATGAAGAAAAATAAGTGTTTGGTTAAAATCAAATATGGAAAGTATATAGAAATGAATGAGAATGGGGAATGGTTATTTGGGGATATTTCCCTTCCGCCTGTGTGAGGGGTTAAAATAAAATGGCAAACATTTCTTTTTTGGTTATATAATGTTTCAGTTCTTTAGAATACTAATTTGGAATGTGAAGGGAACTAGAGAAAGGATTAAGCTCAAACAAACTGTCAATTATTTAAATTAAAAAAGTTGATTGTGTCTTGCTACATGAGATGCATTTTGGGAAAAATGATGTGATGTGCTTTTCTAACCTCTTTAAAGCAGTAGGTATTTCTACTTCATTTTCAGGTAATGCAAGAGAGGCCACTATTTTTATTAAAAGACATCTAAATCCTAAAATTGAATGTTCGGGGGTGGATATAGAGGGCCATTGGACAAATGCAAAAATTACTGTAGGACAATCAGTGTTTTTTTTTATCAGTACATATGCTCCAAATGAAGAGAATCCGTCTTTTTTCACAAATATTTTTTGCAGGCTGCAACTTCAGATGCTCCAGTGATAATAGGGGGTGATTTTAATGTAGCATTGATTCAGCTGGATAGGATGTTTTCAGTCCCACAATGTAAAACAAGATTGGTACAGCTTATAAATAATTATGCTAAGGATCTGGCTTTACTGAATCCTTTTCAGCCTCTGTATCAAGATTTAAAGAATTTTTTCTTCTTTTCTAATGTTCATAATGGTTTGTCAAGAATTGATTATTTTCTTATTTTATATCTATAGCAATCTGTAGTGTTTGTTAGATATAATGCTGTTCTGATCTCAGACCATGCTTCATGCTATATGGAGCTAGACTTGTCAAAAAATGTACATCTAGGATCAAGGAGCTGGAGATTTAACAATATGCTATTGCAGGATTTTCAGTTTTTGGTTTATTTGAGAAAAGAAATGGGATTCTTTTTGCAGCATAACCCCCCTAATAGCTGTTCTTGGGTCAGCATTTGGGAGGCCATTAAGGCATATTTGAGAAGTTCTATTATAAGTTATGAAAGTATGGTTAAAACTAAAAATCAACAATACTTGGATCAACTAGAATAAGAATTGAACTACGTTCAGGAAAATTATGCAGCAGTAGGAACTAATGAATTTAAAATAGAAGTGATGTTTCTAGAAGAAAAATTGAAAAAGATTATTTGGGAAAGGGCAAAGAAACAGATGTACAGATCCAGGGCAAAATATTATTTTTGTGCAGATATATCATCTAAATTATTGGCATATCAATTAAAAATACAGGATAATCAGAACTGAATTGATGTTCTTACTATAGAGGGGAAGGGGAGGGGGAAAAGATTTTTGACACTAATCAGACTAATCTGGAATTTCAAAAATGTTATAAAGATTTATATAAAGGAGAACACCCGATGGATAATTTTGAAATTGAAGACTATATAAAAGGGATTGATTTGCCTCAGATAGTGGAGTCGGATAGGGAGAGTCTGAATATGGAAATATCAATGGCAGAAATTAATAATGTTATAATTAATATGCCAAATAATAAAACTCCAGGACCAGATGGGTATTCTTTGGAATTTTATAAATATTTTCAAGAAGATCTTGCTTGTCTATTATTGAATATATTTAGGAATTTTCAGACATGTAAGGATTTTCCATTGACTTTCAATCAAGCTTCTATTATTTTGCTATTGAAGAAGGATAAACCCCCAGGATTATGTGGCTCTTACTGACCTATCTCATTGTTGAACAATGACTACAAGATTTTTGGTAAAATTTTGGCTAGTAGGTTGGCGTGTGTTGTTCCAAAAATTGTCCATCTGGACTAAAGTGGGTTTGTGATTGGCAGGAGATTAAACCATAGTGTTAGATGGGCTATTAACTTATTAAATCAAGTATTGGATATAAGATTAGCTGTTCTTTCTCTTGATGCTGAAAAAGCTTTTGTTAGGGTGCGGTGGAAATTTCTGTTTTGTTTATTAAAGAGTTTCAGCATCAGGGGAAAACTTTTGGAATGGATAAAATTGATCTACCATGTTCCCTTGGCCTCAATTAAGACAAATCAGAATAGTTCATGTTATTTTGAGTTAGAACGGGGTACCAGGCAGGGGTGTCCTTTGTCACCCCTGCTTTTTGCTCTATTTATAGAACCATTGGCTGTGTTGGTGAGGAAGGGCACTCAGGTTAGGGGAGTTGAGGTTGGAGGAAAGGTCCACCAAATTGCACTATATGCAGATTATATTTTGTTATTCTTGACTGACCCAACCAATAATTTTGATCATTTATTAGGTATATTTGCAAAGTATAGTAGATTTTCTGGATATAAAATTAACTGGGGCAAGACAGAGGCAGTGGTGAATTTACATGAAAAAGAATTACCTAGAGATCATTTGCTACACATTTATCATAAGTTATATATGAAATATCTGGGGGTTTGTGTGTCTTCAGATATAAATATATTATATGAAAAAAAACATTATACCAGTACTTAAAAAAATCGAACAAGATCTTGTAAGATGGCAAAATTTGCCATTAGTATTGATTGGGCGGGTTAACATTGTTAAGATGGATATTCTGCCTTGGGTATTGTTCCTATTTCAGACAGTTCCTATTATTATTCCTAAGGTGTTTTTTGACACTTTAAATAGGGCAATTAATAATTTTTGATGGAAACAAAAAACACCAAGAATTGCCTTTAAAAAATATTATTATCAAAAGAAAGGTGGGGGAGATTGGCTCTGCCTAATTTTGAATATTATTATTTGGCAGCTCAATTGGAGTGTTTGGGATATTGGGCCCTGAATAAGGAAGTGATACCAGCATGTTTTCAGATTGAGGCAGAGAAAGTCCCATTTTTGAGTTTGGAATATAGCTTGGGGGTTAACATAAACAAGGCAATTTTTTCTTTATACTCTAAGGTTCTTCATTCAACTAAAGCTACAAATTGGACCTGGAATTTGGCTAGGAGATTGTTAGGGGGAAGTGATAAATTAATTCATAAGACACCTATTGTTAATAATTGCCATTTTCCCCCATTTATTGGTAGGGGATTAATACAAAGAGAATTGGGGGAAACAGGTTTGTGTTCACTGCAGGATTTTTTGTTTGAAGACAGATTCTCCTCTTTGATGAGTTCAGAGATAGGCATGATTTATCTGATGGAGCATTTTTTTGCATACCTTCAAGTAAGGAATTTTATATAGAAGAATAATCAAAAATCATTAATAAATGTCAAAGAGGGATTGGAGTTGTTTTGATAATTTGTTTTCTTTAAAACATTTAATTGGTGAAATATATCAGTATTTGAGGAAAAGGGTAGATTGGCTTCTTTGGGTAAACTTAAGCAAAGTTGGGAAAAAGAAAGGCGGCAATCTATTTCAGATATCAGGTGGGATTCTTTAGTTAACTTAGAAGATCTTCCATTTAAGAATAATAGGTTAAAACAAATCTATGTAACTATATTGCATAGAGTCTATTTGACACCATTGAGGTTAATTAAAATAAGTGCAAATAACTCAGAATTGTGTACAAGGTCTGGGGAGGTTAGAGGTACATTGGATCATATGCTGATATCCTGTCACAAGCTGGAATCATTTTGGCATAAAATATTTGGGTTATTGGGTAAATTTATTGGGTGGGATTTTCCATTTGATCCGGAAATTGTGTTGTTTGGACCAGGAGGAGATGGGGTGGATTTGGGGAATATAATGGAATTATGCTCTGTGGGTTTGTTGTTGGCAAAGAAGCTTATATTGATACATTGGAAAGATACATCTTCGCCATCTTTTGTAGAGTGGGACCAGTGAATGATACATTTACATAGAGCTGAAGAAATGCATTATAAAATGGAAAATCAATTTGGGCTGTATCTTAGGATCTGGCTCCCATTCATGAGTTTTAGATCAAACTTAATTTAAAGTAATATAGTTAATAAATAGGGACATGGGCAGCAGGAAGGGTGTTTGATAAGATGAGATGGGGAGTCACAGAACGTTACGATGATGATTGTGATAACCATAACCATTTTCTCTGAATCATTCACTTAAAGAAACAAAAATGATACTGAACAGAAGATATACAGTACTCAAATTCCATTTATTCCATCTTGAGGAAATATGTCAACACATAATGTTCTTATACATCATCGTTTTCAATAATGGCTCCTCCCACAGGTTTGCAATATAGACCCAAAACCCTTTAATAAAGGAACACTGAAAAAAGAGGTGCTGTGATGTGTCTATCATATTTATACAAAGTAATCTACTACATATTTGCTCCTGCATTTGCTTGTGTTTTTGATTATTTTTTATGTTTATTTTCTCATGGCATGATAACCAGTGGAAGTCCCATATGTGGCTGGAATTCTTGTGGTAGTTAATAAATTTGTCTATGAATGTCTGTATTGAATGGGGCATTTTTCAAAAGGTACAGGAACCTTGCATAAAGTGACTAATACATCTTGATATAGGCATTTATGTATGGGGGCTGGAATAATTTGTTGTGTTGTTACCTTCCATTATTTTAAATGAAGGAAGGTCTCTCTCAGGTATTGCAGATGGTCAGGGCCTTTCTGGACTTGAGGTGAATTTGTTTCCCAAAGATGAAACCAGGATTTGCAGTTTTCAAATAGCCAGAGCTATCAGTCTTTCCCTGTGTTAATCAGTAAGGGCTTCAGGTTTGACATAAAAATACTGTTAAAAAGTAGGATGGGATTAAGCATCCCCAGTCCTCCCTCGCTAATGGATAAATATAAGCCATTTCTCTTTATTGGAGTCAGTCGGCTTCCCCATATTGCCTGAAAAAAAATACTTAAGGGGGGGGATTCTAACTTCTTCGGAGGGGGGAACACATAGCTTGGATAAAGAAATACCAGGACCAAAAAAGCTTTTTACTAAGAACACTCTTTTCTTTTTCCTCATTTTACTTTTATTCCATTGGTCAACCTTTTTCCTCACAATCTCTAGTTTTCCTCCCAATTTACCAAATCCATGCATGGAGGGCCACATTTTACTCCTAAAATTGAAATTGGACTGGCTGCAAACTGCAGGGGGCCAATACTGGCTATTTGTTCAATTTGGGACCCTAGTACCTTCCCACAACATTTCTCTAAATTCATTGAGGCCCCAGGTACTGCTCCAAAAGCAGCACATACTGAGATCCCTGTAAGTACAGACTGTTTATCCACTGCCATTAGGCATAAATCATCAATGTAAGTTAATGCTTTGGAGGGGGCTTGAAGATTGGGTCCAACAATGGGCTTAATAGACTATAATGTATTTATTTTCTGAAGCAAGGAGCAGATGAAAAAAACATACAGTAAATGACTCATAGGACATCCTTGATGGACTCCTCGTTTAATTGGCACCATCGGCCCTATTCTCCCATTTATTATAAGTGTCACCATGGCTGTTTCGTATAAGGCTTTAATTAAATTCACTACCCTAGGTGGGATATTGTAATGGTATAATACTTCCCAGAGGAAGTTATGGCAGATCTAGTAGAAGGCTTTTTTCTAGTCTAAGGAGACCACAAAACCAGGGCAGGTATTTGAGGCCCCATTTGAAAAGATGTCTCTAAGTAAAATGAGGTGATCCTGTATGGCTTGGTGTGGTATGGCACAAGCTTGATTCGGAGAGATCACTGTTTCCACCACAAGAGTTAGTCTTTTTGTTAAAATTCTTGTGAGGAGTTTACAGTCTACATTAAGCATGCAGATAGGCCTCCAGTTATCTAGGTCCTCTCGCTCACCTTTCTTATAATCAAAAATCAGTGTTCCTTTATTAAAGTTTAGAGGGACGCTGCCTGACTCCAACGTATCATTGTATACAATTGTCAGTTCATCACTTAAATATTCACCTATAACTTTGTACAGTTCATTAGGCAGCCCATCTGGGACAGGAGAGATATTATTCCTTAACTGTTTAATCCCTTCTAAAACTTCATTTTGAGTAATTGGTTGACCAGCATCATTCAGGACTGGGGAAGGGGGGGGTATGTGGATGTATTTTAGGTAATTCTGAATATCCTGTTTATTGGAAGGAATTTCTGAGAATAGATTTATAGAAAAGTCAGAGACGATTTGTGATATTTCCCCCACAGAACACTGCACCTCACCCGATTTGTCTTTTAACTTAGTCATTGTCTTTTTCTCTACCTGACGGGCGCTATAGCTGAAGGGACATATCTCCTGGGCAGTTCCTTGAGTTCCAAATTTGTGTTGGTTATATATTTGGGTAGATTTTTGTTTTAAGAACCATCTCATTTCATTTTGGATTAGGTTAATTTGGTCACTTAGATCCTGGCCTGTGGCGTGAATAATGGAAAACAAATTTTGCAGTTGGTGGCATTTTTGTAGATAGGTTAAATATGTTTGATTGCATTTGCCTTTACTATACTGTTTTAACAATGAAGTCAAATCAGATTTTGTTTCTTTCCACTAAATGATACTGTTCTCGTATCAGACAAAAACTGATTTTCTGGCTGTTAATAACTGACTTAAATAATTTAGAAGTTCCTGGTTCACAAGTAGTGAGATGTTGAATTTCCATGTCCCTGGACCATTCGAAAGGGAAGAGTTGTAAACCATGGAGATAGTAACCCTTTTATGGTCTGAAAACTCTAAGGGACTAGCTACAGCTTTAGTAATCATGATATTTGAAGATACAAAAACTTAGTCAATATGGGTTGCTTAAACCCCTTTTTGAAGGGTGGGGGAGTGCTTTTTGGTAAGTTCCAAATAGGCATCCCACAGTTGTGCTGTGCATATACTTTTACATAGGGACCAAGAGTCAAAAAATATTTTTTTGGTTGTGGCATGGGAACTTTTATCTTGCAAGCTTAGCCCGCAGTTAAAATTCCCAGTAAATATTAACCATTTTGAGGTATGTAAATAAGGTTGAATTTGGGCTAACATGTCAATTCTTCCTGTCATAGTTTACGGGGCATATATATTAATGAGGCAATACAGTTTATGTTGGACTATTGCATCCAGTACTAGCATACAGCCAGGAACTGAATCAAATAATGTTAAAAGCTTAAAGTCAATTCCATGTACTAAGATGACTACCCCAGAGCGTGTTTCCTGACCTGTTGACCAAAAGGAGGGTCTGCTAAGCCAGTGCTTTTGAGCTTGCTTAATTTCTGAGAAAGTATGGAACCTCACGTCTTGTAGAAAGATAAGTCTCAAGTTTAAAGAGGTGAGGAAAGTGAAAACTAGATTTCTTTTCTCAATCCTCTTTATGCTGTTCCACATTTATAGTATGACAATCAAATGACAAGTTAGCCATTTGAGTGTTTTTGTAAAGGAACTACCATTACATACAAATCAACACAGTTCTATTTTTTTCCCTCCTGTCCCTGCAACCCCTTTTGTTTTTGTCCTAGCCTTCTGCTTTTGAGACCCTCTACCTTTGGTACAAATTTCAGCGTCAGTTGTCCCCTCAGGATGAGAGGAGGGGACCGAGGAGTAATCTGACTCTTCTCCAGACTCCGCAGAAGTGTCCTGGGGGATTTTGTAAGGGTTAGACGTTGGTATAGGGGAAGTCCTAACTGATTTTGTGAGGATGGAACTGCTTTCACTTTTGATCTCATGGATCGTCTAAACCCAGACAGCACAGGCTTGGGGGGAGGATTTCAACATTTACCTGCATTACCTCTTCATGTTTACTATAGTCTCTTCCTGAGCCTGAGGGGGGGAGCTATAGTATTTCCCTCTGGAACCCTTTCTGGGACACTAGACATAGAAGATCCAGATAAACTGGAGCCTGTTTGTGGTGGATTTCCTCTCTCTCCCTGATCTTAGCTTTTTATGCCTGAGAAATAATAAAATGCTGGTTTGCCCCTCCATTGTGGTGCTCTTGGTTGTGAGCTACCCAGATACAATTTTGAAATGTATGGCCCAGTTAGTCACATAAGATACACTTGCTTTCATTAAGACAAGCTGAACTGATATGGCCTAGCTCTCCACAAAGGTTGCACTTCACTGTGTCGCATACACTGCTCAGGTGTGTGGGATCCTCACACCTGTAGCAGGCTTTAGGTTGGGTAAGATAGAATAAGACCCCCTTATAACAGCCCAAAAAGAAAGAATTAAGAAGGTGTATGATACCATTGTCATCAGATTTTAATAACACTTTAATTTTCCACTGCCAATCCAAATGTTCTCTGTGTCCAAGATGGCTTCAGAATCACCCATAACTGTACATCGTATCTTCAGCCAGTATAACACATCCAAGAGGTCTAGCCCCTCAATCCTAAATAAAGTTGAGATAGTTTTGTAAGCTGGTTTGGATAACAGGATGGCCAGAAATGGAGTCCAAAGTGTTGTTTTCTTTAAGGAGTGGTACTTGGCCCAGAACTGTTCTAGCCCCCAGGTGGTTTTAAAACTGATGTAAAAAGTCATTTCACCCGATGTGTGTATCAGGGCATATAGTTCAAGGGAAAAGAATGTCATAGAATTCATCAGTAGGTGTCTTGCAACATAAACGCAGTCTGAGGGTTCAGACAGTCCACCCACATAGGAAAGTCTGACAGCATTGTGCTGCTTTGCTGGTAGGGTTGGCAAATGAAATAAGGAGGAAAATGTTTTTTTTTTCTGTTTTTCAGGTATTTTGTTTGATGGGGCTTCAATCTGAGCAGGTTGCTTATTATTACTCCTCCCAATTGCATTCTCAAGGGGAGGAATATTTAATACCAGGTTTTGGGTTAAAGTTAGGCCCTCTGAGATAGTAAGGGGGTCGCTTTGTGAGGATTGTCCCAAAGTATCATTCAACTGTCTCATTCCTGAAGTCGAGGGAGCTAATGTTAAAAAATCTTCAGGTACAGGCATTCTACTAGGAGAGGTGCCTGGGCTCCACTGTGCTGAGTCATTAAGCTTCTCCAGCCAGCGCCCTGAAAGGCTTTCTTCACAGACCAAGGCCCAGTCTTAGGGATTGCATTACTCTGAAGTTCGTCACATACATTGTTTGACAAATTAGGTACAGGAGAAGCTTTTTTTGTACTTACAGGTATCTTATTAGCATTCGTGGAAACACTCACAAGCGCTTCACTGTTTTAGACAGACAGCTGGTCCTTTAACTTAGCTGTATCTTCTCCCAGCTGTTGTGCTCTGACAGCATCAGCCGGGCTATCAGTCTGAATCCACCGCATCTTCTGCATAACAGCCATCTTCTTTGCAAGAAACCTTCGCTTTTCAATTTTCAGCTGCTGCTGCTGCAATTCTCATGTTTCTGCCGTATTTTTAGTCTTCTCCCTTTTGGATACCTGTTCTTCTAAACCATCAGAACTAATGTCCACATTCATGTCCTTCTTCCTCTGGAGAGCCCTCTGGACCTTCCTTTTGAGAATTTTTCATTATTTCCACCATTATTACCTCTGTAGATTTTCCACTATTTCCTGGGGTTGGTAAACCATTAGTCTCTAGCAAAGAATAGGTGCGATAGAAAAGTGTCTCTCCCACCTCCACAGCATCCATCCTCCATCCAGGACTCTCATCCACCATCTTTGCTGGCCAGAATCTCCCCTCGTGGTGAGTAGGGGAATTTCCACTGTGCCCTGGCCAAATTCCCCCCATTCACTAAAAATACCACCAACATTTTAATCTGGTTCAAGGTCAGTTGGCATTCATCTGTATTCCCCTCCCCCGGGTTGTGCCTGATAATAGGCAGAATTTGTCTAGTGCACTTACCCAGACAACAAAAACTAAATAAATAAATAAATAAAAATCCTTGTAGCAGGAGCTGTTGTTATGCATCTGCTGTCCATTACTGTTTGTGGTGTTATGACAGAGTCTATACAGCCCACTATGACACCACAGCATAGTATGTGATATTGCAATAGTTACTATTCAGTGCTGACCTCAAGGTGTATACCCTTCCTGTAGTCTCCAACTCTCAATTTACCTCATGTTATTTACTGTATTTTTTTAATTTGGATACATGGACAATGACTGCCACTCACCCAGAGACATAAGCTTTCAAATAATTTTATTGTACATACAGGTAGTGGATCATATCTTGACACCAGTGTCTTAGGAAGTCTATTTATCTCCTTCCTCAGGGGTTGAAAGTGTACCTGTGATAAAGGAGAAAGCAATATCAGCAGCACTCCACTGTCCATATAAAGGGATTATTTATTAAAATATACAAAAGTTACAGACAGCCACAAAACTCGACAAGTTACAAGCCTAAAACTGTACCAGTTTTGCACACTAATGCTTCACCAGGAGGATGACCAATCAGTCATAAGATGCTCTTTAAAAGGAGTGTGGTTAAAAGCACAGTCATCAAAAAACATCACCACAAGTAAAATGAGCCTACAATACTCAGCACTCATCATTACATATAAAAGTTGTATAATTTATATTAGAAAAATCCCACATTCAAACTACTAACTCTAAATTTTACATTTAAAACCTTAATCAGGTCTGCACAATACAAAGAATCTGCTTTAAGCTCCCTTTCAAAAGTTCAATTTCTATGCTGGAGGCAATTTAATGCTTCTTCTTTTTGCACCCTAGAAAAAAGAACAACTGTAACAGAGTATTAAAACCAAATCTATACCTACACAGTGTGATGCTTTGCCTATAGCTCTCTGCGAAGTGAAAAAACTCCACAACTGCATGAATGGTACTATGCAAATTGTTATACTATGCATGCATTACACATTTGTGGCATTGTGAATTGACACAATTTGTTTCTACAATTCACCACAGTTAGTGAACTGCATCAGTTCACATAGTAAAAAGGTGTGCAGTTGCATTGAACTGCATTGTGCACACTATGCAGTGCTACACATTGTACATAGAGGGTGAATTCAGTGTAATTCAAGGGCAAATTTGAAATTCACATCTCACCTATTTTAGGGGCGAGGGTCACCAATGCAGACTGAGGAAGTGTCATAGAGAAAAATGATTTTATTTTATTTATTCTTTGGTAATCAGGTAAGGACCACTAGATATTGTAAAATTACTTGTTTTTAGGGGTGACCCAGAAGCAATGGGAAGGTTAAGTGACTTGCTCAGAGTCACACAGTATGCAAGTGGAGGTTGTGAGAATCAAACCCAGGTCTAGCTGGATGTACCATGTCAGGCTTGGCAAAATCAGCAATTCTGATTTCATGGACGTTTTACGAAATTCAGCAAAATTCTGTGAATAACATGACATTTTGTGAACATTTGCAGAACTTTATGCAAATGTTTAATTGGTCATAACTTGGTTAGTGCTTTAGTTAGGCACCTGACATATGGCAAGGGCATTGGTCCAAGGAGCACCTAAAATGATGCCAAGTTTCATGATATTTGGATGAGGGACAAAAGCGTTATAGGAACTCAAAATCTGGCAATTTATTATTCATCTGAATATTTTTGAAAATATTTCTTTGCTTACAACTTTGCCACCTTTGGAGCTAGATAATCAAAAATGTATAAGCCTATTTTCTTGGAAGAGGGATGTTTCTGTTTACTCAGATGTTCTCCAATATAACAGAATGCAGGAGAAGTTGTGCTGCTTTGGCATCTAAATCAGGTATTTAACATTTTTTGTTTTAAAAAGCAAACTACAGCAACAATGGCATTGATAAAGATGATGGGCTCATTATAAAATGTTCTGTCATATTGTTATTTAACAGCCTAAACCCTAAAGGGTAAGGATGGAAACAAATGTTAACAGTGAGTACTGTTTCTTACTGCACTGATGTGGTACACTGAGAAACAATATGTGAGCACCATATTGAAAGGAACACCATCAGAGTTTGGGCAGAATTGATTATCCCTTTCAAAAGGAACTTACAGCCATCTATATGCTTTGTTACAGAATACTATATATATATGTATATATATATATATATATATATATATATATATATATATATATACACACATATATATATATATAGAGAGAGAGTATATATATATATATATATATATAAAATATATATATATATTTATATATATATTTATATACTACAAGATTGCCATGCAATACCAAAATGAGCTGACCTTTATAATAATACTTACTTTTTTAGTCAACCTGCCCTTATCCAAGTCAATGATCAAGAGCATTCAGTCACTGCAACATGGCACAGAAGCGGCGGTAAACTCATTCGTGGCCAAGTGTTGCAATTTTTGTGCTGTATCTGTAAAATGCAGTTTCTAATAGTGGAGTGTGAGCTGTACTTGAAAAAGTAACACACTTTGCAAAATGAGAGGTATAACAGTTAAATCACTGATGTGAATGCTAGGAGCTATTTCATTTTAGTTTAGTAATATTATTATGACAGCAATATAATAAAAGCATCTTTTTCATTAATTATTATGGAATGTGCTTTCTATTAATATGGCAAGACATCATCATAAATCATTTCCTAATGCCCCCAGATGTACATCTTTGGGTACTTTTCTCCTTATTCTGAGCCAGGATGTACATCCATGGCCCTCCTTCACAGCTACCCTGGGTGTACCTCCTGAAGTAGTTCTCCTTCTCCATTCTTGGTGTACACCAAAGTTGGGTTTCTCCCTCCACTTTTTATAACTTTCTTTTTGTTTCTCCTTTTCCCCCCATTAGACTGCCTCCAGCTTGCATTAGAAGGCAGGCTTACCACCTTGATCAAACCCCCTTTTTTTTTTACAGACCCATGTCAGCCTTCCATGCATTAATTCCTACACCTAGCTCCATGATCAATATATGGTTCCTGATTTCTGACAGGTGCACCCCATCTGTTCTATACAAATAAGCAATTTTGTCCTCTATATTCTCATGCCTTAGGACTCTACCCCCTATACTCATAAAATACCCCCCACCACCCTTTTATTCATATGCCTTCTTGTCCCTTCTATGGCTTTATGATCTCTGGCATATCATAAGACCCTGCATGTTACCATTTCCAACTATACCAGGGTGACATTTGGCCACCTCTCCTTAATGGCTTTAGTGTCCTCAATAATCTGTAAATAAATATCGAGCCATGGTCTGGTGCCCAAGTCATTGTCACCTGGATTATGACCACATGCGGCTCCAGACTGTTCAATCTATTTTCTTCCATAAGGGGTACCAACTGAGCCCATTTCATCCCCTCAGTCCCTTCCACAGGATACACATCTCTTTGTGGTCATAGTACAATTGCTTGCTCCCTGCCTTTACTGCCATCTGCCGCTTGACCCAATATATGTAGGAATGCCCCACAATCCATACTTCCAATCACTGAGGATGACATAAGAATACTAATGTCACAGATGAGTTGGGATCTTAAATCATCCCCCCACCCTTTTTCCTCCCTCCCTTCCCCTGCCCTCCCATCCACAGCACTAAGATCTTAAAGCATGTTGTTTCCAGGAAAAGAAAACAAAACAGCCATCAGTTACTTGATACTGCTCACATACTTTTTATAACAGTTAGATGTCCATGTCCCTATGCTTTTTAACCCTTTATCCAAGTCCCCTCTCACGGCAGCTTCAGAAGCCACACCTACCCTGAAGGAGTGTGAAGAGTACCTCCCTGAGTCATCACCTATGGCTGCTATCCCTTTCTTCAACACTGTATACAAATTGGTTCCAGTTGTCTTTTTCTCATCCTCGTAGATGAACACAGACCCCACTTTTTGGGGCAGCACTGCCACATTGGCCCACAGCGATGGTACTGGGCATATGACCTTTCCCCCTCCCATCATTGAAGAAGAATGTACATGCCCCTGACCACCTGGTCAGTTTTTGACCTTTTTAGATGTATACTAACCATGTCAGCAGCTCAGAGAACCTCTTCCCACTTCAAATCCCTCTTACTGATCCATTTCCCTGATCTAGCAACTCCACCACTCTAAAAGCCCCATGGTACATGGCTGTGAATAGGGCCCCAAATAACTTGGCCTCATATTTTGAATAACATACTTGTGCCAATACTCCCATTTATCTGGCAAGCATGTTTCCTGATCTTGGTTGCTGCTTGTCCGGCTCCCTGCCCCTCACTCTCTGCCATCCTTGCATCATGCATTTTATAATCTGGCCCCACTCCTGGTCCCCCCATCCATCTAGTGTGCTGAACCACCCTTTAGCCACCAAATGTACCCCCATGGTTGCATGCGCTATTCCTGTCTGCCAACCATGAACTACAAAGCATGTGACTTGCTCTTCTGTGAGTCTACCACTTACCACCATTTTGTGACTTACTAGAAAAGCCTGAAACACTCTCCAGGACCCCTCATACATTCTGATAGTCCTGTCAGACCAAGAGTACCAAAAGAGAAACTTGGCTACTTCCAACCAATTTCCCACATTACCGATGGTGCCAGTGTCCCTGTCCTGCTAACCTTCAGTGCCATGGCTAGATATTTGTCCATCTGCAGATAGGACAGGCTGTCAGCCACAGTGTTTTGAACTCCCTCTATGTGTCTAGCCCTAAAGTTCATATTCAACCATAAACTTTGGAGGACTAGCTGCCGAAGAACATGCATGACTGTTACAGAGGCGATACCCCTCTTATTCAACACATCTACCACCGCCCTGTTATCACACCAAAATGCCACACTTTTATTGTGAAGCTCCTCCCCCCAGACTACAGTCACAACCCATATAGGAAATATCTCTATTAATGCAATGTCCTTAGTTAACCCTCCATCCTTCCACACTGCTGGCCATGGCTCAGACACCAAATGTCCCCTAAAGTGTGCCCCAACCCCAGCCCTCAAGCTGCATCTGTATACAGGTCAATGTCTGTGTTGACTTGCCATTCATCCTGTCAGAAAGTCACCCCATTGTAAAAGCACAAAAATTGTTCCCATATCTCTAAATCATCCCTAGCCACTTTTGTGATGTCTACCCAATGGGGAGGTAGTTTTGCCCCCTTTGTAGCTCAGGCCAGGCAACATGTAAACTCATGCCCTGTGCCCTATTGCACTGCAAGCAAAATGTTTTTTTTATTTTTTATTTAGTTTTAGTTGATTGAGTAAGTGCACTAGATAAATTCTACCTATTTTCAGGCACAAATTGGGGGAGAGGGATACAGATGAATGCCAGCTGACCTTGAACCAGATTAAGCTGTTGGTGTTTTTTTTAGTGAATGGGGGAAATTTAGCCAGGACACCAGGGAAATTCCCCTACACTTCCTGCAAGGGGCCTAGCTTCCTGTGAGCAGATGAGACCCCTTTGCCTGTGGTACCAAGATGGTGGATTTGGAGGAGAAGGAGGTGGATGCTTTGCAGAAGAAGGTGGATGGATTACCATGTCCCTTTGAAACATGAACTGAGGAAGTGGATGAGGATAATTTTGATATCTCAATGGACAAGGAGGATGATTCTGGATTTGCAACACCCCTGTTGCAGGATGAGACTGAGAAACTTTCATAATACTACTGATATTGCAGCTGCTGCTGCTGCACAGTTGGAGAAAGACATTGATGAACATCGAACAGTATTGCTTACGATGCTGGCAGAAGATAAAGAAATATGAGAAAAGGAAACCTGCCTTAAATAAAAGGCAACTGGAGATTCAGCAAATAGAAGAAAACCTGCCTGCTCAAAGGTTAGTGCTGGAACAGACTGTGCAAACTGTAAACCTGTAAAAGGTTAATATTGCAAAAAGTACTTCTCAACTAGTAGCTGCACAATTTGGTTTGCCACTAACACTTACTCTGCAGGAGGACTGGTACCCGGACAGAGAGCTTGGGGAGGCTGGGTGGTCGCAGGAATAAAATAGGACTTGTACTCCAGATCCTCCTTATGAGGATTCCCATATAATAAAGTACACAGTGACTAAAAATCCAGGGTAAACTCTGATGGGTCTCCAAATCAAAAATCCCCTAAAAGTAAAAAACAGGCTCCAGTACTAACACAAATGGAATTTTCTTCCGGGACAGAAGCGAGAGATAGTCCCAATTGTACTGTGATACTAGTTAATGAGGATGTCTCAGAGTGCAAGGTTATGGTGGATGTACACAGCAAAAAACAAAATCTGCGAGTTACACAAGGGGGCAGAAGGCCTGAAAACCATGAGACACCTGAAACCGGCATCCAGGACTTGGAGTCAACTGAAAATGACCAAGATGTCCAGAACATGAATAATGGGCCAGGAATTCAGCACCGAGAACAGTTGGAGCAATGGTGGGTCAGGATTGCACAAAATACAAGTGAGGGTGTACGGGGGCAGAATGTGGACATACACCAGTCACGCAGGGTCAGACACAATTTAAATCCTATGGTCCCAGAGTTTAAATTGTGGGGTGAGGAGAATAAAAATGAAGAAATACATATTGAAGGAGGGGTCCCTGAAGAAAGAGATGGGTCTGTGCATATATTCATAAATCTCCAAATGCGCAATGGTAGCCAAACAAGGGGGCTTCTGAAATGGGAGAGCAAACACCTGTAAGAGAACAGCAGACAATAGGAGGGTTGGCACCCCCCCTCCCCCCTCCCTAGGTTTTCAGACCTTTTTAATAAACCTGAACCGACTCCACGAAGAAACACAGTGCATCTTCATTATAAAGGGGGTCTAGAGATGCACACAGATAGACTGCATGTGGGCAAGAATTTGTTAAAAAGCTCTTGGATTTACTGCACATGTTGTCTATGCCCTGATACATGTATCAAGAGAGGACAATTTTGACATCAGCTTCAGAACACTGTCTGGGTTTGAAAGGTTTTGGATGTTGTATAACCAATGTTGGTTTGCCCCGCTGTGTACACCTTTCTATGCCATCCCTTTTTCAAAACCCCTAATAAAGATGGTAACGGTGCTGTTTGGGAATGAAAGTATACACATCTGTGACATACACCACTGGTTACAGCAGCAGTGTGAGGTGTTAAGCTACCCTAAAGCACTTTTAGACTCAGAAGCCTTCTGAACTGGTGGCTGGCAATTTCAAATAAAGTTACGACAAACTGCAGAAGGAACTGCTCATATCCCAGACAGTTTCTTCTTAGGTAAAGATCAGGTGGGGGTGTGGTTCTACTCAGGCCAACCAAAGGCCTGTTATATATGTGGGTCCCGTACACACTTGTCAAATGTGTGTTTGATAAACTGAGATGTGGCATCTACTGGGAATTTAACTACACTAGTTCCCAGTGCACAAACTTTGCAAAGTGTAATCTTTGTGATGATCACAAACACACATTTCAAGAATGCCCTTAGGTAGCCAGAAACAAAATAAGTGCTGTGGATCCTGATGATCTAATTTCTAGGGCACAAAAAGAGGTTCTTACTTCTGTCCCAGAGTCCACTACCTAGAACCCACAATCACCTGGTAGAAGGAGTGATTCTGATGAGGACCTGGATTCTAGTTCTCAAATAGGGATGAAAGAGGATGACACAATACCCCCGCACTAATCAGAGTACCCAAAGCATTACAACAAGGGAAACAAGGGCAGGAAAATCAGGATAGAAAAGCAGAGATCCATCTTTGTAGGAGGAGTTAGGAGCAGCATCCATGCCCCCCCAGCAGGAAACTTGGTCCCAGCCTGAAACACAATGGAGAAGTAGGAGACTGGCTAAAGCTGAGGCAATCGGGGGGGGGAGGATGGAATCTGAAAATCCCTTTTCATTACTGGCTCCAAAAAATTGGGGAAATGCTGAGCATGAAGAGGGCATATTATATGGGTCCTCTCAATCTGGGACTTTGGACTTACCATCAGAGGACAAGAAAACTGGGAAAAAAACACAAAGAAAAAAGCCCCTAGAAAAACTTTATGAGGGTTTTAAGGGATGATCTTGGGGGTATTCAATGCTAATTTATGGCTTCTTTTTCAGTAGGTTCCTGTAACATACACAGTATTAGAGATATGAGGAAGCAATCAGCATTTTTTTTTGCTTCATGAATTAAAATGTGAGTTACTTTTTTACAGGAAATCTGGATGAGGTCATACACTTTTTTGTTAGGTGCAAGACACAACTGGATTTGAGGCCCCTCTTATTGGTCCTTTGGACAGGACCAGGCTGATGGGGTGGCTATCTTGTTTTCAGATCAAATTTAAATTACAAAAATTAGTAGAAATCCTGCCTGGGTGAGTTTTGTTAATAGATGGGATATGGCAAAATGTTCCATTCAGATTTATGACTGTATACACCCCAGACTAAGGCTGACAGAGTGGCACTATTTAACTTATTACAACCTTTTTTAGCCACAGCAAGAGCCATTGTAATGGAAGGGGACTTTAAATGCACCCTAGAGACAGCTAGTAGAAGACTTCGGGGGCAAAAGGTGTATATAGCTTTCCAGACATTAATTAATACAGCTGATCTACTTGATGTATCCATTTCGACTACTCCACTGGTGACGAATACTTTTGTGAAAAACAATCTTTCATCTAAAATTGATTACATTTTCATCTCTAAACAACTGTCTAGGAGATCAACCAGAGTTTTGCCTTTAGAATTTACAGACCATTTATTGATACATTCTACTATTTTAACACAAGGGGTACTTCCAATGGTCACCACTAGATGAAGACTCAATACCTCTATTCTTAAAAATCAGATAGGTATATTACATGAATATTTTTAGCAAGGGTTTCAGTAATGAGTTTACATGAAGATTTGGGACTTTGGTGGATGGAGACTAAACAGAAATTGACAGCTTGGTCCAATGCTATGGGAAAATCTGTCAAATGAGAGATTTCATCACTACCTTAAACTAAGGGCAGTTATTAAAATTATTATCATTAACATATACTTCATATTTGGATTATGCAGGACAAACTATAGTGTTAAAAAAGCAAATGGGGGAATTACAGTATGATTGGTCTAAATATTTACAGGCTGAACTTTCTTATGGAACACAAAAAAAAAAAAAGATATGGAGATTCTTGTGTGGCTTGCAAGGAAAGAAGAATTCATTCCTGTATATTAGAACTTCAGAATTCACAGGGAACTCCAAAGGGAATTAGTCAAGAAGTGGAAAACTTCTTACAAAACTTATATTTTCCATGGGACATAGGTAAAACATGGATGACTATTTAACTGACATAGTGGTGCCAGGTTTGGACATGGAGGAAAAAGAAATATTAATGGAAGATATATCCCCACAGAAAATCCAAGAAATTATTAAATCTTTAAAAGATGATACATCTCCTGGGAGGGATAGAATTTTGAATTCCTTTTATAAAACATATGGAGATTTGGTGGCTCCCTGTTTTGCCAACATTTTAAAATACTGGGTAATGGAGATCACATGATGCAGTGCTCCAGCTAACAGCCTTCCCAGATAGCTCCACCTCCCGACCGTCTATTTCAGCTCATAACCTATAAAAATGGTATTTTCCAATGGTATTTCTGCATTAAAGAATATCTCAACATCTTTACCTGCAGTGTCTCTCTGTTGGAAGGAACTGATGGAAGAAAACATGAAGAAATATCTGCCTAAACATACGTCACCTTCCACTCCCGAAAAGGCCCCCCACAAAGCAAAGGCCACATCTGGGACCAGCTTGCAGAGTACACTTTCACTGTATCCTGAGTCTGAACCCCTTACTTTAGCATGCTTTCTCGAGGAATTTAGCCCATTTCATTCTGAATTGAAGCAAATCACGAACAAAATTAAATCAATGGCTCAGGCTTTAGAAGATATCTCGGTCCGGACTTCGGACAATGAAACTTGTCTACATTCCACAGAGGGAAAATGGAAAATGGAAGCCGAATTGGTTGTGTCCCACCAAGCTTAATAAAATGGAAATGAAAGTCGAGGATTTAGAGGGTGGTAGCCGGTGTAACCATGCTGTGCCAATAGGTTTGCCTGAAAAAGAAGAGGGTTCTGATGCCATTGGTTTCTCACAGAAATTCGTGGAAAAAGTGGCAGGGTCATCACCTTTTGCCTCTACAAACATAATTGAGCCAGCCCACCATGCCCAGTGACCACCGCCAGCTCCGGTTGCCCCACCTCATACCTTCATTTTTCATTTTCTTAATTACCAAGAGTGCCAACACTTCATTTTGAAAGTTAAGTTTCTCCAGGAAATTAAGTGGGCAGAAGTAAGGGTTAGAGTGGCGCAAGAACTTCCACTCTCTGTTAAACAAAGACGAGCTTCCTACCATCACCTGGTCACTAAACTAATTGTTGCTGGGGTACAATTTAGGATGAGGTACCCAGCCAGGCTGCAGGTCTTTATTTCAGGTGCATGATCTACTTATGAAGACCAGGAGACAGCAGCGGCAAGACTCAAGATCACCTTTCCTGATTTGTTTCAGGATCCATGCGGGATTGGTTGAGTTTTACAGTAGAAGATCAGAAGTACCAGTACAGTGGACTTTGGAGTGCTAAATATCCTATTTGTTCCATTTTCTTCGTACCTGAACAGTAAGCATCAATGCCGGTTTCTAATCCTTTGGCCAGAAATGTAGAGAGCTCTTCAGAATGCAGCTGTAATACAACCTTTTGGCCATAAGAGTGCACAGCGGACTGCCATAATGGTTTTCTCCTATGCCAAGGTATACTGCTTGACACTCCGGTTGCAGAAGGCAGAACTTCAAGTTTTTATGTAACCTTTGGATAAATATGCACCTGCAGTAGATCAAGATATCTTCTTTTATTATTTGCATGTTCTACATGAGGGATTGGTATAATGAAGCAGTAATTATATCCCTCGATACGGATCACTTCAGTTTGTATTTTTATGACCGGAATTCTTGAGGACAGAACATTTGCTCCTATGATAGTTGTTTTTACATTCTGTATTTGCAGAAAGTTTATATACTTTTCCTCTATTAATAGTACTGTTTATAAGTTGTGCTGCATAATTATAGGGGGGGTTCTTTAATTCAACATAATGTTATAAAAGTCTGTTTTATTTTGTGGTTAACTTAAAACCAGTTCAAAGGAAAATTAAAACGTGGTTTTGTCCCTTTGGGTCTTATCTTATTATCTGTTTAGTAATAATGAAAGTAATTAATGTTGCTTAATTATATGTTTTTTGTCCTCAATATTGGTCTAAATCCAATACACAGATAGTCAATATTTTATGTTTGTTATTCCTTACTTTGAAAAACACTGGAAATGTTCAGGTTGTGATCCATATTTTGAATTGGTTTACCTAGGGTCTTTATAATATGTTTATTATATTTAAGGTTTTAAGGGTTCTTTTTTCTGGGAAAAAGGGTCGGGTGGCTGGGCGGGGTAGGACTGGGCTTGGTGGACTGTTTTCATGGGCTATGTTAGTTGGGCTGGGGGGTGGGATGGGTTTGTATCAGTGGTGCAAGTGGTAGACAAGAAGTACAGGAACTCAGGCACTGGCAAATATGAAATGCAGAATGAAGATCTTCAATCTGAAGGATAGCTGTGTGAAGACTCATATATCTGTTTAGACACTAGTAGATTCAGTTAGAGATATTGAAGTATTTGTAGCAAAATAGCACTGTTGTACAAGTCAAATGTTGTTATAAAACCCTGATTTCAGGTCACAGGGTAAGAAACTGTCATTATGTTGCTAGTTTAGAATGTTTGTTTCAATATCAGTGGGAAGAAGTACAGGAACTCCGTTCCTGCTGCAAAAAAAGGTACAGGAACTGAGTTCTGTGCGTTCCTCTTCACTTTCATCACTGGTTTGTATGATAAGATGGTATGCTGTTTTCAATTTCTCTTTCACATTATCCATGGTTGCTGTGTTATTTGGGAATAGGGATGGGGGGTTGGGCAGGGTGGGTAGTGCAGAGACTTGGGAATTTTGTAATGTAGTAAAGATGCTGCAATTTTGTCCTTTTATAAAGAATGGCTAGAGAGATATTGTTTTCTACATGGAATGTAAAGGGCACCAGGCAAAAGCTAAAACAATATAAAATATTAAAACATTTCGGTCTCTTAAAATCTGATATTATATTCAAACAAGAGTCCTATTTGTTGAGCACAGAGGCATCCCAATTCAGGAGACAACAAATAGGACAGGTCTATTCTGCTACGGGGACTACCAAAAGTTGTGGGGTCTTACTTCTTATTAAGAAATCCCTTCCATTTATTCCTACACATACCAAATGTGATCCCCAAGGCAGATTTCTTTTAGTACATGGTAAGTTACACACTTTGAAATTCTTCTAGGCAGTTTGTATGGCCCCCAATATTGATTCACCAGCATTTTTCACATGTCTTCTACAAGAGCTAAATCCCTTTTTATCTATCCCAATTTATTTCAGGGGGTGATCTAAATTTAATTTTTGATTCCTTCTTAGATAAATCTGGTTCTTCTCGTAAAGGCTTATCCCCGGCCCAACGTGCTTTCTGAGATTTGTTGGATCAGGCGGGACTTTATGGTATCTGTAGAGTTTTTCACCTGGCTGACAGAGAGTACACTTTTACTTCCCCGGTACATGGTACATCCTCTCGTATACAATATCTGCTTATTTCCCAGTCCCTTATTCCTGATACTCTGGATGCCTCAATCAAACCAGGCCCTCCTCCGATGTTGCTTTGATTTATGTCAGCTCTCCTTTTCCTCTATCCTTAAGACTGGGGGATGATGGAAAATTAATAATCAATTACTAAAAAACCCTAAAGTGGTCTCTTATGTATCCGAACAAATTACCTTTTTCCACTTGACCAATTGGTTACCGTTGAGCAAACCGGACATGGTATGGTGTGCCTTAAAAGCATATATGAGAGGTCTACTTATAATGTTAGCCTCCCAAAGGAAAAAACAGTGAGAATCTTTGGCTCTCACTCTTCTTTCTCAAATAAGGGAATTAGAATCCAAACTCTCGTCTCAAACCTCCAATCAAGGCAGAATAGAACTAGTGAAATTAAAAAATTCATATTTGGAGTTACTGAGGGAGAAAGCAGAGTTTGCAGATTTGAAAAAAAAAAGCTGCGTATATTGACCAAGGTAAAAAAAAAAAGCTAGCCATACGTTGGCCTTAAGAATAAAACAGCTGAGTTCATCATGTCTGATAGCTTCAATCCAAAATATGGAAGATGGTACTATAAAAACAAAACCTAGTGAAATTGTTAAAGAGTTTGTCTCTTACTATAAGCAACTGTATAGTCCAATGGTAAATCCCCCAACAGAACAGGAACGGGGAAAATATTTATTGGACTCTCAATTGCCCTCTCTTCCGTCCGATCAACACGCCTCTCTGACTGTGCTTAATACACAAGCAGAACTGGAACAAGTGATTACAGCTCTTCCATCTGATAAGACTCCTGGGCCAAACGGGTTTTCCCCTAACTTTTATAAAATATTTATAAAACAACTATCGCCAGTCCTTTTGTCCCTTTTTCATCATATTCTTTCTGGGGCGGATGTAGACTCAACCTTGTTTGAAGCTTTTATTGTCCTACTTCCTAAACCCGATAAATGTCCAGAATTAGTATCGAGCTATAGATCCATTTCACTTTTAAATCAAGATGTTAAAATTTTATCTAAGATTTTGTTGGACCAAATTACCACAATTCTTCCTCTTCTTGTAGGACCAGAACAAGTCGGTTTTATGAAGGGTAGATCCTCAGCTGACCTTCTTCAAACATTGTCCCATGTCTTCTCAGTGACCAGGGATACTGATTTTCCAGCAGCTTTGGTGTCCCTGGATGATGAAAAGGCTTTTAACAGGGTTAATTGGAATTATTTATTATGTGCTTTAAAGGCCTTTGGCTTTCCCCTAGTTTTGGACCTGGATTGGAGCCTTGTATAAATCCCTCAGTGCTTGCATCTCCAGTAACAGAATAGTATCAGGTAATTTTCCTCTGTATTCAGGAACAAGACAAGGTTGCCCTTTATGTCCACTCCTTTTTACATAGAAACATAGAATTTGACTCCAGATAAGGACTGCTTGGCCCACCCAGTCTGCTCATTTCTCTACCTGATGGATAAGCTGCAGATCCTAGTTAACCAGCAGCCTACTTCTTCCTACCCCCAGAATTGCCTTATGATTGTCCCATGCATGCTTGAATTCCACCACTGTTTTTGACTACAACTCTCTTCTCTGAAGGCTGTTCCATACATTCACAACCTCTCTGTGAAAAATACTCCTTAAATTACCTCTGAGCCGCCTCTTCTATCTTCAACTTGTGCCCCTTGTTCTTGCACACCCTTTTGAAAGATGCTACCCTCTTGGACTTTGTTGATTCCCTTGAGGTACTTGAAAGTTTCTATCATGTCCCTCCTCTCCTCCTTTCCTCGAGGCTATACATATTAAGCTCCTTAAGTCTCTCTTCATATGTCTTCAGGTGCAGACCCTGCACCATTTTAGTTGCCCTCCTCTGGACAGCTTCCATCCTGTCTATGTCTTTACGGAGATTTGGTCTCCAGAACTGCACGCAGTACTCCAGATGGGGTCTCACCAGCTGTCTGTACAGAGGGATAATAACTTATTGTTTTCTACTGGTGATGCCTCTCCCTATGCATCTCAGTATCCCCAGCCCTCCTTGCTGCCCTCTCACATTGCTTGCCCACCTTTAGGTCATCTGATATGACTACCCCCAGGTCCCTTTCCATTTTTGTTGTTGTTAGCATCTCACCCCCATTGTGTACTCTTCCCTGGGTTTTGTTTCCCAGGTGCATTACCTTGCACTTCTTAGCATTGAATCTAAGCTGCCATACATTTGACCATTCCTCTAACCTTGCCCAGTCCCTCCTTATCCTTTCCACTCCACCTTGTGCATCAACTCTGTTGCAGATCTTTGTGTCATCTGCAAAGAGACATACTTTTCCTTCCAGTCCCTCTACAATGTCACTTATAAAGACATTGAAGAGGACCGGTCCTAATACTGAACCCTGCGGTACCCCACTACTAACCCCCCTTTTTTCAGAGTGGACTCCATTTACTATTACTCTCTTCGTCCTATTCTCCAGCCAATTCTTTACCCAGGCTGTCATCTTGGGACCCACTCCCAGGCTGACTAACTTGTATATTAATCTTTTGTGTGGGACTGTGTCAAATGCCTTGCTAAAGTCTAGGTAGGCCATGTCCACAGCCCCTTCCTGATCAACTACTTTGGTAACCCAGTCAAAGAAATCTATCAGATTTGTCTGGCACGACCTTCCTACTGTGAATCCATGCTGCCTTGGATCCTGTGCCCCTCTGGCCTCTAGATACTCAACAATTCTTTCCTTCAGAAGTGATTCCATCATTTTCCCCTACCACTGAGGTTAAACTAATAGGTCTGTAGTTTCCTGCTTCTGCCTTGCTCCCACTTTTGTGAAGGGGAATCACATCTGCCCTTCTACAGTCCTCGGGTACCACCCCATCCTCCCATGGTTTGTTAAAGAGGGTAGTCAGTGGTGTCACTAGTTCTACCCTTAGTTCTTTTGGAATTCTGGGATGAATCCAATCAGGCCCCATTGCTTTGTCCACACTCAGTTTTAAGAGTTCTTTCAGAACTCTTTCTTCTGTAAATGGGCTGGTATCAACTTCTGTATCAATTTATATTTAGAACCTTTGATTCATTACTTAAAGAAATCTCATGCTGTCCAAGGTATCATGATCCAAAACCAGCTAGTAAAAGTTTCTGCTTATGCAGATGATTTACTTCTTCAAATTTCCCATCCCATAGACTCTATCCCACCAATGCTTAATATCGTAGAAGAATTTGGCAATTTTTCTAACTATACATTAAATGTTGAGAAGACAGCAGCTTTCCCCTTTTATCATAGAGTCTATAAATCTGCCATTTTGGATCTTGGTCTTGCATGGAAATCCCACTCTTTGCATTAACTAGCTATTGTTATCTCCAAAGGTTTAGTATGCTTTCAACAATTAAACCTTGATTCCTTAGTACAAGTGATTAGCCAAGATTTAAAGTGATGGTCCCTTTTGCCTATTTCTCTTTGAGGTAGAAGTAACGTAAATAAAATGAATGTTTTTCCATGGCTTTTTAACCCCCTCAACCTTTCATTTTTTTATCATAGAGTAGTTTTTATTGTTTCTGTCAAAGCTGTAATCATATAATACATCACATATTATATTCCAAACAAGAAAACTCCTGCTACATTAAGGCACTACAGTGTTGTTTACACATGCTGGTATACATTGCAGAAGAAAAGATATCTTAGGTTCAGAGCTACACAATGTAACTGGTAACTACACCTTTTCCTATCTATCTTAATTCACCTTATCTCATCTATAACTTATACTCACACCTAGGTCATATAAGTGCCTTACCTCAGTGTTCAGTTTTCCAACTACACTTACAGGCCAATCACATAGTTAAGATCAGGCCTACCAAAAGAAAGAAAAGAAAGCTAGAATAAGCCAAACCTCAGAATAGCAGCAGCCAAAATCTCATCTGCATCTGTACAATGAAATCAGGTCTCAGTGCTTATATTTCAAATTGCATGAATAGGAGCTGTCCTTCTAACAGTGGTCAGGATGGGTGGATTTCCATGGTGGGGGGGGACCTGGCACAATGCAGTTAAGATAGGCCTCCCATTTGGAAAGATACGTGGACAACTTCCCTCTAGTGGCATAAGTGAGCCTTTCAAAAGTAGCCAGTCTGGCTATAGTTGAGTGCCATAAAGAAATGGGCGGGGGTAGAGGTTGCTGCCAATTTTAACCTCTCAGGGAGATTCTGACACTATTTCCTTCCCCTCCTTTGACACAGCCAGGTAAGCGAGCTGACGAACTCTATATTTGAAGACGTACTGGGCCAGTACCTTTTTAACAGGGGCAAAGGCCTTCTTCCGAGCTGCCACTTCAGCAGAGAAATCCCTGTAAAAAGAAACTTTTGCTCCCTGCCACATCGGCTCCTCCTATTCCCTAGCTGCTCGCAATACTCGCTCTTTCATGGAATATCTTAGAAAGTAGGCAAGTATGGGTTGTGGCACAGAATTATTTGGTCTGGGGCCCCCAGGAACCCAATGCGCTCTTTCAACATCTAGTGGCCCATGCCACCTATCCCCCAGCATCTTCAGGATTTCCTCATTTAAAAAATGCTCCACATTCACCCCTTCTGATCCCTCAGGAATGCCCCAAATCCTTATGTTGTTTCATCTGCTCTGGTTTTCTTGGTCCTCCGCTCTTTGCCACAAAGTAGCTAACTTGCTGTCATGGTCCTGGAGACATTGTAGGATTTTGGCTTGGCTTGATTCTAGGCTTTCAGTTTTCTGCTCCACACATTGACTAAGTCATTTAGGACATGCACATTGGCTACAGTACCAGCAAGGGTAGTCGATAAAGAATTGACCCTAGAGAGCAGTGTTTCCAGTAAAGACGTTATGTGTTGTAGGGAGGAATAAACATCAGGTGGGTGCACAGAGGGCTCTGAGTCCATGGCGGGCAAGCCTCATATAGGTTGTGATGGTGAAGTCCTCGGGGAAAGGTGTGCAGGTAAGACTTGTTGCAGCTTACTTTCCTCCACGTCTTAGAGCTGAGTCTAAGTACTTACAACAGTGGGAGAGAACGAGTCAGGCACTGACCTGTATTACGACGTTAGCGTTAATCCCCCTGAATGCAGAGGGTGCATGGTCTATCTGTGGCCTGATCGAGTCGTGCATGAAACCGTTGACATTAGACCACTCACTGCACCCCGAGTGAAAATATTACCTCACTGGACCGACCCTTGCAGCTTTGGAGATGTATTGGGGTTATTTTAAGTGAAATTAGTCTTGGATGCCAGATTATTTCCCACAAAATGGCTTAGCTGGGGCTCGAGCTATGATATTAAGCAGCCATATCTTCCGGAGTCCAAGCCGTGCCCCCCCCCTCAAACTTTCAAATAATTGGCTTCCCTCATCATGGTTCAGAAGACTCCATGAACTTTTCACTAATTTTATCTGGTCAGGTAAAACATCTAGGTTAGCTTTTCTTAAATTGGCAGCCTTCAAATTAAAAGGTGGGCTTAGACTACCACATATGAGTCTTTATTGTTGGGTGAGTCATGCCAACAAATACTTAAGATGGTTGACCCCTGACTTAGCTCAGAATCCCTTCTCTTACCACTCTGTCTGGTTACAAATAGAAGTATCATTGAGTAGACAGCATGGTCTATACCCTTCTACTTCACTTTTTACCAAAGTGCATTCCCTGCCCACTGCACTCAAAACTCATCCTATTGTTACTTCAGTCAAAGTGCACACTCAGTTGTGTGCCTTTTTAAAATATAATCAACTGAGTGATCTCTCTCAAAATTTGAAACAGAATCCTAATTTTCAGATAGAGGGTAAGTCCCTGCCTGGAGGATGGCTTCCCCAATTGGGAGACATCCAACTTTCCTATTTGTGTCTGAAACAGGACAATGGCTTTCATCTCTGGCTATTTTACATAAAGCTAATATTCCCAATCCCGGATTTTTCAGGTTTTTCAATTGAGGCACCTTTTAGTAAAAGTCTTAGGAACTACGCCACTGTACCCTCCAAGTTTCTCCTTTTTGGCAGATTTAAGTCCCGTGGTAGGGCACCAGCATGCTGTATCTAACTTATACAGTTTTCAGTTTGATTCAATTTATCCTAAATGTTTTGGTCCCTCTACATATTGGTTGCCTCTTTTTTCTGGTAAAGTTCTTAATTGGTCTCTATTATGGCAAAATTGTCATAAATTTATTTCTCAAGATAGAATTAGACTTAAGCAGTTTCATATATTGCATAATCTTTACTACTCCCCTCAAAAGTTAGTGAAAATGAGATGCACATTTTCTTTCACATGTACTCACTGTCAGTGGGATGAAGGTAATCTTTTCCATATTTTCTAGTCCTGCCCCAAAATATCTCCTTTATGGGCCTTGATTTAAGATAGAGTGGACCCCCTCCTGGGATTAGCTGATTTATTTACCCCAAAGTATGTACACTTGGGGAGTTTTCCTCGATACCTGTTCTCAATCATAAATATCATATTACTTTAATAGCAGCCTCTATTAAAAAATTGGTACTGAAACACTGGAAAGACAATATGGATATTTCTTATTTGGAATGGTTATAGGATCTTCTGTCTAACCTCCAAACTGAAAGATCCATTGCTAGCCTACATAATAGAGATAAAAAAAATTCTAGACTGTGGGGCCCTTTACAATCTCTTTACTCCTTATAATTTATTTATTATGTTTTCTGTGCAGGTGGTTTGAAGGGGGGATTGGGGAGGGTTGGGGGAGGATAGTTCATGTTCTCGTATATTTGTAACAACACATTTGTTTAGCATACATATGTTCTATCCTCTGTAAGTGGAAAAATTTCAATAAACTTTAAATTGGAAAAAATAAAACAAAAAATAAATAATGACAAAAAAAAATATTGGGTGATGCAGAAGGTGATACATTCAGATTTTTCAAAAGGCTTGATAATAATGTTACATAAAAAAGGGGACAAAAAATATAGACAATTGGAGACCAATTTGTCTTTTAAATTCAGATTTCAAGATTTTGATGGGTATATTGCAGAAAAGGCTGAGGAGGGTGGCACCTTATTAAATACATCCAGTACAGACCTGCTCAATTCCTGAAAGGAATATGAAGAAAAACCTTTCCATAATCAGAGACATGGTTGATTACAGTAATAGATGAGGTCACCCAGGATATGGGGTCTCTCTTGATCAGCATAAAGCCTTTGACAAAGTCAGTCATGAATTTTTGTTTGCAATACTTAAGTTTTATGGGATTTCAGACTCTTTTATAGGGGTTTTGAAACTGGTTTACAAACAAGCTATGGTTACACCACTGATTGCAGATAAAGAAGGAAAATGGATAATGGTTCAATCAGGGGTCAGACACGGGTGACCCCTGAGCCCATTGCTGTATACTTTCATGCAGGACCCTTTAGAAGAATATTATTAAATAAAAAAGTACAGTGGATTTTATGGGAATATAGGCATCTGGAAATTAAACTGCTGGCTTAGGCTGATGATTTATGTCTTTTTCTTAGAAATGAAGATAGCATTTTAGAACTGGTACAGGAAACAAAGACATATGGTGCCCTTTCTGGTGCCTGTTTAAATTTACAGGAATGCAGAGGACTGCAGGTAGGAAAAAAGGAGGTGGGAGCTCTTCAAGTAGGAGGAATCACTGTTTCAAATGACCCTATTAAAATATTAGGGGTATGGTTTGGGGAGGGGGATATGGAGAGTAGAATTTGGGAAAAAAAGCCTTATGACTTGTAAAAACAAAGCTAATAGATGGAAAAGTTGGAAATTCTCAAAACTAAAAAGAGTTTACATTATTAAACAATTGCTGGTACCCTGTTTTCTGTATATCAGTACAGTATACCCATTACCTCTAAAATGGGAAACAAAATTACTAAGATTATTTTTTTAAATCCTTTGGGGTTCATGGCTGAATCCAGTTAAATGGGAAATTACATATCTTCTGAAGAACAGAGATGGTTTAAATATGATTATATAATGGCAAGAAAGATTCCTATTCTGTGATTGGTCAATCTCACACTATGCCTGTGGCAATATCCTGGCATATCACCATTGGCATAGTGCCAGGTAACACAAAACCATATAAAATGCTAAAATTATCAGTATGCAAGCCATGTCCGAGTTGCCCACACTCGGCATGGCTGAAGTGAACTTTGCCAGTACTTCATGATTTTTTTCTCTGTCAAACCCTTCCCTCCCACAGCTCACAAATTCAACAACACAACAAAAAAAATGCCTAAAGATAAAGCCACCACCAGAATCTTACAACATTATTCCTCTGATCTGTAAAATAAAAAAAAAAATTAATGTCTAACGAAGCCGTCACTGCAAGCAGCTTCACTGCTTACAGTCATCACTCTGAGCATGCACGCTCTACCCGCTGAATCAGTTAAGAAATCATCTCCCATTTCAAAGTTGGAGAAGCAGCACAAGGATCGCAAACCCCATTCTGGCTCACACACCATTCTCCAAACCCACCAAGCGAGTGGGAGGGAAACCAAAGTTGTAGAAGCACCACAATGATCGCAAACCCCATTCTGCCTCACACACCATTCTCCAAACCGACCAAGCGAGTGAGCGGGAAACTGCATCTGCCAACAGTCGCCAAGACGTTGCTCTCCTTCGCTTTCAACGCAGCATCCATTTTTTAAAATATAGCCAGCATTCTGTTCTTCCGTAGAAAAGCAGTTCCCCTTACCTCCGTAGAAAAGCACTAGCAGCCGGGGGGATCAATAAAATTCATCTATTGTACAGACAGCGCCACCTGTTGGATACACATAAAAAGGAACTTTTTTTTCTATAAATACACTTCCATTCACAAAAAAAACAAGTAAAAAAGTTTACAGAAATACTTTTTTTATTTAATTTTCTTGTAGTTAAACATTAGCCATTGTATAATAGGAATAATGCACTCCAGGGTGTGTGTCGTTTGGGATAACGCCATGCCTGGGGCATTGGACGCACTCGGCCTGCGGCCTCGTGCCCAACCTCCCCAGGCGTGGCGTTATCCCAACACGACACACACCCTGTATTGCATTATTCCTTTATTAACCTGGTGGGTTTTTTCAAACCATTTTTTGGTCCGGGTCCTTTCAGATGGTGGTGGTGAAAGATATAGATTAACTAGCTAAGACATGGCTGATTAATAACCTGGGACCTGTTTTAGAAATATGGGGTGAGTTGCCTGTGTGGTTTAACCACAGATGGCAGATTTCTGAGTGGCATAGACCCACTCTGCAGAAATTGCATAAATGGGGGGTTTGTAGATAATATTTACAGGGTAAAACAAGGAAGGCTTTGTTTAACCAAATTCTGGACCCCATAGGACCAAATATGGCAGAGTTCAAGGGTTGCCCTCTTTCCGACAGGGCTCTAGTAGTAAATCAATGTATGAATAAGAGAATACCACTTAGGATGTGGGATGTTTTATGTTTGATGTCACAAGGGAGGTTAGGGGTTAAGTAAAATAACACACACAAGACTTTGTATGGAAGAAACTATCCCTCTGGGAAGAGTTTCTACTTCCTTTATTTTTAATCCAATTTCCTCTAAACTAAAATCTCACCTGACTATATCATCCTCTGTTCTTTATTGGAAACTAACCCACAAATTCCTGAAATCCAATCCAACACCCTGGTTTTATGCCCCCTTATGGGGCAATCCACTGCTCACTCTAGAAGATCACCCAATTTTCTGTCGTACATGTTGGAACAAAGGCATTTTCTTTCTCATAGATATCTTGGACCAAAATTCATTTACTCTTAGATCATTCTCAGGCTTGCAGGCTACATGGAAACTTCCTAAACAGTACTTCTGAAAGTTTTTACAAATTCAGGCAGCTTATAGCTCTCTCTCTAGTTTAGTGTATAAGCATACTCTCCTAAACCCAAACATTTCGCACTGGATTAATTTATCAGTAAAACTGAATAGCTCCATTTACAAAGACATTATTGATTATCTACCTGATCAGTCTATACAAGCCAAAACTAAATGGAGTACTCTTCTTAACTACAATATTTCAGACACACAGTGGAGTAATTGTTGGCATCTTGCACTTAATTGGTCTCAATTCTAGAAGGGTGGTGCATGTTGCCACCGAACACAACTTGTGCCACCAGCAACTGTGGCATTGACCCTGCACCCTATTCTAGAAGGGGCAGGATCTCTGCAGCAAAGTCCAGCAACTTGTGCCATGCATCTAGGTATGCATGTTGTAACCTGTTGCTGCAGGGTGCAAGTGCACCCCCTGCCCAGCAAGCCACAATAGCCACCCGACAAGGTGGCCCACAGCCTCCTGCCCCCCAAGCCATCTGTGTGTGCCCCACAGGGCTGGCCACAACAACGGGCCCCCAAAACCCCATATATGAGCCTCCCACTGGCTGGCCAGACCAAGTGGCCCCAGACACCCCATAGATATGTCTCCTGCAGGGCAGCCCACACCCCCAGCCCCCAGATTCCCCATTGTAATACACCCCACAGGCGGCGCTGTCATCCCTCACCTGTGCCCTGACCCCCGAGTTGCCAGTTGCATATGTGGCAATTACCCTTCCCTGGCAGTCTAGTGGCCCCCTCAATGATTATAAAATTCATAAACATCCCCAAGTCCCTGGTAGTCTAGTGGCCCCCCCAATCATTGTATATTAAATAAGTAACTTCATATCCCTGGTAGTCTAGAGGCTCTTCCTTCCCACCCAGCTGTGCCGGCCCACCCAGCACCCGTCCACCTGTCCCCAGATGGCGACTGGCACAGCCCACCTCTTACCACCATGGTCAGCCACTGACTGAGTTCAGTATCAGCGCGTACTGGCTTTAGGATATTTTATGATTTAAGTATGATAAAACACTTTTCTTTTTTATTTTCTCAGGTTTACTGTTGGGAATGTTGAGTCGATTTCTGTGTATGATCTTTTTGTAATGTCTTTTACTTTGTGTGATGTAACACGATTGTTTTATTTATGATTTGACAGTTTTATACTTGGTATTTATGCTTGGATTTATACTTGGATTTTACTTATACTTGGATTTAAACTAGGTATTTATACTTGAATTTATACTTGGTATTTATACTTGGATTTATACTTGGATTTTATTTATACTTGGTATTTATACTTGGATTTATACTTGGATTTTATTTATACTTGGTATTAATACTTGGATTTATACTTGGATTTTATTTATACTTGGGTTTATACTTGGGGCCGGATATTCAAAAGGATTGCGCCATGTGCAATAGGGTTGCGCATGCTCAAGTTCAAAATTGCGCCATTCTGCGACATTCAGCAGGAGGTAGTTGCGACACTGAAAACAGGCTGAGCAACAGCGCAATGCAAATGAATGCATGCTGAACTGGAGGGGGAGGAACCATGCATAAACTGCACAGCCCGATATTCAGCAGGGCTGTGCAGAGTTGTGCAGGCGCAACCCCAACCCATGCCTGCACAACTGTGAGTCAAAAAGACTTGGTTGAGGGCCACCCACAGGTGAGCTGCTGCATTGCAGGGTGCAACACAGCAGCTGCCACCTGTGGCTGGCCCCAACCCAGTCCCTGTACCCCCACAGCCCGGACGCAGGCAGCCAACTGTAAATCCCCACCGCCACCCCCCACTGGCCCGATCGCTGGCATAGTTTAATCTCTCGCACCAGCCCGATCATGGAGCATAATGTAAGCTCCCCAGGCGGCGTATCCCTGGTGGTCCAGTGGACGAAAGCCCGATTGTGGGCAGTAGTTTTTAATAACCCCTCCAGCATTCATCTCTGGTGGTCCAGTGGACTAAAAGCTCGATCGCTGGCGGTAGTTGTTAATAAATTCCGCCTCTTCTCATTCATCCCTGGTGGTCCAGTGGATCGAAAAAGCCCGATCTCAGGCAGTAGTTGTTCGTAAGTCCCTTTCGCGTCGATTATCTGGTGGTTCAGTGGTCTCGATCGCGGGATGTAAATGTTGAACAGTTCCTCGAATACGCCCTGGTGGTTATGGGGTCTTCACTCCACCCGATGCTCCCTACCACCCCACCCTCGCCGCCGTGGGGGAGCAGGGTGGGAACTCTGCGGGTGGGTGGGGGTGGGGGACACTAGCCACCAGGGCTATGTTCGGGGTGGTTGTTCAACATTTACATCCCACGATCAGGATGTGCCACTGGACCACCAGGGATGAATTCGGCAGGGGGTTATTAAACAGTTACTGCCCACGATTCGGCTTTTTGGTCCACTGGACCACCAGGGATGAATGCGGAGGAGGGGGATTTATTAAACAACTACTGCCCGCAATCGGGCTTTTCGTCCACTGGACCACCAGGGATATGTTTGGGGAGCCACATTGCTGCCCGCGATCAGGCTGGTGGGGGATTAAACTATGCCCGCGATCGGGCCAGTGGGGTGGTGGTGGGGATTGTACACTCGTTTCACCCAGCGATCGGGCTGCAGGGTGTCGGTCCCGATGGCTGCTGCCTGGCTGGCGCCAGGCGCAAGTCTTCGGGATTGACTGCACCTGCATGCTAATGGCATGCAAATGAATATAATCAGATGCAAATGCCCCCACACCTTGTATGAATTATGGCCCCATTTGCATGTCACCTTTTGAATATCGGATTTTGATGATGGCGCAATTGGTACTTGCACCACCACAAGTTGAATGCTCCACTCTGACAACTTGCGGTGGTGCAAGTTCCACTAGCTATACACAGTGGTTGTGGTTGGGGGTGATATTCAAAAGGTGCTCAATAGCACAACTCCTTTGAATATGCTTCGCAATTTCATGCGCAACTATTATTTTATGAGCTCATGGCTATTTCTAGGAATAGCTAGTTTGAATATCCAGCCCTTGGTATTTATACTTGGATTTATACTTGGTATTTATACTTGGATTTATACTTGGATTTTATTTATACTTGGATTTAAACTTGGTATTTATACTTGGTATTTATACTTGGATTTATACTTAGAGTTTATTTATAATTGGTATTTATATTTGGTATTTATATTTGGTATTTTTACTTCGAGTTATACTTGGATTTTATTTATACTTGGATTTATACTTGGATTTATACTTGGTATTTATACTTGGATTAGAACAGTAGGAGACCGCTTGGTCCATATTAACTGTTCCTCACCTAAGTGGGCTCATAGTAAACTATTTTCCATAAATAGTTTATCAATCTTTTCTTTGAATTCTATTAATGTTTTGTTGTTTACTACTTCCACTGGCAATGCATTCCACATTCTCCCTGTTCTATTTACAAATGAGTAATATACCCCATTCTTTTTTACTGTTTTTAACTTAATTTGTTTCTCATGCATTCTCAATAACCTTGGGTTTCCCTTGCATTTCCAGACCCATTTCTCTCACCAATTCCTTATCATTTATCATTTAAACAACATCAATAGATCTCCTCTTTCCCTTCTCTTTTCTAAAGAAAACAATCCTGTCCTTTTTAATCTTTCATTATATTCATATTTATTTAAAGCTCCTATCATCTCAGTATATCTTCTCTGCACTCCATCTATTCTTTTGTTCTCCTTTTTCAAGTATGGATTCCATAATTGTGATCCATAGTCCAAGTAAGGCCTAACATATGACCTATAAATTGGTACCATACATCCTACAGATCTATGTAGAAAACTCCTTTTTATATTTCTCTCCATGGTGTTTGCCTTTTGTTGTTCAATAAAAAAAATCCCCTTCTCTGCTGTAGGGGACCTCGCTAGCAACAAGCATGGCCATCCTGGTAGGACTCTGGTGAGGATGGACATCACAGATGTAGGGGAGCAGGCCTTCTTCCCTACCTATGTTGCACCTGAGGCTCATGATTAAATCAAAACTATGCTGGATATTACAGAAGATGTTGGAGATATTTCGGAAGTATTTGTTTCAACTGAAGGCTTAAGCAATCAAAAGGAGAACCAAGAAGATTTAATTTCAGATAGGAACCATCAATAGAAGAAATGGAGAGTACCTTGCTTTTGCAACTAAAAGAAGAAATAGCTATACACCAGAAGGAACAAGTGCACTTAAGCGCTAGACTCGTATTTCTTCAAAGGAAATTTGATGTCAAAACAGCCGCACAGCCTGTCAATCAGCGGCATAACACAGCAGCATCAAAGGCCCAGGCAGGACCAGGTGAGTCATCTGAAATGTGTTATACTAAAATTTCCAATGCAAAGCATGAGCAATCTGTTGCAGTGACTGGCAGTAAAGCACAATCTTTAGCATGTGCCCTGAGCTGGGAACTCTGAAAGATAAAATAACTAGTGAAGGAAGAGATCATGACAATATAGTAGTTACAGAGCATCAAGGCTGAAACAACTCTGAGGGACCCACCCACGCTGAATTGCTGGGAAACCAGACAGAAACTTTATCAAAAATCTCTGGGTTTGTTTTTAGACAGGACACCAAAGCAAATAAGACTACCTTAATGCCTATTACCCATGGAAAAATTGTATATCAGGACAAACCAGAACACCAGGAAGGTGCCACATCTTTTTTATTTACCACAAAGGGGAATAACAATAAAATATGCCCCAGAGGGGACATAAAAGAGAAACAGAATGCCCTTACATTTGCTAAAAGTCACATTAAATTTGGAGATCCCTCCTCAGGTATTCCTTGTAAGAAACCAAATGCTCTTGAAGTTCCACCTATAGGCATAGCAACCTCAGCAGCAATTAAGGAAGCATTTTCCATGAAAGATGAACTTGTGTCTCCTTGTGACTCTTGGTCACCTAAAAAAGCATCAAGCGAGGCTGTGTGGAAGCAAACACCTGGCAGAACATGGCTCCCTGATCCAGAGTGGGACCCCAAACTTAACTTTGCAACGCATAATCCTGAATGGCACCCAAATATAACCCCACTGAAGATTAACTTCACAACTAGAGCCAGATATTCAAAAAATAAAGGGAACAGTATTATAAAAAGATAGTTCAAATAATAAAGAGACGTTGCCTATACGGGGGGGGGGGGTCTGTTTCCACAGACCACGGGAGTAAGTTTATCATAGCAGAAGAGCATGAAGGCACTCCTGCCAAGAACAGGGATCCCCAACAGGAACAGGCTCAACATCAGAAGCCTTTACTTTCTGAACTACTTTCAAAACTTAAAAAGGAAGCAGATCCTAGGAGGAACGCCGTGTGAATCCGATACAAAGATGGACTAGAGGAGAGTCTGGACAGACATTATGTGGGTAAATGTTTATTAAAAGACTTCCTCCATTTTTCCCCACACAAAGTTTTTGCATTTATAAATATCTCTGGAGAAGACAACTATGACGTGAGCTTTCATACTACATATGCCCTCAACCTCTTTTGGGAGAAGTATAACCAGGTTAAGTTCTCCCCCACATAGACCCCTTTTTCATTATTCCTTTAACCAAACCTTTGGTAAAGTATGTTAGTATTATGTTTCGGAATGAGGGCATCCATGTGAAGGACATCTTAAGTGATCCTGAGGCCATTTTGGACACAGAGCAATTTTGGATGAGAGGATGGAAATAGAAAGTGAAGCTTTGGAACACAGATGCAGATATAAATCACATCCCCAACTCCTTCATGTTAGGAAGGGGCAGAGGAGTGTGTTTTTATGCAGGCCAGCCTAGGGCCTGCTACAAGTGTAGTGCCAGGACACACTTTTCCCATTCATGCAATGGGCCCCGCTGTGAAAATTGTGCAGAGATTGGCCACATCTCTATGCAGTGTGCTCCTCACATGAGATGTGGTTTGTGGGAAGGGTTTGGGCATGTTTTTCAGAGTGTCCCTAGGCAGCTAGAAATAAAGCATCTTGCAGGAGCCTGGAACTGCTCATTCAACAGGCACAAGATGCTGTCTCACAGCAAGACATACCACCCACATTGACCCACACTACAAATGCAAAACCAAGGGAACCCCCCAGAGGTAGTGGAGATACAAGACCTTCTCCCCTAGAACATGACCAGACTCATGTCCCCACTTCCATGGTAGGAATGTTAATCCCAGTGTGCTACACTGACCTGATCACACAGTTTCTAAGTCCAACCAATCCCCTGCCACCCCTCCTCTTCCTAGAAGAAGATCTTCTAGGAACATTAAGCCAACACCCCTTCCATCTGCAGTGGAAATTGAGACTTCCAACTCTTATGCAGCTTTGGCCCCAGAATGGGGAGATTCAGAAATGGAACAAGCAGATTTGGATTCTCAGTCCCAAGGGATGGATCAAGGTGCTCAAAATCAAGATCTTGTAGGTTATAGAGGGAAGAAGAAGAAGAAGAAGAAGAAGAAGAAGAAGAAGAAGAAGAAGAAGAAGTAGTTTAGCCTCTCCTGTGACCTATAGCCCCTTTTAGGGTTGGGACTTTAAACTTTCACAGCATATTGAATACTGTGAAATGCCAGGTGGTTTTCAGCTACAGTACATTGAGGAAGCAGAGTTGAATATTTGTTTTATCCAAGAGACATGGATGATTTCTGATAATCAAGCCAGATTCATTAAGGGGGAATGGATATGGGGACCTTCTTACTGGTCGTTAGGACAAGATTGTGCTGATGGGGTGGGTATATTATTTAACTCATACACATTTACACTTATCAATTTAATAGACCTTATGCCAGGTGGGGTTTTAATATTACATGGGAGGTGACAAAATATGGACTGTAGGCTGATAAATATTTATGGTTCACAATCTGAGGCAGACAAGGTTGCTTTATTGAATTCTGTAAGACCTTATTTGGTTACTAAGAATCAAATATTTTTGTGGGGATTTTAACTGTGATTTAAGGGTTAAAGGGCACAACACAGATCTTAGTAAAATCAATTATTGCAATTCAAATGCCTTGGTTAAAGTGATTAACTCAGCAGACTTATTAAATTGCAAAACTTTCCACACAAAAGGTCCAGAATTCATCTATAAACAAGGTACATATACTACAACCATTGAGCGCATGTTTATCTCAAAAAGCTTGCTGAAAGTATAATTCCAAACCCCATTAGAATTTTATGATCATATAGCATTGACAATTCAATTTAGTGATACCACCAGTTTCATCCCCAAAAACTAACAGATGGAAGTTAAATTAATCAGTATTATCAGATTCCCAAGTTCAGATAGGAATATTGGAATTAATCAGAGCTAGGAACTCTGTAAGATTTCTTTATACAGATTTAGGTGAATGGTGGAAAGATACTAAGGCAGACATTAAATGTTGATTGCAGAAATATGGCAAAAAAAAGAAAACTGTACATTTTTAAAATATTTATTTCTTCGAAAAGAACTTCAAAATTTGGTTTCCTGGTCTAACACCACGAACTATGGTTTTTCAGAACAGATTAAAACAGTAAAAGAGAATATGATCAAGTTTCAATATGACAGAGTCAGTACAATGAAAGTAATGCTTCAGATGGGGACTCAGAAAACACCAGTTGGTGACCTATTTGAGGTGTGTAAATCCATGAAAAAGATGACAGAAATGGAATGTTTAATATATATGGAAGGAAATAATACTTGTTCTATTCTAGGAATTCATAAAGTTATTAAGCAGTTTATTACAGCCCAAGACTTCAAGGTACCCCCCCCCCCGAAAGTGCAATAACTGCATATTTACAAGCTTTAAATATTCCAAGGTTTCAGGAAGAAGCTGTCAGACTGCAGGAACTCATACAAAGGGTTGAGATAGAACCTGCAATAAAGTCCTTAAAACCAGGGAAATCTCTGGGGATAAATGGGCTTCCAGTTGAATTTGATAAAATATTTATGCAAGAACTTTTGTTCTGTTTAGAAAAAGTGTTCAAATATATATTTTTTTCATCTAATAACATGCATTCCTTGTTTCTAGAAGGTTTGCTAATTTTTTTTAATTTAAGTCAAGTGACAGAATCTTGCTTCAAAATTGGAGGCTGGTCACTATTTTAAATACAGATTACAAGATATTGGCACATATATTGAATAATAGACTAAAAACTATGCAAACCAGGCTATTTCACCCCAGCAATACTGTGGGTACCCTTCCAGGAAAATATAGCATGTTCTTATGGCACTAAGAGATATGATAGATCATCTATCCCTTTCTGACACATTTGGAAGCATCATTTCTGTCGACCAAGAAAAAGCATTTGATCGAGTTTATCACCCATCTCTGTTTTCCATGTTAAAATTTTATGGGATACCCCTGAAAATGATTCAACATCTTCAATTACTCTACACCTCAACAGTGGTATACCCTGTAATTAGAAGACAAATCACGTCAGATTTCCAGACAAGGGTAGGAGTGAGGCAAGGATTCCCACTCAGCCTCCTCCTCTATGTGTTTTCCCTATACCCCCTACTCAGGAAACTGTCAGACCACCCTAGATGGACAGGAATCAATGGAACAGGTATAAGGGAAAGTCTACAGTTACAGGCCTATGCAAACAATATTTGTCTCTTCTTCTCAGATCACGCACAATTACCTTATTTTATACAGGAAATGACAGAATATGCTTTTCTTTCTAATTCCAAAATAATGGAAACAAAAAGTAAAGGACTATTTGTGGGATATGGGTACCCTGAACAAGCACAAATTGGAGGTATTACCATCACATCAGAACCACTTAAAATACTGGGTATCACTTTTAGCCCCACAGAATAACACCAAACTTAACTGGGATATGTCATTAAAAAAGGTAGAAGTAAAAATAAATAGATAGAACACTGGATGATGTCAAAAATCAAAAGAATACATAATATAAAGCAATGTATAATGCCAGGTTTGTTATATGTGGCCATGATTTACCCTTTGCCAGTGGAGTTTGAAATTAAAATGTACAGCCTCTTTTTTCAGATGTTGTGGAGAAATAGGTTAAACCTTATAAAAAGGATTCAGACATGTTTACCAATATCAAAAGGAGGTCTTGGAATGATAGAGCCTGCCATCTTTTATCACATTTTATTTATATCACAGACAGTAAAATATGGGTTAGGTTCCTTTGACTCGCTGCATAAGAAATGGATATTTCTGAATTTGGCAAGATATTTCCAGGCTTGGAACATAATCACTCCAAAAGTAACTAAACACCTCCACATACCTGATTATTTCAAACCAACAGCTTTAAAAATAATCAAATGGGGGATGAACAAAGCAGCAGATCTTGTCCAGCACTGGGCAGCAACTATATCAGATTGTAATTGAACAAAGCAGCAAATCTTGTCTAGCACTGGGCAGCAACTATATCAGATTGTAATTGAACAAAGCATCAAATCTTGTCTAGCACTGGGCAGCAACTATATCAGATTGTAATGACGAAAAGTCTCCCTGAGGAAACCAAGTTTAAAAACTGCCCCCTGATAAAATTTAATTTGTTTTTGCACAACTTACCAACCGAAGAATTCCCCCTCACATGTGGGAACACCTCCGTTGTCTTCATATGGTAGGATCAATATAAGAGGAAATGCCAAAGATAAAATAAGAAAGGAAAGGAACTGCCCCTACCCTGAATGCATAAACCAAGAAGAAACAATGGAACATTATTTGTTTTCATGCACATATGTAAAACCTTTATGGATCTTTTTAGAGAATAGATGGAACATGGTGTGGCTGAAACAGGTAACATATGAAATCTTGATATTAGGTCAATACTCACAGGTAGGGTTACAATATTATCATGATACATTAATGATTTTCTTATGTTGTATATGTTTTTTTTTATGGCAGACAAGATGCCAATGGGTTCTACATCAAAAGATAATGCCTTTTAAAACAATGAGTGTTTTGGTTCAGCAAGCCATGCTTAAAGTCTATCTCAAGGATATAGATATTCACTCATCCCACAAGGCATTTAAATGGTGGACAGGTTATTCTTTTTTTGTAAAATATAAATAAACAGATAGCAAATAACAAGGATTTACTTTCTACGAGGATATAGTTAACAGATGGCTAAGAACCTGGTGTTATGCCAAAGGGTATGGGCTGTTGGGAGGGGGTGGGGAGGAACTTGGGAGGACAGAAGTCTCTATACCAAAGACAGACTGTACTTGAATGAGGAAGCAAAGAAAGTGTTGAAACAGAGGATGGAGGAGTACATAGAGGATGCTGGGAATTTAAATTAGGAGCAGGGCTGGTAAGTGGGTATGAGACATGCAGAGACCACAGGTTGGGAAACCATATGAGCTTACCCCCCATAACAATGACAAAGGACAAATGGCAAGTACTATTGATGATGCTAGGAAAGGAGGGCAGGATGGGAGGGGTGGGAAAGTGTGGAAGGTGGTTACCCTTAATGCTAGGAGCCTTGGGAGGAAAACTGCAGAGTTACAGGTGCTCATGGTAAAGGGAGCGGTGGACATTGCAGTCATCACAGAAACATGGGCCATCCAATACAATGACTGGGACCTGTCTGTGCCAGGATACAGGTTATTTCAGGACAGGACAGTGTGATTGGGAAGGGGTGGCACTATATGTGAAGGAATGACTGAAGTGTGTAAGGGAGGAAGGGGAGGAGGGTAGTATGGAGTCACTTTGGATGCAAATCCAGGATTCCAAGAATAGTATTCTCAGAATGGGAGTGGTGTACAGACCGCCATCTCAGACAGAGGAGTTAGACAGGGAGCTAGCGAGACAGATCAGGAAGACCTGTAAGAAGGGTAGTGTGGTGATTGTGGGGGACTTCAACATGCTAGGAGTGGACTGGAGTACCCCAACAACCAGGAACAGAAGGGAGCAGACACTGCTGGATTTCTTCCAGCACAGCTTGCTGCTGCAAATGATCAGTGAACCAACCATATTAGGGAATACCCTTGACTTTGTGCTGGCAAATGGGGACTTTGTGAGAGAAGTTACGGTGGAAGAACTGCTGTCAGGGAGTGACCACCACTCAGTATGGCTCACACTAGATATGGACAAGGAAGGAGTGTAATCTGGCACAAGAGTGCTGGACTTCAGAAGGGCTCACTTTGGGAGGATGGGGGAAGTGGTAAAAGGGTACCTGGCCAGAATTCAACCTAGTATGGACACTAACCAGAGGTGGGAGATCATAAAGCTGGGAATAGTGGAGGCAACCAAAACCTGCTGCAAGGCCCAGAGCAAGAAGGCTAGGGCTAAGAAACCAAGCTGGTTGAGCAACGTGGTCATGGAAAAGGTAAGGAGGAAAAGAGCTGCCTTTAGAAGGTAAAAGAAAACAGGGAGGAATTAGGACAGGAAGGACTACTTGACGGAATTGAAGGAAGCGACTTGGGCAGTAAGGGGAGCCAAGGCATCTATGGAGCTCAGGCTGACATAAGGCATTATGAAGGGGGAGAAGGACTTCTTTAGGTACATCTAGGAGAAAAGGAGCTGCAAGGACCACATAGTAATGATTAGGAAGGAGGTGGTTGGGTGGAAGCCGGGTGCACTAAGTCAGAAGCACTAAATGAATACCTCTGATCAGTATTTACTAAGGAGAAGAGGGGGGTCACACCCAAGGGGGGAGGAATGGCAGAAACAGGGGGGAAGGGTTGACAGATGGGGAAATCAGGGAGGGCAGAGTTCGGGAGGGTTTGAAGGCACTGAGAGTAGACAAGGCACGAGGCCCAGTTGGCATCCAATACAGGGTACTGAAGAAGCTAGCAGAGGTCCTTGCAGGATCTTTGGCAGATCTATTTAATGCCTCACTACACTCAGGGTGTGTACCTCAGGACTGGAGGATGGCTCATGTGGTGCCCCTCCACAAGAGTAGGCCCAAGGTTGAGCTGGGGAACTACAGAATGGTGAGACTCACATCCATCGTGGATAAGCTAATGGAGACTATCCTGAAGGAGAGGCTAGTGGCCCTCCTAGAGGCCAAAGGACTACAGGACAGCAGACAGCATGGCTTCATATGTGGCAGATCCTGCCAAGCCAACCTGGTGGAGTTCTATGACTGGGTAACTAGGCAACTGGACAGGGGCCATGCAGTGGATGTCCTGTATCTGGACTTCAGTAAGGTATTCAACTTGGTGCCACATGGAAGGCTGGGAAGTAAGTTAGAAGACACAGGGGCAGGTGCAAAGCTAGTGAGATGGGTAGGGAACTGGCTTCAGGGAAGGCAACAGAGGGTGGTGGTGGATGGGGAGCACTCACACTCAAGGATAGTGATAAGCAGTGTTCCACAAGGCTCGGTGTTGGGACCAGTGTTGTTTGGGATATTTATTGCAGACATATCATTGGACATCAAGAGCAAGATCAATCTGTTTGCTGATGATACCAAGGTAGGAGCGGTGGTGGATGACCTAGGGGGATGGCAGGCGTTGCAGGATGTTCTGGCAAAGTTTAAAACATGGTCAGACACCTGGCAACTGGGGTTCAATGCCAAAAAGTGCAAGGTGCTGCATTTTGGGATGAAGAACCCAAGGAGGAGTTACCAGCTGGGGGGAGTACAGCTAGCCCAGACAGAGGAGGAGAACGATCTGGGGGTGCCCATTATGGGGTCAATGAACAACTCAGCACAATGTAGGAAGGTTGCTGCAAAGGCCAACAAAATGCTGGTTTGCATTGCAAGGGATATATCCTCTAGGAGGAAAGAGGTGATTCTGCCACCGTATAGGTCATTGGTTAGACCGCACCTGAAGTACTCCCAGAGGGAAGTGAAGTGTTCAAATAGTTACTATATGGTGTTATTTCAGTGTTACAGTAGCAGTGTACACTTCCTGCACACTTCATTTCATAATACAGTCCATCAGTGTTTAATTAGTGCATCTTCAGGTCTCTGTCGGTGTATATGCAGTGCTGACACAGTGTGTGTGAATTATGTTAATTGGCACTGCCATGACACTGCAAAAGTACTGCAATTAGCAGTGTTTTGTCATCAACACTGCCCGAAGCAGTGTTGGTGCAGCAATACTGGCTGAAGCAGTGTTGTGTCAGCAACACTGCCTGAAGCAGTGTTGCATTGTTTTTTCAGTGTGTGCGAATTATGTTAATTAGCACTGCATCAACACCTGTAGTGCACTTCAGTGTGCAGTGTGATTTTAGTAGCACTCCTGTCAGCAGTGTTGCAGTTCTGTTTCAGTGTATTAGGCTGCATTAAAGATGGCATTGCATAAAATTCAACAAAAACACAAGTATTCATCTGCAAGTATCTGCAACCTCAGCAAAGGAAGCTTTGCTTAAGGGTTCCTGAGTGAGAAAGTTGTATGTGAATTCCAAAGAAGATGGAGATCTTGGGGCTATGTCTATAGGAGGTACTAAAGTCTGTTACCCCATGTTTGACTCAAAGTCACAAGGAAGGGGCTGTACATTTAGTTAAAGGAATGACCACCAATGGTTCTGGCATGCAGAAAATGGATTTGTGAAAAATGGATGGTTCTGGTCTACAGAAAATGGTATGGGAACTTCCCTGATATGCAGAGCCTCACCAGTGTTTCCAGGTTTATCTTCAAAAGGAGAAGAGAGCCTCTTCGGATTGGGAGCACATGCACGGTGAGGAACATGATTTTCGGTATCAAGGGGCTGTTCAATTGAAATATGTGTGTGTGTGTGTGTGTGTGTATGTATGATATCTATAATGGGATTATCAATCCCATTGGACAGGGTGGATCCAGGAGTCCTATAGATGGGGATGCTCAAGTCAGATAAAAATTAAAAATAAAAGGCTGGGGGTCTGGCAGGCCGCCTAGGCCCCCAGATATTTTTTTACATCTTGGTGCATTCTGGTGCATTTTGGAGGGGATTTCTAATGTAATTTATATTGATTTCCTCCCTCCCCATGCTTTGTTAGTTGCACCCTAGCACCATCCCCAGAGTCCCCACAGTCCACATGACAGTATGTTGCCCAAAATACCCTCCAACCCCAAAAACAAAACACCAAAAGACTGCAGCTGGGCAGCAGCACATCCTAAACACATAAAAATGAGAAAAATTGAAAGAGACTTAGTGATAAAAACAAATTGCAGACAAATTAAATGACAATCCAAGTAAACATGTTCACAATTGTCACTCACTCAAGCACATTATAACATTACCATAAAGCCAACCCATCGCAGTTTGCCCTGCAGTACAGAGTAAAGTATCCCCCAACCTTATTTCAGTAAAAAAAAATACAATAAATATAGAAATATGGGAATAAAGTCACTTTGCTATCTAGTTTCTGAAAATATCATTTCAAGTATGCTTGCTATTTTTGCAAAACGTATTTTATTCTATAGAACAATTTATTCCAAAGAAAATACATTTTTTAAATAAAATATTTTATTGTTTTAAAATGTCCTTTACTGGGATAACCCCATGGTATAAGGCATCTCATTTTTATGGTAGGCCCAAAAGTCAGTAAGCAGACAGAAAACCAGTTTTTAAACAAATATAAAAATACATTGTTTTATTAGTAACAGCACTTGCTTGGGTGCATCACAACTTGCACCCTCCCCATTCAACACATAGAACTAAATAAACAAAATATTTGATTCTATCACTTTTTTCCCGGTTTTGTAACTGCATGTGTCAATGTGCCAAACAAGGTCTTATGACTTCTGTTGCCAATTTTGCTCTCCAAGCATGCAGAAACTTCTGCACATGTCATAATATGCAGCAGAACACCTTCAAAATCCCTATGTCTATTAACTCCCGCTGTGCTCATTCATACTGTACTACCATGACTGAAAAGACCACTCTGATTAGACATACAGTACATGCTGAAGTTTTTAGCTCAGCTCAAAGGTCTCGTACCACTTTCTGCCTCTCCTGTCTTCATGTTGTTGCTGAGACCAGACTTGCCCTAGCATTAGTTTTGTACCATTTCTAGCATGCTACCGGAGGGCACTACCCTCCAACTCTCTCTCCTGCAAATCCACACCAGAATCAATTTGCCATATAGGACAAAACTAGCAGTGACCTTAAACAGTTTTAATGTCACAAATTTAAGCTCCCCATACTGAAAATTAATAATACTAGTACTGCATTTATTACACACCCAGTTTGATGGAACACTAATGCCCTGTCCCATCCCAGCAGCTGCCCCCCACCCACCATAGTTTATGACTGTGAGAGTCTTTTTTTTTTGAATCAAGAAGTACCTGATTAAATGAAGATTTGTTCCATTTTCAGCAGGCTGAAGTCTATGTGCCCCTAGTTGAGTACTGTCTCCGGTCACCTGGTCGCCAAACTTTCTCTCTCCAGACGGCACACACTGACCCCATGACTCCTAATGAGTGGAGCTCTCAGCTACAGCTTGCTTCAGCTACCTGAAGATGACCTGAACCTCACTACAACTCCTTTCACTGATTTACCCAGGCCACACCTACTCCATGTTACTGGACTGCTGCCGCCTGAAGCCTTGGGCTTTGATTTTCACCTATGGGTTCCACTCTGTCTCTGTCTCCTCCTCAGCAGTACCCTCGCTCCTGTCTTGCTCCAACATTAATTTTCTGAGTTAATGAATTACAGCTCACTCTTGTTTCAGCAGCCCAGACAGTTAAAGAAGGCACCCCTTACTAGCCATATCCACTACTGGATACAACAGCAAATCAAGAGCAGTGAGCACCAGGCGACCAGGTTGAGATCTGTATTGTTAAGGTCCATTCCAATTTACGGCAGCTGTACCCCCATCTACACATGAACAAAGGAGCTGCACCAAGCCTGCAAAAGTGGAGAATGAATGCTCAGGCTCACCAAGGCAAGACCAGCTGCAGCCACAGTGCTGGGACCAGACTACATGGCGCAGGATGAATGTTAGTAAGAAATTCATGCTGGAGACTGGAATTTCTGGGGAGATCAACTATGTAATGCAGGTGGGGGTGAATGTTTACTGAGCTACCAGGACACCAAGGACAGGGGCCTAACCTTCACCATCTCTGGCCCCTGTGCAGGGCCTCCTATGCAGGCCCCCTGCTGGGCCCCACCACTCCATTCCCTGTGGGCCCCCCACATCCAACATTTACACCTAACTAACCCTCCTGTCCTGAATTACTAAAGCAGTACCAGGTCTACTAGTTTAACCAGCATCTTTTAATTAGTGCCATTTACTGCATTGCATTATTTGACCACCATTGGAAATGAATCTGACTGAGCCTGGAGCAAGAACTTAAGTAAGTATGGTACTGCTGCCGTATTCATGTCTGTAAGGACAGGGACATCATCACTGGACACTCACACCTCAGATACTGTGATTTGCAAACAAGTTAAACAGCTTAAATTTTCTGGAGGTGTGAATGAGAGAGAATAGAGATGATTATCATGGGACACCAGTAAGGTTGCCACCTGTCAGTTTTTTTTTTTATCTGGTGATCAGATAGCTTGGCAGAAGACACCAAGAGAAAGGACTGCTGTGTGACTGAACTTCTCTACTGGGACTAAAATAGAAGAACTTTTGTATTTGGACCTTTAATTTAGGGTAAAAAAACTAACATACAAAACAAAAAAAAAGTGTGTGTTTGGGTTAACTGAACTGAATGGGTAACTGAAAAGTCATCTAGGTGTAAACTCAGGTGACTGAAAGGACTTAACTGCTGTGAGGTTTAAATTACTTGTAGAAAGATCTGGTAAGTAGGGGAGTGGCTTAGCTAGAAGGAAGCTACATTTAAAGACTGCCTTGAAAGATTCTGCTAATAGCTTGGCAGAAGACACCAAGAGAAAGGACTGCTGTGTGACTGAACTCTCTACTGGGACTACATTGCCCTCCTTCCTCCCCTCCACCCCCAAAGCTAGTTCTATTTTTATAGGCACAGGATTTGACTGACAACAGGAACTTCCTGTTTAGGGGCAGGAAGTGAGTGATCACAGAATCACCAAGGACCCACCATCCTAGAAGGGCAAGAGAGCTCTCGCCCCCTCTAGCTGCTGGAGGTCTGCCTCTGAATAAGTAAGTGGTCTACTAAGAAATATAGGATATTCTTGTCTCAGAACAGGACAATCAGGAGCTTAAAGGGCACACAGACAGAAAGTAAGGAGAGAGAGAAAAAAAACAGACGAAAGAGTAAGGATTGCAAACAATTAAGGGGTCAGAAATAAGACATGATTGGAGTGGTGCAGTGCAGTGGCTGTGGAGCAGCAGTCTTCCAGGAGATATTCTGGAGGATGCGGTGTTGTCCCATCTGCAGGCACCTCTCTGGGCTGAGGGAGGAGGTTGCTCATCTCCAGGCTGAGTTGGCCAGGATTTGTGGGACCTCCTCTTCCATCCAGGGACCACCAGTGCCACTGCCATTGCCTCAGAGGTTGCCAAGAAAGAGGACCGTTGGACCACAGTGGGCTCAGGGAGGGTGAGGGTGGTGAACAGAGGCACATCCTCCAGCTGTACCTCTCCACAATTCCTATGCCATTCTGGCAAGGTGTGGTTCCTCTATGGAGGCATCTACAGTGGAGACAAGGAGGATGCTGGGAGCACTCCACAAAGGAGACCCACAGGAGGGTGGCAGGGGACCCTGCAGGGAAGGAAACAACTCCTGGTGGGGACTCCATTGTTAGGAAGGTAGAACTGGGCAAGAAGAGGAGGGAAGTAAGGTGCTCGCCTGGCGCTATGGTTTAGCGGGACAGGGAGCGAATCCTCAGGATTGCCGGAGCAGCTGCACAGGGAGATAGCTGGATGTCATTGTCCACCTAGGAACAAATGACCTGGCTAAGAAAGGATTAGAGAAGTGCAGGAAGAGTTTGTGAATTGGGAGGGCCTTAGTCAAGTAGCACGACGGTAACCTTCTCGGAGGTGCTACCCATCTATGGCATAGGAGAGGCTAGGTGTTCTGTACCATGGGATTCAATCAGTGGTTGAAAACTGGTGTGGAGCTCAGGGATTTGGCTTCATTGGGGACTGGGGTCCACCTGGAGTGATGCAAGCCTATACTGGCATGATGGCCTGCATCTGTCCGGGAGGGAACCAGGATCCTAGGTGATAGGTTTAAATGCTCATTGGCAAGCTTTTAAACTAGCCAAGGGGAGGCACTGAAAGGAGCAGGAAAATCCTAGCCCCCAAACAATCATGGTAGTAAGTGTGGCAAACACCAACATGGAGGTGTCGATAGGGAGAAGGGCAGGGGTAAATGGAGAAAGTGACAAAAGCAAGAAGGACAGGGATGGAGCAAAAGGGGGTAAGGCCATCAGGAAATGGAGGGTAATGCGCACCAATGCCCATAGTCTGGGCAACAAGCTCCCTGAGCTGGTGGCCTTAATGGAAGAGGGATGCCTGGATATCGTAGCAGTCACAGAAACATGGTACACAGAGAACCATGACTGGGATGTTAACATACCAGGGTACATAACTACAGGAGAGACAGGCAGGGAGAAGAGGAGGAGAATCTCTATGTAAAGGAAGGGATAAAAGCAACTGAACAAAAGAGTAAACAGGGAGGAGAGGAGGCACTGTGGGTCACCTTGGAGACTGGAAAGGGCACCACAATCCGCACAGGGTTGTTTACAGACCCCCATGTCAGGGGAAGGAATGGACAAGGATATGATGGAAGGCATTCTTAGAATGGCAGAGAAAGGGAGATACTGTTGATGGGAGACCTGAATATGCCAGATGTTAACTGGCACATTTGCTGCAGCCACATCCAAGAGCAGGGCCATTCTTGATGCCTACAGGTGGCAGGCATTAGACAGCTAGTTTCAGAACCCACTCGTGAGGAGCAATCTTAGACCTTGTACTCTCAAACGGGGGCAGTGAGAGGATCTCAGATCTAGAAGTAGGTTGCCATCTGGGGACAAGTGACCATCAAACAGTGTGGTTCACGCAAACTCAGCTACAAAGTCAAGCCATACAAAAGTGAGGGTATGTACTTAGGAGGGCTGACTTGCAAGATGGGAGTGCCTCAGAAAAGCACTAGCAAACAGGCTAGAAGGAGGTGTGGAGCAACAATGGGGAATTATCAAACTGCCATCACAGAGGCAACAAGCCTTTGTGTGAAGCAAATAAACAAATCAAAATGAAAGAAAAGCCACTATGGTTCTCAAGAGAGGTGGCTGTGAAAGTCGGGAAGAAAAGATAGCATTCGGAAGTATAAGGAAACACAGAAGGAGCAGGACAGAGAGCTGTACCAGTTAAGGCAGAAAGAAGCAGGGAGGAAGTCAGAATAGCAAAGGCCCAAACTGAGGAAAGATAGCCAACTCAGTTAAGAAGGGGATAAAACCTTTATAGGTACATCAGCACGAGAAAGACAAAGGGAGGGATAGTGAGGCTGAATAGAATGAACGGTGGGTGGGCAGAGGGGACAGTGAAAAGCAGGAATACTGGAACTAATATTTCTGCTCAGTATTACAAAAGAGGAGGAAAGTGCCTAATCCAATTAGAAGCACTCTTGATAGAGGGGTCGATCCCAGTCCTTTCATAGAAGAAAGGGTTCTGCAAGAACTCCTAAAACTGAAGGTGGACAAAGCAATGGGTCCTGATGGAATTCACCCAGAATTCTAAAAGAATTAAGGAAGGAACTAGTGAAACCACTGGCTACTCTTTTAATAAATCATGGGAGGATGGTGTGGACCCGAGGACTGGAGGAAGGCAGATGTGATTCCCCTTCACAAAAGTGGGACCAAGACAGAGGCAGAAACTACAGACCTGTCAGTCTGACCTCTGTGGTAGGGAAAGTGATGGAGTCACTTCTGAAGGAAAGAATAGTTGAGTACCTAGAGGTCAGTGGAGCACAGGATCCAAGGCAGCATGGGTTCACAGCGAAGAGGTCATGTCAGACAGAATCTAATAGATTTCTTTGACTGGGTGACCAAAGTAGTAGACCAGGGAGGGCTGTGGACATGGCCTACCTAGACTTTAGCAAGGCATTTGACACAGTCTCACACAAAAGATTGATAGTCAAATTAACCAGCCTGGGAGTGGGTCCCAGGGTGGTAGCCTGGTTAAACATTGGCTGGACAACAGGACATAGAAGGTAATTTTAAATGGAGTCCACTCTGAAGAAAGGCGGTTACCAGTGGGGTACCGCGGAGTTCAATTGGGTCAGTCCTTTTAATGTCTTCATCAGTGACATTGCAGAGGACTGGAAGGAAAAGTATGCCTTTTGCAGATGACACAAAGATCTGCAACAGGGTTGATACACAAGGAGGCGTGGAAAGGATGAAAAGGACTTGGCAAGGTTGGAGGAATGGTCAGACGTATGGCAGCTAGGATTCAATGCAAAAAGTGCAAAATAATGCACCTGGGAAACAAGAAACCAGGGAAGAATACACAATGGGTGGGGAGGTAACAACAACAAAACAGGAAAGGGACCTGGGGTAATCATATCAGATGACCTTAAGGTTAGCAAGCAATGTGAGAAGACAGTAGGGAGGGACGGGGTATACTGGGGTATAGGAGAGGCATCAGCAGCAGAAAACAGGAAGTTGTTATCCTCTGTACAGACAGTTGGTGAGACCCCATCTGGAATACTGTGTCCAGTTCTGGAGACCCCATCTCCGCAAGGACATAGACAGGATAGAGGCAGTCCAGAGGAGGGCAACTAAAATGGTGCAGGGTCTGCAAGAGAAGCACATATGAGGAGAGACTAAAGGAGCTTAATATGTATACCCTTGAGGAAAGAAGGAGAGGGGGACATGATAGAAACTCAAGTACCTCAAGGAATCAACAAAGTCCAAGGGTAGCATCTTTCAGAAAAAGAGACTTGCAAGAACAAGAGGACACAATTTAAAGATAGAAGGAGGCGGTTCAGGGCAATGTGAGGAAGTATTATTTCAGAGAGGGTAGTGGATGCATGGAACAGCCTTCCTGAGGAAGTTGTGGGTCTAAAACTGTGGGAGAATTCAAGAATGCATGGGACAGACATAAGGCAATTCTTGTGGGGGGCAGGAAGATATAGGCTGTTTGTTAACTAGGATCTGCGGCCTATCCTGTAGGTAGGGAAATGGGCAGACTAGATGGGCCTAGCGGTCCTTATCTGCTGTCAAAGTCTATGTTTCTATGTTTCTATGATCAAGTTTTCAGGGTTCCTGTCAGGAAATCTGGCTTTGCTATGTGCAGGTCAGGTTTCTGAGCTATTTTGAGTTCTCACATACTTTTGAAACATATGTTTTCATATCATTCATTGTTTTACCTGCATGCTCAGGTTGCAAGCAAGTTCTCTTGTCAATAGCCCTTTGTTTTTAAAAGAAGTCAACCTGGGCAGTGTAAAGTATGGCCATTAACACCATTAGCACTTACTTAACTTAATCTTTCCCACTGCAGCAAAGCTGCCCCACCTTTTGTAACAGTAACAGAGCCAGTTGTCTTCCACTTTCATTTGCTGGTAAACATGTTCATCTCTAACAACATTTAGGCATTTTTAAATCTTTTAAATTATATTTTTTTCCTCAAGAGAAAAGCATGGGCTCCCAAGGTGCAGGGGCACAGTTTGCACCTAGCTAAGGCCAGCTCTGCTGGAGGACAGATGAGACCCATGTGGCTTAGGCAGCGTTCATGGAGGCATTAGTGCATACTGATTAAGAATGCATCACAGTGTGTTACTAATAGAGGAGCTCCATGATGGGGGAGCTATAGCACCCTTAGACCCCCTCTAAATCCACCTATGTTGGACAAACACCATTAGGTGACTGTACGTATATCAGAGTGCGACCACACACCTGCACTTTTACTCCCCTCCAAAACAATTTTGCCATTTTGTAAGACTGATAACCCACTGTGGGGTGTGCGGTTGCGCAATGATATATGCACGGCTTGGGTGGTTGATGCACTCGGCCTGCGGCGTCATGTGTAACAATGCACACCAAGGCATGCGTATATCAGAGCTTGACTGCACGCCCTACAGTGGGTTATCTATTACACATACACACCCACACACACATATATGAGATAGTACTTGTTGCAAAACAAAAACACTACATTAATGCAGGCATTAGAATGCAATGCACACAAAGCAAGAAAACAAGAAACAGGGGTTGAGCCTCATGAGTCTTAACAAATTGGTTGTGTGCTGTTCCCTGGAGTTCCCAACCTTAATGTCCATCTCATACTCCCTAGCTCATAGCCTCCTTTCTAAAGCAAAAGGTACAGCTGCAACCCAGTGCCTCCCATAGCAGCCATTCATACCTGTAAAACAAGAACAGCAATGGGCTCATAAAGGATCTGCAGCTCGTTATGAACTATTATATAACAAACAATGTACGGTAAACAAAAAAACAATACTTATCTGATACATATGGTCAGTGTCCTCCTACTCCTGGTCAATGTCAGACCTGTAGATAAAAAAGGGAAAATGGGTCAGCATGAAAAATAAAAATACTGATCAGCTGGGTCAGTTGGGAAAGCTCTGTAGAGGTTAAAATAAAAAAAGTGGCTTGGGGGGAGGGATACTAGACCTGTACCACACCATCAACCTGGCTTTTAGAATGGACTTGGTCACTAAGGGGATGTCATGGTTGGGGGAGGGAAGAAGACTCCTTGCCCCCGTGCCCCTAGAACTGATCTTTTTTCGGGGTAGGAGGCCATGTTGCTCCACACATCAACCAACACAGGGCAGGATAAAGACACCGTGGGACAGATATTCAAGGCACAATGAATGCTTCCCTGGTGGTGTAGTGGATCCCCCCTCCCTTTTCCCAATCTGCCTGTTGAATACTTAGGAACATAGGTATGTGACGGCAGAAAGGGACAGCAAGCCCACCTAATCTGTCCAGTTTGCCTAGATATCCACTAGGCCTTTTCTGTAGTCCTTCCCCCATGCCAGTTGCCCTCTGTGCTTATCTCATGCCCTCATGAGCCCTACCACCATTTCCCTCAGCAGCCCATTCCAGTTGTCAACCACCCTCTCAGTGAAGAAGTACTTCCTAATCCTTCCTCTAAACCCCTCCCCCACCAATTTGGAATTTTCAACTACCATCCATTGCAGTATAGCACACTGCAGCAGGCCAGCTGTGACCATCTCTAGGCTGATATCCGCATCCACAACCAGTCCCAGAACTTCCTGCAGCTGGCACCAGAGCAACAGGCAATAGAAGTTCCAATAGCCTGCAGTGCACATTTGAGCCTACACAATCTCTTATCAGATGTTTTCCACTTCTGCTCTCCTCCAGGGGATAAGTCAGTCTGTGACAGAACTTAACTCCGTGAGTACAGTGGGGCCAGTAAACAAAAGATGAGGGCCTATATAAACTCTTAACATGCACTGTAGGACAATCTCCCACCGCAAAGAACTCCAGGATATGCTGCAAATGAAGCTGTCAGTGCAGAATCAAGCAAAACCAGTTCATCATAATCCACTACACTACAGCACACAGCAGGCAAACCAAAATGGCTCCACATGCAAAGTGCACGTTGGTACCAGACCCCCACTTGTGTGGGACCCTTGACACAAGCCAGCCAGTGGGTATTGTACATGCAGGTACATCAGGGAGAAAAGGAAGACAATGGGAGATATTGAGTGTCTGAAAAGGGTGGATGGAGGGCGGGTAACAGATGACCACCAAAAAGCAGAAATACTGAACAAATACTTCTGTTCAGTTTTTACAAAGAAGAGGGCAGGGAATGGGCTAGCATTAAAGTAATAAGGATAGGGAGATCACAGAAAAGGACAAAGGTCCCTTTGCAAAAGAAAGGATCCTCATGGAACTGGCAGCAATAAGGCTATGGGCCAGATAGATGCACCCCTGGACACTGAGAAAGCTAAGGGAGGTGTTAGTATGGCCTCCGACTACCCTGTTCTGTCTTTGTAAACTGGTGACATGCCCAGGGATTGGAGGAGGGCTGATGTGGTCCCACTATTATTTATTTATTTATTTATTTATTTATCAAGTCTAGGATTATAAATAACTTTGAGCCATGGCTCTTTTACAAAGGTTCCAAGTCAGAGAAATACAAATTATGGGGAACATCAAGACAGACATTACAACAATGTGGACATTGCAAACAGAGTACAGATTAATACAGTTCAAGGGTAGCATTGTAACAAGGCAGCCAGTGGCATTTGTCAGAGAAAATAGACAACAGGTAAGAAGTGCCAGAGTCATAGGGAGTGGGAAGAGGGTGGGGGGGAGAAGGAATGTAGGAAGGGTGGCGAGAGGGTGAAAAGTGCAGCATTAGGTATATCAAGATATGAGGGTAGAATCCAGTGAGAAGAGGAAGGGAGGGGGGGACAACTAGAGCAGAAAGGGAAGTGGAGAAACAAGGTTAAGTTGGGCAATCACAGGAGCTGTTGGTAGTGAGATAGTCCCGGAGCCTAGTTTTAAACATACCAATAGTTGGGGCAGAGGAGATAGTTGGGCTGAGGCCATTGAACTATGCAAAAGTGTTAACAGGGAGGATGCAGGAACTACATACTGGTCAGCCTGACCACAACAGTGAGAAAAGTAATGGAAATACTGCTGAAGGAAAGAATAGTGGAACAGCTGGTTGTCAATTGTCTACAGGGAAAGTGGGGGAAGGGAACATTGTTTAACCAGGAGTAGCACACTAAGCCAAAGTGTGTTTCCAGATGCAACCTGAAGCACAAGAAAGTTAAGTAACTTGCTCAGGATCACACAGTATGCACTTAGATGGCTGCTGGATTCAAACCCAGGTCTCGAGATCTGTAGCTCAGAGCCTTTACCCAATGTGCTATACTGCCTCCAGGACCCAAGGCAGTTTGGTTTTATGGGAGACAGGTTATGCCCGACAAGCTTAACTGAGTTTTTTTGACTGGGTAACAAGGAAGGTGGATGGGGGAGGATGTGGCCTACCCAGATTTCAGCAAGGCCTTTGACACTTTGCCACATAGAAGGCTGGTACATGAGCTGGAAGGCTTAGGGGTGCAATAGAAAATAACAAGGTGGGTGGAGAACTGGTTGAAAGAATGAAACCAGAGGGTGGTGGTAAGGCAAATGGGGTGCATTCCAGGGTGGGAGTGGTGTGCCCCAGGGGTCGGTGCTGGGACCCATCCTTTTTATGTTTGCTTGCATGCATGTGCAAGAAACATAGTGCGATGATCCAAAATGCAGTGCCGTACAGTTGAAAGGGAGAGCACCGCTAGAGTGAGCAGCGCTCCCTCTCCCCACACTCACACGCGTGCTCATGCACATTGCGTGCTCATGCGCTCCTACCTCCCCCACACACACACTGTATGGCTGACAGGGGTGCCCAGTTCCCCATCAGCTCTAGTGTTCCCCCCCACAGTCTGTATGGCTGACAGGGGTGCCCAATCCCCATCAGCTCTAATGTTCTCCCCCACAGTCTGTATGGCTGACAGGGTGCCCAGTCCCCGTCAGCTCTAGTGTTTCTCCCCTGCAGTCTGTATGGCTGACAGGGGTGCCCAATCCCCCATCGGCTCCACTGCCTCCCGAACAGTCTTCCAGCTGCCACGCTGGGAGCCCACCCCAGCGTGGCAAACGCCCCTGCGGTAATCCAAATAAAAAAGAAAAACCTGAAAGAAAAAACCTTCCCTCACTGCTGTCTTCCCCCACCGCACCCACCCACTGTGCACCCTGCCTCCCCACACCCCCAGCTCACCACACACTTACCTCCAGAGCTCGGCGCGACAATCTTCGGTGGACCAGGAACACGTCTGCACTCTTGAAAGCCGACCGTGAACTGAGGAAATGCTGGTAAGCAGTATAATGTAATGAATAGGGTTTTTTCAACTTTGCTGCATATCTCGGGCATTTTTTGGAATTTTGGCACACAATTTTCAACATGGGGTTTTTGGGATCCCTCCTCATGAATTCTGTCACTGTCATGGTGTTAATCGGGCTGGAAGGGTGATTTCATGGTCACTGCATGAAATCACCTTTTGGGACTGATTAATGAAATGAGAGTGCCAGTGTTCATAAGGTGGGCTCTCAAAAAGCCTAAGTTGAAAATTTGGTGAAAAAATTCCTAAAAATGACTGTTTTACGAGCGTGCATTGCACTGTTCCTATGCACTCCCGTAGGTTCATGAATTTTCAATATTTTCACTCTGGATTTTCAACATTGCCATTTGACCACACTTCCTTATGAGTAGTACAGCTGTCATTTTTCACATCTCATCCAAAATGTGTTTCCGTGCATGTAGCACGCAATGATGCAGTCAATGTGTGAAATCAATGTATGGGACACATTAAGAAACTCACAGTCACACTGTTCATGAGCAGAAGTGTTAAAATGGCTATGTTAAAAATTTGGTGAAAAAATTCCCAAAAATAATTGTTTTATGAGCATTTGTTGCGCTGCTCTTATGCACGCTCATAAGTACACAAATTTTCAATATTTTCACTCCAGATTTTCAATGTTGCCATTTTACCACACCTCCTTATGAGCAGTACACCTGTCATTTTTCACATCTCGCCCAAAACATGTTTCTGCCCATGTAGCACACAATGGCACAGTCGGTGTGCGAAATCAATGTATGGGACACATTAAAGGGAAACAATGGAAAAGACACAGCTTTCCTCAGTCACTACAGAAACTCTCAATTAGTGCTTTCAGACAGTAACAACTTTATTTACTGATTTAGAACAGTTACCCACAACTTCCACTTCCTGTTGCTGGCAGCAGCCATTTTATGAGCAGCAGTGAACTTTCTGAGCTCACTGTATGCTAATATGCATGTTTGACCTCAGCTATTGGTTGGCAGGACATATTAGCATAAAGTGAGCTCATGAAGATTTCTGCTACTCATGAAATGGTGGCTTCCAGCAACAAAAAGTGAAAGTTGAAGGCCACTGTTTAAATCACTAAAACAGCAATTAGAGTAATTTAAAAAAAAATGTTACTGTCTGAAAGCACTAATCAGGAATTTTTGTAGTGCTTGGGTAAAGCTGTACCCTTTCCAGTGTTTCCCTTTAAGAAAATCACAGTGACACTGTTCATGAGCAGAGGTATTAAAATGGCTATTTTGAAAATTTGGTGAAAAAATTCCTAAAAATGACTGTGTTACGAGTGAGCATTGCGCAGTTTCCACACACCCTCGTAAGTTCATGAATTTGTAATATTTTCAGTCCAGATTTTCACCAGTGGCATTTTTCCACACTTCCTTATGAACAGTACAGCTGTCATTTTTCACAACATGACCGAAATGTGCTTTCACACTTACAGCACAGAAATGTGTGGTCGCTGTGGGAAATCATTGTTTGGGACAGATAAAGAAAATCACAGTGACACTGTTCATGACCGGAGGTCCCAAAATGCCTGTGTTGACAATCTGTTGTAAAAATCCCAAACTAATTACATTACGGGTGTGCGTTGCACAGTTTCTACGCACGCTCGTGACTTCACCAGTTTTTTAAATATTTTCACTGCAGATTTTCAACATTGCCATTTTTTACACCTCCCCATGAACAGTACAGCTGTCATTTTTCACATCCTGTTCAGAATGTGTTTTTGCACCTGTGGTGACAAATGCCGTAGTCGCTGTGTAAAAGCAGCTTTCTGCTAATAAACTGTTATTGCCACTGTTCATGAGGTGGGGGTCACAAAAAACCCATGTTGAAAATTTGGAGTGAAATACCAATGAATGCCTGAGGAGTTAGGGTTTCTGACCATAACACCTCACCCTGTAGAGAATGACAGGCATCAGGGCTGTGACTTGGGATTGCCACCTGCAATGCTGATACCATTCCACCCCCACCCACACCCTGCAGCCACTGAGAGGCATCGAGGTGTGCCTTGGACTCTTTGGCCCCAAAGTTCACCCCATTCTCCTATACCGCACCCATCTCACAATATTTCCTGATGGAATGGGGTGCGCATAAGGGTCAAAGACCCCAAGGCACACTGTGACACTTGTTGGTATCTGCACAGTAGGGTGTGGTGAAATGGCATGGCCGTTATGCCAGTTGACCCAAAGGCACACTCCAATGCCTGTCACTATCTGCAGGGTGGTGATGGGATTGGCTTCAGTTCAATACTTCACTACCATTCCTATTATGCAACTCTGTAACTCCTATGCTACCAATGCCAATGACAGCAAGCAAACATTCGGCATTGACAAATGCTTGTTTAATATCTATAGCAACGATTAGCACAGTTGCAATCAGGGGAGGAGAGCTGTTCTTTCCAGACCGGGGCTTGTCACTGGAAGGGGTCGGGGCAGGCATTCTGGGGCTGCATCGGCGGTGGGAGAGGATGGGATCACATCAGTGATCAACAAGGAAGCTCTTGTTGGTGGGGAGCAGGCCATGCATACCGGGGCCACATCGGCCACAACTTTGCAAGCTGGTGACTCAGGAAGGAGTGACCAATCAGCGAATAGGGTGCGAACCTTTGACTCTGTGACTGGGTAATACAAGGCAAATAGTCCAGCCGCAATCAGAGGAGGAGAGCTGTTCTTTGTTCCACACCACCCACCCTGGCCCTGACCTCTATTAAATGGTTGGTGAGGGTGGAGCCTTGGAGGAGGGCAAGTCAAGATTGGGTGAACTGGAACATTAGGAAGCTGGATTGTTATTGATTGGGGAAAAGGGTCCTGTACACTGTGCTGCTTGGGCAACACTGACTACTACCCGGAAGGGGAATAATGAAGCAGACTGTATAAATGACTGAGTATGCCAACTACATCTGAGGGAGTAGGAAAACTGCATGTGAATTGATTACTGCTAGGGCCTCTGAGCTGGCTAGTGTTGTGGTGGGCTAATTTTGCTTGTGAACTGTCTACTGCTAGGGCTAGAAAACTGGCTACTGTCAAGAAAGAGTGAAAACTGCTGTAATTGGAGGGGGCAAACTGCTTGGGTTTTATTGTAACACTGACTGAATTATTTCTGTTAGAGGGCCGCATTGCTCACCTAAAATGAGGGTAGACTTGGGGGTGGCCAAAGCGGGCACCTTCGGTAGAGTGATTGGGAGTACAGGGTGCAGGGCAGCAATAATATTAAATTTGGCATGGAGGTTCAGAGGGTACCCAGTGTGTTTTCAATTGGTAGGTCTTAGGGAGGAAGTAGAGGGGATCAGAAGGCAGCTGGAAGACGGGAGGGGTGGGGAGAAAAGGTGTGGAAAGGACCTCATGAGAGTAGACGAGGCCAATATGGCATAACTCAGGGAACAGGTGGAGAAGGATCATATGGTTACTCAGGAGGGGTGGGGCACGAAACAAGCAATGTACGGAAATCACTTCATAGGGAGGTGGCTGACCAGAAGGAGGGGGAACAGGAGAGAGCAAGTCGGGGGCAAGCATCACACTTACTAATCGATTTGCCCCGCTATATCCGGGAGATGCGGAGGAGAGGCTAGAGGGAGGAGGGGAGCAGGCGGATAGAGAGGGTTTGGTCAGTAAGCCGGGGGGGATGGGGCAGGAGAGAGAGCCAGATCCAATGAAGGGGGGAGAGACATTAGCTTAGGTGGTGGGAGGGAGTGAGGTGGGGAGAATGCAGATTGAAGCCAGTGTGTGAGGAGGGAGGACTAGGGTCGGGCAAGCATCCAGGTTAGGGAAGTCAGCCAAGGATAAGGAGTACTCTAGATAGTCCAGTTTTGGGGTGGGAGAAATCAGATGAGGTGGAGAGGAGGGGGGAAGATTGGGTGGTAGAGAGAAATGCAGCAGATGGGCTGAAGGATGAAGCACTTGTGGGGGAGGGAAGAAGTAGAAAGGAGCCTGGGTGGGAGATCTGAGGATACCAGTCCAAAAGAGTCTGGGGAGATGGGGGCAATCTGTGCCACCCAGGAGGTTGGGGGGGAGGAGCAAGCTGGGAGCTACAGCAAGAAGAATGAGCATGGTAGGGCAAGCACAGGCTTGAGATCCCCAGGCTGAGGGGATCAAGAGAAGTAAGCTTGGGGTTGATGACAGAAGGAAAAACCTGGACGGAATCAAATGGGCCAGTAAAGTTTGGGGGGTGAAGGTGATCCTGCTGGGTGACTCCATGACCTGGGGCATCCAGTGGGAGGGGTTGGGGGAGGGGAAAAAGCAACCCAGTCAAGGCTAAATGTATCCCAGGCCTATCCATACACAAGGCCAAATTCCAGCTATACTCGATAGCATTGGAATGCAGGGAATCCCCAGACTTCCTAAAACATCTGGGAACAAATGACAGAGGGGAACAGTGAACTAGAAATCCAGGCAAGATTCCGGCAACTGGCCAGGGTTTACCACTCTATAGGAAGCGCAATCTCCTTCTTTGAGATTCTGCCAGTAATTAGGGCATCTAGGGAGACCAAACATAAACTTAGAGGTGTGAACCAGTGGCTTAGGGACTGGCGCAGGGCAGAAGGGTATGGGCTGGTGGGGGACTGGGGGATACATGGGAGGACATGGGGTCATATGCCAGAGATAAGCGACACCTCAACTTGGAGGGGAGGGAGATCTTGAAACTAAAACTTGCTGGATTCATAGTCGATGGGTGGAGTTTAAACTTATAAAGGGGGGTTAAGTAAAAGAGTGGCTCCAGGAGGGCAGCTTGAGGGTCCAGGACTAGGGCATGTAAAGAAGACAAGTGACTGTGATGTAAATCCATCCAGAGCTGTGCAAGAAAGGGCATCTAGGGACTGCTCAGGGCCAAGATGACTGGAGAAGGGAGAGGGGTCAGGGTGGAGGACGGCCCTGATCAATGCTAGGAGCATGGGCAACAAAATGCCCAAGCTCCAGGTGATGCTGGTTGAGGGATCAGTGGATGTGGCAGCAATTATTGAGACATGGGCCACTAATAAAAATGATTGGGACCTAAATTTGATGGTCTACAAAATATTCAGGAAGTATAGAGGAGAGGGAAGAGGAGGGGGTGTAGCGCTGATAGTCAAAAATGACATAGTGGTTAGTGGAGTGGAGGAGGCTGTGGGGGGGATGGAGGAGATCTAGGTAACCCTACAAATGAGGGGAGGTAAAAGATTGAAAATAGGGGTGGTGTACAGACCCCCCAATGATGGAAGAGGCCCTGGAGGACAAACTAGTTGAGAACATCAAGGGGCACTGTGACCGTGGAAAGGGTATGGTGGTGATCATAGGTGACCTTAATATGCTGGGAACAGACTGGAACACTATGGCATCCTCTGTGGCCAGGGAGCAGAGACTGATGGATGTGTTCCAGGATGCCTTCCTGGTCCAGCAAGTGAGGGAATCTACTAGGGAGGAGCAGATACTGGATGTTGTCCTAGCAGACAGTGACCAGATAAAAGGCCTGGAGGTGTGTAGCCCACTGGCAGGTGGTGATCACACTATCATCTGGTTTCTGCTGTATCTGGGGGGGATAACCATTCTAATACTGTAGTAGTGGACTTCAGGGGGCGGACTTCGTGGGCATGGGCAGGATTCTACAGGGGATCTTGGACAAGATTAGGCTGGACATGGATGCTGGATGCTTGTAGGAGGCCATTAAGAAGGGGGTACAGGAGACTACTAACTCCTGTACAAAGGTAAGGCGTAAGCATGGTAGAGCCAACAAGCCATGTTGGTGGACCAGGGAGGTGCAGGAGGTGGTGAGGGATAAAAAGGCACATGTTTTAAACGCTCTAGGGGGGATAGTGAGAAGGGTATGAGTTGATGGCTAGAAGGGTCACCACAGTGGTGAGAGGATCCAAGGTGAGGAGGGAGAAAAACCTGGCTAGGGATATCTGGAGGGAGGAAAAGGGATTCTATAGATACACAAGCGAGAAGAGAAAAGGGAGTGCACAGATCAGCATGATTAGGATGGAAGAGGGATGGACTCAGGAGGTGGGGGAATCAGGCAGAGGTGCTAAATGAGTACTGCCTTGATATTTCCACGGGGGTGGGGGGCAGGGGATTCCTCCAGCCAAGTAGGAGGGAAGGGAGCCAGCAGAATCAAGAGGTCAGATGGAGTCTAGAGGACTGAAAGAAGTTGGGGTACAGGCTGGGCCAAGTCTAGAAGGGATGGGTGGTTAAATGAGGGGTGGGCTGGGAGGGTGAATGCACAGTGGAAAAAGGGAGGGAGGCCCTTTGGACACTAAAAACTGATAAGACACCGGGGCCGGATGGGCTGCATCTGAGGGTTATGAAGAAATTGGCGGATGAGCTAGCAGCACCACTGGCAGCACTCTTTAACACCTCTCTGCTGACAGGATGGGTGCTTCAAAACTGGAGGGTGGCTCATGTAGTCCCTATCCACAAATGGGGGTTCTAGAGAGGAGATGGGGAATTATAGGCCTGTCAGCTTAACGTCTGTGATGGGCAAAGTAATGGAGGGCATTATCAAGGATAGGTTCAGGAGGCAGCTGGAAAGGTTGGGACAACTGGATTACAAACAGTATGGTTTCATCCCAGGGAGATCGTGTTAGACCAACCCCATAGATTTTTATGACTGGGACCCTGGACCGGCATAGACCAGAGGATGTTCTATACCTGGATTTCAGTAAGGCGTTTGATTCTGTACCCCAAAATGGGCTGCTAATAAATCTGGGGGGGTGGGGATGGGAGGACAAGTGCTCAAATGGGTAGAAAATTGGCAAACAGGGTGAATACAGAGGGTTTTGGTGGGTAGTCTCCTCCCCCACGAAGGTCACCAGTGGGGTCCCCCAAGGTTCGGTACTGGGGCCACTCCTGTTCAATGCCTATGTCTTAGATATGGGGAGGGCGGTTAAGAGTAGTATGAGTCTCTTTGCAGATGACTTAAAACTGGGAGCAGTGGCAGACGAGGATGAAGCGAGAGAGAGACAGTGCAGAGGGACCTGGATACCCTGGAAGGCTGGTCAAGGAGGTGGGGACTGAGGTTTAATGCAGGGAAATGTAGCATGCTGCATCTGAGGGTCAGATACTCTAGCCATGTATACACCCGGGGGGGGGGGGTTCATACTGCAAGCCACAACAAGTGAGAGGGATCTAGGGGTGGTGGTAGATGTCAAAATGAATAACACTGAAAACTGCAGAAGAACTGTGGCCAAAGCAAACTGGATACTGCATAGCCAGGGGGATTACGACCAGGAGGAGGGAGGTGATCCTCCCTCTGTATAATGCCTTGGTCAGACCACATCTCGAGTACTGCATGCAGTTCTGGAGACCTCACCACAAGAAGGACGTAACACCGCTCGACAGTGTCCAGAGGAGGGCAACCAGGATGCTTCAGAGCATGAGAGATAGGCCCATTGAGGAAAGGCTGGAAGAGCTCGGGCTGTGCTCGCTGGAGGAGACAGAGACAGGGGGACATGATAGGGGGTCTTCAAGATGTAAAGGAATAAACAGGAGCAGTGCCAAAGAGATGTTCAGACTAAAGAAGATGGGGAACAACCAGGGACATTAGTTTAAGCTAGGGGGGTTACAGGGGGAATCAGAGCGTTACTTCATTGAGAGGGTGGCGGAGCCCTGGAATGCACTGTCCAGGAGTCTGGTGGTGAAGGGCACAGTGGAGGGCTTCAGGAGGGAGTGGGACAGGTACAAGGGTAAACTGAAGCAGAGGATGACCCTCTCTGGGGCTGGGTGGGAAAGAAAGCACCCATTAGGAGGCAGGCTACTGAGCGGACACAACAGACCATCAGGCCTTTTCTGCTGGCTTTTAGTATGTTTGATAAAGCGGAGGGACAGCAGGGGAAGGTGTGCCTATTTGTAGAGGATACGAAGATCTACAATAGGGTAGACACCCTGATAGGGGAGGTGGAGGAAGTGGTGGAGGGCCTAAAGATTCTGGAGAGAGGGTCAGAAACTTGGTAGCTGAAATTTAATGCCAAAAGTGTACAGTAATGCACGTGGGTGTTATAACCCACAAACCATTTACACACGGTTGGGGGGGTAAGGAAGCTCAGCAGGAGAGAGATCTGGGGATTATAATTTCAGATAACCTTAAGGCGGAGAATCGGTGCAGCACAGTGGTGGGCAAAGTGGCAAAGCGAATAGAATGCTGGCGTGCATAGGGAGGGGTATAAAACAGAAAGAGGGAGGTGCTGATGCACCTTTATAAATCCATGGAGAGGCCTCACCTGGAGTATGGGGTTTAGTTCTGGAGGCCTCACCTACACAAGGACATAAGACAGGATTGAAAGGGTTCAGACAAGGGCAACCAAGATGGTGCACACTATGCATAGGAAGCCCTATGAGGAGTGGTGGAGGGAATCCGATCTGTACCCACCTGAGACTAGTAAGGTGAGAGAGAGAAGTTTATTTGCAAGGAAAATAAGGGCTAGAACAAGGGATCATAAACTAAGATTAGAAGAAGGAAGGCTTAGGGGCAATGTGAGGGGGCATTACATCACTGAGCAGGTGGTGGAGTCCTGGAACAGACTACCAGAAGAGGTGGTGTGCGCAGAAATGGTGAAAGGACTCAAGGGGGCATGGGACAGACACCAGGAGCTGACCAGTGGGCAGAGTGGGGTGTCTCTTGACAAAGATGATGATTGGGGGGGTAAGGGGCAGACTCAATTGGCCAAAATTGTCCTTTTCTGTAACCAGATTTCTATGATTCTAATGCAGTTAAGTAATTAGGACTTGCCTGCTCCATCAGAGTTGGGGTGTCCCTGGTCCGGGGTATTCTGGTAGGACCTGAAAGGGAAGAACAGAGAAGGTTGAAGGGACACAAAGGATCGGAGGTGCTGGAGGAGAAATTGGAGTGTTAGAATTAAACAAAGATACTTATCTGATTGGTATGTTTGGCCAGATCTGTACAAATAAAGGGAAGAAATAGATCAGTATGGGGAACTTATAGTAGCAAGAGTAGAGAGATACAAAAAGGGTATATAGCACAGGAGTAAAGGAATGGGAGCTTTAGAGGAAAAGACAAACTAGGTCAAAGTAAGGAAACTAGAAATGGAATAAAAAAATGCAGACAGCTAAGAACAGAGAATAAAGTGGTATTTGGGACTCGGCACCCCACCCCCCCCTTAGTGCCCCTAGGTGACCTGCAGGTAGCCAATAAATTTAAGAAGTAGTCCAGATGGGCAGGTAGGAATGCATTTGGGCTACTGGCCCCTATATTATTTAAAAAAGGGGACACTGGTGGTTCAGGAGTTTTGAGTTGTCCCAGGAGGCCAGTGGTTTGAAAGGTATAGCTCTGGTGATATAATAGGTCACTCACTCATTGACAGTGGCAATTCTTTTTATTTTTATATTATCTTTCCCTGGAACCTAGTGTTGGGGGTGATGTCCTTGGGCCCAGACTGTATGTAGCAGGCAGGAGGCTGTTCAGAAAACTGTTGACCAGAAATGCTGTGGTTGTTGCTAGGCAGTCAGTTTTGCTACTGAACTACAGTGACGGTAATGGCAGGCACTTTCTACTGCCAGCCCAGAGGAGGCAACTAAAATAGCGAAGGGTCTGCACCATAAGTCATACAATGATAGACGAGCTGAATACGTATGCCCTTGAGGAAAAGGGGCGGGATGACAGGAGGGAAAATTTCAAGCACCTCAAGGGAATCAACAAAGTCCAAGAGAGTAGCATCTTTCAGAAAAACAGATGCGCAAGGACAAGGGGCAGAATTTGAAGATAGAGGGGATGGCTCAGGGGCAACACAAGGAAGTATTTTTTCACAGAGAGGGTGGTGAACGCATGGAATGGCCTTCCTGAGGAGGTTGTGGGGTCAAAAATAGTGGGGGACTTCAAGAATACCTGGGACAGATATGAACCAATTCTATTGGTGGGTAGGAGGAAGTCAGCTGTTGGATAACTAGGATCTGCTGCTTATCCACTAGGTAGGGAAATGGGCTGACTAGGTGGGCCAAGCATCTGCCATCAAGGTTTATGTGTCTATGACTCAGCCCACAGAGCTCAGGCTGTAGCCTGCTCCATGTGTGTGGGAATGAAGATGGGATATTTTTGGGAGAGGGAGGAGGCTAAAGCAAATATGCCTCCCTCTACCCACCTGCCACAAAGTGGCATGTGAAGAGCCCCCACGGGGCAGGTTAAGAGGGTTTGAAAGGTGGGCAGCCAGCAGTAGGTGGCAGGAACCTTTACCTAAGCTGCATGGTGGCAGAATGTAGGTGCCCTGAGGGACCTGGTAGAAAGGGACTGGGAGAACAAATGCACAAGATAGGGGCCACAGAGGAAAATCCACAGTGCAGCTGAAGGGCAATGCCTGAAATTGACTTAAAAGTAGCTGTGGGTGGGAGGCAAACAAGGGAAATCAGTGGACTCCCTGAGGGGACCATGAAAGCTGCAAGCACTGCATACAATAGAACAAGTAGAATAAAACAGCAGCTAATGTCAATGTACCAGGGGCTAACAAAAGGATTTGGGGGAGGAAATGAACAGCGTAAGGTCCAGGACAGCTCACAATTAAAAACATAAGAGCAGTAAAGAGAAAAAGCCCTGATGGGTTATAAATATTAAGTAAATGTATGCAATGGGGTGGACATAAATGGAGTGTGATAAATCCATTTTATCTGAGCATGTATATACAGTATGTGCAGAATCTTACATTTATACATATAGTTATTACGTCATCCTCGATTAATGTGCATAGTGGACTGCGTCACACATCCCCATTCCTCACCCCCATTGTTTGACACTGCTTACTGATATCTTGCTTTTAGTTTTGCTTCTTCCAGGTTTTGGCTCCGTCCCTCAGCCACGCCACCTGCCATTTAGTCATACTTCTCCCCAGTCTTCCCACTATCATACAGTGATCATTTGTTTCTGTTTAACAGTTTTAGTTTTTTACTTTTTTACAAAATCTTTTTCAACTGTCTGCTCCAAGGTGCACTCCAGCTGTCACACTCCGCTGCATGCTGCTGTTGTGTCCTCGCCACACCTCTTGATATACAAAACAGACTTTTTTTTACTGCTTCCTCAAAAGCTGAAAAGCCCTCACTCTTACTCTTCACTCTGGTTTCCCAACCTCGCTACAACTGCCACCAGAGCTCCCCCAGCACTTAGAAACTGCCATACATTTTTTTCCTTAAACTGCATGCTCGCAAACCCCACTGCTGATGAGCCCTCACTCTAGGTCACACTTCTGTTCTGGTTTCCAGACCTCGCTACAACTGCCACCACAGTCTCCTGTGAAGTCCTTCTCTGCAAACTCTAAATGGTCTCTTGCGGCCCTTATGGCCCTCCCTCCCTCTTCCCTGCTTATTTACTGATATTTCCCCATTTCTATATACCACACGTTTTAAGCCCCCCCCACCAGTTTTCACTCCTGACCTCCAACACTATAATGCTGTCAGTCTGTTCCAGGTGTCTACTACCCTTTTAGTGAAGTAGTAGTTCCTCACATCCACCTTACCCCCACCATAAGCTTCACCATGTCCCATGGTCCTTTTTCCTATTTGAAAGCGCTCCCCCAGCACCCTGTTCATCCTTGTAAGGTTCTTGTGGGTCACCATCATGTCCCCTCTCTTTCAGGGTTTATATGTTGAGATCCCAGTCTCCTCACAGGGCTTTTGCCACTGCCCATGTTCAATTTTAGTTGCCCTTTATAGTGCCTCCACCCTGTGGCCTTTCTAAGGTGCAGCCTCCAAACCTGGACACAGTACTCTAAGCCGGATCTCACTAATAAGGGATTACTTGCAATGCCACCACCTCCCTCCTCCTGCTGAAGATACCCCTCCATATGCAGCCCCAGCATCCTCCTAGCCCTACCCGCTGCATTGTCACACAGCCCAGCAACTTTAAAGAGACTCACAAAGGTAACTGAGTTGGCCCCTGCACCATACCCATCGGTGCCTTGCTGCCAGAGGACCCCAAGGAAGTTAATATGTCCCCAAATTTTTAAGCCATTAAAAAGTTGTCCCTCGTAAAAATATACAAATCAGGTCCCAAGGACTTTCCAGTTGCTTGCTGCTGCCCCAGCTCCACTCCCACACTCACTAGCAGGATGATGAGATGCCAGTGAGAGCCCGGGGGCACTCTTCTTTATCTGTAATGGGCAGCAGCTTTTCTATTGATTTTACATGATCTAGTGGCCACCTGGCAATGAAACGTGGGCATCAGTCAAGTAACAAGGCCTTTATTAGTTGAACGGTGCCCACATTTTATTACCAGGTAGCCACTCTCACAGCTTCAGGCCTGTGCAATGTGTGGCACACATGAACAGCTGAAAGGATTTTGGGGGGACTCACACAGAGTCATGCCTGTACAACATGTGAAACACAGTGCATATGTGGCAGTGTGCAGTGGGCTGCTTGGCGATACCCTGCAGTGTTGTGACGAGACATCACCACCAGGTTGGGGTGCACATGATATGTGGGGGTGAAACTTTATTCAACAGTAGGGGGGCACAGTGGCAACCTGGTGGCTGCGTATGATGTGTTCTGTGAGTGTACAACTGTCAGGTGCCATGTCACCATGGAAACCCTACAGGGTGGAGTTGTGTGCCATGCCACAGAGGAACTTCATGCCTAATTTGTATTACAATTTGGCTACTACTGTACCTGCTATTGTCATAAATGTTATTTATCCATTGTGCTGCAAGTTTATATACACTATATTTTCATATAAATATGCTGTATATTTTTATTACTGTCTATTGTATGCCTTGTCCCAACCTCCTTTGTACTTGCTTGTATTCCTGTGCCATCCTCAATGGCCCAGGTCATGCAGGAAAATGGTTCTCGGACCAGTGCACCTACTTGGTAAACAAATGAATGAATAAATAAATAAATGGGAACCACTGGACATCAGGGATAGTAACAATCTACTGTATACCTGCGGGGTGATTGTATGATGGGGTAGGACTGGAGAACAGGTAAATTAAGAACCTGGACCTGTGGGATAATTAGGGGAGGGGGCCCAATGGATATTGTTTCCCAGGAGGGTGCTTCAGTGGTGTAACTCCCAGGAAATGTTTTGCCTGGTGCTGTAATGTGGGCTATGCTGTAATCGTCATCAGCAACATGGCTGTCACACCAGCATGGGTGAACCCTTTCTCCATACCCTCCTGAGTGTCCACCCTATAACAGGCTTTGGTGGCATCTGCAAAAAGACATAACTTCCCATTCAGTTCTTCTGCAATTTCACTTATGAAGACATTGAAGTGGCCCACTCCTAGTACTGAGCCCCACCCCGCACCATGCCTTTAACCAACTGCTGAAAGCTGGTGTGGAGAGTATTATCTTCTCCCCAGATGTATATAGGCAACCTTTTGGCAAAAGCCACCATGCATGCTTGAGGACCCTCCCCCTACAACCGAAATTTCCCTGCACTACCCCGACCCCATCCCTTGCTAGGTCATTTGTCCCCAGGTGGACAATGACATCTAGTTCCCGCTCATCTCCTGCTGCCTAATGATCCACTCTATCTGCTGTCCCTCCAAGCCAAAGTATCTCTCAGGTATTTCACATCCTTCTCCTTTACCCCACCCTCCTCGCAAATCTATCCCCGTAATTAAGTCCTCCACCAGCAGTTGCTTCCTACTCAGCTGGGGGCCTCTTTCTCCCTCCATGTAACTGTTGAATGGTCCATGGACTGTGCTTTCCTTGGAGAAGGTTTTTCCAGGCACCGAAAGGGTGGTTCAGCTGTAGGGACAGTGGTTGGCTGGGCAGGGCCCATTTCAGATGCAGGAAGAGTGGTTAGTAAACAAAGCAGGTGAACTGGAACTCTGAGAAACAAACTGGCACAGGGGCAGAAAATGCAAGCCCCATAGGAAAGAGCACAGTGAGGGCTACAATAGGTCATTTACTGGAGAAGTCACAGGTCAGGGAACTACAGTTGATGAGAACATGGAGAACAGGCAGGCATTGGAAAATGATGCATGGGGGCAGCGAACGGACATGCACTCATGACGGCATGCATGGGAACTACAGATGCCGGGATGCCAATGCTGGGGGGTGCAAAGGCCAGCCTAAGTAGGTGGACACTGACCTGTAGGTAGAGTTCACAACATATAGGGACCCCTGCACGCTGGACAGCAGGGAAGTGTACCATGGAGCACAGCCCCGCTGCAGCACAGTAGCTGATGGGGGCCCAGGACACTGTGGACACAGAACTTGAATGTGACCATGGTGCACAGTACAGCCATGAAGCACTAGGACTGTGGGCAGACAGTGGCACTACAGTACTGGTACAAACCACCCACAGACAAGTAGCAGCTGCCACAGGTGTGGCCCATGGAGTGTGATGTGCAAATGAAGTGCGAGCACACCCGCATGCCTGAGCTGGAACCAAAGCCGGTCAGTGTTGCACAGTCCTCTGGCACAATGGAGGGCAGCGTGGAAGCCATGGAGGGGCCAGGGTGCTCAACTGCAACCCCGACAACAGGGACAATCTGTGAGGTGGAACCATCTAGGAAGGGAAAGTCCAAGGTGAATGTGAATGGCTACCTCCTGCTCCATGAATGGACATTCAGTGAGACAGTGTACTGTTTTTTATCATATCATATTTTTACCTGCTGCGGCACACACTCCGGCTTTTGGCATCCAGCCACCAACTCCACCCACCTGGAGAGCTGGGTAGCTCAAACTGCACCCAGGAGGATCAGGGATGGCCATCATGCCATCCTGCTGGAGGGATCCCCCTCTGCCTCTACCAGCCAGGACAGCCCCGACCCTCCTCAACAGGACTCCACCAAAGTCCTCCAGGTGGCTCAGAGCACAGCCATCAAGCTACAAGGTCGTGCCCAGCCATTTTCCTTTGATTGGCCCCAATAGCATGGATGTGCAATGATGTCCAGGCACAACATGCCAACATCTGCCGTGCTGACATCTGCCATGCTCCCTATCTAGTGTCACCAACACTAGTAGTGTCCCTGGGCATCCCTAGGGCACCACTACAGCACTGTGAAATTCCCAGCCCACCCCAGGACTGGGAGAGCAGTCTATGGATGTTCAATCCCAGTCCTCTCCTGCCAACCCCCAATGGCCTGGGCTCAATCCTGAACCCAGGTCACTGGCATGGCATAAGGTGTGGCATGCAGTGCCTCAACCCCAAGCACCACTGGGCTGGCCTGAGACAGTGTAATGGGGCTGCCAGCACCTTAATTCCAAGTCCTGCCTCGGCCAGGCCATCACACTGCTCCAGGATGGCCATCACCACCTAAAGAAAAGAAAAGCTTATTCAGGTACTGCCGTCTAAAAATGGGCCACCATTCTCCTGTCTTTTGGGGTGAAAGTATCTTGGTACAGCCCTTGCCTGATGGCGAGGGATGGACCCTTTCTGCACTAACTGCGGTCAAAGAAGAAAACCTCTGCTTCAAAGCAAAGGGCTACGGAAGGTTTGCAGGTGGAAAATGTCCTGGCTCTCATCTTCAGAAACTGTTTGAAGCTGAGAACCAGACCCTGGCCTATGCCTCCAGAACCCACCTGTCCGGTTAGGGACACACCCAGTTCTGGCTGAAATAAACCAACCCTGCCCCCACTGGTAAGGAGAATCGGCCTGGGCACCCCATCAGGGTGCCTGTATGTGTAGCCTTGGGCTGAGGGGGAGGGGCGGTTTGCTTGTGCCCCGTCTGCCTCTGCCTCTAAAACCCCTCTGTGCAAATGCAGAGGAGGCCTGAAGTGGTAAAAGGCCTGTGGAAAGGCCTGCCCCTACCTCTAGGGAGCGTGCCTCTGTGGAGTGGCATGCCTCTCACTTAGCCTGGGCACTTTTGTAGGTAGTTCTGTATTCATGCCATCTTTTCATATGATTTCTGTTTGTTCCCCCAAACAGAAATTACCCACAACAGGAAAATCACAGCGCTGACTGAGTATCTTGGGACAGATTAGTGCATCTGAGCCATGCCAACCCTCTGAGCTACAGAAGTGGCCAATGACCTAGAGGAAACATCATTAACATCAACAGCAGTATGAAATTGAACTTTAGAAACTTCAATGCCATCAGCATACCTGTTCAACTCACTATTGACTGGCCATGGGCCTGCTTGGCTAACACTGTCTGTGTCCCACTTGAATTTCTGATATCTATACATACGCCATATAATTTGCCTGCCTGGGTCCCAAAGAAGCTGCCATATACTGTTTTTCTCGCCATGGCATCATTCTTCCTGGAATCCTTATCAGGAGGATGTGAGGCAGAGGAATATTTGCCTTGTCACAGGCTGCAGCTTGTACCACACCTACATGACTACACTGCTCAGTGAGAAGTCTGTATCAGAGCCTGACAAAGTATATCTTCTGTCATTTTTTTTTTTATCTACAGGAGGACAGAATGAGATTTTTAATCTTTGTTGTTTGCTTCCTAAATGACTTATGAGGAATAGACAACCTCCTAGACTCTGGTATATCCATCATTTCTACATAATCAAGCTCCTCTTGCTCATCCACAGCTTCCTCTAAAGGAAGCTGGAGGTTCTACAACCTTTGTATAAAACATAAAATGAGAAGGGACTCAGACAGAATAGGAGGAGATTCTAAAGGTCTGTCTGGAGAAATGTCAGTTCAATAGACACGTCAGACCCTCCAGCCACACATGTAATGATCAAATTCGTCCTCCCACTCCTGTAGTTCATAAAATTCCTCAACATCACCTCCTGAACCACTGGCACTGAAGCAGAACCAACCTTTTACCAACTGTAGGTGGTTCGGCGGGACCCTGAGACAATGACTGGACAATCTGTATGGCTTTAGCTATTTCTGCAGCAGTTGGAGACAATTTTGGACTCCAAACCTACAGATTTCTTAGTCTTTTCACTGAGACTGGTTCCCTAGACAGCCTTCCTTTTGCCGAAAGTCTAAGCCCTGGTCAGAGGCACTCCTCTGGTCCAGTGGTGCACCTGGACCCGGGCTGGTCATCAGGTCAGCGGACTACCAGCCTCTTGTTCCCTGAGCCGGCCCAATCTCTTTTCAGGGGTGGCTGCAGGAAAGTTTTACACACCTGGCAGTCTGACGGGGAGGTGGTCAGCCCCAGACAATAAACACAAGTGGTGTGTGGGTCAGCCTTGGCAAGGCTTCCCCAGAACATCACAGTGTTGAAACCCAGTGGGCCCGGTTTTTCTTTTGGGTTTTCAGACATAATAATGCCAGCCTAACTAAACTTGCCCTTTTGATGGCATGTGCCAGGCAGGAACATATCGGTTTCTAACCGTGTCACGAATGTTGAAAAAACCTATTTTAAAAGCAAGGTTTTTAGAACCGATAGAGCAGGAACCACACTCTAAAAGCCCAACCACACTTTAAGCGTTAAATTAAAGCAAACCGATCGGTTCAAAACCGAACCGATAATTGAATTCCACACAGACTTTAAATGTTCTACTTACGGTTTACCAGATAGAGCTTTAACGGGAAATGCGGTAAAATAAATACTTTTGCGGTTCAAATGAACCGAAAATACTTCTGAACCGAGAAATGAACCGATGTGAAAGAGCTGATCTCGGGCGACTGTTCAGTGAGGCAGAAGTAAAGTCTGACAGTTTCTTTTGAAACTGGCCAGATGAAACTTTGGTATAAGCGCCCTCGCTGTGGAACTCAGACTCTCTAGAGTTAACTCTTTCCTCTCTGGGGCAGTTCAGCTGCAGTGGCTGACTGCATATAGTCATAATAGCAAGACTTCATGGTGTTTGAATTATTATATTATCAGAAACCCTAGAGACTCTAGGAGCTCCTGGGTGATTTGCAGATATTCCACTTGCTGGGTTGATTTTACAACCCCAGCCAATCATCTAGGTATGGGAAAACTGTGACACCTTGTCTTTGAAGGTGTGCCACAACCCCTGCCAAGCTGCACTCTTGGGGAGCAACAACCTGATGGGAGTATGAACCTAATTACTTTCTGTGAGACTCCCTTATAGGGGATGTGGAAATAATCACCCTCTAAGTTCAATGATATCCAACCATTCCCTTGTTTAGAGTGTTGGCATAATCAGTGACAAATTATCATTTAAACTTTGGCCTTATTATGCCCTGTTTAGTATTCTGAAGTCTAAGACAAACGGCCTCCCATTTCTTTTGTAGTACCTTTTGCTGTACTAGGACAGGCTCCACTGTTTGACAGTAACAGGTTTTGAACCTCTTTCAGGAGCTTTCTCTTTACATCTGTAGATGGTTTTAATTTTTATTTTATATTTTTACTGCTGTAAGTTTAAACTCAGAGAGACAATCATTGGCTCATTGTGGTTACCTAGTACCCCTGCTGTAATTTTACTAGATACTGATGCACACAGCCTGGCCTGATAAAGAAGGCTTTGTGTGAAAATATTTCTGCCTCTGCCTACCCTTCCATATGTTTTATTGGATGGAGAACTTTCTTTACAATTGCTACTATAGGTGGTTTGTATACATCCACCTTTTCATATAAGCCTTTATCTTTCCTCCAGAGAATTACCCTTGACTAGAATACATACAGTAGCCTTGGTTTGGGTATCCTGAGTGAGGTTTATAGCTCTTAGCCAGGCAAACCTCCTTTGATCCACTGTATTTGCCATCCATCTGGCAGCAGTATCCTTAAAGTCAGCAGCCATTTTTACTGGTATTTGGCTGCTCCCAAAACTAAACTTAACCTTGTTTCAGCTAGATTATCTGTGCGGAGTCTGAGCCTTGACTGCCATAACGGACAGACTGCCATGAGTGATCTTCAGTATTGAGCATCAGATGCTTGAAAGCCATGTTGTCAGTTTTTCTAGAATCCTTCTTAGGAGGATGGGATGTCAGGAGTATGTTTGCCTTGTCACAGGTTGTCCTTGTACTCCTTGGTGGACAGGGTGGGAGAATAAAAATTCAGCTCCCTCCCTGTCCAGCTGATATTTGTTATCCAGACTCTTTTCAAGAGGGGAAACAGAGCTTGGAATTTGTAGAATCTTTAAAGTATCTTTCCTCAAGAGTGTATTCACAGGAAGGAGAAGCTTTTTAGTGGGTGTCAGCCCAATCATTTCTCAAAAAAATGAAAAGTGGAGAATAATCCTCAAATGCTCTGTGGGAAAAGCCCAATTCCTGTTCAGAAAACCTCAGATTCAATAGGTCCCCCTTCCTCTATTTTATCATAATCCATATTCTTCCTCTTTAAATAATAGGAAAAGTTGAGCAGGAGACAGACTGCTTTGCAGGGTCTGCTGCTGTAAACGAACCAGCCCTGTAGCCTAAAAGTTTTTTTCTTTAGCCATTCAGGCATTTTCCACACTTTCTCCTTGAAAAGTTTATCATTTTCACTGTGCAATTTCTGCAAGAGTTGTCAGGCTTTATAGCAAGGCACAGAAGTCCCCAAATGCTGTCCAGCAGGAGGTTCTGTGTTTGATTTCTTACAGGGAACCAGAGAGTCAGCCGGTTCAACAAACCTCTTAGGAACTGCTTGTAAACCCATTTCAGGATTAGCAGTTACAGTAATTGTTGTGGTTTCACCCACAGTAATTTAGGGTGTCAGCTGGTCAGGCTAGAAGGACCCTTAGGTGGTGATAGTTTTCTCTTTAGCCTTATCCAGACATTTTTAAATAAATAGTTTTCTCAGGACATATGTTTGCAGATTTCCTCTGCTTTTAAATATTCTCATGCCTGGGTAGGCAAAACAAAAGAATGTTTGTTTTGCAACATTTCACCACACTCAAACATGGTTTGAAACTGGGATCACCAGTTTTCTTCTCAGTTTTTCTGACATTGACAATGTAAAACCGATAAAAATTGCAACCGCTAAAAATGTTTTAATTTAAAGTTAATTTAACAGTTGCGGTCGGTTCCGGAACCGATGAGGAACCAATTCAGAACCCGGAACTGAGGTAAAATGAACCAAGGCTATCAGATCAGGAACCGGGCTTAGCAATTCTTAAAACAAGCTAAATTATATAAAATTAAACATAACTAACAACGTTTTTAGTCAGAAAACTCTGATAAATAAAAAATAAACCTCGGTTTATCCCCGGTTGTACCGAACTGGGAGAAATCGAGAAAATTAACAATTTAAACACTAAAACTACGGGTTTACTTAAAATTGCAAAAAGTAAAAGGCAGCAAATGAAATGTAAAGAATACTTATATACATTTAAGTCAGAAAACTGTAAGCACCATCTTCAAGGACACAATCAGACACTGAATTTTTGTGTCAAAACATTTATGTGCACCGTGGCTAACACCAAAAGCGACTGTGCTTTAGGCGAAATGACCACGGACAAGACTTACATTTCACCCAATCAACTGCTGGGCTTCATCAGACTGGGTGAAACCTAAATCATGTCAAAGAAACAGCCCGGGCCTAAAGCAGTTGTTTAGGTGTGTAGCTATGGTGCACAATAAATATATTTTGACTCAAAAATTAGTGTCTGATTATGTCCTTGAAGATGGGTGCTTACAATTTTCTGACTGCTCTATTTAATATATAGCACCATCTCCAGTGCTCGTGCTTTTTGCTCTTTGCTCTGGTTATATATATTTAATAAGTTTCTCCGTCAGAACAAGATGATGAAGAGATGATCTCCGAGCATCTAGTCTTGACAGACGGAGAGAGAAATCTGAAGGATTTACAGCTAAGGCAGTTAGTAGAATGCAGCATTTGAAAAGTGGATCATGCAAAAGATATCATTTGCATACATTCCATCTCTCCGGGCAGTTCTACTTTGAAGGCTTACTGCATAAAGTTATGAAAACCTGAGTATTACTGGGGTTAGAACATCTATTACATGATGCCCCTCAACCCTCCGCTCACACCCTTACCTTCTCCTTTGTCTTATTCCAACCCTCTTAAAATCCTCACCATTCTCTAGCTTACTTCCTCCTCTGGTAATGTGTTCCACCCTGCAACCTCTCTGTGAAAAAGTGCCTCCTTTATGAAACATCCCTTCCACCTTACAACTGTTTCCCCTTGTGTTCTTGTCTTCACTGAATGTGAAACGATCCCCAAGGTCAACCTTATTGAACCCTTGAGGTACCTGAAGGTCTCAGTCATGTTCCCTTGCTCCCTTCTCTCCTCAGCTGAGTATATGTTCAGGTTTCTGACCTCTGTTCAAATGAAAGTCTTGGAAGCTCTGACACAGCTTCATATCTCTTCTTTGGACTACTAGCATGTTGATGTCCATTTTTGGTACAGGCTCCAGTCGGCACACAGTACTCTAGGTGTGGGTGCACATTGACCTGTGCTGTGGCAGTATGACCTCCTTCCTCCCACTGGAAACTGCTACCTATGCAACCCAGCATCTTATTTACCCTCACCTCTGCCATGATACATTGCACAGAGGGTTTTGGATTGCTCATGATTACAATCCCTAGGCCTTGTTCTTCCTCAGACACAGTGACTGTCATGTCTCCCAGTCTGTACTCAGCTTTAGAGATCTTGTTCCCAACGTGCATGATCTTGTACTTTTTTGCATTGAACCCCAGTTGCCAGGTTCCAAAATGTTTTCAAAAAGCCGATAGTTTAGTGAAACATTAGGAGGTTTTGCTGTGGTCTCTATGTCCTGTGCGATGTTGGCTGCACTCTACATGGTTAGATTAAAACTCTATAAAACAAACTGCTGAGAGTTTTTGAACTTTCTTTAGTGTGTGTGTGGTGTGTCATGACTGTTTTTTTTACAAGATTCCAGATCATCTTTATAACATTGCCAGGTCCTCCCTCAGATCCCTGATCCAATCCTTCATGTCCACTCTCCCACAGAACTTGATGTCATTGGCCTAGCATATTTTGTCTTTTATGCTGTCTCTTATGTAATTTATGAACAGACTGAAGAACTCCAGGCCAAGCACTGACCAATGTGGAATGCCACTGGTGACTCCCCTCATACCTAAGCACTCCTCTCCTGACCAACACCCTTTGGGTTCTCTGTCCAAGCCCATTTGCAGCTCACCTCATTAACTTGTCCCCCATCCCCAGACCCTCCAACTGCTCCGTAAATCTCTTTTGGGGGCCAGACTGAAGGCCCTGCTAATGTCCAGTTACAGTATGTCCACTGTGTGGCCCCTGTTCACTGACCTTGTAACTCAGTTAAAGAAATCGATCAAGTTTGTTTGACATGACCTCCCTGCCATAAACCCATACTGTCTGGCATCTTGGAGTCCATTTACTTTGAAGAACTCAACCAACCTTTACTTCAGAATGGTCTCCATCAGCTTGCCAACTATTGATGTCAAGCTGAGTGGTGGTCTGTAGTTCTCCAGCATGTCCTTTGCCCCACTCTTGTACAGAACACTACATCTGCAGTCCTCCATTCTCAGGGCAGCATCCCTGTTTCCAGTCAGAGACCTGTCAGAGGATGTTTGAACTTCCTCCAGTTCCCTCAGTATCCTAGGGTGCATACCATCTGGCCTGAAACATTTGTCAGTCTTGATGGCCCGAGTCCCTTGAGGACCATGTCCACTGAAATTCCCTTCTTTCACATATCTACTCCCCCCCTTCCCCATGGGATTGGCCCATCTCTTTCCTTCATGAAAACTGAGCAAAAGTATTCATTCAGTACATCTGCCCTTCCTCACTTGTCTGCCCAGTCAGGCCCTTTCTTTAGCCTGACAATGTTATCCACTGTTCTCCATTTTTCTGTGATATAATGAAAGAAGGTCTTGTCACTTTCCTTGGCCCCCTCCACTGCCCACAACTCTGTCTCGACCTTTAGCCTCATTGCCACTCTGCTAGCTGTTTTTAGCTTTTCTAGGTAGTCTACCTTGTCCTCTTTTTTGGGTTCTTCAAATATGTTGCAGGAAGCTCTGTTTTCCTTCATTATTCATTCAACCACTCTTGAAAGCCAAAGCAGTTTCCTATGCTTTTCCTTTTTCCCCCTTATGCTTTAGGCAGGTATTTGTGATTTGCTCAACCCCATCCTGGGTTAAGGACCATTTTCTTCCACCCCAATGGTTACTCTATGTTTGGACCCAAGTTCCCCATAAATTGTTCCCATTTTGGTGAAATTTACCCTCTTGAAGTCCAGGACATGTGTTCTTGAGTCCAGCACTTCTTTTCACATATCAGAGTGGAACCCCATTGTCCAGTAATTGCCATATCCCAGAGTTCATGCGCTGATGCACTCAAACAAAGTCGCAGTCTGTCAGCAACATGTCCAAAATGGTGTGGTCCCCAGTCAATTCCGTCATCCCCTGGGTTAGAGCCCATCCTGGACCATCCAGGATCCCCTGACCTCTGTGCTGCCTCCATGAAGCATACTCCAGTCCATGTCAGACAAGTTGAAATCACCCACAATCACCACCTTCCATTGCTCTGTCAGCTTCCTGATCTCATCTCCCAGCTCCTGATCTGAAATTTTATCCTGATTTGGTGGTCTATACACCACCCCACCCTTAATGTTCTTCCTGTCAATGTCTGATGCTGTATTCAAATTGACTCCATGCTCACTCCCCTCATATCTTCCATGATGAACTTGATCCCTGCCTTGATATAATGCACCACCCTCCCTTGCTCTATCCTGCTTATAGATGGTGAACCCTGGAATAGACAATTCCCAGCTATGGTTCAGGGTTGGCTAGTTCTTGGTCACTCCCACCAGATCCATTTAGCCATCCATTACCATGGCCTGGAAGACCTCCATCTTATTCCCCAGGCTCCAGGCATTAACTAATAGCACTCTCCACAATGCTTACCTTTAACTACTGTCCCCTTCCCTTCATTCCTTCAACCCTCATCTGCCTCATTGAACTCCCTCTCTCCCTGTCCTCTGCCTCATCCTTCTCTTGAGCTTCAGGTTGGGCCCTCCTCCCATTTCTTCATATTACCCTCACATTTACTCCTTCCCTATCCTTTTCCCATAAAACACTCTTTCCTGATCCCCTTTAACCTGGTAGAAGCCTGACAAGTCCTTCCAGGGGATACATTTCAGGTTCTGAGCCCTGTATTAGTTCCCCACCCCCAAAAAAATAATGCAAGTTCCCTTGATATATTCTCTGAATCTGTCCCAAAGCATTTTGGTACTCACCCTAGTAAGGTGCATCCCATCTGGTGAGTACAGGGTTTCTCATCCCAGACAGATCCTCTGTTCCCCATGTTGCCCTCCCTTACTGTACACTCCCTGAGACAGTTGTTGAAGTCCATTTTCCTGCTTCCTGGCTGAACTAGCTCTAGGCACCAAAGCATTTCAGAAAACACTACCTATATTGCCAGACCCTTTTGATCTGCCCAGTCACCTTGAATCTGTCCTGGATCACCTGTACCTCACATCCTGAAAGGTCACTTGCAGCCAGTTGGATAATTACATGTGCTTACTTCCTACCCCATAAGTGAGGGAGTGCACAGGGATGAATCTTTGGCTGTCATGCCATGAGGCACACCACCCTTCTTTTATATGGATCAAATTGCCCTGCCCACCTACTCTATTTACTATAGAGTCCTCTAGGACAAGGACTCTTTCTGCTACCCCTCCACTTTTTGTTCTCTACCCCCCATTTCTCTAGAGCGATTCCTGGCCCTATCACCTTTGTTTCCTACCTCCTTCCTAATTGTGTTGTTCTTATCCCCTATCTTTCTCCACTTTTATTTCCTCATGTGGTATTGAGGTATGTTTCCCTGACTCTGTATTTCTTTCCTTCTGTTTGACCCTCACCTTATGTGAGGTGCAGCCTTCCCTAGTCCCTTTCCCCGTGACTAACCCCCAATTTGTGGTTTAACTGCTCCCATGCTCCCCCTCCATCCCTAGAGTTCAGTCCTTGTTTGATCCAATTACTCCCTCGCTATTCCCTTCACTGCTACCTTGCAGTCCCACCCCAACCAGTCTTACTACCATTCCATACCATTCCTTGTTGCACCCCTTTCAACAGGTGCACATTACCCTCCTTCACCATTTTTAACTCTCCATATCCATCTCCACCCCATCAGTTTTGAGGCACCAAATTGTCCTCCTCTCCCTCCCTTGCCACTTCACCCTTGCACACTTGCCATTTGCCTGATCACTTCCCATATCCACTCCCTCTTCTATGATACCTCACCCCCTGCCCTCCACCATCTCCTTTCACTTACCCTGAAACCACTTATTCCCTTTGCCATCCTGCCCATCCCATCTGTCCCCCTTTCCATTTCCATGTTTCCTCTCCCTCCCCTTTCCCCTGGATGTTACCCTGCTCTATAGAACTCAGGAGCCGGTAATGATTTTGTATCCCAACTGCTAAGGTTTTTATGATACCTGTTCCCCCTTTTCTCTCCTTCTTCTCTCCAACCTTACACCAGCACTCCTTCTTTATCCTTTTCTCCCTTTGTGTCGCAAGGGATAGATTATTTCAATGACAGTTGCCTCCAGGGCAGCCCTACCTCTTAGGCAGCAAGATACAGATATGGCATGCTGATGACTCCAAATGCGGATGAAACACTTGTCTCTGCTGTTCTCAGCCTTTGTTCATTGTATTGTGAGGCCTTCTGGCACCATGCAATTCTGCTTAAAGATGAGCCAGTCCAAATTAATTCATGGTCATTTGCATATGATTCCCATGATGCTTTGCATTATTGGAGTATGTGCAATTTGTGTTTTCTTTAAACTTTGGCTGTATGACCAATATCCTTCGGGATAACTCATGCCCCAGTGCATTTGCTCTGGGGTTCTTTTGCAGTTTATTTTACTGCTGCACTTATTCTTCCTCACATTTAAGTCCCTTTTCCTATATATTTACTATTCTAACTCCATGCCACCATGGATCAATGCTCTGAACTTCTGACAACAACCACACTTATCATTGAACTGGCATAGATCACCTAGTCAGCCCATATTCAACAATCTTCACTTCCAGATTGGCCACCGCCTGGTGCCACTATCCTTCTGGCCCCAATTGAGAAATTGTGCCCTTGCCAATTTCATTCAAGACGATAACCTAGTATCCTTTCCTACCCTTCAATTTTAGTTCCAGCTTAGCAATTAGGACATATTCAAATTTTGGCAATTGAAAAATGCCATACTCTCATTTCTGGGACCCAAGTCCTGGACCCTCCCATCCCAGGAGGACCTACCCTCTGTCCTTCAGGTAGCTATTCAGCCCCATGCCATCACTAGACTCTATAAACACCTATAAACTCTAGATTTGTCTCTCTCCTCTGTAATCTGCTATTATTGGATTCAGGCGTTGTCTCTTCCAGTCTTGGCTACCTTCTGGAAGAAAGCTTGGAGTGCCACATATAAATTAATTAAACAAGACAGGTTGCACCTGATCCAGTTCAACATTATGCATAATCTCTACTACACCCCTATAAGCTTGCACAAAATAGGCAAGCTTAAATCCACACTATGTTCTCATTGTGGAGATGCTCCTGGATCACTATATCACCTACTTTGGAGTTGCTCAAAGTCCCAGCTGTTTGGAATTCCATAAAACAGGCCCTAGACCATCTTTTGGGACTGGAGCCATTATTTACCCCAGAATGCTGCATTTTAATCTTGTACTCTCCTGGAACACCCCAATTCGAAAAAGCACCTTGCCCTGGTGTGTACCACGCAAAATTAGTAATGTTAAGGCACTGGAAGGAGGACTCCTTCGCTCTTGTACCAGAATGGTACCAAGAAACCCTATTAGCACTTCAGCTGGAGAAGCATATAGCCAATATGCAGCATAGGCTACCCTCCTTTCAGTCTACATGGAAGCCCCTCTTGACCCTGCTTTCTCTTTGGATGCCATAAATTGAGGGCACCTGTAGTCTGAGACCCTTGTAATTCCCCCATGTCTTTCCTTGTCTGATGTGCAGGCTTTTGGGGGGTTGAAGAAGGTAGAGGCATGTGTTCTGTGACCTGTATTTTTCTTTGTCTTTTGTAACCTATTTTGTTTTATTGAATATTTGTAGCACCCTGCTGTACTTTATAATAGCCTATATTGATTGCTGCATAAAACTCAATAAAGTGTACTGAATTAAAAAAATGAAATTCTGACAAAAGAAACTGTATATTTACTATTTATTTACTATTCTAACACCATGCCACCATAGATCACTACTCTAGTGAAATTCTGACAAAAGAAAACTAATGGGATCTTGTCTGGATCTGAACTCCCATTCTCTTGTTTATCATGCTGTGAGGCCTTTCCACTATGCTACCAAGCTGGCACAACAGTATAGCCAGGCGCTTTGAGGGTTAAAGCCATGCCTGGAAGGAAGCTCTATCCATAATCTCTGCTGCAAGGCAGAGCTGCCTCTGAGGCAGGGCTGCCCTGGATTCAGTTTTTACTGAAAGAATCTGTCCCTTGCACATGCAGCATCACTGAACCTACACCATTTTCACAGCTGGGTACTCAGTGAAGCACCAGAAGCTCCCTAGCAGTAAATGAAAATTACGTACCTACCATAATTCTTGATCTTCTCTTGTATCTTCACCATTCATTACTGCTTGGGTTAAGCCGGAGGCGCGCACCCGCTACGGGAGTTTTTTTTTTTTAAGTCGGCTCCAGCGGAGCTGCCCTCGAGATGACGTGCTACGTCATGCGCGAGGCGGCCTAGGTGCGTGAGACTCCTCCTCCATCTCAGTTCTGTTAGTCGGAGAGGCGAAAAAAGTGTAAGAAAAAGAAAGTGAGGCAAGAGAGCCAAAGGATAGAAAAAAGGAAAATAAATAAACCGAAAAAGGAATAAGCCAATGGAGAATAGACAGAGGAGAGAATTCCTACCCTAAGGGACCAGGGCCTCCTTTTCGGGTGGCTCTGGGGAGGAACAGACAGAGGGAGGGAGCAGAAGAAGAAGAAGAAAGAAGAAAGAAAGAAAGAGACATGTTGAGAAGGAGAACAGTGCCCATCAAGCATTGTTGGTTGAGAGGCTTATAGGCTCGAAAACTAATAAGGGAGCAAGAATCCCAGTTGTTAGGACTAAGGAGAGGTTCCACTGAACTTTCCGAACAGACCCGAGAGAGGGAAGACTCTCTGAATTCTCAACATGCCAAGTCCCTTCATCCTAGTTGAGGGCTCCTAGACTGTCTGAGCGGAACCTGTTCCGGAAGAACGCCCATCCAGGAAGAGGACTAAGTTCCTTAGCACCTTGTTAAGTGCTACCACAGAAAATATGGGAAGAAAACATGCCTTCTTGGAGGCAGTTGGTAAGAAAAATGGAGATGAACTCGATCCGACTTGCTAAGACAAGGCAGACAGAAGCTTTTGAAAAATAATGTCTGCCAGGGGGATTCCAAACTTTGAGGAGGCCAAGACAGGACATGGCCACCAGGCTGTGAAACTACATGACCTGAAGAAGGTAAGGAATCGCACCATAGGGCAGTCAGAAAGAGTTCCCTCAGAATTAAAGAATTTTAGAACCGTACCCGTTCCTCTCTACCTTGAGGAAAAAAGAGAATCCATCCAAGAGAATGGGGAAAAAAATAGATTTTTTTTTTTGGCATAAAGGCCAAGGGGTGGAAGAGAGGAATGAGACGGAGGGAGCACCAGAAGGAGGAGGCCACTGAGGGAAGGTGAGTGGGTATCAGTAATGAATGGTGAAGATACAAGAAGATCAAGAATTACGGTAGGTAGTGAATTTTCATATCTTCCTTGTCAATCTTCACCATTCATTACTGCTTGGGTGAGTACCAAGCCCCCTCCCCCCTTGACAAAAAGGGGGGTAGAACCCTGAGGGAACAAGACCCCCAGCCTCCTGTTGGTGAAGAACAGAAGGGGAAGACCCTGGCTAACACAAGGGAAGCCTAAGTGGGAGAAGAGCTAGGAGGTGTCCCCCGAGGACAGGGAGACGGAGAAAGCCCCTGAAAAAGTCTCCTAGCTCTGGAGGAAAAAAGACAGGTCCCCTGGAAGCAGAGCGCATCACCCTACGCCGGGCCAGGGGTGACAACCTTGATAGATGAAGCCATGCTGTCCGCCTAATGCAGATCGCTGTCCCCGCAAGCCTGGAAGCCACCTCATTGGCGTCATAAGATGCCCTTGCTTGGTGTCTTGCCAGCTCCAGGCCTATAGCGGAGAGGGCAATAGCCTGTCTGGTTTGCTCCATATCAGGCATTGATGCTAGGAGCTGGGAGAGCATCGACCACAGATGCCGACTGTAGGCAGCGTGGTGAGCCTGATGTGATGCAATGCAAGCCACCGCCTGAAGAAGAGACACTCTTCGCCCCACCTTTCGAATTATAGAGAATCGAATTTGGTGGGCAGTCGTCGCCAAGCTGCACCCAGAAGGAGTCTCTAGGTATACCAAACCTGAAGACGGGTTGGGAAGGGTACCCAGAGATTCCGAGGGGGCACAATACCTTCGACGACAGTCTGCCGGGGCTGGAGAAAGGGCGGCTAGCGACTGCCAGGAACGGATAGATGCCTCCTTGAAGGGGATAGGCCAGGAAGGTACCACCAGGTGCTGGACACTGAATTCTCCAAGGAATTCACGCGTCTTCCGTTCGGTATTGTCTCGAACGTAAGAGATTCAAAGATCTGCCACCATCCTCGAGAGGAATCGCTGATATTCAGTGAAATCAGCGTCGGAAGAAAGATGAGCAAGGGGTTCCTCTTCCTCAGAGGGGGAAGACGAGGATGATGGAGAGCTCGAATGTCCAGAAGATTCCTGTGGTTGTGGGGAGAGTCGAAAGACCCGCTCATGCATGTATCTAACGTATGAGGGGAAGGCCGCCGCAGAACCTCTGAACTGCTCCCAGGATAACGGCCCCGTAGGACCGACATGGCCTGGAAGAGCGGAGGTGGATGCAGAGGTACTGGAGAAGGGCACCTATGAAGAGGCAACTGACCTCTGCCAGGGCTCTGAAAACCGAGGAACGGAGCCCGAGCTGGTGGGATCCCGGACAACAAACCAGGCCGCAAGACGAGACCCTGAGGATGCGATGCCTGGAAGAGCCTAGGGGGAACTTCCCCTGTGATGAACCGGACTGCATGGGTCCAGAAGGGCAGTCCACAGCAACGCCACCAGAGACCCGGGGCCCAAGAGGAAGGGCGGGGTTGGGCTCACAGCTCCTAGCCCCCACGAGGGGTGGCTGAGAGACCGGGCACCCGTCCCCTGCCCTCGACCCTTTGGACTCTGAGAGAGCACTCCTCCTTGACTGCAGTGTTCCCCCAACCCGAGAGGAGGCAACAGCACCCAGAAGGCAGCTGTCACAGGACCCCTAGGAGGGAGCCTCCTCCTCAGTCCCCACATCACCCCCTGGGATCCAGGGCCACCCTAGCCCAAGGATCCTCAGGGGGCGGGAGTGGGACAGTGGAAGGTCCACTGCACCGCCTAGCACCAGTGCCACCGGGACCCTGACCCCGAAGATTCAGGGTGCCAGGATGGGTCCACATCCATGTCATCGGCCTCAAGAGGATGAGACCAGCAGGACCTCAATGCTGGCAACCCCAGGGGTCCCGAGACAATGGCGCGGTGCCAGGGATGGCGCGGATGACCCCGCCCACTCGTGACAGCCAGGCGGTCCTGGCTCCCCTGCCGCACCAGATAGGCCTCGGTGCCGCTCCCTGGCACGGAACCCACGCCGCACCGCCGAGACAGAGACCGGGCCTGCGGCACTGCGAGCGCACCGAGGGCCAGGGGCGGCGCCGTTTGATCACCCGGGCGCGGGATCTGAAAATGGCGCCCGGAAGGGTGGCGCCGAGGGTCCACTGGTGCCAGGCCCAGAAATCGTGGGCCTCGACACTGGGGAGTCTGCACCTCTGAGGAGGTGACTGCCGAGGCGGTGTCCCTCGCGGCCCTGGGGACCTGACGTCCCCGACACCGTGAAAGCTTCCTCTTCGGCAAGAGAGGGAGGAAGCTCCCTCCTCCGCCAGTGACCGTATAGGCCTGGGAGGGACCGGGGAAGGCCTAGAGACCTTACCTGGGAATCCCTTGGCTGACGCCTCGTACCCTGAAGGTCAGGCAGGGGTCTTGCCGAGCTTGAGCGAGTGGACTTCCAGGACACGGCGGTCCATGGAGAAACAAGCGTCGCACGCATCCATGTCATGGTTGAGTCCCAGGCAATGGAGACAGACATCATGCAGGTCCGAGACAGAGAAATGCCGGCCACAGGAGCACCCGACGCGAGGGCGGCCACCTTCGCTTTGCTTCCCCGAACCGGACATGATGCGAACTAAACGAGGAAAAAGATAAAGCACTCAGAGCGTAATATAGAAATAAAAAGAACAGTCTTACTGGTGTACGGCGTCGAGTGGACGTCTGAGAGGACATGAGGAGTCTACAGAGGAGTCTTCAGCTGTGAAGAAAAAACACAATACTACCACTACTGCACAGCAGGTGCAGCCTCGACGGTGGGAGAAACAGAACTGAGATGGAGGAGGAGTCTACGGCACCTAACGGCCGCCCCTCGTGCATGACGCGGTCGTCATCCTCGGTGGTGGTGCTGGAGCCGACTAAAAAACCTCCAGGTGGGTGAGGCCTCGGCCAACCCAAGCAGTAATGAATGGTGAAGATTGATAAGAGAAGATCTCAGGGTTATTGGTAGATCATGTGATGCTTCTGTGAGACTTGTAGCTCTGGGAACCGGCTCCTGCTCCAACTCTCAATTTACATTTAAAATATAGCTGTTTAGATGGTTTTCAGCCTTACCAATGACAAATTGTGTTTCTGGCAGACTCTCAATGCTTTAAAAGCAGTTCACGGAACTAGTAGATGGGCACATACCTTCTTAATCTCACTAGTAAGTCAGGGCCTAAACACCACCATGGAGGCCAAAATGCACCAAGCTCTACTGAAACATACACATCCACTAACTCTGGAGAAGTGGCCGAAATGACCTAAAGGCCAGTTTGGGGGCTCCTCAGAATCTCTTGCACCTGCAGTAACCCAACAAATACCAACTTTGTAATCGGAGTAAAAATTTCTGGAAGAACTCCAGCCATTCAAAATAGCCCTACAAGACATCACTGCAGAAATTAAGTAACTCAGAGGGGAGATTTCAGATACCAACAGGGCCATCTCTGATGTTACAGCCTGCACCGTATCCCTTGAGACCTGGAAGGGCAAAGTAGAGCCTGAAGTGGTGAATTTGAGGCAACGATTACATAAAATGGAATCTAAACTGGAAGATCTGGAAGGCCGGAGTCAGAGAAACAACACTGTAATCTTTGGGCTTCCAGAAGAAGCGGAGGGATCGTCACCCATCCTATTCTTTCAAACAATGCTCATGAAAATTGCAGGTTCCTCTCCAAATAATTCCACTTACATAATAGAGAGGGCCCATCAATCACTTGCCCTAAACCTGTAGTTGGAAAACCCCAAGACCAGTCATAATAACATTTCTTAATTATCTGGATAAATCTCACATTCTTGAGAAAGTCGTAAGTTTGCAGCAAGTTCTATGGGAGGACCAACAGCTGAGACTGGCACAAGACTTACCGGCTTCAGTGAGACAGCAAGGATCGGAGTACCATCCCTTGGTATCGAAATTAATAGCTGCAGGGATTAAGTATAAGGTGCAATATCTGTCTCAACTGGCTGTTCTTCACGCCGGCACTTGGTATTCCTGTGATACCGTGCAACAAGCTGCTCCCGCTTTGCATGCTTTGTTACCCGATTTGTTCTCCGCTTGCTGAGGCTCCATGAAAAAGTCTATCCTGGGGGAAATCTATTTTTTGCTCTCTCTACCTGTCTGAATGAAAGAGGGTACTGGTTTGCTTGGGAGAATTCCGATGGTTCCATTGCTTGACCACTGGAGGGTGGCAGAGACCATGGAAGGCAAGAGATGGGGAAATTGTGCCCCTCCAAATGCTATAAGATACTTAGTCTCAGATGTGGCTTGACGACTGATTCCTCGGTTTCTACAGACCCACTACAAGGCAGGACGTCTACACAGAATGCTGCCGGCTGGTAAGCCAGTTTGTTGGCAGAGCTAATTTAAAAAAAAATTGTTTGTTTTTTTAATCTGGTGCTTTTTTTCTTTCCCTCGTGGTCTTTGTTTTTCCTTTCTTATTACTGCTACCAGAGCAAGTCTGCTCTAAGTCTGACATTTTTCATTTCTATTACTGGAAAGGCCATAAGCGGGCAGTAAAAAACTGATCTACAGACTAGGTGCAGTAGCAGTCTTTTAACACAAAAAATTGGATATTTTGGCACTTCTGAGTTCCAGCGACTCGTTTACTTTACTAAATGCGCATATTAAAGTCATAGCAGGCAAGTGATTGCCCTTCAGTCGCTGGCTTCTATCTTATTTTTCTTTCTTTTTCTACATTTCTTTTTAATGTACTAATGTTCTAGCTATTGCCACTGCAAGTCTGTAACTAGATTATAGTGATTTGCTAGTGTGTTGGGAGTTGGGGAGGGAGGTAAGGGTTCTTGGGCTATTCTGCAGTCCACTCAGTGCACCATGTAGTGGCACAGGGAGGGGTGGGGGTCCACAGCTGTTTCAGGTGCAAAGTTTTGGATGTTATTGTTTGTAATGCTTATCTTCCAGGGGCCGTTAAAGGTAACAGTCTAAGCTTATCCATGTCTATTAGGGGTATTAGTTGTTTTGCTGTGGAAGGGGGATACTAGGAAATAGGGGGGAAGGAGGACATGGTTGGGTTATTCTAATAACCTTTTCTTTTTTTCTTAAGGGTTCTTTTACGCTTCAATTTTCAATACATACAGTGTATAATTGGATTGGGCACTGAGTATGGGGGATATGTTTAACTGGGAGTCGAAGCTAGTCGTAAAGAAGGGGAGGGGAAGGATTTAAGTTGGTCGCCACTGAGTATTTAAATTACCTAACTGGGGAAGTGGTATTTATCATTCCGGGACTGTTTTATTTTTGCAGAGCTACTCTCGATACTTTGAATGGTTATGGCATCAATGTTAAAATTTTGCTCCTGGAATATTAAAGGTGCTCAGTCTCCCACTAAAAGAGCCAAGACTCTGTTACATCCCCATAAACTTAATGATGACGTGGCTTTTCTTCAGGAGACCCATCTACCCACTTCACAAATTCTTTGCTTAAGGAGAACATGGGTGGGGAATGTGCTGGGAGTTGGCCTGGATACCCCAAAATGTGGAGTTGCAGTGTTGGTAGCACATCAAGTACCCTACAGGCTTCATCAATCAGTGTGTGACCCCCAGGGCAGATATATACTGCTGAGAGTCATTTTGGGACACACAGAAGTGATAATGGGATCGGTTTATGGCCTGGTAGGGGATGACCCACAATTCTTTACCAATCTTATGACTAGTATGGCCTCTTGGTCCACTCTCCCTATATTACTCGCGGAGACTGGAACCTAGTTATTTGTAATACATTAGACAGGTCCAACCCCAGACATTCTCCTCCTACTCCTGCACAAATGGCCCTGAAAGAATTTATGGACACTATGGTCTTGTTGAACCCTGGAGGACCCTTTTCCCCTCAACAAGAGATTATTCATTTCACTCCCTGCCCCATAATGCCTTCTCAAGGATTGACTACTTTTTGTTGGGGACTGAGCATGTATCAAGGGTGCAAAAACATGTTTATCTATCTAACGTGATCTCCGATCACCATCCAACCCTGTTACAGTGGTCCTTACCTGCTTCAGCAGACCAGGATAAAATTTGGAGGTTTAATCCTCAATTATTGAAATCCCAGTATTTGGTTGATCACCTTCAAAAATTCAGAGATAATTTTTATAAATACAATACTCCCACTATGCAAAAACTTGATGTAGTATGGGGAGCCTTGAAGTGCTCATTGAGAGGAGAGATTATTCTTCTGGCTTCCATTAGAAAAAAGAAAATCTCCCTAGAATTTTCCCTATTATTACAGCAAATCAGAGCCTTAGAGCAATCTCTATCCTCCCATTCCCACATAATGGGATTCGAAAAATTAGAAAGCCTTAGTTTCTGATACAACACTCTTCTCAGTGATAAAGTTGAATATCTTTTTAAATCAAAAGTCACCTATTTTGATCAAGGGAACAAGGCTGGGAAGCTATTAGTGCTAAGGCTCAGGGCACAAGTAGTGTATAGAATTGTGTCAACTATTCAAGATGCTGATGACAACCTTCATACCTCTCCCAGAGACATTGTCTCTGTTTTAAATCTATATCAATCCCTTTACTCATGTTCCCTTTACCTTTAACAGTAACTGAGTTAGATTATTTCTTCAGGATATAGACCTTCCATACCTGTCCCAACACCAAATTTCCTTCTTCAAGTTCCTTTGACCTTAGTGGAGGTACATAAGGCTATTGATGCACTTCCACTAGACAAAGCGCCGGACTCGATGGTTACACATCACACTTCTATAAAACCTTCACATCTCAATTGGGCCCAGTTCTGCTTAATACCTATAACTATATCTGCAGGCAAGGCCTATCGGACCTCAGCTTCACTGTGGCCACTATTGTAGTGCTTTCTAAATCGGGCAAGGACATTACCACCCAATATCACTTATAAATGTTGACCTGAAAATTGTAGCAAAAATTTTTACAATAGGATGGCTCAGGTCTGGCAGGCCCTACTAAGCCTGGAACAGGTTGGTTTCGTGGCTGGATGCCTACCAGTGGACATCTGCGTAAACTCTTTCATCTCATTTCTGGGTCCAGGGACTCCCATATTCCAACAGTTTTGGTGTCCCTGGACACAGAAAAAGTCTTTGATCAGGTATCCTGGATTATTTGTTTAATTTACTTCCATGATATCGTATCCCTGTACAATTCATAGAGTGGATAAACATTCTCTACTCACAACGTTCAGCTTGCATACTTTATAATGGAGTCCTTTCCCCATCTTTTATACTACAATAGGGCACACGACAATGGTGTCCTTTCTCTTCTTATTTGTTTAACTTATTTTTAGAACCTCTTATTCAGAAAATTAACACTTCTACAATGATTTCTGGTATCCAATCAATCATTCCCAATGCAAATTGTCGGTGTATGCTGATGATATTATGCTCCATATTACCCACCCATCTAAATCTATACCTGCTACCCTAAGTATTATTCAAGACTTTGGACGATTATCCAACTGCAAATTGAACCTGTCTAAAACAGAGGTAATGCTCTTAAACAATCAAACTCTAAGAGCAGACTTTCAACATCTTGAGCTATCCTGGGTGAGAGATAAAATAAGATATTTGGGCATATACCTATCTCAATCTAACTCCAAAATGAAGCAATACAATTTGGACCAGTTAATCACACATATAAGGATAGATTGAAACCACTGGGCATTACTCCCTACTTCTCTTTGGGGATGTACTAATATAGTTAAAATGAATGTCCTGCCCCGTTTGTTATATCCCCTCCAAATGCTTAACCAATTCCTCCCCAGATCTTGGTTTAAGCAGAGTCATGGCATTATTTCCAAATGTATCTGGAAAAATAACCTCCTCGAAGGACAGTTTCTAAGTTACAGAGATCTACAGAACAAGGAGGCTACAGGTTCCCAATATTTATCTTTATTACCTCTCGATTAATTGTTTGGTGGTTTCGCAATGGCTGAGGCCTGCACCGGATCCTTGCTCTAATCATTACTCCCCATTGTGGCTACAATTAGAAAAATCTTTCTGTACCCTATCGGGGGTAGATATAAGGAGCCTACCTTATCTTTCCCTTAACAAAGTCCCCAATCAGCTCAAATCCTCATTCATCATGGCATCTATTTGAACTCATGTGCAACTTAACAAGTTCTTGGCTATTCGCTGGAGAAGGACTCCTCTCAACCTATTCTGGGTAATCCCAACTTTAAAACTGTAGGTAAAGTTATTAAGCAATCCTTCTGGCCAGCTGAAGTTGGAGTAAAAGTGATAGATCTAACCAAGAACCATAAGTTGCTTGCTTTTTCTGACATAAGAGTAAACTACAACCTACCAAATTCTTTTTGCTTTAAATATCTTCAGATATCTCAAGCACTAATGCAGCACCTTGGTAGCTGCCTCTGGGACCAGTATATGATCGGTCCCACCTTAGCTCAATCTCAAAGAGGCCTACCTCTCATTATGTATCCTTTTATTATAAGGAGCTTCAGGCGTGAACAAAGGAGCTAGATGGTTCCCTTTGTTATGTATGGGATAAGGCCCTTACCCCAACATCCATGGCCCCCCCGTCAATGGTCACAAATCTGGAACAGATTGTATAAGGATGTTAGGTGGGACCGTTATAGATTACTTCAATTTCACATATTACATGATTTATATTACACCCCTGTACAACTTAATAAAATGGGGAAACTCCAGTTGGATATGTGTACCAGGTGTGGGTCCCAGAGAGGTACACTACTCCATGTTCTTTGGGAATGTGCCAAGGTAACCCCCTTTTGGGAATGTATCCGTTCAAAGATTCAATCCCCTTCTGGGACTACAGAATGCTTTTCAGCCAGAAATTTGTATCCTTGGGGGTTCAGGAGATGTGTTAATAGGGAACCAAAGGAAACATATGACTCTAATATCCCTTTGCGCTAAGAAAATGATACTACACCACTGGTTGGATCAGCAAACTCCTACGTACACAGAGTGGCATAAAGAAATTCTCTTTCCTTTACAAGCAGAACATCTCTTTGCAGCATCTCTGAATGTAGTAATAAATACCAGAATATATGGGCCCCTTGCACACTCTACTGTCTACCTAATGTTATTTTGGTTCATATTTTGGATTGTAGTACTGTATCAGATTGAGCTCTGTAGATGCTAATGAAAAATACTCTTTGTTTTTTTAAAATGTATCATCCCCAGTTTTTATGCAATGCATGACATGGTTTTTTATGTTGTCTCTCATTATTTCTAGTGGTGACAGTGGGGGGAGGGTAATGGTGGGGGTGTTATATATATTATATATTACATATGTTATGTTCTTCATTTTTAGATAGTATTGTTAATTGTTATCAAACAGCTCCTGATACCTACTTTAGAGTATTAATGGTGTGTAGAGAAAATACATATATATATATATATATATATATATATATATATGTATGTATATCAGTGTTCTATTGTAGATAACTACACCTTTAACCTCCATAGGAGCATAAGGAAATATAGGATCTGTTACGTACAACTGTTACTCCTCAAGTTTTCTGTATAACATTGTTCTGTTACAAACATGTAAAAGTAAAAATGTAATAACATTTATTAAATTTGAAAAAAAAGTAACTTAGGGTCATTAAAACTGGTACCAGTGGGGACAGGGTAGTGCCCACCAGTACAGTTGGGTGAAAGTTCAGTACTGTGCATATGTGTTGTGGAGATGTGTTACCATATTTTGGGCAAACCTTGAAGGGCACAGCCCAGTCTGGGTGCATATTTATATTCTGGTTGCAGCTCATAGGGTGAGGGAATAGCAGCCCCTGTGTATTTAGGCTGGACCAGGAACAGCACTGAAGAAACAGCTTAAGGTTGCATATGTAAGAACCCCCTACTTATAGTGTTGAGCCACAAGCTGGCAGAGAGTGCCAACACCTTAGGAATCCTTGCTGAGTAGGCACCTCTAATGGTGTGAGCAAGAGGGGCAGCTTGGACACCCAAGGCATGGGTACTGGCTAAAGGGAGCTGTGGGCACCAGCAGCATGGTACTGGAGTGTCAAGGGTACTTCTGCATGCTTAATAAGTGATTGGCAACAGGACTTGGGCAGGGACATAGGAGGCCCCCAAGTTATGCTTACACTTGGACGAGTGGGTGCCAGTCACTCTTGGAGCACTGAGAGTGACATGAGGTGCTGTATGCCTTTTCATGGTGAGGGTGTTATTGCAGTATTGAGTGGGACCCTAGAGGTGAACAGGTAGGTACCTTGGGTATCCAGGACATGTCCCAAGTCATCACGGGCATCCTGTTGCAGGCCAGCCTCAGAGATCTGCATCCTGAGTTCACTGGGCACCTGAGGAACAGGTGAGACAGGTATAGCATAAAGATAACAGGAATAAGGTAGGGGACTCATTTCCACTTATGGGAGGGGATGGGGAGTCCCCAAATAATGTCAACAGTGCTCATGACCTAGCCATCAGAATGCCATTCTAGTGAGGAGGGTCATAGGGTGCACTTGAGTGTGGTCAATGCTCAGCAAGCCAAAGCTGGCCATCAGTGTGAAGTTGGTAGTTCACCCTGTAACACTGGATACCTTGCCAGTGTGTTGTATTCTGTAACATGCAATGACCATGTCTACATGTAATACCAATGGATGACGGGGCAGAGAAGCCAGGATTTTAGTGCAGAAGAGGGGATAGGGAATCTTCAGGTGTAATGGGGGGCAGAGGAGTCTGTCCTCATATTGCCCTATCCCTATATAACCTTTGTTGGCACCCTTGTAATATTATAACGTAAGACTAAATGTAGCCTTGAGCTGTGGTTTGGGTGAGTCATAAGAAGAAGGAACAGAGCAAGCACATAAGCAAACATAAAGCCATGTTCCCTTATCTGGGCAAGCAGAGATAGCACGTAATGAAGGACGGACTAAAAAAACATTGCTGACTCCAGTCAGACCATAATTGGGCTTGGCCTCTCCTAGTTACTGACCAAAGAATGCTTGCCACACCTGTGGCCATTTGTGTCAGTAAGCTAATAATTACCTGTTCCAGGAAGCGACCACGCCTAAATAATCAGTAAGCTTAGCATTCCATTGTCACACTGAAGAAATGATCTGTGTCTAACATTATCATTAAAGTAGGTAAAATAAAATTTCTTCCGCCACCGGACTCAGTCTGCTCAGATCTTTAAACAACGCAGCTTACACCAGGTGCTGTGTTTCCCATGAAGTACAGGCAAACCATCCATAATGTCAGTGGCTCAGCAGGTTGCACACTCCTCTGGAGCCAGAAAATTGGACAGTTGTGGGTTCTAGCCCCACACCAGGAGCCTGGTGTAAATTCCAATACTGACACTTGTACAGCATGATGGGGTGCTGCACCTGAAGTGCTGTCCTTCAGATGGGATGTTAACCTGAGATCCTATTGTCCTGTTCTGGTAGTTGTTCCTGTGGATGTTAAAGATTCCATGGCATTTCTCAAAGAAGTAGGGGAATTTCCAGTGCCCTGGCCAAATTACCCTCATCAATAAAAATATGCACCAACAGCTTAATCTGGCCCAATTTCAGTTGGTTTCCATCTGTATCCCCACCCTCCTACCCATCCACCCTAGGGACAAGACTAACACTAGGCAGAATTGCCTAGCCCATCTTTCTCAGCCAATGTTTTATCATTTTATCATTGTACTTCTACCTTTCTGCACGTTTAACTCTTGCCACTTCATTTCAATCCTACCCTTGAGCCTTTTCCCCTCCACCTCTCACCCCTGCTTCTTCTCTGCTCCTGCATCTTCAAGTTCTTCCCTTGCTCCTCCTCACCTTCCCTCTTCTACCCTCCACCTATTCTCTTATCTCATGCCACCTCTTTCCCTCCTTCCCCCTACATTTCTCTCTCTTACCTCTCTGCCACTCATATTACTCTCTCTCTTGGGTTTCGACAAGGCCTGCTAGGCTGCCCCTCTCCAGACTAAACACCACCTCTTCTCCTTATACTATTAATTTGTCTTCCTCCCTCACTTGACCAGCATCCTCCTCTCTCTGCACTTACCCCATTTCCCTCCTTCCACCTCCCCATCCTCTCATCTCTCTAGCCCCATTACCTCCTTTGCAACTCCGCTCCTTCCTCTCTGCCTCTTGTGCAACTCCTCTCCTTCTCCCTCTTGTTTCCCATTCCCACCTTACACTCCATTGCTCTTTCCTAGATTTTGACAAGGCCTCTCAGGCTGCCCTCTCTTCTAGCCCACCTACTGTTATATTGAGCAACATTCAATGCTATTTTGATTGCTTTTGATGTATTCATTTTTATGTTTGCTTGCATGCATGTGCAAGAAACATAGTGCCACCATTCGAGTTTCTCGTAGGTGTGCCACCCCACTTCCAATGCCCTGCACCTTTTTGCAGGATTGACCACCACACCAGTGAATATCCGAGCTGTCTATGGCAGCCATTCAGATGCAGTGCAGTAGTTCTGAGAAAACCACTGCTACAATCAGCAGTGGTAATGTGTAGTCAATTTGCATACTGCTGTTGGCAGTATGCAAATTGGCTGCACGTCAGCACCACATCTGAACTGTCATAGACATTTCATTTCTGATCCCCGTCGGATACAATCCCCCCCCCCACGAACACCTAGGTAGCACGCTGGGAGCCCACCCCAGTGTGCTCATGCGATCTCTTCCACACCCGCACACTGTATGACCGAGGGTGTCCAATCCCCGTCAGCTCCTGCCCCAAAGCAAACTTTCATGTGCCACGCTGGAGGCCCACCCAGCGTGGCAAAAGTCTGTGATCCATGGGCTGCCCAATCCCCTGTCGGCTCCACTGCCCCCCCCAGCAAATTTCCAGGTGCCATGCTGGGAGTCCACCCCAGTGTGGCAAAAGTCCCACGTTGTCTATACATAAAAAAAAACACCTAGAACAAAAGAAAATGGTCCCCCATTGACTCTCTTGCCTTTTCCCCAACCGGCGCCCGCCCTCTGCGTACCCAACTCCCACAGCCTCTCAGCCATTTTTGTAATTTTTCACAAATTTTCAACATAGGAGATTCTTGGGACCCCACCTCATGAACTCAGCCACTGTCATTTTGTTATTTGGTCCAGAAGGTGATTTTGCGTCACTGCATGGAACCACCTTCAGGACCGAGGTAATGAAAACGACAGTGTCACAGTTCATGAGGTAGGCCCCAAAACCCTTATGTTGAAAATTTCCATGCAAATAATTTCAAAATGATTGTTTTATGAGCATGCTAGTTCCTATGCACGCTTGTAACTTTGGGCATTTTTACTATTTTCACTCCAGATTTTCAACATTGCCATTTTACCACACCTTCTTATGAACAGTACAGCTGTTATTTTTCACCTCTTTCCCAAAATGTGTTTTCGCGCATGTGGCACACAATGGCACGTTTGGTGTGCAAAATCAATGTTTGAGACAGATTAAGAAAATCACAGTGATACTTTTCATGAGCAGAGGTCTTAAAATGGCTATGTTGAAAATTTGGTGACAAAAGTCCAAAAAATGACTGTGTTACTAGCATGCATTGCGCAGTTTACACGTACCCTCGTAAGTTCACGAATTTGTAATATTTTCATTCCAGATTTTCAACACTGGCATTTTTCCACACCTCCTTATGAACAGTACAGCTGTCATTTTTCACACCCTGGCCGAAATGTGTTTTCGCAATTCCGGCGCAGAATTGCACGGTTGCTGTGGGAAATCAGTGTTCGGGACAGATTAAGAAAATCACAGTGACATTGTTCATGAGTGGAGGTCCCCAAACCTCGTTGACAATCTGCTGTAAAAATCCCAAACTAATTACATTGTAGATTGTACGTTTGCAGTTTCCATACCTCGTATTCACCATTTTTTTATATTTTCATTCAGATTTTCAACTTTGCCATTTTACACCTCCCACAACAGTACAGCTCTCATTTACACATCCTGTTGAAATGTGTTTCGCACCTGTGGTGCCAAGTAGGCGTAGTCACTGTGCAAAATCAGCTTTCGACTAACAAACTAATGTTGCCATTGTTCATGAGGTGGGGTCACAAAAACCCATATTAAAAATTTGGACGAAAATACCAATGAACGCCTGGGGAGTTAGGGTTTCCAACCATAATGCCCCACCCTGTAGAGACTGACAGGCATCAGGGGTGTGACTTGGGATTGTCACCTGTAATGCTCATGCCATTCTACCCCCACCCACACCCTGCAGCCAGTGACAGGCATCGAGGTGTGCCTAGGACTCTTTGGCCCCAAAGTTCACCCCATTCTCCTATACTGCACCCATCTCACCGTATTTCCTTATGGAATGGGGTAAGCATAAGGCCCAAAGACTCCATGGCACACCGTGACACTTGTCAGTGTCTGCAGGGTAGGATGTGGTGTAATGGCATGAACGTTATGGCCAATGACCCAAAGGCACACCCCAATGCCTGTCAGTCTCTTCAAGGTGGTGGTGGGGTTGGCTTCAGTTCAATACTTCACTGCCATTCCTATTATGTATCTCTCTAACTCCTACACTACCAACGCCAATGCCAGCAATCAAACATTTGGCATTGACAAATGCTTGTTTTAAGTATATTCTTGATATCTGCTACTTACTTACCTATTGTTTACCTTGTTTTGTTTTTGTACTGCTGACGTGGAACCTTTGTAAATGAGTTGTATTGCTCAAAGGTGTTGTAATCCTAGAATCAATAAATAAATAAACACAAAACTAAATAAATAAATAATTGCCTTACACAATGAGATCAAAAGGATAGGTAGTGCCAGAGACCATGCTCTGAGGAAGAGCTAGTGGTAGCTAGAAGTACTAGAAAATGCGGCAGCAGGCATCTGCAACATAGCTAGCATGCCTAAGCTGGCCGAGTGGCTTAGAGGGTAGAGGCGCCAAGTGCTTCACCCCTCCCACGCTGGCAACCCAAGTTTGGGAACATGCTCAGGCTGCTGGGGGTCAGCAAGTGGGGGAGGGCCGGGACAGGATCGAGGGGCCATCAGGCAGCTCTCCTCTCTCGGATTGAGGAGGTTGACCTTCCCAGCTTTTGGTTGCCACCAAGCGGAGGCTTGATGGTAGCATCAGGAAAACAGTGAGCTAGCTCTAGGCCAGGTGGGTGGAGTGGGGCCTTTGTCTATTCCTGCATGCATGCGCACCTCCACATGCATGTGTGACCATGTTTGCCAAGGCCCCGAGGAGTAAAGGGGAGAAAAATGGGAAAAATGCCTATGTCCCCCCCCATTGCCCTGTGTGGGGTGCCTTGGATAACCCCCCGAAGGGCCCAATGACAGGACTAGGTGGCAATGGGTGGGCAAACAGCTGTATGGAAAAAACAACATAGCTAGCATGACCAGCAGTCTGAGACAACAGTTTGAATGGATACCTGTGAGTTACTGTAATAAACTATGTATGAGATGATGAACTAGAGTCCCTGGGCCTGTGGTTATGACTTGTACAAATAAACTTTGTCATGAAGCCCTCCAGTAAAGCCAGATGCTTAAAGCTCAGTATTCCAGTGTGTTTTGTTATCCATCTACAGTGAGGTGCCCACTTTCACTTACCCCAGCGGACAGTCAAGCAATCTGGTTCTGCTGACTGCAAGTGGCTCCCAGGGAGCAGCTCTATAATATTTCCCTAGACAAGGGAGTTCCTTGGGCATGCCCGCCCCCTATCCAGGGCAGGGAAACAGGTCATACGCTGGACACTCTACTATCCATTTGCATAACCCATTCCTTTTTCCTTAGACTCTGTTCCTGTTTCCTAATTAAAATCTGCATTTTGTTTGCTCATAATTACTTTCTGCACACAATTATTACTAGAGTACAAGTATTTTATAATTACTGGTGACCATAAATATCTACCAGATTACTGTTTTGTTAAAAATGCATATCTACTGGATTTTATTATGCTGCAAAGGCAATAATAACCTGAAATCCGGTTGATATGACGCTTCATAATAACCCGAAATCTGGTTGATATGACATTCCCAAAAGAAAAGACTTTAAAACTGTTCCATTCCATTGTTTCACAAAAAGTATTTCAACTACAGTGTTTTCAACTGTTTTATTCATGTACAGGGGCAAGAGAGTAAAAATAGGAGTGGTGTATAGACCCCCCTGCCCTGGCGGAGGAGAGTCTGGTGGCAGATGTTGGGAGACACTGCAGACTGGGCAGAGGAACGGTGGTGGTATTGGGGGACTTAAACATGCCAGGAACAGACTGGGAGACTATGACATCCTCTGTGACCAGGGAACAGAGGTTGTTTGGATGTCTTTCAAGACGCGTTCCTAACTCAGCAGGTGGGGGAACCGACCAGGGAGGCATGGGTATTGGATGTGGTCCTGGCAGACAGTGACCAGATTGGGGGCCTGGAGGTAAGGGACCCATTGGCGGGGAGTGACTATGCCACGGTCTGGTTCTGCCTGGACCTAGGAGGGATAGAAGGCTGCACAAAGACGCAAGTAACCGACTTCAGGGGGGCGGATTTTAAGGAAATGGGATGGATCCTTAAGGAGCATTTGGATGGGATTGGGTCAGACATGGACGCTGATAGTAGGTGGGAAATCATCAGGAGAGGGTGCAAGATGCTACCAGCACCTGTGCAAGAGTAAGACGAAAATGCGGTGGGGCCCGAAAACCCTGCTGGTGGACCAGGGAGGTCCAGGAGGTGGTGCAGGAAAAGAAGGCAGCCTATAGGTAATTCAAGAGCTCAAGGCATGAAAGGGATTGAGGGGAATATGAGCTGATGGCTAGAAGGGCCACTAGGGTGGTAAGGGTGGCTAAGGCAAGTAAGGAGCAGAACCTGGCCAGGGAAATTAGGAGAGGAAACAAGGGGTTCTTTAGATACATTGGGGAAAAATGAAGGGTGAAGGGGCAGATTAGCAGGATTAAATCAGGGGAGAGATGGGCACAAGACCCGGGGGAGCAGGCTGAGGTACTAAATAAGTACTTCACCTCAGTTTTCACCAAGGAAAATGGGGGTGCTGCATCATATATGGGAGGAGACAGAGATACTGAGGAGGTGGGACCCTTACCGATCGGTGGGTCTGGGGAGAGGGGGAGGCATCACTGGCAGGAGGGAGGGCTAAGCAGGGAGAAGAGGAACCGGAGGTGAAATCACAGCAGAGAGTGAGGAAGCCTCAGCTCCCTTAAGACAGAGAAAGCACCAGGGCCGGATAAATTACATCCCAGAGTGCTGAAGGAACCATGGATGTCCTGCACTCTGCTGAGCTTTTCACCATCCTCTGAGGACAGGGTGGGTGCCCCAGGACTGGAAGGTGGCACATATAGTGCCCATCCACAAGGGGGATCAAGGGAGGTGGCAGGGAACTACAGGCCTGTCAGCCTGACATCGGTGGTGGGCAAGGTGATGGAGGGCATTGTCAAGGAGGGGCTAGGAGGGACCTGGAAAAGTCAAGGTGCCTGGACGATAGACAGCATGGATTCATCCGGGAAATCGTGTCAGACAAACCTTGTGGAGTTCTATGACTGGGTGACGAGTGCCTTGGACCTGGGCAGACCAGTGGACGTCCTCTTTCTGAGACTTCAGCAAGGCATTTGACTCTGTTCCTCATGTGGACCTGTTGGATAAGCTGGGAGAAATGGGGTGGGAGCACAGATGATCAGATGGATAGGCAATTGGCTCCAGGACCGGACCCAGAGGGTCGTAGTTGGCGGGATAGTCCATCCCCAAGGAGGGTCAGGTAGTGGGGTCCCACAGGATCAGTCCTTGGGCCCTCCTGTTCAATGTGTCGTCTCTGACATAAGGACAGAATCAGGAGTGAGATGAGTCACTGCGGATGACTCAAAACTGGAGGCGGTGGTGGATGGGGAGGAGGGGACGGTGGCCCTACAGGGGGACCTAGAGGCTCTGGAAAGATGGTCTAGAAAGTGGAAGCTGAGGTTCAATGCAGGGAAATGCAAGGTACTCCACCTGGGGGCCAGAAACCCAGGCTAAGTGTACACCCTGAGGGGGGGGATGCTACAAGTCTCGATGGCTGAGCGGGACCTGGGGGTGGTGGTGGATGTCAAGATGAACAACTCGGAGACTTGTAGGAGGGCAGCAGCCAGGGCTAACAGGATGCTGGGATGCATCGCTAGGGGGATCACCTCCAAAAGGAGGGAAGTGATACTCCCTCTGTATAACTGCTTGATGAGGCCACACCTTGAGTACTGCATGCAGTTTTGGAGGCCACACTAAAGAGGACATTAACCCAGGAGAGGGTCCAGAGGAGGGCAACCAAAATGATTTGGGGCTTGGGGACAGGACCTATGAGGAAAGCTCGAAGAGCTAAATATATACATTGGAAGAGAGAAGGCCGGGGGACATGATAGAGGTCCTTCAGGTACATGAAGAGGGTAAATAGGGAGGAACAGTCAGGGTGCTTGAAGGAAGGAGGAGGGGCCACTAGAGGGCATGGGTGGAAGCTGGGGGGAGGATTCAGGAGAAAGAGTAGGTGCTACTTCACTGAGAGGGTGGTGGAGCCATGGAATGCACTGCCTAGGGGCTGGTGGAGGCAGAGACGATGGAGGGGTTCAAGAGGGGTGGGACAGGTACAGAGGAAGGGTTCTGGAAGCAAATCCAATGCAGCAAGAATATCCGGAACTGGGAAGGAAGAAGCCAGAGAAGGTGAGGGGCAGCAAGGTCAGCACTCAGGGTGGGGCTGACCAATCGAGCAGACCTCGAAGACCATTAGGCCTATTCTGCTGGCATTTTAGTATGTTAGTTCAATTTGAGGTGAGTCTGCCACTGTATAGGTCATTAGTTATACCACACCTGGAGTACTGCGTGCAGTACTGGCATCCACATCTGAAGAGGGACATTAAGTTACTGGAGGGAGTGCAGCGCAGAGCGACAAAGATGATCAAGGGGCTGGGGGACTTATCATACGAGAGGAGGTTGAAGGAGTTGAACATGTACTCACTGGAGGAGAGGAGAGACAGGGGTGACATGATTGAAACCTTTAAATACATGAAAGGAATAAACAAGACGGGTACAGAGGGGCTGTTCAAAGTAAGGGAGGAGAGGGCCACCAGGGGCCATGATATGAGACTGGAGCAAGGAAGGTTCAGGAGGGAGATGAGGAGACACTTTTTTACAGAGAGGGTGGTGGCTGGGTGGAATGCATACCTGCTGAAGTGGTATGCAGTAGAACAGTGGACTGCTTCAAACGAGGATGGGACAGGACAAGGGGGAGGGTTAATGAAGGGGAAGGGTGGAAAGGAGGGGCAGCTGCAGAATAAGGGGTGCTAGCTGCACATTCGAGCAGACTTGATAGACCTCTAGGCCTTTATCTGCTGGCAAATTTTGTATGTTCGTAATTTCTACAAAAATACAACTGCACTCTAGCTAGAAAACATCTTTTTCTTTCAAGCTGCTAGAAATACTTTCTAAACCTCCACACCGGCAATTATAAAAAATAAAGGATAGGTAAGCTTGATGTTATGGATTTTTTTCACACACGCCTCAGGTGTGCGAAAGAAATCCTAACACACTTACCTATCCATTATTCCCTATGTCTAGGTAACTGTTACTGCACAGGGTTGGTGCATGAATGGGGTGATCCCATGAGGAATGTTAGCTGAAACTGCATCCCAGGGGGTTGCAGCATACTGACACCTTGCTCAAATAAACTGGATTGACATTATAGCCTAAAGGTTAGAGTAACGAGCTGTGAATAGGCTGAAATCCAACAGAGCTGGGATGGATTCCCACAACCTCCACTTGTATACTGTGTGACCCTGAAAAAGTCATTTAACCTCCTCGGTGCTCTCGGGTTGCCCCTGTAAACAGGCACTATTGCCTGCTGGTCCTTACCTGGTTACCAAAGAACTAACAAGAAAAAAAAAAAAACTTTCCCTCAGTTCTGGCACCATGAAATTAATTTAAAACTTGGATGTAAACCAGGCCCATCAACCTTGTTTCAGTCCACAAAGTGAAGGTTGTAAACATCAATGGTAACCCAGTTACACTGGTACCCAGGCCAAACCCTGAAACATTCAGCTCAAACTGTCAAGTTTTCCTTTTACCTGTGGTCATGTACTTAAGATTGTGGCTTTTAAAATGTCAATAAATATTTTAAACACAAAAAAGTTGTGTTCAAAGTAGACCCCTTTTAAAACTTTTAATGACCCTAAAAAACAAAAAGCTAAAGTAATGATTCTGAACCCTAGGGACCAGAAATGATTGATAAAATGAGCAGTGTTCATACCTTGCTGCTGGTTCAAGAAGTGCTGCAGGCAAAGAGACAGTTTACTTGTGGAGCTTGGAATCTTAATTCAAAAGGGTTCCGAGAGGAATGTTCAAGGCTCAAGGTTCTAATGGCACTAGGTAGCATTTACATATTTTAGTAAAAGTTGCTGTGTTCCAGGGTGTACATATTGAGTTTCTGTAGTCTTTTTTCATAGGGCTTTTGATGGAGAGCCTGTACTATTTTAGTTGCCCCCTCTGGACCGCCTTCATTCTATCTATTAACAGAAAGACTCTGGCTTTTCAAGAGTTCTGTTCTGGAGCAGGCACTTAAAAAATCACAATAAACCCTGACAAAATGAAAAGCTAAAGTAAGAGTTTAAATCCTTGAGAATCAGGAATAATAACATGAGCAGGATTTATACAGTACTGTACCTTGTTTCTGGGGCAAGCAGTGCTGTAGTCAAAAGAAGCAGTTTACTCTGGAGTCTGGCAGTTCTAACTCAAAAGGGTTCTGAAAGTTCTCAGGGCACTAGGCAGCATTTAAATATTTCAGTAAATGCATTTAAAATAAATACATTAAAAATAAAGTTGTACCATGCTTCACACTAGATTGAAAGGGGGGGGGGGGTTAGACAACAATAAAATAAGGTACGCATTGTTTCCATAACAGGAAAGATGCCCACTGAATGACTTGTACCACTCTACATTTACAGTGTTTTGTATATATTTATTTATTGCCGTGTATACCTTTCCACATGGGAGACCTTCAGCCTCCACATAGGAGGCAGTATGGCGTAGTGGTTAAGGGCACTGAGCTGCAAATCTGGAGACCTGTGTTTGAATCCCATCAGTTGCATACTATGTGACCCCGAGCAAGTCACTTAACTTCTTTGAGCTCCCAGGTGGCACCTAAAAACAAGCTCTGGATTAGTGTGCCTTTCCTGGTTAAACAATTTCCCCTTCCCTTCCCTTATCCTCTTTTCCTTTGTCACCCACACCCCCCCATGTCAAACTTGAAAACAAGCTTCGGCTCAGAGTGTCTCTCTCTGGGTAAAACTTCTAAAAATATTAATAAATAAAATAAACAGATCTGATTCGGTCAACATTTGCTGCCATTTTCATAGCACTGCCCACTAGGATGGAACTTTTTCATCACAGTTTCTGCCAGTGGTATCTTGCAGTAACACTATGTAATCCAATGGCAAATATTGTGCTTCCCAGAAAACTGTGCCATCTTTATCACAGAGTGCTTTATCCTGGCAGGTGCCACTGTACCTGATCACTTAATGAGCAGGCATCCTGACCAGGTAACCAGCTCGAATCCAAGGTACTATAGAGCTGAAGATAAGCACATTTTAGTTAATTATTTTGATTTTTGTTGACCAGGAAAGGAGGACGAGGCAATTCTGCATATTTTCAGCCTCATCCGGGGGGAATACAAATGGAAACCAACTGACATTGAACCAGATTAAGCTGTTTGTACTTTTAGTGACTGTGGGGGAAATGTGGCCCTGACCCTGGGGAAAATACCCTTCTCTTTTTTGAGAAGTGGCATGGGGTCGTTAACGTTCTTCTTTACAGGTAGACAGGACCTTGGTTAATGTCTCATCTGAAAGACGGCACCTCAGGAGTGCAGCATCCCCTTCATGATATACCACAGTGTCAGTATTAAGATTTTACCCCAAGGGTTTGGTTTGGAGCTAGAACCCACAACCTTCCAATCTTCCACCCTGAGAGGTGAGTGTACAACCTGCTGAGCCACTGACACTGCTCGATTTTTAAAGGGCATGACATGGCCCATGGATTAAGCCCCTGTGTGCAACTTCCTGTTGCTGGGAAAGATCCCTGCACTAGTAAAAATGTCATTTTCAGCATTTTATACACATAGGGCAGCATTTTTCCTTTTTCTCACAGTTACAGAAAACATGTCTGCCCCACCCCAAATCAGGGGGCTTACCTTAAGTATCTCCCAGGGCTCCAGTAATGCTCTCTGCCAGGCAGCCTTCCTGCAAATATGATAAATCCATGGTTGTTGGTGTACTTCTGTTGATTTGTGTGAGAGTGCCATGATGTATCTCCGCGCTGTCCCCTTAAGTTCCACAGCCAGTGTGTATAATGTAAATGGTCTGGGCTGGGTCCAAGTGTTTCAGAGCTCGTGACCAGCCAGACATTTCCCTGCTCTGCCCTACTCTGCTATAGCCAATAGAGCAGAGGAAGCCCTACATAGTACTGTAAATATTTACTTTTAATACTTTGCTGTTTTGAGATAGGATAAGTTATTTAACCTGCTTTCCTTGCAGTATGCATTTCTCAATGGAAGCCACCATGTTTGGTCCAGGACTTCCAGTTTTGGGCCAATTGGGACACAAGGGACTTTGAGAGGTACTTAGCTCAGGTACCTTGTGGGAGAAACTGTGAACTCTAGTGCTTGGCACCTAAAGGAACCAATGGGAGCACAAGACTGAGCCTGACAGCTCCCTCAGCCAACTGGAATGCAGAAAAATGGACCAGTCCAGTAATCCACTTCAAACAGTGTGGGATTTCATTGCGAGACTCTGGGGAGCAAGGAGCTTGACGGCTCTGCGAGGATCCAGAATACGAGAAGCCTAGTTTTCCTTTGGTGTGAATCCGGCAGTCCCAAGGGGGGTGTCGATCCAGTGACCAAACTGTCTACCAGCTGGTGGGGTCACCAGTAGGTAAACTGAACTTTGCCATAGACACTTTGTTGAGCTTGGGCCCATGTCCATCCTGGCCTGTGCCGTTTGTTCCTGGGCTAACTACAACTTTCTGGTGAGTGACAAGCCTCATGGATCCAGCCCCTGTGCAGCAAATGATAGCAGGTTGTGGCCACCTACAGGGAAAGGCCAAGAAGAAGAGGTGAGTCATGTCAGCCCAGTTTCCCCATGTGCAGCAGCTTTCAGCCTCAGGTCTTCATTTCGCCAGGCCATCCATCTTCTAGTACAGTGAGTAATTCCAGGGAAGCTCCCTGCAACAAGTATTTTAATTGTCTTGTGGTACCATCTAATTGCTCTCTGTTAAATTACAAGGGTTTCAATGGACTAGGTCAGACAGCCATGGATACAACTAATCCTGGATCCTTGTTTAGTTGTGATTAATCACTTTCTGTCCATCAAGGGCCCCAACATCAGCTGCAACACCAGCAACTTTGGGCACCGTATCTGGCCAGCCAGCACTACACTCTGAACCCAGCAGTTGTGAGACTGTTTAACTAAGGGACTACACTGAAGCAAGCAAAGTAACCTGGTTAACACCAGTAAAGCAATCATTTGTCTGAATTTATGTCCCCTCCTCGTTCACCCTCTTAATAAACTATCTTTACTGTTTGCTATTAAGCTGGTTTGTAAGCATCTCATTACTGGGTTTAGACTTACTGTGGTCTGGGAAATAGCAGGTGAAAGTGTATGTTTTGAATTTAATATTGCTTTACAGGAGGTTTCAGGAGGAACAGACACCAGTGATAAGTGCAAGGGGGTGTGAGCATATTAATCCTTTCTGGAAACTGTGTGTTAACTGCTGCAAAGGGTTGTTGTCAAGCCAAAGGTAACCGGTCACTAGGTGGGATTGTGGGTGGCTATAGCTTCCCGGAGGACTGTATCAGTTCATATAGATGCCCATGAACACCATACTCTGGGTGGCGGCACAAATTTATTGTGGTTACTGAGGGTAGGGGAACCCCAGTACTGGCTAATTTGGAACCCAGACCCCTCAACCTGTTATTAGAAAGACATTGAGGGGTAGTAGCCCTTGGAACAGAGCTGTCTAGGGGTTACAGCTTGGAGGCACCACTGGGATCAGTGCCCCCTAGTGACCAAAATACAATATTGCAGCTGTTGGTTAATTTAGTGCAAAACTTAAAATGGAGACGCTTGCTAAGGTTAAACCTGAAATTCCCCCTTACAAAATGGCTGTGTAACCCCTCACCTCTGCCTTTTGCCAAAATGACAGGTGGCATGCTGTTGAAGCTGACAGCAGTACCTGGTGGGACTGGGTTCAGGGAGGATGAGGTTACTCGGCACAAGGACCTAGGTTTGGTTACTCTGCACAGGGGCACCAGTAAAACCCGAACACAGGAAGCAATAACTGTAATGTCCAGAACCAGGAATGGGATTCCTCAGTGTGGCTTTTATTCACATCCAAGCTGAACAAACAAAGCATAGACGGACCCCATGGGGCTACATTCCTGTAATGCAAATTAGAGACAACAGAACACTTTATCACCATTTCCAGCCCTCAGACTCTAAACCCACCAGGCACACAGCCCGGACTTGCAGGCAGCTTTGGATTTTACAGCCCGACTTGTACACTGCTTGGGTTTTCCCCACTGGCCCAGCTCCCCTACGGCCACATGATCCTTGATCCCATTGAGGAATGAACCAATTTTTCCTGTTGTGGCTCCCAAACCACACTAGAGCCTTCGACTCCTAGAGAGAATTTTCCTCACAATCCCATGTCTGCAGTACTTCCTCATCACTGGCCAAGTGCCTGAGGTAAAGTAGAAATCCACAGAAGAAATCCGTAGAGGTGGACCTGGTCACTAAAGATGGGGAGCCACCCACCTCCAGCTCCCACAGCCCATACCCGGCCATTTCTCTGGAAACTGAACAATTCCTTTACTGAAAACTTTCAAATGTAGATTCTAGGTAGACGTCAGTCACATCTCCTCTACATATCATTTGCATCCCAACAAGCTCTGGACTTGAACCTACTTTTACTTTGCTTAGCCCATTACTCTAGGCTTCCGAATATTTAGTAGTTCAATCCCCACATTACACACACAAGTCTCAGGGTGAAAAACATAGGCCCTTTTAGCAAGAGCAGACACTCACCCTCACGTTGCAGGTGCCCCACAGGGGACTCACAAATCTTCTTGTTCTCCTACATAAACTCTGGAGTAAACAGGCAGCTTTTCCTTCACAAGCAGAACTAGGGGGTTGCCCAAGGAATCTGCAGGGAACCCTTTCCTGCCCCCCCCCGAAGGGAAGGGGCACTGAGACTGGAAAACAGCAGTCTCCACGATTTCAGTTATCTTCTGTGTCTCTCTTTAAGGTGGAAACACACACCCTTCTACTTAAAAGTAGCCCTCTGACAGGGCTGAGGCTCCTAGAGCCTAACTGAGCTGCTTTCTCAGCAAGCTCCCAACTTCACACTGAACTGACTCACACTGACTGACTGTCTGACTTCAAAATCTCCCAACGTTCTATCCAACTCCCTTGCTGCAGAGTCCAATGTGGCTCATGCAGCTGCGATAGTTCTATTGGTGATGTCATCCGTCAGCCTCAGCTGAGACTGAGAACAGAGTGAGACAGTGTGAAACCCATTTAACTGGAGTTTCACAAGCTGCCTTCCCTGCCTACCACTAGGTCTGACTGGGATTCTAGTAACCCCGGGTAACAAGGGGGTTACACTTGCCTTTGACCAGGAAAATGACTGTCCCAGTCATTGTTTACCCGCCCAGGCCATCCCACCCTATGTGCTACCTGCAGAGGGGGATGATCAGGCCCCCTCCTACCATGTGCAAGCACAGGCAGGCAACACTAAGGGCCTAGAGGCCTTTAGCTGACATATCAGCCTCTACACTATCCACTTACTATGGACACCTAGTGGCTCTGGTAGAACCATCCAGAGCATAGCCCTGATAGATCAGTACTGCGGTCCCTACTGCAGGTCAGGGCCACAGCCTGTCTATCCCCCCTGACTCTCTAGGGAAAACCTATCTGCCTTTCATTTATTTATTTATTTTGCTTTTGGTTACCGGGTGGGTGCGCTAGACATAGCAATGCCTATTTTCAGGCACGACCCGGGAGTATACAAGGGAGACACATGACCAGTACGATGTGACGCAGCACAAGGAAGAGGTAGGCAGTAGGACAAATGCAAACAGTGTGAGACATGTAGATTGTTTAGCGTATTCAACAAATAGTGCCAGTTAAACTAAAGCAATACAGCTACCTAGACCATATATAACAATGTTAGTGCTAACAGGTTCAAAGTAAAAAGCAAGTGCCATCAAATGACGTGAAGTTTTGGGAGGGGAGAGATAAGGTAGAAGACAGGGGTAGAGGGGGTAGGAGAGGGAGGGTAAGTAGGGTAGAAGGTAGAGGAGCGAGGAGTGGACTACAGTGGCCGGAAACATGTACAGGGGTTAGAAGCCAGAAGATGTTGACGGTGGAGATTCTTAAAGTGGGCATGGGTGGGGGCTTTGCGAATATATTGTGGAATAGCGTTCCAGTTTTTAGGTGCTAGGTAGGAGAAAGCTTGTGTACCCATAGTGGTTTTGCATCTGGGGATAAAGAGAGGGATGTCGTCATTCGATCGGAGACCATAGGCAGAGGTTTGGGAGTACAGAAGTAAGGAGAGAGATCCAGGTAGACCTGAGCTGTAGATACTGTGTAGTAGAGAGACAAAAGCTAGGTGCCAATGGGCTGAGGGACTAGGCCATTTGAGGTCGGCATAAAGCTGACAGTGGTGTTTGAAGCGCGGCGCCCGGGAGGCATAGCGGCAGATGCTGTTGTAGGTGGTGTCCCATCTGAGGAACGAGGATTTTGAAGCATCTAGGAATGTGACTGAGCCATATGTCAGCGCTGGAAGCAGAACTCCTTGTGCCACAGCAAGCCTGGCAGATGGCGTGAGGGCATAGATTGTACGATAGGCCCCACCAATTTTTGCATTGATGGACTTGCAAGTGGAAGCGATATGGAGGTCGAAGTCCAGGGATTCATCAAGAAGGACGCAAGTATTTGAAAGAGCTGGTACTTATTACCATGGAGCCATTTGCTTTGATTTGGAAGGAATTATAGCTGATTTGAGTCGGGCAGGAGAGCCAAAAGCATAGAGTGAGTTTTTGCTCATTAAGTACCAAATAGTTATCACTTAGCCAGGTTTGAATGCAGTGGAAGTCTTCAGTTAGAGGAATGATTTATATCAAGATGTTTCTTCCGCTACGGTAGATGACAAGATCATCCACATAAAGTAAGGATGAACAGCCAGGAACCGCAGAAGGAAGGTGATTTATGAAAATGGAGAAAGAACGGGCCTAGTACAGAGCCTTGAGGAACTCCCATCTGCACAGGAGAAAGATGAGAGATGGCAGAGATGAAGACTACTGCCTGCATTCGGTTGGTTAGGTAGTTGTCAAACCAGTCAACTGTGTCGGCAGAGAAACCCAGCGAAGAAAGTTTGGGAAGGAGAAGGGAGTGATTTACCAGGTCAAACACCTTCGTAAGGTCAATGAAAATAGCTCCTGTCAGGAGGCCAGCTTCCATAGCACCATAAATATCATTTGTGAGTTTTAGTATAGCTGTGGTAGTGCTATGGCCTTTTCGGAAACCATGCTGGGAGCTAGACAGAAGGTTATACTTCTGTAGATAGTCTGAAGTTTGGGTTGCTACTGTTTTTTCAAGGATTTTACCAAGGATGGAAAGAATGGCAATAGGTCGGTAGTTTGACATGTCTTTAGGGTCCCCTTTCTTAAGGATGGGAGTTATTCTACCTATCTTCCAGATGTGAGGGACAGTGCCATGACATATCGATAAATTAACATAGAAACATTGAAACATAGACTTTGGACGGCAGATAAGGACCGCTAGAGGCCCATCTAGTCTGCCCATTTTCCTACCTACAGGATAGGCATGAATCCTAGTTAACCAACAGCCTATTTCTTCCTACCCCCACAAGAATTGCCTTATGTCTGTCCCATGCATTCTTGAATTCTCCCACAGTTTTAGACCCCACAACCTCCTCAGGAAGGCTGTTCCATGCATCCACTACCCTCTGTGAAATAATTCTCACATTGCCCCTGAACCACCTCCTCCTATCTTTAAATTGTGTCCCCTTGTTCTTGCAATTCTCTTTTCTGAAAAATGCTACCCTCTTGGACTTTGTTGATTCCACTGAGGTACTTAAAAGTTTCTATCATCCCCCTCTCCTTCTTTCCTCAAGGGTATACATATTAAGCTCCTTTAGTATCTCCTCATACGGCTTCTCTTGCAGACCCTGCACCATTTTGTTGCCCTCCTCTGGACTGCCTCTATCCTGTCTATGTCCCTTGGAGATGGGGTCTCCAGAACTGGACACAGTACTCCAGATGGGGTCTCACCAACTGTCTGTACAGAGAGATAACAACTTCCTGTTTTCTGCTGCTGATGCCTCTCCTATACATCCCAGTATACCCCAGCCCTCCTTACTGCCTTCACATTGCTTGCTAACCTTAAGGTCATCTGATATGATTACCCCAGGTCCCTTTCCTTTTTGTTGTTGTTACTACCTCCCACCCATTGTGTATTCTTCCCTGGGTTCTTATTTCCCAGGTGCATTATTTTGCACTTCTTTGCATTGAATCTAGCTGCATACTTCTGACCATTCCTCCAACCTTGCCAAGTCCCTTTTCATCCTTTCCACGCCTCCTTGTGTATCAACCCTGTTGCAGATTTTGTGTCATCTGCAAAAGGCACCTTTTCCTTCCATTCCTCTGCAATGTCACTGATGAAGACATTAAAAGGGCTGGACCCAATACTGAACCCTCGCGGCATCCACTAGTAACCCCTTTCTTCAGAATGGACTCCATTTACAATTATCTTCTGTGTCCTGTTGTCCAGCCAATGTTTTATTCCAGGCTACCACCCTGGGTCCCACTCCCAGGCTGGTTAATTTGACTATTAATCTTTTGTGTGGGACTGTGTCAAATGCCTTGCTAAAGTCTAGGTAGGCCATGTCCACAGCCCCTCCCTGGTCTACTACTTGATCACCCAGTCAAAGAAATCTATTAGATTTGTCTGACATGACCTTCCCGCTGTGAACCCATGCTGCCTTGGGTCCTGTGCTCCACTGGCCTCTAGGTACTGGACTATTCTTTCCTTCAGAAGTGACTCCATCACTTTCCCTACCACAGAGGTCGACTGACAGGTCGTAGTTTCCTGCCTCTGTCTTGGACCCACTTTTGTGAAGGGGAATCATATCTGCCTTCCTCCAGTCCCCGGTACCACACCATCCTCCCATGATTTATTAAAAGAGTAGCCAGTGGTTTCACTAGTTCCTCCCTTAATTCTTTAGAATTCTGGGTGAATTCCATCAGGACCCATTGCTTTGTCCACCTTCAGTTTTAGGAGTTCTTGCAGAACCCTTTCTTCTGTGAAAGGACTGGGATCGACCCCCCCTATCAAGAGTGCTTCTGTTAATTGGATTAGGCACTTCCCCCTCCTCTTTTGTGAATACTGAGCAACGACATTATTTACAATACACATTTGGGGAGGGGTGGAGTGCCCTAAAAGTCCTAACTAATGACCACAATGCCCGAAGGCTAGTCCAATAAAGAGTCTCTCCTGGGCTGGAGCCCAGTGAAGCACAGTTCTAACAGGCCAAAGTCCCGAAGGGGAGAGTCTTTGAGGACAGTTCACACATTTTGAAGTCTGCTAGTATAGGGTGTGTACTGCAATGTCATAAAGATAGAAAAGTTCGGACTTACCAGCCACTTGTAGAATGGAAATTTTGGGACCGACCTGCACCTCTGATGAAGACTCTCCCTGGCAGCATTTCTTCCGATACAGCTGGGCGGACATCTTCCAGGAACTACAGGAGGGCACATCTGGGAACTGCTGGGTTGATGTCATCTCTGGAGATGGAACCTTAGAACAGGAACAAAAAGAAAACAGCTGGTCCGACGTCATCCAATTACCAGGCGATGAACAGGATACAGCTGGGCTGGTGTCCTCTCTGGATCTGAAGTCATCTGGTGGGCCAGTCGATGGATTCTGGAAAGGCCAGTACACTGTAGAACTGATGAATGTGGGGCACCTGAGTCCTGGATGTCCACATTGGTGAATCAATAAGGCACTTCACAGTCTGGTGTGGCAGTATTGACTACCACTGCTCGGCTTTCCATTTAGTGGGCATGGGCACATTTACTGGGAGGTCCTTGCACTGAGGCCAGTAATACCGGGGGTCAGGAGCTTGAATTATTAATCTGCCTTTCACATAATTCACACAGTGGAGATTTCACGTCCCTCTCCGTCCACTATTCTCACTGTCTATAAACAGTGTCCTGCCTCTTCCACTGGGAATACTTCTGGTGAAACAGTCTGTTCTTTACATGCTTGTTGGCCCCAGGATGCACACTTTTCATTGCTTCATCCCAGATCCAGGATTTCCTGCTGTTCTCAATCTCCTCCCAGACTTTCCGAGGAAAGGTCATGCACATAGATCTCATTCGCCTTCTCCTTTAACTAGTCTCCTCCTCTTTACTTGCTTTGGCCAATCTAAGACCGCTGCTTGGCTTGGAGTGGCCAGTCCTGGTTCTGCCAGCTACACATCTTTAAAGAAATTATATAATGGGATTCCATTATTGATTAACACTAATGACACATGTTTGGCTGTCTAGCACAGATGTGTCAAGATAAGAAGCCCAAGCAAAAGACCGGACGAGCTGCCACACATTCATGTGATGGTACAGAAGGCCTATATGTGATGCAGATGCACCCAAAGAGGATGCTAAAGATGAGGCTGTGGAATTTGTCTGGAAGAAGGACTCCTCACCTCTTGTCTTGCCAGCTAATGACCAATGCAGTGTCAGTGGGGAGGTGCTTATACAGAAGGACATAATGAACAAGATTCTCATGCTGGATGCCCCAGAAGAGGGAAGACTGCCTGATGAGCTCCTAGTTAAACCAAGTGTGCTGCCAGTCCATACTCATGCCTATGGCAAAAGACTTGTGGTGCAGCTCTGCAACGTAACCAACTGAGACATTGAAGTTACTCGAGGCTGTACCCTGGCTCAAAATATCTGCAGATGCTGCAGTGTTGCCAGCCAAGTGCTGCACAGAGAAGGGTAGTGATGTGTCTCTAGATATGTTCGACTTTATAAGGTCTCCCATCTCCAGTGAGTGGAAAGACAGAGTCAGCTGCAAGTTGGTCCAGCGGAGCAAAGTATTTTCATTGAAAGAATGGGACGTTGGATGCGTTACTGGCACCAAACAGCACATTATGCTCCATGATATGAGAGGCCATTCCGAGAGAGGTCACACATATTAACACCTCCAGATGTTGATGATGTCAGATGCCATCTTCAAGAAATGCTAGCAGCTGGAATCATCCAGGAATCACATAGCCCTTATGCATCCCCGATTGTGGTGCTCCAGAAAAAGAATGGATCGGTGAGGATGTGTAGATTACAGGACACCATACCAGATCAGTACACTATTCCTTGCATCCAGGATGCCCTTGATTGCCTCAACAGAAGTCAGTGGTTTTCTGTTTGGACCTCAGAAGTGGGTATTATCAGATCCCAATGGTTCCAGGGAATAGAGAAAAACTGCTTTTATCTGTCCCCTGGGCTTCTACGAATTAGTACGCATGCCCCAAGATATATCTGAAACAACTGCCATTTTCATTGATTAATGGAGTGTGCTATAGGAGACAAGAACCTCCTTGAATGCCTTGTTTATTTGGATGATGTCATCATGTTTGGCAAAACACCTGAGGAGCATGAGATTCACCTGTTTAAAATCTTGGACAGATTAGAAGACTTCGGGTTGAAACTATCAATGGACAAGTGCCTGTTTTTCCAAAGAACTGTAAAATACATAGGCCACATCATGTCTTCTGAAAGCATCCAGATGGACCCCGCCAAAGTAGAGGCTTTAACCACATGGCCGAGGCCCAATAATCTCAAAGAGCTCCAAAGTTTTCTAGGGTTTTGTGGATATCATCAATGCTTTGTCAAGGACTACACAAAAATAGCTTGAGCACTGTTAAACCTCAAACAAGGGAATCCTCCTACAAATCAGAGGTTCAAAAGGGGCAGTGAAGGAAGGAGACATGGTTTACTTTAAACCTGATGAAATCTTTGGGTCAAAATGGACTTTAGATTATGACACAGCATTCCAAGAAATATCTACCAGCTAACCCATGCACAATACTTGCATACAGTATTGTGACCAACCAAACCATATGTACTTCAAACAGATGCCAGCCTGAGTGGCTTTGGAGCTGTACTTTATCAAAATATGAAGAAGGACTATGTCCTGTGGTGTTCATAAGCAGAAGCTTGACCCCATTGGAAAAAAACTATCCGGTTCAAACATTAGAATTTCTCGCTTTAAAATGGGCCGTAGTCAACCAGTTTCATGAGTATTTATATGGTGCTAACATTCTGGTCAGAACAAACAATAACCCTCTCACATATGTCCAAACATCGGCCAGGTTGGATGCAACTGGACACAGGTGGCTCTCTACTCTATCAACATATGATTATTCAGTAGAATAACATTCAGGTTTAAACCATTTTGATGTGGATGCTCTCCAGAAGGCCTGCTTCAAATCAAGAGTGAGTGTGAGATGTCAGAACAATCCATGAAGGCCCTGCGCCACAAGTTTGAAAGGGATGAACATCCATCTGGTGAGATTGTATATTGCCTAGCTGATTGCCTGGGACCTCCAGATACCTGTATGCCTGCAGCTTACTGTAGTTTCATTGCATTGGATTTAAGTACCTTGCTTCAACTCCTCCAGCAAACATCCAGAGAAGACAGTATCACGATCCCTGCTTTGACTTGTACAAAATGCTATAAACAAAGGAAAGATGTTTCTACACTATGATCCAATGATCAAAGAACTGATTTACTGTTTCATGAGGGCCCAAATGAAGGCTTGAGATGAATTACTCTATCAGTAATCACAAATGTGCCAGCCCGTGGTGCTGAGGGTTGAGGCCCTGGATGACACACCTTGCACCGTAGCAGTGACCCGAATTCAGGGATGGACTCGGGGAGCCGGGGGTAGGCAGGGGAGGGAGAGGATTAAGCATTAGGAAGACAACTCTCCTCTCCCTGGGGCTGCTCGGTGCCCTCGTGACCCCTGATGGAGATTGGGAGTACTGCAGGGATCACTAGCCAGATGAAGGGGGCAGGAGTGCGGCAGACGTCAGCAGGCAGCCTTGCGTGGATGTCATAGCATGCTGTACTCCCAGGGAAACATAATAAGAAAATCTCTGACTCGGGGATAGGAGATGGCACACCCATCCACCCAGCACTCCACCACCGGTCATCCTTCATTCCTGGCCAAGCCCAACCTGGCCTGAATTGAATTAGATAGAGTGCCCTGGGTGGATAGGGCGGCCCTACCTCAGGGGGCTTAGAGCCGGGGGGATAGCCAGGCTGGTGCCAGGAAATCAGAGGCTTCTCAGGCACGGAGGTAGAGCAGGGTGATACAGGGGATGCCTGAGAGAGTTCCCCGGGTCGGTGCTAAAATAGAATCCACAAAAAAAAAAAAGTAATCACAAATGACAAAGGGAAAGTTGTGAAGAATCAATTGATGTTACCTTCAAGGTTTAAGCGTGTGATCTTAAAAGCCCTACGTGACCAAATGGGACATTTGGGCAGTGAGAGAACTGCAGGCTTAGTGCGTGCCCATTTCTACTGACCCAAGATGAATGCAGATGTTGTCCAATACATTAAAACTTGCAGCAGATATCTTCAAAGAAAGGCCCAACCACAAAGGGCAGCACTGCCACTAGCACACCTATGGAGCTTGTGTCATAGATTTTCTAAGTTTGGAGCCTGATGCAAAGAACATTGAAATGTCCTTGTAATGTCAGACCATTTTACCAATGCAGCACAAGGAGGTAGGCAAGCAATGTGAGAAGGCAGTAAGGAGGGCTGGGGTATAATGGAAGGCATGAAAGGTGTCACCTGTAGGAAACAGGAGGTAGTTATTTCTCTGTACAGACAGTTGGTGAGACCCCATCTGAGTACTGCATGCAGTTCTGGAGACCCCATGTCCGCAAGAACATAGACAGGATGGAGGCAATCCAGAGCTGGGCAGCTATATGGTGCAGGGTCTGCACTATAAGCCATACAAAGAGAGACTAAAGGAGCTAAATATGTATACTCTTGAGGAAAGGAGGGAGAGGGCGACATGATAGAGACTTTAAGTACCTCAAGGGGAATCAATAAAGTCCAAGAGGGTAGCATATTTCAGAAAAAGTTGTGCAAGAACAAGGGGGCACAATTTGAAGATAGAGGAGGGGTGGTTCAGGGGCAATGTGAGGAAGTATTTTTCTACAGAGACGGTGGTGGATATAAGGAACAGCCTACCTGAGGAGATTGTGGGGTCACAAACAGTGGGAGAATTCAAGAATGCATGGGATGCCATAAGGCAGTTCTAGTGAGGGTAGGAGGAAGTAGGCTGTTGGTTAACTAGGCTCTGCAGTTTATCCAATAGGTAGGGAAATGGGCAGAGTGGGTGTACAAGTGATCCTTATCTGGCATCAAAATCTATGTTTCTGTGTTACTCAACAAAAGACCAAAAGCAGCAACAGTGGCCAAGGTTCTTGTTGAAAATGTTTTGTACATTATGGTGCCCCACAATGTATCTACTCTGATCAAGGAAGGACTTTGAAAGTTGGCTAATCAAAGAAATGCTATTGCTGTGGTGTGCTGAGAAAATCAAGAACCACTCCCTACCACCCACAAGGTGATATGCAACCAAAATATTTAACAGAATGTTGCTGGACATGCTAGGCACACATCACAGAAAAGAAAGCCACGATGTAGTCAGCAAATGAGTACTTTAGTGCACACCTGTAATTGCACAGGTTTCTCACCATATCAGTTAATGTTTGATCGTGAAGCCCATCTTCCAGTGGACGTTTGCTTTGGCATGTCAGCGGGTGGAATTCAAGCAGATAACTATCTGCGATATGTACAAAAACTCAAAGCCCGGCTTAATCACACTTATTAACTTCCCCAAACTATGGCTGCCAAGAAAAATCTAGAAAATAAGTTAAGACACGATAAAAGAGTCAAAGCTCAAGAACTACAACCTGGAGATCGTGTTCTGATGAGAAATTTGGGATTGCAAGGGAACCATAAGATAGCTGACCACTGGAGTCACACTACCTATGTAGTCATCAGCAAGCTGGATGATCTTACAGTTTATAAAGTACATCCAGTGGTGATCCACAAGCTGTGAAAACAATCCACAGGAATCATCTCCTGCCAGTTGGGCAAATTGTCCCAGATACAGTCCTGTACTGTATTGCTCTGACTGGGCCTGTTACTAGATCTGTCTCTCGAAAACAGCAGTCTGGGCCACTTTCATGAATGGGCACCACATGGGCCATCCTCCAGTCCTGCAGCGTGCATCCTGTGTCCAGTGATGTACTGAACAGGTCTGCTAGTGGTCTCACCAGGATTTATGCTAGCTCCCTAATATCCTAGCGTGAATGCCATCTGGTCCCGGGTGCATTGTCCACTCTCAGCATCCTTAGTCCTTTTAGCACCCTTTCTTTGTAACATAAGAAATACAATCTAAAACACAGATATTTTAGCTACAAATTAACTGTATTTTGCTTCTCTGTAGTGTGTATCTTAAGATAGATAAGGTTTTGCAGCCAAGTTATTTTTTTTTCTGTGCTAATAAATTTAGAAGGTCAAGCTTAGACACTTATCTATGAAACAGCATAATTTGCTTAACACTTCAATACAACTTTCTCTGTGTATAAGGAGTGTCCTTTGATAAGATTAAAGTCAGAGACAGACTGTAGAGACAGGTGCTGTATTCTTAGCATAAGTTGCTTGGAAACTTCTAGGTCAAAATATTATTAAAACACATCAATTATGGGGCCATGTCTTAAATTATCAGCTTGTTATGATATAAAAACATTGAGTTGTGGATTGCACATTTGTTATGCAGAAAAGAAGCATTGCTGTAATAAGCATTATAACATGGGCATCTACCTGTGTGTGACATGATTGGTGGTGGCGCAGCAGGTGACCATTTATCAATTTCTGTTACCGAACAGTATCTGTTTGGTGAACAGTTGCCAGACAAAATCAAGCAGCACACCAAACTAGTTATTGGAGGCTGTGAATGATTGTGCAAGGCAGCCATTGTTTCAGAACCCAAGCGAGAGCTCATGTCCCTCGATGATCCCTGTATGTCGTTCAGGGAACGCTGATGTTAAATATAGGGGTGTAGCCAGGGATTTCAGATCTGCACACCAAGTGGACTCACTGCTACCCCTCTCCCCATTGTTAGAGTGAGCTACCCCACCCCGGGGTGTAGCCAGACAATATACAAATGTACACGAGGACCGGGTTTGTTGCCTCATTTGGCACAATAAATACAGCTTTTGTATCTCATGACAATGGTTGTTGCCATGCATGGGTAAATACAAATGCCCTGCATTGCTCCCTAAGACACCCACACACCAGCCCAGAGCCTGTAAAGTTGTAATGTCCTTGGGATGCAAAGACAGTATTGGTGACCAGTCCTTCTAGTTTCGACTCCTATGAATAAAATTACTGAAAGGTTCAGCATTTTCTTTGTTAGTGTTCATGGAAAAAGGAAGCAGTTCAGACCCTATTTGCTACCCTCCTTAAATAAAATTGCACACCATGGAGTTCCTGGAGTATGCCTGCCTACACCCATGGTTAAATATACAGTGGCATGGCAAATATTTCCCCAGAGCACAAGGACTGTTCCCACCCATCTACAAAGCAAAAGTCAAAATGTTCATCAGCAAAGTCATGGTTCCAGAATAGAAGCAATTCCCACACCGGTGGACATAGTAGTATCGAGGCGGATTGTAATACTAGCAGACACCCTCCAAAATGAACAGTTGTCGCTTGTGCTGTAACGGCAGGAAGTAAAAGTGCCTCAATCTCCTGTACTGTGTAAATGTTGGTGTTCTTCAGCCACTGTTAAGTACTCCGATAAACACAGTAGTAACCATGTCGGGGAGAGAGATAGAGAGAGAGACATTGACAGGTGACACACATACCATCAATGAGCGCGATACAGGGATGCAGCACTGACAATCACCACCTGTGTTTCTCTCTCTCTCTCTGTCATTATTTGGAAGTTGAGGGGACAGAGGTAATAGGGATGAACTGTGGAGGAAGAGATCCCTGCCACCTACACAGTGGACACAGTAGTATCAGGCAGAGTATGTAATACTAGCAGTCAGACATCCTCACAAACAGATGGTTCTCGTTCATGCTGTAACGTACAGAAAGTAAAACTGTCTCAATCTCCTGTACTGTGTAAGTGCCAGTGTTCTTCAACCACCATGTGTGTACCTCCAATAAATGCAGTAGTAACCATGTCAGATGGAGAGAGAGACATTGACAGACAACACACGTACCATCAATGAGCACGATACCGGGAAGAGGCACTGACAATCACCACCTGTGTTTCTCTCTCTGTCATTATTTGGAAGTCGAGGGGACAGAGGTAATAGGAATGAACTGTGGAGGAAGACAGACAGAGAGTCAGCACTGAACTTTTTTTTTTTTTAGCTTTTGGTAACTGGGTAAGGCCCACTAGGCACAAATGCCTGTTTTCAGGGGTGACCTGGGAGCACTAGACAGTTAAGTGACTTGCTTAGAGTCACACAGTATGCAAGTGGAGATTGTGAGAATCAAACTCAGGTCTGGTCTGCTGGATGCATCAAGCTTATTCACACCTCGTTCCTCTAACTTCTAGGCTTTACTGCCAGCCCCAGGTACTTCCTTAATTTTGCACTTGGTATGCAAAGTGAAAGACTGCAGGTGCAGCACATAGAGCAATACAGCACCTTGTTATCATCAGAATAAAAAGTTCCATTTGCTCCTTTATTTGACTCTGTATAGTCTGCTTATCACAAATTTGTATGTTTGGAACTATTTGTACTGTGGCAGAACACAGTAAACTGTGGTTCCACGGCCATAAATAATGGAAGAACACTAAATAGTTCCCATATGTTTTCCTCTTATTTCAAAAGTCTTTGTCAATTTCTCTCCACATTTGCCCATGTTATAAGCGCAATGACCCACTCGAGGGTGTGTAGTTCCAGCCAGGGATTAGTGTACCGGGTGCTGTGAGGACACTTTCGGTCTGCAGACTCGTGCCTCAGAAAGCACCTGGGGTGTTGATTAATCCCAATAATCTACACATCATGGGTTATTGCTTACCTAATAGAGCTAAGGAAATAGTTACAAGGAAGAAAAAAAAACACAGGGTAAGTTTTCCTATATAAGTTATCTTCAAGACACAAGGGTAAGAAGTATTTTCTTCAGATAGTCAGCTCAGCATAATGGACCAGCTGCAAACAGAAAAGAACTCTCAGAGCTTTTTAATCTGAGAACTGGTTTGAGCTAATGGTGCTAAGCAAATTGTATGTTTTCTGGTTATAGGAACAGGGTGACTTTTGTAAGGGAATACATTTCTGTTCACTGTTGTGATTATTTTCTTGTTAATTTATTCTGCATGAGTTGCCATCAGTAAATTTTGCTTTAATAAGAATTAATTGCTTAGAAATGGATATGGCTACTCATTTTAGAGTTTTAGAAAATAAATTAGCTGACTGTCAAACAAAAGACAGAAGTTTTTATGATTACTGCCATAATGGGTTCTTGGGGACACTGAAGTTAACCATAGAGTTGTATAAACATGTATTGATTTGTTCAGATCCTAATTGTCCTGTCCCAATTCACAGAATAGTTGGATGGTGTAAACTGAATTCAGAACCTGATGCTGCTGGGGCATGTAGGATATATACCTGCCCCGGGCATGGCAGTACTAATATAAACTGTGTGGTTGTTAGAGTTTTTGCACATATAGAAAATTACCACTGTCCGTCTCCATTTTCCCATAAACATGAGTTCTAAGGAGATTTTGATGAATTTAGTGTGTACTTGCACTAGGAAAAAATACTTCTAATCAGTAAACAAGATCAGGACATTATAGAGGGAGGGGATATAATAGGTTCAGAACATCATGAACTACCAGCCCTTTTTATAGCCACTCCGGTGAGGTTATACCATAACATAAATCAGCTACTGGCTGTGTCTGCTTCTCCCGAAGGTTTTGGGAATCAGGAAACTGACTCTCTTGTATACAGAGAAAGCTTAAAGAGCCATGCCCTGGAAACAACACCCGACCTGGGCAAAACATTAGCATAACCTATACGGTGGAAGCCACCCAATGTGTATGACATGGCCATGAGTGGCACTGCAGACGTTATTAATGGTGTGGTTGTTTAAAAGTGAACTCTGAATGCAGCAGGGAAATAAAAAAAATCAATTTAGTGCTAAAAGTCCAAAACTGGGCATTTCTGCAGCAGCTGCTGTACTTGAGGGCTTTTCAGAAGTGTCCCTTCAAGGCAATGGACACAGTCTTGTCCTCAAGGTAAATCCTTATTTCCTCTGCCTATACAAACTTCTGGAACACCCTTTTTCTTTTGGACACAAGTTTTACAATTTAACCCAAGGAATGCCATGGCGGTTTGTGTTTCTTTACTAAACAATGTAATAGTTAATGGCTCTGCTCTAACTGTTTGTTGGGGCCATTGTTTCTGCATTGGTGTTGTTTGGCCTCATGGATGGTGCCTTACTTGAAACACGCTTAACACAGAAACTCAGTTACATAGACATCGATGGCTGATAAATACCTAGTGGCCACTCCAGTCTGCCCAAACCTGTCTAATTTTGGGACTGTTCCCTTGTCGGCCGTCCTCCCCCCCCCCACCAGTTGCCTCCTTACACGCTATTTCCATGTGCTTATCCCATTCCCTTCTGAACCTCTCCACTGTTTCATTTCTGGCAATCTCCTTTGACTGCATGTTCTAGTCAGTCACCACTCTTTCAGTAAAAAAGTATTTCCTGATATCTTTCCTGAACCTCTTCCTGTCAGTTTCAGGAAGTTTCCCCTGGTACTCGTGTTACCACTCACTGTGAGCAGCTCGCTGCTGTCCACCTTGTGTTTTCTGCAGAGGTAAATGAACGTTTCAGTCATGTTGTCCCTCTTTCTCCAGTCATACAGTGCGTATGTGCGTAGATCCTCCAAGTGCTCCTCATAGGACTTACCCTTTTGCCCCATTATCAGTTTTGAGGCTCATCTCTGCACTGCCTCTAACTTTTCCTCATCCTTCTTCAACTGTGGCTCTGAAATTACACACAATACTCCAAGTGAGGGTGAACCAGGGATCTATACAGGGGCTATATTACCTCTCTCCTGCTAAATATCCTTCTTCCTATGCATCCCAGAATCTGGTTTACCTTACCCTACTGCATTCTTTTTTTTTACTTTATGTTTAGTCATTTCATCGAAATGAACACATAAAGTTACACAATGCTTGGTTCAGAGTGTAGGTTGGTAATACTTAACATTGTTAAAATAGATAACCTCTATCTCTTCTCCTCTCCAGATCATTATGGCATATGGGGACTCCCACAGTATATTTAAGAAACAGTTTGTATGGTCACCATATTGGCCCTCTACATAATGACTAGGATCACTGCCCTTATATGTTTCAGGAAAATGTTCACAGAAACAAAACCCGTTATATTTCAAACATGCTTGTAGCCCCAAGGTTCATGTTTCTTAAATTAAAACAGGTTATAAAATATCCCTTTCATTGTGGACAATTTCTTCAGACTCGATTGCCCCCGCCATTCATATTTTAAAACTCTGATTATGAAAAAGTAAGATTTCTTCTCAGGTTACACCTTCCAGTGATAACATTCTAAGCCAAAACCAACATTTTATATGAAAGTTAACCAAACTGCAGTCTTTTATAGTTCTGTAACAAAAACGTAGTCAGTGCAAAGTGCATTCCATAAACAGAATATTGCAAACGATTCTAATGCTTTGCAATTGGGAACTAGTAAACAGAAAAATACTGTAGCATGATCCTCACATTGGTTCTTATTAAGATGAGCAGCGTGGTCGATCAGTACCATCCACAGAAAGGGGATTTAGCCCAGTGGACTGATTAATTAACTCAGCCCCAATGAAGTTTCATGCTTCTTCTGAGCTTGTTGAAGCCACACTTCATGGCCTTTGTGCACCATGAGGCAAGGACCCCTCAGTGTACTCGGGATCATGTGACTCTGGGGGTTGGTGTCAGTTCAGTACTTCACTGCCATTCCTATTATGCATCTCTCTGACTCCTGCACTACCAAGGCCAATACCAACAAGCAAACATTCGGCATTGACAAATGCTTGTTACATGACATCCCTTGCATGTTTATACAGGGATGCATCGTCTTCTTGTTTTTTCTGTTTTTCCTTCTGCCCATCTCCCTTCATTATTCTGTTTCCACTATTACTATTTTCTTCTCACTTACAAGCTATTCACTCTTCTAATAGGACACAATGTATATTAGTCAGAACATCCACTTCCTTTGTTTTGCTTAGTTTCTGAGATTTCTAATTACATTTTCGTGATCTGTTTGCCTTTTCCTCTCCTCTCCTATGAAATAGCACATGCTTCTCAGAATATAAAGTGAAATAAAATTAACAAGCATTTGTCAATGCCAAATGTTGTTGAGCTAGCATTAGCAATGGTGGAGCTAGAGGCAGCACAATAGCTATGGCAGTGAAGTATTGAAGTGGCAACCACCCCACCTGTGAGAGTGACAGGCATTGGGGTGTGCCTTTAGGGTCATCAGCTATAATACTCATGGCATTGTACCTTACCCTACCCTGTAGACACTGACAAGTGTTGTGGTGTGCTTTGGGGTCTTTGGGCATCATACTTACCCATTCCATAAAGAAATATGGTGACGTGGGTGCAGTATAGGAACGTGGGGTGAGTTGTGGCCAAACAGTGCAAGACACACCATGATGCCTGTCAGTAGCTGTAGAGTGTGTGTGGGGTGGAATGGCGTGAGCATTACGTCACCGATGATCCCAAGTCATAACCTTGACGCCCGCCAAGTCCATACCGGGTAGGGTGCTAATTAGAAACCCTAACACCGTGAGGCATGTAGTGGTGAGTTTCACTCCACATTTGCAACATGGCTGCTTCTCAGGCCATCTCATGAAAAGTGGTACAATCACTTTGCTAGCTGAAATGTGATTTTGCACAGCGGCTGTGCCATTTAGCGATAGAGGGATGAAAACGCAGTTTTGGGCAGGATGTGGAGAATGACAACTGTATTGTTCATGCGGAGGCATAAAAAATGGCAACGTTGAGAATCTGGAGTAGTAATATGAAATATTGGTGAAGCAATGAACGTGCATACAAACTGGCAACAGACGTCCACAACCCAACCATTTGTGGGAGTTTTTAAGGCACATTTTCAGCATAGATATTTTTGGACCTCCTTCATGAACAGTAGTGCTGTGATTTTGGAATGTGTCCCAAAGGTGATTTCCACAGTGAGCACATCATAGTGCATCACATTTGTGGAAACATGTTTTGGGCAGGCTGTGAAAATGGCAGCTGTACTGTTGAAAAGGAGGTGTGCACAAATGCCAGTGGTGAAAATGTGGCATGAAAATATTGCAAATTTATGAAGTTATAAGGTTGTGTGGAAACTGTGCAATGCACACTTGCAGCACAGTCATTTTATGGACTTTCGGTGCCAAATTCTCAGCATAGGCATTTGAGGACCTCTGCTCATGAAAAGTGTCATCGTCATTTCCTCAAACTGTCCCAAAAACTGATTTTGCACAGCAACTGTGCAATTCTACACTGAGCAGCGATGCAGCAAACATTTTAGCCAGGATGTAAAATGTCAACTGTACAGTTCATAAGGAGTTGCAGAACAATGGCAATGCTGAAAATCTGGGTGAAAATAGTATAAATTCGCGAACTTCGAGGAGTGCATGCAAACTCCATGATACACGTTTGTAACAGTCATGTTAAGATATCGTCTGCCAAATTTGCAGCATCGCATTTGGGACTGTGCTCATGAACAGTGTAACTGTCATTTTTGTAATTTGTCCCAAACAGTGATTTCCCACATCGACCGAGCTATTTTGCGCCGGACGTGCGAAAACACATTTTGGGCAGGATATGTAAAATGACAGCTGTACTGTTCATCAAGAGGTGTGGAAAAATGCCAATGGTGAAAATCCAGGGTGAATATATTACAAATGTACGTTATGAGCGTGCGTGCAAGTCACACAACTCATGCTCATAACACAGTCATTTTAAGGAGTATCATCACCAAACTTTCAACATAGGCAATTCAGGACCTCTGCTTATGAACAGTGTCACTGTAATTTTTGTGATCTGCCCTGAACACTGATTTCCCACAGCAACTGTGCTATTGTGCGCCAGAGGTGTGGAAACACATTTCGGCCAGGATGTGAAAAATGAAAGCTATACTGTTCACAAGGAGGTGTAGAAAAATGACAATATTGAAAATCTGGCATGAAAATATTGTGAATTCATGAACTAATGAGCGTGCGTAGCAACAGCACAATGCATGCTCGTAAAACAGCCATTTTTTTGATTTTTTTCCACCAAATTTGCAACATAGGCTTTTTGAGAGCCCACCTCATGAACCCTGCCACTGTCCTTGCGTTAATCAGTCCTGAAAGATGATTCCGTACCATGACTGCAAATTCACCTTTCAGGACAGATTAATGTCATAACAGTGACAGAATTCATGAGGAGGAGTCCCAAAACCCCATGTTGAAAATTTGGTAAGCCCCAAACTGCTCGAGATATGCATTAAAGTTGGAAAAACCCTATTCATTCCATCATACAGCTTGCCAGCATTTCCTCAGTTTGCGGTCAGCTTTGAAGAGTGCAGATGTGTTCCTGGTCCACTAGACAATCTGTATGCCTATTTTCAGGTACGATCCGGGACAGTACAATGAAAATACAGGTTCAAACAAGGTATATAACAACAAGAGGAGCAATGTACAGAGTTACAAGAGAGCAAGATAAACATAGATAGTCTACAGTGAGCAGTAATAGGTAAAATATACATATACATACAGAATAAATAGACTAACACATTCAATGGTAATTACATTGCATGAGTGACCCTATTTACCAGGGTCACTTAATTCATAAGAAGATGGCGATCAATCACATGCTACCCAGAGTTAAAGGACAGTAGGCAGTGGGTCAGATGGGACCAATTTGGAGACCTGGTTAGGGTGGCTTGGGACACCCCACACCAAGGACAGTTTCAAGTGCTCCCACAGGAATTCTGGAGACACAGTTGGGAGGGAGGAACATACATGGACAGGAAGGAGTTCCATAGCCTCAGAGCACATGTAGCAAAGTCCTATCCCCATTATGGTTCGAGTATATGGAATTTTGAGCACCGCTGGACCCTGAGACCTAAGGGAGTAGGAGGAGGAGGATATAGCAGGCATGAGAAGCTGCACTGAAGCCCGGTTGAGTGCCAGTTCTGAGCACCTTTCCTACAAAGCAGCCCAACCTGTGTTTCAAGTGATTGGCGAGGAAGCCAGCTCAGTTTGTCATTATAATTTACAACGTGGGTGAGACGTGGGACAGCCAGGGCAAAGCAACAGATGTTGTTATAGGTTGTGTTCCACCTGACAAGGTGGACCTTGGAAGTGCCAGCAACAGGAGAAGGCCATAGCTTAGTGAAGGGGAGCAGCACACCTCTGGCCAGCGTCAAGCGAGCTGCTGACATCAAATTTTTCTTTGCCCTGTAGGCAAGACCCAGTTTGCAGTTTACGGTTCTGTAACCATTTAGGATGTGACTCCCCAGGTCAAGTTGGGGGTCAAGTGTAACCCCAAGGTATTTTATTGAAACTGTGGTTAGGAGGGGAGAGCCATCCACACCACTGACACATAGTGGGACAGGGGAGGCCTTGATCTTGGCTGCTGACCCAAGAGCATGGCCTGAGTTTTTCAGATTAAGGACCAGCTTGTGAGATGTTACCCAGGCTTGAGTATTCTTAAAGACCTCACTCAGCTGAAGGTTAAGAACCCCGATGTCTCGGTAATGTGCAAGCATGACAAAATCATCTGCATTAAGGGTGACACTACAGTTGGAAGCAGCAGCAGAGAGGTTGTTAACAAATGCAGAAAAGAGAAGGGGCCCCAAAACTGATCACAGTGGGACACCAGAGGTCACCGGAGTGGGGTCAAAGAGAACCTTGTTGAATTTAGTCTGCTGTATTCTGCCCTGGAGGTAGTTTTTCAGCCAACTCAAGGCAGGGGGACAGGCCTAAGGACTACATCTGTGAGCAGAGTAATGCATGGTCTATAAGGTCAAAGGCCTTGGATAAGTCTATGAATATAGCCCCAGAGGTTTGCCCTGGTCCATGGCCACCCCTGATGCTGGTAGAGACAGAGACAAGGGCAGTGGTTGTGTCATCCACCTTTTGATATCCATGCTGTGCATGGGACAGAAACTTATGAGTCTGAATATACTCTGTAAGCTGTTCAGCCACAGTTTTCTCTAAGAGTTTACAAATGGCTGATAGGATGGCACTTGGACAATAGTTGTCCAGGACTTTGGGGTTACCTTGCTTTGGAATGGGGACATCCTTGCTACTTTCCAAATACCAGGGATGACACCAGTGGCAAGGGACAGATTGAAGATATGTGCCACTGGGATGGCAATGTGCAGAGCACCCAGGTTCAGAAGCTTGGGCTCCATGTTATCATGCCAAGCGCTGGAGTGTGGGAGAGGCCAGAGAGAATCTCTGCATCTCCTTGAGACACAGCCCTGAGATAAAATAATGGGTAAGAGGGGTGAGTCTCCTGAGGGACAGCGGCTGAGGGGCTACTAATATCCCCTACAGCAGCGAAAGAGGAGGTCAGCGCAGACAAGTCCGAAAAGTGGGAATTTAAAGCATTAGCAATCGTGAGTGGATTATTACAACTTGACCCTCCAATGATCATATCAGAAACCCCAGAGTTGGAGGAGCCACTGACTAAGGTTTTTTATGTTCCTCCAGAACCTTTGTGGGTCCTTAGCAGAGCTAAGCAGGGCAGATTTACAATATTCACTTTTTGCCACTCTGATCGCATTTTTGCGCTCATTTCTGAGCTTCCTATACTGTTGGAAGATGGACTGATCCAACGTGCATTTGAAGTGAGCCAAACACTTATCCCTTGCATGCTTAAGGGCTAGCAGGCTCCCATGCAGCCATTTTGTGGCTGACCCCTCACTCTCTGTCTAATAAAGGTGCATATTTGTCCTGAGGGCACGGAAACAGTGAAAACTGGGAGACAACTGTGGATGGGTCATGGGCACTAAGCACTCCTGACCAGTCAGTGATCCTCTGATCTTCATGAAAAGACCCCAGATCAAACTAGAAATCCCTAACATGAATGATTTTGTGGGGAATTTTTGGGGAAGGGACGTTCCACACACAAAACACCGGGGTGTGATCTGAGATGGAGTCAGGTAGGGTTCCAGCTGAGCTGATCCTATCTGTGTAGTTAGATAGGACCCAGTCCAGTAGGGAGCTAGTACCACCTTTAGCAGCCCATCTAGTGAGTTCCTGGATAAGCTGAGTCAGGGCAAGACTCGCCAACAGAGGTTCAAACTGCTTAGAGTTACCTTCTGTCCAGTTTAAGTTCACATCTCCTAGGATCAAAAGTTCATTATCCCCAACAGAAGGACCAATGGTATCCAGGAGGTGGGTAAGTCCAGGCAGACCACCCTTGGGGGGATTATATGTGCATACAACATACAGCTTCTTTGTATTTCAAGCAACAACACAGTGCAGCAGTCATAGCAGCAAGACAGGGAGGACTGCTGATGGATTACCGCAGATACTCTAAGGTGACTCTTATAGTAAATTAAGATACCACCCTCACTTTTTTCTGGCCGATCTTGTCTAATAAACTCATAGCCAGGAAGTACACAGACCGAGTCTGGTATTGAAGGTTTCAGCCAGGACTCTGTAATGCCTAGTATGTCAGGCTTACAGTGGCGACCCAGGCAACTAGTTCATCATGGTTGAGTAGTAGATGCATGACTGTTAAGGTGAGTTACTTTTAACCCCTTTCCCAATTTCCAACATTCAGGGATTGAGGCCTGATCTGTGGGACCAGGGTGTTAGCTCGATGTCACCTGCAAGGGCCAGTATCACAAAGAAGAGCCAGAGGAGAAACCTTATGGGTGGAGGGGTACCACTGGCCGGGGCCTTGGGATAGACGTCTTCTCACCAAGGCGGTGCCCAGAAGGCATCTGAGGTCAAGACAGCAAGCAGGCCAGGAGGCAGTCTGTCTTAAGCTAGAAGGTTAGAGAAGGTGAAATCAAACCCCTCGTGTGGGACAGTAGTTCCCAGTGGACCCCATGCACCGAGAAGAGTCTGTGACCGTTAGGGGTAAAAAGGCTTGCAAGGAGACCAATGGAGAGGACAGCACAAGGCAAGAAGGGCAGGACATCATTCCTGGTAGGCATTGGAGTATCCATTTCCCCTAATTCTCAGCAGTGACTAGTGAGACCCAACTCAAAGAGACAGCCATGACTGGTGGGTCAGGGTGAGTCCAGAGTTCTTAGTGTGCTAGCACAGCTACTGTGGACAGGGTCTGCCTGAGAGTGTAAAGGCATACAACATAGACAGATGAACAATGACCTGAACTTAATTGCAAAGCACTCACCCCTATGATACTGACAGTTAGGTAAGGGCAAGTAGGAAACCAGAGAACCCTAACTTTTTACCTAGATAGTCCAACAAACATTCAAAGCAACATCCTGTGCAGATACTGAGCAGTTAGGGTATTACTAACATGAAACCTAGAGAACACTAACTTATTGCCATCATTAGCTGGGCTAACACCCGAAGTAACAGTTCAGGGTAATTTTAAAGAGTAGGCAGGAGCATTCAATAATCATATAGTACAGGAAAGTATAAGCAGTACAAGGAACAAAGCCCCATGCAATGTAAGAGATCATAAGCAAGTGAATACAGAGAAATGACAAGAAATTGTTTTGTTGTTTTTAGCCACACCAATCTCCCAATAGGATCCCTGAAACATTAAGGAGGGGGATTGCAAGCATTTAAGGGAGGAGGAGCAGGGGTGGAGTGGGGCAGAATTTTCCTTTCACTCCAGTCTCTAAACTGTCTCCACAGGTGCAACTCCTCTCTGGTAGAAGCCCACTTGAGCACACCGAGTCCGTGTCTACAAGTGGAGAAGGTCCCAGCAAGGACCAGTCCGCATCTCCAACCCCCAATACAAAGTCCTTCTGCGATCAGGGGTCAAGCCCTGCTATTTAAACTACACCAGCAGTTTAAAATTGGTGCCTTTTATTTTTCTTCTCCGTCTCTCGCTCTCTCCACGGTCTGACTACTCTATGGCAGGAGCCCCTTGGGAGAGCATACCAGTCCGTGTCACAAGTGGGGAAGGAGGGGGTCCCAGTGAGGACCAGTCCACACCTCCAACCCCTGATTCAAAGTCCTTCTGCGATCAGGGCTGAAGCCCTGCTGCAGTTTAAAATTGACACCTTTTTGGTTTTCTCTCTCTGTCTCTCGCTCTCTCCACAGTCCAGCTTCTCTATGGCAGGAGCCCCGCAGGAGAGCACAACAGTCCGTGTCACAAGTGGGGAAGGAGGGGGTCCCAGCGAGGACCAGTCTGCACCTCCAACCCCTGATTCAAAGTCCTTCTGCAATCAGGGCTCAAGCCCTGCTATTTAAACTGCACCAGCAGTTTAAAATTGGAACCTTTTTTTTTCTCTCTCCATCTCTCGCTCTCTCCACAGTCCGACTCCTCTATGGCAGAAGCCCCGTGGGAGAGCACACCATTTAGGTGAATGGGATCATTTGCACCTTTTCTCCCACCTGCTCTTTCAGTCTCTGACAACAACATTTTTTCTGATAGCCTGTTTCAACAAAAAGCAAATGTTAAGTGTTTAAGTATACTTCTGCTTAGCCAGTGGATTTTAAAAGCACATTCAATGACACAGATGATAAGACCCCAGGGGCTGTATGAAGCTGGTAGGCAAAGTGGTGCTCAATTCACATCTGAGCTCAGACATGAACACTAAGAGACACCCTTTTCATGGAGGCCAAGTAAAACAAGCATTTGTCAATGCTGGATGTTAGCTTGCTGGCATTGGCATTGGTAGAGTAGGAGTTAGAGAGATGCATAATAGGAATGGCAGTGAAGTATTGAACTGAAGCCAACCCCACCACTGCCCTGTGGAGACTGACAGGCATTGGGGTGTGCCTTTGGGTCGTCAGGCATAATGACCATGCCATTTCACCACAGCCTACCCTGAAGACACCGACAAGTGTCACGGTGTGCCTTGGGGTCTTTGGGCCTTATGCTCACCCCATTCCATAAGGAAATATGATGAGATGGATGCAGTATAGGAGAATGTGGCAAACTTTGGGGCCGAAGAGTCCAAGGTACACCTTGATGCCTGTCACTGGCTGCAGGGTGTAGGTGGGGGTGGAATGGCATGAACATTACAGGCAACAATCCCAAGTCACATCCCTGATGCCTGTCAGCCTCTACAGGGTGGGCCGTTAAGGCCGGAAACCCTGGCGGCACAGGTGTTCATTGGTATTTTCACTCTGATTTTTCAACATGGATTTTTTGTGACCCCCACCTCATGAACAGTGGCAATATCAGCTCATTAGCCAAAAGCTGATTTTGCATAGCGACTACGCCATTTGGTAGCACAAGTGTGAAAACACATTTTGAATAGGATGTGAAAAATGACAGCTGTACTGTTCATGAGGAGGTGTAAAAAATGGCAATGTTGAAAATCTGAAGTGAAACTATAAAAAAACTGGTGAAGTCATGAGCGTGTGTAAAAACTTTGCAATGCACACCTGTATTGTAATTAGTTTGGGGATTGTTTACAGCAGATTGTCAACACAGGCATTTTGGGACCTCTGCTCATGAACAGTGTCACTGTGATGTTCTTACTGTGTCCTGAACACTGATTTCCCACAGCGACCACGCATTTCTGCGCCGGAAGTGCAAAAACACATTTTGGTCCGGGTGTGAAAAATGACAGCTGTACTGTTCATAAGGAGGTGTGAAAAAATGACAGTGTAGAAAATCTGGACTGAAAATATTACAAATTCGTTAACTTACGATGGTGCATGGAAACTGTGCATTGCACGCTCATAACACAGTCAGTTTATGGACTTTTGTCACCAAATTTTAAACATAGCCATTTTAGGACCTCTGCTCATGGACATGTCACTGTAATTTTCTTAATCTGTCCCAAACATTGATTTTGTACACCAACTACACCATTGATGCTACTTGCACAAAACACATTTTGGCCAGGATATGAACAATGACAGCTATACTGTTCACAAGGAGGTGAAAAAAATGCAAATGTTGAAAATCTGGCATGTAAATATTGCAAATTTGTGAGATTCTGACCGTCAAGTAGCAACTCATATGCCTTCATGAAACAGTTATTTTTTTTTTTTCCACCAAATTTTCAACATAGGCTTTTTGAGAGCCCACCTCATGAACACTGGCACTGTTGTTTCGATAATCAGCCCTGAAAGGTGATTACGCTCAGTGACTGCAAAATCACCTTTTGGGGCCGATTAACGCCATGGCAGTGCCAGAATTCATGAGGAGGGGTCCCAAAAACCCCATGTTGAAAATGTGGTGCCAAAATTCCAAAAAATGATTGAGATATGCATCAAAGTTGAAAAAACCCTATTTATTCCATTATACAGCTTACCGGCATTTCCTCAGTTCTCGGTCGGCTTTGAAGAGTGCAGACGTGTTCCTGGTCCACTGAAGATCGTGCGCACAGACTCCAGGGGGTAAGTATGGGGTGAGGGGTGTGGGGAGGCAGGGTGCACAGAGGGTGGGCGTGGGTGGGGGGGTCAAGACAGTCAGCAAGGGACCATTTGTTCTTACAGGTCATTTTATTTTAAGATAACTTGGGACTTTTGCCACACTGGGTGGGCTCCCAGCATGGCAGCTGGAAGGTTGTTTTGGGGGGCAGTGGAGCCACTGGAGTTGGGCACCCCATCGCCTCAGATGTTTGCCATGCTGGGTGCACTCCTGCAGCGTGACAACTGAAAGTTGAGGGGTTTTTGTGTGGGGTACAGTGGAGCTGATGGGGTATTGGGCACCCCATCACTCGCCTGAACTTTTGCCATGCTGGGGTGGTCTCCCAGCGTGGCACCTGGAAATCTGTTGGGGGGCAGCAGAGCTGATGAGAAATTGAGCACCCCCATCAGCCATACAGTGTGTGGGGGGACTCGGAACTGCATGAGCACACTGGGATGGGCTCCCAGCGTGCTACATAGGTGTGTGTGTGTGGGGGTGAACTGACTATGGCAGTTTGGATGCAGTGAGCGCTGACGTGTAGGCAATTTGCATACTTCCAACAGACAGCAGTATGCAAATTGCCTACATGAGCCACGGTGTTTTCCTTTCAAGTGTACATCACTGGCCGGCCTGGTGGTGCTGAGGGTTGAGGTGCTGGACGCCACACCTCGCACCATGCCAGCGACCCGGGTTCCGGAACGAGCCTGGCTGCTGGGGGTTGGCAGGGAGGGAGTAGGATCGAGCATCCGAAGGACAGCTCTCCTCTCCCCGGGGGGATCCAGGGGCATCCTGGTGCAGTGGGGACCCCGGTGGAGACTGGAGGTACTACTTCTGCCGGGGCACAAGCGCAGGGGCGGCTTGGCCAGAGCGTGGGTGGGCCTTGGCGCCTCTCGTGGCCATTGGCATCACTGCATGCCTGCCGGCTCAGGGAAGGAAAAGCAGAAAACTGGGGCACTAGTCGTGGCGGCACGTTGGCCGTCTCCCGTAGAGGACTCTCTCGGTGCCTGAGGTCTGTGGCAGTACCGGATCCTGATTGGGGTGGGTTGAGCTCCGGAGGGAGTATCCCCACCACCACCACAGGGGACAAGCTGGGGCCGCTGCGAGGCCTGGAATGTGGATGCCAGAGGTAGCCCAAGGAGATGGCGGCCGGATGAACCTGGAGAGAGATGCCAGATGTGGAAAGGTAAGGCAGACTGGTGGCCCCTGGAGATAAAGATAGGGGAAAAAAGTGTACATCACTGCATCTGAACTGCCATTATAGACAGCTCAGACATTCATTGCGCAGTGCAGCCATGCCTGCACAAAGGGCAGGGCATTGGAAGTGGGGGAGGCACACCTACGAAAACTCGTATGGTGGCACTATGTTTCTACGTATGGTGCAAGCAAACATAAAAAGGCATCCAGATGTTTAAGAGATGCATGATTTTCCATTTGAAGGTCCTCCACTAATTGCTTGTGGATTTTTAGGTGAAGACGCTTTATTTTAAAAGCAAATTCAGCCAGGTTTTTTTGTGCTCCTCCTACCTCCTGGCCATCCATTTTTTCAGGCCTGCCAAGGACCCCTACCACCACTGCTGAGTCCTGACCACCATCCACTGCTCCTTATTGCCATGCTACCTGGTAACCCCAAGTAACCCTTCATCGGGTGGGCCACTACCCCGTGGGAGGATACCAGGGGAGGAGAATCACCCCAAAGAGCTCCTGTGTATCCCAAGCATGGCAGGGGTCAGAACAGACACATGTGTCTGGGGCTTTGGGCTTTTGGAGGGACCAGCAACTGTCCTCTGGTTGGCCAGTGGGTGTTTTCCTATTTTCTTGGGAGCGTGACAGGCCACATGATGTCAAGGCACAAGTCAACATCCATCATGCTCCCTCCCACAGTGAGGGATGACGTGTTGTTGTGCTTCTGGCCTCCACCAGGGACTAGGAAACACTGAGCCGTGAACCCACCCTTCCTCCCAGGAGAAGGCAAGTGGTCATTGGACACTCAACCCTTCATCCCCCCCCGACTGGCCCTCCAACACCCAAACCTGTTCACGAACCCTGGTCAATGGTGTCACAGGCAAAAATCAAATTCAGGCAGTTAAATGATAGATAGGAAAAAACAAAGGTGGTCCACCTTAGTGGTGGTGGTGGTTCAGGTTAATTCACATCTGAGTTCTAACAAGCAAAGAGACCAAGTAATTTGTAACTTGTGGGGTGTAGGTGTTGAAGAAAGGGGATCATAGTGCTGTCGCTACTGTTATCACCTCTGAGGGATGTGGAATGCATTGTTGCTACTGCTGACACACCTGAGGGCTTGGGGGGCCGAGTGCTTCTGCCATCACCACTGGTGGATGGGGAATGTAGTGCTGCTGCCGTCCCACTGAGGGATGGGGCCCATTGTGCTGATACTGCCATCACACCTGAGGGATGGGGAATATAGTACTGCTGTCATTACACCTGAGGGATGGGGGCCATAGTGCTGACACTGCCATTACTCCCGAGGAACTGTGAACTTGGTACTGCTGCCTGTCATCACACCTAAATGATGGGGGTCGCAGTGCTGTTGGTACTGCCATCACTCCAGAGGGACCACCCTAGCCCATATCTCTCCCATGATCCATGCACCCTCTCACCTATGGCATGCACTTTACCTGCCTCCTTACTTCTACTAGCTCCCTTAGTTTTTACCTAATTCCTTTCCCCCTTATTCCTCGACCTTCTGTTTATACTTCTCCATCCTTCCACTCCTACTGCTCTTCCTCTCCCTAATCATATCCTAATTTTACTCTCTACTCTATGTATAACTATATTTTGGGGGGTATTTTGTTTTGTGTATTAAACCATTTTTTCTCAACCTTGGTAACTGATTTAATTGTTTTTATTGCACTTGCTCTATTATTTACTCCCTGTAATTGCCCATGTAATTTGTACCATGTTTGCTTTTGGACTACTTTGTACTACTGCTGTCCATGCTCTTACCTTATTTGTATTTCAATGTTCTGTATTTGTTTACCTATGTTGATCAAATGTTACTTCAACTGTACTGTATCTGTAAACTCCCGGGTCATGCCTGAAAATAGTCATTGCTATGGCTAGCGCACCCTATCCCGGTTAACGAAAACAAAATAAATAAAAATATAATTAAATATTTTAGAATCTGAGTAAAGCCCAGGAAGTGCTCATTCTGATGAATATACATTGTGTCCTATAAGGGGAGTGAATAGCTTGTAAGTGCAAAAGAAAGCAATATTAGTGGGAACAGAGTAAGGTCAAGGGAACAGGATGAGAAGAACAGAAATAACAAGAAGAAGAAGATGCAGATGGTGCCCTCGTACAGACATGCAGGGGATTTCATGTAAAATCACATTTGTCTTTTTATACTTAAGATTGGAGAGGTCTGTAGTCCATATGCTTATTAACCTAAATATAGAGTTCCCCATTACAAGTGGTTCTTGCAGGACTAAAAACTTAAGCAGCTCAGTATTCAATAACAGGGTGCATTAAAAGAAAGGAGATGAATAAAACACATGCATCTAGAGAAAAAAATTGAATTCACTGTCAAAAGTACAAACATTTGTAACCAGGAAACTGCTATCTCAGACTTAACTGCAAAGGCTTTAGTTCTTTGTGTACCGTCACCAGTCAGTCGTGATTATAAAATTGATTATATTACCCGCTTTATACTCTGAGATGAGTTAGTGGTGATGTACAAAAGATAAAACTGAGTAATGTTGCTAATAATTGAAAAGAGCAGTATTATGAATTACTGATACCTGTACATAATATAGAAAAGGTGCAATACCACTTTGGATAAAATTGAACAAAAAACTAAAAAGTACATATGTGGGGAGGGGCAGCAATTATTACTAATGAAGAAAGAGAGAAGAACAATGATAATTAAGCTGGTAATTGTTATGATTGACAAAACTGAGTTAATACATTCAAAGACTCATGGCTTTACATATTACAAACTTATCAGCACTCTCATTATCACCAAGAAAAAGAATAGTGGGGATAACATGAGATCTAATCTTTGGCAACTGTTTGCTCCATAACTTTACCATGAAAGTGCTCAGCTAGTTATTACTGTTTTGCATACTGTTCTGTTAGAAAGCGAGTATAGTGAATATGTGCACACACTGAAGTGAACTACAGATTTATTGGTGCATAGCAAAAAGTCATCAGTTACCCTTATGTATCACCACTGGCTTCTTCGAAGGGGATTGACAGGTAACACATTTACTGAATTACACCAAATTATCTATCAGTTGTGTAAGCTAGCTTTTTTGGCAACAGTTTAAAAATATGTTACTAAAGTGCATTAGTGATTTCCCATATAAAACAGAATTAAAAATATACAACTAGTTAAAGGTGCAGAGATCAGAAATACCATACATTTCAGTTTGCCAGTAGGAGAACTGCTGTGGAGCAGAGCTGCAGTGTGTTTAAAAGGACACAAGCTCTTTTAATACTAATAAATATATATATATAGTTTACAAACAAGTCTGCTTCCATTTTTTATTTAGATTTTAGAATGCCCACTAGTGCATATTACAGACTTTCAAACTTGATTCTGTTAATATAGTTAGTGATGTGTATTATGTCCCAAGGTGACTGAAGGTGTATAAGAAAGGCCAGTGCATGTATCATAAATTAAATAGAGAATAATGTATGCGGAGGTGGTTATAACATGAATTTTACATACACCCGAGGTGTGGGATGACGCCCTCGGGGTTTATTTAGGCATCCCACACTGGGGGTATGTGTAAAATTAGAGTGAATAACCACCTCCCCATTACTTTATTTTTTATAATTACTGGCCACAATTTTTTCAGCTCTAATGTATAGTATTTGAAAATAACTGAGTAAGATACTTGGGCAATAAGGAAACATTTATTTTTGGTGTTGTATTACATTCAATTTTTTTATCCTTTGTGTTTTTAAAATTTCTTTTTTATGTTTGTAAAGAAACAGCAAAACTTTTAAAAATCAGAAAATTTGTCAGCATTTTAACTTTTTAACTAACAGTTCAGCAATGAGATTAAGTTGTTTTAGTTGCTTTCATTAATCTGGAGGAACAGTCAAAGCTTGTAAAGTAATAACAATTAAGAACGTTTTAAGTTTTTAAACTAAAAGTTCAAATTGTGAATTTTGTAATTCAGTCTGGTTTGAAGAGGTCTTGGTGCGCATTGTGATTTGCTTCCTGAGGAGATCTGCTTGTCGCATTGTCTGAGAAGAGAAGAGGAGAGCGTTAGGTTAGCGTGGGTTAGGGAGTGTCTTAAATGTGTGTATGCATGTTTATTGCTTACCTTCAGTCATCGTCATCGGAGTCTTCAATAACGAGGGTTTGTTTTCTGTGCTTCATTTCTGGAGCATTGTATATCTTTATTGAGACTGCCTCGTTGGAGGTGCAGTGTGGACCAAAGATGGCTTGAAGTCTGTTGGAGAAAGGCTGTTTGGCTGTGTTCTGCACTTCTGAAGTGGCACCATGCTGGCGGATCTTTGCTGGAGGTAGATGGCTGTTCTGTGTCAGATTTGGAAAATGTGAGGAGCTCACTTACTTTCGTTGTTTGGCTTCAGAAAGTACAGAATCATTATTTATCGACTGAACATTTCTGTGGCCTGATATTTGTTGTACTTCAGTGGGGCCATGCTGCAGTCCAAAAGTCTTTGAGTAGTCGTTTTTCGTGTAGAGTGATTAATGATTAGTTTGCAGTCTGGAATTCCAGACTGAAGTTTCAGTGTTGTCATCATGGCTTTTAGTTTGTTGAGTCCTACAGCCATGTTTCGGAACCAGAGGTAGCTTTCTTTTTTATTTATGTTTGGGGCTAAGTAGAATGGAAAGTCTTTGCTTTGCATTTTGGGTGGTCTGTTGTTTTTTTAGAGACAGAAAGCTGCTATCGTGTCGCTTTCTGGGTTTTGTTTATTTTATATATTTGGGGCTTCAGAGGTCTCATGTTTCTAGGGTTTTCCCAGTTCTAGTTTTGTTAGCCTTTCATTGTATTCCAGAAAGCTGTTGCCTTCAAGTCTATTCCCTCAGTAATGTCTCCCCAGGTGAGGTCTTACTGTTTCTTTGTTCTAAGTGCGAATTGTAGACCGATATTGAAAATAGGAAATTGAGGAGACCAGTTGGGTTGTGAAGTGATAATGTGCCTGAGTTGTAAAGTAATTCGGTATCTTCCTCTGTAGAGGTGAAGCTTTTAATGGCCTGTTTCCTTTGCCTAGGCGCTTTAGCTGTTTTGTTTTGCAGCAAGTGTTTTTTGGTTTGAATGAAATCAGTTGCTAGGCATTTAAATATACCGTGGAGATATTTATGGGCTGCTAGGTGCCTATCTAGGTGTCAGAGTGGTTCAGTTGGTAGCACATCTGCCTCAGGACCAGAAGGTCATGGGTTCTCGTCCCACACCGGGACTGGACTTTCACCTAAAAATCACTGGCATCTGGGTGCAGTATTGGGGGGTGCTGTACTGCTGGGGTGTGCCGTCCTTCGGATGAGATGTTAAACCGAGGTCCCTTCTACCCATCCTGGTATTGTCCAGGTGGAAGTAAAAGAAACCAGGGCACTCTTCACAAGAGTGAGAACATTCCGGTGTCCTGGCCAACATTCCTTCCCATAAACCAGTTCATACAATTATCCAGGCTGTGTGGGTGATGATGTGTGATGGCGCTGCCACCATCCATTCAGTCACTTCACTACCAGTCTAGCACTGCTTGTAAAGCACTTTGGATGTATGAAAAGTGCTATATAAATGCTAATTCTTCTTCTTCTTCTATCTATGCTGGCAATGACGCCATGGATTGTTCCCGGTTCATATTCAGAACCATCGTAACGTTTTAAGCAGTAAATGAAGTTAGCTATTTGAATATCTAGATCTTCAGCACTGAATGTAGTAAAGTCCTTTTCTAGTGACGTTTCTGTGAGTAATTTTTGGAAGTGGCGCAGGTCACTGTCTGTTTTTCTTTTTGTATTTTTATTGTCCTGCTGTATTGTGAATGCTTCTCTTACAGCGGTATCTACAATTTCAAACTTGGTTTCCATTCTTGAAGAAGTTTGTTGTTCTTTCGCTATTACTGAATGTCTGTTTTTTTTTTTTTTTTTTAGCGAGTACATGCTGTCACGGAGAAGAACGGTGGAGCTGAGAGGACAACCGGAGCTGTGAGAGCATATGTGACTGAATTATTTCGTTTGCTCTGCAGGTGGTTGTGTCTCGCAGTTCTCTAGAGAAAGCTGGCATGTGTTTGCTGTTATAACTAGCTGGGCTGGTTATAATGGCAAATTATAACTGGCTTCGTCTATGGGAAAAAATTGTGGTCAGTAATTATATATAGAATAATGGCTGGGTAGGTGGTTATAATGAGAATTTTACACACACCCAAGGTGTGGGATGTCATATAAACCCAAGAGTGAAGCTCAAGGGATTTATAAAGGCATCCCACACTGAGGGTGTGTGTAAAATTTGAGTTTTACATACCTACCCAGCCTTTATTGTACATAATTGCTAGTCACATTTTCTCACCACAGCAATTATATAAACTACATACAGTTCCCTTCACCCATGGTCTGGTCAGAATGAAGTGCAGTCCGCATGGCTGGAGGGCTGCTAAAACCTTACCTTTTTCTTCCCTGAGGTTTTCTCAGTGAGCTTCAAAGCTTAAAAGATTTCTGTGTTGAGAGGGAGTTTATTCATTTATTTTTTTAGATTTACCTACCACCAACTATGAGTTGTGGTTAAGTGTCCAAGAGCAGTGCTGAAGAAGGGAAGAGCGGCAGCTGGCGCATGCATGGTCTGAGGAAAACTCGGTGTGTGTTTGCCGTTATAACCTGCTGGTTATAATGGCAAATTATAACCGGGTTTCATTATTGGAAAAAACACTTGCCAGTAGTTATATGAATTTTGCTGTACATATAACTTTTTTGTAGTTTAACTTTTTATTGGTAATTTTCAGATACACAAAAACAAAACCAACACAAATAACAACATCAATAGAAGGCAGGGTACCATACAAACAGCTTGTAACAGTAAAAATGTAGAGATAAAATAGAGGAACATTTCAAAATGGTGCTTGATGGTGCGGATTAACTTACAATTATTTATAATCAAGCCCAGATAAAGTGCTAAGGGAGGGGAAGTAAGACATAACAAAATGATGAGATTTGGTCCCTTTTCTGATCATGTGCCAGTACCATCACAAGAATACATTATATGTTATATACTGCCTGTGTACAGTACATCTTGCCTTAAAATGACTTTAATATCTCCCCCTACTGTGGAAAAGTGAGTAGACTGACCAGCTAGGATGGCACAGCACTAACAAAACAATTCTTCCTCCTACTCAAGTACATACCATGTTTTAATGGTTTGTGTGTGGAATTAATTAGCTCAAAATCGGTATCTTGAATGCAATTGCAGTCTGTGCAATGACAAGTGATTTTAAACGATACTGCAAACTGGCTTTTTTTTCCTCCCAAGCTGAGAAGTTTCACTGTGTTGTTTGCCATGAATGAATGATTCACAGAATGGACACAGACATAAGAGTCGTAAGGTAAGTTGCAGACAAAAAAATCTGATTTCATGTAGTCACGTACAGATTATGCATTCCAGTTTTCTCAGTGTGCTTGTCTGTAAACAGTGCAGCTGAATTGACAGAAGCTCTGTTTGGAAACATCCTTTCTCTCACTTTCTCTTTTCTTTGTTGTTGTTTGACAAGCAGTGGTCCCAAAACCTATAGAGAATCTCAACATCTTTATAGTTGCTATGCAAAATTACTCATTTAGAATAAATGACAAATTAAATTTAAAAATACAGGAGTCTGCAAATGTTTCAATGAACCCACCCCCCAAAGTCGTATGCCATTAATGTGCCAACTGATTATTGCCATGGTGATTTTGCTGATGGGATGTTGCCACAGATTTTGTGGGCTACCTTGATTTGTTGTTGGGCTATGTTTTCAGCTCCAGTGGTTTCAGAGTGATGTGCTGCTGGAGTGTACCTGAGTGTTGCCCTTAGTCCACTATGCCAAGACCTGGAGTTTGTTATATTTACTGTGGGGAGTGTAGGGTCAAACTGCCCCTCACAAGGAGGCAGTATAGCACAGTGGTCCTAAGGCTCTGAGCTGCAAATCTGGTGACATCCAGCAGACCAGACCTGAGTTTGAATCCCACAGCTTCCACTTGCATACTGTGTGACCCTGAGCAAGTCCACATAACCTCCTTGTGCTCAGGTCGCTCCTGTAAAAAACTTTCAGCTTAGTGTGCTATACCTGGTTAAACAACTAAATAAATAAAATAAAAACACAATACTACATTGTGTTTCTTCTTGTCGTACAGTGCTACGAGTCCCAAGCAGCAGATTATCAAGGCACCATAGTTGCTGTTGGTGCATTGCTTGCACCGTATTTTACATTGCTCACTTCCATGTCACTGTGGCATGGGTGATGCTCCCAAAGTCACACACACACATACATGCACACGCACATAGACACACACTCTCACACACACTCTCTCTCTCTCTCTCTCTCTGTGTCTCTTAAAATACAAATTACCAATAGGGTAATACGGATGTGTGGTAATCTTATCAACTGGATGCTGACCACAGCGATCACCTGTCCCAGCTGCGCACCTAGTGTTGCCTCAAGCAGGTGGACTGGCGAGATAATGCTGTGGTTCGAATAAGGTTGGGTGAAAGGAAACACCCTTTAAGAAGAGGCAGGAGACAATCTGGAAGTTTGATGCCTGTCAGGCTTATTCATATACAGGGAAGGCAGACATGGCCACAAGGGAAGGAAGGGGACTAACTCTTAGAAGCAGTAAATAACACCCTAACAACTCTACTTTTGTTACCACTCTATAGGTGCACTTCGGCTTGAGGCCACTCTGTAATATTCTACAACTCTATGATATCTTGCTACAAGGCCTACACATCAAAGGATATAACCTTATACCACTTTATCATACTAAATAACAAGCATACAGTGTACAACCACCAAGAAATATAACACTCTCAAGGTCTACAAGATGCAGATGTTACATTGTCTTCATGCACAGCTGAAGAGCAGGAGTAAAGAGAACAGGGACTCCTGCTTGGTGCCAAGCTTGCCAGTAAAACCTATGAGAGGTTGCAAGGAAATGGAGAGATCTGTAAACAGTCCTTAGTCATCGGCCAACCCACTCTCCAGAATTGCCAGAATATCAGAGCACAAACTGACTAAACTGGGTTAAAACTCTTTCTTAGCACAAACCCTTGACCTGGGCTGCCAAGGATGAAGAACCAAAATGTGGTAAGGAAACCACCTGCAGGATTGCCATGAGAGAAGAATCTGCTGCTGTGTCCCCAGCACCACCCTTGACTAGGGCTGCCAAGGGCAAGAGGACAAACTGCTGCGTGTTTTCTGGCACTGATCCTTGACGGGCTGCCAAAGACAAAACCAGGACTTGGAGAACAATCCCTCAGAGGATTGCCAAGGTTGAAGACACCATCTGCTGAGCTGCTTCAGAACAGACCCACTTGGAGAACCACAAAACATGAGCTGGATCCCAGAAGATCACACAGGTTATGCAGGATGGACTAAGCAGGAAGAGAAGTTAGAAAATGAAGATCTGGGGCAGGATTCACAAAGAAAGTCGAAATTCCCACAGCTGTAGAAAAAAAGGCTTGCTGCAGTGTGGAATCACAGTTGTGCTATATTCTCAAAGAAAATCAGCACAGCTGTGGATTTCCATAAAAAGTGCAGCAGGTGCAGCAATTTAGCTGCCACAGGACTTGCACAAGTGTTGCTAATCTGCTGGTGCAGAGGCTGTGAAGGCACAGCAATAGGGAACCACAGTAGCTGAAGCAGCAGACTGTAACAGTGCCGCTATAATATGAAGCTGACAGCACTGAAGAGACCAGCAGCCAGTTTCAACTGGGACCACAGCAGCACCACAGGTACCAGTGATACCTTGGCACCACAGTGTCTAACTGTCCCTGTTGGCCGTCGCTCCTGGGGTGTTCCTGTGGCCTGTGGGGTAGCACTCACTGCTGGCTGGTCAGGCTCTACTCTTGTGGGGCTCTGTCATAGGCTGCACTGGGTCTAGTGGTTGTTGCCAGTTGCCATATCATGGCAATGTGTGCTTTCAGTTCTGTAACATCAGACACTGCTATACTGTCTGAGATGCTATAACCTGTGGTACACCTCCACCTAATTGAATCCAATTGCTGGGGCACTACTGCAGTGTGCTGAGGGAGAGTTATACCTCATTCCACTGTGTGTAACATTCTTTCCTCAGCTACAGAAAAAAACTTGCTGTGAATAGCTCGTCAGGGGCTGCGCCTTACTTATCTCACATCTTTTTGTCCTGAGGGACTTCCACAGCTGCCCTTTTTTCCACAGTCCATAGTGTTTCTTCCCGCAGCTGTGGAGGGTTTTGTGAATAGCACTTGGAGCAAACTCCCTTTTTTCCCATAGCGGAGGAAGTTTTGGGGATTTAGGGAAGGTTTTGCACCTTTTGAAAGCTTTGAGAATCCTGCACCTGGATTCCACAAGGTTAAGAACAAAAATAAGAAACCGGTGCCCGTAAACCCACCTTAGCCACGCCGGACTACTTTTCAGTGGGTGTCTGGGAGTGACAGACAAAGCTTCTTCCAGTCATCTCACTTCCAAGCTGACCAGGAACTGGCAGTCGTGACTCTCCAAGGGATGTCGATTTCGCTTACGGTGGACAATAGGGCAGAAGAAGCTGAAGTTTTCTGCTGGCTCAAGGCTGCTGAGGTGAAGAGTTGATGGAGGTTGAAGATTGAGTCACAGACTTGATACTGCACAGTGGTACTTCTATTAGCACTGTACACTGGAACTTACTATTTGCTGGGGCAATTTACCTGGAGCAGGGGCAAATTGCAACAATTCAGGGCAATTGTTCATTTGCAGGGGCAATCTGCCTGGAGCAGGGGCAAGTTGCAACAATCTGGAGCAATTGTTCACTTGCAGGGGCAAATTGCAACAATCTGGGGGCAATTGTTCACTTGCAGGGGCAATCTGCCTGGAGCAGGGGCAAATTGCAACAATCTGGGGCAATTGTTCACTTGCAGGGGCAATAATGCCTGAAGCAGGTCAAATTGCAACAATCCAGGGCACTTGTTCACTTGCAGGGGCAATTGTTCACTTACAGGGCAATCTACCTGGAGCAGGGGCAAATTGCAACAATCTGGGGCAATTGTTCACTTGCAGGGGCAATAATGCCTGAAGCAGGTCAAATTGCAACAATCCAGGGCACTTGTTCACTTGCAGGGGCAATTGTTCACTTACGGGGCAATTTGCCTGAAGCAGTGGCAAATTGCAACAATCCAAGGCAATTGTTTACTTGTAGGGACAATTTCCCTGGAGCAGGGACAAACTGAAACAGTCTGGGGCAATTGTTCACTTTGGGGCAATTGTTCACTTCAGGGGCAAATAACCACAATCCTAATGTATCACAATACAGTCCTGGTGCTTTTTGCAGTTAACACAACACTTTAGATGCTTGAAAAATAAACATTTGGTAGAAACAGTACATTAGCTGACAGTCACATTATAACAGGTTGTGTGCTAAGCACCCCTTGCTTGGACCCTTTTTACTCTTGGGGTCTTTCTTTATTAGGATCTGGCTACCCCTGAGCACGTCAATGCTAATACCCTGGTTACTGAGCTTGGATGCACTAATAACCCATGGACCTGCTGCACTAATTATACTTGGCCTGGCTGCCCTAACTGCACTGGGCCTAGTTGCTCTATTCACTACTGGGTATGGCTGCCCTAATTACTACTGGGCCTGGCTGCCCTAACTGTACTGGGCTGGTTTGCCCTATTTACTACTGGGCCTGGCTGCCCTAACTGTACTGGGCCTGGTTGCCCTATTTACTACTGGGCCTGGCTGCCTAACTATACTAGGCCTGGTTGCCCTATTTACTACTGGGTCTGGATGCCCTAACTGTACTGGGCCTGTTTGCCCTAACTACTACTAGGCCTGGATGCTCTAACTGTACTGGGACTGGTCACCCTAAGTACTACTGGACCTAGCTACCCTATTACTACTGGGTCTGTCTGCCCTTGGTCTACTGGTTCCTCCTTACTCCTCACCCCCATAAATATTCAATAGGCCTTCTCAATGGCCATGCTTTCTGGCTTCTCCCTATGGGTGTTGCTAGCCCAGCCCCTCCTGAATATTTAATGCGGGTCCTGTACCCGACCTCCCCACGGCGCTCAGACGCCTTTCCTGCCCCTAGCGCTACTGAAAATAAATAAATAAATACAGTCCTGGTTTCTTTAGAGGTGGACAGCACAAATTGAGTGTGCTGCCGCCACCACCACTCCTTCTGGGCTCTGCAGCGAGAATTGGGAGGCGAGAGGTATTCTGGCAATGCGGCGGATATCAGGGGGGCTCTGGAAGGCCAACAGACAAACTGCCGATGTGGCATTTGCTAGCCACCAAAGAGGGACTGGGAAACTTTATTTTACATTAAAATAAATAAACAGACAGGGCTCCTAGCCCAAATGGCCAAACCAGATGGTTTTGACTGCCATTAGTGCCCCAATGGCGCAACTGGCCGTCTTCTACAGCTACAGGGCAGATCTTCAGACAGTGGGCATAGCAAGCACACAGGTAAGTCCTCAGGGATGGCTTTAACTCCATGGTAAACGCTTTTCCCCTAGGATCCCTTGACTTGCTGTGTCCTCTCTCCTCAATAGCTGCCCAGGAACTACCAAATTGAACAGTTTAATTTTTTTAAACTTGGCTTCTGGTTCTAGAATGGCTGGAATGGAATGTTGTGCATGAGCAGCTCAGCACAACATTCCATCCAGACCATTGTTTCATGTGCTGCATATAAATTCTGCTTTTTGACAAGTATTCAGTGCACTGGGCACCTTTGTCTATTTTTGTACCAGTGTTTCCCCACTATATGGAAGGGAATTTACTCACGGGGCCCCTTCATGAATGTACCCTGCATCCCACACATTAACAGGGAACCCTGGGCACCTGCAAACTCTTTAGTTCTTTGATTGCTTCTCATTTTCTGTAGCGCCCCCATCTTTGTGGCATTACAAATGCATCCTGTAATGAAAGAAAAACACAATGCTATAAATGTGAATTCAATTTGTGTACACTTATGTGTATGGTGCAGATGTCAGATAAATTACATATTGTAAACCCATCATCGTTGAACATTTTTTACTTCCTGTCGCAGTAACAGGAGCTATTCTGTAGATAACTTCAGTTCTAGGATCCATTTGATGATACTGAGGAGAAAAAACGATCCACTACACTGCATTTTACTTCATTTATTGTTATTTTTCCAATATTGACACTGTTTTCAGCACTTGTGATCAACATCACATGTATTGTTACAGCAGATACAAAGGTAATCCTGCAGTTTACCAAGTTGAGACAAAAGCATGAATTCATCTCTCTGTCACCACAGTTGAACCGACAAGCACATAGGTGGGTTGGGCCACTCAATGAAATTGTGGATCTAATAGATTACCATATAAATGGAATTACAACACTTTGAAATGAAAACAGAAGTTTAAGGTATGTCAGCACAGTGTTGCAAGGAAATTCAGCCCAATGTCAACACTTTCAAATTTACATCAGACGTTTACTGTTTGTCATCACAGCACATTACACATTTTGTCTGTCTATATATTGATGAAGTGAACAGACATGACCCAAAGTTTAGTGAAGTTTTTTTGGGGGGCACAATAAATACCAAAAGTCTTAGCAGGCAGATGCATTTGAAATGTGCTGTGCCGACATACCCATCAAATTTCTGATACTAATTTCAAAGTGTTACGGTAAATGAAGATTTCAGTCCGTGGAGTAGTTTTAGGATTTTAAATTAGCCAATCAAGGCTGGGAGTACATTATGTGCATTTCAGTTCTACTAAGCAAGGAGACAGATAAAACAACCAGCAACACCAATGAATTTTAGAGAAGGTAAGCAATCATAAATATGTTTTTTCCTGGAAATAATATGTGCAAAAAGTTAGCAGTGTCCCTTTAAAAGTATATTCTAAACTACATTTCATAAGTTGACTCAGTCAGAGACTACATTTTCCAGCTCATTTTCTGTTCTGTGTCAGCCCGATGAAACTACACAAGCACTCTGTGGTCTCCATTTTTTGAGCAACTGGGGTTTCTACAGCTAAGATTTACATGTTAAGGTAAGGGCTTATGTTTAAAAAGTACATCATTTTAACTCCCTGAAATGTTAACTACAGTAAGGGAATTATCACTCAGGTGTTTTTTTTTTCCTAAATGAAATGCAGTGCAGGTTTCACTATCAATGTTTTGTCTGTTTCTCTTCTCTAAACTCATGGCTAAACTTTGAAATACACATTTTATTTTCAATCAACCCTCCCACCCCTTTTAAGTTGTCTGGGATGCATTGTGCCTCTAGATTACTTCTTATTTGTGGAATGTTTGTTGTTTAGTTACTTTAAAGTAATGGGTTGGGGCAGGAGAACGGACAGCAGGAAGATTGTATAACTGAGCAAATTCAGAATGCATTTTGTGTGTATCCATTTAGTAACCTGATTTAACTATATTTACAGAGAAAAGATTACAACTTTTTTAATTTGAGAAAATCTGGAGTTACCTGCAGATAAAGAAAGAATTATTTACTGCAGATATTTGAGTGTGTTTCTGGGGGAACTGTTTTTTTTGCATTTAATATTTATATAAACAGTTGCATGTGTTAATCCATTTTGTAATCTGGGGATCAGTGTATTTTTTTTTCCTTTTGCTGAAGACTGCATTAATTTATATTTATTTTATTTCATTTTTGTTGACCAGCTAAGTGCACTAGACAGATTCTTGCCTATTTTCAGGCACGACCTGGAGGGAGGGGGATACAGATGAAAGCTAACTGACCTTGAACCAGATTAAGCTGTTGGTGGTATTTTTAGTGAATGGGGGGGGAATCTGGCCAGTGCACTGGAGAAAATTCCCCTGCTTTTTTCGAGAAGTACCATGGGATCTTTAACATCCACCTGAACTACCACCAGAACAGGCGCAGATGGGACCAATGGCTTAATATCTCATCTGAAGACAGTGCCTCATCAGTGCAGCTATCCCCTCATGCTGCACTCCAGCATCAGTATTGGGATATTAACCCAAGTGCCTGGTGTTGGGAATAGAACCCACTGCCTTTGATCTCCCAGCATCAGAGGCAAGTGTGCTACCTGTTGATTCACTGCACTGTTCTATTATACAATATGTTGATGTCACATACCTTTTTTAATACTGTTGAGAAGTATAGGGTCCATGGTTGAGGAAAGGTCACTGGGGGGTCTGTGTAGGGAGGTTCAGCTCTGGATGGAGGGTGTGTCCAGCTTTTGGAAAAGGTGTCCAGCTCTGAGGAGGTTACTCAACCTGCAGAGAGGGGGGGCTAGTCTGTGAGTGGGAATGAACACAGTGGTCCAGCTGCAGGGAGGAATGTCTGCTGGGGGAGGCTAGTCCAGGGCATGAAAGAGTGAGCCAGCAACAGGGAGGGTGGCTGGTGGTGGTGGGGCTAGTTCAAGGTTGGAAGTGAGGTCCAGCTGTAGGGTGGGTGGGTGGTTGGATGGTGAGGCTGGTATGGGGCTTCTGGTGGATCTAGCTGTAGGATGAGTGGTTGGGTAGGGGATCTCTGGTCCAGGGGCTTGAAGAGAAAGCTTCAGATATGTAGTCTGTTAGAGTGGAGGTTTGGGGTGGTGTTACATGGAGGTTGTATAGAATGTAGTTGGAGGCTGGTCCAGATTTTGGGAAGGTGGCTGGCTGGGTAAGTGGCTGGCCCAGAGCCTGTGTGGTGCTCTAGGTCCAGTGCTCATTATGTGACGAGGCTCTCTTCTGGGGAAGAAGGACAGCCAGCTCAGCTGTAGTACTGCCAACTGAGTGACCACAAGTGGCAGTGCAGGTGGTGCTGTGCCACACATGTCTGTGCCTGTGTTTCCTGCTGCTTTGCCATATGTCCTAGGGGATGGAAGAACATGCAAACATATCCTGACTACCTAGGCAGCTGCTCCACATATTGGATTCATTCTATGGTGTTGTGGTAGCTGAACAGAAGCGGGGGGTGACCAGGGATGCAGATTGGAAAACAGAGTAGTAGCTGTGGGTGGGGGTTAAGGTGTCAGAGGGTGATGGTTAATACCACTCATTACAGTGATGGGACAGTGAGCAGCTCAGCTCAGCTCAGTACTGGCGCAGATCCTCTTCAGTGTCTTCATAAGTGACATTGCAGAAAAACTGGTAAAGAAGAAAATGCCTTTTTGCAGATAATACCAACATTTTAAGGCGGGCACTAAGAAGGGAGCAGAGAGCATGCACATGCCTCTTGGAGAAACTCGAAAAGTGGTCAAGATTAGGGCAGTTGGGGTTCAATGACAAAGTGCAGAATCGTGCACCTAGGGCATAGGAAACCTGGAGCTGCTTTATGGGATAGGGGGTGGTACTGATTATCTCTAAGCAGGGGGTACCTTGGAGTTATTATGATCTCAAAGAGACTCACCAAGATACTGCCCTGCACCATACCCATCGGTGTCTTGCTGCCAGAAGACTCCAAGGAAGTTAATATGTCCCTAAATTTATAAGCCACTAAAAAGTTCTGTCCCTCATAAAAATATACAAGGACTTCCTGTTTTTTTTTTCTGCTTGCACAAGCTCCACTTCATCGCTCACTAGCAGGATGACGGTATTCCAGCAGTGGTGTGGTGCACTATTATGTAGATGGGCGGCAGCGAGTTTATTGATTTTAATGATATAGTTGCTACCTGGCACAATGTGGGCACGGCCAATTAACAAGGGCCTTGTTACTTGACCGATCCCTGCGTTTCATTGCCAGGTGGCAACCTGACATTTAAATCAACAGAAAAGTTGCCGCCCCACACAGATAAAGAAGAGTGCTCTGTGCTCTCACTGGCATCTCGCCATCCTGCTAGTGAGTGGGAGCGGAGCTGTGTGGCAGCAACTGGGAAGTCCTTGGGACCTGCTTAGTGTTATTTGAGGGACAGAACTTTCTTTTTAATGGCTTAAAATGGGGACATATTAACTTCCTTGGGGGTCTTCTGGCAAGGCAATCGATGGTAGGGTACCACCCAGTTACCTTTGTGAGAGTCTATTTAAAGTTGCTGGGCTGTGTGACAAATGCAGTGGAAGGGCTAGGAGGATGCTGGGGGGCATAGGGAGGGATTTTCAGCAGGAGGAGGGAGGTGGTGGTGGTGTTGCAAGTAATCCCTTATTAGTGAGATCCGCTTAGAGTACTGTGTCCAGGTTTGGAGGCTGCACCTAGAAAGGCCACAGGGTGGAGGCAGTATAAAGGGCAACCAAAATTGTACATGGGATGTGCAAAGCCCGTGGAGGAGACTGGGATCTCAACATATAAACCCTGAAAGAGTGGGGACATGATGGAGACCCACTGGCACCTTACAAGGATGAACAGGGTGCTGGGGGGCTCTTCCAATAGAAAAGGACCATGGGGCATGTGGATGAAGCTTATGGTGGGGCTTAAGATGGATATGAGGAATTACTACTTCACTGAAAAGGTAGACACCTGGAACAGACTGACACAATATAGTGTTGGAGGTCAGGAGTGAAAACTGGTGGGGGCTTTAAACATATATATAGACATGGGGAAATATCAGTAAATGTTAGGAAGATGGAGGGCATTAGGGCAGCAAGAGACAATTCGGAGTTTGCAGAGAAGGACCCCACCGGAGCATGTGGTTGCAGTTAGAGCAGGTCTGGAAACCAGAGCAGAAGTGTGACCTAGAGTGAGGGCTCATCAGCAGTGGGTTTTACAGTGCTTCGCTTTTAAGGAAAAAATATCTGACAGTTTCTAAGTGATGGGGAGCTCTGGCAGTTGTAGCGAGGTTGGGAAACCAGAGTTGAAGAGTAAGAGTGAGGGCTTTTCAGTTTTTGAGGAAGCAGTTAAAAAAAAAGTCTATTTTGTATATCGAGAGTTGTGGCAAGGACAGCCAGTTGAAAAAGGTTTGGTAAAAAGGAAAAAAACTAAAACTGTTAAACAGAAACAAATGATCACTGTATGATAGTTGGAAGAATGGGGAGAAGTGTGACTAAATGGCAGGTGGCGTGGCTGAGGGATGGTCAACCTGTAAGAAACAAAACTAAAAGCAAGATACCAGTAAGCAATTCCAAACAATGGGGGTGAGGGATGGGGATGTGTGACGCAGTCCACTATGCACATTAATCGAGGATGACGTAATAACTATATGTATAAATGTAAGATTCTGCATGTATACAAGTACATGCTCAGATAAAATGTATTTATCATACTCCATTTATGTCCACCCCATTGCATAAATTTACTTAATATTTATAACCCATCAGGGCTCTTTCTCTTTACTGCTCTGTGTTTTTAATTGTGAGCTGTCCTGAACCTTATACTGTTCTTTTCCTCCCCCAAATCCTTTTGTTAGCCCCTGTACTTTGACATTAGCTGCTGTGCAACTATATTGTATGCAGTGCTTGCTGCTTTTATGGTCCCCTCAGGAAGCCCACTGATTTCCCCTGTTTGCCTCCCACCAATAGTTACTTTTAAGTCAGTTTCAGGCATTGCGCTTTCAGCTGCACTGTGGATTTTCCTCTGTGGCCTCTATCTTGTGCATTTGCTCTCCCAGTCCCTTTCTACCAGGTCCTTAAGGGCACCTGCAGTCTGCCACCATGCGGCTTAGCTAAAGGTTCCTGCCACCTACTGCTGGCTGCCCACCCTCCAAACCCTCTTAACCTGCCCCGTGGTTGCTCTTCACATGCCACTTTGTGGCTGGTGGGTAGAGGGAGGCATATTTTCTCTAGCCTCCTACCCCTCCCAGAAATATTCCATCTTCATTCCCACACACGTGGAGCAGGCTACAGCCTGAGCTCTGTGGGCTAAATCATAGACACGTAGACGTTGATGGCAGATAAGGACTGCTTGGCCCAATCAGTCATCCCATTTCCCTAACTAGTGGATAAGCAGCAGATCCTAGTTATCCAACAGCTGACTTCCTCCTACCCACCAGTAGAATTGGTTCATATCTGTCCCAGGTCTTCTTGAAGTCCCCCACTATTTTTTACCCCACAACCTCCTCAGGAAGGCCATTCCATGCGTTCACCACCCTCTCTGTGAAAAAATACTTCCTTGTGTTGCCCCTGAGGTATCCGCTCTACCTTCAAATACTGTTCTCTTGTTCTTGCAAGATCTCTTTTCTGAAAGATGCTACTTTCTTGGACTTTGTTGATTCCCTTGAGGTGCTTGAAATTTTCTCTCCTGTCCCCCCGCCTCTTTTCCTCAAGGGCATACATATTCAGCTTGTCTCTCTTTGTATGGCTTCTTGTGCAGACCCTTCGCTATTTTAGTTGCCCTCCTCTGGGCAGGCAGTTGAACGTGCCTGCCATTACTGTCACTGTAGTTCAGTAGCAAAACTGGCTGCCTAGCAACAGCCACAGCATTTCTGGTCAACAGTTTTCTGAACAGCCTCCTGCCTGCTACATACAGTCTGGGCCAAAGGACATCACCTCCAACACTAGGTTCCAGGGAAAGATAATATAAAAATAAAAAAAATTGCCACTGTCCATGAGGGAGTGACCTATTATATCACCAGAGCTCTGCCTTTCAAACCACTGGCCTCCTGGGACAACTCAAGACTCCTGAACCACCAGTGTCCCCTTTTAAATAATATAGGTATCACTAGCCCAAATGCATTCCCACTGCCCATCTGACTACTTAAATTTATTGGTACCTGGTGGTAGTCACCTAGGGTACCAAGGAGGGGGTTTTGCCGAGTCCCAAATACCACTTTATTCTCTGTTCTTAGCTGTCTGCATTTTTTATTCCATCTCTAGTTTCCTTACTTTGACCTAGTTTGTCTTTTCCTCTAAAGCTCCTCTTCCTTTACTCCTGTGCTATATACCCTTTTTGTATCTCTCTACTCTTGCTATAAGTTCTCCATACTGATCTATTTCTTCCCTTTATTTCTACAGATCTGGCCAAACATACCAATCAGATAAGTATCTTTGTTTAATTCTAACACTCTAATTTCTCCTCCAGCACCTCCGATCCTTTGTGTCCCTTCAACCTTCTCTGTTCTTCCCTTTCAGGTCCTACCAGAATACCCCGAACCAAGGACACCCCAACTCTGATGGAGCAGGCAAGTCCTAATTACTTAACTGCACTAGAATCATAGAAATCTGGTGACACAAAAGGACCATTTTGGCCAATCGAGTCTGCCCCTTCCCCCCTTCAATCATCATCTTTGTCAAGAGACACCCCACTTTGCCCACTGGTCAGCTCCTGGTGTCTGTCCCATGCCCCCTTGAATCCTTTCACCATTTTTGAGCACACCACCTCTTCTGGTAGTCTGTTCCAGGACTTCACCTCCTTCTCAGTGATGTAATGCCCCCTCACATTGCCCCTAAACCTTCCTTCTTCTAATCTTAGTTTATGATCCCTAGTTCTAGCACTTATTTTCCTTGCAAATAAGCTTCCCACTCTCACCTTACTAGTCTAAAGTGGGTACAGATCAGATTCCCACCACCTCTTCTCATAGGGCTTTCTATGCATAGCATGCACCATCTTGGTTGCCATTGTCTGAACCCTTTCAATCCTGTCTTATGTCCTTGTGTAGGTGAGGCCTCCAGAACTAAACCCCATACTCCAGGTGAGGCCTTACCATGGATTTATAAAGGCACATCAGCACCTTTCTCTTTCTGTTTTATACCCCTCCCTATGCACACCAGCATTCTATTCACTTTGCCCACCACTGTGCTGCACTGGTTCTCCGCCTTAAGGTTATCTGAAATTATAATCCCCAGATCTATCTCCTGCTAAGTTTCCTTACCCCCTCCCCCCTCGTGTGTAAAGGGTTTGCGGGTTATTACACCCATGTGCATTACTGTACATTTTTGGCATTAAATTTCAACTGCCTAGTTTCTGAGCACCTCTCCAGAATCTTTAGGCCCTCCCTCACTGCCTCCACCTCCCCTACCAGGGTGTCTACCCTATTGCAGATCTTTGTATCTTCTACAAATAGGCACACCTTCCCCTGCTGTCCCTCTGCTTTATTTACCATACTAAAAGCCAGCAGAATAGGCCTGATGGCCTGCTGTGTCTGCTCGGTAGCCAGCCTCCTAATGGGTGCTTTCTTTCCCACGCCAGCCCCAGAGAGGGTCATCCTCTGCTTCAGTTTACCCTTGTACCTGTCCCATTCCCTCTTGAAGCTCTCCACTGTGCCCTCCTTCACCAGACTCCTGGACAGTGCATTCCAGGGCTCTGCCACCCTCTCAATGAAGTAATGCATCTCACAAGCTGCCAGCATCTCCTGCATCCCCCCCCCTGTAATTTCCCCCTTCCAGCTTCCACTAATGTCACCTGGTTGTTCCCCACCTTCTTTAGTCTGAACATCTCTTTGGCACTACCCCTGTTTATTCCTTTTACATATTTGAAGACCCCTATCATGTCCCCCCTGTTTCTCCCTCCTCCATCGAGTACAGCCCAATCTCTTCCAGCCTTTCCTCATACGGCCTTCCTCTCATGCTCTGAAGCATCTTGGTTGCCCTCCTCTGGACACTGTCCAGCAGTGTTACGTCCTTCTTGAGGTGAGATCTCCAGAACTGCATGCAGTACTCTAGATGTGGTCTGACCAAGGCATTATGCAGAGGGAGGATCACCTCCCTCCTCCTGGATGTAATCCCCCTGGCTATGCAGTATACAGTTTGCTTTGGCCGCAGTTCTTCTGCAATTTTCAGTGCTATTCATTTTGACATCTACCACCACCCCTAGATCCCTCACACTTGTTGTGGCTTGCAGTATGACCCCCCCCCCGGGTGTATACATGGCCCGGTTTTCTGACCCTCAGATGCAGCATGCTACACTTCCCTGCATTAAACCACAGTCCTCACTTCCTTGACCACCCCTCCAGGGTATCCAGGTCCCTCTGCACTGTCTCCCTCACTTCATCCCCGTCCGCCAAAGCTCCCAGTTTTAAGTCATCTGCTAAGAGACTCATCCTACTCTTAACCACCCTTCCCAAATCTAAGACATAGGCATTGAACAGGAGTGGCCCCAGTACCGAAACTTGGGGGACCCCACTGGTAACCTTCGTGGGGGAGGCGACTTCCCACCACTACCCTCTGTATTCACCCTGTTTGCCAATTTTCTACCCATCTGAGCAACTGTCTTCCCACCCCCACACCCCCCGGATTTATTAGCAGCCCATTTTGGGGTACAGAATCAAATGCCTTACTGAAATCCAGGTATAGGATGTCTTACGGTCTATGCCGGTCTAGGGCCCCAGTCATAAAAATCTATGGGGTTGGTCTAACCCGATTTCCCCGGGATGAAACCATACTGTTTGTCATCCAGTTGCCCCAACCTTTCCAGCTGCCTCCTGAGCCTATCCTTGATAATGCCCTCCATTACTTTGCCCACCACAGATGTTTGGCTGACATGCCTATAATTCCCCATCTCCTCTCTAGAACCCACATTTGTGGATAGGCACCACATGAGCCACCCTCCAGTCTTGAAGCACCCATCCTGTCAGCAGAGAGGTGTTAAAGAGTGCTGCCAGTGGTGCTGCTAGCTCATTCACCAATTTCTTCACAACCCTCGGATGTAGCCCATCCGGCACTGGTGCCTTATCAGTTTTAGTGTCCCAAGGGCCTCACCCTTTCCAATGTGATTACTCCTCCCAGCCCACCCCTCAGTTAACCACCCATCCCTTCTAGACTTGGCCCAGCCTGTACCCCAACTTCTTTCAGTCCTCTAGACTCCATCTGACCTCTCGACTCTGCTGGCTCCCCTTCCCACTCACTGGGCTGGAGGGATCCCCTGCCTCCCCCCATAAATATCAAGGCAAAGTACTCATTTAGCACCTCTGCCTGATTCCCCCACCTCCTGAGTCCATCCCTCCTCAGTCCTAATCATGCTGATCTGTGCCCTCCCTTTTCTCTTCTCCCTTGTGTATCTATAGAATTCCTTTTCCCCCCTCCGGATATCCCTAGCCAGGTTTTGCTTCCTCCTCACCTTGGCTCCCCTCACCACTGTGGTGACCCTTCTAGCCATCAACTCATACCCCTCTCACTATCCCCCCTAGAGCGCTTAAAACATGCGCCTTTTTATCCCTCACCACCTCCTGCACCACCCTGGAACACCAACACGGCTTTTTGGCTCTACCATGCTTACTCCTTACCTTTGTACAGGAGCTAGTAGTCTCCTGCACCCCCTTCTTAATGGCCTCCCACAAGCTGCCAGCATCCATGTCCACCCTAATCTTGTCCAAGCTCCCCTGTAGAATCCTGCCCATGCCCACGAAGTCTGCCCCCCTGAAGTCCACTACTACTGTATTAGAATGGTTATCCTCCCCCCTAGATACAGCAGAAACCAGACCATATTGTGGTCACCAACTGCCAGTGGGCTGCACACATCCAGGCCCTTTATCTGGTCACTGTCTGCTAGGACAACATCCAGCATCCGCTCCTCCCTAGTAGGTTTCCCTACCTGCTGGACCAGGAAGGCATCCTGGAACACATCCATCAGTCTCTGTTCCCTGGCCACAGAGGATGCCATAGTGTCCCAGTCTGTCCCTGGCATATTAAGGTCACCTATGATCACCACCATACCCTTTCCACGGTCACAGTGCCCCTTGATGTTCTCAACTAGTTTGTCCTCCAGGGCCTCTTCCATCATTGGGAGGTCTGTACACCACCCCTATTTTCAATCTTTTACCTCCCCTCATTTGTAGGGTTACCCAGATCTCCTCCACCCCCCCACAGCCTCCTCCACTCCACTAACCGCTATGTCATTTTTGACTATCAGCGCTACACCCCCTCCTCTTCCCTCTCCTCTATACTTCCTGAATATTTTGTAGACCACCAAATTTAGGTCCCAGTCATTTTTCTGAGTGGCCCATGTCTCAATAATTGCTGCCATATCCACTGATCCCTCAACCAGCATCACCTGGAGCTGGGGCATTTTGTTGCCCATGCTCCTAGCATTGATAAGGGCCATCCTCCACCCGACCCCTCTTCCTTCTCCAGTCATCTCAGCCCTGAGCAGTCCCTAGATGCCCTTTCTTGCACAGTTCTGGATGGATTTACATAGCAGTCACTTGCCTTCTTTTCATGCCCTAGTCCTGGACCCTCGAGCAGCCCTCCTGGAGCCACTCTTTTACTTAACCCCCCCCCTTTACAAGTTTAAACTCCACCTCTCGACTATGAATCCAGCAAGTTTTAGTTTCAAGATCTCCCTCCCCTCCAAGCTGAGGTGTAGCCTATCCCTGGCATATAACCCCTTGTTCTCCCATGTATCCCCCAGTCCCCCACCAGCCCAATCCCTTCTGCCCTGCGCCAGTCCCTTAGCCACTGGTTCACACCTCTAAGTTTATGTTTGGTCTCCCTGGACAACCTAGGTACTGGTAGAATCTCAAAGAAGGAGATTGCGCTTCCTATAGAGTGGTAAACCCTAGCCAGTTCCTGGAATCTTACCTGGATTTCTAGTTCACTGTTCCCCTCTGTCATTTGTTCCCAGATGTTTTAAGAAGTCTGGGGATTCCCTGCATTCCCAATGCTATCAAGTATAGCTGGAATTTGGCCTTGTATATGGATAGGCCTGGGACACATTTAACCTTGACTGGGCTGCTTTTTCTCTCCTCCCGGCCCCTCCCACTGGATGCCCCAGGTCATGGAGTCACCCAGCAGGATCACCTTCACGCCCCCAACATTACTAGCCCATTTGATTCCGTCCAGGTTCTTCCTTCTGTCATCAACCCCCAGCTTACTTCTCTTGCCCCCCTCAGCCTGGGGGATCACAAGCCTGTGCTTGCCCTACCATGCTTATTCTTCTTGCTGTAGCTCCCAGGTTGATCCTCACCCTCCCAACCTCCTGGGTGGTACATATTGCCCCCCCAGATCTCCTCAGACTCTTTTTGGGCTGGTATCATCAGATCCCCCCCACCAAGGCTCCCTTCTACTGCTTCCCTCCTTCCCTCCTCCCAAGTTCTTCATCCTTCAGCCCATCTGCTATGTTTCTCCCTACCTCCCAATCTTCCCACCTCCTCTCCATCTCATCTGATTTCTCCCACCCCGAAGCTGGCCTATCTAGAGTACTCCTTATCCTTGGCTGACTTCCCTAACCTGGATGATTGTCCTACCCTAGTCCTCCCTCCTCCCACCCTGGCTTCACTCTGCACTCTCCCCACATCCCTCTCTCCCACCTATGCTAATGTCTCCCCCCCTTCTTTGGATCTGGCTCTCTCTCCTGCCCTATCCCCCCAACTTACTCACCAAACCGTCTCTATCTGCCTGCTCCCCTCCTCCCACCAGCCTCTCCACCACATCTCCCGGATATAGCAGGGCGAATCGATTAGTAAGTGTGATTCTTCCCCCCAACTTGCTCTCTCCTGTCCCCCTTCCTTCTGGTCAGCCACCTCCATACGAAGTGATTTCCATACATTGCTTGTTTTGTGTCCCACCCCTCCTGAGTAACCATATGATCCTTGTCCACCTGTTCCCTGGGTTATGCCATATTGACCTCATCTACTTTCATGAGGTCCTTTCCGCACCTTTCCTTCCCACCCCTCCCGCCTTCCAGCTGCCTTCTGATCCCCTCTACTTCCTCCTTAAGACCTGCCAACTGAAAACACACTGGGCACCCTCTGAACCTCCATGTCCAATTTAATATTATTGCCACTCTGCACCCTGTACACCCAATCACTTTACCGTAGGTGCCCACTTTGGACACCCTCAGGTCTACCCTCATTTTAGGTGGCAATGCGGCCCACTAACAGAAATAATTCAGTCAGTGTTACACTAAAACCCAAGCAGTTTGCCCCCTCTGATTACAGCAGTTTTCCCTCTTTCTTGACAATAGCCAGTTTTCTAGCCCTAGCAGTAGACAGTTCACAAGCAAAATTAGCCCACCACAACACTAGCCAGCTCAGAGGCCCTAGCAGTAATCAACTCCCATGCAGTTTGCCTACTTCCTCAGATGTAGTTGGCATACTCAGTCATTTATACAGTCTGCTTCATTATGCCCCTTCTGGGTAGTAGTCAGTATAGCCCAAGCAGCACAGTGTACAGGACCCTTTTCCCCCAATCAATAACAATCCAGCTTCCTAGTGTTTCAGTTCACCCAATCTCGACTTGCCCTCTTCCAAGGCTCCACCCTCACCGACCATTTAATAGAGGTCAGGGCCAGGGTGGGTGGTGTGGAACAAAGAACAGCTCTCCTCCTCTGATTGTGACTGGACTATTTGCTTTTTATGGCCCAGTCACACAGTCAAAGGTTCGTGCCCTATTCGCTGATTGGACGCTCCTTCCTGAGTCACCGGTTTCCAAAGTTGTGGCTGACGTGGCCCCAGTATGCATGGCCTGTCCCCCCCAACAAGAGCTTCCTTGTCAATCACCAATTTGATCCCACCCTCTTCCACCACCGATGCAGCCCCAGAATGCCTGCCCCGACCCCTTCTAGCAACAAGCCCCATTCCGGAAAGGACAGCTCTCCTCCCCTGATTGCAACTGTGCTAATCATTGCTACAGATATTAAACAAGCACTTGTCAATGCGGAATGTTTGCTTGCTGGCATTGGCAGTGGTAGCGTAGGAGTTACAGAGCTGCGTAATGGGAATGGCAGTGAAGTATTGAACTGAAGCCAACCCCATCACCACCCTGCAGATAGTGACAGGCATTGGGGTGTGCCTTTAGGTCATCAGACATAACGGCCATGCCATTTCACCACTCTCTACCATGCAGACACCGACAAGCGTCATGGTGTGCCTTGGAGTCTTTGGCCCTTATGCTCCCCCATTTCATCAGAAAATATTGTGAGATGGGTGCGGTATAGGAGAATGGGGTAAACTTTGGGGCCGAAGAGTCCAAGGCACACCTCGATGCCTTTCAGTGGCTGCAGGGTGTGGGTGGGGGTGGAATGGAATAAGCATGGCAGGTGACAATCCCAAGTCACAGCCCTGATGCCTGTCATTCTCTACAGGGTGGGGTGTTATGGTCGGAAACCCTAAAGCCTCAGGCATATGTTGGTATTTTCACTACAAATTTTCAACATGGGTTTTTTGCGACCCCCACCTCATGAACAGTGGCAATATCAATTTGTTAGCCGAAAGCTGCATTTGCACAGCGAGTACGGCATTTGTCACCACAGGTGCAAAAACACATTCTGAACAGGATGTGAAAAATGACAGCTGTACTGTTCATGGGGAGGTGTAAAAAATGTCAATGTTGAAAATCTGCAGTGAAAATATTAAAAAAACTGGTGAAGTCACGAGCGTGCGTAGAAACTGTGCAACGTGCACCCGTAATGTAATTAGTTTGGGAATTGTTTACAGTACATTGTTAACACAGGCATTTTGGGACCTCCGGTCATGAACAGTGTCACTGTGACTTACTTTAACTGTCCTGAACAATGATTTCCCACAGCGACCATGCATTTCTGTGCTGAAAGTGTGAAAATACATTTCGGCCATGTTGTGAAAAATTACAGCTGTACTGTTCATAAGGAAGTGTAGAAAAATGCCACTGGTGAAAATCTGGACTGAAAATATCACAAATTCATGAACTTACAAGGGTGCATGGAAACTGGGCAATGCTCACTTGTAACACAGTCATTTTTAGGAATTTTTTCACCAAATTTTCAAAATAGCAATTTTTAGACCTCTGCTCATGAACAGCATCACTGTGTTTTTCTTAATGTGTCCCATACATTGATTTCTCACACCAACTGCACCATTGTCCAGTGTCAGTGGCTCAGTAGGTAGCACACTCGCCTCTGAGGCCGGGAGATCAGAGGGCTGTGGGTTCAGTTCTCACATCTGGCACTTGGGTTAATATCCCAGTACTGACACTGTAGTGCAGCATGAGAGGGGTGCTGCACTTCTGAGGTGCCGTCTTTCGGATGAGACGTTAAACCGAGGTCCCATCTGCCTGGATTGGTGGTAGCTCAGGTGGATGTTAAAGATCCCATGGCACTTATTGAAAAGAGTAGGGGAAGTTTTTATTGAGAAAAACATAACATCACAAAAAAAAGAGCAAATTGAAGAACAATATAGTACAAAACATTATAAAAGTAAAAATTCTTCAGAATACAGAGAAATGTTTCCAAAACACAGACAGTTTGTCAGTAGAATAATGTTTGCTATCATTTGCATATAAAGAAAGTAAATCATTATGAGCGAGTCAATTATAACTGAAAAAGATATCTGTTGCTGTTGTAACACAAATTTACATCGAGCTTCCCATAGAAAGTACTGCAACAAAGCAAAGAAAACATTTAAGGTACTTTTATGATATCTTTCCAAACCCTGTATAATCTCCCAAAATAAGAGTGTTATAGGTTAATGATGTGAGATGTGGCATTTTCCAATAAAGTGCTGCCTGTGACCAGAAAGCCTGACTGGCCAAACAATCTATAAAGAAATGCTGTTGACTTTCTTCAATATTAACACATTGTGGTTTTAAACAATATCTTTCATCCAGAGGTTTGTATTTCATATTGCCCTGACACCTAATCTTCCATGTAAGGACATCCAGATTACATCCCAAGTTTTACTGAAGTCTATAATCTGTTAATTTATGTAGTGCTAGAATCATTTTAGTGGGGTACACTGAGGAAAGAGCAGTGTAACCTTCTGAACTTCATATACAATGTAAGCATAAAAGATTTTCGTGACAATGTAAGTAATTTCTGCAGTGGGATCTTCCATTGATAAAGTTTTTAAATGTAGCAAGGCCATACTGAGGTAAAGAATCAGATGCAACAATTTTAGTGGGGAATAAAGACCATTTAAAGAAATATTTGTGCCAAATTGACTGGACCCAAAATGCCAAGTTAACGATGGTTGAGTCAAAAGAAATGAGAATGATGAAAACAAAAGTTGGCATGGAAAAAAGCGACAGGATTAATCATGTTAAGGCCTCTCCATCCTTTTTGGGAAGATACATGGTAATCCCTCCTTATAGGGTTAAGTCTATTTCCCAGAGCATTTGAAAGAAGGTGCTGTATAACCTAGTCTCTATAGAAATAGGGAGGAAAACATGACTTAAGAATGTAAATTGGGGCAATAGAAACTGTTTAATAATTGCTACTCTTTTTAGCTTACCAAACGTCCAACTTTTCCATATGTTTACCTTGGATTCTCCTATCTCCAATCTTTTTTTTCCCAGTTATATAGGACCATTTCCTCAACTCCAAACCACACCCCTAATATTTTTTGAGGAAGGCGTGTTACCGGTATATCAAAATAGGAAGTGACTGCTGAAGGGATGGTCTGTAGGAGTAGTATAAAACTTTTCCTTATATTTAGAGATCCACCTGAGAATCTTCCAAAGAAGGAAAAAATCTCTAATGCTCTCTGTAATGATGAAGTATAAGCTAATAGCAAAGTGACGTCATCAGCAAATGCTGTGATTTTAACTTTATCTAATCCAGGGGAGGGGGAAAGTCCCAAAATCTGATGGTCAGAAACAATATTCCTGATAACTGGGTCTAAAATAAAAGTATACAGCAGGGGGGCTTAAAGGACAACCTTGCCGTACACCCCTCTTAATTTTAATTTCAGATCCCATTAATCCATTAACAAGTGGAATAGTAACTGCTTGACTATATAGGTTAATTATCCATTTTACAAATGTTTCTGGAATGCCATAATGAAGTAAGGTAAAATATAAAAATGAATGACAAACCGTATCAAAAGCTCTTGCTTGATCTAAGTCCACTATAATGGCTGACCCTGGAGAATTATATGGCGCCATAGAAAAATATCTCTTACCAAATATAAGTTGTGTTGTAGAGTTCTAGTGGGTATAGAGCAAGTTTGTGCTGGGTGGATTAAAATTTCTGCAGCCTTTATTAATCTGATATGCAATATCTTGGTTAATATTTTATAGTCGGTGTTTAATAAACTAATCGGTCTCCAATTAGATATTAAATTCTTATCACCCTTTTTATATATAAAAGTCATAAGCGAGGTAGACAAAGTTTTAATAGGTGGAGTATTCAAAACTGAATTAAATACTAGAGGCAAAAAGAATTCCATGTACTTAGAACAGATTTTATAAAACTCATTTGGTATACCGTCTAGACCTGGAGCAGTTCCAGACTTCAAATGTTTTATCACTTCTGCAACTTCATGGGGAGTAATAGGAAGTACTAATAATTGCAAAATATTTTCTGGAAGTTTGGGAATAGTAGGGAATTTATCAAGTGGAAATGCCTCCATAGGTAGTGTGGTGGAAGATGAAAAATAATCTTGAATATGTTGTTGGACAATGGATAATATCCCAATCTCGGTGGTAACTAAGTCCCCCTGAGAGTTAACAAGGCCTGTCATTACTGTATTAGCAAGACGGGTTTTACATGCCTGAAAGGGATCAGACATCGGACTATGCTTTATCCCATATTTGAATTCTAGATCCAGAGATTTTGCCCTATCATATTGAAAATCCTTCATTGATTTTTTAATTGCTAAAATTTGAGAATGAAGTAAGGAACGTTCTTTAGGTGGTAAGGACATTAACTTATACAGTTTATTCCTATATAATAAATATTGAAGGTAGTCTGAGTTAACTTTTAATTTACCCCACGTAATAAACAAAGATTTTATCTCAATTTTCAATTGTACCCACCAGTCATAGTAATTATCAAAAAAACCCATAGTGGAGAATTTAGCAAAAAAACTTTCTAGTTTAGAGAAATAATTGTCATCTCGCAAAAGGAAGTATTCAACCTCCATCTACTGTGTAAAGAGGGAAAAATGGGGGTATATGAACTAAAGAGATATGACTCAATAAAATATTATGGTCAGAAAATTCAGTAGGCCGAACTGAGCAATTTTTTGGAAAAAGATACCTGGAGACAAAAAACATGTCTATACGGGTTGAAAAGGTATGTCTAAAATATGTTTCTCCTCCCCGTGGGTGTAAGCTTCTATAAACATCTTTAAGACATGAATCCTTAATTAGTTTGTGAAGAAAGTTAGAATCACAATATATTTTTCTTTTAAGTAGTTTGTTCATATGATTATCTAAAGAGCAGTTAAAATCTCCTCCCCAAATAATATGTTTCCTAGTTAGTAAATAGGGCTTAATTTCTTCAAAAATCTCAATCCGAGATGATTTCGTCTGAGGAGCATACAAGTTAATCAGACGAAAAGAATGCTCTCCAGAGGAAAAATCTAAAATTAACAATCTACCAGGTCTAAGGTCTATAACTCGAGATACTTTGAATGATGTATTTCCAAATAATACCCCAAGCCCGTCTGCAACATCTGAACCAAATGTCCAGAAGGAAGGGCCCCAAATCCATTTTCTTTGTAATTGTGTCACTTCAAAAAAGAGATGTTACCCTAGTCTCTTGCAAAAGAATTATATCTAAATTCAAAGACCCTAAATACATTAAAATAGGTAAATGTCTTTGGAACGCTTTCATACTACAGACATTGTAGGAGGCCGGTTTTAGTATAGACATAGGGAATCAAAGGAAGTTAAGGACTATTTTTCTGACTGACCTTCCTCTTTTTCCCTTTTTTTCCTTTCTTTTCTTTAGCTAGCTCTGTCGTTTTACTCTCATCATCATCTGTAATCAATTCTGATACATGAGAAGTATCAGATTCAAGGTCTGATTCCCTAGGGTCATCTTGAAGGGGGGAAAAAAAGTTTTCAGTATGCAAGGGGGGTACGGGGGATTGCTTCATAGATGCCCTAGTAAGTCTTCTACTCTTGATGGTTTCAAATGGGGGCATTGAAAGGTCAGTAGTAGGTTTGCTAGGGGCAGAAGGCTTGGAGGTAATATGGCTATCCGCAGAGATCTTGGGTTCCTTAAAAACAGGCCCTGCTGTTTTAGGGTTTGCCAGATGTTCTGCTACTAAGGAGGTTGAAGGCATAGAGGCAGTTTTATCAACAGGCCCATGCTTTTTTGCCTGAGCTTTTTTTAAAAGCTCGTCTTGGTCCCAACCTTCAGAACAATTTCTGCGGGCCCAGGGACACTGGTGAAAGGCGTGGCCCTTTTCGTCGCAGAGGTTGCACTGAAAGATGTTGGTACACATATCGAATGAGTGACCAAAACCTCCGCATAAAGGGCATTTCATCATATCACATACACTACTTAAATGGGTTCTCGCTCCACACTTGTAACAGGCTCTGGGTTGCCCACTATAAAAGCAAACTCCCCTATCTTTTCCCAGAAAAAAGCTATTGGGGAGATGTACTACCTCAGAGTTAACTAGAAAAAGTTTAACTTTAAACTTCCAGCTTCCAGTCCATATGCCTTCAGAGTCTAATAAGGCCTCGGGTGAACTCAAAATGTCACATTTAGACTGCAACCAATGGTAAATATCGCTAACATTTACCCCTTCATTACGAAACATAATTGTAATGTAGCGAATTTGGGGTCTAGTGAGGGGTATAACAAAAAAAGGAGTCCATATTGGGGTAGTTTTAAGAGTAGTATACTTATCCCAAAATTTGTCTAACAGGGTATGGGACTGGAAGCTAACATCAAATGAATCCTCACCAGAAATGTGTATTAAGGCATATATATCTGCAGCAGAAAACCCCATAGAAGATTTTAACAACTGTTTAAACACATAATACCTGTCTGGATGTTCTGGAAGTCCACCTTTATCTTGAAACCTAACAGCATTTCGTCTTGGAGCCTGTTCTAATTTATTTTTAAAGAGCTCTGACATAGGAGGCCTGTTGTGGGAATCTGCACCCCCTGCCTGTGATGGCCTTCCAATATTTTCCCTTACAGCCCCCGCAGCATCAAAGAAGGAGGTAGTTGGTTTCAGAGAAACCAAAATACTCTCCCCACCCTCAGTAAGTACAGCACTTTTAGGAGATGTGACACTAGTACCTGGGCCCAGTGATGTTAAATCGAAGGCATGCTTATTCGTTGAGGAGTCCGGTATGAAGTCAATCCAGTCTGGGTCGGGAATCCAACGTCCGGAGTCTGTTTTGCGCCATCCTGCACCTTGTAAAGCCGTATCTTCAGACCAATCAACCGGAGAGTCCTGTGGGGCCTTTTCTTTCAGTCCAAAACGCCGTCGCATAATCTGAGACACTCGTTGTCCGTCTGCAAAAGTAGTCCCTATCGCATCAGAATCCGGTACATTTCATTCCGCTTGAGTGTTTGTCTTTACGTTTGTTCCTGGAGTTACGGCAGAACCATCGAAATCTGGAGGAGAAGTTGGTACCTCCACAACCCCTTCTGTTGTTATACTCCCACTTGCCGGAATATCTCCAGCCACCTCTGGAACACTCATTTTCTTTTCCGGTGCTGTTTCCAGTAAGGGAGCTTCCAAAATTACCTCGGGTGAGTCTTGTGAAGCATTATCAATCTCCATTTCAGGAATCCTGCTCAAGTCGTCCTCCACCTCAAACGAAAGTTGCTGGAATGCTGCCATCATGCAGCGTGACGTCAGTGAAACTCCTACTGACGGCAACAAGGCAGCCAGTAGGGGAATTTCCCCGGTGTCCTGGCTAAATTTCCCTCATTCAGTAAAAATACAACCAACAGCTTAATCCGGTTCAAGGTCAGTTGGCATTCATCTGTATTCCCCCTCCCCCGGGTCGTGCCTGAAAATAGGCAGGATTAGTCTAGTGCAGCAGTTTTCAAATAGTGAGGCCAGCCTCCCTTGGGAGGCCCCAACCTGTTCCAGGGGAGGCTCAAGCAAGTTTGAAAAACTACTGTATTTAAATGTTGGGTTTTATATATTTTGTGTGAAGAGATGAAGCAAACTGAAAGAGAATAATAATAGTAGGTGAATTTTATGTATTTATTTGCTAATAGGTGACAAGGGAAGGTGAATGAGCCAAGGCTCATTTCAGGTGTACAGGGAAGGATAGGGTGAAAATTTCAAAAGGTAACTGCAAAACAATCAAGAAATATACAAGGAGCAATAGTGCAAATAAATATATATGAACAATAAATTAATAATGAGTGGTGGTAATTGATGGCAGAACAGCCCAAATACAAGGGTTGAGCATAGACGTGTTAAGAGCAATAGCAGGAAGGAGCAAAGTGATCCTCAAGATGTTACTTAGGAGCACAGAAGGAAGGGGAGAGGCAAAGTATGTAGGAAGGTTATTTCATATAGAGAAGAAACGGAGGAAGTAGTCTGACCCATGAAGGTACTGCAACAAGGGGTAACAATGGTTCAAGAATGAAAATAGCAGAACAAGTAGGTTGGCCTGTTGGGGGGGAAGGGGTTACAATAGGCTGAATAATAATATTTGTTTATTTAGCATAGGAGCTCTTTTTCAAAAGTTCCAACTCAGTATAAGACAAATAATTGAATCTGAGCCAGGTACTCAAAGGGGTTTCAATTTATTCATGGTGTACTGCGCAAAGTACAGTACATCATTTTTCTTTGGGGAGGCCCAAGATTATTTCAATTTTTGGGGAGGCTCAAAATCTTTTCCTTGGATTTGGGGAGGCTCACTGTGACAAAGTCTGAGAACTATTGGTCTAGTGCACTTACCCGGTCAACAAAAGCTAAATAAATAAATAAAAATGAATTGTGCGCTACATGGGCGGAAACATGTTTTGGGTGAGATGTGAAAAATGACAGCTGTACTGCTCATAAGGAGGTGTGGTAAAATGACAATGTTGAAAATCTGGAGTGAAAATATTGAAAATTTGCGAACTTATGAGCGTGCATATGAACAGCACAACAAACGCTCGTAAAACAGTAATTTTTGGGAATTTTTTTCACCAGATTTTTAACATAACCATTTTAACACTTCTGTTCATGAACAGTGTGACTGTAATTTTCTTAATGTGTCCCATACATTGAGTTCGTACTACGACTGTGCCATTGTGCGCTACATATGCGGAAACACATTTTGGGTGAGATGTGAAAAATGACAGCTGTACTACTCATAAGGAAGTCTGGTCAAATGGCAAGGTTTAAAATCCGGTGTGAAAATATTGAAAATTCAGCAGACTCTGGCGTCTGCGTGGGAACAAGCATAACGCACACACGATCATAAAGCAGTCATTTTTAGGAGTTTTTTCACTAAATTTTCAACATAGGCTTTTTGAGAGCCTACCTTATGAACACTGGCACTGTAATTTTGTTAATCGGTCTTGAAAGGTGATTTCACGCAGTGACCACAAAATCACCCTTCGGGCCTGATTAACGCCATGACAGTGACAGAATTCATGAGGCGAGGTCCCAAAAACCCCATGTTGAAAATTTGCTGCCAAAATTCCAAAAAATGCCTGAGATATGCAGCAAAGATGAGAAAACCCTATTCATTACATTATACAGCTTACTGGCATTTCCTCAGATCGGCTTTGAAGAGTGCAGACGTGTTCCTGGTCCAACGAAGATTGTCGCACTGAGCTCTGGAGGTAAGTATGGCATGAGGTGGGGGTGGGGGGAGGTAGCGGTGTGCAGTGGGTGGGCATGGGTGGACAAGTGGGTGAAGACAGCAGCGAGGGAAGGTTTTTTCTTTCAGGCTTTTTTATTTGGACTATGCTGGACGTTTGCCACGCTGGGGTGGGCTCCCAGCATGGCAGTTGGAAGGCTGTTGTGGGGGGGTAGTACAGCCGATGGAGGATTGGGCACCCCCATTGGCCATAGGACCTTTGCCACGCTGGGGTGGGCTTCTAGCACGGCACCTGATAGTCTGGGGGTGGAACAGTAGAGCCGACGGGGGACTGGGCACCTGTCAGCCATACAGACTGCAGGGGGGAGAACACTAGAGCTGATGGGGGATTGGGAACCCCCGTCAGCCATACAGTGTGTGCTTGGGGGAGGTAGGAGCACATGAGCAAGCAATGTGCATGCGCGCGTGTGAGTGCGGGGAGGGGGAGCACTGCTCACTCAAGCGGTGCTCTGCCTTTCAACTGTACGGCACTGCATTTTGGATCGTCGCACTATGTTTCTTGCACATGCATGCAAGCAAACATAAAAAGGATGGGTCCCAGCACTGACCCCTTGGGCACACCACTCCCACCCTGGAATGCACCCCATTTGCCTTACCACCACCCTCTGGTTTCAGTCTTTCAACCAATTCTCCACCCACCTTGTTATTTTCTGTCGCACCCCTAGGCCTTCCAGCTCATGTACCAGCCTTCTATGTGGCAAAGTGTCAAAGGCCTTGCTGAAATCTGGTAGGCCACATCCTCCCCATCCACCTTCCTTGTTACCCAGTCAAAACAACTCAGTTAAGCTTGTCGGGCATAACCTGTCTCCCATAAAACCAAACTGCCTTGGGTCCTGGAGGCAGTATAGCACATTGGGTAAAGGCTCTGAGCTACAGATCTGGAGACCTGGGTTTGAATCCAACAGCCATCTAAGTGCATACTGTGTGATCCTGAGGAAGTTACTTCATTTCCTTGTGTTCCAGGCTGCATCTGGAAACAAGTTTCAGCTTAGTGTGCTACTCCTGGTTAAACAATGTTCTCTTCCCCCACTTTCCCTGTAGACCATTGACAACCAGCTGTTCCACTATTCTTTCCTTCAGCAGTATTTCCATTACTTTTCCCACTGTTGGGGTCAGGCTGACCAGTATGTAGTTCCTGCATCCTCCCTGTTAACACTTTTGCATAGTGGGACCACATCAGCCCTCCTCCAATCCTTGGACATGTCACCAGTTTACAAAGACAGGGTGAACAGGGTAGTCGGAGGCCCTACTTACACCTCCCTTAGCTCCCTCAGTGTCCAGGGGTGCATCTATCTGGCCCATAGCCCTATTGCTGCCAGTTCCATGAGGATCCTTTCTTTTCCAAAGGGACCTGTGTCCTTTTCTGTGATCTCTCAATCCTTATTACTTTAATGCTGGCCCATTGCCTGCCTCCTCCTTTGTAAAAAAACAAACAGAAGTATTTGTTCAGTATTTCTGCTTTTTGGTGGTCATCTGTTACCCTCTCTCCATCCACCCTTTTCAGACACTCAATATCTCCCCTTGCCTTCCTTTTCTCCCTGATGTACCTGCATGTACAATACCCACTGGCTGGCTTGTGTCAAGGGTCCCACACAAGTGTGGGTCTGGTGCCAATGTGCACTTTGCATGTGGAGCCATTTTATTTTGCCTGCTGTGTGCTGTAGTGTAGTGGATTATCATGAAGTGGTTTTGCTTGATTCTGCACTGACAGCTTCATTTGCAGCATATCCTGGAGTTCTTTGCAGTGGGAGATTGTCCTACAGTGCATGTTAAGAGTTTGTATAGGCCCTCATCTTTTGTTTACTGGCCCCACTGTACTTCCTGGGCTAAGTTCTGTCACGGACTGACTTATCCCCTGGAGAAGAGCAGAAATGGAAAACATCTGATAAGAGATTGTGTAGGCTCAAATGTGCACTGCAGGCTATTGGAACTTCTATTGCCTGTTGCTCTGGTGCCAGCTGCAGGGAGTTCTGGGACTGGTTGTGGCTGCATATGTCTGCCTAGAGATGGTCTCAGTTGGCCTGCTGTGGTGTGCTATACTGCAATGGATGGTAGTTGGAAATTCCAAATCGGTGGGGGGGCTTTAGAGGAAGGATTAGGAAGTACTTCTTCACTGAGATGGTGGTGGATGACTGGAATGGGCTGCTGAGGGAAATGGTGGTAGGGCTCACAAGGGCATGGAATAAGCACAGAGGGTAACTGGCACAGGGGGGAGGACTACAGAAAGGCCTACTGGATATCTGGACAAATTGGGCAGGACTAGGTCAGCTTGCGGTCCCTTTCTGCCATCACATACCTATGTTCCTATGTATTCTACAGGCAGATTGGGAAAAGGGAAGGGGATCCACTACACCACCAGGGAAGCATTCATTGTGTTTTGAATATCTGTCCCACGGTGTCTTTATCCTGCCCTGTGTTGGTTGATGTGTGGAGCAACATGACCTCCTACCCCCAAAAAAGATCAGTTCTAGGGACACGGGGCAAGGAGTCTTCCTCCCTTCCTCCCCCAACCATGACATCCCCTGAGTGACCAAGTCCATTCTAAAAGCCAGGTTGATGGTGTAGTACAGGTCTAGTATCCCTTCCCCCAACCCACTTTTTTTATTTTAACCTCTACAAAGCTTTCCCAACTGACCCAGCTGATCAGTATTTTTATTTTTCATACTGACCCATTTTCCCTTTTAGATCTACAGGTCTGACATTGACTAGGAGTAGGAGGACACTGACTATATGTATCAGATAAGTATTGTTTTTTGTGTTTACCCTACATTGTTTGTCATATAATAGTTCATAACGAGCTGCAGATCCTTTGTGAGCCAATTGCTGTTCTTGTTTTATATGTACGAATGGCTGCTATGGGAGGCACTGGCTTGGAGTTGTACCTTGTGCTTTAGAAAGGTGGCTATGAGCTGCGGGGTATGGGATGGGCATTAAGGTTGGGAACTCCAAGGAACACCACACAACCAATTTTCCAAGACTCGTGAGGCTCAAACCCAGTTTTTCGTTTTCTTGCTTTGCATGCGTTGCATTCTAATGCCTGCATTAATGTAGTGTTTTTGTTTTGCAACAAGTACTATCTCATATATATGTGTGTGTGTGTGTGTGTGTGTGTATGTGTAATAGATAACCCACTGTAGGGTGTGCGGTCATGCTCTGATATACGCATGCCTTGATGTGCGTTGTTACACATGAGGCCGCAGGCCTAGTGTATCAACCACCCAAGCCCTGCATATATCATTGCGCGTCCGCACACCCCACAGTGGGTTATCTATCTTATAAAATGACAAAATTGTTTTGGAGGGGAGTAAAAGTGCAGGTGTGTGGTCGCACTCTGATATACGCACAGTCACCTAATGGTGTTTGTCCAACATAGGCGGATTTAGAGGGGATCTCAGGGTGCTATAGCTCCCCCATCATGGAGCTCTTCTATTAGTAACACACTGTGCTGCATTCTCTATCAGTATGCACTAATGCCTCCATGAAAGCTGCCTGAGCCACATGGGTCTCATCTGTCCTCCAGCAGAGCTGGCCTTAGCTAGGTGCAAACTGTGCCCCTGCACCTTGGGGGCCCATGCTCTTCTCTTGAGGAAAAAAATATAATTTAAAATATTTAAAAATGCCTAAATGTTGTTAGAGATGAACATGTTTACCAGCAAATGAAAGTGGAAGACAACTGGCTCTGTTACTGTTACAAAAGGTGGGGCAGCTTTGCTGCCGTGGGAAAGATTAGGTTAAGTAAGAGCTAATGGTGTTAATGGCCATGCTTTACACTGCCCAGGTTGACTACTTTCACAAACGAAGGGCTATTGACAAGAGAACTTGCTTGCAACCTGGATATGTAGGTGAAACAATGAATGATATGAAAACATATGTTTAAAAAATATGTGAGCACTCAAAATAGCTCAAAAACCTGACCTGCACAGAGCAAAACCAGATTTCCTGGCAAGAACCCTGAAAACTTGATCACCAGATAAAAAAAAAACTGACAGGTGGCAACCTTACTGGTGTCCCATGATAATCCTCTCTATTCTCTCTCACTCACACCTCCAGAAAATTTGAGCTGTTTAACTTGTTTGCAAATCACAGTATCTGAGGTGTGAGTGTCCAGTGATGATGTCCCTGTCCTTACAGACATGAATACGGCAGCAGTACCATACTTACTTAAGTTCTTGCTCCAGGCTCAGTCAGATTCATTTCCAATGGTGGTCAAATAATGCAATGCAGTAAATGGCACTAATTAAAAGATGCTGGTTAAACTAGTAGACCTGGTACTGCTTTAGTAATTCAGGACAGGAGGGTTAGTTAGGTGTAAATGTTGGATGTGGGGGGCCCACAGGGAATGGAGTGGTGGGGCCCAGCAGGGGGCCTGCATAGGGGGCCCTGCACAGGGGCCCAGAATGGTGAAGGTTGGCCCTGTCCTTCGGTGTCCTGGTAGCACAGTAAACATTCACCCCCACCTGCATTACGTAGTTGATCACCACCCAGAAATTCCAGTCTCCAGCATGAATTTCTTACTAACATTCATCCTGCGCCATGTAGTCTGGTCCCAGCACTGTGGCTGCAGCTGGTCTTGCCTTGGTGAGCCTGAGCATTCATTCTCCACTTTTGCAGGCTTGGTGCAGCTCCTTTGTTCATGTGTAGATGGGGGTACAGCTGCCGTAAATTGGAATGGACCTTAACAATACAGATCTCAACCTGGTCGCCTGGTGCTCACTGCTCTTGATTTGCTGTTGTATCCAGTAGTGGATATGGCTAGTAAGGGGTGCCTTCTTTAAATGTCTGGGCTGCTGAAACAAGAGTGAGCTGTAATTCATTAACTCAGAAGATTAATGTTGGAGCAAGACAGGAGTGAGTGTACTGCTGAGGAGGAGACAGAGACAGAGTGGAGCCCACAGGTGAAAAGCAAAGCCTGAGGCTTCAGGCGGCAGCAGTCCAGTTACACGGGGTAGGTGTGGCCTGGGTAAATCGGTGCAAGGAGTTGGAGTGAGGTTCAGGTCATCTTTAGGTAGCTGAAGCAAGCTGTAGCTGAGAGCTCTGCTCATTAGGAGTCATGGGGTCAGTGTGTGCTGTCTAGAGAGAGAAAGTTTGGCGACCAGGTGACCGGAGACAGTACTCAACTAGGGGCACATAGACTTCAGCCTGCTGAAAATGGAACAAGTCTTCATTTAATCATGTACTTCTTGATTTAAAAAAAAAAGACTTTCGCAGTCATAAACTATGGTGGGTAGGAAACAGCTGCTGGAATGGGACAGGACATTAGTGTTCCATCAAACTGGGTGTGTAATAAATGCAGTACTAGTGTTATTAATTTTTAGTATGGGGAGCTTAAATTCATGACATTAAAACTGTTTAAGGTCACTGCTAGTTTTGTCCTATATGGCAAATTGATTCTGGTGTGGATTTGAAGGAGAGGGAGTTGGGAGGGTAGTGCTCTCCGATAGCATGCTAGAAATGGTACAAAACTAATGCTGGGGCAAGTCTGGTCTCAGCAACAACATGAAGACAGGAGAGGCAGAAAGTGGTACGAGACCTTTGAACTGAGCTAAAAACTTCAGCATGTACTGTATGTCTAATCAGTGTGGTCTTTTCAGTCATGGTGGTACAGTATGAATGAGCACAGCAGGAATTAATAGACATAGGGATTTTGAAGGTGTTCTGCTGTATATTATGGCATGTGCAGGAGTTTCTGCATGTTTGGAGAGCAAAATTGGCAACAAAAGTCATAAGACCTTGTTTGGCACATTGACACATGCAGTTACAGAACCGGGAAAAAGTGATAGAATCAAATATTTTGTTTAGTTAGTTCTATGTGTTGAATGGGGAGGGGTGCAAGTTGTGATGCACCCAAGCAAGTGCTGTTACTAATAAAACAATGTATTTTTATATTTGTTTAAAAACTGTTTTTCTGTCTGCTTACTGACTTCTTGGGCCTACCATAAAAATGAGATGCCTTATACCATGGGTTTATCCCAGTAAAGGACATTTTAAAACAATAAAAATATTTTATTTAAAAATGTATTTTCTTTGAATAAATTGTTCTATAGAATAAAATATGTTTTCAAAAATAGCAAACATACTTGAAATGATATTTTCAGGAACTAGATAACAAAGTGACTTTATTCCCATATTTCTATAGTTATTGTATTTATTTTTTTACTGAGATAAGGTTGGGGGATACGTTACTCAGTACTGCAGGACAAACTGCGATGGGTTGGCTTTATGGTAATGTTATAATGTGCTTGAGTGAGTGACATTTGTGAACTTGTTTACTTGGATTGTCATTTAATTTGTCTGCAGTTTGTCTTTATCACTAAGTCTCTTTCAATTTTTCTCATTTTTATGTGTTTAGGATGTGCTGCTGTCCAGCTGCAGTCTTTTGGTGTTTTGTTTTTGGGGTGGGAGGGTATTTTGGGCAACATACTGGCATGTGGCCTGTGGGGACTCTGGGAATGGTGCTAGGGTGCAACTAACAAAGCATGGGGAGGAAGAAATCAGTATAAATTACATTAGAAATCCCCTCCAAAATGCACCAGAATGCACCAAGATGTAAAAAAATTTCTGGGGGCCTACGCGGCCTGCCAGACCCCCAGCCTTTTATTTTTAATTTTTATCTGACTTGAGCATCCCCATCTATAGGACTCCTGGATCCACCCCGTCCAATGCGATTGATAATCCCATTATAGATGTAATATATACATACACACACACACACACACATTTCACTCGAACAGCCCCTTGATAGCGAAAATAATTTTCCTCACCGTGCATGTGCTCCCAATCCGAAGAGGCTGTCTTCTCCTTTTGAAGATAAACCTGGAAATACTGGTGAGGCTCTACATATCAGGGAGGCTCCTATACCATTTTCTGTAGACCAGAACCATCCATTTTTCACAAATCCATTTTCTGCAAACCAGAACCATTGGTGGTCATTCCTTTAATTAAATGTCCAGCCCCTTCCTTGTGACTTTGAGTCAAACATGGGGTAACGGACTTTAGTACCTCCTATAGACATAGCCCCAAGATATCCATCTTCTTTGGAATTCACAGACAACTTTCTCATTCAGGAACCCTTAAGCAAAGCTTCCTTTGCTGAGGTTGCAGATACTTGCAGATGAATACTTGTGTTTTTGTTGAATTTTATGCAACGCCATCTTTAATGCTGCCTAGTACACTGAAACAGAACTGCAACACTGCTGACAGGAGTGCTACTAAAATCACACTGCACACTGAAGTGTGCTACAGGTCTTGATGCAGTGCTAATTAACATAATTCGCACACACTGAAAAAGCAATGCAACACTGCTTCAGGCTGTGTTGCTGACACAACACTGCTTCAGCCAGTATTGTTACACCAACACTGCTTCAGCCAGTATTGTTACACCAACACTGCTTCAGGCAGTGTTGATGACAAAACACTGCTACTTGCAGTACTTTTGTAGTGAGATTCCAGTGCTAATTAACATAATTCGCACACACTGAAAAAGCAGTGCAAAACTGCTTAAGGTGGTGTTGCTGACATAACACTGCTTCAGCCAGTACTGCTGCACCAACACTGCTTTAGGCCGTGTTGATGACAAAACACTGCTAATTGCAGTACTTTTGCAGTGTGATTGCAGTGATAATTAACATAATTCGCACACACTATGTCAGCACTGCATGTACACCAACAGAGACCTGAAGATGCACTAATTAAACACTGATGCACTGCATTATGAAATGAAGTGTGCAGGAAGTATACACTGCTACTGTAACACTGAAATAACACCATATAGTGACTATTTGAACACTTCACTTCCCTCTGGGTAGAGCCGATGCTCCAACAAATTCCACCCGTACCTCCACAGCAAGTGAAGGGACACCACCTGGAGATGACCCGCCCTACAGGCTTTGACTCCTTGAAACATGTCCCACCAAATCAAGTGGATACTGCAACACAAAACTGTAATTCCCTGTTAATTCCTGGTTGCGGCACTGAAAGAGACAAATCTGCACCTGACGACTCACAGGATTCTCAACGAGAGGAAAACATGCATATTACTTGGTCCCCGGCAAAAGCTTTAGCGGGAACAGACTGGTTACAGGATGCAATGAGTCAATGGTTACCTGACCTTCAAGACTCGGACGTGCTCTGATATCGTCAACAATCACTGACCTCACTGGTAGCTTCCACATCAAAACAAGTGCTGCTGAATATGCAATTGCAAAACTCTGCCGAAATAAACAGATCTGGAAACATTACCCTGGGCCCCAACGTGAGTACTCCAACTGACAATCCCATACAAACTACTACAACTACATCTCAGACTGTACAACCACAAGACAACCCAAATACTAGAATGGGTCCCTCAGACAACATTTTGTGAGACCCTTCTAAGAGAGTCTGGCTTAACCCAATGTTCAAACGGTCAGATCTCTTTCAGAACGAGGGGAGCCAGCTCCACGGTGACATGCTGTTAAACTGATATTTAAAGGTGGGTTAGAAAATCCACCAGATAGGTTGCACATTGTAAAACAGTTGTTAAAGGGGGTCAATGCAGTTTTTTCATCAGAAATCTTTGCATTTATTCACCTAGGTAATGGGAATTTTGACATCAGTTTTAAAACTGTTTCAAACCTCAACAGATTTTGGGCCCAGTATCAGTCTTTTAAAAACACATCTCTCTGGATTCCCTACATGGCAATTCCACATAAGAAACCTGACATCAAGCACATTACTGTAATGTTTCGTAATGAAGGAGTCCATGTAGAGGACATCCTGTTTTGGCTCAGGCAGAGATGTGAGATTTTAGACAGGCCTGCACCCATATTAGGCAGAGAACAGATTTGGAAAGAGGGGTGGAAGAATAAGGTAAAATTATATACAACAAACAATGGACCAGTACACTTGCCAAGCACTTTTTCTTGGGGAAGGACAGAGGGACACTGTTTTACATAGGACAACCAAAATCATGTTTTATATGTGGAGCACACACACACCCCTCAGTTCTGCTTGTGATTCATCTAGATGCAGTCATTGTCTAGCATTTGGTCACCCTTCTGCTTTTTCTCTCAATTTATTTAAATGCAACCTTCACGAACATGCAGGGCATAGTTGTGGCAAGCATCCTTGGGCCTCCCACAACCTTGAGGACTGCCCTTCCCAAGAAGGTTTTATTAATAAAGCCCAGCAGCTACAGGCAAAACCGGTGGCAAATGCACCTCCAGCTCCATTCAGCCCATCCTCCCCTGCCAATCCCTGGTCTGCCAAATATTGGTACTAGTGTTTCTCAGATTGTGGAGAATCAGGCAATACCTCCGGTGAGTGAGACCCTGGAGGAAGAACTTCCTGCTTTAATAGAACAGGTTCCCCCTACTTGGAATGAAGGAGGGGAAGAGGTAATGCCCTCCCCCCACCAAGTCAAAAAACTCCATTTCAGAAAATGCAAACCAAAAAATGAAATAGAGCAGGAAAGTCTCTTGCAGGGACACAAAAAAAGAAAAACACGCCTGAGGAGAGTTCTACCAAAGCTTGGAAAGCAGGGAACAAATACTCAGCATTACTCATTGACAGACAAGAAGAAGACTCAGGGGGAGATGTATCAGATACATCCGCAGTTGCCTTTATCATGCCTGATATAACTTTTGATTCAGATGGGGGGAGACAATATCCACATCTCACAGAGGACTAGGCATATAAGGTGCAGATAAAACATTTAAGGTTATACCATGACAAGTTTTCTCCCTTCTTTTGTGCATTCCCTATCCTTATCCTATTTACACTGAGCCAATTAAAAATAACTTCTAACAATGTAAACAGCATAAACAGTAACTCTAAAATGGTTACAGAATTGAAGTCATTGTTGCAAAATAACTGTGATACAACTTTTGTACAAGACACCAGGATCAAGACACAGTTTGAATTCCAACAGGCCTCAAAATGCTGGAGCAAGGGGCCTTCATTTTGGACCATTGGACAAGAGATGTGTGATGGGGCAGGCACCTTGCTGGGAAACCCTAATTTTGCAGTATTTACATTAGTGAGCATAGAGTCTGGAAGGGCTTTAATGTTAGATGTCTCCCTTCACTCATAGATTCAGAATAATTACAATATATGCCCCTCAAGCAAAAGCTAATAGAGTGGCTCTATTTAAATTAGTTCAACCATATTTATATACCTCAGGGATGATTATATGGGCTGGAGACTTCAGTTGTGGGCTAGGGAAATTGGATAGCAGTCTCCAAACTAATAAACTTGTTTGTGATACAATTGTTCCACAACACATCATCTCAGATGCACAACTAGTAGTTTCTTACAGGCAAGTCTTTCCTACAGGGTGCAATACATATTTTAGAGGAACCCTCTCTACAAGAATCGATTTAATATTTATCTCGACTGTATTGCACAAATCAGGAGTAAGTACCCAAGACAGAGAGTTTACAGATCATAAATCTCTTACACTGACTATTACTTGGGGATATCTCCCACGGTGTAAATAAATCCCTGGAGACTGAATACTTCACTGTTAACAGAAGAACATACTAAACTGGCTTGGAAAAGAGAGTGGATTGCTAGACTATCAGTGGTGGAATTTTACGACCATGCTGCCACCTGGTGGGATGAAACAAAACAGTCTTGGGCATATTTTTTTCAGACAAAAGCTACAAGTTCAGCAACAAATAGTTACATTCTTTATTTAAACTTTAGAACACAATTGCAAAAACTTATTTCCTAGACAGAATTGCATAGCATAAACAATGGCCTGCAAATTGCAGAGGCAAAGAAAACAATGTTTGCCTTGCAGTTCAATAGAGCAAAATCCCTGGAACAGTAAATGAGATTTAGGTCCACAATGCAGGAAGGCTCTATGGACTCCTTTAAAGGAAAACTGCATGTTAAAATCAGGAAAATATATTTTTTACCATCCATTGTGCGTTCTTAGTTCATCCCAGTGTTATTTTTCAGCTCAGGCTGTGTGAGGTGTTTTTTCTAACTTTCTCTTGCTATTTGATGGCCCTTGGGGGCTGCCATTTACCTTTCTTGTATTGCTTCTTGTCCCAGATAGTCTTCCCAGAGTGCCCTCTGCTCTGAGGTCTAATAGCCCATACATCTGACCAGTGTCTTGTTACAGTGTCTCTCAGTCACAGCACAGAAGCAAAACCACAGCCAGGATTCACGCCACTTGTCATTGTGTAAGTACACGTTTCCTAAATATTAGTACCTTATCCAGCTGTTTTCTGCTTGGTGGAAAGAGAGAGAGATAGATAGATAGATAGATAGATAGATAGATAGATAGATAGATAGATAGATAGATACGTGTGTGTGTGTATATAAGCTGTTCACTTTTTTACAAATACTTGCCTGCATTGATTTGCTATCTTAGTCCCTTTCTGGTTTTGCACCCGTGGCAAGTAGCAGAAATGGAACAGCACCTTATTATTGTTTATAGTAGCCACAAGATGGAAGAATATATGGAGCATTGGAATGGTTTGCAAACATCATGGAGCACAACTAACAAGTCTATGTGCTCCAACAATGCTAATTTACTCCCCCCCCGGGCATAGCAGAGGAGAGAGTTTATATCAGCAGCACTCACCGCTGCATGCACCCTGTATATAAACTGTTACTTTGCTTAGACTCATGCTCTCCCGCCCCCTTTTATTCGACATATTCTGTACTTTTGATTCAGTTGCTTGTGTCCTGTGTAGAAGATTCATGCTTGTAGACCAATGTAATCCTTTTAAAGCAGTTGTCATCCACTGGCTAAGCAGCCTTCAGTACTTTTGTGTTCATGTGATCTGCACCAAAAGCCCTCTGCTTGATTTCGTCCTGTTTTGTTCTTAATACCAGCTCGTATCATTGCCTTCAGCTTTAAATATTTAAAGAGCTGCTTGCTTGCTAGTGGCATCTTCATCCTGTTTGTGCAAGTGCTGTCAGATGCTGCATGGTTTCTGTTTGTACATGCTTTGACCCAACCTGAAGCTCCTGAGACTTACCAGTAATGTCACCCCTGCTCTAATCCAGCTCCAAGACTGTCTCCTCTTCCCCTCCCCATATTATTCCTTCTCTTTGTAAATAACTTCTTGACTACTAGCTCTCTTCCTTCTCGAACCTTGTTGCTGACCATCCACTGTTGTTTTGCCAATTACCACCCCTGACCTTCCTTCTGTCAGTCTTTCTTGTTATGTTAGAACATTCCTCACATTTCTCTCTGTATAACCTTACTATCTTATTAACCCTTTCACTCCACAGGTCGGGCCCATGGTTTCTGCACTTATTATATGTCTTACTGCCATTATCTGTATAATGCTAGCCATTATTTTTTGTTGTTTCTACCCATTGTATTTTTGTAGCACTGCTGTACTGTTCCTTTATTTGCATTATTGTACCCATGTTGCTGTTGTTCAGCTGTTCTCCTTTTGTTGTACTCTCCCTGGTCGTGCCTGAAAATAGTCATTTTATGGCTAGTGCACCTACCCAGTTAACAAAACTAAATAAAATAAATACTTGTGTTGCTGTGTGGTGGGGGAGGGGATAACAGGTGTTTGGTTCATCTGCAGACACCCTGTGTGAGATTTTCAGTCAAATGGTTTGAGACACTGCATAGCTGTTGCATTCCCCTGCCGGTCCAGTCCTCAGTATTTTGCAATTTTTATTTAGGTCTCCTTCACTGGATTCTAGCCTTTACTATTTTATGCCATGTCATTTTATATTGTACAGGATCCAGATGTTGAGGACTGGAATGCAATGAGACAGGCTGAGATGTCAGTTTGGCCTCCCCCCCAAACAATAAACAGACAGACAGAAACACACACACACACACACACCTATATCCCCAACACCTGCTAAATAAGCTGCAGTCAAACTGCTGTACTGCATTTCTTACATTTGTGTGTGTCTGGTTCACGATTGCATGCATAGGCAGCACACCACTCAATTAATCATACTGCATACATTTAGAACTGCCAAAACATGGGCTAATGTTACTTCGAGGTACACGGATGTTTGGCAACTGTAAGCAATGTGTACGGTCCTGTCCCACTGAGTTTGTACCCACCATGGCTCCACCTCAATTCCCTTGACATCTTCTTACCCCCACCCCACATGCTATGATGGCACTATTATGCAACAGTTCAACAGTGAAGCGCCCCCACCCATGACCAGTCATGGCAGAACATGCTTCAATGCAGTACATGAAATATAGGTCTTCCCTTTGTATCATTCGTCACACAGCAATAACCCTTACTGCATACTGTGCAATATACCCGGCCACCTATGCCTGAATAAGCACTGGTGACACCATAAAACCCTGGGCATCTAGTGGCCCATCACCACCAAGTGGCATTCAGTGACCACCACCCTATCTCCCCCAGTCCTGTACCATGATTTACTGGCACATCCTTCCTCACACCAACAAGGCAAACCACCAAGATAACGTACCATAAGTATTTTGCATGGTGACAGTTCCATTGTGTGTCTTCCTATGGGAGTTACAGGAGTGCTGTGGCATTAACACCATCTGTTCATGGGACTGTGGGTTAACAAGGGTAATGTCAACTACCTGCCTAGTGTTGGGTGCCCATATACCAGGCAGTGCTGGTGTCTTCAGAGCTTATTTGTATATAATGGGCATGTGTATGGGACCTTAGGTCACTGTGACAAACTGGTATATTGTGCTGCACTCTTAAGATGGTGATTGTTGGTGGGCCGTCCGGTAGTAGGATACCAGGGAATGGCATATACTAGACATTTATGTATATTGCAGACTGTGGCATACTATTTATTGCTGTCTTATGTGGAAGTGGCGGTGTGCTGTATGCCAGTGCCCTGCCAGTTTGTGTGAATGGCTAATGCCCCACCACCCTTCAGCCTGTGTGTCACACCTCTTGGCTGAGCCAGTAGGGTCTGGACTCTGTCCTGTAGAAAATAGGCCAGAGTCCAGTATGTCACTTACTCATCTTGTAGCGTGTGTTATTCTAATGTCATAACTGCTTTAGTGGTATGACAGCTTCTATGTTCGATATCAGCTTGCCTGGCCCACAGATGTCAATTCAATGTCCTATGAACACTGTTTGCAACCCAATATATTAGACTGTGATGATCAACCCAACATGTGCCACATGCCCAAAAATAGACTCTGCGACTGTCCCTGTGCCAACCTTTGTTCAATACTCAACCTCTTTTCTGACTGTTGCCTTTTCTTATTTGCTTTACTATTTCTGTCTCATCCCTCGGTGGTTGCACCTTGTTGTGCAAAACCTGATCCTTGGTTACTGAAAATGTGGTGTTAGCTGAGTGTTGTACTGGTACCTAACTGTTCTACAGGAACCCTGCAACACACTACGGTGCCCACTATCAAGTTGAGTTGCCTAGGTTAAAAAAGTGTAAGATATTTTGTGTTTATAACATGGTTTTCTCAACATGGGATATGAGATACCATGTCTGTCCATTGCCTGTGTGAGTGGCGATGGTATGCAACATGCATTGTACTTTTTCTTCTTGATGACTGGTTAATGTTTTGTTTCTGTTTCTCTGTTGACATGCCAACTTGTAATGTGCTTCTATGAACTTTACACAGAATCACCGAGTAATCCTTCAGCATGTCACAATGTCTTGCATTTGGTTGTGGGATGCACACTGGGAGACTACTGAAAGGAGTGTCCATGTGTCTTTTCCCTAAAGATACAAAGTTGGCAGAAATTTGGGTAAGAAAATGTACTGATGTGGGCAACATAAAAACATTTGTCAGCAAGCAGCTAAAAGAACACTGCTAGAAGTTCAGTATTTGCTCCCTTCAGTTTGAAGACAGCATGTTTGAACATGACTTCCAACTTCAGCTGTTACCCCCAGAATTTCACCATAGACGATTCACCCATCGTCTCAAACCAGAAGCTGTGCCTACCATTTTTGTGACCTCAAACCACAGTGAAGGGCAATCTTCATTGCATCGCATTGCTCGCCAGGACTGGAAAACGGTATGTAAAACAATCATACTTACCGTGACGGTTGCCTCTGGTGATGTTATTTTACAGTTCTATTTTGACAGTCGTTGCATCTTTTACAGCTTGCAGAGAAGTTACTGCAGTGCACGACTCCAAGAAAAGCAACACCAGGGAAAGAGAATCATTGTTCAATCCCAGTAAGCAGCATTCTACATGCCCTAGTTGACACCATCTAGCCTTTAGCCAATTTGGATGCACCATTTTATTCTGCGTATCTGCTTCTGACTGACAATTTTCCTAGACCCTCCACCCTGTAGGTTTGTACATTTCTGTGCAATATTAATGTCTTCTAGTGGCCTGTTCTCACATCAGTGTGTCACTATATGCACAGTAGTACTGTATACAGTATCTGTGGAGGAAGCATATGTTATGTAAAACACAAGAAAACCGAGGAAAAAGGCATTATGAACAAAGCGATTGCATCCTGCCACCCTGTGTTATAGTCCCTTCAAAAATTAACATGCCTGTTCTTATGTACATTTAAATGTTACACATACACAACAGACATGATCTGTGACATTTCTTGTGCATAATATGCTGTGGTACTAAGGGTGGAATATTTTCCTCCCACCGAACCAACACATCTGTCACCTACTGTGGATGCTACTGCTGTGGGTCACAAAGCATGGGCCATGGCATTTATCCTGTCAACTGTACAAAATTGCATGTACTACTTGTTTATTGTGATTACTGTGCCACACAATCTCATTCTGTGCCAACAGCATACTGTCCATGCTTGACCAGACTGCTGTTCATCAAGTCCACTCACTGGCATTGTGGTGAATTGGTCACGTTGTGGCCATACATATTGGGGTGGTGGGTGTGCCTGGACATTTTACTGCCTACAGAAAATCTGATATAGATCAGCAAGGGGACATTAGACAGCAGGATAATGACTGTGAAGCAGCAGTTCTCTGGAAAGGAATGACAACAGAACAGCGTGCGCTCTGTGACAGGATGTCTACATGGTGTGCGAGTCAGGAGAGACTGCAGGACTGCTACATAGATGCTTGTGCCATGCACTGGGAGGCTTCCCAGACAACAGTGCTGGGTTAGTTTAGAAGTCTTGGTGGGTGGAGAGAAGAAAGAACATTAAATTTGATTGGGAGTGATGTGGTGCACAGAGAAAGAGTTTGGGGTGGTGAGGTCTTGTGGGGGTGGGAAATGGAGCTTCAGGGTGAAATGACAGAGCTACAAAGGTGGCAGACTCAAGATGGTTACCTTGGTAGGAGGGTGTGGGTGGGAACAACGAAGGATTAATTTGGGGGTTGGGGGAGGGGGAGTACTCCTGGTGGATTCCTTGCTAAAAATGGATAAGATGGGGCAGTAAGGGGGGGAAAGGCACAGTCTTATATGGGTAGCGTCCATACCTGGGTTATTGGTGGGCTGGGCAAGGCAGTCACTTCAGAAGTGCACAGAAAAGGTCTGGAAGAAAAAATTACTCACCTTAGTTGTTGCCAAATTGTCACAGCTGGGGCCCTGGAGGGGTTCTCATTCCTTGGGGAGCATAATCCGATCGAGGGGTCTTGGGTGGCAGCTTCGAGGGTGCCGACCACCGATGACCACAGTTCCTGTGGCAACTATGCTGGGAAATCTGTGGGGTCATAAGCACTTGGTGATAAGAGTTGGAGCAAGGAGTAGAGTGACTTGGGAGATGGAAGGAGTGATGAGGCAAGGATGAGAGGGGTATAAGATTTCTGCAGGGTAAAGTTTTTAATGTGAGCGAGGCAATAGATGACACTGGTGAGTACATGGGACAGAGGTTTGAAAACTGAGCTTGAGCTCAATGTCCTATGCCTTGGCAAAAAGTTAACTTATTCCTCTCTGGAGTAGTTCAGGTGCTGGGGCTAACTGCATATAGTCAAAATACAACAAGACTCCATTAGAAGAAACACAATTACTAAGGTGAGTCATTTTTTCTTCCAGACCTTTTCTGTGGACTTCTGAAGTGACTGCCTTGCCCAGTCCACCAATAACCCAGGTATGGACACTACCCATATAAGACTGTGCCTTTCCCCCTTACTGCCCCATCTTATCCATTGTTAGCATGGAATCCACCAGGAGTACTCCACCTCCCCCCAACCCCCAAATTAATCCTTCGTTGTTCCCACCCACACCCTTCTACCAAGGTAACTATCTTGAGTCTGCCATCTTTGTAGCGCTGCCATTTCACCCTGAAGCTCCATTTCCCACCCCCAACAAGACCTCACCACCCCAAACACTTTTTCTATGTGCCACATCACTCCCAATAGCATTTAATGTTCTTTCTTTCTCTCTACCCCCCCCAAGACTTCTAAACTAACCCAGCACTATTGTCTGGAAAGCCTCCCAGTGCATGGCACAAGCATCTATGTAGCAGTCCTGCAGTCTCTCCTGACTCACACACCATGAAGACGTCCTGTCACAGAGCGCACGCTGTTCTGTTGTCATTCCTTTCCAGAGAACTGCCGTTTCACAGTCACGATCCTGCTGTCTAATGTCCCCTTGCTGATCTATATCAGACTTTCCATAGACAGCAAAATGTCCAGGCACACCCACCACCCCAATATGTATGGCCACAATGTGACCAATTCACCCACAATGCCAGAGAGTGGACTTGATGAACAGCAGTCTGGTCAAGCGTGGACAGGATGCTGTTGGCACAGAATGAGACTGCATGGCACAGTAATCACAATGAACAAGTGGTGCATTCAATTTTTGTACAGTTGACAGGATAAATGCCACGGCCCATGCTTTGTGACCCACAGCAGTAGTATCCACAGTGGGTGACAGATGTGTTGGTTCGGTGGGAGAAAAATATCCTACCCTTAGTACCACACCATATTATGCACAAGAAATGTCACAGATCATGTCTGTTGTGTATGTGTAACATTTCAATGTACATAAGAACAGGCATGTTAATTTTTGAAGGGACTATAACACAAGGTGGCAGGATGCAATCGCTTTGTTCAGGTTTAAATGGAATAATGCCTTTTTCCTGGATTTTCTCATGTTTTACATAACACATGCTTCCTCCACAGATACTGCATACAGTACTACTGCGCATCAAGTGGTGCATTGATGTGAGAACAGGCCACTAGAAGACATTAATATTGCACAGAAATGCACAAACCTACAGGGTGGAGGGTCTAGGAAAAATGTCAGTCAGAAGCAGATACGCGGAATAAAATGGTGCATCCAAATTTGCTAAAAGCTAGATGGTGTCAACTAGGGCATGTAGAATGCTGCTTACTGGGATTGAACAATGATTCTCTTTCCCTGGTGTTGCTTTTCTTGGAGTCATGCACTGCAGGAACTCCTCTGCAAGCTGTAAAAGATGCAACTACTGTCAAAATAGAACTGTAAAATAACATCAGCAGAGGCAACCGTCATGGAAAGTATCATTATTTTACATACCCTTTTCCAGTGCTGGCGAGCAATACGATGCAATGAAGACTGCTGTTCACTGTGGTTCAAGGTCACAAAAATGGTAGGCACAGCTTCTGACTTGAGATGACAGGTGAATTGTCTATGGTGAAATTCTGAGGGTAACAGCTGAAGTTGGAAGTCATGTTCAAACATGCTGTCTTCAAAGTGAAGACAGCAAATACTGAACTTCTAGCAGTGTTCTTTCAGCTGTTTGCTGACAAATGTTTTTATGTTGCCCACATCAGTACGACATCTTCTCACCCAAATTTCTGCCAACTTTGTATCTTTAGGGAAAAGACACACGGACACTCCTTTCGGTAGTCTCCCAGTGTGTGTCCCACAACCAAATGCAAGACATTGTGGCATGCTGAAGGACAACCCAGTGATTCTGTGTAAAGTTCATAGAAGCACATTACAAGTCAGCATGTCAACAGAGACACAGAAACAAATAGAATAATGGATAGCTAAGTATGTATTACAAGGCAGTAATACCATGGAGAGGTTTTGGGGACTTGGTACCTCGAGAGCGAAGCTCGAGAGATACCCAAAGTCCCCAAAACCTCAAGATGGTATTACTGCCGAGAAATACATACTTAGCTATCTGTTATTTTTTGTAATATATGGAGCAGAAATAGTTTTTACTTACCTTTGGTGCAGGCTGATGGGTTGTCAGTAGTGAGATCCGGAACAGCTCTCAGAAGAACCAGTAAAGTAATCCAGAATTTGAGGTAATTGATGAGCCAATGATTGTGGCTAACAGAACATTAAACAGTAAACATAATTTTTTTTTTTTAGCATGCAAGAGGCGCTAGTCTGAGTCGGAATCCGAGTAGATAAAGAATCATCGCTTCTTTGGTGGGGGTGGTGACTTCCGGATGTTGATCGCGACGTTGCCAAAAAAATTGCAGTGGGAGTCAAATATGTTGCCTGCAGTAGTGGAGATGTCGGAGCTTTTGGAGGACATTTGTGTTGTCATTTCCTGTGGGACTGCAATGGAGTTAGTCGCTGTGTCAGGTCTGGGTGCTTTAAATTCAGGAGGTGCTGGATGAGCTGTGGAAGTGCTGGATTGTTCGCCAGAGAGGATGGCACATATTTTCTGTTGCTTTACCTCAGACAAGGTACTGTAATTGTTAATTGGCTGGATGTTTTTATGACCGGAGACTTGGGCAACATCCGTTGGAGGCACATTACAGTCAATCAGCATTTGTATAGCCATTTTTCTTGTGCTATGATTAGTTATTCGTTTTTCTGGTGGGAGCCCTGGAGATTGTTGTAGCATTTTCATAATGTTACGAATTTTGTTCTCTCCAATTGTCATGGCTCTGAACCATAAGCTGGTTGGTTTCAGCTTCAGATTTGGTGCTAAATAGAAGGAAGCGTCAGGTTGTAGCATGGCAGGGGGCCTTTGTGTGGCATACTTTTTGTAGGCAGTTACTGTGTCTCTGCTTGGGTTTGAGGTGTTGCGGTATAGCCTGGGGTGTACTGGCCTTATATCCCTTATGTTTATGCCTGTTCTAGTTTTCGTTACGCTCATGGTTCTCAGGTAGTCATTTCCTTGGCTGTCTTTGTTTAACACTATGTCGGCCCAGCAGAGGAGGTATTGCTCGATTGTTCATAGGGCGAAATGTAGCCCTATGTTGAAGAAGAGCATGTGAAGGAGTGCTGTGGGGGAGTCGTAACCTAGAGTGCCCGATGTGTACAGTAAGTCGATGTCTGTTTCTGTTAGGGCTTCTGCTTGCCTTGGCCGGTTACCCATTCCGATTTTTTTAAGGTATTTTTGCTTGGCGGTTAGTGTCTCTAGCGTTTGCTTGAATACTGTGGAAGGAATTTGGAAAATTGAGGTGGGATAATTAATTTTATGTAGGTGTCTGTTGATGCTTCCCAGGGCACCTCATATTGTGCTAGGCTCATATTCAGAGTCGTCTTGCTTTTTTAAATGGAACAAAAAGTTAGCGAGGATGGAGTCTAGTTGTTCTATGGGGATAGCTTCAATGGACCGTGACTCATCTTGCTTTGTCAGGTATGTTTGGAGGAGCTTTAAGTCAAAATTAGTTTTTTTTATGGCGTTAGGGTTCTCCTGGTTTTTGACAAACCGTATTCTGTCTTCCATGGCATTATTGGTATTAGGCTGCATTTTTACTGTTTGTTGTTACGCGACCCGACCGAGGAGCAGTATTTCTCTCAGGAAACTGTTTTCGGTTTGAAAGAGAGCTCATGCTTGAAGTGGCCAGGTGATTGCGCTTGTGGTGCTGATTGCTTCTGATAATACTATCGTTCAGGAGTGGAACAATGGTATTATCACTTCTGAACGATAGTCTTATCAGTTTGGAACGATGGTATTATCACTTTCATTACTGTGGTATTACAAGAAAATTTTTGTATGGGATGAGATGGTATTATTAGACTATCTCCATATATTACAAAACATTAACCAGTCATCAAGAAGAGAAGTACAATGCATGTCGCATACCATTGCCACTCACATAAGCAATGGACAGACATGGTATCTCATGTCCCATGTGGAGAAAACCATGTTATAAACACAAAATATCTTACAGTTTTTTAACCTAGGGAACTCAACTTGATAGTGGGCACTGTAGTGTGTTGCAGGGTTCCCGTAGAACAGTCAGGTACCATTAGGTACCAGTACAACACTCAGCTAACACCACATTTTCAGTAACCAAGGATCAGTTTGGGCACAACAAGGGAGGGATGAGACAGAAATAGTATGGCAAGAAAGAAAAGGCAACAGTCAGAAAAGAGGTGGAGTATTGAACAAAGGTTGGCACAGGGACAGTCGCAGAGTCTATTTTTGGGCATGTGGCACATGTTTAGTTGATCATCACAGTCTAACATATCAGGTTACAAATAGTGTTCATGGGACATTGAATTGACATCAGTGGGACAGGCAAGCTGATATCGAACATAGAAGCTGTCATACCACTAAAGTAGTTATGACCTTAGAATAACACATGCTACAAGCTGAGTAAGTGACATACTGGACTCTGGCCTATTTTCTACAGGACAGAGTCCAGACCCTACTGGCTCAGCCAAGAGGTGTGACACACAGGCTGAAGGGTGGTGGGGCATTAGCCATTCACACAAACTGGCAGGGCACTGGCATACAGCACACCGCCACTTCCACATAAGACAGCAATAAATAGTATGCCACAGTCTGCAATATACATAAATGTCTAGTATATGCCATTCCCTGGTATCCTACTACCGGACGGCCCACCAACAATCACCATCTTAAGAGTGCAGCACAATATACCAGTTTGTCACAGTGACCTAAGGTCCCATACACATGCCCATTATATACAAATAAGCTCTGAAGACACCAGCACTGCCTGGTATAGTGGCACCCAACACTAGGCAGGTAGTTGACATTACCCTTGTTAACCCACAGTCCCATGAACAGATGGTGTTAATGGCACAGCACTCCTATAACTCCCATAGGAAGACACACAATGGAACTGTTACCATGCAAAATACATACAGTACGTTATCTTGGTGGTTTGCCTTGCTGGTGTGAGGAGGGATGTGCCAGTAAATCATGGTACAGGACTGGGGGGGTAGGGTGGTGGTCACTAAATGCCAGTTGGTGGTGATGGACCAGTAGATGCTCAGGGTTTTATTGTGTCACCAGTGCTTATTCAGGCATAGGTGGCCGGGTATATTGCACAGTATGCAGTAAGGGTTATTGCTGTGTGGCGAATGATACAAAGGGAAGACCTATATTTCATGTACTGCATTGAAGCATGTTCTGCCATGGCTGGTCATGGGTGGGGGTGCTTCACTGTTGAACTGTTGCATAATAGTGCCATCATAGCATGTGGGGGGGTAAGAAGATGTCAAGGGAATTGAGGTGGAGCCATGGTGGGTACAAACTCAGTGGGACAGGACCGTACACATTGCTTACAGTTGCCAAACATCCGTGTACCGCGAAGAAACATTAGCCCAGGTTTTGGCAGTTCTAAATGTATGCAGTATGATTAATTGAGTGGTGTGCTACCTATGCATGGAATCACTGTGAACCAGACACACACAAATGTAAGAAATGCAGTACAGCAGTTTGACTGCAGCTTATTTAGCAGGTGTTGGGGATATAGGAGTGAGAGTGTGTGTGTGTGTGTGTGTGTGTGTGTGTGTGTGTGTGTGTGTGCGTGTGTGTGTGTTTATTGCTTGGGGGGAGGCCAAACTGACATCTCAGCCTGTCTCATTGCATTCCAATCCTCAACATCTGGATCCTGCACAATATAAAATGACATGACATGAAATAGCAAAGGCTAGAATCCAGTGAAAGAGACCTAAATAAAATCACAAAATACTGAGGACTGGACCGGCAGGGGAATGCAGCAGGTATGCAGTGTCTCAAACCAGTTGACTGAAAATCTCAGACAGGTTGTCTGCAGATGAACCAAACTGCTGTTATCCCCCCCCACCACACACCAACACAAGTAGAAACCGTGCAGCATCTGGCTGCACTTGCACAAATGGGAAGAAGAAGCCACTAGCAAGCAAGCTGCTCTGTAAATATTTAAAGTTGAAGGCAATGATACGAGCTGGTATTAACAAAATGGGACGAAATCATGCAGAGGGCTTCTGGTGCAGATCACATGAACACAAAAATACTGAAGGCTGCTTAGCCAGTGGATGACAACTGCTTTAAAAGGATTACATTGGTCTACAAGCATGAATCTTCTACACAGGACACAAGCAACTGAATCAAAAGTACAGAATATGTTGAATAAAAGGGGGCGGGAGAGCACGAGTCTAAGCAAAGTAACAGTTTATATACAGGGTGCATGCAGCGGTGAGTGCTGCTGATATAAACTCTCCTCTGCTATGCCTGGGGGGGGAGTAAATTAGCACTGTTGGAGCACATAGACTTGTTAGTTGTGCTCCATGATGTTTACAAACCATTCCAATGCTCCATATATTCTTCCATCTTGTGGCTACTATAAACAATAATAAGGTGCTGTTCCATTTCTGCTACTTGCCATGGGTGCAAAACCAGAAAGGGACTAAGATAGCAAATCAATGCAGGCAAGTATTTGTAAAAAAGTGAACAGCTTATATATACACACACACAGGTATCTATCTATCTATCTATCTATCTATCTATCTATCTATCTATCTATCTTTCCACCAAGCAGAAAACAGCTGGATAAGGTACTAATACTTAGGAAACGTGTACTTACACAATGACAAGCGGCGTGAATCCTGGCTGTGATGTTGCTTCTGTGCTGTGGCTGAGAGACACTGTAACAAGACACTGGTCAAATGCATGGGCTATTAGACCTCAGAGCAGAAGGCACTCTGGGAAGACTATTTGGGACAAGAAGCAATACAAGAAAGGTAAATGGCAGCCCCCAAGGGCCATACAATGGCAAGAGAAAGTTAGAAAAAACACCTCACACAGCCTGAACTGAAAAATAACACTGGGATGAACTAAGAACACATAATGGATGGTAAAAAATATATTTTCCTGATTTTAACATGCAGTTTTCCTTTAAGGGGTAATGTGAGGAAGTTCTTTTTCACAGAAAAGTGGTGGATGCATCGAACGGCCTAACTCAGGAAGTGGTGGATATGAATACAGTGCAGGGCTTCAAACAGGCATGGGATAGGCATAAGAGAGCAATACAGATGAGTATGAATAGATAGACCATTGACAGAGCAAAGGCCTATGGCATATTCATAAGGTAGAAAAAGAATGGTCAGACTGGGTGGTCCTTGCGGTCCTTATCTGCTGTCAACTTCGATGTTTCTTTGTTTCTATGACCTGCAAAAATGGATCTCACTTTTAAGAGATGGACAGCAAAGGGATTGGAGTACATAATATATTTTTACAATGATAGAGTAATGAAGCCTTTTAGGCAACTACAACAAGAATTTCAACTTACCCACGTCTATCTATTCAGGTATTTTCAAGTGAGAGCCTTTCTGACAGCACCAGAAATATAAGAAGCATTATGGTCAGATCAGCATCTCATAATGAAACAGATTTACATAATAGCTCAACAACAGGCAGCCAAGCATGTAATCTTCGAATTGTACAGTATCCAAAATAAGGAGAGAGGACAAAAAAGGGTAGACAGGGTACAAAAACAGTGAGAGGAAGAGATGGGCAAAACACTGAACATAAAGGAGTGGGGGCAAATATGGGAAGCAACACACAAAACTACTCTCTCTGGAAGCTGGAGAGAATTTAGATGGAAGATTAATAGTCAATACTTTTTGACACCAGACAGAACAAAACATCTGGGTGCCAACACTAGAGACCTTTGCTGGAGAGGTTGTGGGGAAAGAGGGACACCCACACACATTTACTGGAGATATGAGAATTTGCAGGGATACTGGGCAGAGGTGCACAACAGGATCACAAAATCTTTAGAAATATCATTACTATTAGAAGGGTTTAACATAATTTGTGGCTTATACCGATAGGAAATGAAAAGTAAAAACAAAAAATATATGTAAAATATGATTGCAGTGGCACTGAAGGCTGGAACGTAAAGATGGCTAAAAGCAGAACCTCCTTCCAGAGGCAACTGGATTCAGAATTGTACAAAAATTAGAGATATGGAAGCAATCTCTGCTAGACTTAAGTTACAAACTAACCTATTCAATACAAGGTGGCTGCCGTTATACATCTGGTGGAAGAAATAGAAAGTGTGCCAGTCTTAGAGCAGCTACTATACCTTTAAAGCAGACCCTTGGCTATCAGGAAATGTAAATCAGGTCACGTAGAAAGTTTTGTTTAAGCAGTTAAAATATGAATATTAATCATCGGCCAGTTTAAAGGCAGCTACAGAAGCAACAGGAGACTCATCAGAAAGGAATAGAATGTGGAAGGCAAAAGATTAAGAAATGAGAAGTAAACTTTGAGATAAATTGTAAATTGTATGTAATGTCTGACAGATAAATGTTAAGTGACAATTGTATGCACTATTTTATCAAAAAAATGAAGTTTTAAAAAAATAAATACATAAACAGTTTGCACAACATTTCAGAAGTTGTATGAGGTGTATGTGTATGAGATCAGGGGGAGTTGGGAGACAAAGATCACATAAAAATTGTATCCCCTGTACATAAATCTAATTAGAAAGCTTCCCTCACCAACACCTTCCCTTTTATGAAGCAGACACCTGTTTCTGATAGCTACATTATCCAGGTCCCATGTCTGCTATTGTAAAGAATGTATGTATTGTACAAACAGAAACCAATCAGACATCATTTACAAAAGTGATTTACACATCAGTGCTTGCTCATTGGTTGTTGTGGGGGAAGGAAAGGGGGGATGATATATTATCGCTGTTACAGTTTAGGAAGAGAAAGGCATCTGGGGTCAATACTTGTTAGCAGACAGAAATACAGGCATGATACCATACTCATTTTTATGCTTGCTTGCACGCATGTGAAAGAAACATAGTGCCATCATCTGAGTTTTTCAGAGGTGTGTCAGCATCTTCCAATTCAGTCAGTGTGTTTGCAGGTGTGGTCACAGTTCTCCAATCACAGCTGAAGCTGTCTATGACAGCAGTTGAAAATGCAGTGGCATACAGTTGAAAGAGGGAGTTACGCTTCAGTGAGCAGCTCCTCACCCCCCCACACACATACACAGATCAACTGTGTCGGTTGCCTGATAGGATGGTGTAGTCTTGTCTAGCTTAGAGAGACAAGCCACACATCATTACTTTAATAAACTGTTCCCTGCCAAAGCAGGACCACCAAAATGTGTGGGTGCCTAACAGTCCTTACACACGCCAGCTCTCCAAAGCACACCTTCATGGACTCCATGGGTTCTAATCCTCCAGAAAAAAAATACCTCAGGATTTGATGTGAAAACTCAGACCTTGTTGTATGTATAATTCCAAGCATTTTCTCTTACTAGACTCTGTCAATGTGAACTCCCCGCTGCTAAAACCTAAGCAAACGAACTTGAGCATACTGTACTACCTGCAGCTGAAGCAAAGAACTGCCACAATGCACAAAGGAGAACATACTGCTATGCATTTCAGCAGCAGCCAGTGGGGGAGGTTTTCATGACTGAAGCACTTTAATGCGCCTTTTAATGCTGTCATATACACACCCCTGTGTGGTAATTCACTAAACTGCACACTTAGTCTAGTAATGCAGCTTCAAAATATTTTTTTTCTCTGAATTGCCGTGAGCTGGTATTTAGACAGAATCACACAGCTCTTTCTCAAATCAGATGCTCAATGAAGTCACATCACCGTGTGACCCTAAACATCTTAGGGTTGGACATGTGCCCTAACAAAATAGTGAAAACTAGGTATAGAAAAAGAAAACACAAATTCAACCATAGCTCACAATCGAATCCACCCTTTTCTCCGGTGAATCTGAAGCCACCTAACAGCCCACCCCTGGGTGCTCATGCACTCCCTCCACCCGCACAACATATAGCCGACGGGAGTGCTGTTGCATTTTATTTCATAATTTCCTGATCCCGTTACTGCCACCATACTAATACAGTAATACTTTTTATGGCTCAAAAACTGCTTGACATTAGTTGAATTATAAATGGCATTCCTGTTTGACGCTGTGGTGCGGAATATGGTGGTGCTCAAATTTTAAGCCAAGTATTACATGCAGATATGTTGTTATTGACTCATGTCACTTACCATTTTATACATCTATTGATTTTTTCAATTCACTTTTTCTGACAAATGTTGATCGCAGGGATTCTGGTGTCACAATTCAGTTCAGCGACATGTAACATCTTAGTGCAGATGCTAAGTAACTGTTTTAAAATGTTGAAAAAGTTAACAACAATGAAAGTGAATGAACTTCTTTCTTCCGTGTCTGGAGCTGTAATGGTGTTATTGGCAAGTGCATGTCCCTTTGCTCCAGATCTATCAGTGAGATGTCTATTCTGTGCAATGGACAGTGGCTGAATGTTATCAGCTGACAGTTTTCATTTCATGATCAACAGATAAATATTCCGGGCTTTGCAAATGCAACTTTGCTTGTAGCACAGTTTCATGCCCCCAAGTGTCTCATCAATTAGTGGTTATATCTTAACCGATGATCACAAAAAGCATGAAAAAGATTTGCCGCTGAGTAATGTAAATGCCAATCCACCTAAGCACCTTTAGGCTGCAAACATAATTTGAACGTATAGGGATTCTGGACCGGTATATCACTCCGTGGCACAGCAACGGTTAATAAGTTCAAGTACATTCTCAGGACATTGTTTCACTTGCCCCCTCTCCCCACTACGATCCTGGTCACCTGAAATAAACCTGACATTTTAGTATCTGTTTTACATCTTGGCTCAGTTAAGCAATCAGTGCTGTAAGAACATAAATGGACATATAAATGGGGATTATAAGAACATGCCGTGGGTGCTTGTGCCTTAGTCCAGCTGTGCAACATCAGCCTGAAGCTCAGGTAGGGCTTACTGTCTACCACTTTGTTTACCCCCCCATGTATCTGTACCATTTCACATCCTCCCTTGCCTTAGTCCAGCTGTGCTACATCAGCCTGAAGCTCTGGTAGGGCTTACTGTCTACCACTTTGTTCACCCCCCATGTATCGCTGTGCTACATCAGCCTGAAGCTCTGGTAGGGCTTACTGTCTACCACTTTGTTCACCCCCCCATGTACCTGCACCATTTCACATCCTCCCTTGATCTACAGTGAGTGGATCCCTCATTCATACGTCACATATACATGCACAAAAAAAAAAACGGTCTTCAAAAATTAAGATACATTTATTGTGCTTGTTATGTTTGCTTGCACGCATGTGCAAGAAACATAGTGCCATCATCTGAGATTTCAGAGGTGTGTCACCCACTCTTCCAATTCAATCAGTGTGTTGGCAGGCACGGCCCCAGTAAGCCAATGCATGATGGAGCTGTCTATGACAAGCTCCAAAATGCAGTGGCATACAGTTCAAAGGGGGAGCTACGCTTCAGTGAGCAGCGATAAAGAATATAAGCTTGCTCATGCACAGCTCCCCACACACATGCACGCAGGCGTCACGCGCCCCCATACGCATGCACACACTGTATAGCCGGCGGGGTGCCCAATCCCCCGTCGGCTGTGCTGCACTTCCCCTGCCCCCCAAAGCCTTCCAAATGCCACGCTGAGTGCCCACCCCAGTGTGGCAACTCATGATATAGCTGGGGGGTGCCCAATCCCCAGTCGGCTCCACTGTCCTCCCCCCCTGAGTAATGGGTGCCACACTGGGATCCCACCCCAGCATGGCAATCGATGCTTTGGGTGACGAGGGTGCCCAATCCCCCATCGGCTGAATGCCCCCCAACCTTCCTTGTGCCACACTGGGAGCCCACCCCAGCATGGCAAACGTCCAGCGTCATCATTGGAAACAAAAAGAACACCTGTAAAGAAAAAACGGTCCCACATAGTCTCCCTGGCCCCCTTCCACAACCCGCACCCACCCACTGCGCACCTGCCTCCCCACTCCCCCCACCCATGCCTCCGGACCTCGGCGCGATGATCTTGGTGGACCGGAACACGTCTGCACTCTTCAAAGCCGACCGCGAACTGAGGAAATGCCGGTAAGCTGTATAATGGGCTAGATAGGGGTTTCAACTTTGTTGCATATCTCAGGCATTTTTTGGAATTTTTGCACCAAATTTTCAACATGGGGTTTTGGGACCCCTTCTCATGAATGATGTCACTGTCATGGTGTTATTCGGGCCCGAAGGGTGATTTCACAGTCACTGCGTGAAATCACCTTTCAGGGACCGATTAACGAAATGACACTGCCAGTGTTCATAAGATGGCTCTCAAAGAAGCCTATTCCGAAGAGTTGGTGGGCTCAAAACAACAACTGTTTTACAAGTGTGCGTTGTGCAGTTCCTACGCACGCTCGTAAGTTTGCAAATTTTCAATATTTTCACTCCAGATTTTCAACATTGCCATTTTACCACACCTTCTTATAAGTAGTACAGCTGTCATTTTTCACATCTCACCCAAAACGTGTTTCCGCCCATGTAGCGCACAAAGGCGCAGTCGGTGTGCTAAATCAATATACGGGACAAATTAAGAAAATCACATTGACTGTTCATGAGCAGAGGTCTTACAATGGCTATGCTGAAAATTTGGTGAAAAAATTCCAAAAAATGACTGTTTTACAAGCGTGCTTTGTGCAGTTCCTACGTATGCTAGTAAGTTTGCGAATTTTCAATATTTACACTCCAGATTTTCAACATTGCCATTTTACCACACCTCCTTATGAGCAGTACAGCTGTCATTTTTCACATCTCTCCCAAAATGTGTTTCCGCCCATGTAGCGCACAATGGCGCGGTCGATGTCTTGAAATCAATATATGGGACACATTAAGAAAATCACAGTGAGCACTGTTCATGAGCAGAGGTCTTAAAATGGCTATGTTGAAATTGGTGAGAAACATTCCTAAAAATGACTGTTTTACGAGCGTGCGTTGCAGTTCCTATGCATGCTCATAAGTTTGCAAATTTAATATTTTCACTCCAGATTTTCAACATTGCCATTTTATTACACTTCCTTATGAACAGTACAGCTGCCATTTTTCATATGCCGCCCAAAATGTGTTTTCACACATGTAGCGCACAATGGTGCTGTTGGTGTATGAAAGCAATGTTTGGGACAGATTAAGAAAATCACAGTTACACTGTTCATGAGCAGAGGTCTTAAAATGGCTATGTTGAAAATTTGGTGACAAAGTCCATAAAATGACTGTGTTACGAGAGGCATTGCGCAGTTTCCACGCACCCTAAATAAGTTCATGACTTTGTAATATTTTAAGTCCAGATTTTCACCAGTGGCATTTTTCCACACTGCCTTATTTACAGTACAGCTGTCATTTTTCACAACATGGCGAAGTGTGTTTTCACACTTTCAGAGCAGAGATGCGTGGTGGCTGTGGGGAAATCATTGTTCGGGACAGATGAAGAAAATCACAGTGACACTGTTCATGATCAGAGGCACCAAAATGCCTGAGTTGACAATGTGTTGTAAAAAATCCCCAACCTAATTATATTACGGTATCGTTACACAGTTTCTATATGCGCTCATGACTTCACCATTTTTAAATATTTTACTGCAGATTTACAACATTGCCATTTTTACACCTCCCCATGAACAGTACAGCTGTCATTTTTACATCCTGTTCGGAATGTTTTGCCAGTGGTGCTAAATATGCATAATCGCTGTGCATAAAGCAGCTTTATCTAAGAAACTGATATTCCCCCTATTCATGAGGTGGGGTCACAAAATACCATGCTGAACATTTGGAGTGAAAATACCAGCAATGCCTGAGGTATTAGGGTTTCCAACCATAATGCCCAACCCTGTAGAGAATGACAGGCATCTGGGGTGTGACTTGGGATTCTTGCCTGTAATGCTTATACCATTCCACACCTGCAGCCAGTGAGAAGCATTGAGGTATGCCTTGGACTCTTATTTAAAAGTTCATCCCATTCTCCTATTTTGCACCCATCCACTGTATTTCCTAATGGAATAGGAGTGCATAAGGACCAAGACCCCAAGGAACACCATGACCTTGCCAGTGTCTGCAGGGTGGGGTGTACTGAAATGGCGTGGCCGTTATGCCTGATGACTCAAAGGCACACCCCAATGCCTGTCACTCTCTGCAGGGTGGTGGTGGGGTTGGCTTCAGTTCAATACTTCACTGCCATTCCTATTACGCAGCTCTGTAACTTCTACACTACCACTGCCAATGCCAGCAAGCAAACATTCGGCATTGACAAATGCTTGTTATGGTTGCATTGTGTCATGATGCAATGCTGACATATTGCTATCAGAAGAAGGGCTCTGTGACTGGAATTCCTAATGCAGCACTGTTTTTGCTGTTACAAGGGAGTGGAATCGAAGCACAGCTTCCTTAAAATATCTCTCTATCCTCTCATTCACTACAATATGTTTCCTTCTCCTCCTCCTCCTCCCCACCACACTATTGTTTTGTCTTACTGAGCCATACATAATTGCTTCCTTCCTCCCTCTTCCTCCCTTCCCCCTCCCCCCCTCCTCCTCCCCTTTTCCATCCCCTCCCCACCACATTAAACAACTACTATACTGCTGGTTGCACTCCAGTGCTGTGGAGGTCTGGTGAGCTTTGCTTTGCTTGAATTAATTTCGTGTTTAGTTTGCTGGTGTTTCAATTAACAGTACTGATGGTCAAAATCATGTAGTTATCACCCTCCCTAAGCAACTGATTCATTTATATTTTTATCTTAACCAACAAATCATTTTGCTATGCAAGTCAGCCACGTGGCTGAATTTCCCTTTCACTGCTTAACTGAGATACTTTTTATTTATTTAGGATCTCAGAAGTACCCTTTTGAGCTAGAAGCTCTTTACATAGGCTCCAAGTCATCATAAGTATATAAGAGGGAAGGGTATGTGGCCAGCAGAAAGCTGACAACATTTACAATGTCTAAAGGGGGTTAGCAGTTACAATAACAGTATATAGAGCAAAACAACTAAAATATCATATCCCAATCTATATTGAGTAGGAAGTACAAAATAGTCTAAAGCTTTGACAATACAAGAGACTACAGAACAAATAAGAATCAGCCTATGAGGTCTTGTCTGGAGTAATGTATAGAAACAATAAGGGTAGATTGGACAGAGGGCATGAGCTAGAACACAGGAAGGAGAGGTGAGTGCCTCAGCTATATCAGCAGGGCAAACTGAAGTAGGTGAGGTGAGGCAGATAGGGGATAGAGAGCGGGAGGGAAAGGAGAGAGGAGAGATTGAGAATGCAGAATGTGGAGCAAATGTACCAAAAACAGGGTGGGGGGTTGAGGGGGCTAGGAGTAGAAGGGGGCTGGGAGTGGCAAGGAGAGAATGAGGAGAAGAATGAGTGCTTTCAAATTGGAAGAGGGGAGAGGGCTAAATGGGAAGAATAAGTGCTAGGATAGTGCTGGATTACTTCAAGCAGTTGCAGATGGCATCTGTTACAAGCTGTTGCCAAAATTTCCTCTTGAAAGAGCCCAGGGTGTAAGCTAAAGATGTATCCCTATTGAGTGAATTAAACCAAAGTGGAGCCTGATGAGCAAATGCCCTTTGATTTTGGGAGGTACGGCAGCAAGTTATCTTAAAGGTTATACTATCTGCACTTCTGGTACAACGCTGGTTGTTTGAGGGAGTGAGGCGCTTATGTAACCCAGGTGGCATAAGACCTAGTGTGACTTTTTTTGCAAAAAGACAGGTATGTTACATAAGTCTGCCCTTAAGCTGGAGCCAGTAAGCCTGAACGTACAGGTCACAGATGTGGATCAGATGCCCAGCCCTGGTTAGACGGTGGCTAGCTTTGATTAGGGCAACTGTAATGCAACGCAGGGCAGTGTCCATGGCTGCACCATAAATGATGAGTCCTTGATCTATGAGCGAGACAACTGAGCTTTGGATGACAAGGGCAAGTGCCTCAGGGGATAGACAATGCTATAAAGTACTGTGGTCCTATTCACATATTGACTGCCCTGGCAATATTGTCAATGTGTGGAAAATAAGATAAGACACTGTCAGTTGTAATCCCCAGGTCCTTAAAGTGTGGAACTTGCTCCAGTGGGGGAGCCTTCAATGTATTTGATAGTAACAGGGTAGGTCCTATGCCTGTTTTGAGGGTTGGGTGAATAACATTGATTTAGTCTTCTTATAGTTCTTGATTAGTTTGTGGTTTTGGAACCATTTTTCAGTTTCAACAAAGTGTTGTTGCAGTTGGTTCTCAAGGGCCTTGGGGTCAGGGTCACTGGCAAAGATCACTGCATCATCTGCATATAGCTGGACATAACCCTAGAAGGCATTCAGGAGTGAATTGAGGAAAATACTAAAGAGGAGGGGTACAAGGATGGACCCTGTGGTACTCCTAAGAGAACAGATCTACTATCCTAGAGGACTGTGCCAATCTTTACTTGCTGCATATGGTTGTATAAATAGCTTCTGAACCATGCCAAGGTATCATGTGAGAGACCAATAGTTGCAAGCTGGTCAATCAAGATGGCATGGTGCACCATATCAAAGGCTTTCGTTAAACCAATAAAAGCCACACCTACAAGATGACCGTTATCGAGTGAGTTATGTATGAAGCCTGTGAACTCAAGTAATGATGTTGTGGTGCTGTGTCCATGCCGAAAACCATTGGAATTGGAACTTTTCCAGATAGTCAACCAGTTGGTCCACTACTATCCATTCTAGGGCTTTAGAATATCGGGGGAGAATGGAAATGGGTCTTTAGTTACTATGTAGGGCACAGTCACCCCTCTTATGCACTGGTGTCACAATTGTTTCCTTCCATTTGTGTGGATATTGTAAGAACCTAAGGGAAAGGTTAACTATGTGGGTGAGTGGGGCCAGGATTTCATCAAGGGTAAGGGCAACAAATTTGAGATCGAGGTCATCACCACTGTCTCTAGATTTTCTAAGCACCTTAAAGAAATATTTTTTGGCTTGCTTTTGCATGATGACTTTGAAGCGAAAGGGGGTAGCGATAGGGCACCATCTGGGCACCTGCTGTTGTCACTTATGTTAATGGAGGAGAAGAAATCTGGGGGAAGACACCACTGAGATCAGTGAAAGCATTCTTGAACATGTTAGCAATTAGTCTTGGGACTAGGGAAGGGGCACCTTCGATACTGAGCATTGTGGGAGCTATTGTGAGGTCTTTCCCAGTGACATCCTTCAAGTAGCTCCAGAATTTTCTGCCATCCTTCCAGTTGCGAGAAAGAGCTTCTTTGAAGAAGTGGCTTTTTTGCAGCCCAGATAGCCCTGGTGCAGTCAGTTTTTATTTTTCTATAGGCTTGACAATCTGTTTGTTTTTCCATGGCATGGGCCCTGTGCCACAGGTGGTCCCTAAACTGGAGGCGCTCAGTGAGGTCAGGGGTGACCCATGGATTATTCTGGTGTTTTATTTGGTGCTTTTTTATCAGTGTGTGATTATCACATACAGCATTGAATTTAGAGATGAACTGTTCCAGAGCAACATCAATGTCACAAGTAGTGTAGACCGTTGACCAGTCAAGGTGACAAAGGTTTGATTTCAGGATCTCTAAGTGCCCTTTAATGAGAACCCTGTTGGTTATTGTTCTGGGAGGGAGATAAGTGAAGTTTTTTGACTGGCTGAACAAGATGGGAGAGTGGTCACTGATTGCATCAGGGAGAACTGTGGTGTTGGAGATGTGTGCAGGGCAATTAGATAGCACCCAGTCTAATAAGGTACTAGTGCCAGTCCTATAATTCATTCTTGTAGGTGCTTGGACAAGCTGGGTGAAATGGACTGCAGAGACTGCAACCTTGATGTACAGTAGTTCACTTCAGGGCAGAGCCAGTTCACGTTGAAGTCACCCAACAAAATGATTTCTGAATTTAGGCTCATACTACTTAAGCAGTCCATAAGTGAGTCTAGGCCTAGGGTCATCTGCATAGGTGGGATATAAACAGATAGCACAGTAACTGTTCTATTGTGGGCACCAAGGAGCACTTTGATGGTGAGTGCTTGCACGTTATCACCGGTGCTGGGCAGTTGCATGGCAAGACCCTGTAAGTTGTCCCTGAGATAGCTCACACAGCCACCACCTCTCTTTGTAATTCTGTCCTGCATGAAGACTGTGTAACCCGGTGATGAGATAGAAGTGTCTGGTATTTTGGGTGAGAGCCAGGTTTCAATGATGGAGAGAACATCAGGGCTGTGCTGTGAAACCCAGACTTGTAGGCAGTCTACCTTAGGGAGGAGGCTGCGTATATTAAGTGATGCGAATGTAAGCACCCCAGAATTTTTCAGTGGGGCACATTGCTGCTGAGAAGATCAAGGGTTAGGATGTATGTTTCTAGACAGTAATAGTAATATCATTGTAAGACTCCAAATATATTCCTTAAGTTGTTTGTTGTTGAATTTGCATAGCCTAGTATGAGTGTGATGCAGCGTATTGTTGTCCTGATTTGTGATGAGTCCAGAGAGAAGTGGCAGGGGAGGTGTCAAGGAAAGGTGGTATGCCATTATCTCCAAACTGCAAGGTGGTGGTAGATCCCAGCAAAAGTTAGGGCTGACAGCAACGAAGAATTGGGCAGATGTTTTTGTGCTGTATACACTAGGGATGATTGCTTCTAAAGTAGGATTGGCTTGAGATGGCTGAGGATCATTTCTGACATCTAAGAGAGACAATAGGAATATCAATACTAAGCCTCTGGGAAGTAAGCAGCTTATTGAGGAAAACATTTTTGTGCCAGGGAGAATATGTAGGGAGGGCAATTCAAAGGGATGAGCAAGGTAAGAAGATGTGAGCAAGTTGAAAATACGTGCATCAGAGTAGTAGGCATCCCTGTAAGGTGACAGTGTGTGTCCCATTAAGAGAGGCAGGCTCGTGTGACTAGAGGTTGAAGAGATAAATTAGGGTGGTGCTGTGTGGGGGGAGGAGTATTTAATAGAGGTCGGAGCTGGGGAGGGTGGATGGGACAAATTATTCTGTATTACAGCAGCAGGAGTACAGTATTATGGCTTAAGGAGATTCAGCAGCACAAGTTTAAAATGTGGCACCAAGGCCCAGAGCTGAAATTATTCAGTTAGGAAAGCCAGTGGATAGGATAAACCTGTGAGGAACCGAGATAGTCAGGCTGCAACCATCGCTATGTAAGCAATAAGACATGATGGGGTGTGCATTAGGCAGTTCTAATGCACTGCTAGGAGGATGTAGTGAGACACGAGGCCACAGGCCGAGTGCATCCAGTCCCCTAGCCGTGCATTAGAACTGTCTAATGTACATCCCTGGAATGGCTTATTGTGCTTATAAAATGGGCCTGTGTATTCTAAATGGGGTTCTAGTTTTAGCTGTGCATTAGACACATGTAATGCATGGCTAACAACCAATCAGATTTCTTGAAATACTTTCCCCATTTTATAATGCAGCTTTGGGGCAGGGCTTCTCCAGTATTTCAAATGCATACCTGGGTTAGGAAGGGCGGGCAGCAAGGTAAGCATGGCCGGCACAGTGAGAGACCAAGCCACAGAGCAGCAGAAGTACCTGCTTGCATGGCGAAGTCCTGAAAGGAAGAAAAAAGACAGGGATCAGGCCAAAAGAGTTCATGTGAGCTTTATCAGTAGAAAGGGTCTGTGCAGTACAATATCGGGAAGGAGGGAGTGAGAAAGAAGGTATGGGAAGCTGTGAGCTAGATTTGCAGGAGATGAGGTGGGGGGCACACAGATCAATGGTGCCAGAGGAGCAATGAGGGAACAATGGAGTGGAAAGTAGTCTGGTGCGTGTGCGGTGGTAGGGGTCAGGAGAATGGAGGGTAGGCAGAATAGAGCAGAAGGGAATACAGGAAGGTTGCATTGGAGGAAGAAAAGGGGAGGCTATGCACAAGTAGATCAGTGTGAGCTAGCCATGAAGCTGAGAGACTGAAAGAGGAGAAGAGAGGACAGGCAGAAAGTTAAGGGCTGGGACAGGCAGAAGAGAAGTCTGAGTGGATCCGGTGCCGTGGGTGATAGGGAGGGTAGATGCAGGGAAACACTAAGTAGTCAGAATCATATCTAGTGAGCAGATTAGTTCAGGGTTATTATTAACACTCTACGGGTGCAGGGCTTCAGCAAAATAAATAGCAAAGCACTGTCACTAATCAAATTTAAATGACACAAGCAAATGGCAATAAGCAGACAAAATTAAGCCTAGACATCAGGTTAATTCAGGGCTAGTATGTACCACTTTAAGAGCATATAAGCTATATGTAGGGCTACATAAAATTAAAGAATAACGAGAAAATGACAAAAAAACCCAAACAATTAGCAACGTTTAAAAGAGAAGCAGTCAAACAAATTATTCTGTATTACAGCTGCAGCAGTACAGTATTATGGCTTAAGGAGATTCAGCAGCTGAAGTTTAAAATGTGGCGCCACAGCCCAGAGCTGAAATTATCCAGTTAGGAAAGGCAGTGCACAGGGTAAGCCTGTGAGGAGCCGAGAGTCAAGCTGCAGCCCTTTGCTATTGCAGCTTTGGAGCCGGGCTTCTCTGGTATTTCAGATTCATACCTGGGTTAGGGAAGGTGGACAGCAAGGTAAGCACGGCCAACATAGTGAGGGGCCGAGCCACAGAGCGGCAGAAGAGCCTGCTTGGGCAGCAGAGTCCTGGGTTAGGGAGGGCAGGCAGCGAAGCAAGCACAGCTGGTGCAGTGAGGGGCCGAGCTGCAGAGCAGCAGAAGTACCCGCTTGGGTGGTGGAGTCCTGGGTTAGGGAGGGTGAGCAGTGAGGCAAGCACAGACGGCACAGTGAGGGTCTGAGCCACTGAGCAGCAGATGTGCCCACTTGGGTGGTGGAGTCCTGGATTAGGGAGGGTGGGCAGTGAGGCAAGCACAGCCAGCATAGTGAGGGGCCGAGCCACAGAGCGGCAGAAGAGCCTGCTTGGGCAGCAGAGTCCTGGATTAGGGAGGGTGGTCAGCGAGGCAAGCATGGCCAGTGCAGTGAGGGAATGAGCCACAGAGCAGCAGAAGTACCTGCTTGGTTGACAGAGTCCTGGGTTAGGGAGGGCAGGCAGCGAGGCAAGCCCAGTTGGAGCAGTGAGAAGACAAGCAGCAGAGCAACAGAACTGCCAGCTACTGAGGTCAGATGCAACGGCACATTAATGTGCTACACTATGTGCAAGAATTGTTTAGATTCAATGTATATAAAATAAAATGCAATCAAAAACCCTTGTGAAGTATTGTAAAGAAAGTTCAATCCCGTAACACTTTGAAATTAGTATCAGAAATTTACGGTATGTCGGCACAGCACATTTCAAATGCATCTGCCTGCTAAGACTTTTGGTATTTATTGTGCCCCCCCAAAAAACTTCACTAAACTTTGGGTCATGTCTGTTCACTTCATCAATATATAGACAGACAAAATGTGTAATGTGCTGTGATGACAAACAGTAAACGTCTGATGTAAATTTGAAAGTGTTGACATTGGGCTGAATTTCCCTTGCAACACTGTGCTGACATACCTTAAACTTCTGTTTTCATTTCAAAGTGTTGTAATTCCATTTATATGGTAATCTATTAGATCCACAATTTCATTGAGTGGCCCAACCCACCTATGTGCTTGTCGGTTCAACTGTGGTGACAGAGAGATGAATTCATGCTTTTGTCTCAACTTGGTAAACTGCAGGATTACTCTTTGTATCTGCTGTAACAATACATGTGATGTTGATCACAAGTGCTGAAAACGGTGTCAATATTGGAAAAAAATAACAATAAATGAAGTAAAATGCAGTGTAGTGGATCGTTCTTTTTCTCCTCAGTATCATCAAATGGATCCTAGAACTGAAGTTATCTACAGAATAGCTCCTGTTACTGCGACAGGAAGTAAAAAATGTTCAACGATGATGGGTTTACAATATGTAATTTATCTGACATCTGCACCATACACATAAGTGTACACAAATTGAATTCACATTTATAGCATTGTGTTTTTCTTTCATTACAGGATGCATTTGTAATGCCACAAAGATGGGGGCGCTACAGAAAATGAGAAGCAATCAAAGAACTAAAAGAGTTTGCAGGTGCCCAGGGTTCCCTGTTAATGTGTGGGATGCAGGTACATTCATGAAGGGCCCGTGAGTAAATTCCCTTCCATAGTGGGGAAACACTGGTACAAAAATAGACAAAGGTGCCCAGTGCACTGAATACTTGTCAAAAGCAGAATTTATATGCAGCACATGAAACAATGGTCTGGATGGAATGTTGTGCTGAGCTGCTCATGCACAACATTCCATTCCAGCCATTCTAGAACCAGAAGCTAAGTTTAAAAAAATTAAACTGTTCAATTTGGTAGTTCCTGGGCAGCTATTGAGGAGAGAGGACACAGCAAGTCAAGGGATCCTAGGGGAAAAGCGTTTACCATGGAGTTAAAGCCATCCCTGAGGACTTACCTGTGTGCTTGCTATGCCTCCACTGTCTGAAGATCTGCCCTGTAGCTGTGTAGTGCGGTCAGTTGCGCCATTGGGGCACCACGAAGAAATAAAACCATCTGGTTTGGCCATTTGGGCTAGGAGCCCTGTCTGTTTATTTATTTTAATGTAAAATAAAGTTTCCCAGTCCCTCTTTGGTGGCTAGCAAATGCCACATCGGCAGTTTGTCTGTTGGCCTTCCAGAGCCCCCCTGATATCCGCCGCATTGCCAGAATACCTCTCGCCTCCCAATTCTCGCTGCAGAGCCCAGAAGGAGTGGTGAGTCGGCGGCAGCACTCAATTTGTGCTGTCCACCTCTAAAGAAACCAGGACTGTATTTATTTATTTATTTTCAGTAGCGCTAGGGGCAAGGAAAGGCGTCTGAGCGCCGTGGGGAGGTCGGGGTACAAGGACCCGCATTAAATATTCAGGAGGGGCTGGGCTAGCAACACCCATAGGGAGAAGCCAGAAAGCATGGCCATTGAGAAGGCCTATTGAATATTTATTAGGGGGTGAGGAGTAAGGAGGAACCAGTAGACCAAGGGCAGACAGACCCAGTAGTAATAGGGTAGCTAGGTCCAGTAGTACTTAGGGTGACCAGTCCCAGTACAGTTAGAGCATCCAGGCCTAGTAGTAGTTAGGGCAAACAGGCCCAGTACAGTTAGGGCATCCAGACCCAGTAGTAAATAGGGCAACCAGGCCTAGTATAGTTAGGGCAGCCAGGCCCAGTAGTAAATAGGGCAACCAGGCCCAGTACAGTTAGGGCAGCCAGGCCCAGTAGTAAATAGGGCAAACCAGCCCAGTACAGTTAGGGCAGCCAGGCCCAGTAGTAATTAGGGCAGCCATACCCAGTAGTGAATAGAGCAACTAGGCCCAGTGCAGTTAGGGCAGCCAGGCCAAGTATAATTAGTGCAGCAGGTCCATGGGTTATTAGTGCATCCAAGCTCAGTAACCAGGGTATTAGCATTGACGTGCTCAGGGGTAGCCAGATCCTAATAAAGAAAGACCCCAAGAGGAAGGATCCAAGCAAGGGGTGCTAGCACACAACCTGTTATAATGTGACTGTCAGCTAATGTACTGTTTCTACCAAATGTTTATTTTTCAAGCATCTAAAGTGTTGTGTTAACTGCAAAAGCACCAGGACTGTATTGTGATACATTAGGATTGTGGTTATTTGCCCTGAAGTGAACAATTGCCCCAAAGTGAACAATTGCCCCAGACTGTTTCAGTTTGTCCCTGCTCCAGGGAAATTGTCCCTACAAGTAAACAATTGCCTTGGATTGTTGCAGAATTTGCCACTGTTTCAGGCAAATTGCCCGTAAGTGAACAATTGCCCTGCAAGTGAACAAGTGCCCTGATTGTTGCAATTTGACCTGCTTCAGGCATTATTGCCCTGCAAGTGAACAATTGCCCCAGATTGTTGCAATTTGCCCCTGCTCCAGGTAGATTGCCCTTAAGTGAACAATTGCCCCTGCAAGTGAACAAGTGCCCTGGATTGTTGCAATTTGACCTGCTTCAGGCATTATTGCCCCTGCAAGTGAACAATTGCCCCAGATTGTTGCAATTTGCCCTGCTCCAGGGCAGATTGCCCTGCAAGTGAACAATTGCCTCCAGATTGTTGCAGTTTGCCCCTGCAAGTGAACAATTGCTCCAGATTGTTGCAACTTGCCCCTGCTCCAGGCAGATTGCCCCTGCAAATGAACACTTGCTCCTGAATTGCTGCACTTGCCCTGCCCAGGTAACTAGCCCCAGCAAATAGTAAGTTCCAGTGTACAGTGCTAATAGAAGTACCACTGTGCAGTATCAAGTCTGTGACTCAATCTTCAAGCCTCCATCAACTCTTCACCTCAGCAGCCTTGAGCTAGCAGAAAACTCAGCTTCTTGTGCCCCTATTGTCCACGGCGGCGAAATCGACATCCTTGAGAGTCACGACTGCCAGTTCCTGGTCAGCTTGGAAGTGAGATGACTGGAAGAAGCTTTGTCTGTCACTCCCAGACACCCACTGAAAAGTAGTCCGGCGTGCTAAGGTGGGTTTACGGGCACCGGTTTCTTATTTTGTTCTTAACCTTGTGGAATCCAGGTGCAGGATTCTCAAAGCTTCAAAGGTGCAAAACCTTCCTAAATCCCCAAAACTTCCTCTATGGGAAAAAGGAGTTTGCTCCAAGTGCTATTCACAAAACCCTCCACAGCTGCGGGAAGAAACACTATGGACTGTGGAAAAAAGGGCAGCTGTGGAAGTCCCTCAGGACAAAAAGATGTGAGATAAGTAAGGCGCAGCCCCTGACGAGCTATTCACAGCAAGTTTTTTTCTGTAGCTGAGGAAAGAATGTTACACACAGTGGAATGAGGTATAACTCTCCCTCAGCACACTGCAGTAGTGCCCCAGCAATTGGATTCAATTAAGGTGGAGGTGTACCACAGGTTATAGCATCTCAGACAGTATAGCAGTGTCTGATGTTACAGAACTGAAAGCACACATTGCCATGATATGGCAACTGGCAACAACCACTAGACCCAGTGCAGCCCATGACAGAGCCCCACAAGCAGTAGAGCCTGACAGCCAGCAGTGAGTGCTACCCGCGCAGGCCACAGGAACACCCCAGGGAGCGACGGCCAACAGGGACAGTTAGACACTGTGGTGCCAAGGTATCACTGGTACCTGTGGTGCTGCTGTGGTCCCAGTTGGGAACTGGCTGCTGGTCTCTGTGTGTGCTGTCAGCTTCATATTATAGCGCACTGTTACAGTCTGCTGCTTCAGCTACTGTGGTTCCCTATTGCTGTGCCTTCACAGCCTCTGCACCAGCAGATTAGCAACACTTGTGCAAGTCCTGTGGCAGCTAAATTGCTGCACCTGCTGCACTTTTATGGAATCCACAGCTGTGCTGATTTTCTTTGAGAATATAGCACAACTGTATTCCACACTGCAGCAAGCCTTTTTCTACAGCTGTGGGAATTTCGACTTTCTTTGTGAATCCTGCCCCAGATCTTCATTTTCTAACTTCTCTTCCTGCTTAGTCCATCCTGCATAACCTGTGTGATCTTCTGGGATCCAGCTCATGTTTTGTGGTTCTCCAAGTGGGTCTGTTCTGAAGCAGCTCAGCAGATGGTGTCTTCAACCTTGGCAATCCTCTGAGGGATTGTTCTCCAAGTCCTGGTTTTGTCTTTGGCAGCCCTGGTCAAGGATCAGTGCCAGAAAACACGCAGCAGTTTGTCCTCTTGGCCCTTGGCAGCCCTAGTCAAGGGTGGTGCTGGGGACACAGCAGCAGATTCTTCTCTCATGGCAATCCTGCAGGTGGTTTCCTTACCACATTTTGGTTCTTCATCCTTGGCAGCCCAGGTCAAGGGTTTGTGCTAAGAAAGAGTTTTAACCCAGTTTAGTCAGTTTGTGCTCTGATATTCTGGCAATTCTGGAGAGTGGGTTGGCCGATGACTAAGGACTGTTTACAGATCTCTCCATTTCCTTGCAACCTCTCATAGGTTTTACGTAAGCTTGGCACCAAGCAGGAGTCCCTGTTCTCTTACTCCTGCTCTTCAGCTGTGCATGAAGACAATGTAACATCTGCATCTTGTAGACCTTGAGAGTGTTATATTTCTGTGGTTGTACACTGTATGCTTGTTATTTAGTATGATAAAGTGGTATAAGGTTATATCCTTTGATGTGTAGGCCTTGTAGCAAGATATCATAGAGTTGTAGAATATTACAGAGTGGCCTCAAGCCGAAGTGCACCTATAGAGTGGTAACAAAAGTAGAGTTGTTAGGTGTTATTTACTGCTTCTAAGAGTTAGTCCCTTCCTTCCCTGTGGCCATGTCTGCCTTCCTGTATATGAATAAGCCTGACAGGCATCAAACTTCCAGATTGTCTCCTGCCTCTTCTTAAAGGGTGTTTTCACCCAACCTTATTCGAACCACAGCATTATCTCGCCAGTCCACCTGCTTGAGGCAACACTAGGTGCGCAGCTGGGACAGGTGATCGCTGTGGTCAGCATCCAGTTGATAAGATTACCACACATTACTGATTACCCTATTGGTAATTTGTATTTTAAGAGACAGAGAGAGAGAGAGAGAGAGTGTGTGTGAGAGTGTGTGTCTATGTGCGTGTGCATGTATGTGTGTGTGTGACTTTGGGAGCATCACCCATGCCACAGTGACATGGAAGTGAGCAATGTAAAATACGGTGCAAGCAATGCACCAACAGCAACTATGGTGCCTTGATAATCTGCTGCTTGGGACTCGTAGCACTGTACGACAAGAAGAAACACAATGTAGTATTGTGTTTTTATTTTATTTATTTAGTTGTTTAACCAGGTATAGCACACTAAGCTGAAAGCTTTTTTACAGGAGCGACCTTGGAGCACAAGGAGGTTATGTGACTTGCTCAGGGTCACACAGTATGCAAGTGGAAGCTGTGGGATTCAAACTCAGGTCTGGTCTGCTGGATGTCACCAGATTTGCAGCTCAGAGCCTTAGACCACTGTGCTATACTGCCTCCTTGTGAGGGGCAGTTTGACCCTACACTCCCCACAGTAAATATAACAAACTCCAGGTCTTGGCATAGTGGACTAAGGGCAACACTCAGGTACACTCCAGCAGCACATCACTCTGAAACCACTGGAGCTGAAAACATAGCCCAACAACAAATCAAGGTAGCCCACAAAATCTGTGGCAACATCCCATCAGCAAAATCACCATGGCAATAATCAGTTGGCACATTAATGGCATACGACTTTTGGGGTGGGTTCATTGAAACATTTGCAGACTCCTGTATTTTTAATTTAATTTGTCATTTATTCTAAATGAGTAATTTTGCATAGCAACTATAAAGATGTTGAGATTTCTATAGGTTTTGGGACCACTGTTGTCAAACAACAACAAAGAAAAGAGAAAGTGAGAGAAAGGATGTTTCCAAACAGAGCTTCTGTCAATTCAGCTGCACTGTTTACAGACAAGCACACTGAGAAAACTGGAATGCATAATCTGTACGTGACTACATGAAATCAGATTTTTTTGTCTGCAACTTACCTTACGACTCTTATGTCTGTGTCCATTCTGTGAATCATTCATTCATGGCAAACAACACAGTAAAACTTCTCAGCTTGGGAGGAAAAAAAAGCCAGTTTGCAGTATCGTTTAAAATCACTTGTCATTGCACAGACTGCAATTGCATTCAAGATACCGATTTTGAGCTCATTAATTCCACACACAAACCATTAAAACATGGTATGTACTTGAGTAGGAGGAAGAATTGTTTTGTTAGTGCTGTGCCATCCTAGCTGGTCAGTCTACTCACTTTTCCACAGTAGGGGAGATATTAAAGTCATTTTAAGGCAAGATGTACTGTACACAGGCAGTATATAACATATAATGTATTCTTGTGATGGTACTGGCACATGATCAGAAAAGGGACCAAATCTCATCATTTTGTTATGTCTTACTTCCCTCATAGCACTTTATCTGGGCTTGATTATAAATAATTGTAAGTTAATCCGCACCATCAAGCACCATTTTGAAATGTTCTCTATTTTATCTCTACATTTTTACTGTTACAAGCTGTTTGTATGGTACCCTGCCTTCTATTGATGTTGTTATTTGTGTTGGTTTTGTTTTTGTGTATCTGAAAATTACCAATAAAAGTTAACTACAAAAAAGTTATATGTACAGCAAAATTCATATAACTACTGGCAAGTGTTTTTCCAATAATGAAACTCGATTATAATTTGCCATTATAACCAGCTGGTTATAACGGCAAAACACACCGAGTTTCCCTCAGACCATGCATGCATCAAGTGCGCTCTTCCCTTCTTCAGCACTGCTCTTGGACACTTAACCACAACTCATAGTTGGTGGTAGGTAAATCTAAAAAAATAAATGAATAAACTCCCTCTCAACACAGAAATCTTTTAAGCTTTGAAGCTCACTGAGAAAACCTCAGGGAAGAAAAAGGTAAGGTTTTAGCAGCCCTCCAGCCATGCGGACTGCACTTCATTCTGACCAGACCATGGGTGAAGGGAACTGTATGTAGTTTATATAATTGCTGTGGTGAGAAAATGCTGACTAGCAATTATGTACAATAAAGGCTGGGTAGGTATGTAAAACTCAAATTTTACACACACCCTCAGTGTGGGATGCCTTTATAAATCCCTTGAGCTTCACTCTTGGGTTTATATGACATCCCACACCTTGGGTGTGTGTAAAATTCTCATTATAACCACCTACCCAGCCATTATTCTATATATAATTACTGACCACAATTTTTTCCCATAGACAAAGCCAGTTATAATTTGCCATTATAACCAGCCCAGCTAGTTATAACAGCAAACACATGCCAGCTTTCTCTAGAGAACTGCGAGACACAACCACCTGCAGAGCAAACGAAATAATTCAGTCACATATGCTCTCACAGCTCCGGTTGTCCTCTCAGCTCCACCGTTCTTCTCCGTGACAGCATGTACTCGCTTTCTAAAAAAAAAAAAAAAAACAGACATTCAGTAATAGCGAAAGAACAACAAACTTCTTCAAGAATGGAAACCAAGTTTGAAATTGTAGATACCGCTGTAAGAGAAGCATTCACAATACAGCAGGACAATAAAAATACAAAAAGAAAAACAGACAGTGACCTGCGCCACTTCCAAAAATTACTCACAGAAACGCTACTAGAAAAGGACTTTACTACATTCAGTGCTGAAGACCTAGATATTCAAATAGCTAACTTCATTTACTGCTTAAAACGTTACGATGGTTCTGAATATGAACCGGGAACAATCCATGGCGTCATTGCCAGCATAGATAGAAGAAGAAGAAGAATTAGCATTTATATAGCACTTTTCATACATCCAAAGTGCTTTACAAGCAGTGCTAGACTGGTAGTGAAGTGACTGAATGTATGGTGGCAGCGGCCATATCACACATCATCACCCACACACAGCCTGGATAATTGCATGAACTGGTTTATGGGAAGGGGAATGTTGGCCAGGACACCGGGAATGTCCCCTACTCTTTGTGAAGAGTGCCCTGGTTTCTTTTACTTCCACCTGGACAATACCAGGATGGGTAGAAGGGACCTCAGTTTAACATCTCATCCGAAGGACGGCACACCCAGCAGTACAGCACCCCCAATACTGCACCAGATGCCAGTGATTTTAGGTGAAAGTCCAGTCCCGTGTGGGACAAGAACCCATGACCTTCTGGTCCTGAGGCAGATGTGCTACCAACTGAACCACTCTGACACCTAGATAGGCACCTAGCAGCCCATAAATATCTCCACGGTATATTTAAATGCCTAGCAACTGATTTCATTCAAACCAAAAAAACACTTGCTGCAAAACAAAAACAGCTAAAGCGTCTAGGCAAAGGAAACAGGCCATTAAAAGCTTCACCTCTCACAGAGGAAGATATCGAATTACTTTACAACTCAGGCACATTATCACTTCACAACCCAACTGGTCTCCTCAATTTCCTATTTTTCAATATCGGTCTACAATTCGCACTTAGAACAAAGAAACAGTAAGACCTCACCTGGGGAGACATTACTGAGGGAATAGACTTGGAAGGCAACAGCTTTCTGGAATACAATGAAAGGCTAACAAAAACTAGAACTGGGGAAAACCCTAGAAACATGAGACCTCTGAAGCCCCAAATATATAAAAATAAACAAAACCCAGAAAGCGACACGATAGCAGCTTTCTGTCTCTAAAAAAACAACAGACCACCCAAAATGCAAAGCAAAGACTTTCCATTCTACTTAGCCCCAAACATAAATAAAAAAGAAAGCTACCTCTGGTTCCGAAACATGGCTGTAGGACTCAACAAACTAAAAGCCATGATGACAACAATGAAACTTCAGTCTGGAATTCCAGACTGCAAACTAATCATTAATCACTCTACACGAAAAACGACTACTCAAAGACTTTTGGACTGCAGCATGGCCCCCACTGAAGTACAACAAATATCAGGCCACAGAAATGTTCAGTCGATAAATAATGATTCTGTACTTTCTGAAGCCAAACAACGCAAAGTAAGTGAGCTCCTCACATTTTCCAAATCTGACACAGAACAGCCATCTACCTCCAGCAAAGATCCGCCAGCATGGTGCCACTTCAGAAGTGCAGAACACAGCCAAACAGCCTTTCTCCAACAGACTTCAAGCCATCTTTGGTCCACACTGCACCTCCAACAGGGCAGTCTCAATAAAGATATACAATGCTCCAGAAATGAAGCACAGAAAACAAACCCTCGTTATTGAAGACTCCGATGACGATGACTGAAGGTAAGCAATAAACATGCATACACACATTTAAGACACTCCCTAACCCACGCTAACCTAACGCTCTCCTCTTCTCTTCTCAGACAATGCGACAAGCAGATCTCCTCAGGAAGCAAATCACAATGCGCACCAAGACCTCTTCAAATCAGACTGAATTACAAAATTCACAATTTGAACTTTTAGTTTAAAAACTTAAAACGTTCTTAATTGTTATTACTTTACAAGCTTTGACTGTTCCTCCAGATTAATGAAAGCAACTAAAACAACTTAATCTCATTGCTGAACTGTAAGTTAAAAAGTTAAAATGCTGACAAATTTTCTGATTTTTAAAAGTTTTGCTGTTTCTTTACAAACATAAAAAAGAAATTTTAAAAACACAAAGGATAAAAAAATTGAATGTAATACAACACCAAAATAAATGTTTCCTTATTGCCCAAGTATCTTACTCAGTTATTTTCAAATACTATACATTAGAGCTGAAAAATTGTGGCCAGTAATTATAAAAATAAAGTAATGGGGAGGTGGTTATTCACTCTAATTTTACACATACCCCAGTGTGGGATACTAAATAAACCCCGAGGGCGTCATCCCACACCTCGGGTGTATGTAAAATTCATGTTATAACCACCTCCGCATACATTATTCTCTATTTAATTTATGATACATGCACTGGCCTTTCTTATACACCTTCAGTCACCTTGGGACATAATACACATCACTAACTATATTAACAGAATCAAGTTTGAAAGTCTGTAATATGCACTAGTGGGCATTCTAAAATCTAAATAAAAAAATGGAAGCAGACTTGTTTGTAACCATATATATTTTATTAGTACTAAAAGAGCTTGTGTCCTTTAAACACACTGCAGCTCAGTTCACAGCAGTTCTCCTACTGGCAAACTGAAATGTATGGTATTTCTGATCTCTGCACCTTTAACTAGTTGTATATTTTTAATTCTGTTTTATATGGGAAATCACTAATGCACTTTAGTAACATATTTTTAAACTGTTGCCAAAAAAGCTGCTTACACACAACTGATAGATAATTTGGTGTAATTCAGTAAATGTATTTACCTGTCAATCCCCCTTCAAGAAGCCAGTGGTGATACATAAGGGTAACTGATGACTTTTTGGTATGCACCAATAAATCTGTAGTTCACTTCAGTGTGTGCACATATTCACTATACTCGCTTTCTAACAGAACAGTATGCAAAACAGTAATAACTAGCTGAGCACTTTCATGGTAAAGTTATGGAGCAAACAGTTGCCAAAAGATTAGATCTCATGTTATCCCCACCACTTCTTTTTCTTGGTGATAATGAGAGTGCTGATAAGTTTGTAATATGTAAAGCCATGAGTCTTTGAATGTATTAACTCAGTTTTGTCAATCATAACAATTACCAGCTTAATTATCATTGTTCTTCTCTCTCTTCTTCATTAGTAATAATTGCTGCCCCCTTCCCCACATATGTACTTTTTTAGTTTTTTGTTCAATTTTATCCAAAGTGGTATTGCACCTTTTCTATATTATGTACAGGTATCAGTAATTCATAATACTGCTCTTTTCAATTATTAGCAACATTACTCAGTTTTATCTTTTGTACATCACCACTAACTCATCTCAGAGTATAAAAGCGGGTAATATAATCAATTTTATAATCACGACTGACTGGTGACGGTACACAAAGAACTAAAGCCTTTGCAGTTAAGTCTGAGATAGCAGTTTCCTGGTTACAAATGTTTGTACCTTTAGACAGTGAATTCAATTTTTTTCTCTAGATGTGCATGTGTTTTTATTCATCTCCTTTCTTTTTAATGCACCCCTGTTATTGAATACTGAGCTGCTTAAGTTTTTAGTCCTGCAAGAACCACTTGTAATGGGGAACTCTATATTTAGGTTAATAAGCATATGGACTACAGACCTCTCCAATCTTAAGTATAAAAGACAAATGTGATTTTACTGAAATCCCTGCATGTCTGTACGAGGGCACCATCTGCATCTTCTTCTTCTTGTTTTATTTCTGTTCTTCTCATCCTGTTCCCTTGACCTTACTCTGTTCCCACTAATATTGCTTTCTTTTGCACTTACAAGCTATTCACTCCTTTATAGGACACAATGATATTCATCAGAATGAGCACTTCCTGGCTTTACTCAGATTCTAAAATATTTAATTATATTTTATTTATTTTGTTTTCGTTAACGGATAGGGTGCGCTAGCCATAGCAATGACTATTTTCAGGCATGACCCGGGAGTTTACAGATACAGTACAGTTGAAGTAACATTTGATCAACATAGGTAAACAAATACAGAACATTGAAATACAAATAAGGTAAGAGCATGGACAGCAGTAGTACAAAGTAGTCCAAAAGCAAACATGGTACAAATTACATGGGCAATTACAGGGAGTAAATAATAGAGCAAGTGCAATAAAAACAATTAAATCAGTTACCAAGGTTGAGAAAAAATGGTTTAATACACAAAACAAAATACCCCCCAAAATATAGTTATACATAGAGTAGAGAGTAAAATTAGGATATGATTAGGGAGAGGAAAAGCAGTAGGAGGGAAGGATGGAGAAGTATAAACAGAAGGTCGAGGAATAAGGGAAAGGAATTAGTAAAAACTAAGGGAGCTAGTAGAAGTAAGGAGGCAGGTAAAGTGCATGCCATAGGTGAGAGGGTTCATGGATCATGGGAGAGATATGGGCTAGGGTGGTCCCTCTGGAGTGATGGCAGTACCAACAGCACTGCGACCCCCATCATTTAGGTGTGATGACAGGCAGCAGTACCAAGTTCACAGTTCCTCGGGAGTAATGGCAGTGTCAGCACTATGGCCCCCATCCCTCAGGTGTAATGACAGCAGTACTATATTCCCCATCCCTCAGGTGTGATGGCAGTATCAGCACAATGGGCCCCATCCTCAGTGGACGGCAGCAGCACTACATTCCCCATCCACCAGTGGTGATGGCAGAAGCACTGCCCCCAAGCCCCTCAGGTGTGTCAGCAGTAGCAACAATGCATTCCACATCCCTCAGAGGTGATAACAGTAGCGACAGCACTATGATCCCTTTCTTCAACACCTACACCCCACAAGTTACAAATTACTTGGTCTCTTTGCTTGTTAGAACTCAGATGAATTAACCTGAACCACCACCACCACTAAGGTGGACCACCTTTTTTTTCCTATCTATCATTTAACTGCCTGAATTTGATTTTTGCCTGTGACACCATTGACCAGGGTTCGTGAACAGGTTTGGGTGTTGGAGGGCCAGTCGGGGGGATGAAGGGTTGAGTGTCCAATGACCACTTGCCTTCTCCTGGGAGGAAGGGTGGGTTCACGGCTCAGTGTTTCCTAGTCCCTGGTGGAGGCCAGAAGCACAACAACACGTCATCCCTCACTGTGGGAGGGAGCATGATGGATGTTGACTTGTGCCTTGACATCATGTGGCCTGTCACGCTCCCAAGAAAATAGGAAAACACCCACTGGCCAACCAGAGGACAGTTGCTGGTCCCTCCAAAAGCCCAAAGCCCCAGACACATGTGTCTGTTCTGACCCCTGCCATGCTTGGGATACACAGGAGCTCTTTGGGGTGATTCTCCTCCCCTGGTATCCTCCCACGGGGTAGTGGCCCACCCGATGAAGGGTTACTTGGGGTTACCAGGTAGCATGGCAATAAGGAGCAGTGGATGGTGGTCAGGACTCAGCAGTGGTGGTAGGGGTCCTTGGCAGGCCTGAAAAAATGGATGGCCAGGAGGTAGGAGGAGCACAAAAAAAACCTGGCTGAATTTGCTTCTTTAAAATAAAGCGTCTTCACCTAAAAATCCACAAGCAATTAGTGGAGGACCTTCAAATGGAAAATCATGCATCTCTTAAACATCTGGATGCCTTTTTTTATGTTTGCTTGCACGCACATGCTAGAAACATAGTGCCACCATACGAGTTTTCGTAGGTGTGCCTCCCCCACTTCCAATGCCCTGCTCCCTTGTGCAGGCATGGCTGCACTGCGCCAATGAATGTCTGAGCTGTCTATAATGGCAGTTCAGATGCAGTGATGTACACTTTTTTTCCCTATTTCTTTATCCCCCCAGGGGCCACCAGTCTGCCTTACCTTTCCCACGTCTGGCATCTCTCTCCAGGTTCATCCGGCCGCCATCTCCTTGGGCTACCTCTGGCATCCACATTCAGGCCTCGCAGCGACCCCCGCCTTGTCCCCTGTGGTGGGGTGGTGGGGAGCACTCCCTCCGGAGCTCAACCCACCCCAATCAGGATCCGGTACTGCCGCGCACCCTCAGGCACCGAAAGAGTCCTCTACGGGAGACGGCCAACGTGCCGCCACGACTAGTGCCCCAGTTTTCTGCTTTTTCCTTCCCTGAGCCGAGCAGGCATGCAGTGATGCCAATGGCCACGGAGAGGCGCCAAGGCCCACCCACGCTCTGGCCAAGCCGCCCCTGCGCTTGTGCCCCGGCAGAAGTAGTACCTCCAGTCTCCACCGGGGTCCCCACTGCACCAGGATGCCCCTGGATCCCCCGGGAGAGGAGAGCTGTCCTTCGGATGCTCGATCCACTCTCCTCTGCCGACCCCCAGCAGCCAGGCTCGCCTGAACCCGGTCGCTGGCATGGTGCAGGTGTGGCGTCCAGCACCTCAACCTCAGCACCACCAGGCCGCCAGTGATGTACACTGAAAGGAAAACACCGTGGCTCATGTAGGCAATTGCATACTGCTGTCTGTTGGAAGTCATGCAAATTGCCTCACACGTCAGCCGCCACTGCATCCAAACTGCCATATTAGCCCACCCCCACACACACACACCTATGTAGCACGCTGGGAGCCCATCCCAGTGTGCTCATGCAGTTCCGAGTCCCCCCACACACTGTATGGCTGATGGGGGTGCTCAATTCTCATCAGCTCTGCTGCCCCCAACAGATTTCCAGGTGCCACGCTGGGAGACCACCCCAGCATGGCAAAAGTTCAGGCGAGTGATGGGGTGCCCAATACCCCATCAGCTCCACTGTACCCACACAAAAAACCCTCAACTTTCAGTTGTCACGGCCAGAGTGCACCCAGCATGGCAAACATCTAAGGCCGATGGGGTGCCCAATCCCAGTCGGCTCCACTGCCCCCCAAAACAACCTTCCAGCTGCCATGCTGGGAGCCCACCCAGTGTGGCAAAAGTCCCAAGTTATCTTAAAATAAAATGACCTGTAAGAACAAATGGTCCTTGCTGACTGTCTTGACCCCCCCCCACGCTCACCCTCTGTGCACCCTGCCTCCCCACACCCCCTCACCCCATACTTACCCCCTGGAGTCTGGTGCGACGATCTTCAGTGGACCAGGAACACGCCTGCACTCTTCAAAGCCGACCTAGAACTGAGGAAATGCCGGTAAGCTGTATAATGGAATAAATAGGGTTTTTTCAACTTTGATGCATATCTCAATCATTTTTGAATTTTTAACCACATTTTCAACATGGGGTTTTTGGGACCCTCCTCATGAATTCTGGCACTGCCATGGCGTTAATCGGCCCCAAAGGTGATTTTGCAGTCACTGAGCGTAATCACCTTTCAGGGCTGATTATCAAAACAACAGTGCCAGTGTTCATGAGGTGGCTCTAGCCTATGTTGAAAATTTGGTAAAAAAAAAAAATAACTTGTTTCATGAAGGCTATAGTTGCTACTTGACGGTCGAATCTCACAAATTTGCAATATTTACATGCCAGATTTTCAACATTTGCATTTTTTCACACCTCCTTGTGAACAGTATAGCTGTCATTGTTCATATCCTGGCCAAAATGTGTTTTTGTGCAAGTAGCGCACAATGGTGTAGTTGGTGTACAAAATCAATGTTTGGGACAGATTAAGAAAATTACAGTGACACTGTCCATGAGCAGAGGTCCTCAAATGGCTATGTTTAAAATTTGGTGACAAAAGTCCATAAACTGACTGTGTTATGAGCGTGCAATGCACAGTTTCCATGCACCATCGTAAGTTAACGAATTTGTAATATTTTCAGTCCAGATTTTCTACACTGTCATTTTTTCACACCTCCTTATGAACAGTTCAGCTGTCATTTTTCACACCCGGACCAAAATGTGTTTTTGCACTTCCGGCGCAGAAATGCGTGGTCGCTGTGGGAAATCAGTGTTCAGGACACAGTAAGAACATCACAGTGACACTGTTCATGAGCAGAGGTCCCAAAATGCCTGTGTTGACAATCTGCTGTAAACAATCCCCAAACTAATTACAATACAGGTGTGCATTGCAAAGTTTTTACACACGCTCATGACTTCACCAGTTTTTTTATAGTTTCACTTCAGATTTTCAACATTGCCATTTTACACCTCCTCATGAACAGTACAGCTGTCATTTTTCCATCCTATTCAAAATGTGTTTTCACACTTGTGCTACCAAATGGCGTATTAACTATGCAAAAATCAGCTTTTGGCTAATGAGCTGATATTGCCACTGTTCATGAGGTGGGGGTCACAAAATCCATGTTGAAAAATCAGAGTGAAAATACCAATGAACACCTGTGCGCCTAGGGTTTCGGCCTAACGGCCACCCTGTAGAGGCTGACAGGCATCAGGGATGTGACTTGGGATTGTTGCCTGTAATGTTCATGCCATTCCACCCCCACCTACACCCTGCAGCCAGTGACAGGCATCAAGGTGTACCTTGGACTCTTCGGCCCCAAAGTTTGCCACATTCTCCTATACTGCATCCATCTCATCATATTTCCTTATGGAATGGGGTGAGCATAAGGCCCAAAGACCCCAAGGCACACCGTGACACTTGTCGGTGTCTTCAGGGTAGGCTGTGGTGAAATGGCATGGTCATTATGCCTGACGACCCAAAGGCACACCCCAATGCCTGTCAGTCTCCACAGGGCAGTGGTGGGTTGGCTTCAGTTCAATACTTCACTGCCATTCCTATTATGCATCTCTAACTCCTACTCTACCAATGCCAATGCCAGCAAGCTAACATCCAGCATTGACAAACGCTTGTTTTACTTGGCCTCCATGAAAAGGGTGTCTCTTAGTGTTCATGTCTGAGCTCAGATGTGAATTGAGCACCACTTTGCCTACCAGCTTCATACAGCCCCTGGGGTCTTATCATCTGTGTCATTGAATGTGCTTTTAAAATCCACTGGCTAAGCAGAAGTATACTTAAACACTTAACATTTGCTTTTTGTTGAAACAGGCTATCAGAAAAAATGTTGTTGTCAGAGACTGAAAGAGCAGGTGGGAGAAAAGGTGCAAATGATCCCATTCACCTAAATGGTGTGCTCTCCACGAGGGCTTCTGCCATAGGAGTGGGACTGTGAGAGGCGAGATGGAGAGAGAAAAAAAAAGGTTCCATTAAACTGCTGGTGCAGTTTTAAATAGCAGGGCTTGAGCCCTGATTGCAGAAGGACTTTGAATCAGGGGTTGAGGTGAGACTGGTCTCGCTGGGACCCCCTCCTTCCCACTTGTGACACGGACTGTTGTGCTTCCTCGGGCTCCTGCCATAGAGAAGCTGGACTGTGGAGAGAGCGAGAGACAGAGAGAGAAAACAAAAGGTGTCAATTTTAAACTGCAGCAGGGCTTCAGCCCTGATCGCAGAAGGACTTTGAATCAGGGTTGAGGTGTGGACTGGTCCTCACTGGGACCCCTCCTTCCCACTTGAGACACGGACTGGTATGCTTTCCCAAGGGCTCCTGCCAGAGAGAAGTCAGACCGTGAGAGAGAGAGCGAGAGACTGAGAAGAAAAATCAAAGGCACCAATTTTAAACTGCTGGTGTAGTTTAAATAGCAGGGCTTGACCCCTGATCGCAGAAGGACTTTGTATTGGGGGTTGGAGATGCGGACTGGTCCTTGCTGGGACCTTCTCCACTTGTGACACGGACTGGTGTGCTCTCCTGCGGGGCTTCTGCCAGAGAGGAGTTGCACCGTGGAGACAGCGAGAGACGGAGTGAAAGGAAAATTCTGCCCCACTCCACCCCTGCTCCTCCTCCCTTAAATGCTTGCAATCCCCTCCTTAATGTTTCAGGGATCCTATTGGGAGATTGGTGTGCTAAAAACAACAAAACAAGTTTCTTGTCATTTCTCTGTATTCACTTGCTTATGATCTCTTACATTGCATGGGGCTTTGTTCCTTGTACTGCTTATACTTTCCTGTACTATATGATTATTGAATGCTCCTGCCTACTTTTAAAATTACCCTGAACTGTTACTTCGGGTGTTAGCCCAGCTAATGATGGCAATAAGTTAGTGTTCTCTAGGTTTCATGTTAGTAATACCTTAACTGCTCAGTATCTGCACAGGATGTTGCTTTGAATGTTTGTTGGACTATCTAGGTAAAAAGTTAGGTCTCTGGTTTCCTACTTGCCCTTACCTAACTGTCAGTATCATAGGGGTGAGTGCTTGCAATTAAGTTCAGGTCATTGTTCATCTGTCTATGTTGTATGCCTTTACACTCTCAGGCAGACCCTGTCCACAGTAGCTGTGCTAGCACACTAAGAACTCTGGACTCACCCTGACCCACCAGTCATGGCTGTCTCTTTGAGTTGGGTCTCACTAGTCACTGCTGAGAATTAGGGGAAATGGATACTCCAATGCCTACCAGGAATGATGTCCTGCCCTTCTTGCCTTGTGCTGTCCTCTCCATTGGTCTCCTTGCAAGCCTTTTTTACCCCCTAACGGTCACAGACTCTTCTCGGTCGCATGGGGTCCACTGGGGAACTACTGTCCCACACGAGGGGTTTGATTTCACCTTCTCTAACCTTCTAGCTTAAGACAGACTGCCTCCCTGGCCTGCTTGCTGTCTTGACCTCAGATGCCTTCTGCGCACTGCCTTGGTGAGAAGACGTCTATCCCGAAGGCCCTCGGCCAGTGGTACCCCTCCACCCATAAGGTTTCTCCTCTGGCTCTTCTTTGTGATACTGGCCCTTGCAGGTGACATCGAGCTAAACCCTGGTCCCACAGATCAGGCCCCCTCAATCCCTGAATGTTGGAAATTGGGAAAGGGGTTAAAAATTGCTCACCTTAACATTCGCAGTCTACTACTCAACCATGATGAACTAGCTGCCTGGGTCGTCCACTGTAAGCCTGACATACTAGGCATTACAGAGTCCTGGCTGAAACCTTCAATACCAGACTCGGTCTGTGTACTTCCTGGCTATGAGTTTATTAGACAAGATCGGCCAGAAAAAAAGTGAGGGGGGTGGTATCTTAATTTACTATAAGAGTCACCTTAGAGTATCTGCGGTAATCCATCAGCAGTCCTCCCTGTCTTGCTGCGAGCTGCTGCACACTGTGTTGTTGCTTGGAAATACAAAGAAGCTGTATGTTGTATGCACATATAATCCCCCCAAGGGTGGTCTGCCTGGACTTACCCACCTCCTGGATACCATTGGTCCTTCTGTTGGGGATAATGAACTTTTGATCCTAGGAGATGTGAACTTAAACTGGACAGAAGGTAACTCTAAGCAGTTTGAACCTCTGTTGGCGAGTCTTGCCCTGACTCAGCTTATCCAGGAGCTCACTAGATGGGCTGCTAAAGGTGGTACTAGCTCCCTACTGGACTGGGTCCTATCTAACTACACAGATAGGATCAGCTCAGCTGGAACCCTACCTGACTCCATCTCAGATCACACCCCGGTGTTTTGTGTGTGGAACGTCCCCTTCCCAAAAATTCCCCACAAAATCATTCATGTTAGGGATTTCTCTAAGTTTGATCTGGGGTCTTTTCATGAAGATCAGAGGATCACTGACTGGTCAGGAGTGCTTAGTGCCCATGACCCATCCACAGTTGTCTCCCAGTTTCTCACTGTTTCCGGTGCCCTTCAGGACAAATATGCACCCCTTATTAGACAGAGAGTGAGGGGGTCAGCCACAAAATGGCTGCATGGGAGCCTGCTAGCCCTTAAGCATGCAAGGGATAAGTGTTTGGCTCACTTCAAATGCACGTTGGATCAGTCCATCTTCCAACAGTATAGGAAGCTCAGAAATGAGCGCAAAAATGCGATCAGAGTGGCAAAAAGTGAATATTGTAAATCTGCCCTGCTTAGCTCTGCTAAGGACCCACAAAGGTTCTGAGGAACATAAAAAACCTTAGTCAGTGGCTCCTCCAACTCTGGGGTTTCTGATATGATCATTGGAGGGTCAAGTTGTAATAATCCACTCACGATTGCTAATGCTTTAAATTCCCACTTTTCGGACTTGTCTGCGCTGACCTCCTCTTTCGCTGCTGTAGGGGATATTAGTAGCCCCTCAGCCGCTGTCCCTCAGGAGACTCACCCCTCTTACCCATTATTTTATCTCAGGGCTGTGTCTGTCAAGGAGATGCAGAGACTTCTCTCTGGCCTCTCCCCACACTCCAGCGCTGGCCATGATAACATGGAGCCCAAGCTTCTGAACCTGGGTGCTCCGCACATTGCCATCCCAGTGGCACATATCTTCAATCTGTCCCTTGCCACTGGTGTCATCCCTGGTATTTGGAAAGTAGCAAGGATGTCCCCATTCCAAAGCAAGGTAACCCCAAAGTCCTGGACAACTATTGTCCAAGTGCCATCCTATCAGCCATTTGTAAACTCTTAGAGAAAACTGTGGCTGAACAGCTTACAGAGTATATTCAGACTCATAAGTTTCTGTCCCATGCACAGCATGGATATCAAAAAGGGTATGACACAACCACTGCCCTTGTCTCTGTCTCTACCAGCATCAGGGTGGCCATGGACCAGGGCAAACTCTCTGGGGCTATATTCATAGACTTATCCAAGGCCTTTGACCTTATAGACCATGCATTACTCTGCTCACAGATGTAGTCCTTAGGCCTGTCCCCCCTGCCTTGAGTTGGCTGAAAAACTACCTCCAGGGCAGAATACAGCAGACTAAATTCAACAAGGTTCTCTTTGACCCCACTCCGGTGACCTCTGGTGTCCCACTGTGATCAGTTTTGGGGCCCCTTCTCTTTTCTGCATTTGTTAACAACCTCTCTGCTGCTGCTTCCAACTGTAGTGTCACCCTTAATGCAGATGATTTTGTCATGCTTGCACATTACCGAGACATCGGGGTTCTTAACCTTCAGCTGAGTGAGGTCTTTAAGAATACTCAAGCCTGGGTAACATCTCACAAGCTGGTCCTTAATCTGAAAAAAACTCAGGCCATGCTCTTTGGGTCAGCAGCCAAGATCAAGGCCTCCCCTGTCCCACTATGTGTCAGTGGTGTGGATGGCTCTCCCCTCCTAACCACAGTTTCAATAAAATACCTTGGGGTTACACTTGACCCCCAACTTGACCTGGGGAGTCACATCCTAAATGGTTACAGAACCGTAAACTGCAAACTGGGTCTTGCCTACAGGGCAAAGAAAAATTTGATGTCAGCAACTCGCTTGACGCTGGCCAGAGGTGTGCTGCTCCCTTCACTAAGCTATGGCCTTCTCCTGTTCGCTGGCACCTCCAAGGTCCACCTTGTCAGGTGGAACACAACCTATAACAACATCTGTTGCTTTGCCCTGGCTGTCCCACGTCTCACCCACCGTTGTAAATTATACGACAAACTGAGCTGGCTTTCCCCGGCCAATCACTTGAAATACAGGTTGGGCTGCTTTGTAGGAAAGGTGCTCAGAACTGGCACCCAACCGGGGCTTGAGCAGCTTCTCATGCCTGCTATATCCTCCTCCTCCTACTCCCTTAGGTCTCAGGGTCCGGCGGTGCTCAAAATTCCATATACTCGAACCATAATGGGGGATAGGGACTTTGCTACATGTGCTCTGAGGCTATGGAACTCCCTTCCTGTCCATGTATGTTCCTCCCCCTCCCAACTGTGTCTCCAGAATTCCCTGTGGGAGCACTTGAAACTGTCCTTGGTGTGTGGGTGTCCCAAGCCACCCTAACCAGGTCTCCAAATTGGTCCCATCTGACCCACTGCCTACTGTCCTTTAACTCTGGGTAGCATGTGATTGATCGCCATCTTCTTATGAATTAAGTGACCCTGGTAAATAGGGTCACTCATGCAATGTAATTACCATTGAATGTGTTAGTCTATTTATTCTGTATGTATATGTATATTTTACCTATTACTGCTCACTGTAGACTATCTATGTTTATCTTGCTCTCTTGTAACTCTGTACATTGCTCCTCTTGTTGTTATATACCTTGTTTGAACCTGTATTTTCATTGTACTGTCCCGGATCGTACCTGAAAATAGGCATACAGATTGTCTAGTGGACCAGGAACACATCTGCACTCTTCAAAGCTGACCGCAAACTGAGGAAATGCTGGCAAGCTGTATGATGGAATGAATAGGGTTTTTCCAACTTTAATGCATATCTCGAGCAGTTTGGGGGCCTTTTGCACCAAATTTTCAACATGGGGTTTTTGGGACTCCTCCTCATGAATTCTGTCACTGTTATGACATTAATCTGTCCTGAAAGGTGAATTTGCAGTCATGGTACGGAATCATCTTTCAGGACTGATTAACGCAAGGACAGTGGCAGGGTTCATGAGGTGGGCTCTCAAAAAGCCTATGTTGCAAATTTGGTGGAAAAAAATCAAAAAAATGGCTGTTTTACGAGCATGCATTGTGCTGTTGCTACGCACGCTCATTAGTTCATGAATTCACAATATTTTCATGCCAGATTTTCAATATTGTCATTTTCTACACCTCCTTGTGAACAGTATAGCTTTCATTTTTCACATCCTGGCCGAAATGTGTTTCCACACCTCTGGCGCACAATAGCACAGTTGCTGTGGGAAATCAGTGTTCAGGGCAGATCACAAAAATTACAGTGACACTGTTCATAAGCAGAGGTCCAATTGCCTATGTTGAAAGTTTGGTGATGATACTCCTTAAAATGACTGTGTTATGAGCATGAGTTGTGTGACTTGCACGCACGCTCATAACATACATTTGTAATATATTCACCCTGATTTTCACCATTGGCATTTTTCCACATTTTGATGAACAGTACAGCTGTCATTTTACATATCCTGCCCAAAATGTGTTTTCGCACGTCCGGCGCAAAATAGCTCGGTCGATGTGGGAAATCACTGTTTGGGACAAATTACAAAAATGACAGTTACACTGTTCATGAGCACAGGTCCTAAAATGCGTATGCTGCAAATTTGGTGACGATACTTCTTAACATGACTGTGTTACAAACGTGCATTGCGGAGTTTGCATGCACTCTCGTAAGTTCGCGAATTTATACTATTTTCACTCCAGATTTTCAGCATTGCCATTGTTCTGCAACTCCTTATGAACTGTACAGTTGACATTTTACATATCCTGGCTAAAATGTGTTTTCGCACGTTCAGTGCAGAATTGCACAGTTGCTGTGCAAAATCAGTTTTTGGGACAGTTTGAGGAAATGACGATGACACTTTTCATGAGCAGAGGTCCTCAAATGCCTATGCTGAGAATTTGGCACCGAAAGTCCATAAAATGACTGTGCTGCAAGTGTGCATTGCACAGTTTCCACGCAGCCTTGTAACTTCATAAATTTGCAATATTTTCATGCCACATTTTCACCACTGGCATTTGTGCACACCTCCTTTTCAACAGTACAGCTGCCATTTTTCACAGCCTGCCCAAAACATGTTTCCACAAATGTGATGCACTATGATGTGCTCACTGTGGGAAATCACCTTTTGGGACACATTCACAAAATCACAGCACTACTGTTCATGAAGGGAGGTCCAAAAATATCTATGCTGAAAATGTGCCTTAAAAACTCCCACAAATGATTGGGTTGTGGACGTCTGTTGCCAGTTTGTATGCACGTTCATTGCTTCACCAATATTTCATATTACTACTCCAGATTCTCAACGTTGCCATTTTTTATGCCTCCGCATGAACAATACAGTTGTCATTCTCCACATCCTGCCCAAAACTGCGTTTTCATCCCTCTATCGCTAAATGGCACAGCCGCTGTGCAAAATCACATTTCAGCTAGCAAAGTGATTGTACCACTTTTCATGAGATGGCCTGAGAAGCAGCCCATGTTGCAAATGTGGAGTGAAACTACCACTACATGCCTACGGTGTTAGGGTTTCCAACTGTAGCACCCCAACCGGTATGGACTGACAGGTGTCAAGGCTATGACTTGGGATCATCGCATGTAATGCTCACGCCATTCCACACCCCACACACACCCTACAGCCACTGACAGGCATCATGGTGTGTCTTGCACTGTTTGGCCACAAACTTCACCCCACGTTCCTATACTGCACCCACGTCACCATATTTCTTTATGGAATGGGGTAAGTATGATGCCCAAAGACCCCAAAGCACACCACAACACTTGTCAGTGTCTACAGGGTAGGGTAAGGTACAATGCCATGAGCATTATAGCTGATGACCCAAAGGCACACCCCAATGCCTGTCACTCTCTACAGGGTTGGGGTGGGGTTGGCGTCACTTCAATACTTCACTGCCATAGCTATTGTGCGTCTCTAGCTCCACCATTGCTAATGCCAGCTCAACAACATTTGGCATTGACAAATGCTTGTTAATTTTTATTTCACTTTATATTCTGAGAAGCATGTGCTCTATTTCATAGGAGAGGAGAGGAAAAAGGCAAACAGATCACGAAAAATGTAATTAGAAATCTCAGAAACTAAGCAAAACAAAGGAAGTGGATGTTCTGACTAATATACATTGTGTCCTATTAGAAGAGTGAATAGCTTGTAAGTGAGAAGAAAATAGTAATAGTGGAAACAGAATAATGAAGGGAGATGGGCAGAAGGAAAAACAGAAAAAACAAGAAGACGATGCATCCCTGTATAAACATGCAAGGGATGTCATGTAACAAGCATTTGTCAATGCCAATGTTTGCTTGTTGGTATTGGCCTTGGTAGTGCAGGAGTCAGAGAGATGCATAATAGGAATGGCAGTGAAGTACTGAACTGACACCAACCCCAGAGTCACATGATCCTGAGTACACTGAGGGGTCCTTGCCTCATGGTGCACAAAGGCCATGAAGTGTGGCTTCAACAAGCTCAGAAGAAGCATGAAACTTCATTGGGGCTGAGTTAATTAATCAGTCCACTGGGCTAAATCCCTTCTGTGGATGGTACTGATCGACCACGCTGCTCATCTTAATAAGAACCAATGTGAGGATCATGCTACAGTATTTTACTGTTTACTAGTTCCCAATTGCAAAGCATTAGAATCGTTTGCAATATTCTGTTTATGGAATGCACTTTGCACTGACTACGTTTTTGTTACAGAACTATAAAAGACTGCAGTTTGGTTAACTTTCATATAAAATGTTGGTTTTGGCTTCGAATGTTATCACTGGAAGGTGTAACCTGAGAAGAAATCTTACTTTTTCATAATCAGAGTTTTAAAATATGAATGGCGGGGGGGGGGCAATCGAGTCTGAAGAAATTGTCCACAATGAAAGGGATATTTTATAACCTGCTTTAATTTAAGAAACATGAACCTTGGGGCTATCAAGCATGTTTGAAATATAACGGGTTTTGTTTCTGTGAACATTTTCCCTGAAACATATAAGGGCAGTGATCCCTAGTCATTATGTAGAGGGCCAATATGGTGACCATACAAACTGTTTCTTAAATATACTGTGGGAGTCCCCATATGCCATAATGATCTGGAGAGGAGAAGAGATAGAGGTTATCTATTTTAACAATGTTAAGTATTACCAACCTACACTCTGAACCAAGATTGTGTAACTTTATGTTCATTTCGAGTGAAATGACTAAACATAAAGTAAAAAAAAGAATGAGTAGGTAAGGTAAACCAGATTCTGGGATGCATAGGAAGAAGGATATTTAGCAGGAGAGGTAATATAGCCCTGTATAGATCCCTGGTTCACCCTCACTTGGAGTATTGTGTGTAATTTAGAGCCACAGTTGAAGAAGGATGAGGAAAAGTTAGAGGCAGTGCAGAGATGAGCCTCAAAACTGATAATGGGGCAAAGGGTAAGTCCTATGAGGAGCACTTGGGAGGATCTACGCTATACAGCACTGTATGACTGGAGAAAGAGGGACAACATGACTGAAACGTTCATTTACCTCTGCAGAAAACACAAGGTGGACAGCAGCGAGCTGCTCACAGTGAGTGGTAACACGAGTACTAGGGGAAACTTCCTGAAACTGACAGGAAGAGGTTCAGGAAAGATATCAGGAAATACTTTTTTACTGAAAGAGTGGTGACTGACTAGAACATGCAGTCAAAGGAGATTGCCAGAAATGAAACAGTGGAGAGGTTCAGAAGGGAATGGGATAAGCACATGGAAATAGCGTGTAAGGAGGCAACTGGTGGGGGGGGGGAGTAAGGACGGGCGACAAGGGAACAGTCCCAAAATTAGACAGGTTTGGGCAGACTGGAGTGGCCACTAGGTATTTATCAGCCATCGATGTCTATGTAACTGAGTTTCTGTGTTAAGCGTGTTTCAAGTAAGGCACCATCCATGAGGCCAAACAACACCAATGCAGAAACAATGGCCCCAACAAACAGTTAGAGCAGAGCCATTAACTATTACATTGTTTAGTAAAGAAACACAAACCGCCATGGCATTCCTTGGGTTAAATTGTAAAACTTGTGTCCAAAAGAAAAAGGGTGTTCCAGAAGTTTGTATAGGCAGAGGAAATAAGGATTTACCTTGAGGACAAGACTGTGTCCATTGCCTTGAAGGGACACTTCTGAAAAGCCCGCAAGTACAGCAGCTGCTGCAGAAATGCCCAGTTTTGGACTTTTAGCACTAAATTGATTTTTTTTATTTCCCTGCTGCATTCAGAGTTCACTTTTAAACAACCACACCATTAATAACGTCTGCAGTGCCACTCATGGCCATGTCATACACATTGGGTGGCTTCCACGATAGGTTTGCTAATGTTTTGCCCAGGTCGGGTGTTGTTTCCAGGGCATGGCTCTTTAGCTTTCTCTGTATACAAGAGAGTCAGTTTCTGATTCCCAAAACCTTCGGGAGAAGCAGACACAGCCAGTAGCTGATTTATGTTATGGTATAACCTCACCGGAGTGGCTATAAAAGGGCTGGTAGTTCATGATGTTCTGAACCTATTATATCCCTCCTCTATAATGTCCTGATCTTGTTTACTGATTAGAAGTATTTTTTCCTAGTGCAAGTACACACTAAATTCATCAAAATCTCCTTAGAACTCATGTTTATGGGAAAATGGAGACGGACAGTGGTAATTTTCTATATGTGCAAAAACTCTAACAACCACACAGTTTATATTAGTACTGCCATGCCCGGGGCAGGTATATATCCTACATGCCCCAGCAGCATCAGGTTCTGAATTCAGTTTACACCATCCAACTATTCTGTGAATTGGGACAGGACAATTAGGATCTGAACAAATCAATACATGTTTATACAACTCTATGGTTAACTTCAGTGTCCCAAGAACCCATTATGGCAGTAATCATAAAACTTCTGTCTTTTGTTTGACAGTCAGCTAATTTATTTTCTAAAACTCTAAAATGAGTAGCCAATCCATTTCTAAGCAATTAATTCTTATTAAAGCAAAATTTACTGATGGCAACTCATGCAGAATAAATTAACAAGAAAATAATCACAACAGTGAACAGAAATGTATTCCTTACAAAAGTCACCCTGTTCCTATAACCAGAAAACATACAATTTGCTTAGCACCATTAGCTCAAACCAGTTCTCAGATTAAAAAGCTCTGAGAGTTCTTTTCTGTTTGCAGCTGGTCCATTATGCTGAGCTGACTATCTGAAGAAAATACTTCTTACCCTTGTGTCTTGAAGATAACTTATATAGGAAAACTTACCCTGTGTTTTTTTTTTTCTTCCTTTTCAGCTTATTTCCTTAGCTCTATTAGGTAAGCAATAACCCATGACAGGGTGTGCAGTTATTGGGATTAATCAACACCCCAGGTGCTTTCTGAGGCACGAGTCTGCAGACCGAGTGTCCTCACAGTACCCGAGGTGTTAATTAATCCCCAATAACCACACACCCTGAGTGGGTCATTGCGCTTATAACATGGGCCAAATGTGGAGAGAAATTGACAAAGACTTTTGAAATAAGAGGAAAAACATATGGGAACTATTTAGTGTTCTTCCATTATTTATGGCCGTGGAACCACAGTTTACTGTGTTCTGCCACAGTACAAATAGTTCCAAACATACAAATTTGTGATAAGCAGACTATACAGAGTCAAATAAAGGAGCAAATGGAACTTTTTATTCTGATGATAACAAGGTGCTGTATTGCTCTATGTGCTGCACCTGCAGTCTTTCACTTTGCATACCAAGTGCAAAATTAAGGAAGTACCTGGGGCTGGCAGTAAAGCCTAGAAGTTAGAGGAACGAGGTGTGAATAAGCTTGATGCATCCAGCAGACCAGACCTGAGTTTGATTCTCACAATCTCCACTTGCATACTGTGTGACTCTAAGCAAGTCACTTAACTGTCTAGTGCTCCCAGGTCACCCCTGAAAACAGGCATTTGTGCCTAGTGGGCCTTACCCAGTTACCAAAAGCTAAAAAAAAGTTCAAGTGCTGACTCTCTGTCTGTCTTCCTCCACAGTTCATTCCTATTACCTCTGTCCCCCGACTTCCAAATAATGACAGAGAGAGAAACACAGGTGGTGATTGTCATGCCTCTTCCCGTATCGTGCTCATTGATGGTATGTGTGTTGTCTGTCAATGTCTCTCTCCATCTGACATGGTTACTACTGCATTTATTGGAGGTACACATGGTGGTTGAAGAACACTGGCACTTACACAGTACAGGAGATTGAGACAGTTTTACTTTCTGTACGTTACGCATGAACGAGAACCATCTGTTTGCGAGATGTCTGACTGCTAGTATTACATACTCTGCCTGATACTACTGTGTCCACTGTAGGTGGCAGGATCTCTTCCTCCACAGTTCATCCCTATTACCTCTGTCCCCTCAACTTCCAAATAATGACAGAGAGAGAGAGAGAAACACAGGTGGTGATTGTCAGTGCTGCATCCCTGTATCGCGCTCATTGATGGTATGTGTGTCACCTGTCAATGTCTCTCTCTCTCTCTATCTCTCTCCCCGACATGGTTACTACTGTGTTTATCGGAGTACGAACAGTGGCTGAAGAACACCAACATTTACACAGTACAGGAGATTGAGGCACTTTTACTTCCTGCACGTTACAGCACAAACGACAACTGTTCATTTTGGAGGGTGTCTGCTAGTATTACACAATCCGCCCGATACTACTATGTCCACCGGGTGTGTGGGAATTGCTTCTATTCTGGAACCATGACTTTGCTGATGAACATTTTGACTTTTGCTTTGTAGATGGGTGGGAACAGTCCTTGTGCTCTGGGGAAATATTTGCCATGACACTGTATATTTAACCATGGGTGTAGGCAGGCATACTCCAGGAACTCCATGGTGTGCAATTTTATTTAAGGAGGGTAGCAAATAGGGTCTGAACTGCTTCCTTTTTCCATGAACACTAACAAAGAAAATGCTGAACCTTTCAGTAATTTTATTCATTAGTCGAAACTAGAAGGACTGGTCACCAATACTGTCTTTGCATCCCAAGGACATTACAACTTTACAGGCTCTGGGCTGGTGTGTGGGTGTCTTAGGGGCAATGCAGGGCATTTGTATTTACCATGCATGGCAACAACCATTGTCATGAGATACAAAAGCTGTATTTATTGTGCCAAATGAGGCAACAAACCCGGTCCTCGTGTACATTTGTATATTGTCTGGCTACACCCCGGGGTGGGGTAGCTCACTCTAACAATGGGGAGAGGGGTAGCAGTGAGTCCACTTGGTGTGCAGATCTGAAATCCCTGGCTACACCCCTATATTTAACATCAGCGTTCCCTGAACGACATACAGGGATCATCGAGGGACATGAGCTCTCGCTTAGGTTCTGAAACAATGGCTGCCTTGCACAATCATTCACAGCCTCCAATAACTAGTTTGGTGTGCTGCTTGATTTTGTGTCTGGCAACTGTTCACCACAAACAGATACTGTTCGGGTAACAGAAATTGATAAATGGTCACCTGCTGCGTCACCACCAATCATGTCACACACAGGTAGATGCCCATGTTATAATGCTTATTACAGCAATGCTTCTTTTCTGCATAACAAATGTGCAATCCACAACTCAATGTTTTTATATCATAACAAGCTGATAATTTAAGACATGGCCCCATAATTGATGTGTTTTAATAATATTTTGACCTAGAAGTTTCCAAGCAACTTATGCTAAGAATACAGCACCTGTCTCTACAGTCTGTCTCTGACTTTAATCTTATCAAAGGACACTCCTTATACACAGAGAAAGTTGTATTGAAGTGTTAAGCAAATTATGCTGTTTCATAGATAAGTGTCTAAGCTTGACCTTCTAAATTTATTAGCACAGAAAAAAATAACTTGGCTGCAAAACCTTATCTATCTTAAGATACACACTACAGAGAAGCAAAATACAGTTAATTTGTAGCTAAAATATCTGTGTTTTAGATTGTATTTCTTATGTTACAAAGAAAGGGTGCTAAAAGGACTAAGGATGCTGAGAGTGGACAATGCACCGGGACCAGATGGCATTCACGCTAGGATATTAGGGAGCTAGCATAAATCCTGGTGAGACCACTAGCAGACCTGTTCAGTACATCACTGGACACAGGATGCACGCTGCAGGACTGGAGGATGGCCCATGTGGTGCCCATTCATGAAAGTGGCCCAGACTGCTGTTTTTCAGAGACAGATCTAGTAACAGGCCCAGTCAGAGCAATACAGTACAGGACTGTATCTGGGACAATTTGCCCAACTGGCAGGAGATGATTCCTGTGGATTGTTTTCACAGCTTGTGGATCACCACTGGATGTACTTTATAAACTGTAAGATCATCCAGCTTGCTGATGACTACATAGGTAGTGTGACTCCAGTGGTCAGCTATCTTATGGTTCCCTTGCAATCCCAAATTTCTCATCAGAACACGATCTCCAGGTTGTAGTTCTTGAGCTTTGACTCTTTTATCGTGTCTTAACTTATTTTCTAGATTTTTCTTGGCAGCCATAGTTTGGGAAGTTAATAAGTGTGATTAAGCCGGGCTTTGAGTTTTTGTACATATCGCAGATAGTTATCTGCTTGAATTCCACCCGCTGACATGCCAAAGCAAACGTCCACTGGAAGATGGGCTTCACGATCAAACATTAACTGATATGGTGAGAAACCTGTGCAATTACAGGTGTGCACTAAAGTACTCATTTGCTGACTACATCGTGGCTTTCTTTTCTGTGATGTGTGCCTAGCATGTCCAGCAACATTCTGTTAAATATTTTGGGTTGCATATCACCTTGTGGGTGGTAGGGAGTGGTTCTTGATTTTCTCGCACACCACAGCAATAGCATTTCTTTGATTAGCCAACTTTCAAAGTCCCTTCCTTGATCAGAGTAGATACATTGTGGGGCACCATAATGTACAAAAACATTTTCAACAAGAACCTTGGCCACTGTTGCTGCTTTTTGGTCTTTTGTTGAGTAACACAGAAACATAGATTTTGATGCCAGATAAGGATCACTTGGCACACCCACTCTGCCCATTTCCCTACCTATTGGATAAACTGCAGAGCCTAGTTAACCAACAGCCTACTTCCTCCTACCCTCACTAGAACTGCCTTATGGCATCCATGCATTCTTGAATTCTCCACTGTTTGTGACCCCACAATCTCCTCAGGTAGGCTGTTCCTTATATCCACCACCGTCTCTGTAGAAAAATACTTCCTCACATTGCCCCTGAACCACCCCTCCTCTATCTTCAAATTGTGCCCCTTGTTCTTGCACAACTTTTCTTGAAATATGCTACCCTCTTGGACTTTATTGATTCCCTTGAGGTACTTAAAGTCTCTATCATGTCGCCCTCTCCTCCTTTCCTCAAGAGTATACATATTTAGCTCCTTTAGTCTCTCTTTGTATGGCTTATAGTGCAGACCCTGCACCATATAGCTGCTCAGCTCTGGATTGCCTCCATCCTGTCTATGTTCTTGCGGACATGGGGTCTCCAGAACTGCATGCAGTACTCAGATGGGGTCTCACCAACTGTCTGTACAGAGAAATAACTACCTCCTGTTTCCTACAGGTGACACCTTTCATGCCTTCCATTATACCCCAGCCCTCCTTACTGCCTTCTCACATTGCTTGCCTACCTCCTTGTGCGTACTGGGTAAAATGGTCTGTTACTACAAGGACATTTCCAATGTTCTTTGCATCAGGCTCCAAACTTAGAAAATCTATGCACACAAGCTCCATAGGTGTGCTAGTGGCAGTGCTGCCCTTTGTGGTTGGGCCTTTCTTTGAAGATATCTGCTGCAAGTTTTAATGTATTGGACAACATCTGCATTCATCTTGGGTCAGTAGAAATGGGCACGCACTAAGCCTGCAGTTCTCTCACTGCCCAAATGTCCCATTTGGTCACGTAGGGCTTTTAAGATCACACGCTTAAACCTTGAAGGTAACATCAATTGATTCTTCACAACTTTCCCTTTGTCATTTGTGATTACTTTTTTTTTTTGTGGATTCTATTTTAGCACCGACCCGGGGAACTCTCTCAGGCATCCCCTGTATCACCCTGCTCTACCTCCGTGCCTGAGAAGCCTCTGATTTCCTGGCACCAGCCTGGCTATCCCCCCGGCTCTAAGCCCCCTGAGGTAGGGCCGCCCTATCCACCCAGGGCACTCTATCTAATTCAATTCAGGCCAGGTTGGGCTTGGCCCAGGAATGAAGGATGACCGGTGGTGGAGTGTGGCTGGGTGGATGGGTGTGCCATCTCCTATCCCCGAGTCAGAGATTTTCTTATTATGTTTCCCTGGGAGTACAGCATGCTATGACATCCATGCAAGGCTGCCTGCTGACGTCTGCCGCACTCCTGCCCCCTTCATCTGGCTAGTGATCCCTGCAGTACTCCCAATCTCCATCAGGGGTCACGAGGGCACCGAGCAGTCCCAGGGAGAGGAGAGTTGTCTTCCTAATGCTTAATCCTCTCCCTTCCCTGCCTACCCCCGGCTCCCCGAGTCCATCCCTGAATTCGGGTCACTGGTACGGTGCAAGGTGTGTCATCCAGGGCCTCAACCCTCAGCACCACGGGGCTGGCACATTTGTGATTACTTGATAGAGTAATTCATCTCGAAGCCTTCATTTGGGCCCCTCGCGAAACAGTAAATCAGTTCTTTGATCATTGGATCATAGTGTAGAAACATCTTTCCCTTTGTTTATAGCATTTTGTACAAGTCAAAGCAGGGATCGTGATACTGTGTTCTCTGGATGTTTGCTGGAGTGAGTTGAAGCAAGGTACTTAAATCCAATGCAATGAAACTACAGTAAGCTGCAGGCATACAGGTATCTGGAGGTCCCAGGCAATCAGCTAGGCAATATACAATCTCACCAGATGGATGTTCATCCCTTTCAAACTTGTGGCGCAGGGCCTTTATGGATTGTTCTGACATTCACACTCACTCTTGATTTGAAGCAGGCCTTCTGGAGAGAGCATCCACATCAAAATGGTTTAAACCTGAATGTTATTCTACTGAATAATCATATGTTGATAGAGTAGAGAGCCACCTGTGTCCAGTTGCATCCAACCTGGCCGATGTTTGGACATATGTGAGAGGGTTATTGTTTGTTCTGACCAGAATGTTAGCACCATATAAATACTCATGAAACTGGTTGACTACAGCCCATTTTAAAGCGAGAAATTCTAATGTTTGAACCGGATAGTTTTTTTCCAATGGGGTCAAGCTTCTGCTTGAGAACACCACAGGACATAGTCCTTCTTCATATTTTTGATAAAGTACAGCTCCAAAGCCACTCAGGCTGGCATCTGTTTGAAGTACATATGGCTTGGTTGGGTCACAATACTGTATGCAAGTATTGGTGCATGGGTTAGCTGGTAGATAATTTCTTGGAATGCTGTGTCATAATCTAAAGTCCATTTTGACCCAAAGATTTCATCAGGTTTAAAGTAAACCATGTCTCCTTCCTTCACTGCCCCTTTTGAACCTCTGATTTGTAGGAGGATTCCCTTGTTTGAGGTTTAACAGTGCTCAAGCTATTTTTGTGTAGTCCTTGACAAAGCATTGATGATATCCACAAAACCCTAGAAAACTTTGGAGCTCTTTGAGATTATTGGGCCTCGGCCATATGGTTAAAACCTCTACTTGCGGGGTCCATCTGGATGCTTTCAGAAGACATGATGTGGCCTATGTATTTTACAGTTCTTTGGAAAAACAGGCACTTGTCCATTGATAGTTTCAACCCGAAGTCTTCTAATCTGTCCAAGATTTTAAACAGGTGAATCTCATGCTCCTCAGGTGTTTTGCCAAACATGATGACATCATCCAAATAAACAAGGCATTCAAGGAGGTTCTTGTCTCCTATAGCACACTCCATTAATCAATGAAAAATGGCAGTTGCTTCAGATATATCTTGGGGCATGCGTACTAATTCGTAGAAGCCCAGGGGACAGATAAAAGCAGTTTTCTCTCTATTCCCTGGAACCATTGGGATCTGATAATACCCACTTCTGAGGTCCAAAACAGAAAACCACTGACTTCTGTTGAGGCAATCAAGGGCATCCTGGATGCAAGGAATAGTGTACTGATCTGGTATGGTGTCCTGTAATCTACACACATCCTCACCGATCCATTCTTTTTCTGGAGCACCACAATCGGGGATGCATAAGGGCTATGTGATTCCTGGATGATTCCAGCTGCTAGCATTTCTTGAAGATGGCATCTGACATCATCAACATCTGGAGGTGTTAATATGTGTGACCTCTCTCGGAATGGCCTCTCATATCATGGAGCATAATGTGCTGTTTGGTGCAATAGCATCACGTCCCATTCTTTCAATGAAAATACTTTGTCCGCTGGACCAACTTGCAGCTGACTCTGTCTTTCCACTCACTGGAGATGGGAGACCTTATAAAGTCGAACATATCTAGAGACACATCACTACCCTTCTCTGTGCAGCACTTGGCTGGCAACACTGCAGCATCTGCGCAGTATATTTTGGCCAGGGTACAGCCTCGAGTAACTTCAATGTCTCAGTTGGTTACATTGCAGAGCTGCACCACAAGTCTTTTGCCATAGGCATGAGTATGGACTGGCAGCACACTTGGTTTAACTAGGAGCTCATCAGGCAGTCTTCCCTCTTCTGGGGCATCCAGCATGAGAATCTTGTTCATTATGTCCTTCTGTATAAGCACCTCCCCACTGACACTGCATTGGTCATTAGCTGGCAAGACAAGAGGTGAGGAGTCCTTCTTCCAGACAAATTCCACAGCCTCATCTTTAGCATCCTCTTTGGAGTGCATCTGCATCACATAGGCCTTCTGTACCATCACATGAATGTGTAGCGCTCGTCCGGTCTTTTGGGCTTGCTTATCTTGACACATCTGTGCTAGACAGCCAAACATGTGTGCATTAGTGTTAATCAATAATGGAATCCCATTATATAATTTCTTTAAAGATGTGTAGCTGGCAGAACCAGGACTGGCCACTCCAAGCCAAGCCAGCGGTCTTAGATTGGCCAAAGCAAGTAAAGAGGAGAGACTAGTTCGTAGGAAGGCGAATGAGATCTATGGCATGACCTTTCCTCGGAAAGTCTGGGAGGAGATTGAGAACAGCAGGAAATCCTGGATCTGGGATGAAGCAATGAAAAGTGTGCATCCTGGGGCCAACAAGCATGTAAAGAACAGACTGTTTCACCAGAAGTATTCCCAGTGGAAGAGAGGCAGGACACTGTTTATAGACAGTGAGAATAGTGGACGGAGAGGGCGTGAAATCTCACTGTGTGAATTATGTGCATAAGGCAGGAATAATTCAAGCTCCTGACACCAGTATTACTGGCCTCAGTGCAAGGACTCCCAGTAAATGTGCCCATGCCCACTAAATGGAAAGCCGAGCAGTGGTAGTCAATACTGCACACCAGACTGTGAAGTGCCTTATTGATTCACCAATGTGGACATCCAGGACTCAGGTGCCCCACATTCATCAGTTCTACAGTGTACTGGCCTTTCCAGAATCCATCGACTGGCCCACCAGATGACTTCAGATCCAGAGAGGACACCAGCCCAGCTGTATCCTGTTCATCGCCTGGTAATTGGATGACGTCGGACCAGCTGTTTTCTTTTTTGTTCCTGTTCTAAGGTTCCATCTCCAGAGATGACATCAACCCAGCAGTTCCCAGATGTGCCCTCCTGTAGTTCCTGGAAGATGTCCGCCCAGCTGTATCGGAAGAAATGCTGCCAGGGAGTCTTCATCAGAGGTGCAGGTCGGTCCCAAAATTTCCATTCTACAAGTGGCTGGTAAGTCGAACTTTTCTATCTTTATGACATTTGCAGTACACCCTATACTAGCAGACTTCAAAATGTACTGAACTGTCATAAAGACTCTCTCGTCGGGACTTTGGCCTATTAGAACTGTGCTTCACTGGGCTCCAGCCCAGGAGAGACTCTTTATTGGACTAGCCTTCGGGCATTGTGGTCGTAGTTAGGACTTTTAGGGCACTCCACCCTCCCCAAATGTGTATTGTAAATAATGTCGCTGCTCAGTATTCACAAAGAGGAGGGGAGTGCCTAATCCAATTAACAGAAGCACTCTTGATAGGGAGGTCGATCCCAGTCCTTTCACAGAAGAAAGGGTTCTGCAAGAACTCCTAAAACTGAAGGTGGACAAAGCAATGGGTCCTGATGGAATTCACCCAGAATTCTAAAAAATTAAGGGAGGAACTAGTGAAACCACTGGCTACTCTTTTTAATAAATCATGGGAGGATGGTGTGGTACCCGGGGACTGGAGGAAGGCAGATATGATTCCCCTTCACAAAAGTGGGTCCAAGACAGAGGCAGGAAACTACAGACCTGTCAGTCTGACCTCTGTGGTAGGGAAAGTGATGGAGTCACTTCTGAAGGAAAGAATAGTTGAGTACCTAGAGGCCAGTGGAGCACAGGACCCAAGGCAGCATGGGTTCACAGCGGGAAGGTCATGTCAGACAAATCTAATAGATTTCTTTGACTGGGTGATCAAGTAGTAGACCAGGGAGGGGCTGTGGACATGGCCTACCTAGACTTTAGCAAGGCATTTGACACAGTCCCACACAAAAGATTAATAGTCAAATTAACCAGCCTGGGAGTGGGACCCAGGGTGGTAGCCTAAGTAAAACATTGGCTGGACAACAGGACACAGAAGATAATTGTAAATGGAGTCCATTCTGAAGAAAGGGGTTACTAGTGGAGTACCGCGGGGTTCAGTATTGGGTCCAGCCCTTTTAATGTCTTCATCAGTGACATTGCAGAGGAATGGAAGGAAAAGTATGCCTTTTGCAGATGACACAAAATCTGCAACAGGGTTGATACACAAGGAGGCGTGGAAAGGATGAAAAGGGACTTGGCAAGGTTGGAGGAATGGTCAGAAGTATGGCAGCTAAGATTCAATGCAAAGAAGTGCAAAATAATGCACCTGGGAAATAAGAACCCAGGGAAGAATACACAATGGGTGGGAGGTAGTAACAACAACAAAAAGGAAAGGGACCTGGGGGTAATCATATCAGATGACCTTAAGGTTAGCAAGCAATGTGAGAAGGCAGTAAGGAGGGCTGGGGTATACTGGGATGTATAGGAGAGGCATCAGCAGCAGAAAACAGGAAGTTGTTATCTCTCTGTACAGACAGTTGGTGAGACCCCATCTGAAGTACTGTGTCCAGTTCTGGAGACCCCATCTCCGCAAGGACATAGACAGGATAGAGGCAGTCCAGAGGAGGGCAACCAAAATGGTGCAGGGTCTGCAAGAGAAGCCGTATGAGGAGATACTAAGGAGCTTAATATGTATACCCTTGAGGAAAGAAGGAGAGGGGGACATGATAGAAACTTTTAAGTACCTCAGTGGAATCAACAAAGTCCAAGAGGGTAGCATTTTTCAGAAAAGAGAATTGCAAGAACAAGGGACACAATTTAAAGATAGGAGGAGGTGGTTCAGGGGCAATGTGAGAGTATTATTTCCAGAGGGTAGTGGATGCATGGAACAGCCTCCTGAGGAGGGTGTGGGGTCCTAAAACTGTGGGAGAATTCAAGAATGCATGGGACAGACATAAGGCAATTCTTGTGGGGGGTAGGAAGAAATAGGCTGTTGGTTAACTAGGATCTGCGGCCTATCCTGTAGGTAGGAAAATGGGCAGACTAGATGGGCCTAGCGGTCCTTATCTGCCGTCAAAGTCTATGTTTCAATGTTTCTATGTTAATTTATCGATATGTCATGGCACTGTCCCTCACATCTGGAAGATAGGTAGAATAACTCCCATCCTTAAGAAAGGGGACCCTAAAGACATGTCAAACTACCGACCTATTGCCATTCTTTCCATCCTTGGTAAAATCCTTGAAAAAACAGTAGCAACCCAAACTTCAGACTATCTACAGAAGTATAACCTTCTGTCTAGCTCCCAACATGGTTTCCGAAAAGCCATAGCACTACCACAGCTATACTAAAACTCACAAATGATATTTATGGTGCTATGGAAGCTGGCCTCCTGACAGGAGCTATTTTCATTGACCTTACGAAGGTGTTTGACCTGGTAAATCACTCCCTTCTCCTTCCCAAACTTTCTTCATTGGGTTTCTCTGCCGACACAGTTGACTGGTTTGACAACTACCTAACCAACCGAATGCAGGCAGTAGTCTTCATCTCTGCCATCTCTCATCTTTCTCCTGTGCAGATGGGAGTTCCTCAAGGCTCTGTACTAGGCCCGTTACTTTTCTCCATTTTCATAAATCACCTTCCTTCTGCGGTTCCTGGCTGTTCATCCTTACTTTATGTGGATGATCTTGTCATCTACCGTAGCGGAAGAAACATCTTGGATATAAATCATTCCCTAACTGAAGACTTCCACTGCATTCAAACCTGGCTAAGTGATAACTATTTGGTACTTAATGAGAGCAAAACTCACTCTATGCCTTTTGGCTCTCCTGCCCGACTCAAATCAGCTCGTAATTCCTTCCAAATCAAAGCAAATGGCTCCATGGTAATAAGTACCAGCTCTTTCAAATACTTGCGTCCTTCTTGATGAATCCCTGGACCCGACCTCATATAAACTTCCCTTGCAATCCATCAATGCAAAAATTGGTGGGGCCTATCGTACAATCTATGCCCTCACGCCATCTGCCAGGCTTGCTGTGGCACAAGGAGTTCTGCTTCCAGCTGACATATGGCTCAGTCACATTCCTAGATGCTTCAAAATCCTCGTTCCTCAGATGGGACACCACCTACAACAGCATCTGCCGCTATAGCCTCCGAGCTGCTTCAAACACCACTGTCAGCTTTACCGACCTCAAATGGCCTAGTCCCTCAGCCCATTGGCACCTAGCTTTGTCTCCTACTACACAGTATCTACAGCTCAGGTCTACCTGGATCTCTCTCCTTACTTCTGTACTCCCAAACCTCTGCCTATGGTCTCCGATCGAAGATCGACATCCCTCTTTTATCCCCAGATGCAAAACCACTATGGGTACACAAGCTTTCTCCTACCTAGCACCTAAAACTGGGCTTATTCCACAATATATTCACAAAGCCCCCACCCATGCCCACTTTAAGAATCTCCACCGTCAACATCTTCTGGCTTCTAACCCCTGTACATGTTTCCGGCCACTGTAGTCCACTCCTCGCTCCTCTACCTTCTACCCTACTTACCCTCCCTCTCCTACCCCCTCTACCCCTGTCTTCTACCTTATCTCTCCCCTCCCAAAACTTCACGTCATTTGATGGCACTTGCTTTTTACTTTGAACCTGTTAGCACTAACATTGTTATATATGGTCTAGGTAGCTGTATTGCTTTAGTTTAACTGGCACTATTTGTTGAATCGCTAAACAATCTACATGTCTCACACTGTTTGCATTTGTCCTACTGCCTACCTCTTCCTTGTGCTCGTCACATCATTACTGATCATGTGTCTCCCTTGTATACTTCGAATTAGGTGCCTGAAAATAGGCATTGCTATGTCTAGCGCACCCACCCGGTAACCAAAAGCAAAATAAATAAATAAATGAAAGGCAGATAGGTTTTCCCTAGAGAGTCAGGGGATAGACAGGCTGTGGCCCTGACCTGCAGTAGGGACCTAGTACTGATCTATCAGGGCTATGCTCTGGATGGTTCTACCAGAGCCACTAGGTGTCCATAGTAAGTGGATAGTGTAGAGGCTGATATGTCAGCTAAAGGCCTCTAGGCCCTTAGTGTTGCCTGCCTGTGCTTGCACATGGTAGGAGGGGCCTGATCATCCCCTCTGCAGGTAGCACATAGGGTGGGATGGCCTGGGCGGGTAAACAATGACTGCGGACAGTCATTTTCCTGGTCAACGGCAGGTGTAACCCCCTTGTTACCCGGGGTTACTAGAATCCCAGTCAGACCTAGTGGTAGGCAGGGAAGGCAGCTTGTGAAACTCCAGTTAAATGGGTTTCACACTGTCTCACTCTGTTCTCAGTCTCAGCTGAGACTGACGGATGACATCACCAATAGAACTATCGCAGCTGCATGAGCCACATTGGACTCTGCAGCAAGGGAGTTGGATAGAACGTTGGGAGATTTTGAAGTCAGACAGTCAGTCAGTGTGAGTCAGTTCAGTGTGAAGTTGGGAGCTTGCTGAGAAAGCAGCTCAGTTAGGCTCTAGAGCCTCAGCCCTGTCAGAGGGCTACTTTTAAGCAGGAAGGGTGTGTGTTTCCACCTTAAAGAGAGACACAGAAGATAACTGAAATCGTGGAGACTGCTGTTTTCCAGTCTCAGTGCCCTTCCTTCGGGGGCAGGAAAAGTTCCCTGCAGATTCCTTGGGCAACCCCTAGTTCTGCTTGTGAAGGAAAAGCTGCCTGTTTACTCCAGAGTTTATGTGGGAGAACAAGAAGATTTGTGAGTCCCCTGTGGGGCACCTGCAACGTGAGGGTGAGTGTCTGCTCTTGCTAAAAGGGCCTATGTTTTTCACCCTGAGACTTGTGTGTCAATGTGGGGATTGAACTACTAAATATTCGGAAGCCTAGAGTAATGGGCTAAGCAAAGTAAAAGTAGGTTCAAGTCCAGAGCTTGTTGGGATGCAAATGATATGTAGAGGAGATGTGACTGACGTCTACCTAGAATCTACATTTGAAAGTTTTCAGTAAAGGAATTGTTCAGTTTCCAGAGAAATGGCCGGGTATGGGCTGTGGGAGCTGGAGGTGGGTGGCTCCCATCTTAGTGACCAGGTCCACCTCTCAGATTTCTTCTGTGGTTTCTACTTACCTCAGGCACTTGGCCAGTGATGAGGAGAGAATGCCCAGACATGGGATTATGAGGAAAATTCTCTCTAGGAGTCGAAGGCTCTAGTGTGGTTTAGGGAGCCACAACAGGAAAATTGGTTCATTCCTCAAATGGACCGCGGATCAAGTGGCCGGCAGGGGAGCCGGGCCAGTGGGGAAAACCCAAGCAGTGTACAAGTCGGGCTGTGTACCCAAAGCTGCCTGCAAGTCCGGGCTGTGTGCCTGGTGGGTTTAGAGTCTGAGGGCTGGAAATGGTGATAAAGTGTTCTGTTGTCTCTAATTTGCATTACCAGGAATGTAGCCCCATGGGGGTCCGTCTATGCTTTGTTTGTTCAGCTTGGATGTGAATAAAAGCCACACTGAGGAATCCCATTCCTGGTTCTGGACATTACAGTTATTGCTTCCTGTGTTCGGCTTTACTGGTGTGCCCCTGTGCAGAGTAACCAAACCTAGGTCCCCTGTGCCGAGTAACCTCATCCTCCCTGAACCCAGTCCCCACCAGGTACTGCTGTCAGCTTCAACAGCATGCCACCTGTCATTTTGGCAAAAAGGCAGAGGTGAGGGGTTACACAGCCATTTTGTAAGGGGGAATTTCAGGTTTAACCTTAGCAAGCGTCTCCATTTTAAGTTTTGCACTAAATTAACCAACAGCTGCAATATTGTATTTTGGTCACTAGGGGGCACTGATCCCAGTGGTGCCTCCAAGCTGTAACCCCTAGACAGCTCTGTTCCAAGGGCTACTACCCCTCAATGTCTTTCTAATAACAGGTTGAGGGTCTGGGTTCAAATTAGCCAGTACTGAGGTTCCCTACCCTCAGTAACCACAATAAATTTGTGCCGCCACCCAGAGTATGGTGTTCATGGGCATCTATGAACTGATACAGTCCTCCGGAAGCTATAGCCACCCACAATCCCACCTAGTGACGGTTACCTTTGGCTTGACAACAACCCTTTGCAGCAGTTAACACACAGTTTCCAGAAAGGATTAATATGCTCACACCCCTTGCACTTATCACTGGTGTCTGTTCCTCCTGAAACCTCCTGTAAAGCAATATTAAATTCAAAACATACACTTTACCTGCTATTTCCCAGACCACAGTAAGTCTAAACCCAGTAATGAGATGCTTACAAACCAGCTTAATAGCAAACAGTAAAGATAGTTTATTAAGAGGGTGAACGAGGAGGGGACATAAATTCAGACAAATGATTGCTTTACTGGTGTTAACCAGGTTATCTCTTGCTTCAGTGTAGTCCCTTAGTTAAACAGTCTCACAACTGCTGGGTTCGAGTGTAGTGCTGGCTGGCCAGATACGGTGCCCAAAGTTGCTGGTGTTGCAGCTGATGTTGGGGCCCTTGATGGACAGAAAGTGATTAATCACAACTAAACAAGGATCCAGGATTAGTTGTATCCGGCTGTCTGACCCTAGTCCATTGAAACCCTTGTAATTTAACAGAGAGCAATTAGATGGTACCACAAGACAATTAAAATACTTGTTGCAGGGAGCTTCCCTGGAATTACTCACTGTACTAGAAGATGGATGGCCTGGCGAAATGAAGACCTGAGGCTGAAAGCTGCTGCACATGGGGAAACTGGGCTGACATGACTCACCTCTTCTTCTTGGCCTTTCCCTGTAGGTGGCCACAACCTGCTATCATTTGCTGCACAGGGGCTGGATCCACGAGGCTTGTCGCTCACCAGAAAGTTGTAGTTAGCCCAGGAACAAACGGCACAGGCCAGGATGGACATGGGCCCAAGCTCAACAAAGTGTCTATGGCAAAGTTCAGTTTACCTACTGGTGACCCCACCAGCTGGTAGACAGTTTGGTCACTGGATCGACACCCCTAGGACTGCGGATTCACACCAAGGAAAACTAGGCTTCTGCGTGCTGGATCCCGAGAGTCAAAGCTCCTTGCTCCCCAGAGTCTCGCAATGAAATCCCACACTGTTTGAAGTGGATTACTGGACTGGTCCATTTTTCTGCATTCCAGTTGGCTGAGGGAGCTGTCAGGCTCAGTCTTGTGCTCCCATTGGTTCCTTTAGGTGCCAAGCACTAGAGTTCACAGTTTCTCCCACAAGGTACCTGAGCTAAGTACCTCTCAAAGTCCCTTGTGTCCCAATTGGCCCAAAACTGGAAGTCCTGGACCAAAACATGGTGGCTTCCATTGAGAAATGCATACTGCAAGGAAAGCAGGTTAAATAACTTATCCTATCTCAAAACAGCAAAGTATTAAAAGTAAATATTTACAGTACTATGTAGGGCTTCCTCTGCTCTATTGGCTATAGCAGAGTAGGGCAGAGCAGGGAAATGTCTGGCTGGTCACGAGCTCTGAAACACTTGGACCCAGCCCAGACCATTTACATTATACACACTGGCTGTGGAACTTAGGAACAGCGGAGATACATCATGGCACTCTCACACAAATCAACAGAAGTACACCAACAACCATGGATTTATCATATTTGCAGGAAGGCTGCCTGGCAGAGAGCATTACTGGAGCCTAGGAGATACTTAAAGGTAAGCCCCTGATTTGGGGTTGGGGCAGACATGTTTCTGTAACTGTGAGAAAAAGAAAATGCTGCCCTATGTATAAAATGCTGAAAATGACATTTTTACTAGTGCAGGATCTTTCCAGCAACAGGAAGTTGCACACAGGGGCTTAATCCATGGGCCATGTCATGCCCTTTAAAATCGAGCAGTGTCAGTGGCTCAGCAGGGTTGTACACCTCACCTCTCAGGGTGGAAGATTGGAAGGTTGTGGGTTCTAGCTCCAAACCAAACCCTTGGGGTAAAATCTTAATACTGACACTGTGGTATATCATGAAGGGGATGCTGCACTCCTGAGGTGCCGTCTTTCAGATGAGACATTAACCAAGGTCCTGTCTACCTGTAAAGAAGAACGTTAACGACCCCATGCCACTTCTCAAAAAAGAGAAGGGTATTTTCCCCAGGGTCAGGGCCACATTTCCCCCACAGTCACTAAAAGTACAAACAGCTTAATCTGGTTCAATGTCAGTTGGTTTCCATTTGTATTCCCCGGATGAGGCTGAAAATATGCAGAATTGCCTCGTCCTCCTTTCCTGGTCAACAAAAAATCAAAATAATTAACTAAAATGTGCTTATCTTCAGCTCTATAGTACCTTGGATTCGAGCTGGTTACCTGGTCAGGATGCCTGCTCATTAATGATCAGGTACAGTGGCACCTGCCAGGATAAAGCACTCTGTGAATAAAGATGGCACAGTTTTCTGGGAAGCACAATATTTGCCATTGGATTACATAGTGTTACTGCAAGATACCACTGGCAGAAACTGTGATGAAAAGTTCCATCCTAGTGGGCAGTGCTATGAAAATGGCAGCAAATGTTGGCCGAATCAGATCTGTTTATTTTATTTATTAATATTTTTAGAAGTTTTACCCAGAGACACTCTGGGCGAAGCTTGTTTTCAAGTTTGACATGGGGGTGTGGGTGACAAAGGAAAGAGGATAAGGAAGGAAGGAAATTGTTTAACCAGGAAAGGCACACTAATCCAGAGCTTGTTTTAGGTGCCACCTGGGAGCTCAAAAGAAGTTAAGTGACTTGCTCGGGTCACATAGTATGCAACTGATGGGATTCAAACCCAGGTCTCCAGATTTGCAGCTCAGTGCCCTTAACCACTACGCCATACTGTCTCCTATGTGAGGCTGAAGGTCTCCCATGTGGAAAGGTATGTCACTGGCAATAAAAAAATATATACAAAACACTGTAAATGTAGAGGGTACAAGTCATTCAGTGGGCATCTTTCCTGTTATGGAAACAATGGTACCTTATTTTATTGTTGTCTAACCCCCTTTCAATCTAGTGTGAAGCATGGTACAACTTTATTTTTAATGTATTTATTTTTAAATGCATTTACTGAAATATTTAAATGCTGCCTAGTGCCCTGAGAACTTTCAGAACCCTTTTGAGTTAGAACTGCCAGACTCCACAGGTAAACTGCTTCTTTTGACTACAGCACTGCTTGCCCCAGAAACAAGGTACAGTACTGTATAAATCCTGCTCATGTTATTATTCCTGATTCTCAAGGATTTAAACTCTTACTTTAGCTTTTCATTTTGTCAGGGTTTATTGTGATTTTTTAAGTGCCTGCTCCAGAACAGAACTCTTGAAAAGCCAGAGTCTTTCTGATAATAGATAGAATGAAGGCGGTCCAGAGGGGGCAACTAAAATAGTACAGGCTCTCCATCAAAAGCCCTATGAAAAAAGACTACAGAAACTCAATATGTACACCCTGGAACACAGCAACTTTTACTAAAATATGTAAATGCTACCTAGTGCCATTAGAACCTTGAGCCTTGAACATTCCTCTCGGAACCCTTTTGAATTAAGATTCCAAGCTCCACAAGTAAACTGTCTCTTTTGCCTGCAGCACTTCTTGAACCAGCAGCAAGGTATGAACACTGCTCATTTTATCAATCATTTCTGGTCCCTAGGGTTCAGAATCTGTTACTTTAGCTTTTTGTTTTTTTAAGGGTCATTAAAAGTTTTTAAAAGGGGTCTACTTTGGAACACAACTTTTTTTTGTGTTTAAAATATTTATTGACATTTTTAAAAAGCCACAATCTTAAGTACATGACCACAGGTAAAAAGGAACTTGACAGTTTGAGCTGAATGTTTCAGGGTTTGGCCTGGGTACCAGTGTAACTGGGTTACCATTGATGTTTACAACCTTCACTTTGTGGACTGAAACAAGGTTGATGGGCCTGGTTTACATCCAAGTTTTAAATTAATTTCATGGTGCCAGAACTGAGGGAAAGTTTTTTTTTTCTTGTTAGTTCTTTGGTAACCAGGTAGACCACGGGCAATAATTGCCTGTTTACAGGGCAACCGAGCACCGAGGAGTTAAATGACTTTTCAGGGTCACACAGTATACAAGTGGAGGTTGTGGAATCCATCCCAGCTCTGTTGGATTTCAGCCTATTCACAGCTCGTTACTCTAACCTTTAGGCTATAATGTCAATCCAGTTTATTTGAGCAAGGTGTCAGTATGCTGCAACCCCTGGGATGCAGTTTCAGCTAACATTCCTCATGGATCACCCCATTCATGCACCAACCCTGTGCAGTAACAGTTACCTAGACATAGGGAATAATGGATAGTAAGTGTGTTAGATTTCTTCGCACACCTGAGGCGTGTGTGAAAAAAAATCCATAACATCAAGCTACCTTATCCTTTATTTTTTATAATTGTCGTGTGGAGGTTTAGAAAGTATTTCTAGCAGCTTGAAAGAAAAGATGTTTTCTAGCTAGAGTGCAGTTGTATTTTTGTAGAATTACAGAACATGCAAATTTGCCAGCAGATAAAGGCCTAGAGGTCTATCAAGTCTGCTCGAATGTGCAGCTAGCACCCCTTATTCTGCAGCTGCCCCTCCTTTCCACCCTTCCCCTTCATTAACCCTCCCCCTTGTCCTGTCCCATCCTCGTTTGAAGCAGTCCACTGTTCTACTGCATACCACTTCAGCAGGTAATACATTCCACCCAGCCACCACCCTCTCTGTAAAAAAGTGTCTCCTCATCTCCCTCCTGAACCTTCCTTGCTCCAGTCTCATATCATGGCCCCTGGTGGCCCTCTCCTCCCTTACTTTGAACAGCCCCTCTGTACCCGTCTTGTTTATTCCTTTCATGTATTTAAAGGTTTCAATCATGTCACCCCTGTCTCTCTCTCCTCCAGTGAGTACATGTTCAACTCTTCAACCTCCTCTCGATGATAAGTCCCCAGCCCCTTGATCATCTTTGTCGGCGCTCTGCACTCCCTCCAGTAACTTAATGTCCCTCTTCAGATATGGAGGCCAGTACTGCACGCAGTACTCCAGGTGTGGTATAACTAATGACCTATACAGTGGCAGACTCACCTCAAATTGAACTAACATACTAAAATGCCAGCAGAATAGGCCTAATGGTCTTTCGAGTCTGCTCGATTGGTCAGCCCCCACCCTGAGTGCTGACCTTGCTGCCCCCCTCACCTTCTCTGGCTTCTTCCTTCCCAGTTCCGGATATTCTTGCTGCATTGGATTTTGCTTCCAGAACCCTTCCTCTGTACCTGTCCCACCCCCTCTTGAACCCCTCCATCGTCTCTGCCTCCACCAGCCCCCTAGGCAGTGCATTCCATGGCTCCACCACCCTCTCAGTGAAGTAGCACCTCCTCCTTTCTCCCCTGAATCCTCCCCCTCCAGCTTCCACCCATGCCCTCTAGTGGCCCCTCCTCCTTCCTTGAAGCACCCTGACTGTTCCTCCCTATTTACCCTCTTCTGCAATCTGAAGGACCCCTATCATGTCCCCCGGTCCTTCTCTCTTCCAATGTATATATTTAGCTCTTCGAGCCTTTCCTCATAGGTCCTGTCCCCAAGCCCCAAATCATTTTGGTTGCCCTCCTCTGGACCCTCTCCTGGTTTAATGTCCCTCTTTAAGTGTGGCCTCCAAAACTGCATGCAGTACTCAAGGTGTGGCCTCATCAAGCAGTTATACAGAGGGAGTATCACTTCCCTCCTTTTGGAGGTGATCCCCCTAGCGATGCATCCCAGCATCCTGTTAGCCCTGGCTGCTGCCCTCCTACAAGTCTCCGAGTTGTTCATCTTGACATCCACCACCACCCCCAGGTCCCGCTCAGCCATCGAGACTTATAGCATCCCCCCCCTCAGGGTGTACACTTAGCCTGGGTTTCTGGCCCCCAGGTGGAGTACCTTGCATTTCCCTGCATTGAACCTCAGCTTCCACTTTCTAGACCATCTTTCCAGAGCCTCTAGGTCCCCCTGGGGCCACGTCCCTCCTCCCCATCCACCACCGCCTCCAGTTTTGAGTCATCCTAAGTGACTCATCTCACTCCTGATTCCTGTCCTTATGTCAGAGACGTACATTGAACAGGAGGGCCCAAGGACTGATCCTGTGGGACCCCTCTAGACCCTCCTTGGGGATGAGACTATCCCGCCAACTCGACCCTCTGGGTCGGTCCTGGAGCCAATTGCCTATCCATCTGATCATCTGGTTCCCCACCCCATTTCTCCCAGCTTATCCAACAGGTCCACATGAGGAACAGAGTCAAATGCCTTGCTGAAGTCTAGAAAGAGGGCGTCCACTGGTCTACCCAGGTCCAAGGCACTCGTCACCCAGTCATAGAACTCCACAAGGTTTGTCTGACACACTTCCCGGATGAATCCATGCTGTCTATCGTCCAGGCACCTGACTTTTCCAGGTCCCTCCTGGCCCTCCTTGACAATGCCCTCCATCACCTTGCCCACCACCGATGTCAGGCTGACAGGCCTGTAGTTCCCTGCCACCTCCCTTGATCCCCCTTGTGGATGGGCACTATATGTGCCACCTTCCAGTCCTGGGGCACCCACCCTGTCCTCAGAGGATGGTGAAAAGCTCAGCAGAGGGTGCGCCAGGACATCCATGGTTCCTTCAGCACCTGGGATGTAATTTATCCGCCCTGGTGCTTTCTCTGTCTTTAAGGGAGCTGAGGCTTCCTCACTCTCTGCTGTGATTTCACCTCCGGTTCCTCTTCTCCCTGCTTAGCCCTCCCCCTCCTGCCAGTGATGCCTCCCCCTCTCCCCAGACCCGCCGATCGGTAAGGGTCCACCCCTCCTCAGTATCTCTGTCTCCTCCCATATATGATGCAGCACCCCCATTTTCCTTGGTGAAAACTGAGGTGAAGTACTTATTTAGTACCTCAGCCTGCTCCCCCGGGTCTTGTGCCCATCTCTCCCCTGATTTAATCCTGCTAATCTGCCCCTTCACCCTTCATTTTTCCCCAATGTATCTAAAGAACCCCTTGTTTCCTCTCCTAATTTCCCTGGCCAGGTTCTGCTCCTTACTTGCCTTAGCCACCCTTACCACCCTAGTGGCCCTTCTAGCCATCAGCTCATATTCCCCTCAATCCCTTTCATGCCTTGAGCTCTTGAATTACCTATAGGCTGCCTTCTTTTCCTGCACCACCTCCTGGACCTCCCTGGTCCACCAGCAGGGTTTTCGGGCCCTACCGCATTTTGTCTTACTCTTGCACAGGTGCTGGTAGCATCTTGCACCCCTCTCCTGATGATTTCCCACCTACTATCAGCGTCCATGTCTGACCCAATCCCATCCAAATGCTCCTTAAGGATCCATCCCATTTCCTTAAAATCCGCCCCCTGAAGTCGGTTACTCCGCCTTTGTGCAGCCTTCATCCCTCCTAGGTCCAGGCAGAACCAGACCGTGGCATAGTCACTCCCCGCCAATGGGTCCCTTACCTCCAGGCCCCCAATCTGGTCACTGTCTGCCAGGACCACATCAATACCCATGCCTCCTGGTGGTTCCCACCACTGCTGAGTTAGGAACACGTCTTGAAAGACATATCAAACAACCTCTGTTCCCTGGTCACAGAGGATGTCATAGTCTCCCAGTCTGTTCCTGGCATGTTTAAGTCCCCCAATACCACCACCGTTCCTCTGCCCAGTCTGCAGTGTCTCCCAACATCTGCCACCAGACTCTCCTCCGCCAGGGCAGGGGGGTCTATACACCACTCCTATTTTTACTCTCTTGCCCCTGTACATGAATAAAACAGTTGAAAACACTGTAGTTGAAATACTTTTTGTGAAACAATGGAATGGAACAGTTTTAAAGTCTTTTCTTTTGGGAATGTCATATCAACCAGATTTAGGTTATTATGAAGCGTCATATCAACGGATTTCAGGTTATTATTGCCTTTGCAGCATAATAAAATCCAGTAGATATGCATTTTAACAAAACAGTAATCTAGTAGATATTTATGGTCACCAGTAATTATAAAATACTTGTACTCATAATAATTGTTTTAGAAAGTAATTATGAGCAAACAAAATGCAGATTTTAATTAGGAAACAGGAACAGAGTCTAAGGAAAAGGAATGGGTTATGCAAATGGATAGTAGAGTGTCCAGCGTGTGACCTGTTCCCTGCCCTGGATAGGGGCGGGCATGCCCAAGGAACTCCCTTGTCTGGGAAATATTATAGAGCTGCTCCCTGGGAGCCACTTGCAGTCAAGCAGAACCAGATTGCTTGACTGTCCCTGGAGTGTGAGTAAGTGAAAGTGGGCACCTCACTGTAGATGGATAACAAAACACACTGGAATACTGAGCTTTAAGCATCTGGCTTTACTGGAGGGCTTCATGACAAAGTTTATTTGTACAAGTCATAACCACAGGCCCAGGGACTCTAGTTCATCATCTCATACATAGTTTATTACAGTAACTCACAGGTATCCATTCAAACTGTTGTCTCAGACTGCTGGTCATGCTAGCTATGTTGTTTTCCATACAGCTGTTTGCCCACCATTGCCACCTAGTCCTGTCATTGGTCTTCTAAGTTATCAAGGCACCTACACAGGGCAAATGGGGGGACATAGGCATTTTCCCATTTTTCTCCCCTTTACTCCTCGGGCCTTGGCAAACATGGTCACACATGCATGTGGAGGTGCGCATGCATGCAGGAATAGACAAAGGCCCCACTCCACCCACCTGGCCTAGAGCTAGCTCACTGTTTTCCTGATGCTACCATCAAGCCTCCGCTTGGTGGCAACCAAGAGCTGGGAAGGTCAACCTCCTCAATCCGAGAGAGGAGAGCTGCCTGATGGCCCCTCGATCCTGTCCCGGCCCTCCCCCACTTGCTGACCCCCAGCAGCCTGAGCATGTTCCCAAACTTGGGTTGCCAGCGTGGGAGGGGTGAAGCACTTGGCCTCTCGCCTCTAAGCCACTCGTCCAGCTTAGGGCATGCTAGCTATGTTGCAGATGCCTGCTGCCGTGATTTTTCTAGTACTTAGCTACCACTAGCTCTTTCCTCAGAGCATGGTCTCTGGCACTACCTATCCTTTTGATCTCATTGTGTAAGGCAATTATTTATTTATTTAGTTTTGTGTTTATTTATTTATTGATTCTAGGATTACAACACCTTTGAGCAATACAACTCATTTACAAAGGTTCCACGTCAGCAGTACAAAACAAAACAAGGTAAAAATAGGTAAGTAAGTAGCAGATATCAAGAATATACTTAAAACAAGCATTTGTCAATGCCAAATGTTTGATTGCTGGCATTAAGCGTTAGTAGTGTAGGAGTTAGAGATACATAATAGGAATGGCAGTGAAGTATTGAACTGAAGCCAACCACCACCACCTTGAAGAGACTGACAGGCATTGGGGTGTGCCTTTGGGTCATTGGCCATAACGCTCATGCCATTTCACCACACCCTACCCTGCAGACACCGACAAGTGTCACGGTGTGCCTTGGGGTCTTTGGGCCTTATGCTTACCCCATTCCATAAGGAAATACGGTGAGATGGGTGCAGTATAGGAGAATGGGGTGAACTTTGGGGCCAAAGAGTCCTAGGCACACCTCGATGCCTGTCACTGGCTGCAGGGTGTGGGTGGGGGTAGAATGGCATGAGCATTACAGGTGACAATCCCAAGTCACACCCCTGATGCCTGTCAGTCTCTACAGGGTGGGGCATTATGGTTGGAAACCCTAACTCCCCAGGCGTTCATTGGTATTTTCAGTCCAAATTTTCAATATGGGTTTTTTGTGACCCCACCTCATGAACAATGGCAACATTAGTTTGTTAGCCGAAAGCTGATTTTGCACAGTGACTACGCCACTTGGCACCACAGGTGCGAAAACACATTTCGAACAGGATGTGTAAAATGAGAGCTGTACTGTTGTGGGGAGGTGTAAAAATGGCAAAGTTGAAAATCTGGAATGAAAATATAAAAAAAATGGTGAAGTCACGAGTGTGCATGGAAACTGTGCAACGCACACCCATAATGTAATTAGTTTGGGGAATTTTTACAGCAGATTGTCAACGCAGGCATTTTGGGACCTCCACTCATGAACAATGTCACTGTGATTTTTCTTAATCTGTCCCGAACACTGATTTCCACAGCAACCGTGCAATTCCTTGGCGCCGGAATTGCGAAACACATTTCGCCAGGGTGGAAAAATGACAGCTGTACTGTTCATAAGGAGGTGTGAAAAAATGCCAGTGTTGAAAATCTGGAATGAAATATTACAAATTCGTGAACTTACTAGGGTACGTGTAAACTGCGCAATGCATGCTAGTAACACAGTCATTTTTGGACTTTTGTCACCAAATTTTCAACATAGCCATTTTAAGACCTCTGCTCATGAAAAGTATCACTGTGATTTTCTTAATCTGTCTCAAACATTGATTTTGCACACCAACGTGCCATTGTGTGCCACATGCGAAAACACATTTTGGGAAAGAGGTGAAAAATAACAGCTGTACTGTTCATAAGAAGGTGTGGTAAAATGGCAATGTTGAAAATCTGGAGTGAAAATAGTAAAATGCCCAAAGTTACAAGCGTGCACATAGGAACTAGCATGCTCATAAAACAATTGTTTGAAATTATTTCATGGAAATTTTCAACATAGGGTTTTGGGTCCTACCCATGAACTGTGACACTGTCGTTTCATTACTCGGTCCTGAAGGTGGTTCCATGCAGTGACGCAAAATCACCTTTCTGGACCAAATAACAAAATGACAGTGGCTGAGTTCATGAGGTGGGGTCCCAAGAATCCCATGTTGAAAATTTGGTGAAAAAATTACAAAAAATGGCTGAGAGGCTGTGGGGAGTTGGGGTACGCAGAGGGTGGGCGCCAGTTGGGGGAAAGGCAAGAGAGTCAATGGGGGACCATTTTCTTTTGTTCTAGGTGTTTTTTTTTATGTATAGACAACGTGGGACTTTTGCCACACTGGGGTGGACTCCCAGCATGGCACCTGGAAATTTGCTGGGGGCAGTGGAGCCGAAGGGATTGGGCAGCCCATGGATCACAGACTTTGCCACGCCGGGTGGGCTCCCAGCGTGGCACATGAAAGTTTGCTTTGGGGCAGTGGAGCCGACGGGGGATTGGACACCCCTTCGGTCATACAGTGTGCGGGTGTGGAAGAGATCGCATGAGCACACTGGGGTGGGCTCCCAGCGTGCTACCTAGGTGTTCGTGGGGGGGGGATTGTATCCGACGGGGATCAGAAATGAAATGTCTATGACAGTTCAGATGTAGGCTGATAAAAACAATGCATACTGCCAACAGCAGTATGCAAATTGACTACACATTACCACTGCTGATTGTAGCAGTGGTTTTCTCAGAACTACTGCACTGCATCTGAATGGCTGCCATAGACAGCTCGGATATTCACTGGTGTGGTGCGGTCAATCCTGCAAAAAGGTGCAGGGCATTGGAAGTGGGGGTGGCACACCTATGAAAACTCGAATGGTGGCACTATGTTTCTTGCACATGCATGCAAGCAAACATAAAAATGAATACATCAAAAGCAATCAAAATAGCATTGAATGTTGCTCAATATAACAGTAGAGTGGGCTAGAAGAGAGGGCAGCCTGAGAGGCCTTGTCAAAATCTAGGAAAGAAAGCAATGGAGTGTAAGGTGGGAGATGGGAGAAACAAGAGGGAGAAGGAGAGGAGTTGCACAAGAGGCAGAGAGGGAAGGAGCGGAGTTGCAAAGGAGGTAATGGGGCTAGAGAGATGAGAGGATGGGGAGGTGGAAGGAGGGAAATGGGGTAAGTGCAGAGAGAAGGGAGGAGTGCTGGTCAAGTGAGGGGGAGGAAGACAAATTAATAGTATAAGGAGAAGAGGTGGTGTTTAGTCTGGAGAGGGGGCAGCCTAGCAGGCCTTGTCGAAAACCCAAGAGAGAGAGTAATATGAGTGGCAGAGAGGTAAGAGAGAGAAATGTAGGGGGAAGGAGGGAAAGAGGTGGCATGAGATAAGAGAATAGGTGGAGGGTAGAAGAGGGAAGGTGAGGAGGAGCAAGGGAAGAACTTGAAGATGCAGGAGCAGAGAAGAAGCAGGGGTGAGAGGTGGAGGGGAAAAGGCTCAAGGGTAGGATTGAAATGAAGTGGCAAGAGTTAAACGTGCAGAAAGGTAGAAGTACAATGATAAAATGATAAAACATTGGCTGAGAAAGATGGGCTAGGCAATTCTGCCTAGTGTTAGTCTTGTCCCTAGGGTGGATGGGTAGGAGGGTGGGGATACAGATGGAAACCAACTGAAATTGGGCCAGATTAAGCTGTTGGTGCATATTTTTATTGATGAGGGTAATTTGGCCAGGGCACTGGGTAAATTCCCCTACTTCTTTTGAGAAATGCCATGGAATCTTTAACATCCACAGGAACAACTACCAGAACAGGACAATAGGATCTCAGGTTAACATCCCATCTGAAGGACAGCACTTCAGGAGTGCAGCACCCCATCATGCTGTACAAGTGTCAGTATTGGAATTTTACACCAGGCTCCTGGTGTGGGGCTAGAACCCACAACTGTCCAATTTTCTGGCTCCAGAGGAGAGTGTGCAACCTGCTGAGCCACTGACATTATGGATGGTTTGCCTGTACTTCATGGGAAACACAGCACCTGGTGTAAGCTGCGTTGTTTAAAGATACGAACGAGACTGAGTCCGGTGACGGAAGAAATTTTATTTTTACCTACGTACAATGATAATGTTAGACACAGATCATTTCTTCAGTGTGACAATGGAATGCGTAAGCTTACTGATTATTTAGGCGTGGTCGTTTCCCTGGAACAGGTAATTATTAGCTTACTGACACAAATGGCCACAGGTGTGGCAAGCATTCTTTGGTCAGTAACTAGGAGAGGCCAAGCCCAATTATGGTCTGACTGGAGTCAGCAATGTTTTTTTAGTCCGTCCTTCATTACGTGCTATCTCTGCTTGCCCAGATAAGGGAACATGGCTTTATGTTTGCTTATGTGCTTGCTCTGTTCCTTCTTCTTATGACTCACCCAAACCACAGCTCAAGGCTACATTTAGTCTTACGTTATAATATTACAAGGGTGCCAACAAAGGTTATATAGGGATAGGGCAATATGAGGACAGACTCCTCTGCCCCCATTACCCTGAAGATTCCCTATCCCTCTTCTGCACTAAAATCCTGGGCTTCTCTGCCCGTCATCCATTGGTATTACATGTAGACATGGTCATTGCATGTTACAGAATACAACACACTGGCAAGGTATCCAGTGTTACTGGGTGAACTACCAACTTCACACTGATGGCCAGCTTTGGCTTGCTGAGCATTGACCACACTCAAGTGCACCCTATGACCCTCCTCACTAGAATGGCATTCTGATGGCTAGGTCATGAGCACTGTTGACATTATTTGGGGACTCCCCATCCCCTCCCATAAGTGGAAATGAGTCCCCTACCTTATTCCTGTTATCTTTATGCTATACCTGTCTCACCTGTTCCTCAGGTGCCCAGTGAACTCAGGATGCAGATCTCTGAGGCTGGCCTGCAACAGGATGCCCGTGATGACTTGGGACATGTCCTGGATACCCAAGGTACCTACCTGTTCACCTCTAGGGTCCCCTCAATACTGTCACACACCTCACCATGAAAAGGCATACAGCACCTCATGTCACTCTCAGTGCTCCAAGAGTGACTGGCACCCACTCGTCCAAGTGTAAGCATAACTTGGGGGCCTCCTATGTCCCTGCCCAAGTCCTGTTGCCAATCACTTATTAAGCATGCAGAAGTACCCTTGACACTCCAGTACCATGCTGCTGGTGCCCACAGCCCCTTTAGCACAGTACCCATGCCTTGGGTGTCCAAGCTGCCCTGCTCACACCATTAGAGGTGCCTACTCAGCAAGGATTCCTAAGGTGTTGGCACTCTCTGCCAGCTTGTGGCTCAACACCTATAAGTAGGGGTTCTTACATATGCAACCTAAGCTGTTTCTTCAGTGCTGTTCCTGGTCAGCCCTAAATACACAGGGCTGTATCCCTCACCCTATGAGCTGCAACCAGAATATAAATATGCACCCAGACTGGGCTGTGCCCTTCAAGGTTTGCCCAAAATATGGTAACACATCTCCACAACACATATGCACAGTACTGAACTTTCACCTAACTGTACTGGTGGGCACTACCCTGTCCCCACTGGTACCAGTTTTAATGACCCTAAGTTACTTTTTTTCAAATTTAATAAATGTTATTACATTTTACTTTTACATGTTTGTAACAGAACAATGTTATACAGAAAACTTGAGGATGAACAGTTATGCGTAACAGATCCTATATTTCCTTATGCTCTATGGAGGTTAAAGGTGTAGTTATCTACAATAGAACACTGATATACATATATATATATATATATATATATATATATATATATATATTTCTCTACACACCATTAATACTCTAAAGTAGGTATCAGGAGCTGTTTGATAACAATTAACAATACTATCTAAAAATGAAGAACATAACATATGTAATATATAATATATATAACACCCCCACCATTACCCTCCCCCCACTGTCACCACTAGAAATAATGAGAGACAACATAAAAAACCATGTCATGCATTGCATAAAAACTGGGGATGATACATTTTAAAAAACAAAAAGAGTATTTTTCATTAGCATCTACAGAGCTCAATCTGATACAGTACTACAATCCAAAATATGAACCAAAATAACATTAGGTAGACAGTAGAGTGTGCAAGGGGGCCCATATATTCTGGTATTTATTACTACATTCAGAGATGCTCGCAAGGAGATGTTCTGCTTGTAAAGGAAAGAGAATTTCTTTATGCCACTCTGTGTACGTAGGAGTTTGCTGATCCAACCAGTGGTGTAGTATCATTTTCTTAGCGCAAAGGGATATCAGAGTCATATGTTTCCTTTGGTTCCCTATTAACACATCTCCTGAACCCCCAAGGATACAAATTTCTGGCTGAAAAGCATTCTGTAGTCCCAGAAGGGGATTGAATCTTTGAACGGATACATTCCCAAAAGGGGTTACCTTGGCATTCCCAAAGAACATGGAGTAGTGTACCTCTCTGGGACCCACACCTGGTACACATATCCAACTGGAGTTTCCCCATTTTATTAAGTTGTACAGGGGTGTAATATAAATCATGTAATATGTGAAATTGAAGTAATCTATAACGGTCCCACCTAACATCCTTATACAATCTGTTCCAGATTTGTGACCATTGACGGAGGGGCCATGGATGTTGGGGTAAGGGCCTTATCCCATACATAACAAAGGGAACCATCTAGCTCCTTTGTTCACGCCTGAAGCTCCTTATAATAAAAGGATACATAATGAGAGGTAGGCCTCTTTGAGATTGAGCTAAGGTGGGACCGATCATATACTGGTCCCAGAGGCAGCTACCAAGGTGCTGCATTAGTGCTAAGATATCTGAAGATATTTAAAGCAAAAGAATTTGGTAGGTTGTAGTTTACTCTTATGTCAGAAAAAGCAAGCAACTTATGGTTCTTGGTTAGATCTATCACTTTACTCCAACTTCAGCTGGCCAGAAGGATTGCTTAATAACTTTACCTACAGTTTTAAAGTTGGGATTACCCAGAATAGGTTGAGAGGAGTCCTTCTCCAGCGAATAGCCAAGAACTTGTTAAGTTGCACATGAGTTCAAATAGATGCCATGATGAATGAGGATTTGAGCTGATTGGGGACTTTGTTAAGGGAAAGATAAGGTAGGCTCCTTATATCTACCCCCGATAGGGTACAGAAAGATTTTTCTAATTGTAGCCACAATGGGGAGTAATGATTAGAGCAAGGATCCGGTGCAGGCCTCAGCCATTGCGAAACCACCAAACAATTAATCGAGAGGTAATAAAGATAAATATTGGGAACCTGTAGCCCTCCTTGTTCTGTAGATCTCTGTAACTTAGAAACTGTCCTTCGAGGAGGTTATTTTCCAAATACATTTGGAAATAATGCCATGACTCTGCTTAAACCAAGATCTGGGGAGGAATTGGTTAAGCATTTGGAGGGGATATAACAAACGGGACAGGACATTCATTTTAACTATATTAGTACATCCCCAAAGAGAAGTAGGGAGTAATGCCCAGTGGTTTCAATCTATCCTTATATGTGTGATTAACTGGTCCAAATTGTATTGCTTCATTTTGGAGTTAGATTGAGATAGGTATATGCCCAAATATCTTATTTTATCTCTCACCCAGGATAGCTCAAGATGTTGAAAGTCTGCTCTTAGAGTTTGATTGTTTAAGAGCATTACCTCTGTTTTAGACAGGTTCAATTTGCAGTTGGATAATCGTCCAAAGTCTTGAATAATACTTAGGGTAGCAGGTATAGATTTAGATGGGTGGGTAATATGGAGCATAATATCATCAGCATACACCGACAATTTGCATTGGGAATGATTGATTGGATACCAGAAATCATTGTAGAAGTGTTAATTTTCTGAATAAGAGGTTCTAAAAATAAGTTAAACAAATAAGAAGAGAAAGGACACCATTGTCGTGTGCCCTGTTGTAGTATAAAAGATGGGGAAAGGACTCCATTATAAAGTATGCAAGCTGAACGTTGTGAGTAGAGAATGTTTATCCACTCTATGAATTGTACAGGGATATGATATCTTGGAAGTAAATTAAACAAATAATCCAGAGATACCTGATCAAAGGCTTTTCTGCATCCAGGGACACAAAACCTATTGGAATATGGGAGTCCCTGGACCCAGAAATGAGATGAAAGAGTTTACGCAGATGTCCACTGGTAGGCATCCAGCCACGAAACCAACCTGTTCCAGGCTTAGTAGGGCCTGCCAGACCTGAGCCATCCTATTAGCAAGAATTTTTGCTAGAATTTTCAGGTCCACATTTATAAGTGATATTGGGCGGTAATTCGACAACATTGTGGGGTCCTTGCCCAGTTTAGGAAGCACTACAGTAGTGGCCGAAGTGAAGCTGAGGTCCAATAGGTCTTGCCTATAGATATAGATATAGATATAGTTATAGGTATTAAGCAGAATTGTGCCCAATTGAGAATTGAAGGTTTTATAGAAGTATGATGTGTAACCATCGGAGTCCGGCGCTTTGTCTAGTGGAAGTGCATCAATAGCCTTATGTACCTCCACTAAGGTCAAAGGAACTTGAAGAAGGGAAATTTGGTGTTGGGACAGGTATGGAAGGTCTATATCCTGAAGAAAATAATCTAACTCAGTTCTGTTAAAAGGTAAAGGGGAACATGAGTAAAGGGATTGATAACAAGATTTAAAACAAGAGACAATGTCTCTGGGAGAGGTATGAAGGTTGTCATCAGCATCTTGAATAGTTGACACAATTCTATACACTACTTGTGCCCTGAGCCTTAGCACTAATAGCTTCCCAGCCTTGTTCCCTTGATCAAAATAGGTGACTTTTGATTTAAAAAGATATTCAACTTTATCACTGAGAAGAGTGTTGTATCAGAAACTAAGGCTTTCTAATTTTTCGAATCCCATTATGTGGGAATGGGAGGATAGAGATTGCTCTAAGGCTCTGATTTGCTGTAATAATAGGGAAAATTCTAGGGAGATTTTCTTTTTCTAATGAAAGCCAGAAGAATAATCTCCTCTCAATGAGCACTTCAAGGCTCCCCATACAACATCAAGTTTTGCATAGTGGGAGTATTGTATTTATAAAATTCTCTCTGAATTTTGAAGGTGATCAACCAAATACTGGGATTTCAATAATTGAGGATTAAACCTCCAAATTTTATCCTGGTCTGCTCAAGCAGGTAAGGACCACTGTAACAGGGTTGGATGGTGATCGGAGATCACGTTAGATAGATAAACATGTTTTGTACCCTTGATAGATGCTCAGTCCTCAACAAAAGTAGTCAGTCCTTGAGAAGGTGTTATGAGGCAGGAGTGAAATGAATAATCTCTCGTTAAGAGGAAAAGAGTCCCCTAGGGATCAACAAGACCCATAGTATCCATAAATTCTTTCAGGGCTATTTGTGCAGGAGTAGGAGGAGAATGTCTGGGTTGGACCTGTCTAATGTATTACAAAGAACTAGGTTCCAGTCTCCACCAAGTAATATAGGGAGAGTGGACCAAGAGGCCAAACTAGTCATAAGACTGGTAAAGAATTGTGGGTCATCCCTACCGGGCCATAAACTGAAACCCATTGTCAGTTCCGTGTGTCCCAAATGACTCTCAGCACTATATATCTGCCCTGGGGTCACACACTGATTGATGAAGCCTGTAGGTACTTGATGTGCTACCAACACTGCAACTCCACATTTGGGGTATCCAGGCCAACTCCCAGCATTCCCCACCCATGTTCTCCTTAAGCAAAGAATTTGTGAAGTGGGTAGATGGGTCTCCTGAAGAAAAGCCACATCATCATTAAGTTTATGGGGATGTAACAGAGTCTTGGCTCTTTTAGTGGGAGACTGAGCACCTTTAATATTCAAGATCAAAATTTTAATGTTGATGCCATAACCATTCAAAGTATTGAGAGTAGCTCTGCAAAAATGAAACAGTCCCAGGTGATAAATACCACTTCCCCAGTTAGGTAATTTAAAATACTCAGTGGCGACCAACTTAAATCCCCCTCCCCTTCTTTACGACTAGCTTCGACTCCCAGTTAAACATATCCCCCATACTCAGTGCCCAATCCAATTATACACTGTATGTATTGAAAATTGAAGCGTAAAAGAACCCTTAAGAAAAAAAGAAAAGGTTATTAGAATAACCCAACCATGTCCTCCTTCCCCCCTATTTCCTAGTATCCCCCTTCCACAGCAAAACAACTAATACCCCTAATAGACATGGATAAGCTTAGACTGTTACCTTTAACGGCCCCTTGAAGATAAGCATTACAAACAATAACATCCAAAACTTTGCACCTGAAACAGCTGTGGACCCCCACCCTCCCTGTGCCACTACATGGTGCACTGAGGGACTGCAGAATAGCCCAAGAACCCTTACCTCCTCGCCCAACTCCCAACACACTAGCAAATCACTATAATCTAGTTACAGACTTGCAGTGGCAATAGCTAGAACATTAGTACATTAAAAGAAATGTAGAAAAATAAAGTGAAAAAGAAAAGAAAAATAAAATGAAAGCCAGTGACTCTAGGGCAATCACTTGCCTGCTATGACTTTAATATGCACATTTAGCAAAGTAAATGAGCCGTTGGAACTCAGAAGTACCAAAATATCCGATTTCTTGTGTTAAAGACTGCTACTGCACCTAATCTGTAGATCAGGTTTTTGCTGCCTCTTATGGCCTTTCCGTAATAGAAAGAAAAACATCAGACTTAGAGCAGACTTGCTACTGGTAGCAATAATAAGAAAGGAAAAACAAAGACCACGAGGGAAAGGGAAAAAAGCACCAGTTATAAAATAAAAAAAATTAACTCTGCCAGAAAACCGACTTACCAGCCAGCAGCATTCTGTGTAGGCGTCCTGCCTTGTAGTGGGTCTGTAGAAACTGAGAAATCAGTCATCAAGCTACATCTGAGACTAAGTATCTTATAGCATTTGGAGGGGCACAATTTCCCATCTCTTGCCTTCCATGGTCTCTGCCACCCTCCAGTGGTCAAGCAATGGAACCATCGAATTCTCCCAAGCAAACCAGTACCCTCTTTCATTCAGACAGGTAGAGAGCAAAAAATAGATTTCCCCAGGATAGACTTTTCATGGAGCCTCAGTGAGTGGAGAACAAATCGGGTAACAAAGTGTGCAAAGCGGGAGCAGCATTGTTGCGTGGTACATGTAGAATGCCAAGTGCTGGCGTGAAGAACAGCCAGTTGAGACAGATATTGCACCTTATACTTAATCCCTGCAGCTATTAATTTCGATACCAAGGGATGGTACTCCGATCCTTGCTGTCTCACTGAAGCCGGTAAGTCTTGTGCCAGTCTCAGCTGTTGGTCCTCCCATAGAACTTGCTGCAAACTTACGACTTTCTCAAGAATGTGAGATTTATCCAGATAATTAAGAAATGTTATTATGACTGGTCTTGGGGGTTTTCCAACTACAGGTTTAGGGCAAAGTGATTGATGGGCCCTCTCTATTATGTAAGTGGAATTATTTGGAGAGGAACCTGCAATTTTCATGAGCATTGTTTGAAAGAATAGGATGGGTGACGATCCCTCCGCTTCTTCTGGAAGCCCAAAGATTACAGTGTTGTTTCTCTGACTCCGGCCTTCCAGATCTTCCAGTTTAGATTCCATTTTATGTAATCGTTGCCTCAAATTCACCACTTCAGGCTCTACTTTGCCTTCCAGGTCTCAAGGGATACGGTGCAGGCTGTAACATCAGAGATGGCCCTGTTGGTATCTGAAAGCTCCTCTGAGTTACTTAATTTCTACAGTGATGTCTTGTAGGGCTATTTGAATGGCTGGAGTTCTTCCAGAAATTTTGTTCCAATAATGGAGTTGGTATTTGTTGGGTTAGTGCAGGTGCAAGAGATTCTGAGGAGCCCCCAAATTGGCCTTTAGGTCATTTTCGCCACTTCTCCAGAGTTAGTGGATGTGTATGTTTCAGTAGAGCTATATTTTTGGCCTCCATGGTGGTGTTTAGGCCCTGACTTACTAGTGAGATTAAGAAGGTATGCCCATCTACTAGTTCCGTGAACTGCTTTTAAAGCATTGAGAGTCTGCCAGAAACACAATTTGTCATTGGTAAGGCTGAAAACCATCTAAACAGCTATATTTTAAATGTAAATTGAGAGTTGGAGCAGGGCCGGTTCCCAGAGCTACAAGTCTCACAGAAGCATCACATGATCTACCAATAACCCTGAGATCTTCTCTTATCAATCTTCACCATTCATTACTGCTTGGGTTAAGCCGAGGCGACCCACCACGCCGGAGGTTTTTGTCGGCTCAACAGGCACCACCGAGGATGACGATCACACATGCACGAGGGGCGGCCGTTAGGTGCCGTAGACTCCTCCTCCATCTCAGTTCTGTTTCTCCCACCGTCGAGGCTGCACCTGCTGTGCAGTAGTGGTAGTATTGTGTTTTTTCTTCACAGCTGAAGACTCCTCTGTAGACTCCTCATGTCCTCTCAGACGTCCACTCGACGCCGTACACCAGTAAGACTGTTCTTTTTATTTCTATATTGAGGCTCTGAGTGCTTTATCTTTTTTTCCTCGTTTAGTTCGCATCATGTCCGGTTCGGGAGCAAGGCAATCTGGTGGCCGCCCGCGCGCCGGGTGCTCCTGTGGCCGGCATTTCTCTGCTCTCGACCTGCATGATGTCTGTCTCCATTGCCTGGGACTCAACCATGACATGGATGCGTGCGGACGCTTGTTTCTCCATGGACCGCCGTGTCCTGGAAGTCCGTGTTCAAGCAAGCAAGACCCCTGCCGAGCCTTCAGGGTACGGCGTCGCTCAAGGGATTCCCAGGTAGGTCTCTAGGCCTTCCCGGGTCCCTCCCAGGCCTATACGGTCCAGCGGAGGAGAGAGCTTCCTCTCTTCTCTTGCGAAGGGCTTCTTTCCACGGTGTCGGGGAGCGTCAGTGGTCCCCCAGGGCCGCGGCACGGGACACCGCCTCGGCAGTCACCTCCTCAGAGGTGCAGACTCCCCAGTGTCGAGGCCCACGATTTCTGGGCCTGGCACCAGTGGACCCTCGACGCCACCCTTCGGCGCCATTTCAGATCCCGGCGCCGGTGATCGAGACGGCGCCGCCCTGGCCCTCGGTGCCGCTCGCAGTGCCGCAGGCCCGGTCTCTGCTCCCGGCGGTGCCGGGTTGGGTTCCGGTGCCAGGAGCGGCACCGTGGGCCTATCTGGTGCGGCAGGGGAGTCAGGACCGGGCCTGGCTGTCACGAGTGGGCGGGGGTCATCCGGCGCCATCCCTGGCACCGGCGCCATTGCTCCGGGGACCCCTGGGGTTGCCAGCATTGAGGTCCTGCTGGTCTCATCCTCTTTGGAGGCCGATGACATGGATGTGGACCCATCCTGGCACCCTGAATCTTCGGGGTCAGGGTCCCCGGTGGCACTGGGTGCTAGGCGGTGCAGTGGACCCCTTCCACTGTCCCCACTCCCGTCCCCCCTGAGGATCCTTGGGCTAGGGGTGGCCCTGGATCCCAGGGGGGTGATGTGGGGACTGAGGAGGAGGCTCCCCCTCCTAGGGGTCCTGTGACAGCTGCCCTTCTGGGTGCTGTTGCCTCCTCTCGGGTTGGGGGAACACTGCAGTCAAGGAGGAGTGCTCTCTCAGAGTCCAAAGGGTCGAGGGGCAGGGGACGGGTGCCCCGGTCTCCCCCAGCCACCCCTCGTGGGGTGGCTAGGAGCTGTAGCGCCGAACCCCGTCCTTCCCTCTTGGGCCCCGGGGTTCCCTCTGGTGGCGTTGCTGTGGACTGCCCTTCTGGACCCATGCAGTCCCGGGTTCATCACAGGGGAAGTTCCCCCCTAGGATCTTCCAGGCATCGCATCCTCAGGGTCTCGTCTTGCGGCCTGGTTTGTTGTCCGGGATCCCACCAGCTAGGGCTCCGTTCCCCGGTTTTCAGAGCCCTGGCAGAGGTCAGTTGCCTCTTCATAGGTGCCCTTCTCCAGTACCTCTGCATCCACCCTCCGCTCTTCCAGGCCATGTCGGTCCTACGGGGCCGTTATCCTGGGAGCAGTTCAGAGGTCTGGCGGCCTTCCCTCATCACGTTAGATACATGCATGAGCGGGTCTTCGACTCTCCCCACAACCACAGGAATCTTCTGGACATTCGAGCTCTCCATCATCCTCGTCTTCCCCTCTGAGAGAGGAACCCCTGCTCATCTTTCTTCCGCGCTGATTTCACTGAATATCAGCGATTCCTCTCGAGGATGGTGGCAGATCTTTGAATCTCTTACGTTCGAGACAATACCGAACGGAAGACGCGTGAATTCCTTGAAGAATTCAGTGTCCAGCACCTGGTGGTACCTTCCTGGCCTATCCCCTTCAAGGAGGCATCTATCCATTCCTGGCAGTCGCTAGCCGCCCTTTCTCCAGCCCCGGCAGACTGTCGTCGAAGGTATTGTGCCCCCTCGGAATCTCTGGGTACCCTTCCCAACCCGTCTTCAGGTTTGGTATACCTAGAGACTCCTTCTGGGTGCAGCCGCCTGGCGCACGACTGCCCACCAAATTCGGATTCCCTACAATTCGAAAGGTGGGGGCGAAGAGTGTTCTCTTCTTCTCGTGCGGTGGCTTGCATTGCATCACATCAGGCTCACCACGCTGCCTACAGTCGGCATCTGTGGTCGATGCTCTCCCAGCTCCTAGCATCAATGCCTGATATGGAGCAAACCAGACAGGCTATTGCCCTCTCCGCTATAGGCCTGGAGCTGGCAAGACACCAAGCAAGGGCATCTTATGACGCCAATGAGGTGGCTTCCAGGCTTGGGGACAGCGATCTGCATTAGGCAGACAGCATGGCTTCATCTATCAAGGTTGTCACCCCTGGCCCGGCATAGGGTGATGCGCTCTGCTTTCCAGGGGACCTGTCTTTTTTCCTCCAGAGCTAGGAGACTTTTCAGGGGCTTTCTCCGTCTCCCTGTCCTCGGGGACACCTCTAGCTCTTCTCCACTTAGGCTTCCCTTGTGTTAGCCAGGGTCTTCCCCTTCTGTTCTTCACCAACAGGAGGCTGGGGTCTTGTTCCTCAGGGTTTCTACCCCCTTTTTGTCAAGGGGAGGGCTTCAGTACTCACCCAAGCAGTAATGAATGGTGAAGATTGACAAGGGAAGATATGAAAATTACGTACCTACCGTAATTCTTGATCTTCTCTTGTATCTTCACCATTCATTACTGATACCCACTCACCTTCCCCTCAGTGGCCTCCTTCTGTGGCGTCTCCCCCTCCCGTCTCATTCCTCTCTTCCACCCCCTTGGCCTTTATGCCAAAAAAAAAAACATCTATTTTTTTCCCCCATTCTCTTGGATGGATTCTCTTTTTTCCTCAAGGTAGAGAGGAACGGGTACGGTTCTAAAATTCTTTAATTCTGAGGGAACTCTTTCTGACTGCCCTATGGTGCGATTCCTTACCTTCTTCAGGTCATGTAGTTTCACAGCCTGGTGGCCATGTCCTGTCTTGGCCTCCTCAAAGTTTGAATCCCCTGGCAGACATTATTTTCAAAAGCTTCTGTCTGCCTTGTCTTAGCAAGTCGGATCGAGTTCATCTCCATTTTTCTTACCAACTGCCTCCAAGAAGGCATGTTTTCTTCCCATATTTTCTGTGGTAGCACTTAACAAGGTGCTAAGGAACTTAGTCCTCTTCCTGGATGGGCGTTCTTCCGGAACAGGTTCCGCTCAGACAGTCTAGGAGCCCTCAACTAGGATGAAGGGACTTGGCATGTTGAGAATTCAGAGAGTCTTCCCCTCTCTCGGGTCTGTTCGGAAAGTTCAGTGGAACCTCTCCTTAGTCCTAACAACTGGGATTCTTGCTCCCTTATTAGTTTCGAGCCTATAAGCCTCTCAACCAACAATGCTTGATGGGCACTGTTCTCCTTCTCAACATGTCTCTTTCTTTCTTTCTTTCTTTTTCTTCTTCTTCTTCTGCTCCTCTCCCTCTGTCTGTTCCTCCCCTAGAGCCACCCCGAAAAGGAGGCCCTGCGGTCCCTTAGGGTAGGGAATTCTCTCTCCTCTGTCTATTCTCCATTGGCTTATTCCTTTTTCGGTTTATTTATTTTCCTTTTTTCTATCCTTTGGCTCTCTTGCCTCACTTTCTTTTTTCTTACACTTTTTTTTCGCCTCTCCGGCTAACAGAACTGAGATGGAGGAGGAGTCTCTGACACCTAGGCCGCCCCTCGCGCATGGCACGTGCGTGTTATCTCGAGGGCAGCTCCGCTGGAGCCGACTTAAAAACAAAACTCCAGAGCGGTGGCCTCCGCTTAACCTCAAGCAGTAATGAATGGTGAAGATACAAGAGAAGATCAAGAATTATGGTAGAGTGCGTAATTTTCATTTACTGCTAGGGAGCTTCTGGTGCTTCACTGAGTACCCAGCTGTGAAAATGGTGTAGGTTCAGTGATGCTGCATGTGCAAGGGACAGATTCTTTCAGTAAAAACTGAATCCAGGGCAGCCCTGCCTCAGAGGCAGCTCTGCCTTGCAGCAGAGATTATGGATAGAGCTTCCTTCCAGGCATGGCTTTAACCTCTAAAGCGCCGGGCTATACTGTTGTGCCAGCTTGGTAGCATAGTGGAAAGGCCTACAGCATGATAAACAAGAGAATGGGAGTTCAGATCCAGACAAGATCCCATTAGTTTTCTTTTGTCAGAATTTCACTAGAGTAGTGATCTATGGTGGCATGGTGTTAGAATAGTAAATAAATAGTAAATATACAGTTTCTTTTGTCAGAATTTCATTTTTTTTAATTCAGTACACTTTATTGAGTTTTATGCAGCAATCAATATAGGCTATTATAAAGTACAGCAGGGTGCTACAAATACATTCAATAAAACAAAATAGGTTACAAAAGACAAAGAAAAAATACAGGTCACAGAACACATGCCCCCCACCCCCCTTCAACCCCCCCAAAAGCCTGCACATCAGACAAGGAAAGACATGGGGGGAATTACAAGGGTCTCGTACTACAGGTGCCCTCAATTTATGGCATCCAAAGAGAAAGCAGGGTCAAGAGGGGCTCATGTAGACTGAAAGGAGGGTAGCCTATGCTGCATATTGGCTATATGCTTCTCCAGCTGAAGTGCTAACAGGGTTTCTTGGTACCATTCTGGTACAGAGCGAAGGGAGTCCTCCTTCCAGTGCCTTAACATTACTAATTTTGCCGTGGTACACACCAGGGCAAGGTGCGCTTTTCTGAATTGGGGTGTTCCAGGAGAGTACAAGATTAAAATGCAGCATTCTGGGGTAAATAATGGCTCCAGTCCCAAAAGATGGTCTAGGGCCTGTTTTATGGAATTCCAAACAGCTGGGACTTTGAGCAACTCCAAAGTAGGTGATATAGTGATCCAGGAGCATCTCCACAATGAGAACATAGTGTGGATTTAAGCTTGCCTATTTTGTGCAAGCTTATAGGGGTGTAGTAGAGATTATGCATAATGTTGAACTGGATCAGGTGCAACCTGTCTTGTTTAATTAATTTATATGTGGCATCCAAGCTTTCTTCCAGAAGGTAGCCAAGACTGGAAGAGACAACGCCTGAATCCAATAATAGCAGATTACAGAGGAGAGAGACAAATCTAGAGTTTATAGGTGTTTATAGAGTCTAGTGATGGCATGGGCTGAATAGCTACCTGAAGGACAGAGGGTAGGTCCTCCTGGGATGGAGGGTCCAGGACTTGGGTCCCAGAATGAGAGTATGGCATTTTTCAATTGCCAAAATTTGAATATGTCCTAATTGCTAAGCTGGAACTAAAATTGAAGGGTAGAAAGGATACTAGGTTATCGCCTTGAATGAAATTGAAGGCACAATTTCTCAATTGGGGCCAGAAGGGATAGTGGCACCAGGCGGTGGCCAATCTGGAAGTGAAGATTGTTGAATATGGGCTGACTAGGTGATCTATGCCAGTTCAATGATAAGTGTGGTTGTTGTCAGAAGTTCAGAGCATTGATCCATGGTGGATGGAGTTAGAATAGTAAATATATAGGAAAAGGACTTAAATGTGAGGAAGAATAAGTGCAGCAGTAAAATAAACTGGTAAAAGAACCCTCAGAGCAAATGCACTGGGGCATGAGTTATCCAAGGATATTGGTCATACAGCCAAAGTTTAAAGAAAACACAAATTGCACATACTCCAATAATGCAAAGCATCATGGGAATCATATGCAAATGACCATGAATTAATTTGGACTGGCTCATCTTTAAGCAGAATTGCATGGTGCCAGAAGGCCTCACAATACAATGAACAAAGGCTGAGAACAGCAGAGACAAGTGTTTCATCCGCATTTGGAGTCATCAGCATGCCATATCTGTATCTTGCTGCCTAAGAGGTAGGGCTGCCCTGGAGGCAACTGTCATTGAAATAATCTATCCCTTGCGACACAAAGGGAGAAAAGGATAAAGAAGGAGTGCTGGTGTAAGGTTGGAGAGAAGAAGGAGAGAAGGGGGAACAGGTATCATAAAAACCTTAGCAGTTGGGATACAAAATCATTACCAGCTCCTGAGTTCTATAGAGCAGGGTAACATCCAGGGGAAAGGGGAGGGAGAGGAAACATGGAAATGGAAAGGGGGACAGATGGGATGGGCAGGATGGCAAAGGGAATAAGTGGTTTCAGGGTAAGTGAAAGGAGATGGTGGAGGGCAGGGGGTGTGAGGTATCATAGAGAAGCAGGGAGTGGATATGGGAAGTGATCAGGCAAATGGCAAGTGTGCAAGGGATGAAGTGGCAAGGGAGGGAGAGGAGGACAATTTGGTGCCTCAAAAACTGATGGGGTGGAGATGGATATGGAGAGTTAAAAATGGTGAAGGAGGGTAAGTGTGCACCTGTTGAAAGGGGTGCAACAAGGAATGGTATGGAATGGTAGTAAGACTGGTTGGGGTGGGACTGCAAGGTAGCAGTGAAGGGAATAGCGAGGGAGTAATTGGATCAAACAAGGACTGAACTCTAGGGATGGAGGGGGAGCATGGGAGCAGTTAAACCACAAATTGGGGGTTAGTCACGGGGAAAGGGACTAGGGAAGGCTGCACCTCACATAAGGTGAGGGTCAAACAGAAGGAAAGAAATACAGAGTCAGGGAAACATACCTCAATACCACATGAGGAAATAAAAGTGGAGAAAGATAGGGGATAAGAACAACACAATTAGGAAGGAGGTAGGAAACAAAGGTGATAGGGCCAGGGAATCGCTCTAGAGAAATGGGGGGTAGAGAACAAAAGTGGAGGGGGTAGCAGAGTCCTTGTCCTAGAGGACTCTATAGTAAATAGAGTAAGGTGGGCAGGGCAATTTGGATCCATATAAAAGAAGGGTGGTGTGCCTCCATGGGTATGACAGCCAAAAGATTCATCCCTGTGCACTCCCTCACTTATGGGGTAGGAAGTAAGTCACATGTAATTATCCAACTGGTTGCAAGTGACCTTTCAGGATGTGAGGTACAGGTGATCCAGGACAGATTCAAGGTGACTGGGCAGATCAAAAAGGGTCTGGCAATATAGGTAGTGTTTTCTGAAATGCTTTGGTGCCTAGAGCTAGTTCAGCCAGGAAGCTTAGGAAAATGGACTTCAACAACTGTCTCAGGGAGTGGTACAGTAAGGAGGGCAACATGGGGAACAGAGGGATCTGTCTGGGATGAGAAACCCCTGTACTCACCAGATGGGATGCACCTTACTAGGGTGAGTACCAAAATGCTTTGGGACAGATTCAGAGAATATATCAAGGGGAACTTGCATTATTTTTTTTGGGGGGAGGGGTGGGGAACTAATACAGGGCTCAGAACTGAAATGTATCCCCTGGAAGGACTTGTCAGGCTTCTTACCAGGTTAAAGGGGGATCAGGAAAGAGTGTTTTATGGGAAAAGGATAGGGAAGGAGTAAATGTGAGGGTAATATGAAGAAATGGGAGGAGGGGCTCCAACTGAAGCTCAAGAGAAGGATGAGGCAGAGGACAGGGAGAGAGGGAGTTCAATGAGGCAGATGAGGGTTGAAGGAATGAAGGGAAGGGGACAGTAGTTAAAGGTAAGCATTGTGGAGAGTGCTATTAGTTAATGCCTGGAGCCTGGGGAATAAGATGGAGGTCTTCCAGGCCATGGTAATGGATGGCTAAATGGATCTGGTGGGAGTGACCAAGAACTAGCCAACCCTGAACCATAGCTGGGAATTGTCTATTCCAGGGTTCACCATCTATAAGCAGGATAGAGCAAGGGAGGGTGGTGCATTATATCAAGGCAGGGATCAAGTTCATCATGGAAGATATGAGGGGAGTGAGCATGGAGTCAATTTGAATACAGCATCAGACATTGACAGGAAGAAATTAAGGGTGGGTGGTGTAGACCACCAAATCAGGATAAAATTTCAGATCAGGAGCTGGGAGATGAGATCAGGAAGCTGACAGAGCAATGGAAGGTGGTGATTGTGGGTGATTTCAACTTGTCTGACATGGACTGGAGTATGCTTCATGGAGGCAGCAACAGAAGTCAGGGGATCCTGGATGTGGTCCAGGATGGGCTCTTAACCCAGGGGATGACGGAATTGACTGGGGACCACACCATTTTGGACATGTTGCTGACAGACTGCGACTTTGTCAGAGGCATCAGCGTGGCTGAACTCTTGGGATATGGCAATTACTGGACAATGGGGTTCCACTCTGATATGTGAAAAGAAGTGCTGGACTCAAGAACACATGTCCTGGACTTCAAGAGGGTAAATTTCACCAAAATGGGAACAATTTATGGGGAACTTGGGGCAAAACATAGAGTAACCATTGGGGTGGAAGAAAATGGTCCTTAACCCAGGATGGGGTTGAGCAAATCACAAATACCTGCCTAAAGCATAAGGGGAAAGGAAAGCATAGGAAACTGCTTTGGCTTTCAAGAGTGGTTGAATGAATAATGAAGGAAAACAGAGCTTCCTGCAATATATTTGAAGAACCCAAAAAGAGGACAAGGTAGACTACCTAGAAAAGCTAAAAACAGCTAGCAGAGTGGCAATGAGGCTAAAGGTCGAGACAGAGTTGTGGGCAGTGGAGGGGGCCAAGGAAAGTGACAAGACCTTCTTTCATTATATCACAGAAAAATGGAGAACAGTGGATAACATTGTCAGGCTAAAGAAAGGGCCTGACTGGGCAGACAAGTGAGGAAGGGCAGATGTACTGAATGAATACTTTTGCTCAGTTTTCATGAAGGAAAGAGATGGGCCAATCCCATGGGGAAGGGGGGGAGTAGATATGTGAAAGAAGGGAATTTCAGTGGACATGGTCCTCAAGGGACTCGCCATCAAGACCGACAAATGTTTCAGGCCAGATGGTATGCACCCTAGGATACTGAGGGAACTGGAGGAAGTTCAAACATCTCTCTGACAGGTCTCTGACTGGAAACAGGGATGCTGCCCTGAGAATGGAGGACTGCAGATGTAGTGTTCTGTACAAGAGTGGGGCAAAGGACATGCTGGAGAACTACAGACCACCACTCAGCTTGACATCAATAGTTGGCAAGCTGATGGAGACCATTCTGAAGTAAAGGTTGGTTGAGTTCTTCAAAGTAAATGGACTCCAAGATGCCAGACAGTATGGGTTTATGGCAGGGAGGTCATGTCAAACAAACTTGATCGATTTCTTTAACTGAGTTACAAGGTCAGTGAACAGGGGCCACACAGGGACATACTGTAACTGGACATTAGCAGGGCCTTCAGTCTGGCCCCCAAAAGAGATTTACGGAGCAGTTGGAGGGTCTGGGGATGGGGGACAAGTTAATGAGGTGAGCTGCAAATGGGCTTGGACAGAGAACCCAAAGGGTGTTGGTCAGGAGAGGAGTGCTTAGGTATGAGGGGAGTCACCAGTGGCATTCCACATTGGTCAGTGCTTGGCCTGGAGTTCTTCAGTCTGTTCATAAATTACATAAGAGACAGCATAAAAGACAAAATATGCTAGGCCAATGACATCAAGTTCTGTGGGAGAGTGGACATGAAGGATTGGATCAGGGATCTGAGGGAGGACCTGGCAATGTTATAAAGATGATCTGGAATCTTGTAAAAAAAACAGTCATGACACACCACACACACACTAAAGAAAGTTCAAAAACTCTCAGCAGTTTGTTTTATAGAGTTTTAATCTAACCATGTAGAGTGCAGCCAACATCGGCACAGGACATAGAGACCACAGCAAAAACCTCCTAATGTTTCACTAAACTATCGGCTTTTTTGAAAACATTTTGGAACCTGGCAACTGGGGTTCAATGCAAAAAAGTACAAGATCATGCACGTTGGGAACAAGACCTCTAAAGCTGAGTACAGACTGGGAGACATGACAGTCACTGTGTCTGAGGAAGAACAAGGCCTAGGGATTGTAATCATGAGCAATCCAAAACCCTCTGTGCAATGTATCATGGCAGAGGTGAGGGTAAATAAGATGCTGGGTTGCATAGGTAGCAGTTTCCCCAGTGGGAGGAAGGAGGTCATACTGCCACAGCACAGGTCAATGGTGCACCCACACCTAGAGTACTGTGTGCCGTACTGGAGCCTGTACCAAAAATGGACATCAACATGCTAGTAGTCCAAAGAAGAGATATGAAGCTGTGTCAGAGCTTCCAAGACTTTCATTTGAACAGAGGTCAGAAAACCTGAACATATACTCAGCTGAGGAGAGAAGGGAGCAAGGGAACATGACTGAGACCTTCAGGTACCTCAAGGGTTCAATAAGGTTGACCTTGGGGATCGTTTCACATTCAGTGAAGACAAGAACACAAGGGGAAACAGTTGTAAGGTGGAAGGGGATGTTTCATAAAGGAGGCACTTTTTCACAGAGAGAGAGGTTGCAGGGTGGAACACATTACCAGAGGAGGAAGTAAGCTAGAGAATGGTGAGGATTTTAAGAGGGTTGGAATAAGACAAAGGAGAAGGTAAGGGTGTGAGCGGAGGGGTTGAGGGGCATCATGTAATAGATGTTCTAACCCCAGTAATACTCAGGTCATTCATAACTTTATGCAGTAAGCCTTCAAAGTAGAACTGCCCGGAGAGATGGAATGTATGCAAATGATATCTTTTGCATGATCCACTTTTCAAATGCTGCATTCTACTAACTGCCTTAGCTGTAAATCCTTCAGATTTCTCTCTCCGTCTGTCAAGACTAGATGCTCGGAGATCATCTCTTCATCATCTTGTTCTGACGTGAGAAACTTATTAAATATATATAACCAGAGCAAAGAGCAAAAAGCACCGAGCACTGGAGATGGTGCTATATATTAAATAGAGCAGTCAGAAAAAATTGTAAGCACCCATCTTCAAGGACATAATCAGACACTAATTTTTTGAGTCAAAATATATTTATTGTGCACCATGGCTAACACCTAAACAACTGTGCTTTAGGCCGATATGACCTGCTGACATGATTTAGGTTTCACCCAGTCTGATGAAGCCCAGCAGTTGATTGGGTGAAACATAAGTCTTGTCCGTGGGTCATTTCGGCCTAAAGCACAGTCGTTTTGGTGTTAGCCACGGTGCACAATAAATGTATTTTGACACAAAAATTCAGTGTCTGATTATGTCCTTGAAGATGGGTGCTTACAGTTTTTTCTGACTTAAATGTATATAAGTATTCTTTACATTTCATTTGCTGCCTTTTACTTTTTGCAATTTTAAGTAAACCCGTAGTTTTAGTGTTTAAATTGTTAATTTTCTCGATTTCTCCCAGTTCGGTACAACCGGGGATAAACCGAGGTTTATTTTTTATTTATCAGAGTTTTCTGACTAAAAACGCTGTTAGTTATGTTTAATTTTATATAATTTAGCTTGTTTTAAGAATTGCTAAGCTCGGTTCCTGATCTGATAGCCTTGGTTCATTTTACCTCAGTTCCGGGTTCTGAATTGGTTCCTCATCGGTTCCGGAACCGACCGCAACTGTTAAATTAACTTTAAATTAAAACATTTTTTTTAGCGGTTGCAATTTTTATCGGTTTTACATTGTCAATGTCAGAAAAACTGAGAAGAAAACTGGTGATCCCAGTTTCAAACCATGTTTGAGTGTGGTGAAATGTTGCAAAACAAACTCCTGCTGGACAGCATTTGGGGACTTCTGTGCCTTGCTATAAAGCCTGACAACTCTTGCAGAAATTGCACAGTGAAAATGATAAACTTTTCAAGGAGAAAGTGTGGAAAAATGCCTGGAATGGCTAAAGAAAAAAACTTTTAGGCTTACAGGGGCTGTCTGCTTCACAGCAGCAGACCCCTGCAAAGCAGTCTGTCTCCTCTGCTCAACTTTTCCTATTATTTAAAGAGGAAGAATATGTGATTATGATAAAATAGAGGAAGGGGGACCTATTGAATCTGAGGTTTTCTCTGAACAGGAATTGGGCTTTTCCCACAGAGCATTTGAGGATTATTCCCCACTTTTCATTTTTTTGAGAAATGATTGGGCTGACACCCACTAAAAAGCTTCTCCTTCCTGTGAATACACTCTTGAGGAAAGATACTTTAAAGATTCTACAAATTCCAAGCTCTGTTTCCCCTCTTGAAAAGAGTCTGGATAACAAATATCAGCTGGACAGGGAGGGAGCTGAATTTTTATTCTCCCACCCTGTCCACCAAGGAGTAGTACAAGTGACAACCTGTGACAAGGCAAACATACCCTGACATCCCATCCTCCTAAGAAGGATTCTAGAAAAACTGACAACATGGCTTTCAAGCATCTGATGCTCAATACCAAAGATCACCATGGCAGTCTGTCCTTGCTATGGCAGTCAAGGCTCAGACTCCCCCGTCAGATAATCTAGCTGAAACAGTTAAGTTTGGTTTGGGAGCAGCCAAATACCAGTAAAATGGCTGCTGACTTTATGATACTGCTGCCAGATGGATGGCAAATACAGTGGATCAAAGGAGGTTTGCCTGGCTAAGAGCTACAAACCTCACTCAGGATACCCAAACCAAGGCTACTGTATGTATTTCCCAGTCAAGGGTAATTCCCTCTTGGAGGAAAGATAAAGGCTTACATGAAAAAGGTGGATGTATACAAAACCACCTATAGTAGCAATTCTGCAAAAGAAAGTTTCCCCATCCAATAAAACATATGGAAGGGTAGGCAGAGGCAGATAATTTCACACAAAGCCTTTCTTTTATCAGGCCAGGGTTGTGCATCAGTATCAGTAGTACCCACAGCAGGGGTACTTCAGGTACCACAATGAGCCAATGATTGTCTCTGAGTTTAAATCCCTTCCAGCAGTAAAAATATAAAATAAAAATTAAAACCATCTACAGATGTAAAGAGAAAGCTCCTGGAAAAAGAGGTTCAAAACCTGTTACTGTCAAACAGTGGAGCCTGTCCTAGTACAGCAAAAGGTACCACAAAGAAAATGGGGAGTGCCGGCCTGTCTTAGACTTCAGAATACTAAACAGGGCATAACAAGGCCAAAGTTTAAAATGATAACTTTGTCACTGATTATGCCAACACTCCAAACAAGGGAATGGTTGATATCATTGAACTTAGAGGGTGATTATTTCCACATCCCCATAAGGGAGTCTCACAGAAAGTACCTTAGGTTCATACTCCCATCAGGTTGCTCCCCAAGAGTGTGCAGCTTGGCAGGGGTTGTGGCACACCTTCAAAGACAAGGTGTCACAGTTTTCCCATACCTAGATGATTGGCTGGGGGTTGTAAAATCAACCCAGCAAGTGGGAACATCTGCAAATCACCCAGGAGCTCCTAGAGTCTCTAGGGTTTCTGATAATATAATAATTCAAACACCATGAAGTCTTGCTATATTATGACTATATGCAGTCAGCCACTGCAGCTGAACTGCCCCAGAGAGGAAAGAGTTAACTCCAGAGAGTCTGGAGTTCCACAGCGCGAGGGCGCTATACCAAAGCTCTATCTGGCCAGTTTCAAAAGAAACTGTCAGATTCTTTACTCCGCTTCACTGAACAGTCGCTCCGGAGATCAGCTCCTTCACATCGGTTCATTTCTCGGTTCAAGCAAGTATTTTCGGTTCATTTGAACCGGCCAAAAGTATTTATTTTACCGCATTTCGGTTAAAAGCTCTATCTGGTAAACCGTAAGTAGAACATTTAAAGTCTGTGTGGAAATTCAATTATCGGTTCGGTTTTGAACCGATCGGTTTGCTTAATTTAACGTTTTAAAGTGTGGTTGGGCTTTTAGAGTGTGGTTCCCGGTTCTTATCGGTTCTAAAAACCTTGCTTTTAAAATAGGTTTTTCAACACCGTGACACGGTTAGGAACCGATTATGGTGTCTTGCCTGGCACTGCCATCAAAAGGGCAAGTTTTTGGTTAGGCTGGCATTATGTCTGAGAAACCCAAAAGAAAAACCGGCTCACTGGGTTTCAACACTGTGATGTCTGGGGAAGCTCTTGCCAAGGCTGACCCACACACCACTTGTGTTTATTGTCTGGGGCTGACCACCTCCTGTCAGACTGCCAGGTGTGAAAAATTCCCTGCAGCCACCCCGAAAGAGATTGGGCGGCTCAGGGAACAAGAGGCCAAGAAGTCCGCTGACCCGATGACCAGCCCGTCCAGTACCCACTGGACCAGAGGGAGTGCCTCTGACCAGGGCGAGACTTTTCGGCAAAGGAAGGCTGGTTCAGGGAACCAGTCTCAGTGAAAAGACTAAGAAATCAGTAGGTTTGGAGTCCAAAATTGTCTCTCCAACTGCTGCAGAAATAGCTAAAGCCATACAGATTGTCCAGTCATTGTCTCAGGGTCCTGCCGAACCACCTACAGTTGGTAAAAGGTTGGTTCGTTCAGTGCCAGTGGTTCAGGAGTATGATGTTGAGGAATTTTATGAACCACAGGAGTGGGAGGACGAATTTGATCATTACATGTGTGGCTGGGAGGGTCTGGACGTGCCCATTGAACTGGACATTTCTCCAGACAGACCTTTAGAATCTCCTCCTATTCTGTCTGAGTCCCCTTCTCATTTTATGTTTTACAAAAAGGTTGCAGAAACCCTCCAGCTTCCTTTAGAGGAAGCTGTGGATGAGCAAGAGGAGCCTGATTATGTAGAAATGATGGATATACCAGAGTCTAGGAGGTTGTCTATTCCTTTGCATAAGTCATTTAGGAAGCAAACAACAAAGATTAAAAAAAATCCTCATTCTGTCCCTCCTGTAGATAAAAAAATGGACAGAAGATATACCTTGTCAGGCTCTGATACAGACTTCCTCACTGAGCAGTGTAGTCATGTAGGTGTGGTACAAGCTGCAGCCTGTGACAAGGCAAATATTCCTCTGGCCTCACATCCTCCTGATAAGGATTCCAGGAAGAATGATGCCATGGCGAGAAAACAGTATATGGCAGCTTCTTTGGGACTCAGGCAGGCAAATTATATGGCGTATGTGGCTAGATATCAGAAATCTAAGTGGGACACAGTATTGAGTTAGCCAAGCAGGCCCATGGCCAGCTGGCTAGTGAGTTGGAACAGGTGGCTGCTGATGGCATTGAAGCCTCTAAAGTTCAATTTCATACTGCTGTTGATGTTAATGATGTTTCCTCTAGGGTCATGGCCACTTCTGTAGCTTTCACGTAGGTTGGCATGGCTCAGATGCACTAATCTGTCCCAAGATACTCAGTCAAAGGCTATGGATTTTCCTGTTGTGGGTAATTCTCTGTTTGGGGAACAAACAGAAAACTATATGAAAAGATGGATGAATACAGAACTACCTACAAAAGTGCCCAGGCTAAGAGAGGCATGCCACTCCACAGAGGCACGCTCCCAGAGGTAGGGGCAGGCCTTTCCACAGGCCTTTTACCACTTCAGGCCTCCTCTGCATTTGCACAGAGGGTTTTTTAGAGGCAGAGGTAGACGGGCACAAGTAAACGTCCCCTCCCCTCAGCCTAAGGCTATGCTAAGCAGGCACCCTGATGGGTGCCCAGGGCCGATTCTCCTTACCAGTGGGGGCAGGTTGGTTTATTTCAGCCAGAACTGGGTGTCCCTAACTTCGGACAGGTGGGTTCTGGAGGTATTAGTCAGGGTCTGGTTCTCAGCTTCAAACAGTTTCGAAGATGAGAGCCAGACATTTTCCACCTGCAAATCCTTCAGAAGCCCTTGCTTTGGAAGCAGAGGTTTCTTCTTTTGGACTGCAAAGCAGTAGAAAGGGTCCATCCCTGCCATCAGGGCAAGGGCTGTACTCAAGATACTTTCTTACCCCAAAAAGACAGGAGAATGGCGGCCCATTTTAGATTTAAGGTACCTGAACAAGCATCTTTTGAAACCAAAGTTCAAAATGTTAACTCTGACAATGATTTTGCCCTCCCTGAGGCCAGGGGGACTGGTTAGCTTCCCTGGACCTCAAGGATGCCTATTTTCATGTTCTGATCAGGCCTTCTCACCGAAAGTACCTCAGGTTCGAACTACCCTCAGGCCACTACCAGTTCAGGACAATGCCCTTCGGCCTTACCTCTGCGCCAAGGGTATTCACGAAATGTCTAGCTGTGGTAGTGGCTCATTTAAGAAGGCAAGGGATTGCTGTGTTTCCCTACCTGGACGACTGGCTCATAGTGGGTCAGTCCCCAGATCGGGTAAAATCCCCACTTGCAAGTCACCCAGCAGCTTCTCACTTCCCTGGGATTCCTGCTGAATTTACCAAAGTCAGTTCTCGAACCAGTTCAGGTACTAACTTTCATAGGTGCAGAATTGAACACAGTTAGCCAGGGCATTTCTCCCCTCGGAAAGGGTAGACAGACTCATTGCCCTGGCATCCTCCTTTACCCTGCGGGTCTCTCGACCAGCAAGGCATTTTCTGCAACTCCTAGGGCACATGGCTGCTTCCACAGCTGTAGTGCAAGGAGCAAGATTCCAGATGAGGGACATTCAGTTCCATTTGAGGGCCTATTGGTCTCAAAGGAGGGACCCCCTTTCCAAATTAGTTCCAGTGACCCAAACCCTGATCCTGGCCTTACACTGGTGGCAGGATCAAAGCAATCTAAAACAAGGGGTTCCTTTCATTCCTGTTTCCCACTCCCTCACCCTCACCATGGATGCTTCCCTGTTAGGGTGGGGAGCTCACTTCGGCGACCTGTCCACTCAGGGAGTGTGGTCTCCCCAGGAATCTCTGCTCCACATCAATCTTTTGGAACTCAGAGCTATCCTTTTAGCTCTTCAGGCGTTTTCAGCTTCTGTCCAGAACAAAGTAGTTCAAGTCAGGACAGACAACACCACAACAATGTGGTACATCAACAAGCAAGGGCACTCGGTCATCAGCCTTGTGCACGAAGCAATGAAGTTGTGGTCTCTGGCTTACTCCCTGAACACCTCCCTGATAGCAGTTCACCTTCCAGGGAAGGACAATGTCCTGGCTGATGCCCTCAGCAGGATTTCTCAGGGCCATCACGAATGGGCTCTGAATCCTCAGGTGCTGGGGTCAGTCTTTGCCAGATGGGGCACCCCTCAGATAGATCTTTTCGCAGCCCCAGACAACCACCAACTTCCTCTGTTTTGTTGCAGGCCTCCAGTGCTGGGATCAGGCCCCCTGGACGCCTTTCAGTTGGATTGGAAAGGAAGTTCCTGTATGCCTTCCCCTTTCCCTTCTTTTCAGGGTACTAGTAAAATCAGATCTCAGCCCTGCAAGTGATTCTGATTGCTCCAGATTGGGCCAGACAGCCCTGGTGCCCACTGCTTCTGTCCTTGACAGTTCACCCTGCCCTGAGCTTGCCCAGAGTCCACGACTTACTGGCCTGTGCACAGGGGAGAGTGTGTGTCCGACCTCAAATCCCTCCATCTCAAGGCATGGCTCTAGAGGAGTTAGAATTTGCTGACTTACACCTTTCTCAAGGTGTTTTGGATATTTTAAAGGCTTAAAGGAAGCCTTCCACTAGGGCCACTTACAATTCTAAGTGGAAAAGGTTTTCCATCTGGTGCTCTGAGAAGCAGATTATCCCAGAATCTGCTGATCTGCCCATTTTACTGGACTATTTAGTCCATTTAAATTCCTTAGGCCTTAGGCCAGCTACCTTAAAGGTTCATCTGGCAGCTGTCTCTGCTTTTCTGTCAGCAGGGAAGCCTGCTTCCTTTCTTCTCACCCTGTGCTTTCCAAGTTTTTTAAAGGGTTACTTCACACCAACCCTCCTTTTCGAGAACTAGCTCCCGCTTGGGACCTGAATGTTTGCATTGCTCAGTTAATGCAACCCCCTTTGAGCCTCTGTCCTCAGCAGAGCTCAAGTTTCTGACTTGGAAAACTGTTTTCCTAGTGGCTATCACTTCTGCCAGACGCATAAGTGAACTACAGGCCCTGTCAGTGGAAGAAGATTTTTATCTCTTTCCACAGAGATAAGGTAGTCCTCAGGACTAACAGAAAGTTTTTGCTCAAAGTGGTTTGCAGATTTCCACCTGAACCAATCCATCTCTTCCAGTATTTTTCACTGAGCATTCTTCCTCAGGTGAGAGGAGTCTGCACAGCTTGGATGTCAAAAGAGCCTTAAGCTACTATTTGGAACGCACCAAGGGTCACAGGTTCGAATCCCTCCAACTCTTCCTTACCTATGGCGAGGTTGGCAAAGGGAAACCTGCCACCAAGAGGACAATTGCAAGGTGGATTGTCTCTTGTATCCAATTTTGTTATCAAAAACTAGGTAGAGAACCCCCCTCAGGACTGAGGGCTCACTCCACCAGGGGTACAGCTGCATCTCTAGCGGCTGCTAGAGATATTCCAATTCTGGAAATCTGTCAAGCTGCTCACTTGGAAAACAGTTCACACTTTTACCAAGCATTATTCGCTGGATATTCAGTCCAGGAGAGATGCTCGCTTTGGCACAGCTGTGCTTCAGAGCCTATTTCTCAAGTAGGTTCTGACCCTCCTCCATGGAGGTACTGCTTGTGTATCTGCATAGTCATAATATAGAAAGACTTATGGTGTTTGAAGAAAAAATTACTCACCTTAGTAATTGCTTTTCTTCTCATGGAGTCTTCTACATTATGACCACCCTCCCTCCTGCCCTCTCAGAACTTCTACTTGGGTAGGGGTGGCAAATTAGTGCAAGCACTGTGTCATGCCATTTTAGTTCTTCCCTTCACCCCCTTTATTTAGGGTTAGGGAATTAGGTATTTCTGTTTTAAGTAATATGTTGGCCCCCTTCCTGGACTTGAGTCTTGGGGGAAGGGGGGTCTAATAGTGCTTGTTAGGGAGAAACTAATAATACTATTATTCATTGTTATTATTATTATTATTGCTGTTTATATTGTTGTTTTTCCTACTAGTAGGTAGCCACTTGGCTAGTGTAGAGCTTTCCACACAGACTTGTTGCTTAGTGTTAGCTTCGAAAAGATCTGACAGTTTCATTTGAAACTGGCCAGATAGAGCTTTGGTATAGCGCCCTCGAGCTGTGGAACTCCAGACTCTCTGGAGTTAACTCTTTCCTCTCTGGGGCAGTTCAGCTGCAGTGGCTGACTGCATATAGTCATAATATAGCAAGACTCCATGAGAAGAAAAGCAATTACTAAGGTGAGTAATTTTTTCTTTTATTTAGTTTAGCGCCTTTCAGATCATCAAGGCGCTTCACAAATACGAACAAACACAATTAATAAATAAGAATAAAATCATTGAAAATCAGGAAATGCTTTGACCCAAAGAAAGGTCTTCAGTGCCTGCTTAAAACTCCCCACCGTCCTGCACTCCCGTAACTGACGAGGTAGAGAATTCCAGAGGGATGGGGCAGCGAACATAAAAGCCTGAGCCCCAGATGACTTCAATCTAACCCTCGGAATATCTAACAACCCCTCATCAGCCAAGTGGAGTTCTCACACTGGGGTGTAAGGGATCAAAAGTTCTTTCAGGTAGTCAGGACCCAGTCCGTGTAGGGCCTTGTAGGTTAACAAACCTACCTTAAAGGTGATTCGCCACTGAACTGGCAGCCAGTGCAGATCGTGCAGCACTGAGGTTATATGAGATCTTCTTGATGCCCCAGTCAATAAACATGCAGCCACCTTCTGCACTAGCTACAAGCAGTGGATATCAACCCAGGAAGCCCTAGGTAAAGGGAGTTACAGTAGTCAAGGCGCGAGGTCACAAAGGCGTGGATCAAAACTGGCAGGTCGCTGGACAGAATGAGGTGCTTGATCCTGGCAATGTTCCTAAGATGGTAAAAGGCTAACTTGACGTCAGCAGACACCTGATGATGGAGGGTCAAACCATCATCAAATATCACTCCCAGGTCACGCACCCATTCCGAGGTAGGGATCTGCTTGCCTCCCAGGAATAAACCAGAGGGCAAATCCATCCCTAACCCCTCTATCCTGCGACCAGGGTCCACCACCAAAACCTCAGTCTTTCCCGCGTTCAACTTTAACTCGCTGGAACTCATCCAGTATTGGATTTCAACGAGGCAGCTATTAAATACTGAGAGGTCACACATCTGGTCAGGCGCAAAAGACAGGTAGAGCTGGGTATCAGCCACATAGCAATGAAACCTCAGCCCATACCATCTTACAGTGTCTCCGAGGAGCAGCATATACACTGCAAACAGCATGGGGGACAGCACCGAGCCCTGGGGTACCCCACAAGGAAGAGAGAAAGACTTGGAGGTAAATATTCCCAAGACAACTCTCCGAGTTTGACTGGTGAGGAAGGATGAAAACCATCTGAGTGCTGTACCTGTCAGCTCACAGATGCACCCCAGGTGTTAGAGCAGAATCCCATGGATGACAGTGCCAAAGGTTGAGGAGAGATCAAGGAGTGCCAAGATAGAACGGTTCCTCTGATCTTGCGCCATCAGGAGATCATTGAGTGCCTGAACCAGAGCCGTCTCAGTACTGTGCCTCTTACGGAAGCCTGACTTGAGAGGTTTGTATAAATTATGGATGGTTAGGTGGTCCTCCACTTGGATTGACACCACTTTCTCGATAACCTTTCCCACAAAAGGAAGGTTCGAGATAGGTCTTCAGTTAGCCAGAAACTCTGGGTCCAAAGAAGCTTTCTTCAGAAGGGGTGTCACGACCACCTCCTACAGGAAGCCAGGAAACTCACATGATTCCAGGGAGCACTGGACAATCTGAGCTAAGATCGGGCCAATAACATCGTTTCAACCCAAAATTAGGGAAGTAGGGCCTGTGTCTAAACTACAGCACATGGGGCACATACCCTGGACAATCCTCATAATCTCAATGACATCTTGTAGGTCAAAGGTACTCCAGGAAACACTGGGCATAGTGACCGAGCACCAAACAACCATATCTCCCGGAGAACGCGAAAGGCAAATCTCCTGCCTGATATCATCCACCTTATTTGCAAAGAATTGAGTGATCTCATCATGCTCAGTTTGTGAAAAAGCTTGACGGAGCTGCAGACACGTTGGGTTGCACAACCTGTCCACAGTTCGGAAGAGCTGACCCGGTCGGTTCCCCAACAGTGATTTCCCTGGACAGGAATTCTGCCTTCTTACGGGAAATCGCTGATTGATAGAGCTGATAATGCTCTAACAAAATAAGATGGTCGGTATCCAAGGTGGATTTACACCAACAACGTTCTAACCTACGACCCAACTTCTGCATCTCCCTCAGAGACCCATCAAACCATGAGGTCTGAGGGTGAAGCAGAAGGGGATGAACACGAATTGGAGCAATCCGATCAAGAGCTAAGGTAATAGCCTTATTATAGGCTACCACTAAATGCTCTGGATCGGTGCTGGTCTTACTTAGCACGGAGAGGTCAATCACCGCTGCCAGGTCTTCAGGGACCACATCCCACAAAGGGTGTTAACTGACTATCTCCACAAGGGCAGACCTACTCAGGGGGGCAGAAAAATTTAACCTTACGGTGTAGTGATCAGATCAACCGACAGATTCCACCCCCAGGTCAGTGACCTCGATCCCCAGGAGGAAGACCAAATCAAGAGAGTGACCACCATTATGAGTAGCTAGGGAAACAACCTGTGTGAAGCCTTGTGATGTCATTAGCTGGAGGAAGTGTTGTCCAAAAAGCAAGGATTTATCGTCAATCTAGGCATTGAAGTCGCCCAGAACCATCAATCTGGGCGACTTCAATGCCATGTCAGCGACGAAGTCTGCTACTTCCTGCAGGAACAACTTTTCATCCTCTGGTGGACAGTAAATTAGTGCTAACCTGCACCCCACACCAGTTACTACAGTGCACTCAAATGATTCCGTCTCCTCAACTGGAACACCAGTGAGGCCCACTTTGGTCTTTAAAACAGACCGCTACCCCCCCGGCCCTGCTATCCAACCTCGGGTGATGAATCACCGAGAACCCAGGAGGAATAGCTGCCTCCAAGATTGGGGCAGCATTACCATCCAACCAGGTCTCAGTGATGCAAGTCAGATCCGCTGTTCCAACAAAATCCACAATCACTGCAGTTTTGTTGTTAATGGATCTGGCATTGCATAACAACGCCCCGGGTTGGACAGTGCTTGTAGGCCGTCCCGGCTACTTGCTCACCTAAAAAGGAGGTGCCCTTGGGTATGGGGACTAGGTATGGATTACCACTTTCTAGGCTTCATCTTGCCCCAGGGCATCTTCTGGACTCGATCCTATGGGAGAAACCCGCTCATTCAAGCTTCAATGTCCGGTGCCCCCCAGATAAATCTAAAGAAGTTCTGTCCTTTAGCCTGTTTAGGCACTACGGTTCATAGGAGCAGAGCTAGATACCCTGCAAGGCAGGGCATACCTGCCTCTCTGCAGGGCAAGAGGTATTCCAATGATAGCGGGCTCATTCAGCCTACACAAATCAAAAGCTGAATGACAGTTGCTTCAGCTACTGGCCACATGGCACCTGCCACTGGCATAGTCCTTGAATCCAGGTTATAGATGAGGGACATTCAGTTTCACCTCACGGCTCACTGGGAGAAAGGACCCCTCTTTCAAAAGACATTGCTACAGGCCCTCTAAGGGTGGAAAGAAGAAACCAGCTTGAGGAAGGGAGCCCCTTTTTTCAGCAAGAGTCCCCGTCAGTTATTTCTACCAACATATGCGTCTCTACTAGAGTGGGGTTCCACCTAGAAGTTCATACCATCCTAGTGCAGAGTCACTCCTGCAAAAACCTGCTGGAGCCGAGGTTAGTATTACTGGCACTAAAGGCTTTCACACAACTAGCTCAGGGAAGGTGGTATAGGTCAGAACAAACATTAAAACCACAATGTACTACACAAATGAGCAGGGATGGATAAGGTCAAGCCCTCCCTGCATAGAAATATAGAAACATAGAATTTGATGGCAGATAAAGATGGCTTGGCCCACCTAGTCTGCCCATTTCCCCTACCTAATGGATAAGCTGCAGATCCTAGTTAACCAACAGCCTACTTCCTCCTACCCCCCACTAGAATTGCCTTATGTCTGTCCCATGCATTCTTGAATTCTCCCACTGTTTTTGACTCTACAACCTCCTCAGGAAGGCTGTTCCATGTATCCACAACCCTCTCTGTGAAAAAATACTTCCTCACATTACCTCTGAACCATCCCCGCTATCTTCAAATTGTGCCCTTGTTTTTGCACATCTCTTTTCTGAAAGATGCTACCCTCTTGACTTTGTTGATTCCTTGAGGTGTTTGAAAGTTTCTATCATTCCCCTCCTTTCTCTCGAGGCTATACATCTTTAGTTCCTTTAGTCTTTCTTCATATGTCTTCTGATGCAGACCCTGCATCATTTTGGTTGTCCTCCTGACAGCCTCCACCCTGTCTATATCTTTGCAGAGATGGGGTCTCCAGAACTGTACACAGTACTCCAGATGTGGTCTTACCAACTGTCTGTACAGAGGGCCAACAACTTTCTGTTTTCTACTGGTGATTCCTCTCCCTAGGCATCTCAGTATCCCCCCAGCCCCCCTTACTGCCTTCTCACATTGCTGACCCACCTTTAGGTCATCCAATATGACTACCCCAGGTCCCTTTCCATTTTTGTTGTTGTCAGTATCTTACTACCCATTGTGTACTCTTCCCCTGGGTTTTTGTTTCCCAGGTGCATTACTTTGCACTTCTTTGCATTGAATCTAAGTTGCCATACATTTCACCATTCCTCCAACCTTGCTAAGTCCATTTTCATCCTTTCCACCCCACCTTGTGTATCAACCCTGTTTCAGATCTTTGAGTCATCTGCAAAGATAAATACTTTCCCTTCCAGTCCCTCTGCAATGTCCCTTATAAAGTCATTTAAAAGGACCGGCCCCAGTACTGAACCCTGCGGTACCCCACTAGTAACCCTCCTTTCTTCTCTGTGGACTCCATTTACTATTACTCACTGTATCCTGTTGTCCAACCAGTGTTTTACCCAGGCTACCACCCTAGGACCCACTCCCAGGCTGGCTAATTTGTTTATTAATCTTTTGTGCGGGACTGTGTCAAATGCCTTGCTAAAGTCTAGGTAGACCATGTCCACAGCCCCTCCCTGGTCTACTGCTTTGGTCACCCAGTCAAAGAAATCAATTAGATTTGTCTGACACAACCTTCCTGCTGTGAATCCATGATACCTTGGGTCCTCTGCCCCACTGGCCTCTAGGTACTCAACAATTCTTTCCTTCAGAAGTGATTCTGTCATTTTCCCTACCACTGAGGTCAAACTGACAGGTCTGTAGTTTCCTGCCTCTGTCTTGCTCCCACTTTTGTGAAGGGGAATCACATCCGCCCTCCTCCAGTCCTCAGATACCATCCCATCCTCCCATGATTTATCAAAAAGGGTAGTCAGTGATGTTACTAGTTCTTCCCTTAGTTCTTTTAAAATTCTGAGGTGAATCCCATCAGGCCCCACTGCTTTATCCACCTTCAGTTTTAAGAGTTCTTTCAGGACCCTTTCTTCTGTGAAAGGACTAATATCAATCCCCCATCCAGAGTGCTTCTATTGACTGAATTAGGTATTTCCCCCTGCTTTTCCATTGTGAATACTGATCAGAAGTATTCATTCAGTATCCCTGCTTTTTCACTGTCACTGTCTGCCTAACCACCTTCCTCTTTGTTCAGACTCAGTATCCCTGCCTTAGTCTTTCTTTGCTCCCTAATGTACCAATAGAAGGTTTTATCCCCCTTCTTAACTGAGTTGGCTGTCTTTTCCTTGGTTTGACCTTTGCTATTCTGACTGCCTTTCCCGCTTTCTTCTGCTTTAACTGGTACAGTTCTCTGTCCTGCTCCTTCTATGTTTCCTTATACTTCCTGAATGCTATCTTTTTCACTTACCTTCCCCGCCACTTCTTTTGAGAACCATAGTGTTTTTTTTTCTTTCATTTTGATTTGTTTATTTGCTTCACACAAAGACTTGTTGCCTCTGTGATGGCAGTTTTGATGTTGCCCATTGTTGCTCCACCCCACCTTCTTGTCTGTTTGCTAGTGCTTTTCTGAGGCACTCTCCCATTTTGACAAAATCAGCCCTCCTGAAGTCCAGTACCTTCACTTTTGTGTGGCTTGACTCTACAGCTAAGTTTATTGTGAACCACACTGTTTGGTGGTCGCTTGTTCCCAGATGGCTACCCACTTCAGGATCAGAGATCCTCTCTCCATCCCCATTTGAGAGCACCAGGTCCAAGATTGCTCTCTCCCAAGTGGGTTCCAAAACTAACTGTCTGAGGCATGCCCCCTGTAGGGCATTGAGAATGGCCCTGCTCTTGGATGTGGCTGCAGCAAAGGTGCTTCAGTCAACATCTGGCTTATTCAGGTCCCCCATCAGCAATATCTCCCCTTTCTCTGCCATCCCAAGGATGCCTTCTATCATTTCCTTGTCCATTTCCTCCCCCAAGATGGGGGTCTGTAAGCAACCCCTGTGCAGATTGTGGAGCCATTTCCAGTCTCCAGGGTGACCCACAGTGCCTCCTCTCCTCCCTGTTTACCCTTTAGTTCTGTTGCTTTTATCCCTTCCCTTACACAGAGAGCTACTCCTCCTCCTCCTCTTCTTCCCTCCCTGTCCCTCCTGTAGCTTGTGTACCCTGGTATGTTGACATCCCAGTCATGGCTCTCTGTGTACCATATTTCTGTGACTGCCACAACATCCAGGCATCCCTCTTCATCAAGGCCACCATTTCAAGGAGTTTTTTACCTAGACTACGGGCATTGGTACTCATTATCATCCATTTTTTATGCCTTTATTTCTTTTTGCCCCATCCCTGTCCCTACTGCCTTTGTATTTTTCTTCATTTACCCCTGCCCTTCTTTCTATCGACTGCTCTATTTTGGTGTTTACCTTACTAATTACCCTGATTTTGGGGGGGGGCTAGGATTTCCCTTCTCATCTTCAGTGCCTCCCCCCCTTGGCTAGTTTGCCACTGAAGCATTTAAACCTATCACCTAGGATCCTGGTTCCCCTCCAGGATAGATGCAGACCATCGCACCTGTATAGGCCTGCATCCCTCCAGGTGGAGCCCCAGTCCCCAATGAAGCCAAATCCCTGAGCTCTGCACCAGCTTTTCAACCAGTCATTGAACCCCATGGTGCAAAGTGCATTAGCCTCATCCATACCATAGACAGGTAGCACTTCCGAGAAAGTTACCGTTTGTGTTACTTGTCTAAGACCCCTTCCCAACTCCACAAACTCCTGTTGCACTGCTCTGATCCCATTCTCAGCCAGGTCATTCATCCCTAGATGGATAATGACATCCAGCTCCCTTCCCCTTGCCACTGCTCCCACTATCCTGAGGATTGTTTCCTGTCCCTCCAAGCCTTGGCACCGGCAGGCACCTTAATTCCTCCCCAGTTCTACCCCCTAACACTGAGGTCCCCACCAGGAGTTGTTCCTTCCCTGTGGGGTCCTGGGCCACCCTCCTGTGGGTCTCCATTGTGGAGATTCCCAGCATCCTCCTTGGTCTCCACTACAGGTGCCTCCATAGAGGAACCATGCTTCACCAGAGTGGTGAATGAATTGTGGAGAGGCACAACTGGAGGGATGTGCCTCTGTTCCACCACCCTTACCCTCCCTGAGCCCACCGTGGTCCAACCACTCCTCTTTCTTGGCAACTTCTGAGGTAGTGGTGGTGGCTTGGGTGGTCCCTGGGTAGGGGAGCAGGTTTCCCGAATCCTTGCCAGGTCAGCATGGAGATGACCAATCTCCTCCCTCAGACCAGAGAGGTGCCTGCAAACAGGGCAGCAATGCAGTTTCCAGAATGTCTCCCAGAAGACTGCTGCTCCACAGCCAGTGCATTGCACCACTCCCCACATGTCTGTGTCACTTCCAGTTACAGATGCTTCGGACTCATGCTAATATGGAGTCAGTCTAGGATGCTTCATGGGGGTTCCCCTGCAGGCTATTCTTCTGCCTGGCAAGGTCACTACCTTGGCAGATACCCTGACTCAAATCAACTAATCCCATCAAGATGGGCCTTTGACAGTCAGGTGGTGCAAGTAATCTTTAGGAGGTGGGACACCTCAGAGGTAAACTTGTTTCAAACAACATGAAGTCTTGCTGTATTCTAACTATATTTCTTTTTGCAGTTAGCCCCAGCACTTGAACTGCTACGTAGAGGAAAGGGTTAACTCTATGCCAAGGCAAAGAACGTTGATCTCGAGCTTGGTTTTCAAACCTTTGTCCCAGGTATTCCTCAGTGTAACCATCAGATCCTTTACACCGCCTAACTGAGAAGTCGCTACAGAGATCTTCTCCTTCCCTTCAGTTCGGTCACAGTAAAATCGGTCGGTTTGTTTAAACCGTTTCTTTATATTTTGGTGTTTACATCTCTGTCCCGGTACAGTAAGTGTATTAGTAGGTAGTAGTGTTTTTTGTGAAGAAATTATTTTTCCTTTTCGGTTTCTTTCCGGTCGGTCTGGTTAGGAACCGAAATAATCTGTTTACTTTGATTTACTCCTAATTTTAGTGTAGTATCCAACATCTATCGGTTCCTGAAAAAAACAACTAGTTTTCCTTTTTTTTTCAACTGACCCATGACACGGTCGGAACTGATAGGTTTTTGTAGTTGTCTAGCTTAAACGCTGGTAAGGGTAACTTTGTGTTATGTCTGAGAAACCCTAAAAGAAAACCGGGCCCACTGGGTTTCAACACTGCACTGAGCGTGGGGAGGCCTTTGCCAAGGCTGATCCCCACCTCATCTGTGTTTATTGTCTGGGGTTTGACCACTTCAAAGAAGACTACCAGATCTGCAAAAAATTGTCCTAAAGCCACTTTGGATAAACGTTTAAGTAGGCTGAAGGAAAGGGAGGACAAAAAATCTGCTGACCCAGATGGCCAGCCCGGTTTGGTTCCAACCGAACCTGAAGAGGTGCCCACTGACCTGGGTAATGTCCCTTTGGGCAAGAGGAAAGCCGATTCTGTGCAATCGGTTCCTGAAAAGAGAAAATGCAAGTCAGCTGATTCAGATCCCAGTTCTCATGTTCTGACTGCTGATGAGATAGCCAAAGTGATCGCTATTGTGCAGTCGCTTCACTTGGTTCCAACCGAACCGACACCGCCTCAGAGATGATCGGTTAGGTCAGTCTTGCCTGCTTCTGAATATGACCCTGAAGCATTTTATGAAGGTGATTGGGAAGGAGATGAAGATGATGAAGATGAAGATTATGAAGACCTAGGTGAGCCTATAGAGCCTGACATCTCCCCAGACAGGCCTTCTAATGTGTCTCCTCCCAGGCTTTCTGAGTCCCCCTTACACTTCCTGTTTTATAAGAAGGTGGCTGAGACTCTTCCACTTTCAGTGGAAGAAGCTGAAGAGGATCAAGAGGAACTTGACTATGTTGAAATGATGGATGTCCCAGAGATTAAAAGGGTGTCTATCCCTCTGCACAAGTACCTGGGGAAACAGACCCAAAAAATACTACAGTTTCCAACATCCATACCCCCTGTGGATAAGAAGATGGACAGGAGGTATGCCCTGTCAGGTCCTGGAATGGAATTCCTTACCCGTCATTGCAGCCATGTTAGGGTAGTGCAAGCTGCAGCCTGTGATAAGGCCACTATTCCCCTGGCATCTCACCCCCCCAGATAAGGATTCCAGGAAAGTGAATGCCATGGCAAAAAAACAGTACTTGGCATCCTCTTTGGGACTCAGGCAATCCAACTACATGGCATATACAGCCAGATACCAGAAGTCTAGGTGGGATACGGTTCTGCAACTGGCTAAAAATGCCCCTCCTCAGCTGGCCAAGGAGCTGGAGCAGGTGGCTGTGGATGGCATCAAAGCTTCAAAGGTCCAGTTTCATGCTGCTGTGGACTTGAATGATGTTCATTCTAGGTCGTGGCTACATCTGTTTCCATGAGGAGATTTGCCTGGCTCAGGTGTACCAATTTATCTCAGGATACCCAGACCAAGGCTATGGATTTTTCTGTCACCAGTAACTCTCTGTTTGGGGAACAAACAGACACTTACATGAAAAAGATGGACAAATACAGGACCACGTATAGGAGTGCTGCAGCCAAAGAAAAGTAGACCACTTCTCAAAGGCAGCAATCTAGGGCTGGCAGGTGCAGGCCTTTTCAAAGGCCTTTTTACCAGGCCCAGGCCTCCTCTTATTTTCAGCAGAGGGGGTTCTTTACGGGAAGAGGCCGAAGAGAGATGACAAGGGCTGCATCATCCACTCAGTCTAAGCCCCCTGTCAAACAAACACCCTGATGTGCCAGTCAGGGTTGCCTCCCCAATCCCTGTAGGGAGCAGACTGGCTCACTTTTTCCAGACCTGGAAGTCTATCACTTCAGACAAGTGGGTCCTGGAAGTAGTGAGCCAAGAACTTGCTCTCAGCTTCAGCAGGTTCCCAAAGGTGAGAGCAAAGTCTTTCTGTCCTCCCTCCCTCTCATGGGGAAACACAGGCTTTAGAAGTAGAAGTATCCTCTCTATTGCTTCTGCAAGCAGTAGAAAAGGTACCTCTCATTCACAGGGGAAAGGGATTGTACTCCAGGTACTTTCTTACCCTAAAAAAGACAGGGGAGTGGTGACCCATCCTAGATCTACGATACCTGAACAAACATATTTTAAAGCCAAAGTTCAAGATGGTAACTCTGGGCATAATTCTTCCCGCTCTGAGACCAGGAGACTGGCTAGCCTCTCTGGATCTCAAGGATGCCTATTTCCACATACCTATCAGGCAGTCCCACAGAAAGTACCCCAGGTTCGAGCTGCCCTCGGGCCATTATCAGTTCACAGCAATGCCTTTCAGCCTTACATCTGCTCCAAGAGTATTCACCAAGTGTCTAGCAGTAGTGGTAGCCTTCCTCAGTAGACAAGGCATCTTACTGTTCCCTTATCTGGACAATTGGCTCTTAGTAGGACAGTCCCCAGACTAAGTCAGGTCAGCTCTACGGGTCACCCAAAAACTTCTAGATTCGCTAGGATTTATCCTAAATCTGGAAAAGTCTGTTCTGGAACCAGTCCAGCTTCTCAGATTTATATGGGTGGAGCTGGACACTGTTCAGGCCAAGGCCTTTCTTCCTCTCTCAAGGGTTCAATCCCTCATCATTCTGGTTTCCTCTTTTCATCCACTAGTGTCTTGGACAGCCAGACACTTTTTACAGTTTCTAGGCCACATGGCAGCCTACACTGCAGTAGTGCAAGGAGCAAGGTTTCAGATGAGAGATATTTAATTTAATCTAACAACATTTTGGTCTCAGAAAAAAGATCCCCTCTCCAAGTTGGTTCCAGTGTCTCTAACTTTGGTTTAGGCTCTCCAGTGGTGGTTGGAAGAAGACAATCTGAGGCAAGAAGTCCCCTTCCTCAGTCAGATTCCCATAGTGATTCTCACCACAGACGCTTCCGTGCTGGGATGGGGAGCCCATCTGGATCAGCTTACTGCTCAGGGAACTTGGGTCTCATCAGGAGTCTCTTCTGTACATAAACCTTCTCAAACTCAGGGCTGTCTTTCTAGCATTTCAGGCATTCTTGAACATAATTCAGGGAAAAGTGGTGCAGATCAGGAAAGACAACACCACAACCATGTGGTACATCAACAAGTGGGGAGGCACTCGGTCCTCGGCCTTGCGCACCGAAGCCATGAAAATATGGTTACTAACTTATTCCCTGCAGGTTTCTTTGATTGCTGTGCATCTCCCAGGGAAGGACAATGTACTTGCAGTTGCTCTTAGCAGGCTTTCACAAGGTCACCACGAAAGGGCCCTGAATCCTCTCATTCTTCAGATCATTGTCAAGAGATGGGGCACTCCAGCGATAGATCTCTTTGAAGCCTCAGACAATCATCAGCTCCTCTATTCTACTACAGACCCCCTCTTCTGGGCTCTGTTCCTCTAGATGCCCTCCTGCTGGATTGGATCAGCAGGTTTCTCTATGCTTTACCTCCTTTTCCTCTGATATTCAGAATTCTGGTCCAAATCAGATCCCAACATTGCACTGTGATTCCGGTGGCCCCAGATTGGGCCAGACAGCCTTGGTATCCTCTACTATTGTTACTGTCTGTGACAATTCCTCTGTGCCTCCCCAGACAGTTCAACCTCCTCACCTCATCTCAGGGGAGGATATTATACCCCAATCTTCACACACTCAGAGTCAAGGCCTGGCTCTTGAAGAGCTAGAATATGCAGGCCTGCATCTTTCTCAATCAGCTCTGGATATCCTCAAGGCTAGCAGAAAGCCTTCCACTAGAAAAACCTATGATTCTAAATGGAAGAGGTTTGGGTTCCGGTGTGCCCAGAGGCACATTCAGCCAGATTCAGCTGACATTGCCACCGCTTTGGATTATTTGGTGCATCTTAACAGTCTAGGCCTTCAGCCAGCCACTCTCAAAGTACATTTGGCAGCTATTTCTGCCTTTCTTTTGTCTAGGAAGGTCTCTTCTCTAGCCTCCCATCCAGTTTTCAAGAAATGTTTCAAGGGTTTGGTCCATATCAATCCTTCCTTCAGGGATCCCACTCCTCTATGAGACCTGAATATCTGCATTGCACAGCTGATGCAGCCTCCCTTTGAACCACTGTGCATAGCTGAGCTCAAATACCTGACTTGGAAAACTGTATTCCTGGTGGCTATCACCTCTGCCAGGAGAATCAGTGAGTTACAGGCTTTATCAGTGGAACCTGATTTCATTTCCTTTCACAGAGATAAGGTGATCCTTCGTACAAATAGGAAATTCCTTCCCAAAGTGATATCAGACTTTCATCTGAACCAATCTATGACACTGCCTGTATTCTTCACTGACCACTCCTCCTCTGGAGAGAGGAGGTTGCACAGTTTCAATGTAATAAGGGCTCTGAGTTACTACATAGAATCCACTAAACCCCATAGAAATGATTGCCCCCTGCTGTTTCTTACCTATGGGGAGGTGGATAAAGGTAAGCCTGCCACTAAGAGAACAATTGCTAGGTAGATTGTCTACTGCACACAGTATTGCTATTCAAAATTGGAGAAAGAGCCTCCATCAGGCCTGAGGGTTCACTCCACCAGAGGTACAGCTGCTTCGGTCACAGCTGTCAGAGATATACCCTTAGTGGAAATCTGTAAAGCAGCCACCTGGAAGACTGTTCACATGTTTACCAAGCATTCTTCTCTCAATGTCCAGTCCAGAAGTGATGCTAGGTTTGGCAGAGCACTACTGCAGAGTCTGTTCCCAAAATAGGTTCTGTAGTTCCTTCTTCCTTGGGGGTACTGCTTGGAAGTCTGCATATAGTTGGAATACAGCAAGACTTCATGTTGTTTGAAGGAAAAATTACTAACCATAGTAATTTTGTTTCTTCTAATGGAGTCTTGCTGTATTCTGATCTCCCTTCCTGACTCCCCTCTTGGAACCTAGTTGTTTTGGGATGTGGGTGGGCAGGCGCAGTGTTGCACCTCAGGGGTGTAACTGGTTTACCTTTTCTCTTCTGAGGTCTTTTGTTTTTTTGTTTTATCAATATACCTGATTACCTACTTGGATTCTTTTTGGGGGTCTCAGCCTGAATCTTTGGACCCTAAAGTTACGTTATTGCCTTTTGGCATGAAATTTCTAAAACAATTTCTGGGTTGTTAGTTAAGTATAATGCTCGTAAGAATCTAATGGTTTCACTGAGGAGTACCTGGGACAGAGGTTTGAAAACCGAGCTCCAGATCAACATTCTATGCCTTGGCATAGAGTTAACCCTTTCCTCTCCGGAGCAGTTCAAGTGCTGGGGCTAACTGCAAAAAGAAATATAGTCAGAATGCAGCAAGACTCCATTAGAAGAAACCGCATTACTATGGTGAGCAATTTTTTCTTGTGTCCCACCAGAACCGCCACTTGTCATAGTACTTTGGCAGACCACCAGATATGGGAACAATCCCCTAGGATGCTCTGGCTCTGGATTATTCAGGGAAGCACCTACATGCTTTTCCTCCTTCCCTCTAGTGTACAAAGTATTTCTTAAGCTCAGGTCCCAGTCAGCAACAATGATCTTGATAGCACCAGACTGGGCTAGGCAGCCATGGTACTCTATGATACTCTCCATGTCTGGGTCTGATCCAGTACACCTTCCTTGGAGGCACAATCTGATTTGCTTACCTCCAACTAAAGGAAGCTCCTATACCCAAGCCTCGGGTCATTGAGGCTCGAGGCATGGCCCCTGAGGGCCTATAATATGTGGGTTCTGTGTTTTTATGAAAGTGTCTTGGACGTTTTAAGTGGTTACAGGAAGCCCTCTATTAAGAAGATGTATGCTTCAAATGGAGATATTTTTCTGTTTGGTATTCAGCTAGGAAGCACATGCTGGGGTCCAAGCTGTGCTTGATTATCTTTCCTATCTATATTCATTGGACTTGCAGTCTAGCACTCTGAAGGTCCACCTAGCTGTAACATCTGCTTGCATATCAGCTGGACAAAATGTTTCAAATAGTTCCAGATCCTAGCTCCAAAAGGCTCTTTAAGGGTTTGGCCCATAACAGTACAGGCGGGTGTCCCAGCTGTGCCAGACTATCTTCCCTATTTGCATTTACAGGGCTTGCAGTCCAGTAGCTTAAAAGCATATACTTACTTTTCAGTGGACAGAATGTTCTCTGTTTCTCTGTCCTCAGACCCTGTCTTCAAAAGGTTCCCTAAAGGTCTAATCCATTAGAACACACCCTCACAGGGAACCAGTGCCGGCATGGCACCAAAATGTGTGTATAGTTAGGCTCATGCCCCGAGCCTATGTTTTCAGTTGTTTTTTTTGAGGATATGTCATGTGGAAAATTGTTTTCCTTATGGTAATGACCTCTGTCAGAGGAATCAGTGAGCTCCAGTCTCTCTGCATTGAACATAACTACATTTCATTCCACAGAGACAAAATAGTCTTGAAAACAAACAGGAAGTTCTTCCTAAAAGGATTTCTGAGTCCATTTGAAGCAACTTATTACCTTACTTGTCTCTTCACTGAACACTTTGGTTCAAATGAAAGGAGTCCTTATAGTTTGGACGTCAGAGAGCTCTTAGCTGCTACTTGACAGCTACTGCAATCCATAGGCAGGACAGAAAACAGCTGTTCTTGACCTATGAAATGTGAGAATGGGTAACCCAGCATCAAAAGGTCCATTTCATGCTGGCTAGTTTCCAGTTTTTTTTATTACTCTAAGGCTGGAAAGGAGCCTTCAACAGGGTTGAGGTACCATTCTACAGGGGGCACAGCTGCTACCATAGCAGCTGTGGGGGATGTTCCCATGGTGGACATCTGTAAAGCAACTACCTGAAGAACAGTACACACCTTTACAAAGCACTATAACCTGGATATTCAATCCAGGGGTGATGCTAGGTTTGGTACAGCAGCCCTGCAGAGTCTGTTTCCAAAATAAAGTTATGTGCTCACCTCCAGTGGTACTGCTTTGTAGTCTGCATAAAGTTATGAATGACCTGAGCATTACTGGGGTTAGAAGAAAAAAGTACTTACCATAGTAATCTTGTTTCTTCCCAGTGATACTCAGGTATTTGTAACTCCCACCCTGCCTCCCCTTCCAGAACTTTTAGCCTCTGCACTCCTGCATACTGTGCTCTCGATATCAATGCCATTTCAAACAACATGAAGTCTTGCTGTATTATGACTATTGCAGTGATCTCCAACCTTTGAACTGCCCCAGAGAACAAAGAGTTAACTTTCCATGCAAGGCATGGAACGCTGAGCTCGAGCTCAGTTGAAGCCTCTGTCTGCTGTTGTTTGAACCCCAACCGTCAGATTCTTTACTACGCCTCACTGAACAGTTGCTCCAGAGATTTCTCCTTTGCTCGGTTCAAAAATGTCGGTTAAAGTGTCGTTTTTTCGCTCGGTTTCAACCTAATTTCTGCTTCTGACTCATCGGTTTAAGTCTCTGTCTGTGGTACCGTGAGTACTAGATAGGTTTTCTCTATTAGTTTTCTGTGTGGAACTTGTAAACATTGGATCGGTTCAGTTTGAACCGATCAGGTTTGAGTAAAAAAACTTCTGTTCTTAATAGAGTGTGGTAACTGGTCTGTATCAGTTCTAAAAAAAACGGATTTCATTACGTTTTTTTCCAAGACCAGTCACACGGTCAGGAACCGATAGGGGTGTCTTGCCTGGCAAATTGCCGAAAAAAGGGTAAGTTTTGGTTAGGATTGGCCATGTCTGAAACCCAAAAACGGGCCCACTGGGTTCAACACTGTACTGTGTGTGTGAAGCCTTGCTAAGGCTGATCCCCACACCACCTGTGTTTATTGTCTGGGGTTTGACCACCTCAATTCAGACTGCCAAATTTGTAAAAGTTTTCCCAAAGCTACCCTGGATAAGAAAGTAGGTAGACTGAGGGAAAGGGAGGCCGAGAAGTCCACTGACCCGGATGGCCAACACGGTTCGGTTCCGACTGAACCAAAAGGAGTACCCTCTGACCAGGGCGAAACTTCTTCGGGCAAAAGGAGAACCGATTCTGAGGAGTCGGTTCCGTTTAAAAGAAAAAGAAGGGATAAATCATCCGGTTCGGATCCACAAGTTCTTTCTCCGACAGCTGATGAGATAGCCAAAGCGATAAGGATAGTTCAATCGCTAACTTCAGGCGGCACTATCGGTCAGGAGCTCGGTTCGGTCAGTTCCCCCAGTTCTGGATTATATTTTAGAAGAATTTTATGAACCGGAGGAGGAGGAGGGAGAGTATGAAGATAATGATGATGATGGTGATTATGAAAGTCTGGATGTGCCTATTGACCCGGACATCTCCCCAGACAGACCTTCAGGTGTTTCTCCTCCTAAGCTTTCTGAGTCCCCTTCCCACTTTATGTTTTACAAAAAACTGGCTGAAACCCTCCAGCTTCCTATGGAAGAAGCAGTAGAGGATCAGGAGGAGCCTGACTTTGTTGAGATGATGGACATCACAGAGTCCAGGAGATTGTCTATTCCCCTCCATAAGTCTTTTGGGAAACAGACATTTAAAATTCTAAAAACTCCTAATTCTATACCTCCTGTGGACAGAAGAATGAACAAGAGGTATACTCTTTCAGGCTCAGACATGGGGTTCCTTTCTCAGCAATGCAGCCATGTTGGGGTAGTGCAGGCTGCTGCCTGTAAAAAGGCAAATATTCCCTTGGCTTCACACTCCCCAGATAACGACTCCAGGAGGATTGATGCCATGGCAAAGAAACAGTACATGGCAGCATCTTTGGGACTCAGGCAGGCTAACTATATTGCCTACACAGCTAGATACCAGAAGTCCAGGTGGGACACTGTGATGGCTCTAGCTAAACAGGCCCCTGACTAGCTTGCCAAGGAGCTGGAGCAGGTGGCTGCGGATGGGATTGAGGCATCCAAGGTGCAATTTCATGCTGCTGTGGACTCCAATGACGTTTCATCTAGAGTCATGGCTACATCTGTGGCCCTTCAGAGGATGGCTTGGCTCAGATGTACTAGCCTGTCACAGGATACCCAGGCTAAGGCCATGGATTTTCCTGTCATTGGTAATTCTCTGTTTGGGAGCAGACAGAGAACTACATGAAGAAGATGGACGAGTACAGGACCACCTACTGGAGTGCTCAGGCCAAAGAAAGGCAAGCCACTCCTCAGAGGCAGCATTCCAGGGGCAGGGGCAGGCCCTTTAATAGGCCTTTTTACCAAGTCCAGGCCTCCTCTTCTGCTTTTGCTCAGAGGGGGTTCTTTAGAGGGAGAGGCAGATGGGGTATGAGCAGGCCTGCTTCCACCCCTCAGCCTAAAGCCCCTGCCAAGCAGAGCCCCTGAATGGTCTGCCCTGGCCGATTCTCCACTACCTGTAGGCTGGCTTACTTTGTCCAGGGCTGGAAGTCTTTAACATCAGACAAGTGGGTCCTGGAAGTAGTAAGCCAGGGACTGGTTCTCAGCTTCAAAAAATTTCCCAAGATGAGAACCAGATCCTCTCCACCTGCAAATCCTTCAGAGGCCCTTGCCCTAGAGGCAGAGGTTTCTTCCCTCTTGGCTCTCAGAGCCATATAAAGGGTTCCTACCCTACACAGGGCCAAAGGATTGTACTCTAGGTACTTCCTAACCCCCAAAAAGACAGGAGAATGGCTGCCCATCCTGGATTTGAGATATCTAAACAAGCACCTTTTAAAGCCAAAATTCAAAATGGTGACTCTGGGAATAATTCTGCCCTCTCTACGGCCAGGGGACTAGCTAGCCTCCCTGGATCTCAAGGATGCCTATTTTCACATTCCCATCTGGTGCTCCCACAGAAAGTACCTCAGGTTCGAGTTGCCCTCAGGCCACTATCAATTCAGAGCAATGCCCTTTGGTCTAACATCAGCCCCAAGGGTGTTCACAAAGTGCCTGGCAGTAGTCGTTGCTTTCCTAAGGAGAAAAAAGATCTCCATCTTTCCATACCTGGATGACTGGCTCATAGTGGGTCAGTCTCCAGACCAAGTCAAGTCACATCTTCACATAACTCAGCAACTGCTCACTTCCTTAGGGTTCCTCCTAAACCTTCCAAAGTCAGTTCTAGAGCCAGTGCAGCTCCTCATCTTTATAGGGGTGGAGCTGGATACAATAAGAGCCAAGGCCTTCCTTCCCCAGGACAGGGCAAGGACACTAATAGAACTGGCCTCTTCTTTCACCCTTCAGGTGTCTCGACCAGCAAGGCACTTCTTGCAGCTCCTGGGCCACATGGCAGCCTCTACAGCAGTGGTCCAGGGGGCAAGATTTCAGATGAGGGACATTCAGTTCCACTTGAGAACCTTCTGGTCCCAGAGAAAGGATTCCCTGACCAAACTAGTCCCAGTGACTCGAACCCAGGCTTTCCAATGGTGGCAGGATCAGGACAATTTAAGGCAAGGAGTTCCTTTTGTCACTCAGTCTCATTCTGTAATCCTCACCACAGATGCCTCCCTCTTAGGCTGGGAAGCCCACTTGGGGGATCTTACCACCCTAGAGCTGTGGTCACCTCAAGAATCTTTGCTTCACATCAATCTCTTGGAACTCAGAGCAGTGTTTCTGGCACTACAAGCTTTTTCCAAGTCTGTTCAGAACAGAGTAGTCCAGATCAGAACAGACAATACCACCACAATGTGGAACATCAACAAGCAAAGGGGCACTCAGTCTATGGCCTTGTGCAAAGAAGCAATGAAGTTGTGGTCTCTGGCCTATTCCCTGCAAACTTCTCTCACAGCAGTTCACCTCCCAGGGAAGGACAATGTCCTGGCAGATGCTCTCAGCAGGATTTCTCAGGGCCACCACGAATGGTCCCTAGATCCCCTAATTTTGAAGGTGATTTTCTCCAGATGGGGCACTCCACAGATAGATCTTTTTGCAGCCCCAGACAAACATCAACTTCCTCTCTTTTGCTGAAGACCCCCAGTATTGGGCTCAGTCCCCCTGGATGCTCTGGTACTCAATTGGGATGGGAAGTTCCCGGATACTTTCCCCCCTTCCCGCTCCTGTTCAAGGTACTAGTCAAGATCAGGTCTCAACCCTGCAAAGTGATTCTGATCACTACAGACTGGGCCAGACAGCCCTGGTACCCACTGTTGCTGTCCTTAGCAGTCCACCTTCCCCTGTCTCTTCCCAGGAATTACAACCTGTCGACATCCTCTCAGGGGAGGGTTTGGTATCCGAATCTCAAATCTCTCAATCTCAAGGCCTGGCTCTTGAAGAGTTAGAGTTTGCTGATCTGCACCTCTCTCAAGGTGTTCTGGATATTCTAAAGCATACCTCTCAACCTCCTGGCTCATAATTCAGGGACAAGGCTTAAAAAAATCAGGGACAAAGGACCAAAATCAGGGACACATCTTCTAAATTGGTGGTATCTACTCAGAAAGCTGGTAGAATAAGGGACTTAATGTAACATGCATTTTCTAAGGAAGAACAAGTTTGTAACTTAAATGTTTGACATTATTTTGTGCTTAAAACTCCGACTGTTTGGTCATGAAAACATAAGTTTTAGGAGGGACAGAGTAAAATTTTGAGGCAAAATCAGGGACTTCCCTGAAAATCAGGGACAGTTGAGAGGTATGTTCTAAAGGCTTCTCGAAAGCCTTCCACTAGAAAGACTTACAACTCCAAATGGAAAAGGTTCACTATTTGGTGCTCTGATAAGCATATTTCTCCGGAATCTGCTGGGTTGCCTACAGTTCTGGACTGTATGGTTCATCTCAATGGCTTGGAACTCAGACCAGCTACACTCAAAGTACATTTGGCAGCTGTTTCTGCTTTTTTGTCAGTAGGCAAGCCTTCTTCTCTTTCAGCCCTGTATTTTGCAAATTCTTCAAGGGACTGTTGCACACCAGTCCTCCCTTCAGGGACCCTGCTCCTGCTTGGGACCTTAATGTTTGCATTGCTCAGCTTATGCAACCCCCTTTTGAGCCTTTGTCCTCTGCAGAGCTTAAGTACTTGACTTGGAAAACTGTGTTTTTGGTAGCCATTACCTCTGCCAGGCGTATCAGTGAATTGCAAGCCCTGTCAGTGGAGCCTGATTTCATCTCTTTCCATAGAGATAAAGTGGTCCTAAGAACTAACAGGAAGTTTTTGCCTAAGATGGTTTCAGATTTCTACCTTAATCAGTCTATGTCTCTTCCTGTTTTCTTCACTAACCATTCCTCCTCTGGAGAGAGGAGGCTGCACAGCCTGGACATAAAAATGGCCCTTAACTACTACATAGAGAGCACTAAGGGTCACAGGTTTGACTCCCTTCAGTCATTCCTCACTAATGGAGAGGTCGCTAAGGGAAAACCTGCCACTAAAAGATCTATTGCCAGGTGGATTGTCTCTTGTATACAATTCTGCTATGAAAAATTGAGTAGAATCCCACCCTCAGGCCTGAGGGCTCACTCTACTAGAGGTACAGCTGCTTCTCTGGCTGCTGCCAGGGATATTCCTATCTTAGAGATTTGTCAAGCAGCCACCTGGAAAACAGTCCATATTTTCACCAAGCATTACTCTCTGGATATCCAGGCTAGGAGTGATGCTCGGTTTGGCACAGCAGTACTTCAGAGCCTATTCCCAAAGTAGGTTCTGTCCCTCCTCCATGGAGGTACTGCTTGGTAGTCTGCAATAGTCAGAATATAGCAAGACTTCATGTTGTTTGAAGAAAAAAATTACTCACCTTAGTAATGCTGTTTCTTCTAATGGAGTCTTGCTGTATTCTGACCTCCCCCCCTCCCCTCTCAGAACCTGGTTTGTGGGATGTGGGTGGGCAGGAGCAGTGTTGGCACCTAGAGGTGCCCCTTTTTCTCAGCCTCCTTTATTTTGGGTGTGTGTTGTGCTTTGTTTTTTTGGGTTTCCTGACTTGAGTCTTTGCTTTGAAACCAAAAAAAAAAAACTTTTTATCAAATTTAGTTGCCAGTTGGCTAGTGTGAGTTTACAGTTTCCCACACAGAACGCCCAGTGAGTATAGCTTGTAAAGATCTGACGGTTGGGGTTCAAACAACAGCAGACAGAGGCTTCAATCGAGCTCGAGCTCAGCGTTCCATGCCTTGCATGGAAATTTAACTCTTTGTTCTCCGGGACAGTTCAAAGGTTGGAGATCACTGCAATAGTCAGAATAGAGCAAGACTCCATTAGAAGAAACAACATTACTAAGGTGAGTAATTTTTTCTTCTGGCATATATGTTGTGATTGTGTTCACTATTGTTGTTCTCCCTTGTCAGGTGATTCTGACATTCAGGGGTCTTCTTTTAGGAGGGCTTTAAGCCCGAGGTTCGATGGGTGGAGAAACAACGTCACTCCCTGTCGAGCTTAAAAGGTCACAACATCCTGAACCTCGCCAGGATTCTTTTTCATTGCAGCCGGAGGCACTGCTCTCCCACTCCTATATCTGGATTTCTGCTGCACTTGCTCTCCCCGTGTTTTGGCAGCTACCTCTAGCAGCTCATTCCTTTCTTTCTGCTCTCTTCTAGCTCCTCTTGCTATGCTTGCCTCATTTCTTTTCATTGCCAGTGTTTCTCTTGCTGCCCCGGGCAGCTCCTGAGTCCTACCTCGAACCCATACCCTGCCCTCCTGTCTCTCCTGCCTTGCTTGGCTCCCCATTCCATCCTTTGGTCCCTCTCAGCTGTGGCTCATCCCGGCTTCCCCTAACTTTTGTTTCAAACAACATGAAGTCTTGCTATATTATGACATATGCAGTGAGTCCCAACCTTCGAACTGCTCCGGAGGTGAAAGAGTTAACTTTCCATGCCAGGCATGGAACGCTGAGCTCGAGCTTGGTTGAAACTCTGTCTGTTGTTCTTCAAACTCAAACTGTTCAGATTCTTTACTCCACCTCACTGAACAGTCGCTCCGGAGATTTCTCCTTCTGCTCGGTTCATTTTGTCGGTTAAAGTATTGTTTTTCTCGGTTTTCGACTGAATTTAAACCGCAACCGGTCAGTTCAGACTCTGTCTGTGGTATTGTGAGTACTAGATAGGTTTTACATTAATTTCTATTCTGTGTGGAACTTGTAAACGGTTTATCGGTTCAGTTTGAACCGATCAGGTTTTTTAAAATATATTAATCTGTCATTTAGAGTGGGGTTACCGGTTCTTATCGGTTCTAAAAAAAAACGGATTTTATTACGTTTTTTTCCACGACCCGTGACACGGTTGGGAACCGATAAGAGGGTCTTACCTGGCGGATTGCCATAAACGGGTAAGTTTGGTTAGGCTGGCACTATGTCTGAGAAACCCAAAGAAAAACTAGGCCCACTGGGTTTCAACACTGCAGTGTCTGTGGGGAAGTCTTTGCCAAGGCTGACCCCTACACCACCTGTGTTTATTGTCTGGGGTTTGACCACCTCAATGCAGACTGCCAGATTTGTAAAAATTTTCCTGCAGCTACCCTGTAAAAGAGAGTTGGTAGGCTCAGGGAAAGGGAGGCCAAAAAGTCCGCTGAACCGGATGCCCAGGCCAGCCGGTTCGGTTCCAACCGAACCGGAGGGAGTGCTCACAGACCAGGCGAGACTTCCTCGGGCAAAAGGAGATCCGACTCTGAGGAGTCGATTCCAGCAAAAAGGACTAGGAAATCAGCTGGTGTGGAGCCAAAACTTTCTTCTCCAACCACTGAAGAAATAGCCAAAGCGATTAAAATTGTCCAGTCGCTTTCCCCGGTTCCGACCGAACCGGCACCATCAGGTAAGCATACAGTTCGGCCGGTTCCACCGGTTCAAGAGTATGATTTGGAGGAATATTATGAACTGGAGGAGGGGGAAGAGGAGTATGAGGAGAGTGAATGTAGATTTGAAAGTCTGGATGTGCCCATTGACCCGGACATCTCCCCAGACAGACCTTCAGGAGTGTGTCCTCCTAGGCTTTCTAAGTCCCCTTCTCATTTTATGTTTTATAAAAAAGTGGCTGAAACCATCCAGCTCCCTATGGAGGAAACTGTGGATGATCAAGAGGAGCCTGACTATGTGGAAATGATGGCTATCCCAGAGTCTAGGAGACTGTCTATTCCTTTGCATAAATCTTTTGGGAAACAGACAGTTAAAATTCTAAAAACTCCTCACACTATACCTCCTGTGGATAAAAGAATGGAACAAGAGGTGGACATTGTCAGGCTCTGATACGGAGTTCCTTACAAAACAATGCAGCCATGTTGGGGTAGTGCAGGCTGCAGCCTGTGACAAGGCAAATATTCCCTTGGATTCATCCCCCCTGACAAGGACTCCAGGAGGATTGATACCATGGCAAAGAAACAGTATATGGCAGCATCCTTGGGACTCAGACAGGCAAATTATATGACTTATGTTGCTAGATATCAGAAATCCAGATGGGATACTGTTATGGCTCAAGCAAAACAGGTCCCTGGCCAGCTTGCCAAGGAGCTGGAGCAGGTGGCTGCTGATGGTATTGAGGCATCCAATGTGCAATTCCATGCTGCAGTGGACTCTAATGATGTGTCATCAAGAGTCATGGCTACATCTGTAGCACTTCGCAGAATGGCTTGGCTCAGATGTACTAGCCTGTCTGGGATACCCAGACTAAGGCCATGGATTTCCTGTTATTAGTAATTCTCTGTTTGGGGAGCAGACAGAGAATTACATGAAGAAAATGGATGAGTATAGGACCACCTATAGTAATGCACAGGCCAAGGAAAGGCAGGCCACTCCTCAAAGGCAGCTTTCCAGGGGCAGGGGCAGGCCTTATCATAGGCCTTTTTACCAAGCCCAGGCCTCCTCTTCTGCTTATGCCCAGAGGGGATTCTTTAGAGGGAGAGGCAGACGGGGTACAAGCAGGCCTGCTTCCACCCCTCAGCCCAAAGCCCCTGCCAAGCAGGCACCCTGATGGGGTTGCCAGGGCCGATTCTCAGCTACCTGTAGGGGGTAGGCTGGCTTACTTTATCCAGAACTGGAAGTCTCTAACATCAGACAAGTGGGTCCTGGAAGTAGTAAGCCAGGGACTGGTTCTCAGCTTCAAAAAATTTCCAAAGATGAGACCCAGATCCTTTCCACCTGCAAATCCACCAGATGCACTTGCCCTAGAGGCAGAGATCTCTTCCCTCCTGGCTCTCAGAGCTGTGGAAAGGGTTCCACCCCTACACCAGGGCAAAGGATTGTACTCCAGGTACTTCCTTACCCCAAAAAAGACAGGAGAATGGCGGCCCATCCTGGATCTCAGATATTTAAACAAGTACCTTTTAAAACCAAAATTCAAAATGGTGACTCTGGGAATTATTCTACCATCTCTAAGGCCAGGGGACTGGCTAGCATCCCTGGACCTCAAGGATGCCTACTTCCATATTCTCATCAGAAGCTCCCATCGAAAGTACCTCAGGTTCGAGCTGCCCTCAGGCCATTACCAGTTCAGAGCAATGCCCTTTGGCCTCACCTCTGCTCCAAGGGCATTCACAAAATGTCTGGCAGTAGCAGTTGCTTCACTAAGAAGGCAAAAAATTGCCATCTTCCCTTACCTGGATGACTGGCTCATAGTAGGCCAGTCTCCAGATCAAGTCAAGTTACATCTACAGATAACTCAGCAACTGATCACCTCTTTAGGTTTCCTTCTGAATCTTTCAAAGTCAGATCTAGAGCCTGTCCAGCTCCTCACCTTTATAGGTGCAGAGCTGAACACAGAGAAAGCCAGAGCCTTCCTTCCTTTGGACAGGGCAAGGACCCTGGTCTCTCTGGCCTCCTCATTCACCCTGCAGGTCTCTCGACCAGCAAGGCATTTTCTACAGCTCCTGGGGCACATGGTTGCTTCTACAGCAGTAGTGCAGGAGCAAGATTTCAGATGAGGGACATCCAGTTCCATTTGAGAGTCTTTTGGTCTCAAAGGAAAGACCCTCTAACCAAATTGATCCCAGTAACTGAACCCTGATCCAAGCCCCACAGTGGTGGCAGGATCAGAGCAATCTGAGACAAGGGTTCCCTTTGTCACTCAGTCTCACTCCTTAATCCTTACTACAGATGCATCCCTCTTGGGGTGGGGAGCTCACATGGGCGACCTCACTACCCAGGGATTGTGGTCCCCTCAGAATCTCTGCTCCACATCAATCTGTTGGAACTCAGAGCAGTTTTCTAGCACTTCAGTTTTTCCAAATCTGTTCAGAACAAAGTTGTACAGGTCAGAACAGACAACACCACCACAATGTGGTACATCAACAAGCAAGAAGGTACTGGTCTACGGTTGCTGCACCAAAGCAATGAAGTTGTTGTCTCTGGCTTACTCCCTGAACACCTCCTTACGGCAGTTCACCTCCCAGACAAGGACAATGTCCTGGCAGATGCTCTCAGCAGGATTTCCCAGGGCCATCACAAATAGTCACTGGACCCCCTGGTCCTGGAGGTAATATTTGCCAGATGGGGCACCCCGCAGATAGATCTTTTTGCAGCCCCAGACAATCACCAACTTCCCCTCTTTTGCTGCAGGCCCCCAGTGTTGGGTTCAGTCCCTCTGGATGCCTTAGTTCTCAATTGGGAAGGGAAGTTTCTCTATGCTTTTCTCCCTTCCCTCTCCTGTTCAAAGTGTTAGTCAAAATCAGATCTCAATCCTGCAAGATGATCCTGATTGCTCCAGATTGGGCCAGACAACCCTGGTATCCACTCCTACTGTCCTTAGCAGTCCATCTTCCCCTGTGTCTGCCCAGGAATTACAACCTGCTAACCTGTGCTCAGGGGAGGGTTTGGTACCTGAATCTCAAATCTCTCAATCTCAAGGCCTGGCTTTTGAAGAGTTAGAGTTTGATGATCTACACCTCTCCCAAGGTGTAATGGATATACTGAAGGCTTCTAGGAAACCTTCCACCAGGCTACCTATAATTCCAAATGGAAGAGGTTTTACATATGGTGCTCTGGGAAGCATATTTCCCCAGAATCTGCTGATTTACCCACAGCCCTGGATTATATGGTCCATTTAAATACCTTGGGGCTGAGACCAGCTACCCTAAAAGTACATTTGGCAGCTGTGTCTGCTTTTATTTCAGCAGGTAAACCCTCTTCTCTTTCAGCTCATCCTGTATTCTCCAAGTTTTTTAAGGGATTGCTTCACACCAACCCTCCATTCAGGGACCCTGCCCCTGCCTGGGATCTTAATGTTTGCATTGCTCAGCTTATGCAACCCCCCTTTGAGCCCTTGTCTTCAGCAGAGCTTAAGTACTTGACTTGGAAGACTGTGTTTCTGGTAGCCATCACTTCTGCCAGACGCATAAGTGAATTATAAGCTTTGTCAGTGGAGCCTGATTTTATCTCCTTTCATAGAGATAAGGTGGTCCTCAGGACTAACAGGAAGTTTTTGCCTAAGATGGCTTCAGATTTCCACCTTAATCAATCTATATCTCTTCCAGTGTACTTCACTGACCATTCCTCCTTTGGTGAGAGGAGGCTGCACAGCTTAGATGTGAAGAGAGCCCTTAGTTACTACATAGAGCGTACCAAGGGTCACAGGTTTGACTCCCTCCAACTGTTCCGCACTTATGGTAAGGTTGGTAAAGGGAAACCTACCACTAAAAGATCCATTGCCAGGTGGATTGTCTCTTGTATCCAATTTTGTTATGAAAAGATGGGTAAGGTTCCTCCCTCAGGCCTGAGGGCTCACTCTACCAGAGGTACAGCTGCTTCCTGGCTGCTGCCAGGGACATCCCTATTCTAGAGATATGTCAAGCAGCTACCTGAAAACAGTTCACACTTTTACCAAGCATTGCTCCCTGGATATCCAGGCTAGGAGTGATGCTCGGTTCTAACACAGCTGTGCTTCAGAGCCTATTTCCTAAGTAGGTTCTGTCCTCCTCCATGGAGGTACTGCTGTGTAGTCTGCATATGTCATAATATAGCAAGACTTCATGTTTTTGAAGAAAAATTACTCACCTTAGTAATGTTGTTTCTTCTAATGGAGTCTTGCTATGTATTATGACCTCCCCACCCTTTCAGAACCTCTGTTTTTTGGGATATGGGTGGGCAGTGCAGTGTTGGCACTTAGTAGATGCCCACTTGTTGTTTTCACCTCCTTTTTGGGGTGGCTTGGTATTGTGTTTTCATTTTTGGGTCTCTGACTTGAGTCTTTGTTTTGGGACCAAAACATGTGTTCTTATGTTTAGTAGCCAGTTGGCTAGTGTAGGTTTATAGCTTCCACACAGGACCTCAGTGAGTTTAGCTCGTAAAGATCTGACAGTTTGAGTTTGAAGAACAACAGACAGAGTTTCAACCGAGCTCGAGCTCAGCATTTCATGCCTGTCATGGAAAGTTAACTCTTTCACCTCCGGAGCAGTTCGAAGGTTGGGACTCACTGCATATGTCATAATATAGCAAGACTCCATTAGAAGAAACAACATTACTAAGGTGAGTAATTTTTTCTTTCCTTTCCTCTGTCGGTGGGTGCTCATTCTGCCCTGCCTCCAGCTGCATTTCCTCATACAGGAACCTCCTCTTCTGCATCTGCGTGTTCGTCTGGTTCCTGTGGCTCTATTGCACTGGTCTGTTTGGCTGTCTCCTCCTCTATGGACTGGGGCTTTCTGCCTGAATGCCCTGGTTGGCTTTCATTGCTTCCCTGCTTCGGCTTGTTCCCCAGTCCAGTTCTCGACTCCTGTTGCCCCACACCACACGCCGTCTGCGTCATGGCTGTTTGGTTCTCCTTCTTGCCGGGCACTTTTCCATGCTTCCTGGTTTCCAGATGTCTGGTGAGCCTCACATTCCTGTTCATTGTTGACTGTTTGCTATATGTCCCCCTACCTTCCCGGTTGAAACTACAGCACACTGGGGGTTTTGTAGACTAAACCTTGTCAATGCATCATTACCTGCGGCTATGAAATGGCCTGCATGTGTGCTGCTGTGGAAGGAAATTGGGATCACCCCATTCACACACTGTATGATGCTGACCTTGCATGCTTTTCTTTTTTGAGGATGTCCCTGGGCTTTTCCGGAAGAGGACCCACCCACCACTACCACCTCCACTACCACGGATCCACTTTGTTTTTCCCCTTCCTATGCATTCTTCTTCCTTGTTTGTAGTATAATGGGTCTATTCATTTCAGTACCTCCGCTGTCATTGTTATATCCCTTGCATATCCCCGGACATGCCCACTGGTGGTGCTGAGCCAGTAACCTCTCAGACATAAGGTATAGATGATATTTGAGCTATATGAACCTCTGAATGCTCCACGTTGCAACTATTTCACCTCAGCTGCCTGATCGGTCTACCTCAGAGAGCTCCATCTGGCATGCACTCAATATTTCTTTTTGGGCATGCCTATTCTTACTCCTATGCTCTGGCTGGCTCCGTCCAGTGTCATCCGACTTGCTGGTTTATCTATTCACTTGCTTTGCCATTTACATTATTGGGCCATCTCTGGCTGACTCTATCTGGCCTTACTTCGACTCTGGCCTGCGTGCCACCTCATCCAGCTCACCTTACTGCAGTTCTCATCCCGTATCAGCTGGGTTCTATGCTACCCCATTGCCCTCCCTACTGTCCTTTTTCCTTTCATATCTCGCTTTCCTGTACCAACCTCCATGGCTTCAATCCATCATTGTACCGCCTCCATTTCCTAAATTTTACCTTCCTTGTCCTAGCGCCTTTTTTCATACCAACCATCAAGGCTTCACTCTGCTCTCCATTTTCCTCATACATCTTCCAGTTTTGCTCCTCGATCACTCAGCCTGAGTTGCCTCTGGTTCCAGACATGCCTTCTTCACGTCAGAGTCTACCTCCTTTCGAGGAGCCTACTTCCTTATACTTCCTTCATCCAAGTTCCTTTTTAAGTTCCTTCCTGTCTTCTCATCTTCCGATTCCGTACCGGCCCTTCAGGATTACCTCTAATCGTGGCATGCTATCAATATTTCATTTGGGCGTACCTGTCATGACCCGTATCTAACATAATACTCTTTGGTTCACATCCTATCTGGTTCCTGACATGCCTTCTTGGCCTCAGAGTCTGCTTCCTTTTGAGGAGCCTCATTGCTTGCATCACTCTATATAGTATGATACCTTTGTACAAGTTCATTTTCAAGTTCATTCCTGTCTCCTTCTCTTCATGTTCTGTACTGCCATCAAGGATTCCATCCAATTGAGGCCTGCAATCGATGTTTCTTTTTTGGGCTTGCCTATCATGCTTCCTATGCCACCTCATTGACCTGCAGTCATCCTGCCGCATGTATGGAGTTCATAACTCCAGTCAACATTCACTCAGCATTACCTCAAGGTTTATCCATTTACATTGCTTACTTGAACATTACTGTCATTGAATCCTATGCTACCTCATCGACTGCAACCTCAGGGTCTGATCATTCAAAGTCTAATCTTACACATAGCATAATCAAGCATGCCTCTTCAACCTCAATGTCTGCTCATTCACATCGCTCAATCAAGTCAGTCTGCCTTGTCCTCGGTCTTCTCATCAGCACATCTGGAATCTCCTTGGGTGCACATCTGGATACCCCTTGCTCCTCTGACTTCTATATGGATTTACTCCCCTCCCATCGACAATGAAAGTATTCATTGTTGCCTCATGTTCCTTCTTCGATCTGCATAGTGCCTCACATTCCCTCTTCGATCTGTGCTCTCTTTTGTGGATTTTCCCTATTCCATCATCATCCTTCCTATTCATATTCCTCTTGTTACTGAACCCTTCTTTTTAATGAAATACATCCTCAAATCAAATGTCATCAGCCTGGAGGGAGGGCGACCTAGGCCTTGGATCCCTAGATGTTTCCTCCTCAAAGGGGGTTTTTCCTCTCCTCTGTGCCAGTGGTCGTAATATTAGTTAGAGTTAGTGCTATCTTCACTTAATTAGTTAGGTTCATTGGTGCTTTCTTCAGTTAGTTAGTTAGTTAGGTTCCACTGTTGGATGGAGACGGATGGTGGCCCCAGCTTTCCCTCTCTCCTTGGGAAGTCAGCCCTTCTCTTCTCAGAATTTATTCATCATCCTCGCCTCTTCGAAGCTCAGAATCTTTGGGTATTCTTTTTGGGCTTCTTCCTAACCTACCTTTAGCTGATGCATTCATTCCCAGCACCTGTAAGGGGAGAACCCTCCTCTAGGGTTCCTTGCATCGTACCCCTACAGGGTGGTATATCCCATGGATAAAGAGGCAGAAAGCCACAAAGCAAATCAAGTTACACAAGCATCATCTCATATTATCTCATCCAGTTGCACAAACACATCGCATGGGAGGGCTTTAAGCCTGAGGTTCAATGGGCGGAGCAACAACATCACTCCCCCATCAAGCTTAAAAGGTCACAACATCCTGGGCCTCGTCAGGATTCTTTTTCGATGCCCCTCATCCACCCTTCCTCCTGCAGCGGTTCATCTCTCTTACCCGTGGGCTTCTTCCTAACTTACCTTTAGCCGATGCAATCACTCCCAGCACCTGTAGGGGGGGAACCCTTCTCTAGGGTTCCTTGCATTGTACCCCTATAGGGTGGCATATCCCATGGATAGAGAGGTGGAAAGCCACAAAGCAAATCAAGTTACACAAGCATCATCTCATTTTATCTCATCCAGTTGCATAAGCACATTGAACACATGTTATGCCCTCCTGTTGGAGGCCTTTCTGGGTGGGGTGTTCATACTATAATTATTACTATTATTATCATGATTATTATTATTAATGTTCAGTATTGTTATTATTATTGTTACATTTAGTCCTCATGGGCCTGTCTTTCCAAGCTTCTTGGAAATCTGAAGGGTTTACAGCTAAGGCAGTTAGTAGAATGCAGCATTTGAAAAGTGACTCATGTAAAAGATTCCATCATTTGCATACTTTCCATCTCTCTGGGCAGTTCTACTTAGAAGGCTTACTGCATAAAGTTATGAATACCTGAGTATCACTGGGAAGAAACAGGATTACTATGGTAAGTAGCAGGCTAAAAAAGACCATGAGTCTTTCTTCTGCTGGCATATTCATATGCCCATATGTAAGCAGGAATCCACCAGTGGTCATCGACAAACATTTTGTCGAATGACCAGACAGTGAAACCAACAGGTCATTGGCATTTTGCAGTCAGCTGCCAGTTTTGTACAAAAAACAAGTGTTCAAACAACATGAAGTTTTGCTGTATTCTGACATATGCAGTGATGTCCAACCTTTGAACTGCCTCGGAGATGTAAGAGTTAACTTTCCATGCCAGGCATAGAATGCTGAGCTTGAGCTCAGTTGAGACTCTGTCTGTTGCTGTTTGAACTCAAACCGTTAGATTCTTTACTCCGCCTCACTGAACAGTTGCTCCAGAGATTTCTCCTTTGCTTGGTTCAAGTTTGTCGGTTAAAGTGCAGTTTTTCTCAGTTTTAGACCGAATTTAATCCGTTAACCTGTCGGTTCAGTCTCTGTCTGTGGTATCGTGAGTACTAGATAGGTTCATTTTTCTTGTTCTTCTGTGTGGAACTTGTAAACGTGGGATCGGTTCGGTTTGAACCGATCAGGTTGTTAAAAAAAAGTTTATTCTATTTTTAGAGTGTGGTAACTGGTCCTTATCGGTTCTAAAAAAAAACGGATTTCATTACATTTTTTTCCACGACCCGTAACACGGTCAGGAACCGATAAGGGTGTCTTGCCTGGCGGATTGCCGAAAAAAGGGTACGCTTTGTTAGGACTGGCCATGTCTGAGAAACCCAAAAGAAAAACCGGGCCCACTGGGTTTCTACACTGTAGTGTGTGTGGGGAAGCCTTTGCTAAGGCTGATCCCCACACCACCTGTGTTTATTGTCTGGGGTTTGACCACCTTGATTCAGACTGCCAGATTTGTAAGAATTTTCCTGCAGCTACCCTGGAAAAGAGAGTTGGTAGGCTCAGGGAATGGGGGGCCAAGAAGTCCGCTGACCTGGATGGCCAGCCCGGTTCGGTTCCAACCAAACCAGAAGGAGTGCCCTCTGACCAAGGTGAAACTTCTTCGGGCAAAAGGAGAACCAACTCCGAGGAGTCAGTTCCGGCTAAAAGAAAAAGAAGGGATAAATCAGCCGGTGCGGATCCACAAATTCTTTCTCCGACCACTGATGAAATAGCCAAAGCGATAAGGATTGTTCAGCCGCTAACCTCGGTTCCGACCGAACCGACACCATCAGGAAGGGGCTTGGTTCGGTCAGTTCCCCCGGTTCCAGATTATAATTTAGAAGATTTTTATGAACCGGAGGAGGAGAAAGGAGAGTATGAGGATAGTGACGGTGATTACGAAAGTCTGGATGTGCCTATTGACCCGGACATCTCCCCAGACAGACCTTCAGGGGTTTCTCCTCCTAGGCTTTCTGAGTCCCCTTCCCATTTTATGTTCTACAAAAAAGTGGCTGAAACTCTTCAACTTCCTATGGAAGAAGCTGTTGATGACCAGGAGGAGCCTGACTATGTTGAAATGATGGATATCCCAGAGTCCAGGAGGCTGTCTATTCCCCTTCATAAGTCATTTGGGAAACAGACAATAAAAATTTTAAAGACTCCTAATTATATACCTCCTGTGGACAAGAGAATGAACAAGAGGTATACTCTTTCAGGCTCAGATATGGAGTTCCTTACCCAGCAATGCAGCCATGTCGGGGTAGTGCAGGCTGCTTCCTCTGATAAGGCAAATATACCGTTGGCTTCACACCCCCAGATAAGGACTCCAGGAGGATTGATGCCATGGCAAAGAAACAGCACATAGCAGCATCCTTGGGACTCAGGCAGGCCAATTATATGGCCTATACAGCTAGATATTAGAAATCTAGATGGGACACTGTAATGGCCTTAGCTAAACAGGTCCCTGGCCAGCTTGCCAAGGAGCTGGAGCAGGTCGCTGCTGATGGTATTGAGGCATCCAAGGTGCAATTCCATGCTGCAGTGGACTCCAATGATGTTTCATCTAGAGTCATGGCTACATCTGTGGCCCTTCATAGGATGGCTTGGCTCAGATGTACTAGCCTGTCACAGGATACCGAGACTAAGGCCATGGATTTTCGTGTTGAGGGTAATTCTCTGTTTGGGGGACAAACAGAGAACTGCATGAAGAAAATGGATGAATACAGGACCACCTATAGAGTGCTCAGGCCAAGGAAAGGCAAGCCACTCCCCAGAGGCAGCATTCCAGGGGCAGGGGCAGGCCTTTTCATAGGCCTTTCTACCAAGCCCAGGCCTCCTCTTCTGCTTATGCTCATAGGGGGTTCTTCAGAGGGAGAGGCAGATGGGGTACAAGCACGCCTGCTTCCACCCCTCAGCCTAAAGCCCCTGCCAAACAGGCACCCTGATGGGTTTACCAGGGCCGATTCTCCACCACCTGTAGGGGGCAGGCTGGCTTACTTTGTCCAGGACTGGATGTCTTTAACATCAGACAAGTGGGTCCTGGAAGTAGTAAGCCAGGGACTGGTTCTCAACTTCAAAAAATTTCCGAAGATGAGAACCAGATCCTTTCCACCTGCAAGTCCTTCAGAGGCACGTGCCCTAGAGGCAGAGCACTTTTCCCTCTTGGCTGTGAGAGCCATAGAGAGGGTTCCACCCCTACACAAGGGAAAAGGATTGTACTCCAGGTACTTCCTAACCCCCAAAAAGACAGGAGAATGGCGGCCCATCCTGGATCTCAGATATTTAAACAAGCACCTTTTAAAGCCAAAGTTCAAAATGGTGTCTCTGGGAATAATTCTACCCTCTCTAAGGCCAGGGGACTGGCTAGTTTCCCTGGACCTCAAGGATGCCTATTTCCATATTCTCATCAGAAGCTCCCACCGAAAGTACCTCAGGTTCTTGCTGCCCTCAGGCCATTACCAATTCAGAGCAATGCTCTCCGGCCTAACTTCTGCTCCAAAGGTGTTCACAAAATGCCTGGCAGTAGTGGTTGCCTTCCTAAGGAGAAAAAAGATCTCCATCTTTCCATACCTGGATGACTGGCTCATAGTAGGCCAGTCTCCAGACCAAGTCAAGTAACACCTACAGATAACTCAGCAACTACTCACTTTTCTAAGTTTCCTTCTGAATCTTTCAAAGTCAGTTCTAGAGCCTGTGCAGCTCCTCACCTTCATAGGGGCGGAGCTGGATACAGTAAAGGCAAGAGCCTTCCTTCCCTGGACAGGGCAAGAACCCTTATCTCACTGGCCTCTTCATTCACCCTCCAGGTGTCTCGACCAGCAAGGCATTTTCTGCAGCTCCTGTGACATATGGCTGCCTCTACAGCAGTGGTCCAGGGAGCAAGATTTCAAATGAGGGACATTCAGTTCCACTTGAGAGCCTTCTGGTCTCAGAAAAAGGATCCTCTGACCAAACTAATCCCAGTGACTCGAACCCTGATCCAGGCATTACAGTGGTGGCAGGATCAGGACAATCTAAGACAGGGAGTTCCTTTTGTCACTCAGTCTCATTCTCTAATCCTTACTATAGATGCCTCCCTCTTGGGGTGGGGAGCCCACTTGGGGGACCTGGCCACCCAAGGGTTGTGGTCTCCTCAGGAATCTCTGCATCACATCAATCTATTAGAACTCAAAGCAGTGTTTCTAGCACTTCATGCTTTTTCCAAGTCTGTTCAGAACAAAGTAGTTCATATCAGGTCAGACAATACCACCACAATGTGGTATATCAACAAGCAAGGGGGCACTCGGTCTATGACCTTGTACACAGAGGCAATGAAGTTGTGATCTCTGGCCTATTCCCTGAATGCCTCTCTTACAGCAGTGCACCTCCCAGGGAAGGACAATGTCCTGGCAGATGCTCTCAGCAGGATATCTCAGGGCCATCACGAATGGTCCCTGGATCCCCTGATTTTGAAGGTGATCTTCTCCAGATGGGGCACTCCACAGATAGATCTTTTTGCAGCCCCAGACAATCACCAACTTCCTCTCTTTACTGCAGGGCCCCAGTGTTGGGCTCAGTCCCTGGATGCCTTAGTTCTCAATTGGGAAGGTAAATTCCTGTATGCTTTCCCCCCTTCCTTCTCCTGTTCAAGGTGCTAGTCAAAATCAGGTCTCAACCCTGCAAGGTGATTCTGATTACTCCAGACTGGGCCAGACAGCCCTGGTACCCTCTCTTGTTGTCCTTAGCAATCCACCTTCCCCTGTCTCTTCCCAGGAATTGCAACCTGTTAACATGTGCTCAGGGGAAGGTTTGGTATCCGAATCTCAAATCTCTCAATCTCAAGGCTTGGCTCTTGAAGAGTTAGAGTTTGCTGATTTGCACCTCTCTCAAGGTGTTCTGGATATCTTAAAGGATTCTCAAAAGCCTTCCACCAGAAACACTTACAATTCCGAGTGGAAAAGATTTACTATATGGTGCTCTGGGAAACATATTTCTCCAGAGTCTGCTGGCCTGCCCACAGTCCTTTACTATATGGTTCACCTTAATAGCTTGGGACTCAGACCAGCTACACTAAGAGTGCATCTGGCAGCTGTCTCTGCTTTCTTCTCAGCAGGCAAGCACTCTTCCCTTTCAGCTCATCCTGTATTTTCTAAATTTTTCAAGGGATTGCTGCATACCAATCCTCCCTTCAGGGACCCTGCCCCTGCTTGGGACCTTAATGTTTGCATTGCTCAGCTTATGCAACCCCCTTTTGACCCTTTGTCCTCAGCAGAGCTTAAGTACTTGACTTGGAAAACTGTTTTCTTGGTGGCCATCACTTCTGCCAGATGCATAAATGAGTTACAGGCTCTGTCAGTGGAGCCTGATTTTATCTCTTTCCATAGAGATAAGGTGGTCCTCTGGACTAATAGGACATTTTTGCCTAAGGTGGTTTCAGATTTCCACCTTAACCAGTCTATGTCTCTTCCTGTTTTCTTCACTGACCATTCCTCCTCTGGGGAGAGGAGGCTGCACAGTTTGGACGTGAAAAGGGCCCTTAGCTACTACATAGAGCACACCAAGGGTCACAGGTTTGACTCCCTCCAACTGTTCCTCACGTATGGTGAGGTTGGTAAGGAGGGAAAACCTGCCACTAAGAGATCTATTGCCAGGTGGATTGTCTCTTGCATTCAATTTTGCTATGAAAAACTAGGTAGGATCCCACCCTCAGGCCTGAGGACTCACTCTACCAGAGGTACAGCTGCTTCCCTAGCTGCTGCCAGGGATATTCCTATTTTAGAGATTTGTCAAGCAGCCACCTGGAAAAACAGTACACACTTTTACCAAGCATTACTCTCTGGATATCCAGGCTAGGAGTGATGCTCGGTTTGGCACAGTAATGCTTCAGAGCCTATTTCCAAAGTAGGTTCTGTCCCCCATCCATGGAGGTACTGCTTGGTAGTCTGCAATAGTCAGAATACAGCAAGACTTCATGTTGTTTGAAGAAAAAATTACTCACCTTAATAATGTTGTTTCTTCTAATGGAGTCTTACTGTATTCTGACCTCCCCCTACCTCCCCTCTCAGAACCTGGTTTGTGGGATGTGGGTGGGCAGTAGCAGTGTTGGCACTCGGGAGGTGCCCCCACCCCTTCTTTTCTCACCCTTTTAGTTTGGGTTTGTGGGTGTTGTGTTTTGTTTTATTTTTTGGGTTTCCTGACTTGAGTCTTTGTTTTGGGACCAAAAAATATTTTTATTATATTTAGTAGCCAGTTGGCTAGTGTAAGTTTACAGTTTCCACACAGGACACCCAGTGATTATAGCTCGTAAAGATGTGACGGTTTGAGTTCAAACAGCAACAGACAGAGTCTCAACCGAGCTCGAGCTCAGCGTTCCATGCCTAGCATGGAAAGTTAACTCTTTCATCTCCGGGGCAGTTCAAAGGTTGGACATCACTGCATATGTCAGAATACAGCAAGACTCCATTAGAAGAAACAACATTACTTAGGTGAGTAATTTTTTTCTTTTCTTCCAGGGCTTTGCCCCCTGAACCCCCCACATGGGGGGCTGTGCCACTCACATCCCCCACACTTAGGATTCTCAACTCTGAGTTGGAGCTGATTTTGGGGGGGGCAGGACCCCCGACAGACAGTGCCGAGTTCCAGCGGGTTCCCTACAGTGCGGTGGCATTGTAGTCGCTGTAGGGGACCACACTGTCAAAATGTCGCTGTACCTGCGGTATACCTGTAAGCAGTATGGTGCCTTTATGCTGAAAGACAGATATGGTAATAACAAAACTTTTTTTGCTTTTTCCAGGAATGCATCAAGAAGAAAACAAATGCAGATCAGTAGTCGGATTCATTTTATTTCTGTTCGTAATAGCGTTATGCATTTTTTGTACATTTGAAAAGAACTGGAACACCGATACTGATGTTCTCTAACCACCAACTGAGCAGTAAAAGTATAACTCAGCAGTCCCATATAGCAAGGAACAAGGTAAAGGATACTGTGCAGATATTACTGTGGAACTGGCCATTCGGATACCGCTTCCTGACAGATAAATGCCAAATGTGGTTTAACATCACTGGATGCAACTTTACAGATGACAGAAATACATATTCCAAAGCTGATGCTGTGGTAATTCACCACCCAGAGGCCTGTTGCAGCAAGACACAGCTTTCCCAAGAATCCCGCCCATTTCACCAGCGCTGGGTCTGGTTCAACATGGAGTCTCCTAGCCACAGCCCAAACCTGACACTCATGAACAACCTGTTTAATCTGACCATGTCCTACAGGATGGACTCTGATATTTTTAACCCCTATGGTGCCCTACAAATGACAAGGGAGCTGCAGAACTACTCAAGTCCCAAGAAGAGTAAATTAGTTGCCTGGGTCATTGGCGAATGGAACCCAGATTCCAGAAGGGTTCAGTACTATCAAGAGTTACAGAACTACATTAATATTGATATCTATGGAAACAACCATAAACCCCTCCTGGAAGACATACTTCTTGCTACTATTTCTCAGTATAAATTCTATCTTGCTTTTGAGAACTCTATTCACACTGATTACATCACAGAGAAGTTGTGGAAAAATGCATTTCAGTCTGGAACTGTACCCGTAGTCTTAGGTCCTCCGAGAGAAAACTATGAAAAGTTCATTCCAGCAGATTCTTTTATTCATATAAATGACTTTAGCACAGCAGAAGAACTGGCCAAATATCTAAAGCAACTGGATACGGATGAGGAAAAATACAAGCAATACTTTACCTGGAGACACCACTTAAACCCTCAGCCATATACTTATATCAATCATTACTGTACAGCCTGCAAGAAACTGAAGGAGATTACTGAATACAAGACAGTGACAAACCTAGCCAACTGGTTCAGGTCTTAACCTAGACTTGATCACTGGTGAAATATTATTTGCTTTACTTCTTTATACTTTCCACTGTCTTTTACTGTACATATGCAAATTTTTGTCAGCCTAGGGAAAGAAACCTAGAGAGAATTTGTGAGCATACATGGGGAGTAATGATACCACAGCACTGAACTCATGTGATAACACAGTTAGAATACTGCTGCCAGTTCTGGGATCCATATTGTAGGAAAGACATAGACTGGTAAGTGTCCAAAAAACAGCAACCAGATTAACGATAGGAGGTGATAGGATGGAATATGGGGTGAAACTTGTTACACTCAATGGGGCCATTTCTAAGAGAACCCCTATGCATGTCACAAGTTGTGATGTACGAGGGCTGTAGTTGCGCCAAGGACCCTGCACCCGATTCTGTAACAGGCAGGGTCCCCACAGCTATGTCCCATGACTTGTGTAAACCCGACAGGTACGCAAAACAGAGGGCATACCTGAACACATTGTCACAAGCCTGCAGCATGGGACTCAAAAGGGCACAAGTGCCCCCCAACCCTGATCCCCCAAAAAACAATAAAAAAAAACCACAGGGCTATGGCACAGCTCATTCATTGACTGCATACCATTTACAGCAGTACACGCTCATATGGAGCTCAGTCAGCAACTGGCCATAGTGGTGAGGGGTGGGTTGTGGCAGTTGCCAGCTGGGGATGGGTGGATGAGGGGGAGTGGGGTGGTCTGGCACTGCCAGGTGGGAGGTTGGGGCCACTAAAGTACCAGGGATTATGGAGAATTGTGTTTGTTTTCTACCTTTTACAACACCGCCCGGACTTGGGGTTCAGGAATCGGGGCTTGGGGGATCCACTAGCCCTGTGGGGCTTACAGTAGGGATTTCTGAGGATCAAGGCATGGGAGGTCCAATAGCTCTGTGGGGCTTTGTTTACTGTTTATTAGGGGATCAGGGGCAGAGGGTCCCATAGTCCTGTGGGGCTTTATTTACTCATTATTGGGGGTAGGGGGTTCCCATAGCACCGAGGGGCTTTTATACATAGTTTTGGGGGACTGGCAGCATGCAGGGTTCAATAGCCCTGTGGGGCTTATTCTACTGATTGGGAGATGGGGCTGGGGAGTTACATATACTGGGGAATTTGGGCTGGCAGCACACTACACAACCCCTAGTGGACACAAAGTACACTTACTCCAGCTATTAGCAGGTGTAACTGTACTTTGGCAGATGTCCTTCAGGAGTTGTTTGAGAATAGCAAAATCGTGGACTTGGAAGCTGCCCTTCCAGAATAGAGAACAACTGCTGCCATAAACCCCCTAGTACCATGTTGCAGAGGGCTTTATGGTGTAATTGGTGGTGTAAGTCCACTTTGTTGCAAGCAACCTGCGATATGTTGCAGGCTGCTTTACAGAATTCCAAATGTAGCATCTCCTGCGAAAACTGTTACTTGCACCATTTTTATTGGCACAAGTCAGTTCATGGCAGGTATATGCCTTTGAGAATAATGTGTTTAGATTGAAGCAAAGGAGATTAAGAAGTTACTTCATTTTGCTGTACAGTTTCCTAAGTGATCTGGAACTATACAAAGAGCCGGAGCAAAATATTGAACAAAGTAAAACTTCAAGGGGCAACAACAACCAACTTTAGGGGAATCATTTTAGAGGGGCCAGGCGGATGTACTGCTTTTCACAGAGTGTTGCTGGTATGTGGAATTTACTCCCAAGTAGCAAAGTAAACCTAGGAAGTAAGGAACTATTTAAGGAAAAATTAGACAAACATTTACAAGACACATATTCAGACAAGTACCACCCATGAGAAGTGTGTGGGAGAGGTGATGTCTTGATGGGTAACAAACCTTTTTCTGACCTAACAGTCACAAGTTCATATGTATGTCAGAAACACTATATTTGAAATATAGATGGCCTCTTTTCCACATAATGAAACAATGGCCTCCAAATACTGTTATCCCACCAATTTGACATCAAGTTGATCGGATAACAACATCCCTAAAACGCAACATGTTTTCATGTGATGCATCAATGTGATGCCACATAAATGAGATAACAAAATCCCTTCACATCAGATGACTCCACGAGGAACCATTACTCTCAACGTAATTGACCCCAATCCCCAACTACCACCTGCTGACTCCCTCCTTGTCTCTGTATTGAAAGGAAATTGTTAAAAAAAACTCCAAAAGTGGCAGTAGGATTGTCTCTCTAGGTGCTGTAGCATAGAAACATAGAAGGTGTTGTCAGAAAATGACTAATTGATCTATCTACTGTGCCCTATCTACATGCATAGTGGTAATGCTGCCTGCCTTTGCAAACTTCCACTGCTGGCTCTGCTCTCGAGTAATGCTGTGGCTGCACAGTAAGGGCATTGCTATAGAGATGGAGCAGAGCCAACAAGGGCAGCAGCACAATGGTAAGCAGCATTAGTCAAGAGACTAGAGAGATGGCTTAAAGGTTTTACTGATTTTTGTTTTTGTTGGCCATAAGAACAAAACAGCCACAGGTGTCATGGTTTATAATGCAACAGGAATGTATATAGATTATTAGACACAGAAAAACATTCTAAATCACTAACTCTGCATACTTGGGCCAGCAGAGGTGTTATTTTGAGCAGATGGGCATGGGGTGGGTTTTTACAACTTTACAAAACTTATGCAGCATTGTTTAGGTGTATATGTGCTTTTGCATGCATGTGTGTGCGTGATACTTAGACTGCATGTCTGTGAAAACAGTTAGCTTTCCGTCTCTGGCACGCACTTTTTGTGTCATGACATCATACTATTGTTATGAAGTCAAATGGACAGTGCAGCATCACATTGTCAGCAATAGAATAACATTTTTTTTTTATTCTTCTTTGATAGCCGGGTAAGTCTTACTAGACACAGGTGCCTGTTTTCAGGGGTGAATTGGGAGGTTAAGTGACTTGCTCAGAGTCACACAGTATGCAAGTGGAGGTTGTGAGAATCAAACCCATGTCTGTCTGCTGGAGGTACCAAGCTCATTGCTCTAACCTCTTGGCTATACTGCCAGCCCCAACAAAATGTCAGTTCTGTGGACAACATGTAACCATACACTGCTGCCTTGTGTGGGTACACAGTCATGCATATCTTTTATTCAACAATCCCATTACAACATGTATTGCTCGACACAGGCATCCTGAGTTATCTAGGGAGGTTAAAGGTTAAATGCTTCCAGATGCAGCTTGATGTTGGAACCTGCATCTATTTTTATGACTATAGGCAACTTATTTAAATTGGGATGATGATGCACTGGTGATCAATGAAGGTTCTAACATGTGTGTGTGAGTGTGACAGACTATTTGCTTTTCATGTTAAATAGCACTAAATAAACAAATTGTATTTACAGCTGTGTATTTAAGTCTCTACTACCAAACACAGAAAAGAGAGGGGAACAAATCTGACTACAGCATCAGACTACTCAATTGAAATAGGGACGGGGGGGGGGGAGATATGCTGAGTCAGTCAATCAGTATATCTCATAGACATGGAGGAGAGAGAGAGAGAAACAAAGGAGTCTATTTAGTAAGATTTGTTCTGCAGTCCCTTTGCTGCCAAGATGAGTGTGCTAGAAATACTTCTTTAGATATTGGTGAATAAAGGTCCAACAATTTTCGATTTCTTCCTAAACAATGTGTGAGGGACCAGTTTCCTTTCTTATCCTACGTGCCATCTTGTGGCCATTGATTCCCTCAAATTTAAAAGAAAATCATGTTGAGCATAACTGTTTACATGTTTTACTTATTCAATCTGTTTCTGTTCTACAGAGTTTCTGATTTAATATATTTATTATATTATTAATATATGTTGTTATATTTAAGAAAAATAGGCTGGGGACCGGCACCTTTGCTTCAGCAAAAACAGAAACATTCCATGTTTAATCAATGCAATCTGTAACAGCCACTGAAGTGCAAAACATATAAGGAAGTCCCCAGTCACAGAAGATATTGCAGTAAAAAAGCAGTTCCTTTATTAAACTGCAGACAAAACTTAAAACGCAGGCTCCCCCGCTCCCTCACAACAAGGACCAGTTCCTTGTGTGTGCTACGTCACCTTACGTGTTTCACACCACATGCTTTCTCAAAGGTGTGCAGATTACCAAGGAACTGGCTCTTAAATACAGCAAACCATTAAAGTGGTAAACACATAAATAGGATGGCACCACAATCACTCAAATATATATATATATATTCATGCAACAGGGGTCAGGATAAAAACTGTAGAATAAAACCACTTATCTTCACTACTATTTATCTACACAGTTCTCTTCAGAATTCATGTAAAATGTTCTGTCTCAGAAGCAGTACTAACCATATTTAAATGTGAATAACTTAAAAACTAAAAAAGATAACATGGTACTGTGAACATGAAAATTGTTCAGCAAAAAATTATCTACAAAATGAATAATGTTTCATTTATATAAATCTTGTATATTGTATATGATTAGCAAGAAAACGTAATTTTTTTGTTCACTTTTTTGACAAACAAATATGAATAACTTTAAAACAAAAAATGATAGCATGGTACTGTGAGCACGAAAAATGTTCAGCACAAAAATATGTACGAAATGAGTGTTGTTTCATTTATAGATACCATTTTGTTTTTTATAATTAGCAAAAAATAGCATAAAATTAAATTTTCTTTTCTCTTTTTTGACAAATTATTTACACCTACCAAAATAAAAATGTTCACACAACAACTAAACCTGTTGCATGAATGGAATATGCAGTGGTTCAGTGTGTGATAATGCATTTATCTTGTACAGTTTCCAGTGACCTCTCATAACTCTCACTCGTGCCTTTGGCACTCGTGAGGTTACTTGAGGTCACTGGAAACTGAACAAGATAAATGCATTATCACACACTGAACCGCTGCATATCCCTTATATATAACACCAAAACATATTTAAAACCTAAAATATCACAACTACAATGAATGCAATTAGATGGTAAAATGAGAATGCTCATAATTCATAATGTCACCTAAACCAGTGTTTACATGGTAATTATATTCTCCATGGTACAAGCAGGTGTGAATATATTGCAACTATCTCAAAACATGTCTTATATTACACTCTAGTGGTCAAACCATGAATTTATCATTATAAATTCTTCATAATTTCTCTAAAAACTCAAACCTGACAGTGATTACATGTAAGGCAGTAAGACTGCACAAAGTCTTTATCTGGAAAACTTGTAACAGTCATGGATATACTGGTGCAAATCTGTATAAAACAAGCATTTGTCAATGCTGAATGTTGTTGCGCTGGCATTGACAGTGGCAGATGTGGAGAGGCATAGTGCTGTGAGTTTGTTAATGTGTCGCAAAAGGTGATTTTGCACAGCAAGTACACCACTGTGAGGCAGAGCTGTGGAAACGTGTTTCAGGCAGGCTGTGGAAAATGGCAGCTGGACTGTTGATAATGAGGTGTGCACAAATGCCAGTGGTGAAAATGTGGCATGAAAATATTGCAGATTGACAAAGTTACAAGGGTGCATGGAAACTGCACAATGCACGCTTGCAACACAGTCATTGTCTGGACTTTCACCACCAAATTTTCAACATAGGCATTTTAGGACCTCTGCTGATGAATAGTGTCACTGTCATTTCCTCAAAGTGTCCCAAAAAGGGATTTTGCACAGTGACAGTGCAATTCTGCACTGGACGTCCAAAAACATATTTCAGCCAGCTGTACTGTTCATAAGGAGGTATGGAAAAATGCCAATGATGAACAGCTGGAGTAAAAGTATTACAAATTCACAAAGTCACTAGCGTGCGTGCAAACTGTGCAATACACGCGCATGAAACACTCATTTTATTGACTTTCGTCCCTAAATGTTCAACATAGGCATTCAAACAACATGAAGTCTTGCTGTATTCTCACAATTGCAGTGATTTCCAACCTTTGAACTACCTCAGAGAACAAAGAGTTAACTTTCTATGCAGGGCATAGAATGCTGAGCTCGATCTTGGTTGAAGTCTCTGTCTGGAGTGTTTTGAACTTAAACCATTATATTCTTTACTCCACCTCACTGAACATTCACTCCGGAGATTTCTCCTTCAGCTCGGTTTGAAAGTCGGTTAAAGTTTTCAGTTTTTGTCGGTTTTTAAACCGGAAAAAGTATCCGCATAGTCGGTTCAGTATCTGTCTGTGGTGCCGTCAGTAGTAGATAGGATTTGTTCTGTTTTTCTGTATGGAACTTGTAAAAGTGTGGCTCAGTTCAGCTGAACCGGCCATTTGTTAGTGAAATTTGTGTGTTTACTTAGTGTATGGTTACCAGTTCTTATCGGTTCTAAAAAAAAACGTGTTTTGAACTGTTTTTTTCCAATACTCGGGACACGGTTAGGAACCGATAAGGGAGTCTTGCCTGGTGATTGCTGGAAAAAGGGTAAGTTTGGTTAGGTTGGCCATGTCTGAGAAACCCAAGAAAAAAAATGGGCCCACTGGGTTTCAACACTGCAGTGAGTGTGGGGAGGTCTTTGCAAAGGCAGATCCCCACACCACCTGTGTTTATTGTCTGGGGTTTGACCACCTCGATTCAGACTGCTAAATACAGTATATAAAAACTTTCCCAAATCTACCCTTGAGAAGAGATTAGGTAGACTGAGGGAAAAGGAGGCCGAGAAGTCCGCTGACCTGGATGGCCAGCCCAGTTCTGTTTCGACCGAACCAGAAGGAGTGGCCTCTGACCAGGGTGATACTTCTTCGGGCAAAAGGAGAGCCAATTCTGAGGGATCGGTTCTGACAAAAAGAAATCGCAAAGATAAAGCGACTGGTTTGGATCCAGAGGTTCATGTTCCGACTGCGGAAGAGATAGCTAGAGTGATTCAGATTGTGGAATCGCTCTGTCTGGTTTCGACCGATCCGGCTCCTTCTGGCAGGGGTCCGGTTTGGTAGGTTCCCCCGGTTCAAGATTATGCCCTTGAAGATTTTTATGAACTGGAATTTGAAGAGGAAGGGGAATTTGAGGATGATTATGTAAGTGAGGGTCTGGACATCTTCCCAGACTGACCTTCAGGGTTTCCCCTCCTAGACTTTCTGAGTCCCCTTCTCACTTTATGTTTTACAGAATGGTGGTTGAAACCCTCCAGCTTCCTATGGAAGAGGCTGTGGAAGATCAAGAGAAGCATGATTATGTAGAGATGATGGACATCCCAGAGTCCAGGAGACTGTCTATTCAGACAACATGAAGTCTTGCTATATTCTAACATATGCAGTGAGTCCCAACCTTCGAACTGCCCCCGAGATGAAAGAGTTAAACTTTCCATGCCAGGCATGGAATGCTGAGCTCAAACTCGGTTGAGACTCTGCCTGTTGTTCTTCAAACTCAAACTGTCAGATTCTTTACTCCGCCTCACCGAACAGTCGCTCCGGAGATTTCTCCTTCTGCTCGGTTCATTTTGTCGGTTAAAGTACCGTCTTCTTAGTTTTCAATCGAAATTAAACCGTAACCTGTCGATTCAGTCTCTGTCTGTGGTATTTGTGAGTACTAGATAGGTTATATTTTACTCTGTTCTGTGTGGAACTTGTAAACGTTTCATTGGTTTGGTTTGAACCGATCAAGTTGTTTAAAAAATCTTAAATTGTACTTTTAGAGTGTGGTTACTGGTTCTTATCGGTTCTAAAAAAAACAGATTTTATTACATTTTTTCCACGACCTGTGACACGGTTGGGAACTGATAAGAAGATCTTGCCTGGCGGATTGCCATAAAAGGGTAAGTTTGAATAGGGCTGGCACTATGTCTGAGAAACCTAAAAGAAAAACCGGGCCCACTGGGTTTCAATACTGTAGTGTGTGTGGGGAAGTCTTTGCCAAGGCTGATCCCCACACCACCTGTGTTTATTGTCTGGGGTTTGACCACCTCAACGCAGACTGCCAGATTTGTAAAAATTTTCCTGCAGCTACCCTGGAAAAGAGAGTTGGTAGGCTCAGGGAAAGGGAGGCCAAAAAGTCCACTGAACCAGATGGCCAGCCCGGTTCGGTTCAAAACGAACCAGAAGGAGTGCCCTCTGACCAGGGCGAGACTTCTTCAGGCAAAAGGAGATCCAACTCTGAGGAGTCGGTTCCAGCAAAAAGGACTAGAAAATCAGCTGGTGTGGAGCCAAAACTTTCCCCTCCAACCACTGAAGAAATAGCCAAAGCAATCAAAATTGTCCAGTCGCTTTCCCCGGTTCCGAACGAACCAGAACCATCAGGTAGGCGCTCAGTTCGGCCGGTTCCACCGGTTCAAGAGTATGATTTAGAGGAGTTTTATGAACCGGAGGAGGGGGAAGAGGAGAGTGAATGTGGATTTGAAAGTCTGGATATGCCCATTGACCCGGACATCTCCCCAGACAGACCTTCAGGAGTGTCTCCTCCTAGAATTTCTGAGTCCCCTTCTCATTTTATGTTTTATAAAAAAGTGGCTGAAACCCTCCAGCTCCCTATGGAGAAAGCTGTGGATGATCAAGAGGAGCCTGACTTTGTAGAAATGATGGATATCCCAGAGTCTAGGAGGCTGTCTATACCCTTGCATAAATCTTTTGGGAAACAGACATTTAAAATTCTAAAAACTCCTAACACTATACCTCCTGTGGATAAGAGCATGGACAAGAGGTACACATTGTCAGGCTCTGATACAGAGTTTCTTACACAACAATGCAGCCATGTTGGGATAGTGCAGGCTGCAGCCTGTGACAAGGCAAATATTCCCTTGGCTTCACACCCCCTAGACAAGGACTCCAGGAGTATTGATGCAATGGCAAAGAAACTGTACATGGCAGCATCCTTGAGACTCAAACAGGCGAATTATATGGCCTATGTGCTAGATATCAGAAATCCAGATGGGACACTGTCATGGCTTTAGCAAAACAGGTCCCTGGCTAGCTTGCCAAGGAGCTGGAACAGGTGGCTGCTGATGGTATTGAGGCATCCAAGGTGCAATTCCATGCTGCATGGACTCAAATGATGTGTCATCAAGAGTCATGGCTACATCTGTGGCACTTCGAAGAATGGCTTGGCTCAGATGTACTAGCCTGTCACAGGATACCCAGACTAAGGCCATGGATTTTCCTGTTGTGGGTAATTCTCTGTTTGGGGAGCAGACAGAGAATTGTATGAAGAAAATGGATGAGTATAGGACCACCTATAGGAGTGCACAAGCCAAGGAAAGGCAGGCCACTCCTCAAAGGCAGCTTCCCGGGGCAGGGGCATGCCTTTTCATAGGCCTTTTTATCAATCCCAGGCCTCCTTTTCTGCTTATGCCCAGAGGAGGTTCTTTAGAGGGAGAGGCAGACGGGGTACAAGCAGGCCTGATTCCACCCCTCAGCCCAAAGCCCCTGCCAAGCAGACACCCTGATGGGGTTGCCAGGGCCGATTCTCAGCTACCTGTAGGGGGCAGGCTGGCTTACTTTGTCCAGGACTGGGAGTCTCTGACATCAGACAAATTGGTCCTGGAAGTAGTAAGCCAGGGACTGGTTCTTAGCTTCAAAAAGTTTCCAAAGATGAGAACCAGATCCTTTCCACCTGCAAATCAATCAGAGGCACTTGCCTTAGAAGCAGAGGTCTCTTCCCTCCTAGCTCTCAGAGCAGTGGAAAGGGTTCCACCCCTACACCAGGGCAAAGGATTGTATTCCAGGTACTTCCTTACTCCAAAAAAAACAGGAGAATGGCAGCCCATCCTGGATCTCAGATACTTAAACAAGCACCTTTTAAAACCAAAATTCAAAATGGTGACTCTGGGAATTATTCTACCCTCTCTAAGGCCAGGGGACTGGCTAGTGTCCCTGGACCTCAAGGATGCCTACTTCCATATTCTCATCAGAAGCTCCCATTCGAAAGTACCTCAGGTTCAAGCTGCCCTCGGCCATTTCCAGTTCAGAGCAATGCCCTTTGGCCTCACCTGTGCTCCAAGGTTTCACAAAATGCCTGGCAGTAGTAGTCGCTTCTCTAAGAAGGCAGAAAATTGCCATCTTCCCTTACTTGGACGACTGGCTCATAGTAGGCCAGTCCCCAGACCAAGTCAAGTTACACTTACAGATAACTCAGCAACTGCTCACTTCTTTGGGTTTCCTTCTAAATCTTCCAAAGTCAGTTCTAGAGCCTGTCCAGCTCCTCACCTTCATAGGCACAGAGCTAGACACAGAGAAGGCCAGAGTCTTCCTTCCCCTGGACAGGGCAAGGACCCTGGTCTCTCTGGCCTCCTCTTTCACCCTGCAGGTATCTCAACCAGCAAGGCATTTTCTACAGCTCCTGGGGCACATGGCTGCTTCTACAGCAGTAGTGCAGGGAGCAAGATTTCAGATGAGGGACATTCAGTTCCATTTGAGAGCCTTTTGGTCTCAAAGGAAGGATCCTCTGACCAAATTGATCCTAGTAACTCGAACTCTGATCCAGGCCCTACACTGGTGGCAGGATCAGAACAACCTGAGTCAAGGGGTTCTCTTTGTCACTCAGTCTCACTCTTTAATCCTTACTACAGATGCCTCCCTCTTGGGATGGGGGGCTCACATGGGTGACCTCACCACCCAGGGGTTGTGGTCCCCTCAGGAATCTCTGCTCCACATCAATCTGTTGGAACTCAGAGCAGTATTTCTAGCACTTCAAGCTTTTTCCAAATCTGTTCAGAACAAAGTTGTTCAGGTCAGAACAGACAACACCACCACAATGTGGTACATCAACAAGCAAGGAGGCACTCGGTCTATGGCCTTGTGCACCAAAGCAATGAAGTTGTGGTCTCTGGCTTACTCCCTGAACACCTCCCTCACGGCAGTTCACCTCCCAGGCAAGGACAATGTCCTGGTAGATGCTATCAGCAGGATTTCCCAGGGCCATCACAAATTGTCACTGGACCCCATGGTCTTGGAGGTGATATTTTCCAGATGGGGCACCCCACAGATAGATCTTTTTGCAGCCCCAGACAATCACCAACTTCCCCTTTTTTGCTGCAGGCCCCCAGTGTTGGGCTCAGTCCCCATGGATGCCTTAGTTCTCAATTGGGAAGGGAAGTTTCTCTATGCTTTTCCCCCCTTCCCTCTCCTGTTCAAAGTGCTAGTCAAAATCAGATCTTAACCCTGCAAGATGATCCTGATTGCTCCAGACTGGGCCAGACAGCCCTGGTATCCACTCCTACTGTCCTTAGCAGTCCATATTCCCCTGTGTCTTCCCAGGAATTACAACCTGTTAACCTGTGCTCAGGGGAGGGTTTGGTACCCGAACCTCAAATCTCTCAATCTCAGGGCCTGGCTCTTAAAGAGTTAGAGTTTGTTGATTTGCACCTTTCCCAAGGAGTAATGGATATCCTGAAGGCTTCTAGAAAACCTTCCACCAGGGCTACTTATAATTCCAAATGGAAAAGATTTTCCATATGGTGCTCTGGTAAGCATATTTCCCCAGAATCTGCTGATCTACCCACAGTCCTGGATTATATGGTCCATTTAAATAGCTTGGGGCTGAGGCCAGCTACACTGAAGGTGCATCTGGAAGCTGTGTCTGCTTTTATTTCAGCAGGTAAGCACTCTTCTCTTTCAGCTCACCCTATATTCTCCAAGTTTTTTAAGGGATTGCTTCACACCAACCCTCCATTCAGGGACCCTACCCCTGCCTGGGACCTTAATGTTTGCATTGCTCAGCTTATGCAACCCCCTTTTGAGCCTTTGTCTTCAGCAGACCTTAAGTACTTGACTTGGAAGACTGTGTTTCTGGTAGCCATCACTTCTGCCAGATGCATAAGTGAATTACAAGCTTTGTCAGTGGAGCCTGATTTTATCTCTTTTCATAGAGATAAGGTGGTCCTCAGGACTATCAGGAAGTTCTTGCCTAAGGTGGTTTCAGATTTCCACCTTAATCAATCTATGTCTCTTCCAGTGTACTTCACTGACCATTCCTCCTCTGGCAAGAGGAGGCTACACAGTTTAGATGTGAAAAGAGCCCTTAGTTACTACATAGAGCGTACCAAGGGTCACAGGTTTGACTCTCTCTCCAACTGTTCCTCACTTATGGTGAGGTTGGTAAAGGGAAACCTGCCACTAAAAGATCCATTGCCAGGTGGATTGTCTCTTGTATCCAGTTTTGCTATGAAAAACTGGGTGAGTTCCTCTCAGGCCTGAGGGCTCACTCTAACAGAGGTACAGCTGCTTCCCTGGCTGCTGCCATGGACATCCCTATTCTAGAGATATGTCAAGCAGCTACCTGGAAAACAGTTCACACTTTTACCAAGCATTACTCCCTGGACATCCAGGCTAGGAGTGATGCTCAGTTTGGCACAGCTGTGCTTCAAAGCCTATTTCCTAAGTAGGTTATGTCCCTCCTCCATGGAGGTACTGCTTTGTAGTCTGCATATGTCAGAATATAGCAAGGCTTCATGTTGTCTGAAGAAATAATTACTCACCTTAGTAATGTTGTTTCTTCTAATGGAGTCTTGCTATATTCTGACCTCCCCCCTGCCTACCCCTCTCAGAACCTTTGTTTTTTGGATGTGGGTAGGCAGTGCAGTGTTAGCACTTAGTAGATGCCCACCTTGTTGTTTCACCCCTTCTCTTCTTGGAGTGAGTTGGTGTTATGTCTTTCATTTTTTGGGTCTCCTGACTTGAATCTTTGTTTTGGGACCAAAAAATGTGTTTTATGTTTGATAGCCAGTTGTCTAGTGTAGGTTTACAGCTTCCACACAGGACCTTAGTGAGTTTAGCTCGTAAAGATCTGACGGTTTGAGTTTGAAGAACAACAGACAGAGTCTCAACCGAGCTTGAGCTCAGCATTCCATGCCTGGTATGGAAAGTTTAACTCTTTCATCTCCGGGGCAGTTCGAAGACTGGGACTCACTGCATATGTCAGAATATAGCAAGACTCCATTAGAAGAAACAACATTACTAAGGTGAGTAATTTTTTCTTCCCCTCCATAAATCTTTTGGGAAACAGACACAAAAAAATCTTAAAGTCTCCTAACACTATACCTCCTGTGGATAGAAGAATGGACAAGAGGTATACACTTTCAGGCTCAGATACGGAGTTCTTATATCAGCAATGCAGCCATGTTGGGGTAGTGCAGGCTGCTGCCTGTGACAAGGCAAATATTCCCTTGGCTTCACACCCCCCCCGACAAGGACTCCAGAAAGATTGATGCCATGGCAAAGAAGTAGTACATGGCATCTTCTTTGGGACTCAGGCAGGCAAATTACATGGCCTATACAGCCAGGTACCAGAAGTCCAGGTGGGACACTCTACTGGCACTGGCTAAACAGGCCTCCCTCCAGCTAGCCAAGGAGCTGGAGGCAGTGGCTGCAGATGGGATTGAGGCATCTAAAGTTCAGTTTCATGCTGCTGTGGACTCTAATGATGTGTCATCAAGAGTCATGGCTACATCTGTGGCTCTTCAGAGGATGGCTTGGCTCAGATGTATTAGCTTCTTGCAGGACACACAGGCTAAGGCCATGGATTTTCCTGTAGTGGGTAATTCTCTGTTTGGGGAGCAGATAGAGAATTACATGAAGAAAATGGATGAGTACAGGACCACTTACAGGAGTGCTCAGGCCAAGGAAAGGCAGGCAACTCCTCTAAGGAAACAGTCTAGGGGCTGGGGCAGGCCTTTTCAAAGGCCTTTTTACCAAGCACAGGCCACTTCTTCCTTTTCTCAGAGGGAGAGGCAAAAGGGGGATGAGCAGGGCTGCATCCACTCCTCGGCCTAAAGCTTCTGCCAAGAAGACACCCTGATGGGCCTGATCAGGTCGACTCTCCTATTCCAGTAGGGGGCAGGCTGGCTTACTTTGTCCAGGACTGGATGTCTATTACATCAGACAAGTGGGTCCTGGAAGTAGTAAGCCAGGGACTGGTTCTCAGCTTCAAAAAATGTCCGAAGATGAGAGCCATATCTTTTCCACCTGCAAATCTCTCAGAAACCCTTGCCCTAGAGGCAGAGGTTTCTTCTCTCCTAGCTTTAAAAGCTATAGAGAGAGTACTTATCCTACACTGGGAAAAAGGACTGTACTCCAGGTACTTCCTGACCCTCAAAAAGACAGGGGAGTAGTGACCCATCCTAGACCTAAGATATCTAAATAAACATCTTTTAAAACCAAAGTTCAAGATGATAACTCTGGGAATAATCCTTCTGTCTGTAATGCTAGGGGACTGGCTAGCCTCCCTGGACCTCAAAGATGCCTACTTTCACATTCCCATCAGGTGATCCCACAGAAAGTACCTCAGGTTCGAGTTGCCGTCGGGCCACTATCAGTTCAGAGCAATGCCCTTTGGCCAAACCTCAGCCCCAAGGGTTTTCACAAAGTGCCTGGCAGTAGTAGTTGCCTTTCTAAGAAGGCAAAAGATTTCCATTTTTCCTTATTTGGACGATTAGCTAATAGTGGGTCAGTCTGCAGATCAAGTCAAGTCTCACCTACAAATGGCCCAGCAAGTGTTCACTTCTCTAGGATTTCTTCTCAACCTTCCCAAGTCAGTTCTCATACCAGTCCTGCTTCTTACCTTTATAGGGGCAGAACTGGACACACTCAGAGCAAGAGTCTTTCTTCATCTAGAAAGGGCAAGGGTTCTTATGGAACTTGCTTCTTCCTTCAGCCTTCAGGCATCTCGACCAGCAAGGCATTTCCTCCAGCTCTTGGGCCACATGGCAGCTTCAGCAGCAGTGGTCCAAGGGGCAAGATTCCAGATTAGGGATATTCAGTTCCATCTGAGAGCTTTCTGGTCTCAGAAGAAGGATTCCCTTACCAAACTGATCCCAGTGACTCTGACATTGATCCAAGCTCTCCAGTGGTGGCAGGATCAGGACAATTTAAGACAAGGTGTTCCATTTGTAGCTCAGCCTTGTTCAGTGGTCCTTACCACAGATGCTTCCCTCCTGGGCTGGGGAGCCCACCTGGGGTCCCTTACTGCCCAGGGGCTGTGGTCCCCCCAAGAATCCCTTCTCCACATCAATCTTCTAGAGCTCAGGGCAGTTTTTCTGGATCTCTGGCTCTAAAAGTGTTCTCACAGTCAGTACAGAACAAGGTGGTTCAAGTCAGAACAGACAACACCACCACCATGTGGTACATAAACAAGCAGGGAGGCACTCAGTCCATGGCCTTGTGCATGGAAGCCATGAAGTTGTAGTCCCTGGCTTATTCCCTGCAAACCTCTCTTGTAGCAGTTCACCTTCCAGGCAAGGACAATGTGCTAGCAGATGCACTGAGCAGGATTTCCCAAGGCCATCATGAATGGTCCCTGGACCCTCATGTGTTGAAAATGATTTTTTCAAGGCGAGGCACTCTAGAGATAGATCTCTTTGCAGCCCCAGACAATCACCAACTCCCTCTCTTTTGTTGCAAACCTCCAGTCCTGGGCTCAGTCCCTCTGCATGCCCTGATCCTGAATTGGGAGGGGAAGTTTCTGTATGCCTTTCCCTCCTTCCCACTCCTGTTCAAAGTTTTGGTAAAAATAAGGTCTCAACCATGCAAGATGATTCTGATTGCTCCAGATTGGACCAGACAGCCCTGGTACCCCCTGTTGCCATCCCTAGCAGTCCATCTTCCCCCGTCTCTTCCCAGGAATTACAACCTGTTAACATCCTCTCAGGGAAGGATTTGGTACCCCAATCTTCAGTCTCTCAATATCAAAGTATGGCTCTTGAAGAGTTAGAGTTTGCAGATCTGCATCTTTCCCAAGGGGTTCTGGATATCCTCAAGGCTTCTCGGAAGCCCTCCACCAGAAAGACTTACAACTCCAAAAGGCAAAGATTCAGCATTTGGTGTTCTAAGAAGCATATTTCTCCAGACACTGCTGAATTGTCTACGGTTCTGGATTATATGGTCCTTCTTAATGGCCTAGGCCTCAGACCAGCTACTCTCAAGGTACACTTGTCAGCTGTTTCTGCGTTTTTGTCTGTGGGAAGCCTTCCTCATTATCTTACCATCCTGTGTTCTGTAAATTTTTTAAAGGATTGATTCACACCAATCCTCCTTTTAGAGACCCTGCCCCTGCCTGGGATTTGAATGTTTGCATTGCTCAACTTTTTGCAACCCCCTCTTTGAGCCTATGTCTTCAGCAGAGCTTAAGTACTTGACTTGGAAAACTGTGTTCCTGGTAGGCATTACCGCTGCCAGGCATATCAGTGAATTGCAAACCCTGTCACTGGATCCTGATTTTATCTCATTTGACAGGGATAAAGTGGTCCTTAGAACCAATAGAAGGTTCTTGACCAAAGTGGTTTCAGACTTCCATTTAAACCAATCTATGTCTCTCCCTGTTTTCTTCACTGATCATTCTTCCTCAGGAGAGAGGAGGCTACACAGTTTAGATGTCAAAAGAGCCCTTAGTTACTACATAGGGCATACCAAGGGTCACAGGTTTGACTCCCTCCAGTTGTTCCTCACTTATGGAGAAGTGGAAAAGTGCTAACCTGCCACCAAAAGATCTATTGCCAGGTGGATCGTGTCTTGCATACAATTCTGCTATGAAAAACTGGGAAAAACTCCACCCTCAGGCTTGAGGGCTCATTCCACGGTAGGTACAGCTGCTTCCCTGGCTGCTGCCTGGGATATCCCTCTCAGAAATTTGTCAAGCAGCCACCTGGAAAACAGTCCATATCTTTACCAAGTATTACTCTCTGGATATCCAGGCTAGGAGTGATGCTCGGTTTGGCACAGAAGTTCTTCAGAGCCTATTCCCAAAGTAGGTTCTGTCCCTCCTCCATGGAGGTACTGCTTGGTAGTCTGCAATTGTTAGAATACAGCAAGACTTCATGTTGTTTGAAGAAAAAATTACTGATCTTAGTAATTATATTTCTTCTAATGGAGTCTTGCTGTATTCTGACTTGCCTCCCCTCTCAGAACCTGTTTTTGGGAAGTGGGTGGGCAGGTGCAGTGTTGCACCCCAGGGGTGTTTTTTGCTTGCACCCTCCTCCTTCTTGTTTGGGTGCTTATTTATTATTGTTATTTTTAGTAGATTTTGTTTTGTTTTTGGGTTTCCTGACTTGAGTCTTCCTTGGGAATCCAAAACTTTTTTTCAGCCAGTTGGCTAGTAAAAATGTTTACAATTTCCACATGGAATTTTTAGTTTAGTTGGGCTTGTAAGAATCTGATGGTTTAACTTCAGAACACTCCAGACAGAGACTTCAACCAAGCTCGAGCTCAGCATTGTATGCCCTGCATAGAAAGTTAACTCTTTGTTCTCCGGGGCAGTTCAAAGGTTGGGAATCACTGAAATTGTCAGAATACAGCAAGACTCCATCAGAAGAAATATAATTACTAAGGTGAGTAATTTTTTCTTTTAGAACATCTGCTAATGAACATGACACTGCCATTTTCATAATGTGTCTCTAACGCAGGCTTTCCACAGCAACCACGCTATTGTGCGCTGGAACTGCGAAAACAGATTTTGGTCAGGATGTGAAAAATGACAGCTGTAATGTTCATTAGGAGGTGTAGAAAAAATGGCACTGTTGAAAATATGGAGAGAAAATATTATAAGTTTGCGAACCGACGAGCTTGTGCGAAAACTGCACAATGCACGCTCATAAAACACAGTCATTTTATGGAGTATTGTCACCAAATTTTCAACACAGACATTTTGGGACCTCTGCTCATGAACAGTTCACTGTCATTTTCATAATGTGTCCCGAACAGTGATTTTGCACAGCGACGAGCTATTCTGCGCCAGAAGTGTGAAAATGCATTTCAGCAGAGATGTGAAAAATGACAGCTATACGGTTCACAAGAAGGTGTGGTAAAATGCCAATGTTGAGAATGTGGCATGAAAATATTGCAAATGGGCTAACTTATAAGCGTGTGTTGCACAGTTGCTACGCATGCTTGTAAAACAGTCATTTTATGGAGTATTGTCACCAAATTTTCTACACAGGCATTTTGGGCCCTCTGCTCATGAACAGTGTTGCTGTCATTTTTATAATGTGTCATGAACACTGACTTCACACAGCAACCGCGCTATTCTGCGCCTGAAGTGCAAAAACACATTTCGGCCAGGATGTGAAAAATGACAGCAGTATGGTTCACATGAAGGTGTGGTAAAATGCCAATTTTGAGAATCTGGCATGAAAATAGTGCAAATGCGCAAACTTACGAGTGTGCGTTGCGCAGTTGCTATGCCCGCTCATAAAACAGTCATTTTTTGAATTTTTCCCCCCAAACTTGCAACATAGGCTTTTTGAGAGCCCCTTCCATGAACAGTGGCACTGTCATTTTGTTACTCAGTCACAAAAGGTGATTCTGTGCAGTGACTGCAAAATCATCTTTCAAACAACATGAAGTCTTGCTATATTATGACTATTGCAGTTTGTCCCAGCCTTAGAACTGCTCCGGAGGTGAAAGAGTTAACTTCCATGCAGAGCATGGAGCTTAGAGCGGAGCTCAGTTCAGAAGCTCTGTTAGGCTGGTTTCAAACCAAACCGTCAGATCTTTACTCACCTCACTGAACAGTCGCTCCGGAGATTCCTCCTGTTGCTGTTCGGGTTCATTTCTTCAGTTTAAAGCGCTATTTCTCGGTTTAATTTAACTGCTATTTAATTATTTTAACCGCAAAACCGATCAGTTCAGGCTCTGTCTATGGTAATCGTAAGTAATAGATAGGGTTTTTTCTGTGTGGAACTCGTAAAGTATTATCGGTTCGGTTGAACCGATCGAGTTGTATTAAAATATAAGTTTAAAGCTTTTAAGGCTTCTTAGAGTGCGGTTCCCGGTTCTTATCGGTTCTAAAAAAAATGGATTTCATTACAGTTTTTCCACGACCCGTGACACGGTTTGGAACCGATAAGGGTGTCTTGCCTGGCACTGCCATTAAAAGGGCAAGTTTGTTGGTTAGGCTGGCATCATGTCTGAGAAACCCAAAAGAAAAACTGGGCCCACTGGGTTTCAACACTGTAGTGTCTGTGGGGAAGCCTTTGCCAAGGCTGACCCACACACTACATGTGTCTATTGTCTGGGGTTTGACCACCTCAATTCAGACTGCCAGATTTGTAAAAATTTCCCTGCAGCCACCCTGGACAAGAGAGTGGGCAGGCTCAGGGAACGAGAGGCCAAAAAGTCCGCTGACCCGGATGGCCAGCCCGGTTCAGTGCCAACCGAACCGGAGGGAGTGCCCTCTGACCAGGGCAAGACTTCCTTGGGCAAACGAAAAGCTGGCTCTGAGGAGCCAGTTCCAGCAAAGAAATCTAAAAAATCAGCAGGTTTGGAGTCCAAAATTCCTTCTCAACTGCTGCAGAGATAGCCAGGGCAATACAGATTGTCAGTCCCTGTCCCGTTCCTCCGAACTGCCACTGTCTGGCAAAAGGTCGGTTTGGTCGGTTCCAGTGGTTCAGGATTATGATATAGAAGCCAGAGGAGGGGGATGAGGATTATGATCAGTGTGAATGTGACTTTGAAAGTCTGGATGTGCCCATTGAACTGGACATCTCCCCAGACAGACCTTCAGGTGAGTCTCCCCCTAGGCTTTCTGAGTCCCCTTCTCATTTTTTGTTTTATAAAGAAGTTGCTGAGACCCTCCAGCTTCCCTTAGAGGAGGCTTTGGATGAGCAAGAGGAGCCTGACTATGTGGAGATGATGGATATCCCAGAGTCCAGGAGGTTGTCCATCCCTTTACATAAATCTTTTAGAAAACAAACAATAAAATTTTAAAGCTCCTAATTCTGTGCCTCCTGTGGATAAAAGATGGACAGGAGGTACACTTTGTCAGGTCCTGATACAGATTTTCTTTCACAGCAATGCAGTCATGTTAGTAGTTCAGGCTGCAGCCTGTGATAAAGCTAATATTCCACTGGCTTCACATCCTCCTGACAAGAATTCCAGGAAGATTGATGCCATGGCCAAAAACAATACATGGCAGCATCCTTGGGACTCAGACAAGCTAACTATATGGCTTATGTTGCAAGATACCAGAAATCTAGATGGGATACTGTCATGGCCTTAGCCAAACAGGTCCCTGGCCAGCTCGCAAAGGAGCTGGAGCAGGTGGCTCTTGATGGTATTGAGGCATCTAAGGTGCAATTCCATGCTGCAGTGGATTCTAACGATGTATCCTCTAGAGTCAGGGCTACATCTGTGGCTTTTCGGAGATTGGCCTGGCTCAGGTGTACTACTTTGTCACATGATACCCAATCTAAGGCTATGGATTTTCCTGTGGTGGGAAATTCTCTGTTTGGGGAGCAGACAGAGAATTATATGAAGAAAATGGATGAATATAGAACCACTTACAGGAGTGCACAAGCCAAGGAACGGCAAGCCACTCCTCAGAGGCAGCCCCCCCAGGGGTAGGGGTAAGCCTTTTCACAGGCCTTTTACCAGACTCAGGCCTCCTCCTCTTCAGCCTATGTACAGAGGGGTTCTTCAGAGGAGAGGCAGATGGGGTTCGAGCAGGCCTGCTCCCACCCCTCAGCCTAAAACCCCTCCAAACAGGCACCCTGATGGGATGCCCAGGGTTGGCTCTCCACTACCTGTAGGGGGCAGGTTGGCTCACTTCATCCAGGACTGGCAGTCTTTAACTTCAGACAGGTGGGTCCTGGAAGTAGTGAGCCAGGGTCTGGTTCTCAGCTTCAAGAAATTTCCAAAGATGAGAGCCAGATCTTTTCCACCTACAAACCCTTTAGAGACTCTTGCTTTGGAAACAGAAGTCTCAACCCTCCTGGCTCCCAGAGCTGTAGAAAAGGTTTCTCCCCTTCACCAGGGCAAGGGTCTGTACTCCAGGTACTTCCTTACCCCAAAAAAGACAGGAGTGGCGGCCTATCCTGGATCTAAGATATCTAAACAAGCACCTTTTAAAGCCAAAGTTCAAAATGGTGACACTGGGAATGATTTTACCCTCCCTAAGGCCAGGGGACTGGCTAGCTTCCCTGGACCTCAAAGATGCCTACTTCCATGTTCTTATCAGAAGCTCCCATCGAAGTACCTCAGATTCGAACTGCCCTCAGGCCATTATCAGTTCAGAGCAATGCCCTTGGCCTCACTTCTGCCCCAAGGTGTTCACAAAATGTCTGGCAGTAGCAGTCGCTCACCTAAGAAGGCAAAAGATTGCCATTTTCCTACCTGGATGACTGGCTCATTGTGGGTCAGGTCTCAGACCAGAATCAGATCACCTGCTAGTTACCCACAGCTGTTTACCTCTCTGGGATTTCTTCTCAATCTTCCAAAGTCAGTTTTGGAACCTGTCCAGGTACTCACCTTTATAGGCGCAGAACTGGACACAAAGCAGGCCAGAGCCTTCCTTCCCTTGGAAAGGGTAAGGACCTTAGTGCCCTGGCCGCCTCCTTCACTCTGCAGGTCTCGACCAGCAATGCATTTCCTGCAGCTCCTAGGGCACATGGCTGCCTCCACAGCTGTGGTGCAAGGAGCAAGATTTCAGATGAGGGACATTCAGTTCCATTTGAGAGCTTTCTGGTCTCAAAGAAGAGATCCTCTATCCAAGTTAATCCCAGTGACTCGAACTCTGATCCAGGCCCTTCAGTGGTGGCAGGATCAGAGCAATCTGAGACAGGGGGTGCCTTTCATCCCTCTGTCCCATTCCTTGACCCTTACTACAGATGCATCCCTCTTGGGATAGGGAGCTCACGTGGGCGACCTCTCCACCCAGGGATTATGGTCCTCTCAGGAATCTCTGCTCCACATCAATCTGTTGGAACTCAGAGCTGTTTTTCTAGCACTTCAGGTTTTCTCTGTATCTGTTCAGAACAAGGTGGTACAGGTCAGAACAGACAACACTACTACAATGTGGCACATCAACAAACAAGGGGGCACTCGGTCTTCGGCCTTGTGCACCGAGGTGATGAAGTTGTGGTCTCTGGCTTACTCCTGAACACTTCCCTCACAGCAGTTCACCTCCCAGGCAGGACAATGTCCTGGCAGATGCCCTCAGCAGGATTTCCAGGGCCATCACGAATGGTCACTGGATCCCCTAGTACTGGGGATAGTGTTTGCCAGATGGGGCACTCCTCAGATAGATCTTTTCGCAGCCCCAGACAATCATCAACTTCCACTGTTTTGTTGCAGGCCCCCAGTGTTGGGCTCGGTTCCCCTGGATGCCTTTCTCCTTGATTGGGAAGGGAAGTTTCTTTATGCCTTCCCCCCTTCCCTCTCCTGTTCAAAGTACTAGTCAAAATCAGGTCTCAGCCCTGCAAAATGATCCTGATTGCTCCAGACTGGGCCAGGCAGCCCTGGTACCCACTCCTTCGGTCCTTAGCAGTCCATCTTCCCCTGTGTCTCCCCAGGAACCACATCTGTTAACCTGTGCTCAGGGGAGAGTTTGGTATCCGAACTCCAACCCTCAGCCTCAAGGCTTGGCTCTTGAGCAGTTAGAGTTTGCTGATTTGCAACTTTCTCAAAGTGTTCTCGAAATCCTGAAGGCTGCTAGGAAGCCTTCCACCAGGGCTACCTATAACTCCAAGTGGAAAAGGTTTTCCATATGGTGTTCTGGGAACCATGTTTCCCCAGAATCTGCTGATCTACCCTCTGTATTGGACTACATGGTCCATCTTAATTCTTTGGGACTGTGACCAGCCACCCTGAAAGTGCACTTGGCTGCTGTCTCTGCCTTCATTTCAGCAGGAAGCCCTCTTCTCTTTCTGTTATCCTGTATTTTCCAGTTTTTTAAAGTTGCTTCACACCAATCCTCCATTCAGGACCCTCTTGGCTTGGGATCTTAATGTATGCATTGCTCAGCTAATGCAACCCCCTTGACCTCTGTCTTCAGCAGAGCTTAAGTATTGACTTGGAAAACTGTATTTCTGGTAGCCATCACTTCTGCCAGGCGTATAAGTGAGTTACAGGCTTTATCAGTAGAAACTGACTTTATTTCCTTTCACAGGGATAAAGTAGTCCTCAGGACTAACAGGAAGTTTTTGCCTAAGGTGGTTTCAGATTTCCACCTTAACAATCTATTTCACTTCAGTGTTCTTCACTGATCATTCCTCCTCTGGTGAGAGGAGGCTGCACATCTTAGATGTTAAGAGGGCCTAAGTTACACATAGAGCATACCAAGGGTCACAGGTTTGACTCCTCCAACTGTTTCTCACTTATGGTGAGGTTGGGAAAGGAGACCTGCCACTAAGAGATCCATTGCCAGGTGGTTGTTTCTTGTATCAATTTGCTATCAAAAGCTGGGTAAGTTTCCCCCAGGCCTGGGGCTCACTCTACCAGGGTACAGCTGCATCTCTAGCTGCTGCTAGAGACATCCCTATCTTGGAGATATGTCAGGCAGCTACTTGGAAGACAGTACAGCTTTCACCAAGCATTACTCCCTGGATATTCAGGCCAGGAGGGATGCTCGGTTTAACACAACCGTGCTTCAGAGCCTATTCCTAAGTAGGTTCTGTCCCTCCTCCATGGAGGTACTGCTGTGTAGTCTGCAGTACTCATAATATAGCAAGACTTCATGTTGTTTGAAGAAAAAATTACTCACCTAGTAATGTTGTTTCTTCTAATGGAGTCTTGCTTATATTATAACCCACCCCACCTGCCCTCTCAGAACTCCTACTTTGGGTATGGGGTGGGTAGTCCTCTGTTGGCATTTATTGATGCCCTCTTTCATGTTTGGGTGTTGTGTTTATTTAGTTATTTTATCTTTTCTGGTCCACTGACTTGAGTCTTTGTGTTGGGACCAGGAAAATGTGTTAATATATTAGTGGCCAGTTGGCTAGTGTCGTTACAGCTTCCACACAGAACCTTAGTGAGTTTTTGCTCGTAAAGATCTGATGGTTTCGGTTTGAAACCAGCCTAACAGAGCTTCTGAACTGAGCTCGCGCTCTAAGCTCCATGCTCTGCATGGAAGTTAACTCTTTCACCTCCGGAGCAGTTCTAAGGCTGGGACAAACTGCAATAGTCATAATATAGCAAGACTCCATTAGAAGAAACAACATTACTAAGGTGAGTAATTTTTTCTTCAGGACCAAATAACGCCATGACAGTGCAAGAATTCATGAGAAGGGGTCCCAAAAACCCCATGTTGAAAGTTTGGGGCCAAAATTCACAAAAATGCCCGAGATATGCACTAAAGTCGAAAAAACCCTATTCATTCCATTACACAGCTTACTGACATTTCTTCAGTTCGCAGTCAGCTTTGAAGAGTGCAGACGTGTTCAAACAACATGAAGTCTTGCAATATTATGACAATTGCAGTATGACTACAGGTTAGAACTGCTCCGGAGGTGAAATAGTTAACTTTCCATGCAGGCATGGAACTTAGAGCGCAAGCTCGGTTGAAAACTCTGTCTGTTGTGCTTCAAACGCAAACTGTCAGATTCTTTACTCCGCCTCACTGAACAGTCGCTCCAGAGATTTCTCCTTCTGCTCAGTTCATTTTGTCGGTTTAAAAGTATTATTTTTCGGTTTTTAGCCGAAATTAAACCGTAACCGGTTGGTTCAAGCTCTGTCTGTGGTAATGTAAGTAACAGATAGGTTTTTACATTTATTTTTTCTGTGTGGAACTTGTAATTCTTTATCGGTTCGGTTTGAACGATCAGGTTGTATTTAAAATCTACTAGTCCTTTTTTGAAGTGCGGTTCCCGGTTCTTATCAGTTCTAAAAAAGCTACATTCATTCGATTTTTCCGACCCGTGACACGGTTGGGAACCGATAAGGGTGTCTTGCTTGGTGGATTGCCATAAGCGGGCAAGTTGGTTAGGCTGGCATTATGTCTGAGAAACCCAAAGAAAACCCGGACCCACTGGGTTTCAACACTGTAGTGTTTGTGGGAAGCTTCTAAGGCTGACCCACACCATGTGTCTATTGTCTGGGGTTAACCACCTCAATTCAGACTGCCAGATTTGTCACAATTTCCCTGCTGCCACCATAGATAAGAGAGTTGGTAGGCTCAGGGAAAGGGAGGCCAAAAAGTCCACTGACCCGGATGGTCAGCCCGGTTCGGTGCCAACCGAACCGGAGGGAGTGCCTCTGACCAGGCGATACTTCCTCGGGCAAATGAAGAGCCTGTTCTGAGGCGCGTTCCAGCAAAAGGACTAGAAAGTCAGCTAGTGTAGAGCCAAAGTTTCTCTCCCAATACTGCTGAAATAGCTAAAGCAATTCAAATTGTCAGTCTCTCTCTCAGTTCCGACCGAACTGGCACCTTCAGGTAAGCGTTGAGTTCGCCGCTCCACCAGTTCAAAGTATGATTTTGAGGATTTTTAGGAACCGGGAGGGGGAAGAGGAATATGAGGAGAGGAATATGGTTTTGAAGATCTGGATGTGCCATTGATCCGGACATCTCTCCAGATAGACCTTAGGGTTTCTCCTCCAAGGCTTTCTGAGTCCCCTCTCATTTCATGTTTTATAAAAAGTTGTTGAAACTCTCCACCTCCCTGTTGAGGAAGCTGTTGATGACCAAGAGGAGCCAGACTATGTAGAAATGATGGATATTCCAGAGTCTAGGAGACTGTCTATCCTTTGCATAAATCTTTTTGGAAACAGACAGTAAAAGTTTTAAAAACTCCTCACACTATACCCCTGTGGATAAAAGGATGGACAAGAGGTATACCTTATCAGGCTCCGACACTGGTTCCTCACTCAACAATGCCAGCCATGTGGGGGTAGTGCAGGCTGCAACCTGTGACAAGGCTAATATTCCCCTAGCTCACACCCCTGAGAAGGACTCCAGGAAGATTGATGCTATGGCAAAGAAACAGATGCGTGGCAGCATCTTTGGGACTCAGACAAGCAAATTATATGGCTTATGCTGCTGGGTACCAAGAAATACAGATGGGATACTGTGCTGGCCTAGCGAAACAAATCCTTACCAGCTTGCCAGGGAGCTGGAACAGGTGGCTATGGATGCTATTGAGGCATCCAGGTGCAATTTCATGCTGCAGTGGACTCTAATGATGTTTCATCAAGAGTCATGGCTACATCTGTGGCACTCGCAGGATGGCTTGACTCAGATGTACTACCCTGTCTCAGGATACCCAGTCTAAGGCTATGGATTTTCCTGTTGGGGAAATTCTCTATTTGGGAGCAAACGAGAATTACATAAGAAAATGGATGAATATAGGACCACCTATGGGAGGCGCACAGGCCAGGAAGGCAGGCCACTCCTCCAAAAGCAGCTTCCTAGAGGTAGGGGCAGGCCTTTTCATAGGCCTTTTGCAAGCCCAAAGCTTCCTCCTCCGCCTATGCTCAGAGGGGTTCTTTAGAGGAGAGTAGACTGGGTACAAGCGGGTCTGCTTCCACCCCTCAGCCAGAAAGCCTCTGCAAGCAGGCACCCTGATGGGATTGCCAGGACGCATCTCCTCTACCTGTGGGGGAAGGCTGGCTTACTTTGTCCAGGACTGGAAGTCTTTAACATCAGACAAGTGGGTCCTGGAAGTAGTAAGCGGGGACTGGTTCTCAGTTTCAAAATTTCCAAGCTGAAAACCAGATCTTTCCACCTGCAACTCCATCAGAGGCACTCTCCCTAGAGGCAGAGGTCTCTATCCTCCTGGCTCTCAGAGCTGTGGAAAGGGTTCCTCTCCTACACCAGGGCAAAGGTTTGTACTCCATGTACTTCCTTACCCCAAAAGACAGGAGAATGGCGACCCATCCTGGATCTCAGATATTTAAACAAGCACCTTTTAAAGCCAAAGTTCAAAATGGTGACACTGGAATTGTTCTACCCTCTCTAAGGCCAGGGGACTGGCTAGCATTCCTGGACCTCCAAGGATGCCTCTCTTCCATATTCTCATCCAGAAGCTCCCATGAAAGTACCTCAGGTTCGAGCTGCCCTCAGAGCCACTACCAGTTCAGAGCAATGCCCTTGACCTCACTTCTGCCCCAAGGGTATTCACCAAATGCCTGGCTGTAGCAGTTGCCTACCTAAGAAGGCAAAGACTGCCATCTTTCCTTACCTGGACGATTGGCTCTTCGAGGCCAGTCCCCAGACCAGGTCAATTTACACCTTCAGATAACGCAGCAACTGCTTACCTCTCAAGGTTTCTCTGAATTCTCAAAGTCGGTTCTAGAGCCAGTCCAGCTCACCTTCTTAGGCACAGAACTGAACACACAGGAAGCCAGGGCCTTCCTCCCCCTGGACAGGGCAATGACCCTAGTCTCCCTGGCCTCCTCATTTACCCTGAAGGTCTCCCGGCCAGCAAGACATTTTCTGCAGCTCCTAGGACACATGGTTGCTTCCACAGCAGTTGTGCAAGGAGCAAGATTTCAGATGAGGGACATCCAGTTCCATTTGAGAGCTTTTTGGCCGATGAAGTTGTGGTCTCTGACTTACTCCCTGAACACCTCCCTTACGGCAGTTCACCTCCCAGGCAAGGACAATGTCCTGGCAGATGCTCTCAGCAGGATTTCCCAGGGCCACCACGAATGGTCACTGGATCCCCTGGTCTTGGGAGTAGTATTTGCCAGATGGGGCACCCCGCAGATAGATCTTTTTGCAGCCCCAGATAATCACCAACTTCCTCTTTTTTGCTGCAGGCCCCCAGTGTTGGGCTCACTCCTCCTGGATGCCTTAGCCCTCAGTTGGGAGGGGAAGTTTCTCTATGCCTTCCCTTCCTTTCCTCTCCTGTTCAAAGTGCTAGTCAAAATCAGATCCCAATCATGCAAAGTCATTCTGATAGCTCTGGATTGGGCCAGACAGCCCTGGTATCCACTCCTGCTGTCCTTAGCAGTCCATCCTCCCTGTCCCTTCCCAGGAATCACAATCTGCTAACCTGTGCCCAGGGAAGGGTCTGGTACCCGAATCTCAAATCTCTCAATCTCAAGGCTTTGTTCTTGAAGAGTTAGAGTTTGCTGATTTACACCTTTCCCAAGGTGTAATGGATATATTGAAGGCCGTGAGGAAGCCTTCCACCAGGGCTACTTACAATTCCAAATGGAAAAGGTTTTCCATATGGTGCTCGGAAAAGCATATTTCTCCAGTCTCTGCTGATCTACCCACAGTCCTGGATTATATGGTCCACCTGAATTCTTTGGGGTTGAGACCAGCTACTCTGAAGGTGCACTTGGCAGCTGTGTCTGCTTTTATTTCAGCAGGTAAATCCTCTTCCCTTTCAGCTCATCCTGTATTTTCCAAGTTTTTAAGGGGTTGTTTCACCAACCCTCCATTCAGGATCCTGCCTGCCTGGGGATCTTAATGTTTGCATTGCTCCAGCTTATACAACCCCTTTGAGCCCTTGTCTTCAGCTCAGCTCAAGTACTTGACTTGGAAAACTGTGTTTTTGGTAGCCATCACCTCTGCCAGATGCATAAGTGAATTACAAGCGTTGTCAGTGGAGCAGGAGTTTATCTCTTTTCACAGAGATAAGGTGGTCCTTTGGACTAACAGAAAGTTCCTGCCTAAGGTGGTTTCAGATTTCCACCTTAATCAATCTATTTCACTTTCAGTGTACTTCACTGACCATTCCTCCTCTGGGAAGAGGATGCTGCACAGCCTAGATGTGAAGAGAGCCCTTAGTTACTACATAGAGCATACCAAGGGACATAGGTTTGACTCCCTCCAACTGTTCCTCACCTATGGCAAAGTTGGTAAAGGGAAGCCAGCCACTAAAAGATCCATTGCCAGGTGGATTGTCTCTTGTATCCAATTCTGCTATGAGAAGTTGGGTAAAGTTTCCCCCTCAGGCCTGAGGGCTCACTCTACCAGAGGTACAGCTGCTTCCCTGGCTGCTGCCAGAGACATTCCTATTCTAGAAATATGTCAAGCAGCTACCTGGAAAACAGTTCACAGTTTTAGCAAGCATTACTCCCTGGACATCCAGGCTAGGAGTGATGCTCGGTTTGGCACAGCCGTGCTTTAGACCCTATTTCCTAGGTAGGTTCTGTCCCTCCTCCATGGGGGTACTGCTGTGTAGTCTGCAATTGTCATAATATAGCAAGACTTCATGTTGTTTGAAGAAAAAATTGCTCACCTTAGTAATGTTGTTTCTTCTAATGGAGTCTTGCTATATTATGACCTCCCTCCCTGCCTGCCCCTCTCAGAACCTCTGTTTTGGGGATGTGGGTGGGCAGTATAGGGTTGGCACTTTTTTTTTTGATGCCCACCTTGTTGTTTTTCACCTACCTTTTTGAGTGAATTGGTGTTGTGTTTTTGCATTTTCAAACAACATGAAGTCTTGCTATATTCTGACATATGCAGTATGACTGCAGGTTAGAACTGCTCCGGAGGTGAAAGAGTTAACTTTCCATGCAGAACATGGAACCTTGAGCGTGAGCTCGGTTGAACACTCTGGGCCAGATATTCAAAAGGGTAGCTCCATGCGCAATAGGGTTGCGCCAGCGCAAGTCCAAACTTGCTCCATTCTGCGATATTCAGCAGGAGGCAGTTGGGCCACAGAAAACATGCTGAGCAACAGCACAATGCAAATGAATGCATGCTGAACTGGAGGGGGAGGAACCATGCATAAACTGCACAGCCCGATATTCAGCTGGGCTCTGCAGAGTTGTGCAGGCGCAACCTCCAACCTGCGCCTGTACAGCTTTGAGCCAAAAAAAAAGGCTCAAGTCGAGGGCCACCCACAGGTGAGCTGCTGCATTGCAGGGTGCAACACAGCAGCTACCACCTGTGGCTGGCCCCCAACCCACTCCCTGTGCCCCTCCTGCAGCCCAATCATGGGTGAAAGAGTGAAAATCCCACCACCACCCCCCACTGGCCCGATTCGGGCAACAGCAGAAATGTCCCCCACCAGCCCAACCGCTGGCTGCATTAGTTTCAAAACAACCTCTCCAATACATCCCTGGTGGTCCATTGACCAAAGCCTGATCGCGGGCTGTATCACTTTAAAATACAACCCCTCTCCTCCCGAACATAGCCCTGGTGGTCCAGTGGACCGAAACTCCCAATCACGGGATGTATGCAGTAAATACCCCCCCAACACATCCCTGGTGCCTAGTGTCCCCCAACTCATGAAGCCCCATCACCCTGCTCCCCTCCTGGCAGCTGGCAGGTGGCAGCATCCACCCGCCTACCGCCCCGCCACCCGCCAACTGGCTTCCCGGTAGACTGCCCATTGGTGCAGAGCAAGAAACCAATGGGTGTGCAGCCCTCCCGCATTAAGACAAGTCCAGTTTTGTGGGGCTTGACTGGACTGGGGCTCTTGCTCTGCACCAATGGGTGTGCAGTCCTCACCGGGCAGTCAGTCGGCGGGTGGCGGGTGGTAGGCGGTGGGATGCTGCCACCTGCAGGCTGCCAGGGGGGGATCGGGGTGATGGGGCTTCATGGGTGGGTAGGGTGGGGACACTAGGCACCAGGGATGTGTTGGGGGTATTTACTGCTTCAAACAACATGAAGTCTTGCTATATTATGACATATGCAGTTTGTCCCAACCTTAGAACTGCTCCAGAGGTGAAAGAGTTAAAGTCCATGCCAGGCATGGAACTTAGAGCTTGAGCTCGGTTGAAAATTCTATCTGTTGTTCTTCAAACTTAAACTGTCAGATTCTTTACTCCGCCTCACTGAACAGTCGCTCCGGAGATTCCTCCTTCTGCTCGGTTCATTTTGTCGGTTAAAATATAAAAGTTTTCGTTTTTTAAACCGAAATTAAACCGCAACCGGTCGGTTCAAGTTCTATTTGTGGTATTGTAAGTACTAGATAGGTTTTACATTTATTTTTTGTGTGGAACTTGTAAACATTTCCATCGGTTCGGTTTCAACCGATCAAGTTACTTCTATTACATTACAGTACTTTTAGAAGTGCGGTTCCCAGTTCTTATCGGTTCTAAAAAATACGGATTTAATTACGTTTTTTTCCACGACCCCTGACACGGTTGGGAACCGATAAGGGAGTCTTGCTTGGCAGATTGCCATAAATGGGCAAGTTTTTGGTTAGGCTGGCACTATGTCTGAGAAACCCAAAAGAAAAACCGGGCCCACTGGGTTTCAGCACTGTGTTGTATGTGGGGAAGCCTTTGCCAAGGCTGACCCCCACACCACATGTGTTTATTGTCTGGGGTTTGACCACCTCAATTCAGACTGCCAGATTTGCAGAGTTTTCCTGCAGCTACCCTGGATAAGAGAGTTGGTAGACTCAGGGAGCGAGAGGCCAAAAGTCAGCTGACCAGATAGCCAGCCAGTTCGGTTTCAGCGAACCGGAGAGGATGCCCTCTGACCGGGCGATACTTCCTCGGGCAAAGAAGAGCCGACTCTGAGGTCGGTTCCAACAAAGAAATCTAGAAAATCAGCTGGTGTGGAGTCAAAACTTCCCTCTCCAACCGCTGAAGAAATAGCTAAAGCAATAAAAATTGTCCAATCACTCTCCCCGGTTCCGACTGAACTGACATCATCAGGTAAGCGCTCGGTTCGGTCGGTTCCCCCGGTTCAAGAGTATTATTTAGAGGAATTTTATGAACCAGAGGAGGGAGAAGAGGAGTATGAGGAGAGTGAATGTGATTTTGAAAGTCTGGATGTGCCCATTGAACCGGACATCTCTCCAGACAGACCTTCAGGGTGTCTCCCCTAGGCTTTCTGGGTCCCTTCTCATTTTATGTTTTATAAAAACTGGCTGAAACCCTCCAGCTCCCTATGGAGGAAGCTGTGGATGATCAGGAGGAGCCTGATTTTGTAGAAATGATGGATATCCAGAGTCTAGGAGACTGTCTATTCCTCTGCATAAATCTTTTTGGAAACAGACAGTAAAGATTTTAAAAGCTGCTCACACCATACCTCCTGTTGATAAAAGAATGGACAAAAGGTATGCATTATCAGGCTCTGATATGGAGTTCCTTACACAACAATGCAGCCATGGGGGGGTGGTGCAGGCTGCAGCCTGTGACAAGGGAAATGTTCCCCTAGCCTCTCACCCACCTGACAAGGACTCCAGAAAGAAAGATGCCATGGCAAAGAAACAGTACATGGCAGCTTCCTTATGACTCAGACAGGCTAATTATATGGCTTATGTTGCTAGATATCAAAAATCCAGATGGGATACTGTTTTAGCTCTAGCAAAGCAGGTTCCTGGCCAGCTGGCAAAAGAGCTGGAGCAGGTGGCCGCTGATGGTATTGAGGCATCCAAGGTGCAATTCTATGCTGCAGTGGACTCTAATGATGTATCATCCAGAGTTATGGCTACATCTGTGGCTCTCCGTAGAATGGCTTGGCTCAGATGTACTAGCCCGTCACAGGATACCCAGACTAAGGCGATGTATTTACCTGTTGTGGGCAACTCTCTGTTTGGGGAGCAAACAGAGAATTACATGAAGAAAATGGATGAATATAGGACCACCTATAGGAGTGCATAGGCCAAGGAAAGGCAAGTCACTCCCCAAAGGCAGCCTCCCAGGGGCAGGGGTAGGCCTTTTCATAGGCCTTTTTACCAAGCCCAGGCTTCCTCTTCAGCTTTTGCACAGAAGGGGTTCTTTAGAGGGACAGGCAGACGGGGTGCAGGCAGGCCTGCTTCCAGCCCTCAGCCTAAAGCCCCTGCCAAACAGGCACCCTGATGGGGTGCCCAGGGCCGATTCTCCACTACCTGTAGGGGGCAAGCTGGCTTACTTTGTCCAGGACTGGGAGTCTCTAACATCAGACTAGTGGGTCCTGGAAGTAGTAAGCCAGGGACTGGTTCTCAGCTTCAAAAAATTTCCAAAGATGAGAATCAGATCCTTCCCACCTGCAAATCCTTCAGAGGCTATTGCCCTGGAGGCAGAAGTCTCTACCCTCCTGGCTCTCAGAGCTGTGGAAAGGGTTCCACCCCTACACCAAGGCAAAGGGTTGTACTCCAGGTACTTCCTTACCCCAAAAAAGACAGGAGAATGGTGGCCCATCCTGGATCTCAGGTATCTAAACAAGCACCTTTTAAAACCAAAATTCAAAATGGTGACTCTGGGAATTATTTTACCCTCTAAAGGCCAGGGGACTGGCTAGTGTCCCTGGACCTCAAGGATGCCTATTTTCATGTTCTTATCAAGAAGCTCCATCGAAAGTACCTCAGATTCGAACTGCCCTCAGGTCATTACCAGTTCAGAGCAATGTCCTTGACCTTACATCTGCCCCAAGGGTATTCACAAAATGCCTGGCAGTAGCAGTTGCCCACTTAAGAAGGCAAAAATTGCCATCTTTCCTTACTTGGATGACTGGCTCATAGTAGGCCAGTCCCCAGACCAAGTCAGGTTACACCTTCAAGTAACTCAGCAACTGCTTACTTCTCTAGGTTTCCTTCTCAATCTTCCAAAGTCAGTCCTAGAGCCTGTCCAGCTTCTCACCTTCATAGGTGTAGAACTGAACACAAAAGAAGCCGGAGCCTTCCTTCCTCTGGAAAGGGCAAGTACCCTGATTTCTCTGGCTTCCTCCTTCACCCTGCAGGTCTCTCGACCAGCAAGGCACTTTCTACAGCTCCTGGGACACATGGCTGCGTCCAGCAGCAGTAGTGCAGGAGCTAGATTTCAGATGAGGGACATTCAGTTCCATTTGAGAGCCTTTGGTCTCAAAGAAAGGACCCTCTAACAAATTAATTCCAGTGACTCGAACCCTGATCCAGGCCCTTCAGTGGTGGCAGGACCTGGGCAATTTGAGACAGGGGTCCCCTTTACCCCTCAGTCTCACTCCTTAATCCTTACTACAGATGCATCCCTATTGGGGTGGGGAGCTCACATGGGCGACCTCACCACCCAGGGATTGTGGTCCCCTCAGGAATCAATGCTCCTCATCAATCTGTTGGAACTCAGAGCAGTTTTTCTAGCACTTCAAGCTTTTTCCAAATCTGTTCAGAACAAGGTTATCCAAGTCAGAACAGACAATACCACCACAATGTGGTACATCAACAAGCAAGTGGGCACTCGGTCTGTGGCCTTGTGCACCGAAGCAATGAAGTTGTGGTCTCTGGCTTACTCCCTGAACACCTCTCTGGTAGCAGTTCACCTCCCAGGCAGGACAATGTCCTGGCAGATGCTCTCAAGCAGATTTCCCAAGGCCATCACGAGTGGGCTCTGGATCCCTAGTTCTGGAGGTGGTATTGCAAGATGGTGCACACCCTAGATAGATCTTTGCAGCCCCAGACAATCACCAACTTCCCCTTTTTTGTTGCAGGTCCCCAGTGTTGGGCTCAGTCCCCCTGGATGCCTTCCTTCTCAGTTGGGAAGGGAAGTTTCTCTATGCCTTTCCCCCCTTCCCTCTCCTGTTCAAAGTGCTAGTAAAAATCAGGTCTCAATCCTGCAAGATCATTCTGATTGCTCCAGACTGGGCCAGACAGCCCTGGTACCCACTCCTTATGTCCTTAGCAGTCCACCTTCCCCTGTGTCTTGCCAGGAATCACAAACTGTTATCCTGTGCTCAGGGAAGGGTTTGGTACCCAAACCTCAAATCTCTCAATCTCAAGGCCTGGCTCTTGAAGAGTTAGAGTTTGCTGACCTACACCTTTCCCAAGGTGTATTGGATATTCTAAACTAGGAAGCCTTCACCAGACTATATAATTCCAAATGGAAGAGATTTTCCATATGGTGCTCGGGAAGCATACTTCCCCAGAATCTGCTGACTTACCCACAGTCCTGGATTATATGGTTCATTTAAATACTTTAGGCTGAAACCAGCTACCTAAAAGTGCACTTGGCAGCGTGTCTGCTTTCTTGTCAGCAGGTAAGCCCTCTTCTCTTTCAGCTCATCCTTATTCTCCAAGTTTTCAAAGGTTGCTTCACAACCCCATTCAGGGATCCTTCCCTGCCTGGGATCTTAATATTTGCATTGCCCAGCTTATGCAACCCCTTTGAGCCCTTGTCTTCAGAGAGCTCAAGTAGCTTGACTAGGAAAACTGTGTTTTGGTAGCCATCACTTCTGCCAGGCACATAAGTGAGTTACAAGCATTGTCAGTGGAGCCTGATTTTATCTCCTTTCACAGAATAAGAGTAGTCCTCAGGACTAACCGAAGTTCTTGCCTAAGGTGGTCTCAGATTTCCACCTTAATCAATCTATATCTCTCCCTGTGTACTTCACTGACCATTCTTCTTCTGATGAGAGGAGATTGCACAGTTTAGATGTCAAAAGATCACTTAGCTACTACATAGATCGTACCAAAGGTCACAGGTTTAACTCCCTCCAACTGTTCCTCACTTATGGTGAGGATGGCAAAGGGAAACCTGCCACTAAGAGATCCATTGCCAGGTGGATCGTCTCTTGTATCCAATTCTGCTATGAAAAACTGGGTAAAGTTCCTCCCTCAGGCCTGAGGGCTCACTCCACCAGAGGTACAGCTGCGTCTCTGGCTGCTGCCAGGGACATCCCTATCCTAGAGATATGTCAAGCAGCTACCTGGAAAACGGTGCACACTTTCACTAAGCATTACTCCCTGGACATCCAGGCTAGGAGTGATGCTCGTTTTAAGTACAGCTGTGCTTCAGAGCCTATTTCCTAAGTAGGTTCTGTCCCTCCTCCATGGAGGTACTGCTGTGTAGTTTGCATATGTCATAATATAGCAAGACTTCATGTTGTTTGAAGAAAAAATTACTCACCTTAGTAATGTTGTTTCTTCTAATGAGTCTTGCTATATTATTCTCCCCCCTCCCCTCTCAGAACCTTACTCTTGGAGATGTGGGTGGGCAGGGCAGTGTTAACACTTTTAGATGCCCAACTTGTTTTCACCCCTCTTTTGGGGTGATCTTTGTTGTGTTTGTCATTTTTGGGTCTACTGACTTGAGTCTTCATTGTGGTACCAAAAATGTGTTTATTAATTAAGTAGCCAGTTGGCTAGTGTGGGTTTACAGCTTCCACACAGAGTCTTAGTGAGTTTTGCTCATAAAAGATCTGACAGTTTAAGTTTGAAGAACAACAGATAGAATTTTCAACCGAGCTCGAGCTCTAAGTTCCATGCCTGGCATGGACTTTAACTCTTTCACCTCCGGAGCAGTTCTAAGGTTGGGACAAACTGCATATGTCATAATATAGCAAGACTCCATTAAAAGAAACAACATTACTAAGGTGAGTAATTTTTTCATACATCCCGCGATCAGGAGTTTCGGTCCACTGGACCACCAGGGCTATGTTTGAGAGGAGGGGGGGTTATATTTTACACTGATACAGCCTGCAATCAGGCTTTTCTGTCCTCTGGACCACCAGGGATGTATTGCGGGGTTGTTTTTAAACTAATGCAGCCCACGATCGGGCTGCAGGGGGCGTCGGTCCCCGACGGCTGCCGCCTGGCAGGGTGCCAAGCGCAAGTCCTCGGGGATCAGCGCACCTACATGCTAATGGCATGCAAATGGCGCCATAATCAGATGCAAATGGCCCCCCCCGTGCCTTGAATGAATTATGGCCCCATTTGCATGTCACCTTTGGAATATCGGGATTTTGCGCATGGCGCAATGGTACTTGCGCCACTGCAAGTTGAATGCTCCACTCTGACAACTTGTGGTGGCACAAGTTCCACTGCGGCATGCACAGTGGCTGTGGCTGGGGGGTGATATTCAAAGGAGTTGCTCAATACGCAATTCCTTAGAATATCGCCCTGGCCACACCTCTGCGCAACTATTTTGCGCATCGCAAGGGCTTGCACCTAAGAATGGCACAGTTTGAATATCCAGCCCTCTGTCTGTTGTAACTCAAACTTAAACTGCCAGATTCTTTACTCCGCCTCACTGAACAGTCGCTCCAGAGATTCCTCTTGCTGCTCAGTTCGTTTGTCGGTTAAAAAGTTGTAATTTTCGGTTTATTGACCAAAATTAAACCGCATTCGGTCAGTTCAAGCTCTGTCTGTGGTATTCTAAGTAATAGATAGGCTTACGTTTATTTCTTCTGTGTGGAACTTGTAAACGTCTTTTTCGGTTCGGTTTGAACCGATCAGATTGGTTTTAAAATAACTTTCTAGTCCTTCAGAGTGCGGTTCCCGGTTCTTATCGGTTCTAAAAAAAACGGATTTTATTACGTTTTTTTCCACGACCCGTGACACGGTTGGGAACCGATAAGAGAGTCTTGCTTGGCGGATTGCCACTAACGGGCAAGTTTTGGTTAGGATGGCACTATGTATGAGAAACCCAAAAGAAAAACTGGACCCACTGGGTTTCAGCACTGTGGCCTCTTTGGGGAAGCCTTTGCTAAGACTGACCCACACACCACCTGTGTATATTGTCTGGGGTTTGACCACCTCAATGCAGACTGCCAGATTTGTAACAATTTTCCTGCTGCCACCGTGGAAAAGAGAGTTGGTAGGCTCAGGGAAAGGGAGGCAAAAAAGTCTGCTGACCCGTTTGGTGAGCCCGGTTCGGTTCCAACTGAACCTGAGGAAGTGCCCTCTGACCAGGGCGATACTTCCTTGGGCAAACGAAGAGCCAGCTCTGAGAAGCCGGTTCCAACTAAAAGGGCTAGAAAGTCAGCTAGTGTGGAGCCAAAAAGTTCTTTCTCCAACCTCTGAGGAAGTGGCTAAAGCTATTCAAATTGTCCAGTCCCTTTCCCCTGTTCCGTCCGAACCGGCACCATCAGGGAAGCACTCGGTTTGGATGGTTCCACCGGTTCAATATTATGATTTTGAGGATTTTCATGAACCGGAGGAAGGGGAGGAGGGGTATGAGGAGAGTGAATGTGATTTTGAAGGTCTGGATGTGCCCATTGAACTGGACATCTCTCCAGACAGACCATCAGGGTTTCCCCCTCAGGCTATCTGAGTCCCCTTCTCATTTTATGTTCTATAAGAAAGTTGCTGAAACTCTCCAACTCCCTGTTGAGGAAGCTGTTGATGACCAAGAAGAGCCTGATTATGTGGAAATGATGGATATTCCAGAGTCTAGGAGACTGTCTATTCCCTTGCACAAATCCTTTAGGAAACAGAAAATAAAAATTCTAAAAACTCCTCATTCTACCCTCCCCGTGGATAAAAGGATGGACAAGAGGTATGCTTTATCAGGCTCTGATACGGAGTTCCTCACTCAGCAATGCAGCCATGTGGGGGTAGTGCAGGCTGCTGCCTGTGACAAGGCAAATATTCTCCTAGCCTCTCACCCCCCTGAAAAGGATTCCAGGAGGATGGATGCCATGGCAAAGAAACAGTACATGGCAGCATCTTTAGGACTCAGACAGGCAATCTATATGGCTTATGCTGCTAGGTACCAGAAATCCAGATGGGATACTGTGCTGGCCCTAGCAAAACAGGCCCCTGACCAGCTTGCCAGGGAGCTGGAACAGGTGGCTGCAGATGGTATTGAGGCATCCAAGGTGCAATTTCATACTGCAGTGGACTCCAATGATGTGTCATCAAGGGTCATGGCTACATCTGTGGCTCTTCACAGAATGGCTTGGCTCAGATGTACTACCCTGTCACAAGATACCCAGTCTAAGGCCATGGATTTTCCTGTTGTGGGCAATTCTCTGTTTGGGGAGCAGACAGAGAATTATATGAAGAACATGGATGAATATAGGACTACCTACAGGAGTGCACAGGCCAAAGAAAGGCAAGCCACTCCTCAAAGACAGCATGTCAAGGGCAGGGGCAGGCCTTTTCATAGACTTTTTTACCAAATTGGGGCACCCCCATCACCACACAAAGAAAGCTGGTGGGCGAGCCAAGGTGGATTGGGCACACCCTCTCGATATTCAACAATTGGGAGGGTTTATGCTGACGGGAGTGGGCTCTCCCATCAGCACACAAAGAAAGTGGTGGGGGGGTTAACTGACAGGGGGATTGGGCACCCCTGAAGTCAGCAGTAGTTGGACGGCCACCCGCTCGCCGACCATGCACATAATGTCGGCGAGCACATAGGAAGGGTGCACTGCGTATGACGAGCTTTGCTCGGATTGCAGCGGACCTTTTCTTAGATGTGCTCACCACATTATGTATGAATGGTGTGGCGCTGGCATGCAGGCTGATTGGGGAATGAGGGACACACCTACCAGTGCACATGCCTGCATTAGCCTTCACCTCCACAAGCTGGCTGTCGCGATGTTGGCTGTAAGCGCGCCAACATAAAAGGTAAAAGAAAAATGATTACACAAAGAAAAAACACACATATTCAAGCAGGTAATAGACTTCATTATTTTAAGAAGGGTTTTACCTCAGTTCTACCATTGAGGCCATTACCTTCCATAGCTTTAAGTGCAAAGACCCAATATTGCTCTCTTTTGAGCAGTGAATTATTGTAGTCCCCTCCCCTATGTGACATTATTGTTTTTTTGATACCAATATATATGAAGTTATGCTCTGTTCTATTTCTTTTCTTAAAAACATGCCCTGCCAGTGCATTTGACGGATCTTCATTTTCAATTGTTCTTTCATGTTCTCCAATGCGTGCCTTGAATGCCTTTTAGTCTTTCCCTGTAATAATACTCTGGGACGATATTTGCAGTTGCCACATTTGTGGCAACTACTCTTCCTCTTAGGTAGCCACATCCTGGGGTTTTCTGGCAATGGTTGTAGTGAGTGGCCACTACAAACATTGCCAGGAAACCCAAAATGCAAATATTGTCCTGGAGTATTACATGGAAAGACATTTAAGAATCTGTTAAATGGTAAGGACATTGATTTGAGGGGCTTCATCACATGCAATATATGCGGCCTAGTCTACCTTGCCACATGCAAATGTGGGCAGTTTTATATAGGTAAGACTAAAAGGGCATTCAAGGCATGCGTTGGAGAACATGAAAGAGCAATTGAAAATGAAGATCTGATAAATGCACTGGCAAGGCATGTTGTTAAGAAAATAAATAGAATAGAGCATAACTTCATGTATACTGGTATAGAAAAACCAATAATGTCATGTAGGGGAGGGGGCTATAGCAATTTTCTGCTCAAAAAAGAGCAATATTGGATCTTTGCATTTAAAGCTATGGAAGGTAATAGTCTCAAACTGAAACTGAGGTAAAACACTTCTTAAAAAATGAAGTCTATTACCTGCTTAAAGATGTGTGTTTTTTTCTTTTGTGTAATCGTTTTTCTTTTTCCTTTTTATGTTTGCTTGTGTGCATGCGCAAGAAACATTATGCAGCAGCATAGGAGAGAAGCGGGTTGTAGAGAAGAGGCACTGTGGCAGCCAATGGAGGCACTACATTTGGGGGCTTGGCACTGGTAGACCAATGAAGGCACAGTGTGCTGATGACACTGGTCTCCAAAAGTGCCACCAAATAGAAACATTTTCACTGCAGCAATGAGGGGCTGCCTCATCATTGCAGCTTCAGCCATTCCGCTGCAATGAGGGAGCGACCCGTCATTGCAGGTCAGTACCTTCCCAAGTGAAACACTAAATTAAACATGGCAGCAGCTTGCCGCCACCTCTCAGCCCCGTGAAAGCCAATTGGGGGTGGCCAATCTGCCTATTGGCAGCTCCTGACTCAGTTAATTTGCCGATGGGGGATCCCACTCCCCGTCGGCATGATGTAACCCCCTTCCCATTTGTTGTGTGCTGAGGAGGCGCCCAATCCCCCTCGGCATCATGCCCCCCCAAACAGTCATTCTTTGCCAACAGGAGACCCAATCCCCATCGGCTTCAGTGCCTCCACTCCAAAAAAGGCAGGTGACACACTGGGAGCCCACCCCAGTGTGCTGGAAACAGGCCTGGAAAAAAAAAAAACCTTCCTGCGACGTCTTTTTATTTTTTTTTATCTCTCTGAAACAAAGAAAACGATCCCACGTCGGTCGCCGTCCTCTCTTCCCAACCCACACCACCACTGCACCCCGACCTCCCCACCCTTACTCCATACTTACCTCCAGAGCCTGGCGCTACTATCTTTGGTGGACCGGAACACGTCTGCACTCCTCAAAGCCTACTGCGTACTGAAGAAATGCCGGTAAGCTGTATAATGACATAAATAGGGTTTTTTCAACTTTGGTGCCCATCTCAGGCACTTTTGAGAATTTTGGCACCAAATTTTCAACATGGGATTATTGGGACCCCTCCTTATGAATTCAGGCACTGTCATGGCATTATTCGGTCCCAAAAGGTGATTTTGCAGTCACTGCATGGAATCACCTTCCAGGATTGTGTAATGAAATGACAGTGCCAGTGTTCATGAGGTGTGCTCTCAAAAAGCCTGTGTTGCAAATTTAGTAAAAAAAAAAAAAAGACTGTTTTACGAGTCTGCATTGCGCAGTTTCCATGCATGCTCGTAACTTCACTAATTTGTAATATTTTCACTCCAGATTTTCACCATTGGCATTTTTCCACAACTCCTTATGAACAGTACAGCTGTCATTTTTCACATCCTGACTGAAATGTGGTTTCTCACTACTGGCACAGAATAGCGTGGTCACTGTTGGAAATCAGTGTTCAGGACACATTTAGAAAATCACAGTGACACTGTTCATGAGCAGAGGTCCTAAAATGCCTATGTTGAAAATTTGGTGACGAAAGTCCACAGAATGACTGTGTTACAAGCATGCATTGTGCATTTGCCACACATGCTCGTAACTTCTCGAATTTGTAATATTTTCACTCCAGATTTTCAACACTGCCATTTTTCCACACCTCCTTATGAACAGTACAGCTATCATTTTACACATCCTTGCCAAAATGTGTTTTCACGCTTCCAGCATAGAACAGCGTGGTCGTTGTGGGAAGTCAGTGTTCGGGACAGATTAAAAACAAATCACAGTGACACTGTTCATGAGCAAAGATACTAAAATACCTAATTTTAAAATTGTGTGACAAAAGTCCATAAAATGACTGTCTTATAAGCGTACATTGTGCAGTTTCCACGCACCCTCGAAATTACATGCATTTATGATATTTTCACTCCAGATTTTCAACATTGGCATTTTTTCACACCTCCTTATGAACAATACAGCTGTAATTTTTCATATCCTGCCCGAAATATGCATTTATACATCTGGCGCAGAACAGCGCAGTAGCTGTGGGAAATCAATGTTCAGGACAGATTGGGAAAATCATAGTGACACTGTTCATGAGCAGAGGTCACAAAATGCCTATTTTGAAAATCTGATGAAAAAATTCCACTGAATGACTGCATTACTCACATGTGTTGCACAGTTTCCACGTAAGCCCGGAAGTTTGAGTATTTTTAATATTTTCACAAGAGATTTTAAACATTGCCATCTCTTCACAGCTCCCTAGGAATGGTACAGCTGTCATTCTTCACATCCTGCCTGATCTGTGGTTTTGTACATCTAGCACAGAATGGCACGGTCACTGTGGGAACTCAAAGTTTGGGACACATTAACAAAATCACAGTGCCACTGTTCACGAGAAGAGGTCCCAAATGCTTTCATGAGGTAGGGGTCACAAAAAGGCCATGTTGAAAATTTGTAGTGTAAATACCAATAAACACCTGGGGCGTTAGGGTGTCTAACCATAATGTCCCACCCTGTGCAAACTGACAGGCATCAGAGGTGTGCCTTTGGATTACTAACTGTAATGCTCATGCCATTCCACCCCCATCCCACCACCCTCCAGCCAGTGACAGGCATCGAGGTGTACCTTGAACTCTTCGGCCCCACAGTTCATCCCATTCTCCTATACTGCACCCATTTCAGTGTATGTCCTTATGGAATGGGGTGACTGTACAGCTGAGCACCCCAAGGCACACCTCAACATGTGTCAGTGTCTGCAGGATAGGGTGAAGTGAAGTGGCATAAACGTTATGGGTGATGACCCAAAAGCATACCCCAATGCCTGTCCGTCTCTGCAGGGTGAATATGGGGTTGGCGTGAAGTCTAATACCTCACTGTCATTCTTATTCTGCATCTTTCTAACTCCTGCATTTCCAATGCTAATACCAGCAAGCAAACATGCTTGTTTTATACAGATTTGCAACAGCATATACGTGACTGTTATGAGTTTTCCAAGAAAAACTTTGTACAATCTCACTGCCTTACATGTAATCACTGCCAGGTTTGACTTTTTAGAGAAATTATGAAGTATTTATAATGATAAATTCATGGTTTGACCACTAGAGTGTAATATAAGACATGTTTTGAGATAGTTGCAATATATTCACACCTGCTTGTACCATGGAGAATATAATTACCATGTAAACATTGGTTTAGGTGACATTATGAATTATGAGCATCCTCATTTTACCATCTAATTGCATTCATTGTAGTTGTGATATTTTAGGTTTTAAATATGTCTTGGTGTTATATATATATTTGGGTGATTCAAACCCCAGGAAATCTTATTGTATTCTGACTTATGCAGCATGATCTCACCATAAGACTGCCCTGGACCCAAAATGGTTAATAGAACTTATGCAAATTATGGAATGCTAGGCTCGAGCTTGGTTTTCAAATCACTGTCCCTGGTAAACAACTCTAAACCATAAGATTCTTTACTCCGCTTGCCTCAGTAAGATGTCTCCGGAGAGAGCTCTTCTTCATTGCTTGAAGAAATTTTGTTTTCTTAGTTATTTTATCAGTAAAATTATTTCATTTGGTATTCTTTTCACTGTCCTTGGTTTTCAGGTAGTAATTGTTTAGATTTTTAGAGTAGAAGTGTAAGTAGTCGTTTTTCTTCCCGGTTCCTTAACCGGGAGAAAACCAACATATCCCTCTCATAATTTTGTCATTTATTTGTGTTTTAGTTAAGTTTTGTTCTGACTCGGTATAGTCGGTTAGCTAGTTCAAATTTTACCAGGGTAACTCCTGGTCAGTGAGTCAGTTTCAACCGGGGTAACCCCAGGGCTTGTTATTATTTGAAAAAATTCCTGGGTAACTCCTGCTTTTTGTGTTCAGGTTTAAATAACCGACAAAAAAAAAAGATGTTTCTTTATTTTCTTTCTGCTGTCTGGGTTATGTCACAGAAACCAAAAAAGAGAACAGGACCCACCAGTTTCCAGCACTGTTCCGAGTGCGGGGAACTGTTTGCAAAAGCAGATCCTCATTTTATTTGTTCATTCTGTCTGGGGTCTGACCACTTACGGACAGACTATGAAATCTGTTTTAATTTTCCTCAGTAAACTCTTGTTAGGAGGTTGAAAAGACTGTAGGAAAAAATGTCTGAAAAGGCTGCTAACCCGGCCACCGAGCAACCGGATGAACTGAAGGGCCTGGTCTGTGACAGGGGCGATAGCTCTACTAAAAAACATACTGCAGAAAACACTGCTGAACTGGCTGTTGCGGTTAAAAAGAAAAGTCAAGGAAAAGCACCAGGAACCGCAGCTGAAGCAAACCATGGTTCCTTCAGCTGAAGAGATCGCTAACATGATCAGAATAATTCAGTCTCTTCAGCGCCTAGTTCTGGTTGGGAAGCAACCGGTTACCTAAACTCCCGGTTCACATTCAACCCCTGGTTTAATAGACCAAGGTTGGGATCCTCTTGGGGATGATGACTTTGGGATGGAGCCTGGTGATGAGGATCAAGATGAGGATTATGCGGAGCTTATTGATCCAGATATTTCCCCTGATCCTCATAGACCAGATTCCCCTGACAAGGGAACTGAGGATTTTACCGTATACTTTGCTTTCATGAAGCAAGTGGCTCAGCCCCTAGACCTCCCATCCCAGGAAGATATAGAGAATGAGGAGGAAGAGGATTATAAAGAAATGATGGATGTCCCACCATCAAAAAGGTTGCTTCTCCCTATTCACAAATCTTTAAGAAAGCAGACCATGAAGGTGCTGCAAACCCGTACTTCTGTCCCACCCACAGACTGGAAGGTGGACAGAAAGTACTGGGTAGCCTAGGGTGGGGCTGACTTTCTTTTTGGGCATCCCAGTCATGAAGGCGTGGTACAGGCTGTAGCTTGTGACAAAGCTGGCATCCCTCTGGCCTCCCACCCTCCAGAAAAAGATTCTAGGAGGGTGGATTCAATTGTAAAGAAAATTTATTTGGGATCTTCCCTGGCTATAAGATAAGCAACGTATACAGCCAGATACCAAAACAATATGTGGTCCACAGTCCTAGAGATTGCCAAGGCAGCCCCTCCTCCCATGGCTGCTGACCAGGAGGAAGATGCTAAAAAGGGCATTGAAGCCTCTAAACCACAATTCAGGATGGCAGTGGATGCTAATGACACTGCATCTAGACAAATGGTATCATCTATATCACTGAGGAGGTTTGCCTGGCTCAGGACTACAAACCTGGCTCAGGACACTCAGAACAAGGCCAGGAATTTCCCTTGTGACCCGGTGTCTCCATTTTGGGAACAAACAGAGGCATACATGAAAACAATGGATGAGTACAAGACTGTCTACAAAAGTGCAGCAACTAAGGAGACGGCTGCCAACCCCCAGAAGCACCATGCAAGGGGTGGCAGGGATAGAACTCCTTATAGGCCTTTCTTCCAGCCTCAAGTTTTTCCCCAGTACCAGCCCAAGGGATACTTCAGGGGCAGGGGCAGGAGGGGTAGTGGCCACACTAGCCCCACTGTTCAGCCAGTAGCTCAGTCCAAGCAGACTCCATGAGGAGACTGTTCCGGTCACCTTCCCAATCCCAGTAGAGGATAGGCTGGCCCACTACTTCCAGGAGTGGAGAAATATCAGCACAGACAAGGGGGTCCTGGAAGTAGTGGGCCAGGGATGTGTTCTCAGCTTCAAGGTTTTGCCAAGGCTGAGTTCAAGAACCTTCAAATTGTCTCCCCCATCAGAAACAGCTCTGCTGGAAAGGAAATTTCAAACAACATGAAGTCTTACTATATTATGACAGTAGCAGTTTGTCCCACCACTAGAACGCTCTGGAGGTGAAATAGTTAATTCCATTCTAAAATGGAACTTTGAGCACGAGCTCTAAGAAGCAGCTCTGTCTGTAATTTCAAACCTGAACTGTCAGATTCTTTACGCCGCCTCAGTGAACAGTCGCTCCGGAGATTTCTCCTTCTGCTCGGTTCATTTCTCGGTTTAAATAGTGTTTTCTCGGTCCGATTCAACCGAGAATAGTTTTATTTTAACCACAAAACCGTTCGGTTCAAGCTCTGTCTGTGGTATCGTAGTAATTTTAAAAGTTTTGTCTGTGTGGAACTTGTAAGTTTATCGGTTCGGTTTTGAACCGATCAGCGGAGTTTAAAACTTATTAAATTCAAAAGTTTATCATTTAGAGTGCGGTTCCGGTTCTTATCGGTTCTAAAAAACAGATTTTATTAAGTTTTTTCCAATACCCGTCTACGGTTAGGAACCGATAAGGGTGTCTTGCCTGGCACTGCCGTTCAAAGGGCAAGTTTTTCTGGTTAGGCTGGCATTATGTCTGAGAAACCCAAAAGAAAAACCGGGCCCACTGGGTTTCAACACTGTGATGTCTGTGGGGAAGTCTTTGCCAAGGCTGACTCACACACCACATTTGTTTACTGTCTGGGGTTTGACCACCTCCCGTCAGACTGCCAGATATGTAAGAATTTCCCTGCAGCCACCCTGCAAAAGAGATTGGGCAGGCTCAGGGAACAAGAGGCCAAAAAGTCCGCTGACCCGGATGGCCAGCCCAGTTCGGTGCCAACCAAACCGGAGGGAGTGCCTTCTGACCAGGGCGAGACTTCCTCGGGCAAAAGAAAAGCTGGTTTTGAGGGACCACTTCCAGTGAAGAAAACAAGAAAGTCAGCAGGTTTGGAGTCCAAAACCCCTTCTCCAACTGCTGCAGAGATAGCAAAAGCCATCCAAATTGTCTAGTCACTGTCTCAGGTTCCGTCCGAACCGCCACTGTCTGGCAAAAGGTCAGTTTGTCCGGTTCCAGTGGTTCAGGAATATGATGTTGAGGAGTTTTATGAACCAGAGGAGGGGGAGGATGATTATGAACAGTATGAATGTGGCTGGCAAGGTCTGGGTGTGCCCATTGAACCGGACATTTCCCCAGACAGACCTTTAGAATCTCCCCCTATGCTATCTGAGTCCCCATCTCATTTTATGTTTTACAAAAAGTTGCTGAAACCCTCCAGCTTCCTTGGAAGAAGCTGTGGATGAGCAAGAGGAGCCTGATTTTGTAGAAATGATGGATATTCAGAGTCTGGAGATTGTCTATTCCTTTGCATAAGTCTTTTAGGAAGCAAACAATAACAATTTTAAAACTCTAATTCTGTGCCTCCTGTAGATAAAAAGATGGACAGAAGGTACACATTGTCAGGTCCTGATACAGAATTCCTTTCTCACCAATGCAGTCATGTTGGGGTAGTTCAGGCTGCAGCCTGTGATAAAGCTAATGATTCCTGGCTTACATCCTCCTGACAAGGATTCCAGGAAGATTGATGCCATGGTGAAAAAACAGTATATGGCAGCCTCCTTGGGACTCAGGCAAGCAAATTATATGGCTTATGTAGCTAGGTATCAGAAATCTAGATGGGATACTGTTATGGAATTAGCCAAGCAAGCCCATGCCAGCTGGCTAGCTGAACTAGAACAGGTGGCTGCTGATGGCATTGAGGCTTCTAAGGTGCAGTTTCATGCTGCTGTGGATGTTAATGATGTTTCCTCTAGGGTCATGGCCACATCTGTAGCTTTTGTAGGTTGGCCTGGCTCAGGTGTACTAGCCTGTCGCAGGATACCCAGACTAAGGCTATGGATTTTCCTGTGGTGGGAAATTCTCTGTTTGGGGAGCAGACAGAGAATTACATGAAAAGATGGATGAATATAGGACTACTTACAAAAGTGCCCAAGCTAAGGGGCGGCAAGCCACTCCCCAGAGAAGCATACCCCCAGGGGTAGGGTAGGCCTTTCACAGACCTTTTATCAGACTCAGGCCTCCTCTGCTTATGCTCAGAGGGGCTTCTTCAGAGGCAGAGGCAGACGAGGGGTGGGCATACCTGCTCCCACCCCCCAGCCTAAAGCTCCTGCTAAGCAGGCACCCTGATGGGGTGCCCAGGGCCGATTCTCCTTTACTGGTAGGGGGCAGGTTGGCTTACTTCAGTCAGAACTGGGCGTCTTTAACTTCAGACAAGTGGGTTCTGGAAGTAGTAAGCCAGGGCCTGGTTCTCAGCTTCAAAAAGTTTCCCAAGATGAGAACCAGGTTTTTTTTCTACCTGCAAGTTCTTCAGAGACCCTTGCTCTAGAAGCAGAGGTCTCAACCCTTTTGGCTCTCAGAGCAGTAGAAAGGGTTCCTCCCCTACACTAGGGCAGGAGTCTGTATTCCAGATACTTCCTTACCCCAAAAAAGACAGGAGAATGGCGGCCCATATTAGACCTCAGAAATCTGAACAAGCATCTTTTGAAACCAAAGTTCAAAATGGTAACTCTGGCAATGATTTTACCCTCCCTAAGGCCAGGGGACTGGTTAGCTTCCCTGGACCTCAAGGATGCCTATTTTCACGTCATACTCAGAAGCTCCCATTGAAAGTACCTCAGATTCGAACTACCCTCAGGTCATTACCAGTTCAGAGCAATGCCCTTCGGCCTTACTTCTGCCCCAAGGGTATTCACAAAGTGTCTGGCTGTAGCAGTGGCTCACTAAAGGAGGCAAAGGATTGCTGTTTTTCCCTATCTAGATGATTGGCTCATTGTAGGCCAGTCCTCAGAACAGATCTCACCTGCAAGTCACCCAGCAGCTTCTCACCTCCCTGGGCTTTCTGCTAAATCTACCAAAGTCAGTTCTGGAACCAGTCCAGGTACTCATCTTTATAGGGGCAGAATTGGACACAAAGCTAGCCAGAGCTTTTCTTCCCTTAGAAAGGGTAAGGAATTTAGTGGCTCTGGCCTCCTCCTTCACTCTGCAGGTCTCTCGACCAGAAAGACACTTTCTGCAGCTCCTGGGGCACATGGCTGCATCCACAGCTGTTGTGCAGGGAGCAAGATTTCAGATGAGAGACATTCAGTTTCCCTTGAGAACCTATTGGCCTCAGAGAAGACCCCCTTTCCAAGTTGGTCCCAGTGACTCGAACCTTGATCCAGGCCCTCCAGTGGTGGCAGGATCAGAGCAATTTAAGATTGGGGGTCCCCTTCATTCCCCCTGCTCACAATTTGACTCTCACTACAGATGCTTCCCTTCTGGGTTGGGGAGCCCACATGGGCGACCTTTCCACTCAGGGAGTGTGGTCCCCCCAGGAATCTCTGCTCCACATCAATTTGCTGGAACTCAGAGCTGTCTTTTTAGCTCTTCAAGCATTTTCTGCATCTGTCCACAACAAGGTGGTACAAGTCAGAACAGACAATTCCACAACAATGTGGTACATCAACAAATGGGGGGGGACTCGGTCTTCGGCCTTGTTGCACCGAGGCAATGAAGTTGTGGTCTCTGGCCTATTCCCTGAACACTTCGCTCATAGCAGTTCACCTTCCAGGGAAGGACAATGTCCTAGCAGATGCCCTCAGCAGGATTTCCCAGGGCCATCACGAATGGTCCCTGGATCCTCAGGTACTGGGGATAGTCTTTGCCAGATGGGGCACTCCTCAGATAGATCTTTTTGCAGCCCCAGACAATCCCCAACTTCCTCTGTTCTGTTGCAGGCCTCCAGTGTTGGGCTCAGTCCCCCCGGACGCCCTTCTCCTGGATTGGGAAGGGAAGTTTCTTTATGCTTTCCCCCCTTCCCTCTCCTATTCAAAGTATTAGTCAAAATCAGATCTCAGCCTTGCAAGGTGATTCTGATTGCCCCAGATTGGGCCAGGCAGTCCTGGTACCCACACCTTCTCTCACTGACAATCCATCTTCAATCCATCTTCCCCTTTGTCTCCCCAGGAATCGCAATCTATTAACTTGTGCCCAGGTAAGAGTTTGGTATCCGGACCTCAAATCCCTCAACCTCAAGGCCTGGCTCTTGAGGAGTTAGAGTTTGCTGATTTACACCGCTCTCACAGTGTTCTTGAAATCCTGAAGGCTTCCAGGAAGCCTTCCACTAGAGCTACTTATAGTTCTAAATGGAAGAGGTTTTCCATTTGGTGTGCTGGAAAAATATTTCCCAGAATCTGCTGATTTGCCCATTGTATTAGACTACATGGTCCATCTTAATTCCTTGGGCCTCAGACCAGCTACCCTGAGAGTTCATTAGGCAGCTGTCTCTGCTTTTGTTTCAGCAGGGAAGTCATCCCCTCTTTCCACTCACCCTGTGTTTTCCAAGTTTTTTAAGGGATTACTCCATACTAATCCACCCTTTTGGGAACCGGCCCCTGCCTGCGACCTTAATGTGTGCATTGCCCAGTTAATGCAACCCCCTTTTAATCTCTGTTTTCTGCAGAGCTTAAGTATCTAACTTGGAAAACTGTTTTTCTGGTGGCTATCACTTCTGCTAGATGCATAAGTGAGTAGCAAGCCTTGTCAGTTGAAACTGACTTTATTTCTTTCCACAGGGATAAGGTAGTCCTTAGGACTAATAGGAAATTTTTACCTAAGGTGGTTTCAGATTTCCATCTTAACCAATCTATCTCCTTTCCAGTATTTTTCACTGATCACTCCTCTTCTAGTGAGAGGAGGTTGCACAGCCTGGATGTTAAGAGGGCTCTTAGTTACTATATAGATCGTACCAAAGGTCACAGGTTCGAATCCTCCAACTTTTCCTCACCTATGGCGAGTTGGGAAAGGCAAACCGCCACTAAGAGGTCAATTGCAAGGTGGATTGTCTCTTGTATCCAATTTTGTTATCAGAAAATGGGCAGAGATCCCCCCTCTGGCTTGAGGGCTCATTCTACCAGGGGTACAGCCGCGTCTCTAGCTGCTGCCAGAGACATCCCTCTATTAGAGATATGCCAGGCTGCTACTTGGAGAACAGTACACACTTTCACCAAGCATTACTCCCTGGATGTCCAGGCCAGGAGAGATGCTCGGTTTGGCACAGCTGTTCTTCAGAGCCTATTCCCTAAGTAGGTTCTTCCCCTCCTCCATGGAGGTACTGCTGTGTAGTCTGCTACTGTCATTATATAGCAAGACTTCATGTTGTTTGAAGAAAAAATTACTCACCTTAGTAATGTTGTTCTTCTAATGGAGTCTTGCTATATTATGACCTACCCCCCAGCCTGCCCCTCTCAGAACCTCTACTTGGGTGGGGTGCGGGCAACTTAGTGTGGGCACTATTTTATGCCCTTTTAATGTTTCTTCATCTTTTGGGGGTTTGGGGGTGTGTGTTTTATTATCCTGTTGTTTTATTTTCTTGTTGTTAAAATTGTATTAGTAGTGCTGGTCCCCTGACTTGAGTCTTGGGTGTTGGGACCAGCAATGGTTGTTAATATTTAGGTAGCCATTTGGCTAGTGTAGGTTACAGCTTCCACACAGACCTTAGTGAGTTTTTGCTTGTAAAGATCTGACAGTTCAGGTTTGAAATTACACAGACAGAGCTGCTTCTTAGGCTCGTGCTCAAAGTTCCATTTTAGAATGGAATTAACTATTTCACCTCTGGAGCAGTTCTAGTGGTGGGACAAACTGCTACTGTCATAATATAGCAAGACTCCATTAGAAGAAACAACATTACTAAGGTGAGTAATTTTTTCTTTAGGTCTATTGCTGCTAAAGGCAGTGGAATCAGTCCCTCTTCCCCAGAGAGGAAAGGGATTGTATTACTGGTACTTCCTTACAACAAAGAAAACAGGGGAGTGGCTACCCATCCTGGATCAAAGATACCTAAACAAGCATCTGGCAAAACCAAAATTCAAGATAGTCACCCTGGCTACCATACTTCCTACCCTAAGACAGGGGGATTGGTTAGCATCCTTAGATCTCAAAGACGCCTACTTCCACATCCCAGTCAGAAGGTCACACAGAAAGTACCTTAGATTCGGGCAGCCATCTGGTCATTACCAATTCCGGGCAATGCCTTTCGGACTGACATCTGCTCCAAGAGTGTTCGCAAAGTGTCTGGCTGTGGTAGTGGCAGACCTAAGGTGACAAGGGGTGTCAGTGTTCCCCTACCTAGACGACTGGCTCATAGTAGGCCAGTCACACAGCATGTGAGGGAGGCTCTGTCAATAACACAAAACACTCTCTCCTGTCTGGGGTTCATAGTGAACTGCAAAAAGTCTGTACTAGAACCAGTTCAGCTGTTAAGGTTCATAGGGTCAGAACTGGACACAAAGAAGGGAATGGCTTACCTACCCCAAGACAGGGTGGACAACCTTATCCAGATAGCCAATTCCTTCACACTTCATGTCTCCAGACCAGCAAGGCACTTCCTACAGTTGTTAGGCCACATGGCAGCCTCCACAGCTACTGTGTTAGGCTCCAGGTTCCAAATGAGGAACATCAAATTTCACCTAAGCGAACACTGGTCCCGAAAGAGAGACTCTCTTTCAAAACTGGTTCCAGTGACAGTCACTTTTCTCCAAGCCCTGCAGTGGTGACAGGAAAGGAGCAAACTCAGACAAGGAGTACCCTTTCTGCAACAGGCCTCTTCTCTGGTGCTAACCACAGATACATCCCTGCTGGGGTGGGGGCACATCTGGGGGACCACACTGCTCACGGTCTATGGACAAAGCAGGAATCTCTCCTGAATATCAACCTGTTAGAACTCAGCTCTTCAGTCGTTTGCCATTCAGATCAGAGGGAAGGTGGTCCAGGTCAGAAAGAACAGCAACACAACCACCATGTACTACATAAACAAGCAAGTGGGCACAAGGTCAACCCCTCTGTGCACAGAGGCAATGAAAATCTGGACCTTGGTATACTCTCTAAATGTATTCCTCTTAGCTGTCCACCTGCCAGGAAAGGACAATGTCTTCGTGGATGCTCTCAGCAGAATAAACCAGAATCACCACAAGTGGTCACTGAACACACAGGTCTTACAGACCATTTTCAGGAGATGGGGTAACCCAGAGGTGGATCTGTTTGCTGCCCTAGACAATCAACAGCTCCTTCAGTATTGATGCACGCTCCCTTTCAAGGGCACAGTTCCTCTGGATGCAGTTTTGCTGGATTGGACAGTGAGATTCCAATATCTATTTTCTCATTTTCCTCTGTTACTGAAAGTACTAAGCAAACTCAGGCTTCAACCAGCCTCAATGATCCTCATTGCCCCAGATTGAGCCAGACAACCTTGGTACTCCATGCTCCTATCATTGTCAGTAGCCAAGCCAAACAGTCTCCGCTGGAACTACAACCTACTGCTGTCCTCACAGGGCAGGATCATGTATCCCAACCTGCTGTCCCTCAGACTTAGAGTATGCAGATTTGCATCTTTCAGAAGGACTCATGGATATACAGATGGTTTCCCGAAAGCCTTCTACCAAGTTAACCTATGCCTCTAAATGGAAAAGATTTTCTTTTTGGTGTCAGGTTAAGGGCTTGGACCATTCCCAGGCGAGTCTTCCTATAGTCCTGGACTATATGGCCCATTTGTATTCCACAGGTTTAAGTGTTTCCACCTTGAGAGTGCACCTGGCAGCTGTCTCAGCTTATTTATCAGCAGGTAAGCCATCTTCCTTGGCTTCAAAGCCAGTGTTCAAGAAATGTTTTAAGGGGTTACTACATTTGCATCCACCACACACAGAGAACCTCCCCCCATGTGAAATCTGAATATCTGCATTGCTCAGCTTATGCAGCCACCTTTTGAGCCCATGTCCACAGCAGACCTCAAATATATGACTTGGAAAATAGTGTTTCTGGTAGCCATTACCTCTGCCAGAAGGATCAGTGAGCTCCAGGCATTATCTACAGAGCCTGGTTACATTGCTGTCCATAAAGACAACGTAGCCCTCAGGACTAACAGAAAATATTTGCCCAAGGTGGTATCAGAGTTCCACCTCAACCAGTCTATTACTTTGCTAGTCTTTTTCGCAGACCATTCCACCTCAGGTGAGTGCAGGCTGCACAGCCTAGATGTAAAAAGGGCAGTCAGCTATTCTCTTGACCACACAAAGGGTCACAGACAGGATCAGACCCAGCTCTTCCTTACTTATGGAGAGGTGGGAAAAGGGAAACCTGCCACAAAATTATCTATTGCAAGGTGGATTGTGGCTTGTATTTAGTTTTGCTATAGCAAGGTGGGTAAGCAACCACCTGCTGGTCTCAGTGCACATGCAACTAGGGTACTGCAGCTTCTGTGACAGCTGCTAGAGATATTCCCCTAGTGGACATTTGCAAAGCTGCAACCTGGAAGACAGTTCACTCATTCACCAAACATTATTGTTCGGATGTCCAGGCCAGAGGTGATACCAGGTTTAGCACAGCAGTCCTGCAGAGTTTGTTTCCTAAATAGGTTATAGGCCCACCTCCAAACGCATTGCTTGGTAATCTGCATAAGTTGGAATACAGTAAGATTTCCTAGGATTTGAAGAAAAAATTACTCACCTTAGTAATCTTGTTACTTTTAAAGGAATCTTACTGTATTCTGAGCTCCCTACCCTGCTAGAAACCTATGGTCACTGCATTACAGCTGTGGTAGAGTTGTTACAAACTTGGGGGTATTTGATGTTCTCTTTCTGGGGCATCTGTGACTTGAGTCTTGGTGAAGCCATTTGGCAAGTTTTTGGAAGGAAGAATAATTCCTTACCAAATATTTTCCTTATAGCCTATTATGGAGGGCTGTTATTACTATTGTTATTACTATTATTATATTATCCAGAAATTGCTTAGTACATGCTTAGTAAGAATCTGATGGTTGAGAGTTGTTTACCAGGGACAGTGATTTGAAAACTAAGCTCGAGCCTAGCATTCCATAATTCGCATAGGTTCTATTAACCATTTCGGCTCTGGGGCAGTCCTATGGTGAGACCATACTGCATAAGTCAGAATACAGTAAGATTCCCTTATAAAAAACAAGATTACTAAGGTGAGTAATTTTTTTCTTGTGGTGCCATCCTATTTATGCATTTACCACTTTAATAGTTTGCTGTATTTAAGAGCCAACACACATTTGAGAAAGCACGTGGTGCGAAACACGTCAGGTGACGCTGCACACATGAGAAAGTGGTCCTTGTTGTGAAGGAGTGGTAGAGCCTGTTTTTCAAGTTTTGTCTGCAATTGAATAAAGGAACTGCTTTTTTACTGCAACATAAGGTCGAGTTCTATGACTGGGTAACTAGGCAACTGGACAGGGGCCATGCAGTAGATGTCCTGTATCTGGACTTCAGTAAGGCATTCGACTCAGTGCCACATGGAAGGCTGGGAAGGAAGTTAGTAGGCACAGGGGCGGGTGCAAAGCTGGTGAGATGGGTAGGAAACTGGCTGCAGGGAAGGCAACAGAGGGTGGTGGTGGGTGAGGAGCTCTCACACCCAAGGGCAGTGATGAGCAGTGTTCCACAGGGCTCAGTGTTGGGACCAGTGTTGTTTGGGATATTCACTGCAGACATATCATGGGACATCAAGAGCAAGATCAGTCTGTTTGCTGATGATACCAAGGTAGGCGCAGTGGTGGATGACCTAGGGGATGGCAGGGTTGCAGGATGATCTGGCAAAGCTTGAAACCTGGTCAGACACCTGGCAACTGGCTTTAATGCCAAAAGTGCAAGGTGCTGCATTTTGGGATGAAGAACTCAAGGAGGAGTTACCAGCTAGGGGAAGTGCAGCTAGCCCAGACAGAGGAGGAGGAGAAGGGTCTGGGTGTGCTCATTACAGGGTCAATGAACAACTCAGCACAATGTAGGAAGGCAGCTGCAAAGACCAACAAAATGCTGGGTTGTATTGCAAGGGGTATATCCTTGAGGAGGGAGGAGGTGATTCTGCCACTGTATAGGTCACTAGTTAGACCACACCTGGAGTACTGCGTGCAGTACTGGCGTCCGTATCTGAAGAGGGACATTAAGTTACTGGAGGGGGTGTAGAGCAGAGCGACAAAGATGATCATGGGGATGGGAGACTTATCATACGAGAGGAGGTTGAAGAAGTTGAACATGTACTCACTGGAGGAGAGGAGAGACGGGGTGACATGATTGAAACCTTTAAATACATGAAAGGAATAAACAAGACGGGTACATAGGGGCTGTTCAAAGTAAGGGAGGGAAGGGCCACCAGGGGCCATGATATGAGACTGGAGTGAGAAAGGTCAGGAGGGAGATGAGGAGACACTTTTCACAGAGAGGGTGGTGGCTGGGTGGAATGCGTTACCTGCTGAAGTGGTATGCAGTAGAACAGTGGACTGCTTCAAACGAGGCTGGGACAGGACAAGGGGGAGGGTTACTGAAGGGGAAGGGTGGAAGGGAGGGGCAGCTGCAGAATAAGGGGTGCTAGCTACACATTCGAGCAGACTTGATAGACCTCTAGGTCTTTATCTGCTGGCAGATTTCGTATGTTCGTATCTTCTGTGACTAGTGAGTTCCTTATATGTTCTGCACTTCAGTGGCTGTTACAGATTGTATTGATCAAACACAGAAAGTTTCCATTTTTGCCGAGGCAAAGGTGCCCTCAGCCTTTTTTTTGACACTTTTTTTGACCAGAGCACAGCTGTTCTCAGGTGCAGTCGCACCCAAATTGACTGTAATTTATTATATTCATGTCATATGATGTCCTATGGATGCACAGTAACTTACATTGCATTAAAAATGCCAAAATGAGTCAGACAAATCACAATAAAATTCTAGACATACAGTGTACATCCAGGAGCACTTAAAGGGTTAACTTCTGCACATTTACGTAACATATCTACATATAAGTGTAAATCTAGATTTAGTTATAGTTAGGTCTTTGCATTTACATCTTAAAACTTTTTAATATTTTTTTTCATGCATGCAGTCTAAATCCATGTTTACTTTGCATTGTGTCTTGCCACTAAAGAGCAACTATTCAGCCAGACATAGATGGCTGGTCATGCAATTTCAGAAAGGGCATTTTGTGAATTTCTGGGGTATCGGTCATTCCAACAGTGATGCTCTCTTAGCTGATCTGAGCTGTAATCCTTCCTGATTATGGGAAGCAATGCGGTAAGGTGTGGAAAAACAAGACTGCATTCCACAAGAGGTTCAGGTAGTTGGTCTTAGCATGATCCACGGGAACTGGAGACTGGGATGAAGGGTCCAAGGCATATCAGTTTCACAGATGGATGAGTGCAGGCAAAGAGCTTAGTACAGGTCAAACTAGGGTTAAGGTCAGGGATGTGCCAGTGTAAGGGGATGCTTAGTAGGGTACTGTCATGGGCGTATATGCATGGTCTGTGACACCTTGTTAAATATGATATTTCATCTATTAGCCTCTTTATGCAAACATATTTTATAGATCTTGTTCTCGTGCTAAGTTCCGGGAGGTAAGAGCAGATATACTGATTTAATATTCCATAGAAACATAGAAACGTTGTGGACCGATAAAGAGCAGCGGTCCGTCCAATCTGTCCAGTCCCTACCTTGCTCCAGTGCCAATCTAGTACTGGCATACTGTACCTGTGCTTAACACCTCACAGCCTACTCCATCCTCATAGTAAGCACCCACTTCTACCCATTTCATGTGCCCACCTTCTACAGGCCCATAAATCTTTCCCATCTGGGTTAGAAAAAACTCACTGTTTGAACATCAATCATCAATTAGCCCCAGTAGACGAATTATACAGAAAATGGCACAGGTTCTGGATGGTTCTGAACTTATTAGAACCAGGCCTCCCCTCCCTAATGCATACCACATTCAGTACATTGTAATGAATTTTCTGCTGAGGGTATGCATGAAAGGCTCATTTCTGTGTATACTTTAACACAAGATCTTATATATTAATTGAGCTATGGGGTTGAGGTTGGGAAGAAAAAGTGGGGCTATGCTCTAACAAGACTTGTAATGGTGATGTGACTAAATGGGGGCTAGAAGAAACATTTTTACTATGTTCCCTATATTCCATATCCCCTGCATACCTCCAAGTTTCAGCTCTATATAACTAAAGTGGGGGTGAGGACCTGGTGATGGCCGTTGTGGGGGTGGGAGTGGGGTGGGAAAAACTTCATTGTCCTGTTCAGATGGCTATGTTAGCTCCAGATTCCACTGCTCTCATAGAAGCAGGCCCGGTAGAACAACTCTCAGGGAGTTCTTAATTCAGATCCACACACCCCACAGCTGCATGGTACTCGATACTGATGCCTAGGCATCACAACATGGGCCCCCCAGCTACTTTTGCAACAAGGTGCTAATTCTTATATTGTACATCATAATCTTCCCTGTGTGTTTCAAACAACATGAAGTCTTGCTGTATTCTGAGTTACTGCAGTTAGCCCCAGCACTTGAACTTCTCCGGAGAGGAAAGAGTTAAATTCTATACAGGGCATAGAACGTTGAGCTTGAGCTCAGTTCAAACCACTGTCTGCTGCACTTTGAAGTGTAACCATCAGATTCTTTACTCCACCTAACTGAACAGTTGCTCCGGAGATTCCTCCTTCAAACACCATGAAGTCTTGCTTATATTAGGACCTTTGCAGTATGCCCATGGCTTTTGACTGCTCCGGAGATGAAATAGTTAACTCCAGAGTAATCTGGAGTTCCACAGCGCGCGGGCGCTATTGAAAGCTCTATCTGGGTTGTTTGAACCCAAACTGCCAGATTCTTTACTCCGCTTTTACTGAACAGACGCTCCGGAGACCAGCTCCTTCAGTTCGGTTCGTTTTGCGGTTTTAAGTATTTTAATCGGTTCATTTAACTGAGAAAGTGTTTAAAATTACCACGGTTTTCGGTTCAAAGCTCTATCTGGTAACCGTAAGTAAAATAATTTTTAGTCTGTGTGGAAACTCATTATCGATTCACTCTGAACCGATCAGTTTGCTTTGAAAATCATTTTCTTTGCATTTAGAGTGAGGTACCCGGTTCTTATCGGTCCTAAAAAAACCTGGCATTAAAATTGTTTTTTTCAAATACCCGTGACACAGTTAGGGACCGATAAGAGTGTCTTGTCCTGGCAAGGCCGGAAAAAAAGGACAAGTTTGGTTAGGCTGGCATTATCTGAGAAACCCAAAAAAAACCGGGCCCACTGGGTTTCAACACTGTGATGTCTGTGGGGAAGCCTTTGCCAAGGCTGACCCACACCACCTGTGTCTATTGTCTGGGGCTGACCACCTCCTGTCAGACTGCCAGGTGTGTAAAAATTTCCTGCAGCCACCCTGGAAAGAGATTGGGCAGGCTCAGGAGCGAGAGACAAAAAGTCCGCTGACCGGATGGCCAGCCCGTCCAGCTATGGCTGGACCAGAGGGAGTGCCTCTGACCAGGCGAGACTTCTCGGCAAAGAAAGGCTGGTCCTGAGGAACCAGTCAAAGCAAAAAAGACAAAGAAATCAGCTAGTGTGGAGTCCAGTTTTGTTTCTCCTGCTGTAGAAATAGCTAAAGCCATACAGATTGTCCAGTCTTTGTCTCAGGGACTTGTTGAACCCTCTCTGGTTGGAAAAAGGGGGTCTCGTTCAGGTCCAGTGGTTCAGGATTATGATGTTGAGGATTTTTATGAACCACAGGAGGGGGAGGAAGATTTTGATGATTGTAATTGTGATTGGGAAGGTCTGGAAGTGCCAATAGAACCGGACATTTCTCCAGACAGACCCTTTGAATCTCCCCTTTGTTGTCTGAGTCTCCTCTCATTTCAGATTTTATAAGAAAGTAGCAGAAACTCTCAGCTCCCTTAGAAGAGGCTGTGGATGAGCAAGAGGAGCCTGACTATGTGGAAATGATGGATATTCCAGAGGCTAGAAGGTTGTCTATTCCTTTACATACGTCATTTGGAGGCAAACCACTAAGATTTAAAAATCCTTTTCTGTCCCTCCTGTAGATAAAAAATGGACAGAAGGTATACGTTGTCAGGCCCTAATACAGACTTCCTTACTGAACAGTGTAGTCATGTAGGTGTTGTTCAAGCTGCAGCCTGTGACAAGGCTAATATTCCCTGACTTCCCATCCTCCTGATAAAGATTCCAGGAAGATTGATGCCATGGCAAAAAACAGTATGTGGCAGCTTCTTTGGGACTCAGACAAGCTAATTATATAGCTTATGTGGCTAGATATCAGAAATCTAGATGGGACACTATATTGCAGTTGGCCAAGCAGGCTCAGGGCCGTTGGCTAGTGAGTTGGAACAGGTGGCTGCTGATGGCATTAGAACCTCTAAGGTTCAATTTCATGCTGCTGTTGATGTTAATGATGTTTCCTCTAGGGTCATGGCCACTTCTGTAGCTCTCCGTAGGTTGGCATGGCTCAGATGCACTAATCTGTCCCAAGATACCCAGTCAAAGGCTTTAGATTTTCCTGTTATGGAAATTCTCTGTTTGGAGAACAAACGAAAATTACATGAAAAGATGGATGAATACAGAACTACTTACAAAGTGCCCAAGCTAAGGAGAGCATGCCACTCCAACATAGGCATGCCCCAGGGGTGAGGGCAGGCCTTACAATAGGCCTTTTACCAATTCCAGGCATCTTCTGCTTTTGCGCAGAGGAGTTTTCAGAGGCAGAGGCAGACAGGGGCACAGGCAGGCCCTCTCCTCTCCCAACCTAAAGCTGCTCCTGCCAAGCAGGCACCCTGACGGGGTGTCTGGGGCCGACTCTCCTGTACCGGTGGGGGGCAGACTGGCTTATTTCTGCCAGAACTGGTTGTCCCTAACCTCGGACAAATGGGTTATGGAGGTGGTAAGCCAAGGCTTGGTTCTCAGTTTCAAACAGTTTCCCAAGATGAGAGCCAGGCACTTTCCCCCCTCAAGTCTTTTGGAAACCCTCACACTAGAAGTGGAGGTTTCTTCTCTTTTGGACTGCAAAGCAGTGGAAAGGGTCCTCCCTTGCCATCAGGGCAAGGGTCTTTACTCAAGGTACTTCCTGACCCCAAAAAAAGACAGGAGACTGGCAGCCCATATTGGATTTAAGATTTCTGAACAAGCATCTTGTAAAACCAAAGTTCAAAATGCTAACTTTAGCAATGATTTTGCCATCCTTGAGGCCAGGGGACTGGTTAGCTTCCCTGGACCTCAAGGACCTCTCTTCCATATTCAATCAGGGCCTCTCACGAAAGTACCTCAGTTTGAACTGCCTCGGGCCACTACCAGTTCAGGCAATGCCTTGGACTCACTTCTGCTCAAGAGTTTTCACAAAATGTCTAGCTGTAGTAGTGGCCCACCTAAGAAGACAAGGGGTAGCTGTGTTTCCCTATCTGGACAACTGGCTCATTGTGGGTCAGTCACCAGAGCAGGTAAAATCCCATTTGCAAATCACTCAGGAACTCCTCACCTTTCTGGGGTTCCTGTTGAATGTTCCAAAGTCAGTTCTCGAACCAGTTCAGGTACCTAACTTTTATAGGTGCAGAGCTGAATACAAAGTTAGCCAGGGCATTCCTCCCCTCCGAAAGAGTGGACAAACTCATTGCCCTGGCATCTTCCTTCACCATGCAGGTCTCTCGACCAGCAGGCACTTTCTACAACTCCTGGGGCACATGGCTGCCTCTACAGCTGTTGTGCCAGGAGCGAGATTTCAGATGAGGGACATTCAGTTCCACTTGAGGTCCTATTGGTCTCAAAGGAGGGAACCCCTTACCAAATTGGTCCCAGTGACCAAGACTCTGATCCTAGCTCTCCAGTGGTGGCTGGATCGAAGCAACCTGTCCTCTGGGGTCCCATTCCTTCCTGTTCCTCACTCCCTCACCCTCACCACGGACACGTCCCTGTTGGGTTGGGGGGCTCACCTGGGCGACCTTTCAACTCAGGGAGTTTGGTCCCCTCAGGAATCTCTGCTTCACATCAATCTACTGGAGCTCAGAGCTGTCTTCCTAGCTCTCCAGGTTTTTTTGGAAACTGTCCAGAACAAGGTGTTCAAGTCAGGACAGACAATACCACAACAATGTGGTACATCAACAAGCAAGGGGCACTCGCTCTTCAGCCTTGTGCACGAAGCAATGAAGTTGTGGTCTCTGGCCTACTCCTGAACACCTCTCTGATAGCAGTTCACCTCCCAGGGAAGGACAATGTCCTAGCGGACGCCCTCAGCAGGATTTCTCAGGGCCATCACGAATGGGTTCTGAACCCTCAAGTGCTGGGGTCGGTCTTTGCCAGCTGGGCTCCCCTCAGATAGATCTCTTAGCAGCCCCAGACAACCACCAACTTCCCTGTTTGCTGCAGGCCCCTAGTTCTGGGGTCAGTCCCCTGGATGCTTTTCAGCTGAATTGGGAGGAAAGTTCTCTATGCTTTCCCTCCGTTCCCTCCCTCTTCAGGGTTTGGTAAAATCAGAACTCAGCCTTGCAGAGTGATTCTGATTGCTCAGACTGGGCCAGACAGCCTTGGTACCCTCTTTTTCTGTCCCTCTCATTTCGCCTCCTGACCTTGCCCAGGACTCACGACCTGCTGACCTGTGCACAGGGAGAGTGTGGTATCCGGATCTCAACTCCCTCCACCTCAAGGCCTGGTTCTTGAGGGTTAGAATTTACTCATTTACACCTTTCTCAAGGTGTCTTGGATATTTGAAGGCCTCTAGGAAGCCTTCCACTAGAGCCACTATAATTCTAAATGGAAGAGATTCTCATTTTGGTGTTCTGAGAGGCAAATCACCCCAGAATCAGCTGACCTGCCTATTTTGTTGGACTATCTGGTCCCTTAAATTCCTTAGGCCTCAAACCAGCTACCTTAAAGGTTCATTTGGCAGCTGTTTCTGTTTTATTTCCGCAGGGAAACCAGTTTCCCTTTCTTCTCACCCTGTGTTTTCCAAGTTTTTCAAAGGGTTACTCCATACTAACCCTCCCTTTCGGGAACCAACCCCTGCATGGGACTTGAATGTTTGCATTGCCCAGCTAATGCAACCTCCCTTTGAGCCTCTGGTTTCAGCAGATCTCAAGTTCTTAACTTGGAAAACTGTTTTTCTAGTGGCTATCACTTCTGCTAGGCGTATAAGTGAATTACAGGCCTTGTCAGTGGAAGAGGTTTCATTTCTTTCCACAGAGATAAAGTGATCCTCAGGACTAACAGAAAGTTTTTACCTAAGGTGGTTTCAGATTTTCATCTTAACCAATCCACTCTCTTCCAGTATTTTTTACTGAGCACTCCTCTTCTGGTGAGAGAAGGTTGCACAGTTTGGGCGTAAAGAGCCCTTAGCTACTATTTGGAGCAGTACCAAGGGTCACAGGTTCGAATCCTCCAGCTCTTCCTTACCTATGGAGATGTGGGTGAGGGAGACCTGCTACTAGGAGGACAATTGCTGGTGGATTGTCTCTTGTATCAGTTCTGTTATCAAAAACTGGGTAGAGCCGCCCTCAGGCCTGAGGGCTCATTCCTCAGAGGTACAGCTGCATCTCTGGCGGCTGCTGGAGATATTCCCATTTTGGAAATCTGTCAAGCTGCTACCTGGAAGACAGTCCACACTTTCACTAAGCATTATTCCTGGGCGTCCAGTCCAGGAGAGATCTTCGCTTTGAGTACAGCTGTGCTTCAGAACCTATTTCCTAAGTAGGGTTCTGACCCTCCTCCATGGAGGTACTGCTGTATACTCTGCAAAGGTCCTAATATAAGCAAGACTTCATGGTGTTTGAAGAAAAATTACTCACCTTAGTAATTGCTTTTCTTCTCATGGAGTCTTGTTATGAGACAACCCTCCTCTACCCCTCAGAATCCCTACTTGGGTATGGGGTTGGCAAATTAGTGCAATCACGGTGTCATGCCTTTTTGCTTCTAGTCCCCCCCTTTTCTTTCTTGGGTTAGGAACTGAGATAGTTTCTGTTTTTCGTTAATTGGTAGCTGGGCCTCTCTGGACTTGAGTCTTTGGGCAGAGGGCCTTAGTAATGATTGTCAAGGGTTTCCCACAATAATCACGTATACTGTTTTCATTATTGTTGTTGTGTTTTTTGGTTCTACTGTTAGTAGGTAGCCAATAGCTAGTGTAAGGCTTTTCCACACAGACTTGCTATGTTAGCTTAGCCTCGTAAAGAACCTGACAGTTTGGGTTCAAACATCCCAGATAGAGCTTTCAATAAGCGTACGTGCTGTGGAACTCCAGATTACTCTGGAGTTAACTATTTCATTCGGAGCAGTCAAAGCCATGGGCATACTGCAAGAGTCCTAATATAAGAACTCCATGAAGAAAAGCAATTACTAAGGTGAGTAATTTTTCTTCGCTCTCAGTTTGGTCGGTTTAAAAATTGTCAGTTTACCGATATGTTTGCATTGTTTTTTTGGTTCAGATCCCTGTCTGTGGTACAGTAAGTGCATAGGTAGTGGACTTAGAAAAAGTATGTGGAAATTGTAAAGTGAGTTGTGTGACTGGTTCGACTGAACAGGTTCTGATTTAATGATTTGTTCGTTTCTCTTACAGGACATTTAGTGTGCGGTACTGATCCTTATCAGTTTTAACAAAAACTGGTTGTTTCGTTTTTTTCAAATACTTATAACATGGTTAGAAACAGATAAGGGTGTCTTGCCTGGCTGTTGCTGTAAAAAATAAGGGTTTAGTTATGGCTTTGTCTGAGAAACCCAAGAAAAAAACGGGCCCACTGGGTTTCAGCACTGCAGTGAGTGGGAGTAGAGTGCTATAAGGCCAACCCCACACCACTTGTGTTTACTGTCTGGGTTTTAGCCACCTAGAGTCAGACTGCCAAATTTGTAAGAATTTCCCTAAAGCCACCCTGGACAAAAGGTTGGGCAGGCTTAGGGAAAAGGAGGCTGAGAAGTACGCTGACCAGATGGCCAGCCAGTTCAGTTCCGACCGAACCAGAAGGAGTGCCCTCTGACCAGGGTGAGACTCCTTCGGGCAAAAGAAGAGCCGATTCTGAGGGATCGGGTCCATCAAAAAGAAAAAGAAAAGACAAATTGGCTGGTTTGGATCCAGAACCGCATCATCCGATCACCGAGGAAATTGCCCAAGCAATTCCCATAGTGGAATTGCTCAGTTCAGTTCCGACTGATCCGGCACCTTCTGGTAGGTACTCGGTCCGATCGGTTCCTCCAGTTCAAGATTATATTCCTGAAGATTTTTATGAACCGAACATGGAGGGGGATGATGATTATGATGATGATGAAGGTGATGATGATGATGGAATCGAAGGTCTGGACGAGCCTATCGAACTGGACATCTCCCCAGACAGGCCTTCTGGTGTTTCCCCTCCCAGGCTTTCTGAGTCCCCTTCTCACTTTATGTTCTACAGGAAAGTGGCAGAAATCCTCCGGCTCCCTATGGAAGAAGCTGTTGAGGAACAAGAGGAGCCTGACTATGTGGAGATGATGGACATCCCAGAGTTCAAAAGGTTGTCTATTCCCATTCACAAGTCTTTTGGGAAACAGACACAAAAGCTGTTAAAAACTCCAAATTCATTACCTCCCATGGACAGACGGATGGACAAGAGGTATATGCTGTCAGGATCAGGTATGGAGTACTTGTACCAGCAATGCAGCCATGTTGAGGCCATGCAGGCTGCAGCCTGTGATAAGGCTAACATTCCCTTGGCTTCACACACCCCAGATAAAGCCTCCAGGAAATTGGATGCCATGGCAAAGAAGTAGTACATGGCATCCTCTTTGGGACTCAGGCAGGCTAATTACATGGTCTATACAGCTAGGTACCAGAAGTCCAGGTGGGACACTGTACTGGCACTGGCTAAGCAGGCCCCTCCCCAGCTTGCCAAGGAGCTGGAGAAAATGGCTGCTGATGGGATTGAGGCATCGAAGATTCAATTTCATGCTGCTGTAGACTCTATGTGTTTTCATCTAGAATCTTAGCTTACATCTGTGGCTCTTTCTCGGAGATTTATCTTGCCTCAGTGTACCTTAGCCTATCTCAGGACATACCCAGGCTAAGGCTATGGACTCCTCCTGTGGGTTAATTCTGTATTTGGGGAGCAGACAGAGAATTATATGAAAAAAATGGATGAATACAGGACCACCTATAGGAGTATACAGGCCAAGGAATGGCAGGCAACTCCTCAATGGCAGCAATCTAGGGGCAGGGGCAGGCCTTTTCATTGGCCTTTCTACCTAGCACATGCCTCCTCTCCTTTTTCTTACAAGGGGTTCTTCAGAGGGAGAGGCAGAAGGGGGATGAGCAGGGATGCATCCACCTCTCAGCCTAAGACTCTTACCAAGCAGACACCCTCAGGTGTCAGCCCGGGTCAACTATCCCCCATTCCTGTAGGAGGCAGGCTGACTTACTATTTCCAGGACTGAAAGTCTGTTACCTCAGACAAGTGGGTCCTGGAGGTAGTGGGCCAGGTACTGACTCAGCTTCAAAAAATTCCCAAAGCTGAGAGCCAGATCTTTTCTACCTGCAAACATCTCCGAAACCATTGCCCTAGAGGCAGAGGTTTCATGTCTTCTGGCCTTAAGGGCCATATAGAGAGTTCCTACAATACACAGGGGAAAAGGTCTGTACTCCAGGTACTTCCTTACCCTGAAAAGAACAGGGGAGTAGCGGACCATCCTAGACTTAAGATACCTAAACAAACATTTGTTAAAGCCAAAGTTCAAAATGGTGACTCTGGGAATAATTATATCTTCTCTAAGGCCAGTGGATTGGCTATCCTCCCTGGACCTAAAGGATGCCTACTTTCACATTCCCATCAGGTGCTCCCACAGAAAGTACCTCGGGTTCAAACTGCCTTCAGTCCATTGCCAGTTCAAAGCAATGCCTTTTGGCCTAACATCAGCTTCAAGTGTGTTCACAAAATGTCTAGCAGTAGTAGTGGCATTCCTAAGGGGAAAAAATATCTCCATATTCCCGTACCTGGACGATTGGCTCATAGTGGGTCAGTCTCCAGACCAAGTCAAGTCAGATCTAAAAGTGACCTAGCAAGTGCTCACTTCTCTAGGTTTCCTTCTCAATCTTCCCAAGTCAGTTCTCAAGCCAGTGCAACTGTTGACTTTCATGGGGGGTAGAACTGGACACTGTAAAAGCAAGAGCATTTCTTCCCTTGGTAAGGGTGAAGGCCATCATGCAGTTGGCTTCTTCCTTCCACCTTCTGGTTTCTTGACCAGCAAGACACTTTCTTCTCAGCTCCTGGGCCACATGGCGCTTTCACTGCAGTGGTCAGGCGACCAAATTTCAGATGAGACTTCGGTTCCATCTGGCGCTTTTAGTCTCAGAAAAAAGATCTTCTGACCAAACTGGTTCCAGTGACTCAGACTTTGATCCAGGCTCTTCAATGGTGGCAGGATCAAGGCAATCTAAGGCAAGGGGTCCCATTCATTACTCAGTCTCATACTGTGCTTCTAACCATAGACGCCTCTCTCCTGGGGTGGGGAGCTCAGTTGGGGACTCTCACAACCCAGGAAGTGTGGTCCACTCAGGAGTCTGTTCTCCACATCAACCTTCTGGACCTCAGGGCAGTTTACCTGATCCTGCAAGCCTTCTCACAATCAGTGCAAAACAAGGTGGTTCTGATCAGAACAGACGACAACACCACCACCATGTGGTATATCAACAAGCAGGGAAGTACTCGGACTATGGCCTTGTGCACAGAAGCCATGAAAATATGGTCCATGGCTTATTCCCTACAGACCTGTCTGGTAGAAGTTCACCTCCCAAGAAAGGACAATGTGCTAGCAGATGCTTTGAGCAGGATTTCCAAGGGCTCTCGCGAATGGTCCCTGGATCCCCTAGTGTTAAAAGTGATTTTTTCAAGATGTAGCACTCAAGAGATAGATCCCTTTGCAGTCTCAGGCAGTCACCAACTTCCTCTCTTCTGTTGCAGACCCCCAGTCTTGGTCTCAGTCCCTCTGGATGCTCTGATTCTGAATTGGGAAGGGAAATTTCTGTATGCCTTCCCTCCTTTTCCTCTACTGTTCAAGGTCACAATCTTGCAAAGTGATCCTGATTGCTCCAGATTGGGCCAAGCAGCCTTGGTATCTCCTGTTGCTGTCCCTAGCAGTCCATCTTCCCCTATCTTTTCCCAGGAATCACAATCTGTTAACTTTCTCTCAGGGGAGGATCTGGTATCCCAACCTTCGGTCTCTCAATTTCAAAGCATGGCTCTTGAAGAGTTAGAGTATGCAAATTTGCATCTGTCTCAAGGGGTTCTGGACATTCTCAAAGTCTCTTGAAAAGCCTGCCACCAGAAAAACTTACAACTCCAAATGAAAAAGATTCAGCATTTTGTGTTCTAAGAAACATATATTCAAACAACATGAAGTCTTGCTATATTATGACAGTAGCAGTTTGATCCAGCTCTAGAACTGCTCCGGAGGTGAAATGGTTAATACCATTCCAAAATAGAACTTTGAGCACGAGCTCTAAGAGCAGCTCTATCTGTGTAATTTCAAACCTGAACTGTCAGATTCTTTACTCGCCTCAGTGAACAGTAAGCCCGAATTTCTCCTTCTGCTCGGTTCATTCTCGGTTTTAAACAGTGTTTTCTCGGTCCGATTCAACCGAGAATAGTTTTATTTAACATAAAACCGTCCGGTTCAAGATCTGTCTGTGGTAATTATAAGTAATTAAAAGGTTTTGTCTGTGTGGAACTTGGAAGTTTATGGTTCGGTTTGAACCCGATCAGCTGGGTTCAAAACTCATTCATTTTAAAGGTTATCATTTTAGAGTGCGGTTCGGTTCTTATCGGTTCTAAAAAAGCAGTTTTAATACGTTTTTCCAATACCAGTGACACGATTTGGGAACCGATAAGGGTGTCTTGCCTGGTACTGCCGCTTAAAGAGCAAGTTTTCTGGTTAGGCTGGCATTATATCTGAGAAACCCAAAAAAAACCGGCCCACTCAGTTTCAACACTGTGATGTCTGTGGGGAAGCCTTTGCCAGGCTGACCCACACACCACATGTGTCTATTGTCTGGGGTTTGACCACCTCCAGTCAGACTGCCAGATATGTAAGAATTTCCTGCAGCCACCCTGGAAAAGAGATTGGGCCGGCTCAGGGAGCGAGAGGCAAAAAATCCGCTGACCTGGATGGCCAGCCCGTCCGTGCCAACCAAACCGGAGGGAGTGCCTCTGACCAGGGCTTAGACTTCCTCGGTAAGAGGAAAAGCTGGTTCTGAGGAACCAGTTCCAGTAAAGAAAACAACAAGAAAGTCAGCAGGTTTGGAGCCCAAAATCCCTTTCTCCAACTGCTGCAGAGATAGCAAAGCAAATTGTCCAGTCACTGTTCAGGAAGTTCCGGCCCGAACCGCCACTATCTGGCAAAGGTCGGTTAGTCAGTTCCAGTGGTTCAGGAATATGATGTTGAGGAGTTTTATGAACCAGAGGAGGGGATGATGATTATGAACAGTATGAATGTGGCTGGGAAGGTCTGGTGCCCATTGAACCGGACATTTCCCCAGACAGACCCTTTAGAATCTCCCCTATGCTATCTGAGTCCCCATCTCATTTATGTTTTACAAAAGGTTGCTGGAAACCTCAGCTTCCATGGAAAGAAGCTGTGGATAATCAAGAGGAGCCTGATTTTGTAGAAATGATGGATATTCAGAGTCTAGGAGATTGTCTATTCCTCTGCATAAGTCTTTTAGGAAGCAAACAATAAAAATTTTAAAAGCTCCTAATTCTGTGTGCCTCCTGTAGATAAAAAGATGGACAGAAGGTACACATTGTCAGGTCCTGATACAGAATTCTCTTTCTCAGCAATGCAGTCATGTTAGGTAGTTCAGGCTGCAGCCTGTGATAAAGCTAACATTCCCCGGCTTCACATCCTCCTGACAAGGATTCCAGGAAGATTGATGCCATGGCAAAAAAACAGTATGTGGCAGCTCTCTGGGACTCAGGCAAGCAAATTATATGGCTTATGTAGCTAGGTATCAGAAATCTAGATGGATACTGTTATGGAATTAGCCACAAGCCCATGCACAGCTTGCTAGCTTAACTAGAACAGGGCTGCTTATGGCATTGGAGGCTTCTAAGGTACAGTTTCATGCTGCTGTGGATGTTAATGATGTTTCCTCTAGGGTCATGGCCACATCTGTAGCTTTGTAGTTGGCCTGGCTCAGGTGTACTAACCTCTCACAGGATACAGACGTAAGGCTATGGATTTTTCCTGTGGTGGGAAATTCTCTGTTTGGGAGCAGACAGAATTACATATGAAAAAGATGGACAAAATATGGACTACTTACAAAAGTTTCCAAGCTAAGGGTGCAAGCCACTCCCCAGAGGCATACCCCCAGGGTAGGTAGGCCTTTCTACAGGCCTTTGATCAGACTCAGGCCTCCTCTGCCCATGCTCAGAGGGGCTTCTTCAGAGGCAGAGGCAGACGAGGGTGTGGCAGGCCTGCTCCCCACCCTCAGCCTAAAGCACCTGCTAAGCAGGCACTCCTGATGGGGTGCCCAGGGCCGATTCTCCTTTACCGGTAGGGGGCAGGCTGGCTTACTTCAGTCAGAACTGGGCTTCTTTAACCTCAGACAAGTGGGTTCTGGAAGTAGTAAGCCAGGGTCTGGTTCTCAGCTTCAAAAAGTTTCCCAAGTTGAGAACCAGATTTTTTCTATCTGCAAGTGTTTCAGAGACCCTTGCTCTAGAAGCAGAGGTCTCAACCCTGTTGGCTCTCAGAGCAGTGGAGAGGGTTCCTCCCCTGCACCAGGGCAGGGGTCTGTATTCCAGATACTTCCTTACCCCAAAAAAGACAGGAGAATGGCAGCCCATATTAGACCTCAGATATCTGAACAAGCATCTTTTGAAACCAAAGTTCAAAATGGTAACTCTGGCAATGATTTTACCCTCCCTAAGGCCAGGGGACTGGTTAGCCTCCCTGGACCTCAAGGATGCCTATTTCCACGTCCAAATCAGAAGCTCCCATCAAAAGTACCTCAGATTCAAACTACCCTCAGGTCATTACCAGTTCAGAGCAATGCCCTTCGGCCTTACTTCTGCCCCAAGGGTATTCACAAAGTGTCTGGCAGTGGCAGTGGCTCACTTAAGGAGGCAAAGGATTGCTGTTTTTACCTATCTAGACGATTGGCTCATTGTAGGCCAGTCCCCAGAACAGGTAAAATCTCACCTGCAAGTCACCCAGCAGCTTCTCACCTCCCTGGGCTTTCTGCTAAATCTGCCAAAGTTGGTTCTGAAACCAGTCCAGGTACTCACCTTTATAGGGGCAGAGTTGGACACAAAGCTAGCCAGAGCTTTTCTTCCCTTAGAAAGGGAGATGAATTTAGTGGCTCTGGCCTCCTCCTTCACTCTGCAGGTCTCTCGACCAGCAAGACACTTTCTGCAGCTCCTGGGGCACATGGCTGCATCCACAGCTGTTGTGCAGGCAGCAAGATTTCAGATGAGAGACATTCGGTTTCACTTGAGAACCTATTGGTCTCAGAGGAGAGACCCCCTTTCCAAGTTGGTCCCAGTGACTCGAACCTTGATCCAGGCCCTCCAGTGGTGGCAGGATCAGAGCAATTTAAGATTGGGGGTCCCCTTCATTTCCCCTGCTCACAATTTGACTCTCACTACAGATGCTTCCCTTCTGGGTTGGGGAGCCCATATGGGCGACCTTTCCACTCAGGAAGTGTGGTCCCCCCTGGAATCTCTGCTCCACATCAATTTGTTGGAACTCAGAGCTGTCTTTTTAGCTCTTCAAGCATTTTCTGCATCTGTCACAACAAGGTGATACAAGTCAGAACAGACAACACCACTACAATGTGGTACATCAACAAACAGGGGGCACTTGGTCTTCTGCCTTGTGCACCCAGGCAATGAAGTTGTGGTCTCTGGCTTATTCCCTGAACACTTTCCTCATAGCAGTTCATCTTCCAGGGAAGGACAATGTCCTAGCAGATGCTCTCAGCAGGATTTCCCAGGGCCATCACGAATGGTCCCTGGATCCTCAAGTGCTAGGGATAGTCTTTGCCAGATGGGGCACCCCTCAGATAGATCTTTTTGCAGCCCCAGGCAATCACCAACTTCCTCTGTTCTGTTGCAGGCCTCCAGTGTTGGGCTCAGTCCCCCTGGATGCCCTCTTCTTGGATTGGGTGGGGAAGTTTCTTTATGCTTTCCCTCCTTCCCTCTCCTATTCAAAGTATTAGTCAAAATCAGATCTCAGCCTTGCAGGGTGATTCTGATTGCCCCGGATTAGAGCCAGGCAGCCCTGGTACCCCTCCTTCTGTCACTGATGATCCATCTTCCTTTGCCTCCCCAGAATCACAACCTATTAACTTGTGCCAGGGAAGGGTTTGGTATCGGACCTCAATCCCTCAACCTCAAGGCCTGGCTCTTGAGGAGTTAGAGTTGCTGATTTACACCTCTCTCAGGGTGTTCTTGAAATCCTAAAGGCTTCCAGAAAGCCTTCCACTAGGGCTACTTATAGTTCTAAATGGAAAGGTTTTCCATTTGGTGTGCTGGAAAAATATTTCCCAGAATTTGCTGATTTGCCCATTGTATTAGATTACGTGGTCCATCTTAATTCCTTGGGTCTCAGACCAGCTACCCTGAGACTCCATTTGGCAGCTGTATCTGCTTTTGTTTCAGCAGGAAAGTCATCCCCTCTTTCCACTCACCCTGTGTTTTCCAAGTTTTTTAAGGGATTACTCCATACTAATCCACCCTTTCTGGAACCGGCCGCTGCCTGGGACCTTAATGTTTGTTTTGCCCAGTTAATGCAACCCCCTTTTGAACCTCTGTTTTCTGCAGAGCTTAAGTATCTAACTTGGGAAACTATTTTTCTGGTGGCTATCACTTCTGCTAGACGCATAAGTGAGTTGCAAGCCTTGTCAGTAGAAACTGACTTTATTTCTTTCCACAGGGATAAGGTAGTCCTTAGGACTAATAGGAATTTTTACCTAAGGTGGTTTCAGATTTCCATCTTAACCAATCTATCTCCCTTCAGTATTTTCACTGATCACTCCTCTTCTGGTGAGAGGAGGTTTCACAGCCTGGATGTTAAGAAGCTCTTAGTTACTATTTAGAGGCGTACCAAAGGTCATAGGTTCGAATCCCTCCAACGTTTCCTTACCTATGGTGAAGTTGGGAAAGGCAAACCTGCCACTAAGAAATCAATTGCCAGGTGGATTGTCTCTTGTATCCAATTTTGTTATCAGAAACTGGGCAGAGATCCCCCCTCTGGCTTGAGGCTCACTCTACCAGGGGTACAGCTATGTCTCTAGCTGCTGCCAGAGACATCCCTATATTAGAGATATGCCAGGCTGCTACTTGGAAAAGCGGTACACTTTCACCAAGCATTACTCCTGGATGTCCAGGCCAGAGAGATGCTCGGTTTAGCACAGCTGTTCTTCAGAGCCTATTCCCTAAGTAGGTTCTGCCCTCCTCCATGGAGGTACTGCTGTGTAGTCTGCTACTGTCATAATATAGCAAGACTTCATGTTGTTTGAAGGAAAAATTACTCACCTTAGTAATGTTGTTTCTTCTAATGGAGTCTTGCCATATTATGACCTCCCCAGCCTGCCCCTCTCAGAACTTCTACTTTGGGTGGGGTGGGCACTTAGTGTGGGCACTATTTTGTGCCCTTTTATGCTTTCTCCTTTTGGGGTTTGGGGTGTGTGTTTTATTATCCTGTTGTTTTATTCTCATGTTGTTAGAATTGTATTAGTAGTTCTGGTCCCCTAACTTGAGTCTTGTGTGTTGGGACCAGCAATGGTTGTTAGTATTTAGGTAGCCATTTGGCTAGTGTAGGTTACAGCTTCCACACAGACCTTAGTGAGTTTTTGCTCGTAAAGTTCTGACAGTTCAGGTTTGAAATTACACAGATAGAGCTGCTTCTTAGAGCTCGTGCTCAAAGTTCTATTTTGGAATGATATTAACCATTTCACCTCCGGAGCAGTTCTAGAGCTGGATCAAACTGTTACTGTCATAATATAGCAAGACTCCATTAGGAGAAACAACTTTACTAAGGTGAGTAATTTTTTCTTTCCAGATACTGCTGACTTGTCCACAGTTCTGGATTACATGGTTCATCCTAATGGCCTAGGCCTCAGACCAGCTACCCTCATAGTACATTTGTCAGCTTTTTCTGCTTCTCTGTCAGTGGGAAGGTCTTCCGCACTGGCATCTCATCCTGTTTTTTGCAAATTTTTCAAGGGATTGCTTCATACCAATCCCCCTTTTAGGGATCCTACCCCTGCTTGGGACCTCAATGTTTGCATTGCCCAGCTTTTGCAACCCCCTTCTGAGCCTTTGTCTTCAGAAGAGCTTAAGTAATTGACTTGGAAAACTGTGTTCCTGGTAGCTATTACCTCTGCCAGACGTATCAGTGAATTACAAACTCTGACAGTGGAGCCTGATTTTATCTCATTCCATAGAGATAAGGTGGTACTTAGAACCAATAGGAGGTTATTACCTAAAGTGGTTTCAGATTTTCATTTGAACCAATCCATGTCTTTTCCTGTGTTCTTCACTGATCATTCTTCTCCAGGAGACAGAAGATTACACAGTTTGGATGGTAAAAGGGCCCTTAGCTACTACATTGAGCATACTAAGGCACACAGGTTTGACTACCTCTAGCTGTTCCTCACTTATGGGGGAAGTGGGTAAGGGCAAACCTGCCACTAAGAGAACAATTGCCAGGTGGATTATCTCTTGTATACAATTCTACTATGAGAAGCTAGGTAAAATACCACCCTCAGGCCTGAGGGCTCATTCGACTAGAAGTACAGCTGCTTCCCTGGCTGCTGCCAGGGATATTCCCTTACTAGATATATACAAAGCAACCACCTGGAAAACAGAAGAGTGTTATTGCTACGCAGTTGAGAGTTCATACGAACATACGAAATTTGCCAGCAGATAAAGGCCTATCATCATTCGCCAAAGTTCTGTATTGCCCTTACTCGACGTCGTAGATCCTGCAAAAGGGTAAGACCGTTCTTTTTTTTTTTCTTTTATTACTGTATTTAATTCTATGGTACTGAGTCTTTTTCTGTGATTTTGCATTTATTTTGTGTCATGACAATCATGTCCGGTTCGTGGCCTAAATCTAAGACAAGACATGCCCCATGCATCGGTGCCCCAGCAGCAAGTCCATTACCATAAAGAATCAGCATGACCATTGTCTTACCTGCCTGGGCCCCCAACATGACATGGATAATTGTGTTCAAGCAACATGAAGTCTTTCTGTATCCTGACAATAGCAGTGAGTCCCAACCTTCGAACTGCCCCTGAGATGAAAGAGTTAACTTTCCATGCCAGGCATGGAACTCTGAGCTCGAGCTCAGTTGAGAATCTGTCTGTTGCTGTTTGAACTCAAACCATCAGATTCTTTACTCCGCCTCACTGAACAGTCACTCCGCAGATTTCTCCTTCTGCTCGGTTCAATTTGTCAGTTAAAGTACAGTTTTTCTCGGTTTTCGACCGAATTTAAACTGCAACCTGTCGGTTCAGTCTCTGTCTGTGGTATTCGTGAGTACTAGATAGGTTTATATTATTTCTGTTCTGTGTGGAACTTGTAAACAGTTCATCGGTTCGGTTTGAAAAGATCAAGTTGCTAAAAAATCTTTATTTGAACTTTTAGAGTGTGGTTACCAGTTCTTATTGGTTCTAAAAAAAACGGATTTTATTACATTTTTTTCCATGACCCGTGACACGGTCAGGAACCGATAAGAGGGTCTTGCCTGGCAGATTGTCATTAAAAGGGTAAGTTTGGTTAGGACTGGCACAATGTCTGAGAAACCCAAAAGAAAAACCGGGCCCACTGGGTTTCAACACTGCAGTATGTGTGGAGAAGTCTTTGCCAAGGCTGATCCTCACACCACCTGTGTTTATTGTCTGGGGTTTGACCACCTCAATGCAGACTGCCAGATTTGTAAAAATTTCCCTGCAGCTACCCTAGAAAAATGAGTTGGTAGGCTCAGGGAAAGAGAGGCCAAAAAGTCCGCTGAACTGGATGGCCAGCCCGGTTCGGTTCAAACTGAACCAGAAGGAGTGCCCTCTGACCAGGGAAAGATGTTTTTGGGCAAAAGGAGATCCGATTCTGAGGAGCCGCTTCCAGCTAAGAGAACAAGAAAGGAAAAATCAGCTGGTGTGGATCCAAAACTTTCTTCTACAACCACTGAAGAAATAGCCAAAGCAATAAAAATTGTGCAGTCGCTTTCCCCGGTTCCGACCGAACCGGCACCATCAGGGAGGCACTCGGTTCGGCCGGTTTCACTGGTTCAAGAGTATGAATTAGAGGAGTTTTATGAACCGGAGGAGGAGGAAGAGGAATATGAGGAAAGTGAATGTGGTTTTGAAAGTCTGGATGTGCCCATTGACCCGGACATCTCCCCAGACAGACCTTCAGGGGTGTCTCCTCCTAGGCTTTCTGAGTCCCCCTCCCATTTCATGTTTTATAAAAAAGTGGCTGAAACCCTCCAGCTTCCTATGGAAGAAACTGTGGATGGCCAGGAGGAGCCTGACTATGTGGAAATGATGGATATCCCAGAGTCCAGGAGACTGTCTATTCCCCTTCATAAGTCCTTTGGGAAACAGACATTTAAGATTTTAAAGACTCCTATCACTATACCTCCTGTGGATAAAAGAATGGACAAGAGGTATACATTGTCAGGCTCAGATGTGGAGTTCCTTACACAACAATGCAGCCATGTTGGGGTAGTACAGGCTGCAGCCTGTGATAAGGCAAATATTCCCTTGGCTTCACACCCCCCGGACAAGGACTCCAGGAGGATTGTTGTCATGGCAAATAAACAATACATGGCAGCTTCCTTGGGACTCAGACAGGCCAACTATATGGCCTATACTGCTAGGTGTCAGAAATCCAGATGGGACACTGTCATGGCTTTAACAAAACAGGTCCCTGGCCAGCTTGCCAAGGAGCTGGAGCAGGTGGCTGATGATGGCATTGAAGCATCCAAGGTGCAATTCCATGCTGCAGTGGACTCCAATGATGTGTCATCTAGAGTCATGGCTATATCTGTTTCACTTCACAGAATGGCTTGAGCTCAGATGTACTAGCCTGTCATAGGATACCCAGACTAAAGCCATGGATTTTGCTGTTTTACATGAAGAAAATGGACGAGTATAGGACCACCTATAGGAGTGCCCAGGCCAAGGAAAGGCAGGCCACTCCTCAAAGGCAGCATCCCAGGGGCAGGGGCAGGCCTTGTCACAGGCCTTTCTACCAAGCCCAGGCCTCCTCTTCTGCCTATGCTCAGAGGGGGGTTCTTTAGAGGGAGAGGCAAAAGGGGTACAAGCAGACCAGCTTCCACCCCTCAGCCAAAACCCTCTGCCAAACAGGCACCATGATGGGTTTGCCAGGGCCGATTCTCCACCACCTGTAGGGGGCAGGCTGGCTTACTTTGTCCAGGACTGGAAGTCTCTAACATCAGACAAGTGGGTCCTGGAAGTAGTAAGCCAGGGACTGGTTCTCAGCTTCAAAAAATTTCCAAAGCTGAGAACCAGATATTTTCCACCTGCAAATCCCTCAGAGACACTTGCCCTAGAGGCAGAGGTCTCTTCCCTTCTGGCTCTCAGAGCTGTGGAATGGGTTCCACCCCTACACCAGGGCAAAGGATTGTATTCCAGGTACTTCCTCTCCCCCAAAGAAGACAGGAGAATGGCGGCCCATGCTGGATCTCAGATATTTAAACAAGCACCTTTTAAAGGCAAAATTCAAAATGGTGACTCTGAGAATAATTCTACCCTCTCTAAGGCCAGAGGACTGGCTAGTGTCCCTGGACCTCAAGGATGCCTATTTCCATATTCTCATCAGAAGCTCCCATCGAAAGTACCTCAGGTTTGAGCTGCCCTCAGGCTATTACCAGTTCAGAGCAATGCCCTTCGGACTAACCTCTGCTCTAAGGGTGTTCACAAAATGCTTGGCAGTAGTAGTTGCTTCTCTAAGAAGGCAAAGGATTGCCATCTTCCCATACCTAGATGACTGGCTCATAGTAGGCCAGTCCCCAGACCAGGTCAAGTTACACCTACAGATAACTCAGCAACTGCTCACCTCTCTAGGTTTCCTTCTGAATCTTTCAAAGTCAGTTCTAGAGCCTGTTCAGCTCCTCACCTTCATAGGTGCAGAGCTAGATACAGAAAGGGCCAGAGCCTTCCTTCCCCTGGACAGGGCAAGGACCCTTATCACTCTGGCCTCCTCTTTCGCCCTACAGGTGTCTCGACCAGCAAGGCATTTTCTGCAGCTTCTGGAGCACATGGCTGCTTCTACAGCAGTGGTGCAAGGAGCAAGATTTCAGATGAGGGACATTCAGTTCCATTTGAGACCCTTTTGGTCTCAGACAAAGGACCCTCTGACCAAACTGATCCCAGTGACTCGAACCCTGATCCAGGCCTTGCACAGGTAGCAGGATCTGAACAATCTGAGACAAGGAGTTCCCTTTGTCACTCAGTCTCACTCTTTAATCCTTACTACAGATGCCTCCCTCTTGGGGTGGGGGGCTCACTTGGGCAACCTGACCACCCAGGGGTTGTGGTCCCCTCAGGAATCTCTGCTCCACATCAATCTGTTGGCACTCAAAGCAGTATTTCTAGCATTTCAAGTTTTTTCCAAGTCTGTTCAGAACAAAGTTATTCAGATCAGAACAGACAATACCACCACAATGTGGTACATCAACAAGCAAGGAGGCACTTGGTCTATGGCCTTGTGCACAGAAGCAATGAAGTTGTGGTCCCTGGCTTATTCCCTGAACACCTCCCTCACAGCAGTACACCTCCCAGGCAAGGACAATGTCCTGGCAGATGCTCTCAGCAGGATATCTCAGGGCCATCACGAATGGTCACTGTATCCCTTGGTCTTGGAGGTGATATTCTCCAGATGGGGCACCCCACAGATAGATCTTTTTGCAGCCCCAGACAATCACCAACTTCCCCTTTTTTGCTGCAGGCCCCCAGTGTTGGGCTCATTCCCCCTGGATGCCTTAGTTCTCAATTGGAAAGGGAAGTTCCTGTATGCTTCCCCCCTTCCCTCTCCTGTTCAAAGTGCTAGTCAAGATCAGGTCTCAACCCTGCAAAGTGATCCTGATTGCTCCAGACTCACCAGACAGCCCTGGTATTCTCTCTTTTGTCCTTATCAGTCCATCTTCCTGGCTCTTCCCAGGAATTACAACCTGTTAACCTGTGCTCAGGGAGGTTTGGCACCTGAATCTCAAATCTCAATCTCAAGGCCTGGCTCTTGAAGTGTTAGGAGTCTGCTGATTTACACCTCTCCCAAGGTGTTATGGATATTCTGAAGGCTTCTAGGAAGCCTTCCACCAGAACTACTTATAATTCCAAGTGGAAAAGATTTTCCATATGGTGCTCTGGGAAACATATTTCTCCAGAGTCTGCTGATCTGCCCACAGTACTTGACTACATGGTTCATCTCAATAGCTTGGGACTCAGACCAGCTACACTAAGGGTGCACCTGGCAGCTGTTTCTGCTTTAATTTCAGCAGGTAAGCCCTCTTCTCTTTCAGCTCACCGTGTTTGCTCCAAGTTGTTCAAGGGATTGCTTCATACCAATCCTCCATTCAGGGATCCTGCCCCTGCTTGGGATCTTAACGTTTGCATTGCTCAGCTTATGCAACCCTCTTTTGAGCCTTTGTCCTCAGCAGAGCTTAAGTACTTGACTTGGAAAACTGTGTTTCTGGTAGCCATCACTTCTGCCAGGCGCATAAGTGAGCTGCAAGCCCTGTCAGTGGAGCCTGACTTTATTTCATTCCATAGGGATAAGGTGGTCCTCAGGACTAACAGGAAGTTTTTGCCTAAGGTGGTTTCAGAATTCCACCTTAACCAATCTATGTCTCTTCCTGTGTACTTCACTGACCATTCCTCCTCTGGTGAGAGGAGGCTGCACAGTCTAGATGTGAAAAGAGCCCTTAGCTACTATATAGAACGTACCAAGGGTCATAGGTTTGACTTCCTCCAACTGTTCCTCACTTATGGTGAGGTCAGCAAAGGAAAATCTGCCACTAAAAGATCCATTGCCAGGTGTATTGTCTCTTGCATCCAATTTTGTTATGAAAAATTAGGTAAGGTTCCACCCTCAGGCCTGATGGCTCACTCTACCAGAGGTACAGCTGCTTCCCTGGCTGCTGCCAGGGATATTCCTATTTTAGAAATATGTCAAGCAACTACCTGGAAAACAGTTCACACTTTCACCAAGCATTACTCCCTGGATATCCAGGCTAGGAGTGATGCTCGGTTTGGCACAGCTGTGCTTCAGAGCCTATTTCCTAAGTAGGTTCTGTCCCTCCTCCATGGAGGTACTGCTTGGTAGTCTGCTATTGTCAGAATACAGCAAGACTTCATGTTGTTTGAAGAAAAATTACTCACCTTAGTAATGTTGTTTCTTGAATGGAGTCTTTCATGTTCTGACCCCCACCTTCCCTCTCAGAACCTTTTTTGGGGGGAATGGTGAGCAGTAGTAGTGTTGGCACTCAGGAGGTGCCCCACCTTTTTTGTTATCACTCTTTCTTTGGGTGAGTGGGTGTTGTGTTATTTCATTTTTGGGTCTCCTGACTTGAGTCTTTGTTTTGGGACCAAAAATTTGTTATTATGTTAGTAGCCAGTTGGCTAGTGTAGGTTTACAGCTTCCACACAGGACCTCAGCGAGTTTAGCTCGTAAAGATCTGACAATTTGAGTTCAAACAGCAACAGACAGAGTCTCAACCGAGCTCGAGCTCAGCGTTCCATGCCTGGCATGGAAAGTTAACTCTTTCATCTCCGGGGCAGTTCGAAGGTTGGGACTCACTGCTATTGTCAGAATACAGCAAGACTCCATTAGAAGAAACAACATTACTAAGGTGAGTAATTTTTTCATGCTTGTTTCTCCATGGACTGCTGGGTCTTTGAAATGCACACACTGAAGGTGGGTTGGAGAACAGAGTCAGTCCAGCGATTCCAAGACAAGGATGTTGACTATACTTGCTGGGAGGGAGCAGGCCTTGGCTGGCTCTGTTCATGCTGAGACTGCAGACCTGCCAGAGGGGTTGGGTGGACAGTCGACCTCCTTGGGGGGCTCAATTGAGCACCCCTCTTAGTCTATCCCTTCATCAGAAGTGTGACCACCCCCGGTGTCAGAGTCACAGCTGTACACTGGGCCCAAATCGGTGGGGTCCATGGCACCACCTGCGGGCACCACTCTGGCTCCAGATTCCACCCCTTGAATCGGTGAGCGGAGTGGTGCCGCGGTTCATGATAGTCCCACCTCTGGTGCCACCAGCGGCACTGGGAAGAGTAGGGTTTTTGGGTGGCTACTTTGCCAGTCTCCCTGATCTCTTCCTCTTTCTTTTTGGATCTCCAGAGGGTAGTCATGCACCAGCAGGTTCTCTTCCCAGAACATAGAAACATAGAATGTGTCAACAGAAAAGGACAAGTAGGCTCATCTAGTCTGACCCATTTTCCCTGTTCATCACTAGACACTGGACTCTGTTTGGTCACAGGTGTCCCTCCTCCCCCTTACTTCTATGTATTATACCCATGTGCCTATCCCACACATGTTTGAAGCTCCACACTGTCTTTTCCCTTATCACCTCTTCTGCCAGGCTGTTCCAGGTGTCCATCACCAATTCTGTGAAGAAGTATTCAAACAACATGAAGTCTTACTGTATTATGACATATGTAGTGAGTCCCAACCTTCGAACTGCTCCGGAGGTGAAAGAGTTAAATTTCCATGCCAGGCATGGAACGCTGAGCTCGAGCTCGGTTGAAAACTCTATCTGTTGTTCTTCAAACTCAGACCGTCAGATTCTTTACTCCGCCTCACTGAACAGTCGCTCCGGAGATTTTCTCCTTCTGCTCGGTTCATTTTGTCGGTTAAAGTATTATTTTCTCAGTTTTTTGAGCGAATTTAAACCGCAACCGGTCGGTTCAAGCTCTGTCTGTGGTATTGTAAGTACTAGATAGCTTTTACATTTAATTCTTCTGTGTGGAACTTGTAAATGGTTATTGGTTCGGTTTGAACTGATCAGGTTGTTTTGAAATATATTAATTTGTCTTTTAGAGTGTGGTTACCGGTTCTTATCGGTTCTAAAAAACACGGATTTTATTACGTTTTTTTCCAAGACCCGTGACACGGTTGGGAACCGATAAGAGGATCTTGCTTGGAGGATTGCCATAAACGGGCAAGTTTGGTTAGGACTGGCACTATGTCTGAGAAACCCAAAAGAAAAACCGGGCCCACTGGGTTTCAACACTGCAGTGTCTGTGGGGAAGCCTTTGCCAAGGCTGACCCCCACACCACCTGTGTTTATTGTCTGGGGTTTGACCACCTCAATGCAGACTGCCAGATTTGCAAAACTTTTCCTGCAGCTACCCTGGATAAGAGAGTTGGTAGGCTCAGGGAAAGGGAGGCCAAGAAGTCCGCTGACCCAGATGGCCAGCCTGGTTAAGTTCCAGCCAAACCGGAGGGAGTGCCATCTGACCAGGGCGAGACTTCCTCGGGCCAAAGGAGAGCTGACTCGGAGGAGTCGGTTCCAGCAAAAAGGACAAGGAAATCAGCTGGTGTGGAGCCAAAACTTTCCTCTCCAACTATTGAAGAAATAGCCAAAGCAATTAAAATTGTCCAGTCACTTTCCCCGGTTCCGACCGAACCGGCACCATCAGGTAAGCGTACGGTTAGGCCGGTTCCACCGGTTCAAGAGTATGATTTAGAGGAATTTTATGAACTGGAGGAGGGGGAAGAGGAGTATGAGGAGAGTGAATGTGGATTTGAAAGTCTGGATGTGCCCATTGAACCGGACATCTCCCCAGACAGACCTTCAGAAGAGTCTCCTCCTAGGCTTTCTGAGTCCCCTTCTCATTTTATGTTTTATAAAAAAGTGGCTGAAACCCTCCAGCTCCCTATGGAGGAAGCTGTGGATGATCAAGAGGAACCTGACTATGTGGAAATGAAGGATATCCCAGAGTCCAGGAGACTGTCTATTCCTTTGCATAAATCTTTTGGGAAACAGACAGTAAAAATTCTAAAAACTCCTCACACTATACCTCCTGTTGATAAGAGAATGGACAAGAGGTACACATTGTCAGGCTCTCATACGGAGTTCCTTACACAACAATGCAGCCATGTTGGGGTAGTACAGGCTGCAGCCTGTGACAAGGCAAATATTCCCTTGGCCTCACACCCCCCTGACAAGACTCCAGGAGGATTGATGCCATGGCAAAGAAACAGTACGTGGCAGCATCCTTGGGACTCAGACAGGCAAATTATATGGCTTATGTTGCTAGATACCAGAAATCCAAATGGGATACTGTTATGGCTCTAGCAAAACAGGTCCCTGGCCAGCTTGCCAAGGAGCTGGAGCAGGTGGCTGCTGATGGTATCGAGGCATCTAAGGTGCAATTCCATGCTGCAGTGGACTCTAATGATGTGTCATTAAGAGTCATGGCTACATCTGTGGCACTTCGCAGAATGGCTTGGCTCAGATGTACTAGCCTGTCACAGGATACCCAGACTAAGGCCATGGATTTTCCTGTTGTGGGTAATTCTCTGTTTGGGGAGCAGGCAGAAAATTACATGAAGAAAATGGATGAGTATAGGACCACCTATAGGAGTGCACAGGCCAAGGAAAGGCATGCCACTCCTCAAAGGCAGCTTTCCAGGGGCAGGGGCAGGCCTTTTCATAGGCCTTTTTACCAAGCCCAGGCCTCCTCTTCAGCTTACGCCCAGAGGGGGTTCTTTAGAGGGAGAGGCAGACGGGGTACAAGCAGACCTGCTTCCACAACTCAGCCTAAAGCCCCTGCCAAGCAGGCACCCTGATGGGGTGGCCAGGGCCAATTCTCAATAACCTGTAGGGGGCATGCTGGCTTACTTTATCCAGGACTGGAAGTCTCTGACATCAGACAAGTGGGTCCTGGAAGTAGTAAGCCAGGGACTGGTTCTCAGCTTCCAAAAATTTCCAGAGATGAGAACCAGATCCTTTCCACCTGCAAATCCATCAAAGGCATTTGCCTGAGAGGCAGAAGTCTCTAACCTCCTGGCTCTCAGAGCCATGGAAAGGGTTCCACCCCTACACCAGGGCAAAGGATTGTACTCCAGGTACTTCCTTACCCCAGAAAAGACAGGAGAATGGCGGCCCATCCTGGATCTCAGATACTTAAACAAGCACCTTTAAAAACCAAAATTCAAAATGGTGACTCTGGGAAATATTTTACCCTCTTTAAGGCCAGGGGACTGGCTAGCATCCCTGGACCTCAAGGATGCCTACTTCCATATTCTCATCAGAAGCACCCATCAAAAGTACCTCAGGTTCGAGCTGCCCTCAGGCTATTGCCAGTTCAGAGCAATGCCCTTTGGCCTCACCTCTGCTCCAAGGGTATTCACAAAATGCCTGGCAGTAGCATTTGCCTACCTAAGAAGGCAAAAAATTGCCATCTTCCCTTACCTGGACGACTGACTCATAGTAGGCCAGTCTCCAGACGAAGTCAAGTTACATCTTCAGATAACTCAGCAACTGCTTACCTCTATAGGTTTCCTTCTGAATCTTCCAAAGTCAGTTCTAAAGCCTGTCCAGCTCCTCACCTTCATAGGCACAGAACTGAACACAGAGGAAGCCAGAGCCTTCCTTCCTTTGGACAGGGCAAGGACCCTGGTCTCTCTGGCCTCCTCATTCACTCTGCAGGTCTCTGGACCAGCAAGGCATTTTCTACAGCTCCTAGAGCACATGGCTGCTTCTACAGCAGTAGTGCAAGGAGCCAGATTTCAGATGAGAGACATCCAGTTCCATTTGAGAGGCTTTTGGTCTCAAAGAAAGGACCCTCTAACCAAATTGATCCCAGTGACTCGAACCCTGATCCAAGCCCTACAATGGTGCCAGGATCAGAGCAATCTGAGACAAGGGGTTCCCTTTGTCACTCATTCTCACTCTTTAATCCTTACTACAGATGCATCCCTCTTGGGGTGGGGAGCTCACATGGGCAACCTCACTACCCAGGGACTTTGGTCCCCTCAGGAATCTCTGCTCCACATCAACCTGTTGGAGCTCAGAGCAGTTTTTCTAGCACTTCAAGCTTTTTCCAAATCTGTTCAGAACAAAGTAGTACAGGTCAGAACAGACAACACCACTACAATGTGGTACATCAACAAGCAAGGAGGCACTCGGTCTATGGTCTTGTGCACCGAAGCAATGAAGTTGTGGTCTCTGGCTTACTCCCTGAACACCTCCCTTACAGAAGTTCACCTCCCAGGCAAGGACAATGTCCTGGCAGATGCTCTCAGCAGGATTTCCCAGGGCCATCACGAATGGTCACTGGATCCCCTGGTCCTGGAGGCAATATTTGCCAGGTGGGGCACCCCGCAGATAGATCTTTTTGCAGCCCCAGACAATCACCAACTTCCCCTTTTTTACTGCAGACCCCCAGTGTTGGGCTCAGTCCCTCTGGATGCCTTAGTTCTCAATTGGGAAGGGAAGTTTCTCTATGCTCCCCCCTTCCCTCTCCTGTTCAAATTGTTAGTCAAAATCAGATCTCAATCCTGCAAAGTGATTCTGATTGCTCTAGATTGGGCCAGACAACCCTGGTATCCACTCCTACTGTCTTTAGCAGTCCATCTTCCCCTGTGTCTTCCCAGGAATCACAATCTGTTAACCTGTGCTCAGGGAAGGGTTTGGTACCCGAACCTCAAATCTCTCAATCTCAAGGCCTGGCTCTTGAAGAGTTAGAATTTGCTGATCTACACTTCTCCCAAGGTGTAATGGATATATTGATGGCTTCTAGGAAGCCTTCCACCAGGGCTACTTAGAATTCCAAATGGAAGAGGTTTTCCATATGGTGCTCTGGGAAGTATATTTCCCCAGAATCTGCTGATTTACCCACAGTCCTGGATTATATGGTCCATTTGAACACTTTGGGGCGCAGACCAGCTACCCTAAAGGTGCATTTGGCAGCTGTGTGCTGCTTTCATTTCAACAGGTAAACCCTCTTCTCTTTCAGCTCATCCTGTATTCTCTAAGTTTTTAAGGGATTGCTTCACACCAACCCTCCATTCAGGGACCCTGCCCCTGCCTGGGATCTTAATGTTTGCATTGCTCAGCTTATACAACCTCCCTTTGAGCCCTTGTCTTCAGCAGAGCTTAAGTATTTGACTTGGAAGACTGTATTTCTGGTAGCCATCACTTCTGCCAGACGCATAAGTGAATTACAGGCTTTGTCAGTGGAGCCTGATTTTATCTCCTTTCATAGAGATAAGGTGGTCCTCAGGACTAACAGGAAGTTCTTGCCTAAGGTGGTTTCAGATTTCCACCTTAATCAATCTATTTCTCTTCCAGTGTACTTCACTGACCATTCCTCCTCTGGCGAGAGGAGTCTGCACAGCTTAGATGTGAAGAGAGCCCTTAGTTACTACATCGAGCGTACCAAGGGTCACAGGTTTGACTCCCTCCAACTGTTCCTCACTTATGGTGAGGTTGGTAAAGGGAAACCTGCCACTAAAAGATCCATTGCCAGGTGGATTGTCTCTTGTATCCAATTCTGTTATGAAAAGCTGGGGTAAGGTTCCTCCTCAGGGCTGAGGGCTCACTCTACCAGAGGTGCAGCTGCTTCCTGGCTGCTGCCAGGGACATCCCATTCTAGAGATTTGTCAAGCAGCTACCTGGAAAACAGTTCACACTTTTACACAAGCATTACTCTCTGGACACCCAGGCTAGGGTGATGCTTCGGTTTAACACAGCTGTGCTTCAGAGCCTATTTCCTAAGCAGGTTCTGTCCCTCCTCCATGGAGGTACTGCTGTGTAGTCTGCATATGTCATAATATAGCAAGACTTCATGTTGTTTGAAGAAAAAATTACTCACCTTAGTAATGTTGTTTCTTCTAATGGAGTCTTGCTATATTATGACCTCCCCCTCGCCTGCCCCTCTCAGAACCTCTGTTTTTGTAATGTGGGTGGACAGTGCAGTGTTGGCACTTAGTAGATGCCCACCTTGTTTTTTCACCCCTCCCTTTTTTTGGGGTGACTCGGTGTTGTGTTTTTCATTTTTTGGGTCTCCTAACTTGAGTCTTTGTTTTGGGAGCAAAAAATGTGTTTCTTATATTTAGTAGCCAGTTGGCTAGTGTAGGTTTACAGCTTCCACACAGGACCTTAGTGAGTTTAGCTCATAAAGATCTGACAGTTTGAGTTTGAAGAACAACAATCAGAGTTTTCAACCGAGCTCGAGCTCAGTGTTCCATGCCTGGCATGGAAAGTTAACTCTTTCACCTCCGGAGCAGTTCGAAGGTTGGGACTCACTGCATATGTCATAATATAGCAAGACTCCATTAGAAGAAACAACATTACTAAGGTGAGTATTTTTTTCTTTCCTCACATCCCTCTTAAACTCCTCAACCAGGCATCATAGCATGCCCCATGTTCTGGAGCGCCTCCTCTTGTGAAAGAGACTCTTCTCCTGCAGCTTGTTCACCCCACAGGTGAGGGATACAGAACCAACACCACTCCCCAAAGAGGGAAGCATCAAAATCTGATGCTTATCTTCAGCTCTAGCACCTGATGTGTGTAGTACCTTGGGTTTGAGGCATGGACTTGGTTTGGTTGCCCGGTCAGGAAATGTACTTATCGTTAGGTTATCAGGCACTGCAGCATCCACCAAGATATAGCACTCTGTGATAGAGATGGCACAGCTTCCTGGGAGGCAGAGAATTGGCCATTGCATTGCATGGTTTTCCTGCAGGACCTTGCTAAATATCACCGGCAGAAACTATGCTGAGTGTTTCATCCTGGCAGGCAGTGCTATTAAAGTGGCAGCAGATTTTGACCAACTCAGATCTGGTTATTTTATTTATTGATATTTTTAAAAGTTTTACCAGGGAAGCACTCTGAGTTGAAGCTTGTTTCCAAGTTTGACATATGAGGCTGGGGTGACCAAGGAAAGCAGGGAAAGTGGAAAGGTGTACACAGTAAATAAATAAATAGAGACACTATACTGTAAATGTAGAGTGGTACACATTGTTCAGTGGCCAGCTTCTAACCCAAGTAATGCTCAGGATATTTATAACTTTGTGCAGTCAGCCTGGTGGGTTGGACTGCCCGGAGAGATGGAACACATGCAAATGATGGAATTCTTTGTACATGAGCATCTTTCAAATACTGCCTCTACCAAATGTAGTGTTCTAAACCCTTCAGATTTTTCTCTCCGACTGAAAGTCTGGTCACTCAGAGTCTCTGTCACCCTCTTTTGCGTGAAGAAAGATAAAAAAATCATCAAAACCGAAAGTATATTTAATTTATTTTACTGCCTCTACTGATTGTCAGTTTAGATCTAGTTTATTATTAAAGTAGTTGTTTTTTCTTGGTTCCTCGCGGTTCGGCATAACCGTGAGGGATCTGAGCTAGTTTAGTTTAATTTCGGTTCTCTGACTAAAGAACCTAAATAATTATCGCTAAATTTTTGGTCCTTACAAAACTTTATTTGTAACCATTTTTATAGGTTACAGACCCACTGAACCAGTTCATATTTCATCTCCCTGCTCGGTTCCATCGGTTCCCTATTGGTTCCAGAACCGACTGCAAAAAAAAAAAAAAAGTTAAAAGCTGTTTAAATAACTGCAACAGTATCTATTATTGTTGGTGTTTTTCCTCTTTGCTTTTCACCATGACAGAGAAACCTAAGAAGAGAACCGGAGAGCCCGGGTTTAAAAACTGTTTAAAGTGTGGAGATGTGTTTGCTAAGGCAGACAAGCACACCTTATGTGTAGCTTCTCTGGGTTTCGAACATCTGGACCAGGAATGTGAGATATGTAAAACTTTTCCAGATAAAACCATGGAAAAGTGCCTTGAACGGCTCAATAAAAAGTTTCCAAGGGGTCCCTCAGTCTCTGACCAGCTGACACCCCAGTCTGTTATGGCTGAACTCACAAGTGCTACTAGCCCTGCCCCTGATACGGGTGAAAAAGGGGCCAAAAGAGGAAAAGAACCAGCTGACTCTCTGATTCTCTCAAAGAAAACAAAGAAACTTAAACATGCAGAACCCTCTCCTGTTAACCCAGGGACTTCTGCGCAGGTGTCTATAATGCCTTCAGCTCAGGAGATAGCTCAGGCATTCAAAATTATTCAGGCTTTGCAGAGCATCATCCCTCAGCCTCCTGTCCCCTCACAGGGTCCCCAGGTTGCTAGTACTGTGTTGCCCTCTGCATCGGAGCAACTATATTTTGAAGAGGATAATGAGCCTTATGAGGAGGATGAACCTATCCCTCCAGAGGTGTCCACTGAGTAGGATTTTGGCTTGCCTCCCAGGGTATCTGAGGATTTTTCCTCCCATTTTTTCTTTGTAAGGAAAATGGCAGATGCCTTAGATATCTCCACAACAGAGCAAGTAGAGGATGAGGGGGAAATTGAGTACCTTAATATGATGGGTTTAACACCCACAATGGCCCTCCTCTCAGTATATAAATTTTTTAAGAAGGATGCTATGAAGCTCCTGTAGACCCCTAATTCTATTCCTCCAATTGACAGGAGGATAGACAAAAAGTACCAGTTGGATATGGAGGGTGCTGACTTCCTCTTCTCCCATCCTGACCATCAAGGGGTAATACAACAGGCAGCCTGTGATAAAGCTAAAGTCCCTCTGTCCTCATACCCACCGGACAAGGACTCCAGAAAATTGGACAGTATGGCCAAAAAAGGCTATTTGTCAGCCTCACTGGCCATGAGACAGGCTACTTTCCAAGCTTATGCTGCCCAGTATCAGAAATCCCTGTGGCAGTCGGTACTGGCAATGTCCATGAAAGCCACCTCACCCTTGTCAGATGACCTGGCTGAAACTGCCAGGTTTGGGCTAGAGGCGGCTAAGTACCAGTTCCAAATGGCTGCTGATTTGAATGACACTGGAGCCAGATGGATGGCTAACACAGTGGCTCAGAGGAGGTTTACTTGGCTTAGGGCTACAAACCTCACTCAGGATACCCAATCGAAGGCCCTGGATTTTCCATTAGAAGGAAATACACTCTTTGGGGAATCCACGATGGCCTATATGAAAAGGGTGGATGAATATAAGGCTATTTATAGAAGTAACTCTGCCAGAGACAGAGATTCTTCATCCACCAGGGCCTATGGGAGGGGGGTCAGGGGTCATTCTTTCATGTCAAGACCTTTTTTCCAGCCAGTACCTATGCCCCAATACCAGCAGTAGCCCCAACAGGGCTACTCTAGGGGTAGGGGTAGAAGGGGCTCTAGGTGAGGGTCTCAGGCACAACCTCAACCCCAGCCTAAACAGAACCCCTGAGATGCAGGCCGTCTCCTCCCTACCTGTCGGAGGCAGACTGTTCCATTTCCTCCACCTTTGGTCAACCATCACCACAGACAAGTGGGTGTTGGCGGTAGTGGGCAAAGGTTTGTCTCTGGACTTCAAATTTCTACCTCAAAAAAATTCCAGGGTTTCCATCTCTCCTCCCCTAGCACAGACTTCATTGCTAGAGGCAGAGGTTCAGAAGCTACTACAGCTCAGAGCAGTGGAACCATTTCCTACAACACTGAGAGGAAGAGGTTTTTACTCCAGATACTTCCTAACAACAAAGAAAAATGGGGAGTGGTGGCCAATTTGGGGTCTCAGAGCTTTAAACAAGCACCTGAAAAAGCCAAAGTTCAAAATGGTAACTTTGGTTCAGATTCTGCCAACAATCCAAAAAGGGGACTGGCTGGCATCTCTGGACTTACATGATCCCTATTTTCACATCCCCATAAAAGAATCTTTCAGGAAATATCTCAGATTCAGACTCCCTTCAGGTCAGTATCAGTTTGCAACCCTGCCCTTCGGCCTTTCCTCGGCACCTAGGGTGTTTACAAAATGTCTAGCAGCTGTGGTGGCATTTCTTCGAAGACAGGGAGTGACTGTTTTCCCATATCTGGATGACTGGCTGGTGGTGGGCAAATCACCAGAACAAGTCAGAACCTCTAAAGCTCACACAGGATCTTTTGGAATCCTTGGGTTACATAATAAACCAGAAAAAATCTGTCTTAACCCCTACACAGACTTTACAGTTCATAGGGGCAGAGATCAGTACTCTACAGGCCAGGACCTTTTTGCCACTGGACAGGGTGCAAAGCCTTCAGGGCATAGCAAAATTCTTCAAGTTGCGCAGGCAAAAAACAGCCAGGCAATTCCTGCAGCTCTTGAGTCATATGGCTGCATCCACAGACACAGTGCAGAGTTCCAGGTTTCACATGAGCGACATCCAGTTTCATCTCAGGAATCATTGGAGTCCGAAAAAAGATCCCTTTTCAAAACTCATTCCAGTGACAAGACCTCTGTTACAAGCCCTTTTGTGGTGGAAAAAGAAATCCAACCTAAGGCAAGGAGTCCCTTTTCAGAAGGAGGATCCTTCACTAGTCCTCAAGACAGATGCATCCCTTCTGGGCTGGGGCGCCTATCTGGGGGAGCACACAACTCAGGGTACCTGGACAGAAGCAGAGTCCCTCCAGCATATAAACTTGCGGTACGGCTATCACTACAAGGTTTCTCTACACTGGTGATGGGCAAGGTGGTACAGGTCAGAACAGACAATACCACCACTATGTACTACATAAACAAGCAGGGAGGCACCAGATCAGGTCCCCTATGCACAGAAGCCATGAAAATTTGGACTTTGGCATATTCTCTAAAGCTGTCCCTGCAAGCAATCCATCTGCCAGGAAAAGACAATACCTTGGCAGACACACTGAGTCAAATCAATCAGTCCCATCGCAAATGGACACTAAACAAGCAGGTGGTGCAGGTAATTTTCAGGATGTGGGGCATTCCAGAGATAGACATGTTCACATCCCACCAGAACCACCAGTTACCTCAGTATTGCTGCAGACCACCAGCCCAGGGCACAATCCCTTTGGATGCCCTAGTACTGGACTGGTCAGGCAAGTTTCTTTATGCCTTCCCCCCTTTTCCTCTGGTTTTCAGAGTACTACTGAAGCTCAAATCCCTCTCAGCTTCTCTGATCTTGATAGCTCCTGATTGGCCCAGGCAGCCATGGTACTCTCTTCTGCTCTCCATGTTAGTGGGCAAACCAATAAGTTTGCCTCTCAGACACAATCTCCTGACCTCAAATCAGGGAACATTGTTGTACCCAAATCTCAAGTCCCTCCACCTCAAGGCATGGTTCTTGAGGAATTAGAGTATGCAGACTTAAACCTTTCCAAAGCTGTGTTAACTATCTTGAAAGGTTATAGGAAGCCCTCCACTAAGAAAACATATTCTGCTAAGTGGAAAAGATTTTCCTTTTGGTGCTCTGGTAGGAATTTTGCCCCAAATGACTCAGGAGTCTCAGTGGTGTTGGATTATCTGACTCACTTACATTCACAAGGTCTACAACCCAGTTGTCTAAGGGTTCATCTTGCAGCAGTGTCTGCATACCTTTCGGCTAGGACAAAGGTGTCAGTAGCATCAGATCTCATTTTCAAAAGATTTTTTAAAGGCCTGATACATTTGCATCCTCCTCACAGGGCACCAGTGCCTGCTTGGGAACTTAATATATGTAGGTAGATTAATGAGGGCTCCTTTTGAGCCCATGTCTACAGCCCATTTAAAGTATGTTACCTGGAAAACAGTTTTTTCTGGTAGCAATTACCTCAGCAAGAAGAATCAGCGAGCTTCAGGCTCTCTGTGTTGACCAGAACTACATCTCCTTTCACAGAGATAAGATAGTCCTCAGAACAAACAGACAATTCCTTGCCAAGGTCATTTCAGACTTTCATCTGGACCAAACAATCACTCTGCCTGTCTTTTTCACAGACCATACAAGCTCTGGTGAAAGAAGACTCCACAGTCTGGATGTGAAAAGAGCTCTCAGCTATTACATGACAGCTACTAAGGGACATAGGCAAGACAAAAAACAACTTTTCCTTACATATGGGGATGTCAGAATGGGCAAACCAGCCTCAAAAAGATCAATTTCTCAATGGATTATCCATTGTATTCAGTTCTGCTACACTAGAGCAGGTAGGGAGTCCCCAGCTGGGCTGAGGGCACACTCGACAAGAGGAACAGCTGCCAGTCTTGCAGCTGCTAGGGAGGTTCCATTATTGGATATTTGTAAAGCAGTTACTTGGAAATCAGTACACACCTTTACAAAGCATTACAACTTAGATGTTTTGTCAAGAAGTGATGCCAGGTTTGGCACAGTAGTCCTGCAAAATCTGTTTCCAAAATAAGTTCTGTGCCCACCTCCAGGAGTACTGCTTGGTAGTCTGCACAAAGTTATGAATATTCTGAGCATTACTGGGGTTAGAAGAAAAAATTCAAACAACATGAAGTCTTGCTTTATTATGACATATGCAGTGAGTCCCAACCTTCGAACTGCTCCGGAGGTGAAAGAGTTAACTTTCCATGCCAGGCATGGAACGCTGAGCTCGAGCTCGGTTGAAAACTCTGTCTGTTGTTCTTCAAACTCAAACTGTCAGATTCTTTACTCCGCCTCACTGAACAGTCGTTCTGGAGATTTTCTCCTTCTGCTCGGTTCATTTTGTCGGTTAAAGTATTATTTTCTGTTTTTTGACCGAATTTAAACCGCAACCAGTTGGTTCAAGCTCTGTCTGTGGTATTGTGAGTACTAGATAGGTTTTACATTTATTTCTTCTGTGTGGAACTTGTAAACGGTTATCGGTTCGGTTTGAACCGATCAGGTTGTTTTGAAATATATTAATCTGTCTTTTAGAGTGTGGTTACCGGTTCTTATCGGATCTAAAAAAAATGGATTTAATTACGTTTTTTTCCATGACCCATGACACGGTTGGGAACCGATAAGAGGGTCTTGTTTGGCGGATTGCCATAAATGGGCAAGTTTGGTTAGGACTGGCGCTATGTCTGAGAAACCCAAAAGAAAAACCGGGCCAAATGGGTTTCAACACTGCAGTGTCTGTGGGGAAGTCTTTGCCAAGGCTGACCCCCACACCACCTGTATTTATTGTCTGGGGTTTGACCACCTCAATGCAGAACTGCCAGATTTGCAAAAGAATTTTCCTGCAACTACCCTGGAAAGAGAGTTGGTAGGCTCAGGAAAGGAGGCTAGAGTCCGCTGACCTGGATGACCAGCCCGGTTCAGTTCCAACTGAATCAGAGGGAGTGCCTCTGACCAGGGAAGTAGACTTCCTCGGGCAAAGGAGAGCTGACTCAGAGGGAGTCGGTTCTTAGCAAAATGGATTAGGAAATCAGCTGGTGTGGAGCCAAACTTTCCTTCCAACCGCTGAAGAAATAGCCAAAGCGATTAAAATTGTCCAGTTGCGTTTCCCGGGTTCCGACCGAACCGGCACCATCAAGTGTAAGCAAGTGACAGTTGGCCGGGTTCCACCCGTTCAAGAGTATGATTTAGAGGAATATTATGAACTGAGGAGGAGGAAGAGGAGTAGAGGAGAGGAATGTAGATTGAAAGTCTGATGTGCCCATTGACCCGGACATCTCCCAGACAGACCTTCAGGAGTGTCTCCTCCTAGGCTTTCTGAGTCCCCTTCTCATTTTATGTTTTATAAAAAGTGGCTGAAACCTCCAGCTCCCGATGGGGAAGCTGATGATCAAAAGGAGCCTGACTATGTGGAAATGATGGATATCCCAGAGTCTCAGAGACTGTCTATCCTTTGCATAAATCTTTGGGAAACAGACAGTTAAAATTTAAAACTCCTCACACTATACCCTGTTGATAAAAGAATGGACAAGAGGTACACATTGTCAGGCTCTGATATGGAGTTCTTACACAACAATGCAGCCATTAGTAGTGTGCATGCAGCCTGTGACAAGGCAAATATTCCTTGGCCTCACACCCCTGACAAGGACTCCAGGAGGATTGATGCTATTAAAGAAACAGTACGTGCAGCATCCTTGGGACTCAGACAGGCAAATTATATGATTGTTGCTAGATACCAGAAACCAGATGGGATACTGTTATGGCTCTAGCAAACAGGTCCCTGGCCAGCTTGCCAAGGAGCTGGAGCAGGTGGCTGCTGATGGTATCGAGGCATCTAAGGTGCAATTCCATGCTGCAGTGGACTCTAATGATGTGTCATTAAGAGTCATGGCTACATCTGTGGCACTTCGGAGAATGGCTTGGCTCAGATGTGCTAGCCTGTCACAGGATAACCAGACTAAGGCCATGGATTTTCCTGTTGTGGGTAATTCTCTGTTTGGGCAGCAGACAGAGTATTACATGAAGAAAATGGATGAGTATAGGACCACCTATAGGAGTGCACAGGCCAAGGAAAGGCAGGCCACTCCTCAAAGGCAGCCTTCCAGGGGCAGGGGCAGGCCTTTTCATAGGCCTTTTTACCAAGCCCAGGCCTCCTCTTCAGCTTATGCCCAGAGGGGTTCTGTAGAGGGAGAGGCAGACGGGGTACAAGCAGGTCTGCTTCCACCCCTCAGCCTAAAGCCCCTGCCAAGCAGGCACCCTGATGGGGTGTCCGATTCTCAGCTACCTATAGAGGGCAGGCTGGCTTACTTTGTCCAGGACTGGAAGTCTCTGACATCAGACAAGTGGGTCCTGGAAGTAGTAAGCCAGGGACTGGTTCTCAGCTTCAAAAAATTTGCAAAGATGAGAGCCAGATCCTTTCCACCTGCAAATCAATCAGAAGCACTTGCCTAGGGAGGCAGAAGTCTCTCACCTCCTGGTCTCAGAGTCGTGGAAAGGGTTCCACCCCTACACCAGGGCAAAGGATTGTACTCCAGGTACTTCCTTACCCCACAAAAGACCGGAGAATGGCGGCCCATCTTGGATCTCAGATACTTAAACAAGCACCTTATAAAACCAAAATTCAAAATGGTGACTCTGGGAATTATTCTACCCTCTCTAAGACCAGGTGACTGGCTAGTGTCCCTGAACATCAAGGATGCCTACTTCCATATTCTCATGAGAAGCTCCCATTGAAAGTACCTCAGGTTTGAGCCTCCTTCAGGCCATTACCAGTTCAGAGCAATGCCCTTTGGCCTCACCTCTGCTCCAAGGGTATTCACAAAATGCCTGGCAGTAGCAGTTGCCTACCTAAGAAGGCAGAAAATTGCCATCTTCCCTTACCTGGATGACTGGCTCATAGTAGGCCAGTCTCCAGACCAAGTCAAGTTACATCTTCAGATAACTCAGCAACTGCTTACTTCTCTAGGTTTCCTTCTGAATCTTCCAAAGTCAGTTCTAGAGCCTGTCCAGCTCCTCACCTTCATAGGCGCAGAACTGAACACAGAGGAAGCCAGAGCCTTCCTTCCTTTGGATAGGGCAAGAACCCTGGTCTCTCTGGCCTCCTCATTCATCCTACAGGTCTCTCGACCAGCAAGGCATTTTCTACAGCTCCTGGGGCACATGGCTGCTTCTACAGCAGTAGTGCAAGTAGCAGGATTTCAGATGAGGGACATTCAGTTCCATTTGAGAGGCTTTTGGTCTCAAAGAAAGGACCCTCTAACCAAACTGATCCCAGTGACTCGAACCCTGATCCAAGCCCTACAATGGTGACAGGACCAGAGCAATCTGAGACAAGAGGTTCCCTTGTCACCAGTCTCACTCTTTAATCTTACTACAGATGCATCCTCTTGGGGTGGGAGTCACATGGCGACCTCTACTACCCAGGGATTGTGGTCCCATCAGGAATCTCTGCCCCACATCAACCTGTTGGAGCTCAGAGCAGTTTTTCCTAGCACTTCAAGCTCTTACCAAATCTGTTCAGAACAAAGTTGTACAGGTCAGAACTGATAACACCACTACAATGTGGTACATCAACAAGCAAGGAGGCACTTGGTCTATGGCTTTGTGCACCGAAGCAATGAAGTTGTGGTCTCTGGCTTACTCCCTGAACACCTCCCTTACAGCAGTTCACCTCCCAGGCAAGGACAATGTCCTGGCAGATGCTCTCAGCAGGATTTCCCAGGGCCATCACGAATGGTCACTGGATCCCCTGGTCCTGGAGGCAATACTTGCCAGATGGGGCATCCCGCAGATAGATCTTTTTGCAGCCCCAGACAATCACCAACTTCCCCTTCTTTGCTGCAAACCCCCAGTGTTGGGCTCAGTCCCTCTGGATGCCTTAGTTCTCAATTGGGAAGGAAAGTTTCTCTGTGCTTTCCCCCCTTCCCTCTCCTGTTCAAAGTGTTAGTCAAAATCAGATCTTAATCCTGCAAAAGGATTCTGATTGCTCCAGATTGGCTGACAACCCTGGTATCCACTCCTACTGTCCTTAGCAGGCCACCTTCCTCCGTGTCTTCCCAGGAATCACAATCTGTTAACCCTGTGCTCAGGGAAGGGTTTGTCAACCTGAACCTCAAATCTCTCAATTTCAAGGCCTGGCTCTTGAAGAGTTAGAATTTGCTTGATCTACACCTCTCCCAAGGTGTAATGGATATTTGAAGGCTTCTAGGAAGCCTTCCACCAGGGCTACTTACAATTCCAAATGGAAGAGGTTTTCCATATGGTGCTCTGGGGGTTATATTTCCCAGAATCTGCTGATTTACCCACAGTCCTGGATTGTATGGTCCATTTGAACACTTTGGGGCTCAGACCAGCTACCCTAAAGATGCATTTGGCAGCTGTGTCTGCTTTTCATTTCAGCAGGTAAACCTCTTCTCTTTCAGTTCATCCTGTATTCTCTAAGTTTTTAAGGATTGCTTCACACCAGCCCTCTTTCTGAGACCCTGCCCTGCCTGGGATCTTAATGTTTGCATTGCTCATCTTATGCAACCTCCCTTTGAGCCCTTGTCTTCAGCAGAGCTTAAGTATTTGACTTGGAAGACTGTGTTTCTGGTAGCCATCACTTTGCCAGACGCATAAGTGAATTACAGGCTTTGTCAGTGAGCCTGATTTTATCTCCTTTCATAGAGATAAGGTGGTCCTCAGGACTAACAGGAAGTTCTTGGCCTAAGGTGGTTTCAGATTTCCACCTTAATTAATCTATTTCTTCCAGTGTACTTCACTGACCATTCCTCCTCTGGCTAGAGGAGGCTGCACAGCTTAGATGTGAAGAGAGCCCTAGTTACTACATTGGAGCATACCATGGGTCACAGGTTTGACTCTCTCCAACTGTTCCTCACTTATGGTGAGGTTAGTAAAGGGAAACCTGCCACTAAAAGATCCATTGCCAGGTGGATTGTCTCTTGTATCCAGTTCTGTTATGAAAAGTTGGGTAAGGTTCCTCCCTCAAGCCTGAGGGCTCACTCTACCAGAGGTACAGCTGCTTCCCTGGCTGCTGTCAGTTACATCCCCATTCTAGAGATTTGTCAAGCAGCTACCTGGAAACAGTTCACACTTTTACCAAGCATTACTCTCTGGACACCCAGGCTAGGAGTGATGCTCTGTTTGGCACAGCTGTGCTTCAGACCCTATTTCCTAAGCAGGTTCTGTCCCTCCTCCATGGAGGTACTGTTGTGTAGTCTGCATATGTCATAATATAGCAAGACTTCATGTTGTTTGAAGAAAAAAATACTCACCTTAGTAATGTTGTTTCTTCTAATGGAGTCTTGCTATATTATGACCGCCCCCCCCGCCTGCCCCTCTCATAACCTCTGTTTTTGGGATATGGGTGGGCAGTGCAGGTTGCCTTAGTAGATACTCCCACTTTTTTCACCCTCCCTTTTTGGGTGACTGGGTGTGTGTTTTTATTTTGGGTCTCCTGACTTGAGTCTTTGTTTTGGGACCAAAAAATGTGTTCTTATATTTAGTAGCCAGTTGGCTAGTTTAGGTTTACAGCTTCCACACAGGACCTTAGTGAGATTAGCTCGTAAAGATCTGACAGTTTGAGTTTGATGAACAACAGACAGAGTTTTCAACTGAGCTCGAGCTCAGCATTCCATGCCCGGCATGGAAAGTTAACTCTTTCACCTCCGGAGCAGTTCGAAGGTTGGGACTCACTGCATATGTTATAATATAGCAAGACTCCATTAGAAGAAACAACATTACTAAGGTGAGTAATTCAAACAACATGAAGTCTTGCTATATTATAGACATTAGAAGTTTGATCCAACTCTAGAACTGCCCCGGAGTGAAATGGTTAACACCATTCCAAAATAGAATTTTGGCACGAGAGCAGCTCTATCTGTGTCATTTCAAACTTGAACTGTCAGATTCTTTACTCCTCCTCAGTGAACAGTAAGCTCAGAGATTTCTCCTTCTGCTCGGTTCATTTCTCGAATTAAAAGTGTTTTTGGGTTGGATTTAACGAGAATAGTTTTATTTAACCACAAAACCGTTTCAGTTCAAGCTTATCTGTGGTAACCATAAGTAAATGAAGGTTTGTCTATGTGGAACTTGTAAGTTATCGGTTCGGTTTTGAACCGATCAGTGGAGTTTAAACTCATTTAAAAACTAAAAGTTACTATTTTAGAGTGCGGCTCCTGGTTCTTATCGGTTCTAAAAAAAACGGATTTATTACGTTTTTTTCCAATACCCGTGACACGGTTAGGAACCGATAAGGGTGTCTTGCCTGGCACTGCCGTTAAAAGGGCAAGTTTTTGGTTAGGCTGGCATTATGTCTGAGAAACCCAAAAGAAAAACCGGGCCCACTGTGATGTTTGTGGGGAAGTCTTTGCCAAGGCTGACCCACACACCACAAGTGTTTATTGTCTGGGGTTTGACCACCTCAGTCAGACTGCCAGGTATGTAGAATTTCCTGCAGCCACCCTGGAAAAAGATTGGGCAGGCTCAGGGAACAAGAGGCTAAAAGTCCGCTGACCTGATGGCGAGCCCGGTTCAGTGCCAACCGAACGAGAGGGAGTGCCCTCTGACCAGGGCCACTTCCCGGGCAAAAGAAAAGTTGGTTCTGAGGAACCAATTCCAGTAAAGAAAAAAAGAAAATCAGCAGGTCTGGAGTCCAAAATTCTTCTCCAACTGCTGCAGAGATAGCAAAAGCCATACAAATTGTCTAGTCACTGTCTCAGGGTCTGTCCCAACCATCACTATCTGGTAAAAGGTCGGGTTCGTCCTGTCCCAGTAGTTCAGGATTATGATATTGAGGAATTTTATGAACCAGAGGAGGGGGGAGGATTATGAACAGTATGAATGTGGCTGGGAAGGTCTGGGTGTGCCCATTGAACCGGACATCTCACCAGACAGACCTTTAGAATCTCCCCCTATGCTGTCTGAGTCCCCATCTCATTTTATGTTTTATAAAAAAGTTGCTGAAACCCTCCAACTTCCTTTAGAAGAGGCTGTGGATGAGCAAGAGGAGCCTGATTTTGTAGAAATGATGGATATTCCAGAGTCTAGGAGATTGTCTATTCCTTTACATAAGTCTCTTAGGAAACAAACAATTACAATTTTAAAAGCTCCTAATTCTGTGCCTCCTGTAGATAAAAAGATGGACAGAAGGTATACATTGTCAGGCCCTGATACAGAATTCCTTTCTCAGCAATGCAGTCATGTTGGAGTAGTTCAGGCTGCTGCCTGTGATAAAGCTAATATGCCCTTGGCATCACATCCTCCTGAAAAGGATTCAGGAAGATTGATGCCATGGCAAAAAACAGTATATGGCAGCCTTCTGGGACTGAGGCAAACAAATTATATGGCTTATGTAGCTAGGTATCAGAAATCTAGATGGGATACTGTTATGCACTGGGCCAATCAGGCCCATGGCCAGCTGGCTAGTGAACTAGAACAGGTGGCTGCTGATGGCATATTAAGCCTCTAAGGTTCAGTTTCATGCTGCTGTGGATGTTAATGATGTTTCCTCTAGGGTCATGGCCTCATCTGTAGTCTGTAGGTTGGCTGGCTTAGGTGTATTAGTTTGTCACAGGATACCCAGACTAAGGCTATGGATTTTCTCATGTGGGAAATTCTCTGTTTGGAGAGCAGACAGAGAATTACATGAAGAAGATGGATGAATATGGGACTACTTACAAGAGTGCCCAGGCTGGAGGCGGCAAGCCACTCCTCCCAGGCATGCCCAGGGGTAGGGGCTGGGCCTTTCACAGGCACCTTTCTACCAGACTCAGGCCTCCTCTGCCCTATGCTCAGAGGGGCTTTTCAGAGGCAGGGCAGACGAGGGGTGGGCAGACCTGCTCCCACCCCCAGCCTAAAGCTCCTATGCAACAGGCACTTGATGGGGTGCCCAGGGCCTATTCTCCTGTACCAGTGGGGGCAGGCTGGCTTACTTCAGTCAGAATTGGGCTTCTTTAACCTCAGACAAGTGAGTTCTGGAAGTAATAAGCGAGGGTCTGGTTCTCAGCTTCAAAAAGTTTCCCAAGTTGAGAAGCAGACTTTTTCTACCTGCAAGTGCTTCGAGACCCTCGCTCTGGAAACAGAGGTCTCATCCCTGTTATCTCTCAGAGCAGTAGAAAGGGTTTCTCCCCTGCATCAGGGCAGGGGTCTGTATTCCAGATACTTCCTTACCCCAAAAAAGACAGGAGAATGGCGGCCCATTTTAGATCTCAGATATCTGAACAAGCATCTTTTGAAACCAAAGTTCAAATGGTAACTCTGGCAATGATTTTACCTTCCCTAAGGCCAGGGGACTGGCTAGCCTCCCTGGACCTCAAGGATGCCTATTTCCATGTCCTAATCAGAAGATCCCATCGAAAGTACCTCAGATTCGAACTGCCCTCAGGTCATTACCAGTTCAGAGCAATGCCCTTCGGCCTTACCTCTGCTCCAAGGGTATTCACAAAGTGTCTAGCAGTGGCAGTGGCCCACTTAAGGAGGCAGAGGATTGCTGTTTTTCCCTATCTAGATGACTGGCTCATTGAAGGCCAGTCCCCAGAACAGGTAAAATCTCACCTGCAGGTCACCCAGCAGCTTCTCACTCCTGGATTTTCTGCTAAACCTACCAAAGTCGGTTCTGGAACCAGTCCAGGTACTCACCTTTATAGGGGCAGAATTGACACAAGCTAGCTAGAGCCTTTCTTCCCCAGAAAGGGTAAGGAATTTAGTGGCTCTGGCCTCTTCTTCACTCTGCAGGTCTCTCGACCAGCAAGACACTTTCTGCAGCTCCTGGGGCACATGGCTGCATCCACAGCTGTTGTGCAGGAGCCAGATTTCAGATGAGAGACATTCAGTTTCACTTGAGAACCTTTTGGTCTCAGAGAAGAGACCCTCTTCCAAGTTGGTCCCAGTGACTCGAACCTTGATTCTAGCTCTCCAGTGGTGGCAGGATCAGAGCAATTTAGAGCGGGGGTCCCTTCATTTCCCTTCTCATGACTTGACTCTCACTACAGATGCTTCCCTTCTGGGTTGGGAGCCCACATGGGTGACCTTTCCACTCAGGAAGTTTGGTCCCCAGGAATCTCTGCTCTACATCAATTTGCTGGAACTCAGAGCTGTCTTTTAGCTCTTCAAGCTTTTCTGCATCTGTCCACGACAAGGTGATACAAGTCAGAACAGACAACACCACAACAATGTGGTACATCAACAAACAGGGGGCACTCGGTCTTCGGCCTTGTGCACCGAGGCAATGAAGTTGTGGTCTCTGGTCTATTCCCTGAACACTTCCCTCATAGCAGTTCATCTTCCAGGGAAGGACAATGTCCTAGCGGATGCCCTCAGCAGGATTTCCCAGGGCCATCACGAATGGTCCCTGGATCCTCAAGTGCTGGGGATAGTTTTTGCCAGGTGGGGCATCCCTCAGATAGATCTTTTTGCAGCCCCAGACAATCACAAATTCCTCTGTTCTGTTGCAGGCCTCCAGTGCTGGGCTCAGTTCCTCTGGATGCCCTTCTTCTGGATTGGGAGGAAGTTCCTCTATGCTTCCCCTTTCCTCTCATATTCAAAGTACTAGTCAAATCAGATCTCAGCCTTGCAGGGTGATTCTGATTGCCCCGGATTGGGCCAGGCAACCCTGGTACCCACTCCTTCTGTCTCTGACAGTCCATCTTCCCTGTGCCTCCCCAGGAATCACAATCTGTTGACTTGTGCCCAGGGAAGGGTTTGGTATCCGACCTCAAACCTCAACCTCAAGGTCTGGCTCTTAAGGAGTTAGAGTTTGCTGATTTACACTTCTCTCAGGGTGTTCTTGAGATCCTAAAGGCTTCCAGAAAGCCTTCCACTAGGGCTACTTATAGTTCTAAATGGAAAAGGTTTTCCATTTGTGTGCTGGGAAAAATATTTTCCAGAATCTGCTGAATTGCCCATTTTGTTAGATTACATGGTACATCTTAATTCTTCGTCTCAGACCAGCTACCTGAGAGTTCATCTGGCAGCTGTGTCTGCTTTTGTGTCAGCAGGAAAGTCATCCCCTCTTCCTCTCATCCTGCATTTTCCAAGTTTTTAAGGGATTACTCCATACTAATCCTCCTTTTGGGAACCGCCCTGCTTGGGACCTTAATGTTTGCATTGCCCAGTTAATGCAACCCCCTTTTGAACCTCTGTCTTCTGCAGAGCTTAAGTACCTAACTTGGAAAACTGTTTCTCTAGTGGCTATCACTTCTGCCAGACGCATAAGTGAATTGCAAGCCTTGTCAGTGGAGACTGACTTTATTTCTTTCCACAGGGATAAGGTAGTCCTTAGGACTAATAGGAAGTTTTGCCTAAGGTGGTTTCAGATTTCCATCTTAATCAATCTATCTCCTTCCAGTATTTTTCACTATCTCCTCTTCGGTGAGAGGAGGTTGCACAACCTGGATGTTAAGAGAGCTCTTAGTTATTATATAGAGCATACCAAAGGTCACAGGTTCGAATCCTCCAACTTTTCCTTACCTATGGTGAAGCTGGGAAAGGCAAACCTGCCACTAAGAGATCAATAGCCAGGTGGATTGTCTCTTGTATCCAATTTTGTTATCAGAAACTGGGCAGAGATCCCCGGTTTGAGGGCTCATTCTACCAGGGTACAGCTGCCTCTAGCTGCTGCCAGAGATATCCCTTTATTAGAGATTTGCCAGGCTGCTACTTGGAAAACGGTATACACTTTTACTAAGCATTACTCCCTGGATGTCCAGGCCAGGAGAGATGCTCGGTTTGGCACAGCTGTTCTTCAGAGCCTATTCCCTAAGTAGGTTCTGCCCCTCCTCCATGGAGTTACAGCTGTGTATTCTGCTAATGTCTATAATATAGCAAGACTTCATGTTGTTTGAAGAAAAGATTACTCACCTTAGTAATGTTGTTTCTTCTAATGGAGTCTTGCTATATTATAGACCTCCCCCCCAACCTGCCCCTCTCAGAACCTCTACTTGGTGGGGTGCGGGCAACTTAGTGTGGGCACTACTTATGTCCTGTTAGCATTTTGTCCCCTTTGGGACTTTGGGGGTGTGTATGTGCACGCGTGTGTGTGTTTTATTATACTTATGTTCCATTTTCATATTATTAGAATGGTGTTAGTATTTCTGGTCCCTGACTTGAGTCTTGGGTGTTGGGACCATCAATGGTTGTTATTATTTAGGTAGCCATTTGGCTAGTGTAGGTTACAGCTTCCACACAGACCTAGTGAGTTTGGCTCGTAAAGATCTGACAGTTCAAGTTTGAAATGACACAGATAGAGCTGCTCTCGTGCCAAAATTCAATTTTGGAATGGTTTTAACCATTTCACTCTGGGGCAGTTCTAGAGCTGGATCAAACTGCTAATGTCAATAATATAGCAAGACTCCATTAGAAGAAACAACATTACTAAGGTGAGTAATTTTTTCTTTTTTCTTACTTACCATAGTAATCTTCTTTCTTCCCAGTGATGCTCAGATATTCATAAACTCCCTCCCATTCTTCCCTTCCTGAACTTCAGCCTCTGCACTCCGCATGCTAGTTCCACATAGCCATACCCTTCTGGGTACACTTCTCTATACCAGATAGATTTTAACAGAGTTTCTCTCTATCTCTTAATAGTTTTCTCACTGTCTGGTGAACACCATTGTTATTTGATGTAGTTCCTCCTTAGGACGTATTTTTGGGTAAATTGTTTTTATTAGGGTAATCCTAAAAAACATTTTAATTAATTAGTTGTTGGATTTTTTTTCATAATGCCTGACTTCCAGGCTTCTTACAAATCTGAAGGGTTTCGAACACTTCAGTTGGTAGAGACAGTATTTGAAAGATGCTCACATGCAAAGAATTCCATCATTTGCACATGTTCCATCTCTCTGGGCAGTCCAACCCACCAGGCTGACTGCACAAAGTTATGAATATCTGAGCTTCACTGGGAAGAAAGAAGAGTACTATGGTAAGTAATTTTTTCTTCCCTGTTATGAAAACAATTTATTTGTGCCTGATTGTATTGGATTCTCATGCCCCCAATCAAGTGTGAAGCATGGTACTACCTTATTTTTAATGTATTTATTTTAAAAGCAACTTTTACCAAAATATTTGAATACTGCCTGGTGTCCTGAAAACTTTGAACATTGGACAGTCCACTTAGAACTCTTTTGAATTTGAAATAACTGGTTGACCATGAAAATGGGTCTGTGGCCCATGGATTTACCAGTATAAATAAATAAAATAAACAAACAAATGAATTAGAACTGGGTGCCACAACTAAACTGCCTCATTTGCCTACAACACTGCTTGCACCAGAAACAAGGTACTGTATAAATCCTGCTCTTGTCATCATTCCTTGCTGGTCCTCAAGGACTTAAACTCTGTTACTTTATCTTTTCATTTTGTTGGGGTTATTGTGTATTTTTAAAGGGTCTGCTCTAGAACAGAATTCTTGAAAAGCCACAGTCTTTCTGTTAATAGACAGAGTAGAGATGGTTCAGAGGAGGGCAACTAGAAAGGTGCAGGGTCTGCATCAAAAGCCATACAAAGAGAGACTAAATGAACTATATATGTACACCCTGGAATAGAGGAGGGAGAGGGGAGATATGATATAGAGGATAATGTATGGGCAATAGTTAACAACCACACTGTGTATGTCTCGAGAGGTTGCCATGATGATGTGATTAACCTCGAGAGTGCAGCTCTAGAGATCTATGGTTAGGCAACCTTGAGAAGTGCACACAATACAGTTGTTTACTGTTGTCCATGCATTATCTTGTATAGTGTAAGTGGAAAAAAAGCAGTAAAAGTTAAAAAGTACCGCATTTGAGAAACAATAATAAGCACAACACTGAGCTGCCATTCTCTCCACCCCCCACCCACTGGCATCTCACAACATACCGCTTTACTTTCAACTGAGAACGAAAGGAATCAGCCTGTGAACAGGCAACATTTTTTTTGCAGAACTTTGTAAAATCAAAGGCTGAACACAATGAGATTTGCCAATACAAAAGGCTTAAAAATAAACACAGAAAAGTCCAACATTTATGCTCGAGAAATGAGCCACTAATGCAATTGGGTCATGGGGAGAAACAAATGAAAAAAAATAATCAAAACTCATCTTTTAGTTTTTACAAAGCTGCTGTTTTAAATGATCTCTGACACTGTGAAGAGCTATGGCATGTGATGGCATTCCATCATGTTGTACCATCATGGTGACACACTGAGGATGGTACAACAGTATTCTGACGTCACATTGATGGTAAAACAGGCCTGTATTTAGATAGAAAATGGCATATAATAAGGCTCTCCCACGAGGGTAAATAAGGTACAGGAGGGGAGTATTTTTCAGAACATTTGCTCAGGAACAAGGGGACAGGCTATGACGCTGGAATGGGGTAGATTTAGGAGAGATGTGAGGACATACTTCTTCACAGAAAGAGTGGTGAATTCCTGGAATAGCCTTCCAGTGGAGGTGGTGGGGATGAAAACAGTGTTGAGGTTCAAGAAATCATGGGATAAGCACAAACAAATTATACTGGAAAATAAGGGGGTGGGAGAAAGAACTGTAGCTTGGGCATGGTCTGCGGTAATGGTGTACTGTAGGTAGGAAAAAAGGGGCAGAGTGGATGGGCCAAGTGGTCCATATCTGTCATGAATTTCTGTGTATCTATATTTTTATGGTAAAGTACTGTTCATGACCACTGGTACCGCAAACTGTAGTTGGGTTACTTGAGACATCTTGAGACTCCAGGTTAAGTATTGTTGGGGATCATTTGCCATTAAAAAACAGTTGGACAGTTTGGGCTGAAAATCTGTAGGGTGTGGTGTGTGTGCCAAAATCTCCAAACCTTAGAAATGTAAAGTTGATTCTTTTTTATGCAGTTCCAAAGGTTCAGCGCACAATACCAAAAAAACAGTCAAACATTCACCTAGTCAAAACACTGATTTATTAAATCCACCTCCAAGGGGAGTTAGTTAACTTTCAGGAAGTCATCATACATTTATAGTAAATACAAAATTAAAGTTGTGACATCATCACAAATGTGATTCCTTATTGGTTTAACATCTAAAAGAAACACCTTCTACCATGTACTTAACTATAATCTTTAAACTACAAAAATGTTGTTGACATCACTTAGTATCATAATTTCCTCTGCAAATACAAACTATAATGTCAAAAACTAAAGCTGTAAATAGCTGGAAAGGTACCAAATGTCAAGAGCCTCATTATAACATCATAATAATAATTTCATCAGCTGACTGGGATCTCTGAATGGGATTCATCAGTTATTGCTTATTCACAAACTTATTTAAACTCAAGCAAGGTGCTTACTTACAACTCTAGGTACCATTAATAGGATGAAAAGAGAATAGAAAGGGGTAAGTATGGAACAGTATTTAGATTCCAGACCATCTTTACTGGAAACAAGTATCCAGCCCATCCAAACCAGAAAAAAAACAATGAAGATAACATGCATTTCACCTGAAAAAGGAATATAAAGCATAATTAATATTTATATTAGTTCATAAATCACATACAAATAATATTTAAGATACTTCTCTTAAAAGAGGAGAGAAAGAGTGGAAAGGTGGGGGGGGAGGCAGGAAGGGGGAGAAAGGCAAGGCAAGGGAAAGGTGGCAGGAAGACAGTCTTATACCATACTGTACTATATATAGAACTTCATTTCCTATATTTCAAAAAACGGTATAAGATCCCACCTATCATTCGACCCATTGGGTTTTACCATATTAGCTTTAAATATCTAGTAATTTTCCCTTTATAATAATAAATTTGGCCTATCACCACCTCTTGGTGGACACTGGACATTTTTAATTTCCATAAATCTGAAATTGCTTCAGTCAAAGCCATGTACTATAAGAAAGTGTCTGCCTACCGGGGTATCCATTTTTTGGTTCACAATGGAACGCAAATGCTCCTGCACCCTTTCTTTTCAAACACCATGAAGTCTTGCTATATTAGGACCATTGCAGTCATTCCCCACACTTGAACTGCCCCGGAGAGGAAACAGTTAACTCCAGAGTGATCTGGAGTTCCACAACGCGAGGCGCTGTTCAAAGCTCTATCTGGCTAGTTTCAAATGAAACTGTCAGATTCTTTACTCCGCTTCACTGAACAGTCGCCCGAGATCAGCTTCTTCAGCTTGGTCTATTTCTGGTTCATGCAGTATTTTCGGTTCATTGGAACCGCAAAAGTATTGATTTTACCGCATTTCGTTAAAAGCTCTATCTGGTAAACCGTAAGTACAGAAATTAAGTCTGTGTGGAAACTCATTATCGGTTCGGTTTTGAACCGATCGGTTTGTTAAAATATATGTCAAACTGTTTGGTTGGGCTTTTAGAGTGCGGTTCCGGTTCTTATCGGTTCTAAAAACCTAACTTTTATTTGGGGTTTTTCAAATACTCGTGACACGGTTAGGAACCGATAAGGTGTCTTGCCTGGCACTGCCATCTAAAGGCAAGTTTTGGTTAGGCTGGCATTATGTCTGAGAAACCCAAAAGAAAACCGCCACTGGGTTTCAACACTGTGATGTCTGTGGGGAAGCCTTTGCCAAGGCTGACCCACACACCACTTGTGTTTATTGTCTGGGGCTGACCACCTCCTGTCAGACTGCCAGGTGTGTAAAATTTCCTGCAGCCACCCTGGAAAAGAGATTGGGCCGCCTAGGGAACGAGGCCAAAAAGTCCGCTGACCCGATGGCCAGCCCGGTCCAGTACCCACTGGACCAGAGGGAGTGCCCTCTGACCAGGGAGAGACTGGCAAAGGAAGGCTGGTTCAGAGGAACCAGTCCCAGACAAAGACAAAGAAATCAGCAGGTCTGGAGTACAAAATTGTCTCTCCAACTGCTGCAGAGATAGCTAATGCCATTCAGATTGTCCAATCTTTGTCTCAGGGATCTGTCAAACCCCATCTGGGAAAAGGGTGCCTGTTCAGTCCCAGTAGTTCAGGATTATGGTGTTGAGGATTTTTATGAACCACATGAGGGGAGGAGGAATTTGATCAGTATGTTTGTGACTGGGAAGGTCTGACGTGCCCATTGAACTGACATTTCTCCAGATAGACCTTTAGAATCTCCCCTATGCTGTCTGAGTCCCTTCTCTTTTATGTTTTACAAAAGGTTGCAGAAACCTCCAGCTTCCTTTAGAAGAGGCTGTGGATGAGCAAGAGGAGCCTGATTATGTTGAAATGATGGATATTCCAGAGTCTAGGAGGTTGTCTATTCCTTTGCATAAATCATTTAGGAAGCAAACAACAAAGATTTTAAAAAATCCTCATTCTGTCCCTCCTGTAGATAAAAAAATGGACAGAAGGTATACCTTATCAGGCCCTGATACAGACTTCCTCGCTGAGCAGTGTAGTCATGTAGGTGTGGTGCAAGCTGCAGCCTGTGACAAGGCTAATATTCCCTGGCCTCACATCCTCCTGATAAGGATTCCAGGAAGATTGATGCCATGGCAGAAAAAACAATATATGGCAGCTTCTTTGGGACTCAGGCAGGCTAATTATATGGCTTATGTGGCTAGATATCAGAAATCTAGATGGGACACTATATTGCAGTTAGCCAGGCAGGCCCAGGGCCAGCTGGCTAGTGAGTTGGAACAAGTGGCTGCTGATGGCATTGAAGCCTCTAAAGTTCAATTTCATACTGCTGTTGATGTTAATGATGTTTCCTCTAGGGTCATGGCCACTTCTGTAGCTTTTCATAGGTTGGCATGGCTCAGATGCACTAATCTGTCCCAAGATACTCAGTCAAAGGCTATGGATTTTCCTGTAACGGGAAATTCTCTGTTTGGTGATCAAACGGAAAATTATATGACAAAGATGGATGAATACAGAACTACCTACAAAAGTGCCCAAGCTAAGGAGAGGCATGCCACTCCACAAAGGCATGCCCCCAGGGGTAGGGGTAGGCCTTTCCACAGGCCCTTTTACCAATCTCAAGCCTCCTCTGCTTTTTCACAGAGGGTTTTTTTCAGAGGCAGAGGTAGACGGGGCACAGGTAGACAGTCGCCCTCCCCTCAGCCTAAAGCTGCTGCCAAGCAGGCACCCTGATGGGGTGCCCAGGGCCAATTCTCCTGTACCAGTGGGGGGCAGGTTGGCTTATTTCAGCCAGAACTGGCTGTCCCTAACTTCGGACAGGTGGGTTCTGGAAGTAGTAAGCCAGGGCCTGGTTCTCAGCTTCAAACAGTTCCCAAGGATGAGAGCCAGGCAATTTCCACCTGCAAACTCTTCAGAAGCCCTTGCTTTGGAAGCAGAGGTTTCTTCCCTTCTGGATTGCAAAGCAGTGGAAAGGGTCCCCCCTTGCCATCAGGGCAAGGGACTGTACTCAAGATATTTTCTTACCCCAAAAAAGACAGGAGAATGGCGGCCCATCTTAGACTTAAGGTACCTGAACAAACATCTATTGAAACCGAGTTCAAAATGTTAACTCTAGCAATGATTTTGCCTTCCCTGAGGCCAGAGGACTGTTAGCTTCCTGGACCTCAGGGACGCTTATTTTCATGTCATGATCAGGCCTTCTCACCTGAAAGTACCTCAGGTTCGAGCTGCCTCTCTGGCCACTACCAGTTCAGAGCAATGCCCTTCGCCTAACCTCGCTCCAAGGGTATTCACAAAATGTCTAGCTATGGTAGTGGCTCATTTAAGAAGGCAAGGGATTGCTGTGTTTCCCTACCTGGACGACTGGCTCATAGTGGGTCAGTCTCCAGATCAGGTAAAATCCCACTTGCAAGTCACCCAGCAGCTTCTTACTTCTCTGGGATTCCTGCTGAACTTACCAAAGTCAGTTCTGGAACCTGTTCAGGTTCTAACTTTCATAGGTGCAGAATTGAACACAAAGTTAGCCAGGGCATTTCTCCCCTCGGAAAGAGTGGACAGGCTCATTGCCCTGGCATCCTCCTTACCCCACGGGTCTCTCGACCAGCAAGGCACTTTCTGCAACTCCTAGGGCACATGGCTGCTTCCTACAGCTGTCGTGCAGGGAGCAAGATTTCAGATGAGGGACATCCAGTTCCATTTGAGGTCCTATTGGTCTCAAAGGAGGGACCCCTTACCAAATTAGTCCCGTGACCAAAACCCTGATCCTGGCCCTTCAGTGGTGGCAGGATCAAAGCAATCTTACTCAAGGGGTTCCCTTTATACCTGTTTACACTCCTCACCCTCACCACGGATGCCTCCCTGTTAGGGTGGGGCTCACCATGACCTTTCCACTCAAGGAGTGTGGTCCCCCAGGAATCTCTGCTCCACATCAATCTTTTGGAACTCAGAGCTGTTCTTTTAGCTCTTCAGGCTTTTTCAACTGTTGTCCAGAACAAAGTAGTTCAAATCAGGACAGACAACACCACAACAATGTGGTACATCAACAAGCAAGGGGGCACTCGGTCATCAGCCTTGTGCACGAAGCAATGAAGTTGTGGTCTCTGGCTTACTCCTAAACACCTCCCTGATCGCAATTCACCTTCCAGGAAAGGACAATGTCCTGGCGGATGCTCTCAGCAGGATTTCCAGGGCCATCACGAATGGTCTCTGAATCCTCAGGTATTGGGGTCGGTTCTTTGCCAGATGGGGCACCCTCAGATAGATCTCTTCAGCCCCAGACATCCATCAACTTCCTCTATTTTGTTGCAGGCCTCCAGTGCTGGGCTCAGTCCCCTGGACGCCTTTCTGCTGGATTGGAAAGGGAAATCTCTATATCCTTTTCCCCTTCCCTCTCCTCTTCAGGGTATTGGTAAAAATCAGAACTCAGCCTGCAAAGTGGTTCTGATTGCTCCAGACTGGGCCCAGACAGCCTTGGTATCCTCTCCTCCTGTCTGACAATCCACCCTCCCTGACCTTGCCCAGGACCCACGACTTGCTGACCTGTGCACAGGGAGAGTGTGGTACCGGACCTCAAATCCCTCCACCTCAAGGCTTGGTTCTTGAGGAATTAGAATTTGCTGATTTGCACCTTTCTCAAGGGTCCTGATATTTTAAAGGCTTCTAGGAAGCCTTCCACTAGGGCCACTTACAATTCTAAGTGGAAGAGGTTTTCCTTCTGGTGTTCGGAGAAACAAAATGTGCCAGAATCTGCTGACTTGGCCACTTTACTGGACTATTTGGCCCATCTAAATTCCCTAGGCCTTAGACCAGCTACCTTGAAGGTTCATCTGGCAGCTGTTTCTGCCTTTGTTTCCGCAGGGAAGCCTGTTTCTCTTCCTTTCACCCTGTGTTTTCCAAGTTTTTAAGGGGTTACTCACACTAACCCTCCCTTTCGGAACCAGCCCTGCCTGGGACCTGAATGTTTGCATTGCTCAGTTAATGCAACCTCCCTTTGAGCCCTTTCTTCTGCAGATCTCAAGTATTTAACATGGAAAACTGTTTTCTAGTGGCTATCACTTCTGCCAGACGTATAAGTGAATTGCAAGCCTTTCAGTGGAAAAGGATTTTATTTCTTTTCAGGATAAGGTAGTCCTCAGGACTAACAGAAAGTTTTACTCAAAGTGGTTTCAGATTTTCATCTGAACCAGTCCATTTCTCTCCCAGTATTTTCACTGAGCATTCTTCCTCGGGTGAAAGGAGACTACACAGCTTGACGCCAAAAGAGCCCTAAGCTACTATGTGGAACGCACAAGGGTCACAGGTTCGAATCCTCCAACTCTTCCTTACCTATGGAGAGGTTGGCAAAGGAGACCTGCCACTAAGAGGACAATTGCAAGGTGGATTGTCTCTTGTATCCAATTCTGTTACCAAAAACTAGGTAGGAACCCCCTCAGGACTGAGGGCTCACTCCACCAGGGTACAGTTGCATCTCTAGCGGCTGCTAGAGATATTCCATTTTGGAAATTTGTCAAGCTGCTACCTGGAAAACAGTTCACACCTTTACTAAGCATTATTCCCTGGACGTCCAGTCCAGGAGAGATGTCGCTTTGGCACAGCTGTACTTCAGAGCCTATTTCCTAAGTAGGTTCTGACCCTCCTCCATGGAGGTACTGCTGTGTAATCTGCAATGGTCCTAATATAGCAAGACTTCATGGTGTTTGAAGAAAAAATTACTCACCTTAGTAATTGCTTTTCTTCTCATGGAGTCTTGCTATATTAGGACAACCCTCCCTCCTACCCCTCTCAGAACTCCTACTTGGGTATGGGGTTGGCAAATTAGTGCAAGCACTGTGTCATGCCATTTTAGTCTCTCTAGGTCCCCCCCGTTTCCTTTGGGTTAGGGAACTAGGTATTTCTGTTTTTTTGTTAAGTGGTAGATGGTCCCCTCTCTGGACTTGAGTCTTTTGGGGAGAGGGGGCCTATTAGTGCTTGTAAGGGGTGATCCTAACAATAAATATTGTTATTATTCTGTGATTGTTCTTATTCTACTAATGGTAGGTAGCCAATGGCTAGTGTAGACTTTTCCACACAGACTTGCTATGTTAGTTTAGCTCCGTAAAGAACCTGACAGTTTCATTTGAAACTAGCCAGATAGAGCTTTGAACAGCGCCCTCGCGCTGTGGAACTCCAGATCACTCTGGAGTTAACTGTTTCCTCTCCAGGGCAGTTCAAGTGTGGGGAATGACTGCAATGGTCCTAATATAGCAAGACTTCATGAGAAGAAAAGCAATTACTAAGGTGAGTAATTTTTTCTTAAGGATGTAACTGTCTTACCAATGTGGTACAGACTATAGCTACACCCCAAAATGTAAACCAGAAATGTGATGGTGTACATGTCACAAAATATTTCTTGCAGATTCTGTCCCCATTCTGTAAAATCAGTTCTTTGCCAACATTCAAATATTGACAGACATTACATTTCTTACACTTATGCTTGTCAGTTGTATTCACTGGCTACCAGGTTTTGGTTGGCTCAGGTTTTCTGAAAAACTGGCTATATACCAACTTGTTTTGTAAGTTTGGTGACCTCCTAAATGTAATTCAAACAACAACCATCTTGTGACTGCTATTCCTAATTTCTGCTGACAGCTAAATGCACTAGGACCTCTCTCTTTTACCATTTGCCCCTGTATAGCCCTATCCTGTTACTGCGCTATTCCACTCACAGCACTTTCTCACTTATCCCTTTCCCATTCTTGTCATCTTTTCATCCTACCTCATCCCTCCTCCTTTACCCCTCCACTCCCACTTCCCCCTTCTCTCCTCCGTTTCAAACAACATGAAGTCTTGCTGTATTCTGACAAATTGCAGTGAGGTCCAACCTTCGAACTGCCCCGGAGATGGTAAGCCAGCCTGCCCCCTACTGGTAGTGGAGAATCGTCCCTGGCAAACCCATCAGGGTGCCTGTTTGGCAGGGGCTTTAGGCTGAGGGGTGGAAACAGGCCAGCTTGTACCCTGTCTGCCTCTCCTTCTAAAGAACCCCCTATGAGCATAAGCAGAAGAGGAGGCCTGGGCCTGGTAAAAAGGCCTATGAAAAGGCCTGCCCCTACCCCTGGGATGCTGCCTCTGAGGAGTGACTTGCCTTTCCTTGGCCTGAGCACTCCTGTAGGTGGTCCTGTACTCATCCATTTTCTTCATGTAGTTCTCTGTTTGCTCCCCAAACAGAGAATTACCCACAACAGGAAAATCCATGGCCTTAGTCTGGGTATCCTGAGACAGGCTAGTACATCTGAGCCAAGCCATCCTATGAAGGGCCACAGATGTAGCCATGACTCTAGATGACACATCATTGGAGTCCACTGCAGCATGGAATTGCACCTTGGATGCCTCAATACCATCCGCAGCTACCTGCTCCAGCTCCTTGGCAAGCTGGCCAGGGACCTGTTTAGATAAGGCCATTACAGTGTCCCATCTAGATTTCTGATATCTAGCTGTATAAGCCATATAATTGGCCTGCCTGAGTCCCAAGGATGCTGTCATGTACTGTTTCTTTGCCATGGCATCAATCCTCCTGAAGTCCTTGTCTGGGGGGTGTGAGGCCAAGGGTATATTTGCCTTATCACAGGCTGCAGCCTGCACTACACCAACATGGCTGCATTGCTAGGTAAGGAACTCCATATCTGAGTCTGACAGAGTATACCTCTTGTCCATTCTCTTATCCACAGGAGGTATAGAATCAGGAGTCTTTAAAATCTTAAATGTCTGTTTCCCAAAGGACTTATGAAGGGGAATAGACAGCCTCCTGGACTCTGGGATATCCATCATTTCAACATAGTCAGGCTCCTCCTGGTCATCCACAGCTTCTTCCATAGGAAGCTGAAGAGTTTCAGCTACTTTCTTGTAAAACATGAAATGGGAAGGGGACTCAGAAAGCCTAGGAGGAGACACTCCTGAAGGTCTGTCTGGGGAGATGTCCGGGTCAATGGGCACATCCAGACTTTCATAATCACATTCACTTTCCTCATACTCTCCTTCCTTCTCCTCCGGTTCATAAAATTCCTCTAAATCATAATCCGGAACCAGTGGAACCAACCGAACCGAGCGCCTTCCTAATGGTGCCGGTTCGGTCGGAACCGGGGATAGCGACTGAACAGTTTTTATCACTTTGGCTATTTCATCAGCAGTCGGGGAAAGAACTTTTGGATCCGCACCGGCTTATTTATCCCTTCTTGTTCTCTTAACTGGAACCGACTCCTCCTCGGAATCGGTTCTCCTTTTGCCTGAAGAAGTTTTGCCCTGGTCAGAGGACACTCCTTCTGATTTGGTTGGAACCAAACCGGGCTGGCCATCCAGGGTAGCTGCAGGAAAATTTTTACAAATCTGGCAGTCTGAATCGAGGTAGTCAAACCCCACACAATAAACACAGGTGGTGTGGGGATCAGCCTTGGCAAAGACTTCCCCACACACACACTACAGTGTTGAAACCCAGTGGGCCCGGTTTTTCTTTTGGGTTTCTCAGACATGGCTAGTCCTAACCAAAAACGTACTCTTTTTACGGCAATCCACCAGGCAAGACACCCTTATCGGTTCCTGACAGTGTTACGGGTCGTGGAAAAAAAACGTAATAAATCCGTTTTTTTTAGAACCGATAAGAACTGGTAACCACACTCTAAAAGCAGAAATAAAGATTTTAAAACAGCCTGATTGGTTCAAACCAAACCGATCCCACGTTTACAAGTTCCACACAGAAAAATAACAAAAAATAAACCTATCTAGTACTCATGAATACCCCAGACAGAGACTGAACTGATAGGTTACGGTTTAAATTCGGTCGAAACCAAGAAAAACGGTACTTTAACCGGACAAATTGAACCGAGCAAAGGAGAAATCTCCGGAGCGACTGTTCAGTGAGGTGGAGTAAAGAATCTGGCGGTTTGAGTTCAAACAGCAACAGACAGAGTCTCAACCGAGCTTGAGCTCAGCGTTCCATGCCTGGCATGGAAAGTTAACTCTTTCATCTCCAGGACAGTTTGAAGGTTGGATCTCACTGCACTTTGTCAGAATACTGCAAGACTCCATTAGAAGAAACAACATTACTAAGGTGAGTAATTTTTTCTTCCTCACCTTGTTCGCTCCCTCTACCCCCCCCCCGGCCCCATGGATCTTTCATGCTTAAGCTTCATTGTGAAATCTCTGTCCTTGCTCTTATTTTGCTCTTTCTACCCCCCATTCACCCCCTGTACTTCTCTCCTTGTAATCCCCTTCACCCCTCTTCAGACAAGGCCACTGGCTGCACTTGACACAATATTTTCTTGCCATGTTATTCTTTTGTTTTTGTCATTACTTTCCTCATTTTTGTACTACTTACTGAAACCATTGTAATTTGCTATTCATGTGACTTGACGTGGAACCTCTGTAAAAGAGCCCTTAGCTCAAAGGTCTTTCTGATTTGTTAAATCGATAAATAAAAATGAAGTATTGCTGTATTCTGACTTAATGCAGTTAGTCCCAGCACTTGAACTGCTCTGGAGAGGAAAGGGTTAACTCTATGCCACAGCACAGAACGTTGAGCTCAAGCTAGGCTTTCAAACCTCTGTCTCTAGTACATCTCAGTGTAACCATTAGATTCTTTACTCCACCTAACTGTGAAGTTGCTCCGGAGATCGCTCCTTTGCTTCAGTTCGGTATTAGTAAAAATTGTTTGGTTTATTCAACTGATTTCTTTATTTTTTCGGTATTGAATCTCTGTCTACGGTACAGGTAGTGTAAGTAGATAGTGGAATATTTTGTTCAGAAATTGTTTATTTCAAACACCATGAAGTCTTGCTATATTATGACTATATGCAGTCAGCCACTGCAGCTGAACTGCCCCAGAGAGGAAACAGTTAACTCCAGAGAGTCTGGGGTTCCACAGCGCGAGGGCGCTATACCAAAGCTCTATCTGGCCAGTTTCAAATGAAACTGTCAGATTCTTTACTCCTCTTCACCGAACAGTCGCTCCGGAGATCAGCTCCTTCACATCGGTTCATTTCTCGGTTCAAGCGAATATTTTCGGTTCATTTGAACCGGCAAAAAGTATTTATTTTACTGCGTTTCGGTTAAAAGCTCTATCTGGTAAACCGTAAGTAGAAAATTTAAAGTCTGTGTGGAAATTCAATTATCGGTTCGGTTTTGAACCGATCGGTTTGCTTAATTTAATGTTTTAAAGTGTGGTTGGGCTTTTAGAGTGCGGTTCCCGGTTCTTATCGGTTCTAAAAAAACCTTGCTTTTAAAACAGTTTTTTTCAAATACCCGTGACACGGTTAGGAACCGATAAGGGTGTCTTGCCTGGCACTGCCATCAAAAGGGCAAGTTTTTGGTTAGGCTGGCATTATGTCTGAGAAACCCAAAAGAAAAACCGGGCCCACTGGGTTTCAACACTGTGATGTCTGTGGGGAAGCCTTTGCCAAGGCTGACCCACACACCACTTGTGTTTATTGTCTGGGGGCTGACCACCTCCTGTCAGACTGCCAGGTGTGTAAAAATTTCCCTGCAGCCACCGTGGAAAAGAGATTGGGCCGCTCAGGGAATGAGAGGCTAAGAAGCACGCTGACCTGGATGGCAGCCCGGTCCAGTACCCACTGGACAGAGGAGTGCCTCTGACCAGGCGAGACTTCCTCGGCAAAGGAAGGCTGGTTCAGGGGAACCAGTCTCAGTGAAAAAGACTAAGAAATCAGTAGGTTTGGAGTCCAAAATTGTCTCTCCAACTGCTGCAGAAATAGCTAAAGCCATATAGATTGTCCAGTCACTGTCTCAGGGTCCTGCCGAACCACCTACAGTTGGTAAAGGTTGTTCGTTCAGTGCTAGTGGTTCAGGAGTATGATGTTGAGGAATTTTTATGAACCACAGGAGAGGGAGGACGAATTTGATCATTACATGTGTGGCTGGGAGGGTCTGGACGTGCCCATTGAACCGGACATTTCTCCAGACAGACCTTTAGAATCTCCTCCTATTCTGTCTGAGTCCCCTTCTCATTTTATGTCTTACAAAAAGGTTGCAGAAACCCTCCAGCTTCCTTTAGAGGAAGCTGTGGATGAGCAAGAGGAGCCTAATTATGTAGAAATGATGGATATACCAGAGTCTAGGAGGTTGTCTATTCCTTTGCGTAAGTCATTTAGGAAGCAAACAACAAAGATTTAAAAAAATCCTCATTCTGTCCCTCCTGTAGATAAAGAAATGGACAGAAGATATACCTTGTCAGGCTCTGATACAGACTTCCTCACTGAGCAGTGTGGTCATGTAGGTGTGGTACAAGCTGCAGCCTGTGACAAGGCTAATATTCCCCTGGCCTCACATCCTCCTGATAAGGATTCCAGGAAGATTGATGCCATGGCGAAAAAACAGTATATGGCAGCTTCTTTGGGACTCAGGTGGGCAAATTATATGGCTTATGTGGCTGATATCAGAAATCTAGGTGGGACACAGTATTGCAGTTAGCCAAGCAGGCCCATGGCCAGCTGGCTAGTGAGTTGGAACAGGTGGCTGCTGATGGCATTGAAGCCTCTAAAGTTCAATTTCATACTGCTGTTGATGTTAATGATGTTTCCTCTAGGGTCATGGCCACTTCTGTAGCTTTCCGTGGGTTGGCATGGCTCAGATGCACTAATCTGTCCCAAGATACTCAGTCAAAGGCTATGGATTTTCCTGTTGTGGGTAATTCTCTGGGAACAAACAGAAAACTATATGAAAAGATGGATGAATACAGAACTACCTACAAAAGTGCCCAGGCTAAGGAGAGGCATGCCACTCCACAGAGGCACGCTCCCAGAGGTAGGGGCAGGCCTTTCCACAGGCCTTTTACCAATTCAGGCCTCCTCTGCATTTGCACAGAGGGTTTCTTTAGAGGCAGAGGTAGAGGGGCACAAGTAAACCATCCCTCCCTCAGCCTAAGGCATTGCAAGCAGGCACCCTGATGGGGTGCCCAGGGCCGATTCTCCTGTACCAGTGGGGGGCAGGTTGGTTTATTTCAGCCAGAACTGGGTGTCCCTAACTTCGGACAGGTGGGTTCTGGAGGTAATAGGCCAGGGTCTGGTTCTCAGCTTCAAACAGTTTCCGAAGATGAGAGCCAGACATTTTCCACCTGCAAATCCTTCAGAAGCCCTTGCTTTGGAAGCAGAGGTTTCTTCTCTTTTGGACTGCAAAGCAGTAGAAAGGGTCCCTCCCTGCCATCAGGGCAAGGGGCTGTACTCAAGATACTTTCTTACCCCAAAAAAGACAGGAGAATGGCGGCCCATTTTAGATTTAAGGTACCTGAACAAGCATCTTTTGAAACCAAAGTTCAAAATGTTAACTCTGACAATGATTTTGCCCTCCCTGAGGCCAGGGGACTGGTTAGCTTCCCTGGACCTCAAGGATGCCTATTTTCATGTTCTGATCAGGCCTTCTCACCAAAAGTACCTCAGGTTCGAACTACCCTCAGGCCACTACCAGTTCAGGGCAATGCCCTTCGGCCTTACCTCTGTGCCAAGTGTATTCACTAAATGTCTAGCTGTGGTAGTGGCTCATTTAAGAAGGCAAGGATTGTTGTGTTTCCCTATCTGGATGACTGGCTCATAGTGGGTCAGTCCCAGATCAGGTAAAATCCCACTTGCAAGTCACCCAGCAGCTTCTCACTTCCTGGGATTCCTGTGAATTTACCAAAGTCAGTTCTCGAACCAGTTCAGGTACTAACTTTCATAGGTACAGAATTGAACACAAAGTTAGCCAGGGCATTTCTCCCCTCGGAAAGGGTAGACAGACTCATTGCCCTGGCATCCTCCTTTACCCTGCGGGTCTCTCGACCAGCAAGGCATTTTCTGCAACTCCTAGGGCACATGGCTGCTTCCACAGCTGTAGTGCAATGAGCAAGATTCCAGATGAGGGACATTCAGTTCCATTTGAGGGCCTATTGGTCTCAAAGGAGGGAACCCCTTTCCAAATTGGTTCCAGTGACCCAAACCCTGATCCTGGCCTTACACTGGTGGCAGGATCAAAGCAATCTAAAACAAGGGGTTCCTTTCATTCCCGTTTTCCACTCCCTCACCCTCACCACGGATGCTTCCCTGTTAGGGTGGGGAGCTCACTTGAGCAACCTGTCCACTCAGGGAGTGTGGTCTCCCCAGGAATCTCTGCTCCACATCAATCTTTTGGAACTCAGATCTGTCCTTTTAGCTCTTCAGGCATTTTCAGCTTCTGTCCAGAACAAAGTAGTTCAAGTCAGGACAGACAACACCACAACAATGTGGTACATCAACAAGCAAGGGGGCACTCGGTCATCAGCCTTGTGCACCGAAGCAATGAAGTTGTGGTCTCTGGCTTACTCCCTGAACACCTTCCTGATAGCAGTTCACCTTCCAGGGAAGGACAATGTCCTGGTGGATGCCCTCAGCAGGATTTCTCAGGGCCATCACGAATGGGCTCTGAATCCTCAGGTGCTGGGGTCAGTCTTTGCCAGATGGGGCACCCCTCAGATAGATCTTTTCGCAGCCCCAGACAACCACCAACTTCCTCTGTTTTGTTGCAGGCCTCCAGTGCTGGGATCAGTCCCCCTGGACGCCTTTCAGTTGGATTGGAATGGGAAGTTCCTGTATGCCTTTCCCCCCTTTCCCCTTCTTTTCAGGGTACTAGTAAAAATCAGATCTCAGCCCTGCAAGGTGATTCTGATTGCTCCAGATTGGGCCAGACAGCCCTGGTACCCACTGCTTCTGTCCTTGACAGTCCACCCTGCCCTGAGCTTGCCCAGAGTCCACGACTTACTGGCCTGTGCACAGGGGAGAGTGTGGTATCCGGACCTCAAATCCCTCCATCTCAAGGCATGGATCTTGAGGAGTTAGAATTTGCTGACTTACACCTTTCTCAAGGTGTTTTGGATATTTTAAAGGCTTCAAGGAAGCCTTCCACTAGGGCCACTTACAATTCTAAGTGGAAAAGGTTTTCCATCTGGTGCTCTGAGAAGCAGATTATCCCAGAATCTGCTGATCTGCCATTTACTGGACTATTTGGTCCATTTAAATTCCTTAGGCCTTAGGCCAGCTACCTTAAAGGTTCATCTGGCAGCTGTCTCTGCTTTTCTGTCAGCAGGGAAGCCTGCTTCCTTTTCTTCTCACCCTGTGCTTTCCAAGTTTTTTAAAGGGTTACTTCACACCAACCCTCCTTTTCGAGAACCAGCTCCCGCTTGGGACCTGAATGTTTGCATTGCTCAGTTAATGCAACCCCCCTTTGAGCCTCTGTCCTCAGCAGAGCTCAAGTTTCTGACTTGGAAAACTGTTTTCCTAGTGGCTATCACTTCTGCCAGACGCATAAGTGAACTACAGGCCCTGTCAGTGGAAGAAGATTTTATCTCTTTCCACAGAGATAAGGTAGTCCTCAGGACTAACAGAAAGTTTTGCTAAAGTGGTTTCAGATTTCCACCTGAACCAATCCATCTCTTCCAGTATTTTTCACTGAGCATTCTTCCTCAGGTGAGAGGAGTCTGCACAGCTTGGACGTCAAAAGAGCCTTAGCTACTATTTGGAACGCACCAAGGGTCACAGGTTCAATCCCTCCAACTCTTCCTTACCTATGGCGAGGTTGGCAAAGGGAAACCTGCCACTAAGAGAACAATTGCAAGGTGGATTGTCTCTTGTATCCAATTTTGTTATCAAAAACTAGGTAGAGAACCCCCCTCAGCACTGAGGGCTCACTCCACCAGGGGTACAGCTGCATCTCTAGCGGCTGCTAGAGATATTCCCATTCTGGAAATCTGTCAAGCTGCTACTTGGAAAACAGTTCACGCTTTTACCAAGCATTGTTCCCTGGATATTCAGTCCAGGAGAGATGCTCGCTTTTGGCACAGCTGTGCTTCAGAGCCTATTTCTAAGTAGGTTCTGACCCTCTTCCATGGAGGTACTGCTGTGTAATCTGCATATAGTCATAATATAGCAAGACTTCATGGTGTTTGAAGAAAAAATTACTCACCTTAGTAATTGCTTTTCTTCTCATGGAGTCTTGCTATATTATGACCACCCTCCCTCCTGCCCCTCTCAGAACTTCTACTCGGGTAGGGGTGGCAAATTAGTGCAAGCACTGTGTCATGCCATTTTAGTTCTTCCCTTCACCCTTTTTATTTAGGGTTAGGGAATTAGGTATTTCTGTTTAAGTAATATGTTGGCCCCTTCCTGGACTTGAGTCTTTGGGGGAAGGGGGTCTAATAGTGCTTGTTAGGAAGAAACTAATAATACTATTATTCATTGTTATTATTATTATTGCTGTTTATATTGTTGTTTATATTGTTGTTATTCCTACTAGTAGGTAGCCACTTGGCTAGTGTAGAGCTTTCCACACAGACTTGTTGCTTAGTGTTAGCTTCATAAAGATCTCACAGTTTCATTTGAAACTGGCCAGATAGAGCTTTGGTATAGTGCCCTCGCGCTGTGGAACTCCAGACTCTCTGGAGTTAACTCTTTCCTCTCCGGGGCAGTTCAGCTGCAGTGGCTGACTGCATATAGTCATAATATAGCAAGACTCCATGAGAAGAAAAGCAATTACTAAGGTGAGTATTTTTTTCTTTTGGTTTTCTGTAGGTCGGTTCAGTTGGGAACCGAAGCAATTTGTGTTTCTACTTTTCTCTCTGAATTAGTAGTGGTGTCTGGTTACTATTGGTATAAAGAAAATGAGAATTTCTTTGTTTTTTCTATGACCCGTGACATGGTTGGTAATTCATAGGGGAGTGTTACCTCACTTGAAAGCTGTTAAGGATAACTTGTTAGTGAAGGTTATGTCTGAGAAACCCAAGAAAAAGATCTGTCCCACTAGATTTCAACACTGTACTGTGGGGAGGTTTTTGCCAAGGTTGACCCCCACCTCATGTGTGTTTATTGTGTGGGGATTGACCACCTCAAAACAGACTGCCAGATTTGTAAAAATTTTCCTAAAGCCACCTTAGATAAGAGATTAAGTAGGCTGAAGGAAAAGGAGGCTGAGAAGTCCGCTGACCCGGATGGCCAGCCCATTTTGGTTCCGACCGAATCTGAAGAGTTGCTTGCTGACCAGGGCGATACCTCTTCGGGCAAAAGGAGAGCTGATTCCAAGGGATCAGTTCTGTTAAAAAAAGAAAAGAAAGTAAGCTGGTTCAGATCCAGCCCCGCAGATCCCAGTTGCTGAGGAAATTGCCAAGGCGATAAGCATAGTCCAATCTCTTTGCCCAGTTCCGTTCAAACCTACACTCTCAGGTAAGTGGTCGGTTCAGATGACTCCAACTCCATCGGATTATGATCCAGATCCCTTTTATGAAATGGAGGGGGAAGGAGATGAAGATTTACCTGTTGATGGTGATGATGATAATGATTTTGGTGGCCTAGATGAGCCTATAGAGCGTGACATCTCCCTAGACAGACCTACCAGTGTCTCCCCTCCCAGGCTTTCTGAGTCCCCTTCCCACTTTTTGTTTTATATGAAAGTGACTGAAACTCTCCAGCTACCAGTTGTGGAAGCTGCTGAGGAGGCAGAAGAACCTGATTATGTAGAGATGATGTACGTCCCAGAGTCCAAAAGGCTGTCTATCCCACAGTGTTGTAAACCTTACCAACTATCAGCTCTTCAGAGCAGATCGCCCTTCCAGGGGTGGTGGGGTGGCCATATACATTAAGGACACCATCTCTGCAACCTGCCTCATCATCACATCCGAACCAAAGGAATTTGAATGTTTATCAATCAAAATATCCCTTCCAAACTTATCTCCATTTAAATTGATTGGCTGCTATAGGCCCCCCTCAGCAGGCCTCAAATTACTATCTCACCTGGGGTCAATAACCAATCTAGGCCCTGAAGATACCATCATCCTTGGTGACTTGAATTTAAACTGGTTATCTACTGCATCTGCTCCATTGGTAACCTTCTGTGACACCTATGGCTTTACACAGCTAATAAAGACCCAACCAGGGTTAACCTAAAAATTCTAGCAACAGCTCACTCCTGGATATTATGTTGGTAAATAAGCCTCACTTATATACTCATGCAGGAGTACTACTGAATGATGTAAGTGACCATTGTCCCATAGCTGGCATAAGATCCTCACCCAAACCATCCAACCCTGCTGAATTTGTCCTCAAAGGTCAAAAGAAGTTCAATATACCAGGTTACCTCCATGACCTGAGTAACACAATATATTGGCAAGATCTCTACCTTACAACCTCAGTGGAAACAGCTCTCCAGATCTTAAAAGACATTATCACTAATGCTCTAAATATTCATGCACCATTCACCAAAATCAGAACTAAAGCAAGGTCCTGCCCCTGGTTCACCACTGATCTTAAAACAGCCTTGCTAGCCAGAGACAAACTGTGGAAAAGGCAAGAAAACTAAGGACTCCATAGACTGGCTAAATTTCAGAAAAGCAAGAAATTCATGTACTACACAAATAAGATCTGCCAAAGCGGCCTTTTATAAAGCTGAATTGGATGCCTCCTATAATAACTCAACCAGGCTCTGGGGAACTATAAAGGGTATCTTGGACCAAAACTCTACTCCTGCCTTAACCTGCAAACTGCTACTAAATAACACAGAAATTACGGATAAACAAGAAATTCTAAATACCTTCAATGACCACTTCACCACAGCTGGACTAGCATTTGACTCTTCACCTGCAAATCTCCTGAGATCTTCCTTGAATCTTCAATCCACCGTGGGCCAAAAGGCTACATCAACCTTCTCCTTCAACCCAATATCATTGAAAGAAGTGGAAGATCTCCTCTCCAATTTAAATACCTCAAAAAGTGCAGGTACAGGCTCCCTGGACCCCTACTTCCTCAAGATTGCATCTCAAGTCTTATCTGCCCCCCTCACTCATCTCTTCAATCTTTCCCTCACCACTGGATCCATTCCCTCCATTTGGAAAACAGCTCAAGTAGTTCCTTTACTCAAATCTGGTGATCCCATGGATCTCAATAATTACAGGCCCATTTCCATCCTATCTGTTCTGTCCAAGATGCTTGAAAAGTTAGTAAACTCACAATTAAGGGTCTACCTGGATAACAATAACCTCCTAAACACAGCACAATCAGGATTTAGATCAAGGCACAGCACCATTTCAGCCCTAGCCAAAGTAACCAACGACTGGCAGATTGCTATGGATAAGAAGAATAGTACCTGTGCTGTGTTCTTGGATTTGAGCAAAGCATTTGACACAGTGGATCATGAATCAATGATCACCTCCCTTGGCTCACTAGGGTTGGATTCCCCTTCACTCAATTGGTTCAAGTGCTATCTATCAGACAGATCACAACTGGTAAAAAATGGAAACTACCTATCCACTTTAAAACCACTGCTAAGAGGTGTACCTGAGGCTCTATTCTTGGCCCCATCCTCTTTGCCATCTATATTAATAATATTGATGCTAACCTCACTCAATCAAACATCCATCTGTTTGCTGATGATACTGTACTATATGTTAGCAATCCTTCATTATCTAAAGCCTGTGATCCTACAATCTGAATTCTCCATCCTACAACACAACTTACTGGATAAAAAACTACTTCTAAATGCCAAAAAAACAAAAGCTATGCTCTTTTCCTCACAAAGTTGCTCTGCCACTACCCCACCATCTACCACCCTACAACTAACCACCTTACTTGGAGAGAAGCTGGAATTCGTTGATAACTTCAAATATCTTGGTGTCTGGATTGATAACAAACTTGACTTTTCTGTCCATATTGAGGAGCTACTAAAGAAACTGAGACAAAGGCTTGGTTTATTTTTTAGAATAAAGCACTACCTCAACAAAGACTCCAAAAAAAGATTAATCCAGGCTTCATTCCTATCCCTCATTGACTATGCTGACTTTCTGTATGGACACTGTTCACTCCCCCTCTTAAATAAACTGGACACCCTATACCACAGGTCCATCAGATTCATTACTGACCTTCCCTTCAGCATCCACCATTGCTCCCTTTATAAGGCAGTTAACTGGTCATCATTACAACACAGAAGAAATAGGAATGCTGCAATTTGGATATTCAAAGCCTTATCAGGCAAGCTACCTACCTACATCTCGGACTGTTTTACTCAAATTACTTCTAGGCCATACAACCTAAGGATCAGCAAAATTATCACTCTTAAGGTCCCCAATGTCTGCACCCAGCTTGGGAGGGCTGCTATCAGCTACTCACTAGCAAATGTTTGGAACTCACTCCAAAAAACCATGAAGCTAAATAACCTCCCACCCTTAATATCCTTCAAAGATTATTCACCACCTATTCCCAGAACTCTGCACCTGCTTCCACAAGGCCTAATTCACACCCTACCCCCCTTTTTCTGGTCGTTTCTATATGCTGAAAAACTCCCGTTCCCAGTCTCAAGATTCACCCTCAAAATGCCTGCTAGGTCCTATAATCTACATATTAATTCTGATGTGCCAACTGCCTACTGTCTCACAGATTAAAAGTGTTAATGCCTTGTACATATGTATATTGTTATATACTAGCACTTATGTCATTGTATTACTGTTTTTTGTTACACCTGTCATTCTATTACTGTTTATGATACCCTTGTCTATGTAATAACACTTGCACTTCTTGACCACTCAGGTCCATCTTGTAAATCAGCTATGCTCAATTATGTTCACCTGATTAAATAAAGATTTTGATTGATTGATTGATTGATTGATATAAATCTTTGGGGAAACAGACTAAAAAACTTTTGCAAATGACTAATTCTATACTCCCTGAGGATAAGAAAATGAACAGGAGGTACATGTTATCAGGTTCTGGTACAGAGTTTTTGTACAACCATTGCAGCCATGTTGGGGTAGTGCATGCTGCAGCCTCTGGCGGGGCTAATATTCCTTTGGCATCACACACCCCCAGATAAAGATTCCAGGAAGGTGGATGCCATGGCCAAGAAACAATACTTGGCCTCCTCTTTGGAACTCAGGCAGGAGGCTTATATGTCCTATACAGCTAGATACCAGAAGTCCAGGTGGGATACGGTCCTGGAACTGGCTAAAAAAGCTTCCAATTAACAAATCAATCAATCAATCGCCTGGTTAAATAAAGATTTTGATTAATTGATTGATTGATTGATTGATTGAAAGAAGCTGGCCAAAGAGCTGGAGCAGGTGACTGCTGATGGAATTGAGGCATCTAAGGTACAATTTCATGCTGCTGTGGACTCTAATGATGTGGCATCTAGGCTCATGGCTATATCTGTCTCCCTGAGGAGATTTGCTTGGCTCAGGTGTACTAGCCTCTCACAGGATACCGAGGCTAAGGCCATGAATTTTTCTGTTGTTGGTAATTCTCAATTTGGGGAGCAGACAGAATTTTACATAAAAAAGATGGATGGGTACAGGACAGGACCACCTATAGGAGAGCAGTGGCCAAAGAAAGGCAGGCCACTCCTCAGAAGCAGCAGTCTAGGGCAGGAAAGGGCAGGCCTTTTTACCAAGCCCAGGCTTCCTCTTCTTTTCCACGTAGGGGGTTCTTTGGAGGGAGAGGTAGAAGGGGGATGAGCAGGGCTGCATCCTCATCTCAGTCCAAAGCTCCTCCCAAACAGACACCCTGATGTGTCTTGGGTCACCTCCCCGATCCCAGTAGGGGGCAGGCTGGCTTACTACTTCCTGGCCTAGAAGTCTGTTACTTCAGACAAGTGGGTCCTGGAGGTAGTAAGTCAGGGACTGACTCTCAGCTTCAAAAGATTCTCCAAATTGAGAGTCAGGTCTTTTCCACCTGAAACTCTTTCAGAAACAATTGCTTTAGAAGCAGAAGTTTCTTCCCTACTAACCCTAAAAGCTGTAGAGAAGGTCCCTCCACAGCACAAGGGCAAAGGACTGTATTCCAGATACTTCCTTACCCCAAAAAAGACAGGGGAGTGGTGACCCATCCTAGACTAGAGATATGTGAACAAACACATCACAAAACCAAAATTCAAAATGGTGACTCTGGGAATAATTCTTCCCTCTCTGAGGTCAGCAGCCTGGCAAGCTTCCCTGGACATCAAGAATGCCTATTTCCATATTCCTATCAGGTGCTCCCACAGAAAGTACCTCAGGTTCAAGTTGCCCTCAGGCCATTACCAGTTCAGAGTTATGCCCTTTGGCCTGACATCAGCTCCAAGGGTGTTTACAAAGTGCCTTGCAGTAGTGGTAGCCTTCCTCAGAAGGCAGGGTATCTCCATTTTCCCTTATCTAGATGACTAGCTCATTATAGGTCAATCCTCAGACCAAGTCAAGTCAGCTCTAGAGGGAACTCAGAATCTTCTCAGTTCTCTAGGATTCCTTCTCAACCTTTCCAAGTCAGTTCTCGAACCAGTACAGCTCTTCACCTTCATAGGGGTACAGCTGGATACTATTCAGGCAAAGGCCTTCCTCCCATGCTCAAGAGTAAAGGCCCTCACAGATCTGGCTTCTTCTTTTGACCCCTGGTGTCTCATCCAGCCAGACATTTTCTTCAACTCCTAGGGCATATGGCAGCTTCTACTGCAGTGGTACAAGGAGCCAGGTTTCAGATGAGAGACATTTAGTTCCATTTAAGGTTCTTTTGGTCTCACAAAAAAAGACTCTCTCACCAAACTGATCCCAGTGACTCAGACTCTTGTCCAAGCTCTGCAGTGGTGGTTGGATCAGGACAATCTCAGGTGGGGTGTCCCATTCCTCAGTGAAACACCTTCAGTGGTCCTGAACACGGATGCCTCTCTCCCGGGGTGGGGAGCCCATCTAGGGGCCCTCACTGTACTGGGTACTTGGTTACAGTAGGAGTCTCTCCTCCATATCAATCTTCTGGAGCTCAGAGCTGTGTTTCTAGCCCTTCAGGTATTCTCAGAATCAGCCAATGGCAAAGTGGTGCAGGTCAGGATGGACAACACCACCACAATGTGGTAGATACACAAGCAAGGGGGCACTTGGTCCACAGCCTTGTGCACAGAGGCCATGAAACTATGGTCTCTAGCTTACTCACTTCAGACTTTTCTGACAGCGGTTCATCTTCCAGAGAAAGACAATATGCTGGTGGATGCCTTAAGCAGAATACCTCAGGGTCACCACGAGTGGTCCCTGAACTCTCATGTCTTATACATAGATACATAGACAGTGTCGGCAGATAAGGGCCTATGGCCCACCTAGTCTGCCCATTTGAGTTTGTAACTTCAGTTTATGTTTTCCTAGAACTCTGTTGCCCCTTAGCCCTGACCTCCAGAATTCCTTTATTTCTATCCCATGCATTCTTAAATCCCGTGATTGTTTCAGCCCCCACCACTTCCTCAGGCAGGGTGTTCCACTAGTCCAGCACCTGTTCTGTGAAGAAATTCTTCCTCACATTTCCTCTGAATCGTCCTCCCTCCAACTTCATCCCATGCCCTCTAGTCCATTGGTCTTGCTGGTAATTTTCAGGAGATGGGGTACTCCAGAGATAGACCCCTTTGCAGCCCCAGGCAATCATCAGCTTCCTCTGTTCTGCTGCAGACCTCCAGTCCAGGGGACTGTTTCCCTAGATGCTCTCCTGTTGAATTGGACAGGCAGATTTCTTTATGCTTTTCCTCCCTTTCCACTGATATTCAGAGTACTGATCAAAATCAGGTCTCAGCCCTGCACAGTGATCCTGGTGGTTCCAGATTGGGCCAGGCAACCATTGTATCCTCTCCTGCTGTCTCTAGCAATATCAATTCCCCTGTCTCTACCCAGGAGGCATGACCTCCTGACCTCCTGTCAGAGGAGGATTTGGTATCCCAATCTTCAGTCTCTCAGACTCAAGACCTGGTACTTGAGGAGTTAGAATATGCAGGCCTGCATCTATTTCAAGGGGTTATGGATATCAATAAGGTTTCTAGGAAACCTTCCACCAGAAAAACTTACAATTCTAAATGGAAAAGATTCAGCATTTGGTGTTCCTTGAGGAACATTCAGCCAGATTTGGCAGGCATTGCCACAGCCCTGGATCTGGTGTTCTCAGAGAGACATACAGCCAGATTCTGTGGGCATCTCCACAGACCCGGATTATCTGGTTCATCTTAATGGTTTAGGCCTTAGGCCTGCTACCCTTAAAGTTAATTTGGCAGCTGTCTCTGCTTTTCTTTCTGCAGGGAAGGGATCTTCCCTTGCATCTCATCCTGTTTTCAGTAAGTTTTTCAAAGGTCTGGTTCATATCAACCCCTCCCTTCAAGGAGCCTACTCCTGCTTGGGACTTGAATATCTGTGTTGCACAGCTTATGAAGCCCCCCTTCGAACCCTTGTCCTCAGCTGAGCTTAAGTACTTGACTTGGAAGACTGTGTTCCTGGTAGCTGTCACTTCTGCCAAGAGAATCAGTGAATTGCAGGCCCTGTCGGTAGAACGTGACTTAATTTCCTTTCATAGGGATAAGGTGGTCTTTAGGATGAATAGAACATTTCTTTCTAAAGTGGTTTCAGATTTTCATCTAACCCAATCCATGTCTTTGCCTGTGTTTTTCACTGACCACTCTTCTTCTGGAGAGAGAAGATTGCACAGTCTGGATGTGAAAAGGGCACTTAGCTATGCAGAGCATACTAAGGCCCACAGGAATGATTGTCTTCAGCTATTTCTCACTTACGGGGAAGTAGGAAAAGGCAGACCAGCCACTTAAAAGGACTATTGCCAGGTGGATTGTTTCCTGTATACAATTCTGCTATTCAAAATTGGGCAAGAAGCACCCCCCCCTCAGGCCTGATTGCTCACTTGACTAGAGGAACAGCGGCCTCCTTGGCAGCTGCTAGGGATATCCCCTTGGTAGAAATTTGTAAAGCAGCCTTCTGGAAAAGAGTCCATACATTCACCAAGCATTACTCTCTGGACATTCAGACTAGGAGTGATGCTAGGTATGGTACAGCAGTATTTCAGAGCCTGTTCCCAAAGTAAGGTTCTGTACCCCCTTCTCCGGGGACTGCTTGGTAGTCTGCATGAAGTCAGAACACAGCAAGATTTCATGTTGTTTGAAGAAAAAATTCAAACAACATGAAGTCTTGCTGTATTCTGACAATTGCAGCGATTCCCAACCTTTGAACTGCCCCAGAGAAGAATGAGTTAGCTTTCCATGCAGGGCATAGAATGCTGAGCTCGAGCTCAGTTGAAGTCTCTGTCTGGAGTGTTTCAAACTTAAACCATCAGATTCTTTATTCTGCCTCACTGAACGGTCACTCCGGAGATTTCTCCTTCAGCTCGGTTCGAAAGTCGGTTAAAGTTTCAATTTTCGTCAGTTTTTAAACCGAAAAAGTTATCCGCATAGTCGGTTCAGTCTCTGTCTGTGGTGCCGTGAGTACTAGTTAGGAATTGTTCTGTTTTTTCTGTGTGGAACTTGTAAAAGTGCGGCTCGGTTTGGCTGAGCCAGCCATTTGATAGTGAAATATTGTGTTTTGTGTGTTTTGCTTAGAGTGTGGTTACCGGTTCTTATCAGTTCTAAAAAAAAACGTGTTTTAGTGCAGTTTTTTCCAATACCCGTGACATGGTTAGGAACCAATAAGGGAGTCTTGCCTGGCAGTTGCCATAAAAAGGGTAAGTTGGTTAGGTTGGCCATGTCTGAGAAACCCAAGAAAAAAACCGGGCCCACTGGGTTTCAACACTGCAGTGAGAGTGGGGAGGTCTTTGCTAAGGCCGATCCCAACACCACCTGTATTTATTGTCTGAGGTTTGACCACCTCAATTCAGACTACCAAACATGTAAAGACTTTCCAAAATCTACCCTTGAGAAGAGATTAGGTAGACTGAGGGAAAAGGAGACTGAGAAGTCTGCTGACCTGCATGGCCAGCCCAGTTCAGTTTCAACCGCATCAGAAGGAGTGCCCTCTGACCAAGGTGATACTTCTTCGGGCAAAAGGAGAGCCGATTCTGAGGGATCAGTTCCGACAAAAAGAAAACGCAAAGACAAATCGACTGGTTCGGATCCAGAGGTTCATGTTCCGACTGCCGAAGAGATAGCCAGAGCGATTCAGATTGTGGAATCGCTCCGTTCGGTTCCTACCGATCTGGCTCCTTCTGGCAGGGGTTCGGTTCAGTTGGTTCCCCCGGTTCAAGATTATACCCGCGAAGATTTTTATGAACTGGAATTTGAAGAGGAAGGGGAATTTGAGGATTATGATGGAAGTGAGGGTCTGGATGTGCCTGTGGAACCAGACATCTCCCCAGACAGACCTTCAGGTGTTTCCCCTCCTAGGCTTTCTGAGTCCCCTTCTCACTTTATGTTCTACAGAAAGGTGGCTGAAACCCTCCAGCTTCCTATGGAGGAGGCTGTGGAAGATCAAGAGGAGCCTGATTATGTAGAGATTATGGACATCCCAGAGTCCAGGAGGCTGTCTATTCCCCTCCACAAATCTTTTGGGAAACAGACACAAAAAATCATAAAGTCTCCTAACACTATACCTCCTGTGGATAGAAGAATGGACAAGAGGTATACACTTTCAGGCTCAGACACGGAGTTCTTATATCAGCAATGCAGCCATGTTGGGGTAGTGCAGGCTGCTGCCTGTGACAAGGCAAATATTACCTTGGCTTCACACACCCCAGACAAGGACACTAGGAAGATTGATGCCATGGCAAAGAAGTAGTACATGGCATCTTCCTTGGGACTCAGGCAGGCAAATTATATGGCTTATACAGCCAGGTACCAGAATTCCAGGTGGGACACTGTACTGGCACTGGCTAAACAGGCCTCCCACCAGCTAGCCAAGGAGCTGGAGGCAGTGGCTGCAGATGAGATTGAGGCATCTAAGGTTCAGTTTCATGCTGCTGTGGACTCTAATGATGTGTCATCAAGAGTCATGGCTACATCTGTGGCTCTTCATAGGATGGCTTGGCTCAGATGTACTAGCCTCTCACGGATACCCAGGCTAAGACCATGGATTTTCCTGTAATTCGTAATTCTCTGTTTGGGGAGCAGACAGAGAATTACATGAAGAAAATTGATGAGTACAGGACCACTTACAGGAGTGCTCAGGCCAAGGAGAGGCAGGCAACTCCTCAAAGGCAGCAGTCTAGGGGCAAGGGCAGGCCTTTTCAAAGGCCTTTTTACCAAGCACAGGCCTCTTCTTCCTTTTCTCAGAGGGGGTTCTTCAGAGGGAAAGACAGAAGGGGGATGAGCAGGGCTGCATCCACTCCTCAGCCTAAAGCCCCTACCAAGCAGACACCCTGATGGGCCTGCCCGGGTCGACTCTCCTAGTCCAGTAGGGGGAAGGCTGGCTTACTTTGTCCAGGACTGGATGTCTATTACATCAGACAAGTGGGTCCTGGAAGTAGTAAGCCAGAGACTGGTTCTCAGCTTCAGAAAATTTCCAAAGATGAGAGCCAGATCTTTTCCACCTGCAAATCTCTTGGAAACCCTTGCCCTAGAGGCAGAAGTTTCCTCTCTCCTAGCTTTAAGAGCCATAGAGAGAGTACCTACCCTACACTGGGGCAAAGGACTGTACTCCAGGTACTTCCTGACCCCCAAAAAGACAGGGGAGTGGCGACCCATCCTAGACCTACTGTAAGATATCTAAACAAACATCTCTTAAAACCAAAGTTCAAGATGGTAACTCTGGGAATAATCCTTCCCTCTCTAAGGCCAGGGGACTGGCTAGCCTCCCTGGACCTCAAGGATGCCTACTTTCACATTCCCATCAGGTGCTCCCACAGAAAGTACCTCAGGTTCGAGTTGCCCTCAGGCCACTATCAGTTCAGAGCAATGCCCTTTGGCCTAACCTCAGCTCCAAGGGTTTTCACAAAGTGCCTGGCAGTAGTAGTTGCCTTTCTAAGAAGGCAAAAGATTTCCATTTTTCCATATCTGGATGATTAGCTAATAGTGGGTCAGTCTCCAGACCAAGTCAAGTCTCACCTGCAAGTGACCCAGCAAGTGCTCACTTCTCTAGGATTTCTTCTTAACCTTCCAAAGTCAGTTCTCGAACCAGTACAGCTCCTCACCTTCATAGGTGCAGAACTGGATACAGTAAAGGCAAGAGCCTTTCTTCCCCTGGAAAGGGCAAGGACCCTTATGGAACTAGCCTCTTCATTCACCCTTCAGGTGTCTCTACCAGCAAGGCATTTCCTTCAGCTTCAGGGCCACATGGCAGCTTCCACAGCAGTGGTCCAAGAGGCAAGATTCCAGATGAGGGACATTCAGTTCCACTTAAGAGACTTCTGGTCCCAAAGAAAGGATTCCCTTACCAAACTAATCCCAGTGACTCTAACCCTGATCCAAGCCTTGCAATGGTGGCAGGATCAGGACAATTTGAGAAAAGAGGTTCTATTTCTCACTCAGTCTCATTCAGTGATACTCACCACAGACACTTCCCTGCTGGGCTGGGGAGCCCATTTGGGGGATCTTACCACCCAAGGGCTGTGGTCACCTCAGGAATCTCTGCTTCACATCAATCTCTTGGAACTCAGAGCAGTGTTTCTGGCACTGCAAGCCTTTTCCAAATCTGTACAGAACAAGGTGGTATAGATCAGAACAGACAATACCACCATGATGTGGTACATCAACAAGCAAGGAGGCACTTGGTCCACAGCCTTGTGCACAGAAGTAATGAAGTTGTGGTCTCTGGACTATTCCCTGCAAAGCTGTCTGATAGCAGTTCACCTCCCGGAAAGGACAATGTCCTAGCAGATGCTCGCAGCAGGATATCCCAGGGCCATCATGAATGTACCCTAGATCCCCTAATTTTGGAAGTGATTTTCTCAAGATGTGGCACTCCACAGATAGATCTTTTTGCAGCCCCAGGCAATCACCAACTTCCTCTCTTTTGTTGCAGACCCCCAGTCTTGGGCTCAGTCACCCAGGATGCTCTGATTCTGAATTGGGAAGGGAAGTTCCTGTATGCTTTCCCCCCTTCCCTCTCCTGTTCAAAGTGTTAGTCAAGATCAGGTCTCAACCATGCAAAGTGATTCTGATTGCTCTAGACTGGGCCAGACAGCCCTGGTACCCACTGTTGCTCTCCTTAACAGTCCACCTTCCCCTGTCTCTTCCCAGGAATTACAACCTGTTGACATCCTCTCAGGGGAGGATTTGGTCTCCGAACCACAAATCTCTCAATCTCAAGGCATGGCTCTTGAAGAGTTAGAGTTTGCTGATCTACACCTTTCTCAAGGGGTTCTGGATATCCTTAAGGCTTCATGAAAGCCTTCCACCAGAAAGACTTACAACTCCAAATGGAAAAGGTTCACTATTTGGTGCTCTGATAAGCATATTTCTCCAGAATCCACTTGGTTGCCTACAGTACTGGACTATATGGTTCATCTTAATGGCTTGGGACTTAGGCCAGCTACACTTAAAGTGCACCTGGCAGCTGTTTCTGCCTTCTTGTCAGTAGGCAAGCCCTCTCCTCTGTCAGCCCATCCTGTGTTTTGTAAGTTCTTCAAGGGATTGCTGCACACCAATCCCCCCTTTAGGGACCCTGCTCCTGCTTGAGACCTTAATGTTTGCATTGCTCAGCTTATGCAGCCACCCTTTGAGCCTTTGTCCTCTGCAGAGCTTAAGTACTTGACTTGGAAAACTGTGTTTTTGGTAGCCATTACCTCTGCCAGGCGTATCAGTGAATTGCAAGCCCTGTCGGTGGAGCCTGATTTCATCTCTTTCCATAGAGATAAAGTGGTCCTAAGAACTAACAGGAAGTTTTTACCTAAGGTGGTTTCAGATTACCACCTTAATCAGTCTATGTCTCTCCCTGTTTTCTTCACTGACCATTCCTCCTCTGGAGAGAGGAGGCTGCACACTTGGATGTTAAAAGGGCCATCAGCTACTACATAGAGTGCACCAAGGGTCACAGGTTTGAGTCCCTCCAGTTGTTCCTCACATATGGAGAGGTTGGTAAGAGCAAACCTGCAACTAAGAGATCTATTGCCAGGTGGATTGTCTCTTGTATACAATTCTGCTATGAAAAACTGGATAGAACCCCACCCTCAGGCCTGAGGGCTCACTCTACCAGAGGTATAGCTGCTTCCCTGGCTGCTGCCAGAGATATTCCTATCTTAGAAATTTGTCAAGCAGCCACCAGGAAAACAGTCCATACATTCACCAATCATTACTCTCTGGATATCCAGGCTAGGAGTGATGCTTTGTTTGACACAGCAGTTCTTCAGAGCCTATCCCCAAAGTAGGTTCTGTCCCTCCTCCATGGAGGTACTGCTTGGTAGTCTGCAATAGTCAGAATACAGCAAGACTTTATGTTATTTGAAGAAAAAATTACTCACCTTAGTAATGTTGTTTCTTCTAATGGAGTCTTGCTGTATTCCGATCTTCCCCTGCCTCCCCTCTCAGAACCTGTTTTTTGGGATTTGGGTGGGCAGGAGCAGTATTGGCACCCTAGAGGTGCCCCTTTTTCACCCTCCTTTATTTTGGGTGTGTGTTGTGTTTTGTTTTTGGGTTTCCTGACTTGAGTCTTTGCTTTGAAACCAAAAAACCCTTTTTTAATAAATTTAGTTGCCAGTTGGCTAATGTGAGTGTTACAGTTTCCACACAGAACTTCTAGTGAGTATTGCTCATAAAGATCTGATGGTTGGAGTTTAAACAACAGCAGACAGAGGCTTCAACCAAGCTTGCGCTGAACGTTCCATGCTGGCCATGGAAAGTTAAATCTTTGTTCTCCGGGGCAGTTGAAAGGCAGGACCTAACTGCAATAATCAGAATATAGCAAGACTCCATTAGAAGAAACAACATTACTAAGGTGAGTAATTTTTTCTTCAAACAACATGAATTCTTGCTGTATTCTGACAATAGCAGCAGTGAGTCCCAATGTTCGAACTGCCCTGGAGGTGAAAGAGTTAACTTTCCATGCCAGGCATGGAACGCTGAGCTCGAGCTCGGTTGAGACTCTGTCTGTTGCTGTTTGAACTTAAACCGTTAGATTCTTTACTCCGCCTCACTGAACAGTCGCTCTGGAGATTTCTCCTTCTGCTCGGTTCAATTTGTCGGTTAAAGCACCGCTTTTCTCAGTTTTCGACTGAATTTAAACCGAAACCTGTCGGTTCAGTCTCTGTCTGTGGTATTCGTGAGTACTAGATAGGTTATATTGTTTTCTATTCTGTGTGGAACTTGTAAACGGTTCATCGGTTCGGTTTGAAACGATAAAGTTGTTGTAAAATCTTTATCTGTACTTTTAGAGTGTGGTTACCGGTTCTTATCGGTTCTAAAAAAAACTGATTTTACTACATTTTTTTCCACGACCCGCTCCACGGTCAGGAATTGATAAGAGTGTCTTGCCTGGCGGATTGCCATTAAAAGGGTAAGTTTGGATAGGACTGGCACAATGTCTGAGAAACTCAAAAGAAAAACCGGGCCCACTGGGTTTCAACACTGCAGTGTGTGTGGGGAAGTCTTTGCTAAGGCTGACCCCCACACCACCTGTGTTTATTGTCTGGGGTTTGACCACCTCAATGCAGACAGCCAGATTTGTAAAAATGTTCCTGCAGCTACCCTAGAGAAGAGAGTCGGTAGGCTCAGGGAAAGATAGGCCAAAAAGTCCGCTGAACCGGATGGCCAGCCCGATTCAGTTCAAACCGAACCAGAAGGAGTGCCCTCTGACCAGGGCGAGACTTCTTCGGGCAAAAGGAGAACCGATTCTGAGGAGTCAGTTCCGGCTAAGAGAACAAGAAAGGAAAAATCAGCTGGTGTGGATCCAAAAGTTTCTTCTCCAACCGCTGAGGAAATAGCCAAAGCAATAAAAATTGTGCAGTCTCTTTCCCCGGTTCCGACCGAACCGGCACCATCAGGAAGGCGCTCGGTTCAGCCGGTTCCACCGGTTCAAGATTATGATTTAGAGGAATATTATGAACTGAAGGAGGAGGAAGAGGAGTATGAGGAAAGTGAATGTGGTTTTGAAAGTCTGGATGTGCCCATTGACCCGAACATCTCCCCAGACAGACCTTCAGGAGTGTCTCCTCCTAGGCTTTCTGAGTCCCCCTCCCATTTCATGTTTTATAAGAAAGTGGCCAAAACCCTTCAGCTTCCTATGGAAGAAGCTGTAGATGACAAGGAAGAGCCTGACTATGTGGAAATGATGGATATCCCAGAGTCTAGGAGGCTGTCTATTCCCTTACACGAATCTTTTCGGAAACAGACATTTAAGATTTTAAAGACTCCTAATACTATACCTCCTGTGGATAAAAGAATGGACAAGAATTATACTCTGTCAGGCTCAGATACGGAGTTCCTTACATGACAATGCAGCCATGTTGGGGTAGTGCAGGTTGCAGCCTGTGATAAGGCTAATATTCCCTTGGATTCACACCCCCCAGACAAGGACTCCAGGAGGATTGATGCCATGGAAAAGAAACAGTACATGGCAGCATCCTTGGGACTCAGACAGGCCAATTATATGGCCTATACTGCTAGGTATCAGAAGTCTAGATGGGACACTGTCATGGCTTTAGCTAAACAGGTCCCTGGCCAGCTTGCCAAGGAGCTGAAGCAGGTGGCTGCTGATGGTATTGAGGCATCCAAGGTACAATTCCATGCTGCAATGGACTCCAGTGATGTTTCATATAGAGTCATGGCTACATCTGTGGCACTTCATAGAATGGCTTGGCTCAGATGTACTAGTCTGTCACAGGATACCCAGACTAAGGCCATGGATTTTCCTGTTGTGGGTAATTCTCTGTTTGGGGAGCAAACAGATAATTACATGAAGAAAATGGATGAATATAGGACCACCTATAGGAGTGTCCAGGCCAAGGAAAGGCAAGCCACTCCTCAAATGCAGCATCCCAGGGGCAGGGGTAGGCCTTTTCATAGGCCTTTTTACCAAGCCCAGGCCTCCTCTTCTGCTTATGCTAAGAGGGGGTTCTTTAGAGGGAGAGGCAGAAGAGGTACAAGCAGCCTGCTTCCACCCCTCAGCCTAAACCCCCTACCAAACAGGCACCCTGATGGGATTGCCAGGGCTGATTCTCCACTACCTGTAGGGGGAAGGCTGGTGTACTTTGTCTAGGACTGGAAGTCTCTAACATCAGACAAGTGGGTCCTGGAAGTAGTAAGCCAGGGACTGGTTCTCAGCTTCAAAAAATTTCCAAAGCTGAGAACCAGATCCTTTCCACCTGCAAATCCTTCAGAGGCACTTGCCCTAGAGGCAGAGGTCTCTTCCCTCCTGGCTCTCAGAGCTGTGGAAAGGGTTCCACCCCTACACCAGGGCAAAGGATTGTACTCCAGGTACTTCCTTTCCCCAAAAAAGACAGGAGAATGGCGGCCCATCCTGGATCTCAGATACTTAAACAAGCACCTTTTAAAGCCAAAATTCAAAATGGTGACTCTGGGAATAATTCTACCCTCTCTAAGGCCAGGGGACTGGCTAGTCTCTCTGGACCTCAAGCATGCCCATTTCCATATTCTCATCAGAAGCTCCCATCGAAAGTACCTCAGGTTTGAGCTGCCCTCAGGCCATTACCAGTTCAGAGCAACGCCCTTCGGTCTAACCTCTGCTCCAAGGGTGTACACAAAATGCTTGGCAGTAGTAGTTGTTTCTCTAAGAAGGCAAAGGATTGCCATCTTCCCATACCTGGATGACTGGCTCATAGTAAGCCAGTCCCCAGACCAAGTCAAGTTACACCTACAGGTAACTCAGCAACTGCTCACCTCTCTAGGTTTCCTTCTGAATCTTTCAAAGTCAGTTCTAGAGCCTGTTCAGCTCCTCACCTTCATAGGCACAGAGCTAGATACAGAAAAGGCCAGAGCCTTCCTTCTCCTGGACAGGGCAAGGACCCTTAGCACACTGGCCTCCTCATTCACCCTTCAGGTGTCTCGACCAGCAAGACATTTTCTGCAGCTCCTGGGGCACATGGCTGCTTCTACAGCAGTGGTGCAGGGAGCAAGATTTCAGATGAGGGACATTCAGTTCCACTTGAGAGCCTTTTGGTCTGAGAAAAAGGACCCTCTGACCAAACTGATCCCAGTAACCTGAACCTTGATCCAGGCCTTGCAGTGGTGGCAGGATCAGAACAATCTAAGACAGGGAGTTCCCTTTGTCACTCAGTCTCACTCTTTAATCCTTACTACAGATGCCGCCCTCTTGGGGTGGGGGGCCCACTTGGGAGACCTGACCACTCAGGGGTTGTGGTCCCCTCAGGAATCTCTGCTTCACATCAATCTATTGGAACTCAAGGCAGTATTTCTAGTACTTCAAGCCTTTTCCAAGTCTGTCCAGAACAAAGTTATTCAGATCAGAACAGACAATACCACCACAATGCGGTATATCAACAAGCAAGGAGGCACTCGGTGTATGGCCTTGTGCACAGAAGCAATGAAGTTGTGGACTCTAGCTTATTCCCTGAACACTTCCCTCACAGCAGTACACCTCCCAGGCAAGGACAATGTCCTGGCAGATGCTCTCAGCAGGATATCCCAGGGCCATCACGAATGGTCACTGGATCCCCTGGTTTTGGAGGTGATATTCTCCAGATGGGGCACCCCACAGATAGATCTTTTTGCAGCCCCAGACAGTCACCAACTTCCCCTGTTTTGTTGCAGGCCCCCAGTGTTGGGTTTAGTCCCCCTGGATGCCTTAGTTCTCAGTTGGGAAGGGAAGTTCCTGTGTGCTTTCCCCCCCTCCTCCTCCTACTCAAAGTGCTAGTCATAATCAGGTCTCAACCCTGCAAGGTGATCCTGATTGCCCCAGACTGGGCCAGACAGCCCTGGTATCCTCTCCTATTGTCCTTAGCAGTCCACCTTCCCCTGTCTCTTCCCAGGAATTACAACCTGCTAACCTGTGCTCAGGGGAGGGTTTGGTACCCGAATCTCAAATCTCTCAATCTCAAGGCCTGGCTCTTGAAGAGTTAGAGTTTGCTGATTTACACCTCTCCCAAGGTGTTATGGATATTCTAAAGGCTTCTAGGAAGCCTTCCACCAGAACTACTTATAATTCCAAGTGGAAAAGGTTTTCCATATGGTGCTCTGGGAAGCATATTTCCCCAGAGTCTGCTGATCTGCCCACAGTCCTTGACTATATGGTCCATCTGAATAGTTTGGGACTCAGACCAGCTACACTAAGGGTGTATCTGGCAGCTGTCTTTGCTTTTATTTCAGCAGGTAAGCCCTCTTCTCTTTCAGCTCATCCTGTATTCTCCAAGTTTTTCAAGGGATTGCTTCATACCAATCCGCCATTCAGGGACCCTGCCCCTGCTTGGGACCTTAACATTTGCATTGCCCAGCTTATGCAACCCCCTTTTGAGCCTTTGTCCTCAGCAGAGCTTAAGTACTTGACTTGGAAAACTGTGTTCCTGGTAGCCATCACTTCTGATAGGTGCATAAGTGAGTTACAAGCCCTGTCAGTGGAGCCTGATTTTATCTCTTTCCGTAGAGATAAGGTGGTCCTCAGGACTAACAGGAAGTTTTTACTTAAGGTGGTTTCAGACTTCCACCTTAACCAATCTATGTCTCTTCCTGTGTACTTCACTGACCATTCCTCCTCTGGTGAGAGGAGGCTGCACAGTTTAGATGTGAAAAGAGCCCTTAGCTATTACATAGAACATACCGAGGGTCACAGGTTTGACTCCCCTCCAACTGTTCCTCACTTATGGTGAGGTTGGTAAAGGAAAACCTGTCACTAAAAGATCCATTGACAGGTGGATTGTCTCTTGCATTCAATTTTGCTATGAAAAACTAGGTAAGGTTCCACCCTCAGGCCTGAGGGCTCACTCTACTAGAGGTACAGCTGCCTCCCCTGGCTGCTGCCAGGGATATTCCTATCTTAGAGATATGTCAAGCAGCTACCTGGAAAACAATTCACACTTTTACCAAGGATTACTCTCTGGATATCCAGGCTAGGAGTGATGCTCGGTTTGGCACAGCTGTGCTTCAGAGCCTATTTCCTAAGTAGGTTCTGTCCCTCCTCCATGGAGGTACTGCTTGGTAGTCTGCTATTGTCAGAATACAGCAAGACTCCATTAGAAGAAACAACATCACTAAGGCGAGTAATTTTTTCTTTTCTGCTACTTAATACTACTGGGTGTAATATGGAAAGCAGTTCTTTACCTGGAAGCAGACGTATCTGGAAAGGCACACTGAGCTAAGTCTCATTTCCAGGTGAGACCTGGGGGTGAGGGTAAGGATACAATCAAACAATAAGAACTGGATTGAGCAGTACAACACAAGTAAAGTGCAAACAAAAGTAGTGTAAAAATTATAAGAAGGCACATCATATGCAGCAACTGACTGGAGCATGAAACAATAAGCATTCATAGATGCAGTCAACAAATGATTGAAACACTCAGTGCAAAGAACATTACGACAGGTAAGATCAACCCCCAGAGAAGGGGCTTGAACTGGGAGGAAGGGGGAAAAGAAAGTCAGGTGTGGCATTAACAGATGCAGGAAGGGGAGGGCATGAGTATAAGCTGAAGCTTAAGGGAAGTTGGGGAAAGTAAGAGATGTATGGAAGAGAGGAGGAGGTTCAAGAGTGAGGGAAGGTGATAGGAGAAGGCAGATTATTCAGCGGGAGAGTGAGGGTGAGGGAAGGAGAAGGAGTGGGAATCCTTGGAATGAAGTGAATACAAGGTTCATGGAGTGGAGGAGATGAGAGTGAAAAGATACGAGGATATGAGTTATGTTTCTCCGACTGCATCATCAGCATGTGACCTCATTCATTACATCACAAGCTCAGCTGATGGACTGGTAACATGTGTCACAAGTTATCAGTCAAGCAGCAGGAGACTGGTTTTTCTTGCTGCTAGTGATATCACAGTCAGTGACGTAACAATGCTGATGATGTAATGGTAGGACTAGAATCGACAATGTCAGCCTCCAGCTAGACAGCTAGTCCACACGTCACCCTTACTACTGTCCGGTTAGCAAAATAGAAAAGAAAAAAAAAAATACTTCAGATATGAAAAGTGATAGCTGACTCCTTCTGAAAATTACTATTAATTCCAGGCAGGACAGTAGCCCTTTAAATTGTCTGTTTACTACTAGCTTTGACAGTGTTGTGATGTGATCGCACATATAATTCTGACTAATTATTTTCATTGTTAATTTTTTTTGTCACAGTGGCCTTTTTGTGTTGCTTGCATACATGTGCAAGAAACACATTGCATCAGCAGTTAAGGAGCATGCAACAATTCATAAAGAAGTTCGGCCACGTCACCAAGCAATCAGCTGTTTTGGAGCATTATAAGTGAATTTTTTCACCAAATTTTCAACATGGGGTTCTTGGAACCCCACCTCATGAACTAAGTCACTGTCATTTTGTTATTCGGTCCTGAAAGGTGATTTTGTGGTCACTGCACAGAACCATCTCTCTGGACTGATTAACAAAATGACAGTGTCACAGTTAATGAGGTAGGCCCCCAGAAACCCTATGTTGAAAATTAGGTGAAAAAATTCTCCAAAATGACTGTTTTATGAGCGTGCATTGTGCAGTTCCTACACCCACTCATAACTTCAAGCATTTTTAATATTTTCACTCCAGATTTTCAACTTTGCTCTTTTACCGCACCTTCTTATGAACAGTACAGCTGTCATTTTTGGCATCTTGCCTGAAACATGTTTTTGCACATGTAGTGCACAATGGCATGGTTGGTGTGTGAAATCAATGTTCAGGACAGATTAAGAAAATCACAGTGATGCTGTTCATGAGGTGGGCCCCCAAAAACCCTATGTTGAAAATCTGAAGATAAAATTCCCCAAAATGACTGTTTTACGAGCGTGCGTTGCGCAGTTCCTATGCAAGTTCATAACTTCGAGCAGTTTCAATATTTTCACTCCAGATTTTCAACATTGCCATTTTTACACCTCTTCATGAACGGTACAGATGTCATTTTTCACATCCTGTTCAAAATGTGTTTTTGCTTCTGTGGTGCCAAGTGGCGCAGTCACTGTGCAAAATAAATTTTTGGCTAATAAACTGATAGTATCAATATTCATGCAGTGGGGTCACAAAAAGCCCATGTTGAAAACTTGGAGTAAAAATACCAAGAAACACCCAGGATGTTAGGGTTTTTTACCATAACGCCCTACCCTGTAGGGACTGACAGGCGTCAGGGGTGTGATTTGGGATTGTCGACAGTAATGCTCGTGCCATTCCACCCCCACCCTGCAGCCAGTGGCAGGCATCGAGGTGTGCCTTGGACCCTTTGACCTCAGAGTTCACCTCATTCTTCTATACTGCACCCATTTCAGCATATTTCCTTATGGAATGAGGTGAGTGTAAAGCCCAAAAACTCCAAAGCACACAAGGCACACCTCAACACTTGTGTCTGCAGGGTAGGGTGAGGTGAAATGTCATGACCATTATGGGTGATGACCCAAAGGCACACCCTAATGCCTGTGCATCTTTGCAGGGTTGGGGTGGAATTGGCATCAGTTCAATACTTTACTGCCATTTCTATACTGCATCTGTCTAACTCCTGCACTTCCACTGCTAATGACAGCAAGCAGCACTTGGCATTGACAAATGCTTGTTATTGAAAGCAGCTGCTTATGTACTGGACTCATATTCTTCACCTATTACAATCTGGAATGGGATTCAAGATCATGCCTGTCCCTGGTGCAAATCTGCCCTTAACTCCAGGAATATTTATACATTAGACAATTTCAGTGTTTGACCACTGGTCTTAGCATCTACTACATTTTCATTAAAAACAACAGCAATTAATTTTTTTTGTTAAATATGCTTTTATTAAATTTCAAGAACAACATCAACAAATCATACAATAAAGACTAAAAACAAAAGCACTGTAATGCAACAACAATTTTTGTATAGTTTATTATGTTTGTTAACAGCAAATAAACATTGTTTTATTTTATTTCTTGTCTTTTAGCTTCTCATCCCTGTGTCTGTCATTTAAAGAGCCCAACATCACTATATAGTACATAGGTATACCGTTGCTACAGCAACACTGGTACATCAATTCCCCCCACAGTGAAACCCCCAGTGTGCCAGTATCAGCAGTGACAGGAGTTTTGTGTTGAGACACTTTAGGGTAAAGGGGGGTAAATATCTAACTCCACTGTCTGAGCGACGTGGAGTTAGATATCTATAGTAGGGGGTGCAGCCCCCTTGCATTGTGCGTTGTGGTATTGTTGGTCAATTCAGGATTGCATCGCAGTCAGGGATGCTGGCAGGTTCCTGGTACAGTCGAGGATGTCAATGTCTTTCTTGTCAGACTGGCATCATAGATTCTAATACATACACATTTTATATAATATAAATTCTGGTTTGCTTCCTTCCTCCTACCTTACATCCCTTTTATCTGCTCCCTCTCTCTTACCTGCTGCACAATAATACTTCCCATTACTATTCCTTTTATAAAATCTACTGTTGGTCAATCTGTTTTCTCATACTGCTTTCCAAAACTCTTGTCCTCCCTTTCCAATTTGCTCTGCCTCACTGGTTCTCGCCTTAATGTCTCTCCTTCATAACTTTTCTTGTCCCTCCTGCAACTGTCCTTGACTCTCTTCCTCAGTCTCCCCTCATTAATTCTTCCCTGGCAATGTGTTTCCTTCATTACCTGTCCATATAGTATTCTGATGTTTCCTCAATTTTTGATGATGCTCCTTGATATATTGTATTTGCTGTATATGATTTTTCACATCCTGTAACACCAGGACACATCTGGAAAAGGTGATGTTAGCAGCTCAGTATGTTTTTCCTGGTGAAACTTTTGAAATCAATCAATCATATGAGAGTTTATGCAATAGAAGCACTTTTCACATACTGTAGAAGTCTCTTGATATATATTGTATATGCTCATCTATAAGTTAGCCTCACATATAAATTGTCCCCCTTACTTTCTAATTTTAGAAAAATTATTTTGCTGTCCAAATTTGATCAGAAAATTTGTTTTGTTACAAACATCAGGCAGAGTCTGTCCTTGTGGGCAGAACAGCACACAAAATTAGGCTATACAATTGCAAAAATTGGTTAGCATTGTAAACCTTGTAAACAGGTTTACCTTGCAAATAGGTTGAGTCCCCTTTCTTGGAGACCTGTTTTTAGTATCAAAAACTAGACTTATACTAAATGTGAGTATATACATTACAAATATGAATAGCCCTTGTATTGTTTTCTTCTGTTAATTGTTTATTTTAAATATTGGTTTAAAATAGTTACTTTTTGTATGCTGTTTTTGAATATTTTTTGTAACCCATGTCATTTGGTAACAGTGCAGCTGATATGCGATTGAATAGAAATTTGAAACCTTCGAAGTGCCAGTCCCATGAAATGTAACAGAAAGAAGAACATGTGTTGGACATAGAATGGAAAATAAGTGATGAGAGGTTGGGGTTGTGGCCATGACCCCTAAAGAAGCAGTGAGGATTAAAACAACACAGTCAAACCATTTTGAGTCATACTATTTCAAGTTGAAAACTGATATTTTAGGATTACTGACTTTCTTTAAAACTCATTGGTGGTGTTGGTGGCTTAATCTGCCTCCTTTCTTAGCAGAACATGGTAACGGTATGTATGGTAATTGTGTAACTATCCCCAACCATGTTTTATTTCAAATCCTTGATCTACTTGTATTGCTCAATTCCTGAACATTATGAATACCCCCAAGCAGTGCAATCACTCATGATGCATTAGTCTCCTCTGCTCCTACTGCATCTTAAGTGGCTAGACTGTGTTGACGTATTCCAAAATCCAGGAAAGCTGCCATGGAATTTGATCAAGGAAAGTAAACAAACACAATCGACAAGGCCCCAAGGCCATTAAACTGCTCCTTGCAATTAGACAGGTGTTTCCCCCTCCTTCTAATTATTGGCGGGAATGTGCATCAAAACCTTGGCCCTGATGCATCTCAGACATCCTTCTGAGGTTATTGTGAAGTGGCCCATGTGAATATTAGTAGTCTCATGCCCAGGTTTGCTGAATTCAAGCTCAGGGTTTTAAACTCCCAGTTTGATGCTGAGGCTATCACTGAGACTTGGCTCACAAATAGGATCCTAGACACAGAAATTAACATTAATAACTACACACTACTCAGACAAGACAGGGGCTCCAAAAAAGGGGTTGGGTGTATCTTATTAAGGGATTCAGCAAGACACTTCAGTAACTGGAAAAGATGGTCAGCACTCCTCAGTAAGTTGCAAATATATTTATTCTGGAACATCCAAAACTAAAGCAGCAGCAGTAAATGAAGGTTCAGCTTATTTCATTTAGTCCATAACCATTTCAAACAAGCAATATTTGCCCTTCTAGTTCTGCAGATTGCACAGAGACATAGGACCAGATGCCAAAATCACAGAACTGTTTACTTTTCAGGGTCATGACTGACACCTTCCTCAGAACAGCTGGTCCAAATGTAAATGGTTCTGTGATTTTGGCAATTGGTTTTGTCAAGTTGGACCTTCACCTACTGCCACTGCTTGAGTTTTGGATGTTCCAGAATAAATGTAATTGCAGCTTACTGAGGAGTGCTGACCATTTGTTTTCCTGTTACTGGAGAGTGTTGCTGTTCTCTTACTTGTCCTGGTAAGGTGCACCTTCTCTCTTTTACCATGTTGGTTCAAAGCTTATAAAGCATGAACATATTTTGGAGCAGTGCCTGGTCAGTGTTTTTGACATAAAGCCATTCCTTAGAAATAGCAGACACTGCCTCACTCTTGATCCTACTGATTATGAACTCCTTGCAGCCAGCCTGAGACTTGGTCCTAATGGTTAAAAACCTCAACCTCCTAGCAGTGTATATATTGTAGTAGGACCAAATGGCTGTGATGACTTCAATGGGCTCATCAAAGCTGTATCTAATTTCAATGCACCGCAGGAAAATATTGTTTAAGGTGACTTTAATTGCAGCTGGCTTGCAAGTAACAACTGGGCTATTAAAGATAAATTAGTTGATGTGTACCTTACCCAGATGATTACCACTCCTACCAGACTTAACTATAAAACTAGTACTGCCACCCTGTTGGACTGGATACTCGTTTGCCTTCCTGATAGGGTCATACTGAGTGCTGTCCTGCCTGACTTAATCAGTGACCACTACCCAGTCATCAGTAAATGACCCACCAAGGTGGCCAAAGGTGAGCCCTCCAGCACTAAAGCATGGGTTTTCTGCATTCAAAAGCTCCCACTTTTCCAAGCCCCACTCCGGTAGGTCAATTGGTCCTTCCTGGCAAACACACAAGAAGTCAGTATAGCTCTGGAGTATTTAATCCACCAATTTAACAGGATCTGTAACACAGTTGCCCTTTCCAGGGCCATCACATAGCAAAGAATCTAGTGCACAGAGTCTGTGGGGCACTAGATTGGAGCTACTAGGACACCTGAAGCAATCTTAGATAGCAGAGGGTTGGTGAACCCTCACTAATGTAGAGAGAGCTCTTGAGCAACAAAAGAGCAAACCGCAGTTCAGCGCTGGTAAGGGCTGTGAATCGACCATCTGACAATAGTATAAATAAACCTTTTCATTTTGTTTTAACTGCTGAGGTTGCAGTTAAGTACAGGAAGTCACATGACCTGTACTTCCTATACCTCGCTACTTAAGGAAGAGCTCCAAGCAAGTGGTGTGAGCTTGAGCAGGGTGAGCACACACAGCCCCACGTGGAAACATGTGCAGAAACAAGTGCATTCTGTGCGTGTCTACTGTGTCTACTAGCGATGAAAGGGACACAGACCAAGGGCTATAGCACATTTACCAGGTGCATATAAACATACATAATGTGTTTATTTAGAGGCCACCATGGATATTAATGAAGGCATTGTGACACTGAGTAGTGGGGAAGTGGCAATGACCTGCATCATCTGTAACGATTTCAGTTTAGAATCTGGTGAGGGGTTTGAAGGTTTGAAATGTAACCAACGTAGGGAGAATGAAGTCTTTAAAATCAAATTAAGAAACTGGAAGAGATCATAAAGAAATTAAGAATAAGAACACCTTAGTTAACAACCCAACAAACAAGAACCCCACTGCTATAGGCAATACAGATACTGTGACAAAGAAAAATAATAAGCATACTTTAAAAAGACCCAGGGAGGAGGATAGCAGGGAGGATAATGAATGGAGCCCAGTTAGCAACAACAACAAAAAAACACAAGAAAGAATGTAGAGCTATGAATTTTAGCATTCCCCTACACAACGCCTTTTGCACCTTGGAAGGATTAGAAACAGGACCCAGTGTACCAGTAGATGAAAATAATCCTGCCCAGCAACTGTACAGAAACTATGATAAAAAAAAAACAAACTTACTCAACTACCAAATGCAGGGACCAAAAAGAAGAATACACACATAACTGTGGCTGAAATACTTACTAGAAACACCCAGGGGAATCAGGACAATGAGGCCCAGCAAGATATGATTCCACTGCTACATCCAAAAACCATCAGAATACAAAAGACCAACAGGACCAGGGAGAAGCTGATAAGATACAACCGGATAAGGAGGATAACTCCCCTAATAAAGATGTAAAGGATATAGGTAAAATAGGGAAAACCATGCATAAAGAACATAGGCAGGTAATTGTATTAGGAGACTCCAACTTGAAGTACACAGACACATACATCTGCAAACAGGACAAGGAGAATGGGATGTGTGCGAGTTATAGAGGGGTGTGGATTAGAAACATAGAAACATAGAATCTGTTGGCAGAAAAGGACCATACAGCCCACCTAGTCTGCCCATTTCCCTACATGGTTTGGCAACCCCTACTCTTATCTGGACTGCCTTTCCATTGCTCTGCTGTATAGCAGGGTGCCTTTATGCTTATCCCATGCACTATTGAATGCCCCTGCTGTTTTCACTTCCACCACCTCTGCTGGTAGGCTTTTCCATGGATCCACTACCCTCTCTGTGAAAAAATACTTCCTAGAATTCCCCCTAAGCCTTCCTCCCTCCAGCCTTATGTTATGTCCCCCTGTCCTTGTGCACTTTCTTCTCTGAAATATGCTCCCCGCCTGTACCCTGATTATTCCTCTAAGGTATTTGCCTTTTTTGATATAGAGTTATTGAAAGAATGATACCAGACATATTAAAACACACAGGAGAAAATCCCTTGGTCATTATACATGCTGGAACAAACAATGCAATTAGGTTTACAATTGAGGGCGTCAAAGAAAACTATATATCCCTAGTTAACACATTAGAAACAAGCATTTGTCAATGCCAAATGTTTGCTTGCTGGTATTAGCATTGGAAATGCAGGAGTTAGACAGATGCAGAATAGAAATGGCAGTGAAGTATTGAACTTTGTGCCAACCCCACCTCCATCCTGTGGAGATGGACAGGCATTGATGTGAGTGTTTGGGTTGTCACCCATGATGTTCATGCTATGTCACCTCACCCTATTCTGCAAACACCGACACATATTGAGGTGTGTCTTGGGGTGTTTGGCTTTACACTCACCCCATTCCATAAGGACATACACTGAAATGGGTGCAGCATAAGAGAATGGGGTGAACTCTGGGGCTGAAGAGTCCAAGGTACACCTCAATGCCTGTCACTGGGTGGGGGTGGGATGTCATGAGCAGTAAAGTCGGCAATCCAAAGGCACACCCCAATGCCTGTCAGTCTGTACAAGGTGGGACATTATGGTTAGAAACCCTAACACCCCAGGCATTAGTTAGTATTTGCAGTACAAATTTTCAGCATGGCTTTTTTTTGACCCCAACTCATGAAAGCATTTGGGACCTCTTCTCATGAAGAGTGGCAGTGTGATTTTGTCAATGTGTCCCGAATTTTGAGTTCCAACAGCTACCATGCCATTCTGTGCCACATGTATGAAAAAACAGATTGGGCAGGATATGAAGAATGGCAGCTGTACCATTCATACAGAGGTGTGAAGAGATGGCAGTGTTGAAAATCTGTAGTGGGAATAGTAAAAATGCTCGCACTTCCAAGCATACATGCATGCGCGTAACACAGTCATTTTATGGACTTTCATCACCAAATTTTCAACATAGGCATTTCAGGACCTCTGCGCATAAACAGTGTCACTGTGATTTTCTTAATGTGTCCCGAACACTGATTTCCCACAGCAAGCATGCTATTCTGCGCCGGAAGTACAGAAACACATTTAGGCCAATATTGAAAATCTGGAGCGGAAATATAATACATTTGCAAAGTTACGAGCATGCATGGAAACTGTGCAATGCATGCTCATAACACACTCATTTTATGGACTTTCATCACAAAATTTTCAACTCAGACATTTTAGGACCTGTGCTCATGAACAATGTCACTGTGATTTTCTTAATGTGTCCCGAACAGTGATTTCCCACAGTGACTGCATTATTCTGCGCCGGAAGTGCAAAAACACATTTCAGCCAGGATGTGAAAAATGACAGCTGTACTGTTCATAAGGAGGTGTGGAAAAATGGCAATGTTGAAAATCTGGAGTGAAAATATTGCAAATTCATGAAGTTACGAGTGTACGTAGCAACTGCGTAATGCATGCTCGTAAAACAGTATTTTTTTTGATTTTCCCCACCAAATTTGCAACATAGACTTTTTGAGAGCCCACCTCATGAACACTGGCATTGTCATTTCATTAATCGGTCCCAAAAGGTGATTTTGCACAGTGAGTGCAAAAATCACCTTTAGGGACCGAATAACACCATGACAGTGGTTGAATTCATGAGGAGGGGGCCCAGTAACCCAAGGTTGAAAATTTGGTGACAAAATTCGCCAAAATGCCTAAGATATGCACCAAAGTTCAAAAAAGCCTATTTATGCCATTATACAGCTTACCAGAATTTCCTCAGTTCGTTGTCGGCTACGAAGAGGGCAGACTTGTTCCTGGTCCACTGCAGATCATCGAGCTGGGCTCCAGAGGTATGTATGGGGTGAGGGGAGGCAGGGTGCACAGAAGCTGAGTGCCGGTTCTGAGAGGGAGCATGACAGACCATGAGGGACCATTTTCTGCTTTACAGAAAAAAAAAAAACATTGCTGGATGGTTTTTGGTTTTACAGGGCCATTTGGCACGCTGTGGTGGGCTCCCAGCATGTCATCCAAGTGTTTTTGGGGGCTGTAGCTGACAGGGATTAGGCCCCCATTGCTTTATACTGAGTGGGGGACAAGAGCCGAAGGGATTGGGCACCCCTCATTAAACCAATATTTAGGGGGACTTAATGCTGACAGGGAGGTCTCCTGCTGGCAAATTACACTGGGGAATGAAGCCAATGGGATTAGGACCCCATCAACAAACTGGTTTTGGGGCACATGATTCCAAGGGGGATTGGGCACCCCCTCGGCACAGGGGGGGTAATATTGTTTGTGAATGAGGCGGCAGCTTGCCACCGTGTTCTCAAACAATATTACAATATGCAACCTTCTGCCCAGCAATGATGGGTCGCTCCCTCATTGCAGCGGAATGGCTGACACTGCATTGACGAGGCAGCCCCTGATTGCTGCAGAAAAAACATTTCAACTTGGTGGCACTTTTGGAGACCAGTGCCATCAGCATACTGTGTCTCCATTGGTGCACCAGTGCCAAGCCCCCAAATGCAGTGGCTCTGTTGGCTGCCACAGTGCCACACCTGCACAACCCGCTTCTCTCCTATGCTGCCACATAATGTTTCTTGCACATGCATGTAAGCAAACATAAAAAGAGGATGTGAGACATGCATTTCTGAAATCTTGCCTGTACCAAGGACAAATAGAGCTAAGAAGGAAAACTCATAATAATCAATGAGTGGCTCTGGAAATGGTACTTACGGAAAAAGCTAACATGTGTTACACATTGGGAAAAATTAATCTCTTACTAAAGTCTCTTCTCCTGGGATGGGCTTCACCTCAATAAAAAAAGGAAGCATGGTACAGTACTAGGGAAAGCATTAATAACATTGTTGACAAACCTTTAAACTAGTTACTAAGGGCAAGTGGGGTCCAACACCAAACCATCAATAAATAAGGTATGAGGATATAAAATCTTAATGAGAATTGCAAGAAGCTTAAATTGCATCATAATTAGTGAATCAACTAACATATTAATCTACAAACAAATAGACTTTGTATCCATAACAGAAAGGTGATGGGATAAGGATTCATCATGATTTAGCTCTATTCCAGGTTATACCCTATTGACAAAAAAAACAGAATTATGAAAAGGGAGGGGGTATGTTTGTGTATAAAAGACACCTTATTAACATCTGAATTGATCTTAGAAAGTAAACAGGGAATCCATATAGAAGGAATATGCATTCAAGTAGAGTATCAAACAGGAAAAAAATTAACAATCAGGAATTGCTATGGGCCACCGTTCAATGTCCCCGAATATGATCAAGCCTTAAGACAAATCATTTCAGACCTATCCACAAAATGTAATCTGGTTATGGGGGGGGGGGACTTTTAACCTCCCAGGCATTGACTGGAACAACTTAATATCAAATAATAATACAGAATCAATGTTCCTTGATTCCTTTATTGCATCAGGAATGGAACAGATGGTCATACAGTCAACAAGGGAAAAAAATATCCTTGATTTAAAGTTAACAAATCTTCCACTACAAATAGTGGATATAGAGATAACTAACCCCATTGGTTCCAATAATCATAATACTGTAAAGTTTACAATTAATTTACAAAAAACACATACAAGATACACCTCATTTAGATATAATTATAACAAAGATGATTATAATAAAATTAAAACTGCACTCATGGGGTGGGATATTCAAAGGGGTGTGCATGGCGCAACAGTGTTGTGCCATGTGCAACCCACTGATGTGCCCCGGCACGATATTCAAAAGGGGAATTTGCTCCACTCAAATCCCGATGCACCGGGGTGCACCAGTAATGTATGCGGTGCAACTGCAGGGGGTGTGCCCATGCATATGTGGCACATACCGATATTCAGCCCAGGAAGTGTGGCTCATATGCAGGCACACACCCGCCTTGCACTGCACAGGGGGGTGCAAAAATGTACCCGAAAAAAACAGGAGCAAGGACTGGCCACCTGCAGGCCGGCAGCCATATTGCTGGGTGCAACACGGCAGCTTCCAGCTGTGGGTGGCCACCTTAGCCCTGGTGGCACCGTCTGGTGGCGTAGCACCCTCCCAATGCCTGATCATGGGCTGTGATATCTATTTCACTCCCTGGTGGTCCAGTGGACCGAACTCCGTGCCTGATTGCAGGCTATAATGAATATTTTACTCCCTGGTGGTCCAGAGGTACCCGTACCCCCCCCAACCCACCCACTCACACCCACCACCCCGCTCCCCCCCGGACAGCGGCAGGCGGCAGCACCCCACCCGCAAGCCACCCGGGAGCCCGCCGACTGACAGCATACAGTATGGCTTTATGCTCATTGGTCCACAGTGTGGGACAATGGGCATGCAGACTGTACTATACTACACAGTCCCGAAATGTGAATGGATCCATTCACATTTCGGGACTGTGTAGTACAGTATGGTCTGCACGGCCATTGTCCCACACTGTGGACCAACGGGCATAAAGTCAGACTGTACTCTGTCAGTCGACAGGTGGTTTAGCCGGCCTGCGGGTGGCTGCTGCCACCCGCCGGCTGACCCGGGGGAGCGGGTGGTGGGGTGAGTGGCGGGTTCAAGTTCAAGTTCAAGTTTATTGCAGGAAAGACTCTGTTGAGCAAGCTCATTCACAAGGAGGTCCTGAGGCACATACATATACAGTTCGCAATTACATAGACAGGAGATATAAAATGTAGAACAACAAAGAAAAAAATATATAATACAAGAGGTATACACAATAGAAGCCCTTATGCTGTATATGCAGTACATTCCAGCTTTAACCTTGCCCTAAATTATGCAACACATTTCAGCATAATAAGTAGAGGGCCAGCTGGTACCTAGGAAGTTGACTTGGCATTGGGGGTCTAGTAGCACCTACATATGTCTTTTAATTTAGAGATAGCTAGTGTTTTGTAGGAGTTAATTGATATGATGCTGGTTAGCTTCAGCATGGCTTGTAGTTGGTTCCAAATGTTTGGGAGGGCGTATCAGACAGCTTTTTGGCCAGCTGTGGTACATGTCCTGGGAACATCTAGTAGGATAAGGTCAGATTTCCTTAGGGAGTAGGTGCTATGCGAGATGTGTATGACAGACGTTAAATAGACAGGCAGTTTGTGGAGTAGTAATTTGAGGGTCCAAATGCCAGCATGCAGGAGGCGTCTGTTGACAAGAGAGGTCCACCCAACTGCTGCATAAAGATCACAGTGGTGGGTCCTGTATGCAGAGTTAGTAATGAAGCAAAGAGCATGGTGATAGAGTACGTCCAGTTTAGATAGGCTCAAGGTTGGGGAGGAGATAAAGATAATGTCACTGTAGTCAAGCAAGGGAAGGAATGTTGCTTGGACAATTCTTTTGTGGTTCATGAGAGAAAAGAGGGTCCTATTTCTAAAGAAGAAACCCAAGCATGCTTTAAGCCTCTTTGACAGATCCTCGATGTGGTCATTGAAGGAAAGCTTGTTGTCTATCCACATACCTAGATATTTAAATTTAGATACGACTTCCAAGGGTCCACCTAGGGAGGTAACTATGAAGTTTTTAGGTGGGGTAGGTAGGGCACCAGACAAGGCAAGTCTCGAGAAAATCATTGTCTTGTGTTTTTGGCATTTAAGAGAAGCTTGGCATTGATAAAGTTGCTTTCTAACTGGATAAAGTCAGCTTGGAGTGCTTCCCTGACTTCAGTTAAGGACGAGCCTGATGCGTACAAAACCGTATCGTCCGCAAAGAAATGTATGCTAGAGGTCTTTATGTGGGAGTCAAGGTTGTTGATGTACAGGGAAAAAAGGATTGGTCCTAGGATGGAGCCTTGAGGGACTCCTTTGGCAATTGGAAGGGAGGCAGATAGTAGGCCATCAGCTTTGACTTTTTGTATCCTTCCTGTGAGATAACTGTTAAACCACTGTATGGTAAGTGGAGTGGCACCTATGTAGGCAAGACAGGTGATTAGGAGGTGATGGTCTACAGTGTCAAAGGCCTTACTGAGGTCCAGAAAGACTGCACCAGTAACCTTCTTGGTGTCCATAGCATGGATCCAGTCATTAGAGACTTTAGCCAAGGCTGAGATGGTACTGTGCTTCGACCTGAAGCCAGATTGGGCCTGGTTTAGGAGTGAGTGCGCTTCGAAATGATTTTTTAGTTGGCTATATATACGTTTTTCCAGCACTGTGGAGAGAACGGGCAAGATAGAGATAGGACGGTAGTTGTTTAAGTCACAAGGATCTCCTGATTTGAAGAGAGGAAGAATATGGGCAGATTTCCAGCAGGATGGAACAGTCACTGTGGTAATAGAGAGGTTGAAGATGTGAAGGATGGGGGCTGTGAGCTGGTCATAGCCTAACCGCAAGAAAAATGATTCAAGGCCATCGTCCCCTGCACTTTTCTTGGTGTCAAGTCTAAGAATTATGTCTTCAACTTCTTTGTAGCTAAACAGGCAGAACTGGAAGGGATGAGGTGGAGTAGCATGTGTAGTATCTGGGCTAGTGTTGCTATTCACTCGGCTAGTGTATGGGGAGGAGTCGAATGCCAACCCGGCAGTGGCAAAGTGAAAGTTAAGTTCTTTGAGGATTAGCAGTTTATTTTCAACCATCCCGTCCTTGACCAGAATCTTGGTTGGGAGGGGGGTACGGGTATCACTGGACCACCAGGGAGTACATTAAATATTACAGCCCATGATCGGGCATGCAGTTCAGTCCACTGGACCACCAGGGAGTAAATTAAATATTACAGCCCATGATCAGGAAACGGGCGCGTTGCCGGTGAGGGGCAGTGGACGTTAGTCCCCGATGGCTGCAGCCTGGCAGAGCACCAGGCGCAAGTCGCAGGGGATCTGTGTACCTGCATGCAAATGGGGCCATAATGACATGCAAATGGCCCCATTTGCACCTTGCATACATTATGGCCCCATTTGCATGTCCACCACTGAATATCGTGGTTGCTGTGCCTAGCTCAACGGCACTTGTGCTAGCACATCCCCCTGCTCCTCTCTGGCCACTTGCGCTGGTGCAGTGCCACTGCGCCATGCACACTGCGGGTGGCCATGGTGCCATATTCAATGGTGCAGAGCCATGGCGCAGCAGCCATGGCACAGCACCGTTGAATATCGCCTAGACCATGCCCTGGTGCATCCCAGTAGCGCTATGCCCGGCTTGCACCCCTGCATGTTGCAGTTCTGAATATCCCACCCATGGAGTACAACTGTGGAACATTATTTTCAGATCTAAATACTGATGAATGCTGGGACTTATAAACATTATACATAAACTGGAAAAACAATATATTCCACTAAAAAAACAAGAAACACTAAAGGCAAAATATCGACTTGGATTATACATAAAATTAGTAAACAAATAAAAAGCTAGGAAAGGGCTTTCAAAAATCTTAAAAACAAACATCTCAGAAGAAGATAAAAAATCTACAAAACAGGACTAAAAAAACTAAGACTGTAATAAAAAGGAGAGAAGAAACAGAATTCTAACTCTCAGTACAAAAGGGTAACACCAAAGCATTCTATGCATATATACAGTAAATGCTAATAGAAACAGTGACATGATTTCTACAGTACCTAATAAGGGAGTTGAAACTAATGATAAAGAAGAGATTGCAAACTGATTCAATTAATATTTTAGATGAATATTCACCAAAAAAGATAAAGCCAAACCTCAAATGATCACTGAAAGTGAGTATATAGAAATATAAACAGAGGAAATTAAACAGGCTATCCGACCCCTAAAAAACAATGTTGCACCAAGACCTGATAACATAAATACACTTATTAAAGAAACTATTATCCAAATAGTATATCAGCTGGATATCATTTTCAATAAGTCATATACATATGGGGAAATCCAAACAGATTGGCAGCAAGCAACAGTCATTCCAATTCATAAACAAGCATTTGTCAATGCCGAATGTTTGCTTGCTGATATTAGCATTGGACGTGCAGGAGTTAGACAGATGCAGAATAGAAACACAGAAGTTGATGGCGGATAAGGACCGCAAGGCCCATCCAGTCTGCCCATTTCTTTTTCTACCTTATGAATGTGCCATCTGCATTTGCTCTATCTATGGCCTGTCTAGTCATACTTATCTGCATTGCTCTCTTATGCCTATCCCATGCCTGTTTGAAGCCCTGCACTGCATTCATATCCACCACTTCCTGAGGTAGGCCATTCCATGCATCCACCACCCTTTCTGTGAAAAAAAAACTTCCTCACACTACCCCTTAATCGGCCTCCCTCTAATCTCATGCTGTGTCCTCTTGTCCTGCTATTTTTTTTATATTGAAACGTTAGACTCTTTCACCATGTTAATGCCCTTAAGTTGTTTGAATGTTTCAATCATATCACCTCTCTCCCTCCTTTGCTCCAGGGTATACCTATTGAGTTCAGTTAATCTGTCCTCATATGTTTTCTGATGCAGTCCATGCACCATTTTGGTTGCCCTTCTCTGGACTGCCTCAATTTGGTTAATGTCCTTGTGAAGGTGTGGCCTCCAGTACTGCATGCAGTAATCCAGATGGGACCAGCCAGTGTCTTGTAGAGAGGGATTATTACCTCCCTCTTACAGCTTGTGATATCTCTACTAATACACCCCAACATCCCTTAGCCTTACCTACTGCTTTAGTGGTCTGCTTGGATGATTTCAGGTCATCTGTGATGATGATGCCCAAGTCTCTTTCTTCCCTTGTTACTGCCAGCAACTCCCCTCCCAACCTATAGGTGGCTTCAGGGTTTCTCTTCTCTATGTGCATGATCTTGCATTTCTTTGCGTTAAACCCCAGTTGCCACTCTTCTGATCATTTTGCCAGTTTATCCAGATATCTTCTCATTCTACCCACCCCATCTGGATCATATACTCTGTTGCAGATCTTGGTGTCATCTGCAAACAGATAGTCCTTAACCACCCAGTCCATCTGCAATGTCACTGATGTAGACATTGAAGAGGACTGGCCCCAGGACTGATCCCTGAGGTGCCCCACTTGTGACTTGCATCTCGTCTAACTGTATATCGTTTTCCACTACTCTCTGTTTTCTGCCCGTCAACTGGTTTCCACCCAGTTGACCAACTTCTGACCCACCCAGAGCCTACCCAGTTTATTAATCAATCTTCTATGTGGAACAGTATCGAAAACTTTGCTGAAGTCAAGGTAGGCAACATCAGCTGCTCCCCCTTGGTCCACCACTCTGGTTACCCAGTCAAAGAAATCTATGAGATTAGTTTGACAGGATCTTCCTGTTGTAAACCCATGCTGTCTTGGATCCTGTGCTCCTATGGATTCCAGGTGTTGCACTATCCTTTCCTTAAGGAGTGCCTCCATAATCTTGCCCACTACTGAGGTAAGACTGACTGGTCTGTAGTTACCTGCCTCCTCCCTGCTACCACTCTTGTGGGACCTCTTCTGTGCTCAGAGACTCACTAAACTGTTCTGCTAATGGCTCTGCTAGTTCCACCCTTAGGCCCCCTTAGTACCCTGGGATGTATGTCATCAGGTCCCATTGCTTTGTCCACCCTGAGCTTATCGAGCTCTTATAGGACCCTTTCTTTTGTGATGGGACTAGTGCACACCTCCCTCCCCCCCTGTGTCCATGGTGCTGAGCTCTGGGCCCTGCCCTACCTTCTCCTCAGTAAATACTGAGCAGAAGTATCTATTTAAGATAGATGCTTTTCCTTGATCCTCCTCCACACAATCCCCCTTATCCCCATTGATCTTAGCAATACCCCCTCTGGACTTTCTCCTTTCACTAATGTTTCTATAGAAAGTCTTGTCACCTTCTTTTACTGTTTGTGCTAGTGTTTCCTTGGTTTGGGCCTTTGCCTGCCTGCCTTACTGCCTTCCCTGCTTCCCTTATGGAAGTTTGATATGCCTCCTTATCTTCATCCCACTGCGTTCCCTTATATTTCCTGAAGTACAGCCTTTTGGCTCTGACCTTTTCTGCTACTGTTTTTGAGAACCAAAGTGGTTTCCTTCTTCTTTTGCACTTCCTTTTCTCTCTAACACAATGGGATGTTGCTTCAAGTATTGCATCCTTGCTATTTGCCCACTTTGCCTGTACCCCCTCACTTGTATTTCTTCTTGCCAGGGCTAACTTAACTCTGTTGGTCATCTTATCAAAGTCAGCTCCTCTGAAGTCCCATATTTTTGCCTTGGAATGGGATGCTTTAGTTCTAGTGGCATTGAAGTTTTGAACTCATGCCAATCCCACCTCCACCCTGTAGAGATGGACAGGCATTGGGGTGTGCCTGTGGGTCATTGCCCATAATGCTCAAGGCATTTCACCTCACCTTATCCTACAGACACCGACAAGTGTTGAGGTGTGCCTTGGGGTGTTCGGCTTCACAGTGACCCCATTTCATCAGGGCTTACGCTGAGATGGATGCAGTACAGGAGAATGGGGTGAAGTCCGCGGCTGAAGAGTGCAAGGCACACCTCAATGCCTGTCACCGGCTTCAGGGTAGGGGTGGGATGGCATGAGCATTATAGCCGGTGATCCAGAGTTACACCTCTGATGCCTGTCAGTCTGTACAGGGAGTGATATTATGGTTAAAAACCCTAAAGCAACAGGTGTGTGTTGGTATTTGCACTACAAATTTTCAACATGGCCTTTTTGTGACCCCCACCTCATGAAAGTATTTGGGACCTCTTCTCATGAACAGTGGCAGTGTGATTTTCTTAATTCGCCCCGAACTTTGAGTTCCCACAGCAACCGTGCCATTCTGCACTAGATGTGAGAAAACACAGATCAGGCAGGATGTGAAGAATGACAGCTGTACCATTCATAGGGAGGTGTGAAGAGATGGCAATGTTGAAAATCTGTAGTGAAAATACTAAAAATGCTCGAAGTTTCGAGCGTCCATGGAAATTGCTCAACACATGCTTGTACTACAGTCATTTAGTGGAATTATTTTACCATATTTTCAACATAGGCATTTTGTGACCTCTGCTCATAAATACTGTCACTATGATTTTCTTAATCTGTCCGAAACATTAATTTCCCACAGCAACCACGCCATTGTGCTCCAGATGTGCAAACACTTATTTTGGGCAGGATATGAAAAATGAGAGCTGTACTGTTCATAAGGAGGTATGACAAAATGCCAATGTTGAAAATCTGGAGTGAAAATATTACAGATTTGTGCACTTCCAAGCATACGTGGAAACTGAGCAACACACGCTTGTAACAGTCATTTTATGGACTTTTGTCACCAAATTTTCAACATAGGCATTTTAGGTCCTGTGCTCATGAACAGTGTCACTATGATTTTCTTAATGTGTCCCGAACACAGATTTCCCACAGCGACCATGCTATTCTGTGCTGGAAGTGCAAAAACACATTTTGGCCTGGATATGAAAGATGACAGCAGTACTGTTCATAAAGAGGTGTGTAAAAATGGCAATATTGAAAATCTGGAGTGAAAATATTACAAATTCGTGAAGTTATGAGCATGCATGGAAACTGCACAATGCATGCTCGTAACACAGTTATTTTATGGACTTTCATCACCAAATTTTCAACATATGCATTTTAGGACCTCTGCTCATGAACAGTGTCACTGTGATTTTCTTAATGTGTCCCAAACACTGATTTCCCAAAAGGATTGTGCTCTTCTGCTTCAGAAGTGCGAAAACACATTTTGGTCAGGATGTGAAAAATGACAGCTGTACTGTTCATAAGGAGGTGTGTAAAAATGCCGATGTTGAAAATCTGGAGTGAAAATATTACAAATTCGCGAAGGTACGAGCATGCATGGAAACTGCATGACGTACGCTCTTAAAACAGTCATTTTTTGGATTTTTTTCACCAAATTTGTAACATAGGCTTTTTGAGAGCCCATATCATGAACACTGGCACTGTCATTTCATTACTCAGTCCCGAAAGGTGATTCCACGCAGTGACCACGAAATCATCTTTTGGGATCGAATAATGCCATAACAGTGGCTGAATTCATGAGGAGGGGTCCCAATAACCTCATGTTGAAAATTTGGTGTCAACATTCCCAAAAATGCCTGAGATATGCACCAAAGTTGAAAAAACCCTATTTATGCCATTATTCAGCTTACTGGCATTTCTTCAGTTTGTGGTCAGCTTTGAAGAGTGCAGACATGTTCCCGGTCCACCAACTGTCATCGCACTGTGCTCCGGAGGTATGCATGGGGTGAGGTTGGTGTGGGAGATGCAGGGTGCACAGAGGGTGGGTGCGTTTTGGGGGAGGGGCCACTGAAATCAACAATGGACCATTTTCTGTTTTACAGGTTTTTAAAAAAGAAATCACGGGACAGTTTTTTTTTTTTATACAGGGACATTTGGCACACTGGGGTGGGCTCCCAGCATGCCACCTGAGTGTTTTTTTGGGGGGGCTGTAGCTGACGGGGATTGGGCACCCATGTCGCAGCACATACTGTGGTGGGAGAGCCGAGGGGATTGCCGCCCCTCGGCACACAACAAATTGGACATTATGCTGACAGGGAGTGGCCTCCCCCATTGGCAAATTGAACTGGGAATGGGGGACTGAAGTCAACGGAGATTGGGCCCTGTCGGCAAAGAAAGACTCTTGGGAGGGTGCATGATGCTGAGGGGGGATTGGGCACCCCCTTGGCACACAACAAATGGGGGAAGGGGTTACAGTATGCCGACGGAGAGTGGGCTCCCCATTGGCAAATGAACTGGGTCGGGATGGCAAGGTACTGCCCTGCAATGGCAGGTCGCTCCCTCATTGCAGTGGCAGATTCGTTTCAAGGTGGTTGCACTTGGCTGAACTAGTGTCTGCAGCAGCATGCCACCGCATTGGGGAATATGGGCCAAGCCTCAAAAGGCACTGGGGCCATTGGCCCCCACAGTGCCACACCTCCAAACCCAGCTTCTTTTCTAAGCTGTGATGAAATGTTTCTTGTGCATGTGCGCAAGCAAACATAAAAAGGAAATAAGAACATACAGAAAACTATCAGCCTATTAGTTTAACTTCCATAATCTGTAAAATATTTAAAAAAATCTTAAAGGCAAGGATAGAAAATGAAATAGAAACAAAGGGAATAAGAGACAACACACAACATGGTTTTCATGCAGAACACTTTTGCACTACAAATATGATTGCTTCTTATGAAAAAGTAAGTTACAACGTGGACAAAAACATTCTAAGAAATGTTATATACTTAGACTTTAAAAAAGCATTTAATTTGGTAACACACAACTTACTAATAAAAAAATGATAGAGATACAGTTTTATAGTTATACAGTTAGATGGATAAATGCATGGCTGTCAAATAGAGTTCAACGAGACAGGATACAGGGCACGTTATCCAGTATCATTGATATCACTAGTGGGGTGCCCCAGGGGTCCATCTTGGGACCTTCTTTATTCAGAATATATAAGTCAGTGATCTGCAAAATGGGGTTACGAATCATCTTAGCAAATTTGCAGATGATACTAAAATCTGAGCAGAAGTAGATACATTAGACAAAATAGAGATCTTCAAACAGGCTAGAGTCCCATTAGAAAACTGGGCAAATAAAAACAAAATGTCATTTAATGTAAATAAATGCTCAGTTATTCACACTGGGTCAAGAAATCCCCTGACCAACTACATGCTGAATGGTAATATTATAAAATCAGTAAAAACAGAAAATGACTTAGGTATTCTCATTAACAATTTATTTAGACTGAATGAACATTGTAGGAAAGTGGCACAGTTAGGGAACCACATTCTTGAAACTATTAAGAAGGCATTTGTTTGCAAAAATGAGACCTGCATTATCCCTCTGTATATATCATACATTAGACCACATACAAATTATGTGATATCCTTTTGGGCCCCATACCTAAACAAAGATAAAAAAAATAATAGGAAGCACCCAAAGATGTGCAACCAAAATGATTCCAAGACTAAGTAAGCTACCATACAATGAAAGATTAAGCACAGTACGGCTATATGGCCTGCAGACAAGAAGTGACAGGGGTGATAGATTACTTTTATATAATATATTGAACAACAAAGAACTAATGTCTGAATGCAATCTAACATGGGCTGTTAAACCAACCAGTCTGAGATGTCACAACAAACAACTTCATACACTTTTGACTAACACAAAAAAATGGAAACATTATTTCACTATCAGGGCAGCTAAATGTGGAACACATAACCCCACCAAACTGTAAATATCAATAACTTTCAGAAATTCAAAAACAAACTTGACAGACACCTACTAGGAAAGGTTCATAGGTTCGTAGAGAATTTACAAGTTCAGTAGACCGTGGTCATTGGTTTGATGGTGGAATAAGAACTTTCTATTTCCCATAAATGTGTCTAATCTATTTTTAAAGGTTTCCATGTTGGCACTTTCCACTATACTTCTAGGGGTGTGTTCCATATAGTAATAACTCTCTGACTATACCACTGGCTTCTTTTATGTGTCTTATTTAACTCTCCTCTTAATTTACAATTATGATACCTAGTATATTGTTATTTCTTGTGTGTTTTACTAAACCAATTGATTCCAATAAAGTATCTTCGAGGAATGCTTTAAATGTGAGACACAAGTCTCCCCTCACTTTCCTGTATTCCATAGAATATAAACTTAACTGTTTGAGCCTGACATTGTATTGCATTTTGTCCAGATTTTTAACCCGCTTTGTTACTCACCTCTGGACTTTTTCGATTTTATTTTTGCTTTCAATTGTATTTGAGGCACAAAAAGGAGAGCAGTACTCCAGATGTGGTCTAACCAATGAAGTATATAGTGGGATGATGACTTCAGAGTCTCACGCCAACCCCACCTCCACCCTGCAGAGACGAACAGGCATTGTGGTATGAGTTTGGGTTGTCACCCATAACGTTCATACCATTTCACCTCACCCTATCCTGCAGACACTGACAAGTGTTGAGGTATGCCTTGGGGTGTTTGGTTTTACAATCACCTCACTCCATAAGGACATACGCTGAAATGGGTGCAATATAGGATGAGGTGAACTGTGGGCCCGAAGAGTCCAATGCACAGCTCAATGGCTGTCAGTGGCTGCAGGGTGGGGGGTGTGGTTGTAATGGCATGATCATTACAGTCAGCAATCCAAAGGCACACCCCTGATGCCTGTTAGTCTGTACAGGGTGGGACGTTATGGTTAGAAAATGTAACGCCCAGGCATGTGTTGGTATTTGCAGTACAAATTTTCAACATGGGCATTTTGTGGCCCCCACCTCATGAAAGCATTTGGGACCTCTTCTCATGAACAGTAGCACTGTGATTTTGTCAATATGTCCTGAAATGTGAGTTTCCACAGTGACCGTGCCATTGTGCACCAGATGTATGAAAACACAGATGGGGCAGGATGTGAAGAATGACAGCTGTACCATTCATAGGGAGGTGTGAAGAGATGGCAATGTTGAAAATCTGTAGTGAAAGTATTAAAAATGCTCAAAATTTCCGAGTGTAAGTGGAAACTGTGCAACGCATGCATGTAACACAGTCATTTAGTGGAATTATTTCACCAAATTTTCCACATAGGCATTTTGTGACCTCTGGTCATGAACACTGTCACTATGATTTTCTTAATCTGTCCTGAACATTGATTTCCCACAGCAACCGCGGTATTCTGTGCCAGATGTGTAAACGCATATTTTGGGCAGGATGTGAAAAATGACAGCTGTACTGTTCATAAGGAACTCTGAAAAAATGCCAGTGTTGAAAATCTGGAGTGAAAATACTACAAATTTGCCAAGTTATGAGGGTGCATGGAAGCTGCATCATGCATGCTTGTAACACAGTCATTTTATGGACATTTGTCACCAGATTTTCAACATAGGCATTTTAGGACCTCTGCTCATGAACAGGGTCAAGTGCTTTTACATATGAACATACATACGAACATATGAACATACGAATCTGCCAGCAGAACACACCATTCAGTCTATGTAAGTCTGACCAAGTGTGCAGCTAGCACACTAGATTGCAGCTGCCCCAGCCTCCTCCCCCTCATTTCCTTCCCCAAACTCTTTCTCTTGCTTTATCCCACTCCTCCTTAAAGCTATTGACTGTCCTACATGTTACCACCCCCTCTGGCAGCGCATTCCAACTAGACTCCACCCTCTCAGAAAAGTAGTGCCTCCTTATTTCCCTCTTGAAACGTCCCCCTTTCAACCTTAGTCCGTGCCTCCTCGTCTCTCTTCCACTCCTCAGTTTAAACACCCCCTCGGTGCTAGGTTTATTTACCCCCTCAGGTATTTGAATGTTTCGATCATATCCCCCCTATCTCTCCTCCAGTGTGTACATGTTCAGCTTCTTCAGCCAAACTTCATATTCCTTTCCTTCCATCCCCTTTAACATTTTTGTTGCCCTCTTTGCACTTCCTCCAGTAACTTTACATCTCTCCTCAGGTATGGCCTCCAGTATTGCACATAATACTCTAGGTGCAGTCTGACCAATGATCTGTTGAGAGGTAGGATCACATCCCTGTGTCAGGATGAAAACCCCCTTGTGATGCACCCCAGCATCCTGTTTGCCTTCTCTGCTGCTCTCGTGCAGGGGGCTGAGTTGTTCATGCTCCCAGTTACCAACACCCCTAGGTCCTTCTCCTTTCTGATCCCCAGGCAATAGTCCCTCTTCTGGTTCTTAGACCTGAAGGGCATCACGTTACACATCTTTGCACTGAATCCTAGCTGCCACTCCACCGACCATGTCTCTAGTTTGGTTAGGTCCCACTGCAGTTTTTCCCATCTGTCCTCTTTGTCCACCACCACCCCCAATTTGGTATAATATGCGAACAGACTAACCCTGCTCCCCACTCCATGTGCAATATCGGAGATAAAGAGCCCAAATAGCATCAGACCCAGCACTGACACCTGCAGCACCTCGCTTGTCACTACTCTGGGTGCCGAGAGCTCCCCCCACCACCACCACTCTCTGCACCCTCCCCTGTAACCAGTTCTCTATCCATTTAGTCAGCTTTTTTCCCACCCCCACTGCCATCAGCTCCCCCCAGTCTCCCATGAGGCACTGTATCAAAGGCCTTACTGAAGTCCAAGTACAGGACATGTACCGCATGGCCCTTGTCCAACTTCCTTGTCACCCAGTCACAATACTCTATTAGGTTGGTTGGACAAGACCTCCCTGAGACAAACCCTTGTTGCCACCCATCTTGGAGGCCATTACTGTCTAGGAATGCTACCAGTCTCTCCTTCAGTATCACCTCCATAAGCTCACCCCCTATGGATGTGAGACTTACTGGCCAATAATTTCCTGGCTCCTCCCTAGGCTCACTCTTGGGTATGGGCACCACATGGGCCACCCTCCAGTCCTTGGGCACACACCCCATTTCCAGGGAGGTGTTGAACAGATCTGCCAGCGTCACAGCCAACAGCTCCACCATCTCTGTCAGCACCCTGGGGTGGATGCCATCGGGACTTGGTGCCTTGGCCACCCTTACTGCTCTCAGCCCCTCTAGCACCATACTTCCTGTGATCACTTTGTCCGTCACCTCCTCCCCCTCTTTCCCCACCTCCCAACCTATTCTGGTAGTGGATCATCCCTCTCCTTAGTGAAAACAGAGCAGAAGTACTCATTTAGAATTTCCACTTGTCCTCCCCCTTTTTCATCCAATCATCTCCCCGCTGTATCCTCACAATATGTTCCTTGCACTTCCTCTTTTCCCTGACATACTTAAAAAAGTCCTTTTCCAATCCCTTTACGCCCTGTGTGGAACTTAATTTCCTGAAGGCCTTAGCTTTTTTCACCCTCCTGGCAACCTCCCTTGACCAACTCCTGAAAGCCTCCTTGTCCTCTCTCTTCCCTGTTCTCCTGTACTTCCGGTATGCAGACGTCTTTGCCCTCAACCCTTGCAGCACTTCCTTGTTCAGCCAGCATGATTTCTTGCCTCTACTCTTCTTAATCCTGGCCTTGGTGCAGGCTACTGTGGCCTCTGTTAGCCCAGTCTTTATGACTCCCCACTTTTATTCTGCATCCATCCCCAGCTTTATATCCTAAAGTCTCCCTTGCAGTATTGCTCCCATCCCCCCAAAGTCCACCCTAATAAAGCCCACCGCCTTAGTGCCCATGCCTCCTGTCTCCCTGCCCAGCGTGACAACGAGTCACACAGTTTGGTGGTCGCTACCTGCTAGTGGGTTCTCCACCCTTACCTCCCTCACCGCCTCCCCATTTGCCAGTACTAGGTCCAGAGTGCTACCAAGCTTTGCAGGCACACTTACCAATTGTGTCAGAAGGCCATCCTGGAATGCATCAAGGAGCACCTGCTCCCTGGTACTACTAAAGGCCAGGGTGCTCCAGTCAACCCATGGTAGGTTAAAATCCCCCACTATCACCACACTCCCCCTTCTACACACCCTCCTTATCTGCTCTGCCAACTCCCCATCCAGTTTCCCGGACTGGGCTGGTGGTCTGTACACCACTCCCAGCCTCAGCTTTCTGCCCTTGGAGTCCAGGAGCTGCACCCAAAGTGCCTCTGTCCTCTCCTCTCCTCTTCTCTTCTCCCTTGTCCCTTATGCATTTAATCCCTTCCCTCACATAGAGTGCAACCCCCCACCCTCTTCCAACCACCCGGTCCCTGCTGTATATCCTGTATTCTGGGATTGCCAAGCCCCAATAATGGTCCTCTGTGGCCCAAGTCTCTGTCACTGCAGCAATGTCCACCTTCTCCTCTGAAAGGAGCACCTGAAGCTCTGCAATTTTGTTCCCCAGGCTTCTTGCATTGAGAGAGATCACCTTCCACCTGTACCCCTCCTTCCCTTCACTTTTTTCCTCCTTGGCCTGTGTCCCTCCTCCTGGTAGTCTGACCCTTTCTCCTACTTATTCTTACCGGGTGGTGGTGCCTTCTGTATTACACTCAGACCACTCTGCCCACCCCCTCCCAGGGTTACTACGCCTTTGCCTTTACCTGTACAAGGGGGGGGTGAGCTCATTAGGCTCCCCTGTCCAGACCTTTCTGCTAACCTCAGTCTTTTGGCCCCCCCCCACTAGTTTAAATCCATCTTAGTAGAGGTATACCCCTCTAATCCTGCCTTTAACACTCCCCTCCCCATCCTGTTCAAGTGTACCCTGTCCCCCGTGTACAAGCCCCTATTTCCACAGACCCTACCCCAGTTAGTCACTAATCCATAACTTTTTGTGTAGCACCAATCCCTCAGCCACTCCTTGAACTCCTCAATCCTACCCTTCCTCTGCATGCTTGTACATGGCACCGGGAGTACCTCAGAGAATGCCACCGACTCCCCCACCCCCTCACAGTGCCTGGCCAACTACTCGAACCTCCCCCTCACTACTTCCACAGTCTCTCCCGCCAAGTCATTTGTACCCAAATGCAACAGTAAATTAGGTTTCTTCCTCCCCCTCACAGCACACTTGAGCAGTGCCTGCCCTGCCCCTCCTGCAGTCAACCTGGGGATAGCTTCAACCCAAATACTGCTGTGCCTTCCCCCCTTCCATCCCATCTCACCCCTTTCAGAATACAATCCCCTAGGATGAGTACCTCCTTGTCCCTTAGCCCCTTTCCCTTCTAATGCCCCTTCCACCTTCACAGTATTCATTCTTCCTTGCCCCTTACCCCCGCCAGCTGCACCCTCTGTGACTTATGTATCTGTACCCCTACTTCCTCATCACCCCTTGTCTCTGCCTTATTCCTCCCATCCCCTCTGAACCCCTTCCCAGCCTGGCTACTTCCTACTAAGTTTCCCATGCTGACCTCCCCTCCTCCCCTGCTGATTTCCAACGCCTCTCCTATCCCCACTGTTGTCGATTTAGAGCCCTGATTCCCTTCTACCCCGATAGTGATGCCCCTCCCATCCTTCCCCATCCTGTAGCCTTTTCTCCTCCAGTCACTACCCCTCCTTCCTTACTATCCCCCTTCTACCCTTTTGTCCTCACTATCTCTTCCCCTAGCTGTTGCCATCCCTCTCATGCCCTCTTGTCCCCCCCCTTCAGTATATTCCTGCTCCCCCTCTCGCTCCAATAGCAGAGGCTCAAATCTCTTCCTAGTCGATACCCCTCCTACATCTCTTCCCCTATCAGTTCCCCCTCTACTTGTTCCTTCCATGTCACCCCTGGTCCCTCCCTACCTGCAGCCATTTGCTCTTTCCCCGGTAACCCTTGTGGTCTCTTCCTCCTCCAACAAGAGGCCCCCACTTTGCCTCGGGCACCCCATCCCAGTTCCTCTCTTTTCTGCTAGTGCCTCTGATACTGGGGTTGGTTTCAGTCCCTAGTTGTTCTTCCTCCATCCCCTTTTGCCAACCCCTAATCCCCCCCAGCCAGGATCCCTACCATACTTATCTGCCCTGCCACTTAGACTCCTCCCTAACCTCCACAGTTCCTCCTTCAAACTAGCTAGTCATCTACAGACCATACACTCCCCCATCCTCCAAGCCCCATCCAGGATCATGGTGGACCCACACCCTGTACACTCCACCACCCTTCCAAAGATGCCCGCCCTATTGACATGTTGCAACTGCCCCATTTTGGCCCCCATCTTCTGTTATGGGCTCTTACTCCCAGGTTCTGTACTCTACTATAACTGTTAGGCCCCTATTTACTCAAATTCCTGTTCCCCCCCACACTAGTCCCCCTACTGGCCCCTTGCCGACCAGGGTAATTCAGTCTCAAATCTCATCTGTTAGATACTGCATTACTGTAGCAATCCTAAAGCCTCCTTGTCCATTTTTCACCCCTCAGCTACCATACTTTTTGTTCTCAGCTCTCATATAGTTTAGCTTAGCCCACTTAGAAATCCTATTGCACTCCAAGTATTACTCAGCTCAGTTACAGAAATAAACAGAATAAATAAATATGAATTATTATAGCAATCATAACAGTATAGCTCAATACGTAGCTTAGTTAGAGAAATAAACTGAACAACTAAATCTGTATTATTACAGGAAACCTCCAGTCATTGCTAGGTCTCCACCCCCAGAGACCCTGCTGTAATATAGGACAACAGAGGACACTGGGCGGGAAGGTGGGCAACTGTAAAGTCCTGGTAGAGCTCCATTGAGCTCGCTAACTCCCCCCCCACTCACTTGTTCTGTTTCTCCCGGTGCTGCATGCTGCCCTTTTGTACTGGGCTCCTGCCTGCATTGGCGCCTTTTTCTGCCCACAAAGAAATCCATAGCAGTCCCAACAGAGCTCCATTGAGCTCGTTCACTCCCCCCTCTCACTTGCTCATTCTGTTTCTCCCGGAGCTGCAGGCTGCCCTTTTGTACTGGGCTCCTGCTTGCATTAGTGCCTTTTTCTGCCCACAAAGAAATCTTCAGCAGTCCCAATAGGGCTCAGTTGATCTTGTTAACTCCCCCTCTCTCACTTGCTCGATCTTAATCTGTCCTAAACACTGATTTCCCACAGCGACCGTGCTATTCTGTGCCAGAAGTGCAAAAACACATTTTGGCCAGGATGTGAAAAATGGCAGCTGCACTGTTCTTAAGGAGGTGTGAAAAAATGCCAGTGTTAAAAATGTGGAGTGAAAATATTACAAATTTGTGAAGTTACAAGGATACATGGAAACTGCACAATGCACTCTTGTAACACAGTCATTTTATGGACTTTCATCACCAGATTTTCAACATTGGCATTTTAGGACCTTGTGGAAGGACCCCTTCCTTAAACTGTAGGTCTGCCAAGGAGGAGTTCCCTTATTGTATCCATCCTTTATGTATGTCCTTTTGTGGTAAATGTATGTATCATAAAGGGCTGGCCACCCATGAATTCCTTATTGTGTTTTCCTGTATTGTGCCCCAGTATTTGGCAGTAGTATGGTAAAGATAAAAACAATACTAAAAGATGACAAATTCAAAGCCTAAATAGTTTCCATGTTTCTTTAATGAAAGACATAGCTCAAAATATGTATTTTGGCAGTGCTAATGTAGCTAAGCCATTCTGTCTTTAGTGCAGTGGATATGAATAATAAGGTAAACTGTATACTTTTGCAGTCAGCTAGTAAGTGCTATTCGCGCTAAACAATAAACCAAGTAGATATACCTGCAAAGCAAGTGCTCGCACAGTTTCTCTGATGTCCAGAAATATTATTTAAATAAAAGAGTCTGCTTAGCTTACAGGTCTTACTGTGGTAAACATTTGGTCTGTATGCTCCTTCGCGATTGTACGGATCTTGCAAGCCTCGTGAAAGGGCACACAAAACCACTGGCTTTTTTTGTCGTAATATGAGCTGCTTAAAGATAGGGAGCTAACAAGGAAAAGCCTGCTTGCCAGCCTAAATGAAACGAAACAAAGATTGGGTTTGCTACACCTTATAAGTAGCTGCCTTTGTTTGTATTAATGAAATGAAATAAAATGTGCTTTAAGGATTCTCTGTTGAAAAATTTCAAACAAGCTTACCAAAAAGGGGCCAAGGAGGTTTCTGTTGTTGTCACTACTTCAGCTAGGTACTCTAAGAGTCAGCTGGCCTCAGTTTAGCTATATTTATGCAGAGACCAGCTCAAGGAGGGACAAACAGAACACCTCCAACATTTTCTTGTGGAAATAAAGTGGTATTAAAGGTTATAACAGCTAAATATGAATACAGTTAGTATAGGAAAAGTAATGTATCATTTGTTATGAAAATATAAAATACTGGAAAGAAGTTAAAATGTTTGTCAAAAACACAGCATGAATGACAAGTAATTTGGACCAATCCTAAGCTCTGACAGGCTATATATGTATTCTCTCAAGCCTAGGCAGATCAGATTCGGTTGGAGCGTCGAAGGGACAACACTCAGAGGGACTAGTGCTTTCTAGTCATATGGATCTTTAATTTTTGAAGTCAATTTATTTTGCTGAAGTTAAGCCATGTTTTAGTTGTTATATTGTTTTATTATTTTGACGTTACCAGTCCACCTAATTTTTGTTCTGTAAATAAAGAAAAGAAGATTTTGAGTTTCATCTTGGCTGATGTGTCCATCTATTACTCACTTAAGACTTTCACAGACCTCTGCTCATAAGCAGTGTCACTGCCATTTTCTCAGTCTATCCCAAAAACTGATTTCCCACAGCGACCACGCTGTTCTGTACCGGAAGTGCGAAAACACATTTTGGCCAGGATGTGTAAAATGACAGCTGTACTGTTCATAAGGAAGTGTGGAAAAATGCCAATGCTGAAAATCTGGAGTGAAAATATTACAAATTATGAGTGTGCGTGGAAACTGCACAACACACGCTCGTAAAACAGTAATTTTTTGGATTTTTTTCACCAAATTTGCAACATAGGCTTTTTGAGAGCCTACCTCATGAACAGTGGCACTGTTATTTTGTTAAGCAGTCCCAAAAGGTGATTCCACACAGTGACCACAAAATCATCTTTAATGCAGTGACAGTGAATGAATTCATGAGGAGTCCCAATAACTCCATGTTGAAAAGTTGGTGCCAAAATTCCCCAAAATGCCTGAGATATGCACCAAAGTTAAAAAAAATATATATATTTATGCCATTATACAGCTTACCGGCATTTCCTCAGTTCACAGTCGGCTTTGAAGACTGCAGACATATTCGGTCCACGAGATGCCGTGCTGGGCTCTGGAGGAGGTGAGAGTATGGGGTGAGGAGGTTTGAGGGAGGTGGTGCGCAGAGGTTGGGCGCGGGTTGGGGAGGGGCCACCAAACTCAATGAGGACCGTTTTCTGTTTTCAGTTTTAAAAAGAAAAAAAAAAACATTGCTGTATTTTTTTTTTTACAGGGACATTGGCATGCTGGTGTGGGCTCCCAGCATGCCACTGAGTGTTTTGGGGATGGGGGCAGTGACGAGGGGATTAGAGCCACCCCCCATCGGCACATGCCGAGTGGGGTAGGGGTAGAGCTGAGGGGGATTGGGCACCCCCTCACCACACAACAAATTGGGGGGGACATTATGCCAACAGGGAGTGGACTCCCCCATTGGGAAATTGAACTGGGAAGGGGTGGACTGAAGCCGATGGGAATTGAGCCCCCATCGGCAAAGAAAGACTGTTGGGGGGCGCATGATGCTGAGGGAGTTGGGCACCCCCTCAGTGCACAAGAAATTGGGGAGGAGTTGCAGTTTGTTAATGGGGAGTGGGCTCCCCCATCAGCAAATGTACTGGGGGCATGCAGACAGCAAGGTACCATCCTGCAATGACAGGTCGCTCCCTAATTGCAGTGAAATGGCTGACGCTGCAATGATAGGGCGGCCCCTGCTTGCAGCGGCAAAAATGTTTCAACCTGGTAGTACTTCTGCAGAACCAGTGCCATCAGAACACTGGATCTGCATTGGTCCACCAGTGCTAGGCCCCCAATTGCAGTGCCACTGTTGTCTGCCACAGTGCCGCACCTCCACAACCCACTTCTCTCCTAAGCTGTCACATAATGTTTCTTGTGCATGCACGTAAGCAAACGTAAAAATGATAAGGCCCAGAACAGAGCCCTGAAGGACTCCACTAGTTACAGGGCCCCAATCTGATATGAATCTCCTAATGGTTACATGCTGATCTTCCTGGACATAAAGTCTCCACCACTCATTCACACTAATGGGAACTGTGCCGGAGGCACTAGGACCCAGCTGGAGCAAACATTTTGCTGGAGGGTCGGCACCAGAGATGGAACCACGAGGAGTGGCACTGCGAGCCTCAGCTCGTGTGTTAATGACTATCTCGGCGTCGACCCTCCAACTGCCTCAGTTCCTTTTTTTCCCGCCGTCGAGTGCACTTCAGTGATGACATCACTCACCCACCGAGAGTCAAACTTCAAATTAGCAGCATAGATTTTCAGTTTTATTGTTTTGCAGTATATCTCAAATAAAGTGTTGCTCAGTTTATTTATTCTTATTTAGCAAAGAAGTCTCAGCCTACATTGACGCAGTCGACCATGAGTGGGATCGGGTGACGGTGGGGAGCTTCGTGTAAGCTATTCAGTCAACGGGCTGGGTCTGGTTCACTACCTTCTCCGGAGGGAGGGTCTGACAATGGACAGTCCAATGCCCAAGGGTCACATTCTTGGCAACGTTCGTCCTCGAGCTCTTCTTTGGCCCACAGGTCAAAAAAGAGAAGGCATCACTTGAGGTCGCCCTCTGATATGTCTGTACATAGACGGTCAGTTATTGGGGCAAGTTGACGGTCTCCTTCTTTGGAGTCACCAGCTTCTGCTTCTGGTAGCCAAAGTCTTCGACATCAGAGCCCTACCACGCCCTCTGGTAGGTCTTCAGATGAGCAGTTTCATCAGTGGGCTGCTCTTATGGCACAATGGGCTTGGAGGTTGGTCCAGCTGCCTGGTCCAGTCACTCAGGGGCCTTTGGGCTTTTTGAAAGATCAGGCAGGGCAGTTGGGCCTCCCTAGTCACGTGGCACCACCTTCGGTGCCGTCGACTCCGCGCTTAGGTGTTCCCCCCCACATGGCTGTGGTGCAGGGTGCCACACCGATGCCTCTATCTCCTGGTCTTCATCTTTCTTTCTCCTCAAATCCTATTTTTTTGGAGTCTTGGGATGTTTTCGATGCCCTTGGCGTTGATGGCATGCTTGGCGCCATGTTCGGTGCCATACTCAGCGCCGTGCGCTTTGTCGGTACCATATGGCTTCTCAGCGCCATGCGGCCTCTTGGCGCTGTCTTTGGTGTCGTCTGACTCTTTGTCACTATGCGCTTCATCTGCACCATGTGGCCCCTTGTTGCTGTGCATGTTTTCGGCGCCATGCGTTTCTTCAGCGCCAAGACCTGTTAGGACGTCATCCAGCCTTCAAGACTCCTCCTTCAACCCTTTTTCTTCCTGATTTCCTTCTGATTTTAGCTCCTTTCCTGTCCATACAGTCCCTCCTGGGCTGTCAGGAGATGACATTGAGCCCGACCCAGAACTTAGGCTGGGTGATGATGTGGAATGAACAGGATCTACTCCTGCTGCAGAACCTGTGGTCGAGGACCTGTCTTTTAAGTCTCTGCTGAAAAACTTGAATTCCACTCTTTCAAACAACATGAAGTCTTGCTATATTACGACAGTAGCAGTTTGTCCCACCACTAGAACTGCTCCGGAGGTGAAATAGTTAATTCCATTCTAAAATGGAACTTTGAGCACGAGCTCTAAGAAGCAGCTCTGTCTGTGTAATTTCAAACCTGAACTGTCAGATTCTTTACTCCGCCTCAGTGAACAGTCGCTCCGGAGATTTCTCCTACTGCTCGGGTCATTTCTCGGTTTAAACAGTGTTTTTCTGGTCGATTCAACCGAGAATAGTTTTATTTAACCATAAAACCGTCGGTTCAAGCTCTGTCTGTGTATCGTAAGTAATTTTAAAAGTTTTGTCTGTGTGGAACTTGTAAGTTTATCGGTTCGGTTTTGAACCGATCAGCAGGCTTAAAACTTATTAAATTCAAGGGTTATCATTTTAGAGTGCAGTTCCCGGTTCTTATCGGTTCTAAAAAAAATGGATTTTATTACGTCTTTTTCCAATACCCGTGACACAGTTAGGAACCGATAAGGGTGTCTTGCCTGGCACTGCCGTTCAAAGGGCAAGTTTTTCTGGTTAGGCTGGCATTATGTCTGAGAAACCCAAAAGAAAAACCGGGCCCACTGGGTTTCAAAACTGTGATGTCTGTGGGGAAGTCTTTGCCAAGGCTGAACCCACACACCACATGTGTTTATTGTCTGGGGTTTGACCACCTCCAGTCAGACTGCCAGATATGTAAGAATTTCCCTGCAGCCACCCTGGAAAAGAGATTGGGCAGGCCTCAGGGAACTAGAGAGGCCAAAAGTCCGCTGACCCGGATGGAGCCAGCCCGGTTCGTGCCAACCGACCGGAGGGAGTGCCCTCTGACAGGGCGATACTTCGGCAAAAGAAAAGCTGGTTCTGAGGGACCACTTCCAGTGAAGAAAACAAGAAAGTCAGCAGGTTTGGAGTCCAAAACCCCTTCTCCAACTGCTGCAGAGATAGCAAAAGCCATCCAAATTGTCCAGTCACTGTCTCAGATTCCGTCCGAACCACCACTATCTGGCAAAAGGTCGGTTCGTCCAGTTCCAGTGGTTCAGGAATATGATGTTGAGGAGTTTTATGAACCAGAGGAGGGGGAGGATGATTATGAACAGTATGAATGTGGCTGGGAAGGTCTGGGTGTGCCCATTGAACCGGACATTTCCCCAGACAGACCTTTAGAATCTCCCCCTATGCTATCTGAGTCCCCATCTCATTTTATGTTTTACAAAAAAGTTGCTGAAACCCTCCAGCTTCCCTTGGAAGAAATGTGGATGAGCAAGAGGAGCCTGATTTTGTAGAAATGATGGATATTCCAGAGTCTAGGAGATTGTCTATTCCTTTGCATAAGTCTTTCAGGAAGCAAACAATAAAACTTTTAAAAACTCCTAATTCTGTGCCTCCTGTAGATAAAAAGATGGACAGAAGGAACACATTGTCAGGTCCTGATACAGAATTCCTTTCTCAGCAATGCAATCATGTTGGGGTAGTTCAGGCTGCAGCCTGTGATAAAGCTAATATTCCCCTGGCTTCACATCCTCCTGACAAGGATTCCAGGAAGATTGATGCCATGGTGAAAAAACAGTATATGGCAGCCTCCTTGGGACTCAGGCAAGCAAATTATATGGCTTATATAGCTAGGTATCAGAAATCTAGATGGGATACTGTTATGGAATTAGCCAAACAAGCCCATGGCCAGTTGGCTAGCGAACTACAACAGGTGGCTGCTGATGGCATTGAGGCTTCTAAGGTGCAGTTTCATGCTGCTGTGGATGTTAATGATGTTTCCTCTAGGGTCATGGCCACATCTGTAGCTTTTCGTAGGTTGGCCTGGCTCAGGTGTACTAGCCTGTCACAGGATACCCAGACTAAGGCTATGGATTTTCCTGTGGTGGGAAATTCTCTGTTTGGGGAGCAGACAGAGAATTACATGAAAAAGATGGATGAATATAGGACTACTTACAAAAGTGCCCAAGCTAAGGAGCGGCAAGCCACTCCCCAGAGGCATACCCCCAGGGGTAGGGGTAGGCCTTTTCACAGGCCTTTTTATCAAACTCAGGCCTCTTCTGCTTATGCTCAGAGGGGCTTCTTCAGAGGCAGAGGCAGACAGGGGGTGGGCAGGTCTGCTCCCACCCCTCAGCCTAAAGCACCTGCTAAGCAGGCACCCTGATGGGGTGCCCAGGGCTGATTCTCCTTTACCGGTAGGGGGCAGGTTGGCTTACTTCAGTCAGAACTGGGTGTCTTTAACCTCAGATAAGTGGGTTCTGGAAGTAGTAAGCCAGGGTCTGGTTTTCAGCTTCAAAAAGTTTCCTAGGATGAGAGCCAGGTTTTTCCTACCTGCAAGTTCTTCAGAAACCCTTGCTCTAGAAGCAGAGGTCTCAACCCTGTTGGCTCTCAGAGCAGTAGAAAGGGTTCCTCCCCTGCACCAGGGCAGGGGTCTGTATTCCAGATACTTCCTTACCCCAAAAAAGACAGGAGAATGGTGGCCCATATTAGACCTCAGATATCTGAACAAGCATCTTTTGAAACCAAAGTTCAAAATGGTAACTCTGGCAATGATTTTACCCTCCCTAAGGCCAGGGGACTGGTTAGCTTCCCTGGACCTCAAGGATGCCTATTTTCATGTCCTAATCAGAAGCTCCCATCGCCTCAGATTCGAACTACCCTCAGGTCATTACCAGTTCAGAGCAATGCCCTTCGGCCTTACCTCTGCCCCAAGGGTATTCACAAAGTGTCTGGCAGTGGCAGTGGCTCACTTAAGGAGGCAAAGGATTGCTGTTTTTCCCTAACTAGACGATTGGCTAATTGTAGGCCAGTCCCCAGAACAGGTAAAATCTCACCTGCAAGTCACCCAGCAGCTTCTCACCTCCCTGGGCTTTCTGCTAAATCTACCAAAGTCGGTTCTGGAACCAGTCCAGGTACTCACCTTTATAGGGGCAGAATTGGACACAAAGCTAGCCAGAGCTTTTCTTCCCTTAGAAAGGGTAAGGAATTTAGTGGCTCTGGCCTCCTCCTTCACTCTGCAGGCCTCTCGACCAGCAAGGCACTTTCTGCAGCTCCTGGGGCACATGGCTGCATCCACAGCTGTTGTACAGGGTGCAAGATTTCAGATGAGAGACATTCAGTTTCACTTGAGAACCTATTGGTCTCAGAGAAGAGACCCCCTTTCCAAGTTGGTCCCAATGACTCGAACCTTGATCCAGGCCCTCCAGTGGTGGCAGGATCAGAGCAATTTAAGATTGGGGGTCCCCTTCATTCCCCCTGCTCACAATTTGACTCTCACTACAGATGCTTCCCTTCTGGGTTGGGGAGCCCACAGGGGCGACCTCTCCACTCAGGGAGTGTGGTCCCCCCAGGAATCTCTGCTCCACATCAATTTGCTGGAACTCAGAGCTGTCTTTTTAGCTCTCCAAGCATTTTCTGCATCTGTCCACAACAAGGTGGTACAAGTCAGAACAGACAACACCACAACAATGTGGTACATCAACAAACGAGGGGGCACTCGGTCTTCGGCCTTGTGCACCGGGGCAATGAAGTTGTGGTCTCTGGCCTATTCCCTGAACACTTCCCTCATAGCAGTTCACCTTCCAGGGAAGGACAATGTCCTAGCAGATGCCCTCGGCAGGATTTCCCAGGGCCATCACGAATGGTCCCTGGATCCTCAAGTACTGGGGATAGTCTTTGCCAGATGGGGCACTCCTCAGATAGATCTCTTCGCAGCCCCAGACAATCACCAACTTCCTCTGTTCTGTTGCAGGCCTCCAGTGTTGGGCTCAGTCCCCCTGGACGGCCTTCTCTTAGATTGGGAAGGGAAGTTTCTTTATGCTTCCCCCCCTTCCCTCTCCTATTCAAAGTATTAGTCAAAATCAGATCTCAGCCTTGCAAGGTGATTCTGATTGCCCCGGATTGGGCCAGGCAGTCCTGGTACCCACTCCTTCTCTCACTGACAATCCATCTTCCCCTTTGTCTCCCCAGGAATCACAATCTATTAACTTGTGCCCAGGGAAGAGTTTGGTATCCGGACCTTAAATCCCTCAACCTCAAGGCTTGGCTCTTGAGGAGTTAGAGTTTGCTGATTTACACCTCTCTCAGGGTGTTCTTGAAATCCTAAAGGCTTCCAGGAAGCCTTCCACTAGGGCTACTTATTGTTCTAAATGGAAAAGGTTTTCCATTTGGTGTGCTGGAAAAGATATTTCCCCAGAATCTGCTGATTTGCCCATTGTATTAGACTACATGGTCCATCTTAATTCCTTGGGCCTCAGACCAGCTACCCTGAGAGTTCATTTGGCAGCTGTCTCTGCTTTTGTTTCAGCAGGGAAGTCATCCCCTCTTTCCACTCACCCTGTGTTTTCCAAGTTTTTTAAGGGATTACTCCATACTAATCCACCCTTTCGGGAACCGGCCCCTGCCTGGGACCTTAATGTGTTCATTGCCCAGTTAATACAACCCCCTTTTGAACCTCTGTTTTCTGCAGAGCTTAAGTATCTAACTTGGAAAACTGTTTTTCTGGTGGCTATCACTTCTGCTAGACGCATAAGTGGGTTGCAAGCCTTGTCAGTAGAAACTGACTTTATTTCTTTCCACAGGGATAAGGTAGTCCTTAGGACTAATAGAAAATTTTTACCTAAGGTGGTTTCAGATTTCCATCTTAACCAATCTATCTCCCTTCCAGTATTTTTCACTGATCACTCCTCTTCTGGTGAGAGGAGGTTGCACAGCCTGGATGTTAAGAGGGCTCTTAGTTACTATATAGAGCATACCAAAGGTCACAGGTTTGAATCCCTCCAACTTTTCCTCACCTATGGTGAAGTTAGGAAAGACAAACCGGCCACTAAGAGGTCAATTGCAAGGTGGATTGTCTCTTGTATCCAATTTTGTTATCAGAAAATGGGCAGAGATCCCCCCTCTGGCTTGAGGGCTCATTCTACCAGGGGTACAGCCGCGTCTCTAGCTGCTGTCAGAGACATCCCTTTATTAGAGATATGCCAGGCTGCTACTTGGAAAACGGTACACACTTTCACCAAGCATTACTCCCTGGATGTCCAGGCCAGGAGAGATGCTCGGTTTGGCACAGCTGTTCTTCAGAGCCTATTCCTAAGTAGGTTCTGTCCCTCCTCCATGGAGGTACTGCTGTGTAGTCTGCTACTGTCATAATATAGCAAGACTTCATGTTGTTTGAAGAAAAAATTACTCACCTTAGTAATGTTGTTTCTTCTAATGGGGTCTTGCTATATTATGACCTCCCCCCCCAGCCTGCCCCTCTCAGAACCTCTACTTGGGTGGGGTGCGGTCAACTTAGTGTGGGCACTAATTTATGCCCTTTTAACGTTTCTTCCCCTTTTGGGGGTTTGGGGTGTGTGTTTTATTATCCTGTTATTTTATTCTCATGTTGTTAAAATTGTGTTAGTAGTTCTGGTCCCCTGACTTGAGTCTTGGGTGTTGGGACCAGCAAGGGTTGTTAATATTTAGGTAGCCATTTGGCTAGTGTAGGTTACAGCTTCCACACAGACCTTAGTGAGTTTTGCTCGTAAAGATCTGACAGTTCAGGTTTGAAATTACACAGACAGAGCTGCTCCTTAGAGCTCGTGCTCAAAGTTCCATTTTAGAATGGAATTAACTATTTCACCTCCGGAGCAGTTCTAGTGGTGAGACAAACTGCTACTGTCATAATATAGCAAGACTCCATTAGAAGAAACAACATTACTAAGGTGAGTAATTTTTTCTTCTCTCAAAACTACAGATATCGATCTTTGGAAACTATTAAGACTCCAATACCTTCATGTTCTGGAGATCTCTATGGATTTGACTCCTCTGGTACAGCCCTCCTTTGAGACGCTGTCTCAAATGGTATGGAATAATCCTGCTCTCATTCCTTTGGTGGCTAAGTCCATAGATAGGAAATACTCTGCTCCCAAGGATAGACCCATTTTGGCATCTCAAGCCTTTGTGGATCCTATTGTAGTCTTGGCAGAGAATGATAAGGTCGTCCTTCCCCAGACTACTACAGCTCAGCCTATTAACAGAGAATCTCATAAGATGGACACTTTAGGTAAGAGAGTCTTTGCTGCTTCCACCCTAGGTATGCGTATTGCCAGCTACCAAGGCTATTTCTCTCAATAAGAGTATATCCTTTGGCATTCACTCAAACAAATGGTTGAAGCTCTTACGGAGTCGGACACTAATTCAGAGCTTCTTCAAACCAAAACCCGGGGTATTGAGTCCAACAACCAGCAGGTTAAAGCAGCTATGGATGCTTTCGATACTGCTTCCCGAGAGGCGGCGGCGGGCATTTGTACCCGCCATCATTCCTGGCTGCGCACTTCAGGTTTCATGAATGATGCACAGCAACAGGTGATGGCGTTACCTTTCGATGGTGTGTATCTCTTCGGCCCTCAAGTAGAACAGGCTCTAGAAGCTACACAAAAGACTAGGTCAGCCATTAAATTGGCTCGACCTCCTCCTGTCCCCTCTCGAAGGGGTGTTAATAAATACCAGTTTCATAACTGTCAATCCTTTCGAGGAAAAGGCAAGGGAAGTTTTAATAAAAACCAAGCCCCCCAGCCTCAAAAGAAAATACAGCAGAAGGTGCAAGGACCCAAAGCGCACAGTACTGCCTTCTGAATCATTGGCCTAAGTCCCACCTCAGCTGCCTGAGGTGGACTCTTCCTCAGCGGTGGGAGGTTGTCTGACTCACTTCTACAATCAATGGAAATCCATAACCTCAGACAAATGGGTCCTCCAGATAATCTGTGAAGGGTATTCACTCAATCCTTTGGAGACCCCTCCGGATCATCCCCACAGACGACAGCCCAGGCTGTCAGCTCTTCAGTCAGATCTTCTCGCCTCCGAGAAACAGGGCCTTCTGAACAACAGGGCAGTGGAAGTAGTTCTGCTGGATCAATAGAACACAGGGTTCTACTTCCATTACTTACTGATTCCAAAGAAAACCGGGGGCATGCACCCCATTTTGGACCTAAGAAAACTAAACAAATTCCTTCCCAAAAAGAAATTCAAAATGATATCACTAGGAACCCTGTTACCTTTGCTTCATCAACATGACTGGTTAGCCTTCCTGGACATGCTGGATGCTTACCAGCACATTCCTATTCACCCAAAGCATCACAAATACCTGAGGTTCATGGCTTTGGGACAGCATTATCAGTTCAGAGTCCTGCCCTTTGGGCTATCCTTGGCGCCGCAAGTTTTTACAAAGCGTTGTGCAATTCTCACAGTGCATCTCAGAAAAATCGTAATACAGGTGTTCCCATATCTGGATGATTGGCTTCTAGCAAGCCCTTCCAGACAGGGAACTCTAGATGCCATAGCCATGGCTTCACACCTTCTCATGTCCATGGGAGTCCTGCTGAACCTCAAGAAATCACAACTGCAGCCCTCCCAGAGGCTCCTTTTTATAGGAACTCTTCTGGACACCTCCTGTGCAAAAGCATTTCTTCCAGAGGACAGGAGGAGTGATATCCTTCAGATGGCCAGATACATCAGAGAGAGCAGCTCGGTTTCAGCTCTCTTGATGCAACAGATGCTAGGTCTCATGGCATCCTCGGTGTCCACTGTACCCCTAGCATGCCTCCACATGAGAACCTCTCAATGGATGCTCAGTACTCAGTGGTCCCCAACCACTCACCCTCAGTCCTTTCTCATCAAGGTGACAGAACATCTGAAGAAATCACTCACCTGGTGGTCCCAAGAGGACAATCTTCTGGAAGGGTACCCCTTTGCTCCTCTGGATCATCAGATTTCCATTACCACAGATGTGTCCCTGATGGAGTGGGGAGCTCACTGTCAGACTCTCCACACTCAAGGTACGTGGACTCAGGATGAGTCCCAGCTTCACATAAATGTCTTAGAGATGAGAGCCGTCCTTTATGCAGTCCAGGCTTTGAAGGACATTCTCTGTCACAAGAACATTCTCCTTCAAACAGACAACAAAGCAGTGATGTATTACATCAACAAGCAGGGTGGTGCTCACTCTTACCCCTTATGCAGAGAAGCGATGAGAGTGTGGGAATGGTGCTTGGAGCACAAGGCTCTAATTCAAGCAGTCTACCTACTGGGAGTGCAGAACAAACTGGCAGACCGTCTCAGCAGAACACAGCCAGATCCTCACGAATGGTCTCTCGACTCAACCATAGTTCAGTCATTAATCGCAGAGTGAGGAACTCCAGACCTGGACCTTTTTGCATACCCACTCAACACAAAACTGCCTCTCTTTTGCTCCAGAATTCCAGAGCCTGGCATTTTCTGTCAGGATGCTTTCAGGCTGCGGTGGACAAAACTCTTTCTATACGCCTTTCTGCCTCTTCCTCTAATTCAGAGGGTGCTTCTCAAGTTAGAGTCCCAGGGGGACAAAATGACCCTCATTGCTCCCTTCTGGCCTCGACAGATATGGTTTCCACTACTCAACAGTATGTCAGAAGCTCCTCCAAAACCACTTCCCCTTCAGATGAACCTTCTGACTCTGGGGCCTGTGGTCCATCTCAACCTGAGGTCGCTTCACCTTCACGCTAGGCTTCTGAAGAGATAGAAGTGAACAGGTTCAATGTCTCTCGCAGGGTTTCAGATATTCTTCTGGCTGTGCTCAAGCCAGCCACTAGGAAAACTTACACAGTCAAATGGAAGCGTTTTTCACTTTGGTGTGCAAAGTCCTCTTTGAATCCCTTTTCCTGTCCACCAGATAAAGTTTTAGAGTACCTCCTAAACCTCTCAAATTTAGGTCTATAATACTCTACAGTTAAGGTTCACCTTTGTGCTATTTCAGCTTATCATGAGCCGGTGCTTTTCTTGTCACTGGCTCAGTTACCTGTGGTTAAGAGGTTTCTTAAGGGAATTCTGCATGTCAGAACTCCTATAAGATGTCCAGTCGCAGCCTGGGACATTAATCTTGTGCTAGACATGCTCACTCGGAAACCTTTTGAGCCTCTAGCTACCTGTAAGTTAAAATTTCTCTCTTGGAAAACGTCCTTCCTAGTGCCCATTACCTCGGCCCGCAGGGTCTCTGAGATACATGCCTTGGTCACAGATGCTTTGTATGCTGTGTTTCATAAAGACAAAGTAATTCTTTGAACCCATCCTAAGTTTCTTCCTAAGGTTGTTTCAGAATTCCATCTAAACCAACCCTTGGTCCTTTCTACTTACTTTGCAAACTTCCAAAATGAAGGAGAGCATTCTCTTCATTCCTTGGATGTCAAAAGAGTTTTGCATTTCTATCTACATAGAACAAAAGAAATTCGCAAAACTCAACAACTGTTTGTTTCCTTCAGCGAGACCTGGCTGGGCCAACCTGTCGCTATCAGATGTATTTTAGCATGGCTAGTGGCATGCCTTTGCCACAGTTATTCCATGGCACAGGTTAAGCTGGAAGGCAGAGTGTATGCTCACTCTACTAGAGCGGTCGCGGCATCCCTAGTGGAGATCTGCAACATGCCCATTGCAGATATTTGCGATGCGGCTACCTGGAGCTCAGTGCGTACTTTCGTCAAACACTATGCCTTGGATGTCCATGCCAGATGGCATCTTTCTTTTGGCAGAACCATCCTTAATGGACTCTTGTCCTAAAACTGTGAGCTTTTGGTCTCTCCTGCCACCCTCTAGGGGGATTATTAGCTCAGTACTCTCCCATTAGTGTGAATGAGTGGTGAAGACTTTATGTCCAGGAAGATATGGAAATTACATACCTACCGTAATTCTTGATCTTCTTGGATGAGTCTCCACCACTCATTCACACGGCCACCCTCCATCCCCGAGCTCACCTCTGTTGTTGGTCTTTACTTCCTCAATCTTTAGACTGTGAAGACTTCTTTGTTGACCCTTCTTATACGGGTCGCCCGGACTATCTTATGTCAGGGTTTTGGTTAGGCTATCCTTCTAGGTTAGTTACACTGCACTTCCTCAGAAAAAAGGTACTGAGGCGGTTGGAGGGTCGACGCCGAGATAGTCATTACCCCACGAGCTGAGACTCACGGTTCTGCTCCTCACAGCTCCATCTCTGGCGCTGACCCTCCAGCAAAACGTTTGTTCCCGCTGTGTCCTAGTACCTCCGGTGCAGTTCCCATTAGTGTGAATGAGTGGTGGAGACTCGTCCAAGAAGATCAAGAATTACGGTAGGTACATAATTTCCATTTTCCTATTATCTAACCATGCATTTATCCACCTTGTGATGTTAGGATGGAATTGTAACCAGATCAATTCTTCGACTAGAATTTTATGGGAAACTGTGTCAAACACCTTTGAAAAATCTAAAAAGACCACATCGACTGGAGTTCTTTTATAGGGTGTGGCACTTGCAGGTTTAAAAAATTGTAATAAGTTGGTCAAACAGGACCTGCCTGAGAAGAAACCATGCTGAGTTAGATCTATATGTTCAATTTGTTGCATTCTGAGACACATTTTTGCAGCAGCATTTCTAAATGCCTAAAACTGATGTTAGGTTAACGGGCCTGTAGTTCTTTACATCCTGTTTGTTACCTCCTTTATGTATACAGTAGACGTAATTAAGGCCTCATTCCATTCTCCTATTGTTTTCCCTTTCTTAAGTGAGACATTAAAGAATATTGAAAGTGGACCTGCTAGTTGTGGCACTACAGTAGTTCTTTTAAAAATGTGGGAGTTAATCCATCGGATCCCGCCAAACTGGTTGTTTTAATTGATTTGATAACGTCAGTTACCTCCTGCTGAGTAAATTATAGATAATCCTCTTGCTGACATGGGATTTCATTTGTAATTTGCTGTTTTTCTTTATAAACACTGAGAACCTACTTATTAGTTCACTGGCCATATCATCTTCCTTATTTACCAGGCCACTCTGGGTATGTGCTGGGTCTACTGTAATGTTGCTTTCTCTTATAGAACCTATATAATTATAAAACGTTTTCTTTTTGCCTTTCACAGCAGTGGCCATTTGTCCTTCTAAGTTTTGTTTGGCTTTCTCAATTTGGGATTTTGTTTTCTTAACTGCTGCCTTAAATTATCCTAAATTTGTTTCTGTTGTCCATTTTGTGTATCTTTTGTACAATTAATTTTTCTTCCATATACTTTTATGTATCTTGTTATTCCACCATAAATGTACCCTATGGTTATTGTTATATGTTGTTCTCTCTGGTACCCATTGCTGTAAACATATTCTAATTTTTTCACTTAGAATGCCCCATACCTCTTCTAGTTCTAGATTATTTAAATTATGGTTCCAGTCCCAGTTTGCCAAAAACTTTCTAATTTTTTCATAGTCAACCTTATAATAGTCTCTTAAGTTTTGTCACACCATTAATTAATTTAGTTGTATTAATTTTAATGTCTAATTGTACCATCCTGTGGTCACTGCTACCCAAGGGTGGGAGTACTTTAGGTTCTTGGGTCAGGTCTTGGATGCAGGATCAGAGTTAATGAAAATTAAGTCTAATATATTCTTGTCTCTTATCTTTTCCAGTACTAGTTGTTCAAGATTATTTTGAGACATAATGTCTATGAATTTGTTTTCCAGATTACTAGTACCAGTTACTGAGGTCCAATCGATGACAGGAAAATTAAAGTCCCCATAAGAATATAATCCCCTACTATGTTCATTTGTTCAATTTCATTTGAGAAAGCACTAGTTTCTTCAGAATTTAAGCTGGGGGAATGGCAACCTAGGCCAATAGTTAGATTTGTAGAAAGTCAGGCATCTTAACCCACATTAGTTCATTCTCACTAATTTGGTTAACATTTTGTTTTAGTTTGTAGAGTTATAGGTTTTCCTTAATAAAAAGTGCCACACCACAACCTCTTTTTGATGTTCTGTTTTTTGAGACCATTGTGTATCCTAGTATGGTCGTTCCCTATTCTTCATTGGTAAACCAAGTTTCTGTGACACCACAGATGTCAATGTCATTGGTTGACAGAGTGATTTTTAGTTTGTCGATTTTATTTTTAAGACTTTGGGCATTGATTAATAATAATTTCAGCTATTCACTCTTAGCTGTTCTAGGGTTGATCCCTTTGACTTTTAGGGGTTGTATTGTGAGGACAGTCAGGCAAGGATATCCTAGTGACAATGTTATTTTCATGAATTTGGCCCATATTTAGAGAGATAGTCTTAGCTAACCTCTCCCCCTACAGTGTAGTTAAAATATTTATTTATACAAGCCATTGTATGTTTACCTAGTACAACACTGCCTCTTCTACTCAAATGGAGCCCATCCCAGCAGTATAGGGTGTTTTGTTTTTTTGAAATTCAATAAATTTTACCAGCAGTATAGTTTACTATTGCCCTCAAATTCCTCCCAATGTGTGATACATTTGATGTCTTGCTTCATGCACCAACTCCTTAACCAATTGTTAAGTGCTTTTATTTTAATATATTGGTTTCAAACACCATGAAGTCTTGCTATATTAGGACCATTGCAGTCATTCCCCACACTTGAACTGCCCCGGAGAGGAAACAGTTAACTCCAGAGTGATCTGGAGTTCCACAGCGCGAGGGCGCTGTTCAAAGCTCTATCTGGCTAGTTTCAAATGAAACTGTCAGATTCTTTACTCCGCTTCACTGAACAGTCGCTCCGGAGATCAGCTCCTTCAGCTCGGTTCATTTCTCGGTTCAAGCGAGTATTTTCGGTTCATTGGAACCGGCAAAAAATATTGATTTTACCGCATTTCGGTTAAAAGCTCTATCTGGTAAACCGTAAGTACAGAAATTAAGTCTGTGTGGAAACTCATTATCGGTTCAGTTTTGAACCGATCGGTTTGTTAAAATATATGTGTCAAACTGTTTGATTGGGCTTTTAGAGTGCGGTTCCCGGTTCTTATCGGTTCTAAAAAAACCTAACTTTTATTTGGGGTTTTTTCAAATACCCGTGACACGGTTAGGAACCGATAAGGGTGTCTTGCCAGCACTGCCATCTAAAGGGCAAGTTTTTTGGTTAGGCTGGCATTATGTCTGAAACCCAAAAGAAAAACCGGCCCACTGGGTTTCAACACTGTGATGTCTGTGGGGAAGCCTTGCTGGCGCTGACCCAGTATTACACCACTTGTGTTTATTGTCTGGGGCTGACCACCTCCTGTCAGACTGCCAGGTGTGTAAAAATTTCCCTGCAGCCACCCTGGAAAAGAGATTGGGCCGGCTCAGGGAACGAGAGGCCAAAAAGTCCGCTGACCCGGATGGCCAGCCCGGTCCAGTACCCACTGGACCAGAGGGAGTGCCCTCTGACCAGGGCGAGACTTCCTCGGGCAAAAGAAAGGCTGGTTCAGAGGAACCAGTCCCAGCAAAAAAGACAAAGAAATCATCAGGTGTGGAGTACAAAATTGTCTCTCCAACTGCTGCAGAGATAGCTAAAGCCATTCAGATTGTCCAATCTTTGTCTCAGGGATCTGTCGAACCCCCTGCATCTGGGAAAAGGGTGGCTCGTTCAGTCCCAGTGGTTCAGGATTATGGTGTTGAGGATTTTTATGAACCACATGAGGGGGAGGAGGAATTTGATCAGTATGTTTGTGACTGGGAAGGTCTGGACGTGCCCATTGAACCGGACATTTCTCCAGATAGACCTTTAGAATCTCCCCCTATGCTGTCTGAGTCCCCTTCTCTTTTTATGTTTTACAAAAAGGTTGCAGAAACCCTCCAGCTTCCTTTAGAAGAGGCTGTGGATGAGCAAGAGAGCCTGATTATGTTGAAATGATGGATATTCCAGAGTCTAGGAGTTGTCTATTCCTTTGCATAAATCATTTAGGAAGCAAACAACAAAGATTTTAAAAATCCTCATTCTGTCCCTCCTGTAGATAAAAATGGACAGAAGGTATACCTATCAGGCCCTGATACAGACTTCCTCGCTGAGCAGTGTAGTCATGTAGGTGTGGTGCAAGCTGCAGCCTGTGACAAGGCTAATATTCCCTGGCCTCCATCCTCCTGATAAGGATTCCAGGAAGATTGATGCCATGATGAAAAAACAATATATGGCAGCTTCTTTGGGACTCAGGCAGGCTAATTATATGGCTTATGTGGCTAGATATCAGAAATCTAGATGGGACACTATATTGTAGTTAGCCAGGCAGGCCCAGGGCCAGCTGGCTAGTGAGTTGGAACAAGTGGCTGCTGATGGCATTGAAGCCTCTAAAGTTCAATTTCATACTGCTGTTGATGTTAATGATGTTTCCTCTAGGGTCATGGCCACTTCTGTAGCTTTCGTAGGGTTGGCATAGCTCAGATGCATAATCTGTCCCAAGATACTCAGTCAAAGGCTATGGATTTTCCTGTAGCAGGGAAATTCTCTGTTTAGTGATCAAGCGGAAAATTATATGAAAAAGATGGATGAATACAGAACTACCTACAAAAGTGCCCAAGCTAAGGAGGCATGCCACTCCACAAAGGCATGCCCCAGGGGTGGGGGTAGGCCTTTCCACAGGCCCTTTTACCAATCTCAAGCCTCCTCTGCTTTTTCACAGAGGGGTTTTTTCAGAGGCAGAGGTAGACGGGGCACAGGTAGACAGTCGCCTCCCTCAGCCTAAAGCTGCTGCCAAGCAGGCACCCTGATGGGGTGCCCAGGGCCAATTCCTCCTGTACCAGTGGGGGCAGGTTGGCTTATTTCAGCCAGAACTGGCTGTCCCTAACTCGGACAGGTGGGTTCTGGAAGTAGTAAGCCAGGGCCTGTTCTCAGCTTCAAACAGTTCCCAAGGATGAGGCCAGGCAATTTCCACCTGCAAACTCTTCAAGCCCTTGCTTTGGAAGCAGAGGTTTCTTCCTTCTGGATTGCAAAGCAGTGGAAAGGGTCCCCCTTGCCATCAGGGCAAGGGACTGTACTCAAGATATTTTCTTACCCCAAAAAGACAGGAGAATGGCGCCCATCTTAGACTTAAGGTACCTGAACAAACATCTATTGAAACCAAAGTTCAAAATGTTAACTCTAGCAATGATTTTGCCTTCCTGAGGCCAGAGGACTGGTTAGCTTCCCTGGACCTCAGGGGCCTATTTCATGTCATGATCAGGCCTTCTCACCGAAAGTACCTCAGGTTCGAGCTGCTCTCTGGCCACTACCAGTTCAGAGCAATGCCCTTCGGCCTAACCTCGGCTCCAAGGGTATTCACAAAATGTCTAGCTGTGGTAGTGGCTCATTTAAGAAGGCAAGGGATTGCTGTGTTTCCCTACCTGGACGACTGGCTCATAGTGGGTCAGTCTCCAGATCAGGTAAAATCCCACTTGCAAGTCACCCAGCAGCTTCTTACTTCTCTGGGATTCCTGCTGAACTTACCAAAGTCAGTTCTGGAACCTGTTCAGGTTCTAACTTTCATAGTTGCAGAATTGAACACAAAGTTAGCCAGGGCATTTCTCCCCTCGGAAAGAGTGGACAGGCTCATTGCCCTGGCATCCTCCTTTACCCTCGGGTCTCTCGACCAACAAGGCACTTTCTGCAACTCCTAGGGCACATGGCTGCTTCCACAGCTGTCGTGCAGGGAGCAAGATTTCAGATGAGGGACATCCAGTTCCATTTGAGATCTATTGGTCTCAAAGGAAGGGACCCCTTACCAAATTAGTCGGTGAGCCAAAACCCTGATCCTGGCCCTTCAGTGGTGGCAGGATCAAAGCAATCTTACTAAGGGTTCCTTTATACCCGTTTACACTCCCTCACCCTCACCACGGATGCCTCCCTGTTAGGGTGGGGGGCTCACTTGGGCGACCTTTCCACTCAAGGAGTGTGGTCCCCCCAGGAATCTCTGCTCCACATCAATCTTTTGGAACTCAGAGCTGTTCTTTTAGCTCTTCAGGCTTTTTCAACTGTTGTCCAGAACAAAGTAGTTCAAATCAGGACAGACAACACCACAACAATGTGGTACATCAACAAGCAAGGGGGCACTCGGTCATCAGCCTTGTGCACCGAAGCAATGAAGTTGTGGTCTCTGGCTTACTCCCTAAACACCTCCCTGATCGCAATTCACCTTCCAGGAAAGGACAATGTCCTGGTGGATGCTCTCAGCAGGATTTCCCAGGGCCATCACGAATGGTCTCTGAATCCTCAGGTATTGGGGTCGGTCTTTGCCAGATGGGGCACCCCTCAGATAGATCTCTTCGCAGCCCCAGACAACCATCAACTTCCTCTATTTTGTTGCAGGCCTCCAGTGCTGGGCTCAGTCCCCTGGACGCCTTTCTGCTGGATTGAAAGGAAATTCCTATATGCTTTTCCCTCTTCCCTCTCCTCTTCAGGGTATTGGTAAAATCAGAACTCAGCCCTGCAAAGTGGTTCTGATTGCTCCAGACTGAGCCAGACAGCCTTGGTATCTCTCCTCCTGTCCTGACAATCCACCTCCCTGACCTTGCCCAGGACCCACGACTTGCTGACCTGTGCACAGGGAGAGTGTACCTGGACCTCAAATCCTCCACCTCAAGGCTTGGTTCTTGAGGAATTAGAATTTGCTGATTTGCACCTTTCTCAAGGGGTCCTGGATATTTTAAAGGCTTCTAGGAAGCCTTCCACAGAACCACTTACAATTCTAAGTGGAAGAGGTTTTCCTTCTGGTGTTCGAGACAAATTGTGCCAGAATCTGCTGACTTGGCCACTTTACTGGACTATTTGGCCCATCTAAATTCCCTAGGCCTTAGACCAGCTACCTTGAAGGTTCATCTGGCAGCTGTTTCTGCCTTTGTTTCCGCAGGGAAGCCTGTTTCTCTTTCCTCTCACCCTGTGTTTTCCAAGTTTTTTAAGGGGTTACTTCATACTAACCCTCCCTTTCGGGAACCAGCCCCTGCCTGGGACCTGAATGTTTGCATTGCTCAGTTAATGCAACCTCCCTTTGAGCCCCTTTCTTCTGCAGATCTCAAGTATTTAACATGGAAAACTGTTTTCTAGTGGCTATCACTTCTGCCAGATGTATAAGTGAATTGCAAGCCCTTTCAGTGGAAAAGATTTTATTTCTTTTCACAGGATAAGGTAGTCCTCAGGACTAACAGAAGTTTTTACCCAAAGTGGTTTCAGATTTTCATCTGAACCAGTCCATTTCTCTCCCAGTATTTTCACTGAGCATTCTTCCTCGGGTGAAAGGAGACTACACAACTTGGGCGTCAAAAGAGCCCTAAGCTACTATGTGGAGCGTACCAAGGGTCACAGGTTGAATCCTCCAACTCTTCCTTACCTATGGAGAGGTTGGCAAGGAGACCTGCCACTAAGAGGACAATTGCAAGGTGGATTGTCTCTTGTATCCAATTCTGTTACCAAAACTAGGTAAGGAACCCCCTCAGGACTGAGGGCTCACTCCACGGGGGTACAGCTGCATCTCTAGCGGCTGCTAGAGATATTCCCATTTTGGAAATTTGTCAAGCTGCTACCTGGAAAACAGTTCACACCTTTACCAAGCATTATTCCCTGGACGTCCAGTCCAGGAGAGATGCCCGTTTTGGCACAGCTGTACTTCAGAGCCTATTTCCTAAGTAGGTTCTGACCCTCCTCCATGGAGGTACTGCTGTGTAATCTGCAATGGTCCTAATATAGCAAGACTTCATGGTGTTTGAAGAAAAAATTACTCACCTTAGTAATTGCTTTTCTTCTCATGGAGTCTTGCTATATTAGGACAACCCTCCCTCCTACCCCTCTCAGAACTCCTACTTGGGTATGGGGTTGGCAAATTAGTGCAAGCACTGTGTCATGCCATTTTAGTCTCTCTAGTTCCCCCCCGTTTCCTTTGGGTTAGGGAACTAGGTATTTCTGTTTTTTGTTAAGTGGTAGATGGTCCCCTCTCTGGACTTGAGTCTTTTGGGGAGAGGGGCCTATTAGTGCTTGTAGGGCATCCTAACAATAAATATTGTTATTATTCTGTGATTGTTCTTATTCTACTAATGGTAGGTAGCCAATGGCTAGTGTAGACTTTTCCACACAGACTTGCTATGTTAGTTTAGCTCCGTAAAGAACCTGACAGTTTCATTTGAAACTAGCCAGATAGAGCTTTGAACAGCGCCCTCGCGCTGTGGAACTCCAGATCACTCTGGAGTTAACTGTTTCCTCTCCGGGGCAGTTCAAGTGTGGGGAATGACTGCAATGGTCCTAATATAGCAAGACTCCATGAGAAGAAAAGCAATTACTAAGGTGAGTAATTTTTTCTTCTAGTGTATCTAGGAATGGGGAGTACCCCAGATAATGCCTCATCAAACCCCTCTTCATGTATTTTATTTATTAGAGCCACATAATCTTGTTTTATTCTAAGTATTGAGTCAAACATAATGTTGTTGGCCCCTACATGTACTATAACTAATGGTTTACCATCAGCATTTCAGAGGATATCATCAGTTGTTCTCATTATAGCTGAGATCTTAGCCCCACTGAAGCTAGACAGGGCTTTATCCATGTTACAAATTACCCTGTCTAGATGTTTGATCCAAGAACAAAGATTTGTTTAGGGATTGTTAACTCGGCATCCATTGTCTCTGGATTTTCCAAGGATATTGGCAGAGAAGTTTGCTCATGATTCCCCATAATTCTTCCTTCATTTTCTGTAATATTTGTCATAGAGTCATTATTTTCTATTCTTACCCTAGAAGGGGCTTCTGCCTTTCCCCCTGTGGTCCCTTTTTTTATCCTGAGCATCAATTAAGGACACCTAGGAGGTAGATGGTGTAGATTCATTATTTTCTATTGCTAAGCTTATGGGCTCAAATCTGTTTTGGGTGGGTAATTGGAAGTATTCCACCCTACGCCCTTTTTTCTTTGCTGCTTTATTACTCTGTACTATGTACCATTCCTCATCAGAACTAGCTATTGGTTCATCTTTCCTTATTCTTTTCTTTTTGGTAGGGTTATTTGTGTTTGGTGTGTGTTTGGCAACCTCATTTATAAGTGGTAAATCTATATTAGAGTTTGGTGGAAACAATGAGACTTTATTGGAATTAGAGATGGTCAAGTGTGTAACTTATGTGGAACTTCATGCTGAGATAACAGCTTGATTGCTCCAGGCTCAGTTCTTATATTCATAGGGCTACCTAATTTCCCTTGTAATCAAGCTGCCTTTTCTTTCTGGCTGGCTTCTATTGCCCTGAGTCTGTCATTGAATAGGCTTATCTCTATTCCTAATTCTTCATTAAGTTTACATTTACTGCATATAAAACCTTTTGGTATTACAGTGGCCTTAATTATAGTGTACAACATATATTTCAAGCATTTAACTCCTACGTCTCCCTCAATTGTCATGATTGTCTCAGCCATAGTCATCAAATAGTTACCCACCAGTACTATACCCTTAATGGAGTTAATACAAAGTTTGGCACTGGAACACCTTTGAACACTTAATCCTGAATCAGAGTAACAGGAAACAATGTCTTACCAATACATGACAGGTGGAATACATATTATGGCTCACCCTCACTGTCTTCACTCACCAACCCCACAAAATACACATTAAATGTATGTGTCTTTGCGTGCGTCTTCACGCATGGCATCCACACACTTGCTCTGCCCATGCTCGCTCTGCTCATACAGAGCACTGCTCTTATCTTTTGGGCCCCCAAAGTAACTGTTGGGTCACAGGACCTATACTCTCAAATACACAGTGCCCTTGAAACAAGTCAAAATTATATTTAAAACACACTACCCTGCCCTGATACAGTCTCTGGACGTTCAGATAGCTAGTCTGGATATAACTAATGAAAATAGTGGCACTTCAAGAGTGTCTTTTCTAGGACAGGAAGTTCAGTAGTCCTTGGCCTGTTTCTGGACTACAACTCTCTACCCACTTTCTATTAGTCCCCTCTTTCAGATTCTGCAATACTCGAGCAGAGTAAGCTCACTAACACTTTGCAGGCTCCTTGCTAAAACTGTCTCACATCTTGACTGGTGTCTCACAGCATGTAGACAAGGATATAGCTCTGCACCATGTACGGAGCACTGTTCTTATCTCTTGGGACCCTTAAGTAACCAGTGGGTCATGTGACCTACACTACCAAATATAGAGTGCCCTTGAAACAAGTCAAAATTATATTTAAAACACACTACCCCACCCTGTTACAATCTCTGTGTGTTCAGGTAGCTATTTTGGGTAAAACTAACTAAAATAGCAAAACTTCAAGAGTGTTGTCACTAGGACAGGAAGCTCAGTAGTCCTTAGGCTGGGTAACTGATCCCCCCAACAATGGATGGGGAAGGTGGTCTCGATGGGCCTAGTGCTTTCTTCCACCCTTGCAAACTGAGTAATACTGAGTAGTAATACCTCCATATGAAGGGAAACTCCCAAGCTTGGTTTACACCAGCCATCAAATCCCTGACAAGGGAGTGGGAGAGAGCATAGGCCCTATACAAAGAGTTTGGACATAGCAATTACCTCACTAAATACAAGGAGCTGCAGAACACTGTAAAGTCCCTCATTAAAGTAGCTAAGGTGGCATTTCATAAAACACAGCCATAAAAGACTGATTAACCACCTTAAACAAATGTGGAGTGGAATAAAGGAAATAAATGACAAATCTGAAACATCTCTTCCCTACTCTATCGTTGAGGATGGCACCACAATCATAGGGGACAAGAACATAGCTGACACCTTTAACAAAACCTTCAGTGACCTGTTGGCATATTCTCTGGACCCAACTGTCCACCATGCCACTTTAGGAAAAAACTCAGACCACCCTAAGAGACCTCCATTCTACTTCAAAAGGCATAGCCGGGCTGAAGTACATGGCTACCTAAAAAGAACCAAAATTAAAACTAGATTCAGTCCTCACAACATTGATATGAAACTGCTCAAACTAGTACTTAGGGAGGTCACCTACCCATTACAGATTATTTTCAATCTGTCCCTATCCACTGGGCAAGCATCAGAGGTATGGAAAAAAGCCCATGTGACCCCAGTATTTAAAGGGGGTGACCATTGCCTGTCATCCAATTACTGCCTGATCTCCATCCTACCCCTGCATCTAAAACCCTAGATAGGGTAGTAAATGATCAACTTGTCCAGTACCTGAACTGGCATGAATTACTGGCACATGAACAACATGGGTTCAGAAAAGAACTCAGTACTATGACTGCACTCCTTCAGTACCATGACTTTATTTACTGTGCTATGGATGGAGGAGAACTGGTTGGATCAATCTATACAGACCAAATCAAGGCTTTTGATCTTGTGAATCATACACTCCTAAGTCACAAATCAATGAATCTGAGCCACTCTAATGACTCTGTCTCTTGGTTTGAAAGCTACCTAGCAGATAGAACCCAATCTGTTAAATGCCATGGTATTCTCTCCCAGGATAGGTTTGTCTTGGTGGTTGTTCCATAAGGGTCAATCCTAGGACCCCTCCTTTTCAGTATTTTTATAAACAATATACTGACTGTCTGTAGGTTCACCAACATACTACTCCAAGCAGATGATGCTGTCATCTTCACGAATGATAAAAGCCTAGACAAAATGAGGCTGAGACTACAGTCTAACTTTGGTGCCTTACAGGAATGATTCACTGCCAACTTCCTAGTAATGAATAAAAAAGAAAACGAAATGTATGTTCCTTGGCATCCAAAATAAGCTCCACACCTCCCCTGTCCTTAACATCATCACAACAACTGGAACCCATCTTAAACAAGTACAAACCTTTAAATATCTTGGGGTAACACTAGATAGTGTTAAAGACCCCCTGTCCTCTCCTGTCGAGCGCTGCATCATCAGCATACCGCATGACTTTTGTCCCTCCACAGTGCTGGGAGAGGTTGTTTATGAACAGGGAGAATAGAAGGAGGCCTACGATTGACCCCGTGGGACACTTGCGGGTACTGGATGCTTATCTGATATAGCGCCATTCCACCGGACCATTTGTGTCCTGCTGCTGAGGTGATCTATGAACCATTGCAGGGCTGTTGTGTCAAGACCCAGCCCCCTAAGCCATTCCAGCTACGTCTTACAGTGAACATGTTGACCTCTTGTTTAATGCAGCATACTCTAGGCTAGGATTACTGTCCAGGCATACAATAGACACAGCTTCCTCCCTGAAATTAGGAAAATACGTGTTTAGTGCCTAATTACAAGTATTATTGACAATAGGATTGTTGCCTATGGCTCTTCTAATGAAAATGTGCTGTCCAGAATCAGGAGTCTCCTCAATAGGGCCTACTGCTTTGTGCTTGGCCAAATAAAATGATGCACTTACCTGTGTGCTGTATAGCAACCTAAACTGGTTAAACCTAGACATGAGAATACTCTACCACACACTTGTCACTGGAAAAAAAGCAATGCAAGGCTTGCTGTCCCCTAGTCTAAAGGCAATGTTCACCTCTGTGGGTAGCAAATACTCCACCAGAGGTGTTGAGTGACACTCTCTGCAGCTTCCATAGAAAAAAAACTCCCTTGGCCAGTCCTGCTTCTCTTAGTTTTTTGCAAATCAACGGAATGATCTGCCTGCCTTCTTCACAGCTGATTGCACCATCAAGCTGTTTAAATCCCAATTGCTCTGCTTACTTACCTCTCCTGGGACATGCAACTGCTATCGATGACCATCATCATTACCTGCAATATCTTATGTATGTGGTGGCACTTCCCTTTCTCCATGATGTAAAATGGTAACCTGTCATCACTGTTTTGTCAAATGTAATCAAACTGTACTGTCCTTCACTGTACATCATCATCTGCTTTGTTATTGCCAATGTGCATTCAGTGAAACATCATTGTAATATGACTGTATTCCATTGTACATTATTGTATTTTATTTGGTTGCATTGTATTGTACAGTATCGCTCATCTGCGCCTAACTCTGTAATACTAGTTTTTTGCTGTGTTCTACTGTAAACCCTTTGAAAATAGGATCTTCCTAAAGGTTTTATGTGAAATAAAATCTAAAAAAACTAAACATTTTGGTGTGGTAACACCCCTATGGTGGGCAGTCTGTTTTTCACCTTTAAAAAGAAAAAAGGAATCTGAATCAAATTACCAGCCACATCAGCACATTCTACAGAATGCAAACAATAATAACATATGTTTTTTTTTTAAATTAGGGAAAGTTTGAGGCCTAAAGGGGTTGACAGTGTTCCCTTAATGACACAAAGTGTCAGAGAATAATGTCATGTAGCTCAACATGCTAATTTGTGCACAGAAATACTTGACTTGAACATTTTGTTTTCATTTCTGTCTCCTTGTAGGAGTGCAGCCATTTTGTGCTTGGGCCATTTTCCGCACCCGTCTGTGTGTGGCACTGATCTGACAGTATATACACAAATACCACAGTGCCAATGCAAATGAGGGTTCCCCTCCTGCATACTGGGTATAGCAGTATTTACAGTGGTTTGGTATGTGCTAGATGGACTGGATCACAGTGCTGTCTACTGCATTCTGAACTCAGTCCTTATCCATGTACAATGAGTGGGGAGGAGAATTCAGGGGTGCAATCTGGGGTGGGGGCACTAGATTACCAGGGTGTTGGGCAGTGGTGGACATGATTGGAACCTGGGGAACTCAGATCCAGGAGTAGCAAAATGAGCCTCCAATGAGTTGTCCTGCACAGGTGGTGTGTGCTGTAAGGAACTTGCATTCAGTGGGAGAAGCAACTAGACACCAGGGTGGGCCCACTGACAGGGGTTTGGGCATCACACCTGTGACTGCGGGGGGGGGGCATAGAAACAGTAAATCTCATCAGAAGAAAATTGGTACATCCAGTCTGCCTTGGTTTACTCTGTTGGGACCTGTTGTCTTGGCTGGGTCATTACCTCCCTCACCTTACTCATCTCCCCCTTTCCCTACTGCTTCTCCCTGTGCAACTATTAAGCTATAAACTATTATTCAGTCCCCGCTGTGTTTGAAACCATTAATGGTTCTTGCACCCACCATGTCTGCATATAGGCTGAGCCATAGCTCAAACACATGTGCAGTGTTGTGCAGAGATGCTGATGAGTCCATAACATAGAAACATAGAATTTGTCAGTAGATAAGGACTGCTAGTCCTACCCAGTTTGTCCATTGTTCCCAACCAACACTATCACATTAGACCCTACTTGATCATTGGGTTTCACTCCACCCATTTCTTTTCACTAAGATCCCCTTATGCATATCCCATGCATTCTTGAACCTCACCACCATTTTTGTCCCACCACTGTTTTCATCCCACCACCTTGGCTAGTAGGCTATTTCATGAATCTTCTACCCTTTCTGTGAAAACGTACTTCCTCACATATCTCCTTAAATGTCACCCTCCAGCTTCGTAGCATGTCCACTTGTTCTTGTGCATCTTTTTTTCTGAAACATACTTCCTTCCTTCCTTCCTCCCTCTGCCTTATTTATCCCTGTGAGGTATTTAAAGGTTTCAATCATACTCTCCCCCCTTCTGTCCTCCAGGGTGTACATATTGAGTTCCTTTAGTCTCTCCTCATAGGTCTTGTGGTGCAGGCCCCAATGCCATTTTAGTTGCTGTTCTCTGGACCACCTCCACTCTGTCTATATCCTTCCAGAGATGTGGCCTTCAGAACTGCACTCAGTAGTCTAAGTGAGGTCTTTCCAGTGATCTATATATAGGAAGCACCAGTTCCCTACTTCGGCTGGTGTCAGCGATACATAGATACATAGACAGTGTCAGCAGATAAGGGCCTATGGCCCACCCAGTCTGCCCATTTGAGATTGTAAATTTAGTTTATGTTTTCCAAGAAGTCTGTTGCCCCTTACCCCTGACCTCCAGAATTCCTTTATGTCTATCCCATATATTCTTAAATCCTGTGATTGTTTCAGCCCCCACCACTTCCTCTGGTAGGGTGTTCCACTTGTCCACCACCCGTTCTGTGAAGAAATTCTTCCTCACGTTTCCTCTGAATCATCCTCCCTCCAACTTCATCCCATGCCCTCTAGTCCTGGAACATCTTTTCACTTAAAATAGTGTATTCCTGTACCCTGTTCCTCCCTGTAAGATACTTGCATGTCTCTATCATATCCCTCTCCCTCCTCTCCTTCAGGAGTATATGTTCAGTTCCTTCAACCTGTCCTCATAAGACTTGTGATGCAATCCATGCACCATCTTTGTTGCCTCTCCTCTTACGCTTCTCTCGTCCTTACGTGGTAAGGTCTCAGAACTGTACACTGTACTCCAGGTGGGGCCTCACTAGTGTTTTGTATAGTGGAATTATGACCTCCCTTTTCCTGCTGGTGATGCCCTGCCTATGCATCCCAGCATCCTATTTGCTTTACCTGCTGCCTTGTCACACTGTTTCCCTGCCTTGAGGTCATCAGAGATAACCCCAAGATCCCTTTCCTGCTTGGTGCATGCTATATCCTCACCCCCCAACTGATATATTGTGCCAGGGTTTTTGTGCCCCATATGCATTATCTTGCACTTCTTTGCATTGAATTTCAACTGCCAAACCACTGACCATTCTTCAAGTTTCTGCAGGTCCCTTCTCATTCTGTCTACACCCTCTGGAGTGTCTACTCTGTTACAGAGCTTTGTGTCATCAGCAAACAGTGAAATTCTGCCTTCTAGGTCCTGCGCAATGTCACTGATGAAGATATTGAATAGGACCAATCCCAGCACTGATCCCTATGGTACCCCACTGGTCACTCTTCCCTCTGTGGAGTGACAGCCATTTACCACTACCCTCTGTGTCCTGCCACCCAGCCAGTTACCTACCCACCACACTACTGTCCTGCCCACACCCATATTCCCCAGTTTGTGCAATAGTCTTCTATGTGGCACAGTGTCAAAGGCCTTGCTGAAGTCCAGATAGGCCATGTTCACTGCCCTCCCCTGATCCACCTCCCTAGTCACCCAGTCAAAAACTTCAATGAGGTTGGTCTGACATGACCTCCCCTGGTGAAACCATGCTGCCTTGGGTCCTGTAGTCCATTGACAACCAGATGTTCCACCAATCTCCTTCAGTAGGTGCTCCATGATCTTCCCTACTACCGAGGTGAGGCTGACTGGTCTGTAGTTCCCGCTTCCTCTTGTTCCCACTTTTGCATAAGGGACTACATCTGCTATCCTCCAGTCTTTGGGTACCTCCCTGTTTCCAGTGATCAGCTAAACAAGATAGCCAGAGGTTCAGCCACCACCTCTCTTAGTTCTTTAAGGACCCTGGGTGCACCCCATCTGGCCCATTGCTTTATCAACTCTTATTACTTCCAGTTCCTTCAGGACCTTTCTCGATAAAGGGACTTATGTCCATTTCTGCACCATTCTCACCCCTTGTACTCCATTCGACCCATTACCTCCTCTTCCTCAGTAAAGACTGAGCAGAAATACCTGTTCAATATGTCAGCTTTACTGTTGTCATCCTCCACACAGCCCCCATCCTCCCCTTCAGTCTCACTATCCCACCCTTTGCCTTTCTTTTTTTCACTTATGTACCTGTAAAGGTTTTGTCCTCTACCCGCTGATTTTGCAATGTGTTCTTCTGTCTGAGCTTGGCTTCCTTTACTGACCTCCTGCCTCCCTTTGCTTCTCCTGGTACTTCTCCCTGTCCCCTTCTGCCTGTGTCTTTTGTATTGCCTGAATGCAATCTTTTGGCTTTCACTTTCTTTGCTACCTCTTGGAAACCATAATGGTCTCCTCTTCCTTTTCCTCTTGCTAACCTGCTTAATACATAATTCTGTTGCTCTTGTAGTCCCCATTTTAAATACTGCCCACTGTTCCTCAACCCTGATTCCTGCCCCATTCCCTTAATGCCTCTTTCAAGTATCTTCCCATTTTCCCAAAGTCTGCCCCCCTAAAATCCAGGATACATGTTTTTGTGTGGTTTGGTTCTGCTCTTTCTGTGATTTCAAGCCACAGTGACTGGTGGTCACTGTTCTCCAGGTACTCCCTCACTGTTACCCCCATCACACTGTCCCTGTTTGTGAGCACAAGGTCAAGTATTGCCTTCTGCCAAGTTGGTTCCATGACCAATTGCTTGAGGAAGGCACCCTGAAGGGAGTTCAGGATAAATCTGCTCCTAGTTGCTGCTGCTGGGATGCTCCAGTCCACGTCTGGAACATTGAAGTCTTCAACCAGTACTACCTCACCCTTGTCTGCCATCCTTTGGATGGCTAGCATCAGCTCCCTATCTGTTTCTTCCTCCTGGGCTGGTGGTCTATAGACCACACCTGTGTGGATGGCTGGCCCCATTTTCCTTTCCAGCTTAATCCACAGTATCTCTCCCCCATTTTGTTCCTCCTGGATCTCTGTGGCCCTTATGTCATTTTTTCACACACAGTGCCACTCCTCCTCCCTTTCTGCCTGCCCTGTCTCTTCTGAATATGTTGTAGCCTGGTATGGCCATCTCCCAGTCGTGGTTATCATTACACCAGGTTTCAGTGATGGCCACAAAGTCCAGGTCTGACTGCACCATGACAACCTCCAGATCTTCCATCTTGTTGCTAAGGCTCCTGGCATTTGCACACATGGCCTTCCATGATTTGACCTTCCTAGACTGTTTTGCTGTTCTACTCCAGCCCCTTCCTTGGTTGTCCTTTATCCCTGGTTCTCCTTGCTGTCTGCCCTTCTGCTGAATTTTACCCCTTTTCTGCCTATCCACCTCTTGGGCACTAATCTCCATCTTTGCACACTGCTTTGTGAGACAGCAACTCCTCTGGTTCACTGGTTCCACTGCTAGCTGTGGGGGTGAGCAAATGGGTACCCTCCTTGCTGGCCTGCCACCCCTTTGCTAGTTTAAATGCTTGTCAATGTAGCATTTAAACTTATCATTGAGTGCTTGGATTCCCCTCCAGGATGGATGCAGGTCGTCAGGCTTGAACAAACCTCCATCCTTCCAGGTGGGTCCCCAGTCACCAATGAATCCAAACCTTTCCTCACAACACCAGTTCTTCAACCATGAGTTAAAGTTCCTGGTGCATGCACTCCTATGCTCTCCCTTGCCTCTCACAGGTAGTACTTTTGAGAAAGTGACAGAAGTAGCTACTTGCTTGAGACCCCTCCCCATTTTCCGAAACTCTTCCTGAACTTCCTTTGGCTCCCATTTGCCAGGTCATTAGTACCCTAGGTGGATAATGACATCCAGCTCACCTCCCATCTTGCCTTCCCAGTGATCCCCAGGATCTTCCTTCCATCCCTCCATGCCATGGCACCTGGTAGGCACCTCACCTCTCTGTCCTCCCCCTCCTGTGTTCCTAGCTGGATCCCTCTTATGATGGAGTCCCCCACCGGGATTCGCTTCCTCCTCCTCCTCTAGGGTCCACTGCTTTCCCCGCTGAGGTCACTTCCTTGGCTAACCTCCACAGCCTTTCCTTCCACTTCTCTGGGTACCTCTCTTGATGCACCCCAGCATCCCACTAACACACCCAACTGTTTTGGAACATGCAAACATAAGAATGTAATAATAATAATGATTAAATAAATATGATAATATAAATATAATGGCATGCAAATAGCACCTTAGCACCTTGCATACCCTATGGACTTATTAGCATACTGATGGCTGAAAATGACTCATGGGGCAAAACCACTATCTTGTGTGGACACGTTATCTTTCTTTGCCTCTGTCAGCCATTGACCTAAAAAGAGCTATGATTGTGGATTGCATGGTCCCTAGGCACTGCACTGCTACAGCTACAGCTTCCATTTTCAGACATGCAGAGCTGTCTTTCTGAAACTGTCCCCATGGCTGGCAGTATGCTAATTTATGTGCAGCACTAAGGCGAGTGCATCACTAATGGCTGACTGTGAAAATTGGGGTCAACTAACAACAGAAAACAGAAATTGTACTATTATCTTTAAAGTGACAGTGGCGCACACTGGTATAGGTTTGTTATTACATAAAGTCTCTAGGTGCATGATCCTGGACTGGTGACTCTCTTCTGCCTGTGTTTCTGCCCACTGTCTTGTTTGGAAATCTGCAACAGATCCCAAATGTGAGACATCAGTGCCCTTATTATAGGAAGGGTGGGAGGGCCTATGCTGTGCAGATAAAAGCAGTAGTACTTTGTTGACTTTAGCAAGCTGCTCTACCATATTTTGATGTTACTGGCTCACTCACCTGTCACAATTCAGCCAGCTAACAAAACAAAACTCTTTGCCCCACTGAATAGAATGTTGTAGCAAATTGTTATTCATAAAAATATTTTTTAATATCTGGTTATAGAGTATGGTTATTTATGTGTCATGTGACACTGGGACATTGGTGACTTATTTAAAACTTCAAATATTTTATTTACCAGAATGGACGCTAAAAGTCAAGAAATTTATTTATTTATTTAAATTAAATTTTGGTAACTAGGTAGGCCCACTGGAACCTTGCGGTCCCTTTTTCAGGGGTGACCCGGGTTTAGTTACGTGTACCTAGAGGGAGGGAAAAAACAATGCAAACAATATGTACAGCACAGCAAGGCTTACATAGAGTGCATGAATAAACGTTATAGTACAGAAACTGATGCAACCAATGCTTCAGACTTTTATTAGGTACAGACCAATTGACAGTTGTAAAACCTATATACTGTAAGTGTGAGGGACAGTTCTGCCACCAGACTGATGGACCCATCCATCCATGTCCCACCATTCTTTAGCAGGGATATCACCCTGCATTTTGGTCCCTTGGTAGGACCCTAAGTGAGGCAGAAGCACTGAGGCCCTTCCCTAGGTGTGCTTTTAGCCCTTTCTTAAAACCATCAATGGTGGGGCTGTCTTGTATCTCTCTTGGGAGCTCATTCCAGAGTTTGGGAAGGGTGACCCTGAGCGACCATTGACCTAGGGATGATCTAGCCCTGGGGATTTCTAGTAGTGTCCGATCTGTGGATCTGTGCTCTCGTCTCGTTGTCTTACGGATGAACAGGTCCCGCAACCTGAGAGGGGCCCTGGGTTGCTGTAGCTTATAGGCCTGGAGCACCTTGCAGTGGTGTTCCATTCTATCTGCCCTGGTGGTGAAACAGTTGACCCTGTGATAAAGCGGGCTCAGTCGCTGTCTTTCGTAGCTCTCAACGACTGGAGCAAGGTTGCTCCATAGAAAAGGGTGGGGAAAATTGTCCCATTCCCTACCACCTTCCTAGTTTCCTTGGTTAGAAAGGGGTTAAATCTATAGAGGAGGCCCAGTTTTTGGTTTACTACCTTTGTGAGGTGGTCAATGTGCTTCCTGAATGAGACCCCCTGGTCAATGTACATTCCCAGGTATTGCATGCTGTCCACAACTTCTATCCCTACTCCATCCCTGGTGGAGAGTGATAGGTGGTTGGATCTCCTTTGGACCAGTCTATTTGGGCAAAAGAGCAGGCTTTCATCATTTTGCTATTCAGGAACAGCCTATTAATCTGATACCAGGATTCAAAGGCTGCAAGGTCCTGACTCAACTCCTGGTTTAAGGACCCCGTGTCCTCTCCTGTCCTGTACAGCACTGAGTCATCGCCATACCGCATGACTTTTGCCCCTCCACAGTGCTGGGGGAGGTTGTTTATGAAAAGGAAGAATAGCAGGGGGCCTACGATTGACCCCTGTGGGACAACTGAGGGTACTGGGCGCTTATCTGATATAGCACCATTCCACCGGACCATTTGTGTCCTGCCTCTGAGGAAGTCTATGAACCATTGCAGGGCTGTTGTGTCCATCCCCAGCCCCCTAAGTCATTCCAGAAGTAGCTGGTGGTTGACCAGGTCAAATGCCTTGGTGAGGTCAATGAAGACCGCACCAAGTACTTTGTTCTGGTCTAAGGCTTCATACACATCAGTTGTGAAGCTTATTGGGGCTGTTTCAGTCCCCTTGTTTTTTCATTCTAAAACTGTGCTGTTTGGCCTGCATGTTGTGCAGTTCCAGATGGTGGCTTACCTGTTGGTAGACAACCTTCTCTAGCAGCTTGCTTAGGGTACTTAGACTGGAGATAGGCCTAAAGTCTTCCATGTCTCCATTTGGCCCACCTTTTGGGATTGGGGTCACCAGTCCAACCTTCCACAGAGCAGGAATTTTCCCTCCTGTCAGGGACCTATTAAAGAGCTGAGCTATAGGTACTGCAATAGCAGGGGCTCCTATTTTCAGCAGCTTGGGTTCCAGATTGTCGTGCCCTGCAGTGCCATCTGGTCTCAGGCCTCTGTGCAACTTCAGGACTTCCCCTGCCGATACCAACTTAAGGCGGAATTCGGAACCCTGATGCAGGACTTTTGGGTGCTCTTAGCCACCCTGGGGAGGGTTCCCTGGGTGTGTTTGGTGACCCGAATCTTTGCTGGGATTGCCCTTTCTGAACCTCTGCAGGTCTAGAAAGAAGTTGTTGAAGGCATTGGCCTATCTATAGAGGTGGGGAGTTGTGTCCCGTTTGCTTTTATTGGCCCGACCACCTTACTCTTGCCCCCCTTGAGCAGAGTGTTAATGTGTCCCAGAACTTTTTTGGGTTTGCCAGGTTCTTGGATTTCAGCGCATGCAGGTAACACTTTTTGCATTTTTGAGTTCCCATTTGCAGCTGTTTCTGGCTTCCCGGTATCACACCCAATCTTGTTGGAGGTTTAAGTGCTTGAATTTCCCCCATAGTTTGTCTCTGTCCTTCAGCCTTCTCTTGAGATCAGGGCTGAGTCACCTGGCATCCAGAACTTTGACCCTGATCATCTTCCTGGGCACATGTTTGTTAGCTACTGACATAAAATGTCTGGTGAAGCCTTCAAGGGCTCCATCTATCGAGCTGGTATCAAGGGCTTGGGCCCAGTCAATTTCCAAGAGGACTTGAAGGAAGGAGCCTTTGTTTAGTGCTGCATAACTTCTGGTCCAATAGGTTATGGGGGGGTTGCTTGGGGAAATTATTCCTCCACACCAGAAGGGTAGGTGTGTGGTCACTGAGCGAGTCTGCACATGTTCCTACCAAATTGGCCCTTTCTGGATTGGTCACTAGTATCCAGTCTAGCGTGGTATGGTTCCTAGTCTTGTGGTTGATGCATGTGGGCTTGTGCATCAGCTGTGTGAGAGTCACACCCAGGAGGCTGTTTTTGACCTTCCCGGCTAGCTTATCCCCCCAGTTTAGGTTGAAATCTCCAAGTATTATCTTTTCACAGCTAGACTGGGTGGGTACGGTGTTTGTCAGCATTCTCAGGGCTTCCAAGGCCTTCTTTGGGGTGTTATAGGTGCAGCCAACAAGTAGTGGCTTGTGGTCCCCGACAAGAACTTTGACAAACAGTACTTCGCACCCCTCTCATTTGAGATCCGTAGTAGAGATCATGGTTGCGTTGATTTGAGACCTAACATATATATCAGGACTCCCCCACACTTCTTCCCCTGCCTATCCTTTCTAAATGTTTTAAAGTCTTGCAGTTCAACCTTGTGAGGGAGGACATATGGCTTCAGCCAGGTTTCAGAGATGCATATTATGTCAGGGGAGTAGAGGCTGGCCCAGGCCTCTAGTTTGTGCATCTTGGGCCTCAGGCTGTTAATATTTATGTGGGCCACCCTCAGCCCTCTAACTTTGTCCCATTCCGGTGTGCTAGGTGTTAGGTGGGGGATGCTAGTCCTGGAGGGGCCAGGGTTTGGCTCTTTATCACCTCCCATTAGAAGCAGGAGACCCAGGAGGAGTGTCTTAGCATTGGCTTGCATAGGGGTGGGGTATTTTTTATTGTTGTGGGCCCTTATGTACATAACTGCATCCATGAAAAACCCTTGTTTATCTAGTATATATAGCCATCATATACAGTAGGTTCTGAAACATGGGTGGTGACACTCTGGGGTAAAGTGACCCCCATCTGGACTGACTCCGCTGGTGTAGTGCCCAGTCTGGCCTATGGTGACATGATCAGTTGCAGCAATTGTCAGTACATATAGGGTTCCCAGAAAAATCCAGAAGCCCCCCCTCATTTGGTATCCCATAGTGAACCACCACCATATTTCTCAAAATCCAGCCATAACCTTACTTAGGGATTCCCTGTAAGCCTTCCCAGAGGTGCCTTGGTCATATATGCAGCCCCCCTAAATCAGGAGGTTGTGTAGGGTAAACTGGAACTAGTGACACCCTGTTCTGGTGGCTGTAATGGCTGTGCTTTGGTCAGATCTAAGGCAACGGTAGACAAGCTAATTTGGCAGCCAAGGTAGGTCAGAAGATAGTTCTGGAGACTGCATAGGTTAGGGTAGTAACTAAATAAACTGGGTGCGCTGGCAGTACAGTATATTAACAACACAGTATGATTATGTGAGCACTGGTACACTCTTTTCAAAACAATCAAATAATAGACAGATTCTGGACACTGTGTGGGCTGGGCTAAAGAACAGAAATAAACTGGGTGAAACTGGCAAAAGAGATGGATCAGATACAGTAAAAACCCCAGCACTGCGATATCAAGCTAGTACGCTTCTTTCCCCGCCGTAATAATAACAAGTAGATACAGATTCTGGAGCACTGTATAGGCTAGGCTAATGCAGGAGATAGACTAGGTGAACTAGCAGTTGAGATAGGTGGGGGAAAAAAAATAAATAAAAAAATAAAATTAAATTAAACTGGTAAGAACACAGTACTACGATAGCCCTTTTTCTATCCTTAGTTCACGGCAGGCTTATCCTGTTTTCTGTGCATGCTAATGACTCAGAGGTTGAGCAGTGGCTGAGCCCCTTTAAGCTGCTCCAGATATTGGGCGACTGTTGCAAGTTTTGGATGTGTTGGGCTATCTCCGAAGCCTATCTAAGTTAAGGTGGTGGTGCGGGGTGGGTGGGGGTGATTCCTTCTCCTGCTTCCTCTAAATGGAAATGAAGATGAGTTTTCTTTTAAAGTTGCTGTCTTTCCAGCAGGAACGGGCCTTTACTAAGTGCAGACTGGTACAAAGATCAAGAATTTGACTTAAGCTAGGTTGATGAAATTGTTTCCAAAGTGATATGCATTCCAGACTACTGAATAACTGATAAACAGATATCTGGTTAGGGTTGAGGATCAATGCACAGATAAAAAAAAACAAACACCTCAATTTTCTGTAATGCTGAACATGTATTTTTACTTATTTCTCTAAAACGAAAGTTGCTCCAGGTATGACAAGCATTTGTCAATGCTGAACGTTGGTTGCTTGTTAAACAATTTGATGTTTTTCTAGAGAGAGAAGTCAAGAATCAAGAGTAATTTTTGGTTTGGGACTTGGGAGTAGATCCAGAGGGTAGGGTGGCTGGGTTGAGAGTAGACCTACTGCAACTGGGTCTGGCCTTGCCGGGCCTCTGCTGGTTCTTCTCCTCTGGTGGGTCGCTCACTGGGCTGTCAGGCTGCAGGCAGCCTAGGCTGGCAACAATGGGGCACTGGCTCACTCAGGCTTGGCTGTTCTACTGGTTGAGGACTGTGACTGGACTGACAACCACCCCTCAGCTCCAGGCAGGCAATAAAGTCCTCCTCTCTCTCCAGGTGACTTGCACTCCTGGACTGGGTTGGGCCTGCCTCACTACTGCCTACCCTGGGCATCCATCCTTCTTTGTTGCTGATCTGGTTCTTCTTGTGGCACCACATCCCATATCCTTCTCTTTCTTTGATTTTCGGCCTGCTCGGTGGCCCGGGCTGTGGGTGGTGTGGCATGGATAGGCAGATTGGGGCGAGCGATGCTGCATCAGCTCTCAACTAATGAACATTAGAGAAGGGCCTCAGTGCAGGCCATGGACTGTGAGGCAATATGGCTCTCTACCCTCACTGGCATCTGTCCATAGATGAATGAAGGAAAGGACCCAGAGTGGTGGGTGGGGCAAACCAGCGGAGCAGACTGCCGACTTGCTTGCTGGCACTTACTCTCAGTCTCGGAGCAACAGTGCTGATGGGTGCTCTACTGGTCACTTGTTTTCCCTGTCTGTCTGGTAGCCCTCCACTTTATGCAAATTAGAGAACTGAAGCCCTCTCCGATTGGAGTGTCTTCAGTCCTTTGAAGAGCATGATCGTTCAGCCCACCCAGCAGAGAGATGCACCAGGACCACACCAAGTGGCCATTGGTGTAGACTGCCTAACCCATTCCGAGTCCCTAGTCTTGTGTATTGCATCTAACTTGGCAATGACACACACCCTGAAATCCCTTATTGCCACAATACATTGGCTTGCACATGTGCGCAACCAATGTGAAAAGGTACATTTCTGTCTCAGTGAACCTTTTTCTCTCTACCTGGTTATCAAAATCCAGTAAATAAAATCATGTTCTCTATCATTCAAGAAAGCAATACATTCAATTCAGACAGTGTCCAGTTTTCAAACATGCAAGATCCAATTCAGGCTTGGTTTTAAATTATGCAAAAATGCTGTAAGATGCATTACATCAAGTTATGTGTCTACAACAGCTTTTGTTGTCCAAGCAATGAAACCAGTAAGATGCAGAAGTCCTACACATGGCATAAAAACCAGCAGACTTTTTTTTTTCAGAACGTCACAGAGTATAGATTGTGACTAAATGTACATGCACTGTAAACAAATAACATCACACACCTTTAACTGCCTTCAAACCCTTTCAACTTGACAATTGATATGCACCTCATGGAGCTCAGCTATGCACTTCTGGATTACTGTGACTATTTCCAAAGATGAACTTCAGAAGTTTGTTTTAACCAGCATTTCCATATACAAATAATGTGGTTCTGTCTAAGGTGGGTTTAGATAATACACCCTTTCTCTTGCCCAACTGAAACAGCAGCAAGACGATTGCCAGAAATCAGTCATATTTTGAAGTCAGCATTTAAATGTTATGAGCAAGTCTAAAAACACTGGCCCACACCTATGTTATTTTACCACCTCGCATGCAAACGCTACAAATTCAAAACATTTGAAAACAGAAAGAAGATTTGGCTGGATCAAAACTCTCCAGACTTCCCAACACACTTCATCAAACCAGCATTTGTCAAAGCCAAATGTTTCCTTGCATGGTATATGTAGTGGGGTGTATTGTGCTAGAGGGGGGCAGGTAACGGAGGGTTCAGGGCAGACAGTATGCAGAGGAAGGGAGTGGGAGGGTTTAAATGGATGCCAAGATAAGGAATGGAGGATGAGGGGAGGACTGCATGCAGATGGAGGCAGCAGAGCAGAAGGGTTAAATTGGATGCCAGGACATGGAATGGAGGGTACAGGGCAGATAGCACAGAAAGGGAGGGAGCAGGAGGGTATATTTGGATGCCAGGATGGAGGGTGCAGGGTGGATAGCATGCAGAGGGAGGGAGGCAGAGGGTTTAATTGGATGACGGGATGGGGAAGGACAGCACGAATTATTTGCATGTGTAGGAACTACAGGGGGCTCTGTGTTGGCAGAACCCAGTGATGTCCCTCCCAGATTGGGAGCACTGCTACACATAGTACTTCTGTATCACCACCCTTGACCACCTAATCCAGTGCCTTCAGTCAGCTCCAGAACCCGGGTTGTTAGTGTTGGAGCACAAAATACTACCTGCTGGGCCATCTGATGGCTCACAGGTAGACATTTCTGAAAAAGTGAACCCTTAAGGATGGGCAAAAGCCCTTTTCTGTAAGGTTCAATAAGTTTACTAATACCAAAGAAACAATAAAGTATCTGGGCTCATTGGCTTGTTTATTCAAGAAGAAGGTATGACCTGGGGTTGGATCACTTGTGTGAAAGGGGGACAATGCCAGGCCCCTAGACATCTGAGGAGGAAATTCGCATTAAATCAATCAATTTTCAACCTGTTTCTATCCTTTGTGTGTGTGTTTTTCTGCAGGAATAGGAAAGCACACCATTTTGGTAGTTTTTGGGATCATGGACCCAGTGACATCAGTGACCTATCACATATAAGAAGCCACTCCCAGTGTGTTACTTCGTGCTCATGTCCCAGAGCATGAGTGGAACAGAGAAGGAGTGGAACAGGTTATTGGTGTCTTAGGCACTGGCAGGCCTCCGCAGGAGACTGCAGGCAAGTAGGGGGCTCTACTGCAGCCAGACATACAGGAGGTAGTAATGTACTTTTTAGTTCTTAATACATTACTGTACACTGTAGAGGCAGCTACATGTGGGGGGTATTGGATAATTGCTGGAGGGAAAGCAAGAAGGCAGCAGGTACAAGAGGAACTATAGGAGACACCATATCTGGGATAGAGTGACATTGGAAGAACAATAGGAGAAAGTTATCAAAAGGCAGGAGTAATGAGGCAGGAGGGTACAGGAAGAGCTTTACCTAGAAATAACAACCATTAAAAGGGAAAGCAGGTAACCTAGCTAGGGTAAGGTGTTATAGTAAGTCCTGATAGATGGTGTAGGTGGTAAAGCAGCATGTAAAGGGAAGGTACAATAGGGGCAAGGTGCTTTAAGAAGCCGAAGAGAATGATTCATAACAGCAGATATTGGAGGTGTGCAGTGCAATGGAGCTGCACTTTCTGGGAGACATTCTGGAGACTGAAGTGCTGCCCCATCCTTTCTAGGTTGACAGTGCAGGTTGCTGGATAGGGCCCAGAGGACCTCTTGCCCACCCAGTAGCCACTGAGCCTGCTGCCTTTGGCCTAGATGTTCTGTAGGAAAAGGAGGGAAAGCTGTACTTTGGTGGGCTCTGATAGGATGGGAGCGGCGGGTCAGGGGCACATTCCTCAGCCTGTGCTACTACAGAACTCCTTCACTGTTCAGTAGGATGGGACTGTTGAGAGAAGGCACCCAAAGTGTTGGCAAGAGAGGATGTGGGTGTCCTCCAAGGGGGGAGGTCCAAAGATGGGAGGTATAGAACCCCAGCAGATGAGAAAGCAGTTTATGGTGGGGGACTCAGCTGTGAGGTAGATAGACTTAGCAGCAGAAAGGGGTGTAGAGGGATGCTTAAGGGCCTACCTGGTGTCTCAACTCAGAATAATGGACAGCAGATCCTAAGGATCGCCTGTGTAGCATGGCAGGGGGGAGATGGATGTCATTGTCCACTGGGGACAAGTGACCCAGTAAGGGATGGGGTTGGGGTAGTTCAGGGAGAGTTCAGGGAACTGGAGAGGGGGCCTAAGGCAAGTAGCATGAACAGCTGCTTTCACTGAGGTGCTACCTGTCTATGACTTAGGGGAGGGCAGGATGCTCTGTACCAGGGTCTTCAACACTTAGTTGAAAAATGGTGCAAGGAGTTGGGGTTTGGCTTCATTGGGAACTGCGGGCTGTCCTGGAAGAATACGGGTTTATATAGAGGTGATAGCCTGCATCTTTCTGGGAAGGGTACCACCTTTCTCAGTGGAAAGTTTTAATTTTACCATGCTGAATAATTAAACTATTAGAGTGGGGAGGTGGTAATACAAAAGGAGATACAATCTGTCCCCCTCCACAGATTCAAGCCAAAGGGAAAGAGGGCCTGAGGAGAGGAAACTCATTCAGGGCACAAGTTAAAGGAGGCAGACGCATAGTAGGGGACAGGGACAAGAACAGAAGAGGCAGAAATGGAGGTGTTGAGGAGGCAATGCACGAAAAGGGTAGCGGGCGGGGAGGTAAGTTTTAAGTGAATGCAAAGGCAGGAAGGGTGAAAGGGAGTTGTAGACAGAAGGGGAACAAGGTGTGGAAAGCATGTGTGCCAATGCAAAGAGTCTTGAAAACAAAATTGCAGATCTGGGGGCCATAATGGCGAGGGCAGACCTGAATCTTGTGGCCATAACTTGAGTTGTGGGTGCATAGGGACCCACAAAAGTGGGAATTCCATACTCAGGCTACACTCAGTTCAGAAAGGATGGGGAGGGGAGAAAGGATGGAAGGGATGTGCTGTACATGATGGAGGGTATCAGGATAATGGAAATGCAAGGGAACCTTGGGATAAAGGATGGGATGGAGGTGCCATGGGTCCCCCTGGAGACAGGAGCCAGAGCCACTATTCATGCTGGGGTGATATACAGACCTGCAACACAAAATGAAGAATTGTATAAGGTACTGCGGAAAGCCATCAGCATAATGGCAAAAAATGGTGGAGATGCTGCAGGTGGGGGACTTCAATTTGCCAGATGTAGATTGGAGCCTCCCAGACATGGTCTTGGCTAAAAGCAGGGCCATCCTAGACTCCCTCCGGGGGCATTTCTCAGCCAACTCATGAAACAACCTACTCAAGGTGGGGCAATACTGAAGCTGGAGCTCACAAACAGGGGCATCATTGCAGATTTCAAGGTGGGATGCAGCGTAGAGAACAGTTATTATTGTACAGTGTAGTTTAACATAATGAGGGTGGTAGAGACATGCTACACATGGATGAGGGTCCTGGAATTCAGGAAGACAGATTTAAAACAAGCATTTGTCAATGCCAAATGTTTGCTTGCTGGCATTGGCAGTGGTAATGTAGAAGTTACAGAGCTGCGTAATAGGAATGGCAGTGAAGTACTGAAAGCCAACCCCACCACCACCCCTGCAGAGAGTGACAGGCATTGGGGTGTGCATTTGGGTCATCAGGCATAACGGCCTTGCCATTTCACCACACCCCACCCTGCAGACACTGACAAGTTATCACGGTGTTCACTGGGGTGTTTGGCCCTTATCACGCACCCATTTCATTAAATGCGGTGAGATGGGTGCGATATAGGAGAATGGGATGAACTTTGGGGCTGAAGAGTCCAAGGCATACCTCGATACCAGCCACTGGCTGCAGGGTGTGGAATGGTATGAGCATTACAGGCAAGAATCCCAAGTCACACCCCTGATGCCTGTCATTCTCTACAGGGTTGAGCGTTATGGTTGGAAACCCTAATACCTCAGGCATTCATTGGTATTTTCACTCCAAATTTTCAACATGTTTTTTTTTGTGACCCCACCTCATGAACAGGGGGAATATCAGTTTGTTAGCCTAAAGCTGCTTATGCACAGCGAATGCATTTATACCCCAGGTGCAAAAACATTCAACAGGATGTAAAAAGACAGCTGTACTGTTCATGGGGAGATGTAAAATGGCAATGTTGCAAATCTGCAGTACAAATATTTAAAAAATGATGAAGTCATGAGCGTACATAGAAACTGTGCAACACACCGTAATATAATTAGGTTGGGGATATTTTACAGCAGATTGTCAACTCAGGCATTTGGTGCCTCCGATCATGAACAGTGTCACTGTGATTTTCTTTATCTGTGCGAACAATGATTCCCCACAGCGACCATGCATCTCAGTGCTGAAAGTGTGAAAACACACTTCAGCCATGTTATGAAAAATGACAGCTGTACTGTTCATATGAAGTGTGAAAAATGCCACTGGTGAAAATCTGGACTGAAAATATTGCAAAGTCATGAACTCACGAGGGTGCATGGAAACTGCGCATTGCTCACTCTAACACAGTCATTTTATGGACTTTTGTCACAAAATTTTCAACATAGCCATTTTAAGACCTCTGCTCATGAACAGTGTAACTGTGATTTTCTTTAATCTGTCCTAACATTGATCTCGCACACCATCAGTACCACAGCGCCATGCGAAAACATACTTTGGAAGATATATGAAAAATGGCAGCTGTACTGTTCATAAGGAAGTGTAATAAAATGGCAATGTTGAAAATCTGGAGTCAAAATATTAAATTTGCAAACTTACGAGCATGCATAGGAACTGCGCAACGCACGCTCGTAAACAGTCATTTTTAGGATTTTTTCACCAAATTTTCAACATAGCCATTTTAAGACCTCTGCTCATGAACAGTGTCACTGTGATTTTCTTAATGTGTCCCATACATTGATTTTGCACATACTGCGCCATTGTGCACTACATGGGTGGGAACACATTTTGGGCAAGATGTGAAAAATGACAGCTATACTGCTCATAAGGAGGTGTGGTAAAATGGCAATGTTGAAAATCTGGAGTGAAAATATTGAAAATTACGCAACTTACTGGTGTGCGAGGAACTGCGCAATGCACCCTCGTAAAACAGTCATTTTTAGAATTTTTTCACCAAATTTTCAACATAGCCATTTTAACACCTGAGCTCATGAACAGTGTCACTGTGATTTTCTTTAATTTGTCCCTGCATTGATCTCGCCAGCATACGACCGCGCCATTGTGTGCTACATGGGCAGAAACACGCTTGGGTGACATGTGAAAATGACAGCTGTACTGCTCATAAGAAGGTGTGATAAAATGGCAATGTTGAAATCTGGGTGAAAATATTGACAATTCATGAGCTCACGAGTGTGCGTGAGGAACTGCGCAATGCACCGGTCAGAAACAGTCATTTCAGGATTTTTTTCACCAAATTTTCAACATAGCCATTTTAAGATCTCTGCTCATGAATAGTGTCACTATGATTTTCTTAATTTGTCCCGACATTGATTTCCGACAATCGCCTCGCGCCATTCTGCCACATGGGTGGAAACACATTTTGGGTGAGATGTGAAAAATGACAGCTATACTACTTAAAAGAAGGTGTGGTAAAATGGCAATGTTGAAAATCTGGAATGAAAATATTGAAATTTCACGAACTTACGAGTGTGCGTAGGAACTGTGCAACGCACCCTCGTAAAACAGTCATTTTTTGGAATTTTGGCACCAAATTTTCAACATGGTGTTTTTGGGACCCCTTCTCATGAATGATATCTCTGTTACGTGGTATTCAGGCCCAAAGGGTGATTTCACAGTCACTGTACGGTCACTGCGCGAAATCACCCTTCGGGCATGAATACCAGCATGATAGTGACATAATTCATGAGAAGGGGTCCCAAAACCCCCATGTTGAAAATTTGGTGCAAAAATTCCCAAAAATGCCCGAGATATGCAATAAAGTTGAAACCCCCCTATGTAACTCATTATACAGCTTACCGCATTTCCTCAGTTCGGGGTCGGCTTTGAAGAGTGCAGACGTGTTCCCGTCCATCAAGATCGCCGCGCTGGAGTCCGGAGGCATGGAGTGAGGGGTGGGGAGGCTGGGCAGTGGGTGGGTGGCAGGTTGTGGGAGGCTTCGGAGACTCTCCAGACGGGACCGTTTTATTTTACAGGTTTTAAAATAAAAAGACATTGTGGGATGTTTGCCATGCTGGGTGGGCCTCAGCGATGGCACAAAGACTCTGGGCGGGGAGCATTCAGCAGACGGGGATTGGGCACCCGTCGCAAAAAAGACGTCATGGACGCTTGCCACGCTGGGGTGGGCCTTGTGCATGGCACAAAGACTTGGGTGGAGTTCAGCTTTGACAGGGATTGGGCACCTGGTCGGCTATTCACTACGGGGCGTGCACGCTGTTCGTGCGGCGGGGAGCTGCGTGAGCAGCCGATATCTTATCGGTGCTCACCGCTTAGCCCTTTCAACTGTATGCCACTGCATTTTGAAGCATGTCATAGACAGCTCCAAAATGCATTGGCTTACAGGGGCCGCGCCTGCCAGCTGGCTGCCTGAATTGGAGGAGGAGGTGACACACCTCCGAAATCTCCGATCAAGACACTATGTTTCTTGCACATGCGTGCAAGCAAACATTAAAATGAAAAAAAAATGAGCGAATGCTTCAGAGATGACCTAACAGGGGAGATTTCCAGGGTGGGTGGCAGGACAATGGGGTAAAGTAAGGGAAGGCGCAGTGAGGGCAAAAAAACTCTGCATAGAGGAAGTGAGCAAAAACAGGAGGGAAAAGAGGCCACTACACTTCTTGAGAGAAGTGACTGTCAAAGTAAAGGTAACGACTAAGGGGGTGACATTCAAGCAGTACAAGGAGATGCAGAGGGAAGAGGATAGGGAGGTGTACCAGGAAAAGCAGAAGGAAGAAGGGAAGGGAAGGTGGTGAGGGGTACAAAGGCACAAACAGAGGAAAGTATAGCTAGGCGTAGCTAAAGGGGTCGACTGTGTTTTTTTTAGGCACATAAGAGAAAAGAGGAAGACAAGGGCAGGGACTGTGAGGATAAGTAGAGCAGGGGAGATTGTGCAAGGGTGGATCAGGAAACAGCAGATATCCTGAACAGCTACTTCTGCCCAGTCTTCACAGTGGAGAGAGAGGGGGACAGACGACATAGAAGTAGCAAGAACATTTTGAGGAGGGAGGTGGACACAAGTCCATTCATGGAGGAAAGAGCCTTGAGGAGTCTTGCAAATCAAACATGGATAAGGTTATGGGACCACTAGCTGGTAATGTAACTTTACTGTATTTCATCTATGCCATGTGTGAGTTAGAACTATTGCACTGCTAACACACTTTTAGGCAGTGGGGAAGGCTAGCAGGATGCTCAGGTGAATAGGGAGGAGTATCACCAGCAGAATTGGGCAGGTAGTGTTACCCCTGTATAGATCAATGTTGAGGCCCCACCTTGAATGCTGTTTCCAGTTCTAGAGGCCCCATCTCCGGAAGGACACAGATAGGGTGGAGGCGGTACAGAAGAGGGAAACCAAAATGATGCAGAGCCTGCATCAAAAGACCTATTAGGAAAAACTCAAGGAATTAAATATGTACTCTCTAGAGGAAAGGAGGGAAAGGGGGACATGAAAGAAACATCCAAATACCTCACTGGTATTCATAACGTACATGAAGGTAGCATTTTACATTGAGAAGGATGCTTGAGGACAAGGGGGTCATGCTATGAAGCTGGAGGGGGAAGGAGACATAGAGGAAATGTAAGGAAATACTTCTTTATGGAAAGGGTGGTGGACACCTGAAACAGCATCCCAGTGGAGGTGGTGGGTCATACAACAGAAACAGGATTCAAGCATGCATGGGATAGACACAAGAGGACTTTAGAAATAAGGCAAAGTGGAAGATCAGAGATCAAGTAGGGTCTGCGGTGGCACAGTAGGTAGGAACAATAGGGTATACTAAGTGGGCTAAGAGGTCCTTCTCTGCCAAAAGCTTCTATGTTTCTATGTAAACTGGATACAGAACTGGTTGATAGATAGATGATAGAGGCTGGTGGTAAATGGCATTCACTCTAATAAGCAGAGAGTGACTAGTAGGGTAGCTCTGGGCTCAGTGTTGGGACAAGACCTCTTCAATGTCTTCATAAGTGACATTGCAAAAGAGCTGGAAGGGAAGGTGTGCCTCTTGTCAAATGACACAGAAATCTGCATTTAAGTAGATACTCCAGAGAAGGTGTAGAGAATGAGTAGCGATCTGAGAAAACTCTAGCAGTGGTCAGTGGTAAGGCAGCTGTGTTTTAATGCAAGGAAGTGCAAAATCATGCTTCTAGGGTGCAGAACCCCAGGGATTGTATGGAAAATGGGGGGAGAGGAACAGTCACAAAGCAGGAAAGGAATCTTGGGGTATCATACCTGATGACCTGACATGACAGTAGGCAGTGACAGCAGGATGCTGGGTACATGGGGGGATCACCAGCAGAAAGAGAGAGGTGGTGTTACCACTGTATCAGTTGTTGATGAGACCACATATGGAGTACTGTGTCCAATTCTGGAAACCACATCTCAGGAGGGACATGGATAGGGTAGGGGCTGTCCAGAAGAGGGTAACAAAAACATGGCAGGTGTTGTATCATAAGCCTTTTGAGAATAGACTGAGGGATCTCAAGATGCACACCCTGGAGGACCAGAGAGGCAGCAAAGGGGGGGGGCATGCTGGAGACCTATGAGTACTTCATGGGGGGGGATAAGATACAGGATGGGAGTATCTTTCAGAAGGGCAGGTACATGAGGACAAGGCGGCATGCAATTAATTTGGAATGGGGGAAAATAGGAGGGATGCGATGAAGTACTGTACTTCTTCACTGAAAGAACAGTGGACACCTGGAACAGTCTACCAGAGGAGGTAGTGGGGGTGAAAACGGTGGTGGGCTTCAAGCATGCATGGGATAAGCACAAAGGAATCTTACAAGGGAAGCAGAGGGGAACAGCCAGAAATCAGGTAGGGTCTGCAGTGACTCTTTAGGCAGTGACAAACTGGACAGACTGGATGGGCCAAGTATCTGCTGACAAATTCTCTCTCTATATATGTTAGTTTAACAGTTTGTTAATCACATCCTAGGGGATTCCATATTGCCCTAGGGGTGATCGACTGTTACTCTAATGCCTGGAACTGCTCTACTGCTTTAAAAAAAAATGAAATCAAAAGAAAAGTGTTAGAAGTATATCATTTGAATGTTTTCCTCACTGAAAGGGAGATTTTTAATAAAATAGCTCAGCCACCAACTGTTTTAGAATGCTGGTTCTGAATCTGAATGTGTCGTTCCTTCCAGTCATTCAGCAGTACTAGAGGATAGGATACTGACAGTAAGAATTCATGGGCCATGGTGATCAGGTTATACTTCACAGTGTAACAGAGATTAAGTTAAGGGTCTCAGAGTGGTGACAGCCAATCAGATTGCAGCATTTTCAAGACTATTTTTATAATGCTCCATACTGAAGTCCTTTTCACACATAGCAAAACGTGTTTTTATTAGCTGCTGGCTTGTTTTCTGGAAACAATTATTTCTTCTGTGATCTGCAATAAAAGGTGTTCTGAGAATTTTAATTACAGCATAGCTTTCAAATGCAGAGATTTTAGGACTTAACGGCAATAAATGCTGCCTTGTATGACAGCCAGGATATCCTGCCTGAGAGATTATTTAGCGAAACTGGGTGGCAAAAAAGCATACCTAACACAGCCTGCCCAAATGTTTACTGCCTATTCTGTCTCTGCAGACCCTAACTGGTCTCTGGTGACCTCCCCTTCCCTCTCCCTGCCTATTTACTAATATTCTCCAATGTCTATCTCATGCACACTTGAAGCCTCACACTGTTTTTGCCTCCACCATATCTGCTGGCAGTCTCTTCCAGTCATCTACCACCCTTTCCTTAGCCTTTACAAAGAGGCTGAACTTTGTTAAGCTGTCTTGCCCAGACATGGAAAACGAGGTCCGATGTTGGTTTCTGCCTTGTTAAAGGAACACATTCATGTCAAGTTCCCCTCACAGTTTGAAAGCCCATTAAAAGTTCCTTTAAACAAGGTTTTGGCTTCATCTGTAGATGAAAGCAATCCAGAGATAAAGATAACTGAGTCTGTTTAGTATTGAGCCTACATTTTATTTATTTATTTATTTATTGATAAGTTTCACCAGGAAAGGCACACTGAACAATTTGCTCATCTCACAGTGAGTCCTGGAGGAAGATGAAAGAGGCATACATAGTTACAATACATTCAACCACCTGACATAGCGCAAATTAGGCAAGGTGTGAGGCATAGTAGTAGTCAAACAGATTACATTAAGTAATAAATATAAGTAAATAAAGTCAACAAGGTGTAAAACATTCACAATTATAACATTAATACAGACTGAGTGGAGGAAGCAAGGTAGAACAACATAACGGATTACATAAAGCTATATGTAGCACAAAGTACTAATAAGTACTAATAAGTGCATTAGTGCAATTAACAAGTAGAGGAACATTTAGTGCAGCCCAATTGGAGTGTCTAACATAGTTAAGAGGGCTAAGATAGATAATTGAGAGGTGGGAGAGGGCTGGTGGAATTGAACTTGGAGATGGCAGTGGGATTAGCTGCAGGTACAGTTTACAGAGAGGAAGTTATTTAAGGCAAGAGATAAGGAGTGGGGGGAGGAAGATAAGCAGATTTGAGGGGGGAGGGCATTCCGTAGCTCAGGGAAATGATGCAGGAAGGCACTCTGGCCTATTGTAGTTGAGCAACGAGGAATTACCAATAGACGTGAGTCATATCATCTAAAGCAGTGGTCTAGAGGAGGTAGGGGGGATAATAAGGAAGGGGGACAGAGTGGTAGGGTCCCAAACCAAAATTTTGATGCAAACTTGGCACAGTAGAGAAGGCGGTAATTTTCTAGAGAGGTGAGAGAGAGAGAGATTAATAGAGGTTACAATGATGAGTGTAGGAGTGTGGAAGTCTAGAGCAAAATGACAGAAGGAGTTGAAAAAGGTATCTAATCTGGCTACAGAAGACTTGGGAGAGGCACTGTAGACTACATCACAGCAGTCAAAGATAGGTAGGCTCATCTTCTGGACAAGTACTTGCCTTACCGATAGTGGGAGGCAACTACGGTGCCTATATAGTGTGCCAAGCTCGAGGCACAGTTTCTTCAGGATGGCATCTACATGTCCAGAGAAGTTGAGGTGTCAGTCAAGCCAGACACCCAGGTACCTAAAGATTGAGGTGTCCTCAATGACTGTCCCATGAAAGGTGTGGAAGGAGGGCAGTGAGGGGAGCCTAGAGATTCTCTGCTTGGTGCCGAAGGTCATGGAGACAATATTTTTGGCATTGATGGAGAGTTAATGGGAGAAGAACCAGTGCTGAACATTATTAAAGTCGAGCTGTGGTCTGACTTCAACATCAACAGGGGACTGGCGGGATGTGAAGATGACCATGACATCGGCATACATATGGATGGAGGAGGATGAGCAGACTGAGGGAAGGTAATTTAGGAATATGGAAAACAGGATGAGATCCAGTACAGAACCCTGGGGTATGTCAGTGCTGATGAGGAGAGGAGGGGAGATAGAGTTAGAGATTCTGACTGACTGAGTCTGGCCTACTAGGTAAGCCTTGAACTAGCTTGTGGCAGATTCAGTCAGAACTACTGAGGAGAGGGCATCAAGGAGTAGGGGATGGGAGATGGTGTTGAAAGCCTTTGCAAGGTCAGCAAAAATGGCACAAGTGATTTGTCCACTGGCCATCCCTGAGAGGATGGGGTCGGTGAGCCTAACCAGGAGGTGGGGGTGAAATGGTTCTTCCAGAAGCCAGATTGGAATGGAGTAAAAAAATAGAGTTGTAGAGGTAAGAGGAGAGTTGGGATAAGACCAGATACTCTTGTAGCTTAGCAAGGGTGGGTAGGAGAGAGATAGTCTGATAATTAGAGGATGTGGAGGGGTCACCACTCCTGGGCAGCGGGAGTACAGTGGTGTGTTTCCATACCAAAGGAATGATAGCTGAAGCGAATGAGAGGTTGAGGAGTAGAGCTAGAGGAGTCACAATAGCAGGACCAGATAGGTAGAGTAACTCTGGATCTAGACCATCTGGGAAGCTGTCTTTTGAGCAGTTGAGAACAAAAAGTTATTTCAAGGTGTCAGTGGGTGAGATACTGGAGAAAGAGAAGGAGTGCAATGAGGCAGGATGACTGTGAGAGAAGGGAGGGTCAGCAGTCAAAGATAGGTAGGCTCATCTTCTGGACAAGTACTTGCCTTACCGATAGTGGGAGGCAACTACGGTGCCTATATAGTGTGCCAAGCTCGAGGCACAGCAGGTAAGGGAGACTGTAAGGTGGAAAGGAGAGTGAAGGCACAAAAGGTAAACTATGTATTAAATTCTGTGGCAACATTAAGATAGGTTCATAGGATATAATACAAGTCCATAAGCATTTTGTGCCATTTAAGGACTTGTCGCCAATTCAGTGGACATATTGCCATTTATTACCCTCCATATGTAGGTCTAATAAACATTTAAAGGCTGATAGATTATTTGCTGATACCACATCCAAGGGAGTGAATTCCATATTTTCACTACCATTTGGTTAAACCACCTAACCCTTCTCTCTGTTTTATATTGTTCGCCTTTAAGCTGAAAGGGATGTGTCCTTGTTTTTCTCCCCAAATTTTCCTTTTTACTAAGTCTTGCTCATTAATCTGGGAATTGTTAATATTGGGGTGGGGGTGGGGGAAGGAGGAGGGGGAGAAGAGAGAGAGATCACTTTCCAGAACTTGGAATAATTGGTAATATATTGAGGAGGGGGGTGGGAAGGGGAAAGAGAGTGGATCATTTTCCAGAATTTGGAAAGATTGTTAATATTTGACTGGAAAGTAGTGCAGAAGTATACATATTTTGCTAACTGAGTGGCTTTAGTGTACTTATTGCACATTGAATGGTAAATGTCATAATCACATGGTAAATTTGTGGATTTGTGCATTTTCCAGGCCTGATTGTGGGCTCTCTGGTATGCCAGGAGTTCAGGGGTGATCCAAGGGAGGTGGTTAGCCCTGACCCTGGAGCGCCGCAGAGGGGCACGATTGCTCCAACATTCCAAAAATTTGACCCAAAAGTAGCTGTAGGCATCATTGATGGAAGGGGCCAACGCAACAGGTTCCCAGTTTATTTGGGCCAGTTCTTGCATTAGGGGATCGAGGTTCAGTGATTTATATGAGTGATATTGTATTGTTTCTGGGGGGGCTTGGTCCTGTACATTTTATGCAAAATAAAGATTGTGTGGTGGTCGCTTGGAGCATCAGGCAATAATCCAGATTTGAGGACTTTGTGGGGGTGAGAGGTGAGAGCCTAGTCAATTAGGGAGTGATTTCCAATTTTGAGGTTCACTTGGGTTTACTTAAGGATGATCTGGGACAAATTTAGAGCATTGATGTCATTTCGTGATTTACTGAGAAAGGGGGAAAGCCAGATTTGTTTAAAGTCACCTATTATATATATTTCCACAGAGGAAGAATGGGAGACTATACAGGTAATGAGTTCAGTGACAGAGGAGGGTGGGAGGCCAGGGCAACAGTAGGCACCGGCTAGATAGATAGGTACTGAGAAAGGGAGGGTTAATTTTAGTATGAGTACCTCATAGTCTTTAGGGGCTGACATGGTTAGGATGCTGGTGAATCGGATGTTTGAGGAGACACAAATAGCCACTCCTCATGGTTCTATCTTACCGGCAAATATGGAACCCCGGGACAGAGAGGGTGTGATCGTCCAATTTGCTATTCAGCCACATTTTGGAGAGAATAATATTTGGAGCAAGAGATACCACTAGTGGCTGGAGGAGTCAAGTTTAGGGTGGAGACTGTGAATATTAAGGTGTAGTATTTTAAGGTCACGAGGGAGGGCAATGGAGTTTGATAATGATGGGGCAGCAGTGGAGGGAGAGGACATGGAGGTGTATGAGGGAATGGCCCAGGGTTTGGGTTAATGTCCCCAAATGAGAGCAACAGAAGTACAATGATTAGAATGTGAATATAGGCACTCTTATACCAGGGCAGGGAATTAGTAGAGGTAGAGATATAGGAATGGGGGGGGTAGCAAATGTAACAAGGTGAAGAAGGGAGGCATAGGTAGGAGGGTGGCACACAGCCGGTAGGGGTAGTGCATCCAGGTAGAGACTACAGAAGAAGGGATAACTGTGAGGTTATAAACAAGGGTGGAGGGCATGGGGGGGAGATAGGATCAGTCATAGTAGAAGACAGCACAGGAGTGAGCATGAGGAGGAGGAGGTAAAATGCAGAGAAGATAATCATGTACAGCCCAAGAGGGGTTAGAGGTGGCAAGCAAGAAGTCATGAGTAGAAGTAGTGGGTAAGAGTTTTTTTTTAGTTTTTTTTATTATTATATTAGAAAGGAGGCAGCCAGAGAAGAGGAAACTGCAGCTAGGGGACACATTTCTCAACTATATACTGAGTGGGAGGAATAATTTTGACAGGGATAAAGACTACTTTATAAAACAAATTTAGGTAATTGTGTGATAGGTGGTGCCAATGACTTTAACATGTAACTAATACTGTAAGGGGGAAACAAACACAGCATAACTGCACTGACAAAGACAAACACAGTTTGTTCCTCAATGACACCACAATGTTCTACACATAATTATAATGTAGTATAAATATTGCACAGACTTAGTCATCTATAGCTCAGGAGTACTTCCTGCTAGAGATTAGTCCAATGCCCTATTTGAAAGGGCTGGTCATTGGCTATCAAATTATGTCACCAAATGTACATGAATGTGTACCTTTAATTTTAGAATAACTTTTTGTATGTGGGGAAATGGTGAAGCACAAAAGAAGTTTGCCCTTCTATTTCATACTGGGGGCTCCCAGTGGGATAGAACTTAAAAGATATCTCTTAACCTTTTGTCACTGAAACGTGGGGCACTGGGCATGTTTACACTACCAGTTTTGCACTGCAGCACATGGTACAGATTTGTTGCTGTGGTGCATCTGATGCTGTGATGACACCACTCTGAGCATGAAAGAGCAACTTCAAAACCACTCTGGGAGCTGCAGCATGGTTGGGGATGCAGAATGGGGAGTTGTAAGCTGCGTTGGGGACAAAAGGCACCATTCACAACAATGCAAAATGTTTGCGGTCCATAAATCTCTGTTGCCCTCCCATGATTCTCTGTTGTGTAAACAGGAAGTACAGAAACTTCAGCAGCATGGTATAGCTGTGGACAGCTGGTGAAAAAAAAAAAAAAACAAAGAAGAGTGCAACAGTAAACATGTACACCCCTCCAGAGGTTTGTTTGTGTCCGAAACGGCTGGTGCGCTAAGTGTCATGGTGGCCAGCAGCTGCTGTGAGGTTTGTGATGTCCATGCTCATCAGGAAGTACATCAATGGCACATCACTGCCAGTCTCAGTTTCCCCAACTGCTGAGCACCATTGAGCAGCAGAGAAGGTAAAGAGCAGTGCAGAATCTTATAGTGCAGCGTGGTAATGAAAATGCACCTACTGATATTGAAATTGTGGGATGTCATAAATGTACTCAGTTATTCATGAACCTAGTAAGGTTCCTGGCTGGCTACTGGATTGGTTATTTATGTGTTAAAAAATGACCGATCCAGCTGCCAACTGGTACTGTGTGGCACACTTGGCTCGCACCACTCTGCTTAAACGCTTACCGCTAACTGTGTTAAAAATAAATGGGAAAAAAGAACATTGTTATTGCGATTAGACATATAATTGCAATATCAACCTCAAAGCTGGTCATTTCATTGGATTAATGATCAGCTGGAGGGAGGTGATCTGAGGATACAGGAAATAAAGGTACCAATGCAAGCATCTGCAGTTGTCAATCTATCCAGCCATTTATTGACCCATGGTGAAGAAAAAGTATTGAATAATGGTCTGTCTTTTTCCCCTTACTACTGACTTAAATCAGTTTGAGACTGCGGTTGGTTTACATCATTTTGCCAGAAAAATAACTTTGAGAACTATATATGGTACTGAAGTGCAAGAAAATGAGACCCTACGGAGACAGCATTAAATATGTTTGACACTAATGTTGCCTTATGAAATAGTAATGGACCTATATCTATGAGACCAAAGTCCACCTACTGCCCTAATCGTAGTCCTACTATGAGCATAGATGTCAAAAAATGTGAGCGAGACATAGAAAAAATGACGGCCACTCCTTGCATTTACCATTTTAACAATTGCACCAAAAAAGAGTGGTCTGCTTTGAATAATCTAGCAACAAACTAAAATATTGTAACTAAGAGTGCAGATAACGGTGGCGCAATTGTTCTATTGGACAAATAATATGTTTCAGAAATTATGCATCAGCTTTCTGATAATACTTTCTATGAAAAGCTGTCATATAATATAACTTGTGATTTGAAGAAACAAATAGTGTGTTATATGAAAGTTTGCTTTTGAGGTATATAACTGATACTTAAATGACAGCCCTCACTGTTTCATGTCCTGTGGTCCCCGCCATTTATGTTTTGCCAAAACTACACAAGGACCCTGTGAATCCACCTGGCTGCCCCATCATCTTGAGGGGTTGATGGCTCACAGAACCCCTGTCTTGGTTTATTGATATGCATTTACAGCCTCTGGTACAGGCATTTCCATCATACGTGAAAGATTCCACACATGTAATCAGTACTGTGGAAGATCTTGATATGGGTGACGATTGGTTATTCGCGACTTTAGATGTTGAAGTGCTGCACACTAATGTCCCCACTCAGGAGGTCTTGAAGCTGTTGAATACTTTCTAAATCAAAGAAGTTATCCAATGATGTCCCAACAGTTTTTTTTTTGGTTGAGTTAACTGAACTGGTTCTTGAATCTAATATCTTCTTGTTCCAGGGATGTTATTATAAGCAAATCAAAGGAACAGCCATGTGCCCCGGCTACACCAGCGTATACACTGGGAAATGTGAACAAGATTGGATAAGAAACAACACCACAAATCCATGTTTTAAATATGTTAATTTGTGGTGTGGTTTTATTGATGATACATTTATCATCTGGAAAGGATCCAATGAAATGTTTATTGACTTTGTAGAATGACTGCACACCACGCATGAGAATTTGAGGTTTAAAGCCCATGTCAGTGGTTCTGAAATAAACTTCCTTGATTTAAGGATTTACAAAATGGGGGGTGGGGGCAATATGGGGACCTCCCTATATTCTAAACTAGCAGATAGAAATTGTTTTCTGCTGGTGAGCAGTTTCATCCTAGACATGTTCCTAATAATATAAGGGGCAGTTAATAAGAACCTCAGAAACTGTACTACTAGGGATCATTTTGTAATTCATAAGCAACAGCAGATACAGCACTTTCAGCAGAGAGGATACAGTCGGACAGTAATTCAGCAGCCAGTTAGTGAAGCAGACAAAGGCCCAGCTATTCAAACTGCACCCAAAAAGTGCACAACAGCAGGAGCAAGCGCAAGTCCAATGTGGGGACCTCCCTATATTCTAAACTAGAAGATAGAAATAGTTTACTGCTGGTGAGCAGTTTTCATCCTAGACATGTTCCCAATAATGTAAGGGGCAGTTAATAAGAACCCTCAGAAACTGTACTACTAGGGGTCATTTTGTAATTCACAAGCAATAGCAGATACAGCACTTTCAGCAGAGAGGATACAGTCGGACAATTACAATTTGAGATAATAAATCTTTTGGATGACTACGTTTTTAAGAGTTTTGGAAAGTTATAAAATTCTTTTTCTGTGTCACAATTATTACTGGTTCTTCCTTTTTTTACTCTCCTTGAATCCGTGAATAAGTCAGTGCATAAGTTAACAGCTATTATATGCATAATATGACTACTGGAGCTTTTGGAGAGAAGTTATTGGGCAGTTCTACAGGAGCATATGCTAATTTTATATTTTCAACAGCAGGTGAAGCGGATCTTTTTCAGGATTCTGCTGGTACTATTAATAATACAGATTTTGTAGTGGGTGATGTGATTACTCTCACTACTGATATTAAAAAAGCTTTTATCGATTTGGAAAGGGCTATAGTGAGAGGATGTCGCCATTATTGGGGAAAAACCACGTTGGAGGCCTATTTAAAGGTGGGACGCTCTCCCCGAGGATTACGTGTCCTTAATAAACCAGGATACGGCTGGGACAGAGAGACATTTAGTACGGATTGGCAAAATTCATTACAATTGGGAACAAATGCATTGATCAATTCTATTATTCGAGATTATGATGCACAAAGGGAAGAGGTGACTGCGGATATTAAGAGCAAAGAGGACATTGTGGCTGGCTTTAAGGAACATCTGGATTATAGTATACTTGATAAAAAGTTTAAAGAAAATATTCAGAAAGAAGAAAATAAAATTAAACGCATTAAATTACACAAGTTTGAGAGGGATAGACTTGATTATCAGAATAATCAAGTCTGGGACAGGAATCAACATAAATTTTCACATCAGTCTGTAAAACAGGTCCCTACTATGCGCAGAAGGGATAAAGGTATCTCTCCTAATCAGCCCAGGACTATCTTACGTAATCGAGGTAATTCACCGTACTACACTTCAGCTAGTGAATCAGAACAGGAGGATTTTTTCGAGGAGGACTTGGCCCCTCTGAACAAACGACAGTCGGTCCAATTTCGAGAGCCAGTTTTGGAACCAAGGAAACCGAGGAATATGAAGGCGAGGAAATTGGTATCAGGGAATCATCCAGATGAAGAAAATCCATCAGAAGAGGAGGGAAGAAACATAAGAATTACTACGCGAGGCAGAAGGGGCAGATAATTTCACAAAACATTGTAATCAATATTTCTAATACAATTTTGAATGAGGACCAGATTACAGTTTTGCAGAAGGGACTTTCATTTGTGCCTACACAGGACTCCAAACAATTTCAACTGTATTTGGATTTACATTGATTCACCAGAAATTTGAATTTGAGAGCATATTATAATAGTAAAACAATGGGTTTTGGACGGAATAATGAAATGGAGGAAGTTCAAGATATACCATCTACTATAGTGGAGGTAAGCCAGTTTAAACCCAAATCTACTTTTATGCCTCCATATAGTGATGCTGTTCTGGTATTTGAAAAGCTTTGTGAAAGACAATTTAGAGCCCTATTGGATCAGGACTCTCCTCCCACTTATATTAATATCTCTAAAGTGGAACTTGAGGCACTCAAGAGTTTGGAGAGGAATAGTGATCTAACTATTAAGCCTGCAGACAAGGGTGGGTCAGTGGTATTCATGAACACTTCCAGCTATATACAAGAAGCACGGAGACAATTGGAAGATGTGACTTTTTATCAGTCATTAAGCACTGATCCCACTAAGATCTGCAAGGCACAAATTGATAGTTTCCTTTTTTCAGCTGAAGGTGAAGGGTTAATTGGACATAATGAACTGTTATTCCTAGAAGTAAAAAACCCAGTATTGGCATGTTTTTATATGTTACCTAAGATTCATAAAGATTTGTGGAATCCACCTGGGCACCCTATAGTGGCAGGGATAGGGTCTCTTTTAGAGCCACTATCTCAATATGTGGACTCTTGCATTAAGAAACAGGTCAACACGTTACCATCTTTTATTAGGGATACAGGGCATTTTTTGGAGATTTTGGATGACATGCAGATAGAACCAGGGTGGCTGTTGGTATCCATGGACATTACATCCCTTTATACCAATATACCACATGAGGGGGGTCTTTATGCATTAGACCATTTCTTGTCACAAGATACACAAGCCTCCTATGGCAAAAATAATTTTTTACTGGAAAGTGCAGAGCATGTATTGACAAAAAATGTTTTTTTGTTTCAGGATCAGTTTTTTCTGCAAGTTAAAGGTACAGCAATGGGTGCTACTTTTGCACCCAATTATGCTAATTTATATCTGGGCTTATGGGAAAAGAATCATGTCTATGACAGGGATATTAATCCATTCTATGATAACATCGACATCTGGCATTGATATATTGATGACATCTTTATGGTGTGGCGTGGCACTTTAGAAGAACTTTTTTTGTTTGTAAAATATTTAGAAAAAAGTAATGAGAATCTGAGATTTACTTTGCAACAGGATCTTATATGTGTGTCCTTTTTAGATGTGAGCATTACTAAGGAAGAAGATGGTAGTCTTAGTACTAGACTGTTTTGTAAAGAGACAGATAGGAACTCACTATTACATGCATCTAGTTGCCATCCACGCCATTTGGTGTCCAGTATACCAAAGGCCCAGATGTTAAGGGTGAGGCGTAACTGCAGTAAAGATGTGGACTTTATTACCCAAGGGTCAGACTTGTGTAATAGATTTGTAGAAAGAGGTTATGCTTATAGTACAGTTCAGGAGGCCTTTCAAGCAGCTGCATGTATGGAACGGATGGATTTTGTTAAACAAAAAGCAAAAATACCTAAGGAACAGAGGGTAAATTTTGTCACTACCTATACTAGACACTCCAAAGCTATTGAGCAGATTATACAGAACAATTGGAATGTCCTGTTGGGTGATCCACGGTTGTTGGAAGTCACCCGACATAATCCTAGGATGGTTTATAGGAGAGGTCAAAATTTATGAGACAGGCTGGTGAATAGTTATACCGCACCTTCAGATATGGGTACTGGCAGGGTTCCTCTCATGTTCCATGTGGTATGTTTAATTGTGGCAACTGTAAATTTTGTAAGTCCGTACTAAAATGTAAGACTTTTACCAGCTGCAATTGTGCTAAAACTTATGAAATAAGAGATTGTATTACATGTAGCACCATGAATGTAGTTTATTCAGCTACCTGCCAATGTGGAGCATTTTATGTGGGTAAAACTACACGCCCATAAAGGTACGGATGGGTGAACATTTAAGATCTATTTTACACAAAGATACCAGAAGTGCACTTGTGATACATTGTGACCAAAATATTAATATAAATTTGGCACATGTATTTAGATTTTGTGGTATTGAAGTGGTAAAGTTAGGACCCTGGGGAGGAGACTTGGATGCCAAGTTGAAATATAGAGAGTCCTTTTGGATTTACACATTAGGGGCTCTTGTAGCCCCAGGATTAAATGACAAGATGGAATTGATGAGTTGTTTGTAGTTATAATAAACTAACATTGATGTATATTTTGTTTCTTTCACAGATAAATGTTGCTGTTGACAAAATATCTGGACATGGAATATTCGGTGTGTCCCGATGGCTGGGAGCTGATTTCCTGTCTAGTACTGTACAATATAATTATTTCTAATATATTTTGTTTTATAGTATCAAAAGAATGTATTGATTGGTTGATGAGATCCATATAGAATTGATTTTCTTCTTCAGTTCTGCTGCATATTTTAATATATTTTTATAAAAACCAAGACAGCTGTATAAGGTATAGGGAGCATGTAATATGATACATTAGGTTGGATATAGTAATGGTATTTACTTTAAAAGTGTATGCATTTATATATAAATATATATATATATATATATATATATATATGTATTGTTCGTGGATTGATGCAAATAGTTTTCTTTTGGTTATTGTTTCTTTAAGTGTTTCCCTATAAGTATGTGGTTGGTATCATTAGTTGCCACCCCCTGATGACGTGCAGCGCACGAAACCGGTTGGGAATCTTTTAGTTGTGCTACCTGTTATATGTGAGGCTTGGCGTACATCTGTTCATTAAACTTATGCCTGTTTCAACGCCAACTACAATGTGCTGAGTTCTGCCTTTTTTGAATTTCAAGTTCCAACTCGAGCACCTGTTTATATGGAGGAGCTGTTTTTGCTGTGTATTTATATTTATAATTATTATTCAAAAACTGCGCAGGCCAAGATGTGCCTACAGCCGATGACTAAATATTGCACCACCCATGCAATAGCACAACTAAGGAGGTGAAGCTGAGCATATCTGATGCGTCATAGCGCAACAAGTGATGTTCAGATGAGCAGTCCAGATGCGCCATAGCGCAACCAGGGATGCCCCCCAGCAGCAGGGCAGCAATGCAACAGCACAACCAGGGATGCAGGGGCCCACCACCCATTCCACAGATGGGCAGAGGAACACACAGCAGAACAGACATCGCCCCCCACACCCCATGCACTGCACAACTGGGTGAGGGCTGGAATAACCACTGGCCCATGGAGACCAGCAACCAACCCACAGCTGGGCTATGGTGCCCCATCACACCCCCTGGCAAGCTGTGACCAGCACACAAGGAGGACTGACCACCCCGTGCTACACCATCCCACCAATGCAGAGCACACCCTGCACCGTGACCCCCAGACACCCTGCCCAGGAGCAGCATCCACCAGTGCAGAATACCCCATGCATGCCACCACCCCCACTGTGACAATGCAACCCTGTGCACCACAGAACCATGCAAGGCAGCCCCACCATGAGCACCCATCAGCGGGTGGCAGCACACAGCGATGCAACGACTACATACACAGTGCCACCACTCACATCCCCCCTGAGGTACAGCTGAGAGACCGACCATGCGTCGGCACATGAGGTGCCTAATACATGACAGGGCATGCCCCGGACACCACCACCAGTGGTACAGCACCCTGCACATCCTCCCAAGGACACACCCCGACCCAGCACTGGCCACAACAGCCAGTGCAGACACCCACAGTGGTGCATGGAAGTATGCACCACACAGAATGCAACACAGTGCATGGACAAACACCCACCTATACCCAAGGGCACACCAACACAGGGACACATTAGCGGGGCAACCAAGCCCCCAGCGTGTGGCCATGGAAACCGTGTACACACGGCCAGCACTCCTCCATGGCACAGGAGTGCCAGCCACCCTGAACAGGCACTGTGGAGCTGTACGCCACCAGCATTTGCTTGGAGCACAAGTGACAGACAGTGGTGCACATCCCCTGCAACACATACAAGCAACAGCATGGAGGTTGGACAACAACAGCGGAGGTGACAGTGTCACCCAAGGCAGACATGCATCACACCAGTGACAGGAGGCAACCTGGCATTGTGACGGGTACAGTGGCTGTCCTGCATGGACAGCCACCACTGACATGCCAGTGGACCATGCAGGTCACAGTCATGCAAGGGTGTCAGCTGCACAGGCCATGGACGGGCTGACAGTTGCACCGTGGACACAGAGCATGCACCATGGACCACTGCACACAGTCATCCAGTGCACAGAGAACACACACACACACCACAGACTGTGACTAATAGCTACTTCCACACCATAGTCACTTCCCCACGGACATACACACACGCACATGACTGCACCACCCTTGACGCCATGCACACCACTGCAGCTGAGCACCTATAGCCCACTGCAAAACAGAGACCATCACATTAGGTATATCAAAGCAAATCTATTGTAAAAAACACACAAAACTATTTACAGATATATACAAAAGGTTGGGGCGAGGGCCACAAACAAGGTGGGGGTGGGTAAGGGGCAGGGGTGAACAAATAGTAGAGGGAAGGAGGGTGTGAGGGTGGGTCCAAGGGTAGGTAAAATCAGGGGCATTAGGATGCTCATTGGGAGCCCCACTCCCCGCTCTGGCTGCTCCTCCAGCGTCGGACTCCCACACGGTCAATCCTCTCCAATATTTCCAGGGAGACCCTGGCCACCTGCAGTATCTCCTGCAGCATCCGTCTGATGGCTTGCAACTGCTGTCCACCTAGGACAAGGGAGCAGAGTCAATAGGTGTGAATGCACAGCCCCATGCAGCCCACCCACTGTGCATGGCATACGGCCATGGGACATGCCTCTGTGATGGTGTGTGTCCACCTACAGTGATCGCGTCCACAAGACCTGCTCACCCAGGTGCACACAGCCATGCAGACCACTGCACACACCCACCAGCCAAGTCCAGTACAGCACCACCATGGCTGTTCAGTGACATAGCTATGTGGTGCGAAGGCAGTGGCACAGCCAGGTACCTGGTGTGTGCATGCATGGACCACCATTGATGCACTCCCAGACATGCAGTGCCACTGGACAGTGCTGACTGTAACAAGTTGTGTGCATGGCAGTGGTGTCAATGGATGGTGGCCATGCTCCGCTGCCTGCTCTGTTACACAGCATGCAATAGTAATCATGGATGTAAGGCACTCACCATCATCATCAGGCTGGTCCCTCTTCCTCTGTGGACCTTCGTCCCTCCCGGACTGACGGTCCTCCTGCTGGCACCTCCTCTCCCTCACCAGCCATTGCTCATCTGGGTCTAAGGTGCAAACATGGAGAGAGGAACATCAGTACAATCCTGTAGCAAAGTCCCCCTGCCCCCATGTGTGTGCAATCCCACACAGCCAGACCCAGTGGGTCCCTCTACCTCAGGTCCCCATATCTGTGGCGGCACTGCTCCACCATCCGCCCCATACTGGTGGCCTCCTACAGGGCATCGGCCACCTCCTGCCATACCTGACTCCTGGACCTGTCTAGGGGTGCCTCACCAAATAGTGGGTCAACAAGTGGCTCCACAATGGCAACCAAGTTTGCCATCTCTACCTGGCTCCACTGTGCTGCTCTCCTCCGCGCCATCACTATTGGTCAGTAAAGTCAAAATGGCGGTCTGCAGTGTGGTTCCACCACATGCAGATGCTGCGCTGTACAGCGCTGCCATTCCCTATCGTACTGTCACCAAACAGCACGATAGTGGTGCATCCATACCTGACGCATGGTGCCTAGGGGGCAAAGGTCGGGCACGGGGTCAAGGGTCTCTGGCGCACTGACAGCTACAGCGTGATTGGAACCCAATGTGTCTAGTGTGATTGGGTGCCTGTGTGCCACCTCCTGTAGCGGCCTACTGCGCTGTTGCCCCAGTCGCCTCCGATGCCTGATGCCACAGCACATATAGGTGAACAGCAGGTGGCATGCTGGCAATGGTGGCCGTGTCCCATTGCCCCCATGCACAGCACATCAGCAGCATGGCAGACACCCACGTCATCAACCCGGGCATGCACAGTTAGGTGTGTACTGCACTATGTCACAGAACTGCGCCCTTGGCTAAGCACATTCAACACAATTATGCCAAGTGCAAAAGCGCGATATTCAGCCGTCATATGCAAATCAGCTAATCATCCATTCAATGGCACAGTCACTGCATTTGCATCCACTTAAAGATGTGCCTCGCCTCATTTGCATGGGTTGCGCTGTAAAAGTGCGACATTGGGCTGCACTGGCCATAGTCAGTTACTGCAGTCTATTGGTGAGCTGCATGCTGTTTGGGAGTGTGGACTGTGGATTTTGGGACATGCATGGGACTGCACAGTCACAGGTAACACCTGTCATTCTCACAGGCTGAATCATGACCGAGTGAGTTGTGGAGGAAGAGGAACAGAGTTGTGAGAGTAGGAGGAGGCCAAATTTCATGAAGGCCAAGACTGATGCCCTGTTTGAGGCCTACCTAGACCAGGAGCCATTTCTCAGCGGACACCAGGGAACACCACAGGCCCGTGCTGCTGCATGGGAGGAGGTGGCATGTGCTGTAAACCTGCATGGCAGCCACCAGCACTCCATGCAGGAGTGCAGGAAGAAGATGGGCACAGACAGGAGGAGGATTAAGGAGAAGGTGGCTGCCATCAGGGCAGCACGATCTACGACAGGTGGGGGACAGCTAGAGGTGCTACACCTGACCCCACAGGAGGAGAGTGCTGCTGGCAACATGCAGCGTTGCACCATTGAGGGTGTTCCGGGTGGTGGATTCCAGATGGGTGATAGCCCGTCACTGCATGGTAGGTCATGGTCTGTCTATTGGGGGGGCAGGGTAGGTCACATGCAGTAACGCGACTTTGTTTTCCCTTACAGCTCCTGAGCATCTGCATAGGTCAGCAGTGGTGGGGCTGTCCACTGAGGCCAGTCAGATGGAGATGGAGGAGAGCCCATCCACCTCCACAGGTATACGTGGCTCAGTGTAACAGTGGGCCCACCTGGATGTCCAGACTGATGTTGCTGGAGCAGGAGGCCCTGCCCATGTCCCAGTGTGCCAGTGTCCATGGATGCCAGCATGCTGGGACTTGGGCTGGTGCCAGGTCCATCACTGATGATGATGTCGCTAACGTCATGGGCAGTGACATGTGTGTGCCACAGGATGGCCACACAGCAGGTAACATCGCAGCCATGGCTGTGGGTGGTTCCGCCGTGGAGGCCTGCGTGTCATCACAGTCCCAGCCTGTGCCTGTCAGCACCAGTGGGGCAGCACTGGTGTGTGTACAGGACAATGGGACTGTTGCGGCCACTGTGGTGGCACCAGTGAGCCCTGGGGAGCAGCAGCTGGAGGGGCAGCATCAGCAGTCAGCCAATGGGCTTGGGGATACAGTGTCAGGGGGTGGCTTCAGTGCACTGCCTGTGGATATGCCCAGGCATGGCCCTGGTGTGCAGTGCCCACACTCAAGGGGTGTTGAGCATCAGGGCTGCACACACCCTGAGGGACAGCATGCCAATCAGGCAGATGACCTCTTGGATGAGCACACCCGCATACTGCAAGCATCAGTCAATCAGCAGATGTGGCTTGTGATGGTGGTGGATGCACTAAGTGTGGCTCTGGAGTGGGCAGAGGAGCATCACAGCAGAGAAACTGCTCAGCTCCTGGCAGGGATGGACCGGATGCGGGAGGATGTGACTGCTGTCATTGACAGGCTGACACATACAATCACAGCTGTCATGGCCACAGGGGGCACACAGTTATTTTCCCATGCGGCACAGACACCGTGCAGTACAATGTCCACCCCTCATTCCCGGCATCATGTGACGCCATCCTTGTCGACACCGGGTTCAGCTGTGGGCATCCCGAGCACACCTGGTGCAGGCATGTTCAGTGTGCTGCAGATCTCTGTGCGAGCATGGTCACGTTCATGCAGTGGAACCCCTGGGGGTCCATCGGTGCCACCCCATGAGGCCAGTGGTCAGCCTGTCAGTGCTGGTGGGTCTCGGTGAGGCCACCCACACATCCGTGGTGGCCAGGGCACAGTGTTGCATGACTGACCTGTCTCCCAACGTGGCTACTGTCTGATGCTGCCCTGTGTGCATTGTGTCATTCAGCGGGCAATGCACGGGTAAGTACCCGGCCCTGCATGCAGACACACAATCCATCTGCACACCCTCCCAGCTGCTGTCTGCAGTTGCGCGTGCATGATGATGCCTGCATTGCACTGTACACCAATGTGCAATGGTCCCCAGCATCTGACAAGCAAACACAATGGCAGTGGTGTGGTGGTCTGTGGACATGGGTGGGTGACAGGGGTGGCATTCTGGGTCAGTATGCCTCCTACCCTTTGTGCATGTCTGGTGAGTTGTGTGTGTGTGTGTGTGTGTCTGTCCATGTGCCATGTTAGACCTCACCCATCCCTGGTGGTGTGTGTGGTTCCATGCCCGGCCATTTCCCTTGATGGCATGCACCCCTGGTGTGTGTCCATGCATGTTTGTGGGTTGTGCCTTTGCCACTGGTGGTTGCACATGGCCCTATGACTTACCTGGGTTGCCTAAAGTGCTCCTCCGTGATGGTGTGCTGGTGCAGCTGTGCCAGCTGGAGCAGTTGGGGGTCCCATCACCCAAGGAGGGGGCTGCCCATCACCATTGTCACTGGCATCCTCATCATCCCCATTGCTGTCCCCCTCTTTGACCTGTATGGCTATCCCACATTCATTGCCCATGTTGTGCAGGATGCAACAGGCCAGGAATAGCCCGCAGACCTTTGAGGGTCTGTACTGTGGGGCACCGCCGGAGGTGTCCAGGCAACAGAAACATGCCTTCAGCATCCCAAACACCCGCTCAATGACATTACGTGTGGTGGCGTGTGCCTCATTGTTGTGTTGCTGCGATGGGGTCGCGGGCCGCCAGTATGGAGTGAGCAGCCAGGGACGGAGCGGGTATCCACTGTCACCTGTGTGTAGAGGATGGAGGTTAGTTTGGTGATCAGCATCGCCCTGCCCTGGGCCATGTAGGCCACTACCCATGTCACCTCTGACCATGCCCTCCCAAGCCCTATGTTTGTCCATGTGGTTTGCAAACTCACCCACTAGGTGGCCAGTGGGGATGTCCCCACTCTCGAATCTGTGGCACAGTGCTGACTGGTGCCAGATGAAGGCATCATGTGCTCCCCAAGGGTGCGTGGCACAGACATTGATTATGCACCCCCTGGCATCGCACACAACCTGGCAGTTGATGATAGCATAGCCCTTGCGATCCATGTATGCGGCCCCCTCAGGGCCAGGTGGTGTGTGGATGGCCACATGGGTGCAGTCTATTGCCCCTAGCATGCCAGACATACGTGCTACCCTGTGGAACTCCTGTATGTTTGCTGTGAGCTCCGCCAGTGTGCTGGAGAAATGGATGTACTCCGCAGCATGTGGCAGCAGTGCGCTGAGGAATTGGGTGAGGTGGCATGACACGGCTGACTGGGTTATGACTGTGGTGTCCCCTGTTGGTCTCTGGAAGGTACCCATGGTGAGCAAGCACATGCAAGCTGTCACTTTAGTCTCCACTGACAGAGCATGGCTCCGTCATGTGGGTGCCTGCATCACATCACTGTACAGCTCACAGAGCCACCTCAGAATTGCCCGATTCAGGTGGTACCGGCCCAGTATCTCAGTATCACTATACAGCTCAAAGCTGGTGCGGGCTTGGTACTGCCTTTTGGGGGCATACCGCCGATGGACCCTTCCACGGCCGCACCCCCCTTCTGCCCGCCTTCTCACCCCCCTCATTACTGCCTCCATCTGGATGGTGGCACTGGCCATGTCCCTGGCTTGTGTTCACCCCCCCCGGCAGCTGTTTCTATGTTCCCTCCCCACTGTCCTGGCTGCTATTTCCCCTGCACCAGGAACACCTGACTGTGCTGGCCTCAGTGCTGTGTGGCACTTCCCCCTTCTGCACTGTGGCTCCCCACACCTTCCCTGAGCCTGTGGGTTCTAGGTGCCCTTTCACTGTCCTGCCCTGTGTGTGTGTGTTGCCTGTGTGGCTGGCCATAGTTCAGTAACTTGTGGCTTCCTTGTAGTGTTCTTGCGCCTCTCCCTTGTTCCTTTTTACTTTGGCTCATTTCCGCTATGGTGCAACTTCCGCTTGCTCCCCTGTTGCACATGGCGCATGTTGTTGAATATCGCACTGTGCCATTTATGCATGGTTCCTCCCCCTTCAGTTGCATATACATTTATTATCATTGCACTATTGCTTAGCGTGATTTGGGGGGTGCAACTGCCTCCTGCTGAATATCGCAGAATGGCGCATTTTCGGACTTGCGCTGGTGCAACCCTATTGCGCATGGCGCAACCCTTTTGAATATCTGGGTCAAAATGTCTAGAACAGATATATTGGTACAGAGAAACAAGAGACAGGAGATAGGTAACAAATACTAAGATATTAGTTTTGTTACCAACTATAGCCTCAGAAGTACTCAAATGAAAGAAAACAAATTGGTGGATACTTAGGACAGATGAAAAGATGAGGGCACATATTGGAAATGCTCCCAAAATGTTATGAAAATATGCTTCTATGGTTAAGTACAAGGTGGTTAGGTATTTTGTTAACAACAGAACAAAAAAGCAATGCCTTGTGGTCTTTACCACCCCCTACAGGTGCAACAAAATTATGTCAAATATAAGTTTTGTCCATTTATAAATGTGACAAATACTTTTTTGAGTCCCCCCACTGAACAGGTTTTTAATATGAGACCTCATTTTGTGCCATACAACAGGGGTAGTGTATCTACTATAATGTTCTTCTGGATTTTTTTACATTGGCAGAACAACTAGAGTTTCAAGGTCAAAATTGGGGAGCATGTCAGAGCACTTGAGAAAAAAAGACATGTCCTGTGCCATTGTGCAACATGTAACTAGTAGTAGAGATTCATCTTTAAAACATGACATCACATTTACTGGCATTGAAAGGGCTAGAGCGGGACTGAGAGGTGGCAATCTGAAACAACTCATAGGACAAAGGGATAGGATTTTTAATCTAAAATCAAGAGAAGGAAAAGAGCTAAATGATAATATCAAACTGTCTGCATTCCTGTATTAATGTTGTTTACAACCTGTGTGATAAGCACAATAATAAAATGTCATAGATGATTGCAGTCAAAACATTTATTATTCAAGTCTGCTCATATGTGAAGGAACTGAATACTGCGATTTGTCTTAAAGACACAGGGTCACAATATTGTTAGACATTCTGCCTCAGCAATATACTGTGCTGTCACTACAGCGCTATATATTGCCAGTGGCAGATATCAGAGCTTTACAGTGTGCTCTGCCCCCTGCACCACCCATTATGAGGGGCTGCACACCCCAACTAAAATAACCAACTCAGAGGGGCACTAATTTACACAAAGTGCAAATGAAATAAAAATTCCATGCATCTAGAACCTGGATTCGATACCCAGTCTGCACATACACCACCTCTAGTGCTGCTGTGGTCATCCATTGAGCCACAGCAGCTGCTCTGGGCCTCCTCCAGAGAACTTATCCCTGCTAGGGAGCAGTGACAGGGTGCACAACCACACATAGACAATTTAGGTGTTTGCACCCTGTCACTATTCCACTTGCGCTGTCCATGTTGCGTGGTTTTAGCATATGCCATCTTGCATATGGCAAACTGACCCAGTAGGGTTTTAAATAGTTGCCAATGAAATTTTAAGGGCCAATAATTGTGAACCAATGAGAATTCACAAATGATTACCAGCAATGAAATTACAAATAAATAGTAATGCATTTAATCACTGAAAAATGTTGATGTTGTGATTGTTTGCTAATTTATTGCTAGGTTATTATAATGTCTCCATTTATTTAGAGACTGATAGGATGATCATGTTTAACTATGCAGTTAATTGATTAGCACAAGTTTGCACATTTGCATGTTTTTTCATTGTATTTATATCTTGGATAGTATGGTGGCTGCTATCTCTGATGACGTCTAGTGTGTAGCTTGGCAAAAGATAAGAGTTTTTTGTGACTGAACCTGTGACCAAAATGATCTTTAACAAAACAATCTCATGCACTTTTTGCACTTATGCATTTTTATTAAAAAAAGCAGTTAATCTCAGCTATTGGTCTGGGTGTTGACTCTTCTGCATGATGAATATTATGATTTTTTGCTTTAAAAGCCCATGCTTTCACTAACTTCTCTGTGTGGGTTGCAGCCTACTCATGTTGCCCAGAAAAATTCATAGAGGTAAAATATAGGATGACCCTTGTGATGTTGGACAGTTGAGAGTTATGCCTTAAGAGAGTCTTGTTTGTTGGCATTTCTTCATTTTGCAGAGAGGGGGTTGCAGGCCCAAGATGGCCTACAACTGCCCCAGGAATGAGTGGGGACACTGTACAGGAGCATAACCAGGGCAGATAGTGGAGAATTCAATGAAAAGGCTATACCTGTGGTTTGATGGGTAGGAGCAACTAGAGACACACACCCTTTTGAGCTATAGAAACCAGTTTCCTTTAGCCTCATTTGGAAGTCCTTTCTCTGTGCCCCCACTCTCCACCCCTCCTCCAGCAGCTCGCTTCTCTGATTAGGCTTCTCCTTCAGGTGCCTTTAGCCAATAGAATTACTTTCACATAGTACTTCTCAGGATGGAACCCTCCTTAAGAGGATTCCTTTGCCTTCCCAGTATCCCTACAGGATGGTAGTCCCTCACAGGACAGAAAGTTCAAATGGCCAAAGTAATTACAAATGGTAGCCAACATAACAAACATACAACTAGCCTTTAGCTACCAACAAGCTGCATAAGCATTACTCCACCCTGTGGTTATGTATGCCTATTAAACTACACGGGAAGGGGAGAGGGCTGGCGCACTGCCTGGAATTGTATGCAGGGAGTTACCAAGGAAAGGACAGCAGATCTTAAACACAAGTGACAGGTTGGAGTAAGGATGATAGTTAATTGAATCATCAGGGTCTAAGGACTGCTTCTTGAAAAAGTACTACAGTAAACATTTGCAAAAGTATATGTTGCACAGAGTGTTTTGATATGTGTGTTTAGTTCTGGTGTATCCTTGCTATCAGAAAATTTTTCTACATTTACCTGCTAGTTTTATGGCCTCTGGGGATCTCCATGTTAACATGGTTTATTGCTCTTCTTTGTCCAATAATGCCTCCTGTCTCATGTGACAGTGATGTGTCTGGGACCACTGATTCAGTGAGGGAAAGAACTGCAGCAGTAATCTGAAGACAGGAGCCTAATGTTCTGGCCTTAAATAAATAATTAATTATTTTTGTTTTCTATATGTTTGTCTAAGTCTAGCCAGCAGGAGTTAATGTTTTCCTTTTGAAGCTTTTAATTTCATTAAACTACACCCAGCCATAAAAAGCATACGAATCACCTTCAGTTACCAATGCTATAACTAGTAGACTCTAGCTGTAGTCTTACAGAATACACACTCAATTAGGTCTCAAGTGATTGCTAAGCTGTAAATGTAGCCTTCAGTGTCCACTGGATAAGGAAAGTGACTTATAATCAAAACTGCAATGCTGTAAAATTGTCTGTAAACCAATACTTGCTGAATATATGGTTCAGGATGCATTACTATCACATGGGACAGGAAGAATTGTAGGATGAAGAAGAGCAATTAACCATGATAATATTGAGATAACCAGAGGTCATAGAACAAGTAGGCAATCTGAGAAAAAACTATAAATAGCAGACAAAGGGAAGGACACACCAGAACACATATATGAATACTCTGCATAACAAATATTTTTGCAGATTTTGACTGTGGTACTCCTTTAAAGCAGCGGTGTTTGTTAATTGGTAGAACATCTCATCATATAGTGTTTTAGCATTAATGTATATTTGATATCATTAGGTTTTTGTCGGTATATTTTTATTTCTCTCAGAGTTTCATAGGTTCATAGTTTGTTACAAGTTCGATAGGCTTACACCCATTATGAACTTGTCACCCTATCAGTCCTTAAGGGTGGTATTCATATTTTTTAGAGCCCATAAATGTATTCAATCTGTTTTTAAATGTGGCAATGGTATCACTTTCTATTATACTTTGGGGTAGTGCATTCCAGTTAGTAATTATTCTTTGTGAAAACCATTTACCCCTCTTTCTAAAACAGCTTTTATTACACTGTCTCTCTGCAGAGACACTTTTATTACCTATAAGCCCACATCATTGGTCTAGGGTTGTAACTGATGGCATAACATTTTCAGGGAGATGACTTACACCAAAAATACTAGCTGCACTTATTTGACCTCCCAAGCCTGACATGATCTCTGGGGCTCCAGTTACACATGTCATTGGAGCTGCAAAACAAGGGGTTAGGGGAACGGGGATGCAGAATGAAGCAAATGTCCAAATGGGGAATTATAAAATAAATGGTTTCCTCTAGCCCTTCTACGCGAGCTCAGAGAAACTGATGTGAAAACCTTGTCACCCCATTTCACCCACTTCAGCCATCACAGTCTCTATTCATTTCTCCTTTTCACCAAGGGGTAAACCGTTTTTTACTCCTGGGCTGACTTCAACCCTGGTGGGGTACTGTTATGGCATAAAACCAGTCCTGATGGAGACAGCTAGAAGCTCTTGGATTCCACCACCCCATGCTGCACAAGTGGGGACTCCACAGGCATCTCCAAGCCCATTTTCCCTATTTCACTTAAATGTGGCAGATTTCACAGTTCCAGTGATAGAGGCTGTGCAGCACAAATAGATCCTGTCAAAAGCTGCTGAATAAACTCTGACTTCCCACAGAGTCTATTAAAATATACTTTCTTCACACATCAGGACTTTTAAAATGGCACTCCTATGCCCACAAAGGCATAAGTCTGGAGCCAGCTGGCAATCTCCAGACCTTTTGGGGCAATACCAGCCCACAGTAGCACACAGAGATAAATTCCCAACTTCTGACAGGAATTCTAAAATGTAACAGTCACTTGTCCTGCCTCTGAGAGGGAGGGCAGTGTGGGATGCCAGACCCAAGTCTTTTTATATAAGAAATAGAGTGAACATCATCTCAGATCTTTTGCCCAGAGATCTACCCTGGACTAGTTTTCTCTCAGATAGACCTCAACTTCTATCTTCCACTCCTTTTCTCCAGCTGAAGAGGGAGCATCCTTCTTAGAGGCTCTGATACAAAGGTAGCACCCACAACCAAGCACTTTTCACAATGAAAAGCTCCACAGAGAAAATTCAGGTCAGTGGGAGCTGGCACTAGATCAGGGGCAGGTCTCTCACAAATATCACTCACCAGTCCCTGCCCTCCAGTGATCCAGTCCTCCAAGGGCACTGAAAACTGACACAACCTAGAGGTCACTAGACACTCTTTAAAGTACACAGCTCCTGTGTGGGGAATACGCTCACCCAACTTTTGAGGCTTGATATCCTCGACAAATACGAAGGCATCAGTATACAACATTCCACCCAGATGCCCATCCCGTAGTGGATCAGCTGAATTATGGTTCAGTAACATAGAAACATAAAAACATAGACTTTGAGGGCAGATAAGGACTGCTTGGCCTAACAAGTCTGCCCTTTTTTTCTCTATCTACATTACTACAACAGACCATATTTCATCTACCGCTCCTTCTCTCACCCCTTTTCCTTTCCACTATAATTCCACTATGAGTCCCTTGTGCCTGTTCCATGCATTCTTGAACCCTGCCACTGTCTTCACCCCCACCACCTCCACTGGAAGGTTGTTCCAGGAATCCACAGCTCTTTTTGTGAAAAAGTACAGTACTTCCTAACACGTCTCCTGAATCTGCCTCCCTCCAGCTTCATAACATGTCCCCTTATTGCTGAGCACCTTTTGTTTGAAAAATACTTCTTTCCTGTACCTTGTTTACCCTTGTGAGGTATTTAAAAGTCTATCATATCCCCCTTCTCCCACCTCTCTTCTAGGGTGTACATACTGAGGTCCTTTAGTATATCTTCATAGGGCTCTTGCAGACCCAACACCATTTTAGTTGCCCTTCTCTGGACAGCATCCACTCTGCCTATGATGTCCTTCAGGAGATGTAGTCTCCAGAACTGAACACAGTACTCTAAGTGGGGTCTTACCAGAGATCAATACAGAGGTAACACCACCTCCCTCTTTCTGCTGGTGATACCCCTTCCTATGCACCCCAGCATCCCACTAGCTCTCCCATCTGCCTTGTCGCATTGCCTGACCACCTTTAGGTTATCTCACTTATATAATTACCTCCAGGTCTCATTCCTGCTTGGTGGTCATCAATGCCATTTCACCGATTTTGTACTCTGTCCCTTGGTTTCTGTGCCCTAAGTGCATTATTTTGCACTTTTTCACATTGACACCCAGCTGACTTATGCTTGATCACTCTTCTAGTTTTTTTAGGTCCCTGCACATCCTTTTCTATCCCCCTTGAGTGTCCACCCAATTGCAGAACTTAGTGTCGTCAGCAAAGTAATATTTATAGTAATAGTTATAGAATGATTTTAGAGTTCATTAGTAGTTATAGAGTGATTTTAGGGTTCAATAATATTAATAAAGTGATTTTAGAGTTCGGTTCTATAGAGTGATTTTGTTGTTCAGTAGTCTTTATATCGTTATTTTAGAATTTAGTAGTAGCTATGGGGTTATTTTATAGTTCCGTAATATTTACAGAGTGATTTTAAAGTTCAGTAGTAGTTATACAGTGATTTAAAGTTTAGTAGTTGTTGCAGAGTGATTTTAGAGTTCAGTAATAATGATAGAGTGATTTTAGAGTTCAGTAATAATTATAGAGTGATTTTAGAGTTCAGTAGTAGTTACAGAGTGATTTTAGAGTTCTGTAACAGTTATAAAGTGATTTTAGAGTTCAGTAGTAGCTTTATAAAAATTAGATGTACTCTGGAGGCTTAATTGTCTGAAGATCCTATAGCTCATGTGGTTAAGAGCAAGGCACAGAAAGCCAAGGTCCTGGGTTCGGGTCCCAGTAAGAGACACACTTTTTCTTTAGTTTCTACAAGTAGTAGTTACAGTATATAGTGATTGTAGGGTTTAGTAATAGTTAAAGAGTGATTTTAGAGTACTGTAATACATGTATTTATAGTCATATTGCTCACACCTATTCTCTTGTTCTAATTTCTGCGGTGCAGTTGCTTAATAAACTGGTCCTTTTCATGAGTTTTGTCTCCTGCCTCTCCATTTGGTGAACACTTCCATCATGTAGCCAAATATATAAAGAACTGCCTTACCGATGAACCAATCAAGACAGCAGCTTTAATCAAAGAACAAAAACAGATGGTTCCAGCACTATAGGTCACAGAAAATCCACAAATGCAAACTGCTGCACACAAAATTACTTTACTTTAAAGCACATATCAAAGGCAAAGAAGCCAACGTTACTCCAGCACTTCAGCCATAGAACCTGGCCTTCTTCAGGGAGTGTGTCACATGGCCATCTAGCTTTTAATATGTGATTTAAATAAAGTAATTTTGTGTGCAGCAGTTCACCTTTGCAGTTTTCCTGTGACTTGGAGTGCTGGGATCACCTGTTTTTGTGAACTGCTTGAGGTTGGCAACCCTTTTCTAAGCACCCAAAGGAGTTCCTGTGTCATGCTGTAAGTTTGTTGTCTCACCTTAGTCAAAGACCAGACAGGATCATTTATCTTATTCAATCACATTTTCAGCTCACTTCATCAGTTGCTTGAAATGTCATTCCCCATTTTTAAAGGTTAGCAAAATTAAACACATCTACAAAATATCTCAAAAGATAGAATAAGCAGTGGGAATGCAATGTTTCCTTATTAGAAGAAAAGGCCTCTTTGAGGTTTCAGGTACTTTCACTTCCACAGCACTGGCCTACTTAAGTCGGATTACTCTAGGGGACTGCAGGGGGCAGGAGCTGGCAAACACCTGGGTCCACCCAGTGGGTTGTCTTAGAAACATAGAAACCTAGAAAGTGATGGCAGAAGAGGACCATCTGGCCCATCCAGTCTGCCCATGAGCATACCCCACTCCCCTTAGCTGCTAGTCAGTGTTATAATGCCCCTGAATCAATCCCAGGCATTTTTAAAGGATCCCTTTGTCTTTGTGTCCACCACTTCCTTTGGAAGTGAGTTCAAAGAACCCACTACCTTCTCAGTAAAGAAAAATCTATGAGTGTTACCTCTGAATTGCCCCCTTCCTCAACTTCATGTTGTGCCCTCTTGTTCTTGAGTTTTTCTTTGTTTGGAACAGATCCTGTACCTGTACTTTGTTTATAACCTTCTGGAATGTGAAGGTCTCTATCATGTCACCTCTCTCCTGCTGCTGTTCCATGGAATACTTGTTTAAGTTTTAAGTCTTGAAGCAGTATAGTGCAGTGGTTTAAGGTTCTGAGCTGCAAACATAGAGACCAGGGTTTGAATCCCACTACCCCAACTTGCATACTGTGTGACTCTGAGCAAGTCACTTAATTTCCTTGTGCTCCTAGGTTGCATCTGTAAAGAAACATTCAGCTTAGTATGTCTCTCCTAGTAACAAAAAATCCTGCAAGTGTTTTTTCATAGGATTTGTTGTGTAGGCTTTGTATCATTTTTATTGCTCTCATCTACACTGTTTCCAGCCTGTTGATATCTTTTTTAAGGTGTGGCCTCCATAACTGGTTACTGTACTCCAGGTGCAGCCTTACCAGTGTTCTATAGAGTAGCACGATGACCTCTCTTTTTTGACTAGTAAGTCCCCTGCTTATGCATCCCAACATCCCATTTGCTCTTTGTGCTGTCTTCTCACACTGTTTTGACATTTTTAGATTGTTTGTTATTATGATCCCCAGATATCTTTCATGTGTGGAAGATTCCAGTTTGTATTCTCCTAGGTAGTACTCTAGTGGTACACTGGATATGTCCTTGCATTACAAGCAAGGGGTCAGAGGTTTGGTTCCCAGGGAGAACCTATATCTGCAATCTTAATTAGATAAAGCGGGAAAAAAAGTGTTTCAAGGGGGGTACTAACAACAATAAAAATCAAAAGAGGCCTGGGAATAGTCATATCAGATGACCTAAAGGTAAGCAAGCAAAGTGAGAAGGCAATAAGGAGGGCTGGTCGATACTGGTCTGTACAGAAAGAGGCATCACCAGTAGAAAACAAGAAGTTGTTATCCCTCTGTACAGATAGTTGGTGAGACTATATCTGGAGTACTGTGTACAGTTCTGGAGACCCCATCTCTGCAAGGACATAGACAGGATGGAGGCAGTCCAGAGGAGGGCAACTAAAATGTTGCAGGATCTGTACCAGAAACCATAGGAAGAGAGGCTAAAAGAGCTTACTATGTATACCCTAAAGGAAAGAAGGGAGAGGGGGTACATGATAGAAACGTTCAAGTACTTCATGGGAATCAACAAAGTCCAGGAGGATAGCATCTTTCAGAAAAAGAGATGTGCAAGAACAAGGGGACACAATTTAAAAAAAAAATTTTTTTAATTCTGTATTTTTGCTGCTCACGCTCTGTCAAGGGTCTGCCTGGTCATGGACTGCTTATACCCCCACTTTCAATTGGCCCGGACTCCAGACACCCCCGGCTTGCCCCTCTTAGGGTGGGGTCATGACAGCTAGGGCATCAGTGCTGTGAATCATGGGACTAGAATCATGGAGCTGGCCCCGAAAGCTGATTAGGGCAGGGGCAGGCTTCACAGAGGTGGGTGTGAGCTGTATTTTTCTTGTTTTTTTCCCCCTGAGGGGCAGAGATATGCAATACAAAATCACACATGCCTACACAATGCAAAGCATCATGGGCTGCATATGCAAACCACCACAGAATATTATGCTGGTTCAACTTTAAGCAGAAGATATGCAATGACAACCTGTGTCTGTCCTGCCCCCCTCTACTTCTGTTGGATGCCGGCACTAGCGATTCCTTCCAGCCTTTACTAGGAGTCTTTGTGCACTGGACATTTTCCTTAACCCTCCCACTGAAGAAGGAGGAGAACAGCCAGGAGGTGTCAATCCTTTTTCCCCAGCTGGCCCTCCAGTTCTAGGGGACACAATTTAAAGATAGAGTGGGGACACCTCAAAGGCAATGTGAGGAAGTATTTTTTCATGGACAGCATGGTGGATGCATGGAATGGCCTTCCTGAGGAGGTTGTGAGGTCAAAAACAGTGAGGGAATTCAAGAATGCATGGGACAGACATAAGGCAATTCCGGTGGGGGTAGGAAGAAGTAGGCTGTTTGTTAACTAGGATCTTCAGCTTATCCAATAGGTAGGGGAATGGGCAGATTGGATGGGCCAAGCAGTCCTTATCTGCCATCAAAGTCTATGTTTCTGTGTTTCCCCCCCTGGTTTTGTCTTTTCAATGTGCATGACTTTGCACTTCTTAGCACTGAAATTAAGCTGCCATGTTTTTGACCACTAAGTTAGGACTATTGTGTCAGCCTTCATTTTCTCCACTCCCCTTGGAGTATCCAACCTGTTTCCTATCTTAGTGTCATTCACAAACAGACTCACCTTCCCCTTAAGTCCTTCTAATACATCGCTAATAAAGATATTGAATAATATTGTTTCCAGTACTGATCCCTGTGGTACTCCACTAGTTACGTTTCCTTCCTCAGAGAGTGAACCATTTACCAGAACCCTCTGGGTCCTTCCTGCATGCAAGCTATTTACCCAGTTTACTTCCTGTCTACCTACCTCATGCTGTCTAACTTGTTTAGTAGCCTTCTATGTGAGACCAAGTTGAAGACCTTACTGAAATCTAAGTATACTATGCCTACCTTGCCTCCCTGGTCCACTATTTTTGTCACCAAGTTAAAAAGGTCATTAAGACTTGTTTGGCATGACTTTCCCTTTGTAAAGCCATGCTGTTTTGTGTTTAATTTGTTGTTTACCTCAAGAAAGGATGTAATACTCTCCTTAAAGAGGATTTTTACTGTTTTCCCCACAATAGAGGTGAGTCTTGCTGGTCTGTAGTTGCAAGCACTATCCTCCTGATTAATCCCCATGTGCTCGAGCTGATCCTTTGTTTTTCAGACCCACAGTATGCCTATCTGAACTCTCTCCAACAGTGTGAACAGCTTTGTTTCCTGACTGCTTTCTCCTGAGTTTGAAAGAGCTTTGCAGTTGAACAGATAAAGGATGCAAATATTTCTATTTTTTCATTTTCATGTTCTGTTGCTAGTTGACTGCTTATAACAGCAGCAAAGGGCTAGTAGAGCACAAGAATGATCCAGGTGTATTAGATAGACATTTAAGATTTTAAACTGTTAAGTTTTCTTGTTAAACAGAGATATTACATCAATATTGATAGATTTTTACTGACTTGATTTGATGTCCATACTGTTTCAGAGTGTGACAATCTATTCTGTTGTTATTTTATCTTCTTATATGCCCTTTATTTTACTGTACAGTTTCAGCATTTTTGTAAACCCCAAACTGCACTTTTCTGCCTTGTTTACATGTGCTTTAAAGTTGAAGCATATTCAAATGTGGTGAGAATATATGCAAAGGAGATGGCAGGAGGAGAAGGAGGAAGAGGAGGAGGAGGAGGACGGGTTGTTAATGAGACAGAGCTACTAATAGGATGTTCTGCCTAATACCAATCAGCAAAAGGCTGGTACAGCACAGGGATGGTCCAGGTGGAATAGATGGACCACTGTTCATTTTCTGCCTACAAATGCATGTGTTTCAATGTCTCCTTGAAGCTATAGGGTGAAGATGGTAATGCAGAAGCAGCAGTATTGTCGTGTAAGCTTGCACCTAGAGGAGGTACCCCCCAGTGTAAAACTGTTAGATACAATAAATAGCTTTGAGAAAAAGAATCCTCATATGTGATTAAAAATATTAACATAATACTTGGACTGTTACCTCACCTTTTTAGTCAAATGACAAAACTGCTGGCCAAACTATAAAAAAAAATGTTGCACTTTGAGCTGAAGCAAATTAAACTGCTGTAGCCAATAACTGAACAATGTTATTTCTAGCCAAATACAGAAATGCTTAGTAGAATGCTAGCTGGCTGGTGGCAGGGTACATTCTGATAAAGCTGTATATAACACTGTGTTCACCTGGATAGTCTGAATTCTTTGCTTTCATGAGATAGTCACTTGCTAGAACAAGAAAAGGTTAACATAAAACAAGCATTTGTCAATGCTGAATATTTGCTTGCTGGTTTTGACATTGTTGGTGTGAATGAGTATAGAGTTATGTAAGTGTAAGTACTTATGTGGCCCTATCAGAATTAATGACAGATTGTCCTGCATTTCTCTCTCCTCTTAAAAGTACAATATTTTACAACATCTTGTAAAAAGTAGTGTGACAGGGGGCAGGCAAGTGCTTAATTAGAGGAAATGCAAGTACTTGCAAATTGGACCACGTATAGTGGAGCACAATTGTTAATGGAGATTTGCTGTGATTGCATCCGCACCTGGGTTTGGGAAAGGGGAAGGGGCTCAGGAAATGCAAATATCACAGGTAGAGCATAGAAAAGAAACAGAACAATGAAATGTTCTCCAGCAAGCATAACTCCAGTATGCTTTATGAGAAGCTTGGTTTCTGACTGAAATAATATGTTATACTAAGTATCAAAAGCTGCAGGGAGGTTGGTAAGCATATTACAATGTTGCACATTGTTTCTGTAAGGAACTGCTAAAAGGTAGACAGATTGTGTAGCAACAAAGTTGCAACTTCTGATAACCGTGTAGCACAATCTTTATGTAACAATAGAGGAAAGTCAAATTTCTTTTTAAGTACCTACTCTGATGTGCTACAGTATGACTGCAAAAAGCTACCATGGATTCTTGTTGTTTCAGATTTAAGCAATTTATCCCTCCAGGGTGTGGGTACACTGGAGGATTTACCACAGCTGGTGTGATTTGGCTACAAGGCGCAGCCGAGTGACCGAACCACACCAGTCGTGTTAAGTCCTCCAGTGTACCCAACCCTGAGAAGATAAATTTATATTATACAATGACAAATGTTGTTTCTTTAATGTTTTTTAACTATTTTCTAACTCACTGAGGTCCCTACACTTCGAAAGAGGATGTCATTTTGTAAACAATTTACCGCGTTGTTTTAGCGAAGCGGCGACAGGACAAATCGCGGCAGTTTCGTTTGAAGTGAAAGCAACCAGATTAGCACGATATAAGGTTGGCTGGCACTTTTTCCAGTGGGTACACTGAAGGATTTATCATGGTGGTAATTGTGCCAGCCAACCAATCAGAATGCAGGATTTGGGATATTGGATTACCACATTGTATAATTCTTTTTTTTACTTGTGTTACATCCAAATTAATAAAACAAGCAAGTAAAGCAAGTGTGTATGTTTTATTATTTATCAAAAACATTTGAATTGCTGAAACGCTTACTGATTTATCAAATAGAATGCTATGCTAAAGCATTAGTCTGGCTAGCTATGTGTGTAAACAGTGAAGGACAGGCCAAAATACATTGAAACACATAATATGGTGCCCATCTTAACTTGCATGATCCAGACACAGTGGAATAAACTACAGATCTGACTGTGTATCCTCACATCTGTGAGTGTTCTCTACTATGATGCATTCAACTTGTGATGGGTATGGTGGTTGGGGGGTTGAGGGTAAGGAATGGGGTGTGCAGAGTAGTTTCCCACAATCTCCCACTTGCATACAGTGTAACTGTGAGCAAGCCACAAGGAACAAGGAGGTGTTACTTCACCGAGTGGGTGGTGGAGCACTGGAATGCACTGCTCAGGGAGTTTAGTGGCTGCTACTACCATGCACGGGTGCATGGAAGGCTTAGAGAGGTATATAGAGAATATGCATCCTGGAGCCTCACTGGGAAATGGGGGCCCTTGTAGGGAGGGAGGGGGGCTACCAACGGTGCCGTGGGAAGGCACTGACCATCGAGCAGACTCGATAGACCATAGGGCCTAAGCTGCTGGCCTTGTAGTATGTTAGTAAGTCACTTAACCTCCCCAATGCTCTCAGGTTGCCCATGAAAACAGGCAGCACTGACTAGTGGTCCTTATCTGGTTAACAATGAATTACATAAATAAAGAAAATAAAGACAGAATGTTTAGAAGTTATACATGATCAGGAAATGACTTTTGTGCCTTGGACAATTGTATCATAGTTTGAAAGGAAACCAGCTTGCATTGGAGTTCAGCTCCCCTGTGGGGCAGTGCTCTACACATGGGCACTGCACTGTTGCTACAATGCTGTGTAAGTGTTAACACTGTTCACAGAAATTGCAGTTTAACTCCTTGACCCAAGAAAGCTGTCCACACACATGGGGAAGTGTACTCAATACTTATTAACTACGCCATACAATTTGCACACTAGCAAGAATTTGATTTTGTTTTCCATGCCTCATTGTGTGTGTGTGTGTGTGGGTGTACGCACATGCACAACAGCCTAGGGACTGCTGGTAAAAGAAGTATTATAATTGTGTTATCTAGATTAAGAGGGTGAGAGAAAGAGAGAGAGAGAGAGAGAGAGAGAGAGAGAGAGAGATATGTGGGGGCTGAAGTCAAAATACATAAGCACTGACAATTTGACTCAGACTTTGCTGTCTTTTCCAAACTGCGGTGTGTATAGGTGTCAAGTATGGAGCAATGTTTCCTTCCCCAAAAAAAGAAAGATGAGAGAGAGGTAGAACTAGGGGACAACAAAATGTCACAGTCACATAAAGCCTACAAAATTATCTATTTGCTTTTCCAGGCCTCACTCTGGCTATGTTTACAAGGCAGTAAAAGAATGATGAAAGAAATATTGGAAAGAGAGAGAGAGAGAGAGAGAGAGAGAGAGAGAGAGAGAGAGAGGCAGAGAGAGATGGCGAGGGGGTTCAGAACCCAGAACCAGGCTAGATAGAGGGAGACAAGAGGTGTCCCTAGAAAGACATCTGATATAATCATTTTTTTTACCGGCATCAATGTGACACTGTGTAAATGGCGAAGGACAGGCTGGCAAAATACATCCTCAGAGTCAAAGAAATCATAATTAAAACTGTAGCTGTAAATGAGCATGGAACATCCATCAGACAGATCTGGGTTTGAATCCCACAATCTGCCACTTGCATACGTGGGCATGCAAGTGACAGACTGCCTCTGAGATTGCCACTTAACTTTTTTGCCTCTTAGCAAGTCACTCAAGCACTTTAGTGCTCCCATGTCACCCCTGAAGACAAGCACATATGCCTAGTGGGCCCTATCTGGTTAATAAAGAATGATATAAATAAATAGAAAATATGTAGAATAATTCCACAGAGACAGACATGCACTATAATAGTTCATTTTCTTTTACTGGCATTAGTGTGGCAATGTAAATAGTACATTGAGATCATTTCATTGCAAGGAATCTGTGAATGGCAGTAGCATACCTGGTAGCTTACTCCTTGCTAAACAGACGGAAACTGTATTATGGGTTACTACAAGAGGTTTAAGTATCAGTAAGCCGTTGAGTTTATCACTAGATGCTGCTGAGCATTGCTGGGGGAGGAATGCTTACTTCTGTCAGAGTGGGTCCCCTCCCAGGAGCAGGGGTGGGGTGGGGGGAAAGCCATATGATGGGTCCTTACAAGATGTCAAAGTACCACTGAGCTGGGGAGCCTGTTGATTGATAATTGTGGTACTCCTTGCAAAGTGGCATCCCCAGAGAGAATTAAATTAATTAATTTATTATTTTTTTAACTTTGTTTATGCACCTCTTGTGTAGCGGGGATGGTGCCCTTTCACACTGTAAGCTCTCTCATGGACCCTCAACACTCCCATGACCTGGCCTCCACCTCAGCTGCAGGGATAGGGAGGACCGTGGTTTGCCCCCAATGGAGGGCCCTTCCAGATGGGGATGAGAGGGGGGAGATCAAAATCACACTTGGGCCCCCATCTGGACTTATGCTGGGCTTTGTACAGGCTGGAGGGAGTGGGAATCCATTAGGGGGTTCCTTGTATGTGCACAAGAGGGGGTTTTCTACTTGGATACTCCTGGAGGCATGGATTTGCAATGACATACAGCATGTGATGGGCATGTTCCCACATCATCCTGAATGAGGTTCGCCACTGCCTCAAGTCGATCCAAGGTGTTCCCTTGCTGCAGTGACCCCCAGTCTCCATTGGAAGGTGCTGGGGATCCACAATCCCCCCCAGGAGATGAGAGCAGTCCTCCAGACTCTCGATCCTCTCCTCCCCCGCTGACTGCTGATAACCCAAGTAGGCCCCCAGACCTAGGACACCGGCGTGGCATGAGGTAAGGCATCCAGCACCTCAGGCCTCAGCACCACTGGGCTGGACCATTTATTGATTTATTGATTGCTTTATTTTTTCAATAATGTATTAAGGTACAAAACAGTCCTTGAGCAACAAGTGCCCATTTGCTAGGTCGACCTATAGTAAGTCAGCACAATAACACAGAGAGCAAAGGAGGGGAGAACAGAAAGCTGGCTAGCACATCTTTGGATCCTGCGTAGCACAGCTGGGTGGGGGCAGAGTGCTCACAATAATGTTATGACCCACTGCCAGGCCAGCAGTGGATGACACTTTATACTTATTAAATAACCCCCTCCCACTAGGTATATGGCAGAGCTCTCTAAGGATTGTGATGCTTTACCTTTAAACCTTCAAGTGGGTGGTCTCAGATCTGGTGTTACTGTGCCGTGGAAGTTGCCTGGACAGTCTTTAACTGGGAAAGCCCGTTCTAGCACCTAAGTGACTGAGATAATACCACCCCCAGGAACTAACTGGAGTAAACAATAATCAGCAGTCCCACCCTTCAATATACAATGTACAATAATGCAAAGGTGAGGTGAAATTAAAGCGACCATTCTTGTGGCAACAAAGCCATGATTGAGGGTGATCACCAAGAGAAATGGGTGCAAGAGACCAATGTGGTTCATTAAGAAGGTCAAGGAAGCTGGCCAACTGGTGCAGTGGTAGAGCTACTGCCTGAGACACCAGCAACCCAAGTTTGGAAGTGAGCCCAGGTTGCTGGAGGGCCGACTGTGGAGTGGAGGACTGAGCACCCAAAGGGCCACTCTGCTCCTCCAGGGAGGGTGAGATGTGGATCCTGTTACTTTACCACCACCTGGGGAACCACAGGTGGAGGTGCAGTGGGATTGCAGAGTGAAAGGGTAGGGAGGACATTGGCCGAGGTCTGGAGTGGTGCTATGTTCCTGTGTGGCCTCATCTGCTTGGATCTCCTTGTATGCTGTCATCCTCTGTTGTAGGAGGCACTGAAATAATGAAAATCCCCACACATGTGCTTGGAGATGGGCCCCGGAGCCTAAGTCATATGATCAGACTCCATGGGGTGTCTCAGCTGGACTGCCTGATGTCCTCAATGAACTGGAGGGGGTTGACCCAGGATCCCCCTCCTCCCAACCTGGGGGTTAAACCATGGCTGGATGGGGGTCAGTCTTCTGAAGCCTCCTGAAGATGCCTGGTGGAGCCTTGGGAATCCCAGAGGACAGGAGCAGGTGCTGTGTAGAAGCAGGCGAATAAACAGAGAATTTAAAATAAAAGAAGTTCAGGGAGGCAGTGAGTGCTGAGAAAAAGGCCTTCATCAGAAACAAGAAGCAGAGGGATGAAGAACAGAGTGAGTATCAGGTGAAATCAAGGCAGGCCAAGAGGGTAGTGAGGGACGCAAAAGCTGACACAGAGCTGCGTATCATGGATTGGTCATGGGTGAGAGAAAAAGCATTTTTTTTAGATATATGAAGGGAAAAAGAAAGACATGAGGAGGAATTATTAGGCTAACAGAGGGGCCAGGGTAATAGAGGAGGACATGCAGAAGGCAGCTCTTTTTAAAGACTACTTCTGCTCAGTTTTCAAAGAACAGGACTGTGGGAATTTGCCACAAAGCAGCATAAAGGCTGCTGACAGAGGTATCCCAGAAATGAGGTAGGGAGTATTTACAAGTGAAAGGATCAGAAAAGGGCTGGCAGCTCTGAATTTAAATAAAACCTTTGGGCTAGATGGGATGCTCCAAGATTGCTCAGGGAACTGGCATCAGAATTGGCTGTTCTCTTGGCAGGGCTACTCAATAGCTCAAGTCAGGGTGGTTCTGAAAGGCTGGAGGACAGGGGATGTAGTTCTGTTCCAGAAGGATGGGGACAAGGAGCAATCGGATAACTACAAGCCTGTCAGTCTTACCTCTGTTGTGGGTGAACTGATGCAGATACTAGTCAAAGAATATGTAGCTTGTTAAAACTAGTGAGGGGGAGAGTTAGAGTGGCAAGGTACCCATCCTTTTTCACAAATAAAAGGGAACTCGCTGGCCTCTCACTATCAACCAATGCAATGGAATCAAAAACAATCAGGGTAAGGGAAAAAGGAGAGGGCAGTGATAGATACTAGAAAATTATGTGCACCAATGCCAAGAGTCTTAGCGACAAAATGCCAGAACTTTAGGCGATGGTCACAGATGGGATCATTGACCTGGTGGGTGTGACAGGAATTGTCGACCCTTATTATATAATGGAAAGACAAATTAGGTTAGAGTAACTTGATTGTCTGCTGACCCCTAGACAGTGAAATTATTAGACAATAACATCACTGTATCTAGGGCAGGTACAGAGATGACTGCAGAACTGTCAATGAAATCCCTCACTCCACAGTGAAGCCCCCGCTCAGCTAATACAGATTCACAGTACATTTTCTGTTCCAGCAACTCAGTGTCTCTCCCCTCCCACATACACACACACAAAATCTTTTTTCCCTCATATTCAGTAACAACATGCTCTGTATGAACACCACTGCATGTTGTTGCAGTTTTATTTTTCTGAAACGAGCGCCTTTGCTGACGTGCAGTGAACTATACTGAATGTAACTGCCGCTTGTGTGACCACAGAGAGAGAGTAAAATTCACCACCCCAGAATGCTTCCACACATTATTCTTCTCCTCACAGTCATACCCACATAGCTAAAATAAAAACAAAAAGTGTGGCGTATAGCACAAGACATCGCTCCAAATGGCTTTTTCGTTCCTCGTTCCACTTTGCAACTGACAGCAAGTGCACAGTGCAACATCATCCTATACAGTCACTTAGCTGCAAACCTTGCTCCGATTCATGTTACCATCGCTCACCTTTTCCTGCAGTCCAGTCTCAGTATTCAAACTGCAGTGTCACTCACAAGTCTTTAGGTCCTCACTTTGGGGGGGAAGGGCAAATACTGTCTGTGTGCAACAGCAGAGGAAAACAGAACAATAGGGCACATGGACTCAGAGACAAACAAATCCAAGTGCATACAGGGCAATCATGTAGGGCAGCGCCACCTGCTGGACCAAAGTATGGACTTTTTTTTCAATATGTATACCTGCTCTAACAAAAATATTTTTTTAAAAGTATTTCAAGCATAGTTTTCACATTTTCTTCTCTTTTAAAAAAAACAGCCACTGTATAATAGCAATAAGGCACTCCAGTATGTGTTATTGTGTAATGTATCCTCCTGGGGTGGTGGAAGCACTCGGCTTCATCTTGAAGCTTCAACCCACCCCAGGAGTGACATTATTATCAACAACATACACCCTGAGTGCCTTATTGCTTAAACAACAGCAATGGGACATGAACAAACCAGGGTACTCACTGTTCAGAAAGGACAGAGTAAAGAGCAGGAGAGTGGAGGAGTAGTACTGTATGTAAAAGAGGGACAGAGCCAACTGAGATAAACAGCCTAGGAGTTCAAGAAAACTAGAAACTCTGTTAATGCTGACAGGGAACAGAGAACAGAAACCAATCAGGACTGGGTGGTCTATAGACCACCAGATCAAGATCAAGGGGCAGAAACTAGGGTAGATGCCTAGGAAGACATCCAAGTCTGGGGAGGTAGTGGGGGACTGTAATATGAAAGTTGTGGACTGGAAAGTTCCAGTTGTGGCAAGTACAGTGCTCCCTCCTTTATCCACCCCCATCTTATCAGTCTCCCTCACTTACTACCAGTATGAGTTCCTGTCTCGTATTCCAGAAATGTTTTCCCCCCTTTTAACCACCACCCTCTATTATCCACTGCCCTCTTTTATCTGCCAACATTTAGGATGTACAGAGGTTGGCAGATAAAAGAGGGAGCACTTGACTATGAATCATCTCCCGGAGTATGCATGCTAGGAGGCATTCCTAGATCAGCTAATCTAGTGTTCAACAAAGGAAGAGATTCTGTTGGATCTGGCACTCAACAACAGTGAGTGGATCCAAAATGTGGTGATACAGGAGCCACTTCACTCCAGCCACCACAGAACAGTGGCGGTGAAGGTCCAGATAGGGACTGCCAAGGGAGCAAATGCAGAAAGTGGATGGGGCTTTAAAAAGGCAGATTTCAATGCAATTCTCAGGAGCTATTGGAAAGAAGCACATGGAGAACAGTAATGGTAGAAACAGTGGAGGAAACATGGGAAGAATTTTAAAAAGGCAATGACTGAGGTGGCAGAAAGCTCAGCTGAGAAAGTGTCCAAAGGAAAAAGGGCAAGGGGCCCAATGTGGTTCATGGCCAAAATAAAGATGGCAGTATGAGCCAGAAGGAGGGTATTACTGAAGTACAGAAGAAGTCAAGTGGGGGAGAATAGAGGGAAGTACAACAAAGGTAGCCAGCAAGATGGTGAGAGAGGCCAAGGGTGAGACTGAACGCAGGCTCGCGGTGGGCCTGAAGGAAGGGGAAAAGGCATTCTTAGGTGCATCTGGGAGAAGTGCAAGGTTAAAGGGGGTATTGTGGGGCTGAAAAGTGAGGAACAATGGGAGGAGCGGGACAAAGGAAAAGAAGAGATACTGAACAAATATTTTTGTTTCATCTTTACTAGAGAGAAGAATAGGCACTATCAAAATGTCAGTTAAGAGCAGAAGACTGGAAAGCAAGTGGTCAGGTAGCATGGCTAGAATAACAGAGAGTAGGATGTCGAAGAAGGTTGAAAGTAAATAAATCTAATGAGACCTGACAGCTTACAACAAAGAATGCTTAAGAAGGTAGGAAAGATGATAGCTGGACCACATGCAGTTATAGTCAGCTGCTCATTGGACACTGGAAGGAGGTTTCCAGGGACTGGAGGACAGGAGACTTGGTCCCACTAGACAAGAGTGGAACAAGAGGATGAGCCAGGGAATTATACTAACATAGATACTAACATACTAAAATGCCACCAGAATAGGCCTAATGGTCCATCGAGTATGCTCGATTTTCAGCACCCGCACTGAGTGCCGATTTTGGTGTCCTCCCCTCCTGAATGGGTTTTACTGTCCTCAGTCGCAGATGTACCAGCTGCATTCGACCTGGTCAGATTTACCCTCCCCCTGAACCTGTCCCATCCCCTCTTAAACCCGGCCACATTCTCCACCTCTACCTGGACAGTGCATTCCATGGCTCCACCACCCTTTCAGTGGAAAAACACCTCCTCCTCTCCCCTCTGAGCCTGCCCCCTTCCAGCTTACATCTGTTTCTTGTTCCCCCCCCTCCTTCCTTGGAGCACCCTGGACTGGGCCCCTTATCGCTCCCTTTATGTGCTAAGACCTCTATCATATCTCCCCATCCCTCCTCTCCTTCAGGGAGAACATGTTGAGCTCACTGAGCCTCTCCTCATAGGTCCTCTTCCCCAGGATCATTTTGGTTGCCCTCGTTTGGACGCTTTCTGGGAATTTAACATCCTTCTATGAATGTGGTTTCCAGAACTGCTCACAATACGTGAGATGTGGCCTAACCAAGCAGTTGTACAGGGGTAGGATCACTTCCACTTTTCTCGAGTTAATCCCCCTGGTGATACATCCTAGCATTCTATTCTTCCTTGCTGCTGCCCTCCTACAAGTCTCAGAGCTGTTTATTTTGACATCTACCACTACCCCCAGGTCCCTCTCACTCTCTGTGACTTGAATTTTGTCTCCTTCCAGGGTATATCCCTGGCCTGGATTTCTGACCCCCAGGTGCAGAACCTTACAATTCCCCACACTGAATTTTAGTTTCCATTTTCCTGACGACCTTTCCATAGCCTCCAGATCCTCCTGCAAGGCCACCCTTTCCTCCTCCTCATCCACCACTGCACCCAACTTTGAGTCATCTGCAAAGAGATTCATTTCACTCCTGATCCCCTTCCTTATGTCTGAGACATAGCCGTTGAACAGGAGTGGCCCCAGCACTGATCCCTGGGGCACCCCACTAGTAACCCATCTTGGGGATGAGGTTAACCCTCCAATCACCACCCTCTGAGTATGTTCAGAGAGCCAATTTCCTATCCATCTTAACAACTGTCTCCCTACCCTCATTTCCTTCAGTTTAGCCAGCAGGATATTGTGGGGTACCTAATCAAATGCCTTGCTGAAGTCCAGAAAAAAGGACATCCACCGGCCTCCTGCTAATTATTGACAAGTCAGTTTTATGTCTATAGTGGCAAAGCTTATAGAGTCTACACTAATGGCGGAGCTTGTAGACTTCTTGAAGGAAAATGGGCTAAAGGACCCCAGACAATATGGGTTCACAAGAGCAGATCTTGCAAGACAAATTTTATTGACTTCTTTGACTGGGTGACCAGGGAAGTCACTTTGGGATAGGCAGCCAACTTAGTACACTTGGATTTCTGGAAAGCCTTTGACTCAGTCCCCCCCACAGGACACTGGTCAAAACATTAAAGGACTTAGGGCTGGATGAAAAATGGATGACTTGGGTAGAGAACTGCTATGGGGAAGTAGTAAATTGGGATATTTTTTTAGAGGTAAGGGACGCAACAAGTGGAGTACCACAGGGGTTGGTACTGGGCCTGGTCTGTTTCAATGTGTTTATTCATGATGTTGAGGAATGGGCCAAGATCTGCCTCTTCACAGACAGCACAACAATCTGCACAAAGGTGGACACAGAGGAGGGGATCAGAGAAGTCACAGAGGATCTTGGTAGGTATGAGAGAAGATATGGCTGCTGGGCTGTAATGCTAAAAAATGCAAGGTGATGCACATTTGAAAAAGGAGCCCAAGAGTGCAATATGAAATGTGTGATGGTGGTGGTGGTACTGGAAAGCACCATGGAAAAAATACCTAAGCGGTCATGATATCAGAGGCCTACAAACAGCAGCACACCGTAATAAAGCTCTAGATAAGGCAAAGACACAATCCTTTTCTTGACTCATTTAGTGTGTTCCCCTACCCAGTTGCACTAACCCATTTTTCTCTTTAATTTTCTATTGTTTCTGACTTAAATCCATCTTTTTCTGTAGGTTTCATTTATTTCTGTAAACCATCTCATACCTCACATTCAAAAGCCTTTCAGTGCCACATTTGTAGCATGAAGTAAATGCATCTCCGCTTCCAGGTACCAATGCAGATTCATAATCAGCAGGCAGTGTGTTATTCAGCATCAGTGCAGGTCAGAGCATGAGCTCCACAAAAGTGCTCATAAATCTATTACTTTCACAACACCAACTCCCACTCCTTGGAGTCCACTTCCTCCGCCCTTGCATGTACTGTTGCCAACCATCTAAAATGGCCTGGCTCTAGTGGTGCTGCCTAGATGCATACTGTGTGATCCTGAGCAAGTCACTTAACTTCCTTGTGCTCCCAGTTCACATCTGGAAACAAGCTTCAACTTAGTGTGCTACTTCTGGTTAAACAATCTTCCCTTCCCTTCCCTTCCCTTCCCTTCCCTTCCCTTTCCTTCCCTCATTCCCATTTGACATGATGATTCTCATCCCCCACTCCCAACAGAATGTCAGCTAATCTTCCCATTCAGATCAATCACCCTCACCCAGATAACACCTATGATCCACAGTCAACACAACCTCATTGTGACACTGATGAACATCAATGAAGCCTCACTCAGCACCATAACTGGGTGCAAGGGGGTCCTACCTTGTTATTCAGACTGTAGCTAACTGTGGTGGTGAGTAGAATGACTGCCAGTCGCCATCAGCAGCACAGTGCTAGTTAGGGGTCAGTGATCAATTGGGACAGGAGAGTTAGCTACACATTCTGTTGGGGGTGATTGTGGGGATCATCATGGCAATCAGGGATGAGGGGACACCACTAGAGCCAGGCAGTTTGGGGGGCTTAACAACAGTAGGATCAGTGATAGGGGGCACTAGTCTGAACAGTAGGAAATTGGAGTTAATAGCATAGGGTTGGTGTTTACCAGCACTTTGGCAGAACAGTAAGGATGGGATAGAAACTAGGGAAATAGGGCAATGGAAACTAATGAAAAGGGGGTAGAAATTTCCCCAGTGGCAGTTAACCACACAACTATGGAGGGTTACTCTGAAGAAGGAGGGGTGACCCATTGTCAGAGGGTTAGGGATGACAGTGATCCTGAGTGCCCTGTGCTAGTGTGTTAGGGACCCTAGTTTAGAGACTGAGAGGGGACCGACAGTCTTTAACTGGGAAAGCCTACTGGCACCTAAGTGACTGAGATAATACCACCCCCAGGAACTAACTGGAGTAAACAATAATCAACAGTCCCACCCTTCAATATACAATGTACAATAATGCAAGGTGGTGAAATTAAAGACCATTCTGTGGCAACAAAGCCATGATTGAGGTGATCACCAAGAGAAATGGTGCAGAGACCAATGGTTCAGTAAGAAGGTCAAGGCTAGCCAACTGGCAGTGGTGAGCTACTGCTGAGACACCAGCCCAAGTTTGGAAGAGCCCAGGCGCGGGAGGCCGATCAGGAGTGAGGACTGAGCACCCAAAGGCCACCTGCCTCCAGGGAGGGTGAGATGGGATCCTGTTATTACACCACCTGGGGAACCACAGGGAGGTGCAGGATTGCAGAGTGAAAGGAGTAGGGAGGACATGGCCGAGGTCTGGAGTAATGCTATGTTCCTGTGTGGCCTCATCTGCTTGGATCTCCTTGTATGCTGTCATCCTTGTGATGAGCACTGAAATAAGAAAATCACACATGTGTTGGAGATGGGCCGGGCCTAAGCCATAACCAGATCCATGGGGTGTCTCAGCCCAAAAGAGTATCTCAATGAACTGGAGGGTTGACCCAAGATCCCCCCTCCCCCAACCTGGGGTTAAACCATAGCTGGATGAAGCAGTCTTCGAAGCCTCCTGAAGATGCTCAGGAGCCTTAGGAATCACAGAGGACAGAGCAGAAAAGGTAGAAACAGACGATAAACAGAGAATTTAAAACAAAAGTTCAGGAGGCAGTGGAGCTAAGAAAAAGGCCTTCATCAGAAACAAGAAGCAGAGGGATGAAGAACAGAGGGAGTATCAGGTGAACCAAGGCAGGCCAAGAGGGTAGTGAGGCACAAAAGCTGGCAGAGCTCGATCATGGATTGGTCAAAAGAGAGAAAAAGCATTTTTTAGATATGAAGGAAAAGAAAGACATGAGGAGGAATGAAGGCTAACAGAGGCCAGAGAGTGAGGAGGACAGCACAAGGAGCTCACTAAAGACCACTTCGGCTCAGTTTCAAGCAGACTGTGGGAACCACAAAGCAGCAAGGCTGCTGACAGAGGTATCCAGAAATGAGGTGGGAGTATTTACAAGGAAAGGATCAGAAAAAGGCTGGCAGCTCTGATTTAAATAAAACCTTTGGGCCAGATGGGATGCTCAAGATTGCTCAGGGAACTAGCATCAAATTGGCTGTTCTCTTGGCAGGCTACTCAAAGCCAGGCAGGGTGGTCTGAAAGGCTGGAGGACAGGGGATGTAGTTCTCCACAGGATGGGGACAAGGAGCAATCGATAACTACAAGCCTGTCATCTCACCTCATGGGTGAACTGGATGAAGAGATACAGTCAAAGAATATATAACTTGTTAAACTAGTGAAGGGAGAGTTAGAGTGGCAAATCATCCTTTTCAAAAAAAGGAACTCGCTGCCTCACTATATTAATGCAATGGAATCAAAAACAATCAGGGAAAGGAAAAGAGAGGGCAGTGATAGATACTAGAAAATTATGTGCACCATGCCAAGACTCTTAAACAAAATGCAGAACTTTGGCGATGGTCACAGATGGGATCATTGACCTGGTGGGTGACAGGAATTATCGCCCCTTATTATATAATGGAGACAAATTAGTTAGAGTAACTTGATTGTTGCTGACCTAGACAGTGAAATTATTAGATATCACTGTATCTAGGGCAGGTACAGAGATGACTGCAGAACTATCAATAAAATCACTCCACGAACAACCCCCGCTCAGCTAATAACGTTCACAGTACATTTTCTGTTCCAGCAACTCAGTGTCTCTCCTCCCACACACACACACACAAAATCTTTCCTCATATTCAGTAACGGATATGCTCTGTATGACACACCACCGCACGTTGTTGCAGATTTTTTTTTCAAACGAGCCCCGCTGACGCAGTGAACTTACTGAATGTAACCGCGCCAGTGACCACAGAGAGAGAGTAAAATTCACCACCCAGAATGCCACACATATTTTCCCCAGCCACCCACATAGCAAAATAAAAACAAAGTATGGCATAGCACAAGACATCGCCCAATGGCTTTTCGCTCGCTCCACTTTGCAACTGACAGCAAGTGCACAGTGCAACATCATCTCTAAGTCCTTAGGCAAAACCTTGTCCGTTCATGTTACCACCGCCACCTTCCCTGCAGTCCAGTCTCAGGATTCAACCGCAGTATCACTCACAAGTCTTTAGGTCCTCACTTTGGGAGGGGCAAATACTGTCTGTGTGAACACAGAGAAACAGAACAATAGGGCACATGGATCAGAGACAAACAACCAAGTGCATACAGGGCAATCATGTAGGCACGCCAATTGGACCAAAGTAGACAGATTTTCAATATGTATACCTGCCCTAACAAAACATTTTTTAAAAGTATTTCAAACATAGTTTTCATTTTCTTCTTTTTAAAACAGCCACTGTATAGTAATAAGGCCTCCACAGTGTGTATTGTGTATAACGTCACTCCTGGGGTGGTGGAAGCCATGACTACCTCGTGCTTCAGCCCACCCAGGGTGACGGTATTCTATCATAAACACCCTGAGCCCCTTATTGCTTAAACAGCAACAGGAATGAACAAAACCGGTACCCACTGTCAGAAAGGAAGACAAAGAGCAGGAGGTGGAGATAGTACTGTATGTAAAAAGAGGGACAGAGCCAACCGAGATAAAAGCCTAGGGATTCAAAAAATGAAACCTGTTAATGCTGACAGGGAACAGAACGAAAACCAATCAGGACTGGGGTGGTCTACAGACCAGATCAGATCAGGGGCAGAACTGTAGATGCCTAGAAGAAATCAAGTCTGGGAGGTAGTGGGGACTATGAGGAAGCGGACTGAAAGTTCCAGTTGTAGCAGCATGCGCCCTCACTATCCACCCCATCTTATCAGTCTCCCTCACTTACTACCAGTATGAGTTCTGTCTAAGTATTCAGAAATGTTTTCCTTAACCACCACCCTATTCACTGATAGCTCTTTCCTTTATCTGCCAACATTTAGGATGTACAGAGTTGATAAAAAGAGGGAGCACTTGACTATGAATCATCTCCCTGGAGTATGACTAGGAGGATTCCTAGATCAGCTAATCTAGTGTTCAACAAGGAGAATTCTGTGGATCTGGCACTCACAACAGTGAGTGGATCCAAATATGGTGATAGGAGCCATACTCCAGCCACCACAGAACAGTGGCGGTGAAGGTCCAGATAGGGATCAAGGGAGCAAATGCAGAAGTGGATGGGGCTTTAAAGGCAGATTTCAATGCAATTTCAGGAGCTATTGGAAAGAAGCATGGAGAACAGCAATGGTGAAACGGAGAAACATGGAAGAATTTTAAAAAGGACTGGTGGCAGAAAGCTCACTGAGAAAGTGTCCAAAGGAAAAGGGCAAGGGCCCAATGTGGTTCATGGCCAAAATAAAGATGGCAGCATGGGCCAGAAGGAGGGTAATACAGACAGAAGAAGTCAAGGGGAGGAATAGGGAAGTACAACAAGGTAGCCAGCAAGATGGTGAGAGGCCAAGGGTGAGACTGAAACGAGGCTCACGGTGGGCCTGAAGGAAGAAGGCACTCCAGTATCTGGGAGGTGCAAGATTAAAGGGGGTATTGAGGGCTGAAAAATGAGGAACAATGGGAGGAGCAGGACAAAGGAAAAGAAGAGATACTGAACAAATACTGTTTCATCTTTACTAGAGGAAAGAATAGCACTATCAAATCATTAAACGAAGACTGGAAAGCAAGTGGTCAGGTAGCATAGCCAGAATAACAGAGAGTAGATGTCGAAGAAGGTTGGTAAAAAACGAAGAGACCTGACAGCTTACAAAAAAGAAGGCAGAAGGTAGGAAAGATGATAATGGACCACATGCAGTTATAGTCAGCTGCCTTACACTGAAAGGTTTCACGACTGAGGACAGGAGACTTGGTCCCACTAGACAAGAGTGGAACAAGAGGATGAGCCAGGGAATTATACTAACATAGTACTAACATACTAAATGCCACAGATAAGGCTAATGGTCCATCGAGTATACTCGATTTCAAACACCCGCACTGAGGCGATTTTGGTGTCCCCCCTCCTGAATAGGTTTAACCGTATAAATCGAATGTACCATGCATTCGACCTGGCCAGATTCCCTCCCCTGAACCTGTCCATCCCCCAAACCCGGCACATTCTCCACCCTACCTGACAGTACCTCCATGGTCCACCACCCTTCAGTGGAAAACACCTCCTCCCTCCTCTGAGCCTGCCCTTCAACCCCATCTGTTTCTTCTTGTTCCCCTCCTTCCTTTGAGCACCTGACTGGCCCCCCATAGCTCCCTTTATAAATAAAGAATACCCATATCTCCCATCCACTCCTCTCCTTCAGGGAGAACATTGAGCTCACAGAGCCTCTCTCAGAGGTCCTCTCCCAGGATCATTTTGGTTGCCTCGCTTGGGACGCCGGAATTTAACATCCTTTATGAATATGGTTTCAGAACTGCTCACAATACTTGGATATGGCCTAACCAAGCAGCTATTAGGTAGGACTTCCCACTTTTCGAAAGCATCCCCTGGTGATACATCTAGCATTCTATTCTTCGCTGCTGCCCCACCACAAGTCTCAGAGCTATTTTGTGCACATCTACACCCCAGGTCCTCTCTCTCTGTGGCTTGAATTTGTCTCTTCCAGGTATATCCTGGCCTGCATTGACCACTCGGTGCAGAACCATACAATTCCACACTAATTTTGTCCATTTTCCTGACGACCTTCCATAGCCCAGATCTCCCGCAAGGCCACCCTTTCCTCCTCTCATCCACCACTGCAAACTTGGAGTCATCTACAAGAGTCCATTTCCTCCCGATCCCTTCATATGTCTGAGACATAGCCATGAACAGGAGGCCCAGCCTGATCCCACCCCACCAGTAACCCATCTTGGGATGATTAACCTCAATCACCACTCTGAGTATGTTCAGAGCCAATTCCTATCCATCTTAACAACTGTCTCCTACCTCATTTCCTTCAGTTGCAGCAGGATATTGGGGTACTAATCAAATACTTGCTGAAGTCCAGAAAAGGACATCCACGGCCTCTGCTATTATAGACAAGTCAGTTTTATGTCTATAGTAAGCTTATGATCTACATAATGGACAGACTTCTTTCGTGAAGGAAAATGGCTAAAGGACCCCAGACAATATGGGTTCACAAGAGCAGATCTTGCAAGACAAATTTTATTGACTTTTTGACTGGTGACCAGGAAGTCACTGGGATAGGCAGCCAACTTAGTACCTTGGTTTCTGGAAGCCTGACTCAGTCCCCACAGGACACTGGTCAAAACATTAAAGGACTTAGGACTGGATGAAAAATGGATGCTTGGGTAGAGAACTGCTGGGGAATAGTAAATTGGGAGATATTTTAGGTAAGGACACAACAAGTAAGTACCACAGGGGTTGCACTGGGCCTGGTCTGTTTCAACAAAGCTATTCATGATGTTGAGAATGGCCCAAGATCACCCTCAGACAGCACAACAATCTGCACAAAGGTGGACACAGAGGGACCAGAGAAGTCACAGAGGATCTTGGTAGGTATGAGAAGAAGAGTGCTGCTGGGCTGTAATGCTAAAAATGAAGGTGATACATTTGAAAAAGGCCAAAAGTGCAATATGAAATATGTGATGGTGGTGGTGGTACTGGAAAGCACCATGGAAAAAATACCAAGCGGTCATGATATCAGAGGCCTACAAACAGCAGCACACTGTAATAAAGCTCCAGACAAGCAAAGAGACACAATCACTTTCTTGGCCATTTAAGTGTGTCCCCACCCGTTGCACCAACCTGCATTTTTTCTTTATTTGCTGTTTCCGACTTAAATCCATCTTTTTTCTGTGGTTTCATTTATTTCTAGCCACACCATCTCATCCTCACATTCAAAGCCTCAATTGACATTTGTAGCATGAGTAAATGCATCTCCGCTTCAGGTACAATGATTCATAATCAGCAGGCAGTGTTATTCAGCATCAGTGCAGGTCAAGCATGAGCTCCACAAAAGTGCTCATAAATCCATTACTTTCCAACAACTCCACTCCTTGAGTCCACTCCCCCGCCCATGTACTACAACCACCCAAAATGGCCCGCCTCTAGTAGTGCTGCCTAGATGATACTGTGTGATCCTGAGCAAATCCTTAACTTCCTTGTGCCCCAGTTCACATCTGGAAACAGCTTCAACAGTATGCACTGATTTAAACAATCTTCCTTCCTTCCTTCCTTCCTTCCTTCCTTCCCTCATTCCCATTTGCCATGATGACTCATCCCCTCCAACAGAATTGCAGCTAATCTTCCATTCATCAATCACCCAGATGCACCTGTGATCCACAGTCACACAACTCACGGTGACACTGATGGTGTCAATAAGCTCCACCAGCACCATAACTGGGTGCAGGGGTCCTACCTTATTATTCAGACTGCCAACTGTGGTAGGAGATGACTTGCCAGTCGCCATCAGCAGCACAGGTATAGTTAGGGGTCAGTGATCAATTGGGACGGAGAGTTAGCTACACATTCTGTTGGGGTGATTGTGGGGATCATCACTTGGCAATCAGGATGAGAGACACCACAGAGCCAGGCAGCTTGAAGCTTAACAACAGTAGGATCAGTGATAGGGGCACTAGTCTGAACAGTAGGAAATTGGAGTTAACAGCATAGGGTTGGTAAGCACCAGCACTTGGCAGAACAGCAAGGATGGGATAGAAACTAGGAAACAGGACAAGGAAACTAATGAAAGTGAAATTCCAAGTGGCAATTAACCACACAACTGGAGGTTACTCTGAAGAGGAGGGTGACCCATTGTCAGAGGTTAGGGACAGTGATCCTGAGTGCCCCAGTTATGTTAGGACCCCAGTTTAGAGACTGAAGGGACCTGTCCCATGCCTTGGAAATGCAGAAGGAGTTTGCAGCTGCTCAGAAAAGTGACCCCAGTCTAGAAGCTGGACGCAGACTCTGGTGAGCACAGGTAGGTACGGTAAACATGAGGTTTATGAGAAAATGGAGTAATGCATACCGGCCACGAAGACAGAGGGAGGGGTGATAGGCAGGCAGCTTATCATTCCCAAGGGTGCCAGGCAGTTGCTCAAGACTGCACAGGATATTCTGGCTCGTCATCTAGCAATCTATGCACTACACAGCAGCTGGCCCATTTCATTGGCTCAATTTCACCCAGCAGGTGAAGGAGTATTGCAGGTCTTGCCACTGGTGCCAAGAAATAGGGAAGGCGGTAAGAAAACCCAACTGCCTCTAATTCCATTGCTCATAGTGGAGGAGCCTTTCAGAGGGTGGGGATGGATATTGTGGGCCATTAAATACCCCAACTCTCCAGTAAGAATTCATCCTGACTGTGGTGGATTAGCCACCCGGTATCCAGAGGCAGTCACCCTATCCCCACTGAGGTCAGACAAAGTAGCAGATGCCTTGCACGAGTTTTCTCCCATGTTGGGTTTCCACAGAGGTTATCACTGATCGAGGAGGTTTCTTCATGTGAAACCTGATGAAATGTTTGTGGGAGAAATGTGGGGTGGTGCTGAAGCGCATGATACCTTATCACCCGCAAGCCAATGGGCTTGTGGAAAGATTTAATGGGACCCTGAAGTCAATGCTCCAAGGTTTTGCTGAACAGCATGGGAGGAGCTGGGAGAAATACCTTCCCCACCTGTTGTTTGCATACTGGGAGGTGCCCAAGAGTCACAGGGTTTTCCCTTGGGCTCTTATATGACCTAGGGCACGTGAGTCCTTAGACTTGTTCCAGGAGCAACTGGGAAGGCAAGCACACCACCCAGGGCACTCCCATAGTATATTACATCCTTAGGTTTAGGGAAAGGCTGAAGGAGCTTATGGAGACAGCCCACAACAGCCAGCAGCCTTGTAGAAACAAAAATGTGGTACGACTGCAGAAACAGAGCTCACTCATACACGGTGGGTCAGGAAGTCATGATTCTTATCTTGGTCCAGAAAGACAAGCTGCAGGCTGAGTGGGCAGGACTGTACAAAGTAGTTAGAAAGGTAAATCTTGTGAACTATATCATTGAGTTAACTGACAGAAGGAATACAGAAAGAATGTACCATGTCAACATGATGAAGCCATATGCTAACAGGGCTGACATGGTGTTTGCAGTATGTAGTCTTGGGGAGGGGATGGACGAAAGAGACCACTTTCTGGACTTGCTGGAAGAAAGCAAGCAGGACTTCTCTGTAGAGGCAGTTAAATTGTCACCAAAGATGGCCCAGGACAAGATCCAGGAAGTAAGGGAGGTTTAAGCAAACTTTGCCCCACTGTTTAGCACCAAGCCTGGATACTTATAGCGCACAATGGAGACTGGGACACAGTCACACATACGGTGGACAGCATATCAGATGTCAGAGGCTTTACAAAAGGACATTAGGAGGGAGGTGGAGGAAATGCTGGATTTAAGGGTAATCCAGAGATCCCACAGTCCCTGGACCTCACCCGTAGTCCTTGTGTCCAAGCCAGATGGCTCTACTCATTTCTGTGTGGACTATCATGGACTGAATGCAGTCACAAAGTCAGACACCTACCTGATGCCCTAGACAGGCAAACTCCTGGACAAGTTGGGAGGGGCAACCTACCTTACGACTATTGACCTGACAAAGGAGTATTGGCAGGTAGAGTTAACTGAAAGAGTGAAGGAGTGGTTGGCCTTCATCACTCCTATTGGCTTATTTGAATTTAAAGCAATGCCTTTCGGAATGAAGAATGCCCCAGCCATTTTCCAAAGGTTGGTGAACCAGGTGTTAAATGGTGCTGAGGAGTACGCTGTGGCTTACCTGGATGACGTTGCCATCTTTAGTACCAGCTGGGAGGAACACTTGTCCCACCTGAGGGAGGTGCTGGGCAGGATACAGAGGGCCAGGCTTACGGTCAAAGCTGAGAAGTGCCAGGTGGCCATGACTGAAGTGGCATACCTAGAGCATGTTGTAGGCCGGGGACAGCTCTGTCCTAACCAAGTAAAAATAAAGGTGATCAAGGCATGGCCCAGATCAGAAATGCAGAAACAGGTCAGGAGTTTTCTAGGGACAGCAGAGTACTATAGAAAATTTGTACCCAGTTACAGTGCCCTGGCTGCTCAACTATTTGACCTGGTAAAGATAAAGTTACCTGGGAACCAGCCTGTGAAAAAGCCTTTACCAGACTGAAGAAGGCACTGTGCAGTGCTCCTGTGTTGACAAGTCCTGACTATAGCAGACCATTTATAGTCCAGACTGATACCTCAGACGTGGGTATTGGGGCAGTGCTGAGTCAGACATACAACTAAGGGAAAGATCACCCTGTAGTGTGCCTGAGTAAAGGATTGCTTCCCAGGGAGCAGGCTTACTCTGCTGTGGAAAAAGAGTGTCTTGCCATGGTGTGGGGCCTAAAGATGTTGGAGCCATACTTATATGGGCAGCATTTGAAGTACAAACAGACCACAACCCTAGTTTGGCTGACACAAATGGGAAAAACTAATGGTAGACTATTAAGATGGAGTCTTTCCTTGCAAGGGTATGACATGGCAGTCTTACAGGGCTGGAGTGACCAATCAGAACACAGATGGCTTCTCGCATCTATATGAGGAGTGAACTGACTTGGGAAGCTCATCCCATGCAGGGGATAGAGTCCCCAAATTCAGTCTAGGTCGGGAGGATTGTGACACTTGGCCAGCTGGTTATGATTATTGTATGATATCTGTAATACAAAAATATACCATTTGATTGTCTCACATAAGACATCCTGTGCTTCCATAGGTGCCCCCCCCCCAGGTTTCAGTGAAGCTACAGGATATATTACACTGACCAGGAGATCTCTGTAATGTAATTAACTTCCTTGAGAAATTGCATTTTCAAACAACATGAAGTCTTGCCGTATTCTGACAATAGCAGTGAGTCCCAACCTTCGAACTGCCCCAGAGATGAAAGAGTTAACTTTCCATGCCAGGCATGGAACGCTGAGCTCGAGCTCAGTTGAGACTCTGTCTGTTGCTGTTTAAACTCAAACCGTCAGATTCTTTACTCCGCCTCACCGAACAATCGCTCCGAGATTTCTCCCTTCTGCTCGGTTCAATTTGTCGGTTAAAGTACCGCTTTTCTCTCAGTTTTCGACGAATTTAAACATAATCTGTCAGTTCAGTCTCTGTCTGTGGTATTTGTGAGTACTAGATAGGTTATATTTATTTCTATTCTGTGTGGAACTTGTAAACAGTTCACCGGTTCGGTTTGAACCGATCAAGCTGTTAAAAAATCTTTATTTGTACTTTTAGTGTGTAGTTACCGGTTCTTATCGGTTCTAAAAAACACGGATTTTTATTACGTTTTTTTCCACGACCCGTGACACGGTCAGGAACCGATAAGAGGGTCTTGCCTGGCGGATTGCCATTAAAAGGGTAAGTTTGGTTAGGACTGGCACAATGTCTGAGAAACCGAAAAGAAAAACCGGGCCCACTGGGTTTCAACACTGTAGTGTGTGTGGGAAAGTCTTTCAAGGCTGACCCCTCACACCACCCATGTGCTTAGTGTCTGAGGTTTGACCACCTCAGTGCAGACTGCCAGATTTGTAAAATGTTCCTGCAGTTACCTAGAAGAGTTGGCCAGAGCTCAGGGAAGGGAGGCCAAAAAGTCCGCTGAACGGATGGCCAGCCCGGTTCGGTTCAAACCAAACCAGAAGGTGCCCTCTGACCAGACGAGAAGCCTTCGGGCAAAGGAGAACCGATTCTGAGGAGTCGGTTCGGCTAAAAGAGAACTAGAAAGGAAAATCAGCTGGTGTGGGCCAAAACTTTCCTCTCAACCGCTGAAGAAATAACCAGCGATAAAAATTGTGCAGTCGCTTTCGGTTCAGGTGAACCAGCACCATCCGAGGAAGCACTCGGTTCGGCCGGTTCCACGGTTAAGGTTGCAATTTAGAGAATATTATGAACTGGAGGAGGAGGAAGAGGTATGAAGAAAGTGAATGTGGTTTCGAAAGTCTGGATGTGCCCATTGACGGACATCTCCCAGACAGACCTTCAGGAGTTCTCCTCCTGGGCTTTCTGAGTCACCCTCCTTTTCACGTTTTAAAATAAAGTGACTGAAACCTCCAGCTTCCTATGGAAGAGCTGTGGATGACCAGGAGGAGCCTGACTATGTGGAAATGATGGATATCCCAGAGTCTAGGAGGCTGTCTATTCCTTACACAAAATCTTTTGGAAACAGACATTTAAGATTTTAGAGACTCTAATACTATACCTCCTGTGGATAAGAGAATGGACAAGAGGTATACATTATCAGGCTCAGATATGGAGTTCCTTACACAACAATGCAGCCATGTTGAGGTAGTGCAGGCTGCAGCCTGTGATAAGGCAAATATTCCCTGGCTTCACACACCCCCGACAAGGACTCAGGAGGACTACGCCATAACAAAGCAAATAAATAAATAAATGGCAGAAACAGTACATGGCAGCATCCTTGGGACTCAGACAGGCCAACTATATGGCCTATACTGCCAAGTATCAGAAATCCAGATGGGACACTGTCTATGGCTTTAGCAAAACAGGTCCCTGGCCAGCCTGCCAAGGAGTTGAGCAGGTGGCTGCTGATGGTATTGAGGCATCAAGTTGCAATTCCATAGTGCAGTGGACTCCAATGATGTGTCAATAGAGTCATGGCTATATCTGTGGCACTTCGTAGAATGGCTTAGCTCAGATGTACTAGCCTGTCTGGGATACCCAGACTAAGGCCATGGATTTTCCTGTTGTGGGTAATTCTCTGTTTGGGAGCAGACAGAGAATTACATAGAAAAAAATGGATGAATAGGACCACCTATGGAGTGCACAGGCCAAGGAAAGGTAAAGCCACTCTCCTCAGAGCAGCACCCCAGGGGCAGGCCTTTTCATAGGCCTTTCTACCAAGCCCAGGCCTCCTCTTCTGCCTATGCTCAGAGGGGTTCTTTAGATGGAGGGCAGAAGGGGTACAAGCAGACTTCTTCCACCCCTCAGCAAAACCCCTGCCAAACAGGCACCTGATGGGTTGACCAGGGCCGATTGTCCACTACCTGTAGGGGGCAGGCTGGCTTACTTTGTCCCGGACTAGGAGTCTCTAACATCAGACAAGTGGGTCCTGGAAGAAGTAAGCCAGGGATTGATTCTCAGCTAAAAATTTCCAAAGCTGAGAGCCAGATCCTTTCCACCTACAATCCCTCAGAGGCACTTGCCCCAGAGAGAGGTCTCTTCCTCCTGACTCCCAGAGCTGTGGAAGGTTCCACCTACACCAGGGCAAAGGGTTGTACTCCAGATACTTACTTACCCAAAAAGACAGGAGAATGGCGGCCCATCCTGGATCTCATATACTTAAACAAGCACCTTTAAAACCAAAATTCAAAATGGTGTCTCTGGGATTCTACCCTCTCTAAGGCCAGGGGACTGGCTAGTGTCCCTGGACCTCAAGGATGCCTACTTCCATATTCATCAGAAGCTCCCTCCGAAAGTACCTCCAGGTTCGAGGAAGCTGCCCTCAGGCCATTACCAGTTCAGAGCAATGACCTTGAACTTTTGCTCCAAGGGTATTCACAAAATGCCTGTCAGTAGTAGTTGCTTCTCTGAAAGGCAAGGATTGCCATCTTCCATACCTGGATGACTGGCTCATAGTAGGCCAGATCCCCAGACCAGAATCAAGTTACACCTACAGATAACTCAGCAACTGCTCACCTCTTTGGGTTTCCTTCTGAATCTTTCAAGTCCAGTTCTAAGCCTGTTCAGCTCCTCCAACTTCATAGGCGCAGAGCTGAGACACAGAAAAGGCCAGAAGAGTTCCCTTCCCCTGGACAGGCAGGACCCTTATCTCTCTGGCCTCCTCATTCACCCTGCAGGTGTCTCAACCAGCAAGGCATTTTCTACAGCTCCCTGGGGCACATGGCTGCTTCCACAGCAGTGGTGCAGGGCAAGATTTCAGATGAGGGACATTCAGTTCCATTTGAGAGCCTTCTGGTCTCAGGAAGGACCCTCTGACCAAATTGATCCCAGTGACTTGAATCCTGATCCAGGCCTTACAGTGGTGGCAGAATCAGAACAATCTCAAGGCAAAGGGTTCCTTTGTCACTCAGTCCCTCCTTAATCCTTACTACAGATGCCTCCCTCTTGGGGTGGGGGCTCACTTAGATGACCTGACTACCCAGGGTTGTGGATCCCTCAGGAATCTCTGCTTACATCAATCTATTGGAACTCAGGCAGTATTTCTAGCACTTCAAGCTTTTTCCAAATCTGTTCAGAACAAAGTTATCCGGGTCAGAACAGACAATACCACCACAATGTGGTACATCAACAAGCAAGGAGGCACTCCGTCTACAGCCTTGTGCACAGAAGCAATGAAGTTGTGGTCTCTGGCTTATTCCCTGAACACCTCCCTCACAGCAGTTCACCTCCCAGGCAAGGACAATGTCCTGGCAGATGCTCTCAGCAGGATATCTCAGGGCCATCACTAATGGTCACTGGATCCCCCTAGTGTAGGAGTATTTTCCAGATGGGGCACCCACAGATAGATCTTTTGCAGCCCCAATCACCAACTTCCCTTTTCGCTCCAGACCCCAGTGTTGGGCTCAGTCCCACTGGATGCCTTAGTTCTCAGTTGGGAAGGGAAGTTCCTGTCTTTCCCCTTCCTCTCCTATTCAAAGTGCTAGTAAAATCAGGTCTCAACCCTGCAAGGTGATCCTGATTGCTCCAGACTAGGCCAGACAGCCCTGGTATCCACTCCTGCTGTCCTTAGTGGTCCATATTCCCTGTGTCTTCCAGGGTACAACCTGCTAACCTGTGCTCAGGGGAGGGGTTTGAACCGAATCTCGATCTCTCAATCTTCAAGGCCTGGCTCTTTGAAGGAATTAGAGTTTGCTGATTTACAACTCTCCCAAGGTGTAATGGATATTTTGAAGGCTTCTAGGAAACCTTCCACCAGGACTACTCACAATTCCAAGTGGAAAAGATTTTCCATATGGATGCTCTGGAAGGCATATTCCCAAGAGTCTGCTGATCTGCCCACAGTCCTTGATTATATGGTCCATTTAAATAGCTTGGGGCTTAGACCAGCTACACTGAAGGTGCATCTACAGCTGTTTCTGCTTTCATTTCAGCAGGTAAGCCCTCTTCTCTTTCAGCTCACCCTGTATTCTCCAAGTTTTTCAAGGGATTGCTTCATACCAACCCTCCATTCAGGGATCCTGCCCCTGCTTTGGGCCTTAATGTTTGCATTGCTCAGCTTATGCAACCCCCTTTTGAGCCTTTGTCTTCAGCAGAGCTTAAGTACTTGACTTGGAAAACTGTGTTTCTGGTAACCATCACTTCTGCCAGACGCATAAGTGAGTTACAAGCCTTGTCAGTGGAGCCTGATTTTATCTCCTTTCATAGAGAAGGTGGTTCTCAGGACTAACAGGAAGTTTTTGCCAAAGGTGGTTCAGATTTCCATAATCAATCTATGTGTCTCTTCCTGTGTACTGCATGACCATTCCTCCTGTAGGCGAGAGGGAGGCTGCACAGTTTAGATGTGAAAAGAGCCCTAGCTACTACATAGAACATACCAAGGGTCACAGGTTTGACTCCCTCCAACTGTTCCTCACTTATGGTGAGGTTGGTAAAGGAAACCTGCCACTAAAAGATCCATTGCCAGGTGGATTGTCTCTTGTATCCAATTTTGTTATGAAAAGCTGGGTAAGGTTCCTCCCTCAGGCCTGAGGGCTCACTCCTACCAGAGGTACAGCTGCTTCCTGGCTGCTGCCGGGACATCCCTATTCTAGAGATATGTCAAGCCAGCTACCTGAAAAACAGTTTACACTTTTACCAAGCATTACCCCTGGACATCCTGGCTAGGAGTGATGCTCAGGTTAACACAACTGCTGCTTCAGGCCTATTTCCTAAGTAGAGTTCTGTCCCTCCTCCATGGAGGTACTGGCAGTAGTCTGCTATTGTCAGAATACAGCAAGACTTCATGTTGTTTGAGAAGAAAAATTACTCACCTTAGTAATGTTGTTTCTTCTAATGGAGTCTTGCTGTACTCTGACCTCCCCCCCCACCTTCCCCTCTCAGAACCTCTGTTTTTGGGATGTGGGTGGGCAGTGGCAGTGTTGGCACTCAGTAGGTGCCCCGCCTTGTTGTTTTCACCCCTTTTCTTTGGTGTGTAGGTGTTGTGTTTTTCATTTTTTGGATCTCCTGACTTGAGTCTTTGTTTTGGGACCAAAAAATGTGTTTTTATGTTTAGTAGCCAGTTGGCTAGTGTAGGTTTACAGCTTCCACACAGGACCTTAGTGAGTTTAGCTTGTAAAGATCTGCGGTTTGAGTTTAAACAGCAACAGACAGAGTCTCAACCGAGCTCGAGCTCAGCGTTCCATGCCTGACAGCATGGAGTTAACTCTTTCATCTCTGGGGCAGTTCGAAGGTTGGGACTCACTGCTATTGTCAGAATACAGCAAGACTCCATTAGAAGAAACAACATTACTAAGGTGAGTAATTTTTTCTTATGGCCTTTTTATGTCCTGTTGCTGCTTTGAATTTTGGAAACTAAAATATACATTTTATTACAGGACAGGACATCATTAGCTTATCTGTGTTGGCTATATTCATACTTAGGTGATGGATTTCAGGATTGTAAACCTCAAAGGAACTGGGGGATCAAAAGACTCATAATTTGGGAAATGTTTTTTGCTGATGTCACCTTATTTAATATACCTCCTGATAGGACATCCTGTTTGTATTTTTTTATATTTTAAAAGGAGGAGGAGCTAGATGACTCACAGAAGGGGTGTAGAGACACAGTTTAAACTAATATCTGTGTCTGGAATGTCTGAGATATACCATCTTGGGACTCTAGAAAGACGTAGCTTCTGATATAATTGAAAGGCTCTGCCTGTAGTTGTATGGGGGAAGAGCTCCTCCCCTATATCCTACTGAAGCAGCAGAAACCTGCTGCTCTGCTTAGAGTGAGACACACTCACTTTTTGGCGGTGCGGCTGCTCCCCCCATCTTTGTTCTGCCTTCTGCCCCTCTCATCCCTGCCCGACTGTTGCCTTGCTTGTTGCCTGCCCCGTGCTCCCCTTCCTTTGTTGGGCTCCTGTTGTATCTTTTTCTTTTTGGGGGGGTTCTTTGCAGCTGCACCCTAGTACATTCACCACAGCTTCTGCTTACCTGCAGCCTGCTTCCTTCTCTGGCTCCTTCGGCACTCCATTTGGAGGAGCATTCGCCTGCCTCACTGCTGTCTGGGTTTTCATTCATCACTCGCCAGGATCTGCCTAAGCTGCAACATACTGCTGCCTTCTTCCAGCTAAGGCAGCCACCACATACAGCCCTTTTTAGCCCCATACAGGCTCATTCTGGCACGTTTACTACCGCGCTATAGTGCTCCTTTGGCTACCTGTTCACTCCTTGGCCTGCACTGTACTCCAGACAGTGTACCATGATGCATTCCTCTACATTATCCTACATGGCGGCATTGCAGATTAAGATTACTTACGACAAGCATATGAACCAAACCTCTTTCACTCAGTCACTACAGTACGTCCAGATATCAGCACTAGACAGCACGCCTTCTCTAATTAATCTCAATTGCTCTAAGCTGGGTATACGATCCTTTACAACTAATCCAGCATCGCTCCACTTGCACTCTTAGCTAATCGCTCAATTATGCACCCAGCAATTGCTGTATCCACCCTAACATTCATGCTTGCTCCAGGATGTAGCTGGCTCAGCTACCTGCCAGCTTCTACTATTTACCATTTTAATTGCCATGATGGAGACATATATGGAAGCTCAACACTACGTTTATCATAATTCCAAACTCTATGTCTACCACTGTTACTACACGTCCAGTGTCAGCTTGGAGCCACTATATTTAACTTGATCTCATCTCACACCTCTAACCTGCCATACACTGCATCTAGAGCTCTGACATTATATTTATAGTCACCCAGCTCTGCATTTCCCGAGGCTCCATATAATGTTGCAGCTAATTCTGGACTCACATATTGCATCAATGAACTTGGTTGACAGAATCATTCTCTACCACTAATCATATGGGGCCTTGCTGGTAGCCATGTTATTGTTTAGTAATGAGGACGTTGCTTCATATTGTGGCCCCTTGCTAAGATTTGCTGCATGGTCACCAATCTAACAATTTAGGAGGGTCAGACTAACCGTCTGCTACTTCTATTCTCATCCATCTCCACTATGCACCTTACGTATAATTGGTACTATTCCTTGCTACTTCATCTGTGTTTCATGCAACCCAATGACCCACTACTACTAGTACTAATACTACTACTACCACCACCGACCTACGTACAGGTCTGTGCTTATGGCTCATTGCATATTGCTCACACAATGCATCGCATTAACTTCCTGCTCTTCCCTGGCTGTCTGGGATTGTTAGCTATCTACTGAACCTGCAACCTCCTCACACTTGAATACTTATTCAGATCAGCTCTCGGCTCATTCAGCAAATCCAAGATTGCTTCACTACACCTGCCTCATTGCATTGCGGCCTGGAGGTTTGACTATTCGTTCACCATGCCTGCCTCGCCAACATCAGGCCTGGAGGTTCATAAATTCTGTCAGATTGCCATGCTCAGTCTGGGCCTGGAGGTTCATATACTACTTTCTCATACCTGCTTCACCTTCAGAGCCTGAAGGCTCGACTATTCGTACCCTATGCCTGCCTTGTCCAGCATTGGGCTTGGAGGTTCATAACTTCTGTCAGCCTGCCACACCCAATGAGGGCCTGGAGGTTCATGTAATTCTACCTCATACTTGCTTCACTTTCAAAACCCAGAGGTTTTACTATTCCTACACTATGCCTGCCTGTGCTGCATCAGGCCTGGAGGTTCATACATCTCTCAGCCTGCCACACCCAGTCTGGGCCAGAAGGTTTCTATACTCCTAACTCCTACCTGGCTTTCTACCTTACTTGGCATCAATTCCAAGATCATATTCTCCCACTGGAATTCAGTCATTCATTCAAGCTCTTCTCCTTCCTGGAAGAATTCACCTGCTAGAATTACTCGACAGTACAACTCCACCTAAGCGGATCACATATGCTTACCTGTGGATCTCGCTAATTCTCATAGTAGTCACCCTGGAGCTAGCCACCTCTCTACTCACCTCACCAGCTGATGGTTAAGCTGCACATCTCACCTGAGGGACTAGCTGCCACATTCTATTACTTATCAACTGACCAACTTGGTGCATTTACTTGCTACTTACTATCTTATTTCCTAAGTTACATGGTCCATCCGCACGTACTTACCTATTGGGCTCGCCCTGTTATACTTCATGAATGCTTCCTAACCTCACACCAGTGCTTCAGATTTACTACCCTTAAAGCCTGCCAAGATTCCAGCTCAGCTCTATAGCCGTTGCCTTCTATATCATCACCTAAGTGTTATATATATATATATATATATATATATATATATATTCTACTCCTATCGTATTTTACCGGAACTGGGTTCATCAGTCAGTCTCGTTGCAAGCCTTCAACCATTCCATGTATTATATAAGCCCTCTATTAGCAGAAACCTGACAGTCAAACTACTTCTATTTCATCCTGCCTTGCCTGCGGCAATGCCTGGATATAATTACTCCATCCACCTATATATCATTTGCTAGCCTCATGAGCTCCTCACTTCCAGTTCTATCCTGAACTTATTGGACATGTTCTACATTGCTCACCTCAGTGCTCATCTACCTGGACACTGCACGCGTTATAATACTACCTGCTTCGGTCATGCAAGACTTGGAAGCCTGTTCTTGACCTTTCATCTTGGCTACGAACTGTTACACTGAATATGTAATCTGCAAACTTGGACTAGCCAATAATGAATTAATATAGGATTATACAAGCATACATAGGCGGCTACAAACGCCGCAAAGACGGGGCCAGAACCAAATCCAAAAGGTACTCACGAACTGTCCATATAGGTCGGCACCTCGTAGCCATCTTTTATCTGATACAAATTCCACAGTCGATGTGTCAGGATAAAAGCCTTTTATTTCCAAATAGGCAAAATGGTCATCAAACATCCAAGATATGGGCTCAATACACCTTGTCCCTCCCCACGGACCCAAACATTTTCGCATCACAATTACGCTTTCTCAAGGCTATAGCAATAGGGGATAATACACCTTATATACCTTTTTTAAAGGTGAGGTTTAAAGGCAACGTTTGCTCCCATGAATTAACTAAATCCCATATTTAATATTCTATTGCCATAAATAACAGGTTTTTAAATGATTGTATCCAGTACTGATAAAATGAACATAACCACACCAAAATCAGGTGTGAACATATACATATATAAAGAATCTCTAAATGTCTATAAAAAAAATATATGTAAAAATTAAAAAATGTTAAAAAATGGCAGAAACAGGAAAACTACTACTTAATCTTACAATCAATATCATGCGGCTAAAAAATGTATAGTTTATACCTCCATAACATTTAATATCTATAAGAAGGGGGAGAGTTGAAAAAAGTCATTTAAGCCAGGAGCAGTGTATGACTTTAAAACATATTGCCAATAAGTTTCTCTTTGTCGTAATTTTAAATCTAAATCTCCCCCTCTAGGGCCCATAGTAACTCTCTCAATGATTTGGAAATTAAAATGATGTTCTTTTCCCCTAGAGTTAACATGTTGGGAAAGAGCACTAACACCATCAGCATGTGCTATACTTCTAACATGTTGTCCTATTCTTTCTTTTAGTTTTTGAGTTGTTTTACCCACGTAGAAGCCAGTACATTTATTGCAACATGCCAAATATACAACATTAAAAGAGTTGCAATTTGCAAAAGTTACAATTTTATGTTGTTCCCCCGTAACTGGTTGTTTAAACATATTGCCAGTTTTTATGAACTTACAAAAACGGCAATTTCCACACCGGAAAGTTCCCTTGGGCAAAGCCCTTATTTTATCTACACTTTATGTCTTCCCACTGTAATAACTGTGTACTAATTTATCCTGTAACTTGTGGCCCCTTTTATACACAATTTTAAGGGGGAATAAAGCCAAATCTCTAAGTTTATAATCCACTGATAATATATGCCAATGTTTTTTAATAATGTGAATAAACAAATGTGCTTGTGGACTAAAGGTAGTGATGAATTTTGGGGCATCATTTATATGTACAGTATCCTTCTTCTCTTCTTGATTCTGAACATGTCCCATTTTAACGTTCCACTTGTATTCAGCTTTAGTACGTCCCTTTTGTATATATTCCATACTATAACCACGTTGTAAGAACCTTTTAGTCAACTCCTCTACGCTTTTCTCATAATCCCCTTCATGAGAACAATTTTGTTTATATCTCAGAAACTGTCCAATAGGTATATTTTCTGTGACATGTTTGGGATGACAGCTCTGAAAGTGCAATATACTGTTTCTATCTGTGCTTTTTCTAAGCAACTTTGTACTGATGTCCCCATTATTTTCTTTCTTTATGATTAAGTCCAAAAAACTGATCTCATCAGTATCCGCCTTTAGTTCAAATTTTAAATTGCAATTCGATTTTTCCAGGTACATTTTAAACAAACTTAATTCTCCCACAGAACCTTTCCAGATGAAAAACAAATCATCAATGTATCGTTTATAAAGAATCAATTTTATCCATAAAAGGATTCTCATTGCCAAAGATGAATTTTTCTTCCCATTTCGATAAGTATATAATTGCATAATTGGGGGCCATGGCTGCCCTCATGGCCATTCCTTTTTTCTGCAAATATATCTTTCCATCAAATATAAAGGTATTACAGGTAAGAACTTTCTCCATTAACATAACCAAAAGTTCCACAAATGCTTGTGAATATGAGGATTTTTCATACAGACTCTCTCTCAAACTTTCCAGCCCATCGTTATGTGGAATATTTGTGTATAAAGAACAAACATCCAGGGTTGCAAAACTCAATTGTTGACTCATTTCAATATCTGCAAGAAGTCCATAAATTGTACTGTATCTTTTAGATATGACTGAGTGTTTTGTGCAATGGGTTTGATATAATAATCTATAAAATGTGCAATGTTATCAGTCAAAGATCCAATACTGGCCACTATCGCTGTATGGCGGATTTTTCAAACATTTATGAATTTTAGGAAGTCCTTACAGAACAGATCTTAATGGATGTTTTATAGATAAAAATTCATATGAATCATGACTGATCAGACCTTCCAATAATGCTTCATACAAAATATTGTCAATCTCTCGTTTAAACCTATTTACAGGATCATAGGACAAGCTTTCATAAAAATCTGTATTATTTAGCTGATGTAACATTTCTAATTCATAATCTTTGGTATTTATAACCACCACAGACCCTCCTTTATCAGCCAGCTTTATAGTGATCATTTTATTATTTTTTAAAGTACGAATGGCTGCATTTTCTTCCGTTGTACAGTTATAATATCTCGATGGTGGTAACAATAAATTTTCCAAATCCTGGATACATGCTTTCTCAAACACCATAACTGCCGTGTTTTTTGGGGGAAATAAGGTTGATTTATTTTTAAAAATAGGGACAGTTTAAAAAATTGCTGCCTCCCATTCTTTTCTTTGCACTTTACATTTCCGATTCTCTTCATGAAAAATGCCTTCAAATTTAATTTTCGAGTGAATTTATAGAAGTCCATTACTGTTTCAAACTTATTTAAACTAGATGTTGGAACAAACAAAAGTCCCTTTTCCAAAACTTTTATTTCCGATTCAGTCAAAACATGATCAGAGATGTTAATCACCACTTTTTCTTCATCTTCTAATAATTACGTTTGTATCTGTGATGAGACCCTCTCCCCTGTCATTGATACATTCTCCTGCCCCCTCCATTTCCTCTCATTCTTCCTCCCCCTCCCTCATGTGCCTCTTCATACTGATCTTCTTGAAACCTGGTGAGTCTTGGACTGCGTCTCAATTGTCGCACTGAAACCTCCTGTATAGGTGCAGACCTCAACCGACTGTGTGAGGGGTACAGCTGGGAGTGGGGTTGGGGGTGCAGGTACGGGGTGGAGGTTTTGTTCTGTGTCTCCCAGTCCACACTGGGAACTGATTTTAAAATTAACTTTTCTTGTTGTACCCTGTACGCTTCTTGATTTGGAGGGACACTCTCCTGACTGTGATCCAAAAAAGAATTTGTCACTTCAAACTCAGATCCACTGGTATAAACATCCGAATGTGGTGATTTGTCATTTACAAACATAGTTTGCTTCTTTAATATGGATTTCACCGGCTTGGTAATTTTATTCTACTCAAAAATTCTTCCACTTTCATAATCTCTCTTATCTCGTTTAAACTTATTGATCTTCACTTTCTCAATTCTAATGTCTTGTTTTTTAATTGTTTCTTCCAATTGTCTCCGATATTGAAAGTATTCCACATGATCAGAAAAGGAAAGCACCACTTTTTCTCTTTCAGTTAGTTCTAATTTAATCTCCTGTTCCACCGTTTCAGCATCCTTTAAAATGTATTCAATAAGCCCAGCTGTAGATTTTAAAAGATGTTGTTGCCATCCCATAATGAATGACTCGCTATTGCCACCAAATGCTGGCTTGATTGTCCAACGTAAACCCTGTGGTGTTCTATTAACAGATAGGTATGCTGTTAATGATACTCTCTGCCAATAAAGGTGGCGTGCTTTTAAGGCTGTTTTTTGCAACAAAATGAAAGCTTTCTTTATATCAATGATGGTGTCTTGTTCCTCCATAACATTCTGTTGTCTGCAGCTATGGTTGTCATTTCATATCTGTAAAAAGGGATTTACAGCATCTTTTTGGGCAAATAATGACTCAATAAACGTACTGGAAATTACCTGTTGGGGAGGGGCTTTATTGCTGTCTCCAAGTACATTGTCATGCGACATTTTGTACAGATCAAAAGTTTTTCACTTATGCCTTGTACTTTTAAACATACAACAACAAGTCGACAGACAGCTGAGCACATCAATTCCATTAAATAATCACACAAGCATACATAGGAGGCAGATTTTTCAGTAATATAGGATTATGCTCCTTTAGTATGCCCAGAAGGATGGGTGGGTCGGTAGCCATGGGTCCTCAGAGGTTTACCCCAAGGGGGTTTTTCCTCTCCTGCGTGCTACTGGCCATACTCTCTGGAGTTGGAGGAGATAATCATGGATATCATATTTTCTTTTGGGGGGTGTCATATCCAAAACAACTAACCTTCCTTCCTACTGTGGGATACAGAGTAAAGCCACACCATCAACTTATACCGATCAACTCAATTGTTCCATTTTCAGCACTATCGTACTGTCAAGTTCATCATGAACTATAATCACTGACTTTTTCATGTCTATGTCCAAGTACTTAAGCACTGTCCATTCATATAAACTATACCCTGGAAGCATCATTCTACCTACTGGTCTGGCCTCTGTATCCAAACTGAAATCTACATTATAAGATGTAGTACGTAACACAAGTACTGAGCTCTGAACCACATATAATTGAAAGGCTCTGCCTATAGTTGTATGGGGGAAGAGCTCCTCCCCCATATCTTACTTAAGCAGCAGAAACCTGCTGCTCTGCTTAGAGCGAGATGCACTCACCCTCCATCCTCCCTTTACACCTCTTCTGTCTCCAGCTCTCTTATCCCACCGGGGGGGGTGTCATGTCCAAAACAACTAACTTTCCTTCCTACAGTGGGATACAGAGTAAACCACACCATCAACTTATACTGATCAACACAATTGTTCGAGTATCAGCACTATCGTACTGTCAAGTTCATCATGAACTATAATCACTGACTTTTTCATGTCTATGTCCAAGTACTTAAGCACTATTCATTCATATAAACTATACCTTGGAAGCATCATTCTACCTACTGGTCTGGCCTCTGTAGCCAAACTGAAATCTACATTATAAGATGCAGTATGTAACACAAGCACTGAGCTCTGAACCACATGTAAACAATAAGACACTCCAGGGTGTGTGTTAGACACTTTAACACATGGCTAGGAGGCGTAGTGAGGCACGAGGCCACCGGCCGAGTGCGTCCAGCCTCCTAGCCATGTGTTAAAGTGTCTAACACACACCCTGGAGTGGCTTATTGCACTTATGAAATGGCCACCTAAAATACAGATGTATGTTTTAAGTAAAATATATAGCATTAAATAGTGAAAAATGTAAAAGTTTGTGTTAATTTTTAATAAAATAGTTCCTCCGCCTGTTTTTTTTTTTTTGAATTGAAGACTTTTGAGCTATTTAGGCTTCCGTATCTGTATTTTTTCCCATTATGTAGTTGCCATGGTACCACCCCTCCACACCCCACCCAACTAGTAGCAATCCTACAGGGACCAATGGAAAGTTTCATCCTAAAAATTGAGAAATTACAGGGTTAAGGGATGGAAATATTGAGCGGGTGGCAGGTCACTCATTGAAAAGCACAACGAGCAGGCAAAACCGGAAGAAATCTTGACTTTTTTTCCCATATTAAGCACTGCGAGCATGCGGGCAGAACTGGAAGAAATCTTGATTTTGTTTTCACAGTTGTGCTTTGCATCTACAGAGTGCACTTTTACAAGAACTAAGTCACCATGGACTTTTATTAAGTGTTTACCCAACTAGCTGGAGAGCGAGCGAGTGAGTGGACTGGGAGACAGATCGCGGCACTTGTTGTTGGAAAGCGAGCGGGCTGGGAGACAGATCACGGCACTTGCTGTTTTTTTGTTCCCACTTTTCTACATGCATAACAGAAACCCTCAAAGACCAAGGTCAACTGAACAAGAGGTCAGATTTATTTTTTTTATAGTTAGGCTGGCACCACTTATGCCAGAAACAAGATGGCTGTGTTTTAATTTCTGAAGGTCCTGAGTGGGCAGCATCACCCATATCACTGCCCGCTTGCCATAGCTTGGCACAGCCTGATCCTTTTACAGTGCTGTTAGACATATTAGCACACTCCTAGCAGCCAATCAGAATGCTGCTTTACTACCACCCATTTCATAAATAACTTTAAGCACTTCCAGAGGTAATACATTAGATGGAAAAAGTCTAAATGCATTTTGGTGGGAGTTTATTCTGTAGTTTTCCTTGTTTTTCTTTCATGTGATTGTGATGCTCTTTGATATATTGTTCTGTGTTTACATTTTTCAAATTTTTATCATAATGTGTTTTCGTGCTTCCAGCACAGGATAGTGCAGTCACTTTCGGAAATCAGTGTTTGGGACAGATTAGGATTGAGCGAGTGAGAGAGGGGGAGTGACTGAGCTCAACTGAACTCTGTTGGAATTGCTGTGGATTTCTTTGTGGGTAGAATAAGGTGCCAATGCAGGCAGGAGCCCGTACAAAAGGGCAGCCTGCAGTGCTTGGAGAAACAGAATGAGCAAGTGAGGGATGGGGAGTGAGTGAGCTCAACGGAGCTCTGTTGGGACTGCTGCAGATATTTTTGTGGGCAGAAAAAGGCAGCAATGCATGCAGGGGCCCAGCACAAAAGGGCAGCCTGCAGCGGTGGGAGAAACAGAATGAGTGAGTGAGAAAGTGGGAGTGAGCGAGCTCAATAGAGCTGTGTCGTGATTGCGGCAGATTTCTTTGTCGGCAGAAAAAGGCACCAACGAAGGCAGGAGCCCAGTACAAAAGGCCAGCCTGCAGCACTGGGAGAAATGGAACAAGCGAGTGAGTGAGGAGTAGTGAGCGAGATCAACAGAGCTCTGTCAGGACTGCTGCAGATTTCTTTGTGGGCAGAAATGGGCACCAACAGAGGCAGGAGCCCAGTACAAAAGGACAGCCTGCAGTGCCAGGAGAAACAGAATGAGCGACTGAGCGAGTGGGAGTGAGCCACCTCAATGGAGCTCTGTCAGGACAGCTGCAGATTTCTTTGTGGGCAGAAAAAGGTGCCAATGCAGGCAGAAACCCAGTACAAAAGGGCAGCCTGCAGCGTTGGGAGAAACAGAATGAGCGAGTGGGGGGGGGAGTGAGTGAGCTCAACGGAGCTGTGTTGGGACTGCTGCGGATTTCTTTGGGATGATTAATGAAACAACAGTGCCAGTGTTCATGAGGTGGGCTCTCAAAAAGTCTGTGTTGCAAATTTGGTGGGAAAAATCCATAAAATGACTGTTTTACGAGCGTGCATTGTGCACTTGCTATGCACGCTTGTAACTTCACCAATTTGCAATATTTTCACTCCAGATTTTCAATGCTGCCCTTTTTCTGCACGTCCTTGTGAACAGTGCAGCTGTAATTTTTCACATCTTGGCCGAAATGTGTTTTTGCACTTCCGGTGCAGAATAGCCCGGACGCTGTGGGAAATCAGTGTTTGGGACACATTAAGAAAATCACAGTGACACTGTTCATGAGCAGAGGTCCAAAAATGCCTATGTTGAAAATTTTGCGATGAAAATCCATAAAATGACTGTGTTACGAGCATATGTTGTGCAGTTTCCACGCAGCCTTGTAACTTTGCAAATTAGTAATATTTTCATGCCAGATTTTAAACACTGGCATTTTTTCACACCTCCTTATGAACAGTACAGCTGTCATTTGTCACATCCTGGCTGAAATGTGTTTTCGCACTTCCGGGACAGAATAGCACAGTCGCTTTCGGAAATCAGTGTTTGGGACAGATTAGGATCAAGCCAGTGAGAGAGAGGGAGTGACCAAGCTCAACTGAGCTCTGCTGGGACTTGTGCAGATTTCTTTGTGGGCAGAAAAAGGCACCAATGCAGGCAGGAGCCCAATATAAAAGGGTGATCTGCAGCGCCAGGAGAAACAGAATGAGCGAGTGAAGGAGGGGGAGTGAGTGAACTCAACGGAGCTCTGTTGGGACTGTTGCAGATTTCTTTGTGGGCAGAAAAAGGCAGCAATGCAGGCAGGTGGCCCAGTACAAAAGGGCAGCCTACAGCAGTGGGAGAAACAGGATGAGCGAGTGACAGAGGGGGAGTGAGCGAGCTCAACAGAGCTGTATCATGACTGCTGCATATTTCTTTGTCGGCAGAAAAGGCACCAATGCAGGCAGGACTCCAGTACAAAAGGACAGCCTGCAGCATCAGGAGAAATAGAACAAACAAGTGAGAGGGGGGAGTGAGCAAGCTCAGTGTAGCTCTTCGGGACTTTACAGTTGCCCCCCTCCCCGCTTATGGTCCTCTGTGGTCCTATATTACAGCAGGGTCTCTGGAGTGGAGACAAAGCAATGACTGGATTTTTTAGGATTGCTATAATAAGACAGATTTAGTTGTTCTGTTTCTTTCTCTAACTGAGCTAAGTACTGAGCTGTACTGTTCTGATTGCTGTAATAATACATATTTATTTGCTCTGTTTATTTCTCTAACTGAGCTGAGTAATACTTGGAGTGCAGTAGGATTTCTAATAGGGCTAAGTGAAACTATATGAGAGCCGAGAACAAAAAGTATAGTAGCTGAGGGGTGAAAACAGACAAGGAGGCTTTAGGATTGCTACAGTAATACAGTATCTAATGGATGAGATTTGAGACTGAATTACTCTGGTCGGCAAGGGGTCAGTAGGGGGACTACTGTGGGGGGGACAAGAGTTTGAGTAAATAGGTGCCTAACTGTTGTAGTAGGGTACAGAACCTGGAAGTAAGCGCCTGTAACATAAGATGGGTGCCAAAATGGGGCAGGTGCCACTTGTCAATAGGGCATCTTTGGAAGGGTGGAGGGGTTTACAAGGTGTGGTTCTGCCATGATCCTGGACTGGGCTTGGAGAATGGGGGGGGGTGTATGGTCTGTAGATGACTGGTTAGTTTGAGGGAGAAACTGTGGAGGTTAGGGAGGAGTATAAGTGGCAGGGCAGTTGAGTATGGTAGGCATCCTGAGGGGGGAATTGGGGATGGCAAAGGGGGACGGAGGAAGAATAACTAGGGACTGAAACAAACCCCAGTATCAGAGACGCTAGCAGAAAAGAGAGGAGAAGGAAGCTGGTGCCTGAGGCTAGGGTGGGGATCCTCCTGATGGGGAGGAAGAGACCACGAGGAGTACCAGGAGAGAGAGAGAGAGCAAATGGCTGCAGGTAGGGAGGGACCAGTGGTGGCACAGAGGGAAACAACTAGGAGGGGGGAACTGATAGGAGGAAGAGATGTAGGACAGGTATCGACTATGAATAGATTTGAAACTCTGCTATCGAACAGAGAGGGGGAGCAGGAACATACTGAAGGGGGGAGGACAAACGGGGCATGAGAGGGATGGCAACAGGTAGGGGAAGAGATAGCGAGGACAAAAGGGTAGAAAGGGGCTAGTAAGGAAGGAGGGGTGGTGACTGAAGGAGAGAAGGCGATGGGACAGGGAAGAATGGGAGGGGCATCACTATCAGGGTAGAAGGGAATGGGGGCTCTAAATCAACAACAGTGGGGATAGGAGAGGGATTGGAAATCAGCAGGGGAGGAGGGGAGGGGAGGGGAGGTTGACATGGGAAGCCGAGTAGAAAGTAGCCAGGCTGGGAAGGTGTTCAAGGGGGATGGGAGGAATAAGGCAGAGAAAAGGGGTGCGGCAGAAGTACAGATACTGAAGTCACAGAGGGTGCAGTTGGCGGGGGTAAGGGACAGGGAAGAACGAATACTGGGGTGATGGAAGGGGCATTAGAAGGGAAAGGGGGTAAGGGGCAGGGGGAGTACTTGTCCAGGGGTATCCTATACTGAAATGGGTAAGATGGGGTGGAAAAGGGGATAGGCAAAGCCATATTTGGGTAGAAGCTGTCCCCAGGTTGACTGCAGGAGGGGCAGGGCAGGCACTGCTCAAGCATGCAGCAAGGGGGAGGAAGGAACCTCATTTACTGTTGCATGTGGGTACAAACAACTTGGTGGGGACACTGTGGAAGTAGTGAGGGGCAGGTTTGAGTACTTGGATAGGCAGTGTAAGGGGGTGGGGAAGTCGGTGGCATTCTTGGAGGTACTGCCAGTACCATGGGGAGGAAGGGTAGGCTTGAGGAGTTCAAGTGGCTAAGGGATTGGTGTCACACAAAACATTATGGGTTAGTGACTAACTGGGGTAGGGTCTGGGGGAATAGTGAATTGTACGCAGGGGACAGGGGACACTGGAGCAGGAAAGAGTGGGGAGTATTAAAGGCAGCATTGCTGCCGGGCCACTGGCACTGAGGATTGATGTGCTGGACGCCACACCTTGCACCACTCTGGTGACCCGGGTTAAGCACAAGCCCGGGCCGCCAGGGGTTAGCAAGGGAGGGATAGGATTGAGCATCTGGAGGACTGCTCTCCTATCCCAGGGTGGGATCCAGGGACCCACCACTCTGTAGCAGCCCCTGGTGATGACTGCAGATCTACAGCAGTGTAGTAAAGGGTGGCGGAGTGTGGCAGACATTGGCATGCTGTGCCTAAGCGTCATTGCACGACCGCACTCTGCAAATGGGAGAAAAGTGGAAAATGGGCTATGGTCAGGCAGCATGAGCTTCCTACCCCCACCCCACTTGCTCCGAATGGTGCCTCGTCAACCAGATCCTGCTCCAGTGGGTCGACCTGGGATGCTCCTCACCATCCCAGCATGACAGTAATCTGTGGAGGTGAGCAGATCAGCCTGATGTCAGGGGCAGGATTGGGGGGGGGATCGGTCAGGATGACCAAGCCAACTGTAGCCCTGTGAGAAAATATTTTAAAAAAAATAAAAAAGCCAGGATTAGAGGGGTATATCTCTACTAAGGTGGATTTAAACAAATGGGGGGTCAAAAGACTGAGGTTGGTAGAAAGGTCTGGACATGGGAGCCTGATGAGCTCACCACCCTAGATATAGGTAAAGGCAGAGGTGTAGTAAACCTGGAAGGGGGCAGGCAGAGTGGTCTGAGTGTAATACAGAAGGCACCACCACCCGGTAAGAATAAGTAGGAGAGAGGGTGCGGACTCCTGGGAGGAGGGACACAGGCCAAGGAGGAGAAGAGTGAGGAGAAGGAGGGGTACAGGTGGAAGGTGGTCTGACTAAATGGATAGAGAACTGGTTACAGGGGAGGGTGCAGAGGGTGGTGGTGGTGGGGTAGCTCTCGGCACCCAGAGCAGTGACAAGCGGGGTGCCGCAGGGCTTAATGCTTGAGCCCAATGCTATTTGGGCTCTTTATCTTTGATATAGCACACGGAGTGGGGAGCAGGGTTAGTCTGTTCGCACATTATACCAAATAAAAAGCAAATTCTTATAGTAGCAGAGCCCACCTCACACACACAAACACACACACAAACACACTCGCCGAAAAGCTGCTTAAAAGCCTGCAATTCATTCAAATCAATTTCAGTTTCTTACGTACTTGGGATTCTATGCCAACAAGTATAAAATCATGTACCTAGGGCATAGGAACCCTGATGCTGGATATAGGATAGGGGGAGGAATTGATACTCACTAAACATGAAAGAGTCCTTGAGGTTATTATATCAGAGGACCTCAAGATAGCAGTACAGTGTTACAAGGCTATGGGCAGGGCAAATTGGATTCTGGCGTGCATAAGGAGGGCATCTCCAGTAGGAGGAGGAGGGATGTTGTGCTGCCATTGTCTCACTCCATAGTATACCCCCAGCTGCAGTACTGTGTCCAGTTTTAGAGTCCACACTTTAGAAAGGAGATATGGTGGAGGTTTTACAGAGGAGGCAACTAAAATGGTTCAGAATTTTCACAGGAATCCCTACAAGGAAAGGCTGAAGAATCTCAACATGTACACTCTGGAAGAGAGGAGGGGCGAGAGATGACATGATCAAGACCTACAAAGTACCTCACAGGGGTTCAAGTTCAAGTTTATTGCAGGAAAGACTCAGTTGAGCAAGCTCATTCACAACGAGGTCCTGAGTCATATGCATATACAATACACAATTACATAGATGGGAGATATACAATGTAGGACAACAGAAGGAGAATTATATACAATTAATAGGTATATACAATGGACATACTTATACTATGTATGCTATACATTTCAGAGTTAGCCTAGTCCTATATTATGCATCACATTTCAGTTTATACAATAGAGGGGCCAGTGGGTATGTGGGGAGCTATCTAGGCATTGGGGCCTAGTTGCACCTACATCTGTCTTTTATTTTAGAGATTGCTAATGTTTTGAAGGAGTTAGTTAATACAGTGCTGGTTAGCTTCAGCATGGTTTGGAGTTGATTCCAAATATTTGGTAGAGTGTATGAGACAGCCCTTTGTCCGGCTGTGGTACGTGTCCTGGGAATATCTAGTAGGATAAAGTTGGATTTTCTTAAGGAGTAGGTGCTATGCGAGATATGTAAGTGTCATCAGATATGTTGGCAATTTGTGAAGTAGTAGTTTGACAGTCCACATGCCAGCATGGAGGATACGTCTGGTGGTCAGGGAGGACCACCCAACCGCTGCACAAAGATCACAGTGGTGGGTCCTGTATGCTGAGTTGGTAATGAAGTGAAAAGCACTGAGGTAGGGTACTTCCAGTTTTGATAGGCTCAATGTTGGGGAGGATATAAAGATAATGTCTCCGTAATCCAGCAGGGAAAGGAAAGTTGCTTGGACCAGTCTTTTACAGATTGCGAAAGAAAAGAGGGTCCTATTTCTGTAAAAGAAACCCAGGCGTGTTTTAAGCCTCTTTACTAGATCCTCGATGTGGTCATGGAAGGAGAGTTTATTGTCTATCCACCTACCTAGGTATTTGAATTTGTCTACGACTTCTAAGGGTTCACCTAAGGAGGTTACCACAAAGTTTTTAGTTGTGATAGGTAGGGCATCAGTCATGGCAAGTCTCGAGAAAATGATTGTTTTCATTTTTTTGGCATTTAGGAGCAACTTGGCATTGATAAGGTTGCTTTCTAGCCAAATGAAGTCAGCTTGGAGTGTTTCCCTGACTTTAGATAAGGACGAGCCTGTTGTGTACAAAACCGCATCATCAGCAAAGAAATGTATGCTGGAGTTTTTTATGTGACTCCAGGCCATCGTCCCCTGCACTTTTCTTGTTGTCTAGGCTAAGAATTATGTCTTCAACTTCTTTTTAGCTAATCTGACACAGCTGGAAGGGATGAGTCAGAGTAGCATGCGTAGAATCTGGATTAGTGTGGCTATTTGCCCCACTAGCGTATGGGGAGGAGTCAAGTGCCAACCTGGCTGTGGCAAAGTGAAGGTTAAGTTCTTCTATGATTTGCAGTTTATTTTCAACTATCCCATCCTTGGCCAGAATCTTGGTGGAAAGGGAGGGAGCAGCCCTATGGCCTTCAATAGATTTTAGTGTCTTCCAGATTTTTTGGGAGTTCCCTTTGGCCTGCTCCAGAGTGGATATTAGAAATTTGCTTTAGTAGTCCGTACACTTTTAACACAAGCATTTCTTGCAGTTCTAAACGCCTGCCAGTCTGCCGGGTTCTTTGTGTGCCTGGCCCTAGCCCATAGCTTGTCTCTATTGGTAAGCACATAATTGAGCTCTTGGGTGAACCACAGATGTGTGATTTTCTGCACCCTCATTTTAGCTAGGGGAGCATGCTTGTTAATTAGGGTGGTGAGGTTGTCATTTAGAACAGAGACGGCGGCATCTGCGGATTTGGCCAGATATAGATCTTGCCACCTGATTGCAGCTAGGTCGGTTAGGAAATTTAGTGAATTGAATTTATGGAATGAGCATTTGATTCTGAATTTAGGGTGGTGCTTGGCTTTAGGTTGAAATCTTGTGCCAAGAATGATATTGCGATCGCTCATATCGTTATGAAAAACCGCAGAATGTGAGATTTTATGGGGGTGCGAAGTTAGGATAACATCTAAGAGAGAGCTGTGGGGTAAAGAGGGTACAATTAGGGAGTTTCCTTCAAATGAGGATGAGAACCCAAACCAAGGGACATACAATGAAGCTGGGGAAGGGGGCATTCAGGATATATGTGAAGAAATATTTCTTTACTGAAAGGGTGGTAGACACCTTAAACAGACTGACAGGAGAAGTGGTGAAAGTGAAAATGGTTGGGGGCGTGAAGCATGCATGGGATAAACATAGGGGTATATTACAAAAAGGGGAAGGGGCAACGGAGATCAACAGGGCTATGGAAGTGGAGTAGGTTCAAGTTCATTGCAGGAAAAATCCATTAAGCAAGCTCATTCTCAAGGAGGTCCTGATAGATGCAGGCAGAATAAGACATGCAGTAACATATACAGGCAGGAGTTACAAGTAGGTAGAGAACACTTGGGCAGAGTGGATGGGCTGAGTCCTTTTCTGCTGACAAATTCTATGTTTCTGTGGCATCATGTATTAATTCAGGTGCCGTGTTTATTTAAAGTTGACCTTACCATACATCTAGATGCAAGGTACAGTAAATTACCGAATTAGATGCAGCCCACTTACAGTACAATAAACACAACCCCAGTGCTTTGACAATCCTTTACTCTTCATAGGGCTGCTTAAAGAGCTGGGGTTCTATTTGCAGTGTCAACACCAGTATGCTGATCTTAAAATCGATGCTGCATCTGAATGAGTACTTCATTCTTGCTCACTCCATTTCTTCCCCACTTTGAAACCTGCTTGTCCCGAGTTACTTTTCAGCTGGCAGTGCCTCGCCTGTGTTGGAAGATGACCAATAAGTGGCACTGAAAGACGTCTGATTTTACAGACTCTGAAGGCAGCTGCTCATGGATAGACATAAGGCAGTTCTACTGGGGGGGTAGAAGGAAGTAAGCTGTTTAACTAGAATCTGCAGCTTATCCATCAGGTAGGGAAATGGGCAGACTAGGTGGGCCAAGCGGTCCTTATGTGTCATCAAATTCTATGGTTCTATGTTTCTCACCCACCATTTTGGCAAGAAGGCTGCAGCTGTGGCCACTGATGACTGTCGTTGTGTGGGGATGGGGGGACCAAAGGGGACAGACATAAGGAGATACAATCATAATAAAAAATGTGAGACCTTCACCAGCTTTCCAAAATACTTACCAGTAAGAAAACACTCTATGAAGTTGTTCAAATGGCAACACAATCTCATGAGCCCTCTGTCTGCCATCTGACACCAGGCATCACCAGCATATATTGCCTACAGAAGGCAGTGTGATCATGTGGTTACTGAAATACTTAAGAGTACAGATTTAGAAGAACAAGAGAATATCACACAGAAGCTGGCACATATGCCTATAGCAGCTGTCTCCTGCTTCTCAGTAGTTATATTTATACCCTTGAGGTACTTGAATGTTTCTATCCTATTCCTTCTTTCCCTCCTCTCTTCCACTCAGTACATATTGAAGTCCCTTAATTTCTCCTCATAAGTCTTGTATTGCAAACTCTGTACCATCTCATTCGCCCTTCTCAGGACTATCTCCAGCCTGTTAATATACTAATGAAGGTGCAACCTCCAGAACTGCACACAGTACTCCATGTGAAGCCTGACCATGGTTTTATATAATGGCATCACTACTTCCCTCCTTATGCTGGTGATACCCCTGCCTATGCACCCTAGCATGTCACTGGCCCTCCCAGCTACCTTGCCACTTTGACATTTTCAGGTCATCTGAAATAACAACCCCCCAGGTCTCTTTCCTTCTTTGTGACTGTCAGCAACTCCCTCCCCCCCATCCTGTACCTTTCCCCAGGTTTTCTGTGTCCCAGGTGCATAATTTTGCACTTATTTGAATTAAACTTCAGTTTCCAACCCTCAGACCATTTCTCAAGCTTCCCCAGGTTGGTCCCTCATTTTCTCCACCCCCCTCCGGGGTATCCACTGTCTTACAGATCTTGGTGTCATCTGCAAACAGGCAGACCTTTCCCTTCAGCCCTTCAGCAATGTCACTAATGAAGACACTGAACAGGACTGGCCCCAGGACCAATCCCTGCGGCACACCACTGGTCACCCCCCTCCTCAAACTGCACCCCATTTATCACCACTGTCTGCCTCCTCTGTTACCCAGTTTCTAACCCAGTTTACCACCCTTTCTTCAATGCCCAGCCTACTCAGCTAGTTTATCACCCTTCTATGTCAGATGGTGTCAAAACCTTTGCTTACATCAAGGTAAGCATTGTCCACGGCCCCACCCTGATTTACTTCCTTTGTCATCCAATCAAAGAGATCAACTAGATTTGTCTGACATAACCTCCCCACTGTGAATCCATGTTGCCTATGATCCTGGGCTCTAATGGCTTCTACATGCCTCACTATCCTTTCTTTAACCAATGTCTCCATGATCTTCCCCACTACTGAAGTGCGACTGACCAGCTTATAGCCTTTGCAACTGCTGCACTGCTGTGACCCTTGCCCCCCTTCTATGAATACTGCTTAATTGAAAGACAGAGTGGATGTCTTGGGGGGGCACATGACAGTTTTTGGGCATGGTACTTTCACTTCCAAATACCTAGACAGCCATATAAGCAATCAACATTTGGCATTGACAAATGATTGTTTATTATGTTCCTTCTTCCCAGTCATTCCTCATTCAGAAGAGTGCCTCAGCCCCATCACTCCAACGTTTGCTGCCAGCTGTCTCCCCACAGGGCTTGCCACATGGTGGGGTCAGCAGGTTTCCCCAAGTCACACCAGACAATGGATACAGTTTGGGCCAGCATGCCCAACTGGTTGGGTGCTGGGCCTGCTGGTGCTCCTCCTTATCCTGCTCCAGGCTTTTTACCATTTTTATGTACCAGAGAGGCATGCATGCAATGACATCATGGTGCACACTGCATGTTCCAGTGCAATGTTCACCAATATCTGCCACACCTTCCAACCTTCTGGACTGGACTGCCTATCCCCAACTTCTGCTAAGGGCCAGGCAAGCATTGGGGTCTGCCCCTTCCCCTAAAGACAGCAGTCCTACGGATGCTTAACCCTACTTCTCCTCTGGCTGTCCCTCCAACACCTTGGATGCACTTCTGAACCCAGATCATCAGTGTCACAAGCAGTAGTGCTACCACTGCACTGGTGGGATGGCCTCTTTTCTATCCCCATGCCCATATGAGTATACATTAGCAGCACCAGAAATAGAGATGTTTAAAATATACATGTATTAGGGACAGCATGGAAGCTGAGCCCCTGTGAAAGTGACTAACCAAGCCCTGCTGCAGAAAACAAGAAGAAGCTTGCTATCATGTATATACAGTACATACATAAAGAAATCCTATCATAGAGAAACCCTACAGAATACTAGTTCACTCTGTTCTAAATGATGAACCCTGTTTTTATAAATAAAGATGCCCAGTTACAGCGCACCAGCAGGCTTTACACAGAAGCCTTAAAAGAAAATGTTTTCCCCTGTTTTCCCTCTATTCCTCCCTTTTTTTACAGCTACTGAACAACAATGTTAAAGGGACACTAACAACCCCCTTAAGCCTTAAACTATTCATAGTTTAAAAAACACATTTTATGATTGGTTACTTTCTGTAGAGATTGTTTATGTAAATGCTAATTTATTAATAATTCTTTTTTTTCTTTTAAAAAGTGAAAAACAGACTGCCCCCATACTGGTGTTATCACACAAAACATGTTTGTTTACATTCCTTGATCAATTCCCACTGCATCTTTCCTGGACTAGGGAACACCTCATCACAGTGTAGCCACTCACGGTGTAGTGGGAGAAGGGGTGCCTATTGAAGCATAAGTGACTGTGCTGTTTTTTTCTCTACTAATGTTCTGGATGTATGTAATAAGAGAAGATCAAGGATTTGAAACAAAACAAGGTTGGATAAAAGTACACTATTATTATGCATTTCAGCTTTACTATGAAAGGAAGCAGATGAAACAGCCAGAAACATCAATGAATTTTATAGAACGTAGTCAATCATAAAATGTGTGTTTTTACTTTGAGATAACATGGTGAATAAAAAAGGTTGACAGTGTCCCTTTAATATGTTTTATTATACATTGGTAGTTCACATTTGAGGCAACAGAAAATCTAATTCTCTTGAGACACTTGCAAAACAAGATAGAATTTAGTAAAGGTGTTGCTAAAGAAAATGTGAAATCTGATCCTGTTTGAGTGTACATGTGTTGTTACTAAGGTGATGGTCATTCACAAACTTGCATAACTGCTTGTTAATGCAAGGTAGAAGCATATTTGTCAATAAATATAACACTGGCAAGAGAGAAGAGGTTTTAAGGTGTGCACTTGTGTGACTACACTGTTGCTCATGTAATAAAATGTGATATGACTACATTAGAGAATACCAACATACAATGAGGAAATGCATTGATGAGGCTAATGAGATACAACAAGGCAGATCACCTGACCCCTGAAGATGTATAAAAGGGGGTCCTAGACAGAGAAGAAGTCAGAGTGTGAAGCTAGGGTTTGAAGTAAGAGGATCTCCAGTTTGAGCGTTGAGTTGGAGGAAGGAAGTTAAGTGAAACTCTCCAAGCACAGAATATACAGCAACCAAGGAAAAGGTTCTTAGCCTTAAAGATCCAGACAGACTATACAAGTAAGAAGGAACAACTGCCTTGCTGTCTTTTTAAGTGGATTTTAATATAAAGACTTTATCCTGACAAGAACTACCAACCAACTTTGCCTTCTGTTTTACTTACTGTCAAGACCACTGATTTACGGTGATTAAAGTAATGAAATTCTGTTTTCAAGACTTGGAATTCCATGAATTGCACTGGTAATTGCTAATCTAATTTTTGGATTTTACTGGGGTTCTACTGTCTGCCATGTTTTTTTTTAGTATGTGCATAATAGAAAAGACCAAAAGGAAAACAGAACTGAATTCCAAGTAGAGGTCAGCACTTAACTGTTTATGTAAATAATTCCAAATAATCCAGGAAATACTATTTCTAAAAACCTTTTTTGACATAGAACCACACAGACAAACACATGTTCACTAAAAAGTACAAATGTGTGGCATGGATTAAAGCTAATCTTGCCAACAAATACAGTCTTATAGCCAGCAAATATTGTATAAAGAACAATGCAGAGTAAAGTGCAAAAAAGTTCGAAACATTTTTTCAACAGTTACTGCTTTTTCTAGAAACTCTGTATTGGCTTGCTCCTGTTGTTTATATTCCTCATTATTATTTACACCATAAAGTGCAAAGTCAGTGCATAGCAAAGTGCCAAGATAGAAAGTTTTGTTTGCACAATTATTTATTCATTTTATTTATTTGATATACTCTACCGGTTTACAACCTTTGAGCCAGAAGCTCATTTCCAAAGGTACCTCGTCACATGTAAGACAGAAGCTAATACCGACAGGGTATAACAACAGTTACATAGAGCATGTGTTACAGACATTTGTCACTGACATTATTTACAGTATTTACAGTAAATACAGGATGTTGATATTTTCAGACTTTACAATATTTGGATGACGATATTCACATCATCACAGCAGAAAGACATTATTAGCTTGAGAAAGCATCTAAACAGAGTAGTCAGTCCTATTCATGGGTTTGGTATTATTGACATAGGTTGCAATCCATAATGGACTTTGTCAGAGAATTTGGATCAGAGAGGGTGAGAGCGTGAAATGTTAGTTGCAGTTACAGGAGCAGATATTGAAGAGGTGGTTGCAAAGAGTGGTTTTGAAGTGAGCGATCTTGGGTGCACTAGTGATGGTGTTTGGGAGTGCATTAAACCATGTGGGGGCCCTGGAGAGGAAAGATCTCTGGGCAAGGGAGGTTTTTACCCTGGGCACAACCAGTGGTGCTTTCTCTGAGTTGCAGGTGGAGATAGTGGGGGTTAATTACTGCTTGTTGTGGTTTAGAGAGTATAGATATAAAAGGACAGGCAATCATAACTGGTATTACAGAGGAAATGCTCATACTGCACCTGTTAAATATGTTAGTACAGGGAAGAGAAACAAAAGTCAAATATGGATTTTAAAGAAGTAATAAAATCACGTTACATAGAAAGAAACAGTATGTATGAAATACTACAAGTCTCAAAAGAAAGATGACTGACAGTGGTATAACAAACAAAAAATAAAGGCGTGCTCTGCAGACACAGGACCATTCGTCAAATGCAGTGGAAAAGGAAGACAAGACATTCCACAGGCACAACACAGATCAAACAGTTAGGCAGCATTATGACAAGGCAGCAGGTAAGGCAATTTGCAAAGGTGGGATGCATAGGCATGGGAATTACAGTTAGAGAAAAATATGTGATAATTCAAAATTGCATGTAATGGGTGGGACCACACCTTGAGTAATAAGTCCAGATCTGGAGGCCTTCCCCACATGTGGTAATTGATGAGGTATAGGCCGCTCAGAGGAGAGCAACCAAAGAAAGGCAGGAACTTCATCAAATGCATTAAAATGGTAAGCTACTGGAGATGACTATGAAGACCCTGTGGGAGACGATGGAGAAAGGGAATATGACTGGAACATTTTGACACTTTACAGTGGCATGTAAAATAAATGAGAGCACAATTTGTCACAGACACAGTAAGTTCAAGAAAAGAGACCATCATATACAAGTGCCAGGGGTGGGTGGGGTGGGGGAGATTTTAGAGGAGATGTGGAAGTAGTTCTTTATGAAACAGAAGGTGCTAGTCAAACTACATGACACTAAAGGTGGCAATGACAGAAACAAATAGCCGGGTGACACAATGTTTGGGGAAGGCACAGAAGATTACTGAAAATGAGATGTGTGTTAGTATTACTAGCATGAAGAGAAACATATAGCTTGGACTATTTTTCCTGGCACCTAACATATATGACACATTAAACAACACTGATTTTGAAGCTATTGGGTTAGACCTGATGTGCCAATTATATACACACACATTTCTATGTCTAAGCCACTCTATTCCATATATGTGAATGTAGTTCTTCATATCTCTCAAGAACCTATCAAGGACTCCAAGATCTACAGGGATGTTTTCTTTTACAGAGAAAAAACATTATGCCATATTCTGGGAATTTTTTCCTCAGTATTTGCCAAAATTATACAGGGGCACAAAGCAGCTTGGATACAAAAGGAAAGCATGTAAAATGCAGGAAAACACAGGCAAATTTGTATGGAATTACTGGCAAAATACAAAATCTGTCTGGAAGAACTGCTACCCACATCTGGCCTCATGTCTTTTGAACATTTATTTAGTGGAGAAAAAGGGGTCTTTATAAATTGTTGTATGTATGTAATACTTCTTACCATACTCTATCATGTCTCCCCTGTCAGTCCCTCTACCAGAATATACCAGATTCGGGTAAGTTGTCACACCTCAAAGCCTCTTTGAAAAAAGAACTGTTATTCTTTTAACAACCCTAATCCATATCGCCACAAGCCTGTCTCTGTCATTTTCTGTAGAACTAATTACAAGAGCTACACCGAGTAGAGCCAACTATAAAAAGCATTGTCAATGCTGAACGTTCGCTTGCAGGTATTTGCAGTGGTATTTGGCACTTGGACATGGCTTAAAAAAATCAGTGACAAAGAAGTACAAGCATTTGTCAATGCTGAATGTTGCTTGCTTCTATGTGCTGTTTAGGTATTTGGAAGTCATTGGAGTGCAAATATTGAAAATTCACAAACCTATGAAGTGCATGGAGAACTGCACAACGCAAGCTCAGTAAAACAGTCATTTTTAGGAATTTTACCAAATTTTCAACATAGCCATTTTAAGACATCTGCTCATGAACAGTGTCACTGTGATTTTCTTAATGTGTCCTATACATTGATTTCACACACCGACCGCGCCATTGTGTGCTACATGGTGGAAACATGTTTTGGGCAGGATGTGAAAAATGACAGCTGTACTGCTCATGAGGAGGTGTGGTAAAATGGCAATGTTGAAAATCTGGAGGAAAATATTAAAAATTACTAAACCCTACGAAAGGCGCGTGAGGAACTGCGCAACGCACGCCTCAGAAAAGTCATTTAGGAATTTTTCACCAAATTTTAACATAGCCATTTTAAGACCTCTGCTCATGAACAGTGTCACTGTGATTTTCTTAATGTGTCCCATACATTGATTTCGCGATTAACGACTGGGCGCCATTGAGCGCTACATTACGGAAACATCGCTTTTGGTGAGATGTGAAAAGGACAGCTATACTACTCATAAGAAGGTGTGGTAAAATGGCAATTTTGAAAATCTGGAGGAAATATTGAAAATTAAACCCACGAAAGCTCATATGAACCGCGTAACGATCTACGTGAAACAGTCATTTTAGAATTTTTTCACCAAATTTTCAACACAGCCATTTTTAAGACCTCTGCTCATGAACAGTTTCACTGTGATTTTTAATGTGCCATACATTGAGTTTGTATAATCGACTGCGCCATTGTGCGCTACATGGGCGGAAACATGTTTTGGGCAGGATGTGAAAAATGACAGCTGTACTGCTCATGAGGAGGTGTGGTAAAATGGCAATGTTGAAAATCTGGAGTGAAATATAGAAAATTCGCGAAACTTACGAAAGCATGCGAGGAACTGCGAACACACGCCAGAAACAGTCATTTTAGGAATTTTTTCACCAAATTTTCAACATAGCCATTTAAGACCACTGCTCATGAACAGTATCACTGTGATTTTCTTAATGTGTCCCATACATTGATTTCACACACCAACTGCGCCATTGTGCTCTACATGGGTGGAAACACATTTTGGGTGAGATGTGACAAATGACAGCTGTACTGCTCATAAGAAGGTGTGGTAAATGGCAATGTTGAAAATCTGGAGTGAAAATATTAAAAATTCATGAACTTACGAGCCTGCATAGAACCGGCGCAACACACGCCAAAAACGGTCATTTTTAGATTTTTCACTAAATTTAAAATAGGCTTTTGAGAGCCACCTTATGAACGCTGGCACTGTCATTTCATTGTTTGCTCAAAAGGTGATTTTGCACAGTGACTGCAAAATCACCCTTTGGGCCCGAATAACACCATGACAGTGACAGAATTCATGAGAAGGGGTCCCAAAACCCCATTTTGAAAATTTGGTAAACTTCCAAAAATGCCAAGATATGCGATTTTAGCTACCGGCATTTCCTCAGTCTTGCGGTCGGCTTTGAAGAGTGCAGACATGTTCCCCGGTCCAGCGATGATCGTCAGGCCAGCTCCGGAGGTAAGTAGGGGTGAGGGGGTGTGGGGAGGCAGGGTGCACAGGTGGGTGCGGGTTGTGGGAGGGGTGGGGAGACTGCTTGGGACCGCTTTTAATTTACAGTTTTTTTTTTCTATAATTGATGACGCGGGATGTTTGCCATGCTGGGATGGGCTCCCAGCATGGCAGAAGGATGGCTGGAGGAGCCGTGGAGCTGACAGGGGATTGGGCACCCCCGTCGGCAGACGACACAGGACGTTTGCCACGTTGGGGTGGGCTCCCAGCATGGCAGCAGGGAAAGCTGTTTGGGGGGAGGTGGAGCCAAGGGGGATTGGGCACCCCCGTCGGCAGATGACACAGGACATTTGCCACGCTGGGTGGGCTCACAGAGTGGCAGCAAAGATTTTGGGGCGTGATGTGCTGGTAAAGCACACAATGGGTGGTTTCCTTTGAAGAGAAGACCACGTCATACAGCAATCGCAGCAATTGTTGCAGGATCACGACACCTGCTCAATGGAGCAGGGATTGCACTGGGCAGGCACACCTCCAAAGTGTCCCATTCTCCCAAGACGCCTCTATGCATGCGCAGGCGAACGAAAACGGAGCAATACATCACTTATTATGTTGTTTTATCCTGCATTAAAATGAAACTGCAATTCATCCGCCTTTTGTTAAAAAAAAAAATGAATACTTAGCAAATAGTAAGAAAAGCAATTCCTTTAGCAAAAACTCATAGCACTTCAAGCACACATAGCTGATAACATAAGACGCAACCAGCAAAAAAAAAAAAAAAAAAAATAACGAAAATTGCAGAAGGCTGACAGTTCAAAAAGACTAGTGTCCTGCTTGTGTCAAGAAACATTTTCAGACTAACCAAACTGTTTCTTCCACACAGTGACACTGGGATAGTTTTTCAGGATGTTGACTACTGCAAAGTTATGCAAATAATAATACTCTCCGCCACACAGCACTAAACAACCATGAGTATAGACAATACAAAAGTAAAAAAAAAAACAGTGAATTGAACATAGATCAGCAAAATAAAAAGACACTATAGCAATATAAGGCTGCCCATTACTGAACAATGACTAGAATGACTAGGGTTCGGTTCTCAGATTGTCCCGATGTGAATGCATCAGCACAACCACTGTTTCTATACTTCCTTATGTCTTACTTATTTAAAACACATTTTAATGAAAATGTATCATAACTCATGCAAAGAAACCAGTCAGACATAAGATGTGTGTCAACTTCCATACCCATATAAATGTCACAGAACGAATGTGTGCAATCCATTTTATTTCCTATGGCTTTATACATTATATTTCTGAATGACCATTTTTTCTTTTTTGGGATTTACTCCTAACTCACCCGGGACCGCCATTCAGCCGGAAAGCTATTTTGAGTTCAGACAACCCCTCAAAATCTTCTGGTTTGAAATGTGCACTACAGGTGATAGAGTGCCTCAACCACTTAAAATTCTAATGCGCTGCTTTAACAAATGCAACCCACTTCTGCTTAAACAAGAAATTGGAGAGGATTTTGAATTAATGTCTATTAAAGTGGTATGTATACACCACAGATTACTGAGAGGCAGGTTTTGGTGTTCCCTGCATGATTTTTGGTATGTGGGAACACCAAATAATGGAGAATTTTGAGCTCTGCAAAATAATAAACCCTGCTAACAATTTTACATTAACTGTGATGTATATAAATTGTGATGCGAACGGTATGGTGTGCTGCTGTGCCGTTTGAGATGTATGACTTCAGATTGTCGGCAGAAGTGAACTGGAGATAAGTTTGGCAAAGAAACTGTAGGTGACCATTGGAGGTGTTTTTAAGCCAGAAAAGAGGTGGGCAGAAAAGTGAGTTTTGGCTACTAGTAATTAGGTGGGGGAGAAGGTTAAGCACTTTTTAGGTGGTGGTCTGAGAGAAGAAATCTGAGGATCAGATTTCAGTGTTTGAGGGTTGATTGCGGTGAGTCACTGATGGACTGAGAGCAGCCTTTCTTAAGCTGGCTAACTTTTTCAGAAGTGCACACATGAGCAGCTAAATTTTTACTCTGATCTTTGTTTTTATTAGCAAGCTAGTAAAATAGCCCCTCGGTAAGTGCTGGAATTAATTTGCCTGTTTCTTTCCACGGTGCATGTAGTATTTTATTTTTAAAGCTCTGAGCTCGGCTAATGTATGACTGGGTTTTAATGCCCTCCAGGAGTTGCCAACAGACTTGTTTGCTGCTGCTGCTGTTGCTGTGCTGGTTCTGCTGTCTGCGTGCTGCAGATGCCCATATCATGGAAGGTAAGGCACACCCCACCACAGAGATACTAGGAGCTGCATACTGCTCGCCTGCCAACCCTGCGCTGTCCACACTATCCTGCCAGCAAAGATAAATGTGTAGTTCTGTATGGTTGTGCGTCTGCCCTTTTTGTTGTTGCTTTGTATTGGGGTTGGGAGGTTATGGGTATCGATGCGCATAGACTGTGCATTGAACTACATGACGTTATAATGTAAAATATTACTAGATAAAACTTAACTGTAGTGGTGGTTGGGGGTGCTTGCAGGTTCATGTTTCCAGCAGATGGAAACATGCCTGCAACTTGGAAATCGAGCGGGTGGGCTGAGCAAGAAGGTACAGTTACTATACTGAACTACTGCTGAGATTCAAGGCAGGGAAGGTGATGTGGCGTGTGAGAGGTGGCTGGATGCCTGGTTGGCTGGCTGACTGTTGTTGGCTCAGTACCCAAGGAGTGGAACATCTAAGAAGGAAGGGGGAGGATGAAATTTAGGTTTGAGGTGGATCTCGGTGCTGGCCTGGAGTATGTTGGTACAGTATCAGGTGAGTTTGCAGCATCTGTATCAGTTGGTATGCACACAGACCAGTATGGAAAAATGTTGCAAAGGGGAAAAATGAATAAACTATTTATGTTGGACCACAGGTGTCAACAACACTATATGACCCCTCTGAAGCTTGGGGAAGGGGGGTTGAAAATGTCACCAAGGTAAAGCATGAACATGATTGAAGTATCTGTAAGCTGTATATCATGCATCTGAAGTGACCCATGATGTTTATCTGATTATTTAAGAAATGATCATGGAAAGAAATTAGCAGAAGGGCTATATCTCATAAGTTGTGCTCAAGTGCTGACATCCATATAACAAACTCCTCTAGCCAGTAGCAGCATCGGCAATCTTCAAAGCACAGTAGGCGAAACATGAATAAAGTATTTATGCCAGACCATGGCTATCAACGACTTCTACATGATCCCTCTGAATCTTGGAGGTAGTGGTGGTGGTGTAAATGTCGCTAAGGCAAAACATGATTAAATGATTTGAAGCAGAGTGCATGTGTGAAAACATGTATATGATGCCTCGGAAGCTATGCATGATGTTTGTCTGATTAGAAGATGCACAGCAAGGCATGTTTTGTCTGATCACAACAGCGGCTGCGCAAGAGATGTGGAGGAAGGTCAGAGAGAAGTGCGCACTACATATGGGAACAACAGAACAGGAGTATGGGCGGAGAACACCGTGACGTGAATATGCTAAGTAGACACATGCTATCACTGCTGATTGCAGCGGACCTTTTCTTTGAGGTGAACCCCACTGCAGCCAAACTGCTGCTACTGACAGCTCGCCCATCCATTGGTGCATGAGGGACGTGCCTGCTACAGCAAGTACTACAGTGGCTAGGACAGACAGGGCAGGCACACACCTCCACTAAGTCATAGTCTCCCAAGATGTTGCTTGCGCATGCGTGCAAGCAAGCATAATAAGGTTTAACCTTCAAGCTGCCTGTCTGTTCCAATACTGGAGGGACAAACGCATTCTTCAAGGAATAAGAATACAAAACTCCCTCTTTTAAAACAGATGACAGAGTACCTTCAGGACTGGGGAGAAAATTTTGAACAAATGTTGTTATGACTTAATGTTATTGACCATTAAAAAGGCTAAGAAAGAAGCAGAAAAGGCAATAAATGAAATAACCATTTAGAACCAAAACTAAAACAAAAGTTTTCAGAAGAGTGTGGATGCCTAAGAATAAGAACTGAATACATAATATTAAAGTTTCGAAAAGAACTGATAACTTATAAACAAAGGAAATATGTACAAGATGAAAATTATCATAAAAATGGCATTGTGTACACTTGGCAGGGCTTCAAAAAGAGAGCAGATATACAGGGCAGGCAGGATTTTCATGTGGAAGTAATGGACATTTCCTCAGGCCCTGATAGTGATTTTGAAGACCCAACAAGACAGACAAATAAAATAGAACACAGACACTGCTATTTTCAGTGCAAAAGCATGATTATTGCATCCACAGTCCCATGTTAATAGCTGCCAAGGAGCTTCTTACATTTCACACCCTCAGTGTTTCATCAGAGATTCCATTTACATAACAGTCACTTATTTATACTGCAACCGAAATTCAAAAGGTTTTTGAACCAATCACCAGACTTTGTTTTAATCAATTAATGATGTCGTCTTACTATAGTATTTCATTCATTACGAATTCATTACGACAAAAAAAAAAATCACTGCCATCTAGTGGACTGCTACCCTTTAGCTTATATTTAAATACGCCGCACAATGCCTCCTCAGAAAACATACTGCTTTATGCAGATGATGCGGTCCTCTTCACATCCCACCTCGACCCCGTCCAACTCCAGCTTGTGCTTCAATCTGCTTTTGCCCAGACTGAGCAGTGGTTCCTTGACCACAGCCTTGTGATCATCCTTAAAAAACAAAAATGTTACTGTTCAGCCACAATCAAAACATACTCGAGGGCGCTGCTCTGTCCATTCAATCCCTCTCTCACCACCCTATTGGACTGCTATACATTGCATACACATACACAAAAGAAGAAAAAAAACATTTACTAAACATTTAATAAAAATCTTAAATGCTCTCTTCCACTGTCCATAATTAGTTCTTCACATATATAGCAGTCCAGTTACATAAGAGACAACGAAGAACAAGAAGAGGAAAAGGCAAGAGAGAGGAGAGGAGGCAGAAGGCAACAGAACTCAAGAGAAAGGAAGAACTGGAAGGAGGTGAGGAGGTTCCCCCCCCCCCACTCCAGGGACATGAACTGGAGGTCATCAACTTATTAGATGTAGAAATAACAGAACTTCAAATGAAGGTACTATGTAAAGAGACAAGTTTTGTACCGACAAACCAAATAGATGCCTTTCAAGCAGGAATAGATTTGTATAATTTATTTAGCAAAATCCATCTTAATTAATTCTTTCTAAATAGCCCTATGCCTCCACCCCTTCCTGAAGACCCGAATAGAGAATATACAGCTTTTAATAGACTATCTACATTTACCCCCCACTGACTAATTACACCATTAGCAAATTTTTCAACCTAGTTATGAAACAAGCATTTGTCAATGCCGAATGTTGCCGTGCTTGCATTGGCAGTGGCTGAGCTAGAGACGCATAAGAGGAATGGCAGTGAAGTATTGAAGTGACACCAACCCCACACCCACCCTGTAGAAAGTGACAGGCATTGGGGTGTGCCTTTGGGTCATCAGCTATAATGCTCATAGCATTGTACCTCACCCTATCCTGTCGACACTGACCTAGGGACCAATGCTACCTCATGTATATCACTATGCCAAGTAGTACCAAGGCAAAACTGTGTCATGATGATAACCATGTCTGTAACCACTGTCTGTAACCACCTTATGCTTGAACAACCTATGTAATCAAAAGTTTTTCTCCACTGTATTTTATCTTGTATTGTTATCCCGGGTCGCCCCTGAAAAAGGGACCTTCGGGGCTCAGTGGGCCTACCCGGTCACCAAAATTTAATAAATAAATAAAATAAATAAGTGTTGTGGTGTGCTTTGGGGTCTTTGGGCATCATACTTATCCCATTCCATAAGGAAATACGCTGATGTGGGTGCAGTATAGGAGCGTGGGGTGAAGTTTATGGCCGAACAGTGCAAGACACACCACGATGCCTGTCAGTGGCTGCAGGGTGGGCATGGGGGGTGGAATGTCGTGAGCATTATATCTGATGATCCCAAGTCACAGCTCCGATGATCCCAAGTCACAGCCCTGATGCCTGTCAGTCCATACCGGTTGGGGGTGCTACAGTTAGAAATCCTAACACCGTAGGCATGTTGTGGTAGTTGCACTCCACATTTTCAACAAGGGCTGCTTGTCAGACCACCTCCTGAAAAGCTGCACAATCACTTTGCTAGCTGAAATGTGGTTTTGCACAGTGGCTGTGCCATTTAACGACAGAGGTCGAAAACACAATTTTGGGTAGGATGTGGAGAATGACAACTGTATTGTTCATGAGGAGGTGTAAAAAATGGCAGAGTTGAAAATCTGGAGTGGCAATATGAAATATTGGTAAAGCAATGAATATGCATACAAACTGCGCAACAGACATCCACAACCCAATTATTTGCGGGAGTTTTTAAGGCACATTTTCAACATAGGTATTTTGGGACCTCCCCTCATGAACAGTAGTGCTGTGACTTTGTTAATGTGTCCCCAAAGGAGATTTCCCACAGCAAGCATGCCATTGTGCACCACAGTTGCGGAAATGCGTTTTGGGCAGGCTGTGAAAAATGGCAGCTGTACTGTAGAAAAGGAGGTGTGCACAAATGCCAGTGGTGAAAATGTGGCATGAACATATTGCAAATTTACAAAGTTACAAGGCTTTGTGGAAACTGCGCAATGCAAGCTTGCAGCACAGTCATTTTGTGGACTTTTGGCACCAAATTTTCAACATAGGCATTTTAGGACTTCTGCTCATGAACAATGTCTTCATCATTTCCTCAAACTGTCCGGAAAACTGATTTCGCACAGTGACCGTGCAATTCTGCACCAGACATGCAAAAACGCATTTCAGCCAGGATATGTAAAATGACAGCTGTACTGTTCATAAGGAGGTGCAGAACAATAGCAGTGTTGAAAATCTGGAGTGAAAATATTATAAATTCGTGAACTTACGGGCGTGCATGCAAACTAAGCAATGCATGCTCGTAACACAGTCATTTTATGGAGTATCATCACCAAATTTTCAGCATACACATTTTAGGACCTCTGCTCATGAGCAGTGTCACTGTCATTTTCGTAATTTGTCCCAAACACTGATTTCCCACATCGACCGCACAATTCTGCGCCGGATGTTCAAAAACACATTTCAGGCAGGATATGTAAAATGATGGCTGTACTGTTCATCAAGAGGTGTGGAAAAATGCCAAAGGTGAAAATCCAGAATGAAAATATTACAAATGCACATTACGAGCATGCGTGCAAGTTGCACAATGCACGCTCAAAACAGAGTCATTTTAAGCAGCATCGTCACCAAATTTTCAACATAGGCATTTCAGGTCTTCTGCTCATGAACAGTGTTACTGTAATTTTCATAATCTGCCCCGAGCACTGATTTCCCACAGTGACTGCGCTATTGTGTGCCGGAAGTGCGGAAACACATTTCGGCCAGGATGTGAAAAATGACAGCTGTACTGTTCACAAGGAGGTGTAGAAAAATTACAGTGTTGAAAATCTGGCATGGAAATATTGTGAATTTAGCAAAGTTACGGAAGCGGCGTGAAAGGAACTGCACAACGCATGCTCAGAAACAGCCATTTTGGGGATTTTTTCCACCAAATTTGCAACATAGGCTCTTTGAAAGCCCACCTCATGAACACTGCCACTGTCCTTGAATTAATCAGTCCTAAAAGGTGATTCCATGCAGTGACTGTGAAATCACCTTTCGGTACAGATTAACGTCATAACAGTGACAGAATTCATGAGGATGGGTCCCAAAAACCTAAATACTGAAAGTTTGGTGCAAAAAATGCCCAGGATATGCATCAAAGTTGAAAAAAAACTTATTTATTCCATTATACAGCTTACCAGCATTTCTTCAGTTTGTGGTCAGCTTTGAAGAGTGCAGATGTGTTCCTGATCCACCGAAGGTCATCGCGCCAAGCTCCGGAGGTAAGTATGGGGTGAGGGGGTGGGAGGCAGGGTACAGTGGTGGGTGCGGTGGCAGGTAGTGAGACTACAAGGGACCGCTTTTTGTTCACAGGGTAAAAAAAACATTGCAGGACAGTTTTTTTTTTTACAAGGTATTTGGCATGCTGGGGTGGGCTCCCGGCATGCCAACTAACTGTTTGAGTGGGGTGCTGCAGCTGACAGGGGTTTGGGCACCCTCATCGGCATATAACAAATGGGGGGTGCTTTATGTCAACGGGGAGTGGGCTCCCCTGTCGGCACATACATTGGGGCCATGAGAAGCTGTCAGGGATTGTGCACCCTGAAGTCGGCAGTTACGGGTCACGCCATTAATGTGTCGAAAGCACATCGGAGATCCGCTGCATCTGATCGTGAGGTTTGCTCGGATTGCAGCAGACCTTTCCTTAGATGTGCTTGCCACATTATGGGTATGCATGGTGTGGCACTGGCATGCAGGCTGATTGGGGAATGAGGGATGCACCTACTGGTGTGTGCCCTGAATTCGCCCAACAGTAACTGCACCTCCAAATCCACAAGATGTTGGCTGCACAAGTGAGCCAACATAAAAAGATGTTGAAAAAGTGATCAGTTAGAATAAATATAAGTCAAACCATCAAAATATAACAAAAAAATAAAAGGCAGGCTCTGAAAGAACTGGAAGAGATGAAAAATGTAGTGATAAAACAAGCTGACAAGGGGGGAGCTACTGTGGTCTGGAGCATTGATGATTATCATGCAGAAGCAGCTCGTCAGCTATGAAACAGCACTTTTTATAAAAAACTACAGTGTGACCCCACTGCTGATATCAAAATGAAGGCAGACCACTTAACAAAAAGCGGTGAAGAAATGGGGTACATAACTAAAAAGAAGCAGAATTTTTGTCTGAACCTTACCCAAAAAAACTGTCCTGTACCTACTCCAAAAAATACATAAAAAAACAAACCCTGTGCCAGGAAGGCCGATTGTCTCTTCCATTGGATTTATACAAGAAAACATGTCTAAATAGGTGGACAATTTTATTTAAACACCGGTACCTTCTTTAAAATCGTATTTGAAAGATACAAATGTGATACTAAAATTGTCAACGAATGCGCAGATAGAGGAACAAGACTGGATAGTCACAATAGATGTAGAAAGTCTGTACTCCAATATACCCCATGAGGGAGGGCTGTCAGCATTGGAAAACGTTTACAAGGAAGAGACAAAATAAAACCACCAACAGAGTTCATATTGGAACTAGCTAGGTTTGTTTTGGAGACAAATTATTTTTGGTTTGAAGGCAGTTTTTATACACAAAAAAAGGGATGGCAATGGGACAACATTCACCCCAAATTTTGCAAATACATATATGAATAAATGGGAGGAACAAGCTATCTACAATAGATCATATAACCCCTTTTAAGAATATGTGAAACTGTGAAAACATTATATCGATGACTGCCTGTTAATTTGGACAGGTCTTGAGGTAGAACTCGGTAACTTTATGTCCTCCATTAACTAAACAAATCCAAATGTGAGATTTTCTTATGAATATAATAAAGAATCTCTACCATTTTTGGACATTTTGATTGAAAAGAAGAGAAATCAGCTAGAAACAACTTTGTACAGATAACCCTAGCAAGAAATATCCTGTTGCGAAGGAATATTTAACTATTTAATAGTTTACTAGAATCAGGAGTGATACCACAGGACTGGAGAACAGCATATGTAGTGCTCCTCCACAAAAGTTCTCCTAAGGATGACTCAGGGAGTTATAGACCACTCAGTCTGATCTCCGTTGTGGACAAGCTCATGGAGACCATACTAAAGGAAAGGTTAGAGGAATATCTAGAAGAGCATGGTCTCCAGGATTGTGAGGCAGCATGGGTTCATGGGGGAGATCATGTCAAATGAATCTAACTGAGCTCTTTGATTGGGTCACTAAGACAGTAGACAGGGTCCAAGTAGTAGACATCCTCTATCTTGATTTCAGCAAGGCCTTTGACTCTGTGTCCCACAAAAGGTTGAACAGGAAGTTGGTGAATCTTGGATTTGGGGGAAAAAATGGCAAGATGGGTGGAACACTGGCTGAGGGACAGAACCCAGAGGGTGGTTGTGGAGGGGAGAGTTATTTGGTACCATAGAAGTAACCAGTGGGGTACTACAGGGCTTGGTGCTGGGGGCCAGTGCATAGGCGCCGAGTTCTATGGGCCCAAGGGGCATTGGCCCCATCAATATTTAGAGACCTGGGTTGAGACCCAGCAATATTTTCTTGCTGCTTGCCTTTTGTTTTTTTGGCTCAGTGCATGTGTGCAGCACACCCTCTGCTGCTGCTGTTGCCTGTGCAGGGCTGCACCAGCTGTCAGCATGCCCTCCCCCATCTTCCTGTTTAATTTGGCTGGCAGGTACAGCACTTCTGTTTTTATTTAAAATTCGCACCTTTAGTTCTTCTGCTGGCTGTTTGGTCCCCCCCCAAAATCATTGAGTGCTGGACTGGTTGCTTGGCAAAGTGGCAGTTGCCAGCATTGCCACACTGTGATTGGCCAGGGGGTGGGCTTATAGGCATCATACCCGTGTGTTGGTCTGGCGGGTGATTTATATGAGGTGGCATGCAGCAGCAAGTGGTTACTGTGATGGACAGAAGAGGGCAGAGTGAGCTCAGTGACCTTTTTTACTTTTCGATCAGGCGAGCCAGTTTTCTGTTTTATTCAAGCAGCTGCCGGACTCTCCAGAGTAGTATTCTAGTCAGGAGGGAGAGAGAGAGACTAGAACAGATGATGAAAGGTGCTGTGCCAGTGTTGACTCTTTGGTGGTGGGTCGCCGGTCAGTCCGGCAGCCAAAGGCAAGCAAGGCAGGCGTGCATGGGGTGCTGGGTTGTCGGTGGCAGTCTTAGCCCAGTCTGAGAGGGTAAGATGACTAAGTGAGGAGCTGAGCAGCTGCCAGCATCAAGAAAAGACCAACATCCATGGTGCTGCAGCTTGTAGCCGGGCCATAGTGAGGAGGAGGAGTGTCGGGGCCTGCAGCCCTCCCAGGGTAAGACTAAAGATAGGAGAGGCAGGGTTGAGAGAAAGTCAAAGAGTCCTCTGGGTCTGGTGGGGTTTAGTTGGGTCGGGTCACCATGGTGGTTAGATTTTTTGAGCAAGGCCAGGAAGAGGCCACCAGGCCACAGCAGGGGATGACTCGAGAACCAATTCCTAAGCCATCAGCAGCCAGCCTGAGCCCAAAACTGACTGAAAGAGGATGACTAACTGAGGAAAGAGAGAGAGATCAGACCATCACCACCATACACCAGATCATAAGTACTATGGATGGTCTCTATGGTCATCTACACTTAATCACCAGACCAGTAAAAGGTGGTGTCCATGGCAGTCAAGCAGGATTATGTGGCAACTGGCAGCTCAAACCCAGGATCCAGGGCCCCTGAGAGGGTGGGGGAGCAGGGGATAATTCCTGGGGCCCAGCACCAAGATGGCCCAAGCATCCCAGCATACTGCACCTAGAGAACAGGTCTGTGAGCTGGTAGGGGCCCCTTGAGTCTGAACTTTACCCAGAGTCAAGAATTCCTCTCAAGGGGCCTGCCAGGATCAAACTGCAGCTAAACGTACAAGTGAGCTAGGGATGTATGCCAGTAATTTTTCATGAGTCATGTGCTGCACCAGTAGAGCTAGGTGCTTGGTACCCACCTGGACTGTAATCCTTCCTGAGTCTGTCTAGTCAGGTGCTGCGCCAGTGGAGCTAGGAGCTTGGCACCCACCTGAATAAGGGAAAGGGAGACTCACTGGACTGTAATTTTGACAGAATTTCTGCACTTGAACAAACACAAGAGCATGTTGCTGCAATAAATAATGGACTAATCAAGAAATAAGCTCTCCTTGTGTGTGTTCAAGTGCAGAAATTTTCTGGATGTACAATTGGAAACTGGCAGTTTTCTTTCCTAGCTCCTAGGGTATTCCTGAGCGCACTTGAAGATACTATTTGTGTAATTCTGACAGGCATCTTTTCCATGTTACTTTTTTAGTAAAATAATTACCACTGTCACTGTGAATCTGTTCTACCTGTTGAGGTTCCTGTAGAACCACTGTCACTTTGAGTATTACTGTTAGAAAGGATTAAAAAGCATCTCATGAAATACCAGCTATGTTGATTTCTCAGAGGTTATGATCCATCTTGGGAAGCTTTCCCCGTCCTTAATTTCTCTTACTCATCTAATTAAGCTGATGTGGCTGTGCTGTGAAAATAGTATAGTTTGGTGTAAAACTGCTGGAATCTGTGACGGAATTGGGCAGATTCAGTAAATACATCGCTAGCTCCCCTATGGTAGGGATTTTTATTATACCCTGCTGCAGCTTATGTGGGTTGTAGACTCGTCTAGTATGAAATAGTGTATATGCAGCATTTTAGGGTAGTGTTTGCTAATCACATACTTAACATTGGCAAAAACAAGGCACAAATCTGGGTTAAGGCTGTTCTCTTTGTATTTTGGCTCAGCCTTTCTAGAGGATGCTTCTTTTTATTTTTATTTATTGTACAAATCGGAATTACAATCCTTTGAGCCAAGGACTCATTTCCAAAGGCTCCTTGTCAGTCAAAGTACAGTTTACATACAAACAGAACACCACATAGTTACAGAGGAATATAATAACACAGCTTCATATGTTTAAATGGGTACATGAGTAGTCACTGCGCAGAAGGGGATGGCAGATTGCCTTATATACTGTAGTGACTGAGGTACAGTCCAGAGGGGAAGCAATAGAGGGGCGGACAGACAGGGTACTAGGAAGACAGTGAGATTTTTGCTGGGGGTATAGACTGGTAGTGCTGAAATAGATGCTCTTCAGAGGGTGACAGTTAGCTGTCAAAGGGACATTGTCAGGGGGCTGTGGGCAGCTGGAGAAATGAATGGGGGGCTTGGGTCTATCAGCAGTTGCAGCAGTGTGAGGCAAAGAGGTGGTTTCTGTCTAAGTGCAGTAGTCTGGCAGCAGAGGTCATCTTTTTGCAGAAATAAATGTTATAATTCCAACTCTGACAAACACCTTAAAGACATCAACTATGGCAAGGTGCATCCCAGGGGTCTTATTAGTCATAAAATGTGAACTTGTCTGATTCTGTAGCGTGGCTAAAACTGTGTCATGATGCAGAGCTGAGTTAAATCTCTCTGTAGACTCAGAGGCCCTCCCCTCCTACAGCATCATTATAGACACAGGAGTATACCTAGAAACACAAGAAACCTAGTGCCAAAGCCCCCCCCAGCCCAACCTACCATAAGATCTCCAAATTCAAATTTTTAGAAAAGCTTCTATTCCTGACCATTTTACTAACATATTAATTTATAAATTGGTGACTGGGAAAGAGTGATCATGATTGGAGGAGAGGAAGAAATACTGCTTTAAATAGCTTCTCTTGAAAACCTGGCTCTGGTCATCATACCAGGAGTTGGCAACATCTTTCTGCATATTCCCCCTTAATTTGCCGACCTCCTCAAAATCCCCACATTCCTTTGGTAAAAGCTCTTGAAGTTCGGCTGATCCTGCAATAGATTTGTGAGTGATAACAATACTTGCATGATTGTAAACATTTAAACAGTACGTTGACTTTTTTGTGAATATTAATAACAGAGTTGTGGGATGTGTATTCTGTTTAACCTCAAAAGTTCAATAAAGACAATTACATAAATAAGCTGTGGCAGAGCCACTACGACTGTGAATGCATTAATTAGATAAGGGAGTTTCATGTGCTTAAACATAAACATTTATTTATTTATTTAAAAAATATTAGATTTACAAACCTTTGAGTCAGATACTCATTTACACAGGCACCACATCAAGAAGACCAAAGCAGTTCAAACAATATACAACAGCTGAAGCAAATAGACATCAGAAGTCAAAGAGAAGCACAGAGTGTTCACATGAAGGCTGTTGCATACATTAACTGAATCAAAGTACAGTACATTGAGAAAGGGCATATTTAAGCAGGGGCGAAGCTGAGTGCTTCCACCACCCCTGGAGTGACGTTATTACACGATAACACACACCCTGGAGTGCCTTATTGCAACTATACAATGGCTTGTTGATATATACAGAATTTAAAGGATGTTTTTGTTAGTGTGGAAAAATACTTATTAAGAGAAAATACAAGGAATGATCCAAATCAAAAGCTAAGGTGATGTTACTGTGTAATAACATCAATGTTTCAATAGGTCAGCAGGCAACTAACTGCTGACATGTGTGCTCCCTGGATAAGATCAGCTACAAGGCTCTGCTGTTGCTAAACTAATTTTTAAGCAGTACACATGCTAAATCTAAGGTCATGGCTACATCACTGTCACATGAGATGGGGGCATTGTAGGAGAAAGAAAGCCAATAAAACTATTTGTTATGGAGATCCCCATGGGGTCATAAAACTACCATACAGCTAGCAAGCTAATTTAGGAAAAACTTCTAATAGCAGACAGGGGGAATGACACACTAGGATTTAACATACATATCAAAACACTCTACATAACATATGTTTTTTGCATATGCTGGGTGGACTACTCCTTTAATTTTCTGTTGTCTCAATTAACTCCTCAAACCAGAAGAAAAAAATAATGCTCTAAAGCTTCCTATATACTACACACAGGCACAGAAACTGGAATAACAGGTTCTAATGAGTATAAACTCAGCAGGACGTTGGAGGATGGCAGCTCTGATAATTGTTCCAGTCTTTCTTTTCACTGATAAAAACTGAACCAGGAAAAAAGTAAAATACATTTCATCACAGACTGTTTACACCAAGTACATGAACCTGCATGATTTATCTGTAAAGGCAATAAAAAATGTATAGACAGAATATGGTAAACACATATTGTTATCTCAAAAGCTGAACTTTGTTTTTAGTATACAAATGTTTAAGACATATCTGAAAGCTGAGTCTTTCCTTTTGAGACACCGGGTGACTCTGACAACCATTTATCCCAAGGGTTTTTAAGTCAGTTTGAATGCATTAAGTATTATCTGTTCTCATAGGGACTCCACAGATGTGTTGTTCTTTGGCCAGATACCAAACAAGTGACTCTTCTTTCAGCATGCTAGGATCCACCTCATGCCCCTCCCACATGAATAAAAAAAATGGTGGGCTGGATTTTTAGGAGCTTCTTGGTGGAGGTGGGTTAGATCTTACTTCCCCAAAACAACAATGCTGCCTCCAACTACTCAGGTTCCAGTTCTTGTACCACCCATTTAAGAAAAAAATAGTACCCTGCAACCACTGACTAACATGAAAGGGTATTTATTTGAAGGCAGAAAACATTTCTTGGAGGAGGGTAAGTCGAAGGAGACTATTTGCACCTTCAGTCAGTTCCACGGGCAGAAAACATGACATCACTCCTTTTGTATATGAAATACTCCTGTAGGCTCCGCCCACAGTCATAAAAAAAGGCAGAGCCCAAGACCAGATCAGTGATTTGGGGGCACAATAATCCAACAACTAGCTACTTCAGTCTCTCTTCTCCATCACTCACAAATGGGCCACACTTTCATCAACAGACTGAGCAAGCAGATTATGCTGATGGTGTTACGTTTGCCTAGCATCATCACTGATTCCACCAGCCCCGCATTTGCAGTCCCTCCCTCCCTCCTTGATATGTGCTTACCCAGTTGTCAGTGGGACTGGTGCATGTGCTGCGAGTTTGGGAGGGGGTGAAAAGTTAACTAGTAACTGGATTACTGGCTTCCCATCATGGAGTGGGGGCAGGAAGGGGGACCCTCTAACAAAACAATGTGTGTGTTCAGTGGAGACAGGCTATTTCATCATATTTCCTGGGTGTATGCTTACTCAGTCTGTTAGTGAGACTGTGGTGCCCATGATTGGCCCCCCAAATTATGGATCAGTGGTCAGGGCTTGGAAGATGTCATCTGGAACAAAAGTGGCCGGCCCAGAGGCACTGCGGGTTGAGGAGCAGGATGCCACACCTTGTACCACACTGGCAACCTGGGTTTGGGAATGAGCCCAGTCTGCCAGGGGTTCAGCAGGAGAGAAAGAGAGGATCGAGCATCTGGAGGACTGCTCTCCTCTCTCTGGGAGGAATCCAGGGGCAGCCTGGCATGGCAGCATCCCCCAGTGGAGACCAGTGGCACTGAAATGCACAGGGGCTTACAAGCAGGGGATGATGCCAAGCAGCTGCCCTTCGGACATGGGTGGGAACATCCACATCACTGGCTGGGTGGCATTGCATTCCCATGTTAAGGGCGTAACTTACTAAATGCCCTCCAGCCCAGATAGATGACAGCTTGCAGCGCCTGCCACCACACACCAAACTCCAGATCTCCATCCCCACCCCCTTCGATCTCTTCGTGGACCCTGGCTGGAGAAGGTTCACCAAGGAGAAAGTAATGACCTTGAGGGGTGGGATCACAGTGAGCAGTAGAAGTGGAAGAGCGCTGTGAAGTCTGAGAGAGTTCCAGAGCCTGGAGCATATAAAAAGAGTTGACAAAGAAAAAGGAACAAAAGTGTATGGGGGGATCACAAGGACTGCAGGCTGCGAGAGTATTGTTGTCTCGTGCACTGGTGCTATTGCTCATCTTCACGCTGCTGCAGAACCCCCTGCCATCAGGGTGCCACCTCTTCTAACAACGGGGTACATTGTGGATTGAAATTTTCTGTTATTTGGTATTGGGGCTTTCATGATGTGGACTGAACAAAATCCTTTGTGAGATACAGTACTAGTAGAGGACTAGTATTTTACTGCCATGGACTAAGTTCCTGTGCACAGTAGTACTGAGGTTTTACTGGTGTGGACTGAGATCCTATTTAGAAAAGAGACAACAGTAATGTTTGTTTTTATGTTGGTGCACTTGCGCAGCCAACATCATGTGGTAGTGCAGCTTTGGCGGCGTGGTCACTGTTGGGAGAAGGTAGGGCACGCACCAGTAGGTGTGTCCCTCATTCCCTATCAGCCTGCATGTCAGTGCCACACCATGCATACATAATGTGGTACGCACATCCAAGAAAAGGTCCGCTGCAATCCGAGCAAAGCTCATCAGATGCAGCAGACCTTCCCTGAACATGCTCGCCGACATTATGAGCATGGCGGCACAGTGGCCACCAAACTGCCGACTTCGGGGGTGCCCAATCCCCCTGTCGGTTAACCCTACCCTTCTGTATGTGCTGATGGGAGAGCTCACTCCCCGTCAGCATAAATCACCCCCCCGTTGTTAAATGCCGAGGGGGGTGCCTAATCCCCCTCGGCTTGGCTCCCCCCACTTTCTTTGTATGCCGATGGGGGTGCCCAATCCCTGTCAGCATAAAATCTTCCCCCTGTTGTGTGCTGATAAGGGTGCCCAATCCCCCATCAGCCACAGACCCTCCCAGTTAGGTGGCACTCTGGGAGTCCACCCCAGCATGCAAAATCCCCTAAAACAAAAAACTGTCCCACAATGTTTTTTTGTCACCTATAAAACAAAACTGTCTCGAGTCTCCTGCCCCCACCGCACTCACCCTCTGCGACCCTGCCTCCCCACACCCCCCACCCCATACTTACTCATGGAGTCCGTGCGATGATCTTCAGTGGACCGGGAGCATGTCTGCACTCTTCAAAGACGACCACGAACTGGGGAAATGCCAGTAAGCTGTATAAGGAATAAAAAGGGTTTTTTCAACTTTGATGCATATCTCAGGCATTTTGAATTTTGGCCCCAAATTTTCAACATGGGGTTTTTGGACTCTTCTCATGAATTTTGCACTGTCATGAGCAGAGACTGTCCTGAAAGGTGATTTCGCAGTCACTGCGTGGAATCACCTTCAGGACTGAGTAATGAAATGACAAGTGCCACTGTTCAAGATGGGGTGCTCTCAAAAGCCTATGTTGCAAATTTGTGGAAAAATCAAAAATGACTGTTTTATTTGCTGCAGCCGCGAGTTGCTATGCACGCTCGTAAGTTAGTGAATTCACAATTTTTCCATGCCAGATTCTCAACATTGGCATTTTAGCACACCTTCTTGTGAATTGTGCAGCTGTCATTTTTCACATCCTGGTCAAAATGTGGTTTTGCACTTCCGGCGCAGAATATCGCGCTCGCTGTGCGAAATCAGTGTTTGGGACAGATTACGAAAATGACAGTGACACTGTTCATGAGCAGAGGTCCTAAAATGCCTGTGTTGAAAATTTGGTGACAATACTCCATAAAATGACTGTTACAAGCGTGCATTGCACAGTTTGCACACACACGCGTATGCTCGCAAACTTATAATATTTTCACTCCAGATTTTCAACAGTGCCATTGTTCTGCACCTCCTAATGAACAGTACAGCTGTCACTTTTCACATCCTGACCAAAATCTGTTTTCACAGTTCTGGCGCAGAATAGCACGGTCGCTGTGGAAAGTCCATGTTTGAGACACATTATGAAAATGGCAGTGACACTGTTCATTAGCAGATGTCCTAAAATGCCAAGTTGAAAATTTGGGGAAGAAAGTCAATAAAATGAGTGTTTTATGAGCGTGCATTGTGCAGTTTGCATACACGCTCCTGACTTTGTGAATTTGTAATAGTTTCACTCCAGCTGTTCATCATTGGCATTTTTCCATACCTCCTTATGAACACTACAGCTGCCTGAAATGTGTTTTCGCATGTAAGGCACAGAATTGCACGGTCGCTGTGCAAAATCAGTTTTTGGGACAGTTTGAGGAAATGAAAGTGACACTATTCATGAGCAGAGGTCCTAAAATGCCTATGTTGAAAATTTGGTTCCAAAAGGCCATACAATGACTGTGTTGCAAGCGTGCATTGCGCAGTTTCCATGCACCCTTGTAACTTCATTAATCTGCAATATTTTCATGCCACATTTTCACCACTGGCATTTGTGCACAGCTCCTTATCAACAGTTCAGCTGCCATTTTTCACAGCATGCCCAAACCGCGTTTCCACAGCTGTGACGTACAATGGCATGCTCGCTGTGCAAAATCACCTTTTGGGACATATTAACAAAATCACAGCACTTTGCATCTCTAGCTCCGCCACTGCCAATGCCAGCACAACAACATTCAGCATTGACAATTGCTTGTTTAATGTAGCAGACCAACTGCCCAGGGTCAGTGGGGTTAACTTTTCCAAGGGGGCTGGCCTGTGTTACTTAAAGATATAATTTGTGTAAGTGCTATTCCATTCACAGCACTTCCTTCCTTCATCCCCTTCCTGTTCCCAATCCCTGCCCTTTTTTCATCCCATCCCCTCCATTGCTACTACGTCTCTGTCCCACTTCAGTTTCCTCACCTTGTTCTCTTTCTCTGCCCCTCACTCCCCCTGTGGGTCTTTTCCTGCATAAGCTTCATTGTGGCAACTCCCTCCTTGTTCTTATTTTGATCCTTCCACTCCCAATTCACCCCCTGTCCTTCTCTTCTCGTAATCCCTTTCACCCCTCCTCAGACACGGCCACTGGCTGCACTTGACACAATATTTATCTTGCCATATTGTTCTTTTGCTTATGTAATTACTTTCCTCATGTTGTGCTACTTACTGAAAGCATTGTAATTTGTTATTCTTGTGACTTGACATGTAACCTCTGTAGAACAGCCCTTGGCTCAAAGGTCTTTCTGATTTCCTAGATTAAAAAAGAAAAAAAAATACACTGGGTACTCAGCCTTAAAATGGTTCCTCCAACTGGGGTAGCAATATGGCTGGGGGCAGCTATAGTGATATGAAACTAAGAGCTGCAGAATCGGGCAGACTTAATATACCTGTGGGCATTTTTCTGCAGGCAGTTTCATATCTTCGTATGGGATACCTGGAAGCTAACATATCAGGCTGTTACCCTCTCACAGGAAATAGTGCATATCCTGCCCACACAGTCAGGCCCCAGAACAAGTTACACAGTAACAGCAATAATAACCCCCAAAGCAAGAAATGCAGTTCAAGCAAATAATTTATTGAAAAGGGAGAGTACAGAAAGAACAAGGGGACAATAGGGTAAATGGTAGCTATGGGGTAGCAATTAACTCTATATAGTGAATAGTAGCACAGTGTTCTATATTGAAAGCCAACCTTCTGAAAATGCTGTAGTACCACAGTTCCAAGTTCATGGAATGTGATTGTACCCTTCAGTGGTAGAACAGCTTTCTAGAACCTTTAGAGACTGTACAAGTCAGTTTCATTGTGAAAGAGGAAAAAAAAAACCCACAATGCGCACATTTTGCATAAAACTATACACTATAAAAAATACAGGATGAGCAACTATATGCATAACCAGTGTGTTTGCCACCTTGAAGCTCTGATTCCCATAGATCTCTCGAGCATTGCTCTAAGGACAAGGTAAGATCGAATCAGAACCCCGCTGTGAAAGAACACACTGAGTGTGCATAGTTGTCCTTCCAGTGTTCTCTATATACTCTGTGTGATAAATTGTTGCTGTTGTTGTTGCATAATCTGCTCATTCTCCCAGCAGTGCTTCCACCCCCACATGAGTGCACCTTTTGTAAGTCACCCTAAAGGCTCTCTGTTTTGTTGCTGTGGGTACTTCACTGGGGGTGCAATTGTGCTAGCAGAGTAGGAGCTTGGTGTCACGCTTTAAAGAACTGCAGGTGCCAGCTCTGTGGTACTGAGCCATGAGGTGCCCACTAGGCATGACGGCTAACCACATTCCCACCCACACCCAGGGTGACTGGACTTTTGTGAGACCCTTCCATGTGTGTGTATTTTTTTGTTTGTTTTTTTATACTTTAATGCTTTCTGATTAGTGTGATCTTTAGCTTGGGGTAGATGGTGAAGTGAAAAAGAGGAGGGAGATTTTCTCCATTCATTCAGCAATGCAGTAACTTTGTTTCATTTTTTTTGAGACTGGGTGAACCTACAGTTTGGTTAGAGCAGTGTGTGTGTGTGTTACAAATATATTCCCTGTTCAGCTGGGCTGCTGTGTGCCTTTGGTGTGACTTGGTCCCTTATTACATGTTTCTTTCCCTACATGGGGCCAGGGTCTAAACGTGCAGAGACCCACATTATGATACAAGGTGCCCTGCTCCCATAGACCACTGGTGGTGCTGGGTTGACCTCTGACCCCAGTCCATGGCAGTGCTTTAACCCCCAGAACCCAATGATTCACCTCTGACCCATGGGCCAGTGGGAGAAGCCTTAACCCTGGGGCTGGGGTTGGGGCCTTGACTCCTGAGCCCCACCAAAAATTTTACAAAACCAGCACCTGTGGTCCAGTGTTATTCAGTGTCTTCATCAGTGACATTGGGGATGGCATTAAGGGCAAAATGTGCCTATTTGTGGATGACACAAAGCTCTGCAGGAGAGTGGACACAGCTGAAGGGATACAGGACCTACAGGAAGATCTGGAAAAGCTGGGCAGGTGGTCCAGGATCTGTCAACTTGGCTTCTGCCAAGAAATGCAAAGTTATGCATACTGAAGCCAACAATCCCAGGACAGAGTACTACCTGGGTAGAGTCTGATTATTTGCATCAAAGGAGGAGAAGGACCTGGGAGTGATGATCACTAGTGACCTGAATCACTCCATGAAGTGCAAAAAAGCAGCAACAAAGGCAAACAAGATGCTGGGATGCATATTTAGGGGGATCGGTAGTAGGACAGAGGAGGTAATACTGTCCTTGTACGGGTCACTGGTAAAGCCACATCTAGAGTATGGAGTTCAGTACTGGTGCCCACACCTCAAAAAGGACATTAACCTACTGGAGAAGATCCAGAGAAGGGCTACAACGATGATAGCAGATCAGCAGGGTAAGGCATAGGAGGAGAGGTTGAGGGCTCTGCACATTATCTCCGTGGAAGGGGGAGGGAGAGAGAGAGAACTTCAAGTAGTTGAAAGGGATAAATATGGTTGATAAGGAGATTCTCTTTAAGCTGAGTGGCAATCATAACATGAGAGGGTACATTCTTAAGCTGGAGGGTGGGAGGTTTAGGAGGGAGGTCAGGAAGCACTTCTTCACAGACAATGGTGGACACTTGGAATATAAGCCAGAAGAGGTAATTTCATTGAAGAGAGTGGGCAGCTTTAAGAGAGGCTAGAATAGGCATAGGGAAAAAGTAAGGATCATGGGTAGGGAAGAGGAGAGGAGTGGGGAGGGAGGGAGGTCAGGGACATTAGCTCAAGCTGTGGACCCTGCAATACAAGCAGACTTGATAGGTGAAATGGCCTGCCTTTGCTGGCTTCTTTGTATGTTCATATATATGTTTGTATGTAATAGTTGCCACCCTATATCTGTAACCAAAAACATTCCTAAGGGGCAACTAATTAGGGCATGAAGCGTATGTTCAACAGAAGAAGGCTTCAAAAAAGCAAAAAAAAAATGACATATCAATTTTTGGAGAGGGTACAAACCTGACTTGCCTTTTAATACCCTCACAGAGGTTGAAAATATGGACAGAAAGATCTTATTGGGTGAAACGGCCCAAAGAGAGACTGAATTTGGGATATCTTTCATAACTGAATTTAATCTGATGGCCCCACAAACAGGAAACATCATTAAAAAAACATCAGGGAGTCTTGGAATCAGAAAGTAAATTACACCAAATCACATCTGTCTCACCAAGAATAACACACAAAAGGGATGAAAACTGGTTGCCCCCTCTACCAAAGGGAAACTACAGATGTGGCCACTGTGTTGATTGCTCCAATACAATAAACACAAAATCGTTTAATCACCATATGTCTGGCAAACAATTTGAAATAAATATATTCATTAACTGCTACACCTCAGGGGTTATCTACATGTTAACATGCCAGTCTGGGCTAGTATATGTAGACCAGACAAAAAAGAGCACTGAAAGAATTTATAGGTGAACATAAAGGAGCACTCAGAAATCTAAATCTGGATTATGCCATGGCCAGACATTATGACAAAAGACAACAAGGTTCCCCAGTGGCAATGCAGTTCATAAGACTTGAAAAAGTAGAGGTTGGCTTTAGGGGAGGAGACCTAGGGCTTAAACATTTACAAAGAGAAGCCTACTGGATTTTTAAACTGGATAGCATGGTGCCTAGTGAACTGAATTAAGAAATTCCCCAATACAGTTACGTTAATCCCTAGATCGTCTCCACTATGTCTCCCTATATCTATAACATTTGTTACTCAATATGGTGATGATGATTTATTTTTAAACTACCTTTCCTACATCTACAATTCCATATAAGTATTAGGCAACATGAGAATGACTTGTCAGCTCTCCCTATGTTTAAAGCATGACTTGCCGGCTCTCCTTATTTGGTAAATATTTGTTGTATTGTTGTACAAGCTAGGCGTGACTTGCCGTACTCTGCTCAACGTTTTATGGCATGACATTCCGGCTTTGCCATATTATTTATTATGGCTAGTTGCCCCTAAACTTGTTTTTACAATTTAGTATGTATTTCACTTGTTACACATATCTTTTCACACAATGCTTATGGATTTGTATTATTGGTGTTATTATAAGTTAGGAACTGTGTTTGAATGTTTTAATTAGTAAGATGCACATTAGCACTTTGGTATTTTGTATACAGTATTTATATTTATGTCCTGATCCATTTTATTGGGTTAATCAATAGCAGGCAGTTCTGAAATTATACACTGTCATTTTAAATTCAATTTGTATTTGTGTGACACTTTTTGGTGGTGTACCACAGTCTGAGGATGACTGAAGCAAGTCGATACGTGAGTGCACCGTGAAGCACCGTGAAGCCAGCATGGAAGATTTATTTTGCCATTGCAAGATAGCATTTAGCGTTTAGCTCGAAAGTATAGTCCTCTGTTGTTGTTTGATAAATTTGTCGGTTTACTTTAGCTCACACTGACAGCTGCAGTTACAAGCCTGGAAGTGAAGAGCACTGACCGAAGAGAGAGAACAATGAGAAACAAATGCAACGCTTGCAACAGCAGTAAGTTGCAAAAAACCACAACGAGCAGTACTTGTGTAAAAGAAGCTTTCTGTCTCGGCACTTTACTATGCACTGACTTCATGGTGTAAATAATAATGAGGAATATAAACAATAAAAGCAAGCCAATACAGAGTTTCTAGAAAAAGCAGTAACTGGTTAAAAAAAAAGTTTTGAACTTTTCTGCACTTTACTCTGCATTGTTCTTTGTACAATATTTGTTGGCTATAAAACTGTATTTGTTGTCAAGATTAGTTTTAATCCATGCCACATATTTGTACTTTTTAGTGACCACATGTTTGTTTGTGTGGTTGTACATTGTTTTTTTTTTTTTTGTTAGGAACTGTATTTCCTGGATTTTATGGAACTATTTACAGAAACAGTTCAGTGCTGACCTCAACTTGGAATTCACTCTGTTTTCCTTTTGGTCTTTTCTGTTTAAGTTTGGCTCTGAGATATAGTGCAGTTTGCCTCTCCTGTGTGGCTTAGAAAGCCCCCACCCCCATTTTGTGAGGTTTTGTTTCTTTTGCTAAGTGAATAAATACTGAGAATAAAAGAAGCTTTAAAATACAGAGCATTAAATGAAGCATATTGACAATAGCACAGGACACAATTGTAAGAAAACTACAAGTTCTGCAGATTTACTGATCTGATATACCATGCCAAAGTCTGTGAAATTATTTGTTTTTACCAGTGTGCAGACAGTCCAAATTCTGGAATTTTACCAGTTTTTCCATTAAAAAGCAAAAAATAGTGGCCTTGCTTATTGTTTGAATAAACATACACCTGAGGACATTTGTACCTTACCACCTGTGTCCTGCTATCTTTCATGGCCAGTGGTCCCCTTCTCCCTCCCCTGGCTGATCCCGACCCCCTCTCAAACATGATGCCAAGCCATGGACCTATGTTCCCCCGATCCCCAGCCACTGTACGCTAACAAAAGTGCCTGTGGTACCTGCCTAGCTGACACAAGGTGACCCCAGGGTATGCTGTGAAACAGACAACACAATAAACAAACATCAAGTAGTACCCACCACCCCCGATATGTTTTATTTATTTATTTATTTGATATATCGGTTTACAACCTTTGAGCCAGAGGCTCATTTCCAACGGTACCTTGTCACATGTAAGACAGACGCTAATACAGACAGGGTATAACAACAGTTACATAGAGCATGTGTTCCAGACTTTTGTCACTGGCATTATTTACAGTATTTACAGTAAGTACAGGATGTAGATATTTTCAGACTTTATTTACAATATTTGGATGACAATGTTTTGTATACTTGGAAGGGATGTACAACACAGGTCCCTGGTGTCTAATGCCCCCACCAGGACACTGGGCACACACCCATCAATCCCTTAACCCTTACTAGCATGTCTGGTGCCATGGGACCCATTGGTAACTGGCAGAGCCCTCCGCTCACCACCTTGACTGGCTGCTGTATGTACAGGCAGTGAGTGTGTGTCATTTGTTTGCAGGGGTCCTATAAAGAGAATGAAGGTTCCCTGCCTGTACATATGGCAGCCAGCTGAGGTGATGAGCAGAGGGCTGTGCCAGTCATCAAACAGGTCCTGCATCACCGGACATGGTGGTAAAGGGTGAAGGGTGGATGGTAGGTGCCATGGTAGGGGGGTCACCAGACACCAGGGACCTGTGTCATGCTACCCTTGCACACATTGGGGAGTGAGGGGGAACTACTGGATGTTTGTGCATTGTGTCATCTGTCTCAAAACATACCCTGGAGTTGCCTTGTGTCAGCTGGACATGTACCAAAGGCACTACTGTTAGTGTACAGGGGTGGGGGGGCATCGGTCCACAGGCTAGCATGTTTGGATAGTATCGGGGATTGACAGCTGGGGTAGGGAGAGGGGGGCCACTGGCTGCCAGTGAATCATTTGTCTGTGATGGGACAGAGATTTGGATGCTAGTGAGGGGATGCTAGGCATGAGGGATTCTGTCTTTTATGACTTGGCTGCAGATTGGTGGGAGGGTGGGTTCTCTAGGCACCAGAGGTAACATCATTGGGAACTGGGACAATGACTGGAAGGAGGGGGACCACTAGGCACCAGGGAGCAGGTATATGCTGGGCAGGCTGGTGATTAGAGGGGGGGCCCTCTAGACATCTGGGGTTTCCTCAGATACATGGGACCAAGCAAGAGGCGGGTGGCACTGTGCTAACCTGCCTTCACTACCCACACAAATGAGCCCATAATAGGCATGCAGATGGCCCTGTAGCACCTTGGGTTTATTTGCATGGGTCCCTCTGAAAATCGCACACAGCACTCTGACATTCTCCAGTCTGGCGGCTCTATTCCTTGCACAGCAGGGATCCATGTCAGGGCAGTGCTACTTGTCTTAGTACAGTGCTGACATGGTCCTATATTCAGTCGGATAATGCCGGTGCACTATCCAACTGAATATGGCCTTCTCAGACTCCTGGGCAATTGCAAAGTGTAGCACAACCCTTTGTGCTTCTTTGAATATTGGACCTAGATGTCTTGTTTGTTGAATCTTATAGTTCTCATAGATAGTTACGAGCAAAAAGGGTCCATGACCTACATAATGCTCACCCCTGGCATTAGAGGTGAAAAATCCATTTTAGAGCCTGCATAATAAATGTCAAATTTATTTTTAAATTCAGACATACTGTACGTTTACTACCAACCACATCCAGTGGGAGGCTGTTCCAAACATTTATCATTTCTATAATTAAAGGGAAACTATTAGCATTCCCCCGGCAAAACACAGGACCTATAGATTCTGATTCAGTAAATCTCACTGCTGGTAATTTTTAAAAATAACTTAGAAAGCTTTTATTTTTATCTGGTTGATCCCCCAATGCTCCACCAGCCATTACTATTCCAGATTCCCCCATGATAAGCCCTTTGATGACTTGACTAACGAGCTGAGCTGCAGGGGACTCCTATGTGACATTACAGTTACCAGAAAATAGCAAAATGCGCTTCTAGCTCCAGTACCATTTGGCTGAGAAAAGTGCTTTCCTCAGTCAATCGGTACAGGAGCTAAAAATGCAAACATGCACTATAAAGCTTTTGTTAAGATCTGGTAAGTGTACTGTCACATAGTAGTTCCCCGCGGCTCAGCCCATTGGTCAAGTCATTAAAGGGTTTGCCATAGGGACCATGGAATAGTGATGGTGGGTGGAGCATTGCAGGATCAACTGGATAAATTGCCAATAAAAGCTTTCTAAATTATTTTCAAGATTTACCTAATCAGGACCTATTGATCCCATGTTTTTGCTGTGGGAACGTTGACAGTCCCCCCTTTAAGTTTACAAAATGATTTACTAGATTGCTTTTCTGCCCATTGTTGATGTACTAATAAATACTCTTATCTAGAAATACAAATGTATAACTGAAATGCAGCTTTTATGCGTCTTTCAATAAAAACACACAATTACAAGTTGTGGGTTCAATATAAACAAGCAGTCAAGCTCACTGCTATTTCAATGCAACTGCTTGCACTGCCTTTATATGATGTACAACCTGACCATTTCCTTCCATTTAAATTCATGGGACCAAACTCTCCTGAAACGACTTTAAGGTTTGCTTTTGTTAGTAATATGATACAATATTTCTTTTCTGTTTTGTATTTAAAAAAATGTGCTAAAAAAGTATTTTTTGTGGCTATAAAACAAAAGTGGCTTGCAAAAACTGCCTTTTTACCCTGTGCCCTATTTACCTACAGCCCCCAACACACATACACTTTACTCCGGTGAACCTAAGCATGCACACAAAACACTGACTAGGTTGATGGAATCTGTGTTAACTATATATTGCCATGCAAAAGAGTCAAAAACTGAGCTTCTCTGAGAACACCCAGATGACCAGATAAGAATGCTGTAAACTGAATGATCCAGTCCAAAACCAGACAGATGGTAGTCCTAGCCTGACATGTTGCATGTCTTTCTACCTACTACATTTAAACAGCCCCCTTCTAGACTTTCCTGTCTGATTTCTGCTCTACATTTTGCACCCTGTACTACTGGTGATTTTTATGGCTACATGGGTGGTGCCATGAGGTCATTTTGGGATCATATCACTGTAGGAGAGAAGCGGAAATGATTGCTGCCTTCTCCTATAGTGATGCAATCTGTTATATACAGTACTGCTGTCCCCATTGTCTTTCCTCCACAGATGCAGCTCCCCTCCATGGCAGTGCCCCCCCTCATGCACTACTTTCCACAACTGCAAAAGTGAACTGGCAGCTCTGATTCAAACTGCACATGCAGGACTGTTGCATATGCGCTGATCTGTCTGAGCCACCATCTTGTGAATGGTAGGGCAAGCTCTGGTGTGGCAAGAGCTCAGAACTTTTAATTGCTCTCGCCACACAATTGCTCTGACCAGATTTTGTTTTTAATACAATTGATTTTCTTTCATTTGCAAGAAAAATATATATGGTTATAGCTGACACTAGGCATAAGCTTGAATGGTGATACCAACTGGAAAGAGAAGCGTTTTAAATCTGAGGTCTTTATTAAAGTTTTTAAGGGTTCATTTCTGTACACCTGGTTAGGTGCCCATAGGCAAAGATATCTGGGCCATCAAAGACAGAATTGTCTGAGCCTGTACATTGGGTACGCTAGCAAGAGGTTCATAGTTTGAATCCCTCCAAGACTTGAGACCAAAGGTTGCTCCGAACTCACAAAACAGACAAGTGGGTTACCTTGTTCTGTTAAACTGTTCACAAGACTGTGCTCAGAGGTTGGCACTTCGGGGGTAGAGGGCTGACCTGCTGAGTGGGTTTGTGACACTGCCTACCTGCAATGCAGACTGCTTAAGAGACACAAACTGTAGGCTACATAGAGTGGATTGACCGATTAGATGAAGCAGTGACTGCAGGAGGAACAAACACGAAAAGCTGCAGTCATGGAGTGAAATTAACTGGACAAATGTTTCCACCCCTGCCAAAGCGTCAAGTTTCCAAAACAAAGCACTGTGGCTTTAGTGTTACTCTCCCACTTTGATTTATCGATTTACGTTCTTTTTTCCAGCATATCATTTGGCTAGCTAATTTCTGTCTGTGAGTATGAAACACAGAAACATAGAATTTGTTGGCAGATAAAGATCATTTGGCCCACCCAGTCTGCCCAGTTTGTCCCTGCCCATACTGTCACCTCAGATTCTACCTGATCTCTGGCTACCTCCACCCCATTCCTACTAAGAATCCTTTGTGCCTATCCCATCCATGCTTGAAGCCCACCACTGTTTTCATTCCCAGCACCTCTGCTAGTAGATTGTTGTAGGCATCAACTACTCTTTCAGTGAAAAAGTGCTTCCTTGCATCCTTTTTAAGGAGCAGGTTTTGCCTTTATAAACTTCTCCCCCCTCCAACACATAAGGTAGCTTACCCTGTGCTTTTCACATTAATTCAAAAATGACAAGTTTTTTATTGCTGTATTTCTCCCCAAAACACTCATAAATTAGCTCCTTGGGGCTTGTCCTTGTTAGTAGAGCGGTGGCACTCCATTCTCAAATTTGGTATTTAAAAATATAAAACACAGCTTGTGAAAATAGCCCCATTGAAGTCTATGGAGTGTGCCCTCACACCATTCTAGTACTGATGTCACAAAACGTGCAAGCGTGGGGGCACGGCTCCAAGTAACGAAATAGGAGCATTTTGAATAATAGCCCCGAGTAGCTAATTTACCATTTTATTTGCCTCAGCCTCTGCCCTGTCTGTGTCCTTCCTGAGATGTGGTCTTCAGTACTGAACACAGTATTCCAAGTGAGACCTCACCAATGATTGATACAGTGGTAATAGCACTTCTCTCCTTCTGCTAGTCATTCTCCTCCCTGTGCACCTTGGCATCCAACTGGCTTTGCCTGCTGCCTTGTGGCACTGTGCCACTACCTTGAGGTCATCAGATATGTTAACTACAAGGTGTCTTTCCTGCTTTGTGACCATCAATGCCTCTCCACCTATTTTTAAACACTGTCCCTGGATTTCAGTGCCCTAGGTGCATGATTTTGCACTTTGTTTTCTACTGAAAGCTAGCTACCATACCCTTGATCACTCCTCAGTTTTCTCAGGTCTCTATTAATTCTCACCACTCTCTCCGGACTATCTACCCGATTGCATATTTTGGTGTCATTTACAAAGATGTATTTCTTCACTTCCAGCTCTTCTGCAATGTTGCTTAAGAAGTAATTGAACAGGACTGGTGCCAGTACAGAGCCTTGAAGTACCCCACTAATCAGTCTCCACCTCATTAGATTGAGAGCTGTTTACCACACCCTCTGTCATCTATCCATCAACCATTTCCATACCAGTTTACTACCTTGGGTCCCACCCCAAATTGCCAGTTTTTTTAAGACTCCTATGTGGTACAGCACAAAGGCCTCGCTGAAATCTAAGTAGGCTACATCCACCTCCCCACCCTGATCTGTTTCCTTGGTCACTCAATCGAAGACATTTATCCAATTCAGTTCATCTGAAATCTCCCCCAATGAATCTGTGCTGCATCGGGTCTTGTAACACACTAGATTCAACATACTTCACTAGTCTTTCTTTATATAGTGTTTCTTTCAAATTCCCCACCACTCATACGAACATATGAAGAAGCCAGCAGAAGAAGCTAGCAGAAGAAGGCCATTTGGTCTATCTAGTCTGCTTATATTGCAGGGTCCACAGATTGATCTACTGACCCTGCCTTCCTTCCCCACTTCATCCAACCTTTCCATGTTCCCTACCCACAATCTTTAACTTCCCCCTATGCCTATCCCAGCCTTTCTTGAAGTTGCTCATGGTCTTCAAAAGACCACCTCTTCCAGCAGTGCATTCCAAGTGTCCACCACCCTCTCCATGAAGAAATGCTTCCTGACTTTCCTCCAACCCCCCCCAGCTTAAGACTGTGTCCCCTCATGTTATGGTTGCCACTTAGCTTAAAGAGACCCTCCATATCTACCTTATTTATCCATTTCAAGTACTTGAAGGTCCCAATCATGTCTCTCCTTTCTCTCTCTTGTCCTCCAGGGAGTACATGTTCAGTGCCCTCAATCTCTCCTCGTATGCCTTACCCTACTGGCACACCATCATGTTTGTAGCCCCCTTATGGATCTTTTCCAACTGGTTAATGTCCTTATTGAGGTGTGTGCACCAGTACCAAACTCCATACTCTAGATGTGGCCTCACCACTGACTTATACAAGGGCAGTATAACCTCCTCTCTCCTACTACTGATCCTCCTAGCTATGCATCCCAACATTTTGTTTGCCCTTACTACTTCTTTCTTGCACTGTGTGGCATGCTTCAGGTCGCTAGTGATCATCACTCCCAGGTCCTTCTCCTCTACTGATACAGATACCTGGTCTCCAGCCACTTGCATTAGACGGACCGGTCAGAGTACCCCCTGCTGCTGCTTTTAGGAAGTGGGACTAACTCTGTCCACCTCCAGTCCTCTGGATTCACTCCTATTTCCAGTGAGTTGTTGAATAGGACTATCAAAGGTTCAACCAGTACCTTCTTGAGCTCCCTCAGCACCCTTGGATGTACCCCATCCAGCCCTATAGCCTTATCTGCTTTGAGACTTGCAAGTCCTCTCATTACTCCTTCCTCCATGAATGGACTTGTGTCCTGTTTGTTCTCCCCAGTGTCCCTGCTGCTTCTACTATGTCTGTCCTCCTCTCCCTCCACTTTGAAGACAGAGTAGAAGTGTCTGTTCAGGAAATCTTCTTTTTTCTGATCCTCCTCTGTACAGTTCCTCCTCTCCTTCTTATCCTCATAATATCTCCCCTTGTCTTCCTCTTTTTGCTTGTGGATGGAGGAAGGTCTTGTCCCCTTTAGCTACACTACTGGCTATCTTTTCCTTTGTTTGTGCCTTTGTGTGTCTTCCCTGCTTCCCTTTGTTTTTCCCAGTACACCTCCCTGTCCTCTCTCTCTTCTGCCTGTCTTTCTTTATACCTCATGAATGTTACCCCTTTAGCCTTTACCTTTGCAGCCACTTTCCTCGAGAACCATAGTCATCTTTTTCCTCATGTTTTTGCTCACTTCTTTTGTGAAGAGGTTTGTTTCCTTCACTATGCCGTCCCTTAACTGCCCCTCTGTGTTTCCACCCACTTTGGTATATCTACCCTGCTGGATCATCTTTGAGGCATTCCATTTTTTTCCCTAGATCTGCTCTCCTGAAGTTCAGGACCCTCAACCTTGTGTGGTTTGTCTCAGCTGCCATCTTTATGTTAAACCACACTGTACTTTAAGCGCTGGTCCCCAGGTGACATCCCACCTTGTTTGTGAGCACCAGGTCCACTACTGCTCCATCTCAAATGGACTCTTTGACTAGTTGCTTGAGAAATTCCACCTGCAGGGAATCAAGAACGGACCTGCTTCTAGTTGAGACTACATCTGGGAGGATCCAATCTATATCCAGTAGATTGAAGTCCCCGACTAGCAGCACCTCGCCCCTTTTTTGCCATAATTCTAATGCCGTACCCTAGTGCCTTCTCCTAATTTTCCCCCTGAGTCAGAGGTCTGTATGTCACCTCTATGTGAACAGTGGCTCTGACTCCTGTCTCCAGAGTGACCCACAGTGCTTACAACCTATCCTTTACCCCTAGGTTCTCTTGCACTTCCATCTCTCCGATACCCTAACTTATGCAGACCACAACCCCTTCACCCTTCCTCCTCTCCCTGTTCCCTTCAGAACCAAGTGTAGCCTGGTATGGCCAAGCCCCAGACTTGCCTGTCTGTGCACCATAACTCAGTTTTGGCCACCAGATCCAGATCTGCCTCCATCACGGTGACCTCCAGGTATGTAATTTTATTGCCAAGAATCCTTGTATTGGCACACATGGCATTCTACACCTTGCTCCCACCCTGTCTGCAACTCCCCCTTGCCTTTGCTGCCCTTAGAAACTTCTCTCACCCCTCCTTGCTCCTCCCTACACTCTTTGTGCATTACCTTCTCAGTTGTTGCTGTCCCACTTATCTCCTACCATGCCTATGCCTCCATTAACTTTCACTATGGGGGAGTTTCCTCCCCTTGTGCCCTCTCTTCCTGTTATTTTAGGCTGTGGGGGAGCAGTTTATGCCACCTTTGTAATACCAACTCACCTTTGTCTACTTTAAATGTTTATCAAAGTACCATTTAAAAGTTCCACTGAGGACTGCGATTCCCTTCCCAGAAGGAGGCAGTCCATCACCTCTGTATACACCCATATTCTTCCAAGTTGACCCCCATTCCCCAGTGAAGTGCGGCTATTTAGTTAGTTAGTTCTTGATGATCTTTGAAATACACCAGACAAAAAAAATTTTATTTTTAGTAATAATCTTGCCCGTTTTAGAAACAACCTGACCTTTTTTTATGCTTGTTCTTCCTACCATCATTTTTGACTGGCACCGGCCCCGCTTCTGTGAGTGTGTGGTCAGTGTTCTGTTCAAGCAGTGACTTCACCACTACATTAAAACTAGAAAAAGGGTGTTGTTCCCCTAAAACGAATACCACCAGAACCTTCTGCATACTTGACCCCAACTATTTAGGGAATTGTCATTTTCCCAATTTTGGCTAAGTATCATGAAAAGTTTGAACTAGAATAGCTACAGGATCAACCACATAAGGTTCAATTTTATTTATGTTATTATTTATAAGGCTAAGTGTGTCAATATACATCAATACTAAATGATACAATTAGTGACTAACTGTATTATAACTGGATAACCGGTTGATTACTTCCTGTTCTAACCTGCCCATTATTGATGGGATTCACAAGACAACATTTAGCTGTCTATATACACAGAACAGCGTGAGCCATACAGTAACTGTTTCCCCCCTGCGGTGCTGCAACAGCGCTTCTTTACCCTGGGCCCGGTCAGGCTGGTACACTGCTGTAGCTGAAGTCACAGTTCTCATTTACTCTGTAAACATCAGCAAGGAAAACAAGTAGCAGCAGAGTAAATTGAATATCTGTCACTTGTGAAGCAGCCCAGAATAATACCACCCAAAATACCATCTCTCACACCTCTGGAATAAACTCCCGTGGGACACTTGCTACTCCCCCACATTCTCTGCCCTTAAATCCCAGCTCCAATCTGCCCCCGCTAGTTTACAATTGTGCCTTCCCCCCATCCCAGACCACACCTACACCCTTCCTAGCCTAGCATCACTTCCTCACAAAGCCACATACACTCTCCCTTTACTGACAAAGGCATCTTAGAGACACTCAGCTTGAATTTCCTTTCAATCCTCTCCCACTATATCCCCACCTCTGTCCCTACGCTATCTTCTCCCTACATCCCATCATGTGCTCTCGTACTCCCCACGCACTGAATTATGCATTTTAAGATTTAATAATCTGCTCTGTGTGTGTGTGTGTGTGTGTGTGTGTGTGTGTGTGTGTGTATATATGTGTATGTGTGTGTGTGTGTATATATGTGTATGTGAATGTGTGTTTGTGTATATATATGTATATACAGTATATATGATAATAAATGTTTATAGTTTATAAAGCATTGTACATTATCTATATATATTTGCTGGTTAGACTCAATAAACCACAGCTGGCAGACCCCTACAAATTCCATAATTCACACTTGTGAATTATGGAGGTCTGTAAACCACAGTTGGCAGAAACAGCCACAAGTCTCCCTCAGCACCTCTCTGAAAAACTATCCTCACACTGGCAGTCTGCTCACATTGCTAACAGAAAAATGCATGCACCAAAAAAACACTTCTCGGAGACCTGTAATAAAAAAGCTCTGCACACTATTAACCTGTAAATATAAAACATAAAAAACATGGGGAATTGTGGAAATTCAGATTTTATGCACACCCTCGGTGTGATGCCCTGATAAACCCCTCAAGCTTGGCCCTTGGGGTGTATGAGGTATCATACACTTTCAGTGTGCATAAAATCCTTATAAACCACAACTTCCCATGCATTATTCTATATTTCTAATGTGTTTGTACATTAGCTAACCTTTCCTCTGCTGCTACTGCATGTATATTTCACTTGTGTATCTGCATTGTTTTTCTGTACTGTATTGTTTTCATTGTACTGTTTGTGAATGCTGTTTCCTCTGTATTGTCCCCTACCCCTGGGTCACACCTGGAAACAAGCTCCAGCTCAGTGATCTTTTCCCAGTCACCAACTTTTAATAAATAAATAAATAGGTAAAACAAAGTGGGCATAACTCTAAACTAGGCAACTATATAGACTGTTTTAGACTCAGGACGAACTAAAAAATCTCTACCAGATGGAAACAAATTCTATACAATCTGCCCCCCAAGAAAGAACAGCAATTGGCAACCGACAAAACAATGAAAGTACCACCATTGAACCTGCAGATAAAAAGGTGCAACTATAATCACAGTCAGATTGGCCCACAAGGATACCTGAAAATTTCCAGGTGGGTGCCTCTGTTGGGTACCTGGCCACCTTCTAAATGCTGAGAATCTTTGGTTTCGTCATCTATTTTTGAATGAAATGGGCCCTGTAAGTAACCATAAGATGCAAATACAGAGCTGGTATATCATATTGAAGTGGAATACTGATATGAGTGTGTCACCCTGGGCTCCCTATTGATTCTCCAGTTGGGTCCCTGTGCCAGCTTTCCAGGTACTGTAGGCCTCCTGTGCCCCAGTTCTGCCCTGTAATCATGGCTACAACTCACTACATACAGGAAGGCTACAGACCACTTCCAGACAACGCCTATTACAGAAAACGCACTGAAGATCCAACAAGGAAATTCATAAAAGAATTGAAAAAAATAAATGGCACAGTTCCAGAGTCTGCACACAATGAACTGGGTAATCTGACACCCACAAGGCCAGCTCACGGAACCTACTACATGTTACCAAAAAAGTCACAAACTTGGAAACTCTCTCTGATCAACTGTATCAGAAATCACCCCATTAACTGAGGAGATTTCTGGACTGATAGAGTGTACATTTAAACCATTAAAGTTTACAGTTACTGTTTCTTTCAGATTATGATGGACCATAACCCAAAGATATTTGATGGCCTCCGATGTCCACTGTAATCCTTTGGGAGTAAAATTTGTGCCAATTATTTGTGAGTTAAGGGGAAGGACCTCTGCTTTGGTTGACCTTTAGACCAGACCTGGGGTTCTGAGTATCGGGGAGAAAGAGTGGAGGAGCTCCAGAGTGGGAGATATTGAGGCTTCCATATCTGCCTAGATAAATAGCAGGATATCTGAGTAGTAGGGTCATGTATTCCTCTTCTCTCATAGTAATGCCTGTGAGATCTTAGGGCAATGGCCATGACAAAAAATAGCAATGGGAAGACAGGGCAGCCCTGCCTGGTGGTCTTCTGTAGTGGAAACCCATTGGAAACAGAGCCTATTAATGAGGACACCAGCCATTGGGGAGTTATAAAGAGCCTGACTCGTGTCAGGAACCCAGGGCCAAATCCCATTCATTTTGTGGTGCCAAGGAGGTACCCCCAACCACAGAATCAGAGGGCTTCTCAAAGTCAATACCTAGGGCCACTGCAAGCATGGGAAGTCCTCTGGCAGCATAGATGAGGTTTAGGAGGGTTCTGGTATGGTCAGTGCTGTGACACCTCTTGATAAAACCCACTTGGCTGGGGTGTATGAAACCTCATAAGAGGGTTTTCAGCCTGGTGGTCAAGATTTTCACAAGGACTTTGTCTCCATATTTATAAGCAATATTGGCCTATCGCTGGTGGGGACAGCTGGGTCCTTCCCTTTCTTGAGTAAGACAGTGATCACTGCCTCTCGAAGGATAGGGGCAAGATGCCTTTTTTGGAAGGCCTGTTGGTACATCTTTAATGGTGTGGGGTTGAATTATTCACAGAGCATCTGGCAGTAGCTGTTGGGGCACCCATCTCACCTTGGTGCTTTGCCTCTGGTCAGGGCACAGATAGCTTGCTGGACTTCAGTTATTGAGACAGGTAAGTCTAGATTCAAAGCCTGAGTGGGGACTATCCTAGGGAAAGGCAGTCATTGCAGGAATTGGCCACTCACCTGGGGGTTAGGGGGATCTGGGGCAGAGTGCAGAGTCTGGAAGAAGATTTGCATCATTGTGTTGATGGAGCAAGGATCAGTCTAGCCACTTCCACACCTCAGCCTTTCAGCCCTGGGCTATGTTTCTCAGCCTGGCTCTTTTTGACCCAGTAGGCTAGTAGTTTGCTAGCTTTACCTACACCATCCTGTGACACTTGGACAGATGGTCCTGATTGCTTTATGACTTTGTAATATAAAAATGTGTTATTGAGTGTCTCTCATGAGACATCCTGTGCTTCTGGGATGACCTCCCCCAGGTTTCAGTTCAAATGACAGGATATGTTAAACAGCAGATATTTGTGATGTGATTAACTTCCAAGAGGTTGCATTTTATAGCCTTGTTTAGGATCTGTGTTGCTTGAGGTCAGGAACTAAAATATCAATTTTATGATGTCCTCAGGAAGGGCAGTTAATTTCAACTGGTGCAGAAAAAACTATATGACAAGTGAGAACACTGCAGAGTTGTAAAATTCCTGCGATGTCTTTGAAAAGGCAGGAAAACACACTACATCAAAGGAAAGACTCAAGATCAAAGGGTCATATGGGGAAATGAGTTTTTGCTGATGTCACCTTATTTAATATACCCCCTGAGTGATGGGACATCCTGTGTGTATTCATTTTCATGTTTTACAGGGAGGAGTTAGGTGACATAATGGAAGGGGCAGGTTTAGAGACAGTTGAACTGTACTCTATATTTCCACTTAGAGACATTCCTGTTAGGACTCTCTTGAAACAACAACTAACTAAAGCACTGTAAGAAGGTATACATTAGATAGACAAGGTCTAACTGTATGTTGATAGGAGTTTTACTTTAACCTTGTTCTTTTAAGTGCTTGTGTGTTTTATGATATATTGTTCTGTGATTACATTTTACATATTTTATTCATTTTAAGTAAACCTCTTATTTCAAAGAGACTGCCAGTGTCTTCCAAGTCTTTCCTTTTTTTGCTTGTGATGTATGGATGGTTAAGATTTTGACAACACTGTTCATAAACTTAATGGTATACCAAACTGGGAAAAAGTAAGAATTTATATACCAAACCTGGAAAAAGTAAGAATTTATCTAAGGTCTTTCATAGAGTTTTTAAGGGTTCATTTTGTATACCTGGTTAGGTGCCCATAGGTGAAAGATATCTGGCATTCCTCGAAGAGCATAATTATCTGAGCCTGTACATTTGGGTACACTAGCAAGAAGTTCACAGTTTGAATCCCTCCAGGACTTGAGACCAAAGGTGATTCAGACCCACAAAACAGACAGGAGGGTTACTCTGTTCTGTTATCCTGTTCACAGTACTGTGCTTGGAGGTTGTCACTGTGGGAGCAGAGGGCCTGACTTGCTGAGTGGGGTTGTGACACCTCCCAGTATGAATTTTTCACTCTGAATAATGCTAATTTAGCTTTTCTGGTGAGCAGTTCATTGATTTTTCTAAGGCACCTAGTTATTTTTCTTTAACTTTTCACAGGCTGACTGCACACCCTGTGATATGCCCCTTCATAGAGTTTGTATGCCTCCCATAGCATGATCTGTGAGATGTTCCCATTACCGTTTAGCTGTATGAACTGGGTCACCTCAGATGCAACCACAGATCTTACTTCGAGAGGGCTCTTGCAGTAGGTAATTACATATAGGACTGATGCCGGATGGTGGCAGGACCCCACGGAAAAATTTCTAGCTAGCAGTCCCTGGCGAGGGACCGCCCCCACTTCAGGTGACCGGCGTCATGTGACATTGGTATAAAGGGGCAGTCCCGGTCACCTGCCTTCCAGTTCTTTCCTACCGTTAGCTCGTGCAGTGCCTCGTGGTAACGTTCGTGCTTCATCAGCCCTGTCTTTCATTATTTTTTTACCGAAAATCTATATTATTTTGCAATTGTCAGGTACATCATTGGTGTATGTCGCCCCCCACGCCCTCTGAACACAAAAACAAGTGTGACTCATGCGGCTCCCAACTGCCACACAAGGACGGCCATTCCCTGTGCCTCTTCTGCCTAGGCCTCGATCACCCAGTTGACAAGTGCCAGCATTGCCTCAACTTCAATGCGGCCACCCGTAAATAGCGCCCATCTCCTTAAGAAAAAGATGTCTTCTATGGAGAAAGAGCTGAAAAAGTTGAGGCAGGTGTCCACTTCCCCGGAAGAACATCGGAAAAAGAAGGACAAGGAGAGGCACCGGGAGAAGTCCTCCTCTACCGCGTCTCCCACTGGCGACACGGCTCAGGTAACATCCCCTCCAGGGGACCATGCAACGGCAGCCTCCAAGGGTTTGGAAGAGGTGTCAGCCCGCCCATCTGGCTCGCACTCAGGCCTTGCGGTCACCTCCGGGCAAATGGAGGCCTCCGCCTCTGGTTCGGCCACAGGTTCGTGACCTACTGGCATGGGAGACTCCTCTAAGTCGGACGTTGGCTCCTCTGACGTCTGCATGGAGAGGGTCGATAAGACGCCTGACCCTTCGGGGCAGCACATGACCACTTCCCCATCATACCGGGCTGCCCCTCCCCCTCAGCCCACCTCCAGTGAGGGCTCCCATAAGCTGGACACCAGCTCCTCCGGTGTCAGCCGGGAACTCACCCCTAAGCCGCACATCGGCTCCTCTGATGCACACGGGGCAACGGAACCTACAACGGACCCCCCTTCATCCATCGTACCCACTTCCCTGCAGTCTTCACTGCAGTCTGGGGAGCCCGAGTCACCCCAACCTGAACCAGGGGATTTTTCTCCTCCTTCCCCGGGCGACGCTGAGGATTTTCCACCTCTGTCAGACCCTCCTCTGACAGACCAGGATCTGACATTGGCCCCTCGGATGCGGGCCCCCCCCGACTCCAGCTCCTCTGATGCCAGCTCCTCCTATGCCGGTACCTCCGATGCTGGTCCTGCCGATGCCGGAGTGGATATTCCCCTTCCTTCAGGCCCTCCGCCCCCCGGGTCCATTAACGTGGATCTGCCTGTGGGGCTGCCAACGGGGCTGTCTGCTCCGGCAGCTCCCCCTGCTCCCGGGTACCCACCATCTTATCCAACGCCATCATACCTGGGACCACAGTATCCAGCACCGCAGTACCTGACGCTGGTTCCTCTGACGCCGCAGTACCCGACACCACATTACCCAATGCCGGGTTTCCTGCAGCCGAGTTATGGATACTCACCTTACGGGTACAACCCGTACTCCTTTCCCCCCCTCCTCCTCCACCTCCACCACCCCCGGCCGCTGGTGGATCTGCAGGAGACTCTGGCCTCTTGGTGGGCTGAGGCCAAGGCTCAGCTCACCAAAGAGGTGGAGAGCTGCCTCACGATGATGGTGCCACTTCCGGCTCCTGTACGTCCAAGGTGGCACACCCCGTCACTGCCTCCAGACTCCAGGGCTCTTCCCTCTGGATCCAGAGAGGGGCAGGATACATGTTCATGGGTACCACCCAAGGAACCTGTTCCTCCCCCTAGTCATGTGAGGGAGTCTTATTATTCTTCTGCTTCTTCTTCCCTCTCGGATTCCTCAGATTATTCTGATGGATGTTCCAAGAAAGACGACGAGCCCCGCTCTCCATCTAAGCCCCGGCTGAGGACCCCTCCGAAGTCCCCTCCGGAGGATCCATCCTTCATGGAGTTGCTTAGAAAAATCCAGGAAATTCACCAGTGGCACTCCTTGGAACCAGACCCCCAATGCCTAAAACTCACCGAGTATTTGGACCTGCCTGTGACAGCTCCAACTTTAGTGCCACCCTGGATCGAGCCTCACGCCCACCTTGTTACCACGATTTGGAAACAACCGTCGGCGTTAGCCCAACTTCCCAGGAAGTCCAACAGGCTATACCAGGCTCCTGAGGGTGTAGACTATCTGGACTCTCACCCTCGTGCCAATTCAGTTGTGATTAGCACTGCTCATGGCCGGTCGGCACATCCAAAACATTTGAGCTCGTCTCCTCCGGATAAGGAATCTCGCCTCTTGGACCAGTATGGAAGAAAGATTTACGCCTCTTCCACACTGGGAATTCAGGCCCTGAATTACATCGCCCACATGGGGGATTACCAGAAGGCCATCCTTACCCAGGCGGAATCTAAACTAGACTCCTTACCTGACTCTCAAGTTAAACAGGAGCTAGCAGATCTTGTCTGTTCTGCTCGTTCAGCCAGTCGCCATATGTTATGGGTGACATACAATGCAGTGGACACTGCTGGGCGGAGCTCCGCTGTCGCCGTAAGTCTACAGCATCATGCCTGGCTCCACGTGTCAGGTTTGGTCCCAGAGGTGCAATCCACCATTCAAGAGGCACCTTTCAGGGGGTCGGTGCTTTTCAGGGGTGATGTTAAAGACATCATCACTGACTTGCAAGAGAAGGAGATGGCTCTGAAATCAGTGGATTCCATGTACCGTCCCCATACTCAGCAGCGCCGTCCTTTTCGCAGACGGACTTGGCCTCAAACGAAACCCCAAGGAAGGCGGGCCACTAAACATCGGGCCCCCGCAGCTGCTAGGCCCCCTCCACCCAAAAAATCAGTAGGTACCTCAGCTGTGGCACTGCCCCACACCACCTGACTCCTTCCCTCTCCCACTGCCTCAGGATCTACCAGAGGAACCGGTAGGAGGGAGATTTTCCCTCCACCTTCTGGGTTGGGAGAGGATAACCACAGTTTCGTGGGTGCTCCAGCTTATAGCGGAGGGGCACTCCATAGAGTTTCTTCAGAAACCACCCCGCCACCCTCCTCTGAAGTCAACGTATTCCAAAGACCATCTTCCCTTTGTCCAGGAAGAAATCTCGTCCCTTCTAGCGAAGCAGGCCATAGAACCCATTCCCCTTCATCTTCGAGGGACGGGTTACTATTCCCATTTCTTCCTGGTCCCAAAGAAGATGGGAGATCTCAGACCCATTCTAGATCTCAGCTCCCTGAATCTTTATGTGGAATACAAAAGGTTCAGGATGCTCTCTCTGCAGAGTCTTCTGCCCCTCCTTCAGCCGGGTCAATGACTTTGTGCTCTGGATATGCAGGATGCCTATCTGCACATTCCCACTCGCCTTTCTCATCGCAAGTACCTTTGTTTTGCTTTTCAGGGGAACCACTACCAATTCAGAGCACTCCCATTTGGTCTTTCCTCGGCGCCCCGAGTATTTACCAAATGCCTGGCTGTGATAGTGGCCCATCTGCGTACAATGGGAGTTCAGGTGTTCCCTTACCTGGACGACTGGCTTCTGGTGGCCTCATCCAGGGAGGAACTCCTGCGTTTCCTCTCCCTCACCCAGCAGGTTTTTGCCTGCCTGGGTATTACCATCAACCATTCCAAGTCCCATCTGGACCCCTCCCAGAGACTTCAGTTCATCGGGGCTGTCCTCGATACGATGGTGAGCAAGGCCTTCCTGTCTCTAGACAGGGTGGCCTCTCTTCAATCCCAGATTTCCCTGCTATCAGACAGCAGGAGAGTTCTGGTGAGGTTGGTCCTCCGTCTTCTGGGGCTCATGGTGGCCACTATTCTGATGGTTCCCCAAGCTCAACTCCACATGAGAATCTCTCAGTGGACTCTTCGCTCCCAGTGAGATCAACTTGTAGACGACCTAGATCTACTAGTCCTGATCTCCTCACCGATGGCACAGGACTTGCAATGGTGGATGGTTTGAGAGAACCTTTTGTGGGGGGTCCCCTTTTTTCATCCTCCCCCCTCCCAGACTTTGACCACGGACGCATCAGGCGAAGGTTGGGGAGCACATCTGGGCCCTCATCGGACCCAGGGTCTATGGTCCAGACTGGAACAAGCTCTCCACATCAATGTCCTCTATCTTTGAGCTGTACTCTACGCTCTCCAAACCCTTCACCAATACATTCTTCCCGGCCACCTAGCTGTCCAGACGGACAATATGTGCGTAGTGTGGTACATCAACAAGCAGGGAGGAACTCGTTCCTGCCCTCTATGCAGGGAAGCTATGAGGGTTTGGGATTGGGCAACTCTTCACAACCTTCACCTCACGGCGATCCACGTTCCAGGAGTCAACAACACCCTGGCAGACAAACTAAGCCGTTCCTCTGCCAGGGCACACGAGTGGGAATTGGATCAAAGGTGCTCAATGATATCTTTCAGCTTTGGGGAACTCCGGAGGTAGACCTATTTGCTTCCCCCCAAAACACAAAACTTCCCAGCTTTTGCTCGCTCGCTCCAGAGCGAGGCACTTTCTGGAGCGACGCTCTGTCTCTAGACTGGAAGGACAGATTCGTCTATGCCTTTCCCCCAATTCCTCTGATCCCAAGAGTTTTGCAGAAGCTATCCACGGAAGGAGAGAGAATGATTCTCATCACTCCTTTCTGGCCCAAGCAAATCTGGTTCTCTCTTCTACAACAATACTCAGAGGTTCCTCCTCTTCATCTACCTTTATCTCGAGGTTTGCTGACCCAGGATCAGGGGACCCTGGTCCATCCTCAAGTCCCTTCAACTTTATGCATGGCTCCTGCGGACCTAGCTCAATCTCGTTTTGGGGTCTCTCCAAAAGTGGTGGAGATTCTGGTGGAGGCTAGAAAACCCTCCACTAGGTCCACTTATGCTATGAAATGGAAGAGATTTTCTATTTGGGCCACCTCTAGGAATGTGGAGCCTTTCTCCTGTTCAGTGGCTGTTCTGCTGGAATATTTACTTCATCTCTTCGACCTGGGTCTCAGCCATTCCTCCTTGAAGGTGCACATGGCTGCTATCTCAGCCTACCATGCTCCTTTCACAGATAAAGCCTTTGCCCAACTGGAGGTCTCTAAGACCTTTCTCAGAGGGGTCCTTCATCTGAGGCCCCCCATCCGAACTCCTGCTCCCCCTTGGGACTTGAACTTTGTTCTCGAGAAACTTACTCTTCCTCCCTTCGAACCTGCAGCTTCTGCAGATCTGAAGTTTCTTTCACGGAAGATGCTCTTCTTGATGGCCATCACTTCGGCTCAAAGAATTTCCGAGCTCCAGGCCCTTATGTGTAAAATCCCCTATTTGATTTTTCTCAAAGAACGAGTGGCTCTTCGCACGAATCCTAAGTTTCTACCTAAAGTGGTAGCAAAGTCTACTTTAAATCAGTCCATAGAGTTACCTGCCTTTTTCACGCAGTACTCCAACCAAGGGGAATATTTACTTCATACCATGGATGTTCACCGGATTCTGAGATACTACACCAACAGGATGAAAGATCTCAGAAAGACTGATCAGTTGTTCGTCTCTTTTGCTCACAAAAGAGAAGGCAATGCTGTTTCCAAGCAATGCCTACCAAAGTGGTTGGCTCATTGCATCACTTTCTGTTATGACAAGTACAACAAGACCCTTCCGGGTCAAGTCAGAGGTCACTCCACTCGTGGAGTAGCGGCCTCTGCGGCTTGTTTCAAGAATGTGTCTGCGGCAGACATCTGTGCTGCTGCCACCTGGATTTCAGTTCATACCTTTACAAAACACTACAGTTTGGACATTGCCTCTCACCATAGAGCAGGCTTCGGGCTAGCTGTTTTGCAAGGCCTCCTGTCTTGAGGCCTTCAAGGCTACCACTTCTTTCTGGAATAGTTCCCTCCTCCCGGTGCCTCTTATTTGTTCCAGACTGCTTGGGATTCAGTCCTATATGCAATTACCTAATGCAAGAGCCCTCTGGAAGTAAGATAGGTACTGTAGAATTCATTACCGAACAGTAGATCTTCGAGAGAGGCTCTTGCAGTAGGTAATACCTTCCCACTCTCCTTCCCCCTAGGCTTTTTCAGCTCCTTTTCCAGAAACGGGAACTTCCGCTTCTCCCTTGTCCGGGCCTTCTGGGCCTGTGGTGGGAATAACTGGAAGGTGGGTGACCGGGACCACCCCTTTATACTGACGTCGCATGACGCCGGTCACCTGATGTGGGGGCGGTCCCTGGCTAGGGACTGCTAGCTAGAAATTTTTCTGTGGGGTCCTGCCACCAGCCGGCATCAATCTTATATGCAATTACCTACTGCAAGAGCCTCTCTCGAAGGTCTACTGTTACCGTAAGTTCTTACATAACTGTACTTTTTGAATTGTGGGTCTGAGAGTAACAGAGGGTCCAGCTGCCACACTTTTGTGTGGCGGGGGGGAGTTGGCTGGTCCCTACACCATGTTAAATTAGAATGGGGAATCTACTTCAACAGGCAGCTACTTAAAACATGAACTGGAGCCCAGGTATAGTCAAAATAGCATACCAGGATGCACACTTTTTAGGAAGGATAGGGAAGGGAGGGGAGGTTGCTATGTATGTGAAGGAAGGGATTAAAGCAACAGATGCTCAAGGGTCACAAGAAGGAGCAGAGGTACTGTGGGTCACCCCAGAGGTGGTATAAAGGACAGCCATTTGCACTGGAGTTATTTTCAGGCCTCCAGCACAGGGAGAGGAATCAGATGAAGCTCTTCTGGAAAGCATCCTCAAAATGGCAGCCAAAGGAGAACTACTATTAATGGGTGACTTCAACCTGCCTGAGGTAGACTGAAACACTCAAACTGTGAGTACAACAAGGTACAGGGATTTCTTGACTGCCCTGAATAGGGCAAACTTAAGACAGCATATAGCAGAACCAACCCACAAGGAGGCTATACTGGGTTTGGTCCTAACCAACGTGGACAGGATCACAGATGTTGAGGTGGGCAGTCCCTTTGGTACCAGCAATCACAGAACAGTGTGGTTTGAGGCAACCACAGTTGAGGAGGCAGGTCATACTAGGATAAAGGTCCTAGATTTCAGGAATGCTAACTTTAAGGAAATGGGTGGGAATCTCAAAAGAGCCCTAGCAGTGAAAGGTACAGGGAGTGAGGTGGAAAAACAGTGGTCTAGACTCAAGTGAATCATAACATAAGTAACAGATCACTGTGTCAAAATGCATAGCAAGAGTAAAAGAAAGAAAAGGCCATTATGGTTCTTGAAGGTAGTGGCTAAGAAAGTAAGGGAAAAGAAAAGAGCCATCAGAAGATACAAGGAAGCACTAAAAGATGAGGACGGAAAGCAATATCTGGAGAAGCAGATGGAGTCTGGGAAAATACTTAGAAGGGCTAAAGCAGAGACAGAGGAAGGTATAGCCTAGGCTATTAAGAAAGGTGACAAGACCTCCTTCAGATATATGTGCAAGAGGAAAAAGACCAGAAATGGGATTGTTAGGCTAAAGAAAGAAGGAGGTGAATTGGTGGAGGATGACCTAGAAAAGGCTAAGATACTGAGGAAGTACTTTTGCTCAGTGTTCACCAGGAAATGGAAGGGTGAGGGACCAAGATTCAATAAGAGAGATATTCAGGGGAAGGAGGTAGACACCAACCCATTTATGGTGGAAAGAGTCCTAGAAGAACTCAGGATCATAAAAGCAGATAAGGAAATGGGGCCAGATGGGATCCACAACAGAGTACTAAAGGAACTCAGGAAAGTGCTGGCGGAATTACTGGCTGCCCTTTTCAACTTATCACTAGAGAGAGAAGAGGTACCTGAGGACTGGAGGAGGGCAGATGTGGTCCCTCTCCACAACAGTGGAAGCAGATAAGAGGCAGGCAATTACAGTAGCCTGACCTCAGCAGTGGGGATACTAATGGAGTCCTCACTTAAGGAGAGGATTGTGAAATTTCTGGAGGATAGCAGGGCACAGGATCCAAGGTAGCCTGGCTTCTCAGTGAGAAGGTCCTGTCAGATGACACTTATAGATTTTTTTGACTGGGTAAACAGGATCGTAGATCAGGGAGGGGTGGTGGATGTAGCCTATCTGGATTTCAGCAAGGCTTTCGACACAGTCCCACACAGGAGATTGCTAAATATATTAGGAAACCTGGGAGTGGGTTCTACAGTAGTAAATTGGGTTGGGAATTGGTTAATAGACAGGACAAAGAGGGTGGTGGTAAATGGCATGAAATCTGAGGCAAAGATGTGACCAGTGGGGTGCCAGAGGGGTCGGTGCTGGAGCCAGTCATATTCCCTGTCTTCATTAGTGACATTGAAGAGCATCTGGAGGGAAAGTTTTGCCTATTGGCAGATGGTACCAAGAACTGCAACAGAGCGGACACACTGGAGGGGGTGGAAAAATGAGAAAGGACCTAGCATATTAGTGGTGTGGTCAGGTGTCTGTCAGTTGAGTTTCAATGCTAAAAAGTGAAAGATCAAGCATCTGGGTCACAGGAATCCAAGGGAGAAGTATAGGATGTATGGGGAAATTCTGGCCACCACAAGTCAAGAGAGAGACCAGGGGGTTATCATATCTGATGACCTAAAGGTAACCAAGAAGTGCAAAAAAGCAATAAGGAGAGCAAACAGAATGTTGGAGGCATAAGGAGAGAATGCTGCTGTAATCTATTGAATTCTGGACATATCAGTGGTGAGGTGCAGCTTGGGGCTGCATCGGCAGTGAGGAGCAGCTGGGCCTGCATCAGCGGCAGCAATGGAGCTGAGAGCTAAATTGGCAGCAGAGCCAGAGGCTGCATCGGCAGGAACTACAAACACTGCATTGGTGGTAGGAGGAGCAGGACATAGGTGGCTCTCCCAGGAGCCAATAGAAGGGGGAGGCACCAAATTTAAACTGCGGCAAGGTGATTTAAAGCCCAGAGAGAGTGCAGGTGTTATCTGTAGAATTTTTTCTCCCACCCATCCACCCTGCACCATCTCTATAATTAAACACACTAGTTAACCACTCACAGAGGCGGTTAACCTATCGGGAGCAGGTAAGAAGAGGGGTGGAACTAGGAGGTGGTTACCAGGCACACTGAGGGCTGGAGGCTTCTTTGGCTAGAGGAAGGGACACCCACAGCTGAAGGAACACTGAAGCCAGAGGTACTGTGATAGAACTAAGGTACTGTGGCATTATAGGCTTTGCACTGTAAGCAAAGCTGTTGGGCCTGGTGTCTTGGGGGGGGGTTGCAAGGATCACTAAATAAGGACTCACTGTCTGCACTGTGGCTGCGACTGCCAAGGCACTGCAGATTGAACTATATTTCACACTGAATACACTGTGGCTGCTACTGCCAAGGTACTGCTTATTGTACTATATTACTGCTCCTTAAAGTTCCAACTGTTGAGGATACTTTTTGTAAAAGATTGTGGGGTTGTGACTCTTGGTCTACAGTTGTGAATATAGCTAATGCCTTTGGGATAACCAGGATTAAAATGACTGAATTAAGATGGGGACATGGGAAGGAGCATAGGACTACTTGGAAGGGTAGGGGGATGCCAGAGAAAGACTCAAACTGCTGAAGCGAAAAGGAGTATGGGTATTTTTGGATGGGAAGAGGGCTCTGGAAATGGCTGGAGAGGAGGCAGAATTGTGAGATGCAATGGATGTGGGGCTATAATGTTCATGAATACACTTTGGTGGTTGTGATGCTGTCCAACATGTGTCAGACTAAGGCAATTAGAAGCTGAGGTAAGCATATTAAAGAATAAAAATGGTCAGGTGGTGGAAGGACATGCATACAAGGGAGGAGAGGAACATCTATATTGGCAGCTGGGGGAGGTGGGAATCTGCTAAGATGGAAATAGTGGGTTGGGGGACCAGCTAAAGAAGTGGGAGGGCAGGGCAGGACTGGGGGGGTCAAAGAAAAAATGGTCCTAGACAGGACGGGAAGGAAAATAATAACTGGCAGAGAGTGGGGAATAATGGAAGGAACTCCAAGGACCTGGGAAAGGGCACACACTTCACCAACAGGGGGTAAAGCACACAATGTAGGGGGTTTTTCGTTGTCCAACAGGAACTCGCCATTAGCGGGCACTAAGGTGGGAGAGATACCAGAAGATGCAGTGGGGAACAGCAGGCAGAGGCCAGAAGGAGGAAATGGGTGGCAGCGAGGGGGTGTAGGAGTAAGGGTACCAGGGCTGGCAAGGGCAATGGGGAGAATAGAAGCGAGGTGGAAGAAAGAGATGAAAGTGTGGGGGATAGGGAAGGGGGAGACATTCGAGAATGAAAACCAGGTGATACAGGGAGAGCATGGGGAAGCGAAGGGAAGCAAGGAAGAAGGAAGGAAGACAGAAAGAAGTGATGAAACCCAGAGGCAAGCAGCTGACTCAGGGAAGCAGTGGATTAGGGGATCACACTAAAACGGGGATGGATGTAGCTGCCTACTCATTGAGGGTATCTGAAGGATCACTGGCAGGGAAAGGGCATAAGGGGGGGCAAGAGATCAATGAGGGAGGGGCAGGGATAACAGTCATAGCAGCAAAAGCCAATAAGGAGGGAAAGGGAGGAGACACTGCTGGGGGGGCAGGGCTCAAGGAGTGGAATCGGGAAAGGTGGATGAGGGAGAGAGGGAAGTAAAAGATACACCTGTAACAAGTAGAAGAAAAACTGGGATGCAGAACAAACAGAAGGAAAAAGGGTCAGAGTTCTACTCATAGGGGACTCAGTCATAAAAGGCATCAAATTGGGAGGGAAGAAATAGTACAATTTGGGTGGAGTGCATGCCGGTCTTGACAGCCCTCAAGGTAATACACCATATTCCCTCATGAGGTAAGCAACAGGATGGGAAATCACACGTAGCATTCCATCTGGGATCAAATGACCTGGAAGGGAATAGTCTGTTGGAGGTACAGGCTTGATTTAAGGTGCTTGCTAGGTTTTGCAACAGTCTGTGCTTCAGATCTATAGCCTTCTCGGAGGTTTTACCAGTGCCTAGAGCTAGTCAAGAGAGCTGTCAAGACCGGCATGCACTCCACCCAAACTGGGAGCGTTGTCTCTGTGGCACAATTGGGTAGTGCATTGGATTCTTAATCAAAAGATTGGTGGTTCAAGTCCACCTAAGAACAGTTTTAGGGAGATAGAACTGGGGGGGGAGCAGGGAAAACTGAAGTAAGGTGCCTGCCTGGTGCCATGGCTTGGAGGGACAGGAAGCGCATCCTTAGGATCACGAGAACAGTTGCACGGGAGTCTGAGCTGGACATCATTGTCCACCTAGGGACAAATGACTTGGCTCATCATGAGAGTAGAGTAGTGCAGAAGGACTTTGTAGAGTTGGGGAGGGGCCTAAGACAAGTAACACACACACAGTATCCTTCTCAGAGGTGCTGCCTGTCAGTGGCATGGGTGAGGCGAGGGTAGTTTGCACCATGCAGTTTAACGAATGGTTTAAAAAATGGTGTGGAGCACAGGGGTTTGGCTTCATTGGGGACTGGGGTTCCACCTGGAGGGACACCAGCCTATATTGGCAGGATGGTCTGCATCTGTCCAGGAAGGGGAACAAGTCTTTTGGGCAATCAGTTTAAATGCTTCATTGGCAAGCTTTTAAACTAGTCAAGGGGGGAGGCACTGAAAAGCAGCAGGAAAATCCCAGCCTCCCCCTACAAAACAGGGTACTAAATGAGAAAAAGACCAAGGTAGAAAGGTCAGTGGGGGATGCTGCTACAGAAGGTAAAGCCGTCTGGGTAACAAGCTTCCTGAACTAGTGACCTTGATGGAGGAGGAACATCATCTGGATATCGTGGCAGTCACAGAAACATGGTATGCACAGAACCATGACTGGGACGTAAATGTACCAGGATACACTATCTACAGGAGGGACAGGGAGGATAAAAGAGGAGGAGGAGTGGCTCTCTACAGAAGGGATGGAATCAAAGCAACAGAACAAAAGGGTAAATAGGGAGGAGAAGAAGCACTGTGGGTCAATTTGGAGGCAGGCAATGGCACCACAGTCCGCACAGGGGTTGAATACAGACCACCCCTCAGGGGGAGGAAATGGACAAGGAAATGATAGAAAGTATACTTAGAATGTCAGATAAAGGGGACATATTGCTGATGGGTGATCTGAATATGCCAGATGTTAACTGGAGTGCAGTTGCAGCAGCCACTTCTAAGACTGGGGTTATCCTAGATGCCCTACAGGGGCATGCCTTAGACAACTAGTATTGGAACCCACTCGAGAGGGAGCAATCTTAGACCTGGTCCTCTCAAATGGAGATGGTAAGAGGATCACAGATGTAGAAGAGGGTAGCCATCTGGGAACTAGTGACCATCGAACAGTATGGTTCACAATAAACACAGCAATAGAGTCAAGCCATACAAAGGCAAAAGTACTGGACTTCAGGAGGGCTGAATTTTCCAGAATGGGTGAGTGCCTAAGGAATGCACTAGCAAATGGGCAGGAAGGAGGGGTGGAAGAACAATGGGGAATAATAAAAACTGCCATCACAGAGGTAACAAGCCTTTGGGTGAAGCAAATAAACAAAACAAAATGCTGTAAGAAGCCACTATGGTTCTCAAAGGAGGTGGCAGTGAAGGTTCAAGAGAAAAAGAAAGCATTCAGAAAGTACTAGGAATCACAGAAGGAGCAGGACAGAGAATTTTATCAGTTAAAGCAAAAGAAAGCTGGGAAGGCAGTCAAAACAGCAAAGGCCTGAACCGAGGAAAAGATAGCCAAGTCAGTTAAGAAGAGGCATAAAACATTTTTTAGGTACATCAGGGAGCGAAGAACGACTAAGGGAGGGATAGTGAGGCTTGATAAAGGAGAGGGGGTGGGCAGAGGGTGACTGTGAAAAGGCAGAGGTACTAAACAAATATTTTTGCTCAGTATTTACAAATGAAGAGGGAGAGGTACCTAAAACAAACAATAGAAACACTCTGGATACACAAGTTGATACCAGCCCATTTATAGAAGAAAGGGTTCTGAAAGAACTCCTAAAACTGAAGGCGGACAAATCAATGGGGCCAGATGGGATTCATCCCAGAATTCTAAAAGAACTAAGGGTAGAACTAGTGACACCACTGACTACCCTCTTTAACAAATCATGGGAGGATGGGATTGTACCTGAAGACTGGAGGAGGGCAGATGTGATTCCCCTTCACAAAAGTGGGAGCAGGGCAGAAGCAGGAAACTACAGACCTGTTAGTTTAACCTCAGTGATAGGGAAAATGATGGAATCATTTCTGAAGGAAAGAATTGTTGAATACCTAGAGGCCAGAGGGGTACAGGACCCAAGGCAGCATGGATTCACAGCGGGAAGGTCATGCCAGATGAATCTAATAGATTTATTTGACTGGGTGACCAAAGTAGTAGATCAGGAAGGGGCTGTGGACATGGCCTACCTAGACTTTAGCAAGGCATTCGACTCAGTCCCACACAAAAGATTAATATACAAGTTAACCAGCCTGGGAGTGGGTCCCAAGATGATAGCCTGGGTAAAGAATTGGCTGGAGAATAAGACACAGAGGGTAATAGTAAATGGAGTCCACTCTAAAGAAAGGGGGGTTACTAGTGGGGTACCGCAGGGTTCACTATTAGGACCGGTCCTCTTCAATGTCTTTATAAGCGACATTGCAGAGGGACTGGAAGGAAAATTATGTCTCTTTGCAGATGACACAAAGGTCTGCAACAGAGTTGATGCATAAGGTGGGGTGGAAAGGATGAGAAGAGACTTGGCAAGGTTAGAGGAATGGTCAAATGTATGGCAGCTTAGATTCAATGCTAAGAAGTGCAAGGTAATGCACCTGGGAAACAAAAACCCAGGGGAAGAGTACACAATGGGGGGTGATATACTAACAACAACAAAGATGGAAAGGGACCTGGGGGTAGTCATATCAGATGACTTAAGAGTGGTCAAGCAATGTGAGAGGGCAGTAAATAGGGCTGGGGGATACTGGGTTGCATAGGGAGAGGCATCACCAGTAGAAAACAGGAAGTTGTTATCCCTCTGTACAGACAGTTGGTGAGACCCCATCTGGAGTACTGTGTGCAGTTCTGGAGACCCAATCTCCGCAAGGACATAGACAAGATGGAAACTGTCCAGAGGAGGGCAACTAAAATGGTGCAGGGTCTGCACCAGAAGACATATAAAGAGAGACTAAAGGAGCATAATATGTATAGCCTTGAGGAAAGGAGGAGGTGGGGACATGATAGAAACATTCAAGTACCTCAAGGGAATCAACAAAGTCCAAGAGGGTAGCATCTTTCAAAAAAGAAGTGTGCAAGAACAAGGGGGCACAATTTGAAGATGGGGGTGGCTCAGAGGTAATGTAAGGAAGTATTTTTTCTTTTTTAATTCATATTTTATTAGTAATTTTCTTCTGCTAATACAGGGACAGAAAATTACCACTTACAATACTCATACATAGACTAATACATGAGCTGTCCCCATCCCCTCCCCCACCCCGTACAGCAGCAAGGTACTTGCACAAATAAGAAATAGAGTGTGGTATCACACAATAAAAGACACTGGATATATAGACTCATTTAGCAGCTCTAACCATAATTAGCCTGTTAAGGGGATCCCAAGTGTTCTTGTACCACTGTAACTTATTGTGGAGGCTCGCTATAGCTTTCTCAGTACGTAAGTTAGCCAAGATTTCATTAACCCATTCCTGGTATGTTGGGCCTAATGTATCCCTCCAGTGCCGAAGCACAATTTTCTTAAATGATAGTGCAATCATGGAAATATGAAACCTTCTGATTCTAACCTTAACAGAGGATAAATCCCCCAACAAACATATATCAGGAGTGAAATATTCCTGCAAACCCAGTATGGGGTCTAGGTTATTCTGTATGGTCATCCATAATGACTTTATCTTATGACATGACCAGAAGACATGAAGCAACGTGCCTTCTTCTTGACATCCTCTGGTACAGGCCCCCAATCTTATAAGACACCATTTCTTTTGTTTCACAGGGGTATAATACATGTTATGCAAAACATGAAATTGCATAAGGCGGAGTCTATCCTGAGAAACATATTTATGACAAAACTTCCATAAAGCTGACCAATTAGGAGTATATTGAGGAAAAAAAGTAACCCAGAGCTTAGTAGGGCCTTCTGGCCACCTGTATCTCCATCAATATAGGACACAATATATTTTGGAGATAGTACCTGGTGCTCCCAATAAAGGGGAGAGTTCCGGTACAAACCTAAAAGCAGGGGGACAGGGAGGGACGTTACCAAATACTGTAGAAAGTAAATGTTTTAATTGGACCACCCTGAAGTAAAAAGTTAAGGGAATATCAAACTTGTGGATGATGTTGGAGACTGAGAACCATTCCCCTGCGTCATCCAGAAAAGTAGAGATTATCCCGTCTCCTATCTGGGGTAACCATTTACGAGATATCTGCTTTTTATTTATAGAGAAAGACGGGGAATTCCAAATAGACTGAGACAAGTCCATTTCTGGGGAATACCACAGAAATGAACAAAGCTGCATGTGAACTCTGAGGGACGTTTGGATAATAGGGCAACTAATAGTGTCCGGAAGGGAGGCTAATTTTAGATAGAACAACATCCGAGGGTCCATGTTCACAGATTGAATAAAGTCTAGCTCAATTTAGAGCCAGACCGGTCTTGAATATTCAGGACCTGGATTAACCCACCACAAATATTTTGCAATATGACTAGCCCAATAATAAATTGCTAGATGGGGAATCCGCAGCCCTCCATTTCTTTTTTGAGCAGCTAGTTTATAATATGCTAACCTGGCTTGTTTATTAGACCAGATAAAATTTGTGAAAATTCCATGCATTTTATGAAACCATGATAATGGTGTAAAGGTATTAAGAAGTGAGAGGGGATAAAATAAATGAGGAAAAATGTTCATTTTAATGATATTAATACAGCCCCAAAGGGAGAGAGGGAGTTTAGACCATCTATTAAGGTCCTGAACTATCACTTAGGATAGAGGCTCCAGGTTTTCCTTAAACCAGGAGGAAGGGTTACACGTCAGATTAATGCCAAGATATTTAAGAACGCGTGGAGACCAACCAAGACCAAGAGAGGACACATCATTTTTAAAAACCTTATGATTAAGAGGGAAAATGGAAGATTTGGCTACATTCAACTTATAATTCGAGAGAGCGCTGAACTTGGTGATTTCCTTCAACATGGCGTGAATTGAGGTTTTAGGATGGGATAAATGAAGAAGAAGATCATCAGCATAAGCCGTGATCTTCACCGCCTGAATGCCAATTGGGATACCGTTTATCTCCGGATTATTGAGAATATTTTGAATAAGGGGCTGTAAGTATAAATTAAATAAAAGGAGGAGAGAGGGCAGCCCTGCTGAGTACTGGAAAACAAAGGAAAGGATTTGGAGAATGCTCCGTTACCAGAAACTCTGGCAGATGGGGTTTGATATAAGGCCCGAATCCATTCTATAAATTTAGCCAGAAAGCCATATACTTTAAAAGCCTGAAACAGAAAAATTCCAATTAACACGATCAAACGCCTTCTCGGCATCCAAGGAGACCAATCCCGCGGGAAAGGCAGCATCCCTGGACACCGAGATTATGTGTGACAGGGTACGTAGATGGTCAGCTGATGAATGTCCCTTCATAAATCCTACCTGGGACATACTAATCAGATCAGGGAGAACTCGTGTTATTCTATCAGCCAGTATCTTAGAGAGAATTTTTACATCTTGATTCAATAAGGATATTGGTCTATAACTTTGCACTAATTCTGGATCCTTACCAGGCTTAGGGAGAAGTACAATCAGGGCCTCAAACAAATGTGTATCTATTTTTGCTCCAGAAAGAATGTAACAAAACAACTGGTGAAGGACTGGCATTAATTGTGATCGAAAAGTTTTATAAAATAAAGCGGAAAACCCATCTGGGCCTGGGACCTTGTCCAAGGACAAAGCCCTATGACCTCTAAAATTTCCTCAAGGGATATTGGTGAGGATAGAAAATTCCCCTGTGATTCCGAGAGAAAAGGTAAAGAGGAATCCCTCAGGTAGGCCTCAAGCTCTTCTAAGGAAGGAGGGTTATCCATATCCCTGTATAGATCCTCATAATAGGAGGCAAACTCCTGCACAACCTCAGAAGGGGATACCTTCAAGGATCCATCTGCCTGGGCCCTAATTGGGGGTATAAATCTAGCTGATTCTTGCTGCTTTAACCATAAAGCTAGCAGGTGACCTGCCTTTTCTCCCTGATCGGTATAGTTTGCTTTAGTATAAATGATAGCTAATTCTGCTTTTTCCCTTAACAAGTCTAAATATTTATCTTTAGCTACCGAGAGCCTTCTCATATCTTCTTCTGAAGCATTAGAAAATAACCTAGTTTCCAAAGACCTAATTAGAGATAATGAAGCTAATAATTCCGCCTCTCTGTTTTTTTTCTTCTACTGGCTAAGTTAATAATGATCCCTCGCATATATGATTTGAAAGCACCCCACAAAATGTCAGGAGTCGTGTCCTCAGAGGAGTTAGTGAAGAAAAAGAAATCGATCTGCTCCTTTATTAGGTCACAATATTTAGTATCTTTGAGCAATTGACCATTTAATTTCCACCTGGTTTCTTTATGAGGAAGGTTAAGGAAGGCCAACTTAGAAGTTACCAAGGAAAGATCAGATACTGGACCTGGCTGGATTGAAGCAGTTAAAATCCCTGGCAGAAGGGCCTGAGAGAGGGAAAGATAATCAATGTGAGACTGGGTTTTGTGCACCAGTGAGCTAAAGGTATACACCCTATCCTTTGGGTGTAACACACGCCACACATCACATAGTCCACACTGATCCAAAAAGTCCCTCAGTGCCTTCTGTCCAGGTGTCAAGCCCCTCGACCCAGTACCAGACCTGTCTAGTTCCGGATCAAGAACCAGATTGAAATCCCCACCTATTATTATACCCATGGGAAGCATAGAAAGGAGTATGGAGATAAGTTTCATGTAAAAACTCGGATCATCCACATTAGGCCCATAAATGCTGCCAAGTAAAATAGGCATAGACCAGAGGGTCCCTTGAACTAGGACATACAGGTATCTGCAATCTGGGTCCCTAATAACTTGTTGAGAAATAAAGGGAATATCTCTATTAATTAGAATCATAACCCCACAGCTATTAGTAGACCCTGAGGCATTAAAAACCTGCCCAATTTGTTGCCTCCTTAGTTGCAGAGATTCACTTTCTAGTAAAGGAGATTCTTGCAGGAATGTAATCTGAGAAGATATAAACTTAAGTGCATTAACACTTGGTATTGTTTGACTCTTTTCCTTATCCCCTTCATATTCCATATAGCAATGCTTATACTACTGGCCATTTATCCAGAAAAAAGAAAAAAAAAACATTGTATAAAATCCAGGAACTATAACAATCAGACATAACTGACCCGGTCCCCTGCTTGCTGCTGTATACCCTCCCCCCCCAAATATCAACTTTCCTCTCACTAACCACCCCCACCCCCAAAATGTTCTGTCCCTTCTAACTAACAAATAATATAACAACCCTGAACATGGTGTCACCCTCCCTCTCCCAACTGTCCTGAGCAACGTTCAGCACAATACCGCGTTCCTTCCTCCCCCTCCAACCTCCCACGCATGTACCCAAAAACCCCACCAAGACCTGTAAGCCTTCTTATGATATCAATCAGCAATAATATCACTTATAAAAATGAAGAAATGTAAATGATAGTAAGAGAGCACTGGTTTCTCGAAATCCAGAACAAAAATGGCAAGAATGAGACAAAGGGAAGAGAGCAACCTCTACTAGGGAGCAATTCAGAAATCCCTAAATCCTGAGAGAAAACAGATAACACCCAATATAGGGCACATTCACCAAATATGTCCTTATAACTACTGCCATTGAAAAAATTGAAAACTTTCCCCAAGACATAAATACTAGCAAACTAAATGCTCCCAAGTAGTGGACCTCCACTTATGTCTTAACCCCCACGGCAATCTATATCCGATGAAAATACATTCCAGATAGAAATAGATGAAGAGGGGTTGAACCAGGAAGATTAGGACAAATACGCCCTCTAGTGGTAATATCTAGGAAAGATTAAAACCAACAGGGCACTGTTTCGAGCCATGCCCCAGTAATCAAAAATATCAAACTAGATGGCATTCATAAAATAAACTACATCCTGCGAGACAATCGAGGGCCCCTAGAGATGAGAGACCGGAAAATGTGCTCCATATGAGTAGAAAGAGAATGCTTCCAAACCACTGCAAACCCCCTCCCAGAGAAAAAGTCCTGAGATATGAGAATGCTCCAAAACATGAAGACCGAGAAGGAAAACTTGAAGGGTTGAGACTCCGCTAAAGTTAGTCCCCTCCATTGCAAACTTCAAAAGTCCACAAAACCAGATTGGCATTCAGTCATCTCATGGCACAACAATGTGAAGAAATTCCTCTCCCTTCCAAGGCAGGGTAGGATAAAACCGACCAACGGATCAAGTGTCTCGAAACAAATCAGGCAGAGCAGCTTTCAGTCCCGAGAAAGCAATTTCAAGATTTTCATATGCTAACCAGGTACTGTCCACTAGTACTTGCAATCTAGCTGGATACCCCATATTGAAGTGAAGGCCTGCAGCTGTAATTTTTGACACAACTGGATGGAAAGCAGTGCACTTTTCCCTGACTGACCCCAATAAATCTTGGGCAATTCTAAGCCTGGTATTTTCCCATTTCACTTCTTGTAACTCTCTCACTTTTCCCAGAAAATGCTGTCTCTCAAGGTAGTTTAAGAAATGACAAATAATGGGACGTGGCGTAGCTCCTGGGGGATGGCTTGGGTCGCAAGGACCTATGCGCTCTTTCAATAATGTAGTTAGCCCCAAAGGGAGAGAGGCCAGTGATCTTCTCAATCAGCTTCTGCACAAATCCCAGCATATTCAGGCCTTTTTCTCCTTCTGGAAGGCCCAAAATGACAATATTATTTCTTCAGCTGCGGCGCTCCAAATCTTCCAGCTTAGCTTCCAGGCTAGAGATCTTTTGCCACATGGCTACTAGACCAGGGTCAATTTTTTTCCACTTGCTTCTCGAGAGATAAGATACGGGCTGCATTGTCCGAAGTTTTCATCGTGACCTCCTTGAGTTTCTTAGACAGGGATCTGATTTCTGCTGAGATTTCTTTAATTTCTTCCCAGAAGGGTTTGAATTCCTCCAAAAATCTGCTCAGAGTTAGGGGGCTCTTGCTCAGAGATCAGATTCTGGAGCTCAGGCTTATCCACAGTACTCAAGGCCCTTGATTTTTTCGGGCCTTCTTGGGAGTGACCGGCGGTGTATGCTTCTGCGGAGGCTTTTTCATATAAACCTCCATCATCTCTGACAGCAAGCAAACAGGAGCCCAGGATGTTACAAAGGCAATGATCTATGAACTTTCTGGTTTTAAGGGGAAAATAGGTACCAAAATAGAGATAATTCGTGGTTAGGAGGTTGGAGCTATGCAGAGGAGCTTCTACTGTATCCTGCATCACGTGATCCTCCTCAGGAAGTAATTTTTTAACAGAGAGGGTTGTGGATGCATGGAACGGCCTTCCAGAGGAAGGTTGTGGAGTCAAAAACAGTGGTTGAATTCAAGCATGCATGGGACAGTCATAAGGCAATTCTAGGAGGTGGGGGTAGAAAGAAGTAGGCTGCTGGTTAACTAGGATCTGCAGCTTATCCATTAGGTAGGGAAATGGGCAGACTGGGTGGGCCAAGTGGTCCTTATCTGCCATCAAATTCTATGTTTCTGTGTAGTACTGAAAGGAAGCAAAGGACCAAGGAGCTCAATAGATGTCTAGTAAGATGGTGTGGGCAGATAGGGTATGGGCTAGTAGGGGACTGGGGAGTCAACATGGAAGGACAAGAGTCTCTTTGCCCCAAAGAAACTGCACCTAAACAGGGAGGGAACAGCTGTACTAAAATGTAGATTAGGGGTCTTCATAGAGAAAGCATATAATTTAAACTAAACAGGGTAGGGGTGGGAAAAAGTCACACCAAATGCTAGGAGAGACAGAGGGTATTTTTCAGAAGGGGAAAAATATTAGGTTCTGACATACCCATTGGTAGGGAGTGCGGGGGAACTTTGGTGGAGGGGATTGGTAGCCAACGCTGAGAGATTAACAAATAAGGTGGTGGATTTAGAATCCGTCATGAGGAACGAGGGACTTGACATAGTTGTGACTACTGAGACTTGGTGGATGGAACATCACATATGGGAGACAGCCAACCCTGGCTGCAAACTGTTTAGAAAGGACAGGGGAGATAGGAAAGAGGGAGCGGGGTGGCTTTATACATCAGTGAAGACATAAGGGCCACGGAGGGGGCAGGAGTGGGAAGGGGTGACAGAACTCCTGTGGGTGATGCTGAGCAAAAGGGGACTCCTTAAGACTAGAGGTGGTATACAGACTGTGACACTTGGACAGCGGGACCTGATTACTCTATGATTTTTGTAATATAAAAAAATGTAGTGTGATTGTCTGTCATGAGAAATCCTGTACTCCTGGCATGACCCCCCCCCCCCAGCTATCACTTCAAAGGACAGGATATGTTAAACAACAGATCTCTGTAATGTGATTAACTTCCAAAGACTCACATTTTATGGACTTTTGTTGAGCTGTGCTTCTTTGAAGTCCAGGAACTAAAATATCCATTTTATGATGTCTTCAGAGGAAAGAACAGTACATTTCAACTGGTGCTAAAAGAAGCTATATGTCAGCTAAGTGAGAAACTTCAGAGTTGTAAAAGTTCTTTGATGTCTTAGAAAAGCAGGACAACACACTAGATCAAAGAGGAGCAGGAAACTACTCCAGATCAAAAAGTCATATTGGAAATTAGTTTTTGCTTATGTCATCTTATTTAAAATACCTCTTGAGTGATAAGACATCCTGGTTGTATAATTTTTTAATAAACAGAGGAGGAACTGGGTGACATCATGGAGGAGGCAGGTTCAAAGACAGTTTTTTAACTATGCTGTGGCTGACCTTTAGAGACATTCTTGTTTGGACTCTCTGAAGCAACAGCATCTTCTTCAAGCACTGTTAGAAGATATACATTAGAAAGACAAGTCTAATTGTCTGGTGGAAGGAATTTGTTTGCACTTTTTTAAACCTTGTTCTTTTAAGTGATTGTATGCGTCGTGATATATTGTTCTGTATTTACATTTTTCATTTTTATCTATTTTAAAATATACCTTTATTTTAAAGAGACTGCTTGGTGTGCCTTCAAAATTCGTTCTTTGACAAGTGAAGCATATATGGTTAAAGTTGACACTGTGCATAGCTTAATGTAATACCAAACTGAGAAAAGGTAAGAGTTTATCTGAGGTCTTTCATGGAGTTTTTAAGGGTTCATTTTGTACACCTGGTGAGGTGCCCGTAGGCAAAAGATATCTGGCATCCCCTGAAGAGCAGAATTATCTGAGCCTGTACATTGGGTATGCTAGCAAGAGGTTCACAGTTTGAATCCCTCCAGAACTTGAGACCAAAGGTGATTAGAACCCACAAAACAGACAGAAAGATCACCCTGTTCTGTTCCTGTTCACAATAATGTGCTCAGAGGTTGGCTCTGTGGGAGCAGAGGGCCTGACCTGCTGAGTGGTGATGTGACACAGACCACCTATGCAGGGGGAGGAAGAGGATAGGCAGATGTCACAAGCAGTCACAAGAATGACTCTCAAGGGAGAAACACTTCTGGTGGGGGACCTAAACCTCCCAGATGTGGACTGGGACATCCCGGATGCAGCTTCGATGAGAAGTAGAGAAATTCTGTAGGTACTGCTGGGCATAGTCCTACTGCAATTGATCAGGGAGCCAAGGGACAACAACCTGCTAGATGTCCTAACAAAGGGTGGACCCGAGTCCTTTCAGTGTAGAGAGAGTTAGTGAGGGACTAGGTAGATTGAAGGTGGATAAGGCCATGGGGCTAGACAGGCTACACCCAAGGGTTATCCAGAAGCTGGGGGAGAAATTGGATACCCCAGTGGTGAGGCTGTTCAACCAGTTTCTGGATTCAGGGAGAGTGCCGGAAGACTGGAGAACGGCAAACATGGTGTCACTATATAAAGAGGGTAGTAAAGAGATGAAGGAAAACTACCGCCCGGTCTGCTTCACCTAAGTGGTGGGAAAGTTCATGGAGAAAGGAGAGGGTGGTAGACTACCTGGAGGGCAGTGGGCTTCTAGAAAACAGACAGCATGACTTCCCAAAAGGGAAGTCATGCCAGACAGATTTAATCAATCTCTTTAAATGGGTGATGCAGGTAATCAATTGGGTAGGGAGGTGGTGGACGTGGCCTATCTGAACTTCAGTAAGGCCTTCAACCCCGGACCCCACAGAAGGCTAGTGAGCTAGCTGGAAAGTGTAGGGATGGGGGATAAAATAATCAGTGGGTGGAAAGCTGGTTAGTGGGCAGAAGCCAGAGAGTGGTGATAAATGGGATTTACTCTGGAATGGGGCAGGTGACGAGTGGGGTTCAACATCTACATCAGTGATACAGCAGAAGGACTGAATGGTGGGGTGTGCCTGTTTGCAGATTATGTGAAGATCTGCAATAGGGTAGACAGCCCAGGGGAGGTGGAGGACATGAGCAGGACCTGAGAACTCTGGAGTGATGGGCAGAAACTTGGCAACTAAAATTCAACATCAAAAAATGTGCTGTGATGCACCTGGGACATAGGAACCAGAGAGCAAGGTACATGCTTAGGGAAGGGTGATGACATCAGGGATACGGAGCAGGAGATGCATCTGGGGATAATAGTATCCAGTAACCTGAAGGTGGGAAACCAATGCAGCAGGGCAGTAGGGAGAGCAAATGGGATGCTGGCATGTATTCACAGGGGTATCACTAGCAGGAATGGTGAGGTACACAGCCATGGTGAGACCACACCTGGAGTACACAGTCCATTTCTGGAGGCCACATCTGGGTAAGAACATAGGCAAGATTGAGAAGGTTCAGAGAAGGGCTATTAAAATGGTGCAATGATGTGGGGCAAGCCTTACAAACAGAGATGTGAGGAACTGGGGCTGTACACATTGGAGACTAGAAGGGAGAGAGGGGACATGATAGAATCTTTTAAATATGTTAAAGGGATCAACAAAGTGAAGGCAGGGGATTTACTAAAAAGGAAGGAAGGTGCTATAACTAGGGGGCATAGCTTAAGACTGCAGGGGGGAAGATACAGAGGCAATACGCAAGGACGTTTCTTCACGGAGAGGGTGGTGGAGGCATGGAGCAGGCTTCCAGAAGATGTGGTGGGAACTGAAATAGTGTTGGGTTTCAAGAACACATGGGACAGACATATGGGGCTGCATGGCAGTGAGAAGGGGGCTTCCGGGGGGGGCAAGAATAATGGGGAGAAAGGGGCAGACTGGATGGGCCGAAGGGTCCTTTTCTGCTGTCAAATTTCTATGATAGCAGGCAGGAGGAGAAAGGTGGTGATGCCACTGTACAGATCACTGGTGAGGCCTCAGCTGGAGTACTGTGTCCAGTTCTAGAGACCATATCTATGGACGGACATTGTCAAAATAGAAGCAGTCCAGAGAAGGGCAACAAAGATGGTACATGGACTGCACCAGAAGCCCTTCAAGGAAAGACGTAAGGACCTTAATATCTATTCACTGGAGGAAAGAAGGGAGAGGGGAGCTATGATAGAGACTTTCAAGTACCTTAGGGGAATAAACAGAGTGCAGTTGGAAAGCATATTTCAGAGAAATCTCTGTACAAGAACAAGGGGGCATGATATGAGGCTGAAGAGTGGAAGGCTCAAGGGTAATATTAGGAAGTACTTTTTCACTGAGAGGGTGGTGGAGTTGTGGAACAGTGTTCTAGCAGAAGTGGTGAGTGTGAAAACAATATGGGGGTTCAAGAGTGCATGGGATAGACATAACGGTACCCTGGAGATGTGCAGAGCAGGAGAGACACAGCTCATATAGGATGAGCAGTGAGTAGGAAAATGGGTAGACTAGGTGGGCCGTATGGTCCTTATCTGCCAACAGATTCTATGTTTCTATGTAAAATATCATCAAGGTAAAGTGTTGAGTATGGTGTGAAACATTGGTGGTCACTGGGGAGATCATGCTGCTATTTTTATGTAGTCTTTTTTTATAATAAATGTTTTTGAAAGCAACGCATCTTAAGTGTGTTGTCAGTTCTGTGACGCCTGACTCTTTTTACACATATAAATTAGAGTGGGGCATAATCCGGTATGATAATGGTATGGATTGACATCTCAGTTAGGTTATGGGTGATGTGAGGGGAAGTTAGCCACATGTTAATTCTGCTGGATGTGAGAAGCACCCCAGAGACACGAGTAGTCCCTTGTCCTGTGGTGCTGGAGTCTCCATGGATCGGTGAGAGCGTGCTCAGCCAGAAGTTCTTCCAGGGCTGCTTGAGCTTTTGGTGTGGCTCTGCTGAGTCTAAGGTATGGTCTATATAGGGCTCTAGTGTGACTTTAAAGTCACACCTTTTTAGTGTGGAGTCTGGGGTGAGGTGAATTGACTAGGAGTTTGACTGTCATCTCTACTAGGCCTGTATATGTTAACCAGGACCATGGGGCCTTCTGGTGTGATGACCTCTGCTATGAGCTATCTCCCACTCTTATTCATGGCTGTATGAACTATTGTCCACTGGAGACTTTTATAACATGATATGGAGATCCCCCCCTTATTTTCATAGGAAACACTCAGCAAATCTCAGTTTTGGCCCATTCCACAGCAAGTTTGCCTGCTTTAGCCTCGTTCGGGTGGGTCTCTTGCAAGAAAGACACTTGTGTTTGGAGGTATTTCAGGTAAGCCAGCACTTTTTCCTGCTTTATTGGCAAGTTGAGACCCCTCACATTCCAGGTAATGACTTTTAGGTCTGTCATGGGGGGTCTGTAACACACCAATGCATGAAGTAAGTGTATGTCCTGTCCGGAGACCCACCTCCACCTCCTTTCCTCTGGTCTTCCAGGTACATATTAGTTAGTGTGTAATGGTATGTGTAGCATTTGCTCATTTAATAATAACCAACTAAACTATATACATAAACATGCCCAACTGGAACAAACACAGAGTTAACACCTCTCTGAATCATTGCTCTCACTGTAACCACTAACCCACTCTCCCTGTCTATAGCACCTGGGTACAGGTCAGTATGGAGAAACCGTCAAAACTGTGGGGCAGGGGGAACCATAGTACCAACAAAACAGAAACTGTAGAAAAGAACCCCATTCCCGGGAAGTCACTTGATGCCTGGCTAGGATGAGCAGCTCTCTCACTCCGCTCCACTCCCATCCGCTTTGCTTTAATTTATTTTCCCCATTTACCTCACAGTTTGTGGATCTCCAGCTACTTCCACAGCGAGTCAGCATCTTCTGATGATCAGTGCTGTTTTTATTTTGGTGAAATTACATTCGCCATGGATACGATGATGAAGCAGAGTCTGCCGTGCCATACCTCCTTCCCCCCCACAGATGCCTGATAAGGCCTCAAAGAAGACCAAAAGGCCACAGCTCAAATTCCAGTTCAGCCACTTCCACTACAGCAGCTGCAGCCCCGTTAACAGAGGAACATTTCTTACTGGAACTGCAGCTACTAAAGGATGCCATATCCCTTCTATGTACAGAGCTTACCTCCATAGGGAAAGATAGCAGGGACATCTCTCAGAGGGGAGGGGATGTGGAAGCCCAGTCTGTGTGCCATGAGAAGTGGTGAGATAGAACTGAATCAGACCTATCCTTCCTCCAACAACAGCTCCTCAAGATCAAACTTAAATTAGAAGATCTGGAGGGGAGGAGTCAAAAAAACAATTTGGTTGTCCTTTGGCTTCCCCAGGATGCTGAAGGGTCCACCCCAGTGCAATTCCTCCAGCAGCTCCTGGAAAAGTTGGCAGGGCCATCACCAAATGACCCATGTTACATTGTGGAATGGGCACACTGTGCTTTGCATACTAAACCCCCTCCTGGTTCACCACTTCATCCATTTATTTTAAAACTTCTCAATTTTCTTGACAACATGTTCTGAATGAACTCTGTGAAGTACAGTCTCTTTTGTTGGAGGAAAGTAAGATCTGCATCTCTCAAGATCTGCTGTTTTCAGTAAGGCAAAAGAGGGCAGTGTTTCATCCAACAGTGGCCAAGTTGATTCCTGCGGGTACAAAGTTTTGGATGTTGTACCGCTCCCACTTGCAAGTCCATATTCATGACAGGTGGCATTTGTTTGAAGGTAGTGACCAAGCCACCAAGGAACTTTAGTGTCTTCTCCCGGACTTGTTTAAAGTAGGATGAAATGGTCACTCTTGTCAGACGGTTTCTCTGCTTAAGTAGCGCTGAATACCTTTCATGGGTTTAAATTGATCTCCATTTGCTGATTCTCCAGTTGGCAATTGGCTTGGCCAAGAACATCTTTGGGACTGCACAGCTGCTCATTTGGTGGCCTAAATTTTATCTTCTTTAACCTTCCTACAGCATCACCTCAAATTTGATCTTCTTTGTCTGGGTGGCCTGTGCCATTTTGATTGGACTTGCCCTCAATTCATCTTTCTATTGGGACTGTGTACTTGGATATGGTGTTTTCTTAGTCCAAGATTCTACTGTGGTTGCACCCTGCTAATCTACTCTCCTGGCTCTACTCCTCAACACAGCAAGTAGTGTCACCTGACCTGGTGATCGTTTGATTCCTTATATTATTGTTTCTTTGTGTGGTTCCATATTGCCACAGGAACTGGTTCTGGACTTGGACTTACCTCTGTGGTCATTTCTTCAGCTGCAAGTCTGGTTGTATTTTTTTTGTTTGTTTGTTTGTTTAGAAATACTATATAGAGTTTTGCTCCTAATGACCATGCTAAATCATGAATATTATTTTTTCTTTTATCATGGTCCCGTGGACAGTTTGGGACCTTCAAACATCATTGAGCTGCTCTTGCTTCTGTCTATTTTAATGTGTATTGGTCTTACTGGGGCTCCACAGCTCATGTTAATGTTCACAGCTCTTTATTTATGACATTAGAGGGCTATGGGGGTTGTGATTTCTACACTTCATTGCCTACCTTTACTTTGATGTTTGATCGTCTTAGTTTAGATGTTACTAGTCGGGGGGTGGGATATCATAATGTTGCAGGTCTTGGAAGGTTTCTTGGGCTAAGTCTTGGGTTGGGGTAATGTCACTGTTTTGGTCCTGGGGAGTATTTTTTATTTTAATTTGCCTAGATTGAAGGTGTTTACTTGGTTTTATATTCAGTATGGAATAGTGGGGTACTTGTCATGGTTCATGACCGCTGGCAGGCCAGACTATTTTTGCTCATCTTTTGTAAAGTGTTTTAGATTTCTGGGTGTCTGCCTTACTAGAACCTACCTATATAGGTTTCTGTTGCTTTGTTTTCTCACTCCCCTTTTTTATACGCTGTATATCCCGGGTGATGGGTATCACTGTTTGCAGTGGCTTTATTGTTTATTTTTATGTGGGTTGGTGTGGCTTTCTTTTGTTTAGGGAATGGATCATTGTTTCTACTTGGTGGGTTTGAGGAAGGAGGCTTATTGTTGTTGTGTGTTTGTGTGTGGGGGGGGGGTTCTGATTCCTTTATACATATTGTACTTATTTCAGTGTTTAGACTGGGGGTGGGGCTTCAGCTGTGGGGGTGTGTCACCAGAGGAGGAGTTATATCATTGTTTCCATCTACTGTCTTTGATTAATTACTTGCATCTTAGTATGGTTCTCTGTCCTTTTTTGCTATTTTATCATGGCTGTTTAAAATTTTTATGCATGGAATATTAAAGGCGCACAATCCCCTACAAAAATGTCCACAATTCTACATCTTTACATAAATTACAAGCTGATGTGGCTTTTCTTCAGGAGACACACCTGCTTCCCTCCCTGGTTCTCATTCTTAGGTGATCCTGGGTGGGGCAGGCTTTTGGAGCAGGCTCCAATTCCTGGAAGAGGGGTGTGGCTATTCCTATAGCCCGAAGAATTCCCTTCCATCTCCTACAAGATGTGGCAGATTCTCAGTGTCATTATAATATTCTTTAAGCTTTACTTGGTCACAAGGAGGTGGTAATGGGTACTATATATGGCCCTAATACAGATGATCACAGTTGTTTACCTCTCTGATATCTGTCTTCTCTCCCTGGAATTCTCTCCTGATTTATTCTTGGAGGTGACTGGAATCTGGTTCTGTGCAATGAGTTGGACTGATCTGGTCAGACCTGACAGGTTCTTTCACCTGGACAATTGGCTCTCTGAGACTTTATGCAATCTGTGGGCTTGGTAGACCTGTGGAGGGTATTAAACACGGATGGTCCGGAGTGCTCCTTCCATTCCATTCCACATAATTATTTTTCTAGGACTGAACATTTTTTGTGAGGGGTGGAACACCTTCCCGGAGTTGTTTTGTGTCATTACTCCACTAAGGTCATCTCAGACCATCACCCTGCCATTATCCAACATAATTTCACTCCATCGTTGACCAGAGATAATGTGTGGAATTTGAACAATCAGTTGCTCAAATCAAAAAAACTACTGCAACACCTCCAATCCTTTGTTACCACCTTCACGGAATTTAACTTCCCCCTCCAAACCCAAACTCAATGTCTTATGGGGAGCCTTGAAGTGTGCCCTCTGAGGGGAGCTAATTCATTGAACTACTAAACATAAGAAACAGACCTCTGTTGTTCTTTACTCCCTGTTAGCCCTTATACAATTTCTCAGGGAGCACATTTCCCAGCAATCAGAGTGGGAACAGTTGGAGAAGCTTAGATTCCAATATAACACTCTGCTGGAGGAGAGGGCGAAGCATCTTATACTACGCTGTAGGATAAAATATTTTGACCAAGGGGAGATGGCCAGGAAGTTATTGGCCTTTTGCCTGCACTCACAAGCAATGGTTAAGATCATTTTCTCAATTCGTACAGATTCTGGACATCTCCTTACCTCACCCAGGGATATTGTTGATGCCTTTAAAATTTTTTACCAACAGTTATATGCTCTGCCTTCTCTTCCTTTTTGCTCTGTTCAGTTTGAATCTTTTCTCCAGGATATAACTCTCTCCCAAATGGTTGACTGCCATGTGGCAATTCTACAAGCTCCCCTGACCCTACTTGAGGTTTCACAGGCCATTGATTCCCTTGCTTCAGATAAATCTTCCAGCCCAGATTGGTTTACCACTAATTTTTACAAGGCGTTTATGGATCAGGTAGCCTCTATTCTTTTAGAAACACATAATTATATTTTTGAGGAGGGCCTGTATGATCTTTCTCTGACTGCAACCACTATCATGGTTCTCCCTAAACCTGGTTGGGTCCCATTGTTGGTCTCCAGCTACAGACCAGTATTTTTTATCAATGTGGATTTTAAAATACTTTCTAAGATATTGGCCTTCTAGATTGGGGCTAGTATGGTACTTGCATATCAGCAGGGAGCAGGTGGGCTTTGTGAGAGGTAGATTATTGGCTGATCATCTCAGGAAATTGTCATATCTTCTTTCGGTGTCTAGAGATTCCTCCACTTCTGCGGCTTTGGTGTCTCTGGATGCCAACAATGCCTTTGATAGGGATTTGTGGGATTACCTGTGTGCCTTACTACCCAAATATCACATTCCCTTGGAGTCTATACACTGGGTCAAGGTGCTCTACTCCTCCCCGATGGCCCGTATACTTTGTAATGGTGTTTTATTTTAGCCGTTTTCTCTCCATCAGGACACCAGGCAAGGATGTCTTCTCTCCCCATACTTATTTAATCTTTTCTTAGAATCCCTGATTTGTAAGCTCAGTTTTTCCCCTCAGATCTCTGTCATTTCAATTGGCAATACTGATTATAAATTATCAATATATGCAGATGATACATTGTTACGTGTTTCATCTCCTGCCACCTCCCTGCCTGCTACCCTACAGATTATTTCTCAGTTCGGCATCATTTTTAATTACAAATCAAACCTCTCTAAAACTGAGATTGTGCCCATCAATAGTGCCACCTTTAGGGTATAAGTTGAGCATCTTGGCCTTGTCAGGATGAAGGACAAACGGAAATAGCTTGGCATCTATCTTAGTGCTTTTCCCCTTAAGATGAAGTAATTCAATCTTGACTCCAACGTATTCCAGTTTAAGGTGGACCTGGACTGCTGGTCTATGTTACCTCTCTCCCTGTGGGGCCTATTGAACGTCATTAAAATGAATGTTTTAGCACAATTATAGTATCCATTTCAGATGGTTCCATGTCATAAAAGTGACTGCAAAATAGTGATCACTATTATGGTGAGTGTTTCTTATCGAAAAGCAAATCAGTGATATATACTCCAGAGTGATCCAACATCTGGACAAGGAACAAGTGTTTTTGCAAGGGGGCATGAACCTCCCCTGCACCCCCATGAAAAAGGATTCTCAACTTCAGGTGAGTGCATGTCGGGAAGGGGGAATATCCCTCCATTAGGATAAAATTAAGTGCCACAGCCACAGGCAGTGGCAAATGTTTCCTGAATCTGGTCCTGAAACCTGTACCTGCTGCACTTGAGCTAGTCACCCACACCACCACCAGCACCAGGTACAGCAGTCCTCCAAAACCCCTCTCCTGTCCCTCTCCTTCTGCTCACTATCCCCCCTTCCTGTCACCCTGCAGTACACTTGCAATCACATATTATTGCTATCCTTCCAGGGTAGCCCAGGAGGAAAGTGCTGAATACGAGTGACTGTTTTTGATGGTTGCTCATATTCAGTCACCATCCTCACTGGATACCTCTTCAGATGTGTAACTCTGCTGTCCGCCATTCATGGTTTGCCCAAGTGCATACAGTTCTTGCTTTATTTCTATGGCAAGGTGAGACAGCCCTTCAGGTTTTCTCCAAACTAATGTGTACTAAACAGGATGGAGGTCTACAAGCCCCCAACTTATTTCTATATTATCTGGTCTTGCATATTGCCAGGCTTTCTTACTGGCTGTGGCCACCTAGGGGTAACCTTTCCATACCATATTTTCCACATTGGGTGTATATAGAGCACTCCCTGTGTTTTTTATGTCTGTGTGCTTGCGCAGCCAACATCTTGGGACAGTGCAGCTTTGAAGGCACGGTCGCTGTTGGGAGAATGCAGGGCACTCACCAGCAGGTGCATCCCTCATTCCCCAATCAGCCTGCATGCCGGCTCCACACCATGCATACATAATGTGGTGAGCACATCTAGAAAAAGTTACACTGCAATCTAAGCAAAGCTTATCAGATGCAGCGGACCCTTCCTACGTGCTCGCCGACATTATCAGCATGGTGGGCAGGCGGCCGCCCAACTGTTGACCTTTGGGGTGCCCAGTCACCTTGTCAGTTTACCCCTTCTTTGTGGTGGCTGACGAGGAGCCCACTCCCATCGGCATAAACCCCCCATTGTTAAATGCCGAGGGGTGCACAATCCCCTCGGCTCACCCCCGCTTTCTTTGTGTGCTGACGGGGGTGCCCAATCCCTGTCAATATAACTTCCTCCACTCCCCCCATGTTGTGTGCCAATGAGGGTGCCCAATTTCCCATCAGCTTCAGACCCCCCAAACATTTAGGTGGCACACTGGGAGCCCACCCCAGCATGCCAAATCCCCTGAAATACAAAAACTGTCCGGCAATGGTTTTTTTGTTCCACCTGTAAAATGAAAATGGCTCCTTGTAGTCTCCCTGGCCCCCACACGCACCCACCCTCAGCACACCCTGCCTCCCCACACCTCCCTCACCCCATACTTACCTCCGGAGTCTGGCACGATGATCATCTGTGGACTGAGAACACGTCTGCCCTCTTCAATGCTGACCGCGAAATGAGGAAATGCCAGTAAGCTGTATAATGGAATAAATAGGGTTTTTTTCAACGTTGCTGCATATCTCAGGAATTTTTGGGAATTTTGGCCCCAAATTATTGACGTGGAATTTTTAAGACCCCTCCTCATGAATTCTTGCACTGTCATGGCATTATTCAGTCCCGAAAGGTGATTTCGCAGTCACTGTTCGAAATCACCTCTTGGAGCCAAGTAACAAAATGACAGTGCCACTGTTCATGAGGGGCGCTCTCAAAAAGCCTATGTTGCAAATTCAGTAGGAAAAATCCAAAAATTGACCGTTTTACGAGCGTGCATTGTGCAGTTGCTACACACATGCATAAGTTAGCGAATTCACAATATTTTCATGCCAGATTCTCAATATTGGCATTTTACCACACCTTCTTGTGAACCACTCAGCTGTCATTTTTCAAATCCTTGCAAAAATGCATTTTCGCACTTCCGGCACAGAATAGCACGGTCGCTGTGCGAAATCACTGTTCAGGACACATTACAAAAATGACAGTGACACTGTTCATGAGCAGAGGTCCTAAAATGCCTGTGTTGAAAATTTGGTGACAATACTCCATAAAATGACTGTGTTTCGAGCGTGCGCTGCGCAGTTTGCACGCATGCTCGTAAGTTTGCAAACTTATGTTTTCACTCCAGATTTTCAACAGTGCCATTGTTCTATACCTCCTAATGAACAGTACAGCTGTTATTTTTCACATCCTGACCAAAATCTGTTTTCGCAGTTCCGGTGCACAATAGCGCGGTCACTGTGGAAAGCCCGTGTTCAAGACACATTATGAAAATGGCAGTGACACTGTTCATTAGCAGATGTCCTAAAATGCCTATGTTGAAAATTTGGGGATGAAAGTCAATAAAATCAGTGTTTTACGAGTGCGCATTGTGCAGTTTGCATGCACGCTTGTGACTTTGTGAATTTGTAATACTTTCACTCCAGCTGTTCATCATTGCCATTTTTCCATACTTGTTTATGAACAGTACAGCTGGCTGTAATATGTTTTCACACGTCCAGTGCAGAATTGCACGGTCACTGTGCGAAATCACTTTTTGGGACACTGTGAGAAAATGACGGTGACACTGTTCATCAGCAGAGGTCCTAAAATGCCTATGTTGAAAATTTGGTGCCGAAAGTCCATACAATGACTGTGTTGCAAGCGTGCATTGCACATTTTCCATGCACCCTTGTAACTTTGCCAGTCTGCAGTATTTGCATGCCACATTTTCACCACTGGCATTTGTGCACACCTCATTATCAACAGTCCAGCTGCCATTTTCCACAGCCTGCCCAAAATGCGTTTCCTCAGCTCTGCCACACAATGGCATCCTTGCTGTGCAAAATCACCTTTTGGGACGCATTAACAAAATCTTAGTGCTATGCGTCTCCACCTCTGCCACTGCCAATGCCAGCATGACAACATTCGGCTTTGACAAATGCTTGTTTTTTTCGGCAATTTAATATACTTTATTGATATGTCAAGATAACATCCTAAATCACAGAACAGTGTCAAATACATGTACAGATAAAATAAAAACAATGAGAATCTAAAAAAACTGCATCACAGAGAGGTCTTTGAGATATTAGCCAGTCAATCCACATACAAAAAGAAAACCCAAAACTAAACAAAACAGAACCCATGCATAACTACCAGCCCCAATCAACCCTCCCACCTGCCTCCCATTACCCCCACCACCTCCCCGCCAGATCTATTGCATTACAATGAAGGATCTTTGGAAACAGCTAGGCAAAACCAAAACACAATTGTGGTGATCTTAGCAACTGGGGGCTGACCACAAAGATCACCTGTCCCAGCTGCACACCCAGCATCACATCAAGCAGGTGGACTGGTGAGACAATGCTGTGGTATGAATAAGGTTGGGTGGAAGGAAACACCCTTTAAGGAGAGAAAGGAGACAATCTGAAGTTTGATGCCTGGCAGGCTTTTATTTATACACAGAAGAGGTAAACATGGTCACAAGGGAAGGAAGGGGATCAAGTTTTAGAAACAGTACATAGCACTCTAACAGCTCTACTTTTGTTACCACTCTATAGGTGCACCTTTGACTTAAGGCCACTCTATAATGTTCTGCAACTCTATGATATCTTGCTACAAGGCCTACACACCAAGGGATATAACCTTATACCACTTTATCATACTATATAACAAGCGTACTGTGTACAACCACCAAGAAGTCTAACACTCTCAAAGTCTATATGATGCAGACGTTCCGTCGTCTTCGTGCACAGCTGAAGAGTAGGATTAAAGACAAAGGAGACTCCTGCTTGCAGTCAAGCTTTCCAGTAAAACCTATGAGTGGTTGCAAGGGAAATGAGGAGATCTGTAAACAGACCTTAGTCATCAGACAATCCACTCTCCAGAGTTGCCAGAATGTCAGAGCACAAACTGACTAAACTGGGTTAAATCTCTTTCTTGGCATAAACCCTTGACCTGGGCTGCCAAGGATGAAGAACCAAAATGTGGCAAGGAATCCACCTGCAGGCTTGCCACAAGAGAAGAATCTGCTGCTGTCTCCCCGGCACCAACCCTCAACCAGGGCTGCCAAGGATGAAGATGACAAACTACTGTGGTTTTTTTGGCACTGATCTTCGACCAGGGCTGCCAAAAAACAAACACCAGACTTGGTGAAGAATCCACTCAGAGCATTGCCAAGGTTGAAGGCACCAACTGCTGAGCTGCTTTGGTGACGGATCCACTTGGAGGACCACAAGACTTGAACTGTATCCCAGAAGATTGCACAGATGAGGCAGGACAGAACAAGCAGGAAGAAAGGCTGGAAGATGAAGATCAGAATTCCACAAGGTTCAGAATAAAATAAGAAGCCAGCAGCCAGGAACACACCTTGGCCACAATGGACTCATCTCTCGGTGGTCATCGGGAAGTGATGGACTATGCTTCTTTCAGTCATCTCACTTCCAAGCTGATCAGGAACAGATGGCCATGACTCTCCAAGGGATGTCAATTGTAGCTTGTGGCAGATGATGGAAAGAAGATGCCGAAGTTTTCTGTTGGCTGAAGACTGCTGACATGAAGACTTGATGGAGGCCGAAGACTCAGTCCACAGACTTGATATTGCACACTGGTACTTCTATGAGCACTGTTCACCGGAATTTCTCTTGCACGGTCAGTATGCCTGGAGCAGGGGCAAACTGCAGCAATCTGGGGCAATTGTTAACTTGCAGCAGCAATCTGCCCTGAGTAGGGACAAATTGCAACAATCCGGGCCAACTGTTCACTTGCCAGTGCAATCTGCCTGGAGCAGGGACACACTGAAACAATCTGGGGAAATTATTCACTTGCAGGGGCAATCTGCCTGGAGCAGGGGCCAACTGCAACAAACCAGGGCAATTGTTTATGTGCAGGGGCAACATGCCTGGAGCAGGGGCAAATTACAAAAATCCAGGGCAATTGTTCACTTCAGAGGCAATTGTTCACTTCAGGGGCACATTGCAACAATCCTAATGTATCACAATATATTATCGGTGCTTTTTGCAATTAACACAACACTTTAGATGCTTGAAAAATAAACATTTGGTAGAAACAATACATTAGCTGACAGTCACTTTATAGTACATTGTGTGCTATGCACCCACTTGGTTGGACCTTTTTCCTCTTGGGGTCTGTCCTTATTAGGATCTGGCTACCCCTGAGCACTTTGGTGCGAATACCCCAGTTACAGAGCCTGGATGCCCTAATTACTACTGGGCCTGGCTGCCCTGCCTGTACTGGGCCTGGTTGCCCTATTTAACGTGGGCCTGGATGCCGTAACTACACTGGGCCTGGTTGTCCTAATAACATTGGGCCTAGATGCCCTAACTGTACTGGGCCTGGTGTGCCCCTTTTAATCACACTGATCCCTTTTGACAGGGCCCCGTTTAAATACTGTGGGCCTAAATTTGGATGAGCCCTCTTTAAAACTTTAAGGCTTTGTCTCAGCCAGCTGCCACTCTGTCCCTTTGTCTCTCCTAATCTCAGCCCCCTAGTGAATATTTGAAAGGCCTTTCACTTGGCCTCACTGGCTGGCTCCACCCGTGGGTGTCGCTACATCCCACCCACTCCTGAATATTAATTTCAGGATCCTACTGACCTGACTCTCCCGTGGCGCTCTGCTGCTTGTGTTTGCCCATACTCAGCACTTTTTAAATAAATAAACAGTCTTTTTTCAGTGTTGGGTGGCCAGCACAAAGTGAGTACTGCTGCCGACTCACCACTCTGGCTCTGGATCAGGGATCGGAGGTGGGAGGTATTCTGGCAGTGGAAGGGTGAACTGGCAATGCGATGGTCATCAGGGGGCCTCTGGAAGGCCAATAGGCAAACTGGCGATGCGGCCCTTGCTAGCTGCCGATGAGGTACCGGGAAACTTTTAAAATTAATAAACACTAAATGGGGATCTTAGCTCAAACGGCTGCACAGGATGGGTTTTCTTCTTTGTGGTGCCATGATGGCACCACTGACCACACCACACAGCTGCTGGTAAGTCTTCAGACAGTGGAAGCAGAGCAGGCACACAGTCAAGTCCTCAGGGATGGCTTTATCCCATGGTAAGCCCTTTTCCCCTAGTCCCCTTGACTTGCTGTGTCCTCTCTCCTCAACAGCTGCCGAGGAACTACCAACTGAACAATACATTTTTAAAACTTAAAGCTTCTCATTCTGGAATGGCTGGAGTGGAATGCTGTGCATGAGCAACTCAGCACAGCATTCCATCCAGGCCATTGTTACTTGTGCAGCACAATAAAATCTATCTTTTACATGTATTTAGTGCATTGGGCACCTTTCTCTATTTTTTTACCAGCGTTTTCCCACTATATGGAAGGGAATTTATTCACAGGGGCCCCTACGTGAATGTACCCTGCACCCCACGCATTAACAGGGCACCCTGGGCACCTGCAATCTCTTTATTTCTTTTATTGCTTCTCATTTTCTGTAATGCTCCCAACTCTGGGGCAATGCACAATGTTCAACCTTTGAGATATATCTTAAGTATTTGTCACAGAGCTCTATAACAAGCCTTCAAGGGCAAAACAACTGCATTCCAAAATCTACCGACACTCACCTCCTAGTAACTAAACAGAGGAAAGGAGCCCATAATACTTGAAAAGTGGATGAACAGTGATACATTTTCTCAAGGACTCTCTCTGCATTCAAAGAGGTTAGCATTTCTTGAACCCATTCTTTATAAACTGGAGTCTTCTTGTCTAGCCAATGTCTCATGATCAAAAACATTGTGACAGAGCCAATCTTGGCCATAAAGGCATTCTCTATATTATGGACTATGGCAGAGAAATTGCCTAAGATACAGATCTCAAGGGTGAAGTATCTGGTATGCCCAAACAAAGAGGAAAAAGCCTTCTCAATGGTTTGCCAAAAGGCTGCTATACAAGAGCAGTCCCAGACCATGTGCAATAAGGTACCCTCACTGCTTCTGCATCTTGAACATGCAGAGTCAGGCCTTTTCCCCATTTTGTACACTCTACAATGAGTATACTATAAATTGTGCAACAGCTTAGACTGTAGTAGCTGCAGCCTGTCTTGTTTTACATGTTTATATATGTCCAATCAAATAGTTCACCATACCTCTGCCATGTAAGATAAATGCAGTGTACACTCCCTGTGTTCTAGTTATGGTCTGGATATCCGGTCACCTCCATACCTCTCTAAGAGAAAGCGCCCCTGACCATTGTGGGATGCACCCCTAGGTGCATCCCTTTAGGTTCATTTATAGTTTTGCACTCTGCTTAAAATTTGTCTATGCAGGAACATCTCCCAACCCCTGTTTGGGAATCCTAATCTTCAGGTAGATGAACAGGCTCTCTAGGCAGTTTTGGCTCGATATAGGAGTGGATACAGTTGCTGAGCTCACTCTTAATGAGAAACTGCTGTCCTTCCAGGAGGCACGTGTCTTATATCACTGGAATACTACCACTTGTTTCTGATTTTTTCGGTTATCTCATATGCTTATGCAGTTTTTGGTACAGAGCCAAGGCTTATTCCCCTTGGTAATTCTGTCCTTCCCTTTTCTCATTCAATTCCTTCCACCCATCTCATTTCATACTATTACCATTCCTTACAAGACTATCTGGTTGCCAAGGAGGGTCCAAGGTTTTACTGGCGGAACCAGGCTCTTCCAATCTTCACCTTCCCTAGAGATTGGTCTATCATGAGGAAGCATTTATATACATTGATATGGTGGGATCGATACCATTTTATCCAATTCCAGATTATTCATAACCTCTATTATACTCAGGTTAAATTGCATAGAATGGGTCGATTACCCAATTACCTTTGCTCCATATATGGTAAAGAGCCTGGTACCTGGCTCCATATTTTATGGTCTTGGGAGAAGGTAGTCCCTTTTTGGAATTCAATTTGACCTCGTCTTGACCCCTTGTTGGGACTGTCTGATGCATTTCTTCCTGAAATATTTATTTTGGGTGATCATACTGAAAACATGATTGGCACCCAGAGGTCACATGTGGCTTTGATTTCAGCATGTGTAGAGAAGGTCATTCTTCAGCACTGGCTAGATCAGTGCACTCCCCACATCATAGAATGATATAAGGAGATCCTGTTTGCTTTACAGGCTGAGTGCCTCGTAGCCAGTATGTCAGATAAGCTGTCTAGATATAAATGTACTTGGCAACCACTATATGTGCTATTAACTGTTTAAACATATGTTCTGTGGTTCCCTATAACTAACTTTTCATTGACAGACTGGTGCACCTTGGGTCAGGTGTCCTGACCTGTACTTCTTTGGGCCTTATTTAATTCCCTCCAGCAGCAGGGTGGGTGGGGAAGGGGTGCAGGGTGTATTTGTTGTTTCATGTAAAATGTAATGTGAATGTCATGCTCTGTACTCAGATCGGTCTACGACCTTTTCTTTATTTTAATGTGTTGCCTGGATTTTATCTGTACCTGGATGAGGTGTTTCCTACTTGATTTTGTTTACTAAAGTTTATTCAATTTAAAAAAAAAAATTGAAAAGAACCCATTCCCATACCTGAAATGCATCCCAAACACCACCGTGGTGAATGCATATTATGAAAGGCAACAGTCAGACACTGGGGTGCAGCGGATATACACCACACAGCCCCAGCAAGGGAGACCCTTTAAGCCTGATACTGGGGGAGGTCTGTCTGTTTGTTTATATTAAAGATTCTGTCTTAGCTGACTCTGGCTCTATAACCAGACTTGGGGGATCTGGCGGGATGTGTGGTTCGTGAAATCCAGAGGCACTGGGATGGGTGGTCCCTGAAATCTATTGTCACCTCGAATAGGATCAATAAAAAGGAACCTTGCAGAGTCCAGGGAGTCCCCTGTTTCATTAACCCATGAGTATTCAAAAGTATGCCTCGTCAGTGCAGGCCTGGTGTTTAGTAGTAGAGATTCATATCTCAGGACACTGAATATTGTATGGGAGGGCAAAATACCCCTGTGAGGTAATAAGACAGAAGCAGTTCTAGCCAGTGTTTATCTATATAGCCACTTTGAAGTAAAGGGAATTGGTCTCTAGCATGCATACTGCCTCCCCTACTCCCTGAGAAAGTAAGCACAGTGTCACAAGCGTGCACGTGTCGGGGTAAACCAGTCTACATCAAGGCAAGCCGACAAAATATATAAAAATATACAATCCTTAGTTAGTCCAAGATGCCCTTACCACATATGTAATGTTGACCTCTTCCGAAATCATACTAGTACTGTGGATTGAGATAGCTAGCATTCGTTACTCAATGTCCACCCATCACTCCATAAGACCACTAGCTATGATGCCCTGAGAAAGGGAAAAAAAAGAAAGAAAAATGTGGGCAAGCTATCTAGAGCAGAATTTTATGAGCCAGATCTCAAGCCCTCTGTGAACCATGTGCATCCCCATGTGAGCCCCAGGAGATGTTGTCAGGCTGGTAGCTGAATGGGCAAGCCCATAGGACCTGGAGGCACTGCTAGTAGAAGCAGACCTGGAAATAGCAATAACAGAGACTTGGTATACACCAAATCATGACTGGGACATTAACGTACTGGAGTATGCTCTAGTAAGAAGGGATGGGGCAGTAAAAAAAGGTGAGTGGCCATGTATGTCACAGAGTGTATAAAGGCAACGGAGGTACTGGGAAGACAGGTGGAGACTGAGATACTGCAGGTCACCCTTGAGCCAGGCAGTGGCACAGCAATCCACAAAGGGGTGATCTACAGGCCTCCAGCACAGGGGGAGTAGGTGGATAGGGAGCTAGTGGATGAAATACAATGAGATGGCAGCAAAAGTAGAAGTACTGCTGCTGGGTGATTTCAGTATGCCAAATGTGGATTGGACCATCCCAGTAGTTGCTTCAACCAGGAGCCGAGACATCTTAGATTCCCTACAAAGGGCTGGCATCAGGTAGCTAATGCTTGATCCCACCACAGACAGGGCGATTCTAGACCTGCTACTGCCAAACGGTGACAGAATCACAGAAGTTCAGGTAGAAAGTAAACTGGGGTCCAGCAATCACCACATAGTGTGGTTTAGCATGGGGACAGGGACATAGCCAAGTCACACAAAGGCAGGGGTCTTAGATTTCAGGAGGGCAGACTTTGAGAAGATGGGGAGATATATCAAGGAAGCACTGGTGGGGAGGAAGGAAGGAGGGTTGAAGCCCACTGGGAACACCTTAAAGGAGCCATAGAGGAGGTGACAAACCAATGCATTAGGTTGGTAAACAAAGGCAAGAGCAGGAGGAAACCACTATGGTTCTCAAAAGATATGGAAGACAAAGTAAGGGCCAAAAAGGTGGGTTTCAGGAAATATAAGGGGTCTCAAAAGGAAGAGGACAGGGAGGTGTACATAAAGTGTCTAAAGAACATGGGGCAGGCTGTTAGGAGTGCAAAGGTGCAGACTGAGGAAAGATTAGAGCAGATGGTGAAGAAAGGGGAAGGTACATTAGTGAAAGAAGGAAAGCCACAGTGGAGGGGATTGTAAGGCTGAGAGGGGAAACAGGGAAGTGTAAGGAGGAAGACCTGGAAAAGGTGGAAATACTGAACAAATACTTCTATTCAGTATTGACTGAAGGGGGGTCAGGGACCACAGTTGGATAACAGATACGAAGGGTGGGGAAGATAAGCACAAGTCCATTCACAGTGGAGAGAGTCCTGGAGGAACTCATAAAACAGAAGGCAGACAAAGCAATGGGGCAAGATGGCATGCATTTGAGGATATTAAGGGAGCCACAAAGAGAGCTAACAGTGCTTCTGGCAACCATGTTCACTGAGTGACTCGACACAGGAGTGGTTCCAGTGGATTGGAAAAGGGCACATGTAGTCCTTCTACACAAAAGTGGTAACAGGGAAGAGGCAGAGAACTGTAGGCCAATCAGCCTCACCTCAGTAGTGGGTAAGATCATGGAGGCACTGCTTAAAGAAAGAATAGTGGCATACTTGGAATTCAACAGTGCCCAGGATCAAAGACAACATGGATTCACAGTAGGGAGGTCATGCCTGACAAATCTGATAGTTTTTTTGACTTGGTGACAAAGGCAGTAAATCAGGAGGGAGCACTGGACATCGCCTACCTCGATTTCAGCAAGGCCTTCGACACCGTCCCACATAAAAGGCTGGTTAACAAGACAGGTAGTCTGGGAATGGGACACAAGGTGGTAATCTAGGTTAGAAACAGGTTAATAGACAGGAAGCAGAGAGTGGTGATAAATGGGATCCAATCCGGGAAGGGGGGGTGACCATTGGGTACCTCAGGGATCAGTCCTTGGGCCAGTCCTGTTTAATGTCTTCATTAGTGACATTGCAGAAGGGCTAGAGAGAAAGGTCTGCTTGTTTGCAGATGGCACCAAGATCTGCAACAGGGTGGATACTCCAGATGGGGTGGAGGGACCTGGGGAAGCATGAAAAATGGCCCAAGTGTGGCAACTGAGAGTCAATTCAAAGAAGTGCAAAATAATGCACCTGGTATAAGGGAGCCCTGGTGAGAGATACAGGATGGGGAGAGGGAGTTGGTGACGATCACCAAGGAAGGTTATCATTTCAGATAACCTAAAGATGTCTAAGCAGAGTACAAAGGCTACAGGGAGGTCCAGTGGCATGCTGGGATGCACAGGCAGAGGTATCATTTTCAGAAGTTGGGAGGTGGTAATGCTATTGTGTAAAACACAAGTGAAGCCTCATCTATAGCACCATGTGTAATTCTGGAGGCTGCACCTTCATAAGGACATTGGCAGGGTGGAAGCGGTCCAGAGAAGGGCAACAAAGAGGGTACAGGACTTGCACCAGAAAACATATGAGGAGAGATTAAAGGACCTCAATAGGTACTCGCTGGATACATAGATACATAGATACATAGACAGTGTCGGCAGATAAGGGCCTATGGCCCACCTAGTCTGTCCATTTGAGCTTGTAAGTTCAGTTTATGTTTTCCTAGAAGTCTGTTGCCCCTTATCCCTGACCTCCAGAATTCCTTTATGTCTATCCCATGCATTCTTAAATCCTGTGATTGTTTCAGCCCCCACCACTTCCTCTGGCAGGGTGTTCCACTTGTCCACCACCCGTTCTGTGAAGAAATTCTTCCTCATGTTTCCTCTGAATCGTCTTCCCTCCAACTTCATCCCATACCCTCTAGCCCTGGAACGTCTTTTTCGCTTAAAAATAGTGTATTCCTGCACCCTGTTCCTCCCTGTGAGATACTTGTATGTCTCTATCATATCCCCTCTCTCCCTCCTCTCCTCCAGGGAGTACATGTTCAGTTCCTTCAACCTGTCTTCATAGGACTTATGATGCAATCCATGCACCATCTTTGTTGCCCTCCTCTGGAGGAGAGGAGGGGATTGGGGTAACATGACAGAAACATTCAAGTACCTTAAGGTAATAAACAAGGTGCAGGGGGTGACATCTTCCAATTTAGGAGGAATACAAAAATGAGGGGGCATGACATGAAATTGGAAGGTGGCAGGTTAAGGGGACGTGTGAGAAAACGTTTCTTTAAAGTGAGAATGGTGGAAACATGAAATAGTCTGCCGCAGGAGGTTGTGGGATTAACACAGAGGAGGGATTTAAACATGCCTGGGACAGGCATAAGGGAACCTTGGAGGTGGGAAGGAATGCTGAAAAGCTGTTGACCGGTAGGGTCAGAGGCTGCAAACAAGTGTAGGGTTTATGGGCAGACTAGATGAGCTTGGTGGTCCTTGTCTGCTGACAATTTTCTGATTCTTAAAGTGGCAATGTTGTGGAGACAACTGGGTAAAAGTCAACCTCCACAAACTTTACTGAGGAGGTACTAGAACAAGAAATATGCTGTGTGTCCCCTTTAAGGCGGGGGGGGGGGATATCTTAACTGTATGCTAGTCCTGATAGGACAAAGTCCATAGGAAATCATCAGTCTGGCTCTCTAGCTATCAATCAATCAATGTTATTTGTATACTGGAGGGTATGTGAGCTAAAATGCTCATTTTCACAAATGTCTAGTTGAAAAATACAATAGATAAAGTAGATAAATACAACAGAGACTAACAGTTACATCATATTTATGTGGGTATCAATGCGCAAGTCAGGAGCATGTAGAGAATCAAAGAATAACTGGCAATCCATTACAATGATATTAACAAGAGAAACAGAGTATCAGGTAGTAGTAAAGTTTACGAGAGAGAACAAGGAGCATAGATGAAGGTAGGATACAGAAGTGGCAAATGCCTGAAATGCAAGATGTGGGGATAGTGCAAGCCTTGCAGTGTCGGTAGCATTCAACCCTTACTGAAAGGGTCTATCCAGAAGTCTGTGTCAATGTAATTCACCAGAGAGGCATCAACAGTAGAAAACAGGAAGTTGTTATCCCTCTGTACAGACAGTTGGTGAGACCCCATCTGGAGTACTGTGTGCAGTTCTGGAGACCGCAACTCTGCAAAGACGTAGACAGAGTGGAGGCTGTCCAGAGGAGGGCAACCAAAATGGTGCAGGGTCTGCACCAGAAGACATATGAAGAGAGATTAAAGGAGCTTAATATGTATACCCTTGAGGGAAAGAAGGGAGAGCGGGTATGTGATAGAAACATTCAAGTACCTCAAGGGAATCAACAAAGTCCAAGAGGGTAGTATCTTTCAGAAAAAGAGATGTGCAAGAACAAAGGGGCACAATTTGAAGATAGAAGGCAGATGGCTCAGAGGTAATGTGAGGAAGTATTTTTTCATGGAGAGGGTTGTGGATGCATGGAACAGCCTTCCTGAGGAGACTGTGGAGTCAAGAACAGTAGGGGAATTCAAGAATGCATGGGACAGACATAAGACAGTCCTGGGGGGGGGTAGGAGGAAGTAGACTATTGGTTAACTAGGATGTGCAGCTTATCAATCAGGTAGGAAAATGGGCAGACTGGGTGGGCTAAGTGGTCCTTATCTGCCGTCAAATTCTATGTTTCTATGTAGGACTCCAGTAACTGAAAAGATACAGTCTTCAGACTAGGAGATGAATGGGAAGAGAGCAGGGATGGGATGGAAGACTGGGTTAAGTATTTGGGGGGAAGGGAGGGGGGAAAGGGGGGAGGAAGTGGTAAGAAAGGACCTGTAGTCTTCCAACAGGATGTGCGCAAGTACAGTTTGAAGTGAAAAAGTCAGGTTGGAAGTGCTGTCAGTTGAACAAAGTCACTGCTGCTTCAGCTTGCACTGCTACCCCTCAGTCCTCTGTCCTCTGGGCATGATGACTAACTTGACAGGAGGTCTGTTGTGGCAATGACCAGACTTACAGCCTCTGCCCAGGACCTCAGTCTTGCTGTTCTGGTTAGAGTTTCTTCTGAGTGGTGTTGTCCAGGGGTAGCATTATTGCCATCTTCAGCTGGCTGTAGGGCAGAAAAAGAGATAGCCCCTGGTGACTGATGAAGTTCCATGGAAGGTGGCAATCCCCTGCTCTTGCTATGACTCCTGCTCTTTGAACGAAGCCAGCAGTCTTGAAGTTTTCTCTTTGGGGTTTTTGTTATTTTATTTACCCATTTCTGATTTTCTCTCCAGTAACCATGGGCCATATTCAAGCAGGAGGGAGTTTAACGGGGGACCAAAATGCTGGATCTGGTATCAAGAGGGGGGAGGGCTTTCATAGACCAGAGTACTGTCCATGTCCTGTGTGAGGAATGCTTCCTGTCTTCCCTTCTTTGGGCTTTTTATGAGCTCCAGTCTATTTGTGGCCAGCATTTAGTCATGCTGGCTTCTACTGCCTCTGGCACTTCGAACTGCTGTGTGACCCCATTCTATGTGATCCATTTTAAGACAGGGTATAAGGGTTGTAGGGGCCCATGAGGTCCATCTATTATGCACATCTCTAATAAGAACACATGCTAGATTATGCACATTATGTGGATATTCCTGAGCCTGGCCATTCCGTGTATGCATCCTTGTTAAGTGCTCTGCATACAGAGAATAAGTTATCTACAGTTACCATGCAGTACTGTGTGGTATGAGGGCACGTATCAAATCTTAAAAATTCCACAAGCATTGTCCAAGAACTTAACATTTGTATTTAGCATCTATTTGGCTAAGATACTGTATGTTTTTTTCTCTTCTAAAGCTTTTTTTTCTGGGTGAGGTATGGACAGGTTTATCAGCCCTGTCCCTACTCTCCCCAACTGGCTGCTGCCTCTCACATTAGACACCGGACTGAAGTTCCCCCGTTGATTGCCCCCAAATGGTGGGGACAGGAGGAGAAGGGCCATCCTCCCCCACTGGAACACAAATCAAGATCTGGTCCAGCATTCCAAGTTGTGGCATGGGCTGAGGACGAGCGTGCCGGGCTTCATAAAAAATGTCCCACTTACTGCTTCTCAGTTTGTTTATTTTTAAGTTAACTTGAGGGGGGGGGACCTGCATAAATATATTACATTTAGTGCCTTGTTGCAAATGTCTTGTGCCTGTATGCATTACCCCAAAAGAGTCCTACCTTCCACCTTCTTTTATAGTGAAATAAAGCTAGGCTTGAATTTCTGTCCAGTTTTGTTGTACTGCTTATTTAAGGCAGCGGTATAAGTCAATCAGCCCAACGGCAACAAAAAATTTTGAAATGATAGAGATCTGGCACACAGTGTGCCCAAACTATTTATGTCAGTTTTGGCAATCTGCCATTAGGAAGTTCGCTCAGTGTCCTGGAACAATAAGTTTGCTTGAGCAATACGCATGGAATTTATACCTGCCCAATGAGCTAGTGTACTGTAAAATATTTGCTTTTTAAAAGCAGTCAATCATTAGGTTTTATATCTGAGGTATTTTATCTTTTCCCTTTGGTTAATTAGAAGATTGTTTCCTGATGTTAATGGGTGTGATGTGAAGGACAGCACTCTGCTTGGCATGTGACATTTCTATATTTATTCCCCCCAATTACGTCATCAGCATAGTAACCTCGTTGTGACATCACTGATGCTTAGAAACAACCACTGAGTTGCTGCCATGTCAATCACCTGTGATGTCACTGTCAGTGAGATTACAATACTGATGATGTAGTGTGGGGCTAGAGATAGATAAATCAGCTACCAGGCTCAGAGCTATCCCTCAAATCCAGCATAATATTATCACATAGAAAACTTTCTAATGCTGAAAAGGTAAAAGAAAAGCACTTCAGAAATAAAATGTTACAACTGACTACATAAAATGTATATTTATTTTCATGTCTGCTTGTTTTGGCTCCACTTGCTCTTTAACTCTTTAAAATGGAGCATGAATTTGGAAAATAGCAGTAAGCAGGAGTAGCAGCAGGAATTTGCATACATTCTGCTCAGAAGGTGTGGAACTGCTGTACACATGACCTTCTCATTAAAGAAGATCTCCTGGCACTAAGAATCAGTTTAACTACAGCACGTGCTCATGCTTGTATGCTTGCATGCTTCAGGCAAACTGGATGGACCATTGGTCTTCTTCTTCTGCCATCATTGTCTATGTTTCTATACGGTAGGTCCCAGAGTTAGATCGGGAACTCAAGCAGACTGGACAGACCGTTGGTCTTTTTCTGCAGCCATTGTCTATCTTTCTGTGTTTCATTTTTTGCTACACAGTCACTTTCTTGTATTCAGAGAGAGACTGGCTGCTGCAAATATATTTTATTAATCCTGCATTGCTTGAAACACAAATGCCACATGTTGAGCCAAGAACACACACGGCAGGGAACTTTAGCTGCCTGGGGCTCATTAAAGTCATGCTGCTAAAAAGGGAAATTGAGGCAATGTTTCAATAAATTGTCTCTTATTTTAAAATACAAGGCACAGTAATCATTCATTGTACAAAATGCTGGCAACAGGCACTAGCATCAGGCTGTTGATGAAAATCCCCCCAAAGGCTGACAATGCTCCTTTAACCTATTTGATGCTGGTAAGTCAATGGCTAAAGAGCAACAGAGTGACTAATAAGGGTGCTAGCAAAAAGTGTGAGCTGTTGAAACAAGGAAGTGAGTGACATCCCCCCAGCTCATTTTAGAGCAATTTTTGTCCACCATAAGCACTTAGATTGTATGGTATTCAATCTGCTCCTCATGTCTGTCTGTCTGTATCTCTCTCTCTCTCTCTCTCTCTCTCTCTGTGTCTTTCTCTGTTTTTCTATCTACCATTCTGTCTATCTACTCTATCTATCTATCTATCTATCTATCTATCTATCTATCTATCTATCTATCCATCCATCTATTAACTTTTATATAAAAGCAGGATTCTTTACTCTCCTCTCTGCCAGTAATTCCTGCACTTTTCTGTGTTTCTTTTTTTTTTTAACTGAAATATTGTGCATGTGTACTTTTTGTTGCAGAAACAACAGGCTCATATAGTACAAGCTTCATAAATATCTGTTCATAACTGACGGGAAAAAACACATAATGTCCAGTTATCAGTACATAACCACAGATCAGTACAAAGGAGTAAAAGTCCAGCCTGGGAAGCCACAGTAAATCACTTCCTCATCAACAGTCAATGGCATTCAAAAGCCCATCAGCTGGTCTTCCCTGCTCCTCGCAGGAATAAAGGTTTTCTGTCGATGGCTGACACCTAAATAAGAAATTCAGCACAAAATATAGATTACCTGGGCACAATTAAGTTGCCTTTTACTGACCACATAAAGGTATACCTCATGGCTGCCATGCAAAGGGCAGGAAGGAAGAAAAATTGTTTACACAATATTCACACACTGAGTGAGTACACTGGCACCTGAGTCAGTAATACTATTTCTTAATAGGTAACCAAATGACACAATTACTCACTGTCTTCACAGTCAGCAGAGCAAAAAGAAATAGGAAATGTTTTTTTGTTTGTTTCTCTTTTTTTTAGCATAACCAAACTGCGTGATATGCCTCATTAAGACAAGGTATACCCCCCTTATAAAAAGTCACTTAGGGTCAATGTCCTGCTCCAGTTCCACATTGGAATCTTTATTCTAAAGCCTTCAGCAAAGCCAATGGCAGCCCACTTCGGTCTGCATTTTAAGTTGCAGATGAACTGGAAAATACAGTGGAGCATCTACATCACTCTCCAGCAGGGATTTTGCAATAAGTTGCCACTCTCTTTTTCTGGTCTGCATTTGGGAGGAGACATCAGGAATGAAAGTCAGCCTGAACCCCTCTCATACAGTCTCCCTCTTAGCTCTAGCACACTGCAGTAAGGAGATTTTAGCCTCTGAGCTAGACAGCCTGACAATAGCAGTCAATGGATGTGACAAGGCCCCTTCCCTGGGCCTGGAGCAGTCTCACAGTACAGAATGTAACCTATTTTGGTGCAGGTAAGTCACTGACTAAAGAGCAATACCACCTGGATTGCATGGGTCTATGTGTTAATGGCAATCGCGGAAAGGCAATTGCCATTAGGGAGAATGTAAATTGGGTAAAATCCATTTAGCCAATGTACACTCCCAGCACATGGCAAAAGAGCACTGGGAACTTGCTATTTTTTGTTTATGCAGGGGGCTATGCCCCACACCCTATTAAAGATTCTCGACTCCGGGGTGCGTCAGGAGGGTGAAACCAAAAGTAAAAACGTTTTGGCAGACCAGCACTTAAATCTCGATGTGCCCAGCTCTGAACCCAGTACTCTCTGAACCCTAGCCTGCCATGAACTCACCACACCACAAGGCCAGTTCAGCAACCCACCATCATGCTGCACATCACAAAATCTCCCACACCTTCCACCCATCACATGGCGTGCTTGCTCCGCCATGCATGTGTATACATATAGTGACATTATATCACTATACCTGTATTTGACCCCATATCCAGTAGCCCTGTGAGCAGGCACCTCTACTGAGTCACCCTTTTTTTTAAGTGCTCAATAGTGATCACCCTTCTCACAGGATGCCAGATTGCATGGTGTTCAATAGAAACATTGAATTTGATGGCAGATAAGGACCGTTTGGCCCACCCAGTCTGCCCATTTCCCTACCTGATGGATAAGCTGCAGATTTTAGTTAATCAACAGCTTACTTCCTCCTGCCCTCACTAGAATTGCCTTATGCCTGTCCCATGCATTCATAAATTCTCCCACTGTTCCTGACTCCACAACCTCCTCAGAAAGGCTGTTCCATGCATCCACAACTCTCTCTGTGAAAAAATACTTTCTAACATTACCTCTGAGCTGTCCCCCTCTATCATCAAATTGTGCCCCCTTGTTCTTGCACATCTCTTCTTCTGAAAGATACTACCCTCTTGTACCTCGCTAATTCTCTTGAGCTACTTGAAAGTTTCTATCATTTCCCCCCTCCCTCCTTTCCTCAAGGGTATACATATTAAGCTGCTTTAGTCTCTCCTCATATACCTTCTGGAGCAGACCTTGCACCATTTTGGTTGCCCTCCTCTGAACAGCCTCCACTCTGTCTATGTCTTTGCAGACAAATGGCAACCAATGTGCTCCATTGAATCTGCTCCATATATTGTTTTGCATCTGGTATTGCATTGCAGGTGCACCTTACTGTATGGTACAAGTTGCACCTGTTATTTGAATTGCACTGTTCTACATGCTCTTGTATTGTTGCTGCAAAACTGAAATGTATTTCTGATTACTGTGCACCTCCCCTGCCAACTTCTGGAAACAAGTGGCTGTCAGCTCAGTATGCCTTTCCTGGTAAAAGTTTTGAAAAAAGTTAATCCATGAATCAATAAATAATCAGAATGAGTCTGGGGCTGGCAGTATGATCTAGAGGTTAGATTAATAAGCTGTGAATGAGTTTGGTGCCTTCAGCAGACTTGGGTTTGATTCCCACAGCCTCCACTTGCATACTGTGTGATACTGAGCAAGTCGTAACCACCCCAGTGCTCCCAGGTTGCCAATGAAAAAAGACATGTGACTAGTGTGAGCAGACATTGGAAAACTCACTGTACAGTGTATATGGAACATTCTGGAAGGTCCCATTGTCCTGCCAGTACTGTACAACTTTAAATTTAGCACTGTGAAATCTTTTATTTATTTGTTTATTCTTTTTTTATTTTACACAGTCAGTTGCAGGACAGCTCATTCAGCTCTTGGTACAGATAGCATTATATCTGGAAGTACAGACAAAGGGGGAGAGGTTTTGCTTGAAGATATGGTATGGTGGATGGGCAACTATGCACAATCGGGATGTTGTGCTTCTGAGGGATGCTGATTCCCTGTGATCTCGAGAGTGAAGATCGAGAAGTCCCTGTTAATCATATCCCCAAGGTGGCACAACACACTGGTTGTGCATAGTCACCCATCCACTATTCTATATAGTGTATGGGCATCCATGCCTACTTCAGACATTGCACTGTGTTTCAGTGAACTGGTGGTTGGAGGAGCAGGGGGAGCACTTGCAGGTTGGTAGTAGGCTCATATTACTGACACAGTGTGCTGCAGATTACAATTGTGTGAAATATAACATTCCACCCATGGAATGCCTGTAGAATGACCATTCTGATTCTGTGGAATTCCACAGAATGTTCGCAAAAATTCCACAGGATTTTGCAAAATTTTAAATTCAGTTAGTTCACTACCATTTTAATATTGTGCATCCAAATAACACCACATTTGAAACATGCACAGTACCCAATGGTGTACAAGCATGTACCAAATTTCAGAGTTGTACACTGAAAGGCAGCAGAGTTATGGGTGGCAACACATTTAATCAAAATTATATTTTCTGTTATTTTGCAATAATTTTAACATTTCCTATCCAAATTTCTCCACAATATTTCTCCACAATATCAAGATTTGGAGAATTGCCTAGAGTGCGTATATGCACCATGTTTCAAGTCTCAAGCTTCAATGGGAGCCGAGTTATAGATAGCCAAATATTTTGCCAAAATTTGGATTTCTGTAATTATAGTATAATTTTGATGGCATGCATTCCAATGTTACAAAACTTGACATTAAAATGTTACAAAACTTGACAGGTATACCAGACATCATTACATTTGTTTATGAGTTATAGCCTGCCAAATATGTTTCGAAAATTTAAATTTTGGTTACTTCACGCTAATTTTAAAACTACATATCAAAATTTAACCAGAGTTGAAACATTTGAACTACTATACTACATGGTCATTTCTGAAAAAGTTCATATTTGAAGCTTTAAAGGGGATTGAATTAGTTAATTTTTCACAACATTTAAATATTTAATTTTACAAGAATGTAAACTACAAATTTATAAATCCCTAAAAACTTTGAAACAAGAGAATGCAATATCATTAAATCTGGCAGGTTCTTAGACCTTACAAAGAGACTGTAAGTGCTAATTTTATTAATTGCTTGCTGTGAGAAATTGCAAAATAACATTTGTACATTAAGTCGAATACCATGAGCCTTTGCGAAAATTTTAGAATTTCATGAAAAGTTCCATAAAACTGGAATTTTCTAATTTCACTCAGCCTTATCTGGGGTATTCTAATTAAAGAATCTGGGTATAAGAGGCAGGCAGTACAGGGGGTCACAAGATTCTGGAGTTAAGTGCACAGTTTCACCAAGAAATGGACAGCTGAGCTTGGTAGCACAAGAGTGGTAGACCCCCAGGTTGGAGCAAGAAAGCACAGGGTGTGAATAATTCCAACCTGAATGCAGGATATTTAAGGATCACATATAGTAAATTTATGATCTGAGGAGCCAGGTGTACAAGCAAGTCTAGGACTTAGAAGTACTCAAAAAGATGTAGTGGGGGAAGACAATGTCTTGGGCAGCAAGAAGAAAGAATCCTGGCTATTCCAACAGGGTAGGTAAATAGGACAAGAAATTGATGACTCATGTTTAAGGGAGATTGTCACTGTAAAGAACAAAGAGGATATCAGTGGGATCAGTAGTTCTTCTGGGTCAATCTGGCAATGCCTAAAGAGAAGGGTAGAAAAAAATGAGCAGACTGGATGAGCCTTGCAGTTCTGATCTGCCATCAGCTTCTATGTTTCTGTGTAATAGTCACCCAGACAGAAACCACAGGACTGCAAAATGCTCAACCCAGCTTATCAAATGAAGTAGTGATATGTGCATTGTTAATATTAAATTCCACAAACAAATTCTGGATGCTTCATCTACAGTGTATGCTATGATAAATATGTGAGAAAATGTTACAAATTATTTTTCTTTCTTTTGCAGAATTAAAACTGCTTTACCAATTTATCTAGTTGTGTTAGACACCAGGATACACTGACTATGGATATGCATGTCAAATGTTAACTCTATGCATGCAAGAGCAGAGAAGTTACAAACATCAACATTGTTGACAGTTTTCATAAAGTTTTGCAAATATTTACATAGTAAAGTTTTGAACCCCTGTAACTTAAAATTCTCTTATCTAATTCTCTCCATATTTAGATAATTCTATGAGCATTACAAAAAAGTATCCGTACTAATTTACACATGGCTAGCTCCAACAGTGCCTGAGTTATATGCAGATACATTTTTTCATGAAATTTGCTGAAAAAAATAAAATGACAGATTGTGAGCACATATAATTTTGAGATGATGCATCATATTGTCATGAAATCTGACACATTGCTAGAATATCTATTATCAAGAAATCATGCCAAATTTAAGATCCCTGACCCAATAGATAGTTAAGGTATATGCAGATAAAAATGTTCATGAAAAATTGGACAAACAATAAAATGGCAACATTTGAGCACCAATAATTTTGAAACTATCCATCTCAATTTCATGATATTCAGCACTGACCCAATGAGCGTATATTCCAAATATCAGAGCTCTGGCATAAATGGCAGCTGAGTTATAACCATATTACTAAATTAAAAAGTCAGCAACATTTTGACAACATTCTGTGAAATCTGAAGGAATTTTGTGAAATTTTGGTGAAATTCTGTGGATTCAGAATTTTCCCATTCTGTACAGCTCTACTGCTGATGTTTCTGTAAGTTCAAGTTTAAAAAACAGCAAGTTGCAGCTTAATTGGATAGGGGAAATCAAGTATGTGGCAGCATTCCCTAAAATACCACCAACAGTTTAACCTGGTTCAAGATCAGTTGGTAGTCCTTTGTAGCCCCCTCCCCATGGGTCGTGCCTGAAAATAGGCAAGAATTTGTCTAGTGCGCTTACCCTGTCAACAAAAACTAAATAAATAAGTTCCAAGTTGTTCTGCTGCAGTAGTGACATAACTACTGCAGTAGAACAGCATAATGATGTCACTACTGCAACAGAACAAGCATATTCCAGGCATGACATTCCATGCATAACAGCATTCTACCATACACTATATAAAGAATACTGGATGGGTAACCATGCAGAACCAATGTGTTCTGCCAGAGAGGAGTCTGATTCCCTGTGAACTCAAGTGTGAAGCTCAAGAGGTCCTTGGGAATCAGACCCCAAGGTGGCAGAACACATGGTTTTGTATTTGGTTACCTATCCAGTATTTTTTTATACTATATGGTGTCCCTCGAGTTATTTTTAAAGTACTTTAGAAGTGATTTTCATCTTCTAAATCTGTTTTTCCCATTGCATGTTTGCCACAGCTACAGCTTTTTGTTATGGTGGTTGGTAGGGACTAGGTGTCCCTGCGTTTGCAACACTCACTCCCACTGTTTGCCAGTTTGCTGTGGGAGGAGCTTACAAAAAAAATGGTGATCAGACAACTCGCTTAGTGATCAGAGGAGCGGACTGAGGAAGAAAGTTGTTAGTAAATAAGTTTATATGCAGAATATCTGGTTGATCCTACATTTTTTATTACAGTATTTATCTGATCCATACACAGAAAACTGCTGTAGCCATTTTCAGTGCTATTTGAAATAATATTGTTGCACAGTGGTTTTCTGTTGATGTCGACCTGAGCTTTCGACTCTAAATGAGTGGAACATTGTTCTGCATGCACAGTCAGTACAGCATTCCATTCATTTAAGTGTGTGTGGATGGACGGCATTTTTGTAAGGCTGGATTTTGAGTGAGAGCAACGTTCCACCATACACTATAATATGTTTTTCAAGTCAGGAAGGTGTAACTACTTATACAGTATAAGTGTTTCTACATGCATAGGATCACATGACTCTTTATTACCTGAACATTTCTCTGTCTCTAAATTAATACAGCAGTATTTGTTGGTCACACCGTAATATAGAAATAATGTTTCTCTAACAAAAATGTCAACATGTTAATTTTTCTTTTTTTCTTTCATTCCTGAACCACGATAAAGGAATTTGAAGTTATTAAAATTTCCAACTCCTGTGCAGTGCCTGTCATGAAAAAATTGAATGTGTTGGCTACGGTACTGTGCCATATATCACCAGAAACATGTAGCACTGCCATTCTAATCCATCTGTAGTATGAATCGAGCATGTTCAGTCAACGGGTAACTTCAGGGGAAGAGCTTTTGAAAAGTTGTGAGTGGTGACCATCAAAAGAATGTGAGTCAGTAACTGAAAAATTAACCATACAAGCTTTTTAAAAAAATATGAGAAAACAAAAAATACACTGAGGAGGAATCTAAGGATGTCAGAAATTCATTTTTGCTAAAAAGAAAAAACTGTATGATGAACAATTTTGCTGACTAACAAATATTGCTGCTAATAAAATACTTTATGAGCCACAAACAAAAGAGAACACAGTACCACACCGCAGCAAAGCAAGAAGGATGGAATAGAGACATTGCCCAGAGATACATATTGAATCAGATTGCTAGGCTCAGTGCTCTGCAAAGCAAATCCAATAGCGATAGGCAAGGATTATACTTTGGTCATAGCAGAATATTATATCATGATACCCTTTAAAGAAGAAGAACAGTGAACATTCATAGCCCTACACCTAAGTGTGGGGTTGGTCTCAATTTGCAAATTGTGGCTACAAAACATATACTTACTGATTACTGCAGTGTAGTAGATTGTATCAGACTGATACTGCTTACTTCCAAGCTGACATTTTTTTGTAATCAGAAATCCTAGAATCCCTGGCAGCTAACATCAGATCTGGGTTGCAGCTGTGGAAGAATTCATAGCCTGCAGTGCATGATGAAGCATTTTATAAGCTCAGATCAGATATTTTTTTTTTTTTTTTTTTTTACAATTTTTGTGTTTTCTCTCCCTCCCAGGACCCTGGCACACACTTACATTAATGCATGTGGAGGTGCGCTCGCACACCGGATACAGGCTTGGCCACTTTTGTCCCACCCCTGGCAATCACCTGTCACCTTTTCTACCTATGCCCCCATCAGATCTCCACCCAATGGGAGCAGAATTATGGGGGGACAAGCCAACCTCCCCTAGGAGAGGAAAGCTGCCCTTTGGCTGCTTAATCCTGCTCCCCCCCCCATGCTGGCTCCCTGACAACCCGAGGTCATTCCTGAACCTGGGTTGCCAGGTTGACATTAGGAAAGGAGGCCAGCACCTCAGCTCTCAGCACCACTGGTCCAGCAGATCAGAGATGTTTTCCTATCCAGCTACTCTTTCAGTGCTAAGTACAGTCTTCTATGACAGTACTTAGCCCAGAGAAAACAAAGGAGCCAGCACACAAAAGATCAGAGCTTATAAAAACTCTAACATGTACTGCAAGCTATTGAATCTCCTACTGTTTGCAGCTGTGCTCTGATGTCAGCTACAGGGGATTCCAGGATTTCTGGTTAAGGCAAATGTCTGCTTGGAAGTCAGCAGACTCATTATGATACAATATACTACACTGCAGTAATCAGTAAGTGAAAAAAATGTTTTTGTACACAAAATGCAAATTGGGACTGGCCACACACTTGGGTGCAGGGCTCTTAATGCTGACTAAGATATATGCTTTTAAGCTAACATGTTAGTGTAAACAGGAACAGTCAGCAGCCCCACTGCCAAGCATGAGACTGAGCCCAATTTGCACTTTGTGAATGAAAACTTTTTTTTTTTACCTGCTTTTTAATGCAGCATAGTTTATTTATTTGAAAACTGGTGACCAGGAAAGGTACACTGAGCTGAGACTCATTTCTAGATGCAACCCAGGGGAGGGAAGCAAAAGGTAGTGATAATACATAGCTTAGAAATTCAGTGTAACAAAAAGTGCAAAGTCAGAGCACACATATTAAGAAACATATAATAGACTATATCAAGCTGATTTTGATGACTTCCAAGCTGACATTTTCTGTAACTACAAATCTCAGAATCTCCTGCAGCTGACATAAGAGCAGGACTGCAACAGTGAGAGATTCAATAGCCTGCAGTGCATAGTAGAGCTTTTATAATCTCCTATCACTTGTTTTCTGGTCTTGCTGTTAGGGCCAGACTAAGGCAACCTGTAGCCCTAGGCCCAGGAGAAATCTGGGGCCTCCCTTTCGCCATGACTATGCACCGTTGCCACAAAAGGAGCCTGCCACCGACTTTGTAAAGCTCATTGGGAATCCATTTGAATACAAACAGACAATAGAATACAAATCAAAATTCCTATGCTTCTGTTCCCTTCTCTGAAAATCACATTCGCAACAATGCACACCATTCCATCTTCTCCTTTCTCCTAAGTGTTACATGCTATTTAATTTCAGTCTGATTATCTACAGTGCACACTGATTTTCCACCCATTGTCACATAAGCAAAATTTGGAGATCACGTGATGCAGGATTGTGGGTAACAGCTCTCCAAGTAGCTCCCGCCCACTCCGTGTTAAACTAGTTACTTTTACTGATCTAAACAGTAGATTTGTGAGGCAACTGACATAGGAACTCACCTAGCATCTAAGTCTGTCGTTTTCCTTTACAGTATGGAAGCAGAGATGTGGCAAGCTTTGCCTAAACTCACTCCTCCACCCATGCTGGAAAAGGCAAGTAAGAAAACCAGGCCACAACCAGCTTCTGGTGGCTGAGCAGCCTCCCATTCCTCAGATCCAAATGTGCTCCCAGTGGATTACTTTCTGCAGGAATTCAAGTCTTTACAGGAAGAACTCTGTTCTCTAACTTTGGAGTTCAAATCTATGGCCACAGCTTTGGAGAACATGTCTACAAGACTGGGAGATAACGAGGTGTGCCTAACATCCATGGAGAAGCGTTTGGACAAACTTGAACTGGAGATTATGGTAAACAACAGAGAATGGCTCACCTGGAGTCAAAAAAACTGAAGACTTGGAGGAGTGTGGCAGGCACAATAACACCATAATCATTGGGTTGCCAGAGATAGAGGAAGGGTCAGACACTATTCTATTTGTCCAGAATCTTGTGGCAAAACTGGCAAGCCCTTCCCCATATGGTGCTACATACTCAATTGAGAAAGCTCAACAGTCTGTGGGTTATGCCCTCCGCTGGTCATTGCGCCCCATGCCAACGGATGGTGTGACCCCCAGACTGTTAATCTTTCGCTTTCTAAATTATTTAGAAAGGCTACACTTCCTAACCAGGGTCCAGAACTTGGAAGAAGTCAAATGGGGGGATGCTACCTTATCTGTCCGCCAGCACACAGCTCAGTTTCATCCCCTTGTCAACAAACTGATCCCAGCAGGGATTAAATTTAAAATACTTTATCCCGGTGAAATTTCAAGTTCTGCTGGGTGGCACCTGGTCCAGTTTTGAAGATCCAAAGGCCGCAGAGGCTACACTGAAGGATGTCATGCCTAACCTATTTAAGGATCATTAAAGAGAGGAGAAGTGCCTGAGGTGTATATATCCTTGTGGTAAAGCTTCAGCTTTAAGCTATGCTTGGCGACTCTAGCAAGCCTTTTGAACTTGATTTCTTCTTTTGCACCTAAACTGAAGATTTTTGCCTGACTTTTTGTCTGTCTGCAGTGATGTAGACTATGGAAGATCTCATAGCCTTTCATACTTCCCCCGACAACTCGTAGAGAGTGAGAGATTGTCTTGAGGGTCTAACAAGAGCATTTGTGATTCTCTGGATGGTACACCCTGTACAATTTTGGTTATATGCTACCCAGTGTTTGAATTATGGCTTTGTTTGATGGTGGCTTTTATTTTTTTTTTTTCTCTTTTAATTCAGAGCTCACAGCATTGATTCTTTGAGGACACAGAGCATGACAAGGTAACAGACATTTCTGTGCAGAACACAGGTGGCATATCTATCATGTGTAGGTGGGGGGCTGTTATTTTCTTTTACTGGACACAAGTTACTTGGAGTACCCTATCTTTTTTTTTTTCATTTGTCTCCAAGTCAGGGGTTAGATAAGTTTATAATTGTGGGATCATTGGTAAAGCAGCAATGTGCTGACAGTTTTTATTGCTTACTGGGCCTGTTTTCTTTGTTCATTGTGCCCATTGCACTACTTCATGTCATAATGCCTGTGCCATAAATGGCATGGGGTCTAGTTAGAGCAATGGGATTTTAAGGATTGCTCTGATCGTTGGGGGGTATGTGATGCAGACATGGAGGGGCGGGAAGGAGGGGACGCTGTTTGTTGAATCTGTTCATCACATACCAGAATGAGATTATGTTGGTGGGGAGGGGGAATGTTACACTTTTCATTAGACTCTGGAAAGAAAGGGTTATTGGTACAAGGGGAACATTGGGGAGCACTGCTTTGTTTTAGTTAAGTGGTTATGGGAGCTGGGGCTGGGGGGGGGGTAGGATGGGCAGAAGACCTTGGATTGTTTTTTAGAATATTGGGGGGTAATACTTCCATCTTGGGTTCAGGGCATGTTGATCAAGATGTATTAGATGGCGAGTAGTATGAGACTGCTTACCCGGAACAGCAAGGGTGCTAGGAGGAAAGTTAAGCGCTATCAAGTCCTGAAACATATCCACCATCTAAAAGGTGCTGATACATTTCTACAAGAAATCCATCTACTGGAATCAGAGGGCACTCTATTCAGAAGACAATTCATGGGCCAGATTTTTAATGCATGGGACGGTATGCAAAGCCGAGGGTTTGCCATACTGTTTGCCAGGAATGTTTCTTTCACTTACGAACACTTTATAAAAGACTCTTGTAGCAGGTGTTTAATTTTGAAAGGGGTACTGGACCGCACGGAGATGGTATTATGCTGTGAGTATGGTCCTAATTTAGACTCCACAGCTTTTTTCTCTAACCTTTTGTCCTCTTGGGTGCCTTTTGCTTCACTTCCTCTGATTTTAGGAGGGGATTAGAACCTGTCCTGTACTCCAGACTTGGATAGGTCTGGGGCCAAAAGGTCAGGCCTGTCGCCTGAGCTGAGGGCTATCAGGGATTTGGTTGACCAATTGGGTCTGGTTGATCCCTGAAGGATCCTGTACCCCTCCTCCAGAGAGTACACATTTTGCTCAAATGTCCAATGGTACATCCACCAGAATCAACTATTTTCTGATTAGTCATAGTTTCCTCCCTGGGTTATGGATAGTGCTATTGAACCAGGGGTTATATGAGGGGTTATTTTGGACCATGCAGTGGTGTGGTGTTTATTAAACATTACCCTCAATGTGCCCAAAGAGACTAGCTGGAAACTGAATAATCAGTTACTGAAAGATGAAAAAGTTATACGAAACATCTCAAAGATAATAGAATAATACACAGAGACTAACCTCAACTTCACAGGTAGAATAGATCTTGAATGGTATGCCTTGAAATGTGTCCTGAGGGGGGAATTGATTTGTATAGCTTCTAATATAAAATGGGTTAAGGAGCAGAAGGCTCTTACACTGCTTATGGACATACACCAACTAGAAAGTGCATTATAGCCCATAACCTTGGAAAGGGACAGAAACAGACTAGTGGGACTGAGGGCTCAATACAGCTCCTTACTACTAGAATGGGCTGAATACACAATACTGGGAACGGAAGCCACTTATGTGGATCAGGGTGAGAAGGCAGGCAAGTTGCTTGCCCTCCGGTTGAAATCCCAAGAAGCTTCTAGAATTGTTAAAAGCATTTGGTCTAAGCAGGATGACTCCATCCAGTTGAACCCCAGAGGAATAGTTAAGGAATTTGCTAGCTATTATCAGGAATTATATATCCCAATGTTCAACCCCTGGGAAACAAAAGATAGCAGACTACCTTCGGCCATTCCCATGCCAAAGTTAACAGAGTCTCAACAATTAGAGCTACTGGCCCCCATAAGTGAGACAGAGATGGGTAATAACAATAAACTCCCTCCCTCCTGACAAAGCTCCTGGACCTGATGGGTTTTCCCCAAACTTTTAAAAAGCCTTCCAAGAATAATTAACCCTGTGGTTAGGTAGATTATTTAATCAGTTTATAGATGCGGAAGAAATGGATGACAGCTTATTGGTGGCCCTGATTATTGTCCTGCATAAGTCAGGGAAGGACCCAGAAATGGTAACCAGCTACAGGCCCATCTCATTACTGAATTATGATATTAAAATCATAGCAATGTTATTGGCAAACAGGATGGCTGAGGTTCTGCCCTTCATAATCCAACCAGACCAAGTGGGTTTGATGAGGGGTAGAAACTCATCAGACCATTTGCGAAAGCTGGCACACATTTTCTCCACATCCAGGAATTCTGATACTCTGGTGGGCTTGCACTCCCTGGACATGGAGAAAGCCTTTAATAGAGTGGACTGGGAGTTCCTATTTAGCTTGATGGGAAAATGTGGGTTCCTGTTGAAGATTATTGGCTGGATTTCCTCCTTCTATAAGAATCTGAAGGCCTGTATTTATTGCAATGTTCTTTTTTTTCAGAAAGGTTTTCTCTCTCTCCACTCAGGGACTAGGCAGGAGTGTCCATTATCCCCACTTCTTTTTAACATATATTTGGAACCCTTGCTTTCTAAACTCAGAGGGAGCCCTTTAATACCTGGCCTTCCCCACAATTTCAAACTCTCAGCCTATGCGGACTATGTCCTGATTCACTATCTCTACCCAGCAGAGGCATTTGGGGCTGCTTTGCAAATTATTTCGGTATTTGGTACCCTTTCTAATTATAAAGTTAATTTGGATAAGAGCATGTTTTTTCCCCTTAATCACAGATTATTAAGGAATGATTTGCTGCACTAGGGTCTCCAGTGGTCTCCTAAGAGTCTGAAGTACCTGGGTATTTTCCTTGCTAATTCAGAGTCCCTAGTGCAGAAATTGAAACTTGAGGAGATCCTACAGATCATACAACAGGATCTAGCCAGGTGTAAATCCCTTCCTATCTCTCAGTGTAATCAAAATGAATATCTTACCCAGGATTTTTATCCATTAAACATGCTTAATATCTGGTTACCCTGTAAATGGTACCGGAAAGTCCATTCCATCATTTCCTCATTTATATGGTCAGGTAGGCCTCCTAGAAGATCTTATCATAACCTAGCAGCCCCCAGGATCAGAGGGGGTTTGAGACTTCCACATTTTGGGGGGTACTACTGGCCCAGTCAGGTCAATAAGTATTTGAAATGGTTGACCGACGAAGAGACACTGGAGTCACTGCCATATGTCCCACCCTGGTTAACTTTAGAAAGAAAGATGATTGCTGTAGCAAAACTGTCCCCAGTTATGATCTTACAAATTACAATGAAAAATCTCCCTTCTAGTCTTTCCCACTCTCCTATAGCGGTTTTTGTTAGATGCCATTCCCAGCTTTGTCCTTTTTTATAGCATGACCACACACGAGACTGGCATCAGCCTTTGGTAGAAAATCTGAATTTTAAGATAGGTAGCAAACCGATCCCCAAACAGTGGATCCCCCAGTTCCAAGCTGTCAAAGTTAGAGATTTATTCAATGGGGGGGGGTATATCACAGTGCCCACCGCTACTAATAATTTCTCCCTCAGCAGGGTGCTGGTGTTTAAGGTATATCAGGCAGTTCATCTTCTAAACCGGTTAAAGCTTCAGCTGGTTAAACAGGGCGGGGCTAGAGATTTCTTTAACTCCTTGATGGACACTGCTAACCTTCCACATGCAATATCCCAAGTACTGTATACAGCTCCTTTTTGGACCTGATCTCCACTAACCAGGATAGTAGGCCCAAGTATTGGGCTACGCAGTTCCTGGATCCAAACATCAAATGGGACAAAATTTGTGAGGGTATGCACATTTACATGTCTCGGGACAGGTTGAGACTTACACAATTCCAAATCCTGCAAGATATGTATTGGACCCCATCCAAGCTATTTAAAATTGGGAAGATCCCTGCTCCAATTTGTAACAGGTGTCAGTTGGAGATTGGCTCCCTTAAGCATATTTTCTAGGATTGCCTTTCTGTTCATGCCTTGTGGGCAGAAATCCAGAACAAGGTGGACTGACTGTTGGGACTTACAGAACTGTTCAGGCCAGAGAGTTGTCTTATTGGAGATTACCCCAACATTAGGGTTAAATTACAATCGCTATCATATAGCATGGATAGCACTATCATTCAAGAATGTTGTTTTAAGGCACTGGATGGATGCTCAGAAGATATCTTGTACAGAATGGCTCCAGGAACTATTGTTTAACCTGCATGCAGAACAGTTCAAAGCAAGCTTGGGATGCTCCGCCTCTAAATATAAAAAGATCTGGGCAGGGATGCATGCCCTTTACCTGCTTCAAGTGGATGTACAGTTGGATTAAGTGAACACTAGGTGTACAATATTTCTCATTTTTGGGGGATAGGAAGGTATTTCTCTTCCTCTGCTTCAATCCAGTGCCTTCTCTTGAAAGGAACATTGCCCTGTTAACTTATGCGTTACTTGGGTATAACCAAGCCGAGATGGGGGGTGGTGGTAGGTGGTGTGGGGGCCATAGGGTGGGGTCCTGGGGAGTAGGGGGATGAGTGGGATGGGTGGGGTTGTGTAGGGGTGGGAGGGACATGTAACTGTTTTTTCACTTTCCTGTATGTAGATTTATGCTACACTGTTTCTGTAACAGTTACATAGAAACAGAGAATTTGACAGCAGATAAGGATCGTTTGGCCCACTTAGTCTGCTCATTTCCCTACCTGATGGATAAGATGCAGATTCTAGTTAATCAGTAGCTTACTTCCTCCTACCCCCCCACCAGAATTTCCTTATGTCTGTCTCATGCATTCTTGAATTCTCCCACTGTTCCTGACTCCACAAGCTCCTCAGGAAGGCTGCCCATGCATCCACGACCCTCTGTGGAAAAAAAATACTTTCTAACATTGCCTCTGAGCCATCCCCCCTCTATTTTCAAATTGTGACCCCTTGTTTTTGTACATCTCTTTTTTTCTGAAAGATGCTACCCTCTTGTACTTTGTTAATTCTCTTGAGATACATGAAAGTTTCTATCATGTCCCCCTTTCCCTCCTTTCCTCAAGGGTATTCATATTTAGCTGCCTTAGTCTCTCCTCGAATGTCTTCCAGTGCAGACCCTGCACCATTTGGTTGCCCTCCTCTGAACAGCCTCCACTCTGTCTATGTCTTTGCGGAGACGGGTCTCCAGAATTGCACGCAGTACTCCAGATGGGGTCTCACCAACTATTTGTACAGACTGATGACAACTTCCTGTTTTCTACTGTTGGTGCCTCTCCCTGTGCATCCCAATATCTCCACAGCCCTCCTCACTGCCTTCTCACATTGCTTGCCCACCTTTAGGTCATCTGATATAATTACTCCAAGGTCTCTTTTGATTTTTGTTGTTGTTATTATCTCACCCCCCCCCCCTTTGTGTACTCTTCCCCTGGGTTTTTGTTTCCCAGATGCATTACCTTGCACTTCTTTACATTGAATCTGAGCTGCCATATATTTTGCCCATTCCTCCAACCTCGCCAAGTTCCTTTTCATCCTTTCCACCCCACCTTGTGTATCAACCCTGTTGCAGATCTTTGTGTCGTCTGCAAAAAGACATACTTTTCCTTCCTGGTGCGCTCTAATGTCACTTATAAAGACATTAAAGAAGACTGGTCCCTGTACCGAACCCTGCGGTACCCCGCTAGTTACCCTCCTTTCTTCACTGTGGACTCTTTACTATTACCATTACCGTTTGTGTCCTGTTGTCCATCCAGTTATTTATCCAGGCTACCACCTTGGGACCCACTCCCAGGCTGGCTAACTTGTATATTAATCTTTTGTGTGAGAATGTGTCAAATGCCCTGCTAAAATCTAGGTAAGTCATATCCACAGCCCTTCCTTGGTCTACTACTTTGGTCACCCAGTCAAAGAAATCTATTAGGTTCATCTGACATGACCTTCCTGCTGTGAAGGCATGCTGCCTTGGGTCCTGTGCCCCACTGGCCTCTAGGTACTCAACAATGCTTTCCTTCAGAAGTGATTCCATCATTTTCCCTACCACTGAAGTCAACCTAACTAGTCTGTAGTTTCCTGCCTTTGCCCTGCTCCCACTTTTGTGAAGTGGAATCATATCTGCCCTCATCCAGTCCTCAGGTACTACCCCATCCTCCCATGATTTGATAAAGAGAGTAGTCAGTGGCATTACTAGTCCTATCCTTAGTTCTTTTAGAATTCTGGGGTGAATCCCATCAGGTCTCATTGCTTTGTCCACCCTCAGTTTCAAGAGTTCTTTCAAAACCCTTTCTTCTGTGAATGGACTGGTATCTACTACCCTATTCAGAGTGTTTCTCTTGTTTGGTTTAGGTACCCCCCCTCCTCTTCCTTTGTAAATACTGAGCAGAAAAATTAATTCAGTATCCCTACTTTTTCACTGTCACCCTCTGCCCACGTTTCCTCCCCTTTATTAAGTCTCTGTATCCCTCCCTTGGTCTTTCTTCACTCCTTAATGTACCTATATAAGGTTTTATCTCCCTTCTTAACAGTGTTGTCTGTCTTTTCCTCAGTTTGTGCCTTTGCTATTTTGTCTGCCTTCCCTGCCTCCTTCTGCTTTAACTGATAAAGTGTTCTGGTCATTCTCCTTCTGTTACCCCTTATATTTCCTGAATGCAATCCTTTTCTCTTTAACTTTCCCTTCTACCTCATTTGAGAATCATAGTGTTTTTTTTCCTTTGTTTTGATTTGTTGATTTGCTTCACACAAAGGCTTGTTGCCTCTGTGATGGCTGTTTTGATTATTCCCCATTGTTCCTCCACCTCTCCTTCTTGCCCATTTGCTAGTGCTTTTCTGAGGCACTCTCTCATTTCCCAGAGTCAGCCCATCCTCAAGTACAATACTCTTGTAATTGTATGGCTTGACTCTATGGCTGTGTTTATTGTGAACCACACTGTTTGGTGGTTACAAGTTCCCAGGTGGCTACCCACTTCTAAATCTGAGATCCTTTCTCCTTCCCCATTTGAGAGTACCAAGTTTAAGATTGAACCTTCCCGAGTGGGTTCCAGCACTAGCTGTCTGAGGCATGCCCCTGTAGGGCATGAAGAATGACTTTGCTCTTACAGGCCAGAAAGATACCCTCAATTATAATAAGTTTAGTTGCTGACAAAGCGTTTGATATGGTGGGATGGGAATTCTTGTGGGCCACTCTATCTAAATTTGTATTTCTGGATTCTTTCCTAACCTGTCTTCAAAATATTTACTCATCCCTTACTGCCTTCATCCACATTAATGGGTCTTTGTCCCAGCCAATAACCATACAAAGGGGTACGAGACAGGGATGTCCCCTATCCCCTTTTATTTGTACTTTATATTGAACCTCTGGCAGAGGCTATTCAGAGAAACACTGGGGTTGAAGAGGTTCCCTTGGGTCAGAAAGAATATAAGTTGGCTTTATTTGCTGATGATCTTTTGATGACAGCTCATTCACCTGAGAATTCCCTCCTGGCTCTATGGGACTCCCTGACACATTTTACTGAGATCTCAGGATTTTTATTAAATATAGCTAAAACAGACCTGCCGGCTTTAAATTTTAACCCATCCCAATCTCTCAAAAATAAATATCCAATAAAATGGCATAGAACACAATTCAAATACCTTGGTATAGTTATCTCAAAGGATTTGGATAATGTGGAGTTATTGAATTATGAACCTTTATCGATGCAAATTCAGTCGGATTTATCGATTAGGTCAAACTAACCTTTAAACTTTTTCAAAGGATAGAGTCCGTTCATATGATTATTCTACCAAGATTGTTATACCTATTTCAAAATATCTCTACCTTTCTCTACTTTTTACTTTAAATCATGGGGAAAAAATCATCTCTAATTTTATTTGGCATGGTCAGAGACCTCAAATTAGGATGTCCTTGCTACAGCTCCCACTTTCGCAGGAAGGAGTGAACTTACGCAATTTAAAACTTTATGGTCTGGCAGCTTTTTTTAAAATACTGTTCCTGTGGCTATCTCCGACTTTTAAAGCACCTTGGAAGGACTTGGAATTTGCCATAAATTATTTATATGATATATTAAAGATAACCATAGCGTCAGTAATGAAAATACTTTGTTTTTAAAGGATTTTACACCCTTCACTGCCCAAGTTTTAAAACAATGGTATAGGCTGAAAAAAATCAGGGTTTTAGAGAATTTTTTTTTCTATTTACATTAATCACAGAAGATGGTAAATATTTTCCTGCTTCACTAGATCATACTTTTATAAAGTGGAGGAGAGTGGGACTCCAATTTTTCAGACAATTTATTTCTCGTGAGGGCATTGTTCAGTTTGAAACCCTCCAGATGGCCTATGGCTTGCCAGATGGGGATCTTTACAGATATACTCAGATCAGAAATGATCTCCTGAGACAAAGAGATGTAATGTCTAAACGACCTGATCTATTCAAACACCATGAAGTCTTGCTATATTATAACCATAGCAGTCAGCCACTGCAGCTGAACTGCCCCGGAGAGGAAGGAGTTAACTCCAGAAGATCTGGAGTTCTACAGCGCGAGGGCGCTGTGCCCAAAGCTCTATCTGGCAGTTTCAAATGAAACTGTCAGATTCTTTACTCCGCTTCACTGAACAGTCGCTCCGGAGATCAGCTCCTTCAGCTTGGTTCATTCTCGGTTCAAGCGAGTGTTTTTTCGGTTCATTTAAACCGGCAGAGTTATTATTTTTACTGCATTTCGGTTTTAAAGCTCTATCTGGTAACCGTAAGTACTAAAATTTAAGTCTGTGTGGAAAATTAATTATCGGTTCGGTTTTGAACCGATCGGTTGGTTTTTTCTGCATTTTAAAAGTGTACAGTTTTTAGAGTGCGGTTCCCGGTTCTTATCGGTTCTAAAAAAAATGGAATTATTACGTTTTTTTCAAACACCCGTGACACGGTTAGGAACCGATAAGGGTGTCTTGCCTGGCACTGCCATCAAAAGGGCAAGTTTTGGTTAGGCTGGCATTATGTCTGAGAAACCCAAGAGAAAACCGGCCCACTGGGTTTCAACACTGTGATGTCTGTGGGGACGCCTTTGCCAAGGCTGACCCACATACCACATGTGTTTATTGTCTGGGGGCTGACCACCTCCTGTCAGACTGCCAGGTGTGTAAAAATTTCCCTGCAGCCACCCTGGAGAAGAGATTGGGCCGGCTCAGGGAATGAGAGGCCAAAAAGTCCACTGACCCGGATGGCCAGCCCAGTCCAGTACCCACTGGACCAGAGGGAGTGCCCTCTGACCAGGGCGAGACTTCCTCGGGCAAAAGGAAGGCTGGTTCGGAGGAACCAGTCCCAAGTAAAAAGACAAGGAAATCAGTAGGTCTGGAGTCCAAAATTGTGTCTCCAACTGCTGCAGAGATAGCTAAAGCCATTCAGATTGTCCAGTCACTGTCTCAGGGATCTGTAGAACCACCAACAGCTGGTAAAAGGTTGGTTCTGCTCAGTCCCAGTGGTTCAGGATTTTGAAGTTGAGGATTTTATGAACCACAGGAGGGGAGGAGGAATTTGATCAATTTATAGTGTGGCTGGGGGGTCTGGACGTGCCCATTGAACCGGACATTTCTCCAGACAGACCTTTAGAATCTCCTCTATTCTGTCTGAGTCCCCTTCTTTCTTTATTTTTTACAAAAGGTTGCAGAAACCCTCCAGCTTCCTTTAGAGGAGGCTGTGGATGAGCAAGGAGCCTGATTATGTGGAAATGATGGATATTCCAGAGTCTAGGAGGTTGTCTATTCCTTTGCATAAGTCATTTTAGGAAGCAAACAACAAGATTTAAAAATCCTCATTCTGTCCCTCCTGTAGATAAAAAATGGACAGAAGGTATACTTTGTCAGGCTCGGATACAGACTTCCTTACTGAGCAGTGTAGTCATGTAGGTGTGGTACAAGCTGCAGCCTGTGACAAGGCTAATATTCCTCTGGCCTCACATCCTCCTGATAAGGATTCCAGGAAGATTGATGCCATGGTGAAGAAACAGTATGGCAGCTTCTTTGGGACTCAGGCAGGCAAATTATATGGCTTATGTAGCTAGATATCAGAAATCTAGGTGGGACACAGTATTACAGTTAGCCAAGCAGGCCCAGGGCCAGCTGGCTAGTGAGTTGGAACAGGTGGCTGCTGATGGCATTGAAGCCTCTAAAGTTCAATTTCATACTGCTGTTGATGTTAATGATGTTTTCTAGGGTCATGGCCACTTCTGTAGCTTCCGTAGGTTGGCATGGCTCAGATGCACTAATCTGTCCCAAGATACCCAGGCAAAGGCTATGGATTTTCCTGTAGTGGGAAATTCTCTTTTGGGGAGCAAACAGAAAACTATGTGAAAAAGATGGATGAATACAGAACTACCTACAAAAGTGCCCAGGCTAAGGAGAAGCATGCCATGCCACAAAGGCATGCTCCCAGAGGTAGGGGCAGGCCCTTTTCCAGGCCTTTTTACCAATTTCAAGCCCCTCTGCTGTCTCACAGAGGGGTTTCTTCAGAGGCAGGGGTAGACGTGGCACAAGTAGACCGTCTCCCTCCCCTCAGCCTAAGGCTGCTGCTAAGCAGGCACCCTGATGGGGTGTCCAGGGCCGATTCTCCTGTACCAGTGGGGGGCAGGTTGGCCTATTTCAGCTGGAACTGGCTGTCCCTAACTACGGACAGATGGGTTCTGGAGGTAATAGGCCAGGGTTTGGTTCTCAGCTTCAAACACTTTCCAAAGATGAGAGTCAGGCATTTTCCACCTGCAAATCCTTCAGAAGCCCTTGCTTTGGAAGCAGAGGTTTCTGCTCTGCTGGACTGCAAAGCAGTGGAAAGGGTTCCTCCTTGCCATCAGGGCAAGGGGCTTTATTCAAGATACTTTCTTACCCCAAAAAAGACAGGAGAATGGCGGCCCATTCTAGATTTAAGATACTTGAACAAGCATCTGTTGAAACCAAAGTTCAAAATGTTGACTCTGGCAATGATATTGCCTTCCCTAAGGCCAGGGGACTGGCTAGCTTCCCTGGACCTCAAGGATGCCTATTTTCATGTTCTGATCAGGCCTTCTCACCGAAAGTACCTCAGGTTCGAACTGCCCTCAGGCCACTACCAGTTCAGGGCAATGCCCTTCGGCCTTACCTCTGCACCAAGGGTATTCACAAAATGTCTCGCTGTAGTAGTGGCTCACTTAAGAAGGCAAGGGGTTGCTGTGTTTCCCTACCTGGACGACTGGCTCATTGTGGGTCAGTCTCCAGGCCAGGTGAAATCCCACTTGCAAGTCACCCAGCAGCTTCTCACTTCCCTGGGATTCCTGCTAAACTGACCAAAGTCAGTTCTGGAACCAGTTCAGGTCCTAACTTTCATAGGCGCAGAATTGAACACAAGGTTAGCCAGGGCTTTTCTTCCCTCGGAAAGGGTGGACAGACTCATCGCCCTGGCATCCTGTTTTACCCTGCGGGTCTCTCGACCAGCAAGGCATTTTCTGCAACTCCTCGGGCACATGGCTGCTTCCACAGCTGTCGTGCAGGGAGCAAGATTCCAGATGAGGGACATTCAGTTCCATTTGAGGGCCTATTGGTCTCAAAGGAAGGACCCCCTTACCAAGTTGGTCCCAGTTACTTAAACTCTGATCCTAGCCCTCCACTGGTGGCAGGTCCAGAGCAATTTAAGACAGGGGGTTCCCTTCATTCCCATTTCTCACTCCCTCACCCTCACCACAGATGCCTCCCTGTTAGGGTGGGGGGCTCACCTGGGCGACCTTGCCACTCAGGGGGTATGGTCTCCTCAGGAGTCTCTGCTCCACATCAATCTTTTGGAACTCAGAGCTGTCTTTTTAGCTCTTCGGGTGTTTTCAGATTCTGTCCAGAACAAAGTGGTTCAAGTCAGGACAGACAATACCACCACAATGTGGTACATCAACAAGCAAGGGGGCACTCGGTCTTCAGCCTTGTGCACCGAAGCAATGAAGTTGTGGTCTCTGGCTTACTCCCTGAACACCTCCCTCATAGCGGTTCATCTCCCAGGGAAGGACAATGTCCTGGCAGACGCCCTCAGCAGAATTTCTCAGGGCCATCACGAATGGGCTCTGAATCCACAAGTGCTGGGGTCTGTCTTTGCCAGATGGGGCACTCCTCAAATAGATCTTTTCGCAGCCCCAGACAACCACCAACTTCCTCTTTTCTGTTGCAGGCCTCCAGTTCTGGGCTCAGTCCCTTTGGACTCCTTTCTGTTGGACTGGAAAGGGAAGTTCCTGTATGTCTTTCCCCCCTTTCCTCTCCTTTTCAGGGTACTAGTAAAAATCAGATCTCAACCTTGCAGAGTGATTCTGATTGCCCCAGATTGGGCCAGACAGCCCTGGTACCCTCTACTCCTGTCCTTGGCAGTCCACCCTGCCCTGAGCCTGCCCAGAGTCCACGACTTACTGGCCTGTGCACAGGGGAGAGTGTGGTATCCGGACCTCAAATCCCTCCACCTCAAGGCTTGGCTCTTGAGGAGCTAGAATTTGTTGACTTACACCTTTCTCAAGGTGTCATGGATATTTTAAAGGCTTCAAGGAAGCCTTCCACTAGGGCCACTTATAATTCTAAGTGGAAGAGGTTTTCCATCTGGTGCTCTGAGAGGCAGATTATCCCAGAATCTGCTGATCTTCCCATTCTACTGGACTATTTGGTCCATCTCTGAATTCCTAGGCCTTAGACCAGCTACCCTGAAGGTTCATCTGGCAGCTGTCTCTGCTTTTGTGTCAGCAGGAAGCCTGCTCCTTTCTTCTCTCACCCGGTGTTCTCCAAGTTTTTAAGGGTTACTTCATACTAACCTCCTTTGGGAACCAGCTCCCGCCTGGGACCTGAATATTTGCATTGCTCAGCTAATGCACCCCCCTTTGAGCCTCTGTCTTCTGCAGAGCTCAAGTATTTAACTTGAAAACCGTTTTCCTAGTAGCTATCCACCTCTGCCAGACGCATAAGTGAGCTACAGGCCCTGTCAGTGGAAGAAGATTTTATCTCTTTCCACAGATAAGGTAGTCCTTAGGACTAATAGAAAGTTTTTGCCTAAGGTGGTTTCTGATTTCCACCTGAATCAATCTATCTCTCTCCCAGTATTTTTCACTGAGCATTCTTCCTCAGATGAGAGGAGACTGCACAGCTTGGATGTCAAAAGAGCCTTAAGCTACTATGTAGAGCGCACCAGAGGTCATAGGTTCGAATCCCTCCAACTCTTTCTTACCTATGGCGAGGCTGGCAAAGGGAAACCTGCCACTAAGAGAACAATTGCAAGGTGGATTGTTTCTTGTATCCAATTCTGTTATCAGAAACTGGGTAGAGTACCCCCCTCAGGATTGAGGGCCCACTCCACCAGGGGTACAGCTGCGTCTCTAGCGGCTGCTAGAGACATCCCCATTCTGGAGATTTGTCAAGCTGCTACCTGGAAGACAGTTCACACCTTTACCAAGCATTATTCCCTGGATGTCCAGTCCAGGAGAGATGCTCGGTTTGGCACAGCTGTGCTTCAGAACCTATTTCCTAAGTAGGTTCTGACCCTCCTCCATGGAGGTACTGCTGTGTATCTGCTTATTGTTATAATATAGCAAGACTTCATGGTGTTTGGAAAAAAAATTACTCACCTTAGTAATTGTTTTCTTCTCATGGAGTCTTGCTATATTTAACCACCCTCCTCCTGCCCTCTCAGAACTTCTACTTGGGTAAGGGTGGTGAATTGGTGCAAGCACTGTGTCATGCCATTGTAGTTTTCCCTTACCTCTTTTCCTTTGGGTTAGGGATCTAGATTGTTTCATTTAGGTTATTTATATTGCCCCCTTCCTGGACTTGAGTCTTTGGGGGAAGGGGGTGTTCATATGTGCTTGTCAAGGGTGGTAAAACAAACCATAATACCATCAATTTTTGTTATTATGGCTCTGGGTGTTTCTTTGTTCTTTATATTGTTGTTATTACTACTAGTAGGTAGCCATGGGCTAGTGTAGTTTTTTCCACACAGACTTTCCGTCCTTTGATGTTAGCTTCGTAAAGATCTGACAGTTTCATTTGAAACTGCCAGATAGAGCTTTGGGCACAGTGCCCTCACGCTGTAGAACTCCAGATCTTCTGGAGTTAACTCCTTCCTCTCCGGGGCAGTTCAGCTGCAGTGGCTGACTGCTATGGTTATAATATAGCAAGACTCCATGAGAAGAAAAGCAATTACTAAGGTGAGTAATTTTTTCTTCCAGTATTCTGGAGATTTCTTGAGGATTCCGTGTCTGGTTGGCCATGGGGGCATCAGGTGGGATACTTATATCAAATCCTCCAAGAGGGGATGGGTGATTCATCACTTTCCATTCTGAGAAGGTGGTGTAAGGATCTTGAAATGGACATACCAGAACAGGATTGGTATCAGGCTTCTCCCTTGGGCTGTAGGGTAACTCATTCTAATTTATCGTGGGAATTTGTCTGGAAATGCCAAGTCCAGTTTTTCCGGTCTCCAACTATTCTCATTAAATACCTTCCCACCTCTCACGGTAAATATTGAAGGGCCTGTGGGTGTTCGCATGCTGACCTTGCTCATATTTTTTGGATATGCCCACATCTAATGCCCTATGGGTGCACCTTACAACAAGCAATGTCAGATTGTCCAGGAGAGAGGGTAGAATTAACTCCTGAGATAATTTGATTTGCTATATTCCACCCCCCATTGACCATCTTGGCATCAAACTTTGTTACCTATTTATATTTTGGCAGCCAAAAAGGCTATAACAAGACATTGGATGTCTTCAGATGTTCCTACCATGAGGGAGTGGAGCAGGTTAATTTCTGATATCTACTATGTGGAATATCTTATGGCCAAATTGCATAACAAAATTCCAGAGGCTGAGTAGTTCTGGAGGCCATGGGTATTCTATAGCTCTAGTCGAGATCCTGACTTCACTCCTTAAGGTGTTACGCTAAAGGAGCATTTGGTTACCTGTGGAATGTTATTTTCAAATAAAGATATGGGGACAACCTTCATAGTGGCAATAAGAGTAACTGTCATAGGAATAAATTAATTTTTACTTATTTCAGATAGTGTTTAGAATGATAGTGAAATAATACACTCAGCCATACTATACAAAAGTAACTATTTAAAGTACACCGGTTTATATCCACAAATATTGATTATGTATACAAGTTTTGCAATGATATTGCTGATGATAAACCAACAGATTATAGACTGTATCAGGTTGTGATCATATCCACTATAATAAAAAATAAATAAATAAAAAAAAGAATCACAGTGCTCTTGGATGTGCCTGCAGCAAAGGTACTCCTGTTAACATAAGGCATCCGTTCCCCCAACAATAATATCTCCCATTTTTCTGCCATTTTAAGGATGCCTTCTATAATTTCCTTGTCTATTTCCTCCCCCTGAGATGGGAGTCTGTATACAAGCCCTATACAGACTGTGGTGCCATTTCCAGTCTCCAGGGTGACCCATAGTGACTCATCAACTTCCTGTTTACTCTTTAGTTCTGTTGCTTGTATCCCTTCCCTTATATAGAGAGCTAATCCTCCTCCTCTTTTACTCTCCCTGTCCCTCCTGTAGATTGTGTATCCTGATATGCTGACATCCCAGTCATGGGTTTCTGTGTACCATGTTTCAGTGACTGCCACAATATCCAGGCATCCCTCTTCCATCAAGGCCACTAGTTCAGGGAGCTTGTTACACAGACTATGGGAATTGGTACTCATCATCCTCCATTTTTTGTTGGCCTTATCTCTTTTTGCCCCATCCCTGTCCTTACTGCCTTTTTCTGCGTTTACCCCGTCCTGTTCCCTACTGACTTCTCTACCTTGGTGTTTACCTCTCTAACTATTGTGTTTTTTTTGGGAGGGGCTGGGATTTCCCTGCCCCTTTTCAGTGCCTCCTCCCTTGGCTAGTTTAAATGCTTGCCAATAAAGCAGTTAAACCTATCACTTAGGATATCCTGGTTCCCCCTCCAGACAGATGCAGACCATCACGCCATTATAGGCCTGCATCCTTCCAGGTGGCTTGCAAGTCCACAATGAAGACAAAACCCTGAGCTCCACACCAGCTTTTCAACCACTCATTGAATCCCATGGTGTGGAACACCCTAGCATCATCCTTGCCATAGACAGGCAGCACCTCCGAGAAGGTTACTGTACATGCTACTTGTCTAAGACCCCTCCCCAACTCTACAAACTCCTCTTGCACTGCTCTGATCCCATTCACAGCCAGGTCATTTGCCCCTAGGTGGAAATGACATCCAGCTCCCTCGTGCAGCTGCTTCCACAATCCTGAGGATTCACTTCCTGTCCCTCTGAGCCGTGGCTTCAGGCAGACACCTTACCTCCCTATCCCCTTTCTCTCCCACTATCACCTTAATGACTGAGTACCCCACCAGGAGTTGTTTCCTTCCCTTGTGGGGTCTCATGCCACCCTTCTTTGTGGAGGTTCCCAGCATCCTCCTTGATCTCCACTGCAGGTGCCTTCATAGAAGAAACACTCTTCACCAGAACGGCATATGAACTGTGGAGAGTTACAACTGGAAGGATGCACCTCTGTTCCACCATGCTGTTCCTCTCTGAGCCCTCCTTGGTCCAACTGATCCTCTTTCCTATCAACCTCTGAGGTAGCGGTAGAGGCCCTGGTGGTCCCTGGGTGGGGGAAGAAGTTTCACAAATTCTAGCCAAGTCAGCCTGGAGACAGGCAACCTCCTCCCTCAGACCAGAGAGGTGCCTGCAAATAGGACAGCATTGCAGCCTCCAGCATGTCTCCCTGAACACTGCTGCCCCACAGCCATTGCACTGCACCACTTCCATTTTGACTTATTTTGTGTCCCATCTCCTGTTACCTTTGTATGCTTACTGCCTCCTCCCTCTATGTGTTTTTACACCTAATTTTCTACTGCCTATGTGCCCTTACAAATCTTGCCCTTCCTGTTCTGGGACAGGAACTTCCTGTAGTCACTTCCTGTAACCAAACTGCCCTAAGGGAAGCAGGTAAGGCAGTAAGGCAGGCAAAGTCCCAAACTGAGGAAACACTAGCACGAACAGTAAAAGAAGGTGACAAGACTTTCTATAGATACATTAGTGAAAGGAGAAAGTCCAGAGGGGGTATTGCTAAGCTTAATGGAGAAAAGGGAGCATGTGAGGAGGAGGACCCTGTAAAGGCATCTATCCTAAATAGATACTTTTGCTCAGTATTTACTGAAGAGAAGGTAGGACAGGGCCCACAGCTCAGCATCATGGACACAGGGGAGGGAGGTGAGCACTACCCCTTCACAAAAGAAAGGGTCCTACAAGAGCTTGCTAAGCTCAGGTGGATAAGGCAATGGGACCTGATGGCATACATCCCAGGGTACTTAAGGAGCTAAAGGAGGAACTAGCAGAGCCATTAGCAGAATTGTTTAGTGAGTCTCTGAGCACAGGAGAGGTCCCAGAAGACTGGAGAAGGGTTTATGTGATCCGCCCACAAGAGTGGTAGCAGGGAGGAGGCAGAGAACTACAGACCGTCAGTCTTACCTCAGTAGTGGGCAAGATTATGGAGGCACTCCTTAAGGAAAGGATAGTGCAACACCTGGAATCCATAGGGGCACAGGATCCAAGACAGCATGGGTTTACAAAGGAAGGTCCTGTCAAACTAATCTCATAGATTTCTTTGACTGGGTAACCAGAGTGGTGGACCAAGGGGAGCAGTTGATGTCATTCTCTTGACTTCAGCAAAGCTTTGACACTGTTCCACATAGAAGATTGATAAATAAGCTGGGTAGGCTCGGGTGGGTCAGAAGTTGGTCAACTGGGTGGCAAACTGGTTGACGGGCAGAAAACAGAGAGTGGTGGTAAATGGTATACAGTCAGAAGAGATGCAAGTCACAAGTGGGGTACCTCAGGGATCAGTCCTGGGGCCAGTCCTCTTCAACATCTTCATTAGTGACCTTGCAGATGGACTAGAGGGTAAGGCTTGTCTGTTTGCAGATGACACCAAGATCTGCAACAGAGTAGATGATCCAGATGGGGTGGGCAGAATGAGAAGAGATCTGGACAAACTAGCAGAATGGTCAGAAGAGTGGCAACTGGGATTTAATGCAAAGAAGTGCAAAATCATGCACATAGGGAAGAGAAACCCTGAAGCCACCTATAGGCTGGGAGGGGAGTTGCTAGCAGTCACAAAGGAAGAAAGAGACTTGGGCATCATCATCACTGATGACCTAAAATCATCCAAGCAGACCTCTAAAGCAGTAGGTAAGGCTAGGGGGGTGTTAGGGTGTTAGTAGGGTATCACAAGTCGAAGAGGGAGGTAATAATCCTCTGTACAAGACACCGTTAGTCTCATCTGAGTACTGCGTGCAGTATTGAGGCCACACCTTCACAAGGACATTAACCAAATTGAGGCAGTCCAGAGAAGGGCAACCAAAATGGTGCAGGGACTGCATCAGAAGACATATGAGGACAGATTAACGGAGCTCAACCCTTGAGCAAAGGAGGGAGAGAGGTGATATGATCAAGGCATTCAAACACCTTAAGGGCATAAACAAGGTGAAAGAGTCTAACATGTTTAAATATAAGAAAAATAGCAGGACAAGAGGACACAGCATGAGATTAGAGGGAGCCGATTAAGGGGAATGAGGAAATTCTTTTTCACAGAAAGGGTGGTGGATGCATGGAATGGCTTACCACAAGAAGTGGTGGCTATGAATACAGTGCAGGGCTTCAAACAGGCATGGGATAGGCATAAGGGAGCAATACAAATGACTATGAATAGATAGGTCACTGACAGAGCAAAGGCCGAAGGCACATTTATAAGGTAGAAAAAGAAATGGGCAGACTGGATGGGCCTTGTGGTCCTTATCTGCCATCAACTTCTATGTTTCTATGTTTCTATGTAGTCTTCAGTAGTCTCCTCGTTCCTTGCTTGAATTCAGACCTGCAGCAGCTGGGGGGGGGGAAGAGATATTTTTAGGTTCCTTCAAGGCTGATGATCCTTCTCTCAGTGATCCTTCCCTTCTTATTGCCAAACAGGATGTTCCTGTTGTCAGTCAAATCCAGTGGCTTTAAAAATAGAACTGGCTTAGGGTGGTAAGAAGGGCAATTAGTAAGAAAGCTGTAGTTCTTGTCAGCTGTTACTTGCTCTGAAGCAAGATTCTTCTCTGTCAAAAACTAACAGCAGGAAGCTGTAACTGGAGACACCTGCTTTTGTACTCCTAAGCCACACCCCCAATTAGCTTCTCCCCTCTGCTCCTGACTCAGCAAATTAAGTTGATACAGTCCCCTTCCTCAAACACAGAAATACACAGTGACTTTCTTCTTTTTTTTTACTTAAATGAGACCCCCACTTCTAATAAAATATATGTTTGCTTAATCCAAATAGGCACTGACTCCTGCTGAGATAGAAGTGATTTATCAGTAGGAAAGCTGTAGTTCTAGTCAGTTGTTACTTACTCTGAAAGCAAGATTCTTCTCTGTCAAAAACTAACAGCAGCCAACAATTTCATGTCATGGTTGGTCTTCTATGCGAAAATCAACAAAATTACAAATTTTAAATAAAAAAAAAATAGCAAAATTTGGCAGACCACCAAGGGTGCAGGATATTAAGGAGCAATGGAATAGCTAACATTTTGTACAAACATTTGGTAGCTAATCGAGGGATCTATATTTCTTTATTCCCTCCCTCTATATAGGTACCTATAACATGCCACAGGTGCTTAATCATGGAGCCAGTAAATATTAGTCTGATGGTCGCACTAGTCACTTACCTTCAGAGGTTCACTATACAGTTCCCCTTCCTTTCAAGTAACCTTGTTTTTGCTCACCCTTTCCCTTGTTATGTATGCCCAAATGCTACCCCCTCATCATCTTCCTCTGTTCTTACAAGTATCCTGTGACATGTGCTATTCTGAAGTGGTGGCCTACTGAAACGGAGACCCACTTTCAGTGCATGTTGACATGGTGACAACATGAGAAAGGTGAGCAGATTGGGGGGGTATGTGAATGGCAACAGGATGTCGCTATATGCACATGCATGCAGGGGGGTGGGGAGCAAGCACACATTTCAAGGGGTGGGGACAGGAAGGAGGGTTTGTCAAGGATAATGCCATGGATAGCTGCTGAGGTGGCTCCATGGTATGGTGGGTAGGTGCTGGGTTGGGGTGACTGGGATGCTGGGTTCAGATCCTAGCACAGGTGTATTTTGTTGCTTCTGGCCTGAGTGAATTGAATTTCAACGATGCATATGTGCCAGAATGATGACTGCCTTTCAGCAATCGCCCTTATGACATAGAGCCATTCTTACCCTCTGTTCCTCACTCATAAGGCTTCACTAAATTCCTTATCAATGTTTATGCCACTCTAGGCACCTGCCTATGTTCTCTAGCAGTGTATTGACTGCTTGTATTAGCGTAGCTTTATACTAACCCCTGTCACTTTTCCTTATTGGATCCTGTCCCTCTGTATACTGATATGAGCACTATTTTACCCTGTGTTTTCTCTTGTATATTGTGTGCACATTACACTATGTGCTGAACTTGAACACGTATATACCATGTATATAAAACTTACTATGTGTATGACTATGTATAGCTATGTATGTATGAATGTATGTATGTCTGTGTAGTGAGCATGTACATTTTATAGATCCACCTCAAAAATAAGTCTTTCTTTGTGGTGTTTTGCCAGGTTAAATAAAGATTTTAATTGATTGATCACTGTATGTGCAAGACTACCCTCAGTATACATGATTGCCACCTTTCCTGTCCTACTTAACATACTGCAAGTGCAATCTCACTTACTGATACAGCCCCACACACAAAACCACATAGGGAAGGGGTTGTAGTGCTCTAGATAGACATATAATGGTCAGAGTTAGTGGTGGCCTTTAGATACTGTTTTGTTTACTTTGCAGGCAATTCTACATAACAGAAAGGATAGTATTGTATGTGTATTGCTCTGTAACATATACAGCTGCCTGCAAATTAAACAAATATGATCTAAAGGCCACTGCTGTCCTTTGCGACATTGTAAGCTTATCTGTAGCACTGTATCCTCTTTGCTACTTTATGTCAGTAAAATGTGGTTTTGTTGATGGTGTTAAAGATGAGTCTTAGACATATGTTTGCAAACGGCTATAGTATTGTTAAAGGAGTTTGAAAATACAGCCCCCTTTGTTCTTTTATTCATAACTTTGATGATCATTTTTGTGATGCTCATTGCCCCAAGATGAAATGGACATAGGGGTTATCATCTCTGATGACCTCAAGGTAAAAAAGCAATGTACAAAGGCTGTCGGAAGGGCCTGTGGCATGCTGGGGTGCAGAGGCAGGGGTATCACTAGCAGGAGGAGGGAGGTGGTGATGCCACTGTATAAAACATTGGTAAGGCCTCACCTGGCGTACTGAGTGCAGTTCTGGAGGCCACACATGTGCAAGGACTTAAACAAGGTGGAGGCCGTCCAGAGAAGGGTGACAAAGGCTGTACAGGGCTTAAAACACAAAACATATGGGGAGAGACTAGGAGACCTCAATATGTACTTACTGGAAGAGAGGAGAGAGTTGGGTGACATGAAAGAAACTTTCAAATACCTCAAGGGCACAAACAAGGTGCAGGTGGGGGATCTTGTCAAAGGGAGAAAAAGTACTAGAACGAGAGGGCATAATATGAAATTGGATGGGTGCAGATTAAGGTATAATGTGAGGAAGTTTTTCTACACAGAGAAGGTAGTCCATGCTTGGAATGGCCTGCTACAATAGATAGTGGGAGAAAGCACTGTGGAGTGGTTTAAGCTTGCATGGGACAGGCACAGGGGAACCCTGAGAGGGAAGGGAGTGATGAAAAGTCATTGATCACATAGGGTCAGTGGTCACATACACTGTATAGGGCCTACAGGCAGACTGGATGGGCCTAGCGGTCCTTAGCTGCTGACAATGTTTATGTTTCTACTAATTTTCCTTGCAAGGAGAATTGCATTTAACAATGATAATCCACTTCCAGTCAAGAAGTGTAAAAATTAATACATTAGGCAGTATATTCTAGTGGCTACAGCCCCATGCCAAGAACCTGGAAAACATGTAGACTCAGAACAGTTTCCCTTTCACCTTACTTGCTCCTTCACTACTCCCTCATCCTGTTAGTTCTTCAGCAGCCTCCTGTGTGGCACCTACAGTAGTCACATTCTATGCTAATGTAACCCCCCGTACAAATGGAGGTTCCCAAAAGTCTTCCTTGGGTGTGCCTAAATGCTTACTTCTAGGTTGTTATCCTGTGTCTTAGCATTTTAAAAGTGTTTATGAGTGCCTTAATGCCTCTGTGCTCTGTCTCTTTAAAAGCTGCCTATAATGTGGTGCTTATTTAATCTGGGAGGGGGCTGAGTGTTTTTATGTTCGAATCCCATGCTGGCTGCAGATAATAGTTCTGTTCTGCTATCGTTATTTGCACAGAGGAAGCTCTGTTAGAAGCTGTACTTATGTGCTGATTATCAATAAGCATAGTAATGATACAGTAGTTTGTCTAACCTGTCCTCTTTGAAGCATGGACAGTTCTGTTTATCACCACCATCTTGGTCCTGAACTGCCAGAATGGGCCAATCAGTACTTTTGCGGACTCTAAAATGGATCCTGTCCCCACGGGTCTTGTGGGAGCAAAGTTTTATAGCAATTGTAGTTTTTACATTTTGGTGCCAAAACAGACCTGGAGGGGGAGCCCTTGCCTTGACAGACAAATGGATCAACCAACCAGAACCTTTTGGACTGAATTGAAATTTCCAAGCTGTCTGCTGCAGTCTGTCTGGAGTTAGAGTTTGAAGAGTAAACAGCTTGAGGGATTCAGGCAGCAGCCCCTGTGTAGTTTGTGTGGGAGATTGGTGGAAAGGCTGAGTTTGGCCTGTCTGCCTGCAGTCCCTTGAGAGGGAATGCTTTGAAAGTCTTAATAATCTGGACTATATCCGAATTGAGTGAGAGAAAAGCTGCTGAAGTGTGACCAGGCTTAAAGCTGAAGAAGACCAAAGATTTGCTGTATGCGATTGGCCCGTCAGGACAGCCATTCACCATAGAACACTTGGTTTTGCTCAGATACACTGATACTGCTGCCAGACTGCTATACGCTGACCGCTTTGTGATACAGTGATTGCTTTATTATACATGTGCTGTGTGCTGGTTGCAATTTGATTCCCCACTGTTTAATTTTGCCACACTTGCTGGAAACTGCATCCAGCCTTCCCGGACTGATTTCCAAACTGTTTTACCCAGCCTGAGTCCTGCCACACTGGCCCAGCCAGCTACTTCAGGTACAGAGAACATCATCGATGAGACTCACCCAGGGATCAGCCCCCTGCTCAACATCTTGAATAGGAACGACACCTCAGTGATTCTTGTGGGCTCTGCTTTTCCTGGCATACCAGTTGTCAACCTGCAGTCTCTATTTTGTCTCTTCTGTGTCTTGCATTGGATAGCATGAGTAACAACTAGGGTAGCTCTCTGCAACAACAGTTAAATCTCAAGTGTTGTCATCTGATTGCATTGTCATTTTTTCTTTCATGAACTGAGACTTCAGGCTCTGGATTACAAATTATGTGTGGTTGTGCATGCCTTTTGTTTTCATTTCTGGGCCCCAGCCAGCTGTAATGCTGGCCTACCCTGGGCAATGTTCCAGGCTAGTCCACCTCACTTCCAACTGGGTACCCAGAGCGTGTTACAGTAGGGACTAAAAGTACATGCATAACTGCGGGACTAGATCAGTTTTCGAATCAATCAACCTGATTACGCCCCTCCCTTGTTCAATTCCCCTGAATAAATCTGATCTAACTCTTTTTGCATTTAATTTATTTATTTAACAGATTTACCAGGAAGGCATACTGAGCAGAGTGCTGCTCGATTCCAGATGCGCCCTGGAGTAGGGGGTTACAAGAGTGTAGTACATAAATACATAAAACACAAAAGTACATACATAATTTGCAGATATCCAGCAATGGCCCAGTGGGATGGGTGTAGTAGCTGAGATGCATGTAGGTTTATACAAAGTGTGGAGTATTTACAGGCAGTATTTACAGGCAGTGATACAGTAGAAATTTCAACAATTACATGGTGTGATTAGATTAACTTACTATATGGGTAGGTGAGTATATCAAACAACAACAGAGGAAGGATTTAAACAAAATGGCATATGGTACTGATTTAGAAATGGAGCCCAGGATAGCTGATAAAAATTGAGCAGGGAGTTCAGCGATGGGGAAAGCATAAGCAGTTGGTGGCGAAATGCGTTTTGAGGAGGGCATTTCGATATGGAGTCTTGTGGTGTGTCTGATGTCAGCTGCTAGAGAGTTCCATAATTTGGGGAGTCTGAAGCTGAAAGCAACCTGACCTGATTGGGTGGATCTGTGGGGGATGTGAAGAAGCCTGGAGTCAGAGTTCCTGAGATCGTAGGCAGGTGGGGGAACAGGCGGTTAGGGATGTCGATAGGTAGGAGGGCATGTATGCAACCAGAATTTGGCAGTAATTCTAGCGCAGTGCAGCAATTGACGATTTTGGAGTGATGGGAGGTCAAGGGATTGGTAGAGGTCGCAGTGGTGGGTGTTTGGAGGACAATCCAAAGTGAACCGGCAGAAGGAGTTATAAATGGGGTCGAGCCTGTCTAAGGATGTTTGGGGGGCAGCACCGTAAATGACATCGTTGTAGTCAAAAATTGGAAGGATCATTTTTTGTAGCATTTCTTGCCTGGTTTGTGTAGGGATGCAGAACTTGTTCCAATAGAGAGCTCCCAGCACGGGATGTAATTTTTTTTGCAGAGCCTCTACATGTGTTGAGAAGTCAAGGTGCTGATCCAGCCAGACGCCGAGATAACAATATGTGGAGCAGGCCGCAAGCAGAGTCCTATCCGAGGTAAAGAAGGTGGGTGCATCCTTTAGCTGGGTTAGCTTGGCTCGGGAGCCGAAGGTAAGGGAGACAGTTTTTTCTGAGTTTAGGAATAGTTGATTCTTAAAGAACCAGCGTTGGATGGAGTCGAAGTCCTTCTGAAGGTGAGATGCTACAGTGGTACCAGATGGGCCAGAGGCAAATATCACCATATCGTCTACATACAGATGCGTACCAGATTGTGTGCAGACAGCAGGCAGGTCATTGAGGAAAATTGAGAAGAGCAGTGGGCCAAGTACAGACCCTTGAGGTATGCCACTGGTGACAGGAAGGGGGTAGATAGAGCCGTACCGATGTGTACTGTTTGTGACCTGCCTGACAGGTATGAATGGAACCAACTGAGTGCTGTCATCGTCAGACCAGTTTGGGCAAGTTTAGATATCAAGAGGGGGTGAGAGACCGTGTTGAAGGCTTTTGCCAGGTCTATGAAAATAGCTGCAGTAATGTCCCTATTGTCAATGCTTGTAAGGATAGAGTTGGTGAGGTGAAGGAGGGATGTGGTGGTGGAGTGATTTTTTCTGAAGCCAGCTTGAAAGGGGGTGAAAAAGGAGATTGTATCTAGATAGTTATGTAGCTGGGATAGAACAAGGTGCTCTTAAATTTTGACTAGGATGGGGAGCAGAGATATAGGCCGATAGTTTGAAGGGGTTGAGGGGTCCCTTCCCTTAGGAAGAGGAATGATTGTGGCCTGTTTCCATTTTGTGGGGATAGCACCTAATTTAAATGACAGATTATAGAGCATGGTTGGGGGTAGGCTAAGGTCGGGGCAGAGAGTTGAAGCATTTTTGAGTCTAATCCTGATGGGCATTTTCCTTTGGATGTGTTTAGTGAGTGTAAAATTTTTAACACCTGGTCTGGGGTGACTGGGCGGAGTGAGAAGGAGGCCTGGGGTGGTGCGTTAGGGAGAGCAGAGGGGTCCTTGGGGAGATCAAGTGGAGGTGGGTGGGGGTGGGAGGAGAGTAGCAAGGCAGTAGTGGTGGAGAAGTGGGCATTAAACTCTGATGCAACCTGGCAAGGGTCATTTATGATTCTGCCTGTGAGGTTGAGAGTGGGGGGGGGTTGGGTTGGTGGAGTAAGGAGGGATTTTATGGATTTCCAGAATTGAGAAGGGTGGGTGTGGTTTTTGTTAAACGTCAATCTGAAGTAGTTTGATTTGGACTGCCGTATGAGACGTGTGCAGGCATTTCGAAAGGACCGGTATTGTTATTGTGCCGAGTGAGAACCAGTGGTCTTAAAAAGTTTCCAGGCCCGGTTTCTGGCTCGGAGTTGTTCCATGAGGTTTGAGGTTACCCAGAGTAAGTGGGAGCCCCTGACTCTGGATCTCTTCAGTGGGGCATATATGTCCCAGATAGCAAGGACATTTATAGAGAAGTAGCTCAGGGCCTCATCCATGGAGGTGGCACTAGGGATGGGAGACCAGTCAATGGTGAAGCGGGCATTTAGAAGTGCAGGCAGTTCCAAAGATTTGTAGGCTCTGCAGCACAGCAGACGGGTGGGGGGCTGGGGATGGAAGATTTTACGCACTATGTAAATCGGTGGTGGTTGCTAAGGGAGTCCTGTAGGAGGCCGGCTTTGAGTATTCTATGTGTGTGTGGGTAGTGAGTGCCCAGTCCAGTAGTGTGTATTTCTTAGATTTGTGGTTTAGGCGGGTGGATTCCCCTATTTGCTGGTGTAAGTTTAGTGCACTTATCTGGCAGTATGCCTTGGATGCAGCACATCCCAGCCAGTTCAGATTGAAATCCCCGAGGATGTGGAGTTCTCCTCCTTCAGTGAGGGCTCTCAGGTTGCCTAGATGTTCGAGGATGCAGGTTAGCGATGTGTCCAGTGGGCAGTATGACCAGCTATGTATACTGGGATACAGTGGGGCAGGGGGATTTCAATCAGGAGGGAATCAATGTTTATTGAGGGTGTTGGTGAGGTGATTACAGAAAACTGGAGATTGGAGGTGACGTACATGTCAGCGCCGCCACCCTTCTTTCTTCCCTGCCTGTCTTGGTGGATTAGCGAGAAGTCGGGTATAGAGAATTCCTCATCATGGTGATGGGGCTTCAGCCATGACTCTGTGATGATTGTGATGTCTGGGTGAAGGGTAAGGACAGTTGTTTATAGGGCAGCAATTTTATTTAGGATGCTGCATACATTTATGTGCATGATTTTGAGACCTTTGGGGAGATGTGTGGGTTGTGCTGGTGGTAGGGCAGCCATGGGTGCCTGTGGCCCTGGGTTCTGTTCAACATCCCCTGCAATGAGCAGCAGGAATACCAGGGCATTCCTTAACTGGCGCATGATCTTTAATGGTGCGCCCCTCTGGGTGGGTTGAATTGCGGGAATTAAGTTTGTCTTTGGGGTTGAGAGGATTGAGAGATATAGGACAGGTGTTGCAGCGTGGAAAGAGGGGGGGGATAGAGGCCCCTAGGGTCCAGTTGTGCCCCAGGTGTAGATAGTGTTTAGGTGGAGCAGAGGAGGAATGGGGTGTAGGCTTGAGAGTGAAGGTGGGCAGTGGCACAGGGTCTGGTAGGGAAAGATTGTCTGAGGTAGGGAGGGAGGAAAAGGCTATGCAAAGCAAGGTAATAATTGCGGTGAGAAACTGCATTTTTTACTTTCTATTACCAAGTAGATTCCTTGTGTGCAGGAGGGAAACACAGACTGCTCAGCGGTGGCCGCTAGTGGTGGAGCAGTATAAGGGACTAATGGTAAAGTGGGCTGATTGGCTCACGAGGTCTGGGAACACCATTATATAAAGAGAAGTCAACCAAGGGTGGTGATGGGGGCGGTGGGGAGCCTGCGCTTTGCGCAGGCGAGGCTAGAGCTCCTCTAGGCACTGGGAGCTGCTGCAGGAAGAAAAGAACTCCGGCTACCTTTCTGTTTCACAGCATGGTCCAGGAGAGTGGTCCGATTCACTGTTTTGCCAAGGGCTGTGGGGAGGGCTTTGGGGACTTCTGCTCTTGCGACCCGACCTCCGCATCTGCAGAAAGAAAGGGACAATGTATAAATACAGGTGAGTGACAATGGAGGTGGAGCGTGCTTAATTCAAATGCTAATTTAGCTTTGAGGAATTTGTAAAGAGAAGGGAGCAAAAAATGTGGGAGAGCCCCGGGCAGCAGGCTGTAGCTGCGGAGAATTCCTGAGTAACTACCCCTGGGCTAGGCTGTGCATAGGCAGCAATCTGACTACGGTTCCAGTTTGCAACAAAAGCAATGTACTATTATTACTTGCTGTGCCTAACCTTGTTTTACATGGAGTCTCCAAGGTCGAACTGGTGGAACCAGCCTTGGTGGTAAATGCAAACAGTGAAGGGATTTGTATGCTGAATAGGAGCTACTGTGAAAGTGTCTGCTGCATGTTCCCTAGGCCACTAGAGGAGAAAAAGGGGGGGGGTATAGCATCCCAGAGGGCTGTACTCAGGTTAGCCTTGTTACTAACAACCTTGTCTTTCATGTGGAGGCACCCATTTCAGTACCCATACCCCTTAATCTACAACTAGCCATGCAGGCAGCGATAGCAGCCCTTGGGATAGCACCACTTAGGGGATACACCAACGTCAAAGTAGAGTAGATCTCCTGCCTGATCCTTATCTACAACCCTTGTAACCTAGTCAAAAGATATGACCAGGTTGGTCAGACATAACTAGAGATGTTACAAAGTTTTATTTCGCCAGCAACGTTCCGGTGAAATTGCAAAATTCACCTTCATGAATAACTTCATGAATTGTCCACTTTGCATTGAGTTTTCTAGGGGGAGCAGCACTTTTTCAGGCAAAGTCGAGTAAGTTAGAGTGACTTTAAGGATAAGTTGCAAATTCATCAGTGAATTTGCATAATTTCACCTGAAAAGTGCCACTTCTCCTGCCAAAAATGTTGTGAAGTCGGCATTTCACAAATCTGCCAACTTCACACATCTCTAGACCTGACCTCCCTCTTCCAAACTCATGTTATTTAGTACCCAGTAGCCCTAAGCCTAACTGGTAGGACACCAATCTTTTCACTAGAGGCTCCATTGGGTTGCCTGCAAAGGAGGCAAGATTTTCATGCCTGCCATTGCTCAGAGCTTCCCTTTCATCCCCTTTTGGATCAGGACCATGCCTAATGTAATATCCTCCAGTCCTGTAGAACCAGACAGACTATAGCAAGGGATAACACAAAGTAACTGATTTCGGTATTATATCACCTAGATTCCCATATGGGCTACTAGGTGCCACTAATGCCTTAAGAAGGGTCATCTGAAGAGTATTTTAAGAGGCTGAAACATTTGTAATGTCTCAGGGGGAACCAGATATTTGAGCATTTTGGACTGCCTTGACAACTCATAGTCCTTGCTTGATTCCTGAATAACAGATCTTGGAAATAACATTTGTATTTTGTTTTGATTTCCAGAGTTGTTTGGAAATAACATTTGTGTTTTATGTTTTCAGAACTGTCACCATTAATGAGATCTACCATTTTTGATGATCTACATGGAACACTGCTACATATGTGATTGAATATACACAAAATACTTTGTTGCAGTCCAGAAAACATGTCATTCATATGTTTCAAATATCATCTTTTGCTAGTGGTGAAGGGTTCTCTAGCGATCACTGCTATATGTATTTTATTCTACCTGAAATTGCTTCCTAAATTGACACTTGCACCAATTAAAGTAGATGATGAAGTAAACTTTGAAGGCATCTTGGCAAGCAACACTATCACTCCTGTGGAGAACACAAAATCTTTCGTAATCTCAGCCTATCTGGATCCTCGCCAGATACCAATTATTGTTGTCATTGGTATTTCAAATCGATATGAAACAGGAAACCACTACTGTCACTATTACTGCAATGGAACTTTGTCCTCTGTGAAAGCTAAGATTGTTGTTCATACTGATCACTTTGGTTACCCATATGGGACAACAGATTTCCAATGTGAGTTACCCAATAACTGTACTCCAAAATATGTCTCAATTAGTGGAGTGGCTAAAAACCAATTATCACGCTTAAAATTTTTAAAAATTCAAAATCTGCAGGCATGGCAGCAGCGAGAACCTGCAAGCTTCGATTATAACTTCACTGTCTGCCTTCCCACCGTGTTTGGAGGATACAATAATGTCCTACAGTTTGTACAGAGCATGGAAATGTACAGGATTCTGGGAGCACAACAAGTCGTTTTGTATAAGACTAACTGTAGTTCAGAGGTAGACAGGGTGCTGCAGTATTATCAGCAAATGGGTTTTGCAAAAGTGATTCCCTGGCCAATTACTTCATTTTTGAATCTTACTAAGGGATGGAATTTTTTTCGCCATGGAGGCGATCTTCAGTATTATGGCCAGATTGTTCTCTTGAATGATTGTCTGTACAGAAACATGTACAAAAGCAAATTTGTTATTCTAAATGACATAGATGAAATAATTCTTCCTATTCAACACCATAACTGGAGTGCAATGATGGAGTTTCTTGCTAAGGAAAAACCAGGTTTTGGTATATTTCTTGTTGAAAATCATATTTTTCCAGTAAATGTGTATGATGAAAATAATACCTTTCCTTCTGAGTTGTGGAAGGTTATTCCTGGAGGGAACATCCATGAACAGAATATTTTGCAACATATCTACCGTGAGCCTGATAGGCCACACATCTTCAACCCTACCAAGCTTATTGTTAATCCTCGAAGTGTAATACACACTTCTGTTCATTCAGTCATAAAAATGCATGGGAAGGACACAAAAATGCCATTTAATATTGCTCGAATATACCACTTCAGGGGACCACTGCAAGGAAAGCTCCCAAAGGAAAAACTTATAAAAGATACATTACTGTGGAAATATAGTTCTTTGTTAATTACGAATGTAAACAAGGTGTTAAGTGCATCATTTGACTGACAATAAATACAGAGAAAAGGGTTATTGACTAATAGGACAAGATATCTGATAAGATTTTCAAATTATGTTATGGTAATTGTTTTCTCACTAATACAGGAGGTATATGCTGTATATACTGTTAATATATAGGTCCAACACAAGAAACGGCAGCAACAAAAAAACTAATAGTGCAGATAAAAAACATCCTGCCACTCCCCATGTAAACCAAAACATGGGCAACTTAGGAATTAGTGCTTTAATTCCTTTATTTGAAGTATCTGGTGGTACAAAAGTTAAGAAAGCACACTCTAAAAACATCCTGAGGCAAAACCTGAGACAGTCTCCAGGGTGAACAGAAACTTCAAAATGCAGAACTGCCCAGGCAACGTGTTGCAAAAAAATCCAGCTTTTAATTCTACTAAATAGTAAAAATGCCACAATGACATACAGGGAGGAATTCCATACACCCTCTACCAGTTTTGCTCTGTCATGAGCATCATCAGGAGGGACACCAGTCTGAATAGTGGCCTATAATTACTGATACAATTTAAAGTGACCATGCTTAGCTAGGTAGTTCATGTAAAGTCTTACTGTGCTACTTCAATAAATAACAATAGTAATAATAAAGGAATAATGCATGGCAGGGTGTGTGTCGTGCTGGGATAATGTCACGCCTGGGGGGCTTGGGCACAAGGCCACAGGCCAAGTGCATCCAATGCCCCAGGCGTAGCGTTATCCCAAACGACACACACCGTGGAATGCAGTATTCCTATTATACAATAGCTTCTTGTTATATATAAAATAAAAAAAAAAATGTTTTAAAGACTGTTTTTATTAGTGTGAACAAATATTTTTGTTTCTTAAGAGGAGATGCAAAAAATGGAGATGCAAGCTCCACAATGCCATCTACATTGGTTCACAGTGAGGCTGAGAATAGACCTGTGGCGTTGTGCTAGGATAACGCCATGGGTCCAGCCCCAAACTGACCAATCGCAGTCCAAGATTCTTTCTTGCCATTGTATAATAACAAATATCATATAGCTAGTGCAAGGTACATACTCAAATAAGAGTGACAACCTATGGATCAAACCTAATACTGTATAAAAAATTATAGGACATAAATATACTTATTTTTCTTATCAACTGTACACAATTTAAAATTGTGTGCGCTTTTTGTGTTGCTTGCATTCATGTGCAAGAAACACATTGCGTCAGTCAGCAGTTAGGGAGCAGGCCACAATGCATCAAGAAATTTGGCCACATCATCACCCAATCAACTGTTTTGGTGCTTTACATACTACCAAAACAGCTGATTGCGTGGGGTCCCCATGGCAATGGCTTCTCCATCGGCCTCTCATGGTCCCCACGAAGAAGATGGAAAGCCACTGCCTAATGTTCAGTGTGCCTTTCTGGGGAAACATATCAATAAATAAAAAAAGCTGACAGGGTGTCCATTCCCCCTGTTGGCATGACCCACTCCCCAGTTCATTTGCTGGTAGGGCAGCCCATTCCTGGTTGGCATAATGTTCCCCCCCATGGCTCATGTGTCCCACCCAGCACACTGTATGGCTGACAGGGGAGCCCAATCCACCATCAGCTCCACTGCCCCCCCAAACAAACTTCCATCTACCATGCTGGTAGCCCACCCCATCATAACAAAAGTCTCCTTGGCCAATGGGGGTGCCCAATCCCCCATTGGCTCCACTGCCCCCAAAACAAATTGCCTGGTGCCATGCTGGGAGTCCATCCCAGTGTGGCAAAAGTCACCCGTCATCTTAAAAAAAAAAAAGACCGAGAAGAAAAAAAGTCCCTCGTTGATTCTCTTGCCCCTCCCCCAAACTGCACCCACCCTCTATGTACCCCACCTCCCCACACCCCCTCCTCAACAAATACTTACCTCTGGAGCCCAGCACGATGATCTTCAGTGGACAGGGAACACATCTGCACTCTTCAAATCCTACCGCAAACTGAAGAAATGGCGGTAAGCTGTATAATGGCATAAATGGGTTTTTTTCAACTTTGGTACATATCTCGGTCATATTTGGGGAATTTTCCACTAAATATTCAACATGGGGTTCTTGGGACCCCACCTCATGAACTTAGTTACTGTCATTTTGTTATTTGGTCCCGAAAGGTGATTTTGCGGTTACTGCGTGGAGCTACTATTCTGGACTGATTAATGAAACAACAGTGTCACAGTTCATGAGGTAGGCCCCCCAAAACCCTATGTTGAAAATTTGGTGAAACAATTCCCAAAAATGACTGTTTTATGAGCAGGCAGTGCGCAATTCCTATGCACGCTTGTAACTTCGAGCATTTTTAATATTTTCACTTCAGATTTTTAGCATTGCCATTTTACCATACCTCATTATAAACAGTACAACTGTTATTTTTTAGATCTCACCCAAAATGTGTTTTCATACCTGTAGTGCACAGTGGCATGAACGGTGTGTGAAATCAGTGTTCAGGACAGATTAAGAAAATCACAGTGACACTGTTCATGAGCAGAGGTCTTAAACTGGCTATGTTGAAAATGTGGTGACAAAAGTCCATAAAATGACAGTGTTAAGAGCATGCATTATGCAATTTCCACACACCCTTGTAAGTTCACAAATTTGTAATCTTTTCAGTTCTCACACTTTGTCATAGTGAGCCTCCCCCAAGTCTTGGAAAAGATCTTGAACCTCCCCCTGATATGGAAATAATTTTGGCCATCCCCATAGTTAGAACAACTATCATACTGCGCACATTACAGGAAGAATACAATGAAGTGCATTTGAGTAGTTGAGTTTATTCTCATTTTACTGATGCTATTATTCTCCCTATCTATAACCCCCCTCCCCAGGTCAAACAACTCGTTCCACACTTCTGAGTTTTGGCCCCATTTACCCCTCATTGCAATACCTCCATGAGTCAGACTGTTTTCTTTGTCAGTTTTACCCTGCTCTTAAACACCTTCTTGGGGACCATTTTGCTCCCTCCTGGCCTTGCTTCTAGTATCTCTCTGCTTAGCCTTTGTATTTGTGCTTTTCTGCAGCCAGTATAATGGGTCAATTGTTACCTTGTTCATATTCATTTGTATTATTTTGCATTTTGTTTTGCATAGTTTCCAAGAATTATATTTCCTCCATTCAGCTTTCCCCCATGTCATACCAGGAAACAAGTGTTTGTTGAGTGTGTTTTCCTAGTAACCATTTTGTACATAAATTTGCATGCCATTATTCGCTTTCAGTTTGCTGCATCCTTTCGCACAAAGTATCCAAAACTTGACATTTAAATATAATACATTTTAAGGCTTGCTTGAGCCTCCCCTGGAACAGGTTGGGGTCTCCCCAGGGTTGGGGCCTCACCATTTGAGAAACCCTGGTCTAGATTTTCAACACTGGCATTTTTCCACATCTCCTCATGAATAGTACAGCTGTCATTTTTCACACCCTGGCTGAAATGTGTTTTCGCACTGCCATTGCAGAATAGTACGGTTGCTGTAGGAAATCAGTATTCAGGACAGATTAAGAAAATCACAGTGACACTGTTCATGAGCAGAGGTACCAAAATGCCTATGTTGAAAATCCGCTGTAAAAAATTCCAAAACTAATCACACTGCGGGTATGAGTTGTGCAGTTCCTATGCACACTCGTGACTTCACCAGTTTTTTTTCATATTTTCACTCCAGATTTTCAACATTGCCATTTTTTACACCTGCTCATGAACAATACAGCTGCCATTTTTCACATTATGTTTAAAATGTGTTTTCGCACCTTTGGTGCAAATGGCACAGTTGCTGTACAAAATCACGTTTCGGCTAACAAACTAATAGTGTCCCTGTTCATGCAGTGGGATCACAAAAAGCCAATGTTGAAAACTGAGGCCTGAATATTCAAAGGGGTTGCGCCCAGGTGGGATATTGAAAAAGCTGTCTGGTGCAGGGCAACTCCTGATGCACCAGGGTGCAATGTAATGGTATACAGTGCAGATGCAGGGGCGTGCCCATGCATATGCAGCACATCCCGATATTCAGTCCCGGATGAGTGGCACATATGCTGGTGCAAACCTGCAGTGCACAGCATGGGGTGCTCAAAGTTTAGCCCTTGCAGAGTAGAAACAATTCCCAGCCACCCAAAGGCAGGCTGCAGTATTGCAGGGTGCAATACAGCATCCCAGCCATGGGTGGCCATCTGCCCACCCAGAACACCGTCCACAAGTACACACTGAACCAGAACCCCCCTGCCTGAAGCTGCAATAATGTGGTATTTGGTTAAAAAGAAATCTATGGTAGTCCAGTGTCCCCCCAGAGTCCCCGAATCCCCAACAAATATAACACATGACCATCCCTGGTGGTCCAGTGGTCCCCCCTCCCACCGAGTCCCCACTTCTCCGATATATGTAAATATGACCATCCTTGGTTGTCTAGTGGAACCCCCACTGCCAGTTGCCACAATCACGGTAAATGTAAATTAAAACTTTCCCTGTTAGTCTAGTGGACCTCCTCCTTCCTGAGTCCCCGATCATGGTGGAAATATTATAATCCATTCCCTAATTGTCTAGTGGTACCCACCTCCTTCCCGATGCCCTGATGGATGTATAATAATACAGTACCTGGTGGTCTTGTGGACCTACCTCCCTCCTGGGTCCCTGACCACAGTAAATTGCCCACACATAATTCCCTGGTGATCCAGTGGCACCCCCACCCCCGCAGAACCCCTTGCCCACCCTGCTCCTCCCATCATCGGTGGACAGCTGCATCCCATCTGCATACCGCCCAGCTGGCCACCGAATGATGGGTACAGTATGGGCTATAAGTCAGTTGGTCCCCATTGAGGACCAATGGGTCTACAGGGCATACTATAGTAAACAGTCCCAAATATGTGAATGATTCATTCATGTATTTGGAACTTTCTAGTACAGTATGCCCTGCAAGTCCATTGGTCCACACTGGGGACAAATTGGCTTACCTCCCATACTGTACCTGTCATTTGACGGGCAGCTGGGTGGCATGTGGTTGGGATGCAGCTGCCTGCCTATGATGAGGGTGGGCAAGGGGTCCTGTGTGGGTGGAAGGGTTGGGGGTGCCACTGGATCACCAGGGAATTACATGTGGGTGATTTACCGTGATTAGAGACCTGCGATGGAGAAGGGTCCACTAGACCACCAGGGACTGTATTATTATACATACATTATGGGGCATTGGGAGGGAGGGGGATACCATTAGACTACAAGGGGATGGATTATACTAGTTCCACCATGATTGGGGACTCAGGATGGGGGGGGGTCCACTGGACTACCAGGGATGGTCATATTTAGATATATTGGGGAATCAGGGACTCCAGTGAGAGAAGGCACCACTAGACCACCAGGGATGGTCATGTATCATATTTATCGAGGAATCAGGGACTGGTGGGCCACTAGACTATGAGGGATGTCTTTTGAAACGTACCACATGATCGCAGCTATGGGATGGTCGATGCCCTTTGGTGTGGGCATCTACATATTTTGATAATGGTTGAGTCAATGAACCAATCCCAGCCACAATGGGGCACCCTAGTGAGATGTATAGGTCTTTATGACTCTTAGGGAGTACATATTTGCATGCTTGGACAGGGTTCTTAAAGAGCAGCTGACACCTTCAGGAGAACTTTAGCAAAACATTACATTTAGGCACAGTTCAGCATGTATTTCCTATTAGTTTTATATTCTTCCTCACCAATATTTATTACTGAGGTTAGTTGCATGAACACAGGAGCTTTGCTCCTGAGGAGTTAATATATTCCTGTTGCTTTCTCCCTACCTGAAGTCATAATGCCCTGCATATGACATCACAGTTACTCTCACGGCAACAGATTGTGATGTCACAACAGAGCATTATGACTTGAAATAGGGAGTAAGCTATAGAGGCAGATGGACTGTAAGAGAAATCTAAGAACAAAAATCATGTACTCATGCAAATTTACTTAGTAATAAATAACAAGGAAGAGAATATATAGAATACAGAAGAAAAATACTGTATATAGAATACATATGGAATGCAAGCTAAATTGTACTGAATTATTATGTTTTTCAAAGTTTTTGTTTTGGCATCAAAAGCTCTTTAACTGTCATGTAACTCATTTCCCCCGCTGTTATGCGCCCCGAAACAAAGGCATTGTGCAAAAAAACATCAATTTCTATTTTAAAGTTGTCAGTGGGATTCCCCTGGAGTCTCTTATAAAAAGAGTTGACACTTAACTGTCTTTCTGTTTCCTCTATGTAGTTAGCAATTAACATGACTACTATGGACCCACCTTTGTCTTCAGGTTTGATTGTCAGATTCTTCCTCTCGAGTAATGTTAATATATCTAGGAGCATCGCTGTTGTTAAACATAGTTTTGAACTGCCTCTCACATGCTTTCTCAAATGTTTTCACCAATTCATTATATGGTGGCATGTAAGTGGATGCTGGCCTAAAAGACAGACTGGTAGATAATTATCAAACTGAACAAACAGGAGTACAAAGGACACAGGGTACTTGATTGCCCACCTTTACCTAAAGGGAACTTTCCATGTGGAAAGTGGAAAGTTTGTCCCCACATTCTAAGAACAGACACATCACCACATGTAATAACACAAACATGTTCAAGATCATGGACTTCCACACATGTAGCATGCAGAATAAGGTATATTTGGCTATAAGCACATGTGGGGCTTTTTATTTGGGAAGCCTACCAGTCACTTCAAAATCAGGATAAGGGAACACTTATGAGCAATATCAAGAGAAAGATCCAAAAAATGCCCTTTCAGTGCACATCAAGAGACATAAAAACAGAACACACTATTTAAAATGTTGTGCAGTCGATAAAGTGACACTGGGACTGAGTGTGAGGGTAGCGTAGATAATGTACTCTTATACAAAGAACCCTTTTGGATTTTCACATTGGAGGTAATGACAACACTCAGACTCAGTGACAGGGCTGAGATAATGCCATGCATAAAAAAGCGAAAAAGGATTCAAGGAATGTGCATGCTGTAGATATGCAGTTTCAAATTGTGCCTTTTTAAGCATCTGATACTTGTAAACCCTTCTGTATCAGTGTATAAGTATGTGTTTATTGTTCCTTCCTAGGGTGCTTTGGAGTATGTGTACCAGTGGTACCTCCTGCTCTATGGGACTCTTGAACAGAGAACTGACACACTCACTGCATAAATGGGGTTGACATTCTCTTTTATATATAGCAGTTTTGAAGTAATATTGCACTTGTCTAAATATGCACTTTTTCAGCTTTTACCAATTGTGTCACTAAGAATGGATACTTAATTTTACTGAACGAAAAAATGTGTAGATTTTATAAAAAGAGAAGGGTTTGTGTGTGATTTGACAGCTTAAAACCTTGGAACTATTAGAAAAATATGTTTATTGTTGTGCTATAATTTTTTATCCAATATTAGGTTTCATCCATAGGTTGTCACTATTATTTGAGTATGCACATTGCGCTAGACATATGATATTTGTATTATTACTATTGTTATTTATTGTACTAACACAGTAACACTTTAAATGAACTACCTATGTAAGCACTGTCACTTTAAATTGTATAAGTATTAAAAAGCATTGTTCAGATTGGTATAATCACCTGATGGCACTCATGAAACAGCAAAAGCCATAGAAGGTGTAAGTTGCATGTCAATTGAGCAAGTCAAATTAGGTGAATCAAATTGGGTGAAAGCATTATGAGTGACTGACACATTACAGCAAGTGCACAAACTGGGCAATCTTTACTAACAATGTGCAGCATGGTGTTAGAATATTAGAAAAAGGGGGGATTTGGGGGTACAGCCCCCTGAGGGGATGAAGGGTGGAACCCCCCCCGCTTAAACACATACCTGCACTGTTGATGGAACATACCCAGGCCAGGTGCCCAAAATGCTACTGCTGTAGATGGCCCCACACACCTGCCTTCATCTAGTTGCACCATGGTCTGCTGCTGTACCTGAGTTGGAGGAGGAGAAGGTGAGATGAGGAATATCGAGGGGTGGAAATGGGGAGGGAAGGATGGAGGGCTCTGGTGCTACTGCTTGGGTCTGGATGAGCTGCTGCAAGTTTTGTGCACTTGCTAAAATGTACCACACTGTAGTTTGCAGTTGCCTAAATAACAGGTGCTGTAAAGGATTCACCCATATTGCATTCACTGTTATAGATTTGCCCACTTGTCATGGAACTGAGGGTGTATGAGATTCCTGCCTGTATGTGATTGTGGCGTTTTTACTATTTAGTAATATTAAAAGCTGGATTTTTTTGCAACAAGTTGCCAGGGTTGTGCAGAGTTTTGTAGTTTCTGTTCTAACTTGCATAGTAACTCGAACATACCCCTTGCCTGTTTTGAGCTGTTTTGCTTTTTTCGATTAGTTTCCAGAGTGGACTTTTTAACTTTTTTATCACCAGACACTTCAATTAAAGGAATTCAAGCACTAATTCCCAAGTTGCCCATGTGTCGACGTAGGTTGTGAGCGCCACAATTTCCTTTTGTCTGTAGTACTGTACATATAGTTTATATATTTGCTCTGTATTTCTGTATTTTATTGGCTCTAGATTATTCTGTATTCTATTATTTCTTTATTACTGGTTGCTTGTGAGGAAGGGTTATGTAGCTCATTTTGCTCTGCAGTATAAAACTTAAAAAAATAACATTTTAAGTAAATAAATATTATGTAGATTACACTTCCCTCGTAGAAGTGGTTAGCAGTTATTTCTCTGTATACCCTTTCCCTTCGTAAGCAATTGTGATCAAAACTAACAGTAACCATTCAAGTGTATTACATAAAATAAAAGATAGGCAAATGTGGTATACAAGAAAATAAACCCATTGGGGACTAAACAGATCACAAAAATCACTTGCTTTAGGAAGTGCACATGTATGAAACGGGTTGGGGCTTTTCGTGAGCACCCCAGCATCCTGCAAGGACATCCGTATGGAAGTTTCACCTTTTTGTACATGTATGCAGAATGCATCTGCCACCTTAGCAAATTTATTCTGGCAGGCAGTGCTACTGTCCTGAAGTACCAGTGTCAGTGTCTCAAGGTAGACCAGTGAGAGACTAAGGCTGTTCTGTATGAAAAGTTTCAGTACTCCCACAGCAGGATGTTACAAAGTGAAGCACTGGATACCATTCACAGAAACCATGCTCCTGGAGTAGTGTTATACCAGCAATGATTGTAGATGTGACCCCAGGGAGTCATTAAAAAAAAATTATCTAGGCAGACAGAGAAAAGAATAGATGAGGATATCTTGTTGCTGAAGTTTAATCCCTATAGTATAAAATGCACGCTTGCGCCACACACACACACACACACACACACACACACACACACACACACACACACTACAAGTACCTCACATAGGATACTGTTTTGCATAGTGTAAAGTAGTTCAGATAGCAGTCAGTCTGAAGTAAAATACCAAAAGGCATGCCCACTCACTTTAGTCCCCACAGCTACAGTCTTCTTAACTGCCAACAAATCCTGTGATGGCCTCTAAAGAAAGAGATCCTGTACTCAGTTCAGCTGGTAAAACACACCATAAGACGCTCAGTGCTGTGTTTACAAAATCCATCCTGCCCCAGTGCTGACCCAGCAGTCCTTTGTTTTGCTGAATCCTGTGATGGCCCGGAATGTGGTCATTGAAATTAAAGTACAAGCCTGTTCTGCAGTCAATTAAAATTGGACTGTGAGCACCGAAAAATCCTCTCCCTGACACTAAGGGGCTGAGTGAATACATACAAAATGTGCATTCTCCCTAAGTGCCTCTTTATGTTCCAAGTCTTACCAGTTTGGGTTTCACGAACATTAAGGGTCACCTGACCTTCTTTTTATGGAGGGGTAGACGAGCAGAGTAAGCTATGCTGCTTTTCATAGACCCTTGTGAAGAAGGGGGGGGGGCTCAGTCCGCCCAACTTTAAACATTACTTTTTGGCAGGACAGTTGTCCTTCCTGGTAGAAATAATTGAGGCCCAACTGGGTTGAGTATGCATGGAGACTAAAGTCTTGCCTGGGCATGGGGGGTTCTGGGGGGATGAAACCCTCTGAAGAAAACACTTTGTGGCACAGAAAACCTGCAGCCAACTGCAAAATGTGGTTGACCTGCCAGTTTCGCTGTCGGGTGTTCAACAAAATTACTGTTGAACACCCGTCATGGATCCTTTAGCATCAAAACAGTGCTAACCTCCAAACCTCTTTGTGAGTGCAGGAGTATGTTTTTCCTTGTATGCATGCTTTACTTCTAAACAGGTTTTGATTCAAGCATTTGAGGATTTTATTTACCTGCTGATTATAAATGTAACCCACCCAAAAGTTTTGGGTCACCTATAGCCCTAAAAGTCCTCCCACAGCTCACCACCACCAGTCCGGGTCCATGGCTGTCTTCATTTCATCTCCTGCCAGCTTCCTGAGTACTTATCTGCAAGCGCAGGTCCAGAGGAGCACAGAAGCATGACCACCGCTCAGCAACACCTTGAACATGTAAGCTGGCAGTCTGCACATGCGCTGTAGCGAGTTTTTGTTTTGGAGCCACTCCTGTGGCAAAACAGAGGTTCCCCTCATACTCCTGGACCCTCGAATCAGTTAATCCTGATCCAGACACATAAGAGAGGGACCAAAGGTGCCCCAAAAGTAATTATTTTAAAAGCGCTCTAAAGTGCATATCAGTGAAGCAGCCACTGAGGCTGCTGGGACATGCAGTTCCCTGTATCACCAATGAATGGAGCCTGCTTGTTCTTGGAGGGCACTCTATAACAGAGGGTGTGATGGGCCAATCATGGCCCCTACAAATTTTATTCTACAGTTAGATAGCAGAGCAGAGGGGCCACTACACGTACATGTGGGCAGTTTAATTTAAACTGTTATTGTTTGCATGCAATACAATGTTAAAGCAGGGACTACCTTGTAAAACCATCTTGTGACACTTCTATCCCATTGTCCAACAATAGGCATTCAAGGAAGCCGGGGAGGACTGAGAGAAGGCTTCTGGGAGAGGGAATGATACAATGTGCTTGGTGCCCTCCAGGTGACCAATCAGGCACCAAGTATCATGATGGACAGCTCTATCAGCCAATCAGAGGCTGTAATTTGTCACAGAAAGCAGAAAGACTGTTATAGTTTGAGGTTGTCATCCACCATCCCTTGAGAGTGAAGAAGGGTTCTGTGGCAGTTTGTAGGAGCCCTCAACCCAGTCAGAGGGGCTCCAGATTGTGACTGAACATACACAAATTACTGTAACTTAACATACATGCTGTGAATCATTGCACATAATACAGTAATTCCTTATGAAGGCTTTAATGTACCCGACAAAGCCTATGGCTGCTTGAAACTACTGTAGTTGTTATGTTCTGTATTGTTTCCCCAATGTGGAACCTTTGTAAAAGAGCCTTGGCTCAAAGATGTCTTCTGAAATAATAATAAACTAATAAATAAACTAATAAACTCCAGACCAGAGAAGTGCCTCATCTGCCAAAAGAGGTTTGATCAACCTTGAAGCCAAGACAAATACTGCCTGCTGCTTCTATTTTGACAGACTATACAGCAAACTGTGTCTGTTGTGTAAATCTCAGTAGATCCAGAGTAAAAGTTATATGAAGTTGTCTGTTCCTGAGGGGAGTGCCCTGCCTTGATGCCCCCTGGCTGCTGTGCATCACCACCAGAAGAATCCTGCCTGCCTGCAGAGGTGCCCAAACTGTGGAGAGAGAGAGAGAGAAAGAAAGCTGAAGTCTGTTTGTTCCTGAGGGGAGCACCCAGTGTTTTGTACCATTCAGCCACCACTGCTAGCCAGCAGGGTGATTAAAGCTTCCCGTGGAAGCCAGTAGAAAAGAAAAAAACTGTTACCCAGGTCCCCTGCATCCATGAGGAGATCACCACAGAGGAAGATGTCAAGAGACCTGTGGTGTGAACACTGCATATAAAGGCCTTAGAGGAGAAGCTTGGAAAGGTCTGACAAGCAAAGATCTGCATTCTTCAGCCCATCGACCAGCACGGCTGTGTCCTGTATCCTACTGCTGTGGTGTACCACCAATTACCCCTGATACCAGTATAGTGCAGACCAAGACTAGTCTCAGCAAACCCCAGCTCCAGCCTATCTGCATCTCATAGACTCTTCACTAAACCATGAGTAAACAAAGCTGCCCTGCACAAAATCTGGGGAAGTTGTTTAAAAGTGTTTGGAAGCTAGCCACAGTTAAAAGTTCATAGCTACAGTTAAAGCGTGTTATCTGCAACTTTTAAGTGCACCAACACCAGCCAACCCGCAGCAACTATAGGCCTGCATCAGTCTGGGGTATCTCAGCATAGTACCAAGGGGGTCTGGTACCAGACCGGAGGTGGGGGGGGGTCTCTGTATTTATTAGTTGTATGCTGGTGGGGAGGTTGGGCATTGTTGTTCACTTTTCACTGCTTAAATGTTGAGGTTCATTGCCTATTGGGTTTATTCTTGCATTGCATTTAGCTGCCAAATAATTGAATGCCTAATCCTATGTACATCCCTGTTCCATGTATTCACTCCTTATTCCTACCTTTATTGTAAATAAAGCTGTGTTTATTCCTTTTCCTTCCAATCATTTCAGTGAGCATATTATTAGAAATCTCCTCTAATTACATGGTTGGTATTGAATTGCAGGGTAAAAGTATATCTCTGTGTGTGGAAAGTCTGGGAAGGGAGTTGGGTAGGTACGACATCCCAGGGCATTGTATCCAAATTACTGATTGGCACTCAAAACTTAACTCTGGGTGGAGACACCACACTATTATTGTACAGTCTTTGGAAACAAATTCCCAGACCATCATGAACACAGCCTAAGCCCCTCAACCTTGTCTGTAAACACAAAGCCGGGGTAGTAACCATGTATCACCTGGAGCCCCGGTTACATAAACTTTATTTAATTCTGAGGGAACTGGTGACAATGATCCATCATATGACACTCTACCACCTACATGGTTACATTCCAATAATGCAACAAACAAAACCGATTAAGATTCCTGAAAACAGGCTGATAGAAAAGGTGGAATGTATAGTAGTTTGGCAATGAGAATGTATTGGTGATGTCATACAAATAGCAACATCTGAGCCCTGAGGTGTTGCTTCTGAAACAGAACTTTAGAACATTAGAGATCAACCTCTGCTGTGTTGTTGCACTCCTAGTCCTACTGACATTCTACTGGCAGATAAAGTTATCCATTAAAGAGATCAGTTATGCCAGATCCCTGTTTCAGTCCCCTTGGCTAAGTCTTATTAGTTGTGGCTATTGTTTTGTTATATTTACTTGATACTTTGTTTTAGTTTAGCTTAGTTTTTAACATGTTAGCGATTTTGCATCAGACTTGTTATGGTTTCCTGAACTGGGAGGATTGTGGTTTTCATTGGTTCCTGATTCAGATTCCCAGTTGTACATTAAACAAAAATACAATAATTTTGTAAGAACTGGACTACTGAATATTTTGTATGCTATTACCTGACATATTGGCATGACAGGAAGGCCTACAAAGAAAACAGGGTCTACAGGATTCAAACAGTGTTGATCCTCTAAGCATTGGTTGGCCAAAGCAGACTGGCACAGCCTTTACTTTGGTTGTTTGGACTGAGGTCATAATTTTGAAAATTGTGAACTCTGCAAGGTTTTCTGCCAGTTTTCTTTCCATGCTGAGAGATGTGGGAGTTGCGGGTGGTGCTGTGGACTGGTTTGGTTCTTATTTGAGAGGGTGAAATCAATCTGCAGTAATAAATGAGCTTAAATCAAAGTTACGGTAGCTCCAGTACTGTCTGGGTTTCATCAGGGATCCATTTTAGGACCTATTCTTTTCATCATTTACATGAATACATTTACTCTGGACCATCCTCATATAAAATGTCACTTTTACACAGAAGACGCAATAATATATATACTGTAGAAGGAATAGACTCAAAACAAATACAGATCAGATTACAAAAGGCTTTTGATGATTTACAGGTTTTCCTTTTGCAATCAAGACTCGTACTCAATGCAGAAAAGTCTCAAGTGATGCATTTTAGCATAACAGAAAACGTGGATCACCTTGCAACTAATTTAAAAGTAAAAACTTTGGATCCAACAATGCTAGAACAAGTGCAGAATTATAGATACGTGGGTGTCTGGTTGGATGACAAGATCAAATGGAATATCCACATTGACAATCGGGTTAAACATTTGGGGAGATGTCATGGTATATTATATAGCATTTAACACTCTATGAATAGTGAGGTTAAATAGCAGGTAGTAACACCATGGTTCTACTTACTTTTGATTTTGGTGATTTGTTGTTCTTGGAGGCATCAAGAATGGAGCTGATAGAGATAGATGTAATGTATGATAGTTTACCAACTTCATTCTTGATGTTCCTCATAAGACTGACAGATGTGACCTTTATAAGGAGCTGGGGTAATTGGGATTCGAGGAGTATAGGAGACTTCATTGTCTCACATATTTGCACAAGTGTTAAAGAACTACGGTAGTTAACTAATAATTTACAACAAAAAAGTATTAAAGGTTCACTTAGACACACTGGTAAGGTTAAATTCATACTTCCTAGAAGAAATTAGAATGTAGATAGATTCCATGTGTACTATACGGGCCCAAAACGCTGGGTGACCATTCCAATACATCTGACACCAGTTGAAGATACCATTAGTCTGACTAAAATAAAAAGAAATGGCAGGTCAAACAAATAAAAGAAATTCTACCCTGTTGTTTAGTAACAGATATTGACTAGTTATAGTTTTTCTAGGGGCACTTGATGGATCCTGTGCATATCTAGTATTGTGTAAATGATTTAATATGCAGTTCCAGAGTGAAACATGCAATATGTGCACTGTGTGTATGTATGTTTCAACTACTTCTGACAATAACTGTATACAACCAGTGGTGGATGGTCTTGCTTGGTGCTTGCATGTATATATGTACGGTGTAGTAGGATATGTGCACAGAGTAATTTTAATTCTACCTAACAAGCCTGTATATTAAGGACGTCATTGAAAATGAACATTGTTCAATTGAGTGCCCAATTCAAATAATAAAATGTTTACTGCTACTACCTCGGCCCTAAGACAAAGAAATAAATGGCAAATGCCCACTGCACCAGCTTCCATAATAGTATCATAAAATAGATTTCATGTAAAAAAGCCCGTGTATAAAAACATGGAGAAAAGTATCAGTGAAGGAAAATGGCATGCTTCATGTGGTTCTTCTTCATTGCAGCTGTCTCTTTTAACCAAGAAGATTGCAAAATCTGCAACACACTCCTCTGTAAAAGAGCAGTTGTCTCTGGCACGCAAGGAGGCAGACAATACTGCCAAGTTGCCTTCCAGTAAAGACCTCAGGGCTCCCAATTAGAAATACTCTGGTGCCTCTGATGGCAGGCATAAAAAGGTGAAAAAGTCTTTCTGAACGCCAGGGAAGAACTACAGCAGAAATCCAGAATAGAAGTTCTTTGAGGTTCCTTTGCCTGAAATGCAAATAGAGGAACCAGAACTGGGGTAAACCATGCTCTCCTTGGAGGACATTTAGCAAATGTTAAAATTTTTGAAAAATACACAAACACAGCCTGACATGAGCTCATGACTAAATGGATTCTCCCTGTTTTCGATTATGCTGGAATCATCTACAGTTCAGCACCCACTTCCTCCCTTATTAAGCTTAATGGTCTTTCCTATGCCTTCTGTAGTTTTGCCTCCAATTCCCCTACACTCACGCACCATTGTGACTTCTACTTCTGTGTCTCTGCCACTTCCCTCCAACAGAGATGATTGTCTCATAGCCTCACCTTCATCTCTAAATTCTAGTTAAACTCCCTCCCATCCTACCTCTCCTCACTACTCTCCCCTGTCATCCCCTCCTCCTACCCCCTCTGCTCTGATCACGCCCATGCATTTTACATCCCCTATGTTCGCGCCTCAGCAGGTCAATGGGCTTTCTCCTTTAACCTCTCATCCCTCTGTAATAAACTCCCCTCTACAATTTGTCTCACCTCCACCTTCCCTGTTGTTAACTGTCTGCTCAAACCTCCCCCTTCTGCAACTGTTCCTAACAGCCATATGGACCTTACGTCCCAAACAATTATGTAGTGTTTTGAAAAGCCTGCCTCTGATACCCCTCCTAGTGTCCCTTCAGAGAAGGTATGTGAGGAGGAGGAAGAGGAGGTGGAACTGATTTCCCCAGAGGATACTGCTGAAGAGGAATTTGGTTCCCCATTGAAGGGTGAAGGAAAACTATTCATCCTTTGCTGCATTTTGAACCGGATGGCTCAGCTGCAGAATCTTTTGTCCTCTTAATCAAAAATAGAAATAGAAGAAGCTGAATTTGTGAGTATGTGGGATCTGACCTGGACAAAAAGAATCTCAACTCCATACCCATTCATAAGGCTTTATACTGCCATTAAAAAGGTCCTTGCTCTGTTGCCAACCTCTATGGTGATAGATATGAAGAGTGAGAGAAGGTATGTGGCAGCCAGGAAAGGTTGTGAGTATATTCATATTCACCCTGACCATGAGGGAGTTCTTCATGCAGTTGCTTGGGAGAAAGCATAAGTAAGTTTCTGAGCAACAGCACTTCCTGATAAAGATTCCCAAAATTTGACCTAGTGGCTGCAAATGCATGCACTACATCCAGCCTCTTGTTGAGGTAGGTAGCCTACCTCAGTTACTCTGCACATAACCAGCCGGCCCTGTGGAATATGCTCCTGCCACTGTGTCAGAATTTTCCATTCTAAAGAAAGCATCATCCAGCACATACAGTGGATGCTGGTTTTGAAGCTGCTACAGTGTAATTACACAAAAGTTAACCAACACTGAGATATGGTGTAGTTGCTGTAAAGAAATATCACCTTATAGTGCACTTGTTCCTAGCGGGGTGGTTTGACATGTTTTCTATGATTCTAGTTTGGTTTGGGTTTGGCAGAGTATAGTTTAAGTTCGGTTCAGTATGATTTGATAAATAAAAGTTTGGGTTCAAATTCAATTTGGTTAGAGTTTTTATTTTTTCAGTTCAAGCTCAAGTTCAATTTAGGTGTCTCCCTGCTGCCTCCATGAGGATTCTCCTCATCTCACATAATCTGAGTTCAAATTTAGTTCAGGTTCATCCTCTGTTTTCTTAGGGTTCAAGTTCAGTTCAGATCAGGTGAAAATCTAAAAGTTCGAGTTTAGTTCAGGTTTGGTTCATGGAGGAAGCCTCCTTCTAGTTGTTGTGAAAGAAATGCAGGTCATTCAATGCAGTTTTTTTACTGCAGCTGCATTATACCATGGTACTGGTCAACATTTGTACAACTCTTACTGCAAATACCAAGCTTAAATGGCTGTTGATGTAAACAACACTGCAGCTCCAGTTATAGCAAATTCTATGGTCTTTAAGAGATTTTCATAGCTCTGGACTGTCATAGGACATGCAAAATGAGGTAGTTGATTTCTCCTTAGAAAGTACATCATTATTTGGTGACAAAACTGAAGGCTACATAAACAAATTAAAGTACAAAAAACAACTTTCAAAAATGCATTGGACAAAGAGTTCCTGAATGTCTTATAGGCCTTATAGGAAGGGTGTATAACAGGAGTGCACACCCTGTGTGCACCATGAATACACAGTTCAAAGGGCCCAAGGGAGAAGAAAAGGCAGAAGGAGAGCCAGGCAGAAATTTCCATCAGCTCCTCCAGCCAAGGCAAAGCACAACCTGAAAAACAAGAAATTCAGAACGGTAACCCTCCAAACAATGATTCTGTCCCTACAGCATGGGGAAAATGAGATCACTAGTACTAAATGTATGTTTGTTAGTTGAAAGTTTGTTAGATTACAAGCCATTACGATTCAATAAAACAAACATAAATATGGATTAAAAAAAAACATAAAATACAATAAATGAAAATTGCGTACCTACCGTAATTCTTGATCTTTCTGTGTATCTTCACCATTCATCACTGCTGGGTTCTTGCTGGAGGATCAGAACCCCATGGGAGTTCTTTTTTTCATTTTTGCAAGGGGATGAGTCGATATGTGGACAGCGCCACCCTTGAGACCAATGCATTGCATATCTATGGTTTGAAACAGGTAGTTAAAGAAAATGCTAGAGAACAACATATGTTGGCTCTTATACTTACTAACATGGAAGAAGCTGTAGAAAGAGTTGTTGTAATGCAACCACTGGGTGGCGGTGATCAAAGGATGGTCAAATGTCAAATATCTGAGGATACCTGCAAAATTACTGGAAAAACAACCATTAGAGACTATGTGAGAGCAAACTATGTACAAATGAAACAAGTGCTAGGGGCTCGAAACTGGAAGGAAATCACGGGTCAGTCACTGCAAGACATGTGAATTATGCTAAATAGTATTTTACAACGGTGTATAGAAACCTTTGTTCCTTGCACTGAGAAGTATAATAGGAAAGGAAGAGTTTCCTAGTGGTTGTCTCTTAAAATAAAAGAATAATGATCATTAGGAAAGAGAAGTCCTATAAAAGACTTAGGAAAAAGCCATCCCCTAGGAGGCATGAAGCCTATAACGGGGTGTTAAAAAATTTACAAAAGCCATAAGACATGTAAAGGCAGAAGCTGAAATAAGATTAGCTAAAAAGGCAAGGGACAATGGGAAGTCATTGTATAATTGTATTGCAAGTCTCAAAAATGGAAGGAGTCAGATACATACTTTAAAGGAAGGGGATTCTGAAATTATGGGCGAGGAACAAATGGCAAATATGTTTAACAAACACTTTCTAAATAGATCTAAGAAAGATAATTGTGATTACCAAGTCGAATAGGTCTCAGCAGAAGAGGAAGATGATATACCAGTAATAACAGCTAAACAGGTATTTGAAAAATTAAAAAAAAAAAAAAAAACTAAATAAATACAAATCAAAAGGGCCGGATGATTACCTTTCTAGATTTTTGTCAGAAATGGCTGAGGAGTTGACAGCATCCTTGGCATTGCTATTTAATAGCTCCCTGAAGGAAGCTAAGGTTTTGGACCTATGGAAAACTGCACATATAACACCAATACACAAATCAGGTGATACAAAAAATGTGAGAAATTATAGGCCAATTAGCATAACCAGTGTAACTGGAAAAATAATGGAAGGATTTGCCAGCGAATTTCTAGAGGATAACATAACATTAAATCACATAAATGTAAGTCAATATGGGTTTAAAAAAGGGAAGTCCTGTGTGAGTAATCTTATGACCTTTTTTGAACCAGTAAGGTGCTAGACGTGGGTCTCCTGGTGGATGTGGTTTATTTGGATTTCAGTGGAGCATTTGAGTCTGTGTCACATTAAACGCTGCTGAATTTGATGCAAAATCTGGGAATTAGAAAATACTTGGTGAAATGAGTGGCATTGTGCCTGACTAATAGGCATCAGAGAGTCAGGATCAGAGGTGTTTTATTTGAGGAGGGGGAGTGTCACCAGCAGAGTCCCTCAGGGCCTGATCCTGGGACATAAATTATTCAGTATTATGATATCCACAATGCAGGTATTGGATGGGTCTGGATCTGCAAGTATGCAGATGACTCAAAGATTGGAGCAGTAGTGAATGTTACTGACTCGATTATAATTCTCCATAAACAACTGGATAGATTGGAGAAATGGGCAGGAGAGAATAAACTAGAGTTCGACATTGGAAAATGCAAAGTGATGCATCTTGGTCCTAACAACAGACAAGCACAATATGAGTAGAACAAAAAGCCACTATCAGTCACTGAATATGAAAAAGACCTGGGAGTGGTGCTGTCAAATGATTTAATCTTTGTCAGACATACTCATGAAATCGTGACCATGGCAAATAAGGTCACATGAAACATCTTAAGAAATATTAAAAGTAGAAACAGGGATGTTATGGTTTCCTTGTTTAGATCTTTGGTCAGGCCAAAACCGGAATATGGAGCACCATTCTGTACGCCCCAAGAATCAGGTTTATGTAAAAAGGTTGAACATGTCCAACCTAGATTTTCCAAAAAGATATATGTGATGAAAGATCAGGACAATAAAAACAGATTGTATTCAGTAGGATTATTCTATGTGTCATATCGAAGACTGTGAGGTGATTTATGTTTTGTGTACAAAGCCATGAAGAATGGCTTATTGTGGGAATATGCAAGGTTATGTTGGAAGGAGAGAGCGGGTATGCCAATAAGAGGGCACTCAAAGCAACTGAAGTGAGTAAAACACATCACCACTAAGAGAGGGAGGTGTTTCAGCCAAAGGGTGGTGAACATTTGGAACACTCTCCCATGAGAGGTGGTGGGTGTGGATAGTATGGCAGCCTTTAAGTCCACACTGGATAGACATATGGGAGAACAAAAATGGGAATTTATCCACTAATCAGTGGTAGGACCATTAATGGCTCTAGAAGCTACTGGTCCTGATATTCTTACCTATGAACCTATTGTGTGGTGCTCGCCGGCTGGCCAGTAACTGATGCCAACCCTTCCCCAGTCCCAGTTCTGCACACTGGAGAGTGATAGAGAAGAAGAGAGAGGGTAGAGCAAGGGAGCCCAAATGACAAGAAAAGGAAAGGATATAGAAACCAAAAGAAGGAAAAAAAAAACAAGGAGAGGACAGAAAGAGAAGCCTAAGGGTTAGGGGCAGGGAGGTTCCAACCTCTGGGTGAGTAGGGGAGGGATAAATAAGGGAGGGAAAAGAAGACAGAAGGGAGCAGAGAGAGAGAGAGAGAGAGAGAGAGACAACAGAGGGGAGACACCATATCAGAATGACAGAGGCCCAGAGGACTGCTTAAAGATGGAGAAGACACCACTACTTTAGGCCAATAAGTCTTCTCCCAAGGCAGAGAAGAACCATAACCAAGGCTAGGAAGAAGGAGCCTGACACAAAGCCCAGGAGGGTAGGTAGAGTGGCTATTCCGAGGAATCTTTTTACTGGACCAAGGTAACATTTAAGTGTCTCCCCCTCTTGTCGAATGTTATCATGAAGCAGGAACAGGACCGCTCTGAAGAAGTATCCCCCTGAGGAGAAACACACACAACCAGGAGGGTTTTTGAGAATTTTAGAGAAGCATCACCTTCAAAGGAAGAGAATTTTGAGAATTTAGATAATTTGGAGAATTTTAACAAGTGTTACGTCCAGAAGAGGAGAATGATACAATAGAGGATTTTATTATTTTCTGAATAATAGGTGGAAGAGACTCCTGAGGGGAACATCACAGGGGAGACTGCTTGAGCAGCAGTTGGAGGAAGGAGAATGATCTGGTAGGGGTCACCAGGGTTCCCCTCCAACACCGCTTCAAGAAACCACTGGTTTGATTGAAGCAGAGTGAGGGTACAGTGAAGTCTCGAAGAGAAAGTTTCTAACAGGGCAGAGAGGAGACCCAGGTGACCCCCAACAGGGGGTTAACTCCCTGCCTGTCTTTCCAGTCAACATGCTTAAGGTAGAGTTGAACCACAGAGTACCAGAGAAGGACCATATGTTCCCCTAGTTGAGAAAACAAACAGGGAGGAGGATCACTCAGGGACTGAGGCCTAAGAGGGGAAAGTAGGGGGGGAGCAGTGATGAATATTGAAGATAGACAGAAAGATCAAGAATTATGGTAGGTACGTAATTTTCATATCTTATCTGTGGCAATCTTCACCATTCATCACTAATGGGTGATTATTAAACTCCCTGAAGGGGACCCGGTACCTTCCTAAGGGACCAAAGTCCCTTAGCCTCCAGTGGGGAGACACCAAAGGAGGGAACCGTTCCTGGCCTGGGTAGGCCTGAGACTGGTCTGGGTGAGGTGGGGCTCTCCAAGTAGGAAAGGCAACTCACCCCTGCAGCTCCAGCCTCACCCCGTGAGAGAAAAGATGGGTTCCCCGGAATGAGGAGGCAGTCACCCTATGATCAGCCATGAGTGATAACCGGGAAAGACAAAGCCATGTCGCACGCCTAGTGCAGATCACTGTCCCTGCCAGCTTGGAAGCCATCTCACTGGCATCATAGGATGCCCTTACTTGGTGCCTTGCAAGCTCCAGGCCTATCACAGAGAGGACAATGGCTTGTCTGGTCACCTCTGAATCAGACAGAGAGACTAGGATCTGTCCTAGCAGAGGTCATAAGCACCAGTTGTAGGCAGCATGATGGGCCTGATCAGCTGAGAGGGATAACAGGAGATGTGCCAAAAGGAAAGCCCTCCTCCTCCAACAATCAAATTCAGCAGAATCTGAATCTGGAGGTCAGTCATGTCTTGGACATCTATGCTACGAGGGTGTGTCCAGGAGTTTCACGCCAGAAGGGGGGAGAGCTAAGGCTTCTGGAGACCCTAGGAGTGCACAGTACCTCTGGTGGAGGTCCCTCAGGGCTGGTGCAAGGGTTGCAAGACCTTGGTAGACATGGTACGATGCCTCCCTGAAGGGAGAAGGCTAGGTGGGAACCACCATGTTGGCTGCACTGAACTTACCATAAAGGCATGCACCATCCGATCAGGATTGCGATTGCCTAAAGAAGAGATATGGCGCTTGTCAAGCAACCCTGAAAGGAAGAATTGATAACCAGACAAATCAGCTGTGGGGGAGAGGTGGACAGAAGACTCCTGTCCCTCAAAGGAGAAAGATGAGGGAGCTGATGAGGTTGGAGAGTCAGGCATGGGCTGCACTGGGGAATGGTGGAACACCTGCTCGTCCATGGACCTGTAGTGGGCAGGGAAAAATGCAGCCATAGACCTGAACTGCTCCAAGGCAAGAGATTCCATTGGACCAGCATGGCCTGGGATTGAGGGAGGGGTCAGCAGAGGTAATGTGGCCAGACACCTCTTAGGAGGAGCGCAACCTCTGCCCCTGCCTCTCTCTCCCTACCAAAATACCAGCTTCTCTGCCTCTCTTTAGTCATGGCCAAGTTCCACCCCCTTCCTTGAAGTATGTCAGTTAACTATCCTAACCCCATCATTTCTTCCTAAGCTGGTATCCCTCTTCTTGTCTTTCTCCCTCCTTTTAAGTGAACATTCCAGCTGTACCCAGATATGAGCCTATCTGTTGTAAAGGCCCTCTCACTCAAATGTTGATGTACATGTGTGTATTATTCTTCTTTGTATAATATTGCATTACGTTTTACCATATTGCTGTAGTGTGATTTTTGTATGACCAGGTCCATCTTGCAAATGAGCCCTGTTCAATGATGCCTGCCTGGATAAATAAAGATTTTGATTGATTGATTGACCTCTGCCAGGGCTTGGTGACTGTATGGGAGATCTGAAGGAAGGAGAAAACCCACTGGTCTCTGCAGTCAGAGGCCACTGAGGTGAGCTGGAATGGACAGGAATGAGTCCAAAGGGCCCCCCCATGAGGCAACCAGGGCTGCATCAGCTCAAAAGGGCAGCCCCTAGCATCCAAAGATGAAGGTCCTCCCAGGGTGACCTCAGAGGAGATAACAGGACCATTGCTGCAACTCCTTCCTGAACTCCTGATGGCTCTCAGGGAAGGGTGTTGGCCCCAAGCCTGTCCCCTCAACCCCTAGGACTCAGAGAGAGCCCTCTTCTTCAGGATCAGCTTAGGCAGCTTGATCCCCGTGGTTGACTCCTGAAAGGCAGACATTGGGAGACCACCCTCCCTTGCCAGAGGCACTCCAGCCAGCCAAAAACTGGAGCCAACCTGAGCAGCCCTAGGAGGGGGTACACCTCTAGAAGGAGCAGGCCAACCACCATCTCCAGTCTGCTCCCTGGTGACCCCCAGAGCACCCGAGGACTGGTCAGAACTACTGACACTAGATCTAGTGGTAGCTGCTGACTCCATCGAAGAGTGATAAAATGGAGCTGAAGCATTGGGCATGTAGGAACTGGAGGATTCTAAGGAATCCAGGAGACAGTCTGTGTTAGTCTCCAAGTCATCCTCTGAGGAGAAGGCCCAGACCCGTACCACTCCCCGATCCCTCCCACCTGCGGCACCCATGGTGCTGTCACTGTCCCCGGCACTGCGAACAGTGTCAAAGTCAGCAGAGGTGCTGGAGGCCAGTGCCACACCACCAACAGTGCTGGCCACATACCCTGTGCCACTGGGATCTGAGGCAGCACTGGCAGGTCACACCAAGGATGATGCCGGACCAGGGCCAGAGGCCCCATGCCACAATGCCAGGGGAGCATTTGCCTCTGAGGAGGTGACTGCCAGGATGGTGCCTCCCACCTGACCCATGGAAGAGTCAGGCCAGGCCTCCTGCAGCATGAAAGGGGTTTCCACCAAGGCAAGGCTTGGAAGGGTGGAAACCCCCTCCTCTGTGGGCCCATATAGGACTGGGAGGGGACCTGGAGGAAAGGTCAAGAACTCTGCATTTGGTGTCCTGAGTACGAGCCTGTCCCCCAAAAGTCAGCGGCACATGTTCGACTTGGAATGCATGCGAGTCCAAATTTTGACAGTCTATGGAAAAAGAAGCATCGCAACAATCCATGTCTTGGTTAGGGCCCAAGCAGGTCAAGCATCAGTCATGCTGGTCCATGATGGTATAAATTCAGCCACAGGGACACTGCCTTATAGAAGGCTGACCCACCTAGGGAAGTTTCTTTTTGTCCCCTGAATGAGACATGACTGGAATGAAAACACAACAAATAAGCAATAACACTTGGCATCGTTGCAAGTAAAAAGAAAGGCCATACTGGTTGATGGCGCCGAGGAACGCAGCAGTACAGAACTAGGACAAGTCAGTGCTGACAGAATTAGGCCACTGATGCAGTACAAAAAGTCTTCACATGAGGTCCTAGCTCACTCTACAGCAGGAGAAGCAGAACTAAGACTGGGCAGGGGTCAACGTCAGTTACTGGCCAACCCGCGAGCGCCACGCAATGCATCAGCCTCATGTATGATGACACCCCCAACATCGACTCCTCTCATTTTAGAAAAAAAAGTGCTCCTGTGGGGTCCTGATCCTCTGGCCAGAACCCACCAATGATGAATGGTGAAGATTGAAACAAATAAGGTCTACATTATTTTCAGCATTTATGAATGTATACATATATAAAAATGTTCTCTTGTGGTGCACATACATACATACATATATATATATGAATTAAACAGCATATACACTACATATCCATTATGTCACATAGTGCAATGTAATGCATACAATACCTAAAATAATGAATGAATATTATCATATCCTAATAAGAATCTGCTACAGAAAGTATTTGAGGTTCAGAGTAGGGCATGCTCAGTTTCAATTCAAAGCAATGCCTTTTGGTCTGACCACAACACCCAGAGTGTGCACAAAGTGCTTGTCAGTCATGGCAGTGTACCTGCACAGGCAGGTTATAGTGGTATTTTCTAACCTAGACAACTGGTAAGTGTGTGTTAACAAAAAAAAAAAAAAAGAACACAAGAGTAAACAGGTGCTCAATTAATAGAGCAAGGAGCACCCTGTAGAAGTTTAGTTTCCTGTTAAACTTAGAAAAGTCGAATTTGTAATCCATATAGATTCTGGAGTTCACTGGCACAGAGCTGAACACAGAACTGGGCAAAACACTCCTTTTCTGCAAAGGGCAGAATCTCAGATTCAGTGTGCAAAACCATTCCAGATGGATCATAAAAGGACTATGTAAGGACTTCTGTGCCACATGGCCTTGGCAACATCAGTGGTACCATGGGTACGATTGCAAAAGTGGGATGTCTAGTGCCACCTCAGAAGACATGGACAGCAAAGAAGTGCAATGCTGCAACAGCAGGTGCCAGTATCAAGCAGGGTAATGCAGCCACTGACATGGTGGAAAGAATTAGGCAACCTCAGAGAGGGTATCCCCATAATTCAGTTCTTGTCTGCAAGAGTTCTGGCCAGAGATGAAGCTCTACAAGGATTGGTAGGACATTTGGAGAAAAGAACAGCAAATGTAATTTGGAACCCTCAAGTAAGAAAGGAGCACATATATTTGCTGGAACTCTGAGCAGTGCTCCTTTCCATGAAGTCCTTCTCCTCCTCCCTGTTACAGGACCAAATGCTCCTGACAAAGACAGACAGTACTATCAGCTATGCATTATGTAAACATACAGGAAGGCACTGGGTCGTTAAAACTCTGTACAGAGTTCATGAAGATCTGAAACATGGCACACAGCTTAAATGCAAACGTAGCTACAGTACAAATGGCAGAACCGGAGAATGTACCAGCAGATGGAACATGTAACCTATGAGTGGTATTTGAACCAAGGCATTTTAAACTGCATTTTAGAGATAGGGAGTAAGAGAGATAGTTCTGCTTGCTTAATGAGAAAGCTATCCCAGTTCTATTACAGGACTCCCTCAACGGGTACAGTTTCATGAGATGCACCAGCCCTTCTCCGGAGAAACAGGTTCCTGAATGCATTCCCTCAATTTCTACTAATTTAAAAGTGTTGCTGAAATTGAGAAGGGAGACTGCTTTATGGATTCTGATGGCACCAGACTGCACAAGGCAGTCTTGGTACTCAGTGATATTATTAAAGGCACAAAGAATACCAATAGATCTGCCACTGAGGCATAATCTGCCAACACTGTCCCAAAGCAGTGTGACTACCCTGGCATCATATCACTTCATTTGAAAGCACATTGTAGGCCTTAAGGAGTTTGAATATGTTTTTTTGAACCTCTCAAACCAGGTCCAGGAAGTGTTAACATTTGCTAGACAACCAGTAACTCGGAAAACGTACAAGTAACAATGGAATGGATTCACTATTTCATGTGAATCTCATCATATCTATGAAAAAATTCTAAACACATTAGTTGTTTTGGCTTACTTGGTACATTTACAGGTTCAAGGCCTAAAAACGTCTACCCTGAAGCAGCATCTTGGCAGAAATGTTTGCTTTCAGATCTATAAGCAGGGAAAACTCCTTACTGGCTCATCTAGTGTTCAACAGATTTTGCAACGGCCTGAACCACTTAAATCCTCCTGTATAGAAACCAATCCCACCATTAGATTTAATCCTGGTTCTTTTATAGTTAATGAATTCTCCCTCTGGGCCTATGTCTTCATAAGAGTTCGAATACCTACCCTCAGAACTGTGCTTTTAATAGCTATTACTTTTGCATGAAGGGTCAGTGAGTGGCAAGCATTCTGGAAATACCTGAAAACAAACAATAGTTTGTCATTTATGGTGAGGTAGGAAAAGGTCAACCTGCTGCAAAAAAGACAATATCTTTTTGGATGGTTTCTAGCAATACGTTATACTACATTATACATTGGTGTCTGAAAATTCTGTAACCTCATTGGTCAAAACATGTCACATGACTGGATGAATCCTGCATAACCCACAGCTGAAGAATGGCATTTATAAGAAAACATAATTAAACGCATTTTAAATTTATTTTACACAGGAGTCCATTGTATGATAGCAATAAGGCACTCCAGGGTGTAAGTTATTGAGTGATTTACCCACTTCTTGTGTGGTTAAGTCACTTGGCCACACCTCGTGACACACCTCACAAGGCATGGGTAAATCCTACACCCTGTTGTGCCTTATTGCTTAAGTAAGGCTGGCAAAAAGCCACTAAAAGGTTTAAGAGTGCATCCTTTGAGAGATACATCAGCCGCTGTGGTAGGAATGAACCATGTACCCTTGCTAGTGGTGTGTAAGGTAGCCACATGGTCTACAGTATGTATTTTCATTTCTCACTGTCTTACCATTCAAACTAGGTGGGATACTAGATCTGGTACTTTTGTGTTTCATAACCCTGTCCCTGAATATGTTCTGGACCCTGCCTCTCAATGTACAACAGCATATGGTCTACAATTTGTATGACATCAGAAATACATTTGCATTGCTAGAAGAAACCAAATCTAGTCAGAGCCAATATGGCTGCAAAATAATTTTAGAGAATGTTCATGATATCAGGAATTAGTAGTGTTTTTTGTTAAAGGTTTTATTTAATTTTTTTATATTGCATGTAATATGGCATGTAATATGTTGCATTTACTGTCCTACTAGAGGACATGCCTGGTACTAGCTGACCCACCCCCTTATAGCCACCCCCAAGCTGACTATTTTCAGTCCCCATCCCTGTACTACAGGCTGCTGAGATCCTTGTCTCTGTGTTTCCCCATAAGCTCATAGTCGTACTCTGTTTAAGGTTTTTGGCAGTAGCTTCAGTAGCTGGTTACTTGTTATTCTCTACTTATATTCCACATTACAGTATGTCTCTCTGTTTGCATTACCATTGCACTGTTTTGCACTGTTTGATTAAATGTTCCCATTAGTTGCTGTTACTGTGTACATTCCTTCCCATGAAGTGTGAACCGCAGCTTACTTTCTGTTGTACTGTATATGCCATGTACTTGATGTGGAACTTTTGCAAAACAGCTTTTGTTCAACAGTTTTTGCCAAACAATGAAATAAATAAATATGGCATATAGTGTCATATATGAAAGAGACATTAGCAGTCTGTTACTAATGTGACACATCCTCGGGATATGGGGAGGCTCACAAAGTTACAACTGGCAATAAAGGTAAGGGAAAGTATAACATCAAACCTAGTATTAAGTACCCACAAGGAACATTTTCAACAGTTGGTTAGATTCACTAAGATTCATTAAGAAAGAAGGAAAGAACAAAAGTCAGAGAGCCCATATATGCTTTTGTCAATTATCCATAATAAGGGAACAATTTGACAAGGTCATTCTATCTCGTCTATTTTTGAAAGTCTCTTTTGATTCACTTATAACCACATCAGTGAGTAATGCATTCCATTGTTTAGTTACTCTTTGAAAGAAAAAATATCCACATTTATTTGTGGAAAACTGTTTTCTATTTAACTGTATGGGATGACCCCTTGTATTGACATGGATTTGTTTAAATTCTAAGCCCATATTTGTCATCAGGTAATCATTATTAATAACTTTCTTTACAAACATAAGATCCCCTCTTGGGGCCAGATTCTAGAAGGGTGGTGTAAGTTGCTGCCGAATGCAATTTGCGCCACCCACAACTGTGACATTGACCCTGTGTCCTATTCTAGAAGGGGCAGAGTCATTGCAGCTAAATCCTGCAATTTGTGACATGCGGCCAGGTATGCCATTCTATGGGCATACCTGGTGATCATGTTGCAAGCAGCAACAGAGGGGCGGTGCAGTCAACTCCCCACCCGTGCCCGACCTTAGAGTCACCAGGTCGCATATGCATATACCCCAGTAGTCTAGTGCCCCCATTAATGTACAAATATGACACCTCCACTCTTTGTAGTCTAAGTGCCCCAGAACTGTATAATAATTATATCGATCCCCGTATCCCTGCTAGTCTAATGCCCCTCAACTGTATAATAATTATATAGATCCCTGTATCCCTGGTAGTCTAGTAGCCCCCACCCACCCATGCCAGCACCCCCATCCATCCCCAGCTGGCTACTGGCACAGCCCACTTCTCACCACCACGGCCAGTCGCCAACTGAGTTCAGTATCAGCATGTACTGAAAAGATGCGCTCAGATATTAATATTAATATTAACATTACGAAAATGATGGTGACACTGTCCATTAGCAGAGGTCATAAAATGCTTGTGTTGAAAATTTGGTGACAATACTCCATAAAATGACTGTGTTATGAGCATGCATTGCGCAGTTTGTACGCACGCTCGTACGTTCGCAAATGTATAATATTTTCACTCCACATTTTCAACAGTGCCATTGTTCTACACCTCCTAATGAACATTACAGCTGTCATTTTTCACAACCTGAACAAAATCTGTTTTCGCAGTTCTGGCGCACAATTGCGCAGTTGCTGTGGAAAGCCCGTGTTCGAGACACATTATGAAAATGGCAGTGACACTGTTCATTAGCAGATGTCCTAAAATGCCTACGTTAAAACTTTAGGGATGAAGGTCAATAAAATGAGTGTTTTACAAGCTCGCGTTGAGCAGTTTGCATGCATGCTTGTGACTTTGTGAATTCGTAATACTTTCACTCCAGCTGTTCATCATTGGCATTTTTCCATTCCTCTTTATGAACAGTACAGCTGACTGAAATGTGTTTTTGCACGTCCAGTGCAGAATTGCACGGTCACTGTGCGAAATCACTTTTCGTGACACTTTGAGGAAATGACGGTGACACAATTCATCAACAGAGGTCCTAAAATACCTATGTTGAAAATTTAGTGGTGAAAGTCCAGACAATGACTGTGTTGCAAGCGTGTATTGCACAGTTTCCAGGCACCTTTGTAACTTGGCCAATCTGCAATATTTTCATGCCACGCTTTCACCACTGACATTTCTGCACACCTCATTATCAACAGTCCAGCTGCCATTTTCCACAGCCTGCCCAAAATGTGTTTTTGCAGCTCTGCCACACAGTGGCATACTCGCTGTGCAAAATCACCTTTTGGGACTCATTAGCAAACTCACTGCGCTATGCCTCTCCACCTCCGCCAATGACAATGCCAACGAGACAACATTCGGCATTGACAAATGCTTGATAGTATTTATCCTATGAATTCACACATGCTTTTTTTATGAAGCTGGTTAAATTTTACTGCTGACTATGGAATAAAGTTGCTTTTTATTTGATGTACAAGTGGCAAGTACAGCAAAGTGCAATTATGCAGTGAATAGCAGGGAGCAATGCTAAAATAGGTAAGTGCAAAAAACAACTAACATTTCTTTCTGAAACATCACTGGAGCTGTGCCCCATTGTCGGCTTACTTTCATTGACATTTGGACCTGGGAGCTGGGCAGCCAGTGTCAGAATGAAGGGTTGGCATCACTCGGGCTTGACTGTCATGGTTCGCTTACTTTTTTCATTTCCTGACTGACTCCAGGTTTGGGCACTTGGTGTCAGAATTGGGGGAGTTTGGTGGAACCGGGGTTAAGCAGCAAGTGCCTACTTACTTTTCATTTTAGTTTATCATGCAACCCCAGAACTGGGCACCCAGTGTTGTGGGCAGGGAGCAGAACTGGAGTTTGGCTCCTTGTGACTGCTTAGCTATATTAATAGTAGCAGCTTCAGGTTTTAAAACAGAAGCAAGACACACATGCCTCTGACTGCTCTGTGTTTGTGTCACAGATTCCCCACCTGGGCCTTATCCAGCATGCCCGTCACACCTGGCTGTTGCAGACCTTCACATGTGTTTGCCCCTCACCATTTCTTGTATCTACACCCAGCCTTTCAGTAAAAGTGGTATGCCCTGGACTCTTGGATATTTGGAGCCCAGTCATCAGTCCCCGGCATCAAGTCAAGGCTGACTGCTCAAACCCCAAGTAAAATGTGTCTGATTTTATAAAATTTTAATCCACTCAGTCCCCTGTATCAGGAGAGATTACATTTTCTTTAGTTAATTAAAATAAAGTAACAAATCTCTTTTGGAATGCAGACACCTCCTGAGACTTACAATACCTATTAATAAACAGTGAGGAATTGGAAATTATGGCCCTTCAGTCCTTTACAACATTAGATGAATATGTGACAGTTGATTACTATATTACAGAGAAGGGCTGGACATGATTGGCAGAGTCCCTTACAATATTAAATTACTGTATTACAGTGACGGCTGACCCTACAGTCCTTTGCAACATCACATTAATATGTTACAGTGAGGGACCTAGTATCCCATATAACCTTAAATTACTATGTCACAATAAGGGCTTGGGCATGATGGACCTAGAGTCTTTCACAAAATAAATTACTGTGTTACAGTGAAGGGTTGGACATGCTAAACCCAGAGTCCCTTACAACATTAAATTACTACGCTGCAGTGAGAGGTTGGATATGATGGACTTAGTGACCCTTGTGACATTAAATTACCATGTTACAGTGAGAGGTAGGACATGATGGACCTTGAGTCTCTGACAACCTTAAATTACTATGTTGCAGTGAGAGGTTGGACATGCTAGACCCAGAGTCCCTTACAACATTAAATTACTATGCTACAGTGAGGAGTTGGACATGATGGACCTAGAGTCCCTTACAACATTAAATTACTATGCTACAGTGAGGGGCTGGACATGATGGACTTAGTGACCCTTATGACATTAAATTACCATGTTACAGTGAGAGGTAGGACATGATGAACCTTGAGTCCCTGACAACCTTAAATTACTATGTTACAGTGATGGGTGGACATGATGGACCTAAAGTCCCTTATAATATTGAATTGCTATGTTACAGTGAGGGGTTGGACATGATGGACCTAGAGTCCCTTACAACATTTAATTACTATGTTACAGTGAGCAGTCATGCATGATGAATGCAGAGTCCTTACAACATTAAGTTACTATGTTAAAGTGAGGGTCCAAAAATCATGGACCCAGAGTTTCTTACAAGCTTTTCCAGGTCCTCTGCATGCATGGAGGGGCAGCACTGTTTGAGGATTGTCTTGTCTTCCATATACTGACTTTTGTAGCTACAGCTGTATGCCTTCCTACTTGCTAGCCCCACATGCTGTGAGGCTTGTTCAAATAGAATTAAAAACTGTAAATGTGGAGGTGGACATTGAACAGCAAAATAAAACAAAAGAAGTGAGTAATTTTAAAAACTTTGTAAAAACAAAATACCTTTATCGGTCTGAACAACAAGACATAAAATAAGCAGGTTCTCATCACAATTTGTGGCCCAAAAACTCCAGATTGTGAATCAATCATAGGCTCGATTAGCAGTTACAGTAGTGCTAATCATTGTTATGTATGGGCAATCTCTAGGGAAATGGCAGTATGCTATGGAAGAATAAATCAGAATGGCCAAATCCTGATCTCAGTGGCCACGAGATTCTTGGCAGCCAGTTTCAAAAATGGCTGCCAAGAATCTTGTGGCCACTAAGATTGGATTTAGACTTTCTGATTGCTTCTGATTGACTAGGAAGTGTTGGAAAGACAAATCCTGTTGTTTGGAGGGTCAGTCTTTCATTGTTGGTGCCATGTTTGTGAGGACCGGGATGATGTTCAGAATCACCAAAAGATGTTTGGGGCTGTAAAGGACTAGCAGCATGAGCAGCTTCCATCCCATTGTGAAACCCACAGAAGTGACCATCTTGGACTGCTGCATCAGTGTCGGGACCCAGGAGCTTGAGAGCCTGAGGATTGAGTCAGGTCAACCAAGAGCTGCAAGTAAAAAAAAATCCCTGGTCCGTTGCCCTGATAGATGTCTGATATCACAGTAAGAATTCTGCACCTTGAGGTAAGGGGTCTAAGGGCAAAAGGTTGTGGTAGGTTAGGGGTAACATGAATTACATTTGTCCTATCATGCTGGCAGCCAAACTCTCATTAAAAAGTACTGTATGCTGAAACAGGAGTCCACTAACAAAGGTACTGATTGAATGATAGTAAAAACATGGGTGTTTTGTTGTGAATCAGTTTAAAAATGATAGCATTCAAGGTAATAACAACACTTCGCTAAATGTGAGAATTATTTCAGTTGAATATACAGTGATGCCTACAGTAGTACAATTGAACAGTAATATAAATCTACAAATATTGTTGACTGAGTGGAAATTTCAGATAAGTAAAAGACAGAGGGAGGTACTGTTCCTTTTCTCCTGCAGGTTTAGATTAGCAGATCATGGTAGGCAAACAGTGGGACTTTGTTTGCACATTGGCTGCACTCAGGACTCCTGTTTCTGAAGCCTCAGCCCAGAAAATGTGTCAGTTGGCTTGATGCTTGATGTGGTTAAGTCAAGAACTCCACAGCTGCTAGCCAGGTCTGCCTTAGTTTGGTTGGGGTTCATACAGTTCCCAAACTATGTGTAGAACATTTTGTCAATATATACAATGTTAAGTTTATTTATTTATTGAAAAGTTTCACCAGGAAGGCACACTGAGAGACAAGTTGCTCATCTTCTGATGTGACCTGGGGGGAAAGGGGTACAATAGGAATGAGACATTAAACATTCAATTTACAAGATCAACATTAACATATAGCTGTAAGGCAGGAATTACAAACAGTGTTACAACAGTGTTGTACATAATAGGTAAAAGACTGGACAATAATAAGTTTCATGTTAGTAAGTAAACAAGTGCTTACATGAAAGAAAAGGGGGAAAGGAGAGGAAGGGGAAGAGTCGTGTCCCTGGAGACCCCTTCAGGATGTCAGGAACCCTGCAAGGGGACCAGGGGGGACCAAAGAGAAAGGGATAAGGCAGTGTCCCAGAGAGACCCCTCAGGACATGGGGAACCCTACAAGGAGGCTGTGGGGCTAGATAGAAAGGGGTATAAGGCTGTAGGGATTTAAAGAGGGAGAAGAGAGAGAAGACGAGATGCGACTTAATGCTAGGAAGGGAAATATGACCTAACCCAAGAGAGGACCCTTCAGGATGTAGCATACCCTGCAATGGAGTTGGAAAAGGTCAGTAGATAGGGATTAGGAGAGGGAGGGAGTGAAAGTTGAAGTTGAGGGGAAAGAGAATTTGCACCTTTGGAGGAGAGGGGGACTAATTAATAGTCTATTGGGATGCATTGGACCCTGCTAGTAGTCATGGAAAGCCAAAATAGTGGCTAGATAGAATAGGGGCGATATGCTTAGGCTCAGTTGGACCCCTTCAGGAGGCTGAGAACCCTGCAAGGGGACTGTGATGGCCAGGGAGAAAAGTAGATAGGGGAGGGGAAGGAAAGGAGACAAGACTAGGTCCAGTAGAACCCCCTCAGGATACTAAGAATCCTGCAAAGGGGACTGAAAAGACTAGGGAGAAAAGTAGATGGTAAGGGGAAGAGGATGAAACAAGCCTAGGCCCAGTAGGACCCCTTCAGGATGCTGAGAACTCTGTAAGGGGACTGTGAAGGCTAGGAAGAAAAGGTAGAATGGGGAAGGGGGAGGAGAGGAGACATGCCTAGGCACAGTAGGGCCCATTTAGGATGCTGAGAACCCTGCAAGGGGATTGTAAAGGCTAGGGGTTAGGTATATGGGGAGGGGAAGAGAGAAGACGAGCCTAGATGCAGTAGTACCCCTTCAGGATGCCGAGAGCCCTTCAAGATGATTTCAAGTCTAGGGAGATAGGAGGGATGGTGGGGGAAGGGAGTAGATGAGAGATACAAGCCCCATGGGGGGCAGGAGAGGGACCCATGGAGAGCTTTCAAAGTCCATTACATTCTGTTGGAGATCAAGGGAGGCCAGTAAGAGGGGAACAATTTGGGGAAGAGAGAAGAGCTAGAAATTTTGGGTGGGGTTGCACAGGTAACATTAGGTGACGGTGGAGGGGCAGGGTTTGTCTAGGGCTTAGAGTAGGGAATTAGGAAGGGGCATGGTAGGAGCAGTTAGGTGCAAGGTAATTACTGAGGGCAGAGCTGATGGAGTAGGTAGAGGATGAGTGCCAAATTTTTTTGGGGGGGTATTCCAAATATTTGGGAGGTGGTGAGAGTAACTGGATTGGCTGATTTGGGTGGATCTGTGGGGGACTATCAGGGTGCAGGAGTCACTTGATCTAAGGGAATGGGAGGAGGCAGGTGTTATAAAGGAGGAGGAGGAGGAGGCAGAAAGGGAACTCACCCAACCAGTGCTTGGAGGTGAATTTAGCACAGTAAGAGAGTTGCCTATTTATAAGAGAGGGGAAGGATAGGGCACAATAAAGACTGCAGTGGTGAGTGTGAGGGGGCATCCAGGGCAAAGCAGCAGAAGGAATTGAAGAGGGTGTCCAGTCTGGCCAGGGAAGACTTAGGGGCAGCACCATAGACTATGTCACAGTAGTCGAAAATGGGCAGTATCATCTTCTGAACAAGTTCATGCCTAGCCGTAGGAGGGATGCAACCATGGTTCCAGAACAGGGCACCAAGGTTTGGGAGCAGTTTTTTCTGTGTGGAGTCAATATGTCCAGACAGGTATAGGTGTTGGTCCAACCAAACACGTAAGTACCTGAAGGAGGATGTGTCCTCAAGTAAAGTCCCATCAAGGGTGTGGAAAGTGGGTAGGGAGGAAAAACTAGAGAGTCTCTGCCTTGTGCCAAAGGTCAGGGAGACTATCTTCTTAGCATTGAGGAAACATTGATGGTTAGCAAACCAGAGCTGAACCTTGTTGAAGTCTTGCTGTAAGCTGGTTGTAACCTCAGCAGGACAGGAGCCAGATGCATACAGAACTGTATCATTGGCATACATATATATAGCAGAGGAGGGGGAGCAAACAGAGTGAAGATTGTTTAAGAAGATGGAGAATAGAAGTGGACCTAATACAGAGCCCTGGGAGATGCCAGTGCTGATCTGAAGGAGAGGGGAAATGGCATCCAAGATCTTAACTGATTGGGTTCTGTCAATAAGGTAGGTCTTGAACCAGTTTGTGGTGGAACGATATAGGCCAGCTGCCAGGAGTGACTTGAGGAGAAGGGAGTGAGAGATAGTGTTGAAGGCCTTGGCCAGGTCAACAAAAATTGCAGATATAATTTGAACATTGTCCACCCAGTTTGGATGGAGTCTTTGAGCCATAGGAGAGAGGTGGTGGTTGAGTGTATTTTCCTGAAACCAGACTGGAAAGGGGTGAAAAAGGAGGTATCAGATAGAAAAGAGGTGAGTTGGGAGAGGACAATGTGTTTGTGAAGTTTGGCAAGGGTAAGGAGGAGAGAAATGGGGTGATAGTTGCCAGGGGATGAGGGGTCACCCCTTTTTGGTAAAGGGAGGACCACTGCATGTTTCCATGAAGAGGGGACTGAAGCAGTAGATAATGAGAGATTTAGGATTATTGAAAGGGGTAGGCAATGGCAGAAGTGTAGAGGGAGAGGAGTTTTGGGTCGAAGCCATCACAGGTGTCGGAGGAGGCACCTTTAGAGGGCTTGATGGTGAGGAGGGCACATAGGGCATTGTTTGGTGTTACAGTAGTGAAAAAGAAATGGAGGTGGGAAGGTGGTGGAGGGCACACTAGTAAAGGGTGTGGAGGGGGGTGGGTAGGGGGAGAGGGAGTTCAGTAGCTCAGTGGTGCAGGAGTTATAATAGGAGTTATATTCCATAGCTATGGCTGGTGGGTCAGACACTAGTGTGCTATTTACTTTAAGTATCTGGGGGGTGAGATGAGTGGGTAAATAGGGCATGGACCACCTTCCAGAGCTTTGAAGGGGAATTTATGCTGGTGATGAAGGCAGATTTGAAATATTTGGACTTGGCTAAACTTGTAGCCCTGGTGCAAGTGTTATGGAGCATGCGGTAGTTTGCAAAGTCACTAGGATGCTGGGAAGCTTTATGATGCTTCCAGGATCGATCTCTAGCCCTGAGGCAGACCAGAATTTCAGGGGTTATCGAAGGTAAGTGGTTACCTCTGGCTCTGGTTTGTTTGAGTGGTGCTAAGTAGTAATGTTATGGTTTAAAGTAAAAATACCCATTTTTAGAAAACTGCTAATCAAAACCAGCTAAGTGCTAATTATTTCTCATTTTGATTAGCACTGGCAGCTAATCTATTTTCGAACACTAATTTATGCCTTTGAACAAGGACTAAACGACAGACAGCAAAAATAAAACGTTAACGTATATGTATTTAAAAGCACACAAGACTGAAGATCAATGACATGATAAGCAAAGGTTAAGACTCATATGAGTTGCAAAGTAATCTGAGAACAGATGGAGAGGGATGCAATACAAAAAAACAAAGCCAATTAGAAAAGACACACAGCTTCATTAACTTTGTAATTATTATAAATAGCTTTGTTTTAAAGACACGTTGCAGAAAATCAACATATATACCACCAAATCAGGTAAATATGCAGCAATAAAAAAATATGACCACATAATAGGAGCAATCTCTTTATAGACAAAATCTTGTAATGTTGAATCAATCTGAATAGAGACTAGAATATAACACAATGGGATGCAATGTCAGAGTGTAGGGAAAGAAGTGCCCTTGAAAGGAAAATATATTTTCATTATTTATGGAAGTTAACTATTCCAAAGCTATTTATCTTACATGCACTTGAAATGATGAATGTGTTTCAATAGAAATTGTAGTCATTACTACATTAAGCTCTTTTAACAGGCACAATTATTAAAGGGGTTCTAGAAATAGTGCTTTCTGCTGCATGCAGGGTTGCAGAAAAACGCACCACTGTAGTAAATGGAGAGAACAGTGGACTAACACAAGTAATGCAGCCAAACCAAACTACTGAGTGGAAGGCCACACTCTCACAATCCCATCAGTCCTCAATCCCCTACTCACAGCAATATGTCAGCATGGTGGCATAATTATGTAGCCATAAAAAATATATTTCTTCCCGATGGTGTAAACATAGGATTATCTGGATATTTAATGCAATGCCCACAGCTGGTCCAGAATGCTATGGTTCGGCTGCGATGGGAATGTCTCCAGGGACCACATCCTGTTGGTCTTATGCTGTCTGCACTGGCTGCCAGATCACTGCTGCATCACTTTCAGGATCTGCTAGTCAACATCCTGATTACCTCAATGATCTCCTGATGTCATATACCCTTTCCTGTTCTCCTTGTTCCATGGCTGCAGACCTGCTTCTGGTCCCGCATTCTGAGCCTAAGCAGTAGGGGGAAAGGGCTTTTGGGGTTGCTGCCCCTTTGTTATGGAACTGTCTTCCCCATAACATTCAGTCTACCAGCACTGTTGAGGCCTGTAAGGCCTCAATAAAAAAAATACCTATTTACTCAGACCTACCCAGAGTAAAAATCTTTTTTTTAGAAATGATGTAGTTATTACTTTCTTATTCATTTTGGCTTTGTATTTGGGGTGTGCTTCTGTTATTTGTGGTTTTATGTTTTTTCCCTCTGCTTAGGTGCCAAACAAATGAAACTGGCTTATGTTTGTGGTTCATACAAGCCTCGCCTTTCTAGAATATTTTTTGTTAATCTTTTTATTCCCTGTACCGATTGGTGTCCCCAGCTTTGTCACCACAGTATTCTCCATGACTTACCTTGTTTGGAATGTTCCCCCAGGGCTTATCCCATCCAGTGGGGTTGGTGGGACTCCTAAATCCCACTGGTGGAATATGCACCCACTTCAGAACTTCCTGTTAAAATACAGCTTCCCCTTGGAGGAAAATCTTCTGAGGAGAATAACTCTTATGATAACAGTGAAGAGATCACTTTAATGGTGGACCAAGAGGGTCAATATGATGCTGGGTTATCCACTGGAATTATCTCATGATGTAGTGACAGTGATGGATATGAGCCTCACAGGATGGGGAGGATCCATGGACAACAAATCAGCTAAGTGAATATGGACAAATTTGGAGTCCAAGCTGTCCATGAAGGTTCTTGAATTGAAGGCAGTCCTACAGGCACTACAGGCCTTCATGAAGGCAGTTCAGGTAAAGTCATCACAAATTAAGTTGGACAACCGGATGACTGTTGCATACATTTCCAAACAAGGGGGGAATCAGGAGCTGGTGTATGCAAAGAAAAACAGCAAAAGTAATGACATGGGCCCAAAACAATCAAACTCACATACTTGCCATACACCTAGCAGGAAAACTAAATGTAAAAGCGGACTGGCTAAGTAGACAGCAAGTACATCTGTGGGAGTGGCAACTGCACAGGGAAATATTCCAAATGATTCACAGGAGATAGGGTCCAGTCCCAAAAGACCTGATGGCATCCAAGGCAAATGCTTCAGTTGGCAAATATTTCTCAAGATTCAGAGAGCGACAGGCTCTAGGGATGGACACCCTATCACAAGAATGGGCCTATGACTGTGTTTATGTGTTTCCCCCAATACCTCTGGTTCCACAGGTATTGATGAAACTCAGGCAGTCCAGGAGATTAATAATAGTCATTTGTATTTCTATATTTATGACTTTGGTAACCGGGTAAGAGCGAGTAGGAGCGCTGATCCAAGGAACCATTTCAGGCACGACCCAGGCCACCATACAGTGGCAGACAGTTACATAAACAGCAATGCATAAAATGGTAGACAGTTTGACAATAATAACAAATCACAATAGTACACAAGATACAATGTAGCAGGATACATAGCTCCATATGATACAAGATTATATAATACATAGATCCACTTGGCATGTACATAATTAGGAAAAAAAATACATATATTCAGATTCCATATATAGCAAGTTGTTTTGGAGATAAGCCATGTCCCTCAGGGAGTAGATAGAGAAGGATAAGGTGGGCTGGTAGAGGAGGGGGGAGGGATGGGAGAGGAAGGGGGAAAAAGGAGCCTAGAAAAGCAAAATGTGTAGGCACAAAACTCACTTGGTATGGGCAGTGAGGAAAAATGAGGGGACTACCCAGGGAAGCAGTGACACCCAGAAGTCACCAGGAGCCACTCTTTGAAGTGAGATTTGAAGTGGCAGTGGGTGTTGAGGGAGCACAGCGCGGCACACAGTTTACTCTACAGCATAGGGGTATCCACTGACAGGGCTCTACCACCATGTTGGTGGTTACCCTGGGAATATTCTGTGGGAGGGGATGCTGAGTGAGGGGAGGCAGTGGTGTACAGTATGGACCTTGATGATGGCTGCAAGAGGAGATTCATGGTCAGTCTGGATGGCGGAATAAACCATGCAGCCAAGGATGAGGTCAAAGCAGCCTTGCAGTGGAAGTTACCTTAGCAAATTGTAAAGGACACAGTGGTGTGTAGTGAAAGGGGCCAACAAGGTGAAATGACACACTATTGTAATCAGAAGAGAGCTTGACCACAAGTGTTGTGAACATCCTAGCGTAGATGTGGAAGCAGTACTCCTGGACTGGGAGTAGAGTTCCCTGGATGATTGCAAGTCGGGTCTCCAGGGTGAGGTATTGCCAGAATCTGTAGGCAGTGCCTAATTTTTGGTGGCATCTTCAAACCAGTGAGTTGTAATAGTCAGAGAAGGTGGGGGGGGGTCGAGTAGGACTCCAAGATATTTAAAGGTATTAACATCTTCAAGGGCTTGGCCATCAGGGAAGATATTGTTGAAAGCAGGGAGAGTTTTTGATTTGGCTAGGAAGGGCTTGGATCTGAACAGTATGTATTTCATTTTTTTAGAATTAACCAGTAGGGGGTTATCTGCAAACTAGTTGTGAGCCGCAGCATTAGTTATGAGTAAGAACAGAGGAAATGTGGGTGAGGGATTTATCACTATAGTAAAGTACGAGGTTGTCAGCATAGAGGAGAGAGTGGCATTTAAGACTGTCCAAGGGAAGGGAGTTAATAAATAAAGAGAATAGGAAGGGGCCCAGAATGGAGCCCTGGGGGACACCCATTGAGACAGGCAGGGTGGTGGAGCAGGCAGGTCCAATACACACTAATTGGGTGCGACTGGTGAGGAAGCTCTTGAATCAATTTGTAACCTTTTGAGAACAGCTGAGGCATCATAGTTTGAACAGGAGGAGAGCATGGTTGACTATGTTGAAGGCTTTAGAGAGGTCTACAAAGACCACGCCTGTGGCATTACCATGGTCCATATTTATGAAGATGTGGTCGGTCAGTAGTGCGAGGGCAATGGTGGTGAAATGGTTCTTGTGGATGTCATGCTGTTTACTACTAAGGAAGTTATGTTTGCCCATGAACTTAGCAATCTGGTGGTGGATAGCCTTCTCAAGTAGTTTGCTAAGGTGGGGGGAAGATGGAGATGGGACGATAATTGTCCATGGCTAAAGTGTTACTGGCTTTGAAGATGGGAATCACCTTGGCAGTCTTCCAGGGGTCCTACATAGAGGAGGAGGAGGAGGAGAGGGCGAGGTTAAAGATACAAGTGAGTAGTTCAATGATGGCTGAGGAGATGAGCCTGAGAAAGACTAGGGATAGGCCATGAGTCCCAGAGGAGCCATGATTTGAGAGGCTTTTCAAGATCTTAGCGATGTGAGCAGTTGAAAGGGATTTGAAATAGAAAGTGTGTGTGTGAGGATGGGTGGTAGGCCCAGTGAAGGTTGACAGAGGGTTTCAATGGGGGGACCGAGCAATTTGGTTGTCCATTAGGAAGTTTACTTAGATACAAGGATAGGTCAGAGCATTTGTCATTGAAAGCCCAGACCACTTCCAGAAGGTCCATAATGAGGCCATCTGGGGAGTTCAGCTGCAAGGGTGCCCTATAGGAATGGGGATTCAGGAGAGAGCCGATGGATGACCAGAATTTCCTAGGGTCTCCAAAGTTACCCTGTTGGACATTATGGAAATGAGTCTATTTCAGTGACTTGGCCAGACGTCTGCATAGATTGCTCCAGCACCTATAGGCATTCCAGAGTGCAGGGGAGGGGGACGTTTTGTAGGTGGACAAAGCTCGATACCTATCCTTCATTAGGCTAATGAGATCTTTAGAGTCCCAGCACGAGCAATCACCTCTGACCTTTCTTGTACTGACAGGAAAGTGCCTGTCCTTTAGGGTCATAAGAGTTTGTGTAAATAGAGTTACAGCTGAAGTCACATCATAAAAAGAGTATAAAGCAGACCAGTCCAGAGACCATGCCTCCTCAAGGAGGTTTGTGGTTTCTGGGCTGCTGAAGTTCCCGAAGGACAGATACTTTGGGGGGAAGTTTAAACTTAGATGACCAGAGGAGATACGTAGGGGAGTGGTCACTGATGGAGTCCACCATGCTACCAGCATACAGTACACAATCATCCCTGTTTGTGATTATCTAGTCCTGAAGGGCCTCAGTGGCCGTGCATGGGTTTTGTCTGGTGGGGAGTGTGACAGTCTGGACCAGGCTGTATTGCTTTAGGTGGGAAATGTAGTCCGAATGCTGGGTACTCAGCCAGTTTAAGTTGAAGTACCTGAGGAGAATGGAGCATCTATGGGGGGAGAAGGAGCCCAGGCCTGAGAGGAAGCTGTTTAGAGCCTCAGTTCCAGTGGTAGGAGGGTTGTAGCAGCAACCTTTGAAGAGTTTCTTACTGTTTCCCAGGGTTAGTTCTGAGAGGAGCCATTCACTAGGTGAGTTGGGGTCAGAGCAGAGGACAATATTTGCTGTGATGGGTTCCCTTATGAACAGTGCAACACCACCTCCCTTTTTTGCCTGGCCTATCAAGATGCAGGAAAGAATACCAGGTAGTTGATGCTGGAGGTGGGAGTGATGTGGGAGTTTGGTGGTTCAGGGTTGCATTCAACATATCTAGTTAGGAGGAGGAGGGCTAGAAGGAACATATAAGGGCAAGAGGAAACCATAGAAGAACAGGAGAGGGAAGCCAGGTAGTGGCTGAGTAGGCAGCATTCCTGATTAGAGAGAAAGGAAAGTGTAATAGGTCTGAGGGAGGATAGTTCCTATGTAGATTGAGGGGAGGGGTGTAGCATGGGCTAGTGGGTGACAGAGAGGAAAGCAAGGTGCTCTTGGTCATGGGTAAGCACAGTAGTGCAGGAGTTCATCAGTACTAGGAAAGATGGCAGTGAGACATCGAGTAGTGTAAGTTGCAACAGGTTCATGGTAGCAGTAGCAAGCTGGCAAGGATAGAAAAACAGGAGTGAGATGGCAGTGCAAGTCTAGTAAGACACTAGTTATCCAATCCAGTAAATTTATAGAGAAATTGCAGCAGAAATACTGCAGTGGAAGGGGTAGGGGTTGAAAGAAAAGAGAAGAGTGAATGAGGAACAGAAAACAGAGTGGAAAAAAGAGAGAGCGAAACAGGGAGCAAAACAAAGTAGAGACAAGGAAAAGGTGTCCTAGCAAGAATGGGATGGGATTTAGCGCAGGGGGAGGGGGACTGATTCTTAAAAGTACAAGGTACTAAGCAGGATCCAATTAAGCTAGATTATCCATGAGAAAGGAGGAGCTTGAATGGATTTAAAGAGTGAGGGGGCGGGGGAGGATAGGTAGGCTGAAAAATCCCTGTAGCAAGAGACTTGCAGCCTTGGTTGTCTAGTGCTCCTAGTCTGAGGGGGCTTTCCCGATGCCTTGAATGAGGCATTGGTGAGACCCTTTCTGAAAAAGTCATCTTTGGACCCTGACATCAAAGAAAATTACCCTCCAATCTCCAGCCTTCCATTCTTCGGTAAGGACGGTTGTTGAGAAGATTGTGGTGCTTCAGCTTGAAAATCAGCTTGCAGCCTTTAATTTATACGAGTCTTTCTAGTCTGGTTTCAGGCAAGGCAAAGCACAGAAACTGCATTAGTTCAGGTGCTCAATAACCTTCTCAGGGTGAGCAATCAAGGGGAGGGGACAATTCTAGTTCTCCTCGATCTCTCCTCAGCTTTTGACACGGTGCACCATTGAGTGTCACTTGACCACCTGAGGGAATTTTGTGGACTCACTGACACAGTCATCTGCTGGTTTAAGTCCTTACTCACAAACAGGAGGCAAATGGTAGTGATGGGGAATTTCTCCTCCTCCCCTAGTCTCCTGTCTTGTGGAGTACCTCAGGGTTCTGTCTTGTCACCAATGCTGTTCACTGTGTACATAAGAGAAGGGATCAAAGCTACAGAACAAAAAAGTAAAGGGGGAGGACAAGAGGCAATCTGGGTCACCTTGGAGACAGGGAATGGCATCACAATCCTCACAGGGGTTGTATATAGACCCCCGTCTCAAGGGGAGGAAATGGACAAGAAAATGATAGAGGACATTCTCAAAATGGCTGAAAAAGGGGAGATACTGATGATGGGGACCTGAATATGCCAGATGTTAACTGGATGACATGGACTGCAGCCACATCCAAGAGCAGGGTTGTTCTCGATGCCCTATGAGGGGCATGCCTTAGACAGCTAGTAGTGGTGGAACCCACTCAGGAGGGAGCAATATTAGACCTGGTACTCTCAAATGAAGAGAGGATCACAAATTTAGAAGTCAGTAGACATCTGGGAACAAGCGACCACTGCACAGTGTGCTTCACAATAAACACAACCATGGAGAACAAGCCATACAAAGACAAGGATACTGGACTTTAGAAGAGCTGACATTGGCATAATGGGTGAATACCTGAGAAATGCATTAGCAAATGGCCAGAAAGGAGGGGTGGAAGAACAATGGAGAAAAATCAAAACTGCCATCATGGAGGCAACAAGCCTTTGTGTGAAAGAAATAAAGAAAACAAAGCGGAATAAAAAACCACTAAGGTTCTCAAAAGAGGTGTCAGGTTAAGGAGAAAAAGGCTGCATTCAAAAAGTATAACAAATCACAGAAGGAGCACGACAGGGAACTGTATCAATTAAAGCAGAAAGAAGTGGAAGGCAGTCAAAAAGCAAAGGCCCAAACCAAGGAAAAGATAGCCAACTCAGTTAAGAAGGGGGATAAAACCTTTATAGGTACTTTAGGAGCATAGAAATGTTAAGGAGGGACAGTGAAGATTAATAAAGGAGAGGGAGGTGGGCAGAGGGAGACAGTGAAAAGGCAGAGATACTGAATAAATATTTTGTTTATTATTCACAAAAGAAGAGGAGGAGTTGCCTAAACCAAACAATAGAAGCACTCTGGGTAGTGGGGTTGACGCAGTCCATTTACAGAAGAAAGAGCCCTGAAAGAACTCCTAAAACTCAAGGTGGACAAAGCAATGGGGCCTGATGGGATTCACCCTAGAATCCTAAAATAACTAAGGGAGGACCTAGTGACACCACTGACCACACTTTTTAACAAATCATGGGAGGATGGGGTGGTACCTGAGGACTGGAGGAGGGCAGATGTGATTCCCCTTCACAAAAGTGGGAGCAAGACAGAAGCAGGAAACTACAGACCTGTTAGTTTGATCTCAGTGGTGGAGAAAATGATGGAATCACTTCTGAAAGAAAGAATTCTTGAGTACCTAGAGGCCAGCGGGGCACAGGACCCAAAGCAGCATGGATTCACAGCAGGAAGGTCATGTCAGACGAATCTAATCAATTTTTTTGACTGGGTGACCAAAGTAATAGACCAGGGAGGGGCTGTGGATATGGCCTACCTAGACTTTAGCAAGGCATTTGACACAGTCCCACACAAAAGATTAATAAACCAAGTTAGCCAGCATTGGAGGCCCCAGGGTGGTAGGCCTGGGTAGCAAACTGGCTGCACAACAGGACACAGAAGGCAATAGTGAATGGAACACATTCCAAGAAAGGGGGTTACCAGTGGAGTACCTCAGGGCTCAGTACTAGGTCCAGTCCTCTTTAATGTTTTTATAGGTAACATTGCAGAGGGCCTGGAAGGAAAGGTATGTCTCTTTGCAAATGACACAAAGATCTGTAACAGAGTTGATACACAAGGGGGGGTAGAAAGGATGAAAATGGACTTGACAAGGTTGGAGGAATGGTCAGACATATGGCAACTTAGATTAAATGCAAAGAAGTGTAAAGTAATGCACCTGGGGAATAAAAATCCAGGAGAAGCATACACAATAGTAGGGGAGGTACTAACAACAACAATAATTGAAAGGGACCTGGGGGTAGTCATATCAGATGACCTAAAGGTGGGTAAGCAATGTGAGAAGTCAGTAAGGAGGGCCAGGGGGATACTGGGATGCATAGGGAGGGGCATCACAAGTAGAAAAAGGGAAGAGGTTATCCCTCTGTACAGACAGTTGGTGAGACCCCATCTGGAGTACTGCGTGCAGTTTTGGAGACCTCATCTACACAAGGATATAGACAGGATGGAAGCAGTCCAGAGGAGGGCAACTAAAGTGGTGCAGGGTCTACATCAGAAACCATATGAAGAGAGACTGAGAGAGCTTAATATGTATACCATTGATGAAAGGAGGGACAGGGGGACATGATAAAAACTTTTTAAGTACCTCAAGGGAATCAACAAAGTCCAGGAGGGTAGCATCTTTCAAAAAAAGAGATGTGTAAGAAAAAGGGGGCACAAATTTAAAGACAGAAGGGGGACGGCTCAGGGGTAATGTGAGGAAATTTTTTATCATGGAGAGAGTGGTGAATGCATGGAACCACCTTCCTGGGGAGGTTGTGGTGTCTAAAACAGTGGGGTAATTCAAACTTGCATGGGACAGACATAAGGCAATTATAGTGGGGGGTTGCAGGAAGTAGGCTGTTGGTTAACTAGAATCTGCAGCTTATCCAATAGGTAGGGAAATGGGAAGACTGGGTGGGCCAAGTGGTCCTTATCTGCCGTTAAAGTCTATGTTTCTATGTTTTTATGTTTACACGCTGCTCATGGGAGGGCTCATTAGGAAATACAGCTTGGGTTTTCATTGCTATGTTGATGATATTCAGCTGTATCCTTCCTTTGCACCTGGGAAATGCAACACTGTGGATATGCTTAACAGCTGCCTTGCTAAAATCAATGACTGGAGGGCCTCCAGCTGATTGTGAGTGAACCCCAATAAGATGGAGGTACTGGTAGTGGAGTTGAAAAGAAGGAGCGATAGGAAGGCCTCAGGTGAAAAGACAGGACTTGTCCAGGGTTTTGTGCCTTTGAAGGCCTTCGCTAGGGTGCATAACCTGGATGTTATTCTTGATAGTGGCCTGACACTTGAGGCCCAATTGTCAGCAGTGGTCTGTACTAGTTTTTACCATCTGAGAAATATCACCAGGATTATGCCCCTGGTTCCACCCCTGAACCTCCCTACCTTAGTGAATGCCTTTGTGATATTGAGGCTTGATTACTGCAATGTTTTCTACCTTGGGGCCTGAGGACGTATCCTCCACTGGCTTCAGCTAGTGCAGAATGCAGCTGCCAGGTTGATGACAGGGCAGTCTAAGCATTGCCACATCACCCCGGTGCTGCATTAACTGCACTGGCTGCCAGTCAGGTGGAGGATCCTCTTTAAGGTGGGCTTGCTCAACTTTAAGGCCCTACATGGCCTGGGGCCTGGTTACCTGTCAGACCTTCTTATATCTGCTACCTCATCCGCTCCCTCCATTCCTCCTCAAGGGGCCTCATTGAGATTCTCAGAACAAGATTAAAAACTGCTGGTGACAGAGCTTTTAATGTCACTGGCCCTGTCCTGTGGAATTCGCTACCTCCATCTATAAGGGAAGCTCTTTCAGTGGAGGTACACAAGGCACATGTCAAGGCCATCCTGTTTGTGCAGGATTTTCCTGACCCAGCTTTGTAAATATTGTCCTGTTCTAACTTGCTATATCACCTGTCCCAGATTTTCTTTTTATTATTTATCTTCTTATTCATTTTTTATTTAATGAATTTTATAGCTTTTATGATAATGTTTTATTTATTGCTGTTAGTTTCATGTTGAGTTTATGTATGGTGCCCAGAGCCTCTGGGATTGGGCGTGTTTTAAATAAAATTTGCCTTGCCATTTGCCTTGGTTACCCGGAGCCATGTCCTGGCCGTACCTGCAAGCTGGGTCTCTGGGGCAGGTGGCAGCAGGCTTCTTCATGCCTTGTAGGTGGTCTGAGATCCTAGTCGGAGGTGACCACGGATGGCGGTGGTAGCCTAGAGGGCTAGTGATGGATGTTTGAGGGAGAAAGGGACAGACGGGGGTTAGATAGGCTTCAGGAACGATGGGAGGATTAAAGAATTTACATTAGCACAAAAGGAGCTGTGTCACAAAAAAGGTTAAATGGGGGGGCAGGTCTCAGACCAAGGGCTAGGCACCAACAGGGTCTATAGAGTGAGAGAAACAAAAGAAACAGCAACCGGGGATGGGCAAAAGGTGCAGAAAGGCTGGCACTGTACAATACAAGCTCGGTGACAATTGTTCAGAATGCAAGTACATACCTTAAGTTCTTTTTAGCACACAAAGTAATTACAATCACTCTTGGTTTAAAACAGAAAAAAGGCAAGCAGCGTAGCTCAGGCAAAACCTAAATTGACTTCAAAATTTGACAGTAGCACACTGAAAGCAGTATCCCCCATGAGACTGGCCCCATGCAAAAGTCTACAAATTCAATGAGGCACAGAGAACAGTTCAAGCTGAACACAGGTTTTAGTTTTAGGAGATACAAACAAACAAAAATTCAGTGTTAAGCATTTGTCAATGCCGAATGTTGATTGCTGATATGTGCTGTTTAGGTATTTGAAAGTGAAAGTACTATGCCGAAGAAGTGTCATGTGCCCCCCCCCCCCCAAGACATCCACTGTGTCTTTCTATTCAGTATTCACAGAAGAGGAGGAGGGGCAAGGGCCACAGCAGTACAGCAGTTGCAAAGGCTATAGGCAGGTCAGCCTCACTTCAGTAGTGGGGAAGATTATGGAGACTTTGGTTAAATAAAGGCTAGTGGGGAATGTATAAGCCATCAGAGCCCAGGACCATAGGCAACATGGATTCACAGTGGGGAGGTCATGTCAGACAAATCTGGTTGATCTCTTTGACTGGGTGACAAAGGAAGTAAATCAGGGTGGGGCAGTGGACGACGCTGACCTTGATGTAAGCAAAGGCTTTGACACCGTCCCACATAGAAGGGAGATAAAGTGGCTGAGAGGGCTGGGCATGGGGGAAAGGGAGGTAAACTGCGTTAGAAACTGGGTAATAGACAGGAGGCAGAGAGTGGTGGTAAATGGGGAGCAGTCTGGGGAGAGGGGGTGACCAGTGGGGTGCCACAGGGATTGGTCCTGGGGCCAGACCTGTTCAGTGTCTTCATTAGTGACATTGCAGAAGGGCTGAAGGGAAAGGTCTGCCTGTTTGCAGATGACACCAAGATCTGTAACACAGTGGATACCCCAGAGGGGGTGGAGAAAATGAGAAGGAACCCGGGAAAGCTTGAGAAATGGTATGAGGACTGGCAACTGAAGTTTATTTCAAAAAAGTGCAAAATTATGCACCTGGGACACAGAAAACCTGGGGAAAGGTACAAGATGGGGGAGTTGCTGACAATCACAAAGAAGGAAAGGGACCTGGGGGTTGTTATTTCAAATGACCTGAAAATGTCAAAGTGGTAAGGCAGCTGGGAGGGCCAGTGACATGCTGGGGTGCATAGGCAGGGGTATCGCCAGCATAAGGAGGGAGGTAGTGATGCCATTATATAAAACCATGGTCAGGCTTCACATGGAGTACTGTGTGCAGTTCTGGAGGTCGCAGCTTTGTTAGGATATTAACAGGCTGGAGATGGTCCACAGAAGGGCGAATGAGATGATGCAGAGTTTGCAAAACAAGACTTATGAGGAGACGTTAAGGGACCTCAATATGTACTGAGTAGAAGAGAGGATGGAAAGATGGGATAGAATATAAACATTCAAGTACCTCAAGGGTATAAATATAACTACTGAGAAGCAGGAGACAGCTGCTATAGATATATGTGCCAGCTTCTGTGTGATATTCTTTTGTTCTTCTAAATCTGTATTCTTAAGTATTTCAGCAACCACATGACCACACAGTCTTATGTAGGCAATTTTATGCTGGTTGATGCCTGTGTCAGATGGCAGACAGAGGGCTCACCAGATTGTGTTGCCTTTTGAACAACTTCATAGAATGTTCTTTTACTGGTAATCATTTTGGAAAGCTGGTGATGGTCTCACAATTTTTATTATGATTTTATCTCATGTCTGTCCCCTTTGGTCCCCTCATCTCCATACCCCAACAGTCATAAGTGGCTACAGCTGCAGCCTTCTTCTTGCCAAGATGGTGGGTGAGAAACATAAAAACATAGAAACATAGAATTTGATGGCAGATAAGGACTGCTTGGCCCACCTAGTCTGCCCATTTCCCTACCTGATGGATAAGCTGCAGATTCTAGTTAAACAGCTTACTTCCTCCTACCCCCCAGTAGAACTGCCTTATGTCTGTACGTGAGCAGCTGCCTTCAGAGTCTGTGAGGTCTGACATCTTTCAGTGCCACTCATTGGTCATCTTCCAACACAGGCGAGGCACTGCCAGCTGAAAGTAACTCAGGACAAGCAGGTTTAAAAGTGGGGAAGAAATGGAGTGAGCAAGAATGAAGTACTCATTCAGATGCGGCATCGATGTTAAGATCAGCATACTGGTGTGGACACTGCAAATAGAACCCCAGCTCTTTAAACAGCCTTATGAAGAGTAAAGGCTTCTCGGAGCACTGTGGTTGTGTTTATTGTACTGTAAGTGGGCTGCCTGCATCTAATTCGGTAATTTACTGCTCCTTACATCTGGATGTATGGTAGGGCCCACTTTAAATGAACACTGCACCTGAATTAACACATGATGCCACAGAAACATAGAATTTGTCAGCAGAAAAGGACCCCTTGACCCATCCAGTCTGCCCAAGTGTTCTCTACGTACTTGTAACTCCTGCCTGTATATGTTACTGCATGTCTTATTCTGCCTGTGTCTATCAGGACCTCCTTTGTCAGCAGAAAAGGACCCCTCAACCCATCCAGTCTGCCCAAGTGTTCTCTACCTACTTGTAACTCCTGCCTGTATATGTTACTGCATGCCTTATTCTGCCTGCATCTATCAGGACCTCCTTGTGAATGAGCTTGCTTAATGGATTTTTCCTGCAATGAACTTGAACCTACTCCACTTCCAAAGCCCTATTGATCTCCGTTGACCCCCTCCTTCCCCTTTTTCTAATATACCCCTATGTGTGTCCCATGCATGCTTCATGCCCCTGACCATTTTAGGTTCCACCATTTCTCCTGTCAGTCTGTTTAAGGCATCTACCACCCTTTCAGTAAAGAAATATTTCTTCACATCTATCCTGAATGCCCCCCCCCAGCTTCATTGTATATCCCTTGGTTTGGGTGCTCATCCTCATTTGAAGGAAACTCCCCAACTGTACCCTCTTTATACCTGTCAGGTACTTAGTAGGTCTTGATCATGTCACCTCTCGCCCTCCTCTCTTCCAAAGTGTACATGTTGAGATTCTTCAGCCTTTCCTTGTAGGGGTTCCTGTGAAAATTCTGAACCATTTTAGTTGCCTTCCTCTGGAAAACCTCCACCTTATCTACTTTCTGAAGTGTAGACTCTAAAACTGGATACAGTACTGCAGCTGTGGGTATACCACAGAGTGAGACAATGGCAGCACAACATCCCTACTCCTCCTACTGGAGATGCCACTCCTTATGCACCCCAGAATCCAATTTGCCCTGTCCATAGGCTTGTGACACTGTACTGCCATCTTGAGGTCCTCTGATATAATAACCTCAAGGACCCTTTCATGTCTAGTGAGAATCAGTACCTCCCCCTATCCTATACCCAGCATCAGGGTTCCTATGCCCTAGGTACATGATTTTACACTTGTTGGCATTAAACCCCAAGTTTGTAAGAAAATGGAATTGATTTTAATGAATTGCAGACTTTTAATCAGCTTTTTGGGGAGTGTATATGTGTGTATGTGTGGGGGGGGGCTCTGCTACTATAAGTATTTGCTTTTGATTTGGCATAATGTGCAAAAAAACTAACCCTGCTCCCCACTCCGTGTGCTATATCAGAGATAAAGAGCCCAAATAGCATTGGACCAAGCATTGAGCCCTGTGGCACCCCGCTTGTCACTGCTCTGGGTGCATAGAGCTACCCAACCACCACCACCACCACCACCACCACCCTCTGCTCCCTCACCTGTAACCAGTTCTCTATCCATTTAGTCAGACCACCTTCCACCCATGCCCCTCCTTCTCCTCACTCTTCTCCTCCTTGTCCTGTGTCCCTCCTCCCAGTAGTCTGCACCCTTTCTACTCCTTATTCTTACCAGGTGGTGGTGCCTTCTGTATTACACTCAGACTACTCTGCTTGCCCTTTCCAGGGTTACTACACCTCCACCTTTACCTACAGTATATCTAGGGCAGGGAGCTCATCAGGCTCCCTTGTCCAGATCATTCTACCAGCCTCAGTCTTTTGACCCCCCACCCCATTTGTTTAAATCCACCTTAGTAGAGCTATAATCCTCTAATCCTGGCTTTCTTATTTATTTATTTTTTTTTTTTTACATATTTTCTCAAAGGGCTACGGTCGGTTTGATCATCCCGACCGACCCCCCCCAACGCTGCCCCCAACATCAGGCCGACCTGCTCACCTCCTCAGATTACCCCCATGCTGGGGTGGAGAGGAGCTTCTCAGGTCAACCCACCAGAGCAGGATCCGGTTGAGGAGGTGCCATTTGGGCAGGGCAGGGGGAGTCAGAAGCTCATGCTGCCTGACCTTGGCCCATTTTCCACTTTTCTCCCCTTAGTGGAGTGCGGGCATGCAATGACACTTAGGCACAGTGTGCCAATGTCTGCCACACTCCACCACCCTTTACTACACCACTGTAGTAGCATCTGCGGTCATCACCAGGGGCTGCTACAGAGCGGTGGGTCCCTGGATTCTGCCCCTGGATAGGAGGGCAGTCTTCCAGATGCTTAATCCTATCCTTCCCTTGCCAACCCTTGGCGGCTTGGGCTTGCATCCGAACCTGGGTTGGCAGTGTGGCATGAGGTGTGGCATCCAGCACCTTAACCATCAGTACCAGTGGCCCGGCAGCAATGCTGCCTTTAATACTTCCCTTCTCTTCCTGCTCCAGTGTACCCTGTCCTCCGCGTACAAGTCACTATTCTCCCCAGACCCTACCCCAGTTAGTCACTAACCCATAATGTTTCACGTGGCACCAATCCCTTAGCCACTTGAACTCCTCAAGCCTACCCTTTCTCCCCAATGCTTGCACATGGTACTGGCAGTACATCCAAGAATGCCACATCCCCCTCACTACTTCCACAGTGTCCCCCGCCAAGTCGTTTCTACCCACATGCAACAGTAAATGAGGTTTCTTTCTCCCCCTTGCTGCACGCCTGAGCATTGCCTGCCCTGCACCTCCTGCAGTAAACCTGGGGACAGCTTCAACCCAAATATGGCTGTGTCTTTCCCCCTTTCTGCTCCATCTCACCCATTTCAGTATAGAATTCCTCATGACAAGTACCCCCCTGCTCCTTTCCCTTCTAATGTCCCTTCCACCACCCCAGTATTCATTCTTCCCTGTCCCTTACCCCCACCAACTGCACCCTCTGTGACTTCTGTATTTGTACCCCCTACTTCCGCCTCACCCATTTTCTCTGCCTTATTCCTCCCATCCCCCTTGAACCCCTTCCCAGCCTGACTACTTCCTGCTGAGCATCCCATGTCGACCTCCCCTCCTTCACTGCTGATTTCCAGCCCCTCTTCTATCTCTACTGTTGTCGATTTAGAGCCTCTTTTCCATTATACCCTGATAGTGATGCCTCTCCCATCCTTCCCCCTTCCCATAGCCTTTTCTCCTTCAGCCACCACCCTTCCTTCCTTACTAGTCCTCTTCTACCCTTTTGTCCCCCTACCTGTTGCCATCCCTTTCATGCCCTGCTTGTCCTCCCCACTTTAGTATGTTTCTGCTCCCCTCTCTGTCCCACAGCAGAGTTTAGAATCTATTCCTAGTTGATACCTGTCCTACACTTCTTCCTGCTATCAGTTCCCCCCTCCTAGTTGTTCACCTCTGTGCCACCCCTTTTCACTCCCTACCTGCAGCCATCTGCTCTCACCCTGGTACTCCTCATGGTCTCTTCCTGCCCCATCAGGAGGCCTCCTGCCCTCGCCTCATGCACCCCCCTTCCTTCTCCTCTCATTTTTGCTAGTGCATCTGATACTGGGGTCAGTTTCAGTCCCTAGTTATTCTTCCTCTGTCCCCCTTTGCCATCCCCTATTCCCCCTTCAGGATGCCTACCATACTCATCTGCCCTGCCACTTAGACTCCTCCCTAACTTCCACAGTTCCTCCCTCAAAGTAGTCATTCATCTACAGACCATACACCCCCTCCATCCTCCAAGCCCAGTCCGGGATCATGGCAGAGCCACACCCTGTACACCCCTCAACCCTTCCAAAGACGACTGCCCTACTGAGATGTGGCACCTGTCCCATTTTGGCCCCCATCTTATGTTATGGGCTCTTACTCCCAGGTTCTGTAACCTACTACAACTGTTAGGCTCCTATTTACTCAAATTCCTGTCCCCCCACACTAGTCCCCCTACTGACCCCTTGCCGACCGGGGTAATTCAGTCTCAAATCTCATCCATTAGATACTGTATTACTGTAGCAATCCAAAAGCCTCCTTGTCCATTTTTCACCCCTCAGCTGCTATACTTTTTGTTCTCTGCTCTCATATAGTTTCACTTGGCCCAGTTAGCAATCCTATTGCACTCCAAGTATTACTCAGTTCAGTTAGAGAAAGAAACAGAACAACTAAATCCGTATTATTACAGCAATCCCAAAGTATCCAATCATTGCCTTGTATCCACTCCAGAGACCCTGCTGTAATATAGGACCACAGAAGACCATGGGTGGAGGAGGTGGGCGACTCTAAAGTCCTGGCAGAGCTCCACTGAGCTCGCCCACTCCCCTCCCACTCGCTCATTCTGTTTCTCCCGGCTCTGCAGGCTGCCCTTTTGTACTGGGATCCTGCCTGCGTTGGCACCTTTTTCTGCCCACAGAGAAATCCGCAGCTGTCCCGACAGTGCTCCTTTGAGGTCGCTCACTCCTCCTCTCTCACTCGCTCATTCTGTTTCTCCTGGTGTTGCACGCTGCCCTTTTGTACTGGGCTCCTGCCTGCATTGGTGCCTTTTTCTGCCCCAAAGAAATCTGCAGCAGTCACGATAGAGCTCCGTTGATCTTGCTCACTACCCCCTCTCACTCGCTTGTTCTGTTTCTCCCGATGCTGCAGGTTGCCCTTTTGTACTGGGCCCCTGCCTGCATTACTGCCTTTTTCTGCCCACAAAGAAATCTGCAGCAGTCCCAACAGAGCTCCGTTGAGCTTACTCACTCCCCTCCTCACTCTCTCGTTCTGTTTCTCCCACCGTTGCAGGCTGCCCTTTTATATTGGGCTCCTGCCTGCATTGGTGACTTTTTCTTCCCACAAAGAAATCCACAGCAGTCCTGACAAAGCTCAGTTGAGCTCGGTCACTCCCCCTCTCTCACTTGCTTGATCCTAATCTGTCCCAAACACTGATTTCAGAAAGTGACTGCACTATTCTGCGCCTGAAGCGCAAACCACATTTTGGCCAGGATGTGAAAAATAACAGCTATACTGTTCATAAGGAGGTGTGAAAAAATGCCAGTGTTGAAAATCTGGTGTGAAAATATTACTAATTTGCAAAGAGACCTGGCGTGCACAGAATCTGCGCAATGCACGCTCGCGTGACACACTCATTTATGGAGCTTTCCGTCACAAAATTTTCAACATAGGCATTTTAGGACCTCTACTCATGAACAGTGTTACTGTGAATTTCTTAATGTGTCCCAAACACTGATTTCCCACAGCAACTGCACTATTCTGCGCTGGAACTGCGAAAACACATTTCGGCCAGGATGTGAAAAATGACAGCTGTACTGTTCATAAGGAGGTACATAAAAATGGCAATGTTGAAAATCTGGTGTGAAAATATTGCAAATTGGTGAATTTACAAGTGTGAGTAGTAACTGTGCAATGCACGCTCATAAAACAGTCATTGTTTTGATTTTTCCCACCAAATTTGCAATACAGACTTTTTAAGAGCCCACCTCATGAACACTGGCACGTTTCATTAATCGGTCCCAAAAGGTGGTTCCAAGCAGTGACCACAAAATCACCTTTCAGGACCTATTAACACTATGACAGTGGTTGCATTCATAAGGAGGGGGCCCAATAACCCCATGTTAAAAATTTGGTGCAAAATTCCAAAAAATGCCTGAGATATGCAAAAAAGTTGAAAAAGTCCTATTTATGCCATTATATAGCTTACCAGCATTTCCTCAGTTTGCGGTTGGCTTTGAAGAGTGCAGATGTGTTCTCAGTCCACCGAAGATTGTTGCGACAAACTCCAGAACTAAGTATGTGGTGAGGGGGGTGTGGGGAGGCAGGGTGCGCAGTTGGTGGGTGCGGTTTGTGGGAGGGGGCAGGGAGACCACGAAGGACCGTTTTCTTTTTTACAGGTTTAAAATGCAAACAAAAAAACATTGCAGGACGTTTTTTTCTTTACATGGGGCATTGGGCATGCTGGGGTTGGCTCCCAGCATGCCACCTGAATGTTTAGGGGGCTGTAGATGACGGGAGATTGGGCACACCCATTGGCACATATGGAGTGCTGGGTGGGGAGGACAAGAGCTGACGGGGATTGTGCACCCCCTCTGCATAAGCTAAACATTTTGGCAGGGAAACAGTTATGCCAATTGGGAGTGGGATCCCCCGTCGGCAAGCTGAACTAGTGCGGGGACTGAAGCCGATGGTGATTGGGGCCCCCGTCAGCAAACGAACACTGTTGTGGGGTGGGCACATGCTGCCGAGGGGGATTGGGATCCCCCTCGGCACTGGAGGATCAGTAATATTGTTTGTGAACACAGTTGCAAGCCACTGCCATGTTCATAAACAATATTACAGTACCAACGTTCTGCCCAGCATCGCTCCCTCATTGCAGCAGAATGGCTGACGCTACAATGACGAGACAGACCCTGATTGCAGCGGCTGAAACATTTCAAGGTTGTGGCACACTGGCTGAACTAGTGTCAGCAGCAGCATGCCACCCCATTGGGGAAAGCAGGCCAAGCCTGAAAAGGCAGTGGGGGCATTGGCCACAACAGTGCTGCACCCCCACAACCTGCTTCTGCAGCAAAATGTTTCTTGTGCATGCGCACAGTCAACATAAAAATAAGGGGCATATTTCCGATAGGAGAAATAAGATGAAAATACAGGGCAGGGAGAAAGGGCCAATCAGGGTGCTCCTGAGTCTTAAGAGATCAATGAAGATCATCACACCATACTGGAGAGCATGGTTTGCCATGGTTATGGCAGTGGCCCTGGACAAATGGCATCTCCTGTTCAGGCCAAACATGCTATCACAGAGATCAGTAGTACACCCAGATTCATGCAAATTGAAGCTCACGGCCTTGTGCCTGAAAGGCACAGACTGTTGAACACCAATTACCATTACTCAGTGATATCCACAATACTACAGTCAAGGAGGTCATCAACAAAGTCCACATACAATAGGCAATGGAACATCTTAGAGCAGGTCAAAGGGCACAGACCCAGAAAATGCAAATGTTGTGCTTATCCTATTCCACCCTGACAGAAAAAGAAGGCCTTCAAATTCAATTCAAGTATTCTTCATTTTTTATGTTTGCTTGTGGATGCTCAAGAAACATTATGTGACAGCTTAGGAGAGAAGTGGGTTAGGGAGGCGTGGCAGTGTGACATCCAACAGCAGCATTGCATTTGGGGGCCTGGCCTTGGTGCATGTGGCAGGGTCTATGTTACTGTCCTCTGGAGACACCCCCCTCCCCCATTTCTAAGTCTGTTGCAACAGCATAATGTTCTTTACTCTGCCTTCCCCTACTCCTTGCTGTGTCCTTTTCTAGTTTTCTAGTTCCCCATTGGGTAGTCTGGCCACCTACCTAGTATTCTTGCTGTCCCTATCCTTGTTTTGTTTCCCCTACTGCCTCCAAGAACAGTCCCGATCCTGTTATTTCGTTTCATTTTCAGGCTTGTAAGAATGAGGGGAAGTTGTACTGAATAAAATAATGTTGAAATTGCCTGGTATTTCTGTAAAAGAAGCCTTCTGAATGTCCCCTAAGCAACCCAGTGTTAAGCACAGCCTAAACCCCGCGTTTAGGAAGCTGAATGTTTTAACAAGCAGACTGAAACTTAGAAAAGCTAGCATTTCAGTGGAGAAAGCTGAAATAAGTACTGACTTGAGATTCAGTCTGCTTGTAAACTGCAGGCTCTTGCAAACAGCCCACATAAATAGTTCCAAATAATGGTAATAGTGATAACAGGCCTTGCTAACTTTAAGACCTGTGGTAGTATAAGGTTTCCACACAGAAATTGCACAGCTTCAGCCTGTAGAAACTGTTAAACCTGTATTGCTATTGTAGGTTGCTGTCTCTGCAAACGATATAGAAGTGTCATTTTCTATCTGAACTGACTTGATACAAGTTAAAATGTTGAGTTTATGTTTCTTACCTGAAATCACTACTGTGGCCCTTTGTTCTCAGGACTCCACTCCAACTTAGTCCCTGTTCATTTAAGAGCAGGCCAGCCAAACCCTCCTTACATTATACAGAGTCTGAGAGGGAGGAGTTCAGAGAACATAGGAACAGCCCATGTATGTGAACCAGTTGAGTTTAAACCTCTTATTTTTACATTCCAGCCCTTCTATATGTTTATATTTTCACTGTTTAATTGTTGGAAATGTTTTGTAATGATATTTATGTGGTTTACAAGTTTTTTGTTCCCAGTTACATAAGAAGGGGAGTGGTTTTCTAGATCACATGTCCTCTTGATACTATAAAAACAGGCAAAAAGCTACTTAGAGTTAGTCTAGCCCAGGGGTCAGCAGGGTGCTATCCCACCAGTACCGTAGCCTAGTCTAAGGAAAGTTGATTGCTTGCGTATTCTTTTGGACGTCTGCTTCTTGTTACGTGGAAGAAGTATTCCTCCTTGCTTTATTTTATTTTTGTAATCAAACGGTTTGTTTGCTTTTATTTCTGTTGTTTTTGAATGAAACTGCTGCAGTATATTCCATCCACACTGGTGTCGGAGTCGTATATCTCACAATACTTCCACAATGCACCAATGGAGGCAAAGTGTGCTGATGACACTGGCTTCCAGAAGGTGCAGCAAGTTCTAACATTTTCACCGCAGCAATCATGGGCCACCTTGTCATTGCAGCCTCAGTGATTGCTGCAATGAGAGAGTGACCCGTCATTGCTGGGCAGAACATTGCTGCTTGTGATTTTGTTTGTGAATATGGCAGCTCATTGCTGCCGTGTTCACAAACAATATCAAAGAGCCATAGTGCCTCGCTGGCCCGGTGGCGCTGAGGGTTGAGGTGCTGGACGCCACACCTCGTGCTACGCTGGCGACCCGGGTTCGGGAATGGACTTTCCGGGTGGCAGGGGTCGGCAGGGAGAGGGAGGATCGAGCGTCCCAATGGATGCTCCTCCTCCCTCAGGGTGAGGCCATGAATGCGCTGCGTTCTGCACCCCTTCGGTAGCTGGTGGAAGCACCGGCAACAAAGAAGGGTGGGTAAGCTCTGCTCTGCTCGGCGGAGCTGGGAAGGGGGGATGTCGCAGCGCATGAGAGGTTGGCGTGCATCAGCACGCCACCACTCAGGACATACGTCCCAAGTGCCGACATCTCAGAGGGTAGGGGATCTAGGGGAGAAAACAGAAAAACCCTCTTGGCAGCTCTAGATGAAAGCCGCTCCAGGTCCATCCAGAACACCAAGAAGGGACAGACCCCACTGTGCAAGGTGAGGTGGGAGAAGCACTCTAGGGGCAGATCCCACGGAAGGTGGATTGGAGAACATGAGTGGACAGAAGGAGTGAGCTCCAGGAGTAGATAGGAGGGATAAAGAAATAAAGTAACAAAAAAAAAAAGCCATAGGTGCTCAATCCCCCTTGGCAGCATGTGCCCCACCCCACAGATGTGTGTTTTGCTGATGGGGCCCCAATCCCGGTGCATCCATCCGGAGTTGACTTGCTGGCGGGAGGCTCACTCCCCGTCAGCGGTAGTCTACTCCTTGTGTGATATACCGATGAGAAGCGCCTCCCCATCAGCATCAGCCCCAAGACTAACGTGAGAGACCGAGGTGCTCAATACCCCTCAGCTCTTGCCCCCCGCTTTGTACTGACGGGATGCCCAATCCTGTCGGCTACCTCCCCAAAAACAATGTTCAGGTGGCATGCTGGGAGCCCACCCCAGTGTGCCCAATGCCCTGCAAAGGAAAAACCATCCCACAATTAATTATTTATTTTTTACAACCTGTAAAACAAAAACATTCCCTTGCGGTCTCCCTGGCCCCTCCCCACAACCCCACCCACCCACTGCACACCCCTGCCTTCCCACCCCCACCCCATACTTACCTCCAGAGTCTGGCACAACGACTTTTGGTGGACCGGGAACACATCTGCACTCTTCAAAGCTGACCGTGAACTGAGGAAATGCCAGTAAGCTGTATAATGGGATAGATAGGGTTTTTTCAACTTTTTAGCACATTTCAGGCATGTTTTGGAATTTTGGCACCAAATTTTCAACATGGGGTTTTTGGGACCCCTCCTCATGAATTCTGTCACTGTTATGGCATTAATCGGGCCTAAAGGGTGATTTTGTGGTCACTGTGTGGAATTACCTTTCGGGACTGATTAACAAAGCGACAGTGCCAGTGTACATGAGGTGGGCTCTCAAAAAGCTTATACTGAAAATTTGGTGAAAAATTGCCTAGTGACTGTTTCTGACAGCCAGGTAATGCAATTCTCGCTTACCTCGTAACTTTGTGAATTAATACATTTGCACTCCAGATTTTCAACATTGCCATTTTATCACACCTACTTATGAGCAGTACAGCTGTCAGTTTTTACATCTTGCCCAAAATGTATTTCCATGCATTTAATGCACAATGGCACCCTTGGTGTGCGAAATCAATGTTTGGGACAGATTAAGAAAATCACAGTGACACTGTTCATTAGCAGAGGTCCTAAAATGTCTATGTTGAAAATTTGGTGAGAAAAGTTCATAAAATGAGTGTGTTACGAGTGTGCGTTGCACAGTTTCTACGCATGCTCGTACTTTTGTACATTTGCAATATTATCACTCCAGATTGTCTACATTGCCATTTTTATGCACCTCCTTATGAACAGTACAGCTGTCATTTTTCACATCCTGGCCATAATGTGTTTTCGCACTTCCAGCACAGAATGGTGCGGTCACTGTGGGAAATCACTGTTTGCGGCACATTACAAAAATCACAGTGACACTGTTCATTAGCAGAAGTCCTAAAATGTCTATGTTGAAAATGTTGTGATGAAAGTCCAAATAATTATTGTGTTATGAGCGTGCATTGCATGGTTTCCATGCACGCTTGTAACTTTGCACATCTGTAATATTTTCACTCCAGATTTTCAACACTGCCATTTTTCCACATCTCCTTATGAACAGTACAGCTGTAATTTTTCACATCCTGGTTGAAATGTGTTTTTGCAGTTCCAGCGTAGAATACCATGGTTGCTGTGGAAAATCAGTGTTCAGGACACAGTAACAAAATCACAGTGACCCTGTTCATGACCTCAGGTCACCAAATGCCTATGTTGAAAATCTGGTGATGAAACTCCATAAAATGACTGTGTTACATGCATACGTTGCGTGGTTTCCACGTATGCTCGGAAGTGCACGCATTTTTAATATTCCCACTACACATTTTCAACATTGCCATCTCTTCATATCTCCCTAAGGATGGTACAGCTGTCATTCTTCACATTCTACTCAATCTGTGTTTTCGTACATGTGGTACAGAATGCCACTGTCACTGTTGGAAGTCAGTTTTCAGGACATATTGACAAAATCACACTGCCACTGTTCATCACAAGACACCCCAAATGCTTACATGAGGTGGGGTCACAAAAAGGCCATGTTCAAAATTTGTACTGTGAATACCAACAAACGCCGGAGGCATTACGGTTTCTAGCCATAACATCCTACCCTGTACAGACAGACAGGCATCGAGGTGTGCCTTGGACTCTTTGTCCCAAGATTTCACCCCATTCTTCTATGCTGCACCCATTTCAATGTATGTCCTTATGGAATGGGGTGACTGTAAAGCCAAACATCCTAAGCCACAGCTCAACACGTGTCGGTGTCTGCAGAATAGGGTGAGGTGACATGGCTTGACTGTCATGGGTAACGACCCAAAAACTTACCCCAAATCCTGTCCGTTTCTACAGGATGGAGGTGGGGTTCATGTGAAATTCAGTACTTCATGCCATTCCTATTCTGCATCTGTCTAACTCCTGCATTTCTAATGCTAATACCAGCAAGCACACATTCGGCATTGACAAATGCTTGTTTAAAAACTGATCCAATTATTTTCATGATTTTGAAGCAATTCAAATTGACTTTAATTGTACCTCAAACACCAGTTTTTATCCACTGAAAAACATCTCAATTTGTTCTCAAATGCCCCCTCTCACCATTGCTAATGCCTTCAACTCCTACTTTTCCACTCTACCTACCATATTCCCCTCCTCTCGCCCCAAAGCTGGGCCTTACTCAGCTCCTTACTCCTCCTCTCTTCCTACCCTGGAATTGGCACCAGTCACATACATTGAAGTACTTAATCTTCTCAAAACTGTTCCAGCTAGTGGTAGCTTTGGCCCTGATGGTATTCATCCAGGGATTCTTAGGCAGTTTGCAACCTGGCTTGTGGCACCCATAACTAGGCTGTTTAACCTATTTTTCTGCTTGCCTCCATCCCCTTGGTATGGAAAATGGCTAGAACTATACCGGTATTTAAGAAAGGGGTCACTAAACTTTTGACCAACTACCACCCCATCTCACTTCTCCCCACATTTAGCAAGCTACTTGAGAAATTAGTCCATCATCAGGTCTCCGAGTACCTTCTTAAGTATTTTCTATCCCCCACACAGCATGGCTTTAGGGCTGGGCACAGCACCACTTCTGCTCTGACCCAGCTTACAAATGATATCAAGGAAGACATGAATAAGGGCTTACTCACAGGAGCCGTGTTTATTGACCTCTTGAAAGTGTTCAATATGGTCCATCATCCACTTCTACTGTCTAGACTTCATGCATTAGGTGCCACTGACTCGACTCTATCATGGTTCGACAGCTACCTGGATAACCGTTCTCGGGCTGTTTCTTCCTATAAGGTTCTCTTCTCCCCTATTGCTATGTCCCATGGTGTTCCACAGGGATCCATACTTGGTCCACTACTCTTTTACCTCATCTAAATGATATATCCAGTCCTTTCCATCCTAGCAGCCTACTCATGTATGCGGATGATCTTGTGCTTTATTATTCATCCAAGTCTATCACAGACATTAACCTAAACCTATCTCATGACTTCCAATCCCTTCAATCCTGGCTCTTGGCTAACCATCAGTTACTAAATATTGGGAAGACTCGGGCCATGCTTTTTGGGTCCTCTAAAAAAAGTGCCCTTTGTGGCCCCCAAACTCCTTGTCCACTGCAGGGATGGGACTAATATCACTAACACCTCTGCTTTCAAATACCTAGGAATAACGCTTGACCTGGCACTTCATTTTTCAGAACATGTCAATGAGGTGTGTCGGTCTGTCAATGCTAAAATTGGGGCGGCCTATCGAGTGCGCCACTCAATCACCCCGACTGCAAGAAAATCAGTAGCTAGAGGTGTATTTCTGCCTCAACTCCTTTATGCTCTCCCTGTTTTCTATCATGCCAATGCCAGAGTGCTCAGTAAATGGGACACTTCCTATAATAATATATGCAGGTTCGCCTTACCCGCTCCTCGCCTAACTCATCACTGTCTACTGATTGTCTCCCAAAGACCTCCGACCATACACTTTAGGGTGTGTTGTTGACTGTTTTTACTAGAACACCCCGTCTGGCCTCTCTGGGAGACATGCTTACCCGAGCCTCCAGCTCTCGCTCAATTAGGTCTCCGTCCATCCCAAAACTCACGGAATAGCCCTGCGCCATTAAAATGGGTGAACAGGCTTTCTCCTATTTCTCCCCTAGCTTCTGGAACTTGCTCCCACCTCAGGTTAAAAACTTCACCTCCCACCTTTCTTTTAAGCGCTCTCTGTTTTCTCACTTCTTTGCCCTCGGAAACTGTGACTGCTCATAAATGGGAGCCCCTATTAAAGCACCATGCCTTTTAATATTAATGTACTACTTACTTTACTGTATCCCCCTATATGTTTTCCTTCTACAGAACTTGGCTAATATGTCTGAATGAGCGTACTCCTCATACCAATTATACCTCTGATTTTGTTACTTATTGTTACACCTTATTGGTTACTGCATTACTATCTGCTTGCTCTATACACTGATGTATCTCAACTCAGTCTGTAATGCCTGCACCTAATGCTGTTGTTCTGATCCGTACTGTTGACTGTTCTGTATTGTACTCTCCTGGGTCGTGCCTAAAAATAGGCAGGACTGTTGCCTAGCGCACTTACCCGGTGTTACCAAAAGCTAATAAATAAATAAAAAGTACACAAAAAATGCTAATTAGTCTTCAAAAAGAAGGTTAAAAGACTGGTAAAAAACTGTTATGAAAAAGCCCTTCAATTCCACCCAGAACACCCTTCTTTTCCACCTAAAATGAAGGCCTTTAAATATACTTCAGTTTCTGAAGTAATTCAAATTGACTTCGATTGTTTCAAACATCAGTTTTTATCCATTGAAAAATGTCTCAGTTTGTTCTCAAATGCCCTTCAAAAAGTGCATGAAAAATGCTAATTGGCCTTCAAAAAGAATTCTGAAATACTGGTAATAAACTGTTATGAACGAGATCTTTAGCTGTACCTAAAATACCTTTTAAAGGAAAATTCTTACTTGCACGGGCTCCTGCCCCTGCAAACCTTACCCTCTGGTTTAGGTTTAGTAGAAAATGGTGCTTTTTTCTCCCATGGCAAAGTTTAATTTAATTTTGAAAAGTTCATTACATGGAAGTATGGCGGACGCTTAGGAGGCTCCATTTACTGTAAAGGTGTGGGTGTAGTGCTGCACTGTGCACTGCAATACAAATGCATAGAAGTGCATGCTGCAGCACCACACCTTTAAAGTAAATGGAGCCATCTAAGTAAGCATCCACCATACTTTTGTGTAGCGGACTTTTCAAAATGAAATTAAACAACTATGCCACAGGAGAAAAAAGTGGCTTTTTCTACTAAACCTAAGATGGAGGGTAAGATTTGCAGGGGCAGGGGCCCCTGCAAACCAAAGTTTTCTTTTAAAGTGCAACAGTCCTGAAGCATAAGAATCAAATGGTCATGAAATCAGAGAAACTGTCTGTCCTACCCATGGACCCCATTTTCTTCCACACAGACCAGCCCTAGGACCTCTGACTAGCACCCACTAAATACATGTCCTTTCTCAGCCCACCCAGACCAGCAAATGGAACCCAAACCAGTCTTCTCCACCTAAATTCTTCATGTCCCCGACCCTGAATCAGCCATGGGACTGCTGGGCTGGCCTGCTCACCTATGTCCCCATGGTATCTTCAAATGGAACAGCCTTGGGATGACTAGCCTCCCAGGTCTATGTTTCTATTGTCCACCCACTCAGATCAGCCTTGGGAGCACTGGATCTGGCACCACACCTACTGTACACGTGAAGCTTGTCAGGATTAAACCCAATTATGTAGCATGCTGCAGCAGAGTTACTATAGTACACAATGCAATTTCCATGGTGGTCAGTTCCTTTTGTCATGCAGGACATTATGACACTGCACTTTATCCTGGTGTGTTTCACTGTACGTCCTCCTTGTCCCTCAATCTTGATCAGTGTTGGGATCCAAGGTCTTGCTATCCTTAGGAAAGTCTCACCTTTTTGTCCACTTGGACTATCCCTGTGATCCCATACTGGCTGTCCCCATACATGTCACCATGTTCCTTCACCCAAATAACCCCCTTGGACCATGAGACTAGCCTTCCACATCTACGACTCCCCTGTCTGCCCACCCAGACCTTCTGTGGGCCCCCTGGACCAGTTTTTCCCACCTATGCCCCAATATCCCTCTACCTGGACAAGCCTTGAGACCACTAGACTGCCCTTCCTCATTTAATTCCCTCCTCTTTAACCACCCAGACTAGCTCTGTAATATCAAACTGGCATTTATCACCTACTGTATGTCTGTCCTTCTACCCACCAGGACCAGTCCTGCAAATTCTAGAAAAGTATTTGACACCAGCCTCCAGATTCATCCCCCCATGCTGTCCAGACCTTGAACTAACTCCCAGGCAGATGTCCTAAACTCACCTCTACCCTCTACTTCTAGCAGGACCAGATGAGGGCCTCATGAATGGGTGTCCAACTCACACCTTTTCCCTTATTTTCTAAATGGATCAGCCATAGGACTCATATACAAGGGTCCCACACTCACCTCCACTCCCTTCTCCCATCTGGAGCATCCATGGCAATAGAACTTCAGTCTGAAACACATCTGCATACACTTCTCCCATGCATAACATCTTAGGACCCCAAAACATGGGCCAGATACCCACATGCACCTTCATCAGATTTGCTATGGCATGCCGAAATGCTGAATCCCAACACCCAGAAGCCCATAAATTATAGCCCACCAGTTAGTATCCTGAAAGTCTGGAACTGCACATAGCAGATATTTTTTATTTATGATTGCCAACTCTGCTGCTGGCTACTGACTGTTGGGCTATAATTTTTGGGCTCCTGGGTATCAGGATTCTGCAATTCAGTATGCTGTAATACTCCCCCTTCATCTTCCATTCAGACTACCCTTAAGGTCATCATACCAGGATTCTGACACCACCTGCGCATTCTTTCACACAATTCCTAGACCCCAGAACCAGGATCCAATAGCCACCATACTATGCCCCCCACAGACCACCTGAAGGCCTCCTTGGAGCATATTTACTCATCTGAATCACCAAAGGGACCCCCCAATAAGGCTTCCCCAGCTATGACCCCCTCTTCCCCCAACTGATCCTCCCTTGGCAACCAAATAATAGAGCCCCCCACATACGTTCACCCTCTTCTTCCGTCTGGACCACCTAGACCACATGAACAATGCTACCTCTAACCAGGACACTGAGGGTTTGGAAACCCATGGCCATAATTGGGGGCAGTCAGGAGCCTAACAACATGGCTATGGGAATGGGGAAGCCTGAAGCCATGGATGGGGCTCTAGAGCCTGCTGCCAGGGATAAGAGGGATATGACAGGGAATAAGACACCATGGGGGGGGCTCAAGAGCTAGTAGCCCCACCATCAGCATGTAATGGGTGTTGGCACACCATTACAGTCAACCCACCCAATACAGATTAAGTAGAAGGTCTTACCTGAGCACTACTGGAGCCAGAGGTAGGAGTCTCGAAGGGATGTTGTCCACCACACCTGTAAAAAATAGAAAAGGGGGTAACAAAAGATCCATAGCTCTGAGGGGGGTACAGTAAGGGTGCAAAAGACAGGTTAGGCATAGAATTATACTTATCTGGTATATTGGAGCCCATGTCCTGTTAGATGTGTCAAATAAATTAAAATTAAAATTAAAAATTGGACATCAGGGAGGGTATAGGGTGTGAAATGAGTCTCTTCGTGGATGTCTCCAAGATGGGAGCAGTAGTTGAGGGAGAAGAGGGGAGGTTGGCCCTGCAAGGGGACCCAGACACCCTGGAAAGCTGGGCTCACACTTGAAAACTAAATTTCAATATCACCAAGTGCAAGGTGTTGCATCTTGGTCGGGGAAACCCTAAACACAGGTACACCCTGGGTCGGGAGGCACTGGAGGCCTCAATAGGGGAAAATGACCTAGGGGTCATGGTGGATGCATGTATGAATAACTCTGAGCAGTGCAGGAGAGTGGCTAGCAAGGCAAACAGGATGTTGGGATGCATCGTAAGGGGGATCACTTCTAGGAGCAGGAAGTGATTCTGCCGCTGTACAATGGACTGGTTAGACCACACCTTGAGTACTGTGTACAGTACTGGAGACCACACTTGAAGAGGGACATACAGCTCCTGGAGAGGGTACAGAGGAGGGCAACAAAGATGATACGAGGGCTAGGAGTTTGACGTATGAGGACAGACTTGAGGGCTCTGCCTGTTTTCATTGGAGGAGAGGATAGACAGGGGGACATGATTGAGGTCTTCAAGTACCTCAAGGAATAAATAGAAGTAAACATGGAGGGATCTTTAGACTAAAGCAGGAGGTATCACCAGAGGGCATGGTTTGAAGTTGGAAGGTGGAAGGGTGAGAGGAGGAGGTTTTCACTGAGAGGGTGGTGGACCCTTGGAATACACTGCCTGGTGAGCTGGTTCGAGATCCACAGTGGAGGGCTTCAAGTGAGGGTGGGACAGACACAGAAAGTGGATGTATCAGATGATGGCCTGTCCCAGGGGGTTGGGGATGGATGATAGGGGTTTCTGGAGCACAAGGGAAGAGAGGGTCTCGGCACCCAACTAAGGATCTAAGGTTCGAGCAGACTCGATAGACCATAAGGCCTAATCTGCTGGCAAATAGTATGTTAGTATGTTAGGTTATCTGGGGAAAGAATAGCGCAGCAGAGACAGAGGAAAGGAAATGTGGTTTGGGAGGGGGCTCAGCCAAAAACTACTGTGCTCCTCTTGGTGGCCCAGTGATTAGTATTGTACCTGGTAGCCAGGTGTCATTGTGGAAGCTCTTCAGGGGTTAGTAGTCCTATTGGTAAATAAAAGAAAGCTACTGGTGGGCTTGTGGGCTCGGAATGCCATGGGGGCTACAAAGTAAATTGGTAGCTTTTATGGTCATGTATCCTGTGGCCAAGGCCAATTTTCCTTTGAAACTAATTACTACTATTCTCGGAGGACTAGTGGAGGCTCTCAGAGCCCTAGTATTCCCTAGTATTGTATGGGTGCTGTTGATATGGAATGGTGTCAGGAGGAGGATACGCTTGGGTTGCATCTGCAGCCAGCCATGTCACACAATCATGTTAGAGTGAAAGTGCCTGCAGGCACTTGTAACTCTCAGACTACACAGAGCTCAGGCTGTGGATCACTCTGCACAGGTTGGGGGGAAGAGAGAGAGAACAAAGACAGCAGGAAGTGGAGAAGGCAATATTGTAAGTGTCCCCCATCACTTTTCCCACCACTTTGGTGGCAGAGTTTGTTTGTGCCCTAAGGGGCTGAAGCAACAGCAAGGAGGAGGCCATGGAACAGCCACATCCCATGGCTGCAACAACTGTTTTAAAAACTGGGTCCGAAAGCAAGAAGGAGCAGCCACTGAGTAAAACCACTCCAGCTGTAATGCTGAAGCCAGGAAGGGAGTGCAGGGGTGGCAGGAGCTGCCAGAGAGTAAAGCCACTCCTGTGGCAATAGTAAAGCCCGGGGTGGGGTTGTAAGAATGGGAGAAGACAGGATGGCCACAGCAGCAGATGTGGCATAGTTTAAGCTACACAATGGTCTTAGGAATGCCAAAGAGATAAATTTCATTGTAAAGACAAGCCACCTGCAATCAAGCCTAAGAGGGTCAGTACATTCCCTGGGAAGGGGACACGGAAATGCACATTAGGGCTTGGAGAATCCAGCAATAGCTGCAGTGGCCACAGCAGAAGCCCAAAAGGGCATTAAAAATACAAAAAAGAAACTCTAGCAAAAATACAGTATATAGATTTAATTAAGTGACTTGAAGCAAGCAATGCTCCAGGTTAACTCCAGGCAGGCCATGATTCGAGCACGCTGGCTGGCGCTGATGTAATTAGGAGATCTTGATGTCAGCAAGCAGGAAGCAGGACATATTTAATTAAATGGCTACTTGGGGGAGAACAAACAATGCTCCATAACTCCTGGCTGGCCATGTTTGGAGAATGTTGACTGGCACAGACATAGATAGGACATCTTGCCATCAGCAGCAGGGGGCAGGATTAGCCAGATAGTAAATGAAAGTTGGGGGGGGGGGCTGTTATTAGGCTGTTCCTGACAGCTAGAGGACATAACTTGAAAAAGTATGAGGTAGGGTGTCTAGGGAATCACCAGCCCCATCCACTCACACCATAACTTGGCAGTGTTTACCTCACAACGGGGGGAAATAACAGGCTTAAAAGAGGCAAGGATAGTAGTCAAGAGGCATTACCTTGACAGGTTCCTGACTTGGGGTGGCAGGACTGAGCTTGGCTCTCCTCTTCTAAGAGGGGTGGGTCACCTGCCTGCAGTTTCGCCATCACCGGATGGCTCTCCATGGGCAGGCGGTAATGGGTGACTGGCAGGCTGGGGCATCCCATTGGGTGTGACATGAGTGTGCCTTCACACACATGCATCAGGTCGGGGACATGTGGGATTGGGACTGGGTAGAAAACCAAAACCGGCAAATAGCAAAAAGTATTTATGGAGAAAAAAAAAGATACAGTTCATTCCCTGCCCTTTTTTGTTGGGGTGGGCCTGCATCCAGTACCTCACATCCAGGAGCAGGATACAAATGCCGGACCCCAAATCCCCCCCCCCAAAAAAAAATGTACCACTAGAATCACGGAGGACATTGGGACTGACAAGTCAAAGATGAAGGAAATCCCCAAAGTGGGTAACAGCAAAATATATGCGATGGAAACATAAACAAAGATGACAGAAAATATCAAAGGTCCATCCAGTGCATAGTTCTCTTTTAAACCCTGGGACCAATTGTTCCCGTATCTACTATAACCACCCTGAGTAGCCACTACAACCTTCACTGTATCTCAGCTATACTTGAAATCATTTATGGTTTTGGCACCCACCACCTTTGCTGGCAGACTGTTCCATGAAAAAAAAAACCTCTTGAACCTTGTACCACCTTTACATCATTTTCCACTCATACTGCCATGTGCTTTAACTGTTGCTCGGGCTAAATAGTTCCTTGCAATTCACCTTGCTTATTCCTTCCAAGTGATTCCCTAGTGAGAGGCACAGGGATGAAAGTTTGTCTAACACCACAAGACCAAGAGGTGGTATGTTGCATTCTGGGGTAGAGGCTTTTAAGCAGAGTCTGAAAACCTTATTCTCTCGTGCTTTAGGGGCTATGTCAGAAGTATGGCAGCTTAGATTTAATGCAAAGAAGTGCAAAAGTAATGTACCTGTGGGAAACAAAAAGCCAGGGGAAGAGTATACAATGGGGAGAGGTAGTAACAACAGCCACACGCATTTGTCAAAGCCGAATATTGTCTTGCCAGCATTGACATTGGTAGTGCCAGAGTTAGAGATGCATAATAGGAATGGCAGTGAAGTATTAAAGTGATGCCAACCCCACCCCCACCCGACCCTGTAGAGACTGACAGGCATTGGGGTGTACCTTTGGGTCATCAGCTATAACACTCATGCCATTTCACCTCACCCTACCCTGTAGACACTGAAAAATGTTGTGGTGTGCTTTAGGGTCTCTGGGCATTATACTTACCCCATGCCATAAGGAAATATGCTGAGGTGGGTGCAGTATAGGAGAATGGGGTGAACTTTGTGGCCGAACAGTGCAAGGCACACCATGATGCCTGTCACTGGCTGCAGGGCGGGGGTGGGGTGAAATCGCCCGAGCATTACAGCCGATGATCCTAAGTCACACCCCTGATGCCTGTCAGTCTCTACAGGGTGGGGTGCTACAGTTGGAAACCCTAACACTGTAGGCGTGCGTTGGTATTTTCACTCCAAATTTTCAACATGGGCTTTTTGTGAGCCCACCTCATGAAAAGCGGCACTATCAGTTTGTTAGCTGAAAGGTGATTTTGCACAATGGCTATGCCATTTGGCTACACAGGGATGAAAACACATGTTGGGCAGTATGTGGAAAATAACTGCATTGTTCATGAGGAGATGTAAAAAAAATGGCAAAGTTGAAAATCTGATATGAAAATATGAAAAATTGGTGAAGGTATGAGCATGCATAGAAACTGTGCAACGCACATCCGTAACTCAATTATTTTTGGGATTTTGTATATGTAAACAATTTAGTTCCTATATGGAATGAAACACATTTCTATGCCTCCAACAATACGGATTCAGGAAGGGGCATAGTGCAACTATAACGTGTTCTCATAGAGGTAACCAGTCCAACTATACATCTTTTACATAGGCATTTTGGGACCTCCCCTCATGAACAGTGGCACTGTGATACTGTTAATGTGTCTGAAACGTTGATTTCATACAGTGACCATGCCATTGTGCGCCAGAGGTGCGAAAACACATTTAGGGCTGGATGTGAAAAATGACAGCTGTACTGTTCATAAGAAAGTGTGAAAAAATGCCAGCGTTGAAAATCTGGCAAGAAAATATTGCAAATTTGTGAAGTTACAAGGGTGCGTGGAAACTGCTCAATGCACGCTTATAACACAGTCATTTTATGGAATGTTGTCTCCAAATTTTCAACATAGGCATTTAAGGACTTCTGCTCATGAGCAGTGTTACCGTCATTTCCTGAAACTGTCCCGAAAACTGATTTTGTGCAGCAACTGCGCTATTCTGCGTCAGATGTGCAAAAACACATTTCAGCCAGGATATGCAAAATGACAACTGTACTGTTCATAAGGAGGTGTGTAAAAATGGCAATTTTGAAAATCTAGAGTGAAAATATTATAAATTCATGAAGTTACAAGCGTACGTGGAAACTGTGCAACCACGCTCGTAAAACAGCCATTTTTTGGATTTTTTCCACCAAATTGGCAACATAGGCTTTTTGAGCGCTCCCTTCATGAACATTGGCACTGTCATTTCATTAATCAGTCCCAAAAGGTCATTCCGCACAGTGACCGTGAAATCACCTTTTGGGACCGAATAACACCATGACAGTGACAGAATTCATTAAGGAGGGGTCCCAATCTCTCCATGTTGAAAATTTGGTGTCACAATTCCCAAAAAATGCCAAAGATATGCACCAAAGTTTAAAAAACCCTATTTATGCCATTATATAGCTTACCGGCATTTCTTCAGTTTGCGGTCGGCTTTGAAGTGTGCAAACGTGTTCCCAGTCCACCGAAGATCATCACGCTGGACTCTGGAAGTAAATATAGGGTGAGGGGGTGTGGGAAGGCAGGGTTCGCAGAGGGTGGGCGAGGGTTTTGGGAGGGGGCAGGGAGACAATGAGGGACCGTTTTCTTTGTTACATTTTTAAAAAAAATAAAATAAAAAACATTGAGGACTTTTTTTTTTTTACAGGTATTTGGCATGCTGGGGTGGGCCCCAGTGTGCCACCTAAATTTTTGGAAATTCTGCCAGCCAACGGCGGTTGGGTACCCATTGGTACATTCAGTGGAAGCAGTCGGGGGATTGGGCACCTCTCAGCACACAACAAAAGGAGGAGACATTATGCCGAGGGATTTGGCACCCTCTCGGCATACATTTTAAATGGGAGGGGGGTCATGATGCAGACAGTGAGTGGGCTCCCACATCGGCATTCTTGCAGAAGGCGGTGGCAGTGTTGCGTTCACATTGGGAGGCATGTTGTGGTCATGCTGCATGAGAGCTTCACTCTCATTATAGTGGACCTTTTGTTAGATCTGGTGGCCACATTCCAAATTGCTGATGTGGCACCTGCATGCTGCCTGATTGGGGAATGAGGGACACACCAACTGATGTGTGCCCTGCATTCTACCAACAGTGACTGCGCCTCCAAATCTGCTACAACCGCAAGATGTTGGCTGGTGCGCAAGCACAAGCCAACATAAAAATGGAAAGGGAACTGGGGTAGTCATATCTGATGACCTAAATGTTAGCAAGCAATGTGAGGAGGCAGTACAGATGGCTGGGGGGATACTGGAATGTATAGGGAGAGGTATCACCAGTAGAAAACAAGAAGTTGTTATCCCTCTCTATAGACAGTTGGTGAGACCCCATCTGGAGTACTGCATGCAGCTCTGGAGACTCCATCTCCACAAGGACATAGACAGGATGGAGGCAGTCTAGAGGAGGGCGACTAAAATGGTGCAGGGTCTGCACCAGAAGCCATATGAAGAGAGACTAATGGAGATATATATATACCCTTGAGGAAGGAAGGGAGAGAGGTGACATGTTAAAAGTACCACAAGGGACTCAACAAAGTCCTAAAGGGTAGCATCTTTCATAAAAAGAGATGTGCAAGAACAAGGGGACACAATTTGAAGATAAATGGCAGATGACTCAGGGGCAATGTGAGGAAGCATTTTTTCCACAGAGAGAGTGGTGGACACATGGAATGGCCTTCTTGAGGTGGTCGTGGAGTCACAAACAGTGGGGGAATTGAAGAATGCATGGGACAGACATAAGGCAATTCTTGTGGGGGCATAGGAAGAAGTAGGCTGTTGGTTAACTAGGACCTGCAGCTTATCCAATAGGTTGGGAAATGGGCAGACTAGGTGGGCCAAATGGTCCTTATCTGCTGACAAAGTTCATGTTTTTATGTTTTTATGCCAGTTTTTAAGTACTAATTAAAATAATTATTTTGCTACCATTTCATATTTGTAATGGTGCCCTGAGTCTCTGAAGAGCACCACATAAAATAAAGGCAACAACACTTTAAACTACTACTGCCACCACCGTCCATGGGCCCAGGCATTAACTCCTAGTACCAGTCCAAAATGCCAGCTGTCACAAACCCACTCAGCAGGTGGTGGAACAGAGGCACATTCCTCCAGCTGTACCTCTCCACAATTCCTATGCCATTCTGGCAAAGTGTGGTTCCTCTATGGAGGCACCTGCAGTGGAGACTAAGGAGGATGCTGGGAACCTCCACAAAGGAGACCCACAGGAGGGTCGCAGTGGACCCCACAGGGGAAGGAAACAACTCCTGGTGGGGGACTCCATTGTTAGGAAGGTAGAACTGGGGGAGGAAGGGGAGAGGGAGGTAAGGTGCCTGCCTGGCGCCATGGCTTGGAGGGACAGAGAGCGAATTCTCAGGATTGCTGCAGCAGCTACACAGGAGAGGGAGCTGGAGGTCATTGTCCACCTAGGGACAAATGACTTGGCCAAGAAAGGGATTAGAGAAGTGCAGGAAGAGTTTGTGGAATTGGGAAGGGCCCTTAGACAAGCAGCACGCACGGTAACCTTCTCAGAGGTGCTGCCAATCTATGGCGTAGCACAGGCTAGGGTGCTCTGCACCATGGGATTCAATCAGTGGTTGAAAAACTGGTGTGGAGCTCAGGGATTTGGCTTCATTGGGGATTGGGGGTCCACCTGGAGTGATGCAAGCCTATACTGGCATGATGGGTTGCATCTTTCGAGGAGGGGAACCAGGATCCTAGGTGATAGGTTTAAAAGCTTCATTGGCAAGCATTTAAACTAGCCAAGGGGGAGGCACTAGAAAGGAGCAGAGAAATCCTAGCCCCCAAAAATCACTGTAGTAAGTGCGGTAAACACCAACATAGAGGTGTCGATAGGGAGAAGGGCAGGGGTAAATGGAGAAAGTGACAAAGGCAAGAAGGACAGGGATGGAGCAAAAAGGAGTAAGGCCATCAGGAAATGGAGGGTAATGAGTACCAATGCCCATAGTCTGCGTAACAAGCTCCCTGAGCTGGTGGCCTTGATGGAAGAGGGATGCCTGGATATCGTAGCAGTCACAGAAACATGGTACACAGAGAACCATGACTGGGATGTTAACATACCAGGGTACATAACCTACAGGAGAGACAGGCAGGGGAGAAGAGGGGGATGAGTAGCTCTCTATGTAAAGGAAGGGATAAAAGCAACTGAACAAAAGAGTAAACAGGGAGGAGAGGAGGCACTGTGGGTCACCTTGGAGACTGGAAAGGGCACCACAATCTGCACAGGGGTTGTGTACAGACCCCCATGTCAGGAGGAGGGAATGGACAAGGATATGATAGAAGGCATTCTTAGAATGGCAGAGAAAGGGGAGATATTGTTGATGGGAGACCTGAATATGCCAGATGTTAACTGGAGCACATTTGCTGCAGCCACATCCAAGAGCAGGGCCATTCTTGATGCCCTACAGGTGGCAGGCCTCAGACAGCAAGTTTCAGAACCCACTTTTGAGGGAGCAATCTTAGACCTCATACTCTCAAACGGGGGCAGTGAGAGGATCTCAGATTTAGAAGTGGGTTGCCATCTGGGAACAAGTGACCATCAAACAGCGTGGTTCACGTTAAACTCAGCTACAGAGTCAAGCCATATAAAAGTGAGGGTACTGGACTTCAGGAGGGCTCACTTTGGTAAGATGGGAGAGTGCCTCAGAAAAGCAATAGCAAACAGGCTAGAAGGAGGTGTGGAGCAACAATGGGGAATCATCAAAACTGCCATCACAGAGGCAACAAGCCTTTGTGTGAAGCAAATAAACAAATCAAAATTATAGAAAAAGCCACTATGGTTCTCAAAAGAGGTGGCTGTGAAAGTCAGGAAGAAAAAGATAGCATTCCGGAAGTATAAAGAAACACAGAAAGAGCAGGACAGAGAGCTGTACCAGTTAAGGCAGAAGGAAGCAGGAAGGGAAGTCAGAATAGCAAAGGCCCAAACTGAGGAAAAGATAGCCAACTCAGTTAAGAAGGGGATAAAACCTTTTATAGGTACATCAGAGAGTACAGAAAGACAAAGGTAGGGATAGTGAGGCGGAATAGAATAAACGGTGGGTGGGTAGAGGAGGACAGTGAAAAAGCAGGGATACTGAATGAATGTTTCTGCTCAGTATTCACAAAAGAGGAGGGGGAAGTGCCTAATCCAATTAACAGAAGCACTCTTGATAGGGGGGTCGATTCCAGTCCTTTCACAGAAGAAAGGGTTCTGCAAGAACTCCTAAAACTGAAGGTGGACAAAGCAATGGGTCCTGGTGGAATTCACCTCATAATTCTAAAAGAATTAAGGGGGGAACTAGTAAAACCACTGGCAACTCTTTTTAATAAATCATGGGAGGATGGTGTGGTACCCGAGGACTGGAGGAAGGCAGATGTGATTCCCCTTCACAAAAGTGGGACCAAGACAGAGGCAGGAAACTACAGACCTGTCAGTCTGACCTCTGTGGTAGGGAAAGTGATGGAGTCACTTCTGAAGGAAAGAATAGTTGAGTATCTAGAGGCCAGTGGGGCACAAGACCCAAGGCAGCATGGGTTCTGAGCAGAAGGGTCATGTCAGACAAATCTAATAGATTTATTTGACTGGGTGACCAAAGTAGTAGACCAGGGAGGGGCTGTGGACATGGCCTACCTAGACTTTAGCACAGTCCCACACAGAAGATTAATAGTCAAATTAACCAGCCTGGGAGTGGGTCCCAGGGTGGTAGCCTGACTAAAACATTGGCTGGACAATAGGACACAGAAGGTAATTGTAAATGGAGTCCACTCTGAAGAAAGGGGGGTTACTAGTGGGGTACCGCAGGGTTTAGTATTGGGTCCAGTCCTTTTTAATGTCTTCATAAGTGACATTGCAGAGGGACTGGAAGGAAAAGTATGCCTCTTTGCAGATGACACAAAGATCTGCAAGAGGGTTGATACACAAGGTGGCGTGAAAAGGATGAGAAGGGACTTGGCAAGGTTGTAGGAATGGTCAGAAGTATGGCAGCTGGATTCAATGCAAAGAAGTGGAAAATAATGCACCTGGGAAACAAGAACCCAGGGGAAGAATACACAATGGAGGGTAGTAACAGCAACAAAAAGGAAAGGAACCTGGGGTTAATCATATACAGATGACCTTAAGGTTAGCAAAGCAATGTGAGAGAAGGCAGTAGGGAGGGCTGGGGTGATACTGGGATGCATAGGGAGAGGCATCAGCAGCAGAAAAAAGGAAGTTGTTATCCCTCTGTACAGACAGTTGATGAGACCCCATCTAGAGTACTGTGTCCAGTTCTGGAGACCCCATCTCCACAAGGACATAGACAGGATAGAGGCAGTCCAGAGGAGGGCAACAAAAATGGTGCAGGGTCTGCAAGAGAAGCCGTTTGAGGAGAAACTAAAGGAGCTTAATATATATACTCTTAAGGAAAGAAGGGAGAGGGGGGACATGATAGAAACTTTTATGTACCTCAGTGTAAACCACAAAGTCCAAGAGGGTAGCATCTTTCAGAAAAAGAGATGTGTAAGAACAAGGGGACACAATTTGAAGATGGGGGTGGTGGTTCAGGGGCAATGTGAGGAAGTATTATTTCACAGAGAGGGTAGTAGATGCATGGAACAGCCTTCCTGAGGAGGGAGTGGGGTCTAAAACTGTGGGAGAATTCAAGAATGCATGGGACAGACAAAAGGCAATTTTTGTGGGGGGGGGGTTAGGAAGAAATAGGCTGTTGGTTAACTAGGATCTGTGGCCTATCCTGTAGGTAGGGAAATGGGCAGACTAGATGGGCCAAGTGGTCCTTATCTGCCATCAAAGTCTATGTTTCTATGTTTCAGGTCAGGCCCTCTAATCCCAAAGTGCCAACCTCCAAGCACAGTCCTGTGAACAATTTAATAGAACAAGGTAACCCTCTTGTCTATTTTGTGAGTTCTGATCAACCTTTGGTCTCATGTCTTGGAGGGATTCAAACTGTTAACCTCTTGCTAGTGTACCCAACGAGCAGGCTTAGGTATTTCTGTCTTTGGGGGGCCAGATATCTTTACCTATGGGCACCTAACCAGGTATACAGAGATAAACCCTTAAAAACTTTAATAAAGACCTCAGATTTAAAACGCTTCTCTTTCCAGTTTGGTATCACCATTGAAGCTATTCCTCATGTCTGCTATAACCATATATACTGTTCTTACAACTGAAAGAAATTCAAAGACAGATCAAATATGTTCTAAAAAGAATTTTACTAAAATAGATAAAAATATCTAAAACACAAAATACAGAACTGTTATATCACAAGACATACAAATATTTTAAAAGAACAAGGTTTAAACAGTGCAAATTCCTACTCACAGTACTTAGATTTGACTCTCTCTCTAAATACCTGCTTAAAGTGCTTACAGATGCATCCTCTTCAGAGTCTAGATAAAAGTGTGTAAGTAAAACAGAATATTCCTTAAGCATACTGTATTGGCCAACCCCTTTTGTGAGAGGTCATCTAGTTCCTCCTCTGTCAGAGTATACAGTATATAAAAAATATATACCTTATGCAAAAACAAGATGTATTTTCAAAGTATTAATTCTGCAGTCTTCAGCATGACTCATGTCTTTCAAATGACGTTTTCTTTGATCTCATAATAAGCTTCCCCCTTCCAGGACATGAAAGCGTCTTTATGATTTTCGCACTAATACATCACAACCTGCTTTTCTTCCTTTGGAATGTCATAAAATGGAAATGCTTAACTCAAGCTTCTTCTACCCTGAAATTAGGTTCAGGCTTTCCACGTAACATCTGGTATCTAAAAACTGAGTATGTGTGATCTCACATGCTGTTTTCAGCATTTTCTCATGACTTTCATCTTTCAGCTGAAACCTGGGGGAATGAGTGAGGTCATTCTAAGAGCACCAGATTTTCAACAGAGACATTCAGCGATACATTTTATATATAAAAGAATAATGCTGGACTCAGAATTGGCTGCCATGTTACACCAGCTACTCCATCCTACACAACCTCAGATACTAGCTCCCCCACCCAACAACACACTAGACCCATCTCCTTCTTCAATCCCCCAACACTATCCTCTTCTAGCTAACACTATCCCCCTTCCCCCGACAGTAGCCACTCTCCCATCACTGCCCCTACACTAGTCTACCTCCGTCCAAAGCACCCAACAATAACCTCCCTCTCTCTCCCTGCACAGTACTCTAAACTATGCCTCCTGCCTCCACAGTATCCAGCACTAGCCTCCTCCCTTCACAGTTTTAGACACTAACTCCCTTCCACTACAGCAAGCTGCACCAACCCACCTGCTTCCATAGGGTATACAGTTATTACAGTGACTTCCCCACAATGAAATGTTACAGCGATAACAACCCGTTCAACATCCAGTGTTGAAATGACTGTTGCAGCAATGTCACAGTACAGTGATTTGCTGATGGCCACTCTCCCCAATGAACAGTGGCACTGTGATTGTATTAATCTATCGCAAAATTTGATTTCCCACAGCGACCATGCCATTGTGCGCCACAGGTGCAGATACACATTTTGGGAAGGATGTGAAAAATGACAGCTGTACTGTTCATAAGTAGGTGTGAAGAAATTCCAGTATTGAAAATCTGGCATGGAAATATTGCAAGTTTGCAAAGTTACAAGGGTGTGTGGAAACTGTGCAATGCACGCTTGTAAAACAATCATTTTATGGTCTTTTGGCACCAAATTTTCAACATAGGCATTTTAGGACCGCTACTCATGAACAGCGTCATTGTCATTTCCTCAAACTGTCCTGAAAACTGATTTCACTCAGCGACCATGCTATTATGCACCAGACATGCAAAAACACATTTCTGCCAAGATATGTAAAATGACAGCTGTACTGTTCATCAGGAGAAGTGAAAAAATGCCAATTTTGAAAATCTAGAGTGAAATTATTACAAATTCACAAAGTTATGAGGGTGCATGGAAACAGTGCAACGGACGCTCGTAAAACAGCCATTTTTGGGATTTGTTTCACCTAATTTGCAACATAGGCTTTTTGAGAGCCCCCCTCATGAACTGTGGCACTGTTGTTTTGTTACTTGGTCCTGAAAGGTGATTTGCTTTAGCTTGTTTTCACCATTCATGCTAGTCCCCTGTAACTATCCTGGGCGTCTCCATTTTATGGATGTTGAAATCTCATTGCCCATGAGAGCTGCATTTGTATATGAGAACATGAGGTTCATGAGCAACCATTTACACCATGTATCTCCATGCTGCAAGTACACATAACCTGGAAAAAAACTCTCTGGAAACACACAAAATGAATACATTTTAAAGGAATGCTCTCTTTATTCCATGCTCCTGCCCCTTCAAGGCGTACCCTCCGGTGAAGCCTTTTAAGTATGTTGCAGCATTGTCTTGTGCAGCAACATACTTTATTTTAATTACAAAAAGTCTGTGACCCAGAAGTCTGTCGGATGCTAGTGGGGCTCCATTATCTGTAAAGTTGTGTTGATGCACCATGCACTTCAACAATTTTGTATTGAAGCACATGGTGCATTGCCACACCTTAACAACCAGAAAATGGAGACCCCCCCAGGATAGTTAAAGGAACTGGTATGAACAGTGAAAATAAACTAAGGTGAGCACATATATCCCTAACAGCAACACAAAAAGAATTATCTGTTGACAAAGAAACAAATTAAATTTATTATAGATCGCAGGAGTGTCCCAGACCAATCACATCGCTTCCTTCAGTTGCACTTGAGGTACTTACTGCAGTAAGAATACCTCACTCGCTGAGCACTGTAATGGGTATCTCAGTGACCACTTGTGCCGCAAACTTTATTGAATCTATTTTTTTTTGCTTAATAAAGTCAGCAATCTATAATAATTTTTGGGGCCAGTTGGAGGGCCTCCTATCGCTGTAAGAGTGTTGCCTCTTGCATCCTTAAGACCACAGAATGTTCGCCTTCGATTTGTAGTCCTCTGGTCATTAGAACACATGGGGCGACACTACTGTAGCCATAAGAGGCCCTCCAGCCAGACCAATAAATTTATACAAGATATGAGAGTGTAGTACTCCTTTAACTTCTGTTTGCTATATTGCTGTTGACTGCTCTCACCACACCCCTTGTTAGTAAAGTGTTTGGCAGTGTGTGACAGAGTCAGAAGTCCCTAGTCACTAGAAGGAGGAAGTTGGTTGGTAAGTGGTTTTGCCCCAACAAGGCATCTGCCATGACACTGAAGATGGGAAAGAAATCTTGGAATACTATTAGTACTTCTGCTTTGTATAAGCAGTTCCCTTCTCAAACCATACTGCAACAACATTTTGCATTTGTGCTTTCTTTATTAGAATATCTGCTTTCCATCTTTTTGCCAATTGCCAGCCAGACAGAACCAATCTGTGTTCGATTTGATTTTTCTCTGTTTTTTTCAGTGCCTTTGTGGGTGTAGAGGGTAGCTCCTCCTCCTCTGAAATTGAACTGTACTGAATTACACTGGAACCGGAAGTTCCTTGCTTGCCGCCGTGCTTGTAAAACAAACTCACTGTTTGAAATGCTGTGTCTGCTTGTCCCCCCTGCATTTCAGGTACCTTCTCAGAAATGGCATTCCAAAATAAGGCTGCAATAAGGCAGGTTCCTAAGCCTAGGCCAGAAGTCTGTGTGTATAGTTCTTTTATGAATTAAAACCAGGAATAGGAACATTCTCAGTTGGGATAGGAACATTCTCAGTTCAGCAGGGAAAAACAGTAATCTGAACATGAGGAACTTGGCTATCTACTAGGGTCCAAGTTGTCTCCAGGTCTCAAGTGGTGTAGCACAAGGGTCCTTAGGCTTGAGAGACCCCTGACCCTTTTAACATTAACAGAAAAAATATTGTTTTTGCTAAAATATCTCTAGCTAAGCATAAGCCATGAGGCATAGCAATGGTGACATCAAAACACTAATTTTCATCAGGATCAGTGGCACTGAGGGTTGAGGTGCTAGACGCCACACCTTGCACAACACCTATGACCCGGGTTCAGGAGCAGACTCAGGCCACTGAGGATCAGCCGGTGGGGGAGGCATGGACTTGGATTGAGCTGCTGGCAGGCAGCTCTCCTTTTCTGGGAAGGGTGTGCCAGAACTGCGCAGCTTTGGTGGCCCCTAGTCGAGACTGTGGACTCAGCTGCACAGTGCATGTTTCAGTGAGGTATGATGGCAGCGGCAGATGTCCTGCAGACATGTGTGGAAGCATGCCTGTGCTGCACCAGATATCATTGCATGTCCATGCCACCGGGAACACCTAAGGACCCACCCCACTGATAGGTGAAGGTGGATCCAGGGGTTGTGGCCCACATCCAATGACAGGTGTCACAATGTTCACTCCAGTTCCTCCCCCGCCCTACAAGCGAGCCCACCAGCACAATAGATAGAGCCCCAGTAAGAGTGGGCGGTCCTCCCTCAGGGGACTCAGAGTCAAGGAGTTAAGGGTGAGCTGTGCAGGAGGAGGAGGATGCCCCCAGCCCTGAGTATGGATGGCCGGAGCATCAGGTGGATGGGTAGAGCCAACAACCGAGTGACCATGCTGGAACGAGATCAGTGGCAGGAGGTGTAAACGTAGAGTTAAAAAAACAAACAAAACACACTCATTTTCAGAAATAAAAAATAAATAAAATGCAGGGAATGAGGGGAATGTGTTTGGCATGCAGTGTGTGTGTGTGTGGGAGGGGTGTATTCCATCATGTGCTTGCTTGATACAACTTGTACATCTTCAAGCTGGAATTCATCAGGGAGGGGGGAGAAGAGTACCAGTGGGGGGACGGGGGGGATTTATGGGAAAAGTTCTTGGGAGGTGAGGTGGTATAACAACACAGTGAGTGGTGGGAGGTTTGTTATTAAACTTGGTGGGTTTTTTTAAGCCCAAAGAATAATTCACACAGCTGGTATGGCCACCATAAAATTTGCCTTCACCAGTGAATTAAACTTCACTGTGTCTGTAGTTAGGGCAAAGTTTACCTCTCTCTGCCCACCTTAGATCAATGTCACACAACATCAGGTATCCACACACCTGTACCACTATGTTTTGTCTGTATTGGTGAATTGATGGCTATATGTGAAACCAAAATACCTGGCAGCATTTCACAGGTGGCACTTTGTGGTTACTGGTCGTTCCTTCATCCCCAGGCCAAGACACTATCTTTCCTAACGGTTGGGCCCAGGTGTTAAGCTAGGCTGACTAACAGACTGTGTTAACTAAAAGGCTGTTAACTAATTATTAAATAGTGTAGACAACATTGACTAAAGGTTGGGCAGTATTAATTAGTAGGTAGCATTAACTAATGAATGGATTGTGCTAACTGCTGGCAAGACACTGCTAACTAATAGACTGTGTTAACCAGTTGGTAGTACTGACTAAGGATTAGACAGGGTTAACAAATACTTCTGGAGCAGTTTGGGGTTTCCCCAGGGGATGCTGGCCTCAGTATAAGAAAGGATGAGTGATGTCTCTGCTTCATAACTGAATATTCTGGACTCTCCACTAGAAGTTGTGTCATTTAGTGGTTGGCTGCCACTGGTGCCCATGGAGCAGTGTGGTTTATTTTGTTCTCATAGACAGCTTGAGTACATTTTGTTGACTGACGAGCCATTTCAATGTCTCTGTTTTATGAGTGTCAACTGTTGTGATGATTATACTTACTATCACAAAAAAAGATAAAGTGACTTTAATATGGTTGCCTGCACACGCGCTAGAAGTTGGTGCTGCTGTGTATAAATGACAACCACAGCCCCCAGCTGATGGTCCTGTTTGCTGTAAGTGTCAACATTGTCAAAGGCATAATGACAAATGAAAGCTTTTTATTTAAATTCATATGTTGAAAACCATGGGCGTTTGCATTTTTTTAGCTGCAGCACTGCTAGTTGTATTTGGATGCTGGCAAGAGGCATCTTTTGTTTGGATCCACTGAAAGTACTTGAGTGAAAACACAACAACTTTTATATAAGCTATTTTTGACTTACGTAAGTGTGACACAGTAAAGGAGATGAGACGCTCCCTTACTGACTACTTACATAAGTAAATTAATAAGGGGGCCAAAACACTTCTTTAATTTCATAAGGGGAAAGCCAATGTGATGATGGGGTGCATAGGGAGAGGTATCACCAACAGAAAAAAGGAGGTGATTATGCCACTGTACAGATCACTGGTGAGACCTCAGCTGGAGTGTTGTGTCCAGTTCTGGAGACCACATCTCTGAAAAGACATAGACAAACTGGAGGCAATCCAGAATAGGGCTACAAAGATGGTGCAGGGTCTGCATGAGAAGCCCTATGAGGACAGGCTGAGAGAACTCAATATGTACTTCCCGGAGGAGAGGAGACAGGGGGATATGACTGAAACATTCAAGTACCTCTGGGGAATAAACAAGGTACAGTACAACAGGGTAACATTTTTCAGAAAAAAAGATGTACAAGAACAAGGGGGCATGAGATGAAGCTCGAGTGAGGTAGGCTCAGGGGCAATGTAAGGAAGTACTTTTTTACAGTTCCATGTCATAACAGCGAAAACGGAAAGGAGACTGGCATAACAGTAAGAACATTTTGCTAAATCCAAAATACACTACACAGCCACCACAGCAAGCCCCATTACAGCGACAGCACTACACAACACACTACCAAGACAACATAAACTAACATTTAATGCGATAGGGTATGCCTCCCACATCCACCTTTGATGGGGTGCAAGCCCCTGCACCCCCTATATTAATATAATGAACTCCGGGGGGGGCAGACTCTGGGGGTAAGGGGGATACACAGGGAGGGGCTACCACAGCTGGGGCACTACAGTCGGGGGAACCAGGGTGCACAAAACAAAAAAAAAAAAACAGCCATCGCAAGTCAGAAAAACATATACCTGCAGGCAATCTCACAGCTGGAACCATCAGCATTCCAAGCGGTGGCCGTATCCACTATTCCAGGCAAGTGGCTTGGCAGCAGCAAGCTTCATTTCCCTATTTAATCAACATGACTATACCCGTCCTCGTCATTCACCCTTGATGTTCCGACCCTATATGCTCGGTATTCCCTCCCCTCGCTAAGCTCTCACAGTAGCTATTCCGTCAAGCATGCAGACTGAATCACTCATATTTCAGTCACTCAATACACTTCGCCCATATGATGGGATACGTTTTTACAGAAAGAGTAGTGGATGCTTGGAACAGCCTCCTGAAGGAGATTGTGGGGCCAAAAATGGTTAAGAAATTCAAAAATGCATAGGATAGATAAAAAGGGACCCTAGCAATAGGGAAGAAAGGATAAACCACAGACAAGCTAGGGGCCTTGGTTTTTGAAACTGATAAGCAGATGGGCAGACTAGGTGGGCCACAAGGTCCTTATCTGCTGTCAACTTCTATGTTTCTGTGTTTCTACTGTATGTAATGGGGCCAAACACTCATTTACTGTATCAAAAAAGGCAATCTTTGGGAGGGAGGAGTCTGAGTAACATAAACTGCTGTTTTAGGAAAGGGTTAAAAAATGATTATGTTTGAACAGGCACCTACTGTATGTATTCACATGCAGCACATTTATAGGTTAGTTTTTATGTGCAGTTTGTACCCTGTGGGGCACACTGAATCTTCGAAAGGTGCCAGACTATTTTACTTGACCTTGCCTTACTAGTTTCCATTCATTAAGCAACTACAGTATATTTCAACTTATTGCAAGGTGTGTGTATCAGTATAGCACTGCGGTTTAGTGCTCTGAGCTGCAAACCTAGAGGCCTGGGTTTGAAACCCATCAGCTCCCACTTGCATATTGTGTGACCCTGAGCAAGTCACTTAACTTCCTTGTGCTCTCAGGTTGCACCTAAAAACAAGGTTCGGCTTAGTGTGCCTTTCCTGGTTAAACAATTTCCCCTTTCTCTATAAGCTTAAGTAATGAAATTTTTTGGACAGCTTGGGGTGTTCATTTCTAAACATTCCAGGTACTTATACATAACCTAAAAGGGTCTTCTAGGGGTGTTTGTTATGGTATCAGAGAGGCCAAGCACGAGGTTTGGGTGAGAGAAGCATGAAGTGAAGCTGATCACTTCCGGCCACCCTACCCTGATACATAGAGCTTCTTACAGGGGTCATTCCACCACCCTACCCTGATACATGGACCATCTTAAATGGGTCATTCCATCACCCTACCCTGATACACTGAGCCTCTTACATGGGTCATTCCACCACCCTACCCTGATAAATGGAGCCTCTTACATGGGTCATTCCATCACCCTACCCTGAAACATAGAGCCTCTTATATGGGTCTTTCCGCCACCCTACCTTGATAAATGGACCCTCTTAAATGGGTCATTCCATCACCCTACCCTGATACACTGAGCCTCTTACATGGGTCATTCCACCACCCTACCCTGATAAATGGAGCCTCTTACATGGGTCATTCCACCACCCTACCCTGGGACATGCAGCCTCTTATATGGGTCTTTCCACCACCCTACCTTGATAAATGGACCCTCTTAAATGGGTCATTCCATCACCCTACCCTGATACATAAAGCCTCTTACATGGGTCATTCCACCACCCTACCTTGGGACATGCAGCCTCTTATATGGGTCTTTCCACCACCCTACCTTGATACATGGACCCTCTTATATGGGTCATTCCACCACCCTACCCTGATAAATGAAGCCTCTTACATGGGTCATTCAACCACTCTACTCTGATACGTGGAGCCTCTTACATGGGTCATTCCATCACTCTACCCTGATACATGGAGCCTCTTACATGGGTCATTCCACCACCCTACCCTGAGACATGCAGTCTCTTACATGGGTCATTCCATCACCCTACCCTGGGATATGCAGCCTCTTATATGGGTCTTTCCACCACCCTACCTTGATACATGGAGCCTCTTACATGGGTCATTCCACCACCTTACCCTGATACATTCAGACTCTTACATGGGTCATTCCACCACCCTACCCTGATACAGAGAGCCTCTTACATGGGTCATTCCACCACCCTACCCTGATAAATGGAGCCTCTTACATGGGTCATTCCACCACCCTACCCTGATAAATGGAGCCTCTTACATGGGTCATTCCACCACCCTACCCTGATACACAGAGCTTCTTACATGGGTCATTCCACCACCCTACCCTGATAAATGGAGCCTCTTACATGGGGTCATTCCACCACCCTACCCAGATACATGCAGCCTCTTACATGGGTAATTATACCACCCTACCCTGAGATATGCAGCCTCTTACATGGGTCATTCCACCACCCTACCCTGGGACATGCAGCCTCTTACATGGGTCTTTCCACCATCCTACCTTGATACATGGAGCCTCTTATATGGGTCATTCCATCACCCAACCCTGATACATGGAGCTTTCTTACATGGGCCATTCCACCACCCTACCCTGATACATAGAGCCTCTTATATGGGTCATTTCACCACGCTACCCTGATACATAGAGCCTCTTACATGGGTCATTCCATGAAATGGTTGTGCTAGTGTACGAAGTACTTAGTGCATGAATTTAAAAATCGCCACTTCAGTCATTATAAATTAATTTAAAAGGTGGCCACAAGTACATACACTATACAGTATATAATTTGAGAAGCCCAGATACACCCACTTTATGTTTTTTTGAAGTTCAGCTCTGAAATATCTCAGAGTTCTAGCAGCAAATAGTGACAGGCAAGACCACAGTATGTTCCGCTGCTTCTATGCAGTCTTCTTTTCTAGTTGCTCTTCAATAAAGCTGTTTTGAGGGCTACCTCTGGTGTTGTCTTTTGTTGGTAAAAGCATTTTTTGACCCTGATTTTAAATTCATATAAAATGTCTCGCTGGCATTGGCATTGGTAGTGCTGGAGTTAGAGATGCATAATAGGAATGGCAGTGAAGTACTGAAGAGACACCAACCTCACCTCTACCCTGTAGAGACTGACAAGTGTCATGGTGTGCTTTGGGGTCTTTGGGCATTATACTTATCCCATTCCATAAGGAAACACGCTGAGTTGGGTGCAGTATAGGAGAATGGGGTGAACTTTGTAGCCAACAGTGCAAGGCACACCATGATTCCTGTCATTGGCTGCATGTTGGGGGTGGGGGTGGAATGGCATGATCATTACAGCTGATGATCCAAGTCACACCCCTGACGACTGTCAGTCTCTACAGGGTGGAGTGCTATAGCTGAAAACCCTAACACCATAGGTGTGTGTTGGTATTTTCACTCCAGATTTTCAAAATGGGCTTTTTGAGAACTCACCTCATTATAAGCGGCACAATCAGTTTGTTAGCTGAAAGGTAGTTTTGCACATTGGCTATGCCATTTGGCAACACAGGGATGAATACACATTTTGGGCAGGATGTGGAAAATGACAACTGTATTGTTCATGAGGAGGCATAACAAAATGGAAACGTTGAAAATCTGGAGTGAAAATATGCAAAATTGGAGAAGTCATGAGCATGCATAGAAACTGCGCAACACACATCCGTAACCCAATTATTTTTGGGAGTTTAACTAGATTTTTAACATAGACATTTTGGGGCCTCCCCTCATGAACAGTTGCACTGTGATTTTGTTAAGCTGTCCCAAAAGTTGATTTCCCACAACAACCACGCCATTGTGCACCACAGGTGTGGAAACACATTTTGGGCAGGATGCGAAAAATGACAGCTGTACTGTTCATAAGAAGGTGTGAAAAAATGCCAGCACTGAAAATCTGGCATAGAAATATTGTAGATTTGCAAAGTTACAAGGGTGCGTGGAAACTGGGCAATGCACACTTGTAACACAATCATTTTATGGACTTTCGGCACCAAATTTTCAACATAGGCATTTTAGGACCTCTGCTTATGAACAGTGCTACCATCATTTCCGAAAACTGTCCCAAAAACTGATTTCACACAGTGACCGTGCTATTCTGCACTGGACGTGCGAAAACACATTTTGGCCAGGATATGTAAAATGACAGCTGTACTGTTCATCAAGAGGTATGGAAAAATGCCAGTTTTGAAAATCTGGAGTAAAAATATTACAAATCCACCAAGTTACGAGCGTACGTGGAAACAGCGCAATGCACGCTCGTAAAACAGCCATTTTTGGGATTTATTTCACCAAATTTGCAATATAGGCTTTTTGAGAGCCCCCTTCATGAACAGTGGCACTGTTGTTTCATTATTCAGTCCTGAAAGGTGATTCCACGCAGTGACCGCGAAATCACCTTTTGGGACTGAATAACAACATGACAGTGACTGAATTCATGAGGAGGGATCCCAGTAACCCCATGCTGAAAAGTAGGTACAAAAATTCTCACAAATGCCTGAGATATTCACCAAAGCTGAAAAAAAACCCTATTCATGTCATTATACAGCTTACCAACATTTCTTCAGTTCGCTATCGGCTTTGAAGAGTTCAGACATGTTCCCGGTCCACTGAAGATCATCACACTGGGCTCCGGAGGTAAGTATGGGGTGAGGGGGTGTGGGGAGGCAGGGTGCACAGAGTGTGGGCGCGGGTTGCTGTAGGGGGTCAGCGAGATCACCAGGGACCGTTTCCTTTCTCTCACAGGTCAAAAAAAGACATTGCAGGACTGTTTTTGCTTTATGAGGCATGTGGCATGCTGGAGTGGGCTCCAGTGCCAACGGACTGTTTTTTTTGGGGGGGGAAGGGCCAGCTGTAGCTGATGGGGGATTGGGCTCCCCCATCAGCACACAACAAAAGGGGGGCCCCACATCATGTCAACGGGGATTGGGCACCCCCTCAGCACACAAGAACTTGCAGGAGGAACATGCCGATGGGGATTGGGCACCCTAGTCAGCAAAAAACCAGGGTAGGGGACATGATGCTGAGGGGGATTGGGCACTGTCTCGGCAAACAGGCGGGGAATGCAAGGGAGCCCTGCAATGAGAGGTCACTCCCTCATTGCAGCGGATGACGCTGCAATGATGAGGCAGCCCCTGATCGCAGCGGCTAAAACCTCTAGAGGTTGTGGCATGCTGGCTGAACTAGTGACAGCAGCAGCGTGCCACACCATTGGGGAAAGTGGGCCAAGCCTTTAAAGGCTGTGGGGGCATTGGCCACAACCGTGCCGCGCCTCCACAACCTGCTTCTGACAACCAGCCGCAATATGTTTCTTGTGCATGCACGCAATCAACATAAAAAAGGAAAAGGGAAGGTATTAGGCTGTCTGCTTAATACAGGAGTCTACTGCTACATGATCAGGTAAATGGAGCAGGTTGGAGGGGTTAGGAAACAGGGCAGGTAGCTACTGAGTACTGGTATATGCAGAGCAGCCTTATACAGGAGAAACAGCTGCTCTGCTGTAACTTTTTCATAGACTACTTGTCTACCGTAACCCCTGCTTTAAGACTCTTCCCTCTATCTTTCACTGTGCTGGATTCTTGAAACAGGTGAGGGAGAGCAAAGTGTTTTTGTTTTCTTCTTACCTGGATATGTCCAGGACAGCAGGGTTTGCATAACTCTCTGCCTGGCAGTTTGGCAGGTGGAGAACACATTACTCATAGCACTTTCTTTTGATATGCAGCTTGCTGCTAAATATATACAGCTCTGTGCATTTCCCATCATTTTCTGGTCATTCCCATAACAGGGTACCTTTATGACAAGGAACACCTATTTAACCCCTCTTCAGGCCTAGTACAGCTTGCTGCTGCAATAAGAACTGCATAGCAAGAAAAAATAGGGACAGTGTAGAAAAGGGAATGTTTTCTCTGCAGGTGGCCATCCTGCAGGACATACAGGACAGTAAAAGAACAGAACAGAAGGAGCTGCGGCTGTGTAACAGGCTTTGCAAGAAACTGTAAGACATATGTCTGATTTATTGATGTGTCACCTAGGGTCCTCCATGAGTGCATGTGGATCCTTTTGTTAAAGAGCTGGTGTGCTCAAAGGTATCATCTGAATTGTCTAAATAAGTGCATAGACAAGCAATCCACAGAACCCAAAAGAGATAATTTTACCTCTATAATCTCATATAACGTTGTTAAGATTAAAATCTGCATCTGATGCTTTTGGTATCAGGATTTTAACTCCTTAAATGCCCCTGGATTCCAGGCATGTGCATTAAGGTTGACATTACTAAGCATGTCCAGCGTCATGTCTGGCATAATTTGTATGCAGATGACACTATTGTTTATATTGAGGGCTGATCTATTGATCAAATACAGGAAAAACTTCAGAGCGATTTTGATAGGCTGCATGGCCCGGTGTTAAAATCTATAAAATCACATCTAATGTTATTTTGCAATAAACCAGATGCCGTTAAACAAGTCTTGAAAATAAATGCCTTAGATAACTGCAAACTTGATATAGTTGACTCCTATAAATATATGGGGATCTGGGTGTAAGTGCTCCCAATGTAAATGGAATACCCATATAGATTTTTTAATTGGTAAATTAAACAAAAAGCTGGGGTGTTCATATAACTATAGAGGGTATATCCCACAGTATAGTCAATGGTTATTCCCCTGTTTGATTATAGGGACATCTTGTTGGGGGGCCAACAGGGCTATTGCTCCATAGACTGGATGTGATCTATAATAGATTTGCCCGATATATCCTTGATGCTCTGAGGAATACCCATCATTGTTCTCTCTACAGAGCTCTAAACTCAACGAGCCCACCTGAACATCACAATATTCATATCATCCATTTGATCTTTAGATGGCACCTACTTATTTATTAGACACAGTAAAACTTAGAAATGCAAAGAGTAGCCTTCGCTTGGCTGAACTGATTGAATATGAAGTGCCAGTGATGAAAGCAGTAAAAGGAGATTCAAATTGTATTTACCTAGCACCTAAATTACGGAACAATCTACCATGCCACTTATGGCTCCAAAATAAAGTTCCACACTGGAGCCCTATAAAGACATAGTAGGTGAAATATGCTGCCTTACCTAAGGTCTGTTGTGATCAACTTCCTTAAACTTCTTAACTTTGTAATTAAGGCCGGCCCAGTGGTGCTGAGGGTTGAGGCGCTGGATGCCACACCTGGGGCAAGGATCACGCACCCACTGGGCTGCTCTCCTCCCCCAGGAGGAGGGTTGGGGCTTGTCTGACGCATAAGCAGCTCCCGGTGGATATCACAGGCACTGCAGTGCATCAGCTGCACATCAGCATGGCTGATGCAGACAGGGTTGCTGTGTGCCATGCATCAGAGTGCACCATGTGGGGGATGGGGGGAGAACACCAGCATAAGGAAAAGCCCTGCTCCGCTGGATAGGTGATGGCACCTGACCCTCATGCCCACCACCGGATCCACCTTGACTGGCTTTCCAGTTCCTCCTCCCGGGGCCCCCATCTGCAGCCAGAGTCTAAATTGTAATAGCGTCCTAGAGGAGGGAACGGTCCCACCCCAGTGGGGTTAAGCTGGGGTGCTGGCTGTATGGAGGGGGGGAGAGAGGAGACTCATGGTTGAGTGGACCTCAGGCAGGAAGGAACAGGCAGGATGCCCGAGAAAGACTCTGCAGGCTGTAATCAGAGCGACAAAGAATTGGAAAAAAAAAATTGTAAATAGGTTTCATAATGCACTGAGTGTAAATTATGTAAATTCTGAATTATTTTGTATATTCGATGTGTATCTTGTTTGTCATTCTTACGCCCTTGTGACCCTATTGCAAATGAGTCTAGGCCCAAATGGGTTATCCTAAGCCCAAATGGGTTATCCTTTTCTGAATATCTAAAATTTTACTACTACTACTATTCTTCTATTGGCAGCGCCAATCGCAAGGCTAGTCAACTTGCCACTGCAAGAGATAAGGCTTCCAGAGGACTGGAAAAAGGCTGAGGTAGTATCACTACATAAGGGGGTGGAAGGGAAGAGCCAGGAAACTACCGTCCGATAAGCCTGACCTCAATGGTCAGCAAGCTGATGGCAGCACTGATTAAGGAAAGGCTGGTTGAGCATCTAGAGGGGGAGGGCCTACTGAATGACAATCAGCATGAATTCATGGGAGACAGGCCATGCCAGAACAACCTTACTGAATTCTTCATTAGGGTGATGGAGATATGGGACCAGGGAGGGGCAGTGAAGTGGCTTACCTGGACTTCAGGAAGGCGTTCGACACTGTCCCCCATGGGAGACTCATAGGCAAGGTGAAAAGCTTGGGGGTGGGAAGTAAGCTCACTTGTTGGGTGGAACATTGTTTAATGGGGAGGACTCAGAGGGTCAGAGTTAATGGAGAGTACTTGAAAGAGGAAACAGTGACAAGTGGGGTTCCACAGGGGTCTGTGTTGGGACCCATACTCTTCAACATATACATAGGGGACATCACAGAGGGTCTGCGTGGGAAAGCGTGTCTGTTCACGGACGACATGAAAATCTGTAGTAGCAGGGTGGATATGATGGAAGGGGGGGTGGAGGATATGAAGGAGGACTTGGCCAGGTTGGAGGAGTGGTCAGAAAGGTGGCAATTATGGTTCAACACAAAAAAGAGCAGGATTTTGCACATAGAGTGTGACAACCCAAAGGCAAAATACCAATGGGGGGGGGGGTTGAGGAGACAGAGCAGGAAGAGACCTGGGGATTAAAATCTCAGGCAACCTGAAAGTCCAGGGTTAGCATGATAAGGCAGCAGGAAAGTCACCGAGTATGCTGGCATGCATAGGGAGGGGTTTTACAATCGGAACAGAGGTGATCCTGCCACCGTACAAAACCATGGTCAGACCACACATGGAATATGGGGTCCACTTCTGGAGATCATACCAGAAAGGGGACATGGACTGGCTGGAAAGGGTCCAGTGAAGAGCCAACAAAATAGTGTGGGGCATGCAGGGGAGGCCATATGAGGAGAGGCTGGGGGAGATGGGCCTGTACTCGCTGGAGGAGAGGAGGGAGGGAGGGGGGATATGGTGGAGACATTCAAATACTTGAAGGGCATAAACAGGGTGAGGGTAGACAGGAAAGGCACTGGGTATGCTGGCATGCATAGGGAGGGGTTTCACAAGAAGAATGGAAGTGATCCTGCTGCTGTACAAAGCCATGGTCAGACCACACATGGAATATGGGGTCCAGTTCTGGAGGCCATACCAGAAAGGGGACACAGACTGGCTGGAAAAGGTCCAGAGAAGAGTGACCAAACTGGTGTGGAGGATGCATGGGAGGCCATATTAGGAGAGACTGGGGGAGCTGGGTCTGTACCCACTGGAGTAGAGGAGGGAGAGGGGGGATATGGTGAAGACATTCAAATACTTGAAGGGCATAAACAGGGTGACGGTTAACAGCAAACTCAAACTGAGTAAGAACAATTCCACTAGGGGACATACCCTCAAACTGGAGGGGGAAGGGCTTAAATGGGACATCAGGGGCAGGTTCCTCACCGAGAGGTTGGAACAGCCATGGAATAGGCTGCTAGAGTGGGTGGTGAGGGGTGGATACAGTGGAGAACTTCAAGAGGGTGTGGGACATGCACATGGGACTGGCAGGCAGACTGCAGACCACAGATGGATGGAGGAAATCTTCCTGGGGAGGGGTTATGAGCAGACTAGATAGACCTAGAGGTCCTTATCTGCCGACAGCCTTCTATGATTCTACTACTAGGGTGAATGAACACATTCCAGAAGGATAGCTTGTCTAACAAAACAAGAAACATCAAGTTGTGTAAGCTCAAAGCTGGTTGAATAGGAACAGGTGCCAGCAGCAAGCAGCTAGAAGCAGAGCATAACAACGATGATTACGACTAGTTCAACTACAAATCGCACTTCCACGTAACTGCTAGGGCAGCTGCAGGGATTTTTTGAACTGGGCAAACCAAGGGAGGTTCACCATGGATTCCGGCAGTTCATTTTGCCAGCCTGCAGCCTTAATGGCAATGGAATACTTATCTAGCTGAGTTCTGTGGAAAGACAGTTCAAGGGCATTCCCAGCCATGATCCATGTGCTATACTGGTTAGACACTGGGTGGAAACAGTTTTTAGCACAGAGGGTGTTTGTCCCATTGGTGTTTTCCTGGCAAGTAAACAGGTTTTGAAAATGTATTCTGCTGGGAAAGGGTAGCTATAGTTGCTTAGTGAATAAAGGTTACAGCTGTGAGTGCACTTGTCCACTCCTAACACAAAGCAACAAACTACTGCATATCACCTTGACTCTGTTTAACAGAGTCACTGGCAGCTGCATAGATAGGTAGAGAGCTGGGTGTTTCTTTTATTGTATTTTGTCACCGAACTTAAAGTATAATAGGATCACAGTCCATATGGTATGCAGTTTTAGAAACATAGAAACATCGACATCGACATTGCTGGCAGAAAAAGACCAAAGGCCCATCCAGTCTGACTGAATAGGTATCCCTACCTCTCTCAATGGCCTACTATTGCGGTTTAGTTTTCGCCCCACCCTCCCTGCATCTTCCACCATAATAGTTATCCTCACTGTAACTATTGAACCTCTTACTCTGTCAAAGATGTGCTTGAACCCATTAGAAATCTGTGCTCCTTCCATCTCTGCCAGGAGACTGTTCTACATCTCACCCACCTTTTCTGTGAAATAAATGTTTCTCACATTCCTCCTCAAACTTCCTTCTGCCAGCTTCCATTCATACTCCTTTTTTTTTTGATTTAACAAGTTTTATTAGTTTAAGCACCAGTCAGAGTACATTAGATAGTACATAAACACAACAAAGTAATAGACGCTAAATATATACCTCAAATTAAAACCCAATCCCTACCCCCCTCCCTGACTACACACTATTAAATACCTTCAGTATGTCTCTCCTTGAATATAACTAATCGTTATTATGGTTTCCAGACTATCAGTAGGGTCTCTAGGCTGCCCCAGAGAGACAAATAAGCTTCTAATCTATTCTGCATAGATGCAATGTGTCTTTCCAATTGTAATGCCTGGCCAATTTCTTTCTACCACTCCATTACATTAGGGGACTTATCCTCTATCCAATGTCTCATAATTATCAGTTTAGCTATCACAGAGATAAGTGTCATATGTGCTTTCCTAACTTTGGGGATATCACCTGGGAAATAATTTATTAAACAGACTTCAGGGGGTAAATAAGATCTTCAAGCCAAGGATAGGATCTAAAGCGTTATTAACGGATTGCCAGAAGGTCTGTACATAGGGGGCACAACCATATCATATGATAAAGGGAGCCAGTGTCACCCTTGCATTTTCTGCATGTTGAAGTATTTAATGTCCCATACCTGAAGAGCTTAGCTGGTGTAAGATAGATATTCTGCATAATGTTAAAATGAACTAATCTGATTTTATCTTGCTTTATGAATTTGTACATTGATAATCAGAGTTTCCTCCATAGATCAGAGTCCTCTGGGATTCCTAGCTCTCTTGTCCAATAAAAACAAACTCCTGACAGTAATCTGCTGTCCCATGCCTGGAGAGTTTTGTACATATTAGAAACTGAATGTGATTGGGAGGCTACCTTAAGGAGCGTAGTTAGTTCTTTCCCCTCTGGGTCCATTGGTGGAAACCGGGAGAAAAAGGATGCAAGGGCCTTACTAACTTGGATATATTTAAAGGCTTCTTTATCTAATGCCTCATTGGATTTCCAGAATTGATCAAGAGAGAGTGGCTTTCCATTCGACCATATGTCTGAAGCTTTGCATTGGCTTAGCCGAGACCAGAAATTGAGGGGATATTGGCACATTATTAATCTTAAAATGAGGGTTGCCAACGATTGGTTGATCTATAGACTGATACCACTTCACTGCTAAGTATTTTTGGGCCTGATGAGAGGCCTTCAATGACCAACTCATGGGATTATTCCTAATTGACTTAGGGATATGAGATGGTGAGGCATATAAGAGCGCCCCCAACAAGCAATTCGCTTGGGAGGTTAAGTATTTTTCTATAGAGAGCCACAGGGGGAGATATTCTGAATTCCCACTCTCCTTACTCCAAAGGCCAGCTTGCTCATATGTTGTGCTATATAATATAGGAAGAAAGAGGGGGCCGCAAGGCCTCCTCTGTGTTTCGGGGCTGTCAACTTGAGATAGGATCTGCGAATACCTTTCTTGTTCCATAAGAAAGTATGTACTATTCTTTGTAATTTAAGGAACCATGGTTTTGGCAGGTAGGTACCCAGCATACCCAATGGGTATAGCATCCTTGGTAGGATATTCATTTTAATTGTACTTAGCCTACCCCATAAAGAAAAAGGAAGCAATCGCCATCTTTCCATTTCCCGGGCTATTGTTTTGACTAGGCTATCAAGGTTGTCTCTTATTATAGTACCAAGATCTCTAAAAATCTTGATTCTTAAGTATACTATGTTCTCCGCCTCCCAAGGGAGGCCGAGGGAGGAGAAATCTGCCTTATTTACTCTACTATTTAAAGGCAAAATCTTAGTTTTAGCCCGATTCAGCTTATAAAATGAAATTTTAGCATATTCCTCTATCTCGCTTAGGATAGCTGGGACTGAAAGGCCTGGCCTCTCCACATGTAATAATATGTCATCTGCATACGCCGAGATGGAATATCTTACAGTACCTATCTGGATCCCTTTAATATTAATATTGCCCGTCATTCTAAGGATCAGAGGCTCCAAATATATGTTAAACAGCAGGGGGGGACAATGTACATCCCTGTCTTGTGCCCCGAGCTAGGTTGAAAGAGGTGGAAAATAAGCTGTTGCACTTGACTCTAGCCATGGGGGAGGAGTATAGGAGTTGTATCCATCTTAGAAATTCTTTAGGTAGTCCAATTGAGGTTAGGGTAGCAAACAGAAAGTCCCAAGAGACTCTATCAAACGCCTTTTCGGCATCCAGGAGACCAGCACCATTGGTGCACTGGAGTCCTAAGCAACAGGAGATGTAACAATTTTCTCATATGATCTTGAGATGATCTTCCCACCATGATTCCGACTTGTTCATGGCTTATGAGAGTACCCATAACTTTTGAGAGTCTGTTTGCTAACACTTTGGCTAAAATTTTAATATCCGTGTTCAATAAAGATATAGGGCAGTAACTACTAAGACTTAGTGGATCTTTCCCTGGTTTTAAAATTAGGGATATTACAGCCTCTTGAAAACTTGGGTCTGATATCCCGTTATCATACCAATAATTGTAAACATCTTTTAATACCGGTATTATTATAGATTGACAGGCCTTATAGAAGTTACTCGGTAATCCATCCGGCCTAGGTGATTTATCTGGGGGTAGCTTCTGAACTGCCTGCTGAATTTCTGCTAGGGATATTGGGGCACCTAAAAGGGCCGCTTCTGCAGCTGTAATCTTAGGCAGACTTACAGAACTAAGATAGGAGTTTACTCCTTCGTTAGTGGGACGCAGGGCTGGGTCTACTGTGTAAAGATCTTGAAAGTAAGATCCGAACAAATTCGCAATTTCCTGGGGGTCAGTGCACACTTGACCATTCTGTCCTGTATGAATTCCTGCAATAAACTGTGAAGCCTCCACTTGGCGGATACGCATAGCAAGTAACTTACTTGCCCTTTCCCCCATCTCTAGGTATTTAAATTTGGTTCTTCATAGGGCCAACTCTGCTTTTTGAGATACCAGTCCTGTGTACTGGGCTTGTAGTTGATGAAGCCTAGTCCACATCTCTACCGGTGAGGAACGGGATAAACTGTGTTCCAGGCTTTTAATGGATACAAGGAGATCCTCCATCTGTGCCCTCTGATACCTAACTCTGTTGGAAGCCATTTTTATGAATTCTCCCCTCAAAGAGCATTTTAAAGCTGCCCAAATAAAGTCATATTTAGTCACTGATCCTTGATTACTACTAAGGAAAGAAGCAATGGAATCCACAATGTGTTCTAAAGAGGTTTTGTCTCGCAGTAATTGGCTATTCAACCGCCATTGTGGAGATCTCTTGCCTCCTGCCCTTAGCCGATATTCCATGCTGACTGGTGCATGATCAGACAAAACTCTAGCTGATATTTCTGCCTGGGAAACTCCGGGCAATGCAAAAGAGCTTATGAGTAGGTAGTCAATTCGGAATATGTTCTATGCTGTAGAAAAGAAGGTATATTGCCTTTCTGAGTGGTTAAGAACTCTCCATACATCTACTAGCGCAACACTGCTTATAAGCTCTTTTTATTGCCCTTTGTGCTGGAACAAGCCCCGTCTCACGATCAGATCTATCTAAATCTGTTTGGAGCACTAAATTCCAATCCTCCCAATATGGTACATTTTGGCGGATTAGTCGACACAATATTAAGTAAGTTTACAAAAAAGGATGGGGAATCGCTATTAGGGCCGTAAATTGAGCCCTAAAGGACCGGACAGGATTCCAGCGAGCCATGAATTATTATATATCGGCCTTCTGGGTCTCAAATTTCCTGAGTCATTTTAAAGGGGATATTCCTTGCTAATAATATGGCTTCCCCTCTTTTATTCGTGGTTGCCCCTGATCCAAAAACTTGCCCAACCCATGACTTCCTAAAAAGGATTACGTCCTCCTTCAAATGTGTTTCTTGTAAGAAAGCTATTTGTGTTCCCAACTGCCTCAAATGCTTCAGGATTATTTGCCTTTTGACCCTATCCTTGGCTCCTTTGATATTCCAACTTACAAAACGGTAATGATTACCCATGTTCTACTATGGCAGTTTGGGAATGTATATGGATGGGCGAGCAGTTAGAACCTTCAGGGAATACAGTCCCTTTTTTTGACTAACTACCATGTGGTTAGCACAGTACAGCCCTAGTTGAAAGAACCAAGATATACTTAGGCATACCTTGGACCCCCACGTATTGATAGTGTGTAGTCTTAACCCCACCCCCCAGAGGAATACTCTATAGTTATTAACCTTGTAACTCATAATACCCAACTTAAAAAAATAATCCCCAGTTCAGATTTACTGCACTCCAAAGTCTCATATGCCACATGATTTATACTTAAGCATAACCCAGCCTAACAGTTTGTTCCCCGAAGCCCCCCCTAAACTTGACCCTCTGTATATGTAGCTGAGAAAGTATAATACCTTAATACACAACAGTTCTATATCTAACAGTATCTGATCTATACCTTGTAAGCTCTAACCTTATCCATATTAAATACTAACATTTGACAACCTTAGAACTTTAACATGCGCATCACTATTCCGTTTAAAGGGCTTATTATTAACACAGTGACAAATTAATTGAGGGCTATATCTGGATCGGCACATGCAGGCCATCAGTTAAATCCTATAATAAACATAATAAATGTAGCCCCTTAAAAACATAACCTTTGAAAGAGAGCTAGGAGGGGAGGAGAGGAAGGGAGGAGAGTCCTTAGTATTCCCCTACCTTGGCAATACGTAACTCCCAGAACCCAAAACACATTTATGCCCTTCTTGAAAGCATATTTTCGAAGGTACATAAACAACCCCCGGGTTTGAACCTATTGCAAATCAAATTCAAAATTAACGTCTGCTGAGTGTAAATAAATTCGCTGCCTCTATGAGGTTTCTTATGTCTACACCAATAACTATATTAAGCATCGAAGTCATTCTCGGGAGCCATTCCGACATCTATATAGCTCTCGCTATTATAATACGACCACTCCTGAACATAAACCCGACCATGCATCAGTCCGTGTCATAACGTTGTCCAGCTTAATTAATTAGTTCTGCAATATGGAAGAGAGAAATTAAAATAGGAACAAAAGTCTCTCAATATCCTCAGCCGAGACCGTCTAGCTGGCAATTCCTCTCTCGTGTAGACATAACTCTCACATCTCCCTCTGAGTCCATGGATTTCTACATAACCAGAGCTCCTCCATTGCTCAAACACAGTTCTAAGCTATCCGATGCACTCTCCCAAGAGGCCCAATAATTCAAAGAGCAATTCACATCATTGCCTCGCTTGTTTAATTATTAATTTCATTCACAACGAAACACTCTAATAAACTGTTCAGGTACCTGCTTTAAATAACTGTCACTACTGCTGGTCAGATCGTCAATTGAAAACAAGCCTTTGCTGCATATCCAGAGATTGTTCCGCCAGTCTCACTTGTACAGTTCTGGATAAATTTCCTTCAGCCTTTTCAATGCTTGCGCCGGGGAGTCGAGGGTAACCATTTTTCCTCATGCCTAACCATTAGAATAGCAGGGTATTTAACCCTGAATGCCTTCACTGCAGCCACTAACTTAGAGACCAGCGGGTGAAGTTCTTGCCGTCGCATTCGCACAGAATGAGGGAGATCCTGCGTAATATGGATTTTCCTGCCCTCCCATGTTACCTCATTTATTTCCTTAATTTTTGACAATACATGTTGTTTGTCCAAAAAATTTAAGAGCTTAAATATTATTGGTCTGGGTGGCTGGCCAGAGGTTGGTGGAGGACACAGAGCTCGATGGGCTTTTTCAATTATGTATTCTCCTCCGTGCGGTGGTGGCCCGGCTATTTTAAAGCAGAGCTTTTGCAGAAATAGTATAGCTGTGTTCCCTTCTTCTCTTTCCGGAATCCCGATAACAATTAAGTTGTTTCTCCTGCTGCATCCCTCCAGGTCCTCCAATTTCTCCTCTAACTTCTTTATTCTTTGTGCGACGTTCACATTCTCCAAATCATTTTTATCTTGTTTCTTCTCTAGGGAGGCTATTCGAATTTCGGAGTCTCCGACTCTCCTTGTTAGGGAATCAACTGAGGTTTGGATTCTTTGAAGATCCTCCAATATGGTAGCGATCGCTGTTTGTAGCAGTTGCATGACTTCTAGGAATTTCTCCTCTGAGAGGGCTGCTGCTACTTGACATTTCTAGGTGGGCTAATGACATTGTTTAGGCCGTTACGCGGCCTTGTCCTTTCCTGGAGTAAGTGGTGGAGAGTGCCTTGGCGGCGCTTTTTTTATGTAAACATCCATTTTGAACTCGAGCTAGAGTTTTTAGAGTAGGTAGGCTCACTATCTGTACAGTAATTAAGATGATTGAGCTTACAATTATAAATATTTGCCAGAAAATCTGCGAGTGTAGAATGGAGCTCCGGGGAACCGCTGCTTCAGCTTAGGCTGCTATCACGTGACCCCTTCCATTCATACTCCTGCTTACTGATTCACTAGTCCAATTGATTAGGTCCTTACAGTTCACCTTGTTCATTCCTTTAAGGAACTTGATGGTCTCAATCATGTCACCCGTTCCCTACTGCCATCCAGTGAGTATATATATAAATAGGGGATACATAATGGGCAGAAGTGTGATATGTGACAATATTCACACTCCTGCAGAGTGAGATATCCATAGTTCACGATGCAGGACTGTGAATATTTTCACATATCTCACGATCTGCACATCATGTGTGCAATTTATACAATAGGGTCATTTGTGGTTATTGTTTTAAGTTGTTTTGTGGCTTCGAGTTTTAGTTGTTAGGTTTTGTGGAAGTATTGTTACCAGTTCAGTTCTTGTGCTCGGATCAGTGCTTCGTTTTCCAATGGGTTTGTTCAGTTCTGAATACAGGAGTGCATGAATTATTGGTTCCCTCTGTAAATGGCTTTGCTTTCTTGTTTTGTATGGGTTGGTGTGTGGAATGGGTTGTTTGGCATTGGGTATTCATTTGAGGGGGTTGTACTGTTGCTATTGGTTGGAATATGCTGTTATGTTATTGGTTAGTGGTGGTTGTGAGATTACATTGGTTGGTTGCTTGTGAGCTGAGGGTGGGGTTTAAGTGCGTTTGGCTGTTAGCAGATGTGTGGCTCTTCTTGTAGAGGTTATTGTGTTTTTCTTTGCTTTCATATTTATTTGGGGGATTTCATTTAATTTCTGTAGTGATTTATGTCACTAACATTGTTGCCGCACTGCTTTAAGTGCTATTTACAAGGAATGCTTTTTTGGTCAGTTTAGTTCAATAAATATATATATATATATACACACACATATATACATATACATACATATATGGGGGCTCTACAGCTGCTGCTTAAAGGATGTGCACTGTAGGCCCTGAATCATTTTGGCGACCCTTCACTGCACTGACTCCAGTCTAGCCCTGTCCTTCCTCAAAAGCAGACTATAGAACTTGGCACAGTACTCCAGATGGGGTTGTACCACTGACCTATACAGAAGTAATATCACTTCTTTTCTCCTACTATTGAAACCCCTACCAATGCACCCCAACATTCTGGTTGACTAACTGTAGGCCTTATTGCACTGGCTGGTTTGAGGGAGTCACTTATGATTACTACCAGGTCCTCTTCTTTAGTAGTAGTGGTCAACCTGACTCCCCTCCAACCTGGCATTGCATCCTGAGCTTTATTCTTCCCTATGTGCATTGCTTTTTTATTTTTATTTATTTATTTTATTTGTTAACCGGGTAGGCAGACTGATCCCATGAACTGTTTCAGGCATGAACCAGGCCATGCAGATACATTATGGAAAAGGATATACTGTACATTGCAATTTCAAAATATTACAATTCCAGTAACATAGGATAAGTACATTGGGGTACAGATTAAGTATAGTTTCATTTACAATAGCATCACTTAATGGTGTAGAATCTCAACTGCAGTACTTTAGAATATCTCTCTAACCTTTCCAGGTTGTTTCACAGCTCCCTCACCCCCTCTTTGCCATCCATTGTGCTTAATGTTATCTGCAAAGACACTCATTTTGAGCTGTATGTCTTCCTCTCTGTTTCTGATTAAACACATTAAAATGGACAGATACATACATAGATACATATACAGTGTTGGCAGATAAGGGCCTGTGGCCCACCCAGTCTGTCCATTTGAGATTGTAAGTTCAGTTTATGTTTTCCTAGAAGTCTGTTGCCCCTTACCCCTGACCTCCAGAATTCCTTTATGTCTATCCCATGCATTCTTAAATCCCGTGATTGTTTCAGCCCCCACCACTTCCTCTGGCAGGGTGTTCCACTTGTCCACCACGCATTCTGTGAAGAAATTCTTCCTCATGTTTCCTCTGAATCGTCCTCCCTCCAGCTTCATCCCATACCCTCTAGTCCTGGAACATCTTTTTCTCTTAAAAATAGTGTATTCCTGCACCCTGTTCCTCCCTGTAAGATACTTGTATGTCTCTATCATATCCCCTCTCTTCCTCCTCTCCTCCAGGGAATACATATTCAGTTCCTTCAACCTGTCCTCATAGGACTTGTGATGCAATCCATGTACCATCTTTGTTGCCCTCCTCTGAACCTTCTCTACCCTGTCTATGTCTTTATGTAGGTAAGATCTCCAGAACTGTACACTGTACTCCAGGTGGGGCCTCACTAGTGTCTTGTATAGTGGAATTATGACCTCCCTTTTCCTGCTGGTGATGCTCCTGCCTATGCATCCCAGCATCCTATTTGCTTGACCTGCTGCCTTGTCACACTGTTTCCCTACCTTGAGATCATCAAAGATGATAACCCCAAGAGCCCTTTCCTGCTTGGTGCATGCTATATCCTCACCCCCCAACTGATATATTGTGCCAGGGTTTTTGTGCCCCATATGCATTATCTTGCACTTCTTTGCATTGAATTTCAACTGCAAACCCCTGACCATTCTTCAAGTTTCTGCAGGTTCCTTCTCATTCTGTCTACACCTATGGTGTGTCTACTCTGTTACAGAGCTTTGTGTCATCAGCGAACAGTGAAATTCTGCCTTATGGGTCCTGCTAATGTCACTGATGAGATGTTGAATAGGACCGTCCCCCCAGTACTGATCCCTGTGGTACCCCCACTGGTCACTCTTCCTCTGTGGAGTGACAGCCATTTACCACCACCCTCTGTGTCCTGCGCCCAGCCAGATTTACCTGCCCACACACCACTGTCCTGCCCACACCCTTATTCCCCAGTTTGTGTAATAGTCTTCTATGTGGCACAGTGTCAAGGCCTTGCTGTGAAGTCCAGATAGGCCATGTCCACTGCCTCCTGATCCACCTCCTAGTCACCCAGTCAAAAAATTCAATGAGGTTGGTCTGACATGACTGCCCCCTGGTGAAACCATGCTGTCTTGGGTCCTGTAGTCCATTGACAACCAAATGTTTCACCAGTCTCTCCTTCAGTAGTGCTTCCATGATCTTCCCAACTACCAAGGTGAGGCTGATTGGTCTGTAGTTTCCCGCTTCCTCTTTGTTCCCACTTTTGTATAAGGGGACTACATCTGCTGTCCTCCAGTCTTTGGGTACCTCCCCTGTTTCCAGTGATCGGCTAAACAGGATAGACAGAGGTTCAGCCACCACCTTTCTTAGTTCTTTAAGGACTCTGGGTGCACCCCATCTGGCCCCATTGCTTTATCAACTCTTATTACTTCCAGTTCCTTCAGAACCCTTCTGAGTAAAGAGACTTAGTCCATTTCTGCACCATTCTCACCCTTGTACTGCCTTTCAGACCCATTACCCTCCTCCTCTGTAAAGACTGGAGCAGAAATACCTGTTAATATGTCAGCTTTACTGTTGTCATCTCCGATGCGTGCCCCATCCTCCCTTCAGTCTCACTACCTTTCCCTTTGCCTTTCTTTTTTCACTTATGTACCTTTAACAGGTTTGTCCTCTACCCACTGATTTTGCAATGTGTTCTTCTGTCTGAGCTTTGGCTTCCTTTACTGACCTCCCTGCCTCCCTTGCTTCTTTCTGGTACTTCTCCCATCCCCTCTGCCTGTGTCTTTTGTATTGCCTGAATGCAATCTTTTTGGCTTTCACTTTCTTTGCTACCTCTTTGGAAAACCATGATGGTATCCTCTTCCTTTTCCTCTTGCTAACCTGCTTAATGCATATTCTGTTGCTCTTATAATCCCCATTTTAAATACACTACTGTTCCCCAACCCCTGATTCCTGCCCATTCCCCTTAATGCCTCTTTCAAGTATCTCCCCATTTTCCCAAAGTCTGCCCCTTAACATCCAGGATACATGTTTTGTGTGGTTTGGTTCTGCTCTTTCTGTGATTTCAAACCACAATGACTGGTAGTCACTGTTCTAGGTGCTCCCCACTGTTACCCCCATCAAACTGTCCCTGTTTGTGAGCACAAGGTCCAGTATTGCCTTTTGCCGAGTTGGTTCCATGACCAGTTGCTTGTGGAAGGCACCCTGAAGGGAGTCCACGATAAATCTGCTCCTAGTTGATGCTGCTGCTGGGATGCTCCAGTCCACGTCTGGAATATTGAAGTCTCCCACCAGTACTATCTCACCCTTGTCTGCCATCCTTTGGATGGCTATCATCATCTCCCTATCTGTTTCTTCCTTCTGGGCTGGTGGTCTGTAGACCACACCTGTGTGGATGGCTGGACCCATTTTCCTTTCCAGCTTAACCCACAGTATATCTCCCCCATTTTGTTCCTCCTGGATCTCTGTGGCCTTTATGTCATTTTTCACATACAGTGCCACTTCTCCTCCTTTCTACCTGCCCTGTCTCTTCTGAATATGTTTGTAGCCAGGTTTGGCCATCTCCCAGTCGTGGTTATCATACACCAGGTTTCAGTGATGGCCACAATGTCCAGATCTGACTGCACCATGGCAGCCTCCAGATCTTCCATCTTGTTGCTAAGGCTCCTGGCATGGCAACACATGGCTTTCCATGATTTGACCTCCCTAGACTGTTTCGCTGTTCTACTCCAGCCCCTTCCTTGGTTGTCTTTTATCCCTGGTTCGCCATGCTGTCTGCTCTTCTGCTGAATTTTGCCCCTTTTCTGCCTATCCACCTCTTGGGCGCTAATCTCCATCTTTTGCACACTGCTTTGTAGAGATAGCCACTCCTCCGGTTCACTGGTTCCGCTGCTAGCTGTGGGGAGTGAGCAAGTAGGTACCCTCCTTGCTGGTCTGCCACCCCCCTTTGCTAGTTTAAATGCTTGTCAATGTAGCATTTAAACTTATCATTGAGTGCTTGGATTCCCCTCCAAGATGGATGCAGGCTGTCAAGCTTGAACAAACCTCCATCCCTCCAGGTGGGTCCCCAGTCACCAATGAACCCAAACCCTTCCTCACAGCACCAGTTCTTCAACCATGAGGTAAAGTTCCTGGTGCGTGCACCCCTATGCTCTCCCTTGCCTCTTGCAGATAGTGCTTCTGAGAAAGTGACAGAAGTAGCTACTTGCTTGAGACCCGTCCCCAATTTCCTAAACTCTTACTGAACTTCCTTTGGCTCCCCATTTGCCAGGTCATTAGTACCTAGGTGGATAATGATATCCAGCTCACCCTCCCGTCTTGCCTTCCCAGCGATCTCCCAGATCTTCCTTCCATCCCTCCATGCCGTGGCACCTGGTAGGCACCCTCACCTCCCCTGTCCTCCCCTCCTGTGTTCCCTAGCTTCGGACCTCTCTTGTAATTAGGTCTCCCAGCAGGAGATTAAAGCTTTTCCTCTCCTCCCCCTGGGGTCCACTGCTTTCCCGCTGAGGTCACCTCCTTGGCTAACCTCCATATCCTTTCCTTCCACTTCTCTGGGTGCCTCTATTTGGTTGTCCTCATTTGCCAGTGTGGCATATGAGTTCTTGAGTGGAATAGGATCTGGGATGTGCCTCTGCCTGACTGCTGTAACCCTCCCTGAGCTCACTGTCATCCAAGTGCTCCTTGTTCTTGGTATCCTTTGAGGCAGTTGCATTGGACTGGGTGGTCTCTGGATATCGGCGATGGTACTCCTGACCCAGTTTACTTCCGCTCTGAGTCTGGCTACCTCATCCCACAATCCAGAGAGATGCATGCAGATAGGGCAGCACCTCAGTGTCCAGAAGGTCTGCCTGAATATGGCTGCCCAACAGCCACTGCATTGCACCACTCCTCACATTTTACTGCAATTCCACTACTTGTCTGTTACTGAAGCTCTCCTAGTTCCCTTTTTATTAATTTACTGTCCTAAAAATCCTGCCACTGATCCTCAGATACTTTTCTTTTTAAAAAAAATAAAATAAATAAATAAATGAGTCAAAACATTTGTCATGCTGAGGGTGGGCTTCTTCCCCCTTATGCCCCTCCTACTCCACACCCCTTACTATCCCCTGTGTTTAGCTTCTGTCACTCAGATTTAACAGGACATATAATTAACAGTTGGGGGAAGGGAGGGGGGAATTTGCAGCAATTAAAGACAGCAAAGAAATACACCACCACTACGTTTTAAATTTTCAACAGCCCAAAAACAATTCTAAGTAAAGACAGCAAATAAATTACAGTGTCACTAAAAGCCCACAATCTAAGTTTAAAAGAAAAATAGCAATTACCAGTTACTGTAAAGCACTGAATTGAATATGTTTTCTTCCCCTTCTGGTCCTAGAACTAACAGTTGCATCACTACACTTGTCACCTCTGTATCCCCTGATTTGGGCACTAGGTCAAAATGCCATCCGCAATAATAACATGGTCAAGAACCACACAGGAAAATGACACCAAAAATAACAGCACCTAGTGAAACTGCTGCATGCAACAGTACCACCAATGGTAGTGTGTTAAAGCCACAGGGAGGATGTCTACCATGGTGGAAGAAGGAACTGAAACTTGTAGTTTTGCGGGTGGTGGGCTCTGCCCACCATGCACCCTGATATGGAGAGTCTGCCCCCCACACTCAACAAAATATAATCAACTCCAGGGGGGAGGGACTTGAGACTGGGAGAACCTTGGAGGGGGATCTCAGGAAACAACAAACGCAATATGAAAATAAAATTTGTGTGGGGGGGGGAGAGCAAACATACTACAACGATTGGGAAGACCAGGAACAGAACCACAGTCTTCGTGCCTTCTCTGCTTCATGTGCCAGTGTCTTAGCCATTTCATCACAGGAGTGCTCAGCCAATTACCTTGCTTGTTGCTCCTTCACTCCTTCTTACCATATGCCTTAACAGCTCAATGGGTAATGGTATTGACTTATGCTATCCTACTCCGTCACTATCAAAGCTGACACAGTTTTTGAAGCTCTGTTTTGACAGCACTATTCCTGAAATGCTGTTCAGATGGGATACGCCTGATTTGACCCTGACAACCACCACCTTTACTTATCTCTCCCCAAGCCAGTTTCCCTTCCATCTTATTAGATCCTTCACTACTCCTAGTCCTGTACCGTGTTCAGCAACCTCCTTTGCAGCACTGAGTGAAATCCTTTGTCAAAATCAAGTAAATCTCCTGCCTGCTCCTCATCCACCACCCATGTAACCCAGTCAAAGGATACTACCAAGTTGGTCAGACATAACAAGAGATGCTGCAACATTTTACTTTGCCGGTGAAGATCTGGCGAAGTTGCAAAATTCACCTTCACAAATGACATCACAAATTGCCCACTGTGACAGATTGCATTTTCCTGGGGAAATGATAGTTTTTCAGGTTATGTCAGGCAAAGTTAAGGTGAAGCTGAGGAGAAGTTTTAACTTCATCAGCAAATTTGCATATCTTCACCTGAAGAAGTGCTACTTTGCCTGCCAAAACCGTTGTGAAGTCAGCACTTTGCAAATTTGTGAAACATTGCAAATTATTTTGCAAACCAAAGTTTGCCAACTTTAGACAACTCTAGACCTGACCTCCCTTTTACAAACTCACATTATTTACTATGTTAGGCCCATTGTCTAACTGGTAGGGCACTCATTTTTTTTTTTTTACCAAAGTCTCCTTCAGATTGCTCACAGAAGAGGTATGATTTTCAGGTCTGCAATTGTTCAGACCTTCCCCATCCCTCCCCTAGTAGAGCTGGACAATGTCTGCTGTCCTCTAATCCCTCAGAAGCAGACAGCCCATAGGAAGCTACTGTCAGTACTAAAACAAAAAAATATTTCAGTATTATATCACCTAAATGCCCATGTGGACTATCTGGTGTCATTAATGCCTTAGCAGGGGTGAGGTGAAAGTATTTTAAAGGGCCAGAACATTTGTAATGTATCTGTGGGGGACTAATTATTTGAACATTTTAGCTCCCTTGCCAACTCCTAGTCCCTGCTTTATTCATGAATTACAGGTCTTGGTAATAACATTTGTGTTTTATTTTGTTTCCAGAATTGTCACCATTTATGAGATGGATCATGTTTTGATTAGCTACATAGAATGATGCTACATATGTGATTTAATATATACAGAATTCTTCATTGCAGTGCAAAAGGCATGCCATTCATAGGTTTCAAATGTTCACTTTTGCTGGTGATGAACAGTTCTGTAGTGATCACTGCTATATTTATTTTACTGTACCTTAACCTGCTTCCGAAATGGATGCTTGCACCAAATAAGACAGACGAAGAAGTAAACTTTGAAGGTATCTTGGCAAACAACAATATCACTCCTGTGGAGAACACAAAATCATTCGTAATCTGAGCCTATTTGGATCCTTGCAAGACACCAATTACTGTTTTCATTGGTATTTCAAATCGATATGAAACAAAGAAACACTACAGTCACTATTACTGCAATGGAACTTTGCCCTCTGCGAAAGCCAAGGCTGTCATTCATTCTAATCACTTAGGTTTCCCATATGGGACAACAGATTTTCCATGTAAGTTACCCAGTAACTGAACACCAAGGTATGTCTCAATTAGTGGAGTTGCCCAAAACCAATTATTAGGGAACTTGCAATTTTTAAATATTCAAAATTGGCAGGCGTGGCACCAGCTTGAACCCACAAGCTTTGATTATAATTTCACTGTCTGCCTTCCCACCATGTTTGGAGGATACAATACGGTCCTGCAATTTGTACAGAGTATGGAAATGTACAGGATTCTGGGAGCACAACAAGTCATTTTATATAAGACTAACTGTAGTTCCGAGATGGAGAATGTGCTACAGTATTACAATAAAACAGGTTTTGCAAAGGTGATTTCCTGGCCAATTTCTTCATTTCTTAATGTTTCCAAGGGATGGATATTTCCTGATCAAGGAGGAGCGCTCCACTATTACGGCCAGACTGCTGTCTTGAATGATTGCCTGTACAGAAACATGTACAAAAGCAAGTTTGTTATTGTAAATGATGCAGATAAAGTCCTTGTTCCTATTAAACACCATAATTGGAGTGAAATGACGGAGTTTCTTGCTAAGGAAAAACCATGTTGTAATATATTTTGTGTTGAAAATCATATTTTTCCTGTATCTGTGTATGACGAAAATAATACCTTTCCTTCTGAGACCTGGAAGGTTATTCCTGGAGGGACTGTCAATGAACAGAATATTTTGCAACATGTCTATTGTGAGCCTAAAAAGGCCACACATTTACAACCCTACCAAGCTTATCGTTAATCCTTGAAGTGTAATCCACACTTCTGTTCATTCAGTCATAAAAATGCATGGGAAGGAAATGAATATTCCATTTAATATTGCTCGACTATACTATTTCAGGGAATCACTGCAATCAGAACCCCCAAAGAAAAAACTTATAAGAGATACTTTACTTTTGAAATATAGTTCTTTGTTAATTATGAATGTAAACAAGGTGTTAAGCATACCATTTGACTGGCAATAAATAAGGACAGAAAGGCAATGAATAATAGGATAAGACCTCTGTTAAGGTTTTCAAATTTTATTATGATAATTTTTTTCCTCACTAATACAGCAGGAATATATATACTGTGTATGTATGTATGTGTGTGTGTGTATATATATATATAAATTGGAGATGATAATATCCTCCAAATCCAAACTTCTGATTGTATAAAACACATCATATGACTGTGCGAATATCAGATCGCTACTGCATTCCTCCACTTTTAACCCCCTCCAAAATAATTTTGACATATTATAAGATAGTTAAACCATTGTTAGGTGTCCATTCACGCTCTGGGTGGTTGATGCCCTCATCCTGCGGCCTCATACATAGCAACGTACATCAAGGCGTGCGTATATCAGAGCACGACCACACACCTCAGAGTGGTTTATCTAATATATAGTGTATGTTAGAACATTGTTAACCTTAGGTAATTATCATTTCCTAAGGTTGTTATACGATCGTTGTGACATAGAACTGTTGTTAACCCATCAATGTTACATCACATCGATGGGTTAACAACATGGAATCCAGTCGCGCAGCCGTATCTAAGGACGCGCAGAGAGCCATCTGTTTCAAACCCTGCCTGCCAGCCAGACCATCAGCCCTTTCAGAATTAGTGTCTCAGCTTCTGAGCATCTGGGTGAGGTAGGGGCAAGTACTTGTTTTATTAATTGAAGCAGGTCTGCTTTTTTTTCCCTATGTGCCACAATGATGTCCATACGATGCCCATACGCTATAAAAGACAATGTATGGGCATCGGTGGTCAATCACACTGTGCTTGTATCTCGTGGTTCCCATGGCAGCTGTGGTAAACCTCTCGAGCTGCGCCTCGAGGTTTACCCTAAGCTGTCAAGGGAATCACTCGATACTGTATAGTGTAGTTAACTCACCGATGCTCATACATTATCCCTCTATATATATATGTATATATATATATATACATATATACATATATATATATATATATATATGTATATACACACATACAAATATGTCCAAAACAAGAAATAATTTTGGGAACGGGTGGCAACAAAAAAACTAGCAGTCAGACAAAAAAAAAAATCATGGCACTCACAACCTAAGTCAACACATGGGCAACTTGGGAATTAGTGCTTGAATTCCTTTATTTGAAGTATCTTGCGGTACAAAAGTAAAAAAAAAATCGCACACAGGAACTTCCTGAGACAGTTTCCAGAGTGAGCTTTTTTAACTTTTGTACCACCAGATGAAATAAAGGAATTCAAGCACATTGTGAGTTATATATATATATATATATATATATATATATATATGTATGTGTGTGTGTGTTATATATATATATATATATATATATATATATATAGGATACATAATGATCAGGGTGTGATATGTGAAAATATTCACACTTCTGCAGAGTGAGATATCCAGAGATCGTGACACTGGAGTGTAAATATTTTTACATATCTCATGATCTGCACATCATGTGTGCAATTTATACAATAGGGTCATGTGTGATTATTGTTTTAAGTTGTTTTGTGGCTTTGAGTTTTCGTTTTTAGGTTTTGTGGAAGTATTTTTACCAGTTTGGTTCTTGTGCTTGGATCAGTACTTTGTTTTCCAATGGGTTTGTTCAGTTCTGAATAGAGGAGTGTGTGAATTATTGGTTCCCTCTGTGAATGGCTTTGCTTTCTTGTTCTCAATTGGTTGGTGTGTGGAATGGGTTGTTTTGCATTGGGTATTCATTTTTGGGGGGATTGTACTGTTGCTATTGGTTGGAATATGCTCTTATGTTATTGGTTAGTGGTGGTTGTCGTAAGAATACATTGGTTGCTTGTGAGTTGAGGGTGGGGTTTAAGTGCGTTTGGCTGTTAGCAGATGTGTGGTTCCTGTTGTAGAGGTTACTGTGTTTTTCTTTGCTTTCATCTTTATTTGGTGCATTTCATTTAATTTCTGTAGTGATTTATGTCACTAACATTGTCACCACACTGCTTTCAATTCTCGCTTTACTTTACAAGGAGTGCTTTTTTTTTTGGTCCATTTACTTCACCAAATTTTGGTCCAGTTTTCGTCATCAGTGCTACACGTGTTTCCTGGGAAAGTTTGTAGTTTGGGGGGAGGGTTGCTCCTTCACCCTGTGTGTTTTGTAGAAATTTCTAAGGGGGCAGGTCACAGCAGTTGGACTCTAATTCCGGTCCGGTTGGCCTGTTTCCTACAGCTACAGTGGTCTGCTGAAGAGGATGTATTTGTCACTACTTGAGGTATATTTCTAATGCTAAATACAACTGTTTGTTTTTTGTGGTGCTATGGGGAATGTAGTGCAGGTTACTAGGGATTATTTTTGCAGTGTTAACATGATGTAGGCAAGGTGGTGATATTTGTCAGTGACATATGCAGTGTGTGTATATCTGTAATAATTTATCACAGTGCATGCGTCACTAATGATTTATTCAATGGGAATGAGTGATATGTATTTTTATTTCATGTGTTATCAGCTCACCCATTTTGTATTAATATAGATAGATAGATAGATAGATAGATAGATAGATAGATAGATAGATAGATAGATAGATAGATATTATATATTTAGGGTTGAGTACCCCATTTATGGTTTAATGGTGAAACTTTGCACCTTAATAACTTTGCCACCGTTGAATGGATTTGCCTGAAATTTAGCAGGCATGGGGCATAACCATAGGTCTTAGGATTTACCAACAATCATACCAGTCAGATATATGGCTGCGGAGTTATTAAGCAACATTCTGGGGCCCATTTACGTTTTTTAACGCATTCTTTGCTCACATGTGCAGGTCGTACAGTTTCTGCGACTGGTCCAGAAACTTCAGGGAACATGCGGCCAGGGACCCCGATGTGTCTTTTGAAGATTTTGTGAACAAATATTGAATGGTTCGAACGTTATTCAAAAAAACAAGTTTTCCATTTTAGTCAATGGGAAAAGTTAACAAAAAGTTCGACAGTGTCGCAAATGCAGTTTTTAGTGTCGCAAATGACCCCTGTAGTGTCTTGAGTCAGCCATTTTTTTTTCAGTTACTGATCACAGAAATGCTTGGCATTTAAATTTGGGACTATCTATGGACACAATTATTTTTGTGTTTACCTAGTCGAGCCCTGAGGATGCTAGGTATGTCTTTATTTTGGGGTTAAACACCCCAGAAATATGTTTTTGAAATTTTTGGGAAAAGTAGTGGCGCAAAGGAGTGTCATACCTGTGACACTTTTGTGATGTTTTTGCAAAAGTGTCGTAAAGCACGGCACTACTTTGCAACACTATGGCCAAAATGACATGAATTGTTTGCCACCCTGCTGCAAAAGAATGGTTTGGTCTTTTGGGCTGAAATTTTGGAGCAAAGAAAGCCAACATCTCGCAGATGTGCCTTTTGGTGGTTTGGTGGAAAAATATTGCAGGGATGCAAGTTACAGTACTCCAAAGTTGATGCGTTCCCCCATAGACTAACATTGCAGCACCCACCACACCTTTCGGGACCCGTATCTTGGAAACGGTGCTAGATACAGACTTTTCATAGGAAAAATGCTTAGCCTTGGGGGCTAAGGATTCAGTGCAAATGTAGCCAGAAAGTCACGAATCATCAGAAATTTTAATTTATTCTCTACGTAGTATGGTTCCTGAGATATAAGCAATTTAGTATTCCAATACCTTATTTTCTGGTCCGAGGCCCATTATTATGCATACATTCTTTGTAGTCACTGTGTTTCTCTATGCAACTGTTGGGGAAAACCAGGGTGTGCACTCCAGTTACTGTCACACATAGCATTTCCACTTGCACTTCCGTACCCATTTGCATTATTATTCACATGTATGCCACCGTATATGTTACCCTTTGTGTTTCTGTTTGTGCTTCTGTTTGCGTTACTGTTACTATTTGTGTCTCCGCTACTGTTTGTGTTTCGCTTTGCGTCACCGTGCGCATTACCATTTCTGTTTGCATCCACGCTTCTGTTCACGTTTGTGTTTGCAATTTTCTTTCATTTTGCATCATCGTTGTTGTTACTATTGCCATTTGCATTTCCAATTGCGTTCCCGTGCCCATGCACATTACAGTTTACACTTCCATAAGAGCTTGCATTTGCATTTCTGTTTAACTTTGGCATTATTGTTGCTGTTACCTTTACCATTTGCGTTTACAATTGTGGTACCATTACCATGCACATTACGGTTTGTGTTTCCATATATGCTTGCGTTCACATTTCTGTTTCTGTTTCCTTTGGCATTATTGTTGCTATTACCATTACCATTGGCATTTACAATTGCGGTACCATGACCGTGCATGTTACAGTTTGCATTTCCATATGTGCTTCTTTTTGCGTTTCCATTTCTGTTTCCTTTGGCATTTTTTTTGCTGTTACAGTTACCATTTGCATTTGCAATTGTGGTACCGTGACCGTGCGCGTTACACTTTGCATTTCCATATGCGCTTGCATATGCGTTTCTGTTTCCTTGGCATTATTGATGCTGTTATAGTTACCATTTGCATTTACAATAGTGGTACCATGACCATGTGCATTACTAGTTGCGTTTATGTACATGCTTGCATCTCTGTTTGCATTACTGTTTGCTTTGGTGTCACTTTGCGCTTGCGTTTCTGTTAAAATTTGCTTTACATTTACATTTGCATCACCATGTGCATAACCATTAGTGCTTGTGTTTCCATTGCAGTTACCATTACTATGTCACTAAAAAGCACGTGGTGGGAGCGTGGGCCTGAACTCAGTTGGGGGTGAGCTGGGGGTGCAGGGGGCTTTCAACTCTAATACCGAATTTCCTCACTTTGTCACTGGGAATAACCCTAACTGATGCATTAAATGGAGTTTTGTGCCATATATATATATATATATATATATATATATATATATATACATACATTATAGTGGTGCGGTCGCTCGACTATAGTTAGGGTTCAGCGGTCACTTACATACTAAAGTCAAAAGTTTGGGTGTTAATAATTTTGGACTCATTCAATGGATTTGCCTGAAATTTGGTAGGTGGGGTGGGGCTTAGTAGATCTCTTGATCTGCCAAACTGCATTTTGGTCAGACTTACGGTCTTTGCATACAAAAGTGCTGAAAAATGCAAAATTATCCATTTTTGGAGGCAGCTTTGGAGATTTTGGATGTAGCCCTGCACAGCCATTGTGTGGTGTGCTGCTCTGCAAGATGGCTTGTTTGAAAGAGCTTTGGTGGCTGAACATGCTGCTTTTCATTGGGTGAAACAATATTAAGGCATTCAAAAGTTATGCCACTTTTAAGTTCCCATTATAAGTCAATGGAAAAATGTATATGTATGTTTCGCAACCAAAGAATGGGGTTCTGGCCATCTCGTTCTGCCTAGCTATCAAAGAATTTTCAGCCTCGCAGTTCAATAATCTTTGTCCCCGAGGGTTTTTAAAATTCTTTGATCACGAAGTCTGCCATCTTGTTTTTGATTTTCTGATCAGAAAAACACAAATATCTCAGCTCAGGGGTCACTTCTGAAGTAAAATCTGGATGGGTTTTACTCAGGGAACCGGGATCTATTGAGCCATGCCTTTGGTTTGTTCAAAATTGGTCTAAAAATAGAGTTCTGAGCTTTTGAAATCTTCATTTGTGGCTCGCTAATGATCTTAGGTTATGAGCCTGCAATTTCTTTGATCGCAAGATTCTTTGATCATGATCGTGCATTGCGAGTGAGGGATGAGATGGCCATATTTAAAAGTTGATTTTCTCAGCCCAGGGGTGCCCTAGAAACTTAAATGAGGGTGGGTTTTGCTCAGGGGGCTTCATTCTGCCCCATCTGAATAAAAAACTCATCTTTTAAATATCCCTGATAGTCTAGCAGCCCCATCATAATAAAATACATAACAATCTCTAGTAGCCTCCCCAATGTCTATGTGATAGGTTTTTTATATATCCCTGGTAGTTTAGTGGCCCCCCCGATCTGCATAAAATAATAATTGTAATTCACATCCCTGGTAGTCTAGCGGCCCACCCATCATAATAAAATATATTACCATCTGCAATTGCCTGGTAGTCTAGGGTAGGATGAGATGGCCGGATTAAAAAATCTATTTTCTCAGCCCAGGGGTGTCCTAGGAAGTTAAATGAGGGTGGGCTTTGCTCAGGGGGCTTTGTTCTGTCAAACCATGGTGGTGGTTTACCGCAATTCTTTCAATTTTTTAAATTACAAAAGTTTTTATTCTTTGTTCGTGAGCCTGCAAATTCTTTGACTGTGAGCCTGCAAATTCTTTGATCGTGAGATTCTTTCATCACCATCTTTGATCGTGAGGGCAGGACAAGATGGACAGATTTTTTATAATGGAATAGACAGGGAAATGTTACTAATGTTTAACATTGAATATCTTGGAAATGGTTTGGTCTTTTTACTTGAAATTTGGAGGGTGTTTATGGCATGTCCTGTGCATGTAAATTACAATGATTATGTGTCGGGGAAAAATATTTTGCCGGAGATATGGTATGGCACAGTTTACATTCTGCGGACAGTGTTTTGCTTGTGGTGGTGCCTTGAAATTGATAGGATACCTAGCCTTAGCATCACGGATGTAGTTTCCAGTTGTTGTGTGTGTTAAATGTCAACAGGTGTGGAATTGTGCCAGTCTGATGAATGAAAATTTCAAACAGTGACATGTTATATCTCAAAGATGGTTTGGTCTTTTCACTTGAAATTTGGAGAGTGTTGATGGGATGTCCTGTAGATGTGAACTGCAATGTTTACATGTTGGACAATTTATTTTTGTGGAGAGATTGCATGGCGCAGTTAATGTTTTGCGGACAGCGTTTTCTATTGTTCTACTACATTAATATTTGTTTAGTGGCTGGTTGTGCTGTTGTCACTGTACTTTTTAGTCATCAGCTGTGTAATGTGGCCCAACACTTACAACTTGGTGGGAGCATGGGTCTCGAAGGGCCCCGTGCTCCCACCAACTTGCGCAACTTTCTACTTTTTATTCTTTCTTAATAAGTAAGGAAATTCTATGTAAAAGAACTTTGTTAATGCATCATATAGGATTGTTCTACAGTGAAAAAAGTGAGGAAATTTGACATTAGGGTTGCAACCCCTTGCACCCCACCCCCACTGTGGCCTCACCAACAGGCATCAGGCTGTGCATTGGGGTCATCGGCCCTAATTCTCACCCCATTCTCCTACATTGCACCACCTCAGCTTGTTTACATATGGGATGGGGTGAGAGTTAGGATGACAACTCCAATGCACAGCCTGATGCCTGTTGGTGAGGCCAGGGTGGGTGGGTGCAAGGGTGGGAACCCTAATGTAGAATTTCCTCACTTATTTCACTGTAAAATAACCCTAACTGATGCATTAGCTAATGTTTTTTTTGCATAGAATATATATATATATATATATATATATATATATATATATATTATATGTTCTATTTATTTATTTGTTCAATCTAGGACTACAAATACCTTTGAGCACCAAGCAGCACATTTACAAAGGTTCCACATCAATGGGGGTTACAGATCCATAATGGAAAACAGACTGGTTTCACAAACAATTAAGTAATTTGTATTACAAAATACAGAACAGCAAATAAATACACATTAGTTTAAAACATGTTTCAAGGCAGGGAGTGAGAAGAGGAAGGAATTAGTAGGGGAGCCAGATCAAGGAAGGGGAGAGCAACCAGGTGGCATTGTCAGGTAGCAGCTAGGATAGTAAGGGACGAAAAGTAAGGATGACAGTGGGGGGAGAAAAAGAGGGGGAGATGGGAGGGCAGGGAGGGAGAGGAGAGTGAGAGTGAGAGGGGGCAAGACAAGTAAAGAGAACAGTATATATACACACATATTAGAGGCAAAAAACTCCATTTAATGCATCAGTTAGGGTTGTTCCACATTGACAAAAGTGAGGAAATTTGGTGTTAGGGTTGAAAACCTCCCTTGCACCCCCTCAGTCCGCCCAACCCAACTGGCACTGGGGTGTGCATTGGGGTCATTGGCCCTAACTCTCATCCCATCACATGCATGAACAAGCTGAGGCATAGGAGAATGGGGTGAGAGTTAGGACCGATGACCCCAATGCACACCCCATTGCTGGTTGGGTGGTTGGGGCTATTGAGGGGTAAGGGGGTTTCCAACCCTAACACTGAATTTTCTCACTTTTGTCACTGTGGAACAACCCTAACTGATGCATTAAACTGAGGTTTTTGCCTCTAATTTCCCTTCTTTTTGAGAATGAGGACTATAAATAGTGATTGGAATGTGGTGGTGGGAGCGCAGGGCCCGAACATGTAATTTTTTGTGACATAGTAATGGTAACAGCAATGCAAACACAAGCAGTAATGGTTATGCATGTGGTGACACAAACATAATTTGTAAAGCAAGCGTTAATAGAAACGCAGGGGCAAAGTGATGCCAAAGCAAAAAGTGACACAAACAGAGACACAAGCACATACGGAAACACAACTGGTAACATGCACGATCATGGTACCACTATTGTAAATGCAAATGATAACTGTGGCAGCAAAAATAACGTGAAATGAAACAGAACCGCAACCGCAAGCACAAGCGCGTACAGAAACACAAACCGTAATGCACATGGTCATGGTACCACAATTCTAAACGGAAATGGTAATGGTAACAACAGCAATAATGCCAAAGGAAACACAAATACAAGCATGTATGGGAATGCAAACCATAACGCGCAGGGCACGGGAATGGGAACGCAATTGGAAACACAAATGGTAATGGTAAGAACAACAATGGTGCAAAATGAAAGACAAACGCAAACAAAAATGGAAGGGCGGCCCCCAACAGAAATGGTAATGCGTACAGTGACACTAAGCAAAACACAAACACAAACAGTAGTGGAGACAGAAATGGTAACAGTAATGCAAATGTAAGCTCAAATGGAAATGCAAAGGGTAATGCAAATGGTGGCCTACACAGGAACGCTAAAGCAAACGGGCACAGAAACACAAGCGTAAAGCCTACGTGTAACAGTAACTGGAGTGCACACTGTATTTTACCCCAAAAGCTCCAATGAGAAACACAGTGAAAACAAAGAATGTATGCATAATAATGGGCCTCGAGCAGTTGTAATACTAAAATGGTAATATCTCAGTAACCGTATGACGTAGAAAAAAAATTAAAATTTCACATGATTCATGAGTTTCCTGGCTAGGTTTTCACTATCGTGACGAAAATTCTGTGTCTTGCACCATTTCCGAGACATGAGCCCCTAAAGGCACAGCGGATGCCACCATGTTAGTCTATGGGGGAAAAAAAGTCAACTTCGGAGTACTGTAACTTTGCATCTGTGCAATATTTTGTCACCAAACCACCAAAAGGTACATCTGTGAGATGTTGGCTGTCTTCCCTCCAAATATTTCAGACTAAAAGATCAAACCATTGTTTTGCAGCAGGGTGGCAAAGAATTCCTGTCATTTTGACCATAGTCTAGAAAAGTAGTGTTGTGATTTGCGACACTTTTCGCAAAAATTTGCGAAAAGAATCACAAGTGTGACACTACTTTGCCACACTACTTTTTCCACAAATTTGAAAAACATATTTCTGGGGTGTTTAACCCCAAAATAATGACATGGCTAGCATCCTCAGGGCTCGAATAGGTAAACACAAAAATAATTATGTGCCTAGATGGTTCCAATTTTAAATGCCAAGAATTTCTGTGATCAGTAACTGAAAACAAAATGGCAGATTTTCGACACTAAAAAGTGCATTTGGACACTTTCGAACGTTTTGTTAACTTTTGTCATTGACTTATAATGGGGAATTATTTTTTCAATAACTTTTGAACCGTTAAATATTTTTTTCATGAAATCTTCAAAGGGCACATTGGGGATCCCGGCTGCAAGTTCTGTAAAGTTTTGGACCAGTCGCATAAACCATATGACCTGCACGGCTGAGCAAAGAATATGCAAAAAAAGTAATTGCCCACACAAATGTCGCTTAATAACTCCACAGCGTATATCTGACCAGTACGAAAGTTGCCAAATCCCAAGATCTATGGTTACGCCCCATGCCTGCCAAATTTCTGGCAAATCCATTGAATGGTGGCAAAGTTATTAAGGTGCAAAATTTCACCATTTAACCTTAAAAGGGGTACTCAACCTAACTATGGTAGCAGTATCATGCTACCATATATATATATATATATATATATATATATATATATATATATATATATATATACAAATTAGAGCAAAAACTCTGTTTAATGCATCAGTTAGGTTATTCCACAGCACAAAAGTGAGGAGATTCAGTGTTAGGGTTGAAAGCCCCCCTTTAACTCCCCTAGCCCACCACCCCAACCAGCATCGGGGTGTGCATTGGGGTCATTGGCCCTAACTCTCACCCCATCACATGTGTAAACAAGCAGAGGTATAGGAGAATGGGGTGAGAGTTAGGACCGATGACCCCAATGAGCATCCCAATGCCGGTTGGGGGGTGGGCTGGGGGGTCCAAGGGGGCCTTTCAACCCTAACACCAAATCTCCTCACTTTTGTCGCTGTGGAACAACCCTAACTGATGCATTAAATTGAGGTTTTGCCTCTAATTTCCCTTCTTTTGAGAATGAGGATGATAAATAGTAAATGGAATGTGGTGGCTGCAGGCCCTGTGCTCCCACCACGTGATGTCTTGTTACATAGTAACAGGAACTGCAACGCAAATGCGAGTAGCAGCGGTTATGCACATGGTAAAGCAAACGTAAATGGTAGGTAAACATTAATAAATAGAAAGCGTGAAAAGTGATGCCGGGCTTAACACTGGCGCAAACGGACAAGGCGTATACGAAAATGCAACTGGTAACACGCACAGTGATGGCACTGGTATTGTAAATGCAAATGTTAAGTGTTACAGTAACAAGAACGCGAACGGAAGCGCATAATCAAACCAACTGTGAATGCCGCACAGGCACGGGTACCGCAATTGTAAAATGTAAATGGTAAAGTTAACATGAACAATACCAAAGGAAACAGAAATGTAAATGCGAATGCAAACGCGTACTTAAATGCAAACCGTAATACGCACAGTCTGTTACCGCAATTGTAAATGCAAATGGTAACGGTAACAGCAACATTAATACTAATAAATAAAGCTTTAATAATAATAAAGCTCTATTTATATTGCGCCTTTCTAAATTCAAGGTCCCTTACAATATCTAACAACATAATAATTAAAACCAATACATAATAATCTGAGCTCCTAAAATCACAATATTAATTAAAATAAATCTTCGACCACTAATAGGTCTTCAGGGCCTTTTTAAATTCCTCCATGGACACACACTGATGAAGCAGATGGGGTAGAGATTTCCAGAGAGTCAGAGCAACATACATAAAGGCACGAGCACCCAAAGATTTTAAAGAAACTCTCAGAATCTCTAGCAACCCCTTGTCCGCCGAACGGAGAGATCGCTTAGGGCAATAGGGAACCAAAAGCTCTTTCAAGTAGTCCGGACCCAGTCCATGTAGGACTTTGTAAGTCAGAAGACCAACTTTAAAGGTGATCCACCACTGAATTGGCAGCCAGTGCAGATCACACAGCACCGGTGAAATATGACAGGCATGAGACATATCTGTCAATAACCAGGCCGCAACGTTCTGCACCAGCTGCAAGCGGCGGATGTCAACCCCAGGAAGCCCTAGATACAGGGAGTTGCAATAATCAAGGCATGAGGACACAAAGGCGTGGACCAACATTGGCAAATCCGTGTCGGAACAAGGTGCTTAATCCTGGCGATGTTCCTAAGATGGTAAAAGGAGAGTTTGACAACTGCCGACACCTATAAGCAAAGTGTCAGCTCACTGTCAAAAATCACCCCCAGGTTCCGCACCCATTCAGAGGTGGGGAGCTGGACACCTCCCAGAAATAAACCTGAGGGAAGAACAACTCTCCCCCCCCACCCTACGACCTGGGTCCACAACCATTAACTCCGTCTTCTTCGAGTTCAACTTCAGCCAGCTTGAATTCATCCAGCACTGGATTTCAGTGAGACAGCTATTAAAGACCGAGAGAGCTCTTTCCTGGTCGGGTGCAAAAGATAGGTACAGCTGGGTATCATCTGCATAGCAGTGAAAGCTCAGCCCATACCTTCTTACAATGTCTCCACGGGGCAGCATATACACTACAAACAACATGGGGGACAACACCGAGCCCTGGTGAACCCCACATGACAGAGATACTGGGTAGGAAGAATTTTTCCCCAACCGCACTCTCTGAGTTCTGTCAGTGAGGAAAGATCTAAACCATCTGAGGACTGTGCCTGACAGGCCACAGATGAACTCCAGGTGCGTGAGAAGTACCCCATGTTCCACAGTGTCAAAGGCTGATGAGAGATCAAATAGAATGAGAATGGAACAATTCTTCTGATCTCTAGCCATCAGGAGATCATTGAGCACCCGAACCAGCGCTGTCTAGGTACTATGCCTCTTTTGAAAACCAGACTGGAGCAGTTCATAGATATCATGGATGGTTAAATGGTTTTCCAATTGTGCAGCCACTACTTTCTCAATAATCTTCCCAACTAAGGGGAGATTAGAGATTGGTCTGGAGTTAACAAAGCAGCCTGGATCCAAGGAAGCTTTCTTCAGGAGGGGTGTTACCACAGCCTCCTTCAGGGAGCTAGGAAACTCACCTGTATCCAAGGAGCACCAGACTATCTGTGCTATAACACAGCCAATGATATCAAGACAACCCTTTATCAGGGAAGTCCGGCCTAGATTCAAACTACAGCAAGTAGGTCGCATACTATGGGCAATCCTCATGACATCAATGAACTCAGGTCGGTCAAAGGAACTCCAGGAGTGACCGGAGGATGCGACCAAATGCTGATCAGTAGCTTCTCCCATAGAGGAAGCAGACTGGAGCCCTGCCCTGATGTCAGCCACCTTATTTGCAAAGAAGCCAGCAAGCTCATCACACTATATTTGTGAAAAGGCTTTCCAAACCTGAAGACAGGCTGGGTTGCACAGTCTGTCAACAGTTCAAAAAAGCTGAGCTGGTCGGTTCTGAGCAGCCACAATCTCCCCGACAGGAACTTTGCCTTCTTATGAGAGATTGCAGAATGATTGAGTTGATAGAGTTCCATCAGTCTAAGATAGTCGGCATTAAGGGCAGTTCTCCGCCAATGATACTCTAACCTTCATCCTTGTCACTGCATCTCCCTCAAAGTCCCATCAAACCATGGAGACCAAGGTCGAAGGGGGAGAGGACGAACGCGGACAGGAGCAATTTGATCGAGAGCTGAGGATATGGCCCTATTATAAGCCAACACCAAGGCATCTGGATCATCGCTCACTCCAGAAAACTCTGATAGGTCAAGCACCGCTGCCAGGCCCATAGAACTAACATCTCGCAAACAGCAGTACCTAACCATCTCCACAGGGGTAGGCCTACAAGGGAGGGTTCAAAAACTGAACCCCCCAGTGTAATGATCAGACCAACTGTTGGGTTCCACACCCACATCAGAGGCCTCAATCCCCAGGAGGAAAACCAAGTCCAAGGAGTGACCACTCTTATGAGTGGCAGAAGTAACCATGTATGTGAGGCTCAAAGATGTCATTAATTGGAGGAATTGTTGTCCAAACTGTGAGAATTCATCATTGACTCAGGCATTGAAGTCATCCAGGACCATCAGCCTGGGTGACTCAAATGCCATGTCAATGACAAAATCAGCTACTTCCTGTAGAAAATGTCTCTCATCACCTGGTGGATGGTAAATGAGAACAATTCTACAACCCACACCTGCCACTACAGTACGCTCAAAGGACTCAACCCGCTCAACTGGTACACTTGTGAGGCCCAGTTCAGTCTTGAAACAGACCACAACCCCCCCCCATGGTCCAGCTTCGTATGGTGTAACACCGAGTACCCAGCTGGAACTGCTGCCTTCAAAACTGGACCAGCATTTTTGTCCAGCCAGGTTTCAGTAATGCAAGTCAGATCCACAGACTCCACAAGATCTGCAATAACTGCAGTCTTATTTATTATGGATCTGGCATTGCACAACACCACCAGGGTTGGACAGGTCTCGGGAGTGGTACAGACCACTTGCCCAGTACCATTAATAGTAGTGGTGCCCTTGGGTATGGAAACCAGGTGAGAATGACCTCAATCCAGAATCCATTTTGTCCCAGGGCATCTTCTAGTTTCCACTACCCCAATACGATGTACCCGCTCGTTTGTCCTCCCTTGTTCGCTACCCCCAAAACCCCTCCTTCCCCTCCGCACAATCCTCAGTGCTCTACAGCACTGGTAAGTTGACAACTGTAATGGCAAGGGGGAGAAAGGGCGGAGGGCTTGAAGATCAGAGGATGAATAGCATATGACTGTGGTGGCAGGCCCTCTACACATATTAAAAACCCCACGCTCACACAACTAAACCCAACAAAACAAAAATATGAACAACCCAAATTAAACCAAATAAAATCTAAAAAAAAATTAAATAAAACAAACAAAATAAAAATATCCAAATAAATAATGTCCAAATAAACAAATGCCCAAGAATGTCCAGAAAATTCTACGTATTTGGAGCAAGAGAGGCTCTCACCCTCCTTCAATTCTAGAGCAAAATCAAGAAATGCAAGTTTCGCTATAGTCTTGGTAAATCAGCATCTAAAAAGAAATAAGGATTTTCAAACAAAAGAACCTTCAGAGGTAGCAAGAGGGGCTCTAACCCCCTCCTAATCTAGTCTCCCAAAAATTCTTCCCAGAGACCAATTCACTCTAATACACAGGCCAAGACACAAAAGTCAGGGTCAAGCTGAGGGGCTGTGCTCAGTAATAGGGCTCTGGAAGGGAAGCAATTGCTCCCACCCCAGAGAAACCTTAGGAACCCCAAAAAAGGGACCCCCACCACCATATAGCCCCCAGGAATTTCCGCTAAAGCACAACTCAAAATTCAGCCATGATCCCTACTCAGGAACCATGGCCCAAAAGGCAGAATGCAATTCCACCCCCCTACAGGAGTGTAAAACTCATAAGGGTAGCAGACTGCTCCAGCAGGGGAATCCATAACCCTAGCCGCCCACCAGCCACCGAGGTCCCCCCACCAACAACCACAGGGAAAAGAGCCCTCCGGTTCAATTCCCTGCAGCTCCTCCCCAAACAGCCCAAAACCCAGTAAATCATCCACACCAAGAGAAAAGGAGCATCTACCTAAAAGTTCAGGGGGAGAAGATGCTTCTTTCTGTCCTCAGTACGCCAAGCAAGTAATCTCAACACATCCAGGTGGAAATCAAAAAATTCTCCATTTACTGCTCCTGTACTCCAGATGCTCTCACCGCCTCAATAATAATTCCAGGCAAGCAGCAAAAACCCACTTCTAACATTGATATTCCATGCGCTCCCACCACAATAAGAAGCAGGCAAAGAAGGATTCCACTCACAGACTAAAATCCACAGTCCCAGGGATATGTTGCTAGAAACCACAAAGCTCTGAAGTCACAAACTCCCCTCTGAATTCCAAGGCACTCCACCGCATCCACAATTTCTTTAACGAGTGCACTATAAAGCACCAAGAGACAGAATCACAGGGCTCTGAGGCACAAACTCCCTTCCAAAGTCCACTGAGTTCACGGCTGCCCCACAATATCCATGATTTCCTGAGGGAGTGTACTAAGCTCCAAAATCACAAAACTTACCCCCAAAGTCCACAGAAGATACTGGAGCTGCCCCACAATACCTGCGGTTTTCCTGGGGGAATATGTTAAAAGCACTGAAAAGCTGAAAGTTAATATTGGTCACTATCGAGACCGCAATGCCGTAATGCAAGACTTGCTCCAGCACAAAACACAGACAAATAAGTGGACAGAATGGACAGAGTAAATAAAAACAAAATCAAAACAAACTAAAACAAAAACAATTTAAAACATCTTTAGAGTTCAGAGAAATGGACACAGCTTAGGCAGTTCACATACACTGCTGCCATTTTGCTCTCGTGCAATGTAGAACACCAAAGGAAACAGAAACGCAAAAGGAAACAAAAGCATATATGGAAATGCAAACCATAATGCACACAGGCACAGTAAGGCAATAGGAAATGTAAATGGTAACAGTAACAGCAACAAAGATGCAAAACGAAAGACAAATGCAAACAAAAGGGCTGCTGTAAACGCAAATGGCAATGCACACAGTGACGCAAAGTGAAACGCAAACGCAAACAGTAGTGGAAATGCAAATGGTAACAGTAATGCAAATGCAAGTGCAAGTGAGAACGCAAAGGGTAACGCACATGGTGGTGTACACGGGAATGGTAATGCAAACGGTTACGCAAATGCAAGAGGAAACAGTAACTGTAACATTAAGAGACGCGCATACCCTGTTTTTCCCCAACAGCTGCATAAAGAAGCACAGTGTGTACAAAGAATGAATGCATATTGTAATAATGGGCATCTGAGCTAAAAATGAGGTGTTGGAATATTAAATTACTTATATCTCATTAACCGTACAATGTTGAAAAAACAATGTACATGATTCATGATTTTCCTGGCTACATTTTTGTTGAATGAGTAGCCGATAGGGCTACTCATTGTCATGATGAAAATTCCATATCTCGCACCATTTTCGAGATATGAGCCAGAAAGGAGTGGAGTACGCCACCATGATAGTCTATGGGAAAAAATTTCAACTTTGGAGTACCGTAACTTTGCATCCATGAAATATATTTTCACCAAAACACACATTTGTGAGATGTTGGCTGCCTGCCCTCCAAAGTTCAGCCCAAAAGACCAAACTGTTCCTTTGCAACAGGGTGACAAAGAACTCCTATCATTTTGGCCAAAGTCTGGACAAGTAGTGTCGTGATTTGTGAAAGCTTTTGCAAAATTTGCGAAAGTGTCATGATGCGACACTACTTTGTGACACTACTTTTTCCAGAAATTTGAAAAACATATTTCTGGAGTGTTAAACCCCAAAATAAAGACATGGCTAGCATCCTCAGGGCTCAAATAGGTAAACACAAAAAGAATTATATCCCTAGATGGTACCAGTTTTAAATGGCAAGCATTTCTATGATCAGTAACTGAAAAAAAATGGCTGATTCATGACACTACTAGGGCCATCTGTAACACTAAAAAGTGCATTTGTGAAAGTGTTGAACTTTTTTTTAACTTTTCCCATTGACTTATAATGGTTACTTGATTTTTGAATAACTTTTGAACCGTTTAATATTTTTTCATGAAATCTTCAAAAGGCACATCGGGGACCCCAGCCACACATTCCTTGAAGTTTTTTGGACTGGTCGCGCAAACCGTGTGACCTGTAGGCATGAGCAAAGAATCTGCAAAAAAACTTAAATATGCACACGGATGTCACTTAATAACTCTGTAGCTGTATATCCAACCAGCACAAAAGTTGGCAGATCCCAAGATCTATGTTTACACCCCAAGCCTGCCAAATTTCAGGCAAATCCATTGAATGGTGGCAAAGTTATTAAGGTGCAAAGTTTCACCCTTTAACCTTAAAAGGGCTTCTCAACCCTAACCATAATAATAACCAGTCTGGTGGGAGAGGGCCCTGTGCTCCCACCAACTTGCCCATTTCTGCATAACAATATACATCTGAGTGAGCATGGGACCTCTGGGCCTGCGCTGCCACTTACGCATAGCTACAGAGTCATGCAGCATTCCTATTAGTCACCAAAAGCTTGTAACAGTAATTTGTCCATATCTTGGGAACCATAACAGCTAGAAAAACAATTCAAGTGTCATTGTAACCATGATAGTGAGAATATTATGCCACAATCACAGACCATACCCATATCTTACATCGTTTCTGAGCTATGGGCACTAAAAAGCACTGGACAAGCACTCTTTCAACCCTTGTGACAGTACTTTCACAATATCTCATGAACCGTGAAATGTACAAACAAAATTACACTGCAGGATAACTATACAATGTCAAGTCTTTTTCCAATGGCTAGATCCCCTAAAGAGGATCTATGCCATTTCTAGTGAAAAGTCTGTTTCTCACTTTGTTTCCGAGATAACGCCGACGAAAGTCATGACACAGATTGCAATGTAATCCTATGGGAAAAAATGTAAATTACGTCATTGAATATCTCTGCAACAAATTATTTCCCCAACATCTAAACAGCATAGTTCACATCTCTATGACATCCCCTCAACGTTCTGCAAATTTCAAGTAAAAAAGAACAAACTGTTATTGAGATATGGTCATCTCAATTTTGGCCATCTGGTCTTTCTCATTAACATTCCAAAAATACATATACATTTTCCCATAGGATATAATGGAAATTTCAAATTGTAATAACATTTAAACAGATTAATATTTTGTCATGAAACAAAAAGCAGCGTGCTCCTTGGCCCACGCTCTTTCTACATCCCAAGATTCTGACCAAATGTCCACATGGTGTCCGCGCAGCACCACGGACAATAAATGTGCAATAGTGGGGAAAAGTGCATTTTTTGGTGCTTCATTGTGCAAAAACTGTATGTCGGACTGCAAAGAAATTTAGTAAATAAAGAGATATACCACACCAAACTGCATGTTCCAAATTTTGTGCAAATCTGTTGAATGGTTGCAAAGTTATTAACGTGCAAAATGTGAGGTTTAACATTAAAAGTGCCTACCACAATGCAAAACGCTATACACAAAATGTAAAGTGCGTCACTCAATATCTCTGCAGCAAACTATTTTTACAACATCTGAATACAATAATTCACATGTACAGGACTTCCCCTCAACACCCTGCAAATTTCAATTTAAAAGACCAAACCGTGTCCATTATAGACAATGGGAAAAGTTAACACAAAGTTCGACAGTGTCGCAAATACAGTTTTTAGTGTCGCAAATGACCCCTGGAGTGTCATGAGTCAGACATTTGTTTTCAGTTGGTGGGCACAGAAATGTTTGGCATTTAAAATTGGGACCCTCTAGGGACACAATTGTTTTTGTGTTCACCTAGTCAGACCCTGAGGATGCTAGTCATATCTTTTTGGGGGGGTAAAATACACCAGAAATATATTTTTGAAATTTTTGTAAATTGTAGTGTCGCACTTTCAACACTTTCATGATTTTTTTTTCGAAAGTGTCATGATCTGTGATACTACTTTGCAACACTATGGCCAAAATAACAGGAATTCTTTGCCACACTGCTACAAAAGAACAGTTTAGTATTTTGGGCTGAAATTTGGAGGGAAGAAAGCCAGCATCCCACAGATGTGCCTTTTGTGGTTTGGTGACAAAATATTACAGGGATGCAAAGACAGGGTTCTCCAAAGTTGACGCTTTTTCCCATAGACTAACATTACTAACACTGAGGTAGCACACTTGCCTCTGAGGCCAGGAGATCAGAGGGCTGTGGGTTCAGTTCCCACATCTGGCACTTTGGTTAATATCCCAGTACTGACACTGTAATGAAGCATGAGAGGGGTGCTGCACTTCTGAGGTGCCGTCTTTCGGATGAGACGTTAAACTGAGGTCCCATCTGCCTGGACTGGTGGTAGTTCAGGTGGATGTTAAAGATCCCATGGCACCTATCGAAAAGAGTAGGGGAATTGTTTATTGACAGAAAACCAAAAACATCAACACAAAGTCTCAAAGAAAATTAAGAAAAGCACATTACACACAAAAAAAACAATCTGTACAATCAAGTTGAAAAAAGGGGACTAACCCCATCAAATCCAATAAACATGTCTCCAATATTCATGAAACAAATGAACCTCCAGGTGATGCAATTCAAAATCTTTCTGAGTTCTTAATGCTGATTCAATATGAAGTAAAACCACTGCAGGTAAAGTATCAGTATGTTGTAAAGAAAATAAGCACCTTGCCTGCCACATATAAAATTTAACACAGGCAAAAATCGCAGAAAGGGTGCTTGGATGGTATCTGGAAGAAAAAACAGAATAATCCCCAAGACCCAAACATTCATATGTGACATGACAAGAGGAACCCCAGCACCACTTGGTAAGCAAAACAGACCAAAATTGACGGGCATAATGGCATGTAAAATAAAAGTGAGACAAAGTTTCTTCCAAGCCAGCACATTCTACACGAATACAATGTCTTTCAGAAACAGCCTTATGCTTTAGGTTACCCTTAACCCCTAGCCTACCATGACAAGTGAGCCATGTCACATCCCACATCCGATCAGGTATCCTTCTATCTGCAAGAACTTTTAAAGCTAAAGGTACCTTGTAGGAAACACCTAGGAAAATCCACCTGGATTAGGAAATTAGAGGACATAATCTTAATATATAAACCCTTTCAGGAGAACCGATGAACCTCACTCTGAGCCAGGTGCCACTGACGTAACTTAACGGCTACTGAATGTAGAAATTAGGGTGCCCCTTAATTTGACTTAATAATGGGTGCTTCAGTCGACCATCACGCCAAAAAATCCTTGAGTAAAAAAAATGTCCAGAAGTCCCAAGAATGGGACTGATATTGTGTAAATTCTCTAAAGGTAGCCTTAATAAAAAAAGAAAAGTAAAAAAAACAGCGGATTTATCATTCCAAGTCTACCCGCCTTAACCGGTAAATACGTAAAATCACACTTGACCGGGTTCAGTTGGCTCCCTTATAACATTTGAAAAAAGACGCTGTACAGACAGGTTTCATAAGACCTGGGCAAAGGAAACACAGAACTTAAATATAAAAATAAAGGTAATAAAAAAATTTTAACAATCAAAATACGTTTCTTTTTAGAAAAAGCCCAGGACTTCCATAACTGAACCTTTCCCTCACCTAATTCAATACGTGGTTTCCAGTTAAGGTCAGCAAGATCACCAGACCCAAAAAAACACCCCAATATTTTAATCAGGCCCAAAGAAATAGCTATCTGTCTGACATAAGGTTCAAAAGAGCCTTCCCCCCCAAAAAATTCCTGTGCTCTTATGATAATTACTTGAAGTCCCTGAAATAGAACCAAACTGTACTAATATAGACAAAGCAAAAATACCTGAAACAGAATCTCATAACATAAGGCACATGTCATCAGCATAAACAGCCAAAACCTGAGGAGGAACCTCTAAGGCAGGCGACAGACCCAGGATGCGTGGATGATGAAGAAGTTTCCGTATTAAAAGGTCCAATACAAAAGCATATAGTAATGGGCTAAGTGGACAACCCTGGCGAACCCCTCTACAAAAATCGACCCCCTCCCCCAAAATGCCATTAACCAGGGGAAAGTTTTGAACATTATTATACAAAAGCAACACCCAAGTTCTAAGCCTATTCGAGAAACCATATTTTTGTAGAACTTGAAATAAAAACCCATGGAACACCTTATCAAATGCCTTTGCCTGATCCAAAGAAAGTAAATATCCCGATAACTTCCTCAGTCGACTACACTCACAGATATTACATAATAAAGTCAAATTCTGATGAATTTGCCTACCAGGGATAGAACATGTTTGGACAGGATGTATTAAAGAGGGAGCCACACATTGAAGTCGATGACACAAAATGGCAGAAAAAATGTTATAGTCAGTATTTAACAAACAAATTGGTCGCCAATTCCCAATAATGTGTTTATTGCCATTTTTAAACAAAAAAATTGTCAAAGCATCTGCAAACCCCACAGGTAAGGTGTTAATAACAAGTATTTCATTAAACACCTGCGTCAAAATACTGTTAATATCGTCCCAAAAAAAAATGTATATAATTCATTAATAAGGCCATCAGGACCGGTGGGGAATTCCGGTTTTCAAATGGTTAATTTCTAGCTGGACTTCATCCTGGGTTATGGGCATATCTATAGTTTGTGAATCAAAAGGTGAAACTGTGGGTGGCTGAAAAGAAAACAACTCGTCCCAAGTACCTGTGGGTTGACAGGCCTGACCATGTTGGGCCCTCAAAAAGTACTGAACAATGTGCAATATATCCATATCAGTGGTTTTCAGAACACCCCTAGAATCATAAAGGCCCGTCATGAGCTTTTTATCCAAAGCTTGTTTACCAGCAAAAAAAGGGTCCGAAACAGGGAATGACTTCAATCCATAAGACAATTCATCATGCATACGGCAAACCTTCCCATAATGAAATTGCCTCATTTTAGTTTTAAGTACAGCAAGTTGTTCTTGGATCCGAATAGCAGATGAAGTAGGAAGGGAAAGTAATTTATAAAATTGGGATCGATGGCCTAAATACGAAATATAATCCTCTGTTTGTGTAGTGTTGTGAAAGAGAGTGCAAGTATGTTTAAACTCGAGCTTGGTATCCATCCACCATGCTCCCCAGGAATCATACAACCCGGCAACTGATCGCCGCCGGTCAAATGCCTGAGACAAAATTAACTGAAACCATTCCTGAGTCAGTAATATGGGGTTTAGTTTCCATCTTAAGGGAATGGCAGGAAAATGAGGTGGGATACTGGAGAGTGAAAAACATACCAGCAACAACATGTGATCTGAAAATTCACAAGGACGCAAATGAAATGAAAATGGTAGCAAATAACGGGAAGAAAAAACAAAATTAATCCTAGTAGCAAAACTGCTACATCTATAGGTGGGCCCAGGATTCAAATAAAGCACTCTATAAACATCAGTTAAAGAGGCTTTCAAAATTATGGTCTGTAGAGCATGGGATTCACAGTATACCTTTTGTTGTATCTGGTCTTTAAATTTCAGATCTAAGCTGCAATTAAAATCCCCCCCCCCCCACATGATGTGTCTAGGGGAAAAGAGGTATTGCTCGATATCTCGAAAAAGATCCATCCTGGCTGATTTTACCTGGGGAGCATAAGTATTTATGAGGCGAAGGGAATAACCTTTGAAAGAACAATCCAGGAGCAAGGCCCTACCAGGAACCAAATCCACCAGTCTATGAACTTGTACATTGGTGTGATAAAAAAGTATACCAACCCCATCAACAGCATCAGAACCATAGGACCAAAATGAAGACCCATGAATTCACAACTTCTTTGTGTGATTTACATCAGACAAGGAAGTAAAACACGTCTCCTGCAGGAACAGAATATCTGCAGGTAAGGACTTACAAAAATGTAGGAGTCCAAGACGCTTCCTGGAATTCTTGATACTGCAAGTATTTAGGGAAACTACGGTTAAAGAAGCCAGGGAATCAGATTAAAGTTTGTTCTTTTTAAGCTTTCTACCCGACTTCTTCTTTGACTCCAATAAATCAGGTCCCCCCTCATCATCACATTCCATACCTGAGGGAGCCCCAGATTTAACTGATATGTCAGACTCAGAATCCCCATCCTGGTCCTGCAGCACCTGGAAGGAGTTGTGCGTAGGAGGGGTAGTCGGTTGAAGAAACACTTCAGTATGTGATCTAGTCACCCATCTCGGTTGGGGTTTCTGAAACTCTGGCGCTGGGGGAATGGGGGGGCATGAACAGAAGAGAGTGGACCAAGAGGTAAAAGCCCTGAAACTACAGGGGGCTGTGGAGTTGCAAACTCCTCAGTGTCAGCAGGTTTATCAGTGGGCTGAGGTACTCCACCCACAGGAGGTGTCATAGGAGAAGGGCCTGGGGCAGAAGGATCTGAAGCAGGAGAAGCAGTATCCTCAGCAGTAGGCCTAAACCGACCTTGGGCTTCAGAAATTAGAGTTTCTTTATCAAGATCCCCGAATTATTTTGGCCAGCATATGGACACTGATGGTATGCATGACCCTGGGCATCACAGAGGTTACAACGAAAGATATTTCGGCAGGTGCCACTGTCATGATCTAGCTCCCCACACAAAGCACATTTTATCTTGTCACAAGCACTACTCAAATGACGAGCACTACCACACTTGTAACAAGCCTTGGGCTGACTGAGGTAAAAACACACTCCCCTATCTTTACCCAAAAAGAAGCTATTAGGAACATGCTGAACTATATCCCCAATAATGTGTAGTTTGATCTTAAATTTCTAGCTTCCAGTCCAGATTCCCTCCCCATCAATAACAGGCTCTGGAGGCCCCAACACAGTGCATTTAGTCTTTAACCAGTATAAAATATCCCACACATTAACCCACGCATTACGAAACATAAAGTGGATGGTTTTTATCAAGGGTTTGGTAATGGAAATAGCCCAAAATGGAGTCCATAAAGGAGTGGATTTCAACTATTCATATTTCTGCCAAAATTTGTCTAGGCCAGTAAAGGACCGAAAGCTAATATCAAAAGTGTCCTCTCCATGTATATTAATAAGTGCATATATGTCTGAAGCCTGAAAATTCATATAGAGTTCTTAAGCAGCTGTCTGGCAACTTAGAAATGATCAGGATGTTCCTGAAGATCCCCCCTGTACCTGAGCCATACAGCATTGCGCCCGGGAGCCTGATCCAGTCTATTATTCCGGAAAAGATCTGAAAAGCGGTGACCATCATGAAAACGTTCCCGACGGGAAGGGGGGGGGAGCATCCGGTAAATCAGTAGCAGTCTGTTCTGTAACACCTGGGGCAGAAGAAAGCAAAGTCTTACCCCCTGCAGCCGAAGCAGATTGATCTGGAGGTTGTGGATCCACGGACTGGTCAGTCACAATAATCCCATGCATCTCCATCGGGGTAAAAGTAACCCAATCCGAATCTGGAAGCCATATCCCCATCCTGAAGCATCCAGCCAGCATCCAGCAAAGCTGATTCCTTACTCCAGTCCTTCATGGGAAAGGAGCCGGCCGACGAGTCCAACTTCTGCATTCCTGAATGCTGAGTCTCCGACGCAGGAGTCAGCGGATTGTCTTGTACTGCACTGCTAATCGAAGCAGCCGCTGTCACAGCCATCGGGTCAGCAAGTAAAGCTGCATCATTCTTAGCCCCAGAAGGAGTATTCGGTATCGGGGAGGAAGCTGAGGGAGAATCTCCAACCAGCAAGCCTTGGTCAGGTAGTAAAGCTCTCGCTGCACGGATTGCACAGTGCTCATCTCCAGGCAGCTCCAAAGCTGCAGTATACAAAGAAATCCCATCTCAGGATCGTTCTAGCTCAGGTACTTCATGAGAATACTCCAAGCTCACAGTAGAAAGGACATCCATCTCCATGGAGAGTTCAGCACAGTCTGCCATTCCAAAACGCAGTACCAGCAGCTCCCACTACCGCCAGCAATGCAGTAGGGGAATTTCCCCGGTGTCCTGGCCAAATTTCCCTCATTCACAAAAAAAAAAAATACCACCAACAGCTTAATCTGGTTCACGGTCAGTTGGCATTCATCTGTATCCCCCTCCCCCGGGTCGTACCTGAAAATAGGCAGGATTTGTCTAGTGCACTTACCTGGTCAACAAAAACTAAATAAAATAAATAAATTACGGAGTCTGCCGCGCCTTTTGGAGCCTGTATCTCGGAAATGCTTCAAGATACAGACTTTTCGTCAGAAAAATGCTTAGCCCCCCACAAGGGGGCTAAGTACAAAACTTGCTGGGAAAGCCATAAATCATATGAAATATAAATTTTTTTTCTATGTCATACGGTTCCTGAGATATAAGCAATTTAGTATTCCAAGTGTTCATTTTCTGCTCCGAGGGCCATTACTATGAACACACTCTTTGTATTCACTGTGATTCTGAATGCACTTTTTTGGTAAACAAAGTGGGTGCATTTGTGTTACTGTTGCAGGCAACGTTTCCACTTGCATTTTTGTTAGCGTTTGCAGTAGCATTAGCGTTTCCATGTACGTCACCATGTGCGTTACCTTTGCGTTACTGTTACCATTTGCATTTCCATTACTGCTTTGTTTGCGTTTCCTTTTTCATCAGCATGTGCATTACCATTTGCGTATGTACTTCTGTTTGCGTTTGCATTTGTGTTTCCTAAGGCATTATCGTTGCTGTTACCATATGTGTTTGCATATCCAATTGAGTTACCGTGACCATGCGCGTTACCATTTGTGCTTGCATACGCTCTGGCTTTTGCATTTCTGTTTGTATTTTGGTTTCCTTTGGTGTCATCGTTTGTGTTGCTGTAAGCATTTGCGTTTCCAATTGCATTACCGTGACCGTGCTCGTTGCCATTTGTGTTTGCGTATGTGCTTGTGTTTGCATTTCCGTTTCTGCTAGTGTTCCTTTTGTCATCATCGTTTGTGTTACCATAACCATTTGCATTTCCAACACCTTTACCGTTACTGTTTGCGTGTTCATCACCGTTTGTGTTTCTGTTGACCTTAGCGTCAGCGTTTTTGGTAGCATTTCTGTTGTCGATTGCATTACTGTTTCCTTTTGAGTCGCCATTGCTATTACTGTTTGCATTTCTGTTTGTGTTTGTGTTACCATTTCCATTTTCATTACCGTTTGCATTTCTGTTGGCGTTAGCATTTGCATTAACGTTTGCGTTTTCATTACCATTTGTGTTTCTGTTGCCGTGAGTGTTTGCATTACCATTTGCATTACCATTTCTGTTTTCATTAACGTTTGCATTTGCATTTCTCTTACCGTTTGTGTTATCATTGACATTTGCGTCACCATGTGTGTTTCAGTTTGCGCTTGCATTTGTGTTACACTTAGCGTTACTATTTTATTTTACCTCACTGTTTCCATCACCGTTTGTGTTAACATTATCGTTTGTGTTTTTGCATTTGCATAGTGCAGTGCAAAACATTATGTTTTCTCTATTTTTCTGCACTGTCTTCTGTGACACATGTCACAGCCAGTGTGTGGTTGATTGGTCTGAATCCTGACAAGTAGAAAGACCTTTGTTCAAGGAATATGCCATTTTTTGTTTGGTGAAAAAATGTTTTTCTGTTCTAGAGTTATGGCCATTTGACATTTCTCCACTTCACGGTCTGCCATTTTAGTGCATTTTCAGCAGCAATTTCTGCCTTTTTGTGTTGGAAGACTTCTTAAAGGTACAGAAACATAAAAATTGAATATCTCTGGAATGGTTTGGTCTTTTCACATGAAATTTGGATGGTGTTGAGTGGGTGTCCTGGAGATGTGAATTATGCTGTTCATATGTTTGAAAAATAATTCACTGCAGAGATACTGCATGACACAGTTAATGTTTGTGCATAGCATTCTGCATGGTGCTACTGCCTTTAAATTTATAGTGTATGTAGCCCTAATGACTCAAAGGTGCCTTGCAGTGCTTTCATGTGTAAAACATTAACAGGTGCGGAATTATGCCACTTCGACAAATGAAAATTTGGTTCACTATGCTTCAGTAACTTCTGAACCATGTGTCCGATTTGCCTGGCATTTGGAATGTACAAATATTTATATTTCATCTTTTATTGTGCCAAGTTTCAGGTCACCGGTGCTTACAGTTGCCAAATTGTGTATGTTACGTTGTTTGCTCATGCCGCTGTGTGACCGTTGAACAGATGTACACACAATTCTGGACACACGGTGTGCCATGGTACATGTCTTTATTTACCAATTTTCATTTCAGTTGGTCATACAGTTTTTGCACATTAAAGTGACAAATAATCACATGGTTGGGAGCATGGGGCCCTCCTACCACCACATTCCATTCACTATTTGTAGTGCACATTCTCAAAAAGAAAGGAAATTCATGGCAAAAAAATCCATTTAATGCATCAGTTAGGGTTTCTCCACGGTGAAAAAAATGAGGAAATTTGGTGTAAGGGTTGCCACCCCTTGCACCCCATGCCCACCCTGTCCCCACCAACAGGCATCGGGGTGTGCGTTGGGGTCATTGGTCATAACTCTCACCCCATTCCCCTACACTGCACCACCTCAGCTTACTTACACATGGAATGGGGTGAGAGTTACGCCGATGACCCCAATGCACACCCCAATGCCTGTTGGTGGGGACGGGGTGGGCGTGGAGTGCAAGGGGTGGCAACCCTAACACCAAATTTCCTCGCTTTTGTCACTGTGGAACAACCCTAACTGATGCATTAAACAAAGTTTTTTTGCCATGATATATATAAGTATGTATGTACATATATACATATACATATATGGTGGGGGCTCCAGCTGCTCCTTAAAGGATGTACACTGTAGGCCCTGAATCATTTTGGTGACCCTTCACTGCACTAACTCCAGTCTATCCCTGTCCTACCTCAGAAGCAGACTACAGAACTTGGCACAATACTCCAGATGGGGTTGTACCACTGACCTATACAGGGGAAATATCACTTATTTTCTCCTACTATTGAAACCCCTACCAATGCACCCCAACATTCTTGTTGACTAACTGTAGGCCTTGTTGCACTGACTGGTTTGAGGGAGTCACTTTATATGACTACCAGGTCCCCTCCTTCAGTAGTAGTGGTCAACCTGACTCTTCCCCCAACCTGGTATTGCATCCTGAGCTTTATTCTTCCCTATGTGCTTTATTTTTTATTTGTATTTATTCATTTTATTTGTCAACTGGGTAGGCAGACTGATCCCATGAACAGTTTCAGGCATGAACCGGGCCATGTGGATGGCACATATAAAAGGATATACATTATGCAAAAGGATATACTGTACATTGTAATTTCAAAATATACAATTCCAGTAACATAGGATAAGTACATTGGGGTACAGATTAAGTATAGTTTCATGTATAATAGCATCACTTAATGGCGATGAATCTCAACTTCAGTACTTTAGTGTATCTCTCTAATCTTTCCAGGTTATTTCACAGATTCCTCACCCCTTCATTGCCATCCATTGTGCCAGAAGGCCTAATGTTATCTGCAAAGATACTCATTTTGACCTTTATGTCTTCCACTCTGTTTCTGATTAAACACATTAAAATGGACAGGTCCCAGAACTAACAGTTGCATCACTGCACTTGTCACCTCTCTATCCCCTGATTTGGGCACTAGGTCAAAATGCCATCTGCAATAATAACATGGTCAAGAGCCTTACAGAAGAATGCCACCAACAATAACAGTGCCTAGTTAAACTGCTGCATGCAACAATACCACCATTGGTAGTGGTTTAAAGCCACATGGAGGATGTCTACCATGGTGGAAGGAGGAACCAAAACTTGTCATTTTACTGGGGGGCTCTGCCCACCGTATCCCCCCTGCTATGGAGGGTTTGCCCCCACACTCCCCAAAATATATATACTCAACTCCAGGGGGGAGGGACTTAAGACAGGGAGAACCTTTGTGGGAGAACTCAGGAAACAACAGTCAGGATAAAAAAATAACATTTTTTGGGGGTGGGCAGAAAAATAACTACACTACAACAATTGGGAGACCAGGAACAGAACCTCAGTCTTCGTGCCTTCTCTGCTTCAGATGCCATTCTCTTAGCCATTTTACCACAGGAGTGCTCATCCAATTATCTCACTTGTTGCTCCTTCACTCCTTCTTATTGTATGCCTTAACAGCTCAATGGGTAGCGGTATTGACTTGTGCTATCCTACCCCTGTCACTGTCAAAGCAGACACAGTTTTTAAAGCTCTGTTTTGAGAGCACTATTCTTGAAATGCTGTTAAGATGGGATATGCCTGATTTGACCTTGACAACCACCACCTTCAGCTATCTATCCGCAAGCCAGTTTCCCTTCCATCTTATTAGATCTTTCACTACTCCTTAGTCCTGTATGGTCTTCAGCAACCTCCTTTGCAGCACCGAGTCAAATGCTTTGTCAAAATCGAGCAAATCTCCTGCCTGCTCCTCATCCACCACCCTTGTAACCTAGTCAAAGGATACTACCAGGTTGGTCAGACATAACTAGAGACGTTGCAATGCTTTACTTTGCCGGTGAAGATCTGGCGTAGTTGCAAAATTCATCTTCACAAATGACACCACAAATTGCCCACTTAGTTTACATTTTCCTGGAGAAATGGCAGTTTTTCAGGTTAGGTCAGGCAAAGTTAAGGTGAAGCTGAGGAGAAGTTGTAACTTCATCAGTAAATTTGCATCACTTCACCTGAAAAAGTGCTATTTTGCCTGCCAAAATCGTTGTGAAGTCAGCACTTTGCAAATTTGTCAAACATTGCAAATTTTTTTGCAAACCAAAGTTTGCCAACTTTAGACAACTCTAGACCTGACCTCCCTCTTACAAACTCACATTATTTACTTTTTTTTAGGCCCATTGCCTAACTGGTAGGACACAAATGTATTTATTTATTTTTTTTACTAAAGTGTCCTTCAGATTGCCCCCAAATGAGGTATGATTTTCAGGTCTTCAATTGTTCAGAGCTTTTCTATCCCTCCCCTGGTGGAGCTGGACAATGTCTGCTGCCCTCTAATCCTTCAGAAACAGATAGCCTTTAGCAAGCTACTGTCAGTACTAAAACAAAAAATTATTTCAGTATTATATCACCTTAATGCCCATGTGGGCTACTTGGTGTCATTAATGCCTTAGCAGGGGTGAGCTGAAAGTATTTTAATGGGCCAGAACGTTTGTAATGTATCAGTGGGGGGACCAATTATTTGAACATTTTAGCCTACCTTGTCATCTCCTAGTCCTTGCTTTATTCATGAATTACAGGTCTTGGTAATAACATTTGTGTTTTGTTTTGTTTCCAGAATTGTCAACATTTATGAGATTGACCATGTTTTGATTAGCTACATAGAATAATGCTACATATGTGATTTAATATACACAGAATTCTTCATTGCAGTGCAAAAGGCATGCCATTCATAGGTTTCAAATGTTCACTTTGCTGGTGATGAACAGTTCTATAGTGATCACTGCTATATTTATTTTACTCTACCTTAACCTGCTTCTGAAATGGATGCTTGTACCAATTAAGACAGATGAAGAAGTAAACTTTGAAGGTATCTTGGCAAGCAACACTACCAATCCTGTGGCGAACACAAAATCATTCGTAATCTGAGCCTATTTGGATCCTTGCAAGACAACAATTACTGTTGTCATCGGTATTTCAAATCGATAGTAAACAAAGAAACACTACTGTCACTATTACTGCAATGGAACTTTGCCCTCTGCAAAAGCCAAGGCTGTCATTCATTCTAATCGCTTCGGTTTCCCATATGGGACAACAGATTTTCCATGTAAGTTACCCAGTAACTGAACACCAAGGTATGTCTCAATTAGTGGAGTGGCCTAAAACCAATTATTAGAGAACTTGCAATTTTTAAATATTCAGAATTGGCAGGCGTGGCACCAGCTTGAACCTACAAGCTTTGATTATAATTTCACTGTCTGCCTTCCCACCATGTTTGGAGGATGCAATAAGGTCCTGCAGTTTGTACAGAGCATGGAAATGTACAGAATTCTGGGAGCACAACAAGTCATTTTCTATTAGACTAACTGTAGCTCCGAGATGGAGAATGTGCTACAGTATTACAATAAAACAGGTTTTGCAAAGGTGATTTGCTGGCCAATTTCTTCATTTCTTAATGTTTCCAAGGGATGGATATTTCCTGACCATGGAGGAGAGCTCCACTATTACGGTCAGACTGCTGTCTTGAATGATTGCCTGTAGAGAAACATGTGCAAAAGAAAGTTTGTTATTGTAAATGATGCAGATGAAGTCATTGTTCCTATTAAACACCATAACTGGAGTGAAATGATGGAGTTTCATGCTAAGAAAAAATCACGTTATAATATATTTCGTGTTGAAAGTTATATTTTTCCTGTATCTGTGTATGATGAAAATAATACCTTTCCTTCTGAGACCTGGAAGGTTATTACTGGAGGGACTGTCAGTGAACAGAATATTTTGCAACATATCTATCGTGAGCCTAACAGGCCACACATTTACAACTCTACCAAGCTTATCACTAATTCTCAAAGTGTAATCCACACTTCTGTTCATTCAAGTCATAAAAATGCATGGGAAGGAAATGAAGATGCCAGTTAATATTGCTCAACTATACCATTTCAGGGAATCATTGCAATCAAAAATCCCAGAGGAAAAACTTATGAGATACATTACTGTGGGAATATAGTTCATTGTTAATTATGAATGTAAACAAGGTGTCAAGCGCATCATTTGACTGACAACAAATAAAGACAGAAGGGCATTGAATAATAGGATAAGACCTCTGCTAAGGTTTTCAAATTATGTTATGATCATTTTTTTCCTCACTAACATACCAGGAATATATATGCCGTGTATGTATGTGTAGTGATATATATGTATATATTTATATATTGTAAAAAACAAAAACAAGGCACTGCGTCAGCATGTGGTCTACAAGCAAAACAAAATGGTTATATTAAATGCATGCTGAAAATAGAAAATAGAGTTAAAAATCTACGTTTCAACCTTAGGTCTTCTTCAGGAAATATCTAAAAGAGAAAAAAAACAAAGTTAGTGTAGAGGGGAGGTAAAATGAAGATATATATATGTTGGGAAAGAAGAAAGGGCTCAGGGAGAAGAAGTGATAAATGGTAAGATTAAGAGAAAATCTATGAAACAAAAAGGTGATGATGGGAAAGATAAAGCATAATAGGAGTGAAAGAGTTAGAAGGTCCCCAGGTGGGGACTAATTTACAGGGCCTTAGTAAGAAGGCTGAAGGTGACAAATGTGTTGGAAGGAGACAGAGATGGAGACTTATGGTGAAAATGAAAATAAATTAAATGAGTACAAAACAAATAGCGTTAGGGAAAAAAAGGATGGCTGAAGATTGTTAGTGGAAAATAAGTCTATCATTTAAACTAGAGGGCTGCTGGGAGCCAAGGTGGATAATCAGCTTGGCTAGTGTTTTTCTATGGTCAGATCCCAAGCCCTGCTGAAGAACACAAACAGAAAGGTCATTGACATTGTGATCCCTGGAGATAAAGTGGAATACAATGGGTTTAGCAGTGTCACCATTCCTGACTGCTTTGTAATGTTCCCTGAAACAGTCAGCAAGATGCCTACCAGTTTCTCTGATGTAAATAGCTGCACACTTCCTGCAAAAATACAATACACCACATTATTGGAGGTGCATGAGAACTACTTGGTGATGTGAAAAACACCTGTAGGCCCCCGAATTTCAGTCACACTGGAAATAAATTTGCAGGTGTAGCAGCGAGTCCTGTTGCAAGGTTTGGTACCTGGAAGGGAGGAACTTTTTGGAGTAGGTAGGCTGCTTTTAACCAGGAGATTCTGCAGGCTAGGTGGACGGCAGTAGGAGACAATAGGTGGTTCTGTAAAGGAAGCACCAATGTTAGGGTCAGTTTGCAAAATGGGAAAGTTACTGGTGATGATTCTGTGAAGAGAAGGTGTGCTGTGATGGAAAGGAAGCACTAGTGGAATTCACCTTTGTTCTTGTATGACAGTATCCTTCCTGCAGGGGTCAAGGTTACGGGGCATGTTACTGACCTGGGAGAGTGCTCTGTCCACTGTGCTTTTAGGGCATCCCCTGTTGATAAAAAAACTATGCATTATTTGGGTCTGCTCAGCAAAATCATCCTCTTCACTGCATAACCTGCGAAGTCTAAGAAACTGAATAAGGCAAGCCATTCTTGACATGTTTAGGATGGAAGGAGCTGTGGAGGAGGAAACTGTGAGAGTCAGTCAGTGGGTTTGTAATAGACTGTTGTCTTCAGACCAATGTTCTGTACTGACAGCTGGATATCCAGAAAAGGCAGTGTAGAGGAGGATACTTCAACAGTGTATTGAAGGGAAGGATGGGGCGGTAAACTTGTCAAGGAAAACTTGGAGGGTCTCCCAGACGGGAGTGTGGCCCCCACACAGTCATCAATGTAGTGTTTGTAGAGTTCAGGCACAGTCCCTGTGAATGATAGAAAAAAAAACATTCCTTCACCCAACCCACAAATAGATTAGCAAAGCTGTATACACACACACACACACACACACACACACACACACACGTATCCAAAACAAGAAATGACATTGGGAACCAGATGCCAACAAAAATAAAACAGTAGTGCAGACAAAAAATAATATGGCACTCACAACCTAAGTTGACACATGGGCAACTTGGGAATTAGTGCTTGAATTCCATTATTTGAAGTTGGTTTTAGTTTTAGGTTTTGTGGGAGGATTTTTACCAGTTTTGTTCTTGTGTTTAGATTAGTACTTGTTTTCCAAATGGGTTTTTTCAGTTCTGAATAGAGGTGTGTGAGTTATTGGTTTCCTCTGTGAATGGCTTTGCTTCTTGTTCTATTGGTTGTTGTGTGGAATGGTTATTTAGCATTGGGTATTCATTTTGAGGGGTGGTTGTACTTGTTGCTATTGGTTGAATATGCTGTTATATTGTCTGGTTAGTGGTTGTCGTGAGATTACATTGGTTGCTTGTGAATTGAGGGTTGCGTTTAAGTGCTTTTAGCTGCTAGTAGATGTGTGGTTCATCTTGTAGAGATTACTGTGTTTTTCTTTGCTTTTGTCTTTATTTGGGGCATTTCATTTAATTTCTGTAGTGATTTATGTCACTAACATTGTTGCTGCACTGCTTTCAATCCTCACTTTACTTTACTTTACCTTACAAGGAGTGCTTTTTTTGTTCAATTTACTTCATTGAATTTTGGTCCAGTTTTCATCACCAGTTTAACACGTGTTTTCTGGGTAAGTTTGTAGTTTTCGGGAAAGGTTGCTCCTTCACACTGTGTGTTTTGCATAAATTTGTAAGGGGTGTCATGCACATCAGTTGGAGTCTAAGTCCGTCCGGTTGGCTTGTTTCTGGCTATCAACTAGAGTGGTCTGCTGCAGAGGATATATTTGTCATTAACTGAGGTATATTTCTAATGCTAAATACAGCTGTTTGTTTTGTGGTGCTCTGGGGAATGTAGTGCAGGTTACCAGGGATTATTTTTGCAGTGTTGACATGATGTAGGCAAGGTGGTGATATTTGTCAGTGATGTGCAATGTGTATATCTGTAATTTATCACAGTGCATACATCACTAATGATTTTTACAATGGGGTGTAGGTGATATGTGATTTGTCATTGTTATTGTTATCAATTTATATATATGTATATATATATATATATATATGTATATATATATATATATATATATATGTGTGTGTGTGTATATACTCTGTATTATTTTTGCACAACGGGTTGCTTGAGAATAAGGGTTATGCAACTCATTTTGTTCTCCAGTATAAGACTTAAAATAAAAATACAATTTTAAATAAATAAATACTATGTGGCTTCTACTTCCCCCATAGAAGTGGTTAGCTGTTATTTCACTGTACACCTTTTTGCTATTTATAAGCAATTTTGATAAAAATTAATAGTAACCATTCAAATGCATCACATAAAATCACAGATAGGCAAGTGGTATACAAAAATAAACACTTAGGACTAAACAGATCACAAAAATGACTCTGCTTTAGGAAGTGCACATGTGTGAAACTAGTTGAGGCTTTCTTTTCGTGGAGCACCTCTGCATCCTGCAAAGCGTATCTTGTATAGGGCCTTTTACCTTTTTGTATATGTATGCACAACACTGTACATCTGCCCGCTTTAGCAACTTTATTCTGGCAGGTGCTACTGTCTGGAAGTACCAATGTCGTGTCTCAAGGTAGACCAGTGAGACTTAGTTTATTACACATATAAAGAAAGAGGTTAAATACTCCCATAGGAGGATGTTACAAAAGGCCCTTATACATGCTAGGCTCTGCACTGCATTGATCAGTGCAGATCAACTGCAGCATTGTCTTTTTCTGTGCAAGGCAACCCGAACTGATCCAAATGAACACTCGCTGATCTGGCATTACCTGTTTTCCTGGAATTGATGTTTCAGCATCATTGTGAAATGCTTCAGGTGGCTAAGTAATCAAATGGGAGCACTCACATTTCCCCTGGAGAAGGTCTTAGTGAGACTCTCGGGATCCCGTGTTGCTTTCTAAATAGCATTTCTCCATACTGGTTCTCAGTGCACTCTACACAAGTTCAGCTAAACAAATCTTCTGATGCTGTAAAGAAAGTTGAACTATGACTATGTTCTTTTAAGAATCAAGGGCTAATAAGTACCTTAAAGGTGCTCAGAAAGTGGGCGTAATAGCAAGTGCACTTGATATTCATACCCTAAGAAATGTGCATTACCACATGCCTAGTATCAAGGATCAACTTTTGAGTGCTTATACGGCACTTTAACCATCAGTTTTTAAAAGTACATAGTTTCTGCCATGTTCAACTTTCTTTATAACATCAGAAGATTTGTTTAGCCGAACCTGGCTGATAAGAAAGTTTCAGCATCTTGGAAGCCCCGGGATGTGAGTTGAAATGCCACAACAGCTCATACACCGATGTAACAGCTGTAGTGTAAAGAGAAATGGCTGCAGTACAGAATGAACTGGAGTGAATGTAGCAAACTGTTCCATGCAAGTAGGGCACTGTGCATAAGTGCCTAAAGTGATGCATTGGATACTATTCAGAACAACTATGCTCCTGGCATGGTGTTGCACCAGCAATGATAGTATGTGAAAATTATTTGTCTATATGCACACACACACACACACACACACACACACACAGATATTGTAGCATTAGTTATGTAAAGTGGGGAAGTAGTTCAGATGGCAGTCAGTCTGGAAGCAAAATCCCAGAAGGTATGTCACATACTTTAGTCTCAACAGCTACAGTCCCTGGAATTGCCAACAAATCATGTGACGTCCTCTAAAGAAAAGGATCCAGTACTTGGTTCCCCTGCTAAAACACACCATAAGATGCTCAGTAGTGTGTTTACAAAAATCCATTCTGCCCCAACGCTGATCCAGCAGTCCTTTGTTTTGTTGAATCCTGTGATGGTCTTGAATGCGATCATTGGAATTAGAGTACAAGCTTTTTCTGCAGTTGAATAAAGTCAGACTGCAGAGTGCTGGAAAATCCCACCTCATTACTAATGGTCTGAGAAAGTACATATCAAATGTGCATTCTCCCAAATGCCTGTATGTGTTCCAAGTCTTACTAGTTTGGCCTCTCATCTAAAGAAAAACAGATACGGTTCCGTTATAGCATTCCTTTTAGGAGAAGCCCTGGAGTTCCTGGAAAAATTCAAATACCTGGGGTCTGGACTGACTATAAATTGTCCTTCATTGTTCACACTGATGAACTCACTAAGAAACTGCATCAAAGGCTCAATATTTTCTTTAAGATAAAGCACTCACTAACCCAGGAGGCTAGAAAACTCCTAGTCCAAGCTACCTTCTTGCCTCTCCTAAACTATGCGGACTTCCTATATGGCCATAGTACTAACACAGCTCTCTTCAAGCTTGATACCCTATACTGCAAAGTCCTTTGGTTAATTTTGAATGCCCTTTATGACATGCACCAATGCATCCTTTATTCTTCCATAGGCTGGATCTCCCTTAGTTTTAGGAGGCAAAAGAATGCTATTCTATATACATATAAGGCAATCACTTATAAATTACCTCAGTACCTCACAAACTGCCTAACTTCCTGCATTCCTAGTGCCTGTTCTCTCAGAAGTCTTACCATCTTATCTCTGGCTATCCCTAAAGTTAAAACGAGCTTTAGTAGAGCCTCACTAAGCTTCACTCTTCCAACGCTCTGAAATAAGATCCAGAAAACCTTAAGGCTCGCTACCCAGTCACGTTCTCCCTCTTCAAATCCTTGTCCCTGAGGGCCTTCTCCAAGGTCTATCATTGTTTTAAGTCAGGGTCTTAACATCATGATTTGTTACTGCTTTAAATTCTGGACTTAAACCTCAACCATTGCCTGAGGCGTCATTTGAGTCCTCCCTTCTGTCATTGTCCAATTCAAGGTCCCAACATCATGATCTGTCTTTGCTTCCAGTATTGGACTTAAACCCCAACCATTGCCTGTGGCATCTGTCATGTTCTCCCTTCAAACAGTCCTTCATCCCTAGGCTATCATGTCCAACCCTCTCCTATCTCAGCTGACCTTCCCTCCCCACTCCACTTGCCAGGCCATGCCTACAGTACTTATCAAAGGACTCATACATCATAATCTTCTTCACACTTTGATGCTAGAGGAACTGCCACTCCTGCTCACTATGACTCCTCCAATGATGTTTACTGTATAAACTTTAGCTCATTACCTTACGACCATATATCTGTATCCATGCAATTGTATTTAAATGGCACTACCTCCTGTGGAACCTATTGCTATGTTCTGCAAGTATTTATCATGCCGATGGTTATATGTTGTTATGTTGCTAATACTATGTAATTGTTTTTTTTTTTAGTTTGAAGTTAAACATTTTTGTTGTTTGATTTAAAAAGTACATACATGAATACTTCATAATGTACCCATTAGGTATTCTGCTAAAATTGATCTGAGTTAAAACGGTTCACAGTGTTATATCTTAAAATAATGGGTGAAGGCAGCCAAACATGCTTGTTTTGACAAATATCTTATCTTCCAGTTATCGATTTCTCTAAATATTCAGAGTGTATTGTTCTTATTATTGTGGATCACTAAGACATAAACCATCTTTCTTTATTTCTATATATATTATATTATATTATATTATATTATATTATGTTATGTTATATTATAATGTATTATATATGTTGGTGACTTAAAAACAACCTTGAGAGATCTTTGTGTGCTTGAGGGTGGTATTGTTTGTATTGTTATGTCACTAGTATTTGTCTAAAAACACTAAATCGAAATCCCGCACCACATATTGTGTTTTGGCTAACAGTTAAGATGAAAACACCTTTTGAAGGATAGGGCAATGAAAGCTTCCTTCCTCTCTTTGATGGCAGGCTAAGGACAGTGACTGTTTGCATGTATGGCACTTGTGTCTTATACCACTGTCATTCTCTGTATTGAGTGAGCTTAAGTATGATACTTTAGGGTCTTATAAGTATGCACTTGTATGAATCTATATGGTGTCTGTCAGTTATCAAATACACTATATACTAAAGCTCAGTTGAACAAAAAAATAAACAAAACTATTTACAGTGGTTGCAAGTTCTTCCCAGGATACTATAATTGTTATGCATGTTCACTCAACCTCTGATGTCTTAACTCTGTTGGCAATTGTTTTGCCCAAGGTTCATCTTGTAAATGAGCATGTCTCAATGATGTTCCACCTGGCAAAATAAAGATTTTGATTGATTGATTGATTTGGATTTCATGGACATTAAGGGTCACTTGACCTCCTTTTTATGGAGGGGGAAAAGAGCAAGGGTGAACTAGGTTGCTCTCCACAGAGCCATAGAGGACGGGGGCTTGTTCTGCCCAACTATAAACAATAATTTTTGGCAGCACAATTGTCCTTCTGGTAGACAGTAATTAAATAATTTGAGTCCCAGCTGGTTGGGTGGATGGAGACCAAACACTTGCCTGGTCCATTGTATTTGGTATATTGGCCCTGATGACAGAGAGATGTCTATGAAAATCCTAAACCCCTGTACTAGGGTTCTGACCTAGGTATTGTTGAATGCACACCCTGTTGTTAACCATCAGTGTAGAAGTTCCTGCTCGCTGACATCATAGAGGGGCTATGTGGAGAACTCCACCCTCTGTGGGTATGGCAGCCCTGAGGCAGTGGAGGGAAAAAGGCATCAACATGATAATGGATATGTACAACAGGTGAATATTGACTAACTTTCTATAGCTAGAAAATAAGGGTTGCCAAAACCCCAAAGATTTTTTGTTTGCATATTTACAAGTTAGAAACAGCACAAATCAACTTCAAGAGCACTTGACATCACCCATCATTGTCCCTTATAGAGATCATCCATCTCGGGGAAGGGTATATACCCTATGCACAAATTACCACACTCTCCAAACAATAGCTCATCTTGATACCTGTAGGGGTTGAGGGGATAATGGTGAGCCCAGCTGCCAGGGGGTGTCTGGAAGGATGCATGCTGGGCACTTGTGTATATTTCTATGAACAACTGACTTGGGCAGATCCAATTCAAAAGTTACACAGGATACATTTTACTCCAGTGTCAGTTCCTCAAGACTACCATACTAAATCAGACCCGTGCCTGAAATGTAAAGTCTGAGAAGGCTCCTTTTTCATATGGCATGGGCATGTCCATGGGCTGCTACATACTGGGCAGGGATATTTTAACATTCTTTCTAGCATCCTAAATTTTGACTATGTGTCCCGACATGTTAATGAGCTGCTTTTGAGATCTGTACAGTAGAAGAAATATTATAGATATCATTTATTGCTCCTAAGATTAGTGATTGGTAAGAAAGTATTAGCCTGAGATTAGCTGGCTGAGACTCTCCTCCCACCTATAGCCCAATGAAATAATATAGTGTTGAAAAGTATGAAACTTGAAAAAAATCAACACATTGTAAGGAAATCAGGTTTCAAGAACTCAAATGTGGGGCCCACCCCAGTAGTCTTGGGTTCCTGGCCTCCTGAAGACCAGCTGCAATAAAATGGAGTTCCATGCCCCTCTTGACAGAGAATGTGGGTACGAACCATGATCACCATCATCTGGTGGTGTGGTGCCCAGGTAGAACTTAGTGGCCAGTCAGAGGATGAGTGAGGTGGAGGGAGAGGAACTATAAATTCCTATTACCTGTGAAATGAGATGGGGAAGTCAAGTAATAATGGTTAATATAATGTATGTAAGACTCCTGACAAAGTGCATCTATGTTTGTTCATGTCCTGGCAGCCTGCAGCTGGCCCTCTGAGTGGTATAGTCGCCCTGCATTTCACCATTTGTAATTGTACCTTGTATAAGATGTCTACCAACAATAAAATAAAGTTAAAGTATGATGGAGTCCATCAAAATGTTTTGTTGCCTGACACAGAGACTGAAACAAGAGGTGGATATGGTACAAATTATATATCACATCCCTGACAGCATTCTTTGATTCTTCGGAACTGTGGGAAATGTCCATCTATTGTGCAGGTGATACATGGGACTTGTGTTTTTTATGTTCACACTTGTACTTGTGCGTAAAGTGAACATACTGTGTAGTGATACTGGATTTCAGAGGTGTGTCACTGTCAGGACCAATGCAGCTCTGTTGCCGATTAGGTCACCCGTGACAGTCAAATAATCAGCGAGCCTGATCACTGATGATGCGTTTTGTCGGTTGATGGGTTGGAATCTTGTGCGTTGTTGAAAGGATCATACTGACAGTGCTGGTGTAAGTTATTTAAATGTAATCAGTTACAGTTATTAGTTACTGTCCAATGAATGTAATCAGTTACAGTTATATATCACTGGACATAAAAAGTAATCAGTAACTCAACTGTAATGCATATTACATTTCATCATATTTTATATTACTTTGAAATATGACATTTTTTAGTCTTGAATCATATTATGAGCTATTGAATGCCAAAATTCATCCAAAACAACAGAAATGGAGTCTAGGGAAGAAATTAGTTTGAAAATTATTTTATTTCATTGTCTATGGAAAATAGGAAAACAGTGATAGAGTCATTTTACTTATGGTGGTTTTGTTGCACATAAATAATGTCAAAATTTTCATATTTAAAACACGCCACATCATGACAGATAGATATAGAAACATAGAGGTTGGATGGCAGATAAGGACCGCAAGGCCCACCCAGTCTGCCTTCTTTTCTTACCTTATAAATGTGCCATCGGCCTTTGCCTGTCAGTGACCTATCTATTCATATTCATCTGTATTGCTCCCCTTATGCCTTTTCCATTTTTGTTTGAAGTCCTGCACTGTATTCACGCCACCACTTCCTGAGGGTAGGTCTGCTCCATGCATCCAGCACTCTTTCTGTGAAAAAAATTTCTCCATTCCCCTTAATTGGCCTCCCTCTAATCTCATGCTGTGTCCTCTTGTCCTGCTATTTTCTTATATTTAAACATGTTAGACCTTTTTACCTTGTGTTAATGCCTTAAAGGTTTGAATGTTTCGATCATGTCACCTCTCCCTCTCTTTGCTCAAGGGTATACATATTGGCCTGCTAATCTGTCCTCATATGTCTTCTGATGCAGTCCTGCACCATTTTGCTGCCCTTCTCTGGCTGCCTCAATTTGGTTAATGTCCTTGTGCAGTGTGGCCTCCAGTACCGCGCCCAGTACTCAGATGGGGAGCTAACCAGTGTCTTGTGTGTAGGGATTATTACCTCCTCTTATGACTTGTGATACCCCTACTAATACACCCTAACATCCCCTAGCCTTACCTACTGCTTTAGAGGTCTGTTTGATGATTTTAGTATCGGTGATGATGATGCTCCAAGTCTCTTTCTTCCTTTCTGACTGCCAGCAACTCCCTCCCAGTCTATAGGTGGCTTCAGGGTTTCTCTTCCCTATGTGCGATCTTGTCATCTTTGGATTAAATCCTCAGTTGCCACTCTTCTGACCATTTTGTTAGTTTATCCAGACTCTTCTCATTCTGCCCACCCATCTGATCATCTACTTGTTGCAGATCTATGCCATCTGCAAAGAGTATGTCTCACCTCTAGTCCATCCTGAATGTCACTAATGAAGATATTGAAGAGGACTGGCCCCAGGATCTGATCCCCTGAGGTACCCCACTTGTGACTTGTATCTTCTGACTGTATACCATTTACCACCACTCTGTTTTTCTGCCCATCAACCAGTTTGCCACCCAGTTGACCAACTTCTAACCCATCCTGAGCCTACCCAGCTTATTTATCAATCTTCATGTGGAATATGTTGAAAGCTTTGTTGAAGTCAAGGTAGGCAACATCAACGTTCTCCTTTGTCCACTACCTGGTTACCCAGTCAAAGAAATCATGATAGTAGTCTGACAGGACCTCCTTGTAAACCCATGCTGTCTTGATCCCAGTTCCCTATGGATTCTCAGGTGTTGCACTATCCTTTCCTGCTGAGTGTCTCCATAATCTTGGCCCACTTGAGTGCAAGACTGACTGGTCTGTAGTTCCCTGCCTCCTCCTGCTACCACTCTTGTGGCGGGATCGCATGAGCCCTTCTAGAGTCTTCTGGGACCTCCTGTGCTCAGAGACTCACTCAAATGGTTCTGCTAATGGCTCTGGTTGGTTCCACCCTTAGATCCTGGCACCTTGGATGTGTGCCATCAGGGTCCCATTGCCTTGTCCACCCTGGAGCTTAGTGAGCTCTGTAGAACCTTTTGTGAAGTGAGTGTGCTCACCTCCTCCCTCCTGTGTCCATGATGGTGAGCTGTGGGCCCCTGCCTACCCTCTCTTCAGTAAATACTGAGCAAAAGTATTTATTTAGGATAGATCTTTTACAGTGTCATTTCACCACATGCCCCTTTCTCTTAGAGCTTAGCAATACCTCCTCGGACTTTCTCCTTTCACTAATATATCTATAAAATGTCTTGTCACCTTCTTTTACTATTTGTGCTTAGTGTTTCCTCAGTTTGGACTTTGCCTGCCTTACTGCCTTCCTTGCTTCCTTTAGGCAGTTTCCTATGCCTCCTTATCTTCATCCCGCGTTGTGTTCCCTTATATTTCCTGGAAGGCCAGCCTTTTGGCTCTGACCTTTCTATATTGTATTTGAGAACCAATGTGGTTTCCTTCTTCTTTTGTACTCTTTTCTGTCTAACACAATGGGATGTTGTTTCAGGTATTGCATCCTACTGCTTGCCCACTTTGTCTGTACCCCTCACCTGTGTTTTCTTTTTGCCAGGCTAGCTTAACTCTGTTGGCCATCTTAACAAAGTCAGCCTTTGAAGTCCTATATTTTTGCCTTGGAATGGGATGATTTGATGTGCCTAAATTAAACCATACCATGTGATGGTCACTGCCCCCAGGTGACCTTTCTACCTGAGATCTGTGATCCTTTCCCTGTTAGCCAGTACTAGGTCTAGATAGCTCCAGTCTCTTGTGGTTGTTGTACCAGTTGTTTGAGGCCCTCCCTGCAGGAATCCACCATGCATCTAGTTCTGGTAGAAGTTCCTGGTATTGACCAATCTGTATCCGGCATGTTGAAGCCTCCCATTATAAGAACCTCCTTTAGCTGTCATGTTTTGTATATTTCTAGTAGTACTGTGTCTATGTCCTCCCACTGGTCTGTGGGGCCTGTAGACAACTCCAGTTCTTATGGTTGTCCCATTTCTGTTTCCAGGGTGACCTACAGTTCTTCTGGCTCCTTATGTATATTCTGAATTTCTGTAGCTTGACATTTTATTGACATAGGGCCACTCTGCCCCACTTATTGCACCTCGGTTCTTCTGAACAGTACATAGCCAGGTACTGAAGTCTCTCAAGTGTGGTTACTGTATACCACATCTCACTAATTGCTACTATGTCCGTTTAGTCGACATTATTGCCTGCAGGTCTGGAATCTATTTCCAGGCTGTGAGCATTTGTGTACATGATTTTCCATTGGCCAGATTTCGGTGTGTTAGTTGTTGGGTTAGCTAGTATTTCCTGTGTGTCGTATGGGAGACAGACCTTTTCTTACCTGTGATGCAATGAAGTACAAACATGTTGAATCCTGTTTGACCACTAGCTGAGGGGGAGTGGTGTTCTCCCATTTGACGTATTGGGTGCTGCCCCTCTCCCCATTTGCAGTTTAAATATTCTGCAAAGACGTCAAACTTCTGCCCCAATACACTGACTCTCCTTAGTCAGATGCAGTCCATCAAATTTAAAGAACCTTACCCCAGAACTGTCTGCTAGTCTCTCCAAATCTGTGTCCTTTCTCTGGCACCAGCCTTGAGCTGTCATGTTTAGCCCCCATGTCCCCTTCTCTGACCTTTCCGTCCATCTTGCCCTCCCAGACTGGCAGGATCTCAGAGAAGGAGATGTGATGAAATGATGATAGTTTGTCACCTAGCCTGGTCAGGTGTTCTTTGGTCTCCAGCAATTATCGTCTTTGGCAGACAATTGTCCCATGTGTACCAGGATGTCAATGTTTTCCTGCTTGTGAACATATTTTCTTACACATTTCAACCATACTAAGCCATATTATTTATTACTAATATATTATAGTATTTTAATTTTTTGCACATGTTCAGCTATTGTTATAGTGCAAGTTGAAAATATGTGTTGCAATTAAGTGATCTATGGGGTATAAGTTCAGTAGACAGTTAGTATGACAGTACATACCTCATCTGATTTTCTCTTTCTTCTTTTTCTCTCTTCTCTCCTCTGTCTCTCTCTGTTTCTTCTTTTCTGTTCTTCTTTTCTTTCCTCTCTCTTCCTTTCTCTCTCTTTTTCACTTTCTCTTCTGTTTTCTGTTTTATCCTCTTCTTTCTTTCTTTCTTTCTTTCTTTCTTCTTTCTTTCTTCTTTCTTTCTTTCTTTCTTTCTTTCTTTCTATAGCTTTTAGTGCTTTGCTATAGGGTAAATCAAATAAATTATTAGAAAGATTATGGTAGGAAGTACAGCACCATTTTATGTGTTTTTTTTTGGTGGTCAGTGTGGTCTGCTCTTCAGAACTAAAGCTGCTATACACAAAATTAAACTGACAGAAACTGCAACAAATGGATTAAAAGGCGCCACCTGGCACTACACTTGACATAATACTTACATAAATGAAGTAGTCGCACACTGTTGTTTATTACACTATTGTGAAATTTGTGTAGAGTCTCACTTACTGGCAGGTGTCAGACACCTCACCAGTTTTGGTGGATACTCACTTTGGTGATGGTCATGCCTGTCGCGACTCAGTCAGCCATTGCCATTGGCATCCTACCCACACCCATCATATTAGTGGCAGCCACTGTGCTAGCCAGAGAGACATCTATGTGAACTACTGTGTGTAATATTTAGAGCAGCAGAGCCCCACATCAATGTGTGTCTAATTGATGAAGACCATGTTTTCACTAGGGACTGCAGCAGAATGATAGTTCTGCAGATTGTCTGGTCATGCTGATTCTGCTGGCTTGCAAGCTGACAATTATGCATCTATATGGTGATGGTAGCAATCTTCAAATCTTATAACGACATCATTAGAAGAGGGTTGCAAATGAGATTCAATATGCATAGGTACATGCACAGTTTTTGTAAGTCTGATCTTTTTGTTTCCTGCACTTCTGCCTCTGGGAGAAGAGTAGGATGTGCAACAATGCAAAGATCTTTGATCATAGCTATTTATTGTTTCACATTCAATGCAGACAGGATTATATTCACATTGTTGCAGGCTGCATTGCCTTTAGATGTTAGCAATAAGGCTCAATTAGAAGATTGTGAGGTTATGTCTGGTGAAAATGTTAGCTTGCAAGTTAATAGAATCTGTGTGATACAATTGCTGCAGTCAACTGTGGTAGTCAGTAAAGTAATACAATTGATGGAGTTCTGCAATGCATACAAATAGCCACTTTGGGTAATAAATGAACATTGTGTCTGGCTCAGTAGTTTTAGTGTTGTTGATTGACTGTTCTCCCAACACCTGGAGTAATTAATAAAACAATGTGAAAGTCAGTGTGAATGACCTTAGGTAGCAGAAGATTTGGCAGAAGCAGAATAGTGAAAAATATGATTTTCTTCCATCTATATTTTAAGTATAGAAAGGGCAAAAGTCAACAATATTAAAACTTCCCCCATCATCATCATGTCCCATTACCAAACTGACCATTCTCTGCCTCTGCAGTGGCGTATTAGCTACTGATTCATTCATAATTGCAGTAAATTTTCGACAGCTTTTGTTACAGGCAGAGCTGAGGCTACTGAAGATCAAAGGTAAGTGTTTAAAAATCCTGAACCAACATTTCCACCCACAGTAATGAAAAGTTAGACACATATATACTTGCATGGTCTTATGACCACATAGTATTTTGTGTTGGGAATCTATCTAGTGATGCATTTCTATTACTGGTTTTCATTTCCATCTACTTAGCAGTGTAATACTACAGACAAAAAATGTTTTGCTGCTCTTTCACATTCTTTGATTTTACAGTAACTGTTAGTATTTCATACAACACAGCATATGGCTACATGTTTGTGTCAAACTTTGTTACAGATCTCTATATTTCCTCATGTTGTACCTCTCTAACTTGACTTGAAAGATATTGTTCTGAAAACTGTATTCATGTTAACATATTTTTCTGAAGAAAGTGATAAGAAATTGTATGTGTTTCACAATCTAAGTATGTTAAACTCTGCTGTGTCTCTAATCTTGTACTGTATAACAAATGTCACTGTTTCTTAATCAGACAATAATGGTTTCTTCACAATTATGTTCACACTATCCTTATGACCTTGCAGCATTGTATTGTACCACAACATCTGCCGAAGTGTGAAATCTAGTTACATAGTGATGAACTCACCATGATCATAATCTGTCATACTCCTGCATTGAAATAATACTATATATATGTTCTAAAACAATGGAAAATATTGAACAGCATATTGCTAAACTCTACAGGTATCTGAAATAAGAGATTAGCATAAGGCTGTTTAAAATGTTGCACTGTTTTAGAGAATATTACCAGTTACACCCTTGTAATAAAATCAGTATAGTAAATAGTTTGTAATGAAAAATTTTTTGACAGATGCTACCCATAAGGAAAAATGAAACACAAGCCATGTTTTTTAAAGAAAATATAATATTATTTATCTTTCATTATAAAACATACAAAATATCACATCTGCTATACAAAGTATAAAATCTGTGTATTCATACAAAATAAATAATGCTTATTAAAGTAAAATAAGAAATGCAAAAATTTGACTTTAACAAAAACTTTCAAATAAATATGTTGAAAAATAGTCATTTTGTAAAAATTTAAAGGAACATAATTATTTTTCATAAAAGTATTAAACTATTTACAAAGAAGACACTGTCCATAGAGAGAGAGAGTGTGGCACTGCTCGAGGCAGTCCGAAGTTGGACAGTATGTGGAGGCGCAACAGAAGTGGAAGCTGTTGCGGCATGGCAGAGGGAGACACACATGAAGGCTGAGGCTGGTTAGTCCATCTCTGTGTGACTTGTTGTTGGTGGTGCAGGCAAGTAGTGCTACTCGAGACACTGACACCTGCTGCTGTGTCCACAGGCTCGAGCATCAATTTTATGGTTGCCTGCTGCGCTGCAAAGAGGGACAACAATTTATCTTGCCCCTCCCGCAGCGCAGCAGTTTCTTCCTTAATGGAATCAATTTTCTGTTCGAGCCTGCGGACACAGCAGCAGTGTACAGTGCATCTTTCCTCACGATCTTCTTCTGTAAAGATACAAATAAAATAGCCATTAATATATACTTATAAATATTCATTTTTTTTCTTCTGTTGCATCTAATCATGATATTATCTTTTCCTTTTATGTATCATAAACAGACATCCATCTGTGCTACTAGGAATATACATTGAAGTAGTGATTCTTAAAAGTTACTGATCTTACTGAATATATAATATCAGTCACATAGGATGAACTGTTAGTCAATTAGTACTGTTAATCTTTAGAAATTGTACATGTGCTATATTAATATTATATATAACCTTATGCATCAGATTGTTGATTCATACAATGGTTGCTAACTATGTATATCACAGTAAGCCATAGAGCAAACTAAATTCCTTTATCCTCTAAAGTCTGTGCAAGTACCACAATGTACATGTACTGTTTTTGTGAACTAGTTCTTATTTGTACATGTCTGTTGTGCACCCTACACTGTAACATCAGGTAGTACATATTAGTCAATGTTAATTACAATAATTTCTGTTACATAGCAATGAGTGAAAACCACTGTTCTACTGTCGCTGTTTACAACAATCCATCTTCTACTGATGTTAAACATAGCATCTCACAATAAATGGTAAGCATTTCAATATCAGACCTGTCAGTTCTTCAACAACTCTTTCAATAACACATTATGTTAAAACATATAAAACTACACAATATTTAAACAATAAATACAATAAAAACATTGACTTTTTTATTGCCACATCATAACATAGTGGAATATCAAGCAACAGTAAATGTAAGTACTACTTAGAATTATGTACAGACTCTCTATCTCTCAAAATGTAACTGTTTTTTTTCTATCAACAATCCATCATTCACAGTTTGATAATGGAAAATCATTATACGGAGTTACAACGTACTGGTACACATCACAGACCAGATACTTGTCTCTAACCCTTAAAATGATATTTGCCATAAACAGTGTTCAAAACAGTTATTATGATTCTGCATTCAGTTACCATATAGTTAAGCAATATTACATGAAACGGTATTGGTGATGACATCATTTGCCCATGTACTGGGGTGTTGTTTGGCAACGAGGCACAGCCAAGTGTACGAAACACAGCATGCGTGGGGAATCCTGTCACTACCAACATCCTCAAGTGGCACATTGTAATTATACACTAGCCTGTTTTTGGGGTGAGATAGAAAGAGTAAATGAGGTTAATTTCCACTATGGTTATGCAATGTTACTGTGGTACTTCTTGCTCTGGGAAAAATACTCCCTGATTGCTACACTGCCTCGCTACTGAGGATATGTACTTTTGTTTCATTATTCTCGGTTGCACTGTATTTTCAGGGTATGCTTTGTGAGCAAGCAGTCAGTTGAGATGACAAATACGGCATTGAACAGCACGTTGCAGACATAAATGTCTTTAGCTTGATTTTTGTTACTGTGTTCTTTATAGGCTTCTGTCTGTTAATGCGAATGAGATAACCATTTGCTTTTGTTTTAACAACCACTGTCCTTTATTTAGTGAAACGGGTGTGTATGCAAATGACAAGGATGTTGTCCCGTGTGGACCGAGATGGGTGTCATAGTGATTTATGCCCAATTATCAGTCAAGAGGCTGGCTGTCATCTTAGTTTGTGTAGCAGTACAATTATTAAACTAAAGTGCGTTAACATTTTTTACTGAGCTGTAGCAGGCAGCAGCTTAGCAGTGTTCAATATGGTAGTTTTGTCTACCAATTTCAGTGGTCACAAGGGTTTTAGAGATACAGCTGTTTGCCACCTCTTGTCATATGGTGATTGCAGCTTTTACAATGGTAGAGCTGTGTCAGACAGACAATGAGATCAGAGAAGTCATACTTCATTTTTATGCCCATTATATAATAGGAAATAACTTGTAATACAAATGTACTTATCATAACATATCAACTATATACTTCTGATTTTATACTTACATTCGACAGTAGCACTCTTCTCCTTTACCTGCACTACTGGTGTCACCAGACCTTTCGTAGGCACTGTAAGAAATATCACAGTTATATGTAATAATAATATTTGAAATATTTCGATATCTAACACAACTCTTACTGTATTACATACGGATCACATACTTCAATACTGTCATCCAACTATATGTGACAATTCTAAATAGCAAAAGAGTAGAGCATCGTAAAATAGTACTATGCAAACTGTAATACACAGAAGGGCTACAGTATTCGCACTGCATCAGAATGTGGCACAATCCTTGTTTTAACAATACTGGGGTGTTTAAAAAAGTTTACCACAGCGAAATGCAACAGTGCTGCTACATGTTCACAACAATAAAATGTGAACTTCCACCACCTGCATCATGCATTGCACAGTGGCACTGTGGCACTGGAAGTTGATAGACAATACTACTTCTACAACACAGCACCAGCACTGTTTTACTATGTACATCAAACACAGTATTCAGCAATGGACACACACATGTTAACATATTACATGGAAACTACAAATCTTAATATTTCTTTGTCAATGTGGGCCACTTAATATACAAGCAAGCCAATTAACAGTTACTTGTCTGTGGCATGCTGCCACACAGCGACCACTGAATGCTGATGCACATGCACTTTAACTTCAATGCACCCTGTAGCCGAATTACATCCTCACAACATAAAAAGTGTCCTTTGTAGAACACTGCAGGCAACCCCGTCACCTGTTCAGAGTCTTACTATAAGAAAATATCCCTGTTAATAAAGTACAACCAACTACTCACCCAATGGCACAGTTACTGTGTGTAAATATCCATACTGATGCAGTGAACCAAAACCTATCACCCACCCAAGGTCTTTACATGACATATATAACTGTGATGTCCATCAGGCGACCACCCCATGGGCAAATGCAGACCTACCATGCTATATTTAAAGCTAAAGGTGCACTGGAACCTTATCACAACCTCATTGTGACATGAATTGATAAATCATTATGCTTGTTGGCCCAGTGGCTGCATCCAGGCCAAATACAGCAAATACAATTAACCAGTACACTGGTGGATAGTTAAACCCCCCACCAACTCTACCACTGTGTAATGACAACCTGCTCACTCCTTCAGTCAGCAGGAGACAGTAGCCTACCACCTAGCAAACAGGAACACATCCAACAACTGATAGCATTGAGTGTGGCTGTACTATGATTGCTACACAACATGAACACTGACTGTACACATTGTAGTGTACTACACAGTCCTAATATGTGAATATGTGGTTTAATTAACATGTTGGAACAGTCTACTACATTATTTTCAACATGCCTATTGACCACACTGTGTGCCAATGTATACACAGTGATACTTAATGTTGTCAGACTATGCTCGGCCAGATGGGTTGGAGGTAGGTAGCTGCTGACCAACATTACAGGGAGGTGGAGTAGGGCAGCAACTGTGACTGTCTGGGTAGTTAGTCAAGTACCGTTATGCACCACACCACAGTCTCAGCATATTACCCACAATTGTGCTGGGCACAACTGCTGCACCAGTAGGACTGAGGTAAATCCATGAACCATGTGTTGTGCTTCTGTCAAGGGTATAGTGCATGAGTCATGTTATATATGTATGTCATTGAAAACCAGAATTTTGCAAGATGACTGTGCACTAGTCCCCACGGAATATATTGACAGCAGCAGAGGCAACATTGGCTCACTACAGCAACATTTCCAATCAGGGATTGTAAAGCTATGCATAGTCTAGCATTAGCATGTGTGGGGGGTATCATAGCAACACACAATAGTGCCAGAGATCAGACTGTATTCAGAGGGACCAGCTCCTCTCTTGCACTGTGTAATACAGCACCTTACCTCAGTTTGGGCAGCCACTGTTTTTCTGTTTGTGTTTTTACTTTACTGTGTGTGACAGTATTAAAGTAAACTAAGTTATCACAAGCACTACAATGTTCTTTCCCATGACCTATTCAATGTCAATATACCATTGTTTCTGCTGCAGCATTATTTTGTCATTTCTACATTACTCATCATACAATGGCTAGAAAATATCCTGGTCTGTGATTGGTCAGTCTTGGGCTGGACCCGTGATCTTAATCAGTACAACATCACGGGTGTAATCTCACCCTCACAGTGAACCTGTAGATGAACTTTTGCTTGATGTTGTGCTCGATGATCAGCTTGATGATCAGCTTGATTGTCTAATCTTCTTTTAAAAAAACAGATTTTTTTTTCCACACAAACCTCTTTAAAATGAATTTTTTTATCCTGTATGACAACGAGTCATTGTATAATATCAATAATGCCCACCATGGTGTCTGTCATTTGGGATAACATCATACCTCAGCTGTTGGACGCACTCAGCCTGCGGCCTCGTACCCAAGCACCTGAAGCGTGACATTATCCCAGCACTACACACACCCTGTTGGGCATTATTGCTTAATTATAGCCCCAGGAAAACACTGTAAACTCTCTGTTCCTCACTTATCAAGAAGGCTTACTTATATCATACCCAACAAGTACTCATAGGCGATAGTCAATATTATGAAAACAGGTGCATCCTTACCATCTGACTTCACAAAAATCACACTCTCGGAGTAAGACTCCACAGCTTCTGTACATGCTGGTACTACCTCAGCAACAGGTGGGGAGCGCCTCTGACGATCTGTGAAATTAATATAAATAGGATATTTAGTAACTGTATTATTTTAATCATCAGTTATTTAGAAGCACTTTCTATAAATTGACATATTTCTGTTACTTAACATGTTCCTTTATCAAATATTTTCCACTCATGATACACACATGTAAAATGGCACATATGTTATTATGAATATTGCAACTAAACAAGTAGTTGAAATTATTCAGTTATCAGTTCAACAGTGTAAGTTATATGATAACCATTGCTGTTGAATTGAATAGTACTCTATATTCAGTATACACTTCCATATAACAGCAGTTTAAAAGATATACACTAATACCTGATATACAGCCGATAACCATTGTAAAATCACCTCAAGTGGTTACTTTAGTGTCACTTAACCTTGATAGCACAGCTCAAGACAGTAACAGTTACCCTAGCATCCATAAGAGATGATGAAACTATGGTTGTCACCTGTACATCAGGTATTGTCATTTCTAATGTATGCAAGATGACATGATAAGTGATCTCCACCCTGCAACACAAGTAATTAAATCTTACATTATTAATAACTCTGCACTGGAGACACATGTTTAACTACAATAACTATCTATTAGCATACACAGACTTAGTGATATCAGTCAAAATAACACCATAGTTCAAATACCTATCAAACATAGAGATTCCCAGAATCAGTAACACTAAACTGAGCAAACTAGGATGTAATTTGAATAACAACAGAACGGACAAGGCTTCAAAGGATCAGAGCAAAGAGTGATAATAACAGACATACTTTAGGGATTATAGACTCAGAATCTGATACGATAAGGACATTAGTGTTAAGAAGCACCTTCAGGCACAGCAGCATCTTGTTACTGTAAATTATCAGACGGATGTGTAAGAGCAATCCCCACTGTTGTGGCACTGATACACATATTCTGTTATGGACACATGAACATCCACAGCCTTAATCAGGGCCCAACCTGAATAGTAGTGACAGTCAGTAAGTATGACTGCATACAAACACCTATATGTCTGCCTGATTCAAACAATTCACCCCAACAGTGTAGTGTACCTGCCACTCCAAAACATGACTCTTGCTTACCTATTCTACCATATTACATTCTTTTTTTTTCTGGTAGTATAGTGCCTCTACTCCACCACTCCCCAAGTGCAATCCCCAAACCTCATACCCACATTTTTAGTAAGGATTGCCCCACTCTTGTACTAGTGTCCCACCCTCAATCATAATTTCAAACCCATGTAGGCATATTAATGAATGGATATCCCTCCAGTTGTACTGGTACCCCCACCCCCTAAGCATGATCCTCACCCTACGTTGTCATGCTAACATCACAATATACCTGCTGTTCTAGTGGAACACCCACCCCCCAGCTGCAATTTCAAACCTGTCACCATGAGAAAGTAATGTTTTACTGGTGAACTAGTACCCCCCAGCCCCCAAACCACATTCCATGACTCAAAACACTCAAATATGACAGCAATAGCTAGTGGTTTACTGCCCCCAAACTTGAAGTGCGCTGTCCATCCTCCAATACACAGAGTAGGAATGGGTCTGATGAGCAGGTCAGTTATCCTCTCACCATCACAACTAGCTAGAGACTGCAGTAGTGGTCATGCATACCACAGTCATCAAACAGCTATGGTGGCCAGAAGAGTCCTGAGCTGTTTGCCATTGATCTGTAAATTCTGTGTACAGGAAGATAGGCAGCACAGTTCTGGGCAGGGGCGGGCACCACTACAACAGCAGATATTCCTGTCATTGTGCGACTACTGACAGTTTTCAATCTTGCCTCGGGTGGGTGTGCACATCACTAAAACACCAAGAAAATCATTTGAGTAAGTGGCTACAAGGATCGCACATTGCACTTAGTGGGTGGGTGAACCACTACAACACCAAACACATGCTATCATTAGCACAACTAAATTGGGTGGCATAGTGCTTGCAGAATGTGGCGTACACTACTACACAGCACAACTAGTATGATAATGAAAAAATTGTTACTTTACTTACGGTGTGTAACACGATCCCCAGCTCGTGGCTTTCCAGCTGCCTCCCAAAGCTCATACCTGAGGTAGTACCAGCACATGTCTTGATCAGGTATCTCCTCCCTCTGCTTCAGTTGGTAGAAATGCTGCAGCAACAGCTTCCACTTCCTTTTGCGCTGCAGTGGTGTCTTGTTCCGAATTTTGAGTATTACATGTAAATAAGTGTGTATGCGCCTCTACAAACTGTCCAACTTCCAGTTCATGCTACGCATAAGAATACATGCACTTCCCCACACCTGGACTGCCTCAAGCAACACGCACACCTCTCTCAGGCTCCAAATTCTCATTTTTCTGCAAAAAAAACCCACAAATAATATTATTTTACTGCCATGTTCTCTGAAACATGTGACTTTCTGTTCTATTAAATTTCACAGGTTAAATGTTAACAGCTGTATCTTATTAATTTTTATATCATTATTCAAAATATTTACATGCATACACAGAAAATACTGTCAAAATATAATATATCCAATGAGAAGTCACAACTGTTGTACCACATAACATTTGAGCATTCTTTTCACTGCAAAGCTTGTATTATAGCATAGTGACACTTGTGTACACACTCACATCCTGATATTGATGCCATGATAACACTAACATCAGCAAACACAATTGGTACTTATACTGTACACTGTTCAGCCACCCTAAATAAACATTACTGACAATCCAGTGGAGCTGCAGCATTGTACAGAACAACATGACAGCAAGCACATATGGGTGGTACCCAAGCCCCAGCACAACTGTATGTTGGCATCACCCTCCCTCACCAACTGTGGCTTTGCAAAGTCAAATATTACATCATACAACACTTCACCCAAACCCTGACACCAAATTGTCTGTTTTCTGTATAAAAATAACCATTCTGCTGTAGTGCAGTTGTCACTCCACCCAATTAGGTGAACAAGTACAGTGATCAGGGACACAACGGCTAAACTGTTAATACTTGAGCCATCATAAGGTGAAGCATTACACTCCACTGTACTGACAGCAGTATTTTTAAAGATGAAAACACAACTGTTACTTTAAAAAAAATAACCACCAACTTACAAGGGGGGGCATCACTACACAACAAGTGCTGAGATCCACAATTCCAGGAACAAGAAACTGATAAACAGGACACCCACATACCAATGACAGCATGATAAAAAAAATATGTATGTTGGTGCCTTGCATGCATGCTGTCTCAATGTCCATGCATACCAGTAAACAGTTCGACCTTCAAATTTACCACCACAGCACTTCAGTGTTCTATTCCCCCACTACTCTCTACCCAGTTACATGAGCACTGCCAGAGTAACATGTATAATGCAGGGTAACTGTTAAATGTATTTCACAATGCTAAGCAAGGCACATCACTGTTAAATATTGGCCTGACTACAACCTGCTGCATCCCTGCTGCACTTTGTCCAGTGTTGTTCCACAGCCTGGAATGGTCTGAATAATACCAACCCATCTGTTAGATCTGTGTGAGTGATGTTTACACTTGTTCTATTTTTTGACCAACATTTTTTGGTTCTGAAAAGAACCTTTGTTTGCACTGTGGTATTTGCTCAAACAGTCTGACATTCTTAGAGGACTTTGAGGATTGCATCTTGAAGGTCTCCCAGGAAATGGCAATTTCCAGCATGCGAGAAGTGTGCACCATCAGGTAGGTATAGCCAATCATAACAATACTTAATTTTAGGGGGACGTATGGTGTACATTCCATACATGCGTAGAAATGCAGATATTTGTATGTTGACTTTTCTTTGAGCTCTGTCAATCAGATACATATGGTGTTCTGCTTGATATGATTATACAGGCAGGCAACACACTCATAATAGAAGCAAGGTCCAATTTTGCTTCTGTTACTAAATCTACCCAGTGTTTTGTGCCCAAATCATTGCCCCCAAGATGTATCAGCAGTATGTCAGGATGAGACTGAGTACTCAAAAGTCTGTGCATGGTTGGCATGAGATGCTCTCACCTCATTCCACCCCTACCAAACCACTTTACAGAGCAATTTGGGAGCTGCAGATTTCTCCCATAATCACTATTTTTTGCATACTCAGACACTCATCTCACGATACTGCTTCCAACTATCCACAAAGTCCTTTTGCTATTTTCTGCCATTCTCAGGTTTTAAACTCAGAAGTGGACAGAGAGCTTCCAAAAAAGTCAGTGTTCACCCTGCAGTAGCTAAGCAGTAGTGAAAGTAAAACTGATATTTTCCCTCTTTACTTCAAGCCACCTTCACTGTGCTGATTAATAACACACAAATGAAAACATCATTGGCTATTGCTGTGGCTTCTTTAACCAATGTAGGCCATGCACTGACTATTGCTAGACCTCTGCTACCACTAACATTTGCAAATATTGAGAAGTGGGAAAAATGCATCCTTTTCATAGGCAGTTTGAAACAATTACAACCACAAAACCATGTCTGATTGGTTCCTTCTTCTGTTATGGGTACACATGCATCTTCCTAGCTCCCTCTATTTTCAGCTGCATCTGTACAAGTTAGTACTAAACTATCTGACTTTAAAAATTTTCATCTAAATAATACAGCATCTTAGATTATCACAAGTAACATTATCAAATACAGCATTAAAAAATGTTTTGATTAATAGTACTAACATGTTAATACCACTTCTTTAATAGTAGAAAATTGTGTTATAAAATATACTGTACTTACAGTTTTGGAAAATGCTGTCTCTCAGTTTGCACTACGATGGCTGCTGTTGCCTTCTTCTTCAGTGTTGTCCACCTGATTGGTTGTCTCACATAGCCTGACAAATCTTGCATTACATTGGTAGAAGAAGCTGTCACTCAAATACAATCAGATCTGATTCGATAATGAATCCATTTTACACTCCCAAGTTTATAATTTGCAACACTTTCAAATGCATGACATTAACTTGCGACAGTGTCGAATGCACAAAAGTATTTTTTGCGACACTTTTGAACACACAAAAGTAAATTTTGTGACACTTTCGCAGCACAACACTATTTTTTATTATACTGTTGAACGCACAAAGTACCATTTGCGACACTGTCGAATGCATGGCATGACTATTTGTGACACGTTCATGCATTTGACAGCATTTTTTCCAAATTGTCTATTTTTACAGCAATTTGATGCTTAGTGACAACAATGACCAAATCTTGGAATGCTGAACAGTGCTGCATTGCATAGGCACTGTCAGAAGCGGAAATGCATGGTATTGTAACTTTGTAAATACACCCACAATAAGGTGAATTTCCTCAGTGACAACAGAACAGCACAAGTAACTTGTAGTTATGCATTTTTGACAGCTGTTAAGCACGTCACAAAGCAGTCATTTTCTAATGCAGCATTGACAACTACATTCCAGCAATGTCATCTTAGGATGTAAATGCAACGTTACCAAACTGACATGGAAATACTGCAACTACACTAACTTACAAATGTGTGTAGTGAAGTCCACATGTAAACTCACATAAACAGTCACACTATAGACTATGATTGCCAAATTTTAAACATACTCATTTCACACCTCTTCTGATGAACAGTGTGACTGTCATTATCACTGTACGCTCTGAACAGTGGCTTCACACAACTCCTGCAACAGTAGTAACTGTAACAACATAAAAACCATCTCACAAGGATCTGACAAATCACAGATGTGTAATTGCAAAAACAGTTGTGTTAAAATACCAACATTAACATTCTCACATGTAAATATTCATAATGCATTAACAACGACTAAGAGGACAAAGTTTACTTATTAATGTGTCACTAATTAACAGAAAGATCATTTAAAAAGTTATTGTGTGACCAGCAGTGTGGCAACAACAGCTATATAAACATTTCTGAAAAATAATCGTTGTAAATAACTTAACAGTGAAAATAATTTGAAAGAACATCTAGATGCTATAGTGATAATGATATGCAAGACAATATTACACAAGTAAATAACAACTGTTACAATGTCAATGTCATGTGATTAAAAGCTTGAAATATTATCTTTTTTAAATGTATACAATACTTAAATCAGATGTCTTAGTGAACAATGTTAGAAAGCATGAACAGAGTCATATAGTAACAGAGTCTTTTTCTCTGTCTTTGATGCAGGTGACTGATACATCTGTAAGATTGCTTCTGCCACTGTGGGCTATCATATGAAAAATGCCAACTAAATACAGACGTAGATGCATAAGTAAACTTGACAGGTATCATAGTACTTCACTGTTGCTTAAGGCTGGCAAAGAAAACACAAATGTTAAACCAAAATATGAACAGAAACAGACCTTCACTGCAACAGTGAACCCAACTATAAATCACTGTGTATCAAAAGCATATACTGCCTCAAGAGCAAGTAAAAAATGCTTACCTCTGCAACAGTTGTGTAGATCTCTCAGGAGAACTACAACCATTTTAACTGCAACCATAAACAGAACTCCAAAACAACGATGTAAAATAACACCTGGTGATTTTCATCTGAGAAAGCATGAGTACTTTCATTCACTAGCTAGTAAAGCAAAGATCAACGAGACTGATGCGAGCTGTAATGAGACCAGACGAAAAAAGACAAAAAGAGCAATCTGTCTCACGATGAAATTCTGTCTCAAAATACATGCCTTTGTTAACAGAGCAGTGTTTGTTCTGCAACGGTTGTAGCGTAAGCTGTCTCATGTGCTTGAACAATTCAGAAAAGTTGTATATGACATCAAAAAAAGGCTACAACCGTATCCTTCTTTGACTGTTAACAATTTCTGTGAAGTTGTCACAGGTCACTGGATGCACACACAGCACTCAGAGGCATATTTCTGGGAAGAATCTTATTATTTCCAGAAAAAGGAACTCAAGTTCACCATTGATGAATCTGGTAAAGTGGTCAATGTCCTCAGTGTCTGTGATGACAGTGAAATGGACACAAATGATGATTGTGATGCAACCAGCGTGTCCAATAAACAACACTGTCTGGCATGGGCATGTGATGACACCTGTAACCATAGGCAATCGTCATTTGAAAAAGTAGAACAGTTTGTCTACCTGTTTGTGATAACTGATCACAAAGAAAGATATAAACTGTTCTGCAAAATTGACCATTGTGAAATTCGCCCACATACTGGACTAATGGGCCACTCACTTGCATGCCTCGATAGTGGTGTTTGTGATAGTCTTTTTCACAAAATGCGGATGCTTGGAGTGCATCAAACAGGCATGCGAAACTTTGTATACAGAGTATTTGAAATACGATGCATTGTCAATCAATTCACTTGTTTAAATGAGTTATTGCAGTTAGGTAACATGCAGGGTGCAATCACATTTCTAAAACAACTGCAACATGTCACTTCTGTATCTAATACACAAATTTCTCAGTTTAACACTTCTGTTGACACATCAGTCTCAGTCTTAGAAAGTGACATACTGAGACAGTCCGGCAAAGAAATTGCAAAATTTGAGCTGGCAAAGTCTCTGAGTTTGACTCTGTATGTGTGTCATATGACCGTTTGTGCTACAGTAAGCAAACAGTTACAGTGAACCTCGAAACTTTGTCACCATACAATGACATGTGGTTCCATCTGTCAGCATTTTGCTGATGAAATCTGACGTTCAGTTAGAGAATACCATTATGCTCTGCAAACACTGTTTCTCCAAACTAAAAGTAACATTTTGCCACCAAGGTCACTGCTGAATAATATGAGGCATATTCAATCAAGTGAGATTTCAACATTGAATATGTTTGAAGCATTCTAATTCAGACAATGAAACCAGTCCAAACCATTCTACTGCTGAACACAAAGACATGGAACATTCCACAGAAAGAACTTATTAGATCCCTAAAGGGTTCCATGATGTATTTACCACTTCCTCTACAGGAAAATGTGGAAGCAATCTCAACTGAAAATAGTTTGGCTATTCTCATAAATGGTGTTCCAACAAAGTCCAAGGTCATCTGGCAAGATGTTGTCAATGTACAAAAGGTGAAGCTTGCTCTTAGTTATCTAAAGAGTAATAATCCCTTTTATGCAGACCTTGACATAGATCAGATGACTAGTCTCTCTGTCCAACATGATCAATTAGAAAAAAGTCCACCAATCATTAAGAAGGTCAGTGGCCAGACAAGTGACAATGTGTATGAACAGTACACAATCCACCCACTATATGGTAGAGACCCAGTGGCAGACAACATTGATCTCTATCAAATGAAACAGGTGGAAGGTGAGCCTGTAAGCATCTGGGAGGCAACACTAGAAGCAGGTTGTTTTTCAGACTTATTCCCAACAAGGTCAGGTGGATGCTTAGATGAAAGAGAAGTGCGAGTGCAGGGTGCTGGGTACCGCACTAGCCGTGTCCTCAGTAAAGACGGCAAATTCAGATGTAACATACAGTACCTGTTTCATCTCCTCTGGGAGAGTGAACTTAGCATTCTGTCTGCGTCCATCACACATATAATTCATCTCACAAGTCCACTAGATGGAATAACAGCTGCTCAATTTCTAGAGAAATTAAAACAGAAAGATGAAAATGTGCAAGTGAATCTGCCTTCCATTCTTTCAAGTCTTCAAGGCACTAAAGAATATTGGTATCACAGACACTCTGAAGTGATGACAATGCTGCAAGAGTATGGCACAGCCACATGGTTTGTCACACTTAGTTGTGCTGAATATGCCTGGGACAAGCTCATAGGACTGTTGAAGTGGGCAAATTCTGATGTCGATGGCATCTCATGAATGACTGTCGTAGAAATTTTCACAAGCAGTTCCATGATATTGTGGCTTTCATATTGTCAAAGGACAATCCACCTCTTGGTATTGTGGAGCATTACTTTTGGAGGACAGAGTATCAAGCATGGGGTGCCCCTCACATCCATATGTTGTTGAGGATCAAGGATGCACCACACATAGGTGAACATGAAGCTGCACAAAGTGTTAGCATTCATCAATAAATATATCACTTGTCACATTCCAGATAGGTATGATAGTCCTACACTATGGAAGTTGGTTCAAAAGTTCCAGTGACATATTTGTGCAAAATACTGCCAGAGAGTAGTAAAGAACAAATCTAATTGGTACACACGATGTCACTTTGGATTTCCTAGAAGAGTTTGTCAGGATGGTGTCATGAATGACCTTTTCTCAGCAATGTGACACCACTTGAAGGAAAAAACAACCAAGAGGGTATATGAGTTACCCAGAGATGAGAAAGAGGTGTACATAAATGGCTACAACCCAACTCTTCTCTTAATGTGGCAAGCAAACATAAATGTTCAGTTTGTGGCTGATAATTCATTGGCTCTGGTGCGGTACGTCACTTTATACATAACCAAACTTGAGCAGACTAGCTTGCAAGATCTTTGGGAAGATATTGCCAATTCAAGCAGAAGCCTGGCATCTCAGCTCTGGTCATTGGGCTTGAAGACTCTTTCACAGAGAATATGGAGCTTATGAAGCCAGTGACCGTTTAATGGGTACACATCTGTACGGGAAGTCTGATGCTGTCCGGTTTCTCAGCATTAACTACAAAGAGAAATGCAAACATGTGCTAATTCCTCATGCAGAAATTGAGGAGCTTGCTGCCACTAGACCTTCTTCAAAACATTATCTTGAAGAATAACCTGATAGACACATACTACCCCCGTAGACAAAACGACATGGATGATATGTGTCTCTTTCAGGTGGTTAAGTGGTATGACTACAAGGCAGATATATCACCTGACTCAACACGCCAGATTTACAAGGTCAATGGAGTGGATGGTTGTCTCATAAAGAGACACAAGCCATGGCTCATAGACCACTGTAGATTGCATCTAGGCACATCGGAGAGCAGAGAACACTACTACTTTGCTCTCCTATTCCTATTTAGACCCTGGAGGAGTGAGTCTGAATTAAAAGGTGACTGTGATACATTCAAGGAAGAATTCAACTGCAGTTACAAGACTTTCAAAGTGAATACTCAGACACATACATCCAGAGACTAGAGGCTGAGAAAGAACAGCTTGAGAAGGCAGAGAAGCAGCTTCAGGAAGACACCTCTCTTAGTTCACAAGAAAACCTTGATCCAGAAGGACAAGCTGTTCTAGGTGAACCTCTGCCCTTAAATGCCCCAGAAGTGCTAATGTCAGAAATTGAGACAGCCATGGAACATGGAACACACTCCACTGTCAACCCAGCTGACTTGAGAGAAAGACTAAATTAGCAGCAGCATGCAATTCACTCTCAAGTAGTTGGCGCTGTCCAACATGGGCAACAACATGAAACAAAGAAATGTGACTGTCATGACTATAAACCACTACTGATCTTTGTTAGTGGTTCAGCTGGCACAGGAAAGAGTTTCCTTATTGAAGCCATCACTGCTGAAATACAGAGCCTGACAGGGTCATCAATGTCTGTTACTGTTACTGCTCCCACAGGACTAACGCGCATACAACATTGGTGAAATTACATTACACCATCTCTTTATGCTAGATGGAACATGGCAGAACTGGAAAATATCGTAAACTGTCATTTGAGGTTGCATCTCAGCTCCATTCCATGTTCACAAAGATGAAGGTACTCATTGATGAAATCAGCATGGTCTCCAATGTCATGCTTGCCTGTATTCATCTACGTCTATAGGAGATCTTAGGTACTGGTGATGGAGTGCCATTTGGTGGCAAAAGTACTGTGTTGGGAGACCTTTTACAGTTTGCATCTGTCAATGCAGAGCATGTATTTACAACTCTAACTGCCAAGCAAGCTAAGAATATTCTTGGTTGCATTGCAGGCTATAACATATGGGAATTATTTACCTATGTTGAGTTGTCTGAGAACATGCACCAAAGTGATGATCTGGCTTACAAATCACTTTTAGATGAAGCTTGTACAGGTTCTCTATCACCAGAACATGTTTGTATGTTAAACGATTGGAGAATCACAGTAGATACTGCATCCATAGAAACAGCATGTAATGTTTTCAGTGATGTATACTCTACAGGGACACACATAGTGTGTCTTATGCCATGACTAAAGAAATGCACTGAGTTCAACAATCTAATGCTGCAGAGAGAAAACCAAGAAATTCTAACTCTGCATGCTGTTTATACAGTTGATGGTGTCATTCTTAGTCGCAACCTAGTAGCAAAGATGACTGAACGACTCAGTGAACTCAAGTCAGATGTTTCACACACAGCTGGCCTAGAAGCTGTTCTCACACTTTGTAAGAATGCACGTATCATGCTGCGACGTAATCTAGATGTAGAACAAGGCATGGTAAATGGTGCCATGGGAAACATCACTGACTTTGTCTACAATGTCCAGAAGACATATATCGAGACACTTGTAGTTCACTTTGACAACATGGAACAGCCTGTACACATAGAACGGACCTGCATAAAATTCCAGGTATTTAAGGATATCTATGTAAACAGGAAATAGTTTCAATTATGTGTTGCATATGCTGTATCCATTCACAAATCTCAGGGTTTGAGTTTGGATTCAGCAATGGTGGACATAGGTACAGGCATTTTCAAGTATGGCATGAGCTATGTGGCACTTTCACGTGTCCACAGTCTTTCTGAGTTGCACATTATAACTCTAGCACCTCAGAAAATATGAGCTGACAAGTGATGTATTCTTGAGTACAACAGGTTACGTACTCTATATCAGCCACAAATGTCTTTAATACCACTGCCTACATATCTGGCTGTCTCACATCATTCAGTCAAATCTACAGGTGTCAACAAACAGCCACAAGCTTCCAGAAGTGATTCAACTCAAAAGAGTTAAGCAAAGGTCACAACTTCAAGTAAACATTCACAGCCAGCAATTTGTCAGAAATCAGTTGGTGTAGCTGCTGTACCAGTCTTTGACAACAGCACTAGAGTGAACTGCTATGCTAACTCAGCTATGCAAGTATTTCTGCACATGACACACTTTGTGCAGGCAATATCTGTTTCACAAGACAATGCCCTATCAAAGACATTGAAGCAGATAATCAACATGACTTCTGACCAGTCTCACAATATACAGTCACAAACACCACTTCGACAGCTGTTGGGTACATATGATGGATGTAGTACATTTGCTGCTGACATACAGCAAGACACTAGTGAGTTTATGATGGCTGTCATAAACAACTTGGATGAAGACGGCACCCCAATGTGCCACTACATCAAAGTGTCATATGTCATATGTAACCAAATATGTATGTGTTTCATGTGACCATTCACAGCGTGAAACCACAGAAAACATGCTGTGGATTACTCTTTTTGTCCCTCAAGCCAAAAGTGTCAAATTCAACAGTTATTTACCAATGCTCAATGTGGTCACTCCTACAAAGGTGTGGAGGCAGAATCACTCAGTCCATACATCTCAGGAGTTCATCACAGTATCTGTTGCTTATATTGCACAGGTTAGACTCAATGGCCTCAGAGTTGACACTCCTATCAGAGATTACACAGCTGGTAGAATAGTCTTCAACCAATCAGTGTTTGACACTCACAGTATAATCTATCACCATGGCCAATCCATGCTTTCTGGCCATTACACCTGTTTACTTAGGTACAGAAGTGGATGGGTAGAGTGTCTACTTGTGACAGGAACAGTCATAGGTCAGTACAATTGTTACCAATCTACGACTCTCAATAGACCATAGCATTTCAACAAAATGCTATAGTGCCAGGTGCAATTCATGCACTGTGACATCTAAGATCTTGTGCGGATTAGTGACAACATGGAAGTTGTTGTAGTGGCTTCAATCGGCTCCAACAGTGTTCACAGTCACTAGAGAAACCATGCTTACATGTCTATCAAAGGTTGTACATCTCAAAACAGAGCCCTTACTGCTCTCCTCTTCTGTACATATCATTTATTGTTACTGTATGATACCCATACATAACAAGAAGTTGCTGCTAGTTTTAAACTGTTACTCTTTGCAGATAAAGAAAACTTCTCAGTTACCATCGTTAATAACTGAGCAACACGTCTCATTCACCAAACAGTGCACTCTGTCACGAGTTGTCTATCACCACTTGTTTTTGTCTAATAACTGTTGACATGTAGACAACATCATTCACTCACCATGCAACAGAGTTGAACTATGCCTCCTTTACTTGTAATACTGATACTGTGCATATGTAAAAATAACAACCTTTATTCATAATGCAACAAGTTGAATGAAGCAACTGTAAATACCGAACAATTGCATCATATTATTAACTTGATTTTGCCATGACTTTGTAATTACTTGTAAATAATATTTACATTCTTATTGCACCTTGCCATTTTTACTAACTACTTTCATAGTTCTACTAAAAGTATTAGTTTGAGTAAATAACAAATGAATGTTTAACATACAATACAGCACTATACTGATTAAGTTCCAATTGACCATATCTTTGATAAAAACAGCATACCATGCACATTTTTTTAACTTACTAGTTAAGAGGTAACATAGAAGCTAATGTAACAATAGAAAAAAATATTTATTTGTTCCTGTAATAGTATTCCATTTTTTTGTACTTGTCATACAAGTAATTCTAACCTGTGTTAACAATGTTGACAATTGTAAATCAGACACTGTTACTGATCACAACGCACTTCATACCTGTTCCTGACAATATTTATGATCGCCTCTATTGAGGGGTCAGGTGGGAATTTTCCATATGCGCCTAGTCAGTGACATATCACTAAATACCAGTAATCTAATGTCACTGAAATCAGATTTTTTAATATTCTATTACTTAAACACTTAGCATATGGTTTTTTTGCCCACCCCAGGAACATCCACATTATCAGTCACACAATAACAACTAAACATTTCTGTGTCATGTGTGTAATCACTGTTTAGAAGCTCCTGACATACCTTTATTAGCGTAGCTCACAAGTAATGGACGACACATAATTAGAACATGCAACTACGTAAATGAATAGATAATATTCTTAACCAAAGTCTCTAAGTTCAGTAGCAAATATATAATGAAGAGCCACAGGTTCAGCTTGAGTATCACAAGTTCAGGAGGAATGTCAGAAAGCACTTCTTCCCACAAAGAGTAGTGAACTCTTAAACATCACTGTAAACACAGAACACCTAATTAAAGACAGTGATCACATAGTAAAGAACCAGGTTTACGCATAGAAGGTAGATAACAACCCCACCATCAAAAGATGGAAGAACACTGCAGGGATAGCAAACACTTAACCTCAAGATGTGTACCCTGTAACACAATCACAATAAATATAACAAATTACCTTCTTATGCTACCTTCTTTCTATACTGCATTATAATATCACATACTTCCTCCAATTCATATAATCTAGTCGCTATAAATGTGACACACTTACATATTTTCCAAGCAATGGTTACACACATACAAGGATTCTATTCTGAGACTGATTTTGTAAAAAAAATACATTCTTAATTGGGCCTTTTTTCAGTTTAACCAATTGGCAATAAATCTTTTTAAATCATAACCAGCTGTGTTGATTCTTTACTTAAAATAGCATAATGACATTAGAACATAACTGTTGTCTTTGTTAAGCATGCAAATCAACTGCAACAAATACTGCCACAACTATGTGTCCATGAATTTCTTTGGTTGCCATGCTGCTCACTCAGTATCTGCAACATAGGCAATGATGTGGCAAATTGCATGTCACACTACCCATAATTCCAAAAAGTGTAAAAAAGTCTGCAATGCACTTTCTTTTCCTGTGCCTCTACAGTCATCATGTAGTAATTACTGTAGCAAGGTGCCACACATCAGTACCCAACAGTACGCAGCTGTGACTATACACTTAGGATGCAGTCGCTGCTATGACTACTTCAAGTTCCTGTCTAAGCTTCTGCGACTCCTAACTGTGGTAACTTAACTATACCTACAATTACAGAGGTGTGCCATAGATCTCCAGTCCCATATGGTTCCTATAGATAACCAGTCATAGTGCACTACTAATTTTGGGAGGCGCAGCAGCTCTAGCTGCCTAAATCCATGCAAATCCTAACAAAGATAACTTCAGTTTCCCTATAATCAGTGATGTGTAGCATTGACATACAAATACTCACCTGTATTGTGTATGTTCACTGACATGTACATTTCCTGGCTTGTGTTCAGTATCTCCACTTACAATGCAGTACCTACTGTCACATTTGTTGACACATTGCCTGCCTGAATCCATTCAAGTGGCAACTGTGCTAACTGGACTATTCCTGTAATCAGAGAGTTGTACAACTGATGTACATTCCCTATCATTTCATGTGGCTATTTACTTAGGATGCAGCAAATGCTGTGAAAGTGCAGTCCCCCATCACATTGTTCACCTCCATGTTGTTTTCTATTCTGTATTGTCAACTCGGTGTACAATGTGTGGGCTAGGTGTTCATATACTGACTTACAGATCTCCTGTAATTCCTAACTAACTAACTTAACTTACATCTACTGTCACTTTACAATCAGACTGCAGTACCTGGTCTAGAGAGCTGTGTGACATTCTATCTAAGCACATGCAGTTGTGACTGTACAGTCAGTATCAGTAACTGGTATCGTGTGTAAATTGTCTTTGTAAAGCCATAGAAATCCTAAGTGTGCTAAGTTGTGTGTATCAACAATTACAGACCTGTACCATTCATGTTGCTTGCCTCATTCTTGCTGCGGATCGGTACTCATGATGCAGTACAAACTTTGGGGGAGGGGGTATTATCTGTGTCAACTAACACAAACACTAAGTGTCCTAAATTGAGTGTCCCTGAAAATCACTAATGTCTACCATTGATGTCCACACCCTCAGCTCTGATGTGGGTCTCTACTAAGGATCCAGTACCTGGTGTTGCAGTTTGAAGAGACATTACCTGACTGAAGCCATTCAAGTGACAACAATGCTAACTACACTTTACCTGTAATCAGGAAGTTGTACAACTTATCTGCATCACCCTTTTTTCCTCTGGCTCTTCACTTAGCATACAGCAAGTCTATGACTGTTCCTGTTACCATGGCTCTCCCTCCCTCCCTCCTTCCATGTGTGTCTGTTTCTCTGTGTGCAACTGTTGCTCAGGAGGAATATGTGCCACGTGATGTCTTCACACATACTAAAACAGTGGCACCAAACAGAAATGTAAATACACATGGTAGCACAAATCAAAACACAAAGATAACAATTCTGAAAAATACTGAATGTAATAGAGTGACATTAGCGCAGGGCCCTTCGGGCCTCATGCTCCTCCACCACAAAACACTAACATCAACAGTACTGAAATATACTAAATGTGAAACAGCAGCGGGAGCATGGGGCCCTTCCAAGCCCGCACTCCCACCACACAAAACACAAACATATACAGTACTGTAAAATACAAAATGTACTAGTGATAGGAGCATGGGGCCCTTTGGGCCCTGCACTACCACCACATAATGCAGCAGGGTGGGTTGGAGGGGTGCAAAGGGGGGGTCAACCCTAACATTCAATTACCTCACTTTTGTTGCAGTGGAACAACCCTAACTGAAGCAGTAAATGGAGTTTTTGCCTCTAATTTCCCTTGTTTTTGAGAATAATAATGAGACGTAGTGAACGTAATGCGGCAGCGAGAGCGCGGGGCCCACCACATAATGAAGTGGGGGTGGGCTGGAGCGGTGCAAAGTGGGATTCAACCCTAACATTGAATTTCCTTGCTTTTGTCACTGTGGAACAACCCTAACTGATACAGTCAATGGAGTTATTTGCCTCTAATTTCCTTCTTTGTGATAATGATAATGAGAAATAATGAGCGTCATGCGGCAGGGTGGGCTGGGGGGTGCAAAGGGAGGTTTAACCCTAACATTGAATTACCTCACTTTTGTCACGTTGGAGCAACCCTAACTAATGCAGTTATTTGCCTCTAATTTCCCTTGTTTTTGAGAATAATAATGAGAAATAGTGAATGTAATGCAGCGGCAGAACTACACATAGTGACATTGTGCCCACAAATGCAAATTGTTATGCACAAGGGGACACAAAGCAAAACACAAAGAGAAACAGTATTGTAGATACAAATGTGAAATGAAAATGGAAAGGGTAACGCACATGATGACGTAGAAGTGAACGCTAAGTGAAACAGGTACGGAACCGCAAATGGAAACAGTAACCGTTACAGTAATGTAAGCGCACAGTCTAGTTTTCCACAAAAGCTGCATAAAGAAAGACAGTGAGTACAAAGAATGTATGCATAATAATGGGCCTCGGAGCAGGTAAGGAGGACGTGGAATACTAAATTGCTTACATCTCAGGAACTGTATGACATAGAAAAAAATTTTAATTTTGTATGAATTATCACTTTCCTGGCTAGTTTTGTGCTTAGCCCCCATTAGGAGGCTAAGCATTTTTCCAACAAAAAGTCTGTATCTTGCACCATTTCCAAGATACGGGCCCTGAAAGGCATGGCGAACACAGTTATGTTATCCTATGGGAGAAAAGAGAGTTGGAGTGCCATAACTTTGCCCCTCCCTGTAATATTTTTCACCAAAACCACTGAAAGGCACATCTGTGAACTGTTGGCTGTCTTCACTGCAAATTCCAGCCCAAAACACCAAACTGTTATTTTGCAGCAGGGTGCCAAAGGATTGCTGCAATGCGTCAGACTTGTTCAACAGATGTGCATGGAATTTGATATGCGTGGTGGGACATGGTAGATCTCTTGATTTCCCAAATTTTGTTTCAGTCAGACTTACTGTCTGTGCACACCAAAATGCTGAGAAATGCACTTTTCGCCAGTTATGTGGGCAGCTTTTCAGATTTTGTCCATGGTTCCACTTGCCCATTGTGTGGTGTGCCACTCTGCAACTTAGAATGTTGAAAGCTGGTCAAGGAACATGCTGCTTTCTGTTTGGTGAAAAAATATTAATCCATTCTAAAGTTATTAAGTTTTAAGTTCCCATTATAAGTCTATGGGAACATTTTATAGTTATTTTGTGAACCAAGAATGGGGTTTTGGCCATCTAGTCCTTCTCATGATCAAATTATTTGCAGGCTCACAATCAAAGATTCTTTGATCCTGAGGAGGAACTAGATGGCTTGATTTGGAGTGACCAGATAGCCCAATTTAACAACTTTTAAAGTTAAATATTTCAGAAACAGTTTAGTCTTTTAACTTAAAATTTGGAGGTGTTGATGGGATGTCTTGTAGATGTGAATATGGTGTTCAGGTGTTGGAAAATGCATTTGTTGTGGAAATATGCATGGCACAATTTACATTTGTGGACAGCGTTTTGCATTGTGCTTGTGGCTTGAAATTTACAGGGTGGCTAGCCTTACTGCCATGGATGTACTTTTCAGTCATTAGGTTTGTAAAATGTAAACAGGTGCGGAATTCTGCCACTCTAACCAATCAAAATCTCAAACTGTAAAATGTTATATTTTGAACACGGTTTGGACTTTTACATTGAAATTGGTAGGGTATTGTGGGTATGTCATAGAGATGTGAACTATGCTATTTAGGTGTTAGAGAAATAATTTGTTGCCGAGATATTCAAGGATGTAATTGACATTTTCCCCATAGGATTACATTGCAATCTGTTTCATGACTTTCGGCCATTATTTCGGAAAGAAGCGAGATATAGAATTTTCTCTACTGCTAGCTTTGATCACCTTCAGGTGATCTAGTCATCAGGAAAAAGTTTGAAATTGTAGAGTAAGCCTGCAGTGTAATTTTGTTTGTACATTGCAAGGTTCATGATATATTGTGAAATTACTGTCATAAGGGTTAAAGAATGCCAGTCCAGTGCTTTTTGGTGCACATAGCTTGGAAACAATGTCAGATATGGGCACTGTCAATTATTGTAGCATTATATGCTCATTGTCATGGTTACAATGACATGTGAATTGTTTTTCTAGCTGTTACGGTTCCCAAGATATGGGCAAATTACTCTTACAAGCATTCGGTGGCCTTTCAGAATGCTGCATGGCTCTGTGGATATGTGTAAGTGGCAGCGCAGGCCCAGAGGGCCCGTGCCCCCTCAGATGCTTATTGTTATGCAGGTATGGGCAAGTTGGTGGGAACTCAGGGCCTTCTCCTACCAATACGTGCTTTTTAGTGGCTATTATTATAGGGTGTTACGAAGCAACTTCTATGTTAAACTCAAAATTGTGTGCATTAATAACTTAGGACATGTTCAAAGGATGTGCATGAAATTTGGTATGCTTGGTGGGGCATGGTAGATCTCTTGATTTGACAAATTTTGTTTCAGTCAGACTTATGTTTGTAGCACACCAAAATGCAGAACTTTTCGCCAGTTATGTGGGCAATTTTTCAGATTTTGTCCATGGTGCTGCATGGCTGTCGTGTGGTATGCCACTCTGCAATTTGGAACATTGAAAGAGTGTGGGTCAAGGAACATGCCACTTTTTGTTTGGTGAAAAATACTAATCCATTCAAAAGTTATTAAAGTTTTAAGTTCCCATTATAAGAATAAGGGGAAAATTTATATGGTTTTGGCCTTCTGGTCCCTCCTCACGATCAAACAATTTGCAGGCTCACAATCAAAGATTCTTTGATCTCGAGGAAAGGCCTAGATGGCCAGATTTGGAGGGACCAGCTAACCTCATTTTAACAACTTTTAAAATTAAATATCTCGGAAACGGTTTGGTCTTTTAACCTGAAATGTGAAGGGTGTTGACGGGATGTTGGGTAGTTGTGAATTATCATGTTTAGGTATCAGAAAATACATTCTTTGTGGACGTATGAGTGGCACAGTTTACATTTGGGACAATGCTTTGCATTGTGGTAGTAACTGAAATTTACAGGGTAGCTAGTTTTACTGCCATAGATGTACTTTTCAGTTGTTAGGTTTGTAAAATATAAACAGGTGTGGAATTCTGCCACTCCAACCAATGAAAATCTCAAACTTTAAAATGTTATATTTCGGACATGGTTTGGTCTTTTAAATTGAAATTTGCAGGGTGCTGAGGGGATGTCATAGAGATGTGAACTATGCTAAGTAGATGTTGGGGAAATAATCTGTTGCAGAGATATTCAATGAAGTAATTGACATTTTCCCATACGGTTACATTGCAGTCTATGTCATGACTTTTGGCACCATTCTCTAAGAAACAAAGCGAGATACAAACATTTCACTACTAGTAGCTTTGATCACCTTCAAGTGATCCAGCCACAGGAAAAATATTTGAAACCGTAGACTACACCTGCAGTGGAATTTTATTCATATGTTGCACGGTTCATGAAATATTGTGAAATTACCGTCTCAAGGGTTGAGAGTGCCTGTCCAGTGCTTTTCGGTGCCTGTAGCTTGGAAACAATGTGTGATATTGGTAAAGTCATTAATGTGGCATGATCTACACATTGTCACAGTTACAATGACACTTGAATTGTTTTTCTAGCTGTTACGGTTCCCAAGATATCAAAAATTACTGTTACAAGCATTCAGTGGCCTTTAGGAATGCGGCATGGCTCTGTAAGCTATGCATAAGTGGCAGCCATGACCCAAAGCTCCTTCTCTCCCCAGATGTATATTGTTATGCAGAAATGGGCAAGTTGGTGGGTGCACAGGGCCCTCTCCCACCAGTACATGCTTTTAGTGGCTATTATTATAGAGGTGCGGCCGTGCCACTATATTTAGGGTTATGAAACCACTTTTATCTTAAACTCAAAATTTTGTGCATTAATAACTTTGGACCTGTTCATCAGATGTGCATGAGATTTGTGTGCAGTGGGTCTTGGTAGATCTACCAAATTTAGTTGCGGTCGGACTTATGCTTTTGGGCACCAAAACACTGAAAATGCACTTTTCACCATTTATGTGGGCAGCTGTTCAGAATTTGTCCATGGAACTGCGTGGCTATTGTGTGGTGTGCTGCTCTGCTACTTGGCATGTTGAAAGAGCTTGGGACAAGGAATATGCCACTTTTTGTTTGGTGAAAAAATATCAATCCATTCAAACATTAATAAAGTTTTAAAATACCATAATAAGTATAAGGGAAAACTGATATGGTTATTTTGCGAACAAAGAATGGGGTTTTGGCCATCTGGTCCCCCCTCATGAACAAAGAATTTGCAGGCTCACAATCAAGGACACTTTGATCCCGAGGGAGGGACTTGATGGCCAGATTTAGAGTGGGCAGATAACCAATTTTAACAACTTTTAAAAATAAGTATCTCCGAAATGGTTTGGCCTTTTAACTTGAAATTTTAAGGGTGTTGATGGGATGTCCATAGATGTGAATTATGGCCCAGATATTCAAACTCGCCAGTCTGGGCGCAAGCCCTGCGCTGCTCAAAATAGTTGCGCGAGGGTGGCGAGTGATATTCAAAGGAGTTGCGCTGTTGAGCAACTCCTTTGAATATCGCCCAAATCCCAACGCTGCGCGTAAGCGCAGTGGAACTTAGCTACCGCAAGTTGCCAGAGTTGAGCATTCAACTTGCGGTGGCGCAAGTACCATTGCGCCATCGCGCAAATTTCCGATATTCAGAAGGTGACATGCAAATGGGGCCATAATTTATGCAAGGCACAGGGTAATCTGTCCATATGTTTCTGATGCAGTCCCTGCACCTTTTGTTGCCCTTCTCTGGCTCTCAATTTGGTTAATGTCCTTGTGCATGTGGCCTCCAGTACCGCGCCCAGTACTCAGATGGGGAGCTAACCAGTGTCTTATGAGGGATTATTACCTCCTCTTATGACTTGTGATACCTACTAGTCCACTCCTAACACCCCTAGCCTTACCTACTGCTTTAGAGGTCTGCTTGATGATTTCAGTGGGTGATGATGATGCTTAAGTCTCTTCTTCCTTTCTGACTGCCAGAGCTCCCCTCCCAGTTATAGGTGGTTTCAGGTTTCTCTTCCTATGTGCATGATCTTGCATCTTTGGATTAATCTCAGTTGCCCTCTCTGACCATTTCGGTGGTTTATCCAGATCTCTCATTCTGCCCACCTATCTGGATGATTACTCTGTTGCAGATTTGGGCATCTGCAAACAGACAAGCTTACCCTAGTCCATCCGTCATGTCACTACGAAGATATTGAAGAGACCGTCCCAGGACTGATCCTGAGGTACCCCACTGTGACTTGTATCTTTGGACTGTATACCATTTACCACCACTTTCGTTTTCTGCCCATCAACCATTTTCCACCCAGTTGACCAACTTCTAACCCATCCTGAGCCACCCAGCTTATTTATCAATCTTCATGTGAATGGTGTTGAAAGCTTTGTTGGTCACGGAGGCAATATGGACGTTCTCCTTGTCCACTACTCTGTTACCCAGTCAAGAAATCATGAGTAGTTTGACAGGACCTCCTTGTAAACCCATGCTGTCTTGGATCCTGTGTCTCTATGGTTCCAGGTGTTGCACTATCCTTCCTGAGTGCTCCACAATCTTCCCACTACTGAGGCAGACTGACTGGTCTGTAGTTCCCTGCCTCCTCCTCTAGCACTCTGTGGAGCGGGATCGATGAGCCCTTCTAGAGTCTTCTGGACCCTCCTGTCCGAGACCACTCAACAGTCTCTAATGGCCTGCTAGTTCCACCTTTATCCTGGTACCGGATGTATGCTATCAGGTCCTTGCCTTGTCCACCCTGGAGCTAGTGAGCTTTGTAGACTCTTTGTGAAGGGTATGTCACCTCCTCCCCCTGTGTCCATGGTGGGAGCTGTGGGCCCTGTCTTCCCTTCTCTTCAGTAAATACTGAGCAAAGATTTATTTAGATAGATGCTTAGGGTCATCTACCACATGCCCTTTCTCTTGGGGTTTAGCAATACCTCCCGGACTTTCTCCTTTCACTAATATATCTAAGAGAAATCTTGTCACCTTCTTTTACTATTTGTGGTTTGTGTTTCCTCAGTTTGGACTTTGCCTGCCTTACTGCCTTCCTGCCTTAGGCAGTTTCATATGCCCCTATCTTCATCCCGCTGGTTCTTATATCGGAAGGCCAGCCTTTGGCTCTGACCTTTCTGCTACTTATTTGAGAACAAAGGGTTTCCTTCTTCTTTTTACTTCCTTTCTGTCAACACAATGGATGTTGTTTCCGGTATGTATCCTTAATGCCCACTTTGTCTGTACCCCTCACCTGTGTTTCTTTTTTGCCAGGGCTAGTTTAACTCTGTTGGCCATCTTAACAAAGTCAGCTCCTTTGAATTCCATATTTTTGCCTTGGAATTGATGATTTAGATGTAGTGGCCAAATTAAACCATACCATGTGATGGTCATCGCCCCCAGGTGACCTTCTACCTGGAGATCTGTGGATCCTTCCTGTTAGTCAGTACTGTTCAGGATAGCCCAGTCCTTGTGGGTTGTTGTACCAGTTGTTTGAGGTCCTCCCTTGCAGGAATCCACCATGCATCTAGTTCTGGTAGAAGTTCCTGGTATTGACCAATCTGTATCCGCATGTTGAAGCCTCCCATTATAAGAACCTCCTTTAGCTGTCATGTTTTGTATATCTTCTAATAGTACTGTGTCTATGTCCTCCCACTGGTCTGGGGGCCTGTAGACAACCCCAGTTCTTATGGTTGTCCCATTTCGTTTCCCAGGGTGACCCACAGTTCTTCTGCCTCTTATGTATATTCTGAATTTGTAGCTTTGACATTTCTCTGACATATAGGCCACCTGTCCCTACTTTATTGCACCTCGGTCTCTTCTGAACAGTACATAGCCAGTACTGAAGTCTCTCAAGTGTGGTTACTGTATACCACATCTCACTAATTGCTACTATGTCCAGTTTAGCCTCTGACATTATTGCCTGCAGGTTGTCTGGAATCTTATTTCCAGGCTGTGAGCATTTGTGCATGATTTTCCATTGGCCAGATTTGGGTGTGTTAGTTGTTGGGTGAGGTTTGGCATTTCTCTGTGTGTCGATGGGGAGACAGACCTTTTTCTTACCTGGTGCATGCAAATGAAGTACAAACATGCTGAATCCCTGTTTGACCACTAGCTTGAGGGGGGAGGGTGTTCTCCCATTTGACGATGGGTGCTGCACCCTCCCATTTGCTAGTTTCAATATTCTGCAAAGATCGCCAAACTTCTGCCCCACACACTGACTCCCTCCTTAGTCAGATGCAGTCCATCAAATTTAAAGAACTTTCACCCCAGAACTGTTGCCAGTTCTCTACAAATCTGTGTGTCCTTTCCTGGCACCAGCCTGAGCTGACATGTTTAGCTCCCCCATGTCCCCTTCTCTGACCTTTCCGTCCATCTGCTCCTCCCAGACTGGCAGGATCTCAGAGAAGGAGATTTGGATGAAATGGATGATAGTTTGTCACCTAGTCTGGTCAGGTGTTCTCGGTCTCCACATTAATCGCTGGTGATCAATTGTCCCTATGTGTACCAGGATGTCAATGTTTTCTCCTGCTTTGTGAACATATTTTCCTTACACATTTCAACCATACTAAGCCATATTATTTATTACTACAATATATTATAGTAGGTTTAATTTTCTTACTACATGTTCTTAGCCTATTGTTATGTGCAGTTGAAAATATATGTTACAACTTCAAGTGATCTATGTAAGTATAAGTTCAGTAGACAGCGTTAGTATGACAGTACATACCTCATCTGATTTCTCTTTCTCTCTTTCTTCTTTCTCGCTCTTCCTCTGTCTCTGTTTCTCTTTCTTCCTTTTCTGTTCTCTTCTTCTCTCTTCCTTTCTCTCTCTTCTCACTTTCTCTTCTTCTTGTTTTCTGTTTTTATCTCTCTGTCTCTCTCTTTCTTTCTTTCTGTCTTTTCTTTCTTTCTTCTTTCTTTCTTTCTTTCTTTCTTTCTTTCTTTCTTTCTTTCTTTCTTTCTAAAGCTATGTAGCAGCCCAGTGCTTTGTTGTGAGGGTAAATCAAATAAATTATTAGAAAGATTACAGACAGTAGAAGGACAGTACCATATTTAAGTGTTGTTTTTTTTTTTTGGTGGGGGGGTCAGTGTGGTCTGCTTGCCAGAACTAAAGTTGTACATATACAATAAAAACAAACTGACAGAAACTGCAATGCAAATGGATTAAAAATTATGCCACTCAAGGCTACCACACTTGACATAATACTTACACAAAATGAAGTAGTCGCACACTTATTGTTTACTACACTATGTGTGAAATTTGTGTTACAGTCTTCACCTGTACCTGGCAAGGGTGTCAGACAATTCACCAGTTTTGGTGGATACTGCCACTCTGGTGATGGTCAAGTGTCACTGTCAGTGACTCAGTCAGCTAATTGCCATTGGCATCCTACCTACACCGCACCATATTAGTAGGCAGCCACTGTGCTAGTGCTTGTGAGACATCTTATGTGAACTTACTCTGTGGGTTAATATTTAGAGCAGAGAGCCCAAACCTACATCAATGTGTGTATTAATTGATGAACATCCCATGTTTTCACTTAGTGGACTGCAGCAGAATGATAGTTCTGCAGATTGTCTGTATAATGCTGATTCTGCTGGCTTGCAAGCTTGACAATTATAACCATATGGTGATGGTAGCATCCAAATCTTATAACGACATCATTAGAAGAGGGAGTTAAAATGTGTGAGATTCAATATGTTATAGGGTGCATGCTAACAGTTTTTGTAAGCTCTGATCTTTTTGCTTCCTGCACTTCTGCTCTCTGGGAGAAGACTAGGATGTGCAACAATGCAAAGATCTTTGATCATAGCTTATTTATTGCTTAAGCATTCAATGCAGACAGTGTATTATATCTCACATTGCTTGCAGCCAGCATTGCCTCTTTAGATGTTAGCATAAGGGCCTCGAATTAGAAGATTGTGGAAAGGTTACAGTCTGGTGAAAATGTTAGCTTGCAAGTTAATAGAATCTGTGTGATACAATTGCTGCAGTCAACTGCAGTAATCAGTAAAAGTAATACAATTGATGGAGTTCTTGTAATGCATACAAATAGACCACTTTGGGTAATAAATGTGAACATTGGTGTGTGGCTGGCTCAGTAGTCTTAGTGTTGCTGATTGACTGTTCTCCCCAACACTCTGGAGTAATTAATAAAATATGTGAAAGTCAATGTGAATGACCTTAGGTAGCAGAAGATTTGGCAGAAGCAGAATAGTGAAAAATATGATTCTCTTCATCTATATTTCTTAAGTATAGAAAGGGCAAAAGTCAACAAATATAAAACTTCCCCCATCATCATCATGTCCCATTTATCAAAACTGGACCATTCCTTCTAACACTGCAGTGGCATTATTAGCTTACTGATTCATCCATAATCACAGTAAATTGTCGGGATAAGCTTTTGTTACAGGCAGAGCTGAGGCTACTGGCTTATAAGTTATGATCTTACAGTAACTGCTGTGTGTTAACTTCACTACCTGGTGGTTATTATGGTTCAATGTTTTGGTAAATACAGTATGGAGTCTGTAGTGCTTATGTAACTGTAGTTTACTTTTGGCTTTTCCTATTCCCACCCTTGTAGGTAAGCTAGGTAGTGAGTAGTGAATAGAAAGCCCAGCACCAAGGGGAGCAGAGCGCTGGAGAAGGAAGAGGCAGGGGTGGATGGTGGATGTTTTGCAATGCACTAAATGTGGAACTGAAATGGGAGGCTGGCCTTTATTAGAGATGTGGGAGTAGTATCCTCCAACATTGAACCTTGGGATTTAGCCCTCCCATTCAATGTTTGGTGAATAGTGTAAGGGGTTATAGTGCTTATGTAATTGTAGTTTACTTTTTGGCTTTTCTCTGTTCCCACCCTTGGTAGGTAAACCAGGTAGTTAGTAGGGAATAGAAAGCCCAAAAAGATTACCTCTTGCAACTCATGGAGAGTATGACTAGTAGCACACAGGACAGGGCTCCCCCCCAGGTGGAAGAAACCTCTGAGGACCCATGGCTACTGATCCACCCATCCTCAGGGCAACCTAAGAGGAGATGATCCTAGGTTCTTACAACCATATTCTAATTTCTGAGTAAAATGAACTGTTTGTAGAGATGATGTTCCATCTTCAAAGTCTGTTGAATGATGCAGTCCAGAAGGTTGATCCTGATGCTGATGAGGCAGGTCCATTCTGAAGGAGTGTCCAGATCCTGAATATGGATTAAGTCCATCTGGAAAAGAGATGAACGTGGTCCAGGATTCCAGTGGGGTATTGGTTGCTATTCAATGGGATTACAGAGTCAATGCAAGCATGAAGTGCATGAGTTGATTAAATGAGCTTCCAGACTCTGAACTGTCGGAAGTATGATGAGTTATGAAATTCTTAAAGTAATCTATTAGACTTTGTAGAGGGTTTGACATCCGGATTAGGGATTCAAGGCTATGTGCGATGTGTCGCTATGTAAGCACCTATGGATATGATGAAGGTTTCGGGCAGAAGCTTTAGGTACCAGGTAGGAGGGGTTAATGTGTAAGATTTTTGACCAGTGAAGGAAGGGTGGTATATACTGTACAGATGGTAACTGGATATCAGTGGGAATAATTGGAAAGTTCAGTAAATGAATCCAGAGGGTTGACAAGAGTTATTGTAGCTATAATGAGATTTGCATAGGCTCATATTGAGGAAGAACTGCTAGTGGAAAATGGTGGATATGGGTACTGCTGTGGCTTAGTTGCCCATGGCAGGAGCTTAAGTGGCAATGGTGACTTTGCAGTGCTGGATCATCTAATGTCTTAATGCTGAGGGGAGCCTGAGAATGGATCTTTGAATGTCTATGAACTGATGTGGCAAAGGGAAGTTGAGAACATTGTAGAATGCAATGGGAGCCTAGCATGCTTAGTCAGATATAGGACTGTTGTGTGGCATGAGAGATAATGAGACAGCCTGGTCAGTTGCGGATATGCAGATTGAGGAATCAGTAGAAGCCTGCCCTCAGTGATGGTATTCACTGGAGGAAGTATGAGAAATAAATTCAGATGGATCAGTTAAAGGGACCACTGGATGGATAGCTGGTATGATTTAGGGTAACATGATAGAGATATGTCAATAACAATGAGTTATGGTGACATCCAGGGCCAGGGAACAGTGGCTCTGATAGAGTAACTTTTAGCAAGATAGCTAGGCACTAGATAGCCAATGATACATGTTCTGGGATAGTTGTTAGACAAGGTCTTAGGAACATCCAGTGGCTATTAAGGGAGCACAATTTGAATAATGTGATAGAACTGAGTCAGCACTTTTAGGAGAAGTATATGAGGAGAAGGTATACTGGATGTTATCAGCAATGCTATGAGGTATCCTACAGTTTTCGTTATCCTTAACAGTAATGGTTATGGAGTTGGTACATCTCAGAGAGAATTAGGGTCATGTTTACAGGTAAGAAGATGGGAGTGAAGGAGGATCCACTAAATCTGAGATCTTATGAAGACATTGGAGGTAGGGATGTCCATGCTGCCTGAAGTAACGGAACATATAAGAAAGCATCCTGCAGAGTTGGTTGAGAGATGAGACCTTCAATAGTCCAGTCAAATAGGATTCCAGAAATGGATCCTGGGGAGGTTATTGGGAAGTTCTAATGATTTTATGGTAATGTAAGAGTCTATAGGGCATGCCATTCAAGGGATGCTGCTGGAATAAGGTTTCCTCAGGTGAGAAGAACAGGTAATCCATAGAAAATTGGTAGAAAGCTGCGGAGTAGTTGATCAGGCAGAGATGCTGGACGTCGATAGTTGTAAGACTGCCCAACAAGAGACATGACAAATATGCAGGATCCCCAAGCCACCAGGGCAGAAAGGAGGAAGGCAGCAGTCCAGGGATGGAGGGCAGAGGCCAAGCAGGAGCCCACCAATTGAAAGATGGATTCAGATGAGCAGACAGCAGAGACCAATCAGTACAGACAGTGGCTGGAGCAAGTAAGATACAGGAATGGGGGCAAGCACTACAGCAAACTGTAATAGAAAGCAGGAAGCTGCATTAGGCCTCAGGTGTTGGATCCATGTATGACTGAGAAGTGAATCCAGGTACCAGGTTCTGTGAAGTTGAGGCATGAGGGTCCCACTGCCGAAAAAGATGGTGACAGAACATGCAGCTAGCAAAAGGCATTGCAGCGGAGGTGTATAAGGTTCCCAAGTCCAAAGGAAATAGCACATGCAAATTGCTGATAGCAAACGACAGTGATGAGGAATGGGTTCCCACCTCAGATGGAGATGGCAAACTTGCATTGCTGACAGTAAAAGGGTAGCAGAGATGCTGAGAAGGTTCCCACCTCAAAAGGGGATGATGAACAGGGAATGCTGAAAGGGAATTGCATGGGAATTGCTGATGGAAGACCTCTGGATGGAATGAGGGCAGAATAAGGGGAAAACTGTAAAAGGGCACAGGTCCTTGAAGATGAGCAAATGGCACATAACCAGCAGAAAGCTGGGGGGGATACAGGCAGACATGTCTGTGAAATCAACAGGGAAACAAAATTGTCCAGAGTAGCAATGGGGGGTAGATGGCAGCTTGGATCTGAAGATCTGCAGATTGGAAAAGGTTAAGTTGGAAGGTAAGTCACAATGATGATGCCCAGGACTAAATGTGGAAGTGGAAGACAAGCAGCAGAGAAGTCCAGGAGTCTGATGGACTGAGTGAAGGTGAAGGTGGAGATTGAACAGGCTGGTGGGGTCCTAATCCAGCAAATGAGGAGGCCAAGGTAGGGAAAAGTACATTGAGTACATATCGAAGGGAAATGGATAAAGTAGTCCTGGTCCCAAAGGGAATGCAACAAATGGGTATCAGTTATAGAATGCAATTGGTTGAAACAGTAGGTTGAGCTCCTCGCTGGTGACCCAGGTTCGGAATGGACTCGGGCTGTCGGGTCGGCTGGGAGGAGAAGGATTGAGTGCCCAACTGCTTGCTGTCCTCTCCTGGAGGGGTGGGAAGCTTTCGCGTACACTATCACCACCACCACCTGGGGAAAACTGGATGGGTGTGTGGCAGGGAAGGCAAAGCAAGGGGACAATGTCGGCAGAGGACCAGAGCTGCGACATCTCAGCATCGGATCTGGATGTTCCAATCTGCACACTGACGCCAGGGGCTTGTACTGAGTAAAGCTCAGTGCTTGGATCTGGGTGACAAACCCTCAGCATCATGTCTCATGTAGGACTGGGGCAGACTCTGCTAGCACACACTCTACCAAGAACTAAAGGGGAGGTTGGGGGAGCCTCTTTCTACTCTGTCTGGGGTAACTGGATGCCCTTAAATGTGTACTAGGGAGGTGTGGCACTCTAGAAGCAGACCACCAGATCGTGCCTGGAACATATCAGGTGCCTGTGTGGGGGTTCCGAATGAGGAGATCAAGTGTGGCAAAAGGTAGGAGGATAAAGGATAAGTAAAAAAAAGAAGAAACAGTGAGATTGACTGCAAATGGGATATAGTGATCCCATTCCCAAAAGGAATGCAGCAACCAGGTATCAGGTGTAGAATGCAGTCATTTGAAACAGAAGATTAAAGACAAAGGTTCCCATCTTTGATAGTTGGGGTGAGCTAACCTTCACTCGATGCTGCACCAGGTTGAGTTTAGAGATGGAGACTGAGGAAAGTCGACCGAGAGTATAACTGGTTAAGACTGGAGGAAGAGGAAACAGGGCCCCATCCCCAGTAGACAGGGCATGCCTACCTGCACTGCTATGCCTCAGTAGGCAGAGTTAGGGAAGAGGCTGTTGGACTGCTGGTATGGGTTGATTAAAGAAAGGGCAGCTGACAGCTGTGTAGGAAGATGTAGGTAAACAAAAGCAGCAAGTCAGCAGGTGTAGAACGGGAGGAGAAAATTACCATAAATGCCTTTAAAGAGGGGAGAAGGTAATCCAGGGAGGAGCATGTGATGCAGCAGTGGAATGGAATGAATAACTGATTGCCGAGTAGGCTGCAATGGCAATTATTTATGCGAGGGTAGTGGAAGCCATGTAGGCAAGAAAGCAGGGCAAATCATATAGCTTACATAAAGCATGCTGCTGCTAATTTGAGCCATGATATGCCGCTGCGACACCCCAGTCCCCACTGTGGAAATAACAGGGGGCCACAGCTGAACATCCTGAGACCAAACAGCAACTGGAAGGATGGTAGGGTAGAGACCTGAAAGAGGCACCAGGACTGGCAGGGCCGAAGGAAGGACAAGCCATAGGGATAAAGGTGAATAGGAAGCAACAAGGACTGAGTGAACACTACAAGAGGCAAAGATGAGGGAGTGAGCATGAGCGGTGTGAGTGATAGGCATGCTGAAAGGTTAGGAAGTACCAGGGATAGGCAAGGTAACACAGAAACAATAGGCTGAGCAGGGGTTAGGAATGCTGGGACTAAGAAATGTTAAGATAGAAGCAGCATGGGTGTCAGGCATAAACTGTTAGGGAAGGATGATTGGAAGAAATACAGAGGAAGTGCAGGTGCCAGATGATGGCAGAGGGGACACAGGACTGGTACAGTAGAAGGGGCTAGGAGATGGAGACGGAGTGCCTGTGGGAGGAGTGTGAAGCACCCCAAAAACAGCAGGGAGCCCTGGACATGGGCACAATGAGGAGGGGGGACCAAGTAGCAGGGAAGGGAGGAGCAGCTCTGGGAAGGAAAGAGAAGGGGCATACAAGGAGAACCAGGGACTGGAGGGAGGGAGGGAACGACAGGGAAATACATGTTTGCAATAGGAGATGGAAGACATTGCATGGAAACTGTAAGGATGGAAATGAGGTGCCCTCATTTGGAATGCAGCAGGAGCTAAAATATAGCATTCATTTGAAAGGTGGAATTCACACAGGCATGGGAATTGTAGGATAAGGACAGTTGCATAAAAGAAAACATAAACGACCATGGCTCTTAGCTGAACAAAACTTACATGTTTCTGTGTTGCCAGGATGGGTTCTTTTCAAAAGGTGAAAAACAGGTTCACTTACTTTGGAGAAGAATAGCAGGGAAGCAAGACTATTAATGGGGTCATTTAGGAGCCCACTCAGTGAAGAGCCAAGAGTCCACCACAGAATACGTGAACATTGGCAGCGACAGCTAGTAGAGAACCAATACAGATGCAATGGGTTGCAGAGCAAGAGGCATGGCAATGAAGGGGAAAACTGGTGGACATCCATAGCTGAGGAATGGGGAGCAGACACAGGCAGGATCAGGAGGGAAAAGATAGGTATCACAAGGGAGGATACAGAGGAAGGGTGTAGTGGCCACCAGGGAAAGGAGGAGAGGACACGGGCTACGCTCAAAGGAAGTCAGTTGGAGATGGGGATGAGCAGCACAACAGAGCAATGTCATACAGCAGGGACCCAAGCCTGCAAGCAACTGGGTGACCAGAAAAGGACTGAGCAGGCAAGCAGGGTAAGTGGGCAGGAGTAGAGGTGAGCGGGTGACCAGCAGGGCCAGAAAATAAAACAAAAGGAAAAGTAGCTATGGGAACAGCAGGGTGGGAGTGGGCCAAGACCGGACAGCACCGGCAACGGGAAAGGGAACAGGACAGGGAGAACAGGGGAAGGAAGGGAACAAGGGGAATGGGAGCTGAGTGGGGGAAAACAGCCCCAAAGGGAGAGGTAGCATGGCAACATTAAGAACAGAACAGGACGGGGGGGTGCAAAGAGTAAAAGGTGCCAAAAGCATGGGAGAGGGACCAAAAGGAAAGATGCAGACACAGAGGGAGCACAGGCAAACGGGGTGAGAGGAAAGCAGCAAAAGAGGAGGCAGAAGAAGGAGCTACAGCCCACGAGCCATGCAGGAGCCAGCGCTTGCAAAGGAAGAGGGTTTTGCAACACGTTAAATGGGGAATTGCCATGGGAGGCTAACCTTTATTAGGGATGTGAGAAGAGTTATTCCCCCACACTGAACCTTGGGCTTTAGCCCTCCCATTAGAACTGCTTAAATGCTCATTGTTAGGCCATTACTGTGATGAAAATGACATCATGACATCATAGTGAACAAATTGTCAATTGTAAGTTCTGAACTGATTGTGAATGATTATGAAGTTGAATGAATCAGTAATGAAGTTAGCTGGTGCAAGTGCATTTTTGGTGATTGTTTTGTACCCCCAACCTAGTGTCCATTCATTTTACTGCCAAGTCATCTACTTCCCACGCCCGTGGTGAAGTTGATGAGTTTGCCTCAACTATGATGGGAGGTGGGGGTCAGTAAATGTTGGAAAATACTTGTAATACTTGCAAGACCTGAAAGTGGCTGAGAAGTCATTAATCATGCCACATTGTCATGCTATTGGTGCAGTGATGAGCTGAGTTCACCCCAATGCAAGGACAAGGTGGCAGTGGCAGGTTTAGCCAGTGTCAGTGTGCAGTGTGTGACTGAGTAATGTGTCAACCCCACCATACCCTTCCGTCTGTGACCTCTGCCACATTACTGGTTGCTCACTCACACAGCTGCTTTCTGCCATGATTTTATGATGAATGATGAGTGCCTCTGGCTGTTGACTGTACTATGTGGTCTGTGGAGAAAGATGATGAATGATGATGATGATGATGATGACCATTACCATTATTATGACTGTCTGAAAGCAGAAGACCTCATGTGGTGAACTAACTGAGTGCTGACCATGAAGATTGCATATCTCAGTTGCACCACCAGCGTCACCTCAAGCAGGTGAACTGGTGAGACAATGCTGTGGTTTGAATGGGGTGGATGGGGCTCCTGGTAAGGAGAGTCAGGAGACAGTCTATAAGTTTGATGCCCAGCAGGCTTTATTCATACCACAGGAAAGGTAGACACAGCCACAAGGGAAGAGGGGAACCAAACCAAATATGAACAGTATGGAATGTTCTGTTATATCCTTAAGAGGTGCACCTTGGCCTAAGGCCATTATCTGTTAAGCTCTATACTATGGTTACACTAAATGATTTGGTAAACAGTTTCAGAACACCTATTACTCTATGATGATATTAGACAATCACTGCAGTGAACAATGGAAACCAGTTGTAGACCCCGAGGGGCCAGGTGGAGTAACCACCTCTAAGAGTTTACTGGTGTTAAAGGAAGTCCAACTTTCACCTGCCATCTTCATGCACACAGCTAAAGCATGAAGAAGCAATGGGGAAAAAAGGAAGAATGGGGTTCCTGCTTGGTACCTAGCTACAACTATGTGAAAACCTAGGGAGGTTAAAGGGATGTGAGAGATTTTAAACAGACCCTGATTCTTCAGCCAACCCACTCTCTAAGGTTGCTGGAATACTTTAGCACAAGAGAACAGAGATCTGCTGAATTCTTCCCCAGCAAAACCCTCAACCAGGTCTGCCAAGGATGAAGGAACAAAGATTTGTGTTGAATCCACTTGAAAGGATTGCCAAGGTTGTTGATCAACTGCAATTTCCTGGAACAAACTATCAACCAGGGCTGCCAAGGACAAAGAAACAAAGACTGGCTGAAGTTCCTTGGCACAAACTTTCAATGGGGGCTGCTAAGGATGAAGAAGCAAGAACTTGGCATCGAATCCACTTACAAGGATGAAGATCTGTTGCAGTTTCCCCGACAAAAACCCTCGACCAGGGCTGCCAAAGATGAAGGCACATTGAAGCTTCTTTGGTGATGGATGTACAAGAGGATCTCCAAGAACAAGCTCATCCCCAGAGGACAACATGGTGCAACCAGGATGGGACAAGCAGGAAGAGTAGGATGCAGGATGAAGATCAGAGTCCAGTAGTGTCCAGAATAAAAAAACAATAAACCAGCGAATGCGGATGCAGATACACACTGGCCACGTTGGACTCAACTATCGGCAAATGACTGGTAGTGATGGGCAAGGCTTCTTCCAGGACATTCCACTTCCAGGCTGACCAAACCATAAGGAAACCAGGAGCTGGCAGTCACGAGTCACACAGGGTTGCATTGGTTTCAACCAACCGGACAACAGAGAAGGGTGTTGCTGTGAAGTTCTTCGCTGGCTGGAGACTGCTTGCGTGAAAAATCAGCTGTGAACATCCTCACCAGGAGTGTTGTGGAAGGAGATTGAGTCCATAGACATTCAGTTGGCACTAAGTCACTGGTAAATACACTTTTCACTGCACCAAGGTGTTTGTTATTGCTCTGGCAATTTGCCAGGAACAGGGGCAACCTGGGAGAATCCAGGGCAACCTGTTTGTTGCAGAGGAAATTTGCCAGGAGCAGGGGCAAATTACCAAAGTCTAGGGCAATTGTTCGTTGCAGGGGGCAATCGGCCAGGAGCTGGGGCAAATTGCTAGAATCTGGGGCAACTGTTCATTGCAGGGGCAAATAACCACAATCCCAGTATAACACAGTCTTGGTACTTTGCAATCAACACAACATTTCAGGTACTAGTCAATACACAGTTCATCAGATGACAGTCACTAGATAGCAGCTGTGTGCTGAGCACCTTTCTTTTGCTGACCCTCCACACTTGTGGGTCCCTTTGGGTACTTGGAGCTGGCTACCCCCTGATGCATCTCAGGATAAATGCCCTTCTAGTCCCCAAGCCTTCCTCTCCCCTACCCACTGGGCTTACAGGTGACCAAAGGGGAAGCTGTGCCCCTGTCACTACTGTGGGGTTTTACCCTTTGTGGCCACCTGGCCTACACTGCTGAGCCCTCTCTCTATGGGTCTTGCTACCTCCTTTAAGTACTTTGCTATTATTCTGCCCCTTCAATTTCAGGCTTAAAGCTGCCCCCTTTCAAGAGAATTGGGGCCTTTTGCTGCTCCTCAAATCTTTAGTGGGCCTGATGTTGCCCCTTTAACCATGGGCCTCTTCTTCTGGGCCTCTTTTACTCTTCAAGGGGCTTTCTCCTTGTTGCTGGGTCCCTTTTAACTCTTTAGGCTGGACTGTGCCCCCTTTAATTCCTTTGGGCTAGTCACTCAAGGCTTTCCCCACCTTTAATCTTCTGGGCCTTGCTGCCCTTTTAAATAATCTATTGACCTGACCTATAGGCAGGCCCCTCCCCATGGGTGTCGCCATGCCCTAAATAATTAAATTAAAGACAGGGCCTCTCACCTGATTCCCCAGTAGCGCTTTCAGGCTAAAACAATGTAACATTTTATTTTAAAGTAATTCTGGTGGTCAACACTCTTCTCTGTGCTGCCACTGACTCATCACCCCAGCCCAGGGTGTAGATGATGCTCGGAGGAGGGAGGTCTTGATGGAAGAGAGAGGGAAAACTGGCACAGGAGGCAGCAGGCAGTGCAGCGGATTGCAGGGAGCCTTGCGGGTCTTTGCGGCTCCCAGCAGCTCGGTTTAAAGATGTGGCTCTTCTCTCGCCGTCGATGTGGGACCAAACATTTTACAATTTAAAATAAACAATAAACAGGGCTGAACTGAGCCCACACTGCCACAGGGAATCTGCCTCTCTTTTTCCTGGCACCAGACTGCCAGACTCGACCGCAGGACCCAGGGCGCACAACAGGAGCAGCAGTCTTTGGAAGTCTTCACTGGCTGGAGGAGGTGGAACACTGCAGAATCAACAGAACCTGCTGCACAACCACAGGTAAGTCACCAGTCTCTGTTGCACTTCTGTGACCTTCTCCACTCCACAGCCCAGCTCGATCTGCTGAGAAACAGCTGTTTCTCCTTTGAAAAGGCGCCCGGGGTTCTGATTCTAGAACTTCGAGCCCGTGCCCAAACCAACAGCTCAAGATTTGAAAATGAGCACCACATGCCCACCAGGGACAGCAGCCACAGTGCGTGGGTGTCCATTCTCATGCTGCCTGCTCCAGGCAGCAGAGAAGAAAAAATTACTTACCATAGTGATGTTGTTTCTTCTAATGGAGTCTTGCCGTATTCTGACTATATGCAGCTAGCCCCAGCACTTTAACTGCTCCAGAGAAGAAAGGGTTAACTCTGCAGGAGCATAGAACATTGAGCTTGAGCTCAGTTTTCAAACCTCTGTCCCTGGTACATTCCTATGTAACCATCAGATTCTTACGAGCACTAAACTAACTAACTAAATAACTATAGAAATTGTTTGAAATTTTAGCCATAGGCAAAAAAATACTTGGGTCCATAAGACTCAAGTCAAGAACCCAAAAATAATTTTATGTAGATAGTGATAATAAATAACAATAAACAGAACACAAAGAAAAGAACCCAACCTAGCCAGGATGGGTGCAAAAGGCACACCTTTGGAGTGCAACACTGTACCTGCCAACCCACATCCCAAAAAAAACAGTTTCTGAGAGGGGAGGCAGGAAGGGAGGTCAGAATACAGCAAGACTCCGTTAAAAGAAACAACATTACTATGGTAAGTCATTTTTTCTTCAAACAACACGAAGTCTTGTTGTATTCTGACTATATGCAAACTACCAAGCAGTTCCCCCTGGAGGAGGGAATCACAGAACCTTATTTTGGGAACAGTCTCTGCAGTACTGCTGTGCCAAACCTAGCATCACTTCTTGTCTGAATGTCCAGAGAGTAATGCTTGGTGAATGTATGAACCATTTTCCAGGAGGCTGCTTCATAGATTTCCACTAGAGAAATATCCCTAGCTGCTACCAAGGAGTCAGCTGAACCTTGGTTGAGTGAGCCCTCAGGCCTGAGGGAGGCTCTTTTCCCAATTTTGAGTAACATAACTGAATGCAAGAAACAATCCACCTGGCAATAGTTCTTTTAGTGGCAGGTTTACCTTTTCCCACTTATCCATAAGTGAGAAACAACTGGGTACAGTCACTCTTATGGGCCTTAGTATGCTCTATATAATAGCTTAATGCCCTCTTCACATCAAGACTGTGCAATCTTTGCTCACCTGAAGAAGAATGGTCAGTGAAAAATACAGGCAAAGACATGGATTGATTCAGATGAAAGTCTGAAACCATTTTGGGAAGAAATTTTCTATTCGTCCTAAGGACCACCTTATCCCTATGAAAGGAGATGAAGTCATGTTCCACTGGCAGGGCCTGTAATTCACTGATTCTCCTGGCAGAAGTAATAGCTACCAGCAACACAGTCTTCCAAGTCAGGTACTTTATCTCAGCTGAAGATAAGGGTTCAAAGTGGGCTGCATAAGCTGTGCAATATAGATATTCAGGGCCCAAGCAGGAGTAGGCTCACTAAATGGAGGGTTGATATGAACCAGACCCTGAAAACTTACTGAAACAGGATGAGAGGTAGGGAGATCCTTCCTGCAGAAAGAAAAGCAGACAGCTGCTAAATTAACTTTAAGAGTAGCAGGCCTGAGGCCTAAAACTGTTCCGATGAACCAGATAATCCATGGCTGTGGCAATGCCTGCTGAATTTGGCTGAATGTTCCTCTGGGAATACCAAATGCTGAATCTTTTCCATTTAGAATTGTGAACTTTTCTGGTGGAAGGTTTCCTAGAAACCTTAAGGATATCAATACCCTTGAGAAAGATGCAGACCTGCATATTCTAGCTCTTCAAGAGCCAAGCTTTGAGTCTAAGAGACTGAAGATTGGGATACCAAATCCTCCCTGAGAGAAAGTCAGGAGGTCATACCTCCTGGGAAGGAGAGTGAATTGTCACTGCCAGAGACAGCAATAGGGGGTACCATGGTTGCCTGGCCCAATCTGGAGCCTTTAAGATCACTGTGCAGGGCTGAGACCTGATCTTTAGCAGTACTCTGAAAATCAGAGGAAAATGAGGGAATGCATACAGAAACCTGTTTGTCCAGTCCAACAGGAAAGCATCCTGAGGAACAGACCCCAACAGAAGAGGTCTGCAACAGAACAGAGGACGCTGGTGATTGTCTGGGGCTACAATATCTCTGGAGTGCCCAATCTGCTGAAAACGATCTGAAAGACTTGAAAATTCAGGGACCACTCATGGTGACCCTGAGAAATTCTGCTGAGTGCATCTGCCAACACACTGTCTTTCCCTGGGAGAGGCTTTGCTATCAGGGAAGTCTGAAGAGACTAGGCCAGCGACCATACCTTCATGGCTTCTGTGCACAAGGCGTGGACTGAGTGCTCCCTTCTTTGTTTATGTACCACATGGTGGTGGTGGTGGTGTTGTCTGTCCTGACTTGCACCACTTTCCCTTGAACTGATTCTGAGAATGCCTGGAGGGCTAGAAACACACACTGAGTTCCAGGAGATTTATGTATAGGAGAGACTCCTGCTGAGACCAGTGCCCTGCGAGTGAGGTCCCCCAGGTGGGTTCCCCACTCCAGAAGAGAGGCATCTGTGGTGAGAACCACTGAAGATGTCTGATTGAGAAAAGGAATGCCCTGTCTGAGATTGTCCTGCTCCAACCACCATTGGAGAACTTGGACAAGAGTCTGAGTCACTGGAATTAGCTTGGTGAGAGGATTCTTCTTCTGGGACCAGAAGGACCTTAAGTGGAACTGAATGTCCCTCATCTGGAACCTGACTCCCTGGACCACTGCAGCGGAAGCTGCCATGTGGCCTAAAAGCTGGAGGAAATGTCTGGCTTGCCGAGGCACCAGGGGTAGAAAAGAAAAAGCTAGGTCTGTAAGAGGTCTGTAAGAGCCTTCACCCTTGAGAGAAAGGAAGACCTTTGCCTGAATAGTATCCAGCTCTAACCCATGAAGGTAAGAAGCTGAACTGGTTCCAGAACTGACTTGGATGAATTGAGAAGAAATCTCAGGGAACCCAGAAGCCTCTGAGTCACCCCCAGAGCTGATCTGACTTGGTCTGAGGACTGGTCTACAATGAACCAATTGTCTAGGTAAGGAAACACTAAAATTCCTGCCTTCTGAGGAAGGCTACCACTACTGCTAGACATTTTGTAAACACCCTTGGAGCAGATGTTAGGCCGAAGGGCATTGCTCTGAACTGGTAATGACCTGAGGGCAACTGAAACCTGAGGTACTTTCTGTGGGAGCATGTGATAGGGACATGAAAATAGGCATCCTTGGGGTCCAGGGAAGCTAGCCAGTCTCCTGGCCTCAGAAAGGGAAGAATTATTCTGAGTCACCATTTTGAATTTTGGATTTGTGATATGTTTGTTCAGATACCTTAGGTCTCGGATGGGTCACCACTCCCCTGTCTTTTTCTGGGTAAGGAAGTATCTTGAATACAAACCTTTCCCTCTGTGAGGAAGAGGCACTTTCTCCACAGTTTTCAGGAGCAACAGTGCAGAAACCTCTGCCTCCAAGGCAACTGTTTCCTTGGTGTGGCAGGTTTGAAGGACCTTGCTCTCATTTTGGGAATCTGTTGAAACTGAGAGCAAGTCCCTGGCTTACCACTTCCCGGACCCATTTGCCTGAAGTGATAGACTTCCAAGCCAGGAAGAAGTAAGCCAGCCTGCCCCCACTGGAACTGAGATGGTGACCCGGTCTGACACATCAGGGTGTCTGTTTGGCAGGAGCCTTAGGCTGTGAAGAGGATACAGCCCTGCTCAACCCACTTCTGCCTCTCCCTCTCCCTCTTCCTCTGTAGAACCCCCTCTGTTGGAAAGGAGAGGAGGCCTGGACTTGGCAAAAAGGCCTGTGAAAATGACTGCCCCTGCCAACCCTAGACTGCTGCTTTTGTGGAGTGGCTTGCCTTTCCTTGGCCACTGCACTCCTGTAGGTGGGTCCTGTATTCATCCATCTTTTTCATATATGTCTCTGTTTGCTCCCCAAACAGAGAATTATCTGTTACAGGAAAATCCATGGCCTTAGCCTGGCTATCCTGTGAAAGCTAGTACATCTAAGCCAAGCAAATCTCCGCAGGGAGACAGATGTAGCAATGACTCTAGATGCCACATTGTTGGAGTCTACAGCAGCATGAAATTGCACTTTGGATGCCTCTAGGCCACCTGCTCCAGCTCCTTGACCAGCTGGGAGGGCATTCTTTACTAGTTTCAGAACAGTATCCCACCTAGACTTCTGGTACCCAGCTGTATAGACCACGGACGCTGCCTGTCTGAGTCCCAAAGAAGATGCCAAATATTGTTTTTTGGCCATGGCATCCACCTTCCTGGAATCCTTATCTGGGGGGGGGGGCATGAATCCAAGGGAATGATAGCCTTGTCACAGGTTGCAGCCTGCACTACCCCAACATGGCTGCAATGATTATAAAGGAAATCCATGCCAGAACCTGACAGCATATACCTCCTATCCATTTTCTTATCCACAGGGGGTATAGAAATGGGAAGCTGTAAAATCTTTTTTTTTGTCTGTTTGCCCAAAGATTTATGTAAAGGAATAGACAATCTCTTTGACTCTGGAACATCCATCATTTCCACATAGTCAGGTTCTTCCTCCTCTTTGGAAGCTTCCACAACTGGAAGCTGGAGAGTTTCTTCCACCTTTTTGTGAAACAAGAAGTGGGAAGGAGACTCAGAAAGCATGGGAGGAGAAACATTGGTAGGCCTGTCTGGGAAGATGTCAGGCTCTACAGGCTCATCTAAGCCTCCAAAATCATCATCATCAACATCATCATCTGGATACTCAGGATCTCCTTCCCATTCAACACCATAAAAATCCTCTGGATCATAATCCGAAGGAGCTGGAACCGTCTGAACCAACCACATGCCAGAAGGAGTCAGTTCGGATGGAACCGGGTGAAGCGATTGAACAATACTTATTGTGCTTGCAATTTCCTCAGTGGTTGGGATCTGAGGGGTTGAATCCGAACAGGCTTATTTTCTCTTCTTTTTTGATGGAACTGATCCCGCAGTGTCGGCCTTCTTTTTGCCTGAGGAGGTATTGCCCAGGTCATTAGGCACCTCCTTAGGTTCGGCTGGAACCAAACCGGGCTGGCCCTCTAGTTCTACAGATTTTTCGGCCTCTTTCCTTCAGCCTAGCTAGATGTTTTTCAAGTGTGGCTTTGGGAAAGTTTGCACATTTTTGACAGTCTGTTTTGAGGTGGTCAAACCCCAGACAGTGAACACAGATGAGGTGAGGACTGGCTTTAGCAAAAACTTCCCCACTCTCAGTACAGTGTTGAAACCCAATGGGACCAGTTTTTTTCTTGGGTTTCTCAGACAGTGCCTTAATAAAAGCTTTCAAGCCAGGTAACACCAACTTATCAGTTACCAACCATGTCATGGGTTGTTTAAAAAAACAGAATAAAATGCTGATTTTTTGAAACCGGTAAGTACTGGACACCACAGAGAAAGTAAGAAAATTAAAACAAACTAGAATTGTTTTGGTTCCCAATTGGACCGACCGATGGGAAACCAAAGAAAAACAATTTCTATCACTATGTAATCACTATCTACCCACTTACACTACCTGTACCATAGACAGAGATTTGAAGACCAAAAGAAATTAAATGGTTGAGTAAAACCGACCGATTTACTGGTACTGAACCGAAGCAGTGAAGGAGAACTCTCCGGAATGTCTTCACAGTTAGGCAGAGTAAAGAATCTGATGGTTATATAGGAATGTACCAGGGACAGAAGTTTGAAAACCAAGCTTGAGCTCAACATTCTATGCATCTGCATAGAGTTAACCCTTTCCTCTCTCCATAGCAGTTCAAGTGCTGGGGCTAACTGCATATAATCAGAATACAGCAAGACTTCATGTTGTTTGAGTAAAAAATGTTTTCTTTTTTTTTCTTTTTTGGTCCTGCCTGGACACAGTGAGGGAGGAACACACACAAGAGCCCCTATACCTGCCCTCGTTTAGCCCACACTGGACAACAGGGCACCCCAGGGCACATTATTTAATTACAGAATCCCCTATTTCTTTAGTGCCCCCATACATTGGGCATTACACTCATGAGGATGATGATGATGATTACAATAAGTAGAAGAAGAAGCAGAACATTTCAATGAAAAATGGCGGACAGACACAGGCACTTATAGCTGAAAGAGACCTGGTGTCAGTATGCGCGAATGATGGTGGATACATTACTGCTGCTTGCTTGCTCACCCTTGATTTGGTTTGCATCCTTCAGTTAACTCCAAATGTAATGGTAGCCAGCAAGTGGCCCCTGCAAGTGCAACCAACCACAACCATGTTTCTGTGTTAAAAAGGGAAAATTGCCAGCACAATGCATGGTCACCTCACATCAGATAATGTGAAATGAAGAGATCATGAGCTACATTGTAATCAGCAGATCAGTTGAGTATTGAAATAGCTAAGCTTGTTGCATATAGGAGATAAGTGCAACTGCAAGACAACATGAGATGCCTATGCCTGCCTGGTAAGTTACATTGACCAATGTTGACAGTTGAGACTGGTAATAGAAGTCAATAATATTCTTGTTATCTTGGGAAGATAGATAAGAATCGAATAAACAAGTGCATGTTGTACTACTGTTCTTGAAACAGAATCCATGAGCTGGCGCTCCAGGTGCTTGTTAGTTACACTGACATCAAGAGACTGTAACTTAATCATGCTCATTGATTGACTTGTCTAGGAAGCAGGGAGGGACAGGGAGATAAATTGCTGGTGGCAGACAGGTGGAGCCTGCCTGTTAAGCTACAGTAGACCAGCAGACTGTGAAGAGACTTAATTATGTTCATTGAGTGGGACTTTTCTACTACAGACAGTGGGGAAGTTGAGATAAATGGCTGTGGCACCCACATGTGGTGGTGCCTGTTGATGTGTATTTTAAGCTGGACCAGTAGACCATCACCAAGAGACTTAACTTAATCATGCTCACTGATTGACTTGTCTAGAGACAGAAGGGAGGGCGAGATCAGATACAGTAAGTGGTTGATGGTACGCAGGTCATGCCTGCCTGTTAAGCTTCTCGGTAGACCAGTATACTGTAAGAGACTTAACTTAATATTGTATTGACTGATTCATCTACAGACAGCAGGGACAGTGGAGATAAATGCTGGTGGCAGACAGGTGGAGCCTGCCTGTTAAGCTACAGTAGACTGTGAAGAGACTTAATTATGTTCGTTGAGTGACCTTTCTACTGCAGACAGTGGGGAAGTTGAGATAAATGGCTGGTGGCACCCATAGTGGTGGTGCCTGTCGGTGTGTATTTTAAGCTAGACCAGTAGACCATCATCAAGAAACTTAACTTAACCATGCTCACTGATTGACTTGTCTAGAGACAGAAGGAGGGCAAGATCAGATAAGTGGTTGACGGTGCCCAGGTCATGCCTGCCTGTTAAGTTGCTCAGTAGACCAGTGGACTGTAAAGAGACTTAACTTAATATTGCTTATTGACTGATTCATCTACAGACAGCAGGGGCCAGTTGAGATAAATGGCAGGTGGCACCAGGTGTGGGTACCTGTCACTGTGTTAAGCAAGAACAGTAGACCATCATCAGTCAAGAGACTTAACTTAATCATGGTCATTGATTGACTTGTCTAGAGACAGAAGGGGATGGATGAGATAAATGGAATGGTCAGAGTATAAGCACATGGCTGGTAGTGAGCACCTGTAATCAGAACACATTTCCATATCCCTGGCTGCAATGGAGGGACCAAGGTTCTACTGTTGGGATCAATCCCCCCTCCGGCTTCTTCTGCCCCTAGAAACTGGACAGTTATCTGGAAGCATCTCTATACCTCCCTCAAATGGGACAGAATATAGATTTATGCAATTTAAAGTTATACATAACCTTTATTACACCCCAGTTAAATTATATAAAATGGGTAGACTATCTACAGATTCCTGTTTGACATGTGACAAAGAACAGGGCACTTTACTTCATATTTTGTGGTCCTGTGAGAAGGTGGTTCCATTTTGGGAATCTATCCATGCATGACTAGACCTCCTATTGGAGCTATCTGGTATTTTTTCTCCTGAAATCTGTATTCTGGGAGATTACACAGATGGCCTCCTTGAGAACCAGAAGCCACACACAACCTTGATTTAGGCCTGTGCTAAAAAGTCCTTTTTTGGCACTGGCTTGATCAGCATGTACCCCAATTCCTTGAATAGTATAGGGAGATATTGTTTACCCAGTAAGCTGAGCACCTCATTGCTAATTTGACAGGCAACTCGTCCAAGTATTCCTTAATCTGGGAACCTCTACAGGTCCTACTGACACTATGAAGATACTTTGATCACACCTTTTCTAGGGTCCTTTTTGGTCCCTTAGTGCTTATGGAAGGATGACACCTGTGTCTCATTCTCCTCTTATATAAAACCCCAGTTGGGGTGTCCTGGGTATCCTCAGGAGATGGGAGGGAGGGGATAAAGGGGAGGGAGTTTAGGGGTGTTATGGTTATAATATAAAATGTATATGCCTGTTTACCTGGAGATTTATTCATTTCTATGGTATACTAAGACTTGCCAACTGCACCTGTTGTCATTTTTTTCCTGATTTCAAACAAGTGTATTCAATATGAAGAAAAGAACACATTCCATGTCACATACAGGGTCTTGTATATAATACTGCAATTTAAAAGAAGAATTGGGTAATATTGGGCTGTACTGTGAAAAAAAGCCCAGGAGTGATAATGGATGAAGGAAGTCACACTTACAAAGGAAGAAAAGAACTGTAACGCATGTCATGTCAATGGAGGGAGCTGGGGGTAGGGCACGTTTTGACAACTAATAATTTATTGAAACATGGTAAGTTTCTCTGTATTCAACAGAATTTGGATAAGTAAGTTTTTTAGGGCTGTGGGTGGAGCCTGCAGCCCTATTTGGATCTGATTGTAGTTCTAAAAATGGCCGATCATGGAACTCCCTTTATGGACATTTGGAAGTATTCCTCCACAGTTACAAAATGGTGCACTCCCCCTCTGATTTTTTCCTATTTGTTGCTTTATGTTGAAGGCATCTGAAGGGAGGGGGATGCTACTGTATTGTACCTCCACACTTCTCAGGATATTAACAAAAAAAAACTTCTGAAACTACTGTTTCTAGCCCCTCCACTGAACCTTTTCAGGGCTGCAGATTGATCATCTGTCCAGCTCAAATATATTTATTCTGTTTCTTTCAGCAACCTAAGTGTTAACTCATTATCTGTTGTACAGGAATTTATTGAAGCTCTGAAACAGTCAGGCAGACTACAGTGTAAGATTACAGACAGTCCAGCTGCAGCTATGTTCTACAACTCTCTCGCCCCTTACTGGTAAACTTAAGTTTTTGCCTTTGTTCCTATGGGCATTTATATTTTCTTCTTTTTTTTTTATGTTTTTTCTATCCAACCTTTTTATATTTGCTATCCAGTGCTAGTGAAAGGTGGGGACTTACAATGCCTCTGTTTATCCACAGAATCAGGATCACTGCTGACTTTTCTTCTCAATGTTCATACAAGGTAAAGTTTAGATAGCACTAGATGGTAAACTAAAGCTTTTTGTTTATCCACAGGGACAGGTACTGTGCAGGCCCCCATATCCCACTCACCCACTGTGATGAATGTAGTGCTGCTAAAAGTAGATAAAGCCTTCAGTTTATCCACAGGTATAGTACCATGTGGGGTAGACTCAGTGTAAACTTACCCACACTGTGATGGATTTAGCACTGGTAAGAGGTAAGAGAATGACACCACTTGGGCTTTAAACCCTTGGATAATCCACAGAGACAGCTACAGTGTGGGGGCAGGGTAAGTGCTTTGTTTACACACTATCTGAGTTTAGTCCTGGTGAATGGTAAGAGACTGACAGAACTGTTGACAATAGCATTTTGTTTATCTACACACACACACACACACACAGCATGTAATTTTTGATGATTGTGACTGAACAGCACTATACGACACCAACAAGAAACTAATAAATTGCTATCTGAAATATTTATCTAAAATAATATTTGAGTGAAAGTATAGAATTTTCTTTTAATAAAATATGTTTTCCATTTTTGACCATTGCTTCTTAATAGTCATATAATGTTACTTCAATATGTAGTGTGCATTTTAAATATTTAACTTGTAAATAATGTTTATACTTGTTGCTATGACCATGTCATGTATAACAACAAAAATAATCTGTAAAAAAAACTCAAAAGGGAATGTGTTTGTATTGGAGCTAGATGTATTATACATTTATAATTTGCCAGTGATGTTGGTAAACATCTGGGAATGTCACACTTTCTGAAGCTTTGCAAAGTTCCCTAACATCATATCAAGCTCACAGGATGTGTAGGCCTCCCCGGTGCGTGCGCTATTCATCCTCTGCCCTCCGCTCCTCCACCCATTCCCCCATTGATGTTGTCAACTTACCAGTGCTGTCAAGCTCTGGGAATTGTGGGGGGGGGTGGACATCAGAGGACCTAATGAATGGATCTCTCACATTGGGGTAGTTAGGTCTAGAAGGCTCCCTGCAGTGAAATGGAGTTTGGAGCATGGTCCTTATGTTTAGTTCCAACACCCGAGCACTACCATTTTGGTGAGCAAATAGTTGTGGTGGCCCGCCAGGCCGTCAACTTGAGCAGTGTTATGCAATGCCAGATCTGTTAAGAATAAAACAGCAGTTATTGCAGATCTTATTGGAACAACTGATCTGGCATGCATCACCAAGACCTGGCTGGATGAAAATGCTGGCCCGATACTGGAAGCTGCAATTTCTGGGCAGGTACTCAGTGATACATCACTCGAGATTGGACCGCAGTGGGGGTGGCAGTCTGTATCAAGACCGAGTTGGGCCTCTCGACCGTACCAGTTAAGAAGGCCGAATCCTTTGAGTGTACTGTGGTGGCAGGTATAGGTTGTAGGATATCTCTTGTCTACTGTCCACCCAGTGAAGAGAAGTGATTCCTACAGGAAGTAGCAGACTTCGTAGTTGACATAGCATTGCAGTCACCCAGACTGATGGTTCTGGATGACTTTACTGCCTGGGTCGACGACGAACTCTCGCAATTTGGACAGCACTTCCTTCAGCTGATGACATCACTGGGCCTTACACAGATTGTTACCTCTGCTATCCTTCAACATGATCACTCTTTAGATTTGGTTTTCCTCCTGGGATTGAGGCCTCTGATTTGGGAGTGGAACCTGTCAGTTGGTCCAATCATTACACTGTGAGGTTCAACTTCTGTGCTCACAGACCTGCCCCTGAGGAGATGGTCAGTTATCGCCTTTATGGGAGGTGAGCTCTGAAGGCCTGATGGTGTTGATTGACCTCTCAGAGTCTCCTGTGGCCAGCATGAGTCCAGAGACCTTGGTCTTGGCCTATAATAAGGCCATCTCTGTAGCTTTGGACTTGATTTCTCCTGTCCATGTTTGTCCCCTCTCCCTTTGATCTCAGGCCCCTTGGTTTTATGGGTCCTTGAGAGAGTTGCGGTGACTAGGACGTAGGTTAGAGTGACGTTGGCAGAAATCTGCCCTGGAGGTTGACCACCTTAGATTGGCAGAGCATTACCAGACCTACCAATCAGTGATCTCCCGTAAGAAGGCAGAATTCCTGTCCGCGGAGATTGCTGCTGCTTAGAATTGATCAGTTCAGCTCTTCCAAACTGTGGACAGGCTGTGCAACCCAACCTGTCTGCAGCTCCGAAGACCTTTTTTGCAAGGGGAGTGTGATGAGCTTGCTCGATTCTTTGCAAATAAGGTGCCGACATCAGGTCAGATATCTTATTGACTCACTCTGTGGGGGATGCTGGTGATCGGTGCATGGTCACTCCACCCTGTGCTTCCTGGAGTTTCTTTGACCTGCCAGAGTTTGCAGATATCATGCGGATTGTGCAGAGTATGTGCCCTACATGTTGTAGTTTGGATCCGGGCCCAACCTCCCTGATTTTGGGATGTTGTGATATTATTGGCCTGGTCCTGGTACAGAAAGTCTGGTGCACCCTTGATTCAGGTGAGTTCCCAAGCTCCCTGAAGGAGGCAGTGGTAACACCCCTCCTGAAGAAAGCTTCTTTGGACTCAAACTCTCTAGTCAACTACAGACCAATCTCAAACCTCCCCTTTATAGGGAAGGTTATTGAGAAAGTAGTGATGGTACAACTGGAGACCACTTGAGCATCCATAAACATAGAAACATAGAATTTGATGGCAGATAAGGACCGCTTGGCTCACCTAGTCTGCCCATTTCCCTACCTAATGGATACGCTGCAGATCCTAGTTAACCAACAGCCTACTTCCTCCTACCCCCCCACTAGAATTGCCTTTTGCCTGCCCATGCATTCTTGAATTCCCCCACTGTCTTTGACTCTATGACCTCCTCCGGAAGGCTGTTCCATGCATCTACAACCCTCTCTGTGAAGAAATACTTCCTCACATTACCTCTGAGCTGCCCCCCCTCTAGCTTCAAATTGTGCCCCCTTGTTCTTGCACATTTCTTTTTCTGAAAAATGCTACCCTCTTGGACTTTGTTAATTCCCTTGAGGTATTTGAAAGTTTCTATCATGTCCCCCCTCTCCCTCCTTTCCTCGAGGTTATACATCTTAAGCTCTTTTAGTCTTTCTTCATATGTCTTCTGCTACAGACCCTGCACCATTTTGGTTGCCCTCCTCTGGACAGCCTCCACCCTGTCTATGTCTTTGTGGAGATGAGGTCTCCAGAACTGTACACAGTACTCCAGATGTGGTCTTACCAACTGTCTGTATAGAGGGCCAACAACTTCCTTTTTTCTACTGGTGATAACATCTATGAATCTCTCCAATCCAGTTTTTGAAAGAGGCATAGTACTGAGGCCGTGCTGTTTCTGGTGCTCAATGATCTCCTGATGGCGAGAGATTGGAGATGTCGTTCCATTCTGGTGCTCCTTGATCTCACTTCAGCTTTTGATACTGTTGACCATGGGGTATTGCTTGGTCATTTGAGATCCATCTGTGGCCTGTCATGTAAGGTCCTCAGGTGGTTTACATCTTTCCTTACTGGCAGAACTCAGATAGTGGTGTCTGGGATTTTTTCCTCTGATCCATTCTCTCTGTCATGTGGGGTCCCTCAGGGCTCAGTGCTGTCCCCCATGTTGTTTGCAGTGCACATGCAGCCCCTTGGAGACATTGAAAGACAGTATGAGCTGAGGTTTCACTGCTATGCTGATGATACCCAGCTCTACCTGTCTTTTGTGCCTGATCAGGCTAGTGCTATCTCGGTATTTAACAACTGCCTCACTGAAAAACAGGACTGGATGAATTTGAGCTGGCTAAAGTTAAACTCAGGAAAGACCGAGGTGATGGCTGTGGACCTGGGTCACCAGATAGAGGGGTTGAGGACAGGTCTGCCCTCTGGAATTTACCTAGGGGGCTCCCAGATCCTTACCTCTGAATTGGTGCCGGACCATGGGGTGGTGCTTGATGACGAGCTGACTTTATGATCTCAGGTGTCAGTAGTCATCAAATCATCCTTTTACCATCTTAGGAACACCACCAGGATCAAGCACCTTGTTCCGTCTGGGGATCTACCTACATTGGTCCATGCCTTTGTGACCTCACACCTTGATTACTGCAACTCCCTATACTTAGGGCTTCCTGGGGTTGATATCCGTCACCTGCAGCTAGTGCAGAGTGCGGCAGCAAGATTGTTGATGGGGACATCTCAAAGATCTCATATCACCCCTGTGCTGAGCACTCGCACTGGCTGCGATTCAGTGATGGATCACCCTTGAAGTTTGTTTACTGACTTATAAAGCCCTACATGGACTCAGCCCGGACTACTTGAAAGAGCTTCTTGTTCCCTATCACAGCTCTCTTTGGCAGATGAGGGGTTGCTGGAGATTCCAAGGATGTCTTTGAAGTCTTCTGGAGCCAGTGCATTTATGTACGTGGCCCCTACACTCTGGAATTCTCTACCCCATCAGCTGCGGAAGTGCACAATGGTGGGAGGTTTTAAACAGGCGTTAAATACTTATTTATGGTGCCAGACTTTTGATGGTACTGAATAAATGAACCTCGTCGGACTTTTGTTACTGTTTTGGATTGTATTTATTGATTCTATTTTTAATATTATTATTACCAATTTCTGAATATTAAAAAATAGCGCATTTGCTCTACAATATCACCTTTTGGGCTGAGTGAACAAAATGACACTGGCACATTTTATGAGGGGTCCCAAAAAGGCCACGTTGAAAATGTGGTTCAATACCTCCAAAAAATGCCCAAGGTACACCTGGGTGTTGCATGATTTCTACGCAGATTTGTAATTTTGGTCATTTGGTAACTCTTCACTACCCTATCAGCTGCGGCTAGAGTTTGTTTACTTAGTTGACAAGCAGACACACAGACTCAACGTCATGCCATTACTAGCATTGCTAGGGCTTTGCTTTAGCAGTCCATAACCAGGACCAGAATACAGCTATTCCCAGTATGTTTTGTCACAACGTAAAAGTAGCTGTATTTCAAAGTTTTCATCAAGTCTGTTTCATCTAGCTGTAACGACCTGTCCCCCAATACTGAACAGTCTACAGGAGCACTAGATGGTAGTGCAGTATTGTAATGCAGGAGTAGTTTCTTTATTGTGGGGAATGTTTGTAAAGCTTCAATAGTTTTATTTGTGTCATTCAGGTACTGTTCCAGTTCAAGAAAAACTCCACCACAGTTAGGTTGCTGAATTTCGCCAGATCTGAAGAAATCATCATCGTCCTCAGGATTGTCTTCAGATGATAGGCTGCCATGAACAGTATCTTCCTGATGTGACAACAACAGCACTTCATTCTCAAGCATATTTCTAGCAGCTCGGCCTTCTTCATCATTCCCTAGCCATCTGAGATTAAATTTAGTAACGTGACACTAGTTAGAATCAACTCTCTCTGCTGCTAACTGATACCAAACTGAATGTCCATAGCTTTCATGATTACATCAAGAAATGGTGATGCATACCATAATCTTGGTCTAATATCAAGCAACTTTTTTTTTCAAAGCCACCAATTTTGGAAGAAGGTAGCCCATGTAACATTTTTTACTGCCTGCAAAATATCCAATAAGTTTGCTAAAGACTGCATTACTTTGCAGTACTCCACTAAGACAGCAATGTCATTTGTTCAGAATATGGCGAGATCAAGTTGATTCCAGATATTATGCAAATCATCTTCATCTCTTTCAGCAATGGATCTTATTTTGTCAACCGCTCTATAGTTCGAATTCCACCTCATGTCATTGGGGACAACCCTTTTGGTACCAACTGTGTCACAGACAGTTTCACTGCTTTAGAACTTCAGTGTGCTTTGTTCTAAAGAGCAGAACATTTGGCCACTGTGCTCTGGAAGACCTTTTTGTAGGAAGCATTTGATGGAACAGATTCTATATCCTTAACTGATTTTACGTTCAAGGTGTGAGTCACACATCATTGATGTGAAGGAAGATTGTAGGTCTCTTCCATGTCTTCATCTGCAAAATCTAAAATGTGGCATACATCAGCTTACAACATCTTCGGTGTTATTGTCTTCTTCAACTCTATGACTGCTGCTTCCCCTGCCTGCTGCTGAACATGGTCATCATCATCATCATCATCATTTTCCTCATTGTGAACTATGACAGTACCAGTGGTGGGTGTGGTATTATCAGAGCCAAACACGTGAAATGCCTTTACAAAATTTGATCTGTTATCCATTGCAGTTTTATTAACCTTGCTTTGAATGCAATATTTCAAGTGTACCTGTTCATGTTTTGAGTCAATAAGATTATACATGTGCCTGCCTTTTATTCACATGCATGGCAGTGTTGCTGAATTTCTCAACAATGTTGTCACATCAATCCAGTACACAATAACACCTAGGTAGCTCCTATAACGTGCTTTTCAAATCTGAGCAGTAGTACAGGAACACACAGGAACAAACTCTCCAGTTGTTTGACCTTATCAGTTCCCTTCTGTATGCTAAAGACTAAGCTCCATGTCCTCGCACAGCCTCCATTTCGCTAGGACTAACATGTTAAGGGCCTCCAGTCTCAATCCTTTTAGCTTTTGCCCCCCATAACCCTGATCTTCAAGTACCTCAGGGCATAAACAAGGTGCAGGGGGTAGCCATGATACAATGTAGAAGGAATACAAAAATGAAAGGGCATAATATAATATTGGAGGGGAGCAGACTAAGAGGTAATGTGAGGACATTTTTTTTTCACACAGATTGCGGTGAATGCATGGAATAGTTTGCCACAGGAGGATGTGGGAGCAAACACAATGTTTTTTTTAAATGCCTCAGACAGGCACAAGGGAACCTTGAAGAAGGAGGGAGGGAGGGAGGGAGGGATGAAAAGCCAATGATCAGATAGAGTCAGAGGCCGCATACAAGTATAGGGCTTACAGGCAGACTGGATGGGCCTAGCAGTCCTTATCTGCTGACATTTTCTGTTCCTATGATAATTTCTATGGCCCTTTTTTGCACCTCTGTATGACTCAATGTCATTTCTGTATTGGGGAGCCCAGAACTGCACACACTACCCCAAATGGGCCTGACCAGGGCCTTGTTAAGTGGCAAAATTACTTCCTCTGCTCTGCTGGTCACCCTCATGTGATGTACCCCAACATTCCACCAGCCTTCTGGACAGCAGCTGCATACTCTCTTCCCTGTGTTTTAGCCTCTTGGGTATTGGGTGATTCCTGAAAATGGTCAACTATACTCAGTGTACTCAGCTGACTTGAGATACTAAAACCTTTCTTCTTTTTCTCCTGAACAAGCAAGGAGCAGCTGCCCTCATAAAAGGACACTGTAACTTGCTGTTGGAGGCTTCTCATGAAGCTTGACAGTGCAAAGTGCCAGGTTACCTGGTTGTGCAGCTATTTTCTGCCCCATTGCACCACGTTTCTGACTACATTTGCATTACCTAACAAATGCTTTAAATTTATCACTACAGCAAGTCATGGGGTCCTTCCCTTAGTACGGCTGTTCCTTGTTCATTTTGGCTTACAGTGTGGGTTGGCTGACCTGCAGCAGCAACATGAACCTGCACTACCGGTGCACACGCCTTTTTTGTTTTGGCTATTTCTTCATCCACTGTGGCAAGAGGAGAACCTCACAGTGTGTAACTCATGTTATCTATGTTTCTCCTCCTCGGATATAGCACCTTGCATTTGATTATATTGAATGTCACTGAAGGGGTCTGACCAATCACCCAGCTTGTTCAGGCACTCCTGAAGTTTGTCCCTCATTCTCAGAAGAGTCCACCTTCCAGGTTAGCTTAGCATCATCATCAGTCTTAGCAGCCTGTTGAAGACTCTGTCTTACAGATCATCGATGATGGTGTTGAAAATCTACGGTTCCCAACACAGATCCCTGAGGAATTCAGCTGAATACTCTGCCCCACTCATGCCCATCAGCCTCAACCCTTTGTTTCCTGTCTTCAAGCCAGTTAGACATTCACCTTGTGCATGCCTCATGTAAGCACACTGGTGTACTGCGGCCTGAAGTTTATCAGTGGTGTAATGAGGCAAAACACCACAGGCAGAGGACCTTATAAACCCTAAGGTCCAGTATAGCCCATAGCACACATCTGGAGGATATTATTGTGCTTAGAAACTGGGATTTAGGTTACATTTTAAATGAAATGTTCAGAAATGTTTAATTAAGTGTAGAAATTAAAAACAGAACTATAAAACAATTTTTTGTAAAGTAGTCCTTCCACTTATGGAATTGCCAGCAGAGGGCACTGGTATGTTTTGCTAGGAGAGCCAAGAGCTAGTGAGTCGTTGCCATCATCGTCAGGCTCATTTGCTTTCTTTGTGGTATACTCCCCAAACTCACTTTCATTTTCTTCCTCCCCCTCTACTGGCAGTACATTTTATTTTCAGTCCATTTCAGTCTGCTTGTTTGTTATTGTCTGTGTTTGTTATTTTATAGTTGCAATCAGAAGGGGGAGAGCAAGGAAGTGGAAGCAAAGATGGCCAAGTGAGTGCAATTGCAGGTCGGGAGCACAGATGAGAAGAACAGTTCTTGAAAGCAGGAGAGACAGAGAAATTAAAGGCACAAGGAATGCAGATTTTTTTAAACATGTAGCTTGTTGGTACCACAGTATGGGCAGGGGGAAACTAAGTTAAGGCTGAATAGGGGAAATTACAGTCGCAACTGGGCAAAAAGACAGAGTGGATTGGTAGCATGATCAGCAGGGACAGAGCTGCCATACTGAACCCAATTGCAAATTGGTTGGTGAGACAAAATGTTTAGATTTAGTTATAGACATGGGGGGGACTCAGCAACTGACACTGCTTGCTAAGCAAGACAAAAATTGGCAATGATTTCAGAAACAAGCATGGGGGTGTATCTTTCACAAAGTGAGAGAAAAAAATGGCAGCTATTTTAAATTGAAAAATCCATAGGTACAGTGATAGTGGAACATAAGCAGGCATCCAGAGACAGCCAGAGACGGGGGCTCATTATTTCCCACATTTGGTTACCTGATATAAGTGGCAGAGCCAGGTTTGGGAGTGTTTGGAAGCTGGGGGAGCATTCAGTCAGTGATGGGCACCACAATGGGCACTAAACAGTGAATAAATATGGTGGTGGGGCACCACTACTCACACTGGGGCAGCCAGGTGGAGCAACCACCGCCCAAGCCCTCCCAGCTCTGCCACTGCTTGATATTGAACTAGCTACATAGAAAAATAGAATTTGATGGCAGATAAGGACTACTTGGCCCACCCAGTCTGCCCATTTCCCTACCTAATGGATAAGCTGCAGATCCTAGTTAACCAGCAGCCTACTTCCTTCTACCCCCACCCCCTAGAATTGCCTTATGGCTGTCCCATGCATGCTTGAATTCAATCACTGTTTTTGACTCCACAACTTCTCCTCCGGAAGGCGCTCCATGCATCCACAACACTCTCTGTGAAAAATACTTCCTTACATTACCTCTGAGCTGTCCCCCCATCTTCAAATTGTGCCCCTTGTTCTTGCACACCTCTTTTGAAAGATGCTACCTCTTGGACTTTGTTGATTCCCTTGAGGTACTTGAACATTTCTATCATGTCCCCCTCTCCCTCCTTTCCTTAAGGTTATACATATTAAGCTCCTTTAGTCTCTCTTCATATGTCTTCCGGTGCAGACCCTGTACCATTTTAGTTGCCCTCCCCTGGACAGCTTCCATCTTGTCTATGTCCTTGCGGAGATTGGGTCTCCAGAACTGCACACAGTACTCCAGATGGGGTCTCACCAGCTGTCTGTACAGAGAGATAACAACTTCCTGTTTTCTACTGGTGGTGCCTCTCCCTATGCATCCCAGTATCCCCCCAGCCCTCCTTACTGCCCTCTCACATTGTTTGCCCACCTTTAAATCATCTGATATGACTACCCACAGGTCTCTTTCCATTTTTGTTGTTGTTAGTATCTCACCCCCCATTGTGTACTCTTCCCCTGGGTTTTTGTTTCCCAGGTGCATTACCTTGCACTTCTTAGCATTAAATCTAAACTGCCATACATTTGACCATTTCTCAAACCTTGCCAAGTCCCTTCTCATCCTATCCACCCCACCTTGTGGATCAACTCTGTTGCAGATCTTTGTGTCATCTGCAGAGACATATTTTCTTCCAGTCCCACTGCAATGTCGCCTACAAAGACATTGAAGAGGACCGGTCCTAATACTGAACCCTGCGGCACCCCACTAGTAACCCTGCTTTCTTCAGCGTGGACTTCATTTACTATTACCCTCTGTGTCCTATTCTCCAGCCAATTCTTTACCCAGGCTATCATCTTGGGACCCACTTGGGACCCACTACCAGGCTGGCTAACTTGTATATTAATCTTTTATGTGGGACTGAGTCAAATGCCTTGCTAAAGTCTAGGTAGGCCAAGTCCACAGCCCCTCTCTGATCTACTACTTTGGTCACCCAGTCAAAGAAATCTATTAGATTTGTCTGGCATGACCTCCCTGCTGTGAATCCATGCTGCCTTGGGTGCTGTGCCCCTCTGGTCTCTAGGTACTCGACAATTCTTTCCTTCAGAAATGATTCCATCATTTTCCCTATCACTGAGGTTAAACTAACTGCTCTGCAGTTTTCTGCTTCTGCCCTGCTCCCACTTTTGTGAATGGGAATCACATTGGCCCTCCTTCAGTCCTCAGGTACCACCCCATCCTCCTATGATTTGTTAAAGAGGGTAGTCAGTGGTGTCGCTAGTTCTACCCTTAGTTCTTTTAGAATTCTGGGAGATCCTATCAGAGCCCCATTGCTTTGTCCACCTTCAGTTTTAAGAGTTCTTTCAGAACTCTTTCTTCTGTAAATGGCTAGTATCAACTTCTGTATCCAGAATGTTTCCATTGTTTGTTTTAGGTTCCTCCCCTATTCATTTGTAAATACTGAGCAAAATATTTGTTTAGTATCTCTGCCTTTTCACAGTCACCATCTGCCCACCCCTCCTTTATTAACCCTCACTATCCTCATACGTCTTCCTTCGCCCACTGATGTACCTAAAAAAGGTTTTATCCCCCTTCTTAACTGAGTTGGCTATCTTTTCCTCAGTTCGGGCCTTTGCTGTTCTGACTGCCTTGCCAGCTTCCTTTTGCTTTAACTGCTACAATTCTCTGTCTTGCTCCTTCTGTGATTCCTTGTACTTTCTGAATGCTTTCTTTTTCTCTTGAATCTTCACTGCCACCTCCTTTGAGAACCATAGTGGTTTCTTACATCATTTTGTTTTGTTTATTTGCTTCACACAAAGGCTTGTTACCTCTGTGATGGCAGTTTTTATTATTCCCCATTGTTCTTCCACCCCTCCTTCCTACCCATTTGCTAGTGCATTCCTTAGGCACTCACCCATTTTAGCAAAGTCAGCCCTCCTGAAGTCCAGTACTTTTGCCTTTGTATGGCTTGACTCTATTGCTGTTTATTGTGAACCATACTGTTCGATGGTCGCTAGTTCCCAGATGGCTACCCACTTCCATTTGTGATCCTCTCTTCATCTCATTTGAGAGGACCAGGTCTAGATTGCTCCCTTTCAAGTGGGTTCCAATACAAGTTATCTAAGGCATGCCCCTGTAGGATCTAGAATAACTCCACTCTTAGACATGGCTGCTGCAACTGCACTCCAGTTAACATCTGGCATATTCAGATCACCCATCAGCAATATCTCCCCTTTATCTGCCATTCTAAGTATACTTTCTATCATTTTCTTGTCCATTTCCTCCCCCTCAGAGGGGTGTCTGTATACAATCCCTGTGCGGATTGTGGTGCCATTGCCTGCCTCCAAATTGACCCACAGTGCTTCTTCTCCTCCTCCTCCCTGTTTACCCTTTTGTTCTGTTGCTTTGATTCCTTCTCTTATGTAGAGAGCTACTCCTCCTCCTCCTCCTTTTTACCCTCCCTGTCCCTCCTGTAGATAGTGTATCCTGGTATGTTTACATCCCAGTCATGGTTCTGTGTGTACCATGTTTCTGTGACTGCCACGATATCCAGATATTCTCTCCTCCATCAAGGCTACTAATTCAGGAAGCCTGTTACCCAGACTATGGGCATTGGTACTCATTGCTCTCCATTTTTTGATGGCTTTACCTTCTGTAGCAGCATCCCCCACTGCCCTTTCTACCTTGGTCTTTTTCTCATTTAGTACCCTCTTTTGTAGGTGGAGGCTGGGATTTTCATGCTGCTTATCAGTGCCCCCCCTTGACTAGTTTAAAAGCTTGCCAATGAAGCATTTAAACAGATTGCCCAAAAGAACTGTTCCCTTCCTGGACAGATGCAGACCATCCTGCCAGTACAGGCTGGTGTCCCTCCAGGTAGAACCCCAGTCCCCAATGAAGCCAAACCCCTGTGCTCCATACCATTTTTTCAACCATTCATTAAACTGCATGGTGCAAAGTACCCTCGCCTCACCCATGCCACTGACAGGCAGCACCTCTGAGAAGGATACTGTGTGTGCTACTTGTCTTAAGCTCATCCCCAACTCTACAAAGTCCTTCTGCACTGCTCTAATCTCATGATGAGCCAAGTCATTTGTCCCTAGGTGGACAATGATGTCCAGCTCAGACTCCTGTGCAACTGTTCTCATGATCTTAAGGATGCGCTTCCTGTCCCTCCAAGCCATGGCACCAGGCAGGCACCTTACTTCAGTTTTCCCCTGCTCCCCCCAGTTCTATACCCCTAATAATTGAGTCCCCACCAGGATCTACTTCCTTTCCCTGTGGTGCCCTCTGCCTCCTTCCTGAGGGCCTCTCTTGTGACAGTTGTCTGCACCCTCCTAAGTCTCCTCTGCAGGTGCATCCATTGAGGAACTATGCTCCCCCAGAATGGTGTATGGATTGTGGAGTGGAACAACTGACTGGGTGTGTCTCTGTTCCACCACCCTTACCCTCCCTGAGCCCACTGTTGTCCAACTGCTGTGCTTTCTTCGCAACCTCTGAGGTAGTGGTGGTGGCTCTTGTGCTCCCTGGATGGGGGGAGGTTCCCTTGCTACTGTCCAGTGCAGCCTGAAGATGGGCAACTTCCTCCCTCAGGGCAGATAATTGTCTGCAAACAGAGCAGCATCTCAGCCTCCAGAAAGACTCCTGGAAGACTGCTGCCCCACAGCCATTACATTGTATTACTCCCCACATAACTGTCTACCTTGTTTAGTTTTTTTTTTTGTGTGTGTGTGATTGGTGTGTTATATAGAAATATAAGTATTTATATAATGTGTATGCTTATATTGTCAGTGCAGTGTGCTAGAGAAGATATGACAGTGATATGCACCTTGCCCTCTTGAGGAAATGATGTCAGATCCCCAGGTATAAATGAACTATTTCCAGAGGTGGGAAGGGTTTGGGCCTAAACTTTGCCCTCATGAAACAATCAGCTAAAAGCTCTGACCTATCGCTATGATGAGTGTCTTCCTGTCAGCAAGATGCCATACACGACAATTTGACAGAGAAAATACCCTGCTAATCAAACAGAGAAAAATCCAAACATCCAAGTCAGACACAGGTAAACCTCCCCAGCCCCAAAACAGCCTGGTGACTTGTGCTCTGAAAACAGTCAGCCCCAAAACACGTCAGCTGTGCAGAAGGGCAGACACAGAAAACAGTATTCAGCCTCTGTGGGTTTAAACTCTTCCTGCACTGAAAATCTTAACAATTGTAACAAAAGTAAAACAAGCTCCACCTCCCTCTGTTGATTGAAAGACTGCCTTTTCTGATAATTCTAAGTTCCTTATTTCACCCTTCAGTTAGAAGTATCCTCCACCTGAAGAATATTAACTTTCCTAAGGAATCTGCTTCAAACCAAAGACAACTGTAAATTGTAAGGTTCACCTCCCTCTGTTGTGAGCACAACTTGCTTTCTTGCAAATCTTAAGTCTAGTGTTGCAGCTTCCAGCCAGAGGTAGCTTTACCTGAAGACTATTAGGTTATCTGATGAGCCTGCTAAAATTAGTACATTTATCAAGGTCTGTAAGATTCTTCCAGAGCTATTGACTGTTAAGCAGCTGTGATGTAAGCACTTCCTGACACAGTCTGGCCTGGCCTTTTAAAGCACGAGATAAACAAAAAGAAAAACCAGTTACCACCCCTAGGCACTGTCTGGGTCCAATACATAGCCTGTAACCTGCTCTCAATTCAGGGCTTATGACAAATTCTTAGCCCAGTGAATACTCACTTAGCTAGTTGGTGACATTGGCCAATGACAAACAAGAAATCTCCCTACCCATTTTCTCCCTACCCACTTCCCTACCCATTTTCTAAGTCAAAAGAGAATATGTCTCTTGCCCCATCTATCTCTCTGGTCCCTCTTCAAAGAATGTGATCTGCTTGGTTTGGCATGACAGGCTTCTCAAGAAGTAACACAAGGAAAGAATGTACACAGACATCTCACCAACAAAAAAGTATTATTCTGACTTTGGTGCTCAAATCTTTTATTTAGTATGGTAGAAACAGTAGCACAAGGTACCAGGAAAACAGCCCAACTTTTTTGATGTTAAACTTTTTATTGAACTTTTAAAACAAACATGCAGTGTATTACAATCATCATGAGTAGGTGTCTTGCGTAACAAAAAGCCAACACAATAAAACACATTGAACAGGAACGTGTAAAGACCATATGCAGAGAATAATGATTAGGCAACCATGCACAACCAGCCTGTGCTGCAACAGAGGGACTCTGATTACAGCCGACCTTGAGAGTGATCTTGAGCAGTCTGATATCATCAGAACCCCAAGGTGGCAACATAGGTTGGTTGGGCATGTGGTTGCCCAAATCAGTACTTTTTTATAGTGTATACATGTTTTGCTTTAGTTTTCAATTTTTTTTTCAAAATGAAAACTGTTTTCACAGTGCTCCATGGCAGCAGCGAATGTGCCAGCAGTTTCTATTCAGTACTTCAGCTGCACAACAGCACTATGTAAAACACCATCAGCCACAAGGCTTTCTGATCAGTTGGAATGTTATTGTACTGCAGAAGGGAACAACTGTGTTTCATGACTTTTGAACTGTGGTACAACAACATTTCAGCTGGCATGAAAATCCATGCAGACCTCCCCCCCATACACACATTATACACTATAGTATCCCATGCTGCAAGATGATTACAACATGCTAGGAAATACTCTGAAAAGTGTTTAGGCTTCATTCACCATGTATCATGGTAGGACGGAGGGAACCCAGTGTGTAGATAAATTCAGATGCTATCCCCTTGGTATCAGGCCTCTATGCTGTGCCCTACAGCAGGAGGAGAAATATATGTTTGCTCAGGAAGACGTTCAACCCAATGTTTCATGCTACAATGTGCGCTTTGTGAAGATGTCTGCCAACTAACTTCTGTCTGTTTAAATAATATATGCTTAAAGTGACCAGTGCTTATTCAAAGGTGTGAGCAAGAAAAGCGTTACAAAGGGTTACAAATGAGTTAAAAACAGTCAAAATGGATTTCCGTACTTCACGGACATCCACCAACAGGCTATCCTGAGTAAATATTTAACTTATTCTACATTTTATAACTGTGTGTAGCATATTTATTTAGTGCTGGGTCTGATCTCAGAACATACCAGTTAGCTTTCTGAATTTCATTTACCTTTGTAGACTATATGTTAAAAGTACTAATGAAACTTAACCCTTCTGTCCTATTAGTGACACAGTCACTTCCTGCCTGTATGAGATGTCGTTTGTGTCTTTGTTTTGGACATAGTGTTAGGTCTTTGTATAACATACTGTGGATATAGTTGCCCAACATGGGCTATAAAAGAGCACCATACATTGGAGATAGACTGGTGAATACTTACCAGCCCCAGCACTGAGTAGGAGCTGGCTACCAGCCAAACTTCCTTCATGGATGCCATAAATGTGGCAATTGCTGCCACTCTACCATCATGATACATTTGCAAGTCCCATTACTGGTTATCAGTACACTAGCTAAGGAGTTACCAATTGCAGTACTGTGCTACCAGTGTAGTCTGTATGCAACATATAATTGTGGGAGACTCTATACTGGGAAAATGTCTCACAATTTAAAATCAGTGTTTGAAAGCACTAAAGGGACATCCAGAGAGGGGAGGCTAATGCCCATGTGGCTTATACAAAATGCATTAAGCGACAACAAAGCTTCATGTATACAAGCACTGAGAGGGTCAGACTAAGGCCACGGGGGGGGGGATAATATGCTTCTTTATTCAGAAAGTTATTGAGTCTATACATTAGGAGATCTCAGACCCCTGGGCTCAACGACCATACAGATCTTGATGCATTCCACACAGGATGCACGTAAACTTACAACTGCTGCTAGTCAATGTAGTTCTTAAAAATGTGTTTCTCTTCACAGATGCTGTTTGAATTGCTACATATCAATAAGGGGATCTGTCAGCTCAGTTTTGCTTATCGACATTTATTGACTTAAAAACATTTTACACAAAATGTAGAAAGGGAGACAGCGATGGCAGAAAAAAACAAAGGTCCATCCAATCTGCCTTCATTCCTTATTTAGCTCTGTGGCCTACTGTTCCTCCAGGGTCCTAGCCCTTCCCACTCCCCTCTATTCCCCGTCCCAATTCTATCAACCTTAGCAGCCACTATACCCTTCATTCTGTCCCAGCCATGCTTAAAACCAGTAATGGTTTTTACACCCACCCCCTCGGCTGGCAACCAGTTCCACAGCTTTACCACCCTTTCTGAAAAATATTCTTTAGAAACACAGACAATGATGGCAAGCTCAAGATCAAACCAGGGACCTTGAGAGCTTCAGTTTATTGCTTTCCCAGTTGTGTTATTTTGGCCGTGTGTTTCCTGGATCTGTATATGGTAGCTTGCACATAAAATTTAGTTTATATGACGGGCAGATTTTTACTAGTGCCAGAACCTTTGTTGTATTTATGAACAGTACAAGATCTTACAAGCTATGTTGAAATAGCGATAAGGAGCAGTCATCAAGAATCTGAGCCTTTGACACATTGTTAAATAAGTTAATGATTTACTTAGTATAGACAACTGACAATTGTCAGTGATGTCAGCAGGATGATTTTGACTCTTTCTGCCTAATCTGTAGCACTTTTATTGTTCACACATTTAGTTAAGCAATTGCCACTTTAAGCACATATTTAAACAGGTAACAGTTGGTAGCAGGCACCTTGACAAAGAGCATGTAGTAGTACAAAATATTGGCCTGTTTTCACCAGTACATGTGTGCTACTGTTTCTACTGCACTGGGTGAAAGGTTTCAGTGGCTGAAATTCTGCCATATTAGTGCAAGCAAGCACAATTCTTTTTTGTGTCAAGAAGGGATCTGAGCCCAGATTTGAAGGTACTAATCTGGGGTGATTCTGTGAGGTTAGCAGGTAACTCATTGTACCATTTTTGGTCCTTGGCACAGAATGGCCTTCTGGGAGAGTTTCGTCCTTTTGAAGTGAATCACCAACCTGTCTGTAGCTGTGCTTCTTGTTGATTTGGTGGGAACTGCCAGCATAAAGAGGCAGCCTAGTGCAGGGGCCTTATTTAGTAGTATGCTGGCCCTGTATAGTGAAGTTTTAGTGCTTGTCCCATAGATAGGCAGCCCATAATCTATGGAGGACATCACTGAACTGCTGATGGCAAGTTTCAGAGCATCTGGTGTCATAGAGTGCCTATGGTGGTAGAGGGCCCCAAGTTTTGTATTCGCTGACTTGATGACTGAGTCTATATGGCCAGAGTAGGTTAGTGTATCATCAAAGGTGATGCCCAAGTATTTGAACTTTGTTATTAGTTCCAGTGTTTCACCATTATGGTTCTGGATGAGCAAAAGCTGGTATTTCTTTTTGCTTTGGGAGCTAGAGAAGAGTAGACTTTTCATTTTTTTATGGTTTAGTAGTAGTTTGTTATGTGTAAACCAGGATTCAAGCATGAGGAAGCTGTCTTGGAGTTCAGTTGTGATGTAGTTGTGATCTTTCCCAGTGACCGATATCACTGCATTGTCAGCATAGAGAATAGTGCGTGCTGTACATGCAGATGGTGCAGAGTTGATGAAGAGGCTGAAAAGCAGTGGGACAAGAACAGAACCCTCTGGGACCCCAAGGGACACTTCCTTAGCAGACGATAGAGTGACTCCAATTTTGACTCGTTGCAACCTGTTTATAAGGTAGCTTCCGAACCACAGCACCACGTCCTGGGATAGACCTGTTGAATGGAGGCAATTTAGGAGTAGTTTGTGGTTAACAGAATCAAAGACCTTTGTAAGGTCAATGAAGACTTAGCCAACTGCCTCCCCATTATCTAAGGCATCATAAAGCAGGGAAGAGTAATCAACAAGAGCTGTAAGTGTGGAGTGCTTTTTTTTGGAACCCTTGCCGCTGTAGACAAAGTAGGTTATATTTATCAAGATAATCTGTAAGCTGCTCCAAGACCATTGTTTCCAGTGCTTAGAGAGGGTGGTAGAATGGATATTGGTCTGTAGTTGGATGTTAGAGTTTTGTCCCCGGCTTTAAAGACAGGTGTGACATTGGCTAACTTCCATAGTTTTGGAAACACCCCTGTTCTTAGAGACGCATTAAACACCATTGAGAGGGGACCGGCCAATTCATTTAGGAGAAGACCCACAAGTTTCATATCAACTAGATCAGCCCTCATCCTGGTCTTGCCAAGAACCCTCTTAATGTGCTTGGTGGGTTCAGACTTGGTGTCCTGCTTAAAGTAGAATGGTGGTTTTGCATCCTGTGGGGGGTTAAGAATGGTAGTGGGGTGTTGTTGCCCGAGCTGATCTTTAAAGTAGTCAGCAGAGAGTACTCCAGATAGGTCTGTGATAGCATGGTTGAGCTCATTTGCAATGTCAATGGGTTCCTGTAGGGGACCCTCCCTTGTTATTAGTAGATTGGGTGGGGCCTTAGGGGTCTTTCCTGTTAGGGATTTGATGGAGTTCCGGAATTTCCTACTCTTGCTTAAGAGGTCCTTATAGTAGGAAGCTTTTGCCTGCCGAATGAGCTTGGTGCAGGCATTTCTAGCTGCCCTGTAGGTAATAAGTGATGCAGGAGTTCCAGATGATTTTGTAATGTGCCAGAGATTGTCTCTATTCTTCATTAAACTGATCGGGGGTTAGTGAGCCATGGGTTGAAGGTACCCATGACTTTCTTGGTTTTGTATAGAGCAAAAATATCACAAGCATGGTTGAAGTTCATTATGAAATAATTCAAGACCTCGTTACCATCAATATATCCTGCCAAATGTCCAGTTGTGATAGGTACTGCTTGAAATGGTAAAGTAGCCCCGCCTCAGGCAATGATTTTGGACACCTAGGTGGGCCTTTGGTGAAATTGTTTGTCCAGCTGCACTTCACTGGGAGCGATCACTGAGGCTGTCAAGCAGGATATTGACATCTGATTTATGCTCTGGATGTGTGGAAATGAACCAGTCTATAAGGGAGCTTCTCCCTGTTTTGTAGTCGATCCGAGTGTTATCGGTTACCATCTGGGTTAAGAATAGGCTGGATAGTAGATCCTTGGCTTTTGTCTCCTTTGGGGAGTGGCAGTTTATATTAAAGTCACCTATAAAGATCTTCTCCAAATTAGTACCTGACTGCTGCAAGTTGTCTGCAACTAGTTTAATCCAGTAGTTTGGTGCCCAGGTGGTAAATATACAGTAGAGAGCAGCAATGTTTTGTTCTGTTGACCTATGTTTAGCTTAAGATTCAGGATTTGGACGTCTTTTGTGTGTAGGCTGGAGTCAAGGGCCTGCACCTTTATTACAGATTTGGTATAGACTAGGCACCTTCCCCCACTTTTAGTGGTTCTATCTTACCTGAAGGAGCTGTATCTGTTGAGGGAGATTGATGCATCCAGGATTTTCAGGGAAAGCAAGGTTTCCGTGAGTGCAATAATGTCTGGATTAGTCACCTGTACCCTCGCCTGGAATTGGAAGAACTTGGATAGGAGACTGTTGATGTTTAAAGAGAGAATAGTGAGTTACCCTTTGTGTTTAGGCAGTCTAGTGGGGGTGGGTCCAGTGTTGGGGTGCACAATCCCTGACAGAAGCAGCAACAGGAGGACAAGAGAGTGAAGTAGATGGTACATGATGGTCACATCAGAGAAGGTGCTATTTTTCCCTGAGGGGGAGGCTTGCTGAGCAGTGTAAAAATGTGGTCAGATGTTTATCAGTGCAGCTACTGGGATCAAGTCGGTACATATGTAATGTAGTAATCTTGTCCAAGGTACCAGGAGTCAAATGAGAAAAATAATAAAATCCACAGGAAATTGTGAACTACTGGGGACCAGTAAACTGTTGTTACTGTAGATTAGAGATGCAGCGAATTTAAATTCTGCTGGCGAAGTGAACGCGAAGTGGGCACTTTGCGTTGCTACTCTGCTACATGGGTGGGCAATGCAAAGTGCTCACCCACCTTGTCATTACCACTTCGCATTAAGGCGGAATGGCAATGCGAAGTAAGGTAAAGTCATTGTTTTTAATGGACTTCGCATTCCTCATTATGATTCTAAGTGATCCACTTGGTGTTTCAGATTTGGCAGCACCCCCACTCATCACATGGCTTACAGTACTGTAAGTCACATGTTCTTTAGCTAGGCAGGAAGAATGTGAATCATACAAGCAGACACTTTTACTTTCTCCTGTGCAGACAGAGAGAGAGAGGAGTGTGTTTTGTGACTGCTGATACTTTGAGATCAGAACGAAGAGGAGGAGATTTAAACTTTGATTTAGACCCAACAGCTTTTTTAAAAGCTACATTTTTTTGTCTTTTCTGTCTGTACTCTTTTTTACTTAATTTGTTCTTTCTGTAAATTTTATTTTTCTTACAAAGAGGGACATCAGTTGCAAATTATGTCCATGCTGGAACTGCTGCTGGATCACCATGGGATCCCACATTAGTTTTTTTTTCCTCCCACCATGTGCCACCCCCACACCTTCCTTGCTGTGTTGTAAAATGTATTCCTCCACCATCCCTGACCCTTGTATGTAATTATGACCTTTTTTTGTTGTCTTCCATATGTATTCTGAGCAGTGGAAGTATACTGTGCTAAACTGCATGGGTGCAGTTTTCTTTCCAGTCTGTTTATATACTGCAGACACTGTCCAACTCCCTGACTTAAAAGCACTTATTAATGAGTACAATGGTGGGGTGGTGAAGCCTGGAGATACTACAAAACAGGCTTACAACATCCAAGTAGCTAGTAAAAATATTAATGTTGTGATTTGTGGCGTAATCGTAGAATTGTGATTTGAGACTGCATTTGTGACCGTGATGATAAAGAAACACAAATACCTATGGCTGTACTTCCCCGGCCCCAATGAGGGTGTGGCACAAACTCCCCAACTTAAAAAACACCTCATTAATAAGTACAATGGTGAGGTGGTGAAGCATGGAGAAATACTACAAAACAGACTTACAATACATCCAAGTAACTAGTAAAACAAATTAACTTTGCAAATTTGTCAAACATTGGTAATTTTTTGCAAACCAAAGTTTGCTAACTTTAGACAACCTAGACCTGACCTCCCTTACAACCTCACATTATTTACTTTTTTTTAGCCCATTGCTTAACTGGTAGGACACAAATGTATTTATTTATTTTTTTTACTAAAGTGTCCTTCAGATTGCCCCCAAATGAGGTATGATTTTGGTGTCTTCAATTGTTCAGAGTTTTCTATCCCTCCCTGGTGGAGCTGGACAATGTCTGCTGCCTCTATCTTCTTCAGAAACAGATAGTCTTTAGCAGCTGCTTGGGTACTAAAACAAAAATTATTTCAGTATTATATCACCTTAATGCCCATGTGGGCTACTTGGTGTCATTAATGCCTTAGCAGGTGAGCTGAAAGTATTTTACCGTGCCAGAACGCTTGTAATGTATCAGTGGGGACCAATTATTTGAACATTTTAGCTCATTTCCTGTCATCTCCTTGTCCTTGTTTTATTCATGAATTACAGTCTTGTAATAATATTTGTGTTTTGTTTTGTTTCCAGAATTGTCACTATTTATGAGATTGACCATGTTTTGATTAGCTACATGGAATAATGCTACATATGTGATTTAATATACACAGAATTCTTCATGTGCAAAAGTATGCTATTCATAGGTTTCAAATGTTCACTTTGCTGGTGATGAACAGTTCTATAGTGATCATTGCATATTTATTTTACCTCTAACCTGCTTCTGAAATGATGCTTGTACCAATTAAGACAGATGAAGAAGTAAACTTTGAAGGTATCTTGGCAAGCAACACTACCAATCCTGTGTAACACAAAATCATTCGTAATCTGATCTATTTGATCTCTTGCAAGACAACATACGTTGTCAATGGGTATTTCAAATCGTAGTAAACAAAGAAACACTACTGTCACTATTACTGCAATGGAACTTTGTCCTCTGCAAAGCCAAGGCTGTCATTCATTCTAATCGCTTTGGTTTCCCATATGGGACAAACAGATTTTCCATGTGTTACCCAGTAACTGAACACCAAGGTATGTCTCACTTAGTGGAGTGGCCTAAAACCAATTATTAGAGAATTTGCAATTTTAAATATTCAGAATTGGTAGGGTGGCAAATTCAGCTTAAACCTACAAGCTTTGATTATAATTTCACTGTCTGCCTTCCACCATGTTTGGAGGATGCAATAAGGGTCCTGCAGTTTAAGCAGAGCATGGAAATGTACAGAATTTTGGGAGCACAACAAGTCATTTTTATTAGATTCAACTGTAGCTCCGAGATGGAGAATGTGCTACAGTATTACAATAAAGACAGGCTTTGGTAAAGGTGATTTCTGGCCAACTTCTTCATTTTTTAATGTTTCCAAGGGATGGATATTTTCTGACCATGGAGAAGAGTTCCATTACTGGCCAGACTGCTGTCTTGAATGATTGCCTGTAGAGAAACATGTGCAAAAGAAAGTTTGTTATTGTAAATGATGCAGATGAAGTCCTTGTTCTATTAAACACTATAACTGGAGTGAAATGATGGAGTTTCATGCTAAGGAAAATCACTCTTATAATATATTTCGTGTTGAAAGTTATATTTTTTCTTGTATCTGTGTATGATGAAAATAATACCTTTCCTTCTGAGACCTGGAAGGTTATTACTGTGGGACTGTCAGTGAACAGAATATTTTGCAAATATCGTCTATCGTGAGCCCATCAGGCCACATTTGCTAACTCTACCAAGCTTATCACTAATTCTCAAAGTGTAATCCACACTTCTGTTCTATTCAAGTCATAAAATGCATGGAAGGAAATGAAGATGCCAGTTAATAGTTGCTCAACTATACCATTTCAGGGAATCATAATTCAAAAATCCAGAGGAAAACTTATAGATACATTACTGTGGGAATATAGTTCATTGTTAATTATGAATGTAAATATGTGTCAAGCATCATTTGACTGACAACAAATAGACACAGAAGGGCATTGAATAATAGGATAAGACTCTGCTAAGGTTTTCAAATTATGTTATGATCATTTTTTCCTCACTACATACCAGGAATATATATGCCGTGGTATGTATGTGTATGATATATATGTATATATTTATATATTGTAAAAATAAAATGAGCAGGTCATGGTCAGCATGTGGTCTATAAGCAAAACAAAATGGTTATATTAAATGCATGCTGAAAATAGAAAATAGAGTTAAAATCTCATGCTTCTAACCTTAGGTCTTCTTCAGGAAATATCTAAAGAGAAAACAAAGTTAGTGTAGAGGGAGGGATAATGAAGGATATATATGTTGGAAAGAAGAAAGGCCTAGGAGAAGAAGTGATAAATGGTAAGATTAAGAGAAATCTAGAAACAAAAGGTGATGATGTGGAAAGATAAAGCATAATAGGAGTGAAAGAGTTAGAGAAGTTCCCAGGTGGGGACTAATTTACAGGGCCTAGTAAGAAGGCTGAAAGGTGACAAATGTGTTGAAGGAGACAGAGATGGAGACTTATGGTGAAAATGAAAATAAATTAAATGAGTACAAAACAAATAGACGTTAGGGAAAAAAGGATGGCTGATGATTAGTTAGTGGAAAATAAGTCTATCATTTAACTTTAGAGGCTGCTGGGAGCCAAGGTGATAATCAGCTTGGTTTGTGTTTTTCTATGGTCAGATCCACCAGCCCTGCTTAAGAACACAAACAGAAAGGTCATTGACATTGTGATCCCTGGAGATAAAGTGGAATACATGGGTTTAGCAGTGTCACCATTCCTGACTGCTTTGTAATGTTCCCCTGAGCCAGTCAGCAAGATGCCCACCAGTTTCTCTGTGGTAAATAGCTGCACACTTCCCAAAAATACAATACACCACATTATTGGAGGTGCAGAGGAATCTTTGGTGATGTGAAAACACCTGTAGGCCTCGAATTTAGTCACACTGGAAATAAATTTTGCAGGTAGCAGCGAGTCCTGTTGCAAGGTTTGGTACCTGGAAGGAGGAACTTTTTAGGAGGTAGGCTGCTTTAACCAGGAGATTCTGCATTAGGTGGATTTGCAGTAGAGACAATAGGTGGTTCTGTAAAGGAAGCACCAATGTTAGGGTCAGTTTGCAAATGGGAGTTACTGGTGATGATTCTGTGAAGAGAAGGTGTGTGCTGTATGGAAAGGAAGCACTAGTGGAATTACCTTTGTTCTTGTATGACAGTATCCTTTCTGTAGGGGTCAAGGTTAATGGGCATGTTACTGTGGGAGAGTGCTCTGTCCACTGTGCTTTTAGGGCATCCCCTGTTGATAAAAAAACTATGCATTATTTGGGTCTGCTCAGCAAAATCATCCTCTTCACTGCATCATGTAAGTCTAAGAAACTGAATAAGGCAAGCCATTCTTGGACATGTTTAGGATGGAAGGATGTGGAGGAGGAACCGTGAGAGTCAGTCAGTGGGTTTGTATAGACTGCTGTTCAGTATTGGTGTTCTGTACTGACAGCTGATATCCAGAAAGGTGTAGAGGAGGATACTTCAACAGTGTATTGAAGGGAAGGATAATGTGGTAAACTTGTCAAGGAAAACTTGAGGGTCTCCCAGAGCAGGAGTGTGGCCCCCACACGTCATCAATGTAGTGTTTAGAGTTCAGGCACAGTCCCTGTGAATGATAGAAAACATTCCTTCACCCAACCCACAAATAGATTAGCAAAGCTGTATACACACACACACACACACACACATATTACACACACACACACACGATCCAAACAAGAAATGACATTGGGAACTGATGCCAACAAAATAAAACAGTAGTGCAGACAAAATAATATGGTACTCACAACCTGTTGACACATGGGCAACTTGGAATTAGTGCTTGAATTCATTATTTGAGGTTGGTTTTAGTTTTAGGTTTTTGGGAGATTTTTACCAGTTTTGTTCTGTGTTTAGATTAGTACTTGTTTTTCAAATGGTTTTTTTCAGTTCTGAATAGAGGAGTGTGAGTTATTGGTTTCCTGTGAATGGCTTTGCTTTTGTTCTATTGGTTGTTGTGTGGAATGTTATTTGAGCATTGGGTATTCATTTTGAGGGTGGTTGAAACTTGTTGCTATTGGTTGAATATGCTGTTGTTTGGCTGGTTAGTGGTTGGTCGGAGATTACATTGCTGCTTGTGAATTGAGGGTTGCTTAAGTGCTTTTAATGCTAGTAGATGTGGTTCATCTTGTAGAGATTACTGTGTTTTTCTTTGCTTTTGTCTTTATTTGGGGCATTTCATTTAATTTCTGTAGTGATTTATGTCACTAACATTGTTGCTGCACTGCTTTCTCAATCCTCACTTTACTTTACTTACCTACAAGGAGTGCTTTTTGTTCAATTTACTTCATTGAATTTTGGTCCAGTTTTCATCACTGTTTAACACGTGTTTTCTGGGTAAGTTTGTAGTCTTGGGAAAGGTTGCTCCTTCACACTGTGTGTTTTGTATAATTTGTAAGGGGTGTATCACCAGTTGGAGTCTAAGTCCGTCCGGTTGGCTTGTTTCTGGCAATCAACTAGAGTGGTCTGCTGCAGAGGATATACGGTCATTAACTGAGGTATATTTCTAATGCTAAATACAGCTGTTTGTTTTGTGGTGCTCTGGGGAATGTGGAGTGTACGCAGGGATTATTTTGCAGTGTTGACATGATGTAGGCAAGGTGTGATATTTGTCAGTGATGTGTGCATGTGTGTATATCTGTACATTTTATTCATGCATACATCACTAATGATTTTTGCAATGGGTGGTGATATGTGTTTTCATTTGATGTGTTATCTGTTAATTCCATTGTATAATATATATATATATATATGTATATATATATATATATATATATATATATATGTGTGTGTGTGTATATACTCTGTATTATTTTGCACAACGTTGTTGCTTGAGAATAAGGGTATGCACTCATTTTGTTTTCCAGCATAAGACTTAAATAAAATACAATTTTAAATAAATAACACTATGTGGCTTCTACTTCCCCATAGAAGTGGTTAGCTGTTATTTCACTGTACACCTTGTTATTTATAAGCAATTTTGATAAAATTAATAGTAACCATTCAAATGCATCACATAAAATCACAGTATAGGCAAGTGGTATACAAAAATAAACACTTAGGACTAAACAGATCACAAAAATGACTCTCTTTAGGAAGTGCACATGTGTGAAACTAGTTGAGGCTTTCTTTTCGTGGAGCACCTCTGCATCCTGCAAAGCGTATCTTGTATAGGGCCTTTTACCTTTTTGTATATGTATGCACAACACTGTACATCTGCCGCTTTAGCAACTTTATTCTGGCAGGTAGTGCTACTGTCTGGAAGTACCAATGTCGGTGTCTCAAGGTAGACCAGTGAGAGACTTAGTTTATTACATATGAAAGGGTTAAGTACTCCCATAGGAGGATGTTACAAAAGGCCCTTATACATGCTAGGCTCTGCACTGCATTGATCAGTGCAGATCAACTGCAGCATTGTCTTTTTTCTGTGCACAGGCAACCCCGAACCGTATCCAAAATGAACACTCGCTGATCTGGCATTACCTGTTTTCCTGGAATTGATGTTTCAGCACATCATTGTGAAATGCTTCAGGTGGCTAAGTAATCAAATGGGAGCACTCACATTTCCCCTGGAGAAGGTCTTGTGAGACTCTCGGGGATCCCGTGCTGCTTTCCTAAATAGCATTTCTCCATACTCGTTCTCAGTGCACTCTACACAAGTTCAGCTAAACAAATCTTCTGATGCTGTAAAGAAAGTTGAACTTCGCAAACTATGTTCTTTTAAGAATCAAGGGCTAATAAGTACCTTAAAGTGCTCAGAAAGTGGAGCGTAATACTTGGCGTGCACTTATGCATATTCATACCCAAGAAATGTGCATTACCACATGCCTAGTATCAAGGATCAACTTTTGGAGTGCTTATACGGCACTTTTTAACCATCAGTTTTTAAAAGTACATAGTTTGCCATGTTCAACTTTCTTTATAACATCAGAAGATTTGTTTAGCCGAACCTGGGTGACAAGAAAGTTTCAGCATCTTGGAAGCCTGGAAATGTGGCTGAAATGCCACAACAGCTCATACACTGATGTAACAGCTGTAGTGTAAAGAGAAATGGCTGCAGTACAGAATGAACTGGAGTGAATGTAGCAAACTGTTCCTATGCAAGTAGGGCACTGTGCATAAGTGCCTAAAGTGATGCATTGGATACCATTCAGAACAACCATGCTCCTGGCATGGTGTTGCACCAGCAATGATAGTACATGTGAAAAAATTATTTGTCTATATGCACACACACACACACACACACACACACACAGATATTGTAAGCATTAGTTATGCAAAGTGGGAAGTAGTTCAGATGGCAGTCAGTCTGAAGCAAAATCCCAGAAGGTATGCTCACATACTTTAGTCTCAACAGCTACAGTCCCTGGAATTGCCAACAAATCATGTGACGTCCTCTAAAGAAAAGGATCCAGTACTTGGTTCCCCTGCTAAAACACACCATAAGATGCTCAGTAGTGTGTTTACAAAAATCCATTCTGCCCCAACGCTGATCCAGCAGTCCTTTGTTTTGTTGAATCCTGTGATGGTCTTGAATGCGATCATTGGAATTAAAGTACAAGCTTTTTCTGCAGTTGAATAAAGTCAGACTGCGAGTGCTGGAAAATCCCACCTCTAATACTAATGGTCTGAGAAAGTACATATCAAATGTGCATTCTCCCCAAGTGCCTGTATGTGTTCCAAGTCTTACCAGTTTGGCCTCTCATCTAAAGAAAAAACAGATACGGTTCCGCACATAAGCACCCTTTTAGGAGAAGCCCTGGAGTTCCTGGAAAAATTCAAATACCTGGGGTCTGGACTGACTATAAATTGTCCTTCATTGTTCACACTGATGAACTCACTAAGAAACTGCATCAAAGGCTCAATATTTTCTTTAAGATAAAGCACTCACTAACCCAGGAGGCTAGAAAACTCCTAGTCCAAGCTACCTTCTTGCCTCTCCTAAACTATGCGGACTTCCTATATGGCCATAGTACTAACACAGCTCTCTTCAAGCTTGATACCCTATACTGCAAAGTCCTTTGGTTAATTTTGAATGCCCTTTATGACATGCACCAATGCATCCTTTATTCTTCCATAGGCTGGATCTCCCTTAGTTTTAGGAGGCAAAAGAATGCTATTCTATATACATATAAGGCAATCACTTATAAATTACCTCAGTACCTCACAAACTGCCTAACTTCCTGCATTCCTAGTGCCTGTTCTCTCAGAAGTCTTACCATCTTATCTCTGGCTATCCCTAAAGTTAAAACGAGCTTTAGTAGAGCCTCACTAAGCTTCACTCTTCCAACGCTCTGAAATAAGATCCAGAAAACCTTAAGGCTCGCCACCCAGTCACGTTCTCCTCTTCAAACTTTGTCCCTGAGGGCTCTCTCCAAGGTCTATCATTGTTTTAAGTCAGGGTCTTAACATCATGATTTGTTACTGCTTTAAATTCTGGACTTGAACCTCAACCATTGCCTGAGGCGTCATTTGAGTCCTCCCTTCTGTCATTGTCCAATTCAAGGTCCCAACATCATGATCTGTCTTTGCTTCCAGTATTGGACTTAAACCCCAACCATTGCCTGTGGCATCTGTCATGTTCTCCTTCAAACAGTCCTTCATCCCTAGGCTATGTCCAACCCTCTCTCTATCTCAGCTGACCTTCCCTCCTCACTCCACTTGCCAGGCCATGCCACAGTACTTATCAAAGGACTCTACATCATAATCTTCTTTCACACTTTGATGCTAGAGGAACTGCCACCTGCTTCACTATGACTCCTCCAATGATGTTTACTGTATAAACTTTAGCTCATTACCTTCACGACTATATATCTGTATCCATGCAATTGTATTTAAATGGCACTACCTCCTGTGGAACCTATTGCTATGTTCTGGTGCAAGTATCTTTACACATGCGATGGTTATATGATATTATGTTGCTAATAATACTATGTAATTGTTTTTTTTTTTTAGTTTGAAGTTAAACATTTTTGTTGTTTGATTTAAAAAGTACATACATGAATACTTACATAAAATGTACCCATTAGGTATCGATAAAATTGATCTGAGTTAAAACGGTTCATACAGTGTTATATCTTAAAATAATGGGTGAAGGCAGCCAAACATGCTGTTTTGACAAATATCTTATCTTCCAGTTGTCAGATTTCATCAAATATTCAGAGTGTATTGTTCTTATTATTGTGGATCACTAAGACATAAAACCATCTTTTTTTTATTTCTATATATTATATTATATTATATTATATTATATTATATTATGTTATATTATAATGTATTATATATGTTGGTGACTTAAAAACAACCTTGAGAGATCTTTGTGTGCTTGAGGGTGGTATTGTTTGTATTGTTTATAGGTACTAGTATTTGTCTAAAAACACTAAAACGAAATCCCGCACCACATATTGTGTTTTGGCTAACAGTTAAGATGAAACACACCTTTGAAGGATAGGGCAATGAAAGCTTCCTTCCTCTCTTTGATGGCAGGCTAAGGACAGTGACTGTTTGCATGTATGGCACTGTGTCTTATACCACTGTATTCTGTATTGAGTGAGCTTAAATGTGATACTTTAGTGTCTTATAAGTATGCACTTGTATGAACCATATGGTGTCTGTCAGTTATCAAATACACTTCATATTATAAAGCTGTTGAACAAAAAAATAAACAAAACTATTTACAGTGGTTGCAAGTGTTCCCGAGGATACTATAATTGTTATGCATGTTCACTCAACCTCTGATGTCTTAACTTGTTAAGTTAAATTGTTTTGCCCAAGGTTCATTTTGTAAATGAGCATGTCTCAATGATGTTCCACCTGCAAAATAAAGATTTTGATTGATTGATTGATTTGGATTTCATGGACATTAGGGGTCACTTGACCCTTTTTATGGAGGGGAAAAGAGCAGGATTGAACTAGGTTGTTCCTCCACAGTTTCATAGAGAATGGGGGCTTGTTCTGCCTAACTATAAACAATAATTTTTGGCAGCACAATTGTCCTTCTAGTACACATAATTAAATAATTTGAGTCCCAGCTGGGTTGGGTGATGTGAGACCAAACACTTGCCTGGTCCATTGTATTTGATATATTGGCCTCTGATGACAGAGAGATGTCTATGAAGATCCTAAACCCCTGTACTAGGGTTCTGACCTAGGTATTGTTGAATGCACACACTGTTGTTAACCATCAGTGTAGAAGTTCCCTGCTCGCTGACATCATAGAGGGGCTATGGAGAGAACCCCCACCCTCTGCAAGGGGTGACAGCCCTGAGGCAGTGGAGGGGAAAAAGGCATCAGCATGATAATGGATATGTACAACAGGTGAATATTGACTAACTTTCAACAGCTAGAAAATAAGGATTGCCAAAACCCCAAAGATTTTTTGTTTGCATATTTACAAGTTAGAAACAGCACAAATCAACTTCAAGAGCACTTGACATCACCCATCATTGTCCCTTTATAGAGATCATCCATCTCGGGGAAGGTATATACCCTATGCACAAATTACCACACTCTCCAAACAATAGCTCATCTGATACTCAGTAGGGGTTGAGGGGGATAATGGGTGAGGCCCAGCTGCCAGGGGGTGTCTGGAAGGATGCATGCTGGGCACTTGTGCATATTTCTATGAACAACTGACTTGGGCAGATCCAATTTAAAAAGTTACACAGGATACATTTTACTCCAGTGTCAGTTCTCAAGACTGACCATACTAAATCAGACCCGTGCCTGAAATGTAAAGTCTGAGAAGGCTCCTTTTTTCATATGGCATGGGCATGTCCATGGGCTGCTACATACTGGGCAGGGATATTTAACATTCTTTCTAGCATCCTAAATTTTGACTATGTGTCCCGACATGTTAATGAGCTGCTATTTGAGATCTGTATAGCTAGAAGAAATATTATAGGTATCATTTTATTGCTCCTAAGATTAGTGATTGGTAAGAAAGTATTAGCCTGAGATTAGCTGGCTGAGACTCTCCTCCCACCTATAGCCCAATGAAATAATATAGTGTTGAAAAGTATGAAACTTGAAAAAAATCAACACATTGTAAGGAAATCAGGTTTCAAGAACTCAAATGTGGGGCCCACCCCAGTAGTCTTGGGTTCCTGGCCTCCTGAAGACCAGCTGCAATAAAATGGAGTTCCATGCCCCTCTTTGACAGAGAATGTGGGTACGAACCATGATCACCATCATCTGGTGGTGTGGTGCCCAGGTAGAACTTAGTGGCCAGTCAGAGGATGAGTGAGGTGGAGGGGAGAGTGGGAACTACAAATTCCTATTACCTGTGAAATGAGATGGGGAAGTCAAGTAATAATGGTTAATATAATGTATGTAAGACTCTTGACAAAGTGCATCTATGTTTGTTCATGTCCTGGCAGCCTGCATGCGGCCTTCTGAGTGGTATAATGCCTGCATTTCACCATTTGTAATTGTACCTTGTATAAGATGTTCTACCAACAATAAAGTTTAAAGTATGATGCAAGTCCATCAAAATGTTTTGTTGCCTGACACAGAGACTGAAACAAGAGGTGGAAATATGGCAAATTATATATCACATCCCTGACAGCATTCTTGATTCCTTCGAACTGGGGAAATGTCCATCTAATAGGCAGGTGATACACATGGGACTTGCAGTTTTTATGTTCACACTTGTACTTGTGCAAAGTGAACATACTGTGGTGATACTGGATTTCAGAGGTGTGTCACTGTCAGGACCAATGCAGCTCATGTTGCAAATGGCTCACCCGTGACAGTCAAATAATCAGCGAGCCTGATCACGATGATGCGCTGTCGGTTGATGGGTGGAAACTTTGCGTAGTTGAAAGGATCATACTGACAGTGCTGGGTAAGTTACTTTTTAAATGTAATCAGTTACAGTTACTAGTTACTGTCCCAACAAATGTAATCAGTTACAGTTACATATCACTCGGACATAAAAAGTAATCAGTAACTAACTGTAATGCATATTACATTTCATCATATTTTATATTACTTTTGAAATATGACATTTTTTTAGTCTTGAATCATATTTATGAGCTATTGGAATGCCAAAAATTCATCCAAAACAACAGAAATGGAGTCTTATGGAAGAAATCAGTTTGAAAATTATTTTATTTCATGTTTTCCATGGAAAATAGGAAAACAGTGATAGAGTCACTTTGCTTTCATGGGTGGTTTTGTTGCACATAAATAATGTCAAAATTTTACATTTATAAAACACGTCACATCATGACAGAGTGATATAGAAACATAGAGGTTGATGGCAGATAAGGACCGCAAGGCCCATCCAGTCTGCCCTTTTCTTTTTCTACCTTATAAATGTGCCATCGGCCTTTGCTCTGTCAGTGACCTATCTATTCATATTCATCTGTATTGCTCCCTTATGCCTTTTCCATTTCTGTTTGAAGCCCTGCACTGTATTCATCGCCACCACTTCCTGAGGTAGGCCGTTCCATGCATCCAGCACTCTTTCTGTGAAAAAAATTTCTCCATTCCCCTTAATTGGCCTCCCTCTAATCTCATGCTGTGTCCCTCTTGTCCTGCTATTTTTCTTATATTTAAACATGTTAGACCTTTACCTTGTTAATGCCCTTAAGGTGTTTGAATATTTCCTGATCATCACCCTCTCCCTCCTTTGCTCAAGGGTACAGCATAGTGAGCCGCTAATCTGTCCTCATATGTCTTCTGATGCAGTCCCTGCACCTTTTAGTTGCCCTTCTCTGGACTGCCTCAATTTGATTAATGTCCTTGTGCAGGTGTGGCCTCCAGTACCGCGCCCAGTACTCAGATGGGGAGCTAACCAGTGTCTTATAGAGGGATTATTACCTCCTCTTATGACTTGTGATACCTCTACTAATACACCCTAACATCCCCTAGCCTTACCTACTGCTTTAGAGGTCTGTTTGATGATTTCATGTCATGGTGATGATGATGCTCAAGTCTCTTTCTTCCTTTCTGACTGCCAGCAACTCCCCTCCCAGTCTATAGGTGGCTTCAGGGTTTCTCTTCCCTATGTGCATGATCTTGACATCTTTGGATTAAATCCCAGTTGCCACTCTTCTGACCATTTTGCTAGTTTATCCAGATCTCTTCTCATTCTGCCCACCCCATCTGGATCATCTACTCTGTTGCAGATCTTGGCGTCATCTGCAAACAGACAAGCCTTACCCTCTAGTCCATCCGTAATGTCACTAATGAAGATATTGAAGAGGACTGGCCCCAGGACTGATCCCTGAGGTACCCCACTTGTGACTTGTATCTCTTCTGACTGTATACCATTTACCACCACTCTCTGTTTTCTGCCCATCAACCAGTTTGCCACCCAGTTGACCAACTTCTAACCCATCCTGAGCCTACCCAGCTTATTTATCAATCTTCTATGTGGAACAGTGTTGAAAGCTTTGCTGAAGTCAAGGTAGGCAACATCAACTGCTCTCCCTTGGTCCACCACTCTGGTTACCCAGTCAAAGAAATCATGAGAGTAGTTTGACAGGACCTCCTTGTAAACCCATGCTGTCTTGGATCCCTGTGTCTCTATGGATTCCAGGTGTTGCACTATCCTTTCCTTAAGGAGTGCTCCATAATCTTGGCCCACTACTGAGGCAAGACTGACTGGTCTGTAGTTCCCTGCCTCCTCCTGCTACCACTCTTGTGGAGCGGGATCGCATGAGCCCTTCTAGAGTCTTCTGGGACCCTCCTGTGCTCAGAGACTCACTAAACAGTTCTCATAATGGCTCTGCTAGTTCCACCCTTAGATCCTAAGGCACCCTGGGATGTAATGCCATCAGGTCCCATTGCCTTGTCCACCCTGGAGCTTAGTGAGCTCTTGTAGGACCCTTTTGTGAAGGAGTAGTGCTCACCTCCTCCCCCTGTGTCCATGGTGCTGAGCTGTGGGCCCTGCCTTACCTTCTCTTCAGTAAATACTGAGCAAAAGTATTTATTTAGATAGATAGCTCTTACAGGGTCATCTACCACATGCCCCTTTCTCCTTAGAGCTTAGCAATACCTCCTCGGACTTTCTCCTTTTCACTAATATATCTATAGAAAGTCTTGTCACCTTCTTTTACTATTTAGTGCTTAGTGTTTCCTCAGTTTGGGACTTTGCCTGCCTTACTGCCTTCCTGCTCCTTTAGGCAGTTTCATATGCCTCCCTATCTTCATCCCGCTGTGTTCCCTTATATTTCCTGGAAGGCCAGCCTTTTGGCTCTGACCTTTCTGCTATGTATTTGAGAACCAAAGTTGGTTTCCTTCTTCTTTGCACTTCCTTTTCTGTCTAACACAATGGGATGTTGCTTCAGTATTGCATCCTTAATGCTTGCCCACTTTGTCTGTACCCCCTCACCTGTGTTTCTTTTTGCCAGGGCTAGCTTAACTCTGTTGGCCATCTTAACAAAGTCAGCTCCTTTGAAGTCCCATATTTTTGCCTTGGAATGGGATGATTTAGATGTAGTGGCCAAATTAAACCATACCATGTGATGGTCACTGCCCCCCAGGTGACCTTCTACCTGGAGATCTGTGATCCCTTCCCTGTTAGTCAGTACTAGGTCTAGGATAGCCCAGTCTCTTGTGGGTTGTTGTACCAGTTGTTTGAGGCCCTCCCCTTGCAGGGAATCCACCATGCATCTAGTTCTGGTAGAAGTTCCTGCTGGTATTGACCAATCTGTATCCGGCATGTTGAAGCCTCCCATTATAAGAACCTCCCCTTTAGCTGTCATGTTTTGTATATCTTCTAATAGTACTGTGTCTATGTCCTCCCACTGGTCTGGGGGCCTGTAGACAACCCCAGTTCTTATGGCTGTCCCATTTCCTGTTTCCAGGGTGACCCACAGTTCTTCTGGCTCCTTATGTATATTCTGAATTTCTGTAGCTTTGACATTTTCATTGACATATAGGGCCACTCTGCCCCACTTTATTGCACCTCGGTCTCTTCTGAACAGTACATAGCCAGGTACTGAAGTCTCTCAAGTGTGGTTACTGGTATACCACATCTCACTAATTGCTACTATGTCCAGTTTAGCCTCTGACATTATTGCCTGCAGGTCTGGAATCTTATTTCCCAGGCTGTGAGCATTTGTGTACATGATTTTCCATTGGCCAGATTTCGGTGTGTTAGTTGTTGGGTGAGGTTTGGCATTTCCCCTGTGTGTCGTATGGGGAGACAGACCTTTTTTCTTACCTGGTGATGCAAATGAAGTACAAACATGCTGAATCCCTGTTTGACCACTAGCTGAGGGGGGAGTGGTGTTCTCCCCATTTGACGTATGGGGTGCTGCACCTCTCTCCCCATTTGCTAGTTTAAATATTCTGCAAAGACGTCAAACTTCTGCCCCAATACACTGACTCCCTCCTTAGTCAGATGCAGTCCATCAAATTTAAAGAACTTTCACTCCCAGAACTGTTGCCAGTTCTCTACAAATCTGTGTCCTTTCTCCTGGCACCAGCCCTTGAGCCACATGTTTAGCTCCCCTATGTCCCCTTCTCTGACCTTCCGTCCATCTGCCCCCTCTCCCAGACTGGCAGGATCTCAGAGAAGGAGATGTTGGATGAAATGGATGATAGTTTGTCACCTAGCCTGGTCAGGTGTTCCTTGGTCTCCACAATTGACCGGCTGGTGAGATCAATTGTCCCTATGTGTACCAGGATGTCAATGTTTTCTCCTGCTTTGTGAACATATTTTCCTTACACATTTCAACCATACTAAGCCATATTATTTATTACTACAATATATTATAGTATGCTTAATTTTCTTACTACATGTTCCTAGCCTATTGTTATATGTGCAAAGTTGAAAATATATGTTACAACTTCAAGTGATCTATGCAAGTATAAGTTCAGTTAGACAGTGTTAGTATGACAGTACATACCTCATCTGATTTCTCTTTCTCTCTTTCTTTCTTTTCTCGCTTCTTCCTCTGTCTCTCTGTTTCTTCTTTCTCTGTTCTCTTTTCTCTTCTCTCTCTCTTCCTTTCTCTCTCTTCTCACTTTCTCTTCTTGTTTTCTGTTTTTATCCTCTTCTCTCTCTTTCTTTCTTCTGTCTTTCTTCTTTCTTCTTTCTTTCTTCTTCTTTCTCTTCTTTTTCTTTCTTTTCTTTCTTTCTAAAGCTATGTAGCAGCCCAGTGCTTTGTTGTGAGGGTAAATCAAATAAATTATTAGAAAGATTACAGACAGTAGAATGCAGTACCATATTTAAGTGTTGTTTTTTTTTTGGTGGGGTCAGTGTGGTCTGCTTGTCCAGAACTAAAGTTGTACATATACACAAAAACAAACTGACAGAAACTGCAATGCAAATGGATTAAAAATATGCCACTCAAGGCTACACACTTGACATAATACTTACACAAAATGAAGTAGTTTTCACACTTATTGTTTACTACACTATGTGTGAAATTTGTGTTACAGTCTTCACTGTACCTGGCAAGGGTGTCAGACAATTCACCAGTTTTGGTGGATACTGCCACTCTGGTGATGGTCAAGTGTCACTGTCAGTGACTCAGTCAGCTAATTGCCATTGGCATCCTACCTACACCGCACCATATTAGTAGGCAGCCACTGTGCTAGTGCTTGTGAGACATCTTATGTGAACTTACTCTGTGGGTTAATATTTAGAGCAGCAGAGCCCCAACCCACATCAATGTGTGTATTAATTGATGAACATCCCATGTTTTCACTTAGTGGACTGCAGCAGAATGATAGTTCTGCAGATTGTCTGTATAATGCTGATTCTGCTGGCTTGCAAGCTGACAATTATAACCATATGGTGATGGTAGCAATCTTCAAATCTTATAACGACATCATTAGAAGAGGGTTGCAAATGTGTGAGATTCAATATGCTATAGGCAGTGCATGCTAACAGTTTTTGTAAGCTCTGATCTTTTTTGTTTCCTGCACTTCTGCCTCTGGGGAGAAGACTAGGATGTGCAACAATGCAAAGATCTTTGATCATAGCTTATTTATTGCTCTTAAGCATTCAATGCAGACAGTGTATTTATATCTCACATTGCTGCAGGCCAGCATTGCCCCCTTTAGATGTTAGCAATAAGGGCTCGAATTAGAAGATTGTGGAAAGGTTACAGTCTGGTGAAAATGTTAGCTTGCAAGTTAATAGAATCTGTGTGATACAATTGCTGCAGTCAACTGCAGTAATCAGTAAAGTAATACAATTGATGGAGTTCTTGCAATGCATACAAATAGACCACTTTGGGTAATAAATGTGAACATTGGTGTGGCTGGCTCAGTAGTCTTAGTGTTGCTGATTGACTGTTCTCCCCAACACTCTGGAGTAATTAATAAAACAATGTGAAAGTCAAGTGTGAATGACCTTAGGTAGCAGAAGATTTGGTGCAGAAGCAGAATAGTGAAAAAATATGATTCTCTTCCATCTATATTTCTTAAGTATAGAAAGGGCAAAAAGTCAACAAATATAAAAACTTCCCCCCATCATCATCATGTCCCATTTATCAAAACTGGACCATTCCCTTTTCTAACACTGCAGTGGCTATTATTAGCTTACTGATTCATCCATAATCACAGTAAATTGTCAGGGACAAGCTTTTGGTTACAGGCAGAGCTGAGGCTACTGACTTATAAGTTATGATCTTACAGTAACCGTTGTGTGTTAACTTCACTACCTGGTGGTTATTATGGTTCAATGTTTTGGTAAATACAGTATGGAGTCTGTAGTGCTTATGTAACTGTAGTTTACTTTTTGGCTTTTCCCTATTCCCACCCTTGGTAGGTAAGCTAGGTAGTGAGCAGTGAATAGAAAGCCTAGCACCAAGGGGGAGCAGAGCGCTGGAGAAGGAAGAGGCAGGGGTGGATGGTGGATGTTTTGCAATGCACTAAATGTGGAACTGAAATGGGAGGCTGGCCTTTATTAGAGATGTGGGAGGTGCTATCCTCCAACATTGAACCTTGGGATTTAGCCCTCCCATTCAATGTTTGGTGAATAGTGTATGGGGTTAGTAGTGCTTATGTAACTGTAGTTTACTTTTTGGCTTTTCTCTGTTCCCACCCTTGGTAGGTAAACCAGGTAGTTAGTAGGGAATAGAAAGCCAAAAGATTACCTCTGCAACTCATGGAGAGTATGACTAGTACACACAGGACAGGGCTCCTCAGGTGGAAGAAACCTCTGAGGACCCATGGCTACCGATCCACCCATCCTCAGGGCAACCTAAGAGGAGATGATCCTAGGTTCTTACAACCATATTCTAATTTCTGAGTAAAATGAACTGTTTGTAGAGATGATGTTCCATCTTCAAAGTCTGTTGAATGATGCAGTCCAGAAGGTTGATCCTGATGCTGATGAGGCAGGTCCATTCTGAAGGAGTGTCCAGATCCTGAATATGGATTAAGTCCATCTGGAAAAGAGATGAACGTGGTCCAGGATTCCAGTGGGGTATTGGTTGCTATTCAATGGGATTACAGAGTCAATGCTACGAAGTGCATGAGTTGATTAAATGAGCTTCCAGACTTGAACTGTCGGGAAGTATGATGAGTTATGAAATTCTTAAAGTAATCTATTAGACTTTGTAGAGGGTTTGACATCCGGATTAGGGATTCAAGGCTATGTGCGATGTGTCGCTATGTAAGCACCTATGGATATGATGAAGGTTTCGGGCAGAAGCTTTAGGTACCAGGTAGGAGGGGTTAATGTGTAAGATTTTTGACCAGTGAAGGAAGGGTGGTATATACTGTACAGATGGTAACTGGATATCAGTGGGAATAATTGGAAAGTTCAGTACAATGAATCCAAGGGTTGACAAGAGTTATTGTAGCTATAATGAGATTTGCATAGGCTCATATTGAGGAAGAACTGCTAGTGGAAAATGGTGGATATGGGTACTGCTGTGGCTTAGCTGCCCATGGCAGAGTTCTATGGCAATGGTGACTTGCAGTGCTGGATCATCTAAATGTCTTAATGCTGAGGGAGCCTGAGAATGGATCTTTGAAATGTCTATGAACTGATGTGGCAAAGGAAGTTGAGAACATTGTAGAATGCAATGGGAGCCTAGCATGCTTAGTCAGATATAGGACTGTTGTGTGGCATGAGAGATAATGAGACAGCCTGGTCAGTTGTGGATATGCAGATTGAGGAATCAGTAGAAGCCTGTTCCTCAGTGATGGTATTCACTGGAGGAAGTATGGAGAAATAAATTCAGATGGATCAGTTAAAGGGACCACTGGATGGATAGCTGGTATGATTTAGGGTAACATGATGAGAGATGTCAATAACAATGAGTTATGGTGACATCCAGGGCCAGGGAACAGTGGCTCTGATAGAGTAACTTTTAGCAAGATAGCTAGGCACTAGATAGCCAATGATACATGTTCTGGGATAGTTGTTAGACAAGGTCTTAGGAACATCCAGTGGCTATTAAGGGAGCACAATTTGAATAATGTGATAGAACTGAGTCAGCACTTTTAGGAGAAGTATATGAGGAGAAGGTATACTGGATGTTATCAGCAATGCTATGAGGTATCCTACAGTTTTCGTTATCCTTAACAGTAATGGTTATGGAGTTGGTACATCTCAGAGGGAATTAGGGTCATGTTTACAGGTAAGAAGATGGGAGTGAAGGAGGATCCACTAAATCTGTAGATCTTATGAAGACATTGGAGGTAGGGATGTCCATGCTGCCTGAAGTAACGGAACATATAAGAAAGCATCCTGCAGAGTTGGTGTGAGATGAGACCTTAATAGTCCAGTCAAATAGGATTCCCGTAATGGATCCTAGGGAGGTTATTGGGAAGTTCTAATGATTTTATGGTAATGTAAGAGTCTATGGATTCATGGATGCTGCTGGACAAGGTTTCTCAGGTGAGAAGAACAGGTAATCCATAGAAAATTGGTAGAAAGCATGGGAGTAGTTGATCAGGCAGAGATGCTGGACGCCGATAGGTTGTAAGACTGCCAACAAGAGACATGACAAATATGCAGGATCCCTCAGCCACCAGGGCAGAAAGGGAGGAAGGCAGCAGTCCAGGGATGGAGGGCAGAGGCCAAGCAGGAGCCCACCAATTGAAAGATGGATTCAGATGAGCAGACAGCAGAGACCAATCAGTACAGACAGTGGCTGGAGCAAGTAAGATACAGGAATGGGGGCAAGCACTACAGCAAACTGTAATAGAAAGCAGGAAGCTGCATTAGGCCTCAGGTGTTGGATCCATGTATGACTGAGAAGTGAATCCAGGTACCAGGTTCTGTGAAGTTGAGGCATGAGGGTCCCACTGCCGAAAAAGATGGTGACAGAACATGCAGCTAGCAAAAGGCATTGCAGCGGAGGTGTATAAGGTTCCCAAGTCCAAAGGAAATAGCACATGCAAATTGCTGATAGCAAACGCACAGTGATGAGGAATGGGTTCCCACCTCAGATGGAGATGGCAAACTTGCATTGCTGACAGTAAAAGGGTAGCAGAGATGCTGAGAAGGTTCCCACCTCAAAAGGGGATGATGAACAGGGAATGCTGAAAGGGAATTGCATGGGAATTGCTGATGGAAGACCTCTGGATGGAATGAGGGCAGAATAAGGAAAACTGAAAAGGGCACAGGTCCTGAAGATGAGCAATGGTACATATCCAGCAGAAAGCTGGGGGATACAGGCAGACATGTCTGTGTGAAATCAACAGGGAAACAAATTGTCCAGAGTAGCAATGGGGGTAGATGGCAGCTTGATCTGAAGATCTGCAGATTGGAAAGGTTAAGTTGGAAGGTAAGTCACAAATGATGATGCCCAGGACTAAATGTGGAAGTGGAAGACAAGCAGCAGAGAAGTCCAGGAGTCTGATGGACTGAGTGAAGGTGAAGGTGGAGATTGAACAGGCTGGTGGGGTCCTAATCCAGCAAATGAGGAGGCCAAGGTAGGGAAAAGTACATTGAGTACATATCGAAGGGAAATGGATAAAGTAGTCCTGGTCCCAAAGGGAATGCAACAAATGGGTATCAGTTATAGAATGCAATTGGTTGAAACAGTAGGTTGAGCTCCTCGCTGGTGACCCAGGTTCAGGAATGGACTCGGGCTGTCGGGGTCGGCTGGGAGGAGAAGGATTGAGTGCCCAACGGCTTGCTCTCCTTCTCCTGGAGGGGTGGGAAGCTTTCTCTGGCATGATACCACCATCACCACCACCACCTGGGGAAAACTGGATGGTGCCGGTGTGGCAGGGGAAGGCAACAGCAAGGGGACAATGTCGGCAGAGGACGAGAGCTGCCGCACATCTCAGCGTGCATCGGATTCGATGTTCCAATTTGCACACTGACGTCAGGGGCTTGTACTGAGTTAAAGCTCAGTGCTTGGATCTGGGTGACAAACCCCTCAGCATCATGTCTCATGTAGGACTGGGGCAGACTCTGCCAGCACACACCTACCAAGAACTAAAGGGGAGGTTGGGGGAGCCTCTTTCACTCTGCCTGGGGTAATCTGGATGCCCTTAAATGTGTACTAGGGAGGTGTGGCACTTCTAGAAGCAAGACACCAGATCGTGCTCTGGAACATATCAGTGCCTGTGTGGGGTTCGAATGAGGAGACCAAGTGTGGCAAAAGGTAGGAGGATAAAGGATAAGTAAAAAAAAGAAGAAACAGTGAGATTGACTGCAAATGGGATATAGTGATCCCATTCCCAAAAGGAATGCAGCAACCAGGTATCAGGTGTAGAATGCAGTCATTTGAAACAGAAGATTAAAGACAAAGGTTCCCATCTTTGATAGTTGGGGTGAGCTAACCTTCACTCGATGCTGCACCAGGTTGAGTTTAGAGATGGAGACTGAGGAAAGTCGAACGGGAGAGTAAACTGGTTAAGACTGGAGGAAGAGGAAACAGGGCCCCATCCCCAGTAGACAGGGCATGCCTACCTGCACTGCTATGCCTCAGTAGGCAGAGTTAGGGAAGAGGCTGTTGGACTGCTGGTATGGGTTGATTAAAGAAAGGGCAGCTGACAGCTGTGTAGGAAGATGTAGGTAAACAAAAGCAGCAAGTCAGCAGGTGTAGAACGGGAGGAGAAAATTACCATAAATGCCTTTAAAGAGGGGAGAAGGTAATCCAGGGAGGAGCATGTGATGCAGCAGTGGAATGAATGAATAACTGATTGCCGAGTAGGCTGCAATGGCAATTATTTATGCGAGGGTAGTGGAAGCCATGAATAGGCAAGAAAGCAGGGCAAATCATATAGCTTACATAAAGCATGCTGCTGCTAATTTGAGCCATGATATGTCGCGACACCCCATGTCCCCACTGTGGAAATAACAGGGGCCACAGCTGAACATCCTGAGACCAAATAGCAACTGGAAGGATGGTAGGGTAGAGACCTGAAAGAGGCACCAGGACTGGTAGGGGTCAAGGAAGGACAAGCTAGGATAAAGGTGAATAGGAAGCAACAAGGACTGAGTGAACACTACAAGAGGCAAAGATGAGGGAGTGAGCATGAGCGGTGTGAGTGATAGGCATGCTGAAAGGTTAGGAAGTACCAGGGATAGGCAAGGTAACACAGAAACAATAGGCTGAGCAGGGGTTAGGAATGCTGGGACTAAGAAATGTTAAGATAGAAGCAGCATGGGTGTCAGGCATAAACTGTTAGGGAAGGATGATTGGAAGAAATACAGAGGAAGTGCAGGTGCCAGATGATGGCAGAGGGGACACAGGACTGGTACAGTAGAAGGGGCTAGGAGATGGAGACGGAGTGCCTCGTGGGAGTGTGAAGCCCCCTAAAACAGCAGGAGCCCTGGACATGGGCACAATGAGGAGGGGGACCAAGTAGCAGGGAAGGAGGAGCAGCTCTGGGAAGGAAAGAGAAGGGGCATACAAGGAGAACCAGGGACTGGAGGGAGGGAGGGAACAGGAAATACATGTTTGCAATAGGAGATGGAAGACATTGCATGGAAACTGTAAGGATGGAAATGAGGTCCTCATTTGGAATTTCAGCAGGAGCTAAAATATAGCATTCATTTGAAAGGTGGAATTCACACAGGCATGGGAATTGTAGGATAAGGACAGTTGCATAAAAGAAAACATAAACGACCATGGCTCTTAGCTGAACAAAACTTACATGTTTCTGTGTTGCCAGGATGGGTTCTTTTCAAAAGGTGAAAAACAGGTTCACTTACTTTGGAGAAGAATAGCAGGGAAGCAAGACTGTTAATGGGGTCATTTAGGAGCCCACTCAGTGAAGAGCCAAGAGTCCACCACAGAATACGTGAACATTGGCAGCGACAGCTAGTAGAGAACCAATACAGATGCAATGGGTTGCAGAGCAAGAGGCATGGCAATGAAGGGGAAAACTGGTGGACATCCATAGCTGAGGAATGGGGAGCAGACACAGGCAGGATCAGGAGGGAAAAAGATAGGGTATCACAAGGGAGGATACAGAGGAAGGTGTAGTGGCCACCAGGGGAAAGGAGGAGAGGACACGGGCTACGCTCAAAGGAAGTCAGTTGGAGATGGGGATGAGCAGCACAACAGAGCAATGTCATACAGCAGGGACCCAAGCCTGCAAGCAACTGGGTGACCAGAAAAGGACTGAGCAGGCAAGCAGGGTAAGTGGGCAGGAGTAGAGGTGAGCGGGTGACCAGCAGGGCCAGAAAATAAAACAAAAGGAAAAGTAGCTATGGGAACAGCAGGGTGGGAGGGCCAAGACCGACAGCACCGGCAACGGGAAAGGGAACAGGACAGGGAGAACAGGGAAGGAAGGAACAAGGGAATGGGAGCTGAGTGGGGAAAACAGCCCAAAGGAGAGGTAGTATGGCAACATTAAGAACAGAACAGGACGGGGGTGCAAAGAGTAAAAGGTGCCAAAAGCATGGGAGAGGGACCAAAGGAAAGATGCAGACACAGAGGGAGCACAGGCAAACGGGTGAGAGGAAAGCAGCAAAAGAGGAGGCAGAAGAAGGAGCTACAGCCCACGAGCCATGCAGGAGCCAACGCTGCAAAGGAAGAGGGTTTTGCAACACGTTAAATGGGAATTGCCATGGAGGCTAACCTTTATTAGGGATGTGAGAAGAGTTATTCTCCACACTGAACCTTGGGCTTTAGCCTCCCATTAGAACTGCTTAAATGCTCATTGTTAGGCCATTACTGTGATGAAAATGACATCATGACATCATAGTGAACAAATTGTCAATTGTAAGTTCTGAACTGATTGTGAATGATTATGAAGTTGAATGAATCAGTAATGAAGTTAGCTGGTGCAAGTGCATTTTTTTGGTGATTGTTTTGTACCCCCCAACCTAGTGTCCATTCATTTACTGCCAAGTCATCTACTTCCCACGCCCGTGGTGAAGTTGATGAGTTTGCCTCAACTATGATGGGAGGTGGGGGTCAGTAAATGTTGGAAAATACTTGTAATACTTGCAAGACCTGAAAGTGGCTGAGAAGTCATTAATCATGCCACATTGTCATGCTATTGGTGCAGTGATGAGCTGAGTTCACCCCAATGCAAGGACAAGGTGGCAGTGGCAGGTTTAGCCAGTGTCAGTGCAGTGTGTGACTGAGTAATGTGTCAACCCCACCATACCTTCCGCCTGTGACCTCTGCCACATTACTGGTTGTCACTCACACAGCTGCTTTCTGCCATGATTTTATGATGAATGATGAGTGCCTCTGGCTGTTGACTGTACTATGTGGTCTGTGGAGAAAGATGATGAATGATGATGATGATGATGATGACCATTACCATTATTATGACTGTCTGAAAGCAGAAGACCTCATGTGGTGAACTAACTGAGTGCTGACCATGAAGATTGCATATCTCAGTTGCACCACCAGCGTCACCTCAAGCAGGTGAACTGGTGAGACAATGCTGTGGTTTGAATGGGGGGGGGGTGGATGGGGGCTCCTGGTAAGGAGAGTCAGGAGACAGTCTATAAGTTTGATGCCCAGCAGGCTTTATTCATACCACAGGGAAAGGTAGACACAGCCACAAGGGAAGAGGGGAACCAAACCAAATATGAACAGTATGGAATGTTCTGTTATATCCTTAAGAGGTGCACCTTGGCCTAAGGCCATTATCTGTTAAGCTCTATACTATGGTTACACTAAATGATTTGGTAAACAGTTTCAGAACACCTATTACTCTATGATGATATTAGACAATCACTGCAGTGAACAATGGAAACCAGTTGTAGACCCCGAGGGGCGGGTGGAGTAACCACCTCTAAGAGTTTACTGGTGTTAAAGGAAGTCCAACTTTCACCTGCCATCTTCATGCACACAGCTAAAGCATGAAGAAGCAATGGGGAAAAAAGGAAGAATGGGGTTCCTGCTTGGTACCAAGCTACAACTATGTGAAAACCTAGGGGAGGTTAAAGGGGATGTGAGAGATTTTTAAACAGACCCTGATTCTTCAGCCAACCCACTCTCTAAGGTTGCTGGAATACTTTAGCACAAGAGAACAGAGATCTGCTGAATTCTTCCCCAGCAAAAACCCTCAACCAGGTCTGCCAAGGATGAAGGAACAAAGATTTGGTGTTGAATCCACTTGAAAGGATTGCCAAGGTTGTTGATCAACTGCAATTTCCCTGGAACAAACTATCAACCAGGGCTGCCAAGGACAAAGAAACAAAGACTGGCTGAAGTTCCTTGGCACAAACTTTCAATGGGGGCTGCTAAGGATGAAGAAGCAAGAACTTGGCATCGAATCCACTTACAAGGATGAAGATCTGTTGCAGTTTCCCCGACAAAAACCCTCGACCAGGGCTGCCAAAGATGAAGGCACATTGAAGCTTCTTTGGTGATGGATGTACAAGAGGATCTCCAAGAACAAGCTCATCCCCAGAGGACAACATGGTGCAACCAGGATGGGACAAGCAGGAAGAGTAGGATGCAGGATGAAGATCAGAGTCCAGTAGTGTCCAGAATAAAAAAACAATAAACCAGCGAATGCGGATGCAGATACACACTGGCCACGTTGGACTCAACTATCGGCAAATGACTGGTAGTGATGGGCAAGGCTTCTTCCAGGACATTCCACTTCCAGGCTGACCAAACCATAAGGAAACCAGGAGCTGGCAGTCACGAGTCACACAGGGTTGCATTGGTTTCAACCAACGGCGGACAACAGAGAAGGGTGTTGCTGTGAAGTTCTTCGCTGGCTGGAGACTGCTTCGGTGAAAAATCAGCTGTGAACATCCTCACCAGGAGTGTTGTGGAAGGAGATTGAGTCCATAGACATTCAGTTGGCACTAAGTACACTGGTAAATACACTTTTCACTGCACCAAGGTGTTTGGTTATTGCTCTGGCAATTTGCCAGGAACAGGGGCAACCTGGGAGAATCCAGGGCAACCGTTTGTTGCAGAGGAAATTTGCCAGGAGCAGGGGCAAATTACCAAAGTCTAGGGCAATTGTTCGTTGCAGGGGGCAATCGGCCAGGAGCTGGGGCAAATTGCTAGAATCTGGGGCAACTGTTCATTGCAGGGGCAAATAACCACAATCCCAGTATAACACAGTCTTGGTACTTTGCAATCAACACAACATTTCAGGTACTAGTCAATACACAGTTCATCAGATGACAGTCACTAGATAGCAGCTGTGTGCTGAGCACCTTTCTTTGCTGACCCTCCACACTTGTGGGTCCCTTTGGGTACTTGGAGCTGGCTACCCCTGATGCATCTCAGGATAAATGCCTTCTAGTCCCCAAGCCTTCCTCTCCCCTACCCACTGGGCTTACAGGTGACCAAAGGGGAAGCTGTGCCCCTGTCACTACTGTGGGGTTTTACCCTTTGTGGCCACCTGGCCTACACTGCTGAGCCCTCTCTCTATGGGTCTTGCTACCTCCTTTAAGTACTTTGCTATTATTCTGCCCCTTCAATTTCAGGCTTAAAGCTGCCCCCTTTCAAGAGAATTGGGGCCTTTTGCTGCTCCTCAAATCTTTAGTGGGCCTGATGTTGCCCTTTAACCATGGGCCTCTTCTTCTGGGCCTCTTTACTCTTCAAGGGGCTTTCTCCTGTTGCTGGGTCCCTTTTAACTCTTTAGGCTGGACTGTGCCCCTTTAATTCCTTTGGGCTAGTCACCAAGGCTTTCCCCACCTTTAATCTTCTGGGCCTTGCTGCCCTTTTAAATAATCTATTGACCTGACCTATAGGCAGGCCTCTCCCCATGGGTGTGTGCCATGCCTAAATAATTAAATTAAAGACAGGGCCTCTCACCTGATTCCCCAGTAGCGCTTTCAGGCTAAAACAATGTAACATTTTATTTTAGTGCAATTCTGGTGGTCAACACTCTTCTCTGTGTGCCACTGACTCATCACCCCAGCCCAGGGTGTAGATGATGCCTGGAGGAGGAGGTCTTGATGGAAGAGAGAGGGAAACTGGCACAGGAGGCAGCAGGCAGTGCAGCGGATTGCAGGGAGCCTTGCGGGTCTTTGCGGCTCCCAGCAGCTCGGTTTAAAGATGTGGCTCTTCTCTCGCCGTCGATGTGGGACCAAACATTTTACAATTTAAAATAAACAATAAACAGGGCTGAACTGAGCCCACACTGCCACAGGGAATCTGCCTCTCTTTTTCCTGGCACCAGACTGCCAGACTCGACCGCAGGACCCAGGGCGCACAACAGGAGCAGCAGTCTTTGGAAGTCTTCACTGGCTGGAGGAGGTGGAACACTGCAGAATCAACAGAACCTGCTGCACAACCACAGGTAAGTCACCAGTCTCTGTTGCACTTCTGTGACCTTCTCCACTCCACAGTCAGCTCGATCTGCTGAGAAACAGCTGTTTCTCCTTGAAAAGCGCCGGGTTCTGATTCTAGAACTCGAGCCTGTGCCCAAACCAACAGCTCAAGATTTGAAAATGAGCACCACATGCCCACCAGGGACAGCAGCCACAGTGCGTGGGTGTCCATTCTCATGCTGCCTGCTCCAGGCAGCAGAGAAGAAAAAATTACTTACCATAGTGATGTTGTTTCTTCTAATGGAGTCTTGCCGTATTCTGACTATATGCAGCTAGCCCCAGCACTTTAACTGCTCCAGAGAAGAAAGGGTTAACTCTGCAGGAGCATAGAACATTGAGCTTGAGCTCAGTTTTCAAACCTCTGTCCCTGGTACATTCCTATGTAACCATCAGATTCTTACGAGCACTAAACTAACTAACTAAATAACTATAGAAATTGTTTGAAATTTTAGCCATAGGCAAAAAAATACTTGGGTCCATAAGACTCAAGTCAAGAACCCAAAAATAATTTTATGTAGATAGTGATAATAAATAACAATAAACAGAACACAAAGAAAAGAACCCAACCTAGCCAGGATGGGTGCAAAAGGCACACCTTTGGAGTGCAACACTGTACCTGCCAACCCACATCCCAAAAAAAACAGTTTCTGAGAGGGGAGGCAGGAAGGGAGGTCAGAATACAGCAAGACTCCGTTAAAGAAACAACATTACTATGGTAAGTCATTTTTTCTTCAAACAACACGAAGTCTTGTTGTATTCTGACTATATGCAAACTACCAAGCAGTTCCCCCTGGAGGAGGGAATCACAGAACCTTATTTTGGGAACAGTCTCTGCAGTACTGCTGTGCCAAACCTAGCATCACTTCTTGTCTGAATGTCCAGAGAGTAATGCTTGGTGAATGTATGAACCATTTTCCAGGAGGCTGCTTCATAGATTTCCACTAGAGAAATATCCCTAGCTGCTACCAAGGAGTCAGCTGTACCCCTGGTTGAGTGAGCCCTCAGGCCTGAGGGAGGCTCTTTTCCCAATTTTGAGTAACATAACTGAATGCAAGAAACAATCCACCTGGCAATAGTTCTTTTAGTGGCAGGTTTACCTTTTCCCACTTATCCATAAGTGAGAAACAACTGGGTACAGTCACTCTTATGGGCCTTAGTATGCTCTATATAATAGCTTAATGCCCTCTTCACATCAAGACTGTGCAATCTTTGCTCACCTGAAGAAGAATGGTCAGTGAAAAATACAGGCAAAGACATGGATTGATTCAGATGAAAGTCTGAAACCATTTTGGGAAGAAATTTTATTCGTCCTAAGGACCACCTTATCCCTATGAAAGGAGATGAAGTCATGTTCCACTGGCAGGGCCTGTAATTCACTGATTCTCCTGGCAGAAGTAATAGCTACCAGCAACACAGTCTTCCAAGTCAGGTACTTTATCTCAGCTGAAGATAAGGGTTCAAAGTGGGGCTGCATAAGCTGTGCAATATAGATATTCAGGGCCCAAGCAGGAGTAGGCTCACTAAATGGAGGGTTGATATGAACCAGACCCTTGAAAAACTTACTGAACACAGGATGAGAGGGTAGGGAAGATTCCTTCCCTGCAGAAAGAAAAGCAGACAGCTGCTAAATTAACTTTAAGAGTAGCAGGCCTGAGGCCTAAAACTGTTCCGATGAACCAGATAATCCATGGCTGTGGCAATGCCTGCTGAATTTGGCTGAATGTTCCTCTGGGAATACCAAATGCTGAATCTTTTCCATTTAGAATTGTGAACTTTTCTGGTGGAAGGTTTCCTAGAAACCTTAAGGATATCCAATACCCCTTGAGAAAGATGCAGACCTGCATATTCTAGCTCTTCAAGAGCCAAGCTTTGAGTCTAAGAGACTGAAGATTGGGATACCAAATCCTCCCCTGAGAGAAAGTCAGGAGGTCATACCTCCTGGGAAGGGAGAGATGAATTGTCACTGCCAGAGACAGCAATAGGGGGTACCATGGTTGCCTGGCCCAATCTGGAGCCTTTAAGATCACTGTGCAGGGCTGAGACCTGATCTTTAGCAGTACTCTGAAAATCAGAGGAAAATGAGGGAATGCATACAGAAACCTGTTTGTCCAGTCCAACAGGAAAGCATCCTGAGGAACAGACCCCAACAGAAGAGGTCTGCAACAGAACAGAGGACTTGGTGATTGTCTGGGGCACATATCTCTGGAGTGCCCAATCTGCTGAAAACGATCTGAAAGACTTGAAAATTTAGGGACCACTCATGGTGACCCTGAGAAATTCTGCTGAGTGCATCTGCCAACACACTGTCTTTCCTGGGAGAGGCTTTGCTATCAGGAAGTCTGAAGAGACTAGGCCAGCGACCATACCTTCATGGCTTCTGTGCACAAGGCGTGGACTGAGTGCTCCCTTCTTTGTTTATGTACCACATGGTGGTGGTGGTGGTGTTGTCTGTCCTGACTTGCACCACTTTCCCTTGAACTGATTCTGAGAATGCCTGGAGGGCTAGAAACACAACTGAGTTCCAGGAGATTTATGTATAGGAGAGACTCCTGCTGTGACCAAGTGCCCTGCGCAGTGAGGTCCCCCAGGTGGGTTCCCCACTCCAGAAGAGAGGCATCTGTGGTGAGAACCACTGAAGATGTCTGATTGAGAAAAGGAATGCCCTGTCTGAGATTGTCCTGCTCCAACCACCATTGGAGAACTTGGACAAGAGTCTGAGTCACTGGAATTAGCTTGGTGAGAGGATTCTTCTTCTGGGACCAGAAGGACCTTAAGTGGAACTGAATGTCCCTCATCTGGAACCTGACTCCCTGGACCACTGCAGCGGAAGCTGCCATGTGGCCTAAAAGCTGGAGGAAATGTCTGGCTTGCCGAGGCACCAGGGGTAGAAAAGAAAAAGCTAGGTCTGTAAGAGGTCTGTAAGAGCCTTCACCCTTGAGAGAGAAAGGAAGACCTTTGCCTGAATAGTATCCAGCTCTACTCCTATGAAGGTAAGAAGCTGAACTGGTTCCAGAACTGACTTGGATGAATTGAGAAGAAATCTCAGGGAACCCAGAAGCCTCTGAGTCACCCCCAGAGCTGATCTGACTTGGTCTGAGGACTGGTCTACAATGAACCAATTGTCTAGGTAAGGAAACACCAAAATTCCCTGCCTTCTGAGGAAGGCTACCACTACTGCTAGACATTTTGTAAACACCCTTGGAGCAGATGTTAGGCCGAAGGGCATTGCTCTGAACTGGTAATGACCTGAGGGCAACTGAAACCTGAGGTACTTTCTGTGGGAGCATGTGATAGGGACATGAAAATAGGCATCCTTGGGGTCCAGGGAAGCTAGCCAGTCTCCTGGCCTCAGAAAGGGAAGAATTATTCTGAGTCACCATTTTGAATTTTGGATTTGTGATATGTTTGTTCAGATACCTTAGGTCTCGGATGGGTCACCACTCCCCTGTCTTTTTCTGGGTAAGGAAGTATCTTGAATACAAACCTTTCCCTCTGTGAGGAAGAGGCACTTTCTCCACAGTTTTCAGGAGCAACAGTGCAGAAACCTCTGCCTCCAAGGCAACTGTTTCCTGTGGTGTGGCAGGTTTGAAGGACCTTGCTCTCATTTTGGGGAATCTGTTGAAACTGAGAGCAAGTCCCTGGCTTACCACTTCCCGGACCCATTTGCCTGAAGTGATAGACTTCCAAGCCAGGAAGAAGTAAGCCAGCCTGCCCCCACTGGAACTGAGATGGTGACCCGGTCTGACACATCAGGGTGTCTGTTTGGCAGGAGCCTTAGGCTGTGAAGAGGATGCAGCCCTGCTCATCCCGACTTCTGCCTCTCCCTCTCCTCTGTAGAACCCCTCTGTTGGAAAGGAGAGGAGGCTGGGCTTGGCAAAAGGCTGTGAAATGACTGCCCCTGCCAACCCTAGACTGCTGCTTTTGTGGAGTGGCTTGCCTTCCTTGGCCACTGCACTCCTGTAGGTGGGTCCTGTATTCATCCATCTTTTCATATATGTCTCTGTTTGCTCCCCAAACAGAGAATTATCTGTTACAGGAAAATCCATGGCCTTAGCCTGGCTATCCTGTGAAAGCTAGTACATCTAAGCCAAGCAAATCTCCGCAGGGAGACAGATGTAGCAATGACTCTAGATGCCACATTGTTGGAGTCTACAGCAGCATGAAATTGCACTTTGGATGCCTCTAGGCCACCTGCTCCAGCTCCTTGACCAGCTGGGGAGGGGCATTCTTTACTAGTTTCAGAACAGTATCCCACCTAGACTTCTGGTACCCAGCTGTATAGACCACGTACGCTGCCTGTCTGAGTCCCAAAGAAGATGCCAAATATTGTTTTTTGGCCATGGCATCCACCTTCCTGGAATCCTTATCTGGGGGGGGGGGCATGAATCCAAGGGAATGATAGCCTTGTCACAGGTTGCAGCCTGCACTACCCCAACATGGCTGCAATGATTATAAAGGAAATCCAGAACCTGACAGCATATACCTCCTATCCATTTTCTTATCCACAGGGTATAGAAATGGAAGTTGTAAAATCTTTTTTTGTCTGTTTGCCCAAAGATTTATGTAAAGGAATAGACAATCTCTTTGACTCTGAACATCCATCATTTCCACATAGTCAGGTTCTTCCTCCTTCTTGAAGCTTCCACAACTGGAAGCTGAGAGTTTCTTCCACCTTTGTGAAACAAGAAGTGGGAAGGAGACTCAGAAAGCATGGAGGAGAAACATTGGTAGGCCTGTCTGGGAAGATGTCAGGCCCTACAGGCTCATCTAAGCCTCCAAAATCATCATCATCAACATCATCATCTGGATACTCAGGATCTCCTTCCCATTCAACACCATAAAAATCCTCTGGATCATAATCCGAAGGAGCTGGAACCGTCTGAACCAACCACATGCCAGAAGGAGTCAGTTCGGATGGAACCGGTGAGCGATTGAACAATACTTATTGTGCTTGCAATTTCTCAGTGGTTGGGATCTGAGGGGTTGAACTAACAGGCTTATTTTCTCTTCTTTTTTGATGGAACTGATCCCGCAGTGTCGGCCTTCTTTTTGCCTGAGGAGGTATTGCCCAGGTCATTAGGCACCTCCTTAGGTTCGGCTGGAACCAAACCGGGCTGGCCCTCTAGTTCTACAGATTTTTCGGCCTCTTTCCTTCAGCCTAGCTAGATGTTTTTCAAGTGTGGCTTTGGGAAAGTTTGCACATTTTTGACAGTCTGTTTTGAGGTGGTCAAACCCAGACAGTGAACACAGATGAGGTGAGGACTGGCTTTAGCAAAACTTCCCACTCTCAGTACAGTGTTGAAACCCAATGGGACCAGTTTTTTCTTGGGTTTCTCAGACAGTGCCTTAATAAAAGCTTTCAAGCCAGGTAACACCAACTTATCAGTTACCAACCATGTCATGGGTTGTTTAAAAAACAGAATAAAATGCTGATTTTTGAAACCGTAAGTACTGGACACCACAGAGAAAGTAAGAAAATTAAACAACTAGAATTGTTTGGTTCCCAATTGGACCGACTGATGGAAACCAAAGAAAACAATTTCTATCACTATGTAATCACTATCTACCCACTTACACTACCTGTACCATAGACAGAGATTTGAAGACCAAAAGAAATTAAATGGTTGAGTAAACCGACTGATTTACTGGTACTGAACCAAGCAGTGAAGGAGAACCTCCGAATGTCTTCACAGTTAGGCAGAGTAAAGAATCTGATGGTTATATAGGAATGTACCAGGGACAGAAGTTTGAAAACCAAGCTTGAGCTCAACATTCTATGCATCTGCATAGAGTTAACCCTTTCCTCTCCATAGCAGTTCAAGTGCTGGGGCTAACTGCATATAATCAGAATACAGCAAGACTTCATGTTGTTTGAGTAAAAAATGTTTTCTTTTTTTTTCCTTTTTGGTCCTGCCTGGACACAGTGAGGGGGAACACACACAAAAGCCCCAATACCTGCCCTCTTTAGCCTCACACTGAACAATGGGGCACCCCAGAGCACATTATTTAATTACAGAACCCCTATTTCTTTAGTGCCCCATACATTGGGCATTACACTCATGAGGATGATGATGATGATTACAATAAGTAGAAGAAGAACAGAACATTTCAATGAAAATGGTGGACAGACACAGGCACTTATAGCTGAAAGAGACCTGGTGTCAGTATGAATGATGGTGGATACATTACTGCTGCTTGCTTGCTCACCCTTGATTTGGTTTGCATCCTTCAGTTAACTCCAAATGTAATGGTAGCCAGCAAGTGGCCCCTGCAAGTGCAACCAACCACAACCATGTTTCTGTGTTAAAAAGGGAAAATTGCCAGCACAATGCATGGTCACCTCACATCAGATAATGTGAAAATGAAGAGATCATGAGCTACATTGTAATCAGCAGATCAGTTGAGTATTGAAATAGCTAAGCTTGTTGCATATAGGGAGATAAGTGCAACTGCAAGACAACATGAGATGCCTATGCCTGCCTGGTAAGCTACATTGACCAATGTTGACAGTTGAGACTGGTAATAGAAGTCAATAATATTCTTGTTATCTTGGGGAAGATAGATAAGAATCGAATAAACAAGTGCATGTTGTACTACTGTTCTTGAAACAGAATCCCATGGCTGGCGCCCAGGTGCTTGTTAGTTACACTGACATCAAGAGACTGTAACTTAATCATGCTCATTGATTGACTTGTCTAGGAAGCAGGGGAAGGGACAGGGGAGATAAATGTCTGGTGGCAGACAGGAGTAGCCTGACTGTTAAGCTACAGTAGACCAGTAGACTGTATAGAGACTTAATTATGCTCGTTGAGTGACTTTTCTACTACAGACAGTGGGGGGAAGTTGAGATAAATGGCTGGTGGCACCCACATGTGGTGGTGCCTGTTGATGTGTATTTTTAAGCTGGACCAGTAGACCATCACCAAGAGACTTAACTTAATCATGCTCACTGATTGACTTGTCTAGAGACAGAAGGGGAAGGGGCGAGATCAGATACAGTAAGTGGTTGATGGTACGCAGGTCATGCCTGCCTGTTAAGCTTCTCGGTAGACCAGTATACTGTAAAGAGACTTAACTTAATATTGCTTATTGACTGATTCATCTACAGACAGCAGGGGACAGTGGAGATAAATGGCTGGTGGCAGACAGGTGGAGCCTGCCTGTTAAGCTACAGTAGACTGTGAAGAGACTTAATTATGTTCGTTGAGTGACTTTTCTACTGCAGACAGTGGGGGGAAGTTGAGATAAATGGCTGGTGGCACCCACATGTGGTGGTGCCTGTCGGTGTGCATTTTTAAGCTAGACCAGTAGACCATCATCAAGAAACTTAACTTAACCATGCTCACTGATTGACTTGTCTAGAGACAGAAGGGGAGGGGGCAAGATCAGATAAGTGGTTGACGGTGCCCAGGTCATGCCTGCCTGTTAAGTTGCTCAGTAGACCAGTGGACTGTAAAGAGACTTAACTTAATATTGCTTATTGACTGATTCATCTACAGACAGCAGGGGCCAGTTGAGATAAATGGCAGGTGGCACCAGGTGTGGGTACCTGTCACTGTGTTAAGAAGATCAGTAGACCATCATCAGTCAAGAGACTTAACTTAATCATGGTCATTGATTGACTTGTCTAGAGACAGAAGGGGATGGATGAGATAAATGGAATGGTCAGAGTATAAGCACATGGCTGGTAGTGAGCACCTGTAATCAGAACACATTTCCATATCCCTGGCTGCAATGGAGGGACCAAGGTTCTACTGTTGGGATCAATCCCCTCCGGCTTCTTCTGCCCCTAGAAACTGGACAGTTATCTGGAAGCATCTCTATACCTCCCTCAAATGGGACAGAATATAGATTTATGCAATTTAAAGTTATACATAACCTTTATTACACCCCAGTTAAATTATATAAAATGGGTAGACTATCTACAGATTCCTGTTTGACATGTGACAAAGAACAGGGCACTTTACTTCATATTTTGTGGTCCTGTGAGAAGGTGGTTCCATTTTGGGAATCTATCCATGCATGACTAGACCTCCTATTGGAGCTATCTGGTATTTTTCTCCTGAAATCTGTATTCTGGGAGATTACACAGATGGCCTCCTTGAGAACCAGAAGCCACACACAACCTTGATTTAGGCCTGTGCTAAAAAGTCCTTTTTTGGCACTGGCTTGATCAGCATGTACCCCAATTCCTTGAATAGTATAGGGAGATATTGTTTACCCAGTAAGCTGAGCACCTCATTGCTAATTTGACAGGCAACTCGTCCAAGTATTCCTTAATCTGGGAACCTCTACAGGTCCTACTGACACTATGAAGATACTTTGATCACACCTTTTCTAGGGTCCTTTTTTGGGTCCCTTAGTGCTTATGGAAGGGATGACACCTGGTGTCTCATTCTCCTCTTATATAAAACCCCAGTTGGGGTGTCCTGGGTATCCTCAGGAGATGGGAGGGAGGGGGATAAAAGGGGGAGGGGAGTTTAGGGGGTGTTATGGTTATAATATAAAATGTATATGCCTGTTTACCTGGAGATTTATTCATTTCTATGGTATACTAAGACTTGCCAACTGCACCTGTTGTCATTTTTTTCCTGATTTCAAACAAGTGTATTCAATATGAAGAAAAGAACACATTCCATGTCACATACAGGGTCTTGTATATAATACTGCAATTTAAAAGAAGAATTGGGTAATATTGGGCTGTACTGTGAAAAAAAGCCCAGGAGTGATAATGGATGAAGGAAGTCACACTTACAAAGGAAGAAAAGAACTGTAACGCATGTCATGTCAATGGAGGGAGCTGGGGGTAGGGCACGTTTTGACAACTAATAATTTATTGAAACATGGTAAGTTTCTCTGTATTCAACAGAATTTGGATAAGTAAGTTTTTAGGGCTGTGGTGGAGCCTGCAGCCCTATTTAGATCTGATTGTAGTTCTAAAATGGCCGATCATGGAACTCCCTTTATGGACATTTGAAGTATTCTCCACAGTTACAAAATAGTGCACTCCCTTCTGATTTTTCCTATTTGTTGCTCTATGTTAAAGGCATCTGAAGGGAGGATGCTACTGTATTTACCTCCACACTTCTGGATATTAACAAAAAACTTGAAACTACTGTTTCTAGCCTCCACTGAACCTTTTCAGGGCTGCAGATTGATCATCTGTCCAGCTCAAATATATTTATTCTGTTTCTTTCAGCAACCTAAGTGTTAACTCATTATCTGTTGTACAGGAATTTATTGAAGCTCTGAAACAGTCAGGCAGACTACAGTGTAAGATTACAGACAGTCCAGCTGCAGCTATGTTCTACAACTCTCTACTTCCTTACTGGTAAACTTAAGTTTTTGCCTTGTTCCTATGGGCATTTATATTTTCTTCTTTTTTTTTTTATGTTTTCTATTTAATCTTTTTCTATTTGCTATCCAGTGCTAGTGAAAGGTGGGGACTTACAATGCCTCTGTTTATCCACAGAATCAGGTTCACTGCTGACTTTTTTTCTCAATGCTCATACAAGGTACAGTTTGAGATAGCACTAGATGGTAAACTAAAGCTCTTTGTTTATCCACAGGGACAGGTACTGTGCAGGCCCCCATATCCCACTCACCCACTGTGATGAATGTAGTGCTGCTAAAAAGTAGATAAAGCTTCAGTTTATCCACAGGTATAGTACCATGTGGGTAGACTCAGTGTAAACTTACCCACACTGTGATGGATTTAGCACTGGTAAGAGGTAAGAGAATGACACCACTTGGGCTTTAAACCCTTGGATAATCCACAGAGACAGCTACAGTGTGGGGGCAGGGTAAGTGCTTTGTTTACACACTATCTGAGTTTAGTCCTGGTGAATGGTAAGAGACTGACAGAACTGTTGACAATAGCATTTTGTTTATCTACACACACACACACACACACACACACACACCAGCATGTAATTTTTGATGATTGTGACTGAACAGCACTATACGACACCAACAAGAAACTAATAAATTGCTATCTGAAATATTTATCTAAAATAATATTTGAGTGAAAGTATAGAATTTTCTTTTAATAAAATATGTTTTCCATTTTTGACCATTGCTTCTTAATAGTCATATAATGTTACTTCAATATGTAGTGTGCATTTTAAATATTTAACTTGTAAATAATGTTTATACTTGTTGCTATGACCATGTCATGTATAACAGCAAAAATAATCTTGTAAAGAAAAACTCAAAAAGGGAATGTGTTTGTATTGGAGCTAGATGTATTATACATTTATAATTTGCCAGTGATGTTGGTAAACATCTGGGAATGTCACACTTTCTGAAGCTTTGCAAAGTTCCCTAACATCATATCAAGCTCACAGGATGTGTAGGCCTCCCCCCGGTCGTGCGCTATTCATCCTCTGCCCTCCGCTCCCTCCACCCATTCCCCCCCATTGATGTTGTCAACTTACCAGTGCTGTCAAGCTCTGGGAATTGCTTGTGGGGGGTGGGGGGTGTGGACATCAGAGGACGAATGAATGGATCTCTCACATTGGGGTAGTTAGGTCTAGAAGGCTCCCTGCAGTGAAATGGAGTTTGGAGCATGGTCCTTTATGTTTAGTTCCAACACCCAAGAGCACTACCATTTTTGGTGAGCAAATAGTTGTGGTGGCCCTTGAAGCCCGTCCAACTTGAGCAGTGTTATGCAATGCCAGATCTGTTAAGAATAAAACAGCAGTTATTGCAGATCTTATTGGAACAACTGATCTGGCATGCATCACCAAGACCTGGCTGGATGAAAATGCTGGCCCGATACTGGAAGCTGCAATTTCTGGGCAGGTACTCAGTGATACATCACTCGAGATTGGACCGCAGTGGGGGTGGCAGTCTGTATCAAGACCGAGTTGGGCCTCTCGACCGTACCAGTTAAGAAGGCCGAATCCTTTGAGTGTACTGTGGTGGCAGGTATGGGTTGTAGGATATCTCTTGTCTACTGTCACCAGTGAAGAGAAGTGATTCTACAGGAAGTAGCAGACTTCGTAGTTGACATATATTGTGCAGTCACCCAGACTGATGGTTCTGGGATGATCTTACTGCCTGGGTCGACGACGAACTCTCGCAATTTGGACAGCACTTCCTTCAGCTGATGACATCGCTGGGCCTTACACAGATTGTTACCTCTGCTATCCTTCAACATGATCACTCTTTAGATTTGGTTTTCCTCCTGGGATTGAGGCCTCTGATTTGGGAGTGGAACCTGTCAGTTGGTCCAATCATTACACTGTGAGGTTCAACTTCTGTGCCCCCTTTCACAGACCTGCCCCTGAGGAGATGGTCAGTTATCGCCCTTTATGGGAGGTGAGCTCTGAAGGCCTGATGGTGTTGATTGACCTCTCAGAGTCTCCTGTGGCCAGCATGAGTCCAGAGACCTTGGTCTTGGCCTATAATAAGGCCATCTCTGTGGCTTTGGACTTGATTTCTCCTGTCCATGTTTGTCCCCTCTCCCTTTGATCTCAGGCCCCTTGGTTTTATGGGTCCTTGAGAGAGTTGCGGTGACTAGGACGTAGGTTAGAGTGACGTTGGCAGAAATCTGCCCTGGAGGTTGACCACCTTAGATTGGCAGAGCATTACCAGACCTACCAATCAGTGATCTCCCGTAAGAAGGCAGAATTCCTGTCCGCGGAGATTGCTGCTGCTTAGAATTGATCAGTTCAGCTCTTCCAAACTGTGGACAGGCTGTGCAACCCAACCTGTCTGCAGCTCCGAAGACCTTTTTTGCAAGGGGAGTGTGATGAGCTTGCTCGATTCTTTTTCAAATAAGGTGCCGACATCAGGTCAGATATCTTATTGACTCACTCTGTGGGGGATGCTGGTGATCGTGCATGGTCACTCCACCCTGTGCTTCCTGGAGTTTCTTTGACCTGCCAGAGTTTGCAGATATCATGGATTGTGCAGAGTATGTGCCCTCATATGTTGTAGTTTGATCCGGGCCCAACCTCCCTGATTTTGGGATGTTGTGATATTATTGGCCTGGTCCTGGTACAGAAAGTCTGGTGCACCCTTGATTCAGGTGAGTTCCTAAGCTCCTGAAGGAGGCAGTGGTAACACCCTCCTGAAGAAAGCTTCTTGGACTCAAACTCTAGTCAACTACAGACCAATCTCAAACCTCCCCTTTATAGGGAAGGTTATTGAGAAAGTAGTGATGGTACAACTGGAGACCACTTGAGCATCCATAAACATAGAAACATAGAATTTGATGGCAGATAAGGACCGCTTGGCTCACCTAGTCTGCCCATTTCCCTACCTAATGGATACGCTGCAGATCCTAGTTAACCAACAGCCTACTTCCTCCTACCCCCCCACTAAGATTGCCTTTTGCCTGCCCCATGCATTCTTGAATTCCCCCACTGTCTTTGACTCTATGACCTCCTCCGGAAGGCTGTTCCATGCATCTACAACCCTCTCTGTGAAGAAATACTTCCTCACATTACCTCTGAGCTGCCCCCCCTCTAGCTTCAAATTGTGCCCCCTTGTTCTTGCACATTTCTTTTTCTGAAAAATGCTACCCTCTTGGACTTTGTTAATTCCCTTGAGGTATTTGAAAGTTTCTATCATGTCCCCCCTCTCCCTCCTTTCCTCGAGGTTATACATCTTAAGCTCTTTTAGTCTTTCTTCATATGTCTTCTGCTACAGACCCTGCACCATTTTGGTTGCCCTCCTCTGGACAGCCTCCACCCTGTCTATGTCTTTGTGGAGATGAGGTCTCCAGAACTGTACACAGTACTCCAGATGTGGTCTTACCAACTGTCTGTATAGAGGGCCAACAACTTCCTTTTTTCTACTGGTGATAACATCTATGAATCTCTCCAATCCAGTTTTTGAAAGAGGCATAGTACTGAGGCCGTGCTGTTTCTGGTGCTCAATGATCTCCTGATGGCGAGAGATTGGAGATGTCGCTCCATTCTGGTGCTCCTTGATCTCACTTCAGCTTTTGATACTGTTGACCATGGGGTATTGCTTGGTCATTTGAGATCCATCTGTGGCCTGTCATGTAAGGTCCTCAGGTGGTTTACATCTTTCCTTACTGGCAGAACTCAGATAGTGGTGTCTGGGATTTTTCCTCTGATCCATTCTCTCTGTCATGTGGGGTCCCTAGGGCTCAGTGCTGTCCCCATGTTGTTTGCAGTGCACATGCAGCCCTTGGAGACATTGAAAGACAGTATGAGCTGAGGTTTCACTGCTTATGCTGATGATACCCAGCTCTACCTGTCTTTGTGCCTGATCAGGCTAGTGCTATCTCGTATTTAACAACTGCCTCACTGAAAAACAGGACTGGATGAATTTGAGCTGGCTAAAGTTAAACTCAGGAAAGACCGAGGTGATGGCTGTGGACCTGGGTCACCAGATAGAGGGGTTGAGGACAGGTCTGCCCTCTGGAATTTACCTAGGGGGCTCCCAGATCCTTACCTCTGAATTGGTGCTGGACCTTGGGGTGGTGCTTGATGACGAGCTGACTTTATGATCTCAGGTGTCAGTAGTCATCAAATCATCCTTTTACCATCTTAGGAACACCACCAGGATCAAGCACCTTGTTCCGTCTGGGGATCTACCTACATTGGTCCATGCCTTTGTGACCTCACACCTTGATTACTGCAACTCCCTATACTTAGGGCTTCCTGGGGTTGATATCCGTCACCTGCAGCTAGTGCAGAGTGCGGCAGCAAGATTGTTGATGGGGACATCTCAAAGATCTCATATCACCCCTGTGCTGAGCACTCTGCACTGGCTGCCGATTCAGTGATGGATCACCCTTGAAGTTTGTTTACTGACTTATAAAGCCCTACATGGACTCAGCCCGGACTACTTGAAAGAGCTTCTTGTTCCCTATCACAGCTCTCTTTGGCAGATGAGGGGTTGCTGGAGATTCCAAGGATGTCTTTGAAGTCTTCTGAGCCAGTGCATTTATGTACGTGGCCCTACACTCTGGAATTCTCTACCCCATCAGCTGCGGAAGTGCACAATGGTGGGAGGTTTTAAACAGGCGTTAAATACTTATTTATGGTGCCAGACTTTTGATGGTACTGAATAAATGAACCTCGTTGGACTTTTGTTACTGTTTTGGATTGTATTTATTGATTCTATTTTTAATATTATTATTACCAATTTCTGAATATTAAAAAATAGCGCATTTGCTCTACAATATCACCTTTTGGGCTGAGTGAACAAATGACACTGGCACATTTTTGAGGGTCCCAAAAGGCCATAGTTGAAAATGTGGTTCAATACCTCCAAAATGCCCAAGGTTACACCTGGTGTTGCATGATTTCTACGCAGATTTGTAATTTTGGTCATTTGGTAACTCTTCACTACCCTATCAGCTGCGGCTAGAGTTTGTTTACTTAGTTGACAAGCAGACACACAGACTCAACGTCATGCCATTACTAGCATTGCTAGGGCTTTGCTTTAGCAGTCCATAACCAGGACCAGAATACAGCTATTCCCAGTATGTTTTGTCACAACGTAAAAGTAGCTGTATTTCAAAGTTTTCATCAAGTCTGTTTCATCTAGCTGTAACGCACTCTGTCCCCCAATACTGAATAGTCTACAGGAGCACTAGATGGTAGTGCGTATTGTAATGCAGGAGTAGTTTTTATTGTGGGGAATGTTTGTAAAGCTTCAATAGTTTTATTTGTGTCATTCAGGTACTGTTCCAGTTCAAGAAAACTCCACCACAGTTAGGTTGTTGAATGCAGATCTGAAGAAATCATCATCGTCCCTCAGGATTGTCTTCAGATGATAGGCTGCCATGAACAGTATCTTCCTGATGTGACAACAACAGCACTTCATTCTCAAGCATATTTCTAGCAGCTCGGCCTTCTTCATCATTCCCAGCCATCTGAGATTAAATTTAGTAACGTGACACTAGTTAGAATCAACTCTCTCTGCTGCTAACTGATACCAAACTGAATGTCCATAGCTTTCATGATTACATCAAGAAATGGTGATGCATACCATAATCTTGGTCTAATATCAAGCAACTTTTTTTTTCAAAGCCACCAATTTTGGAAGAAGGTAGCCCATGTAACATTTTTTACTGCCTGCAAAATATCCAATAAGTTTGCTAAAGACTGCATTACTTTGCAGTACTCCACTAAGACAGCAATGTCATTTGTTCAGAATATGGCGAGATCAAGTTGATTCCAGATATTATGCAAATCATCTTCATCTCTTTCAGCAATGGATCTTATTTTGTCAACCGCTCTATAGTACGAATTCCACCTCATGTCATTGGGACAACCCTTTGGTACCAACTGTGTCACAGACAGTTTCACTGCTTTAGAACTTCAGTGTGCTTTGTTCTAAAGAGCAGAACATTTGGCCACTGTGCTCTGGAAGACCTTTTTGTAGGAAGCATTTGATGGAACAGATTCTATATCCTTAACTGATTTTACGTTCAAGGTGTGAGTCACACATCATTGATGTGAAGGAAGATTGTAGGTCTCTTCCATGTCTTCATCTGCAAAATCTAAAATGTGGCATACATCAGCTTACAACATCTTCGTGTTATTGTCTTCTTCAACACTATGACTGCTTCTTCCCGTCTGCTGCTGATCATGGTCATCATCATCATCATTTTCCTCATTCATAAACTATGACAGTACCAGTGGTGTGGTATTATCAGAGCCAAACACGTGAAATGCCTTTACAAAATTTGATCCGTTATCCATTGCAGTTTTAATAATCTTGTTTGAATGCAATATTTCAAGTGTACCTGTTCATGTTTTGAGTCAATAATATTATACATGTGCCTGCCTTTATTCACATGCATGGCAGTGCTGCTGAATTTCTCAACAATGTTGTCACATCAATCCAGTACACAGTAACACCTAGGTAGCTCCTATAACGTGCTTTTCAAATCTGAGCAGTAGTACAGGAACACACAGGAACAAACTCTCCAGTTGTTTGACCTTATCAGTTCCCTTCTGTATGCTAAAGACTAAGCTCCATGTCCTCGCACAGCCTCCATTTCGCTAGGACTAACATGTTAAGGGCCTCCAGTCTCAATCCTTTTAGCTTTTGCCCCCATAACCCTGATCTTCAAGTACCTCAGGGCATAAACAAGGTGCAGGGGTAGCCATGATACAATGTAGAAGGAATACAAAATGAAAGGGCATAATATAATATTGAGGAGCAGACTAAGAGGTAATGTGAGGACATTTTTTTCACACAGATTGCGGTGAATGCATGGAATAGTTTGCCACAGGAGGATGTGGAGCAAACACAATGTTTTTTAAATGCCTGAGACAGGCACAAGGAACCGTGAAGAGGGAGGGAGGAGGAGGATGAAAAGCCAATGACCAGATAGAGTCAGAGACCGATACAAGTATAGGGCTTACAGGCAGACTGGATGGGCCTAACAGTCCTTATCTGCTGACATTTTCTGTTCTATGATAATTTCTATGGCCCTTTTTGTCACCTCTGTAATGACTCAATGTCCTTTCTGTATTGGGGAGCCCAGAACTGCACACACTACCCCAAATGGGCCTGACCAGGGCCTTGTTATGGCAAAATTACTTCCTCTGCTCTGCTGGTCACCCCATGTGATGTACCCCAACATTCCACCAGCCTTCTGGACAGCAGCTGCATACTCTTCCCTGTGTTTTAGCCTCTTGGGTATTGGGTGATTCCTGAAAATGGTCAACTATACTCAGTGTACTCAGCTGACTTGAGATACTAAAACCTTTCTTCTTTTCTCCTGAACAAGCAAGAAGCAGCTGCCCTCATAAAAGGACACTACAACTTGCTGTTGGAGGCTTCTCATGAAGCTCTATACAGTGCAAAGTGCCAGGTTACCTGGTTGTGCAGCTATTTTCTGCCCCATTGCACCATGTTTCTGACTGCATTTGCATTACCTAACAAATGCTTTAAATTTATCATTACAGCAAGTCATGGGTCCTTCCTTTAGTACGGCTGTTCCTTGTTCATTTTGGCTTAGTGTGGGTTGGCTGACCTGCAGCAGCAACATGAACCTGCACTACGGTGCACACGCCTTTTTGTTTTGGCTATTTCTTCATCCACTGTGGCAAGAGGAGAACCTCAGTGTAACTCATGTTATCTATGTTTCTCCTCCTCGGATATAGCACCTTGCATTTGATTATATTGAATGTCACTGAAGGGTCTGACCAATCACCCAGCTTGTTCAGGCACTCCTGAAGTTTGTCCTCATTCTCAGAAGAGTCCACCTTCCAGGTTAGCTTAGCATCATCATCAGTCTTAGCAGCCTGTTGAAGACTCTGTCTTACAGATCATCGATGATGGTGTTGAAAATCTACGGTTCCCAACACAGATCCCTGAGGAATTCAGCTGAATACTCTGCCCCACTCATGCCCATCAGCCTCAACCCTTTGTTTCCTGTCTTCAAGCCAGTTAGACATTCACCTTGTGCATGCCTCATGTAAGCACACTGGTGTGCTGCGGCCTGAAGTTTATCATATGCCACAATGTCAAAGACTTTGCTGATGCAAGCAATAATACCTGACAAGGTGGGCACCATTGGGCTATACTGGATCACCCAGTGGTGTAATGAGGCAAAACACCACAGGCAGAGGACCTTATAAACCCTAAGGTCCAGTATAGCCCATAGCACACATCTGGAGGATATTATTGTGCTTAGAAACTGGGATTTAGGTTACATTTTAAATGAAATGTTCAGAAATGTTTAATTAAGTGTAGAAATTAAAAACAGAACTATAAAACAATTTTTTTTGTAAAGTAGTCCTTCCACTTATGGAATTGCCAGCAGAGGGCACTGGTATGTTTTGCTAGGAGAGCCAAGAGCTAGTGAGTCGTTGCCATCATCGTCAGGCTCATTTGCTTTCTTTGTGGTATACTCCCCAAACTCACTTTCATTTTCTTCCTCCCCCTCTACTGGCAGTACATTTTATTTTCAGTCCATTTCAGTCTGCTTGTTTGTTATTGTCTGTGTTTGTTATTTTATAGTTGCAATCAGAAGGGGGAGAGCAAGGAAGTGGAAGCAAAGATGGCCAAGTGAGTGCAATTGCAGGTCGGGGAGCACAGATGAGAAGAACAGTTCTTGAAAGCAGGAGAGACAGAGAAATTAAAGGCACAAGGAATGCAGATTTTTTTTAACACATGTAGCTTGTTGGTACCACAGTATGGGCAGGGGGAAACTAAGTTAAGGCTGAATAGGGGAAATTACAGTCGCAACTGGGCAAAAAGACAGAGTGGATTGGTAGCATGATCAGCAGGGACAGAGCTGCCATACTGAACCCAATTGCAAATTGGTTGGTGAGACAAAATGTTTAGATTTAGTTATAGACATGGGGGGGACTCAGCAACTGACACTGCTTGCTAAGCAAGACAAAAATTGGCAATGATTTCAGAAACAAGCATGGGGGTGTATCTTTCACAAAGTGAGAGAAAAAAATGGCAGCTATTTTAAATTGAAAAATCCATAGGTACAGTGATAGTGGAACATAAGCAGGCATCCAGAGACAGCCAGAGACGGGGGCTCATTATTTCCCACATTTGTTACCTGATATAAGTGGCGGTGCCAGGTTTGGGAGTGTTTGGGAGCTGGGGGGCATTCAGTCAGTGATGGGCACCACAATGGGCACTAAACAGTGAATAAATATGGTGGTGGGGCACCACTACTCACACTGGGGCAGCCAGGTGGAGCAACCACCGCCCAAGCCCTCCCAGCTCTGCCACTGCTTGATATTGAACTAGCTACATAGAAAAATAGAATTTGATGGCAGATAAGGACTACTTGGCCCACCCAGTCTGCCCATTTCCCTACCTAATGGATAAGCTGCAGATCCTAGTTAACCAGCAGCCTACTTCCTTCTACCCCCAACCCCTAGAATTGCCTTATGGCTGTCCCATGCATGCTTGAATTCAATCACTGTTTTTGACTCCACAACCTTTCCTCCGGAAGGCTGCTCCATGCATCCACAACACTCTCTGTGAAAAATACTTCCTACATTACCTCTGAGCTGTCCCCCCATCTTCAAATTGTGCCCCTTGTTCTTGCACACCTCTTTTGAAAGATGCTACCTCTTGGACTTTGTTGATTCCCTTGAGGTACTTGAACATTTCTATCATGTCCCTCTCCTCCTTTCCTTAAGGTTATACATATTAAGCTCCTTAGTCTCTCTTCATATGTCTTCCGGTGCAGACCCTGTACCATTTTAGTTGCCCTCCCCTGGACAGCTTCCATCTTGTCTATGTCCTTGCGGAGATTGGGTCTCCAGAACTGCACACAGTACTCCAGATGGGGTCTCACCAGCTGTCTGTACAGAGAGATAACAACTTCCTGTTTTCTACTGGTGGTGCCTCTCCCTATGCATCCCAGTATCCCCCCAGCCCTCCTTACTGCCCTCTCACATTGTTTGCCCACCTTTAAATCATCTGATATGACTACCCACAGGTCTCTTTCCATTTTTGTTGTTGTTAGTATCTCACCCCCCATTGTGTACTCTTCCCCTGGGTTTTTGTTTCCCAGGTGCATTACCTTGCACTTCTTAGCATTAAATCTAAACTGCCATACATTTGACCATTTCTCAAACCTTGCCAAGTCCCTTCTCATCCTATCCACCCCACCTTGTGGATCAACTCTGTTGCAGATCTTTGTGTCATCTGCAGAGAGACATACTTTTCCTTCCAGTCCCACTGCAATGTCGCTCACAAAGACATTGAAGAGGACCGGTCCTAATACTGAACCCTGCGGCACCCCACTAGTAACCCTGCTTTCTTCAGCGTGGACTTCATTTACTATTACCCTCTGTGTCCTATTCTCCAGCCAATTCTTTACCCAGGTTATCATCTTGGGACCCACTTGGGACCCACTACCAGGCTGGCTAACTTGTATATTAATCTTTATGTGGGACTGAGTCAAATGCCTTGCTAAAGTCTAGTAGGCCAAGTCCACAGCCCTCTCTGATCTACTACTTTGGTCACCCAGTCAAAGAAATCTATTAGATTTGTCTGGCATGACCTCCCTGCTGTGAATCCATGCTGCCTTGGGTGCTGTGCCCCTCTGGTCTCTAGGTACTCGACAATTCTTTCCTTCAGAAATGATTCCATCATTTTCCCTATCACTGAGGTTAAACTAACTGCTCTGCAGTTTTCTGCTTCTGCCCTGCTCCCACTTTTGTGAATGGGAATCACATTGGCCCTCCTTCAGTCCTCAGGTACCACCCCATCCTCCTATGATTTGTTAAAGAGGGTAGTCAGTGGTGTCGCTAGTTCTACCCTTAGTTCTTTTAGAATTCTGGGAGGAATCCTATCAGGCCCCATTGCTTTGTCCACCTTCAGTTTTAAGAGTTCTTTCAGAACTCTTTCTTCTGTAAATGGGCTAGTATCAACTTCTGTATCCAGAATGTTTCCATTGTTTGTTTTAGGTTCCTCCCCCTATTCATTTGTAAATACTGAGCAAAAATATTTGTTTAGTATCTCTGCCTTTTCACAGTCACCATCTGCCCACCCCCTTCCCTTTATTAACCCTCACTATCCCTCCCTTCGTCTTCCTTCGCCCACTGATGTACCTAAAAAAGGTTTTATCCCCCTTCTTAACTGAGTTGGCTATCTTTTCCTCAGTTCGGGCCTTTGCTGTTCTGACTGCCTTGCCAGCTTCCTTTTGCTTTAACTGCTACAATTCTCTGTCTTGCTCCTTCTGTGATTCCTTGTACTTTCTGAATGCTTTCTTTTTCTCTTGAATCTTCACTGCCACCTCCTTTGAGAACCATAGTGGTTTCTTACATCATTTTGTTTTGTTTATTTGCTTCACACAAAGGCTTGTTACCTCTGTGATGGCAGTTTTTATTATTCCCCATTGTTCTTCCACCTCTCCTTCCTACCCATTTGCTAGTGCATTCCTTAGGCACTCACCCATTTTGGCAAAGTCAGCCCTCCTGAAGTCCAGTACTTTTGCCTTTGTATGGCTTGACTCTATTGCTGTTTATTGTGAACCATACTGTTCGATGGTCGCTAGTTCCCAGATGGCTACCCACTTCTACATTTGTGATCCTCTCTTCATCTCCATTTGAGAGGACCAGGTCTAAGATTGCTCCCTTTCAAGTGGGTTCCAATACAAGTTATCTAAGGCATGCCCCCTGTAGGGCATCTAGAATAACTCCACTCTTAGACATGGCTGCTGCAACTGCACTCCAGTTAACATCTGGCATATTCAGATCACCCATCAGCAATATCTCCCCTTTATCTGCCATTCTAAGTATACTTTCTATCATTTTCTTGTCCATTTCCTCCCCCTCAGAGGGGTGTCTGTATACAATCCCTGTGCGGATTGTGGTGCCATTGCCTGCCTCCAAATTGACCCACAGTGCTTCTTCTCCTCCTCCCTGTTTACCCTTTGTTCTGTTGCTTTGATTCCTTCTCTTATGTAGAGAGCTACCCTCCTCCTCCTCCTTTTACCCTCCCTGTCCCTCCTGTAGATAGTGTATCCTGGTATGTTTACATCCCAGTCATGGTTCTGTGTACCATGTTTCTGTGACTGCCACGATATCCAGATATTCCTCCTCCATCAAGGCTACTAATTCAGGAAGCCTGTTACCCAGACTATGGGCATTGGTACTCATTGCTCTCCATTTTTGATGGCTTTACCTTCTGTAGCAGCATCCCCACTGCCCTTTCTACCTTGGTCTTTTTTCATTTAGTACCCTCTTTGTAGGTGGAGGCTGGGATTTCATGCTGCTTATCAGTGCCCTCGACTAGTTTAAAAGCTTGCCAATGAAGCATTTAAACAGATTGCCCAAAAGAACTGTTCCTTCCTGGACAGATGCAGACCATCCTGCCAGTACAGGCTGGTGTCCTCCAGGTAGAACCCCAGTCCCCAATGAAGCCAAACCCTGTGCTCCATACTATTTTTCAACCATTCATTAAACTGCATGGTGCAAAGTACCTGCCTCACCCATGCCACTGACAGGCAGCACCTCTGAGAAGGATACTGTGTGTGCTACTTGTCTTAAGCTCCTCCCCAACTCTACAAAGTCCTTCTGCACTGCTCTAATCTCATGATGAGCCAAGTCATTTGTCCCTAGGTGGACAATGATGTCCAGCTCAGACTCCTGTGCAACTGTTCTCATGATCTTAAGGATGCGCTTCCTGTCCCTCCAAGCCATGGCACCAGGCAGGCACCTTACTTCAGTTTTCCCTGCTCCCCCCAGTTCTATACCCCTAATAATTGAGTCCCCACCAGGATCTACTTCCTTTCCCTGTGGTGCCCTCTGCCTCCTTCCTGAGGGCCTCTCTTGTGACAGTTGTCTGCACCCTCCTAAGTCTCCTCTGCAGGTGCATCCATTGAGGAACTATGCTCCCCCAGAATGGTGTATGGATTGTGGAGTGGAACAACTGACTGGGTGTGTCTCTGTTCCACCACCCTTACCCTCCCTGAGCCCACTGTTGTCCAACTGCTGTGCTTTCTTCGCAACCTCTGAGGTAGTGGTGGTGGCTCTTGTGCTCCCTGGATGGGGGAGGTTCCCTTGCTACTGTCCAGTGCAGCCTGAAGATGGGCAACTTCCTCCCTCAGGGCAGATAATTGTCTGCAAACAGAGCAGCATCTCAGCCTCCAGAAAGACTCCTGGAAGACTGCTGCCCCACAGCCATTACATTGTATTACTCCCCACATAACTGTCTACCTTGTTTAGTTTTTTTTTTTGTGTGTGTGTGATTGGTGTGTTATATAGAAATATAAGTATTTATATAATGTGTATGCTTATATTGTCAGTGCAGTGTGCTAGAGAAGATATGACAGTGATATGCACCTTGCCCTCTTGAGGAAATGATGTCAGATCCCCAGGTATAAATGAACTATTTCCAGAGGTGGGAAGGGTTTGGGCCTAAACTTTGCCCTCATGAAACAATCAGCTAAAAGCTCTGACCTATCGCTATGATGAGTGTCTTCCTGTCAGCAAGATGCCATACACGACAATTTGACAGAGAAAATACCCTGCTAATCAAACAGAGAAAAATCCAAACATCCAAGTCAGACACAGGTAAACCTCCCCAGCCCCAAAACAGCCTGGTGACTTGTGCTCTGAAAACAGTCAGCCCCAAAACACGTCAGCTGTGCAGAAGGGCAGACACAGAAAACAGTATTCAGCCTCTGTGGGTTTAAACTCTTCCTGCACTGAAAATCTTAACAATGTAAAAAAAGTAAAGCAAGCTCCACTTCTCCTCTGTTGATTGAAAGACTGCCTTTCTGATAATTCTAAGTTCCTTATTTCACCCTTCAGTTAGAAGTATCCTCCACCTGAAGAATATTAACTTTCCTAAGGAATCTGCTTCAAACCAAAGACAACTGTAAATTGTAAGGTTCACCTCCTCTGTTGTGAGCACAACTTGCTTTCTTGCAAATCTTAAGTCTAGTGTTGCAGCTTCCAGCCAGAGGTAGCTTTACCTGAAGACTATTAGGTTATCTGATGAGCCTGCTAAAATTAGTACATTTATCAAGGTCTGTAAGATTCTTCCAGAGCTATTGACTGTTAAGCAGCTGTGATGTAAGCACTTCCTGACACAGTCTGGCCTGGCCTTTTAAGGCGCACAGAGATAAACAAAAGAAAAACCAGTTACCACCCCCTAGGCACTGTCTGGGTCCAATACATAGCCTGTAACCTGCTCTCAATTCAGGGCTTATGACAAATTCTTAGCCCAGTGAATACTCACTTAGCTAGTTGGTGACATTGGCCAATGACAAACAAGAAATCTCCCTACCCATTTTCTCCCTACCCACTTCCCTACCCATTTTCTAAGTCAAAAGAGAATATGTCTCTTGCCCCATCTATCTCTCTGGTCCCTCTTCAAAGAATGTGATCTGCTTGGTTTGGCATGACAGGCTTCTCAAGAAGTAACACAAGGAAAGAATGTACACAGACATCTCACCAACAAAAAAAGTATTATTCTGACTTTGGTGCTCAAATCTTTTATTTAGTATGGTAGAAACAGTAGCACACAGGTACCAGGAAAACAGCCCAACTTTTTTTTTGATGTTAAACTTTTTATTGAACTTTTAAAACAAACATGCAGTGTATTACAATCATCATGAGTAGGTGTCTTGCGTAACAAAAAGCCAACACAATAAAACACATTGAACAGGAACGTGTAAGAAGACCATATGCAGAGAATAATGATTAGGCAACCATGCACAACCAGCCTGTGCTGCAACAGAGGGACTCTGATTACAGCCGACCTTGAGAGTGATCTTGAGCAGTCTGATATCATCAGAACCCCAAGGTGGCAACATAGGTTGGTTGGGCATGTGGTTGCCCAAATCAGTACTTTTTTATAGTGTATACATGTTTTGCTTTAGTTTTCAATTTTTTTTTCAAAATGAAAACTGTTTTCACAGTGCTCCATGGCAGCAGCGAATGTGCCAGCAGTTTCTATTCAGTACTTCAGCTGCACAACAGCACTATGTAAAACACCATCAGCCACAAGGCTTTCTGATCAGTTGGAATGTTATTGTACTGCAGAAGGAACAACTGTGTTTCATGACTTTTGAACTGTGGTACAACAACATTTCAGCTGGCATGAAAATCCATGCAGACCTCCCCCATACACACATTATACACTATAGTATCCCATGCTGCAAGATGATTACAACATGCTAGGAAATACTCTGAAAACTGTTAGGCTTCATTCACCATGTATCATGGTAGGAGGGAGAGAACCCAGTGTGTAGATAAATTCAGATGCTATCCCCTTGGTATCAGGCCTCTATGCCTTACAGCAGGAGGAGAATATATGTTTGCTCAGGAAGATGTTCAACCCAATGTTTCATGCTACAATGTGCGCTTTGTGAAGATGTCTGCCAACCAACTTCTGTCTGTTTAAATAATATATGCTTTAAGTGACCAGTGCTTATTCAAAGGTGTGAGCAAGAGAAGTGTTACAAAGGTTACAAATGAGTTAAAAACAGTCAAATGGATTTCTGTATTTCACGGACATCCACCAACAGGCTATCCTGAGTAAATATTTAACTTATTCTACATTTTATAACTGTGTGTAGCATATTTATTTAGTGCTGGGTCTGATCTCAGAACATACCAGTTAGCTTTCTGAATTTCATTTACCTTTGTAGACTATATGTTAAAAGTACTAATGAAACTTAACCCTTCTGTCCTATTAGTGACACGGTCACTTCCTGCCTGTAGGAGATGTTGTTTGTGTCTTTGTTTTGGACATAGTGTTAGGTCTTTGTATAACATACTGTGGATATAGTTGCCCAACATGGGCTATAAAGAGCACCATACATTGGAGATAGACTGGTGAATACTTACCAGCCCCAGCACTGAGTAGGAGCTGGCTACCAGCCAAACTTCCTTCATGGATGCCATAAATGTGGCAATTGCTGCCACTCTACCATCATGATACATTTGCAAGTCCCATTACTGGTTATCAGTACACTAGCTAAGGAGTTACCAATTGCAGTACTGTGCTACCAGTGTAGTCTGTATGCAACATATAATTGTGGGAGACTCTATACTGGGAAAATGTCTCACAAATTTAAAATCAGTGTTTGAAAGCACTAAAGGGACATCCAGAGAGGGGGGGGAGGCTAATGCCCATGTGGCTTATGCAAAATGCATTAAGCGACAACAAAGCTTCATGTATACAAGCACTGAGAGGGTCAGACTAAGGCCAGGGGGATAATATGCTTCTTTATTCAGAAAGTTATTGAGTCTATACATTAGGAGATCTCAGACCCTGGGCTCAACGACCATACAGATCTTGATGCATTCCACACAGGATGCACGTAAACTTACAACTGCTGCTAGTCAATGTAGTTCTTAAAATGTGTTTCTTCACAGATGCTGTTTGAATTGCTACATATCAATAAGGGATCTGTCAGCTCAGTTTTGCTTATCATTTATTGACTTAAAACATTTTACACAAAATGTAGAAAGGAGACAGCGATGGCAGAAAAACAAAGGTCCATCCAATCTGCCTTCATTCCTTATTTAGCTCTGTGGCTCACTGTTCCTCCAGGGTCCTAGCCTTCCCACCCCTCTATTCCCCGTCCCAATTCTATCAACCTTAGCAGCCACTATACCCTTCATTCTGTCCCAGCTATGCTTAAAACCAGTAATGGTTTTACACCCACCCTCGGCTGGCAACCAGTTCCACAGCTTTACCACCCTTTCTGAAAATATTCTTTAGAAACACAGACAATGATGGCAAGCTCAAGATCAAACCAAGGACCTTAGAGCTTCAGTTTATTGCTTTCCCAGTTGTGTTATTTTGGCGTGTGTTTCCTGGATCTGTATATGGTAGCTTGCACATAAAATTTAGTTTATATGAGCGGGCAGATTTTACTAGTGCCAGAACCTTTGTTGTATTTATGAACAGTACAAGATCTTACAAGCTATGTTGAAATAGCGATAAGGAGCAGTCATCAAGAATCTGAGCCTTTGACACATTGTTAAATAAGTTAATGATTTACTTAGTATAGACAACTGACAATTGTCAGTGATGTCAGCAGGATGATTTTGACTCTTTCTGCCTAATCTGTAGCACTTTTATTGTTCACACATTTAGTTAAGCAATTGCCACTTTAAGCACATATTTAAACAGGTAACAGTTGGTAGGCAGGCACCTTGACAAAGAGCATGTAGTAGTACAAAATATTGGCCTGTTTTCACCAGTACATGTGTGCTACTGTTTCTACTGCACTGGGTGAAAGGTTTCAGTGGCTGAAATTCTGCCATATTAGTGCAAGCAAGCACAATTCTTTTTTGTGTCAAGAAGGGATCTGAGCCCAGATTTGAAGGTACTAATCTGGGGTGATTCTGTGAGGTTAGCAGGTAACTCATTGTACCATTTTTGGTCCTTGGCACAGAATGGCCTTCTGGGAGAGTTTCGTCCTTTTGAAGTGAATCACCAACCTGTCTGTAGCTGTGCTTCTTGTTGATTTGGTGGGAACTGCCAGCATAAAGAGGCAGCCTAGTGCAGGGGCCTTATTTAGTAGTATGCTGGCCCTGTATAGTGAAGTTTTAGTGCTTGTCCCATAGATAGGCAGCCCATAATCTATGGAGGACATCACTGAACTGCTGATGGCAAGTTTCAGAGCATCTGGTGTCATAGAGTGCCTATGTGGTAGAGGGCCCCAAGTTTTGTATTTCGCTGACTTGATGACTGAGTCTATATGGCCAGAGTAGGTTAGTGTATCATCAAAGGTGATGCCCAAGTATTTGAACTTTGTTATTAGTTCCAGTGTTTCACCATTATGGTTCTGGATGAGCAAAAGCTGGTATTTCTTTTGCTTTGGGAGCTAGAGAAGAGTAGACTTTCATTTTTTTATGGTTTAGTAGTAGTTTGTTATGTAAACCAGGATTCAAGCATAGAAGCTGTCTTGGAGTTCAGTTGTGATGTAGTTGTGATCTTTCCTAGTGACCGATATCACTGCATTGTCAGCATAGAGAATAGTACGGGCTGTACATGCAGATGGTGCAGAGTTGATGAAGAGGCTGAAAAGCAGTGGGACAAGAACAGAACCCTCTGGGACCCCAAGGGACACTTCCTTAGCAGACGATAGAGTGACTCAATTTTGACTCATGCAACCTGTTTATATAGTAGCTTCCAACCACAGCACCACGCCCTGGGATAGACCTGTTGAATGGAGGCAATTTAGGAGTAGTTTGTGGTTAACAGAATCAAAGACCTTTGTAAGGTCAATGAAGACTTAGCCAACTGCCTCCCCATTATCTAAGGCATCATAAAGCAGGGAAGAGTAATCAACAAGAGCTGTAAGTGTGGAGTGCTTTTTTTTGGAACCCTTGCCGCTGTAGACAAAGTAGGTTATATTTATCAAGATAATCTGTAAGCTGCTCCAAGACCATTGTTTCCAGTGCTTTAGAGAGGGGTGGTAGAATGGATATTGGTCTGTAGTTGGATGTTAGAGTTTTGTCCCCGGCTTTAAAGACAGGTGTGACATTGGCTAACTTCCATAGTTTTGGAAACACCCCTGTTCTTAGAGACGCATTAAACACCATTGAGAGGGGACCGGCCAATTCATTTAGGAGAAGACCCACAAGTTTTCATATCAACTAGATCAGCCCTCATCCTGGTCTTGCCAAGAACCTCTTAATGTGCTTGGTGGGTTCAGACTTGGTGTCCTGCTTAAAGTAGAATGGTGGTTTTGCATCCTGTGGGGGTTAAGAATGGTAGTGGGTGTTGTTGCCCGAGCTGATCTTTAAAGTAGTCAGCAGAGAGTACTCCAGATAGGTCTGTGATAGCATGGTTGAGCTCATTTGCAATGTCAATGGGTTCCTGTAGGGGACCCTCCCTTGTTATTAGTAGATTGGGTGGGGCCTTAGGGGTCTTTCCTGTTAGGGATTTGATGGAGTTCCGGAATTTCCTACTCTTGCTTAAGAGGTCCTTATAGTAGGAAGCTTTTGCCTGCCGAATGAGCTTGGTGCAGGCATTTCTAGCTGCCCTGTAGGTAATAAGTGATGCAGGAGTTCCAGATGATTTTGTAATGTGCCAGAGATTGTCTCTATTCTTCATTAAACTGATCGGGGTTAGTGAGCCAAGGGTTGAAGGTACCCATGACTTTCTTGGTTTTGTATAGAGCAAAATATCACAAGCATGGTTGAAGTTCATTATGAAATAATTCAAGACCTCGTTACCATCAATATATCCTGCCAAATGTCCAGTTGTGATAGGTACTGCTTGAAATGGTAAAGTAGCCCCGGCCTCAGGCAATGATTTTTGGACACCTTAGGTGGGCCTTTGGTGAAATTGTTTGTCCAGCTGCACTTCACTGGGGAGCGATCACTGAGGCTGTCAAGCAGGATATTGACATCTGATTTATGCTCTGGATGTGTGGAAATGAACCAGTCTATAAGGGAGCTTCTCCCTGTTTTGTAGTCGATCCGAGTGTTATCGGTTACCATCTGGGTTAAGAATAGGCTGGATAGTAGATCCTTGGCTTTTGTCTCCTTTGGGGAGTGGCAGTTTATATTAAAGTCACCTATAAAGATCTTCTCCAAATTAGTACCTGACTGCTGCAAGTTGTCTGCAACTAGTTTAATCCAGTAGTTTGGTGCCCAGGTGGTAAATATACAGTAGAGAGCAGCAATGTTTTGTTCTGTTGACCTATGTTTAGCTTAAGATTCAGGATTTGGACGCCTTTTGTGTGTAGGCTGGAGTCAAGGGCCTGCACCTTTATTACAGATTTGGTATAGACTAGGCACCTCCCCACTTTTAGTGGTTCTATCTTACCTGAAGGAGCTGTATCTGTTGAGGGAGATTGATGCATCCAGGATTTTCAGGAAAGCAAGGTTTCCGTGAGTGCAATAATGTCTGGATTAGTCACCTACCCTCGCTCTGGAATTGGAAGAACTTGATAGGAGACTGTTGATGCTTAAAGAGAGAATAGTGAGTTACCCTTTGTGTTTAGGCAGTCTAGTGGGGTGGGTCCAGTGTTGGGGTGCACAATCCCTGACAGAAGCAGCAACAGGAGGACAAGAGAGTGAAGTAGATGGTACATGATGGTCACATCAGAGAAGGTGCTATTTTTCCCTGAGGGGAGGCTTGCTGAGCAGTGTAAAAATGTGGTCAGATGTTTATCAGTGCAGCTACTGGATCAAGTCGGTACATATGTAATGTAGTAATCTTGTCCAAGGTACCAGGAGTCAAATGAGAAAATAATAAAATCCACAGGAAATTGTAACTACTGGGGACCAGTAAACTGTTGTTACTGTAGATTAGAGATGCAGCGAATTTAAATTCTGCTGGCGAAGTGAGCATGATGGGCACTTTGTTGCTACTCTGCTACATGGAGGGCAATGCAAAGTGCCACCCACCTTGTCATTACCACTTCAAGATTACATGGAATGGCAATGCGAAGTAAGGTAAAGTCATTGTTTTTAATGGACTTCGCATTCCTCATTATGATTCTAAGTGATCCACTTGGTGTTTCAGATTTGGCAGCACCCCCACTCATCACATGGCTTACAGTACTGTAAGTCACATGTTCTTTAGCTAGGCAGGAAGAATGTGAATCATACAAGCAGACACTTTTACTTTCTCCTGTGCAGACAGAGAGAGAGAGGAGTGTGTTTTGTGACTGCTGATACTTTGAGATCAGAACGAAGAGGAGGAGATTTAAACTTTGATTTAGACCCAACAGCTTTTTTAAAAGCTACATTTTTTTGTCTTTTCTGTCTGTACTCTTTTTTACTTAATTTGTTCTTTCTGTAAATTTTATTTTTCTTACAAAGAGGGACATCAGTTGCAAATTATGTCCATGCTGGAACTGCTGCTGGATCACCATGGGATCCCACATTAGTTTTTTTTTCCTCCCACCATGTGCCACCCCCACACCTTCCTTGCTGTGTTGTAAAATGTATTCCTCCACCATCCCTGACCCTTGTATGTAATTATGACCTTTTTTTGTTGTCTTCCATATGTATTCTGAGCAGTGGAAGTATACTGTGCTAAACTGCATGGGTGCAGTTTTCCTTCCAGTCTGTTTATATACTGCAGACACTGTCCAACTCCCTGACTTAAAAGCACTTATTAATGAGTACAATGGTGGGGTGGTGAAGCCTGGAGAGATACTACAAAACAGGCTTACAACATCCAAGTAGCTAGTAAAAATATTAATGTTGTGATTTGTGGCGTAATCGTAAATTGTGATTTGAGACTGCATTTGTGACCGTGATGATAAAGAAACACAAATACCTATGGCTGTACTTCCCCGGGCCCCAATGAGGTGTGGCACAAAACTCCCCAACTTAAAAACACTCATTAATAAGTACAATGGTGAGGTGGTGAAGCATGGAGAAATACTACAAAACAGACTTACAATACATCCAAGTAACTAGTAAAACAAATTACTGTTGTGATTCATGACGTGATCGTAAATCGTAATTCGTGACTGAATTTGTGACCGTGATGATGAAGAATGTGATTTGTATCACCAGTGACTCGTGATGATGGTCCTGACTTAAAAACACATATGAATGAGTACAATGTTTATCCTGAATTATGCACCACACCTGTCCAGTACTCTGAAGGGAAGCCAAAGAAACAACTGTGACTTAAGTTAGAGATGGAGATTGGGCCCTAAAGAGATGCAAATGTACAGACAGAGCGAGATTGTGCTGCGCACTGAAGAGATGCAGATGCAAAGGCACAACACCTAACCAGTTCTCACCATCAGAAATTCAAATCTGGAAAAGAATATCTTTGCCGGTTGGGGTGGGCCACAGGGGGGATGGCAGTGTGCTACACTGCTGCAGTAAGAGTGACTAGTATGAGTACCAGTAAAGATACCACAAAGAAGTACAAAAAGTTACGCAGCTGCAGTGGATAGCAGGTTCACATTGCTGAAATTATGTGGCACAATAAAAGGTGTCTGATTTGATGACACACGTCACACACATACTCACACACACACACACACACACACTATGTATTGCATAGCAAATTGAAAACTTCTGTAATATAACCACATATTTTAAATAAACTAATATTATGCACTGCTGCACCACAACAATCAGCAAAAAAATGGCAAAAATTATTGAAAATATTACTGTGTGTACATTAACACAGTTATATAAGAAATATCACCAAAACAGAAAGCACTCTTTTTCTCCAAGTTAATCTACCTACACCACAGATACACCCCTCCCCCAAAGCACACTTCCACTGTATCTCAGTACACAGACTGAATGTTGTACATTAACATTCAAAATACACACACAAACAATAAACGCTCAATGATATGAGCACAGGAGGGCTTCCTATAATCGATGAACTAAAGTTTCAGCAAAAAAATGACTCAAAAAGGCTTTTTTAACTGTTTTTAGAAGGTTTGAATTACAGAGAGCTCTCAGAGCAGATTGTCTCCTACAGCTTCCTACACACACTACCCCAATCTGAGGCTGTGCAGAACAGTTTAGAGCCCATGTGACCTGAAATCCCATAAATCACTGCAAATTTGCCTTTGGAGCTTAAAAACAAGGCGAAGTAAGGTGAAGTACATTGTTTTCAATGTACTTCACCTTAAAAATAGTGGAGTAGTGGTTTGGGAAGAAGTAGATAACATTGAAGTCATTTTTTCAATGGACTTCCTGTTACTCATTAATAACGCAAAGTACTCTGCTTCGTGTTTCAGAGCACTCCGCAAATTCGCTTTCACTCTGCGTTCTACTTCACGGAGTGAATTGGGGCCACTTCGCCCATCTCTACTGTAGATCAAAGACCCAGAATGTGTTAAATTCCTGAAGGTGATGAACGCTAGTCTGGGGCATATGCAGGATGTACAAATCCTTTGTTAGTGTCTTCCCTTTGTTCTTCAAAATGGTTGTGAATAGACCTCAAAGACAAGCACAGATCTTTAAAGGAACAAGTCAGATGGAAATGTGGATCCAATGCAGCACTTCAAAACTCAGAGCTTGTATAACAGATTTACTGACCTTATTTTTGCTTTTGATGGCTTCTAAAAAGTTGATTTATGATGAGAATGCTAATATCTGGTGGTGATGTTTTACAATTTCTTAGTCCAGGAAACATTCATAGATGTCATGGCCAAGAATGGACCAGTTCCTCCAAGCAGAAACACATGAAAATCCACAAAAACTAAGCTACTGACAGAGACAAACACAGACAGACAGCCAGCCACACATTGGTCTCCTCTATCACTTTTTCCTTCTTCCATTTCTGTATTGGAGAAAGGCATTGGTGTTGTTTGCAGCTCCTGCTGCCATCCTGGCATCCTCCTTTTGTTTATATACTAGAGAAAGGCGTTGGTTTTATCTGCAGCTACTACTATTATCCTGGCTTCCTTCTGCTATTTCTGTACTGGAGGAAGGCACTGGTGTTTTTTGCAGTTCATACTGCAATCCTGACTTCCTCCTTCCATTTTTGTACTAGAGGAAGGTGTTGCTGTTGTCTGCAACTCCTACTGCTATCCCAGATTCCTTCATCCATTTCTGTACTGGAGGCAGGTTTTGGTGGACCAGATGGCCCTGCCTCTAATCCTGTTTGATTATTGCAAAACAGGATGTTGACAGCTCGCAAAATAGGAATCGACACGCGAAAGAAGATTTTATCAGCTCATGAGAGGATTTAGAAAGGTAATCCTCTTTCACGAGCTGTCTCCATCCTCTTTCACAAGCTGATTTTTGTTTTGTGAACTGTCAAAATCCTCTGTCATCATTGTAAAACAGGATTAGGGTTCCTGGACCAGATGGCCCTGCCCCAATCCTCTTTCACGATCATGAAACATACTTTTGACAGCTTGCGAAACTGGAATCAACTCGTAAAACAGGATTTTGACAGCTTACTAAAGAGGATTACTCTTTTAAATCCTCTTTCTTGTGCTGACAAAATACTCTTTCACAAGCTGATTACTGTTTTGTGAGCTGTCAAAATACTGTTTCATAGTGGTGAAATAGGATTAGGGATCTTCGCCCAGATGACCCTACGCCAATCCTGTTTCACCAGATGAATTCCTGTGAAACAGAATTTTTTTAAAATAAATAACAAGCATTCTGAGGCCACCAAAAATACATTAAAGGTACACAATGATATAGCATGTCCCCATGAACAGTGCACATACTACCTTTATTGCAGAGGACATCCCTAAGCAGAGTTACAACAGTTTGTTTGTTCCGAGAAAAAAAAAGATGGTGGCTCATGAAAGAGGAATTTTTTCTCACAAATGAGGATTCTAAGTAACCAGTTTCATGAGCTGTCAAAATCCTCATTCATGAGACCCAAATTCTATTTCACACTTGCAGCTATCCAAAAGGATTTAAGGAGGCAGCATAGTGCAGTGGTTTAAGGCTCTGAGCTGCAAATCTGGTAACATCCAGCAGACCAGACCTGGGTTTGAATCCCACAGCTTTCACTTGCATATTGTGTGACCCTGAGCAAGTCATTTAACTTCCCTGTGCTCCCAGGTTGCTCTTGTAAAAAAAAGCTTTCAGCTTAGTGTGCTACTCCTGGTTAAACAACTAAAAAAAAAAATACTGAACTGAGCATGCTGAGAACCCCACATTTCAAAATTTCATAACTTTGAAACTGATTAATATTTTTTAACAAAATTAATGTTGCCTTTTTCTTTGAGGCAATATTTTTCTACCCTGAAATTTTCAGATTTCAGACACAAATTCCAAGTGGTGTGGCCGCAGTGCGATAAGGAAAAACAGCCAAAAGAGGTAAAAAAGGGACTTTTATACTTTTTCACTATACACAGCACAAACAGTGCACCTCGAATCAAAAGAAAACTTGGTACATCACAAGATCTACTCTACAGAACGACACATACAACATTTTGTGCAAATCTGTTGAACAGTTACAAAGTTATTAAAGTGCAAAATTTGAGGGTTTAACATTTAACTGCATTCTCAACCCTAAGTTTAATGCCGCGACTGCATCACAAGTACACACTCACACCCGCACACATATATAGTATATATATATATATATATATATATATATATATAGATAACACACACTATAGTATCCCTAAACTTGGTATGCCGATGCTCAGTATACCAAGTTCAATCACCAAACCCACAGCCCGAATGAATCGACATACCCAACAGGAAAAATTTGGGGCATTACAAAGAAACAAATGACAAAGGGGCTCTGTCACCTGCACCCCCATGTGGGGAGCTCTTCCCCCAACGTGCTCTGTAACTAAAATAACTTACTCTGAGGGAAAGCGGATCCAGGAGTAAAAAAAAATTAGTTCCTGGGGGGGGTGCTAGTTCCGCAAAAGGATATTACCCGGTCCAGAACCCAGGTCTGAGGGAGCTCACTGGCAAAGTTGCTGGTGGTGTAGCCCTGTACACCACCAGAGCAGCACAGCAAATTCTGTGAATCAACTGTCCCTTGACAAGCACCAACAAGAGTAAGACAGAAACCCATCAAATCCGCTACCTTACCCCAGTCAAAATCCATCAAAGAATCCCTTGCTGGGATGCTCACTATCAGGACAGTGCACCTATTGGACAATAGTACTTGGGCAGATGTGTGCCAGGATAGTGAGCTACAGAAAGACATAAGGGTATCATATAAATATATATATATATATTTATATCTATATAGATATATATATATATATATATATATTTATATGTGTATACATATGTGTATACTTTGAGTGTATATGTGTGTGTGTGTGTGTGTGTGTGTGTGTGTGTGTGTGTTGCTTCATGTGGGCTCCACAGGTGCTTTGCCCCTACAGCTCTGAAAGGTTTCAAGATGGTGGCAACTGTGAGCCAGAACACTAGCTCTAAGGTTTCTTGATCTTTGTTCTTGTTATTTGTTACTTTTGCTAGTTTTAGTTCTAGTTTTACTTTTAATTTAATTTATAGTTTAGAGAGGGTTGAAGAAGTAAGATAGTATAGAGTTCTGAGTGTATTTTTGAATGGTGCTTTCTGGGCTGTTTTCAAGCATTTTGGTGAATAGTCTATTACACTGAGTGTCCCTGGAGGTTTAGGCTAGCAGTGTAGCAGGCTGCAGTACCCAGCCTACCCAGAGACCCAGCACTTTCACCAACTTTGCAGAACTTTTCTAATTAGTCCGCTGAATTGTTTCTTCATGTTTTATTCTTTGGATGCACTCGTCTGCTATAGTGAGCGCTTCCATTTGGCTGTAGCTTGTGGCAGTTTTTGAGGTTGCAAGTGTTTTTTCAATAGGCAGTCATTGGAGTGAATGGGGGTTTTCTGGTAGCCCCTCTTGTTAAATCATTTGCTTTCTTCATCGCCAGATGAGCCTGCTGTCTGGGAAGGGAGCTCACTCTGATGAGAGTAGACCTCTTTGACCGAGGAGTAAAGCTCGCCAGATGTCATGAGTGCTGGCAGTTTTGCTACTGCTTTGCTTTTCCCCAGAACTGTGGACTGATCAGGAGCTCTGGCATATCAGTTAAAGACTGAAGATTCTGACTTTGGTCACTGAGTTACTCAGTGTGTATGGGGGGCTGTGTTCTGCCTTGGTTGGTGGGGGGTTTGTTGTGGCAGCCTTTTGCAGGAGGGTTGGGGCTTCTGCAGAGAAGGGTCTAGCCAGGTGACTATCAGAGAATGGTCAGGGAAATCAGGCCATAATCTTCTGATCATCAGGGGGCTGTGTCCGCTCCTTCCCTCATCTGGAATTCAGTTGTGCCATTGATATTATCACTGATTCTGTTATTTGTCTGTTGAGGTTGTGAATAGGGTAATCACCGTTTAGGAAGCCCAAAGTGGGCCATTTCTTACAGAAACATGATTTTTCACAGTACAGTATGTAACCGTGGCCAATGCAACAGACTTGTTTTCTCTAAATAATCAGAATTAAGACTACATGTTGCAGTTTTTAGTTGTTTCTATTGTTTTTTATCATTGTAAGGTATTTTAGTTAAGGTATTATGTTTTTCTACAAAATTTAGAGGAAAATTAGAAAATACATTTTCTACTATAATATCAGGATGTGTAGTATTTTTAAAGTTTTTTCGTAGGACAAAGCTTCCCAAATCAGGACTGTCCTGCAAAACTCAGGACAGGTGGTAACTCTTGTGGATGTGGTTGGCCCAAGGGACTAGTCTGGTGGCTGGGTGTGGGTTGGGTAGCCTCCTGGTAGGGTATTTGGGTTCTGCGACAGGAGGGCGGTAGGACTTCAGCTCCTGAGGTTGTCCCCTAACTGGTGGCTGGTGATCTTCCTTTTGGGGGCCTTGGTTTTCTGGGGGGCAGCTTTTCCCAGCCCTGGTCATTTGGAGAGGCTTAGTTGCGGGTGGAATCTTCAACTGAATGCACTTTTGTTCATGGTCTGTGGATAAACAGCTGTTCCTATATGATGATAGACTGACTGTTCCACTTCTGCCTGTTAATTTGAGGGGAGATGATGAGAGAGCCTCCATATAAGCAATTTCATACACATTTTACAGACTGGAGAACTGCCAGAGTAAGAGACTGGTGTTTTTCCTTGGACATTTAAAATTCATGTCTATTGGGGGTGGGTGGAGAGCCCCAACAAAGTAGATCAGCTACCTGATTATAGATTGAACTTGTTCCTTACATATACCTTCTATCTTCTTCTTGAATTGAGGGGGATTTTAGTAGTAGCTGTTTGAGGGGATATTTTTAGCTGGGCTTGGAGTGGTATTGGAGTTCTATTTAACCTTTGTGCTTATTTTATTTGGGGGTGGGGTTTTATTTATTATTTCATTGTTTAGTGGTGTGGGTGTGTGTAAGGGTTAATTTGGGCTTCAGGGGTTGGAGTTCTGGCTTTTTTCAGCATGTGTTTGCGGGCTGCTCTCCTTGTCAGACACTACTCCCCTTCCGAGCTCCGGGACCTCTGCCCTTTTGGTTGTCTTTCATTGTCCACAATGTCTATGGTCACTGCAGAGCTCTGGGGGATAGTAGGTAGAAGGTGGAGAGGCAAGGGGTCTTGGACCTGGGAGGGGGGAGAGTGGAGTGGATGGATTGGGGTGGTAAGGACCAGGAGATACCCTGGTGTGAAATGGAATCCTGAGCAAGATTTGCCTTGTCTGGTTCCCATACCCAAGGGCTCCATGGTAACTGGGCCAGTCATTCGGCTAGCACTGGTGACTCATCCGACTCACACGGTGTCGTGCAATGCCAGATCTATTAAAAACAAGATGGCTAATATATCCAATCTTGTTGGGCCAGCAGATCTGGCATGCATTTCTGAGACCTGGCTGGATGAGAATGCTGGCCCTATTTTGGTGGCAGCGATTTGGGCTGGGTTTTCAGTGATCACTGTGCAAGATCAGCTCTCAGGGACAGGGGTATAGCAATTTGTTTTAAATCAGAATTGGACCTTGAAGATGTGCCAGTTGAGGGATTCAGATCCTTTGAGTGTAGTGTGGGGTGCAGGATCATTCTCATCTATCGTCCACCCAAAGGTGAGGAGTTGTTACTGCAGGAAGTCATGGATTTCATTGTTAACATGGTGTTGGAGTCTCCCTGATTGATGGTGATGGACAATTTCAATGCGAGTTGACGACAAATTCTCGCAATTTGGTCAGAATGCCCTCTGACTTATGATCTCATTGCACTCCACACAGGCATTTGCCTCTGTGACTCACAATTGTGGTCACTCATTGGACCTGATCTTCCTCCTGGGGATGGAGATCTTGAATTGGTGGTGGAACCAGTTAGATGGTCCTCATCACCACACTATAAGATTCAGTCTCCTTGCTCCCCCCCATAGGCGCACCCCTGTGGCAATGGTCTGATATTGCCCTTTATGGGGAGTGACCCCAGCAGATCTTTTGGCAGTGTTGGACCTATTGGGATTAACAGGTGCAAGCAAGGGTCCCGAGAACTTGCTACAAGCCTATAATCAGGCAGTGGTGGGGGCTCTGGACACCTTGGCTACAGTCCACGTTCTCCCTCTCCCCATTTGCCCTCACTTATCCTGGTTTGATGGGGCCTTGTGGGAGCTCAATCAAGCAGGGCAAAGGTTAGAACATTGCTATCAGAGATCCGGATGGGATGCTGATAGACTTAGACTGATGGAACATTATTAAGACTATCAGTCAGCAATCTCCTGTAAGAAGGCAAAATTCCTGTCCAGGGAGATTACTGCAGCTCAAAATCAACCAGCGCAGATATTTCAAACTGTGGCCAGACTTTGCAATCAAGCCTGTCTGCAAGTTCCAAGAGTGTTTTCTCAAGATAAGTGTGAGAAGAGTGCTTGCTTCTTTGTTGATAAGGTTGCTGACATCAGGTTTGAGATTCAGTTAGCATGCTCTATGGTGGGTGGTTGGTACAGTGTCACTACTCCTCAGTTCTTTTGGATGGGGTTTGGTTGGCCAGAGATCCTGGATGTCATGAGGATTCTCCAAGGTATGTGCTCAACTTGCTGTAGTATATACCCGGGTCCTACCCGTCTTTTAATAGGCTGCATTGATGTCATCGGCCCAGTCCTTGTGGAGATAGTCTGGTGCTCACTGGAGTCTGGTGAATTTCCAAGCTCCCTGAAGGATGTGGTGGTAACTTCCCTTCTCCTTCTACCTGACTAAATATTGAAAATACTGTTGACTGTGTTTTTCACAAGTACATTGTATTCATTCTTGGAGCCTTCTATGAAAGTTTTGTGCCTGCACTGTTTTTGTAAATGAGTTCTATTGTATGGATATCTATATTTAGTTATTGTGTGATATTGTCATTTTTTTGATACACTGATGCCTTTATGATGATTTTGCACTGTCACTTTAAATTTCAAATGAATAAAAAGAGCACAGGTATAACTCAGGCCACAACCCCTTGAGAAAGTGTCATAAGGTAGATCCAAAGCGCCTGGGATAGTAGCCATAGGATCCTTTGCATTAATGCATTACATTTTTGCCTGACTTACTGCTTTCACCAGTTGCTGCTTTGCGTTTGTGTTTTTGTGACTCAGGCTACCCTGCTAACTACAGACCAGTCTCTAACCTTCCCTTTGTGAAAAGGTTATTGAGAAAGTCCTGGCGCTGTAGCTGGAGAGCCATCTTACCATCCATGACATCTACAATCCTCTCCAGTCTGGATTTCGTAAAAAGGCATAGCACTAAGACTGCTCTGGTTCGGGTACTCGATCTCCTGATTGCGAGACATCAGAAATGCCATTCCATCTTGGTTGTCTTAGATCTCTCCTCAGCGTTTGACACCGTGGACCATGTGGTGCTGCTGGAATGTCTGCAAGTCATCTGTGGTTTGTCTGGTATGGTCCTCAGATGATTTCATTCTTTCCTCACTGGTAGATCACAGAGTGGTCTCGGGGACTTGTTCCTCTAAGTCATTCCCTCTGCAATGTGGGATGCCACAGGGTTCTGTGCTGTCCTCCATGTTGTTCGCGACTTACATGCTGCCATTATGAGACATTGTGAGGCAGTATGGGCTGAGTTTTTACTGCTATGCAGATGATACTCAGCTCTACTTGCCCTTTGTACTGGACCAGGATAGTGCACGCTCATTGTTTAACAACTGTCTCACAGAAATTCACGACTTGATGAATACCAGCTGGCTGAAACTGAATTCTGACAAAACTGAGGTGTTGGTTGTGGATCCTGGATGCTGGATAGAGGGATAAGAGACTGGATGTCCCTCAGGGCTTTGTTTTTGGGATGCCCAGTTGCTGACCTCTGAACAGGCACAGAATCTGGAGGTAATACTTGATGATGAGCTGACACTTTGTTCTCAGGTGTCAGCCATGGTCAAGTCTTCTTTTTACCATCTCAGGAATGTCACATGGATTAAGCTTCTAGTTCTGTCAGGTGACCTCCCAACTCTGATCCAGGTCTTTGTGACCTCACGCCTGGACTACTGTAACTCTCTTTACCTAGGCCTTCCGGGGATTGATATCCACTGCATGCAGCTGGAGCAGAACACAGTGGCAAGGTTGTTGTTTGGATTATCTTGATCCAGCCATGTTACACCTGTGCTGTGTGAACTGCACTGGCTGCCAGTTCAGTGGCAGATTATCTTCATGGTCAGCTTGCCGACCTATAAAGCCCTACACAGACAGGGTCTGAGCTACCTGCAGGATCTCCTGCACCCTCACTGCCCCCCTCCGACCATTCCGCTCAGCTGATGAGGGATTGCTAGAGATTCCCAGGGTATGGTTAAAAACTTCTGGTTCATGGGCATTTTCATTCGCAGCCCCAATTCTGTGGAATTCTCTGCCTAGTCAGATATAAAAGTGCCTGACAGTGGAGAGCTTCAAATCCACATTAAAACCTATTTATTTGGGCTCGCCTTTGGAGAAGCTATTTAGTTTATGCAGGATTACTGTACTGTAGCTGTGTTTTTAATTATATTGATTGGAGAATTGAGTTTTAGAATGTTATTGTTTTAATTTATGTTATATAAATTGTACAGTGCTTTGATACACTGTGAATAGCACTTTATAAAGATATATATATGTGTGTATATTTATATATATATATATATATATATATATATACTGAATATATATACACGCAATAGTGCCCTCATAGTTAGGGTTGGTACGGCCTTTCATTGTTAAATCTCACTTTTTGCTCCTTTATAACTTTTTCATTTTTCAACCAAAACACCCCAACTTTTTTCCCCACACAGGATAACATGGGATTTTTGCTCTCATGTACAGCACACACAGAATTAGGTTTGCTTCTGATATTTACAGTGATGATGGTGTGTGTGCCAAGGGTGTGTCTTTAGATGGTTTGGTATAAAAATATATTGCCAGTTTTGAGTTATAAATATTTTTGTGATAGATGCAGGACAGGCTGTTTGAATGGTAAATAACATTTACCATTTGAACAGTAAATTGCAAATGATAAATGTCATTTACCATTCATAGTTTACTGTTAAAATGGTAAATGTTTGAATGGTAAATGCCATTTACTGTTCAAACTGTAAATGGTCGAACTGTAAATGTTCGAATGGTGAAAGCCATTTACCATTCACACTTTACTATTGGCAGTCAGTTTTCAGTTCCAATTTCTGCCATCTTGTTTTCAGTTAACAAGGCTGGAAAATGGAAATATTTTAAAAAATATTTCCCCTAGGAAAACAATAACAGTCATGTTTACCTAATCATTGCCTGAGGAACATGCTCCTGACATTATTTAGTTTTGTGTGTTCCCAAAATATGTGTTTCAGGTGGTAGTGTCTGCCACAAATTGTGTCAGCATCCTTACATTACCTTGTGCATTACAGTATTGGAGGGGGGGATTTGGCTTGATTATCCCCTGCTCATTTCTGCGGCAAACAGACCCCCATACTTGGATTCCTCAGCCACCCGATTAGGTAAACACAAAGTGTTTACCTAATAATGCTCCCCCTTTTACCTCTTCTAAGGGGAAGGGGTAGAGGAATATTACTGGTTATTTCAATCACTGCTGACAATGGGGTGCCCAATCCCCATGTCAGCAGTAGCCACCTCACCCTGAGAGTGTGGGACACTGGGTAGCCCACTCTCAGTGTTCTGATGCCAGTGGTACCCCACTTAACCTTTCAAAAAAGAAAACAATTCCCCTACGTGGCACAGGTGCAATGCACCATCCTGCATCGAACGGACATTCTTTACCAAACAGTATGGCAATTTGATACAGGATTCTGCATCAATGTATTTTCTGACATGGGGGTGCCCATTCCCCATGTCAGCAGTAGCTCCTCCCATCACCCTCAGTGTGGGACACTGGGTAGTCCACTCCCATTGTCCCCAGTATGTTACCCCCCCAGCAGTGTTCCCCTCCTTTGTAAGTTTGCTGATGGTGACTTGCCCAATCCCAGTGTCAGCAGTAGCCTCTTCCCTCCAACAGTATGGGGCACAAGGTATCTCAGTATGGTTCCAGTATGGTTCCCCCCTCCACCCAGCAGTGTTTTAACCTTTGCCAACAGCGGGCACCCAATCACCATGTTGGCAGTAGCCCACTCTCCCCCAACAGTGTGGGACACTAGGCAGCCCACTCCCAGTGTTACCGGTTATCCTTCAGCCCACCAGTGTTTTTGGACACTGGGGTGCACACTCCTAGAGTCCAAAAATAATTAAATGTCCTGAAAAAAAAGAAAACCATCCTCCGACATATTTTTTGTTATCCTTAAACAAAGAAAATGATTCCTCATCATCTCACTCCATTTCCCTCCTCCCTCTCCATCTCCATCCTCCCTCAGTGCACCCAGCTTCCCACGGTTCCACCAAGTTACATTGTTGGCAATGCTGTCGACATCCCCTCCTGCAACAGGAAAAATGCCAACTGTTGGCATTGCTCCCATCAGGAGAAAGTCTTTTTTCTGTGGGGGGCTTTGCCACCCGTACCCCAATCTCTAAATATACAACTCCAAGTTGAAGTTTTTTCGGGGGTTGGGTGGTACAAAGGGACTCATGGTGCCATTGTACAGTGCACCACCAAAGAGAACTGGTGAGAGTCAGTGCTATGGTGGTGTTTGCTATGAAATTGTCACTGTGTTGATGGTACACCCCTCCTCCCTTAGCCCAAACATACCTCCAATGGTTGGTGGCTGCAATCTTCCCTGGACTGGGATATGTCTGCACTCTTCAAAGCTGAACCACGGACTGAAGAATCAAGGGAAAGTGCCATATAATGACTTCCAAAGGGGTTTGCAACTTATGTTGATATCTCAGCCAGTTTTTGAGATTTGTGCACCAGACATTCAGCATGGGGTTTCTGGGACCCCACCTCATGAACTCTGTCACTGTCATTTCATTAATTAGACCCATAAGGTGATTTTGTGGTCACTGTGCGGAATCATCTTTTGGGACAGATTAATGAAATGACAGTGGTGGGGTCCCAAAAACCCATATTAAAAATCTGGTGAAAATAATTTCAAAAATAACCTAGTTATGAATGTGCATTGAGCAGTTTCTATGCACATCATAACTTTACCAATTTTTAATATTTTCACTCCAGATTTTCAACATTGAACTTCTTTTCACTCCTCTTCATGAACAGTACAGCTGCCATTTTTCATATCCTGCCCAAAATGTGCTTTCGCACTGTGGCACAGGATGGCATGGTCAGTGTGTGAAATCAGCTGTTGCGATGGATTAACAAAATCACATTGCCAGTGTTCATGAGTGGAGGTCCCAAAAAAGCCCATGTTGAAAATTTGGTGAAACAGTCTCCAACAGGCATTTATCAATGCCGAAAGTTCACTGTTGATATTTCTGCCGTAAATGCCTTCCATAGGTTTCTGTGTATATTCCTCAGCCTTGAATTTTAAGGTATCACTCTCAACACAAATTTTTTATGTTCGTCTAGTACTGGCTTACTTCTTCAGACACCTGCCAGTCTATACAGGGTGGGCATTACTGTTGGAATCTCTAATGCCTGGGGAATTTGTTGGTATTTTTGCTCCAAATTCCCAATATTGGCTTTTTAGGACCCCATCGCATGAACAGTGGCAGTATCATTTCGTTACTCATTCCCAAAAGGTGATTTCACACAGCGAGTGTGCCATTCGGCATCACAGGTGTGAAAACACATTTTGGGCAGAACATGAAAAAATGACAGCTGTACTGTTCATGAGGAAACATAAAGAAATGGCAATGCTGAAAATCTAGGGTGAAAATAAGAAAACATGGCAAAGTCATGAGTGTGCATAGAAACTGTACAATGCATGCTCATAATGCAGTCATTTTTTTGAATGTTTTCACCAAATTTTTAACATGTACTTTTTGAAACTTCCTGTCATGAACAGTGGCACTGGAATTTTGTTAATCTGTCCTGAAAGTTGATTTTGCACAGTGACTGTGCCATTCTGCACCAGAGGTGCAAAAACACATTTCGGGAAGGATGCAAAAAATGGCAGCAGTACTGTTTATAAGGGTATGAAAAATGGCAATGTTGGAAATTTGAGTGAAAATCTTAAAACTTAATAACATTACAAGTGTGCATAGGAACTGCACAATGGACACTCATAATGCAGTCATTTTGGGAGTTTTCTCACCAAACTTACAACAAGGGCTTTTTGGGACCCCACGTCATCAACAGCGCACTATCATTTCATTAACTGATCTCGAAAGGTGATTCTGCACAGTGACCGCAAAATCACCTTTTGGGACTAAAAAATAAATGACAGTGACTGGGTTCACAAGGTAGGGTCCCAAGAACCCCATGTTGAAAATTTGGGACCTAAACTCTGAAATGTGGCTGAGATATCAATCTAAGTTGAACCCCCCCCCCCCATGGCTTGCCATTATAGGGCTTACTGTGATTTTCTTCAGTTTGCAGATGGTTTTTGAAGAGTGCAGATGTGTTACCAGTCCACAGAAGATCACTGATCCTAACCTCTGGAGGTAAGTGTGGGTGAGGGATGGTGTGGGGAGGTGGGGGTGCGAAGATAGAGGGTGTGGGTTGGGAGATGGGGTGGAAGGAATGACAAGGGTCCATTTTCTTTTTTTCAGGTTTAAAAGAAAAAAGGCATCATAGGTCTGTTTTCTTTTTTACAGGTAAACTATTTATGAATTTCAGCACACTGGGGTGGGTTCGCAGTATGCCAGAGTACTGGGGGGGTCAAAGCCGACCCAAGGATTGGGCAGCCCGAGGTCCAGAATATAGGGGCATGGGAAGGTGCATCCAACACTGGGAGTGGGCATCCTGGTGTTAGAAATACCAGTTAGTTTGTGGAACAGTGGGGTGCTTACAGCTTAAAGCTAATTTAGAAAGAATAGAAGAAGTAATAAATAAAATATATAATATTTTAGGGCATAGATTACTAGTATTAATAGGGACCTAAACTGTAATTGGTTGGGTTCCCGTGGTAACCAATTAAAAGAAATAGTTTCAATCCTTGATGTCACCCAACATATAACTACCCCTACAAGATACACCAATACCACAACAAATGGGACTATTTTGTACTTGTTATTTACTTCTTCTTCTATAGACTTGGAAAATTTGGGAATACTTTCCCCTTATCTGGGAGATCATAACCCAATATGGGGAACGTTTTTAAAATCACATATACAGGGATTATTTGATTATACTAATTATGTATGGACTAGAGATTTAAGAAAATTTTCTGCACAAGAATTTTTAGTGGACATAGGTAGAGAAAAATGGGATATATGTTTATTAATCTCTGAATTGGATTTAACAGTACAGTATTTCACAGATACATTTAATAAAATGTGTGATTTTCATGCCCCAAAGAGGAACTTAAAAGTTAAAAAAGCAAGACTCCCATGGATTAATGAAAAATTATTAAAATTAATAAGGGTCAAAAACAGGCTTTGGAAAAAGGCCAAGAAAACTAGGCAGGAGAACAATTGGATACTCTTTAAGAAAGAGAGAAATAGATCTAATCTTAAAATAAAGATGGCCAAAGTCACTTATTACAAAAATAAGATGCATTGTGACAATAACCCCAGGAAGTTTGGGCAGAATCTTAACAGTTTATTAGACCCAGGGCAAAAAGATTTAACCCGAAAGATAACTATTGAAGTTCAAGGTTCACAAATGGACGATCCTTACGTGGTGGCAAAATCATTAAATTACTTTTTTGTGGACCTGCCAGGGTACAATGTTGATGAAGACAATTTAGGATCAAATAGAGAATTACCAGGGAAAAACAAGATACATACCCCCTTTTAGATTTAAAGTATTGAGTGTCTATGAGGTGTGTAAAGGAGAGGTTTGAATATTCACAAGTCAGCAGGAACTGATGGACTGAAGGGCGGGTTTCTGAGATTAGCTGCATATAAAATTGCCCCAGTCATAACATATATGTTTAACTGGGTCTTACAAGAAGGTACCTTCCCTCAAGGGTGGAGAGAAAGTAAAATAATTCCTATTTTTAAAGGTGGGGTAGCATTGGAAATAAATAACTATAGACCAATAGATCTCTCTATCTTGTCCAAATGTTTGGAATGACATGTTCACATACAAATTATGGAGTATATGGAAAAATACAATTTAATCACACCTAATCAATCAGGGTTTAAAAAAGCACATTCAACTATGACAGCACTTTTGGAATTTAATTATTTGATCAATACATCACTGGATTTAGGATTGGAGACAGCTGTAATTTTTGTTGATCTGTCTAAGGCCTTTGACCTGGTGAACCACTCCCTCCTTTTACTGGCAGTGGAAGGTATGGGTATTACAAAAGGGCCCTGGCGATGGCTGCAGTTTTACCTTGGAGGATGCTCCTAAATAATTACAGTTCCAGGAAGTATGTCATCTACCAGAACTATAAAAAGAGGTGCACCCCAAGGGTACATTTTGGGACCCCTGTTATTTTTGTTATTTAACAATAATTTGCCACTAGTTGTGAACAACTCACAGGTGAGACTGTACATTGATGACACTGCAATTTTTGCATCTGGTTCTAGTATCCAGGAATTACAACAAAAACTGCAAACAGATTTTGATAATCTGAGGGAGTGGTTCACCAGGTCAGGCCTTATCATGAAGGTAAAGAAGACAAAGTTAATACATTTTGCATCAAAACAAAAAGAAAAACTTCAACTTAAAATAGATGACAAAGAAACATTACAGTAGGTGGACCAGTATAGTTATCTGGGTGTTGTTTTTGATACCTTATATCCTTTAATGTTCATGTGAACACATTGATAGACAAGGCAAATAGAAGAATAGGTGTATTATGTAAAGCAACAAAGTGCCTGGGGAAGAGTGCTCAAAAAAGAGTGTCAGAGCAATTAATTAAGCCCATAATAACATATGGGGAACTTGTGTACTGTACAGCAAATAAACAAATGTTAATTAGATTAGACAGGGTACATTACAAACTGGCAAGGTATGTCCTACAAAGTGCAAAGTGATTTTAGAACCCATAATTGTGTATTACTATCTCAATTACAGTGGCAATCCCTGGACATAAATTGTATTAGGTCATAGCAGAAAATAATATACATGTATCATGTTTTTTTTATCCAAACCATTACATAAATGCTGTATTATTTAATAAACAAAAGTGAACCGATAAATTCAAAAGAACAGTTCATGTGGAAAAAATATATATTCCCAAAATTGAAAATAGACATGGAGAATGAACACTAAGCTATCAAGCATCTAAATATTGGAATATTTTATCATATTCAGCTCGTTCTTCACTATCATATAACCTATTTATTTGGGAGATAAATGACATAGGTCAGTTTAGATGCTTATGCGGATAGAGTGGTTGTATTAAATTTCTGTGACTAGGGATTCTGATGCTTATAGGTGGTATCATAACTTTAAGAATAGTTATATTGAGCCAGAGGGCGCTCTGCTGAAGATGGCTGCTTGATTCTTCATCTCCCTGGATTCACCAAATATCATCATCCATCCTACAGATTCCAGACTTCCTACCTTCACCAACATCTGAGATCTTACTATATGTACATCGCAGAACAGCTCTGGTACAGTATTTTTATTGCCTCATAATTACTGAACGAGTTATCTACAGCTTTTCAATTTCTATTAAGGCCTAAGATAATGGCAGACCAATCTCCACATAACAGTTCTCTTAATAGAGTGGAGGCAATGTTTCAGCAACTAATAAGTGAAATCAATGTATTAAAATTGCATCTCAACAAAATATCAATAATATGCAGGCACTTGATCAAAAATCAGTGCTACTGATGTTAAAGCATCTCAAAATGAAGATTCCATTAACACATTACAGGCTACCATCAGGGAGCAGGACAGAGTTATTAGGAACCTTCAGGACAAAATAGATAATATTGAAAATAGAAACAGACGTAATAACCTTAGATTTCTCAGATTTCTGAGGTGTTGAACTAGGAGACACCAGTGCTCTTCTAACTCATGTACCTCCTTCTTTGCTTAAATTACCAGCCGCCAAGACCTAATCATTGAGAGATCTCACCGCACTTAAATCCGAGCCTGGACCCGACCAGAAACCCAGGCCCATCATTGCCAGATTTCTAAACCACGCATATACTGAACTGATTCTTCAAAAGCGAGGCAATTAGGTGCACTTACTTGGCAAGAAAACAGAATCCTAATTTTCAGAGACTATTCTAAAGAATTATCTAACAAACGAAAAGCTTACAACCCCATTAAAACAATCCTTCGTCAGCGTGGAATTAAGTTTGCACTGTTACCCTGCAACAATCGTCTTTTTGAATGATTCTACCAGAGATTTCAGTACCCCAGAATCTCTCTCTGAATTTCTGAATTGGACAGCCCGCACTTACATTGCCTTGCGATGTTAATGCAGCTCATTCCTGCTCCAGCACAAGCACTTCCAATTACAATGTCTTGCCCTTCCTGCTGAAACTGTCCTTCAGGTCCCTGAGAAACCTGCAGCCATCATATCTGCCACTGTAGCTCCTGCCAGAAGCTCCGCACGCATGCAAGAAAAAAAAGCATCTGGTTCTTCTCTAAATAATAATACCTGCTATTTAAATATTTCCACCTCTCCAGCTTCCCATGTGGAACGTCACATCAGTTTTTCTACTCCTCTTACCTTGTCTAACAAATTCTCCCCACTCCAAGAAGATCTGCTCCAAGAAGATCTGCACTCATCTACGGAGGATCTGAGACAGACTGTATCCGACCCTTTACTCAAGACCAGAAGAAGCTGTCAATGCGTAATGACTCTCCGATTCTTCCTGGGCTGATCTTGTGTCCAGCTCTCCCTTTAAATCATCTGAACCACCCAAAAGAAAAGGAGAAGAAAATCGAAGAGCAAGGCTACCTGAGGCTTTTCCACTAAAAAAAAAAAATTGTAATAAATACTAAGGCCCATAATTAGATGTGATATAGCAGTTTCTCACCAGAATCCTTCTCTTCACACCACCTCACTCGTTCTCTTTGGTACATTTACCACAAAGCTTAGTCTCTATCGCACCCAACAGGTTTGGAGCACTTAAATGCAGTAAATCGCTATCGCTGCTGAGAAGCCTGTATCTGCCTGTGGGAGGTGAGCCAATTGACACTGGAGGTATTTAATCCATGCGGGAGTTACTCTCAATGTATTCAATGGAAAAAAAAAATAAATGAGAGAAAGAATAAATATTACAATGTTTGTAAGATCCCTTCTAATTAATCCTTGTGTGGTGCCAGACATTAGCACATATAATTGCTATTTATACTCTAATTTTTCATAAGCTTTGGCACCACCATGTGGTCAGGCACATACATACATATATAGAGTTCTGTATTTCATATCAGTGTGCCCTTAACCCCTACTATTATAGCATTTTCCACATAAATCCTATCATTTGGAATGTGGAGGATGATTATACAAATACTCTAAAATCATGTACTTATTTAATATTTATTTTGCATCACTTTGGTATGTAGTGCATCAGGTGCATCCCATTATATCTCACAGATTTTGCACCAAAGTATGCTTCTAATTGTATTTCTATACATTGAGTTTTTCCGCCTTTTCACATTATTCTTCATCCCATTTTTTTCCAAATCATTGTAACTTATAAAAATGATTCCACAATACACTGATGCACTATGAACCTATAGTATACACTGCATTCCCTAACCTAGCTTATGTGGATTAATACACATCGGGCATCCTTTTATCTTTCTCACACTGTTTCAGCATTATCTGCCATCATGTTGCTATACTTTATTTAATATTGGACTTATTGCTAGGTCCAAGCTAATTCATTATGTTTGGAATTTAACACTATTACATAATTATCCTTTATTATTTGGTAGAATGATGTTTTGTTTTTTCCAGGGTAATGCTTTAATTACCTCAGCACAAATCTCAATTACATTTCTTTAATATACTGTTATATAAAGTTTAGTATCTTAAGATTATAGGGTAAATCTATCTTGAGATTCACTAATTACCCTACACGCCTAGTAGTAGAGGAGAGTCCTGGTATATTTACCGACTCTTATTGCTCTGCATTTCATAAAAGTTTCAAATTAATATTCTTGTTACTGAGTTTATACTAACGTTTGTTGGTTCTAATGTTTAATTACTTGATATTCCTATCTCTATACTCTCCCTATGCGAGACAAAATGAATACAAATACTCAATCATCTCAAACCCATACAAGTTAAGGGCTCTGCATACATTTGTTTATTATATATATTTACCTTTTGAATCTGTGACATCCTCCAAATTAATGGTATTGAGTCCCTCATTCCTATTTGTAACTAATTACCTTATATCCTAGTACCATGAGTGATCTAATCTTACATTCATGGAATGTCAAGGGACTCAACTCTTTGTAAACGTAAGCAAGTACTTTCTACTATCTTAAAAGCATAAAACATATATTGCTTTCTTACAAGAAACTAAACTTTTATCAGAGGATGTCGACAGACTTAAAGGGACTGGGTCAAGTATATGCATCATCTTCTCCATCCAAAAACATGGGGTTGCTATCTTAATACATAAATCTCTTAATTGGCCCCCCATAAAAATCATTAGAGACCCGGATGGTAGGTGGAATATAACCCTATTAAACACCACAGCAGGTCCGCTTATGTTTGTGAATATATATGCACCCAACTTTGATTCACCCATTTTCTTCCATAATCTATCCCAACAAATTATGATTGATAATAAAAATAATTCACCTATTCTTATTGGTGGTGACTTTAACTTAGCACTACAAGCATATTTAGACAGAAGTAACTCATCACATGATGCCCACCCCGTAGTATTAATGCTCTATCAATGCTTATGAAGGATTTAGGTCTCTCTGACATTTGGAGACTACATCATCCCAGACAACTAGATTACACCTTTTATTCCTCTTACATAAATCATATAGTAGGATTGATTATTGGTTCTCTTCTCCCCTCATTACTGAAAAATTATTGATACATCGATTCTCCTATTGTTATATCTCATCATTCCCCTATCAGTTTGCATTTACTCTGGGTCCACCTTCTTCTAAATCCCCATCTTGGCGTTTAGACCCACTTTTACTCAGAGACCCTGAATTTACTCCTTGGATTAAAACCCAGATTCAAGATTTTCTTTCATTAACGATACTCAGATATGTCTCAAGGTACTATCTGGGAAGTATTAAAAGCCACTATTAGAGGTAAAATTATTAGTTATGGAGCGATAGAAAGAATTAAGAGAACAACAATTAGCTAATTTAGAAAAATCCCTTAAAGAAAAAGAAACCCAATACTATAAATTAAATAAACCTAATCATAATTCATAGCTTCATCTGGAAATTCTACAATTAAGAATTAAAATTAACGAGTTGATATCCAGGAAAGCTGAACTTTCCCTTTTTAGGATTAAACACGGTTATTGGGAACAAGGGGATAAATGCAGAAAGTTGCTCTCTTACCAGCTAAAAACTCAACAGATGCAGAGACATATAGCAGGTCTAAAAGATCCATCAGGTCAGACACACACAGACAACCTTTCAATCAATTGTATTATGCAATCCTTTTACCATCAACTATACTTGCAACCTAATACTACAAATCCCAACCTAATACAACATGTTCTGGAAAAATTGAATCTACCCCACCTATCCCCTCAGGACAAAGCTGTGCTTGATAAACCAATCACTTTACAGGAAATCCAAACTGCTTTATCATCATTAAAAACGGTAAAGCACCTGGCAGTGATGGGTTCCTATTGATTTTATAAAACCCTATCTGACACTCTTTGTCCTGTATTAGTCAATGTATTCCAGAAGCAACCTTAATAAAGAAACTCCCATGCACAATGACGAGCCATCATAACAGTCTTACCAAAAAGACAAAGACCCTTTACTTCCTTCAAACTATAGACCGATCTCACTTCTTAATACTGATGGAAAAATCTTTGCCAAATTATTAACTCTCTGCTTAGAATCTTTAATGACTAAACTCATCCATATTTCTCAATCAGGATTTATCAAAAATAGAAACAGTTCCGATCATCTTCGCTCATTACTCAATTTAATTCACAAAGCAAAAACTCTTAAAACCCCTGAAGCTACAATAGCCATTGACTTTGAGAAAGCATTTGACTCTCTCAATTGGGAATATCTATATCAGGTGCTATCTCATTTTGGCTTTACAAATAATTTTTGTGCTTGGATTCAATTATTGTATACCTCCCCTTCAGCTAGAGTTCTCACAAACTCTATTTTGTCCCCCTCCTTTTACTTAGCAAGAGGCACCAGACAAGGATGCCCCTTATCGCCTTCATTGTTTATACTTGCCATGGAACCTCTTTCTGCATCTCTACATCAATCTGATACAATTAAAGGCATTACTATTGGTAACTCTCACTATTCTTCACTCTCATATGCAGATGATCTCCTTATTTTACTTGAAAACCTCGAAAGTTCTGGGCAACCTTTAGTTAAACTACTGAATAACTTTATCTCCCACTTTGGACTAGCTCTAAACCTTAACAAATCTGAAACACTACCACTGAATACCCTTTGTAGTCCCCTCATGAACAACTCATTAGGCTTTCGTTGGGCCCCCCAAGGTATATCTTATCTTGGCATTCGGATCACCCCGACATTGAATAAATTATGGGATGCTAATCTTTCCCCTCTGTTAACCAGTATCCAAACAACGCTTGATAGATGGAAGCTACTTAAACTTTCTTTTAATGGTAAAATTTCCGCCATTAAAATGTCAATAACTCTAAAATATTATACCTATTTTCCAATATCCCTTTGATACCTCTAGTTTTCTTACCAAAATAGACAAAATTATCGGCAGCTTCATTTGGGAATGCAAAATACATAGATTTAGTCATAATAAACTTAGATCCCATTGGTCAAAAGGTGGCTTTGGCCTTCCTTGGTTCCAAGCCTACTTATGGGCTTTCCGTACATCTCAAACAATTAAATGGTTTAACAAACCCAACATCCAGTCTCCTTTATGGGTCAATATGGAAACATCCTTATGTCCTGGTAATGTGGCGACTTCTTTCCTTTTTAACACCTTACCTCTTCTTTAAAGTCTCACCCACCGTAGCTGCTTCTATATTCTATTGGAAAATCATTCACAAGCATATTAAATCTAACCCCAAACCCTTAGCTTACACCACCATCTGGGTAACCACCATATATCTCTTGATAATCACCCCATTTTTGTCGTACCTGGAAAATAAGGGTATTCTCTTTTGCAGGATATACTTGAACCTAAGTCATTAAAGTTAAAATCTTACACCGACTCATAGGCATATGGAATCTTCCCATCAGGATTTTGGAAATATCTACAGCTTCATATCGCATGCAACTCTTACCTCACACCCTTCTCTATCAATTCTTTGTATGATAAGCACATCTCTAAATGGATAAAACAACATCCAATTTAAATAGCACTGTTTACAAAGATATTTGTGATATCCTTCCTGACTACTCTGTCAATGCTAAAAACAGATGGAGTACTTTGCTACAATATAATATCACCAATGCACAATGGTCCAGATGTTGGCCTCCTGTCACAAATCTTTTAATGATAAATGCAGTTCCTCATTCAAACCAAGATCCTTCATTTGTGGTACAGAACTCCTGTTGTATTACAAAAAATGGGTTTATTGAACAAAAACCATTGCTGGCGCTGCAGTTCACCCAATGGGATTTATTGCATATCTTATGGCACTGTCCCTCATACAAAGATTTGGCACTGTACTCACAGATTTGCAATGAAAGTGGTAGGTCAACCTTTACACTAGACCCTAAACATTGCATTCTTGGTATTTTAATCACCGTTCTTATAAAATTTCATATTCACAGAGCAGATGGTTAAATATACTCTTCCTTCAAGTTAAATGCACAATCCTCATGCATTGGAGATCCAACATAATCCCTACCCTTCCTGGTATCATTAACCAACTATTGCAATATGCCTCTCTGGACCTATGACATATATCTTGTCTGACCGACTCATGTTATATAACAATTGTTGGCAGGGCTTTTTTAATTTTTTGGAATCAACTAAATCTTCCAACACCAATGTATGGACTTAATATATATGGATTTTCCCCTTTTACTGATACATCATTGTAGTCTCGCTTTTTTCCCCTTTTTTTATAGTTTCCCTCTCTCTCTTCTTAACTTTCTTATTTATCTTTTCTTTCCTATACTCTGTTCTCAATCATTCTTTATTACTCCACAATCCTTTTACGAATGTACTTTTTTCCCTTTTGCAGCATCATATATAATTATGTAACATTTTAATATAAACTGTATCTAATCATACTATCCGCTTTAAGTTCACTACAAATGTCCAGTATATGCTAATTACATGACCTGTATTGTTTACTATATTTTAAACCAAAAGCTCCTTGTATTATTGTAGCAATGTTCTTATTATATACTGCTTCAATTTCTTTAAAAAAAATCCTCACATTGTACTGTACTGTAAGAGGTTTGTCTGTATATCTTATGAAAAATTAATAAAAAAGTTTAACTATTAAGAATAGTTATATTTTCACATGTTGTTGGACTACTAGTTGATCTATCTACTTGGGGTTAAGACAGAACTTATACAATGCTTGTAGATTATTATTATAATTCCCAAAAATTGTATTATTAACATGAATAAGAGGATTATTATAATTTTGTACAAACGGTTTTAGTTTATGTGGATAATGTATAGTGTTGAGTGTTGTAATCTTAGGTATTAGATAGTCTATATGTAATAAGAGTGTAATGATAGTGTGTCCATGTGTACATGTTTATAGGTAACTTAACAAACAGATCTGTCTTGTAAACTGTGTTATCAACCCAAATGACGTGTATCCTGTATAAAAATAAAAGTTTTTACAACTACTACTATTACAGTAAAAGTGCCATCAGGCACTGAATACTCCAAGCCTGTACAGAGCTTAGGCTCTGGCCTGCTCCACATGGGTGGGGGAAAATAAGGAAATGGAAACTGCGGGATATGGAGGAAACAAGCGAGGAACGTGCCTTCTCCCACCTTTCAGGAAGAGGTGGGGAGGAGTGGTGGGGGACAGAGATGTCACAACACAAACAGCTGTTTGCTTTGCGGTGACCAGTAGATGAATGGGAAAAGTCACCATGACTGGTGCAGCTTTTTCTTTTCAAGTGCAGACCACTTCAGGCAAAACAGCATCAGGACCAGCTGGGCTGATGATTGATGTGATGCTGTAGAACCCCTTGCAGAGCACTCTGCATTGGACAGACAGTATCTCACCCCTACAAAAAGTCACTATTCCAAGGAGTTTGCAGCACATGCGCAAACTCAAAAATGACTGTTACAAGCATGGGTTGTGCAGGTTCTACGCATGCTAGTAACTTTGACAATTTTTCATATTTTCACTTCAGATTTCCAACATTGCAATTTTTCACACCTCCTCATGAACAGTATATAGCTTTTATTTCTCACATCCTGCCCAAAACATGTTGCACACCTATGATGCAGAATGGCATGGTCATGTTGCAAAATCAACTTTCAGGACAAATTAAGAAAATGACAGTGCCACTGTTCATGATGTGGGGTCCCCAAAAGGCAGTGTTGAAAATTTAGTGCAAAGTATCCTGGAAATGCCCAAGATATATGCACCTGTTGAATTTATTCTACACATGCTCATAACTTATTGGGAATGGAGTGCCAGGTCCTCCCAACAGTAAAATAAGGATACTATTTTACTATTTCAAAAAGAACAGAAATTAATTGCATAAAGCTACATTAATGCATCAGTTAGGGTTTTTATTAGAGCATCAAAAGCTGGGAAACTTAGCATTAGAGTTACTAACCCTACCACCCTCCACACACCAACAGGGGCTGGGGTGTCCTTGAGGTCACTGGGCCTAACTCTCACACCATTCTCCTATACTGTACCAACTCATTTATATGTGGAATAGGGTGAGAGTTAGGCACATGACCTCAAGACACACCCCAACGCCTGTTGATGTGTGGAGTGTGGTGGGGGTAGATACAGAGTGATAGGGTTAGTAACCTAACATCGAATTTCCCAGCTTTTGATGCTTAATAAAAACCTAACTGATGCATTATCATAGTTGTTCTGTATATACAGTATATATATATATATATATATATATATAGAGAGAGAGAGAGAGAGAGAGAGAGATACACACATAAAAAAAAACTTTATTAATGCATTAGTTAGGGCTGATAGCTCAGTCACAAAAGTATGGAAATGTGATGTTAGGGTTACCAGCCCTACTACCCCACCCTCCACAAACCAAAAGATGGGGTTGTCAGGCCTAACTCTCACCCCATTCCATGTGTAAGCAAGTTGATATGCTACAGTATAGGAGAATGGGGTGAGCGTTAGGCCAGATGATGCCCTGGCACACCCTGACATCTGTTGATTTGTGGTGGGTGAGGGGGTGGTTTGGGGTGGAACTCTAACATCACATTTCCATGCTTTTGTCACTGTGCTGTCAATCCTAACTGATGCATTAACACATTTTTTTGCAATTAATTTCTCTTCTTTCGACAAAGTGGAATGTAGCTGATAACTGGTATGTTTGCCCTTCGCTCCCTTCACATTGTCCATTTTTTGCATAATGGTATGCATATGTGGGAGCACTGGCCCTCTTGGCCCTGTGCCCCACTTACACATAAATACAGAGTCATATAGCAGTCCCATAGTACTCAAAAGGAACCCTTGTGACATGTATTTGGCAACATCTCAGTAACCGTAGCAACTATGAAAAAAATTCCACAGCAGTGGTAGTCATGACTTTGAAACCTCCATGCACACTTAGTTCACCTAAAGGTGGGCTAAGCTGCAGAGAATAAAAAATCTGTATCTCGCACCGTTTCCAAGATATGGATGCCAAAAGGTGCCACTGGCACTGCAATGTTATCCTATGGGACATTTCTCAGCTTCAGAGCACTGTGACTATGGGCCCGTTTAATGTTTTGGGACCAAACTAACACAAGGCACATCTGTGGGACCAGGGCTTGCCACCCTGCACAATTCAGCTCCAAAGTCCCAACTGTTGTGATGCAGTGGGGTGGCAAAGAACAGCTTTTTTTGGGTGAAGTTTTATTGCAATTTCTGACACTTTCACAAAAAAGGACATGATACTTCCATGATTTACAAAAGTGTTGCATTCTGTTCTGTCACAATTTGTGACACTATGGGTGGTTTGGTCACTGAAAAGGCATTTCTGGGGGGTTCCCCTCAAAAAAGATAGTGCTGTGATCCTCAAGGCCCCACTAGATAAGCACAGCTGTTAGTGTTTACCTAGTGGGTCCCAAATTTAAACACCAAGGTTTTTTTCTCTCTCTCTAACTGAAAAAAAGATGGCCACTGCATGAGAGTAAAAGGGCCATTTGTGACAGTAAAATGTACTAACAGCAGCTTTTGAGAGACACAAATATTTTTTCCCATTGACTATAACAGGAACCTTGTTTTTTTAACAACTTTTGAATGGTTCAATATTTTTTCACCAACTCTTGAAAAGGCATATCAGTGATCCAGACTGCATCTTCCCTATGGACAAATTGTGTGGGCTGTAGTCATGAGCAAAGAAATGCACCAAAACCCCCCCAACCATAATGCAACTTGCCAGATCCAGAGATCTATGGTGCCCCACCGGACATGCAATATTTCAGGCAAATCTATAGTATGGTGGCAGAGTTCTTAAAGTGCAAAATTTGGGGTTTAGCATGCACTACAGTGCAGCTATAATATGTTGTCTAGTTATTCAAAAGTGAACCTGGCAGTGGTGCAAGTGGTTGCTCCGCACAACTGAGTTGTGCTAGAGCAACAAAGGGATATATTCAAATGAGATGAGCAATGGTGTATCCTTCTAAATACAGTATATAAAACTATGTGGGTGGTGCAAATACGATGGGCCGGCGCAAACCCCAGACAGGTCTGAATACGTGAAATGGGAAATGCAGCACAGTATCCTTGTTACGCTGTGTGCAAAATCCTGACATTCAGACTGAAATATGCAAATAGTGTCATAATGCATGAAAGGTGTAAATGGGGCCATTTGCATGCCATTATGGCTACACTTGCATGAGTTGTGCAGGACTGGCCAGCGAAATGTGCCTGGCGCCCTCTACACAACAAGCAATGCTGTCAGTGGAAGTTCAGTAGTTCCCACCTCCCTGTTCCATACCTTGATAAAATTAGTGTTTAAACATCACTGGTAGTCCAGTGGTACCCCTTTCCCCATCCTGTACCTTGATCCCCATAATGCATGAATATTTCTCTCCCCGGTAGTCTAGTGATACCCTCCTCCCATCCCCGTACCTTGATCCCCATAATGTGCATGAATATTTTTCTCCCTCGTAGTCCAGTGATGCCCTCCTCCTTGCCCATAACTCCAATCACCTGAATACCCACAAAGTGCCCCATACCATCCAGCTCTCCCTCCCAGTTCATGGGCAGATAGCAGACCTGCCTGTACACCTCCATGACTGCCCACTGAATGACAGCTTACAGTTTGTGCAGCAATCACATATGTCCACACCAATGACTAGTGGGCTGGCTGAGTGTACTATACTAGGTATACATGGCATTGTGAATTAATGACTTCATTCACAATATTGTGTAGTGCTACTACAGTACACACAGCAAGCCCATTGCTCATCGGTGTGGATCAATGTGCTTGCTGCACGTACTGTAAGCTGTAATTCCATGGGCAGCCGTGGAGGTACACGGTAGGGTCTGCCAGCTGCCGATGACCTGGGGGTGGGAGTGAGGTGGGATGGAGTGCTGTGTGGGGCGGTGAGGAGACCACTAGAATACCATGGATGTGGAGATTTGATATTCAGGCAATCAGGGTTACAGGCATGGAGGGGGTACCACTAGACTACCAGGGAGAGAAATATTTATGCATTACAGGGATCAAGATATGGGATGGGGAGAGGGGAACAAGTGGACTACCACAAATGTTTAAACATGAATTTATGGGGATTGTGGTATGGAGTGGGAAGGGGTACCACTAGACTACCAGGGAATACTGTGGGTGCTTGTGTATGGTGTTCTGGGGGGGAGTAGCCATCCATGACTGGTGGTTTCTCTGCTGTGCCTTGCATTACAGCAACTCGCCTGTGGGTGGCTTCCACTTGAGTATGATTTTTCCATGCTCAGCTTTGTGCCCCTGTATGCGGCACAGCTCCAGGATGTGCTGGCAGATGCACTGCACATCTCGGTTGAATATCGAGATGTGCCGCATATGCATGGGCACGCCCACTAGAGATCTGCTACATACATTATTTGTGCGCTATGGCATAGCAAGTCCCCTTTTGAATATAGCCCTGGGGCATATTTCTGGGGTTACAGCAGTGTAAACTCCTTTGAATATCTAGGCCTATAAACTTTTTATAGGGGCACGGTAGTGCAACTATAGTTAGGGTTGCATACCCATTTCTGTGTTAAATCTCAAATTTTGCACTTTAATAACTTTGCAATAATTTGTCTGATTTGCCTGAAATTTGGAATGCTGACTCACCTGTCACAGATCTCTAGATGTGGATATTTTTGTTCTGGTTGGATGTATGGTTGCAGAACGGTAGCATGCTCAATAAGTTAAATGTGATGCTTGTTATGCATTCTTTGTCCACCCATAATGGAATGAAGAATGCATTTGAGTGGGTTCAAATTTATTGGTCTACATGTGGACTTGGTTGCACTGGTGCCTTATGAAGATCTGGTGAAAAAATATTGCTCTGTTCAAAAGTTATTCCATTTTTTCATGTCCCATTATAGCCTATGGAAAAATTTATATGTGAACCGTGAAAACATCCACGATCAAATTTTTGTTGTCAAGCTGCCTGAAATTGTTGTTGTGCTGCTGCCATCTTGTTTTCAGTTAGCAAGAGAGAAAAAATCTTTTAATTCAGAAAATAGTGCACTTTGGGAAACACCAGCAGTTGTGTTTATCTAATCGGGCCCTGAGGAACATGTCCCTGGCATTAGTGTGTCACTACAGTAGCTAGTCTGGAAATATGTTTTTTAAAATGTTTCCCTATTTTGATCATGGCAACATTTTTGTTGCTGTGCAAAGAATCACGCTCATGAGAAAAAATAACTGAGGCAATATTTTTCTGTGCACGATAGCATTCCCATTGTAAAGACAGGACAGTCGCGAAAACAAAGTAATCGCGGTAACACTGCGCAAACACATTTTGCTACGTGTTGTTTTCTTTGTCACTTCATTGTGGCAAGGTGGATTGTGCTATTGGCCTGAAATTTTCACAGTGGAAAGCCCTAGTTCCACAGATGTGCCTTTCTGTGGTTTGGTACAAAAATATTCAACAGGCCCATAGTTTCAGCACTCTGAATTTCAGAAATGTTCCCATAGGATAACATCAGAGTGGTTGTTTTCTTTGTCACTTCATTGTGGCAATGTGGATTGTACTATTGGCCTGAAATTTTCAGGGTAGCAAGCCCTAGTCCCACAAAAGTGCCTGCTGATGGTTTGATATGAAAACATTGAACAGGCCCATAGTTACAGTGTTCCAAAATTCTGAAATTGTCCCTTAGGATAACACTACGGTGCCCATGACTCCTTTCGGGGCCTGTATCTCAAAAACAGTTCGAGATAGATTTTTTGTTTCAAAAATTCTTAGTCCCACCCCACACATGTGAGGACTAAGTGCAGAAGTAGATTGGAAAGCCACGAATACCATGAAATTTGACTTTTTTTTAAATCTTGTATGGTTACTGAGATATTTGGGAATTAGTGTTCCAATTGCTCATTTACATATATATAGGCCACTATTATGCCCTCAGAGTTAGCAGTCACAGCACTTTTGGTGCCCATATCTTGGAAATGATGTGAGATACAGATTCAGTTGATGTATGTTGCAAGAACTACACACTCTCATGATTACAACCACACCTGAATTTTTTTTCTAGCTGCTACAGTTCCCTAGATATTGGCAAATTAGTGCTACAATGGTTCCTTGCCTTATAGAGCTACTGTATGGCTCCATACTTATATGTAAGTCAGAGCACAGGGCCCAGAGGGCCCCCGCTCACACAGACACATATCATTATGCACAAATGGGCAGCTTGATGGGGATCCCGTGCTCCCACCAACACATACCATTTACTACTTATATTACACTCTTTCAAAAAAAAAGGAAATTCTTTGCAAGAAACTCCACTAATGCATCTGTTAGGGTTCTTTCCACACTGACAAAAGTGTGGAAATTCAACATTAGGGTTACCACCCCACCACCACCACTCTCCCACCCTCCACATGCCAACAGCCATCGGGGTGTGCACTAGGGTTGTCATGCTTAACTCTCACCCCATTCTCCTTTACTGCACCACCATACCTTCTTACACATGGAATGGGGTAAGAGTTAGGCCAATGACCCCAATGCACACCCCGATGGCTGACAGCATTTGAAGGGTGGGGGAGTGGTGGTGGGGTTGTAGGGGTAGTAAACCTGCCATTGAATATCCACACTTTTGTCAGTGTGGAAACAATCCTAACTGATACATTAACAGAGTTTTTTGCAAAGAATATAAATATAAATATTTATATATATATATATATATATATATATATATATATATATATATACACACACACACACACACACACATATTATAAGGGCACAGTCATTCCCCTATATTTAAGGTTAAGTAGGCAGTTTAATTTAAACCCCACATTTTGCACTTTAACAGCTTTGCAACCATTCAATGGATTTGTATGAAATTGGAATACTGGGTCTCAGGTGGAAGGTCTTTTGACTTGCCAAGTTGTGTTTGATCAGATTTGTGGTTTCGTGCAGTGGCGTGCCCCGATTTTTGGGGGGCAAATGTCAGGTCGTTTTTCAGACTGCACTGAGCGCATACCGTTTGGAACTTTGGCCTGCAACTTTCAGTGAAAAAAGAGGTTATCTAAAGAAACAATCCAGCATTGCTTTGGTGAAAAAATAATAATCCTTAAACATAGCAACATAGAATTTGACGGCAGATAAGGACCACTTGGCCCCCCTAGTCTGACCATGTCCCTACCTAATGCACAGGCTGCAGATCCTAGTTAACCAACAGCCAACTTCCTCCTACCGCCCACTAAAATTGCTTTATGTCTGTCCCATGCATTCTTGAATTCCCCCACTGTTTTTGAGTCCAGTACCTCATCAGGAAGGCTGTTCCATGTATCCACAACCCTCTCTGTGAAAAAATACCTCCTCACATTACCTTTGAGCCATCCCCCTCTATCTTCAAATTGTGCCCCTTTGTTCTTACACATCTGTTTTTCTGAAAGATGCTACCATCTTGGACTCTGTTGATTCCATTGACATACTTGAAAGTTTCTATCTTGTCCTTCCTCTCCCTCCTCTCCTCAAGTGTGTACATATTAAGCTTCTTTAATCTCTCTTCATATGTCTTCTGGTGCAGACCCTGTACAATTTTAATTGCCCTCCTCTGGACAGCCTCCATCCTGTCTATGTCCTTGCGGAGATGGGGTCTCCAGAACTGGATGCAGAACTCCAGATGGTGTCTCACCAACTGTCTGTACAGAGGGATATCAACTTCCTGTTTTCTACTAGTGGTGCCTCTCCCTACGCATCTCAGTATCCCACCAGCCCTCTTTACTGCCTTCTCACAAAGCTTGCCCACCTTAAGGTCATCTGGTTTGACTACCCCAAGGTCCCTTTCCATTTCTGTTGTTGTTATTATCTCACCTTCCCATTGTGTACTCTTCCCTGGATTTTAGTTTCCCAGTTGCATTACTTTGCACTTCTTTGCATTGAATCTAAGCTGCCATATATTTGACCATTCTTCCAACCTTGCCAAGTCCCTTTGTATCTTCTCCACCCCACCTTCTGTATCAACCCTGTTGCAGATCTTTGTGTAATCTGCAAAGAGACATACTTTTCCTTTCAGTCCCTCTGCAATGTCACTTATAAAGACATTAAAGAGGACTCGTCACAGTACTGAACCCTGCAGTACCCCACTAGTAACCCCCCTTTCTTCAGAGTAAACTCTGTTTACTATTACCCTCTGTATTCTGTTGTCCAGCCAATTTTTAACCCTTGGGACCCACTCCAAGGCTGGCTAACTTGTATATTAATCTTTTGTGTGGGACTGTGTCAAATGCCTTGCTAAAGCCTGGGTAGGCCATGTTCACTGCCCCTCCCTGGTCTACCACATTGGTCACCCAGTCAAAGAAATCTATTAGATTCATCTGACATGACCTTCCTGCTGTGAATCCATGCTGCCTTGAGTCCTGTGCCCCACTGGCCTCTAGGAACTCAACAATTCTTTCCTTTAGAAGTGATTCCATCATTTACCCTACCAATGAGTTCAAACTAACAGGTCTGTAGTTTTCTGCCTCTGTCTTGCTCCCACTTTTGTGAAGAGGAATCACATCTGCCCTCCTCCAGTCCTCTGGCACTACACCATCCTCCCATGATTTGTTAAAAAGGGTAGTCAGTGGTGTCATTAATTCTACTCTTAGTACTTTTAGAATTCTTGGGTGAATCCTGTCAGACCCCATTGCTTTGTCCACTTTCAGTTTTAAGAGTTCTTTCAGGACCCTTTCTTCTGTGAATGAACTGGTATCAACCGCCCTATCCAGACTGCTTCTATTCTTTAATTTAGGTACCCCCCTCTTCTTTTGTGACTACTGAACAGAAGTATTCATTCAGTATCCCTGCTTTTTCACTGTCATCCTCTGCCCACCCATCCTTACCTTTAGTAAGCCTCACTATCTGTTCCGTCATCTTTCTTCACTCCCTAATGTACTTATAAAAGGTTTTATCCCCTTGCTCAGTTCAGTATTTGGGATAGATGCACAGTTTCAATGAGGGATTTCTCTTTGTGAGTGTCTCATGAATAGGGATTGTGAAAAGGGATTCAGAAATCTCACAAAATCCCATATCATGAGGAATCCCTGTTTGGTCGGTCACCATTTTGTTTTATCCTTCAATGATGGGACAAAATAAAATCTTTGAACTTGTCCCAGGGATGTCTTTTTTCAAAAACTAAGGTATAGGCTTGGCTTAGGGGGACATCCTGTGCCTGCCTATGCCTTTGGTTCTGTGTATTTATGTAAAAGAATGGCATTTTTAAAAATTATAAATCTCTCTTTGTGATCCCTTTTCACCAGCCGATCCCTTTTTGTGATCATCATCTGACAAAAAGGATCATGAGGAAGGATTTAAAATGTTAAAATAATCACTTTCTGGCTTAGTCATCAGATAAGATGGCTGCATAACTTCTCGCAGCTGCCAAAAAGAGCTTTATACATTCAATTCTATACAGAAAATATTCCAGAGGAAGAATAAATATCTTCTGACTAACCTGAGCAACTTTTGGAACATTCCTTTTGGGATTTAGCTCTCCAGCCATCAGACTCTGCACTGTCTGTCTTACTGCATGGCCCACAGTGGCACAGAAGACCCTGAGCCTTCTGTCCAGGAGATGTTCAACTCCATGCTGAGCAGAATGGACAATTGAACATATAGCCAGCAATAACACCGCTGGAGCCCTTGTTCATCTGGATTCATGGATGGGGCTTTCTGAGCAAAAAGCAGCCAGCCAAGAAGAAATAATCCAGGGCCATTGCACCACATTGAGGGAATAGGCTGGCTAAATCAGAGCGATGCAGGACAAGCTCAAAGATTTGGAGAATAGTAGCTGCCGGAACAATTTGTGGTTCCTTGGTTTTCTGTAGGAGTGTGAGGAGTGATGAACCACCCAGTTCCTCAAGTGAGTACTTCCTGAAATCCTCTGTTTACCTCCTGGCACCAGGATAATCATTGAGTGGGCCCACCATGCCCTCCAACCATGACCTGCAGTACGTGAGAGATCCTGTCCCATTCTGGCATGGCTGCTCAATTTCTTGGAGAAGGAGACCATCCAGTCCAGGGTGAGGGAATTAGGAGCCCTTGACTGGCAGGGCAACAGAATCATGCTCTTCCATGATTACACAAAAGACCTGGTGGCTCATCGGAAGAGCTTTACGGATGTGAGGAAGAAGTTGCACCAACTCAAAATCCCCTTTCCGCGTCGCTACCCTGCCATGCTGAAGTTTAACCACAATGGCATGTCTCTTCAGTTTTCTACCCCTGCAGCTGATGTATTTATCTTTTTGTAGTCTTAGTTTTGCAGTAAGACATTCCATTTCCATCAGCCTAGCTATATTAGACAACCATGCTTCCCTCGTGGGGGTCTCTAGGTTGAGCCATTTTTGAGTCACAGCCATAAGTGCTGCTGCTATTAAGAAATTAAATAGGAGGATTTTGGCCTTGGTCTTTAGTCCCACTGGTGGTAACTCCAAAATGAGAGTGGGGAGGTCCATAGGTATTTCTATTTCCAATATTTTTCTACTTTCCCTGACAATTTCTGTCCAAAATAGTTTCAATATGGGGCAGGACCAGAAAATGTGGGTCCGGGTCCCCACGCCTGAACAATCTCTCCAACAAAGGTCTGTGGGGTGGGTTCCATAATGCTTGGTAATAACTGGTGTATGGAAGTGGTGTGCCACCACCCTCCACCTGAAATCTCACCACCACAGGGAGGCCGAGGTTGAAAATGTCCCCTGCCACATCCTCACCCATTCAATATCAGACAGCTCAACCCCTGCTTCCTGAGAAAATTTTTTTTCTTTAATCCGTCAACTGATCTGGCTATAAACCTCAAAGCAGGTGCACAATCTGAAAGATCCTGCCTTTACTTTGAAGGGATTCCGCCATTGTTGCAATGAGTGAAGAGAGTTGATTTCTTTCACATTGAAATTATGGTTTGCGGTAACTGTCTGTAAGATAATGCCTAAAGTGTAGAAATCTAAAAAACTCTTCCCATGGTAGATACAATTCTTAGGATGGCTGTTAGAATGATTTTAGAGTTCCTTCCTGATAAAACTGTCCTACTGTGGATAGACTCCACCTCTTCCACATTCTGAGGTCGCCCTCTAATTAAAAAGGAAGAAAATCTGTGCAGGCCCTTAATGGGGTATCCATTGTTAGAGACATGGGCACATTACATTATTTGCATGTCCCCACCATATCTGTTTCAAGTTCTGTGCCCATATATTACTACATGCAAATAATTTAATGTTTTGTCTAGCAATAAATAATATAGCTCCCATGTTAGAAATGCCCCCTACAGGTCAACCCAAAGGAGTGTTTCCATCCTATTTAGGTATGGAATAAAATACTGTAATTGTGAGCCCCAAAAGTAGAATCTGAAGTCAGGTAATGCCAGCCTCCCTCCATATTTTTGGGGCTGGATGGGCCAACGTACGCTAGGCTTTTTCCCTCCCTATACAAATTTTGTTAACATGGATCTAAGAGATTTCCAAAAACTCATATGTGGTATTACGGGAATGACAGTAAATAGAAATAGGAATCTTGGTAATAGATTTATACTTATAGTATCAATTCTACCTGACAAGGTCAGTGGTAGCTCCTTCCACCTCCTGCAGTCTGTCTGGGCCTCATTTAATTGTTTAAAATGCTTTTATTTATATAATTGAGTTAAATCTTGAGGTATCTGGGCTCCTAGGTAAAGGAAGCCATTTGAAGCCCATTTAAGGTCCCCCCCCGCAGGCCGAGGAAGAGGACCACCACATCTCCCTAAAGGAAGAAACTCCATCTTAGCCTCATTAATTTTGTAACTGGAAGCAGCTCCGAATGCTTTGAGTTTTTGCAGTACACCCTGGACTGTCTGGACTGGGTCAGCTATATATAACAGGGTGTCATCTACATACAATGAAATGCGCATTTCTTCACCCCCCCCCAACGCAATCCTCCCAAAATCTGGGGACTGTCTAATATATGCTACTAGGGGCTCAATACTCAGGGAAAAAAGTAGTGGGGAGAGTGGACAACCCTGTTGTGTACCCCTTAAAATTTTAAAGAAAGTGGAAATTAATCCATTTTCTTCTCCAATTGTTTAACCAGTTGAGACACACTAAGCTGAAAGCTTGTTTACAGGTGCAACCTGGGAGCACAGGAAAGTTAAGTGACTTGCTCAGGGTCACACAATATGCAAGTGGGGGCTGTAGGATTCAAACCCAGGTCTCCAGATTTGCAGCTCAGAGCCTTAAGCCACTGCACTATACTGCCTCCCTTTACCCTAACCCTTGCTGTGGGGGCTCTATATAAATTGCAGATCCAAGCTCTGAAGCAGGAACCAAAACCAAAATGTTCCAGGGTTTCATCTAAATAACACCAGTCTAGGTGGTCAAATGCCTTTTCAGCATCAACTGACATCACTGCATGTAGTGTATCCTTGGGGGATGATTTTGCCTCAGCCATAGTGGTCAGGAGAAGATGGATGTTATCCTATATATGGCATCCAGGTATAAATCTGGTCTGGTCGGGGTGTTTTAAATTTGTGATTAGGGCCTGTAGTCATGTACTAATTGCTTTGGCAAAGATCTTTGCATCCAAATTAAGTAATGAAATGGGGAGGTAGTTCAAGCATTCTGTGGGGTCTTTCCCTGGTTTTGGAAGGACAGTTATCAGAGTGCCATTCCATGGGTCTGGGGTCTGCCCCTCGTCATGGGCTAAATTACATACCCGAGTAAGCAAAGGGACAAGTTCTTCAGCAAAGGTATTATAAAATTCGTTCACAAAGCCATCCAATCCTGGAGCCTTACCCCCTTTAAAAGATCTCAAGACAGTTAAGATTTGTACATTACAGAAGGGCATTTCTATCAGATGCTGCTACTCAGGGGAGAGAGTGGGGAGCTCTATTTGTCCAAAGAATTTCTCTATTTTTTTTTCATTGATCTGGAAGCCTTTCTTCACTATACAGTTGAGAGTAGTATCTTATAAATTCTTGAGCTATCTCCTCAGGACTATTGGCATATTCCTTTTAATTTAAGCCCTGATGTATTTTGGATATATTGTATATCTGTCCACCTCTTGCTTTTTAAGGCATAATGCTAATAAGCGCCCCACCCTATCACCCCAGTCATAATATTTTTGTTGTGTAAATCTAAGAGCATTTTCCATCTTACATAAAGATAAAGCGTTTACTGCCTCTCGAGTGTTTTTTATTTTAGGTAATATATCAACTGCCCTGATCCTTTTGTGCTCAGCTTCCAGCTTCTGTAAAGCATCCTCCACTTTGACATTTGTAGCACTATATTGCTTTACCTTATGGGAGACATATGATATCACATGTCCCCATACCACTGCCTTGAGACAGTCTGAGACATATTTCAGTGGGGTTTCTTGGGTATCATTGTCTTTAATAAAATTATTAATAACCCGTCTTTTGTTGAGGACACAAAGGTCTTCTCATGTAACAAACTGACATTAAATTTCCATGTTCCTTTTAATTTAACCTTCCCCCACAACAACTGGTACTGTACAGTGTTTAAGGAGTTGTCAGACAGAGCAAGGGAATGAAAGTGAATATTGTGGACAATGTGAGCCCAGTTTTTTGTGTATAGAGCCTCTCTAACCTCAAATAGGAATTTGTGGTCGCTGAATAGAAAGTGTATTCTTTTCCCATGGGGAATGCCACTCTCCAGAGATCAACTAGGCCTGATTCTGTTCTTGGCGTGTTTCATAATTTAGAACAAGTCCCTTGACTGCCCCTGTGGGCAAGTGCATGGTCTAATCATGCATCCACAATACAGTTCCAATCCCCGGTGCATAGTATTTGCCCCTCAGGAAGTGAGGCGATTACTTGGAAAACCTTTCTGAAATATTCCCCAGTTTGGGGGGGGGGGTCAGAGCATAGATTGAAATAATATGCAGGGGCTGACTCCTAAGCTGCCCTGACACCAGGTCTAGTCTTTTAGACCCTTCAAAATTAGTGTTAGTTACCTGAAAGGGGAATCCCTTCTGGATCAGGATAGCAACCCCAGCCTTCTTAGATTGTGGACTAGAGTCAGCGAATACTTTTCCCACCCATGCTCTCCTTAATAAAGATGTTCAGCTGCAGATAGTCTTGCCTCCTGGTTATGTTACATTTGGCTCTTTGTAGTTCTTGCAGCATCCTAGACCTTTTCACTACATTATTTACCCCTTTAACATTCCAAGAAAAGATCACTAAGTCATCCATCTTAAAATACTCATTGAGATACCCATTTTTGCTGTCCCATTCCTGCTTCCCCCCCAAGTAACTCAATTCCTCCCATATAAATGTTGCCAACTGAAAGATTAAAACAACATACAAACAGGAACAAAGGAACAAAAAAAAACAGATAAATCTGTCTTAAATCAGCATGATTTTACACATAAAACACTGTGTAAGAACAGTATGAGAACATGAACACACATACTAACTTGTAACCTTGTAACCTGTGATAAACAGAAATTTGTAGGAGTCAAAACATTTACCAAAGGTACCGAAGGTGCCAAGATGAATAGCTCAGTAACTGTACTCAAGAGAGCACCCTGACCAGGGTATAAAGAGTAAAATCTCAGTTCGGCACCTGCTTCCCTTCCCTCGATGTAGACCACCGGGATCTCAATTCCCCAGCAGTAAACCCTAAAGTGTGGGGCGCTTCTTTTGATTGTTAGGTAATGGCAGCTGGCAGGAGCTACCCAGAATTTGCCCAGCCAGAGCTGCTCCACGTTTACTTCCCTAAGATAGTAAATGAACACACCCTGATATCACAACAGTATAGCCATCTACTTTTCATCTTGTGTACTTTAGGCATTTTAATACTAAAATAACCCTTGTCTTTAACATTTCAAGTCGTCCTTAGAGTGAATACCGGCAAACGAAAATTCTTAGATAATCCCCAAGTTCGTGAAAGAACCTGTTAAATCAGCAGTTGAAATATTGGGGCTAAAACTTTCAAAATATTCTACTTGGGTTCGACTACTCGAAAATTAACCTGGGCATTCTTTGTTTAGGTTCTGTGAATTTCAAATGTTAGTCAATAAACTCCACTTCAAGGGCTGACTTTCCAGAAGGGCAGTTGTTTTAGCTCTTTACAGCCCGTAAAGGGCAAGAGAATAACTGTGCCCATGAAGGGAGTACTCACATGCGTGTTTTCCCTGAACAGAAGTTAGAAGTATAGTTTTCCCCTCTGAGTATCTCCTTTACCTGATCACTCACAACATAACTGTTAAGAATGCCCATACATTTTTGTTTGCAATGGTTTCTTGCTGATCTGAAGTAGGGGAGCAAAATGAAGGGCACACCATATGGGTAGCGTTTCAGGTTAACTGTCAGGTAGAAAATGCATCCTCCCCTGTTGCGTTCCACTTGAGCCCTTCCAGCATCCCAGTTAGAGATGCAGCGAATTTAAATTCCATTGGCAAAGTGAATACAAAGTGGGCACTTCGTGTTGCCACTCCGCTACATGGAGTGGGCAATGCAAAGTGCTCACTCTGCCTTGTCAGTACCACTTCGTGTTAAGGCGGAATGACAACGCGAAGTAAGGCAGAGTCATTGTTTTTAATGGACTTCGTGTTCCTCATCATGATTCTAAGTGATCCACTTGGTGTTTCAGATTTGGCAGCCCCCCCACACATCACATGGCTTACAGTACTGTAAGTCACATGCTCTTTAGCCAGGCACAAAGGAAATGAGTCATACAAGCAGACACTTTCACTTTCTCCTGTGCAGATGGAGAGAGAGGAGTGTGTTTTTGACTGCTGCAGATAGTTTGTGATCAGAGCGAGGAGGAGAGTTCAACTTTGATTCTAACCCAACAGCTTTTTCAAAACATTTTATTTTTCTTTTCTGTACTCTTTTTTTACTTAATTTGTTCTTTCTGTAAATTTTATTTTTCTTACCTTTATAAGTAGTTAGATGTTTGTCTGTTTCTGTGTGACTGTGTGTGTGTTGTGTGACAGTGTGAGTAGTGACTAATGATTGCTCAGATTGAGGGAGTACAGTAGGAGAGATCGACCAGGGTGAGGGAATGTCTGGGATGGGGGCAGCTCTGGGAGAGTGTGGTAGTAAGTGTTGTACCATGCACATGCTTGGGTGACATGGGCTCCCATTCCTGTTGGACCGCTCAAAACTTGTGAGTGCCCTCCCCCGGAAGCAGGACCAGCACCACCTTCTGACTTTGAGGCAGTTGAAACACCACCACGACCAAGTCCAGCACCAGGTCCTCTGGAGCAGGATGTGCCTGTTCCCCCAGGCCCAGGTGTGGATCCCATCCCTGTTTAGCACTGTGACCAGCTGGCTGGCAGTTCATCTGGCCCTCCCCTGCCTGTGCCTGGTCCGCCCCGCATCTCTGTTTTTTGGCAGTTTTTTGACTCTGTCGGGGAGGACAGCAGTGTGGTCAAGTGCTGCCTATGTGAGGTGGAGGTGCACTGTGGCCCCCGGGGGACTAACCTGGGGACTGAGGGCCAGAGCACCCATATGCTCAGTCACCACCAGTTGGAGTGGCAGGCTGCACCAGAACAGACCATGCCTGCACTTGCTGGCCATCCTGTGGCAGATGGTGTTGCTGTGCATGGTGGCATCCCTAAGAAGAGGAGGGCCACAGCAGCACCTGCTGCTCCACCAGCACCCCCACCCCCCACCACCACCAGCAGGTCAGCCTGCAGAATGTGTGGACCCCAGAGAACTGCGTGTAACAGGCTGACTTGACAGTTCTCTGGAGAGCTGTAGAGGAGAACAACGAGAGGGAGAGTGCTGTGGAGCAGTGGCTGGATCGTATAAAGGGACATCAGCTGCAAATTATGTCCATGCTGGAACTGCTGCTGGATCACCATGGGATCCCACATTAGTTTTGTTTCCTCACATCATGTGCCCCCCCACACATTCCTTGCTGTGTCATAAAATGTATTCCTCCACCATCCCTGACCTTTGTATGTAATTATGCCCTTTTTTGTTGGCCTCCTTCCTTCTGTTAAGTGTCTGTGTGTGTGTGTCAAGTGTGTGTGTGTGTGTGTGTGTGTGTGCGCTGTTTTTGTGCCTCATTTTTCTGCATCCCCAAAATACATCTGTCTTGTGCCCAGAAAATTGACAAGTGGTAATAAATTAAAATGTGAGCATTACAGCACATACAAAGTCCCCCAGCAGAATTAATGGCACACTCAGTCACGCATGTAGTGGTCACACAGAGTCCCCAGATGTTTCTGCATGCCCAAAATGCATCTGTCTTGTGTCCAGAAAATTGACAAGTGGTAACAAATTGAAATGGGAGCATTTCAACACATGCAAAGTCCCCCAGAATAAAATGATGATCGTGAGTGAACTGTTGCTGGTCCAATGTGTGCTGCGACTCCAGCAAATGCAATGTGATCATCTCAGCTGGATGGAAGGGTGCCCTATGTCTGTACACTATAAGTAGTCTTAGTGAGTTGATATACATAGATATATATTTGTGTATTTTGCAGGTGAGGGGGGTTGACATGGACACGTACTCATGGTATTGTTCTGTATCACAGGTCATAGATACTCATAGATGCTGTTGGTGTGCACATTCCAGCGCTCAATGAGAACTTTTTCTGCGTAGACATTTGACATGAATAACTCTCAAGCAAATGAAGGTAAGTATTTTTTGGGGGGTGGCGGGAAGGAGCATATTTGCAGGTTTGTCTGTAATGGTTTCTTATTTTCTTACTTCTTCACAGATGTCATCTGCATTCTTCTCAAGTCTGGTTGTTAATGATGGTCATGGTCATTGAATATGTGTGCCCTAGCCCGGGGGGGGGGCTGATGTTGAAGAACTTCTTTGGATAAGGCCACTTTGACACAACAACAAAGCATCTGGATGTTTCCTAAAAAAAGAAATGAATGACTTCTTACAACTTGATTGTAACGTGTCCCTGGTTCTTAATCTCAAGTCAAGTTACATTTCAAAACCACATCTTGTCAAGTAACACAATCTGTGTGCAGCTATTTCAACACTGTCATGGTCAGAGCTGAACAGCTGCATGTTCAGAATACAGAGCTTGAATGATATCTTACAGAAATAGTTTTGGTGACGTACACATGTCACCTAGTTTATGAATCGTACTCAGTCACATTTGCTGCAGTCTTTCCAAAACAATGAAAGGGATGAAATAAAATCTTCATACTTACCAGAGTGGATTTCAAATGGATATTCCATAGGTTCCTCTGTACAGTACAGTGGCAGTACCATCCACAGAAACAAAGAAACATAGAATTTGATGGCAGATAAGGACCGCTTGGCCCACCTAGTCTGCCCATTTTCCTACCTAACAGGTAAGTTGCAGATCCTAGTTAACCAACAGGTTACTTCCTCCTACCCCCCACTAGGACTGCCTTATGTCTGTCCCATGCATTTTTGAATTCCCCCACTGTTCTTGACTCCACGACCTCCACAGGGAGGCTGTTCCATGCATCCACAACCCTCTCTGTGAAAAAATACTTCCTCACATTACCTCTGAGCCGTCCCCCCCTCTATCTTCAAATTGTGCCACCTTGTTCTTGCACATCTCTTTTTCTGAAAGATGCTACCCTCTTGGACTTTGTTGATTCCCTTGAGGTACTTGAAAGTTTCTATCATGTCCCCTCTCTCCCTTATTTCCTCAAGGGTATACATATTAAGCTCCTTTAGTCTTTCTTCGTATATCTTCTGGTGCAGACCCTGCATACCGAGTTTCAGCGAAGGAGAGTTTTTTGTTAACCTGTAAAAAAACAATATAAGTGTACTGTATGTGTTTGACCATTGCGGCTCTGAAAAGCTACAGAAAACAAAACATACAACTAAAGGAATTTAAACAGCATAACAAACATTAGTACACATACTCACTTTATGGTTTAAATATTAAGAAGCTTTGTGCCTGTGGCTGATGGATGTGGTCTCTTGTTCGATTCCCTCTGCCTTGGCATGGTAAATGTAAATGTAATGGGGAAACACTGTCTGAATGACACTGGTGGTGGGTGCTGGTAGTAATAGCTGTGGCACATGATGACATTCTCTGTTATATCATCCTGCATCTGGTGGTGGTGGCAGTGGCTAACATCAGTCCAGTGGTGGTGGTGGTCCGGGGACTAGACAGACTCATGCTCAGTGGTGGCAGTGGCTAACATCAGTCCCGGTGGTGGTGGTCTTGGGGGTGGACAGACTCATGCTTAGTGGAGGCAGTGGCTACCATCAGTCCCGGTGGTGGTGGTGGTGGCCTGGGGTGGGCAGACAGACTCATACTCAGTGGTGGCAGTGGCTAACATCAGTCCTGGTGGTGGTGATCTGGAGGCGGACAGACTCATGCTCAGTGGTGGCAGTGGCTAACATCAGTCCCAGCTGTGGTAGTCCAGAGAGCAGACAGATTCATGCTCAGTGGTGGCAGTGGCTTGCATCAGTCCTGGTGGTGGTGGTCTGGGGGGAGGACAGACTGATGCCCAGTGGTGACAATGGCTAACATCAGTCCCGGTGGTGGTGGTCCGGGGTGGAAAGACTCATGCTCAGTGGCGACAGTGGCTAACATCAGTCCCTGTGGTGGTGGTGGTTGTCTGGGGGGGCACACCACCTTTTAACAACTTCAGTTAAAACCTACCAACATTAGCCACATCATCATCATCATCCTGATAAAGAAAGCTGTCCTCACAGTCATCTATGTCTGAAGTCCAACCACTGGAAAATTCTTTCTCCATTGTGTCATCATCTACATCAGTGGGGGGCCGTTTCATACTGCCACTGCCGGTGCCACCAGGATGGTCCATTTCCACATCACCAAAACCACCATGACTAGACCAGAGTATGAATACCGAGGTTGCAGTCAGTGCTGGTATGTGCCTCTCATTCATTTTAATGAATGCTAGCAAACTAACATTTGCAGGAGACAGATTTGTCCAACGATCCCTGACTATTGCACCTGCTGAGCTGAATACCCTCTCAACACTTACATTGGAGGATGGGCATGTGAGGTACTTCAGTGCCACTGCAGTCAGCTCTGGCCATTCACTGACTCCAGTACAAAAGAGGATCTTCAGTTATTGTCAGATGCCTGTTTTCAGACAAATATAACTCAACCATTCTCTGTGCCACACTAAGTCCAGTGGTTGATGCATCATCATCCTGTTCTCCCGAATCATTTATTTCACAAATCTCCACTTGGGACAAAGCCTCCCAAAGTGGGTTGATGCCAGACACTTTGGATGACAGACCACCTGGAACTGCAGTCTCCTTCCCCTTGCAGGATATGCTTGATGGTCCTCCAGGTGCACCTTCAGCCGGATTATGCTGCTGAAGTTTGTTGACCTTGGCACGTGACGTCTGCGCCCCATGAACAAAGCGCACCAGTTGACCACTGATATTTTTTACCTGTTCAGGCCCTCCTTCCAGTACTGATGCAATTCTGCGTTTGTATAGTGGGTCCAGCATTGTTGCTATGGCAAAGTTGTCACTATGCTGAATGCTCACAATGTGACAATTCTGGTCGAATACTGTCAGCATGTGTTGCAGCAACATACTACTAGCACCGTCTTCGGCAGTATCAAGGCCATGCTGTACATTCACCAATGTCTACCTCAGCACCCAGAGCAGTGGAATTGATTGGCTAATGGAGGCAGACTTTTTGCATGTGTAGTATGTTCAAAAGGCTGCAAAATTGTTATTACAGAGTCCATGAGGCGCCACTGTTCAGTTGTCATAGACATGGAGGCCCTGAAACTGTCACAGCTAGTGTGCATCACAATATATTCTGAGATGGCTTTGTATTGTTCATACAACCTCTCTGCCATGTATAAAGTGGAGTTGCATTGGGTGACAACTTCCAGCTTCAAGGTGTGCTGAGGCAGGCTGTTTTGCATCTGCAACTGTCACAGTTGGCCACGGGGCTTTTCAGATCGTTAAAAGTGAGAGCAGATACGGCATGCAACTGTCAGCATTTAATTTACATCAGGGTGCTGCAGAAACTCCTGCACCACAAGATTTAAACAATGGACCATGCATGGAACACAAAAAACCCCACCATTCGTGATGCATTTCACCACATTTGACCCATTGTCACTTGCTATGAACCCAGTTCTCAGGGACATGAGGTTCGGCCACTTGTCAATTTCAGTCAGTACCACATCCAACATGTTTTCACCAGTGTGTGAACAGGTCACATTGTGCATAGCAATCGTTGCATGCTGCCAAATTCCTGGAAGATTGATATCCCGACAATCCACCTTGCTGCACTGATTACTCACACTATCAACATCACAAACAACCCCCAGCACCTGCTCCCAGTGTGCAGTTATACACCAATATGAACTCCCCGCTGTTTTGCCACTTGTCCACATATCCATACTTGAATGGATAAAAGGAGAGGAGGAATGTTGAAGGGCATGTCTTACTGAGTCGGACTCGGACACACTATGGAACAACTCGGGAACAGCACGGGTAGAAAAGTATGTCCTGGATGGGAGTTTCCATTTTGGACAGGCACATGCAGCAAACCACTGGAACCCAGAATTCTCCACAGAGGAGAAGGGCAAAAGATCAGTTGCTAGCATTTCAGCTACAGCAGCATTAAGTTAATGTGACACTGTATGATTGGGGGGGTACTTCAGCTTATGCGCAAAAACACTGTAACCTGGGCTGACAAACGTTTTACACGGGGTGTCATGACAAATGGTTCTGCTCTGTGATGAATGGCATTGGCAGGGGGTTGAGTGTGGACTTTTGATGAAGGCAGTTGCACAGGCGATGATGACAAACCCAGAAATGCAGTTATTTTGCCAGATTTGACAACCGGGTTGATGTACCACTTGCACTAGACATACTGCATTCACCATGACCACCAAAACTGCTACTCTCACCAGCACTAGAAAACATTTCAAAGTCATTATGCTCCTCCACCTCATCATGCCTGTAGTAATCCTCTACTCTTATTGCCTCACTACTGCACATTTTTAATTTCCTACTGGATTTAACACTCATGGAAGGGGATAACATGCTCGTTATGGTTGCTGATGAGTGTGAACGCCCCACTGTGGTATTAGCTGCCATCTTGTGCTGGGTCCACAGTGCCATGTGCCTATTCTTAAGATGCGTATGCTGTCCTCCTCTGCCCAGATGGCTCCCCTTTTTACCTCAACTCACTTGTACATGGCAAACCTGGCAGATTGCAACTGACTTATCATTTGCATCTTGAACAAAAAAAACCCAAACAAGGGATTGTGATGCTCTGCTATTAACATGTCCATGATACTGCTTATTTAACTCTGTTCATTTAAGCACTGAAGTGGGTGGGGGGCTATGTGATGTTTTTTCGGACACTGCACACCTGGACTGCAACTGACCACCATGACTACCTATCATTATTACTGGGTCATCATCATCAACTGAAACTAGTAAATCACAAGTTTTTACAGGGGGGGATTACTGCAAACAGACTCAGACACAGCCACCTTGAATTTATTTTTTTCCGGTTCCCAACTGGGGTCAATTACATCATCATCATATTCATCAACATCACACACATCCACATCCTATGCTTGGATGCTGGCATGTGGACTGCATGTTGCAGCCACAGCAACATCATCATCATCATCAAATTCATCATCATCATCTACACCACCATCACCTGATATTTTTTCACCACACTGTGAATCACTGCATGGAAAATGCGTGACATGAACTGCGGTGGATGAAATATCACATTGTATGCTATCGTTGACATGATTATCAGAATCCTCAGGTTCAGTTACTGGGATGTTACTGGGAAGTATGACAACATCTACACTGCCACTCACTTGCACTGCTTCACACTCCACTATATTTTTGGATACGGTACACTGGCCAGAATTCAAACTTGAGGCAGCAGCACTCATACTACCAGCAACAGCAACTGCACTAACACCGCCAGCTGGGAAAACATCATCTCCTCCAACTATGAGTGAAGCTACTGATTGGGCTGTAAAAAACATTGCAGGAGAAATACCTTTCCTCACATCAGCAATGCACTTCTGCGTCTGCATACTACCACACTCACAGACTATCTTACTGGCAGCAGTGCCATGGTGAGAACCAGCTTTACTTGCACCCCTCTTTGTGGGCATTTTAGGGGATCAACAACAATATTATAAACACATTTAGATTTTGGTATGTTCACTCTTTAATTGGGGGGATGCTGGATGTGAAGCCAATAAAACAACTGTGGCTTTAGCAACATATAGATAGGTCACCCAAATTCACAAGTGAAAACACCTTCAGTAACCAGTGGTGCTGAGGTCACAACAATACAATCTGGTAAAAAATGTCTTTTGCCAGAGGGGTTGGGGGAGCAATGACTGCAGATTTTAATGGCAGTACAAGCAGCAAAACAAAGAACAGATACCACAATTGCAATACTAAATCAGGCAGCTGCAGTGAATAGCAGGTTCACAAAACACACTGCTGCGCCTGCAATTTATTTAGTTTTTGTTGACCGGGTAAGTGCACTAGACAAATCCTGCCTATTTTCAGGCACGACCCGGGGGAAGGGGATACAGATGAAAGCCAACTGACCTTGAACCAGATTAAGCTGTTGATGGTATTTATAGTGAATGAGGAAAATTTGGCCAGGACACCAGGGAAATTCCCCTACTCTTTTCGATAAGTGCCATGGGATCTTTAACATCCACCTGAACTACCACCAATCCAGGCAGATGGGACCTCAGTTTAATGTCTCATCCGAAAGACAGCACCTCAGAAGTGCAGCACCCCTCTCATGCTGCACTACAGTGTCAGTACTGGGATATTAACCCAAGTGCCAGATGTGGGAACTGAACCCACAGCCCTCTGATCTCCCGGCCTCAGAGGCGAGTGTGCTACTTACTGAGCCACTGACACTGCTGGCACAATAAAAGGTATATTATTTGATGTCATGCAACACTGCACACACACTCAGACACATACACAGAACAGTTTGTCTACAATGGTGAACGAGTAATGCGTAGTAAATTGAAAAGTTCAGTAATATGCCACGTATTGTAAACAACCTGAAATGATGAACTGCTGCACCAGACCCACACAACGCAGAGTCAGAAAGAAAATGTCAACAATTACTGACAATATTACTGTGTCTACATTAACACAGTCAGTTATATAACAAAAATATAACCAAAAAACAAAGAAATCCCTATTTCTCCAAATTAAATCTACCCACACCACAGATATGCCCCTCCCCGGAGTACACTTCACAGTAAACAGACTTACTGTTCTAAATTAACATTCAAAATCCACACACAAACAAAAACGCTCGATGAAATGAGCACAGGAGGGTTTCCTACAATCGATGAACTAAAGTTTGAGCAAAAAAATTACTTAAAAAGGCTTTTTTAAAGCTTTTAGAAGGTTTCAATCACAGGCAGCTCTCAGAGCACACTGTCTCCTACAGCTTCCTATACACACTATCCCAAACTGAGGCTGTGCAGATCAATATAGAGCCCATGTGACCTGAAATCCCATGAATTACTGCAAAATTTACTTCAGAGCTTAAAAACAAGGTGAAGTGAGGTGAAGTCATTGCTTTCAATGCACTTCGCCTTAAAATTTGGTGGAGTAGTGGTCTGGGAAGGCGGAGTAATGTGAAGTCATTGTTTTCAATAGACTTCACATTACTCATTATAACGCGAAGTACTCCACTTTGCATTGTGGAGCACTCTGCAAATCTGCCTTTACTTCATGAATCACTTCGCAGAGCGGATTGAACCCACTTCACCCACCACCACTACTCCCAGTATGTCGAGCAGAACAGGATTTAAAACTAACACTGGATCTCCACCTGATAATAAAGTCGGAAAAACTTCAACTAGGGTAAGAGCACCTTTATGTGCAAGATAGATTTTTAAATATAAGAAAGCCAGCATTTAAATAAATATTTTTGCCTAGTCAGTATTGATAGGGCTTAATATTTCAGCTTGTTGCCCTAATCTCCCCTTGATCGGGGTCATATCATTGAATAAGCTAAATCTCAGATTGTTAGCCAAAAGCTCAGGACTTTGGATCTGACAGTTTCAGCCATTTGGACAGTTCCATGTGCAGGGAAACCAGATCTCAAGGGGTGCGTTTTCCTGCCACTGAAGCTGTGGGGAACACCTTCCACAGTAAGTTCCTGATTTGGGCCTCTGATTCCTCTTCTTTTAAATCCAGAAGAGGGATCTCCATGGATCTCAGAAAGGAGATGGCTGCCAGTAGATTGTCAAGTATCTTGACAGAGTCTTAAACTTATACCCAGAGCTGTGATAGATAATGTATCTGGGCTTTGAGACCTTTCTCCTTAGCAGTTTTATCACTTGTAGAATCTTCTTTCATTTGGCTAATAAGGCTGGGGGGGTAGTCTAGATCTACGTAAACCCACTGACCATATAAATTTAAGTTTTTCTTGGCCCATGGCATTCTTAGCACTCTCTTTTACTGGGAAGTTCAGGAATTTGATAATAATACATATTGGTGGGGCTCTTGGTATGGACTTAGGGATTAATGCCCGGTGGGCCCTTTTGATTCCCAGCTCCAAATTATTGGAAAGGTCCAGCTCATTTTGTAACCAGGTAGGCATGAAGCCAGAGGTGTCAGCTTGTTCAGATCCTGATATTGTTTCTGCAGGATTGGGCTTCTGAATCCTCGGCCCTATTAGTAAGCTCAATCTCCTGCCTGTAAAGATATGCTGGTGAGTACCCAAAAGCCTTGTGCTTGGTGTGTAGCATGTCCAAATGAGCCTCTGTGTCTGCCATTCTCTTTTCCAGTTTTTGCAGATCCTGCTTAATTCCTGGAACTTTTCTGTCAATTCGGAGTAACATATGCATGATGGCTCTTGAGTCGGCCCTTCCTACTTGAGAGCCTGCATCCTAACCACATTCCTCCTCATCTTCTCCCGAGCCAGCTGTGCAAGTGGAGGCAATGGAGCTCATTGGACTTCTGTCTCTAGGCCATGGAGATGATTTTGCTTTTTTCCTCAGAGCCGATGAATTTTTCAAAAGATTTTTCACACTAGCCATCGTTGGGATATTCGGATAATCTGCGGGATGCTTTTAAAGATATTAATATCACTGAAGTAGGACTGATTATTACAGATTAAGACCACTGGGGACAGAGTGCAGTGAAATCAAACTGCCCTGCCGATGCTTCATCACTGGAAGTCCAGTATTTTTTATAAATATTTAAGTTTTCAACCCTCACTAACTGCAAACAAGATGGCAGAAATAGTAACTGAAAACTGACATTGCGAACAGTAAAGTGCAAATGGTAAATGGCTGTTACCATTCAAACATTTACTTTTCCAAAGGTAAATTGTTAAAGGTAAATGACATTTACCATTTGTGATTTACTGTTCGAATGGTAAATGTTATTTACTGTTTGAACAGCCTGTCGTGCATCTATCACAAAAACAATAATCATTCAAAAATGATAATATATTTTAAAACCAAGCCACCTAAAGGCACACACCCCATCATCACTGAAAATATCATAGGCAAACTTAATTCTGTGCTTGCTATACATGACAGCAAAAAAACCATGCTATCCTATGGGAAAAAAAACATCCCTTTTTGCATTTTTGACTACCTTTTATCTCTAAAACTATAAAAGCTGCTGTAATGAAACTTTCCACATCTTGTGACACTGGCAAAAATGACAGCACATACCAATTTTTGAGTTATGTGGTTGAAAAATGACAAAGTTATTATGGTGCAAAAATTGAGATTTAACATTGAAAGACTGAACCAACCCTAACTATAAGGGCACTACTTATAATGAAAATATTATTGAGGTGCAGCAGCGCCGCTATAGTTAGGGTTGCGGAGCCAAGTCTATGTTTTGCACTTTAATAAGTTTACAACCATTTGCTTGATTTGCATGAACTTTTGCATGCACAGTATTATATCATAGTTCTCTGGATCTAGAAAGTTCCATTCTAATCGGATGTTTGGTTATGGAGCTACAGAGTGTGAAAAATCCTCAACTTTTGTAAATTCTTTGCTTGCCTCCACAACCAGAACGTTTTTTTCCATCTGGTCTGAAATTTTCAGGGTACATAGGGATTGGGTAAGGAAGTGCCTTTTGAAGGTTTGGTGAAAAAATATTAATCTATTCAAAAGTTATTACATTTTAAAGTTTCCCATTATAGCATATGGGAAAAATGATATGTGCATCATGAAAGTTCTTTTAACTGCTGCAAAAAGCACCACAAATGTCCCATTGGTTAACATGGGGGATTTTCATCTTACTTTCACAAAAGATTAGCAGAATTCCATGCTACTTCCCCCATGTTAACCTATGGGACTTGTGCAAACTTCATCCACAGGTTAACGTCTCCAAAAAGCAAGATTCTTTGCCACTTCATAGCAATATAATGGTTAGTTTTTTTTTCTGAAATTTGCAAGATGTCAAGCCCTTGCACAACAGATGTGTCTTTTTGTAGTTTGATGAAGAGATTTACACTGGTTTCATAGTTACAGCATTCTGAAGTTGAGAAATTTCCCATAGATAACATTGCAGTGTCTGTTGTGCCTTTCCGTGCCCATATCTCAAAAATGATTCGAGATACAGATTTTTTGCTAAGTGCAGCTTAATACACCTTTAGGTGTATGTATAGTTTAATAAAAGAATGCATAGTTTTGCAAAAGTGCCATTGCTTTTGCTAAAGCATACCATACTGTCACAAAATTACCATTACTTTAGTGAAACTATGCCATATTTTCCCAAAAGTACCATTGCCTTGCATGGGACACTTTCACGAAATTCTGCATCACTTTCGCAAAAGCATTCCATTGCTTATGAGAAAACTATGCTGTGTAAACCAATGGTGCTTCAACGAAAGTGTTGCACTCCCACCACTGGATACTTTTAAACAGAGCTGAAAGCACAGGGTAGTGCTGCGCTATGTCTCTAATTTTATAGGTGGGTGGGAGTGCAGGGCCCAGAGGGCCTGTGCTTTTTAGTTATTGAAATGTTTCACCAGGAAAGGTACACTGAGCAAATTAATGCTCATCTCACAGCACATCCTGGGGGAAGGGAGGAGTGGGATATATATCATATTTAAATGTTACAAAACAGTACAGAGACAGGAACATAAGATACATGATAATCAATGCATACAATAGTATTACAGTGTTATTGTACAGGGGATTCATGATGACTCAATAACAGCAAGGGAGAGTAGTATGAGTAACAAGACACACACAGTGTAAGTGCTAGGTAATTAAGAGCAATAGGTGAAGGGAGGAAGAGGAGGTGTGGAGAGGGGAGAACAAATAGGTAAGGAGGGAGTCAAGAGCATGAACAGTCTGTGGTCATGAAGTTGAGCAGAGCTGAAGTGAGGGAGCTCAGGGAGGAGGAGTGGTGAATTTGTAGAGGGAGAGCATTCCACAGTTTTCACAAATGGTGCAAAAAAGCTTTTTGGCCAGATGATGTAGATCTCTTGGGGATAAAGAAGGTGCGTAGGTCATCAGATCTCAGAGAGTAATGGGTGGGTGGAGGGGTACTAAGGGAGGAGGAGAGGCAGAAGGGGAGAGAACAAAGCCAGAATTTAGAGATCAACTTGGTATCATGTAGCATATGACAATTGTGGAGTGTGAGGAAGTTTAGAGACCAGTAGAGGTCACAGTGGTGGGTGAGGTGGGGGGGCATCTAGAGCAAAGCAACAGAAGAAATTGTGGAGAGAGTCCAATTTGGCTAGGGAGGGCTGAAGAGCAGATCCATAGACTATGTCACAGTAATTGAATATAGGCAAGATTAGCTCATGCCTGGCAATGAGTGGGATGCAGCTGTGATTTCTGTAGAGGGCACCAAGCTTGGGCTTAAGTTTTTTCAGAATGACCTCAATGTATACTGAGAAGTTTAGGTGTCTATACAGCCAGACACCGAGATACCCGAATGAGGATGAGTCATCGAGTACAGTCCCATCTAGGGTGTGGAATGTGGGTAGGGAACATAGCCTAGTGAGTCTCTGCCTTGTCCCAAATTACATGGAGATAGTTTTCTTGACATTTAGAAAGAGCTGATGAGAATTAACCCAGTGCTGGACTTTAGTGAAGTCAGACTGGAGCCTGATAGTGGCATCAGAGACAGATTTGCCAGATGTAAATAGAACCTTGTCATCAGCATACATGTGGATACTAGAAGAGGAGCAGACCTAGGGGAAATGGTTTAAAAAGATGGAAAACAGAATGAGGCCAAGCACTGAACTCTGGGGATCACTGGTGGTTATAGGCATGGGGGAAGAGGTGACATCAGCAATTTTGACTGATTGTGACCTGCCAGACAGATAGGCACTGAACCAACCTGTGGCAGAAGGGGAGAGACCAGTGGCTGAGAGGCAGTGCAAGATGAGAGGGTGTGAGACAGTGTCAAAGGCTTTCACCAGATCAACAAAGATGGCTGAGGTAATGTGACCTTTGTCAAAGCCAGTGTAGATGGTCTCTATTCATCTCAGCAGACAAGTAGTAGTAGAAAGTGATTCCTGAAATCCAGACTGGAATGGTGTGAAGAACCCAGAGTCAGATAGGAATGAGGAGAGCTGGTTGAGGACCATGTGTTCTTGTAGTTTAGCTAGGGTAGGTAGGTAGGAGAGATAGGTTGATAATTGCCAGGTGAGGAGGAGTCACCCCCCACTTTAGGAGTGGGAGCACAACTGTATGTTTCCATACTGAGGGAACAGTAGCTGTCAGGAAAGAGAGGTTTAGTATAGTATTCCACCCATGGATACCATTTTGCAATACTGGTAGCACAAGGCCCCTAGGCACTATATCTCTATACTTGGGTCTAGGTTGAAATGCAGGGCCCAGAGGGCCCATGCTCCCACAACCGCATACTAGTTACATTACACTTTCTCAAAAAGAAGGGACATTCATTGCAAAAAAACTCCATTAATTCATCAGTTAGGGTTGATAGTACAGCAACAAAAGTGCACCTTCATGGTTGGGGCTTTTGGGATGAAATTTACAGGGTGGCATGCCCTGGCCATACAGATGGCCTTTTGGTGGTTTGGTAAAAAAATTTACAATGGTTACAAAGTTACAGGGCTCTGAAGTTGAGAAATTTCCTATAGGATAACATATCCATGCCAATGGTACCTTTCTGCTCCAGTATCTCAAAAACAATTCTACATATGGATTTTTAGTTTTGGGTGGCTACTCTTGCATAGAGGTTTCCAAGTCAGGATTACAGCTGTAGTGGAATTTATTTCATAGTTCCTACAGTTACTGAGATATTGCCAAATTAGTGTTTCAGTGGTTAGTTTTCAGTACTATAGGGCTGCTGTGTATCTCCATACTCATGTGTAAGTGGGAGTGCAGGGCTCAGAGGGCCTGCGTTCCCACTTATGCATATCATTGTGCAAAAATGGGAAGAGAGAAGGGAGCACAGTGCCCAGAGGGTCAGCACTCCCACAAACACATACCAGTTGCATTACACTTTCTCAAAAGAAGGGGAAATTCTTTGCAAAAAAGTACATTAATGTGTCAGTTAGATTTGATAGCACAACAACAGAAGATTGGAAATTTGATTTTATGGTTACCACCCCTACCACCCCAACCCCACTGTCCCACAGTCCACATGCCAACAGACATTGGAGTGTGCCATGGAGTCATTAGACATAACTCTCAACCCATTATCCTATGCTGTAGAGTGTCAACTTGTTTACACATGGAATGCATTGAGAGTTAGGCCTGATGATCCCGTGGCACACCCAACAACTGGTGGTGTGTGGAGGGTGGGGTGGTAGAGGTGGTAAGCCTAACATCAAATTTCCAAACTTTTGTCTCGCTGAGTTACATGTGTTGGTTGAATTTATTCTATGCATGCACATAAGTTTGCTACTTTTCGATCTTTTGATGCCAAATTTTCAGCATAGCCATTGTATCACACCACCTCATGAACAGTACAGCTGTTATTTTTCACATTCTGCTCACAATGTGTTTTTGCACCTGTGACATAGAGTGGTGTTACAGTTGCACATAATTACATTTTGCTTTGCATTTCACAATTTCTCTGAACCAGTGTACATGACTTGGGGCAGTAAGATGGCTATGCTGATAATTGGGTCACTGGTGTATGACACATGGAAGCACTGGGCCCAGAAGACTGTGTGCTTCCACACCTACATACATATGTGCATCTACGGAGGAATTGGAGTGTAGGTTCCTTTAGATTCTGCGTTCCCACAGTAAAATAAAGATACTATTATACTATCCTAAAAAGAAGGGAACTAAATTGCAAAAAACTCTGTTAATGCATCAGTTAAGTTTTCTATTACACTGACAAAAGACTGGAAATTCAGTGTTAGGGTTACCTACCCTATCATCCCACCCCCACCCTCCATACACCAACAGGTGTTGGGTTGTGCCTTGGGGTCATTGGGCCTAAATGCCACTCCATTCTCCTACACTGTAACATCTCAGCTTGTTTACACTTGGAATGGGATAAGAGGTAGGCCCAATGACCCCAAGGCATACTCTGATGCCTGTTGGTGTGTGGAGGGTGTGGTGTTGTTGGCTAATCAGTGTTGGGGTCTTACTTGGGGTTGTCAAGCCTATGCCCATCTTCTCCCCCATCATGTAGTCGCCTGTCATGATTATAACTTCAGTATAATGTTTTTCATAGCTTGTATAGTTACTGAGATATTGGCAAATTAGCGTTACTAGGGTTCCTTTTCAGTCCTATAGGGCTGCTGTATGGCTCCAGTGTTATGTGTAAGTGGGAGAGAAGGGCCCCTAGGGACTGTGCTCCCACAGACGCATATCGTTATGCACAAATGGGCAGCTTGGTGGGAGTGCAGGGCTCAGAGGACCTGCACTCCTACCAACACATACCACTTACCAGTTATGTTACTCTTTCTTAAAAAGTAAGGAAATTTATTGCAAAACATTTCATTAATGCATCAGTTAGGGTTGTTGCAACAAAACTAGGCAAATGAGATGTTAGGTTGAGCCCTACCCCCACCCAACCACCTCACCCCCATCCTCCACACACCAGCAGGCATCATGGTGTGTCATGGGGTCGTTAGGTCTAACTCTAACTTGGTAACCCTAACACCATATTTTTGCCAGTGTACTATCAACCTAACTGATGCATTAACAAGATTTTTGCAATGAATATATATATAAATATATATATAATATACACACATATGTATATATAGATATATACTGTATATATATATATATATATATATATATATACATACACATATGTGTTTATACAGTATATATATATATATACAGTATACACACACATATATATATATATATATATATATATATATATATATATATGTGTGTGTGTGTGTGTATATATATATATATATATATATATTATAGTGGTGCGGTTGTGCCGCTATAGTTAGGGTTCCCTTGTCACTTCTATGTTAAACTCAAAATGTTGCACGTTAATAACTTTGGGCCCATTAAACAGATTTGCCTGAAATTTTGTATGTGCATTGGGGCATGATAGATCTATTGAACTGCCAAATTGCATTCTGGTCAGACTTACGGTATTTGCGTACGAAAATGCTGAAAAATGCAAAATTATCCATTTTTGGAGGCAGCTTTGGGGATTTTGGATATGGTCCAGCACGGCCATTGTGTGGTGTGCTGCTCTGTGAGATGACTTGTTTGGAAGAGCTTTGGTGGCTGAACATGCCACTTTTCATTTGGTGAAAAAATATTAAGGCATTCAAAAGTTATGCCACTTTTAAGTTCCCATTATGAGTCAATGGGAAAATTTATATGTATGTTTTGCAAACAAAGAATGGGGTTCTGGACATCTCAGCCCACCTGGCGATCAAATAATTTGCAGGCTCATGGTTCAAGAATCTTTGTCCCCGAGAATTTTAAAAATGATTTTACTACGAGGTCCGCCATCTTGTTTTTAAATTCCGATTGGAAAAACACAAATATCTTGGCTCAGGGGTCACTTCCGAAATAAAACTTGGATGGGTTTTACTCAGGGGAATCTGAGATATCGAGCCATGCATTTGGTTTCATCCAAATCTGTCAAAAAAATAGAATTATAAGCTTTTAAAATCTCAATTCGCGGCTCACTAATGATCTTTGATCGCAAGCCTGCAAATTCTTTGATCGCGATCGTGCATCATGTGTGAGGGACGAGATGGCTAGATTTAAAAATCTATTTTCTCAGCCCAGGGGTGCCCTAGAAAGTTAAATGAGGATGGGTTTTGCTCAGGGGTCTTCATTCTGCCCAATCTGAATAAAATCAATAATGTTTTCAATATGCCTGGTAGTCTAATGGCCCCACCATGTGCATAAAAATATAATGTTCTGCATATCCCTGGTAGTCTAGTGGCCCCCCCCCCAATGTGCATCCAACAAATAATGTTGTCCGTATCCCTGTTGGTCTGTCGGGCCCCCAAAGTGTATCCAATAAATAATGTTTTGTATAGCCCTAGTAGTCTAGCGGTCCCCCTCCCGATCTGTACAAAAAATAAATTATCTCCTTATCTGTGGTAGTCTAGCGGCTCCTCCTATCTGTATGAAATTGATAGTGTTCTGTATATCCCTGGTAGTCTAGTGGCCCCCCGATCATTATAAATATATTACGATCTCCAATTCCTTTTGTAGTCTAGTGGCCCCCCACCCCCTCCCATCTGTGCAAGCCCACCCAGCACCCCACAACCTTCCCGAGTCCGCAACTGGCCCAGTCCAACTCTCACCTCCACGGCCAGCCTCTGACTGTGTGTATTAGCAGCGCTAATGCAAAGAGGTGCTCAGAAATAATTTTTCTTAGCCCAGGGGTGTTCTAGGAAGACAAATGAGGGTGGATTTTACTCAGCAGGGTTCATTCTGATGAACCATGGTGGTGGTTTACCACAATTCTTTGAATTTTTTAAATTACGACAGTTTTTATTCTTTGGTCGTGACCCTGCAAATTCTTAGATCGTGAGATTCTTTGATCGCGATCATGCATCACGAGCACGGGACAAGATAGCCAGATTAAAAATCAATTTTCTCAGCCCAGGAGTGCTCTAGGAAGTCAAATGAGGGTGGGTTTTGCTCAGGGGGCTTCGTTCTGTTGAACCATGGTGGTGGCTTACCACAATTTTTACTGGAAAATTTTAGACCAGTAAATCTGACTTCCCTATTGGGTAAACTACTGGAAGGGATAATTAAGGACTACATCCAAGAATACTTATCAACAGTAGGAGCTATAGACCCATACTAGCATGGGTTTACTAAAAACAGATTGTGTTTAACTAATCTGCTAAGCATCTATGAAAAAGTAAATAAAGAGACTGATAACAAAAACTCAGTTGACATAGTATTTTTGGACTTTGCTAAAGCTTTTGACAAGCTACCTCACTTGAAATTAGTTAACTCACTAAGGAATCTTAAATTATGTACCAACATTACAAACTGGATTACAAATTGGCTGACAGTGAGATGGCAGAGGGTGGTGGTGAATGGAGTTTCTTCCGAATGGGTTGGAATTACGAGTGGTGTCCCCCAGGGGTCGATGCTGGATCCAATTTTATTTAATATGTATATATCCTCATTAAAAATAGAGTTACCAAATGTGTGGTTGTCCAAATTTGCAGATGACTGCAGATTGGGAACAGTGGTTAACACCTCTGAAAATAGTACAATATTACAGGATGCACTGAACCGTATTTTTTCTTGGATGACACACAATAGACTAGAATTAAATATTAACAAGTGCGAAGTTATGCATTTGGGTCCCAAAAATAGACAGTGTAATTATACTCTAGATCATAAATCACTAAGTGTAGCAACATGTGAAAGGGACTTGGGTGTGACAATAAGTCATCATTTTAAGTTTAATATGTACTGTAGAAATCAGGTGAGAAAGGCTAATCAGATGTTGAGCTGTATTATTAAACATATTTCTAGTAGAACTAAGGAGGTTCTACTCCCGCTTTATGTAGCACTGGTTAGGCCACAGCTGGAATATTGTGAGCAAATATGGTCACCATATAGAATGGAGGACATAATAAAATATTGAAGCAGTCCAACACCATTTTACAAGACTCATTACGGGTTTAAAACAGATATCTTATGAACAAAGATTGAAAACACTTAAGTTATACTCATTACAATACAGGATAATAAGAGGTGATTTATGTATGTTGCACAGGGTAATTGGACAAAACACCTTTATTGCAGAATTTGGTTTAAAGATTAATCAAGACAGAGCTAGTAGTAGGAGGCACCTGTTACAGTTACGATCTGATAAATGGAATACGCTGTCTAGGAAATATTGGTACAGCCAAAGGGTTATTACCCTATGGAACAACCTCCCAGCGGAGGTAGTAAGCAGTAAAAGTGTCAATGTCATTAAAATAGGATTGGACAATGCAATGAATGATGAAATTAAATATAGGTAATCTAACCAGCAAGCATAAAGGACGTAAGTCTACAAAGCTTGACTCTACCTATGATACCTATGATTTTTCAGTTTTTTGATTTATAGCATTTTTAATTCTTTGTTTGTGAACCTGCAAATTTTTTGATTGCAAGCGTGCAAATCCTTTGATCATGAGATTCTTTGATCGCCATCTTTGATCACGAGGGCAGGACAAGATGGCCAGATTTTTTATAATGGAATAGATAGGGAAATGTTACCAATCTATAACATTGAATATCTCGGAAACGGTTTGGTCTTTTTACTTGAAATTTGCAGGGTGTTTATGGCATATCCTGTAGATGTGAATTATGGTGTTTATGCATCAGAGAAAATTGTTTTTTTTTGGAGATATTGCGTGACGTACTTTACGTGCTGCGGACAGTATTTTGGATTGTGCTGGTGGCATGAAATTGATAGTGTGCCTAGCCTTAGTGTCATGGATGTAGTTTTCAGTCATTGTGTGTGTTAAATGTCAACAGGTGTGGATCTATGCCACTCTGACAAATGAAAATTTCAAATTTTGACATGTTATATCTTGGACATGGTTTGGACTTTTTACTTGAAATTTGGAGGGTGTTAACGGCATGTCCTGTAGATGTTAATAGAAGTGTTTATGTGTCAGACAATATATTTTTTCAGAGATATTGTGTGGCGCAGTTTACATTTTGTGGGCAGTGTTTTCTATTGTTCTACTATTTTAACATTTGTTTGGTGGCTGCCCTTGCTGTTGTCAATGTACTTTTTAGTCATTAGAAGTTGACGGCAGATAAGGACCGCAAGGCCCATCCAGTCTGCCCATTTCTTTTTCTACCTTATAAATGTGCCATCGGCTTTTGCTCTGTCAGTGGCCTATCTATTCATAGTCATTTGTATTGCTACCTTATGCCTATTCCATGCCTGTTTGGGTGTGTAATGTGGCCTGACACTTACAAGTTGATGGGAGCACGGGGCCCTTCCACCAACTTGAGCAACTTTCTACTTTTCTATTCTTTCTTAAAAAGTGTGGAAATTCTATGTGAAAAACATTGTTAATGCATCTGTTAGGGTTCTAGTACAGTGAAAAAAGTGAGGAAATTCTATTTTAGGGTTCCCACCCCTTGCACCCCACCCCCACCAACAGGCATCGGGATGTGCGTGAGTCATTGGCTCAACTCTCACCCCATTCTCCTACACTGCACCACCTCAGCTTCTTTACAATGAGATGGGGTGAGAGTTAAGGCCGATGACCCCAACACCCCCAATGCCTGTTGGAGAAGTAGTGTGAGGTAAGGTGCAAGGGGTAAAACCTAAATCAGGCCTCTCACTTTTCTACTGCAGAAGAACTCATAACTCGATGCATTAATGAAGTTTATGCATAGAATATATATATATATATATTATGGTAGCACAGTAGTGCTACCATAGTTAGGGTTGAGTAGCCCTTTTAAGGTTAAAGGGTGAAAATTTGCACCTTAATAACTTTGCCACCATTCAACAGATTTACCTGAAATTTGGCAGACTCAGGGCATTACCATAGATCTTGGGATCGGCCAACTTTCATACCAGTCAGATATACTGATGTGGAGTTATTAATCGACATTCATGTGTGCAATTACATTTTTTTCTGAATTATTTTCTCGTGCCAACAGGATGCACAGTTTGCATGACCAGTCCAAAAACTGCAGGGAACATGCGGCTGGGGTTCCCGATGTGCCTTTTGAAGATTTCATGAAAAACATATTGAACGGTTCAAAACTTATTCAAAAAACAAGTTCCCATTATAAGTCAATGGGAAAAGTTAACAAAAAGTTTGACACTTTCGCAAATGCAGTTTTTAGTGTCACAAATGGCCCCAGTAGCGTCACAAATCTGCCATCTTGTTTTCAGTTACTGATCACAGAAATGCTTGGCATTTAAAATTGGGACCATCTAGGGACACAATTATTTTTGTGTTTATCTATTCAAGCCCTGAGGATGCTAGCCATGTCTTTATTTTGGGGTTAAACACCCTAGAAATATGTTTCTCAAATTTCTGAAAAAAGTAGTGTCACAAAGTAGTGTCGCATCTGCGACACTTTCACAAATTTTGCGAAAGTTTTCATAAATTGCGACACTACTTTTCCAGACTATGGCCAAAATGACAGGCATTCTTTGCTGTCCTGCTGCAAAAGAACAGTTTGGTCTTTTGAGCTGAGATTTGGAAGGAAGGCAGCCAACATCTCTCAGATGAGCCTTTTGGTGGTTTGGTGACAAAATATTGCACAGCTGCCAAGTTACTTTACTCCAAAGTTGATGTTTTTTTCCCATAGACTAACATGGTGGTGTTTGCCGTGCATTAGGGACTCATATCTCTGAAACGGTGCAAGATACAGAATTTTTGTCATGACATAGGGCTACACATTTAGCAGAAACCTAGCCAGGAAACTCATGAACCATGTGAAATTTTAATTTTTTTTCTATGTCGCACGGTTCCTGAGATATAAGCAATTTAGTATTCCAAAAGCTCATTTTCTGCTCCAAGGCCCACTATTATGCATACATTCCTTGTACACACTGTGTTTCTCCATGCCACTGTTGGGCAAAAACAGGGTGTGCACTTCTGTTTCTGTTACACTAAGCATTTCCACTTGCGTTTCCGTACCCGTTTGCATTACCGTTCCCACGTACGCCACCGTGTGTGTTACCCTTTGCATTCTTGTTTGCGTATGCACTTGTATTTGCATTTCTGTTTCCTTTGCAGTTATTTCTCCTGTTAACGTTACCATTTGCATTTCCGATTGCACTACCTGCGCGTCACGGTTTGTGTTTCTTTACACGCTTTCATCTCCTTTTGCGTCACTGTTCACTTCGGTGTCACTTTATATTTGAGTTTTTAGTAATGTTTGCTTTTCAATTTATGTTTCAGTCACCATGTGCGCAACCATTAGTGGTTGCGTTTCAGTTGCACTTACCATTACTATGTCACAAAAAATCACGTGGTGGGAGTGTGGGGCCCAAAGTACATTCTCAAAAAGAAGGGAAATTAGAGGCAAAAAACTCCATTTAATATATCAGTTAGGGTTGTTCCACATTGACAAAAGCAAGGACATTTGGTGTTAGGGTTGAAAGCCTGCCTTGCACCCCCCCAGCCTGCCAGTCCAACCGCCAATGGGGTGTGCATTGGGGTTGTCAGTTCTAACTCTCCCCCCATTCTCCTTTACCTCAGCTTGTTTACCCATGTGATGGGATGAGAGTTAGGGCCAATGACACCAATGCACACCTCATTGGCAGTTGGGGTGGTGGGTTGGGGGGGTGCAAGGAGGGCTTTCAACCCTAACACCAAATTTCCTCACTTTTGTCACTGTGGAATAACCCTAACTGATGGAGTAAATGGATTTTTTTGCCATATATATATATATATATATATATAATATATTTTATAGTAGCACAGTAGTGCCACTGTAGTTAGGTTTGAGTACCCCATTTAAGGTTAAAGTGTGAAATTTTGCAGCTTAATAACTTTGCCACTGTATGACGGATTTGCCTGAAATTTGGCAGGCACAGAGCAGTTCCATAGATCTCTGAATCTACCAAGTTTTGTAATGGTTGTATATATCGTTGTGGCACTATAAAGCACAAATAAATCACATTTATGCTTTTTTGCGCAATTTTGCTTGCACCTACAGGTCGCGCAGTTTGCGCGACTGGTCGTAAACCTTCAGGGAACATGTGGCGAGTGTCTCTGATGTGCCTTTCAAAGATTTTGTGAAAAAATATTAAACAGTTCAAAAGTTATTCAAAACAACAAGTTCCCTATTATAGTCAAAGGGAAATATTAACAAAAAGTTTGACAGTGGAGCAAATGCAGTTTTTAGTGTCACAAATGACCCCTGTAGTGTCATGAGTGAGCCATTTTTTTTTTCAGTTACTGGTCACAGAAATATTTGGCATTTAAATTTGGAACCCTCTAGGGACACAATTCTTTTTGTGTTCACCTAGTCGAGCCCTTAGGATGCAAGTCATGTATTTTTTGGGGGGTTAAACACCCCAAAAATATGTTTCTGAAATTTTTGTAAACTGTAGTGTCACAAAGTAGTGTCGCACTTGCGACACTTTTGTGATTTTTTTTGCGAAAGTGTCGTGATTTGCGACACTACTTTGCGACACTATGCCTAAAATAACAGGAATTCTTTGCCATCCTGCTGCAAAAGACCAGTTTGGTCTTTTGGGCTGAAATTTGGAGGGAAGAAAGCCAATATCCCCTAGATGTGCCTCTTGGTGGTTTGGTGACAAAATATTACAGGGATGCAAAGTTATGGTACTCCAAACTTGATGATTTTTTGAATAGACTAACATTATGGCATCCGCCGCGTCTTTCGGGGCCCGTATTTCCGAAACGCTTCGAGATACAGACTTTTTGTCAGAAAAATGCTTAGCCCCCCACTACTAACTAGCCTGGAAAATCATAAATTATATGAAATTTACATTTTTTTTCGATGTCGTACAGTTCCTAAGATATAAGCAATTTAATATTCTAAGTGCTCATTTTCTGCTCCAAGGCCCATTATTATGCATACTTTCTTTGTATTCACTGTGTTTCTCTGTGCAACTTTTGGGGAAAAAAAGGGTGTGCGTTTTCGTTACCGTTACACTTAGCATTTCCTCTTGCCTTTCTGTTACCGTTTCCTTACCATTCCCGTCTACGCCACTGTGTGCATTACCCTTTGCGTCTTTTTGCGCTTGCATTTGTGTTACTGTTACCATTTGCATTTCCATTACTGTTTTTGTTTGTGTTTTATTTTGCATCACCATGTGCAATACCATTTGCATTTGCATTTGTGTTTGTGTTTCCTTTTGCATCATCGTTGTTGTTACCGTTACCATTTGCATTTCCAGTTGCGGTGCAGTGACCATGCACGTTACCATTTGCATTTCCGTTTGCATTACTGTTTGCTTTGGCGTCGTCATTGCTGTTACTGTAACTGTTTGCGTTTCCAATTGTGTTACTGTTACTGTTTGCATCTTCGTCACCATTTGCGTTTCTGTTGCCCTTAGCGTTTGCATTTTCGGTTGCGTTTCTGTTGTCAATTGCATTACTGTTTCCTTCTGTGGTGCCGTTGCCTTAACCATTTGCATTTCTGTTTGTGTTTCTGTTACCATTTGCATTTCCATTTGCATTACCGTTTACGTTACTATTTTCATTAACGTTTGCATTTCTGTTGCCATTAGCGTTTGCGTTACCATTTGATTTACCATTTCTGTTTTCATTAACGTTTGAGCTTGCATTTTTCTTACTGTTTGCGTTACCATTTACCTTTGCATCACCATGTGCATTACCATTTGCTCTTGCATTTGTGTTACCATTAACATTTCTATGTGACAAAAAATCACATGGTGGGATCACCACCACATTCCATTCACTATTTATAGTGCTTATTCTCAAAAAGAAGAGAAATTCATGGCAAAAAACTCTGTCTAATGCATCAGTTAGGGTTGTTCCACAGTGACAAAAGCAATGAAATTCAGTGTTAAGGTTGCCACCACTTGCACCCCAAGTCCACCCCATCCCCACCAACTGGCATCGGGGTGTGTGTGTTGGGGTCATTGGTCCTAACTCTCACCCCATTCTACTATACTGCATCACCTCAGCTTGTTTATCCATAGGATGGGGTGAGAGTTAGGACCGACAACTCCAACGCACACCCCGATGTTTATTGGTGGGGATTGTTGTGGGCTTGGGGTGCAAGGAGTGGCAACCCTAACACCGAATTTCCTGGCTTTTGTCACTGTGGAACAACCCTAACTGATGCATTAAACTGAGTTTTTTTGCCATAAAAAATATATATATATATGAAATAGTGCCATGGTTGTGGCACTATATTTATAGTGCAGAAAGAACTTTAATGTTAAACGTTAAATTTTGCACTTTAGTAACTTTGCAACCATTCATCTGATTTGCCTGAAATTTTGCATGCACAGTCTGGTACCATAGATCTCTGGATATGGCAATCTTTATTCCAGTCGGATGTGCACTTGTGGAGCTGTGGAGTGCCACAAAGTGTAAAAAATCCTCCCTTTTTTGCTAATTCTTTGCTCCTCTCTACAGGCTGAATGGTTTGTGGTAATGGTCTGAAATGTACAGGGTATATGGAGACTAGGTCACTAAAGTGCCTTTTGAAGATTCTGTGACAAAATATTAATCTGTTCAAAAGTCATTAAACTTTTAAATTTCCTATTATAGCCTACAGGAAAAATATATGTACAGCATGAAAACCTTTGCAAAATTCTCTTACTGTAGCAAATGGGTTTTTACTTTTGTGTTACTGCCATCTTGATTTTTATTAGTGTTGGCAAAAAAAAAAAAAACACTAATTAAAAAAATATTGCCCCTTCGCAAACAACAAAAGTTGTGTTTACCTAATCGGGGTCCAAAGAACATGATTGTGGCATTATGTTTGTAAAATAATGGTCAGAAATATGTTTGGGCATTTTGGCTTTTGGTAGTGCTGCAAACTTGGAGCAATTTTTGCAAAACTACGCTGCAATTTTCGCTCAACTAACGGCACTGTTTAGTCAAAATTGGCACAAGTTGCTTCATTACCTCAATGGGAAAAAAAACATTGACACCAGTTAAAACCCCTAAAACCTTTTCTGACCACTTTTTGGTCAAAATAAAGTCAGAATCCTGTTCCTCAGTCCCCGTTTAGGTAAATGTTTAACTAATAAAAGGAATATTTCTCCTTTTAAAACCTGTAAGGGGGCTGAGGCATGAGATTTTTCATAAAATTGTTTCTGCTGACATTAGGGGTGCCCAATCCCCGCATCGGCCTCCCTTTCAGAGTGGGACATTGGGTAGCCCACTCCCAGTGTCCTGAAACTACTTCATTTTTTTTAAAGTGCTTCTGCCGACATCGGTGTGCCTAATCCCCATGTTGGCAGTAGAAATCCCCCCCCCCCCGCCACCACCAGGCCACTGTGGTACATTTTCCCATTTTTTCTTATAACATCAGGGGTGCCCCATCTCCATGTTGCCACTACCATCCTCCACATACACACACACAGTTTGGGACTCTGGGTAGCTCACTCCCAGTGTCCTCAGTTATGTATAATGCCTCCCCAGTAAGGCATAACACCGGGGAGTTCACCACCAGTGTCCCTATATATTTTGTTTTTTTCCCTGTAAATAAATTAAAACAGTCCCTGATGTCATTTTTTAAGATCCTATAAAGAAAATGGTCCCTCATCGTCCCTGTTGTCTCCTTTCTCCATCCCCACCCTCCACCTTTGCACCCGCCTCCCCCTCCCTTACCTCATACTTACCTCCGGACGTTAGTGGCTGCAGTCTTCTCTGGACTGGACATGTCTGTACTCTTCAAAGCTGAACCACAAACTGAAGAATCAAAGTAAGTGCTGTTTAATGTCTATCAATGGTTCTATGTCATAATGGTAACTGCTGAAAGGTGATCGCCCTTAGGGTGACATCACATCAGTGAAAATCAGTTTCGGTGATGTGCCCCTTCTGGAGCACAGCAAAAGGGCACTGGGGACTTACAATTTTAAATGTTATGTGGGGGGCTGTGCCCCCCCCACACACCCCACTATAGGATTCTTAACTCCATGGAGGTGCATGTCGGGGGGGTGAAAATCCGTGAAAAAAAATTGGAGCCAGGAGCAACAAAATGTACCTGCGCCTGGACCTAAACCCAGGACCTTGTGAACCCCAGCCCTGAACCCACCCAACATGGTGCCAGCTCAGCAGCTCACTGCGGCATCACCCCTCAAAAGCCCTCCTTCCCCTCCCACGTCTTGCTGAGCTTGATCACTCCCCCCATGCGCTTGTACATGTAGCGACATCCTTTTGCTATATGTGTGAACCCCCCCAATCTGGTCACCCTCCCTGGTACGTAGCCCCGATGTCATGTACCACGATTGAGTCACAATTTTTGTATGCGCTCAATTGTGGTCACCCATGTCACAGGCTACCCTGTCAATTGTGTTTTGAACTTATATTGATATCTTTGCCATTTATAGTTATTTTAACACCACATTTTCAACAAGGGCTTTTGGGACCCCACCTCATGAACACTGGCAATGTCATTTCATTACTCAGTCCCATAGGGTGGTTCCACATTTACTGCGCAAAATCACCTTTCAGGCCCGATTAACAAAATGACAGTGCCAGTATTCATGAGGTGGGGTCCCAAAAGGCCCATGTTGAAATTTTGGTGCAAAAAATTCCAAAAATATCCAGAATTATGCATGGCTTTGAACTGTTTCTATGCATGCTCATAACTTTGCCAGTCTTTTATATTTTCACTCCAAATTTTCAACATTGCCATTTTTACACACTATCTCATGAACAGCTGTCATTTTTAACATCCTGCCGGAAATGTGATTTTACTACTGTGGCACAGAATGGCTTGTATGCTGTGTCTGATCACCAGACCAAAGCTTCACCCTTGACACGGGTGCGTCTGCTACTTCAAGAAGCCGGGCGGACCCCTTCTGTCCGCCGGCTGCCTTCCTCCACTGCACTGCCCGCTGATCACCAGACCCGGCTTCACCTCAAGCACGGTGCTGCCTACTACTTTCCAAGCAGCCGGGCGGGCCCCTTCTGTCTGCCGGCTGCCTTCCTCGCTGCACTGCCCGCTGATCACCAGACCGAAGGTATGCTGCAGAAACTGGACTGTCCAGAACCATCGACTCTGCCTGGTGACTGGCTGCTGCAGTTCTTTAATTCTTTGCTACTGCTGTTTCCTCTCTGGACCTTAAGCTAATGTTACATTCTGATTGTGGTACTTGTTAAGTCTCTCCAAATTGTCTTGTAAATCCTAACTTAAACATGAACCTAAGCCTGTTTACAGCAATTTTGCACTCTAAGGGTAGTTTGAAGTGCAAGTTCATTTAGGCTGCAGGTTTGTAGATTGTAAAATATTACAGCTCTCTTTGTTTTAAGGTCCAGTGGTAAGCTACCCTGGATCAGAAAGTAAGTTCAAAGTGGTACAGTTTTTTCTGTTTAGACCAGATTCCATTCGGGTCACAGTTGTAAGCTTTGCCCTGCAAATAATACAATTTCTCTTTCACTTTCTGTCCTTCTGTCTCCGTGCTGCTTCAATTTTGCCCACCCTCCCATCCCCCACCTCCAGCCTTTATTAAATACTCTCCCTTCCCTCTCGGCACCACCCCTAGCAATGTTCATCCTCCCTTCTCTCTAATATTGCAACTCCTCTTAAAGATACAGAGTGCGGCTATTAGGCCTAACACTTGTTCTGTCTTGCCTTTAAAGACATCTTCCTATTTTCACCATCTGCTTGCCTATCAGCATTGTTTAGTTCCTGCTCTGCTATCTACTGTGCAGTTCCATACCTGGGCTTCCTCTCTTGCTACCCCGAGTATTTTTCAAGTTGCCTTGGTACCCCCTGCCCTAGCTCATAACTTCCTATCTTAACCTACATTTTATATCTTAAAATAGATCCACTGTGCCTGATCGTGCTCCCAGTGAGCGGCGCAGCTAATCCTTGCCAGCTGCCCATACCTCTATCATCCTGATGAACAGGACACCTTCAAATCCGGTTAAGTGTCCATGCTAGCACTGTGCAGGTTTGATAGGCGGCCACCTGCTACCACCCTCCTCTAATTTGACTGCTGCTCTCTGCTCAGCCACTGTTTGGCGCTGCCTTTTCTCTGTTGGATTATCAGTCTCTGGGCTTTGGTGCCCTCTGCTTTGTATTGACTCTTGCCGAACACTACTGCTATCTGTCTAGTCTCCCATTGGTTCCTTATAAAATTCCGCTACTAGGGGTGCCGTCTAGCATATCTTGAATAGGTCTTCATTTCCTTACTGTAATCTTTACCACAAGTAGAGCCTCCGGCTGGTCTGCTTTCCCAATTAACCTTTGTGGGGCTTTACTTTCTGCTTTTCTGATCCACTTCTTCTAAATAATTGCTACGCTAGCAGGAAACACTTCGTTGTTTTTGGTCTATCTCTAATTTCGGCCAAGGGTTAAAACGGTGGAACACGGTCACCCTTTGCTGTCTTAATTTTACACACACTATCTCTTTATCCCTAAGAGCTAATCCTCTGTCTCAGTATACCACTAGCCTTCCTACCCAAGTGAAATAGTAACACTATGGCAAAGTATAGTCTGCTGTGGGCAGTCTTGTCATTTGTCCTTTTACTCAGCCTGGACACTGACACATGGGCTCTCCCATGTAACCAAATGGCAAAAGACTCCTCAGAGGCTTACCGCAACTATATTTTCTCTAACTTGATTGCAGAGACAAAGCCTGATCTGCAACCTAACCCTATCCTCCTTGTTAGAGGCAGCATCTATTACCTTTTACATGCCAGGATGAAGCTGCTATGGAGATGTGCTTTCACCCTAACCTGCCACTGTGCAAGGCTTTGGTTCCTAGCCATGATCATTATTCTGCTATCTGGGGACGTCAAACTAAATCCAGGTCCACCTACCTGTTTCTTTTCCCCAAATGAGTTATCTGGCATGTCCAAGAAAGGATTATTAATTGCCCATATCAATATCAGAAGTCTTACCTGTCACCATGTGGAACTCGAGGCCTGGGTGAAACTCTACAATCCTGATGTGCTCTGTCTCACAGAAACTTGGCTAAAACCCGGAATACCTGATGAAGTATGCTCCTTGCCTAACTACTCTCTGTTCCGGCGGGATATATCCTCATCCAAGCGTGAAGGTGGAGTTGCCTTATTCTTCAAAAACCACCTCAACATCTCTATTGTCCCAGCATCTGCCTCTCCCGCAGTGTGCAAATTCATACAGGCAACTATTGTATTGGGGGAAAAGAAGCTTCATATTATCTGTGTCTATAATCCATCTGCTGGGGGAATAGTAGGTCTTCAAGAACTCCTTGACATCACCTCCCAGACTGTAAATCATAATGAGGCTGTCATCCTAGGTGATCTTAACCTCAGTTGGTTAGGGTCAGCTCAAATATCCTTGCAATCACTCACGCTTAATTATAATTTTCACCAGTTGATCTCTGAAGCAACTAGAGCCACGTCATCCCATCAAACGGGTACACTCCTAGACTGGGTGATGGTTAACCGTATGGAACATGTGTCAAAAGCAGGAATCCTTGCAGATGCACTAACAGACCACTCACCCACTTTTTGTATCCTATCTATGGTTGCGCCTCTATCTTCTCCATCAAGACTAATCACGTTTACAAATCTAGCTCATATTGACCAGGACACATTTCTCTATGATGTCTCCAATATCGACTGGGCAGGTATCTATCAAACAAAGGATGTGGAGGTTGCTGTACAGATATTCATAGATGCATTTCTTACCATTCAATATAAACATGCCCCCAAGACTACTAGGAGGGTCAGAGGAAAACAGACGAGGTGGCTGCATAAAGACCTCCTTGCTAATCTGTGCCAGAGGGACAAACTTTGGATTCGCTACAAACTGGCCTACAGTCAGATCTTATTGTCTGTCATGAACTAAGGAACAGATGTAAGAGACAAGTTAGAGTTGCTAAAAGCAAATACTGCAAGGACCTTCTACAAAGCTCAGCCTGCGATCCAAGGAAATTTTGGGCCCATATCAAAACATTTCTCGGTACCTCGCAGTCGGTCACTCCTGATGAAATTATCATAAATGGGGCACATTGTAATGACCCTAGGACCATCTCAAACAGTTTTAACAATCTTTTCTCTGATCTTTCATATTATACCTTGGCTTTTACAACCTAGTGGATCGCTCCAATCTACCTACCACACTACCATCAGACAACCATACTGCCCTATCGTGTGATGCTCCTCCAGCACCACCATTCTATTTCAAGGCTGTATCAAGAGCGGAAGTTCTGAAATTACTGAGATCCTATCTGCCAATACCAGCTCTGGTTCTGACTCACTGGAATCTCGTCTTCTTAAGCTGGCTGCTCCACTCATTGCCTCTCCGATTGCCAGAATCTACACTTTATCCCTTATCCATAGCACTGTGCCAGACCTATGGAAATCTGCAAAATGCGCCTGTCTTTAAAAGATGACCCAAGGACATGGCCAATTACAGACCTATAGCAATTCTCTCTCTGTCTTAACAAGATCCTAGAAAATAGTTGCATCACAGACCATTGACTACCTTACGCTACAATCTCCTCTCAGACACTCAGCATGGTTTCAGAAAAGGTCATAGCACCACCACGGCTCTTCTTCAACTAACTACTGATATTCTGTCCAACATGGACTCTGGAAAACTCACAGGTGCCATCTTCATTGACCTCACTAAGGCTTTCGACCTTGTTGACCATCCCCTTGCTTCTCTCCACTCTCCATAAATTCCATTTCTCTACCCCTGTTGTGGACTGGTTCTGTAGCTACCTGTCAAACAGGTCACAAGCTGTCAAATTTAACTCCTCCCTGTCCAACACATCTACTATCAACCTTGGGGTCCCCCAGGGCTCTATCCTTGGGGCCCCTTCTGTTCTCGATTTTTATCAACAGTGCAGCTGAGGTCCTGGAATCCTGCTCAGCTATTCTCTATGCTGATGACCTGATCATCTACACTAGTTCTTCTAGTATTGCCTGCATAAACACATCACTTACTTCAGACTTCAGTAAGGTCTTAGACTGGCTATTAGACCATAAGCTTGTACTAAATGAAAAGAAAATGAAAGCCATGCTCCTAGGTTCTGCACCGAAGATTAAGACCTGTTCTAGTTTGCTGGAGGTTCTTCACCCAGGAGGATTTCCACTTGAAAATGTTACTTCCTTCAAGTACCTTGGGATCCTCCTGGACCAGTCCCTGGATTTTAATCTTCACATTCAGTCCTCATGCAAAGCTGTAAACTCGAAACTAGGAGTAGCTTACAAAACGAGCTACATGCTTACACCCTCGGCCAAATTAGCAATTGCCTGAGGTATTCTGCTCCCAACCCTTACCTATGGTGCCTCTATTCTTACCTCTGCCCATAAAACCTCCCTACTAAAATGGGATGTAACTTATAACAATATATGCCGATTTGCCTCTTTGTCACCTCGACTCAAACATCACTGCCTTCTTTATAAGGATCTGAATTGGCTCTCATCCTCTGCCAGTAGACAATACTACCTTGGATCACTAATGGACTCGATCATCCGGGAAAAAAACCCGTCCCAGCTGGCGGCGTTGCTGGTCCCTCAACCATCCTCCCATGGCCTGCGATCAGCTGACAAATCCTTGCTCTATGTTCCGAGATGTCAGACGACTAAAGGCACAGGGGCCTTCCAATTCTCTGCTCCCAGGCTATAGAATTCTCTTCCACTCAACCTCCGGCTGCCTCAGTCTCACTTTGGATTTAAAAGTGAATATCATCATTATCTATCCTTAGCTGATGCTTGTACATGCTTTGAGCCAACCTGAAGCTCCTGAGACTTACCAGTAATGTCACCTCTGCTCTAATCCAGCTCCAAGACTGTCTCCTCTTCTGCTCCCCATATTTTTCCCTCTCTTTGTAAATAACTTCTTGACTACTAGCTCTCTTCCTTCTTGAACCTTGTTGCTGACCATCCACTGTTGTTTTGCCAATTACCACCCCTGACCTTCCTTCTGTCAGTCTTCCTTGTTATATTTGAACATTCCTCATATTTCTCTCTATATAACCTTACTATCTTATTAACCCTTTCACTCCACAGGTCGGGTCCATGGTTTCTGCACTTATTATATATCTTACTGCCACTATCTGTATAATGCTTGCCATTATTTTTTGTTGTTTCTACCCATTGTATTTTTGTAGCACTGCTGTACTGTTCCTCTATTTGTACTATTGTACCCATGTTGCTGTTGTTCAACTGTTCTCCTTTTGTTGTACTCTCCCAGGTCGTGCCTGAAAATAGTCATTTTATGGCTAGTGCACCTACCCGGTTAACAAAAACTAAATAAATAAATAAATCACATTTCAGGGCTGATTAACAAAATGACAGTGCTGCTGCTCATGAGGAGAGATCCCAAAAAGGCCATGTTGAATATTTGTTGACAAAATTCCTAAAAATGCCAGAGTTAAGTGTGTCAGTTTAATTTATTCTACACACATGCATAACTTTGCTACTTTTCAGTCTTTTGATGCCAAATTTTCAACATAGCCCTTTCTTCACACCACCTATTGAACACTATAGCTGACATTTTACACATCCTGCCTGAAATGTATTTTTGCACCTATGGCACAGAATGGCATTGCAGTTTTGCCCTGCTTTTCACAGAGTCTCTGCTTTGGGTTGCATGAGGTAGGGTAATGAGATGGCTATGCTAACAATTAGGTCACTGTTGTTTGACACATGGTAATACAGGGCCAAGAGGGAAATTCAGTTTTAGGGTAACCAACCCTACCACCCACACCCCACCCTTCACACACCAACAGGTGTCGGGGTGTGCCTTGGGATCATTGGGCATAACTCTCATCCCATTCTCCTATACTATAGCATCTCAGCTTGTTTACACAGGGAATGAGGTGAGAGCTAGGCTCAATGACCCCAAGGCACACCCCATCACCTGTTGGTGTGTGGAGGGTGAGGGGTGGAGGGAAGGGGTGGGAACTCTAACACCGAATTTCTAGACTTTTGTCACTGTACTGTGATTCCTGACTGATGCATTAACAGAGTATTAGTATGTGTGTGTGTATATGATATATATATATATATATATATATATATATATATATAAAATATATTTGCAAAAAAAAACAATGCTAATGCAGACATTAGGGTTGCAGAACATAAAGTGCACAAAGAAAGGAAATTAAAAACATTAGAAATTTGGGTCTCCGGAGTATTGGCTAATTGGTGGTGGTGTCTTACTTGGGGTTGTCAAGCCTATGCCCATCCTGTAGTCTCCTGTCTGAAGTACAGTACAACATAAAGCTGCAACCTAGTGCCTGATAGTGATATAGTATGGTCAACATAATCTCTCAGAGTTCTCTTCATGGGATCTATGTCTGGGCATCGACAATAATTTTGTCGAATGACCAGATAGCACAACTGTCATGTCAACTGCTTTGCATGGTCGGTATATGGTTTCTTACACAGCAACATGCTTTCTTTGGGAGACTTTTCCACTGAACCCCCCATGTGGGGGGCTGTGCCCCCCGCACTCCCCTCCACTAAATATAATCAACTCCGAGTCAGAGCTGATTGGGGAAGGGGTGCAAATCCCCCAAATAAAGTGCTCGGGTCCAGCTACTGTCCATACAGCAACCTGGCACTGTAGTCGCTGCACTGATGTTCGCTGTAATGGTGTTGGTGTCGGAGATGGATACTTTCTTCATGCGGGGCCCTACAGACATTGCATTTGACTTCATCTGATCAGGAGAGGGAATGGGCATGAGGGTTGATTCTGATTAACATGCTGCTGTTAAGAACCATTTTAGAACAGTATGATGTAGTTTATGTCCCTGTTCTACTCTTCTACTGTTACTACAATGCATCCATGGACTACATCCTATAGTTCTAAAATGGTGCTTGCCATCAGATTCTACAGCAGAAATACTGACTAAGGTTAAGAAAAGGCCTATAGAGATGGAACAAAAACAGAATTTGAATCAGTAGTTAAAAAGCAGCTTTTATTGGGAGAAATGATTTTTTGTTTCAGTGCAGTTTTCCTTTAGGAAATACATGGACAGGCTGGAAACAGTGCAATGTAGGGTGACTAAAATGATTCAGGACCAACATGGCAGACCTTACAAGGAACAGCTCAAGGCACTGAACATGTACTCATACCTCTCAACTGTCCCTGATTTTCAGGGACGTCCCAGATTTTGCCTCAAAATTTTACTCTGTCCCTCCTAAAAATTGTGTTTCCGTGACCAATCAGTGGGGGTTGTAAGCACAAAATAATGTCAAACATTAAAGTTACAGACTTGTTCTTCCTTAGAAAATGCATTTTACATTAAGCCCCTTATTCTACCAGCTTCCTGAGTGGAAATCACCAATTTTGAAGATGTGTCCCTGATTTTGGTTTTTTGTCCCTGATTTTTTTAAGCCTTGTCCCTGATTTATGGGGCAGGAGGTTGAGAGGTATGCATGTACCGCTGGAGGCCAGATGAGAGAGAGGAGCTATGAAAGAGGCCTTCAAGTTCCTGAAAAAAATGAAGAAGGGAAACTGCCATGAGCTATTTAGCATAAGTAGCAGATCAGGAACATGAGGCACATGAATGGAAACTGATGAGGAGGAGGCTCAAGAGGGAAGGAGAATGTTTCATTTAAAACAAAGGATGGTGGAGCTGTGGAACAATCTGCCAGCTGTTGTTTGTGTTTGTTATTTTGTGGTGGATGCCAAATCTATTAATAATTTCAAACATCGCTGGGAAAGAGTGAAGGGCATAGTGGTTGCTCCGGGTCGTAGCAGTAGGGTAGGGAGCATTGCGCTAGATAGTATGACTTAGAACCCTGTATGGGTAATAGGCCTTGGGTTTGTTAGGGTTTTGTAGGCAGATACTGGATGAACCAATGGTGGTATTCTGCTGCCATTGTCTATAGTATGTTTCTATGCAGTGGTAGCTGTTGAGAAGAAGGGTTCAGCAAAACAATGGATTTTTTAAGAGCCATAGGACCTCCACAAGGCAGTAATGAGGGGACTCTAAAACTTGCCAACCCTAGATGATATTATGCACCAGCTATCCAGTGTTAAATGGTTCTGTGTTCTGACTGCACAGACAGGTTCTGGGCAAATGAAGTTGGTTGCTACTTATTTGGGTTTGGTGAAATTTTCTTCAGCCAGTGGAATTCTGGTGAAATGTTGATTTCACTTCTGTGAAATTTCATGAAATTTCTGCAAAAATGTGAAATGTTTCTAAAACTACGATTTTGGTTATTTCTACCTAACTTTAAATTGCACCAAATCTGGTATGATGACTTTGCCAATACCCATACAAAAGTGTACCAAGGTTTAGATCCCTGTCTTTAAAGATGCCTAAGTTATAAGCATCCAAATGTTCTGAAATTTTAAAATTACAGTTAAAAACTATGTAAACTAAAAGTGTTTTTCAAAATTTCACCAAATTTGGTATTGGGTATTTACTCACCTGGTAAAGGTGATTGTGTTGGTTGACATCCATGGCACTCCAGACATTACATCATGGGTTTTAGCCCACCTGATAGGCTAGTGATGCACATGACTCTAGGATCAGACTTCTTGTATATCCAGGTCCCAGAAACCCCTGTTCTCCAGTTCAAATTGTGCATCTGATCAGGCTACTAGCATACCAGGATCCCCGTTGTTCTACTCCAGAAAGGTAGGCCTCTCATTTATAACCCTTAAATTGCTATAATGGTAAAGGCAAGAGCAGTAAATCATATTATGACCATATGTGCTGCAGTTGTTTGTGTGGCTCCCAAAAGAGAAATGAATCCTGCAGCATTGTGTATTGGCTATAAAAGATGAGGCCAGTTTTTGTTGTTTTTTATTGTTTTTTTGTTGTTCTGTTATGATATATATATATCTTGTTTTTGGGCTATAACTTAAAGCCAGCAAGGTTGCATTATAGCTTTGAGGTGTTGTTTTTAAAATCATTTCTGCTTTGCCTATCTTGCCTATTTGAAAGTTGTTTGGTTTCTCAATTTGGCTTAATTTAATCAAGCGAAGTTATTCTGCAACTTTTTCACGAAAAGGGGAATTTTTCTTGCTGTTATTGCGTCTTTCTGCATCACGATCTGGAGAAGAAATTATACCCATGTTTGCTTGCGGGTCCTGGCATCTGCCTGCACCTGTTATTCCTCATGCAGTAGTGCAGTGCACAGGCAGACCACCCCCATAACCCTGCACTCGCTCGGTAGCTTCACAAGCGAGTGACAAAGCGATCGCCGGTCAAGTCTGGAAGTAAAAGGGAACTTTACCCTTGTGATCCCATCCAGCTTGCCTTTTAAGGCCAGGGGAGCATGTACCTGTATTAGGCCTCTGGCCTACTGCTCAGTGCCACATGGAGCTCCTCCCCCTTCCCTGGCGCATGGTCGGCGTCTTACATCCCTCTACTTCACCAATACCCATACACATGTTTGCCAAGTTTCAGATCTCTAACATTAATGGTGACTAAGTAACAGGGCCCACATATTGAAAGGAGATGCACAGCACATCTCTAGATGTGCCAGCACATCTCCAGATGCACTGGCAAATCTCCAGATTTGTGTGGCTGTTGGGAGCATGGCAATATTCAGAAGCCTCTGATGGGCCACGCAAGTCAAACTGTGCCATGGTGCAGAATACTGTGATGTGGGCATGCAAATGAAGCCTGTCTCATACATAGGCCCCACATTGCAATATTCAGACATGCACTAGTGAAGGCATGGACAGATGCGCCAGCACAAAGTTAGGTCAAAGAAAGTTGACCTAACTGTGTGCCAGGCATGGTAGCATCTGGCGTAAATGACAGATTGCATGGTTCCCCCTCCCAGCTATGATCCCAAATGCCTGTCCAAGAAAAGATAAAATCCCCCACAGTTTCCATAATACTGGGGCCCCCCACTCCATACCCTGTTCTGTGTGTGACACATGATCCCACCCCAAGCCCAATACATGTAGGAGGGTCCCAACCATCCAGCCTGGTGTCCCGATGCCATTTCTGAAATATCCCAGGTTTCCACAGTGTAGTGGACACCCGACCCTTTCCCATTCTGAAATGCCCATCCATACAAGGACCCCTGTGTTCCCATAGTTTAGTGGACACCCACCCCATCCCCGATCCCCAAACCCAGATTGGTAATAAAGCCTGCTGCCCATTCCAAACTCCACCTTCGAATAATGATCCCACATTGAATATATACCTTAGTGTAGCAGCTGCCTCTCCACAGTTACCAGATCCCCATGCAAGACATACACACATCGTGTAACATTTCCATAGTGTAGGGTCACCCCACTCCATCTCCAATCACCAATCCCTGATTGCATTAAACAGATGATCCCCCAGTCTGACATCCCCATTTGATACATTCTCCCATTTGGCATATTTTCCATAGTGTAGTGGCCCCCATCCCGGTAGGCAGGACCCCTCTCTGCACCCCTCTGCACCACCCATTCCAGTGACTGGCAGAGCCCTCAGCTCACCACCATGGCCAGCTGCCTATTGAATAGTGCAGGAACATCATTGGACAGAATATGCTCTCACCGGTTGATCGTGTATTCTGTACAGTTTGGTTATATTGAATATAAGACTACAGGGGTCTGACCAGTCACCCAGCTTGTTCAGACCCTCCTAAAGTTTGTCCCTCATCCTCAGGGGAGTCCACCTTCCAGGTCAGCTTAGTGTCATCACCAGTCTTAGCAGCCTGTTGGAGACTTCAGCTTACAGATCACTGATGACAATGTTGAAAAGCTGTGGTTCCTGACAATGATCTCGAAGGATTTTTGATGAATTCTTAACTCCACTCATGCCCATCAGCCTCATCCCTCTGTTTCATGTCCCCGAGCTAATTAGATATTCACCTTGTGCATGCCTCATGTACCCACACTGGTGTACTGTGAACTGAAGCTTATCATATCTTACAGTGTCAAAGACTTTGCTGAAGCAAGCAATAATGCCTGACAAGTTGGGCACTATTGGGCTATACTGGCTCACTCAGTGGCATAATGAGGCCCAACGCCACAGGCAGAGGACCTTATAAACCCTGGAAGGTCCAGTATATCCCAATACCACTCCCCCTGGAGGATATCATTGTGTTTAGAAACTGGAATTTAGGTTACATTTTAAATGAAATGCTTAGAAATCTTTAATTACAATGTACAAACTAAAACTTTGTAAAGCAGTCCTTCCACTTCTGGAACTGCCAGCCAAGGGCACTGGTATGTTTTACTTGGAGAGACAAGAGATCATAAGCTGTTGCCAGCATCATCATGATGCAGGCACTTTTGCTTTATTTGTGGTGTACCCCCCAAACTCACTTTCATTTTCTTCCTCCACCCTCTACAGGTAGTACAGTTTATTTTCAGTCCGTTTGTTTCTTATTGTTTGCGTTCGTTATTTTATGGCTGCAATCAAAAGGGAAAGAGCAAGAAAGTGGAAGTACAGTTGGTTGAGTGAGCACAGCTACAGGTCGAGGAGCACAGATCAGAAGAGCAGTCCTTGAAAGCAGGTGAGACTGAGAAATTAATGGCACAAGGGATACAGACATTTTTTTCACACGTGCAGCTTGTTGGTACCACAGTGAGAGCAGGAGAAGCTAAGTTAAGGCTGAACAGGGGAAATTCAGTTATGACTGAGCCAAAAGAAGAGTGGTCTGGTAGCACAATCAGCAGGGACATGGCAGTCATGTTGAACCCAATGGCAAAGCAGCTGGTGAGAAATTTTTTTTTATATCTAGTTATGGTAATGGGGGGGGCAGGCTCAGCACTACCTCTGTTCACTAAGCAATAGAAACAAATGGCAGTGGATTTAAAAAACAAGCATGGGAGGTGTATCTCTTGCTAAGTGAGAGAAAATAAGCATTTGTCAATGCCGAATGTTGCTTGCTTGTATGTGCTGTTTAGGTATTTGGAAGTGACAGTTTCATGCCTTCCTCCCAAGACATCCACTGTGTCTTTCCATTCAGTATTCACAGAAGAGTGGGAGGGGCAAGGGCCACAATCAGTACAGCAGTTGCCAAGGGGGTGAAGAGGTGGACAATAGTCCATTCAAAGGCAAAAGAGTCCTGCAGGAGCTCGCTAAATTGAAGGTAGACAAAGCGATGGAACCAGATGGCATACGCCCAAGGATATTAACAGAACTGCGAAGGAGATAGCAGTACCTCTGGCAGCCATGTTCACTGAGTCATTCAACATGAGTGAATTGGAGGAGGGCACATGGTCCCTCTACACAAGTCTGGCAGCAGGGAGGAGGCAGGGAACAATAGGCCATTCAGCCTCACCTCAGTAGTGGGGAAGATCATGGAGACATTGCTTAAAGAAAGGATAGTGGGGCATCTAGATGCCATTGGAACCAGGACCATAAGCAACATGGATTCACAGTGGGGACATCATGTCAGATAAATCTGGTTGATTTGTTTGACTGGGTGACAAAGGAAGTGAATCAGGGTGGGGCAGTGGACAAGCGCTTACCTTGATTTCAGCAAAGCCTTTGACACCATCCCATATAGGAGGCTGATAAACTAGCTGGGTAGGCTGGACATGGGGAAAGGGTGGTAAACTGGGTTAGAAACTGGCTAACAGACAGGAGGCAGAGAGTGGTGGTAAATGGTATGCAGTCTAGGGAGAGGGGGCGACCAGTGGGGTGCTTCAGGGATCGGTCCTGGGGCCAGCTCTGTTCAATGTCTTCATTAGTAATATTACAGAACATCTGAAGGGAATTTTCTTCACCAGATTTTCAACATAGCCATTTTAAGACCTCTGCTCATGAACAGTGTCACTGTGATTTTCTTAATTTGTCCCGTACATTGATTTTGCACACCGACTGCGCCATTGTGCGCTACATGGGCGGAAACACATTTTGGGTGAGATGTGAAAAATGACAGCTATATTATTAATAAGAAGGTGTGGCAAAATGGCAATGTTGGAAATCTGGAGTGGAAATATTGAAAATTCGCGAACTTACGAGCGTGCATAGGAACTGTACAACGCACGCTCATAAAACAGTCATTTTTTGGAATTTTTCCACCAAATTTTCAACATAGCCATTTTAACACCTGAACTCATGAACAGTGTCACTGTGATTTTCTTAATTTGTCCCGTACATTGATCTCGCACACCGACTGCGCCATTGTGTGCTACATGGGCAGAAACACGTTTTGGGTGAGATGTGAAAAATGGCAGCTGTACTACTCATACGAAGGTGTGATAAAATGGCAATGTTGGAAATCTGGAGTGAAAATATTGAAAATTCGCGACCTTATGAGCATGCGTAGGAACTGCGTAGCGCACGCTCGTAAAACAGTCATTTTTAGGAATTTTTCACCAAATTTTCAACATAGCCATTTTAAGACCTCTGCTCATGAACAGTGTCACTGTGATTTTCTTAATTTGTCCCATACATTGATTTCGCACACCGACTGCGCCATTGTGCGCGACATGGGTGGAAACACATTTTGGGTGAGATGTGAAAAATGACAGCTGTACTACTCATAAGGAGGTATGGTAAAATGGCAATGTTGAAAATCTGGAGTGAAAATATTGAAATTTTGCGAACTTACGAGCCTGTGTAGGAACTGCGCAACGCACGCTCGTAAAACAGTCATTTTTTGGAAATTTGGCACCAAATTTTCAACATCGGGTTTTTGGGACCCCTTCTCATGAATGATGTCACTGTCTGTGGTGTTATTCAGGCCAGAAGGGTGATTTTGCACAGTGACTCGAAATACCTTCAGGCCCGAATAAGCATGCATGACAATGTTCATCAAAGAAAGGGGTCCCAATGAATTGGTGAAAAAAATTCCAAAAATTCCTAGCATATGCAACAAAGTTAAAAACCCCATCTAGCCCATTATACAGCTTACCAGCATTTCCTCAGTTCGCGATCGCCTTTGAAGAGTGCAGATGTGTTCCCGGTCCACGAAGATCGTCGGCGCCGAGTCCGGAGTAAGTATGGGGTGAGAGGTGTGGGAGGCTGGGTGCACTGTGGGTGGGTGCGGGTTGTGGGAGGGATTGGGAGACGCATGCGGGACCGTTTTGTTTACAGGTATAAAAAAAAGACTACGTGGGGCGTTTGCCACGCTGGGGTGGGCTCCCAGCATGGCACAAGGACGTTGGGGGTGTTCAGCTGACGGAAGTTAGGCACCCGTTGGCCATGGCATTGTTGCCAGCTGGGGTGGGCTCCCAGCGTGGCACAGGACGGGGGCGTTCAGCCTATTAGGGATTGGGCACCCCGTCGGGCCAGTGATCAGCCATGCTGGGGTGGGCCTCCCAGCGTGGCACTTACTATTGGGGGGACAGGGATGCAGCTCAGCCCACGACGAGGATTGGGCACCCCATCGGTTGCTCTGATGCGTCGCAGCGGGGTAGAGGCGTGCCGCGCCTGCGTGAGTGTCTGTGGGGGGTGGAGCTGCTGGCGTGAGCAGCGATATCTTATCGGTGCTCACTGAAGTGTAGCTCCCCCTTTCAACTGTATGCCACTGCATTTTGGAGCGTGTCATACACAGCTTCAGAATGCATTGGCTTACAGGGGCAGCGCCTGCCAGCACACTGACTGAATTGGAGAAGGAGGTGACACACCTCCGAAATCTCTGATGATGGCACTATGTTTCTTGCATATGCGTGCAAGCAACATAAAAATGGCAGTTATTTTAAATAAAACAAGGCATTTGTCAATGCCGAATGTTGTCGCGCTGGCATTGCCTTTGGTAGTGCATTGTGGAAACACATGTTTGGCAGGATGTGAAAAACAGCAGCTGTACTGTTCATAAGGAGGTGTAAAAAAATAGTAGTGGTAAAAATGTGGCATGTAAGTATTGCAAATATGCAAAGTTACTTGGGTGCATGGGAAATGCACAATGCACACTTGTAACACAAGAATTTTATGGAGTTTTGGCAGCAAATTTTCAACATAGGCATTTTAGCACCTCTACTCATGTACAGTGTCACTGTCATGTCCTCAAGCTGTCTCAAAAAGTGATTTCACACAGTGACCGTGCTATCGTTCACCGGACGTGCGAAAACACATTTTGGGCAGGATATGTAAAATGACAGCTCTACTGTTCATCAAGAGGTGTGGAAAAATGCCAATGGTGAAAATCCAGAGTGAAAATATTACAAATGCACAACGTTATGAGCATGCATGCAAACTGCGCAATGTACGCTCATAACATAATCATTTTATGGAGTCGCATCACCAAATTTTCAGCATAGGCATTGTAGGACCTCTGCTCATGAACAGTGTCACTGTCATTTTTGCAATCTGGCCCAAACACTGATTTCCCACAGAGACCGCAGTATTGTGTGCCGGGAGTGCGGAAACACATTTCGGCCAGGATGTGAAAAATGACAGCTGTACTGTTGACAAGGAGGTGTTGAAAAATGACAATGTTGAAAATCTGGCATGAAAATATTGCAAATTCGCGAAGTTACGAGCTTGCATAGCAACTGCGCTACGCATGCTCGTAAAACAGTCATTTTTTGGATTTTTTCCACCAAATTTGCAACATAGACTTTTTGAGAGCCCACCTCATGAACACTGTCCCTGTCCTTGTGTTAATCGGTCCCAAAAGGTGATTTCACGCAGTGACTGCAAAATCACCTCTTGGGACTGATTAATGTCAAAACTGTGACAGAATTCACTAGGAGGGGTCCCAAAAACCCCATGTTAAAAATTTGGTGCAAAAATTCCAAAAAATGCCCAAGATATGGAGCAAAGTTGAAAAAACCCTATTCATTCCATTATAAAGCTAACCGGCATTTCCTTAGTTCGTGGTCGGCGCGCTGGACTCCGGAGGTAAGTATGGGGTTGGATGTGGGGGGTTGGGAGGCAGGGTGTGCAGTTGGTGGGTGCGGGTGGAGGGTAGGGAGACAATGAGGGACCGTTTTCAGTTTACAGGGACCAAGAGAAAAAAAAAAACAGACTTTTTTTTTTACAGGTCGTTTCTTTTGTTTGGGGAGATACAGTAGCTGATGGGGGATTGGGCACCCCCATCAGCACAGAAAGGGGACATGATGCCGATGGGGAGTGGGCTCCACCGTTGGCACAATACAATGGGGGGGTGGATGCCGATGGGGATTGGGCACCCCATCAGCAAACAATGAGGTGGGGGGGCACATTCTGCCTACGGAGAGTGGGCTCCCCCGTCAGCACATACTTCAAGGGGCAGGAAAGCTGACTGGGGGATTGGGCACCCCAAATTTGGCGCTGCCGGCAGAGTAGCGACCACTGTGCCGCCATGCTACTAGCTGGCGAGCACATAGGAAGGGCCCACTACATCCGACGAGCTTTGCTCCGATTGCAGTGGGCCTTTCCTTAGATGTGCTCACCAGCTTAGTATGCATGGCGTGGCGTCGCTGATTGGGGAATGAGAGACGCACCTACTGGTGTGCTCCCTGCACTCGCCAAACAGTGACCTCGCCTCCAAATCCCCACTGCCGCAAGATGTTGGCTGCACACATGCGCCAACTTAAAAAGTCACATGCAGAGAGCTGGGAATGCTCAGATGTTCAGTGGCTGCTCTTTTAATCTGTGATGTGGCATGGATGTCTTGCAGCAGTTTGCAGTGAGTTTATCATCCCAGCTGTTGAAGGCATCAAAACTAATTGTTAGTGGTGTTTAGATCCCAAATCTTATTGTCCCTGGATCCCCATGCAGGAATGATTGAGACCACCACTTCTTACTTTGTATGCTCACTGGCAGTGTTTATTAAAGGATGTAATTGTATTTACAACATATTGCACCATATCTTTTACACAGTTAACTCTTTATACAATGGGCATAACAGTCCCCTTTTCTTCAAGGACCTAGCAGTCCTGTCTTCCCCCTCGTGGTTCTTCTCCAGCTTTTCTTCATCTTCCTCCTATCTCTTGTTGGAGTCTGGACACCAGTATTTGGCCCCCCACTTCAAATCACCAACACGGGTACCACACCTTCCTGGACCAATCTCCACCAATAGGTGCGGACACAGGGATCCACCCACTAGCTCTATATCCCTCCCCCCTTCCCTGTTACCTCCATGCCTGGGTTCCTTTATCTCCAGCCCATGGTACCTGCCCTCCCTCCTTACCCGCCTCTACATGCCCTCCCTTTTTTCCCCTTGCTCCCCAGGTGACCCCTTCCATCCCTTCCCTGCTTAGCTGTTTTTGTTCGTGTATACCTCCAGTGGGACTCCACCTAGTCCCCTGGCCCTGGCCCTGGCCGCCCTTATGTGGCCCCACCTGCCGGGACCAGGCTCCCTTCTGATGTCCCAGTCTGCTACACACACTCCTCCCTTCCTGCTTCCTCTTCGCTTTCTCCTTGACTCCCCGTTTCTGTGGACGGGCAGGTGGGAATCTTACAGCAGAAAAAAGGGGCTCTAGGCAGGGGTTGCATGGCTTGATATACCCCTGTCCTAGCCCTCCTCTGGCCCTATTGGACCCTTCCCTTGGCCAGTAGCCAATGGGCACCCCCTTCCCTTCCTCTATGTCATCATGACATACCCATGTCCCCCTCCTTCCTGTAGCCCCTCCCCCCGTCCCCCTCCCCGGCCTTCATCCTGGCTGATTCCCAGGACAACTTGGCCTGCCTTTTAGGGGCAAGCCTAATTGTTCCTGGATCCCCACCCAGGAATGATTGAAACCACTACTTCTTGCTTTGGATGCTCACTGGTAGTGTTTATTAAAGGATGTAATTGTATTTACAACATATTGGACTGTGTCTTTTACACAGTCAACTCTTTATAAAATGGACATAACAGTCCCCTTTTCTTCAAGGACCTAGCAGTCCTGTCTTCCCCCTCGTGGTTCTTCTCCAGCTTTTCTTCGTATTCCTCCTCCTCCTCCTTTCTTGTCAGGGTCCAGACACCAGTATCCAGCCCCCCCTTCAAACCACCATCACGGGTACCACACCTACGCGAACCAATCTCCCCCGCTGGGTGCGGACACAGGGATCCACTCACTAGCTCTATATTCCTCCCCTTCCCCATTACCTCCACACCTGGGTTCCTTTATCCCCAGCCCGCAGTACCTGCCCCCCTTCCCCCCTCTACCTGCTCCCCTTTCCCCTCTTGCTCTCCTGGTGACCCCTTCCATTGACCCATCTCCCACTTGCGCTGGAAGATGGGGCTCCCTCTTTACGGGTCAACCCCTTTGCCCTTTCTTATTAATCTCCCCTACCAACTCTTTGAACGGCCGGAGGAACAGGCCCATGCCAAATTCAGTCAGGTGGACCCCATCTGACCTGTAGACCGCCTCATGTTCAAACAATATATCCCTATGCAGGATGTGCACCCCTTCTATTTCTATTACTGCCCTGGCCACCTTCCTGTTTAGCCGCTTCCTAGCCACCTCTATTGCCTTTGGCCCTTTTACTCCTCTCCATATCATCCCAGATGTGACTTCTGACCAATCTATGACTACTTGTGGCCACCAACTCTTCATCTTCTCCAAATCCCTCAGGATGTCCTTCAGTAAGGACCCCCATGGCACTGATCCCAAATTGTTCCCCCCCAGGTGGATAATAATTCATCTGGTGCCATCCAGCGCACCTGCAGCTCATCTAGCAGGGGGAGCAGCTGTGCCCACCTCATGCCTTTCAGGCCCTTCCACCGCACCTTGGTGTGTTCCACTCCCAGGTGCAGCTGCATCCCTAGTCTTATGGCGGCTGCAAACCTCTCTGCCCAATAGATAAATGAGTGTCCCACAATCCACAGCTGTCTCTTCGTGCCAACTGTGGGGAGAGAAAAGGGGGGACATCTGTTAGTAGTTGTCAAGCCCGTACATATCTCTTATAACATTTTGATGTCCATCTGCCCACCCTCTGGTCCCCCTGTTCCCCCTTCCCCTCTGCGGCCGCCTCTGATGCCGCCCCAATCCTGAACAAGTGTGGTGCAAATTTTTCCAGGTTCTCCCCCACGAATGCCACAGCCTTCTTTAACACTGCCCCCACCTGGAAACCTGTAACTGGTTCCCCATTTCCATGTACAAACCAGGCCCCGGGCCTCCAGCCATGCCTCGCGCTATACTCCTGCATGGCCTGGACAACACAAACCCCCTTGCCCCCTTGCTTATGGATCACTACTGTGCAGCCCTTTCCCTGCTGGTCTGTTTTAGACCTCTGCAGCCCTATGACCACCCCCCGTCCTTCAGTCTCACGTTATCCCTCTGGAGACCATCTGCCACCACCCGTTTCCTAGGGGCCACCATCTCACTTACCTAAGAGTCCCTTTTGCCATGACCGTAAATATAGCATGGAACAGGCAGACTTAATTTGCTGATGTACAAACATGAGACAATGCCCCCACTAACCTCGCGAGGAGAGGCCCCATGATGGGTCTTCTCTCATCCTGTCTTGTGCCCTGCCCTCTCTGCCATTCCACTGCCATCCTCTTGACTGTGCGGCTGTCTGCAACGTTTTTCCACCCTCTATCTTAACACGTCCAGATGATCCCTGCGAGCTGGACCTCCATGGTGGAGGGTGCCACACCCTCTTCCCAATTTGACACCATGTACTCTATGACTTGGTCCTCCCTCACTGTGTTGCCCGTATCCCAACTCTGCTGGTCCCTGAATGCCTGGAAACTGGTCCATGCCCCCTGATAAGCCTTCAGGGTGTTGGCTGCCCATGTCCCTCTGTATAGTGCTCTGGCTGTCATCCTCCAATCTCCCACATCCACACTGGTACCCTGGTATGAGTAGGCGCTGCCTCTGGGGCCAGCTGCTGAAATCGTTCAATCTGAAACCAAGAGACTGTCAGCTACTTTGTTCCATATGCCCTCGATGTGCTGTTCCCTGAAAGACAGGTTCAACTACAGCCCCGCAATATCATGCACCGTAGGACCCACCCCATGGATTCTGTCTGCCTGCTCTGCCTGTTGATCACTTCAACCACACTCTTGTTGTCACACCAGAATATTATCCTGCTCCCCCATGCGCACTCCCCATGTGTCCAGAGCCACCCAAATGGGGAATATTTCAAAGAAAGTGATGTCCTTCATCAATCCCTTCTCCTGCCAGCTGCCTGGCCATACCTCTGACATCCACTCCCCCTTAAAACAGGCACCCAGACTGTAGCCACTGGCTGCATCCATGTATAACTCCATGTAGCTGCTGGAGGCCCACTCCTCCTGCCAAAAAGTTACCCCATTGTAAGACTCCAGGAATTTTTCCCACATCTGAAGATCCTCCTTTATGTCCCTGTTAATGTCCACCCAGTGATGCAGCTGCCTTACCTTACTTGTGACCCTGCCCAGTCTCCTCGTGAAAGCTCTGTCCAGGCTTATGGCTTTGCATGTGAAATTAGGGTGCCCCAGTAGTTGCTGTACCTATAGCAGCTGCACCCTCCTCCCCCCCCCCACACTAGTGCAAGCAGCCTTGCTACCTTATCCCCTGGTAAATGGAAGCACTCTCCCTCTGCATCAAACTCAATCCCCAGGAACTCTAACTTGCGGGCCAGTCTCTCCATTTATCCTGCTGCCTGGGAGATCCCTATCCTGTCACACATGTCTTGGAAGTCAACCAACATTGCCTGCGTCTCCTCCCTGCTGGCTCCTATCAACAAGAAATCATCCAGATAGTGAACCACTCTCTAATGCCCATACTGTGACCCGAAAACTCACTGCACCCATGAGCTAAAAGTTTCAAAAGTGGCGCATGCTACCGAGTACCTCATGGGCATTGCCTTGTCGAAGTATAGCCCCCCCATTGAATTGGAAACCTAGAAGGTCCCAGTCCGCGGGGTCAACTGGCAGCAACCAGAAAGTGAACTCTATGTCAATCTTAGCCAACCATGACCCCCCTGTTGCCCTTACTATTTCTGCCAGCTGATCTAGGGAAGCGTAAGACACTGCCCGCAGACTGTCCGGTATCCCTCCATTTACTGACTCGCAGTCGGGGTATGACAGGTGGTGTATGAGCCTGAACTCCCCCTCCTGTTTCTTAGGTACCACTCCCAGCGGGGACATCCTGAAACGGTCGTAAGAGGGTTCCCGCATCGGCCCCTCTATCCTGCCCGCTCTGATTTCCTTCAGGATCTTCCTTCTTACTATGTCCTCCTTCCCTTTTACTGAAGCCAAATTTTTCACCTTTATCCCCACCTGCTTCCCCTCAAAACCCAGTGGAAAACTGCTCCTAAACCCCAGCCTTAATAACTCCACACTAGCCTTGTCTGGATAACCTGCCGTAAAGGCTTCCACCACCCCCAATTTTACAGGGGTGCGGCCAAGTGCATACCCCCACCTCCTCCCTCCTTGTCCCCTTTTAGCTCCACCCGTAGGAGGTTGCTTGCCCTCCCCGCCCGTGGCCCCCATGCCCCGTGTTGGGTCCCCCCTGCCCGTTACAAAAAAAAAGCTGCTCCGGGGGCTGCCCCCCAGCCTGACTAACTCTCTCTCTACCCCTTGCTGACACCCTGTTGCTGGGTGTGCCCCCCCACACCACGAGCATACATGCCTAAATTTGCAACTCGGCCATGAGCAAGATGCCCTGTTGAAAGTCCAGCAGGTCTTTGTTGCCTGGATGGGTGAAACCTGCCTCGACTGCTCTACCCCCTGACCTGCTGCTGGGCCCGACAGCATCTGCACCCACAATTCTGCATGAGTGCAGTCCCATCTTAAGTCTCCCTTCGCCGCCATCCTCCTCTGGAAAGCCTCATCATATTTTAGCCATCCGAAACCCATCTTTGCCTTGTACACACCAATAATGATAGCCATGTACACCAACAATGGGATCACCAGGTCTGGCTGTTTCTCCAGCAACAAGGTGCTGTACATCAGGAAACCTGCTTGCCATGTGTCAATATTCTTCCTTTTCCACCTAGCTTCTTCAGCTTTGTGCCTCATCACCGCCAGCGCTGCTGCCATCTCTGACTTGCCCACCAACTCACGCTGCTCGTATCTTTTGGCTGTCTCTTCATCTACCAAACCGAATATATCCATGTATTTGCCCTTCCAAATCTTTTCCCTAATGGAGGCCTGCACGTGGTTGCCCAGCATGAAACCGGGAGGCCCTTTGTATGGCTTCTTATCTCCAGCCCCCTTGCCCACCCCTTCCTTGCCCTTCTTGCCCTTTTCTTTGATGGACAGCAGGGCTCGTTCCATCTTTGAAACACCTTCCTCCCCCATATCTCCTAACAAGCCCTCTACATATTCTTTCAAGTCTGATTCGTTACTCATATCTATTTCCTTACCCCCACCTGGCTGGGGTCCTGCCGGTACCGGGAGAGATGGTGCCGGCGGGTCGGGCTCCGCCCTCTTCTGCCGCTTGTTTCTCGTCTTGGCTCCCTGCCTTTCCTCAGTCTCCTTCAACTTCCTCTGGGATTCTTCCTCTGCCTCCCTCTTCTTCGCTGCTTCAACCAATTCTGTCATCTGTTTCATCAACTTCGCTGCATAAGCCAACATGGCAGCACTGGATGTGGCGGGTCTTCTGGGTGGCATGATATCTGCCAAACTACAATTGTACAAGAAGGGACAACATTATACCGCAACAAAACCTTGGTCATTATCATTTCTCCAGTGCCCTTCCACTCTGCCCCTTCGTTCCTCCTTGCTCCAGGCCCCTTCCCCTAGGCAGACAATTTCTTCATGCCCCTGTCCGAGTTAGGTTGCTGCCATGCTGTCCCCGCATTTGCATTGCAACCCCTTAAATAGCTGTCATGCTCCCCCCCCCCTGAAATTACCTCTGAGTTCTTTTTTTTTTTTTTTTTTGTTTTGTTTAACCAGTTGAGACACACTAAGCTGAAAGCTTTTACAGGTGCAACCTTGGAGCACAGGGAAGTTAAGTGGCTTGCTCAGGGTCACACAGTATATGCAAGCGGGGGCTGTGGGATTCAACCCAGGTCTCCAGATTTGTAGCTCAGAGCCTTAAGCCACTGGGCATGAAGCCCGTATCTCCTAGCACCCCCACAATGCCTATGGAGGACATTCATCATTAGCGCCCCTTCTCCTCCCTGTGCTTCCCCATGTGAGGCTCTTACAACCTTTCACTCTTTCATTTCGTTTTTTTTTTTAAATGTTTCCTGTAGAAATAGAACCTGGTGCCATTAGCACAAGAACCAGTTATCAAGCCAGCTGTGCAACAACCCGTTCCCCTGTGTCACGCTTGGCCCCAACCGACTGTCCACAAGCCTTGCTAATGGGCCGGAACAGCCTTCTTCCTCTCCGCATGCTTAGGTCGTGCCAAACTTCGCTGCCCATGCCATTACGACCGCCAGATAAAACTTTCTCCTCACTGCTGTTTGTCCCTCCGCTGCCACGTGGTCAACTGCCAAGCTATGGCCTGTATAGCACCCCCCCAGGCCTCGGGCCAAGCACCCATTTTGAGGGCCCTGGAGAAGACACCTCCATTGTAGACTCATGAATCCCCACCAGTAAAAACCACACCCTCTCCTGTCCTCACATCCTGCTAGCACATCAAATGCTGGCCCAGTTCTCCCTTCCACCAACCAGTGGTCAATCGCCCTTCCACACGCTGCTCATGCTGCGGCCTGTCGCCCCCATACCTACTGAATCGATTCCATTTACAAACTTGATAACGTGCAAAATTCTGTACCAACAATAAATGCATCTAGCCTCAGAATGCCCACTGAGCCAAATTGTAACTAACCCTACTAAATGCATTCTTACAGTAAAACGCTCGGCCCGAACTATAGGCATTCCAATGAATTGTACCCTTGTCCCTGCCTGTCTCTGTTTGCCGGCCCAACCTGCACCTTGACCACTGTCATTTCCCAGACTAAACAGCTGATGTGGGCTATGGCCTGCCATCCCCTACCACGCTGGTGTCTCCCCACCATGCTGCTCTTAGCCTGGGCTACCCGAACAACTTGGCAAACCATCTAAATGGTAGCACCTCTCCTGGTTCAAAATCTTTTGTTCTTCAAACAGCACACTGCTGGCCTCGGGCGACCAGTCTCGCAACTTGCGATTGCCACGTGTCCCACACCTGCTGGCCCTGCACCCGCTCGTGCATCTAAAACTACCACAGCATTTGTTCTTCAAACAGCACACCTCTGGCCTTGGGTGACCAGACTCGCAACTTGCGAGTGCCACATGTCCCACACCTGCTGGCCCTGCATGGCAGCCTGTGCATCTAAAAACTACCACGCCATCTGCTTACTGAACCATCTCTGTCTCATAACCATGAAATACAGCTTCATATCGACCTCTACCATCAACATGCTCACAACAGTCCTTTAGATTAATTAGGCCTTAAACCTGTCGTCCTTACCTTCACTGCCAACGAATATACTGTAGGAAAGTAGGAATCTTACAGCAGAAAAAAAGGGTCTCTAGGCAGGGGTTGCATGGCTTGATATACTCCTATCCTAGCCCTCCCCTGGCCCTACTGACCCCTCTCCTTGGCCAATAGCCAATGAGCACCCCTCCCCTCCCCTTCCTCTATGTCATCATGACATACCCATGTCCCCCTCCTTCCTGTAGCCCCTCCCCCCAGCCTTCATCCTGGCTGAGTCCCTGGACAACTTGGCCTGCCTTTTAGGGACAAGCCTAATTTCCTGAATACTGCAAATGACAGACATTTACAATGCTTTGAGATTTATGTTGGGGGGGGCATTGCACAGTGAAAGTCTATTTAGAGATACAGAAATATGGTGCATCACTATCAACAGGTTATTGCATGATGTTCCAAATGCACAATTAAACAATAGCAATGAGAGACTATGCATAGAAAAAGGTGAAAGTGAAATGTTATGGAGGGAGTAAAGCTGTCCTTTAAACATAATAAAAATGAAACTGTAACTGTGCCTGCAGTATGCCAAGGTTTTGTTCTTAATTGAGTCCTGGAACAGAAACAAGTGCTAAATGTAGTCTGAATAGCATGGAAACATGCACCCTGCAGATGGGGCATGCAAACTGATGTTTCTATAATAAAATGCTGCTGCAGGCTTTTTGTTACTCTCTTGAGTTGTACTGCTTTTTGTTTCAACATGAAGAGGTAAATATAAGATAGGTGTTGCTAAGTAATATTGCAAATCAACAGAGCTTACAATGAAATCTCAACTGCTGTACAGAGTCTGTTCTACAACTGGTAGTTTTACCTGAAGTGCCCGTGTTCACATCATATTTCATTTTACCTTTTAACTGCATGGGAATGCCAACACAAATTATGATCACACTTATTTACCAAAAAAGCAAGCTACACTTTCTACAGAAAGTTTCATTATTTTCTTATTGGCATTAAGAATTGCAGGATTACATTAAAGTGTAGTAATTTTATAACCAGAGGGGTTGTAATACAACTGAAGTTGTTTGATTTCTGTGCTAGACACATAGGATTTGGAAGGATATTTGTGCAATATTTTGGAAGTGTCCTGCTCGCTGAACAGTGAGTTTGTTTTTATCCCTGGACTCAATAGAGTGGTTTGTGTAGGAGCAGTGGTCTAGTACATTGTGGTGTTGGTTGACTTACTATAAAGGGCAGTACTTACCAGGGTGGTGGAGCAGTGGTGTATTTGATTGTTTCTAACAGTCACCAGTGGTTGTGGCATTTCCTTTATAGCCAAGGTTCTGACATCACTTCCTCAACAGGTCTTGGAGCAGAACTGTCATATTCTTAATTACCCAGCACAGTGCATAAAGCGTAAGTATACACACACACACACACAAAAAAAATTGTATATTACTCATTGTATATTATAAGGAAGAGGGACATGTGGGGAGTGGTGCAATGCACTGGCTGTGGGGCAGCAATTTTCTGGGAAACATTCTGGAACCTGCGTTGCTGCCCTATTTGCAGGCAACTGTCAGCTCTGAGGGAGGAGGTTGCCCACCTCCAGGCTGAACTGGCAAGGACTAAAGAGGACTTCCCCACCCAAAGAGCACCAGTTCCACAACCACTGCCTCAGAGATTGCCATGTGTGAAGAGCAGATGGACCACAGTAGGTTCTGGGAGGGTGAGGGTGGTGGAACAGAGGTGTAGCCCCCGAGTTGCACCTGTACACAAATCATATGTCAGTCTGGCAAATCAAGGTTCCTCTATGATGACACCCTCCTTGGAGACCAAGAAGAATGCTGGGGACATCCACAAGGAGACCCACAAAAGAGTGGCAGGGACAACACAAGGGAAAGAAACAGCTTCTGATAGGGGACTCAACCGTTAGGGGTGTAGACCTGGGGAAGGGAGAGGAGGAAGTAAGGTGCCTGCCTGGTGCCATGGCTTGAGGGACAGAAGCAATCCTCAGGATTGCAGAAGCAGCATCGCAGGAGAGGAACTAGATATCATTGTCCACCTCGGGACAAATGACCTAGCTAGGCATGAGATCAGTGCAGTGCAGGATGAATTTTGGAGTTAGGGAGGGCCTCAGACAGAGTGGCAACCATGTAACCTTCTCAGAGGTGCTGCCAGTCTATGGCAGGGTGAGAGCTAGGGTACTACACACTATGCGGTTTAATGAATGGTTGCAAACTGGTGCAGAGCACAGGGCTTTGGCTTCATTGGGGACTGGGGTCCACCTGGAGAGATGAAGGTCTATACTGGCATGATGGTCTGCATCTGTCCAGGAAGGGAACCACGCTCCTAGGTGACATGTTTAAAGGCTTCCTTGGCAAGCTTTTAAACTAGCCAAAGGGAGAGGTGCTGATAGGAAACAGGAAAGTTCAAGCCTCCTCCCACAAAGCATGGCAGGTAGTCGGGTAAACACTGAGGTACAGAGCTTGACAGAGGGCAGGACAGAGGTAAATGGAAAAATGGACAAGGGCAATAAGAGCAGGGATGGGGTAAAAAAGGATAAAGCCAACATTAAATGGAGGGCAATGAGTACCAATGCCCGTAGTCTTGGAAACAAGCTTCCAGAGCTAGTAGCCCTGATGGAAGTGGAGCACTTGGATATTGTGGCAGTCACAGAAACATGGTACATGGAGAACCATGACTGGGATGTCAACATACCAGGGTACACAATCTACAGAAGGGACAGGGAGGGTAAAAGAGGAGGTGGAGTAGCTCTCTACATAAGGGAAGGGATCAAAGTAACAGAACTAAAAGTAAAGGGGAGGACAAGAGGAACTCTGGGTCACATTGGAGACAAGGAATGGCATCACAATCACTGGGGGTTGTATACAGACCTCCGTCTCAAGGGAGGAAATGGACAAAAAATGATAGAGGGCATTCTCAAATGGCTGAAAAAGGAGATACTGTTGACGGGGACCTGAATATGCCAGATGTTAACTGGGCAACATGGACAGCAGCCACATCCAAGAGCAGGGTCATTCTGATGCCCACAGGGAGCATGCCTTAGACAGCTAGTGGTGGAACCCACTCGAGGGAGCAATATTAGACCTGGTACTCTCAAATGGAGAGAGGATCACAAACTTAGAAGTCGGTAGACACCTGGGAACAAGCGACCACTGCACAGTGTGCTTCACAATAAACACAACCATGGAGACAAGCCATACAAATACAAGGATACTGGACTTTAGAAGGGCTGACTTTGGCAAAATGGGTGAATACCTGAGGGATGCATTAGCAAATGGCCAGAAAGGAGGGGTGGAAGAACAATGGAGAAAAATCAAAACTGCCATCATGGAGGCAACAAGCCTTTGTGTGAAACAAATAAAGAAAACAAAGCGGAATAAAAAACACTATGGCTCTCAAAAGAAGTGTCAGGGAAGGTTAAGGAGAAAAAGGCTGCATTCAAAAAGTATAAGGAATCACAGATGGAACATGACAGGGAACTGTATCAATTAAAGCAGAAGGAAGTGGGGAAGGCAGTCAGAAAAGCAAAGGCCCAAACCGAGGAAAGGATAGCCAACTCAGTTAAGAAGGGGGATAAAACCTTTTATAAGTACATTAGGGAACATAGAAAGGTTAAGGGAGGGATAGGGAAGGTTAATAAAGGAGAGGGGAGGTGGGCAGAGGGAGACAGTGAAAAGGCAGAGATAATGAATGAATACTTTTGCTCAGTATTCACAAAAGAAGAAGAGGAGGAGGAGGAGTTACCTAAACCAAACAGTAGAAGCACTCTAGATAGTGGGGTTGATACCAGTCCATTTAAAGAAGAAAGAGTACTGAAAAAACTTCTAAAACTCAAGGTGGACAAAGCAATGGGGCCTGGGGGTTCACCCTAGAATCCTAAAAGAGCTAAGGGAGGACCTAGTGACACCACTAACCACACTTTTTAACAAATCATGGGAAGATGGGGTGGTACCTGAGGACTGGAGGAGGGCAGATGTGATTCCCCTTCACAAAAAGTGGGAGCAAGGCAGAAGCAGGAAACTACAGACCTGTTAGTTTGACCTCAGTGGTGGGGAAAATGATGGAATCACTTCTGAAAGAAAGAATTGTTGAGTACCTAGAGGCCAGCAGGGCACTGGACCCAAAGCAGCATGGATTCACAGCAGGAAGGTCATGTCAGACAAATCTAATCGATTTCTTTGACTGGGTGACCAAAGTAATAGACCAGGGAGGGCTGTGGATATGCCTACCTAGACTTTACCAAGGCATTTGACACAGTCTCGCACAAAGATTAATAATCAAGTTAGCCAGCCTGGGAGTGGGTCCCAGGGTGGTAGCCTGAGTAGAAAACTGGCTGCACAACAGGACAGAAGGTAATAGTGAATGGAACACATTCTGAAGAAAGGGGTTACTAGTGGAGTACCTCAGGGCTCAGTACTGGGTCCAGTCCTCTTTAACGCCTTTATAGGTGACATTGCAGAGGGTCTGAAGGAAAGGTATGCCCTTTATGGATGACACAAAGATCTGTAACAGAGTTGATACACAAGGGGGTAGAAAGGATGAGAAGGGACTTGGCAAGGTTGGAGGAATGGTCAGACATATGGCAACTTAGATTCAATGCAAAGTACAAAGTAATGCACCTGGGAAATAAAAATCCAGGAGAAGAGTACACAATAGCAGGGGAGGTACTAACAACAACAATAATGGAAAGGGATCTGGGTGTAGTCATATCAGCTGACCTAAAGGTGGGTATGCAATGTGAGAAGTTAGTAGGGAAAGCCAGGGGGATACTGGGATGCATAGGGAGGGGCATCACAAGTAGAAAAAGGGAGGTGGTTATCCCTCTATACAGACAGTTGGTGAGACCCCATCTGGAGTACTGCGTGCAGTTTTGGAGACCTCATCTACGCAAGGACATAGACAGGATGGAAGCAGTCCAGAGGAGGGCAACTAAAATGGTGCAGGGTCTACATCAGAATCCATATGAAAAGAGACTGAGAGAGCTTAATATGTATACCCTTGATGAAAGGAGGGACAGAGGGGACATGATAGAAACTTTTAAGTACCTCAAGGGAATCAACAAAGTCCAGGAGGGTAGCATCTTTCAGAAAAAGAGATGTGTAAGGACAAGGGGGCACAATTTAAAGTTAGAGGGGGGACGGCTCAGGGGTAATGTGAGGAAATTCTTTTTCACGGAGAGAGTGGTGGACGCATGGAACCGCCTTCCTGGAGAGGTTGTGGGGTCTAAAACAGTGGAGGAATTCAAACACGCATAGGACAGACATAAGGCAATTATAGTGGGGGGTTGCAGGAAATAGGCTGTTGGTTAATTAGAATCTGCAGCTTATCCAGTAGGTAGGGAAATGGGCAGACTGGGTGGGCCAAGTGGTCCTTATCTGCCGTCAAAGTCTATGTTTCTATGTTTCTATGTAATAATACCAAAAGCAACTTTTCCTTATCCAGGTGAACAAAAATATACACCAGTACATAAAACAAGGCCAAATAGTTTTCTGCATGGGCTGCTGACAAATCTGTGTCAGCCGCATGCGAGCTGGCAGTTTTACTGCAGATCAGAACATCAGTTCAGAAAGCAGTGATAGTTATTGCAGGATTTTTTTTTAAAGAGAACAAAAAAGATGAAGCAAACTAACTAAGTGGCAAAAAGAATGGAAAGGAGAGAGAGAGAAGTTAAGATATTAAAAAAAAGCAATGTTTGCTTGCTGGCACTGGCATTGGTAGTGTAGGAGTTAGAGAGCTGCATAATAGGACAGCAGTGAAGTATTGAACTGAAGCCAACCCCCCCCACCACCCTGCAGAGACTGACAGGCATTGGGTTGTGCCTTTGGGTCATCAGGCACAACGGCCATGCCATTTCACCACACCCTACCCTGCAGATACTGACAAGTGTCATGGTGTGCCTTGGGGTCTTTGGCCCTTATGCTCCCCCCCATTCCATCTGGAAATATGGTGATAATGGGGTGAACTTTGTGGCCGAAGAGTCCAAGGCACACCTCAGTGCCTCTCACTGGCTGCAGGGTGTGGAATAGTATGAGCATTACAGGCGAGAATCCCAAGTCACACTCCTGATGCCTGTCAATCTCTACAGGGTGGGGCATTATGGTCGGAAACCCTAATGTCTCAGGCATTCGTTGGCATTTTCACTCCAACTTTTCAACATGGGTTTTTTGTGACCCCCATCTTATGAAGAGTGGCAATATCAGTTCATTAGCTGAAAGCTGATTTTGCACAGCGACTACGCCATTTGGCACCACGGGTGCGAAAACACATCTCGAATAGGATGTGAAAAATGACAGCTGTACTGTTCATGGGGAGGTGGAAAAAATGGCAATGTTGAAAATCTGCAGCGAAAGTATTAACAAAACTGGTGAAGTAATGAGCGTGTGTAGAAACTGCGCAATGCACACCCATAATGCAATCAGTTTGGGGATTTTTACAGCAGATTGTCAACACAGGCATTTTGGAACCTCTGCTCATGAACAGTGTCACTGTGATTTTTTTACAATAATCTGTTACAGACAGTGATTTCCCACAGTGACCATACATTTCTGCGCTGGAAGTGCGAAAACACATTTAGGCCATGGTGTGAAAAATGACAGCTGCACTGTTCCTAAGGAAGTGTGGAAAAATGCCAGAGGTGAAAATCTGGACTGAAAATACTAGAAATCCATGAACTTACAAGGGTGCGTGGAAACTGCACAGTGGTCACTCGTAACACAGTCATTTTATGGACCTTTTTCACCAAATTTTTAACATAGCCATTGTAACACCTCTGCTCATGAACAGCATCACTGTGATTTTCTTAATCTGTCCCGAACATTGATTTCGCACACCGACTGCGCCATTGTGTGCTACATGCGTGGAAACACATTTTGGACGAAATGTGAAAAATGACAGCTATACTGCTCATAAGGAGGTGTGGTAAAATGTTGAAAATCTGGAGTGAAAATATTGAAAATTTGTGACCTTACCAGCGTACGTAGGAACAGCACAACACATGCTCATAAAACATTCATTTTGGGGAATTTTTTTCACTAAATTTTCAATATAGGGTTTTTGGGGGCCTACCTCATGCACTGTGACACTGTCATTTCATAAATCAGTCCTGAAAGGGGGTTCTGTGCAGTGACTGCAAAGTCACCTTTCGGGGCTGATTAACAAAATGACAGTGACAGAACTCATGAGGTGGGGTCCCAAAAACCCCATGTTGAAAATTTGGTGAAAAAATTCCCAGAAGTGCCTGAGATATGCATCAAAGTTGAAAAAACCCTTTTTATTACATTATACAGCTTACCAGCAATTCCTCAGTTCGCGGTCGGCTTTGAAGAGTGCAGATGTGTTCCCAGGCCCCCAAAGATCATCGCGCCACACTCAGGAGGTAAGTATGGGGTGAGTTGGGGTGTGGGGAGGGGCAGGATGAGAGTAGAGGGTGGGCGTGGGTGGGGGAGGGGGGCAGGACAGTCAGCGAGGAAGGTTTTCTCTTTCAGGTTTCTTTTTTCTTGGACAACGACTTTTGCCATGCTGGGTGGGCACCCAGCATGGCAGCTGGAAAGCTGTTTGGGGCAGGGGGCAGTGGAGCCGATGGGAGATTGGGCACCCCCATCAGCCATATGGACTGTTGCCATGCTGGGGTGGGCTCTCAGCATGGCACCCGCTTGTCTGTTGAGGGGGACATTGGAGCCAATGGGGGATTGGGCACCCCCGTTGGCCACACAATGTGTGTGGGGGGAGCGCTTTAGCACACAATATGCGTACGCGTGTGTGGGGGGGGAGTGCATCTGGGCTTGGCTATTTTCTTTCAAGTTGGTGGCAACGTTCCAAACTAGTGTCACTGGCTCTGACCCCCATCACTGGTGGACATCACACATGCCCCAAAATGCCATGTCAGTACTGTCCACAACAGTGCCGCACCTCCAGAACCTGCTTCCGCACCAAGCTGCCACAATGTGTTTCTTGCGCTCTGAGCAAGCAAACATAAAAAGGGGCAGGGCAAGCCCTGAGTAAACATAAACTGTAGATGGTGGGATGGGCAATTTGAAGTACAGATACAAGGTGGGCAGGATAAGGGCCAAGGCAGGCCACAGCAGTAGCCAGCCTGCACAACAAGGCCAGGGCAGGATCAGGCTAGTGGCTCAGCAACAGAATTTAATAGCCCAGGGCAAGGTGGTAATGTAAATAAATAAATAACTAATAATTGAACTGCTAGTGAATTGTACTGTTTACTGAGCTCCTGCCAGATGCAAAGGGGAGTAGGTCAGTAGACAGATCTCCAGCATAGCAGGATAGTTTCTACCACCCCAGCTGTCAGTGGCCCACTGAAAGAGAAAGCAGCTCCAGAGCACTTGGGGCTCTAATACTTGAGATGCATGCAAACCTGCCAGTTGTGCTTTGGTCTGAGACAGGGAGTCAAATATTTGGAGATACGGTATAAGCTATGAGAGGCTGAGAGAGTCCCAGATTTGTACAGAAAGGAGGGCAGGATGGGAGGAGGGGAAAAGGGTGGAAGGTGGTTACCCTTAATGCTAGGAGCCTTGGGAGGAAAACTGCAGAGTTGCAGGTTCTCATGGCAGAGGGAGAGGTGGACATTGCAGCCATCACGGAAACATGGGCCACCCAATATAATGACTGGGACCTGTCTGTACCAGGGTACAGGTTATTTCGTAGGGACAGGGTGACTGGGAAAGGAGGGGGGTGGCACTATATGTGAAGGAAGGACTGAAGTGTGTAAGGGAGGAAGGGGAGGAGGGCAGCACAGAGTCACTTGGGTGCAACCAGGATTCCAAGAATAGAGTCTTAGAATGGGAGTGGTGTACAGGCCACCATCTCAGATGGAGGAGTTAGACAGGGAACTAGCGGGACAGATCAGAGGACCCAGAGAAGGGTAGTGTGGTGATTGTGGGGGACTTCAACATGCCAGAAGTGGACTGGAGCACCCCAACAACCAGGAACAGAAGGGAGCAGGTACTGCTGGATGCCTTCCAGGACAGCTTCCTGCTGCAAATGGTCAGTGAACCAACCAGGTTAGGGAATACCCTTGACCTTGTGCTGGCAAATGGGGACTTTGTGAGAGAACTTACAGTGGAGGAACCGCTGTCAGGGAGTGACCACCACTCAGTATGGCTCACATTGGATATGGGCAAGGAAGGAGTGGAATCTGGCACAAGAGTGCTGGACTTCAGGAGGGCTGACTTTGGGAGGATGGGGGAAGTGGTAAAAGGGTACCTGGCCAGAATTCAATCTAGTATGGACACTAACCAGAGGTGGGAGCTCATAAAGTTGGGGATAGTGGAGGCAACCAAAACCTGCTGCAAAGCCCAGAGCAAGAAGGCTAGAGCTAAGAAACTGAGCTGGTTGAGCAAGGAGGTCATGGAAAAGGTAAGGAAGAAAAGAGCTGCCTTTAGGAAATACAAGAAAACAGGGAGGGGGAGGACAGAGAGGAGTACTTGACAGAATCAAGGAGGTGACAAGGGCAGTAAGGGGAGCCAAAGCATCTACGTGAACTCAGGCTGGCACAAGGCATTAGAAGGGGAGAAGGACTTTTTAAGTACATCAGGAGAAAAGGAGCTGTAAGGACCACATAGTAAGGATTAGGAAGGGGGGTTGGGTGGAAGCAGGGTATGATAAGGCGGAAGCACTAAATGAGTACTTCTGCTCAGTATTTACTAAAGAGAAGAGGGGGGTGACACCCAAGATGGGTGAAATGGCAGACGCAGGGGGGGAAGTGGTGACAGATGGGGAAATCATGGAGGACAGAGTTCGAGAGGGTTTGAAGGCACTGAGGGTGGACAAGGCACCAGGCCCAGATGGCATCCACCCCAGGGTACTGAAGGAGCTGGCAGAGGTCCTTGCAGGACCTTTGGCAGACCTATTTAATGCCTCACTACATTCGGGGTGTGTACCTCAGGACTGGAGGATGGCTCATGTGGTGCCCCTCCACAAGAGTGGCCCCAAGGATGAACTGGAAACTACAGACCAGTGAGCCTCACATCCATCGTGGGTAAGCTAATGGAGACTATCCTGAAGGAGAGGCTGGTGGCCCTCTAGAGGCCAAAGGACTACAGGACAGCAGACAGCATGGCTTCACACGTGGCCGATCCTGCCAAACCAACCTGGTCGGGTTTTATGACTGGGTAACTAGGCAATCGGGACGGGGACATGCAGTGGATGTCCTGTATCTGGACTTCAGTAAGGCATTCGACTCAGTGCCACATGGAAGGCTGGGAAGGGAGTAGGCACAGGGGCAGGTGCAATGCTGGTGAGATGGGTAGGAAACTGGCTGCAGGGAAGGCAACAGAGGGTGGTGGTGGGTGGGGAGCTCTCACACCCAAGGGCAGTGACGAGTGGTGTCCCACAGGGCTCGGTGTTGGGACCAGTGTTGTTTGGGATATTCATTGCAGACATATCATGGGACATCAAGAGCAAGATCAGTCTGTTTGCTGATGATACCAAGGTTGGCGCGGTGGTGGATGACCTAGGGGATGGCAGGGGTTGCAGGATGATCTGGCAAAGCTTGAAACCTGGTCAGACACCTGGCAACTGGGCTTTAATGCCAAAAAGTGCAAGGTGATGCATTTTGGGATGAAGAACCCAAGGAGGACTTACCAGCTAGGGGGGGGCAGCTAGCCCAGACAGAGGAGGAGAAGGATCTGGGTGTGCTCATCACAGGGTCAATGAACAACTCGGCACAGTGTAGGAAGGCAGTTGCAAAGGCCAACAAAATGCTGGGTTGTATTGCAAGGGTATATCCTCAAGGAGGGAGGAGGTGATTCTGCCACTGTATAGGTCATTAGTTAGACCACACCTGGAGTACTGCGTGCAGTTCTGGCGTCCGTATCTGAAAAGGGACATTAAGTTACTGGAGGAGTGCAGGAGGGCGACAAAGATGATCAAGGGTCTGGGGACTTATCATATGAGAGGAGGTTGAAGGAGTTGAACATGTACTCACTGGAGGAGAGGAGACAGGGGACATGATTGAAACCTTAAATACATGAAAGGAATAAACAAGACAGGTACAGAGGGGCTGTTCAAAGTAAGGGAGGGAGGACCACTAGGGCCATGATATGAGACTGGAGCGAGGAAGGTTCAGGAGGGAGATGAGGAGACACTTTTACAGAGAGGGTGGTGGCTGGGTGGAATGCTACCTGCAGAAGTGGTATGCAGTAGAACAGTGGACTGCTTCAAACGAGGATGGGACAGGACAAGGGGGAGGGTTAATGAAGGGGAAGGGTGGAAGGGAAGGGCAGCTGCAGAATAAGGGGTGCTAGCTGCACATTCGAGCAGACTTGATAGACCTCTAGGCCTTTATCTGCTGGCAAATTTCGTATGTTCGTATGTTCGTATGTACAAATTATGTAAGGGACTGCCAGCCTATGGTTCTGCTAAAAGCTACTTTACATGCCTGTGAGAGAGAGGGCTACAGTCATAGGGCATTACTTCTTCTTAACCTGGACGCTTGAAGAAGCTCAGCTGAGTCACCAGTTTAGGTGGTTTATACTTTAATTTCTACCACCACCTGGTAGGTTTACAACTGTACTGCCATACAATATTTAATATTTTGCACAATACATAATGCTCTATAGCAGTGTAGCACTTCAATAAAATTAAACACATTTTGCAACCCCCATGGTCTGGTGCCATTTTTATGCTGGCACGCATGCGCAGCCAACATCTTGCGGCAGTGGGGATTTGGAGGCGCGGCTAATGCTGGGCGAATGCAGGGCACGCATCAGTAGGTGCGCCCCTCATTCCCCAAACAGCCTGCATGCCGGGCTACCATTACGTACGCTAATGTGGTGCAGCATCTTATGAAAGGTCCACTGCAACCCGAGCAAAGCTCGTCAGATGCAGCGGACTCTTTCTACCTGCTCACCACATTAGCAGCATGGCGTGTGGGCAGGCGGCCACCCAATGGCCAACTTCGGGGATGCTCAATCCCCCTGCCGGCTTACTGTGGCCACACAATTTGCCACAATGGGGAGCCCACCCCCGTCGGCATAAAGCAGCCCCCCATTTCTTATATGCCAAGGGAGGTACCCAATCCCCTTGACTCTTGCCTCCCCCACTTTCATTGTGTGCCTATGGGGGAGTCCACCCTGTTGGCATAAAGCAGCCCCCATTTCTTATATGCCGAGGGGGTGCCCAATCACTCCTCGGCTCTTACTTCCCCTGCTTTCATTGTGCACCGATCGGGGTACCCAATCCCGTCAGCATAAATTCACCCCCTCACAGCGGCGATGAGGGTGCCCAATCCCCCATCGGCTGCAGCAACCCCCACCAAACAGTTAGGTGGCATGCTGGGAGCCCACTCCAGCATGCTAAGTCTCTGAAAAAAACTGTTCTCTAGGATGTTTTTTTTTTCTTCCTGTAATATAAAATGGTCCCTCGTAGTCTCCTGCCCCCACTGCACCCACCCACATGCACCCTGCCTCTCACACCCCTCACCCCATACTTACTCTCTGGAGTCCAGCGTGATGATCTTCGTGGACCGGAACACGCCTGCACTCTTCAAAGCTGACCACGAACTGAGGAAATGCCGGTAAGCAGTATAATGGAATGAATAGGGTTTTTTCAACTTTGCTGCATATCTCAGACATTTTTTGGAATTTTGGCACCACATTTTCAACATGGGGTTTTTAGGACCCCTCCTCATGAATTCTATCACTGTCATGGCGTTAATCAGCCTCAAAAGGTGATATCGCAGTCACTGCGCAGAATCACCTTTCAGGACCCATTAACAAGATGACAGTGCCAGTGTTCATGAGGTGGCCTCTCAAAATGCCTATGTTCCAAATTTGGTGGAAAAAATCCAACAAATGCCCGTTTTACGAGCGTGCGTTGCGCAGTTACTGCAATTTCTGGAACCTAAACAGTTTTTCAGAAATCATCTGTACTGCAAGGGATCCAGCTTGCCTTGACTAGGCCACAGACCCCTCAATTTCTGGAACCTAAACAGTTTTTCAGAAATCCTCTGTACTGCAAGGTACTAGCCCTGACTTTTGGATTTGGCACCAGTGGAAGCTGATTTCCAAGTGGCCCACACTATCTCCTGCTTCACACCTCTAACTACTGTATCTCCTCTGTGTCTCTAGTTGAATTTATATGCTAGGGTTTAATAATTTGTTTAATCCTTACAGTCATTTTAAGTTCTGAGTTGATATTAGAAGTGAATTTAGAGCTTTTTTTGTTGACTTTCCATTAGCAGATTATATCCTCTCACCACTAGAGGGCTATATCTCTATCTCTTTATCGAGCATGTAAGCCATGTGGGCTCTCTCTTGCCTTTCTCTCACCTCTCCTCTTCCTCCTTGCACTGGCCCCTATTCTCTCTCCCTGGTCCTAGCCACCCCACCCCCCACCCCACCCCTCTTCTCTGGTTTCCACTGCTACTCCAAGGGAACTCTCCACTGCCACTCGAGACTTGTGCTTGGCGCACCGTTTGGATATTCCTGGTTACTTAACCTGACCACTACTCTCAACAAGTGTGGCTACCTCTCTACACTGTACTACCTTGCAGTCCATATGGGACACTGCCTGGAACCTTACAACTTCTACTCCAGGAAACAACAATCAAAACTATCTCTCAAAGAGCTGTGACTCTGCTCCTTAAAACTCCTACTCCTCCTCCTTCTCATCTCAGGCAGCGTCCATCCCAATCCTGGCCCTAGAAGCTCAGGTCACACACAAACTCCAGGTGCCCTTATCCTTGCAACCATTAATATCTGCAGCCTATTACCAAAGCTGGATGCACTCCAAGCCTTCATATGCCAACACAACCCTGACATCCTTGCAGTGGTGGAAAATTGGCTGATACCTAAAGTTCCTGACTCAGCAGTAACAATACAGGGCTACAATGTCCACAGGCAGGACCGGATATCCAAAAAAGGTGGTGGCTGCACAATCTATATCAAAGACTCCCTGTCTTGGCACCCTGTAGCAACTCCATCACTTTCTGCCTCAGCCCAGATTCTGCCAATAAAAATCGTCCTAGGTCCCAACCATAAAGCCCTGACTATTGTCTCCGTATACATCCAGCCCAGGGACCCTAAACATGGATTCAACAACGTCCTAAACTTTATCAGCTCTTATCCTCCCGAAGCTGAACTTATTCTACTAGGGGATTTCAACATAAACTGGTTAGCATCGAGTGCCAGTGCCTATAAAGACTCCATCTCAGCTGCTAACCTCACGCAAATGGTCAACTCCCCTACTAGGATTAACTACAAGACTGGCACCAGTACCCTCTTGGATTGAGTCCTCACCACTCACCCCACAAGGATTTCTCGTACGACCATTCTCCCAGACTCACTCAGTGGCCACTCCCCAGTCATGTGTGCATGGTCTAAAAAAATTCCTTAAGCCCCCTCCCAAAATTATCACTAGCAGAGTCCTTCCTCGTGGAAAACTTCCACATCTCAAACAACACTGGCTTCTACAGACTGGCTACCCATCTATGAAGCAACAGATGTTAACTTGGCTCTTGATCACTTCATCTCAATTTTCAACAAAGCCTGCAACCTCTTTGCCCCTGCTAAAAGGAGCAAAACAAAATCTATCTCTAACCCATGGGTCACCGTGGCTCTTCTCTCACAGCTGAAACTCAGGGATTACCTCTGGGCAGTTGTCAGGGCCACTGGCAAACAACTGGACATCCAAAATTACAAACAAGCATGAAATGCCTGCACAAAAGCCATACGGCTAATGAAATCCACCTATTACAAAGACGCTCTCACCAATACTTGGGGAAAATGGTCGTGCTTTCTGGGACAATATCAAGGATGTCACAGGAAAGCAGCCAAAAACCTCTCCAGCCATGTTAATGGTTGATGGATCCTCAACCATTGACCCCAAGGTGATCACAAACATCTTTAACATGGCTTTTTCAGACCTTAGTGCTGTTCTACTCCATGACTTTTTCGAAAACAGGACCTACTCCCCAAATACCTCAGCCCCTCAGTCTAACCATCCCCTCTTCTACTTCAGGAAGGTAAGGCTGAATGAAGCTCACCGCTATATTACTGCAACTATCTCTAAATCTATATCTAGTAGTGACACCCTGGACCTTAAGCTTCTGTTGCTCACCCTCGATGAGGTAATTCATCCATTAACAAAAATCCTAAACCTCTCTCTCAGCTGTGGAAAATTCCTGGACCTATGGAAAACAGCCACCATGACACCCGTCCATAAAAGTGGGGACAAGACGATTCACTCAAATTATCGCCCTATCTCCATACTGCCCCCACTCTCTAAGGCACTTGAGCGCATCGTGGCTGATCAACTTACCGACCACTTGGATAAATACAATATACCTTGTCCACAACAACATGGCTTCCAGAAAGGTCACAGCACCACCACAGCCCTTCTTGAGTTCACTGGAGCTTTGCACAAATCCCTTGACAACGGCCTTCTCACTAGGGCCATTTTCACGACCTCTCCAAGGCCTTCTGATACAGTACACCATGGACTACTATACACAACTACTGAATGCCAGGCTATCACCTGACTCTTCTCTCTGGTTTAAAAGCTACTTAGAAAACCGGTCACAGAGAGTAAAAATTGTGGACGCTCTTTCTAACACCCTGCCTGTTTGCTCAGGTGTCCCACAGGGATCCATACTGGAACCCCTCCTTTTTAGCCTTTTCTTAAATTCCCTCCCTTACCACTGCTCTGAGTAGATCATACTATATGCCGATGATGCTGTTGTATTCTCCACTCACAAAGATCCTGCAACTCTTCAACACAACCTTCAACTTGGTTTCAGTTCTGTAGAAACATGGTTTCTTATTCATAAACTGGTCCTCAATGACAAGAAAACCAAATCTATGCTCTTCTGCAGCTCTCATAACCCACACAAGCTACACCACTTGGCTATCTCCACCACCCAGAGGAACACTCTAGATCAGGTAGTGTCCTTCATATACTTAGGGATACAGCTTGACCCTAATCTCTCGTATGGACTTCATGTAGATAATGTAGTTAGAGCTGCTAATACACGGCTTGGTCTCCTCTACAAACACAGACCACACCTCACGCCAGAAGCTTTGAAAGTTGCAGTCCTGAGCTCTGTGATCTCTGTAATAGACTATGGTCTCATCATTTATGGCTCGGCCACAGCCACATCCCTTAGATGCCTCTCAACTGCCTTACATAGAGCATGTCGGCTCATCACTGGTGCTCACCGTCTCACCCACACATGTGACCTGTACACTCAGACTGGCTGGCTTCAACTATCAAACCACATAAAGTTTCTCACCTGCTCCATGGTCAAAAAAATCTACCTTGACCTTGCACCTTCTGGGGTCTCAACTCTGTTACAACACCGATTAACAAATGCGCCTTAGGAGATCCATCCTACAGCTACTGAAAGTCCCCACTGTCACACTTCACAGGGACAATGCTCGTTTGCTTATTGAGCACCACTCTGGTTCAATGGCCTCAGCCCAACCATCTCCTCTGCCCCAACTATTGGTATGTTTAAACTAGGCTCCAGGACTATCTCACTACCAACAACTCCTGTGACTGCCCAACTTAACCTTGTTTCTCCACTTCCTTTCTGCTCTAGTTGTCCCCCTCCCTCCCTCCCTCCTCACTGGATTCTACCCTCACATCTTGGTATACCCAATGCTGCACTTTTCACCATCTCGCCACCCTTCCAACATTCCTTCTCCCCACCCTCTTCCCTCTCCCTATGACTCTGGCACTTCTTATCTGTTGTCTATTTTCTGGCAAATGCCACTGGCTGCCTTGTTACAATGCTACCCTTGAACTGTATTAATCTGTACTCTGTTTGCAAAGTCCACACTGTTGTAATGCCTGTCTTGATGTTCCCCATAATTTGTATTTCTCTGATGTGGAACTTTAGTAAAAGAGCCATGGCACAAAGGTATTTGTAATCCTAGACTTGATAAATAAAAATAAAATAAATAAATAAGTTGCTACACAGGCTCGTAACTTCATAAATTCACAATATTTTCATGCCAGATTTTCAAAATTGTCATTTTTGTACACCTACTTGTAAAAAGTACAGCTGCCATTTTCCACATCCTACCGGAAATGTGTTTCTGCACTTCCGGCACACAATAGCATTGTCGCTGTGGGAAATCAGTGTTCGGAACAGATTATGAAAATGACAATCATACTGTTCATGAGCAGAGGTCCTAAAATGCCTATGTTGATATTTTGGTGATGATAGCCCATCAATTGACTGTGTTACGAGTGTGCATTGGCAGACTGCATGCACGCTGATACCATCGTGCATTTGTGATATTTTCACTCTGGATTTTCACCATTGGTATTTTTCCACACCTCTTGATGAACAGTACAGCTGTCATTTCACATATCCTGCCCAAAATGTGTTTTCGCACTTCTGGAGCAGAATAGCGTGGTCGCTATGTGAAATCCCTTCTTGGGACAGTTTGAGACAATAACAGTGACACTGTACATGAGCAGAGGTGCTAAAATGCCTATGTTGAAAATTTGCTGACAAACGCCCATAAAATGACTGTGTTCCAAGTGTGCATTGCATATTTCCCACGCACCCTTGTAACTTCGCAAATTTGCTATATTTACATGCCACATTTTCAACATTGGCATTTTTTTTACACCTCCTTATGAACTGTACAGCTATCATTTTTCACATCCTGCCCAAAATGTTTTCCCACACTGCACTACCAAAGCTAATGCCAGCGCGACAACTTTCGCCATTGACAAATGCTTGTTTTCTGTTTGTGGTTGCAGCTTGTTTATCTGGTACAGCCACTCTCTGTGGAACAGGTTTTGGTTTTAGTTGGCCTCTAGTATTCCGTGGATTGACTTCATATGCAGTGTTCAATTTTCGCAGCGGTCCCTGAGTATGTTACAGAGAAGCAAGAGATCTCCTGGCAGTCTCCTCTCTAGACTAAATATCACTGTATGTTCCAGGCAATCTGAGTAGGATTGGTCTTTTTAGCCAGTGTAATGTTTTGGTTGCCTTCCTTTGGACACTAGCCACATTGAGTATGTCACCTCTATAACATGGAGCCCAAGTCTGTGGTGCACAGTAAAGATGAGGATGACGTTCTGTAAAGTGCACCAAAAATCTTGTGATTACAATATCTGAAATTCCTACATGAAAGGACAGTTACAGCAGGATCACCATGCATCTCTGGTGTTTCATCAATTATCATGAAATGTCTAGTGCTAGCAGTAATTCAGCACCGTGATCAACATCCCTCTGATGCACCTCAGGCAGATATTTTTCATATGTTTGGCTTTGATTTGGGTATGTTCTGGCTACAGGGACATGATGCCAGAAGAGGTCACTGTTAGGACCATCGGTGGCCTGATTCACACTAACCCCACACTGACCCATGGCAGAAGCAAAGTCATGTGCAGTGCCTTTCTCCTCCTCTTGCTCTCTTTTAAATTATGTCATTGTACAGTAGCTGCCAGTCTAATTTGCAGTGGGCCACATTCAACTTTTGTTAAATGTTCCTTTAATTTTATATGTAACGCATTTCCTATGTGTTCTAAGATTTTGCTTGCAGTTTTTCCAGAAAACACTGGTAGAATAACATGACAGAATTTGCAAATCAAATCAACAAAATAACATCACAGAATTTGCAAATCAAATGCCTTTTGTCATTTATTTCCTCCATAATACAGTTTTTGTTCTCATTGGCTGACTTGTCTACTGTTTTCATTCTCCGTGGCATTTTATCAACATTATTGCACGGATTTGGTTTAGTGTCAAGAGAATTTTTTTTTTTAAATTTAAGTTTATTAAGCATATTAGAAAACATCAGCAGAAGCTAAAACACTAGAATGCACCAAACCATTAACACCACCAAAAAGGAACTTTAATATTGAACTTATTTTAACTGGGCATGTAACTTGCTGACTGTGTAAATGGGGAACAGTTCTCAAGTTTGTGCACGTATTTGATTAGACACACTGCCAAGCAGTTAAAAAGCAGGTACTGTAGTTTAGCAGTTAGTGCAGTTATTTTGATTTAAAAGCAAATGGAAGGGCAGTCTCAGCATTTAACCTGAGGGTGAGCGAAGTCAAGGAAAAGGGGCATTCGTGAACTGCCATAACATTCATTGGTTTTGTTTGTTGAAGCTGCTCAAAGATTGGGTATACTGTGACAAGGGTGATCATTGAGTGACCCCAAAAGGGCGACTCAATCACGGCACATGTCACAGTGGCAATCCGGCAGCTACAGGGACCAGATAGGGTGGGTTGGCTGCGACTGAGTGACTCTGAAAGAGCTACTCAATTGCAGTACATGTCACAGCACAATCCAGCAGCTACAGTGACCGGAAGGGGTGGGTTAGTGACCCTAGTGACAGGAAGTCCTACAGTATGCGTGCGAGTGTGGGAGTGAGCACGCTTGGTGAGGGTGGAGGGATTTGAAGGGTGGTGCTGCAGGTAGGCTGCTGAGCAGGCATCATAGTGTAGCGGGTTGGATCTCTGCTTTGGTGCATAGGGTGCTTGGTGGGTCCGGGCACAGGTTTGTTTTTGTTGCACCTGACCCGAATTTTACTTTTTTTATGTTTTGCCCACCCCTATGATATGCACCCCCCTGGAATTAAGAATCCTTAAGTGGGGGGGGGTACGCATAAATGTAAATAAATGCAAGTCCCTGGTACCATTTTGCTGTGCTCCATGGAGTCAGAGCACTGAAAATGATTTTCAGAACTCTGACTTCACCATCACAGTGATTGCCTTTTGGCGGTCATCATTATCATATGGAACCAAAGATTGCTGTCTTCACTTTGGCTCATCGATGCTTCGGCTGGCATGACCCAGCTATATTTTAAGTCAGCACACACTGAGCATGTTCAACTTTCTGACAGCCACCTTGCCTTCAGCAACCAATGAAAGATGCAGAATCTCAGCAAAATCGAGTGTTCCGCAGTTCTGTGTGCATTGCAGTTCTGGAGTCAGGGAGAAAGAACCTTGCTGTGTCTGCTCTAACTCTGCTGTTTTTGTCAGAAAGAGGAAAGGTGTTTCAAGCAAGTCTTGAAGAAAAGCAGTTTCTTGCAGTTGTGCAGGCTGTGCCAGTTGGCTGGGTTCCACAGATTTGCTATGCAGGGAAAGGGAAGAAAAAGAGCATTGTGAAGGCAAGATGGAGGAGGGAACCTGGCCTGCCCTACAGTACTGTTGTGCTGTTTGTTGTACTCAAATCTTCCAAAACAAAAGTTTTTGTAGTTTTTTTCATAGGGTACCTAAACCACAAATCATGTCAATAACTTTATCAAATTGTAGTTTTGATGATTATGGGTGGCTGGGTCAGGGTACTGCCACCTTGTCTCACCCCCCCAATCTTGTGATATACTTGATCCAATTGCAGTATGGCTTTACTGGGTGGCGGTGGGTGCTTGCCTAAGCCCCTTCCTAAATCCTGTGAAACACTTTATCCACTTGCAATGTAGTTTTTGTGACAGCTGAGCCCCTTTTGTGAAAGGTTTTATCTGATCACAGCAAGCTACCTATAACTGCCATAAAGATGAAGCAATGGTATCCTGAAAGGGAAGCAGGAAGGACTTGGAGAGGAGGAGCGGCAGGAAAAGATTCCACTATGGTACCCATCCCCACAGCAAGTAGCAGTTCTGCAAGTATCAGTCATAGTCATGTGGCCCCTAGTGGGGGTGATGTACATGGTGAGGATGTTAGAGGGCAAGGCAGAGACAGAGAGTGGTGGTGCTGGTGGTGGTGGGTCTAAGATTTGGTGGCATACTAGGGCAGGTTGTATAATTGTGTGCTAAAGAAACTATGGGGATTTGTAATCCACAAAAGTTAGCTTGTTGTATGCTGACTGCAAGCAGGAGTTTTCCCAATCAGTCACTGTCAGTGTATTGTTGTGCATTTGGAGGTGATGAAACCAGCTGGAACAGAGCAGAAGCAAACTAGTCTTTCTACTGTTTATGGTCCTCTTCCTCTCCAAGTTCCTTACTTTCCTCTACTAACCATGGTGGTGATGTAATGCCCAGGTATCCTCCATCCCATTCCAAAGATGTACAGGCAAGCCCTCCACCTGAGTGTCATGTGTGAACCACACAATAGCAGCTGGCAGTGCCAAGTGGACTGCCTACTAAGAAACCTGTACACCTGCACTATGATGAGTACCATGGGCAATTTCCTGTCCACCACCACTGGTTTGAGGCACTATATATTGTTCATTCTCCAAGTGTACCCATAGGTTCTCCAAGTGTACCCACAGGACCCAAATCAGGAGGGAGTCTGGGTCTGACACGACTGTTATCCTGTCACCTGAGGAAAATAATTTTTTGGTGTAGACAGGTAGGTGCTGCTTTTGGTATACAAAAGCAAACCACTAGTATGTCCACCACCAGAACAGCTTCTTGCAGTGGAGGAGACTGTCATGGGAAAGAGGATATAGATGTGGCGGTGCTGTGGATACAGAAGAGGGAAGCAGAAGAACAGAAAAAGGAGGAATCAACAGCAAAAGAGAATGGAAAACTAGAAGCATCAGGTGAGAGTGAGGTGGAGATGGGTAGGAAAGGAGAAGTAGCAGAGGAGAAGCAGGGAGCATTGGAGGAGCAAGCAGGAGAAGGGGATGTGATGCGCTCAAGAGAAGATGATGTTACGATGTTGATGCACCAAAGGTCCGAATTAAATTTCGGAGAGGAAAACTGCTATTCGGACAAGGAGAGGCAGGAGTCGACTTAGTATTTCAATGCCTGCAGGGGGCATTTATTTGGTACCAAGGGGTAGACAGTCACAGTCACAAGAAGGAGGAGGGGATGCCTGATTAACAATAGGGCAATGGAACAGGGAAATACTGAAATACTTTCTATCTACCACTTTTACGTTTACCACTGCAAGCAAAAACTTTAGGCCTACTGCCACTCTTATTCTAATACTAGTTTATACTGTACTTCTAAACTCTAAACAAGAATCCATTCTTATTCTGATACTAGTTTACACTGTATTTCTATACTCTAAACAAGAATTCAGTCACATGGGCTACTCAGCACTACATTAAGGTGATCAGCATCACACATCTACAACAGAGTCCAGATTTTACAAGAGTCCAGAGATCCGGCATCTTCATATACACCGTTGTTCTTCATTGGTAGATACAAGGGAAATAAAACAGAACTGTAGAACCCTAATCTCAATTCCCAGCAAGAACCTAGATAAGGCCACTGTGGTGGTGAGAGGTTTGGTAAACAGACCATATATCTTCGCTAAAAGCCCACTCTCTCCGAGGCTGCCGGAATGTAGAACCAAAGCAACTGGTTCCTGAAATAACACACACTGAAGCAAGAGGTTCCTCAGCCAAAACCCACTTCTAGGGTTGCCAAGGATGAAGAAAGACCAAGATCTGCGTGGCAATGAATCCAATGGAGGACTACCACAATCCGACTGATGCTGCAGCACTCCAAGGGCCAGCTGGACTCGGAAGGAACTCTGACAGGACCAGAAACCATAAGAATCTGAAGAGTTGATGGTTGACTCTGCAATCCTAGGATCAGGAACTAACACAAAACAAAGAAACGGCGGACGTGTCCTGGACTGGGCTTCGACGGACTCGACTTTCGGCGAACGACCAGGTGGGGGCACAGAACAGGTTCTCCAAGATGAGCTCCCTCTCTTCTGTAGAGGCCGACCAACTTCGGGACATCTGGAACAGGAACCATACGGAACGACACTGGCATGGCTGTCATGATGCGTTTCAGCGGACGTACTTTCAAGCTGTGAAAACAAGAAAAACGGCGGATACGACTTGTACGACTGACGACGGACTCGACTTTGGCGGACGACACAAACGGATGGGATGAGTTGATGGATGATCTTCCTGAAGTGAAGAATGTTGGAAGGATGTCTTCCTCTGAGTAGAGACTGATTCTGAGCACGTGGTGTAACAGACCACACTAGGAGACTGCAGTGTGGTAGAAGATTGAGACTGTCTTCGTACAGTAGTAAACATATAACTGAAGAATGCCCAAAGAACTGTGGAATAGTACAATAATTTGCTGGAGGAGGGCAAATTATAACTTCCGAGGTGATTGTTACTGATAAGGGCCAATGTCCAGGTGCTTAGATCAATAGTTCAGGTACTTCAGACAATGGTTCAAGTACTTAGGACAATAGTTCAGGTACTTAGGGCAATAGTTCAGGTACTTAGGACAATAGTTCAGCACAAGCAGTACAGTAATCACAGTAATTTCACAGTATAGGCAAATAGAACACTCTCAAAGGAACCCCTGTTTCTATAGGTAGGGTATTCTTGGATAGGACCCTTACTGTATGTTGTGGCTAGGGAACCTTTAGTACCACTAGGCTGGCTTGCCCTATTCCACTAGGTCGGGGCCTCCCTTTAGTACCACTAGGCTGGCTTGCCCTATTCCGCTAGGCCGGGGCCTCCCTTTAGTACCACTAGGCTGGCTTGTCCTATTCTGCTAGGCTGGGGCCTCCCTATAGTACCACTAGGATGGCTTGCCCTATTCTGCTAGGCCGGGGCCTCCTATAGTACCACTAGGCTGGCTTGCCCTATTCTGCTAGGCTGGGGCCTCCCCTTAGACCAGGTTTTACCTCGAGCCCCAATGCCCTACCTTTATCTTGGGCCTGAAGCCCCTCGTTAGCTTTGGCCTGGTGCCCCACCTTAGATTGGGCCTGGTGCCCCAATTTACAATTGGCCTGGTGCCCCTCGAAATACTGGGCCTGGTGCCTCACTTTATACTGGGCCTGGTGCCCCTCGAAATACTGGGCCTGGTGCCCCACCTTAGATTGGGCCTGATGCCCCAATTTACAATGGGCCTGATGCCCCTCAACACTTTGGGCCTGATGCCCCACTTTATAATGGGCCTAATGCCCTACTTTATATTTGGGCCGGAATTGCCCTTTTAAATACTGTTGCCCCTATAAATTCTGCAGGCTCCCAAAGCCTGCTGTCATATCTAGGCAAATCCTGCCTTAGTCCCACCCTTAATAAATATTCATAGGCCTTCAAAATGGCCTTAATCGCTAGTCTTGCTTTTGGCCCCTCCCAGGCATTCAGCTAACCCGCCTCCTTTATTATTATTAAAATTGCGGGTTCTAGTGACCCGATGCCTCTGCAGGGCTTGGCCGCCTATCGTAGCGCCTACTGCGCTTTAAAACAAATTCAGTCCCCTTTGAATACAGGCGGTCAGCTAGCGTGTGCTGCTGCCGACTCACCGCCTTCATGCCCTTTTTTCGGGAGTCTCCTGCTGTCGCTGGGAGGTGGGAGGTGAGCTGCAGAGGAGGAATGTGCAGGCGAGAGGACAACTCTGGGGGGCCTAAGACAGCTGACTGGAAGATGCAGCTTGCTTGCTGCCGACGTGGGACTGAATTAAACTTTTTAAAATGCCTCGGGGCTTAAATAAACAATCGGGGGGGGCAAAACAAATAACTGGAGGGCTTTTAAGCCCTAGAAATGCAGGGAAAATGGGTGTTTTTCTTCGTGGTGCCCCAATGGCACCACCGACAACTTCACCTCCAGCAGGCTTCTTTAGGCAGTGGAGGCAGAGCAGGCACACAGGTAAGTCCTCAGGGACAGCTTCAACCCTCCAGGTAAGCCCTTTCCTTATCCCTCTGACTTACTGTGTCCTCTCCTCAACAGCTGCCCAGGAACTGACCAACTGAACTGTTATGGAATTATTTTTAAAGAGTTAAAACTGACTGGGTTCTAGAATGGCTAGATTGGAAAGCTGTGCATGAGCCACTCAGCACAGCGTTCCATCAAACCATTATGACATGGAATCTTACAAAATCTATCTTTTGACCAGCTGTAAGTGCACAGGTGCACTTTTTCTAGTATTACAGTGTTTTGTGTGAGTAGGGAGGTTGACTTTATGTCTAGGGGCCCTTCACAGCACTCTGCTGCCTAGCCCTGCAGCAGGTACCTAAGCTCCTGTGTATTCTGCTTCATTTAATTTATTTTATTTTTCTGAATGACTACCTTTGGGGCATTACAGGAAGAAAAGCAGAGGTTGAAAGTCTGCTGTTAGTTACAACAAGCTCCTTTGATGATTAGTATGACTCTGTGGAATGGAGGCTACCACTGCCACCACCAGTATGGGGGTACAGGAGAGGGAAAGTAAGAGAAGCAATGAAGATGGGAAAAGAACAAAAACAACTTGTTGAAGCAGGAACATCCAAATCCCAGGCCAAATACCCAGTCCCACCAGATAAATGTGGTACTACTGCTACTGCTGTTGCTTCTGGTGATCATGTGGAGCAGCCACATCATTCCTCCCCATGACCAGGAAAAAGAAATCTTGCAGTGGACCCTAGTTCTTCTGAGGCCCCACAGTCCCTCGGGCTGTTGGTCATATAGCTAAGATAGCCAAGAGATGTTCTGCAGTATGAAAGTGTGATAGGGAGATCCTGCCACTGTTGAGGACCAACCTTTCTTAAATTTGTTGCAGTAGTTCTTCTATTTCTTTTGTCTATAATAAAACTTTACTAACCATGTTCACATAAAAAAACTATAACAATCTAAAAACAACAGTTAAATCAATGTTATTGATACATCAAAAACTAAATATCAGTTATCAGTTTTGAAAAATCAAAAATCCTGATTTCAACAACAGCTAAAGACAATATAATAGTCATACAATGGGGATAACCTAACAAAGTGTCAATAACTAATAGATTTGGGAATGTTCCAGGTAAACCTAGTATACAGAAGAAAAAAAAGAAAAAAATTAATAAATAATTAAATACATTTCAAGGCAAAATACTTAAGGTACAAACTCGGGGTTGACCTCGAGCTGGTAATTGATCCAAGGCCTAATTTTCCATACAGACCCACTCCTAGCCAGCAATCTAAAATGAACTTTTCAATTCCATACACAAAATTTACTATCTTATACCACGGTCCTGAGTAGGACTGTCGTCTGCATCCATAATTTACTTATTGCTTTTGCACACAAAATCAGAAGAAGCAGCAAGCGGATCTGACGCCGAGAAAGCAAAAAGGAATCAAGCCCAGCAGAAGCACCAACTTTTCTGACAAATGTACTTCCTCTCCAGATATCCCTTGCAAATCACCTGAGCCAACTGCCAATATTGCTGTATCTTTGGGCACCCCCCAAAAATAGGCCTCTGATCTGCTTGCTATTCTCCACACCCCAGCCAGCAACCCGCACACTGATAACCTTTATACTTAGCTACACGTACCGGAGAAAGAAAAAACTGAGACCTGCACTTCCAGGATAATTCTTTTAATAGGGGATAATAGATAACCAGTAATGAAATAAGGCCGATTTGGATCATTCTTCCCAGGTACTAAACCCCCCCCCCCCAGCTCCCGTTCCCAACTAACATATATAAATTTAGTGACATCAGACTTACTGGCACGTAAGTCAGCATATCAGTTCCCCACTAAATGACTTAACTCTTCACCTCTCTGTGCCACCATGGTGATATGGATCCCTGAGGAATCCAAAGTGTCATGAAGAGTGGAAACATAAGGGAGAGTATGAAGATAAGAACTCAACTGTTAAAACCTATAATGATCCAACTTCCCCAAACTGTATCATGCCTGGAGGTCCCCCAATGTCAAAAAACCTTTAGAATTGAAAAGTTGAAAATAATACTCTAACCCTGAGAAGGCAGAAGTACTTAATGAGTACTTCTGTTTAGTGTTCACAAGGGAGAGGGATGGGCCCATTTCTGCAGGGAAAGGGGTGCAGGCATGGGGTGAGATAACCACAGACAGGGTCATCATGGTGGAAAGGGTGCTGGAGCACCTTAGGTCCCTGAGGGTAGACAAGGCACCTGGGCCACATGGGGTATATCCCGGGACTGAGGAAGCTTGCAGAGGTCCTGGCACAGCCACTGGTAGATCTGTTCAATACCTCACTAATACGGGATGTGTGCCCAGAGACTGAGGGAGGCACACGAGTACCTCCACAAAAGTGGGCCCAAGGATGAACCAGGGAACTACAGACCAGTGAGCCTCACCACAATTGTGGGAAACTGATGGAATCTGTCCTCAAAGACAGGCTGGTGCAGTTTCTTCTGGATAATGATCTGCAAGATGACAGACAGCATGGGTTAATTGCTGACAGATCCTGTCATACAAACTTGGTTGATTTTTTGACTGGCTCACAAATGCACTGGACAAGGGCCATGCGGTAGATGTAGTCTATCTAGATTTCAGCAAGGCCTCTGATTCAGTGCCACATCAAAGGTTGTCCTGCAAGTTGAGGAGTCTTGGTATAGGGTGGAAGCTCACCGATGGGTAGAAAACTGGCTGAGGACAGGCAGCGGAGGGTAGTTGTGAGGGGGAGCATCAGAGCCCAGGGCAGTGGCAAGTGGTGTCCCACAGGACTCAGTACTGGGATCAGTCCTGTTTGACATTTTCATCACAGACATAGCGGTTGGGATAAAGAATAAGATCAGTCTCTTCACCGATGACACCAAGATCTGTGCTGAGGTGGATGGGGAGGAGGGGCAATTACTGCAGGAGGACTTGGCAAGATTTGAGGAGTGGTCACACACCTGGCAGCTTGGGTTCAATGCCAAGAAGTGCAAGGTGATGCATTTCAGAGCCAAAACCCAGGATACAGCTACTGGATGGATGGTATCAAACTGTCCACATCCAATGAGGAGAAGGATCAGGGGTGCTGGTGACCAGGAATTAAACCACTCAGCCCAGTGTAGGAAGGCAGTTAAGGCTAACAAGATGCTAGGATGCATAGCAAGGTGCAATACATCCAGATGTAGCGAAGTCATATTGCCCCAGTACAGGACCCTGGCGAGGCTGCACTTGGAGTACTGTGTGCAGTTCTGGCACCAATACTTGAAAAGGGATATAAACCTACTGGAGGCAGTGCAGCAAAGAGCAACAAAGATGATCCAGGGGTTGGGGGATAGAACTTATGAGGAAGGATTAAAAGAGCTCAACATGTACACCCTGGAGGATAGAAGAGAGAGAGGGGACATGACTGAGACCTTCAAGTACCTGAATGGGGACGAACAAAGTAGGCTTCCAGGGTGGGTTCACTCTCCAGAACGGCAGAGATACCAGAGGACACTGTCTGAAGTTAAAGGGGCAGATTCAGGAGGAAAGGAGGAGGAGGAGGCACGACTGCCTGAGCAATTCGATCAGTGCAGACTGTGGGTGCTTCAAGGCGGAGGGACATGTTCAAGGGAAAGTATTTACCGAGGGCAGTTGGGGAGGGAAGAGTTAATGGGATGGGGCAGCTGCTGTCTAATGGGCTGAAGTGCTGCACACTTGAGCAGACTAGATAGACCATACGGCCCATATATGCTGGCAATTTTGTATGTTTGTATGTACGTAACCCCAAGTGGGCCTAATTCCAAAGAAAAATGTCAGATTTATAAAATTGAGTATCATCATCCCATGCAAGTGCTGTAATTAATAAACTGCATAACTACTCTTGTATATTGGTAAAAATGAACAAGTGGGATTCAAAGCACAGAAGTTGCATGCAAAATATGATCCACATTATGCAGGTCATCTGGTGCAAACTCTATATCTTTCAATGTGCAGAGTAACAAGGATTAGTCCAAAACACACAATACACAAGAAAACTGCCTCAGAATACCAAACCAAATTAGAAGACCAACCCTCCAGCATAGGTGAAAGATATAATACTTCATCTCGAACCCTGGGGTATTGACCCCACCAGAAAAAACGTAAAATTGCTTTTACCATTCACTGATCAGTGCCTTTAATGGGAGAATAGGTAGAGTTTGCAAGAAAAATAAAAATTTAGGAAGTATCATCATACGAATAGTCCCTGCACGATGCCAAAAAGAAAGAGGTAAAGTCGACCATGACTATAGGTTATTGTGAATCTCCTGGGTTAAAGACTCAAAATTAAGCACATCAATATGATCCAAGATTTCCGTTAAATTCACTTCCAGGTATCTTATATAATTCCTAGCCCATTTTATGGGAAGGAGATTACATATTTCTACAGGCAGTTCTTCTATTTCTTAGACTAATTTATGCTTTACAATTTCTAGTCCATAAGGGTGGCCACCTATGAATGCCCCTCCTTTTTGAAAATGCTATAGTGTCCTCTTTAATTTTCCTTTTCCTCTCAGGTTCTTGTACAGGGAGGCTATTGTGGCAACCTCCGAGCTGACGTAAAACAACAGGCTTTGTTCCTCATTGTTGGATTTAGTATGCAATAGCACTATGTCATAAAATATCTTGATGTATTTGCCTTATGTGTATGAAATCTGTAAATGTTGAAAATAACGAGCACTAGATGTTTTGATAAATGTAAAAAGTTACTAGAGGACTGTATTATAAAAATTAAATTACCGGGTAGAGATATCAGAAAACGCCATTGTGTTATTTAAAATGCATGTAAATTACAAATTGTTTGAGAGGCCCTTTAGCTAATGCATTCCTGCTTTAAGCTGAACTAGCCTAAAATTTCATGTTGATTTGCATATACATCCCATGATGCTTTGCATTATGGAGGTATGTAGGGATGCAACGAATTTAAGTTTCTCCATCGGTGCCGTGCTGGCGGCAAATTCGCTATAGAGTAATTTGCTAAATTTTCCGCATAAGGCAGAATTTCCTAGGAGAAATTTCACCTTCCACGGTGAAATTTCACCTTCTGTGGGCAAAATTCTGCATTCCATGGTGAAATGTTGCCTTCCACAGGTGAAATTCCACCTTCTGCGGATGAAATTTTACCTTCCATGGGTGAAATTTTGCCACTGAAGACTGAATTTCGCTACAAAAGGTGAAATTTCGCTGTCCCACCAGGTGAAATTTCACCACTCCGCCCGGTGAAATGGGTGGAATTTTGCAGATTACTTCATGAAATTTCTCTCACTTCGCTCTACTAGGTATGTGTGATGCTTTATTTCTTTGAAACTTTGCTTTATTGCCAATGCCCTTTGGGTTAACTCTTGCTTCAGTGCTTTTAAACTGAGGTTCTTTGTCTTTCGCTTGTTATGGGGGTTTTCTTTTTTGAGCTCCCCATCACCCAAACATACAAGACCAACATAGGGAATTAAATAATTTTACTAAAGAGATAGCTCAGTAGATCAGTGGGTCAGTAGGTGCTGACTAAGTGCAGAGGAAGGACATGCATAGTCTGTTGCTGCAAAGTGATGAATGAAGAAGGGATATGCCAATGCTTAAGGTTATTGCCTGTGTTTTAAATCAACATCAGACAGAGATTGTGTGTGGAACCTGCAGTTCTGTGTCTGTTCCATCTGTTATCCCACAAACCCTCCACAGGAAGCATTTTAGGATGACCCCACAAATCCACTGAGAGCATATTGCAATATGTGAGAAAACAAGCAGCAGAGGTAAATCCACATGGACATTGGGAGCCAGTGTTCTGATTGATATTCTAAGGTGTGAGCACTGCATTTTGCCAGCAGTCACATCCCTTCACAATCTACACACAGCTCAAACTCAGCAGCAGCTGCCATGTATGGATAGTGAGATTAAATGTTTTTTAAATTATGCAGCCCCATCGCAGCAGCTATCAAAGGCAACTAACACTAGTAGCTCTCCTTCAAGCACACCACTCCAATCAACACCACCAGCAACAAGACTAGGTAGGGATAATAGTGATAGTGGATGCAGTAGGAGTACCAGTACTATTCCAGAATGTACTGCCACCAAACAAACCGCACTCCTGGAGTCATTACATGCCCATACAAAAATGCCACATCTAGATACTGTGTGAATCACCCAATTGATTGGTGAGCTGATGGCACTTGATCTGCAGCCATTCTCCACGATGGAAGACACCGCTTTCAAAGATCGTATATTAGCTGAAACTAGGGATGGACGGATATGTCCATTTAAAATCAGAACCCCTCCTGGATCCCATGATGTCTGTCAGACGCTGGTAAAAGAACTCTGCCATAAAGTGTACCAGGTCAGTGAAAATACCTCTCCCATCTGCAAAACCACCTCTGCTCCTGTAAAATCCCAAAGGAAATGCCAATAATAGTAATAAAAGATCATTTCATTTATTTCATTTTGGACTGGATGTTTTCACTGCCTCCTAGCCTATTTCCAGTTTCCGCTTTTCAGCAGCACTCAAGTTGCATGCTTAAACTTCTGCTGCAGAGCATGGGAACATAATTTCAGTTGGCAGCAGCACAGAAATGGCTGGTCCTTTGTGGTCGGTCAGTCCATCATGGTTGGTCAGTCAATCAACAGATCAGAACTGGTCAGCCAGCCAAGGGAGGAGATAGTCAGTAGTTACACTGGGCAAATGGGACAGCAGTTTATGGCTGGCTGAAGTAGGCAAGCAGTTGATGGCATCAGTCTTGCAACGGATGATGATGGACCAGCCTGCCCAGGAGATAAAGGTTTGTTTTTCAGGTTAGGAAATTTGCAGTTTATGGTGTGCATTGGGGGTATTACATGCACTGCAGTAAAGTTTGAGATGGATACAGAATTTGTTTGGGTGGATAGGGACACTGTGCATTGCAAGCAGCAGTTAGTTGCCATGACTGGGCTAGGGAAGGGGGCCAAAACAGAAACATAGAAACATAGAATTTGACGGCAGATAAGGATCACTTGGCCCACCTAGTCTCCCCATTTCCTTACCTAATGGATAAGCTGCAGATCCTAGTTAATCAACAGCCTACTTCCTCCTACCCCCACTAGAATTGCTTTATGTCGGTCCCATGCCTCTTGAATTCCCCCACTGTTTTTAACTCCACAACCTTTTCAGGAAGGCTGTTCTATGTTTCTACACTCTCTCCGTGTTATCACTAAGGCGGAGAAGGGGGAAGATAGCAGAAAACTAGGGCAGAAATTGGAAATATGGGCCAAGAAAGTGGGCAGAAATGGGAAATCCTGGGTAGGGAGTGGTAGAAATGAGAAATCTGGGGCAGGGAAAAGGCAGAAATCTGAAAACAGGGAAGGAGGGGCAGAAATGTAAGAAGTACGGCTGGGAGGGATAGAAATTGGGCTGGCAGTATAGCCTAGAGGTTAGAGTAATGACCTGAGAATGAATTTAGTACATCCAGCAGACCAGACCTGGGTTTGAGTCTCACAACCTTCACTTGCATACTGTGTAACTCTGAACAAGTCACTTAACCGATCAGTGCTCCCAGGTTGCCCCTGAAAACAGGCAGGTGGGCCTTACCCAGTTACCAAAGACTAAAATAAAAAACAATATTGATATGCATACTGAGAAGGAAGTTGGCTGAGATTTGTGTAACCATGTCTTACACAGAAGGTAATAGAACAGAGAACAAGGAAGAAAAGACAGAGTAAACAACTGAATAGAAAAGGCAACACACACATCTTAGAAAAAAGTCTTAATTTTTTTATTTTTAGTGCATTTTGTGAATTGTTTGGTATTTTCTAAAGATTTCCTAAAGGTTCTGATTTGAAGCAGAACCAATCAGAATTAATCAGGACTCTGACCCCGATCCTGGTCTTGATAAGGGTCCGGACCTTTTCAGGTCTGCCCATCCCTAGCTGAAACCTAAATACAGCATTCCATCACGCTTCATGTTTTCTTGGCCTGTTATCGCCACAATATATTAGGCTGTATGCATGCAGATGGTGACCCTTCTAATGCAGGCAGAGGAGGATATGTGCATTTCACTAGTGACATCTAGAGCAGTACTGCGAATCAAAGTTTCCTGAGTCTCATTACTCACTGCGTTGTGTAAAACACCAGCAGCACCACCACTGCCCCACCTCCATCACCAACACCAGCCCCTGCAGGAATTATCGAAGCAGATAGCCGCACAGAGGAACAGCACTATACGGAGTGCCTTACTTAATGTGTCAGTCATGGAGGGAAACACAGTGGAGAGAACATTCTGCACTTCATACAATCAGTGCTGTATATCTGGATATACCCGCACAACCTGAAGGTGGGAATCTTTGTGTCAGACAGTGGGATTAACATGCTGAAGGGCAAGGCTATGAATGATGGGGGTTTCTGCCATGCACCTTGTTTCTCACTTGCACTGAATATGGTGATAACTTATGTGCTTGAGAAACATGCAGAGTTAAAAGAAATACTGGACACTGTTCAGGGCATTGCAATAAATTTTCATCATTGCCCAAAACATGCTGAGCTCCTCCGGCATTACCAACAGGATCCCAATATACCACAACCCTGCTTAATTAAAGATGTGGCAATAAGGTGGAACTCTATCTTTTATATGGTGGAAAGATTGTTGGAACAGAGAGCTGTACTCCAGGCTATAGAATTTACTGATGTGCCTTGTGGGGATAGTTGTCCCAGGTGCAGTGGTGTGCTGCAAATGCTGGTTCCACTTCTAAGACATTATGAACAGGCCACCAAAGATCTGTCTGCTGAATTTGCTACTTTTGTATGGTCCTACCAATGGCGAGTCTACTTGAGCAACACACACAATGTTATATGACATCTACCACAACAACAACCCAACAAAGCAAGGCCACTCACAGTGGTGCCAGTGGTGATGTTTGTAGATGTGGTGGTGCCTGTGGAGTCGGTAGTGATGGAGGTGAGGATACTGACCAGAGCAGTGGTGATTAGACTATTATTGCTGGACTAGGGATGATGGTGGTGGTGTTGGTGGTGGTGATACTAATTCATCACCTCAGCAGGAGCCAAAGCTGGATGCAATCCTTATTGTGGAAGTGTCAGAAATGTTTCTATCATAACCAGAAGAACTATTTCAAACTATTCATCTGGACACCCAATTTAGCATGGCAATATTACTGAATCCCATTTATTTATTTATGTAAAATGTGGTAACAGAAGTGAAATCACCTTTCTGGACACATTAATAAAATGACAGTGCCAGTGTTCTTGAGGTGGCCTCTCAAAAAGCCTATGTTCCAAATTTGGTGGAAAAATCCAACAAATGCCTGTTTACAGTGTGTGTTGTGCAGTTGCTACACAGGCTTGTCACTTCATGAATTGGCAATGTTTTCATGCCAGATTTTCAACATTGTCATTTTGTACACCTCCTTGTGAACAATACAGCTGTCATTTTCCACATCCTGCCGAAATGTGTTTCCGCACTTCCGGCACACAATAGTGTGGTCACTGTGTGAAATCAGTGTTTAGGCCAGATTATGAAAATGACAGTGACACAGTTCATGAGCAGAGGTCCTAAAATGCCTATGTTGAAAATTTGGTGACAATACTCCATAAAATGACTGTGTTACGAGTGTGCATTTGCAGATTGCACGCACGCTCATACCGTCGTGCCTTTGTGATATTTTCACTCTTGATTTTCACCATTGGTATTTTTCCACACCTCTTGATGAACGGTACAGCCATCATTTCACATATCCTGCCCAAAATGTGTTTTCGCACTTCTGGCGCAGAATAGCGTGGTCGCTGTGCGAAATCACTTCTTGGGACAGTTTAAGGAAATAACAGTGTCACTGTACATGAGCACAGGTGCTAAAATGCCTATGTTGAAAATTTGCTGCTGAACGCCATAAATGTCTGTGTTCCAAGCATGCATTGCATAATTCCCACGCACCCTTGTAACTTTGCAAATTTGCTATATTTACATGCCACATTTTCAACACTGGCATTTTTTTTACACCCCCTTATGAGCTGTACAGCTGTCATTTTTCACATCCTTCCCAAAATGTTTTCCTGCACTGCACTACCAAAGCTAATGTCAGCACGACAACTTTCGGCATTGACAAATGCATGTTTTCTGTTTGTGGTTGCAGCTTGTTTATCTGGTACAGCCACTCTCTGTGGAACAGGTTTTGGTTTTAGTTGGCCTCTAGTATTCCATGGATTGACTTCATATGCAATGTTCAATTTTCGCAGCAGTCCCTGAGTATGTTGCAGAGAAGCAAGAGATCTCCTGGCAGTCTCCTCTCTAGACTAAATATCCCTGTATGTTCTAGGCAGTCTGAGTAGGATTGGTCTTTCTAGACTATGTAACATTTTGGTTGCCTTCCCTTGGATATTAGCCACATTTGTATGTCACCTCTGTAACTTGGTGCCCAAGTCTGTGGTGACAGTAAAGATGAGGCTGACGTTCTGTAAAGTGCATTGAAACCTTGTGATTACAATATCTGAAATTCCTACATAAAAGAACAGTTACAACAGGATCACCATGCACCTCTGGTGTTTCATCAATTATCATGAAACGTCCAGTGCTAGCAGTAATTCAGCACCGTGATCAGCATCACTGATACACCTCAGGCAGATATTGTTCATACGCTTGGCTTTGATTTGGGTATGTTCTGGCTACAGGGACATGATGCCAGAAGAGGTCACTGTTAGGACCATCAGTGGCCTGATTCACACTAACCCCAGACTGACCCATGACAGAAGCAAAGTCATGTGCAATGCCTTTCTCCTCCTTTTGCTCTCTTTTAAATTATGTCATTGTACAGTAGCTGCCAGTCTAATTTGCAGGGCCACATTCAACTTTTTGCAAATGTTCCTTTAATTTTATATGTGACTCATTTCCTATGTGTTCTAAGATTCTGCTTGCAGTTTTTCCAGAAAACACTGGTAGAATAACATGACAGAATTTGCAAATCAAATCAACAAAATAACATCACAGAATTTGCAAATCAAATGCCTTTTGTCACTTATTTCCTCCATAATACAGTTTTTGTTCTCATTGGCAGACTTATCTACTGTTTTCATTCTCTGTGGCATTTTATCAACATTATTGCACGGATTTGGTTTTGTGACAAGAGAATTTTTTTTTGAAACTTAAGTTTATTAAGCATATTAGAAAACATGAACAAGAGCTAAAAGACTAGAATGCACCAAACCATTAACACCACCAACCAGGAACTTTAATATTGAACTTATTTTAACTGGGCATGTAACTTCCTGACTGTGTAAATGGGGAACAGTTCTCAAGTTAGTGCACATATTTGATTAGGCACATTGCCAAGCAGTTAAAAGGCAGGTACTGTAGTTTAGCAGTTAGTGCAGTTATTTTGATTTAAAAGCAAATGGAAGGGCAGGCTCAGCATTTAACTTGAGGGTGAGCGCGAAGTCAAAGACCAAGGGGCATTCAGTGAACTGCCATGACCTTCAGTGGTTTTTGTTTGTTGAAGCTGCTCCAAAGATTGGGTATACTGTGACAAGGGTGACTGCGATTGAGTGACCCCCAAAAGGGCGACTCAATCACGGCACATGTCACAGTGGCAATCCGGCAGCTACAGGGACCAGATAGGGTGGGTTGGCTGCGACTGAGTGACTCTTGAAAGAGCTACTCAATTGCAGTACATGTCACAGCACAATCCAGCAGCTACAGTGACCGGAAGGGGTGGGTTAGTGACCCTAGTGACAGGAAGTCGCTACAGGTATGCACACGGGGTGGGAGGAGCACGCTGATGAGGGGTGGGAGGATTTGAGGGTGGTGCTGCAGGTAGGCTGCTGAGCTGGCCTCATAGTGTAGTGGGTTGGCTCTCTGCTTTGGTGCTTAGGGTGCTTGATGGGTCTGGCACAGGTTTGTTTATGCAGTAGGAGTACCAGTGCTATTCCAGAATGCACTGCCACCAAACAAACCGCACTCCTGGAGTCATTACATGCCCATACAAAAATGCCACATCTAGATACTGTGTGAATCACCCAATTGATTGGTGAGCTGATGGCACTTGATCTGCAGCCATTCTCCACGATGGAAGACACCGGCTTTCAAAGATCGTATATTAGCTGAAACTAGGGATGGACGGATATGTCCATTTAAAATCAGAACCCCCCCTCCTGGATCCCATGATGTCTGTCAGACGCGGGTAAAAAAGAACTCTGCCATAAAGTGTACCAGGTCAGTGAAAATACCTCTCCCATCTGCAAAACCACCCTGCTCCTGTAAAATCCCAAGGAAATGCCATAATAATAGTAATAAAAGATCATTTCATTTATTTCATTTTGGACTGGATGTTTTCCTGCCTCCTAGCCTATTTCCAGTTTCGCTCTTTTCAGCAGCACTTCAAGTGTGCATGCTTAAACTTCTGCTGCAGAGCATGGGAACATAATTTCAGTTGGCAGCAGCACAGAAATGGCTGGTCCTTTGTGGTCGGTCAGTCCATCATGGTTGGTCAGTCAATCAACAGATCAGAACTGGTCAGCCAGCCAAGGGAGGAGATAGTCAGTAGTTACACTGGGCAAATGGGACAGCAGTTTATGGCTGGCTGAAGTAGGCAAGCAGTTGATGGCATCAGTCTTGCAACGGATGATGATGGACCAGCCTGCCCAGGAGATAAAGGTTTGTTTTTCAGGTTAGGAAATTTGCAGTTTATGGTGTGCATTGGGGGTATTACATGCACTGCAGTAAAGTTTGAGATGGATACAGAATTTGTTTGGGTGGATAGGGACACTGTGCATTGCAAGCAGCAGTTAGTTGCCATGACTGGGCTGGGAAGGGGCCAAAACAGAAACATAGAAACATAGAATTTGACGGCAGATAAGGATCACTTGGCCCACCTAGTCTGCCCATTTCCTTACCTAATGGATAAGCTGCAGATCCTAGTTAATCAACAGCCTACTTCCTCCTACCCCCACTAGAATTGCCTTATGTCGGTCCCATGCCTTCTTGAATTCCCCACTGTTTTAACTCCACAACCTTTTCAGGAAGGCTGTTCTATGTTTCTACACTCTCTCGTGTTATCACTAAGTGGAGAAGGGGAAGATAGCAGAAAACTAGGGCAGAATGGAAATATGGGCCAAGAAAGTGGGCAGAAATGGGAAATCCTGGGTAGGGAGTGGTAGAAATGAGAAATCTGGGGCAGGAAAGGCAGAAATCTGAAAACAGGGAAGGAGGGGCAGAAATGTAAGAAGTACGGCTGGGAGGGATAGAAATTGGGCTGGCAGTATAGCCTAGAGGTTAGAGTAATGAACTGAGAATGAACTTAGTACATCCAGCAGACCAGACCTGGGTTTGAGTCTCACAACCTTCACTTGCATACTGTGTAACTCTGAACAAGTCACTTAACCGATCAGTGCTCCCAGGTTGCCCCTGAAAACAGGCAGGTGGGCCTTACCCAGTTACCAAAGACTAAAATAAAAAACAATATTGATATGCATACTGGAGAAGGAAGTTGGCTGGAGATTTGTGTAACCATGTCTTACACAGAAGGTAATAGAACAGAGAACAAGGAAGAAAAGACAGAGTAAACAACTGAATAGAAAAGGCAACACACATCTTAGAAAAAAGTCTTAATTTTTTTATTTTTAGTGCATTTGTGAATTGTTTGGTATTTTCTAAAGATTTCCTAAAGGTTCTGATTTGAAGCAGAACCAATCAGAATTAATCAGGACTCTGACCCCGATCCTGGTCTTGATAATGGTCCGGACCTTTTCAGGTCTGCCCATCCCTAGCTGAAACCTAAATACAGCATTCCATCACGCTTCATGTTTTCTTGGCCTGTTATCGCCACAATATATTAGGCTGTATGCATGCAGATGGTGACCCTTCTAATGCAGGCAGAGGAGGATATGTGCATTTCACTAGTGACATCTAGAGCAGTACTGCGAATCAAAGTTTCCTGAGTCTCATTACTCACTGCGTTGTGTAAACACCAGCAGCACCACCACTGCCCCACCTCCATCACCAACACCAGCCCCTGCAGGAATTATCATGAAGCAGATAGCCGCACAGAGGAACAGCACTATACGGAGTGCCTTACTTAATGTGTCAGTCATGGAGGGGAAACACAGTGGGAGAACATTCTGCACTTCATACAATCAGTGCTGTATATCTGGATATACCCGCACAACCTGAAGGTGGGAATCTTTGTGTCAGACAGTGGGATTAACATGCTGAAGGGCAAGGCTATGAATGATGGGGGTTTCTGCCATGCACCTTGTTTCTCACTTGCACTGAATATGGTGATAACTTGTGCTTGAGAACATGCAGAGTTAAAAGAAATACTGGACACTGTTCAGGGCATTGCAATAAATTTTCATCATTGCCCAAAACATGCTGAGCTCCTCCGGCATTACCAACAGGATCCCAATATACCACAACCCTGCTTAATTAAAGATGTGGCAATAAGGTGGAACTCTATCTTTTATATGGTGGAAAGATTGTTGGAACAGAGAGCTGTACTCCAGGCTATAGAATTTACTGATGTGCCTTGTGGGGATAGTTGTCCCAGGTGCAGTGGTGTGTGCTGCAAATGCTGGTTCCACTTCTAAGACATTATGAACAGGCCACCAAAGATCTGTCTGCTGAATTTGCTACTTTTTGTATGGTCCTACCAATGGCGAGTCTACTTGAGCAACACACACAATGTTATATGACATCTACCACAACAACAACCCAACAAAGCAAGGCCACTCACAGTGGTGCCAGTGGTGATGTTTGTAGATGTGGTGGTGCCTGTGGAGTCGGTAGTGATGGAGGTGAGGATACTGACCAGAGCAGTGGTGATTAGACTATTATTGCTGGACTAGGGATGATGGTGGTGGTGTTGGTGGTGGTGATACTAATTCATCACCTCAGCAGGAGGCAAAGCTGGATGCAATCCTTATTGAGGAAGTGTCAGAAATGTTTCTATCATAACCAGAAGAACTATTTCAAACTATTCATCTGGACACCCAATTTAGCATGGCAATATTACTGAATCCCATTTATTTATTTATGTAAAATGTGGTAACAGAAGTGAAATCACCTTTCTGGACACATTAATAAAATGACAGTGCCAGTGTTCTTGAGGTGGCCTCTCAAAAAGCCTATGTTCCAAATTTGGTGGAAAAAATCCAACAAATGCCTGTTTTACGAGTGTGTGTTGTGCAGTTGCTACACAGGCTTGTCACTTCATGAATTGGCAATGTTTTCATGCCAGATTTTCAACATTGTCATTTTTTGTACACCTCCTTGTGAACAATACAGCTGTCATTTTCCACATCCTGCCCGAAATGTGTTTCCGCACTTCCGGCACACAATAGTGTGATCACTGTGTGAAATCAGTGTTTAGGCCAGATTATGAAAATGACAGTGACACAGTTCATGAGCAGAGGTCCTAAAATGCCTATGTTGAAAATTTGGTGACAATACTCCATAAAATGACTGTGTTACGAGTGTGCATTTGCAGATTGCACGCACGCTCATACCGTCGTGCCTTTGTGATATTTTCACTCTTGATTTTCACCATTGGTATTTTTCCACACCTCTTGATGAATAGTACAGCCATCATTTCACATATCCTGCCCAAAATGTGTTTTCGCACTTCTGGCGCAGAATAGCGTGGTCGCTGTGCGAAATCACTTCTTGGGACAGTTTAAGGAAATAACAGTGTCACTGTACATGAGCACAGGTGCTAAAATGCCTATGTTGAAAATTTGCTGCTGAACGCCCATAAAATGTCTGTGTTCCAAGCATGCATTGCATAATTCCCACGCACCCTTGTAACTTTGCAAATTTGCTATATTTACATGCCACATTTTCAACACTGGCATTTTTTTTACACCCCCTTATGAGCTGTACAGCTGTCATTTTTCACATCCTTCCCAAAATGTTTTCCTGCACTGCACTACCAAAGCTAATGTCAGCACGACAACTTTCGGCATTGACAAATGCATGTTTTCTGTTTGTGGTTGCAGCTTGTTTATCTGGTACAGCCACTCTCTGTGGAACAGGTTTTGGTTTTAGTTGGCCTCTAGTATTCCATGGATTGACTTCATATGCAATGTTCAATTTTCGCAGCAGTCCCTGAGTATGTTGCAGAGAAGCAAGAGATCTCCTGGCAGTCTCCTCTCTAGACTAAATATCCCTGTATGTTCTAGGCAGTCTGAGTAGGATTGGTCTTTCTAGACTATGTAACATTTTGGTTGCCTTCCTTTGGATATTAGCCACATTTTGTATGTCACCTCTGTAACTTGGTGCCCAAGTCTGTGGTGCACAGTAAAGATGAGGCTGACGTTCTGTAAAGTGCACTGAAACCTTGTGATTACAATATCTGAAATTCCTACATAAAAGAACAGTTACAACAGGATCACCATGCACCTCTGGTGTTTCATCAATTATCATGAAACGTCTAGTGCTAGCAGTAATTCAGCACCGTGATCAGCATCACTGATACACCTCAGGCAGATATTGTTCATACGTTTGGCTTTGATTTGGGTATGTTCTGGCTACAGGGACATGATGCCAGAAGAGGTCACTGTTAGGACCATCAGTGGCCTGATTCACACTAACCCCAGACTGACCCATGACAGAAGCAAAGTCATGTGCAATGCCTTTCTCCTCCTTTTGCTCTCTTTTAAATTATGTCATTGTACAGTAGCTGCCAGTCTAATTTGCAGTGGGCCACATTCAACTTTTGGTAAATGTTCCTTTAATTTTATATGTGACTCATTTCCTATGTGTTCTAAGATTCTGCTTGCAGTTTTTCCAGAAAACACTGGTAGAATAACATGACAGAATTTGCAAATCAAATCAACAAAATAACATCACAGAATTTGCAAATCAAATGCCTTTTGTCACTTATTTCCTCCATAATACAGTTTTGTTCTCATTGGCAGACTTATCTACTGTTTTCATTCTCTGTGGCATTTTATCAACATTATTACGCAGTTTGGTTTTGTGACAAGAGAATTTTTTTTGAAACTTAAGTTTATTAAGCATATTAGAAAACATGAACAAGAGCTAAAAGACTAGAATGCACCAAACCATTAACACCACCAACCAGGAACTTTAATATTGAACTTATTTTAACTGGGCATGTAACTTCCTGACTGTGTAAATGGGGAACAGTTCTCAAGTTAGTGCACATATTTGATTAGGCACATTGCCAAGCAGTTAAAAGGCAGGTACTGTAGTTTAGCAGTTAGTGCAGTTATTTTGATTTAAAAGCAAATGGAAGGGCAGGCTCAGCATTTAACTTGAGGGTGAGCGCGAAGTCAAAGACCAAGGGGCATTCAGTGAACTGCCATGACCTTCAGTGGTTTTTGTTTGTTGAAGCTGCTCCAAAGATTGGGTATACTGTGACAAGGGTGACTGCGATTGAGTGACCCCCAAAAGGGCGACTCAATCACGGCACATGTCACAGTGGCAATCCGGCAGCTACAGGGACCAGATAGGGTGGGTTGGCTGCGACTGAGTGACTCTTGAAAGAGCTACTCAATTGCAGTACATGTCACAGCACAATCCAGCAGCTACAGTGACCGGAAGGGGTGGGTTAGTGACCCTAGTGACAGGAAGTCGCTACAGGTATGCACAGGGGGGTGGGAGTGAGCACGCTTGGCGAGGGGTGGGAGGGGATTTGAGGGGTGGTGCTGCAGGTAGGCTGCTGAGCTGGCCTCATAGTGTAGTGGGTTGCTCTCTGCTTTGGTGCTTAGGGTGCTTGATGGGTCTGGCACAGGTTTGTTTTGGTTGCACCTGACCCGAATTTTACTTTTTATATTTTGCCCACCCTCTGACATGCACCCCTGGAGTTGAGAATCCTTAAGTAGGGGTGCGCATAAATATAAATAAATGCAAGTCCCTGGCGCTGTTTTGTTGTGCTCCATGGAGTCAGAGCACTGAAAATGATTTTCAGAACTCTGACTTCGCGTCATGGTGATTGCCTTTTGGCGGTCGCCATTATCAAAGACTGCTGTCTTCACTTTGGCTGGCATGACCCAGCTATATTTTAAGTCAGCACACACTGAGCATGTTCAACTTTCTGACAGCCACCTTGCCTTCAGCAACCAATGAAAGATGCAGAATCTCAGCAAAATCGAGTGTTCCGCAGTTCTGTGTGCATTGCAGTTCTGGAGTCAGGGAGCAAGAACCTTGCTGTGTCTGCTCTAACTCTGCTGTTTTTGTCAGAAAGAGGAAAGGTGTTTCAAGCAAGTCTTGAAGAAAAGCAGTTTCTTGCAGTTGTGCAGGCTGTGCCAGTTGGCTGAGTTCCACAGATTTGCTATGCAGGGAAAGGGAAGATAAAGAGCATTGTGAAGGCAAGATGGAGAAGGGAACCTGGCCTGCCCTACAGTACTGTTGTGCTGTTTGTTGTACTCAAATCTTCCAAACAAAAGTTTTTGTAGTTTTTTTCATAGGGTACCTAAACCACAAATCATGTCAATAACTTTATCAGATTGTAGTTTTGATGATTATTGGTGGCTAGGTCAGGGTGCTGCCACCATGTCTCTCCCCCCCTCCATTCTTGTGAAATACTTGATCCGATTGCAGTATGGCTTTACTGGGTGACAGTGGGTGCTTGCCTAAGCCCCTCCCAAATCCTGTGAAACACTTTATCCACTTGCAATGTAGTTTTAGTGACAGCTGAGCCCTTTTGTGACAGGTTTTATCTGATTACAACAAGCTACCTATAACTGCCATAAAGATGAAGCAAGGATATCTTGAAAGGAAGCAGGAAGGACTGGTAGAGGAGGAGGAGCAGCAGGAAAAGATTCCACTATGGTACCCATTCACAGCAAGTATCAGTTCTGCAAGTATCAGTCATAGTCGTGTGACCCCTGGTGGGTGATGTACATGGTGAGGATGTTAGAGGGCAAGGGCAGAGACAGAGAGTGGTGCTGGTGCTGGTGGTGGTGGGTCTAAGACTCGGTGGCATACTAGGGTGGGTTGTATAATAGTGTGCTAAAGAAACTATGGGGATTTTTATTCCACAAAAGTTAGCTTGTTGTATGCTGACTGCAAGCAGGAGTTTTCCCAATCAGTCACTATCAGTGTATTGTGGAGCATTTGGAGGTGATGAAACCAGCTGGAACAGAGCAGAAGCAAACTGGTCTTCCACTACTCATGGTCCTCTTCCTCATCCAAGTTCCTTACTTTCCTCTACTAACCATGGTGGTGATGTAATGCCCAGGTATCCTCCATCCCATTCCAAAGATGTACAGGCAAGCCCTCCACCTGAGTTTCATGTGTGAACCACACAATAGCAGCTGGCAGTGCCAAGTGGAGGGCCAACTAGGAAACCTGTACACCTGCACTATGGTGAGTACCATGGGCAATTTCCTGTCTGTCACCACTGGCTTGAGGCACTATATAAAGTTCATTCTCCAAGTGTAACCATCGGTTCTCCAACTGTACCCACAGGACCCAAATCAGGGAGGGAGTCTGGGTCTGACACGACTGTTATCCTGTCACCTGAGGAAAAATAATTTGTTGGTGTACACAGGTAACGTCTCGTTTGGTATACAAAAGCAAGCCAGTAGTATGTCCACCACCAGTACAGCCTCTTGCAGTGGAGGAGACTGTCACAGGAAAGAGGATATAGATGTGGAGGTGCTGTGTATACAGAAGAGGAAGCAGAAGAACAGAAAAAGGAGGAATCAACAGAAAAAGAGAATGGAAAACAAGAAGCATCAGGTGAGAGCGAGGTGGAGATGGGTTGGATAGGAGAAGTAGCAGAGGAGAAGCAGGAAGCATTGGAGGAGCAAGCAGGAGAAGGGGAAGAGAAAGTAGAGGTTGAAAGTCTGCTGTTAATTACAACAAGCTCCTTTGATGATTAGTATGACTCTGAGGAGTGGAGGCTACCACTACCACCACCAGTATGGGAGTACAGGAGTGGGAAAGTAAGAGAAGCAATGAAGAATGGAAAAGAACAAAAACAACTTGTTGAAGCAGGAAAATCCAAATCCCAGGCCAAATACCCAGTCCCACCAGATAAATGTGGTACTACTGCTACTGCTGTTGCTTCTGGTGATCATGTGGAGCAGCCACATCATGCCTCCCGTGACCAGAAAAATAAATCTTGCAGTGGACCCTAGTTCTTCTGAGTCCCACAGTCCCTCAGGCTGTTGGTCATATAACTAAGATAGCCAAGAGATGTTCTGCAGTATGGAAGTGTGACAGGAGATCCTGCCACTGTTGAGGACCAACCTTTTCTTAAATCTTTGCAATAGTTCTTCTATTTCTTTTTGCCTATAATAAAACTTTACTAACCACGTTCACATAAAAGACTATAACAATCTAAAAACAACAATTAAATCAATGTAATTGATACATCAAAACTAAATATCAGTTTTCAGTTTGAAAATCAAAGATCCTGATTTCAACAAAGGCTAAAGACAATATAATAGTCATACAATGGGATAACCTAACAAAGTGTCACTAACTAATATATTTGGGAACGTTCCAGGTAAACCTAGTATACAGGAAAAAAAAAGAGAAAAAAATTAATAAATAATTAAATAAATTTCAAGGCAAAATACTTGAGGTACAAACTTGGGGTTGACCTCAAGCTGGTAATTGATCCATGGCTCTTAATTTTCCATGCAGACCAACTCCCTAGCCAGAAATCTAAAATGAACTTTTTCCATTCCATACACAAAATTTACTATCTTATACCACCGGTCCTGAGTAGGGACTGTCGTCTGCATCCATAATTTACTTATCACATTCTTTGCACACAAAATCAGAAGAAGCAGCAAGAGGGTTTGATGCCAAGAAAGCAAAAAGGAATCAAGCGACAGCAGAAGCACCAACTTTTCTGACAAATGTACTTCCTCTCCAGATATCCCTTGTAAATCACCCTGAATCAACTGCCAATATTGCAGTATCTTTTGGCACCCCCAAAAAATATGCCTCTGATCTGCTTGCTATTCTCCACACCCCAGCCAGCAACCCGCACACTGATAACCTTTATACTTAGCTACACGTATCGGAGTAAGAAAAAACTGAGACCTGCACTTCCAGGAGAATTCTTTTAATAGGGGATAATAGATAACCAGTAATGAAATAAGGCCGATTTGGACCATTCCTCCCAGGTACTAACCCCCCCCCCAGCTCCCGTTCCCAACTAAAATAGACAAATTTAGTGACATCAGATGTACTGGCACGTAAGTCAGCATATCAATTACCTACTAAATGACTTAACTCTCACCTCTGTGCCGCTATGGTGATATGGATCCCTGAGGAATCCAAAGTGTCATGAAGAGTGGAAACATAAGGAGAGTATGAAGATAAGAACTCAACTGTTAAAACCTATAATGATCCAACTTCCCAAACTGTATAATGCCTGGAGGTCCCCAATGTCAAAAACCTTTAGAATTGAAAGTTGAAAATAATACTCTAACCCTGAGAAGGCAGAAGTACTTAATGAGTACTTCTGTTTAGTGTTCTACAGGAGAGGGATGGGCCCATTTCTGCAGGAAAGGGGCACAGGCATGGGGGTGAGATAACCACAGACAGGGTCATCACGGTGGAAAGGGTGCTGGAGCACCTAGGTCCCTGAGGGTGAACAAGGCACCTGGGCCACATGGGGTATATCCCGGACTGAGGAAGCTTGCAGAGGTCCTGGCACAGCCACTGGTAGATCTGTTCAATACCTCGCTAAATACGGTATGTGTGCCCATAGATTGGAGGGATGCACAAGTGGTACCTCCACAAAAGTGGGCCCAAGGATGAACCAGGGAACTACAGACCAGTGAGCCCCACCGCAATTGTGGGGAAACTGATGGAATCTATTCTCAAAGACAGGCTGGTGCAGTTTCTTCTGGATAATGATCTGCAAGATGACAGACAGCATGGGTTAATTGCTGACAGATCCTGTCATACAAACTTGGTTGATTTTTTGACTGGCTCACAAATGTGCTGGGCAAGGGCCATGCGGTAGATGTAGTCTATCTAGATTTCAGCAAGGCCTTGATTCAGTGCCACATCAAGGTTGTCCTGCAAGTTGAGGAGTCTTGGTATAGGGTGGAAGCTCACCGATGGGTAGAAAACTGGCTGAGGAACAGGCAGCGGAGGGTAGTTGTGGGGGGGGGGCATCAGAGCCCAGGGCAGTGGCAAGTGGTGTCCCACAGGACTCAGTACTGGGATCAGTCCTGTTTGACATTTTCATCACAGACATAGCGGTTGGGATAAAGAATAAGATCAGTATCTTCACCGATGACACCAAGATCAGTGCTGAGGTGGATGGGGAGGAGGGGGCAAATTACTGCAGAAGGACTTGGCAAGATTTGAAGAGTGGTCACAAACCAGGCAGCTTGGGTTCAATGCCAAGAAGTGCAAGGTGATGCATTTCAGAGCCAAAAACCCAGGATACAGCTACTGGATGGATGGTATCAAACTGTCCACATCCGATGAGGAGAAGGATCAGGGGTGCTGGTGACCAGGAATTAAACCACTCAGCCCGGTGTAGGAAGGCAGAGGCTAAGGCTAACAAGATGCTAGGGTGCATAGCAAGGCAATACATCCAGATGTAGCAAGTCATATTGCCCCTGTACAGGTCCCTCAAGGCTGCACTTGGAGTACTGTGCAGTTCTGGCACCAGTACTTGAAAAGGGATATAACCCTACTGGAGGCAGTGCAGCAAGAGCAACAAAGATGATCCAGGGGTTGGGGATAGAACTTATGGGGAAGGATTAAAAGAGCTCAACATGTACACCCTGGAGGACAGAAGAGAGAGAGAGGGAATGACTGAGACCTTCAAGTACCTGAAGGGGACGAACAAAGTAGGCTTCCAGGGTGGGTTCACTCTCCAGAATGGCAGAGATACCAGAGGGCACTCTCTGAAGTTAAAGGGGGGCAGATTCAGGAGGGAAAGGAGGAGGAGGCACTACTTCATTGAAAGAGTGATCACAGGGTGAAACGTACTGCCTGAGCAATTTGCTTCAGTGCAGACTGTGGGGTGCTTCAAGAAGGGGTGGGACATGTTCAAGGGGAAAGTATATACCGGGAGGGGCAGTTGGGGAGGGAGGAGTTAATGGGATGGGGGCAGCTGCTGTCTAATGGGCTGAAGTGCTGCACACTTGAGCAGACTAGATAGACCATACGGCTCGCATATGCTGGCAGTTTTGTATGTTTGTATGTACGTAACCCCAAGTGGGCCTAATTCCAAAGAAAAATGTCAGTTTTATAAAATTGAGTAGCATCATCCCATGCAAGTGCCGTAATTAATAAACTGCATAACTACTCTTGTATATTGGTAAAAATGAACAAGTGGGATTCAAAGCATAGAAGTTGCATGCAAAATATGATCAACATTATGCAGGTCATCTGGTGCAAACTCTATATCTTTCCAATGTGCAGAGTAACAAGGATTAGTCCAAAAACACACAATACACAAGAAACTGCCTCAGAATACCAAACCAAATTAGAAGACCAACCCCCAAGCATGGGTGAAAGATATAATACTTCATCTCGAACCCTAAGGTATGTTACCAGAAAAAACATAAAATTGCTTTTGCCATTCACTGATCAGTGCCTTTAATGGGAGAATAGGTAGAGTTTGCAAGACAAATAAAAATTTAGGAAGTATCGTCATACGAATAGTCTCTGCCCGATGCCAAAAAGAAAGAGGTAAAGTCGACCATGACTGTAAGTTACTGTGAATCTTCTGGGTTAAAGATTCAAAATAAAGCACATCAATATGATCCAAGATTTCCGTTAAATTCACTTCCAGGTATCTTATATAATTCCTAGCCCATTTTATGGGAAGGAGATTACATATTTCTACAGGCAGTTCTTCTATTTCTTAGACTAATTTATCCTTTACAATTTCTAGTCCATAAGGGTGGCCACCTATGGATGCCCCTCCCCTTTTTTGACAATGCTATAGTGTCCTCTTTAATTTTCCTTTTCCCTCTCAGGTTCTTGTACAGGGAGGCTATTGTGGCAACCTCCGAGCTAACGTAAAACAACAGGCTTTGTTCCTCATTGTTGGATTTAGTATGCAATAGCACTATGTCATAAAATATCTTGATGTATTTGCCTTATGTGTATGAAATCTGTAAATGTTGAAAATAACGCAGCACTAGATGTTTTTGATAAATGTAAAAAGTTACGAGAGGACTGTATTATAAAAATTAAATTACCGGGGTAGAGATATCAGAAAACGCTCATTGTGTTATTTAAAATGCATGTAAATTACAAATTGTTTGAGAGGCCCTTTGGCGTAATGCATTCCTGCTTTAAGCTGAACTAGCCTAAAATTTCATGTTGATTTGCATATACATCCCATGATGCTTTGCATTATGGAGGTATGTGTAGGGATGCAACGAATTTAAATTTCTCCATCGAAGTGCCGGCGAAGTGGCCAAATTCGCTTGGCAGAGTAATTTGCGAAATTTTCCCGCATAAGGCAGAATTTCGCCTAGGAGAAATTTCACCTTCCACGGTGAAATTTCACCTTCTGTGGGCAAAATTCTGCATTCCATGGTGAAATGTTGCCTTCCACAGGTGAAATTCCACCTTCTGCGGATGAAATTTTACCTTCCATGGGTGAAATTTTGCCACTGAAGACTGAATTTCGCTACAAAAGGTGAAATTTCGCTGTCCCACCAGGTGAAATTTCACCACTCCGCCCGTGAAATGGGTGGAATTTTGCAGATTACTCTCTTGAGCAAATTTCTCTCCTCTACTAGGTATGTATGATGCTTTATTTCTTTGAAACTTTGCTTATTGCCAATGCCCTTTGGGTTAACTCTTGCTTCAGTGCTTTTAAACTGAGGTTCTTTGTCTTTGCTTGTTATGGGGTTTTCTTTTGAGCTCCCATCACCCAAACATACAAGACCAACATAGGGAATTAAATAATTTTACTAAAGAGATAGCTCAGTAGATCAGTGGGTCAGTAGGTGCTGACTAAGTGCAGAGGAAGGACATGCATAGTCTGTTGCTGCAAAGTGATGTAATGAAGAAGGGATATGCCATTGCTTAAGGTTATTGCCTGTGTTTTAAATCAACATCAGACAGAGATTGCGTGTGGAACCTGCAGTTCTGTGTCTGTTCCATCTGTTATCCCACAAACCCTCCACAGGAAGCATTTTAGGGATGACCCCACAAATCCACTGAGAGCATATTGCAATATGTGTGAGAAAACAAGCAGCAGAGGTAAATCCACATGGACATTGGGAGCCAATGTTCTGATTGATATTTTAAGGTGTGAGCACTGCATTTTGCCAGCAGTCACATCCCTTCACAATCTACACACAGCTCAAACTCAGCAGCAGCTGCCATGTATGGATAGTGAGATTAAATGTTTTTTAAATTATGCAGCCCCATCGCAGCAGCTATCAAAGGCAACTAACACTAGTGGCTCTCCTTCAAGCACACCACTCCAATCAACACCACCAGCAACAAGACTAGGTAGGGATAATAGTGATAGTGGATGCAGTAGGAGTACCAGTGCTATTCCAGAATGCACTGCCACCAAACAAACCGCACTCCTGGAGTCATTACATGCCCATACAAAATGCACATCTAGATACTGTGTGAATCACCCAATTGATTGGTGAGCTGATGGCACTTGATCTGCAGCCATTCTCACGATGGAAGACACGGCTTTCAAAGATCGTATATTAGCTGAAACTAGGGATGGACGGATATGTCCATTTAAAATCAGAACCCCCTCCTGGATCCCATGATGTCTGTCAGGCGCGGGTAAAAGAACTCTGCCATAAAGTGTCCAGGTCAGTGAAAATACCTCTCCATCTGCAAAAACCACCCCTGCTCCTGTAAAATCCCAAAGGAAATGCCATAATAATAGTAATAAAAGATCATTTCATTTATTTCATTTTGGACTGGATGTTTTCACTGCCTCCTAGCCTATTTCCAGTTTCGCTCTTTTCAGCAGCACTTCAAGTGTGCATGCTTAAACTTCTGCTGCAGAGCATGGGAACATAATTTCAGTTGGCAGCAGCACAGAAATGGCTGGTCCTTTGTGGTCGGTCAGTCCATCATGGTTGGTCAGTCAATCAACAGATCAGAACTGGTCAGCCAGCCAAGGAGGAGATAGTCAGTAGTTACACTGGGCAAATGGGACAGCAGTTTATGGCTGGCTGAAGTAGGCAAGCAGTTGATGGCATCAGTCTTGCAACAGATGATGATGGACCAGCCTGCCCAGGAGATAAAGGTTTGTTTTTCAGGTTAGGAAATTTGCAGTTTATGGTGTGCATTGGGGGTATTACATGCACTGCAGTAAAGTTTGAGATGGATACAGAATTTGTTTGGGTGGATAGGGACACTGTGCATTGCAAGCAGCAGTTAGTTGCCATGACTGGGCTAGGGAAGGGGGCCAAAACAGAAACATAGAAACATAGAATTTGACGGCAGATAAGGATCACTTGGCCCACCTAGTCTGCCCATTTCCTTACCTAATGGATAAGCTGCAGATCCTAGTTAATCAACAGCCTACTTCCTCCTACCCCCCCCCCCACTAGAATTGCCTTATGTCGGTCCCATGCCTTCTTGAATTCCCCCACTGTTTTTAACTCCACAACCTTTTCAGGAAGGCTGTTCTATGTTTCTACCTCTCTCCGTGTTATCACTAAGGCGGAGAAGGGGAATGTAGAAAACTAGGGCAGAAATGGAAATATGGGCCAAGAAAGTGGGCAGAAATGGGAAATCCTGGGTAGGGAGTGGTAGAAATGAGAAATCTGGGGCAGGGAAAAGGCAGAAATCTGAAAACAGGGAAGGAGGGGCAGAAATGTAAGAAGTACGGCTGGGAGGGATAGAAATTGGGCTGGCAGTATAGCCTAGAGGTTAGAGTAATGACCTGCGAATGAACTTAGTACATCCAGCAGACCAGACCTGGGTTTGAGTCTCACAACCTTCACTTGCATACTGTGTAACTCTGAACAAGTCACTTAACCGATCAGTGCTCCCAGGTTGCCCCTGAAAACAGGCAGGTGGGCCTTACCAGTTACCAAAGACTAAAATAAAAAACAATATTGATATGCATACTGGAGAAGGAAGTTGGCTGGAGATTTTTGTAACCATGTCTTACACAGAAGGTAATAGAACAGAGAACAAGGAAGAAAAGACAGAGTAAACAACTGAATAGAAAAGGCAACACACACATCTTAGAAAAAAAGTCTTAATTTTTTTTAATTTTTAGTGCATTTTGTGAATTGTTTGGTATTTTCTAAAGATTTCCTAAAGGTTCTGATTTGAAGCAGAACCAATCAGAATTAATCAGGACTCTGACCCCGATCCTGGTCTTGATAAGGGTCCGGACCTTTTCAGGTCTGCCCATCCCTAGCTGAAACCTAAATACAGCATTCCATCACGCTTCATGTTTTCTTGGCCTGTTATCGCCACAATATATTAGGCTGTATGCATGCAGATGGTGACCCTTCTAATGCAGGCAGAGGAGGATATGTGCATTTCACTAGTGACATCTAGAGCAGTACTGCGAATCAAAGTTTCCTGAGTCTCATTACTCACTGCGTTGTGTAAAACACCAGCAGCACCACCACTGCCCCACCTCCATCACCAACACCAGCCCCTGCAGGAATTATCATGAAGCAGATAGCCGCACAGAGGAACAGCACTATACGGAGTGCCTTACTTAATGTGTCAGTCATGGAGGGGAAACACAGTGGGAGAACATTCTGCACTTCATACAATCAGTGCTGTATATCTGGATATACCCGCACAACCTGAAGGTGGGAATCTTTGTGTCAGACAGTGGGATTAACATGCTGAAGGGCAAGGCTATGAATGATGGGGTTTCTGCCATGCACCTTGTTTCTCACTTGCACTGAATATGGTGATAACTTATGTGCTGAAACATGCAGAGTTAAAAGAAATACTGGACACTGTTCAGGGCATTGCAATAAATTTTCATCATTGCCCAAAACATGCTGAGCTCCTCCGGCATTACCAACAGGATCCCAATATACCACAACCCTGCTTAATTAAAGATGTGGCAATAAGGTGGAACTCTATCTTTTATATGGTGGAAAGATTGTTGGAACAGAGAGCTGTACTCCAGGCTATAGAATTTACTGATGTGCCTTGTGGGGATAGTTGTCCCAGGTGCAGTGGTGTGTGCTGCAAATGCTGGTTCCACTTCTAAGACATTATGAACAGGCCACCAAAGATCTGTCTGCTGAATTTGCTACTTTTTGTATGGTCCTACCAATGGCGAGTCTACTTGAGCAACACACACAATGTTATATGACATCTACCACAACAACAACCCAACAAAGCAAGGCCACTCACAATGGTGCCAGTGGTGATGTTTGTAGATGTGGTGGTGCCTGTGGAGTCGGTAGTGATGGAGGTGAGGATACTGACCAGAGCAGTGGTGATTAGACTATTATTGCTGGACTGAGGGATGATGGTGGTGGTGTTGGTGGTGGTGATACTAATTCATCACCTCAGCAGGAGCCAAAGCTGGATGCAATCCTTATTGTGGAAGTGTCAGAAATGTTTCTATCATAACCAGAAGAACTATTTCAAACTATTCATCTGGACACCCAATTTAGCATGGCAATATTACTGAATCCCATTTATTTATTTATGTAAAATGTGGTAACAGAAGTGAAATCACCTTTCTGGACACATTAATAAAATGACAGTGCCAGTGTTCTTGAGGTGGCCTCTCAAAAAGCCTATGTTCCAAATTTGGTGGAAAAAATCCAACAAATGCCTGTTTTACAGGTGTGTGTTGTGCAGTTGCTACACAAGCTTGTCACTTCATGAATTGGCAATGTTTTCATGCCAGATTTTCAACATTGTCATTTTGTACACCTCCTTGTGAACAATACAGCTGTCATTTCCACATCCTGCCGAAATGTGTTTCCGCACTTCGGCACACAATAGTGTGGTCACTGTGTGAAATCAGTGTTTAGGCCAGATTATGAAAATGACAGTGACACAGTTCATGAGCAGAGGTCCTAAAATGCCTATGTTGAAAATTTGGTGACAATACTCCATAAAATGACTGTGTTACAGTGTGCATTTGCAGATTGCACTTGCGCTCATACCGTCGTGCCTTTGTGATATTTTCACTCTTGATTTTCACCATTGGTATTTTCCACACCTCTTGATGAACAGTACAGCCATCATTTCACATATCCTGCCCAAAATGTGTTTCGCACTTCTGGCGCAGAATAAGCGTGGTCGCTGTCTGAAATCACTTCTTGGGACAGTTTAAGAAATAACAGTGTCACTGTACATGAGCACAGGTGCTAAAATGCCTATGTTGAAAATTTGGTGCTGAACGCCCATAAAATGTCTGTGTTCCAAGCATGCATTGCATAATTCCACGCACCCTTGTAACTTTGCAAATTTGCTATATTTACATGCCACATTTTCAACACTGGCATTTTTTTACACCCCTTATGAGCTGTACAGCTGTCATTTTCACATCCTTCCCAAAATGTTTTCCTGCACTGCACTACCAAAGCTAATGTCAACACGACAACTTTCGGCATTGACAAATGCATGTTTTCTGTTGTGGTTGCAGCTTGTTTATCTGGTACAGCCACTCTCTGTGGAACAGGTTTGGTTTTAGTTGGCCTCTAGTATTCCATGGATTGACTTCATATGCAATGTTCAATTTTCGCAGCAGTCCCTGAGTATGTTGCAGAGAAGCAAGAGATCTCCTGGCAGTCTCCTCTCTAGACTAAATATCCCTGTATGTTCTAGGCAGTCTGAGTAGGATTGGTCTTTCTAGACTATGTAACATTTTGGTTGCCTTCCTTTGGATATTAGCCACATTTGTATGTCACCTCTGTAACTTGGTGCCCAAGTCTGTGGTGCACAGTAAAGATAAGGCTGACGTTCTGTAAAGTGCATTGAAACCTTGTGATTACAATATCTGAAATTCCTACATAAAGAACAGTTACAACAGGATCACCATGCACCTCTGGTGTTTCATCAATTATCATGAAGCGTCTAGTGCTAGCAGTAATTCAGCACCGTGATCAGCATCACTGATACACCTCAGGCAGATATTGTTCATACGTTTGGCTTTGATTTGGGTATGTTCTGGCTACAGGGACATGATGCCAGAAGAGGTCACTGTTAGGACCATCAGTGGCCTGATTCACACTAACCCCAGACTGACCCATGACAGAAGCAAAGTCATGTGCAATGCCTTTCTCCTCCTTTTGCTCTCTTTTAAATTATGTCATTGTACAGTAGCTGCCAGTCTAATTTGCAGTGGGCCACATTCAACTTTTGGTAAATGTTCCTTTAATTTTATATGTGACTCATTTCCTATGTGTTCTAAGATTCTGCTTGCAGTTTTTCCAGAAAACACTGGTAGAATAACATCACAGAATTTGCAAATCAAATGCCTTTTGTCACTTATTTCCTCCATAATACAGTTTTTGTTCTCATTGGCAGACTTATCTACTGTTTTCATTCTCTGTGGCATTTTATCAACATTATTGCACGGATTTGGTTTTGTGACAAGAGAATTTTTTTTTGAAACTTAAGTTTATTAAGCGTATTAGAAAACATGAACAAGAGCTAAAAGACTAGAATGCACCAAACCATTAACACCACCAACCAGGAACTTTAATATTGAACTTATTTTAACTGGGCATGTAACTTCCTGACTGTGTAAATGGGGAACAGTTCTCAAGTTAGTGCACATATTTGATTAGGCACATTGCCAAGCAGTTAAAAGGCAGGTACTGTAGTTTAGCAGTTAGTGCAGTTATTTTGATTTAAAAGCAAATGGAAGGGCAGGCTCAGCATTTAACTTGAGGGTGTGTGAAGTCAAAGACCAAGGGCATTCAGTGAACTGCCATGACCTTCAGTGGTTTTTGTTTGTTGAAGCTGCTCCAAAGATTGGGTATACTGTGACAAGGGTGACTGCGATTGAGTGACCCCCAAAGGGCTCAATCACGGCACATGTCACAGTGGCAATCCGACAGCTACAGGGACCAGATAGGGTGGGTTGGCTGCGACTGAGTGACTCTGAAAGAGCTACTCAATTGCAGTACATGTCACAGCACAATCCAGCAGCTACAGTGACCGGAAGGGGTGGGTTAGTGACCCTAGTGACAGGAAGTCGCTACAGGTATACACAGGGGGTGGGAGTGAGCACGCTTGGCGAGGGTGGGAGGGATTTGAGGGTGGTGCTGCAGGTAGGCTGCTGAGCTGGCCTCATAGTGTAGTGGGTTGGCTCTCTGCTTTGGTGCTTAGGGTGCTTGATGGGTCTGGCACAGGTTTGTTTTGGTTGCACCTGACCCGAATTTTACTTTTTATATTTTGCCCACCCCTCGACATGCACCCCTGGAGTTGAGAATCCTTAAGTAGGGGTGCGCATAAATATAAATAAATGCAAGTCCCTGGCGCTGTTTTGTTGTGCTCCATGGAGTCAGAGCACTGAAAATGATTTTCAGAACTCTGACTTCGCCGTCATGGTGATTGCCTTTTGGCGGTCGCCATTATCAAAGACTGCTGTCTTCACTTTGGCTGGCATGACCCAGCTATATTTTAAGTCAGCACACACTGAGCATGTTCAACTTTCTGACAGCCACCTTGCCTTCAGCAACCAATGAAAGATGCAGAATCTCAGCAAAATCGAGTGTTCCGCAGTTCTGTGTGCATTGCAGTTCTGGAGTCAGGAGCAAGAACCTTGCTGTGTCTGCTCTAACTCTGCTGTTTTTGTCAGAAAGAGGAAAGGTGTTTCAAGCAAGTCTTGAAGAAAAGCAGTTTCTTGCAGTTGTGCAGGCTGTGCCAGTTGGCTGAGTTCCACAGATTTGCTATGCAGGGAAAGGGAAGATAAAGAGCATTGTGAAGGCAAGATGGAGAAGGGAACCTGGCCTGCCCTACAGTACTGTTGTGCTGTTTGTTGTACTCAAATCTTCCAAACAAAAGTTTTTGTAGTTTTTTTCATAGGGTACCTAAACCACAAATCATGTCAATAACTTTATCAGATTGTAGTTTTGATGATTATTGGTGGCTAGGTCAGAGTGCTGCCACCATGTCTCCCCCTCCATTCTTGTGAAATACTTGATCCGATTGCAGTATGGCTTTACTGGGTGACAGTGGTGCTTGCCTAAACCCCTCCCAAATCCTGTGAAACACTTTATCCACTTGCAATGTAGTTTTAGTGACAGCTGAGCCCTTTTGTGACAGGTTTTATCTGATTACAACAAGCTACCTATAACTGCCATAAAGATGAAGCAAGGATATCTTGAAAGGGAAGCAGGAAGGACTGGTAGAGGAGGAGGAGCAGCAGAAAAGATTCCACTATGGTACCCATTCCCACAGCAAGTATCAGTTCTGCAAGTATCAGTCATAGTCGTGTGACCCCTGGTGGGTGATGTACATGGTGAGGATGTTAGAGGGGCAAGGGCAGAGACAGAGAGTGGTGCTGGTGCTGGTGGTGGTGGGTCTAAGACTCGGTGGCATACTAGGGTGGGTTGTATAATAGTGTGCTAAAGAAACTATGGGGATTTTTATTCCACAAAAGTTAGCTTGTTGTATGCTGACTGCAAGCAGGAGTTTTCCCAATCAGTCACTATCAGTGTATTGTGGAGCATTTGGAGGTGATGAAACCAGCTGGAACAGAGCAGAAGCAAACTGGTCTTCCACTACTCATGGTCCTCTTCCTCATCCAAGTTCCTTACTTTCCTCTACTAACCATGGTGGTGATGTAATGCCCAGGTATCCTCCATCCCATTCCAAAGATGTACAGGCAAGCCCTCCACCTGAGTTTCATGTGTGAACCACACAATAGCAGCTGGCAGTGCCAAGTGGAGGGCCAACTAGGAAACCTGTACACCTGCACTATGGTGAGTACCATGGGCAATTTCCTGTCTGTCACCACTGGCTTGAGGCACTATATAAAGTTCATTCTCCAAGTGTAACCATCGGTTCTCCAACTGTACCCACAGGACCCAAATCAGGGAGGGAGTCTGGGTCTGACACGACTGTTATCCTGTCACCTGAGGAAAAATAATTTGTTGGTGTACACAGGTAACGTCTACGTTTGGTATACAAAAGCAAGCCAGTAGTATGTCCACCACCAGTACAGCCTCTTGCAGTGGAGGAGACTGTCACAGGAAAGAGGATATAGATGTGGAGGTGCTGTGTATACAGAAGAGGGAAGCAGAAGAACAGAAAAAGGAGGAATCAACAGAAAAAGAGAATGGAAAACAAGAAGCATCAGGTGAGAGCGAGGTGGAGATGGGTTGGATAGGAGAAGTAGCAGAGGAGAAGCAGGAAGCATTGGAGGAGCAAGCAGGAGAAGGGGAAGAGAAAGTAGAGGTTGAAAGTCTGCTGTTAATTACAACAAGCTCCTTTGATGATTAGTATGACTCTGAGGAGTGGAGGCTACCACTACCACCACCAGTATGGGAGTACAGGGTGGGAAAGTAAGAGAAGCAATGAAGAATGGAAAGAACAAAACAACTTGTTGAAGCAGGAAAATCCAAATCCAGGCCAAATACCCAGTCCCACCAGATAAATGTGGTACTACTGCTACTGCTGTTGCTTCTGGTGATCATGTGGAGCAACCACATCATGCCTCCCAGTGACCAGAAAAATAAATCTTGCAGTGGACCCTAGTTCTTCTGAGTCCCCACAGTCCCTCAGGCTGTTGGTCATATAGCTAAGATAGCCAAGAGATGTTCTGCAGTATGGAAGTGTGACAGGGAGATCCTGCCACTGTTGAGGACCAACCTTTTCTTAAATCTTTTGCAATAGTTCTTCTATTTCTTTTTTGCCTATAATAAAACTTTACTAACCACGTTCACATAAAAAAGACTATAACAATCTAAAAACAACAATTAAATCAATGTAATTGATACATCAAAAACTAAATATCAGTTTTCAGTTTTGAAAAATCAAAGATCCTGATTTCAACAAAGGCTAAAGACAATATAATAGTCATACAATGGGGATAACCTAACAAAGTGTCACTAACTAATATATTTGGGAGCGTTCCAGGTAAACCTAGTATACAGGAAAAAAAAAGAAAAAAATTAATAAATAATTAAATAAATTTCAAAGGCAAAATACTTGAGGTACAAACTTGGGGTTGACCTCAAGCTGGTAATGATCCATGGCTCTTAATTTTCCATGCAGACCAACTCCTAGCCAGAAATCTAAAATGAACTTTTTCCATTCCATACACAAAATTTACTATCTTATACCACGGTCCTGAGTAGGGACTGTCGTCTGCATCCATAATTTACTTATCACATTCTTTGCACACAAATCAGAAGAAGCAGCAAAGAGGTTTGATGCCAAGAAAGCAAAAGGAATCAAGCGACAGCAGAAGCACCAACTTTTCTGACAAATGTACTTCCTCTCCAGATATCCCTTGTAAATCACCCTGAATCAACTGCCAATATTGCAGTATCTTTTGGCACCCCAAAATATGCCTCTGATCTGCTTGCTATTCTCCACACCCCAGCCAGCAACCCGCACACTGATAACCTTTATACTTAGCTACACGTATCGAATGAAAAAACTGAGACCTGCACTTCCAGGAGAATTCTTTTAATAGGGATAATAGATAACCAGTAATGAAATAAGGCCGATTTGGACCATTCCTCCCAGGTACTAACCCCCAGCTCCGTTCCCAACTAAAATAGACAAATTTAGTGACATCAGGCGTACTGCACGTGAAGTCAGCATATCAATTACCTACTAAATGACTTAACTCTCACCTCTCTGTGCCGCCATGGTGATATGGATCCCTGAGGAATCCAAAGTGTCATGAAGAGTGGAAACATAAGGGAGAGTATGAAGATAAGAACTCAACTGTTAAAACCTATAATGATCCAACTTCCCCAAACTGTATAATGCCTGGAGGTCCCCCAATGTCAAAAAACCTTTAGAATTGAAAAGTTGAAAATAATACTCTAACTCTGAGAAGGCAGAAGTACTTAATGAGTACTTCTGTTTAGTGTTCACAAGGGAGAGGGATGGGCCCATTTCTGCAGGGAAAGGGGGCACAGGCATGGGGGTGAGATAACCACAGACAGGGTCATCACGGTGGAAAGGGTGCTGGAGCACCTTAGGTCCCTGAGGGTAGACAAGGCACCTGGGCCACATGGGGTATATCCCCGGGACTGAGGAAGCTTGCAGAGGTCCTGGCACAGCCACTGGTAGATCTGTTCAATACCTCGCTAAATCACGGTATGTGTGCCCATAGATTGGAGGGATGCACAAGTGGTACCTCTCCACAAAAGTGGGCCCAAGGATGAACCAGGGAACTACAGACCAGTGAGCCTCACCGCAATTGTGGGGAAACTGATGGAATCTATTCTCAAAGACAGGCTGGTGCAGTTTCTTCTGGATAATGATCTGCAAGATGACAGACAGCATGGGTTAATTGCTGACAGATCCTGTCATACAAACTTGGTTGATTTTTTTGACTGGCTCACAAATGTGCTGGGCAAGGGCCATGCGGTAGATGTAGTCTATCTAGATTTCAGCAAGGCCTTCGATTCAGTGCCACATCAAAGGTTGTCCTGCAAGTTGAGGAGTCTTGGTATAGGGTGGAAGCTCACCCGATGGGTAGAAAACTGGCTGAGGAACAGGCAGCGGAGGGTAGTTGTGGGGGGGGGGGCATCAGAGCCCAGGGCAGTGGCAAGTGGTGTCCCACAGGACTCAGTACTGGGATCAGTCCTGTGTGACATTTTCATCACAGACATAGCGGTTGGGATAAAGAATAAGATCAGTATCTTCACCGATGACACCAAGATCAGTGCTGAGGTGGATGGGGAGGAGGGGGCAAATTACTGCAGAAGGACTTGGCAAGATTTGAAGAGTGGTCACAAACCAGGCAGCTTGGGTTCAATGCCAAGAAGTGCAAGGTGATGCATTTCAGAGCCAAAAACCCAGGATACAGCTACTGGATGGATGGTATCAAACTGTCCACATCCGATGAGGAGAAGGATCAGGGGGTGCTGGTGACCAGGGAATTAAACCACTCAGCCCGGTGTAGGAAGGCAGAGGCTAAGGCTAACAAGATGCTAGGGTGCATAGCAAGGGGCAATACATCCAGATGTAGCGAAGTCATATTGCCCCTGTGCAGGTCCCTGGCGAGGCTGCACTTGGAGTACTGTGTGCAGTTCTGGCACCAGTACTTGAAAAGGGATATAACCCTACTGGAGGCAGTGCAGCAAAGAGCAACAAAGATGATCCAGGGGTTGGGGGATAGAACTTATGGGGAAGGATTAAAAGAGCTCAACATGTACACCCTGGAGGACAGAAGAGAGAGAGAGAGGGGACATGACTGAGACCTTCAAGTACCTGAAGGGGGACGAACAAAGTAGGCTTCCAGGGTGGGTTCACTCTCCAGAATGGCAGAGATACCAGAGGGCACTCTCTGAAGTTAAAGGGGGGCAGATTCAGGAGGGAAAGGAGGAGGAGGCACTACTTCATTGAAAGAGTGATCACAGGGTGAAACGTACTGCCTGAGCAATTTGCTTCAGTGCAGACTGTGGGGTGCTTCAAGAAGGGGTGGGACATGTTCAAGGGGAAAGTATATACCGGGAGGGGCAGTTGGGGGAGGGAGGAGTTAATGGGATGGGGGCAGCTGCTGTCTAATGGGCTGAAGTGCTGCACACTTGAGCAGACTAGATAGACCATACGGCTCATATATGCTGGCAGTTTTGTATGTTTGTATGTACGTAACCCCAAGTGGGCCTAATTCCAAAGAAAAATGTCAGTTTTATAAAATTGAGTAGCATCATCCCATGCAAGTGCCGTAATTAATAAACTGCATAACTACTCTTGTATATTGGTAAAAATGAACAAGTGGGATTCAAAGCATAGAAGTTGCATGCAAAATATGATCAACATTATGCAGGTCATCTGGTGCAAACTCTATATCTTTCCAATGTGCAGAGTAACAAGGATTAGTCCAAAAACACACAATACACAAGAAAACTGCCTCAGAATACCAAACCAAATTAGGAAGACCAACCCCCCAGCATAGGTGAAAGATATAATACTTCATCTCGAACCCTAAGGTATTGACCCCACCAGAAAAAACATAAAATTGCTTTTTGCCATTCACTGATCAGTGCCTTTAATGGGAGAATAGGTAGAGTTTGCAAGACAAATAAAAATTTAGGAAGTATCGTCATACGAACAGTCTCTGCCCGATGCCAAAAAGAAAGAGGTAAAGTCGACCATGACTGTAAGTTACTGTGAATCTTCTGGGTTAAAGATTCAAAATAAAGCACATCAATATGATCCAAGATTTCTGTTAAATTCACTTCCAGGTATCTTATATAATTCCTAGCCCATTTTATGGGAAGGAGATTACATATTTCTACAGGCAGTTCTTCTATTTCTTAGACTAATTTATCCTTTACAATTTCTAGTCCATAAGGGTGGCCACCTATGGATGCCCCTCCCCTTTTTTGACAATGCTATAGTGTCCTCTTTAATTTTCCTTTTCCCTCTCAGGTTCTTGTACAGGGAGGCTATTGTGGCAACCTCCGAGCTAACGTAAAACAACAGGCTTTGTTCCTCATTGTTGGATTTAGTATGCAATAGCACTATGTCATAAAATATCTTGATGTATTTGCCTTATGTGTATGAAATCTGTAAATGTTGAAAATAACGCAGCACTAGATGTTTTTGATAAATGTAAAAAGTTACGAGAGGACTGTATTATAAAAATTAAATTACCGGGGGTAGAGATATCAGAAAACGCTCATTGTGTTATTTAAAATGCATGTAAATTACAAATTGTTTGAGAGGCCCTTTGGCGCAATGCATTCCTGCTTTAAGCTGAACTAGCCTAAAATTTCATGTTGATTTGCATATACATCCCATGATGCTTTGCATTATGGAGGTATGTGTAGGGATGCAACGAATTTAAATTTCTCCATAAGTGCGCGAGTAGCCAAATTCGCTTGGCAAAGTAATTTGCGAAATTTTCCCGCATAAGGCAGAATTTCGCCTAGGAGAAATTTCACCTTCCATGGTGAAATTTCACCTTCTGTGGGCAAAATTCTGCATTCCATGGTGAAATGTTGCCTTCCACAGGTGAAATTCCACCTTCTGCGGATGAAATTTTACCTTCCATGGGTGAAATTTTGCCACTGAAGACTGAATTTCGCTACAAAAGGTGAAATTTCGCTGTCCCACCAGGTGAAATTTCACCACTCCGCCCGGTGAAATGGGTGGAATTTTGCAGATTACTCTGCGAAGCAAATTTCTCTCACTTCGGCCCCTACTAGGTATGTGTGATGCTTTATTTCTTTGAAACTTTGCTTTATTGCCAATGCCCTTTGGGTTAACTCTTGCTTCAGTGCTTTTAAACTGAGGTTCTTTGTCTTTCGCTTGTTATGGGGTTTCTTTTGAGCTCCCCATCACCCAAACATACAAGACCAACATAGGAATTAAATAATTTTTACTAAAGAGATAGCTCAGTAGATCAGTGGGTCAGTAGGTGCTGACTAAGTGCAGAGGAAGGACATGCATAGTCTGTTGCTGCAAAGTGATGTAATGAAGAAGGGATATGCCATTGCTTAAGGTTATTGCCTGTGTTTTAAATCAACATCAGACAGAGATTGCGTGTGGAACCTGCAGTTCTGTGTCTGTTCCATCTGTTATCCCACAAACCCTCCACAGGAAGCATTTTAGGGATGACCCCACAAATCCACTGAGCATATTGCAATATGTGTGAGAAAACAAGCAGCAGAGGTAAATCCACATGGACATTGGGAGCCAATGTTCTGATTGATATTTAAGGTGTGAGCACTGCATTTTGCCAGCAGTCACATCCTTCACAATCTACACACAGCTCAAACTCAGCAGCAGCTGCCATGTATGGATAGTGAGATTAAATGTTTTTTAAATTATGCAGCCCCATCGCAGCAGCTATCAAAGGCAACTAACACTAGTGGCTCTCCTTCAAGCACACCACTCCAATCAACACCACCAGCAACAAGACTAGGTAGGGATAATAGTGATAGTGGATGCAGTAGGAGTACCAGTGCTATTCCAGAATGCACTGCCACCAAACAAACCGCACTCCTGGAGTCATTACATGCCCATACAAAAATGCCACATCTAGATACTGTGTGAATCACCCAATTGATTGGTGAGCTGATGGCACTTGATCTGCAGCCATTCTCCACGATGGAAGACACCGGCTTTCAAAGATCGTATATTAGCTGAAACTAGGGATGGACGGATATGTCCATTTAAAATCAGAACCCCCCCTCCTGGATCCCATGATGTCTGTCAGACGCGGGTAAAAAAGAACTCTGCCATAAAGTGTACCAGGTCAGTGAAAATACCTCTCCCATCTGCAAAAACCACCCCTGCTCCTGTAAAGTCCCAAAGGAAATGCCATAATAATAGTAATAAAAAGATCATTTCATTTATTTCATTTTTGGACTGGATGTTTTCACTGCCTCCTAGCCTATTTCCAGTTTCCGCTCTTTTCAGCAGCACTTCAAGTGTGCATGCTTAAACTTCTGCTGCAGAGCATGGGAACATAATTTCAGTTGAGCAGCAGCAGAAATGGCTGGTCCTTTTGTGGTCGGTCAGTCCATCATGGTTGGTCAGTCAATCAACAGATCAGAACTGGTCAGCCAGCCAAGGAGGAGATAGTCAGTAGTTACACTGGGCAAATGGGACAGCAGTTTATGGCTGGCTGAAGTAGGCAAGCAGTTGATGGCATCAGTCTTGCAACAGATGATGATGGACCAGCCTGCCCAGGAGATAAAGGTTTGTTTTTCAGGTTAGGAAATTTGCAGTTTATGGTGTGCATTGGGGGTATTACATGCACTGCAGTAAAGTTTGAGATGGATACAGAATTTGTTTGGGTGGATAGGGACACTGTGCATTGCAAGCAGCAGTTAGTTGCCATGACTGGGCTAGGGAAGGGGGCCAAAACAGAAACATAGAAACATAGAATTTGACGGCAGATAAGGATCACTTGGCCCACCTAGTCTGCCCATTTCCTTACCTAATGGATAAGCTGCAGATCCTAGTTAATCAACAGCCTACTTCCTCCTACCCCCCCCCCACTAGAATTGCCTTATGTCAGTCCCATGCCTTCTTGAATTCCCCCACTGTTTTTAACTCCACAACCTTTTCAGGAAGGCTGTTCTATGTTTCTACACTCTCTCCGTGTTATCACTAAGGCGGAGAAGGGGGAAGATAGCAGAAAACTAGGGCAGAAATTGGAAATATGGGCCAAGAAAGTGGGCAGAAATGGGAAATCCTGGGTAGGGAGTGGTAGAAATGAGAAATCTGGGGCAGGGAAAAGGCAGAAATCTGAAAACAGGGAAGGAGGGGGCAGAAATGTAAGAAGTACGGCTGGGAGGGATAGAAATTGGGCTGGCAGTATAGCCTAGAGGTTAGAGTAATGACCTGAGAATGAACTTAGTACATCCAGCAGACCAGACCTGGGTTTGAGTCTCACAACCTTCACTTGCATACTGTGTAACTCTGAACAAGTCACTTAACCGATCAGTGCTCCCAGGTTGCCCCTGAAAACAGGCAGGTGGGCCTTACCCAGTTACCAAAGACTAAAATAAAAAACAATATTGATATGCATACTGGAGAAGGAAGTTGGCTGGAGATTTGTGTAACCATGTCTTACACAGAAGGTAATAGAACAGAGAACAAGGAAGAAAAGACAGAGTAAACAACTGAATAGAAAAGGCAACACACACATCTTAGAAAAAAAGTCTTAATTTTTTTTAATTTTTAGTGCATTTTGTGAATTGTTTGGTATTTTCTAAAGATTTCCTAAAGGTTCTGATTTGAAGCAGAACCAATCAGAATTAATCAGGACTCTGACCCCGATCCTGGTCTTGATAATGGTCCGGACCTTTTCAGGTCTGCCCATCCCTAGCTGAAACCTAAATACAGCATTCCATCACTTCATGTTTTCTTGGCCTGTTATCGTCACAATATATTAGGCTGTATGCATGCAGATGGTGACCCTTCTAATGCAGGCAGAGGAGGATATGTGCATTTCACTAGTGACATCTAGAGCAGTACTGCGAATCAAAGTTTCCTGAGTCTCATTACTCACTGCCTGTGAAAACACCAGCAGCACCACCACTGCCCCACCTCCATCACCAACACCAGCCCCTGCAGGAATTATCATGAAGCAGATAGTCGACAGAGGAACAGCACTATACGGAGTGCCTTACTTAATGTGTCAGTCATGGAGGAAACACAGTGGGAGAACATTCTGCACTTCATACAATCAGTGCTGTATATCTGGATATACCCGACAACCTGAAGGTGGGAATCTTTGTGTCAGACAGTGGATTAACATGCTGAAGGGCAAGGCTATGAATGATGGGGTTTCTGCCATGCACCTTGTTTCTCACTTGCACTGAATATGGTGATAACTTATGTGCTTGAGAAACATGCAGAGTTAAAAGAAATACTGGACACTGTTCAGGGCATTGCAATAAATTTTCATCATTGCCCAAAACATGCTGAGCTCCTCCGCATTACCAACAGGATCCCAATATACCACAACCCTGTAATTAAAGATGTGGCAATAAGGTGGAACTCTATCTTTTATATGGTGGAAAGATTGTTGGAACAGAGAGCTGTACTCCAGGCTATAGAATTTACTGATGTGCCTTGTGGGGATAGTTGTCCCAGGTGCAGTGGTGTGTGCTGCAAATGCTGGTTCCACTTCTAAGACATTATGAACAGGCCACCAAAGATCTGTCTGCTGAATTTGCTACTTTTTGTATGGTCCTACCAATGGCGAGTCTACTTGAGCAACACACACAATGTTATATGACATCTACCACAACAACAACCCAACAAAGCAAGGCCACTCACAATGGTGCCAGTGGTGATGTTTGTAGATGTGGTGGTGCCTGTGGAGTCGGTAGTGATGGAGGTGAGGATACTGACCAGAGCAGTGGTGATTAGACTATTATTGCTGGACTAGGGGATGATGGTGGTGGTGTTGGTGGTGGTGATACTAATTCATCACCTCAGCAGGAGCCAAAGCTGGATGCAATCCTTATTGTGGAAGTGTCAGAAATGTTTCTATCATAACCAGAAGAACTATTTCAAACTATTCATCTGGACACCCAATTTAGCATGGCAATATTACTGAATCCCATTTATTTATTTATGTAAAATGTGGTAACAGAAGTGAAATCACCTTTCTGGACACATTAATAAAATGACAGTGCCAGTGTTCTTGAGGTGGCCTCTCAAAAAGCCTATGTTCCAAATTTGGTGGAAAAATCCAACAAATGCCTGTTTTACAGTGTGTGTTGTGCAGTTGCTACAAGGCTTGTCACTTCATGAATTGGCAATGTTTTCATGCCAGATTTTCAACATTGTCATTTTGTACACCTCCTTGTGAACAATACAGCTGTCATTTTCCACATCCTGCCCGAAATGTGTTTCCGCACTTCCGCACACAATAGTGTGGTCACTGTGTGAAATCAGTGTTTAGGCCAGATTATGAAAATGACAGTGACACAGTTCATGAGCAGAGGTCCAAAATGCCTATGTTGAAAATTTGGTGACAATACTCCATAAAATGACTGTGTTACAGTGTGCATTTGCAGATTGCCGCTACGCTCATACCGTCGTGCCTTTGTGATATTTTCACTCTTGATTTTCACCATTGGTATTTTCCACACCTCTTGATGAATAGTACAGCCATCATTTCACATATCCTGCCCAAAATGTGTTTGCACTTCTGGCGCAGAATAAGCGTGGTCGCTATGCTGAAATCACTTCTTGGGACAGTTTAAGAAATAACAGTGTCACTGTACATGAGCACAGGTGCTAAAATGCCTATGTTGAAAATTTGCTGCTGAACGCCCATAAAATGTCTGTGTTCCAAGCATGCATTGCATAATTCCCACGCACCCTTGTAACTTTGCAAATTTGCTATATTTACATGCCACATTTTCAACACTGGCATTTTTTTTACACCCCCTTATGAGCTGTACAGCTGTCATTTTTCACATCCTTCCCAAAATGTTTTCCTGCACTGCACTACCAAAGCTAATGTCAGCACGACAACTTTCGGCATTGACAAATGCATGTTTTCTGTTTGTGGTTGCAGCTTGTTTATCTGGTACAGCCACTCTCTGTGGAACAGGTTTTGGTTTTAGTTGGCCTCTAGTATTCCATGGATTGACTTCATATGCAATGTTCAATTTTCGCAGCAGTCCTGAGTATGTTGCAGAGAAGCAAGAGATCTCCTGGCAGTCTCCTCTCTAGACTAAATATCCCTGTATGTTCTAGGCAGTCTGAGTAGGATTGGTCTTTCTAGACTATGTAACATTTTGGTTGCCTTCCTTTGGATATTAGCCACATTTTGTATGTCACCTCTGTAACTTGGTGCCCAAGTCTGTGGTGCACAGTAAAGATGAGGCTGACGTTCTGTAAAGTGCATTGAAACCTTGTGATTACAATATCTGAAATTCCTACATAAAAGAACAGTTACAACAGGATCACCATGCACCTCTGGTGTTTCATCAATTATCATGAAACGTCTAGTGCTAGCAGTAATTCAGCACCGTGATCAGCATCACTGATACACCTCAGGCAGATATTGTTCATACGTTTGGCTTTGATTTGGGTATGTTCTGGCTACAGGGACATGATGCCAGAAGAGGTCACTGTTAGGACCATCAGTGGCCTGATTCACACTAACCCCAGACTGACCCATGACAGAAGCAAAGTCATGTGCAATGCCTTTCTCCTCCTTTTGCTCTCTTTTAAATTATGTCATTGTACAGTAGCTGCCAGTCTAATTTGCAGTGGGCCACATTCAACTTTTGGTAAATGTTCCTTTAATTTTATATGTGACTCATTTCCTATGTGTTCTAAGATTCTGCTTGCAGTTTTTCCAGAAAACACTGGTAGAATAACATGACAGAATTTGCAAATCAAATCAACAAAATAACATCACAGAATTTGCAAATCAAATGCCTTTTGTCACTTATTTCCTCCATAATACAGTTTTTGTTCTCATTGGCAGACTTATCTACTGTTTTCATTCTCTGTGGCATTTTATCAACATTATTGCCGCAGTTGGTTTTGTGACAAGAGAATTTTTTTGAAACTTAAGTTTATTAAGCATATTAGAAAACATGAACAAGAGCTAAAAGACTAGAATGCACCAAACCATTAACACCACCAACCAGGAACTTTAATATTGAACTTATTTTAACTGGGCATGTAACTTCCTGACTGTGTAAATGGGAACAGTTCTCAAGTTAGTGCACATATTTGATTAGGCACATTGCCAAGCAGTTAAAAGGCAGGTACTGTAGTTTAGCAGTTAGTGCAGTTATTTTGATTTAAAAGCAAATGGAAGGGCAGGCTCAGCATTTAACTTGAGGGTGGTAGCGAAGTCAAAGACCAAGGGGCATTCAGTGAACTGCCATGACCTTCAGTGGTTTTTGTTTGTTGAAGCTGCTCCAAAGATTGGGTATACTGTGACAAGGGTGACTGCGATTGAGTGACCCCCAAAGGCGACTCAATCACGGCACATGTCACAGTGGCAATCCACAGCTACAGGGACCAGATAGGGTGGGTTGGCTGCGACTGAGTGACTCTTGAAGAGCTACTCAATTGCAGTACATGTCACAGCACAATCCAGCAGCTACAGTGACGGAAGGGGTGGGTTAGTGACCCTAGTGACAGGAAGTCGCTACAGGTATGCACACGGGGGTGGGAGTGAGCACGCATGGCGAGGGTGGGAGGGGATTTGAGGGTGGTGCTGCAGGTAGGCTGCTGAGCTGGCCTCATAGTGTAGTGGGTTGGCTCTGCTTTGGTGCTTAGGGTGCTTGATGGGTCTGGCACAGGTTTGTTTTGGTTGCACCTGACCCGAATTTTACTTTTTATATTTTGCCCACCCCTCTGACATGCACCCCTGGAGTTGAGAATCCTTAAGTAGGGGTGCGCATAAATATAAATAAATGCAAGTCCCTGCGCTGTTTTGTTGTGCTCCATGGAGTCAGAGCACTGAAAATGATTTTCAGAACTCTGACTTCGCCGTCATGGTGATTGCCTTTTGGCGGTCGCCATTATCAAAGACTGCTGTCTTCACTTTGGCTGGCATGACCCAGCTATATTTTAAGTCAGCACACACTGAGCATGTTCAACTTTCTGACAGCCACCTTGCCTTCAGCAACCAATGAAAGATGCAGAATCTCAGCAAAATCGAGTGTTCCGCAGTTCTGTGTGCATTGCAGTTCTGGAGTCAGGGAGCAAGAACCTTGCTGTGTCTGCTCTAACTCTGCTGTTTTTGTCAGAAGAGGAAGGTGTTTCAAGCAAGTCTTGAAGAAAAGCAGTTTCTTGCAGTTGTGCAGGCTGTGCCAGTTGGCTGAGTTCCACAGATTTGCTATGCAGGAAAGGGAAGATAAAGAGCATTGTGAAGGCAAGATGGAGAAGGAACCTGGCCTGCCCTACAGTACTGTTGTGCTGTTTGTTGTACTCAAATCTTCCAAACAAAAGTTTTTGTAGTTTTTTCATAGGGTACCTAAACCACAAATCATGTCAATAACTTTATCAGATTGTAGTTTTGATGATTATTGGTGGCTAGGTCAAGTGCTGCCACCATGTCTCCCCCTCCATTCTTGTGAAATACTTGATCCGATTGCAGTATGGCTTTACTGGGTGACAGTGGGTGCTTGCCTAAGCCCCCTCCCAAATCCTGTGAAACACTTTATCCACTTGCAATGTAGTTTTAGTGACAGCTGAGCCCCTTTTGTGACAGGTTTTATCTGATTACAACAAGCTACCTATAACTGCCATAAAGATGAAGCAAGGATATCTTGAAAGGGAAGCAGGAAGGACTGGTAGAGGAGGAGGAGCAGCAGGAAAAGATTCCACTATGGTACCCATTCCCACAGCAAGTATCAGTTCTGCAAGTATCAGTCATAGTCGTGTGACCCCTGGTGGGGGGTGATGTACATGGTGAGGATGTTAGAGGGGCAAGGGCAGAGACAGAGAGTGGTGCTGGTGCTGGTGGTGGTGGGTCTAAGACTCGGTGGCATACTAGGGTGGGTTGTATAATAGTGTGCTAAAGAAACTATGGGGATTTTTTATTCCACAAAAGTTAGCTTGTTGTATGCTGACTGCAAGCAGGAGTTTTCCCAATCAGTCACTATCAGTGTATTGTGGAGCATTTGGAGGTGATGAAACCAGCTGGAACAGAGCAGAAGCAAACTGGTCTTCCACTACTCATGGTCCTCTTCCTCATCCAAGTTCCTTACTTTCCTCTACTAACCATGGTGGTGATGTAATGCCCAGGTATCCTCCATCCCATTCCAAAGATGTACAGGCAAGCCCTCCACCTGAGTTTCATGTGTGAACCACACAATAGCAGCTGGCAGTGCCAAGTGGAGGGCCAACTAGGAAACCTGTACACCTGCACTATGGTGAGTACCATGGGCAATTTCCTGTCTGTCACCACTGGCTTGAGGCACTATATAAAGTTCATTCTCCAAGTGTAACCATCGGTTCTCCAACTGTACCCACAGGACCCAAATCAGGGAGGGAGTCTGGGTCTGACACGACTGTTATCCTGTCACCTGAGGAAAAATAATTTGTTGGTGTACACAGGTAACGTCTCGTTTGGTATACAAAAGCAAGCCAGTAGTATGTCCACCACCAGTACAGCCTCTTGCAGTGGAGGAGACTGTCACAGGAAAGAGGATATAGATGTGGAGGTGCTGTGTATACAGAAGAGGAAGCAGAAGAACAGAAAAGGAGGAATCAACAGAAAAGAGAATGGAAACAAGAAGCATCAGGTGAGAGCGAGGTGGAGATGGGTTGGATAGGAGAAGCAGAGGAGAAGCAGGAAGCATTGGAGGAGCAAGCAGGAGAAGGGAAGAGAAAGTAGAGGTTGAAAGTCTGCTGTTAATTACAACAAGCTCCTTTGATGATTAGTATGACTCTGAGGAGTGGAGGCTACCACTACCACCACCAGTATGGGAGTACAGGAGTGGGAAAGTAAGAGAAGCAATGAAGAATGGAAAAGAACAAAAACAACTTGTTGAAGCAGGAAAATCCAAATCCCAGGCCAAATACCCAGTCCCACCAGATAAATGTGGTACTACTGCTACTGCTGTTGCTTCTGGTGATCATGTGGAGCAGCCACATCATGCCTCCCCCGTGACCAGAAAAAATAAATCTTGCGGTGGACCCTAGTTCTTCTGAGTCCCCACAGTCCCTCAGGCTGTTGGTCATATAGCTAAGATAGCCAAGAGATGTTCTGCAGTATGAAAGTGTGACAGGGAGATCCTGCCACTGTTGAGGACCAACCTTTTCTTAAATCTTTTGCAATAGTTCTTCTATTTCTTTTTTGTCTATAATAAAACTTTACTAACCACGTTCACATAAAAAAGACTATAACAATCTAAAAACAACAATTAAATCAATGTAATTGATACATCAAAAACTAAATATCAGTTTTCAGTTTTGAAAAATCAAAGATCCTGATTTCAACAAAGGCTAAAGACAATATAATAGTCATACAATGGGGATAACCTAACAAAGTGTCACTAACTAATATATTTGGGAACGTTCCAGGTAAACCTAGTATACAGGAAAAAAAAAGAGAAAAAAAATTAATAAATGATTAAATAAATTTCAAGGCAAAATACTTGAGGTACAAACTTGGGGTTGACCTCAAGCTGGTAATTGATCCATGGCTCTTAATTTTCCATGCAGACCAACTCCCTAGCCAGAAATCTAAAATGAACTTTTTCCATTCCATACACAAAATTTACTATCTTATACCACCGGTCCTGAGTAGGGACTGTCATCTGCATCCATAATTTACTTATCGCATTCTTTGCACACAAAATCAGAAGAAGCAGCAAGAGGGTTTGATGCCAAGAAAGCAAAAGGAATCAGCGACAGCAGAAGCACCAACTTTTCTGACAAATGTACTTCCTCTCCAGATATCCCTTGTAAATCACCCTGAATCAACTGCCAATATTGCAGTATCTTTTGGCACCCCAAAAATATGCCTCTGATCTGCTTGCTATTCTCCACACCCAGCCAGCAACCCGCACACTGATAACCTTTATACTTAGCTACCGTATCGATGAAAAAACTGAGACCTGCACTTCCAGGAGAATTCTTTTAATAAGGGATAATAGATAACCAGTAATGAAATAAGGCCGATTTGGACCATTCCTCCCAGGTACTAACCCCCCCCCCAGCTCCCGTTCCCAACTAAAATAGACAAATTTAGTGACATCAGATGTACTGGCACGTAAGTCAGCATATCAATTCCCTACTAAATGACTTAACTCTCACCTCTCTGTGCCACCATGGTGATATGGATCCCTGAGGAATCCAAAGTGTCATGAAGAGTGGAAACATAAGGGAGAGTATGAAGATAAGAACTCAACTGTTAAAACCTATAATGATCCAACTTCCCCAAACTGTATAATGCCTGGAGGTCCCCCAATGTCAAAAAACCTTTAGAATTGAAAAGTTGAAAATAATACTCTAACCCTGAGAAGGCAGAAGTACTTAATGAGTACTTCTGTTTAGTGTTCACAAGGGAGAGGGATGGGCCCATTTCTGCAGGGAAAGGGGGCACAGGCATGGGGGTGAGATAACCACAGACAGGGTCATCACGGTGGAAAGGGTGCTGGAGCACCTTAGGTCCCTGAGGGTAGACAAGGCACCTGGGCCACATGGGGTATATCCCCGGGACTGAGGAAGCTTGCAGAGGTCCTGGCACAGCCACTGGTAGATCTGTTCAATACCTCGCTAAATACGGTATGTGTGCCCATAGATTGGAGGGATGCACAAGTGGTACCTCTCCACAAAAGTGGGCCCAAGGATGAACCAGGGAACTACAGACCAGTGAGCCTCACCGCAATTGTGGGGAAACTGATGGAATCTATTCTCAAAGACAGGCTGGTGCAGTTTCTTCTGGATAATGATCTGCAAGATGACAGACAGCATGGGTTAATTGCTGACAGATCCTGTCATACAAACTTGGTTGAATTTTTTGACTGGCTCACAAATGCACTGGGCAAGGGCCATGCGGTAGATGTAGTCTATCTAGATTTCAGCAAGGCCTTCGATTCAGTGCCACATCAAAGGTTGTCCTGCAAGTTGAGGAGTCTTGGTATAGGGTGGAAGCTCACCTGATGGGTAGAAAACTGGCTGAGGAACAGGCAGCGGAGGGTAGTTGTGGTGGGGGGGGGGCATCAGAGCCCAGGGCAGTGGCAAGTGGTGTCCCACAGGACTCAGTACTGGGATCAGTCCTGTTTGACATTTTCATCACAGACATAGCGGTTGGGATAAAGAATAAGATCAGTATCTTCACCGATGACACCAAGATCAGTGCTGAGGTGGATGGGGAGGAGGGGCAAATTACTGCAGAAGGACTTGGCAAGATTTGAAGAGTGGTCACAAACCAGGCAGCTTGGGTTCAATGCCAAGAAGTGCAAGGTGATGCATTTCAGAGCCAAAAACCCAGGATACAGCTACTGGATGGATGGTATCAAACTGTCCACATCCAATGAGGAGAAGGATCAGGGGGTGCTGGTGACCAGGGAATTAAACCACTCAGCCCAGTGTAGGAAGGCAGAGGCTAAGGCTAACAAGATGCTAGGGTGCATAGCAAGGGGCAATACATCCAGATGTAGCGAAGTCATATTGCCCCTGTACAGGTCCCTGGCGAGGCTGCACTTGGAGTACTGTGTGCAGTTCTGGCACCAGTACTTGAAAAGGGATATAACCCTACTGGAGGCAGTGCAGCAAAGAGCAACAAAGATGATCCAGGGGTTGGGGGATAGAACTTATGGGGAAGGATTAAAAGAGCTCAACATGTACACCCTGGAGGACAGAAGAGAGAGAGAGAGGGGACATGACTGAGACCTTCAAGTACCTGAAGGGGGACGAACAAAGTAGGCTTCCAGGGTGGGTTCACTCTCCAGAATGGCAGAGATACCAGAGGGCACTCTCTGAAGTTAAAGGGGGGCAGATTCAGGAGGGAAAGGAGGAGGAGGCACTACTTCATTGAAAGAGTGATCACAGGGTGAAACGTACTGCCTGAGCAATTTGCTTCAGTGCAGACTGTGGGGTGCTTCAAGAAGGGTGGGACATGTTCAAGGGAAAGTATATACCGGGAGGGCAGTTGAGGGAGGAGGTTAATGGGATGGGGCAGCTGCTGTCTAATGGGCTGAAGTGCTGCACACTTGAGCAGACTAGATAGACCATACGGCTGTATATGCTGGCAGTTTTGTATTGTTTGTATACGTAACCCCAAGTGGGCCTAATTCAAAGAAAATGTCAGTTTTATAAAATTGAGTAGCATCATCCCATGCAAGTGCAGTAATTAATAAACTGCATAACTACTCTTGTATATTGGTAAAATGAACAAGTGGGATTCAAAGCATGGAAGTTGCATGCAAAATATGATCAACATTATGCAGGTCATCTAGTGCAAACTCTATCTTTCCAATGTGCAGAGTAACAAGGATTAGTCCAAAACACACAATACACAAGAAAACTGCCTCAGAATACCAAACCAAATTAGGAAGACCAACCCCAGCATAGGTGAAAGATATAATACTTCATCTCGAACCCTAAGGTATTGACCCCACCAGAAAAACATAAAATTGCTTTTGCCATTCACTGATCAGTGCCTTTAATGGGAGAATAGGTAGAGTTTGCAAGACAAATAAAAATTTAGGAAGTATCGTCATCTGAATAGTCTCTGCCGATGCCAAAAGAAAGAGGTAAAAGTCGACCATGACTGTAAGTTACTGTGAATCTTCTGGGTTAAAGATTCAAAATTAAGCACATCAATATGATCCAAGATTTCCGTTAAATTCTCTTCCAGGTATCTTATATAATTCCTAGCCCATTTTATGGGAAGGAGATTACATATTTCTACAGGCAGTTCTTCTATTTCTTAGACTAATTTATCCTTTACAATTTCTAGTCCATAAGGGTGGCCACCTATGGATGCCCCTCCCCTTTTTTGACAATGCTATAGTGTCCTCTTTAATTTTCCTTTTCCCTCTCAGGTTCTTGTACAGGGAGGCTATTGTGGCAACCTCCGAGCTGACGTAAAACAACAGGCTTTGTTCCTCATTGTTGGATTTAGTATGCAATAGCACTATGTCATAAAATATCTTGATGTATTTGCCTTATCTGTTTGAAATCTGTAAATGTTGAAAATAACGCAGCACTAGATGTTTTTGATAAATGTAAAAAGTTACTAGAGGACTGTATTATAAAAATTAAGTTACCGGGGTAGAGATATCAGAAAACGCTCATTGTGTTATTTAAAATGCATGTAAATTACAAATTGTTTGAGTGGCCCTTTGGCACAATGCATTCCTGCTTTAAGCTGAACTAGCCTAAAATTTCATGTTGATTTGCATATACATCCCATGATGCTTTGCATTATGGGGGTATGTGTAGGGATGCAATGAATTTAAATTTCTCCATCGAAGTGCCGGCTAAGTGGTCAAATTCGCCTGGCAGAGTAATTTGCGAAATTTTCCCGCATAAGGCAGAATTTCGCCTAGGAGAAATTTCACCTTCCGTGGTGAAATTTCACCTTCTGTGTGTGAAAAATTCTGCATTCCACGGTAAAATTGTGCCTTCCACAAGTGAAATTCCGTCTTCTGCAGATGAAATTTTACCTTCCATGGGTGAAATTTTGCCACTGAAGACTGAATTTCGCTACAAAAGGTGAAATTTCGCTGTCCCACCAGGTGAAATTTCACCACTCCGCCATGTGAAATGGGTGGAATTTTGCAGATTACTCTGCGAAGCAAATTTCTCTCACTTCGCCCACCACTAGGTATGTGTGATGCTTTATTTCTTTGAAACTTTGCTTTATTGCCAATGCCCTTTGGGTTAACTCTTGCTTCAGTGCTTTTAAACTGAGGTTCTTTGTCTTTCGCTTGTTATGGGGGTTTTCTTTTTTGAGCTCCCCATCACCCAAACATACAAGACCAACATAGGGAATTAAATAATTTTTACTAAAGAGATAGCTCAGTAGATCAGTGGGTCAGTAGGTGCTGACTAAGTGCAGAGGAAGGACATGCATAGTCTGTTGCTGCAAAGTGATGTAATGAAGAAGGGATATGCCATTGCTTAAGGTTATTGCCTGTGTTTTAAATCAACATCAGACAGAGATTGGTGTGGAACCTGCAGTTCTGTGTCTGTTCCATCTGTTATCCCACAAACCCTCCACAGGAAGCATTTTAGGGATGACCCCACAAATCCACTGAGAGCATATTGCAATATGTGTGAGAAAACAAGCAGCAGAGGTAAATCCACATGGACATTGGGAACCAGTGTTCTGATTGATATATATATATTTTTTTTATTTAGTTGTTTAACCAGGTATAGCACACTAAGCTGAAAGCTTTTTTTACAGGTTAGAGTAATGAGCTGAGAATGAGCTTGGTACATCCAACAGACCAGACCTGGGTTTGAGTCTCACAACCTTCACTTACATACTGTGTAACTCTGAACAAGTCACCTAACCGACCAGTGCTCCCAGGTTGCCCCTGAAAACAGGCAGGTGGGTCTTACCCAGTTACCAAAGACTAAAATAAAAAAAACAATATTGATGTGCATACTGGAGAAGGAAATTGGCTGGAGATATGTGTAACCATGTCTTACACAGAAGGTAATAGAACAGAGAACAAGGAAGAAAAGACAGAGTAAACAACTGAATAGAAAAGGCAACACACACGTGTTAGAAAAAAGTCTTAATTTTTTAGTCCATTTTGTGAATTGTTTGGTATTTCCTAATGATTTCCTCAAGGTTCTGATTTGAAGCAGAACCAATCAGAATTAATCAGGACTCTGACCCCAATCCTGGTCTTGATAAGGGTCAGGACCTTTCCAGGTCTGCCCATCCATAGCTGAAACCTAAATACAGCATTCCATCATGCTTCATGTTTTCTTGGCCTGTTATCGCCACAATATATTAGGCTGTATGCATGCAGATGGTGACCCTTCTGATGCAGGCAGAGGGGGATATGTGCATTTCACTAGTGACATCTAGAGCAGTACTACAAATCAAAGCTTCCTGAGTCTCATTACTCACTGCGTTGTGTAAAACACCAGCAGCACCACCACTGCCCCACCTCCATCACCAACACCAGCCCCTGCAGGAATTATCATGAAACAGATAGCCGCACAGAGGAACAGCACTATACGGAGTGCCTTACTTAATGTGTCAGTCATGGAGGGGAAACACAGTGGTAGAACATTCTGCATGCCGCATAATCAGTGCTGCATATCTGGATACACCCGCTCAACCTGAAGGTGGGAATCTTTGTGTCAGACAGTGGGATTAACATGCTGAAGGACAAGGCTATGAATGATGGGGGTTTCTGCCATGCACCTTGTTTCTCACTTGCACTGAATATGGTGGTAACTTATGTGCTTGAGAAACATGCAGAGTTAAAAAAAATACTGGACACTGTTCAGGGCATTGCAATAAATTTTCATCATTGCCCAAAACATGCTGAGCTCCTCCGGCATTACCAACAGGATCCCAATATACCACAACCCTGCTTAATTAAAGATGTGGCAATAAGGTGGAACTCTATCTTTTATATGGTGGAAAGATTGGTGGAACTGAAAGCTGTACTCCAGGTTATAGAATTTAATGATGTGCCTTGTGGGGGATAGTTGTCCCAGGTGCACTGGGGTATGCTGCAAATGCTGGTTCCACTTCTAAGACTTTTTTTTTGTTGACTTTTCCATCAGCAGATTATATCCTCTCACCACTAGAGGGCTATATCTCTATCTCTTTATCTAGATAGCCATGTCGGCTCTCTCTGCCTTTCTCTCGCCTCTCCTCCTCCTCCTTGCCCTGGCCCCCCTCTTCTCTCTCCCTGGTCCTAACCACCCCACCCCACCCCACCCCGTCCACCCTCTACTCTGGTTTCCACTGCTACTCCAAGGAACTCTCCACTTCCACTCAAGTCTTGAGCTTGGTGCACCAATTGGATATTCCTGGTTACTTAACCTGACCACTACTCACAATAAGTGTGGCCACCTCTCTACACTGTACCACCTTGCTGTCCATATGGGACACCGCCTGGAACCTTACAACTTCTACTCCAGGAAACAACAATCAAAACTATCTCTCAAAGAGCTGCGACTCTGCTCCTTAAAACTCCTACTCCTCCTCCATCTCATCTCAGGCAGCGTCCATCCCAATCCTGTCCCTAGAAGCTCAGGCCACACACAAACTCCAGGTGCCCTTATCCTTGCAACTATTAATATCTGCAGCCTACTACCAAAGCTGGATGCACTCCAAGCCTTCATATGCCAACACAACTCTGACATCCTTGCAGTGGTGGAAACTTGGCTGACACCTAAAGTTCCTGACTCAGCAGTAACAACACAGGGCTGCAATGTCCACAGACTGGACCGGATATCCAAAAAAGGCGGTGGTTGCACAATCTATATCAAAGACTCCCTGTCTTGGCACCCTGTAGCAACTCCATCACTTTCTGTCTCAGCCCAGATTCTGCCAATAAAAATCGTCCTAGGTCCCAACCATAAAGCCCTGACTATTGTCTCTGTATACATCCCGCCCAGGGACCCTAAACATGGATTCAATGACGTCTTAAACTTTAATCAACTCTCATCCTTCTGAAGCTGAACTTATTCTACTAGGGGATTTCAACATAAACTGGTTAGCATTGAGTGCCAGTGCCTATAAAGACTCCATCTCAGCTGCTAACCTCACGCAAATGGTAAACTCCCCTACTAGGATTAACTACAAGACTGGCACCACTACCCTCTTGGATTGATTCCTCACCACTCACCCCACAAGGATTTCTCATAAGACCATTCTCCCAGACTCACTCAGTGACCACTTCCCAGTCATGTGTGCATGGTCTAACAAATTCCTTAAGCCCCCTCCCAAAATTATCGCTAGCAGAGTCCTTCCTCGTGGAAAACTTCCACATCTCAAACAACACCTGCTTCTACAAAACTGGCTACCCATCTATGAAGGAACAGATGTTAACTCGGCTCTTGATCACTTCATCTCAATTTTCAACAAAGCCTGTGACCTCTTTGCCCCTGCTAAAAGGTGCAAAACAAAATCTCTCTCTAACCCATGGGTCACCGCGGCTCTTCTCTCACAGCTGAAACTAAGGGATCACCTCTGGGCAGTTGCCAGGGCCACTGGCAAACAACTGGACATCCAAAATTACAAACAAGCACAAAATGCCTGCACAAAACCCATACGGCTAATGAAATCCACCTATTACAAAGACAATCTCACCAATACATGGGGAAATGGTCGTGCTTTCTGGAACAATATCAAGGATGTCACAGGAAAGCAGCCAAAAACCTCTCCAGCCATGTTAATGGTTGATGGATCCTCAACCCTTGACCCCAAGGTGATCGCAAACATCTTTAACACGGCTTTTTCAGACCTTAGTGCTGTTCTACCCCATGACATTTTTGAAAACAGGGCCTACTCCCCAAATACCTCAGCCCCTCAATCTAACCATCCCCTCTTCTACTTCAGGAAGGTAAGGCTGAATGAAGCTCACTGCTATATTACTGCAGCTATCTCTAAATCTAGATCTAGTAGCGACACCCTGGACCTTAAGCTTCTGTTGCTCACCCTCGATGAGGTAATTCATCCATTAACAAAAATCCTAAACCTCTCTCTCTCAGCTGTGGAAAATTCCCGGACCTATGGAAAACAGCCACCGTGACACCCATCCATAAAAGTGGGGACAAGACGATTCACTCAAATTATCACCCTATCTCCATACTGCCCCCACTCTCTAAGGCACTTGAGCACATCATGGCTGATCAACTTACCGACCACTTGGATAAATACAATGTACCTTGTCCACAACAACACAGCTTCCAGAAAGGTCACAGCACCACCACAGCCCTTCTTGAGTTCACTGGAGCTTTGCAAATCCCTTGACAACGGCCTTCTCACAGGGCCGTTTCCTCCCGACCTCTCCAAGGCCTTCGATACAGTACACCATGGACTACTAATACACCAACTACTGAATGCCAGGCTATCACCTGACTCTTCTCTCTGGTTTAAAAGCTACTTAGAAAACCAGTCACAGAGAGTAAAAATTGCAGACGCTCTTTCTAGCACCCTGCCTGTTCGTTCGGGTGTCCCACAGGGATCCATACTGGGACCCCTCCTTTTTAGCCTTTTCTTAAACTCCCTCCCTTACCACTGCTCTGAGCAGATCATACTATATGCCGATGATGCTGTTGTATTCTCCACTCACAAAGATCCTGCAACTCTTCAACACAACCTTCAACTTGGTTTCAGTTCTGTAGAGTCATGGTTTCTTAATCATAAACTGGTCCTCAATGACAAGAAAACCAAATCTATGCTCTTCTGCAGCTCTCATAACCCACACAAGCTACACCACTTGGCTATCTCCACCACCCAGGGCAACACTCTAGATCCGGTGGTGTCCTTCAAATACTTAGGGATTCAGCTTGACCCTAATCTCTCCTATGGACTTCATGTAGATAATGTGGCTAGAGCTGCTAATACATGGCTTGGTCTCCTCTACAAACACAGACCACACCTCACGCCAGAAGCTTTGAAGGTTGCAGTCCTGAGCTCTGTGATCTCTGTAATAGACTATGGTCTCATCATTTATGGCTCGGCCACAGCCACAACCGTTAGACGCCCCTCAACTGCCTTAAATAAAGCATGTCAGTTGATCACTGGTGCTCACCGTGTCACCCACACATGTGACCTGTACACTCAGACTGGCTGGCTCCAACTATCAAACCACATAAAGTTTCTCACCTGCTCCATGGTGAAAAAAATCTACCTTGGCCTTGCACCTTCTGGGGTCTCAACTCTGTTACAACACCGAATTAACAAATGGTGCCTTAGGAGATCCGTGCTACAGCTACTGAAAGTCCCCCACTGTCACACTTCACAGGGGCAACGCTCTTTTGCTTATCGAGCACCACTCTGGTTCAATGGCCTCAGCCCAACCATCTCCTCTGCCCCAACTATTGGTATGTTTAAAACTAGGCTCCGGGACTATCTCACTACCAACAGCTCCTGTGACTGCCCAACTTAACCTGTTTCTCCACTTCCCTTTCTGCTCTAGTTGCCCCCCACTGGATTCTACCCTCACATCTTGGTATACCCAATGCTGCACTTTTCACCCTCTTGCCACCCTTCCTACATTCCTTCTTCACCCCTACCCTCTTCCCTCTCCCTATGACTCTGGCACTTCTTATCTGTTGTCTATTTTCTCTGACAAATGCCGCTGGCTGCCTTGTTACAATGCTACCCTTGAACTTTATTAATCTGTACTCTGTTTGCAATGTCCACATTGTTGTAATGCCTGTCATGATGTTCCCCATAATTTATATTTCTCTGACGTGGAACCTTTGTAAAAGAGCCATGGCTCAAAGGTATTTGTAATCCTAGACTTGATAAATAAAAAAAAAAAAAAAAAGACTTTATGAATGGCCACCAAAGATCTGTCTGCTGAATCTGCTACTTTTAGCATGGTCCTACCAATGACGAGCCTACTTGAGCAACACACACAATGTTATATGACATCTACCACAACAACAACCCAACAAAGCAAGGCCACTCACAGTGGTGCCAGTGGTGATGTTTGTAGATGTGGTGGTGCCTGTGGCATCGGTAGTGATGGAGGTGAGGATAATGACCAGAGCAGTGGTGATTAGGCTATTATTCCTGGACTAGGGGGTGATGGTGCTGGTGTTGGTGGTGGTGATACTAATTCATCACCTCAGCAGCAGCCAAAGCTGGATGCAATCCTTATTGTGGAAGTGGCAGAAATGTTTCTGTCATAACTAGAAGAATGATTTCAAACTATTCATCTGGACACCCAATTTAGCAAGGCAATATTACTGAATCCCTTTTATTTATTTATTTATAATTTGGTAACAGGGAAAGATACACTGAGCCAAGGCTTATTTCCAGGTATGAACCAGGTAAGGAGAAGATGGCTCAAAACAACAGTAGACAATAGCAAAACAACATCAGGACAGAATCTGCATGTACCACAATTTAAACAAGCATTTGTCAATGCTGAACGTTCGCTTGCAGGTATTTGCAGTGGTATTTGGCACTTGGACATGGCCTAAAAAAATCAGTGACAAAGAAGTACAAGCATTTGTCAATGCCGAATGTTGCTTGCATCTATGTGCTGTTTAGGTATTTGGAAGTCATTGGAGTGAAAATATTGAAAATTCGCAAACTTACTAACGTGCATAGGAACTGTGCAACGTACGCTCGAAAAACAGTCATTTTTAGGAATTTTTTCACCAAATTTTCAACATAGCCATTTTAAGACCTCTGCTAATGAACAGTGTCACTGTGATTTTCTTAATGTGTCCCACACATTGATTTCGCACACCGACTGTGCCATTGTGCGCTACATGGGTGGAAACACGTTTTGGGCAGGATGTGAAAAATGACAGCTGTACTGCTCATAAGGAGGTGTGTTAAAATGGCAATGTTGAAAATCTGGAGTGAAAATATTGAAAATTGAGAACTTCGAGTGCATAGGAACTGCGTAATGCACACTTGTAAAACAGTCATTTTAGAATTTTTTTCACCATATTTTCAACATAGCCATTTTAAGACCTCTGCTCATGAACAGTGTCACTGTGATTTTCTTAATGTGTCCCATACATTGAGTTTGCACACCCGACTGCGCCATTATGCTGCGCTTCCTGAAGCGATACGTTTTGGGCAGGATGTGAAAATGATAGCTGTACTGCTCATGCGAGGTGTACTAAAATGGCAATGTTGAAAAATCTGGAGGAAAAGATGGAAATTTCAAACGTACGAAGCCTGCGAACCGCGCAACGCACGCCGTAAAAAGTCATTTTAGGAATTCTTTCACCAAATTTTCAACATAGCCATTTTAAGACCTCTGCTAATGAACAGTGTTATGATGATTTTCTTCATGTGTCCCATACATTGATTTCACACACCGACTGCTCCATGGTGCGCTACATGGGCGGAAACATGTTTTGGGCAGGATGTGAAAAATGACAGCTGTACTGCTCATAAGGAGGTGTGGTAAAATGGCAATGTTGAAAATCTGGTGTGAAAATATTGAAAATTCGCGAACTTAAGAGCCTGCGTAGGAACTTCGCAACGCACGCTCGTAAAATAGTCTTTTTTTGGAATTTTTGCACCAAAATTTCAACATGGGGTTTTTGGGACCCCTTCTCATGAATGATATCACTGTCATGGTGTTATTCAGGCCCAAAGGGTGATTTTGCAGAGTGACCGCACAGTGACTGCGAAATCACCCTTCCGGCCCGAATAACGCCATGACAGTGACACCATTCATGAGAAGGGGTCCCAAAAACCCATGTTGAAAATTTGGTGCAAAAATTCCAAAAAATGTCTGAGATATGCAATAAAGTTGAAACCCCCCTATCTAGCCCATTATACAGCTTACCTGCATTTCCTCAGTTCGTGGTCGGCTTTGAAGAGTGCGGACGTGTTCCCAGTCCACCGAAGATCATCGCGCGAGCTCCAGAGGTAAGTATGGGGTGGGGTGTGGGGAGGCAGGGTGCGCAGTGGGTGGGTGCGGGTTGTGGGAGGGGGCGCTGGGAGAAGCGCCGTGGGACCGTTTTTAATTTACAGGTTTAAAAAAAAAAAAGACAACGTGGAACATTTGCCACTCTGGGGTGGGCTCCCAGCATGGCAGAAGGATGGCTGGGGGCCATGGAGCTGACGAGTTGGGCACCTTCGTCGGCAGACAGCGGGGCGTTTGCACGCTGGGGGCTCCCAGCATGGCAGCAAAGATTTGGGGGTGCGGCGTGATGCGGTCAAGCATGCAGCGGTGGTTTTCTTTGAAGAGAAGACCACCACTGTCATCCACAGCACCGCGTCCAATTGATGCAGGACTGCCATGCCTGCTCAATGGAGCAGGGGATTGCAGAGGAGGGGCACACCTCCAAAGTGTCCCATTCTCCCAAGACGTTCCTTGTGCATGCACACAAGCAAATGTAAAAAAAGTGCAGTGAACTTTAGCAGTACCTAGAATCACAACCAAAAACCTGCACGGGTTAAAATCAAGACTTCAAGGGTAACTGGAGGAGGGATAGCAGGAGCAAGTGGAGGGGTTGAAGTTTAGCAGGTATCTGAAGGCATTAAAGGATGTGGAGAGAGAGAAACAGGAGGGGAATTTCTTTCAGAGAGAGGGAAGTGCATAGGAGAATGCAGATTGTTCAGCAGAGGAGCATGGGTAGGAATGGCAAAAGTGTGATGGTCCCTAGAGTGGAGGGCATAGGAAGCAGGAGGGATGTGGGATAGGAACAAGGAGAGGTAGGAGAGAAGGGTGTTGAATCAATATTTGGAGATGAACATAGCACAATGGGCCTGTTTGTGAGATGGCAGAGGGTGGATAGAGAGAAGTAAAGCAAGCAATGATGCGTGCATGGAGGAGAGTTACATACAAAACAGAAGAAGGAGTTGAGAAGGGTATCCAGTCAGGAAAAGAAAGTATAGGGGGCAGAGCCATTGACTACATCCACATAGTTGAAGGCAGGGAGCACCATTATGATAATCAATTCTCTGTGGACATGCAAACATAATAAAAAATAATAATAATAAAATTTATTTATAATGCACCTTTCCATTATCAAGGCACTGTACAAAACAGGACAATACAAGTCAAGCATAAAATTCAATATAAAATGCAAATTAAATTACATTATTAAACACAATTTCAGTGTAATTAGTGCTCCAAGAAAACCATTTGAAAAAAAAAAACCTCTTATATTCCTCCACGCTTGGGACAGAGCTTGGCATGGATGGCATCAATGAGGGCTGAGAAGTCAAGTTTACTGTCAAGCCAAACCCCCAGGCACTTAAAGGACTGCACCCTTCAAGTGGGGTGCCACCCAGAGTAGTGAAGACAGTGGGGACAGTGAGTCTTGCTAGTGTATGACTGCTACCAGAGGTCATGGAGACTGTCTTTTTAGTGTTAACTCTAAGTTGATTAAAATGGAACCAGTGGAGGACATTGTTGAAATCCCACTGGATCAGGTTTTCTACAGCTGCAGAGGAAGGACCAAAGGTGAAAATGACTGTCATCTGCACACATGTGTATATGTGAGTCGACACAAGTAGAGGGGAGGTCATTGAGGAAGACTGAAAAAAGGAGTTGTCAAAGGGTGGAGCCCTGTTGAACCCCAGACTGGATAGTAAGGGGAGGTGACAGGGAACCACCAACCTGTACCAGTTGTAGATGGCCAGATAGGTAAGAGTTAAACCAAGCAACAGTAGGGACAGAGGGGCCAGAACTTCTCAGCTTGTCCAGGAGAAGTGGCTAGATCAACAAAGAATGCTGCCATAATGAGCCCCTGGTCCATCCCAGAGAAGATGGCATCAGTGCAGCAGGGAGGAGATCATGAAATGGTGGATCTGGAGGTCAGACTGGAAAGGTGATAAGAAGTTAGTAGATGAGAAGAAACCGAGGAGTGTGGTATGGAACTGTTTCTCATGCAGTTTAGAGCAGGAGGAGATGGGGTGATAGTTACCAGAAGATGGGTCACCCCCTTTGTGAAGAAGATAAACTCTGGCAATCTTCCAAGACTAGGTAATGGTGCAGAGAGTATAGGAAAGGTCAAGGAGGTTAGTAAGGGGAGCTGCAATAGCAGGAGCTGGGAGGTGGTGTAACTCAGGCTCAATGTGACAGAGTTGAATAAGGCCCTCCCCATTTGTTAAACAGGAAGAGTTAAATGTAAGGATCTGTTCTATCCTTTCCTTTTCTGTCTCTGGTCTGTCTGGTTGTGCAGCCAACTGTTCTTGTGAGACCTAGGAACTGATCATTCTGACAGTCTCGCGATTCTCTGCCTCTCACTATCTCTCTTCCTTCGCTTGCTGTTTCTGTCTTTTCTTCCCCCTTGCATATCTGCAGTTATAAAAATATATGTTGATCTTTGTGTGAAACTGGAATCCCTTTGTTTGAAAATGCATAGAGTTGTATTGCTGAAATGATTGCAAAAAGCTATTTGGAATTTAGAGGGTTAACCTGAGATGTAGTCTGAGCTCCTCTCAGGCTTGTTTGCAAACTCTTTTGCAGAGCTGTCAGCAGGAGGCCATCTTGGGACACTGTTCTATCTGAAAGAAGAAACTAACAAGAACTCTGACACATTTTATGAGAAACAGGATGTCTCCTTAACGAGCTCAGGATGAAGAAGTTCATTGCCAGACAAAGACTTATTATAAAAAGAACAGCAATCTTTGCTGGGGGAGGGGGAGACTGAATCTTGGAATCTGAGATACCCTCAGATGAAGGACGTTGTTTTCTCTGTTTGTAATGCCTTTGTAAATAGCTATATTGAACAAGTTTCTTTTTTTATTTTACTGTTATTGATAATATTAAGATACTACTTGCGAATGTTATAACTACTCCTGGTTTTCTTATGCTTCCTGACCTGTGCCTCGACAACAGTTGAGATCATCAGGACTTGAAATTGATGGGCTAAAGGAGAAAAGGGCAAATAGGGCTTTCTTGACAGTGACAGAGGAGAAGTTGTAACCGGGAGGAGTATGGGGGAGGTGAGGATTGGGGGCCAGTTAGTAGTGGAGGACAGAAGGGAACAGTTTGTGATGAATTTGTTAAAGTGAGCTGCAGCAGAGGCATGGTCAGACACAGGTGAACCATTTTCCATGAGAATGGGAGGGGGTTGACTGAGCGGGGGGGGGGATCAAAAAAGGAATATATAACTGTCCAAAATTTAGATGGGGAATTTAACTTTGACTGGAGGGTGGCTTTGAAATACTGGGATTTAGCTGAATGGATAGCTTGGTGCAATTGTTCCTAAGAGCCCTGTGGAAGATGTGGTCAGAGGAGGAGTGGGATCATTTTTAATGGGCCAAAGCATGTTCCCAAAACTTATACAAGCCTATGATAGCAGAAGTAATCCCGGGATGGTAGCATGTTTTTACTCTGAGTTTTATGGGTGGGGCAGGGAAGGTATGCCTGTTCAAGACAGCAAAAAATTTGGAATAAAGAAGAGTGAGGGAAATATCAATATCTGAGGCAGTGAGGATGTCAGACCAGTCGGTAAAGTAAGGTCACTCAATTAAACATCGGAGAGACCTAGCCCAGATATATTTCTGTAGCAAGGGATGGAGGAGGGTATCACATTTTTCTGATGCAGAATATCATACAGTGGTTGCTAAAGGCATCTGGCAAAATACCAGCAGCTATGATTCAGTGAGGTTGGGAGGTTAGAACCCAATCCAATAGGGAATGAGTAGCAGTGTGGGGATTGAGCCTGGTGGGTTCTGAAATAACCTGTGTCAAATCAAGTGATTCAGTCTTGTTAATGGAAGGTCTGGAGGATGGAGAAATCCAACTGATATTGAAGTCACTGAAGAGGATGAGTTCACTTGTGGAGGAAAAAGAAGCAACGGTGAAAAGACAGTCTACCAGGGGAGAGAGAAATCTTGGGAGCAGTGTAAAGAACTCCAAAAAAAATGGGTACTGAGAAGAGGAAGGAGAGTTTGACTGAAAGATATTCAAGCTAAACAGGTATTCAAGATAAACAAGCTGGGCAGCCTGGGAGTAGGTTTAAAGGTGGTAAACTGAGTAATGAATTTGTTGGGGATAGGAGACAGAGGGTGGTGGTAAACATAGTTTACTCTGAGGAAGGGAGGGTGACCAACGGAGTGTCACAAGGATCAGTACTTGGACTGATCCTCTTTAATGTCTTTATTAGCAACATTGTAGAGGGGCTAGAAGAGAAGGTAGGCCTTTTTGTAGATGACACTAAGCTCTGCAATATGGTAGACACACCAAGGGGGGGTGGAAAACATTAATAGAGATCTAAGAAAGCTTGAGGAATGGTCAGTAGAGAGGCAACTAAGTTTCAATGCGAGGAAGTGCAAAATCATGCACTTGGGGCACAAAAACCCAGAGGGAGAGAATAAGATGGGAGGAGTGGTACTGATGACTGCCAAGCAGGAAAGAGACCTGGGATTGATCATATCTGATGACCTAATGGTGGCCAAACAGTGTGACAAGGCTATGGGGAGAGCCAGTGGGATGATAGGGTGCATAGGGAGGGGTATCATCAACAGAAAGAGGGAGGTGGTGATGCCACTGTATAAATCATTGGTGAGACCTTGCCTATACTACTATGAGCAGTTCTGGAGACCACATCTCTGGAAGGACATAGACAGAGTAGAGGCGATCCAGAGGAGGGCAACTAAAATGGTGCAGGGCCTGCATCAAAAGCCCTATGAGGAAAGACTAAAGGGTATTCCATTGCCACAGTGACTCCCAGATCACGAAGACCACCACAGTGACAGGAATCGGGCAAAATCCACCTGTCATTGTGGTGGTCCGTATGGCAATCGGGACTGCCTCACTGGGTGTTTGTTCCCCCCCAGTCCAACTCCAACTCAGAGTTAGAATCCTAGAGATTGGGGGATGTGGGGGGCGGTGCCCCCCACATGGGGGGGGTTCGGGGGCACACCCTCCCTGATGGATACATGGAGGCATCCCCAACACTGCATTGCCGACAATCAGCACAGTGGCTGTCAGGGATGTTTTCATTAAGTCTGTCACTGCGGCATGGGTAAACCAGACTTAAGGACCTCAATATGTACACCCTGGAGGAAAAGAGGAAGAATATGATAGAGACTTTCATACATCATGGGTTATAAATAGGGTACAACAGGGAAGCATTTTTCAGAAAAAAAGATGCTCAAGAACAAGGGGTCATGTCATGAAGCTGGAGGGGGTAGTTTCAGGAGAAATGTCAGAAAGTGCTTCTTTTTTTTTGTTAAAGTCTTCTTTATTAGATTATTTCAAGTTTCATACATACCACATTAATCCTGGGCAAGCCCAGGAGCCACAAACCCAAAACTGGTTGTGTAACCTATGTACAGTAACAACTATGTACATACACAGCCATGGGGATGGCCCTCCATTACAAGAAACCAAATCTAGTCATAACTATATCTTGAATAGACATTATCATTGAGAATACTTAGCACTCATAAGTGGTGCCTCTGCGTTAATAGCCACTTTGCCCACTAAATTTATTAAGTTAAAGCCACCTACATTAAATGTAGGACACCCTGGAGGTAGTCCCCCGCTGTGCCCCTGGAAAGAGAGAGAGTCCCCACCCATTCCTAAACCCCAGCAGACCAAGGCCTTTATCCTACTATCAATTCCTGATATCCACTTAAGCCTAAAACAGTCATGAATAATTTCACCTTTTGACACCAAAAAGAATCCATATAATACTGCATAATTCTACACTATCGAAATCTATTGCTACTCACAGCCCAACAGACAGAACTGCATTTGGCCATTGCCTATCTGCAGTATATAGATAGCCTCTAGAGTCGACCATCTTTTGTCATACAACCATTTCTAACCCTCCAAATACATGAACCTCTTTATTCTTCCCAAAGCCCATATAAGGTCTCTCATCCAATGCACACAGGCATATCTGTGTTCATCCTTCCAATGTTTCAAAATAAAAGACTTGACTATTGCTGTCATCAAGGATATGTGATATTTGGGTATGACACCTGATATTTGCGACATATCACCTAATATGCAAATGTTGAGTAGTATAAAGTCAGAGTAGTCCAGCATAGGGTCCATGTTATGTTTAATTTCAACCCAAAGTGAGCTTATTTTACTGCAGTTCCACATAACATGTAGGATGACTCCTGACTCGGTTCCACATCTAAAACACAGGTCTGTCTCTCTCAGTTGCCTAGCACATGGTTTCTTAGGAGTATAATACATACTAGAGGCAATAAAGAACTGCATAATTCTGTATTTGGGTATAGGTATATATTTAATACACCGCCAGATAACCTTCCAAGCAGGCTGTTGGGGGGCCAATATTTTATCCCAACATAGAGCCCTTGTTGGCGAGTTCGGACTGAGATAGTCTAATAGCACCTTATACACTTTTGACAGAGGGTTAGATGAGGGATCTACCACATTCAAATTTTCCCAAGTAAAGGAATTTACTGGAGGATCTCCTAACCCTTTCCGCACCCCCTTCAACATTTTAACAAGCTGTAATCTTCTAAAGACGTGCATTGCATCACACCTCTCTGGGAGAGACACCCTATTGTCTTTTATAACGTCCCTTACCATAAGTCCCTCCAGCTGGTTAGTCCAGTGTTTGGTAATTACCTGACCCCCAATCAGTAAGTTGGGATTACTCAGCACAGGCTGGTCTTGGGTCTTCAGCTGATCCCTTCTCTGGGAAGGAGTAAGGAGCAGCCACCAGGCCATTACTGTTTTGACAACTGGAGTCATGGATGCTTTTTTAAGGTATCTTCCTAAGTTAGGAAAGAGCAACGCCTCCGGAGATAAGTTCAATTCTTTTATTAACTGCCTCTCTATCTGTCCATTGTAACGAAAAGAAATGGGAGGGAGACCCTATCGAAGGCCTTCTCAGCATCTAGAGATATCAAGGCTAAGGGAAGTTGGGAGTCTGGAGTATAGCTAAGTATGTAATGGAGTTTTCTAAGTGCATCGTGAGCCTCCCTCCCTGGCATAAATCCTACCTGTTCAGGGCTAATTAGATTTGGAGCAACATTCAGTATTCGATTGGCAATAATCCTTGTTAGGATCTTGATATCCTGATTTATCAAGGCAATAGTTCTGTAACTGCCAGGCAAGTCCTTTGGTTTGTCTGGTTTTTGAATCAAGGTAATATAAGCTTGATACAGTGGAGGGTTGAACACACCTTCTTGCATTATGTTACTAAAAAGTTCCTTAAGAATGGGGAGTATAGTACAAAGATGCACCTTATAAAATTTAGCCGTGAGGCCATCCGGCCCTAGAGCTTTACCAGAGGTCAAAGCTTGAATCACTTCTATTATCTCATCTTCTCTTATTGGGGCAGCTAGCTCTCTAATCTGGTCCGGGTCCAGCACCGATAGTGGGGTACCATCTAGGAATGTCCCGATTTCCTTCTCCCCACCCTCTTGTCATAGTTGATAGGTTTCTTGGAAAAAGGAAGCAAATGCATCTGTCATTTTCTGTGGATCCGTGAAGACTGTCTCATCATACTTTATAGCGATGACTGTTCTAGAGGCTTCCTAGCTGCTAATAAATGCCCAGGAACATCCCCTTGCAAGAAATATTTTGCCTGAATCTTTTCTAGCCAAAATTCTGCTTTACTATATTGAATATCCACCATTTCCCTTCTTAAACTTTGGAGATCAGAGTCTATCTCCCCAGAGGTCCCGTCCAACGGAGCTAAGGATTTGATAGCCCCCACTAAAAATTCCTCTTTGGCTCTTCTCATTCCATTTCACCGCACTGCATGACCCTATGCTATGCCGGCATATAAAACCTTACAAGTTGGCCAAGCTAAAGATTTATTCTGTAGTGCAGGGAGTTGGGTCTGAATAATCTCCAGGAGGGCATCCTCTAATTTAATCTTAACAGAAATCTCTGTGAATAAGAAGTCATTCAACCTCCACCTATATGGCCTAGCAGGAGTAATTGTTGGCTCCCAGGTCAATTGAATGGGGGAATGGTCTGAGAGCATCTGACATCTAGTTGTCACCTCCTTGACCTCCCTAAGTGCCTCCCTATTTACCAGAAAAAAATCAATTCTAGAATGACTCTTGTGGGCTGCTGAATAAAATGTCATATTATCGCCTCCTGTGGAAAAAGTCCGGAGTGGATCTACCAGGGCTGTAACCTCCAACATTCTAATCATAGTCTTCTGAGCACTAGATAAAGGCCCTCCGGATGGTGGCAATCTAGCCTCCCAGTTATTTAGACAAAGATTCCAATCCTCTGCTAGTATAATAGGGTATGGGGAAAATAAAGCAATAACCATCTCCAATGAAGGAAAAAATTCCGGGTTGGGAGGAGTTGGGCCATAAATGGAGGCGATTGAAAGTTCCATACCCAGAATATTGCCCGAGAGGAAAATCCCTCTACAATCTTCCCTTGCTGTCACCTGCGCTATATCATAGGAACAGTTTTTCCCAATTAAAAGTACAACACTAGCATATTTCCTTACCATCATAGACCTGTCCACCCACATCAGCCTAAGGAGACTCAATTCCTTTGTCAACAAGTGAGTCTCTTGTAATGCAGCTATATGAGCCCCCATCTGTTCAATATGCCTCAAAATTACTATTCTTTTAAGTCTACCCCTAAGACCTTTTACATTCCATGATATAATTTTAACACACGACATTTTACTGTTTATAGAACATGTACAAGCCATCTTTTTTTGAGTCTTGTAAGGTCTGCATTACTCTCTTATTCCAAATTGGACTCTTTCTCTTTCCAAATCCCCTTAACCCACCCATCCCCCTATCCCCTGATCCCTGGATTGTCCTCCTATATAACATTGATTCATGGACGAGCCATTTCCATGCACTCCCCAGCCCAACAAGCTACTCAAGTGGCTAAGTACCCTGCCCCTCCTATAAGACCTTTGGGAAGTTCCTACCCTGCCTAAACCACACCCTTAATTATATAGCGCACCGTGGAGTCACTCTTCCCCTTAAGCCCACCCCATGTACATTATATCCCCGTCTATATTGGTTTATTGTGTTGCCTATTAAATACCCTAATTTTTTGCTTACCCAAATTGGGAATGAGTTAGGCAACCAGATCGGGACCCAAAACCATAGACCTCCCCAAAGGGGAGGACACACCTGCCAGCTAAATGAAGTGTCCCCCAGTGTGCCTTCCGTCATCATTTAGATATTATCCAGCTTCCACCTACCTTCTTAAGGGCACCCTATAGGGGCATAGAGTCCCTCCTAAAAAGGAATGGTAATAGAACCCCAAATTACCTATTAGATAGGATGAGCCAACCTCATAAAATAATAGATCAGTTGTCGCACTTCTATTCTTGACAGTAGGGTAAAAGATTAGAGGTTAACCTCTCTGGTATGGATATGTAACTTTATATCCCTCCTCACCATATTGCCCCAAGTTCCAGTCAAATTCAATCCTCTAAAGAGGGGGGTTCATTTCTGGAATTTGCCTCTCCCATAGTTTCCATCCCCCAATAATCTCTAACTTCCCTCCCCCATTTTCACACCCAATGAGCACCCAAAAAGGGGCCCAGAATCATTGCGGCAAAAAGCCTCTCATCCTTACCTCTGTACCATGGCAACGTTTAAACTAAACCTTTTAACTAAGTAAATAAATTCAACCTGCAAAAAAGAAAACACTTGCATCTCTTTTCTATTTCTCAAGTCCCAGTTTTGTAGGATCATGCCAGCTCACAATTTTTCTTCAAAGACTCAGGTCAACGACTGGAATAATTCTGGAAGTTCGATTCGCAGGCCCTCCAGGGCATCACATGCAGTCAGATACCTTTTCTCCCCGGATTGCAGCCGTACAGACAAAGTCGCAGGATACTGCATCCAGAATTTAATTCCAGCAAGATACATTTTTTTCTTTATCACCAAGTATTCCTTTTGCTTCTCTCTCACCGAGGGTGTCTGGTCTTGAAATAACCAGATAGACGCTCCATTCCACTGCAAAGCTTTATGTTTTCTAGCACAAGCAAGCACATGTGATTTTTCTTTATAGTTCAGGAACCTCATGATTAGGACTCTGGGTCTCGCTCCCAGAGGGGGCATCTCTCTTAGTGCCCTGTGTGCTCTCTCCAGATTGTAGGCCTCTCCAAATGGCTTGGAGCCCAGTAGTTTAAGAAGGAGGTCTTGTAGAAAGGAAACACAGTCCGAGTCTTCATCCCTTTCAGGTAACCCTGCTAAAATAAGATTATTCCTCCGACTTCTGGATTCCTGGTCCTCCAAGCGATCCTCGAGCTTCTTAATTTGTTTACGGGCTACAACCATCTCCTGTTCTGTAGCAGAGACTTTCCTTTCTTGTGAAGAGACTCTAGCTTCCACATACCCCATCCGATGGGCCAAAGAATGTAACGCCAGCTTAACAGTGGCAAAATCTTCCACCAATCCCTGTAGCAGTTGTTTTATTTCCAGCAGATCATCGGAGTTCTTATTATCCCCTCCATCTCCATCCCTTTGATCCGCTTGCTCATTCGGTACTGGCGACTAGGGGTTTCGGTCATTTGACGGCTGGCGATCTCGCCGCTAAGGACTCAGTAGCGTCGCTCTCCATCCCGATACTACAATGTGGCCTAACCTGACGCCGAGGCACTTAAGGTTGGGGGAGAGAAAATCGCCTACAATTTCCGTGACCCACAGTATTTTTGTTAACAAGCCACGGACAAGCACTTCTCAGACTGAATTGAGGTAGGCAAAGCATATATATTATGCCGAAGGGGGCTTAAAAAGCTTTAAAAACTGAATAGGGCCTAGGAGCATCAGAACCGACGTCCTCTCATGCCAGACTCTCACGTGATCTAAAAAGTGCTTCTTCACAGAAGGAGTGGTGGATGCCTGGAACAGCCTTCCAGAGGAGGTGGTTGGGGCAATAGCTGTCATGGGATTTGAGAATGCATGGGATAAGCATAAGGGAACCTTAGTGGTTAGGAAAGGGAGGGTAAATCCAAGTAGGGTCTGTGGTGTTACAGTAAGTGGGAAAAATGGGTAGACTAGGTGGGGCTAGCGGTCCTTATCTGCCATCAAATTCTTACCCTGGCAAATGTAAATGGCCACCCCTCCACCACATTTACCCCTATCCTGTCTGAAAAGATGGTAATCAGGAAGTGACAGGTTATAGTCAGGAATCTTGGAGGACAGCCATGACTCAGTGATTCATAGGACATCAGGGGAGTACAATAGCAGCCAAACAGAGAGGAGGTCAAGTTTCGGTAGCAGGCTCCTAGTGTTTAGATGGAATACTCTGAGGCCCTTGGAGTGGAGCAGGGAGGGAGAGGGTTCCAGGATTGGGCTCCATGTTACCAGAGAGGTGGAGGAGGAGGAGGAGTAAGAGAATGAGGAGAAGGATGAGGTGGGGCTTCTTACTTTTGGAGTGGGAAAGAGAGCAAGGTGAGGAGGGGTGGCAAGAGAAAAGGAGGCATAGTGGAGAAACTCCAGGTTAAGGATGGGGAAGGCAGGAGACCAGGGTGACTAGAAAGATAGAAAGAGAAAAAAGGAAGGCAGAGCATGGGATGAGTGGGCAGGAGGATGAGCAAAAGTGAATTGGATGGGGGGAGGGAGGAGGAGGAGGAGAGAGAGGGAGGAGAGGTGGAAGAAGGAGGGGGGGGGAATGAGGCAAGCAGATAGGGCCAGTAACATTATGGCTAAAGGGGAAGGAAGGTGTGAATTCAGTAGTTTGTAGAATAAACCAAAAGCTTGGTGTGGCATACCGTATCAAGCCTTACCTCACCACAGATGCTCGCCTGGCTATTGTCAGAGGAAACCTTCTCCCCATCCTGGACTACTGTTCCCCTGTTTACTCTTGTGTCTCCTCTTCCCTATGGACCAGACTTGAGGTCGTATACAATAGCATCTGCTGATTTGCTCTGTCTGCCCCTTACTCCACACACCACTGTGACCTCTACCACCCCTTGAACTAGCTCTTCCTACAAGGTTGCTTTGACTTTACTACTGGCTGCCTCATCTATACCTGAATTAGAAGTGGTCCTGCCTCAACTCTATCCACCTTCCTGAAGCGACATATTCTGCCAGGCCCCTCCATTCCTCCCTTATACTCCCACTGGAAGCTCTGTGTACCACCACAAATATGGGTAGCAAAGCCCCATCGGTCTCGGCCTCAGTCTTATGAAATGGATTGCCTGCCCCCCCTTAGATCTACTAACAAACCTCATGCCTTCAAGTGAGACTATAAAGTCTGGCGCCTCGCTAGGGACACCTGCACCTGTACACGTAAGTGATTGCCCCCCCCCCCCAGCCTTCTATTACCATGACCCACAAACCTCCTCCCTAACTTTCTTGCTCTGGCTCTAGACAGCTGGGACTTGTCACAAGTGAGTATGATCAGATTTTTAACCTCTTACTACCTTTTCTACTGCTTAATCTGCACATATTCTCTCACTTGCTTCTGTATCTGCATTCTCTGTTACATCTCTGCCCAGATCCCTACTCTACTGCAGCAACTATTGCCATCTCACCTGCTATTTCATTACTAGTGTTTGCCGTACTTACATATATACCTGCTATATGTTATCTCACTTACCGTTTGTTTTCCTCTGTTACAGCCTTCCTGGCACAGAAGCTGTTGACTGCATTGTACATGCCTAATTTTAACATATGCATTGTACATTGTTGCAACAAACTTGTTTTATCTACTATTTGTAATCTATTATATGTGTATTTATGCAACAGGTCAGCACTCGTGAGGTTACTTGAGGTCACTGGAAACTGAACAAGGTAAATGTATTGTCACACACTGAACCCCTGCATATCCATTATCTATCTACCACTTTATATTATCTACTACTGTAACTATTTACCCTGCCTGTGCCTATTTGGCCCAGGTCATGCCTGAAAATGGTCCATTGGACCAGTGCACCCTACCTGGTTAACAAAGTCATAAATACATAGGTATCTGGCTATACAGATACTGCTGTGATTGAACCAAGCACAATGGTAACCAGAACACCACTGTAGTACTGAACACCAAAACAGGCAAGGAAACAGCAATGCAACAATAATAAATGGAATAGGATACGAGGTAAATAAACTCAGTTAATGAACCAAAACAAATAGGTAGCAACACAGGAAGCCCTGGCAGAGTTAGAGGAACAGGAGGAGAAGAGGAACAGTGGGCTGCAATAATGGAGGGAATTGAAAGAGTTACTAAACTATTTGTCAGGCAGATCTGCAATTGTGAGAGGAAAAGGAGGCCATTATGACTCACTATAAGGTAGCTAAAAAGGTAAGGGCAAAAAAATTATCCTTCAGAAACTACAAATGAGCACAGAAGGGGAAGGATATGGGGTGTTACCAGGCAAAACAAAGGGAGGTAGGGAGGGCAGTTAAGAGGACAAAAGCATTAACAGAGGAGATTATAGCTAGGTCAATTAAGAATGGGGCTAAAAGTTTTAATATGTATATTAGAAAATGGAGGAAAACCAATGGAGGGATACTTTGACTGAAAGGGGAAGAGGGGATTATGTTGAGGATGACCATCAAAAAGCAGACATACTAAACAAATACTTTTGCTCAGTGCTCACTGAGGAGGTGGTAGGTAATGGGCTTGAACTGCAAGACGAGGGTATAAAGGGTCAGGAGATAGACATGAGCCGCTTTACTGTGGAAAGAGTTGTGAGGGAGTTATTCAAGCTAAGGGTGGACAAGTCAGTGAGTCTGGATGCAGTACACTCCAAGTTGCTGAGGGAGCTCAGGGAAGAGTTGGCTGCAACCCTGACAGCCCTGTTCAATATATCACTAGAAACTGGGGAGGTACTAGGGAACTGGAAGAGGGTGGATGCGGTCCCACTCCTCAAAAGTGGTGGTCCCATTCCACAAATGTAGTGATAGGGAGGAGACTGGAAATTACAGGCCTGTCAGCCCGACTTCAGTAGTGGGAGAGGTAATGGAATCATTGCTGAGGGAAAGTATAGTTGAATACCTTACTATGAGTGGTCTACAAGACCCAGGACAACAGGGATTCACAGGAGAGAAGACCTGCCAGATAAACCTGATAGAGTTCTTCAACTGAGTAATGAATGTGGTGGAGCAGTGTTAGTTTGTAGACATGGCCTGTCTAGACTTCAGTAAGGCCTTCAACATTGTTCCACATAGGAGGCTGGTGAACAAACTAGATAGTCTGGGGATAGGTCCTAAAATAGTAAAATAGGTGGGGAACTGGCTTACTGGCAGTAGCCAAAGGATGGTGGTAAATCGGATACACTTTGGGGAGGAAAAGGTCACTAGCAGGGTGCCACAGGGGTCAGTTTTAGGGCCGGTCCTTTTCAATGTCTTTATCAGCAACATTGCGGTGGGGCCAGAGGGGATGATATGCCTATTTGCAGATGACACAAAAATCTGCAACAGGGTGGACACACTGAGGGGGTGGGGTGATAAGATGAGGGAGGACCTTTAAAAAATGAAGTAAGGGTCTACAGTTTGGCAGCTGAGATTCAATGCAAAAACATGCAAGCTCATGCATATAGGGTGCAGGAACCCAGGGCAACGTATGAACTAGGAGGGGAAGTTCTGACAGTCACAAAACAGGAAAGAGACCTGGGGATTATCATCTTAGATGACATAAAGGCAGCTAGACAATGTAGACAAGGTGATAGGAAAGGCTAGCTGAATGCTTGGCTGCATAAGGAAAGATATCACCAGAAGAAGGAGGGGGGTGATAATACCCCTGTATAAGACTCTGATAAGACCCCACCTCAAGTACTGTGTATAGCTCTGGAGGCCCCATCTCAGAAAAGACATAGACAAGGTGAAGACAGTGCAGAGAAGGGTGACAAATTGTGCAGGGCCTACATGGAAAGACCTATTAGGAAAGACTAAAGGACTTAAATATGTATTCCCTAGAAGTAAGGAGGGAGAGGGGGGATATGACAGAGGCATTCAAATACCTCACATGAATAAATGAAGTGCAGGAGGGGAGCATCTTCCAAAACAAAAGATGCCCCAGGACAAGGGGACTCAGTATGAAGTTAGAGGGGGGAAGGCTCAGGGGTAATATGAGGGGTACTTTTTCATGGAGATGGTGGTGAATGCTTTGAACAACCTCCCAGCGGAGGTGGTGGGGGCTAAAATGGTCATGGGATTTAAAAATACATGAGATAGACACAAGGGTATCCTGGAAGCAAGAGGGGAGTGTTCTGTAGTCCAAGTAGGGCATTGGCTCACACAACAGGTAGGGATTGTTAAGGCAAACTAGATGGGCCAAGAGGTCCTTATCTGCTGACAATTTCTATGTATCTGAGCAGTAGGCTACAAAATAAAGCAGCACATTACATGTAGCAGTTGAGCAGTGAGGACAAGGTTCAACAAGCAGCATAGAGAGACAAACAGTAAGCTGGAATATGCCAAGTCTTGGGAACTGTGGCAGGACAGAGTAAGCAGAGGGACCCTAAGAGTAGGGCACCATAATTAGATGTACAGTCTGAATTCCTCCTGCACACACTGATTATGTTGGCACAGACAATGTACAAAAACCAAAACTCTTCCTTCTCCTCCATGTGTGCCTACTTCCCATGCTTAAAGTGCCAGGGGATATCTATGTGGTGATGATGATGACATCAGATGGGAAAAGCAAGAAACTGATTATCTGATTCCAGAAGACACAACAAAAAACATATGGGAGCTGTTGACACACAAACCGACATCACACAGACATTATGGATGACGGCACAGACATGACACAAGGTTACATAATGGAGGCTTATTAGTAGAGCCACTGTCTATCCAATATATCGATGCCATCAAATTCTGGCAGGACAAAAAAGTTGTTTGTCCTGCACTGGTTAAAGTGGCTTTGTACTTTCTGGGATGAGCCCCCAGCATGGGTTGCTTCTGAAAGGGGTTTCAACACAACTGGGGATACTGCCTCACCACATCCCTTCAGGCTAGATTTAGACAGTATTGAATTCCTAGCATTTCTGAAACTGCATTTACCACAGATTAACTTCACCTGTCCATTTGATTATTTCGGCTTCCAACAGGTGTCATTAAGCAACCCTACACCTCCTGCAGGCAAGTCTCCCTGCACCTCCACTAGCACTGCCAGCACCACAGTCTGGCTCTAGAGATGCAGTGAAGTTTAACTCTGCCAGTGAAGTTGGGGTGAAGTCACCCACTCCACCTCACTAAATGCTACGTGACGTCCCCAAAGAATTACACTACTTCACCTAATAATGATTTTGCCCCATTATGCTTTCGTGTTAGGTGACTTTGTATTCATTTTGCATTCGTTTCTGTTGAATATGAAGTGTGTCATAACTGAAACAACCCACAGATCACGTGTTACAGTCTGCCAGTCACATGGCTCAGGCAGGAAGTTAATCAGGCAAGACAGAGAAAGACTTTTACTTTCGCCTTACCTAGTGTAGAAGAAAGAGGTTTTGTGAGAAAGGAGACTTCTGGGGATAGGTGGGCAGCACACCTACCTTGCAAACCACCACCGTGCACAGTGGGAGGCCAAGTGGAATGCGCCTGCTGTCCCTGCTGGGCAACAGGTGGCAGCACAGCCTCCATCTGCATGTGGGGTCAAGCAAGGTCAGGCCATGGAGCAAGTGGCTGCTCCAGAACCTGCAGGGGATGCTGGCAACCCTGCAGAGAATGCCTACCACGCAGGCCAATTTGGGCCTGATGTGGAGTGAGTTAGACTATCTGAACAACAGGGTTGAGAACCTGGAGCAGTGGTTGGAGTGCATCGAGGGTCACCAACTCCAAATTATGGCCATGCTCCAACTGCAGCTCTCACACCATAATGTGAAGCATTAGTTTTTGTTGTTCCATCCATCCACCACCCTCTCCATGAAAAAATACTTCCTGATGTTGCCCCTAATCTGTCCCACCTCTATCTTCAAATTTTGCCCCCTTTACATTGTTACATTGTCACAGATTGAACTTGGGGCAATACTCATGCCATCAGCAACTTCACTACCACCACCAGCGGGGACAACAGCATCTCCAACCATCACTGAAACAACTGATTGCTCTGTGAAAAACATAGTTGGAGAAATCTCTTTACTGGTGTCAACTGTGTACTTATGCTATGTACTAGCATGCCGATGGCCACTTTTGCCAATCGCAGCAGTGCCACAGCAAGAAGCATCTTTGCAGCCACGTCTCTTTGCAAGCATTATTCTGGATTACACAGAACATTTACAACAAATTTAGATTTCTGAACTCTGGGGTGGATGGGAAGCCAAAAAACAACTGTGGCTTACAGATGCTGACTTTGGCCTAAAGGCTAGATGCTACTTTTATACCCAAAGAATTATACCCACTTGGAATGGCCCACCCAAATCGTTATTTAATACTGTGAATATAGAAACCTTCAAAACCAACCTTGATAAACTTTTATTAAAAAAGGTATAAACAAATTCTAGGATCTGGAGATGTACTTATATGGGCTATGGCCTTCTGTGCATCTATTTCTCTTAGTATGTAACTTAGTATGTAACAGATGCAAATGCACAGACAGATGGAGACTGCACACTCAAGAGAAGCATCTACACAGGCACAACAACAACAACGTCAGAACCAGTGGTCACACAATCAAAACTGGAAAATAATACCTTTTGTGGGTTGTGGGGAGGGGGCACTGCAGAACCAGTCTACTACCTAGGCAGCACAGGACTGAAAGTCTGTCAGGAATACATCAGAATGACACTGCCATTGGGGAGCAGCTGTTACAATAAAGCTTTGCACTAAATGTAACAAAAAAAATAGAAATTAAAAAATTGCAAACATATTAACAAAAAAATTAAAGAGGAAATATACAGTGCTACTCCCCGGGAAGAAATGCAATACCACATCCTTAATGTGTGTTAACAAATCTCCTCGCATTATGTTGCAGAGCTCTTCTAAAGTTGTTGTTTTCTAAAGAATTTCCAGCAGGTGGCACCAACACACCTTCCTGTCCTATCATACCTAGTGACTCAGCAGACTAAAAGGACTTTTGATTCCTTGTGACATTTATTTATTTATTTGTTTATTTATTTAAGAGTTTTACCAGAAAAGCATACTGAGCAGAGTACCACTCGATTCCAGATGTGACCTGGGAGTGTGGGGGAGAGGGAGAAATACAGTGGAAATACATCTTTCAATACATATTTCAATACATTCATATAACCAGAGTTGATTACAGCATTCTTATATACAGAGTAGTCAACAGCAGAAGTAAAAAAAAAAATATATATATATATGTATATGTATATATATATATATATGTACAGGTGAATAGCCAGCAATACATACATTTTTACAGAATAACAACAGCATACATTTATACAGAGTAGTCAACAGCAGGAGTAAAACATACAGATGAAATAGACAGCAGTCGACATGACTGCTTGGGCTTCAGCAGTGCAAATTGCATGAGCAAGTAGTGGCGAAGTGTGTCTTGAGTAGTGTGTTGAGGTGAGGTGTGCTGGTGGAGTGCCTAAAATCAACTGTCAAGGAATTCCGAAGTTTGGCATCCGGTAGCTGAAAGCAGTCTGGCCAGATGCGGTGATATGGCCTTTATGGAAAGGGTATTGACAAACTAAGTGTTAAATTCAGTAAAACAGTCTTTGAATTCCAGATTTATGCATAAAGTAGTTACATGATCCTGCCAGTGCTCCCAAGAAGTATTGTTCCCACAGTCAGATGAAGTTTATGTGTTTCCCACTGTAGGACCTTAAGCTTTCAAGCATCTTGCTACATCAGCTGAAGTAGATTTATCACCTGGCTCTGATGATGAAGATGTTAAAGAAAATGACAGTCAACCTCCACCTCAGCCCCACCACTGTGGTCATGGAGGGCTGATATTTCTATTTGTGTATTTGTTGTTTCCTTTTCTTGTCATTTTTTTATTTATCAGTTTGCTGTGAGAGATACAGCAGATGCAATGGTACAGTATGTGTGGTTGGCTAGCAGATTGCAATGTGAATGCTGTTCCACAATATGTATAGTTTTTATGTTGGCGCACGTGCGCAGCCACCATCTTGGGGTAGTGCAGCTTTGGAGGCGCCGTCGCTATTGGGCTAATGCAGGGCACACACCAGTAGGTGCGTCCCGCATTCCCCAATCAGCCTGCATGCCGGCACCACACCATGCCTACATAATGTGGTGAGCACATCTAAGAAAAGGTCCACTGCAATTCGAGCAAAGCTTGTTAGATGCAGCGGTCCTTTTCTTGCCGTGCTGGCAGCCATTATGTACATGGCAGCACTTTGGCCACTGAACTGCCGACTTCAGGGGTGCTGAAATCCCCTGTCGGCTGCCCCTACCCTGTGAATGCTGATGGGGAGCCCACTCCTGTCGGCAGAAAGCATCCTCCCCATTTGTGATATGCCGAGGGGGGGTGCCCAATCCCCTCGGCTCTTACCCTGCCCCCTTTCTAGTGTGCCAATGGGGGCCCACTCCCTGTCGGCAGAAATAACCCCCAATTGTTTAATGCCAAGGGGGGTGCCCAGTCCCCTCAGCTCTGCACCCCCACCCTGCTTTGTGTGCCAACGGAGCCCAACTCGCCGCATAATTCCCCAGTGTTATTTGCTGGACGAGGGTGCCCAATCCCCCATCGGCTACAGACACCCCTCCAAACAGTTAGGCGGCACGCTGGGAGCCCACCCAGTGTGTCAAATCCCCTGCAAAAAAAAAACCCTGTCCCCGATGTTTTGTTGTTTTTTTCTTTTGAACCTGTAAAAGAAAACAGTCCCTCGTAGTCTCCGATGCCCCTCCCCCCCCACCGCACCCACCCACTGCACCCTACCTCCCACCCCCCACCCCATACTTACCTCTGGAGTCCGGGCGCGATGATCTTACGTGGACGGGGAACACGTTTGCACTCTTCAAAGCTGACCACGAACTGAGGAAATGCCGATAAGCTGTATAACGGAATAAATCGGGTTTTATCAACTTTGCTGCATGTCTCAGGCATTTATGTGAATTTTGACCCCAAATTTTCAAGATGGGGATTTTGGGACCCCTTCTCATGAATTCTTGCACTGTCATGGTGTTATTCTGTCCCGAAAGATGATTTTGCAGTCACTGCGCAGAATCACCTTTCAGGACCCCGTAATGAAATGACAGTGCCACTGTTCATGAAGGGAGCTCTCAAAACCTTATGTTGCAAATTTGGTGGGAAGAATCCAAAACATGACTATTTTATGGCGTCTAAAGCAACTGTACTGCTTAACACGTAGCAAATTAGGAGATTACAATATTTTTCACACCAGATTCTTAACATTGCCATTTTACCACACCTTCTTGTGAACCGTACAGCTGTCATTTTTCACATCCTGGCCGAAATGTGTTTCACACTTCTGGCGCAGAATAGCGCGGTCGCTGTGCAAGGTCAGTGTTTGGGACATATTACAAAAATGACAGTGATACTGTTCATGAGCAGAGGTCCTAAAATGCCTGTGTTGAAAATTTGATGACAATACTCCATAAAATGACTGTTTTATAAGCGTGCATAGCAACTGCGTAACGCATGCTCGTAAGTTAGCGCAGTCACAATATTTTCATGCCAGATTCTCAACATTGGCATTTTACTACACATTCTTGTAGAACCATACTGCTGTCATTTTTATCCTTGCCAAATGTGTTTTCGCACTTTCGGTGCAGAATAGCGCATTCGCTGTGCGAAATCAGTGTTCAGGACACATTACGAAAATGACAGTGACACTGTTCATGAGCAGAGGTCTTTAAATGCCTGTGTTGAAAATTTGGTGACAACGCTCCATAAAATAACTGTGTTATGAGCGTGCATTGCACAGTTTGCACGCACGCTCGTACCTTCGCAAACTTCCAATATTTTCACTCCAGATTTTCAACAGTACCATTGTTCTGCACCTCCTAATGAACAGTACAGCTGTCATTTTTTGCATCCTGACCAAAATTTGTTTTTGCAGTTCCATCACAGAATAGCATGATTGCTGTGGAAAGTCCGTGTTTGAGACACACGATGAAAATGACAGTGACACTGTTCATTAGCAGATTCCCTAAAATGCCTATGTTGAAAATTTGGGAATGAAAGTCAATAAAATTAGTGTTTTCTGAGCGTGCGTTGCACAGTTTGTACGCACACTCATGACTTTGTGAATTTGTAATAGTTTCACTCCAGCTGTTCATCACTGGCATTTTTCCATACCTCCTTATGAACACTACAGCTGCCTGAAATGTGTTTCCGCATGTCTGGCACAAAATTGCATGGCCGCTGTGCAAAATCAGTTTTTGGGACAGTTTGAGGAAATGAAAGTGACACTATTCATGAGCAGAGGTCCTAAAATGCCTATGTTGAAAATTTGGTGCCAAAACTCCATACAATGACTGCGTTGCAAGCGTGCATTGTGCATTTTCCATGCACCCTTGTAACTTCATCAATCTGCAATATTTTCATGCCACATTTTCACCACTGGCATTTGTGCACATCTCCTTATCAACAGTCCAGCTGTCATTTTTCACAGCCTGCCCAAAACGTGTTTCCGCAGCTGTGGTGCACAATGGCATGCTCGCTGTGCAAAATCACCTTTTCAGACACATTCACAAAATCACAGCACTGTGCATCTCTAGCTCTGCCACTCTCACTGCCAATGCCAGCCTGACAACATTCGGCATTGACAAATGCTTGTTTTTTATGTGAGGGTAGGTTCCACATGAACGGTAGGGTCCTGTAAATGTCATGTGAACTTGACCTCTTTATCCTGTATGTGGAAATTGTTTCTCCTCAGTATCACAGTTTTGTCTTATCAGTGGCCTGATGTCCCTCACATGCTGTCAAAAAAGAACCCTACTACTTTCCTAGCAGCAAATGGAGCAAGCATGGGAGCTGTTTTGTGCCACATTACACTTTTCTGAGTCATGTCATTACAGTATACTGTAGTTCCCCAAATCATATTGATGAGGAACGGTGGATTTTCTGTGCTTTGTTATATTTTAGTGATACTGCTTTTTTTTGGGCGGGGGATAATAAGCTCTTACTTGCTATTGGCTGTGTGCCATGGTGGGGCTTGCTTAGATCGAATGTTTGTACCCAACTGGATAGGGTTCAGAACTTTGGGGGGAGGCAAGACAGTGAAGCTGGTCTCTGTTATCAGGTTCACTCACCAGAAAGTGTTATTCCTGTTTGCTAGGCTTTGTATGCCCTTTTGCAGTGCAGCCCAGTTTTGATAATCTGATTCCATCTGAGCAAGGAGATTAGTCTTGGATGTGTGGTCATAGTTGTAGCCATGTCTGGTACTGTTCCCCCAATTGTACTTGTAGCAGGGATTGCCAGCTCATATGAAAAAGTAGAGAAATGGCAGGAACAACAACCCATAAAAGAAAAAACAATACACTACTTCGCTAACCAGAAAGACAGCACATAAGCTGTCACCACAGACTTCCTGGCACTGCACATTCTTTCTCCTCAAAATGTATGCCAACCATCTTAGTACCAAAACTACTCAACCACCTCAAATAACAGCTCAGAAAAACAGACGCATAAATTGAGGTGACACTACCTAAAACAACAAGTCCATTCACCAACACGCTAAAACAGAATGACAGCTACAGTACTAAATAACATCACTGTCCACCACAGGACCTCTGCTTTGACCCTAGTAGACACCTGAAGCAGCTTACAGTATGTATTCAAATACTGTATGTCTCCAACACTGTTCCATCTTGTCACAAGAACGGGCACCTGATTCAGCTTTGGAGGCAAAAATTAGGTCAGCACACCATGGCACAGGACCCAGCTTAGAAAAAAAAAAAGATGATTCAGATGCAGGAAGATGAAGGGAATTTTGTCCCCACAGATACAATAGCTGAATAATAACAATGCATCCTAGTGATAGTACATGCTCTGAATTACTACAGCATTGGAGAAAACACAGTGTAATTGCAAAACCTGAAAAAAAAAAACACATTTGAAAAACATTGCAATTGATAGTTAAGGATGTCGTTCCATTGTGGTGCTTTCAAAGTGCTATTTTTTTGTTGTCAGCCTCCCCAATAAAGTTGTTACATGATCCTGCCAGTGTCATCCTTTATTTCAGACATACTGTACAATACTGTAAAAACGTTTTTAAAAACCTATAGTTTTGTACTGGTGTGTTTACAAATTGCAGCTCTTGCAGTAGCCATGGTTTAATTGACTGGAAAGCGTAAAAGTAAAGTTGAGTTTGTTTCAGAATGCTGGGCAAGCATTGGTTTCTTGAAGCACAATAAAACAGTCACTTTCCTCATTCTTTTGTTGGGCTTAAAAGCTCTAAAATAATTCAATAAAGCCAGAGTGTCTTGGGATATCATGGGGGTGCTATAATGCCTGGCACACAGGAGCTGTACATTATTTCATGTTAAGGTAGGCATACCATTTTGGAGCTTTCAAATAGTGTGCTCTTTTTTGCTGCCAGCCTCCCTATTGGGCTTAAACGTCCTAAATCTGAGCGGCCAAATAAATCAAAAAGCTGAAACTCCACATACTGTAGCCCTGCTGTTAGAGAAGGGAGAAGTGGATGAGAGAGCTGCATTAAAAGCATTGGAAAAGTGGTCTCTCCTCTCTCTCTCTCTCTCTATATATATATATATATATATATATATGGCAAAAAACGGCATTTAATGCATCAGCTAGGGTGGTTCCACAGTGACAAAAGCAAGGATATTTGAAGTTAGGGTTCAGACCTCCCTTGCACACCACCCCCACCAACAGGCATCGGGGTGTGCATTGGAGACATCAGTCCTAACTCTCACACCATCCCATGTGTTAACAACCTGAGGTGGTGCAATATAGGAGAATTGGGTAAGAGTTAGGACCAACGACCCCAATGCACACCCCGATGTCTGTTGGTGAGAGCAGGGTGGGGGTGGGGTGCAAGAGAGGTGGGAACCCTAACATTGAATTTCCTAGCTTTTGTTGCTGTGGAACAACCCTAACTAATGCATTAAACAGAGTTTTTTGTCATGAATTTCCCTTCTTTTTGAGAATGTACACTATAAATAGTGAAGTAATGGTAATGCAAATGCAAGCACAAATGGTAATGCGCATGGTGACACAAATGTTAACAGTAACACAAACAGTAATAGAAATGCAAGTGCAAATGTTACTGAAAACAGAAACGCAAATGCAAGCACGTATGCAAATGCAAATCGTAATGCGCACTCTCACAGTAATGCAACTGGAAATGAAAATGCTGACGGCAACACCAACGATAAAGCCAAAGGAAACACAAACAGAAATGCAAACAGAAGCGTTTACGCAAACACAAATGGTAATGCACATGATAAAGCAAACATAAATAATAACCAAACGGTAATAGAAATGCAAGTACAAACGGAAATGTAAACAGAAACGCAAATGCAAGCAGGTACGGAAATGCAAACCGTAATGTGCACGGTCACGGTAACACAACTGGAAATGAAAATGATAATGGTAACAACAATGATGACTCCAAAGGAAAGAGAAACACAATCAGAAGTTCATACACAAATGTAAATGGTAATGCACACAGTGATGCAAAATGAAATGCATACAGAAACAGTAGCACAAACGCAAATGGTAACAGTAACAGAAATGCAACTGCAAATGAAAACGCAAAGCGAAATGCACACGGTGGCCTACATGGGAATGCTAACATAAACGGGTATGGAAACGCAAGTGGGAACGCTAACTGTAACAGTAACGGAAGCACGCACCATGTTTTTGCCCAACAGCTGCATAGAGAAACACAGTACAAACAATGTATGCACAATAACAGGCCTCGGAGCAGAAAATGATCACTTGGAATACTAAATTGCTTATATCTCAAGAACCGTACAACGTAGGAAAAAAATTAAATTTCATATGATTTATGACTTTCCTGACCAGTTTTGTACTTAGCCCCCTAGTGGGGGGGCTAAGCATTTTTCTGATGAAAAGTCCATATCTCAAAGCATTTCCGTTTCCGAGATACGGTCCCTGAAAGGCACGGCGGACGCCGCAGTGTTAGTCTATGGGAAAAATCATCAACGTCAGAGTACTACAATTTTGCATCCCTGCAATATTTTGTCACCAAACCACTAAAAAACACCTCTGTGAGATGTTGGCTTTCTTCCCTCCAAATTGCAGCCCAAAAGACCAAACCATTATTTTGCAGCAGGGTGGCAAAAAATTCCTGTTATTTTGGCCACAGTGTCACAAAGTAGTATCGCATATTACGACACTTTCGCAAAAAAAAAATCACGAAAGTGTTGCAAGTTCAACACTACTTCGTGACAGTACAGATTACAAAAATTTGAAAAACATATTTCTGGAGTGTTTACCCCCCCCCAAAAAAAAAAGACATGGCTAGCATCCTAGGTGAACAGAAAAAGAATTGTGTCCCTAGGTGGTCCCAATTTTAAATGCCAAGCATTTCTGTGACCACTAACTGAAAAAAAAAATGGCTGACTCATGACACTACAGGGGTCATTTGTGACACTAAAAACTGCATTTGTGACACTGTCAAACTTTTTGTTACCTTTTCCCATTGACTATAATGGGAAACTTGTTTTTTGAATAACTTTTGAACCGTTTAATATTTTTTCACGAGATAAAGCAGACCGGAGTTTATCCCGGGTAATGGGGGCATCCAGGGCAAAGGCCTGCTCTTTAGAGAGATGAGGGAGCTGCACTCCTTGACAACAGCTTTGCAGCTGATGGGCTAGTTCGTTATCCAAAAAGACATTCTAGGACTGATAAAGTTCCTGAAAAAAGACTTTCATAGTCTCATTGATATTTTTTTTGTGTTGTTGCAATCTTCCCCATCTTGTTCTTTAGGGCTAAAATTCTGGAAGAAGTTTGCTGTTTCCGTAGGTAATAAGCTAACAGTTTCCCTCCCTTGTCCCCTCCCTCCCAGGACCTATGTTTAGCTCGAATAAGTTGCCACTCCACTTTCCTGTTCAGCAACACATTGAGCTTATATTTTAAACCAGTAATATCGGCTAGAAGGGGGGAGTTGAGTGGGCTAGTGGTAGACAGTCTGAACTGTTTCTCCAGAGGTGCCAGATCCTTCTGGAGCTCTGACATTTGCCTTGCCCGTTCCTTGTTTTTAGCTGCAGAGAAGGAAATAATTCTTCCTCTTATGACTGCCTTAAAGGCCTCCCAGACTGCGGTCACACCAGTTTCCCCTGGGGTGTTAACCGAGAAATAGGAGAGGGCTTCCTTTTTTATGTAGTCACGAAAGGCTGCATCCTTTAACAGTAATGGATTACATCTCCACCTTGTGGAGAATGGACCTTGCCTTGAGGGAGTGAAAGTGAATGCCACAGGGGCATGATCCGATATAACTATGCTGCCAGTGGTGGAAGTTTCTATCCCAGGCATTGCAGCAGAGTTAGCCAACCAAAAGTCAAGTCTGCTATGAGTCCCATGCACTGCAGAGAAATATATGTAGTCACGCCCACTTGGATGATTGATTCTCCATGGGTCCCCTAATCCCCATTCTGACATCAGACTGTTTAGTGTTTCTAAAACCTTCGGATGGGACTGAGGTGTGGGTATGGATTTGTCTAAAAAAATATCACGCACCAAATTATGGTCCCCACCTAGTAGAATCAGAATTTCAAGGGCGTCACCAGAGAGCTCAGTGAGGGCCTGACTCAGTTCTGAGTAGACATCACCTGTGTCCGTATTAAAGCCATAAACATTGGCTAATATGACCATACCACCAGGATATGACAGCTTAGCCACTATCCATCTGCCTAATGAGTCCTGGCTCTGACCCTCAACAGTCCATGGTCCCGTCCTCCGTAATAAGATGGCCACTCCCCTGGACTTCGTGGAGGCACAGCTGGCCAGCACTGTTCCCACCCAAAGCTTCTTTAGCCATTGCACCTTGCAGCTGGTGAGATGCTTCTCCTGGAGTAAGGCAATATCCACACCTAGCAATTCAAATTTTGCAATACTTTAGTTCACTTGGCTGGATGATTCAGTCCATGCACATTCCAGGAGACATATCCCCAGCCACACATTGCAGCTGTAGTCGGAACCATAATTATTCCCACTTATCATGTAACAAGGGGGAGAGAGAGAGAAAGAAAATGTACTCACCCAGCCAACAGTGAGACAAAAGGCAGAGAAGAATAAAAAAAGAGATACCCGACTAGAGGCCTATGGTAAGTGGTATACCATCGGTGAGCCTCAAGTAGACAGGTGTTGAGAAGGTTGAGAGGGGACAGTGATAAGCAATCTATCTGCAGTTGAAGAGAGGCCTGTGCAAAGTAAATAAAAAACAACAGTTATATATCTTGAAAATTCAAAACACAAAACAAAAGTCTGCCAGTAGTCAATTGTCAAGCAGCAGATTAGTTATAATGTAACCTAACTCTTCTACGACAATCAGCAGTAACTTGGTTGTTGGTGCCGAGTTGTACGTGTGAGAAGGGGCACAGTTCGCCTAAGCCACACTGCTTCGGTCACCAAACAGAAAGGGCATACTGAGAAGAAATTAAAGGTAGTAGTCACTCTTACTGTGTTGGTTTACCCTGGTTCTATAAAGCCTAACTAAAATAGAAAGACAGATAATAGCAGTTTACCTTATCAGTATATATCAGCTTTAACATGTTAAGCAGACAATATGTTAATACTACAACTATATGTAACTCGTTAATCAATTAACAGTAACTCAGTTTTTGATGCTTAGGTAATGGTGTGAGAAGGGGCATTAAAAGCCCTTGCAGCCACACTATTTCAGACATAAAAAAGAGGCAAGGGAGAGGTAACACTTATCATGAGTGATCCGTCCCAGCCCGACTCCATATGTCCAGTGCTAAAGCCAGATCTGGAGTCTGAGATCCATCGGCTGTCCCCTGTCCCAAAAATGGGACACCTAAAGGTGCCCTAAGCTAGTATACAGGTGTCACATTCAGGAGGGAAGGCCAAGGAAAATGGGAAGGGAGGAGAGAAAACCTCTGCTAGCCACCCAAGTCAACTAATAACCCTACATTGGTCAAGGATCATAAATTACAGGGGGTTACTAAACTTGGTAATTATGTAAAGACAATTATCATCGGCCCTGCCAAGTGGAAGACATGTCTGTCTGCTGCTATGCCCAGACTATACCATGTGCATGGGAGGGGGAGTAATTCCCCATCACAGTGCTCCTGTATTGGGCAGGAGAGGAGTCGGGGGGGAGCCATATGTAGACTCACGATCGGGCAATCAGTCAGAAAGAAGAGGGCATGCACAGCGAGGGGAGTTGAAAGAGGTAAATCCTCTAAATACATTTAAACTCCCATAGTCAAGGCCACTGTTTTTCGGTTTTTTACTGGAAAATCCGCTAAAATTCCGGAATTAGGGCTGCCTGAAAACCGGTAAAAACGAAGATTTCATGGAATCTGGCATTTTCTATCAGATAAGTAAATCTATAAAAAAGTATGTTTTTCTTTTAATTCCTTCCTGTACTATTTTCAGTTTGCTTCATTTAATGCTCTGGATATTAAGCCTTCTTTAATTCTGATTATTTATGCACATGCTAAAAAATGATAAAAGAATCCTGGTAAAATCCGGAAATTAAAGTAACAATCACCGGTGAAATTCCGGAATCTTAAGTCTTGAAAATGGAATTTAACTGTTTTAATCACCGTAAATCAGTGGCCTTGCCCATAGTACATGGATAGCACCTCTTAGGTCTTGGCCTGCACAGCCAGGGAAGTCCAACTGCCTTCACCCGTGCACCATGTGGTATACAAAGGTTGTAATGCAAGCAGAATATAAAACCATTCAGATCAAAAAACTCGATTAGGTGCTATATTTCATCAAGGCATCCCCGGATCCAGTAGATGAAGTTGCTCCTGGGAGATCAGAGCGTGCCGTCAGTGCCTCTGTAAAAGTTCTAAGCCCCGGTTTCAGCAGACTGGCAGCTGCTGCAGACTCTTCTTCTCGTTGCTCCATCACGGTCACCCAGTCCAGGGGAACCAAGTCATCCATCGACTCAGCGGTTTCATCTTCTGAGGGGTTCAGCTGTTTGTCTTTATGCCTAAAAGATGGGTCAGCCCTAGAAAGCCTAGCAGGTGGAGAAGCCACAGTAGCACCTGGCACTGATGAGCAGGGGCTCCTTGAACACTGCCACTGCGTAGCTGGCAAAGGGTGTACCACAGTATCTTTAGTTTCAGCAGATAGATTAGAATTGGGTGTCTCTGGAGTTGCGCAGGGTGTAGGGACAGTCTGGTTTTGTTGTTCTCCCATGTCTGGTGGAGCCCTTAGGTGATTATTCGTGGGGGAACTCTTAGTAACCAGAGCAGCCTGATTATGAATGTTGTCCCCAGAGGAGCCAGCTCCCGATTTGTTAGTTCCTTGCTTCATGTGGTTCCCAGAGGCATCTGGGAAAAGTAGTTCTCTGCAACACATTCAGCCAATGAGTCTGTATCCAGGCTTCAGCCTCTCTGGGCAAGTTAGCCACAAATGTCTGCCCACTTTTAGATATATGCAGTGATGTGAGACCCTTGTAAAGATACTGAATTGAGTTAGCAATAAGCAGTTTTTTTAGGGGAGTAAACGCCCTACGTTTGGCTGCTACCTCCTGGGTAAAATCCCAATAGAAAGAAATAGTATTGCCCCTCCAAGTTAGTTCTCCAAGGTTCCTAGTTGCTCTAAGCAGGTGTTCCTTAACTGAAAACCGGAACAGATAGGCAATGATAGTCTGGTGCCCCCTGGTATTGTTGGGGTTACTGGGGATGCGGTGCGCATGTTCTACCCTCATTGGCTCCCTCCAGTGCTCACCGAATAATTGTGGGATCCATTCATTTAAAAACTTCTCCATGTTTGGGCCTTCTGCATCCTCCAGCACCCCTAAAATGCGTACATTGCTTCTTCTACTGCGGTTTTCTTAATCCTCCGCTTTATGCCACAAATGGGCCAGTTTAGCTTCATGATCTTGCAGTTTTTGTAAAACGTTAATGTGCTGTTGTTCCAAATCTTCTGTCCGCTGTTCTAATAAATTGTGTTTATCCTCGAGGCATAAGACATCAGCAACATTGCCCGCTAGAGAGGCGCCAATAGTATCCACCCTCATTAACAGTGCCTCCAGCATTTTTGTTATTTTAGCTAGAGCCTCTCTCACCTGTGCCTGACCGGAGGTTGGTAAACCAAGCTGGCCAGGAGGATCTGCGGTAGTGACCGTCACGGGTTCCATCCTGCTGCACTGTGCTCTAAGAAGCTTGCTGCTGTATCTGACTCCGTTTGCTTGGTAGCATAAAGAAAGGTCTCTGCCACACCAGCAAAACCCATCATTCGTGGTCCCACAGGTATTCAAAGATCAGAAAGGCAAGGATGTATCAAGCCAGTCGCAACGGGCACCCCAATTAGAAGTCCATGCTCGGGTCGTTATGGCCTAGTAGTGAATGCGACTCCAACATACACGCGATTCATGGGCAATGATAGAAGCATGGCTGCCCCAGAAAAGCAGATCAAGGGTGATACCAGAGGCCGGTAGGGTAAATCCAAAAAGGAAACAAGTGTTTCAGCCCAGCATCATGGCATTTTACGATCAGCTAACCTTCAGGGTGGGGCAGAGCGAGCAGATTATGCAGCCATCTTCATTGGGTCCTAGCCACGGCCCCGTGATCCCTGGATTTAAGTTTCCTTAGGAGGTCACCTGACAGCCAAGGGTTACAGAGAGATTTAATTTAGTGTTTTTTGAGGGGAGCATATTTATTACAAGCTTCGTTGAAAATGTGGATGAATTGCTCCAGTGCAGTATTAGTATCTATTGCCTTAAAGATGGGAGACCAGTCCTTTAGGAGGAGGTGCGATTTGAGATGGGGTAGCTGACCAGAGGGTAGGACTCTGCTGGTGATGATTTTTTTTGGGGGGGTTATACCTCCAAGGCATATTCATAGCTGCAATAAAGGGATAGCCAGTCTAGTGACTGATAAAGAGAGCAGTGATGAGTGGAGTAAGGAACCTGGAGGATGAAGCGACAAATGGAGTTATATATGTGGTACTTAGCCAGGAGAGAAGTGAGGCAGAGGTGGTGGAGAAAACTGGAGAGCAATAAGTCAAGGAAAGGCAGGAGATTTCCCTGAGCGATAGCAAGGTGATCTTCAGGGGCCAGGAGGTGGTTGACCCAGTAGGCTGCACCCAACTTCTGATGGACCCTTTTTACAGTATTATCAGTGTGGGCATTAAAAGTAAGGGAAGGATCGAGAGTCACTCCTAGACATCTCACCAACAAAAAAAGTATTAAGCTGACTTTGGAGTGCAAATCTTTTATTTAGTATAGTAGAAAGAGTAGCACACAGGTACCCAGGAAAACAGCCCAACTTTTTTTTTTAATGTTAAACTTTTTGTTGAATGTTTAGACAAACATTCAGTGTATTACAATAATCATGAGTAAATCTCTTGCATAGCAAAAAGGTGACACAATAAGACACATTGAACAGGAACATGTAAGAAGACCGTATGTAGAGAATACTGAATGGGCAACCATGCACAACCAGCCTGTGCTGCCACAGAGGGGCTCGGGTTACATCAGACCTCGAGAGTGATCTTGAGCAGTCCGATGTAATCAGATCTCTGAGGTGGCAACACAGGCTGGTTGGGCATGTGTTTGCCCAAATCAGTATTTTTTGTTATAGTGTATAAATTGTTTGCTTTAGTTTTTCAATATTTTTTATTGAAAACGAAAACTGTTTTCACAGTGCTCCAAGGCAGTAGCGAATGTTCCAGCTGTTTTAGTTCAGAACTTGAGCTGATTGCTGTGTGCACAAGAGCACTATCTAAAACACCATCTGATTTCTGATCAGTTGGAATGTTGTTGTACCACAAAAGGGAACAACCGCATTTCATGACTTTTGAACTGTGGTACAACAACATTTCAGCTGGCATTCAAATCCATGCAGAACCTGTCCCCCACACACATACACACTATACACTATAGTATCCTATACAATCTATTATAATGCTGGGAGATGATTAGTAGTAGTAAAATATTTATTTTTATTCAGAAAAGTTCTTACTTCACATCTTAGGCCGAATCCTTTTTTCAAGATGGTCCTGACAATAGGACTTTAATATAACATGCAGTACAGACACAGTACCAATATCACATTCAGTCTCTAGAACCTTTTAAATATCTAAATAAATATACTCATATTCCAACAAAATTTATACAAATCATTTCACTACAAAAATACCATCTAAAATCAAAAAATATCTTCTTCAACTATTGCTCGTGCATCTAACTTTCAATTCCTCTTTCAGGAGTTTAGTAATCAAAGAAGGTTTATAACCTAACTTATTTTTTATTACATTCAACAATTTAATATTTAAGGCATATTCAACTTTAAATGTCATTTCAGTGAAACAATTTTTATGTTGGAAACATATTGCGGCAGCTTTCTCCAGAAGCAGGCTGTGGAGGTGCGGCACTGTTGTGGCCAATGCCCTCACAGCCTTTAAAGACTTGGCCCGCTTCCCCCAATGCCATGGCACATTGCTGCTGACACTAGTTCAGTCAGCGTGCCACAACCTTGTAAAAATTTAGCCACTGCAATCAGGGGCCGCCTCGTCATTGCAGCATCAGCCATTCGCTGCAATGAGGGAGTGACCCGTCATTGCAGGGCGGAACCTAGAAACACTGATATTGTTTGTGAACATGGTGGTGTCTTGCCACCATGTTCACAAGCAATATTAACCCCACCCCACTGAGGGGGTGCACAATCCCCCTCTGCAGCATGTGCCTCCCCCACCTTGTTTGTTTGCTGACAGGGCCCCAATCCCCATCGGCTTCAGTGGCCCAAGTTTTATGTTACTGATGGGGAGCCACGCCCCATCAGCATTGTGCAACCCCCACTTTTGTTGTCCGCGACCGGGTGCCTAATCTCCGCTGGCATAATGTCACCCCCATTTGTTGTGTGCTTATGGGATGCCCAATCCCGCTGGCTACAGCTGCCCCCAAAAGGACTCCAGTGGCATGGAATGCTGGGAGCCCACCTCAGTGTGCCACATGCCCTGTAAAATCAAAATGGTCCCGTGATGTATTTTCTTCTTTTTACCTGAAAAAAGTAGTCCCTCAATGGTCTCCCGCCACCCACACCCACCCACGCACATCCTGCCTCCCCACATCCCCTCACCCCATACTTACCCCTGGAGTCTGGTGCGATGATCTTCGGTGGACTGGGAACACGTCTGCACTCTTCAAAGCCGACCATGAACTGAGGAAATGGCGGTTAGCTGTATAATGGAATAAATAGGGTTTTTTTCAACTTTGACGCATGTCTCAGGCATTTTTGGAATTTTGGCACCAAATTTTCAACATGGGGTTTTTGGGACCCCTCCTCATGAATTCTGGCACTGTCATGGCGTTATTCGGCCCCAAAAGGTGATTTCACGGTCACTGCGTGGAATACCCTTTCGGGACTGATTAACGAAATGACAGTGCCAGTGTTCATGAGGTGGGCTCTCAAAAAGCCTATTCTGCAAATTTGGTGGGAAAAATCCCAAAAATGACTGTTTTACGTGTGTGCGTTGCACAGTTGCTACGCACGCTCTTAACTTTGGCGAATTTACAATATTTTCATGCCAGATTTTCAACATTAGCATTTTTTCAGACCTCCTTTGAACAGTACAGCTCTCATTTTCCACATCCTGGCTGAAATGTGTTTTCGCACTTCTGGTGCAGAATAACGTGGTCGGTGTGGGAAATCAGTGTTCAGGACAGATTAAGAAAATGACAGTGGCACTGTTCATGAGCAGAGGTCCTAAAATGCCTATGTTGAAAATTTGGTGATGATACTCCATAAAATGACTGCATTATGACCATGCGTCCCGTAGTTTGCACGCACGCTCGTAACTTCACAAATTAATAATATTTTCACTCCAGATTTTCAACATTGCTATTCTTCTGCACCTCCTTATAAACAGTATAGCTGTCATTTTTCACATCCTGGCCGAAATGTGTTTTCGTAGTTCCGGCACAGAATAGCATGGTCACTGTGGGAAATCCATGTTCGGGACACATTATGAAAATGACAGTGACACTGTTCATTAGCAGATGTCGTAAAATACCTATGTTGAAAATTTGGTGATGAAAGTCCATAAAATGAGTGTGTTACAAATGTGCATTGCGCAGTTTTCAAGCAAGCTCATACTTTCGCAACTTTGCAATATTTTCACTCCAGATTTTCATCATTGCCATTTTGCCATACCTCCTTATGAACAGTGCAGCTGTCATATTTCACATCCTGGCCAAAATGTATTTTCACTCTTCCAGTGCACAATAGCGTGCTTGCTGTGGAAAATCAGTGTTCGGGACACATTAAGAAAATTACACTGATATTGCCCATGAGCAGAGGTCCTAAAATGCCTATGTTGAAAATTTTGTGATGAAACTCCATAAAATGACTGCGTTACGAGTGTGTGTTGTGCAGGTTCCACACACCCTTGTAAGTTTGCAAATTAGTAAAATTTTCATGCCAGATTTTCAACACTGGCATTTGTTCACACCTCCTTATGAACAGTACAGTTGTCATATTTCACATCCTGGCTGAAATGTGTTTCCATGCTTCCAGCGCAGAACACCCCATTCGCTGTCCGAAATCAGTGTTTGGGACAGAATAGGACTGAGTGACTGGGAGGGGGGAGTGACTGAGCTCAACTGAGCTTTGTTGTGACAGCTGCAGATTTCTTTGTGGGCAGGAAAAGGTGCCAATGCAGGCAGGAGCCCAGTACAAAAGGGCAACCTGCAGTGCCGGGAGACACAGAATGTGCGAGTGAGGGAGAGGGAGTGAGTGAGCTCAACAGAGCTCTGTTGGGACTGCTGCGGATTTCTTTCTGAGCAGGAAAAGGCAGCAATACATGCAGGGGCTGAGTACAAAAGGGCAGCCTGCAGTGGTGGGAGAAACAGAACAAGCAAGTGAGAGAGGGGGAGTGAGCAAGCTCAACAAAGCTCTATTGTGACTGCTGCAGATTTCTTTGTGGGCAGAAAAGGGTAGCTATGTAGACAGGAGCCCAGTAGAGAAGGTCAGCATGCAGTGCTGGCAGAAACGGAATGAGTGAGTGAGACAGGGAGAGTGAGTGAGGCCAACGGAGCTCTGTCGGGACTGCTTTAGATTTCTTTGTGGGCAGAAAAAGATGCAGACAGAGGCAGGAGCCCAGAACAAAAGGACAGCCTGCAGCACCAGGAGAAACAGAATGAGCAAGTGAGACAGGGGGAGTGAGCAACCTCAACGGAGTTCTGTCGGGACAGTTGCGGATTTCTTTGTGAGCAGGAAAAGGTGTCAACGAAGGCAGGAGCCCAGAACAAAAGAGTAGCCTGCAGCACCAGGAGGAACAGAATGAGTGAGTGAGAGAGGGGGAGTGAGCGAGCTCAATGGAGCTGTGTTGGGACTGCTGTAGATGTATTTGTGGGCAGAAAAAGCCAGAAACCCAGTACAAAAGGGCAACCTGCAGCAGCGGGAGACACAGAATGAGCGAGTGAGGGAGTGGGAGTGAGTGAGCTCAATGGAGCTCTGTTGGGACTGCTACGGATTTCATTGTGGGAAGAAAAAGACAGCAATGCAAGCAGGGGCCCAGTACAAAAGGGCATCCTGCAGCGGTGGGAGAAACAGAACGAATGAGTGAGAGGGGGGAGTGAGTGAGCGAGCTCAATGGAGCTCTATCATGACTGCTGCAGATTTCTTTTTGGGCAGAAAAAGGCGACAACACAGGCAGGAGCCCAGTACAAAAGGCCAGCCTGCAGCGCCGGCAGAAATGGAACGAGCAAGACAGGGGGAGTGAGCTAGCTCAAGGGACCTGTGTCCAGACTGCTGCAGATTTCTTTGTGGGCAGAAAAAGCCGCCAACAGTGGCGGCAGCCCAGTACAAAAGGGCAGCCTGCAGCATCAGCAGAAAAATAATGAGCAGGGGGCGCTAATGAGCATTTGAAGAATATAGACGTGCCTAAACCTCGCTCCACCTCGCCGAAATAAAAACTGTTATAAAAAACTTTGAAAGTGCCTGTAAGGATGTTTTTTTTTTTGCAACAAGACTGTGTGAGGAGCTGGTAAGAAGGAATTTCTGATGTCAGGAGCAGGTAAAATTCAGAGTGCAGTTAGTAAATCCAGGAAGAAGAATGCAGCCTGCTCTCCCATCAAGTAGTTTCCCTGTCTGCCACGGAAGTGAGCGCAACAGGCCGGGAGTTGATGGGCCAGGTTTTAGCAGCTCTGGAGCCCCGACTTTGTAAGCTTGAGACCAGAATTGATGATTGGCTGCAGGAGGTGTTGACTCAGCAGGTGGCACAGGGGTCTAGAATAACAGAGGTGGAGGACCGAATTTCTCGGCTAGGGGATGAGTTGCAGGGGGTGCCAGCGCAGGTCTTAGAGCTGCAGTGAGAACTGGAGGACATGAAAGAAGCATCTGATTACCAAGAGAATTACCACAGAAGATTAAATCTTCATTTATGAGGCTTGCCAGAAGGGATGGGGGGGGGGTGATGTCCTGAGTTTTTGTTTGAAGACCCTGCCTAAGCTACTGGGCCTAACTCCTAAGAATGGGAAGATGAAGCTAGAGCGAGTGCATCGGGTGGTTATGTCCAGGCCCTCTGCAGGACAACCACCCCGCCAAATCATCATGAGATTCCATCACTACCAGAATTGGGAGACAGTGCTACGAGCCTATAGATAGAAAGGGCAGCTTTTATTGGAAGATTGTCGCATGTATTTGTCTCAGGATTATTCAACACGGCTTTTGAACCAATGTAAGAATTTTAATGAATCCATGGCTATCCTGCATTCACTTAAAACAGAAAACTTCTTAATATATCCAGCCATACTTAAAGTGAAACATAAGGGCACCGCACACTCATTTTTGGATGCTGAGAAAGCAATGAAGTTTGTAGAGGACTTGCGCAGACAGGCAAGGTGAAATGTGAGATTTGACTCCTCAGAGGATGGGACTGATATTGGATCAGACACTCGATATGGAGAACACTTTTGGAAATAGTTATGTGAGCATCTTGGGGCACTGATGTTCATGCTTGATTTTTTTTTGGTGCTGGGACTTGGATGGACTCTCTTCCCTCTCTCTGGTGTACTGAGGTGCAGGACGTGTGTGTTGGGACTACTAGAAAATATCGACAAGGCCACATAAGGACACCTCCAAAAAGCAGTTGTCTTAATTTTTTGCCTACCTGCTGGAGGTGCCTGTCTGATGTACAATAAATATGAAGGGATAAATGGGGTAAGCTCTGGTAGGGAGGGGGGTTGATGTATCAGAGCGGGGAGGGATGGCGATCGGGGGAAAGGGAGAGAAAGGAGGGACACGGCGGATCATGCGGGAATCCGCCATCTCTCCCCATTATCTTGTCTCAGGATGGATCAGGAGAGATTATATTGGCAGGAAAGCATAATGTTCCCATAGGGCTGAACCAATAACATATGAGGGAGTTCGCTCTGTGCACTTAAGATAAAATATCATATGAGTGGGGCATGGCTGGAAGGCACGAACAGGCCTGGGAGGCGAAATTACTCTATACTGGGCAAATGGCGGGTCTGGATTGGAGGTTGTTGGGCACTAAGGTACATATCTCAGTGGGGGAATGGGGGACTGGGCACAGCTGCACAGAGGGAGGGTATCGACACTTATGCAGAGTCGGCAGCTAGTGTCAGCGATATGGTCATGAGGAATGTCCTTTGACTAGGGGAAATGGAAACAAAGGAGACATATTATTTGTAGAGGAAACAAGAGGAAGGGGATTTGGCTATTTTGTTTATGATTAAGGCTTGGGAGGGCATGTTCGTCTATGTGGTTAGTAGTTGGACTTTTCTTATAGTCCGGTTAGTTTTGTTGTTTCAATATTGTTGCACACAAAGTTATAGATGCTGTACTGGGGTGCTTCAGTCGGTTCTGAGGGACATTATCTGTTATCAGAATTCACAAGATTTTTGGGCTACAGAGGGAAGGGGAGATTTGATGAGTGCTGGGGGGAGTTATCTGAACATAATCTATTTCTCTAATAATGGCTAATACACAAGACTTGAATATATGTTCTTGCAACGTCAGAGGGATAGCGACTCCAGTCAAGCAAACCAGTCTCCTCACAGCGCTGCAGAGACAGAATATTCATATAGCATTGCTACAGGAAACACATCTCACTGCAAAGGAACATGGGAAATTGGCAAGAGGTTGGGTGGGAAAATGCTTTACAGCATCATTTAAAGCATATAAAAGAGGGGTTGCTGTCCTTCTGCACAGGCATCTTCCTTTCCAGGTGAAGCGTGTTGTTGAAGACCAGATGGGAAGGGAATATATATTTGTGGGGGGTGAATTATGGGAGGGAACAAGTTACTTTTGGCTCAATATATGCCACAGCAGTGTTTGAAGCCTCCTTCTATGTGCATCTCCTGTCGCTCATGATTAAAGAACAGTTTCCGGGCCTCCTCCTAGGGGGTGATCTAAACTGCACTCTGGATCCTGTAATGGATCACTCCCAGAGAAAGGGCCGACAGCATGAAGCAATCTGTCAGTGGTGAAGGGGGATGGCAGATCTTGGGATGGTGGATGGATGACGGGAATATAATCCCGGTGCAAGAGAGTATACATTTTATTCAAATCCGCATGACACTTGGTCTCAGATTGATTGTGTTTTCTTCCCACAAGCGTGGCATTGAAGGGTGAGGGAGGTTAAACATGGCCCTATTCATATCTCAGACCCTGCCATGGTGATTGTCTCACTGGAAATGAATAGGCAGAGAGAGGGTCTACCCCCGTTGAAGTTCCCAGTTTATCTACTGGGGGACAAGAACTTCAAGGAGCATCTTCGGGATCAATGGGAGCATCATATTGTAGCAAATATCAATACCCCGACTATTAAGGCAATTATTTGGGAAGCTGGGAAAGCCTATATGAGAAGGATGATCATACAATATTTAGCTAGAGTTAAAAAACAGAAGCAACAGCAAAGAAGGGAATTGGAAACTAGAGTGAGAAACTTGGAGAGGAGAGCTGCAAATGGGTAGGAGGAAGTGGTTTGGGGGCAACTGAGAGCCAGTAGAGAAGCGCTGAACACATTGCTTAGTGGAGAGGCTAGAAGTGCATGGACATTCGGTAAATGGAAACTGTATGAATGGGGAAATAGACCAGAACTGCTGATGGTTAGATTGATGAAGGGAGGGAAAATGGCAACCCATATTGCAACTATTAAAAATAGAGGGGGAGTGCTGTATAAATCTCCTCAGCAGATAAGGGACTGCTTCAAAGCGTTTTATGAAACCCTATACATAAAGGAGGGAGGAGCGGGGAATGGGGAGGCATTTTTGCTGAAGTTGAAATGACCCAAACTAATGAGGGAGCAAAGAGATTTACTAAATGCCCCTATTGTCAGATCAGAGGTCCTTGGGGCTATGCAGAAGCTTAAGAATGGGAAAGCTAGTGGACCGGATGGATATACGGTAGAATATTATAAATGTCTAGCGGGGTAGTTAGCTGGACCACTATGTGATGCCTTTCAACAGATAGGGGGGGAGACTTTGAGGTTGCTGGATACGTTCTCTGAGGCAGTGATCTGTTTGATCCCTAAGGCAGGGAAGGATTTACAGAAGTGTGCTTCTTTCCGTCCCATCTCGCTTTTGAATTGTGATGCCAAGATCTTTGCAAAGGTGTTGGCGGGACATTTGTAGGTTCTTCCTGATGTAGTTCACCCAGACCAGACTGGGTTTATCAAGGGGCATCTCTCCTATCATCCTATCATAATATGTGGAGACTCTTGAATGTGATATGGGGGGCAGAAAATTGGAAGGAGGATACCTGTGTCATTTCCATGGATGCTGAAAAAGCATTTGATAGGGTGGAATGGGATTACTTATTTGAGGTGTTGGCCCAGTTTGGTCTGGGTGATACTTTTGTGGGATGGGTGCATGCATTATATAGATCCCCTCGTGCAAAGGTGTTAGTGAATGGGGTCCTTTCTGGGGTCTTTCACCTAAGTAAATGTACACAGCAGGGATGCCCGCTGTCCCCGCTACTGTTCGCATTAGTGGTAGAGCACTTGGCAAATACCATTAGGGAAAGTGGAGATATTCAGGGAGTAAGGGGTTCTTCAGAAGAATAACATAAGCTTGTAATGTATGCAGAAGATATGCTGCTGTTTATCACAGAGCCTGAGAGATCTATGCCTGCTCTTTTGCAACTGGTAGGGACATTCACACTTTTTCCGGTTATAAACTTAACGTAGACAAGTCTGAAATTATGAGAATTTCTGAATTGGTAGGATCAAATCAGGATTGGGGATTTAAAAAGGTAGCGGGGTTTTTACACATCTAGGGATTGGGGTAGGTAGATCCCTGTGGTTCTTATACAGTTTAAACTATGGTAGAGCTCTGAAGACGATTGAAACTGACTCGAGGAGGTGGTCCTCCCTACCAATTTCATGGTTGGGAAGGATAAACTTAATCAAAATGAATATCCTCCCCAGGTTGGTATACTTATTACAGATGTTACACATGGTAATGACTAGGAAGGATATTAAAAGATTGGAGGAATGTTCTCTATTTTTATCTGGAGAGGGAAGCGACCTAGAGTTGGCCTGCAATGACCCAAAATGAAACCTCTGGGGATCCAAAGCTTAGGTCGCTTTCCCTGCAGGTTTTGGGATAGTTTTGGTTAGTGACAGCTCTACTACTGCAGTTTAGTAGACCAATCAAAGAGAATTGCAATTTTCGGGGAACACTCTCACTCTATCTCTGTAACGGGAATGCCTTGCAGGGTTGCAAGCACACTCTGCAGCAAGAGTCGACCAAGGTAGGAGGAGGAGAGTAATGACAGCCAAGGTGCTCAGCCAGTCTACCGATCTACTGTATGAATAAACCAAGTAAAACAGAGGTGATCATAGGGAGAATAGCATGAAAAGGTGCCTCTGAACCTGCTCGGGCAGCTAAAGGAGCCCTTCTCTTGTGAGCCCCAACCCTTCACCGCCGAAGTCTTAAATGCTACATCGAGAGGTGCCATTGGTACAGTTGAAAACTGAGGTCCACCCAGAGTGAGGACCTTCCCAACTATGGGACAAGTGAGAAGGACCCCACCCCAAGCTTTGCATGCTCAAGATGCAGACTTCGGGGTGCAAAGAGATACCACAAAATGGTCCAGGAAATAATCCTGGTAAACCACGAGAAATGTAAATATTTAGAACTATTAGTCCTTAATTCTTCTGCCTCTTCAGATGTGTTCCTCTAGCCAAATTCTGTGGATCAAATCCTTTGAGCCAACATTTATAATAAAAGAATCAGACAACTGAAACACAGAAGAACTGTCTACGTGTGTGAATTTTGTGTTGCGTCCTTCTCCCCCGCAAATGTGGGGAATCACAGAATTTGGCAGAGCGAGACCGTCAGTTACAAGGCTAGCCCTAAGCCCTGGAGTAATGCATATGGTCAGCATGTCTACAAAATGTGGAAATGTGAGTGATAATGAGCATGAGACTTGCACATGGTAAGGAGCATGGGTTCCATATATGGGTCATAATGGATCATAGCATACATTGGGAGACCTGCACATAAGGTCAGACTGAGCAATATGGACCCTCTTGTGGGTCTACGTAAGGCAAATAGCAGTTTTCAACCACAGTAATGCATTCTGACCAAGTCCATTAGAAAGCCAAATTGGGAGTGAATTGGATAGTATATTATGAGTAAGAGAACAGCAAGCCTGGGCGAAGCCCGATGCTGACAGTTGGAGAGGAGGAGGCTGTGAAGTTGTTTAGGTAGGAGAAGGCTGCAAAACCAGTATGGTAGGAGGTGTGGTTAGAAGCAAGTAAACATGATATGCTCTCAGACTTGGAAGGGGATGCCAGTATTGAAAGGGGAGAGGTCCTGGAATGAATGGACTTGTGTTAGTGCTAAGATGGCTCGTAGATGAGCAATACAGGTAGTGCAAGGGACAGAAAGGCTGGGAGGACTGCAAGGGACAGGAAGGCTGGGATGACTATGTAAACCATGTGCAGAATAGTAGGGAGGCGATGGTAGAAGGCTGGGTGGAGTCAGCTGTCCTATGGTAGAGAGCTGCCTGGAATAGCTGGCTGTGGAATGCCGTAAAGGCTGTGTGGAGCAGCAATAGATGGCCAAGGTGAGCCAGTGACTATTAAAACATATAAGAAATTGAAAGCTATTCCCACTGCCTGGAGCCATGATGCCTACTGCAACAACACAGTCCCAGCCATGGGCAAAATGAAGAAGCCACAGAGAGGCACCATGATGCCGAACAGCTAATAAAACCAGTAGAATAAAATAATTTAAGTACCAGCAGTTGCATTAAACTAGTAGATGAAATTACATTGATGAATATCTGCAGCTGTAGCTGGGCTGGCATGTGTTTGAGCATATTAAGAACCCCAGAATGGCTGTACACAAGGGGAGAGCAACATGGAAGGGCAGGAGAATTGGGTGAGATTCTGTTGCATAGCTAGTAGCACTGAATAGCCAAGCAAACTGATATATTTGTTTCTGCACAAAGAATAAGGAAGTGTAATTGCAGGCTGAGTAAATGCAGTGGACAGGTAGAATAATTTTTAATCATAATGAAGACTGTAGCAAGAAATCCCCAAGGAAAAGAAGGAAGGATGCAAAAGCAGTAAAATTACCTGGGTTGCAACAAGACTGCAGCAGTACCTGCTGCCACACCCTGCAGCTAGCTGAGAGCAAGAGCTTAGACCAGGTGGAGGCAGTTAAGTGGAAACAGCAGCAGAGGGTATGAATGGGAAACATAAAACAAATTCAGAGATCTGAGGATGTCAGGTAACTGAGGAGGACAAGGAACCAGAGTACTGCAAATGAGCAGCACAGCACAAATAAAGGGCAACTAGAAAGCCCCAAAAGATAAAAAAGAAAAGAATACACAAAACTAAAGCATAAACTCAGTGGAACAGAAAAACAGCACACAGCAGACAGAAGCAAAACAAATACTAACCAAAGGCAGGAGATGAGCAGGAACACATCAAGCAGAAACTTAGCAGAGTCCAGAGCACAATCAAACCAGATTGGGGCAAGGCATAGCAGGCCTAAAGTGAGAAGACAGATGAACAGAGCCTCTTGCTGGCAAGGAAAAATGCTTGTGTGTGAAGCGAGGAGAGCAGCCCTTAAATAGGACAGGAGGGGGGCAGTTGCACCTCCCCCCCTTGAACTTTAGGATATAGCCTTCCAATAATGGTTTTTGCACCAACGCCCTCAGCTGGCAGCCTGTTCCATGGCTTCACCACATTTTCTGAAAAACAGAATACAGAAACATAGACAAGGATGGCAAACCCAAGATCAAACCAGGGGCCTTCAGATCTTCAGTTTAACACTCTTCCAGTTGAGCTATTTTGGACATATGTTTCCTGGATCTGTATATTGTAGCTTGCATATAAAATTTATGTAACCCCCAGTCGGCGCTAAACTGAGAGGGCTACTACCCCTGCCTGTATGGCTAGTGAACAGGTTGAGGGCCCTGGGTCCTATGACGCGGTGACTCCATTTTTATAAGCTGAAAATTTGGGGAGAAAGGTGTCGCTCAGCATGGTGACTAGGTTTGACTACTCTGCACAGGGGCACCCAAAGTAATCCAGAGACTAGAAGCAATAACAATGTCCAATACCAAGAGATGGGATTCTAAAGTGTGGCTTTATTCAACAAAACTGAATGAAAAGCATAGATGGACCTCCATGGGGCTACACTCCTCGTAATGCAAATAAGGTGATGACAAAGACACAATCCATTCTTGGATCCTAAACTTCCATATGTCATGGACTTTTTAACTAGTGGCACACTACCACCCTCTACTCCATCCCAATGTCTGGGCACCCTCTTCAGGCACTGGCCAATACCTGACAGAAAGGGGACTGGTGTTTCAAAGTGAATACATAGAGGTGAGCCCTGTTACGCCAGGTGGGGGGGTATCCCACTTTTTGTTCCGTAGATCCATACCCGGCCATTCCTTTGTTTACACACACACATCCTTGAATGCTGTAGACTGTACATGGCTTTGTAATGCAGTAACTGTCTTTCTCTGAAGACCCCCCCACATACATCAGTCATTACATCTCACTGTTCCATAAGCCTCTTCCTTGGCTACTATAGTGCAGACTGTACATGGCTTTTTAATGCAGAAACTGTCTTTTTCTTGAAGACCCCCCAGATACAACAGTCATTACATCTCGCTGTTTTGGTGAATGACACTGGCCTTTTGTCAAAGCTTCATCGCCCTCATTGTTGCAGTTGTCCAAAAACTCTGAAAGAATCTCTATTCCACAAAAACTGTAGTGCCCCAGCACTCTTCAGCAGGCAGTTTCTTCCTTTTCCCAGGTCAGGAGGTTGCCCCTGGGAGTTGGTTCCTTGTGCCCCTCTTATGGTGGAAGCACACACCCTAAGGTAGCTGTGTGTCAGAGCTGAGGGTGACGGGCCTGCCCCTGCAGGGCACCCATCCCTCCACTGCACTGCAGGATCTACATCTTTCCCTCCCTTGAGCCTACTTCATACTTCCCCAGACTGACTCAGATTGCAGACAAAAACTAGACTGCTGACTTCAAGGATCAACTCTAGACTGACTTTAAAATTCCCCAACATTCTACCTAACTCCCAACTGCAGCATTTCATTGTGGCTTATGCTGCTGCAGAATTCTAAATGATGTCATAGCCCCAGCTCAACAGAGACTGAAAACAGAGCAAGACATAGTGAAATCCATTTAACTGGAGTTTCACTAGCTGCCTGTCCCTGCCTGCCACTAGTTCTAACTAGGGTTCTAGTAACCCTGGGTAACAGGGGATTACATTTAGTTTATATGACATGCAGATTTTTACTTGTGCCAGAACCTTTGTTGTATTTATGAACAGTACAAGGTCTTACAAACTGTGTTGAAATAGTGATAAAGAGCAGCCATCAAGAATCTGAGCATTTGACACATTGTAAAATAAGCTAATGATTTACTTAGCATAGGCAACTGGAAGTTGTCAGTAGGATGATTTTGACTCTTTCTGACTAATTTATAGCACTTTTATTGTTCACATATTTAATTAAGCAATTGTAACTTTAAGCACGTATTTAAACAGATAACACTTGGAGGCAGGCACCTTGACAAAGAGCATGTAGTAGTACAAAACGCTGGCCTGTTTTCCCGGGTACATGTGTGCTACTGTTTCTGCTGCACAGAATAAAAGGTTTGCACAACAAAGTGAGCATTAGACTTTTGTCGGCAATATGTCTGCACCCAGTCTTTCCTTCTGTTATTTGTAAGTCTCTTAACTCTTTACTGAGAGCACTGACGTTTGTGAGGGTAAGCCTCTTGTGTACACTAGCCCCTCAAATACTGAGGGAGGTAAGAACCTTGAACTCAATCCAGTGTTCCTTTATTCTGTCCTGGAGAATGGATTCCAGGAGTTTGCCCAGCACCAGTGTCTTGCTGACTGGCTTGTAGTCACCATAGTTTGGCCTTGCCCCATTCTTCCATATACATTTCATCTTCCTGTGATTGAAGCAGGCTAGGCTCTCTTTGACCCTGCCCCACTGCCCCCTCACTATCCCATTCCACCCAGGACTTATAGAGCAGTCAGATACCCCCACAGATTTCCTGCCATATTGGGGTCAGAAGGGGGAAGGCAACCCCCCTCCAAAGCACACTCATTCTGCAGCTCCTCGACCCACACTGCCACTAGGCCTCCACCTGGTGGCAGTCATTTAGAACAGCTGGCAGTCCTCCCTCCCCAGGAAAAGAGAACAGTTCCTCGGATGCTCAATGTTCGCCCACCTGGCCAACCCCCTGCTCTTTCCTGAACACGAGTCACCACCATGGAGCAAGGTGTGGCATCCAGTACCTCAACCCTCAGTGCCACCAGCCAGGCCTCCTTGCACCTTCTTGAAGTTGGGGGGCCACAATGGCCACTTTTCAGTCCTCCAGTATCACATGTCTGTAGACAGACTCATGACCGATTATTTCACAGGGCTCCATGACTGGTTCCATTAGCTCCACTATGATCCTGTGGTGTATCCTATCTGCCACTTGGGATTTACCTGGCTTAATCTTTGCAAAGCAGTCAACTGTCAGGGTGGATAAATTTGTTAGCAGGTTTCATCATGGTTACCCTTAATGCCATGGGCCATCCCGAAGAGCACCCTCACTGTCTAGGGAATCCTGGGGTGAACACTGACGCAAACTATGCATTCAGCATCTCAGCCCTCTGCCCGATTCATGAAAAAGTTCAACACCCTCTTCCTTGTTTTTAAGGACCTGACCCTCACTGTTACCTCACTTCTTCCATTTCTGTACTGGAGGAAAGCATTGGTCTTGCCTGCGGCTTCTACTGCTATCCTGGCCTGCTCCTTCCATTTCTGTAGTGGAGGAAGACGTTGGTGTAGTCTGCTGCTCCTGATGCTGTCCTGGCTTCCTCCTTCCATTTCTGTACGGGAGGAAGATGTTGCTGTTGTCTGCAGCTCCTGCTGCTAATCTGGCTTCTTTCATCCATTTCTGTACTGTAGGAAAGCTTTAGTGTTGTCTGCAGCTCCTGCTGCTATCCTTACTTCCTCCTTCCATTTCTGCAGTGGAGGAAGGCGTTGAACATTGTCTATGGCTCCTGCTGTTATCTTGGCTTCCTCATATCATTTCTGTATCAGAGGAAGGCTTTGATTTTGTTTGCAGCTTCTCCTGATATCATGGCTTTCTCCTTAATTTTCTGTACTGGAGGAAGGCTTTGGTGTTCTCTGCAATCCCTGCTGCTATTCTGGCTTGCACATTCCATTTCTGCATGGAAGAAGGCATTGGATTTGACTGTGTCTCCTGCTGCTATCCTGGCTTCCTTCATCCATTTTTGTATTGAAGAAGTCATTAGTATGCTGGCTTCTATCTTCCTTTCCTGTACTGGAGGAAGGCTTTGGTGTTGTCCGTGCCTCCTGTTGCTATCCTAGCTTCCTCTTTCCATTTCTGTATGGAGGAAGGCATTGGTGTTGTCAGTGGCTCCTGCTGCTGTCCTGACTTCCTCCTTCCATGTTTGTACTGAAGTAAGTTGTTGGTGTTGTCTGCGGCTCCTGCTGTTATTCTGGCTTCCTTTTTCCATTTCTGTACTGGCGGAAGGCATTGGTGTTGTCTGCAACTCCTGCTGCTATCCTGGCTTCTGCCTTCCATTTCTTCACTTGGGGAAGGCTTTGCTGTTGCCTGCATCTCCTGCTGCTGTCTTGGCTTTCTCCGTCCATGTTTGTACAGAAGGAATTTGTTGGAGTTGTCTGTGGCTCTTGCTGCTATCCTAGCTTTCTCCTTCCATTTCTGTATGGAGGAAGGTGCTGGTGTTGTCAGCGGCTCCTGCTGCTATCCTGGCTTCCTCCTTCCAAGTTTGTACTGAAGTAAGTTGATGGTGTTGTCTGTGGCTCCTGCTACTATCCTGGCTTCCCTTTTCAATTTCTGTACTAGAGGAAGGCATTGGTGCTGTCTGCAGCTCCTGCTGCTATCCTGGCTTTCTCTTTCCATTTCTGTATATAGACGAAGGCTTTGGTGTTGTCTGAAGCTTCTGCTGCTATCCTGACTTCCTCCTTCTATTTCTGTACTTGAGGAAGGCTTTGGTGTTGTATATTGCTCCTGCTGCTGTTCTGGCCTGCTCCTTACATTTCTGTACTGGTAGAATGCATTGGAGGAAGGCTTTGGTATTGTCCGTGGCTCCTGTTGCTATCCTAGCTTCCTCTTTCCATTTCTGTATGGAGGAAGGCATTGTTGTTGTCAGTGGCTCCTGGTGCTGTCCTGGCTTTCTCTTTCCATTCCTCTACTGGAAGAAGGTATTGGTTTAGTCTGCAACTACTGATGCTATCCTGGCATCCTTCTTTCATTTCTGTACTGGAGGAAGGTGTTGGTGTTCTCTGCAGTTCCTGCTGCTATCCTAGCTTCTGCCTTTGTTTTGCGTACTGAAGGAAGGTGTTGGTGTTGTCTGCAGGTCCTGCTGCTGCTATCCTGGCTTCCTTCTTCCATTTCTGTATTAAGGAAAGCGTTGGTGTTGTCCGCAGCTCCTACTGCAATCCTGACTTCCTCCTTCCATTTCTGTACTGGAGGAAGGTGTTGTTGTCTGCAGCTTCTGCTGCTAATCTGACTTTCTTCTTCCATTTCTGTACTGGAGAAAGGCTTTGGTGTTGTCTATTACTCCTACTGCTAATCTGGCTCCCTTCTTTCATTTCTGCGTGGAGGAAGGCTTAAGTGTTGTCTATAGCACATGCTGCTATCCTGGCTTCCTCCTTCCATTTCTGCACTGGAGGAAGACATTGGTATTGTATGTTGTCTTTGGCTCCTGCTGCTATCTTTTCTTCCTCATTTTAGTTCAGCATTGGAGGAAGGCTTTGGTTTTGTTTTCAGCTCCTCCTGATAGCATATATGTGTCCTTTCTTTTCTGTAGTGGATGAAGGCTTTGGTGTTCTCTGCAGCTCCTGCTGCAGTGCTAGCTTCCTCTTTCCATTTCAGTATGAAGAAAGATGTTTAGTGTTTTGGGCAGCTCCTGCCGCTACCCTGGTTTCTACCTTCCTTTTCTGTGCTGGAGGAAGGCTTTGGTGTTGTCTATGGTTCCTGCTGCTATCCTAGTTTCCTTCTTCCATTTCTGTATGGAGGAAGTCATTTGTGTTGTCTGCAGCTCCTGCTGCTATCCTAGCTTCTTTCTTCCATTTCTGTACTGGAGGAAGGTTTTGGTGTTGTCTGCAGCTCCTGCTGCTATCCTGGCTTCCTTCTTCCATTTCTGTACTGGAGGAAGACATTGGTATTGTGTGCATCTCTTGCTACTATCCTGGCTTCCTCCTTACATAGCTTTACTGGAGGAAGGCATTGGTGTTGTCCACGGCTCCTGCTGCTGTTCTGGCTTCTTCCTTTCATTTTTATACTAGAGGACGGCTTTGGAGTTATCTACAGCTCCTACTACTATTCTGGCTTCCTTCTGCTATTTCTGTACCGGATGAAGGTGATGGTGTTTTCTTCAGTTCCTACTGCAATCCTGACTTCCTCCTTCCATTTCTGTACTAGAGGAAGGTGTTGGTGTTTTCTGTGACTCCTACTGCAATCCTGTCTTCCTCAATCCATTTCTGTACTGGAAGAAGGGGTTTGTGTTGTTTGCAGCTCCTGTTGCTATCCTGGCTTCCACCTTCCATCTCTGTACTGAAGGAATGTGTTGTTGTCTACAGCTCCTACTGCTATCCTGGTTTCCTCCTTCCATGCTTGTTCTGTAGGAAGTTGTTGGTGTTGTCTACAGCTACTGCTGCTGACCTGGCTTCTTTCTTCCATTTCTGTATGGAGAAAGGTGCTGGTCTTGTATGCAGCACCTACTGCTAATCTGGCATCCTACTTTCGGTTCTGTACTGGAGGAAGGCATTGGTGTTGTCTGCTGCTGCTGCTGCTATCCTTGCTTCTTCTTCCATTTCTGTACTGGTGGTGTCTGCACTTGCTACTGCCCTGACATCTTCCTCTATTTCTGCACTGGAGGAAAGCTTTGTTGTGCTCTGTGGCTCTTGCTGCTGTCCTATCTCCCTAATTCCATTTATGTACTAGAGGAAGACTTTGCCTTTCTTGGTCAACTGCCTGTCCCCTGGGAGAGTATCCATGCCTCCTTAAATAAAGCACATACTGACATGAAGTGCACAGTGCTTTATTAGTCCACTTGTGAGTTAATCTATTAACAGAACAAAGATGCAGTTCAAAAGCTAAAAGCTGCTGCCAGGAGCCCCAGCCATTGAACCCATCAACCAGTGAGGACCTAGTGTTTCACCAGATGGCTTCAACAAAGTGGCTCACCTCTACCTGTAGCACCCTTGTGTACTGTTGTGTTTAGTAACAGGATGCAGTGGATCAAAAGGACCACAAGAGGGAGCCAAACACATAGGGGTTACTATATATTTATTTATAATTTCTTTTAACATATTTTACCAAGTAAACAAGCGAAGCCCAGACGTCTCATTTCTACTTGCAACCAGGGGAGATGGGGATAGGGATGGTAATAGAAAGATCACATTGTAAAGTGTATTTTCCAGTGTACACTCTGTACAGGAGAGACTGCAAAGGAAGGAAAGGAGGGAAGGTGGCAAGCTACATAAGGGAATTAATCAAGGCCACAGAGATACAGATGGCAAACACTGAAACTGAAGTCCTATAGATCACCCTTGGAGCTGGGGAAAAGTACCCCATCTTGTGGATGTGATCTACAGACCCCTATCTAAACAGATAGAGACAAAGAGCTACTAGAAACTATCATAATGATTGCCAAAAAAGGCAAATTGTTGCTCATCAGAGACTTCACTCTCCCTGATATAGATTGGTCCTCCTACATGGCTTTATCAGAAAGAAGCAGATAATTCCACATAGCTCTAAAAGGGGCAGGACTAAAGCAGTTGGTGGTGTCACTCACCAGAGAAAACACAATCTTGGACCTTGTACTATCAAATAGTTCCAGAATCACAGACATTAAGGTAGGAATCAATCTGGGGTCAAGTGACCATAGGTCAGTCTGGCTGACAGTCAAAAGGGCAGAGGACACAAACCACACAGAAATGAAGATCCTGGACTTCAGGAAGGCTGACTATATCAAAATGACAAAAAAACATCTCAGAGATGTTGCAGGTGATGACATGAAGGAAAGCTGGAAGGCCATAAAGGATGCAATAACTCTGGATACAGCAGAATACACCTAACAAATCAATAAAACTAAGATAGGAGAAAGCCTTTTTGGCTTTTCTAAGGAGGTTGCTTTCAGTGTAAAGGAGAAAAAAAGCTTTCAAGAAGTACAAACAGACAAATAAGGACAGCGACATGGAGGAATACAAGGCAAGGCTCAAGGAAGCAGGGAAGGCAATTAGGATAGCCAAAGCATGAACAGAAGAAAGAATTGCTGAAGGGTTAAAGAGGGGGACAAGACATTTAACAGATATAAATGGGAGAAAAGAAATAACAAAGGGGTATCATTTAGTTGAGAGCCAGCGATGGGCAAAACATGGAGACTAACAAAAAAAAGGCAGAGGTTCTGAACAAATACTTCTGCTCAGTCTTCACACAAGAGGAACAGGGTAGTGGGCCAGTATTAGGAAATGAAGGACACCACACCAGTGAAGCTGACACAAATCCCTTCACAAAAGAATGGGTCCTAAAAGAACTGAAACAATTAAAAACCAACAAAGCAATGGGACCTGACAGAATCCACCCAAGAATTCTGATGGTACTAGCAGAGGGACTTGCCTCTCCATTAGCAGTCCTCTTCAATAAGTCCCTGGAGATTGGTAGAGTCCCAGGTGGCTGGAAACAAGTTACAGTGGTACTCCTGCACAAAAGTGGGAGCAGGCAAGATACTGGTAACTACGGTCCAGTCAGCCTCACCTCAGTGGTGGGGAAAATAATGGAATTATTACTGAATGAAAGAATAGTGCAATACATGGAAGCAAATGAAAAACTGGACCCAAAGCAGCATGGCTTCTCAGCAGGAAGGTCATGCCATACAAACACAATTGTTTTCTTTGTTTGGAAGACCAGAACAGTGGACCAGGGTAGATCAGTAAACTTAATGTATCAGGACTTCAGTAAGGTGTTCAGCTCTGTTCCACATAGGAGATTAATAAACAAACTGGAACACACTGGAGTTGGGCATAAAATAGTCAGCTGGATTAGGAACTTGTGCCAGAGAAGAACCCAGAGGGTCATGATAAATGGCACTCTGTTGGAGCAAGGTTGGGTAACCAGCAGAGTCCCCCAGATATCAGTACTGGGGCAAATTCTATTTAACATATTCTCCAGTGACATTGCTGATGGATTGGAGGGAAAGGTGTGCCTGTTCACAGATGACACCAAGCTCTGCAACAGAGTAGACGAGCAAGAGTGGGTCACAGGATTGGACTCAGATCTAAAAAAGCTGGAAGAATGGTCAAAATAATGGCAGTTGAAATTCAACACCAAGAAATGCAAAGTTATGCACCTGGGGAGAAAAAACACAGGCCAGAAACGTATAATGTTATATGGGCGACTGAGACTGAGCAATTCACATATGAGTGACTCAGTCTCAGGGAACACCTTGCCAAGAGGTATGGGGCAGCAATATGGCTGCAACACTGCTCCACTCCCTGAAACTCACTCCCTATGACTTTCTTTTGCTTTCAGACACTGGATAAAAAGTGTTTTTTTATAGGTCTCATGAATAAGACCCTGGTTATTTTGATGCAAGGCTTCTGAAAGTAAGCAAACTTTTTATTTGGAAGCCACAAGTATCTCATGCAGTTTATGTTTGCATTGGTTGATCAGCTGTTGGTTGTCAGTGTCCTGTGAATCATTTTATTCTGTGCCCGGTGTTTTTGGTGCTTTATCGGCAGGAGGTTCTATTTGGAATGACTGTATTCACTGCTTGAAAGCTGCATAATTTTTTCAGGCACTAACTGAACCAAGGTGAGAGTGGTAAAAAAGTTACAGAGGACCCGCTCTCCAAATGAAAAGGAGATGTAACAGATATTGAGGTGGTTTGAAGTTGGACACCTGGTGCTCCGGTGGAATCAGGGCAGAATTGGAAAGGCCTGTTAAATGCCAATAGGCAAGATTTAGCCCTGGCAAATGTATGCTAATGTTGCCTAAGGGCTGAGGAGGCCAAATAATTATTTTTATGTGAATTTACTATGCTCAGTGGAGCGTTTTCAGCTTTCTTTTGCTGGTGAATGAGATGGCTAAACCTGTTGGAGTTGTTGGTGCTCTTGCCCCAGTAGAGGGAAAAGTAGGAGGGAGTTTAGCTAGGGAAATGCTGAAGATCAACTGCTTGATTAAATGGCATGAGGGCTCATCTGAAAGCTCTTGAGAGGCTAGAAATGCTCAACACAATGGAAAATTGTATGTAAGGGGACAAGTTTGCCTCTCCCTCATGGAAGTAATGTCTTTGCCTGCAAGCCATGCAGAATACTGTATCAGCAACCCACTGCTGGAGAAAATGCTCTGTGCAGGTAATTGCATCAGGCTGTGAAATTACTTGATCAGACCTGGAAGGAAAAGATTTTTCATAGACCAAGGCCCTGCTGGAGAGAGAGAGAGAGAGAGAGAGAGAGAGAGAAACAGCCAAAAGCTTCCTTAAATCAAGGAGACAATTTAATAGATTACACTGAATTGAATTATTAATTGTTGGGCCTATGTAAGTAAGTAGTTTTGATTCTCTGTTTTTGAGGTTGACATTTTTTAGTTTAACTTTCATTTGCCATAGAGGAACTCTAGCTGGGAAATATTTGCAGCCATTTGTGACTAGAGCTGTTACTTAACCTCTGTGAAATAGGTGGGAAGGTACTCCCCGGGGTGGAAGGTCAGAGTTCTAGTTAATTGTTTCTGGAGGGCACAGATATTGCTGATGGGGGATCTCAATATGCCAGATGTTAACTGGAGCACCTTTGCTGCAGCCACATCCAAGACCAGGGCCATTCTCGATGCCCTACAGGGGCATGCCTCAGAAAGCTAGTTTTGGAACACACTCAGGAGGGAGCAGTCTTAGACCTGGTACTCTCAAATGGGGACAGAGAAAGGATCTCAGATCTAAAAGTGGGAAGCCATCTGGGAACAAGTGACCACCAAACGGTGTGGTTCATGATAAACTTAGCTCTAGAATCAAGCCACACTAAAGTGAAGGTACTGGACTTCAGGAGGGCTGAGTTTGTCAAAATGGGAGCATGCCTCAGAAAAGCACTAGCAAGCAGGCAAGAAGGTGGGGTTGAGCAACAATGGGGAAACATCAAAACTGCTATCACAGAGGCAACAAGCCTTTGTATGAAGCAAATAAACAAATCAAAAGAAAAGAAAAAAACACTATGGTTCTCAAAAGAAGTGACTGGGAAGGTTAGGGAAAAAAATATATGAATCAGGAAGTATAAGGAAACACAGAAGGAGCAAGACAGAGAACTGTTCCAGTTAAAGCAGAAGGAAGTGGGGAAGGCAGTCAGAATAGCAAAGGCCCAAACCAAGGAAAAGATAGCTAACTCAGTTAAGAAGTGAGACAAAACCCTTTAGATATACATTAGGGAGCAAAGAAAGACTAAGGCAGGGATACTGAGGCTGAATAAAGAGGAGGGTGGTTGGGCAGAAAGTGACAGTGAAAAAGCAGGGATACTGAATGAATACTTCTGCTCAGTATTCACAATGGAAAAGCAGGGAGAGATACCTAATCCAGTCAATAGAAGCACTCTGGATGGGGTGGGGGTTGATATTAGTCCTTTCACAGAAGAAAGGGTTCTGAAAGAACTCCTAAAACTGAAGGTGGACAAAGCAATGGGGCCTGACGGAATTCACCACAGAATTCTAAAAGAATTAAGGGGAGAACTAGTGACACCACTTACTACTCTTTTTAACAAATCATGGGAGGATGGTGTGGTACCTGAGGACAGGAGGAAGGCGGAAATGATTTCCCTTCACAAAAGTGGGAGCAAGACAGAGGTAGGAAACTATAGACCTGTCAGTTTGACTTCAGTGGTAGAGAATATGATGGAATCACTTCTGAAGGAGAGAATTGTTGAGCACCTAGAGGCCAGTGGGGCACAGGATCCAAGGCAGCATGGATTCACAGCAAGGAAGTCATGTCAGACAAATCTAATTGATTTCTTTGACTGGGTGACCAAAGTACAGTAGTAGCCAGAGACTTTGCCAACTATTTCCAAATATTTTGTGAAATTTCTGTAGAGTTTCTCTTTGCTGCCCCTCCTGTGGAAATGCAGAAAGCAGGATATATTTCTGGAAATATAACAGAAAGTTTGGGAAATATCTAGCAGTGTCTGTGGCTACTACTGTAGTGGACCAGGGAGGGGCTGAGGACATGGCCTACCTAGACTTTAGCAAGGCATTTGACACAGTCCCACACAAAAGATTAATAAACAAATTAGCCAGCCTGGGAGTGATTCCCAGGGTGGTAGCCTAGGTAAAACATTGGCCGTACTACAGGACACAGAGGGTAATAGTAAATGGAGTACACAGTGAAGAAATGGGGGTTACTAGTGGGGTACTGCAGGGTTCAATATTGGGGCCAGTCCTTCTTGATGTCTTTATAAGTGACATTGCAGAGGGACTGGAATGAAAAATATGTCTCTTTGCAGATGACACAAAGATCTGCAACAGGGTTGATACGCAAGGTGGGGTGGAAAGGATGAAAAGGGACTTGGCAAGGTTGGTGGAATGGTCAAATATATGGCAGATTAGATTTAATGCAAAGAAGTGCAAAGTAATGCACCTGGGAAACAAAAACCCAGGGGAAGAGTACACAATTGGGGGTGAGATACTGACAACAGCAAAAATGAAAAGGGACCTGGAGTAGCCATATCAGATGACCTAAAGGTGGGAAAGCAATGTGAGAAGGCAGTAAGAAGGACTGGGGGGATACTGGGATGCACAGGGAGAGGCATCACCAGTAGAAAACAAGAAGTTGTTGTACCTCTGTACAGACAGTAGGTAAGACCACATCTGGAGTACTGTGTACAGTTTTGGAGACCCCATCTCCTCAAAGACATAGACAGGATGGAGGCTGTCCAGAAGAGGGCAACCAAAATGGTGCAGGGTCTGCACTAGAAGACTTATGAAGAAAGACTAAAGAAGCTTAAGATGAATAGCCTCGAGGAAAGGAGTGAGAGGGGGGACATGATAGAAACTTTCTAATGCCTCAAGGGTAACAACAAAGTCCAAGATGATAGCATCTTTCAGAAAAAGAGATGTGCAAGAACAAGAGGGCACAACTTGAAGATAGAGGGGGTTCACTCAGAGATAATGTGAGGAAGTATTTCTTTAGAGAGAGAGAGTGTTGTAGATGCATGGAACAGCCTTCCTGAGGAGGTCATAGAGTCCAAAACAGTGGGGGAAGTCAAGAATGCTTGGGACAGACATAAGGCAGTTCTAGTGGGGGTAGGAGGAAGTAGGCTGTTGGTTAACTAGGATCTGCAGCTTATCTATTAGGTAGGGAAATGAGCAGACTAGGTGGGCCAAGTGGTCCTTATCTGCTATCAGATTCTATTTTTCTATGTTTCTAGGTAATATTGGTCATAAGGATTAGTATTGTGGAACTTCTTACTGTGGAGTCTAAATCTTGGGTTACAGACTTATTCATGCCTTATTGTAACCTAGGGGAGTTGCAGTTATATAATTAACATGTCCTGAATTTTCTTCAAGCTTTTAGCTAGTTGTTGGACCCTAATTTAGGACTCCCAGTAAGGAGTCATGTGCCAACAGTTTTTGCCAAGAATTTGAAATGGAATTAACATTCCAGACTTGAGTCTCTGATGTTAAAGATGAATTACCAGACTCTTGGTTCCTGAAATCTGAACTGGGTTAGACTTTAGGAGATGTTTTATAAGCTTTCTGAGGTGTTATTTGATTACTGAATTCTTCTCCCTCCCCTCCATTCTAAAAAAAAAGAAAAGTTCCTCTTTTAACCAAGGAAGCTGTCTAAAAGTGTGGTCTACACAAATAATTGTATGTGTTATTGTGTTTCATCTGTGTAAACCACAAGTTACATGTGTAACCAAGGAAGCTGTCTAATAGTGTGGTCTCTACAAATAGTTGTGTAAGCCACAAGTTATATATGTAACCAAGGAAGCTGTCTAATAGTGTGGTCTCTATAAATAACTGTGTAAGCCACAAGTTATATGTGTAATCAAGGAAGCTAATAGTGTGGTTTCTACAAACACTTGTTTAAATCACAAGTTATATGTGATTTAACTGTTGAATTTTCAATTAGGATTCTATTATAGTTGACCACTTTAAATTAAGTGGCAAAATACACATTTATGAGAAAGCGAAGATATGCTAAAGCAGCTTGCAGAATAATAATCGGTCCAATGGCCTCAATGAGGAATGGTTGGGGTGTCATGTTTCGGCCCAATGCTGGGAAAGTGAGCCAGATAGTGGAGGAAAATGTTTTGGTCATCTGAGGGCAATTGTTGTTCACAGTTCACAGTGACCTGAGGTGAATACTACTCTTTGCTAGTATGTAATTCCTACCATACCTGGCAATAGTTAGAGGCAGGGAGCAATATTTGTGGCAGAAGTGTCTAAGTGTTCACTAAGAAGGCTTGGTATAACTGGCAATAAGGTAATTCCTATTGGGATATCTGACTAAATGTATGTAATTATGTGTGACATGCAGTAGTACCATCGTGAGTTGATACCTGGTCCGATATGAGACCCGGAGTTAAGTGGGTGTATATTATATACGTTTCCAGTAGGCCCCATGAGAGGATGATGGTGTCTGAAAATGAAGCAAAAGGTGTGCACAGGAAAGCATACAAGGTTTACGGTGACCCAGATGTGGTTTTTAATTGCTGCTGGTTTATAATTCCTGCTATTTTGCTGACAAATGGATGCTCAGAGCTAGTGAGTGTTGTAGGCTGCCTCTGTAGTTTGTTACAAGTGTGGGTGTTGCTTGAAATTTAGGTTGTTACAATTTGGGTCTAGTGATCTGCCTATTGTCATTAATTTCCATACATGAGTATCTTTGCAGGCTGGCAACAAACCTGACTTGGGGTTGGAATGGATGGCAAATCCTGTTCCTATTGGGGAGTTGTAAGTAGGAAGCTTAAGTTGTATAACTAAAAATGGTATTTATAGAAAACAGGCTGCCACAGCAATGAATAACTGCATACAGCATATCTTGCGGTCGCTATAATACTCTGGTGTTATCAAAGCAATATAATTTATTGGGACCATGAATATGACATGGATGTGAAAAATTCAATATTTATGTAAAATGCAGGTGCTTACAGCTGCTAAATGTTTTAATTAATTGATATTTGTATGACGTGTGGATTTACACTGATTGAAATGTATGTATTGTTTCTTTTTTTAACAATATTGCAATGGCTTTATAGCCAAACAATAAAATTTGCTTGCTTGACTCAGTCTCAGCACATGCCAGATGAAGAACCAGGAAACCAGAAGGACAGGAGGGGAAACAGAACAGAATAGTAGGTATATAGGAGGTAGTGTGGTGAGAGGCTGCCAAGCTGGCCATGTGGTGAGGTGCTGAGGGTAGCTGGCTACAGTGGGGAGGGTGCAGGGTTCAGGGCTAGGGAGGCACACAGAATTTTAGCATTTTGCAGGCAGGAGTTTTTTTTTTTAAAAGTTTCACCTGCTCACTGACATGCACCCCCTAGGAGTTGAGAATCTTTAGTAAAGAGGGTGCTGGGGGGCAAAGCCCCTGGGGGTTGTGGGGGACACATCCCCCCACATAAAAATGCATTTGTTGTCACTTGCATATCTTTGTTGGGAGTGTACATCACCATTCTGGTTTTTCCGTGATGTACACTCACTATAATGGTAATTGCTGTTTGGCAATCGTTGTTATTACATGGAACAGGTGGGAAATATACCCAAGAAGGGGAACAACTGACAGAAACTAAAGTTGAAAGGGATCTAGGCGTACTCATATCTGATGATTTAAAGACAATCAGGTAATGTGAAAAGGCAGCACAGAAAGCTAACGGCATCCTTAGGTGCATAGGTAAGGGCAACATGAGTAGAAAAAGTGAGGGGATAATCCTACTGTACAGGTCCTTGGTGAGGCCACACCCAGAGTATCACATCCAGTTCTGAAGACCACACCTCAAAAAAGACAGACCGTCTGGAGACTGTTCACAGGGGTGCTATGAAGATGATTCATACACTTCATCAAGAACCCTATGAATCAAGACTCACCCACCTCAAGATGTACTCATTGGAAAGGAGGAGGGGTGGGGAGGGTATGATTGAGACATTCAAATACCTCAGAGGAATTAACTCATTAAAAACTCAGAACCTTTTTCAGAGAAAGCTTGTCTATGTGAACAAGGGGGCATAGCATACATCTACAGAGAGGTACTGTAGATTCAAAACCAACATCAGGAAGTTCTTCTTCACCGAAAGGGTGGTGGAGTCTTGGAACAGTCTGCCCCCAGAAGTCAGGGCAGCAAAGAAAGTGAGAGAGTTCAAGCTAGTATGGGATAGGTACTGCGGAAACTTATGAAGGAAAAAAAATTAAGGGGGTAGCCTACACAGGCAGACAAGATGGATCATATGCTCCCATTCTGCCAGCACTTTCTTATGTTCTTATTGTATTTGGACATGTACTATCTTGAGGACAGAAGGGAGGTGGGGACATGATAAAGACCTTCAAGCACCTTAAAGGTACAAACAGGGTGAGCACAGAGGGCCTCTACAGCCTTAGTTGAAGCAAGACCATTGCAAGTTACCACCTAAAACTGATGGGGGAAGGTTCAGAAGGGAGATGAGGGGACACTTTTTCACCAAGAGGATGGTGGCTAAGTGGAATGAGTTCCTGAAGGAGATGGTATCCCTAAAAATGGTGAACAACTTCAAGAAAGGTTGGGACAGGGCAAGGGAGAAGTTGCAGGTAGAGGGGGAGGGGATATTTGACAGGAGTCAAGGGGATATAGGGGGATAGTTCCCTCTGTAAGCACAATGGGAGCTGCATTTTTGAACAGATTAGATAGACCGTAAAGCCTTTATCTATAGTACTGGCACATTCATATGCTTGTTTGAATTTTTTTTTTTTACATTTTTATACCTGTATATTGCAAGTGAACATTGTTATATTTTATTACGTTTGTCATCGTTGAGTTGCCTGGTTTGTCAGCTCTGGGCTGCACCTGAAAAAGGGTCTGTGGGTCAGTGTGCTAACCTGGTTAGCAAACAAACAAACAAGAAAATAAATAAATAAATGAATGAAGAACACATTCACCCACAGGGGTTCTTAAATACAGAAAACGTAAAAAATACAGGTTGAATGCATGGCAAAACACAAGGTGCAAACAGCAAAAAAAGTGTAGTTACTACATTTAAAACAACCGTAATACAAACAGCATATTAAATTGATCATTTCAGGATAGAATGATGCATTTGGTTTATATGTTTATGAGGTGATGTGTCTCCATCCTAATAGATATCACACTTATCATCTTCAAGTTTAATGCAGGCACCTGAAAGACAGCCAAACTAGACTTATAATCATAATTAGTTGGGTGGAAATTGACCATGTCAACTTATTTTATGTTATTTAGACACTCAAAATCAGATCAAGAATAGATAGACTAGGGTATCACGGGATATTAATACCATTAAGATCCCTGCAGGATAAAGGGAAAGGAGTGGAATTGGGATAGTGGAAGAAGAGGAAGTTTGGGGGAAGAAAATAGGGATGGGAAAGTGAAGGGGAGGGAGGGAGGTGTCTAGGTAAAAAGAGAAGAACATGGGTGAGAAGGGAAGGGCAATGAGAAGGGAAGAGGAGGGAATTAGAGAGACAGAGACAGGGGAAAAGGAGGAAAACGAGAAAGTAAGTGTGTGTGTGTGTGTGTGTGTGTGCGTGTGTGGTGGAGAAAAGATAAGATAAATGTAGCAATAGAAAGAACCAGGAGCTGCATAATGATTTATACAGTATACAATAACAACTTCCAATTTTACAAAAAAGTGTTAATGCTGTAAGTAGATAACCAGTTTATCCTGACTAATGTAAAACATTTATGGTAGACATCCAGTACTGTTCATGTTTACTGAGAGAATTCTTAAAATTCCCTTTCCTAGTATTTTTCCAAACATTTTCTATACAGTACCTACTGCAGTCACCATATGGGTTCCTACCTTACCACAGCCCATCAATTTTTGGCCACAGCATAGTCCTCATTACCAACCCTGGTCATCCTTTAATGTTTTCTCAGTCATGCCTTAAGCTTCCTTTTTGTACGCTCAACATAAAATGCACCACAAGAGCAGTTTAGAAGGTATATCACACTTGTCATGTTGCAGTTGATGAAAGAGTTGAAATCCATGACCTTAACACTTCTGGAATAAAATTAGCTGTTCTCAAAAGTTTGTTATACATGTAGCATTTCCCACATGATGAATAACAATCTTTAGGTGGCTTTGTTAGCCAATTCTTAAAATTAGGGGCATGTTGGAGACTTTAAACCAATAAGTCCTTCAGGGGTCGTGGCCTAGGATAGAACATTGTTATAGGGGTCTCAATCAATGGTTTCAAACAAAGCCCTTCCTTAAGAATTTAAAGGTTCTTATGTATTACCCAGGACATTTGGGATGCTTGAGCAATATATCGTACAGTGGTAGTCGTAGAAATGTTTCTCAGTACTGAGGTATACCTGGGTATACTGAGGCAGAATGAGGCAGAACCATATTACAGTCAAATCAGATTGTAACCTGAGTGCCTCAGTGGTAACTCAGTGGTACCTTGAGGTATCTCGAGGTAGGAAACATTTAGATAACTACCACTGTATGTGGTAACAAAAGCTAACCTGTTGGTTTTATCACTGGAACATTTTGTGGTTGTAGATAATGCTCTCTTGTATGTGACTCAACAAACTGTTTGCCTTCACAACAATCTCTGCTATATCCTCTTGTCATATACCATTTAGTCAATGCTTCTGCTCTTGGAGCAAAAAATTCCCTTTGCACTGCAATATTCCTCTTATGGATACATTTTCCCTTCAGTATATTTTGAATTGTGTGGTGGGGTGACAGCCGGAGGCCAGTAAAATGTATTCCTACCCATAGAATTGCCATATAGATCTTTAACAATTGTACCATTATCCAATTCTGTGATTTCAAGACCCCTAAAAATAATCTTTCTGTTGTTTTCATAAACCTTGAAACTGTGCCAATTCATCTTTGATCCTTTACCACACAATCATTGGCAAGCATTTAAACTAGCCGGGGGGGGCACTGAAAAGGAGCAGGGGAAATCCCAGCCTCCCCCCACAAAACACGGTAAATAGTGAGGTAAACACCAAGGTAGAGAAGTCATTAGGGAGCAGGACAGAGGTAAATGTAAAAAAAGGCAAAGGCAGTAAGGACAGAAATGGGGCTAAAAGGGGTAAGGCCATCAAAAAGTAGAGGCTGATGAGTACCAATACCCGTAGCCTGTGTAACAAGCTCCCTGAACTAGTGGCCTTGATGGGAGAGGGTTGCCTGGATATTGTGTCAGTCACAGAAACATGGTACACAGAGAACCATAACTGGGATGTCAACATACCAGGATACACAATCTACAGGAGGGACAGGGAGGGTAAAAGAGGAGGAGGAGTAGCTCTCTATGTAAAGGAAAGGATCAAAGCAGCAGAACTAAAGAGTAAACAGGGAGCAGATGAGACACTCTGGGTCACCCTGGAGACAGGAAATGGCACCACAATTCGCATGGGGGTTGTATACAGACCCCCATCTCAGGGGGAAGGAATGGACAAGGAAATGATAGAAGGCTTTCTTAGAATGGCAGAAAAAGGGGAGATATTGTTGATGAGGGACCTGAATATGCCAGATATTAACTGGATCATCTTTGCTGCAGGCACATCCAAGAGCAGGATCATTCTTGATGCCCTACAGGGGGCATGCCTCAGACAGCTGGTATTGGAACCCACTCAGGAGGGAGCAATCTTAGACCTGGTAGTCTCAAATGGGGACGGAGAAAGAATCTCAGATTTAGAAGTGGGTAGCCATCTGAGAACAAGTGACCACCAAACAGTGTGGTTCACGATAAACACATCCATACAAAAGCAAGAGTATTGGACTTTAGGAGGGCTGACTTTGGGAAAATGAGACAGTGCCTCAGAAAAGCACTAGCAAACAGGCAAGAAGGAGGGGTGGAGGAACAATGGGGAGTTATTAAAACAGCCATCACAGAGGCAACGAGCCTTTGTGTAAAGCAAATCAACAAAACACAACAAAGGAAAAAAAAACGCTATGGTTCTCAAAAGAGGTGGCTGAGAAGGTTAAGGAGAAAAAGATAGCATTCAGGAAATATAAGGAAACACAAAAGGAGCAGGACAAAGAACTTTATCAGTTAAAGTAGAAAGAGGCTGGGAAGGCAGTCAGAATAACAAAGGCCCAAACCAAGGAAAGGATAGCCAACTCTGTTAAGAAGGGGGATAAGACCTTTTATAGGTACATTAGGGAGTGAATAAAGATCAAAGGAGGGATACTGAGACTTAATAAAGGGGAGGGAATGTGGGTAGAGGGTGACAGTGAAAAAGCAGGGATACTGAACTAATATTTCTGCTCAATATTCATAAAGGAAGAGGAGGGGGAGGTACCTAAATCAAACAAGAGAAACACTCTGAAGATGGGGGTCGATACCAGTCCATTTACAGAAGAAAAGGTTCTGAAAGAACTAATACAATTGAAGGTGGACAAAACAATGGGGCCTGATGGGATTCACCCAAGAATTCTAAAAGAACTAAGGGTAGAACTAGTGACACCGTTGACTACTCTGTTTAACAAATCATGGGAGGATGGGGTGGTACCTGAGGACTGGAGGAGGGCGGATGTGATTCCTCTTCACAAAAGTGGGAGCAGGACAGAGGCAGGAAACTACAGAACAGTTAGTTTGACCTCAGTGGCAGGGAAAATGATGGAATCACTTCTGAAGGAAAGAATTGCTGAGTACCTAGAGGCCAGTGGGGCACAGGACCCAAGGCAGCATGGATTCCCAATGGGAAGGTCGTGTCAGATGAATCTAATAGATTTCTTTGACTGGGTGACCAAAGTAGTAGACCAGGGAGGGGCTGTGGACATGGCTTACCTAGATTTTAGCAAGGCATTTGATACAGTCCTACACAAAAGATTAATACACAGGTTAGCCAGCCTTGGAGTTGGCCCCAAGGTGGTAGCCTGGATAAAAAATTGGGTAGACAACAGGATGCAAAGGGTAGTAGTAAATGGAGTCCATAGTGAAGAAAGGAGGGTTACTAGCGGGGTACCGCAGGGTTCAGTACTGGGACTGGTCCTTTTTAATTTCTTTATAAGTGACATTGCAGAGGAACTGGAAGAAAAAGTATGTCTCTTTGCAGATGACACAAAGATCTGCAACAGGGTTGATACACCAGATGGAGTGGAAATGATGAGAAGGGACTTGGCAAGGTTGGAGGAATGGTCAAATGTATGGCAGCTAAGATTCCATGCAAAGAAGTGCAAGGTAATGCACCTGGGAAACAAAAACCCACGGGGAAGAGTACACAATGGGGGGGTGAGATACTGACAACAGTAAAAATGGAAAGGGGCCTAGGGGTAATTATATCAGATGACCTAAAGTTGGGCAAGCAATGTGAGAAGGCAGTAAGGAAGGCTGGGGGGATACTGGGATGCATAGGGAGAGGCATCAATAGTAGAAAACAGGAAGTTGTTATCCCTCTGTATAGACAGTTGGTGAGACCCCATCTGGAGTACTGTGTGCAGTTCTGGAGACCCCATCTCCTCAAAGACATAGACAGAGTGGAGGCTGTCCAGAGGAGGGCAACCAAAATGGTGCAGGGTCTGCGCCAGAAGAAGTATGAAGAAAGACTAAATTAGCTTAATATGTATACCCTTGAGGAAAGGAGGGAGAGATGGGACATGATAGAAACTTTCAAGTACCTCAAGGGAATCAACAAAGTCCAAGAGGGTGGCATCTTTTAGAAAAAGAGATGTGCAAGAACAAGGGGGCACAATTTGAAGATAGAGGGGGGGGACGGCTCAGAGGTAATGTGAGGAAGTATTTTTTCACAGAGAGGGTTGTGGATGCATGGAACAGCCTCCCTGAGGAGGTTGTGGAGTCAAGAACAGTGGGGGAATTCAAGAATGCATGGGACAGACATAAGGCAGTCCTAGTGGGGGGTAGGAAGAAGTAAGCTGTTGGTTAACCAGAATCTGCAGCTTATCTGTTAGGTAGGAAAATGGGCAGACTAGGTGGGCCAAGCAGTCCTTATCTGCCGTCAAATTCTATGTTTCTATGTTTCTAATCAACATATCATCAGTTTTCATTGTATTTTCATTAACATTATGTGGTGGGTGGACATGGGAATTTATTGGGTGGAATGATATCTAATTATTACCCCTTTTCAGCAAAATTGAACATTTTTATTGTATAATTGGGTTTTGTTTATTATAATTTTCCTGGTTCTTTCTTTTGATACATTTATTTTATCATTTGACAATCTTAATGGTAATAATATTTTCCCATAACCAGTCTGTCACTTCTGCATCTTAATATCCCCATTTGTGAATGTCTAAATATTATAACATTAATAAGTTAACATGGTCAATTTCCACTGAACTACTGTCGTTATAAATGTATTTTGGTTATTTTTCATGTACTTAAATTAAATTAACGATGATATGTGTTCTTCCTAATATTTTGTATGATGGAGATACATTCCTTCAGCAATATATGGACTAAATAAATTACTCTATCCTGAAGAAGTAATTTTAATATGCTGCTGGTATTATGTTGGTTTTAATGTAGTAAGTTGTATGTGTGTGGCTTCTGGTTGGGGTCCTCTTGACCAGCTGCATCCTTTTACTAAACCGTAAACAAAGGTGGTGCTGGTAGAAGTGTGTCAACTCTGTTGAACCCATCTGGTGAAATGTTAGGTCCTCACTAGTCAATGGGTTTAACTGTTAGGGTTCCTGGCAGCAGATTATTTCTTTTTAACTGCATGTCCCCTCTCTCTCTCTCTCCTGTCTTCCAGGGAGTACATGTTCAGTGCCCTCAGCTTTTCCTCATATGCCTAACCCTGCTGACCTACCATCTTTGTAGCCCTCCTCTGGACCTTCTTTAGCAGGTTAATGACATTTTTGAAGTGTGGGCAACAGTACTGAACCCCATACTCTAGATGGGGCCTTACCAGGGACCTGTACATGGGCAGTATAACCTCCTTTCTCCTACTACTGATCTCCCTAGATATGCATCGCAGCATCTTGTTTGCCTTTGCTGCTGCTTTCTTGCACTGCATGGAGTACTTCAGGTCACTAGTGATTATCAGTCACAGGTCCTTCTCCTCCTCTGATGCAGATATTTAGACTCCACCGAGGTAGTACTCTGTCCTGGGATTCTTGGCTTCAATATGCATAACTTGGCATTTCTTGGTATTGAAGCCAAGCTACCAGATCCTGGACCACCTCCCCAGCTTTTGCAGATCATCCTGTAGGTCCTGTATCCATTCAGCTGTGTCCACTCTCCCACAGAGCTTGGTGTCATCAACAAATAGGCACATTTTGCCCTTAATGCCATCCCAAATATCATTGATAAAGACACTGAACAACATCTGCCCCAGCACCGAGCCCTGTGGAACCCCACTGGTTACCTCTCTGGTGCCAGATAACTCTCCCCACACAGCCACCCTCTGTGTTCTTTCCCTCAGCCAGTTTTCCACCCATCTGTCCATCTTTTCCCCAACCCTGCGATCCACCAATTTCCTAATCAACCTTTTATGGGGCACAGAGTCAAAGGCCTTGCTGAAATCAAGACAAAGGATGTCTACTGCTTGGCACCTGTCTACTGTCTTAGTGACAGAGTCAAAGAAGTCAATCAAATCTGTTTGACACCGTATCCCCCCTCCATGAACACATGCTGCCTTGAATCCTGGAACCATGCTTCTCTAGATATTCCAGCAATCTTTCCTTTAGTATTATCTCCATAAGCATGCCCACAGTTGAGGTGAGATTGACTGGTTTGTACTTCCCTGGGTTATCCTTGGGCCCACCTTTGTGGAGGGGCAATATATGTGCTTTTCTTCAGTCCTGTGGCACCATGTCTGACTCTAGTGAACTATTAAATAGGTCTGCCAGTGGCCTTGCCAGCTCCTCAGCCAATTCCTTTAGTGCCCTGGGATCTACTCTGTGTGGGTCTGGTGATTTGTCCACCTTCAATGCCAGCAGTCCCTCCCTCCTCCCTCACTCTATCCTCCCCATCACTACATCTGTGTTCCCCTTCCCCCTGCTCCACTTTTCCCTCCTGAAGGGCACTGGTCCATCTTTCTCCCTAGTGAAGACAAAACAGAAGTATTCATTTAGTATCTCTGCTTTTCCTCCATTATCCTTCACCCACTTCTCCCTTTTTTTAAGCCGAGCAATCCCTTCCTTCTTGTCCATTTTCTTTACTTACTGCATATAGTGAAACAACGCCTTCTCCCCTTTCTTAATTCCTTTAGCTATCTGCAACTCCTTCTGTGCCTCTGCCCACTGGACTTCCTTAATTGCCTCACTAGCCAACCTAAGGTAATTTTCCCTATCCACCTCTCTCTTGATCTTTCTGAATTTTCTATAGGCCAACCTTTGTTCCCCTACTTCCTGGACAACCCCAGAACTGAACCAGCTGGGTGCTTTGCCCCTTGTATGCTTCCCACTGAGCCTAATGCACTCATCTGTGGCAACCAGTATTTCTTCCTTAATGATGGGCCACCTTTGGTCCATCCCTATATCTGCTCTGATGCCCACTAGGTGTCTCCTTAGCACTTCACCCATTTCCTGAAGTCCGCCTTCCTGAAATCCAAGATTCTGGTCTTAGTCAGGATGCTTTCCCTGCCCATATTCACCTGGAACCACACTGCACAATGGTCAGTTCCACCCATTGGCTCCCTGACCATTATTTCCTCTATGTGCTCCCCATTTGTGAGCAACAGATCAAGTGTTGCCTCAGCTCTTGTTGGTTCTGTGACACCCTGTATCAGGAACCCATTCTGGAGTTCCTCCAGGATCACTTGACTCCTAGCACATGTTGTGGATGCTGTTCTCCAGTTAATCTGGGCAGGTTGAAGTCCTCCACAATTATGCAGAACCTAACTCCAATTAAAGTCCTAGGGAATGCAGTGTCAAAGTCTTCTGCAGAGAATGCAGAATTGGGAACTGCACAGACGCATCCTGCGGTTACAACACTGAGAAAGAAACAAACAAAAACTGCACCTTGATCTCTGGAGCATGCTCTGCAGCAAGCTAGCTGGGTTAAGAAGGTGAGGGTAAATGGGTTTTGGATTTCTCAGAACCAGCAGTGTCAAAATGCCAGAAAGACTTGTTAGGGAACAACACAGTGATGTCTTCAGGAGCCAAAAGCATGTATAGTTCATGAGCTTGTAATGTTAAAATACCTACAATTTAATTTGAAGAATCAGGTGAGTTAAAATATGTTCTTAGTGACAATAATCATGAAGTCACTGTTGAATCCACAGGAGATCATCTCAATAAACAAAACTGTACCACTGTTGGGGGTATCGTATGGAGTGTTACAACAGCGGAGACAACACACCTGGGCATTACTTCAGGTGGGGACACAGAAAATGAAGCCCTGTTACAGTCCCCCTTAGACTCTTTTTTGGAAGGCCCTTCTGGGGCCTTCCCATGACATATTTCATAGACCCTACAAGAACTGATCCAGCCATTAATGACATACAAGACCCTGCTGAAAGGGAATTTTTAAATCCTCTTTTCAATCTGTCTAACTTACTCCAAAACAAGGGGAAGTTGACCCACAGAAAGGATGCCATTTATCTTTTGTATAAAGGCAGATTGGAAACTTCCCCTGACACAGTGTACATTGCAAGAACACTGTTGAAAGACTCACTGAATTTCTTCACCTCCAAAATGTTTGCTTCACTTCATACTGGGGACTCAAACTATGATGTAAGCATTAAGGCTGTGGCAGGCCTGGATCACATCTGGGCCAAAAACACCTTGAAAGACAATGATTTGTGGATGCTTTTCTTGGTGATTCCACTGACTAAACCAACAATAAGGACTATTACTGTAAGTTTCAAAAATGAAGGTGTAAAATGTCTAATATGTTGTTCTGGTTTTAGGAAAGCTGTGAAGTATATGACAAACCCATGCCTATCATGGACAGTGAGCAGATATGGACCAGGGATGGGGCGTGGGCAGGGAATGGAAGTGAAATTATTTTTGTCAAATGCTGGGGTGGTACATTTACCAAACAGTCTCTTCTTAGATAGACACAGGGGCACCCTATTTTGGGGCAGCCAAAGTCCTGTCACAAGTTTAGATCCTGAACATATCTTAGTAGTGCCTGTGAGACCTCCAGGTGTAATCATTACATGGAATATGGTCATCTGGCCCCTACCTGGACTATTTTGTTTCAGTGCAACTTATGTGAAGGTAAAGGTCACTTGTATTGTCTCTAATGAGAGCTTCTGATAACCAGAGTACAACATCATGAGCCAGCTCATACATCGGAGTTCCACATGGCATTCTTGCAAAAGAAGCCAACTGCAAATGCAAGTAAGGTTCTTCTTGAGTCACTTTTATCTATTGGGGAGAAAGAAGTGGAGTCAGCACCATTAGAACCCAAAATACAGGTAGCATATTTTGTTTCTCAGGACAATTCTGACGCAATGGAGGTTTCTCACACTCCAGGAAATGTTGCTTCCACCAATGTCATGCATACTGGAGCACAGGTCATCTCTGCAAACCCAAATATGCCTCCCTCACTTGAGAAGACACCTTAACAGACAATAAGTAAAAACAAACCCTGGTCAGAGCCAATACAGCTGCAAAATGGGTGTATTGATTCAGTTGAAAAGAACTGCTTTGGACTGTGAGCTATCGGAAGGCTCCAGCTGCCTACAGAAGTACAGGCCCTGGCACATTCACTCTTTGCATTTTAATTCTTTAAACATTCAGTACACATTCACTCTTCAGCTATTATTTCTTTACACATTCACTCTTCCCACATTGAATTAGTTCATCGAGGTTATCAAGTTCAATGGGTCAAAGCTCTTTGTAGAACTTGCCACCATTTAGCTTAATGGTGCAAAACATATTTCCTGTCACCCATGAATGTATCCAAACTCTTTTTGAAGGAATTCATATTATCACTTTCCACAACATTTCTAGGCAAGGTGTTCACTCTTTACACATTTATTCTTAATGCATTCAGTCTTTACATATTAACTCATCACACATTCACTTTTAGCACATTCAGTCATTTTATTACTGCCCGTATAAACATGATATGTAGCATTTATAGCATACTGACTGAAATGTCATTTTGCACCACTAGTGTGAAAAGATGTCTCATCCATGATTTAAACAAATGATACCTGTCATGTTTAGAAGGTGGGGTGCAAAAATAGGTATGCTGAAAATTTGGAGTCAGAATTTTGAAAATTAGCAAAGTAATGAGTTAACTTTGAAATACTGCAATGTTCAGTCATTACCTGGACATTTTACTTCATTTATACAGCAAATTTTCAGCATAGCCTTTTTATTGCCCCGCCTGATGAACCCCATAGGTGAAGTTTTGAAATCCCCACTGAAATGTGATTCTGCATCAACGGATTTCGCACCGCAGTTGCAAAAAAAAAAACATTTTGGGCAGGATTTAAAAAATGTCAGTTGTCATGGTCATGAGGTAGGGTGAAAAATGGCTACATTCAAAATTTAGGGTCAAAGTATTTAAAATTACTGAAGTTATGAGTGAGTGTAGAAAATTTTCAATGTATGCTTGTAACTTTGTCATTTTGACATATTTGGACCCCAAATTCTCAACATAGCCTTGTAATGACCCCACCTCATGAACAATGGTGGTGAAAATGTTCAAATCCTCCCTGAAAGTTGATTTCAATGAGAGTCTGTGAAATCTCCTTTCAGGCCTGATGTGCATAAGTGCTCCATAACTGGTCATGAGGTGGGGTCCCAAAAAGGTCATGTTGAAAATTCGGGGTCAAAATATACAAAAATGTCAAAGTTATGCATAAGAGTTGAAAACCTGATTGAACTACATTGAACTGCACTTATCTTACTTTCTCATATTGCAGTCACCAATTCCAACTACAAGACTTGTCAAGTCAAAGAGTGGACCTTCACACTGGGACATGTTCAGGTGCATGAGGGTTTGTAGCGGGTGGGGAGTGGCGACTGCTAAGTGTGAGGTTGGGGTGGAATGGGTCAGATCAGCAAGGGACAGTTTTCTTTTTTACAGGTTTAAAGAGGAAAAAAAATCAAAGCATGGTTTTCTTTTTTACAGCTGACATTAGGAAACTTAATATGGGGTGGTGATTGGAGGGCAGGGGTGCCACTAGACACCAGGGGAACAGTACAATATAGGGGAGACAGCGATCGGAGTGGTGGTGCCACTAGACACCAGCGAAACAGTGCAATATAATGGGGCAGTGATTGGGAAGGAACAGGTGCCATTAGACACCAGGGGAAACAGCACGATGTGATGGAGACAGTAATCAAAGTGGGTGCCACTAGACAGCAGGGAAACAGTACAATGTAACAGGGATGGTGATCAATGGGGGGACAGTGTCACTAGACACCAGGAAAACAGAACAATATTAAGGGTACAGTGATTGGAGGAGGTGCCACTAGACATAAGGGAAAGAGTACAGTATGATGGTGACTTCAATTGGGGGTGCCACTAGACACCAGGGGAACAGTACAATGTAATGGGGATGGCAATCAGAGGGCAGAGGGTGCCATTAGACACCAGGGATACAGCACAATATAACTGGGATGGTGCTCAGGCAGGTGCCACTAGACACTAGGGACACAGTACAATATAACAGAGATGGCAATCAGAGGGCAGGTGGTAACACTAGACACCAGGAAAACAGTACAATATAATGGAGACGGTGATCAGAGGATGGGGGATGCCATTATACATTAGGGAAAAAGTACAATATAAGGAGTATGGTGATAGGAGGAGTGGGGTGCCACCTGATACCAGAGAAACAGTACAATACAATGGGTATGATTATCAGGGGGTACCACTAATTGCCAGGGAAAAATTACAATGTAACAGGGAGAAAGATTGGATGCTTGGGGGTGCCACTAGACACCAGGAAAATGGTATAATGTAACAGGGATGGCAGTCATTGGGTAGGGGTGCTACTAGACATCAGGAAACTAGTACAGAGTAATGGGGACATTGATCAGAGGGTGGGGGTGCCACTAGAAACTAAGGAAACAGTACAGTGTAATGGACAGTGATTGGAGGTTTGGAGTGCAAGTAGACAGCAGATAAACAGTACAATATAATAGGGATGGTGATCAAAGGTGGGAGGGTATAACTAGAAACCAGGGAAACAGTACAATATGAGGAGGACAGCGATGAAGGTGCCATTAGACACTAAGAAAATAGTACAATATAATGGGGATAGTGATCAAGGGGGTGCCACTAGACTGCAGGGAAAAAGTACAGTATAATGGGGATGGTTACTGGAGGGCGTGGTGCCACTAGACACCAGGGCAACATTATGTATAATAATGGGGATGGTGATCAGGAGGGGTGCCACTAGACACCCAGGAAGCAGTATTATATATAGAACAGGGAGGAAAACAAGTGCTAGCTCCAAACTTGGAAGTAAAGCAAAAGTGAGCATGGAGCAGGAAAATAATGCGCCTGTTGGGGGGAAGGGGGACAGCACTGTAGTCAGTGGAGAGGACTACATGTGCTTCAACTCTATTTTGTAAGAACTCATTCTATATATCCAGTCATGTGCTTTCAGAGACCCTTCTCTGTCTGTAATAGCAAGACATCAGCATAGCTCTGATGTGCATCTGTGATAAAAAGAGGCCTATAAATAGGCAAACCATGGAGAAAGAACCTAAAGATAACGAAAAGAAAAACGTATTGGTTAAGTCTGCACAGATTACTATTACTACTACTATCCCTATAACAAATACATTTTCTGCTATTGGACCTGGCAAGCAGTGGGAAGATACAGAGCAGGAAGATGATGGCTTGGAGGCATCCTCATTTGCATCTTCTTTAAAAGATTTCTCCTTGCTGGTCGGGTGGCACTGAGGGTTTAGGTGCTGGATGCCACACCTCATGCTATGCTGGTGACCCCAGTTTGGGAATGACCTTGGGTTGCTGAGGAGCCAGCTGGGGGGAGGGCGGGAGCAGGATTTACCTTCCAGGGGTGGACTCCCACCCCTCCATAGTCCTGCACTCATCAGGAGGAGGCCCGATGAGTGTGTTGGCAGTAGTGGCAGTGACGCAAGTCTGGGATGAGGTGGAAGAGGTCGCTGGATCCTGTCATGCGCAGGCACCTCCATGCCCATGCATGCATGTGTGTGCCATGACCCCAGGATAGTGGGGGAAGAAAACAGAAAAAAAATAACATATACTGTACATGAAAAAAAAAGATTTCTCCTCACTTAAGAGGAAGCAAACATGGAGTCTTGTGCAGTTAAATGGAAAAAATGGAAAACTTAAGTCTCAGAGTAGTTTAGTTTAGTTTAGTTTATTGTTCTAGGAATTACTACCTTTGAGCCAGAGGCTATTTTACAAAGGTTCCACTTCAATTAGGTACAGTACAAAAGGTTACATAGATAACACAACAATTAATCAGTTATGTAATTTTTTGAAGTATGAACAAATGTGGGACATGGGGCAGCCTGTTTGGGGGAATCCGCAATGGCGGATAGGATATCGGACTATTAAACAGAACTGGTTGCCCTTCTTAGCTGCTTGCTCCCTGAAAGATTTTATAAACACGGATGGCGGTATAATCTCAGCGGCGCAGATTTTGGCGAAGTTCGATTTGACTCAGAGGGATATTTTCAAAGTATATCAATTACGTCATGCTCTGATTCAGAGATTTGGTAGCAATCCGGTTTATTCACCCTGCATCTCATTCTGGGAAGACCTTAGCGTATTAGTCGGTGCCCCACAGGCTATTTCCAAGATCTATTTAGTATTGTTCAATTGGGCCTTTAAGGATAGCCTAGCACCTAGTTCATACTGGGCCAAAGTATTCCCTAACATAACCTGGGACTGGGCACGGATTTGGCTGAATTACCACAAATTGATCCGACAAGATCATCTCAGACTGGTGCAGTTCAAAATATTGCACAATATTTATTACACACCTCAGAAGTTACAGGATCTGAAGTTAGCACAGAGTTCTCTGTGTTATAGATGTGGCAGGGAGGGGGGAGACCTTCTCCATATCTTTTGGCACTGTCCCAACATTGCCCCTCTGTGGAATGAAATCAAAAGTAAAGCAGATCCATTACTGGGATTAGAGGATCTGTTTATCCTGGAAATATGTTTATTAGGTGATATGTCGGGCTGTATGGTTAAACAGAGGAAATTTTATATAACCATGATCTCTTGTATAGTTAAAAAAATAGTGTTGAAGCACTGGAAGGACCCCTGCCTAATCACTTGTTCTGAATGGTTGGCAGAATTTCTTTCGAGCCTCAGGACCGAGAGGATGATTGCCATATTGAACAATGTGTTGCCCCGGTTCAAGAAAATCTGGTCTCCATTAGTAACAGCTTACTCATAAGGAACCTATAGTAGTGATGCCTCTTTTTTTTTTTTTCCAGGTGGTTTCTAATTGCAGTGCCTTGTGGAGGGGTGGGGTGGGATGGGTTGGGTGGGGGCTTATGGAGGCTGTATGTATCTCTATTTTTAGATTGTACTGATTGTCCTTGTGTGACCCCACCTGTGTTTTATTTGTTATTTCTACCTTGTCTCCACAAGTGCTTGTATTTAAATGTTCAATAAAATGTTAATTGCAAAAAAAAAAGATAACACAACAATTTGTGTTGTGTCAAGAGCAAGAAAACATATACAAATACATATTAAATCACTTGTGCAAAAGGACATGAGATATCAATAATCACATTATTATTACAAGAAAGAGGTCATGCCAGATTAGAAGAAACAAATAGGGAAAAAGTCCAGAACAGAAAGGTTAAGTGAAAGGTGTGGGGAGCAGACAATAGCAGGAGAAAAGGTTTCCCAAACACGTCTTTGTCAGATAACGGAACAGGGTGGGTAGTGAGAAAATAGGAGGTTTAGTCAGGGCAGTCACAGGAGCTGGAGGTGGCAAGGTGAGAGAAAAGCCTTGATTTGAAAATACCTACAGAGGTGGAGGCAGTAATATGAGTGCTGAGGGCATTTAGCCAGCTGGGGGAAGATAGGCAAATGATCTTTGTCCCTGAGAAGTCCGCATCGGGGACTTGGAGAGGCTGGTGTTCTGATCTTCTGGTAAACGGTGCTAGTGCTCAGGCATAACAGATCTTGGATACAGGGTGGAGTGAGGCCCAGAGTGGATTTTTTCGCCATCAGGCAAGTAAGGTACTTTATCCGGTTTGAGCGTTGCAACCAACCTGAGTCAGCATAGAGTTCACATGTGTGGGTACGTCGATGTGCACCAGTGAGCAGCCGACAGGCCTTATTTAGGGATGTTGTAATGCAACTAAGTGCTGTAGTAGTGGCAGATCCATATATAACTAAGCCATAGTCAACGACTGAGATGATAGAAGATTGGATGGCAATCCTCAGTGAAGAATGGGTAAGAAGCTGTCGTTCCGATACAGAATCCCAATCATTGATTAATAGTTTTGCTGTACTATCAATGTGAGTTGAATGTTAGGCCTTGATCAAAGTTGATTCCAAGATATTTGAAAATTGGCACTTGTTCAAGGGTATTTCCCAGGTATGTATTAATGGTGAGTGGGACTTGCCTGCTTCTTGTTTTTGGTTAGAGAAGAGCATGGATTTAGTTTTTTTGTGGTTTAGAACCAGCTTATGTTCAAGAAACCACATCTCAACTTTGGAAAAAGCATGCTGAAGGTTGAGGCGTAAGAGGTTCGGATCTTTATGAGTGGCAAGAATCACGGCATCATCGGCATAGAGGATTAATTGTTCAGGGCAGGATTTGGGGAGGGGGTTTAGGAAAAGGCTGAAAAGGAGAGGGCCCAGGATGGATCTCTGGGGAACTCCTGAGTGAACCAGTTTTGAGTCTGAGAGAACTCCAGATACTTTTGCAGATTGAGAGCGCTGAGCAAGGTAATTTTTTACCCAGTCACCAGGACCCTGTGAGAGCCCTAGGGATAGAAGTTGTTTGATAAGTAGGCCATGGTGAACTGTATCAAATGCCTTGGTTAAGTCAATGTAGACTGCTCCAGTTAGGTTTTCTTTGTCCATGGCATTGTGGATTACTCCTGAGAATTCAAGTAGGGCAGTCGATGTGCTGTGCCCTTTCCTAAATCCATGCTGCTGAGTGCATAGGATGTTGTGCTTTTCCAGGTAGTCTGAAAGTTGGTCCGCCACCAAGCGTTCAAGGGCCTTAGAGAGAGGTGGTAGTATTGATATCGGGTGATAATTACCAGGCAGTGACTTATCACCACTTTTGTGCACCGGTGTGACAACTGCAGCCTTCCATTTCCTAGGGAATTGGCTGTAGCAGAGGGAGAGATTGAAAATTTTTGTGAGGGGGAGCAGTACTTCCTCCAGAGTGAGGGACAGAAGTTTAAGGTCAATAGTGTCACTGCTTGCTCGGGACTTAGAAATGGCCTTCTTTACATATTTATAGACTTCATGTGCCTTTACTAGTTTGAAATGGAAGTGTGGTTTGGTTGAGAGGTAGTAGAAGTAGAAATTGGAAGGTCAGCATCAGTAAAGAAATCAGATGAGAGGACACCACTAAGGTCCGTGAAGGTATCATTTAGGGTGTTTGTAATGATCTGGGTCTAATGTAGTGGTTCCATCCACATTCATTATTGTAGGAGAGGATTTGGACTGCTGACCCATGATATTCTTTATGTTGTCCCAGAAGGATTTCCCTTCGCCCCAGGAGTTGGAGAGGGCACTCTTGAAGTAGGAGCTCTTCATCAAGCAGATCTGTTTAGTACAGTGGTTGTGAGCCTGTTTATACTTTTGAATGTCCGACAGAGTGCCAGTAGCTCTTGCAGTGGCCCAGAGGTGATCCCTACTTTTGAGTTGTGCCAATAGCTTTGCTGTGAGCCAGGGATTTGTGAGTGCTTTGATTTTGTGCTTTTTTACTGGTGCATAGGTGTCACAGGCAGTGTTGAAAGTAGTACAAAGTAATCAAGGGCTAGGTCAACATCTTGAGTTTTGTAAATCAAGGACCAGTCTATCTGCCTAAGACAGGTCTTGAGATGAGTAAGGTTGCCATAAGGTAGGACTCTGCTATAGATGGTTTTTGGAGGCAGCTTACGAAACTTATTTGTCCAGGTACATATTATTGGAGAGTGATCACTGAGCGAGTCAGGGAGAACACTTACATTGGTTATACGGGTAGGGTGGCTGGTAAGGATCCAGTCAATGAGGGTGCTGGTCCCTGATTTGTAGTTTTTCCTGGTAGGGAGTTTACCACTTGTGTTAAATTTGCTGCAAGGATGGCATCTTTGTTTGACCCTGCATCAGGAGCAAGCCAAATATTAAAGTCCCCAGAGAAGGAGTTCGATGTCAGAAGGTTGTGTACTTACGAATCCCAGGACAGCCTGTAGGCCGGAATCAGGATCTTTGGTGGATATAGACAGCAGCAATCGTGAGGACTTTGTTTTGGGCACCAAGTAGTATCTTGATAGGAAGGAGTTGCACTGAGGTTTCTGTGGTGGGATAAAACCAGGGAGACAGGTGAGGTAGTCCTTTATGTAGATTGCACATCCACCACCCCTTTTTGAGGTCCTATCCAGCCTGAATATCTTGTAGCCTTGTATAGAGATGGCATGATCCGGAGTATTAGGTGTCAGCCAAGTTTCGATGATGGCAAGGATATCCGGGTTGTGTTGGCTGGCAAAGATTTGAAGGGAGGCCAGTTTTGGGAGGAGACTGCAGATGTTTAAGGTAGCAATTTTGAGCCCCCCCTCCATTTTGGCAGGCTTTGTTGTACTGTAGGAGACAGGGCCAAGGATTTGAGTGGACACTTCCTGATATCAAGAGGAGGAAGAGTAGGAGTTTAAGAGACAGTTGCTGTACTTTGTAGTCAATTGAATTACACTTCTGAGGCTTATGCGGCTTGGACCAGTGCAGGCGCCTAGGGACCCAGAGCAAGGAGATTTTTAGTAATAGAGGATGATATGCCCATTTATCCTTGTTGTAGCTTGACAGTTGCACCCAGTCGCTTGCAGATAGGTACCTGGTGGTTAAGTCAAAAGCCAAAAGAAAGATCAACAGCTGAGGTCCAGAGTCACTGAAATGTTAAAATTCCTGAAGGTGATTAACTGTGCCTGCACATATGCAGGATGTGAAATCCCTTTGTCTGTATGTTTCTTTGTCATTCAAACAGGTTGCTGAAAAGCCCACATACAGATCATGGAGCAGGTCAGATGAAAGTGTGGATTCCAGCAGGACCCAGAGTTACCAAGTTTGTCAGATGTAGTTGCTTCACTTGTGTTTTGCTTGGGATAGCTTCCAAAAAGTTGATTTTAAAATGAAAATAAAGATACCTGATGATGATTTTTTTGCAGAAATCCAGTTCAGGAGACTTTCACGGATGTAGTGAGCAAGAATGGTATAGTTACCACAAGCAGAAAAACATGTAAATCCACAAAAACTGAGCTACAGACACAGACAAACACAAGCAGCCACCACACAGACCCAGGGGGCGTGGCTATGAGTACATAGTAATAGGAGGAAGGCCGTTTGGTGTCTATTGTTTTCTCACAATAATCAGGGACACTGGTTTACTGGGATTGAGAAAGGGCATATTCCATTTTGCACATTGTAAAAAACGATATTGTCACCAGTGTCTGCTAAGTCAAAATCTGATTTTACCGGTGTTTGGTTTTGTGTATTTTATTTAACAATTTTTAACTCTGCTAACATGCATTTTAGCAATTTTGACCTCCACTATTACACATCCTTCCATCCTTGAACCAATTTACAAGATGTGATGGCAACCGCAACACTACAGCCCCCATCCCTAATGTGTGATGGAAGCAGCACTACGGCCCCCATACCTCTGGTGTGAGGGCAGCAGCAACAGCACTACAACCTCCCTCTTTCAACTGTGACAGAAGCAGCAGTACTACGTTCACCATTCCTCATGTGTGACGGCAGTATCAGCACTGTGGCTCCCATCCCTCAGGTGGGACGGCAGCAGTACTACATTCCCCATCCACCAGTGGTGATGGCAGAAGCACTACAGCCCCCACCCCTTTGGTGTGATGGCAGTAGCAGCAATGTAGTCCACATCCCTGAGTCTGGGGTGATGGCAGTAGTGACAGCACTATGATCCCTTTTCTTCAACAACCACACCCTACATGCACAAGTTACAAATGACTTGGTCTCTTTGCTTGTTAGAACTCAGAAGTGAATTAATCTGAACTATCACTGCTAAGGTGGACTACCTTTGTTTTTTACCATCTAAAATTTAACTGCCTGAATTGGATTTCTGACTGTGACACCACTGACCAGGGTTATGGAACAGACTTGGGTGTTGGAGGGCCAGCTGGTGGGTGAAGGCTTGAGTGCCCAACAACCATCAACCTTCTCCTGAGAGGGAGGGTGGGTTCATGGCTCAGCATTTGCTGGCCCATGGTGGCCAGAGGTACAACAACATGTCAGCCCTCACTGCAGGAGGGAGCATGATGGACATCTGCTTGTGCCTTGACATCACATAGCCTGTCACGCTCCCAAGAAAATGGGAAAACACCCGCTGACCAACCGAAGGATGGCTGTTGGTCCCTCCATAAGCCAGAAGCCCCAGACATGTGCCTGGTCTGACCCCTGCCATGCCCAGGACACACAGGAAGCTCTTTGGGGGCAATTCTCTTCCCCTGGTAGACTCCCACAGGGGTAGGGGCCCACTCAATGAAGGGTTACTTTGAGTCACCTGGTAGCACAGCAGTAAGGGTCAGTGGATGGTGGTCAGGACTCAGCAGGTGGTAGGAGGCCTTGGCAGGCCTGAAGGAGTGGATGGCCAGGGGGTAGAAGGAGAAAAAAAACTGCTTGAATTTGCTTCTTTGAAATAAAGTGTCTTCACCTAAAAAAAACACAAGTGATTAGAGGAGGACCTTCAAATGAATTCATGCATCTCCCAGACATGTGGATGCTTCTTTTTTTTTTTACTTGGTGTCCATGAAAAGGGTGTCTCCCAGTTTTCATGTCTTTGTTCAGATGAGAATTGAACACTGCTCTGCCCACCAGCATCATACAGCCCCTGGGGTCTTACCTTCTGTATGTCATTGACTGTGCTTTCAAAATCCACTGGCCAAACATAAGTACTGTTAAATACTTAACATTTGCTTTTTGTTGAAGCAGTCTATCAGAAAACTTTTTGTTGTCACAGAGACTGAAACAGCAGGTGGGGGAAAATGTGTAAATGATCCAATTCACCTAAATGGGGTGCTAACTGTGAAGTCTTTTCATAAGTAGTAAGGCAGTTTCTTCTTTGTGAAAATACTTTCATTCAGACTAGTTTTCATTCAAACAACTGAGGATTTTGGATGGCCCTACTGATTATAAGCTTGAATAAGTTAGTTGGTAACAGTGATCCTGCATTTAGCAATCTACAACCTAGATGCTTTTATGCAAAGAATACAATAAAAACTTGACTAAAGTCTAAAAACAAACTTATAAAACACATAAAATGTATCTGAACATTTATCTTTACCTATACAAAATCATTGCAGCCCAGGTAAAACTTGGGTAAATTACATGGTACCCTGACTACTATTCTATGATGTAGTAAACATATATTGGTATTTTTTTTTATATTCTTTGTAAAGCAGGTAAGGTCCACTAGGTAGAACTGTCTGTTTTAAGGAGTAACCTAAAAGCACTGGGGAGGTTAAGTGACTTGCTTGGAGTCACACAGTATGCAAGTGAGGTTGTGGGACTCAAATCAAAGTCTGCTGGATGTACCCAGTTCAATCACCATTTGTTACTCTAACCTCTAGGCATGGGTGGTTAAACTGAATGGCTGATTACAACAAAGCAGTGCGGGTCATTTCCTTACTGACTCTAAATGCAGCAAAGCAGAAAGAATGCAAAGCACAGCAGCATTCATTTTAAGATGCTGAAATCTGGGTCAGCCCGCTGGTGCTGCGGTAGCACTATTGCTTGCCTTGCAATGCCAGCGACCCAGGGTCAGAAGCAAACTCAGGTTGCTGGAGTTCTGGGCCAGGGGAGTAGGATTGAGCACCTGGGCACTGCTCTCCTTCTCCAGGAGGGAGGGCTGCAGGCCCTGCTTCTTTACCACCACCTGTGTGACCATGGATAATGGTGCAAAGGTGCTGCAGAGTGATCAGGAGGGGAGGACACTAGCCAGGATCTGGAGCAGTGGCATGTCTCTGTGACCTACCTCCTTTGATCTCTAGTGCTGGTGCCCTCAGAGACAGAGACCAGAAAACTAGGAACAATCACGTCATATTGGCCACTGGCAGAAGGGACCCAGGTGCCCCAGACTTCATAACCAGGCTCCATGAGTGACCCACTGAGCTGCCCGATACACACTAAGTGAGTGAGTGTGGAGGGGTGACCTGGGGTCCCCTTCCTTCTCACCTGGGGGGGTAAATCCAGGTAGGATAGGGGCAGGCCCACAGGAGCTCCTGAGCATTACCTGGAGATGAAGCTAAGGGATACCCAGCCTAGGGATCTCTGAAAAGTGGAGACTGATGCTGTGAGGGGGGACATAGAAAGAGAAAATAAAAAAAATTTAAAAAGATACTGAAATCTTAAGAGATTCTGTGCAGCAACATGCAATTTCCGTGAGGCACCGGTACAAGAATTCAAATTCTGCAAACCAAGCAGGATTCCGTGATTGTTACCGGTGTTACCAGTAAAAATGGAAAACCAGGGTCCCTGACTATAATAATGACAACTTTAGAGACTACCTCAATAAATGTAAACAGTATAAAAAGTCATAAAAAAAATGTACTATGCACTGTGACTTCTTGTAAAAGTGACATTAGTGGCCAGCACGGCGGTGCTGAGGGCTGAGGCACTGGACGCATTACCACATGCTACACCAGTGACCTATGTTTGGGAATGAGCATGGGCCACTGGGAGTTGGCAAAGGAAGGAGAAGGATCAAGCATCTGAGGAACTGCTCTCCTTTACTGGGGAGGGAGGGCACCATTGACTGTCGTTTGACTGGCCCTAACGGAGGCTGGGGGGCAGTGTGCTGATGCTGTAGAAGAGGGGCAGGGACAGGCAGATGCCTGGAGGAGTGCATGCAAGCTCCCTATACTGGTGTCATTGCAAGCCCCACCCACACAAAAAGGGGAGAAAACAGAAAACCCATCCCAGGTTGCGAAGCATGATGCAGCCACCCGTCGCAGGCCTCGACTCTGAATGGCGCTCCCTGAACCTGGATTCTGGTTGAGGTGGGTTGAAGCTAGGGGGGCTCCTCACTGCCTTGTCATGGAAGGTAACATCATGGGGGAAGTGGGGCTATGCTGCCAGATGTTGGGGTGCAGGGCTGAATGGGTGGCTGAAAGATAGATGCATACCAGGACCTGATGGAGAAACAGATAAACAAACAAATAAAAAAAAATTGACATTATTTGTTTGCAAGATACCAGACAGAAAACTTCTCGTGAGTTGACTCAAGCTGTCCATTTGTGGTCAAAAGGTGCCACCTTTTGGTCCACAGGAGAAAGTACATGTGATGGGGTAGGAGTGCTGTTCAGTAATACTGCATTCAAGGTAACTAGAATAGTAGATATCTACCCATGCATATACCATCGCCGAAGCGATTCCCTGATCGAGAAGACCTTCACAGTGACAGGAATCAGGCAAAATCTGCCAGTCGCTGTGGTGGTCTGTATGGTGACCGGGACTGCCTTGCTGGGTGATTGCCCCCCCCCGGTCCAACTCTGACTCAGAGTTAGAATCCTAGAGACCAGCTGGTGTGGGGGCAGACCCCCCACATGGGGGGTTCAGGGGCACAGACCCCTGATGGATGCACGGAGGCATCCCCGACACTGCAATGCTGACTGTCAGCACTGTGGCTATCGCTGTCGGGGATGTCTCCATGCCGACTTTCGCTGCAGCATGGGTAAACCCTACCCAGGCAGGGCCTTGCTATTGGATATAGCATATTATTCCAGCAGATTATGTTTAGTAGATGTTTATGCATCCCAAAAAAGGCCCAACAAGTTTAATTATTTAGAAAGGTACAACTGTAGTTGCACACTTCTTGGATTGTACTATGGGGGGGGGGATATAATTGTGGAATGACACAAACCAATAGAGATTTGAAAACAGAAACAAATATTTTGTGATATGAATACACTGAAAGATATAATAAGCACAGGTACTGTATTTGACATCTATAGATGCAAGTATGCCACTGGCGGAAACACACACAGTACTTCCAGGGATATACCCAGGGCTGCTCAGCGGAGAAAATACTTTTTCACAGAGCGGGTGGTGGACGCATGGAACCGCCTTCCTGAGGAGGTTGTGGGGTCTAAAACTGGGGGACAATTCAAAAATGCATGGGACAGACATAAGGCAATTCTTGTGGGGGGTAGGAAGAAATAGGCTGTTTGTTAACTATGGTCTGCAGCCTATCCAGTAGGTAGGGAAATGGGCAGACTAGGTGGGCCAAGCGGTCCTTATCTGCCATCAAAGTCTATACTCTCCTCATATAGATTCTGAATCCCACCTGGTTACTCTGCGGTCAGTGACTACCATGGGTTTTGAGTTTTCAGACTATGTGGATGTCCATGTTATTATTATTTGGGGTGATACACCAAAATGTAAAAAAGTGCCTGAATGGCTCTTTACTAACAAATGAAACAGTCATAAACAAATGGGGAAAAATATGAGTAGCTAGAGTTTCAGTCCTGTGTCTATAAGACAGCATCACTCTTTGGTGGGCAGATACAAAGCAAACCTGTATAAATTTCTTTCAGGATATATATCTGCATATGCAGCCACCAAAGAATACTTAAAATACCTAAGCATTCAGATGCAGAAATTAATTTCAAACACAGGAACTGAAAAAATAGACTATAGCTCCCAAATTGGAACAGTAAAGAAAGAAATGTGTACTATACAGTACAAAAGAGCAAAATCCCTGAGAAAGGAAATGTGGTTTGGCACAAGAAATAAAGAAACAGAATTTTGACCCATTTAATGATTGCAGAAAGAGAGTCAAACACATAATTTTTCAGAATATTAGAACAGGGAATGGACAAATTGAGTTCACTTCTGCAGGTTTTCTGAATGCAGTCAAAAAGTTTGTTACAAAACATTTGGAATACCAGCAGACACATTTCTTGACTCAGGTTTCTTCTCCCAGCTAAACATACCATACGAGTCAGGTTTGTAAAATCTTTAGTGGGGTCCCGGGATATGGGGTTAAAGCCCCCCCCAGCAGGGGTCTATGGGAGCAGAGCACCCTATATGTGCGGGTTGGGGGTTAAGGGGGACCACTATCAGACCTCCCCATCTGGCACCATGTTTTCTTAAAACATAAGGAAATTGATTGCAAAATGCTATGTTGCTGCAAACATTAAGGTTACAATGCCACAAAAGGAAGGAAACATGGGCTGACATTAGGGTTTTCGGATGTAATGTCTGCCCCCTCCCCAGTCCTCTATCTTTGTGACAAAAGACCTACAGTAGCTACAGGTTCATGGCTATGGCTCACAGGTCAGTTCAGCTGCTTTAAGCTAGACAGCTGGGTCATTAAATGAAAAAAAATATGATATCACCTAGACCCAAGAAAGTTTTAATTGCTCTTCTGCTTCAAGTAGGGTCAGTATTGCCCTGTTTAAAGAATGTTATAACTCATCTAGTTCTTTTGGTAGATAGGTCCCTATGCCAAGAAAGTTATGACATACCCTGTGGACCCTCCATAAAGAAACAGACTTGTGGGGCATGGCTTTGTACCTGTAACTTGAACTAGCTGACCTATGGGGTACAGCCCCAGACCTGCAGCTTAGCCTTGGCTCACGAAATTCGAGATGGGCTGGGCATTAGGATTAAAACCCCTAATGTCCCATTCCCCTCCTTTTGTGGTTTTGTAACCTTAATGAATACATTAATGTAGTTTTTTGCAATGCATTATTGCTGCATGGTAGTGCAGCTTAGTTAGGGTTAGCATGAACATTTAATGTTAAAGGCAAATTTTTGCACGGTAATAACTTTGGGCAGGTTCAACAGATGTACTTGAAAGTTTGCATGCATTGTCAGAAGGAACAGGTCTATTGTGTCAGATTTGGTTTGAATCCCTTGTGTGGTTTCTAAACAAAATGTTTAATGCCCTATTGGTCCTAGAAAGAACAAATCCAGAACAAATGGTTTGATACCTTTTGTTGGACCAACAAGGATGTTACAAAAAGAACAAAGAGGTTTAGCTTTCAGACTAACAAGTGCTTCTTCAGAAGCCTAATATGTGGTTTCTGAGTACAGAGTGTTGAAAAATAAGAGATTTGTGTGTTTTTTTTTGTTGCTGTTTCTTTGTCAACTTGTATCTCAAAAATGGCTGTAGCTACAGGGTTGAAATGTTCAGGGTAGAAAACTGTGGCCTTGCAAATGTGCCTTTTGAAGGTTTGGTAAAAAAATACTAATCCTTTCAAAATTATGAAATGTTTATTTTCCCATTATTTCCTATGGGAAAAACTACCATATATACTCATGTATAAACTGCCCCCCATGCAAGCAGGTAATTTTTGTAAACATGACTGACCCATGTATAAGCTGAGACACACTTATTTATTACAAAAAGTTTTGAAAAACTTCAGACATCGATTGAAAACAACAATATGATAATAAAAATGTCATTGCTAGTATTTGTAGTCCTGTTTTTAATTTCAAGCCATTCTCCTTGATGTCAGAAAAGCCTAGCTCAACCCATTCCCAAACCAATGTGATGTCGGGTCCATCGGAAGGGAGGTAGTGAAGCATACTGTGACTGGAGACACAAATGGAATCAGCAGTACAGAGGGACAGAAACTCTGGTCTGGAAGAACAGTTTCAAATACCTTTTTCACAGGTACTGTGTTTGTTCAAGGGTTCAAGGTTCTGGTTTGCAGGAATCATGAAGACTTTTTAGGAGGGAGTCAGAGCACCAGATGAATGTAATTTAAGGAAGTGGTAGGTGGGAGGTACAGGAAAAGGCTTCAGCATGTGGCAGGAGTTTGTTTAAAAAGGGGAAAAAGTTTGTTTACATTACATGTATGGCACTGTGTTAGTTGCTAGGCTAGTTAAATGTGCTGGAGCTGTACTAGTATTTGTGAAGTGGTGCCGATGGGGAGGGTGTACTAGAACTTAGCTGAAGTTCTGTTACTGCGAGATTGATTGCTGGATTTCACTGACTGATCTGCATATAAGCCAAGGTATCTGATACAGCAATGGAAAAGTGGTCATAAAAATTTGACTTACACACGAGTATATACGGTAGATGTCCCTGGAGGAATATGATTCTAGTTCAATGCAGAATCCTGCATACTGTAGGCACAGGATTCTAGTTCGATGCAGAATCCTGCAACAAACTGCCATGTTAGATTCAGAATGATGATGGTCATTTTGCTCTCATATAGTCACTTGAATGTAATATTGTCTCTTGAATTGTCTTGCCAGCTGTTATTGTACACTGTACGCTATATGCATTTTCCTATGTCCCCCTATCCCCAGGATGCATATTGAATTGAGCAGTAGCCTAGTCAGCATGCTTTTTTGGTAAGGCTCTTAAATAAATAAATAAAGAATTCTGCATTGAAGTGGCATTTTACAATGCCGAGTCCTATATTGAACTGCCATGTTGCAATGCAGAATCCTGCATCGAACTGTCATTTTTCCAGGCGTATTCCTTTGTACTTATTGTTTCCCAACATCAGGGTCCCAATCCGTGTGTTGGCATTTCTTTAACCCTCCACTGCTGTGGTGCACTGGGGAGATCACCCCAGTGCACCAAAAGCATTAACTTGCTGTTGTTTCCAACACTGTGATGCCCACCCCCGGTGTCAGATGCCCCCGCCACCTCCACAGATAATTCTTATTATTCTTTGCTGATATCAGGGTGCCCAGTCCCTGTGTCGGGATTTATTTCTCCCTCTATTACTATGGCACACTGGTGAGACCACCCCCAGTGTGCAAAAAAACTTTACTTTTTTCAGTGTTGTTTCTGACACTGGGAAGCCCACACCCTGGAGTCGAATGCCCACCCCAGCCTGTTGAAATATTAATAGTGTTTGCCAATATCAGGATGCCCAATCTCTGTGTAAACATTATGAACCCTTCCAGCACTATAGGATACTGGGGAGCTCACTCCCAGTGTCCCAAAATAAACTTATCCCTGCCATATAAAAAAGAAAACTGTCCCCAATGTCTTTTTTTATCCTAGAGAAAGAAAACTATCCTTCATTGTTTCCCCTGTCCACCTCCCCCATCCCTACTCTGCAACTGAGCACCCACTTTCCCACACACCCTCTCATCCTATACTTACCTCTGGAGGTTGGTGGATATCATCTTCACTGGACTGGGACACATTCACACGCTTCAAAGCCCAACCACAAACTGAAGAATCAAGGTAGGCTTGTATTATGTCTCTCAATGGGGTTTTCAACTTATGTTTATATCGCAGCCATTTTTAGGAATTTTGTACCCGGAATTTTCAACACAGGGTTCTTGAGACCCCACCTTATGAATACAGTCACTGCTATTTCATTATTCACTCCTCAACAGTGATTTCACGGTCACTATGTGGAATATCCTTTCAATACAGATTAATGAATTGACAGTGTCAGTGTTTATTATAGGGGGCCCAAAAAGCCCATGTTGAAAATGTGGTTCAGAAATTCCCCAAAATGACTGTGTTATGAGTGTGCATTGCCCAGTTTCTACACATATTTGTAGCTTTGCCAATTTTTAATATTTTCACTCCAGATTTTCAACATCGAGATTTTGTCACACCTCCTCATGAACAGTGCAGTTGTCATTTTTCGCATCCTGCCCAAAACGAGTTTTCACAGCTGTGGCACAGAATGGCGCAGTTGCTGTTGAAATACATTTTTGGGATGTACTAATGAAATCACAGTACCACTGTTTAATAAGTGGAGTCCCAAAAAGGCCATGTTGAAAATGTGGTGCAACAGTTCCCCAAAATGCCTGTTTTATGAGTGTGTTGCATAGTTTCTACACAGATTCCTAACTTCACCAATTTTTTATATTTTCCCTCTAGATTTTTAATATTAGGATTTTTTCACACCACCTCATGAACAATACACTTGCTATTTCTCACATTCTGACCAAAATGTGTTTACACTGCAGTGGTACGAAATGGCGCAGATGCTGCTTAAAATCACCATTTGGGACTGAGTAACAAAATGAAAGTGTCAGTGTTCATGAAATGGGGTCCCAAAAAGGTTGTGCTGAATATTTGCAGCAAAAACACCAAAAAACTCCCATGAAACTGGGATACTATTATACTATTTCAAAAAGTAAAGAAATTAATTAACAGAGACTTCATTTAAAACAAAATTAGGGTTCTAGACATAGGTCCTCAACCAAAGTGATATAAGTCAGGAAATTGGATGTTAGGGTTTACAACTGTGGTACCCCTTCCCCACCAAACCCTACCATTTTAACCGCATCCCCACCATCCACACACAAACAAGCGTCAGGGTGTACCTTAGAGTCATGGGCCTCACCCAACCCTACCATCCCAACACCACCCCCACCCTCCAGGCCTGTACATGGGAGCTGTGCTCAGCTGATAAACAAGTATAGAGAAAAACCAAGCGCCAGCACCAGCTACTTACAGCCACTTATAGTTGTTTCCACCATATTAATGAAATGCCAAGACTCCAATGTTGCACAATAAAGGAAGCAAAACCTTGGTTTAAAGTGCTATGAGTGCTTAATTTTATTTCATTTGCACAATGCTTCCTTGTCCATGCACGCTGCCCCCTCCTACAGAAATGCAGGATAGTATCCTAATGCATTTCATGACCCCTGGTGCTTAATCATAGGAATAACATACCAGTAAACCAATGGCAATAAATACAACGTGACTTAAAGTGACAGTGCAAATATAAATCATGTTTCTTCGTTTTTATAAAAACCTTTTAAAATAATTTTAACTTCTATATCATAATAATTTGACTAAAACATCTATTCAAATATTCTTATTTATAGCTTCCTTCTTATTATAATATTGCTGCTAACATTTTTAGTCTTAAGTTTTTATTTTTAATTTTACCACTATTGTTATGTGCACCAGTGTCCTCCTCCAATATTGGAGGACATTCCATGCATCCACCACCCTTTCTGTGAAAAAGAAATTCCTCACATTACCCCTTAATCTGCCTCCCTCCATTCTCATGCTGTGTCCTCTTAGGTTCATAGGACTGGTACACGTTCAGTGAGCCAAGGCTCTTTAGTGAACTCACCACCCAGTTCATGGGTGGAATGCATACTTCTTTTCTCCCATATAGTTATCCAGCCTTTGTTTAAATTTTGTTATACTGTTGCTCTCTCCTATCTCTGTTGGAAGTATATTCTTTTTTGTTATTATTCTCTGTGTGAAAAAATTACTTTTTCTGACTGTTAGATTGTTTTCACCTAATAGTTTATGTGTATGTGATCTTGTTGCTGTATCTTATGATTCTGTAGTCAAAGGGTTTCCATTATGTATGGATCATTTATGGCTTTAAAGGTAAGACAAAGGTTCCCCTATTTCATTTATATTCTGTTGAATACAAGTTAAGGTTATGGAGTCTTTTTTATACCCCAGATGTTATGTTGAATATATATTCTTGGTTATCCTTCTTTGAACTCTCTCCAATAGTTTTTGCAATCTTATATTCTGTGGCACACAGAACTGAGCACAATATTCTAAATGTGGCCACACCAGACTGGTGTAAAGGGGATGATGACCTTACTCTCTCTGCTTTTCACGTTTACGCTACAACCTATAATTCTTAAACACTTCTTCACAGTTTCATTAGTATGTCTGTCAAAGGATAGGACATTGACAATAAGGACTCCTAAGTCTTTTTCCTCATTTCTGTCTTGCAATATTGTGTTATTTGAATTATAGTGATACAGAAGGTTATTTTTGCTCATGTGCATAACTTCACACTTGCTTACATTAAACTTCATTTTGTTATTCTCATCCCATAGGTTGAGATTGTCTAGAGTATTCTCTATTGATTTGGTATCTGACACAGATTGTACCAGTCCCCAAGTTTACGGTCATCTGCATATTTGCAGATCCAGACATTCCCTGACGTTTCAAGGGTGGAGAGCATGATGTTAAACAGAGTTAGTCCAAGCACTGATCCTTGGGGGACTCCACTAGTTACCTGTCCCCTGGTGGATAAATGTCCCTTAATGCTGACTCTTTGTATTCTTTGATCTAGCCATGGTTCTATCCATCTAATGATATTAGTATGGAATTTGATTTTACTAAGTTGGTCTAACAATATAAAGTGTGATACTTTATCAAAGGCTTTGGAGTAATTTAGAAATATAACATCTACAGGGATATTTTTGTCAAGGGCTACACTGACTGGTTTGAAGAACTGGATTAAGTTGGACAAACAAGATTGTCCTGATATAAAGCCATGTCGTGATGTGTAAGTGATACATGTTTTCTATAAATGTTTGACTATATTGTTGTTGAAGTAGTCTTTCCAGTATTTTACCAACAACTGATATGAGGCTGATGGGCCTAAAGTTGCCTATATCTGCCCTGTTTCCCTTTTTATAAATTAGTGTTACTAGGGCCTCTTGTCATTCTCTTGGTTTGTTACCTTCCTTAATAGAGACATTAAACTATGTTTCTTATATTGAAACATGTTAGACTCTTTCACCTTGTTAATGTCCTTGAGATATTAGAATGTTTTTATCATATCACCTTTCTCCCTCCTTTGCTGTAGGGTAGATATATTAAGCTCCGTTAATCCGTCCTCATATATGATTTATGATGCAGTTCCTGCATCATTTTGGTTGCCCTTCTCTGGACTGCCTCCATTTTGTTAATGTCCTTGTGGAGGTGTGGCCTCCAGTAGTGCATGCAGTACTCCGGATGAGGCCTAACCAGTGTCTTGTAAAGAGGGATTATTACCTCCCTCTTATGACTTGTGATACTCCTTCTAATACATGCCAACATCTCTCTAGCCTTACCTACTGCTTTAGTGGTCTGCTTGGGTGATTTCAGGTCATCTATGATGATGATGCTCAAGTCTCTTTCTTCCCTTGTGATTGCCAGCAACTCCCCTCCCAGTCTATAGGTAGCTTCAGGGTTTCTCTTCCTTATGTGCATGACCTTGCACTTATTTGCGTTAAACCCCAATTGCCACTCTTCAGACCATTTTACAATTTTTTCCTGATCTGTTCTCATTCTCCCCACCCCATCTGGATCATGTACTCTGTTGCAGATCTTGGTGTTCTCTGCTAACAGTTAAATCTTACCCTCCAGTCTGTCTTTAATGTCACTGATGATGATATTGAAGAGGACTGGCCCCAAGACTGACCCATGAGGCACCTTACTTGTGACTTGCATCTCTTCTGACTGTATATCATTTACCACCACTCTCTGTTTTCTGCCTGCCAACCAGTTTGCCACCCAGTTGACCAACTTCTGACCCACCCCAAGTCTACCTAACTTTTCAATCAATCTTCTACGTCGAACAGTACTGAAAGCTTTGCTGAAGTCAAGGTAGACAATAATCAACTGCACCCCCTTGGTCCACCACTCTGGTTACCAAGCCAAAGAAATCTATGACATTAGTTTGACAGGACCTTCCTGTTGTAAACCCATGTTGTCTTGGATCCTATGCTCCTATGGATTTCAGGTATTGCACTATGCTTTCTATAAGGAGTGTCTCCATAATCTTGCCCACTACTGAGGAAAGACTGACTGGTATGTGGTTCTCTGCCTCCTGCCTGCTGCCACACTTGTGGAGCAGGATCACAAGAGCCCTTCTCCACTTTTCTGGGACCTCTCCTGTGCTCAGAGACTCACTAAACAGTTCTGCTAATGGCTCTGCTAGTTCCATCCTTAACTCCTTTAGTACCCTAGGATGTATGCCATCAGGTCCCATTGCCATGTTCACCCTGAGCTTAGTGAGCTCTTGCAGGACCCTTTCTTTTGTTACTAGATTAGACTTGTGCACACCTCCCTCGTTCCTGTGTCCATTGTGCTGAGCTGTAGGCCCTGACCTACATTCTCTTCAGTAATACTGAGCAGAAGTATCTATTTAGGATAGATGCTTTTCCTTGGTCCTCCTCCTCACTCTCCCCCTTATCCCCTTTGATCTTAGCAATACCCCCTCTGGACATTCTCCTTTCACTAATGTATCCGTAGACTGTCTTGTCCCCTTCTTTTACTGTTTGTGCTAGTGTTTCCTCAGTTTGGGCCTTTGTCTGTTTTACTGCCTTCCCTGCTTCCCTTAGGGACATTTGGTATGCCTCCCTATATTCATCTCACTGCATCCCTTATTTCCTAAAGGTGAATCTTATGGCTCTCACCTTTTCTGCTACTGTTTTTGAGAACCAAAGTGGTTTCCTCCTTCCTTTGTTCTTTCTTTTCTCCCTAACACAATGGAATGTTGCTTCAAGTATTGCATCCTTAATGCTTGCCCACTTTGTCTGTACCCCCTCACCTGCATTTCTTCTTGCCTGGGCTAGCTTAACTCTGTTGGCAATCTTATTATTCATCTTCTCTGAAGTACCATATTTTCACTTTGGAATGGGATAATTTAGTTGTAATGGCCATATTGAACCATACCATGTTGTGATCACTGGCTCTCAGGTAACCTTCTACCTGGAGATCTGTGAACCTTTCCACATTAGTCAGTACTAGATCCAGAAAAGCCCTGTCTCTTGTGGGTTGTTGTACCAATTGTTTGAGGCCCTCCCCCTGAATGGAATCCACTGTGTGTCTAATTCTGGCAGATGTTCCAGCTGATGAACCATTCATCACTAACAAAAGAAGACATTTGAAACATATGAATGGCATGTCTTCTGGGTTGTAACGAAACAATCAAAATACCAGATAGTAAAAGCTGAGCTGCTTCAGTGAGTCTGAAAATATAAACTCAAACAGAAATATCATGTTTCTGTATTGTTATTTGAATAAAACAAAGACTAAGAGTGGGTAAGGCAGTTCAATCTGCTCAGTGGTTTGCTTCCATCACTGTCACATTACACATTTCCAGGCCCTCCTAAAAAGCTATTGAGCTAACTCTTGTGTGAAACATTAATGATACCCAGTTGTCCACACAGTACCTGGATGTGGTAGAATGGTTGGATAATTGCCTTTGTTTCAGGAATGTGTACTCTTTGGCCCAGATATTCAAACTGCGCCATTCTGTGGTGAAAGCCCTTGTGCTGCTCAAAAAAGTTGTGCAGGGGTGTGGCCAGGGCGATATTCAACGGAGTTGCGCTATTGAGCAACTTCTCTGAATATTGCTCCCTGGCCACAACCACTGTGCGTGGCGCAGTGGAACTGCGCCACCGTAAGTGGTCAGAGTGGAGCATTGAGATGCGGTGGTGCAAGTTCCATTGCGCCATGCACAGCACCTGCGATATTCAAAGGGTGACATGCAAATGGGGCAATAATCTATGCAAGGCACAGGGGGGTCCATTTGCATCTGATTATGGCCCCATTTGCATGCCATTAGCATGTAAGTGTGCCGATCCCCAACGACTTGTGCCTGGTGCTCTGCCAGGCAGCAGCTGTCAGGGACTGACACCCCCTGCAGCCCGATCGCAGGCATAACAGTATTCCCCCCTCTGTAGCCCAATCGTGGGCAGCACAGTAGTCTTTCCCACCCCCAGCAGCCCGAGCGTGGGCATAATGTTATCCCTCCCCCATTAGCCGATCGTGGGCATAAGCAAGCGTCCTCAACCCCAAGTAGCCCGATCGCCGGGCATACTGTCCATATCCCCCACCCCGAGTAGCCGATTGCGGGCAAAGTTAAACTTCCCGAGTAGCCCAATCGTGGGCATGAGTTAAACTCCCCCAGTAGCCGATCATGGGCATGAAGTCATTCCCCAAAGTCCAAGATCCCTGGTGTTCCAGTGGATCATGAGAAACCAGATCACTGGCAGCATCCACCATCCCCCCGTACAGACTCCCTGGTGATCTAGTGGCCCCACCCTCCCGCCCATGGAGGCGGGTTGGACTACCTTATGCGGTATGGGCTGCATGCCCATTGGCTCATGCTCTGAACCAATGGGCGTGCAGCCCTACTAACCTCGATCCAGCGGTCGGCGGGGTGGCAGGCGGGTGGGGTGCTGCCGCCCGCCGGCTGACGGGGAGGGCGGGGTGGTGGGGCTCCATGGGCAGGAGGGGTGGGGGCCACTAGATCACCAGGAGTCTGGATGTGGGGGTGTGGATGCTGCCAGCGATCTGGCTTCTCGTGGTCCACTGGACCACCAGGGATCTTGGACTTTGGGGGAGTGACTTCATGCCTGCGATCGGGCTACTGGGGGTTTAACTTCATGCCAGTGATCGGGCTACTAGGGGTGGGGAGTTTAAATTCATGCCCGCTGATCGAGCTACTTGGGGGTGGGGTGAGTTTAAATTCATGCCCGCGATTGGGCTACTCGGGGGTGGGGGGTTTAACTTCATGCCCGTGGTCGGGCTACTCGGGGAGTTTAAATTCATGCCCGCGATGGACTACTCGGGGGGACGTTTACTCATGCCCACATCGGGCTATGGGGGATACTATTATGCCCGCAATCAGGCTGCAGGGGGCACCAGGAACAAGTGGAGGCCACCCACAGGTGGCAGCTGCTGTGTTGCACCCTGCAATGTGGCAGCTCACCTGTGGGTGGCCCTCGACTTGATCCTTTTTTGCATAAAGTTGTGCAGGCACAGGGGGTTGTGTCGACAACCTGCATGGCCCGCCGAACATCGGCTGTGCAGTTTATGCACGGGCACGCCCCCCCACCTGTGCCTGCATACATTACTACTGCGCCCCGGCACATCGGGATTTGTGCAGGCGCACTTTTCCCTTTTAAATATCGCACTGGGGCACATCAGTGGGTTGTGCATGGCGCAACACTGTTGCACCATGCACAACCCTTTTGAATATCTGGGCCTTTGTCTCTAATCTTGTTGTCTTATCATTTTCCATGATAAAACACTGAACAACAGAGAAATAACAAGAAATCACCTACTGTCCAGAGGTAACCACTTACAGTAGCATCTGGGACCTCATAAAAAGCTTATAAGATCCAAATCTGCCTTTTATGCACTTGTTTGTTTGTTTGTTTTATTGTAATGTTAAGACCATAGAGCAAAGTTCATTTACAATGGTAACCTTTGTGTTTAACAACAGAAACTGAAAATTAACATCTAGTGAAACTCATTGCAGTGGATGGGTCAATCCTCTTTTTTTTTTTTGCGCTTTCATTTTTTTTTTTTTGCAACCTTCTTTATTAAAGTTATGCAGTGATATACAAGACAAAGACATACACACATACCGCCTGAGACCTATCCCCGGGCCCACCTTCCCAAACTGGAAGTGGAAACTATGTACAGCCCCACAACTATGTACATGCACAGTTACATTAGAACTTACACCAAAATAACGAACCATTCTCAATCAAATTTCCCTCACAACTAACATATAAGTTCAAATGTTGTTTACGTTTAACCCTAAGTAACTGTGCCACTAGGAAAGAGAGAGAATTCCGACCCCCCATCCCACAAAGCTCAAACCTTTAAGCTTTACCTCGAACCAACTATAATAGATATACATAAAAAGATACGTAACTACTCAACAAATAAGCACTCTTTCAACTAACACGACACTCCCCAAAAAGTTAGTCTTGTGATAACTAGACCAGATACTACTCATCAGACAGACAGATCTGGACCCGGGGGTGTCTCCACTGCAATGAGTACACTGCCTCCAAAGCTCCCCACTTCTTATCAAAAGTTGCCTTTTTCCCTTCCACCCACATATTCTGCTTAAGTCTCTCCAAAATTTGGAGAAGGTCCCCCAACCATTGTTCATAAGTGTAAATAATATCATCTTTCCAATGCTTGAGGACAAAAGCTTTGACTACCGCTGATAGGAGAGATACATGGCACTTAACAAGATTCGCTGGTATTCTCCCCAAGTCCCCCAGTATACATGTATCAGGGCAGATATACTCCTCATAATTTAGTACCGGATCCATTTTTTCTTTAATCTGGGCCCATAATGGCTGAATCTTAGGGCAAGACCACAAAACATGCAATATCTCCAGAATCCCGATCACATCGAACATCGATCTGTCTGTCTGAGTTTACTAGAACACAATTTAGCTGGAGTGTAGTAGATGTTGGAGCAGATAAAAATTGCATAATAGCATATTTTGGAATGGGCTGGTATTTTTATATTTCCACACTTCAATCCAATCAATTCCAGGGGATAACACCTATCCCAATATAGAATCCTGTTTCCAGTACCGATACTCACAAATTCCAGCAATATCTTATATACTTTAGACAGGGATGACATGAAAGATCCAGATTTTTAACTGCTCCCATGAAAAGATTGACTCTCCCTTCTGTTAAGTGCTCCCATATAAATTTCTGCAATAGTGTGGTTAACTGAATCTTTTTAAAGAAGCCCCAATCTCGAGATGATTCCGGCAGGTGGACCCCTACTGGGTCTATACAGTCCACTACTTTAGAGTCTGACAACAAAGGCCTCCATTACCCACTCAACACCCGTTTTCCCACTCGGAAATTAGGATTTCCCACTATCGGTTGGTCTCTAGCCCCTCTTTGTACTCTCCTTTGCCCGGAGATAGCCATTCCCACCACGCTTTAACTGATTTATATATTGGAGATTGGTTGCTAATACCTGGCAAAGTCACCGGGTCCACATATAGAAGGGCCTTCGGGGAGAGTTTTAGGCCCTCCAGTACAAGCTTTTCAATCCGCAACCATGTTGGAGTATATCTCTCACTATCCCCCTGTCTACCCCAACGCCCCATATACCCAAGTTGACCTGCAACATAGTATAACATCAGATCTGGGACCTGCAAGCCTCCCTCCTGATGGGGGAGGCGTAACACAGCCTGCTTTCTTCTAGCAGGTTTAGAGCCCCACAGAAATTCCAGAATAATCCTTTGAATATAAATGAACTTGCTCTTGGGGATACAGTAAGGAGAAAGACAAATCGGATAAAGCAGTCGAGGCAGGAGGTTCATTTTAATTAAACCCAATCTGGCAGTGAAATTTAGAGAAGCCTCTTCCACCTAGCAATATCTTGCTTTATTTTAAGTACAATCCCATCCACGTTTTCTTCCACCCCACTGCAGATCTGGCCAAACTCCATATCCCCAAATACTTAATTTTGTCGAAGCCCAGTTAATACTAAAATGGTCAAAGTCGGCCCTATATAGCGCTGTAAGTGGAAGAACCTGCGTTTTGGACAAATTCAATTTGTAATTAGAGACCCCTGAAAAATTCTCAATGATCTCCACAGCCCTCTGAAAGCTTTCAACCGGATTGACTAAGTGAAGCAAAATATCATCAGCAAATACCGATAATTTAAGCTCGAGTCCCTCGACTTCAATCCCCTGTACTCGAGAATCCATCCCCAAAAATCTCAACAAGGGCTCGAGGTAGAGGTTAAATAAGATAGGTGACAGTGGACAGCCCTGTCTTGTCCTGTTCTGGAGGAAAACCTCCTTAGAGAGATAACCATTACACAAAATTCGGGCTGTAGGGGCTTTGTACAAATTTCTAAGTCCTACCAAAAGCTCATTCGGAAATCCCATTCTCTCCATTGTGAGAAATAGGAATTGGTGGGAGACCCTATCGAATGCCTTCTCGGCATCCAATGCAAATAAAGCCATAGCAGATTTAGTATCCGTGGCCCTCTCTAAAATATGGTGAAGTTTCCTCAAAGCATCTTGGGCCCCCCTTCCCGGCATAAACCCTACCTGTTCTTGACTAATCAATAGAGGGGCAACTCTCAAGATCCTATTAGCCAAGATTTTTGTGAGTATCTTCATATCTTGATTCATTAAGGCTATGGGTCTGTAATTACCAGGTAGGTGCCTAGGTTTATCTGGTTTGGAATCAGCACAATATAAAGCTTGATAAAGTGGAGGATGGGGAACCCTTCACTCATGATAGCTAGAAAGAGATCTTTCAGTAAGGGTATAATTGTCTCTGCATGGACTTTATAGAATTTAGCCGAAAGGCCATCAGGTCCTGGTGCCTTCCCATTTGGTAAGTTATTAATGACCTCGAGAATTTCCGCTTCTGATATTGGGGCAGCCAGAGCACGGGCCTGCTCCAGGGTAAGTCTAGGTAGGGGTATCTGATCTAGGAACCCTCTAATCTCGACCACTGACTTCGGGGCCCCACCCTGATACAGCGCAGCATAATAATCCACAAAGGCATCAGCCAGCTGCTGAGGCTCTGAAACCATCTGGTCTCCAAACTTCACTGCCATAATCATCCTTTCAGCCTCCCACTCCTTAATCCGATGAGCCAGTACCCGACTTGGTATATCTCCCTGCAACAAATATTTAGCATTCAGCCTCTCCAACCATCGATCTGCCCTGTAATGCCAGATCCCTTTAAATTCCTCTCTCAACTCTCTTAACTCTCTATCAGCCTCCTCAGAGGATCCCTCTAAAGGAGACAAGGACTTAATGGCCCCCATTATAAATTCCTCCCGAGCCCTAATTAGCTTATTGTATCTAGCAGAGTATTCTTGGGCCCAGCCCGCATACAAAACCTTGCATGTAGGCCACGCCAAATTCCTGTTGCTAAGGGTTGGGATTTGGTCTTGAATAATCTCTTTTAGTTTACCTTCCAAACTGGTTGCCAGATTGCCCATCCCGAGTAGCCTATCATCAAGACGCCACCGATATGGTTTAGAGGGGATATGCTCCATCCTCCATACCATTTGTATTGGGGAATGGTCAGAAAGTGTTCTCTCATAATGATGAATCCCTATGACCCCTTTTAAAACTTCCCTATTGACCAAAAAAAAGTCTATCCTCGAAAAAGTCTTATGGACTCCAGAATAAAATGTCATCTCAGTCCCTTCAGCTTTGTGAACCCTATATGGGTCAGCTAGTGCTGTGACTTCCAAAAACCTGTACAGCGCTAACTGCGATGGAGTAGGCCCTTTGTTGGAAGGAGGTTTTCTGTCAATTCTATTATCAACACAAACGTTCCAATCTCCTGCCAAGACTACCGGCCCATAAGGGAAAGTAGCCATGTCCGCCTCCAATGAGGCAAAGAATTCTGGCCTAGCTGGTGTGGGCCCATAAATGGAGGCACAGACCAAAGGAGTCCCCAAAAAGGAGCCTAATGCATATAACCCTCTAGCGTCTTCCCTAACTCGGTGGACCGAATTGTAAAGGGACATCCTTTCCAACAAGTATCGCAACCCCCGAGGCTTTCGATTTCAAGTCCCACGACTGCACCTACCTAACCCTTTCCTGAGTAACTGCGATTCTCAGTCAGCAGGTGGGTTTCTTGGAGCACAGCAACATGTATCCCCAACTGGCCAATATATCGATGTACTACCAGCCTTTTTTTCCTGCTTCGAAGACCTTTCACATTCCAAGATAAAATTTTAAGTAGCCCCATCTACTACCCCTTCAGCCTTAGCCCCCTTCCCCATATTATCAGCTTTTCTTAAGCTGCCAGTCGTGAATTCTCTCTCTCTCTGTCCTTCCCCCCTCAAAACACCCCTTAATACTACCCCCGATCCTCCGATCGCCCTCCATAATCTGCCCGGAGCATGCGTGAGTTGGCTCGTGAGATGCCTCTGGTCACCTCCCAAGCCCCCATATTGTCTCACACAATCTTTACTACCCCCCACTTCACTTGATACCATCCCCCTTCTTTTAACAATCTTTTCAGGGGGGAAGCCCAACATCCAAAAGCTCATAGCTCTCCCAATAAAATATACTGCTGCAATAGGTTACTCCACCATGTATCTTCCCCTTAGGGAAGGAGAAAAGAAAAAAAAAAAAAGGGGAAGGAAACTCCAAGTCTGAAAAGCTTCTTCTCAGCATTCTCAGGAGTCTGCAGTAATATTTAAGTTCCAATCCTCATCGCCTTCTGGATAGAATCCCAGCCCGATCATCCTCTTCAGGTCCCCGATTTAAACAGATCCGGCAGTTCCACTTTAAGACTCTCGAGAGCTTCCTCCACTGTAAGGTACCTTCTGTCCCCACTTGTGAGCTTGACCACCAAAGTAGCTGGATACTGGAGCCTGAACTTCAGCCCTGCCAAGTACAACTTTTTTTTGATGTTACTGTATGCCTTCTGCTTCTCCCTCACCGAGGGAACCAGGTCCTGGAAAAGCCAGAGAGAGGCCCCTTGCCAAAATAAATTTCTGTTGGCTTTAGCCTTATTTAAAATGTGTATTTTCTCCTTGTAGTTCAGAAAGCGCATTATTATAACTTGGGGGTGAGCTCCCTGTGGAGGGGTCTCTCTCAATGCACGATGGGCCCTCTCAAGGTTATAGGCATCTCCAAACGGGGTGGGCCCAAACAGCTTGAGCAGCAGCTCTTGCATAAACGCCACACAATCTGCACCCTCGGATCTTTCAGGGAGCCCTGCCACAATTAGATTATTCCTACGGCTCCTCGCTTCCTGATCTTCCAGCCGATCTTCCAACTTCCTGACCTGCCTCTTCAGGTAGACCACTTCCTGATCAATAGTGCCCACTTTCTTTTCCTGAGATGCCATTCTAACTTCCACATTGCCAACTCGCTGTGTTAGAGCCTGGGCGCGGTTCAAAGCTGAAAAATCGACACTAGCCCTTTAAGGAGCTGTTTGATCTCACTAATATCATCAGCTGACAGGCGATCCTCCTGGCCCTCTGCCTTCCAATCCTCCGAAACCTCCAAGTCTGGCGAGTGGGGTTTGGACCGCTTGGTCGCTGGGGTTCTGGCTGCCAGAGGCTCGAGGCTTCCCTGCTCCATCTCGGCCTCTCCTGCCATGCGCTGCCCCGCTGAACAAATACTGACTCCCCGAACCTCCAAACACCCCGATCACTTCTACGGATGCAGCAGTAAGAAGATGGCTGTCCCCTCGCATGTTTCTAGCTCAGTAGGGGATCTAAACAATCGCGTCGCTACTAAATTTCACCGCGGGGCTCGGGAGCGCCGACCGAGACATCTACTCCATTGCTCGCTCACCACGTGACCATCTGGGTCAATCCTCTTGATGCATCACGTATTTTGCTAGATGAAGACCTGTGCCCAACAGTCAGATAAGGCTGTGACATACATGAGCTGAAGTCTCAAAGCTCTGAGGTTGATGCAGGGAGCCTGGGTCACACAGCAGTGATGCAAGGGGCACCTTATGTCAAAGCTTGTGGAGATTGCAATTCACGAAGATGCCCCTGCTCCTTACTGGGACCCTATGCACCAGACAGGCCCTGTGCCAGGTCTGTGCCAAGTTGCTGGGTGTATTAGGGCACTAATGGGCTTGCAGCAAATACCAGCTGCCATATCCCCAAAATTTGGGTTCTGTAAATCTTCCTTGAGGGCACATGTTCAGGTACCAAAAGACCAGCCAGGGCCAGTTTAACAATCTGTGCGCTACCTGCAGAGCTCTCCCTGGGGGAAGGGACCATGTGTCACCACCCACCCATGGGCTCCCATGTCTCCATGACCACACTGTATGTGCAGTGGCATTTTATTTATCAAGTGCACCAACCCAGTAAACAGAATGTAGTGCCTACAGTGGCCTCTCCATGGCACTCAAGATGCAGACACTCCCCCAACATGCTGGCACTGCATTGGACCCTCTGATGCCCCATTGTGGTGCTTGGATCACCCCTCCCATCACCCATCTGTGTACCACAAGCCCTTGCTATGCAGTGCACCATGCCCCATGACTCTTGTAGCCTCCCAGTCAGTCTCTTTTCTTGGGCACAGATGCCACCCAACCACCCTGCAGCTTGTGGCAAATCTCTCCGGTGCACAATCTGTTTGCTGTATGGCCACATTTGCTGCAGGTTGTGGGACTTTGGTGCCAGGACCATACCCAATAGTGCATCAGGTACAGGGTCCCTGGTGCACTGGCACAGTTTGCGCTGTTCTTTGAGACTCGGGGTCAGTATCTGTTATAGTACTCTTGTGAATTGGTGCTATGATCAAAACTACTGATTTACAGTAACTAAAGTATTAAGATTCCATTTATAAGACTTGAAATTCCAGGAGTTGCACATGTGATTGTTAATCTAATTTCTACATTTTAGTTGGGCTCTGTCATCATTCTTTTAGTTTGTGTATAACTAATTTGAACAAAACAAGGCTTAAAGGATACCTAAACAACATTTTGACAACAAGCTATTCAAAAATCTGACTTCACAGTATTCATTAACGCTAAAACTGCATTTTTATAATTTACCTAAAGGCAGTTCCAAAACATTTGAAACTTGTAAAATCAGCCTTCCAATTTCAAAAATACTGCCTTACCTGCTTTCTAAACAGGCTGCCAAATGTGCTAAGTGATGACATCATTGGAGCCAAAGTCAGAGAGCTATATGGATCTCAACAGTGCTAACTCATTCTTTTTTCCTTTGTATAGAAATGTTTCACCAAAATGGTCAAAACCATGTGCATTATTGAGATCACTACACATGTTAGGCTTTGGTTCTGTTCAGTTTGTGTACTTTAACATGCTGAAATTGTGTTTTAATCCAACTGACTTTCTCTGTGGCAAACCACAGTGCAGTACAAATCTTGAATAACCTGGTGGTCTAGTGGTTATGGCGGATCCATGATGATGATGCTAAAGTGGGAGTACTGTGGTGGTGTGCATACTTAATATGCACTTTTTAACATTTTTATTAAACCTTTATCTTTTCTGTTATTATTCTTTTCTAGCACATTTTTGATAGAACCTACAGTACAAATGTAATCCATAGTTTTGAATGTAAACATTTGTACAATCAATAAATCAGAGTTCTTCAACTAAGTGAAATGCAGCAGCAGCAAGCAAATATGTTACAATGTGGTGGGGGGTTGCTGCTGCACCATTTACCACCCCTAGATCCATCATTTGTTTGTAGACAAGTTCTTGTGTAGTCCAATGTTAGAGTACATACTTTCTTAGAAATCAAAAATATGCTTGCCTTGTCTTCTTTTTCCATGGGAAATAATAATAATAATAATAGTCAGCATTTTTACAGTGCTTTCCATACACGTTGTATCCCAAAGTGCTTTACAAGTAGTGAAGTGACTGAATGTGTAGTGGCAGCCATTTCACACAATAATATCCACACACAGCCTTGGACAATTGCATGAACTGGTTTTATGGGAAGGGGAATGTTGGCCAGAACAATGGGGTCAGGTAGTGATCTTGGTGCTGGCAGTCCCATATCTTATTTCTCACAGTGATCTGCTCATATTTCTCCCCTTCTGTCTTCCCCCTTCCCTGAATATAGCAGTACCTTGCAGGAGTGACCTTCTGAGTCTGCCTCTGGTATTCATTCTTCACTATTCTTCTTCACACAAAACTGGTGAGCTCATCACCCTTCTGCATCATGAAATCAAGTAGTACAGTCCCCGTGTTTTTTGACATATCAAAAATAAACCAATCTTTCCAGTAAGTCAGGCTGATAGCAGCAGGGAACAAGGGGACTGATGGGCTTTCCTATCCTTAAAAGATCTACGCTACCTTTGATTAGGTACTATTAAATGACGAGTGTGCTCATCATTATGCATATCATTTAATAGTGCCTAATCATAGGTGGCTTAGATCTTATATGGGTAGGAAAGCCTATTTTTCCACTTGTTCCCTGCTGCTATCAGCCTGGGTTACCAGAATGTCATATTTATTCTTAATATGTAAAAATAACACAGGAAACTCTACTAACCGCATTCATGATGTAGAAGGGTACTGTGCTCGCCAGTTATTGGTGTGGGGAGCAGGTGAGAAGAAAAGTGCCAGTGAGGGACTAAAGAGGCTGTTCCAGCAGGGTACAGCTATATTCAGGTTAGAGGAAGACAGGAAGGAGGACATTGAGCAGATCACTGTGAGATCTTAAATGTGAGGCTGCCAACATCATGGTCACTACCTGACTGTGGATGAGAGCAGCCCACAATGGCAAATACTCAGAGTGGCAGGACTGCACCTAAACTGTTACTTGAATTCAGTGTAGGGAGATTACCCTCAGGTGGGGGAGGGGATGTTGACGTTTGTTAGGACAGTATTGAGGGAGCTGTGTATAGCTCATTCAAGATTTGGAAGGGCAGTAGCCAACAAACTCGCATTGTGGAGTAGAGCACAGAAAAAAACTGAAGAAGAATTGCTTGAAACTGTCCTGCGGGGTTCTGCAGATCACAAGTAAAGGAGTAGACTAATACTGGAAGTTGGGTGGATTCACTCAAGGCATTAGTATGCCTCTCTTGCTAATAATATTGTTATCCATAGTAAATGCAGCCCTTATGAGGGCATGAACAGCAGTTTTTCTGGTGGGTTCTGATGCTTATTGCTTGGCCTTCCAGGAAGACCTAGTTGTTGGTTAATGAGGTGGGGAAAAAACACAACAAGGTAACTGTGCATGCTGCCTTTACTGTACAGAAGGGTGGTGATCCACTCAATGTTTACCGTGGGAGCAGAAGTCAAACATTGAGAAAGTGGATTGGAGAGTGATTTGGGAGGCATTTTTAACAGCGTCAGCTGATGAAGCACATCAGTATAGGTGTGCACAACTATCTAAGGTACAAGATTACAGTCTGAGGTGTGATCATTCTCTTCATGAGACTGTAAGCTTATATGCAGCCCAAGGCAGTACTAAGGACACGGTATGGATGGTGGTATGTTCAACAGAAGGCAGGCTAGGAGCAGAGGGGTCACATGGAAAAAGAAAGCCTTATTTGTGGATTAACAAGAAAGCATGAGCTTTGGAACTGGATTAAACCAGTACTTTGCTGTGTGTCCCTGAGCAAGTCACTTAACTTCCTTGTACTCCTAAGCCACACCTGTAAACAAGCTTTCCACTTAGTGTGTCTCTCCTGGTTAACAAAAAAAAAATCAGGGCATCACATAACCACTAGATCATCAAGTATTTGAAGTGTTGTACTGTACTGCCAAAGAGAAAGTCATCTGGATTACATAATATTTTCAGCAAGTTAAAGTAAACAAAATGAACAAAATCGTAGCCTAACATGTGTATTGATCAAAATAATCTATGAGTTAACACATGGTGTGGATCATTCTGGTACAACAATTCAAAACAAAGAGGGAAAGAAGAGCTAGTTAGTACTATAGGAAGCTATGTGGGTTTCTGCCTGTGGCTCCAATGATGTTATCATGACTCTTCACTTAACACACTTGGCAGACATCTTAGGGAGAAACCAAGGCTGTTTTTTGAAAGTGAAAGGCTGATGTTTACATTTTTCAAATGCTATGAAACTGCATTTATGTTATTTTTTATGCTATTTAATGCAGTTTTAGCATAAATGTAAACTGCAGCCTTTACTTTATTTCGCTATGAAGCCAAATTTTGGAGTTTGCAGTTTTAAAAAAACTACTTGATAAGGTACCCTTTAATATACAAATAATTAAATGAAGCAAACTGAAAATAGTACAGGGAGCAAGCATAAGAAAAATACAAGTTCTGTAGGTTACTCATCTAGTATGAAATGATACATTCTGTGAGATTCTTTGTTTTTACTGATGTGCAGTCAGTCTAAATTCTGGAATTTTAGCAGGTTTTCAGGTGAAAGCCAAAACCAATGGTCTCGGTTATGATCAGCTGTTCTGTTCTAATGTAGTCTTATAATATATGAAACTCTAAGGACACAGAGGGGTCGAGACCGCCCATGTAATCTTACAATTGATAAAGACTCTTACCTAGACAGTCTGACCTGGAAAAGGATGTATCAGAGTGGTGCAATTAAATGTCCCATTACATTGGACACATCCATTGTTCTTGTGCAGAAATTACTTCTCCTGTCAAATTGTGACATTTTGCTCAGGTTAAGATGACTGGATGCAGGTGCTGATCTTGATATTTAGACTTTTCTCAGCTGCCCTAACAACTTTTCTCTGCTGTCCTGACAAAACAAAGTATACTATAGAGTTACTTAGTCATTGTGCTATAGAGAGAAAGATGTTTACCAGTTCTGTCTTGATTCCTCACTAATGATAGTTGTACAAGATATTTGTAGGAACTGGAACTATAGCCTAGAGGTAAGAGTAATAAGCTGTGAAGGAGCTTGGTACATTCAGTAGATCTTAGTTTGGTTCCCACAACCTCGGAAGCTCCCCAGTAACACAGATTATCACTGAAACAGGCCTTTAGACTAGTGGGCCCTACCCAGTTACCAAAGAATAAAAACAAAACAAAAAATAAGAGTGAGAGTGACATTATGTGAACTAATTTCCTTTCCTGGTCAAAAATTAAATATATGTATTTTTGAAACAGTTCGGGTTGTATATTATCACAAATGACTCATCTGTATGAAACAAACAAGGGGGAAACACCCCACAGGTCAGTAGACTATGTTTTCCTCAGGCTTTAAAGAAGATAGGACATAGTTTTGCTTGAATTTAATAGTGTTTTATCCCAAATCATAGTTCGGTGTGTTCTTATATGTGACAGTACAGTAACTAGCCATTCTGGTAACACTGTTCATTTTCTACATACTGTAGATCTGTCAGGAATTTGGCTCAGTGAAACAGTTTAGTATGAAAGCTCTGGTCACTGTCAAAGTGGAAAGAAAAGATCTCATGACACATATCGACAAAGAGCAGAGGGTTTTATTGGAATAAGCAATCAGTAATACACTGTAGACAAGAAAAAAATATCCTACAATATCATAGCAACAGAAAACAGATTATAAAAAGAGAGACAATGTTTGACTAAAGACAAACAGTATGGGGTCTATTTAATAATGGTGAACTCCTAAAGGTGTTCACCATTATCCCTCAGTCAGAGTGCTGAAAACATTTCCAGCACTCTGATCCCTGGTGCATTAGGAAAATGGCACCAGGACAGTTTTTTACTGCTTTCTGTAGGGGGGCTACACCCCTCCAACCCCCCTAGCGGGGGGCTTTGCCCCCGCACCTCCCTACTTAAGGCTTCTCAACTCCAGGGGTGCATGTCTGGGGTGAAAGCAGTAAAAAATAGAAGGTTCTGGCTGGGCGAAATAACGCACCAGCCGGACCCAAACCCTGCACTCACCCACCCCAACCACTAACCATCCCAATGCCACGACGCAGCTTGGCCAGCTACCACAGCACCACCCCTACAGCCTCTCCCCCCCTCCCAGCCCATGCTCACTGTGCTCACTCCCACCCCCCCTCCTGCACACATATGCATAGCGACATCCTGTTGCCCAGTTTGCCCACAGCCTCATTTGGTCTCCCTACCCTCCCATCGCTCAGGGACTACGCTGGGAAGGAGTCGTCATCAAGGATGGTGCCTTTTCTCATGTGCCCACCTCACGGATTATCAACAGGATGCAATAGGTTTGTCCAAACTGGTAATCCATGGCATATTTTTCCAGTTAATTTTCAGCAAGGAACTAGTAGTATGTTTAGCTTCCTCATGATACAAGTTTTCAGATCCTCTGTAATTATCTACAATAGTTCCATCTGTGATGATTGTTTTTGCAGTAGGGTAAAAAAGTATCTACTATAGTTCTCCAGATATGCCATTTAATAGAAGTACACATTAAATTCATGTTCCTCTGTGCCACTCACTCCAAGGTCCTGTATAGTGCCCATAAATTAAAATATCATTGTTGACCTTTGAGAAAATCTTTATACACCATCTGTTTGCCAAAAGGTCATAGAAACCTTTGATGAAGGAGCACTGAAAGAAATGGTATTCCATTGTCTAATAGACTGTGTCAAAATTCTCTAGACCATTTAGGTTCATTTAACTGTTTGTGCATTTGGTTTGCTTTTACATTAAGTTTCTCATGGCAATAAAGCCAATATAGATCCCTCATCTTTGCTGGGATCATGGGTTCTAAAATAAGTGTTAGGATTGTCTATAAGTGGGAGGGGGAAATAATCAAATACATTAGGACAATTAAAGTTCAATTTTAAGATCTGTTTATACAGTACCTTTTTGTTCATGAATAGCATTTGTTGACTAGTTATTTGGCACAATTTTAATTTACTGGAGTCCTGTAAGCAGCTATTATTGGAGAAGGTTTAACTACTTTCAGTTATCCTCTGTCCCATGGTTGGAGCTAGAGTTTACTTGTAGAATATAACCATGGCCCTCAGTGATTAACACTGCTCAGATATTAGCATAGGAAAAATTACAATTAAAAAAGTCAATAAGGTTAATCATCCAAAGTCCTCTCTGTTTAAAGGGGATATAAGTGATATTCCTTTTTACATGGTTCAAGCTACTCCCCCAAAATGTTTGGAAAAATAGGTTCAAAATAGTTTTAGATTTTTGGGGGAGAAACACAAAACCAATGTATGAAAATAAAGGAACTAGAGAAGTATTGACGAGAAAAATTATTTTCTACTGCCCGATTTGTTTCACTTGACCTTTTCCATCCTGTCTGTATTTTATTCTCCCAGTTTAAGGTATCCAAAGTCCCATTCCCAAACCATAGACCCATGATTTTGATTGGCTCAGGTTGTATTTTTATTCCTGTTATTTCATGAAATATGGTGAGATCCATTCCTAACTGTGTTCCAATGCATTTGCCTTACAAGCAGTGACTTTTATTGCTCCAGCTTCCTATCTCCAGCTGAGTACTCCAGCAGAGTATGACAGGTGAGTGGCAGACCCCACCAAGCACAAAGCCACCATGGAACACACTGCCTGTGAAATATAACAGGAAGATCAGAGCAGAGGACCAGTGGAGGTAGAATAAAACAGCAAGTGAAGTGTGATGCTGTTTGACTGCACATTTGAACAAATGCCAGCTGTATTGAGAGGGGATACAGATATGCATGTTATTTTAACTGCCATTATCTTGCTGATTGTGCCATAGAATTAGAGAGGTCCTCTGTGAGATTTGCACAGTGACTGATATCCTGCCTTGCTCCTGTTACATTGTCTAATTGATTGTGCAGTTATCTAGGTGTTCATCTCAGTTGGCTGAAGGGAATTATCTGTACAATTAACAAGGTGTAGAAAGAGCTGTAAAGTAGGGGGGGTGGCTTAGCTATAAGGAAGCCAGGTTAAAGCCAGATTTAAAAACTGCCCTAGAAGGGGATAAGACTTTCTATAGATACATTAGTGAAAGGAGAAAGTCCAGAGGGGGTATTGTTAAGATCAAAGGGGATAAGGGGGCATGTGAGGAGGAGGACTATGTAAAAACATCTATCCTAAATAGATACTTCTGATCAGCATTTACTGAAGAGCAGGTAGGGCAGGGGCCCACAGATTAGCACCATGGACACAGGGGGGAGGGAGGTGTGCACTAGTCCTTTCACAAAAGAAAGGGTCCTACAAGAGCTTGATAAGCTCAGGGTGGACAAGCCAATGGGACCTGATGGCATACATCCCAGGGTACTAAAGGAGCTAAAGGTGGAACTAGCAGAGCCATTATCAGAACTGTTTAGTGAGTCTCTGAGCACAGGAGAGGTCCCAGATGACTGGAGAAGGGCTCATGTAATCCTGCACCACAATAGTGGCAGCAGGGAGGAGGCAGGGAACTACAGACCAGTCAGTCTTACCTCAGCAGTGGGCAAGATTATGGAGACACTCCTTAAGGAAAGGATAGTGCAACACCTGGAATACATAGTAGCACAGGATCCAAGACAGCATGGGTTTACAACAGGATGGTCCTGTCAACCTAATCTCATAGATTTCTTTCACTGGGTAACCAGAGTGGTGGAGCAAGGGGGAGCGATTGACGTCACCTACCTTGACTTCAGCAAAACTTTGGCTACTGTTCCACATAGAATATTGATTAATCAGCTGGGTAGGCTTGGGGTGGGTCAGAAGGTGGTCAACTGGATGGCAAACTGGTTGATGAGCAGAAAACAGGGAGTGGTTTTAAACGGTATACAGTCAGAAGAGATGCAAGTCACAAGAGGGGTATCTCAGGGATCAGTCCAGGGGCCAGTCCTCTTCATTATCTTCATTATGGACATTGCAGATAGACTGGAGTGTAAGGTCTGTCTGTTTGCAGATGACACCAAGATCTGCACCAGAGTACGTGATCCAGGTGGGGTGGGAAGAATGAGAAGAGATCTGGATAAACTGGAAAAATGTTCGGAAGAGTGGCAACTGAGGTTTACTGCAAAGAAGTGCAAGATCATGCACACAGAGAAGAGAAACTCTGAAGCCACCTACAGGCTGGGAGGAGAGTTGCTGGCAGTCACAAAGGAAGACAGAGACTCGGGCATCAACATCACAGATCACCTGAAATCATCTAAGCAGACCACTAAAGCAGTAGGTAAGGCAAGGAGGATGGTGGGGTGTATTTGTAGGGGTATCACAAGTCATAAGAGGGAGGTAATAATCCCTCTTTACAAGACACTGGTTAGGTCCCATCTGGAGTATTGCGTGCAGTACTGGAGGTCCATCTTCACAAGGACATTAACCAAATTGAGGCAGTCCAGAGAAGGGCAACCAAAATGGTGCAGGGACTGCATCAGAAAACATATGAGGATAGATTAACTAAGCTCAATATGTATACCCTAGAGCAAAGGAGGGAGAGAGGTGATATGATCAAAACATCTAAACACCTTAAGGGCATTAACAAGGTGAAAGAGTCTAACATGTTTCAATATAAGAAAAGTAGCAGGACAAGAGGACACAGCATGAGATTAGAAGGAGGCCGATTAAAGTGTAATGTGAGGAAGTTCTTTTTCACAGAAAGGGTGGTGGATGCAAGGAACAGCCTACCTCAGGATGTGGCGGATATGAATACAATAAAGGGCTTCAAACAGGCATGGGATAGGCATAAGGGAGAAACACAGATGAGTATGAATATATAGGCAATTGACAGAGCAAAGGCTTATGGCACATTCATAAGGTAGAAAAAGAAATGGGCAGACTGGATGGGCCTTGCGGTCCTTATCTGCCATCAACTTCTATGTTTCTATGTTTGTATGTTAGATAGCTTCTGCCAGAGAACAGGCAGAGAACACCAATAGGAAGGAGTGTCTGTTATAACTATACTTCTCTACTGGGAATATATTGCCCTTCTTTCCTCCCCTCCACCCCCACACCCTAAGCCAGTTCCACTTTTATAAGCCAGGATTTGACTGACAACAGGAACTTCCTGTTTGGAAGCAGGAAGTGCGTGATCACAGAGCCACAAAAGAATCACCATCCTAGAAGGAAAAGAGTAGCTCTCCATCCCCCCTAGCTGCTAGAGGTTTGACTCTGAGCAAGCAAGGAGACTACTGGGAAATATAGGAACTTCTTGTCTCAGAACAGGAAGATCAGGAGCTTAAAGGGCACAGAGGCAGTAAGTAATTGGGGAGAAAAAAACAAAATAAACAGAGGAAAGAGTAAGTATTCCAAACAACAGTTAAGTGGCCAGAAATAGGACATGATGGAAATGGTGCAGTGCAGTGGCTGTGGAGCAGAAGTCTTCTGGAAGACGTTCTGGAGGATGCAGTGCTGCCCCATGTGCAGGCACCTCTCTGGGCTGAGGGAAGAGGCTGCTCATCTCCAGGCTGAGTTGGCCAGGATTTGGGGGACCTCCTCTCCCACCCAGGGACCACCAGGGCCACTGCTATTGCCTCAGAGGTTGCCAAGAAAGAGGAGTGGTTGGACCACAGTGGGCTCAGGGAGGGTGAGGATGGTGGAACAGAGGATCATCCCTCTAGCTGTACCTCTCCACAATTCATATGCCATTCTGGCAAAGGAGGGTGGCATGTGACCCCACAGGGGAAGGAAACAACTCCTGCTGGGGTTACCATTGTTAGGAGGGAAGAATTGGGGGAGGAAGGGGAGAGGGAGATAAGGTGCCTGCCTAGAGCCATGGCTTGGAGGGACAGGGAGTGAATCCTCAGGATCGTCAGAGCATCTGTACGGGGGATGGAGCTGGATGTCACTGTCTACCTAAGGACAAATGACTTGGCTGAGAAAGGGATCAGAGCACTGCAGGAAGAGTTTGTGGAGTTGGGGAAGGGCCTTAGACAAGTAGCACGTACGGTAACCTTCTCAGAGGTGCTACCTGTCTATGGCATGGGTGAGGCTAGGGTGCTCTACACAATGGGATTCACTCAGTGGTTGAAAAACTGATGCAGAGCTCAGGGGTTTGGCTTCATTGGGGACTGGGGGTCCACTAGGAGTGATGCGAGCCTATACTGGAATGGTGGTCTGCATCTGCCCAGGAGGGGAAACAGGATCCTAGGTGATAGGTTTAAATGCTTCATTGGTAAGCATTTAAACTAGCCAAGATGGGGAGGCACTGGAAAGGAGCAGGGAAATCCTAGCCCCGCCAAAAAAAAATCAGGGTAGTAAGTGAGGTAAACACCAAGATAGAGATGACAATAGGGAGAAGAGCAGGGGTAAATGGAGAAAATGACAAACGCAATAAGGACAGGGATGGGTTAAAAAGGGGGTAAGGCCATCATGAAATGGAGGGTAATAAGTACCAATGCCCATAACCTGGGCAACAAGCTCCCTGAACTGGTGGCCTTGATGGAAGAGGGGTGCCTGGATATCATAGCAGTCTCAGAAACGTGGTACACAGAGAACCATGACTGGGATGTTAACATACCAGGGTACGCAACCTACAGGAGAGACAGGGAGGGGAGAAGAGGGGGAGGAGTAGCTCTCTATGTAAGGAAAGGGATAAAAGCAACAGAACAAAAGAGTAAACAGGGAGGAAAGGAGGTACTGTGGGTCACCTTAGAGACTGGAAATTGCACCACAATCCGCACATGGGTTGTATACAGACCCTCATCTCAGGGGGAGGGAATGGACAAGGATATGATAGAAGGCATCCTTAGGATGGCAGAGAAAGGGGAGATACTGTTGATGGGGGACCTGAATATGCCAGATATTAACTGGAGCACCTTTGCTGCAGCCACATCCAGGAGCAGGGCCATTCTTGATGCCATACGAGGGCATGCCTCAGACAGCTAGTTTTGGAGCCCACTCATGAGGGAGCAATCTTAGACCTCATACTCCCAAATGGGGACAGTGAGAGGATCTCAGATCTAGAAGTGGGTAGCCATCTGGGAACAAGTGACCACCAAACAGTGTGGTTTACAATAAACTCAGCTACACAGCCAAGACATTCAAAAGTGAGGGCACTGGACTTCAGGAGGGCTGACTTTGGCAAGATGGGAGAGTGCCTCAGAAAAGCACTAGCAAACAGGCTAGAAGGAGGGGTGGAGCAACAATGGGGAAACGTCAAAACTGCCATCACAGAGGCAACAAGCCTTTGTGTGAAGCAAATAGACAAATCAAAATAAAAGAAAAAGCCATTATGGTTCTCAAAAGAGGTGGCAGGGAAGGTTAGGGAGAAAAAGATAGCATTTAGGAAGTATAAGGAAACACAGAAGGATCAGGACAGAGAACTGTACCAGTTAAGGCAGAAGGAAGCAGACAGGGAAGTAAGAATAGCAAAGGCCCAAACTGAGAAAAAGATAGCCATCTCTGTTAAGAAGGGGAATATAACCTTTTATAGGTACATTAGGGAGCATAGAAATAGACAGAGAGGGATAGTGAGGGTGAATAGAATGGATGGTGGGTGGACAGAAAGGGACAGTGAAAAAGCAGGGATACTGAATGAATACTTCTGCTCAGTATTCACAAAAGAGGAGGAGGGGGAAGTACCTAATCCAATTAACAGAATCACTCTGGATAAGGGGGTCTATTTCATTCCTTTCACAGAAAAAAGGGTTCTGAAAGAACTCCTAAAACTGAATGTGAACAAAGCAATGGGGACTGATGGAATTCACCCCAGAATCCTAAAAGAATTAAGGGGAGAACTAGTGACACCACTGACTACCCTTTTTAATAAATCATGGGAGGATGGTGTGGTACCGGAGGACTGGAGGAAGGCAGATATGATTCACCTTCACAAAAGTGGGAACAAGACAGAGGTAGGAAATTACAGACCTGTCAGTTTGACCTCTGTGCTAGGGAAGGTGATGGAATCACTTCTGAAGGAAAGAATTGTTGAGTACCTAGAGGCCAGTGAGGCACAGGACCCAAGGCAGCATGGGTTCACAGTGGGAAGGTCATGTCAGATGAATCTAATTAATTTCTTTGACTGGGTGACCAAAGTAGTAGACCAGGGTGGGGTTATGGACATGGCCTACCTAGACTTTAGCAAGACATTTGACACAGTCTCACACAAAAGATTAATAATCAAATTATCCAGCCTGAGAGTGGGTCCCAGGGTGGTAGCCAGGATAAAACATTGGCTGGATAACAGGACACAGAAGATAATTGTAAATGGAGTCCACTCTGAAGAAAGGGGGGTTACTAGTGAGGTACCACAGGGTTCAGTACTAGGTCCAGTCCTTTTTAATGTCTTTATAAGTAATATTGCAGAGGGACTGGAAGGAAAAGTATGTCTCTTTGCAGATGACACAAAGATCTGCAACAGGGTTGATACACAAGGAGGCATGAAAAGGATGAGAAGGGACTTAGCAAGGTTGGAGGAATGGTCAAGTATGGCAGCTTAGATTCAATGCAAAGAAGTGCAAAATGATGCACTTAGGAAATAAAATCCCAAGGGAAGATTATACAGTGGGGGGAGGGGTAGTAACAACAACAAAAACGGAAAGGGACCTTGGGGTAATCATATCAGACAACCTTAAGGTTGGCAAGCAATGTGAGAAGGCAGTAGGGAGGACTGGGGGGATACTGGGATACATAGGGAGAGAAATCACCAGTGGAAAACAGGAAGTTGTTATTCCTCTGTACAGACATTTGGTGAGACCCCATCTGGAGTATTGCTTCCAGTTCTGGAGACCCCATCTCCGCAAGGACATAGATAGGATGGAAGGAGTCCAGAGGAGGGCAGCTAAAATGGTGCAAGATCTGCAAGAGTAGCCATATGAGGAGAGACTAAAGGAGCTTAATATGTATACCCTTGAGGAAGGGAGGGAGAGGGGGACATGATAGAAACTTTCAAGTACCTCAGTGGAATCAACAAAGTCCAAGAGGTTAGCATCATTCAGAAAAAGAGATGTGCAAGAACAAGGGGACACAATTTGAAGATGGGGGAGGGATGGCTCAGTGGCAATGCTAGGAAGCATTTTTTCACAGAGAGGGTGGTGGACGCATTGAACAGCTTTCCTGAGGAGGTTGTGGGGTCTAACACTGTGGGAGAATTCAAGAATGCATGGGACAGACATAAAGCAATTATTGTGGGGGTAGGAAGAAATAAGCTGTTGGTTAACTAGGATCTGCAGCTTATCCTGTAGGTAGGGAAATGAGCAGACTTGGTGGGCCATGCAGTCCTTATCTGCTGTCAAAGTCTATGTTTCTATATTTCTTACCTGCACTGTAAAATACTTTTTACCTGCACTGTGAAAGACTTTGTAAATGAACTGTGAATTATTCCTTCTAATGTTTGAACTGTGCCTGAGTGTCTGAAAGCCACTTGCAGTTAGAAGCTCATACACTGTGAATCAATTTAGTTAAGTATACCTGTTGGACTGGGCAGCTGCTTTTGAGATGTTCAGCTCTGAATTTGATGCTAGTGAACCAAGGGACCGCCAATCAGCTGTGGTGGCAGGGCGGCTGTGAGTAGTCTAGGTTCCCCATTAATTAAGGTGCCCATAAGATGCGGTGGCATCTTACAGATGGTGGTTTCTATTCCTCTGGCTTCCTACCTCTGACTGAGTACTCTAGCAGAATATAGCAGGTGGGTAGCAAACCCCACCATGCACAAAGTCATCACAAACCATCGAGATACCGTGGAACACACTGGCTTTAAAATATAACTGTGAGATTGGAGCAGAGATCCATTGGAGGTAGAATAAAACAGCAAGAAAAGTGTGATGCTGTGTTGTCTGTCTGTATACAGTATTTGTACAAATGCCAGCTGTACTGAGAGGAGATACAGATATGCGTGTTATTTGAAATGCCATTATCCTGTTGACTGTGTCATAGAAATAGAGATGTCTCCTGTGAGATTTGCACAGTGATTGATATCCTACCTTGTGCCTTTGAAAGACATTTTACCTGCAATGTTAAAGACTTTTTACCTGCCCTGTGAAAGACTTTGTAATTGCACTGTAAATAAGTCCACCTAATGTTGTGAAGTGTGCCAGAGTGAATGAAGCCACAAGCAGTTGGATGCTCACACTGTGAACAAATTTAATTAAGTACACATGTTGGGCTGGGCAGCTGCTTCTGAGATCAGCAGGTTTGAATTTGCTGCTAGTGAACCGAGGGACCTCAAATCAGCCGCAGTGGTAGGGCTGTTGTGGGTGGTCCAGGTTCCCCATAAATTAAGTAGCCCATGAGATGTGGCAGAATCTTACAAGTGGCAGCTTCTATTCCTCCATCTTCCTACCTCTGGCTGAGTACTTCAGCAGAGTACAGAGGAGTCTGTTGGAGTCAGCCAGAGAAGTTGGGGATAGGGGGTAGGAATACTGTTATTTATATCATCGAAGGTCTGTGATACTGTAGTGTTAACTAAGACAGTCATTTTAAGAAAGGGAAAACAGGCAGGAAAAATTTTTTCAGTCAAATGGTTAAGTTAGACAACATGAAGATGCATATAGGGTTATATAGGATATCTCTTTATCTATATGGGATTCAAGTAAAAGGGGGGCACAGTTGTACATAATCAGGATAAGAACATTGGATGGTATTCCATATATTGTACAGCACAGCCAAAAAGTAATGTTTTAATGCAAAGAAGTAATGGATTTATGAATGAGTGGATATCCTTTAATAGTGGGCCCTTGCCAATTACACATTGACTATATGGTCATTAATTAATGGTCCATAGTCAAATACTTGCATTGCTGTTAGCTATTAGTGGTGATGCAGAAGTAAATCCTGGATCTGAAATAAACAATTGTGTTACAAATAATGCATGAAAATGCAAGGCATTTGGTCAGGAAAATGGATGATTTTAGGATTGGGTTAGGGGAGGTTCCATCAGATATAGGCAGGGTATTAAGGATAGTAAGGTGTAGGTGGATTGTTATGCAATAGCAAGAATGGATAGTGATAGAAGGGATGGAGGAGTTATGCTGTATAGATATAAGGTAGTTCCAAACATTTTTGTATAAATTATTTGGAAAATGTTGAAGGTATGGATTGTTTATTAGTGGAAATGAAAAAGACTAATTTAATAATTGGTGTAATTTATGCTCCACCTATGATAAAATGGGCCATTTTGATTTATTCTTTGGCAAGATATCAAACATAGTGAAACTATATATATATTTTTCAATTGTTTAACCAGGAGTGGCACACTAAACTGAAAGCTTGTTTACAGGTTTTATTTATTATTACATTGGAATTACAACCCTGTGAGTCAGATACTCATTTCCAAAGGCTCCACATCATATACATAGTTTTAATAGGAGATGTTAATGCTTATTGTGCACAAAGAAGGGGAAATATTAGGGGAAGTATGGACAATTTTGGACTTAGGCAAATAGTTCACAAATCAACTAGATGCACAAAAAAGTATAAATGAGGCCTCAGTTTCAGATTTAATTTTTATTTCTCCAGAATTAAAGGTAAGACAATTGGAAATAATGCCATGGAATATCTGAGACCATTATCCCAAAAAATATCATTTAGAAAGGTACATATTTCATAAGGCAGAATCTATAACATACTGGGTAACAATTTTAATGCAGAGGTATTTAGAAGTAGTTGGCATAGCGTTAGATGGGACAGAATAACCCTAATACCTGAATTAGATCTGGCAGTCGAAGATTTCACTAGCACCATGATAACAATATCTAACTTACATGTCCCTAAGGTTCTAAAAACATATAGTAAAAACAATTATCTTGGATTACTGATAAAATAAAGACACATACAAGGAAAAAGAATCAGTTATGGAAAAAAGTGAGGAAAACTAAAAAAGCTGAGAATTGGAAAATATTTTTAAAAAATGGAGAACTAAAAGTACATAAACTATACAGACAGCAAAGAGACAATACAAATGGATCAACATCAATCAAGCTAAGGATTCTAAACAATTTTGGCAACAGTTAAAATGGCTTAAAAATTCGAGTAATTCAAGGATATCTATAAATCTGGTCCAATATATTGTAGTAATAAGTAATCAATTAAAAGTGGTAGGTATTTCAAATAATTACTTACAATTTTGCTAGATCTAGGATTAAAAAACCTCAGAATCTGTAGCCCCTGATATTTCTCTTCAAGAGATAATAGGAAAAGCAGAGATGGTAATTAATAGACTTTGTCTTAGGGTTAGGGTTATCACAGTCATGGAAGTTGAAAAAGAATTAAGATGCTTGAAAGTAAATAATGTGTGTGGTGTGGATGGGGAGGAGGCAAGATCTGCAATATTTTTGAAGTTGGGAGCAGACATTGTAGCACTAACAGGGATATATTTATTAAATTGGAGTTTGTTGTTGTAATAATTTATTCAAGAAATATATATGAAAAGAATAGATGGTACAATATTCCATTGGTTGTTCATTTCCAAGGAGGTCCTATATAGCAATGAATTAGTATCACCTTTACAGATTTCAAAACATACATACAGGTAATACAATAAACAATACAGAAAAGAACACAATTATGGTACATACATGTAATTACATAATAAATTAGAACCATAATGGGCATATTCTGGCAAATTCGGATATTGTGCAAAGTTCTAATATATTAATGAAGTGGTATGCCATCACCCCCACAGCATTTCAACAGGCATCACTGATTTTTCATAAAACCATATTTTTATTGGTGCTATATATATGGTGCAGTTTGCATTGCACAGAGAGATTGGCATAGAGCTCCATAACAATGGTCCCCTATACCAAGCTGCTGACCTAACTATATTTAAATGACATTTGGGGATTATATGTTCTAAACCTTGAGCTGACCTTAGACTTTCTCTTGTTCTCTTAATTTTAAAATATTCCTGAATGTATATACTGTAGGTACTTTCCCCCCTCTGTATGTTAATCATGTATGTAAGTAGGTGCCACTCTCTTCTATCAGTAAGTCTCATCCAGTTCAGGAATTTATACCATTTACAATGGTGGTTCTCCTAGAGGCGTTGAGGATGAAATGGGTCACCCTGTTTTATAAAATATCCAATCTGGCTAGTTTCACCCCCAAGGCCCCCACATATATTATATCTCCAAAATCAATTATAGGAAGTACCATGGTCTTTACTATCCTTCTTCTCATGTTGGTGGACATGAAATGTTTTGATTTGTACAGCATACCCAACTTTTTGCTTACATTTAGTAATAAAGCCTCTAAGTGAGGTTTCCAATTTTTTTTTTTTATCTACAGTGATTCCAAGATATTTATATTTACTAGCTTGTTGTATTTGGACACCTTCCAAAGACTGAATCTTTAACATGTCCACCTTATTGTCATTATGGGAAAACAATACTGATTTTTTTTGGAATTTAAACAAAGTTTATGTTTTCTAAAAAAAAAACCTGTAGGACTGGATATTCAAAAGGGTTGCACCATGTGCAATAGGGTTGCGCCAGCACAAGTCTGAAAATGCGCCATTCTGCGACATTCAGCAGGAGGCAGTTGCACCACTGAAAACATGCTGAGCAACAGCGCAATGATAATGAAGGCATGTGCAACCGAAGGGGAGGAACCATGCATAAAGAGCACAGTGCGATGTTCAAAGACTTGCGCAATGCGCAACAGTGGAGCAAGCGAAAGCTGCGCCATAGCGGAAATGAGCCAAAATAAAAAGGAGCAAGGAAGAAGCGCAAGAATGCTACAGGGAAGCCACATGAGGCAGGGGGAGAGACAGGAACAGGGAAACTGGGAGAAAGAGGGCAGGCCAGGGAAACCACACTGCAGAAGAGAGGCATAGGGAAGGTGTGTGGTGCACACATACCAGAGGCCAGCACAGACAAGTGTACCCAGTGCAGGGGAGGTAGCAGTCAGGACAGTGGGGGGAACAAATCAGCAGCTGATGGGGGGGAATGCAAGCCAGGGACATGGCCAGTGCCACCTTCCACATGGAGGCCGTAATGAGGGGGCTGAGAAGGCATGCGGCAGGGTGATGTGGCCGTGGAAGGGCCTGTCGGTGGTATGCCCCCAACAGGCAGTACCGAGCCCGCACCAGCTTTGAGCTGTATACAGATATTGAGATTGTGGGCCAGTACCGCCTGAACAGGGCAATACTGAGGTGGCTCTGTGAGCTGTGCAGTGATGTGATGCAGGCACCCACACGACGGAGTCATGCCCTGTCAGTGGAGACAAAGGTAACAGCCTGCATGTGCTTGCTTGCCACGGGTACCTTCCAGAGACCAACCGGGAACACCACAGGCATAACACAGTTGGCCACATCATGCATCCTCACCCAGTTCCTCAGTGCACTCTTGCCACATGCTGCAGAGTACATTCATTTCCCCAGCACTGCGACGCAGCACACAGCAAACATCCAGGAGTTCTACAGGGTAGCACGTATGCCTGGCATGCTAGGGGCAATAGACTGCACCCATGTGGCCATACGCACACCACCTGGTGAGGAGGGGGCTGCATGCATGAACTACAAGGGCGATTCCAGTGTCAACTGCCAGGTGGTGTGCGATGCCAGTGGGCGCATCATCAATGTCTGTGCCAAGCACCCTGGGGGAGCACATGATTCATACATCTGGCACCAGTCGGCACTGTGCCACTGATCTGAGAGTGGGGACATCCCCAAAGGACATCTAGTAGGTGAGTATGCAAATCAAATGGACATATCGTGGGCCTGGGGGGGCATGGCCAGAGGTGCCATGGGTGTGGCCCACAGGGCTTGGGGCAGTCTGAAGCTGAACATGAAACTAACCTCCACTCTCTGCACACAGGTGACAGTGGATACCCACTCCATCCCTGGCTGCTCACACCCTACCAGCGGCCCACGACCCCATCGCAGCAACGCTACAACGAGGCACGTGCCACCACATGCAATGTCATTGAGGGGGTGTTTGGGATGCTGAAGACACGTTTCCATTTCCTGGACACCTCTGGCGGTGCCCTACAGTACAGGCCCTCAAAGGCCTGTGGGATATTACTGGCCTGTTGCATCCTGCACAACATAGCCAAAGAATGTGGGATAGCCGTACAGGTTGAAGAGGGGGACAGTGATGGGGACGAGGGGGACACCGGTGATGATGGTGATGGGCAGCCCCCCTTGGCCGATGGGACCCCCGACTGATCCGGCTGGCACAGCTGCACCAGGACACCATCACAGAGGAGCACTTCAGCCAACCCAGTAAGTCATGGTGCCATGTGCAACCACCAGTGGCTAAGGCACAACCCACAAACACGCATGGAAACACACCAGGGGTGCATGCTGGCAAGGGATGTGGCAGGGCACAGAAGCACACGCACACAACCAGGGATGGGTGAACAGCAACACGCCACATGGACGGACACACACACACACGCACACACACAATGCACCAGACGTGCACAGAGGGCAGGTGGAAAACCGAGCCAGAATGCCAACACTAGCAACATACATGTCCACAGGCCACCACGTCCACTGTCTGTCCATGTGCATGTGTCAGATGCTGGGCACCATAGCACTTTGGTGTACAGCGCAATGCAGGCATCATCATCATCCACACGTACCTGCAGACAGCAGCTGGGAGGGTGTGCAGGTGGACCGTGTTTCCGCGTGCATGGCCAGGCAGCCACCCATGCACTGCCCACTGAAACACACAATGCACACAGGGCAGCAACAGACAGTGCCCGTGCTGGGAGACAGGTCATTCTCATGGCACAGTGCCACGGCCACCTCGGATGCATGGGCGGCCCCGCCGAGACCCGCCAGCACTGGCAGGCTGACCATAGGCCTCATGGGGTGGCACTGATGGTCCCCCAGGGGTTCCACTGTGCGAACGTGACCGTGCCCGCACAGGGGTCTGCAGCACACCGAACATGCCTGCACCAGGAGTGCTCGGGATGCCCACAGCTGAACCTGGCATCAACAGGGTGGGTTTCACATGATGCCGGGAACAGGGAGTGCATAGTGCACTGCGTGGTGTGAGCGATGCATGGGCACCTGACTGTGTGCCCATTGTGGCCATGACAGCAATGAACGCCCATGCATGCCTGTCAATGGCAGCGGCCACATCCTCCCGCAAACAGTCCATCCATGACAGGATCCTATCGGTGTCCCTGCTGCAATGCTCCTCTGCCCACTCCAGAGCCACACACAGTGCCTCCGCAGATGTTGCAAGCCGCATCTGCTGCTGGACCAATGCCTGCAGTAGGCGGGTGTGCTCGTCAAAGAGGTCGTCTACCTCCTCGGCATCCTGTCTCTCAGGGTGTGCATGGGCCTGATGTTCAACACCCCTTGAGGGTGGGTGCTGCACACCAGGACCAGGTATGGGCAAGTCCACAGGCATTGCACAGATGTCACCGTCGAACCCTGAACCCCCAGTCCTGGTGGGAAACTGCTGCTGCCACCCCTCCGGCTGCTGCACCCAGGGGCTCAGTGGTGCCACTGTTGTGGCCACAACAGTCCCCCTGTCCTGACCAACTACCGGTGCTGCCCCACTGGTGCTGACAGGCACAGCTTGGGACTATGCTGACACGCTGGCCCACATGGCAGCACCAGCCAGAGCCATGGGCGTGAGCTGACCTACTGTGTGTCCATTCCGTGGCACACATATATCACTGCCCATGACGGTCGTGACGTCATCACTGGTGCAGGTATCTGCCCCAGCCACAGCCACGGTGTGCTGGCATCCTTGGATGCCAGAATGCTGAGACACAGGATGGGCTTCCCCCACACCTGTCTCAATGACATCAGTGTGGACAACCAGGCGGCCCCACTGTTGCAATGCTCCACGTATACCTGTGGAGGTGGATGGTCCCTCCTCCAACTCCAGCTGACTGTCCGCAGTGGACAGGCCCACCACCACTGACCCATGCAGATGCACAGGATCTGTAAGGGAAATCAAAGTCACGTTACTGCGTGTGCCCTACCCTGCCCCCCCCATAGACTGACCATGACTTACCATGCAGTGATGGGCCACCACTTGTCTGGAAGCCACTGCCCAGAACTCCCTCTATGGAACTGCGGTGCATGCTTGCAGCAAGCCTGTCCTCTGCTGGTGTGAGCTGCACCACCTCCAGCTGTCCACTGCCTGTTGCAGCACGTGCCACCCTGATGGCAGCCACCTTCTCCTTCACCCTCCTCCTGTCAGTACTCATCTTCTTCTTACACTCCTGCACGGAGCGCTGGTGGCTGCCATGCAGGTTGATGGCACGTGCCACCTCCTCCCATGCAGCAGCATGGGCTGGAAGGGTGCCCCGCTGTCCACTGAGCAGTGGATCCTGATCCAGGTAGGCCTCAAAAAGTGCCTCGGTCTTGGCCTTCATGAAATTGGGCCTCCTCTTCTGCCCACCATCGTTGTCCTCCTCACCCAGACCTTGCTCGGTCATTATTCAGCCTGTAGGAATGGCAGTGGTTACCTGTGACTGTGCAGTCCCAAAGCATTTCCCTGAATTCACAGTCCACACTCCCACACAGCATGCAACTCACCAATAAACTGCAGTAACCGAATATGGCCACTGCAGAACTTTGTCACACTTTTTATAGCGCAATCCATGCAAATTAGGTGAGCAGCAACTTTAATTAGATGCTAATCGCAGTGCTGCTCCATTGAATGGCTGATCGGATGAATAGCATATGATGGCTGAATATCGCGCTTTTGCACTTTGCGCAATTGTGTTGATTGGGCTGAGCCAATGGAGCAGTTCCATGGCATGCATAGTACACCTCACTGCGCATGCCCAGGCTGCTGATGCTGGCGTCTGCCATGCTGATGATGTGCTGTGCATGATGGTCAATGCAGGGCATGGCCACCATTGTGCCAGTGGTGCTATGGCGAAGGTCACTACATGGCGCTGTGACAATGGGCCTCCATAGGCGCAATGGCAAAACTGCACAATAGTCCGCTGTGGCGCTGGAAAACAGGCAACCAATTGCACTATACACATAGTCATCCGATGGCGCTGTGCGTGGCCTTGTGCCAGAGACCCTTGACCCTGTGCCCAACCTTTGTCCCCTTGGCGCCATGCATCCGGCATGGCTGCAACTCTATCGCGCTATTCAGTAACAGCACGATAGGGAATGGCGGCGCTGTACCATGCAGCATTTGCATGTGGGGTACCATGCTGCAGAGCGCCATATTGCCTACTATAGTTGTTGAGATGGCACGCATGAGAGACCCACAATGGAGTGCCATTGAGTTGGCCAACCTTGTGGCTCTTGTGGAGCCATACTAGGGCCTCTGTTTGATGAGGAGGCACTGGATAGGGCCAGGACCCAGGTCTGGCAGGAGGTGGCCACTGACCTGGAGGCAGCCACTGGACACAGGAGGACCTCAGAGCAGTGCAGGCACCGCTATGGGGACCTCAGGAGGAGGGAGCCGGACCTACTAGCCCATCTGCAGTTGCGTGCCAGGAGGGGCATGGTGACACATCCAGGTGGGGGATCCGTCTATGCACTTGTATTGTCCATATGGGTAATAGTGTTGTATGTGTCCAGCACATAGGGGAGGGCTAGTCTAGGGTTGGCTGTGGTGGTGTTCACAGGGTGTGCGGTGGGTGGATCTGGCTGGGTGGGTGGGCACACACATTGGGGCAGGGGGACTTTGCTTCAGGATTGTACTGATGTTCTTCTCTCCTTGTTTCCCCCACAGGCGTGGACGAGCAGCGCCAGATGAGGGAGGAGCACTGAAGGGAGGTGGACAGAGCGTCCAGGAGGGACGGGGACCATCACCGCTGACCTGACCGGCCCGATGAGGGTGAGTGCCATAACTCCATGATTACTGTTGCATGCTGTGTAACAGGGTGGGCAGCAGGCCATGGCCACCATCCATGGACACCACTACCATGCACATGACTTGTGACAGTCAGCACTGTCCAGTGGCACTGCATGTCTGGGAGTGCATCAGTGGTGGTCCATGCGTGCACAAGGCACATGGCTGTGGCACTGCCTTTACACCACATAGCCACGTTACTGTATGCCCATGGTGGTGCTGTGCAGGACATAGGTGGTGGGTGTGTGCAGTGGTCCACATGGCTGTGGCTGCCTGGGTAGGCAGGTCTTGTGGACACGGTCACTGAGGGTGGTCGCACACCATCACAGGGGCATGGCACATGGCTGTATGCCATGGACCATGGGTGGGCTGCGGGGGATGGACAGTCACAAGTAATGACTCTGCTCCCTCATCCTAGGTGGACAGCAACTTCAGGTCATAGAGAGGGGACTGCAGGAGCTGTTACAGATGGTGAGGGCATCCCTGGAGATCCTCCAAAGGATGGACCGACATGGGGTCAGGAGGCGGAGGACACATCGACGCAACATAGCGGATGAGCAGGGCAGATGATAGGCCATCCATGCCCCTGAAAACACCTTCCTCCCCTGGAACCACCCTCACACCCCTTCTTCCCTCTCCTATATGTTCACCCCTGCCCCTTACCCACCCCCACCTTGTTTATGTCCCCCCCATATGTACATAGTTGTGTAAATAGTTTTATCTGTTTCAATATAATTATTTTGATATGAATACTGTGGTGGTCTCTGATTTGAAGAAGGCTATAGGTGCTCAGCTGCAGTGGTGTGCATGGCGTCTGGGGTGGTGCAGTCATGGGTTTGTGTGTATGTCCATGCGGAAGTGACTATGATGTGGGAGTAGCTATCAGTCGGTGTCTGTGGTGTGTGTGTGTTCCCTGTGCAATGGATGACTGTGTGCAGTGGTCCATGGTTCATGCTCTGTGTCCATGGTGCCCCTGTCAACCCGTCCATGGACTGTGCAGCTGACACCCTTGCATGTCTGTGACCTGCAAGGTCTGCTGCCATGTCAGTGGTGGCTGTCCATGCAGGGCAGCCACTGTACCCGTCACAATGCTGAGTTGCCTCCTGTCACTGGTGTGGTGCAAGTTTGCCTCAGGTGACACTGTGGCCTCAGCGGTTGTTGTCCCACCTCCATGCTGTGCCTTGTGTGTGTTGCCGGGGATGTGCACCACTGTCTGTGACTTGTGCTCCATGCATATGCTGGTGTCGTATGGGTCCACAGTGCCTGTGCAGGGTGGCTGGCACTCCCGTGCCAGGGAGGATTGCAGGCTGTGTGTACACAGTTTCCATGGGCCCACACTGGGGGCTTGGTTGCCACGCTACTGCGTCCCTGTGTTATTGTCCCCTTGGGTATGGGTGGGTGTTTGTCCCTGCACTGTGTTGCATCCGGTGTGGTGCATGCTTCCACGCACCACTGTGGGTGTCTGTGCTGGCTGTTGTGGCCAGTGGTAGGTCGGGGTGTGTCACTGGACTACTGTGCAGGGTGCTGTATCACTGGTGGTGGTGTCAGGGGTATGCCCTGTCCCGTGTGGGGTATCTCTTGTGCCGATGCATGGTCAGTCTCTCAGCTGTATCTCGGGGGGATTGTGCATGGTGGCATTGTGTCTGCCATTGTTGCACTGCCGTATGATGCCACCCACTGCTGGGTGCTCATGGTGGGGCTGTCTTGTATGGTTCTGTGGTGCACAAGGTTGCAGTGTCACAGTGGGGGTGGTGGTATGCATGGGGTTTCCTGCAGTGGTGGTCACTGCTCATGGGGGGGTGTCTGTGGGTCACGGTGTAGGGTGTGCTGTGCACTGGGGGGGATGGTGTGGCATGGGGTGGTTCGCCCTCCTTGTGTGGCAGTCTCAGCTTGCTGGTGGGTGTGATGGGGCACCTTGGCCTGGCTGTGGGTTGTTTGCTTGTCTCCATGGGCCGGTGGTTATTCCAGCCCTCCCCCAGTAATGCTGTGCTTGGGGTGTGGGGTCACGATGTCAGTTCTGCTGTGTGTTCCTGTGCCCATCTGTGGCATGGGTGGTGGGCCCCTACCTCCCTGGTTGTGCAGTTATTTTGCTCTGCTGCTGGGGGGCTTCCTGCTTGAGCTATGGTGCATCTGGACTGCTCAGCTGGACACCCCTTGTTGCACCTTAGCGCATCATATCTGCTCAGCTTCCCCTCCCTAGTTGCGCTATGGTGCAGGCGGTGCGATATTCAGACATTAGCTGTTGGCGCAATTTAGCTTGCTCCTATTTTGAATATCGCGTCTGTTGCACATAGGTGCAATGGACTTGTGCTTGCTCCTGCTATTGCGCACTTTTTGGGCGCAGTTTGAATATCCAGCCCGTAGATGGTAAAAAGCATCCTGGAGTTTATTTTGTATGTCTATAACCTTGTTCCCTTCTACAAAGAGTACAGTGCCATCTACATAAATATGATGATTTATCACAGGATCTAAAAACTGTAGAATATTGATATATATGTTGAATAGAAGGAGACCTAAAATAGATCCTTGTGGTACCCCTGTTTTAATTTGTATGATTTGGACCTATATTTACCCAATTCAACAACTTGTTCTCTGTCTGTTAAATATGTTCTAAACCATTCATGCTCCATATCCCTCACCCCATTTCGTGGAGTCTGGGGCAGGAGAACGCTGTGGTGCAAGATGTTAAATGCCTTAGATAGAGCTATAAATAAGGTTCCCACAGACATTCTCCTGTCCAGACTCTGCTGTAAATCCCCCACTACTTTTGTCAATGCTGTATTTGTGCTGTGGACAGATCTAAATCCTGACTGGTGAACATTCATTAGTTTATTTGATTCCAGAAAAATTTTTAATTGTGAAGCTACAACTTTCTCAAAAATCTTGGACACCACTGGTAAGAGGGTGATAGGGTGATAGTTATTTATAATATAATGCTCTCCTCCTTTAAAAATGGTTACTATTTTAAATGTTTTCCATCCTTTAGGAAGCTCACCAGTAGACAAAGAGAGATTAAGTATGTATGTTATTGGATATGCAATGCATGGAGCTGCATATTTCAACAACTTTAATTGTATGTTATCCAATCCTATAGCTTTTTTAACATCCAGTTTCAAGACCTCATCTCTAATTTCATGTACCCTAATGCTTTTAAACTTAAATAATTTTGACCCATAATGTTGAGATATCATTTCCTCCTGTGTTTTATCCATATAGTCAGTGCTATTTGATTCCAAAATTTGTGTACCTACATCTACAAAAAAATCATTAAAAGCATTTACTAGAGTGTTACCCAGGGAAACCATTTGACCATCAATTTCAATCCTTTGTACCCATTCCTTTATGGCACTTCCCATCAATCTAGACATTGTTTTCTCTGGGATTTTGATTTATATTACTATCTCATTCTTTTTTAAAGAATATTTGTTTAGTTTTTCTAGTTTGTTTAATATAACTATTTCCAGCCTGTCTATATTGGTTCCAATCACCAGCCATACCTGAGGATTTTGCTCTATGTCACTTATTATTCCTTTCTTTTTTAAGTTTGTGTAGGTTAGCATTATGCCACTTTTCACTTTTAGCTCTTACTCTTTTTTTATGCACCGGGACATAATAATCACAGATTTTAACAAACTCTTCCTGAAAATACAACCATGCTTCTGAGGCTGTGGGTATCAAATCTAATTTATTCCAGTCTATTCTCTCAATGTCCAACATAAATTCAACATAGTTGAAATATTTAAAATTCATCCATTCAATTGTTTGAACCTGTTTACAGGTTTTTAAATGTTTTCTAAGTGCATAAATAACCTGGTGATCAGAAAATGCGTCAGGTAGAACCCCACTCTGAGAATATTCATGTGGTCGATTTGTAAAAATAAGATCCAATAATGTTGAAATGTAGTTGTTTTTTATTATTTATCCTGGTGGGTTCTTCCAGTAATTGAGTAAGTCGTAAAGCCTCCTGAAAGTCAATTAAACTATTTACAGGTTCCATCTGCAGCCAATTTACATTAAAATCACCTGTTATCAGTAGCTCATGTGTAGAGTTAAAGTACTTCAAAAAATCCTGTAAACTATGAAAAGTGCTATTATCTATTTTGGGAGGTTTATAAACACCAGCACTTAATATGGGTTTAATAAAAGTGATCCTTACTTCAACAAATATTACCTCCAAACCCTTATCTAATGTATTACAGGTTTTCTCCATGATATCCAAGTCAGCATTTACATATACCAATATTCCTCCACCCTTTTTATTTCTATCTTTATCTATCTATATGGAGGTATCACAATTTCTTTTAGTTAACCATGTTTCAGTAATAATTGTAATATCCGGACTATATTTGACTATAACACCTTTAACTAAATCTAACTTATTGCTCATACTTTGAGCATTGAAATGAACAATATTTAGGTCCACCCACCATTTAAGACTTCTGCATTTATACAATTAGGTTGTGTGGGCCCAGGGTTAAGATGAACATCCCCACTTACTAAATGAGAGGATAATTGCATACTTAAAGACCACATACCAATTCTTTTTGAAGCTAAAGCAAAACATTTTAAATAATGTTTGCACAAGTTTTGTTATTTGTAGAGAGAAAGAGACCAATTTTCTGTTTATGGTACAATGTGCACTTGCTATATGCACCTGTTTTATCAAGTCCCTATACATTATGTGTGAAACTACTCCCGCTTGTCCAAATCCAAAACCTAGTAAAAAAAAATTTAAATCCCACGGCATTGAACTCCTATGTAAATGTTCAACAAATTCCATCTTGATTTCTTAATGCAGTAAATTTTTCAAAATTGCCAGATTGAGAGCAGTGTGTAACATAAAACAGAAAATGAAGCAATATGTAATACACTTTCATGGTACTAAGCTTAAATGAATTATTTAAGTGCCAGTAACTTTATAATAACAAAAAAGAAAAAAAATATATATATATATATATTATACATATATATATATGAAAACAGGCATCCTGTCTCCTATTAAGTTATCTCACCCTAACCCCACTTGGTTTATCAGGAAAAGATACAATTCAACGTAAAAGGAGTATCCCTTTAAACCAGCTATTGTAGTTACTATGTATATTATTAAAAAATACTAAAACAATAAAAGGAGAAAGAAGGAAACTGACACATCAGTTCTCTTATCTTCTCTCCTTCACTTCCCAACCCCCTTCTTATCTTCATTCTCGCTTCCCTTATTATCTCCATTTAAACGCTTGAACACTTGCTTTCCCACAACATTTAAACCACTCCAGGCAGATTTATAATAATAGTCCTCAACTGCTTGTTAAGTAATATGTAAGCATTACTTACTAAACAACTGCATGAAGGAACAGTTTATGTTTCAGATTTTTACTGAGTGGTGCTGCACCACTCCATGCTCGTGCCTGAGCACTCATGCCTTACTTAGGCAAGAGCGTTTTAAGGTACTGTGCTCCTCCCCTTCTTGCCCTAGCAACCAATAGATTCCCATGGAGCTCACTCACCAGCTGTTTGTAGCGGCAAGCTTTTTTCAGGCACAGGGGAACTTTAAAATGAAACAGCAACTTATTTCCAACTTAAAGTCCCACTATTTTAATGTCCAGCAGTAAACCCAGCAGTAGAGTTGTAAAATAAATATCATTTACCATCGACCTAATTTTGATTTTACTGTCGGGCAGCAGTGCAGAGATGAAACAATCACAACTGCAGATTATCCATTCAGGTATTTGATGTTCAGACCAAATGATGCAAGCAGCTTCTCTGTGTGGGCACTTCACACAAGTGTAGCTGTCAGCAAAGAAGTTGGTAACATGCTGCTTTGTACTCTGGTGCATTAGCTTAGTCATGAGCGTTTTAAGGTACCATGCTCCCCCCCCCTTCTTGCCTCTGCGACCAATAGTTCCCAACGGAGCTCCTTCACCAACCGTTTGTAGTGGCAAGGAGTTTGTGTTCCTCCATGTTTCCTAAGGCTTGGAAGCTGGGGAAGGCAGTTTTATTTCTTTATTTATCTAAAAGAAATTTACCAGGAAAGACAAACTGACCATGAAGCTCATTTCCAGATGTGTCCTGGGGGAAGGGGTAAGGGATAAATACAAACAAGTAGAAGCACAGTAATAACAACACAACAATACACAGTATGTATAATAATATACATTACCAGTAATAACAACACAAACAATACACAGTATGTATAATAATATACATTACCAGTAATAACAATACAACAATACGCAGAGGCCCAACTATTCAAAAGGGTTGCGCATGGCGCAACAGTGTTGCACCATGAGCAACCCACTGATGCACCCTGGCATGATATTCAAATGGGAATTGTGCCTGGCACAAATCCTGCTGCACCTGAGTGCATCAGTAATGTATGCAGTGTAGGTAAGGGGGGGGCGTGCCCATGCATACTCTACACATCCCGATATTCAGCCCAGGATGTGCTGAGTCCATGCATGGGCAACCCCTACCTGCGCTGCACACAGCTGATCCAAAAAAAAAAAGGAACAATGGCTGGCAACCCACAGGTGAGCTGCCGTATTGCAGGTCACAACACAGCAGCTGCCACCTGTGGGTGACCACCCGAGCTCCGGCTGCACCTGGCTGCACCCCCCATGCCCGATTGTGGGCATACGTACAAATATGACCCTCCAAAATCCCTGGTGGTCCAGTGGACCACTGTCAACCCAATTGTGGGCATTTGTGAAAGAAAATAACTCCTATATCGCTGGTGGTCCAGTGGACCGCTGTCAGCCTGATCGCGGGCATTTGTAAAAGAAAATAAATCCAATATCCTTGGTGGTCCAGTGGACCCACTCACCCACTGAGCCCCACCGCCCCGCTCCCCCCAGTCAGCGGTGGGTGGCAGCACCCCACCCGCCTGCTGCCCCACCGCCCGCCGACTGAAACCGTAGGTAGAGCTGTATGCCCATTGGTCCACAGCATGAGCCAATGGGTGTGCAGCCTGTACCATACTACACATTTCAGATATGTGAATGGATCCATTCACATATCTGGAATGTAATGTAATGCGAGCTATACGCCCATTGGCTCACACTGGGACCAGTGAGTGCTATTCTGACCATCGTAGTTGGCGGGCAGCGGGATGGCAGGTGGGTGGGTACTGACCACCACTGACCGGGGAGCACGGCAGTGGGGCCCAGTGGGCGGGTGGGAGGGGGTCTGCTGGATCACCAGGATACTGGATTTTTTATCAACACTTAAGCCCACTGACATTGACAGCGGTCCACTGACCACCAGGGATATTGGATTTACTTTTATTTCTAAAAATGTTCATAATCGGGCTGTGGGGCACATTGCCGTGCTGCAAGGGGCGCCGGTCCCCGACGGCTGCTGCCTGGCAGGGCGCCAGGTGCAAGTCGCCAGGGATTGGCACACCTGCATGCAAATGGGGCCATAATGACATGCAAATGGCACCATTTGTGCCTTACATACATTATGGCTCCATTTGCATGTGCACTTTTGAATATCGAGGTTGCTGCGCATAGCGCAACAAAACTTGCTCTAGCGCATCCCCCTGCTCCACTCTGGCCACTTGCACTGGTGCAGTGCCACTGCATCATGCATACTGTGGGTGGCCAGGGTGAGATATTCAATGATGCTGTGCCATGGCGCAGCTCCATTGAATATAGCCCAGTCAACGCCCCAGCACAGGCAAGTTGCGCTGAGCCCAGGCTTGCGACACAGGCTGGTGCAGTTTGAATATCCAGACCAGTATGTATAATAATATACATTACCAGTAATAGCAACACAACAATACACAGTATGTACAATAATATACATTACCAGTAATAACAACACAACAATACACAGTATGTATAATAATATACATTACCAGAGCAAATAATAATCTGGGTTAAACATCAGAAGTGTGAAATACCTGACACACAAAAAAAAGTAATGTCGCAAATATAGGGTAGGAGAGAGAGTACACAGAGGAACATGAGAAAGAGATGCTGAGGGTGAAAAAGTAAAGTAGTGATGGGAGTAAAAAAAGAGCTGAAGAGAACAGATTATGGTGGGTAGAGTGGGGGAATATAGTGTTGATGATTAGAAAGGAGTAGAAAGGGTGATTACAGTGGATGGAAGTGACTGAGAAAGAAGTAAAGGAGTGGGAGGAAGCAGTGGAGGGGAAAGGGGAGAGAGGAAGGGGATAAAGTGGGGTGGCTAGAAGTATAGAAGTTGGAGTAGATAAGAAGAAGTGTAGGGCAATGAGGTTAGGGACATTTACAGGAGAGGGCAGTGTAGCCTTGGAGAAGAGGGGAAAGAGAGCATTTGGAAGTGGCAGAGTGAAATGTTAGTGGGGGAATTACAGTTGCATGCTTCCAGATATCTGGGACTGAAGTAAGAGAGAGAATGATAGGTTGAGCAGGGAGGAGATAGGCATGGCAATAGCCAGTGGAGGGAAGTGTTGGAGCTTGGAATCAAGCCCATCGGAGCTCCCACCTTTCAGGGGGTTAAGAGTCAGGAGGGCATTAAGATCTGAGGCAGGGGTGATAGGAAAGAAAGAGAAGGGGGAAGAAGGGAGCGAGGATGAAGAAAGAGGGAAGGGGGAATAGTGGAGAGTATAGAGAGCAGTGAGGAAGCACAGGTGGTAAAATAGGAGTTGAAGGCTGAGGCCACGAATGAGGGTTGAAATAGTGGAGTCACCCACCCTTGCTAACAGGTGAGGGGGACTGGGTGGGGGGGAAGAGGGAGGTATTAATTTGCATAACTTGGATGGGTTGCTAAGATTGTTCTGAAATACAGAGGAAAAGAACTCAGCCTTAGCTAATCTGGTGGCTCTAGTACAAGAGTTTCTCAAAGCACGGTACTTGTTAATGTTGGCTGGCATGCTAGAGGACTTGTAAGACTTCCATGCCAGGTCATGTGCATGGATGCAGACCAAAAGTTCAGCATAGATCCAGGGAAGGTGAAAACCTCTGGCCCTGGTTTTCCTGAGTGGGCATGCTGATCCCATACTAGTAAGAATTTTGATTGGAAATATTGTGGGCTTGATTGATATTACTAAAATAGGGGACCAGTCAGTGGAAAGCAGATCAGTGCATAGTGAGGATAAGTCACTTGATCAGAAGGACATGATTTGGACTCTGGGGAGGTGAATTTTGTGCACACAGTAAACCATGTGATGGTCACTGAGTGTGTCAGGGAGGGTATGATATGGTGTGGGTGAGTAGCAAGAACCCAGTCCAGTAGAGAGTGGTTCTGAGAATGGGGATTGTGGTATGAAGGGACAGAAATGAGTTGTGTAAGATGCAGGGACTTTATGCTTTGGCAGAGTTTAGAGTTAGAGTGTGAAAGTCAATTAAAATTGAAATCACCTAAGATGCAGTATACACCTGCCATGAAAATGGGAAGGGAGAACGGGAAGGAGAGTTATAGGATGAGAAGTTCATAGGCTGCAGGGGATGAGGCAGTCAGCACTGGAGTTTACTGAATGGAGGAAAGGTAGATGGTGGTGCCGCCTCCCTTCATGGCATGATCTTGGCAAGAAAAGGAGTAACCAGGGATGGTGATGGCAGAGTAGGGAAAATTGGCAGAAAGCCAAGATTCTGAAACTACTTGAACATCAGGGAGGAGGGAGACCATGTAAGGTTGTAACAGGTCTATATTGGGTAAGAGACATTGTATACAGTATTGTTTCCATGTTTGGGGGGAAGAGTCCTCTGATACCCTCAAGCTATAGACCCATAGCCCTGCTCCAGTTCTATGTGATAATAGCGACCGCACAAAGGCAATCGCTATTATCCCGACCTACAATATCACCAAAATCAATTTTGGCAATATGCACGATAAGGCTACTGGGAATTGTGCACGCATGGGACAGTGCCCCCCCGCACCCCCCTAAATAAAGATTCTCAGCTCCAGGGGTACATATTTGGGAGGGGACAAATCGGATGCAAAAATTCTAAATCCCGCAACTGCGGAATTGCAAAATTACACACCGCGCCAGTCCCAACCCGGACCTGCTCCACAAAGCCATGCACCCTACCCACCACACCACATGGCTGGCTCAGCAGAAGCAGGTTCCCCACAGGTCACATCCCTTTCCCCATCCCTCCACATCCTGTCGCCCACCCTTTCTTCCCATCGCCTATCCTACAGTCGCCATGTAGACAGTCACCATCCTATGGTCACCCACAAGGAAAGCACATTATATGGGTTGCCATTATGACAGTCGCCCATATTCGGTCACCTTCCTCACGTGCTACCCTCTGCTCACAATACTGTCAGAAATCATGGAAAAATGTGTGCATAGGCAACTCTCAGTATTTGGAACAACATAATATATTGATGGATAGCCAACATGGCTTTCAGGCAGGGAGGTCCACAGACACGACCCTCGTGAATATTAATAATTTTGCAACAACATCTATGAATAGAAGTAAGAACACTGGGGCTGTGTTCATGGACCTCATTAAAGCCTTAGATTTAGTTGATCTTCTTATGTTATTGCAGATGCTATATGTAATAGAAATTCATACTAAACCATTAATTTGGTTCAAGTCATACTTGGCTGAAAGAAAAGTGTGTGCTGCAAGGACCTATCATATCAACTTGGAGAACAGAAAAAGAGGAGTCCCCAGGGCTCTTTAGTATATATGTTAATGAGCTGCCCAATATATTGGTCAACAGTGAGGTCCACCTGTATGCAGACAACACTGTTTTGGTGGACTCCGCTTACAATCACACCTCTCTGGAACACAAACTACATGAGGATTTATCAAAAATGAAAGCATGGTTTGTGGACACAGGTTTATTATTGAATAATAAGAAAACACAAAGTATTTATTTTTTGACTGGCATGAGTAGAGCAACAGATAGGATCCTGAATATTAAATGTAATAAAAGCCAGCAGGTAACTGATAGAACATTTTACAGCTATTTCTGGGTCTTAGTTGACAAGAAGTTATCCTACAAGGAACATATAGAATCAGTGGTAAAGAAAATGAATCAGAGGTTAGGGTCTTTTAGGAGAATCTCAACCTGTCTTACAAAAAATGCTAGATGTTAATTAATCCAGCAGTAATTTTATTTATCTATTTATTGAATTGTTTCACCAGGAAAGATACACTGAGCAACTTAATGTTCATATCACGGAACATCCTGAGGGAATGGGGAGAGGGATGTACAGAGTGAGAGCTCTTAGATACATACATAACAGATGGTGAATACATACATACATACGGTTACAAAACAGGTTTATGGCAATTGAGTACATAATAGGCTGATGCAACAGTAACTGTACTGGCAGTTCACAGGAGCAGCATACATATAGAAACAGTACAGGGACAAAGCATAGGATGCAAGGTTGACAATGCATACATTACAGGCAGTTCACTAGTGATGCAGATGCAGCAGAGTGAACACATAGGATCCAGTCACCCTTTTTAAGAGCTAGTCTATAAGGGGTAGTACAAGTACAGGTGGGGTAGAGGGGGATGAGAAAGAGGAGAGCGAGAGGGAGAGAAAAAGTGAGAGGGAGACAGGGAGACAGGTATGCAAGGAGGGGGTCAGGAGCAGGTGCAGGTAGGTGTAAGGTAATTGTGCAGTGCAGAGGTAAGAGAATATAGGGAGGAGGAGTGGCAGATTTGTGGAGAGAGTGCATTCCACATTTTAGGCAGGTGGCAAGAGCAGGCTTTTTGGCCAGAGAAAGTAGTTCTGCAGGGGACTGAGAGGGTACCAGTGTCAGCCTGGGATCTCAGGGAATAGAGGGAGTAGGTAGGGGTGCCAAGAGAGGAGATATATGAGGGGAAAGATCCAAGCCAGAATTTAGAGATGAACTTGGCACCATGTAGAGCATGCCAGAAGTGTAGGAGAAGGAGGATGAGAGAGCTGTAGAGGTCACAATGATGGGTGCGGGGAGGGGCATCAAGAGCAACATGACAGAAGGAATTAAAGAGAGTCCAGTCTGGATAGGTGGGACTGTGGGGTAGCATCATAGACTATGTTGCAGTAGTCGCAAATGGGCATCATCATCTTCTGTACCAACTCACACCTGGTGGTGAGCGGGATGCAGCTGTGGTTTTTGTAAAGATCCCCAAGCTGGGGTCTTAGTTTTTCCAGAACAGTATCAATATGTACAGAGAAGTCAAGGTAGTCTGTCCAGCCAGATGCTGAGATACCAAAAAGAGGATGAATCCTCAAGAGCAGTCCCATCAAGGGGATGAAAGGTGGGGAAGTGACTTAGCCTAGCGAGTGTCTGGCTTGTGCCAAAGGACATGGAGACTGTCTTCTTGGCATTTAGAAAGAGTTGATGGGAACTAAACCAGAGTTGGACATTAGTGAAGTTGGAATGGAGCCTGGTAGTGACATCAGCAACAGTATTGCCAGAGGTAAACAATACTGTATCATCAGCATACATGTGGATGCTAGATGCAGTGAAAACCAGGGGGAGGTCATTCAAAAAAATGGAGAACAGAATGAGGCCTAGCACTGAGCCTTGGGGGACTCCAGTGGTTATAGGCGGGGGGGGGTAGAGATAGCATCAGCTATTCTTGCTTCTAGTATTGAAGTATTGGGTCTGGTTAACAGAAATGCAAACAAAACACTTTTAAAGAAAATAGACCAAGCCTATTATAGACTCGCTAGCTTTGTAAACCTTAGTAAATGCAGTATCCATCACTGTAAGATCTATCAGGCCCTAAAGTGGCTTGGGTCAGAAGAGAAGAGACAATATAACTGGTTATCCTGCTGTTTGACTTTATTGAAATCAAATGTTGTTCTTCCTTTAAGATGTCTGGTGACATATGAGCCACTTAGAGATAAGGGGCTGGATATTCAAACTGCGCTATTTTGTGGCGCAATCCCTTGCACTGCACAAAATAGTTGCACAGGGGTGTGTCCAGAGCGATATTCAAAGGAGTTGCGCCCTTGAGCAACTCCTTTGAATATCATCCCAAACCACAGCCACTGTGTGGGCGCAGTGGAACTTGCGCCACCTGTAAGTTGTCGAGTGGAGCATTCAACTGCGGTGGTGTAAGTACCATGCGCCATGCACAAAATCCCGATATTCAAAAGGTGACATGCAAATGGGGCCATAATTCATGCAAGGTGCAGGGGGTGCCATTTGCATCTGATTATGGCCCCATTTGCATGCCATTAGCATGCAGGTGCGCCAATCCCTGAGGACTTGCGCCTGGCGCCCTGCCAGGCAGCAGCCGTCGGGGACCATTGCCTCCTGCAGCCCGATCACGGGCAAAACAGTGTAGAATCCCCCCCACCACCCCCCACTGGCCAGATCACGGGCATAGTTTAATTCCCCCCACCAGCCCGATCGCGGGCAGCAATATAGCTCCCGAATGTATCCCTGGTGGTCCAGTGGACCGTACATCGATCGCGGGATGGTATTGAAACCTCCCCAGACATCCCTGGTGTCTAGTGTCCCCACCCACCCCACCCACGAAGCCCTACACGCTCCCCGGCAGCCAGCAGGCGGCAGCATCCCACCCGCCTGTCGCCCGCCGCCCGCCCGACTGACTGCCGGTGAGGCTGACGCTTCATTGGCGCAGGGTAAGAGTTGAGGACGCGGGTAGATAGCAGAAGAGCGTTCAATTTTGTGAATGGAATGTATTCATTCACAAAACTGGACTGTCTTGTACAATATGGGCTACTACGCCCATTGGCTCTTGTACCTGCGGGTGGCAAGCGGGTGGATGCTGCCGCCCGCCCGCCGCCGGGGAGGCGGGTGGTGGGCTTCGTGGTGGGGGGACACTAGACACCAGGGATGTGTTTGGGGGGTTATTTATTACCATCCCGCGATCGATGTATGGGTCCACTGGACCACCAGGGATACGCTCGGGAGGCGAAGCACATTGCTGCCCGCGATCGGGCTGGTGGGGGAATTAAACTATGCCCACGACCGGGCCAGTGGGGGTGGTGGGAGGGATTCTACACTGTTTTGCCCACGATCGGGCTGCAGGAGGCATCGGTCCCCGACGGCAGCTCACCTGTGGGTGGCCCTTGACTTGATCTTTTTCTTTTTTGCTCATAGTGGTGCAGGCGCAGGTTGGGGGTTGCACCTGCACAACTCTGCACAGCCCGGCTGAATATCGGGTTGTGCAGTTTATGCATGGTTCCTCCCCCTCCAGTTCAGCATGCATTCATTTGCATTGCGCTGTTGCTCAGCCTGTTTTCGGTGGCGCAACTGCCTCCTGCTGAATATGGCAGAATGGCGCAATTTCGGACTTGCGCAGGCGCAACCCTATTGCGCATGGCGCAATCCTTTTGAATATCTGGGCCAAGTGGTATAACCTGAGAATAAATGTTTCAAACTTGCCTTATCCATGAGTCTATAATAAGTTTGGTGAAACTGTGTTACAGGTTAGTTTTGCTAGGTCCTGGAATGAGGTAACAACAGAATTAAAAAACCAAAAAAATTCTATAAATGAGTTTCCTTGTAATTTCCATGTAAATGATAAGACCTTGATTGTGTACCAATCTCTTTATGTGTTGTTATATAGTTATTTTTTGAAAATGTTTGTATATTGTAAGTTATGTGTATTGTACAGAGCACTCGTTGAAAATAGGTCTTCCTTCCTAAATGTTTATAAAATAAATGTTATTATCATCATCATCATCGTTATCATCATCATATTCAGAACTCCGGAATACAGGCCAAATCTTTACATATTTCCAAGGCTGCTTTCACTGAGGGTGCATCAGATACTAGAAGGCATAAATCATCTGCATATGCTATTGCGTTATGAGGCAAATTCCTTCCTTAGTTTGTATAGGAGTTACTATGGGAGAAGAATTAAAGGGCCCAATTCCAGAAGATGATACACCTGGTGCAAGGTGATTTACGCCAAACCCTTTGGTGCAAATTGCACCTTGCTCCAGGCATAACGCAAGTCGTGATTTCAAGTCACGGCTTGCACCATACCGTATGTGGGTTGCACCAAAGGTGGGCTATGCCACCCCCTATGCCCACAACCTGCAGCAGCATGGCACAAGGGTGGGTTATGGCAGGAACCATGCCCTAGTCTGGAAGGGCGGCTGCCATAACCCACCTACACCATTCCAAGACCCGTTTTGGCGTAGCAGGGTTAGACCAGCATGGAGGTGGTCTAAGGGGCATCCATCCTGGAACATCAATGGATGCCCCTCTGGCAGCACTGTGAAAATGACATTTCTGTGCCCAGCATGCCCCCCTGCACAGTCAGCCCCCCTATCCCCTCCAGAATTCAGGGACTCCCCAGGTCCATTTTCATACATGCCCTGCCAGATTGCTAGTGCCAACCGGCCAGCCCCCCCACACCCTCAGGCATTATGGGGTGCAGGGGCTTGAGGGGGCAGTTGATTGCGTGCCGTGACTTGTAGCACCCAGGTCCAGTGCACCATTCCCTTGGTGCTAGCCTACGGCTGCCAGTAGTCATGGGCATAGGTGCCAGGGACCCTGCCTGTCTTACAATAGGGCACAGGGTCCCCAGCATAGCTCTACATGGTGCGACTCGCATATGGCCTCGAGTTCGCCATGCATGTTGGAATCAGGCCCCATGGGTCTAAGTAAAGGATATATACATGTGTACAAAGTGGGGCTCAGTGGATGCCCTTGTCCTACACTTTTTCCTAATCTAAATTGGGGCCCACACCACCCATTAACCACAGCCTGTATGGTGGCCTTGTCATATAAGCATTTAAGCCATTGTATGAAGGTGGAAGGGATACCATCTTGCTGTAAGACTAACCACAAAAAATCATAAGAGACAGAGTCAGTTGCTCTTTTTTGGTCCAAAGAAAAAAGAAAGATGCAATTTGTTGGCATTACTCCTTTCAAAAACTTCCCTTAGTAATATTAAATGTTCTCAGATTTGTCTGCCAGATATGGTACAGGTTTGTACTTGAGTAATTAAATGTTTTGCCACTTCCCAGTCCAGGTCCCAGGTCACCCCTGAAAACAGGCACTTGTGCCTAGTGATCCTTACCAGGTTACTAAAGAATAAAGTAAAATAAAACAAGCATTTGTCAAAGCCAAATGCTGTCGCTCTGGCATTGGCTTTGGTAGTGCAGTGCGGAAACACATTTTGGGCAGGATGTGAAAAATGACAGCTGTACTGTTCATAAGAGGTGTAAAAAAATGGCAGTGTTGAAAATGTGGCATGTAAATATTGCAAATTTGCGAAGTTGCAAGGGTGCATGGGAAATGTGCAACACAAGCTTATAACACAGTCATTTTATGGACTTTCGGCACCAAATTTTCAACATAGGCATTTTAGCACCTCTGCTCATGTAGAGTGTCACTGTCATTTCCTCAAACTGTCCCAAAAAGTGATTTCACACAGCGACTGCGCTATTCTGTGCCGGAAGTGCGAAAACACATTTCGGCCAAGATGTGAAAAATGACAGCTGTACTGTTCATAAGGAGGTGTAGAACAATGACAATGTTGAAAATCTGGCATGAAAATATTGCGAATTCATGAAGTTAGGAGTGTGCGTAGCAACTGTGCAACACACACTCATAAAACAGCCTTTTTTTGATTTTTTCCACCATATTTGCAACATAGGCTTTCTGAGAACCCACCTCATGAACACTGCCACTGTCCTTGTGTTAATCAGTCCTGAAAGGTGATTCCACACAGTGACTGCGAAATCACCTTTCAGGACCAACTAACGTCATAATAGTGCCAGAATTCATAAGGAGTGGTCCCAAAAACCCCATGTTGAAAATTTGGTGCAAAAATTCCAAAAAATGCCCGAGATATGCATCAAAGTTGAAAAAACACTATGTATTCCATTATACAGCTTACCGGCATTTCCTCAGTTCGTGGTCAGCTTTGAAGAGTGCAGACGTGTTCCCGGTCCTCCGAAGATCGTCACGCCGAGCTCTGGAGGTAAGTATGGGTCGGGGGTGGGGGAGGCAAGGTGCACAGTGCGTGGGTGCGGTGGTGGGATGGTGATAGGGAGCATACGAGGACCGTTTCTGTTTACAGGTGTAAAAACAACATTGCAGACAGTTTTCGTTTTACAGGTGTTTTTTTGAGGGGGTACAGTAGCTGACAGGGTTGGGCACCCTCTTGGCACATATAGGAGTGGGGACACTAGCTGAAGGGATTGGGCACCCCTCAGCATGGAAGAAGGGGGACATCATGCCAACGGGGAGTGGGCTCCCCATTAGCACATTAAAGTGGGAAGAGGTCAGATGCTGATGGGGATTGGGCACCCCGTCAGCAAACAACGAAAGTGGGGGGCGCATGAGCCGAGGGGGATTGGGCACCTCCTCGGTGACCAAAAATTGAGGGGGGTCACATTATGCCAACAGGGAGTGGGCTTCCCTGTCAGCACATACATGAGGGGCAGGGTAAGCTGACTAAGGGATTGGGCATCCTGGAAGTCAGCAGTTTAGCAGCTACTGTGCCGCCATGTCTGTAGCTGGCGAAGCACATAGGAAGGTCTGCTGCATGTGACGAGCTTTGCTCGCATTGTAGCGGATGTTTCCTTAGATGTGCTTGCCACATTATGTATGCATGGTGTGGCGCCAGCATGCAGGCTAATTGGGGATTGAGGGACGTACCTACTGATGCATGCCCTGCATTCGTACAACAGCAACCGCGCCTCCAAATCTCCACTACCGCAAGATTTTGGCTGTGCAAGCACGCCAGCATAAAAACTAAAATAAAACTTGTAGCAGTCTATTGTTCAGAATTTTTGCAAGAATCTTGAAATCTATATTTAACAAGCTTATTGGTCACCAATTTTGAATATGTTTAATCTCTCCTTTTCTTATAATTTTTTTTTTTATAATTGATTCAAATTTTCACATGTTAACAGGAAATATATAACTTACATCACTCATAATGGGGCTTGCTATTAAAAGGCAAGCCAGGTTATCTAATGTCCCCTTCCAGAAAAGGCAAATGGGGGGAAGGGGGCATGGGAAGGGGAGGAGACCGGTGATATCAGAGATGCTCAAGTGACCAGGGGATGGGAGAAACGTTCCAGTTGGATGGGAGGGCTAATGGGGGCTTGAGGACCTGAAGGGCTATGAGGCTTGCAGCCCTATGGTTGCCGCTTTTGCTGGGAAAAGATTCTCAGCATTTTGTTGGCAAATGAAAAGAAAGGTACTTATCAGGGACCCTAGGCCTTAGGCCACAAAGGGACCCCTGGTTTTTGTGTTTGGGAGAAAGTATAGGGAGGTTTTGACTAAAAAAAGTTATTCTTTTGTTTTCGGGGAGGTCTGTTATCATGTAGGCATTTTTGACTGGTTGGGTGGCCTGGTGGCACTCTGTATGCCATTGCAGCCACAGCATGTGGGCTCAGCAAAGCATGGAAGAGGTTGGTGTAATAAGAAAATACGGACAAGTTGCTTTACTGCTGCAGTCATTTTGAGGGCATAGGGTAGGACAGGGCTATCATAGGTGGATGCCCAGCTCCTTGTCAGAGGAACATTTTGCAGAGTGGGCAGGCGTGTTCCCCATATATCCCCAGCATTTTTGGGGCCTGCAGTGACCATTATGTCAGAGGGGTTGGGAAAGATTTTTGTTGAGCAAGTTTGGTGGTGGGCAGCAGTGTGCTGGGGACACCTCAACGGGAAGCCCAGTTGTTTTGGGTTTGTTCAGCACTGCTGCATGGGGCCAGGTCTGGTGATCAGGAGAAGCATGGGCCACGTGGGCTGTGGGCCACGTTTTCAGCGAGGAAGCTGAGCCAAGGGTCCGGCTGGCTAATTAACTGCCTTGGGGGGATAGTGCAGGTTTGCATCCTGCAGAACAGGCACTTTTTGCACCAGTAAATCCACAGGCCACATGGGCTACTTGGGCAGGGGCACCAAAGGAATGGGACATGGCTGGAGGAAAGGTAGGCCAGGAACTTGACCTGGGTGGGATGGCAAAGTAGACAAAGCATGAGTGTCTTCGGTTGGTGGGCTATTAAAAAAAATATAATAAAATGTATTTAAAAAGGAAATGGAGCTGTTGCTGAGTGCTTGGTATAGGGCTTAATGCTGTAGGTTGTGGGTTTGAATTCTGGAAGGGGAGGGATTTAAATGGATTGTGTGGAAAGTGACTGGGCAGGCTGTGGTGCAGGGTGCCTTAGGTGCTTTTGGGGGAGGGAAGGACAGTTATGGTGTGCTTGCTGTGTGGCTCGGTTGGGTTAGGGTGCATATCTGGACCTGATAGTACAGGTTTCCTTTCCCCATGCTAGATGTTTTATCGAGGGCCTACAGGCTGGGGGTTGGAAAGGTCGTGGGAAGGATCAGAAGCTGCGGAGAAGATTAGGTTGTTGGATGCTGTGACTTCTGGTTGAGTAGGTAGCATTCTGGCTGTGAGTGGCTTGCTGAAGGGGAGTATGGGAAGATGGTCGCTGTGAAGTGAGCAGCAGATGGGCTCGGTGGGGGGGTGACTGGGAGTAGCCAGTTGGCAGGATGAGACAGTGGGTGTGCTGGCTGGGTAGGACAGGCCATGTAGGTTGCTGCTGTTGACTAACACCCCCCCCCCATCAGTTTAGGAGATGGGAGAAGGCTTCTGGGGGGCTGCGGGTAAAGAGAGTTGGAGTTCTGGGTTGCTTTACATAGCCTGACTTATTGATTTTAAACTTATGGATCATTCGGAGGGGTTGGGATACATGAACATTGTGGATACCAGCAACATGGGCATTAGTTTTACATCAACCCAAGCAGAAGGGGAGGAAGGGGAGCTGATGCTGCTGTCATCAATTGCACTTCTTGTCCCACTTATTCAGCAGCCACTAAACCTCACTCCCTAAGCTCAGCAGAAACAGTTCTGTGACATATCAAGCACTGCTGAGCAACTAAACACGGGACTAAGCACCATGCAGGCATGCACTAAAACTGTAAAAATCTTATCATGGAAACAGTTCATGACCTAGTTAAAGATGCAAGGCTCTTTCATAATGTGCATATTATTTCTATGGGTAACTGGCATACTGTGTGCCCCCTGGTTCCAGGTAATTTAAATCTAGTTATATTCTGTAAGTGAGATGCAGCAAGGAGCTGGCTCCACGAGTATCACCTGGGGGGAGCAGGAGTAGCACGTATATCAGGGGTGTATGCATGGGTCAACCACCCTGCCAGGGAAGAGGTGCGACAGTTGGCCTCCAGGGGCTGATACTACAGTGAGAGAAAGAATGGTGAGTGAGTGCAGCAGTAGGGGCAGTGTGTTTGATGGCTACAATGTCCCCATTATGGCACTGCAAGTACAGTAGCCCCGTTTGCCTTTGTGGGGTACTACTGCTCTTTAGTGACTGGCACGTGGGTTGAGTGTGGAGACTCCACCAGGGGACAAAACCATGGAGGAATGAGAGAGGGGCATGACAAAACTGATCGGAGCTGGGGAGCAGCCCAGGGATGAGCATGTGTGGCACGTAGCTCAATCAGCAGATCATTTGATGGGGACAGGGGGAGATAAGAAATAGGCCGCACAAAAGGGTATAAATTAAGAAATAAGTAAAGGGTGGTAAACTGATTCAGCATAGCTTATTAATGTTGAGATGATTCCAAGCATGGTCTGTATGGAAATGGGGCCAGGGGGTGGTGGGGTCCCACCCCCTGTTTTTGTCACTAAGATAAGGGAGCATTGCCAGGTAGGTGCTTCAGTTTGCCTGTACAGTCATAGTGCCATTTGGGGGTGGGTATCCCATGTTGCAATATAAGATCGGTGCTACTAGTAGGACATTTGTCCAGGTGATGGGCAGCATACATAATTTTTGGCCTACGGGGCGTAATGTAGCTTTAGTCATAAAAGGAGTGGGAACCTTTATGCACAGCAGTTGAATGCTGATAGTATTGCCTGGATTAGGGGCAGTCCTGGAGAGGCTAAGGCAGAATTGAATAGGAGGTGTCAGGACCTTGCTGGCATGGTCACTGTTGCCATGCTATGCATGGGCTGGAGCAGGTCAGATGGCTTGTGACCAAGCCAAGTAGTAGTATGGTTCTTCTGTAGCACCACAGGAGGAGGCATGGCAACGATACGGATAAGTTACACAATAGCATCATACAAAGGTTGAGATGGTGGGCGTTATGCATAGGCAGATGAGAAAGGAATGTACAAGAGTTACCTTTTAGGCCATGGCTAGAAGGATCACAATATAGTGGGTTAAACGTAAGGGGCACAGTAGTGTTTTGTGTGCAGACTTTCCCATCTACCATGATTGCAAGAGCTGTTTTTTAACTCAGGTCAACATCAGTCCTGGGAGGGGGAGAATTATATAGGGCACGGTTAGATTTGCCACACAGATACCTGGAATCCTCTGTCACACCGGCAATACTTTTAGGGTGATTCAGTGGAGGTGGGTTGGTGAACTGAACACAGGCAGATGAGAGAAGGCCTAATCCAGTCCAAGGAAAGACTTTCAGTAGGCAATATAGTGCAGAAGATTTGGGGATCTGACCTGCAAAACCTGAAGATCTGGGTTTTGAATCCCACAATCCCCACCTGCATCGGTGTGACCCTGGGTAAGTCACTTAGTTCTTAGAGATACTCACCCTGGTCCATCCACTGCAAGTTTCCAGCTTGAAGAAACGGGGGTGGTGGACAGTGGAGAGGGCCTTAGGAATCCTGGCTGGGCAGAACAAGGGTTAAGGGAGGTCACAGAGATGGGGTAAGAAAGTAGGCCTGGGGAGAACTTCCACTGTTTTTTGTGATTAACCAGGGAGGTGGAGGAGAGATGGTGCAAGTAGCACCTGGGGGGAAGGGTCACAGTATGTAAGGAGAGAGAAAACGCTGATACAGTTACAGGCCACGGAACCTTCACTACAGAGGGAGGAGAGCCTGGGAAATGAAGGGAGCAAGGGCAGAACAAGTGAGGAACATGGCATTATGAGTGCAGGGTGGTGGCCAGCAGGCTGCTGGAGGGGCAATAGGAGGATGGGGTGTCAGCTGATAAGATAGGATAAAGGAATGAAGTTGGTAGGGCATATAGTGGAAACGGGGTATTATGAGACGCGTATCATAAGTATGTGTACTATTGGCTGGGTTGGAGGCTGTGGGGCTCACCAATTTAAGAAGTAAACTGGGGATGAGGGGTGTGCATCCCAGAAATGTGAGGAATTTGGAGGGGGATCTAAGGTACATGGGTGGGCTGTTGGTGACATGTGGCCTCGAGGGCTGATTGCAATGGTACTAGCATTTTAGGGATCCCCGGGGCTGTGTCAGGTCATGGATAGCTCCAACGGTTTGGCATGGCCATCAAGTCTAAGGAATGGTGAGGTTGAACCAAAGGGGGCCCAGGGGCAATGGATGGGGAGGACAGTGGATACTCTTCGCTTCCCCTGGGAAAGATACTTTAGCTGAGGCTATCCAGTTTAGAGAGGAGCTGGGGCCGGTGGACTAGATTGTGGTGGGGGAGGATTTTTCAACCCCAGAGCTAGAAAATACTACTGTGGGTCAGAGCGGGGGGAATATCTGTGAAAGCAAGGATGATTACCAGTGGTGGAAAATACTCGCAAGGGAGAGGGAGGGGGGCAGACCAGCTGGGCATGAGGAAAGAATGAGAATGGGCTGAGAATGGAGATTCGGTGGGGGAGTGCCAGCAGAGAAGCAGCTGGTGGAACCTAGGACAATGGGAGGCGGGTTGATAAGGCACTGATTAGCAGGGAGCTGAAGGACGTTATTCAGAGGAAACAAGCCGGCCATGGTAATACAGGAAGGTTTGACTCCTTTCATACACCAGGTTTTTCTCCTTTCAAAGCAGGGAGACGTGGTCACAGTCAGCTTGGCAGAGCATGGGTGTGGCACTTCCGAGCCCCATACTGTTTGAGCAACAGTGGACCAAAAAGTGACACACACCTTTGAATGTAGGCCCAGTATCAAGAGGTTTGCTGAGCAGGGGAGCATGAGCAAGCAAGAAATATGGGGCCTGCAAACTATTTTAAATGATCCTACAGAGGGCCATTTGGGAAGCCTCAAGTAGAGGTTGAGGAGTGTGTAGGCACATTGGGATTCCAAGTAGTGGAAGTAAAAAAAGGAGGGTGCAGCCTGTGATGCTGGAGCCACTGGGAATTGACAGGATATGAGTCAGGAAGGCTTCCGACCCCAGGGGGACAAGGTAGATTGGATCAATGGGTGGGTAACATGGGGAATCAGGAGGAAGAAGGTGCCGCTGATCAGGGTGGTGGGTGGTGGGGTGAGAGCAGAGGGCCCATGCCACCATAAGGGTTCAGTAGCAAGCATAAAGTGGGTCTGGTTAAGTTGGGGGATGGCTGCAAGTCATCGCCAGGTGAGCAGTATGGCGGATGGTCACAAGGGACAGAGGTCGAGGTACAGTAGGTTTGTAGGTGTCACATCATGGGGAGATTGCTGGTGTAAGGATGGTTGGCCACAGCAATTTTCAAAGGGGACAGGGTGTGTGCCACAAAGTAGGTGGCAGCCCGGCTTATCTGACCGAGAATGTCGAGTGGCAAGGGAGTGAGGGGATTATTGGGTGGTCCAGATCAGGGGATGTTCAGAAAGGAGAAGGGGAATCTGGTGCAGTGGTGTAGCCACACTGGGACAAGGCCTGCACAGTGGCAGCAAAGGGGGAGTCTGAGTTGGGGGTGCAAAGCAGGTGGGGTGCTGGTGTGCCAGGTCTCTAGAAGGTTCTGAAGGGGGAGGCCCAATAACTAATGAAGTTGGTTTCTCCCTTGACAGGTCAAAATGCAGGGGATCTGGGGGGCATGCATTTCTGTCTTTGGTGGAGAGATAGTATCAGTCTCAGGCAGAGGGTGCATTTGAGCCAGGACATGACCACAATAGGGGGCACAGGTAGGGCATCAGAGGCATGTGAGGGCCCAACCACTACCCTGTTGAAGAATTGAGGGTACAGGGGGTTGTCCAGCCTGCATTAATGGTCATTTAGGGGGTACTGAGAGGGGCATTACACCCTGGGGGTGTGCCTGCCCAGGCCACAACAGCCAATGTAAAGGAGGTTGATGGCCAGAGGCTGGGGGGGCCCAGGGATGGTCAGCAATCATATCCCGCTGGGCAGGTGAGTGCATAAGACATAATGGCAAGGAAAAAAGGAAAAAGAAAAAAAAATGAGCACGTTAGTAGCGAAAACTGGATAAATAGGCGGGGGCCTGGTGCATCCCAGAAACATTTTGATAGCCCATGATACTTGCGCTGGGGAAAGGGCACCTACAATAATGGTGACCCCTTCCCCAGCGCATTACAGGGAGGGTTATGGTCCAGTAGGGCAGCCGGATGGGGGGGTTGGTGAGTATAGCACATCCTGTCGCTATATGTATGCACGCGGTGGGGAGCAGGCATGCACAGTGAGGGGCAGGAGGGGATGTGAGGGGTGGTGCCGCAGTGGGTTGCCAAACTGACCCTGTGGCTTGGTGGGTTGGCTGCTGGAGTCGGGATACTGGGTTCGGGTCTGGGCACTGGTGTGTTTTTGTTGCACCCTGCCCAAACCTTTTTTTAATGTTTTCACACACCCCCACACATACACCCCCCTGAAGTTGAGAATCCTTTAGTAGTGGGGTGTGGGGGAGGGAGCCCCTCGCATGGGGGAGCACTGCCCTCCTCCATAGAAAACATTAAAATGTAAGTCCCCAGCACCAATTTCATGTGCGAAAAAGTTTCAGCACTGTGAGTTTGCGATAATGGTGATCGCCTCTAGGCTTTCGCTGTTATCACATACAGTAGAACTGACAATTTCATCCAAGAGAGAGGAGACCTACAGGGCGGATGAGGTGTTATATGTCGGGTAGGCATGCACCCCTTACTGAGGCCTGTTGGGGATATGAGGGTGCTAAGGAGGGTCCCAGGTTGTTTCTAGTCTATAAGGGGGAGTTCTATCATCCTTCGCAAGCTGGAGATGGGTCAGTGGAAAAGGAAGGAGCGGAATGGGGAAAGGGGGCAGGAGGAGGGAGGGAGGCAGCACAGGCTGAGGGCAAAAGAACCCAAGTGTGGAAGTAAGGGGGGGTGTGGGGAGGGATAGAAAGTAGGGGTTGGCTCACAGGTCCGGACCCAGTGAGATGTGGACCAGGAACTTACCCTGTGAGGGTGTGGCCTGGATAAGTGGTTGTATCTGGTTCTGGTGATGATGGGGTGCCAGATCAGAGTGTCCAGACTCTGAAGTGCAACACACAAGAAGAAGAGGCTCAAGTAGGAAGAACATTTCTGGAAGGAAGAAGTGAACTTAGTTTGGTTGTACTGTACTGTACTGTGTACTGTTGAAATATGAAGTTGGAAATGAAAATGTAATTTGTGTGTCTTAATAAATATTGCCAGTGTGCAGCCAGCATAAACAGGTGTGGAGAGATTTATGTCTGGTGGGGGATCATGGGACAATGCTGCAAATGTGTTTATCACTCCTTGGAAGTACAATCTAAGAGCACCTAATCTTAGCTTTATTTATTTATTTATTTATTTATTTATTTATTTATTTATTCAGTTAGTTCTCGGATTAATACCTTTGAGCTAGACGCTCATTTACAGGGGTTCCATGGCAACAGCAAACAACATAAGTACAGCAAAACAATAGACAGTGGTTAAAAAATCACACTTTAGCTTAATACCCCAAAATAACACAATCATGAACAATTGCCCAGAATAATAATAATAACTTTATTTCACTTAAGCGCCTTTTAAAATACCAAGGTGCTTTACAAAAGATTAAAACAGCAATGATAAAATCAGCAAGAACCATAATAAATAGAATAATGGGTCCCTTCATTACATATCACTAAAGGCCTGACACCATAAAAAAGTTTTCAATGCTTGTTTGAATCCCCCCCCCACAGTCGTGCACTCCCACAGCTGATGGTGTAGACAGTTCCAGAGGGTAGGGGCCATGAACATAAATGCACGGGCCCCAGAAGATTTCAAAGACACCCTCGGAATTTCTAGCAACCCCTCATCAGCCAAATGGAGCTGTCACTCAGGGCTGTAGGGAACAAGAAGCTCTTTCAAGTTGTCAGGGCCAAGTCCATGTAGGGCTTTATAAGTCAGTAAACCAACTTTAAAGGTGATCCGCCACTGAATCAGCAGCCAGTGCAGATTGCGCAGCACCGGAGTAATATGAGAGGATCGGGACATCCCCATCAACAGTCATGCTGTAGCGTTCTGCACTAGCTGCAGGCGGTGGATATCAACCCCAGGTAGCCCTAAGTACAGGGAGTTGCAGTAATCAAGGTGGACCAACGTGAGCAGATCCCCGGATGGAGCGAGGTGCTTGATCCTGGCGATGTTCCTAAGATGGTAAAAGGAAGACTTGACAACTGCTGACACCTGAGATCGTAGAGTCAGACTGTCATCAAGCAGCACCCCCAGGTCTTGCACCCGTTCAGAGGTAATGATCTGGGAGCCCCATAGATAAAGTCCAGAGGGCTGACCAGCCCTCAGCCCCTCTATCCGGTAACCTGGATCCACAAACATCACCTCAGTTTTTCCTGCGTACAACTTTAGCCAGCTCAGATTCATCCAATCCTGGATTTCAGCGAGGCAGTTGTTAAATATCGAGAAAGCACTATCTTGGTCAGGTGGGAAAGACAGGTAGAGCTGGTTATCATCAGCATAACAGTGAAACCTCAGGACATACCATCTTACAATGTCTCCAAGGGGCAGCATGTACACTGCAAACAACATGGAGAACAGCACTGAGCTCTGAGGTGCCCCACATGACAGAGAAAGTGGGTCTAAGGAAAAATTCCCAGGCAAAACTTTCAGTTCTGCCAGTGAGGAAGGATGAAACCACCTGAGGACCGTACATGACAGGCCACAGATGGACCTCAAGTGCCCAAGCAGCACCCCATGGTCCACAGTGTCAAAAGCTGAAGAGAGCTCAAGGAGCACCAGGATGGAACGGCTTCTCCAATCTCTCGCCATCAGGAGATCATTGAGCACCCAAACCAGCACAGTCTTGGTACTATGCCTCTTTCAAAAACTGGACTGGAGAGGTTCATAGATGTTATGGATGGTCAAGTGGTTCTCCAGCTGTATCGCCACTACTTTCTCAATAACCTTCCCTATAAAGGGAAGGTTTGAGATCAGTCTGTAGTTGGCCAGAGCGTCCGGGTCCAGAGAAGCTTTCTTCAGGATGGGTGTTACCACCGCCACCTTCAGGAAGCTTGGAAACTCGCCCTAATCAAGGGAGCACTAGACAATCTGAACCAGGACCAGACCGATAATATCACAACAATCCATGATCAGGGAATTTGGGCCCGAATCCAAACTACAGCATGTGGGATGCATACTCTGGACAATCTGCGTGACATCCGTGAACTCCAGCAGGTCAAAAGTACTCCAGGAAGCATGAGGTACAGTGATCACCAGCATCCCCCACAGAGTGAGTCAGGAGGATCTCAGACCTGATGCCAGCCAACTTATTTGCAAAGAATCAAGCAAGCTCATTGCACTCCACTTGCGAAAAAGCTCTTCAGAGTTGCAAACGTGTTGGGTTGCACAACCTGTACACAGTTCGGAAGAGTTGGGCTGGTCAATTCTGGGCGGCAGCAATCTCCCCAGACAGAAATTCTGCTTTCTAATGGGAGATAGCTGATTGGTAGGCCTGATAATGTTCTACCAATTTAAGGTGGTCGGCCTCCAGGGTGGATTTCCACCAGCACCACTCTAACCTTCATCCTAGTCACTGCAACTCCCTCAGGGAACCATCAAACCAAGAGGCCCAAGGGCGAAGAGGGAGAGGACAAACATGGACAAGAGCAATCAGGACCAGTGCCATGGAGATGGCCTTATTATAGGCCAAGACCAAAGTCTCTGGACTCGAGCTGGCCACAGGGAACTCTGAGAGGTCAATCACTGCCACTAGGCCTTCAGGGCTCACATCCTGTAAAGGGTGGTAACTGACCGTCTCCACAGGGGCAGGCCTATGGAGGGGGTGCAAAAGTTGAACCTCACGGTATAGTGATCGGACCAACCGACAGGTTCCACCCACAAATCGGAGGCCTCAATCCCCAGGAGGAAAACCAAATCAAGAGAGTGACTGTGTTTATGGGTAGCAGAGGTAAGAATCTGTGTAAGACCCAGTGATGTCATCAGCTGGAGGAAATGCTGTCCACATAGCAAGAGTTCATCATCGACCCAGGCATTAAAGTCACCCAGAACCATCAGTCTGGGCAACTCCAATGCCATGTCGACCATGAAATCCGCTACTTCCTGTAGGAATTGCTTTTCATCCTGGGTGGATGGTAGATGAGAGTTATCCTACAGCCTACACCTGCTACCACAGTGCACTCAAAAGATTCAGTCTCCTCTACTGGTACACTCGTGAGGCCCAACTCAGTCTTGAAGAAAACTGCCAACCCCCCCACAGTCCAATCTCGAGCGGTGTATCACCGAGTACCCAGCCGGAATTGCCGCTTCCAATGTGGTGCCAGCATTTTTATCCAGCCAGGTCTCAGTGATGCATGCCAGATCAGTTGTTCCAACAAGACCTGCAATAATTACAGCCTTGTTCTTAACAGATCTGGAATTGCATAACATCACTCGAGTTGGACAGGCTTCGAGGGCTGTCCCAGCTACTTGCCCATCAACCCAAATTACAAAAAATGCAACTGGAAACACTAAACAAAATGTTTGCTATATCTTTTTATGCAATCCTAATCAGTCCCATATACCAAAAAGATAACGTGTACCACTATTCTGAACATATTATGAAAATATACAAAAGAGAGGGTAGAAGATTGCTGCCACTGGAGTAGGAGTCCCCCACCCCCCAATATAAAAGAAAAAAAGCCCTCCTACCTATACAAAGTGGCCAAGTGGAAGTGTGGGGGTGGGGGCAGAGGTGGCGAGGAAGGGGATCAAAGAAAATGAAGTGAATCAAAATCCTAAGCTTGGTCTGAAATCATGTGGGGAAGAAGCCATATCTGCCCTAATTCTTTTTCTTTATTTTTAACCAGGAAAAATTACTGGGAACAGCCCTTTTTCAGTCATGCCTGACATATAAATACATCATAAATATGACAAATACAGTATATAAATTAATATTTCACATGTAACAAGTACAAATCAATTCACAATCACACAGTTCAGTTATTGTTACAAGAACAGTGGGACAATTTACCATAACGAGAGGTGAGCATTGTCTTAAAGTGCTTTATGCTTTTTGGGTTAGCATTGGTAACTTATTTAATAATACAGGACCATACTAAGTGAATTAATGTTTTGTCATAGATAATTTCAGTGAGTTTTGATAAAAATAGAGATTCCACGCTATTTCTTGTTGAATGTGGGCTGGTGTGTTTTATAAATTTCCCCAAATTTGGAAATAATGGAAAAGGAATGCCCTGATATGAGCAAAAAGGTTGCCAGATCCGAGTAAACATATGATACTGCTCCACTGCAATATAGGACACACATTCCAAACCAGCTGTTTTAAGCAAACCATCAATCCATTCCATCTGAGTGGGAATCACTGTGGAATGCCAAGAACGTAAAAGAAAACACTTAGCCTCTGTGATGGTGGTGAGAAACTATGCCCACTGGAAGACATTCACAGTTACCAGCCTACGGTTATTCCCCATTACTAAACAGAGAGGTCCAGCTCCATGTCACTTCCCAAAATATCTTCCATCACATGAGCCAGATCCCTCCACCATGAAGGAAGTTTAGGACAACCCCACAATATGTGGAGCAAGGTGCCCTGATCCCTTTCACACTCCCAACACTGAAGGTGAGACATCAATCTCATATGGTATAAGGAAATCAAATTACAATACCATAGTATCAAAGTCTTTAGGTTTATCAGCCTCCCTGCCATATACCTGCCAGTACCCTGCCGATTATTCCAACTAGTGTCCCACTCCTTAGGATCAAGTGAAAACCACAACATATATTCCCATCTGTCCTTTAATTTGCTCGTATCTTGTGCCCTGTGACCCAGTACAGCCTTATATATGTGCCCCAGTTTGTGGAGGTGACAAAGAAACCAAGCCTTTTTGCCATATCCCAAACACTTTATCCCAGACCTCAGTTGATGGTAAAAGAACGGTTCCCTCTAACCTTGTGCTAAGCAAGTGCCAAAGTTGCAAATACTTCCAATGATGAAATGCAGGGAGTCCAAACTGTGATTGAAGCTCCCAAATGGACATAAAGACACCCTGAGGAGAGGAAAATAAATCTGCAACACTTCCAATTCCTGCCTTAGCCCAGGACATTCAATAAAAGAGACTCCCCCAAAAGCAACCCATGAGTTGTGTCATAACAGCCAGAGACCGAGCACGATATCCCCTCTGGAACCTAACCCCTTCCAAGCTACTTCCACATGTACAGATCATATTCCTGCACAGGAAAATACTGCTGTGAGGAAGGTTGGTCTCATAAAATGTGCTGTGGCAGGTTGGGTGCCTCCCAGTCCCTCTCCAACTCAAGCCAACTGATGGAGGAGGCCCACTGCTCCGTATGGAGTCAGAGCCAGACTTGACAGATCCCTGTCCCGATGTAACAGCCCTAGAGCCAGGGAGAAACAAAACCTCCCTTAGTAGCAGGGGTGATCAAATAATCCATGGACAGTCAGGGTTTTTGTCCATCCCAATAGAAGAAAGAAAGGGAATCATAAAATTGCTGCCACCAGGTGTCTGAAACTTTAAGGGGAAAAATGTCTAATAATATATAGAATTTGGGGCAAGCAAATCATGCAAAGGGCTTGAATTTCTCCCCAGAGAGATAGATGGAGATACCTCCATTGAAGAGTATTGCCTCTTAACTTGGATATAATAGGTTGGAGGTTCAGGGCAAGCCAATCTGTTACTTTAGGAGAAATAAGCATTCCCAAATGCCTGCTGGGTCCTTTAAACCACTGCAACCCAGGAACAGGTAAGGGCGGTTGACTATCCGAGGGGCAAGCAGGAGAGCTTTGGTTTATCACAGTTATCTTGAAGTCCTGAAATAGAAGCAAAGACACTTAATAGAGGAATCAAATGAGAAAGAGTGGTGCCAACATTCTGCAAAGTAACACATCAGTGTATAACATTGTTTTATAACAGTGCGGTCCCACATAAATACTTTAAATCGATGGGGAATCCCTTATTGTCCGGGCAAGGGGCTATATGGTCAAAAAAAAAATAGTGCTGGAGATAGGGGGTAGCCTTGGTGAGTTCCCATCCCCAGTGAAAATAAGGAGAAAACAGGCTGTTCATAAGCACAGCTGCACAGGGATATGCATACATTCTTGTAGTTTTTTATCCATTGAAGAAACCAGGGCTGAATCCAGATTTGTCCAGGGTAGCTAGAAAATATGGCATTCAACAGAATTAAAGGCATTTTCTTTGTCAAGAGCCACCACCACTGATGTCCCATGATAAGCATCATTGACACAGAAAAGGTCTGCTAAACAGTGAACATGATCTGCCCCATCCTCCCCCAACAAATCCAGCCTGATCCAGGTGAATCAGTGAGGGTAAAACCTTGGCCAATATATTGGCCAGAACCTTAGCCAACAGCTTATAATCTACATTCAGTAACGAAATCTGGGTGGTAACTAGAACAATGATAGAGATCTTTATCCTTTTTGGGAAGTACCGAGACAACCGCATCATACATAGATGTGGGAAGTTTCCCATCTCCATGCTATTGAGGCAACCTCAGCCAATAATGGACTGACCACGGGCCCCACCACCCTGTAGAACTCAATGGGGAACCCATCTGGACCCTGGCTTTTCCCCCATTTAACTGCCTCATTGCATCCCGAGGATCCTCTGATGTAGTGAGGGCATCCAGGGCCTCCTGATAAGATGCTGAAAGTTTTGGGAGTGTGACAGAACCCAAAAATGCCTGGATATCAGAGTCACCCCCCCCATTCTTGTCACTTCTGTTGGAATATAAATGACAGTGAAACTCATAGAATGCCTTATTAGTACCATTAGGATCCAGAACCAATGCCCCACGGTCCTTGATCACTGGAATTGTCCTCGAGGAATCCATCTTCTTCAATCAATCAATCACACTCTTTATCAATCAAAATCTTTATTTATCCAGGAAAACATCATTGAGCAAGGCTCATTCGTGAGATGGACCTGGATAGAACAAGGTTAAAGATACAATAGAAACAATACATATTTATCTACACAGACAATACAATGGAATACAAAAATAAAATCCGTTTCAAGGTGCAAAACACTACACAAGTGATCATGATGCAGTACAGAACAACTTTGTAAGGATGTAGATGCATGTGTACATAAAAAATAAAAAGAGTGAGAAGGGAAGCAGAGCAAAGGTTAACAACAACAAGTAGGGTTTTATATAGCACTTTGCACAACTGTAACAGCCGGGCAAGTCAGGATGGGGAGGGGATGCCAGGAAGAAAAGGTGATGGGAGGAGGCCTATAGACTAAAAGTTGCCCCACCTTCTCCCCCCTTCCCAGTAGACCTGTTTGGTCCAGGAAAGGCCTAGTTCAGCCTACTGTGTGTTAAGTGCATTTAATTGAAAGTGCAATTCTCTTATTCGCTGTTACAGCAATTTATTCTGTAGGTTGCTTTTATGCTGCTTCCCCAAAGTCTCTGGCTGGGATTGCAAGTCATGCATTTTCTGTTGTTTCACTTTCTTATGAACTGATGTATAAGAAATCAATTTACCCTGCATACAAGCCTTAAGGCCCTCCCAGATCCATCGAGGATCAGTAGCTCCCATGAAATTTGTATCCAAATAAGCCTTCACCTCCCTGCTGTGCCAAGCCTAAAATGAAGAATCTGACAAAAAACATGTATTACACCTCCAGCAGGGGTTTGAGCCCTCACATTGTTCTTTTAGGAAAGGTCACAGGCAGGGGAATGGTCAGAAATAAGGACTGGCTCTTTGGACATGTGGACAGTATCTCTTAACAACTCATGGGAAGCCAAAATCAAGTCCATACAACTACATGATTGGTGAGGATCAGAACAATAAGTATAATCCTGAACCTGAGGGTTACATAATCAAAATGTAGTTAAGCTCCCACAACCAACAAGGATGGAATCCATCCCCTTGGAGCCCCCAGCTGCTCCCCCAACTCCCCTTACCAGCTATTCCATAGGTTCTCAGGGAAGAAATGCCCATATCCACCAACTCCCCATCAGTCCATTGAGTCTTTTTCCTCTCTTGTGGATTCCTGAGGTGGCTTCAGTGGAGGAACTCCTTTAGATGCATATCCAATCTCCTTGTCCATCTTCCACTGCAGTAATGGAGGAGCCCTCTCACTTCTGGTCAGATGCTGAGAACTTTCTGGAAGGGTGCAGCCTTTGTCTGACAAAAAAAACTGCAGAGCCTCTGCAGATGTGCTGAAAAGCTTGCCCCAATTATTAAAGATGATCTTGAGAGCAGCAAGAGGCAGCAGAAAGCATTAGCAACCCATCTTTCTGGCACAGTCCCTTACTGGGTCAAAAGCTTTCCTTCTGTCCACAACTCATTTTGGAAAGTCCTGGTAGAAGGACACTCGAGACCTATTATACCACACCTCCTTGAGGGATCTGACATCCCATAAAATTCTCTCCTGGTCCTGGTATCTCAACAATTTAAGGATCACTGGGTGAGGGTGAGAAGCTCTGTCAGAGTGTGGAAGACCTGAAGGCACTCTATGGGCTCATTCAATTTCAATCACTGTACCAAGTTCCACTGAAGTTATATTCAGATCCGTTTCTGCAAAAATTAGATCATATCCAACACATCTGCTTAATGATGAAGCTGATAAGTTTAGAAGACAACAGGTGGGGCAGGTCTTTGCTGCACAGGGTAATACCAAAAGTAGGGGGGTCATGATCCTTTTACACAGGTCGATCCCTATTAGACCTACCCTGAGTATTTTGGATCCCTCTGGGAGGTTCATATTCGTGAGAGGTAGGCTGTGCACTTTGGACATTGTGTTGGGCAGTGTTTATGGCCCCAATGTGGATACTCCTGGTTTCTTTATGAAATTATTGGAAGTTCTTACTCCCTTTCTGGGTATCCCTATGATTATAGGGGGAGATTTTAATGTGGTATTCGACCCATCTGTAGATAAGTCAGGTTATTCTTGTCATGGCCTTTCCCCAGCCCAAAGGTCATTTAGGGACTGTTTGGACTCCGCAGGGCTCTGTGATGTATGGCATGTGCTGCATCCCAAAGATCGGGAGTACACATTTGTCTCATGAGTACATGGCACCTCCTCGTGGATTGACTGTATTTTTGTGTCTCAAATACTTTTGTCTGGGGTTTTAGACTCAAGTATTGTCCTGGGTCCACCTTCTGACCATTCGGCGGTACTATGTAGGGTTTCCCTGTGTTCCTTACCAAAAAAGGGGGGTAGATGGAAGTTTAATAACCAAATTCTGAAGGAACCTGATAAGGTTGACTATATAGCATCCCAAATGCAACAGTTTATGGTTTTAAATAATAATTCTACACATCGACCGGATATGGTATGGTGTGCTCTTAAAGCGTATTTGAGAGGCATTTTAATCGGCCTAGCTTCCAAAAGAAAAAAGGAGTGGGAAAATAAAGCCTCCCGTCTTCTGTCTCAAATTAGGAACATGGAATCCCGTCTTTCCCCTACCTCCTCAGAAACTTTCAAGCAGGAGTTAGTTAAAGTAAGGGATGCTTATCTTGACCTGTTAAGGGAGCAAGCTGAGTTTGCTATTTTAAGAACTAACACAGTTTACACAGACCAAGGGGAGGCCGGATGGCTGTTGGAAATGCATGTTAAACAACAGGAATCAGCTAGATTTATTGCAACAGTTCGCTCTTTAGAAGGGGATTCCCTTATAACTTCACCTTCAGAAATAGTTGATGTATTCACTAGTTACTTCCAGGACCTATATGGTCCCATGGTCGATCCCCCCTCTCGGGATGAGTTGCAAAAATATTTGATAGATTTGCATCTACCCTCTCTTATTAACTCTCAGCAAGCTACATTAACATCTCCTATTTCTGAAGAGGAAATAACTATGGTAATTAAATCTTTACCGTCCGATAAAACCCCTGGCCCTGATGGATTTTCTTCTAATTTTTATAAAGTATTTTCCAAGCAACTAACCCCCATATTGTTGTCACTCTTCCAATTCCTTCTTTCTGGCCAAGGGTCTGACCCTTTATTGTTTGAAGCCCTGATAGTTTTGTTGCCTAAACCAGATAAGCCACAGGACTTAGTTTCAAGTTATAGACCTATTTCTTTAATTAATCATGACATTAAAATTCTAGCTAAATTGCTGGTGGATTGGCTGAATGTGGTTCTTCCTTTTATAATAGGGAAGGAGCAGGTGGGTTTCATGAGGGGAAGATCATCAGTTGATCATCTACAAACCCTTGCTCATGTCTTCTCGGCCTCCAGGGATGCTGCTATCCCTATGGCTTTGGTCTCCTTGGGTGCCGAGAAGGCTTTGATAGGGTTTATTGGAATTATTTGTTTGCTGCAATGGAGGTATTCAGATTACCCAAGAAGTTTTTGAGCTGGGTTCGCTCTTTATACCTGTCCCCTTCTGCTAGAATTTCTTGTAATGGACTGATCTCCAGTCCGATTAAATTACATGTGGGAACTAGGCAAGGGTGTCCCTTGTCCCTGCTGCTTTTTAACATTTACCTAGAGCCTCTTATCCGGGGGTTAATGAAAGCCCAGGACATTCCAGGTATACCTTTAAATGGGCACGTGGTCAAGGTTGCAGCATATGCAGATGACCTTCTTTTGCAAATTACTAATCTGGCTACATCCATTCCCTCCATTCTTAATATAATAAACGGATTCAGTAAGGTTTCAAATTATAAACTTAATATTGGGAAAACTGTGGTTTTTCCTCTTAATACAGACAAGAAATTACCACCTTTGGGTTTGCCTGGCAGTCTGAGTTCATTAAATACCTTGGTATTATGTTGACACAGAGTGTATCTTGGATTAAGCAGTTAAACTTGGATTTGTTGGCCCAAAAGATTGATCAAGATCTCCGTTGATGGACGCTTCTCCCTCTCTCTTTATGGGGTAGGAATAATTTGATCAAAATTAACATTTTTCCCCATTTATTTTATCACCTAAATATGTTGAATATTGGCCTCCCCCTGTCCTGGTTTAAAAAAATTCATAGTATGTTTTCGAATTTCATTTGGGGCTACAAAAAATCTAGGATGGCATTCCACAAATTGGCCGTTCCCAAAGGAAAAGGAGGGTTAAGACTTCCTCATATAGGGCTATATTATTGGGCAAGCCAGGCTAATAAATATCTTAGGTGGTTGACAGAGACCGATTAGAAAACCTGTCATATACCCGGTCTGGCTTAGGGCCAGGATTAGATAGCATAAAAGCATGAGCTACTCGCTTGTGCGTATTATATACTAAAATAGGACTCCTCCCTGCATCCTTCCGTAACTCTCCCATTGCAGTGTCGATTAAGGCCCATGCCCAGTTGTGCGTTTCTTAAATATGACAATATTAAAGATCTGTCTCAGCCAATAAGTGGTAACCCCAACTTGCAACTTGATAACAAGCCTCTATTACGTAACTGGCTTCCTCTGTTAGGAAATTGTCAGTTAAAAGACTTTATTATGGTAGACGGACAATGGTGTTCCTCCATAGAAATTAAACATAAATTCACGGTGCCTGGAATAAGCATTTTCAAGATTTATCAGCTTCGACATCTGTTGTTAAAAGTGTTTGGGGCTACTCCACCCTTGCCTGCTTATATTAGTTTTCAGGCTACCCTTGTAGAACTGGCTGGAGTGTCCCATGCGGTGTCGAAGATATATAGTATTTTATTCGCATGGGCATATCCTGATAATTTTGCCCCTTTTATTTACTGGTCCTCCCTTTTTCCAGATATGCAGCCAGACTGGTCTCTTCTCTGGCATAACTGCCATAAATTCTTATTGCAGGATAGATTAAGATTAATGCAATTTAAAATTTTGCATAATATTTAATATACCCTGCAGAAACTGGCCAAAATGGGTGTTGTGTCCTCTCCATTCTGTATAAGATGTAAGTTGCAGCCTGGGGACCTTCTTCATATTTTTTTGGAAATGTTCCAAAGTTGCCCCACTGTGGACCACTATAAAACATAGAGCTGACCCACTTTTAGGGCTTTCTGATTTGTTTACACCTGAAGTATGTCTCTTGGGGGACTTGTCATGTATCCCTGTGCTGTGTAGGAAATATTATATGGCCTTAATTTCCATGTCTGTTAAAAAAGTGGTCTTGAGGCATTTGAAAGACTCTGATAACCTGACTTATCTTGAGTGGCTCCAGGAGCTTCTTGCTAATCTCAGAATGGAGACAACCATTGCAAGTCTATTTGGTAAACTTGGGAAGTTCAACAGAATATGGGGTCCTTTTCAAGCCCTGTACACTCTACAAGTATGAAATATAAGTATATTATAGTTCAAGATGTTACTTGTGTGGTAACCCGCTGTGTTAGGTTTTTGGGGGGAGTAGGAGGGTGGGGAGTGGGTTGGGAGAGAATGAATCAGTATTATTCTGTATGTTAATCACAGTCTTATTATGTACAATGTTTTCTGGATTCGTTCTCTGTATTGTAAACTTTAATAAAAGTTGAATGGAAAAAAAAAATTAGATCATATCCCCACCTTTTGACCATTCGGGTAACCCAAACATTCTGATGTGCTCCGCCGATTCTGAGCCTCCACATCACTGATTTTACCTCACAACGAGCAAATGTCATGCTCAGTAAGTCCAGGTCACCTCTTGGTCGGTTGAGCCCAATCTTCAAGCTGGCTCAGGCAGGATTCTACTAACTCCATTCTAGGACTTGGTGCCTCAGTCAAAACTCTTACTGCTGTGAGCTGGACCATGATATGGTTCAGGTCTATTCTGATGCCTCCCATAAAAACCTTGATTTCAAAAATCTCCCAGATGACCAGGCTTAGGTCGGACTCCCATTCCACTTGGATCTCTGGATTTAGCCCTAGAACATCCTCAGTCAATAGGGAGGGCCGATATCTGCACTTTTTCTTGACTAAAGCCCCAGATTTTTCAGCATTGGATATGGTAGCCATTTAGAGTCTTCAAGCAACAAAGTTAAGCTGAACTCAAGCAACAAGGAGGTAGGAAATATTAAAAATCAATGAGCAAACAGGACTGAGCTAGGTGACCGTGCTGCTTCAAGCTTGGTGGAATCACATGACTTCCCCTTCTCTCCCTTTTTATGTAAGAAAATAAGTAGTCCTTGACACAGACTTGGCGGAAGTCTGGTTTGTGAGAATATGATTAAAAACTGAACAAACTCTTGTTTTAAGTTCTTCACAAATTATTTTACAGATTTCATTTGTACGTCCATCTTTGCCAGGGGCTGTACCTTCTGGAATAAGTTTAATTAATAATACCCAGATGTCATCTGATAACAGAGTTATAGGTATATTATTAAAGATATGTTCACTCCCTTGCATAGAAGTTCCACTACACAGAAATGGAGTAAATGAATATTTAGTGACACTATAAAACATCCAGTTATCAGTTCAATAATATTTTTTTCCATTGGTCAAGCTTTCCATTTGTTTTTGTTCTACCCTCATTTCACAACTCTGATATGGACATACTGCACCAAACTTTCCCTGTGTTCCAAATTGCTGCTATTGATGTACAGTGTTAGCTTTTTGCATGTGGTATTCAGTCAATCAACCAATCACTTTATTTACCAGGTAAGTACACTGGGCCAAGGCCCATTTTCAGGAATGACCTGGAGCCTCGTACAGATGCTAAGAAGCATGGTACAAAAATATACAAAACACACATATAAACAAGCATTTGTCAATGCTGAATGTTTGCTTGCTGTCATTGGCATTGGTAGTGTAGGAGTTACAGAGCTGCATAATAGGAATGGCAGTGAAGTTTTGAACTGAAGCCAACCCCGCCACCACCCTGCAGAGACTGACAGGCATTGGGGTGTGCCTTTGGGTCGTCAGGCATAACGGCCATGCCATTTCACCACACCCTACCCTGCAGACACTGACAATTGTCATGGTGTGCCTTGGGGTCTTTGGCCCTTATGCTCACCCCATCCCATCAGGAAATATGGTGAGATGGGTGCTGTATAGGAGAATGGGGTGAACTTTGGGGCAGAAGAGTCCAAGACAGACCTTGATGCCTCCCACTGGCTGCAGGATGTGGAACGGTATGAGCATTACAGGTGAGAATCCCAAGCCACACCCCTAATGCCTGTCAATTTCTACAGGGTGGGGCATTATGGTCGGAAACCCTAACGTCTCAGGTGTTCGTTGGCATTTTCACTCCAAATTTTTAACATGGGTCTTTTGTGGCCCCCTACCTTATAAACAGTGTCAATATCAGTTCATTAGCCGAAAGCTGATTTTGCACAGTGACTATGCTATTTGGCACCACAGGTGCGAAAACACATTTCGAACAGGATGTGAAAAATGACAGCTGTACTGTTCATGGGGAGGTGGAAAAATGGCAATATTGAAAATCTGCAGTGAAAATATTAAAAAAACTGGTGAAGTCACGAATGTATGTAGAAACTGGGCAACGCACACCCATAATACAATTAGTTTGGGGATGTTTTATAGAAGATTGTCAACACAAGCATTTTGGAACCCCCGCTCATAAACAGTGTCACTGTGATTTTCTTAATCTGTCCCGAACAGTGATTTCCCACAGTGACCATGCATTTCTGCGCTGGAAGTATGAAAACACAATTCAGCCATGGTGTGAAAAATGACAGCTGTACTGTTCATAAGGAAGTGTGGAAAAATGCCAGTGGTGAAAATCTGGACTAAAAATATTAGTAATCCATGAACGTACGAGGGTGCATGGAAACTGTGCAATTTTTGCTCATAACACAGTCATTTTATGAACTTTTTTCACCAAATGTTTAACATAGCCATTGTAACACCTCTGCTCATGACCAGTGTCACTTTTCTTAATCAGTTTTTTTAATCTGTCCCAAACATTGATTTCGCACACCGACTGCGCCATTGTGTGCTACATGCACGGAAACATGTTTTGGGCAAGATGTGAAAAATGACAGCTATACTTCTCATAAGGAGGTGTGGTAAAATGGTGATGTTGAAAATCTGGAGTGAAAATAGTGAACATTCACGAATGTACGAGCATGCATAGGAACAGCGCAACACATGCTCCTAAAACATTCATTTTGGGGAATTTTTTCACCAATTTTTTAACATAGCCATTTTAACACTTCTGCTCATGAACAGTGTCACTGTGATTTTCTTAATGTGTCCCGAACATTGATTTTGCACACCGACTGCACCATTGTGCGATACATGCGCGGAAACACATTTTGGGCAAAATGTGAAAAATGACAGCTGTACTGCTCATAAGGAGGTGTGGTAAAATGGCGATGTTGAAAATCTGGAGTGAAAATATTAAAAATGCGCAAACTTATGCGTGTGGGTAGGAACAGCGCAGTGCATGCTCATAACACAGTTATTGTATGGAGTATCGTCACCAAATTTTAAACATAGGCATTTTAGGACCTCTGCTCATGAACAGTGCCAGTGTCAGTTTCTTAATGTGTGCAGAACACTGATTTCCCACACCAACCGCTCTAAATTCTGTGCTGCAAGTACGAAAACACATTTCATTCAGGGTGTGAAAAATGACAGCTGTACTGTTCACAAGGAGGTCTGAAAAAATGGTAATGTTGAAAATCTTGGTTGAAAATATTGCAAATTCACAATGTTATGAGTGTGCGTAGCAACTGTGCAACGCACACTCATAAAACAGTCATTTTTTGGATTTTTCCCACCAAATTTACAACATAGGCTTTTTGAGAGCCAACCTCATGAACACTGACACTGTCGTTTTGTTAATCGGTCCTGAAAGGTGATTCCGTGCGGTGACTGTAAAATCACCTTTCCGGGCAGATTAATGCCATGACAGTGAAAGAATTCATGAGAAGGGGTCCAAAAAACTCCATGTTGAAAATTTGGTGGCAAAATTCCCAACAATGCCTGAGCTATGCATTAAAGCTGAAAAAAAACTATTTATTACATTATACAGCTTACCGGCATTTCCTCAGTTCGCGGTCAGCTTTGAAGAGTGCAGACGTGTTCCTGGTCCACCGAAGATCATTGCGCCAGACTCTGGAGGTAAGTATGGGGTGAGGGGAGTGTGGGGAGGCAGGGTGCGCAGTGGGTGCGGGGCCAGGAGACCACCGAGGGACAGTTTCCTTTTTTACAGGTGTAAAAAAAAAGACTTTGCAGGACCGTTTTTTATTTACTGTGGCATGTGGCATGCTGTGGTGGGCTCCCAGTGTGCCACCGGAGTCTTGCTTTTGGTGGGGGGCAGCTGTAGTTGACGGGGGATTGGACACCCCCATCAGCAAACAACAAAAAGGGGGGAATTCCTTTCTGCCAATGGGGATTGGCCACCCCCGTCGGCAAACAACAAAAGGGGGGGTTTCCTTTCTGCCAACAGGATTGGGCACCCCCATTGGAAAACATCAAAGGGAATTCTTTCTGCTGACGGGATTGGGCACCCCGATGGCAGACAATAAAATGGGGGGGGTTACATTATGCCGATGGGAGGTGGGCTTCCCCGTCGACAGATAAACATGGTGTGGGGGTTATATTGTTTGTGAACATGGTGGCAAGCTGCTGCCATGTTCACAAACAATATCAGGGTTCCTTAATCCTGCCCTGCAATGATGGGTCGCTCCCTCATTGCAGTGGATGGCTGACAGTAAAATGACGAGGGGGCCCCTGATTGCAGCGGCTAAATTATCACAAGTTGGTGGCAACATTCCAAACTACTGTCACCGGCTGTGTCCCCCATTATTGGTGGACATCACACATGCCCCAAAATGCCGTGCCACTGTAGGTCTCAACAGTGCCGCACCTCCAGAACCTGCTTTGGCACCAAGCTGCCACAATATGTTTCTTGCGCTGCGTGCAAGCAAACATAAAAGTGCAGTAACAATTAACATTTTTAAAAAACAATTACAAATAGCTTGAGATTGCAAATAATTGAAAAAACATTTTTTTAAAGATAGCTTGACCAATAATAATTTTACAATCCTGAGGCAAAGAGTTCAACAATTTAGGACAAGCGACTAAAAAAGCTCTTTGCTGTAAAAGCTGTAATTCTGGGTAGAACTAGGCAAAAATGGGAAGATGAGCATAATGTTCTAATTTCTTCCCTAAATCCAATAAGAGTAAATGTATTTATTTCAATCAAGGATTAGAAAATACCTTTGAGCACAGAGGAGCTCATTTACAAAGGTTCCATGTCAGTAATGGGGAGGGGGTTACATAACAGACAGAATATAAAGCACAATAACATGTACAGATAATATCAAATACAGTGAACAGTAGAACAGCACAATACATAGTAAACACAGGTGATTGCAATTAGATACATAGTTGGCTTTCTAGGACTTTCTAGGCAAAAACATGGGTGGGTAATCCCATTTGGGAATAGTAAGGGAAGGGTGAGTCGGGGATGAAGAGTAGCAGCAGGACAGAGAACAAGGGGGAGAGGATGCTGCCGGGCGGCATTGTCAAGCATGTTCAGTGAGGCAGGAAGGGGTAGAATGGGTGGGAGCAGGGCAGGCACAGAAGGAGAAGGTGACAGGAGAGGAGGGGATAGTGAGGAGTGGGGAGGGAGGGAGGGACAGGGGAGGAAGAAACGTGTGGAAAGATTCAGTCAGGGGTCATAGTGGGCGAGTTAGTGGGACACAGTAGGAGGGTCAGGACATGACGGGTAGGGAGGAGGGTGAGAGAGGTGATTGAGCAGGGGAGGAAGGATGCAGCCAGGGGCCTTGTCAAGGAGGCTGAGGAATGCAGAACTAAGGAAATGTATATTCAAGCCTAAGTAAGTTATTAAGCAAACAGCCTAAACTATATTTAAAATTTAGTATAGGAGGTAACCACCCTAGTTTGTTACAGAGAACACAATGATGGGTTTTGTAAGGCTTTGCTGTGACGAATCTACAAACTGAGTTATATGTTTTAACTAAATCTAAATCACTAACTGTTAGGTTAGTAAAAAGAAATGAATTATAGTTCACAGATTATAATAAAACACTTTTAGATATAGCTTCCATGGTTAGGCAATCCCTGACCCTATATAAAGCACCAACTTTCTGGTTAACAGCTTTAACTACACTTTTAATATGAGCAGAACACATACAATTAGGATCCAATAATCGGCCAAGGTACTTAACCTCAGTAACATGTTGCAGCATTACTCCAGCAAGATCAGATGTGTGTAATGGTTGAGCCTTTTTTGATTTGGGTTTAGAACCCAATAAAATGCTTTGTGTTTTTTAGTATTTAATGCCAATCGATACTGATATAACCATGTATCCAAAGCTTGAAAATCATTATTTAATGAGTCATTTATTTCTGTGACAGAAGTCAAGCTAGAGAATAATACGATCTCATCAGCATAAAGAAGTTGTTTAGATTTGATTGGAATTTTAGAAATTGGATCCACATAAATGGAAAACAGCAAGGGTCCAAGTATGGACCATTGAGGTACTCCCTGTTCTAATAAACGTGAACCAGACATAGCTCCACCAAAACAAACCCTCATTGGACATCCTGAAAGATAGCTTTTTATCCAGTCACAGGAAATATCTGCAAGGCCCATGTCCTTCAGTCTCTGGAGCAGCATGACATGATTAGCCAAGTTGAAGGCCTTAGATAAATCAATAAATACCACACCAGTATTCTACTATTTCTTTCTTTATATGGCTAATTTGGGAACTATAGTCATCCCTAGTTTCAGAAGACAATGTGAACAATTTTTATGTTGATTGTGCGCATGCGCAAGAAACATACTGCATCAGCTTTCTCCACAAGCAGGTTGTGGAGGCATGGCACTGTTATGCCCAATGCCCCCACAGCCTGCAGAGGACTGTCCCCCATCCCCCAATGCCATGGCACACTGCTGCTGACACTACTTCAGCCAGCATGCCACAACTTTCTAAAAAATCAGCCTCTGTAATCAGGGGCCACCTCGTCATTGCAGCGTCAGCCATTCGCTGCAATGAGGGAGCCACCTGTCATTGCAGGGTGGTATGTAAGACCCTGATGTTGTTTGTGAACATGGCAGAGGCTTGCCGCCATATTCACAAACAATATCTACCCCCCCATGTTTATTTGCCGCAGCCCCGCTTTTATTGTCTGCCGACAGGGTGCCCAATCCCCCATCGGCTACAGCTGCTCCCCCCCAAACAAAACAGGACTCCGGTGGCATGCTGGAAGCCCACCCCAGCATGCCACATGCCCCTTTGGTTGTTTGCCGACGGGAGTGACCAATCCCCCATCAGCTACAGCTGCCCCCCAAAGCAGGACTCCAGTGGCATGCTGGGAGCCCACCCCAGCATACCACATGCCCCTGTAAAGTGAAAAACGGTCCCACAACATGTTTTTGTTTTTTTTGCTCTGAAAAAAAGGAAACGGTCCCTCATAGTCTCCCTGCATCCCCCCCACAACCCGTGCTCACCCACTGCGCACCCTGCCTCCCCACACCCCCCCTCACCCCATACCTCCAGAGCTCAGTGCGACGATCTTCGCTGGACCGGGAACACGTCTGCACTCTTCAAAGCCGACCGCGAACTGAGGAAATGCCGGTAAGCTGTATAATGTAATAAATAGGGTTTTTTCAACTTTAGTGCATATCTCATGCATTTTGGGGAATTTTTGCACCAAATTTTCAACATGGGGTTTTTGGGGCCCCTCCTCGTGAAGTGCTAAGCTGTCATGGTGCTAATCGGGCCTGAAAGGTGGTTTTCACGGTCACTGTGTGGAGTCACCCTTTGTGGCTGATTAACGAAATGACAGTGCCACTGTTCATGAGGTGGGCTCTCAAAAAGCCTATGTTGCAAATTTGGTGGAAAAATAAAAAAAAAATGACTGTTTTATGAGTGTGCGTTGCGCAGTTGCTACGTATGCTTGTAACTTCGTGAATTTACAATATTTTCAAGCCAGATTTTCAACATTGGCATTTTGTCACACCTCCTTGTGAGCTGTACAGCTGTCATTGTTCACATCCTGGCCAAAATGTGGTTTCGCACTTCCGGTGCAGAATAGCGCTGTCGCTGCGGGAAACCAGTGTTTAGGACAGATTAAGAAAATGACAGTGACACTGTTCATGAGTAATGGTTCTAAAATGCCTATGTTGAAAATTTGGTAATGATACTCCATAAAATGACTGTGTTATGAGCATGCATTGTGCAGTTGGCACGCACGCTCGTAACTTCGCAAATTTATATTTTCACTCCAGATTTTCAACGTTGCCATTTTCCCAGACCTACTTATGAACAGTACAGCTGTCATTTTTCCCATCCTGGCCGAAATGTGTTTTCGCACTTCCAGCACAGAATAGAGCGGTCGTTGTGGGAAATCGCCATTCGGGACAGATTAAGAAAATGACAATGATACTGTTCATGAGCAGAGGTCCTAAAATGCCTATGTTGAAAATTTGGTGATGATAGCCCATCAATTGACTGTGTCACAAGTGAGCGTTGCGCACTTCCACACACTCTTGAAACTTCGCAGATTTGTAATATTGTCAAACCAGATTTTCAACAGTGCCATTTTTTCACACCTCCTTATAAGCAGTACAGCTGTCATTCTTCACATCCTGACTGAAATGTGTTTTCACAGTTCCGGTGCAGAATAACGTGGTCACTGTGGGAAATCAGTGTTCGGGACAGATTAAGAAAATGACAGCGGCACTGTTCAGGAGCAGAGGTCCTAAAATCCCTATGTTGAAAATTTGGTGACGAAACTTCATAACATGACTGTGTTACAAGCGTGCGTTGAACTATTTCCACGTACCCTTGAAACTTCACAACTTTGTAATACTGTCACGCCACATTTTCAACAGTGGCATTTTTTCACAACTCCTTATGAACACTATAGCTGTCATTTTTCACATCCTGGCTAAAATATGTTTTTGCACTCCTGCCAGACAATAGCATGGTCACTCTGGGAAATCAGTGTTTGGGGCAGATTAAGATCGACCGAGTGGGGGGGGTGACCGAGCTCAACGGAGGTCTGTTGGGACTGCTGTGGATTAGTTTATGGGCAAACAAAGGCCCCAATACAAGAGCCCAGTACAAAAGGGCATCCTGCAGCACTGGGAGAAACAGAAAGAGAGAGAGACAGAGCGGTAGTGAGCAAGCTCAACGGAGCTCTAGTGTGACTGCTGCAGATTTGTTTGTGGGCAGAAAATGCGGCAACGCAGGCAGGAGCCCAGTACAAAAGGTCAGCTTGCAGCGCCAGCAGAAACGGAATGTGAGAGTGACAGAGGGGGAGTGAGCGAGCTCAGTGAGCTGTAAATGGGACTGTTTCAGATTTTTCTGGCCAGAAAGCCACTAATGCAGGCAGGAGCTCAGTACAAAAGGGCAGCCTGCAGCACCTGGAGACACAGAACGAGCGAGTGAGGGAGGGGGAGTCAGTGAGCTCAACAGGGCTTTGTTGGGACTGCTGCAGATTTGTTTGTGGGCAGAAAAAAGCAGCAATGCATGCAGGGGCCCAGTCAAAAGGGCAGCCTGCAGTGGCAGGACAACCAGAATGAGCGAGTGAGTGAGCTCAACAGAGCTGTATTGTAACTGCTGAAAATTTCTTTATGAGCATAAGAAGGCAGCAATGCAGGCAGGAGCCCAGTAGAAAAGGGCAGCCTACAGCACCGGCAGAACAGAATGAGTGAGTGAGAGAAGGGGAATGAGCGAGCTCAACAGACCTTTGTCGGGACTACTGCAGATTTCTTTGTGGGCAGAAAAAGGCACCAACAGAGGCAGGAGCCCAGTACAAAAGGGCAGCCTGCAGCGCCAGGAGAACCAGAATGAGTGTGTGTGACAGGGGGAGTGAGCGACCTCAATGGAGATCTGTCAGGACAGCTGTGGCTTTCTTTGTGAGTAGAAAAAGCCTCCAACACAGGCAGGAGCCCAGTACAAAAGGGCAGCCTGCAGCGCCAAGAGAAACAGATTGAGCGAGTGAGAGATTGGGAGTGAGCCACCTCAATGGAGCTCTGTTGGGACAGCTGAGGATTTCTTCCTCAGCAGAACAAGGTACCAATGCAGGCAGCAGCCCACTACAAAAGAGCAGCCTGCAGCACTGGGACAAACAGACAGCCAGTGAAAGAGGGCCAGTGAGCGAGCTCAGCAAACCAACGCAATCAACATTCAGCATTGACAAATGCTTGTTGTAACTGTTTCCTACGAAACAAATATTTAAAGTAACATTTTTACGTTGTTTCTTTTTACTCAGTTTTCTAAGTTACTGACAGAGTTCAATTTTAATATTTTCCCACTGGATGGAGTGGTCATCATAGAAAATAAGAATTGAGTTTCTTGCTGCTGAGTGGGCTAGAATTGCTTGCATTATCGTTTCTTCTTGTAATAAGGTAGAATTACATTTACTTATTCTGGGGCGCTGAACCTTTCTATTATAGTTAGTTGAATCATATTATGATCTGAAAACTCAGTGAGTCTTATTTCTGCAGTGAGTATTTGAAATCCGGCAGAGGAGAACAAATAATCTCTTCTAGTTGCAAATGCACCTTTATGAAAAGTGGGATCTCATCTACCCATCAGGGAATAGCAGGCATCATGTAAACCTGAAGGTTTTATCAGGATATTTAAATAGATAGTAGAACAGATTTTTTTTTCAGTTTTTGCATGTTTACCCTTGTCTTGAATAGAAAGTAAGTAGGTAAGTAAAAGTAAGTAAAATTTATTTTGTAAGCGCTTTTCAAAAACCAAAGCGCTGTACAAGTAAACAGACATTAAATTACAAACTATAACAATAACAACAATAATAACAATAAAATCACAGTAAAAATCACTCTCCATACGCTTTCAGGAATAAATAAGTTTTTAACTCTAACTTAAAACTCTCGACGGTCAGGCAGCTTCGTATCCGATGAGGTAGAGAATTCCACAGGGTGGGGGCAGCGTAAGAAAATGCACGTGCCCCAGATGTTTTTAAACGAACCCTGGGAATCTCTAGCAATCCCTCGTCGGCGGATCGGAGTGAACGAGAGGGACAGTAGGGAGTAAGGAGATCTTGTAGGTACTGCGGTCCCTGTTCATGTAGGGCTTTGTAGGCCAGTAACCCGACCTTGAAGGTGATCCGCCACTGAACCGGCAGCCAGTGCAGTCTGCGCAGCACAGGCATAATATGACTGCTTCTGGATGTCCCAGTCAAAAGCCTGGCTGCTGCATTCTGCACCAGCTGCAAGCGGCGGATATCAACCTCTGGTAGCCCTAGGTACAGGGCATTGCAGTAATCAAGGCGAGAGGTCACAAAGGCATGGACCAATGTAGGAAGGTCATACGGAGGAACTAGGTGTTTCACCCGGGTGATATTCCTAAAATGGTAAAAGGAAGATTTGACAACGGATGACACCTGCAATTTTAGGGTCAAACCGTTGTCAATAATAACGCCCAGATTAAGCACCCAGTCTGAGGTTGGGAGCTGGGCACCATCGAGCCATATGCCCGATGGAAGCCCAGCCCTGCAACCCGCCTCAAGGCGACCTGGGTCCACCACCAACACCTCAGTCTTATCCAGGTTTAACCTCATCCAGCTGGCACTCATCCAATCCTTAATCTCGGATAGACAGCTGTTAAGCATAGAGACTGCATCTTCCTGTCCGGGATTAAAGGACAAATACAGCTGGGTATCATCTGCATAGCAGTGAAAACCCAAACTGTATCGCCTAATAATGTCTTTCAATGGCGGCATATAGATAGCGAACAACATGGGTGCCAAAATGGAGCCCTGCGGTACCCCACAGGACAGGAAGATGGCATCAGAGGAATAAATTCCGGTGACAACCCTCTGTCTCCGTCCCGTGAGGAAAGATCGAAACCAATGCAGAACTGTACCAGACAGTCCACAATAAAGCTGCAGGCATTCCAAAAGCACACCATGGTCCACAGTATCAAATGCTGCAGAGAGATCAAGAAGGACTAAGATAGTACGAGCCTTTCGATCTCTCGCAATCAGGAGATCATTTAAAACCCGGACAAGGGCAGTCTCAGTGCTATGTCTTTTCCTAAATCCTGATTGAAGAGTATCATAGATACTGTGATTTGTAAGATGGTCATCCAGTTGTAGCACAACCAGATTTTCAATAACCTTACCCACAAAGGGCAGGTTAGAGACAGGTCTGTAGTTAGCTAGACAGTCCGGATTCAGTGAAGGCTTTTTCAGGAGTGGTCGAATGACTGCCTCCTTTAGGGGATCAGGAAAGATCCCCTGCTACAAAGATTTCCAGACAATTTCAGCAAGGATCGGGCAGATAGTATCTATGCAACCTAATAATAGTGACGTAGGGCCCAGATCCAAACTACAGCTGGTTGGGCATACAGTCTGGACAATCCTCACAATATCCATGAATTCCTACTTACCAAAGTTAGACCAGGTGACACAGGTATTTGTTTCCCCTCGCCGATCACCGCAAACCCTTAAAGAGTGAGCCTGGCTAATATCCGACCTAATGCTCGCAATCTTATCATTGAAGAACCAAGCAAGCTCATCACACTTTATTTGTGAAAAATATCTTCCAGACTGTAGACAGACTGGATTGCACAGTCTGTCGACAGTCCGAAAGAGTTGAGCTGGTCGGTTCCAGCAAGTCAGTCCAGAAAGGTCACAGTTGAAATCACCCCCTGAATACTACCTATATAATGTGAAGAATAAAGGTATCGTTGTACAGAGTTTCAACAATTCTATCCTTTCTGCTTTAGAATGAGGAGCATAAAGGTGTATGAATCTATATAAATATTGTTTGTCCTAGTTTTGAAAATCAAAACTCTACCTGGGACCAAGTCAATTAGGTTGATGACAGTAACATTTAACTTAAGAACAAGGATACCTACAGTACCCCAGAATGTATTTTTGGCCCAGTGGACCAATAGGATGGACCCATGTACCATGCACACTTAGCATTTCCAATATCAGATAAGAGCCCAGATATTCAGACTGCGCCAGGCAGTGGCGCAAGCCTGGGCGCAGCACAACTGGGAAGTGCCGGTGCCAGGGCCAGGTAATATTCAATGGTGATGCACCATAGTGCAGCACCATTGAATATGGCACACACTACACATTGCACAGTGGCACTGCGCCAGCACAAGCCAAAGATAGGGAGAATGGGGATGCACCAGTGCAAATGCAGTTGCACTAGACGCATCATCGTGATGTTCAGCTGGGGGGGAGCAAATGAGACCATAATATATGCAAGGTGCAAATGGGGCCACTTGCATGTCATTATGGCTCCATTTGCCTGCCTTGTGCAGGGCAGCCTGGCGTCTTGCGCCTGGCACCCTGCACAGCATGAGTGTGCAGTGGGTGTCCTGGGGCATCTCCCGCCCCGTAGCAGAACAAACAATCCCTGGTAGTCTAGTGACCCCCCAGTCCCTGATTCACCGATAACTGTAATAAAAGACCATCCATGGTGGTCTAGTGGTTCCCCCACCCGATTCCTTGAGAACTGTAAAAATGACCGTCCCTGGTGGTCTAGTGGAACCCCCCCACCCATTGCCGCGATTGTGGTAATCCTCCATAAATAAATGCCCTGGTGATCTAGTGGCACCCCCACCCTCCCACCCAGACAGGACCCCTTGCCCACCCAGCTCACCCCCCCCATCATCGGCTGGTGGCTGTAACCTGCCTGCATACCACCCATCCACTCGCTGAATGACAGGTACAGAAGTCATTCACGTATTTGGGACTGACTAGTACAGTATGCTCTGCAAGCCCATTGGTCCACATTGGGGACCAATGGACTTACAGCCCATACTGTACCTGTCATTTGGTGGACGGCCGGGCGGTAAGCAGGCAAGTTGCAGCCATCTGTCATGATGGGGATGGGGTGGGTAAGGGGTCCTGTGTTGGTGGGAGGGTGGGGTGCCATGGGATCACTAGGGCAGTTATTTACAGAGGATTACCACAATCGCTGCAACGGGTGGGGGGGTTCCACTAGACCACCAGGGATGGTCATTGATTATATTTCTCAGGAAATTGGGTGGGAGGGGGAACACTAGGCCACCAGGGATGGTCTTTTATTACATTTAGCGGGGAATCGGGGACTCGGGAGGGGGGGTACCACTAGACTACCAGGGACCAGGTGTTCCTACATCTACCATGATAGCGGCAACAGGTGGGGGGGTTCCACTTCACCACTAGGGTTATGTGTGTGCTTGCCGACGGTGTTCTGGGTGGGTGGGAGGCCACCCACAGCTGGGCTGCTGTGTTGCGCTCTGCAATACTACAGCCTGCCTGTGGGTGGCCAGGAGTTGTTTCATCTTTTCAGGGGCTCAACTTTGAGCCCCCTATGCAGCACAATGCAGGGTTGTGCCATCATATGCGCCGCACATCCCCTGCTGAATATCAGGATGTGCTGCATATGCATGGGCATGCCCCCTGCATCTGTGCTGCATACATTATCATTGCGCCCCAGTGCATCGGGATTTGCACTGCGGCAGGCAGCCTTCTCAATATCCCACCAGGGCACAATACGGGGTAGCACCAGCACAACTCTGTTGCACCAGGCACGATCCTTTTGAATATCTGGGCCAACGTATGTAACCTAGTGTCTTGTATATACCTCGATCATTAGAAGAAAGATGAGAAAAAACTGCAGACCTTTTTTTAAAGCTTAATGCTATTGACATTAACAGTATTGATAGTGAAGTTCTGAGTTACCACAGTGAGAAGGAAGAGAGTCCACCCACTATTCATGTTGTCTTTCTCTTTTTTCCCCCTTGCAGCCTTCCTCCCTGTTTTGGGAGGTTTTTCTTTTTGGTTTATTACTGGGATCCTTTTTTTTCCCTCCTGTATCAATCGTCCCTGAATCTTCTACATCCATTGGTTGAGGGGATCAGAGTGATGAGGCATCTGATTCTACCTCTAAATCCTCCAACTGTTCTTGCAAAGCTTAGTAATGTTTTGTACTGTGTCAGTGTTTGTTACTTTAGGTTGTGGTAAAGTCCACTTTTGTTTATGCCTTGTTACTGTTCTTTTTTTTTTCCTGGGTTGGAGGGGGGCATTTCCTCTGTTGTAACATTGCTTCTGGATTCTGGAAGCATAACTACTTCAGAAATATTTTTGGTATCTGGGGTCACTGTGGATAAATTTGGTTGTTCTTCTGTAATGGGAGGTAATGATGGGCGAAGTCTCAAAAATGTTCAAATGTCACACAATTTGTGAAATCCACAAAATTCGCACAATTCATGGCTGTGAATTTGTGCAAAATGCACTGCGAAGCATGAAGTTTTACCCATGAATTTCATGCTTCACCCATGAATTTCACGCTTTGTGTCAGAATTTATGCAATGCATGGGAAAAACTTTGTGTTCTGAAGTTTCCCAGGTACTGGGAGGCTTTGCAAAGCTCTGCAAAGTGCAAATATTTGGGAATTTGTGCAAACTTTGCATGCAAAATTTAACTTAGCAACATCTCTAATGGAAGGTGTGTCTTGAATCTGGCCTGAAGGATTGGATTCTTTGTACAGTTAGATTGTGTGTCCTGTTCTACCAAGGACAAGGGTGTTGTGGCTTTTTCTCTCATTGCCTGTTGTTGTCCTGCAGAGGTTGCTGAGCAAGGGAGACAGAGTTGCTGTTCTGTTTGGTCTGAATGATTTGGCTGGCTGTGTGCAGCCAAAGGACAGCTGTGATAGGAGTGGCCAGTTTCTTCACACAGATTATATTTACTTTCATTAGTATAATGTGTGCTCGAACGTCCCAATTCCCCACATGTGTTGCATCTGATTTTACTGCAAATCCCTCTCAGGTTTTCCATAGAGCCACATTTGTACCAGGCTTTAGGTTGTCCAGCATAAAATAACACTCCTCAGTCTCATCCAATAAAAAATATGTTAGACAGGTGCTGTATGGCCATGTCGGAGGATTTTAGCATAACTCTCACCCTCCAACTCCCAGTCCAAATGTTTGGTACCTATTAGATACTGAAACTCGGAATCCCGACAATCATGGGACCAAGTTCAGTGTCCCAAAACATGGGAACCCGACAGTTTCACTGTCCCAACACACGCGCACCTGACAGGAAGGACGGGGTAAGGTAGCAGATGTGATGAACTACTACCCTACCCCTGACCAGGCAGCACAACAGAGAAAAAATATGGAAGCTGGCTGGGCTGCTCCTGTGGCATGGAGGGCAAAGCCACCAGTAGCTCAGCCAGCATGGCGCGGGCAGACCTGGGTTCTGTTCCCAGTTACTGCAATGTTTTTTTTACCCCTCCTTAACTTAATATTTTACTCCGAGGTTCACTCCCCCTTGGAGTTGGTTATTTAAAGGATACCTAAACAACATTTTGACAACAAACTATTCAAAAATCTGACTCCGTAGGTGACTAAAGGAAAGGCTGCTTTATTCATTAAGGCTAAAACTACATTTATATAATTTACCTAAATATGGTTCCAGAGCATTTGAATATTGTAAAATCAGCCTTCTAATTTCAAAAAAACTGTCTTACCTGCTTCCTAAAATGGCCGCCAAATGTGTTGTGCGATGACGTTATTGGAGCCAAAGTCAGAAAGATATATGGCTCTCTATAGTGCTAACTAGTTATTTTTTCCCTTTGTATAGAATTATTTCACCAAAATGGTCAAAACCATGTGCATTATTTTGTATAATACACATGTTAGGCTATGGTTCTGTTCATTTTATTTTAACATGCTGAAATTGTATTTTAATCCAACCGACTTTCTCTGTGGCAAACCACAGTGCAGTACAAATCTTGAATAACCTGGTAGTCTAATGGTTATGGTGGATCCAAGATGCTACAATGGGGGTGCTGGGGTGGTGTGCATGCTTAATATGCACTTTTTAACATTTTTATTAAACCTTTATATTTTCTGCTATTCTTTTCTAGTACATTTTTGACAGAACCTACAAATGTAATCCATAGTTTTAACATAAAAATTTGTACAATCAATAAATCAGACTTCTTCAACAAAGTAAAATGCAGCAGCAGCACGCAAGTACATTACTATGTGTGTGAGGGGGTGCAGCTACACCCTTCACCACCCCCTAGAGCCACCACTTTTTTTGTAGCAAAGTTCTTATTCAGTCCAATGTTAGAGTTCATACTTTCTTGAAACTCAAATATATGCTTGTCTTGTCTTCTTTTTCCATGGGAAATAATAATAAGAAGAAGAATCAGCATTTATATAGTGGTTTTCATATACATTGTATCACAAAGTGCTTTACAAGCAATACTAGACTGGTAGTGAAGTGACTGAACATGTAGTGGCAACCATTTCATACATTAATATCCACACACAGCCTTGGACAATTGCATGAACAGGTTTTATGGGAAAGGGAATGTTGGCCAGGACAACGGAGTCAGGTAGTGATCAAGGTGCTGGCAGTCCACATCTTATTTCTCACAGTAATCTGCCCTTATTTCTCTCTTCTGTCTTCCTCCTTCCCTGAATATAGCAATACCTTGCAAAAGTGGCCTTCTCAGTTCCCCTCTGGTATTCATTCTTCACTATTCCTTCTCACACCAAAAACTGGTGAGCTCATCACCCTTCTGCATCATAAATGCAAGTAGTACAGTCCCCGTTTTATTTTGACATATCAAATATAAACATATAGTATCTTTCCAGTAAGTCAGGCTGATAGCAGCAGGGAACAAGGGGAATGATGGGCTTTCCTATCCTTAAAAGATCTAGGCTACCTTTGATTAGGCACTGCTAAATGATGGGTGTGCACATCATTATGCACGTCATTTAATAGTGCCTAATCATAGGTGGCTTTGATCTTACATGAGTAGGAAAGCCTGTGTTTCCACTTGTTCAATGCAGCTATCAGCCTGGCTTACCAGAAGATCATGTTTATTATTAATATGTAAAAATAACATGGGAGACTGTACTAACTGCATTCATGATACAGAAGGGTAGTGAACTCACCAGTTTTTTGGTGTGGGGACCAGGTGAGAAGAATGAATGCCAGAGAGGGACTGAAGAGGCCATTCCAGCAGGGTATAGCTATATTCAGGTTAGCTGAAGACATGAAGGAGGATGTTGAGCAGATCACTGTGATATCTGAAATGTGGGGCTGCCAACATCGTGATCACTACCTGACTGTGGAAGAAAGTAGCCAGCGATGACAAATACTCAAGGTGGCAGGGCTGCACCTAAGCTGTTACTTGAATTCAGTGTAGGGAGATTACCCTCGGGTGGGGGGGTGTTGACGTTTGTTAGGACAGTATTGAGGGGAGTTGTGTATAGCTCATTCAAGATTTGGAAGGGTGGTAGCCAGCCAATTCAAATTGTGGAGTAGAGCACAGAAAAGTACTGGAGAAGAATTGCTGGGAACTGTCCTGCGGGGTTCTGCAGATCACAGGTAAAGGAGTAGACTGACACTGGAAGTCAGGTGGATTTGCTCAAGGTATTAGTATGCCTCTCCTGCTAATAATATTGTTATCCATTGTAAGTGCAGCCCTTATGAGGGCATGAACAGCAGTTTTTCTGGTGGGTCATGACGCTTATTGCTTGGCCCTTCAGGAAGACCTAGTTGTTGGTTAATGAGGTGGGAAAAACACAACGGGGAACTGTACATACTACCGTCACTGTGCAGAAGGGTGGTGATTCACTCAGTGTTTACTGTGGGAGCAGAAGTCAAACACTGAGAATGTGGACTGGAGAGTGATTTGGGAGGCATTTTTAACAGTGCCAGCTGATGATGCATATTGGTATAGGTGTGCACAACTCTCTGAGGTACAAGATTACAATCTGAGGTATAATAATTCTCTTCATGAGACCGTAAGCACATATGCGGCACCAAGTAGTACTAAGGACAGGGTATGGATGGTGAGGTATTCAACAGAAGGCAGGCTAGATACAAGAGGTTCACATGGAAAAAGAAAGCCTGATTTGTGGATTAACAAGACAGCATGGGCTTTGGAACTGAACCAGACCAGTACTTTGCTCTGTGACCCTGAGCAAGTCATTACACTTCCTTGTGCTCCCAGGCCACACCTGTAAACAAGCTTTCAGCTTAGTGTGTCTCTCCTGGTTAACAAAAAACAAAATTCAGTGCATCACATAACCACTAGATCATCAGGTAATTGAAGTGTTGCACTGTAATGCAGTTTGCCAAGGAAAAAGTCAGCTGGATTGCAAAATATTTTCCACAAGTTAAAGTAAACAAAATGAACAAAATCATAGCCTAACATGTGCTGATCAAAATAATCCATGAGTTAATATATGGTGTTGATCATTCTGGTACAACAATTGAAAACAAAGAAGGAAAGAAGAACTAGTAAGCACTATAGAAATATATGTGGGTCTCTGTCTTTGGCTCAGATGATGTTATCATGACTCATCACTTAACAGACTTGGCAGACATCTTAGGGAGAAACCAAGGCTGTGTTTTGAAAGTGAAAGGCTGATGTTTACATTTTTCAAAAGCTATGAAACTGCATTTATATTATTTTCATAAATGCAGTTTTAGCATAAATGTAAACAGCAGCCTCTACTTTACCTTGTTATGAAGCCAGATTTTGGAGTTTGCAGTTTTAAAAAACTGCTTATTTAGGTACCCTTTAAGTTACGGTGTGTGTAGAGGTGAATCCCTCACTTGGGTGGAGCATTTAAATGCAAGTGCCTTTGGGATCCCAGAAGTAGGGAGCCAGTGCCTTGTGGGATACTGAAATTCAATTTCCTGAACTCGGTCTTGTCGAGTTTGGGATACTGAGTTTCAATATTTCATCATAGAACCAAATGTTCTTAGTGTCTATAATAGTTTCAGGGTCTCCTAAAACTGTGCACGTTCATTTGAGCCAGTATATAATGTCATTTATACTGAATCCTTCATTTCTGAATAATATGGTGATTGTTTTCTGAGTGGGTTTTGAGAGGGGTATAACTGTAAATGGAGACCATAGTGGAGTATTTTTTGATAAGTGGTATTTGCCCCCAAATCTTTCCAGCCCATTAGTGGTTTTAAACGTCACATCAAATGTAGTTTTGCCTGGTATTTGGATCAGGGTACATATCTCATTTGCAAAGAACTGCATCAAATGTTTTATGTTCTTGCCACAGATATCCGATCTGGTGCTTCTTCCATACCTCCATTGTACTGGATGTGCACTGCATTATGTCTCTGTGCTGAAAGGATTGGGCTGTAAAAGCAAGATGCATAGGGCCATGGATTAACTCTGGTCCTAGTGTTCAGGGAAGCCTCAAAATATGTTGCTGTAGGCAATGGAGTAGACACTGCAGAGGTGGAAACCTCAACATTGTGTTCAGTCTTTTCCCTTTGTTGTTCTGTATTAATGCTTGCACCCTAGTTGTGTGTGGTGGTGGTGGGGGGGGGGGCTTGGTTCTGTTCACTTTGAAGTTGTAGCACAAGTTTCTGAGTTAGATGTATTTCTGGGAATAACTCTACATCAAATGTTTTGGCAGCAGTATTTTTTTTTCCTGTGTCCTGTACTGTTTTTAGATCGATTTGCTGAATTCAAATGTACTTCAGGTTGAGTCAGATTACCATGGGAGTTTTCCCCAGAATCTATTGGCCCACCTCTGGGGAGCGCTCCCAGCCCACTGCCGAGAGTTCACTGTCTACCAACCATTGCATTTCATTTGTGGAGGTAGCTGCCATCTCAGAGGTCCATTTTAAGCTGAGCTGACTGCTGCTCAAAAATGCCATTCCAAATGGAGTGTCTCCAGTTTGTCCAACCATTTCCCCTCCCTTTAGTAGGTTTAGAAACGGATGCAGTTCCTGCTGTTAAACTGGTTATAGGCACATTAGAAACAGGTTGTCCTGTAGTTTGATACATGTCAGTGCTGCCAGTATTTTCCTTTGATGTTCCTGCATCAGCATAAGTTGGTTGTTTGTCAAAGGGCAGATTTTGTCCTGAAGCAGAAATTGTTTGCTTTCTAACTTGGGAAAGTTATGCCTGCATGATCTTTCTCTGTCTGAGGTAATTAACTGTTTCTTCTGCCAATTTTGCTTGCAAAAGTTCAGTTTTATTTTGTAACATCACCAGGAGCTCTACACTGGAATTGCACTCGTACCTTGTTCAGTCAGGCATGAATCACCTGTTTCTGCATCCCTAGATAATATTGCCAGTTCATCCTTTCTCAGTTCAATGCCTGTCACAATATTCATTTCCATGTCACAAACATTCCTCAAAGTGGCCTCTGGTGTTGTCGAGGCAGGGGAGGAAACCCACTCCCCAACCTCCATGGCATTCATTCTCTCGCCATCCAGCTCAGGATTGGTCATCTTGGCAGTCAGCCAAACATGATCACGGGTTCCCCCTTCTGGAAGAGTAAGGGAATTTTTTAGTTGAGAAAAATCAATATTTACAGAAAACAAAATCAAAGACTTGAAAATAATATAATCTCACAATGGGTTTGCAAGTAAGTTATACATTTCAAATTAAAATATTTTTCCTGATAGTTAGAAAAGCAAAAAAAAAAAGAGAGATGAATCCTACAATTAGAAATAAATACCACTATGTGCTACGCTAAGTATGATACTCTTATGCTGTAACCTAAAATTGTTCTGTTTGTCCTCAATGTGATGAGGTACCTTAGGAAATGAGCCTCTGGCTCAAAGGTTGTAAACCGATGTACAAATAAATAAATAAATAAACTATACAAAATTGTCTGCCATATTTTCTTCTTTTCCCTAATTCATAACACTATACCCATTTCTATTTAGACAAGAGACAAGTACAATATTTCCAATATTTTTTAAACCATGGGGGTGTTAGATAACTTTGTTCAAATAGACATTTTTCCTTTATTACTGTTGCTATTTGCAGTAACGTTTGTGTAGATGTCAGTTCATTTTGTTGTAAAAGGAATACACGTCTTGCTTGCCATAGGTAATACTTGCATGCTGCAGATATAACCCATAGAGTGCTAAAGCTATAGTTCCATAATTGGGAAGGGTAGAGTCCTATAACCACTATATCATATGTAAGTGGCAATAACTGTTTCTCTCCCCACTTGTATGTAAGTAGTGTCCAAAGCTGTTGGGCAAAAGGACATTGGAGAAGAAAATGTTCCAATGTTTCAGTTGTCTGGTTACTTGATAGTCTGGGACACATACATTCCTTGATTGATTTATGTTTTAATGAGTTTCTTACTCCAAATATTCTATACCATGAATGCCAGCATACAGCCCACATTGTTGGGTTATTCTAGTGTCTGTTAATTGCTGTCAGGCTTCCAGCATGTCTGTATCTATGCATCTGGGGAACTGGGGAGCTACATGAAGATTTCATCTATAATACTGTGATAAAACATCTTTCTGGATCGAGAGGCTATATGTTGTTATGTAATGTTCCATTGCTTTAACTTAGTGAGACTTGGTTTCATGTAGCTTGGTATATTTTTAATCCCATTAACAAGTGACACAGATATAACATCATGGTCCCATTTTTCTCTAAAAGGAGAGAACCATAGTTCAGTTATGTCTTGCCAAAAAGTTTGTGTACCCTGTATAAGACTATGGAAATTACTGTATATAGAGATCTATAAAAAAATACTGTGGGGTTGACCATTCTAATGTCACTTAAGCTTTAATCATAATATGTGAAAATTCTTTTTATATGGTTAAGCCAACTTCTCCAGAGGCCCTAAAAAAAAATATTATTAATTGTTGCTTCCATGGAAAAAGGGATTGGATACACAGATGCAACATGAAGGAATTGTGGATTTATAAAATCTTAATCAGACAAATTCTTTTTCTCTTTGAAATGGTTTTGCCTTTCCATCATTGAACCTGTCTGGAAGCCTGTAGCCTTGCCTGTTCCCAATTTACTGTTGCAGCATCCTGGGTTCCAAATGTGATTCCAAGGATTTTTATAGGATCAAATGTAATTTTTATATTTGCAATATGCAAGTTGTTTATATTTCTTTTTTCATGATTTATTTGTATCCCTTGACTATTCTCAGAATTCAGTTCTGCACCTAATGCTTTTTCATATTGTGTAACTGTTTGCAACATTATTGGGCCTACCTGCTCCTTCTGTACACGTATGCATAGATCATCTGTATAAGTGCAAATTTGTCTAGATTTTTGATGGTTTGGTAATATTATTCCAGGAATATTGTGATTATTTTGCATTTACCTAAAAAAGGATATATTACAAGTAATTATAAGTCTAATTGATTATCCATGAGCCTAACAAGGTTCCTGATTTGCTATTGGAATGCTCCTTATGGTCTTAGAAATGACTAGTCCAGCTGCCAATTGATGCTCTGCGACACACATGGCTCATGCCACTCTGCTTTGAAATTGAATTGCAGTAAAAATAAACAGGGAAAAAAGTTGTTATTGCAATTAGACCTATAACCACAATAACAACCTTGAAGACAGTCATTTCTTTGGATTAATGACCAGCTGGAGGGAGGTGACCCTCAGCTGCACCTCGGGCCATACATCCCATTTTATATTCCACACAGCTCTAACTTTTGTCTGTTTGGACAAAAAATAATCAATTCTAGTTGCTAATGTTCCATTTACAATTTTTTTTTTCAAATTGGTGTGCTTTAGTAAAACTATCCTGCAGGTTTGCTGTTTATATAATGTTTGATTTAATTTGATTTGATTTATTTCTATATGGGTTGGTACACTGGGATACAATCCCTTTTACAGGTATGACCCACAGTCATTAATAAAGTACAATTACTCACAACCATTGATACAATAACATACACAAATCTCAATTACAAAAGTACAAGTGACAACATACAATAATACATATTATATAGGAAATAAACATTCCATGTTGTCAATGAGACATTCATTTTAAAAACAATCACAATAACACAAAGTTCTAAAATATGTCTTTAGGGTTTTAGCAAACAGAACATGACTTTTTATATTCCTAATATGAAAGGTAAACTGTTCCAAACTGTAGGTGGCAATATAGCCAAAAGTACGCTGACCATTAGATGCATGTTTGCATGGGACTTTATTTTATTTATTTATTTATTTATTTATTTATTAGATCATCAGTTTTCAGACCTTTGAGTAAAAGACTCATTTACAAAATGCACCTCATCAAGACAGCAATACATCACAACAAATAAAACAGTACAGTAGATAATGCTTAGATTAAAAAAGCAACCAGTGTTACTGGAAATCACTGGTGGTACAAGCTTGGTAATAGGTAGATCACAGTATTCATAATATAGGTACATGTGTACCACATCAGGTAGCAACCAGAGATATCTTACTACATTAGTCAGCAGATGTTGCCTGAGACCCCAGGCATATACAGCAAAAGTAGACAAGGCAAACCCAGCCTAGGGGTGAGGATAAGGGGCAGATGGGGGATTATGTGCAGTTGCAGCAGCAAGTGCTTGTCAGATGGCTTCTGAGGGAGACCTTGAAAGGACCAAGCTTAGTGGAGTCAGCTATGTTAGCTGGGAGGGATTTGAACCAGGAGGGATCCCGATAGCAAAAGGATCTCTGGGCCATAGAGGTCCTTACCTGGGAACAATAAGGGAGGTTTTGACAGTGCTGCGGGTGGACACAGAGCGGGAGGCATGCTGCAGCGAGGTGGTGACCCCAGGGGGGGAGAGCCCTAGCAGGGTCTTTTTTACAAGAAGGCAGGTTTGGAAGCAGAGTCTTTCTTCAAGGTCGAGCGAGTTGGTGGAGGAGTACAGCAGGCACTTATGAGTGTGCCTAGGAGCTCCCAGCATTAGCCTGCAGACCTTGTTTATAGAGAGCTGGATTCTTGCAAGCACAGTGTTGTAGGCTGCAACATAGATGGGTAGCCCATAGTAGATTAGTGACTGGACAGAGGAGGTGATTGCCAATCTAAGGGCCTCTTGTGGTAGGCAGTCCAATCCTGACATTGGTGGCAGCAGAAAGGACATTAATATGGGAATGGAAGGAGAGTGCCAAATCGAAGATAATGCCCAGATACTTGTAGGAGGAAACCTACTCAATGGGGTTTAGTGTGCTAGGCAGTATAACGAGAGGGGCATCACTGGCTTTGCTTTGGCGATGAGAGAAGAGCATAGCTTTGGCCTTTTTTAGGTTCAGAATTAGCCTTCGTGATGTGAACCAATGCTCAGCTCTGTCAAAAGCTTGTTGGACGGTGACCTGGAGTGTGTTGGGGTTGGGGTCAGAGGCGAAGAGCACAGCGTCATCCACGTAGAGGAGGATCTTACTTGGGCAGGCCGAGGGGAGGGAGTTGAGGTAGAGACTGAAGAGGAGAGGGCCTAAAATGAAGCCCTGGAGAACCCCAGAGCGGACAGGTCATGTGTCACATAGGGTGCTATTGATTTTTACACACTGAGTTCTGGTAGAGAGGTAGCTGCTGAACCATGCAAGGGGGCTGGGGGAGAAACTAAGACTTCTGAGGGTGTCAAGCAGGAGGGGATGGAAAATCATGTCAAAGGCCTTGGAGAGGTCAATGAACACGGCACTGGCAGGCCTTCTGGCATCAAGAGCAGAGTGCAGGAAGTTGGAAAACTCAAGTAGCGCGATTGTGGTGCTGTGACCTGCAAGAAAGCCATGCTGTTCAGGGCACAGGATATTGTGCATGGCCAGGTATTCGGCAAGGTGGTTGGCATGGACTTTTTCAAGGGTCTTAGAGAGTCGGGGGAGGATGGAGGACTGCTGTGTGTGTGTGTGTGTGTGTGTGTGTGTGTGTGTGGTGGAGTTGTTGTGTGTTTTTGTGTGATTTGTATTACTTATAGGAAAACGTAATAAATTACATTAAATAAAAAAACCTGTTAAAATGAACAGCAAGGCAGAACAGAAAAATGAGTAAGGAATATAGAATATGAGTCACAGCATGGTACAGCAATGTAATTAACACTCAGTCACTGTCCAAGGTATAAATCAAATTACCCTAAAAGGGTAACTGCAGTAGGAAGGCCCCAGTGTAAGTATAAATTAGGATTGACACTAAAAGCAACCTGGTAGCCAGTGAGGACACATATTGTAATAGGGCAGCCTAGCCACAAGGCAGACTATGTAAAGTACAGAATCGAATACACTGCAGGGAGACATGATTGAAACTTTCAAGCACCTCAAGGGCATAAACAAGGTACAACTGGGGGACCTTTTTCAATGTAGAAAAAGTACTAGAATGAGGTGGCACAATATGAAATCTGAAGGAGGTCGATTAAGAGGTAATGTGAGGAAATTGTTTCACACTGAAAGGGTAGTCAATGCTTGGAATAGTTTGCCACAGAAGGTAGTGGGGGCAAGCACAGTGGAGGAATTTAAGCATGCCTGGGACAGGCACAAGGGAAGTCTGATGGAGGAGGGAGTGATGAAAAGCCATTGATCACATAGGATCAGTGGCCACATACGATGTATAGGGCCTATGGGCAGACTGGATGGGCCCAGCAGTCCTTATCTGCTTACAATTTCCATGTAAATACAGAAGAGCAAGCGAAGTAAAATACGGAATTAAATACACTATACATACAGATTAGGACTGACACCAAATGCAGCCTGATAGACAGCGAGGACAACTATTGTAATAGGATAACCTTGCCACTAAGCAGGCAATGTAAGGTAAGAATCAAATACATTGAACAGCACAGTATAGACTACTGCTTGCTAATGATTATAACCCTAGAGTCAATTGAAAAGGTATAATGCACAGAAGTGTACTGTAAGTATAGGACAGCTGGAGCAGTGATGGAGAGAATGAAAGAACAATAAACTTAACGACTGCATCTAGGGATCCCAGTTATAGTTACTATGTGACCAGATACCCATTAGATTACCATGTTGACTTGTTACTTCCCTTCAGTTATATCAAAAAGCTCAGTAGTGCAGATTGAGGGGAGTCAAGATTCAAAACAAAGAGCAACTAGAAATTACAGCCATAATTGCTTAATTAAATAGCAATGCCAATTTGTGCACAGTGAGGACTTATTCTACCCTAAGTTCCACCTTCTACCTTGCTGACCATATGAAATGACCACCCTTGAACTGTACGAATGATGGCATAGACTCTGGACATTTAACAGGGGGTGGAAGTGGGGGGGTGGACAAAATTTCAGCATAGAGCATAGACATCCATTAATTACAGGAGTAGGTCTCCTGTAGGGATAACTTAAAAAGAGGTGTAAATTTAAACGTTCACTGCAGGAAAGGCAGCAAATTAAATAATTTACCTGCCTGCAGACCCTCGATGTCCTTCACCAACTCCATCAGCAACTTACAGTCCGATTTAAAATGCAGTCCCAGAAATGTCTAAAGTCCTGAAAGTGTAAGCTCTGTTTTTAAACTTGAGACACTTAGTTAAACGCAGTTTGATATTACAACCCTGATTTTAAATACAAGCCCATAAATGACAGTAGTTATGAAAAGTAAGGTACAGTATAATTAAAAGAGCAACTGAAAAATGTAAGAAACATCAGGCTGCATTATTCCACCGTGAAGCTGTTGAGAAGTATACAGCATTGAAGAACACAAGGATAAATGTTGTTGCTCAGCTCAGCCAGCATCATGAACAGGAACAGGTGAGAAACTGAGAAATGTTTCTTAAACAACTTAGGGCAGTTCAGTTTCTAGTTTGGCAAGGACTAGCAATTCATGGCAAAAAAGAAGAAGAAGAAGAAAGCAACTTGAGGCAGCAATTGTTTTGTAGGGCAGATGATGTGCCAGAACTACTGAAATGGACCCAGGAAGGGAAATATCAGAGTGCAGATATTGTAAATGAAATCATGGAACTCATGACCCATCAGCTGCTACGTAACCTGCTGGAAGAGATACACAATGAATCAAAGCTGTATGTAATTATAGCAGATAAATCTCAGGATATCAGCCAACATGAACAGATGACTGTATGTATAAGATGGGTCTCCATGCCCCATTTTGTTATACACAAAGATTTTATTGGGATGTATGAAATGGCTAAGATCAATGCAGAATCCATCACCAGTTCTATTAAGGATATTTTATTAAGATGTATTTTACAAATAAAAGACATGAGAGGACAGGAATATGATGGAGCAGCAAATATGAGTTGATGTATTTCTGTAACTGCAACCAGAATTAGAAGAGAAAATCCACTAGCACTGAATGTCCATTGCGCAAATCATTCCTTAGAGCTAGTGTTGCAAAGCTGTGCAAAAATAAGCATTGTCACTGAAGATGCCCTCAGTTTTATCCAGGATGCAAGCGTGTTGATTCGTGCTTCACCTCAGAGATAAGCTCTTTATGAAAATATTGCAACAGACAACAGCGAGGATCCTTACATGATGATTGAAGGGCTGCACTTACTTTGTTGAACAAGATGGACTGCAAGAACAAAGAGTATCAAGTCGGTTCTCACAAACTATCGAATACTTTATGAAACCTTACAAGAGTTGAAAGTAGACAGATCTACCGATGTAAGATGTAAAGTCATGGGTCTGTTGTCAATGATGAAAATATTTTGGTCCTATTTTGGACTGGTTATATCCTACAATATATTCAGTGTATCAGAACAGGTGGCTTCAAGCTTACAAACAACAACACTGACAGCAGAAAGTACAATGGCGGATGTAAGCAGCCTGGAGCAAAATTTACAAAGACAGCGCAATGACTTTGACCAAATTTATGAAGGAATAAAAGAGAAAGCACAACCGCTGGAAATTGTGAAAGTGCCAAAACTCCCCAGGCAGTGCTCTGTCCCAGCAAGGCTGCAAGATGGTAGTGCACCTTATCACCGTCATGAATCTGCTAAGGACTGGTATCGAAAAATGTATCATGAAGCCATTAATGCTTATTTTGCTGAACTAGACCAACGTTTTGATCAAGAAACCTACTCTTTGCTGTCATCCATGAAGAATTTGTTGCTTCTTGCAGCAAATGCAAAGTCATTTTCAGTTCCTCCTCAGGTCATAGAGTTATATGGACATAAAGACTTGGACATTGAAAATCTGACTACACAACTCAACTTGCTTCCAGGACTTGTGCAGCAGGTTTTGCCAGAGGTGAAGACAGTAACTTCAGTCAACACCATTATTGATGCCTTAGTAGGAAAAGACTGCCAGCAGCAGATACTTTATTCAGAAGTAGTGAAGCTCATTCAAATTTACCTCCTTGTCCCAATGAGTACAGCAACTAGGGAGAGATTATTTTCAGCACAGTGGAGGATAAACTCTTACTTTGAAGCACCATGGCTGAGAAGAGGTAAAATCACCTAATGCTGTTGAACATTCACAAAGAGAGAACAGACAAGTTGGATCTGACACAAATTGTATGGGAGTTTGTGCAATGCAATGAAAAATGACATTACTTTTTTAGAAAAATTTGATACTGATAACCTTTACTCAATTGAAGAATACGTAAGGTGGCAACATGGTTGAGTTTGGGACTTTGTGGGAATCAAGACCTGGGAATGCATTGTGCAGGCATACCAGCCTGAAGTGGTGACCAGATCATCTAAAGAATTCATTGTTGGCAAATGTACAAATATGGTGGTTAATTCGTTGATTTAGCAAGTTTGTGGTCTGCAGTGGCAGCAGTAGAGAAATGAGCAGATAGCTAGCCACTGTTGGATTCTTATGGAATAGTGGCTCATTTCCAGGTGTATCCCACCCCTTCCTCCAGACTTTGTTGTATCAATTGGATGTTGCCCGAGGACCACAGGAGTGGATGGAGCTTCTTCATGTAGTAAAGACACTGCTCTTCTAATGAGCCTCTGTGCTGTTGGCTTGAGTACCAAAGGCTGCAGGTCATAAAAATGACTTGTTTCCTTACTGTTCAGCACTGTACTATATTCATTGCATTTCTGTAATAAAACAAAAAATGTGAGCAGGAGTACAGGAGAAGATCAGTCATGCCATGGGCAACAATGGGTTGGGCCTAACCTATGACAAGCATTGGTCTTCTAGAAGAAGTCAATGTCTTCCAAAGGACTTCCTCTATTCAGGTGCTCTGTCTATTCCTCATACCAGCAAGTGCAGTTTTTGGCAGGCCGACCTCTCTGACTCCAACAATTATAGTTGTGCATTGTTTTGTGTTCTGTTCACATTGTTTAAGCAGTAAGGCGCAACAGAGTGTCAGTTATTGGAGATTTACCCACGTCTTGTGTGGTGTGTCACAAGGTGCAGCTGAGTGATTTTAGCCACACAAGAAGTGGGTAAATTATTTATTTTTATTTATTTATTAAATTTTGGTAACTGGGAAAGACCGCTGGGACCCGAAGGTCCCTTTTTCAGGGGTGACCCAGGGAATTACATGGAATAATACATGGGGTAGCATACAGCACAGGTACGTTACACTAGACAGTGAGGAACATAATACATAGTAGTTTTTCAGCAGTTACATTTAAGAGGGAAGACATGGTAGCTTTTTAGCAGTTAACATTTCCTGGGTAAGCTCTACAGATGGGGTGCAGTGCTATCTAAATCACCCAATAACTCACACCCTGGAGTGCCTTATTACGATTATACAATGGACCCACGTGTAAAATAAATTTAAAATGTGTTTAATTGTGTTTTTTATAAATGCCATTTCTCATCCATGGGTTATGCAGGATTTACCCACAGTCATGTGACATATTTTGACCAATGAGGTTACAGGATTTTCACACACTGCTGTATAATGTAAATTAATATTGTTTGCTGTCATTGTACACTATGATTCATTAATAAACTATACATTATACACTGTGATTTATTTATTTATTGAAGAGATTTACCAGGCAGGCATACTGAGTGGGGGTCCACTTGTTTCCAGATGCGACCTGGGGAGTTACAGGGGTTACATCAGGACAGATATTTACAAAGGTATTATCATAGATACAGAATAATTACAAGCAAAGAACATTTAGGTACACAGGTATTTACAAAGTTTTAACATAGGTACAGAGTACAACAAGACAGAGAACATGTAGGTACTCAGGCAAATGTGTGAACTCACGACTAGCACAAGGAAGTGAAGCAAGTCAGCAAATACTTGGAATAATTCCATGTCTGTGGAGCTGCCGGTGGGAGTAAATGATGCATTGCTAGCAGGGGCATATGGTTATAGTTCAGGGTTGGTGGTAGCAGTTGCATGTCTCTGAGAAATGTGCTTGGAGAAGAGGGTTAAGGAGTCTTAGGTTAGAGGTGAGCCTGATGTCTGCAGGTAGATCATTCCAAAGTTTGGGCAAGTGATATTTGAAGGCTGATTGAACCTTGGATGTATGCTTGAATGGGACTTGGAGAAGCCTGGAGTCGGAGCTTCTGAGTGAGTAGGCTGGGGAGGGTTGGGCCGATAAGGCGGTGCTGAGGTAAGGGGGGGGAGGGATTTGGACCAGAATTTAGCTATGACACTGGAGCACTGGATCTGTCTGTGGGATGCAAGTGAGTGTAGAGCTAGGGAGCTGTATAGGTCACAGTGAAGGGTCGTTGGGGGGCAGTCCAGGATGAAGCAACAGAAGGAATGAAAGAGGGTGTCCAGGCTGGCCAGGGTGGATGACAGTGCTGCGCCATAAACTACGTCGCCGTAGTCAAATACTGGGAGAATCATTTTATGCACTATTTCCCTCTGGACTGCGGTGGACATGCTCCCTTTGTTGCAATATAGTGCACCCAGTTTGAGGTGCAGTTTTTTGTGTAGCGAGTCAATGTGAATGGAGAAATCAAGGTGTTGGTGAAGCCAAACTCCCAGGTATCTAAAAGAGGTGCAAGACTCCAGGGGGGAGCAGTTAGGTGGGAGAGTCATGGTTGCGTGCCGAAGGTTAGGGAGATGGTTTTCTTTGCATTTAGGAATAGTTGGTTGGACCTAAAACATTGCTGTATGGTGTCGAAGTCCTGTTGGAGAGCAGCAGACATGACAGCATTGGAAGGACCAGAGGCATACAGTATGGTGTCATCCACGTACATTTGTATGGCTGAGTTTGTGCAGGCCAGAGGGAGGTCATTTAGAAATATAGAAAATTGTAGAGGGCCCAAGACTGAGCCTTGGGGGAACCCCATGGTGACTGGGGGGGGAGATATTCATGAGACATTTTTCACTGATTGGTGTCTGCCAGTCAGGTAGGCCTGAAACCAACTAGTGACAAGGCTGGAGAGGCCTGCATCATGTAGTTTTGCTAGTAGCTTGGGGTGGGAGAAGGTGTCAAAAGCCTTGGCCAGGTCTATGAAAATAGCCAAGGTGATATGCCCCTTGTCCATCCCTGAGGAGATGTCATTGGTGAGTCTTAGGAGGGCAGTGATGGTGGAGTGAGACTTTGGAACCCTGACTGATAAGGGGTGAAGAAGGAGGTAGAGTCAAGGTACTGGGGGAGTTGGGCAAGGGCAAAGTATTCCTGAAGCTTGGCCAGTATTGGGAGTAAGGGGATGGGGCAGGAATTTCCAGGCACAGAGGGATCGCCACCCTTTGGTAGTGGGATAACAACCGCCTGTTTCCAAGCGGCTGTGATTTGAGCCAGGGAGAAAGAGAGGTTTAGGAGGCTGGCTAGTGGGACGGCAATAGCGGGGGCTGATAAGTAGAGTAGTTTGGTATCCAGGCCTAAGGGACATTTGCCTTTGTTGGCATTGAGAGCCCGTAGAGCATGTACTACTTCGGCCAGGGAGACTAGATGGAAGGAGAAAGTGGTGGCAGAGGGGGAGTGCTGGGATATCACTGATGCGCTGGGTGTGGGTGGGGTGAGCGGGTGGTATGGTAGGAGAGATGAAGTGCAGCTGGTAAAGAAGGTATTGAAAGCAGTGCCAACTTCGCTGTGGTCTGAGACAATGTTGTCAAGGATAGATAGGGTTGGGGTTGGTGGCTGGGCTGGGGGAGTGAGTAGGGTTTTGATGGTTTTCCAAAAGTTTGAAGGGTGGCTAAGGTTGGAGGAGAGAGTTGACTGACTTCCAGTAGTTCTTTTTGGCCTGCCGTATAGATTTGATGCAGTACTTGGGGAGGGTGCGGTATCTTTTCAGGGATTCTAGGGAGCAGGATAGCTTAAGTTTTTTCCAGGCCTGGTCCCTGGATTGGCATCTGCCAATGATGTCGGCGGTGACCCAGGGGAGATGTGAGCCCTTTACACTTGTGCATCTTAGGGGGGCATGGTAGTCCCATACAGCAAGCAAGTTATTTCTGAACATGTCAAATGCATAGTCAATGGTGGGTGCCTTCTGAATGAAGGACCAGTCAATGTGAACAAGGTCATTTAGGAAGGAAGGTAGACATAGGGATTTATAGGATCTCATGAGGAGCGTCCTGGGGGGGGGGTTAGCAGGTCTGTGCACTTTCCTGACTCTATAAACCATGTGGTGATCGTTCAGGGAGTCAGGGAGGAGACTGGCTTTAATAATCCTGTGAGGGTGGGATGTGAGGGCCCAGTTCAAGAAGGAGTGGTTTAACGTTTTTGTGCTTGATCAGGTGGGTTGATCGATAAGTTGGGAGAGGTTTAGAAAGTTTACTTTGGTCCATAATTTAGAGCACTCATTTGCTAGCCAATTATAATTGAAGTCACCGAGGATATGGAGCTCGCCAGCTATGGCAGCAGACTTTAATGTGGCTAGGTGGTCTAGGACGCCGGGCAAGGGGGTAGCAAGGGTGCAGTAAGTCCCCACAATGTACACTGGGGAGGAGTGAGGTAGAGTGAGCTTAACCAACAAAGATTCAATTTGAGGTGCAGGTCCAGTGATCTGGACTGGGGTGAACTGGATCCTGGTGGACATGAACATGGCAATGCAATGATTCATTAATAAATAAGCTCTGTGTAATGTTAATGGCTCTGTGTCATTATTTCCCCAGCCTCAGGAGCTTACCTTGTTGCTGGTGGCTGGGCTTAACTGCTAATTTCTATCCTGAGGTCAGTGGAACCAAAAACTCCTAACATATTTGTATGAAGACCTTGTGCTCGAGACTGATAATACACATATTACCTTGACATCTTTCCTTTTCTCCTGGGCGTCATTGTCCCGGATTCCCCCCTTATTCCCCACAAAAGACACAGACCACTGTATGTTGTTGTGCTCAGATTGGCAATCAGTTTATTATATATACCATGATTCCATTTCCATCTCATTTCTTTATTATTGTATTTTTCACCATTGCATTTTATTGCATCCATATATCCATTTCTGATCCTCGCTCCCCCAGGTGAAAACCTGGGTGCCTTCTTCTCCTCTTTTTCTATTAGGTAACGGTGAGAACCGAGACCACTTTTTCTCCTTCAGCTTCTCCTTCTTTCCATCCTTTTCCTTTTTCTTTTTCCCCTCCCCTCCTTCCCCCTCTTTTTCCATTAGCCAGTCTCCAGCTTGCGTTGGATGGCTGCCCCCCAAACGGCTAGGGAACTTCCTTATCTCCTTCTCCCTTTTCCTTCTTTTTTTTTTTTATACTGTACCATCTGCATGTCTTCTCCATGCCTCTACAAAGCCCATCATTTCTGTATTAAATATATCTATGGCTAGATCCGACAGGTGCACTCCATCTGACCTGTAGAAATCTTCTACCCATTCTTCCACCCCCGCCGGATTATCTCCCCTCCCATTTTCTTTATCAATGTTCCTATTCTCTTATTCATTTTCTTCCTAGCCCTGTCTAAAGCTCTATGGCTGTACTTATGTCTCCAGACCCTTCTCAGGATTACGTCCGACCAGACAAGGCATACCCCTGGCCACCATTGTTGGATTTTCTCTAAATCCCTTTTTACCTGCATATATGTATCCACCCATGGTTTTCCCCCAATGTCATTGCCCCCTAGATGTAAGATAATTAGGTCCAGAACTGGCCGCCACTCTTTCATCTCTCTCAGCGTAGGAAGTAGCTGTGTCCATCTCATCCCTCGGATGCCACGCCAGACCAACCTACATTGTCTCAAATCCTGGTATAACTGTTTTCCCCCGGCTTTTTCTCTGCTCTTTTTTCCACCCAATAAATGTATGAGTGACCACAGTTCCATATTTCCTTGATCCTCCCTTTTCCTATGGGAATTAAACAGAATATAATACTTAAAGCATGTTTTTTTTTTTTTATATATATATCTGTAGTCCCGTTTTTCTTGGCCTCCCCCCCTTTCGGTCTTGTACCTGAAACAAAATCAGATGACATGTTAGTCTCCATACTGTAATGCCCGAATATACCTTTTGTAACTGGCAGATCGTTAGCGCCCTTTTTCCAACATCTTGGTCACTGTCTCCCCTGCAGCTGCCCACTGTGATACAGCTCCTATCTGAAAAGAATGAGATGAATAATTGCCTGGGTCCTCTCCCAGAAATTGCATGCCTTTTTTGAGCATGGCTGTAACCTGGTAAGTGGTGACTCTTTTTCCATCCCCATGAATAAATAAACTCCCTGTTCTATATCCCCGCTCTGCAGTGTAAGCCCACAAAGCTTTTACGGGCACACTGAGTCTTCCTCTTGAGCCTTCAGGGTCACTGTGCAGCCTGTCCCCCTTTGATCTGTCCTTGATTTCTTTATTAGCATGTGTATCTCTTTTGTCCCCCAACTTCTATCTTCCCTTTCCAGCCCCCCTTCTCCCTCTCTTTTGTCATGCCTCACCGCTTCGCTCACTCTCAAGGCCCCTGCAGACATTACCAGGTAAATTGTGTGAAACAACTGTGCCTCGTCTTTTGATCTGCAGACCGCCGGCAATGCCCCTTTTAATTTTGCCAGCCAGTGTTCTCCTATGGGTCGTCTACTATCCGCAGGTCTTTGCTTCAGTCTTCCCCATCCTTGCATCATTCTTGTGATCAACATGGACTTCGTAGGGTCACCCCATTTCTTAAGGCTGCAGATTAAGCTAATTCCCACTAGGTACACCCCCATCGTGTTGTGAGCTGTGCCTCTCTCCCACTGATCTACTGTAAACGTCCCTAACTGTTCCTCTGTGATTGGTCCACTTACCTCCATGTGGTGCTTTGCCCTGAATATTTGGAACACCCGCCACGCCCCTTCATAGGCCCTCAAAGTCCGTGGTGCCCATGAGTTGCGAAACAGCAGTTCTGTTCCCTCTCGCCAATGTCCCAGATGTTCGTTGGTACTGGTGTTTTCCGATCCTCTTCTGTCGGTGCCAGCATCCGGAACCGGTCCAGCTGCAGCCGGGAAAGGCTGTCAGCTAGGGTGTTTTGTACCCCTTCTATGTGTTTTGCCCTGAATGGCATGTTCAATTGCAGGGCCCTTAAAACTAGCTGTCTCAACACCCCCATGACCATGTTTGATCTGGCTCCCCTGTTATTTAAAACGTCCACCACTGCCTTGTTGTCACACCAAAATGTGACCTTCTGGTTATGTAATTCTTCTCCCCACACCAGAGTACAAGTCCATATGGGCATGATTTCCAGCAGTGTGATATCCCTCACTTTCCCATCTTTCACCCAGTTTGCTGGCAATGGTTCAGCAAACCATTTTCCTTTCAAATAGCCTTCCATACCCAAACCCCCTGCTGCATCCGTGTAGAGTTCCAGATCAGAGTTATATACCCAGTCATCTTGCCAGAAGGAACAGTCATTATAAGTATTAAGGAACGTCTCCCATACCGTGAAATCTTCTTTTGCTCCCTTTGTTGTCTACCCAGTGGTGAGGTTTTGTTACTCCTGCTGTTGCCGTTGCTAGTCGTTTTGTGAAGTCCCTCCCAGGCCCAATTGCTCTGCATGCAAAGTTCAAATGTCCCATGACCTGTTGCACCTGTTTTAACTGCACCCTTCTCCTCCCCGTGACCCCTCTAATCAGCTCCTTCAGTTTCACTACTTTGTTTTCTGGTAACCTAAAGAGTTCATTCTGGGCATCTATTTCTATGCCTAAGAACTCTAAAACCTTACTGGGCCCTTCTGTTTAATCCGGAGCCAGCTGGACCACTAACTCTCCGCACAAATCTTGAAAGCTGGCTAACATTTTCTCTGTTTCACTCTTCCCACTACCTATTAACAGGAAATCATCCAAGTAGTGTATTATCGCTTTATACCCATTCTGCTCCTGAAATATCCATTGTAAACAGGTGCTAAATGCTTCAAATGTCACGCATGCTATACAGCACCCCATAGGCATTGCCTTATCAAAATAGTATTGTTCCCCAATCTTAAAGCCCAGTGGGTCCCAATCTTCCCTCCTGACTGGAAGCAATCGGAATGCGGATTCTATGTCTGTTTTTACCATCCAGGCATCCTTGGTTGCCCGGATGATCTGCACCGCTTCTTCTAATGTGGCATAGCTCACTTTACTATGTTTCTCACTTACGAAATCATTCACTGATTCCCCTCCTGGAAATGACAGATGGTGACTCACTCTGTATTCCCTATGTTGTTTTTTGGGAACTAACCCCAATGGAGATATTCTCATGTTCTGTAGCAGCGGTTCTGTGTATGGTCCTTCTACCCTACCTGCCACCTTTTCTTTTTCTATTTTCCTACTTAAAATGTCATCTTTTTCCCTTACTGAACTCAGGTTATTTGCCTCTCTCGCTTGCCTCGGGCCTTTGCATTTTAATGAAAAGCCCGTCTTAAAACCTGCCCTAAGTGACTCCGCCACCTCCCTATAAGGGTATTTCATTAACCACCTTTTCCATACTTCCAACTTGATGGGCATTCTTGCTGTTTGGAACTAATCCCTTGTCCCCCCCCATGTTTAGTATACCACTCTTTTTTTGTCCCTCTCTGGTTCCCTGCATTTAGTAATTCTGGCTCCCTCTGCCTGCATGCCCTCTACCCTCCCCTTTACTCCAAGTCTGCCCCTATATCCCTGTCCCTTCCGAAAAACTGATAGCCTGTGCCTTGCCCTCAATCTTGTGCCCTTGTGCCCATGTCATTCTACATCTGCTCGCTGGTGTGAACCCCCACATTTTGAGCAGGCTTGCCGAAAATGGCATTGGGGCCAAGAGCAGAATGCCCTATTGTAAGCCCAACAACACCTCTGAGGTGCCCTTCCCCCTTTTCCCATCTCCCCTTCAGGTGTGGATTGGTCAGTTACATAATCCGTCCACAGATCTAACTGTTTTGTATCCCACCTTACATCCCTTTAAGTTGCCATCCTTTGCCGGAAGAATTCGTCATAATATATCCAGCCTACCCCTCCTTTTGTCTTTGCTCGTCTTATTAATAAAGAATACGTGATCAATGGTATGCCCAGTTCAGGCTTCTTTTCCAGCACGATGGCTAAGTACGTAGCAAAATCTACAAACCATCCGTTCCACGTTTTTCCTTTGGTAAATTTATCCTCCTCCTTTTTGCCCAACAAAACCACTGCTGCCACCATCTCATTCTTCTCTATGTTCTCAGTTTCCTCATATTTTGCAGCTGCCTCCTGGCTCACTAAAGCAAATATATCCACATACTCATCCTTCCAGATCTTCTCTTTTGTGGCCAATGGTATGTGTTCCCCTATTCGCATTCCCGGGCTTCCTATCTCCCTTGTTCCTTTTCCCGCCTGTTCTAATCCTTTCTCCTCTACCCCCATTGCCATCGAATCTGACCTAATCTCTGCCAGAGCAGACTCCATTTGACCCAAACCCCCTGTCCCGAGTGTTGCAATAATTTGTCCTATGTACTCTTTTATGCTTTCTCCTACTGCCTCGTCTACTTTACCTGCGGCCTTATCAGTTTCCTGCTGCATGTTGTACTCGGGATACCCTGGGTTAGCCAGTTGTAACATTGGCTGTGGAAGGGCTGGTGTGCATGGGGGATCCGGTCTAGGTTCCACCGGGGGAAACTCCACCTGGTCTTGGGGAGCGGGACTGGGCTGGCCGCTCTGGAAGATACCCCCGGCTAAGGCCGCACCCAGGCGGGGCTGCTTGGCCTCCCTGCCGTCCTCTTCCCATCACCCCCTTTTCCCTATCCCACTTTCTGTTTCTCCCCAGATCTCCCCAGTTCTTCTCCTTCTACCATCTGCCACACTATGTTGGCCTTCTCTGCGAGTTCCACTATAGCTTTGTAGGCGTCTTCTTTAGATGGCTTGCTCTTCCTCGGTGCCATCTTCTTGTGTTGATCTGTGGAAGCTGTTGAGATACTGCCCAAAAAAAAAGAAAATTAAAGGTCATATTAATCCTTTTATCCAGATTAACCTTGCATTTTTTTTTTTTGAACCCATGTCTGGGGGTGTCATCCCGCTTGACCTCCAAGGCCTCATGTTCCCATTGTGGTCTTCTGGGCCTCCCGTTCTCCCTCTTCCACCCCAGAACCTTGCCAATCTCAATAGGCCCCTCATGGGCCTTGCTGCTCCATTTATTGAAATACGGTGTGTCTCGTCACCCTTTCAGGGCTTCCACCCACGTCCCATGTGGCCTTCCCGGCTTGCTATCCTCCCTTTTTCTGGGGGCCGCTGGCCTCCCCGTATGGCCTTCTAGGCCTCCTTGCTGCGGTAGCGCTTGGGCCACCCGAGCCTCTTTTTTGTTCTTTCCCCCTTTAAGTGCCTTCCTTTTGCACTCCGTTCCTGAACCTGCCCAGCTGTGACTTCTGCCTCCCTGCTGTGTGGCCTACCCCTTTTAGGCCCTGCGCCTATTCTATAACTGCAGGCATGGCATCGCCCCTCCTGTACCTCTGCCTGAAGGCCTCGCCCTGAGTCCCTCTACTCCCCCTCTTGTCCCCCCGTTTTTCTTTTTGGCTTTGCTCTGCGCGAGTGGCGTCATGCCACGTGGCCACACAATCTGGCTTCACGCTTCCCCTCCCTCTTCTCCTTGAAAAAAGGAGAGCCCATACGCCTTTTTTTTTTACAGTCCCCTGGTGTCTAGGTTGCTCCCCTGGCCTCCATACCCTTCCTTGTACCCCGGTCTTGTCAAAAGGCCTCACTCCCCCCCACGGCATGTGACATCATGCCGCATGGCCAGTTGTGATGGCTGCATTGTCCTTCTCCCCCTGCTGTTGCTATTAGCTCGATGCCCTTTGTGGCTTAAATTTGACTTGCTGGCTTCCAAGGGCTACTATCTGTCCCCCCACTCTTCCCCTGTGTCCCACCCATCTCGTGGGCCTCCTCCAATGGCGTGTGACATCACACCACGTGGCCTCGTGTGTTGGCTCCACATCCAAAACCCCCCATGAGTCAGTGCTCATGCTGTCTCTTCTGCCTGTCCCTCCCAATTCACTCTCTTTTCTCCAAAAGGCCCATTCTAGGTCCAACTCAACTCTCCCATCCCTTCGTCATCAGAACGCCTTACAAAAGTGCTTGTCCAGCCCCCATATGCTCCAAAGCCTGCTTCTCATTCACTACTAAGGCCTGAAAGCAGCCTACTCCTACTCGCTGCTACTGTTCTGATCAATGCAGTTCCACCACCTTTCTGTAAAGCTTTGTCCTGCCCCACTACCCTCCAAATTCTCTCTTTTTTTTTTTAAAAATAATGCCAAAGCTGGAAAGCAGCTGACTCTTTATCCCTTTCTGATCAATTTCCCATTCTAACTGAATGAAAAAAATACCAGGCTTTGCTGATTGTGATGGAAAAAAAAACACACGCTAAACACATTGCTTGTTTCCTCATTGCTGCAAGGCCTCTATCCACCACTACGCTAGCCCTGCTGTTCTAACCGACTGCCAACATGTGTGCAGATGTTCTGTCCTCGCTCTCTCCATATAGCAGAGAACATGCCATTTGAGGCGACAACTTCCAATTCAACTTTTTATTTCTATCAAGCCTTTCAAACAATCTGGGCCCATGCCCTGCCGATTGAAAACAGCTGCCAACCACGTGGTGCTCTCACCTTTACAAACTTAGCCATTCCTCGGCCTGTATCTAAACCTCCTGGCTAGATCTCAACATATTGTCTCCTGGTCTTGTCCAAAATAAGGCACCATCATACATTGATGCTTGTCCATGACTGTCCAAGCCCCTTTCTCTTTTTTGGTTCCTAATTCACCTGGCCCTAATACAGTTTCTCTGAATAAACACACAGGTTGTTCACCTGGCCCTAATACAGTTTCTCAGAATAACCACACAGGTTGCTATCGTTTCTTTTTTATATACATGCTGCCTTTTCACTAAACCCCCCCAATTGCTTGTTTCTTACCTGGATATTTCCAAACCTTTGTCCTCAATCGATGCCAATCTGATGTGCTGCAGTTTAGAATGATCAAAACTTCAGCAAAAAGTGGCTGAACCACTCCTGTGCTGTCCATTATGTACCTCCTTTAGCCCCTTCCCTTCTTGTTGCCTGCCTATTGCTCTGTCCCCTTGCTTCTCTCCTTCCCTTCCCCCCTTCCCTCTGAGCACACCATCTTCAGGTAAGGGGAAGGGGGTGCACCAGGACAACTTCGTCTGTCCCTTAAAGGGCAAACTCCATTGTATCAGGTTAAGCAATGGGTGGGTCATACTTCACATGGAGCTATTGGAGGAAATGAGCTAACAGCTGAGCTCTTAATAATCTGTATTACATATTCCTAGATGGTGTAATTGAATTCCTAACAATACGATTATCATCATAAATGTGCATTGATTGTATTTCTGTGTGGCAAAAACTGGTTTAGAAAAAGTGCCCTTTGTACCCTAGTAAGTGCCCTTCCAACCCTCAGCACCCCAGCTTTCACTATCTTCTGGCACCCCTGAGAGCTTTGCATGAATCTTAGATGTAATCATCTGTGTATGAGATCCATAATTAAGAATAGGGTCCAATATAACTCCTAAGTATTTAATGTTAGTTACATTCTTGAACATTGTACCATCCAAAGAACTAATATGCAACTTGTCACTATTCTCTTTTAACCTGGCTGATGTCCCAAAAAGCATTGTCTTGGTTTTCTGAGTGTTTAAAACCATTTTGTTTCTAATTAACCACCCCACATTATATTAAATTCTGCCATTAAAGTAGAATTTACATCCAATATTGATGCACTTTGGCAATACAGAACCGCATCATCTGCGTGCAGTGTAAGTCTAGCATTTTTTATGAATGATGTAACAGAATCAAACAATAATGAGAATAAAATGAGAATAAAACAGATCCCAATATGGAGCCTAGCGGGACTCTTCATTTTACTAATGCTTTTTCAGAAACTCTCTCTCCTCAAATTTAACCATCTGATATCTATCCATCAGGTAATTAGTGAACCACCTTAGGACAGGTCCTCCCACCCCAATATGAGCCAGGTTGTCTATTAACAAGGGATGATCAACAAGGTTGAATGCCTTGGTCAAGCCCATGAACGGGGACCCAGTCAGGTAACCACACTCCATGCCTTCCTGGGCCATGCTCTTGAACATGACCAAGGCAGTCTCTGTGCTTTCCCCTTCCAAAATCCATGTTGACTTGATGACAACAAATTGTGAGGTTCAATGTAGGTAATTAGCTGACCATAGATTAACTTTTCTTGTATTTTAGATCAAGATGACAGTATAGATATGGGTCTGTTGTTGGAAAAATTACGAATAGGACCTGATTTATGTATTGGCACAACAAATGAGTGCTTCCACAAGTCAGGTACCTCCCCCAAGCAAGAGGACAAATTAAAGATAATTCTTATTGGATACACTAATTCATCAGATGCTAATGTCAGTATTTTAGGGGACAACCCATCAAATCCACTAGATGTGTCGACTTTAAGTTGTTTCAATAGTTTAAATACTGCATTACTTGAGACTGTCCTGAGGTAAAATATAGGTCTACCCTGGGAACCACATTTGCCCTTAGTAGACACATTTACAGAAGGATCAGTCTTGTAAGCATCCAAGTTGGTAAATATTCTCTTAATTTCATTAGCAATGTCTAGGGGGTCAATCAAATTAAGACTTCCTTTTATTATTGTTGCTTAATGTTATTCAGGCATGACATATCACTAAATATGTTGTTGGTCTTATGACCTTTATCAGATGGGGATAAGCCACAGTTAAAATCTCCTCTAAATATTAATTGTTCTTGAGTATGTAAATAGGGTTGTATCCGTTTGAATAGATCTATTCTAAGTGCTTTGCTCTGTGATGCATACTGTACAGTATATGTTAATCAGACATCTGTCTGTCATCCTTTTGTTTTGGAAATGAGAACCCTTTAAGAAGATGGCAACCCCATCACAGATTTCATCTCCTTGAGACCAAAAGGCCGGTACCATGTGACCTTAATTATTTTGCCTGAGAGATTTCATTAGTAGTTTAATACGTGTGTCTTGTAAAAATAAAATGTTATTCGGTAAGTCTTTCAATATCTGTAATTTAGTGATCTGTTTTTTAAAAGATTTGATGACACTCACATTTATGGTCAGAGGGCATAATCCCTGGTGCATTTGGAAGTGAAAAGAAAAAGCAAGAAATAGAGTTCTCAGTTTTGTTTAGATTTTGATTTTCATCTACCCATTGTTTTTTTAGCCTTGGGCCAGTCAAGCTGGGAATCTGTAGTGTTGTCCATTGGTCCAGAGGCCACTGAGGAGGTGTCAGACTCTCCAAGATCTTCCTCAGTGTCTCCCCATTGTTTCCTTTTTGATAACATACTGTAGCAGTTCCTAGTTAGAAATGGCTCCTCAGTCAGTTTCTTTGCTGGTTGTTTCTTTTGGTGTCCTTTTTTACTAGGGAGAACTTGTTCCATGGGAAGTTCAGCTATTGGCAAACCGCACAAGCGAACCATGGCTAAAATACTCAGACTAATTATTGCTGCCCTTTCCAGGATACTTGTACTTCTTCTACTATGCTCCGTTAACATTGAGCTGAATCCTGGTCCTCCTGCAACCCTGTCATCTCCCTCCGATACTGCAAATTTGAAAGGAATGAGCTTCTGGCATGTTAATGTCTGCAGTCTCATGAAAAAAATTACTATGATCCAAGCATGGATTAGCCATATCTTGCCAGATGTATTGGTGGTCTCTGAATCATGGCATAGGCTTGCTACCCCTGATAGTCAGATCAACATCCCCTCTTACACTATCTTAGAGCAGAAAGATTGACTAGAGGAGGAGGTGTATCAATCTATGTCAAGGATAAATACTCCATATCCTGCCTTGACTCAGCTACTGTCAAAAATGAATTTGAATGTGTGACCATTAAGATTGAGCTAGCCAATTACCCTGTGCTCCGTGTAATAGGTTGCTATAGACCACCCTCAGCTGGGCTGCAGCTCCTAAGTTATCTTGGATCTTTACTAGAGAAAGGTAACCTGGAAACAATTATTTTAGGGGACTTCAACCTTGACTGGCTATCTAAGATTTCGACTCCACTGAATACCTTCTGTGACTGTCATGGGTTGACACAAATAATTAGTGAGCATACACGCCTGAACAAAAAGAATCCAAATAATAGTACCTTTTTAGATGTCATACTAGTTAGTAAGCCCCACCTATTCTCTCATTCTGGCACTTTTTTCTCTGATGTTAGAGACCATTGTTTCATTGTTGGTATTAGATCAGTTCATAACACAGTATCATCAGCCAAATTTAACACAAAAAGGTAATGAAAGAACTTCGACCAGTTTGCATACATCAATGACCTGAAACATTCTTTACTCTGGCAAGACTTCTTCTTAGCCAACACGGTAAATTTAACATATGATATACTTCATGAAATTCTGGTCGAGGCACTAAACAGACATGCCCCAGTGGTATCAATTCGTGTAAGGAACAAAGCATGTCATTAGTTTTCGGCTGAACTGAAGGCTGCATTGCTAGCAAGAGACAAACTCTGGAAAAAGGCTCGCAGAACCAAGTTGGACGCAGACTGGTGCCAGTTCAGGGAGGCACGGAACCTATGTACAAAAATGATCAGAGAAGTGAAGGCTGCCTTCTTCCATAATGAACTGGACTCCGCTGCAAAATCCCCCTCTAAATTCTGGAGTACTATTAAGGAAATGTCAGGGCACACACCTGGCAACTCCCTACCTCCAAAAATCATCTCAGGGAATGCTACCATATGTGAGACAAAGGGGATCCTTGACTCCTTTAACAATCATTTCGCTATGGCTGGTCTTGCATTTGATAACTCTCCTGCATACTTGGCACACTCGCAATTAGGAGTACAAGATGATGACTCTGATGTCCCCGCTCCTGATTTCTCCTTCCAACCTGTATCGCTGAAAGAGGTTGAAGACCTCGTACTTCAGCTGGACTCGAAGAAAAGTACTGGTGCTGATTCACTAGATCCCTGCTTCATTAAGATTGAATATCATGTTCTAGCTGTGCCAATCACTCACCTTTTTAATCTGTCTTTGTTACAAGGGCTTATTCCCTCAATATAGAACATTGCGCATGTCATTCCTTTATTCAAGTCAGGAGACCCTTGTGATCTGAACAATTACAGACCGATATCTCCAATGCCAGTTCTATCAAAACTTATAGAAAAAATAGTGAGTACCCAGCTCAGGAATTATCTAAATTGAAAAACATCTTAAATCCCTTGCAATCTGGTTTCAGAACAAGACATAGTACTATCTCGGCACTTGCTAAAGTGACCAATTATTGGTACCATGATCTGGATAGTAAAAAATGTATCTGTGACATATTCTTAGATCTAAGCAAGGCATTTGACACTGTGGATCACAACCTGCTTCTCTCATCATTGAGGAGCATAGGTCTGGACACAGTATCACTGAATTGGTTCACTGATTACCTCTCAGGACAGTTCCAGCAGATTAAGGCTGAGGGTGAGCTCTCCCTACTAAAACCTCTCCAGAGGGGAGTGCCACAGGGGTCAATACTTGGCCCCCTACTAGTTGCTATCTATATTAATAATATTGATGATAGCATATCCAAGGCAAATATACACCTGTTCACAGATGACACAGTTCTGTACCTTAGTTGCCCGACTCCTGAAGCCGCCTGTGCAGACCTCCAGGAGGAATTCAACCGTCTTCAGAATCAGCTTCTCTTCAAAAAACTCCTGTTAAATGCCAAAAAAACCAAAGTGATGCCTTTCTTGCCCTACAGTCATGCTATTAACCTGGTTAGTACTGGAGCTTTACCTCACATCACTACTGTCCTCAGAGAAAACCTGGAGTTTGTCACGAAATTCAAATACCTGGGGGTGTGGCTGGACCAAAATCTTTCATTTTCAGAGCATATTGAGGACTTGCTTAAGAAACTAAGGCAGAGGCTGGGCATCTTTTTCAGCATTAACCATTTTTTGACTACAGATGCTAAAAAGCACCTGGTCCAATCAACATTCCTATCTCTGGTTGACAAAGCAGACTTCTTATACAGTCAGTGCCCAAAAGCTTCCCTTGCTAAACTGGACACGCTTTATCACAGAGCTATCAGATTTATAACAGAACTTCTCCTTTCTACCCACCACTGCTTGCTGTATGCTGCCATAGGGTGGTCCTCCATTATGTTTAGAAGAAATAGAAATGCAGCGTTTTGGACTCTAAGAGCTGTCACAAAAAAGCTTTCCCAATATATCATTGACTGTCTCCTGCTAAGCACGCCAGGATCTTATGCCTTAAGAAGTGCCTCATGTTTCACTCTTTGTATTCCCAAGGTCTCTTCCTGCTTTGGTAGAGCAGCATTTAGATTTGTACTGCCCTATGGAATAAATTGCAAAAATTTCAGAAAATGAGCATACCCACCAGCTTGGATTTCTTCAAGACCCCCGAGAGTCTTGCTCTCCCCCAGGTCTAATTTGAAGCCGGCATCTGCTGCAGCCAGTGGTCACGAGGGCCCCCAAGAGTCCTGCCCTCCTCCAGGTCAAATTTGAAGCTGGCGTCTGCTGCAGGTACGAAAATATCACAGTCGGAATAGGCCAAGAGACTGTTTGCTGAATGCTGCTGCTGCATGTGTAGACAATGGACTTGGTGCTTCTTGGCACCTTTTTTCAAAACATTACTGTTCACTGGTTGGCAGAGCAGTGGAGATAGTTTCTATGCTGCAACACCTCGTAAAGAAAGCAACTCATTTTTTGCATCTCTCAGTGTTACCTTAAGGGGCTATCCTGAGTGGAGCTGCGTTTCACCCAGCCTCGGTGGTTACTTTAAATCGCAATACTAGTATTCTAACAACCAACAGATGTAATCATTGTTGGCACCGGGGTGCTTAATACAGCTGACAAATGTTCATAGTGTTATTTACTCAACCTAGTGAAATACTGTATAGAGTCTCTAGCACCGAAGTCAATTTGATAATAATAGTGCAGCTTGTTGAAATCAATGTGATAGCAATAGTGCAGCTTACAGCTTGTTGGAAGTACAGCTTGTCGAAATCAATTTGTTAGCAATAGTACAGCTTGTTGAAAGTACAGCTTGTCAAAATCAATTCTGATAGTAAATATGCAGCTTGTTTTGTGTAAAAGCAACCCTAAAGCCAGCCAGTCAGACAGCCTCCCCCCGGTCGTTGTCAAGTAACCTGAGCTTAACTGCAGCAGCCCCTCCTTGTCCTACCTGCAATAAATGTGCCTATTTTGTCTCCTTTCCACAGTCGGTAGTCGTGAGGGCCCCCCGAGAGTCCTGCCCTCTACCAGGTCGAATTTCAAGCCGGCATCTGCTGCAGGTACGAAAATATTACAGTTTGAATAGGCCAGGAGACTGTTTGCTGAATGCTGCTGCTGCATGTGTAGGTCCCTGCTGGCGCTCCGTGCCAGCCCACCCACCCCTGTGACCACCCTTAGTGAGCACCGCCTTTTATGCGTGGTGTGAGGTGCGAATTAACCTATCAGCTCACTCCCTCATTAGCAGGTTATACCAACTCATCCCTAGTGGCTGCTCAATCTCTCCCCCAGCTGCCAAAACCCATTTGTTTCGTTATGCTGCCTCTGCAACTCACCCTACTATGCCTACTCTTCCCCCTAACCTCCCTCTCACCAGCCATCTACCCGGATTCTCCTGCTTCCCCCACTAAAGGCTACTCATGGGCTCTCCCATATCACACTACACTCAACCCTGGCCCATCCTCTCATTCCACTCTAATCAATTGAAATATAGGCGCTGCCCTCCTGCCTCCTTCTTTCCACCCTGGGCTGTCAGTCCTACACCCATCGCCTCCTAAATACTGCTCACCAGCCACCCATCAACTACTGACCCCCCATAAGGTGAGAAATATGACGCTTATAGTAAAACACCTAATAACAATATTACTACTCCTAGCAGGTGACATTGAATCAAATCCAGGGCCACCTACCTCCCCCCAAACAACCTCATCTCCCTATCTATCTAATTACCACGGGGCTTAAAATTATGCATCTTAACATATGCAGCCTCCTGAACAAAATCACCCCCCTCCAACCGTACACCCTCTCTCTATCACCTGATAGCCTTATTATCTCTGAAACTTGGCTGAAACCCCATAACTTGGATGCCGAAGTAGCAATCCCTGGCTATTCCCTCACTCATCATGACCGTCCGGGCAAATAGAAGGGTGGGGGCATTGCCATGTTCATCTCTTCCAAGCTACAATTCGCATCAGTCCAACTCCCAAACCCAATGCACCCCATAGACTCCCTCCTACTCAGACTTTCACTCCCTCATTCCATCCTCTTATATATAGGAGGGTCCTACTGCTCCCCAGACACCCCTCCGAACACCATCATTGAACATCTAGGCATCCTAAAAACAATCGCCATGGGGGCAAACTATCAAACTTGGGGACTTCAACATCAATTGGCTATCGAAAACTAATTCTAAGCTCAAAAACCAAGTGACTGCACTTAACCTCTCCCAGCATATCACCGAATCCACCCACTTAAACCATAATCTCTTAACCACTCTCTCCTCGACTGGGCCCTCACTAGTCATCCCGACTCCCTCAGTGACCACCACATGACTTACATAGTACGGAAAATGTTCAAACCCCTGGCACCACCCCCTCGAATACTGCTCACTAGGGCTTACAAATCACTAGACCTTGCTGCACTGCTAAGTTACCTATCTAACACTGAGTGGCCATTTATCCAACATGTTTCCTCCATTGACTCAGCCCTGGAATTTTTCAGATCAAATTTCCTTGCCATCTGGGACTACTACGCCCCTATCAGAAGAGCCCGTGTTAGGGGCGCCCACCTACCATGGGTAAATGCCCATATTATTGATCAACTCCATGCCAGGGACATGGCCTGGAAATCTTACAAGGCATCTGGCTCACAGGCAGCCCTCCAACACTACCGCACACATCCGCAATGCAAACACCAGGTTAATTCACCAGGCAAAAGCAAGCCACTTTAAGGCATCTTTCAAAACAAACCACAACCACCCAGCAAAATTCTGGAAGTCCTTGAAATCTTTGCTCTCTCCCCCATCTCAGCCACCCACCCCTGCCCTAAAGGTAAATGGCTCCTTGGTAACGAACCATGGTGAGGTGGCCTCTGCTTTCAACTCATTCTTTACTAACTGTGCCTCCTCCCTTCTCTTCACAAACACGCACCCCCCCACGATACCACATCCACCCTCTCAACCCCCACCCAGATCCCACCACTTCTCATTTTGCCTGGCCTTCCCAGCTGAAGTACTAGCTTCCCTAAGCACACTCAACACTAACAAAGGCAAATACCCCTCCAGCCTTGACTTCAAGATGCTATATCTATCTGCGCCTGCCATCGCCACCCCACTGGCCTCCCTCTACAACCTCTCCTTCTCTCTCACCAAGATCCCGGCTGCCTGGAAACATGCCACAGTCATCCCTCTCCCAAAAGGTGGTGACTCCTCCTCGCCGGGCAGTTACCGCCCTATCTCCCTCCTCCCAATTCTAGCCAAAGTCCAGGAAAAACTTGTTCTTTCCCAATTGTCCACCTTCCTTGACAACTCCTTATTCCTGTCACCCTATCGGGCTGGTTTCAGGAAATCACACTCCACAGTCACTTCCTTGCTCAGGTTAACAAATGACATTCTCACTGGCATGGATAATGGGCAAGTCACCTCCACCATCTTCATTGACCTAGCTAAAGACTTTGACACAGTCTCCCATTCACTCCTGTTATCTAAACTCACCCTAGCAGGCCTCTCAGGGGAGGCCACCAGCTGGTTCCACTCTTACCTAGAAGGGAGGCAACAAGCAGTTAGCATTGTCTCGCTTACCTCTGACCCACTACCTGTCACAATAGGCGTGCCACAAGGTTCGGTCCTTGGCCCAATACTCTTCTCTATCTTTCTAAATGACCTGCCCTCCATGTGCCCCCTTTCATCCATTCACATGTATGTTGATGACACTGTAATATACGCAACAGGTCCCTCCCCCCGCCGTAGTGTCATCCAAACTCCAGGAGGATTTTAATGCAATCCAACTCTGGTTCCACTCTCACCAACTATCTCTCAACCCAAAGAAAACCATCTCTCAAACCTTCGGGACCAGGCAAAGGCTCTCCTGGGCCCACTTATCCCCTGCCTTCCACACCTTAGATGGGACCCTCTTGGAGACCTGCACCTTGTTCAGGTACCTCAGGGTCTGGCTCAACCAGCACTTAGACTTCTCAGCCCACATTGACTCTATCCACAAAAAACTGCACCCCAAACTGGGAGCCCTTTACCGGAAGAGAGGCTGCCTGCCCCTGCCAACCCGAAAATAAATTGTTCAGAAAATGATACTCCCACTCCTTGATTATGGTGACGTAGTTTACAGCACAGCCCCCAAATCCACCCTCGCCAGGTTAGACCCTCTCTTCCATTCCTTCTGCCGTTTTGCCATGGACCGTCTGCCCACAACTCACCACTGTGATCTCTACAGATCCTTAGACCTTCCTTCCTTACAGGACCGGAAAATGACACATTGTGCAAGAATAATAGCAAAATACTGGTCTCAGTCCCTCCCCTCGTACCTTGCTAATACCCTAGCTGCCCAAACCCCTTCATGCTATACCCTCCGTAATCTCAACTCTAGGCTTCTCACCCTCCCAAGCATGTTCTCCTCCAACGGTCAATGTGCATTCAAGCACCGAATGCCTTACCTATGGAACGCCCTCCCAGCAGTGATTAGACACTCCTCTCCCTCTTTGCAGCTCATCCTCCTCCTCACAGCATTTTGCCACCACCCGCTCGTGCAGCTAGCCCCTCAAGGTATTTCCAATGTTTCAAATACACGATTGCATGTGTGTTTATTAGCTACATGTTACAATGTGATTCCGCTGCACTTAAGCCTCATTGTGTGCCCTAGCTGGACAAGTTTATTCCCCTGCCAAGAGGCAGGTGTATCTTGTACAAAGTGTTTCTCTCGACCTTGCATTGCACTTCAGCATTCATTTGTATGTTGCTCTGTATACTGTCTACCCTAAATCCACCCCCCCTGGACGCATCTGGAATCAAGTGCTACACCGCTCAGTATGTTCTCCTGGTAAAACGCTTAAATAAATAAATAAATAAATAAATAAATAAAGACCTTATTTGCCCAGACTGTGAGGGAACACTGTAACTGGTTCCCTCACTCCATAACCTATCATGAGTCCTAGGCTCCCAGCTCTCAGCTGTCTTCAGTACACACTAGAGTACTGCTGGCCCTATGGATCCATCTCATGTTGTGAGCAAACTTGTTAATTTCTCTCTGCCCAACCAGGTTGCAACTGCACGGTAGCTATCTGTATTCCAGCTTATGCTGTCTACCTCCCTCCCTTATGCTCTCTCTTACCAGCTATGTTCTCCCAGCTCCCCACCCTCACTATTCTCTTCTGTTTTATTCTGCCGCTGCATTGAGCACCTACCTTGTATTATTTGTATTATTTGATGTACTGTCACTGTTGTATATAAATCTATGGTGTCCTGGTATTAACCAGGCCCATCCTGTAAATTATTTTTTGTGTTTATCTGCTGCCTTAATGTTATATTGTCACTGCTGTATGTAACTCTATTTTGACCGGTTTTAACCAAGTGCATCTTGTAAATGAGCATTGCTCAACGATGTTCGCCTGGCTAAATAAAGATTTTGATTGATTGAGTTCTATGGGCAAGTGAGGAGGGGTCATGGCCACTGAACCAAGTTCCCTAGATGTGCCAGGAGTGGCAGAATCCAGTGCCTGATGTTGGGGGGGGGTTGATGTCAATATTAGGGGTCTCGGGATTCATGGAGATAATGGAGTTTAGCTGTGGGGGGTTATATCTCTTAAAGTAGGGTTAAGGGGATTCTTGAAGATCTGGGGTCAATGCCTGTTACAAATCTCTAGTTTATTGAGCTTTTAACTGAGATTCACTACTCAGGAACTCTTTGTCTTGCATTACCCTGTCTATCTTGTTGTAAACAGCCTAGGGAAACTGTTGATAAAAATGGCCTGTCTCATCATATAAATTACATTTATAAGGATTTGGACATCCTAAGCTAAAATGTCCTTACTCCATACATAAATTGCATCTGGGCTTGTCACAGGAAGAACTGAGATGCACTTTTGGTTGAGAAGCTGATTGCTTCAGTACAGAAGTGCCCCAATCAGTTTCATAGTGGATGGGAATCCCCATACCCACTCCTCTCCATTTCATCTGCGAGGTCGCAATCTTGAGCTTTATGTTTTTTTTTTTCCCACCATCTGTAACTCTGTAGTTAGTGATACTGCTCTTCTGATATCAGTCAGAGTCCATTGAGGGTTGCTTAGTTTGTGTGTATCTGTGGGGGGGGGGGGTTGTTATGTGTTTTTGTGTGATTTGTATTACTTATAGGAAAACAAAATAAAGTATATTCAATTTAAAACAAAAGTTAAAATGAACAGCAAGGCAGAACAGAACAAGCATTTGTTAATGCCGAATGTTGATTGTGTTGGTCCATTGATCTTGCTCGCTGCCACTGTGTCACTCGCTCGGTCTGTTTCTCCCAGTGCTGCAGGCTGCTCTTTTGTACTGGCTCCTGCCTGCATTGGCACAAAGAAGTCTGCAGCTGTCCTGACAGAGCTCTGTTGAGGTGGGTTACTCACCCTCTCTCACTCGCTCATTCTGTTTCTGCTGGCACAGCAGGCTGCCCTTTTGTATGGGTCTCCTGCCTCTGTTGGAGGCTTCTTCTGCCCACAAAGAAATCTTCAGCATTCCTAACACAGTTCAGTTGCGCAAGCTCACTCCCCCTCTCTCGCTCATTCCACTTCTGCTGGTGCTGCAGGCTGGCTTTTAGCACTGGGCTCCTGCCTACATTGCTGCATTTTTCTGCCCACAAAGCAATGCACAGCAGTCATGATAGAGGTCTGTTGAGCTTGCTCACTCCCCCTCTCACTCGCTCATTGTGTTTCTCCTGGCACTGCTGGCTGTCCTTTTGTACTGTGCTTCTGCCTGCTTTGGAACCTTTTTCTGCCCATAAACAAATCTGCATCTGTCCCGACAGAGCTCCGTTGAGGTCACTCTTTATGCCTACCTCACTCACTCATTCTGTTTCTTCTGGTGCTGCAGGCAGCTCTTTTGTACTGGGCTTCTGCGAGCATTGGCACATTTTGCTGCCACAAAGAAATCAGCAGCTGTCTCAACAGAGCTCCGTTGAGGTGGGTCACTCCCCCTCTCTCAGTCACTCATTCTGTTTCTGCTGGTGCTGGAGGCTGCCCTTTTGTACTGGGCTCCTCCCTTTGTTGGTGGCTTTTTCTGCCCACAAAGAAATCTGCAGCAGTCCTGACACAGGTCCGTTGAGGTTGCTCACTCCCCCCCTCTCTCACTCGCTCATTGTGTTTCTCCTGGCACTGCAGGCTGTCCTTTTGTACTGGGCTTCTGCTTGCATTGGCACCTTTTTCTGCCCACAAAGAAATCTGCAGCTGTCCCGACAGAGCTCTGGTGAGGTTGCTCACTCCGCCTGTCTCAGTCACTCATTCTGTTTCTCCTGGCACTGCAGGCTGCCATTTTTTAGTGGTCTCCTGCCTCTCTTGGCACCTTTTTCTGCCCACAAAGAAATCTGCAGCAGTCTTGACAGAGCTCCGTTGAGCTCGCTCACTCCCCCCTCTCACTCGCTAGTTCCATTTCTGTCGGCGCTGCAGGCTGCCCTTTTGTACTGGACTCTAACCTGCATTGCCGCCTTCTTCTGCCCACAAAAAAATCTGCAGCAGTCCCAACAGAGCTCTGCTGAGCTCGCTCACTCCCCCTCTTTCACTCGCTCATTCTGCCTGCCACTGCTGCAGGCTGCCCTTTTGTACTGGGCTCCTGCCTGCATTGCTGCCTTCCTCTGGCCACAAAGAAATCTGCAGCAGTCATGATAGAGCTCCGTTGAGCTCATTCACTCAATTCCCCATCTCACTCGTTCATTCTGTTTCTTCCTCACTGCAAACTGCACTTTTGTACTGGGCCCCTGTGTGCATTGCTGCCTTTTTCTGCCCACAAAGAAATCTGCAGCAGTGCCAACAGAGATCCTTTGAGCTCACTCACTCCCCCTCCCTCACTCACTCATTCTGTACCTGCCGCTGCTGCAGGCTGACCTTTTGTACTGGGTTCCTGCCTGCATTGCCAGCTTTGTCTGCCCACAAACACATGTGCAGCAGTCCTGACACAACTCCGTTGAGGTCGCTCACTCCCCTTCTCTCACTCGCTCATTCCATTTCTGCTGGGGCTGCAGGCTGGTCTTTTGTACTGGGCTCCTGCCTGTGTTGCCACCTTTTTCTGCCCACTAAGAAATCCGCAGCAGTCACAGTAGACCTCCATTGAGCTCGCTCATGCCCCCCTCTCCCTCACTCGTTCTGTTTCTCCCAGTGCTGCCAGCTGCCCTTTTGTACTGGGCTCCTGCCTGTGTTGCTACCTTTTCTGCTCACAAAGAAATCTGCAGCTGTCCAGACAGAGCGCCATTGTGGTCGCTCACTCCCTCTACCTCACTCGCTCATTCTGTTTCTCCTGGTGCTGCAGGCTGCCCTTTTGTACTGGGCTTCTGCCTCTGTTGGCATTTTTTTCTGCCCACAAAGAAATCTGCAGCAGTCCTGACAGAGCTCCGTTGGCCTCACTCAATCCCCCGTCTCACTCACTCATTCCGTTTCTGTCAGTGCTGCAGGCTGCCCTTCTGTACTGGGCTCCTGCCTGCATTGTTACCTTTTCCTGTTCACATACAAATCTGCAGCAGTCCTGACAGAGCTCAGTTGAGCTTGGTCACTCCCCCCAAAGTCGCTCAATGCTAGTCTGTCCCAAACACGGATTTCCGGCAGTGACTGCGGTATTCTACGCCAGAAGCACAGAAACACATTTCGGCCAAGATGTGAAAAATGACAGCTGTACTGTTCATAAGAAGGTGTGAACAAATGCCAGTGTTGAAGATCTGGCATGAAAATATTACTGATTTGCAAACTTACAAGGGTGCATGGAACCTGCACAACACACGCTCGTAACACAGTCATTTTATGGAGTTTCATCACAAAATTTTCAACATAGGCATTTTATGACCTCTGCTCATGAACAATGTCAGTGTGATTTTCTTATGATGTCCCAAATACTGATTTCACACAGCGACCGCACTATTGTGTGCCGGAAGAGCGAAAACACATTTTGGCCAGGATGTGAAAAATGACAGCTGCACTGTTCATAAGGAGGTGTGGCAAAATGGCAATGCTGAAAATCTGGAGTGAAAATATTGCAAAGTTGCAAAGGTAATGAGCTGCTCGTGGAAACTGCGAATGCACATTCATAACACACTCATTTTATGGACTTTCATGACCAAATTTTCAACATAGGCAATTTAGGACATCTGCTAATGAATAGTGTCACTGTCATTTTCATAATGTATCCCAAACATGGATTTCCCACAGTGACCACGTTATTCTGCGCCGGAACTGCGAAAACACTTTTCGGCCTGGATATGAAAAATGACAGCTGTGCTGTTCATAAGGAGGTACAGAACAATGCCAATGTTGAAAATATGGAGTGAAAATAATATAAATTTGTGAAGTTACGAGGATGCTTGCAAACTGCGCAGTGCACGCTCGTAACACAGTCATTTTATGAAGAATCATCACCAAATTTTCAACATAGGCATTTTAGGACTTCTGCTCATGAACAGTGCCACTGTCATTTTCTTAATCTGTCCTGAACACTGATTTCCCACAGTGACTGCGCTATTCTACGCCGGAAGTGTGAAAACACATTTCAACCAGGATGTGGAAAATGATAGCTGTACTGTTCACAAGGAGGTCTGAAAAAATGATAATGTTGAAAATCTGGCATGAAAATATTGCAACCACAACCATTTAGCTGCGCAGAGCAACTGTGCAACGCATGCTCAGAAACAGTCTTTTTTGGATTTCTCCCACCAAATCGGCAGAATAGGCTTTTTGAGAGCCCACCTCATGAACACTAGCACTGTCATTTTGTTAATCAGTCCCAAAAGGGATTCTGCGCAGTGACCATGAAATCACCTTTTGGGACTGAATAACATCATGATAGTGCCAGAATCATGAGGGGTCCCAAAAACCCCATGTTGAAAATGTGGTGCCAAAATTCCAAAAAATGCCTGAGATATGCATCAAAGTTGAAAAAACCCTATTTATTCCATTATACAGCTTACCGGCATTTCCTCAGTTCGCAGTTGGCTTTGAAGAGTGCAGATGTGTTCCCGGTTCACAGAAGATCATTGCACCGGACTCCGGAGGTAAGTATGGGGTGAGGGGGGTGTGGGGAGGCAGGGTGCACAGTGGGTGGGCGTGGTTTGTGGGGGGGCAGGGAGTCTGCCAAGGGACCTTTTCCATTTTTACAGGTAAAAAAGAATAAATGACATTTTGGGAATGTTTTTTACTTTTACAGGAGCATGTGGCATGCTGGGGTAGGCTCCCAGAATGCCAATGGAGTCTTCTGTTTGAGGGTCAGCTGTAGCTGACAGGGGATTGGGCACCCCCATCGGCACACAAGAAAAGAGGGGGTTACATTATGCCAATGGGGATTGGGCACCCCCGTCAGCACACAAGAAAAGGGGGGCTGACATTATTCCAATAGGGATTGGGCACCCTGTCAGCAGACAACATAAGCGAGGGGGGCAGTTACATAATGCCGACGGGGAGTGGGCTACTCCGTCGGCAACATAAATATTATGGCACTGAAGCTGACAGGGATTGGGGCCCCTGTCAGCAAACAAACACGGGGAGGGAGGCACATACTGCTGATGGGGATTGGGCACCCCTTAGCGGGGCGGTGAATATTGTTTGAGAACACGGCAGCAAGCTGCCACCATGTTCACAAACAATATCAATGTTTCAAAGTTCCGCCCTGCAATGACATGTTGCTTCCTCATTGCAGTGAATGGCTGATGCTGCAATGACTAGGCAGTCCCTGATTGCAGTGGCTAAAATGTTAGAAAGTTGTAGCACGCTGGCTGAACTAGTGTCAGCAGCAGCATGCCACTGCATTGGTGGAAGCGGGCCAAGCCTTTACAGGCTGTGGGGGCATTGGCCAAAACAGTGCCGTGCCTCCACATCCTGCTTCTGAAGAAAGCTGCCACAATATGTTTCTTGTGCATAAAAATGAGTAAGGAATATAGAATATGAGTCACAGCATGGTACAGCAATATAATTACTACTCAGTGACTGTCAAAGATATAAATCAAATTATCCCAAAAGGTAACTGCAGTAGGAAGGCCCCAGTGTAAATACAAATTAGGATTGACACTGAAAGAAGCCTGGTAGCCAGTGAGGACACCAATTATAATGGGGCAGACTAGCCACTCGGCAGATTATATAAAGTACAGAATCAAATGCACAGCAGGGAGACATGATTGAAACTTTCAAGTACCTCAAGTGCATAAACAAAGTGCAGGTGGGGGACCTTTTCCAATGTAGAAAAAGTACTAGAACAAGGTGGCACAATATGAAATTTAGAGGGGGTAGATTAAGAGGTAATGTGAGGAAGTTTTTCTACACAGAAAGGGTAGTCGACGCTTGGAATATTCTGCCACGGGAGGTAGTGGGGGCAAGCACGGTGGAGGGGTTTAAGCATGCCTGGGATAGGCACAAGAGAAGACTGAGATGGGAGGGAGTGATGAAAAGCCATTGATCACCTAGGGTCATTGGCCACATACAATGTATAGGGCCTATGGGCAGGCTGGATGGGCCTAGCAGTCCTTATCTGCTGATAATTTACATATAAATACAGAAGAGCAGGCAAAATAAAGTACAGAAACAAATACACTGAAAATACAGATTAGGACACCAAATGCAACCTGCTAGACAGTGAGGAGAACTACTGTAATAGGACAACCTAGCCACTAAGCAGGCTATGTAAGATAAGAATCAAATACACTGAACAGCACAGTATAGACTTCTGCTTGCTAATGATGATAAGTCTAGAGTCAATCAAATAGGTATAATGCCCAGAAATGCACTGTAAGTATAGGAAAGCTTGAGCAGTGATGCACAGAATAAAGGTAACCACTGCATCTAGGGATCCCAGTTGTAGAGCCTACATGACCAGCTAACCATTAGATTACACTGTTGACTTGTTACTTCCCATCAGCTATATCAAAAAGCTCAGTACTGCAGATTGAGGGGAGTCAAGTTTCAAGACAATGAGCAACTAGAAATTACTGCCACAATTGCTTAATTAAATTACAATGCCAGTTTGTGCACAGTGAGGACTTATCCCAGAGTGAAGTGGAGTGACACTTCCATCTTGAGTCTTATTTCAGTGTTATTTCAGTCCAGACTGACAAAGCACTGCTTTTCATCAGTGCACTGTTAATACACTGCATTGGCTTTCTGCTACACTGTAGTACCACTGCTCAATCTTTCTTATGTTTTGATGCAGACTGTAAGAGCACTGCAAATAATTATTAGATTTTCATGCACACTTCTTTAGCACTGTATTTCCTTCACTAATTTTTGCTGCACACTGCAGTAGTACTGGCAACACTTTATAATTTTTATCATACTTCTTTAGCACTGCATTGTCTCAGCAATCTGGTTACCCTATCTGAATTTGTCAAAATGGCATTACAGTGGTATAGCAATGGCAATACTGCGGTCAGCTGAAAAATCCACAATAGTAGTACCCAGTGGTACTCTGGTATCACAGTGGTAGGTGATATATAGATTTTCCTCTGTGCATTGGTAGTGCACTGGCAGAATGGTATCCCTATGGCATTTTTTTACCATTTTCTCTGTCTCTCACACATACAATGGTAATACAATGGTATCACGAAATTTTGAGATTTTTGTCGGCTCCCCACAAATACTGGAACACTGGTAGCACAATGGTACTGTGTTATTTTGACATTTCAGTATTTGGTACCTCTCACAGCAACCCTAGACTCATGTGGTAGCACAGTGGTACCAGTATTAATCTCATCATACTCTGTACTCTAATGCATTGTTAAGATAAATTACATTATCAACCTCATGGAGAACAGCTCTCAATTCCATATTTGTATTTGTTCACTTGTCTTTATCTTACTGGTAATGGACTGTTATTGTTCACATAGACCAGAACATTCAAAGAGCATTTGCGATTGCTAAATGGGTAAGTGACTCTCAGACAACACTTTGCACCCCAAAAACAGGGTAGGATCACAAAATGATATCTTGAATAGCATAATTAGTGAATCTCTGACCAGTTGGTAAATGGCTCTAAAAGATGTTGCCTCCATAAACCAGGTAGTATCACCTCTGCCTCCTACCACTGCCCCTTTGAGCTCCCACCATTAGTAATATCACACTTCCCTTGGTGTTCAGTGGTGCTGCTGTCCATTCTGTACATCGGAAACTGCCAATAACTACCTGCCCACCCAGTCCCACCACTCGCACCATTCATGGCCCCCACCATATGTTTACACACTCTCCCCCACAGTGGCAATTGGCACAGACACTCTGCTAACCTCTGTGACCAACTGAGGACAGAACGCCAGTTTTGCGCTCATATGCCTACTGTATAAACAGCTGTGTACAGTTAGCACATGATTGTGAACTATCATCCATTTTGTGCCTGATCAAGGAGCTGAGAGGATGGTCTGTGCCAAATGTGGAAGGGTGTCAAATATATAGTAAGGCTGGGGATCAGGGGGTAGTATTTGTTGTAAGTACTAACTGGGTCATGGTGGGGACTTTGTATATACAGGGGGCAAGGACTTTCACTCAACACATCACTGCTCACTCTATCAGGCCCTGGGCTGGCTTCCCCCCATCAGCCCAACAGACCTATCTCCTGGTCAGCACAGTCAATAAGGCCATCCAAAACCGAGCTACCTCTCAGCAATCCCACCTTCTTTGGCCAAAAGTGTTTGTTCTAGAGCTCTGCCTCACTGCTGGCCCCATGCTTGAGTGCCCCCTAGTCTCCACCATACGGGTAAATGTGCATTCTCATCTGCAGCCCCTTTCCTTTGGAACAACCTGCCCACTCCACTTAGCACCACTGACTCTCCAGGACTCTTCCACTCTCTCCTTGGATCTCACCTTCTGTCCTCCACTACTTGCTCCTGCCCTCCCAACTTATTATCATGTCTCTACTTCCCTTCCCTCCTTTACCTTCTTGCTCCATACCTACACTGCCATGATGCACTTTTTCCTTTACTCATCTCAGATCATGCCTAATTTGTATTACAACTTAGCTACTACTGTACCTGCTGTCATAAATGTTATTTATCCATTGTGCTGCAAGTTTACTGTATATATATCTTCATAGAAATATCCTGTATATTTTTATCACTGTCTATTGTATGCCTTGTCCCAGCCTCCTTTGTACTTGTTTTTATTCCTGTGCCATCCTCAATGGCCCAGGTCATGCCTGAAAATGGTTCTTGGACCAGTGCACCTACTCGGTAAACAAATTAATGAATAAATAAATAAATGGGAACCACTGAACATCAGGGATAGTAACAATCTACTGTATACCTGTGGGGTGATTGTAGGATGGGTTAGGACTGGAGAACAGGTAAATTAAGAACCTGGACCTGTGGGATAATTAGGGGAAGGGGTCCAATGGAGACTGTTTCCCAGGAGGGCACTTTGGTGGTGTAACTCCCAGGATATGTTTTGCCTGGTGCTGTAATGTGGCCTGTGCCATAATCGGCATCAGCAACATGGCTGTCACACCAGCGTGGGTGAACCCTTTTTCCACACCCTCCTGAGTGTCAACCCTATAACAGGTTTTGGTGGCATCTGCAAAAAGACATACCTTCCCATTCAGTTCTTCTGTAATTTCACTTATGAAGACACTGAATAGGCCCACTCCTAGTACTGAGCCCCACCATGCACCATGCCTTTAACCAACTATTGAAAGCCATGTGGAGAGTCCTATCTTCTCTCAAGAAGTATATAGGCAACCTTTTGGCAAAAGCTACCATGCATGCTTGAGGACTCTCCCCCATCCCTGAAATTTTCCTGCACTACCCCTACCCCGTCCCTTGCTAGGTCCCCAGGTGGACAATGACATCTAACTCCCTCTCATCTCCTGCTGCCTAATGATCCACTGTATCTGCTGTCATCCCTCCAAGCCAAAGTACCTCTCAGGTATTTCACCTCCCTCTCCTTTGCCTCACCCTGCTCGCAAGTCTATCCCCCTAATTAAGTCCCTCACCAGCAGTTGCTTCCTACTTAGCTGGGGGCCTCTTCCTCCCTCCTTGTAACTGTGGAGAGGTCCATGGACAGTGCTTTCCTTGGGGAAGGTTTCTCCAGGGGCCGAAAGGGTGGTTCAGCTGTTGGGATAGTGGTTGGCTGGGTAGGGCCCATTTCAGATGCAGGGAGAGTGGTTAGTAAACAAAGCAGGTGAACTGAAACTCTGACAAACAAACCGGCACAAGGACAGAAAATGCAAGCCCCATAGGAAAGAGCACAGTGAGGGCTACAATATATTATTTACCAGAGAAGTCTCAGGTCAGGGAACTACAGCTGAAAAGAACATAGAGAACAGGTAGGCATCGGAAAATGATGCATGGGGGCAGTGGACAGACATGGACTCATGACGGCATGCATGGGAACTATGGATGCCAATGCTTGGGGGTGCAAAGGCCAGCTTAGGTAGGTGGACACTGACCTGTAGGTAGAGTGCACAACACACAGGGACCCTGCATCCCTGCATGCTGGACAGCAGGTAAGTGTGCCATGGAGCATAGCCCCACTGCAGCACAGTAGCTGATGGGGGCCCAGGACACTGTGGACACAGAACTTGAATGTGACCATGGTGCACAGCACAGCCTTGAAGCACTGGGACTGTGGGCAGACAGTGGCACTACAGTACTGGTACAAACCACCCACAGACAAGAAGCAACTGCCACAGGTGTGACCCATGGAGTGTGATGTGCAAACGAAGTGCAATCACACCTGAATACCTGAGCTGGAACCAAAGCTGGTCAGTGTTGCACAGTCCTCTGGCACAATGGAGGACAGTGTGGAAGCCATGGAGGGGCCAGGGTACTCAACTGCAACCCAACAACATGGACAATCTGTGATGTGGTACCATCCAGGAAGGGAAAGTCCAAGCTATATGTGAATGGCTACCTCCTGGTCCATGAATGGACATGCAATGAGACAGTGTACTGTTTTTTTTAACATATCATATTTTTCACCTGCTGCTGCACACACTCCGGCTTGGGGCATCCAGCAACCAGCTCCACCCACCTGGAGAGCTGAGTAGCTCAAACTGCACCCAGGAGGATCAGGGACGGCCATCATGCCATCTTGCTGGAGGGCTCCCCCTCTGTGTCTACCAGCCAGGACAGCCCCGGACCCTCCTCAACAGGACTCCACCAAAGTCCTCTGGGTGGCTCAGAGCACAGCCATCAAGCTGCAAGGTCATGCCCAGCCATTTTCCTTTGATTAGCCCCAGTAGCTCAGACGTGCAATGACATCCAGGAGCAATGTTCCGACATCTGCTGTGCTCCCCATCTAGTGTCACTGACACTAGTAGTGTCCCTGGGCATCTCCAGGGGGCTGCTACAACACAGTGAAATTCCCCAGCCCACCCCAGGACTGGGAAAGCAGTCTATGGATGTTTGATCCCAGTCCTCCCCTGCAGATCCCTGACAGCCCAGGCTCAATCCTGAACTTGGGTCACTGGAGTGGCACAAGGTATGGCATCCAGCACCTCAACCATCAGCACCACCAGGACGGCCTGAGACAGTGTAATGGTGCTGCCAGCACCATAAGTCCAAGTACTGCCTCGGCCAGGCCATCACACTGCTCCAGGATGGCCAGCACCACCTAAAGAAAAAGAATGAGCACAGTCATGCTCTGGAGGTGACAGATGCTCTACCAGCACAGGTGCTGGCTGGCTTCAAGTAGAAGGCACACAGCACCATGGCTAGCCCCGCATAGCTACTGCAGAGTGAGGCAACTGCAGTGACCACTGAGCTGTGGCAACAGTTGCCAGGCAAGACGGCCCTGCTGCAGAATGTGAACAGGACCCACCACAAGGATCTCTCACCAGAACCAGTGACACTGGCTGACCTCACTATCCCCAAGCAGCTATAGATGGTGACTGGATGGCCATGGTACAGCAGGATCATGGGCAGCACCACCCACCAGGTCCTTCTACTCACCACAGAGGACAACATCAGGGACCTGGCACAGGCACCCTTCTGGATGATGGATGGTATGTTCAAGACTGTGCCACACCTGTTCACTCATTGTACACCACCCATGCATCCATGGGGATAGGCCCTAACAACCTCATTATGTCATTGGTGTATACACTGATGATGACAAAGAGCTTGCAATGTTACTGCACCTTGTTCCAGTAGCTGAATAAATATGCCAGTATACAGTCCTGTACCCTCAAACCACCTACGATCATCACTGACTTTGAGCAGGCTGTGATCAATGCCTGTAAGATGGAATTTCCCGCAAGCCATAAACAAGGGATGCCTGTTCCACTTTGGGCAGATTGTGTGGCAGAAGGTCCAGAGCTTTGGGCTTGCACCACAATACAGAAGTGACGCAGACCTCAGCCTGAAGATCCATGAACTCGTGGCCCTCACCCATCTCCTGGCACAGGACATTCCAGCAGCATTCAGCCTCCTGAAGTCAACCATTCTGCCCAATGCCACCACACTCTTCTACTGTTTCGAGCAGACACATGTGCTGGGCAGGATATGGCTGTACAGTAGGGTGACCAAGTTGCCCATGAGATACGACCCCATGTTCCCACTCAGCTGTGGTTGGTTGCAGATCTCAATGAGTGAGGTATACCGTGAACCCAAAGCAATGTCAAGACCTGGCACTGCCATCTCCATGCCCTGCTCAGGAAGGTGCATGTAGGGGTCATGACAATGCTAGCAGAGCTCCACAGGGAACAGCAATGGACCTATGTCACCAGGGAAGGCATTTGTTGTGGACTGCCATGGACACCACCCAAGAAGAGCTATGAGGAGTGGATATGGATGGTACTAGCATCCAAGGACAAGGGCAAGCTGCTGAAGTTCCTCTGTGGCATGGCGCCCAACACCACCCTCTAGGGTTTCCATGGTGACTTGGCACCTGACAGTTGTACACTCACAGTACACATCATGCACAGTCACCAGGTTGCCACTGTGGCCCCCTACTGTTGAATAAAGTTTCACCCCCACATTTAACATGCACCCCAACCTGGTGGTGATGTCTCATCACAACACTGCTGGGTATCACCAAGCAACCCACTGTACACTGCCAAATCTGCACTGTGTGTCGCATGTCACACAGGCCTGTCTCTGTGTGAGTCCCCCCAAAAACTTTTCAGTTCATGTGTGCCACATGTTGCACAGGTCTGAAGCTGTATGAGTGCCCACCAATCCTTCCAGCTGTGCAACTGTGTGGTTACAGCATTCCCGCAATGGGCCCTTGTGGAACCCCCCACAACACACCTGGCAGCCTTCATGCCACAATGGGCTCCTGTGGCACAGGCCCTCCCAAATGCCTCAGACTTTTTCCTCTGTGGTTACTGCAGGCCCATAAGCTAGCGGCACGGCTACATGCATATTGCACGGTTGGTGCGATGGCATGCTGCTCTGTGCCCTAGCATCCACATGTGGTGTTGCTGTGGACCATTTCCTGGTGCAGCTATCCATGCTCTTGCTGTGCCACTCTGCTATGTGCCTGCAGTGTCATGCATACATTGACCAACATGCATGGTACTCCAATTCCTTCATGCATGCCCAGCTGGCTGGCTGTCAGCTGACATCATCATGCATGCAGGGATGCATGAACAGTCCGCCATGCTGCCTGGGGTGGCTGGTCAACACACTGGGGCATGCATGGCTATTTGTTTCATCCCTTTCCCATGGATGGTGAGACAGTCATCCTTACTGGGGGTCTTTGATCAGGTCAGTGTGTCCTCGGAGGGTGCACCACATAGGTGGTGGGTGTTTTCACATCATCTGTGCTGTTCAGTAGTGGCTCAGGTCCTGGGATGGGTGGCATATGTTGGGATCAGATGCTTCATGTGTTTGTGGAAAATCCACTCAACAGCCACACAGCATCCTGACCTCCTCTGGCCTGACAGTGTGTCAGGCACTGTCTTGGGTCAGGCCACTGTGTGTTGGGCTGCTTGGACTGTTGGGTTGTTGTGTGTGGAATGCAACATGTCAGACTAGTAAGCTTTGGGATTATAAAAGGTACCTAGCAGGGCAGGGTTTTCTATGTGTAAGGAGAGTGGTCAGTGGTGGGATGGGCAACTGGTATGTGGGCAAGATGGGTAGTCTGGGTGGGTCCAGCTGCAGAAAGAGTTGTTATCTAGGGGGTGCTGGTCCAACTCTAAGGAGGGTGCTTTGTTTGGTGAGGCTGGGAGGTTGGTCCAGCTGCAGGGAAGGTGGTCTACTGAGGTGGGGAGGCAGGTCTGGAGGGATCCATCTGCAGGGGGATCTTGTCTAAGGGTAGGAAAGATGGCCTGGAGCAGCCAGCTACAGGGAGGGTGATAGTTGATGGGGTGAGATTGGTTTTGGGCTTGTAGGGTGGACTAGCTGCAGGCAAAGTACACAGCTTGGGAGAGGTCTATTGGGATGTTGATATGGTTGTCCAGCTGGGTGGTCATCTGGGCAAGGGGTGTTCAAGATGTGAATGGTCATGGGGGATGCAGGCCCAAAAGGCTGTACTTGGGAACGCTCACTGAAGTCAAATTCTAAATTTAGTATTAAAGCATTCATTAATTTGCCTTCAAAGACTAATTTTAGCCATTTTTAATAATCTTTAATCATCATTCAAAAATACAACCGCTAAGAATACTAAATTCTAAGAAGTATTTCAGCAGACTAGTTGTTCAAGAGTAAGTTATTACTAAATGAGGATTAGAACTAGATCTGCAATGCTCTTAAAAGTACAATTTTTTCTTAATACAACCGAATCATAAATGAAGATTACAGTCAGTGGAGTAGTTTTAGGATTTAAATTAGCCGATCAAGGCTGGGTACATTGTTGTGCATTTCACTTCTAGTAAGCAAGGAGACAGATAAAACAACCAGCAACACCAATGAACTTTAGAGAAGGTAAGCAATAATAAAATGTGGATTTTTACCTGGAAATAATATGGTGCAAAAAAAGTTGGCAGTGTCCCTTTAAAAGTCTATTCTAAACTTCATTTTCCATAAGTCTACTCAGTCAGAGTCCTACATTTCCCATCTCTCTTCCTGTCTGTGTCCAGTCTAATGAAACTGCACAAGCACTCTGTGGTCTCCATTTTTGAACAACTGAGATTTCCTACAGCTAAGATTTACATGTTAAGGTAAGAGCTTATGTTTAAAAAGTACATCTTTTTAACTCCCTGAAATGTTAAATACTGTAAAGGAATTATCACTCAGGTGCTTTTTTTTTCCAAAATGAAATACTGTGTTTCACTATCTATGTTTTGTCTTGAAAACATTTTCTCTTCTCTGAACTCTTGGCTAAACTTTGAAATACACATTTTATTTTCAAGCAACCCCCCTTAAAGTGTTTAGGATGCATTGTGCCTGAAGATTACTTGTTATTTGTGGAATTTTTGCTGATTTAGTTACTTTGAAGTAGTCTTGGTGGTGGTGGGGGCAGGAGAATGAACAGCAGGAAGACTGTATAACTGAGCAAATTCAGAATGCATTTTCTGTGTGTATCTATTTAGTAACCTATTTATATTTACAGAGAAAAGATTACAACTGTTTTAATTTGAGAAAATCTGGAGTTACCTACAGATAAAGGAAGAATTATTTACTGCAGATATTTGAGTGTGTTTGTGGGGGAACTGTTTTTCTGCATTTAATATTTGTATTTAACAGTTGCATGTGTTAATCCATTTTGTAATCTGGGGATCAGTGTATTTTTTTTTCTTTTGTTGAAGACTGCATTAATTTATATTTTATGTTTATTTTGTTTTGTTTTTGTTGACTGGCTAAGTGCACTAGACAGATTCTTGCCTATTTTTAGGCATGACCCAGAGGGAGAGGAATACAGATAAAAGCCAACTGAAAAACCAGATTAAGCTGATGGTGGTATTTTTAGTGAATTGGGGGGAGGGTGGAATTTGGCTAGGGCACCGGAGAAAATTCCCCTGCTTTTTTCCAGAAGTGCCATTGGATTGCATCCACCTGAACCACCACCAGAACAGGCAGATGGGACCTCAGTTTAACATCTCATCTGAAAGACAGTGCCTCAGGAGTGCAGCCACCCCCCTCATGCTGCACTACAGCATCAGTATTGGGATATTAACATAAATGCCTGGTATGGGAATAGAACCCACTGCCTTCTGATCTCCCAGACTCCGAGGCAAGTGTGCTACCTGCTGAGCCACTGACACTGCAAATGCAATATGTTAGTGTCACATTTTTTTTTAATACTATGTTCAAACATATGGGGTCCATGGTTGAGGAAGGGTGATTGGGGGAGTCTAGGTGTAGGGAGGTTCTGCTCTGGACGGTGGGTGTGTCCATCTTTTGGAAAGGATGTCCAGCTCTGGGGAAGTTACTCAACCTGCAGAGGGGAAGGAGGCTGGTCTGTGGGTGGGAATGAACCCAGGAGTCCAACTGCAGGGAGGATTGTCTGCTGGGGGAGGCTAATCCAGGGCATGAAAGAGTGAGCCAGCAGCAGGAAGGGTGGCTGGTGGTGTTGGTGGGGCTAGTTCAAGGTTGGAAGTGAGGTCCAGTTGCAGGGTGGGTGGTTGGATGGTGAGGCTGGAATGGGGCTTCTGGTGGATCTAGCTGTAGGTTGGGTGGTTAGGTGATGGACTGCTGGTCCATGGGCTTGGAGGGACAGCTTCAGATATGTGGTCTGTTAGAGTGCAGGTTTGGGGTGGTGCTCCCACTACATGGAGGTTGTATAGAATGTAGTTGGAGGCTGGTCCAGATGTAGGGATGGTGGCTGGCTGGGTAAGCAGCTGGCCTGGAGCCTGTGTGGTGCTCTAGCTCCAGTGCTCATTATGTGAAAGGCTGGGGCTAGAAGTGTTGTCCAGCTGCATGGAGGATAGTCTGGTGCCTGGAAGAGTGATCTAGCAGAGAGGAGGGTGGCTGACTATTTTGGGGGGGGTGGGTGAGGCTAAAGAGATTGATCAGCCTAGGAGGGATCAAAGTGGTAAAATTAATTAGAAACTGGTTAACATGTTTGCCCTTCAGCTTAACAGCAGCACTGTGACCTGCGGCTGAGGTGACCTTAGTTCAGGAATGAGCTCTGGTCAAGGGCTCTCTGAGGAGAGGAGGAGGTTCAACTGTTATACAAGAGGCTCTCTTCTGGGGAAGGAGGACAGCCAGCTCATCTGTAGTACTGCCAACTGAGTGACCACAAGTGGCAGTGCAGGTGGGAGCAGCCCATGGGTGGGAAGACATTGACTGGTGCTGTGCCACACATGTCTGTGCACGGGTTTGTGCACCCTTGCTGCTTGTGTCCTAGGGGATGGAAGAACATGCAAACATATCCTGACTACCTAGGCAGCTGCTCCACATATTGGATTCATTCTATGGTGGAGCAAATCCTGGCAGATGCTAGAGTGATGGTGTTGTGGTAGCTGAACAGAAGTGGGGGCGACCAGAAATGCAGGTTGGAAAATGAAGTAGTAGTTGGGGGTGGGGGTTAAGGTGTCAGAGGGTGATGGTTAATGGCACTTATTACAGTGACAGGACAGTGAGCAGCTCAGCTCAGTACTGGCACAGATCCTCTTCAGTGTCTTCATAAGTGACATTGCAGAAAAACTGGCAAAGAAGGGAATGCCTTTTCGCAGACAATACCAAAATTTGTAGGGTGGGCACTAAGGAGGGAGCAGAGAGCATGCACATTCCTCTTGGAGAAACTCGAAAAGTGGTCAAGATTGGGGCAGTTGAGGTTCAATGACAAAGTGCAGAATTGTGCACCTAAGGCATAGGAAATCAGGAGCTGCTTTATAGGGTTGGTACTGATGATCACTAAGCAGGGGGGGACCTTGGAGTTATTATGATCTTAGAGACTTACCAAGATATTGCCCTACACCATACCCATCAGTGCCTTGTTGCCAGAAGACCCTAAGGAGTTAATATGTCCTAAATTTATAAGCCATTAAGTTCTGTCCTCATAAAATATACAAACTGGGTCCCAAGGACTTCCTGCTTTTTTCTGCTGCTAGGTTCCACCCCATGTGCTCACTAGCAGGATGATGAGATGCCGAAGTGGGGCGTGAGGGGCGCACTCCATTATATGTAATGGGCAGCAGCATTTCTATTGATTTTAAACTATATAGTGGCTACCTGGCAATAAAATGTGGGCACTGTTCAACTAACAAGGGCCTTGTTACTTGACTGCCCACGTTTCATTGCCAGGTGGTCACTAGATCATTTAAAATCAATAGAAAAGCTGCCGCCCATTACAGATAAAGATGAGCACCCCCGCACTCTCACTGGCATCTCGTCATCTTGCTAGAGAGTGTGGGAGCGGAGCTGAGGCTGCAGCAAGCAACTGGGAAGTTCTTAGGACCTGGTTTGTATATTTTAATGAAGGACAGAACTTTTTAACGGCTTAAAAATTTGGGGACATATTAACTTCATTGGGGTTCTCTGGCAGCAAAGCATCGATGGATATGGTGCAGGGGCTGACTCAGTTACCTCAGTGAGTCTCTTTAAAGTTGCTGGGCTGTGTGACAAAGCAGGGGGTAGGGCTAGAAGGATGCTGGGGCTGCATAGGGAGGGGTATCTTCAGCAGGAGGAAGGAGGTGGTGGTGTTGCAAGTAATCCCTTATTAGTGAGATCCAACTAAGGCCCCATCCACACTGCACCTCTCAGAGCCCGTAACAGATAGGAACTGTTACAACCGTGGAGTGGTACAGTGTGTCCACACTGCACGGTGTCAATTTTGGGACCAGTACCGCTGCTCCACACTTCAGGAGCCGGGCGACCGTTACCGTGGCACTCAATCCCACAATGCAGCTTGCGCTGCACTAGGGGACCAGTGCCACGCGTCCACACTATGCCCAGTAACGTTACCGAGGCGTAACCGGTTTCATAACCATTGTTGAAACCACCTCATGTGGTTTCAACAACAGTATCGAAAATGCCTTCTGTAACGATACAGGTATAAATGTAAACTGTTGCGGTAACGGTTTGGGCACTCTGTGACGTTAGAGAAGGGTAGTGTGGGCAGGGCCTAAGAGTACTGTCTCCAGGTTTGGAGGCTGCACCTTAGAAAGGCCATAGGGTGGAGGCAGTATAAAGGGCAAATAAATTGTACATGGGCTGTGGCAAAAGCCCTGTGAGGAGACGGGATCTCAACATATAAACCCTGAAAGAGAGGGGACGTGATGGAGACCCACAAGTACCTTACAAGGATGAACAAGGTGCTGGGGGGGCTCCTTCAAATAGGAAAAGGATGAAGCTTATGGTGGGGGTAAGATGGATGTAAGGAATTACTACTTCACTGAAAGGGTAGTAGACACCTGGAACAGACTGACGGCATTATAGTGTTGGAGGTCAGGAGCGAAATGTGGTGGGGGGGCTTAAAACATGTGTGGTATATAGACATAGGGAAATCTCAGTAAATAAGCAGGGAAGAGGGAAGGCCATAAGGGCCTCAGGAGACCATTTAGAGTTTACAGAGAAGGACTTCACAGGAGCCTCTGGTTGCAGTTGTAGCGAGGTCTGGAAACCACAGCAGAAGTGTGACCTAGAGTGAGGGCTCATCAGCAGTGGGGTTTGCGAGCAAGCAGTTTAAAGAAAAAAATCTGACAGTTTCTATGTGCTGGGGGAGCTCTGGTGGCAGTTGTAGCGAAGTTGGGAAACCAGAGTGGAAGAGTAAGGGCTTATCAGTTTTTGAGGAAGCAGTAAAAAAAAAAAAAAAAAGGAAAGTCTGGTTTTTATATCGAGAGGTGTGGCGAGGACACGGCAGCAGAATGCAGAGGAGTGCGACAGCTGGAGCGTAGTTTGGAGCAGCCAGTTGAAAAAGGTTTGGTAGAAAAGCAAAAAAAAAGCAAAACTGTTAAACAGAAACAAGTGATCACTGTATGATAGTTGGAAGAACGCGGAGAAGTATGACTAAATGGCAGGTGGCGTGGCTGAGGGACGGTCAACCTGGAAGAAACAAAACTAAAAGCAAGATACCAGTAAGCAGTGTCAAACAACGGGGGTGAGGGATGGGGATGTGTGACGCAGTCCACTATGCACATTAATCGAGGATGACGTAACAACTATATGTATAAATGTAAGATTCTGCATGTATACACGTACATGCACGGATAAAATGGATTTATCACACTCCATTTATGTCCTCTCTTATTGCATAAATTTACTTAATATTTATAACCCATCTGGGCTCTTTCTCTTTAGTGCTCTGTGTTTTTAATTGTGAGCTGTCCTGGACCTTATGCTGTTCTTTTCTTCCCCCAAATCATTTTGATAGCCCCTGGTACTTTGACATTAGCTGCTGTGTGACTCTATTGTATGCAGTGCTTGCTGCTTTCATGGTCCCGTCAGGGAGCCCACTGATTTCCCCTGTTTGCCTCCCACCCACAGCTACTTTTAAGCCAAGTTCAGGCATTGTCCTTCAGCTGCACTGTGGATTTTCCTTTGCGGCCCCTATCTTGTGTATTTGCTCTCTCAGTCTCTTTCTACCAGGCCCTCAAGGCACCTACAGTCTGCCACCATGCGGCTTAGCTAAAGGTTCCTGCCACCTACTGCTGGCTGCCCACCCTCCAGACCCCCTTAGCCTGCCCCGTGGGGGCTCTTCATATGCCACTTTATGGCTGATGGGTAGAGGGAGGCATATTTGCTCTAGTCTCTTCCCCCTCCCAAAAATATCCCATCTTCATTCCCACACACGTGGAGCAGGTTACAGCCTGAGCTCTGAGGGCTGAATCATAGACACATAGACCTTGATGGCAGATAAGGACTGCTTGGCCCACTGAGTTGGACCATTTTCCTACCTAGTGGATAAGCTGCAGATCCTAGTTATCCAACAGCTGACTTCCCTCCCTGCCACCAATGATTGGTTCATGTCTGTCCCATGTATTCTTGAAGTTCCCCACTATTTTGACCCCCAACCTCCTTAGGAAGGCCATTCCATGTGTTCACCACCCTGTCTGTGAAAAAATACTTCCTCATGTTGCCCCTGAGCCATCCCCTCTATCTTCAAATTTGGCCCCTTGTTCTTGCGCATCACTTTTTCTGAAAGATGCTACTCTCTTGGACTTTGTTGAATTCCTTGAGGTGCTTGAAATTTTCTGTCCTGTTCCCCAGCCCTTTTCCTCAAGGGTATACATATTCAGCTTGTCTCTCTTTGTATGGCTTCTGGTGCAGACCCTTTGCTATTTTAGTTGCCCTTCTCTGGGCTGGCAGTTGAAAGTGCCTGCCATTACTGTCACTGTAGTTCAGTAGCACTAAACTGGGGGCCTAGCAACAGCCACAGCATTTCTGGTCAGCAGTTTTCTGAACAATCTCCTGCCTGCTACATACAGTCTGGGCCCAAGGACATCACCCCCCCCCTCCACATTAGGTTCCAGGGAAAGATAATGTAAAAAAAAAATTGCCACTGTCCATGAGGGAGTGACCCATTATATCACCAGAGCTATACCTTTCAAACCACTGGCCTCCTGGGACAACTCAAGACTCCTGAACCACCAGTGTCCCCTTTTTTAAATAATATAGGGGTCACTAGCCCAAATGCATTCCCACCTGCCCATCTGGACTACTTCTTAAATTTATTGGCTACCTGCAGGTCACCTAGGGGCACTAAGGGGGGGTTGCCGAGTCCCAAATACCACTTTATTCTCTGTTCTTAGCTGTCTGCATTTTTTTATTCCATCTCTAGTTTCCTTACTTTGACCTAGTTTGTCTTTTCCTCTGAAACTTCTCTTCCTTTACTCCTGTGCTATATACCATTTTTGTATCTCTCTACTCTTACTACTGTAACTTCCCCATACTGATCTATTTTTCCCTTGATTTCTACAGGTCTGGACAAACTTACCAATCAGATAAGTATCTTTGTTTAATTCTAGCACTCTAATCTCTCCTCTAGCACCTCCGACCCTTTGTGTCCCTTCAACCTTCTCTGTTCTTCCCTTTCAGGTCCTACCTGAATACCCCAAACCAAGGACACCCCAACTCTGGACTCCCCTACTCTGATGGAACAGGTAAGTCCTAATTACTTAACTGCCTTAGAATCATAGAAATCTGGTGACTGAAAAGGACCATTTTGGCCAGTCGAGTCTGCCCCTTACCCCCACCCCCAATCATCATCTTTGTCAAGAGACACCCCACTCTGCCCACTGGTCAGCTTCTGGTGTCTGTCCCATGCCCCCTTGAATCCTTTCACCATTTTTGTGCACACCACCTCTTCTGGTAGTCCGTTTCTGGACTCTACCACCTTCTCAGTGATGTAATGCCCCCTCACATTGCCCCTAAACCTTCCTTCTTCTAATCTTAGTTCATGATCCCTAGTTCTAGCACTTATTTTCCTTACAAATAAGCTTCCCATTCTCACCTTATGAGTCTCCAGTGGGTACAGATCAGATTCTCTCCACCTCTCCTCATAGGGCTGCCTATGCATAGCGTGCACTATCTTGGTTGCCCTTGTCTGAACCCTTTCAATCCTGTCTTATATCCTCGTGTAGGTGAGGCCTCCAGAACTAAACCCTATACTCCAGGTGAGGCCTCATCATGGATTTATAAAGGCGCATCAGCACCTCCCTCTTTTTGTTTTATATCCCTCCGTATGCACACCAGCATTCTATTCACTTTGCCCACCACTGTGCTGCACTGGTTCTCCACCTTAAGGTTGTCTGAAATTATAACCTTCAGATCTCTGTCCTGCTGAGTTTCCTTACCCCCCTGTGTGTAAATGGTTTGTGGGTTATTACGCCCATGTACATTACTGTGCACTTTTTGGCATTAAATTTCAGCTGCCAAGTTTCCGACCACCCCTCCAGAATCTTTAGGCCCTCCCTCACTGCCTCCACCTCCCCTATCAGGGTGTCTACCCTATTGCAGATCTTTGTATCATCTACAAATAGGCACACCTTCCCCTGCAGTTCCTCCGCTATATCTAACGTACTAAAAGCCAGCAGAATAGGCCAGATGGTCTGTTGTGTCTGCTCAGTAGCCAGCCTCCTAATGGGTTCTTTCTTTCCCACCCATCCCCAGAGAGGGTCATCCTCTTCTTCAGTTTACCCTTGAACCTGTCCCACTCCCACTTGAAGCCCTCCACTGTGCCCTCCTCCACCAGACTCCTGGACAGTGCATTCCAGGGCTCCACCACCCTCTTAATGAAGTAAGGTCTCCTGCATCCCCCCCCCATAATTTCCCTCCTCTAGCTTCCACTTATGTCACCTGGTTGTTTCCCACCTTCTTTAGTCTGAACATCTCTTTGGCACCGCCCCTGTTTATTCCTTTTACATATTTGAAGACCTCTCTCATGTCCCCCTTGTCTCTTCTCTCCTCCAGCGAGTACAGCTCAAGCTCTTCCAGCCTTTCCTATAGGGCCTTCCTCCCATGCTCTGAAGCATCCTGGTTGCCCTCCTCTGGACACTCTCCAGCAGTGTTGCATCATCCTTGAGGTGAGGTCTCCAGAACTGCATGCAGTACTCGAGATGTGGTCTGACCAAAGCATTATACAGAGGGAGGATCACCTCCCTCTTCCTAGACATAATCCCCCTGGCTATGCAGTATCTGGTTGCTTTGGCCGCAATTCTTCTGCAATTTTTAGTGTTATTCATTCTGACGTCTACCACCACCCCTAGATCCCTCTCACTCATTGTGGCTTGCAGTATGACCCCCTCCCGGGTGTATACATGGCCCGGGTTTCTGACCCTCGGATGCAGCACCCAACATTTCCCTGCATTAAACCTCAGTCCCCACCTCCTTGACCACCCCTCCAGAGTATCTAGGTCCTTCTGGACTGTCTCTCTTGCTTCGTCCCCGTCCGCCAATGCTCCCAGTTTTAAGTAATCCGCTAAGAGACTCATCCTACTCTTAACCGCCCTCCCCATATGTCCAGACACAGGCATTGAACAGAGTGGCCCAATGCCAGACAGGGGACCCCACTGGTGACCTCCGTGGGAGGAGACTACCCACCACTACCCTCTGTATTAGCCCTGTTAGCCAATTTCTACCCATCTGAGCAACTGTCCTCTCCCCCCAACCCCAATCTCAGGCAACTGTCCTCCCACCCCCAGCTTTATAAGCGCCCATTTTGGGGTACTGAATCAAATGTCTTACTGAAATCCAGGTATAGGATGTCCTCCGGTCTATGCCAGTTCAGGGTCCAGTCATAAAAATCTATGGGGTTGGTCTAACACGATCTCCCCAGGATGAAACCATAATGTTTGACATCCAGTTGCCCCAACCTTTCCAGCTGCCTCCAGAGCCTATCCTTGATAGTGCCCTCCCTTACTTTGCCCACCACAGACATTAGGCTGACAGGCCTATAATTCCTCATCTCCTCTCTAGACCCCCCCATTTGTGGATAGGCATCACATGAGCCACCCTCCAGTCTTGAAGCACCCATCCTGTCGGCAGAGAGGTGTTAGAGTGCTGCCAGTGGTGCTGCTAGCTCATCGGCCAATTCCTTCATAACCCTCGGATGCAGCCAATCTGGCCTTATCAGTTTTTAGTGTCCGAAGGGCCTCCTTCACCCTTTCCACTGTGATTTCTCCCTCCCTACCAGCCCACCCCCTCATTTAACCACCCATCCCCTTCTAGATTTGGCCCAGCCTGTACCCCAACTTCTTTCAGTCCTCTCGACTCCATCTGACCTCGTGACTCTGCTGGCCCCCCTGCCCTCCCATTGGGCTGGAGGGATCCTCTGCCTCCCTTCGTAAATATCAAGGCAAAGTACTCATTTAGCACCTTTGCCTGATTCCCCTGCCTCCTGAGTCCATCCCTCCTCAGTCCTAATCATGCTGATCTGTGCCCTCCCTTTTCTCTTCTCCCTTGTGTATCTGTAGAATCTCTTTTCCTCCCTTCGGATATCCCTAGCCAGGTTTTGCTCCCTCCTCACCTTGGCTTCCCTCACCACTGTGGTGACCCTTCTAACCATCAACTCATACCCCTCTCCCTATCCCCCCTAGAGCGCTTAAAAAATGCATAGGCAGACTTTTTATCCCTCACCGCCTCCTGCACCTCCCTGGTCCACCAACACAGCTTGTTGGCTCTACCATGCTTACGCCTTACCTTTGTACAGGAGTTAGTACTCCTGCACCCCCCTTCTTAATGGCCTCTCACAAGCTGCCAGCATCCATGTCCAGCCTAATCTTGTCCAAGCTCCCCTGTAGAATCCTGCCCATGCCCACGAAGTCCACTTCCCTGAAGTCCACTACTACTGTATTAGAATGGTTATCCTCCCCCCAGGTACAGCAGAAACCAGACTGTAGTGTAATAACCACCTGCCAATGGGCTGCACACCTCCGGGCCCTTTATCTGGTCACTGTCTGCTAGGACAACATCCAGTATCAGCTCCTCCCTAGTAGGTTCCCCCACCTGCTGGACCAGGAAGGCATATTGGAACATATCCAGCAGTCTCTGTTCCCTGGCCACAGAGGATGCCATAGTGTCCAAGTCTGTCTCCAACATATTAGGGTCACCCATGATCACCACCATACCCTTTCCATGGTCACAGTGCCCCTTGATATTCTCAACTAGTTTGTCCTCCAGGGCCTCTTCCATCATTAGGGGTTCTGTACACCACCCCTATTTTCAATCTTTTACCTCCCCTCATTTGTTGGGTTACCCAGATCTCCTCCACCCCCCTACAGCCTCCTCCACTCCACTAACCACTATGTAATTTTTGACTATCAGCACTACACCCCCTCCTCTTCCCTCTCCTCTATCCTTCCAGAATATTTTGTATCCCACAAAATGTAGATCCCAATCATTTTTCTGAGTGGCCCATGTCTCAGTAATTGCTGCCACATCCACTGATCCCTCAACCCGCATCCCCTGGAGCTTGGGCATTTTGTTGCCCATGCTCCTAGTATTGATCAGGGCCGTCCTCCACCCTGACCCCTCTCCCTTCTTCAGTCATCTCTGCCCTGAGCAGTCCCTAGATGCACTTTCTTGCACAGTTCTGGATGGATTTAGATCACAGTTACTTGCCTTCTTTTCATGCCCTGGACCTGGACCCTTGAGCAGCCCTCCTGGAGCCACTCTTTTACTTAACCCCCCCCTTATAAGTTTAAACTCCACCTCTCGACTATGAATCCAGCAAGATTTAGTTTCAAGATCTCCCTCCCCTCCAAGCTGAGGTGTAGCCTATCCCTGGCATATAACCCCTTGTCCTCCCATGTATCCCCCAGTCCATCACCAGCCCATACACCTTTGGCCTGCGCCAGTCCTTGAGCCACTGGTTCACACCTCTAAGTTTATGTTTGGTCTCCCTGGACACCCTAGGCACTGGTAGAATCTCAAAGAAGGAGATTGCACTTCGATAGAGCGGTAAACCCTGGCCAGTTCCCGGAATCTTGCCTGGATTTCTATTTCACTGTTCCTCTCTAAGTCATTTGTTCCCAGATGTTTCGTGTGGAGATTCCCCACATTCCAATGCTATCGAGTATAGCTGGAATTTGGCCTTGTGTACGGATAGGCCTGGGATACATTTAGCCTTGACTGGGCTGCTTTTTTCCTCCCCCCCTCCCACTGGATGCCCCAGGTCATGGAGTCACCCAGCAGGATCACCTCCCCCCCTCACTTTACTGGCCCATTAGATTCCATCCAGGCTCTTCCTTCTGTCATCAACCCCAAGCTACTTCTCTTGCCCCTCTGGGATCACAAGCCTGTGCTTGCCCTACCATGCTCATTCTTCTATCTGTAGCTCCAGCTTGCTCCTTGCCCCCAACCTCCTGGATGACACAGATTGCCCCCACCCAGATCTCCGTGGACTCTCTTTCTGGGCTGGTATCCTCAGATCCCCCACCCAGGCTCCCTTCTACTGCTTCCCTCCTTGCCTCCCTCCCAAGTTCTGCATCCTTCACCCCATCTGCTGTGTTTCTCCCTACTACCCATGTCCCCCCCTCCTCTCCACCTCATCTGATTTCTCCCGCCCTGAGGCTGGCCTGTCTAGAGTATTCCTTATCCCTGGTTGACTTCCCTAACCTGGATTCTTGCCCAACCCTAGTCCTCCCTCCTCCCACCCTGGCTTTACTCTGCACTACCCCATCCTCCCCACCTCCCTCCCACCTAGGCTAATGTCTCTTCCCCCCTTCCCTTCTGTGGATCTGGCTCTCTCTCCTGCCCCATCTCCCCCAGCTTACTGTCCAAACCCTCTCTGTCTGCCTGCTCTCCTCCTCCCACCAGCCTCTCCACCTCATCTCCCGTATACAGCAAGGTGAATAGATTAGTAAGTGTGATGCATGACCCTGACTTGATCTCTCCTGTCCCCCCTCCTTCTGGTCAGCCACCTCTCTATGAAGTGATTTCCGTACATTTCTTGTTTCGTGCCCCACCTCTCCTGAGTAACCATATGATCCTTGTCTATATGTTTCCTGGGTTATGCCATATTGGCCTGGTGTACTCTCATGAGGTCCTTTCCACACCTTTCCTCCCCACCCCTCCCACCTTCCAGCTGCTTTCTGATCCCCTCTACTTCCTCCCTAAGACCTGCCAACTGAAAACACACTGGGCACCTCTGAACCTCCTTGCCCAATTTAATATTATTGCCGCCCCGCACCCTGTACACCCAATCACTTTACTGAAGGTGCCCGCTTTGGCCACCCCCAAGTCTACCCTTATTTTAGGTGAGCCATGCGGCCCTGTAACAGAAATAATTCAGTCAGTGTTGCACTAAAACCCAAGCGGTTTGCCCCTTCCAATTACAGCAATTTTCACACTTTCTTGACAGTAGCCAATTTTCTAGCCCTAGCAGTAGACAGATCACAAGCAAAATTAGCCCATCACAACACGAGCCAGCTCAGAGGCCCTAGCAGTAATCGATTCACACACAGTTTGCCTACTCTCTCAGATGTAGTTGGCATACACAGTTATTTAAACAGTCTGCTTCATATGCCCCTTCCTGGTAGTAGTCAGTGTTGCCCAAGCAGCACAGTGTACAGGACCTTTTTCCCCCAATCAATAACAATCCAGCTTTCTAGTGTTCCAGTTTGCCCAATCTGGGCTTGTCCTCCTCCAAGGCTCCGCCCTCACCGACCATTTAATAGAGGTCGGAGTCAGGGTGGGTGGTGTGGAACAAAGAACAGCTCTCCTCCTCTGATTGCGATTGTACTATTTGCCTTTTATGGCCCGGTCACACAGTCAAAGGTTCGTGCCCTATTCACTGATTGGCCGCTCCTTCCTGAGTCGCCAACTTGCAAAGTTGTGGCCGATGTGGACCCGGTATGCATGGCCTGTCCCCCGCCAACAAGAGCTTTCTTGTTGATCACCAATGTGATCCCATCCTCTCCCACTGCCGGTGCAGCCCCAGAATGCCTGCCCAGTCCACTTCCAGTGACAAGCCCTGGTCTGGAAAGAACAGCTCTCCTCCCCTGATTGGAACTGGGCTAATCGTTGCTATAGATATTAAAAAAGGATGGGTCCCAGCACCGACCCCTTGGGCACACCACTGCCACCCTGGAATGCACCCCATTTGCCTTACCACCACCCTCTGGTTTCAGTCTTTGAACCAGTTCTCCACCTACCTTGTTATTTTCTGTTCCACCCCTAAGTCTTCCAAGCTCATTTACCAGCCTTCTATGTGGCAAAGTGTCAAAGGCATTGCTGAAGTCTGGGTAGGCCACATCCTCCTCCATCCACCTCCCTTGTTACCCAGTCAAAAAACTCAGTTAAGTTTGTCAGGCACAACCTCTCTCCCTTAAAACCAAATTGCCTTGCATCCTGAAGGCAGTATAGCACATTGGGTAAAGGCTCTGAGCTACAGATCTGGAGACCTGGGTTTGAATCCAACAGCCGTCTAAGTGCATACTGTGTGATTCTGAGCAAGTTACTTAACTTCCTTGTGCTCCAGGTTGCATCTGGAAACAAGCTTCAGCTTAGTGTGCTACTTCTGGTTAAACAATGTACCCTTCCCCCACTTCCCCTGTAGACCATTGACAACCTGGTGCTCCACTATTCTTTCCTTCAGCAGTATTTCCATTACTTTTCCCACTGTTGTGGTCAGACTGACCAGTATGTAGTTCCTGCATCCTCCCTGTTAACACTTTTGTATAGTGGGACCACATCAGCCCTCCTTCAAGCCCTGGGCATGTCACCAGTTTACAAAGACAGGGTGAACAGGGTAGTCGGAGGCCCTACTAATACCTCCCTTAGCTCCCTCAGTGTCCAGAGGTGCATCTATCTGGCCCATAGCCTTATTGCTGCGAGTTCCATGAGGATCCTTCTTTTGCAAAGGGAGCTGTGTCCTTTTCTATGATCTCTCCATCCTTATTAATGCTGACCCATTTCCTGCCCCCTCCTTTGTAAAAACCGAACAGAAATATTTGTTCAGTAATTCTGCTTTTTGGTGGTCATCTTTTACCCTCCCTCCATCCACCCTTTTCAGACACTCAGTATCTCCCCTTGCCTTTCTTTTCTCCCTGATGTACCTGCTTGTAAAAGGTTTTGTCCCTCCTTACCACAATACCCACTGGCTGGCTTGTGTCAAGGGTCCCACATAAGTGTGGGTCTGGTGCCAATGTGTGGAAACATTTTGGTTTGCCTGCTGTGTGCTGTAGTGTAGTGGATTATGATGAACTGGTTTTGCTGGATTCTGCACTGACAGCTTCATTTGCAGCAGATCCTGGAGTCCTTTGCCATGGGAGATTGTCCTACAGTGCATGTTAAGAGTTTATATAGGCTCTCATCTTTGGTTTACTGGCCCCACTGAACTCCCTGGGCTAAGTTTTGTCACGGACTGACTTATCCCCTGGAGAAGAGCAGAAGTGGAAAACATCTGATAAGAGATTGTGTAGGCTCAAATGTGCACTGCAGGCTATAGGAACTTCTATTGCCTGTTGCCAGTGGAAGGGAGTTCTGGGACTGGTTGTGTCTGCGTATATCTGCCTAGAGATGGTCACAGTTGACCTGCTGCGGTGTGCTATACTGCAATGGATGGTAGTTGGAAATTCCAAATCGGTTGGGGGGGACTTAGAGGAAGGATTAGGAAGTACTTCTTCACTGAGAGGGTGGTGGACAACTGGAATGGGCTGCTGAGGGAAATGGTGGGAGGGTTCACGAGAGCATGGGATAAGCACAGATGGCAACTGGCACGGGAAGGGACTACAGAAAAGGCCTAGTGGATATCTAGGCAAACTGGGCAGACTAGGTGGGCTTGCGGTCCCTTTCTGCCATCACATACCTGTGTTCCTATGTATTCTACAGGCAGATTGGGAAAAGGGAAGGGGGTCCACTACACCACCAGGGAAGCATTCATTGTGCCTTGAATATCTGTTCCTTGGTGTCTTTATCCTATCCTGTGTTGGTTGATGTGTGGAGCAACATAATGACCTACCCCCAAAAAAGATCAGTTCTAGGGGCACAGGCAAGGAGTCTTCCTCCCTCCCCCAACCATGACATCCCCTGAGTGACCGAGTCCATTCTAAAAGCCAGGTTGATGGTGTGGTACAGGTCTGTTATCTCCCCCAACCCACTTTTTTATTTTAACCTCTACAGAACCTTCCTAACTGACCCAACTGATCAGTATTTTTAATTTTCATACTGACCCATTTTCCCTTTTATATCTACAGGTCTGACAGGACATTGACTGGGAGTAGGAGGACACTGACCATAAGTATCAGATAAGTATTGCTTTTTTTTGTTTACCCTACATTGTTTGTCATATAATAGTTCATAACGAGCTGCAGATCCTTTGTGAGCCATTTGCTGTTCTTGTTTTACAGGTACGAATGGCTGCTATGGGAGGCACTGGGTTGGAGCTGTACCTAGTGCTTTAGAAAGGAGGCTATGGGCTGGGGGGTATGGGATGGGCATCAAGGTTGGGAACTCCAGAGAACACCACACAACCAATTTTCCAAGACTCGTGAGGCTCAAACCCTGTTTTTCATTTTCTTGCTTTGTGTGCTTTGCATTCTAATGCCTGCATTAATGTAGTGTTTTTGTTTTGCAATAAGTACTGTCTCATATATATATGTGTGTGTGTGTGTAATAGAGAACCCAGTGTAGGGTGTGCGGTCACGCTCTGATATACGCACACCTTGGTGTGTGTTGTTACACATGAGGCCGCAGGCCAAGTGCATCAACCTCCCAAGCCGTGTGTATATCACTGCGCTTCCACACAACACGCAGTGGGTTATCTATCTTATAAAATGGCAAAATTGTTTTGGAGGGGAGTGAAAATGCAGTTGTGTGGTTGCACTCCGATATACACACAGTCACCTAATGATGTTTGTCCAATGTGATTGATAATCCCATTATAGATATATATATATATATACACACACTTCACTCAAATAGCCCCTTGATATCGAAAATAATTTTCCACACCGTGCATGTGCTCCCAGTCCAAAGAGGCTCTCTTCTCCTTTTGAAGATAAACCTGGAAATACTGGTGAAGACCTGCATATCAGGGAGGCTCCCATACCATTTTCTGCAAACCAGAATGATTGTTGGTCATTCCTTTAACTAAATGTCCACCCCCTTCCTTGTGACTTTGAGTCAAACATGGGGTAACAGACTTTAGTACCTCCTATAGACATAGCCCCCAAGATCTCCATCTTCTTTGGAATTCACAGACGACTTTCTCACTCAGGAACCCTTAAGCAAAGCTTCCTCTGCTGAGGTTGCAGATACTTGCAGATGAATACTGTTTTGTTTTTGTTGAATTTTATGCGACGCCATCTTTAATGCAGACCAATACACTGAAACAGAACTACAACAATGCTGACAGGAGTGCTAGTAAAATCACACTGCACACTGAAGTGCACTACAGGTGTTGATGCAGTGCTAATTAACATAATTCGCACACACTGAAAAAGCAATGCAATACTGCTTCAGGCAGTGTTGCTGACATAACACTGCTTCTGCCAGTATTGCTACACCAACACTGCTTCAGGCAGTGTTGATGACTAAATACTACTAATTGCAGTACCTTTGCAGTGTGATTACAGTGCTAATTAACATAATTTGCACACACTGAAAAAGCAGTGCAAAACTGCTTTAGGCAGTGTTGCTGACAGAACACTGCTTCAGGCAGTGTTGATGATAAAACACTGCTAATTGCAGTACTTTTGCAGTGTGATTACAGTGCTAATTAACATAATTCACACACACTGTATCAGCACTGCATGTACACCAAAAGAGACCTGAAGATGTACTGATTAAACACTGATGGACTGCATTATGAAATGAAGTGTGCAGGAAGTGTACACTGCTACTGTAACACTGAAATAACACCATATAGTGACTATTTGAACACTTCACTTCCCTCTGGGATTCTACCCTGAGCTCCACCTTGTTCCTCCCTTGCTGGCCATATGAAATGACCACCCTTGAACTGTACGAATGATGCCTTAGACTCTGGGCATTTAACAGGGCATGGAAGGGGGGGTGGGCATGCAGAACTATTCTGATGGCAATCTGTCCATTTCACAACTAAGAAAACATTTGTACTCCTCACATAATTTCTGTAATTGTTATCATTAACTGTGTTGGTTATTGTGTATTTATTCTATGTATGCGTGTATTTTTGTAAGGTCACCATTACAAGTGAGTTCATATTCAATGGTTTTACCTTGCATAAACAAACAAACAACAAACAATCTGAAAGGGCTGCTTGTAGCCCATCAGGTCTAAGGAGTTGAGCGGATGTTTAAAAATAAGCACCTTTGAATCTGTGCCCTGGTGACTGGCTCCAAGGCAATTAAACAGCTCCGGTCTGAACTGGAGAAATGTAAGCCCTGATTTAAACTTGCTGCTCACCATTAAAGGCAGTATGTGTGGTAATATCTGTTTTATAGGGGCATTCATATTTTATTTTTTTTCTCTAACCCCCCTTTTCTATATTTTTTTGCCTTATTTTATTTTGTTTTATATGTTTAGATCAGTCTGTTGCAACAGCATGTCTCTTATTTTATTTTGTTAAGACATTATGTATTTAGGTACACTGCCCATCTATGCATATATGGGTGTAATGTACTAAAATACATAGGGCCGGATATTCAAACTGCACCCGAAAAGTGCACAACAGCAAGAGCAAGCGCAAGTCACTTGCGCACATGCACAATCGTCGCAATATTCAAACATGGAGCAAGGCCAATTGCGCAAGCAACCAGCGTCGAATATTGCTGCAAACTATTGCCATAGCACAACCAGGAGGGAAGCTGAGCAGATATGATGCGCCATAGCGCAACCAGGAAAGGGAAGCTGAGCAGATACGATGTGCCATAGCGCTAACAAGGCCAGCCCAGCTGAGCAGTCCAGAGGCCCATAGGGCAAGCAATGACACCCCAGCAGCATAGCAATGGAACAGCACAACCAGGGAGGTAGGCGAGGCCCACCACCCATGCCACAGATGGGCACAGGGACACACTGCAGAACTAACAATGCACCCCACACCCAAGAACAGCATAACTGGGGGAGGGACAGAAAATCAACCGGCCCATGGGGACAAGCAAAGAAAGCACATCCCAGCCGTGTTACTGCAGCACACCCACTGGCAAGCTGAGACTGCCATTCAAAGGAGGCGGACCACCCCAGTGTCCAGCAGCCCCAGTGCACAGCACACCCTGCACTGTGACCCCAAGACACCACCCATGAGCAGTGACTGTGACCGTCACTGCAGGACTCCCCATGAGCCCCCAGCACAATGCAACCATGTGTACCACCGAACCATACAAGCCAGACCCACCAGGAGCACCCAGTGGTGTGACACGGCCAGTCCGGCTGAAAGCCACCACCACACCAGGGACACCCCCCCCATGCACACACACACACACAAACCCAGGACTATACCACACCAGATGCCATGCACACCACTGCAACTGAGCACCCTTAGCCAGCTGCAAATCAGAGACCACTACAGTATTCATACAAAATAGATTTATAAAAGAATATCAACACGAACACACAACAATAAACTATGTACAGAGATATATACAAGAAAGGGTGGGGGTACGGTACAAGGTAGGGTGGGTAAGGGGCAGGGTGAAGAACAGTGAGGAAGGCAGGGTGTGAGGGAAGGAGTAAAGGGGTAGGTGTGGGACAGCTACTGTCCTCCAGGCTGCACAGCAGCAGGTTGGCCCTGGTCTTGTAGCCTCCTCCGTCGACTGACACCCCTCGGTGCATCTCCTGCAGAATGGATAGGGGCGCGTGGACACCTCCAGCAGGCGGTGGACAGCCCGCTCAATCCTGTGCAGGACCCGGACACCTAGGGCAGGAACAGAATCAATGGCTGTGACTGTCCACAACCCTGAAGCCCACCCAACATGCATGGCATACAGCCAGTGCCCCACCCTGTGATGGACTGCACCCACTCACAGTGACCGTGCACAAGACAAGCCCAACCAGGCGGCAACAGCCATGTGTGCCACTGCACACACACCCACCATGCCCAGCACAGCACAACCAAGGCTGTCCAGTGACGTCGCTATGTCGGGGAAGGTAGTGCCACAGCCATGTGCCCAGTGCATGCATGGACCACCAGTGATGCACTCACAGACATGCAGTGCCACTGGACAGTGCTGACTGTCACATGTCACGTGCATGGCAGTGTTGTCCATGGATGGTGGCCATGCCCCCACACAGCATGCAATAGCATCCATGTTGTAATGACACTCACCCTCATCAAGCCGCTGCATCAGGTGCTGTGGCTGCAGCTGCTGCTGTTGCTGCTGCTGTGGCTGTTGCACCCCTCCTCCGCCAGCCACCCTGGCACCGCCATCCCATGCCTCAGCCCGTGCCTGCCTCCACTCCTCCATGCCTGTGGGAGACAAAGGAAGAGAAAAACATCAGTGAGATCCCAAAGCAGACAGACCCTTGCCCCATTGAGTGTGCCTGCCCACACATCCAGACCCAAACAGCACACACCTGCAAACACCCTCACAGCAAACCACAGCCCAACCCACACCCATGCAGATTACATTACACAGTCACCCATGCAGACAATACCCGGTGCATACACAGCACACCCACCTGGCCTGGGCACAATACCCCTCCTGGCACGTGACCTGAGGCACGCAAGCAGAGCACGCTCCCTCCTCTGCAGGTTGCCATAGCGGTGCCTGCACTGTTCAGGGGTCCTCCTCCGCCCAGTGGCCTGCTCCAGGGCAGCGGCGACCTGCTGCCACACATGGGTGTGTGGCACCTGCAGGGGCACACCCTCGAACAGTGAGCCATAGTGGGGCTCCACCACAGCCACCAGGTTGGCTAACTCAAAAGCCCCCCATTGTGGTGCTCTCCTGCGTGCCATTGTTAAACTGTACAGTGACAATATGGCGCTCAGCAGTGCGGCAACCCCACGTGGAAATGTTGCGCAATACAACTCCATCACTGCCTATCGTGCTGTTCGGACAGCGCCATCGGTCCACATCGCGCTGTCACCGAACAGAGCGATAGAGCCATACACATGGCAGACGTACAGCGCCAGGGGGCAAAGGTCATGCACAAGGTCATGGGTCAGTGGCGCAAGGCCACGCACAGCGCCATCGGACTTCCACATGTCCTGCACGATCGGACACCTGCATGCCAGTGCCACAGTGGACTATTACGCAGTACTGCCACTGCGCCATGTGGTGAACAGCGCTGTAGCGCCATTGGCACAATGGTAGCCATGGCCTGAATTGCCGATCGTGCACAGCACATCATCAGCGTGGCAGATGCCTGTGTAAGCTACCTGGGCATGCGCAATGCAGTGTACCACACAGTCACAGATATGCGCCATTGGCTCAGCCGGCTCAACCGTATTGCGCAAAGCGCAACGGTAAAATATTCAGCCGACACATGCAAATCATCTGAACAGCCATTCAAAGGCGCAGTGGCGTGATTTGCATCTCATTACAGTTGCTCCACTCCTAATTTGCATGCATTGTGCTATAAATGTGCGACATTGGGCTGCACTGGCTAGATTCGGTTACTGCAGGTGAGAGGTGGGTTGCATGCTGTGTGATGTTCTGGACAATGGTCATGGGATAACGCTGTAGACTGCACAGTGACAGGTGTCCATTTCCACCCATACAGATCGACATGACCAAGCAGAGCCAAGGTGAGGGTGAGGGTGAGGATGGTGGGTGGAGGAGGAAGCCCAACTTCACCACGGCAGAGACAGAAGCCCTCTTCCAGGCTTACCTGGAGGAGGAGCCACTACTGAGTGGACGGCTGGGCACCCCTCAGGCCCGTGTGGCTGCATGGGAGGGGGTAGCTCGGGCAGTGAACCTGCACGGAAGCCACCAGTGCTCTGTGCAGAAATGCAAAAAGAAGATGGGGACAGACCGCAGGAGGGTGAAGGAGAAGGTGGCAGCCCTCAGGGCGGCATGTGCTGGCACAGGCGGGGGCCAGCCAGCGGTGGCGGAGCTGACCCCGGCTGAGGACCAACTGGCTACATCAATGCAGCGGAGTGCTATTGAGGGCGTACCAGGAAGTGGATTCCAGACAGGTGGAAGCCCATCACTGCACGGTATGACATGGTGGTGGTGTTGGGGAAGGTTGTTCACATGCACTCACATGTCCTCACTTTCTGTTACAGATCCTGTTCATCTTCAGGGGATGGTGGTGGTGGGTCCAGGCAGTGAGGAAGACCTGCTGGACATGGAGGAGGGTCCATCCACCTCTGTCACCAGCCAGCATGCACTGCACCAGCATGCACGCTGGGCTGCCAACTTTGGTGTCAGTGAGTCAGGTGTGGGGGGTGCACAGCCTGTGTCTCAGCAGTCTGGCATGCAAGCATGCCAGCACGCTGTGACTGTGGCTGTAGCACGTACCTGCACCATTGATGATACAAGGACTGCAATGGGCAGTGACATGTGTGTGTCCCATGATGGACACACAGCAGGCCAGCACGTGCCCCTGGGCCTAGCTGGTTCCAACGTGTGTGCCAGCATGTTGGCACAGTCCCAGGCTGTGCCTGTCAGCACCAGTGGGGCAGCACCAGTGGCTGTGCAGGTGTCTGGCACTGTTGCGGCCACAGCAGTGGAACGAGTGGTCCCTGGGTCACAGTGGTTGGAGGGGCAGCAGCAGCAGCAGTCACCCACCAGGTCTGGGGGTACAGTGTCCAGCGGTGGCACATGCCTACCGCCCTTTGATATGCCCATTCCTGGTCCTGGTGAACAGCGCCTACCCTCAAGGGGTGTTGAGCATCAGGACCTTCCATACCCTGGGGGACAGGATGCTGTTGTGGCAGAGTACCCATTTGAAGAGCACACCCACCTGCTGTGGGAATCAGTACAGCAGCAAAGGCGGGTTGCAACGTCCGTGGAGGCACTGTCCGTGGCTGTGGAGCGGCACAGCAGGGACTGTGCTCTGAACCTTGCAGAGATGGTCCATATGCGGATGGATGTGACCGCCGCCATTGACAGGCAGACCCAGGCATTGGTCGCTGTCGTGGCTGCATTGGGCACACAAGCAGGTTCCCCTGTACCGCGCATCCCACACAGTACGATCTCCACTCCCCATTCCCAGCATCATGCGACACCCAGCCTGTCGACACCGGGTTCTGCTGTGGGCATCCTGAGCACCCCTGGTGCAGGTATGCTTGGCATGCTACAGACCCCAGTGCCGACAAGGTCGCGATCGCACAGTGGGACCCCGGTGTCCATCGGTGCCACCCCATGTGGCCCCTGCTCAGACTGCCAGTGCTGTTGGGTCATGACGGGGCCACCCACACATCTGCAGTGGCCGTGGAATGGTGCAACATGACTGACCTGTCTCCCAGTGCGGGCCCTGTCTGGTGCTGCCCTGTGTGCACTGTGCGTCATGGTGGGCAGTGCACTGGTGGGTGCCCTGCACATCATGCTGACATACAGACCACCTGCACACCATCCCAACTGCTGTCCACAGGTGCGTGTGCATGATGATGCCTGCATTGTACTGTACACCAAGGTGCAAGGGTGCCCAGCATCTGACACACGTACTTGGACAATACAGGTGGTGGGTGTGGTCTGTGGATCTGTGTGTTTGCCATGTCTGTTCCTGCTCTGCTGTGCACCTGTCCATGTATGATTTGTGCCTGGTGTGTGTGTGTGTGTGTGTCCATATGACTGTTCACCCCTCCCTGATGGTGTGTTTGTGTGCCTGGTCCCTTCCACTCCCTTGCCGTCATGCACCCCTGGTGTGTTACTCTGTGTGCCTGTGGGTTGCGTCAGGACAGTGTTGGTTGCACATGGCCCCTTGACTTACCTGTGTTGTGCATAATGCTCCTCCGTGATGGTGTCCCGGTGCAGCTGGGCCTGCCCGGATCAGTCGGGGGTCCCACCATCCAAGGAGGGGCTGCTCATCACCATCATCACCGGCACCGCTGGTGTCCCCATCGCTGTCCCCCTCCTCAACCTGAATGGCTATTCCACAGTCTTTGGCCATGTTGTGCAGGATACAACACGCCAGGAATATCCCACAGGCCTTTGAGGGGCTGTACTGTAGGGCACCGCCGGAGGTGTCTAGGCATCGGAAGCATGCCTTGAGCATCCCAAACACCCGCTCGATGATGTTGCGTGTGGCGGCATGCGCCTCATTATAGCGTTGCTGCGATGGGGTCATGGGGCACCGGTATGGTGTGAGCAGCCAGGGATGGAGAGTGGGTATCCGCTGTCACCTGTGTGGAGATGGTGGAGATGAGTATCATGTTCAGGTCCATATTGCCAATATCCCTGTGTGCCACTACCATAGCACCTGTGGCATTCCCACCCTTGCCCCACATTTGCAATTCCTACATGCGTACTCACCCACTAGATGGCCTGTGGGGATGTCCCCACTCTTGAATCGATGGCACAGTGCGGACTGATACCATATAAAGGCATCATGTGCTCCGCCAGGGTGTGTGGCACAGACATTGATTATGTGCCCAGTGGCATCACACACCACCTGGCAGTTGACACTGGAATAGCCCTTCCTGTTCCTATATGCAGCCCCATCAGGGCCAGGTGGCATGCGAATGGCCACATGGGTGCAGTCTATGGCCCCTAGCACGCCAGGCATACGTGCTACCCTGTGGAACTCCTGCATGTTTGCTGTACGCTCTGCCGCAGTGCTGGGGAACTGGATGTGCTCCGCAGCATGTGGCAGCAGTGAGCTGAGGAATTGGGTGAGGATGCGTGATGTGGCCGACTGTGTGATGCCTGTGGTTTCCCCTGTCAGACTCTGGAAGGTGCCCGTGGCGAGCAGGCACATGCAGGCTGTCACCTTGGTCTCCACCGACAGAGCATGACTCCGTCGTGAGGGTGCCTGCATCACATCACTGCACAGCTCACAGAGCCATCTCAGTATTGCCCTGTTCAGGCGGTACCGGCCCAGGATCTCTACATCTGTGTACAGCTCAAAGCTGATGCGGGCACGGTACTGCCTGTTGGGGGCATACCGCTGACGGGCCCTTCCACGGCCACGTCCCCCTGCAGCATGCATTCTCACCCCCCTCATTACAACTTCCATGTGGAAGCTGGCACTGTCCATCTCCCTGGCTTGTGATCCCCCTTGGTTGATGTTGCTCTGTTACCCCCGCTGTCCTGACTGCTACCTCCACTGCACCGGGTACCCCCGCTGGCCTCTGCAGCCTATGGCCCACACAACTTCCCTTGCCTGCCCTGTTCTGGACTATCACTGTCTGTCTCTGTCTGTCTTGCTTGGCATCTCTGTAGCGTTCTTGCGCCTCTTCCTTGAGCCTTTTTATTTTGGCTCATTTCCGCTGTGGCGCAACTTCCGGCTGTTCCGCTGTTGCGTATTGCTCAACCCTTTGAATATCGCATTGCACTCTTTATGCAGGGATCCACCCCCTTCGGTTGCGCATGCCGTCATTTGCATTGCGCTGTTGCTCAGCCTGTTTTCGGTGGTGCAACTGCCTCCTGCTGAATATCGCAGAATGGCGCACTTTCGGACTTGCACATGCGCAACCCTATTGCGCATGGCGCAACCCTTTTGAATATCCGGCCCATAAAGTTTATGTGTTGCCCTGATAAAATTCATTTATTTCCACCTTTCTTGCTCTCCAGCCTCTTTGGGAACTGTTTAAAATATAAAGTAGAAACAGTGTTCGTTTTGTTTTGTAACCAACGAGAAGGATTACCTTGGGTTTGCTGTGCTGCTGAAGCGAGCAGCTAGAGATTTCTTCTAGAAACACTATTCCTGCTGGAGAGAACTCCAGATACTTATGTTTTCTTTCTTCCCTTTCCACAGAAGGAAGCTGTAATTACTTGCATTCAAGTAGTGAAACCCCTAAATAAAAACTGGTGGAAGCTCTAAATAAAAACTGTTTAAAACCTTAAGTAAAAATTGTTGAAAGCACTAAATCACAGAAGGAGGATTTATTCATTTTGTTTGAAAGCTGCAATGCTAGATTACAGAAGTATAACAGTGTTATAAGCTCTATCTAGTAAAGCTGAATTCTATAATTCTGAATCTTAAAGCTGATACAACTAAAGGGTCTAAAAACACAGACATATATATTCTACAGTTATGTTTATTTCTTTTTGGTGTGTTTCTTCATTAAAAGAAAGGTATACTTGATAACATTAAATTAAATTAAGTTTTAAGAGAAAAGCTAAGTTTAAAAGTGCTCACCAAACCCAGGGTGTAGCTCTAGGGGAAGCCATGTTTGTTTTGCCTTTCTTCCTATAGAGCCAGCCGGCCTTTCTGTTTCATTATTTATAGTTTGTAAATAAGGGGGCGGGTCTAGATAGTTATGTAATGTTACTTTATAACTCTAGGCAGGATTTTATTTTGTGTGGTTACCAATATGATATTTTAATTAAGCCTAAAAGGGGATTTATGTTGTAAAAAACAAATATAATGTTTATTTAGCTGTGTTTAAGAGTTAGCTTCTAGAAAAGGGATGGAGCTTCCAAATATCACATGACTTGTATGTATAAAAGGAGTCATTTCTCATTCTGTGATCAGATCTCGACGGGACTAGTGCTCTGCTATCCCATTGATGGAATTGCACTAGCTGTTTTCTAGTGTGTTGTTATTTTGTAATTTGGAATTATTTTATTTTTATTCTGTTATTTTTTTTTTGGTCGTTCAGCTCTCTTCTTATTTTTGTAAATAAAGACTTATTGCTGGACTTATTCTAGACTCCAGTATCATCCTTATACCCACACCTTCACAGTATGATCTTATAGGCCTGATTTTAAATGCAATCCCAGAAATGTCTAAAATCCTGAAAATGTAAGCTCCATTTTCAAAATGAAGCAGAGGCAGTCATTAATTACAGAGGTACAAGTTTAACAACAGATTAGTTGCATTTAATAATCTGCCAGTGGGGCTCACACTGGTGTATTATTAAATGCAACTAATTTGCTATTAAACTTGTGGTGTTGTGGTTAATTTTCGAGCGCATTTACTTTTGGAACCTTAAAAATTCAGGGCTAGCTGCCTGTTTAATCTGAACCGCCTCTACCTCAGGAGCGCAGGATTTGAACTTGGAACTTGAGTCATTAATTACAGACGTGGGTCTCCTGTAAAGATAACTTAAAAAAAGGTTTAAAGTTAAAATTTCATTGCAGGGGAGGGCAGCAAATGAAATTAATTCCCTGCTCTCAGACCCCCGGTTTTCTTCACCAACTCCAGCAGCTTCTTACATCCCAAATTTTAAATGCAAGCCATAAATGAATGAAGTTCTAAAAAGTGAGGTACAGTATAATTAATAGAGTAGCAGGGAGAGGGCTGGAAGAAACAAACCCTCCGACCCCAGATGTAGAATCACTCAGGTGGCAATCTGAAAGGGCTGAGGTCTGTAGCAGGATTTGTGACTGCACAGGTGCCCCAACTCTTCCTCAGGTGTATAGTATTCTTTGTGAATACACAGGGCCCCTCACGCATGTTCGGGCCTATAGCAGGGTTTGCGAATGCACAGAGTCCTCACACTTCATTGTGCATATAGCAGGATATGAGAATGCACAAGGCCATAACACTTGCGCAGGCCTATAGCAGGATCTGTGATGCATGCATCCGTCACACTTGCAGGGGCCTATTGAATTATTTGTGAATGCCCAGGACCCCTTACACTTGCATAGAACTATTCTGTTATTTGTAAATGCACAGGGCCCTTATCCTTGCTTGGCCTTATAGCAGGATTTATGAATGTATGTGGACCCTCACACATGTTTGGGCCTGTAGCTGGATTTGTCAATGCAGGGGAACCCTCACACTTGCTTAGGCCAAGACCAGGATTTGTGAATGCATGGCACCCCTCACACTAGCTCGGGCCTTTAGCAGGACATGTGAATGCACAGGGCATTTCACACTTGCTCAGGTCTGTCAGATGATTTATGAATGCATGGAGCCATCACACTTGCTCAGGCCTATAGTAAGATATGTGAATGCACTGGGCTTCTCACACTTGCTCAGAAATATAGCAGGATTTGTGAATGCACGGGACCATCATACTTGCTTGGGCCTATAATATGATTTCTTAATGCACAGGGACAGTAACACTTGCTCGTGCCTCAACCAGAATTTGTGAATAAACGGGGCCATCTCTCTTGCTCAGTCGTATAGCAGAATTTGACAATGCATGGGACCCCCTCACACTTTTCTCAGGCCTATAGCAGGATTTGTGAATGCATGTGGCACTCACATTTGCTTGGACCTATAGCAGGATTGGTGAATTCACAGGGCCCCTCCGGCTTGCTAAGGTGTATAACAGGATTTGTCATGCATGAGGCCCCTCACACTTGCTCTTGCCTATAGCACTGTTTGTGACTATACAGTTCATCTCACACTTGGTTGGGCCTGTGACTGCACAGACCTATAGCAGAATTAGTGAATTCACAGAGTACATTAGCCTTCCTGGAGCCTATAGCATGATTTTTGAATGCAGAGGACCCCTCACACATGCTTGGGCCTGTAGCAGGATTTGTGAATCCAAGGAGCTCCTCACACTTGCTCAAGCCTTATTCAGGATTTGTGAATGCACAGGACCCCTCACACTTGCTTGGCCTATTATAGGATTTGGAAATGCATGGGGCCTGTCACACTTACTCAGGCCTGTAGCAGGCTTTCAGAATGCACAGCACCTCACACTTCCTTGGGCCTATTGCTGGATATTTGGCTTCAAGGGGCCTCCTCTCACTTGCTTATGCCTATAGCAGGATTTGTGAATGCATGGACTCCTCACGTATGTTTGGGCCTATAGCATGATTTGTGAATGCACGCACTCACCCCACCCCCCCATCTTGCTCGGTCTTATATCAGGATTTTTGAATGCACTTAGCCTCTCACTCTTGCTTGAGTCAATAACAGGATTTGTGAATACATGGCACCTCTCAAATGTGCTTGAGCATACAGTAGGATTTGTGAAGTCTCAGGGTCATTAATTAACACTTGTTTGGGCCTATACCAGGTTTGTGAATGCATGGGACACTGACACTTACTAGGGTATATAGTAGCATTTGTGAATGCATGGCAATTCTTCACACTTGCCTGGGTCTGTAGCAGGATTTGTGAATGCACAGGTCCCCTCACACTTGCTCAGGTTTATCGCAAGATTTGTGGGTGCACAGGGCCCCTCACACTTCCTTCAGCCTATAGCCGGATTTGTGAATGGGTGGGGCCCCTCACAATGGGTCTGGCTTATAACAGGATGTGTGCCTATCACACTTGCTTGGGCTGTTAGCTGGATTTGTGAGTGCACAAGGCTCCTTACACTTGCTAGAGTTTGTCTCAGGATCTGTGAATGCACCTTACACTTTCTCAGATGTGTATCAGTATTTCTGAGTGCACGGGACACCTCACACTTGTTTTGGTGTATAGCAGGATTTGTGAATGCATAGGGCCTCTCATACTCATTTCGACCTATAGCAGGATTTGCGAATGGACGAGGTCCTTCTGACTTGCTCAGGCCTATATGAGGATTTGTAAATGCAAGGCACCCCTCACACTTGCTCAGGCCTATAGCAGGATTTGTGAATGCACAGGTACCCTCACACTTGTTCAGGCTTATAACTGGATTTCTGAATGCAAGGCCTCCCCCCCCCAACATTTTCTTGTGCCTATAGCAAAATGTGTGAATGCACAGAGATCCTCAGACTTGCTTGGTCCTACAGTATGATTTGTAAAAGCATGGTGACCCTCATAGTTGTGCAGGCCTATAGCAGGATTTGTGAATGCACAGGGCCTTCAGACTTGCTCTGGCCTTTAGCAGGATTTATGAACCCCTCACTCTGGCTTGATCATATAGCTGGATTTTTGAATGCACAGGGCCATGCACACTTGCATGGGATTATAGCAGGATCTGTGAATGCACTGGGCCCCTCAGATCTTCTCGGTCCTATAGCAGGATCTGTGAATGCACCGAGCCCTTCAGACTTGCTCGGTCCTGTAGCAGTTGTGGATGCGTGGCACTCCTTGCACTTGCTTGGGCCTATAGCCAGATTTATGAATGCAGGGTGTCTCTGTCACTTGCACTTACCTATAACAGGATTTGTGAAAGCACAGGGCCTTGCACACCAGCTTCAGTCTATAGCAGGATCTGTGAACACACTAGGTCCCTCACACCTGCTTCAGTCTACAGCTGGATTTGTGACTACACAAGGCCCCTCACACCTGCTTCATTCTACTGCAGGATTTATGAATACACAGTACCCCTCACAATTGCTTGGGCATGTAGCAAGATTTGTGAATGCATGGGGCATTTCATGCTTTCTTGGGCCTATAGCAGGATATGTGACTACACAGGGCCTCTCACACTTGTTTGGGCATATTGGAGGATTTTTGAATGCATGGGGCTCCTCACAGGTGCTCAAGACCTCCTTGCAAATGAGATCATCAATGGCATTTTCCTGAAAGTGAACTTGAATTCATGGGTCCCCTCAAACTTGCTTGTGCCTATGGCAGGATTAGTGAATGCATGGGCACATTTCTTTTGCTTGGGCCTGTAGCAGGATTTGTGAATACACAGGCCCCCTCACACTTGCTTGGGCCTATAGTAGGATTTGTGAAGTCACAGGGCCCCTTTTACTTTCTTGGGCCCACAGAAGGATTTGTGATCTCACAGGACACTTCATAGTTGCCTGGCCCAACAACGGGATTTGTGAATACATTATTATATTTTAAACACAGTAAAGTTGTTTGGTCCTGCACAGTTTTAAAATGAACTGAACTAGAGACACTCAAACTTCCCAAAGATAAGGTTTTATTCATTTTTTCTAAGAGCACATAGAAATTGGACAGAAGTCTGACAGCAGTATCTAAGGTGCTAGCCAACTCACTCTTCCTATGGAGACCTGTTATATAGGCAAGTTTCAAATCTTCAGTTTTCTTTTCAGTTCTCCGAGGGGCTGACATAGCTCCTTGTCTGAAATACCTTAAATTACATCATATCCTGAATAGACACTAGGTCTTATGGCAATCAAATAATGAGATTAAGGTTATTACCAGTTTTGGTGTGTGCTTTTAAAGTTTTAAAAGTTAATGACCACAAATAAATTTTGATTGGTTGCTCATACCTATATGTCATTGGTAAGGAGAAGAGGGTAGCTGGTAGTGACATAATTATAGAATTAAACAGTCATAATTCAGTTGACCCTAGATGGTGGCAATGTTCCATCAACCTCAAAAGTCGTCTTTTCAGTACACACAGGTTTGTGGAGTTAGTTATTCTTTGGTTCACATTTGTTCATTTAGTTAGGCAGATTTAAAAGAAACATTGGAATGAGTAGTGCAGTGCATTTGTTTGCAGTATAATCATAAAATAAGCATAAAACCCCATTTCAAATAATACAAGGTTGTCTATCTAAGTATTCAAGTCTGTAGCATAAAACTGTGTTTTTTCTTCTTGCTGTTAAAAGAACTCTCGAACTGCTGATGTTGGATGTAGCCTTACCATAGAGCTTCCTTCAGGTTAGCTGAGACTTAACATGTGACCTAGATATAAGTTTCTAGTCACAGGTGTAAGCTTAACAACTTTGTCTTATGAGCAGTGTGATAAAAAATGTTGCATAAAGCCAAAACTTACAGAGAGTATAGGATCAATCATTGTTTCAAATATGCACTTTCTGATACAATTTCTATGCCTCTATGTGCCAAGCAAAGTGTATAAAATATAAATTTCTTTTTGCTTGTGCAAAAAGGCATTTTGGAAGGCCTCTGCATCACAGTTACAGAAAAGTCCATGACCACAAATTCCTGTTTTTGTTAGCAGGTGCTAGATTAAGGGCATGTCTTTAAGTATGTCTACATCTTGGCTTCACCACTCGAGACACCTAAACCACCTTTTTACAGATTTTGTTTTTAAAATGACTCCTTAAGCTTGTAAAGGAAAGGCTTTTGTTTACATTTATACTGAAATGCATTTATTAAAGTAGGATCAATGTAGTATAGCCTTTGAAAATTGTTAACACAGCCTCTCCTGATTCAAAAATTCTGCTGTAGGAATCCTAGAATGACTGCCTTGATGATATCAATGAAGGGAAAGATAGCCAGCCCAGTGGTGCTGAGGGTTGAGGTGCTGGATGTCACACCTCACTCCATGCTGGAGACCCAGGTTCGGGAATGGACTTGGGTCACTGGTGGGTCGGCGTGGGGGAGAAGGATTGAGCGCCCAATGGCTTGCTCTCCTTCTCCGGGGTGGGATGGGAAGCTTTCCCCACCACTATACCACCGCCTCCTGGGGAACTCGAGGGGATGCTGGTGCGGTTGGGGATGCAGTGATGCAGGGTTGATGTCGGCAGGGGACTAGGGCGGAAGCACATTTCAGCATGCATCTGACCCTTTGCTCCCCATTGCATGCCAGCATTGGGAACAGAACAAGGAAACCAACCTTCACGTCTTCTAGGTGACTACTTCTCCAGCAGCATACGTGCCACCCACCTACAAAACAGGTCAGACTCCACTGTGCAAGCTGTCTCCCTGGAAACACAAAGGGAAGGTAAGGGGGACCTCTCCTCACCTGCCGGGGGGTAATCTGGGCCATCAAGGACCTCAGGGAGTTGAGCTGTGCACTCTAGGGTAGACCTTGAGTCAAGAGGGTAGACGTGTATGTGGTGCAATGTAGGGGTCAGACTGAGTGGAGAAGTGAGGGCAGTAGAGGCAAGGATAAAAAGAAAGTAAAAAAAAAATGAAGGGAAAGGTGCCAGCTGTGCAGAAGCTCTACTAACCATATTCAAATGTGAATAACTTCAAAATGAACAAAATCTAGTCAGATCCACCACGGCTGCATAATGAAGTTAGTAAAATTGTGTGGAATTGTTAAGGCGGTATGGAGAAACAACACAATGATATGTAAGTAGTAAGATTTGTTTTAGTGTCTGTTCTAAGAAAGGCATACACGTTTTTAGGAAAATACATGGAGGTGTACATTTTAATGGAAGGAATAGGAAGCACTGTAGGTTTACGAAAGAACCCCAGAGCAAATGCCACTGATGTATGTCTTATCCCGGATGATATTGGCTGGACAGCCACATTTTAAAGAAAACACAATTGCACATACCCCAATAATGCAAAACATTATGTCAAACATATGCAAATCCCCATGATGGTACAGAAGGTGGCAGTACATGAAAAAGTAATGTTTGGCATATGTTCAGCCTTGGGATTATTTACACAGGTTTTTTTTGTTTTAGGGAAACAGGGGTTTTGTCCATGAGGTGATGTAAGTTATATTTAAGCAATGTGTTGATGTCAGGAAGCCAGGTGTAATGATGATGGACTGTTAGCAGAGAAAAGGTGATAGTAACTTTCAGAGGGGTTGCTTTTGATAAGAGCAAGGTAGTTATGCTTGTGATAATAGGAATGTTAGGAAAGTATGAGGTCTGTGCTGTGCAGACGTGGAGTACAAATATGCACAGTTTCATAAGTATGTGCTCAGAGTGCAGGCAAATGTGATATGCAGGTTTGTTTTAGAAATAGGTAAAAATAGTGATACATGCAATTGATAGAAAGATAGATAATTGCACAGACATGCAGGCCCTGTCCACACTACACTTGAAAAAGCTGTAATGGATTCAAACTGTTACAGACTGTAAACATTACAGTGTGTCCACACTGCCAGTGAACAGTGTGATAATGGTTTGAAAACATTACAGCCTGTCCACACTGAGTGCGATAGTGTGTGTGGTCTCAACCCTGTAGTAGCAGTGCACATCCCATGGTGCACTTGGTGATGAAAGCTGCATTTTGAGATGCCCTCCTACATGTTCTATGGAGTACTGTGTATATGGCACAGTCATATTATATAAATAACCACATTTCACTGTTATGAGACACACTTATGTTCTGGAGGTGACAGAGAGAGGTTTAAAGGAGGGGGAGATCTGTATGTTGGAATTGGAGGCTACATCAGTGAGAGGGAGGGAGGGAGGGAGGGAAGAAAGAGAGAGAGAGAGAGAGACTGGAGTCATGGCATCAGTTCTGCCAGTATTAGGGCACCTGGTCACAACAGATGTTCATGTACTGCTGCTGTATGGCTGAAGGGAGACCCTCTACTACTGTCTTCAGTGTTCCCCACTGCTCCACTGTACACAGTGCCACACATCTATTGTCCATTACAGTAGTGCTCCATGATGCACTCAGGAGCTCCACTAATGTATGTGTTCACTACTGGCACTGCTTTGCAGGTAGTAGTGCTGCCACATCACACATGGGCAGGCAGGGTTCTCCCAACACTCAGTAAGAAGAATAATCAAGTTCAGTACATGAATACCATCAGGAGGTGGCCCTCGGGAGGCAAGGGTGGACAGAGAGGCAGGTTAGGTGGGGATATGGGGGTACAACCGGGAGGGTGCGCATACAGCTGTCAGGTTACTGTGGTATAGAGGCATCCCAGTATTGCAGCTTACACCCATGTTCCACACTGCCATCTGCATATGTCCTGGTAGCCTCCGATCTCCCTGCATGCAGTGAAACAGTGCTGCAATGCATGCAGGTATAGTGGAAGACTGGAAGCTACATGGTGGAGCATTGAGATACAATTGCAGTTAAAAACTGATGAAGGTGTAAAGCTGTAAATAACAGTGAAATAACCACACTGGTATGCACACCACATAAAGTGGTTCTTGGAAGGATACAGATTAGGGATGGCTCAATTAAAGGAGTAGTCCACCCAGAATTTGCAAAAACATATGTTATGCAGAGTGTTTGGATTTGTATATAAAGTCCTAGTGTGTCCTTCCCTTTGTCTGCTATTAGGAGTTTTTCCTAAATTAGGCTGCTAGCTTTAGGGTCATTTTATGACCCATGGGAATCTCCATCACAAATAAGTTTATTGCCTTCTGCCTCCTACAATGCACCCTGTCTCATGTGACAGCGATGTAGCCAGGCTCATAGATTTAGTATATGCAGTGCTTTTTAAAATCAGTTCACAACAGCAGAGCTTTGTAACTGTTCTTATCCAGTGAGCACAAATGGCAACAGTTACAATTTTGCAGATGCCTGAGAGCTACCTTACTGGGGTTTCTGTAAGAAAAGAGCTACTAAATAGCTCTAATTCACTATTTGTGTTTTTTGGGTGTGTCATGTCTAGCTAGCAGAAATATATGTTTTCATTTTAAAATTTAATTTCATCAAGCTACGCACAACAATAAAAAGCACAGAAATTGCCCCAGATCATCACTGCTATGATTAGTAAAGACAATAGCAGTTTTCTTATAGAAAACTTACTCAGTTAGCTCTAAAGTATTTGCAAAACTGTAAATGTAGGTACCAGCATTCCTTTTTTTTTAAGCAGGAGAGACACACTAAAGCTTGTTTACAGGTGTGACCTGGGAGCACAAGGAAGTTAAGTGATTTGCTCAGGGACACATGGTATGCATGTGGAGGCTGTGGGATTCAAACCTTAGACCACCACACTATACTGCCTCCTTTATTTCTAGTAGGTAGAACTGGCAGTTAGTGCTGATTTTGCTCTGTGACATAATTTTCAATTTTTTTTCGTTACAAATGTGAAGCATCTTTTTTATAAAGTATAAAAATATGTATGCATGAGTTATTTAGGTTGGTGAATATTTGTTTTATTATTTGAAAATGTGTGCTACACTAAATGTGTAGTGCAAAGAACCATTGTAAAATGGGATCAAATGTGTAGCTGAAAAAGTCACTGTCATCCTGTTGTTTTCATGCTATATCACACACAGGAGAAAAGGTAACTATAAAGTATTTTGCAGTTTCTAGGCTACAACTTCCTACCATACACTTCGTTTGTAAAAAAAAACGAAAATCATGTCACAGAGCAAAATCAATACTAAATGTTAGTTCTACCTAATAGAATGCTGGTGCCTACATTAATAGTTTAGCAAGTACTTGAAATCTAACTGAGTGGGTTTTCTGTAAGAAAACAGCTAGAGTCTTAACTAATTATAGCACTAATGATCTGGGCAATTTCTGTGCTTTTATGGTTCTGTGTAGTTTGATGAAATTAAAAGTTTTTAATAAAAAAATTCCTGCAAGCTAGATCTGACACACATAGAAAACAACAATAGTGAATTAGAACTTAATTTAGAAGCAGTTTTCTTACAGAAATCCCAGTTAGCTAGCTCTCAGGTGTCTGGTAATAGGCTAATTTTAGGAAAACTCTTAATAGCAGACAGAAGGAGTGACACACTAGGACTTAATATACAAATCAAAACACTCTGCCTAACATATGTTTTTGCAAATTCTAAGTGGACTACTCCTTTAAAACTGCAAGCTCAGTAAAAAATATACACTGCAGCCTCTTGCTGTAATGACATGTTTCAGCGGATGCAAAATACAGAGTAAGGTGGTGGGGGGGCAGGGTTGGAAGACAGGTCTGAATAACACCATATACCCACCAGGAGTGACTTTCCATTTCTTGGCATGTATTTGTGAAACTGTGTGACCAGGAGAGGAATGTAAGCTACTAAATGTGTAGTGCAATGAAAAATTGTAAAATGGGATCAAATGTGTAGCTGAAATAATCACTGTAATCCTGTTATGTTCATGCTATACCACACAAAGGAGAAAAAATGACTTTAAAGTATTTTGTAGTTTCTAGGCTGCAGCTTCATACCATACACTTCATTTGTAAAAAAAAAAAATGAAAATCATGTCACAGACCAAAATCAGTACTACATGCTAGTTCTACCTAATAGAAAGCTGGTACCTACATTTAAAGTTTAGCAAATACTTGAAATCTAACTGAGTGGGTTTTCTGTAAGAAAACAGCTAGAGTCTTAACTAATTATAGTGCTAATGATCTGGGCAAGTTCTGCGCTTTTATTGTTGAGTATAGTTTGATGAAATTAAAAGTTTTAAAATTAAAACACTCCTGCAAGCTAGATCTGATGAACACAGAAAACAACAATAGTGAATTACAGCTTAATTTAGTAGGGGGTTTTCCTACAGAAACCCCAGTTAGCTAGCTCTCAGGTATCTGCTAATAGGCTAATTTAGGAAAAACTCCTAATAGCAGACAGAGGAAAGGACACACTAGGGCTTAACATACAAAGCAACACTCTTTGCATAACATATATTTTTGAGTGGACTGTGGACTACTCCTTTAAAACTGCATGTTCAGTAAAACATATACACTGCAGCCTCTTGCTATACTGATGTGCTTCAGATGATGCAAAATACAGAGTAAGGTGGAGGGGGGGAAGGGTTGGAGGACAGGTCTGAATAACACCATATACCCACCAGGAGGGACTTTCCATCTCTTGGAATGTATTTGTGAAAATATGTGACCAGGAGAGGAATGTAAGCTGAGCCAAGGCTGTTTAAACAAGTGCTGTATAGGGATGCAGTTTCAGGCTTTTCCTTCTGAAGCTTAAGCTCTGATACCCCAGGCAGCTCTGATAGTCAGTTGTTCCAGCTTGATAGATCCACTTCATGTCCCTCCCACATGAACCAAAAAAAAAAGGGGGGGTGGATCTTTAGGAGCTTCTTGGGTGGAGGTGGGGGTGGATCTTACTCCCCGCAAAAAACAAATGCTGCCTCCCATTACTCAGGTTCCAGTTCTTGTACCTCCCACTTAAGAAAGAAAATAGTGCACTGCAACCATTGACTAACATGAAAGCATATTTATTTGAGGGCGGAAAACATTTCTTGGAGGAGGGTAAGGTGGAGGAGACTATTTACACCTTCAGTCAGTTCCACAGATAGAAAACATGACATCACTCCTTTTGTACATGTAAAATGTCTGCAGGCTCTGCCTACTACAGCCATAACAATGATAGCATGGTACAGTGAGCATGAAAGTTGTTCAGCAAAAAAAAATCTACAAAATCAGTGGTGTTTCATTTACAAATACCTTTTAGTATTTTTTAAATTAACAAAAAAAAAAAACAGAACATTCAGTTTGTTTATTCACTTTTTCAACAAACAAATGCAACTAACTTTAACCAAAAAATGACTGCAAGGAACTGCGAGCATAACATTTCTTCAGCACAAAAAGCATCTACATAATGAGTCGTGTTTCATTTATATATACCTTTTAATTATTTTTTTTTATAATTATCAAAACACAACTGAAAAGTATTTTTTTTACTGTTTGCAACAAACAAATGCAAATACCGGTAGCTTTAAAACAAAATGTGATAGCCTTGAGCACAAAAGTTGTTCAGCACAAAATTATCTACTAAATGAGTGGTGCTTCATTTATACATACCTTTTAGATATTTTATAAGCAGCAAAAAATGGCAGGAATTACGTTTTCACTTTTTTGGAGGTATGGCATAAATGGAATAAGTTACCTCCCTACTGGAAATAACATTGCTTTTTTTGTTCTCATGCTGATTGACCTGATAACATCACTTGTGGTTTCACCACTTGTGATGTCATCGGGTCAGTTGGCACTCAAACAAAAAATATCAACAATGTTTCCAGTAGAGAGCAGCATATCCCTAATGCAGTATATTGTTTGCAAAAAAAACTCTGTTAATGCATCAGTTTGTGTTACTATGAAAGTGGTAAAAGTATGGCAATGCAGTGTTAGGGTTTTCAACCCTAACTTCGAATTCCCCCCAAGCAGCCAAAGGTGGCAAGGCAACATAAGCATCCACAGACATCCATCAGCAGGTAAGACAAACAACATACAACTCTTTCCAAATGACACAAACAACATCCATCATCATGATCCAGCATGTCTGTAGCCAAGGATACACATGCACACTTGCATACCATCTGGGAAGTGCAGTACAAAATTCCCATAGGATCACTTTGTAAATTGTAATTAAGGAATAACACATAACAGGGTGCACAGCAATGGTAAATTACCACACACCAAAGGTGGGTTGTGAGGCATGAGGTGCAGTCAAGTGCCTTCAGCCACCTGGGAAGTGTGATATAAAATTCTCATAGGATCACATTGTAAATTGTAAGTAAGTAATAACACATGGCAGGGTGTGTGGCAGTTCTGATTTGTGGCATGTGCCAGGTGGGTTGTAAGGCATGAAGTGGAGCTAGGTGCCTTCAGATACCTGGGAAGTGTGATATACAATTTGGATAAGATTATATTATACATTTTAAGTGATCAATACCACATGACAGGGTGTGCAGCAAGGATGAAGTGCTGCATGCCTCAGGAGGGCTGTGAGGCATGAGGCACAGCCGAGTGCCTTCAACCACCTGGGAAGTGCAATATAAATTTCCCATATGATCACACTGTAAATTGTAAGTAAGCAATAACACATGACAAAAGGTGTGGTAATGCTAAATTATTACATACCCCAAGTAGTTTGTGGGGTTGGTTGAGAGGTACAAGGTGCAGCTGAGTGTCATCAACCACCTGGGAAGTGCTGATGTCTTTACCCATGTGCCAAAGGCACCTATACTGCCATGGAAGCACTTGCTAAGAACATGGGAGAGTCAATAGGTGGCTGCTCTGAGGAGCATCAGGTCCCTGGCTTCTTTGCCTGGAAACAGAGGTTACATTCCACCTTAGATGACACTCATCTGAAAGGACACAAATGAAACCAAAAAAAGGGAAATGGAAGCAGAGCAAAACGTCACTTTGGGTGGTATGGAGAAGGTAGTTTTCATGTGCACTGACTAAATACAAGTAAGGAAAGGAAGTGTCAGTAGGTGGCTGTGTGGGAAATGCAGTGTGGCCTAGATCACTTTCCCTGATAACATAAAGTGAGAATACAGGAATCTGTGGCTCACACTGTCATGGTGAGGCAACATTGACAGAGTAGGGGAAAACAGGAATGGGAAACTTTAAGTGCACAACAGTTTTGCAGTCCGTGTTCAGAAGGTGGGAAGTAGGAGCCATTTGAAAAACAAGTTACAGTGTGGTTATTGGAGGAAGGCATAAGAACAAAAAATATCAACAATATTTACAGTAGTGAGATAACATATTCCATTTATGCCATACCTCCAACAAAAGTGAAACAGAATTTAATTTCCTGCCATTTTTTGCTGATTATAAAAAATCTAAAAGGTATCTATAAATGAAACACCACTCATTTGGTAGATATTTTTGTGCTGAACAACTTTTGTGCTCAAGGAACCATGCTGTCATTGTTTTGTTTTTTTTTTGTTTTAAAGCTGTTTGCATTTGTTTGTTGCAAAAAGTGAAAACAAATTGTCTGCTGTTTTTTGCTAATTATAAAAAAAGCTAAAAGGTATATGCAAATCAAACACCATTTATTTTGTAGAGATTTGATATTTATGTGCTGAACAAATGTCATGCTCACAATACCATGCTACTATTTTGTGTTTTAAAGTTATTTGCATTTATTTCTTAAAAAATAAAAAAAAATGAATTTTCTACTCTTTTTTTGCTATTTTTTTAAACTAAAAGGTATCTATAAATGAAACACCATTCATTTTGTAGATATTTTTGTGCTGAACAACTTTCATGCTCACCATACCATGCTATACTTTTTTTCATTTAAAATTTATTTGCATTTGAATATGGTTAGTAGAGCTAAAATATATCTAAATAGCTGGCATCTCTCTCATGAATGACATTATCAAGACAGTCATTTTAAGATTCTTACAGCAGGATGTTTGAATCAGGTGAGGCTGTGTTTACAATGTTCAAATGATATGAAACTGCATTTATCCTGCTTTAATAACTACAGTTTCAGTATAATTGTAAACAACAGCCTCTCCTTTCCAAGTCTATGGAGTCATTTAAAAAAAATGTTTAAAAGGATGGTTTCGGTGTCCTAATCCCATCAATCTTTACTCTTCTAAAGAACTTATCTCTGACTGTAGATGTTTCCAGCTGCAGAGATGCCAGTTAGAAGTAAATGACTTTGCCCTACTCTCAGCATAAGATGAGCTTGTAAACATTCTACTTTGAGATTGAGTCTGAAACAAGATGGAAGTTTGTCTTCCACATTGGATTAAAGAAAAACACTACAAAACAGTGTTTTTCCAGCTGTAGGTATAAAAAAGCATATAGCCAGCACACCTAGTTTCAACAGCAGTTTAGCATTAATGTAAATTATTACAAAATCCTACAGCATGGGGCCTCTCACACATTCATGGGGCTATAGCAGGATTTGTGAACACATGGGGCCTCTCTCACTTGCTTGGCCCTTCAGTAGGATTTGTGAATGCATGGGGCCCCTCACACATGCTCAGGCATAACGCAAGATTTGTAAATGGCTCCACATGCCTTTCATGAAGTATGGGACCCACACATAAGCTCATGTCAATGGAGTGCCTAGTGCACAAGGGCCCTCACACTGGAAAATATGAGGAAGCAGGACCATAACTAATGTGTGGAAGAGGTACAAGTTTATTATAGTCCCACCTCCCCCAGAAAGAAGGCTATGCAGTGCATTTTCAGTTAGACCATTGCATATTGAGTTTATACAGCATTTTATTTTCTGGTTTTAATGTTTAATTCTGCTGTACAGGTGAAGATTTATGTTTCTCTTTGATTTCAACCAATGGCTTCAGTGCTGTGCATGAATAGTTTGACATCATCAGTACTGTGAAAGCTGCTCTCAGACTGGTTGAGTATAGGGGTGTGTGAAGTTGGTAAAATTCACTTCACATAAAATTTCACTGATTTTGACTATTCTGCAAAGTTTTATGCCCTGTGAAGTCTCACTTCAAAGTGTGTTTGGGTAGATTTGCGAAATTATGAAGTCAGAAACTTTGATTCCTGTACAGTCAATGGTAGAGGTGTTCCAGATCCGTGAAGGCTTAACTTTGCCATCAAAGTTTGGCATAAGAGTTGAAGTTTGCAATGAACCATGGGAAATGAGGACACACATTGCTGAACAGCCAATGAGAAGCTAGTTGTCATTCTGTGAGTGTAGTATGTTTGAGAGAGACTTAGAAAGCAGAGCTTGTGCTACAGCTTAGAGTCAAATCTAAAAATATTATATAAAAGAGCATTTTGTTTATCAAATTTCTTCAGAATTGTTACTGAGAGTGCTCTTTGCACTCACAGTGATTTTTTTTGTGTTTTTTTTTCTCCGTCCTATATTGTTTATTTGCAGTATTTAGTTTTCTGTTAGAAGTTGTGATTTGGTGGCTTGTGTGGGTCAGGGGAGCAGTTTAGAAGGCACAGTTTTCTTCTGAACAAAATAAGTGGACAAGTGCCCTGTCTTTTCTAAAGAAAAAAATCAATGTCCTTCTGACTGTGATTTAACACAAGAGATTTTGTGTGACTGCTTGCACAACTCTATTTAGGAAAAAAATCACTGTTTTCCAGACAGCGATTTAACCCGAGTGATTGTAGTGTTATGTTTAGATTCTCTTGCAAGTTTCACATATGAGTTGTACCACCTTCTCTGGTGTGTGCGGCAACAGTATCTGACTGAAAGGATGTGTTTTCTCTCTGGGGACACAACTTTTCATTTCTGGCAAAGTGCTGGTGGTGGTGGGGTGTCAGGCCCCAAAATGCTTAGTACGATAAATATGTTTAGGTTCTCTTGCAAGCTTCACATATGCTTTGCACTACCTTCTCAGGTGTGTGTGACAACAGTATTTCAGTGAAGGGAAGCAATTAATGCCTGGGGACACAACTTTACATTTCTGGCAAATGCAGTAAACATATTAAGTGCGAAAACAGATTTATGCTTAACTTCTCAGTAGAATAGCTCATGTTTGTGTTATGGTTTACACTTCTTTGGGTGGTTGGCGGTTGCACACAACACAGCTACCAGTAACGCACCATCACATACCATGAGGAAACAATTTATGTAATGTGGCAAATACTTGACATTTGTGGATACGAGGGAGTACACATGATGAACCAGTGACAAAAAGGATAGGAAGAAATGTGGTTCACCATGTGTGAAAAGGATTAAAGAAATAGAACTGGACAAGCAAGGGACATCCACATGAACAAAACAATACTAAAAAAAAGGACAGAGAAAAAAGACCTTAAAACAACAAAGCTTTTTTTTTTTACTTTTTATATTTTTGGGGTCTTTTTTATTTTTAATAGTGGGGGACTAGAGAGTGGAGAAATTAAGAACACAGATGACAGAATAATTACATATAAAATAAAATGTTTCTTAAAACAAAACAATTCAGACCACTGCACCAGCACTGCCAAAAGATGAGCCATGCCCACCACCACCACCGCCACCACCATGCAGCTCAGATAGGAAAGTGAGGATCCTCTCCTGGTTGGACATGACACTGTCCAGCTAATCCATCACTTCCTGCTGGAAGGTGTTCAGTTCTTACCACAGATCTTTCTCCTCAGCCCACAAAACTACAAGATGGCAATTTGAGGCAGGTACCATGGGGTCACCATTACTGCCACTGTCATAACGGCACTGCTGAGGTACACGAGGAGTACTGCTGTGTTGCACATCATACCTGCCATGCCATTGCTGACTTGCTGGCACTGCAGCAGCACAGATGCCCTCATGCTGCTTCACATTTCCCCCAGGGCCATCACCACCACCACCACCAACACATGATGCAGCCACATCACACTCCTTGGCCCTCCACTCAGTGAGGTGGTGGATGTGGAGGTGCGTCCTCTGGTCGTCGGTCCCAAGGCAGCTCACTTTTTTGTCACACCTCACACACCACCCACATACCTTGCAGATGGCCTAGTGTCTTATCTGCAGGGTGCATATCAAAATAATCCCATACCGAAGAGTGCTGTGGGACTGATGGATCACCAGAAGAGGAGGCAGCAGGCTCCTCCTGAGGGGGGGGACTTGTGGCTGCTGCTGCTATTGTTTCTGCTCCTGCTGCTGCTGTTGATCTTTTTCTTGTTGCTGCTGCTCTGTAGCAGCAGAACTCCCTTCCTGAGATCGGGGGGTGCAGTTCCCTTTGAAAAAATACACCTGCTAAGGCGTGGGCATCTTACTGGTGCTCCAGCACCACTCTGTCTGGACTCAGTCGAGTCCTGATGCTGCCCCTCAATCACACACAGAAATTTAAAGCAAATGAAAGAAAAAGACAGTAAGAACTCAGAAAAAAGAAGTACACAATAAAAATAATTATAAAATCAGAAAGTACAGTAAAGAAAAATAAGGATTAAAACTAAACAAGCATTTGTTAATGCCGAATGTTGTCATGCTGGCATTGGATTTGGTAGTGCAGTGCGGAAACACATTTTTGGCAGGATGTGAAAAATGACAGCTGTACTGTTCATAAGGAAGTGTAAAAAAATGGCAGTGGTGAAAATGTGACATGTAAATATTGCAAATTTGCAAAGTTACAAGGGTGCATGGGAAATGCGCCAGGCACACTTGTAACACAGTCATTTTATGGAGTTTCAGCACCAGATTTTCAGCATAGGCATTTTAGCACCTCTGCTTATGTACAGTGTCACTGTCATTTCCTCAAACTGTCCCAAAATGTAATTTTGCACAGTGACCGTGCTATTCTGCAGCGGACATGCGAAAACACATTTTGGGCAGGATATGTAAAATGACAGCTATACTGTTCATCAAGGGGTGTGGAAAAATGCCAATGGTGAAAATACAGAGTGAAAATATTACAAATACACAATGTTATGAGTGTGTGTGCAAACTGCGCAACACACGCTTGTAACGCAGTCATTTTATGAAGTATCATCACCAAATTTTCAACATAGGTATTTTAAGACCTCTGCTCATGAACAGTGTCACTGTCATTTTTGTAATCTGCCCTGAAAATTGATTTCCCACAGCGACTGCGGTATTGTGCGATGGAAGTGCAGAAACACATTTCGACCAGGATGTGAAAAATGGCAGCTGTACTGTTCACAAGGAGGTGTAGAAAAATGACAAGGTTGAAAATCTGGCATGAAAATATTGCAAATTCGTGAAGTTACAAGCATGCATAGCAACTGCGCAATGCACACTTATAAAACAGCCATTTTTTGGATTTTTTCCACCAAATTTGCAACATAGGCTTTTTGAGAGCCCACCTCATGAACACTGCCACTGTTCTTGCATTAATTAGTCCTGAAAGGTGATTCTGCACAGTGACTGCAAAATCACCTTTCAGGACCGATTAACATCATAACAGTGACAGACTTCCTGAGGAGGGGTCCCAAAATCCCCATGATGAAAATTTGGTGCAAAAATTCCCAAAAATGCCTGAGATATGCATCAAAGTTGAAAAAAAATTCCTATTTATTCCATTATACAGCTTACCGGCATTTCCTCAGTTCGCGGTCAGCTTTGAAGAGTGAAGATGTGTTTCCAGTCCACCGAAGATTGTTGCACCAACTCCGGAGGTAAGTATGGGGTAAGGGGGGGGTGTGTGTGGGGAGGCAGGGTGTGCAGTGGGTGGGTGTGGATTGTGGTGGGTATGGAGACTACGAGGGACCATTTTCTGTTTACAGGTAGTAAAAAAAAAATGTAGGCGGTTTCTTTTTGCAAAGGTAGTTTCTTTGAGGGGGTACAGTAGCCGACAGAGGATTGGGCACCCGTCAGTACACACTGAAGAAGGGGAACATCATGCTGATGGGGAGTGGGCTCCCCTTTGGCATTAAAGTGGGAAGGGGGATGGATGCCGGCGAGACTGAACAATGGCGGGGGCGCATGGGCGAGGGGATTGGGCACCCCTTGATGAAACAAAAAGGAGGGGCACAGTCTGCTGACAGGAGTGGGCTGCCCCATCAGCACATGCCTGAGGGGCAGGGTAGGCTGACCGGTGGATTGGGCACTCCCGAAGTCGGCAGTTTAGCCGCCATGTTTGTAGCTGGCGAAGAACGTAGGAAGGGTCCGCTGTGTGCTCGAGCTTTGCTCGCATTGCAGCTGACCTTTCCTTAGATGTGCTCACCACATTAGTATGCATGGTGTGGCACCAGCATGCAAGCTGATTGGGGAATGAGGGATGCACCTACTGGTGTGTGCTCTGCATTCGCCCAACAGCGACAGCACTTCCAAATCTGCACTACTGCAAGATGTTTGCTGCACAAGTGCACAAACATAAAAAGGAGTAAAATATTCAACTCTAATCTAAACTGTAAAGAATCAGATATATAAAATGCTCTCTCTGCTCTCCTAAATCACACTGTCTACTCTCCATCCTCCTTCAGCTACAAGCTGAAATGAAAGTGAACCATTCACTTCTTGCCTACCTTCCTGGAGTCTGTCATGCCGCATGCAGTAAGTGAATCATGTGACAAACCTGCCTGCCTGGAGTTTGTCATGCCACATGCAGTAAGTGAATCATGTGACAAACCATGTTTTTAATTAGCTTTGAAATTACTAACAAAGTCGAAGTTGCCTTCAAAGTTAACCGGCGCATTCTGGACACCAGATTAAGAGAATTAAAAGGATTTAAACTTCGCAACATCTCTAGTTCAATATTCCATTTTGATGTATCCAACCTTCGAGACAGAAATTGTTTCAAAAGAAAAGCTATCACTATATATTGAAGTTAGGTACAAAGATATCACTCATTTTCTTTTGCCAATTTTTTATCCAAGGACAAAACCTAATTTGAAACCCTGGTAACACTTTATTTTAAGTGCTGCTTAAGGGAGATCTACCCCCCACAGATAAAGCAGTGACCACTGCAAAGACCGTGACTTCCGAACCCCAATGCCCCCTGCAGGCACCATATAGATTGCATTATAGTATTGCTCTATTTTCACAGATGTTGCCTAAATGCTATGTGTATGCCATATATGCACATAGCATTTAGTCAAAGTCTGTAACAATAGAACAGGCAATGGGAGATACAGAGATTATTAAATGTCCATACATAAGTGTAGAATACAGGAAGGTGCAGTGGCACATCATTATATCATGTTGTTAGCAGCCGATCTGGGGAGTTGAGTTAGAAAATGCTTGCTGGTACCAGAGCCTTATCAGATTCTACTAGTGTTCAGGTATTTATACACTGCAATGAATATTGTGCCTGCAGAGGGAATCTGGGTACTGGAACCCCAATATGTGCAGAGGTGGGGGTAGATCTCCTATATCTGTGCCATTACTAAATAGTAATTGCAATGTAGCTGCATGCAACAAACAAGTACCTAAAATGTAATTACTCTGTTGCATGTAATTAATGATTAACTACATTAAAACACACTGTTACAATGAAGTGTAACCGAAAATTTTAATGGAGCTCTTATCCTGTTATTCATTGCTCTTTTGTCTTTGTTTGTTGTCAGTCAAATGATGCACTTAACACCTTGTTTACATTTGTAATTAACAAAGAACTATATTTCCAAAGTACTGTATCTTTTATAAGTTTTTCCTTTGGGAGCATTCCTTCCAGTGTTTCCCTGAAATGGTACATTCAAGCAATATTAAATGGCATAATTTCTTGTTTCCCATGCATTTCTAGGACTTCATGAACAGAGGTGTGGATTACACTTCGAGGATTAACGATAAGCTTGGTAAGGATGTCATTCTCTGGCCTTTCAGGCTCACAATAGACATGTTGCAAAATATTCTGTTCATGGACATCCCCTCCAGGAATAGCCTTCCACGTCTCAAAAGGAAAGGTATTATTTTCATCGTACACATTTACAGGACAAAAATGATTTTTAAAACGAAATATATCAAAACCTGGCCTTTCCTTAGCAAGAAACTCAATCATTTCACTCCAGTTATCGTGTTGAACAGGAAGTATTACTTCATCTGCATCATTTAGAATAACAAACCTGCTTTTGTACATGTTTCTGTACAGGCAATCATGCATGGTAGCAATCTGGCCATAATAGTGGAGCTCTCCTCCATGGTCAGGAAATTTCCATCCCTTAGAAACATTAAGAAATGATGTAATTAGCCAGGGAATCACCTTTGCAAAACCTGTTTTTTGGTAATACTGTAGCACCCTGTCCACCTCTGAACTACAGTTAGTCTTATACAAAACGACTTGCTGGGCTCCCAGAATTCTGTACATTTCCATGCTCTGTACAAACTGCAGGACCTTACTATATCCTCCAAAAATGGTGGGAAGGCAGACAGTGAAGTTATAATCAAAGCTTGCAGGCTCACGCTGCTGCCACGCCTGCAAATTTTGAATTTTTAGAAATTGTAAGTATGCTATTGATTGATTTTGAGCCACTCCACTGATTGACACATACTCTGGTGTACAGTTACTGGGTAACTCACATTGGAAATCTGTTGGCCCATATGGGAAATCAAAGTGATGAGAATGAATGACAACACTGGCTTTCACAGAGGGCAAAGTTCCATTGCAGTAATAGTGACAGTAGTAGTTTTCTGTTTCATATCGATTTGAAATACCGATAACAACAATAACTGGTGTCACGCGAGAATCCAAATAGGCTGAGATTATGAATGATTTTGTGTTCTCCACAGGAGTGATGGTGTTTCTAGCCAAGATGCCATCAAAGTTTGCTACTTCTGCTACGTTAATTGGTGCAAGCATCCATGTAGGAAGTACATTCAGGTACAGTAAAATAAATATAACAGTGCTCAGTACAGAAATCTTTGTCACCATCACCAGCTTAGTCAAGCGGTTCCCAGTTATGAATGCCATGTCTTCTGGGTTCTTAATGTAATGTTCCAAAATAGCAGATAGTAAAAGCTGTGCCACTTCAGTGACTCTAGAAACATAAAATAAAACAGAAATGTTATGTTTTCAAAGTTCTGTAATCTATGAATACAGCAAAGACTTTCAGTGGGTAAGGCAGTCCAACCTGCTCAGAGGCTTGCTTCCATCACTGACACATTACACATTTTCAAGCCCCCCTACAATGCTCTATCTCACTCTTGTATGAAACATTAGTGACACCAAGTAGTCCACACAGTACATTGAGGTGACTGAATGCTTGGATAATTGCCTTTGGTTCAGGATTATGGATAATGCCTTTTTTCCCCCTCATTGTAAGTTAATGTGCTGGGCTGTGGCATGTGAGGACCTCTTATACAGCAAAGCGGTCATCACATGCATCAACCTATGACTGCATCTACACTCCCATCTAAAATTCTAAAATCTGTCAACAATATTTTTCTTAACTCTTCTTGCTCTGCACACTACAAGCTAGCAGGCAGGAGCCGAATGACATCTGGCAAACAAAAATGTCCATTTCAGCTGGTAAACATGCATCTGCAATGCTGAATGCTTGCATGTTGTGTCAGGTAGGTTTTATCTGTGTTGCAGAGAATGATGAAGGCAGAGTAGTTTTGTAGTAAGAGAGAAAATTTGCAATGGAGGCAGTGAATAGTACAGTAATGTTTGTCTTGTGTATCTACATTTCTGAAACTAAACATCTTTGTGTGACTCTGCGCTAACTACCATCAGGAATGTGTGTGTGTGTGGGGGGGTGGGCTAGCACACCCTAATGCATCCACAGTATGAATTTGATACATAGGGTCAAAAAATAACCTCAACAGAAGAGATTATTTAAACAATTGCTAGTGTTGTCCATTTTATTGACTCAATTTGCTTATTACAAATTAAGTACTGAAAATGGCTTAAAAATATCTGGGGAGATTCAGAATAGATCAATGCTGAATCCAGGGATATCTGAAATATATTACGGCTACAAAACTATACACGAACATACAAAATTGCCAGCAGTTACAAACCATTCAGTTTATCTAGACTGCTCAGGTGTGCAGCACTTTAGTCTGTTAGACTGCAGCTGCCCCCTCACTCATATGCCATCCCCTCATATGCCCCCATCTTCCACCCCCTCCTGACTTGTACCCTACCCTTGAATCTGTTCCACCCCCTTTTGAAGCCCCCAACATTCTGCAGTGATACAACTTCCTCTGGCAGAGAGCTTGACACTGCCACCACAATTTCTGTGAAATTGTGCCTATTCGGTTCCCTCCTGAACCTGCCCTCTTCCAACTTCATAGAGTGTCCCCTGGTTTCCCTTCCACCCTTCAGACTGAACATACACCTTGTATCTACTTTGTTCAAACCCTTCAGGTACTTGAAGGTCTCAATCATATCCCCTCTTTCCCTTCTTTCCTCCAGGGTATACATATTTAGCTCTCTCAGTCTCTCCTCATATGGTCTGTCCCCCAACACCAGGATCATTTGTGTTGCCCTGTACTATACTCCCTTCAATAGTTTGATGTCCTTTTTCAAGTAGGGGCACCAGAATTGCATGCAGTACTCTAGGTGCAGTCTCATCAGGGACCTGTACAGGAGCAAGATGACCTCCCCACCCCTAGAAGTAATCCCCATTGCTATGCACCTTAGCATCCTGTTTGCTTTCACTGCTGCCTTCCTGCAATGAACAGAGTGGTTTGTCTCCCTGATTACCAGCACTCCCAGAGCCTTTTCCTCCTTGGATTTTGTTAATGGGACACCCTCCAGCCAATAATTGTATCCTTGGTTCTCACCTCCTAAATGCATCACTTTGTACTTCTTGGCATTGAAACCAAGTTGCCAGGTGTGAGACCACTCTTCCAGTTTTAACAAATCCTCCTGAAGTACTTTTGCTCCCTCCCCCATCTACCTCAGTACAAATCTTGGTGTCATCTGCGAAGAGACTGATCTTGCTCTTTATCTCTACTGCAATGTTGCCTATGAAAATGTTAAACAGAACCGGTCTCAGCACCGAGCCCTGTGGTACACCACTTGTTACTGCCCTGGGTTCAAATGCCTCCCTCCTACTACTACCTTCTGCTGTCTACCCTGCAGCCAGTTCTAGACCCATCTGACCAGTTTTCTCCCTGCTCCCAGACTCTTCAGCTTGCTGGTCAGCCTACCATGTGGCACTGAGTCAAAGGCCTTGCTGAAATCCAGGTAGAGGACATCCACCACATGTCCCCTGTCCAGTACCATTGTAACACAGTCATAAAAATCAACCAAGTTCATCCGGCAGGATCTGTCTGAGACAAACCTGTGCTACCTGCTGTCCTGGAGATAGTTATCCTCAAGAAATTGCACTAGTCTTTCCTTGAGGATTGTCTCCATCAGTTTTCCCACAATCACAGTAAGGCTTACTGGTCTGTAATTCCCCAGTTTGTCCTTGGGTCCACTCTTATGGAGAGGTACCACATGTGTTTCCCTCCAGTCCCTGGGCACACACCCTGAATTCAGAGAGTTATTGAACAGGTCTGCCAATGGCCCTGCTAGGACCTCTGCCAACTCTCTCAGCACCCTGGGGAGGACTTCATCTGGGCCAGGTGCCTTGTCCCACCTTCAGGGACTTAAGGCTCTCCCTCACCCTTTCCACCATGATTTCCCCATCTGTGGTTGCTTCTCCCCCACCCTCTCCCACCTTGCCCTTCTTCTCAGGTACAGGTTCATCCCTCTCCTTGGTGAAAACTGAACAGAAGTATTCATAAAGTACTTCTGCCTGCTCAGACCCCTTTTCTACCCACCCACTTCCCCTCCTGATCCTAATATATAACTGAACATTTCTGCCAACTGACAAATGTTGTTTTAAAATGTGGAGAGGGGAAGATTAGCATTGATGGGACATACCAAATATATTTCTCACCTACTTGGCTGGTCATTTACGTAAGTAAACCTCTGTATGACATTAGTTATTTCCACTGAATCCAGATGTGAAGCCCAACAAATAAATTCTTTGGATGCATCAGTTTTTCAGAAGGATATGTTTGTGCCAAAACTAAGGGACTTGAGACAAAAACTGAAGGACTGGGTAACTCAGTACCTTTAACACTGGAAAATCCAGTCCAAAACCTGAACAGTGACAATAGTGACATATGTTATGTTTGACAAACTGAGTACAATACCCATGCAAATCATAAGCAGTGGGAGGCTGTTATGCACCACCCTTCATAAAAAACACAGTAATAGTTTTTTTAAGGAATTTTCTTTTGTTGATTATTGACCTACAAACCCAGTTATGATCTAACCCATCAGTTTCAGTGGAGTCTATTTCTACCCAGCTGTGCTACTGGAAGGGCTGAGCAAATGGAGGTCAAGGACTTGCAGAAGGTCACACACTGAGGAACTGGCAGTGGTGGAGTTTAAACCTTTGCTATCCTGTTGATTAACAACCCAGTGCTCTGATCACTAGGCCACACAGCACGCTAAGAAATAGATGGTAATATCTATATAAAATTTCACAAATTTTGTGTGTGTGCCAGTGACCAGCAGTGGGAAGCTGTCATGGATCTCTTTTTGGAAACTGCAGTATCAACAATTAATTAATTCTTGTGGTGTCAGGGATCAGACAAGGGTCTGGAGCATTCTTCCATGTTATTATTTTTTTTTGTTCCAAGTTTCCTCTCTTCTGGACCCATCCACCTCCCCCCCCATGCCCAGGCTTACTCCCCCAAGCGGGGCCTCCAATGGGGCTTCCCACTCCCTAAGGACATTGTTGGATTTCCACAGATTACCCCTGGGTTGAGCCCATGAGAGTGGGACCCCCCGTTGGGTTTTGAAGTCAGCCAATGGCAGAGCGGGGTCGTCATTCCGGGGGTCATTATTTTCTGTTGCTTGCTTCCCCAGGGGCAGGGATGTGCAATGATGTCCAGTGTCTGTCCCACTCCTCTGACATACTGGCACCGGTTGCTGTGGTGACCCCGGCCTGTGCCAGGGGTCCATCAAGTGCCGGACGCTCTTCATCTCACTCCCCCTGGAGAAGGAGAGCAGTCCCCAGGATGCTCAATCCTTGTCCCCCGGCCAGCCCTCTGACTCCCCTGATCCATTCCTGAACCCATGTCACAGGCATTGCAAGCGTAAATCTATGCCATCGGGCCGACCTTCCTCCACATTATAAATGCATGCCCTGCAGCTAAGCAAGGAGAGACTCCACCAGCTTATACTGCTACTGAATCTGTGGTTTTGACCTCATCTTCTACTCATTCCCTGCAAGGTGTGTCACTGAGCTCAAATCCAAAGGGTCAACAGGCATATGTTGGTAAGCTGATGTAAAATTTCCCAAAGTATGTCAATCACAAGTGTTAGGCAGGCATCATATATTGGATCGGCATTCACAAACTGCGGCACAAGTCATTCTAGTGAAGTCTTGGCCTGGAGCACTCTGCTACAGCAAAAATGAATGGCTTGCAGCCGAGTCAAAGGTGAAACATTTTGGTTCCCTTTTCCAGACTCATACCACATACTTTCACACAGAGCACTAATTGCCCTGCTTATTAGGGGTGGCAAACATAAGATTTGAGAGAAAATAGAATTACTTAATTTATTTACCTACAGCTGATAATAGATAAATAAGACAGAAGTAAAATTACTGTAATGTAAACAGAGTTCTTTATTTTGGCTACTCTGTTTATCACCATGTCAATATGTGGGGATGTACCCCTTATCAGCACCTGTATCATCCTCTTGGCAACCCCCTCAAGGCCATCTCAACTGGGTGGCCCATAACCTGCCCCCTATTGCAGCACTGCCCTGAGAAGGTGGGGGAGAGACTGAGATTTACCAGAGGCCCAGTCTGAGGCTTATGCCTGGGGTGTCATTCGAAAGGCAGGCCAGGGGCATCACAGAGCTCCATGACCCAGAGGTTTCTGGTTTGGTTTCCCCCAGGAGGCATAGGCATGCAATGATGTCAGCACAGGATGGGTGCACCCATCCCACAGACGTAAGCCATCGCCACCATGTGTGCCATGTGTTCCCAGCTGCTGTAATATCCAATCTCCACTGGGTGTCGCTAGGATGCTGGAGAACAACAATCCTCCTCCCCGGAAGTGGAGAACTGTCCATGGGATGCTCTTCCAACCTCCCACTGGCTGACCATCTAATGCACTCTGCCTGCTTCTGAACATGGGGGTATCCCATGATAAGAGTGCTGGGGAATGGGCACCTTCAATAACTGACCCACTCCGGAATGCATTTCAGGGACGGCTATGGGAGGGTAGGGCAGCTGGATTGGGGGGTGGGCAATTACGTATGCATGCTGGGGTGAGGGATGTGAGTGGTGGTGAGGGGTGGTGCCATGGTGGGTTGCCAAGCCAACCTTGTAGTAAGGTGGGTGGAGTTGCCGACATCGGTCAGTAAAGTACTTCGGGCAAAGGCGCTGTTTTTTCCTTTGCGCGGCCCCAGCTTTTTTTCAATGTTTCACCCCTCAGCATGCCCCCTGGGTTGAGAATCCTTTTTAGTAGGGGGTGTGCATAGCCCCCATAGAAAACATAAAAAAACAAAGTCACTGGCACCCTTTTGCTGTGTGCCAGGGTGTCAGACATACATTTTCGGCACTATTGACTTCTGCATAATGGTGATTGCCTTTAGGCTTTCACCATTATGAAATAGAACCAATCATGGGTCATCAGTGCTGCAGGCAGTAGAGCTACCGCTGCACCGGCAGATTGACTACAAAGAGGTCTTATACTAAGATTCTCAGTCTAGCTGATTTATTGAAGAATTTATAAACAAATCCCCTCTGGCAATACTATCAACAAGATAGCTGAAAGTAATCAGAACTCGTCTGTGTTTGAGGTTCCAGGTGATAATGGCAAAAAAAGAACAGCAATTTCAAATTCAGTGAGTGCACATCGACGAAAATGAAAATGGTGATGTGCACTACAGCCCCTTACAGTAACAGCTACCTGCATTCCCCAAACTTAAAATGATCATCTCGGGGGGGTTGACACTGGGGAAGAGGGGCAAACTCAGCAGTGGGCTACATTGAGAGACAGATGTCAGAAGGGGGAGAGCATTGGGGGGAACAATGTCAGAAGGGTGGGATAATGGGACAAAATACAGGACACGTATTACAATAGTTTATATTTTCATAATATAGAAAAAAGTTCTATGCCTACAGTCAGTCATGAACCTGGGTTGTCCAACACAAAGACAGTTACCTTAACCATCACACCAGATGACCATCTTGGAAGGAGCCCAACAAACAAACCCACACAAGCTCCTCCAGATATACACTGACACTGTGTCCTCAAATTCACTGTGCTATTAATGGCACTAAGCTATTAATAGCACATAGCCATTTTTACTTTCGCTATTTTCATGTTGCTCAAAGTTACTCGCTCTCATGATGCGATACCATGTTGGATTACCTCATGCTTTGTGCAGTGCGTTGAAGATTTTACTCAGTGGCCACCTGGGTAGAGATGCCATCCTTGTTTTTAGTCTCTTTACTGATTTTGTCTGCCCGTGACTCCAGCACCTCCTGCTACAAATGTTCCTGTTCCAGATTTTGCAGTTAAAAAAGAGAGCAATGCATGGCCAGTCTGCTGCCCTAACCTGACCTCCCCCTCCTCACAGGGTAAAACAGTAGAGAAACCTGCCACCAGCTCCAGAGTCCCCCAGCAATGTCATGTTCCTATTCCAAAACAGAAAATACAAAATATATTAAGATGTGATCCCCAGAGAGACCAGAACTAGAAGTAGAGATAATAGAGGAAAAGGAGGGAAACCGGCTCCTAACTTCCAGCCCTCTCCCAATTGTTCCAATGTATGTATTTGTTGTATTAATATATTTTTTTAATTAATCAGCCAGATAGAGTCCCCATTCCCTGTAAAGCCATCCCTTTCCTATTGCCAAAGTGCCCATGACTCGGGCTAGGGCTCCTATTTTTTTTAGCCTCCGTATGGTGGAGGTGAACAAAACTCCAGAATTATTAATGCTGATGGCTATAGTACTCATAGGGAGGGACAGAGCACACACAGGTCCAGCCTAACCACAGCTTAAAGAGCTGGTGACACGTTCAGGAGAAATTTAGTAAAACCCAATATTTAGCCACAGTCCAGCTTGTATTTCCCATTAGTGCTGTATTCATACTCCCCATTATATTACTGAAGTCATATATATGAAAACAGGATCTTTGCTCCTGAAGAGTTAATGTATACCTGCTGCTTTCTCCTACCTGAAGCCATAGAGCCCTGCTTGAGACCTCACAGTTACTCCCATGGCAACAGATCATGAAGTCACAACACAGGATTATGACTTGAAGTAAGGAGTAAGCTACAGAGGCAGATGGACTCTAAAGGAATGTTACAGGATAAAGAACATATATTCACACAGATTTCCATAGTAATAAATAATGGGGTGGAAAAATATATTAAATATAAATGGAATGCAGGCAGAATTGTACCTAATTATTGTTTTTTTAAGTTTTCTTTGAGGTGTCAGTAGCTCTTTAAGCCTTTAATTCCCAAACCAAAACTCAGGAAGCCTAAAAAAAATCACCACACAGGCATCATCCTTCACTCCACTAACCAGTCCCTGCCTTGAGTCCTAGCCTGTCCCGACTCCTATGCCATCATCAGATGATCAGACACCAAGCAAAAACTAGAGAAAACGTTTTTTTAACTTGTTTGTGCAATTGCACCTTTAACTGACCTGAAGTTTGTGCAGAGTCAGAGTAAGATGTCCCCTGTGTCCGTGCTGCCTGCGTCTCCCTTCTGATCAGATGTTGCTGCATAAATTGCCTGGCTCAATTCTGTTGCCGCACCACTGGCTTGCTGCCACACTTTGTTAAAGAGCACTGACCATAACCTCACAATTGAGTCACCAACTAACTACACACAGCACGCCCCACACCATAGAAACATAGAAACTTAGACTTTGACGTCAGATAAGGACCACTTGACCCACCTAGTCTGGTCATTTCCCTATCTACTGGAAAAGCTGCAGATCCTAGTCCACCGATCATGTACCAGGCTAAATGGAAAGGAATTGGAGCAGCCAATCTGACAGGAGGGTCAGTGATTGTACACTGATGCCTTTGGCTGCACCCTTTCAAGTTCACTGATCAGATGTTTGACTGGCATTGGTGTTCCTCCATAAGAAAGGAAATGATAAACAAGTAAATTAGTTGAACAGAAAGAAAACCACATGGGGCCCTGATTCCCTAGCTTGTATGCTCAGCCTTGGTTAGTGTGCCACCTCCACCACACTGACCTGGGTACCAAACCAAGACTTGATCCAGTCTGTTGCTGAAACAAAAAAAGTTTGATCAACATTTTTTTACAAGACACAAATCTGAGCAGTTTGATTCCCCTGGACTCTGCTTTTTGTGTACTCTGAAAAGTACTGTGTGTATGCCTGCCGATACCAGTGAGTTTCTTTTTAATTTTTTGGTACTCATGGAATAGTTTTGCTCAAGATTACTTTCCAACTTGCATGTACATCTGGGAAGACATCAGAGGGAGATCAGTTTTTTGGAAGTTACTATGAACTTCTGGGAAACACCCATTTCTAGTACTTATGTCTAAACTTGAGGGAAGCAATCTGGCTAATCATAAAGCCACTCAGACTCTGGGCGGCTTCATGCAGATGAATGCATTGAGGTGCTCTCTTATGGGAGCACTCCATTCCTTTCAGCTAAGAAACGTTTTTGCCCAGCAAGCAGTGACAAGTGTCATGATCAGAGTGCCTGGTCACTGGTCAGTCACTGTTGAGCCCACTACAGCTTGAGCTGCATTGGACCTGACAGTGACACACCTCTGAAATGTAGTTCTTTGTAACAAAATGTTTGACTGCACATGCATACGCACACAAATATATTTTAAATAATAATATGTCTACAGATAGTGGACCCATATATTTAGCATCAAAGAATGTTTCTGTCAGGTTAGTTCGATGATTTAATAGTTTGTGTGTCAAGAAATAGTTCTAACACTATTAAGAAGATCAGTAAACCCTTGTAGAGCCAGGGTAAATCTGAGTGTAAAATTCAAAGCATTTAAGAGGTATGCCAGTCCACACTCTTATAGGGCACTTATTTATTTATTGAATTTTGTTGACTGGGTAAGCACACTGAGACTAGAAGTCACTTTTTCAGTGGCAACCCAGAGGTGGGGATACAGATGGTAACCAAATGAAACTAAACCAGATTAAGCTGTTGTTGGCATTTCTGATGAATGGAGGAAATTTGGTCAGGACACCGAGGAACTTTCCCATACTGTTTTCGAGAAGTGCCATGGGATCATTAATGTCCACTTGAACAACCACCAGAACAGGCAGGTGGAACCTCAGTTTAATGTCTCATCTGAAAGACAGCACCTCAGGAGTGCAGCACCTCCCTCTTCCTGCACTACAATGTCAGTATTGGGATTTAACCCAAGTGCCTGGTGTGGGGATAGAACCCACAGCCTTCTGATTTCCTGGCCTCAGAGGAAAGTGTGCTACCTGCTGAGCCACTGACACTGACAGACTTCATACTTCATAGCAGAACTGACAAATTAGTAAATCACTCATTTCTTCTCTTTCCTTTTTATGTTGGCACACTTGCGCAGCCAACATCTTGCGGCAGTGCAGATTTGGAGGCACAGTCACTGTTGCGCAAATGCAGGGCACGCATCAGTAGGTGCGTCTCTCATTCCATAATCAGCCTGCATGCCGGTGCCACACCACCCTGGCAAGCACATCTAAGGAAAGGTCCGCTGCAATGTGAGCAAAGCTCATCAGATGCAGTGGACCCTTCCTACGTGCTTACCCGAGACAAACACGGCGGCACACTGCCCACCATACTGCTGACTTTGGGGGTGCCCAATCCCCCTGTTGGCTTACTCTACCCTCCAATGTTTGTGCAGATGGGGGAGCCCACTCCCCATCAGAATAAAGAACCCCCTCATTTGTTATATGCCGAGGGGGTGCCCAATCCTACTAGGCTCTTGCCCTCTCCCCTGGTTTCCTTGTGTGCCGAAGGGGGTGCCCAATCCCCGTTGGCATAAACGAACCCCCCCTTTTGTTGTGTGCCAACGGGGGGGCCAGTCCCCCATCGGCTACAGCTGCCCCCCCAAAAAAAACACAAGGCTCTGTTGGCATACTGGGAACTCACCCCACCATGCCACATACCCCTGTAAACATAAAAACAGTCCCACGATGTCATTTTATTGTTTTTACCTGTAAAGAAGGAAACAGTTCCTTGGCGGTCTCCCTGTTCCCCCCTCCCACCACCCACACCCACCTACTGGGCACCCTGCCTCCCCACACCCCCCTCACCCCGTACTTACTTCCAGAGTCCGGCGCGACGATCTTCGGTGGACCGGGAACACGTCTGCACTCTTCAAAGCCGACCGTGAACTGAGGAAATGCCAGTAAGCTGCATAATGGGATCAATCTTTTTTTTTTCAACTTTAATACATACCTCAGGCATTTTTTGGAATTTTGACACCAAATTTTCAACATGGGGCTTTTGGGACCCCTCCTCATTAATTCTTCACTGTCATGGGCGTTAGTCAGTCCTGAAAGGTGATTTTATGGTCACTGTGAAATCACCTTTCAGAATTGAGTAATGAAATGACAGTGCCACTGTTCATGAGGGGCACTCTCAAAAAGCCTATGTTGCAAATTTGGTGACAAAATGGCTGTTTTTATGTTGGTTGCGCTTGTTTCTACGCACACTCCTAACGTCAAGAATTTGTAATATTTTCACTCCAGATTTTCAAAATTGGCATTTTTCCCCACCTCCTGATGAACAGTACAGCTGTCATTTTACATATTCTGCCCGAAATGTGTTTTTGCACGTCTGGCACAGAATAGCGTGGTCACTGTGAGAAATCACTTTTCGCGACAGTTTGAGGAAATGATGGTGAAAATGTTCATGAGCAGAGGTCCTGAAATGCCTATGTTGAAAATCTGGTGCTAAAAGTCCATAAAATGACTGTGTTGCAAACGTGCATTGCGCAGTTTCCATGCACCTTTGTAAGTTTGCAAATTTGCAATATTTCCATGTCAGATTTTCAACATTGGCATTTTTTCACACCACCTTATGAGCAGTACAGCTGTCATTTTTCACATCCTGCCCAAAATGTGTTTCCACACCTGTGGCACACAATGGCATGGTCGCCGTGGGAAATCAACTTTTGGGACAGATTAACAAAATTGCAGTGCCATTGTTCATAAGGGGAGGTCCCAAAATGCCTATGTTACAAATGTGGCTACCAAACTCCCAAAAATAATTGGGTTACGGACGTGTGTTGCGCAGTTTGTATGCATGCTCATTGCTTCACCAATATTTCATATTGTCACTCCAGATTTTCAATGTTGCCATTTTTTTATGCCTCCTCATGAACAATACAGTTGTCATTCTCCACATCCTGCCCAAAAATGTGTTTCCGTCCATCTGTCGCCAAATGGCACAGCCACTGTGCAAAACCACCTTTCAGCTAACAAAGTGATTGTGCTGCTTTTCATGAGGTGGCCTGACAAGCAGCCCATGTTGAAAATGTGGAGTGAAAGTACCAACACACGCCTCCAGTGTTAGGGTTTCCAACAGTAGCACCCCACCCGGTACAGACTGACAGGCATCTGAGGTGCGACTTGGGATCATTGGATGTAATGCTCATGCCATTCCACCCCCACCCCCACCCTGCAGCCACTGACAGGCATCGTGGTGTGTCTTGCACTGTTCAGCCACAAAGTTCACCCCACGCTCCTATACTGCACCCACGTCAGCATATTTCCTTATGGAATGGGGTAAGTATAATGCCCAAAGACCCCAAAGCACACCCAGACATTTGTCAGTGTCTACAGGGTAGGGTGAGGTACAATGACATAAGCATTATAGCTGACAACCCAAAGGCACACCCCAATGCCTGTCGCTCTCTACAGGGTGTGGCTGGGGTTGGTGTCACTTCAGTACTTCACTGCCATTCTTATTATGCATCTCTAGCTCTGGCACTGCCAATGCCAATGCCAGCGCGACAACATTCAGTATTGACAAATGCTTGTTTTAAATAATCTTCATCTGGACCTTCATACCATGACTTTGCAACATACTCAAATCAAGAAAGCAAGAAAATGCTGACAGAGACCCCCCTCAAGTAAAGTCATACAGTCAAATACTCTTTTCATTCTATACATGGGAAACAAGACTTATGGTTTTTTGGGGTAAATTTAGCCTTCTTGCTCAGACAACAGCTCTGTTATGAAATGAGATCAGTTAGGGTCTGATTGGCGTAAATAGCAATGGGTGATTCACCTAGAGGTCAAACTTAGCCCTGTTGCTAAAACAAACACTCAGTGTTTTGCCATTGAGAAATGGATGATGGGGAGATTTCATTTTGTCAGAGTCATAAAGGATAATACGTACATGACTTAAGATGTGTATGAATTCTGGCTGGGGTGAATTTCACCTTCATGCTGTTAAATGATGATTGGGAGCATAATCAGTTGGGATGTGTTGTGCCAGTAAATGGAGCAGTACAGGGGGAGGGTGCGTGTGGTTTAACTGCATGATTTACAAATGGCTAACGGTCTTTCTGAGTTGCCTCTTGACTTACTAAGTTTATCATCTCGTGCCTCTGTAGGGTTCCTGAACTGCTCAGCTTCACATTGCAATTCTAGAACCCTAAGAAGCCATGAGATGACACTCTTAATAAGCCAAGAGACATCTCAAAGCCCCATTGTGATTGGTTGGCATCCCATGGCACTCCAGACATTACCTCATGGATTACAGCCCACCTGATAGGCTAATGATGCACATGACCCAGATCAGATTTCCAGTATATCCAGGTCCCAGGAACCCCTGCTCTCCAGTTGTAATTTGTGCATCTGAATAGGCAAGAAGCATTCCAGAGAACCCCTGTCTGCTCTTATAAGGTATAAGGTAGGAACCTGTGCTTGATTTAAACAAGTTGTTTATGCATTTTTGTTTAGTTCTGGGGTCAGGCCATGCTGCCCCAAATTATATCAATTTCATATAAAAAAAACAAAAAAAAAAAAGCATGTATTTTAATGTGCTGGTTTTACTGTTATCTAGTTAAGGATTCCTCTTTGGTTTGAAATTATGGCACCTCGATTAAATTTTCTAATGGAACAACCCAGTTCCTAGCAGCCTAGCGCTTCTCGCCTCCAGGGTTCCCTCCCAGGCCCTGCTTTTCAGGCCCTCCTCTGGCAGCGTGCTGCTCCCCTTAGCCACGTGCCTCTTGGGCATTTCTCTCCCTAGGCCCCGCTTGCCTGGCCTCATGAGCCGCCTCTCCTCCCCCGTGACTCCTCCGGCCTCCCCTAGCGGCTAGCCCCTCCCGAGCCTCCTTTCTCCCGGCCTCTCCGGGCTTCCTCCAGTCTCCGGCTGACTTATTGCGTCTTCTGGGCCGACTGCCCTGACGCATCCTGGCCACTCCTCCCTCGCCTCTCTTCCTCTCGGAGAGGCCCTAGCACGCCATCGCGCGGCGTGGCGTTCGACTCCTGGGCCCTAGTCCGGCCCACTCCTCTCGGCCTCCTCTCAGGGCCTTCCACCCCCCTCAGTGCTTCTCTCCATAAGGAGAACGCCTACCACGGCAGACCGTCCCCTCTCACCACTAAGGGGATAAGCCGGCGGCGTGGTCACCTCGCTCAGTTGAGCGCTCCCATCAGAGGTGATCCACGGCCGCGCAGCGCCGATTCCTCGGGCCTCAGGGCGAGGCCTTATTTTCCTCGGGCCTCCTCTGCCCCCTCTCTCTCCTCCCTGGCCGTTCGAATCCAGGAGGCTCAGACAGCATCCCGTAAGTCCGCGACGCAGCAAAGAAGGACAAAAAAAAAAAAAGAAAGGAGAGAAAGGGTAGCCGCGGGTCCAGGGTTCAGCCCACGCCGACCCTCACCCCAAGCTTCTTCTGCTGGCCAATGAGTCAGCTGACCACAAGGGAGATTCCCTTCACTCCCCCTATTGCTACCAATTTTCGGGGGATCAGGGGTTCGGATCCCACAGTTCCTGTTTTTTGGCTCAGTCCTCAAAAAAAAAGAGAAGAGACCTCTTTCCTCCTACTCGGGTCCCTCACATAGCGACCCCTGTAGGACCCCGTGGAGCTACCTACTCGGGTCCCTCCCATAGCGACCCCTGTAGAGTCCTGCGGAACCTTCCCCATCGAACGGTGGCTCTGGCCCTCTCCCACAGCTGGCCTCGGCCTACTTCAAGAAGGAATAAAAGGGGATAAGGAAGATGAGGAAAGTAGAGGGAAAATTCTGTTTCTTCTCCGGACTGTCTAAGGGCCCTCCAATAGTGCCCTTACCACAGTCCCTGCCTCCGCCCCCCGCCCCCCCCGCCTGTGGGCGTGACATCCTACAGGGGCAAGAGGGGAAAAGTTCCGGAGTTATCGATCTTCGCTCAGACTTCTCTCTCTCTTCAGATGGTAAAGGCAAAGAAATGCACTCGCAGCAGCACCACCCTCCTCCCCAAACCCCGGTCCCTCTTACAGCCTGCCTGATGAATGACAAACTTTCTTCGATGGAGAGAACCTCCTCTGGCACCCTCTCTCCCGGCCCCAGCACCTCGACGGGTGGACCCAGGTTCGCTGTTGATCCAGAATCAACAGGCGCGGTGGCCATGATGGAGAGTCAGCAGAACTTCATGCTGAAGATCATGGAGAAGCTGGGGCCCTTACCCAAAACAGAGCGAGACCACCCAGCTCGGAGCCCCTCCGGCCAGAGAGACCTCCAGAGGAACCCGCCTCAGAGGACCCCCATCCCAGCGCCCCCCTCGACGGCACTCCAGAGGAAGGGGACAAGGATGACAAATATGACGAGGAGGAGGAGGAGGAGCCTGGCTTGGAGTCCGACACAGAGGACATCGACCAGCAAGCAACTCCATCCCTGACGTCCAAACTGTTCGTTCGAGACCATCCCCAGACTTATGAAGGTCATCAAGGCCACCATGGGCCTGTCCACAGAGGAACTGGAAGGGGAGAAAACGGAATCGAAGCTCGATCTAATGATCCACCTAAGAACCACTACCTCAGAGACCTTCCCAGTTTGCCCGGCCATCGAAGAGTTGGTTCACGCGGAATGGCAATCCACAGACCCGGGCAGAATGCCAAACCAAAGGAATTTGCACAAGATGTACCCGGTACAGGGTGACAAGTCGGATGCTTGGTGCAAGGCACCCTCCATTGATCCTCAAGTGGCGGCCCTGAGCAAGAAGACTGTGCTACCATGTGGTACCATAGCCCTCAAGGACCCAATGGACAAAAGGATCGAGGACATGCTAAAGAGGACTTTTGAGATAGAGGGCACCACGGCCAAGGCGATGACAGCTGCTATCTACACCTCCCGGGCCCAAATCCGCTGGCTAGAGGAACTCCAGGAGCAGGCGAGCCCAAAGTCCAGGGAGGTTGAACTCTTAGATTGTACCCTCGATGCAGCCAAGTACCTGGCAGACATGGCAGTGGACTCCCTACGCTTCCAGGCCAGGGCCGCCGCCATCATAAATCGGGCCCGCAGAGCACTATGGCTGAAGCTCTGGGACGCCGATTCAGAATCTAAGACTTTACTACAGAATCTACCCCTTAAGGGGAGTCATGTATTTGGGGAAGGGCTTCAAAGCTACCTGAAACAGAGGGAAGAAGGTAGGGACCTCCTAAGGAAGCAGTCAAGATCCTCCCATCTGCCCTCCGCGAGACGGAGGTTTTGTCCTGGCGCCAAGAACCAAACCCGTAGGGACTCGTTTTCTCAAAACCATTCCTTTCGGGGCAGGGCCTCCCCCTCTAACTCACGCAACCCCGCCTTCCACAGTTACCCATCCTCCTCCTTCAGACCCTGGGGACAAAGGTCCGGAGGTCGAGGCAGGGGGTTCGGGGGAAACAGTGACTCCGACTCGCCGGGCCACCTCCACCAGGGCTCATATCCCCGTGTCGGACAACGACTGGCCCTGTTCGCCCATCGCTGAGCAGCCACCACATCGGACAGGTGGGTCCGGGACGTGGTCTCCAAGGGATACGCCATCGAGTTGGCTCATCCCTCAGTCCCACAATGTTTCATCTCATCCCCAATCTCCAGAAAAAGAGCCTCGCCTCATCAGGTGCAGGGGATCCTAGCAGAGCTGATCCAGAACAGGGCCATTCAACCCGTTCCAGTTCAGGAACAGGGGAAGGGCATGTACTCCATCTTCTTCCTGGTCCCCAAGAAGTCGGGGGAGCTAAGGCCCATCCTGGACCTAAAACACCTGAACCAATACGTGATCCCGCGTCGGTTCAAAATGGAGACCGTCCGGTCCACCCTACAGGGCATCAGGGTAGGCGACTTCCTGACATCCATCGACCTAAAGGACGCCTACCTACACATCCCCATCATCAAGTCACACAGGCAGTTCCTCCGCTTCCACATCATGGGTCACCACTTTCAATACTGGGCGCTCCCGTTCGGCCTGTCCTCGGCACCCAGAGTCTTCACCAAGGTCTCCATCACCCTGGTGGCCAGACTCAGGGAACGGGGGCTGGACATCATCCCATACTTGGACGATTGGCTCATCCGCGCCCGCTCCGAGGACCAGGCGCGCGTTCATACGGAACTCGCCGTACGGGCCCTCAAGGACCACGGTTGGGTGGTGAACCGAGAAAAGAGCCATCTCCATCCCACCCAATGGATAGAACACCTCGGGGCCATCATCAACTCAGCCCAAGGCTGGGCGAGACCGTCACCAGCCCGGATCCGCAGCCTTCGGAGTCTAGCCTGACAGTTGAGGTCACACTCTCACACAACGGTGGCGAAGGTAGCGAAACTTCTGGGATGCATGGCCTCCTGCATCGACCTCGTGCCATGGGCCAGGTGGCACATGCGACCACTCCAGAATTACGTCCTAGCACTCGGGGCACCAAACGAGAACAACCTCCAATGCGTGGTTCCCTTACCCGCCGAGGTAAGATCCTCCCTAGAGTGGTGGGTAACTCCGGGAAATCTGACAAGGGAGTCCCCCTGGAAACCCCCCACCCTATCCCCATTGAGATGGATGCGAACCTCTCTGGCTGGGGAGCCTGTCTAGGGGACACATCAGCACAGGGAACATGGTCCCCCGCAGAGTCTCAACTATCCATCAACGTACTGGAGATGAGAGCAGTATTCCACGCACTAAGGGCTTTCCGTCACATCATCCAGGGACAGTCGGTCCTGATCAGGTCCGACAATCGCGTGATGGTGGCCTATATCGCAAAGCAGGGAGGGACCAGAAGCAGGGCCATGTCAAGGGAAACCTCAAGGGTGATGAACTGGGCTCAAACGCACCTATCACACCTGGGAGCAGTGCACTTGGCGGGGAAACTGAACGTCAGGGCGGATTGGCTCATCAGGCAGCAGATCCACCCGGGAGAAAGGCGCCTGCATCTGGATCTCTTTCAGACAATCCAGGCGGCATGGGGCCCAGTGCCCCAAGACCTAATGGCTTCTCAAGGACAACACCCAGGTGGACCGTACTTCCCGTTCAGAGCGCCACTCCCAGGGCACGGATGCCCTATCTCAGGTCTGGTCACGGGAGTATGCGTACGTGTTCCCCCGCTTCCCCTCATCCCACAAGTATTGGCCAAGATCCGGGAATCTCGGATCACCATCATCCTGGTGGCTCCTTACTGGCCACGCAGGTCATGGTTCACGGCAATCACGGAGATGTCACTAGCCAGCTTCCGGATCCCGGCACGACCGGACATGCTGTCGCAGGGACCGGTACTCCACCCGTCTCCTCGAACCCTAAAGCTCACGGCCTGGCTCCTGAGAGGGAATGACTAACGGCAACCGGGTACCATGAGTTGGTCATAGGCACGCTTCTCCAATCTCGTCGGGCTTCCACCACGTCTACTTACGAGAGGCAATGGGCCGTCTTCTCTCAGTGGTGCCGTCAGAGAGGTTTGATACCAGAACAGGCCGATCTGCCCACAATCCTCCTGTTCCTACAACAAGGGGTGGACAAGGGGCTGGCACCCTCCTCTCTAAGGGTGCAGCTGGCGGCCATCGGGGCAGCCAGAGGTCTCGTCGAGGGACACCCACCGGGGCCCATCCAGACGCCATCCACTTCTTGAGGCGGTAGACCTCCATGCACCCCAAGAACCAGACCTAGCGTGTCTCACCGTGGGACCTACCTCTGGTGTTGGACTCCCCAAGAGTGCCACCCTACGAGCCACTCATCGAGACAGACCTATTCTGGGTCGGCTTAAAGGCAGCCTTCCTTGTAGCCATCTGTTCGGCCAGAAGAATAGGGGATCTCGGGGCCCTGTCATGCGCAGCACCATACACCATCTTCACCCCCAAAGGGGTCCGGCTCAGAACAGTACCGGCTTTCCAGCCGAAGGTTCCGACAAGGTTCCACAGGGAGCAACCTATAGACCTACCTACTTTGCCTCGCGTAGCCCCTCAGGCCGAGAGCGGGGCCCCCAACTCCCTGGACGTGGGGTTGGCCCTCTCGGTCTACCTGAACAGGACTCACCCCATCCGTAAGACGGAGAGACTATTCATCGTCTCGAAAGGCCAGAGACAGGGGCTTGCGGCATCCAAGACCACCATCGCAGGGTGGATCAGACGGGTCGTCCTCCACGCCTACACGGCGAATCGACTGACCCCACCTCAGGGGATCAGGGCTCACTCCACCAGGGCAGTATCCATCTCCTGGGCGGAGCGAGCATCGGTGTCTTCCGAAGACATCTGCAGGGCGGCTACCTGGAGCTCCCTGCACACCTTTGCTAGACACTACAGACTGGAACAACTTCAGGACTTCAGGCCAGCCTTCGCCACACAGGTTCTGGCAGCTGCTCCCACACCTGGACTCTCCGATTCACCCGGATCCCACCCAGAGTCCTAACTGCTTCTTATCTCCCATGAGGTAATGTCTGGAGTGCCATGGGATGCCAACCAATCACAATGGGTGTTTACTCACCTGGTAAAGGTGATTGTGTTGGTTGGCATCCATGGCACTCCAAGGCCCTCCCTCGGGAGTGATCGGAGAGTCCTCTGTCAGGGAAACAGGAGGTCCCTACACCAGGGCCTCAGAACTCAGACTCACTACAACACAGTCAAACCCCGTTCGAATTAGAAGGTACATAATAGAATAAACACAGCCTCCGCCTTGCTTTTTATCATGTCGTAGCGGACCTCATCTTTGCTACACTATATTGTTGTGTATTGTATTCTTGTTCTAACTAACTTCCTTTCAGCTATGGAAAATTCAAACTGGAGAGCAGGGGTTCCTGGGACCTGGATATACTGGAAATCTGATCTGGGTCATGTGCATCATTAGCCTATCAGGTGGGCTGTAACCCATGAGGTAATGTCTGGAGTGCCATGGATGCCAACCAACACAATCACCTTTACCAGGTGAGTAAACACCCATTTTTCTGTGATGTGTACTCTAGAGTCTCTAATCCTATTACCTTCTTATTTACCATGATACAATACTGTTCAACAGGAGCAATACACAATCATCAACTAACCAGAGGTAACCACTTACAGTAGCATCTGGGACTTCATTATAAGGATATCAAATCACAATCTACATTTCCTTCTTTTTTTATGATTAAACGTTTGTTAATTTTTGTATAAAGAGCAAGAAAAACAAAGTATAACATGAATCTTGCTGGAGTTATTTCTCTTGGAGATACCGCTCTAGCATAAGGGAAAGGGGAACATTGTTTAACCAGGAGAGACACACTAAGCCAATGCTTGTTTCCAGGTTTGATCTGGGAGCATAATGAAGATAAGTGTCTTGATCAGGGTCACATAGTATGCAAGTGGGGGCTGTGGGATTCAAACCCTGGTCTCCAGGTTTGCAGCTCAGAGCCCTAAACCACAGCACTATACTGCCTCATATAGAATTCCTATATTTTCCTAGTATAAGGAATGGCAAATGCTATAAACAGCTTTCAAGCAAGAAACATTAGAACATTACAGCAAAAATGAACAGTATCCTAACACAGCCAAACACATACCATAGTGGAACCAGGAGCAAGAGAAGTAACATATTGTGTTGCAGAAAGGAGTTTCAGGTGTAGCATTGCTGAAAATAAGTAAGAGCTGGTGAGCAGATTATGGCCATGGTATCTGAATTACACTGTAGGGAAAGGTAATAAAAGAACAAAAGGCTTAAAATAAATAATATGTCTCAGGGATATAAAAGGGCAGAGAGTTGACTTGTGGGAGCAATTATTCATTCTAGAGCAAAGGGGGATACCCATGTTAGATCAAAGAGGTCCAGAACAAAAAGGGCCCTGAACAGCTACTCCACTGGGAGAAGAAATTGTGTGTGTGTATGTGTGTGTGTGTGTGTGTGTGTGTATGTATATAAGAGTATGTTTATTCAAGTCATGCACGATGGGTGGCCGGTACAGTTTCAGGGGTTTTAACATGTCCAAAGAGGTATTGGGGGACATAACATCCGCATGGGATGTTGCAATGCAAAGAGTTTAGGTATGATCCCAATAGGGCCATGTAGGTGTTCATTTTATTGAGCATATAAAAACTCTACATTTCATGCTTTGGGAAACAGTCTGAAAATTTACATTTAATGGAACTCATTGCAGTGGAAGGGACAATCCTCTTAATGCATCTTGTATTTTTCTAGATACAGACCAATGTCCTACAATCAGATAAGGCTGTGACATAATATCTGTTGTTTTACTCTTGTGGACTGGTGTTAATTTGTGGTTAAACATTTTTATTATCCAATCAAACACTTACAACAGCATTTCTGAACATAACAGTAAGCATGTATTTTGCAGTTGTCCCCCCTTGTTACATAGGTTAATAACAGAACCCCAAACTAGAAATTGATGTATCACTGATAGTACTGGAGCATCAGGGAGCATATACCATTAGATTGCATGGGCATGAGGCACTAAGCATCCTATAGTATCTCATATCTGAGTACGCTTTTAAGGTATAGCTGGGTACATTGAGCTGTTATGCTATAACTCCCTCATTCTACAGACTAACAAACTATACCTCTAACCCAACATAGAATAAGTAAGTTAACTAATTTACATCTGTTCCTCTGAGAACCATGGGTAAGACACATAAGCAAACACAGCTACAGGTTAATACCATTAAGGGAGCTGTGACAGTATTTGGATTGAAGTAAAGGGGACCAACACTTGTAGAAAGTTGGTGAGGTGTTGTTGGTAAAGTTAGACACTCTTTCAGAAGCTGCCAGATGCCCTACAGCTAAGAGCCATTCCTGCATCGAAGGGACTTTGTTGGTCTGCCATCTGCATAAAATTAGTCTCTTTGCTGTCACCCCCACTGCTGTGATCCAGTGTGCCAGAAGAGATAAAAATTTTAGAAAAATGGAACAAAGGAGTAGATTGGCCAATTAAACACTGGTTTGAATCCTACTATGACACAGGAAGCTGCCATTGATGTTCAAACCCCACATGAGATACAAAGCCACTAATCACATTCTCAAGTTTGAATCCCATGAAGCAGTACATATGTTCAAATCCCACCAAAGAAACAAAGCTATTAAATTTGCCAAAGTATGGGTGATATGCAATGAATCAACACTAACATTATGGAATTCTGGGAAGAACTTGTGCATATATAAGCGCATAGTATACTTCTTTTAGTATAACTGGAAAACTGAAAGAAACTAAAGGTAATCAGCATATTTTTTATAAAGGTTTTTATTCTCCTAGGCCAGGGTTTTTCAAATGGTGAGGCCAGCCTCCCTTGGGAGGCCCCAACCTGTTCCAGGGGAGGCTCAAGCAAGTCTGAAAAAGTACTATATTTTAAATTTTGAGTTCAATATATTTTGTGTGAAGGAATGAAGCAAACTGAAAGAGGATAACAGGGCAATGTATGTATTTATTTACATACTGGTGATGAGGAAAGGTACACTGAGCTAAGGCTCATTTCAGGTGTACCTGGGGAAGGGTAGCAAGTGAATACAGCTCCAACAGTAACTGCAAAACAGCCAAGCAATACAAAAGTAATAACAGTGCAAACAAATATGAACCATGAACAAATAGTGAGAGGCAACCATTGACCAATGAGGCTTGTGGCAGAACAGCCCAGTATAACAGCCCATATACAAGGCTTTAGCAGAGAGGTACTAGGACCAAGAGCAGGAGAAAGCAAAATGATCCCTGAGGAGCTGCTTAAGAGCAGAATAGGAGGGGGGAGAGGAGGAGGAGGTGAGTAGGAAGGTTATTCCAAAAAGAAGGTAAAACAGAATGAGAAAGCAGTCAGACCACGAAGGTATTGCAACAAGGGGTAACAGCAGTCCGAGAATCAAAATAGCAGAGCAAGTAGGTTTATGGGGTGGGGTGGGTCAATAAGCTGAATAAGTGAGAACCAACTACTCAAAGAAGTTTTACTTTATTCCTGATGAACTGTGCAAAGAATGCTGTTTTTCTATGAGGAGGCCCACGATTATTACGATATTTGGGGGAGGCTGAAGATCTTTTCCACAGCTTGGGGAAGGCTCACTATGGCAAAGACTGAGAACTATTATTCTAGGCTAACCGGGTGGCTTTTCAGCCTGTTCCAAGGGACCATAAGTTGGCCTGATATCCCTCTCCTCCTGGAAGAGGGGTATATCCAGATGTCCCACCCCTTGACTCTCAGAGTGGCATGGCAGGCTGTGGCACCTGGGGCAGGGCTTCCTGTAGCATGGTCCCCCTTCCATTTTCCACCTGGACTTTCTCTTCCCAGAGCTATTGCAAACACAGAGGATGCATGTGCGTGAAGGCATTCATGGATCTGGAACCACCAACCCCATCCACTAACCTGACTTTCAACTGCCACTCAAGCATTGGCACTACCACCAGGGCTCTAGCAGGTGGCAACCAAGTGCCAGAATGACTCAGCACTCCTGTCTCGGAGAATAGAGCTGCCAGACATTCCCTCAATCTTCTTGCATCTCCCCCCTCCCAGCCAAGGCATGGTAAACTGACCTTGTTCCGAATTCAGGTTGCCAATGTGTAAGAAGTAAAATGCTTTACAGCACCTCAACCCTCTGCACTACCTGTCCAGTTTAGAAATCTTAGGCCCAGTATTAAAAAATATGCAAACTGGAAAGCAAAAATTGGTACTCTGCCTTGCGATAGACTGGCTGCATAAAGATGTTATATTCAGTGAAAAAGCACACCCAGCACTATTCAACTAAATATAGGGCCATGTTGACCCAGCACTTAACCACTTACTGCTGGGCAGACATGGCCCCCCAAAATAAGGCACCACAATGGCTTTCACCAGGGTTAAATTTCCAATATTCTAATGGACACATGCAAATGAGCTCATTGGGCTTGCAAGGAGATAAAATGCAATTTGCATGCCATTTATGGGCTCATTTTCATGGGTAGGTAGGCTGGCAATTTAGTGTGGCACTGCCGCACCCCCACTTTCCCCGTTCCATAGAGCTATTCATGGTGCTAGTGCCCATCCCCCTGCCAATCGCTGCCCCAGTGTAGAATGGAAAAATTCTCTGGCATCCAGTCATAGTCCCCTTCCCTGCCAATCACAGTTCCATTATAAAATGTGAAATGTCCCTGGTATCTAGTGGTCCTCCCCCCGACTGATTGCCATCCCAATGTAAAATGTTATGTTTCCCTGGTGCTAGAGGTCCCCTCCCACCAATCGCTGTCCGATGTAAAATGTAACATTTCCCTGGTGCTAGTGGTCCACCCCACTGATTGCCACCCTGATGTAAAATGTTATATTTCCCTTGTGCTAGTGGTCTCCCCCCACCTATCATCATCCTGATGTTAAATAGTATATTTCCCTGGTGCTAGTGTTGCCCTCTGACGATCATTGTCCCAATGTAAAATGTTACATTCCCTTGAAGCTAATGGCCCCCCCTATGATCACCATCCCAATGTAAAATGTTATATTTCCAATGCACTGTTGGTCTTTCCCCTTCCAATCACCATCCCAATGTTAAATGGTATATTTCCTTGGTGCTAGTGGTGCCCCCTGATGATCACCATCCAGATGTAAAATGTTACATTTCCTTGGTGCTAATGGTCCCCTCGCTGATTGCCATCCCAATGTAAAATGTTACATTTTCCTGGTCTGATTGTCATCCCGATGTAGAATATAAAATTTTCCTGGTGTCCAGTGCCCCCCCCCATGATCACCACCCAATGTGAAAACAAATCATTCCCTGATGTCCACTGGTCCCACACCCCTACCCACACCTAGCCTGCTGTTTCAATGATATCCCCTGGTGTCTAATGGTCACACCTCCATCCACAGCCATGCCCACTCTTCCAATAATATTCCCTGGTGTTTTTCAGTCCCTTCCCCTACCCATGCCCACTGTTCCAATAATATTCCCTGGTGTCTAGCAGTCCCTTCCCCCCACCCGAATCAATCCCCACTATTCTGATAATATTCCCTGGTGTCTAGTGGACCATCACCTTAGCAGGTAGCACTCCACCACCCCACTACCCCACATCCCAGCACAACCCTCCTCTCTCCACCATGGCTGGCTGCAGACTGAGCTGTCAAGGAGCATTTACTGTTACAGTGCACACTCAATGAAAGCTAAGTCAGTGGCCAGCCATGGTGGACAGTGGAGGGCTTTGCCAGTTACTGGGTTGGGGTTAGGATGGGGCAGTGGGGTGGTGGGGCACTACCTTCCAGTTTGGGGGTTTGCTAGATACCAGGGAATATTATTAAAATGGAGGGCATGTGGTTGGGGTGGGGGAGGGACTGCTAGACACCAGGGAATGTTATTGAACATTGAGCATGGGTGTGGGTGGGGAGAGGGACCTCTAGACACCAGGGGAGATTACTGAAACAGCCAGCATGGGTGCAGGTGGGGGGGTGGGAGCACTGAACACAAGAGAATCATTTGTTTTCACATTGGGCGGTGATCAGCAGTTTCATAGTTATAATACAGGTCTATCGAGTGAAGGCCATGATGACCCATTACATATCAGTGGATATATGTTACATTTCTTTCTCCCATGAAACTATCTAGATCCTCTTTAAAATTTGTTAGTGTTTTACAAGTTACCACTGTTTCAGAAAGTGCATTCCAGTGTCACCCACTCTCTGGTTAAACAGCCCACTCCTTTTGTTTGTCTTGGTTGTTTCACCTCTTAACCTTAGAGAATGTCATCTTGTGTTCCTTATGTTTTCTGAGCTAAAGAGACCTGAGGTTAACCATAGTTGTTCATTATGGAATGCACTGTATGTACTGTATAACACAGATCACCTCTTAATTTCCTGTACTGAAGCGAGTACATACCCAAATTATCTAGTCTATCTTCATAACTCTTTCCCTTCATACCATAGATCCTTTTAGTCACCCTTCTCTGAACTCTTTCCATTTGTTTTATATTGTTTTTATTTTGTACAGATATGAAGGGGGCACAGTTCTCCAGATGCGGTCTAACCAGTGTCTTATAAAGTGGCACCATATCTTCCCTTGTTTTACATTTAATGTTTCTCATGATACATCCCAAAATTTTATTACACCATTTGACTGTTTCTTGGACATGGTAGTCAAAAGCTAATTTATTTGTGATATATATTCCTAAATCTTTTTCAGTTGTTTTGAGTGCAGTGCTACAGAGAGTATAATCCATTAACAGATTATTGTATCCAAAATGCATCACGCCGCATTAAACCCCAGCCCATGATCAATTGCCCAATTTCCTAATGCATTTTTATTGTTTTGTGATGAATCTACTGATGTTCAATCATTTATAATTGTTCCTATCTATGAATCATCAGCTTATTTAGTGATCCAAATATTTGTGGAAGTTTTCATTGATGAAATAAGTAAATTAAATACAATTGGTCCCAAAATGGACCCCTGCAGCACTCCACTTGTCACTGGCACCCACTCAGAGTTATATCATCTTATATAATCTCGCTGTTTCCTGTTCCCATCCATGATTGGATCCAAGATATCATGATATTATGTATCCCTGCCTCATGTAATTGTTTAATCAATATATCATGAGTAACAAAATCAAGGGCTTTTGAGTAATCAAAATAAATAACATTCACAGGCAGTCCACTATCAAGGGCAGAACTTACAGATTCAAAGAACTCCATGAGCTATGTTAAACATGATCTACCCTTCATGAAACCATAATGCGATATATCACTGTGCCCATTTTCCAATATATGGTGCTTTACTATATCCTTAACTATACCCTCCAAAATCTTACCCACCACCAACTTCAAGCTAATCAATCTATAATTTGCAACATTACATTTGCTGCCCTTCTTATAAATTGGGGTTACAATCACCATCCTCGACTCCTGAAGTGTCCTTCCCTCTTTAAGTGATAGATTGAATAACTTTGCCAGAGGTTCCGCTATAATATCAGCCATTTCCCTCAATAGTCTTGGATGTACTTCATCTGGTCCAGGTGACTTATTCACTTTCAACTGTTTTAATCTTGTAGCCATTTCCTCAATTGTTATATCATGTATTTGTGTCAAGTGCTTAGGAAAAAGATTTATTAGAGTCTCAGTTACGGCTCCAACTTTTGATTTGTCTTTAAATGTACTAGCAAAGTATTTATTAAAATACATTGGCTAGTTTTTCGTCATCACTTAGTACATGATCACCAATCTAGATTTGTACAATAGTGATTTGCCCTCCTTTAATTCTTCCAATGCAATTCATTTATTTTGTTGTCCTTTATTTATACTGCTATTCTATATTCTTCCTCCATTTTGGCTTTTTTTTTATTAATCTTTTACACATCTTATTTAATTCTTGTTACTTAGATTTGGATACCTCTGTTAACTGTAGCTGATATTTCTTACATGCCTTCCTTTTTTTGTTTTAATTTAAGTTTTCTTTTCTTACTTATGTAGGTACATAATGATTTATACAATAATCTAATTTGTGTTTTATGACAGTCCACATTTGTTCTAATGATTGTTTTTCTAAATATACTTCCCAGTCCCATGACTTTAGATATTCTTCCATGTTTCATAATCAATCAGCTCTGTTGTAACATTTCAAGGTGGTATTTCCTCCAAAACATTTGTCTACTATCTGGAGAGTAGTCAATCATGTTATGATCCTTATCAGCTAGTGGCTCTCTAACATCTACCTTGTCAATCAGTACTCCCATATCTGTTAAAATAATATCCAAAATATTTCTGCCCCAGTAGGATTATTTAATAATTGTTCTAAATTTTATGAAGAGACATATTCAGAAACTGCTTTTCAAAAGGTGTCCTCCCAGTTTGTGTTTCCTAATTTATATGTGGATAAATAAAATCTTCGAGCAACAAATAATCCCCATCTACCCTTATCTTATCTACACTTGAAATAAAGGCATCATGTTCATCTTTGATTTGACTTGGAGGTCTATAGCACACTCCAGTTACCAATCTTTTGTTTTATATATATTCATGGCAAAAAACTCAGATTAATGAATCAGTTAGGGCTGTTCCACAGTGAAGAAAGTGAGAAAATTCAATGTTAGGGTTAAAACCCTAACTCCGCATTCCCCTTCCCTAGCACCACACACACACACACACATATGCAAGTAGTGGGGGAGGACCAAGACAACACAGCCAATCACATACAACCAGCAGCAGGTAACAGAAATAACATACAACTGTCTAAATGTACCACAAGACACATCCATCATCACGGTCCACCAACTGTAGGACTTCTGCTGCCATCCAAGTGACTTGGAGTATACAGGCATACTGACCATGAGTTGTTTGTGGACCACAGTGAACAGTTTTGTTTTACCAATCCATGTTGTATCTCTTCTGAATGACAGTGTATTGTTAATGCATTAGTCTAACACATGCAATGTCAAGCAATGGTTTTGGAGATCTTTGTTCACTGTTAATCTCTTCTGATGCTACCCAGCTACAGTATAAGCTAATGATGTATCAGTACACTATTATCTGCATAGTCCTGTTGCACCAGTATCCTACTTTGTACAGGTGCAGATCTCTGCAGGATTCTCAGACACAAAAGTCACATGGTCACACTACACTATATCTGAATTGTGGACAGTTTCACATTTGAAACAGGTAAGTGTTTTCTCTCTACTAATTAATATGTTGCTGACAGTAAGCAGGTTAAAGTGCCTCATACTCACACATTTCTGTTTCTGATCATGTAGTATCACAGAGGATTTACAGCACCCTTTCATGTGTATAAATACCTCCAGATCTTAGCCTGGCATAAGGAAATAATGGACCAGTACAGTATTATGTAAAGAGATCTTCTGCACTGTTCTCTGAACTTGTACAGCAGCACAGCTGTATGAGACTGTGTGACCCAAGGTGTTCCATGGTACCATTTCACTCTCTTTGCCTTGGTAACAGTTTCCTGGTTCAAACACATGTCTCTGTTTCTATACAAATTCCTACATTGGTGGTATCGGGGGGGGGAGAGCCCATGCTACTACTTTTGTAGCTATGAATGCATAATATATGAGACTGCATTTTCACTGGGCTTTCATGTGTGTTAATGGGTGTTCATGCTATAGTGATATTAGTTAATTATGTATCAGAACACAATTATAAATGGAGTGCTGCTGCACTATGATCTTATCCTGTACACTTGGGCAGCTACATGGTACAGTACAACACTAAGTGTTTAATATCATCATGACCCATGCTTGACAGTATTATGGAGATGGTTTGAGATATTGAAAGCAACAATACCTTTGCTATTGTGTGGAGAGTACTCCTATTCTGGCATCTTATCTGTGCATATCACAAGCATGAGTATGTACCACCCATGTGCCAGCAGAAGTCCTACGGTTGGTGGACCATGATGATGGATGTTCCTTGTAGTACATTTAGACAGTTGTATGTTATTTCTGTTACCTGTTGCTGGTTGTCTGTGATTGGTTGTATTGCCTTGGTCCTCCCCCACTACTTGCATGTGTGTGTGTGTGTGTGTGTGTGTGTGGTGCTGGAGGGGATGCAGAGTTAGGGTTTTAACTCTAATGTCGAATTTCCTCACTTTTGTCACTATGGAACAACCCTAACTAAAGCACTAAACAGAGTTTTTTTTGCCATGAACTTCCCTTCTTTTTGAAAATGTGCACTATAAATAGTGAATGGAATGTGGTGGTGGGAGTGGGCCCCGTGCTTTCACCATGTTAATTTTTGTCACTTTGCTGCACTCAAACTGTATGACCAACTGAAATGAAAATCTGTAAATGAAGACATGTACTATACCACAACAAGTATAACAAATGTTTTCTGAATCTGTTCAACAGTTGTGCAGCGTCACGCTATGAAACCTGCACAGGAGTGCCGAAAGAAAAAATTTTGCCGCTTTGCTACACAAGAACCATATCTCTGAAAGAACCAAAAATTGTAAAAAGAAGATATGTACCATAGCACACAATGTGTCCATACTGTAACTGTGTCTATATCCATTCAACAGTCATACAGCACCTTGAGCAGGCAACATAACATGCACAATTCAGCAACTGTAAGTGCCAGCGACCCACCAATTGGCATAGTGAAAGGTGAATTGTAAATCTTTGTACATTCCAAATGCCAGGCAAAATGGACACATTGTTCAGAAGTTATTGAAGCATAATGAACCAAATTTTCATTCATCAGAGTGGCATAATTCTGCATCTGTTAATGTTTTACACACCAAACCATTGCAAGGCACCTCCATACAACTAGGGCTATCTATACTATAAATTTCAAGCCAGTAGCACCATGCAGAATGCTATGTGCAAAACATTAACTGTGTCACACAGCATCTCCACAGCAAATTATTTTTTCAACATGTAAACATAATTATTTGCACCCCCAGGACATCCACTCAACACCCTCCAAATTTCATGTGAAAATACCAAACCATTCTAGAGATGTTCTAGTTTTATATTTCTGCACCGTTAAGAAGTCTTCCACCACAAAATGGCAGACATCGTGGCTGAAAATGTGCTAACCTGGCTCCAACAAATCAGTAACTGTGAAGTGGGTCAACTTCAAATTGCAATAACTCTGGAACAGAACAAAATTTTTTTCACCAAACAAAGACTGGTATGTTCCTTGAATAACGGTCTTTCTACATGCCAGGCTTCAGACCAATGAACTACACACTGGCTGCGCTATGTGCCACAGAACACAGTGCAGATAAATAGCAAAAACATGTTTTGCACTACACTATGCAAATGCAAAAACAGAAACGGTAATGTTAACGCAAACGGAGATGGAAACAGTAAGGTAAAAGAAAACAGTAATGGTAACAGTAGTGCAAATGCAAGCGCAAATGGCAATGCACACGGTTACACAAACAGAAACGATAATGCAAACAGAAAGAGAAATGAAAGCGCAAACATAAATGAAAACAGAAATGGTAACACAAATGCTAAAGGCAACAGAAACGCAAACAGTAATGAAAAAATGCAAATAGCAACAGAAATGCATCACAAACAGTAATGGAAATAGTAAAAAAAATGCAAATGCTAATACAAACGCAAACAGAAACGCTAACAATAATGGCAATGGCGATGCAGAAGGAAACAGTAATGCACTCGACAATGGAAATGTTACCAAAAATGCAAATGCTAAGGCCAACAGAAACACAAACGGTAACGAATAGAAAATTAGAAAAACAAATGGCAATGGTAACACCTACCAAAAACGCAAATGCTAAGGGCAACAGAAACGCAAACACAAATGGTAATAAACACACAAACGGTAATGGTAATGCAATTGGAAATGCAAATGGTTACGGTAATACCAACAAAGATGCCAAAGGAAACACTAATGCAAACAGAAACGCAAATGCAAGCATGTATGCAAATGCAAATGGTAACGCACATGGTAACGGTAATGCAATTGGAAATGCAGATGCTTATGGCAACACCAATGATGATGCCAAAGGAAATACAAATGCAAATGCAAGCGCATATGCAAACACAAATTGTAACACACACGGTGACGCAAAAGTAAACACAAACAAAAACAGTACCGGGAACGCAAAGGGTAACAGTAAGGGAAACACAAGCGCAAATGCAAATGCAAAGGGTAATGCACATGGTGACACAAAAGTAAACGCAAACAAAAACAGTAACAGAAATGCAAATGGTAACAGTAATGAAAACACAAGTTCAAACGCAAATGCAAAGGGTAACGCACACAGTGGCGTAAACGGAAACTGTAACGCAAAAGGTAACGGAAACGCAAGCATAAACGTTAACAGTAACAGTAATGCAGATGCACACACTTTGTTTCCCAAAAAGCTGCATGCAGAAGCACAGTGAACTCAAAAAATATATGCATAAAAAATTCCTAGCAGCAGAAAATGAGCACTTGGAATACTAAATTCCTTATATCTCAGGAACCGTACAACGTAGAAAAAAAATTAAAATCTCATATTATTTATGATTTTCCAGGCTAATTTTTACTTAGTTTCCACTGAAAAGTCCATTTCTCGAACTGTTTTTGAGATACTGGCCTCAAAAGTTACGGCAGATGCCGTAATGTTATCCTATGGGAAAAATCATCAACTTCGGAGCGCCATGACTTTGCAGCCCTATTATATTTTGGCACCAAACCACCAAAAGGCACATCTGTGGGATTGTGGCTTTCCTTCCTCCAAACTTCAGTACAAAAGACCAAACCATTCTTTTGCAGCAGGATGTCAAAGATTCCCTATAGTTTTGGCTATAGTGTCGCAAAATACTTTAGCAAATCACATCACTTTCACAAATGAAATCACAAAAATGTTGCCTATACAAAAGTACTTTGTGACACTACTGTTCACAAAAATTTAAAAATCATATTTCTGGGGTGTTTTACCCCCAAAACAAGACGTGGCTAGCATCTTCAGGGCTCGACTAGGTGAACACAACAAGAATTGTGTCCCTAGAGGGTCCCAAATTTAAATGTCAAGCATTTTTGTGACCACCAACTGAAAACAAGATGGCTGATTTGTGAAACTACAAGGGTCATTTGCAAAAGTAAAAAGTGCATTTGTGACATTTTCACATATTTTGTTAACTTTTCCCATTGACTACAGTGGGAGACTTGTTTTTTGAATAACTTTTGAACCATTTAATATTTTTTCATTAAATCTTCGAAAAGGCGCATCGGCGACCCAGGCTGCATGTTTCCTAAAGTTTCTGGATTGACCGTACAAAACGTGCGGGCTGTAGGAGTGAGCAAATAAATGCACAAAAAACTGTACTTTCTACATTTGGTGGTGCTCTGTAGCTCCGCAACCGTACATCCAATCGTATCACAACTTGGCAGGTCCACAGATCTATGATACCAGGCCGTGCATTCCAAATCTCAGCCAAATCCATTATACGGAGCAAAGTTATTAAGCTGCCACATTTCAGATTTAACCATATATGGGGTACTCAACCCTAACTATAGTGGTACTACCGTGCCACTATAGTGTGTATATATATATATATATGTATGTATATTTATTTCTGTCCATATACAGTACATTCATTTCCTGAATCAATATTCTCTAAATGAAAATCAACAGCCCTTATATTATCCACAACATACAACGGTACTCCACCTCCTCTTCTATTAAGTCAATCTTTATGGAATACATTTTATCCTGGTATCTCAATACCCCAATCTGTTATAGTAAACCACATCTTTGTCACTGCACAAATGGCTATATTTTCTTCTTTTAGAATCATGGCAAGTTTATCCAGCTTATATTTTAAGCTTCTAGCATTAACTAATAATATTTTTAGATACTCTAATTCTTTATAAGGGTCTGGTCTTTCAGTTAGAAGTATTCCACCACTATGTTGTGGTATCTTCTTTACAGTCTTATCTAAATATGATCCCAGGTTCCTATTTTTCCCTCCCCCAAGGCCTAGTTTAAACAATCATTATTTTTTTTTATTGAACATACTGCCTAGTAGGAGAGTTCCTTCCTATTTAAGTGAAGTCCATCCTTGCTGAACTGTTTGTTGTATTTTTGAAACAATTCTGAGGTTTTAAGCAAGCATAATGATTCTTTATGCACCATGCGCTTATAGCATTGTTTATCCTTAATATTTTCTTGTTAGTAGACCTAGATGCCTTTGGTACCAGTAGTATTTCAGACAGAATCACCTCACAATTCAGTTTTAATAACTTGCGGTAAATTTTTTTATGCTGTCAATAATTTGAGTTTCACTTTTCTTGTTTAAATCATTTGTTCAAACATGTACTATCACTATAGCCTTCTCATCTCATCTTATAATCATTCTAGAGATCAGATCTATTATATCTTGGGTGCCTGCCCCCAGTAATGATATAGTAAGGACATGGTCTTTCCTAATGGGGAAAGATCCCTGGACGTCAGGGAAATCTGACATTCTACATCAGGACAGCAATCGGCGGTAGGGGGGGGGAACTAGCACCAGGGAAATTAAACATTTATTTATTTATTTTATTTATTTAAACAGCAGTTTGGAAAACCTTTGAGCCATAGGCTCATTTACAAAGGTACCTTGTCACATTTACATCAGGATGGTGACTGGGGGGGAGACCACTAGCACCAGGGAAATGTAACATTTGGCATTGGAACAGTGATCAGTGGGGGAGCATTAGCAGTAGGGAAATATACCACTTTTCATTGGGATGGTGATCAGCAGGGGGCAGACCACCTGGGACATACTAATCAGGTCCGGGAGGACCCAAGTTATTCTGTCGGCCAATATCTTCGAGAGAATTTTAAGATCTTGATTCAGTAAAGAGATTGGCCTATAGCTTTGAACTAGCTCTGGGTCTTTATCAGGTTTAGGGAGGAGGAGAACAATCAGGGCTTCAAACAAATGTGAGTCTGCTCTTGTGCCAGAAAGAATGTGACAATACAACCGGTGAAGCACCGGTAATAGTTGTGTTCGAAAAGTGTTATAGAATAAAGCAGAAAAAACATCCAGTCCTGGGACTTTGTCTGAGGGCAAAGCCCTGATGACCTGTGATATTTCCTCCAGAGATATTGGGGAAGATAGCAACTTCCTCTGTGGCTCGGACAAAGAGGGTAGAGAAGAATCCCTCAGGTATGCCTTGAGCACTTCTAAGGAAGGAGGACTATCCATGTCCCCATATAAATGCTCATAGTACAAGACAAATTCCTGCACAACCTCAGAAGGGGACACCCTCAGGGATCCATCTTCCCGGGCCCTGATTGGAGGTATGAACCTAGCAGATTCCTGCTGTTTCAACCTTAAGGCTAACAAGTGACCTGCTTTTTTCCCCTGATCGGTGTAGCTGGCTTTAGTGCAAATGATAGATAACTCTGCTTTTTCCCTCAGCAAATCTAAATATTTGTCTTTAGCTACCGAGAGCCTCCTCATATCCTCTTCTGAGGTATTAGAGGATAAGTTGGTTTCCAGAGACCTAACAAGAGATAATGAGGCTAATAATTCAGCCTCTCGAACCCTTTTCCTCTTAGTGGCTAGGCTAATAATAATCCCTCTCATGTAGGCCTTGAAAGCACCCCACAACATATCAGGTGCCATATCCTCCGAGGAGTTGATAGAAAAGAAGAAATCAATCTGCTCTTTTATTAGGTTGCAATATTTAACATATTTTAATAATTGTTCGTTTAATTTCCATTGGGTTTCTTTTTTGGGAATGTTAAGAAAAGCCAGATTACAAATCACCAGGGAGTGATCTGACACTGGACCTGGCTGAATCGAGGCAGCTAAGACCCCCAGTAAGAGGACCTGAGAGATAAAAAGATAGTTGATGCGAGACTGGGTTCTGTGCACAGGTGAGATGAAGGTATACTCCCTGTCCTTAGGATGTAATACACTCCACACATCACACAGCCCGCACCAATCCAGAAAATCCCTGAATGCCCTCTGCCAGGGAGACAAACTCCTCGACCCACTACAAGACCTATCCATTTCAGGATCCAGAACCAGATTAAAGTCTCCGCCCATAGTTATACCAATGGGAAGCATGGGAAGGATTATGGAAATAAGCTTCATAAAGAAGCCCGGGTCATCTGCATTTGGCCCATATATGCTACCAAGTAAAATTGGTATGGACCAAAGATTCCCCTGTACAGGACATATCTATCATCCGGGTACCTGAGAACTTGCTTAGAGATAAAGGGAATGCCTCTATTGACCAGAATCATAACCCACAACTGTTAGTGGGACCCTGAGGCAGTAAATACCTGCCCAATCTGTTGCCTCCTAAGTTGCAGAGATTCACTTTCAAGTAAATGAGATTCTTGCAAGAATGTAATCTGAGAAGACAATAAGCTTAAATGTTTTAAGGCTTGATATTGTTTAACTTTTTTCCTTATCCCCTTCACATTCCAAGTAGCCAGATTTATACTACTGGCCATCTAAGTACAAAAGAGTGGGTCTCTTATGTAACCTGCAGAAACTTGAAGAATGGTCAGGGGTTTGGCAGTTGAAATTCAATGCAAAGAAGTGCAAGATAATGCATATGGGGCACAAAAACCCTGGCACAATATATCAGTTGGGGGGTGAGGATATAGCATGCACCAAGCAGGAAAAGGATCTTGGGGTTGTCATCTCTGATGACCTCAAGGTAGGAAACAGTGTGACAAGGTAGCAGGTAAAGCAAATAGGATGCTGGGATGTATAGGCAGGGGCATCACCAGCAGGAAAAGGGAGGTCATAATTCGCTATACAAGACACTAGTGAGGCCCCACCTGGAGTACAGTGTACATTTCTGGAGACCATACCTGTAAGGACATAGACAGGGTAGAGAAGGTTCAGAGGAGGGCAACAAAGATGGTGCATGGATTGCATCACAAGTCCTATGAAGACAGGTTGAAGGAACTGAACATGTACTCCTGGAGGAGAGGAGGAGAGAGGGATATGATAGAGACATACAAGTATCTTACAGGGAGGAACAGGGTGCAGGAAAACACTATTTTAAGCGAAAAGATGTTCCAGGACTAGAGGGCATGGGATGAAGTTGGAGGGAGGACGATTCAGAGGAAACATGAGAAAGAATTTCTTCACAGAACGGGTGGTGGACAAGTGGAACACCCTGCCAGAGGAAGTGGTGGGGGCTGAAACAATCACTGGATTTAAGAATGCATGGGATAGACATAAAGGAATTCTGGAGGTCAGGGGTAAGGGGCAACAGACTTCTAGGAAAACAAACTGAACTTACAAGCTCAAATGGGCAGACTGGGTGGGCCATAGGCCCTTATCTGCCAACACTGTCTATGTATCTATGTAACATTCAGGAATTGCAATAATCGGAATTAAGTGTCCAGAACCCATGTTTACTGCTGTATCTCCCTCCCAACCCAACATCAACCTCCCTCCTTCCAAACCCCCACAACCCCCCAAAAATACCCCACTGTGCCCAGCAAACAAGCAGAATGAAAAACATAAGCACAACATCATCCCTCCTCCCCCACCCCAGCTGTCATGAGCAACATTCAGCACAATACCATTTTTCTTCCTCCTCCAACCTCCCAAACATGTCCCCAAAAGCCCTACCCTAATATGCAAACCTTCTTATTAAAACAATAATCATTAATATCTATGCAAAGATAATAATAGTATAGATAATAACACACAGCCATTAGGCTCCTGAAATCCAGAAAAGAGAAGAGAAGAGAAAAAACGAGAAAGGGAAGAGAGAGCATCCCTCTCTCTTCAATGTCTTTATAAGTGACACTGCAGAGGGACTGGATGGAAAAGTATGTCTCTTTGCAGGACGACACAAAGATCTGCAACAGAGTTGATGCACAAGGTGGGGTGGAAAGGATGAGAAGGGACTTGGCAAGGTTAGAGGAATGGTCAAATGTATGGCAGCTTAGATTCAATGCTAAGAAGTGCAAGGTAATGCACCTGGGAAACAAAAACCCAGGGGAAGAGTACACAATGGGGGGTGAGATACTAACAACAACAAAAATGGAAAGAGACCTGGGGGTAGTCATATCAGATGACCAAAAGGTGGTCAAGCAATGTGAGAGGGCAGCAAGGAGGGCTGGGGGGATACTGGGATGCATAGGGAGAGGCATCACCAGTAGAAAACAGGAAGTTATTATCCCTCTGTACAGACAGCTGGTCAGACCTCATCTGGAGTACTGCGTGCAGTTCTGGAGACCCAATCTCCGCAAAGACATAGATAGGATGGAAGTTGTCCAGAGGAGGGCAACTAAAATGGTGCAGGGTCTGCACCGGAAGACATATGAAGAGAGACTAAAGGAGCTTAATATGTATAGCCTCGAGGAAAGGAGGGAGGGGGGGACATGATGGAAACGTTCAAGTACCTCAAGGGAATCAACAAAGTCCAAGAGGGTAGCATCTTTCAAAAAAAGTGGTGTGCAAGAACAAGGGGGCACAATTTGAAGATAGAGGAGGGGTGGCTCAGAGATAATTTAAGGAAGTATTTTTTCACAGAGAGGATTATGGATGCATGGAACGGCCTTCCGGAGGAGGTTGGGTAGTCAAAAACAGTGGTGGAATTCAAGCATGCATGGGACAGTCATAAGGCCATTCTAGGGGGTTGGGGTAGGAAGAAGTAGGCTGCTGGTTAACTAGGATCTGCAGCTTATCCAGTAGGTAGGGAAATGGGCAGACTGGGTGGGCCAACCGGTCCTTATCTGCCATCAAATTCTATGTTTCTGTTTCTATCCCCCACTTGAGAGCAATCTAGGGGACCCGAATACCTGAATGAGAAAAACAATAGTGTAACGTGTGATAGCAGAATTCGATATCGTAACTACTGCTACCAGCAATAATAGAACCTTTCCCACTGCTCCTTGTTAGCGGTAGAACTAGATGCTCCCAAGTAGAGGATCTCAGTTTACTCCCAGACCCCTACTATTAAACTTGATCAGGGACAGTAGGTTCCCGAAATAAGTAATGGAGTTGATCCACCGAGTAAACTGCAAGGGTACCCTCTAGTGGTATAAGCTCGGAAACATGTGACCAATTGAGATTAATATTAAGAGGTCACTCTCTTGACTGTTGTCTTAACAGACAGGAACATCAGACCTGAGGGCATTCACTCTAACAATTAAAACGATGGGAAATACATTGGAGCCCCTGCAAAAAATCAGGAAAACATGTTCCAAGTGAAAAAAGGATCTTCCTCCCAGACAAGACACAACCCCCTTGAAAACAAACTCCTGGGATATGGAATTGCCCCATAACATTGAGCACTGAAATGAGTAATGAGAGTAAACAAGATCCGATGAGAATAGTCCCTTCCGCCGTTGCACTCAGGAACACTCAGCATCAGACAAGTGTTCTTTCCCCATTTTGGATAGTAGCTCGAGAAAAACTTCTCCCTTCCATCCCTGGATAGGCTGAGACCGAACAAACAGGTCAGGTGTCCCGAAACAGATCAGGCAGGGCAGCCTTGAGTCCCATAAGGGCAGCTTCAGGATCCTCATATGTTGACCAGGTACCAGCCACCAATACCTGCAATCTAGCTGGGTAACCCATTTTAAAGCAAAAGCCTGCTGCTATGATCTTTGATACAATAGGATGAAATGCAGTACGTTTTGCTCTGACCGATCCTGGTAAATCTTGGGCGACTCTGAGCCTGGCATTTTCCCATTTAACTTCTTGCAGCTCTCTCACTTTTGCCAAAAAGTGTTGTCGCTCCAAATAATTTAGAAACTGACATGTAATGGGACGTGGCATTGCTCCCGGGGAAGGTTTGGGTTGCAAGGACCTATGCGCCCTTTCTATGGTATACTTGGCCCCGAAAGGAGAGGGACCGGTGATCTTTTCCACCAGCTTCTGCACGAATATAACTGTATTCTGGCCTTCCTCTCCTTCTGGGAGGTCCAAAATAACTATGTTATTCCTTCGGCTGCGGCCCTCTAAATCTTCTAGCTTGTCTTCCAGTCGAGAGAGCTTCTGCCACATAGCCACAAGACCGGGGTCAATTTTTTCCACTTGCTCCTCAAGAGAGGAGATTCGGGCTGCATTATCAGAAGTTTTCATTGAGACCACTTCAAGCTTTTTAGAAAGGGATTTAATTTCAACTGAGATTTTTTTTACTTCTTCACAGAAGGGCTACAGTTTTATCTTTGTCTGTGTCCAATATCATTACCATCCCTTATTCCCCATAGTCATTAGTGTAGCCCCCCAGAAACAGGCAACAAATACTTGGAGTATAGTGTGAGTCTTAGTCAGGTAAAACAGCAAACCATTAACAACAACATCCAATCCCACCTCTTTTCCTTGGATAGATAAAGAAGTCTGTAACCATTAACTAGTCTCAACCTCTCTCGGCCCTTTCCCAAAGGCTCTAGAGACTTATCAGAAACTGGCTCTGGTATCCCGGAGGCCACTGTGTCTTTGGATTCCTCATGGGGTAGTAGGTACAAGATTAACTCACACTGCACCTGCTAGTCCTTGATACAGTATGCTGCAACACACATAACCACTTCCTGCTTATGGCCTTAGTCATGCAGCCTTATTCTCCATGTGCTCTGGGGGCTCTAATGGGGGGTGTATAAACGTTCCAACCCCCATAGCCATCATCAGAAGCTATTCCCAAACCTCTGAATATGTAACACTGGACCCTGAGGGGCTCTTTTTCAATTGTTCGGCCCTTAAAAAATTGCCCCATGCAGTGAAGTGGTCTGGGGGGGAGAGAAGACCTTTCTCAGCAGTGCCTAGATGTGCATCAGTGATCCAACAAGACCAGGGTGTCTACCCCCACTGACGGCCAGGTCTGTCCAGCTATCCAATTGAGCAAGTGAACCTATGGTAAGATAGTAATTGCCAATATACCTCACCAAGGGCCGGGTATGTCCAGCTATCTAATTGAGCAAATGAGCTTATGGTAAGATAGTAATTGCCAATATATCCCCCTCCCACCATTGTAAACTACTAGATCAGGCTGGGGAGTGAGTATTTTCTCCTCTGTGTACTGACCTTGCTCATTTGAGTCACTGGGGAGTAGCTTATCAGGCAACCTGCTGTCTACTTGGGTTCAGAGAGTGCAGCCTGGCATCAGCCCCCATTTCCACAGCAAATGATCAAGCAGACCTGGGTCGATTAACTGTATATGGTGCTTAAAGGGAAATGTTCTGTCAAGTTGTCATTTCTCAGCCAGTCCAGTGGCACTGAGGGTTGAGGCACTGGATGCCACACCTCATGCCATGCTGGTGATCCGGGTTCTGGAACAAGCCTGGGCCATTGGGGGTTGGAAGCGGCAGGAGAAGATTGAACATCTGAAGGACTGCTCTCCTCTCCCAGGGGTGGGAGTTTGGGATTCCCAGTGCAGCAGTGGCTGCTAGCAGATGCTGGTGGTAGTGCTAGCACAGTGACATAGTGAGGGAGGGACGTCCACAGTTTCCAGGGCAGAGGAGCATGGCACCATGCAGGAAATACTGCATGCCATGCCTCTGGGGCAACCTACAAAAAAGAGGAAAAACACCATCCACCAGTAGGCGATGGTGGGGACCAGGGACTAACCCCCCACACCTCCTGCTTGTTATTAAAACCCTGTTTGGACAGTAAAAGGGATTTACAAGGATTAGCCCCCACCCCAGTCACATGTTAAGATAGCTGATGCTGGCAACAGTCATGCCAGCTACTTTTCAGAATTGTATTATCAGTCATGATTTCTATGGAAGGGATTGTAGATTAGCCCAACAAGGTGGCCAGTTGATTCCTTCCACTTCCCAATTGTGCTGACTTGCCCCCACGCAATGTAATGACATGTGACCAGTGAGAGGGTGGAGGCACATCCCATTCAAATCAATGGAGCTCCATTTCAATAGCATTTTTACACATAATAATGACTAGTTGGAGATTAATGAAGGCCTCCGTTCGACATGCCCCCATGCTCAGGCACGTAATGACTCATTTGTAAAACAAAGAAAAAGGCAGGTATGTACTGGAAGTGACAGTACCAGAGCAGAGCTGCCAGCTCAAAGATTTACAAGTTTGTAAAGAAAACTCGGCATTCATGGTATGGTTTAAATCACAGAAGTCAGTGCTACTTTATTTGGCAAGAAGCACTGGAAACTACCAGTAGTCCCACCCCGTAGTGCCTCAACCCTTCAGCGGGCCTTCAAACAGGGGCGTATCTGGAGAATTGACAAACAGGGTGATCATTTATACACAATTAAAGGAACATACATCAAACCCAAATACTAAGTGAATAAGTGAACTACAAAAACGAAAAAGTCATCAATTTGTTTTTTACACAGCAAGGTAGTTCTTAAAAGTAATAGTGCATCTAAAGTATAAAGAGTCTTACAGTATTTCATATCAAATGCTGGTATTATTTAACATCTGCTATGTAAAACTTCTATCCATGGAGAAATAGTCAAAGAAAATTCTCAACTAGAAAACATATTACACATTCACTGAATAGTGATGTCATTTTTACATCTAAAGTAAATTTGTCTAATAAAGGTATCACTGAGACACTTCAGGTAACTATATATACATATAGATTTTTTTATGACCAAAAAAATTCTGTTTAATGCATCATTAGGGTTGTTCCACAGTGACAAAAGTGAGGAAATTTGATGTTAGGGTTAAAATCCTAACTCCGAATTCACCCCCCCAGCACCACACACACACACACACACATATGCACGTACGTACATGCAAGTAGTGGGGGGGAGGAACAAGGCAACACAACTAATCACAGACAACTAGCAGCAGGTAACAGAAATAACATACAACTGTCTAAATGTACTACAAGACACATCCATCATCATATCCACCAACTATAGGACTTCTGCTGCCATCCAAGTGACTTGGGGTATACTGGCATACTTGCCATGAGCTGTTGGTGGACCACATTAAACAGTTTTGTATTACAATACATTTTGCATTGCTTCTGAATGACAGTGTATTGTTAATGCATTAGTCTAACACATGCAATGTCAGGCAATGGTTTTGGAGACCTTTGTTCACTGTTAATCTCTTCTGATGTTACTCCGCTATAAGCCAATGATGTATCAGTACACTATTATCTGCATAGTCCTGCTGCACCATTATCTTACATTGTACAGGTGCAGATCTCTGCAGGATTCTCAGACACAAAAAGTCACATGGTCACACTACACTATATCTGAATTGTGGACAGTTTCACATTTGAAGCAGGTAAGTGTTTTCTCTACTAATTAATATGTTGCTGACAGTAAGCAGATTAAAGTGCCTCATGCTCACACATTTCTGTTTCTGACCGTGAAGTATCACAGAGGATTTTCAGCACCCTTTCATGTGTATAAATACCTCCAGATCTTAGCCTGGCATAAGGAAATAATGGACCAGTACAGTATAATGTGAAGAGATCTTCTGCACTGTTCTCTGAACTTGTACAGCAGCACAGCTGTATGAGACTGTGTGACCCAAGGTGTTCCATGGTACCATTTCACTCTCTTTGCCTTGGTAACAGTTTCCCGGTTCAAACACATGTCTCTGTTTCTATACAAATTCCTACATTGGTGGTATCGGGGGGTGGGGGGGAGCCCATGCTACTACTTTTGTAGCTATGAATGGATAATATGAGACTACATTTTCACTGGTCTTTCATGTGTGTTAATGGGTGTTCATGCTATAGTGGCATTAGTAAATTATGTATCAAAACACAATTATAGACGGAGTGCTGCTGCACTATGATCTTATCCTGTACACTTGGGCAGCTACATGGTACAGTACAACACTAAGTGTTTAATATCATCATGGCCCATGCTTGACATTATTAAAGAGATGGTTTGAGATATTGAAAACAAAAATATCTTAGGTATTGTGTGGAGAGTACTCCTGTTCTGGTATCTTATCTGTGCAAATCACCAGTATGGGTGTGTACCCACATGCCAGCAGAAGTCCAACAGTTGGTGGACCATGATGATGGATGTGTCTTGTAGTATGTTTAGATAGTTGTATGTTATTTCTGTTACCTGCTGCTGGTTGTCTGTAATTGGTTGTGTTGCCTTGGTCTTCCCCCACTACTTGCATGTGCTTGTGTGTGTGGTGCTGGGGGGTTGGGGTGGAGTGGAGTTAGGGTTTTAACTCTAACATCGAATTTCCTCACTTTTGTCACTGTGGAACAACCCTAACTGATGCATTAAACAGATTTTTTTGGCAGGAATTTCACTTCTTTTTGAAAATGTGCACTATAAATAGTGAAAGGAATGTGGTGGTGGAAGTGGGCCCCGTGCTCCCACCATGTTAATTTTTGTCACTTAGCTGTGCTAAAACTGTATGACTGACTGAAATGAAATTGGTAAATGAAGACATGTACCATACCACAACATGTATAACAAATGTTATCTGAATCTGTTCAATAGTTGTGCGGCATCACATAGTGAAAACTGCGCAGGAGTGCTGAAAATAAAATGTTTCCACTTCACTTCACAAGAACCATATATCCAACAGAACCAAACATTGTAAAAAGAAGACATGTACCATAGCACACCATGTGTCCATAATTGTGTATACATCCATTAAATGGTTGCACAGCACCACGAGCAAACAACATAATATGCACAATTCAGCAATCATATGAGCCAGTGACCCTACAATTGGCACCGTGAAAGATGAATTACACTTCTTTGTACATTCCAAATGCCAGGTGAATTGGACACATGGTTCAGAAGTTATTGAAGTGTAATGAACAACATGTTCATTCATTGGAGTGGCATAATTCCACACCTGTTAATGTTTTACCCACCAAACCACTGCAAGGCACCTCCGTACCACTAGGGTTACCCACACTATAAATTTCAAGCCAGTAACACCATGCAGAATGTTATGCACAAAACATTAACTGTGTCATGCAGTATCTCCGTAACAAATTATTTTTTCATGTAAACAGCATTATTCACATCCCCAGGACATCCACTCAACACCCTGCAAATGTTGTGTGAAAAGACCAAACCATTCCACAGATATTCTATTTGTACTAGTCTGCACCTTTAAGAAGTCTTCCACAAAAAAATGGCTGAAATCGCAGTCGAAAATGCACTAAAATGGTGGACCTGGAACTGAAAAATCAGTAAGTGTAAAGCGGGGCAACTTCAAAAGGTAATAACTCCGGAATAGAACAATATTGTGCCACCAAACAAAAATTGGCATGTTCCTTGAACAAGGGTATTTCTATGTGCCAGGTTTCATACCAATCAACCACACACTGGCTGCGCTATGCACCATGGAAGACAGTACAGAAAAACAGAAAAAGATCATGTTTTGCACTGCACTATGCAAATGAAAAAACACAAATGGTAACATTAATGCAAATGATGATGGAAACAGTGAGGTAAAAGAAAACAGTAATGGTAACAGTAGCATAAATGCAAGCGCAGATGGCAACACACACAGTGATGTATACAGAAATGATAACGCAAACAGTAAGAGAAATGCAAGCACAAATGTAAATGAAAACAGAAATGGTAACGCAAACAGTAACACAAATGCTAACAATGACAGAAACACAAACGGTTATGAAAATGGTAACAAAAAATGCAAATGGCAATGGAAATGCAAATGCAAACAGTAACGATATCAGTAAAAAAATGCAAACGCTAACTCAAACAGAAATGCTAATAGTAACAACAACAGCGATGCAGAAGGAAGCAGTAATGCACTCGACAATGGAAATGTTACTGAAAATGCAAACGCTAAGGCCAACAGAAATGCAAACAGTAACGAACAAGCAAACGGTAACAGTAACGCAACTGGAAATGCAAACGGTTATGGTAACATCAACAATGATGCCAAAGGAAACACTAACACAAACGGAAATGCAAATGCAAGTGCGTACGCAAACACAAATGGTAACGCACACAGTCACAGTAATGCAATTGGAAATGCAAACGCTTATGGTAACACCAATGATGATGCCAAAGGAAACACAAATGCAAACGCAAATGCAAGTGCATACACAAACACAAATTGTAATGCACACGGTGACGCAAAAGCAAATGCAAACAAAAATGGTAACAGAAACGCAAACGGTAACAGTAATGCAAACGTATGCAAATGCAAATGGTAACACACACAGTGGCATAAACAGAAACGCTAATGCAAACTATATCAGAAATGCAAGCAGAAATGTTAACGGTAACAGTAACGCAAACGTACACCCTTTGATTCCCAAAAAGGTGCACGCTGAAGCACAGTGAATACAAAGAATGTACGCATAATAATGGCCCTCACAGCAGAAAATGAGCACTTGAAATACTAAATTCCTTATATCTCAGGAACCATATGACATAGAAAAAAATCTAAAATCTCATTTTATTTATGACTTTCCAGGCTAGTTTTGCACTTAACCCCCTGTTGGGGGACTAAGCATTCTTCTGACTAAAAGTCCGTATCTCAAACCATTTTCGAGATACAGGCCCCAAAAGGCGCGGCAGACGCTATAATGTTATCCTATGGAAAAAATTGTCAACTTCTGAGTGCCATATCTTTGCAGCCCTATTATATTTTGGCGCCAAACCATTCTTTTGCAGCAGGGTGGCAAAGATTCCCTATTGTTTTGGCCATAGTGTCACAAAGGACTTTCACAAATCACGACACTTTCGCAAATGAAATCACGAAAGTGCTGCATATGCCAAAGTGCTTTGCAACACTACTTTTCATAAAAATTTTAAAAAAATATTTCTGGGGTGTTTTACTCTTCCAAAAAGACATAGCTAGCATCCTCAGGGCTCGACTAGGTGAACACAACAAGAATTGTGTCCCTAGAGGGTCCCAAATTTAAATGGCAAACATTTCTGTGACCACCAACTGAAAACAAGATGGCTGATTTGCGACACTACAAGGGTTATTTGCAAAAGTAAAATGTGCATTTGCGACACTTTCACATATTTTGTTAAGTTTTCCCATTGTCTATAATGGGAAACTTGTTTTTTGAATAACTTTTGAACCGTTTAATATTTTTTCATGACATCTTCAAAAGGCACATCGGGGACCCTGGTTGCATGTTCTCTGAAGTTTTTGGACTGACCAAAGAAAACTTGCGGGCTGTAGGCGCTAGCAAAGAAACATGCAAAAAACATAATTTCTACATTTTTTTGGTGCTGTGTAGCTCCACAACTGTACATCTGATCATAGCGCAACCTGGCAGATCCACAGATCTATGGTACCAGACCGTGCATTCCAAATTTCTGCCAAATCTGTTAAACCGGGGCAAAGTTATTAAGCTGCCAAATTTCAGATTTAACCATAAATGGGGTACTCTACCCTAATTATAGTGGCATATATATATATATATATACAAAAATTGAGAAGTTCTTCAAATGCTTAGTCCATTATATGTAAGAAGGTAAACCAAAGTTGCTAAAGGTCAATAACTGTAATAAAATCCTGCAAATAATCAAGAACTTAAAAGGTAGCCCATTTCAAATAAATTATTTATTTAAGTTCATTTATAAGGGCATTTATAGTTCTAATCCAGGAAAATTATGAATAAATAAAGAGAAAAGGAGATTACACAGGAATAGGACTGAATACAGAGGAACAGAATGAGACAGCCGGGGGATGGAAAGTGACAAGGTAGGATGAATAAAGGGTATTAAAAAGAGAATATTGTGGTGAAATAGTATGATAGAAGTGGGTGGCAAGGTAGAGGTGGCAGCTGCAATGCTGAGTAGTATATGAGGGAAAATAGGAGGTAATGGTTTCAATCAGTGTGTATAGAACTGGAATAAGATCCTGGTTGCAGAGAAATAGGAATAGAGTTATGGAATAAGCTGTTTTGACGGTCTTAATAGGAAGAGGGTGAAAAGCGCTGTTATTTCAGAATAATTCAAATGTTGAATAAACTTCCCCAAGTCCTGTAAGATAATGGACTATTATTTGTGCTCTGAGGGCTTACACCATTGTAGATCACACATTACAATTTTCAGAAAAATGGGGTTGAGTATTATTCCAGAAAGAAAGATACAAAAAGCAACAGTTAGGAAATTTAATTTATAAATGTATTTATTTATTTATTTATTTTTATTTCTGTCTTTGATAACCGGGTGAGCAAACTGATCCAGAGGACCATTTTCACTCGTGATCCAAGTCACTAGGGTGGCAAACACAACAAACATCGATACAATACAGAGATACAATTAGAACAAAACAGGACTGCCGAAAACACTTGGTATGATGTCAAATTACATACTACAAATATTTCAGAGAAATCAGAATATACTAGTGTAGTGACATACATTAAGTGGCTATGCAATATAGAAGGCTTAACATGGTGATTATGGTAAAGGATTAGATGCAATGCACATACAGTCACTGGGCAGCCAAGGAAATAAATACAGTTAAAATGAAGGTTCACTCTATCACCAGGAGTGGTACAGGCCCAATCATAGGCAGAAATGCAACTTAAGTTAAGTTGCAGAATCTGCTAACAGTTCAGAATAAAACAGGTAGTCATAATCAGATTGAACAGAGGAGGAGTAGAATAGTGCAAGAGGGTAGGGCACACTGGAGGTAGGGTGAGGGGACGAATAGGTGCTATGCCAGGATACGGGCCCTGGTACCACCTGGGGAACAGCTGCAGGTACAAGTGGCCTTGGCCAGGAGCCAGGAGCCAGGGGGAGAAATCAATGTCTTCATTAAGGCCTAAAGGAACAGCTGTTTTCAATGTTATAATCCATCAGGTCTCTTTTTGTGATCATGTGTTGGTTCTGTTATCTCCTCTAGGGTGCCTCTCAGTGTGTTCTAGGGCTGTAAACATAAATCAATCTGGTTTGCCATCATGTGCTTGCAGAAAGTGGAGCCCTATTGCATTGTAAATGTTGCCATTTACTATTGCCCGGGCATGTTCCTGCATTCTTAGTTTGGCAGGCCTTGTAAAACAAGGAACAGGAACACCAACAGATATATACCACAAATGGTGTTGTGCAGGTAATAAATTGATCTGTTTCAAAGGTTTTTCCATCCTTGGAGAAGGTTTTCCCCCAATCTGTGCATATTGGCATGTATTACAAAGCCCATATTTATGCATACCTTTTGATTTATTTTTGAGCCAATTACTCTTGTCTTGAGTACTTTCTGTTGCAACAAAATGACTTTTGGTTATTCTGTCACCTGGATTTCTGTCCTTTGAGAAGGTAACTCTGGGTTTATCACAGATATTTCTCTCCAGTATCAGATCTGTGAGCAACTGGGGCCAAAATTTGTGAATTAATCCCCCTATTCTTCCTGCATCTCCTATTTTACTAGTTTCTGCAGAGTTAGCGCTATCTGTTTTAGGTATTCGAAAGTTAGATCTGCTCAGTTTCTGGACTTTCTCCCAGGCTTCATCTAGAATCTCCTTAGTGTAACATTGATTCCTAAGTCTATTAAATAACTCAGTGGATTGCTTTGTAAATTCATCATAATCTGTGCAGTCATGTTTAAGTCTTAAAAGTTCCCCATATGGTATTGATGATATTTTTTGGGGGTGTACTAGTGGCATTTAATATTGTGTTTGCAGCTGTGTCTTTTCTTAACTCTTTGGTTTTGATGGGTTCACCTGTTATTCCCATCAGTTCAAGATCAAGGAATTCTATGCTCATTGCATCACTATTAGAAGTGAATGTTAGGCCCATGTTGTTAGTGTTAAGGTAAGGAAGGAAGTCTGGGTTTAAGGTAAGGAAGGAAGTCTGGGTGTAAATGTGCATCTTTTTTTTACAAATTACTACAATGTCTTCAATAAATCTAAGCCAGACTTCTATGTTTTCAAAAAATTTATTTTGGGAGCCATTTTGAATAAATTTCTCCTCGAAATGTTCCATAAGTAAACTTGCATAAATTTGGGCAAAAGCTGCCCCCATCACAGTTCCACATGTTTGCAAGTAGAAATTATTGTTGAAAATGAAATAATTATGGGTTAGGGTGAACTCTATTGTCCATCTGAGGAAATGTGTTGAAAATGATTTCTGGGTATGAAAAAAATAGTCTATAGCTGCAATCCCTAAGTCATGTCAACTAGATGTATAAAGATTATTTACATCAATTGCAACCCAACAAAAATCAGTATACCATATTTTGCCATCAAGTTTGTTTAACAGATCCATGCTGTCTCTTAGATAGGAGTCAAGTGTGAACACTTTCGGTTGTAAGATACTATCTATGTAAGTGCACAAATTGGGCACTATGCACCAGTGGGTGGGTAATATGCACTAGAGTCACGTTATCTGCCCACGGAAGTCTGCTCCTGTGGACAGGTGTGCACCAGTGGCATTCATAGCCACTGGCTACCTGTCCTGGGCCACACACCCTGGTGCACAGGGCTCCACAGTGTGGGCAGGGTCACCGGTCCAGCTGGGTATCCAATAAGATGCCCAGACCAGGTGGCTCAGTTGATCCCTTCTGTGGCAGGGCACCTGTTGGCAGTGCACCCCATGGATAACCAACAACTGTGGTGGTGAGAGGAGGTCAAAGCCACTGGTCTTGTGATGCGGCACCTGAATAGTGCACAGGGATAGGGAGGGTACATAGGCAGTGTTGGGGGGCCATATCCCACATCCAGCTCCCACCTGAAGCAACAGAGGCTGGTGATGGGGATGGCCCAGCATTGCCTTTGGGTGTGTGTGGGTGGGGGCAGCATACTTGGTCTGGTGCCCCTGTGTGAGTGTGTGTGGGATGGGGTGGGGGGCACCTGGTAGGAGCCCCACACAAATGAGTATGGAGACAGGTGGATGGTGTCTGGGTGGGTGGGCTGTCTGCCCTGTCCTGGCAGAGTCCTGATGTTTGTGTAGGGTGCATAGGGGTCTTATGGAAGGGTTCTCCCTGGCATTACCTGTGACCCCTGCACACCCACACTGCCAACACTACGTGCCTTGGTGCATGGCGCATAGTACTGGCATGCTCCTCACCCACCCCCAGTGCATTGCTCTTAGTGCAGCCAGGGGACTGGGCACATAAATGCTGCACACCCCCCTTGGTGTATCTCACATGGGAGGGCACATAGGTTGTGGTGTGGCTGCGCACCCCAGATAAAAACTGAATTTTTGGCAGAATATAGAAAGTCAGAATCTCTGGACAGTCCATCTTTATATACTATGCCTCATTCTTGGTAAGCCAGCCACATTTAAGACCCCAGTCAGTAAATTCACATAACTCGGTCTGATATCTCACAGTAGCATCAATTGTAAGTCTTTTTATAATTAGTCTGGTCACATAACAACTCCATACATTTTGCTAAATGCATTTTTTATTCCATCATAACAATGTTTCCCCCTTGTCTGATTTTTTAAACATCACTCCTTTTATGTTCTCTAGTTCTTTAAGTGGTTGCATTTCTTCCACTTTTAAATTCTTAGCATAGTTAAATCTGGTGTCAGAGAAAATCTTAGTAACATAATTCCAAAGACATTTTTTTCAAACACATTAATAGCTGGGTTAAATATCTGAGGGGAAAAGACTGATTTAGGTCTAAATTTCAAGGGTCCCTGTGTTTATAATTGCAGGGAATTACTTACGGTTCCATTTTCTGCTTCTTCTAATAAAGCAGAAACATCTATGTTGTTGATGATGTTATAGTCCCAGTTGGATGCTTCCCATTCATTTCAAGTATGTGTTGAAAATCCCATTATCTCTGTTTCAAGGAGGGAAATATCTTGAACATTCACAGATTCATGTGTCACCAGAGTCCCTGTGCCACCTATCGTTGCAGGTTCTTTTTGTTTGCCAAAGAAGTATATAAGTTTTAGTTTTCTAATCATCAGTTTATAAATAGCAACTTGAGTTTTGAAGAAACCAGGGCTTCAAGTAGGCATGAAAGATAGTCCTTTTGAAAGAATTGAAATTTGAAACTCAGTACAATGTTGGTAAGGTTTAAGATTTCCCTTCCTTCCCCTTGTCCTTGTTCCTGAGAAGCCTCTGATTGGTATTTTGATTTCCTTCTCCCTCTCCGTCCCTGCACTTTTTTTGTTAGTATGGCTCCCTTTTGATTTTTTGGTTCCTGGGCTTTCCTGGATTCCTCTCTCAGGTGTCCTTGTTCTAAAAAAAAACCTTAGGTATACTGATTGAGCTTGATTCACCTAAGTCCATGGCATTATCCTGATGCCGCCTGGTATCTTGCATTTGTTCTGTGTTATCTTGAAAGTTAACTTTTTTATTTTTATTGCTCAAATCTTGTTTCTGATTTTTGTTTTAATACCCTTTATACAGCCTTCCTTATCATTTTCCAGTCCCCCCTGCTCTCTCATTCTGTTCCTCTGTATTAAGTCCTATTCCTGTGTAATCCCCTTTTCTCTTTATAATTTTCCTGGATTAGAACTATAAAAGCCCTTGTAAATGAAGTTAGATAAATAATTTATTTGAAATGGGCTACCTTTTTAAATTCTTAATTATTTACATGATTTTATTACAGTTATTGACCTTTAGTAACTTTGGTTGACCTTCTTACATATAATGAACCAAACATCTGAAGAATTTCTTGATTTATGTATATATATAGTTATGTGAACAGAGATGTGTGAAATTAGAAAATTTCATTCCATGAAATATTTTGCAATATTCGTGCATTTCATGGGTGTAAAATGTGAAATTCCACAGGTGAAATGCGAAATTTCACAGTGAAATAAGAACTTTTGCAAGTGAAACATCAAAATTCGGGTAAGATTTGGCAAAATTGCACATTTTGTGGTAAAATTTAACATTTCTCGGGTGACATTTCTCAATTTCACACCCGGAAAAAAATTTTGCATAATGGCGGAATTTTGTGAATTGTTTCATGCAGTGAAATTGCTGGTTTTGCAGCAATTTCACAGGCAAAATTTAATTTTGCATCATTTCTATATGTGAAGTGTGTCAGTGATATCTTTATTAGACAAATTGATTTTAGTTGTTAAAATTAGAATTAGATCAATATTTAGTGAATGTTTAATATGTTTTCTAGCTGAGAATTATGTTTGCCTATTTCTCTGTGGACAGACGTTTTACATAGCAAGTGTTAAATAATACCAGCATTTGATTAGAAATACTACAATTATCTTTATACTTTGGAAGTGCTATTGCTTTTATTAACTATCTTACTGTGTAAAAAACAAATTGATGACTTTTTCATTTTTGTAGCTCACTTATTCACTTAGCAGTTTGGTTTGATATAAGTTGCTTTAATTGATTGTGTATAAATGATCACCTTGTTTGTAAATTCTCCAGATATGCCCCCGTTTGAAGGCCTGCTGAAGGGTTGCAGTGCTAGGGGTTACTGGTCATTTCCAAGGCTGCTTGCCAAATAAACTAACACTGGCTTCTGAGATTTAAACCATACCATGAGCGCTAAGCTTTCTTTACAAATGCATAATGGCACATGACCAGGCAGAGCGCGAGGACATGCCCCATTGAACTCAATAGGGCTCTAGTTCATTTTTAGACATAATAATGGCCAATTGAGGATTAATGAAGACCATCGTAGAACTAACAAAGCTCTTGCTAGTTGCATGTTGACATTGTCAATCTCCAGCTGGCCATTATATGAACAAAAATGTTATTGAAATGAAGCCCCTTTGACTTTAACGGGGCACACCCATGCACTCCCTGGCCTCATGTCATTATGTGTTTGAGCATGGGGAGATGTCAGTGCAATGAGGAAGTGGAGGGGATTGGCTGGCCAACTTGTCGGGCCAAACTATGAACCCTTCAACAGAAATACTGACTAATAATAACATTCTCAAAAGTAGCTGTTACGACTATCACCAGCATTATCTTTCTTAATAAGTAATTAATGACTCATACACAAAACTGGAAAATCATTTTAACATTGTTCTGCTAGCCTCTATTACTCCTGAGTACTCTGCTGGGCACCAGTGGAGTCCAAGCAATCAACATCAGGCTCAGGTAGTTCAAGTAAGTGTTCTTTGATATTTTTATGTATGCCACCTACCTGAAAACAAGTGTTGCAATCCTTCGACCTTTAGAGCAGGGAGGTAGGCTTACATTAAGTGTGACAGGATCCCAGTTAAAAGAGTCTGTGTGAAGAGAAGAAGATGTTTTCTACAAAACTACAGTTTTAAAGGCAAGTTGGAGCTGGGGTTTCCTGACTCACCACAGACTTTTCCCCTCTGGGGTATCAGATATAAAAGAAAGCCCCTGCCTTGTTCCAGGTCCAAACCACAACAGGACAGCCAGAGAGAAAGAGAAGCCAGAGAGAAAGAGAAGTGAAGCAGAGAGAAGCCAACAGCAAGCCTGGGAAAGACTGCATCTCAGCTGGGATTAATCACATCCAATCAGCCTCTTTTAGCACCTATAGCAGAGGTACTGACTGAGGCATCAAAACTGTGAGTAAACTTCAGGGTTAAGCCCTGCAACTGGAGAGAGAGTTATTGTGCCAGGAACTATGGAAAAGTCCTGGGCAGTACTGTACCAAAGTGAGACACCCTGGCAGATGACTTGTAGAGGCCAGCCAGCCACATATCTCAGTGGGTTAGAAACTGGGGCCCATATTCACTTACTTTATCAGTTTAAAGTTTGCATTCAGCAAACAACTGTGTTCAAAGCTCGTTTACTTGTAGTCTTTTAAAGCATGACACTAAGTTTCACCCTGCTAATGAGAAGGGAAGGAAAGGCTCTTTGCAGATCAATCAATCAAGCAATCAATCAAACTTTATTTAACCAGGCAAAATCATCCTTGAGTAAGCTCATTTGCAAGATGGTCCTGGACAAGTAGGATGTATACAACTACAGCAAAATTACCCGATAAGCAGGGTGGGATATTCAAAGGGGTTGCGCATGGCACAACATTTTTGTGTCATGCACAATCCACTGATGCGCCCCAGTGTGATATTCAAAGGGGTAGGTTGCCCAGCGCAATCCTCGATGTGCCAGGGCGCACAAGTAATGTATGCAGTACAAGTGCAGGGGGCATGCCCATGCATATGCGTCGCACCCTGATTTTCAGCCTGGGATGTGCGGTACATATGCAGGCAGAAACCCATCTTGCGCCACATGGGGGGCACAAAGATGTGCCCAGAAAAACAGGAGCTTGTTGGGGGACACCCACAGGTGGGCTGCCATATTGCCGGGTGCAACACAGCAGCTGCCTGCTGTGGGTGGCCACCCAACCTCCAGAGACACAGTCGGGGCATCATTTCCCTCCCTCACCTGATCACATGCATATAACTATAATAACCCTGGTGGTCCAGTGGACATGCTCCCCTGCCAGATCGTGGGCATATTAAAGAAATATCCCTGGCGGTTCAGAGGACCCTACCTCACTGTCAAATCATGGGCATAGTTAATGACAATCCCTGGTGGTCCAGTGGACCTGCCCCCCTGCCTGATCATGGCCATATGTGTTAAATGATAACCCTGGTGGTCCAGCAGTACCCCCCATCTGCCCACTGAAACCTACCACCCCGCACCTCCCTCAGGTCAGCTTCAGGCGGCAGCACCCCACCCACAAGCCTCCCAGCTGCCTGCCGACTGACAGCATACAGTAAGGCTGTACGCCTATTTGTCCACTGCGTGGGCCAATGGGCATGCAGACTATGCTGATTCTACCGAATCCCAAATGTGAATGGTTCCATTCACATTTGAGACTAATAATTACAATGCAGTGCATGCCCGTGTGCAATGACAACAAACATACAGCTGTACTATATGCTGTCAGGCAGTGACCAACACTGCAGGTTGGAAGCTGCTGTCTGCTACCACCCAGGAGGGGGGGTGGCGAGGTCTCCAGTGGGGTGGGAGAGAGTCCACTGGACCACCAGAGTTCAACTCGTGTTGCAGTCTGATCGAGCTGAGAGGATCGGGTCCACTGGACCACCAGGGAATTGTTATTCATAAGCCCATGATTGGGCAGGGGGCAGGTGCACTGGACCACAGGGATTGTCATTAACTGTGCCCGTGATTGGGCATTGAGGCAGGGTCCACTGGATCACCAGGGAATTGGCTTATTCATATGCCCATGATCGGGCAGGGGAGCAGGTCCACTGGACCACCAAGGATATAGTTGTATTACACTCATGATCGGGAGATGGGGCACCTTGCCCACTGAGGGCAGGGGGCATCGGTCCCTGATGGCTGCGGCCTGGTAGGGGGCCAGGCGCAAGTCACCGGGGATTGGCACATTGCATGCAAATGGGACCATAATGACATGCAAATGGCCCCATTTGTGCCTTGCATGCATAATGGCCTCATTTGCATGATCATGGCTGAATATCACTCTTGCTGCACCTAGCACATGCTGCACTTGCTCTGGTGCAGCCCCTGCTACCCCTCCCCTGCTGCCACTTGCATTGGTGCAGTGCGTGCACCCTCAATGCCATATTCAACAGTGCTGAGCCATGGCACAGCACCATTGAATATCACCCGGGCTATGTCTTGGCACATCCCAGTTGTGCTGCACCCAGGCTTGCACCACTGCCTGGTGCAGTCTGAATATTCCACCCACAGTGTACACTCAATGAGCAAATAAAAGACAGTTACAGAGAAACAAATAAGATCAGGGCTGGGGAGTACATATGGTGAACACTATCCAGGTTGATAATTGACTGTATATATAAAGGATGCCCTCAAGACATGAGATTATTCAGACAAAGGTCACAATGTTACAATTAGACAAGGGATACCAGGTAGGGTAAGTGAGGTAACAACAACCGAAGGTTTATGGGTGGGGGAAAAACAAAGGAAAGGGTTGGTGAGGGGTGGAAATAGATGTAGTTAAACAAACAGGTGAGAGTTGGCAGAATAATCCCAAGGTGGAAAGAAGAAGAGAAGTGCTAGGGGAATACAAGTAGGTGCCAAGAGTTTGGGGAACCACAGCAGATGGAGGAGGTGGTTATTTGCAGCATACACACGGTGCTCTCAGTTTGAGAGTGAGCAGCCTCCTGAAACAGTAAGGCCCCAGGAGGGAAGACAACCTGAGAGTTTTTTGCATGACATTCTAAAGGGTGGACAGAGAAAAGATAATAGCCACTGAGCCATGTAGTGTCCTTATTTTGGGTACTTTAAGAGAGACAAGAGACAAATTCCTTAGACCATAAGTTCCTTCAGTATGCTGAAACAGCGTAGAAATACAGATCAGTAGTTTATCGGTTAAAGCCCAGAATGTCCACATGAGGGCATTTTATTGTGCCTCCTCAGAGTGAGGGAGGTCTAGTCTAGTGCCTGATAGAGCAGGCAGTGGTGGATGCATAATGGCATGTTTAGGATAAATCTCAGAGCCTGACGGTAGAGGGTGTCAAGTTTACATAGCGCCTGAATACGACAGTGACTATAGAGAAAGTCAGCATAATCAAGCAGTGGTAGAAATGTTGTTTCCTTGCTTCAAGAGTAAGGAGGTGTCTTAGCCGATAAAATATGCCTAGATGTTGTCTTAGCTTTTTAGATAGTTCATTAAGGTGAGCCAAGATGTTGAGCCTGTTATCCAGCCAAACACCCAGGTACTTGATTTTTTCTATTAGTTCCAAGGCTTCACCAAGCAAGGTATAAATCTCAAGGCTCGAAGATGGTCCTGCTTAGTGGACAGCACAAGGTGAGATAATCATAGCTTTGGTCTTTTTGGCATTAAGCAGAAGCTTGAGCCTTATTAAGTTGCATTGAAGGCTGTCAAAGTCTAACTGAAACTCCTTGCGGGCTTCGTCTAGGGAGGTGTTAGTAGTATAGAGCACGGTATCATCAGCAAATAGATGAACGTTACTTGTGCATATACAGGAGTCTATATGGCTTATATAAATAGCAAAGAGAATAGGGACCAAGATGGAGCCTTGTGGCACACCAAACAGGGTCTTTAACTGAGACAGTTCCTCTTGATCTTTGATTTGTTGCATTTGGTTGGTGAGGTAACAATCAAACCATTTTAAGGCAGTGTTGTTTACCCCTATGCTGCTCAAGACGTTAATTAGAATATGATGACCCACTGTATCGAAGGCCTTGCTAAGATCTAGAAAGAGGACATAGATGTATTGCTTAGTATCCAGGGTGGTTTTCCATTTGTTGGACACTTTAGCAAGGGCTGATATAGTACTGTGCTTGGGTCTAAATCCAGATTGGGTGGGGTTTAGGATGTTTTCAGTGTCAAGGAACTCTCTGAGTTGGGAGTTAACAATTTTTTCCAGGGTCTTTGATAGGATTGGGAGCAGGGAAATCGGGCGGTAGTTGTTCAGGTCAGTTGGGTCACCAGATTTAAGAGGAATAATGTGTGCTATTTTCCAAAGTGGTGGCAACTCACCATGAGCCAAGGAACTATTAAAAAGGTGAATGATTGGAGCTGTCAGATGATAGCAGCCAAGTTTCAAGAACAACGGTTCTAAGAGGTCAGCACTGACACACTTTTTAGTGTCCAAGGCTAGCAGGAGGTCCTCCACCTGTTTAAAGGTTACTGGATGAAAGTTAAAGGAGGAGCACCCCGGGATAGCTGTGGTGACAGGGCTAGGGCAGTCGTCATCACTGCAGACAATCACTTTACTGGTGGGTGAGGCATCAAATGCAAGGCCTGCAGTGACAAAGTGGCTATTTAGCTTTTCTAGGATGTCCACCCTGTCCATGTAGGAATCGTCTCCTACCACAATCTTGGCAGGCAAAGGTGAGATTGACGAGTGACCTACTATCTCTCTAAGAACTTTCCATAATTTAATGGAACAATTTTTATTTTTGCTGCGGGCATTCCTGGCAAGTCGAAAGGCAGCCAGTCAGAATCCAATTTTGCTTTCAGTGCCCTTTTCCACAGTACATCCCTGTCCCTTAGAGCTTTCTTTAGGGCGGATGTAAACCAGTCGGGTGACCTTTTCCTAGATTTGATTTTTCTAGGTGGTGCATGTTTATCAATCACCCTCAGTACCAGGTTTTCAAAGATATTATAGGCTTCTGAGACAGAGGGTGCAAGGTAAAAATTATGCCAGTTAATATTCCTTAGGTCTGTCAGGAAGGCAGGTTGGCAGAAGTGTTTTAGACTTCATTTTAGTTTAAAAGTGGAGGTAGGAGGCCAGTAAGGGGAGCATCTAATACAGGCAGTAGCACAATGGTCACTCAGGTCACTGTGGAAAACACCTGTGTGAGAGATATTGTGTGGCTTGTTAACCTGCATAAGATCCAGTAATGAGCTGCAGTCAGGGGATTTCTTATTAGGATGTGTATGCTCCGGGGTAATCTGGGTTAGGCCACGGTCATCACAGAACTCCTTAATTTTGTTGGAGCAGGCATCATTCCTATTAAAATTAAAGTCTCTAATTATTATACATTCTGAGTTTGTTTTTTTCCAACAGGGAGTGAAGGTGACCCAGTATGCCAAACTCCGCAGAAGGGGGCCTATAACAAGTAGATATTAAGAGGGCAACTTCAGAAGATATGGTCAATTTCACAGCTAGGCAGTCAAAATCCTTCAATATAGAGGTGCAAACAATAACAGAGACAGAGAGATTGGTTTTGGTATAGATAGCAACTCCACCGCCCCTTGTCAGCCTATTGCACCTGAATAAATTATAACTGTGGATATTAACAGTTTTATCTGGAATGTTGTTCATGAGCCGTGTTTCTGAAAACATAGTGGTATCTGGAGCCGTATGTAGTAAATAGGCTTGGACCATGTTTAATTTTTTAGGCAAGCTAGGGATATTCATATGTAGAAAGCAGAGTCCTTTTATCAGAGGGAGCTCCAAGGGTGCATCTATAAAAAGGGGTGGACTGGGGTTTAATTCCACACTACCTGAGCAGAGTAGAAGAAGAACAAATAGTTTCCTAAGGCAGTTTATAATCATTTTTTAATGCGAGTTTATTCCGATGGTTAGTGTGCCAGGTTTTGCGGTTTGCATTGCTGGGGGTAGCAAAACAACGAGAGAGGAGCAGGGCATAGATCACCACTCTAACTGGGAGGAGGAGGAACGATAAGTAGGTATGGATGGAAGATCTGGGCTGGAGGGGAGATACAGTGAGTGTGTGGAGGTCAGTACCCGTGGAGTAGGACAGATAGTGAGCTAACACCATACCATGTAGCTCTTGGTACTTGGGCATGTCTTGCAGGACTGTATTCTCCATACGTTTAACAATGAGGTTATAAGGGAGGACAAGAATAGTTGTCAGTGGAGCCATTAGATTATAGGTGAAGCAGTAGGCAAGGAGGGTGGGCATGTGGTGCCAGTCAAGTACAGGGGGAGGAGTATCTCTTTAAGAGGGGAGGTGGCTTATAACCTACACCAACAGTTTGGTGGTGACCTGAAAAAAGTAAGATGTCTTTAAGGGGAGGACAGGACAAGTGTTAGGCCTAATAGCTGCACTCTGTACCTTTAAGTGTAGTTACAGTGTTAGTATGAAGGAAGGAAGAAGATTGCATAGGGGCAGTGCCAAGGGGGGAGGGAGAGTATTTAATAAAGACTGGAGGTGTGTGTGGGGGGTGTAACAATTCAAGCAAGTAGCTGAGAAAGTGAAGCAGAAATTGGATTATTGGCAGGGCAAAGCTTACAACTGTGACCCAAATAAAATGTAGTCTAAACAGAAAAAAACTGTATCATTTTAAAGTATGTTTCTGCTCCAGGGTGGATTAGCACTGGACCTTAAAACAAAGAGAGATGTGATACTTTAAAATCTACAAACCTGTAGCCTAAAGGAACTTGCACTTCAAACTACCCTTGCAGTGCAAAATTGCAGTAAACAGGTTTAGGTTCACATATAGATTAGGAGTCACAGAACAATATGGAGAGGCTTAACAAGTACCACAACCAGTAACATTAGCATAAAGTCCAGAAGGAGACAGAGTAGCAAAGAAACTAAATAACTGCAGCAGCCTGTCAGCAGGCAGAGACGATGGTTCTGGCCAATCAAGTTTTAGCAGCGTACCTTCGGTCTGGTGATCGGAGGGTAGTACGGCGAGGAAGGCAGCCAGTGGACAGAAACTTACAGCAGCAGAGGCACCGATTTCAAGATGAAACCAAGATCTTCAACAGGGTGGACCCTCATGTGTTGGGGGAGTTGGTAGTAATGATGGACAGAGATCTGAAAAGAACTGAATGAGTGTTCAAGGTCATAGAAGCTTGTTGTAGGTGCAAAAAAAGTACTAAATAGTACACTTAAGCCATAGAAACCCAGGGGCAGAGTATTAAATGGATGCAGTGATACTGACAATGACCAGGCAGGAAACAGACCATGGGTATTAATACTGGAGGAACTAAAGGTGGCCAGACAGTGTGACAATGCAGTCTGGAGGGCTAGTGGGATGATGAGGAGCACAAGAAGGGATGTCACCAGCAGAAAGAGGGAAGTAGTGTTGCCCATATATAGATTGCTGGTTAGACCCCTCCAAGAGAACTGTGTCCACTTTTGGAAACTACATCTCAGTAAATACATAGACAGAGTGGAGATAGTATAGAAGATGGCTACCAAAATGGTGCAGGGGCTGTGTCAAAAGCCTTACAATGAGAGACTAAAATATTTCAGTATGTACACCCTGGAGGAGGGGAAGAAGATGAGGGATATGATATATACCTTTATAAAATCTCACAGGGGTTAGTAAGGTACAAGAGTGGACTAACTGTTTGGAAAAAAAAAGTGCTTTAGAAGAGGGCGACATGCTATGATGTTGGAGTGGAGTGTAGGTTCAGGAGAGATGTGAAGAAATATTTCTTCACAGAAAGTTGTGGTATCTTGGAACAACCTTCCACCTGATGTAGTGGGGGCGAAAACCTACATGCCATCAGATTCTACATTACACATTGACTTCACTAGTAATCATGCACAGTGCACATCAGTTGAATTGAACTGAGAACTTTCCTTGTAATTGAAACATTTTTGTGTAATTTATTTATTGAAAAGTTTCATCAGGAAAGGTGCACTGAGCAACAATTTGCGCATCTCAAGGCACATCCTGGGGGCAGGGGGAGTTGGGATAATACTGAGTCAAGTACAATTTCAAAAGCATTAGAGTCTCACAGTGATAACACAGTCATATTACAGAACAAGCAACATCAAGCATCACAGAGCCAGACAAAAGAACATGAGACAGTACTGAGAACGTCAGCAAACAGAGATTAGAGGAACAGCAATAGGAAAGAGTACAAAGTGAGAATAATTACCAGGAATACCAATAGGTTACTAAAAGTTAATTGAGGTAACACATTTTAACAAGTGCTCAAGTGGGCTAAAGTGACTTTTAGGTGCCAGCAGTGCTAGGGGCTAGAAGTGCTTGAAAGGGCTCAGGTGGGCAGGTGAATGGAGAGGGACGGCATATTCTGGTAAACAAATGGCCATTCATTCCATGAAGATAGCTAGTGACAGGGGGGTCAGTTGCAAACACAGATGATGATTAGGTGGTTTGATAAGGCTGTGGTAAGAGAACCTGGAGTGAAGGAGTGACAGATTTGCGGGGGGGGGGGGTGCATTTCATAGTTTTTGTAGTCAGTAAGAGAAGGCGTATTGTCCCGATGAGGTTGAGCGGCTTGGGATTGCCAGGGTCCTCAGGTCACTGGATCTGAGAGAGTATCAGGAAGGAGGAGAGGTGGATAAGGAGGAGATATAAGATATAAGCATGTAAAAATATAAAGATATAAGATATAAAAGATATAAGATATAAGAAGAAAGTGAGCCAAGCCAGAATTTGGAAATTAACTTGGCGCCACGAAGAGCACGTCTGTTAGAGACTAAGAAAGTTCAGAGAGCAGTACAGCTTACAGCAGAGTAATATTTTACTTTGTTTCCTCTGTAAACTAAATGTAAATCTATGAACAGTTATGCAGTCAATATCAAATATGATTTAACAAGAGCTGTAAACTTATTATATTTAGAATTAGAGCATTGAGCACAAATGCTGTACCTTTATTAATTGAATGGACGTTTAATAATATAAACATTTGTATTTCAATTAAGAATACCAGAATATATGCAGTACATGTCAAAACTTTAAAAGCATCCTGGCAGGGGAAACACCTCGAATGTATGACACTAAAGAAAATTATTTTAAAAATAAAAAGCACATATGTAACAATATAGACTACATCTACTGTAGGTTAGAGACATTATGAAATATCATTAATTTATCAGTGCAAGACCTACAGTAGACAGGGGCTCAGATATTCAGAAATGCGCTAAAGCCCAGCACAAATCTGGCACAGTGCAAATCCGATGTGCCATGTCACAACAGGGGCCATATTCAGAGGTTGCGCAGGTCGAACTGTGCCAGTGCAACCCAGCTGAATATGGCAGAGTTGCGCCATGGTGCAAACAGAGCTGTGCCATGGCACAAACAGAGGTGTGCCATGGTGCAAAAAGAGATGCTCCAGTGCAACTGTGACAGCAGAGCAGCAGAGCAACAAAGGGGAGCATGGCACAGAGAACAGACCCAGGGACAGAGCCATGGAAGCACAGTGACAGGCCACAGGAGGCCTCCGCCATCAGGGCACACACAGGCACCCAGACACCTGACCCCAGAACACAACAGTGGCACAGATAGCAGGCAACAGGAGGTGCAAATGGCCAATGGCAGGCCACCAAGGGAGCCCCCTGCAGGCTGCTGGCTGTGCCTCCCCAGATCATAGCAGGCCACACCCAGGACCATGCAGCCCAGCACACACATGCCACACAGGCATACAGGAAGTCCACACAGTAGGCACTGAATGTGCTGGGTGGCAGGTAGCATGGCAGACCACAACGGACAGGCTGCACAATGCCAAGCAGGGGCCCCAACACAGCATGCAGACAGTACCTGACCAATGACCATGGCTGTGTACCACCACCACCACACACACACCCGCCACACAGCACTGACAGCTGGCTCATGGGCACCCCATGGCACAGCCACTGACACAGGGGATGTACACCATCACAGTGGGACACATCAGAGCATGCAGCAGTGAACTATGGAAGCACAACACATGCCCCTCCACATGCACACCACATGGATAGACAACGGGCCACTGCAGCATGGCTCCTCATGCCACCTGCAAATCAGACAAAGACAAAGGCAGGTAAGTCATAAAAATATATATTATGATGAACTATGTACAATAACCAAGGGTTGGGAAAAGGAAGGTATAGCAAGGGAAGGGGACAGGGAACATGGACTGTACAGTTGGGGGGGGACTGTAGGGGGCGGTGCAGCAGGGAAGCAGAGGAAAACAGGGGCCAAACTAATGGCGGCCCCATACGGCCACCCTGGCATTCAGACGCTGCCTCTGCTCAGCCACCAGCATCCTACAGATCTGCACTACCACCTCCAGTGCTGTTGAGGCTACAAGGAGTGTCTGGTACTCCAGTCTTGATATCATTAATCTCGGCGGTCTTCGCCACCGGATGCCTAGAACAAGGGACAAGACAGGTGATCAGTGCAATGTCCCTAGGAACCATGGCCACACACAGTGTGCACTGGGCAGTGGAAACACACAAAACTGGAGGGCCCATAACAGCCACCCACAGGGGGATGGGCCAATGCCAGCTAGCAACCCAGTGCGCCATGACAATGCCCAGAGGTAGTCCCTGCCGCAGAATGGCCAACCAACTGTGCAATGGCAGTCACATGGCAGAGTGCACCGGCAGCACCACAGCAACAACAGTGGCAGCTGGGCGGATGCCCACCCCACCAACAGCTGGCACACATGTCCAATGGATGCACCACAGTGGCATGCACCACGCACAGTGTGACACACACAGCTGCCATGGCACATGGCACAGGCAGCCATGCCTGTACCCACTCCCCCCGTCAACCCCCATGTACAGTGCAAAGGACCATGACAGTGCCTACTTGCCCTCTGTGTCCCTGCTGGGGCCGGTCCTGCTCCACCATGGATGGCTGCAGCCTGGGCCCTCTGATGGTCCTCAGGTCCTGGGAATGGAAAGAAGATAGGTGCACATCAGGAACCGACCACAGCAGTTGCCCCCCACCCCACCCCTGTGCACAGGGTGTGCCCCTGCCTGACACATTCTGCATGGCTGCACAGCTGCATTGCAATGCAAGTGGAAGCTGGTAATGCCACCCCCACAATGCACATGATGACAGTGTAACCATCTGAAGGACATGGCAGGCAGCCAAGCCAACACCACAGTACAGCACCAGGGCAGACATGCAACATGGGATGACTTACCTGGCTGTGGCACAGCCCATCACCTGGCACATGCCTGTAGCCTCCTCAAGCACTCTGAGTCCCATCGCATGAGGTCCCCATAGCAGTGGTGACATTGTTCACCTGTCCTGGCACCCTTGTGCTCCAGACTGTCAGCTATGTTCTGCCACTTGGTGCCCCTGGCCCACTGCAATGGCATCTGACTAAAGAGCTGGAGGGTGTGGGGCTCCACGCAGGCCACTAAGTTGGCCAACTCAACCTGTGACCAGTTCTGGGCCCTTTGGCATCATGCCTGAACCATGGTCAGCACATGTTTGGTGGCAAAAATGGTGGCAGGAGGTGCAAGTGTCCACACCATGCACCTGCCACATGATGCAAGGGAGCATGCACAGTGCGCACCCATCACACAGTTCCAGAGATGTGAAAACCGGGCATTGCTATGTGGAGTCACAGGGTTAGTGGTCAGACCCAGAGTTCAGGGGTCGCCCAGCATTGCACACATGTGCGATACGGTATGGTACCTCATGCGCGGCCATGCACGTAGCTGACCCATGCACAACATGTGCAATGCCACTGCATCATGCTGTCTGTGCACAGTGCATGATTGACACCATGATGTCATGATGCACATGTGCACTGCGAGCCTGCACACCGCATTCATGCACATTGCACCATCGCGACTTGCTCCGGCGCATTCCCATTGTGTACGGTGCAATATCGCGATATTGAGACATCACATGCAAATGAGCTCATCAGCCAATGTGTGGTGCAGTGGGTGCATTAGCATGTCATTACTGTTGCTCCCAACCTTATTTGCATGCATTGCACCTTATAAGCACCACGAACAGCACAGGCCATGGACAGGTATTGCAGCCTTGATAGGTAAGTTGTGCATGACACTGCAGCCCACTGGGAGCCAACAGCACTGCATGGTGGGATGGACTGGGGAGACACTGTCACACTGTGCTGTCCATGTTCACAGGCAGCAACATGTCAGCACATGAGGAGGGCAATGAGCGGAGGCCTGCATGGAAGCGCAGGCCCGACTTCACAAAGGCTGAGACTGATGCTCTGTTTGAGGCCTACCTGGACAGGGAGCCCCTGTTGAGTGGTTCCACGGGCATGCCACAGGGCAGAGCTGGTGCATGGGAGGAGGTGGCAACCTACGTGAACCAGCATGGCAGCCACCAGCAGTCAGCGCAGGAGTGCCAAAAGAAGGTGGGAATGGACAACTGGTGGATTAAGGAGAAGGTGGCGGCCATCCAGGCATCCCGTACTGCCACCAGAGGAGGGTCTGAAGATGCGCCCACACTACTGATGCAGAAGGAGTTGGTGGCAGCCACCATGCACCGCACCATGCTGGAGGGTGTGCCTGGAGGAGGATTCCAGATGGGCGGCAGCCCATCACTGAATGGTAAGTATTTCAGCCATGCACAGCCGGTGACATGGAGGGTGCATACATGGGCATGCTGGTGTGCATGCAATTAGCATGCATGTCATGTGCATGTGTGCACTCCCACATGCATGCCATGCTGCAGGACACATGCAGTGGCAGTGTAAGGGGGAGCACATGTGGGTATTGCATCACTGCTTTTTCTCTTGCAGCACCAGCACACCTCCGTGCAGATGATGGGGTACCGGCAGCGGCAGCAACTGTGGATGCTGGTACGGTCCCAGTGGACCAGTAGTCCACCTCCACCAGCATCCAGGGACCTGGCAGGCTGCAGCTCAACACCACGGTGCAGGCAGATGTCTTGGACCTGGGGTTGGATGAGGGTCTGGATGTGTTCCTGCAGGATGCCAGCCTTGGTGTCCTATGTGCAGAGACACAAATCAGGGCGGGGTCTGACTCCAATGATGACATCACACTGATCCTGGACAGCATAGGTGACGTTGTGGGCAAGATGCCCCTGCTGGCATCTGACACAGGTACCATGCCCAGTGCTCTGCCAGCGGTGGAACAGCTGCCTGCCACCACTGTGGGTGCAGTGGTGTGTGCTGCACCAGCTGTACCCTATGGTGGTGGTGGTGGTGGTGTGGCCATGCAGGTGCTGGGCAGTGTATAGTGGCTGTACGAGCAACAGCAGCAGGCTGCAGGTGCTACTGGGCAGCCAGACACAAGGTCCACCTCTGGTGCACCTGCTGTGCCCATTCCCCCTGCAGGCCTCACTGTGCAGCATCTACCAGAGAGGGGGGCTGTGCAACATGGTTGATTACCACAAGAGGATCAGTGTCCTGCCTGGGAGCCCCAGGACACCAACCAGCGTGCTGAGCACACCCATCTGCTGTGGGTGTCCATTCAGAAACAGGTGCTGCTTGCCACTGGGGTACTAGCACTGTGTGCGGAGGTGCAGCAGTTAGCTGAGCAGCAGGAAAGGGGCACTGCACAGATCCTGGTGTGGATGCAGCACTTGCAGGAGGCCATGACTGCATCCTTGAATCACACTGCCACTGTGATCATGGATGGCTTTGCATTGCTGGCTGACACAGGGTGTGGCCGTGCACAGGTGACCCCCCCACAGTGCACTGTCCACCCCATGAACCTGGTGTTGGGTAACCCCAACACAGTCGATGCCAGGCTCTGATGTAGACATCCTAGGCATGCTCAGGGCTGGCTTGTTTGGGTGCCTGCACACACCTCCTGTGTGGGCACGGTCATGGTTCCACGATTCAATCCTGGGGGGGCTGTTGCAACCCCCCATGGCTGATGCACAGCCTGTGGTTGCCAATCGGCCCCGGCACAGCCACCTCGGTGGCCATGGTGGCCATGATTCCATGCAGCGGCCCTGATGTGTGGGTCACCCTGACCGCAGTCTGCAGCTGCTGCCCTGTACGCACATGGGCAGTGTGTGTGTGTGTGCCTACCACTGGTATCATGTCTGTGTGTCACGCCACACGCTGCCTGTGCGCATGCTTGCCTGGCTGCTGGACCATGTGGCATGGGCGTGATGAGGGCAGTTGAGCATCGGTTGCTTCTGTACACTGGTGCAATGCATCTGATCCATGCCACATACCAACACCTAGGCATGTGGGTCCGTGTGTGTGTGTGTGGTGTGTGTGTGTGTGTGTGTGTGTGTGTGTGTGTGTGTGTGTGTGTGTTGCTGTGTTGCTGTGTGTGGTTGTGTGCCACTGACTTCCCTTCCCCAGCCTCATGCATCTGGGTGTGCATGCCCATTGCCATGCATGCCCCTGCACGTGTGCTGTATCTGTTTGTGTGGCCCATGAATGTATACCGCACCACCTACCTGTGTGCACCATAGTGCTCCTGTGCAATAGTGTCCCAATGGTGTCGCACCAGCTGGAGCAGCCAGGGGTCCTTCTGCCCAGGGGGTGGCTGTTCACCACCCTCTGGCCCATTGCCTCCATTGTCCCCACTACTGTCACCCTCATCATCCTCAACAGCTATCCCACGTCAATGGCCACGTTGCGCAGTATGCAGCAGGCCAGGAATAGGCCACAGGCTTTTGAAGGGCTGTACTGTAGGGCACCCCCTGACTTGTCTAGGCAATGGAACCATGCTTTCAGAATGCCAAAGACACTTTCGATGATGTTACACATGCTGGGGTGAGCCTCGTTGTACTGTTCCACTGCTGGGGACAACGGGCACCAGTAGGGGGTGAGCAGCCAGGTCCTCAGTGGTTACATGCTGTCACCTGTGTGGAAACTGACATGGTTAGCCCTCTACTATTCTATGCTGTGTCTCTTGCCTGTCCCTGGCACCCACGCCACCATGCACACCCTGCCCACCCCATCCCCAGGTCTGTTCTGTCCATCACCCCTTGCCTGTGCCATACTCACCCACTAGGTGGCCCGTGGGGATGTTCCCATGTTCAGACCTGTGGCACAGCACAGAGCTGTGCCAGATGAATTCATCATGTGCACTCCCAGGGTGTGTGATGCAGACATTGGTGATACACCCCATGGCATTGCACACCATCTGGCAGGTGACGCTCAGGCTCCCCTTCCAGTTGATGTATGCCACACCCTTAGGGTCAAGTGGCATGTGGATGGCCATGTGGGTGGAGTCAATAGCCCCAATAACTCCAGGCATACATGCCACGCTCCGGAAGTCCTGCATGGTTGCTGTACGCTCCACCTGTGTGCTGGGGAAATGGATGAATTCCAAAGCACATGGCAGCAGAGCATTGAGGAACTGTGTGAGGAGGTGGGACGTGGCCATCTGGGTGATGCCTGTGGTGTCCCCTGTTGGTCTCTGGAAGGTGCCCGTGGTGAGCAGGCACATGACGGTGGTCACCTTCATCTCCACAGACATGGCGTAGCTCCATCTGGTGGGTGCCTGCATCTCCTCACTGCACAGCTCACAGAGCTGCCTCAAAATGGTCCTGTTCAGGTGGTACTGGCCCATGATGTCAGTGTCACTGTAGTTCTCAAAGGTGATGCGGGCACAGTACCACCTGTGTCAGGCATACTACCGACGGGCCCTTCGTCACCCACGTCTCTGTTCTTCCTGTCCCCCCACAGCCCTCATTACTGCCTCCATCATGAAGGGCACACTGTCTATGGCCCTTGCTGTCCACTGTCCCCCTGGGTGGTTGGCTGCTGGCTGTGTGCCACTCTAGTGCACTGTTTGTCTGTGTGTGTGTGTGTCTCTCTCTCTCTCTCTCTTCTCTGCCCCTCTCTCCCTCTCCAATGCCACCTCTGTCTCTCTCTCCCTCTGTTTGTGGACTTTGGTCTGTCCATCTGTCTATATATCTGTGTGTGTGTGTCTCTCTCTCTCTGTCTGTCTCTCTGAATCACTCCCTCTCACTCACACCCCTGGCACAAGTGCTGTCTGTGTGTTTGCACACTGTATTTATAGAAACAAGTCTGCTTGGAGCAACTTCTATTTGCTCCACACTTGCGCCATGGATTCACGGTTGAATGTGCCACTGTACTGGATATTCATGGGAATGCCCCCTGCTCTTGTGCCTGCATTCATTATAGATGCACATTGGTGGAATGGATTTTACGCTGCACACTGGCTCCGGCTGAATATGGCTCCTTGGCACAATACTGCACTTGTGCCGGCGCAACTCAGTTGCGCCATGTGCAACTGCTCTGAATATCTGGGCCAGAGTGTATAATAAAAAGTATGCATCTATATGATAAGGCAGGGGATTTGTAAATGGTCTAACAATCCCTTGTATAAGAAATTGCAACTATACTGAAATATAGGAAATGAGAAAAAAAGTTTTCTATGTCAAACAATGTTATGGTCTTGCAGATACTGTACTTGGTTATGATCATGCAGGTACTGTATTTTTGTCTAGCTGTAGTGAACAAAGATATATACAAACCACTGTGTATATACTGTAGACCGTTTCACAATGCATACCAAGGGACTATACAGTACAGAACATAGACTAATAGGAAAAATCATGAATTAAGCCGCGTGTAACCTGCAGCGTGCAGGTGATAGTTATGAAAAGTGTACATGTACATGCATACCATCAATTATTCATAGGTGAGGAGGCAAGGTGGAGCAAGACGGGATGATTCAGTATGATGTGTCCTACAATGGTGAGGTGATCCAACTCTGACTTGTCTGGGATGATCGACAACTACGTGATAAAAGAGCTGCAGTGATGAGAAGACATCAAGAACTTTGTGTGCACCTTCCATAGAACAGGAAAAGACAAAAGAGAATGGAATATAGGTTACACTTGTGTGAGTAGTTAGTTGTGAGAAACCTACTAAGGAGACAGCAAATAAAAAGAAATGGCCAGTCACGCCTGGTAAAATTTAAAAAAAAATGTTTATTTTTATTTTTCTTATTTTTTCTTTCAGTAAGATCCTTGTGGCCCAATGTTTCACCTTAATAGACTTCTTCATGGGAAGGATCTGTCCGTAAACATATATAATGTCTTTTATTATATGATTATACATTAAGGCATCATTTGTATTTAACATTTTTCAGCAATTTTCTCCTGTAATTTTAATTCATGCCACTAGATGGCGGATAAATAGACCACTAATTTATGTTTTATAGTCTTCTGGTCTCACATGATTAGAATCTTTTTATATAAAAACATTATATACATAAAAATAAAACCAAATAAATGAAAGTTATGCAGAAGTTGCATTGGCTGAAGTTTAGAGCCTGATGACCCCTTATATACCTTTCGGATACAACTTTAAACACCCAACACTAAGGAACCTTAGTATAAATTCAGTTTCATTTAAAATCTTATTTACCACTTTGTTTACATGTTTTTTTTTAAAAACATACAAACCTTAAATTAAATAGATATAGTATGATCCAGTCTTTCCCAGTCTTTCCTTGTTTGCAGTAGGATGTTCTTATTTATCCTATGTATTCAAACAGAAAGTTCTATATTCAGCATTTAACTCTTATGTTCGATATAAATTAGTGAAATAAACTGTCCTGACTACCCTTTGAGCTATTTCTCCTGTTTCACCACTTTGAATACTATTAGACTCTATTTAAATCAACTTTTCTTGTCTGGAAATAAATTCAAGAAGTGTTTTTTTTTTATTATATAAAATAAACATTCAGTGTTGCTGCTGTTACAGAGTGTATTCATAATGATATGTGTCTAACCTTTCTTGAGTTCTCTGAACTTTAAATTAACAGTTATAGTCACACGCATCTGCAACAGAGAAAGTGCAACACAATGATTTAAAGTTTTAAACAATGCTTTTTATGAAAAAACTGCAACTGTTTTTGTTCTGAAGCAAGTTACTAATTACACGACAACTCGCAAGTTTGTACAAACTGTGTCTCTCTTCTCTAAGTTCCTATAAAGATCCTTGGGTACATAAATTCTCTACCTTTATGTAGGCCAACATGTAATCAATAAGGGGAATATATTTAGTCAGTTTTTCAAGCCCAAAAGCACTTAAGTAATTACAGCAGATTTAATTGCCAGACTGTGTGACATAAGACAATGTATTCACTCTTAATTATACTTCTGCTTCACCCAGTTTCGGTCATGGCTCTATCTATACAGTACATGCAGGTTTTCTTCCTGCACTTTGAAAAACGTGCCAATCAGTATCATGCCAAATCTCTCTATACAGTGTTCACTTAGTAACTCAAGGTGTTTTAAAGTCTTACCTACTAGTTTCTGCTGTATGTGTTTGGGTGTCCTCTGCTGCACTGTGTTTTGTAACATTGCAGTTTAAATAGAGGCTCTGGCTAAGGGGCAGACCTGAACTTGCTATCACTGATGGTCACAAGGTGGAAAAGACTAATCAATGTCAGGCAAGGTTGCCAATGCAACTGAACACACTGCAATGCTTTTAAAGGCACGGAGGGTACTTTCTACCCCAGGGCACCAGATTTTTTAGTGTGACTGAACTTGTATGGTCCTAACCTACTGATGATTTTTTAGACAAGCCTGAAGAGATGGTTTTTTTTTCAGAAAGAATTCAAGAATCTATGGCTATCCTCAGCTTGTGCAATCTATATTTAAATTTATGTCATAATTTGAAGGATAGATCATTTTGTGAAATGCCATACTAATATTCTTAAGACATTAGATTATTTCATTTTGTTTTATTTATTTAGTTTTTGTTGACTGAGAAAGAAGGACTAGACAAATCTGCCTATTTTTAGCCTTGTGCCAGGGAAGAGGGATACAGATGCATGCCAACTGACCTTGAACCAAATTAAGCTGTTATTAGTATTTTTAACTAATGGGAAAATTTTGGCCAGGACACCAGGGAAATTCCCCATCTCTTTTAGTGGGGAGGGGGAGTATGTTTATTCCTGTTTCCTTTCCCATTTCTAGGATGATGTATGATTGTTATACTTCTTTGAGTTTGTTTCCTATATGATTTGTTTATTATTTTGTGTGACTTATCACTGTTTGTATTCCTTTTTGTTTCATTGTTGTGAAAATAAAAAATTCCCCTACTCTGATGTAGGAGGAACTGCTGTCCAAGTTTTGGGTGGCAGTCTGTGTCAGGCTGGCTGACGAGGAGGTTGTGTTAGTTTGCAGCTGAAGGCTCAGTCCCCAACCTCGGCTGTGGTAAATCGAGCGGATGCTGAGCTTTGTTTGGAGACAGAGGATGATTTGAAAGTGGTTCCGATGAATGTGCCTCATATGGTTGAGACAGCAGAGACAGCGGTCTTAAGTATCCAGCAAGAGGAGCCTTCTGATTTGGCGGTACACCTGGAGAAAAATGGCAAGAATGTGAATTTTTCTGAGACAGAAGTGGAGATGAGCTTGACAGAAGATGAAGAAGTTTCAGTGGTGAGTCAGCGAGCTGCTGACAGGAGCAAGGGTAGTGTTACAGAGCCCATTGACATGGCAATGAGTAGTGTAGCAAGAATGCAGAAGTCCTTTCAGTTGCCAGGTCAGGATACTCCCTTTGCGAGAGAGAATTGGTCCAAGGATGAAGCTTTATCAAAAACTGGATGGATTACTTTGGAAGATGGAAGCTGGGTCCCTGACTCGGAGTGGATCATTTTTCATCACCAATGGACAATACAACTGGGGCCTCCCGGTCAGTTAATAATGCACAAAAGAGTTGTAATCCTTCTCAGGTGACTGGGGCTTCTCAGGTTGGTTCTTCTAAGTTTACTACTGATGTAGAGGAAAATTACTTAGATGGGGAACAGAGAGATGATACTGCAGGTGTTTCACACTCTGCTTCACCGGAAAACTCTCCGAGGGTCCTCCCCGATTCATGAGAAATGCAGAACTGGGCCTTTTTTGCTTGGACTTATTTAAAAATATAGAGGTGGGTTGGAGGAGCGCCCGGACAGAACATATGTGGCCAGGAAATTATTGAAACACTCTATGAACTTCTGTGCTGTGGACATCTTTGCCCTTATTAATATAAGAGGTGAAGACTTCTTTGATATAAGTTTTAAGTCATTTACTAGCTTGGATACCTTTTTGAAAAAGTAAGAAACTTTAACAAACATTTGTCAATGCGAAAAGTTGTCTCGCTGGCATCGGCTTTGGTAGTGCAGGAGTCAGAGATGCATAATAGGAATGGCAGTGAAGTATTGAACGATGCCAACCCACCCCCACCCTTCAGAGACTGACAGGCATTGGGGTGTGCCTTTGGGTCACCAGCTATAACGCTCATGCTATTTTACCTTACCCTACCCTGTAGACACTGACAAGGGTCATGGAGTGTTTTGGGGTCTTTGGGCCTTATACTTATCCCATTCCATAAGGAAATATGCTGAGACGGGTGCAGTATAGGAGAATAGGGTGACCTTTAGGGCTGAACACTCCAAGGCACACCTTGATGCCTGTCACTGGCTGCAGGGTGGGGGGGGGTGGAATGGTGTGTGCATTACAGTCAATGATCCCAAGTCACACCCCTGATGCCTGTCAGTCTCTACAGGGTGGGGTGTTACAGTTTTAAACCCTAACATCATAGGCGTTTGTTGGTATTTTCACTCCAAATTTACAACATAGGATTTTTGTGACCCCACCTCTTGGAGAGCGGCAGAATCAGTTTGTTAGCTGTAAGGTGGTCTTGCACAGTGTCTATGACATTTGGCAACACAGGGCTGAAAACACATTTTGGGCAGGATGTGAAAAATGACAACTGTATTGTTCTTGAGGAGGTGTATAAAAATGGCAACGTTGAAAATATGGAGTGAAAATATGAAAAATTGGTGAAGTCATGAGCATGCATAGAAACTGCTCAACACACATCCATAACCCAATTATTTTTGGGATTTTTTAGCCACATTTTCAACATAGGCATTTTGGGACCTCCACTCATGAACAGTGGTGCTGTGATTTTGTTAATCTGTCCCAAAAGTTGCTTTCCCACAGCGATCATGCCATTGTGTGCCAGAGGTGCAGAAACACATTTTGGGCTGACTGTGAAAAATGACAGCTGCACTGTTCATAAGGAGGTGTGAAAAAATGGCAGTGTTGAAAACCTGGCATGAAAATTTTGCAAATTTGCGAAGTTACAAGGACGCGTGGAAACTGCGCAATGCACTCTTGTAACACAGTCATTTTATGGACTTTCATCACCAAATTTTCAACTTAGGCATTTTAGGACCTCTGCTCATGAACAGTGTCACCTTCAGTTTCTCAAACTGTTCCGAAAACTGATTTAGCACAGCAACCGCGCTATTCTGTGCCGGACATGTGAAAACACATTTTAGCCAGTATATGTAAAAAGACAGCTGTACTGCTCATAAGGAGGTGTGGAAAAATGCCAATTTTGAAAATCTGGAGTGAAAATATTAAAAATCCACAAAGTTACAAGCGTGCATGGAAACTGCGCAACGTACGTTCATAAAATAGCCATTTTTTTTAATTTTTCACCAAATTTACAACATAGGCATTTTGAGAGCCCCCCCTCATGAACAGTGGCACTGTCATTTCATTAATCATTCCCAAAAGGTGATTCCGCACAGTGACCGTGAAATCATCTTTAGGGACCGAATAACGCCATGACCAGGACTGAATTAATTTCAAATTTTATTAACAAATTTTCACATTAAGAGGCAGTTAGTATATAAAAAAAAAAAATACAGCATCTCATTATGTTATAACTGCCCTCCTCCCTCCCCTCCCACCCTACAGCAGTAACATATCAATATGTCACATAGGCTCAAATCCATTATACAGGAATATACAAGGCAGTTTGCTCTAAAGCACCACTAAGTCTGAGCAGCTAAAATTAGAGAATGAAGGGGATCCCATATTTGAGTATAAACAGATAATTTGTTGTGAAGGCTAGCAATTGCCTTCTCCGTACGCAGGTTAGCAAGGATTTCATTCACCCATTCCTGTAATATCGGAGTAGACTTGTCTTTCCAATGATGTAAAATAAGCTTCTTAACTGATAGCGCTATCATAGAAATATGAAATCTTCTCGCTTTAACCCTAATAGAGGAAATGTCCCTGAGGAGACAAACGTCAAGCGTGAAGTGCTCCTGCAAACCCAATATAGGGTCCAAGGAGGCTTTAACAGAGTCCCACTAAAGGGAGATTTTGGGACAGGACCAAAATATGTGAAGGAGTGTTCCCTCCTCCTGAGAACATCTAACACGTGTTTGAGTCCAACAGACCCCACTTCTTTAACTTAACCGGAGTATAATACATGTTATGCAAGATATGATATTGCATAAGACGCAACCTATCTTGGGAGTCAAATTTATGGCAGGACCTCCACAAGGCCTGCCAATTAGGTGAACATTGGGGAAGTAAGGAACTGTAGAACCTGGTCGGTCCAAAAGTGTCCCCATATTTTTTATGAAACAAAACCTGATATAATTTGGATACAGTACCCAAAGACCCAAGTAAGGAAGAAAATTCTGGGATCAGGGCCCCAACCGTCTGACTGGGAGGGGTACTACCAATCACTATTGAGAGTAGGTGTCTTATCTGTACTACTTTAAAATGTGAAAATGTCGGGATACTAAATTTCCGAATAAGATCACCTACCGACAGCCATTGCCCCTCCTCATCCACAAAAGAAAGTACTATCCCATCACCCAACTGGAGCAACCAAGTGCAGGGAATCTGCTGCTTATTCATAGTGAAAGATGGGGAGTTCCAGATAGATTGGGCCAGATCTAACTGAGGAGTATATCTCAAGAAAGAGCAAAGTTGCACATATACTTTTAAAGAAGTGGCAACTGTGGGACATTTTTTTGGCAACCTGCACCTGGGACATTTTCACATAAAACAAAGTTAGGGGATCCAGGTTCATAGACCAAATTGAGTCCAATTCTATTCTAAGCCATGTCAGTTGTATCTTTTCAGGGCCCGGACTTACCCATTTCAGACATTTTGCCAAATGGCTAGCTCAATAATATATAGCCAAATGGGGAATCCGCAGGCCCCCTTCGAATTTTGGAGCAGCCAACTTATAGTAAGCCAGCTGGGGGGTATTTGTCAGACGAGATAAATTTGGTAAAAATACCATGCAATTTCTTAAACCAGGATAATGGGATAAAAGCATTGAGGAGAGATAAAGGGTAGAAAATTCTTGGGAAAATGTTCATCTTGATTAACCAGGACTGAATTCATAAGGAGAGGTCCTAATAACCCCATGTTGAAAATTTGGTGCTAAAATTACCAAAAATGCCTGAGATATTCACCAAAGTTGAAAACACCCTATTTATGCCATTATACAGCTTACCGGCATTTCTTCAGTTCACAGTCAGCTTTGAAGAGTGCAGACATGTTCCCAGTCCACCAAAAATCATTGCACCGTGCTCCAGAGGTAAGTATGGGGTAAGGGGGGTGTTGGGAGGCAGGGTGCAGAGATGGTGGGTGCAGGTTGGGGGAGGGCCACCGGACTAGACGAGGGACTGTTTTCTGGTTTGCAGGTTAATGAAAAAATACAAAACATTGTGGGACCATTTTTGTTTTACAGGGGCATTTGGCATGCTGGGGTGGGCTTCCAGCATACCACCTGAGTGTTTTCTTGGGGGGGTTCTGTACCCAATGGAGGACTGGGCATCCTCTTCGGCACACAACAAATGGGGGAACATTATGCTGATGGGGAGTGGGATCCCCCGTCGGCAAATTAAACTGGGAAGGGGGACATGATGCCAAGGGGGATTGGGCACCCTCTCGGTACACACGTTAAATGGGGGGTGTAATATGGTGATGGTGAGTGGGTTCCCCATCAGCAAATGAAGTGGGTTGGGGCATGCCGACAGGGGTATTGGGTACCCCTGAAGTCGGATCTCCATGTGGCTGCAGTCAGAGCTACCATGTTCATTGAAGGACTTCACCAGGAAAGGCCCATAGGGAGGATGTGTTTTAGTGCTGCTGCATGACAAGTTTGGCTCTCATTGCAGCAAACCTTTTCTTAGATGTGCGTATCACATTATGCATTCCTGGTGAGGCACCTACATGCTGGCTTATTGGGGAATAAGGGACGCAGCTACTGATGCGTGCCCTGCTTTCGACCAACAGTGACTGCACCTCCAAATCTGCTACTAATGCAATATGTTGCCTGGCAAGCAAGCGAAAGCCAACATAAAAATGACTGCTCTCTGGACTCCCTTTTGCATGATTCCTCTGACTAACCTCTTTTAAGACTATAAATATGTTTAGAAATGAGCGAGTAAATGTGGGGGATGTTCAATTTTGGTTGGAGTAAAAATGCAATGTTTTAAGCCCCCTGAGGCTATCATAGACTCGGAATGTATATGGACTGGTAATTGGAGATTTAAAGTTAAATTGCAAATAGTTGGGAATGAGGTTCTGCATATACCAAACAGTTTATTTCTTGGCAAAGATAGAGGGGTATGTTTTTATCCTGGCCAGCCTAAGGCCTGTTATAAATGTGGAAGCAGCAGCCATCTCAGCAGCACCTGTGATTGGTTAAGTGGAGACTATGACCATGAAAGTGCAGTTTGTAGAAATACATTCAAATGTAATCTGTGTGATGAGCTGTGCCATGGGTATCATCAGTGCCCCTGGGCAGGCCAGAATAGAGCTGGAGGCCTGGACAAAGACATCTTAATTAATCAGACCCAAGAACGATATAGGCCGCAAAGGCCTGACCCCACATTAGGGGGAACACTCAGGAGCATGATCAGTTTTCTGACCCAACCACTGAACCTTCACATGCTGAGGCTGTCCCTTCTGCCTCTAGGGATAGTTCTCAATAGGGTTGTCAGAACCCTCTGAAGTTCTGGGTTCTAGTTCTAGTCTAGAACTTTTGAAAAAGTTCTAGAGTTCTAATCTTTTTTAGAACTTTTTAGAACTCGAACCCTATTTTTTAATTGTGCTGCCAGTAATGAAGATAGTAATGAAATATATGTAAAGGAAAAACTGCTTAATATAAGGGGGGGGAGAAAAATGATCATGTGTGATATTGGTAGGAATACAACAAGGTTTATCTAGGGTTTCTTCTGTTTGTTAAAGCCAGCAACTTAATACGTAACAGGCCCACCTGCACACAAATATGTTAAACATTTTTCTGCTGCAGCTGCATCATAGTTCCTTAGTGAAAGAAAGAGGCACATTAGCCATTTATGTACTGTTATATATACTCATCGTCATGAATTATTAGAAAAAATAAATGATATTACCTAATCTTAGCTATTTGCTGCTTCGTGTTTTAAATGAGTAAATCAAAAGTTGCTATGTTTAAAAGAAAGCTTTTATAACAAATTCAAACCAAGGTACTGCAGTTGCAGCACATGGAACTGTTGCAAAACATATTATGTCATAACGTAGTCAGTCAAGACATTTGAATAAAAAATATATGCCAGTCATTGTTGCTGGCAAAAAATGCATGCAATTTTTAAGATAATGCATACATATACCAACATTCTTGTTGGCAAATTGAAGTAATACATACAACTTTCTAAGATGATGCATTTTTCCAGCTGATACGTCAATAAAATCTGTATTTCAGTCACATAAATAAAAAAGTGGTTTCCTCACCACATACTAACTTAAGGAACATTTAATGTAGCTGCAGCAGTTGGCATGTGATGTTTAAGGGACAGTGTCTGTCAACCCCATTATGTATCAAATTATCACTACTTGTAAAGCAAAAACACTTTATGATAGGTCACATTCTGTGAAAACTGCTGATGCAGATTTTCTTTTATTTCTGATTCCTTTATTCTTTTTAAAGGGACAAGACACTTGTGCTAGGTGGCAGCAGTTTGCAATGTATTTAATAACAAAAAAATGTGTATATATATATATATATATATATATATATATATATATATCTATAGTAGTTTCCACAGTGGGCAATCAGTACAGCCCTCCCATACCATCAGTCTGTCATCATCTTTTTCCTCACCGTCCCCAGTCGATCACGAATCTGTAAACAAAAGGACTAAAACAACACCCACCTTTCACCCCAGCACCCATTCCACTTTTCTTCCACCACCCTCATCTATGCACTAGCACCCATACCACCATTACACCCATGTTAAAACCAACCCACAACCCTCACCCCCTAAAGCATGTATTCCACCCTCCTTCCTCACCCAAATGTTTAAACTACCCCCACACTTAGTCATGAACTACCATTCATGTCACCTTTCTCCATCCCTCACCCATGTTAAAACCCACTTCCCCAACCATCACCCATGTATTAACAACTATGCCATGTTTCTCCCTCCTGCATCCTTGTTAAACCCCCAACCCTCACCCATGCACTAGCATCCATGCCATCTTCCTCCCTCTTGCAGCCATGCTAAAACCAACCTCTAGCCCTTTCCCACCCTCCAGCACCCATTCTACCCTCCTCCCCCTCTCAAATGCTAAAACTACCACATGCTTACTCAAGAAAAATGGAACTCTTGCCTCCAAATGAGCCATACTTAACTGTTCCTTAATAAACAACACTTATGTGTAAAACTGTCTTTTCAATTGCTTTCTTCTTATGGACAACATTCTGTACGGTCCTCTTCATGGAACCAGTAATTTGAGAGTTGTTGCTATTATGCCATGGTCTGTGTACAACAGAATGTTAAACACGAGCTATTGTGGTATGAGACCTATGTTTACAGAATGATATGTGCTTAACCATGACATAGGTAAAACTCCAGATGACTCTGTTTCCCGGAAGAGGCTTGTAACAGGATGCTGCCCACAGAAACATAGCAATACAAAATACAGTTTTTCCCATAATTTTTTATTCAGTAAAATAAGTTACATATGGATCATTTTGGTTTATGGCTAACATTTCTGCAATTGAAAAAATAATAAACAGCTACCAATTAGAACTTCATTGTTTTGTCCTCTTTAAAATTGAAAAATAGACTGCCCCCCGGTCCCAGCACATACTGATGCACCACAAAGTCACAGAAGGTAAATCCAAATATGCATGTTTGCACTTTAACTATAAATAATATGATACGGAAATGACTGGCATGACAGTGTCCCTTTTATGCCAAATTTGGGCCTGTTCTCACTGATGTTAAAATTGCCCAGTATATAAAACTTGTTGACTTTAGACCCTAGCTACAAAGCAGTTTGCCATGAAATGGTGAACGTTTTGGGTGGTATATATTATATAGTCCAAGGTAGTAGATCGAGAAAGGAGAGAGACAACCAAAGTCATCACAGTCTGTAAAAGTTTCCTTTTTGGTGTAGAGAGACTCTGCCCCACACAGTATTTACCAGCCACCACCATCTGAGTTGTCATCACCATCAACATCCACAACATCAATCACTTCAGGATCAGTTTGTATACTCTTGTAGGGATATGAAAATCTTGACTTATTAACTTTAATAAACGTTAACGTGTGTACATTTTCTGGCAGCAGCCTATTTCTGGTGTCTGTCACAATATTGCCAGCTGTACTAAACATGCGTTCTGAAGAGACACTTGTTGCAGGACAACCAAGATGTTTACAGGCTTCATCATACAGCTCTGTACAAATTGACTTTTTTGATCTCCAGTATTCAAAAGGGCATGCATCAATAGGAATAGGCAGTTCTTGCAGGTAACTGCCTACCGTGATGGACAGAGACCACTCAGAAGAGGAATCAGCATAAGCTGATATGGCAGCAATTTTGGAAAGGTTTTGCCACAGATTTAGCTTGCTACTAAGGGTTGAAGAAGTGGCAGTTGTGGAACAACTACTGTTAATGTTTGATGACTTTTTCAGTTCTGTATCCTTTTGTGAAGATGAACCTGCATGTTGTGGTGATGACAACCTGAGGGTACTGTGCATGTCTGTGTTTGACTCCTGTGAGTGCTGCAGCTCATCTAGCAACAGATGTTTGTACTGCTCTATATCATCTGTTTTTGGAAGATGTATAGCCTTGAACCTGGGATCTAAGAGAGTTGCAAGGATGTAGTGTTTTGATTTCGTCATTGCAACTAATTTGTCATTGGTTTATAAGCGCTCACTCATTCTCTTTACGAGATTCCCATGATACAGGTGACATGTTGTCTGAGCTTCAGATCTGTCTTTTTCTATTTGTAGATTTAGAACACTAAGATGATGTGAAATCAGCATTATGAGTGGGATAACCTGACTCACAGATGTGCCTTCAGAAGACATGTCCCTTGTAGCTGTCTCAAAAGAAGCTAGGATGCAGCACACTGTCTCCATTAATTTCCACTGCAGCACAGACAGCATAATGCCATCTTCAATAATGTAACTGGAGCAATACTCATGTACAGCTTGCTTTGCTCCAAAAGGCACTGCAGCATATAAAGCGTTGAGTTCCAAAGAGTGGAAACATTTTGAATCAGCTTTTGCTGGGGCAGTTTTTTTTTTTTTTTGCAGTTCAGACAATGTCCGTATAGTCTTGGTTGAATGTGAAAAGTGAGTCACAAATTTTTTTCAAACAGCAATCATACCATCCACTTGTGATTCATTGCTGAGAAATCCTGTGACAATTAAATGTAAGCAATGTGCAAAGCAAGAAGCATGCATAAATCCTCCATCCTGTACTGCTTTCAAGATGTTGGCTCCATTGTCACTTACTATGAAACCACATTTTAGACCGTGAGAATAAACCCATTCATCAAGGAGGTCATTTAGTTCCTGCAAGATGTTTGCAGCTGTATGACTTTGGCCAAACTTCTTTATATGCAGCAGCACCATCTTCTGGGGTGTCCTTGTTTTTGAAGAACCACAAGAAAATGTGACCCAATGAGTGGTAAGGGACGTGTAATCTATGTTTTGTGTGCTGGTCCACATATCTGTTGTGACATGAATAACCCCACCCTCTGCAGTTTTAAGTGCAAGGATCACTGTCGCATTTAAAGTCTGATAAATGTTTGGTATTTCAACACATGAAAAGTACCTTTGATGAGGAACACTGTAACGAGGCTCTGTAAGTTTCATTAGCTCCCTAAAACCCTCATGATCTACCAAAGAGTATGGGAGAAGGGCTCCAGCTTACAGTTCACCAATTCTGTGATTAAGATGAAGGGTCTTTGGATGATTTTTAGTAAAAGTATTCTTTCTTTCAAAAGCCTAAGATAGTGTTAGTTGTTTACAACATGTCCCTGCTGGTTTATTATACACCACACTTCAATGGGCAGATGGACGCTGGGATGGTGGACTTGGATTTATACATTCAGTACCATCACTGGATGTGCAACTGGTACTAATGGTGCTGGTGTTGGTGGTAATGGTGATCCTAGGGCTGGCATTGGTTCTATCTGCATCAAGTTCAGACAATTCAGTATCCATTTCAGATTCCTTACCCTTCTCACGTGTGATCTGGAAGATGGAGAACATGGGTTTTGGATGATCAAGCAAAAGTGAATGCTTTTTCAGATGGCTTTTAACAGCTGTAGTGCCAAGGCATGATACAACTTTACCACAGCTTACACTCTGTTTACACAGGGAACAAATTGCTCTGCATGGATCAGTTTTACTGGCAGAGAAATAATTCCATACCTCAGATGTGACGTCTTTTGTTCGAGTGCTAGACAGATAACTAAAGACTGTTTGTGTCTTTTCACCTGTCCTAATAGGACCCGGAACATGCTCCTTGGTGCTAGAAGAGTGGGTAGGGAACTTTGATTGGTTTTCATTGTTCGCTGATATAGAAGTGTTGGATTCAATGGATATGTCCTTTTCATTGCCAACAGTGCTGGTTCTATTTGCAACTGCACTACCTGATTCTTTGACAGCAGACTTGCTCTTTTTACTTCGTTGAGGAAGTAATGATATGTCAACAGACACAACAGTGTCAGACTGAGACAAAGAGCTACTGTCTGAGTCAGAGAGGGACTCATTGTCACTTGCATTATTACTGCTTGTCACAGGGATTTTAGCAGCATGAACAGCATACCTTATGGTGCCTCTCCATGTGACCCCAGCAGCTGCACAAGTTTTCTTAAAATGTCCCCCTTTACTACATTTTGTTGTTGCTCATTTGCTGTTTGTTGAATTTCTATCAGGAGAAACATTTTGGTTATTTTTCCTAACACCAGGATTAGCACTACCACCAACACCTGCTCCACCACCAGCTTCATCTATGTTGGTGTCAGCCATAACAGTACCAGTACTGCACACACCCACACCCACACAATTCCTGTGTAAGAAAGCAAGGTGATCTGTGATCGCTGGATACAACTCCAAAATTTGGTTTTGGCTGTATGACACTGTGATACAGTGGACTGAAAGTAATTGATGAATATGACGGTTTGCAACTAAATGATCCCAGGTTCAAGGCTTATAGAATGATTGAACCACTGGACATAGGCATACGCATAGCAGGCTGGGCAAGACTTAAGGTCAATAATTGCAATTCTGAATCTAGCTGAACCACCATATAACTGGCTACTGGGCTTCACACGGTAATGCACACTGGGTAAGGCACAGTGCAGTCAAGGGGCACACAGCAGCAGGGTGATTAGCTGACCACAAGAGATGGAGTTACACACACAAACCAAAGAAAGAGATTTTTCTGTCTCTCTTCCCAACAGGGAAATATATTTTTAGGCTTCTGTCAGGTATTTAAGGATAATGCCACCACACAACTGGCCACTGGGCTTCTCTCAGGGTAATACACACACTGGGTAATAGTACAGTACAGTGCAGTCAAATGACACACAGCAGTAGCAAGGTGGCTGGCTGGCCACCTCACAGAAGATGCAGTGGAGACAAACACAACACCACAGGAGGTTTTTCTTAGGGTGAATGTTTAGTGAAGCCCTCCCCAGCACATTCCTGACTGAGACCCCAGTCCTTCAGACAATTTTTCACTTTGTTGTGGGTGGGACAGGGACTTACTGGGAAATTATGTTTTTCCTTGTTTCCTTTTTGTGGGCTTAGAAGTAACATCAAGTTTCACACAATCAGTAAAGTGTTTTAACTTCTTCCCCAAACAAAGGAAAAACCCAAATATGATCTCTTTCTTTCACCCCTTCCCCAGCCAGGGTGATCTCCCTCCTCCCACGAGTGCCAAGATGTCACACTAGATATAAGATATGTGAAGATTAGAACTCAGCAAGCAACCAGAGGATGAGTGGTACTGTGCAGACTAAGCACGTCTAAGCACGTCTCACACACATAAACAGGCAGGCAGCAGTTTGCAAATGAACTGATTCCTCCAGCTATTTCAATCTGTTTTTCCTCCTGAAAGAGTCCCACTCCCTACTGACTTCACTTCAGTCACAACAAGTTATGCTTTTCGCTCCTTCCCGCCCCCTTTCTTTCCTCAGTTCCCCCGACTCCCCCCTTCCTTTTCCCCACCCTCCAGTTAACTTTTTTTGTTCAGTGGCAGTAAGGTTCCAACAAAAAGCCAAGCAGACATAAGTTCAGAGGACACAGTTGCACAACTGAGAGCACACACACACAGGCTGTGGCTCCTTCTCCACTGTGAGGCTAAGCACACACAGGCTGTGGCTCCTTCTCCACTGTGAGACTAAGACTGAATGGCAATGAAATGGAGTCGCAGCTGCGCAGATTAATTCTTTGTCTGATCCCTCAACTCGCGAGGCTCACTAACTCCTCTCAACCACCACCAGCATCTGATCACATAACAGATGGTCAGGTGGTACACTATGAGTGAGAGTGAGATCGGAAGCGTGAAAGCTGACAACAGCTGCCCCCCCCGACAGTAACACTCAGGACAGGATGGGAGGGGACGGAGAGGGGAGGGGAGGGAATTGAGCTGCATTCTTCAGCTGGTGCCAAGATTGGGAACGGGAACGAGACACAGATGATGCCAGCAGAAAGAAAAAGCACACAAACGTAAGATTTGTTTTGATGATTCGAACCCTTTTGTGAACAATGTAGTGTTCGAGTTCTAAATTAGAACTCGAACACCAGGGTTCGAGGAGGGTTTGAATCTTACTCAAACTAGTTCTGGCAACACTAGTTCTCAAACCCAAGAGAAAGGGGAAGATTATTTTTCAAGTTCATCTAGAGCAGACCAGGACCTTCAAACTATGCCTCATCCTGAAGCTGAATTTCAGCTTCCTAAACGGGTTACTAGGTCTGTTAGAAAACAAAAAGCTCTACCTAAGCAGGTCCTCCTTCAAAATCCCTTCCAAGTTCTCCAAGATGGGGATGCTGGGTCTGAATCGGAAGTGTCCTCTAGGTGTGAGGTTGTCTCAGAAATGGAGTGTGAGGGGGACAATGTGTTGGAAGTAAGGGAAACAAAAAAAATGGGGAGGAAAATAAAAAAGATAAGGAGTAACTCACACTATGTAAGACATGGCTACTTCATGCCTGGCATCTCTTAATGCTAGTAGCATAAAAATCCTAAGAAAAGAGTTGCTGTTTTGACTTTCTGCAAGAATCTCAAAGCTGACATAGTGTTTTTACAGGAGACAAGGCTACAAACCTTACAGGATGTCAACCAAACAAAATAATTTTGGCCTTGGGGACTTTCCTTCTGGACATTTGAGACAGATGTTGCTAATAGCATAAGGGTTTTGTTTAAAGGGACTCAGGTGCAGGTACAAAGGATTGTTGACATTGCACCAGGCAGAGCATTCTTGTTGGATTGTTACATAAATGGGTTTGCCTTAAGGCTGATTAATACAGTACCTATGCTCCACAAAGTAAGGCTGGTAGGGTTGAGTTGTTTGAAAAAATTAAACCATATATTTTACAGAAAAACATATAATTTGCAGAGGGGATATGAATTGTGGGTTGAATTTAAAAATAAAGGATAATATACAAAACAAGTCTAGTGTGACTCTCATGCCCTACAAAACACAATAACGGTGGCAGGGCTGAAGGATGCCTATAAAATACTACATAAAGATAAAGAAGCTACTTATTATAGAAGTGCTTTTGCAATTCGGATAAATGATTTTTTGTGTCTAAATTGTTATAGCCACAAATATTTCAGTTACGTCATTCTGAATTCTCTGATCATGTACTACTAAGGTGTGAGATTTCATTTAAAAATGGACCCCCTAAGTTTCCAGCTGTTAACAGGAGATGGAAGCTGAATGCCACTTTATTACAGCAGCAGGAGGTAAGGCAAAAACTGGATCGGTGGTTTGCTTTTTGGAAGTCAATGGCATTCGTGTATGATGATTGACTGAGTTGGTGGGTAGACACTAAAAAATAACTAAAATAATTCTTTATTGATTATGGGAAATATAACAGTAATATAGAATATCTAAAATATTTGAATTATAGAGACCATTTTTATAAACTAATGTATGTTCTAAATGTTTCCGATAGCTGGATCAAGGCACAACTGGATGACATAAAAAATAACATTTTTTGTTTCAATACAATAGAGCAGTATCTTTGAATGCTGAGTTTAGGTATGGTACCGAGAAGCACCCTTACTCGGACCGCTGTGCTGCCTGTAAAGACAATGTGAACCATAAAGTTATGACGGGATTATATAATAACGAAGGCATTTTAAAAATGTTAAATGTGGAAATTTTAGAAATAATACACTCAGATCTTTTAAACACATTAGGGACAGAACAGGATTTTTTAGGACCATGGGGAAATGATACACCCATTCCTATTCCTAAGCTAGAAGGAAATTTAATAGCAGAGATAGAAGGGCCTGTTTCTGAACATGAAGTTAGAGAGGCTATTGCAAACCTAAAAACAGGGGTCTCTCCAGAGGCAGATAGGTTAACCAATGAATTCTATAAACATTTTATAGAAGGAATTATCTATATTCTCATGCAAGTTTTCAATAATTTGAGTGATGGGGTGGGGCTTTGCAGGAATTTGTCTCAGCAATGGGCTGGAGAAAGTAATGAAAGTGGTGGCGCTGGGAAAGGTAAATGTTGAGTGCACATGGGATGAAGTGACTGAAAGCGAACTGTATGCAGCAGAAGAGGCAAGGAATATAATGGCCAAGGTGGGGATAGCAGAAGGACTGGCTGGAGTGGAACCAAAAAAGGGGAGCTACGTTCTGTCTCAGATGGCACCAGTATGTGGAGCTACAGAAAAGAAAGTACAAAACAAATTGTTTCTGAGACTGTTTGTGTTAATACCTCTGAGTAAGCCAAAGCAGTTAAAGAAACAGTGTGGTACTTCAGGTGTTAATGAAATACAATTGGGTTCCATAGAAGGAAACAATGGCCTACAAGCAATAAATTTACAAAGTATTCAGCAGGAGTCAGTGGCTCATGGAAAAAAGATACAGGGTACAGGGGGAGCTACACAGGCTGTTCAGCAGGTTCTACAAATACCTGACTATGATGAAAACAAATTGATATCAGGTTTAACAGTGGAAGAGACTTTAAGGCAGGCTGGTTGGGTAAGACACTCCAAGGACCAACCCTGGTTGTCACCCAGTAGAGACACTAGGCAGGAAGACTCCCTTGAAATCCCATCTTCCCTGGAACTTATTAACTCCCCGAAATTGTACTCTTAGCCTCCAGACCACAGTGTGGAATTTCCACCACTGGTAGAAATGGAGAGTATGGAAGCCGAGCCTATTCAACAAGATGTTTCTCTTGCACCAGTCTCCCAAAATAACCCTTGGAATAACTACAATACTGCAGTCTCAGGCTCCCTCCGCCCAAGGGAAGCCTGCTCCTCTGATAGAAACTCTCAGCCCAACAATGCCAATCCTCATAGGCCTAAGGCAAGGAAGCAAAATGCAGGGGCATGTACCTTTACAGGCCTGTCCCACACTCCACCAGAACCCGCCAAAAGACAAAATGCTGTTCACATTAAGTACAGAGGAGGTCTGAAAACTTACCCAGACCATATTTATGTGGGTAAAAAGCTCCTAAAAGAAAGCATGGGATTTTCTGCACATGAAATTAACATAGAAACATAGAAACATAGACTTTGACAGCAGATAAGGACCACTTGGCCCATCTAGTCTGCCCATTTCCCTACCTACAGGATAGGCCGAAGATCCTAGATAACTAACAGCCTATTTCTTCCTACCCCCCACAAGAATTGCCTTATGTCTGTCCCATGCATTCTTGAATTCTCCCACAGTTTTAGACCCCACAACCTCCTCAGGAAGGCTGTTCCATGCATTCACTACCCTCTCTGTGAAATAATACTTCCTCACATTGCCCCTGAACGCCCTCCTTCTATCTTTAAATTGTGTCCCCTTGTTCTTGCAAGTCTCTTTTTCTGAAAGATGCTACCTCTTGGACTTTGTTGATTCCACTGAGGTACTTAAAAGTTTCTATCATGTCCCCCTCTCCTTCTTTCCTCAAGGGTATACATATTAAGCTCCTTAGTCTCTCCTCATACGGCTTCTCTTGCAGACCCTGCACCATTTTAGTTGCCCTCCTGGACTGCCTCTATCCTGTCTATGTCCTTGCGGAGATGGGGTCTCCAGAACTGGATGCAGTACTCCAGATGGGGTCTCACCAACTGTCTGTACAGAGGGATAACAACTTCCTGTTTTCTGCTGCTGATGCCTCTCCCTATGCATCCCAGTATACTCCCAGCCCTCCCTACTGCCTTCTCACATTGCTTGCTAATCTTAAGGTCATCTGATATGATTACCCCCAGGTCCCTTTCCTTTTTTGTTGTTGTTACTACCTCTCCCCCATTGTGTATTCTTCCCCTGGGTTCTTGTCTCCCAGGTGCATTATTTTGCACTTCTTTGCATTGAATCCTAGCTGCCATACTTCTGACCATTCCTCCAACCTTGCCAAGTCCCTTCTCATCCTTTCCATGCCTCCTTGTGTATCAACCCTGTTGCAGATCTTTGTGTCATCTGCAAAAAGGCATACTTTTCCTTCCAGTCCCTCTGCCATGTCACTGATGAAGACATTGAAAAGGACTGGATCCAATACTGAACCCTGCGGTACCCCACTAGTAACCCCTCTTTCTTCAGAGTGGACTCCGTTTACAATTACCTTCTGTGTCCTGTTGTGCAGCCAGTGTTTTACCCAGGCTACCACCCTGGGATCCACTCCAAGGCTGGTTAATTTGACTATTAATCTTTTGTGTGAGACTGTGTCAAATGCCTTGCTAAAGTCTAGGTAGGCCATGTTCACAGCCCTCCTTGGTCTACTACTTTGGTCACCCAGTCAAAGAAATCTATTAGATTTGTCTGACATGACCTTTCCGCTGTGAACCCATGCTGCCTTGGGTCCTGTGTCTCACTGGCCTCTAGGTACTCAACTATTCTTTCCTTCAGAAGTGACTCCATCACTTTCCCTACCACAGAGGTCAGACTGACAGGTCTGTAGTTTCCTGCCTCTGTCTTGGTCCCACTTTTGTGAAGGGGAATCACATCCACTTTCCTCCAGTCCTCAGGTACCACACCATCCTCCCATGATTTATTAAAAAGAGTAGCCAGTGGTTTCACTAGTTTCTCCCTTAATTCTTTTAGAATTCTGGGGTGAATTCCATCAGGCCCCATTGCTTTGTCCACCTTCAGTTTTAGGAGTTCTTGCAGAACCCTTTCTTCTGTGAAAGGACTGGGATCAACCCCCCATCAAGAGTGCTTCTGTTAATTGGATTAGGCACTTCCCCCTCCTCTTTTGTGAATAGTGAGCAGAAATATTTGTTCAGTGTTCCTGCTTTTTCACTGTCCCCCTCTGCCCATCCACCGTTCATTCTATTCAGCCTCACTATCCCTCCCTTTGTCTTTCTACACATGCTGATGTACCTATAAAAGGTTTTATCCCCCTTCTTAACTGAGTTGGCTATCTTTTCCTCTTTATGCCTTAATCCAAATGGCAGATGATCCAAATTTTGACATTAGTTTTAAAACACCTGCAGGCCTAGAACTATTTTGGCAGCGATATCAGGGGCTGAGGCATACACTTGAGTGATCAGCATTTTCAGCAATTCCATTCACCAAACTTGCCTTCTGTGCAATTACGGTATTGTTCAAAAATGAAGGGTTGGCAATATCAGACATTCCGTATTGGCTAAGATCAAAGTGCACAGTGCTGGGACTTCCAGACCCCATTATGGAATCAGAAGAACTATGGACAGGAGAATGGTGCATTAGGGTCAGATTACCACAGGTCAACGATTCTATCCAACATTTACCAAGCTGTTTCTACATTGGGAGAGACCATGGGCCAGATATTCAGAAATGTGTGAAAGGCTGGCATAAGTCTGGTGCAGCGCAAATCCGATGCGCCGTGGCATGACAGGAGCCATATTCAGAGGTTGCGCTGTCCGCACTGCACCAGTGCAACCCAGCTGAATATGACACAGTTGTGCCTTGGCGCAATCGAGGATGCACCATGGTGCAACAAGAGGTGCACCATGGTGCAACCACAGGTGTGCCATGGACAGACACAGAAGCCCCAGGGCAACTGTGGGAGCAGAGCAACAAAGAAACAGAGAGGGGCATGGAACAGAGAGGAGACCCAGGGACAAAGCCAGGGAAGCATAGTGACAGGCCATAGGAGGCTACCACCAGCTTGGCACAGCAGGGCGCACACAGACACCCAGACCCCCCCAAGTACACAACAGTGGCACAGACAGTATGCAACAGGGGGTGCCAATGGGGGGATAGAGGGCCACCAAAGGGGCCCCCCACAGGCAGCAGGCTGTGCCCCACTGCATATCCAGACAAGGGCAGGCCACACCCAGGGCCATGCAGCCAAGCAGACACACCCATCACACAACCCTGACAGCCGCCCCAAGGGCACCTCAAGGCACAACCATCGACTCAGTGGAGGGACACCACCACCATGGAACACACTGCAGCACACAGCAATGATCCACAGAAGCACAACACGCATCCAAGCATATGTACACCACATGGACAGGCACTGGGTCACTGCAGCATGGCTCTGCACACCACCTGCAAAGCAGACGCTGACACAGGCAGGTAAGTGAAAAGTAATGTAATGTGCAACACAACTATATACAAGAAAATGTTGTGGGGGAGGGAACAGGAACTGTACAGTGGGATGAGGGACTGGAGGGGGAGGTATGGCTGGGGAAAAAGGGGAACTCCATGCCTGACTAGCGGTGGCCATGGCCTGCCACCCCCTGCTGATGTCGCTGCCTCCTGTCCACCAGGATCAGTCTGCAGACCTGCATCACCACCTCCATTGTTGTTGTTGATGTTATTAGGATAAGCTGCCTCAGAAGCCAACAGTAGAGGGGCCTTCTGTGCCACCGTGGGACACCTAGCACAAGGGACTGGACAGGTGATCAGTGCAATGTCCCAAGGAACCAGGACCAATCACAGTGTGTACTGGGTAGGGAGAACACCCCCCCCGGAGGGCTGGTACAGGCCACCCACAAGGGTGTGGTCCAGTGCCTGCCTGCAACGCGGCACACCACATCAGTGCACAGCTGTGGTCCTCACTGCACAGTGGCCATCTGACTGTGCCATGGCAATTACATGGCACAGTGCCCCAGCAGCACCACAGCAACATCAGTGGCCACCGGGCCCACACCCACCTCACCAGCAGCTGGCACACATGTTCAATGGATGCACCACAGTGGCGGGCACCACACACTGTGTGACACACACAGTTGCCATGGCACACAGTGCAGGTGGCCATGTCCACACCCATGCCTCTGCCAACCCCAATGTCAGTGTGCTGGACAATGTCAGTGCCTACCTGCCTTCTGAGGCCCCACTGGCATCGGAGGTGCTCCTCCACCCTGGGCCACTGCAGCCTGTGTTCCCACCAGCACCACCTGTCTTCTGTTTTCAGGTCCTGGGAATGGAACAGAAATAGGTACACATCAGTAACCTACCACAACAGCTGCCCACCACCCCCAACCCTGTGCACAGGGTGAGCCCCTGCCTGACACATCACACAGAGTGGCAGCGTAACACAAGTGGCAGAGGGTGATGCCACCCTGCAATGCACACAATGGTAGTACACTGCTCTGCAGGACACATCAGGCAGCCTAGCCAACTATACAGTACAGCACCAGGGCACACATGCATGATGGGCTTACTCACCTGGCTGTGGGACAGACCCACGCCTGACGCATGCTTCCAGCTGCCTGAGGCACTCTGGGTCTCTCTGCACCAAGTCCCCATATCGGTGGTGACACTGTTCACCCATCCTGGCTACCCCTGAGCACTGGCCCAGCGAGGCAGCTATTGCCTGCCACACAGCCACCTGGGGATGCTGCAGTGGCGCTTGCCTGAAGAGCTTGGGTGCGTAGTGCTGGACACAGGCCACAAGGCTGGCAAGCTTGACCTGCATCCAGTTTGCCACTCATCCCATTCTCGGCTGTGCCATGCCTCTGGTGTGAGCCACAGAGCAAAATGGCAGCAGGAGGCACATGAGGCCACTGCATGCACTGATGCACAGGCCGAAGGGACATGTGCTGTGTCCACCCATCGCACAGTCATGGAAATGTGTGGCATGGGCATGGTTAGGTAGGGTCACAGGTATGGGGATCACCCAGGGACAGAGGTCACAGCAGGGGTAAGGAGTCGGCTGCCACACAGTGCGCACGTGCACAATAACAGGCATGGCAAACCATGCGCCATGGTTCCTATTGCACAGTGGCCACACAGTGCACAATAGGTGACAGCACACCATCCAGCACATGTGCACTGTGGTCCTGCACACCATGCACATGTGCGCATTGCGCTGTGACTTGCTCTTTAGCAATCCTACTGAGCATGAAGCAAATACGCTATATTCAGCCGCCACATGCAAATGAGCTCATCAGCCAGTGTGTGAGCACTGGGGGAATTAGCATGCCATTGCCATTGCACCAAAGCTCATTTGCATGAGTTACACCATAAAAGTGCCACAGATCTGTACAGGTCATGGACCAGTATTGCATCCTTTTGAGGTAAAACATAGAAACATAGAGGTTGATGGCAGATAAGGACCGCAAGGCCCATCCAGTCTGCCCATTTCTTTTTCTACCTTATAAATGTACCATCAGCCTTTGCTCTGTCAGTGGCCTATCTATTCATACTCATCTGTATTGCTCCATTATGCCTATCCCATGCCTGTTTGAAGCCCTGCACTGTGTTCATATGTAATCCTCTTGTTACCCGGGGTTACTAGAATCCCACTCAGACCTAGTGATAGGCAGGGAAGGCAGCTTGTGAAACTCCAGTTAAATGGATTTCACACTGTCTCACTCTGCTGTCAGTCTCAGCTGAGACTGAGGGATGACATCACCAATAGAACTATCGCAGCTGCATGAGCCACATTGGAATCTGCAGCAAGGTAGTTGGCATAGAACGTTGGGAGGTTTTGAAGTCAGACTTCCATTGGGTGGGAGTCAGTTCAGTGTGAAGTTGGGAGCTTGCTGAGAAAGCAACTCAGTGAAGGCTCTAGGAGCCTCAGCCCTGACAGAGGGCTACTTTTAAGTAGAAGGGTGTGTGTATCCACCTTAAAGAGAGACACAGAAGATAATTGAAGTGGTGGAGACCGCTGTTTTCAGGTCTCAGTGCCTCCTCCCTTCGGGGGGCAGGAAAGAGTTCTCTGCAGATTCCTGGGGCAACCCCCTAGTTCTACTTGTAGAGAAAAAGCTGCCTACATGTTCCAGAGTTTATTTGGGAGAACAAGAAGATTTGTGAGTCACCTGTGGGGCACCTGCAACGTGAGGGTGAGTGTCTGCTCTTGCTAAAAGGGCCTATGTTTTTCACCCTGGAACTTGTGTGACAATGTGGGGATTGAACTACTAAATATTGGGAAGCCTAGAGTAATGGGCTAAGCAAATTAAAAGTAGGTTCAAGTCCAGAGCTTGTTGGGATGCAAATGATATGTAGAGGAGATGTGACAGACGTTTACCCAGAATCTACATGTGAAAGTTTTCAGTAAATGAATTGTTCAGTTTCCAGAGAACTGGCCGGGTATGGGCTGTGGGAGCTGGAGGTGGGTGGCCCCCCATCTTTAGTGACCAGGTCCACCTCTACGGATTTCTTCTGTGGATTTCTACTTTACCTCAGGCACTTGGCCAGTGATAAGGGAAGTACCCAGATGTGGGATTGTAAGGAAAATTCTCTCTAGAAGTCGAAGACTCTAGTGTGGTTTGGGGAGCCACAACAGGATAATTGGTTCATTCCTCAAATGGACCATGGATCAAGTGGTCGGCAGGGGAGCCGGGCCAGTGGGGAAAACCCAAGTAGTGTAAAAGTCAGGCTGTGTACCCAAAGCTGCATGCAAGTCCGGGCTGTGTGTCAGGTGGGTTTAGAGCCTGAGGGCTGGAAATAGTAATAAAGTGTTCTGTTGTCTCTAATCTGCATTACCAGGAAATGTAGCCCCATGGGGGTCCGTCTATGCTTTGTTTGTTCAGCTTGGATGTGAATAAAAGTCACATTAGAGAATCCCATTCCTGGTTCTGGACATTACAGTTATTGCTTCCTGTGTTCAGATTTACTTGGATGCCCCTGTTCAGAGTAGCCAAACCTAGGTCTCCTGTGCCGAGTAACCTCATCCTCGCTGAACCCAGTCCCCACCAGGTACTGCTGTCAGCTTCAACAGCATGCCATCTGTTGTTTTGCTAAAAAGGCAGGGGTGAGGGGTTACACATATCCACCACTTTCTGAGGTAGGCCGTTCCATGCATCCACCACCCTTTCTGTGAAAAATAACTTCCTCACATTACCCCTTAATTGGCCTCCCTCTAATTTCATGCTGTGTCCTCTTCTCCTGCTATTTCTCTTACATTTAAACATGTTAGACTCTTTCACCTTGTTAATACCCTTAAGGTGTTTGAATGTTTCGATCATATCACCTCTCTCCCTCCTTTGCTCAAGGATATACATATTGAGCTCCATTAATCTGTCCTCATATGTCTTCTGATGCAGTCCCTGCACCATTTTGTTGCCCTTCTCTGGACTGCCTCAATTTGGTTAATGTCCTTGTGAAGGTGTGGCCTCCAGTACTGCATGCAGTACTCCAGATGGGGCCTAACCAGTGTCTTGTAAAGAGGGATTATTACCTCCCTCTTACGACTTGTGATACCCCTACTAATACACCCTAACATCTCCCTAGCCTTACCTACTGCTTTAGAGGTCTGCTTGGATGATTTCAGGTCATCGGTGATGATGATGCCCAAGTCTCTATCTTCCTTTGTGACTGCCAGCAACTCCCCTTCCTGCCTGTAGGTGGCTTCAGGGTTTCTCTTCCCTATGTGCATGATCTTGCACTTCTTTGATTTAAATCCAAGTTGCCACTCTTCTGATCATTTGCTAGTTTATCCAGATCTCTTCTCATTCTGCCCACCCCATCTGGATCATCTACTCTGTTGCAGATCTTGGTGTCATCTGCAAACAGACAAGCCTTACCCTCTAGTCCATCTGCAATGTCACTAATGAAGATATTGAAGAGGACTGACCCCAGGACTTATCCCTGAGGTACCCCACTTGTGACTTGCATCTCTTCTGACTGTATACCATTAACCACTACTCTCTGTTTTCTGCCCGTTAACCGGTTTACCACCCAGTTGACCAACTTCTGACCCACCCTAAGCCTACCCAGCTTATTTATTAATCTTCTATGTGGAACAGTGTTGAAAGCTTTGCTGAAGTCAAGGTAGGCGACATCAACTGCTCCCCCTTGGTCCACCATTCTAGTTACCCAGTCAAAGAAGTCTATGAGATTAGTTTGACAGGACCTTCCTTTTATAAACCCATGCTGTCTTGGATCCTGTGCGACTATGGATTCCAAGTGTTGCACTTTCCTTTCCTTAAGGTGTGCCTCCATACTCTTGCCTACTACTGAGGTAAGACTGACTGGTCTGTAGTTCCCTGCCCCCTCCCTGCTACCACTCTTGTGGAGCAGGATCACATGAGCCCTTCTCCAGTCTTCTGAGACCTCTCCTGTGCTCAGAGACTCACTAAACAGTTCTGCTAATGGCTCTGTTAGTGCCATCCTTAGCTCCTTAAGTACCCTGGGACGCATGCCATCAGGTCCCATTGCATTGTCCACCCTGAGCTTAGCGAGCTCTTGTAGGACTCTTTCTTTTGTGAAGGGAGTAGTGCTCACCTCCCTTCCCCCTGTGTCCATGGTGCTGAGCTGTGGGCCCTGCCCTACCTTCTCTTCAATAAATACTGAGCAAAAGTATCTATTTAGGATAGATGCTTTTACAGGGTCCTCCTCCTCATGTGCCCCCTTTTCTCCTTTGAACATAGCAATGCCCCCCTCTGGATTTTCTCCTTTCACTAATGTACAGTATCTATAGAAAGTCTTGTTACCTTCTTTTACTGTTCTTGCTAGTGTTTCCTCAGTTTAGGACTTTGCCTGCCTAACTACCGTCCCTGCTTCCCTTAAGGCAGTTTGGCATGCCTCCCTATCTTCATCCCACTGTGTTTCCTTATATTTCCTGAAGGCCAGCCTTTTGGCTCTGACCTTTTCTGCTACTGTATTTGAGAACCAAAGTGGTTTCCTTCTTCTTTTTCACTTTCTTTTCTGTCTAACACAATGGGATGTTGCTTCAAGTATTGCATCCTTAATGCTTGCCCACTTTACATGTACCCCCTCACCTGTGTTTCTTTTTCCAGGGCTAGCTTAACTCTCTTCACCATCTTATCAAAGTCAGCTCCTCTGAAGTCCCATATTTTTGCCTTGGAATGGGATGATTTAGATGTAGTGGCCAAATTGAACCATAGAATGTGATGGTCACTGGCTCCCAGGTGACCTTGTACCTGGAGATCTGTGATCCCTTTCCTGCTAGTCAGTACTAGATCTAGGATAGCCCTGTCTCTAGTGGGTTGTTGTACCAGTTGTTTGAGGCCCTCCCCCTGCAGGGAATCCACCATGTGTCTAGTTCTGGCAGATGTTCCTGCTGGTATTGACCAATCTGTATCTGGCATGTTGCAGTCTCCCATTATCAGAACCTCCCCTTCAGCTGTCATGTTTTGTGTATCTTCTAACAGTAATGTGTCTATGTCCTCCCCCAATCTAGGGGCCTGCAGACTACCCCAGTTCTTAATGCTGTCCCATTTCCTGTTTCCAGGGTGACCCACAGCTCTTCTGGCTCCTTACGTGTATTCTGAATTTCTGTAGCTTTGATATTGTCATTGACATATAGGGCCACTCCACCCCCCCCCTTTTTTGCACCTCGGTCCCTTCTGAACAGTACATAGCCAGGTACTGAAGTCTCCCAAGTGTGGTTACTGGTAAACCACGTCTCACTAATTGCTACTATGTCTAATTTAGCCTCTGACATTATTGCCTGCAGGTCTGATATTTTATTTCCCAAGCTGTGAGCATTTGTGTACATGATTTTCCATTGGCCAGATTTCGGTGTGTTAGTTGTTGGGTGAGGTTTGGCATTTCCCCTGTGCGTCATATGGGAAGACGGACCTTTTTCCTTACCTGGTGATGCAAATGAACTGCAAACATGCTGAATCCCTGTTTGACCACTAGCTGAGGGGGAGGGGTGTTCTTCCCATTTGACGTATGGGGTGCTGCACCCCTCTCCCCATTTGCTAGTTTAAATATTCTGCAAAGACATCAAACTTCTACCCCAATGCACTGACTCCCTCCTTAGTCAGATGCAGTCCATCAAATTTTAAGAACTTTCGCTCCCAGAACTGTTGCCAGATACCTTCAAATCTGTGTCTTTTTCCTGGCACCAGCCCTTGAGCCACATGTTCAGCTCCCCATCTCCCCTTCTCTGACCTTCCGTCCATCTGCCCCCCTCTCCCAGACTGGTGGAATCTCAGAGAAGGAGATGTCGGACAAAATGGATGATAGTTTGTCACCCAGCCTGATCAGGTGCTCCTTGGTCTCCACAACTGACCGGCTGGTGAGATCATTAGTCCCTATGAGTACCAGGACATCAATGTTTTCTCCTGCTTTTTGATCAATTTTAGCAATGCGGTCAGTGTCTCTCCACGCTGATGTACCTGGGAGACATCTGATCATTACCCCAGTTGAAGATGGGTATCAACTCCCCAAATCATGGAGTCTCCTATGATCAGAAGTTTTTTGGATTTCCCTTTTGCTTTTTTTGTTTTGGTTTCTGATTCGATCGGGTTTTGTTGTGCTAGGTCCTGTGCTGCAGTGTCCTGCTCAGCAGTGTCCTCTGCCCCTTTGTTTGATTTCGGAGATAGAGGCAGATACCTGTTTGTAGTGTTTATATGGTTTTTGGAGGTAATGTGTTGGAGACCACAGATTGATGGGGCACCCGATTTGCCCCTTCTAACCACCTGCCAACCTTCTGGACCAACTATCCTCTGCGGTCGAGGTTCTTCTGTTGGATGTTGGGGAAATGGCAGGTGGTTCTTATAGTGTATTTCCTCTTGAATATGAAATTTGAGGTGCGTAATCTCTGCCCATGCTCCCAGAGCTGAGCCCTAAGATCTCCAAAGGCCCAGCATGTAGAACAGTGTCCTAAATCCTGTAAGACTATCCTTCTGAAAAGTGTTCCACAGTACCTGCATTTAATGATATCCATTCCAGATAAGTTGCTGGGTTTATAACCTGGTCAGAGTAATTAGGTGGAAGAAAATGCAAGTAATGGTTTGATTTTGTTTTTTGTTTTCATATAACTTGTTATAACAAGTTAAATTACTAGTGCCCCTGTAAATGAGCTCACTTTGTGGATGCCCCACTGATCCGCCTCTTCCTGCTGTGCCACAGGAAATGTCACAACTGTGGTACCCTATAAAAGGAGTGCAGTGTGGGGGGTTTGGGATGGGGGTGGGTGGCTGGGCCCTTCCCTGCTGAAAAAGAACCACAGCTGATAGAACAAGGAGGTAAGAGCAGAAACAATCAACAACAAATGCAGTAACCCTGAAAGCTTATTCTAATGTTAGATAAAACTGTAAAACCTGTAAAGCACCACCTGTAATAATTTCAGAGGAGATATACCCTGTAAGAAACACTTTGCTACAGAGAAAAATAAAGCAGTAACAGAAGATATACCTTGCAAAAGACATTTTGAATCAGAAGATTACAGCAGTAATCTGTTAGCACACACCTGTAGGCACACCTTGTAATAATCCAGAAAAAGGTATACCAGCAACAACAACTAGAATCAGAGAAAAATAAAGCAATGAAATGTTAGCAACAAACAGTAGCAATCCCTGTGAGTACAAAATAAAAATAACAACACTGTAAATCTGCTTAGCCAAAAGAAGTCAATCCATTTCCCTTGCTCTGGTGAGGTGGTGAGTTGCACATGCTGCTGGAGTACACTGGCCCAGCCAGCACAGCAGGGGGGATGGAATAGGGTGCTGCTGACACTGATACACTGTGCTGTCCATGTCCACAGGAAGCGACATGTTGGAACGTGAGGAGGACGAGGAGCGTGGGCCTGCTCGAAAGCGCAGGTCCAACTTCTTGAAGGCAGAAGCAGAGGCCCTGTTTGAGGCCTACCTTGACAGGGATCCACTGTTGAGTGGTGCCACGGGCACACCGCTCGCCAAGGCTGGGGCCTGGGAGGAGGTGGCAGCATATGTGAACCAGCAGGGCAGCCACCAGCAGTCAGTGCAGGAGTGCCACAAGAAGGTGGGCATGGATAAATGGCACATTAAGGAGAAGGTGACGACCATCTGTGTGGCCCAGAATGCCACCAGAGGGGAGCCTGCTGATGCGCCAAACTCACAGTGCAGGAGGAGTTGGTGGCAGCCACCATGCACCACAGCACCATGGAGGGTGTGCCTGTTGGAGGATTTCAGATGAGTGGCAGCCCATCACTGCATGGTATGTATGTCGGCCACACACAGCATGCAGTGGATGTGTTTTGGAGGGCGGCACCTGTGGACACTGCATCACTGATACACCTGTTTTCTCTTTCAGCACCAGCACACCTTCATGCAGAGGATGGGGCAGCAGCTGTGGAGGCAGAACCAGCCCCAGTGGACCAGCCATCCACCTCCATGGGCATCCGGGGGCCTGATAGGCTGCAGCACACCACCACTGTTCAGCAGGATGTCCTAGGCATGGGGTTGGATGAGGCCCTGGATGTGTTTCTACAGGATGCCAGTCTCTGCATCCTCTGCATGGAGTCACAGGTCGGGGTGGGGTCTGACACCGATGACAACCTCACCCTAATCCTGGACAGCATGGGTGGTGTTGTGGGGGAGATGCCAATACTTGACACCAACATTGATAGCGTGCCCAATGACCTGACAGCAGTGGAACAGCTGCCTGCCACCACTGCAGGTGCTGCTGCATGCAGTGCCACAGCTGTGCTGTGTGGTGGAGGTGGTGCAGCCACACAGGCACTGGGCAGAGTTCAGTGGCCGAATGGGCAATGGCAGCAGGCTTTCGGAGCCACAGGGCAACTAGACACATGGTCCACTGCTGGGATGCCAACTAGAGACATACCCCATGTGGACCCCACTGTGCAGTGTCCACCTGAGAAGGGGGCTGTGCAGTGTGTCCAATCACCACAGGATGGTCAGCGTCCCACCTGGGTACCCCAGGATGCTGGCCCATTGGCAGAGCACACCTGTTTGCTGCCGGCCTCCGTGGAACAACAGGTGGTACTTGCCATTGGGGTGCGTGCACTGTATGTGGAGGTGCACCAGGCAGCTGAGCAGCATAAGAGGGGCACTGAGCAGCTCTTGGTGGTGATACAGCACATGCAGGAGGCCATAACTGCATCTCAGAATCGCATTGCCAATGTGATCATGGATGGCCTTGCATTGCTTGCTGCCACAGGGCATGGCCGGCCACCACAGACCCCATGCAGTGCACTGTCCATCCCACAATCCTGGTGTAGGGTGACACCCTCACTGTCGATGCTGGGATTGATGTTGGCATCCCAGGCAAGCCTGGGAGGGCCTGTTTGGGTGCCTATGTACCCCTGCAGGGACCTGGTCACGGTCCCGCATTTCAAACCCTTGGGAGCTGTTGCAAACACCCACTGTGGCCGATGAACAGCCTGTGGCTGATGATCGACCTTGGCATGACTGCCCCCATGGCCACAGTGGCCATGGTTCTGTGTGGCGGCCCTGATGTGCATGCCACCCTGACCGCAGTCTGCAGCTGCTGCACTGTGTGTGCATGGGTGGTGTGTGTATGTGTACATATCACTGGTGTTCCACCTGTATGTCACACTGCATGCTGCCTGTGTGCATGCTTGCCCAGCTGCTGGACCATTTGGCATGGGCATGATGAGGGCAGTTATGCACCAGTTGCACCTGTGAACCGGTGTGATGCATCTGATCCCCGCTACTTGCCAGCACCTGAGTGTGTGGGTGCATGTGTGTTGCTGTGTGCTGCTGTGTGCAATTGTGTGTGGTTGTGTGCCACTGACTCCCCTACCCCTGCACCACACCTCTGTGTGTGCAAGCCCATTGCCATGCATGCCCCTGGCTGTGTGCTGTACCTGTGTGTGGCCTTTGCATGGGTTTGGGGCCAGCTACCTGCATGCACCATAGTGCTCCTGTGTGATGGTGCCACATTGCTGCCACACCATCCATTGCAGCTGGGGATCCCTCCATCTGGGGTGAGCTGTCCACCACCCTCTGGCCCATTCCCTCTGTTGTTCCCACTACTGTTACCCTCGTCAGCCTTGAAAGCTATCCCACGGACAATGGCCATGGTGTGCAGTAAGAAGCTGGCCAGGAATAGGCCACAGGGTTTTGAGGGGCTGTACTGTATGGCACCGTAACACCTGTCTAGGCAATGGAAACGTGCCTTCAGCATGCCAAATACATGCTCAGTGATGTTTCATATGCTGGTGTGTGCCTCATTGTAGAGTTCATCTGCTGGGGAAGACAGGTGCCAATAGGGGATGAGCAGCCAGGGCCTCAGTGGATAAGCACTGTCTCCTGTGTGGATAATGACATGGTTAACCCTGTGTCATCCTTTGTTGTGCCCCTTGCCTGTCCCTGGTGACCTCACCAGCACACCCACCCTGCCCTCCCCATCCCACGGCCTGCTCTGCCCATCACCCTTGCCCGTTTCATACTCACCCACTAGGTGGACCAAGGGAATGTCCCCGCTCGAACCTGTGGCACAGCGCAGGGCTGTGCCAGATGAATGCATCATGTACATTCCCAGGGTGTGTGGCACAGACATTGGTGATGTGCCCCTTGTCATCGCACACCACCTGGCAGTTGACACTCGGAAACCCCTTCCAATTGATATAGGCCATACCCTCAGGGCTAGGTGCCATGCAGATACCCACATGGGTGCAGTCAATGGCCCCAAGCACGCCAGGCATAGTACTACCCTGTAGAAGTCCTGCTTGTTGCTGTATGCTCTGCCTGTGTGCTGGTGAAATTGATGTATTCTGAAGCACGTGGCAGCAGAGCATTGAGGAACTGTGTGAGGAGGCGTGATGTGGCCAACTGAGTTATGCATGTGGTGTCCCCTGTTGGTCTCTGGAAGGCGCTCGTGGTGAGCAAGCACATGACAGCTGTCACTTTGGTCTCCACAGACATTGTGTGGCTCCATCTTGTGGGTGCCTGCATCTTCTCACTGCACAGCCTGCAGAGCTGACTCAGAATGGCCCTGTTCAGGTGGTACCGTTCCACAATCTTCATGTCAGAGTAATTCTCAAAGGTGGTGCGGGCATGGTACCACCTGTTCTGGGCATACCATCAACGGACCCTTCCTCGGCCACGTCGCTGTTCTTTCTGCCCCCTCACACCCCTCATTATGGCCTCCAACAGGAAGGGTGCACCATCTATGGCCTCTGATGTCCTGTCTCCCCCTGGGCAGTCAGCTGCTGTGGGCTCTGTACCACCCTGGAGCACTGCCTGGCACTGTGCCTGCCTGTCTCTCTCACTCTCTCTGCCCCTGACTCCCTCTCCACTGTTATCTCTGTCCCTCCCCCTCTGTGGCTGCCTGTGTCAGTCTCTCTGTCTCTCACTCACTCACTCTGTCTCTCTTGGTCTGTCTTTCTGTCTGTCTGTCTGTCCTTCCTTCTTTCTATGTTTTGGCACCTCTCTCTCTCTCTCTCTCTCTCTCTCCATCACCCTCTTGCCTGGTGAAAGTGCTATCTGTTTGCTTGCACCCTGTATTTATAGGCTCAGTTCTGCTCGGTGTATCCTGGTTTTGTTACTCACTTGTGCCATGGTTCCATGGTTGAATATCGCACTGCACCGGATATTCATGGGCATGCCCCCTGCTCTTGTGCCTTCATTCATTATAGTTGTGCATTGGCGCAATAGGATTTGCACTGTACAATGACTCACACCGAACATTGCTCCTTGGCACATGTCCACACTTGCACCGGCGCAACTCAGTTGAGCCATGAGCAACTGGTTTGAATATCCCAGCCCGTGGCTTTATTTTTTTTAAGTAGGCTGACCTAAATCCTGCTTCAGGTGTGATGTGTATAGGCACCACAATAGCGTATGTGACCAAGTGAAGTGTTCCTTATGTGGCAGAACAGGACATTCTGTGATAAACAACCCTACACCAGTTAGTTGTAATCTCTGTGAAAATACTATGCACAATTTTAGGAACTGCCCCATGGCATTCCACAATAATACTTCAAATGAGATGGCCAAAAGGGAAGAGCAAGAAGTTGCTTTTGCTAGAGGTCGACAGCTACATCTATGACCCCTACAGAAACTGTATAATGATACAAATTTTCTTAACAGGTTATATAAACAAGCAAATCTTAAAGATTAAAAACTGTCCTTCTCCAGAACATACATTTTTTAAAGGGAAACTCTCTCTAGCAGAATCAATTTTTTTTTTGTGTCCCAATGGTTGCCAGTAACCCTATTTAAGGTATTACCAATTGAAACAACAGATCATAAATTACTAAAGGTAACCTTTGGGGTACCAAGAAACAAACCTCAGTCTAACTCTATATGGAGACTTAATGTTGCTTCTTTAGAAGATCACGAAGTATAGGCGGAGATCCAGGCTGAGTTAGAGGCAAGGTTTTCTGTATTTGAAATACAAACATATGAATCTCCCAGCAGAAACAGGCCTTATGGTCTATCAAGTTAGTCCATTTGAATGAGCAGCTAGCACACTTATTTTGCAACTGCCCCACTCTCTTCTCTCCCCCTCACCTTTACCCTCATCCCACCATGTCTTGTGCCCTTTTAAAACTGACCACTATGCTACAGAATACCACCTCCTTGGGTAGAGTGTTCCATTTCTCCACTACCTTCTCTGTAAAAAAATGATTCCTCATCTCTCTCCGATATGTTCCACCATCCAACCTAAGACTATGCCCTCTGGTATTCCTTCCTCTCCTCAGCTTAAATATCCCTTCTGTGCCCCTTTTGTTAATCTCTTTCAAATATTTGAAGATATCAGTCATAGCCCCCCGATCTTGCCTCTCCTCCAGAGTGTACAGTACATATTCAACTTAGTCAGCATTTCCTTATAGATTTTTGTCTCCAGCCCCTGGATCATCTTAGTTGCCCTATGCTCACCCACTCCAGCAATCTGATATCCTTCTACAGAAAGGCAATCCAGAACTGCACGTAGTACTCCAAATGTGGCCTGACTAGTGACCTGTACAGAGGCAGGATCACATCCCTGTTTCTGGATGAGATTCCTCTTGCAATACACCTCAGCATCTTGTTAGCCTTAGCTGACACCTTTCTTCACGGAGCGGAGTTGGTCAGGTCACCCATTATGATCATCCCAGGTCCTTCTCCTCCTCTGTGACCTCTATCTGAACCCCAGCAAACTGGTAGCTCCTCCCTGGGTTCCTTGCTCTGAACTGTATAACCTTGCACTTCTTCGCATTGAAGTTCAATTGCTACTTTTCTGACCACTCCTCCATTTTAAATCAGGTCCTTCTATAGCCCCTGCCACCCCTCCATGTTGTCCACCACCACCCCTATCTTGATATCATCTGTGAACAGACTGATATTGCTCCTAACACCGTGTGAGATATCTGATATAAATAACCCAAACAACACCGGACCCAGGACTGGGCACTGCAGCACCCCACTTGTCACCGCCATTGGGGAAGAGAGTGCCCTCACCACCACCACCACCTGTTGCTGCCTCCCCTTCAGCCAGTTCACAATCCAGGTTACCATCTTTGTCCCTGCCCCCACATATTGTAACTTAACCCCCAGCCTCCCATGAGGCACTGAATCAAAGGCCCTGCTGAAGTCTAAATAAGCTCATCTGCTGCATGGCCTTTATCCAGTTCCCTCATTACCCAGTCATATTATTTAATTAGGTTGGTCTGGCAGGATCTTCTAGAGATGAATCCATGCTGCTGACTGCATTGGAGTTCATCTTCCACCAAAAAGGTCACTAGCCTCTCTTTCAGGATTCCTTCAATAAGTTTTCATACAAAGTATGTGAGGCTTGCAGGTCTGTAATTGCCTGGTTTATCCTTTGGACCACTGTTGTGGAGGGGCACCACATGATCCATCCTCCTATCCTGTGGTACGCACCCTGTGTCCAGGGAGGTATTGAATAGGTCTACCAGTATCCCCACCAATACCCCTGCCAGTTCTTGCAGCATCCTGAGATGAATGCCATCCAGACCTGGTGCCTTATCCATCCTTAGTGCCTTCAGATCCTCCAGCACCCTGCCCTCCGTAATTACCCAATCTGTCACCCCTTCCCCCCTTGCCTACCTTCCTCATCCCCTGAGGTAGCTGTCCATTCTTTTTCTTTGTGAATGCAGAAGTACTCATTTTGTGCTTATGCCTGTTCTGCCTCATCTCCACCCACTCCCCATCCTTCTTACTCATTATCTGGTCCCTGCAGCTCATTCTCTCCCTTATGTTTCTGAAAAAGTATTTTTCCCTTTCCCTGATGCCCTGTGCCAGCCTCAGCTTCCTGGAAGTCTTGGCTGCCCTAACCAATCTGGTTACCTCCTTCAACTTATTTGCCTACAAGTCCCTGTCCTTCCCCCCCCACGGGACTTCTTGAACCACCAAAAAGCTGCTTTTTTTGTCCTTACCCCATCCAAAACCACTTTGTTCAGCCAGTTTGGCTTCTTAGCCCAACTCTTCTTGCTTAGTGTCTTGGTACATGACCCAGTAGCCTCAATCAGCCCAAGTTTGATAATATCCCACTTCTGATTTGCACCCATATCAGGCCTAATTTCTACCAGAAGCCTTCCCTGAATTTTATCCATCTTGATAATGTCTGCCCACCTGAAGTCAACCACCCTGGTTCCTTTACCTACAGTCTCACTGTCCATGCTGAGCGTGAACCACACAGATTGATGGTCACTCACAGCTAGTGGATCCTCCACCCTCAGATCCCTCACAGCCTCCCCATTAGTTAGCACTAAGGCCAGAGTGTTTTCCAACTGAGTTGGCCCATTGATCATCTGCACCAGGAAGCTATCCTGGAATACATCCAGTAGCACCTACTCCCTTGCACTTGAGATGGCTAGGGTTCCCCAATCCACTCCTGGTAGACTAAAGTCCCCCACAATCACCATGTTGCCTTCCCTACATACGCTCCTAGTCTGCTAGTATCCTTGTCAAAATCATCTGTCTAAGTTGGTGGTCTGTACACCACCCCCATTCACAGTATCCTACTTTAATAATTAAGGAACTACATCCATAATGCCTCTCTTTTACCATCCTCCCTCTCATCCCTTGCACACCTTTTCCCTTCTCTAATGTAAATTGTCACTCCTCCACCTCTCCCTATTCCTCTGTCTTTTCTATATATTCTATACCATAAGATCATCAGATCCCAGTTATAGTATCGTGTGGCACAAGTCTCCATGATGGCAGCAATGTCCACCATCCCGACAGCTAAGAGAGCCTGTAACTCAGCTGTTTTGTTCCCCAGGCTCCTTGCATTCAGGGAGACCACCCTCCACCCAGTTCCCTTCCTTATGTTAACCTATTCGCCCCTCATCCTGATTCCCCCCCCTGTGGCCCTACCCTGGTATCATCCCTGTTAGCATGAGTGGTTAGCTCATTCGTCTCCCCTATCCGGTGGCCCTGCATACCTGCTGCACACTCGCCTCCCCCCATACCTCGTTTAAATCCACCTGGGATGCTATGCATTCCCCAGCCTTTGTTTCAAGACTCCCTGGCTGACCATTCTCAATTATATGACAATTCTCTATTTTGGTTGCAAGATACTAAAAAAGACATAAAAACAGTATGTAGCCAAATGGCTAAAAATGCCTCTAACAAAAAATATTTTCATTATTTATATTTAAGAAATAACTTGCAAACTCTGATGACACAGGTTGTTGAAACAGGGATGGATCTTTCTGCCAGTATACAAGAAATTAAATCTGAAAAGTATAAATTCCAATATGATAGGGCACAGTCTCTCTTTGTGGAACAAAAATTTGGTATGCAAGGTAGAGCTCAGAATATAAATCTTATGGTAGTTGTAATCAAAGGATTGAGTCAAAGTATATATCTGGGCTCAGATCTGCTTCAAGGACCATCATAGATAATGCACAGGAATTAGACCTAATGGTTGCCACCCACGTATAAAATAGTTTTGGTCAAGCCTCACCAAATCCAGATACGTTTTTCCAGCACTTACATATGAACATGTGAACATACAAGTATGCCAACAGAAACAAATCTTCTGGTCTAGCAACATCTGCACAAGTGTGCAGCTAGCACCCCTAAGCTGCAGCTGCCCCACCCCGTCCCCTTTTGTCTGCCCTCAGTTGTTCTCGGCCTCACCCACCCATACTCTCCCCTATTCTCTGCCAAATGCCCTTTTAAAGCTACCCACAATTTTACATGATATCACCATCTCTCGTAGAGTGTTCCACTTCAAAACCTCTCTCTCTGTGAAGTAATGCCTCCTCATCTCTCTTCTAAATCTTTTCCTCTCTATTCTTAGCCCATGCACTCTAGTGTCCCTTCCCTTCCTAAGTTTAAAAACCCTGTCAACTCCATCCCTGTGGATTCCCCTCAGATACTTGAAAGTTTCGATCATGTCCCTGTATCCCTTCTCTCCTCCAGGGTGTACATATTCAGATCCTCCAGCATGTTCTTTTATTCTGTCCCCATCATTCCCTGTATCATCCTCAATGCCCTGTGCTGCACTATCTCCAGTAGCTTGATATTCTGCTTCAGGTATGGCCTCCAGAACTGCATACAGCACTCCAAGTGCAGCCTGATCAGTGACCTGAAGAGGGGCAAGATCACCTCCCTCTGCCTGGATGAGAACCCCCTCGCTATACACCCCAGTATCTTGTTTGCCTTCATTGCCACTTTCCTGCATTGGGCAGAATTGTTCTTACCCCCTGTTACCATCACCCCCTAGGTCCTTTGCCTCCTCAGTGATCCCCAGCTTCACACACCCTCCAACCAGTATTCTCTCCTTGGGTTCTTTGCCCTGAAGGGCATAACCTTACATTTCTCCACAATGAACCCCAGCTGCCACCTCTCTAACCACTCCTCCAGTTTGGTTAGGTCCCTCTGCAGTTGCTTCCATCCCTCCTCCTTGTCCACTATTGCACTCATTTTGGTATTGTCTGCTAACAGACTTACCTGCTCACCACTCTATGAGCGATGTCTGAGGAATCTCAGAAGGGGAGAACAAAAGCAATTAGTTTCTCCAATAACGAAAGCAGAGTTACATGTTGTCATTTCTGCCTTAAAAATCAAGTCTCTCCATAGAAATATAGAAACATAGAATTTGAAGGCAGATAAGGACCGCGTGGCCCACCTAGTCTGCCCATTTCCCTATCTAATGGTTAAGCTGCAGATCCTAGTTAACCAATAGCCCCAATGGGCTAGCTGGTGAGCTCTATAAGAAAGTCACAGATATTTTGTCTGAACATCTACTAGGTGTCTTTAATGACATTTTGGCAGGAGTAGTACCATTCCCAGCCTCTCTGGTAGATAGTTTCTTAATCTTTTTTCACAAAAAAGATGGTAGAGCTTCCCTAAATAATTGGAGACCAATAAGTCCTATTACCGTAGATTAGAAATGATTGTGTAAAATACTTTGTAATAGATTAGTGAAGGTGGCTCAGGTTGTAATATCTCTGGCACAGGCATGTGCTATTCCTCAAAGGACAATAATAGATAACCTCAAAGGGATAAGAGAAGTTTTAGACTATCCAGATGCTTCTGGTATATTACTGGCACTGGATCAGTCCAACACTCTTGATGCAGCACCTCATGAATATCTTTTTATGGTTCTTAGAACATATGGTATTCTGGAAAATTGTATCAACTGGATTCAAATATTATATAAAAATGCCTCTTCAAGCCCAGTAGTGAATAGGAGGGGAGATAAACATATTAAAATACTCTGAAGTGTAATGCAGGGTTGCCCTTTGAGCCCCCTGCTGTACATCTTTCCTATAGACCCCTTGCTTAGAGGATTAAATACAGCGGGAGATATTAAGCATATCCAAGGGATTAGACATATAGAATTCCCGGTAGCATTAGTGTACTTGGATGACATCACTGTTATGGTAGCAGATCCATTTTCAGATGAGAGGACTCTAGAAACTGTGGCACAATTTTCAGAAATCTCAGGGTCAACAGTAAACAAACAGAAATGTGGAGGTTTAATCATACAAGAGACTGAGATGCAAAAAGGTAATATCTCAGGTATCCAGGGGTCTACAACACCGATTAGAATATTAGGAATCCAGTTTGGTAGCTCTGATCCAGCTACTATAAACTGGGAGGAATCTATAAAAAAGGCTGAAGAAAAAATTGAAAGATGGAAATCTTTTCCAATGAGAAAAAAGGAAAGGGTATTTATTTATAAAACATTCATTATACCACTATTTTTGTTAGTGAGCTATGTTTTCCCATGCCTGTTAAACTTGCCATCAGGACAAAAGTGCTACATTGTAGAATTAGAATAAGCATATCTACAGTAAATCGTATACCAACAAATACATTTCTGTGTTACTTCATTTTAATGTTATTAGCCATTTTGTAACCCTGATTTCCCTACCTGTTCAAAGAAAACCTGTTCCAGTGAAGAGCTGCTGCTGATGTCATCTAGGGACCTTACAGTTTATTCTTCCATGTCAACAAGCTTATAGGACCTGTTTCTCTAAAGCTGTAAAGATCATGTGCAATGGTTTCATAAGTAAAACAGGCAGCATGAGTTAGTAAACATTGCTTTAAAATCTTTGTGTTTCAGGCTTTGTAACAAAACTGACAATATTTTGTCTGGATGCCTTTTTATTGAGGTCCTTTTGCTGAATGCTGGATCATAGCACACTGTGAGGTTTGCAGACTGAATATGTTTCTGATGAAAGGCTGAGCTCATTCACACATATCAGTCAATTGAGACAACTTCTAAGAATGGCAATTTAAAACAATTATCCCATTTCCTTGTCAATGGGGTGGGCAGACTCATCTATGTCCTACTCTAAATTACAATGATCATTTTACCAGAGCTAACACTTCCACCCCTAGTAGGAATTAAAACATATAAGGCCCATATTAAAACATGTTGTGAAGCAGACAATGACAAACAGCAGTAAATTAGTAGCATTCTAACTGGCTTCAGCAGGCCGGAGGCATGCTGACTTAGTATCCAGCAACCCTGGTGAAATGGACCACACAAAAATAGGGTTACCACCTGTCCCTATTTTCACGGAACAGTTCTGATTTGGGCTGCTGTGTCCTGCAGAAAAACATGAAAAATGCTAAATCTCCTGACATTATAGTAGAGAAAATATTTTCTGATTTTCCTCTAAATGTTGCAAAAAACTATAATACCTTAACTAAAATACCTTAAAATAATAAAAAACACAAGAAACAATTGAAAAACTACAACACATAGTCTTAATTCTGATTATTTAGTGAAAACATGTCTGTTGCATTGGTCAATATGACATATAGTCCCACAAAAAATCCGGTTTCAGTAAGAAATGTCCCACTTTGGGCTTCTTAAAAGGTGGTAACCTTACACAAAAATGGCATTAAATAATACAATTTTATTAACTTTGTTACAAAACCTGGAACATATATAGTATTTATAGCAATGTTTACTGACTGGTGCAGTCTGTTTTTACTTGTGAAAACCACTGCACATGATCTTTACAATTCTGGAGAAATGTGTCCTATAAGCTTGCTGACAGTCATTACTAGACTTTGAGGTCCCTACATGACATCATCAGCAGCTCTTTACTGACGCCTGCTTTTATTGCACAGGTAGTGCAATCAAAGTTACAAAATGACTAATAACATTAAAACCAAGTAACATAAAAATCTAGTTTTTGGTATGAGATTTACTGGGAGTCTGCTTATTTGGGTTCTGCAATGTAGCTCTTTTGGCATCAGTGGCTCTTTAAGATTTATAACATTGCATTTAGGTTGATACGGGGTAGTAGATTAAATCCGATTAAAAGAACAACCACGTATTGGCCAGTTAAACAGGGAGGTTTATGTATAATGAATCCAGTAATTTTCTTTTTCACAAATTTTGTATACTCAAACTTATTATCCATATTAACAGGGAAACAGTTGCCCTGGACAGCTGCTCTTCAAGAAAGGTGTAACTATTTTTTGGCAGAAATGGGAAGCACAGAATTGTGGCATGTTTTGGGCCATTCCACAAGGTGTAGCACCGTATCTCTTGGATGTATTTAAAAAAGTGAAAGGATGCAATGTGATACATAATGACTTACTACATATGACCAGAAAGGAGACATATAAAAAAATTCTGTATTCAGAATTTTTGGTCGCACCATGTTTTTTCTTTACCCAGTACCATCAAAATAGAAGCAGTTACTGCCCAATTAACAGAACCAAGAGTCCCTCTGAAGGTTTGGGACACATTATGGTTATGTTGTCATAACTGCCTTAATGTTAGGGGAACCACCACCACCATAAAGGCATGTCATGAAAGAATGTGTTTGTAGCTGGCCCAGTGGCACTGAGGGTTGAGGCACTGGGCACCACACCTTGCACTACGCCAGTGACCTGGGTTCGGGAATGAGCTCAGGTCATTGGGGTAGGCAGGGTAGGACTGGGACTGAGTGTTGGGAGACAGCTCTCCCAGTTCTGGGGTGGGCTGGGGACTCTACACCATGCTGCGGTGACCCCTGGGGATGCCTGGAGGTACCGCAAATGACGGTGCACCTGAGGGGGGATCACGGTGGATGTCTGCACGTATGTGCGTGGATGTCATTGCACCTCCACGATCTCAAATGGGGAGAAATGGGGAAAAATGGCAGCATGGGTCTGTGGCAGCTTGATGGCCACAGCTCCACTGGATGACGATGCCCGGAGACATGTGCCGGTACTGGTTTCCTCGCTGGGTGCAGGGGCTATGGGGAGGCCCCCTTTCACAGGTGTAGTTGCTTCTACCAGCTGGGCATGCATGCTTCGGGGTCAGTATTGGAGTGGAGCAGTGGCTGGATGTGGGGCTGGACTGTGGCTGCAAAGGTGGAAAAAGTGTTAAATGATAAAAAAAAAAAGAATGTGTTTGAAAGTGGGATGTGAGGACCTAGTAGAACACAATGCCCCACTTAGTTTTTGACTGCCCCTATATGGAAGAGTTCTGTTGAAGGCTATCAAATACTTGTTAATATTGCAGTTTCAGAAAATAAATGATGATGTCTGAATTTTTGGACAATATGGGAGGGATTGGGATAAGATCCATAAGGGTACATTGAGAGTTATTATGGCAATAATAAAGTGGGTAATAAGGCAGGTTAGATGCCAGTTTGTGTTACAAAAAAAATATGCGAACCAGCAAGAATTATAGAAAATATATCAAAGGAAATTAAATTAATTGGCTGTAAGGAGAAATCTTCACACCCACAACCTATGTTTAGAGTATAGTGGAGGCATTTAACAAAGGCCGCCTTAGTGGAATCATAGGCATTAGGAGCAGAATGTGTATCGAAGGCAGCACCTGCTGTTTTAACTCAAAGTGACCATTAATGTGTATAGATGTGGAGCTGTCTCAATACTCCTCTTACTCTTGTCTTGACTGAATGAAATTGTATTTGTTTATTTATGGGTAGCATGCTGAGAATAAGGCGAGGAAGTGCAATAAGTAGTAGCAAGCAGTGTTTGTGGAAATATTTATAAAGGCTATTTATCACACTTGCCTTGTACTTATAAGTACTTATAATTTTGTACAGCTTGCACTATAACATGTTTGTTGTATAGTTTGATAAATAAAAAATTCCCCCTACTGTTTTCGAGAAGTGCCTTGGGATCTTTAACATCCACCTGAACTACCACCAGAACAGGCAGATGGGACCCCGGTTTAACGTCTCATCTTTGTCGTTATGACAAGTATGTTAGATAATTATTCTTGTTTGTCTCTCATGAGTCATAAGACATGATTAATTATTCTAAATGTATTTCATAAATATTTAAAGATGTGTGTAAGGATTCTACTCTGGAAGTGTAAAGTCAGGAATAAACGTTCAGTACTAGTTATTACAATATATGTTATTATCTTTTTGTACCCTGTATCAATTGCCTGTTACTGTATTCTTGTTGGTATAAATTTGGAAATAATTTTTAAAGGTCTTAACCCTTAGGCTGCTGGCAGAATTGGAATGTATATGAATTCTGGACTGATATATCAGTCCATGACACAGCAAGGGTTAACACATGAACATAGTGGGAGGTCATGGGAGGTCAATCATGGAAAGCATCTCACAGATGAACAGTGAGGTGGTTCTATAAGTACTAGGCTTATCTATAGGGTGGTGTTCATGGTTCCGTGGCATTAAGGGGGGTTGGGCAAAAGTTATAAAGTTCACATATATGTGTAATATAGTCTGCTTGGATTTGAAGAGTTACCAAGTAGCATCCCAATTTTCTTCCTCATTAAGGCCGTATCTAACACTAGTAGTATTTAATGTGTGTATCCAGTACATTTCTCTGGGTTTGACTCCCTTATTCCAGTCTCTTCCTCTATCTGGAGGACTCACATGCTCAATTCTCCAAAATTTTAAAGAAGAGGGATTGTGGCCTGCTTCCAAGTAGTGGATAGCCACTGGTGACATTTGGTTTCTTAGGCTCATGTTGCTTTTATGTTCAGAGATACGCTGTTTTAATGGTCACATGGCCATGCCCATATAATGTTTGTAACAGGAGCAAGATGGCAGGTAAATGGCATGATCAGTGTCACAAGTGATGTTGCTGTTGATTTTGATGCCTTATTACTGTTACGTTGTTTAAATTATTTTTTTCCGGGAAGTATTATTGCAATGGCAACATCTTCCACATGGCTGCATACCAGGAAGTAGAGGCCCCAGTACAAGTTGTTCAGTTTGTGCAGTTCTGTTCTTTTGCTCTGAGAACCAACCTGTCTTTCATGGAGTTAAAACTTTTGGAAGCTATTATAGGCTTCTGCATTAAGTCAGTGATGCCAGTAAGATTTAGTGTGCCTCAATGTTTGTTTACAATCTGTTTAATACATGTTTTGGCACCTTTACAGGTGTGGCTGGCCATTTCTTTTCATCTGTTGACTATGAGTATCCATTTACCAGCCCCTTACTGATTTATGCTATACTGGGAGGGAACCCACATTTTCTGGATTGTGATAAACCTCTTAAATAACCATGGTACCCACGCAGTGGTACACTTTGATGATGGCCCCCTATATCTGCATAGGACATATAGAAAACACAATTGCACATACCCCAATAATGCAAAGCATCATGGGAAACATACGCAAATCTCCATGAGAGAATTTGGACTGGCTCAACTTTAAGCCGAATTGCATGGTGCCAGTAGGCCACGCAGTGCAATCAGCAGACACGTACATGTGTTTTATCCTCATTTGGACTTGTCAGTGTACCATTTCAATGTTTTTGCCCAGGGGAAGGAGCCAGCCACTCCTTAAGGGGGATGTTATTTGTTTGGGTCATGGGCAGTCAAAAATAGAGAAGGGAAATAACTGCAAAAGGACCTCAGAGCAAACATCCTGAGGCATGGGTTATCCCACAGGATATTGGCCATACAGCCAAATTTTAAAGAAAACACAATTGCACATACACCAATAATGCAAAGCATCATGACCCAGGGAGAGGGAGACAGCCTTCCCTTAAGGGGGATGTTATTTGTTTGTGTCATGGCCAATATCATTCAGGATGACTCATGCCACAATGGCATTTTGCTCTGGGGTTCTTTTGTAGTTCTTTTCAGAACCCTTTCTTCTGTTAAAGGAATGGGATTGGCCCCCCTATCCAGAGTGCTTCTGTTAAGTGGATTAGCTACCTCCCCCTCCTCCTCTTTTGTGAATACTGAGCATAAGTATTTATTCAGTATCCCTGCATTTTTACTGTTCCTCTCTGCCCAGCCACCGTCCATTTTATTCAGCCTCACTATCCCTCCCTTTGTCTTCCTATGCTCCCCAATGTACCAATAAAAGGTTTTATCCCCTTTCTTAACTGAGTTGGCTATCTTTTCCTCAGTTTGGGCCTTTGCTATTCTGACTGCCTTTCCTGCTTCCTTCTGCCTTAACTGGTTCAGTTCTCTGGCTGCTCCTTCTTTGTTTCCTTATACTTCCTAAATGCTGTCTTTTTCTCCCTAACCTTCTGGTGGGGGGTAGGAGGAAGTAGACCCTGCAGCTTATCCATTAGGTAGGGAAATGGGCAGACCAGGTGGGCAAAGTGGTCCTTATCTGCCATCAAATTCTATATTTCAAATTCTATGTTTCCCCGCCACCTCTTGTAAGAACCATAGTGTTTTTTTTTTTGCTTTGATATGCTTATTTGCTTGATATAAAGGCTTGTTGCCTCTGTGATGGCAGTTTTGATGTTTCCCCATTGTTGCTCTACCCCTTCTTCTTTCCGGTCTGCAAGTGCTTTTCTAAGGCACTCTCCCATTTTTCCAGAGTCAGCCCTCCTGGAGTCCAGTACCCTCACTTTTGTATGGCTTGACTCTGCAGCTGAGTTTATCGTGAACCACGCTGTTGTGGTGGTCACTTATTCCCAGATGGCTACCCACTTCTGGATCAGAGATTCTCTCACTGTCCCCATTTGTGAGTATGAGGTCTAAGATTGCTACCTCCCGAGTGGGTTCCAACACTAGCTGTCTGAGGCATGCCCCCTGTAGGGCATTGAGAATGGTCCTGCTCTTTGATGTGGCTACAGCAAAGGTGCTTCAGTTAACATCTTGCATATTCAGGTCCTCCATCACAGTATCTCCCCTTTCTCTGCCATCCTAAGTTTGCCTTCTATCATATCCTTGTCCATTCCCTTCCCCTGAGATGGGGGGGTCTGTATACAATCCCTGTGTGGATTGTGGTGCCATTTCCAGTCTCTAAGGTGACCCACAGTGCCTCATCTCCTCCCTGTTACCTCTTTTGTTCCATTGCTTTTATCTCTTCCCTTACATAAAGAGCTACACCTCCCCTCTTCTACCCTACCTGTCCTTCCTGTAGGTTGTGTACCCTGGTATGATAACTTCCCAGTCATGGTTCTCTGTGTACCATGTTTCTGTGACTGACATGATATCCAGACATCCCTCTTCCATCAAGGCTACCAGTTCAGGGAGCCTGTTGCCCAGACTATGGGCATTGGTAGTCATTACCCTCCATTTTTTTATGTCCTTACTCCTTTTTGCCCTAACCCTGTCCTTATTGCCTTTGTCATTTTCTCCATTTACCCCAGCCCTTCTCCATATCAATGTCTCTATCTTGGTGTTTACCTCACTAACTACCTTGATTTTTTTTTGTGGAGGGCTAGGATTTCTCTGCACCTTTCCAGTGCCTCCCCCCCCCTTGGCCAGTTTAAATGGTTGCCAATGAATAATTTAAACCTACCACCTAGGATCCTGGTTCCCCTCCTGGACAGATGCACACCATCATGTCAGTATAGGCCTGCATGACTCCAGGTGGACCCCCAGTCCCTAAAGAAGCCAAACCCCTGAGCTCTGCACCAGTTTTTTAACCTCTGATTGAATCCCATGGTGTGGAGCACCCTAGCCTCACCCATGCCATAGACAGGCAGCACCTCCAAGAAGGTTACCATGTGTGCTACTTGTATACTTGTACTTGTATAAGGCCCTTTCCCAACTCCACAAACTCTTTCTGCACTGCTCTGATCCCTTTCCCAGCCAGATTAGTTGACCGTATGTGGACAATGACATCAAGCTCTCTCCCCCATTCAGTTACTCCAGCAATCCTGAGTATTCGCTCCCTGTCACTCCACGTCATGGTGCCAGGCAGGCACCTTACCTTTCTCTCCCCTAGTTCTACCCTCCTAACAATGGAGTCCCCCTCCAGGAGTTGTTTCCTTCCCCTGTGGGGTCCCATGCCACCCTTCTGTGGATCTTCTTTGTGGAGGTTCCCAGCATCCTTCTTGGTCTCCACTGCTGTGCCTCCATAGAGGAGCCACACTTTGCCAGAATGGCATATGAATTGTGGAGAGGTACTACTGGAGAGATGCACCTCTGTTCCATCACCCTCACCCTCCCTGAGCCCACTGTGGTCCAACTGCTCCTTTTTCTTGGCAACCTCTGAGGCAATGGCAGTGGCCCTGGTGGTCCCTGGGTGGGAGAGGAGGTCCCCCAAATCCTGGCCAACTTAGCCTGAGATGAGCCACCTCCTCCCTCAGCCCAGAGAGGTGCCTGCAGATGGGACAACACTGTATCCTCCAAAACATCTCTTGGAAGACTGCTACTCCACAGCCACTGCACTGCACCACTCCCATCGTGTCTCATTTCTGGCCCCTTAACTGTTGTTTTGAATTCTTGCTCTTTCCTCTGTTTATTTATTTATTTTTATTTTTCTCCCTACTTACTACCTCCATGTCCTTCATGCTCCTGATCTTCCTTTTCTGAGACAAGAAGGTTCTCTATTTTTCAGTAGTCTCCTTACTTGCTCAGAGTCAGACCTCCAGCAGCTGGGGGGGGGGGCAGAGAGTGACTCTTTTCCTTCTAGGATGGTGAGTCTTTTCTGGCTCTGTGATCAGTCCCTTCCTGCTCCCAAACAGGAAGTTACTGTTGTTAGTCCAGTCCTGTGCCTATAAAAGTAGAACTGGCTAAGGATGGGGTGGTGGGAAGGAGGGAAGGACAGCAACACAGTCCCTGTAGAGAAATATAGTTACAATAGCAGCTCCTTCCTCTTGTTGTTCTCTTCCTGTTCTCTGCCAGAAGCTATATAGGTAATTTTTCAAATCCAAAACACCTGGTTTCCATCTAGCTAAGCCACTCTCCCTGCTTTACAGTTCCTTCTACACCTAGATAATTGCACAGATGACAGTTTTCTTCAGCCAACTCAGCCAAACACCTAGATAACTGCAAAGATAACAATTCACTTCAGCCAACTCAGACAAATACATTCTTTTTTTTGTTTTGTTTTTACCTAAATTGAAGGTACCAGTAGCAGAGATCTAGTCCCAGTAGATAAGTATAGTTATAACAGCAGCTCCTTCCTCTTGCTGGTCTCTGCCTGTTCTCTATATAGATGTGACTCAGTGGTTACCATCCACTGTTCCCACTGAGTTATTATTGTCCAGCTGTCCTTACATTTCATTTCCTCACTCAGCTGTGCCAACACTGCCCTTACGTTACTGTGGGGTGGTGTGACACTTTATAATGTGCTTCTGTATAATAAGGGATCCTTAACTAATTAAAAATCTTCCCATAAAAGTATCTTTAACTCATGCTTTTATTTGCACTGAGTGTGGAGTCAGGACCAAGAAAGATCTTGGTTATCCAAATTTCAGGTATGTATATTACCCAATATTTGGGGTCTTGTTTGTATTATCCATGATTCTAGGGCACACCTGCTTTCCTTATCACAGTGTGATTCTCTTCCTGGTATGACAGCCTCTCCTGATCAGAATTATAATCATCCTATTTTTTAATGAGAACTTACTTGGAATTATTGTCCTACCTGACTTTGTTCCAGCTTCTCTGTCTCCTTCTAAAGAATATGGGTATCCTTTATCATGGCGATGTCACATTTGGTGGATTCCAAATAACTCAGATTTATTTCCTTGTTTGACCAGATGTGAGGTGGTCAAGATTTCACACATGCAATATCAGAACAGAAATTGATATTCTTACCTTGCAGCATGGATTCATTCGGAATGCCTTTTGCCATTGGCCCATCCAAGAAATAGGCCAATGGCATCAGGTCCCGAGTATTAAGAGAGTGAGAGAAACATTAGTTCATGGGTAAGGCCTTTACCTGTTGCATTCATATTACTGTGTACTGCCTCAAACTATCTTTCGATATGCATTACATATCAGAGAGTTTCATAACTTAGTTGTTAAATATAGACCATAACCATACAGGATAGTGACTTAAGACATAATAACCTTATATAAAATATAGAAGCAATAATAACTATAGTAAACAACACCTGGAGCAGTAACCACTGTCATCATGCTTGTTTGAACATGGCCATATAAGAGTAATGGGAAACATGATAAGATGTAACAGAGATGGAAGGTGGGAAAAAGCAGGCAAGTAAAACTCACAGATGCTCTGCTTCATCCCTGTGCGTGTCGATACCTGCATGATAACAATACGAGAGGGAGCATAAGTGTGGATGATGGTAGCTGTTCAGCTCTCATCATCCAGTTAAGTAGTGAACTGCACAGACTTATATGGCTTCACTGATTGCCATGTTAAAGACTAGATAGTTTACTGCAGGTAGGAGGAGTGAACGTCTGTAGAGCACAGATGTTATAGTCACACATAAGTAACTGAGCAGCTCAGGGAGCTATATTACACAGGCCACAATAGATTGCCCATATTTTTATTTATTAATTTAAATTTTTTTTTCCAAATAGATATTTGTATGTCAGCTGGGGGGGGGGGGGTAACAGTGGAGATCTCTTCAGCCCAGTGACCCTACAGTGACTTGATTTTGTAACTTTCATTTCCTTTATACTCTTACAGAAACATGTCAGAAGAGAATTTGGTTTGGGACTTGTCATTTGTGAAAGAAAATTAAGTTGATTCTCCTTCAGACAGCTCATCACAGACTGCAGAGGCAACAGTGTCAATTATTAGTACCATCATGGAATGGGAATTGTTCCGTACCAGTTTGAGCCAATACCCTGACTCAGAACAGGATCAATTTTCTAGCAAGGAAGACATACCTGTGTGATATTTAAAGAGAGGAAATGCTGAGTGGTAATAGTTCACAAGTGAAACCATTGCATTTGTTTAATGCATTTAAACAGCAGTACCACTGGTATATTATAGAAAGGATCTCAGAAATACTTCTTTCTGACTGAATGTCAGAATTCCAACAACCTTACTGTATATTTCATTTTATAGCACTGCTGAATGACATGAATGATGCATTCTGAAATTGAACCAGCATTCATAAACAGTTGGTGACTGACCTACTATATTATAAAAGTACATTTTAAATGACAAAATCATGCAAAAGGTGCACTTCAGAAAGTCTTCAATTTTTAATTATTTTTTAAAACAGCAAAAAGGCAATCTCAGGAGTAAGAGTAACATTTAGTTACTGTTCTTCTATGTGCAATATGGCACTGGGTTGCACCTCATACCTCATTACAACCATAGTGGGTGATTAACTGGTCATCTAACACCTGGTCATGCCTTACTGATTAAATAACATCCATCAAACACCAAACAGCAAAGTGGATTCATAGCCAAACTGAACGTATGAAAGTCTTATATGTGACACAGTAATAGGCCCAATTGAATGTGTGAAAGACTATATGTGACACTAGTTTTCTTTCTGTTTGTAGTACTTGTGAGTCACACAGATGACATGAAAACTCAGAACTGTTACTGACCCACTCACTATGTTATATGGTGACACCACTTGTGTAACTGTGCATTACTACAACTGAATGCATAACCATCCTCACTGTAAAACTGAGAAGTTTTGTCACAACCACTGCACATAATGAGTAAAGTCAATTTCCATATCTCAATATACACTTGCAAGGATGCAACCCTGGTGTACATTAACACCGCCTCTGAACATCCATACATTGTAATATATCATATCCGTTTTGTGTAGCGGAACACGCCATCACCAACCAAGCACACATTCTATGTAAGTTGTGCAGACCTTGGTGTGTGGTGGCATTCCCCACCCCACATACATCATGTAAGCTCTCATACCCCTTTTGCGTAGTGTTCGTATCCCTCCTGTCTAACAGTACCTCCCTTGTGACAGGTGGGGGTCCAGTGGGTTAGCAACAGATATTTGTGACATACTTTGGATGGCTGGGTGAGACACTGGACACCACAGATAGGCACAATAAAATATTGTCCTCTTCATTTTGGAGTGATAATAGACAAAATACTCCAATGTACAGTCTGTCAGCATAACCTGTGCAAGACAACACATGATAACATATGATGACTCTGAACTACACTGTAGTAAATTATACACTACAGCACTTTTGGCCCATGAAAAGTCATGTTTTGCAGTGATAGCAAATTGACTCTCAGCATTTTAGCTGTTATTGCAGTGGTTTTGGAAGTAATGTTACACTGATTGACAAAAACATGTACGTGTTGTTATGCAAGTTTGAAGCACTCCTAACCAACGAAATAAAAAAAAAAAACCTCCCCCAAAAAATGTCAAGGATAACTAGTTATTGACAATAAACAAATTCAGCTCAGGGTTACACCTGCATACCATAGTTCAAAGTGATATTCATTTATTACAGTGTGCCATTCTGTACCACTGCAGCTATATGTGCACAATATGATATTTCGTAGGTCATTTTTATACACAATGCATACTAGGTGAAATGTTGTCTGTGTCTCACACACACAAACACTCACACACACACATATATATATATATATATATATATATTATATGCAAAAACTTTCTTAATGCATCATTTAGGGTTAAAACACAAAAACTCAGGAAATGAGACCTTTAGGGTTGCCCCATCCCCCCCTCGTTGACCCGTCCATCATCCCGAGATTGACAGCTGATGGGGTGTGTCATTGGGGTTGTGAGGCCTAAATGTTACCCCATTCTGTCTGTAATCATATTCACAAGCCACAGTAAAGAAGGCCCCTGAGCAAAACCCACCATAGTTTCACCTCAGAAGTCCCCCCGCGGGCCAAGCTTTTAGAATTTGTCTGACCGCAAACTGAAAACAAGATGGCAGCCATCATGATCAAAGAACTCCTCATAATCAAAGATTCTTTGATCATGATCCTGCAAATTCTTTAATCATGAGGCAGGACTAGATGGCCAAAACCCCATTCTTCTTTCGCAAAATAACCATATAAATGTTCCCATCGACTTATAATGGGAACTTAAAAGTTTAATAACTTTTGAATGGATTAACATTCTTTCACCAAATAAAAAGTGGTATGTTCCTTGACCAAAGCTGTTTCAGATGAGCCAAGTCACAGAGTAGCATGCCACATGATGGCAGTGCAACGCCATGGACAAAATCTGAAAAACTGCCCACATAACTAGCGAAAAGTGCATTTTTCAGCATTTTGGGGCACAAAAACCATAGGACTGACTGAAATGAAATTTTGCAGGTCAAGAGATCTACCATGCCCCCCCCCAACCATACCAAAATTTCATGCAAATCCATTGAAAGGGTCCAAAGTTATTAATGCGCAAACATTTGAGTTTAACAAAGAAGTGGCTTCATAACCCTAAATTATAGGGTCACCACCACATCCATATAATGTATTCCATGTCTGAGCATGTTGACATGCCACAGTAAAGGAGAATGGGGTGAGATGTAGGCCTCATGACCCCAATGACACACCCCAGTGTCTGTCAGATTGTAGAGGATAGGGGTGATATGTGTGAGGGAAGGGTTAGGGGTTCAACCCTAAGGCCTCATTTCCTGACATTTTTTGCTTTAACCTAAATGAAGCATTAATGCTGTTTTTTGCATATAATTTCCTTACTTTTTGGAAAAGTGTAATATAAGTAGTAAAAAACACGTATTGGTGGGAGTGTGGAGCCCAGCTCCTACCAAGTTGCCAATTATTGAATAACAATATGCATCTGGGCCCATGCTCCTACTTACGCAAAGCTGCGGAGCCATGCAGCAGCACTATAGGCACCAAACCCTTGGAATAGTAATTTGTGCATATCTTGGGAACTGTAAGAGCAAGAAAAAAATTCTAGCATTATTGTAATCATGACAGTGAGTACTTCATGCAACATCAGAAAGACTCTACCCGTATCTCATATTGTTTCCGGCTATGAGCACCGAAATGCACTGGACAGGAAGTCTTTTAGCACTTATGACAGTAATTTTACAATATCTCATGGACTGTACAATGTATGAACAAAATTCCACTGCAGACTTACTGTACGATGTCAGATCATTTTCCAATGGCTAGATCACCAAAAGGTGATCTAAGCTATCTGTAGCAAAAATTCTGTATCTCACTTCGTTTCTGAGATAACAGCACTGAAAGTCATGACACAAACTGTAATGTAATCCTATGGAAAAAATCTCAAATACGTCATTGAATATCTCTGCAACAAATTATTTCCACAACACCTGTATAGTATAGTGCACATCTCTATGACATCTTCTCAACAGCCTGCAAATTTCAATTTAAAAGACAAAACCATGTCCTAGATATAACATTTTAAAGTTTGAGATTTCCATTGGTTGGAGTGACAGAATTCCACACCTGTTGACATTTTACACACCTAATGACTACAAAGTACATCCATGGCAGTAAGGCTAGCTACCATGAAAATTTCAAGCCACTACCACAATGCAAAACACTGTCAGCAAAATGTAAACTGGGTCATGCCATATCTCCATAAAGAATGGATTTTCGGACACATAAATACCATAATTCACATCTACAGGACATCCAAAACACACCCTTCAAATTTCAAGTTAAAAGACCAAACCGTTTCTGAGCTATTTAATTTTAAAAGTTGTTAAAATTGGGCTATCTGGCCCCTCCAAATCCGACCAGCTAATCCTTCCCTTAGGATCAAAGAATCTCTGATTGTAAGCCTGAAAATTATTTGATCATGAGTTGGGACCAGATAGCCAAAACCCCATTCTTTGTTTGCAAAATAACCATATCAGTTTTCCCATAGACTTATAATAGCAACTTAAAACTATAATAACTTTTGAATGGATTCATATTTTTTCACCAAACAAAAAGCAGCATGTTCCTTGACCAAGCTCTTTCAATGTTCCAAGTTGTAAAGTGTCAGAACACACAACAGCTATGCTGCACCATGGACAAAATCTGAAAAACTGCCCACATAACTGGCGAAAAGTGTATTTTCAGGATTTTGGTGTGCAAAAACCTTAGTCTAACTGAAACTAAATTTGGTATATCAAGAGATCTACCATGCCCCACCACGTATACCAAATTTCTTGCACATCCGTTTAACAGGTCCAAAGTTATTAATGCACAAAAGTTTGAGTTTAACATAGCAGTGGCTTCATAACCCTAAATATAGAGGCGTGCCTGTGCCCCTATAGTAATAGCCGCTAAAAAACATGTACTGGTGTGAGAGGACCCCGTGCTCCCACCAACGTGCCCATTTTTGCATAACAATATGCACCAATGGGAGCGTGGGCCCTCTGGGCCCACACTGCCACTTAGGCATAGCTACAGAGCCATGCAACGTTACTATTGGCCACCGAATGCTTGTAAGAGTAATTGTCCATATCTTGGGAACTGTAACAGTTAGAAAAACAATTCATGTGTCATTGTAACTGTGACAATGAGTAGACCATGCCACAGTCACTGACTGTACCATATCTCACACTGTTTCTGAGCTATAGGTACTGAAAAGCACTGGACAGTCACTCTTTCAACCATTGTGACAGTAAACAACACAAAATCTCATGAACTGTGCAAAGTACAGATAAAATTTCACTGCAGGCTTATTCTACAATTTCAAATCTTTTTCCAGTGGCTAGACCACCTGAAGGTTATTCAAGTCACTAGTAGCGAACGCTTTGTATCTCACTTTGTTTCCAAGATAACAGCGCAGAAAGTTATGACACAGACTGCAGTGTAATCCTATGGGAAAAATGTCAATTATGTCATTGAATATCTCTGCAACAAATTATTTCCCAAATACCTAAATAGCATTGCTCACATCTCTATGACATTCCCTCAACACCCTGCAAATTTCAACTTATCAGACCAAACCATGTCCAAGATATAACATTTTAAAATTTGAGATGTTCATTGGCCAGAGTGGAAGAATTCTGCATCTGTTTACATTTTACACACCTAATGACTGAAAAGTATGTCCGTGGCAGTAAGGCTAGCTACCCTGTAAATTTCAAACCACTAACACAATGCAAAACGCTGTATGCAAAATGTAAACTGCACCATGCCATATCTCCACAGGGACTGTATTTTCTGACCCCTAAGCATCACAGTTTACATCTACAGGACATCCCATCAACATCCTCCAAATTTCAAGTTAAAAGATCAAAATGTTTCCTAGATTTTTAATTTTAAACGTTGTTAAAATTGGGCTATCAGGTCCCTCCAAATCGGGCCATCTAGTCCTTCCTTTGGGGTCAAAGAATCTTTTATTGTGAGCCTTTAAATTCTTTGATCATGAGGATGGACCAGATGGCCGTAAACCCCATTCTTCGTTCACAAAATAACCATATACATTTTCCCATAGACTTATAATATCAACTTAAAACTTGAATAACTTTTGAATGGATTAACATTTTTTTCGCCAAACAAAAGTTGTCATATTCCTTCCCCCAGGCTCTTTCAATGTGCCAAGACACAGAGTGGCACACCACAATGGCCACGCAGTGCCACAGATGAAATCTGAAAAACTGCCCACTTAACTGTCGAGAAGTACATTTTTCAGCATTTTGGTGCTCAAAAACCACATATCCGACCGAAATGAAATTTGGCAGATCAAGAGAGCTACCATGCCCCACCAAGCATACCAAATTTCATGCACATCCATTGAAAAGGTTCAAAGTTAATAATACACAACGTTTTGAGTTTAACATAGAAGTGCCTTTATAACTCTAAATATAGAGGCGTGCATTTGCCCCATAACAATAGCCACTAAAAAGCATGTACTGGAGGGAGAGGGCCTTGTGCTCCCACAAACTTGCCCATTTCTGCATAGCAATATGCATCTGAGGGAGCACGGGACCTCTGGGCCCGTGCTGCCACTTATGAATAGCTACAAAGCCATGCAGCATTCCTAAAGGCCACCAAATGCTTGTAACAGTAATTGTCCATATCTTGGGAACTGTAACAGCTCGAAAAACAATTCAAGTGTCATTATAAATGTGACAATAAGCAGACTATGCCACAATCATTAGCTGTACCCATATCTCACATCGTTTCCGAGGTACAGGCACCAAAAACACTGGACTGGCACTCTTTCAACCCTTATGACAATTATTTCACAATATCTCATGAACCGTGCAACGTATGAACAAAATTACACTGCAGGTGTACTCTACGATTTCAAATCTTTTTCCTGAGGCTGGATCACTTGAAGGTGATCAAAGCCACAAGTAGTGAAAAGTCTGTATCTCGTTTAGTTTCCAAGATAACAGCGCCAGAAGTCATGACACAGACTGCAATGTAATCCTATGGGAAAACTGTCAATTACGTCATTGAATATCTCTGCAAAAGATTATTTCCCTAACACCCAAATAGCATAGTTCACATCTCTATGACATCCCCTCACCACCCTGCATATTTCAATTTAAAAGTTCAAACCGTGTCCGAAATACAGCATTTTAAAGTCTGAGATTTTCATTGGTCGGAGTGGCAGAATTCCACACCTGTTTATATTTTACAAACCTAATGATTGAAAAGTACATCCATGGCAGTAAGGCTAGCTACCCTGTAAATTTCAAGCCACTACCACAATGCAAAACGCTGTCTGCAAAACCTAAACTGCACCATGCCATATCTTTCAAAGAATGTATTTTCTGACACATTAACACCTTAATTGATATCTAAAGGACATCCCATCAACACCCTCCAAATTTCATGTTAAAACACCAAACTGTTTCCGAGATATTTAATTTTAAAGTTGTTAAAATTGGGCTTTCTGGTCCCTCCAAATCTGGCCAACTAGTCCATCCCTCGGGATCAAAGAGTCCTTGATTGTGAGCCTGCAAATTCTTTGATCATGAGGAGGGATCAGATGGGCAAAACCCCATTCTTTGTTCACAAAATAACCATATAAATTTTCCCCTATACTTATAATGGGAACTTAAAACTTTAATAACTTTTGAATGGATTGATATCTTTTCACCAAACAAAAAGCCAATGTTCCTTGACCCAAGCTCTTTCAATGTGCCAAGTTGCAGAACGGCACACCACACAATGGCCATGCAGCGCCATGGACACAATCTGAAAAACTGCCCACATAACTAGTGAATAGTGAATTTTCAGCGTTTCGGTACGCAAAAATGGTAAGTCTGACAGAAACTAAATTTGGCAGATCTGGCAAGACCCACTGTGCATACCAAATTTCATGCACATCCGATGAACAGGTCCAAAGTTATTAATGCACAGAATTTTGAGTTTAACTTAGAAGTGGCTTCATAACCTTAAATATAGGGCACGGCTGCTCCCCTATATTGATAGCCTCTAAAAAGCATGCACTGGTGGGAAAGGTCCCCTTGCTCAACCAACTTGCCTATTTCTGCATAAAAATATACATCTGAGGGAGGGTGGGCCCTCTGGGCCTGTGCTGCCATTTACAAATAGCTACAGAGCCATGCAGCATTCCAATTGGCCACTGAATGCTTGTAACAGTAATTTGTCCATATCTTGGGAACCGTAACAGCTAGAAAAACAATTCAAGTGTCATTGTAAGCATGACAATGAGCAGAGTATGCCACAGTCATTGACTGTACCCATATCTCACATCGTTTCTGAGCTATGGGCATCAAAAAGCACTGGACTTGCACTCTTTCAACCCATGCAACAGTAATTTCACAATGTCTCATGAACCGTGTAACATACGAACAAAATTCCACTGTAGGCTTACTCTACCATTTCAAATTGTTTTCCCCTGACTAGATCGCCTGAAGGTTATCAAAGCCAGCAGTATCAAAAAGTTTGTGTCTTACTTTGTTTCCGAGATAACGGTGCAGAACATCATGACACAGACTGCAATGTAATCCTATAGGGAAAATGTCAATTACGTCATTGAATAGCTCTGCAACAAGTTACGTCCTCAAAACTGAAATAGCATAGTTCATATCTCTAAGACATCCCCTCAACGCCCTTCCAATTTCAATTTAAAAGACCCAACTGTATTTGAGATATAACATTTTACAGTTTGAGATTTTCACTGGTCGGAGTGGCAGAATTCCGCACCTGTTTATATTTTACAAACCTAATGACTGAAAAGTATGTCCATGTCAGTAAGGCTAGTTACTCTGTGAATTTCAACCCACTACCACAATGCAAAATGCTCTCCACAAAATTTAAATGGCACCATGCCATATTTCCACAAAGAATGTATTTTCTGACACCTAAACATCATAATTCACATATACAGGACATTCCATCAACACCCTCTAAATTTCAAGTTGAAAGACCAAACCGTTTTCAAGAAATTTAATTTTAAAAGTTGTTAAAATTGGCCTATCTGGTCACTCCAAATCTGGGCATCTAATCCTTCACTCTGGATCAAAGAATCTTTGATTGTGAGCCTGCAAATTCTTTGACCGTACGGAGGGACCAGATAGCCAAAACTCCATTCTTCGTTCACAAGATAACCATGTAAATTTCCCCATATACTTATAAAGGGAAATTAAAACTTTAATAACTTTTGAATGGAGTAATATTTTTTCATCGAACAAAAAGTACCATGTTCCTTGACCCAAGCTCTTTCAAAGTGCCAAGTTGCAGAGTTACACACCACAGAATGGCAATGCAGTGTAATGGACAATATCTTTAAAACTGCCGACATAACTGGTGAAAAGTGCATTTTTCAGCATTTTGGTGTGCCAAAACCATTAGTCTGACTTAAACAAAACTTGGCAAATCAAGAGACCTACCATGCCCCACCATGCATACCAAATTTCATGCACATCCATAGAAAACATCCAAAGTTATTAGTGCACAACTTTTTGAGTTTAACAAACAAGTGGCTTCATAACCCTAAATATAGGAACGTGCCTGCACCCCTATAATAATAGCCATTAAAAAGCATGTACTGGTGGGAGAGGGCCTCGTGCTCCCACCAACTTGCCCATTTCTGCATAGCAATATGCATCTGAGGGAGTGTGGGCCCTCTGGGCCTGTGCTGCCACTTATGCATAGCTACAAAACCATGCAGCATTCCCAAAGGTCACCAAATGCTTGTAAGAGTAATTGTCCATATCTTTGGAACTGCAACAGCTAGAAGAACAATTCAAGTGTCACTGTAAATGTGACAATGAGCAGACAATGTAACAATCATTATCTGTACCCATATCTTACATCGTTTCTGAGCTACAGGCACCAAAAAGCACTGGACCAGCACTATTTCAACCCCTGCAACAGTTATTTCATAATATCTCATGAACCGTGCAACATACCAACAAAATTCCACTGCAGGTATACTCTATGATATCAAATCTTTTTCCTGTGGCTGGATCACTTGAAGGTGAATATCTCAAAAAGGATTATTTCCCCAACACCCAAATAGCATAGTTCACATCTCTATGACATCCCCTCACCACCCTGCATATTTCAATTTAAAAGATCAAACCGTGTCCGAAATACAACATTTTAAAGTTTGAGATTTTCATTGGTTGGAGTGGCAGAATTCCACACCTTTTTATATTTTCCAAACCTAATGACTGAAAAGTACATACATGGCAGTAAGGCTAGCTACCCTGTAAATTTCAAACCACCACCACAATGCAAAATGCTGTACACAAAACCTAAACTCTGCCATGCCATATCTCCACAAAGAATGTATTTTCTGACACATAAATGCCTTAATTCATATATAAAGAACAACCCATCATCACCCTCCAAATTTCAAGTTAAAAGACCAAACCATTTCCGAGATATTTAACTTTAAAAGCTTCAAAAATTGGGCTATCTGGTCACTCCAAATCTAGCCATCTAGTCCCTACCGTGGGATCAAAGAGTCATTAATTGTGAGCCTGCAAATTCTTTGATTGTGAGGAGGGTCCAGATGGGCAAAACCCCATTCTTTGTTTGCAAAACAACCACATACATTTTCCCCTATATTTATAATAGGAACTTAAAAAACTTTAATAACTTTTGAATGGATTAATATTTGTTCACCAAACAAAAAGCAGCATGTTTCTTGACTCAAGCTCTTTGAATGCGCTAAGTTGCAGAGCGGCACACCACACAATGGCCACGAAGCACCATGGACAAAATCTGAAAAACTGCCACATAACTGGCAAAAAGTGAATTTTCAGCGCTTTGATGTGCAAAAACATTAAGTCCAACCAAAACTAAATTTGACAGATCAAGAGACCTTTTAAGCCCCACTGCACATACCAAATTTCATGCACAACCATTGAACAGGTCCAAAGTTATTAACGCACAAAATTTCAGGTTTAACATCGAAGTGGATTCATAACTCTAAATATAGGGGCACGTCCACGCCCCCATGATAATAGCCACAAAAAGCATGTACTAGTGGAAGAGGGCTCCATGCTCTCTCCAACTTGCCCATTTCTGCATAACAATATGCATCTGAGGGATGGCATGCCCTCTGGGCCTGCACTGCCACTTATGCATAGCTACACAGTCATGCAGCATTCCTAAAGGCCACCTAATGCTAGTAACAATAATTTGTCCATATTGTGGGAACTCTAACAGCTAGAAAAACAATTCAAGTGTCATTGTAATGGTGTCAATGAGTAGATCATGCAACATTACTGACTTTACCAGTATCTCACATTGTTTCCAAGCTATGGGCACTGAAAAATACTGGACAGGCATTCTTTCAGCCCTTGCGACATTAAATTCACAATATTTCCTGAACCGTGCAATGTATGAACAAAATTCTACTGCAGGCATACTCTAGGATTTCAAATCTTTTTCCTGTGGCTGGATCACCTGAAGGTGGTCTAAGACACAAGTAGTAAAAAGTTAGTATCTCACTTTGTTTCCGAGATAACGGCTCCGAAAGTCATGACTCAGCCTGCAATGTAATCCTATGGGAAAAAAGTTAAATATGTCATTGAATATCTCTGCAACAGATTACTTTAACAACAACTAAATAACATAGTTTACATCTCAATGACATCCCCTCAAAACCCTGCAAATTTCAATTTAAAAGACCCAACCATGTCCAAGATATAACATTTTAAAGTTTGAGATTTTTATAGGTCAGAGTGTTAGAATTCCACACCTGTTTATATTTTACAAACCTAATGACTGAAAACTATGTCCATGGCAGTATGGCTAGCTACCCTGTAAATTTCAAGCCACTACCAAAATGCAAAATGCTGTCTGTGAAACATAAACTGTGCCATGCCAAATCTTGCAAAGAATGTATTTTCTGACACCTAAACACCATAATTCACATCTATGGGACATCCCGTCAACATCCTTAAAATTTCAAGTTAAAAGACCAAACTGTTTCGAAGATACTTATTTTTAAAAGTAGTTAAAATTGGACTACCTGGTCACTCCAAATCTGGCCATCAAGTCCCTCCCTCGAGATCAAAGAGTCCTTGATTGTTAGTCTGCATATTCTTTGATCATGAGGAGGGACCAGATGGCCAAAATCCCATTCTTCATTCACAAAATAACCATATTAATTTTCCCATACACTTATAATGGGAACTTAAAACTTTATTAACTTTTGAATGGATTGATATTTTTTTCACCAAACATAAAGTAGCATCTTCCTTGTCCCAAGCTCTTTCAATGTGCCAAGTAGCAGAGCAGCACACCACACAATGGCCATGCAGTTCCATTGACAAATTCTGAACAACTGCCCACATAAATGGCGAAAAGTGCATTTTCGGTGTTTTGGTGCGCAAAAAGCATAAGTCGGACCAAAACTAAATTTGGCAGATCTACCAAGACCCACTGCACATACCAAATTTCATGCACATCCGATGAACACGTCCAAAGTTATTAATGCACAAAATTTTGAGTTTAAGATAGAAGTGGCTTCATAACCCTAAATATAGGGGCACGGCCGCAGTCCTATAATAATAGCCACTAAAAAACGTACTGGTGGGAGAGGGCCCTGTGCTCCCACCAACTTTCCCATTTCTGCATAACAATATACATCTGAGGGAGAGCGGGCACTCTGCGTCTGCACCGCCTCTTATGCATAGCTACAGAGCCGTGACACATTCCTAAAGGCCACCGAATGCTTGTAAGAGTAATTTTTAGATATCTTGGTAACCGTAACAGAAAAACAATTTAAATGTCATTGTAACTGTGACAATGTGTAGATCATGCCACATTACTGACTTTACCCATCTCACACATTGTTTCCAAGCTATGGGCACCGAAAAGCACCAGACAGGCACTCTCAACCCTTGCGACAGTAATTTCACAATATTTCATGAACTGTGCAACGTACAAACAAAATTCCACTGCAGGTGTAGTCTACGATTTCAAATATTTTTTCTGTGGCTGGATCACTTGAAGGTGATCAAAGCCACTAGTAGTGAAATGTCTGTATCTCGCTTCTTTTCTGAGAGAATGGCACAGAAAGTCATGACATAGACTGAAATGTAACCTTATGGGAAAAATGTCAGTTACTTCATTGAATATCTCTGCAACAGATTATTTCCCCAACACCTAAATAGTATAGTTCACATCTCTAGAACATCCTCTCAACACCCTACAAATTTCAATTTAGGGTCAATTTAAAATGTCCGAAATATAACATTTCAAAAGTTTGAGATTTTCATTGGTCGGAGTGGCAGAATTCCACAGCTGTTTATATTTTACAAACCTAATGACTGAAAAGTACATCCACAGCAGTAAAACTAGCTACCCTGTAAATTCCAAGCCACTACCACAATGCAAAACACTGTCCGCCAAACGTAAACTGTGCCACTCCATATGTCCGCAAAGAATGGATTTTCTGATACCTAAACATGATAATTCACATCTATCCAACATCTCGTCAATATCTGACAAATTTCAAGTTAAAAGACCAAACCATTTCTGAGATATTTAATTTTAAAAGTTGTTAAAATTAGGCTATCTGGTCCCTCCAAATCTGGCCATCTAGGCCCTCCCTCTAGATCAAAGAATCTTTGATTGTGAGCCTGCAAATTCTGTGATTGTGAGGAGGGACCAGATGGCCAAAATCCCATTCTTCGTTCTCAAGATAACCATATAAATTTTCCCTTATACTTATAATGGGATCTTAAAACTTGAATAACTTTTGAATGGATTAGTATTTTTTCACCAAACAAAGAGCGGCATGTTCCTTGACGCACACTCTTTCAAAGATCCAAATTGCAGAGTGGCATACCACACAACAGCCATGCAGCTCCATGGACAAAATCTGAAAAACTGCCCACATAACTGGCGAAAAGTGTATTTTTCTGCATTTTGGTGTGCAACAAACATAAGTCCAACGGAAACAAAATTTGGCAGATCAAGAGATATACCATGCCCCACCATGCATACCAGATTTTATGCACATCCTCTGAACATGTCCAGAATTATTAATGCACACATTTTTGAGTTTAACATAGAAGTTGCTTTGTAACCCTATAATAATAGCCAGTAAAAAGTATTTACTGTGGGAGAAGGCTCCGTGCTCCCACCAACTTGCCCATTTCTGCATAACAATAAGCATCTGAGAGATCATGGCCCCTCTGGGCCTGCGCTGCCACTTACGCATAGCTACAGAGCCATGCAGCATTCCTATTGGCCACCGAATGCTTGTAACAGAAATTTGCCCATATCTTGGGAACTGTAACAGCTCAAAAAACAATTCAAGTGTCATTCTAAACATCACAATGAGTGTATTATGCCACATTCATTGATTGTACCCATATCTCACATCATTTCTGAGCTATGGGCATCAAAGGTCACTGGACTGGCACTGTTTCAACCCATGGGACAGTAATTTCACAATATCTCATAAACCATGCAACGTACAAAGAAAATTCCACTGCATGCTTACTCTACCATTTCAAATCTTTTTCCCATGGCTAGATCACCTGAAGGGGATCAAAGCCAGCAGTAGAGAAAAGTCTATGTCTCACTTCGTTTCAGAGATAACGGCGCTGAAAGTCATGACACAGACTGCAATGTAATCCTATAGAGAAAATGTCAATTACGTCATTGAATATCTCTGCAAAAAATTATTTCCCCAATGCCTAAACAGCATAGTTCATATCTCTATGACATCCCCTCAACACCTTACCAATTTCAATTTAAAAGACCAAACTGTGTTTGAGATATAACATTTTACAGTTTTAAATTTTCATTGGTCGGAGAACCTAATAACTGAAGAGTATGTCCATGGCATTAAGGCTTGCTTCCCTTTAAATTTCAAGCCACAACCATGATGCCAAACACTGTCTACAAAAGTAAACTGTGCCATGCCATATCTCCGCAACAAATGTATTTTCCGACACTAAACACCATAATATACATCTGCAGGACATCCTGTCAAAACCCTCCAAATTTAAGTTTAAAGACCAAACCATTTCTGAGATATTTAATTTTAAAAGTTGCTAAAGTTGGGCTATTTGGTCACTCCAAATCTGGCCATCTAGTCCATCCCTTAGGATCAAATAGTCTTTGATTGTGAGCCTGCAAATTCTTTGATCATGAGGAGGGACCACATGGCCAAAACCCCATTCTTTGTTGGCAAAATAACCATATAAATTTTCCCATACACTTATCAATCAATTTATTGGAGAGCAAAATTGAGAGAAAATCTCTCATTTACTAGTGTATCCATCAGTACAAACCATAAAAGTACACACATACATAAAGACACAAATACAAAGATATATTCAGTTACATAAATTCACATAGTGTGAATTATGTGAATTTCAATCTTTAATAACATTTGAATGGATTAATATGTTTTCACCAAACAGAAAGCAGTATGTTCCTTGACCCATGCTCTTTCAATGTGCCAAGTTGCTGAGTGGCACACAACATAATGGCCATGCAGCACCACAGACACAATCTGAAAAACTGCCCACATAACTGGCCAAAAGTGCATTTTCAGCATTTTGGTGTGTAAAAACTGTTGGTCCGACCAAAACTAAATTTGACAGACCAAAAGATGCATCAAGCCCCTCTGCACATACCAAATTTCATGCACATCCATTGAACAGGTCCAAAGTTATTAACGCACAACATTTCAAATTTAACATAGAAGTGGATTCATAACCCTCAATATAGGGGCACGGCGGTGCCCCTATAATAATAGCCATTAAAAGCATGTACTGGTAGGAGAGGGCCCTGTGCACCCACCAACTTGCCCATTTCTGCATAACAATATGCATCTGAGGGATGAGGCACCCTCTGAGCCTGCACTGCCACTTATGCATAGCTACAGAGTCATGCAGCATTCCTAAATACCACTGGATGCTTGTAACAGTAACTTGTCCATATCTTGGGAACCGTAACAGCTAGAAAAACAATTCAAGTGTCATTGTAAGTGTGACAATGTGTAGATCATGCCACATTACTGACTTTACTCACATCTAGCATTGTTTCTGAGCTATGGGCACTGAAAAATACTGGACAGGCATGTTTTCAACCCTTGCAACAGTAATTTCACAAGATTTCATGAACCGTGCAACGTACAAACAAAATTCCACTGCAAGCATACTCTACAATTTCGAATCTTTTTCCTGCAGCTAGATCACTTGAAGGTGATCAAAGCCACTAGTAGTGAAAAGTCTGTATCTAGCTTTGTTTCCGAGATAACAGCACCTAAAGCCATAATGCAGACTATAGTGTAATCCTATGGGGAAAATGTCAATTACATCATTGAATATCTCTGCAACAAATTGTTTCCACAACACCTAAATAGCATAGTTCACATCTCTATGAAATCCCCTTAACACCTTGCAAACTTCAATTTAAAAAACTAATCCAAGTCCGAGATATAACATTTTAAAGTTTGAGATTTTCATTGGTTGGAGTGGCAGAATTCAGTAACTGTTAGTACAAACCTAACGACTGAAAAGTATGTCCATGGCAGTAAGGCTTGCTACCCTGTAAATTTCAAGCCACTGACACAATGCAAAATGCTGTCTGCGAAACATAAACTGTGCTGCACCTTATCTCCACAAAGAATGTATTTTCTGACAGCTAAGCACCATATATTTCACATCTACAGGAAATCCCATCAACACCATCCAAATGTCAAGTTACAAGACCAAACCGTTTCCGAGATATTTAATTTTAAAAGTTGTTAAAATTGGGCTATCTGGTTCCTCCAAATCTGGCCATCTAGTCCCTCCCTCAGGATCAAAGAGTCTTTGATTGTGAGCCTGTAAATTCTTTGATCATGAGGAGGGACCAGATGGCCAAAAACCCCATTCTTCGTTGGCAACATAACCATTTAAATTTTCCTTTATACTTATAATGTCAACTGAAAACTTTAATAACTTTTGAATGGATAAATATTTTTTCACCAAACAAAAAGCAGCATGTTCCTTGACCCAAGCTCTTTCAATGTTGCACGTTGCAGAGTGGCACACCACAAAGCAGCCACTCAGCACCAAGGACAGAATCTGAAAAAGTGCCCACAGAACTGGCAAAAAGTGCATTTTTCAGCATTTTGGTGTGCAAAAAATGTAAGTCCAACCAAAAATAAATTTGTCAGATCAAGAGACCTACTATGCCCCACCACACATACCAGATTTCATGAACATCCATTGAACAGGTCCAAAGTTAATAAACACAAAAGTTTGAGTTTAACATAGAAGTGCCTTCATAACCCTAAATATAGGGGTGTGCCTGTACCCCTATAATAATAGCCACTTAAATGCATGTACTGATGGGAGAGGGCCCCGTGCTCCCACCAGCTTGCCTATTTCTGCATAATAATATGCATCTATGGGAGTGTGGACCCTCTGGGCCTCCGTTGCCACTTATGCATAGCTACAGACCCATGCAGCCTTACTATTGGCCACCGAATGCTTGTAAGAGTAATTGTCCATATCTTGGGAACCATTAAAGCTAGAAAAATGATTCAAGTGTCATTGTAATTGTGACAAAGAGTAGATAATGCTACAATCAATTACTGTACCCATATCTCACACTGTGTAAAAGCTATGGGCACTGAAAAGCACTGGACAGGCAATCTTTCAACCCTTGCGACAATAACTTCACAATATCACATGAACCGTGCAATGTACAAACAAAACTCCACTGCAAGCTTACTCTACCATTTCAAATCTTATTTCCATGACCAGATCACCTGAAGGTGATCAAAGCCAGCAGTAGCAAAAAGTCTGCATCTCGCTTCATTTCCAAGATAACAATGCCGAAAATCATGACACAGACTGCTATGTAATCCTAGGGGAAAAAATGTCAATTAAGTCATTGAATATCTCTGCAACAGATTATTTACCCAACACCTAAACAGCACAGTACACATCTCTATGACATCCCCTCAACACCCCGCCAATTTCAATTTAAAAGACCGAACCGTGTCCGAAATGTAACATTTTAAAGTTTGTGATTTTCATTGGTTACAGTGGCAGAATTCCACACCTGTTTATATTTTACAAACCTAAAGACAGAAAAGTAAACTGTGCCATGCCATATCTCCACAAAGAATGTATTTTCTGACACCTAAACATCACAATTCATATCTACAGGGCATCCCATCAACATCCTCCAAATTTCAAGTTAAAAGACCAAACCGTTTCTGAGATATTTAATTTTAAAAGTTGTTAAAATTGGACTATCTGGTCACTCCAAATCTGGCCATCTAATCCCTTCCTCCCTCAGGATCAAAGAATCTTTAATTTTGAGCCTGCAAATTCTTTGACCGTAAGGAGGGACCAGATGACCAAAACCCCATTCTTTGTTCACAAGATAACTATATAAATTTTCCCTTATACTTATAATGGGATCTTAAAACTTTAATAACTTTTGAATGGAATAATATTTTTTCATCGAACAAAAAGTGGCATGTTCCTTGACCCAATCTCTTTCAAAGTTCCTAGTTGCAGAGTTGCACACCACAGAATGGCCATGCAGCGCTATGGGCAAAATCTTTAAAACTACCCACATAACTGGCGAAAAGTGCATTTTTCAGCATTTTGGTATGCAAAAACTATGTCTGACAAAAACAAATCTTGGCAAATCAAGAGATCTACCATGCCCCACCATGCATACCAAATTTCATGTATATCTGTTGAACATGTCCAAAGGTATTAATGCACAACATTTTGAGTTTAACATAGAAGTGGCTTCATAACCCTAAATATAGGAGCACGATTGCACTCCTATAGTAATAGCCACTAAAAAGCTTGTACTGGTGGGAGAGGGCCTTGTGCTCCCACTAACCTGCCCACTTCTGCATAGCAATATGCATCTGAGGGAGCGTGGGCCCTGTGGGCCTGCGCTGCCACTTAAGCATAGTAGCTACAAAGCCATGCAGCATTCCGAAAGGCCACCGAATGCTTGTAACAGTAATTGTCCATGTCTTGGGGACTGTAACAGCTAGAAAAACAATTCAAATGTCATAGTAAACATGATAATGAGCACACAATGCCACAATCATTGACAGTACACACATATGACATTGTTTCCGAGCTATGGGCACCAAAAAGCACTGGACTGGCACTCTTTCAACCCTTGTGACAGTAATTTCACAATATCTCATGAACTCTTCAATGTACGAACAAAATTCCACTGTTGGTGTACTCTGTGATTTCAAATCTTTTTCCTGTGGCTTGATCACTTGAAGGTGATCAAAGCCACAAGTAGTGAAAAGTCTGTATCTCGCTTCGTTTCCGAGATAACGGCGCCTAAAGTCATGACACAGACTGCAATGTAATCCTAAGTGAAAAATGTCAATTAGGTCATTGAATATCTCTGCAAAAGATTATTTTCCCAACACCTAAATAACATAGTTCACATCTCTATGACATCCCCTCAACATTGCAAATTTCTATTTAAAAGACCAAACCATGTCCGAAATATAACATTTTAAAGTTTGAGATTTTAATTGGTCGGAGTAGCAGAATTCCACACCTGCTTATATTTTACAAACCTAATGACTGAAAAGTACATCCATGGCAGTAAGGCTAACTACCCAGTAAATTTCAAGCCACTACCATGATGCAAAACGCTGTCCGCAAAATGTGAACAGCACCATGCCTTATCTCCACAAAGAATGTAGTTTATGACACTTAAACACTTTAATTCACTTCTAAAGGACATCCTGTCAACAGCCTCCAAATTTCATGTTAAAAGACCAAACCGTTTCCAAGATATTTCATTTTAAATATTGTTAAAATTGAGCTATCTTGCTACTCCAAATCTGGCCATCTAGTCCCTCCCTCTGGATCAAAGAGTATTTGATTGTGAGCCTGCAAATTCTTTGATCATGAAGAGGGACCAGATGGGCAAAACCCCATTCTTTGTTCGCAAAATAACCATATCAATTTTCTCCTATACTTATCATAGTATCTTAAAACTTTAATAACTTTTGAATGGATTCATATTTTTTAACCAAATAGAAAGAAGCATGTTCCTTTGCCTAAGCTCTTTGAACATGCCAAGTTTCAGAGTGGCACACTACACAACATCAACGCAGCACCATGAACAAAATCTGAAAAACTGCACACATGACTGGCGAAGTGAATTTTCAGCATTTTGGTGCGCAAAAACCGTAAGTCTGACCGAAAGTTAATTTGGCAGATCAAGAGATCTACCAAGTGCCACTGTGCATGTCAAGTTTCATGAACATCTGTTGAACAGGTCCAAAGGTATTAGCACACAAAATTTTGAGTTTAACATAGAAGTGGCTTCATAACAGTAAATACAGGGGCATGGTTGTGCCCCTATAATAATAGCCACTAAAAAGCATGTACTGGTGGGAGAGGGCCCCGTGCTCCCACCAACTTGCCCATTCTGCATAACAATGTGCATCTGAGGGAGAGCAGGCCCTCTGGGCCTGAGCTGCCACTTATGCATAGCTATAGAGCCATGCAGAATTCCTAATGGCCACTGAATACTTGTAACAGGAATTTGTCCATATCTTGGGAACCGTAACAGCTAGAAAAACAATTCAAATGTCATTGTAAACATGACAATGAGCAGATTATGCCACAATCATTGACTGTACCTATATCTCACATTCTTACTGAGCTATAGGTAGCGAAAAGCACTGGACCGGCACTCTTTCAACCCTTGCAACAGTAATTTCACAATATTTCATGAACCATGCAACGTACAAACAAAATTCCACTGCAGCTGTACTCTACCATTTCAAATCTTTTTCCCCTGACTAGATCACCAGAAGGTGATCGAAGCCAGCAGTAGCAAAAAGTCTGTGTCTCTCTTCGATTCTGAGATAACGGCGCCAAAAGTCATGACACAGACTGCAATGCAATCCTATGGGAAAATGTCAATTACATCATTGAATATCTCTGCAACATACTAATTCCCCAACACCTAAATAGCATGGTTCATATCTCCATGACATCCCCTCAACACCCTGCCAATTTCAACTTAAAAGACCAAACTGTGTTTGAGATATAACATTTCACAGTTTGAGATTTTCATTGGTCGGAGTGGCAGAATTCCTCACCTGTTTACATTTTACACACCTAACAACTGAAAAGTATGTCCATGGCAGTAAGGCTCACTACCCTGTAAATTTCAAGCCACACCCACAATGCAAAACACGATCTGCAAAAGAAAACTGTGCCATGCCATATCTCCGCAACAAATGTATTTTCTGACAACTAAACACCATAATTCACATCTACAGAACATCCTTTCAACACCCTTCAAATTTAATTTAAAAGACCAAACCGTTTCCATGATAGTTAATTTTAAAAGCTGTAAAAATTGGGCTTTCTGGTCACTCCAAATCTTGCCATCTAGTCCCTACCTCGGGATCAAACAGTGATTGATTGTGAGCCTGCATATTCTTTGATCGTGAGGAAGAACCAGATGGCCAAAACCCCATTCTTTGTTCCCAAAATAAGCATAAAAATTTTCACATACAATTAGAATGTGAAATTAACACTTTAATAACTTTTGAATGGATTAATATTTGTTCACCAAACAAAAAGTGTCATATTCCTTGACCTATGCTCTTTCAATGTGCCAAGTTGCTGAGTGGTACACCAGACAACGGCCACACAGCACCATGGACAAAATCTGAAGAACTGCCCACATAACTGGCAAAAAGTGCATTTTCAGTGTTTTGGTGCACAAAAAACATGAGTCTGACCAAAACTAAATTTGACAGATCAAGAGACCTGTTAAGCCCCACTGCACATACCAAATTTCATGCACATCCATTTAACAGGTCCAAGGTTATTAACACACAAAATTTTGGGTTTAACATAGACGTGGATTCATAATTCCAAATATAGGGGCACAGCCGTGCCCCTATAATAATAGCCACAAAAAGCAAGTACTGGTGGTAGAGGGTCCTGTGCTCTCACCAACTTGCCCATTTCTGCATAACAATATGCATCTGAGGGATGGCATGCCCTCTGGGCCTGCACTGCCACTTTCGCATAGCTACAGAGTCATGCAGCATTCCTAAAGGCCACCTAATGCTTGTAACAGTAATTTGTCCATATTGTGGGAACTGTAACAGCTAGAAAAACAATTCAAGTGTCATTGTAATGGTGACAATGAGTAGATCATGCAACATTACTGACTTTACCCATATCTCACATTGTTTCCAAGCTATGGGCACTGGAAAATACTGGACAAGCACTCTTTTAGCCCTTATGACATTAAATTCAGAATATTTTATGAACCGAGAAATGTACAAAAAAATTCTACTGCAGGCATACTCTAGGATTTCAAATATTTTTCCTGTGGCTGGATCACTTGAAGGTGATCAAAGTCACTAGTGGAGAAAAGTCTGTGATAACAGCGCCGAAAGTCATGACACTGCCTGCAACATTATCCTATGGGAAAAATGTTAATTATGTCATTGAATATCTCTCCAACAGATTATTTTACCAACAACTAAATAACATAGTTTACATCTCTATGACATTCCCTCAAAGCCCTGCAAATTTTAATTTAAAAGACCAAACCATGTCTGAGATATAGCATTTTAAAGTTTGAGATTTTTATTGGTCAGAGTGTCAGAATTCCACACCTGTTTATATTTTACAAACCTAATGACTGAAATCTATGTCCATGGCAGTATGGCTAGCTACACTGTAAATTTCAAGGCACTACCACAATGTAAAATGCTGTCCGAGAAACGTAAACTGTGCCACGCCAAATCTTGCAAAGAATGTATTTTCTGACACCTAAACACCAGGGCCCAGATATTCAAAAGGGTTGCACCATGCGCAAGTCCAAAATGCGCCATTCTGCGATATTCAGCAGGAGGCAGTTACGCCAGTGGCACCAGGTTGCGCAAGAGAGCAATGCAAATGAATGCATGCTCAACAGGAGGGAGGATCCATGCATAACCTGCGAACCCGATATTCAGTCGGGTTGGCGCAGAGTTGTGCATGCGCAACCCCAAGCTGCGCCCGCACAGCTTGAGCCAAAAAAGGCTTAAGTCGAGGGCCACCAGGTGAGCTGCTGCATTGCAGGCGTCAACACAGCAGCTGCCACCCTGGCTGGCCCCCAACTCGCTCCTCGTGCCCCGACCGGCCGATCGCGGGCAGTGCATTCTGTCTCGTCCATCACACATATAATTCATCTCCAGATCCACTAGATGGAATAACAGCTGCTCAATTTCTAGAAAATTAAAACAGAAAGATGAAAATGTGCAAAGTGAATCTGCCTTCCATTCTTTCAAGTCTTCAAGGCACTAAGAATATTGGTATCACAGACACTCTGAAGTGATGACAATGCTGCAAAAGTATAGCACAGCCACATGGTTTATCACACTTAGTTGTGCTGAATATGCCTGGGACAAGCTCATAGGACTGTTGAAGTGGGCAAATTCTGATGTCGATGGCATCTCACTGAATGACTATCATGAAATTTTCACAAGCAGTTCCATGATATTGTGGCTTTCATATTGTCAAGGACAATCCACCTCTTGGTATGTGGAGCATTACTTTTGGAGGACAGAGTATCAAGCATGGGGTGCCCCTCACATCCATATGTTGTTGAGGATCAAGGATGCACCACACATAGGTGAACATGAAGCTGCACAAAGTGTTAGCATTCATCAATAAATATATCACTTGTCACATTCCAGATAGGTATGATAGTCCTACACTATGGAAGTTGGTTCAAAAGTTCCAGTGACATATTTGTGCAAAATACTGCCAGAGAGTATAAGAACAAATCTAATTGGTACACGATGTCACTTTGGATTTCCTAGAAGAGTTTGTCAGGATGGTGTCATGAATGACCTTTTCTCAGCAATGTGACACCACTTGAAGGAAAAAACAACCAAGAGGTATGAGTTACCAGAGATGAGAAAGAGGTGTACATAAATGGCTACAACCCAACTCTTCTCTTAATGTGGCAAGCAAACATAAATGTTCAGTTTGTGGCTGATAATTCATTGGCTCTGGTGCGGTACGTCACTTTATACATAACCAAACTTGAGCAGACTAGCTTGCAAGATCTTTGGGAAGATATTGCCAATTCAAGCAGAAGCCTGGCATCTCAGCTCTGGTCATTGGGCTTGAAGACTCTTTCACACAGAGAATATGGAGCTTATGAAGCCAGTGACCGTTTAATGGGTACACATCTGTACGGGAAGTCTGATGCTGTCCGGTTTCTCAGCATTAACTACAAAGAGAAATGCAAACATGTGCTAATTCCTCATGCAGAAATTGAGGAGCTTGCTGCCACTAGACCTTCTTCAAAACATTATCTTGAAGAATAACCTGATAGACACATACTACCCCCGTAGACAAAGCGACATGGATGATATGTGTCTCTTTCCGAATGGTTAAGTGAGTATGACTTCTAAGCAGATATATCACCTGACTCAACCATGAGTTTACAAGGTCAATGGGTGGATGGTTGTCTCATAAAGAGACACAAGCCATGGCTCATAGACCACTGTAGAGTGCATCTAGGCACATCGGAGGCAGAGACACACTACTTTGCTCTCCTATTCCTATTAGACCCTGGAGGAGTGAGTCTGAATTAAAGGTGACTGTGATACATTCAAGGAAGAATTCAACTGCAGTTACAAGACTTTCAAAGTGAATACTCAGACACATACATCCAGAGACTAGAGGCTGAGAAAGAACAGCTTGAGAAGGCAGAGAAGCAGCTTCAGGAAGACACCTCTCTTAGTTCACAGAAAACCTTGATCAGAAGGACAAGCTGTTCTAGGTGAACCTCTGCCTTAAATGCCCCAGAAGTGCTAATGTCAGAAATTGAGAACAGCCATGGAACATGGAACACACTCCACTGTCAACCCAGCTGACTTGAGAGAAAGACTAAATTAGCAGCAGCATGCAATTCACTCTCAAGTAGTTGGCGCTGTCCAACATGGGCAACAACATGAAACAAAGAAATGTGACTGTCATGACTATAAACCACTACTGATCTTTGTTAGTGGTTCAGCTGGCACAGGAAAGAGTTTCCTTATTGAAGCCATCACTGCTGAAATACAGAGCCTGACAGGGTCATCAATGTCTGTTGCTGTTACTGCTCCCACAGGACTAGCCGCATACAACATTGGTGAAGTTACATTACACCATCTCTTTATGCTGCCAGTGGAACATGGCAGAACTGGAAAGTATCGTAAACTGTCATTTGAGGTTGCATCTCAGCTCCATTCCATGTTCACAAAGATGAAGGTACTCATTGATGAAATCAGCATGGTCTCCAATGTCATGCTTGCCTGTATTCATCTACGTCTATAGGAGATCTTAGGTACTGGTGATGGAGTGCCATTTGGTGGCAAAAGTACTGTGTTGGGAGACCTTTTACAGTTTGCATCTGTCAATGCAGGCATGTATTTACAACTCTAACTGCCAAGCAAGCTAAGAATATTCTTGGTTGCATTGCAGGCTATAACATATGGGAATTATTTACCTATGTTGAGTTGTCTGAGAACATGCACCAAAGATGATCTGGCTTACAAATCACTTTTAGATGAAGCTTGTACAGGTTCTCTATCACCAGAACATGTTTGTATGTTAATGATTGGAGAATCACAGTAGATACCATCCATAGAAACAGCATGTAATGTTTTCAGTGATGTATACTCTACAGGGACACACATAGTGTGTCTTATGCCATGACTAAAGAAATGCACTGAGTTCAACAATCTAATGCTGCAGAGAGAAACCAAGAAATTCTAACTCTGCATGCTGTTTATACACGTTGATGGTGTCATTCTTAGTCGCAACCTAGTAGCAAAGATGACTGAGCTCGACTCAGTGAACTCAAGTCAGATGTTTCACACACAGCTGGCCTGAAGCTGTTCTCACACTTTGTAAGAATGCACGTATCATGCTGCGGCGTAATCTAGATGTAGAACAAGGCATGGTAAATGGTGCCATGGGAAACATCACTGACTTTGTCTACAATGTTCAGAAGACATATATCGAGACACTTGTAGTTCACTTTGACAACATGGAACAGCCTGTACACATAGAAGCGGACCTCATGAAATTCCAGGTATTTAAGGATATCTATGTAAACAGGAAATAGTTTCAATTATGTGTTGCATATGCTGTATCCATTCACAAATCTCAGGGTTTGAGTTTGGATTCAGCAATGGTGGACATAGGTACAGGCATTTTCAAGTATGGCATGAGCTATGTGGCACTTTCACGTGTCCACAGTCTTTCTGAGTTGCACATTATAACTCTAGCACCTCAGAAAATATGAGCTGACAAGTGATGTATTCTTGAGTACAACAGGTTACGTACTCTATATCAGCCACAAATGTCTTTAATACCACTGCCTACATATCTAGCTGTCTCACATCATTCAGTCAAATCTACAGGTGTCAACAAACAGCCACAAGCTTCCAAAGTGATTCAACTCAAAAGAGTTAAGCAAGGTCACAACTTCAAGTAAACATTCACAGCCAGCAATTTGTCAGAAATCAGTTGGTGTAGCTGCGTACTGAGTCTTTGACAACAGCACTAGAGTGAACTGCTATACTAACTCAGCTATGCAAGTATTTCTGCACTGACACACTTTTGCAGGCAATATCTGTTTCACAAAGACAATGCCCTATCAAAGACATTGAAGCAGATAATCAACATGACTTGACCAGTCTCACAATATACAGTCACAAACACCACTTGACAGCTGTTGGGTACATATGATGGATGTAGTACATTTGCTGCTGACATACAGCAAAGACACTAGTGAGTTTATGATGGCTGTCATAAACAACTTGGATGAAGACGGCACCCCAATGTGCCACTACATCAAAGTGTCATATGTCATATGTAACCAAATATGTATGTGTTTCATGTGACCATTCACAGCGTGAAACCACAGAAAACATGCTGTGGATTACTCTTTTTGTCCCTCAAGCCAAAAGTGTCAAATTCCAACAGTTATTTACCAATGCTCAATGTGGTCACTCCTACAAAAGGTGTGGAGGCAGAATCACTCAGTCCATACATCTCAGGAGTTCATCACAGTATCTGTTGCTTATGTTGCACAGGTTCGACTCCAATGGCCTCAGAGTTGACACTCCTATCAGAGATTACACAGCTGGTAGAATAGTCTTCAACCAATCAGTGTTTGACACTCACAGTATAATCTATCACCATGGCCAATCCATGCTTTCTGGCCATTACACCTGTTTACTTAGGTACAGAAGTGGATGGGTAGAGTGTCTACTTATGACAGGAACAGTCATAGAGTCAGTACAATTGTTACCAATCGACTCTCAATAGACCATAGCATTTCAACAAAATGCTATAGTGCCAAGTGCAATTCATGCACTGTGACATCTAAGATCTTGTGCTGGATTAGTGACAACATGGAAGTTGTTGTAGTAGCTTCAATCAGCTCCAACAGTGTTCACAGTCACTAGAGAAACCATGCTTACATGTCTATCAAAGGTTGTACATCTCAAAACAGAGCCCTTACTGCTCTCCTCTTCTGTACATATCATTATTATTGTTACTGTATGATACCCATACATAACAAAGAAGTTGCTGCTAGTTTTAAACTGTTACTCTTTGCAGATAAAGAAAACTTCTCAGTTACCATCGTTAATAACTGAGCAACACGTCTCATTCACCAAACAGTGCACTCTGTCACGAGTTGTCTATCACCACTTGTTTTTTCTAATAACTGTTGACATGTAGATAACATCATTCACTCACCATGCAACAGAGTTTGAACTATGCCTCCTTTACTTGTAATACTGATACTGTGCATATGTAAAAATAACAACCTTTATTCATAATGCAACAAGTTGAATGAAGCAACTGTAAATACCGAACAATTGCATCATATTATTAACTTGATTTTGCCATGACTTTGTAATTACTTGTAAATAATATTTACATTCTTATTGCACCTTGCCATTGTTACTAACTACTTTCATAGTTCTACTAAAAGTATTAGTTTGAGTAAATAACAAATGAATGTTTAACATACAATACAGCACTATACTGATTAAGTTCCAATTGACCATATCTTTGATAAAAACAGCATACCATGCACATTTTTTTAACTTACTAGTTAAGAGGTAACATAGAAGCTAATGTAACAATAGAAAAAAATATTTATTTGTTCCTGTAATAGTATTCCATTTTTTTGTACTTGTCATACAAGTAATTCTAACCTGTGTTAACAATGTTGACAATTGTAAATCAGACACTGTTACTGATCACAACGCACTTCATACCTGTTCCTGACAATATTATGATCGCCTCTATTGAGGGGTCAGGTGAAATTTTCCATATGCCCTAGTCAGTGACATATCACTAAATACCAGTAATCTAATGTCACTGAAATCAGATTTTTAATATTCTATTACTTAAACACTTAGCATATGGTTTTTGCCCACCCCAGGAACATCCACATTATCAGTCACACAATAACAACTAAACATTTCTGTGTCATGTGTGTAATCACTGTTTAGAAGCTCCTGACATACCTTTATTAGCGTAGCACACAAGTAATGGACGACACATAATTAGAACATGCAACTACGTAAATGAATAGATAATATTCTTAACCAAAGTCTCTAAGTTCAGTAGCAAATATATAATGAAGAGCCACAGGTTCAGCTTGAGTATCACAAGTTCAGGAGGAATGTCAGAAAGCACTTCTTCCCACAAAGAGTAGTGAACTCTTAAACATCACTGTAAACACAGAACACCTAATTAAAGACAGTGATCACATAGTAAAGAACCAGGTTTACGCATAGAAGGTAGATAACAACCCCACCATCAAAAGATGGAAGAACACTGCAGGGATAGCAAACACTTAACCTCAAGATGTGTACCCTGTAACACAATCACAATAAATATAACAAATTACCTTCTTATGCTACCTTCTTTCTATACTGCATTATAATATCACATACTTCCTCCAATTCATATAATCTAGTCGCTATAAATGTGACACACTTACATATTTTCCAAGCAATGGTTACACACATACAAGATTCTATTCTGAGACTGATTTTGTAAAAAATACATTCTTAATTGGGCCTTTTTCAGTTTAACCAATTGGCAATAAATCTTTTTAAATCATAACCAGCTGTGTTGATTCTTTACTTAAAATAGCATAATGACATTAGAACATAACTGTTGTCTTTGTTAAGCATGCAAATCAACTGCAACAAATACTGCCACAACTATGTGTCCATGAATTTCTTTGGTTGCTATGCTGCTCACTCAGTATCTGCAACATAGGCAATGATGTGGCAAATTGCATGTCACACTACCCATAATTCCAAAAAGTGTAAAAAAGTCTGCAATGCACTTTCTTTTCCTGTGCCTCTACAGTCATCATGTAGTAATTACTGTAGCAAGGTGCCACACATCAGTACCCAACAGTGCGCGGCTGTGACTATACACTTAGGATGCAGTCGCTGCTATGACTACTTCAAGTTCCTGTCTAAGCTTCTCGACTCCTAACTGTGGTAACTAACTATACCTACAATTACAGAGGTGTGCCATAGATCTCCAGTCCCATATGGTTCCTATAGATAACCAGTCATAGTGCACTACTAATTTTGGGAGGCGCAGCAGCTCTAGCTGCCTAAATCCATGCAAATCCTAACAAAGATAACTTCAGTTTCCCTATAATCAGTGATGTGTAGCATTGACATACAAATACTCACCTGTATTGTGTATGTTCACTGACATGTACATTTCCTGGCTTGTGTTCAGTATCTCCACTTACAATGCAGTACCTACTGTCACATTTGTTGACACATTGCCTGCCTGAATCCATTCAAGTGGCAACTGTGCTAACTGGACTATTCCTGTAATCAGAGAGTTGTACAACTGATGTACATTCCCTATCATTTCATGTGGCTATTTACTTAGGATGCAGCAAATGCTGTGAAAGTGCAGTCCCCATCACATTGTTCACCTCCATGTTGTTTTCTATTCTGTATTGTCAACTCGGTGTACAATGTGTGGGCTAGGTGTTCATATACTGACTTACAGATCTCCTGTAATTCCTAACTAACTAACTTAACTTACATCTACTGTCACTTTACAATCAGACTGCAGTACCTGGTCTAGAGAGCTGTGTGACATTCTATCTAAGCACATGCAGTTGTGACTGTACAGTCAGTATCAGTAACTGGTATGCGTGTGTAAATTGTCTTTGTAAAGCCATAGAAATCCTAAGTGTGCTAAGTTGTGTGTATCAACAATTACAGACCTGTACCATTCATGTTGCTTGCCTCATTCTTGCTGCGGATCGGTACTCATGATGCAGTACAAACTTTGGGGAAGGGGGTATTATCTGTGTCAACTAACACAAACACTAAGTGTCCTAAATTGAGTGTCCCTGAAAATCACTAATGTCTACCATTGATGTCCACACCCTCAGCTCTGATGTGGGTCTCTACTAAGGATCCAGTACCTGGTGTTGCAGTTTGAAGAGACATTACCTGACTGAAGCCATTCAAGTGACAACAATGCTAACTACACTTTACCTGTAATCAGGAAGTTGTACAACTTATCTGCATCACCCTTTTTTCCTCTGGCTCTTCACTTAGCATACAGCAAGTCTATGACTGTTCCTGTTACCATGGCTCTCCCTCCCTCCCTCCTTCCATGTGTGTCTGTTTCTCTGTGTGCAACTGTTGCTCAGGAGGAATATGTGCCACGTGATGTCTTCACACATACTAAAACAGTGGCACCAAACAGAAATGTAAATACACATGGTAGCACAAATCAAAACACAAAGATAACAATTCTGAAAAATACTGAATGTAATAGAGTGACATTAAGCGCGGGGCCCTTGAGACTCATGCTCCTCCACCACAAAACACTAACATCAACAGTACTGAAATATACTAAATGTGAAACAGCGAGACATGGGGCCTTCAAGCCCGCACTCCACCACACAAAACACAAACATATACAGTACTGTATAAAATACAAAATGTACTAGTGATAGGAGCATGGGGCCCTTTGAATACACCTCTCACATAATGCAGCAGGGTGGGTTGGAGGGTGCAAGGGAGGTCAACCCTAACATTCAATTACCTCACTTTTTTTGCAGTGGAACAACCCTAACTGAAGCAGTAAATGGAGTTTTTGCCTCTAATTTCCCTTGTTTTTGAGAATAATAATGAGACGTAGTGAACGTAATGCGGCAGCGAGAGCGCGGGGCCCACCACATAATGAAGTGGGGGTGGGCTGGAGCGGTGCAAAGTGGGATTCAACCCTAACATTGAATTTCCTTGCTTTTGTCACTGTGGAACAACCCTAACTGATACAGTCAATGGAGTTATTTGCCTCTAATTTCCCTTCTTTGTGATAATGATAATGAGAAATAATGAGCGTCATGCGGCAGGGTGGGCTGGGGGGTGCAAAGGGAGGTTTAACCCTAACATTGAATTACCTCACTTTTGTCACGTTGGAGCAACCTAACTAATGCAGTTATTTGCCTCTAATTTCCCTTGTTTTTGAGAATAATAATGAGAAATAGTGAATGTAATGCAGCGGCAGAACTACACATAGTGACATTGTGCCCACAAATGCAAATTGTTATGCACAAGGGGACACAAACAAAACACAAAGAGAAACAGTATTGTAGATACAAATGTGAAATGAAAATGGAAAGGAGTAGCACATGATGCGTAGAAGTGAGCTAAGTGAAACAGATGCGGAACCGCAAATGGAAACAGTAACGTTACAGTAATGTGGCGCACAGTCTAGTTTTTCCACAAAAGCTGCATAAAGAAAGACAGTGAGTACAAAGAATGTATGCATAATGGGCCTGGGCAGGTAAGGAGGACGTGGAATACTAAATTGCTTACATCTCAGGAACTGTATGACATAGAAAAAATTTTAATTTTGTATGAATTATCACTTTCCTGGCTAGTTTTGTGCTTAGCCCCCATTAGGAGGCTAAGCATTTTTCCAACAAAAAGTCTGTATCTTGCACCATTTCCAAGATACGGGCCCTGAAAGGCATGGCGAACACAGTTATGTTATCCTATGGGAGAAAAAGAGAAGTTCGGAGTGCCATAACTTTGCCTCCCTGTAATATTTTTTCACCAAACCACTGAAAGGCACATCTGTGAACTGTTGGCTGTCTTCACTGCAAATTCCAGCCCAAAACACCAAACTGTTATTTTGCAGCAGGGTGCCAAAGGATTGCTGCAATGCGTCAGACGCCATAGTGTTATCCTATGGGAAAAAGCATCAAATTTGGAGTGCTATAACTTTACCACTGTGTAATATTTTTTAAACAAAACAATGAAAGGCACATCTGTGAGATGTCAGCTGCATTCCCTCCAAATTTCAGGGCAAAGCACCAAACTGTTCTTTTGCAGCAAGATGCCAAAGAATTGCTGTCGTTTTCAACAGCCTAGAAAAGTACTGTCGCTATTTGAGACAGCTTTTGCAAATTCATTCAACAGTGTCGCAAGTGTGACAGTACTTTGCAAAACTACCTTTTCCAGAATTTGGAAAAACATATTTCTGGGGTGTTTTACCCCAAAATAAAGACATGGCTAGCATACTCAGGGCCCGACTAGCTGAATACAAAAAGAATTAGGTTGCTAGAGGGTCCCAATTTTAAATGCCAAGCATTTTTCTGATCACTAACTGAAAACAAAATGGCAGATTTGTGACAGTAAAAGGGCCATTTGCGACACTAAAAAGTGCATTTGCGACACTGTCGAACTTTGTTAACCTTTCCCATTGACTTATAATGGGAAATTGTTTTTTGAATAACTTTTGAACCATTTAATATTTTTTCACAAAATCTTCAAAAGACACATTAGGGACCCTGGCCACACATTCCCTGAAGATTTTGGATGGGTTGTGCAAACTGTGCAACCTGTAGGTGCAACCATAGAATTCCAGAAAAAGCGTAAATGCATGTACAGATCATGCTTAATAACAGCAGCTGTATATCCAACAAGTATGAAACTTGGCAGATCCCAAGGTGTTTGGGTCTAGATCATGTATTCCAAATTTTCAGGCAAATACATTGAATGGTTGCAAAGTTATTAAGGTGCAAAATTTTGGGTTTAACATGTAAATGGCTCCTCAACCTAACTATGGTAGCACTACCGTGCTACCATACTATCATATATATATATATATATATATATATGTAGATAGACAGATGTACTCACCAAGGCTACTTTTGGTGTACAGCCAAAGGGCACCCTTCAATCTAGTTGAGATGATCACATTGCAGTTGCTCAAATAGTCTGTCAGAACACATTGGACCAAAAACACAATACTCACAGTCATCATTTTATACTGGTGTATGTATTGAAACACTCCCATTTCACTGTATAAGCACTTGTCAATTTTCTGCAGACATGCAGGCTGCATTTTGGGCCAACAGAAAAAGTCTGAGGACTCTGTGCCACTTCTGTGCACACGACTGAGTGCGCCATCAATTCTGGGGGACTTTGTATGTGTTTAAACACTCCCATTTCACTGTCTAACCATTTGTTAATTTTCTGCAGACAAGCAGGATGCATTTTGGGCCTGCTGAAAAAATCTGGGGACTCTGTGCCACTTTTATGTGTTCTGTATTTGTTGCTGTGAGCTCATGATGTCATGCTGACATTTTCACAATTAAAGCAACAGTGCAAGAATGTTCTCACAGTTTTGAACTGTACTTTTTTATGCTACTTTACACTGCTATGGCCACCACTAGTTACCTCCAAGCCGTGACTTGAATGACATGCTTCTTTTCACAAGTTATGTCTGCTTTCCTTACGTGACGACTTTTTCTCATGTATGAAAAAAAAAGAGGACACCTTTCACTGTTGTTTTCACCAGGTTTGTATATTTTTGCAGCTGCTTTTCAATAAATATTGTTCTGTGCTGTCATAAAACACTGACTGCTGCATAATTGTTAATTTACAACAGAATTGATATATGACAACCAACTGATGCAATGGAGAAAAGCAGAGGAAAACAATAACAAACACCTGGTCAGAAGTTGAACCAATTTAAAAGGAATGCTACTTTCATTATTTCACACATGAAAAAGGTAATACAGCAGACTCACTCAAGTTAGCAAATTCTCATATCATTCCAGTCAGTCAGGATATAAGTAGAGGAACTTATAACATAGCATTAAAAAACATAGCTCAGAGTTATCAACAGATTGTTCTGCTGCTGCATTACAGAGATTCATCACGTTACATAGTAATAGTAATGCACATAACCTAATATGTGGGGGTCTTACTTCCACTGGAATATTTCTTGCTCCACAGAGTGCAATATATATCTGGGAAAACCACCCATAATTTCATTACAGTGTGTCACATGACGGAGGAATTCCTGTTTAGAAAAGCTGCCCACATTCTGCCCCCCTTCCTCAGCAACATTAGGATGTGATGCCAGGGGGAGTGCAGGTGCATGCTGCACTACAGTGAATGTCAGGCACCTATCCCAATATTTCATTATGTTATAAGGTTCACTTTGTCATGAAATGTGGGAACATTTCCACTAACAAGATTTTTCTTACAGGAAACATGCCCACACATTTCAAAACCAATTGACTGTTATAACATAAAGAAAATTCGGAAAGTTGCAGGACAATCGGACGTTCACTGTAATGGAGCATGCACCCACGCTCTCCCTGACATCACATCCTAATGTTGCTGAGAAGAGGTGTAGAATGTGGGCAGCTTTTCAGAATGGGAATTCCTCCATCATGTGATGCACTGTAATGAAATTAGGGGCGGTTTTACACAGAAATGTATAGATTATGTAGATCAAGAAAGATTGACCTGGGAGGGAAAATGTGGATTACTAAGCATCAACAAAGAAAAAGCACACAAAAAGAGTACAACACAACAGTGGGATGGGGGACAGAAAACAATATCTTATTGTGGTCGTGGGATGCTGTGGTGGTCCAGCAGCAAGTGCAGCATTGTTATTATTTGCTGCTGCTGTGCTTCAATGGTACCAACTTGCTGCTGCAAAGCACCCACCCTCACACTGTTCTCCTGGGCTGCCCACACCAAGGTGAGGTCTGACTGTGTTACAGGGACTGTGGTGAGGTCCACTGCAGGAGGAAATCCAGTGAGTTGTGGTGGAGAGGGTGGTGCTGGTGGCTGTTGTGGTGAGGGATGTGGTGCAGCTGCTCCACTGGCACTCCTCCAGCTGTGGCGGCAAGGCACATGTTGTTCATCAGCAGCATCCTCTACCATTGCCACAGAAGGACCAACAGGTGGACATCTGGCCCTTTCCAGGGCAGCCTGCCACTCCACTCTGTGGTGATTCTTCATTTGAGTGCACTGGCTCCTGGTCCCCAAATGTGTCCCCAGGGGGCCATGTGCACCGTCACACCACAGAGGTGGCACACCACCACTGTGCTGTCCCCCCAACACCGTCAAAAAAACTCCCACACTGGGGAGTTGCGGGGGGGGACCGGACACATTCCTTGAATCACCAGTATTTTCCAGGGCCACCTCCTGTGGCTGTGGAGGTGGTGGAGAGGGTGCTGCTGGAGCCCCTACATCTACCAGCGGTGGTGATGGTGGTAGTGGCGCACAAGGTGCATTGACAGCAGCCACTGGTGGCACTGGTGCTGTTGCTTCAGCTTGGGAGGGAACCCCAGAGTCGGGAGCAGTCCAGCCTGACACAACCACCCTGTGTCTGCACTCCCCTGCTCAGAGAGCAGCACCCACAGGCCACTGACTCTCCTTCCAAAGGCTCCATCTCAACTCCTCTGAGTCCCGACAGTCTGACACACACTAACACACACACACACACACACACACCTCAGTCACACATGCACAAAACAAAACTTCTAAAAAAAAATGCACTAACAAAAAAAATCACAAGCACAACACTAAAATTAAACAAAGATATAGCTGTTTTGGCTGCAGTAAAGAACTAATGCATCAGATCTCTCCTTCTCTCTCTGCAGAGCTTTCTCATTCTACAAATGCAAAGGAGAAAGTGAAACTGCTTCTCTGACTCACACTTCCTTCCTATCTTGCTAAACCATGTGACTTACAGTACTGTAAACCATGTGATGTGTGGCGGCTGCCCATTTATATGGCACTTCGCCTTACTTCACCTTAAGGCATTATTGGCAATGTGAAGTGGTAATGATAATGCGAAGTGAGCACTTTGCATTGGTCACTTCGCATTGTGCTCCACCAATGCAAAGTGGTCACTTAGCGACCACATCGCCGACGAACTTTAAATTCACTGTATCTCTAGTCACACCATGAGATGAGCAACTTGTTCAGTGTGCCCTCCTGGTGAAACATTTCAATAAATAAAACAGATAAATAAGAATGGGGTGAACTTTAGGGCTGAACACTCCAAGGCACACCTCGATGCCTGCCACTGGCTGCAGGGTGGGGTTGGGGTGGAATGGTGGGAGCATTACAGCTGATGATCCCATGTCACACCCCTGACACCTGTCAGTCTCTACAGGGTGGGGTATTACAGCTGGAAACCCTAATGCCTTAGGCATGTATTGGTATTTTCACTCCAAATTTTCAACATGGGCTTTTTGTGTCCCCACCTCATGAAGAGCAGCACTATCAGTTTGTTAGCGGAAAGGTGCTTTTGTTACAGCAACTGCGCCATTTGGTGCCACAGGTACAGAAACACATTTGGACAGAATGTGAGAAATGACAACTGTATTGTTCATGGGAGGTGTAAAAATGGCAATGTTGAAAATTTGGGTGAAATATAAAATTGGTGAAGTCATGAGTGTGCATAGAAACGCAACGCAGGTCCATAACCCACTTATTTTTGGGATTTTTTTACCACATTTTCAACATAGGCATTTTGGGACCTCCCCTCATGAACAGTGGCACTGTGATTTTGTTAATCTATCCAAAAAATTGATTTCTGACAGCGACCACGCCATTGTGCGCCACAGGTGCAAAAACACATTTCGGGCAGGATGTGAAAAATGACAGCTGTACTGTCATAAGGAGGTGTGAAAAAATGCCAGTGTTGAAAATATGGCATGAAAATATTGCAAAGTTACAAGGAGTGCGTGCAAACTGCACAATGCATGCTTGTAAAAAGTCATTTTTTACTGTTGTCACCAAATTTTCAACATAGGCATTTTAGGACTTCTGCTCATGAACAGTTTCACTGTCGTTTTTTCAAACTGTCCCGAAAATGGATTTCGCACAGCGACTGCATTATTCTGTGCCAGACATGCAAAAACACATTTTGGCCAGGATATGTAAAATGACAGCTGTAACGTTCATAAGGAGGTGTGGTAAAATAGCAATTTTGAAAATCTGGAATGACGGTATTATAAATTCACAAAGTTAAGAGCGTGCATGGAAACTGTACAATGCACACACATAAAACAGCCATTTGGGGGATTTTTTCACCAAATTTGCAACATAGGCTTTTTGAGAGTCCCCCTCATGAGTAGTGGCACTGTCATTTCATTAATTAGTCCCAAAAAGCGATTCCATGCAGTGACCGCAAAATCATCTTTTGGGACCAAATAACACCATTCCAGTGACTGAATTCATGAGGAGGGGTCCCAATAAGCCCTGTTGAAAAGTTGGTGCCATAATTCCCAAAAATGACCGATATATGCACCAAAGTTGAAAAAACCCTATTTATGCTATTACACGGCTTACCGGCATTTCTTCAGTTCATGGTCAGCTTTGAAGAGTGCAGACATGTTCCCGGTCCACCGAAGATCATCACACTGGACTCCAGAAGTAAGTATGGGGTGAGGGAGGGTGTGTGGAGGCAGGGTGCACAGAGGGTTGGCGCAGGTTGGAGGAGGGCCACCGGACTCGATGAGGGACCATTTTATGGTTTGCAGGTTTTAAAAAAATAAATAAAACATTGCAGGACTTTTTTTTTTACAGGTGTATTTAACATGCTGGGGTGGGCACCCAGTGTGCCACCTAACTGTTTGAGGAGGTGGTAGTCAACAGGGGCTTGGGCACCCATGTCAGCACATATGGAATATGGGGGCAGGGCAAGAGCCGAGGGGTTGGGCACCCCCCTCAGCAAACTCCAAATGGGGGCATTATACTGACGGGTGGGCTCCCTCATCAGCAGATTGAAGCAGGAAATGGGGAACTGAAGCTGATTGGAATTAGGTCCCCATTGGCAAAGAAACACTGTTTGAGGTGGCGCATGATGCCGAAGGGGATTGGGCACCCCCTCAGCACAGAACTGCAATGGGAAGGGGGGCCATTATGCCGATGGGGACTGGAATTCCCCGTCAGCACATGAAGAGGGTAGGGGCATGCCGATAGGGGGATTGGGCACCCCCAAAGTTGGCATTGTGGTAGGTAGCGGCAGCAGTCACTGCTGCCATGTTTATTGGATTGCTTCACCAGCAAGGGCATGACAGGAGGCATGTTCTGGTACCACTGCATGATGAGCTTGGCTCTCATTGCAGCAGACCTTTTCTCAGATGTGCTCATCTCATGACATGTTGCTGGTGTGGTGCCTGCATGCTGTCTTATTAGGGAATGACGGATGCACCTACTGATGCGTGCCCTGCATTTGTCCACAGTGACTGCACCTCCAAATCTGCTACTACTGCAATATGTTGGCTGGCATGCACACATAAGCCAACATAAAAACAGATAAAAATGTTTAAAACTCAGCACAAAACCATATAAAGACAAGAGTAACATCCAAAGAAAGGCATGTCAAGGTACAATGTCACAATGTGAGCATTAGAGTTGACAACCCCAAGGTACATCCCATGCATTAACTAGTGAAGATGCAGGAGAGGTGAAGTGGTAATAGTTTTTCCTGTTGCTGTCCGGTGGGTGGGGGTGGGGTTTAGTTGGAAACTCTAACCATATTTTCCTGCTTTTGTCACTTCAACCCCTTCTACCCTAACTAGTGTTTTAACAAAGTTTTGCAAAGAATATGTATATATATATATATATATATATATATATATATATATATATTAGAGGCAAAAACTCCATTTAATGCATCAGTTAGGGTTGGTCCACAATGACAAAAGTGAGGAAATTCAGTGTTAGGGTTGAAAGCCCCCTTGGACTCCTCCAGCCCACCCCAACCAGTGTCAGGGTTCACATTGGGGTCATCGGCCTAAACCTCATCCCATCACATGTGTAAAGAAGCTGAGGAATAAGAGAATGGGGAGAGAGTTAGACCGATGACCCCAATGCGCACCCTATGCTGGTTGGGTGGTGGGCTGAGGTCCAAGGGGGCTTTCAACCCAACACCAAATTTCCTCACTTTTGTCACTGTGGAACAACCCAACTGATGCATTAAGCAGAGTTTTTGCCTCTAATTTCCTCTTTGAGAATGATGAGAGAAATAATGAATGTGCGTGAGGGCGTAGGCCTCCAATCACATGGTGTCTTGTAACATAGTAACAGGAACAGCAATGCAAACAGAAGTGCCAACAGTGGCGCACATGGTAACGCAAACATAAATGGTAAAGGAAACGTTAACAGAAATGCAAGCACAAAGTGATGCCGAAGCAAAAAGTGATGCAAACGGACATTAAAGCATGCACGAAAATGCAACTGGTAATGTGAACAGTGATGGCAGAGGTATTTTAAATGGAAATGTTAAGTGACACAGCAAAAAGAACGCAAAAGGGAACAGAAACAGAAACGTGAATGCAAGAGCATACATAAATGTAAACTGTAAAGCGCACAGGCACGGTACTGCAATTGTAAATGCAAATGGTAAAGTTAACATGAAGAATAATGCCAAAGGAAACAGAAACAGGAACAGAAGCACATACAGAAACACAAACCGAAATGTGTACGGGCACAGTACCACAATTGTAAATGTAAATGGTAATGGTAACAGCAACAATACCAGCAAAGAAAACAGAAACACAAAAGGAAATGCAAGCGCATATGGAAATGCAAACCATAATGCACATGGGCACAGTAACGCAATTGCAAACGCAAATGGTAACAGTAACAGCAAGGAAGACGCAAAATGAAAGAGAAACGAAAACGCAAATGAAAGAGCTGCAGGAAATGCAAATGGCAATGCACACGGTGACGCAAGGAAAAACACAAACAGAAACAGTAGTGGAAACGCAAATGGTAACAATAACCAAAAGGCAAGCACAAATGACAATGCAAAGGGTAACGCACATGATGGCATACACGGGAACGGTAACACAAATGGAGACATAAACGCAAGTGGAAACAGTAACTGTAACAGTAATGGAAGAGTACAACCTGTTTTTTGAACAGGTGCATAGAGAAACACTGGGGTGGGATATTCAGACTGCACCAGGCTGTGGTGCAAGCCTGGGCTCAGCGCAACTGGAATGTGCCAGGCTGCTGACAGGGTGATATTCAACGGTGCTGTGCCATGGCTCAGCACTGTTGAATATCCATCTATGGCCACTCACATTGTGCATGGCGCAGTGGCACTGCACCAGCACAAGTGGCCAGAGAGGGACAGGGGATGTGCTAGTGCAAGCGCTGTTGCGCTATGCGCATCTACCGCGATATTCAAAGGTGTACATGCAAATGGGGTCATAATGCATGCAAGGTGCAAAGGGGACATTTGCATGCAGGTGTGCCCATCCCCAGTGACTTGGCGCCTGGCCCCCTGCCAGGCTGCAGCCATCGGGGACCAGCGCCGCCTGCACAAGCAGCAAAGTGCCCCACTGCCCGATTGTGGGCAAAAGTATAAAACCAATACACTCCAATATCCCTGGTGGTCCAGTGGACTGCTCACAGCCCTATAGTGGGCAGAAGTCTAAAGAAAGATTAAATCCCATCCCTGGTGATCCAGCGGTAGCCCCCCACTCTCCCACTAAGCCTCACCATCCTGCTCCCCCCCCAGTCAATGGTGGACAGCAGCTCCCCACCCACAAGCTGCCTGACTGCCCGCCAACTGACTGCAGAGCGTGGGCCAATGTTCATGCAGACCGTACTATACTACACAGCCGAGATATGTGAGTGATCCACTGGACCACCAGAGATATGGGACCGTTTATGTCCTACTTCTGCCCACGATTGGGCATGGGGGGGCACTACCTGATGGAGGGTGCCACCGGAACTCAAATCTAGCAGCTGCCATGTTGTGCCCTGTAATACAGCAGCTCACCTGTGGGTGGCTGGCTGTTGCTCCTTTATTTTTTGGAACAACTGTATGCAGCACATGTAGGGGTTGCGCCTGCATGGGCTCCACACATCCTGGGCTAAATAGCGGAATGTGTGGGGGGTAATGCATGGGCACGCCCCCTGCACTTGTACCACATACATTACTGATATGCCCCGGCACATCAGGATTTGTGCCATGCACTTTCCCCTTTTGAATATCATGCCAGGGTGCATCAGTGAGTTGCGCATGGTGGATCTGTGTTGCGCCATGTGCAACCCTTCTGAATATCCCACCCAGTGTGTACAATGAATGTACAGTATGCACTGTAATGGGCATCGAAGCTTAAAATAAGCATTGGAAGTACTTAATTAGTAATATCTCAGCAAATGCACAACGTAGAAAAAAACTTAAATTTCACAGAAATCATGATTTTCATGGCTAGGTTTTTGTATTTACATAGCCCAAAGGGTTATGCAACTCGCAACAAAAAAAATCGGTATCTCGCATCATTTTTGAGATATAAGCCCAAAAGGCGCGGCATATGCCACCATGTTAGTCTATGGGGAAAAATGCCAACTTCGGGGTACCATAACTTTGCAGCCTTGCAATATTTTTTTCACCAAGCCACCGTAAGGCACATCTGTGAGATGTTGGCTACGTTCCCTCCAAATTTAAGCTCAAAAGACCAAACTGTTCTTTTGCAGCAGGGTGGTGAAGAACTGCTGTTATTTTGGCCATAGTCTGAAAAAGTAACGTTGTAATTTGCAAAAGCTTTCGCAAACATTTGTGAAAGTGTTATGAGTGCGACACTACTTTTTCAAGAAATTTGAAAATCATATTTCTAGGGTGTTTAACCCCAATTTTAAATGCCAAGCATTTTTCTGATCAGCAACTGAAAACATAATGGCAGATTTGCGACACTACTAAGACCATTTGCGACACTAAAAGTGCATTTCGACACTGTCAAACTTTTAACTTTTCCATTGACTTATAATGGGGACTTGTTTTTGAATAACTTTTGAACCATTTAATATTTTCCATTACATCTTTGAAAGGCACATCGATGACCAAGCCACATGTTACCTAGAAGTTTTGGGCGGTCCACTGAATCGATGCAACCTGAAATGCGAGCAAAGGGATTCACAGAAACCATAAATGGGCGCACAGATCACACTTAATAACTCCACAGCTGTATATCTGACCGACACGAAAGTTGGCAGATCTCAAGACTTACAATTCTTGAGCATGTGTTCCAAATTTCAGGCAAATCTGTTGAACAGTGGCAAAGTTATTAAGGTACAAAATTTGTACCTTTAACCTTAAAAGTGCAATTCAACCCTTACTATGGTAGCACTACCATGCTACCATAATAGATATATGTATATATATATATATATATATATATATATATATATATATATATGCATTATTAACTTTGGACCTGTTCAACAGATGTGCATGAAATTTGGTATGCATGGTGGGGCATGACAGATCTCTTTATTTGCCAAATTTTGTTTTGGTCAGACATGTTTTTTATGCTCCAAAATGCTGAAAAATGCACTTTTCGAAAGTTATGTGAACAGTTTTTCAGATTTTATCCGTGACACTGCGTGGCTGTTGTGTGGTGTGCCACTCAGTTGTACATATGATCTAACCATTGGAAAAAGATTTGAAATCTCAGACTAAGCCTGCAGTGGAATTTTGTTCGTACATTGCACGGTTCATGAGATATTGTGAAATTACTGTTGCAAGGGTTGAAAGAGTGCCTGTCCAGTGCTTTTTGGTCCCCATAGTTCAGAAACAATATGAGATATGGGTACAGTCAGTGCTTCTGGCATGATCTAATCATTGTCACAGTTACAATGACACTTGAATAATTTTTCTAGCTGCAACAGTTCCCAAGATATGGATAAAGTACTGTTACAAGCATTCAGTGGTCATTAGGAACGCTGCATGGCTCTGTAGCTATGCGTAAGTGGCAGCGCTGGCCCAGAGGGCCCACCCTCCCTCAGATACATATTGTTATGCAGAAATAGGCAAGGTGGTGGGATCACGGGGCACTCTTCCACCAGTACATGCTTTTTAGTGGCTATTATTATAGGGGCACAGGTGCGCCCCTATATTTAGGGTTATGATGCCACTTCTATGCTAAACTTGAAATGTTGTGTGTCAATAACTTTGGACTTGTTCAACAGATGTGCATGGAATTTGATATGCGTGGTGGGACATGGTAGATCTCTTGATTTCCCAAATTTTGTTTCAGTCAGACTTACTGTCTGTGCACACCAAAATGCTGAGAAATGCACTTTTCGCCAGTTATGTGGGCAGCTTTTCAGATTTTGTCCATGGTTCCACTTGCCCATTGTGTGGTGTGCCACTCTGCAACTTAGAATGTTGAAAGAGCTTGGGTCAAGGAACATGCTGCTTTCTGTTTGGTGAAAAAATATTAATCCATTCTAAAGTTATTAAAGTTTTAAGTTCCCATTATAAGTCTATGGGAACATTTTTATGGTTATTTTGTGAACCAAGAATGGGGTTTTGGCCATCTAGTCCCTTCTCATGATCAAATTATTTGCAGGCTCACAATCAAAGATTCTTTGATCCTGAGGGAGGAACTAGATGGCTTGATTTGGAGTGACCAGATAGCCCAATTTTAACAACTTTTAAAGTTAAATATTTCAGAAACAGTTTAGTCTTTTAACTTAAAATTTGGAGGGTGTTGATGGGATGTCTTGTAGATGTGAAGTATGGTGTTCAGGTGTTGGAAAATGCATTTGTTGTGGAAATATGCATGGCACAATTTACATTTTGTGGACAGCGTTTTGCATTGTGCTTGTGGCTTGAAATTTACAGGGTGGCTAGCCTTACTGCCATGGATGTACTTTTCAGTCATTAGGTTTGTAAAATGTAAACAGGTGCGGAATTCTGCCACTCTAACCAATCAAAATCTCAAACTGTAAAATGTTATATTTTGAACACGGTTTGGACTTTTACATTGAAATTGGTAGGGTATTGTGGGTATGTCATAGAGATGTGAACTATGCTATTTAGGTGTTAGAGAAATAATTTGTTGCCGAGATATTCAAGGATGTAATTGACATTTTCCCCATAGGATTACATTGCAATCTGTTTCATGACTTTCGGCGCCATTATTTCGGAAAAGAAGCGAGATATAGAATTTTCTCTACTGCTAGCTTTGATCACCTTCAGGTGATCTAGTCATGGGAAAAAGTTTTGAAATTGTAGAGTAAGCCTGCAGTGTAATTTTGTTTGTACATTGCAAGGTTCATGATATATTGTGAAATTACTGTCGCAAGGGTTAAAGAATGCCAGTCCAGTGCTTTTTGGTGCACATAGCTTGGAAACAATGTCAGATATGGGCACTGTCAATTATTGTAGCATTATATGCTCATTGTCATGGTTACAATGACATGTGAATTGTTTTTCTAGCTGTTACGGTTCCCAAGATATGGGCAAATTACTCTTACAAGCATTCGGTGGCCTTTCAGAATGCTGCATGGCTCTATGGATATGTGTAAGTGGCAGCGCAGGCCCAGAGGGCCCGTGCCCCCTCAGATGCTTATTGTTATGCAGGTATGGGCAAGTTGGTGGGAACTCAGGGCCTTCTCCTACCAATACGTGCTTTTTAGTGGCTATTATTATAGGGTGTTACGAAGCAACTTCTATGTTAAACTCAAAATTGTGTGCATTAATAACTTAGGACATGTTCAAAGGATGTGCATGAAATTTGGTATGCTTGGTGGGGCATGGTAGATCTCTTGATTTGACAAATTTTGTTTCAGTCAGACTTATGTTTGTAGCACACCAAAATGCAGAACTTTTCGCCAGTTATGTGGGCAATTTTTCAGATTTTGTCCATGGTGCTGCATGCTGTCGTGTGGTATGCCACTCTGCAATTTGGAACATTGAAAGAGTGTGGGTCAAGGAACATGCCACTTTTTGTTTGGTGAAAAATACTAATCCATTCAAAAGTTATTAAAGTTTTAAGTTCCCATTATAAGAATAAGGGGAAAATTTATATGGTTTTGGCCTTCTGGTCCCTCCTCACGAACAAACAATTTGCAGGCTCACAATCAAAGATTCTTTGATCTCGAGGAAAGGCCTAGATGGCCAGATTTGGAGGGACCAGCTAACCTCATTTTAACAACTTTTAAAATTAAATATCTCGGAAACGGTTTGGTCTTTTAACCTGAAATGTGAAGGGTGTTGACGGGATGTTGGGTAGTTGTGAATTATCATGTTTAGGTATCAGAAAATACATTCTTTGTGGACGTATGAGTGGCACAGTTTACATTTGGCGGACAATGCTTTGCATTGTGGTAGTGGCTTGAAATTTACAGGGTAGCTAGTTTTACTGCCATAGATGTACTTTTCAGTTGTTAGGTTTGTAAAATATAAACAGGTGTGGAATTCTGCCACTCCAACCAATGAAAATCTCAAACTTTAAAATGTTATATTTCGGACATGGTTTGGTCTTTTAAATTGAAATTTGCAGGGTGCTGAGGGGATGTCATAGAGATGTGAACTATGCTAAGTAGATGTTGGGGAAATAATCTGTTGCAGAGATATTCAATGAAGTAATTGACATTTTTCCCATACGGTTACATTGCAGTCTATGTCATGACTTTTGGCACCATTCTCTAAGAAACAAAGCGAGATACAAACATTTCACTACTAGTAGCTTTGATCACCTTCAAGTGATCCAGCCACAGGAAAAATATTTGAAACCGTAGACTACACCTGCAGTGGAATTTTATTCATATGTTGCACGGTTCATGAAATATTGTGAAATTACCGTCGCAAGGGTTGAGAGTGCCTGTCCAGTGCTTTTCGGTGCCTGTAGCTTGGAAACAATGTGTGATATTGGTAAAGTCATTAATGTGGCATGATCTACACATTGTCACAGTTACAATGACACTTGAATTGTTTTTCTAGCTGTTACGGTTCCCAAGATATCAAAAAATTACTGTTACAAGCATTCAGTGGCCTTTAGGAATGCGGCATGGCTCTGTAGCTATGCATAAGTGGCAGCGCAGACCCAGAGCTCCTTCTCTCCCCCAGATGTATATTGTTATGCAGAAATGGGCAAGTTGGTGGGTGCACAGGGCCCTCTCCCACCAGTACATGCTTTTTAGTGGCTATTATTATAGGGGGTGCGGCCGTGCCACTATATTTAGGGTTATGAAACCACTTTTATCTTAAACTCAAAATTTTGTGCATTAATAACTTTGGACCTGTTCATCAGATGTGCATGAGATTTGGCATGTGCAGTGGGTCTTGGTAGATCTACCAAATTTAGTTGCGGTCGGACTTATGCTTTTTGGGCACCAAAACACTGAAAATGCACTTTTCACCATTTATGTGGGCAGCTGTTCAGAATTTGTCCATGGAACTGCGTGGCTATTGTGTGGTGTGCTGCTCTGCTACTTGGCATGTTGAAAGAGCTTGGGACAAGGAATATGCCACTTTTTGTTTGGTGAAAAAATATCAATCCATTCAAACATTAATAAAGTTTTAAAATACCATAATAAGTATAAGGAAAAACTGATATGGTTATTTTGCAGACAAAGAATGGGGTTTTGGCCATCTGGTCCCCCTCATGAACAAAAAATTTGCAGGCTCACAATCAAGGACACTTTGATCCCGAGGGAGGGACTTGATGGCCAGATTTAGAGTGACCAGATAACCAATTTTAACAACTTTTAAAAATAAGTATCTCCGAAATGGTTTGGCCTTTTAACTTGAAATTTTAAGGGTGTTGATGGGATGTCCCATAGATGTGAATTATGGGCCCAGATATTCAAACTGCGCCAGTCTGAGGCGCAAGCCCCTGCGCTGCTCAAAATAGTTGCGCAGGGGTGTGGCCGGGGTGATATTCAAAGGAGTTGCGCTGTTGAGCAACTCCTTTGAATCTCGCCCAATCCACAACACTGCGCGTAAGCGCAGTGGAACTATGCTACCGCCAAGTTGCCAGAGTTGAGCATTCAACTGCGGTGGCGCAAGTACCATGCGCCATCGCCAAATTTCCGATATTCAGAAGGTGACATGCAAATGGGGCCATAATTTATGCAAAGGCACAGGGGCCATTTGCATCTCTTTATGGCCCCATTTGCATGCCATTTGCATGTAGGTGCGCCGATCCCGAGGACTTGCTCCTGGCCACCCTGCCAGGCAGCAGCCGTCGGGGACCGACGCACACTGCAGCCCGATCGCGGGCATCACAGTTACATGCCCCCACCACACCTCCCACAGCCCGATCGCGGGCATCACAGTTACATGTCACACCCCCACACCTCCCACAGCCCGATCGCGGGCAGAACACATACATGTCGCCCCTCCAACATCACCCACAGCCCGATCGCGGGCAGAACCTGTATAAACCCCCAGTGCCCGATCGCGGGCAGAACCTATATAAACCCCAGTGCCCGATCGCGGGCAGAATGTAACCCCTCCCCCAACCCGAATAACTCCCTGGTGGTCCAGTGGACCGTAAAGCCCGATCACGGGCAGAATGTCCAGCAGAACCCCCAAACATCTCCCTGGTGTCTAGTGTCCCCCCACCCACCCACAAGCCCCCACCCCGCTCCCCCGCGGCGGTGGCGACAGCATCCACCGCCTGCCGCCCGCCGCCGCCGACTGACTGTCCGGTAGTGTAGGGTGCACAACAGACATGTACAACTAAGAACTAGTTCACAAAAACAGTACATGTACATTGTGGTACTTGCACAGACTTTAGAGGATAAAGGAATTTCGTTTGCTCTATGGCTTACTGTGATATACATAGTTAGCAACCATTGTATGAATCAACAATCTGATGCATAAGGTTATATATAATATTAATATAGCACATGTACAATTTCTAAAGATTAACAGTACTAATTGACTAACAGTTCATCCTATGTGACTGATATTATATATTCAGTAAGATCAGTAACTTTTAAGAATCACTACTTCAATGTATATTCCTAGTAGCACAGATGGATGTCTGTTATGATACATAAAAGGAAAAGATAATATCATGATTAGATGCAACAGAAGAAAAAAATGAATATTTATAAGTATATATTAATGGCTATTTTATTTGTATATTTACAGAAGAAGATCGTGAGGAAAGATGCACTGTACACTGCTGCTGTGTCCGCAGGCTCGAACAGAAAATTGATTCCATAAAGGAAGAAACTGCCGTGCTGCGGGAGGGGCAAGATAAATTGTTGTCCCTCTTTGCAGCGCAGCAGGCAACCATAAAATTGATGCTCGAGCCTGTGGACACAGCAGCAGGTGTCAGTGTCTCGAGTAGCACTACTTCGCCTGCACCACCACCAACAAGTCACACAGAGATGGACTAACCGCCTCTACAGCTTACATGTGTGCCTCCCCTGCCATGCCACAACAGCTTCCCACTTCTGTTCAAGCCTCCACATACTGTCCAACTTTAGGACTGGGCTGCCCTCGAGCAGCGCCACACCTCTCTCTCATGGACAGTGTCTTCTTTTGTAAATAGTTTAATACTTTATGAAAATAATTGTGCTCCTTTACATTTTTAAAATGACTATTTTTCAAAATATTTATTTGGAAAAGTTTTTTTGTTAAAGTCAAATTTTTGCATTTCTTATTTTACTTTAATAAGCATTATTTTTTTTTGTACAATACACATATTTTATACTTTATAGCAGATGTGATATTTTGTATGTTTTATAATGAAAGATAAATAATATTATATTTTCTTTAAAAAAACATGGCTTGTGTTTCATATTTCCGTTATGGGTAGCATCTGTCAAAAAATTTTTCATTACAAACTATTTACTATACTGATTTTATTACAAGGGTGTAACTGGTAATATTCTCTAAAACAGTGCAACATTTTAAACAGCCTTATGCTAATCTCTTATTTCAGATACCTGTAGAATTTAGCAATATGCTGTTCAATATTTTCCACTGTTTTAGAACATATATATAGTATTATTACAATGCAGGGCATGACAGATTATGATCATGGTGAGTTAATCACTATAACTAGATTTCACACCATGGCAGATGTTGTGGTACAGACAATGCTGCAAGGTCATAAGGATAGTGTGAACATAATTGTAGAGTAAACATTCTTGTCTGATTAAGAAACAGTGATATTTGTTATGCAGTACAAGATTAGAGACACAGCACAGTTTAACATACTTAGATTGTGAAACACATACAATTTCTTAACACTTTCTTCAGAAAAATATGTTAACATGAATACAGTTTTCAAAACAATATCTTTCAAGTCAAGTTAGAGAGGTACAACATGAGGAAATATAGAGATCTGTAACAAAGTTTGACACAAACATGTAGCCATATGCTGTGTTGTATGACATACTAACAGTTACTGTAAAATCAAAAGAATGTGAAAGAGCAGCAAAACATGTTTTGTCTGTTTATAGCTCCCCTGCACAAAGCAGATGGAAATAGAAAACCAACCAAAATGCATCACTAAGATAGATTCCCAACACAAAATACTATGTGGTCATAATACCATGCAAGTATATATGTGTCTAACTTTTCATTACTGTGGGTGGAAATATTGGTTCAGGATTTTTTAAACACTTACCTTTGATCTTTCATACATGAAATACTGTGGTTGGTTAACAGCATCCCAAAGGTGTGCACTCCCACTACAAATGCATAATGTAAATAATTAACTAGTAGTGTGAGCTGCAAAGTATTTATGTATGACCACTCTATTTATACACCAGATTATGTGGTGGGAGTGTGAGGGCAGAAGGGTAGGCAGTAGCAGCACTGCAGTCATGCAGGTGATCATGTGGTGACAGTGTATATCTTGAAGGACCCATCCCTGTACCACTGCATGTATATGACCAATCAGATACTGTCACTATATGGCCTGTAGGAACTATACTGCCAGAACAGTATACATACACCAAATGATATTATGAGACTGTAGGAGCAAAATGCTCTTTGGTACCACATCTGGATTCATACAGTGAATGATTTGTTGGAATTCTGTGACTGCAATGGCACGTCTGTATTTACTACCTATAGTTTCCATTCTCAAAAAGAAGGGAAATTCATAGCAAAAAAACTCCATTTAATGCATCAGTTAGGGTTGTTCCACAGCGACAAAAGTGAGGAAATTCCGTGTTAGGGTTGAAAACCATAACTCCAAATTCAGCCCCCCAGCACAGCACAGACACAGACACACACACACACACACACACACACACACACATGCAAGTAGGGGGAGGACCAAGGCAACAAGACCAATGACAGACAACCAGTAACAGGTGACAGAAATAAAAAAAATTGTCTAAATGTACTACAAGACATCCCCACCCACCTGACCAGGTACTGCATGCTCAGTGGAGATCAACAACAAAACTGAGGCCATGTACACAAATGTACACATCCCTGATTGCAGGTACACTAGCAATTACCATACTTAGCAGTTGCATGGCCTTAGCTAGCAGATGCCCCACACCCACCACACCTGGTACTGCACCATTCACACACAGCAATTATGCAAGTGTCACAGATTGGCAACTACACAAAGTTTTAACACTTAAGAGTAAACAGAAATAATCTAAGACAACATCCATTTACTACAAGATTCATCCTGGTCAAGATACAAGAACTGTTGCATGTAAGAATGCAATTTATGTCATACTAAATTTAGTGCAGCTGTACACTCAAGATGCAGAGGTTGCTGTTGAAGCATGGGAAAACTAGCCCCTGCACAAGTATGTGAAAGTCCTAATGTCAGAATCACGTGTACAGTTCAACAGATATAAGTCTACTTCTGCTGTACATATATGTAACTTCACTGTGTCTGTATATTACAAATGCAATAACTGTTCTGTCTAACAAATGGTTTAATTACCTAGCTAAGGAAAGCAAATTTTAAATATCCAAACATAGCTGTTGCTACAATGTCATAGGTGTATCATGGCTGTCTTTAGGCTCAATTACACTGTAGCTCTATACTGAGAATATACCACCTGTTAAAGACAATGGCATTGACTCTCTGATGCCTCACTTATTAAAATTGTGGTAAATTTTGTATTGTTGTAATGAGCGATCTATACCACTTATGCCCACAGCCTCACTTTTTTTTTAGTTGTTGTACACCAATGCTTGTAATACGAGTCCTTTGGTTTGACAGACTATTCTGTCCTTATGCCATAAAAGTGATAACTATCTTAATTGTAGTAACAGAATAAAGTAGATTAACGATAGATATAAACAGAATTTTTACTCATAGCTTTTGGTCACAATGGATAAGTGTTGAAGGACAGAAGGGACATTTTCTATCACAGACTCGGGTGAGTAACAATTGTACTACTCCTTTGAAAGGCTACAATCACTGAGTTATAGTGTGTTGATCTTCATGGGTTGATGTACGGAGTTGTCAATTGCCACAGTACGTGACTCTGAGTGGGTGGGGCACTGCCTTGCTAAGCTCCTCCAATGCCCAACCAGTGAATCCTTGTTTATACATGAAATCAAGCACACACAGTATACATGTGCAACTATTTACTTTTGATGTGCTCTATCACTGAAGTGGACTGCCAGGTGTGGTGGGGTGTGGGGCATTGCTAGGTAAGGCCATGCAACTACTAAGCGTGGTACGTTGTGTGCACCTGCAATCAGGGATGTGTACATTTGGTGTACACGGCCTTCGTTTTGTTGTTGATCTCCACTGAGCATGCAGTACCTGGTCAGGTAGGTGGGGATGTCTTGTAGTACATTTAGACAATGTTTTTTTATTTCTGTCACCTGCTACTGGTTGTCTGTCATTGGTCATGTTGCTCTTGGTCCTTCCCCCACTTGCATGTGTGTGTGTGTGTGTCTGTGTGTGTGTGTGGTAGTTAGGGGAGGTGAATTAGAGTTAGGGCTTTCAACCCTAACACCGAATTTTCACTTTTGTCACTGTGGAACAACCTTAACTGATGTATTAAACTGAGTTTTTGCTATGACTATGAATATATATATATATATATATATATATATATATATATATATATATATATATATATATATATATATATATATATATATATATATATATATATATATATATGGCTGTGAATTTCTAGTTGGGGAGGGGGGTTGACGATCATGGACATGTACTCATGGTATTGTTCTCCATCACAGGTCACACAGAAACTGTTGGTGTGCACATTCAAGTACTCAATGAGAATTTTTTGCACTGAAATTGGAAATGGATAACTCAGGCACATGAAGGTAAATATTTTTTTTCTGGGGAGGGGGAATCATATTTGCAGGTTTGTATCTAATGTTTTCTTATTTTCTTACTTCTTCACAGATTTCATCAGCATCCTTCTGGAGTCCAGTTGTTATGATGGTCATGGTCATGTAATGAAATGACTTCTGCATGTTGGTATGTGTGCCCAAGCTCAGGGGAAGGAGTGCCTGATTTGGAAGAACTTTTGGGAGGCAGCTACTTTGACAGAACACCAAAGCATCTTGAAGTTTCCTAAAAAAAGAAATGAATGACTTCTTACAACTTAACTGTTATGTGTCCCTCCCTGGTTCTCACAACCTGTGTGCAATATTTCCTGCAGTCTTCACAATACAATGAAATGGATGAAATAAAATGTTCATACTTACTAGAATGGATTTCACATGGATATTACATTGCTTCCTCTTTGTACGGTACAGCTACAGTGCCATTCCCATTCCAAGGTCTTTTATCGATGGAGCCTTTTTTGGTTATCCTGTAAAAGAAACAAAATAAGTACACCGTATGTGTTTTACCATTGTAGATCTCAAAAGCTGCAAAAGAGAAAAACATAAAACTGAAGGAAGTGAAGCAGCATAACAAACATGACTAAGTACACATACTCACTTTATGGTTTAATTGTTAAGAAGCTTTGTGTCTATGGCTGATGGATGTGGTGGCCCTGACAGACTCAGACTCAGGCTCAGTGGTGGCAGTGGCTAACATCATTCCCAGTGGTGATGGTCCAGGGGCACACAGACTCAGGTTCAGTGGTGGCAGTGGCTAACATCAGTCCTGGTGGTGGTGGTGGTGGAGGTCTGTGGGGGCATACAGACTTGTGGTGGTAGACTTGGATAACATCAGTCCCAGTGGTGGTGGACCAGGGGCATACAGACTTGGGCTCAGTGGTGGCAGTGGCTAACATCAGCCCCAGTGGTAGTGGTGGTGGTCCATGGAGGGCATACAGACACATGGTGGCAGACTTGAATAACATCAGTCCAGGAGGTGGTGGTGGTGGTCCGGTGTAGGGGAGTTGCACACTGCCTTTTAAATACTGCGCTTAATACCTGCCAACATTAACCACATCATCATCCTCATAAAGAAAACTGCCCTCACAGTCCAGTCATCGATGTCTGAAGTCTGACCACTGGGAAATTCTTTCTTCATTGTGTCATCATCTACATCAGTGGTGGGCCATTTTAGGCAGCCACTGCTAGAGCCACCAGGATGCTCCATTTCAACATCAGCAAGACCACCATGACTAGTCCAGGGTGCAAATACCGAGGTTGCAGTCTGTGCTGGTATATGCCTCTCATTCATTTTAATGAATGTTAGCAAACAAACATTTGCAGGAGACAGGTTTGTCTGATGATCCCTGACCATTGCACCTGCTGAGCTGAATACCCTTTCAACACTTACACTGGAGGGTGCACATGTGAGGTACTTCAGTGCCACTGCAGCCAGCTCTGGCCATTCACTGAACTTTCCACTCCAGTGCAAAAGAGGGTCTTCACTTTTTGTCAGATGCTTGTTTTCAGACAAATATGACTCAACCATTCTCTGTGCTGCACTAAGTCCAACTGTTGATGCATCAGCCTGTTCTCCAGAATAATTTATTTCACCTACTTGGGACAAAGCCTCCCAAAGCGGGTTGATGCCAACCCACTTTGGATGACAGACCACCTGGAAATACAGTCCTCTTACCCTTGCTTGATATGCTTGATGGTCCTCCAGCTACACCTTCAGCTGGATTATGCTGCTGAGGTTTGCTTACCTTGGCATGTGACTTCTGTGCCCCATGAACCAAGCACACCAGTTGACCACTGATATTTTTTACCTGTTCAGGCCCTCCCTCCAGTACTGATTCAATTCCACGTTTGTATTGTGGGTCCAGCATTGTTGCCATGGCAAAGTTCTCACTACACTGAATGCTCACAATGTGATGATTCTGGTCGAATACTGTCAGCATGTGTTGCAGCAACATACTGCTACCACCATCACCAGCAACATCAAGACTGTGCTGGACATTCACCAGTGTCTGCCTCAGCACCTGCAGCAGTGGAATTGATTGGCTAATGGAGGCAGACTTGCCACTCACTGCCTGTGTGGCATGTTCAAAAGGCTGCAAAATATTTATTACAGAGTCCATGAGGCGCCACTGTTCAGTTGTCATAGACATGGAGGCCCCGGAACTGTCACGGCTAGTGTGCATAACAAGATATTCTGAGATGGCTTTGTATTGTTCATACAACCTCTCTACCATGTATAACATGGAGTTCCATCAGGTGACAACTTCCAGCTTCAAGCGGTGCTGGGGCAGGCTGTTTTGTATCTGCAACTGCCACAGTTGGTCATGGGCCTTTCCAGATCTTGAAAAGTGAGAGCAGAAATGCTGTGCAATGGTCAGCATTTTCTTTGTGTCTGGGTGCTGCAGAAACTCCTGAACCACAAGATTTAAACAGTGGGCTATGCATGGGACATGGATAAAACCACCATTCGTGATGCATTTCACCACATTTGACCCATTGTCACTTGCTATGAACCCAGCTCTCAGGGACAAAGGGTTTATCCATCTGTCAGTTTCAGTCAGTACCATGTCCAACATGTTCTCACCACTGTGTGAACAGGTCACACTGTGCATAATAATTGTTGCATGCTGGTGAATTCCAGGAAGATTGCTACCACACAATCCACCTTACTGCACTGATTATTCACACTACCAACATCACAGACAACCCCCGGCAGCTGCACCTAGTTTGCAGTTATACACAGATATGAACTCCCCGTTGTTTTGCCACTTATCCACATATCCATACTTAAATGGATGAATGGAGAGGAGGAATGTTGAAGGTCATGTCTTACTGAGTCGGACACAGTGCGGAACAACTCGGGAACCGCACGGGTAGAAAAGCATGTTCTGGATGGGACTTTCCATTTTGGACAAGCATGTGCAGCAAACCGCCGGAACCCAGAATTCTCCACAAAAGAAAAGGGCAAAAGATCAATTGCCAACATTTCTGCTACAGCAGCATTAAGTTCATGTGACACTGTATGATTGGGGGGATACTTCAGCTTATGTGCAAAAACACTCTGTAACGTGGGCTGACTTAAACATTTTGCATGTGGTGTGTTGTTGCTCACAAGTGGTTGTGCTCTGTGATGAATGGCATTGGCAGGGGGGGAGTGTAAGCTTTTGATAAAGACGGTTGCACAGGCGATGATGACAAACCCAGAAATGATGTTATTTTGCCAGATTTGCCAACCAGGTTTGATGTACCACTTCCACTAGACATACTTCATTCACCACCACCACCCCCACCACCACCTCAAAAACTGCTACTCTCACCAGCACTGGGCAACATTTCAAAGTCATTATGGTCCTCAACCTCATCATGCCTGTAGTAATCCTCTGTTGTTATTACCACACTACTGCACATGTTTAATTTCCTACTGGGCTTAACAGTCATGGAAGGGGATAACATGCTGGCTATGGTTGCCGGTGACACAGGTGAATGCCCCACTGTGGTATTAGCTGCCAGCTTGTGCTGGGTCCACAGAGCCAAGTGCCTATTCTTAAGATGCGTATGCTGTCCTCCTGTCCCAAGATGGCTCCCCTTTTTACCTCGACTCACATGCATATGGCAAACCTGGCAGATTGCAACTAAATCATCATTTGCATCTTGAATAAACAAATCCCAAACAAGGGAGTGCGATGCTCTGCTTTTAACATGTCCTTGATGATGTGGCTTATTTAAGTCTGTTATTTTAAGCACTGAAGTGGGGGGCATGTGATGATTTGGGCACTGCACACCTGGACTGCAAATGAACACCATGACTACCTATCATACTGATTACTGGGTCATCATCATCATCATCAACTAAAACCGGTGTATCACAAATGTTTACAGGGTAGGGATTCCTGCAAACAGACTCAGACACAGCCACTTTTAATTTATTTTTCTCCGTTTCCCAACTGGAGTCAATTACATCATCATCATATTCATCAACGTCACTCTCACACACATCCACATGTTCTGCTTGGATGCTAGCATGTGGACTGCATGTTGCAACAACAGCAACATCATCATCAGCATCATCACATTCATCACCAGCATCTACACCACCATCATCTGATATTTGTTTACCACACTGTGAATCACTGCATAGAAAATGCATGACATTAAGTGCCACCGTGGATGGGATATCACATTTGCTATCATTGACATGATCATCAGAATTCTCAGGTTCAGTTAATGGGATGTGACTGGGAAGTATGACATCAGCTACACTGTCATCAGTCACTTGCACTGCTTCACACTCAATATGTTTGGATACGGTACACTGGTTGGAATTAGAACTTGATGCAGCAATGCTAATACTACCTCCACCACCACTAACACCAGTAACACTAACACCACCAGCTGGGAAAACATCATCTCCTCCAACTATGAGTGAAGTTACTGATTGGGCTGCAAAAAACATTGCAGGAGAAATACCTTTTCTCACATCAGCAATGCACTTCTCTGTCCACATACTACTACCATGCTCACAGACCCTCTTACTGCCAACATTGCCATGGCCAGAAACAGCTTTGCTTGCACGTCTCTTTGCAGGCATTTTGGGGGATCAACCACAAATATTATTACCAAATTTATATTTTGATACATTCACTTTCTGACTGGAGGGATGCTGGCTGGATGTGAAGCAAAATAAAGCATTGTGGCTTCAGCAACAGATAAGAGACTACTGGGACACTGTCTCAGAATTAAAACAACTTCAGTAACCAGTGATGCTGATGGGGTCACAAATCACAAACTCACAAAAACAATCCAGTCTGGTAAAAAAAAACTTTTGAACTTGGGGGTGGGGGGGTGCACTGAATACAGACAGTGCTGATTTTTACGGCACTACAATACAAACAGCAAAACTAACAACAAAGAAAACAATTGGAGTACAAAATCAGGCAGCTGAAGTGGATAGCAGGTTCACACTGCTGCGCTTAGTTGCACTTACACTAGTCTGTGTCACAGATTTTAAAAGGTGTATTATATTTGATGAACGCAACACTGCACACACAATACAGAACAGTTTGTGTACAATGCTCAACGGGGAATGTGACGCAAATGCAAAAGTTCAGTGTACTGCCACGTAATGTAAATTTCTAATTTAAACAACCTGACCTTATGAAATGCTGCACCACATTCACACAACAAACAGCAAGAATATTTCTACTATTACTGACAATTGTACTATGTGTACATTAAAACAGTCAGTTATATAAAAAAATAACCAAAGAACAAAGAAATCACTAGTTCTCCAACCTAAATCTACCTACACACAGATACGCCCTTCCCCCACACAGCACACTTTCACTGTCTTTCACCACACACACTCAATTTTGTAAATTAACATTCAAAATCCACACACAAACAAAAACGCTCAATGATGTGAGCACAGGAGGGGTTCCTACAATCAATGAACTACAGTTGGATCCCCCAAAAAGCAAAAATGCTTTTTCAACAGCTTTTGCAAGATTTCTACAGACTGCTATCACAACACACTGTCTCCTACTCCTTCATACTCATACTACCCCGAACTGAAGCTGTGCAGATCATTATAGAGCCCATGTGACCTGAACTCCCATGAATTGCTGCAAAATCCACCTTTGGAGCTCAAAAACAAGGCGAAGTGAGGTGAAGTGAACTTCCACCAATGCACTTCGCATTAAAAATTAAAACAGTAGTGACCAGGGAAGGCGGAGTAATGCGAAGTCGCTGTTTGCAATAGACTTCGCGTTCCCATTTATGATGCGAAATTCTCTGCTTCATGTTGCGGACCACTCCGAGAATCCACCTTTGCTCAGCGAAATGCTTCACAGAGTGGATTGAGTCCACTTCGCCACCACTAGGTGTGACCTGGGGAGAGGGGTTACATAGGGTTGTGAAGGATGATTAGTTACAATAGTATGTGGGTAGTACAAACAATACAACATTGTAAGATTGTGCAACAGTTGGAACACAAGATATTGTACAATAAATAATAGTGGAACATTGGGTAAATTACAATGCATGTCCAAAATCATACAAAATAACATATAAACATACAAAACAGTAAATATTTCAATGGAACCATTTATAATGCATGAGTGTACCAGGAGCAAGCTCAAGGTAGTACGCAAGTGTTGTTGGAGTAAAGAAGATGGGGTTACATTGTGCACACTGGTGACCCAGAAGAGCAGGTGGTGAAGAGAAGGGGAGAGGCAAGAACTGAATATGAGGAGAAGGGGTAGCCATTTAATGATTTCAGGATGTTGAGAACCTTGCTGGGGAGGGGCGTCATGGTAGGAAGGCAGAAACTGGGGATAGGTATTAAGGTGGGTTAAAGCAGGAACAGCTGAGGGAAAAGTAATTGTGTAGGGCAGAGGTAAAGGAGTAGTTGGAGGAGGAGTGTTGTATTTCAGGGTGGAGGGAATTCCAGATTTTAGGGAAACAATGGATAAAACCAGTCTGACTAATGAAGGTGGAGCGGCAAGGGACTGTGAAGGTGTGGGCATCATTTGATCTGAGAGACTGTGTGGTCAAGGTGGAGTGGAGAAAGAGGATGAGAGACAGAAGGGGAGCCCCCTGAATCAGAATTTGGAGGTTAGTTTGGCACAGTGAGAGATGCATCTGTGAAATAGTGGAAGGAAGGTCAGAGAGTGATGGAGTTCTCAGTGATGGGAGTGGGAAGGGGATTCAATAGCAAAGTGGCAGAAGGAGTTAAAAAGTGTCCAACTTGGTCAGGGAAGATTTGGGAGCAGCACCATAGACTACATCACAGTAGTCAAAGATGGGGATTATCACCTTCTGGACAATTTTGCGCCTCGCAGTCAGTGGGATGCAACTACGATTCCTATACAGAGCACCAAGCTTGGGGCACAATTTCTTCAGGATATCATCGATATGCAGGCAGAAGTTGAGGTGCTGGTCCAGCCAGACTCCCAGATATCTAAATGAGGAGATGTCCTCCAAGATAGTCCCATCAAGGGTGTGGAAGATCGGTAGGGCCAGAAGCCTAAACAGTCTCTGCCTGGTGCCAAAGGTCATTGAGACTGCCTTCTTGGCATTTAGAAAAAACTGGTGAGAAGCAAACCAGAGCTGAACTTGGCTGAAGTCATGCTGCAGGGTGGTTTGTACAGCAGCAGAGTTTTTGCCAAAACTGTACAAAACAGTATCGTCAACATACATCTGGATAGAACAGGGTGAGCGGGCTGTGGGAAGATCATTAAGGAAAATGGAGAAGAGTAGGGGACCAAGCACTGAGCACTAAGGGACACTGGTGTTGATGGGGAATGGAGGGGAGATGGAATCAAGGATTCTTACCAACTGTGTCCTGCCAGTGAGGTAGGATATAAACCTGTTGGTGGCTGACGGAGCAAGGCCAGCTGAGAAAAGTGAATCATGAAGCAGGGCATGGGAAACAGTGTCAAAAGCTTTGGCTAGGTCAACAAAGATGGGCAAGGTGATCAGGATATCATACATCCCTGAAAGGATGGAGTCAGTAAGCCTGAGGAGGGAGGTGGTCATTGAGTGGTTCTTCTGAAAACCAGATTGGAAGGGGGAGAAGAAGGCGGAATCAGAAAGGAAGGGTGATAATTGAGAGAGAACCAAATGTTCTTGAAGTCTGGCAAGGGTAGGAGAGAGGGAAATGGGGTGATAGTTGCGAGGAGTGGATGTGTTACCACTCTTGGGGAGAGGAAGGACTACACCATGTTTCCAGGATGAGGGTACTTGGGCAGAAATAAAGGACAGGTTAAGGATTAGGGAGATAGGATAAGCAATTGCAGGAGCAGAAAGGTAAAGAAGTTTAGGATCAAGCTTATCTGGTGAGGAGCCTTTAGAGGAATTGAGGGCTAGGAGAGCATTAAGAGCTTCATCAGCAGAGAAAGTAAAAAAGGGAAATGGAGGAGGGGTAGGCACTGGCTGAGGTGAAGGGCTGAAGTTAATAGGTGGCAATGGGGAGAGGTAATTTAGAAGAGACGTGGAGCACAAGGTAGGCAGCAAATTCATTGGACACAGTGCCAGGGTTGGAAACTAGGGAGTTATTTATTTTGTGAACTAGAGGGGGAGGAGGAGACACTAGGGCATGAACTACCCTTCAGAATTTAGATGGAGACTTAGTGTTAGTCAGGAATGAGGAGCTGAAATAATCAGACTTGGCCAGTCTAGTAGCTTTAGTACATGAATTGCATAGCATTCTATACTTGGCATACTCATTTAGATATTTAGTAGATTTGTGTTTTCTCCAGGCCTGTTCATGCTCCCTGAAGCAGGCCAGTAGTTTGAGGGTAATCCAGAAGAGATGAAGCCCATGGACTCTGGTCTGTCTGAAAGGACCAAAGGCATTCCAGGTGACAATCAATTTATCCTTAAAATAGTCAAGTGCTTGGTTGAAAGAAATGGCAGTGGAGAGGTGAGCCCAGTCTCTGGAAGCAACTGCAAAGCTAATTGGAATAAGGTCTAAGGATTTCAAGGACCAGAGCTGTATGATTTTAGGGTGAAGTTTGGGGCGATGAACCTTACATACAACGAAAATGGGGTTGTAGCCACTAAGGGCATTCTCCTATACTGCACCCACCTAAGCATATTTCCTTATGGAATGGGGTAAGTATAAGACCCATAGACCCCAAAGCACACCACAACACTTGTCAGTGTCTATATGGTAGGGTGAGGTAAAATGGCATGAGCTTTGTAGCTGACAACCCAAAGGCACACCCCAACGCCTCTCAGTCTCTGTAGGGTGGGAGTAGGGTTAGTGTCAGTTCAGTGTTTCACTGCCATTCCTATTATGCATCTCTATCTCCTGCACTTCCAATGCCAGTGAGACAAAATTCAGCATTGACAAATCCTTGTTTTGTGTATGATCTGGACTTTAAGAAAGTGTATTCTTCCAAGTCAACTGTTATTTTTCTAACAAAGCATTCTGTGTAATCCGAAAGCTCAAGCACCTATTTTCCTTTGTAACATTCATGCTGGTTCAATAAAAGGTATCAAATTATCTCCTTTTTTCTGGGCTATTTGCAAAAAAGAACCCTTTTTCCAGGTTCCAGCATGCTGTATTGACAGGAATCCTGCCAAATGCCATTACAGTGATGGCACGATGCTGATAGTTGGCATTGTGCTGTCCAGGAACACAAGTGTTTCATTGTTGGGGACTTTGCCCCCACACCAAAGATTACCAACTCTGAGTCAGAGATTTTTTGGGGAGGAAAAGAACTCCCCAGAGACAGTGGTGTAAGTAAGACAGTGGACCAGTGCAGCAAACATACGATTCTGTTGTGGTACTTGTCTTCACTGTCTTATCATCACTGTTGCAATGGTATACACTTTTTTGAGTGGGAGATCTAACTGAGACAAAATTCTTATTGAAAAATAAAGGTAATTTTACCATTTTATAACTTTGGAACAGATTAATATTTTTCATCAGACTAGCAAAAGGTACATCTATGAGGCAAGCTCTTTCTACCCAAAAAAAGTCAAACCAAATTTCCAAACTGTTTTTACACTGTAGAGCAACAGTGTAAAAGCAAAAATATGAGAACTCTCACACTTTTTACACTCCGTATCTCCTCACCCACAAATCTGACTGGAACGCAACTTGCCAAATCAAGAGATTTTGTGTCTCTCATTGCACATGAAAAATGTCATGCAAATTGATTGACTTGTTGCAAAGTTTATTTATTGATTGATTTATTGAAATACTGCGAATACATTTGAAACAGAGGTTCTTTTACTAAGGCTCTGTATGTACATTCAAACACAAGTTGGTTACAGAATGTGAGGTTACATATCCACATATGGTTACAATTATGTAAAAAAAATGCCCTGGATGCACAAGGAGTTAGCAGGAGAGGACACTCAAGACAGACAAAGGAGACAAGGTAGCCATCAGGAGCTAGATTTAGGGTAAGTGCAACAGTGCAGAGGAGAGCTATGATGGCTCTGGAGGGGAAAGTGCTACAGTGCAGAAAGGAGCAGTGAGGGTTCAGGAGAAGTGGTGGGAGTACAGGATGAGAGAAAGCAATGAATATATGCAGAGCAAACTGCCTAGTTGCAATCACATTTGCTGAGAGCCTGGAAGTGGGTTCACAGTTTGGATTTGAATGGGCCAAACTTGATTTCATGGGTTATGTCTGGAGGAAGATCATTGTGCTAGGCTGGTTCTCCAAAGCTTAAGAACCATTGCACCTGAAAGGTACAGAAAAATAGGGACTAGGAGTGTTGATCTGGAGGTCTGATGGGTGCACCGATGCATAAGTGCCACAGTGAGCAGCACAACAGTGGTTGGTGGAGTAAGACCAAGTCTATTCTTATGTGCCAGAAAACAGGTCTGGTAGTTACATCTCCCCTTGAGATGGAGCCAGTTTGTGCACTCATAGAGGTCACAGATGTGGGTTCATTTATCAGCACCAGAGACCAAGCAGCAGGATTTATTTAGGGTGATTGAAAGTCTTTTTAGGGTGGTATCTGTTGTGGCCCCATAGATGACAAGGCCATAATCAATGACTGAGAGGATTAAACTCATTACTGCCAGTCTCAAAGCATCGGGTGTCAGACAGTGGTGGTGTCTATATAGGATCCCAGTCCTAGAATGTATCACTCTGGTAACTTGACAAACATACTGACTGTATGAGAGAGTGGAGTCAAGTATAATGCCAAAATATTTGAATTCCACTACTTGCTCGAGGGGCTCATTATCATCGTTCTGGATGGATAGGCAAGTGGATTTATGTCTATTATGGGGGTTGAAGAAAAGTATTGACTTAGTTTTTTTGTAATTCATTATTTTATGTTGCTCAAACCAGGTTTCAACTGGGTTGAAATTAGACTTAAGATTATTGGTGAGGGAAAGTGGATTTGTGTCAGTTGCAAACAGGACCGCATTATCTGCTTAAAGATCATATTGTTATTAAAGGCTTGCAGGAGGTCAATAATGAAGCAACTGAAGAGTAGGGGGCCCAAAATGGAACCCTGTGGGACCCCGGAATGAACTTGAAGACTTTCAGAGAGGGCATTGCCTGTTTTCATTTGCTGTGTTCTCCACCCAAGGTAGCTGTTATGCCAGCTAGTGACCTCTTGTGACAGCGCAATGGCAGCAAGAGAGTGTAGGAGCAAGATATGGTTAACAGTATCAAAAGCTTTTGTAAGGTCATTGCATATGGACATGACCAGGTGACCATGATCCAGGTCTTTTTGAATGAAGTCTGTATATTACAAAAGTGTGGCCATTGTGCTATGGGCCTTTATGTAACTATATTGTTGTGGGCATTGAATATTGTACTTGTTGAGGTATTCAGTTAGTTGGTCTGGTGCAACATGTTTGAGGTCTTTTGAAAGGGTAGAAGGATAGATATTGGTCTGTAGCTATTATGTTGTGCCCTATTTTCACACTTATGTACAGGAGTAACAATGACCGCCTTCCATTGTTTTTTTACTATTTTTCCCTGCAGGTCCTCTGTCAGTCTTTCTGCCCTGGTCACAGCCCCCAGGCTCCCACCAACTGTCAGTTGCTGCCGTTCTCCCAGTTACCCACCAGTTTACCCCCCCGGAGGGTGGGGCTGCAGCACTGATACCCCTAATTCCAGTGCTGCGGAACCAGTAATTGTTTGGGAGTGCTGGCAATGGTGGCTAATTGAAGCCTGGGGAGGGCTTCATGAAGAAGGAGGGCCCATCCCTCCATTTTTCTATTTTGCCTTCTGGGAGGTGGGGACATGTAATAAGGCTGGCATCTGCCCCGCCTCCATTACATTCAAGTGCCGGTAGCTGCATGACTCCTGGCCTCCACTAAACATCCATTTTGCACCTGGCACTACTCCGCCTCCCCCCCAGAGAAGGGAAGCAGTCAATAGGATGCTCTAGCCTTCTCCCCTGGCCAGCCCTCCAGTGACCTGAGTCCGTTCCTGAACCCAGGTTGCCAGGGTCGCAAGTGGAAATCCCACCACTGTGCTGATGGGCTGACCTGACCACCTTCCATTGTTGAGAGAAATGACTCTGGGAAAGTGATAGACTGAGGATTCTTCTGTGAGGTTTTAGTGTGACATTGAGCAGTAAGTTTATCAGTTTGAGGTCCAGGGTGTCACTGCTGTACCTCATTTTGGCAAGGACTTTATGGAGGTATCTTTTGGACTCTTTGGTTGTAACATGCTGAAAATAGAAGGGGACATGTTGGGAGGAGAGGCAGCAGGATGGCTTCATTCTGACACATCAGATTCAGAAAGGAAGTCAGAGGGAGGACCCTACTGAGGTCAGTAAATGTGGTGTTAAAAAGTATCCGCTATTTGTTTGTGATCTTATGTAGTAAGTTATTAAAGTGCACAGTTTCAAGTTTAACATAGAGGTGCCCATGCAAGCATAACTGCAGGACCATAACCAGGGTTCTAATATATATGTGTGTATATATATATATATATATATATATATATATATATATCATAAAAAAACTCAGTTTAATGCATCAGTTAGGTTTGTTCCACAGTGACAAAAGCAAGGAAATTCAGAGTTAGGGTTACCAACCCTTGCCTCCCACGCCCACCCTGCCCCCACCAACAGGCATTGGGGTGTCTGTTGGGGTTGTCAGCCCTAACTCTCGCCTAATTTCATGTGTAAGGAAGCTGAGGTGGTGCAGTATAGAAGAATGGGATGAGAGTTAGGCCTGATGACCCCAAAGCACACCCTGATGCCCTAACACCAAGTTTCCTTGCTTTTGTTGCTGTGGAACAACCGTAACTGATGTCTTAAATAGAGTTTTTGCCATGAATTTCCCCTTCCTTTTGAGAATGTGCAATATAAATAGTGAATTAAATGTGGTGGTGGGAGTGCAGGGCCCCTGCCCATCTCTGCTTTACAGCCATGACAGTAATGGTAATGCTAACAGTAATGGTAACAGTGAGCAAAACGCAAACACTAATGGTAGCTGTTACAGCAACATAAATATTCATGCAAACGCAAGCAGTAACTGTTAAGGTAATGCAAATGCAGGTGGTAATGCAACTGTTATCGCAAACACAAACGGTAGTGGTAACAATGATGCAAATGAAAATGTGAAACTCAATGGCAATGGTAATGGTAATGTAACTGCAGACTCTAATAGTCATAGTAACAATGACGCAAACATAAATAGAAACACAAATGGTAGCAGAAACGCAAGTGCAAACCATAACACAAATGGTGAGGGAAATACAAATGGAAATGGTAACAGCAAGCTGATGCAAGGCAATAGTAGTGAAAAGTCTGTATCTTGCTTTGCTTCCATGATAATGGCATAAAGGTGATGTGAGTCAACAGTAGCGAAAAGTCTGTATCTCGCTTCATTTTCGAGATAACAATGCAAAGGTGATCTGATCCAACAGTAGCGAAAAATCTGTATCTCGTTTTTTTTCTGAGATAATGGCACAAAGGCAATGTGAGCCAACCATAGCGAAAAATCTGTATCTCGTTTTTTTTCTGAGATAAGAGCACAAAGGCCGATGTGAGCCAACAGTAGCAAAAAGTCTGCATCTCGCTTTGTTTCTGAGATAAGAGCACAAAGGCCGATGTGAACCAAACCACTAAAAGACACCGATGTACCACTAGGGCTTCCTAAGCAATACATTTCAAGCCACTAGCACCATGCATAACACTATGGGCAAAATGTTACCTGTGTCATGCAGTATCTCCACATCAAAGTATTTTCCCAAAATGTAAACAGCATAATTCACATCTCCAGGACATTTACTCAACAATCTCCAAATGTTAAATTAAAAGACCAAACCATTCAAGAGATATTCAATTTTAAAGTGTGTACACCTCAAAGAAGTCTACCACCTCAAAATGGCGGACCTGGTGGCCGAAAAATCCATAACTGTGAGGGGTGCCAACAACAAATGGAAATAATTCTGGAATTGAACAACATAGGTTCGCCAAACAAAAAACTGGCATGTTCCTCGAATAATGGGCTTCCAACTTACCAAGTTTCAGTACAATAAACCACAGAGTGGCTGCTCTCTGCATCATGCAAGTTAGTGCAAAAAAAATAGCAAAAACTGTATTTTTTGCACTTAACTGTGCAAAAACCGTATGTACCAGTGAAATAGAAATTGGTAAATAAATAGACGTACCATTCCACTCCATGTATACCAAATGTTATCCAAATCTCTTCAATGGCTGCAGAGCATCACGAGCATAAAACTGCATGTGAGTGCTGAAAAATACATTGTTGGCACTTCATTGTGCAAAAAATGCATGAAGATGTCAAATGAAAATTGGTAATTGCACTGAAGTACCATAGTACACCAAGTATTGCAAATGTCACACAAATCCGTTCAACAGTTGTAAAGTTATAATCACACAAAGAATGTGATGTATAAGTGCAAGCACAAACAGTAATGCCAATGGTGATGCAAACGGAAATAATAACGCAAACGGTAACAGAAATGCAAGCAGAAATGTAAAAGTGAACGGTAACAAAAAAGCAAACGTTAATGATAATGGAAGCTCAAACACAAATGGTAACGCAAGCGGAAACTCAAATGCTAACAGTAATGGTGACACAAGAGTAAACGGTAAGACTAACGTTAACAGTAACATAAACTCAAGTGCAAATGGAAACTCAAACAGTAATGGTACCATAAATGCAAATGCTAATGGTAATGCTAACAGTGATGCAAACAAAAATGCAAACACAAACAGTTACTTAAATGCAAGCACAAATGCAAATGGTAATGGTAACATAAACAGAAATGCTAACGATAACAGTAACAGGTAACAGTGATGCAAACATTAACACAAATGGAAACGGCAATGGAAATGCAAGTACAAGCGCAAACAATAATGGTAATGCTAATGGTAACAGTGACGCAAAAGAAAAAGGTAACATAAATGGAAATGGAAACTCAAGAGCAAATGCTAACAGTAAGTGTGACAGAAGCATAAATGCAAATGGTAACGTTAATGTAAATGAAAAACACTAATGATAACACTAACAATGATGCAAATGGAAATGCAAACATAAACGGTTACATAAAAGCAAGCACAAACAGAAACGGTAATGGTAACATAAACAAAAACGCTAATGATAACGGTGCCGCAAACTTAAATGCAAATGCAAATGGCAACAAAAATGCAAGTACAAATGCAAATGATAATGGTAACGCTAAAGGTGACGCAAAAGGAAATGGTAACACAAACAGTAACGTAAATTCAAACACAAACGCTAATGGTAACAGTAATGGAAACAGAAATGCAAATGCAAATGGTTACAGTTATGCAAGCACAAACGCAAATGGTAATGGTAAAGCAAATGCAAATGGTAATGAACAGGGTGATGCAAAAGGACACAGTAATGCAAACAATAATGCAAACGCAAGCGCAAATGCAAATGGTAACACACACATTGATGCAAACGTTAATGGTAACACAAATGGTAATGGAAGCGCAAGTGGAAATGTAAACGCAAATGCTAACAGTAACAGTAACACAAACGCATATGCTTTTTGTCCCAAAAAGGTGCATTCAGAAGCACAGTGAATAGAAAGAATGTTTCCATAATAATGGCTCTCGTACCAGAAAATGATCATTTGGATTACTAAATTGCCTATATCTCAGGAACTGTACAACATAGAAAAAAAATTTAAATCTCATATCATTTATGACTTTCCAGGCTAGTTTTGTTCTTAGCCCCCTAGCGGAGGCCTAAGCATTTTTCTGATGAATAGTCCGTACCTCAAACCGTTTTCAAGATACAGACCGCCGGAAGGCACAGCAGACACCATAATGTTATCCTTTGGGAAACCATAACTTTGGAGCATCATAACTTTGCAGCCCTCTAATAATTTGTTACCAAACCACCAAAAGGCACATCTGTGGGATCTTGACTATCTTCCCTCCTAATTTCAGCCCAAAAAAACAAACCGTTCTTTTGCAGCAGGGTGGCAAATATTCCCTATTGTTTTGGGCATAACATTGCAAAGTACTTTCGCAAATCACGACACTTTTGCAAATAAAATCACAAAAGTGTAGAATATTTGAAAGTACTTTATGACACTTCTTTTTGCAACTATTTAACAAACATATTTCTGGGGTGTTTTACCCCCCCAAAAAACATGGCTAGCATCCTCAGGGACTGACTAGGTGAACACACCAAGAATTGTGTTCCTAGAAGGTCCCAAATTTAAACACCAAACATTTCTCTGACCACCAACTGAAAAAAAATGGCTGAATCACAAAAGTAAAAGGGTAATTTGCACCAGTAAAAATGGCATTTGTGAAACTTTCGAATATTTTGTTACCTTTTCCCATAGACTATAATGGGGAACAGTTTTAAACAAAAATGTTTGAACTGTTTAATATTTTTCATGAAATCTTCTAAAGGCACATCGGGGACCCTGGATGCATGTTCCTTGAAGGTTTCAAACTGAATGTGCAAACCATGTGACCTGTAGGCATGAGCAAAGAAACACACAAAAACCTGTAATTTATGCATTTTTGGTACTTTGTAGCTCTGCAACTGTACATCCGACCATAACAAAACTTGGCAGGTCCAGAGATCTGCAGTACCAGACTGCATTTCAAATTTCAGGTAAATCTGTCATAAGGTTATAAGGTTATTAAGCTACCAAATTTCAGATTTTACCTTAAATGGGGTACTCAACCCTAACTGTATATATATATATATATATATATATATATTTTATATATTTATACAACATATGTTTTGGGATAAATGAATGGATAAAAAGTGTTAACTTGGGCAGCCAGTGGAGATATCATTGATATCTTCATGTTCTTATCCGTCATAGTGATATCTCCATGTTCCTATACATCATGAAGATATCTGTGTTCCTAAACGTGATCCTAATGAAAGTGAAACTCTTTCACTTTCCAGCGCTAGTCTCTCTTTACCGCCTGCAAGCAACCCCTCTCCCCAATGCTGCTCAAACATCTGGTTGATCCTGCCATTGTAGAAATCATTAAAAACATATCTGGTTGATCCTGCCATTAATTTTAAGCAAATAAGTACTGTGGAACCGATTGTATTCATGGGTGCCAGAATTTGCACTGGCTATTACTATTGCATATTCACACCCTGTAGAATGAGCGTATAAGTGGTACCATATAATACGATCTCACTGGATGTGCTACTGACCTGATCAGGTAATTGTGTGTCACAGTACCGCAGACACTCCCTGCATTCTGTCTGATTAAAATAACCTACAGTTACATCTTTTCTGCTTGCACATTTTTTTGTAGTCCACACAATGTCCCTGATTAAGTGGCTCAAGTCATCCTAGATGAGGAAGTACCCACTCGATGCAAGCGCTATTGATGATGCTGACTTGGCATGTAGCTCTGGCATTGAGCAGCATGTAGCTACTTCTGTTGTTCGAGAGCTGTCTGCCTCTGCTTCTCCACCAACTAAATGGAGCAGACCATCTACATAAACAGTACCTACTATTCCCCAGAAGTCAGGTTTAAACTTAGCAAGTATGCCTCTGAGCACGGTGTCATGTCAGCCGTGATGTTTCACCAGACAAATGCTGGTGTTACAGTAAACAAGAGCAATATTCAGAAGTTTAAACTATTTAAATTCAGTAAAAAAGACTAATGACCCCACTACTCTCTCACCTATTCTGCCAAGAAAACCCCGTGGCCAACCTACACTCTTAGTGGATGAGCTTGAGGATCAATTGAAAAAAATTGTACCCTCGCTCAGAGCTGAAGGTGCTGTGGTGAATGGGCAAGTGATTCATGCAGTCACATTGAGAATAGTAAAATCTAATAGTCCGCATTTACTGGTTGAGAATGGTGGGCATCTTCAATTGACCAGTAAATGGGTGTGGGGCTTCCTGCATGAATAGGATACAGAATAATGTAGTGTTACTGAATATTGCATGATTTAAATGAATGAAGGTTATATACAAGCTGAGATTTGCACTCTTTGCTGTACCCCCACCCTCAGGATTATTTATTTACGCTAGCAGTAGGTAGCAGGTACCTCTTCTAAAGTGAGACAACGATACTGATTAGTGTAATAATCGCGGTCTGTTAAAATTCGCTTAAAACTTGAAATAGCGAATATTGCTAAAATAAGCAGACCGCGATTATTATCCACTCTACAGTATTTTTAACGTGTCTAGTTGATCCTGCCACTTACCCACTTTTGCTTTTCTGCCTGAAATGTAGTGCGCTGTCACCGAACGCTATCTACACTGATACAGGACATGGTGCCAGATGATTACTATAAAGCATTCTGTGTTACCATAGTTAGAAAATGATGATAAAACTCTCATGTTACTGTTATTTTTTTTCAGAGAAGGTGCAGACAGTAGATACTCCACAGCGAGTGCCTGCCGCTTTAGGACTGCAGAGGGATGTGCAAGTGAGTGAGCAAGTGTTACTATAGCAACACTCTTTTGCGCTTCCCTCTGCAGTTCTGAAGTGGTGGATACTCGCTGTGGAGTCTCTTCTGTCTGCTCATTCTTTGGAAAAAATAACAGTAAGATAAGAATAAATCTCCTAATTTTCTAACTGTGGTAACACAGAGTGCCTTGTAGTAATCACTGGCACCACATCATGTATCAATGTAGATAGTGCTCAGTCACAGCCTGCTACACATTATGTTTCAGGGGGAAAAGCAAAAGTGCAGTAAGTGGCAGTATGAACCAGATACGTTTTTAACGGCTTCTACAATGACAGGAGCAACCAGATATGTTTATTTAAATAATTTGAACATGGCAAGATCAACCAGGTAATGTAGTTAAATAACATATATCATCTGCAGTGTTTGTGTGTGTGTGGAAGGGGTATGAGGGATTGTGTTGGGTGAGGGCATAACAGGATCAACCAGATACGCTTTTTAAATTACTATGAAATTGCAGGATCAACCAGTTAATGTTTTTAAACTACAAATGCCAGTGGGGTTGTATTGGGAGGGGCCATCACCTCTATGTGGTTGACTGTATTGAGAGTAGCATGTGGAGGGGGGTTGTGCTAGGTTGGACCCAAAACATATGTTGTATAAACAGAACATGACATGGCCTGATTGAAGATATCATATTTTTCATCATTTGAGGCCAGTGACATCAATATATCTCACTCGTGGCTTTGCCACCCATGAGATATCATGATATCACTGGCTCAAGTGAAAAAAAATATGATATCTTCAGTCAGGCCATGTCATGATCTGTTTATACAACATATGTTTTGGGCAGTGGTGTATTCAGTGCAGTGGTAAGGGCCAGGTGCACCCCATTGTAATTTACTTGTTTGCTCCTGCTGCATAATTTTCATGATGATAGTTAAATAACTCATCTGGTTGGTCCTGTCATTTTCTGAGATTTTTAATAACTTATCTGGTTGATCCTGTCATTTTCTAATGTTAAAATAACTTATCTGGTTGATCCTGCCATTTTGTTAAGTGTTTCCCCCCTAGAAGGACTTTCACTTTCCATGCTCTCATGTAACGTGACCAAGCGTACATTGGGGTAAATGACATGGCAGTAGACACTTTAAGTTAGGCACCTTCACTTTAAAAGTAAGTTTCAGAATGTACAATGCTCAGCTTGCAAACAACCATATGATTTCTGTGGTTTAACTGTGCACCTATTACAAGAATAATGTATTTTGGTCAGATTGAAAAAAAAGTCATAACTTCATGCAACACCTTGGTTCCCCTTGGGTTACTACAACCCTATGGTAGCTACTGGGTTTAGGTTGGCAGCTATGGCAGCATAGAGTTAAAAACTTCTAGAGCTCCCTTGGCAGGCTCGGTCAGTGTGCTGGGCAGAGGTTCCAAGTGGGAGTGGCTTTTGCAGCAGCATAAGCCATGATGGAATGTTGCTGTAGGAGTCAGTTCTTTGCCTCAGAGCAGTGTGTGTGGCTTCGGGTGCTGGCTGAGGAGTGTTTCAGGAGAGGTGCCACCTCTCTCCTGACCATTTTCAGTGCCCAGTCATGACACAGAAAAACCTGTATTGAGTCGTGCCAGCTGTCTTCTGCTATATAGTGTCCCTGAGGGGGTGAAGGATCTTGACTGATGTTAATTCCTGTAATCATGAGTAAAACTTTGGGCTCTCCCCCATGTCTGAGAGACTTTTGTCAGGAAAGTACTGCCCAGCTTAAGTAATGGTCAGGTTTCACATTATCTCTCAGGGAATTCCTGCCATGTGAGAGGTTTTTACCTCACAGACTGTTGAAGGACTATTTAAATGCTCTAATTGTGCTTTCACAGTGATGGATTTGTTTTGGAAAATAGTTGCTTCCCCTCTGTCGAGAAAGGGAACTACACTTGCTTCTATCTGAGACTTGAGGAGCAAATTTGTGTCAGTTTGGAAATGTTACTGAACTGTTTCTCACAATTTTAAGAATATGCCCTGTCTGGGAAAGACTTGGTAACTGTCGATCCCAGCATTGTCCACCCCAGGCACAGGTGAACCCAGCATTGTTCACCTCCTGGAAAAGGAGGAAACTAGTCAATTGTGAACCCAGTGTTGTTCACCCTCTTTCATGTAAGTTTGTCCTTTGTCCATAGCTTGGAAGAGGAAAGATGGGAATCCTGTGTCTCCTACCGTCTAAGGAAAATAAGGGGTCTACAACAGATATATTGAAGTAAATCACTACTGTGGAGTTTATGGACTTTGTGTACTTTTTTCTGTACCTGCAGGCCCAGTGGGAAAATTTTCTGTCAGTCCATCATGTCAGAATAAAACCTATTACTTGGCTCTAGTTTGTGCTGTTGACATTTGTTTATGAGTGGACCGTATTTGCAATGGTGCTCTTCCAGTGCCATGGCCCACTCCAGATCCCAGTACAAAATACAAATGTTTTCGGTGTCCCCTTCTCCTCCACAAGGACCGAGACAGGTAAACACCCTAGCCACGGTGGTGTCAGGACAGTCTGCTGCCAAATGTTGTAAGACAGTAGGGGTTACACAAAATGGGAGCTTGTCTGTGGATATTGGGGTCAGATTGCCTCAGGAAACAGCCTGGGGTGGGGAATTTGGTGGCAGTGCACCCACAACAGGAAGATCTGGCTATGAAAATAAATGGTTCCAAACCACAGGTTAAAGCAGTGAAGAAAAAAGTGTGTTCATTTGCAGTTTGAAATCCTTCCCAGAAAGCCTGGATGTGCTCAAAAGGAGAGAGAGAGAGAGAGTGCTGCTACTCTAATTTGCATGGCATTGAGTGATTGGCTGAGCTGATAAGTCCCACTCATTGAACTGTGCGCTGTGTGTGACTCTGAGGGGACAGGCAGAGAGAATTGTGTGGAAGTCAGAGCTCAATGAGCAGCAATGTTGTCAGGATTCAGGTCTAACTGAAAGTTTCTTTTGAATTGGACTTTTGTATAGTGTACCTGGATTTTGTGGCAGGCACAACACCATTTCGAGGGAAGTCGCCAGCCCATTCATGATTACTGTCACAAATCCACTCTGGAGGTCAGGCTTTCTGCTCCCACAATGCCCAACCTTGAAGTGTGATTCATGATCAGGGGACAAACAGGGACACCCATGTTTTTGTTTCTGGTCTGAGAAAACTACCAGTCTCGAGTCCTGGGGTCAAGTATCAACCCTTCTTAGCTAGCATGCCCAGGTAACAGGTCCAAATATCACACTCTCTGCAGTGAAAGCAGTGCAATACTTGACCCAGCAGACATATAACCAACCTGACTCACAACCCTCCTGCTGACTCAATTGAAACTCCAGTATTTACTTACCTTGTTGGATCTTTACACAGATCCTTGTTAGCATGGCTGCATATGGTGACACATTACGCAACTTAACAGTTATGTCAGAATTCAGTTCTGTTCCACCATTCACACTCAAAATGAGAAAATGTATAGGGCAGGTTTAAAGAAAAACAAAGTTTACTAAGAATTACAGATGGTAAATAAATACAGTACATAAAACAGAACATATATACATTAAGATTAAAATCAGAGAAAGAAATGGAAAATTTAAAATTAAAGTGCCTTGCAACTGATTAGCTAATTCTCCCTTAGAGTTCAGTTGGCAAGGGGTTCACACATGAATTACCAGTCTTGGCAGAAGTGGTCTCTCTTTAGTCCAGAAACAAAGTGTCCTTTTGAAGTCCAGAACAAAAGTATCAGTCATTTCAGCCAGCTTCACCAGTATCAAAGAGGTCAGAATGTCCCTCCCATTCTGTGATGTCACGGGGCTGCTAGCATGAGGTCACACTCAGTTCTACATACCTAATTTGTAACACACAACTGCATAGGCAAAACAGGTCAGATTACTGCTTGATTGAAATCTGCAAATACAGCAATATTTTTAATTATAACAAGACAGGTTGTCTTCATCAGAGTATGGTTTGTGGCAGGTTACAATATCCCTTTGATCTTTCAGAGAAACATCCTGGAAACACTTCTCATATTAGGTTGAATTTTCACAGAGGTCTATCAGAAATGGCTTCCTTTTTGGTACACTGTAAAATGTAATATTTTATGACCAGTTGCCTAGGTTCAAAGCAGTGGCTTGTTATAACCTGTTTTTTATAACAATCCCAGGAAATTTAGCAGATAAGTGTTAGAAATTTTACAAGCCAGCTGTGCCTTTTAGGTCAGCAAGAGGGCAGAACATTTTTTAATTTTTAAAATAACTTCAGTGTCCCATGATGCCTTGTGCTGACTGCCGTGTTTCACAAGCAGAAGTAAAAAAAAAAGATATTTATAGCAAAAACATAACACAAATAATAACATGCAGATGGCTATTGCCACAGTTACTACAAACCCTGGGTGTTGGTCACCATTGCAGGGACTGTCCCGAGGAGTAAAGTGTGCTCAGTGTCTAGCGATTCAGTTTGTTTGTCCAGGACAGAAAGGAAAAAGTTGGAAAATTAGCTAGACTGTGAGTATTTAAAATCTTCTGGACTTTAAAAAAAATCAGAAACAGCTAATGGGAGAACTTGTTTTGGAAACCAAGTTGATTGATGGTAAGTAGGCTAATAGGCAACAGGGAGGGAATAAATAGCAGTATCAAATAAATAAATGCAGGTTGCAGGGGTACAAGGTAAATTAAGATGGAGTGAGAAATTGTGAAATTTAACTTGGTGGGCATTTACAGGGAAGGACTTGGGGGTCCTGAGACTGTGAGGCCTATTTGTGGAATAGTAAATTGGAGCTCAGCATGCTGGGGATCTGAAGTGCAGTCAAGCATTTTGAAAAAAAGTTAAAATAGAAATTCACTTAATAAAGTCTTTAAGACATTGGACAATAACAAATGAGATTCAGTGCAAAGTAAATGGTAATGAATGGGTGCAGGGATTGGTAACCAGACCCATTGCCCCCACAATACTGGGCCAAGCCATTGTGAGAGTGAAGTTTAAGTGCAACCATCTACAGAAAAAAATGTTGTGTGTATTTTGCAGTACCCAGAAAAATGGACAGCAGTGAAAAATGTGCTACTACCACCAACATGTGCTTACCTGGGTCAGCCAGCAGGAAAGGCAGCTGAAAAATCTAGAGAAAGAAAGTGGACGTGCTGGAGCTCCAGACAACATGGCACTACCTGGGTGGCCAGTGAATATGAGTGTGGTGTGCTACCATCATGAGAGGGGTCATTTTGCCATACCTCACAGACAGGCCTGTCAAGAGTCATATGGCCTGAGACATCCATAGAGGCCCATCTTGGCACAAGCCAGCTGTGGCTGACTGGTAGCCAGGTGGAATGGTGATAGTATATTGTCCAAAGATGAGGACATCAAAGAATTTTGTGAGGAGTGGCTACAGCAGCTGTCCCATACAGGCAACATTTCTCACTCAGAAGCCATATGACCAGGTGAGGAAGACATAAGGAGCTAAGTGATAAGTGCTAAGTCCAATGGAGCCATGGGGTGGGCATTAAAGCATATATGAGGGTGGACCAAAGGTGGTCCATCATTAAGGAAGGAATACTGGTTGCCACAGATGAGAGTGTTAGGCTCAGGGTTAAGAACAAGGGCTAAAGCGCCCAATTGGTTTAGCTCTGGGGTTGCCCAGGCAGTAATGGAAAAAAGGTTTTCCTATAGAAAATTCAAGAAGACCAAAAGAGAGGTGGATAGGAAAAATTACCTAAGGTTGGCTAGTGAGGCAAGTAAGGAAGTCTGACAAGCAAATGCACAGATGGAGCTGCAGATAGCTGAAGGAATTAAGAATGGGAGAAGGCTTTCTTTCACTATATAAGTGAGAAAAGGGACAAGAAGGAAGGGATTGTTTTATCTTAAGAAAGGGGTGGAGTGGGTGGAGAATAATGCAGGAAAAGCAGAGTTACTAAATTAATACTTTTGTCTTCACCAGGGAGAAGGATGGACCAGTGTCTTCAGGAGGGAAAAGAGGAGCTAGGAAGGAGGGGAACACAGATGTAGTGATAGAGAAGGATAGAGTGAGGGATGGAGGAAGGGGCTGCTTGCATTGAAGGTAGATAAATCACCAGGCGGGACAGAGTACATCTAAGAGTACTAAAGGAAATGGCTGAGGAGCTGGCATGGTCACTGGCAGACCTATTTAATAGTTCACTAAAGTCAGGCATGGTACCGCAGGACTGGAGAACAGCACATGTAGTGCCCTCCACAAATGCAGTTCTAAGGATGACCCAGGGAATTACAGGCCAGTCAGTCTGACCTCCAGTGTGAGCAAACTCATGGAGACCTTACTAAAGGAAAGGTTGCTAGAATATCTAGAGGAACATCGTCTCTACGATACGAGGCAGCATGGGTTCATGGGGGGAGATCATGTTAAATGAATCTGATTGACTTCTTTGACTGTGTCACTAAGACAGTAGACAGGGGTCAAGCGGTAGACATCCTCTATCTTGATTTCAGCAAGGCCTTTGACTCTGTGCCCCACAAAAGATTGATCAGGAAGTTGGTGGATCTTGGTGTTAGGAAAAAGAAGGCCAGATGTTTGGAAAAATGGCCGAGGGACAGAACCCAGAGGGTGGTTGTGGGGGAGAGTTATCTGGTACCAGAGAGGTAACCAGTAGGGCCCCACAAGGCTCTGTGCTGGGGCTGGTGTTGTTCAATGTCTTCATCAATGACATTGGGGATGGCATTAAGGGCAAAATGTGCCTATTTGCAGATGACACCAAGTTCTGAGGGAGAATGAACGTAGCTGAAGGGATACCGGACCTATAGGGAGATCTAGAAAAGCAAGGGAGGTGGTCCAGGATCTGGCAGCTTGACTTCAATGCCAAGAAATGCAAAGTTATGTATATTGGAGTAAAGAACCACAGGACAGAGTACTACCTGGGTGGAGTCTGAGTATCTGCATCAGAGGAGGAGAAGGACCTGGGAGTGATGATCACTAGTAACCTGAAGCACTCCATGCAGTGCAAGAAAGCAGCAGCAAAGGCAACCATGATGCGGGGATGCATATCTAGGGTGACCAGTAGTAGGAAATAGGAGGTTATACTGTCCTTGTACAGGTTACCGTTAAGGCTGCATCCAGAGTATGGAGTTAACTATTGGTGCCCACACCTCAAAAAGGACATTAACCTGCTGGAGAAGGTCCAGAAGAGGGCTACAAAAATGATAGTAGGTCAGCAGGGTAAGGCATACGAGGAAAGGTTGAGAGCACTGAACATGTACTTCCTGGAAGATGGGAGAGAGGGGGGGGCATGACTGAGACCTTCAAGTACTTGAAAGGAATAAATAAGGTTGATAAGGAGAGTCTATATAACTTGATTAGGAACCATAACACTAGGAGCACCATCTTAAGCTGAAGGGTGAGAGGTTTGGGGGGGTCAGGAAGCACTTCTTCACAGAGAGGGTGGTGGACACTTGGAATGCACTGCTGGAAGAGGTCATCTCATTAAAGACAGTGGGCAGCTTTAAGAAAGGCTGGGATAGGCATAGGTAGAAAGTAAGGATCATGGGTAGGGAGGATGAGAGGAGTGGAGAGGGAGGGAGGGACATTAGCTCAAGCTGCAATATGAGCAGACTTGATAGGCCAAATGGCCTTCTTCTGCTGGCTTCTTCATACTGTATGTTCATATTTTCATAAGGGTCCAACAAGAGGAGAAGCCATCAGTCTGGGGGATCTGCTGGGTAGTGTCACAGCTGGGTACTGCCTATCATCTTACCCTGAGGGCTGGGTGCCTTGATGAGTAGGTGGGGTCTGTGGCCCAGGCCTTCAGACTGTTCCATTCTGAGCTGCAGGAAAAGCAGTGGGGCTTGTGGTAGAGCCCAGTGTTCATGAGCCAGAAGAAGACTCTGAATTAGAAGATCAGACACAAGATGCTGCCCTGTCCAAAGTCATGAATGCCACTGATGCCACCACCACTGCCACAGCTTTTTCTGAGGAGTCCTCAGCAGCTGAAGAACAGAAGGTTGATAGCATAATTCTGCTATCCTGGTATCAAGAAGCCTGGAATGACCAGATTTAGCCACCACCCGTCCAATCTGGTAAGCCTCATTTTCCAAAAGCAGTAAAGAGGAAAGGGTAATCTGGATAGAAATAGAACAAATCTTCAGAGAAAAGTACCCATGTCTGCCACAGTGGGCCTGGTATGAAATAGGGGACTGCTGTGAGACCTGGCTAATGGAGGAGGCCATGAGAATGGTGATTGGCCAAAGATACCTGTGGACCCCTGCAGGTGCAGTTGCGTTACAGAGGAGGTGTGAAGAATGCATAGCAATGTGGAAGGTTGGGTGCATCTTACACATGGAGGCAGTGACAGATAAAGAGGGGAGGTAGACAGTGCACATGATGCCTATGCAATGCCCATATAGCACTGAGTGCAGCCTTATCCTGATTGATACTTGTGATGAAAATTTCTGAACAGCCTAGATTGGCACCTTGACAGAGCCTGAGGTGAACAAAAATGCCATGTTGGTGAACAACCAAGAATCTATAAGCTGTGGTTGGTGGGTCACACATTCTGTATGGCGTTGCCCATGTATAAGGATGACTTGCCACTGCTCCTCATCACTTGAGGGAGAAGAGGGACGAGTCTTCACCTGAGTCCTGTCCCAGCTCCAGTTCCAGAGGTTGTGGGGGGAGCAGCATCACGAAGTCTGCATGCAGCAGTACCAGTCACAGAAGGAGGCTCCAGTTGGCAGCAGTCACGAGTTCCATATCTTCCTTCGAGTCAGAACTGGTAGGGCCAATTTTTTGTTATTTCTTGGGTGTTTATACCTGTTACATCTACATCTGTTAATACTCTTGAAGGGTATTGTGGACATCATTTCCACCTTGGTTCGATAGGAAACTTAATCTGGGACATTTCCAGTGGAAAGAGTACCTCTCCAAGAAATTTGGAACTTTACCATCTGATCGCAAGAGACACTTTTGTCTGGGATATTACAGCCACAAGCACATTACTCCTTAGATGGACAAATAGGGGTCATTTTCTCCTCCAGTTTTAATGTTTTACTTTGTTTTGCATAAAAACACAACAAGAGAAAAAAATTACAAAATAGTTTAATAAAAAACCCTGTTTATAAAAATGTTAGAGCCAAGTAGTATGTAGTTGTGTGCATTTGCATGCTCTTTTGCAGGTGCAGCTGAAGAAGCAGAGGATCCTTAGGACTCTACCAAAGCACTTGTGAGTGCTTCAGGAACTAATTTTAGAAATGTGCTATGAGTGGGTTTACATGTTACAAGTGCTAATGTCTTTTTACTTTCCTGATTTGGGAAAGGGTATAGTTGGGTGCCCCTGTATTGTAGCAGTGGGTAGTACCTAGTTAGAGAGTTCATTAGTAAGAGTCTGGTGGTGGAACTGGGAGAGTGCCTGAATGAGGATGGGCTAGTGACCCCGTCAGTGGTGGTAAGTGGTCAGATCTGTAACATCAGGAAGCCGCCAACGGAAGCAGACATGCTACTGTTCAGGAATATCCTAGCTAGCTAGTGGTAGGTACCTGCTGCATGATTCTGAGGTCCTCTGTTGTGGCCTGCCTGTGCTTGTCATAGGTAGGAAAACGGTAACTAACCTTCCCCATAGGGCACTTGGGGGGGGCTGCTGTAATCCAAGGCCCTTGCTGTGGACATCAAGCTTTTCTGGTGGTGAGTGAGTGTAACCCCTGAGTTCCCCTTGGGTTACTAGAACTCTATGTTTGTTAGTGGGTTAGGTATGCAGCCTGGGCAGCATAGAGGTAAAAACTTTTAGGACTCCCTTGGCAGACTGTGAGTGTGCTGGATAGAGGTTCCAAGTGGGAGTGGTTTTTTCAGTAGCATAATCCATGATGGAATGTTGCTATAGGAGTCAGTTCTCTGCCTCAGAGCAGTTTGTGTACTTCGAATGCTGACTAAGGAAAGCCTCAGGAGAGGTTCCACCTCTCTTCTGACCATTTGCAGTACCTGGTAGTGACACGGAGGGTCAAGTCTGGTGCAGGCCTTCTGCTGTGTTGTACACCTGAGGAGGCAAAGAATACTGAATGATGTTATTTCCTGTAACCGTGACTAAAATATGGGGTTCTCCCCCACGTCTGAGAGGCTTTTGAAAGGAAAGTGCTGCCCTGCTTCAGTAATGGTTAGGTTTTGCCTTATTTCTCAGGGAATTCCTGCCTTGTGGGAATCTTTTATCTCACAAACTATCAGAGGACTGTTAAAATGCTCAAATGGCACCTTCATGGTGATAAATATGTTTTGGGAAAGAGTTGCCTCTCGTCTGTCCAGAAAGAGAACTGCACTTGCTTCTATCTGAGACATGAGGAGCAAACTTGTATCAGTTTGGAAATATTACTGAACTGTTTCTCACAGTTTTAAAGACATGCCCTGTCTGGGAAAGACTTGGTGAATTTGGGACTTTAGTAATGGTGGAGCCCAACATTGCCCACCCCTGGGATAGGTGAACTCAGGATTCTTCATCTCCTGGAAAAGAATAGAAATTAGTAAATTCAATGTTTGGGTGAATAGAGTATAGGGTTAGAAATGCTTGTGTAACTGTAGTTTATTTTGGCTTTTCTTTGTTCCCACCCTTGGTAGGTAAGCTGGATAATACGTACGGAATAGAAAGCCCAGCTTCAAGGATGAGTAGAGTGCCAGAGAAGAAGGAGGCAGGGGTGGATGGTGGGTGTTTCACAACATGCTAAGCAGAGAATTGTCATGGGAGGCTGGCCTTTGTAGGAGATGTGGGATGAGCTATTCCCCCACATTGAAACTTGGGCTATAGCCCTCCCATTCAATGTTTGGGTGAATAGAGTATGGGATTAGAAGTGCTTATGTAACTATAGTTTACTTTTGCTTTTCTCTAATCCTGCCCTTGGTAGGTAAGCTGGCTAGTGAGTAGGGAATAGAAAACCCAAAAAGAATTACCAATGAATGTTCAAAAGAGTATGACTACCTCCTCCAACTCAGGACAGTTTGACCAGTACAACGTAGGAAAGGAAAAACCCCTAGATGGAGGAAACCTCTGAAGACTCATGGCTACTGACCCGCCCCTCTTCTGGGCAAATTAAGGGAGATGAACCTAGGTTTTAGCAACCATAACCCAATTTTGGGAGAAAGGTGAACTGCATGGAGAGATGACGGTCCATCTTCAAATCCATGGATGATGCATTCTAGAAGGACAATTCTGAGATTGAAGAGGTAGGTCTATTCTGAAGAAGTATCCAAATCCTGAAAGTGGAGTAGGTACAGTTGAAAAATGGTGAATGTAGTCCAGGTTCCAAGGTGATGATGGATGATGTCCAAAGGGATTACAGAGACTAATGAGCAGGAAGAACATGATTTGATAAATTTGCTGAGCGATGGGAAATACGAAGGATTATGAAGTCATAAGGTAAACAATCTAAATTTGTTGAAAGTTTGACATTCAAGTTAGAGTCTGAAGATGAGGAGTTAAGTAATGATTGAGTTGCATTGTATGCATCCATGAAGCAGGAGAGTCTTTATGTGCCAGGTAGGAGTAGTGACATGAATAATTTTAGACCAATGAAGGAAGATTGGTATGTTCAGTACATATTATAACTGAGTGTATAAGGAATAAATGGAAGTTCAGTATGAGGAATTCGAGAGTTGATTTGGGTAGTGTTGTCGTAATGATACTTGTATAGGTTCTTGCTGATCTGTCTGTAGAAAAGTACTCTAGATATCGGTACTTCTGTGGTGTAATTGCCTGTAACAGGTGCTGAGGTTGCCATTACTGTTTTGTCTTACAGGTAATCCAATGTCTAAATACTGTGGGAAGCCCAGAAATGGGTATATGAAAGATTCTATAGACTGATGTAGCAATGGGAAGTCAAGAGCGGTGTAGAATGCCAAGGGTGCCTAACACTGTAGTCGAATATAGATATATTGACAGGCAAAATTGGAATAGTGAGATATCCAGATCGGTTGTGGATGTTCAGATTGAGAATCAATGGTAGCCTGCTCTCGGTGGAAGTCTTCTCTGTAGAGGGTATGGGAGGTGAACCATGAGAGATGAGCTAGAAGGACCACTGGATGGCAGCTGGTCTGATTGATGGTAATATGATGAAGGAATGTCAATGACTGTATGATGTATGGAGACATAATGGAGCTGAAAAACAGTAGTTTAGATAGAATGCCTTTGGTAAGGCAGCTATGCACCAGAGATCCAACGCTGTGAGTTCTGGGAAGGTAGCTGTGGAGGTTTTAGGACATCCAATGGCTACTGAGGAAGTAGGAGTCAAGCAACATGATCAACAGAGTCAGTGCTCATAGGAGAAGTTATGTAGATGGTAAAATGGATGACACCAGTACTGCTATGAGGTATCTTTCGGTTCCCATTATCCATAACAATGATAATCATTACAGAGTCATTGCTTGATGGAATGAAGTAGATCACTTTTCCATGTAAAAAGATATTCTATGAGACATGGTAGATAAGAAAGCAATAGTGCTTGAATTGACAGCATGCATAGAGAGTATGCTGTAGAGTCAGATGATGAATGAGGTCTTTCTACAGTCTAATTGAATGGAATTCCAGAACTGGTCCTGGGGAGATGATTGGGAAGTGTAGATAACTTTGTTGTGATGTAAGATTCTATGAGGTATGTTGTTCAAGGGACGTTTGCTAGAAGTTGTTTTCCTCAGGCGAAATGAACAAGTGCTCCATTGAGTAGTGGATGGGAGCTGTTAGAATGGCCAGAGTAGGAGTATGAGATAGCTAAATGGGAGGAGTAGTTGACCAGGTAGGAATACTGGCCATAGATAGGGTAAAATGCCCCAAAAGAGCCACAGCAAACAGGACAAAGCCCCGAGCTGCTATGGCAGTGAGGAGAAGGCAGCTGTCCAAGGATGGAGAAGAAAGTCCGAAGGGAATGTCAGCAGACTGGAAGAAGGAGTCCTAGAAGAGACCAGCAGAGCCAGAGGCCAAGTCATACTGATATCATAAGTGCAAGAAGGAAAAGGACTGCGGTCGGCACCACAGCAAACCAAAGAAGGATGTAGCAAATCTGCTGCAGGCCATGAGTGACAGATCCAGGTACCAATTGCTACAAAGATCAGGTATGAAGGTCCTAGGTTCATAGAAGATGGTGAACAGCAAGTGCAGAGAACAGAAGGCACTGCAGCTATGAGGCACAAGGTTCCCACTTTCGAAGGAGAAGGTGAACTCGCATGGTAGACAGAAAGGGGTAACCTGCAGTATGGAAGTCCAGGAGGCAATTGAACTGAATGGAGGTAGAGACCGAACAAGCTGGCAGAGTCCAAGCCCAAAGCACAAGGAGGCCAAGGTGGAGACGAGAATGATGAGTCCATGGAAGTGCAGGATGTAGACAGGAGAAGTAGAATATGGAAGGCGGATGGGGGTACAGTGGTTCCGTTACCAAAGAGAAGTGGCAACCAGTTATCAGGTAGAGAATGCAGAAGGTTGAAACAATCAAATGCAGACACAGGCTCCAATCCCTGGTTATCGAGGCGAGATGACCATTACTTGATGCTGCTAGGCAGAGGTAGGATGGGGAAGGCAAATTGGGTAAAGAGGTCCCATTCCTGAAGGGAAGTGGCAACTGGATATTCAGGTAGAGAATGCAGAAGGCTGAAACAGTCTATTGCAGACACAGGCTGCCATCCCTGGTAGATGGTGCAAGGTGACCATCATTCAATGCTGCCAGGCAGAGGTATGATGATAAAGGCAAATGGGACATAGTGGTCCTGTTCCTGAAAGGAAGTGGCAACTGGTGTTTCTGGTTGAGAATGCGTAGGTTGAAATAGTGAAATGCAAACTGTGGCTCCCATCCCAGGAAGTTGAGGAGAGACAACCTTGAATCTAGTCTGCCAGGCATAGGCAGGATGCTGACGGCACACTGGGTAAGGAGGTCCTGTTCCTGAAGGAAAGCAGCAACTGTGTATCAGGTAGAGAATGCATAACGTTGAAACAGTCAGATGTGGACTCAGGCTCCCATCCTTGGTAAGCGAGGTGAGATGACCTTGACTAGAGGCTGCCAGCCATAGTTAGGATGCCGTAGGTACAAGGGGAAGAAGGTCCCATTCCCAAAGGGAAGCAGCAACCAGTATAGGGAGAGAATGCATAAGCATGATATGGTTGATTCCAGACACGGCTCCCATCCCTGGTAGTTGGGGAGAGCTACCCTTCACTCAATGCCACCAGGCAGTGTTAGGAATGGAGGATGTCGGATGTGTAAGTAGTAGTGAATGTAATGGAATCCCATCCCCGGTAGACAGGAGAAGCCTACCTTTTCTCAGTGCCTCAGAAGGTACTAGTTAGGCATAGAGTCTAGACAAACTGCTGGTATGGACTGAGCAAGGGAAAGGCAGCTGGCTGCGTAGTCTTAGGTAGAGAAACAGTGAGGCAGTAGAAATGGGAAAGAAGCAAGCCAGAGTAAGACAACATGAGGAGGAGCCATCAGGAATGTCAGTTAAAGGAGAGTTTAGGGTAATACAAGAAAGAGCATGCTGTAGTGGTGGAATGCAATGAATGACAGAAGGCCATGAGGAGAGCCAAGATGTGGGCCTGGGGAGAGCTGCAAGGAGCTTGAGAAAGGAGGCAGGTAAGAACAATGCAATGCATTTGCAAGCTGGAAGGTGAGGCGCACTGGGGCAAAACAAGGAAACAAATTGTGAAACAGAACATGGCAAAGATTCTGGGAACAATATGGTATGGGGCACAAGCACCAGATTAGGGAGGGGTAGCATGAGTCTGAAAGTTAGAAGTTGTTAAGGAAGATGGAATGCTGTGATGGAATGCTGGATATCGTGGCAGTCTCAGAAACATGATACACACAAAACCATGACTGGGACGTAAACATACCAGGATACATTATCTACAGGAGGGACAGGGAGGGTAAAAGAGGAGGAGGAGTAGCTCTTTATATAAGGGAAGGAATCCAAGTAATAGAACAAAAGGGTAAACAGGGAGGAGAAGAAGCACTGTGGGTAAATTTGGAGACCGGAAATGGCACCACAATCCGCACAGGGGTTGTATACAGACCCCCTTCTCAGGGGGAGGAAATGGACAAGGAAATGATAGAAAGTATACTTAGAATGGCAGAACAAGGGGAGATATTGCTGATGGGTGATCTGAATATGCCAGATGTTAACTGGAGTGCAGTTGCAGCAGCAACTTGGAAGAGTGGGGTTATTCTAGATGCCCTACAGGGGGCATGCCTTAGACAGCTAGTATTGGAGCCCACTCAGAGGGAGCAATCTTAGACCTGGTTCTCTCAAATGGAGATGAAGAGAGGATCACAGATGTAGAAGTGGTAGCCATCTGGGAACTAGCGACCATCGAACAGTATGGTTCACAATAAACACAGCAATAGAGTCAAGCCATACAGAGGCAAAAGTACTGGACTTTAGGAGGGCTGACTTTTCCAAAATGGGTGAGTGCCTAAGGAATGCACTAGCAAATGGGCAGGAAGGAGAGGTGGAAGAACAATGGGGAATAATAAAAATTGCCATCACAGAGGTAACAAGCCTTAGTGTGAAGCAAATAAACAAAATGAAACAATGTAAGAAACCACTATGGTTCTCAAAGGAAGTGGCAGTGAAGGTTCAAGAGAAAAAGAATGCATTCAGGAAGTACAAGGAATCACAGAAGGAGCAGGACAAAGAACTGTATCAGTTAAAGCAAAAGGAAGCTGGGGAGTCAGAACAGCAAAGGCCCAAGATACTAATTTATGGAAGAAACTTTGGATATCAATGTATAAATTTATTAAACAAGATAGACTTAGATTAGTCCATTATAACATTACGCATGATATTTATTTGACACCAGTTAAGCTCTTTAGACATGGGACATTAACTGCATCAATGTGTAATAAGTGTAAGAATGACACCGGTTCTCTTTATCATATGTTATGGCAGTGTCCCTCTGTAAAGACATTCTGGCAATCTATTAATAGTACATTGCACCCTATCCTTGGCTTAAGAGAACTATTCACGCCTGAAGTTTGTTTGAAAAATTATTTCTCAGTTGACACCCCCAAAAGCAGGAGAGCACACATGACACTCGTTACTGCAATAGCCAAACTTATAATAATGAGACACTGGACAGATGAGAAATCTCCTACTATACTGGAATGGTACAGGGAGAGTGTCTTGGCACTACAACTGGAAAGGCATATCGTACTTATGCAAGCTAGAGTCAAAGCTTTTACCTCGCTATGGGGCAGCTTAGAGACTATCCTGACAATTTGGAAACTCAATTGATAAGGGATTCCACTGATGTTACATTTAAATGACTAATAATTGTGTGTAGTCAGGGGGGATGGGTAGGGGGGGAGGGATTGTTTGTATTGATGGGTTTGCACCTGATGTTTCATTTGCTGTATCAACCTATGTATCTAACTTGGTGCTTAAAATTAATAAAGCTTTGTTAAATAAAAAAAAAAAGAACAGCAAAGGCCCAAAAGCGAGGAAAAGATAGCCATCTCAGTTAAGAAGGGGATAAAACCTTTATAGATACATCAGGGAGCGAAGGAAGACCAAGGAGGGATAGTGAGGCTTAATAAAGGGGAGGGAGGTGGGTAGAGGGTGACTATGAAAAGGCAGAGATACTAAACAAATATTTTTGCTCAGTATTTAGAAAGGAAGAGGGGGAGGTACCTAAAACAAACAGTAGAAACACTCTGGATACAGAAGTTGATACCAGCCCATTTACAGAAGAAAGGGTTCTGAAACAACTCTTAAAACTGAAGGTGAACAAAGCAATGGGGCCTGATGGGATTCATCAATTCTAAAAGAACTAAGGGTAGAACTAGTGACACCACTGACTACCCTCTTTAACAAATCATGGGAGGATGGGGTGGTACCCGAGGACTGGAGGAGGGCATATGTAATTCCCCTTCACAAAAGTGGGAGCAAGGCAGAAGCAGGAAACTACAGACCTGTTAGTTTAACCTCAGTGGTAGGGAAAATGATGGAATCACTTCTGAAGGAAAGAATTGTCGAGTATCTAGAGGTCAGAGGGGCACAGGACCCAAGGCAGCATGGATTCACAGCAGGAAGGTCATGCCAGACAAATCTGATAGATTTCTTTGACTGGGTGACCAAAGTAGTAGATCAGGGAGGGGCTGTGGACATGGCCTACCTAGACTTTAGCAAGGCATTTGACACAGTCCCACACAAAAGATTAATATACAAGTTAGCCAGCCTGGGAGTGGGTCCCAAGATGACAGCCTGGGTAAAGAATTGGCTGGAGAATAGGACACAGAGAGAAATAGTAAATGGAGTCCACTCTGAAGAAAGGGGGGTTACTAGTGGGGTACCGCAGGGTTCAGTATTAGGACCGGTCCTCTTCAATGTCTTTATAAGCGACATTGCAGAGGGACTGGAAGGAAAAGTATGTCTCTTTGCAGATGACACAAAGATCTGCAACAGAGTTAATGCACAAGGTGGGATGGAAAGGATGAGAAGGGACTTGGCAAGGTTAGAGGAATGGTCAAATGTATGGCAGCTTAGATTCAATGCTAAGAAGTGCAAGGTAATGCACCTGGGAAACAAAAACCCAGGGTAAGAGTACACAATGGGGGGTGAGATACTAACAACAACAAAAATGGAAAGGGACCTGGGGGTAGTCATATCAGATGACCTAAAGGTGGGCAAGCAATGTGAGAGGGCAGCAAGGAGGGCTGGGGAGATACTGGGATGCATAGGGAGAGGCATCACCAGTAGAAAACAGGAAGTTATTATCCCTCTGTACAGACAGCTGGTGAGACCCCATCTGGAGTACTGTGCAGTTCTGGAGACCCAATCTCCGCAAAGACATAGACAGGATGGAAGCTGTCCAGAGCAGGGCAACTATAATGGTGCAGGGTCTGTACTGGAAGACATATGAAGAGAGAGTTAAGGAGCTTAATATGTATAGCCTCGAGGAAAGGAGGGAGATGGGGGACATGATAGAAACCTTCAAGTACCTCAAGGGAATCAACAAAGTCCAAGAGGGTAGCATCTTTCAAAAAAAGAGGTGTGCAAGAACAAGGGGGCACAATTTGAAGATAGAGGGCGGCTCAGAGGTAATTTAAGGAAGTATTTTTTCACAGAGAGGGTTGTGGATGCATGGAACGGCCTTCCGGAGGAGGAGGTTGTGGAGTCAAAAACAGTGGTGGAATTCAAGCATGCATGGGACAGTCATAAGGCAATTCTAGGGGGTGGGGGTAGGAAGAAGTAGGCTGCTGGTTAACTAGGATCTGCTGCTTATCCTTTAGGTAGGGAAATGGGCAGACTGGGTGGGCCAAGCGGTCCTTATCTGCCATCAAATTCTATGTTTTTATGTTTCTATGTGACATGAGCAAAAGGCCCAAAAGGAAACCAAGGAACAATAGACAAGGGCAAGAACAGGTGATGGGAGGGGCAGATGAGGAGCCATTGGACAAGGAAGGGGGGCCAGGCTTGGAAATGGCAGGGGGGCTATGGTCTGCACTGAATCATGCACCGTGCAGACCCAGGTAAAATGGGTAGCAAACAGGGAAGGAGAAACCAGTGGAGAGACATGCAAGATGAAAGCAATGGGAAAATAAAGAGTGGGAAGACAGGTGGGGCCGAGTGACAGGGGGTAAGTGGCATCCGCAGAGCACAGCAGAACATAGGCTGACAGGGCTGAAACAGCAGAGTAGTCCACGGATCATTGTAGAACAGGTGTACCAGAGGTACAGAAAACTGAAATGGGGCAATGAAAATTCAGAAGAACAGCAACGTGCAGGGCAGTAGGGCATAATGACAATGGTATAGGCAGACAAACTCACTTTACACATATGCGTATAGTAATGTTCAAGACTTGACAGAAACATATATCTGACAGGTGGCAATCACAGTCCCAGCAGTAGTATCCGAGGCAGCGATCACCAAGCTATTTTTGTAGTAGGGGAAACAGCTAAGGGCAACAGTGAGCCATGATGCATGTAGCATTGGGGGAAGCAGTTGAAAGGAGCGTGTACAGGGTTCAAAACAGGGGCAGCGGGGAGTGGAGCATGCACAACAAGGACAGTCTGGGCAAGAAGGGAGGGGATCGCAGGCGACCTCTGTGGGGTGAAAGCTGGGATGCTGGCTATGCCAAAGTGTAGCAATGCAGGCAGGGAAAAAACTGGTAGAGTGAACAGTCCACAATCCAAGGGTAAGGAGCAGGAGCAGGAGCTACAGACTGCTCACACAAGCCAGGAGTAGGGGCAAGGTACGAGACACAGACAGCAAAAGTGCACAAATAAGAAACGTACGGAGGCATTCATGGGAAAGGATGGGGAAGCTTCCAGCACAGGGCAATGATGGGACGCAGAGATAGAGAGCCAGAGGTTGGCAGCAATGCAGGCAGTAATCCAGGCAGTGAGCCAGAGCAGACATAAGGGCAGACCAAAGCACAGCAGCCAAGCTGGTACAGGGAATGATGACTTACCCAGAAGGGCAGTAAACAGAGAGCAGCAGGACTAGACAGAGGAGGAGCAAACATAGAAAAATAGAATTTGATGGCAGATAAGGACCACCTGGCCCACCTAGTCTGACCATTTCCCTACTTAATGGATAATCTGCAAATCCGAGTTAACCAACAGCCTACTTCCTCCTACCCCCACTAGAATTGCCTTATGTCTATCCCATGCATTCTTGAATTCCCCCACTGTTTTTGACTCCACAACCTCCTCAGGAAGGCTGTTCCATGCATCTACAATCCTCTCCATGAAAAAAATACTTCCTCACATTACCTCTGAGCCTTCCCTCCTGTATCTTCAAATTGTGCCTTCTTGTTCTTGTAGAACTCTTTTTCTGAAAGATGCTTCCCTCTTGGACTTTGTTGAATCCCTTGAAGTACTTATAAGTTTCTATCATGTCCCCCTACTCCATTCTTTCCTTGAGGCTATATATATTAAGCTCATTTAGTCTTTCTTCATATGTCTTCAGGTGCAGACACTGCACCATTTTGGTTGCCCTCCTCTGGACAGCCTCCACCATGTATATGCCATTGCAGAGATGGGGTCTCCAGAACTGCACGCAGTACTCCAGATGTGGTCTCACCAACTGTCTGTACAGAGGGAAAACAACTTCCTGTTTTCTACTGGTGATGCCTCTCCCTATGCATCCCAGTATTCCCCCAGCTCTCCTTACTGCCTTCTGACTTTGCATGCCCACCTTTAGGTCATCTGTTATAACTCTCCTCAGGTCCCTTTCCATTTTTGTTGTTGTCAGTATCTCACCGCCCCCCACTGTGTACTCTCCCCCTAGGCTTTCTGTTTCCCAGATGCAATACTTTAGACTTATTTGAGTTGAATCTAAGCAGCCATACATTTAACCATTCCTCCAACCTTGCCAAGTTCCTTTTCATCCTTTCCACACCACCTTGTGTATTTACCCTGCTGCAGATCTTTGTGTCGTCTGCAAAGAGACATGCTTTTCCTTCCAGTCCCTCTTCAATGTCACTTATAAAGACATTAAAAAGGACTGGACCCAGTACTGAACACTGCGGTACCCCACTGCTAACCTCCCTTTCTTCACTGTGGACTCCATTCAGTATTACCCTCTGTGTCCTGTTGTCCAACCAATGTTTTACCCAGACCCACTCCCAGGCTGGCTAATTTGTTTATTAATGTTTTATGTGGGACTGTGTCAAATACCTTGCTAAAGTCTAGGTAGGCCATGTCCACAGCCCCTCCCTGGTCTACTACTTTGGTCACCCAGTCAAAGAAATCAATTAGATTTGTCTGACATGACCTTCCTGCTGTGAATCCATGCTGCCTTGGGTCCTGTGCCCCACTGGCCTCTAAGTAACCAACAATTATTTCCTTCAGAAGTGATTCCATCATTTTCCCTACCACTGAGGTCAAACTGACAGGTCTGTAGTTTCCTGTCTCTAACTTGCTCCCACTTTTATGAAGGGGAATCACATGTGTCTCCCTCCAGTCCTCAGGTACTACACCATCCTCCCATGATTTGTTAAAAAGGGTAGTCAGTGGTGTCTCTAGTTCTCCCCTTAGTTCTTTTAGAATTCTGGGGTGAATCCCATCAGGCCCCATTGCTTTATTCACCTTTGGTTTTAGGAGTTCTTTCAGAACCTTTTCTTCTGTGAAAGGACTGCTATCAACCCCCCTATCCAGAGTGCTTCTTTTGACTGGATTAGATACCTCCCCTCCTCTTCCTTTGTGAACACTGAGTAGACGTATTCGTTCGGCATCCCTGCTTTTTCACTATCCTTCTCTGCCCAACCACCGTCCTCTTTGAAAGGATTTATCCCCCTTCTTAACCGAGTTGGCTGTCCTTTCCTCAGTTTGGGCCTTTGCTATTCTGACTGCCTTCCCTGTTTCCTTCTGCTTTAACTGGTATAGTTCTCTGTCCTGCTCCTTCTCTGTTTCCTTATACTTCCTAAATGCTATCTTTTCTTCCTAATCTTCCCTGCCACTTCTTTTGAGAACTATGGTGTTTTGTTCTTTCATTTTGATTTATTTGCTTCACACAAAAGCCTGCTGCCTCTGTGATGGCAGTGCTGATGTTTCCCTGTTTCTTGCCTGTTTGCTAGTGCTTTTCTGAGGCACTCTCCCATTTTGACAAAATCAGCCCTCCTGAAGTCCAGTACCTTCACTTTTGTATGGCTTGACTCTACAGCTAAGTTTATCATCAACCACACTGTTTGGTGGTCACTTGTTCCCAGATGGCTACCCACTACTAGATCTGAGATCCTCTTTTCATCCCCATTGGAGAGTACCAGGTCTAAGATTGCTCCCTCCCGAGTAGGTTCCAACACTAGCTGTCTGAGGCATGCCACCTGTAGGGCATTGAGGATGGCCCTGCTTTTGGATGTGGCTGCAGCAAAGGTGCTCCAGTTAACATCTGGTATATTCAGGTCTCCCATCAGCAATATCTCCCCTTTCTCTGCCATCCTAAGGATGCTTTCTATCATTTCCTTGTCTATTTCCTCCCCCTGAGATGGTGGTCTGTATATAACCCCTGTGCGGATTGTGGTGCCATTTCCAGTCTCAAGAATGACCCACAGTGCCTCCTCCCCTCCCTGTTTGCCCTTTAGTTCTGTTGCGTTGATCCCTTCTCTTATATAGAGAGCTAATTCTCCTCTTCTACCCTCCAAGTCCTTCCAGTAGATTGTGTACCCTGTTATGTTGACATCCCAGTCATAGTTTTCTGAGCACCATGTTTCTGTGACTGCCATGTTATCCAGGCATTACTGTTCCATCAAGGCCACCAGTTCAGGGAGCTTGTTAACTAGACTCAGGCATTAGTACTCTTTGCCCTCCATTTTTTTGATGGCCTTATCCCTTCTTGCCCCATCCCTGTCCTTACTGCCATTATCTTTTTCTCCATTTACCCCTGCCCTTCTCCCTATCAACTTCTGTATCTTGGTGTTTACTTCACTTTTGAGGGGTGGCTAGGATTCCCTTTCTCCTTTTCAGTGCCTCCCCCCACCCTTGGCTAGCATAAATGTTTGCCAATGAAGCATTTAAACCTTTCCCCTAGGATCCTGGTTCCCTCCTGGATAGATGCAGCCCATCACGCCAGTATAGGCCCGCATCCCTCCAGGTGGAGCCTGAGTCCCCAGTGAAGCTGAAACCCTGAGCTCTGCACCAGTTTTTCAACCACAGATTGAATCCCATGGTGTGGAGTACCCTAGCCTCACCCATACCATTGACAGGCAGCACCTCCAAGAAGGTTACTGAGCGTGCTACTTGTTGAAGGCCCCTCCCCAACTCCACAAACTCCTCCTGCACTGCTCTAAACCCTTTCCCAGCTAGGTCATTTGTCCCTAGGTGGACAATGACATCCAGCTCCTTCCCCCATGCAGCTGCTCCCATGATTCTGAGGATTCAATTCCTGTCCCTCCAAGCCATGATGCCAGGCAGGAACCTTACCTCCCTCTCCCTTCCCTCCCCCAGTTCTACCCTCCTAATAATGGAGTCCCCCACCAGGAGTTGTTTTCTTTCCCTGTGAAGTCCCATGCCACTCTCCTGTGGATCACTTTTGTGGAGGTTCCCAGCATCATTCTTGGTCTCCACTGTGGTTGCCACTGTAAAGGAACCATACTCTGCCAGAATGACATATGAATTGTGGAGAGGTACAACTGGAGGGATGTGCCTCTGTTACACCACCATCACCCTCTCTGAGCCCACTGTGGTTCAACTGCTTCTCTTTCTTGGCAACCTCTGAGGCAGTAGCAGTGGCCCAGGTGGTCCCTGGGTGGGAAATGAGGTGCCCTGAATCCTAGCCAACTCAGCCTTCAATAAGGTATGGGAAAGGGGAAAAGGAAAGAGTTGATACCAGATGGGAGGAGGATGGGGGTAACCAAGAGGAGAACAGGGAGCAAAAAGGAGAAAAGAGAGGAGCGGGCAAGGGGAAACAAGCAAGGAGCAGAAGGGAAGGAAAGAGGATCAGCCCATGAGCCACACAGGAGCCCAGGTGCTGTTGCATCACAATGCACTAAGGAGAGAATTGTCATGGGAGGCTGGCCTTTGTAGGAGATGTGGAAGGAGCTATTCCCCCACACTGAACCATGGGCTATAGCCCTCCCATTGTGAGCCCAGTCTTGTTCACCCTTTTTCTGTCAGTTTGTCCTTTGTCCATAACCCAGAAGAGTGAAGGATGGGAAATCTGTTTCTTGCACCATCTAAGGAAAATAAAGGGGTCTGGAATAAATGTACTGTAGTAAATCATTACTGCAGATTTTGTGGACTTTGCGTACCTCTTTCTGCACCTGCAAGCCCAGTGGGCAAATGTTTTGTCAGTCCATCATGTCAGAATAAAACCTACCACTGGGGTCTAGTTTGTGTTGTTGACATTCATTTGTGAGTGGACTGTGTTTGCAATGGTGCCCCTCGAGTGTCATGGCCCACCCCAGATCCCGGTACAAAATATAGATGCTTTCTGTGTGCCCTTCTCCTCCCTGAGGACTGAGCCAGATAAACACCCAAGCCACAGGAGTGTCAGAACAGTCTACTGCCAAATGCCAAATGTAAGAGAGCAGGGGTTACATTCATCTTACCCTGGTCTAACTGTTAGCCCAAACATATCCTTCAAACATTCACTTGGCTCAAATGATAATTGTTCATGAAATGGACACTTCAAATTACCGATTGACCAGAACCTGTAAAATTTCGTCTGTTCCTGCTCACAAAATCTATCCATTTTTTCTCTGTAAACACCTGTCTCTTGGAAACAAGTGTAGAGAAATCCCACCCTCGGCAGTATTACTGCAACCATACATGACCCAAAGCTTTGGTATTGTAAATTAGTTTTATGTCAGGCTGAAGAAAAGGGATGGTAATCTGTAATGAGATGAGACAACAATTCTGCAATGCACCTTTCTTACAAATGACAACATTCGTTCACATATTTTCCATATGAATACTGCTTGATGCAAGTAATATGCTGTCACTTTGTTAACACACACAAAAAATAAGTACAAAATTGATACATAGTAACTGGTTTCCCCTTTTTCCTGTAGGGAAACCATGGTATAATTTGTCATAATGAAGGAGAGTTTATTACAGCAAACATGTTCATGGTTCCCCTCACTCTGGCATGCACCCGCAGCAGTTCCTCACTTTCCCACCACTCTCAGCTAGCCGAACCTAAAGGACAAACTGCCACTCAGAGTAGGCGGTAAGTAATAAAAAAATTAAAATGTGCCAAAAGGAGGCAAGTTAACTTTCAGCTGCTGCCCATAAGATAAAAAAAAAAATTAAATAAGTAAGGAAAAGCGACCACGGCCGTGCACTCTAAGTTAGCCGGACCACAGTGCATAACATCTTTTTATTTTATATAGTTGCTGGGGCAAAAAAAGGGAAACCTAGCAATTACATCAAATAAAATATGGGGTGCTGTATGTAAACTCGAAGTTTACACACACCCTTGGGGTTAGATGCTTTTCACAAACCCCTCAAGCTTTGGGCTCAGGATTTAAGTAGCATTTAACCCCTCAGGTGTGTGTAAACTTCTCGTTACACACACCACCCCATACTTTATTCTATATATAGCACAAGGAAACAAATGGAAGTTAGGGACACTGATGTGGAGTTTTACATGCCATAAACTGACTTGAAGTAACCTTATCCTGTTCAACAAACTGACACAACATACCCAACTTTAAAGACAAATTCTAGCCAGAGCTGATAGGGCTGCAGGAGTGGAATCAGGGGTAAAGATATTGAGAACTGTTTTTTTTTCATATATATATTTTTACATAAAATTTTCAACATAGACTTGTTATGACCCTGCATCATGAAGAAGGGCAGAGAAAATTAGCAACTCTTGGGCTAAAGGTAATGTCGTGGAGGGAATGCAAAATCAACTTGAGGGACACAAAAACACATTTTGGGCAAGAGCTGAAAAATGGCATCTGTCACACTATTTATTTATTAGCTTTTGTTGACCTGGTAGGTGCATTAGGCAAAAACCTGCCTATTTTCAAGCACAACCTGGGACAGTACAATATACAGCTTACAATAACAAAACAAAACAAAGGTGAAGTACAATTCAGCACGTACTACAGAAACCAGTAGATATCCATGCATGGATAGTGTGGAACAGTACATACAATATAGCAGTAGCCATCCTCACAGGGTTGGAAGGAATCAGGTAAGGGAAACAGGCCAATGCAGTCAAATAATAAACAGTGACAATGTTAAGCAGTTTAAGGGAAGCAAGAGAAGAGGGGAGGTCAGGTACAGTCACAGGAATCAAGTGTATGTTGGTGAGAGAAAAGTGCACTTTTGAAGGAGTGAGATGGAGAGCATTTAAGGCTAGGAGGTAGAGAGTTCCAGAATATGAGGGCAAAGTGAGAGAAAGCTTGTTCCCTCATTTTAGTGGAACAGAGTAGAATGAAGAGTAAGGAGGAATTACAGGATCTCAGTAGGTGAGAGTGTGACACCGGTGTGAGCATGGACCCAATGCTGTCCGGGCAAGGGTGTCTAGCATAGAGACAGTGAAGTATCCAAGGGTGTATAAGCACAGGTTTTGGGGGGAAGCCAGTGTAAGGTGGAATACAGGAGACAGTGGTGAGTAAGGCGAGGGGCAGACACGGCAATCTGCAGACTGTTTTGTAAATGGTGTCCCATTTTTGAAGAATTCCATCATTAGTGTGGGAAAAAATGGGGATGGCATACAGAAACCTAGGAAGCAAGATGCCTCTGGCCACAGAGATCCTAGCAGCAGGGGTAAGAGAGTGATGCACCAGGTATGCAGTGCCAATTTTGCTGTTGATGGAGCTGCACACTTCTTTTAAGGAAGAAAAGAAATCAAGTGTGGGATCCAGAGTGACACGGAGGTCTTTGAAGGAGTCAGTGGACTGGACTACAGACCCATCACAGCAGTGCACGCAAAGCTTGGGAGTCCCAGAATGAACTTTTCTAGCAGACCCAAAGAGCATAGCCTGGGTCTCAGGTAAATTGAGGATAGGGGAATTGGTTTGAAACAAGGATTGGAGCATTTGGAATGCTGACAACAGACGAACATTAAGGTCAGCTACAGAACAAGTGGCTGACTAAAGCACCAAGACATCAGTGTACATGATAGAGTTGCAGTCAGGAAAGGATGAGAGACAATCATTGATGAAAGTGGAGAAAAGCAGGGGTCCAAGAATGGATCCTTGACGGACGCCACATGAGATGGGAGCCAGAGAGGAAGGGACATTATTGAAGAATATGGATTGAGAATGGTTTGATAGGTAACTGCTGATCCAGGCTAAGGTGGGACCAGAGGCAGCCAAGATACTGCAGCTTGTGCATGAGCAGAGGGTGATTAACCAGGTCGGATGCTTTAGTGAGGTCAATAAACACGGCCCCAGTAAGTACTGTAGGCCAGTGTCCATGTCAGACTTAACCTTGCTAGAGAACTAGGTGAAAGCTGTAATGGTGCTGTGACTAGTCCCGAAGCTGTGTTGAACTGGCGATTGAAGACTGAAGTTTAACAAATAGGTAGAGAGCTGACGGTGAATAATTTTTTTCCATGGTCTTGCATAGGGTAGGTAGAAGTGCAAAGAGATGATAATTGCACAGAATGTTTGGGTCACCTTTCTCGAAGACCAGAATGATTCTGTCAGATTTCCAGGCCTAAGGTACTATGGAAGAGCTAATGGACAAGTTAAAAAGTCAGTAACTGGAGTGGCTAGTAGTGAGGCGCCAATTATTAGTATCCTAGGTTCAATACCATCTGGACCAGAACTGCCATGGGGGAGGGATGGCCTATAGTAACCTAAGAACATCAAGGTGAGAGACAGGAAAAAGCACCAGGGCAGGATGAGTTTGTGAAGGAGCAGAAGGAGAGGGCTGAGAGCTACTGGGCCCTGAAGGGGAGATATTGGGAACCTCTGTGAAAAGCGAGTTGAAGGCATTGGCAATTGTGCAGGCATTGCTACAGATAGAGTCACTTATTAACATGTCTTTGGGGGTCAGTGATTTAGTATTCCCCAAGATTTCATTGATCTGGGTCCAGTATTTGTTTGGGTTAGCGGCCGAGGACAGAAGAAGACCTCGGCAGTAGCTGTTCTTGATAACCCAGACAGACTTCTTGCAGGCATTGTGCAGGGAGCAGTATTCAACACAGTCAGACTGACTAGATGATGCTTTCCATTTTAGCCACAGCTTATCTCATTGTTTGAGCAGTTGCAGAAGAGGACGGTTCAGCCACTTGGTCACCTTCCCTCTTATCCTGCATGTAGAGTATGGGATATTCTTGTGCTGCAAGGCAAGTAAGGTTGAATTGAAGTAGTCAGTGGCCTGGTTGATGTCATTGGTAGGGAATAGAGGAGACCAGTCAGTGTGCTTAAGCTCACGTAAGAGTGGGGTCAAGAAGGGAAAAATTCGCAAAGGATAGGACTTTGTGGGGTTGAGAGGTCAGGGAGGAGCTGTGCACACAGAAGACAGGGCAGTGATCACTAATCGAATCATGTATAACCCCAGTGGCTGGGTAGCAATCCTTCTGGTTAGTGAGAATCCAATCAATCAAGGTGCACCTGGAGCTGTTCTGTGACTTCTGAGTGGGGGAGGAGATGAGTTGGGTCAGGTTGGCCTTGCTGATGGTGGAAACAAGGGAGGATGAGGTCTGTCCAAGCCAGTCAAGGTTAAAGTCACTCAGACAGATAACCTCATTTATTTCTTATCAAGGCAGAAATATGCTATATGAGCTCCTCCAGCCCAGGCTTGCTAGTACGGAGGTAGATAAGTCCCAATTATGTGAAGTTTCTTGGCTCCTCCAAGAAGCACCACCACGTGTAAGACCTTGCCATTGTTTAGAGGGGGTGCAGGATGGAGAGTGATGTCCAGGTGAGCCTTGTAATACAGTGCCAGTCTGCCTCCTCTTTTGGGGCCTGGATGGTCAGTCCAGAGCATAAGATAGTCAGGAAGTGCACAGCTATGCCCCAGGATGGTAGATTTCAGCCAGGTTTCCAAGAGCACGAGGATATCCGGATTATTCACCTAGACCCAAGCCTCCAGATCAATGGGATTGGCAATGAGACTGAGGATATTTATGTGGGCAAAGGTCAGTCCCGAAGACTGAGGCAGAGAATGTGTGGTCCTATGATAAGACTGGGTAAGACTGACCTGAGGACCGGGGTTAGGGTCAATATCACTGGCTAAGGCAAGTGATAATGTGGTGATCCAAAGCATAGCAAGAGCAGTGGCATAGGATACATTCTCTGGGGAGGAATGCTTCTTGTAGACAATAAATCTCAGTAGCGACCCTAGTGGTTTCCGGCAGAGATGCACTGAGGGAGTAAGTATGGAGACATGCGCAGCCACCATGTTAGAGTAGGTGAAGTCCCAGCTGGACGTCCAAGATAGGAGAGGGTGGGAATCCAGAAGAAAGGTTAAGGAGTTGAGGGTGAGTAGAACCACAGCTGTAGAAGTTAGGCAGCACAGAGTAGCCCAAGTTGTCATGGTGAAAGGGATTAAGTAAAGGCAGCAAAACAGAGCTAGCAGAGGTATTAGAAAGGGAGACGTCACTTGGAGATAGGAAAACAGCTGCAAGTGATTAAGGGGGAATAGAGGAAGGGAGGATAGTAGGGATAGGGATACAATTACAGAGGGAAGATTAGGGCAGAAATTAGGGCTCAGAGTAGGGGTAGGGAAGAACCAGCAGCATAGGGGCAGAATGCTGCAGTAAAAAAAAATATAATAGCAGTGACAAAATCTGCTGCTGAAACCTGATAGGGAAGTGTACAGATGAGCAAAAGGGGGAGCAGCGACACCTAGTGGTGAGCTAAGATAACTTGCAGATGGGAAAGGAGGTAGATAGAAAAAAAAAGGAAACAGATAGTACCCACCTTTATCACGTGGGATCACATATTTATATAACTTACACATGGAAAGGGTGGCAGGGTCTTGGGGTGGGTGGGGAGCAGCCACGTAATGGCTACGGGGGAGGGTCAATCTGACCAGCCCAATGGCTCCTACCGAGGGCTGATCTGCAGTTGCGGTCACAGGTATAGAGAGCCATTAAACCCATAGCCTACTGGGTTATCTCTCCTCATACAGCTTCAAATAATTCTCTGGTCTCAGGAGATAATTCTTAAGCCCTCCGGTACTCTGAGCTTCTGGAGTGAATCCGGAGTAGCCTGGGCTAATTTCTATTTCAGCCCTCTGGGAGACTAAGCAGCTGCGCTTGTTACAGTTGCAGGTACAGAAAGATTAACTGCCTATAGCCTGCTGAATTTACTACTTGCAGCCCCGAGGTTTTTCTACAGCCTCAAGGGGTGAGTTACTAGTAAGCCCCACAGTGAGATTGAGCTGCTACGCTTGGAGAGGCAGCCACAGAGAATATATCTGAATTATGCAGCCTCAGGGGCATGAAACAAAATTATTTTGTTGAATACCAGGTTAATTTTAGTTCTGAGAACCCACAATGACCCTAATGTACTAAGTTAAATCAAGGAATACAGCAGCAGTATGTTAACAGTGGTAGAAATTAAAAGACAAAGCCGAGCAGGAAAAGCACCAAATTTGAAATCTGGGACTGAAGCCGTCCGTTTTCAATGCCTGGTGGATTTTCTTGGTGGGAGGTTGTTCAGCAGCTCCATGGGCAGTAAGCCCCAGGATTTCGGGGAGCTGGTGGATTTTCTCAGTGGGAGGTCGTTCAGCAGCTCCTTGGGCAGTAAACTTTGGGATTTGGGGGAGCTGCTGGATTTTCTCAGCGGGAGGTCATTCAGCAGCTCCGTGGGCAGTAAGGTGCTGTACAGAAATGGCTTTGTTGAAAAGTTGGGGGAAAAATAGGCTATTACCAAAGTGATGAGCCTGCATTAGCAAAAGTCATCATAGCCTCATAACTTTGTTTTTGCAAAATATTTTTACATGAAAGTTTAAAATATAGCCTTCTTATAACCCCACCTCATGAATAAGGTCAGAGAAAATGTTCAACTCCTACCCAAAAGATGCTTTTACGCAGGGAGAGAGAAATCACCTTTCAGGATATGGAAAACATTTTGGGAGGATTTGATAAATGACAGCTGTCACATTCATGAGGTGCTGTAGAGATATGGTTATGTTGTAAACGTGGGCTAACAGTAAAGAGTGGGGACAAGAAATGTTATAGGGCAGGTAACAATTATTTTCCCACAGCTGGAGGTGGGGGGTCTCTTTTGGACTTTGCCACTAAATTACAATAAAATAGAGAAGCGACACTTCACGTAGTCTTTGATAGATTAAGTAAACACTTCAGCAAAGAACTTTGAAAATGTATTACGTGATAAAGCCCACATGCCCACACCTGTGCATTACACCCTTCACTCTCAAAAGTAAGGTAAACCCACCATCCTCTGCTTTATGACTCCCTCCCTCTTTCCCAGTAAAGTTAAAATAAAAATCACACCCGGACTGTCAGTAAATAAGTGACCCTTGCAAAGTTGATTGACCTTCTCAAAACCTCTTCTATGAACCCGGCCCTCCAACCCGCACAGCATCCATCACACCACGCCCGGTCCCATTTATTGAGCAGCAATTATCAGAAAAAAAAATACCCCATGGTGGCAACTGTCAGCAACAACAGTCCTGACCTCCTGTCTGCCTGCCTTGCTTGAAATGTACATTTCCAAATAATTTCAATGGGAAACTTCAGTAAAAAAAAAAGTGTCAATCTATATAATTCATGAAGTTTTTTTTTCAGTATTTCACCTCATTTCATTTTCTCTTGAGGGTTTTCTTCCTTCTAACCTCAAGAACCTTGTGAGTTTCTACTTCCAAATCAACCCAAAAGTGAATATTTACTGTGTATGTGGCACACACACAAAGTGTGGGTCAATTTGATTAAACACTGACAATCATAGGGGTAATGAAAGTGGGGGAAAAGCACTTGAGAAAAAATGAGCTAAAATATATATCAAAAAGTTATTAATTATATAAAAAGAAGGACATTTTGTGGACTTAGAGCTTTACTGCACTGTCCCATTGTTGAAATGAATGGAAGAGAGACATTTCAGGCAAGGCAGACTGGTAGGAAGGATTTCAAGGCTGTTGTTGCCTGGCTGCCACCGTTGGGTGATTTTGGTGTCAGAGGTTCTGACTAGGTGGGGTGCTTAAAGACTGATGAGTACCAACTAAGCTCCTGAAAGCAAAAGTCCACTGGATTTGTGCTGGAAATTCCTAAGGCACTGGCATTCTAGCCTGCTGTTTTACATGCTTTATTGCCCCTTACTGTTTGTGGGTTGTGAGACCATGCAATTTAGGACGATCCAATCCCCACTGGAATGAGTAACACAACACACACACACACACACTCCCCACCAGCAGTAAAGAAGTGAACCCCAAGCTAGTGTACCATAAGAGCAGGGATGGGGGGGGGGCATGACTTATTAGCATGTAGTGGGGCTTGGCTTACTTCTAAAGAGTATCTGGAATAGAACTACCTGAGCAGTATAAATCATTCTGGAACAGAGGTCAGGTCAGAGTGAAATTATTATAGTGTTCAAGTTCACATTATTCCTTCCAACTACAGTTTCAAAGTTAAAGCTGCAAAGCAAGCTGCGTGCTAGTAATAATGAGCAGGGTGCTGATAACCCTATAACCCCTCCCTGTCCCCCAAAACACATACACACACACACACTGCAAAGCAGTTGCGAATGGTCAGTCAGGAGGAGTTGGATCAAAAAAGGAAACATAGAAACATAGAAGTTGACGGCAGATAAGGACCGCAAGGCCCATCCAGTCTGCCCATTTCTTTTTCTACCTTATAAATGTGCCATTGGCCTTTGCTCTGTCAGTGACCTATCTATTCATAGTCATTTGTATTGCTCCCTTATGCCTATCCCATGCCTGTTTGAAGCCCTGCACTGTATTCATAGCCACCACTTCTTGTGGTAAGCCATTCCATGCATCCACCACCCTTTCTGTGAAAAGAATTTCCTCATTCCCCTTAATCAGCCTCCTCTAATCTCATGCTGTGTCCTCTTGTCCTGCTATTTTTCTTATATTTAAACATGTTAGACTCTTTCACCTTGTTTATGCCCTTAAGGTGTTTGAATGCCTCGATCATATCACCTCTCTCCTCCTTTGCTCAAGGGTATACATATTGAGCTCCGTTAATCTGTCCTCATATGTCTTCTGATGCAGTCCCTGCACCATTTTGGTTGCCCTTCTCTGACTGCCTTAATTTGGTTAATGTCCTTGAAGGTGGCCTCAATACTGCATGCAGTACTCCAGATGGGGCCTAACCAGTGTCTTGTACAGAGGATTATTACCTCCTCTTACGACTTGTGATACCCCTACTAATACACCCTAACACCCCCTAGCCTTACCTACTGCTTTAGAGGTCTGCTTGATGATTTTAGGTCATCAGTGATGATGATGCCCAAGTCTCTTTCTTCCTTTGTGACTGCTAACTCTCCTCCCAGCCTATAGGTGGCTTCAGGTTTCTCTTCCCTATGTGCATGATTTTGCACTTCTTGCATTAAATCCCAGTTGCCACTCTTCTGACCATTCTGCTAGTTATCCAGATCTCTTCTCATTTGCCCACCCCATCTGGATCATCTACTCTGTTGCAGATCTTGGTGTCATCTGCAAACAGACAAGCCTACCTCTAGTCCATCTGCAAGGTCACTAATGAAGATGTTGAAGAGGACTGGCCCCAGGACTGATCCCTGAGGTACCCCACTTGTGACTTGTATCTCTTCTGACTGTATACCATTTACCACCACTCTCTGTTTTCTGCCCATCGACCAGTTTGCCACCCAGTTGACCAACTTCTGACCACCCCAAGCCTACCCAGCTTATTTATCAATCTTCAATGGAACAGTGTCAAAAGCTTTGCTGAAGTCAAGGTAGGCGACATCAACTGCTCCCCCTTGGTCCACCACTCTGGTTACCCAGTCAAAGAAATCTATGAGATTAGTTTGACAGGACCTTCCTTTTGTAAACCCATGCTGTCTTGGATCCTGTGCCCCTATGGATTCCAGGTGTTGCACTATCCTTTCCTTAAGGAGTGCCTCCATAATCTTGCCCACTACTGAAGTAAGTCTGACCGGTCTGTAGTTCCCCGCCTCCTCCCTGCTACCACTCTTGTGGAGCTGGATCACATGAGCCCTTCTCCAGTCTTCTGGGACCTCTCCTGTACTCAGAGACTCACTAAACAATTCTGCTAATGGCTCTGCTAGTTCCTCCTTTAGCTCCTTAAGTACCCTGGGATGTATGCCATCAGGTCCCATTGCCTTATCCACCCTGAGCTTAGCAAGCTCTTGTAGGACCCTTTCTTTTGTGAAGGGAGTAGTGCTCACCTCCCTATCCCCTGTGTCCATGATGCTGAGCTGTGGGCCCTGCCCTACCTTCTCTTCAGTAAATACTGAGCAAAAGTATCTATTTAGGATAGATGCCTTTACAGGGTCCTCCTCCTCACATGCTCCCTTTTCTCCATTAAGCTTAGCAATACCCCCTCTGGACTTTCTCCTTTCACTAATGTATCTATAGAAAGTCTTGTCACCTTCTTTTACTGTTCGTGCTAGTGTTTCCTCAGTTTGGGACTTTGCCTGCCTTACTGCCTTACCTGCTTCCCTTAGGGCAGTTTGGTATGCCTCCCTATCTTCATCCGCTGTGTTCCTTATATTTTCTGAAGGCCAGCCTTTTGGCTCTGACCTTTTCTGCTACTGTATTTGAGAACCAAAGTGGTTTCCTTCTTCTTTTGCACTTCCTTTTCTGTCTAACACAATGGGATGTTGCTTCAAGTATTGCATCCTTAATGCTTGCGCACTTTGCCTGGTCCCCTCATCTGTGTTTCTTTTTGCCAGGGCTAGCTTAACTCTGTTGGCCATCTTGTCAAAGTCAGCTCCTCTGAAGTCCCATATTTTTGCCTTGGAATAGGATGATTTAGATGTAGTAGCCAAATTGAACCATTCCATGTGATGGTCACTGGCCTCAAGGTGACCTTCAACCTGGAGATCTGTGATCCCTTCTTTGTTACTCAGTACTAGATCTAGGATAGCCCTGTCTCTTGTGGGTTGCTGTACAGTTGTTTGAGACCATCTCCCTGCAGGGAATCCACTATGAGTCTAGTTCTGGCAGATGTTCCTGCTGGTATTGACCAATCTGTATCTGGCATGTTGAAGTCTCCCATTATCAGAACCTCCCCTTTAGCTGTCATGTTTTGTATATCTTCTAACAGTAATGTGTCTATGTCCTCCCTCTGGTCTGGGGGCCTGTAGACAACCCCAGTCCTTATGGCTGTCCCATTTCCTGTTTCCAGGGTGACCCACAGTTCTTCTGGCTCCTTATGTGTATTCTGAATTTCTGTAGCTTTGATATTTTCATTAACATACAGGGCACCTCCCCTTTTGCACCTTGGTCTCTTCTGAACAATACATAGCCAGGTACTGAAGTCTCCCAAGTGTGGTTACTGGTAAACCATGTCTCACTAATTGCTACTATGTCCAGTTTAGCCTCCGACATTATTGCCTGCAGGTCTGGGATCTTATTTCCCAGGCTGTGAGCATTTGTGTACATGATTTTCCATTGGCCAGTTTTTGGTGTGTTAGTTGTTGGGTGAAGTTTGGCATTACCCCTGTGCATCATATGGGGAGACAAACCTTTTTGGAGTGGATTCAGTGTTTCCTTTTTTGTTGTTGTTTTTTGACTTTCTACTAACTCAGACTCATGTCTACAGGGTCACACTAGATGCTAAGGAGGCAGATAAAGATTTAGGGCTGACCTCAGTTAACTCAGGAACTCCCAACTATGGAGCCGAGAGATATTAGCAAAATAAAACTAAAACTTAAAGAAAACAAGCAAACTGACACCTTCCTTTCATCTCATGATGAGCATCATGTCCGACTGGTCATGAATTCTGACATCCTTTCATTACAGGACCACCTGATTATCAGGGAAAGATTTTATTCAACAAGACAATCAAGGTTTTATGAGGGTGGCACATAAAGCTAATATTAACAGAAGAAACAAAAAGGGTTTTATTTCTTTTTTTTTAGCAGCTACTTTTAAAAAAGTAACCCTTTTAGTCTTAGGAGAGCCATCTTTTTATTTAATCATGTCATGAGCATATATGATACTGATTTAATAGTTAGCAATGTATACACTCTTCCTGGTTGAAAGTTGCAGGAAGAACAGGTGTTTTTTTTATTATGCTTGAACTCTGACATCAAGTATAATGGAGAAATATAATGGCATGATGTTGATGCTTTTAGGAGATTTTAGTATAAGAACTGGTTCTGTACAGGAGGTCTATGACAAACATTGGCACCTGGACCACAGGTTTAACATTCAGATAGGAAGGTCTGTGAATAAAGTATGTTCCAGGTTTGGGAAAAATAATTCTGGTGCTTCTGGTGGACATTATGTTATGTTACATTAAAGGGTAGAGAAAACTGTGCACTGTAAGCAGTCTATTATGTGTTCTAATTGTTGCCTCCACTGTAATTGCCAGCGTTAGCTTGGCAGGCACAGGGATAAAATATTTATTTTATGACTCTGACTGGAAATGCCACTCCTAACGTCTGTGGAAAAAGACCTTGACATTTGTATGCACAAATAAGTTGATTTTTAACATGTATTTTTTTAGTGGCCCTTTCCATTATAGCTACTGTATGTACAGTAACAGTAGAGTGAATGGATATAGGGCAGGTAACTATTCTCTTTCCCATGGCTGGGTGGGGATCTCTTTTGGACTTTGCCACAAAATGTAATAGTGAAGTGACACTTCAAGTAGTCTTTGGTGGATTAAGTAGACACTTCAGCGAAGAACTATGCAAATTGTTTACATGAAATAAAGGCCACATGTCCTCACTTGTGCATTACACCCTTCCCTCACTCCCTCCAGGTTAACCCATCACCCACTGTATTATGACTCCCTCCCACTTTCCCAGTGAAGTTAAAATAAAAATCACCCCAGACTCTCAGTAAGTGACACTTGTGAAGTTGACTGACCTTCTCTAAATCTTTTCTTTGAATCCACCCCTCCCACTCTCTCAGCATCCACCACCCCACCCCAGTCCCATTTATTTTTGAAGTTGTCAAGAAAAAAAAAATGCCCCGTGGTGGCATCTGCCAGCAACAACAGTCCTGACCTCCTGTCTGCCTGCCTTGCTTGAAATGTACCTTTCCCATTCATTTCAATTGGAAAGTTCAGTAAAATTCCCTAAAAAGTGTTTTTATATGATTCAAAACTGCTTTGCTAACTACAGGTCTGTCTCTAACCTTCCCTTTGTAGGGAAGGGGATTGAGAAAGTAGTCGCACTGCAACTGGAGAACCATCTTACCATCCACGATATCGACGATCCTCTCCAGTCCAGTTTCCAAAAGAGGCATAGTACCGAGACTGCTTTGTTTTGGGTACTCAATGATCTTCTGATGGTGAGAGATCAGATGCGCCATTCCAGCTTGGTGCTTCTTGATCTCCCCTCAGCATTTGACACTGTGGACCTTGGGGTGCTGCTCAAGTGCCTGAGGGTTCAGTCCTCAGATGGTTTCAAACTTTCCTCACCGGCAGATCCCAGAGAGTGGTGTTGGGGATATTTTCCTCTGATCCTTTCTCTCTGCTGTGTGGGGTCCCCCAGGGCTTGATGCTTTCCCCTATATCGTTTGCAGTGTATATGCTGCCCATTGGAGACATTGTAAGATGATATGGCCTGAGGTTTCACTGTTATGCAGATGTAACCCAGCTCTATCTGTCTTTTGTGCCTGATCAGGATAGTGTGATCTCGGTCTTCACAGCTGTCTGGTGGAAATCCAGGATGGGATGAAATCCAGCTGGTTGAAATTGAATTCTGAGAAGACTGAGGTGTTGGTGGTGGATCCAGGTCATCAGATAGAGAGGTCGGTAGTGGGGTTGCCTTCTGGACTTTGACTCTGCGGTACCCAGCTGCTTTCCTCCAGATGGGTGAGAAACCAGGGGGTGGTTCTTGATGATGGGCTGACATTATGTTCACAGGTGTAGGCAGTTGTCAAGTCCTCCTTTTACCATCTGAGGAACAATACCGGGATTAAGCACCTGGTTCCGTCCGGCGACCTTCCGACATAGAATCACGCCTTTGTGACTTCATGCCTGGACTACTGCAACTCCCTATACCATGGGCTTCCTGGGGTTGATATCTGCCACTTGCAGCTGGTGCAGAAAGCTGCAGCGTGGCTGTTGACAGGGACTCCTCATTTGAGTCATATCACTCCCATGCTGCCCGCACTGCACTGGCTGCCTGTACAGTGGCAGATCACCTTTAAGGTCAGACTTCTGACCTATAAAGCCCTGCAACAGACAGAGTCCGAACTATCTGCAAGAGCTTCTGAAGCCTTACAGCCCTAGCTGTTCTCTCTGCTCAGCTGACAAGGGGTTGTTTGAGATTCCCAGAGTATGGCTGAAAACATCTGGGGCCCATGCTTTTATGTATGGAGTCCCCACCCTGTGGAATTCTCTACCTCATCAAATTCGAGAGTGCAGGACCATGGAGAGCTTCAAGGTCACCTTAAAAACTCGTGTTCCTCCAAGCATTTAGTGAATATGCAGCATAGCTTATTTGTATTTTGTACTGTTGAATCTTATTGATTCTACTATTTTATTGATTTTAGTACATTTTAGCACTTTGTTATTGTACAGCGCATTGGTTTCAGAAATGCGCTTTATAAATATAGTTTATCATTATTTATTATTATTATTCATATAGTTTTTTGTTTTCCATTATTTTACCCCATTTTATTTCCTCTTGAGTGCTTTCTTCCTTCAACCCTCATGCACCGTATGAGTGTCAACTTTCAAATCAACCCTAAAGTGGGTGTTCACTGTGTATGTGACAAACACCCAGTCTGGGTCAATTTGATTAACAGCTGACAGTCATGGGGTAATCAGGTTGGGTAAAAAAGCACTTGAGAAAAAAATGAGGTACAATATTAAAAAAAAGTTATCAATGATAGAAAAAAGAATAATTTTCGGACTTAGAACTTTACTGCACGGTCCCATTGGAATGAAGGAAGAGGGACTGGTAGGAAGGAGGTTAAGGCTGTTGTTGCCTGGCTGCCACCATGGGGTGATTTTTGTGTCAGAGGTTTTGACTAGGTAGGGGTGTCTAAAGACTAATGAGAACCAACTAAGCTACTGAAAGCAATAGCTGGATTTGTACCCGGCATTTGATGGATATTCCTAAGGCACTGGCATACTAGCTGGTTGTTTTCCTTGCTTTGTTGCCCAATACTGTGTGTGGGTTGTGAGACAGCGCAATTTAGAATGATCCAACTCCCACTGGAATGGGTAACACACAAAAACAAAACACCAGAAGTAGAGAAAGGAACCCTAAGCTACTGTACCTTTAGTGCAGGGATGGAGGGGGTGATGCCTTATCAGCATGTAGTGGGGCTTGGCTTACTTCTAAAGAATACTTGGAATAGAACAAACTGAGCACTATAAATCATTCTGGGACAGAGGTCAGTTCAGAGTGAAATAATTATAGTGTCAGAAGCAAATGATTTGATACCTTTTAATGGACCAACATAAATGTAACAAGAACAAAGTGCTCTAGCTTTCGGACCTACCAGTCTTTCTTCAGAAGTTAATGGCAGTTGTTTAGAAAAAACAATACTTTGAACGGCTAGATCATGCAGAAAAAACAGAAATAATCCCCATTGGTTTAAAATACTCATTTAAAAAAATACAGATGATAATGTCAGAGAAGTTTAACAGTACCATATTACCTTCAGCCAGGAGGGCCCCCGGGTCAAAGGTGCTTGGTGGAGCACACATACAAAGAATCCTACTGCATATAAACTTAATTGACATAAGATAACACTGCTGGAGCAGATGACTCTTAAATCAAGCTATGAGTGTCACTGGATCTATTCTTGCAAGGACCAATACAGCAATTACTAAATCTATAATTATAGTGCTCAATTCCTTCCAACTACACTTTCAAAGTTAAAGCTACAAAGCAACCAAGTGGTGTGCTGGTAATAAGCAGGGTGCTGATAACCCTGTAAATCCCCTACCAGGGGCTCACCTGTGAGCCCTGAAAAAGGCTTGTTTTCCTGGGGTTTTGCTTCCACCCACCGTTCTTTTTTTTCCCAGTCCTGGTTTTCCCCTGTGTCTTGGTCACTGTGGTCTTTCTGGACACTGCAGTGTTTCTCATAGAAATTCAGTTTTTAAAAGCGCCATTCATGCTGCAGAAATCAGGAGCTGCCGTATAAACATTAATGAGGCAGCACCCCTTTGAAGAGTCGAGTTCTGTCTAGTGCTGGAGGAAAATGAAGAGGTAGCACTAGGACAGGCTGGGAAAGTGAACAAATAAATAGAAGAGAGGTGTGCAAGTGAAAGGGATGGGTACCAGTCTGTGGGGGAAATAAATAAATATGTTCATGGATTGTAGCCAGAGAGTAGGGCTATATGTGTGAGCTGCCTAGGGGCATACCTCTCAACTGTACCACATTATGAGGAACGTTCCTCATTTTACTTCACAAAATCTCCCTGTTCCACATTTTGAGGACTTGTTCCATATTCAAAGTCAACATTTTAAAGCACAAATCTATAGTAAATTATGCAAAATATATATTATTTAATTAATAACAGACTTTCTGAACATAAATGCAACATTTTAGCGTATTTTGAGCTTGTTAGGTGAAGATTTGATTGAGTGTTCCACATTTTGCCCATTTGTTCCACATTTTGACAGGCAATGTTCCACATTTGGGGGACAAAAGGTTGAGAGGTATGCCTGGGGTAATGGTAAATGGCAGCAGCAGCATCAGCTAAAGGGTCTGACTGATGTATTAAAATGTACAGTTGTTTACAAGGCACAGGTGTGGTGACAGCTGTGTGGGGAAAATGTGTAATAAAAGTAAAGCGTTTGGCTGCAAGAAAGTTTTAATCCTGGGACATTGTTAAAATGTATGGACTCTGGTTGCAACAGCCACCATGTTCTGCAGTTATGTGACACCAGGCAGTCAACCATCAACCCTGGATTCTTGCCAGGGACTCTGGGACTGATTGAAAGGACTTTTGGGGGAAAATACCAGGAAAAATCTAGAAGCCTTTTTCTTCACCAGTGAGGCATCAAGGGAGCCTCATGCGTATTAATTTTTGCCTAAGGACAGTGGATGCAGCCAATGGGGAGCTGTCAGAAAGCTCCAAAGAGGATAGAACTGTTAGATTTTGAGTCAGTTCAGTGAGAGCTCCTCCAGAGGGAGAAGGCTCCTACCCCAGGAGAGATTTGAGCTGCGAGATGGGCCTGCCTGAGGCTGCCAGCAATTTGTCCCCCAGAGGAGGGAGTGTCTGCCCCATCAGGAAAAGAAAGAAGCAGCTTGTCAGAGAGGAAAAGGGAAAGCTGCAGGATGCTGAAAGTTCTGTGTTGTTCTGAAGTTGCACCACAGCGGTGAGAGAAGTGCAGCTTGAATGGAAAAGGGAAAGCTGCAAATAGCAAGAGAGAGGTTGTGTCCTGAGCCTGAATGAAAAGACAAAGGTTGGGTCTAAGCCTGGAAAAAGACAGAGGTTGCATTCTGAGCCTGGAAAAAGAATGAAGGTTGCATCTAAGCCTGCAAAAAGACAGGAGTACAGAGGATGATGAACAAGAGAATATAAATGTGCTGAGAACAGGAAAAGGAAGAGTATGCCTGTTCTATCCAGTACCTGCATGGTGAGAATTGAGCTGTTTTCGCTCAGACTGGAAGCCTTTGTGTTGCCCCACTATTAATTCAAGCTCCTCTCTCCTTTCTGTAGCCGAGAACCCGCTATGGATCCTAGCTCTGATGCCCTCCGTGTGGACCATGGACACCGGGTGGTCGGCACTTCCAAAGCCGCCACCTGAGACCTTCTCATCAGACTCCACCACTTGAGAGGTATGGTAAAGCTACAATTTTTCACCCACCCGCTCATCCCTCCTCCTGTGTGCTATTATATAGACCCACTAGCACCACACACTCTCATACCTGACGAATCTCCTGCCTTCTCTTTCTTACTAAAACAATTTGTTACTGCCAGGGAAATCCTGCAACCAGCAGCCGGCGAGCTACCATTGTTATCAAACTTCCCTCATTTTCCCAACAACTGCAATTATGGCAGCCTCGTAGCAATTCCTCCTCCTGACTGCACTGTGTATCATACCCCTTATTATCTGAAAAAATTGAGAATGGGGGTACACCACATCCTCATCCTGAAGACTGCTAGCCCAATCTGACTCCACACATCACATGTTATGCCAAGGCTCCTTGCCAACTGATCCAGGTGAACTACCTTCCTTGAAGAGCAACTATTGCAGGTTTGTCTACATCTCCTTCCTTATCTCTAATTAATTTGAGTTACTCCCACTGGCGTTACACAGCCAGAGTATTAGCCTCAGAGTCCTTAGGCTTGCACAAATTAAAAAACAAAGCTTGGCACCCCGGTTCCTCCTCCATGCCAAGCCGGAAAAAGCCTCAAGCCCATTGCCTTCACTTGAATCCCTGAAAAAATTGCTACTCCTCCTCTTACTCTGCTCTGGCAATGTTGAGCTTAATCCAGGGCCCATAAATAAACTTACCTCCCCTTCTGAGTCACTATCTCTTAAAGCTATTAGTTTTATGCACATTAACGTATGCAGCCTGCTGAAAAAATGTACCCTTATCCAGGCTTAGACCGCCCATACAATGCCAGATGTGCTTGTTATCTCAGGATCCTGGCTATGGCCCTCTATGCCAAATTGCATGATTAATATACCAAACTACCAGATCTTTAGATGCGATAGGCAATCCAGAGGAGGTGGGGTCACCATCTACATCAAAGATAGAGTTGTGGCATCAACACTTAATTCTAACTCACTGGTAGTGGGGATTTGAGTGCCTGGACATAAAAATCAACCTATCCCCATCGTTAGCACTCCGAGTCATAGGATGCTATAGATCACCATCTGCCGGTACTCAGCTCTTGTCCTATCTTACATCTATCTTGGACACTAGCCCCCTGAAAACAATTATCCTCAGGGATCTAAACTACGATTGGCTGTTGGAAGCCGGTCACCTGCTTAAATCTTTCTGTGACTCCCTTGATTTCACCCTACTCAACGAAGAGCCCACCTGTATCAACAAAAAAGAATACAGCCAAAAGTACTCTTCTGGATGTCCTGCTTGTGAATGACCCCATTCCTTCTCCCACGTTGGAACCTTTGACATGGATATTAGTGACCATTGCCTAATAGCTGGAGTTTGGGCAGCCAACAAAGTGCCAACTACGGCCAAATTCTCCACCAAAAGGTCAACCAGGTTATTCGACCCAAATGCATACCCACTTGACCTAAAAAACTCCCCCTTGTGGCAGAGTTTTTACCTTGCTAAAACAGTGGAAACTGCATATTCTATACTACATGAAATCATTACCTATGCCATGAATCTACATGTGCCTCTGTCAAAAATACACATAAAGGCTAGGAAATGCCGTTGGTTCACTCAAGATCTCAAGGCTGCACTACTGTCCAGGGATAAACTCTGGAAAACTGCCCACAAATCCCAAAAAGAGGAAGATTGGCACCTCTTTAGAACAGCCAGAAATCGCTGCATCAAACTGATTAGGGAAGCTAAAGCCTGCTATTACCAAGCAGAACTAGATACTGCAGCCAGTTGTCCCACCAAATTCTGGGCCACAATCAAAGAACCGGCGGGAGCCATGTCACAAAATATGCTCCCTACAAAAATTACCTCTGACAATACAGTAATCAATGACAAAAAAGAGACACTGCAGGCATTCAACATGCACTTCGCCACAGCAGGCTTAGCCTTCGATAACTCGCCTGCATGTAGCCCACCCAATCCTTGGCATGACCCCACCAAATGTTGGCACCGTTAGTCAACATTTCTCATTCTCATCAGTTTCCCTCAAGGAAGTGGAAGACTTGATTCTCCACCTGGATACTAAGAAAAGTGCCGGCGCAGGTGCACTTGAACCATATTTCCTAAAGATAGCATGCCACGTATTGGCAGTGCCTATTACACACTTATTCAGCCTGTCCCTAACACAAGGTACTCTCCCTCAAATATGGAAGATCACACACGTTATCCTGCTATTTAAATCTGGAGACCCTTGCGACCTTAATAACTATAGGCCAATGTCTTTCCTACCCACACTCTCGAAGCTACTGGAAACAATAGTAAATGGCTAACTAAGATCCTTCATCGACTGAGAAAAATTACTAAACCCCCTTCAATCTGGATTCAGAGCAAACCACAGTACAGTCTCGGCATTAGCTAAAGTAACCAATGACTGGCAACTGGAGTTGGAGCATAAAAAGTCAGTATGTGCTGTGTTTCTTGACCTCAGCAAAGCATTTGACACAGTCGACCACGACCTGCTCCTCGACTCGCTAAAAACACTAAGACTGGATGCTACTTCTCTAAACTGGTTCTCTGAATATCTGACAGACAGATATCAGCAGGTGAAAGTGGATGGCGAACTATCTGCCCTAAAACTCTTACAAAGAGGTGGCCCTCAGGGATCCATATTAGGTCCCCTCCTCTTCGCAGTGTATATCAACAACATTGATGAGGGAATCAAGGATGCAAGTATTCATTTATTCGCAGATGACACGGTGCTGTACCTGAGTCGTCCCACACCAAAAGAAGCTTGCACTGACCAACAAAAAGATTTCAACCTCCTGCAACCCTAACTAATCAATAAAAAACTGCTATTAAATGCTAAGAAAACTAAAGCCATGTTATTTTCCCCCGCGAACTACACAAGCGCTACTGACTCCTTCCCCCCAATAACCACGATGCTGGGAGAGTGCTTAGAGTATATTCTGAAATTCAGATATCTTGGGGTCTGGATCGACTGTAAACTCTCCTTCACTGTCCACCTGGAAGACTTGCTGAAAAAAATGAAGGCAAAGACTTGTCCCTTTTTATAGGATAAGAAGACTTCTTACAGCAGACGCAAAGAAACGACTAGTCCAAGCTACATTCCTGTCCTTAATTAACTATGCAGACTTCATATACAGTAGCTGTCCTGCTTCCTATCTTGGAAAATTGGATACGCTCTACCACAGAGCTATATGCTTCATCACTGACCTCCCCTTCTCTACCCATCATTGCTCACTATATGCCGCCACGGGCTGGACCTTATTTCACTATAGGCGCAACTTTAATGCAGCACTCTGGACACTTAGAGCCCTCAGTGGCAAACACCCTCAATACATCATCAACTGTCTGTCTCTGATTGTGCTTAGGAATTATTCCTTTAGAAGCTGCTCACAACTCCTGCTAAATATACCCAGGGCACTCATACGAGTTGGGAGAGCCGCCTTTGGATTCTCACTCCCATCAATATGGAATAAAACCCCAAAAATACTTAAGCTGAAAACTCAAGTAAGGACCCTTTTGTTTAAAAGGCTTTACCATGATGGCATTATGGAAATTTGCAACTGCTTTACTAGACACTAACTAACTTTTCTCCCTCAAATGGCAGCCCACAAAAGCAGCTGAAATGTGTGGTTCTGCCTCTAGCATGCCCACCAACAGATCCACAGGATTTATTGCTGAACTCCCATATCTTATTCTTTGATGCTCTGAACAGCTGCAGCCTGATTCTAGTACATGCTATCGCACTTGGGGATAATTATCGTCTTTCGCCCCAAAAAATATTCAGTCCCTCATCCATCCAACACCTCCCTCTGCGCCAACCTCCAGGACCCTCCCAGTTATGCCCCTGCTACTATATTCCTCCTCTTGCACTTAGTAAACCAGCAGCTTTTCTCCTCCATATGTCGCCACGTTTTGGGGCAAAAATTGCTTTGTCGCCTTTCGTATGGTCCTCTGCCCTCCCAATCCCTCACTCTGCTCTAACAATTGTGTCCTCTTCACTTGCGCCCCCTATTCCCCACCTCTCCCTACATTATGTGCTTGATATTTTCTATCTGGTATGCCTACCCTCTTCCTAACATTTCTCACTACAAAATGCACAGTTTTGGGGCTTGGATCCAGCACAAGTTCATTATTCATGACTCCTTGTAGTTCTATGTTCAATGTGTATTACCTGTAAATGTGCATTTTTACTATAATAGCAGCTATTTTTACTGTTTGTGCTATTGTAACTTGTCTTTCTGTATTATTACTGTAGGACCGCAGGTCCACCTTGTAAATGAGCTTGCTCAGTGGTGCCTGCCTGGACAAATAAAGATATTGATTGATTGATTGATTGAGAAAAGGGACTGTGAGGTCAGGGGATGTGTGTGAACTAGAGCGAGAATGTGGCTGCAGTAAAGTTGAGAGATTCTGGAAAGCAGAATGATGGACAGGTGCCTCTCAAGGTCAAGTGCCTGTTGTCTGCTCCTGAGATACAGCGAGGAAAATAGAGAAAAAGATTGCTGTGGATGCACACCATTGTAGGAAAGATAGAGAAAGAAAGAAAGAGAAGAAGCAGAAGAGAATGTGCTGAATGTTTTGCTGGCACCCAGGGCCAGGTTGGGTACTCGCTTATCCTCATCAAGTGGGGTCTGCCGCTGCAGGTGATCACGGGTCTTGTACCTGAGTGCTAATCAGAGGGAGCTGGGCTGTAGGGTCACTCCTTGATCTGGGTCCTCTGTAGTTATCAAGTCTTGTACACATGCCCTGCAACAGGGCCTGTAATGGGCCAAAGGGGACAAGCTGCAAGATCTGCAAGCAAGGGGAAAGGGGAAATTGTTTAACCAGGAAAGGCACACTAAGCTGATGCTTGTTTCCAGGTGTGACCTGGGAGCACAAGGAAGTTAAGTGTCTTGCTCAGGGTCACACAGTATGCAAGTGGGGGCTGAGGGATTCAAACCCAGGTCTCCAGGGTTGCAGCTCAGAGCCCTAAACCTCTGCGCTACACTGCAACAGAAAGAGAGAGCAAGCTGCAGCCTCTATGCCCCCTATTTAAGCATTGTGCCTGGCTCTGCCTGTGATCCATCTATGCCCACGACTTCAGTGAACTATGCCATCCAAAGACTGATTCTGCAGAACCGTGAGTAAACCACTGGAATTGCTCTGCACCTGCTGACTGTAAATAGTTAAGCAAGAACACTAGGCCTGAAGATAGAGCCAAGGAGAAAGTAATGTAAACACCTACTTAATTCAATTAAGCATGCCAACACCAGCTACCAGCTGCACCTCAGGCCTGCAACTAGAATCTGGGTATGCAGTGAAGGACTTTGGGGCTTTAAAGGGAATGGGACCTGTGGATCTGAGTTTGAGCATTCCTGTAGCAGTTATCTAGATTGGTAGACCTGGTGGCTGCTCTGATTGCAATAGGTAGTCTTTGGTGGATTAAGTAGACACTTCAGTGAAGAACTATGCAACTTTGTTACATAAAAAAGGCCACGTTCCCACACCTGTGCATTATACCCTTCCTTAACAAAAGTAAGGTCAACCCACCAGCCTCTGTATTATGACTCCTTCCCTCTTTCCCAGTGAAGTTAAAATAAAAATCACACCTAGACTCTCAGTAAGTAGCAAAGTTGACTGACCTTCTCCAACTTTTTCTATGAACCCGGCCCTCCCACTCAGTATCCACCATCCCACCACCAATCACATTCATTGAGCAGTTGTCAGAAAAAAGAGTATTTATCAATGCTGAATATTTACTTGCTGGCATTGGCATTGGTAGTGCAGGAGTTAGAGAAATGCATAATAGGAATGGCAGTGAAGAATTGAACTGACGCCAACATCACCCCCATCCTGCAGAAACTGAAAGGTGTTGGGGTGTGCCTGTGAGTCATCGGCAATAATGCTCACTCCATTTCACCTCACCCTACCCTGCAGACACTGACAAGTGTTGTGGTGTGCCTTGAGGTCTTCAGGCCTTACATTCAACCCATTCCATAAGGAAATACACTGAGATGGGTGCAGTATAGGAGAATGGGGTGAACTTTGGGGCCGAAGACTCCAAGACACCCCTGGATGCCTGTCACTGGCTGCAGGGTGGGGGTGGAATGGCGTGCGCATTACAGACGACAATCCCCCCAACATTCTCTACAGGGTGGGGCGTTACAGTTGGAAACCTTAATGCCCCTGGCATTTGTCTGTATTTTCACTCCAAATTCTCAACATGGGCTTTTTGTGACCCCACCTCATGAACAGTGGCACTATCAGTTCATTAGCTGAAAGGAGATTTTGCACAGCAACTGCACCATTTGGCAGCACAGGTGCGAAGACACATTTTGGGTAGGATGTGAAAAATGACAGCTGTACTGTTCATGAGGATGTTTAACAAAATGGCAATTGTGCCGGCCCGGTGGCACTGAGGGTTGAGGCGCTGGACGCCACACCTCGCACCATGCCGGTGACCCGGGTTTGGAAGCAAACTCAGGCCACCGGGTGTTGGCCAGGGGGAGACAGGTTGGAGCATCTGACAACAGCTTGCCTTCTCCAGGGGAGGGAGGGTTCTCCAACCTGGCAAGCAGCGACCCCAGGCAGAGGCTGAGGGCATGACAGCAAGCTGGGGTCCCAGGGACTTGATTGGTTGAGGACATAGGTCAGCGATCAATCAGCCACAGGGGCTACTCCTTCAAGGAAGGAAGGGGAAGGACATTGCTGATGTCAGTGCTCAAGCCTTGAAGTATGGGCCTGCAACATCCCACGGAAAAGCGGAAACACCCCCACTGGAGCCAGGAAGATGGATTGCTGGGCCTGGGGTCTTGATGTGCCGGTGCCTGCCAGCAGCCTCTGGACCCTGACACATGCAAGATTCGGGGGTCCGCCCCTACCCTGATCCCACCTGGGAGGAATCCAAGGCAGGATGGAGGGACCAGGACTAGCAGGTAAGGCATTGGCAGAGACAGGCTTGATTGGCGACTCCTGATGGTGCTGTTCCAGTGGGGATTGCAGGTGGGGATAAATGGAAATTACAAAAAAAAAATGGCAATGTTGAAAATCTGGAGTGAAAATATGGAAAATTGGTGAAGTCACTAGCGTGCATAGAATCTGCGTAACACATGGCTATAAGACAATTATTTGGGGGATTTTTTGAACCACATTTTCAGCATAAGCATTTTGGACATCCCCTTATTAACAGTGGCACTGTGAGTTTGTAAATCTGTCCTGAAAGTTGATTTGCCACAGTGTTCATGCCATTTTGCACCACAGGTGCAAAAATACATTTCGGGCAGGATGTGAAAAATGGCAGCTGTACTGTTCATAAGGAGGTGTGAAAAAAAGGCAATGTTGAAAATCTGAAGTGAGAATGTAAAACATTGTCGAAGTTACAAGCATGCGTAGAAACTGTGCAACACATGCTCATAACACAGGCATTTTTTTTAATTTTTTCACCAAATTTGCAACATGGGCTTTCTGCTCATGAACAGTGGCACTGTCATCTCATTAATAGATCCTAAATGGTGATTCTGTGCAATAACCATGAAATCACCATTCGGGACTGAGTAATGACATGACAGTGTATGTGTTTATAAGGTGAGGTCCCAAGAACCCCGTGTTGAAAATCTGGTACCAAAATTCCCCAAAATGACTGAGATATCCACCTAAATTGACCCCCACTGTCTGCCATTATAAAGCTTATTGCATTTTGTCCGGTTCCCAGTCGGCTTTTGAAGAGTTCAGACATGTTCCTGCTCCACAGAAGATTGCAGCTCTGGCCCACCGGAGGCAAGTATGGGGTCAGGGTGGGTGCAGGGAGGTAGGGTGTGCAGAGGGTAGGTGCAAGTTGGGGAGGAGGCACACAGGATGACTAGCGACTGTTTTTTTTTTACAGGTTAATAAAAAAGAAACCAGACTTTGGGCCACTAGAATCCTTTATTTACAGGTAGAAAAAATGATTTGGGCACCCTGGGTGGACTTCAGTGTGCCATGAGTTTGGGGGATATGATGTTGATGGGACTGGGCATCCCTTCATCACAAAAGATGTGTGTGGTGGGAGGAACATGATGCTGATGGGATTGGACACCCTTTCGGCAAACAAATTGAACTGGGGGGGGGACATGCCGACACAGGAATTGGGCATCCCCGATGTTGGCTTTGTGGGGATTGTGTGGCGGGCGGCAGGAACCACCATATTTATTAGAATGTTTCACCTGGAAAGGCATGCAATGAAGCCTTGTCATCTGACACTCCATAGAGGAAACTGCACCTCATTGGAGCTGCAGATTTCTTTCAACTCTGTGGCTGTCTGAAACTGCTGTCGTTGCTAGCATGCTCACTAATCGGTGGCTGAGGGAAGCACCCACTAAAGCGTTCTCTGCATTCACCAACACTGACACACCTCTGAATGTGCTACTACCACAAGATGTTTCTTGCAAACGTGCAAGACAACATAAAAATGCCCCATGGTGGCAGCTGCCAGCAACAACAGTCCTAATGTCCTGCCTTGCTTGGAATGTACCTTTCCCATCCATTTCAATGGGAAAGCTCAGTAAAAATCACAAAAAGTGTTTTTATATAGGATTCATACAGTTTTTTGTTTTCCAGTATTTTACCTCATTTTATTCTCTTGAGTGCTTTCTTCCTTTCACCCTCATGAACCCTTGGAGTGTTTTCAAATCAACCCAAAAGTGGGTGTTCACTGTGTATGTGGCAAACACCCATTTGGGTTAAATTTGATTAAAAGCTAAAATCACAGAGGTAATAAGGGTTGAAAAAAAGCACTTGAGAAAAAAATTAGGTAAAATATTTTAAAAAGTTACCAATTACAGAAAAAAGGACATTTTGTGGACTTAGACTGTTATTGCACTGTCCCATTGTTGAAATGAACGGAAGAGGGACATTTCAAGCAAGGCAGACTGGTAGGAAGGAGGTTAAGGTTGTTGTTGCCTGGCTGCCACCATTGGGGGATTTTGGTGTCAGAGGTTCTGACTAGGTGGGGGTGTTTAAAGACTGATGAGTACCAACTTAGTTCCTGAAAGCAATAGTTAGCTGGATTTGTACCCAGCATCTCCCTGCACTGGCATACTAGCCGGCTGTTTTCTCTGCTTTGTTGCCCCTTACTGTTTATGGGTTGTGAGACAGTACAGTTCAGGAGAATCCAAACCCCACTGGAATGAGTCACACACACACAAAAAAAAACACCAGCAATAGAGAAAGGAACCCCAAGTTACTGTGCATTAAGTGCAGGGATGGGGAGTGGGGAAGGGTGTGATGCCTTATTAGCATGTAGTAGGGCTTGGCTTACTGTACTTTTGAAGAGTACTTGGAATAGAACTAACTGAGTACTATAAATCATTCTGGGACAGAGGTCAGGTCAGACTGAATTTATTATAGTGCTCAGTTCCTTTCAACTACTCTTTCAAAGTTAAAGCTGCAAAGCAAGAAAGCAGTGTGCTGGTTATAAGCAGGGTGCTGATAACCCTGCAACCCCTCCCCCCTCACACACACATGTGCGCACACACACACGCACACACACACACACACACAAACACACACACACACACACACACACACACACACACTGTATAGCAGTTGCTAATGTTCGGTCAGGAGGAGTTGGATGAAAGACTGAAATAGGGCTGGATTCAGTGATTTTTTTTATTTACTCTCTACTTACTCAGATGCACGACTACAGGGTCACACTAGATGCTAAGGAGGCAGATGGAGATTTAGAGCTGACCTCAATCAATTCAGGAACTCCCATGCATGGAGTTGGGAGGATTAGCAAAATAAAAATAAAACTTGAAGAAAGCAAACTGGAACCTTCCTTCCATCATGATGTGCATCTGGTCCGATCGGTTATGAATTCTGACATCATTTCACTACAGGACCACCTGGTTATGAGGGAAATACTTTATTCTACAAGACAGCCAAGGTTTTACGAGGGTGGCACATTAAGTTAATATTAACAGAAGGAATAAAATGGGTTTCATTTCATTTTTATGTTTGCTTGCATGCATGTGCAAGAAACATAGTGCCACCATATGAGTTTTCGTAGGGGAGGCACCCCTGCTTCCAATACCCAGATCGTTTTTGCAGGCGCGGTAGCAGTGAATCAATGAATGTCCCAGCTGTCTATGACAGCAGTTCAGATGCAGTGGCATACAGTTAAAATAGAAAGACTGCTACAATCAGTGGTGGTAACATGCAGGCAATTTGCATACTGCCATGCTGTCAGCACTATGCAAATTGCCTACACGTCACCACCTTAGCAATCGTTCTCTTTCAGCTGTACACCACTGCATCTCCCTGCATGATGTGCCCCCCCATTTATTGTGTGCTGAGAGAGTGCCCAATCCCCCTCGGCACATGCACACTCCCCCCAAAAGTACACTGTATATCCGATGGGGTGCCCAATCCCCATCCGCTCCAGTGCCTCCCCAAAAAGCAGACTTCAAGGTACCACACTAGGAGCCCATCCCAGTGAGGCAAAAGTCCCATGTCATCATGTGTTCCCCCACACACTGTATGGCCAATGAGGGTGCCCAATCCCCCATTGGCTCCACTGCCCTCCCCAAATAAACTTCCAGGTGGGATGCTGGGAGCCCACCCCAGTGTGGCAAAAGTCCTGCATCATCTGTTATAAAAAAGCTGTAACATAAGAAAACAGTCCCTTGTTGACTCTCTTGCCCCAACCCCACCCACCCTCTGCGCACCCCCACACCCCTCTCACCCCATACCTACTCCTCTGGAGACCATCACAACAATCTTCGTGGAACGGGAGCACGTCTGCACTCTTCAAAGCCATCCGCGAACTGAAGAAGTGCCAGTAAGCTGTATAATAGCATAAATATGTTTTTTCAACTTTGGTTCATATCTCAGTCATTTTTTTGAATTTTGGCACCACATTTTCAACATGGGATTCTTGGGACCCCATCTCATGAAATCAGTCACTGTCATCGGTTATTTAGTCCCAAAAGGCGAATTTTCGGTCACTGCATGGAACCACCTTCCGGGACTGATTAATGAAAAGACCGTGACACAGTTCATGAGGTAGGCCCCAAAACCCTATGTTGAAAATTTGGTAAAAAATTCCCAAAATTACATTTATGAGTTTCATATGCTATGATGTTCCTATGCACGCTCACTGATAATTTTTAATATTTTCATAACAGATTTTCAACATTGCCATTTTACCACACCTCCTTTTGAACAGTACAACTGTCATTGTTTACATCTCACCCAAAATGTGTTTTCGCACATGTAGCACACAATAGCACAGTTGGTGTGTGAAATCAATGTTCAGGACAGATTAAGAAAATCACAGTGGCACTGTTCTTGAGCAGAGGTCTTAAAATGACTTTGTTGAAAATTTGGTGACAAAAGTCCATAAAATGACTGTGTTGCGAGTGTGCATTGTGCAGTTTCCACGCACCCTCATAAGTTCACAAATTTGTAATTTTTTCAGTCCAGATTTTCAACATTGCCATTTTTCCATACTTCCTTATTAACAGTACGGCTGTCAATTTTCATACCCTGGCCAAAATGTGTTTTCGCACTTCTGTCGCAGAATAGCGCGGTCACTGTGGGAAATCAGTGTTCAGGACACATCAAGAAAATCACAGTGCAACTGTTCATGAGCAGAGGTCCCAAAATGCCTGTGTTGAAAATCTGCTGTAGAACATCCACAAACTAATTACATTATGGGTGTGCATTGCACAGCTTCTACACACACTCATGCCTTCGCCATTTTTTTTTATATTTTCACTCTAGATTTTCCACATTGCCATTTTTTACACCTCCTTATGAACAGTACAGCTGTCATTTTTCACATCCTGTTTGAAACGTGTTTTTGTACTTGTAGCTCCAAATGGCGCTGTCACTGTGCAAAATCACCTTTCAGATAACAAACTGATAGTGTCACTGTTCATGCAGTGGGGTCACAAAAAGCCCATGTTGAAAACTTGGAGTAAAAATGCCAAGAAACACCTAGGGCGTTAGGGTATTTGACCATAACACCTTACCCTGTAGGGACTGACAGGCATCTGGGGTGTGACTTGGGATTGTCGACAGTAATGCTCATGCCATTCCACCCCCACCTCCACCCTGCAGCCAGTGATAAGCATCGAGGTGTGCCTTGGACCCTTTGGCTACAGAGTTCACCCCATTCTCCTGTACTGCACCCATGTCAGTATGATTCCTTATGGAATGAGGTGAATGTGAAGCCCAAACACCTCAAGGCACACCTTGACACTTGTCAGTGTCTGCAGGGTAGGGTGAGGTGAAATGTCGTGACTGTCATAGGTGACGACCCAAAGCCACACCCCAATGCCTGTCCATCTCTGCAGGGTGGGAATGGAGTTGGCATCATTTCAGTACTTCACTGCCATTCCCATACCTCATCTAACTTCTGCACTTACAATACTAATGCCACCAAGCAAACATCTGGCATTCACAAATACTTGTTTTTAACAGCTACTTTTAAACAAGCATTTGTCAATGCTGAATGCTGATTGCGTTGGTCCATTGAGCTCGCTCACTGCCCCTCTGTCACTCACTTGTTCTGTTTCTCCCGACACTGCAGGCTGCTCTTTTGTACTGTGCTCCTGCCTGCATTGGCACCTTTTTCTGCCCACAAAGGAATCCGCAGCTTTCCTGACAGAGCTCCGTTGTGGTGGCTCACTCCCCCTCTCTCACACACTCATTCTGTTTCTCCTGGCGCTGCAGGCTGCCATTTTGTACTGGGCTCCAGCCTCTGTTGACAGCTTTTTCTGCCCACAAAAAAATCAGCAGCAGTCCCGACACAGGTCCGTTGAGCTTGCTCACCCCCACTCTCTCACTTGCTCATTCTGTTTCTGCTGATGTTGCAGCTGGCCTTTTGTACTGGGCTCCTGTCTGCGTTGGCATATTTTTCTGCCCACAAAAAAATTGGCAGCTGTCCTGACAGAGCTCCATTGAGGTCGCTGACTCCCCCTGTCTCACTTGCTCATTCTGTTTCTCCTAATGCTGCAGGCTGCCCTTTTGTACTGGGCTCCTACCTCTGTTGGCGCCTTTTCCGGCCCACAAAGAAATCTGCAGCAGTCCCGACAGAGCTCCATTGAGCTCGCTCACTCCTCCTCTCTCACTCGCTGGTTCCGTTTCTGCCATTGCTGCAAGCTGGCCTTTTGTACTAGGCTCCTGCCTGTGCTGCCACCCTTTTCTGCCCACAAAGAAATCCGCAGCAGTCATGATAGAGCTCTGTTGAGCTCACTCACTCCCCCTTCTCAGTCGCTCATTGTTTCTCCCACCGCTGCAGGCTGCCCTGTTGTACTGGGCCCCTGCGTACATTGCTGCCTTTTTCTGCCCACAAAGAAATCCACAGCAATCCCAACAGTGCTCCGTTGAGCTCACTCAGTCCCCCTCCCTCACTCGCTCGTTCTGTGTCTCCCAGCACTGCAGGCTGCCCTTTTGTACTGGGCTTCTGCCTGCATTGGCGGCTTTTCCTGCAAACAAAGAAATCTGCAGCAGTCTCGACAGAGCTCAGTTATAATCGGTCACTCCCCCCCAACTCGCTCGATCCTAATCTGTCTCAAGCACTGATTTCTGACAGCGACTGCGCTATTGTTCGCTGGAAGTGCAAAAACATATTTCGGCCAGGATGTGAAAAATGAAAGCTGTACTGTTCATAAGGAAGTGTGGAAAAATGCCAGTGTTGAAAATCTGGCTTGAAAATATTTCTAATTTGTGAACTTACAAGGGTGCATGGAAACTGCACAATGCACGCTCGTAACACAGTCATTTTATGGAGTTTCATCACAAAATTTTCAACATAGGTATTTTAGGACCTCTGCTCATGAACACTGGCAGTGTAATTTTCTTAATGTGTGCCAAACATTGATTTCCCACAATGACCGCACTATTGTGCACCGGAAGATGGAAAATACATTTCTGCCAGGATGTGAAAAATGACAGCTGCACTGTTCATAAGGAGGTGTGAAAAAATGGCAATGTTGAAAATCTAGAGTGAAAATATTACAAAGTTGCGAAGGTACGAGCATGCATGGAAACTGCTCAACGCATGTACGTAACACACTCATTTTATGAACTTTCGTCACCAAATTTTCAACATAGGCATTTTAGGACCCCTTCTAATGAACAGTGCCACTGTCATTTTCATAATGTTTCCAGAACATGGATTTCCCACAGCGACCCCGCTATTCTGCGCCGGAACTGCGAAAACACATTTCGGCCAGGATGTGAACAATTACAGCAGTACTGTTCATAAGAAGGTGCAGAAGAATGGCAATGTTGACAATCTGGAGTGAAAATATTATTAATTTGTGAAGTTACGAGCATGCATGCAAACTGCGCAACACATGCTCGTACCACAGTCATTTTTATGGAGTATCATCACCAGATTTTCAACATAGGCATTTTAGGACCTCTGCTCATGAACAGTATCACTGTCATTTTCTTAATTTGTTCCGAACACTGATTTCCCACACCGACCACGCTATTCTGCGCCAGAAGAGCGAAAACACATTTCGGCCAGGATGTAAAAAATGACAGCTGTACTGTTCACAAGGAGGTATGGAAAAATGTCAATGTTGAAAATCTGGCATGAAAATATTGCAAATTCACGAAGTTATGAGAGTGCGTAGCAACTGCCAATGCACACTTGTTAAACAGTCATTTTTCTGGATTTTTTCCACCAAATTTGCAACATAGGCTTTTTTAGAGCCCAGCTCATGAACACTGGCACTCTCGTTTTGTTAATCAATCCCCAAAGGGGATTACACGCAGTGAATGCGAAATCATCTTTTGGGGCCGAATAATGCCATGACAGTGGCAGAATTCATGAGGAGGGGTCCCAAAAACCCCATGTTGAAAATTTGGTGCCAATATTCCAAAAAATGCCCGAGATATGCATCAAAGTTGGAAAAATCCTATTTATTTCATTAAACAGCTTACTGGCATTTCCTCAGTTTGCGGTTGGCTTTGAAGAGTGCAGACATGTTCTCGGTCCACCAAAGATCATTGTGCCGGACTCTGGAAGTAAGTATGGAGGGGGGTGGGAGGCAGGGTGCGCAGTGGGTAGGCGCGGGTTGTGGAAGGGGGGCAGGGAGACCGTGAGGGACTGTTTTCTTTTTCCACAGTTTAACCTGGGATGCTTTTTTTTTTTCCACAGGGGCATGTTGCATGCTGAGCTGTGCTCCCAGTGTGCCAACGGAGTGTTTTTTTTGTGGTGGGTAGCTGTAGCTGAGGGGGATTGGGCACCCCCTCGGCACAAATCTACTGGGTGTTTGTGGGGGGGCATTATGCCAATGGGGAGTGGGATCCCCCGTCGGCACATGAAACTGGGAGATTGGGACATAATGCCGATGGGGAGTGGGCCCCCCCATCGACAACATCAAAGTACAGTCAGGGGCACTGAAGCCGACAGGGATTGGGGCCCCCATCGGCAAACACACACTGTTGTGGGAGGGCACATGCTGCCGAGGGGGATTGGGCACCCCCTCGGCACTGGGCATTCATAATATTGTTTGTGAACATGGCAGCAAACCATCATGATGTTCACAAACAATATTACACTTACCAATGTTCTGCCCAGCAATGACGGGTCACTCCCTCATTGCAGCGAATGGCTGACACTGCAATGACGAGGTGGCCCCTGATTTCAGCGGCTGAAACATTTCAAGGTGGTGGCACATTGGCTGAACTAGGGTCAGCAGCAGCTTGCCATGGCATTGGGGAAAGCGGGCCAAGCCTTTAAAGGCTGTGGGGGCATTGGTCACAACAGTGAAGAGCCTCCACAACCTGCTTCTGGAAAGCTGCCGCAATATGTTTCTTGCACATGTGCGCAATCAACATAAAAATCACCGCCAGACTCTCAGTAAGTAAGTGACACCTGCAAAATTGACTGACCTTCTCCAAACCTTTTCTATGAACCCGGCCCTCCCACTCACTCAGCATTCACCACCCCACCCCCAGTCCCATTTATTGAGCAGCAATTGTCAGAAAAAAATGCCCATGGTGAAAGCTGCCAGCAAACAGTCCTGACCTCCTGTCTGCCTGGCTTGCTTGGAATATACCTTTCCCATTCATTTCAATGGGCAAGTTTAGTAAGAATCCTCAAAGGTGTTTTTATATATGATTAATACAGTTTTTTGTTTTCCAATATTTTTACCTCATTTTATTTCCTCTTGAGTGCTTTCTTCCTTCCACCATCATGCACCCAATGAGTGTCAACTTTAAAATTAACCCAAAAGTGGGTGTTCACTGTTTATGTGGCAAACACCCATTTTGGGTCAATTTGATTCAAAGCAGACATCACAGGGGTAATGAGGGTGGGGAAAAAAGCACTTGGAAAAAAATGAGGTAAGAGGAGTCACGTGATGCAGAACACTGACTAGCTGCTTTCTCCGAGTGCTCCGACCTCCCTTCGCCCTAAACAACTCAAAAGTATATTTCAATCTTCCTTTTTTTGAAAATATTGTGCAGCTACTAACCCGGACAATGGTGTAGATGCGACAGAAGACTTGAATGGAAGTAGAGATGCACAAGGCAGCACCTAAACATACCCTGTCTGCGACGCTGGAGAAGGCCTCGAGGAAATCCAGGGCCTCGATTTCTCCGCAAACTCAGACCTCTGCGATCGGGGCTACGGAGGAAGAACCTCTCACACTAACTAAATTTTTAGAAGAATTTCGCCCCTTCAAATTAGAGATGCAGGAATTAGCAGGAGAAATTAAGAGTGTTACCTGTGCACTGGAGGATCTCACTCAGAGGACCTCAGACAACGAAGCAAGGATACAGTCCCTGGAGGGGAGCAGCACAAGACTGGATCTGGTTCTGACCCAAATGAAACAACGCATCGCCAAACTGGAACTAAAAGTGGAGGACTTAGAAGGTAGAAGTCGCCGAAACAACGTGGTGATCATCGGCTTGCCAGAAGGGGAGGAAGGGCCGGACCCGATCAAGTTTGTCCAGAAACTGGTAGAGAAGATAGCAGGCCCCTCTCCTTTCGGACCCACTTACACAATTGAAAGGGCTCACCGTGCTTTACGCCCATTACCACCACTGTCTGCGCCCCCACGATCCCTCATATTCTGATTCCTCAACTACCAAGAAAGACAGCTGTTTATAACAAAAACCAAAGAAGTCAAGGAGCTGCAATGGGCTGGAACAAAGATTAGGGTAGCTCAAGACCTGCCCTTGATGGTCCAGCAAAAGAGGGTGGCTTTTCATCCACTGGTCAATAAGTTAATCGCGGCTGGAATCAAATTTAAAATGGGCTACCCGGTTAGATTTCAGGTGCAGACAGCTGGGGGCTGGAACTCGTATGAAAATGTGGAAGCTACTACATCCGCTCTCCAAGCGGCATTCCCCAACCTCTTCAAAAACCCCTGAGTATTTAGAGGGTCTGACTCGCTAGCAGGGGCACTCGGTGCCCTGTCTGGGAATTATGGGGGATCGTTCGTTCGGTTTGTGCTCCGGTTGGGGAACCTGCCAGAACTGCGCCTCTGTTATTATCAGCGCTGTGACTGAGGGATCCCGGTCCGGGGCAATTGGACTTTCTTCTTTCTGGCGCAAACTGTTTGCCTTTGTTTTCGTGTGGCAGAGCTTTCCCCTATGGGAGTAACGGCGGATTCACAGCACAATAGGCTGGTATGCACGGGGATGATTTGTGGAACCGGTGAACTCCAGGCAATCGGTACAGCTAACCAACAGAATAAGACGTTTTTACTTTCCTAGAAGTTGATCTTAAACAGAAGCTGGGACTTTAATTTAAAGCTTCCGCCACCAGAGGGAGCCAAAGACCACTTGATGGCTCAAACACAGCATATTAATGGGACTCATTTGCTTCATAAAGTTTACTGGATACTGTAAGATTGCATCCTTGATGTCGAGTATATTAGCACAAGTGTTCAACATATTAGAGTGTTTTATAAGTATTAGTAGGACCAAGTTTTTGTTATAAGTAGATAGGTTAGAGTACTAGAATGGGTTAGACCAAGGGGCCTGAGTAAGATTTAATCCAGCTGGGTTGCGCAACTTTTCGCCGTAGCAAAGCAAATGATTTATGCCCCAGGTCTATACAGTCTTGTAGATTAATGTTCCGATTAGAGAGGGGGCTAGAGAGTGTACTTAGGGAGCGTTATAGTTAGTTTTCAAGTTTATTGCCCTACTCTAGGAATCTGTACAATTTTACATGATTCTTAAAGCGCGTTAACTTTAGTTCAGGAGGCAGATGATAAATATAGTAGTTTATCAATAGTTGCGTTAAGACAAGTTGTGATGGGGGAGGGAGGGAGGGGTGGGGAGATCGAGCTATGTGTACTGTTGTCATGGACCATGATAGCATGGTTCGGGACGGGAGGTGGGGAGGTTTGTGACGGTGGTGGTTACGGGGAGGGAGGGAGGATAAATTGGTTTGGGTGGATACTCTGTATAGGGGTTTCATTTGGATGGGGAGTAGTGGGAGGGTGCACAAGACCACAGGCTTTGCAGTTTGGGACACTGAGGTGGGATGTCCGGATCATGGTGTTAGGCTAGCAGATAAGACTATGGCGTCGAATAGGGTTATTAAATTCCTCAGTTGGAATGTCAAAGGGGCACGACAGAAATCCAAACGGTACAGAATCCTGAAACATTTAGAGGTTGTGCAGGCAAATTTTGTGTTTCTACAGGAAACACAATTACTCTGTACGGAGGAGAATAGTATGAGGTGCCTGCAAATAGGGATAGTCTTCTCCTCCCAGGGTAACACGCAAAGTAGGGCTGTTATATTAGTGCACAGATCGGTTCCCTTTACTCCCCTGCAAGTTATCCACGACAATGAATGCAGATATGTCCTCGTCAAAGGGAAGTTGCAGAACACAGAGATTTTAGTAGGTTCTGTTTATGGTCCCAATGTGGACACCCAAGATTTTGCTGTAAAGTTATTGGACGTGCTCACGCCTTTTAACCAACTCCCCATGATCTTGAGGGGAGATCTCAATTTAGCCTTAGATCCCCTAATGGACAGGTCCAAACCTTCCCAATTGGGTCTGACTCCAGCTTTACGGGCCTTGAGGGAATTAATTGACCACCTTGGCCTAGCAGATGTTTGGAGAGTGCTCAACCCGAAATCTCGGGAATACACTTTCGTCTCGCAAGTTCACGGAACAGCATCCAGTATTGATTACATTCTGCTTTCCCGCATTCTCCTACCCGGAGTGTTGGACTCGACAATTGTAGCGGGGCCTCCTTCAGACCACGCTGCAACATCGACCTCAATCTCCTTCTCATCGTTACCCAGAAAGGGCAATAGATGGAAGATAAATAACCAGATTTTGCGGAGTCCTAAGGCAGTTCAAGAGATCGACACAAATAGGCGAATTTATAGCAAACAATCTGAGAGATAACATTCGGCCAGACATGCTCTGGGGGGCATTCAAAGTGTTTATAAGGGGCATTTTAATTGGACTAGCAGTCAAAAAGAAGAGGGAGAAGGAGCGCATCATGTCGGACTTATTGGCCCAGATAAGGATCAAGGAGTCCAACATGTTTCCCCAGGCCCAGGAGACAGATAAACTTGAACTGGTTAAGCTGAAAGATATGTATTTTAATTTGTTAGGGGAACAAGCAGAACTGGCCTTAATTAAAACTAAAGCCAACTACCTAGACCAAGGGGAAAAGGCCGGGAAGCTCTTGGCAAGGCGCATCACACAGAATCTTCTCGAATAATTTCTGGGATACAATCCAGCGAAGACGGTCGGATTAAGACCGCCCCTGGGGAGATTGTCCAAGAATTCCGGAATTACTTTGAATTCCTTTACGGGGCTATGGAGTCCCCTCCTTCTGAGGTGGAGACACTTGCCTTTCTTAATGACCTGGAACTCCCCTCAATGGAGGAACCCGACCGGGCACAGCTGATGGCTGACATTACCCAAGAGGAGATTGAGCTAGTTATTCAGAGTCTCCCATTAGACAAAACACCTGGCCTGGACGGCTTCTCATCCAATTTCTATAGGAAATTTTCCAAACAATTATCCCCACTGTTGCTTAGGTTATTCCAATATATTCTCAGCGGCAAAGAGCTGGACCAGTTGCTCTTCGAGGCACTCATTGTTCTCATCCCAAAGCCAAATAAGCCCCCTGAACAGCCTGCCAGCTATAGGCCTATCTCCTTGTTAAATTATGACATCAAAATCTTAGCGAAACTACTAGCAGAATGAGTAAATAGAGTCTTACCCAAACTTATTGGTGCGGAACAAGTCGGTTTTATGAAAGGCCGGTCAGCAGCCGATCACCTCAGGACGTTGTCTCATGTCTTCTCGGTTTCTGAGGTGACCAACTCCCCCATGGCTCTTGTCTCCTTGGACGCCGAGAAGGCATTTGACAGGGTCCACTGGGGATTTCTGTTAACCGTAATGGGCAAATTTGGGTTTCCAGAGACGTTTTTAAATTGGATTGGCTCCCTTTACTCAAATCCTTCAGCAAGGGTCTCTTGCAATGGGTTTATTTCGGATCCCTTTGCCTTGCATGTAGGTACCAGACAGGGTTGTCTCTTATCCCCCTCCTCTTTAATTTGTATTTGGAACCCCTCATTAGGCGTATAGTGGGCAACTGGAATATAAGCAGTATCAAAATTCTGGACCATGCTATTAAGGTAACAGCATATGCAGATGATCTTCTGGTATACATCTCTAAGACGAGTGTATCCATTCCAGCCTTGTTAGAGTCTATCCGGGAATTTAGTCGTTTGGCTAACTACAAATAAAATCAAGAGAAATCTATGGTTTATCCCCTTACGAAAAGCCTTTTTAAACAGGAGATTATTGAATTAGGCCTAGGGTGGAAATCCGAATCTTTTAAATATCTGGGTCTTACCCTGATGAAGAGTATGACGCGGATGCGCCAAGTGAACCTAGACTCTCTGGTGCATACCATTGATTTGGATCTCAAAAGGTGGGCACAACTTCCTCTCTCCCTCTGGGGCAGGATAAATATAGTCAAGATGAATGTATTCCCTCGGTTGTTTTATCCTCTGAGCATGCTTAATATCTGGCTGCCACTTTCGTGGTTTAAGAAGCTCCATGGATCTATAGCTAACTTTGTATGGGGATACAAGAAAGCTAGGATGGCCTACCATAAGTTGGCCGCACCCAAATCATCAGGGGGGCTAAGGATGCCACATTTTGCCCTTTACTTCTGGGCGGGTCATGTTAATAAGTATCTGAGATGGGCCCAGAGTACAGACACTCTTACTCAGTCAGCTTATGTCCCCTTATGGATGCAACTCGAGGTTGCCCTCATTAAGAAACACAGTCTTGTCCCAGAGGCCTTACTCTATTTCAATCCCAAATTACTCCCCTCCTCCCCTTAGGAATTCACCGATTGGGATCTCCCTAAGGGTTCACACACAGCTCTGTAGCTTTTTAAAATACGATCATACCAGGGACTGGTCTCAACCTATCTCTGGCAACCCGCGTTTTTTGATTTATAAGAAGCCTATTAACCCCACTTGGTTGATCCTACCAGTCAATTGTCATTTAAAAGACTTCCTCAACGAAGAGGGCGGCGTCTATCCCTCAAGGGAGATCCTGCATAAATTCAACATCCCTAATAGAGGGATTTTCAAGGTATATCAACTTTGTCACCTCTTGATTAGTAAGATAGGTACAAATCCAATACAGACCCAGTGGACTTCCATGAGAACCTGGGCGCTTGGAGGATTCCACATGCAATTTCAAGATATACAACATATTATTTAATTGGGTCTACTCTCAAAATCCAATTTCAGGGCTTACTGGGCCCGGAAACTCATGAGGAAGAATTTAATTGGACAGCCCTCTGGCAGGGTTGCCATAAATTCATTCTGCAGGACCAGTTGAGACTTATACAGTTTAAAATTCTCCATAACATTTACTACTCCCCACAAAGCTTGCGAGCCTAAAGCTGGTCTCGGATCCCACATGTAACAGGTGCCATTCGAAAGCGGATTTGATCCATATTTTTGGAATTGCCCAAAATAGTCCTGCTTTAGACAGCTATTAAAAATAAAGTTGATCCCATGCTTGGCCTTGAGGATCTTTCACTCCCGAATATGCCTGCTGGGGATGTGTCCCGTATCTCAGTCAGAATAGGAAGTTCTATATGGCTCTGATCTCTGTTACCCTTAAAAGGTGGTTCTTAGACACTGGAAAGACCCTGTCATGATCAGTTACTCTGAATGGCTTGAGGAATTACTCTATAGTTTGAGGACTGAGAGGATGATAGCAGTCCTTCAAAATAAGCTTCCAGGTTTGATAAGATCTGGGCCCCCTTTTATACTGCCTATTCACGGTAATGATATATGGGCGCCCTCTCGAATGCAAACATTTTAAGTGGTCTTGTGCAGGGAGGGTAGTGGGGGAGAGTGGGGGAAGGAGGGGATTTCTATCTTTTGGGGTGTGTTCTTTCTTTTATTTGCTCTCTCTTTTTTATTTTGTTTTTGGGTGTTTATTTTTCGGTGGGGATTATTGCAGAGAATGTCTCCTGTCATTAGCTGTTACAAACATCAATGTATACCTTCATGATTGTATCATGTTTTCTGGAAACATTCTTTGTGAATAAAACTTGAATAAAGATTTAATGGCAAAAAAAAAAAAAAAAAGAGGTAAAATATTTTAAAAAATCTTATCAATTATAGAAAAAATGACATTTTTCAGACTTAGAATGTTACTGCACTGTCCCATTGGAATGAATGGAAGAGGGACATTTCAAGCAAGGCAGACTGGTAGGAAGGAGGTCGAGGCTGTGGTTGCCTGGCTGCCACCATTGGGGGGATTTTGATGTCAGAGGTTCTGACTAGGTGGGGGTGTTTAAAGACTGATGAGCACAAACTAAGCACCTGAAAGCAATAGTTAGCTGGATTTGTACCCTGCATTCGTTGCAAATTCCTAAGGCACTGGCATACTAGCTGCTGTTTTCCATGCCTTGTTGCTGCTTACTGATTGTGGGTTGTGAGACAGAGCAATTTAGGAGGATCCAAACCCCCCCAGGCATGAATAACACACACACACACAAAAAACAGCAGAGAGAAAGAAACCCCAAGCTACTGTGCCTTAAGTGCAAGGATGGAGGGAAGGGGGTCATGCCTTATTAGCATGTAGCGGGGTTTGGCTTACTTCTGAAGAATACTTGGAATAGAACTACCTGAGCACTATAAATCGTTCTGGGACAGAGGTCAGGTCAGAGTGAAATAATTATAGTGATCAGTTCACATTTATTCCATTCAACTGCAGTTTCAAAGTTAAAGCTGCAAAGCAAGCAAGTGGTGTGGGTAATTAGCTGGGTGCTGATAATGCTACACCTCCCCTTCTCAAACGTGCACGCACGCGCACACACACACACACACACACAAACACATATGCACACACATGCACACACACACACACACACACACACACACACACAGACACACACACTACATAGCAGTTGCTAATGTTCAGTCAGGAGGAGTTTGATGAAAGGACTTTTTTTTTTTACTTTCTACTTACTCAGACTCACGTCTACAGGGTCACGCTAGATGCTTAAGAGGCAGATGAAGATTTAGGGCTGACCTCAGTCAACTCAGGAACTCCTGACTATGGCGCCTGAAGGCATTTACAAAATAAAACTAAAACTTAAAGAAAGCAAGCACACCGACACCTTCCTTTCATCATGATGAGCATCTGGTCCAATCAGTTATGAATTCTGACATAATTTCACTGCAGGACCACCTGGTTATCAGGGAAAGATTTCATTCTACAAGACAACCAAGGTTTTATGAGGGTGGCACATAAAGTTATTATTAATGAAAGAAACAAAAGGGGTTTCATAGTCACGTGATGCGCTGGGAAGCGTAGCGGGCGGCTAAGGGGCTCTCTCTCGCCAAATCACCGAAAACAAAACCTCTTCGTGCTCTTTTGCACTGCTTTTTCAATCTGTCACGTTGGTAACAGGTCGCGGAAATGATCGGGGGAGCGATCGCTACTTGCTGGCGAAATGGAGGACCTAAAACAAGAATTAGAGGCAAAACGTCCACGGCGCAGTTCCTTCCCAGAGGCCCAACCGGAAGACATAACTCCTTCACGCATTTACGCGGATCTCTCCCAAATAAAAGATGCTTTGTTCAAATTGATAGAGGAAGTAATGGACTTCAAGCCCACATTAACTCAGTTGGCGCGACGAGTCACCGATACTGAAGCCCGCATATCCTCTTTGGAACGAAGCTCCGAAAAACAGGGCCCTGTCATATCAGATTTTAAGAAATCTTTAGCAAAACTGGAAGATCGCCTCGACGATCTCAAAGGGAGAAACCGGAGAAACAATCTAGTGTTGCTTGGGCTGCCAGAAAGTGAGGAAGGACCAAACACAATTGCCTTCCTGCAGAAATTTCTTAAGAAAACGGTAGGCCCCTCTCCTAATGGGCCAGAATATGTCATTGAAAGGGGGCACAGGGCCCTGAGAGCAAAACCCTCCCCAACAGACCCTCCAAGGCCTATAATTTTTAAGCTTTTAAACTATTTGGATCGGGAACACATCCTGAAAGAGGCAAGGAAACTCTCAGCCATTTTATGGGAGGGGAAGAAACTCTGGGTTGTGCCTGACCTTACACTGAAGAGCAGAATGGCGAGAGCTAGTTTCCGGCCAATCACTTCAAAGCTCTGGGCTGCGGGGATAAAACACTGTATGCTTTACCCAGCCAAGCTCGAAGCTACTCTCAAGGAGGGGAGAAAACAGTTTGAGACGCCAGAAGAAGTGACAAAAGTTCTGAAAGAATTATTTCCTGACCTCTTCCACAAGACCTGAAAAGGGCTGCCCATGAAGATATCTTCAGAACATTTGAACTGTCCTAGTTCTATACGCTTTTTTAAATATGGAACTGTCCTTCCGAATTTTGAATGGGGACTTTAACTAATATTGGCAATTGTGTCCTCATTGCCTGTTACTACCCTTCTCCTCCCCTTCCTTCTCCCCCTCCCTTCCCCCTTTCTCCCCCTTTTTTTGCCTTGTCTCCCTTCCCATTTCCTTTCACAGTTATTTACAAATACATCAGACCTATTAGGTCTCAGATATTGCTGTTAGGTCATATACTAATATGTTCGGGAGAGTATCCAGTGGTGTCTCCAATAAAGGCCCTTAAAGTAACCATACTTAGAGCCATCTCGGACATGATGGCAGCTGTGCCTTGCGGGCGTTGGATGCCTCTATCTGAGATAATCTCATGATGATGCCCTGACCAGGAGACTCTCAGAGTTCCTTATGGAACCTGCCTCATATCCGAACTAGAGGCCTCCATTTGTATTTTTCTAGGCCTGTTTGGAACCCCCTATTCATATTACTTTAACCGAAGGTTATCAATCATTAGCGAGTTCACTGGGTATTTTATAATGTTTAGCCATTTAAGGTTATGGCTTTCAGAGGCCATGTTACTAGGTAGTTAGCACTAGTTAAGTGACATTGTTTACTATTGTAATGTGTGCAGCTATTTTGTAATTTTTCGATGCTTATAGATTTAGATTGTTTGAATATTTAAAGCTCAATAGGGGTGGTCGCAACTCCTCACAGAGCTTTCCAGACTACCACCCTTATGTTTTCATACTTGAATTCATACAAATATAGCATGAGGTAGTCATAGGATAACTTGTTTAAGAAAGACTACTATAGTGTTATAGTGTTCACAAACTGAGAGGTTTGTTAGCCAGCTTTTCTTTTTGGAGAGGGAGAGGCCCCACCTTTCTGATCGCGCCACGGACCATTTGTTTGGAGGCGGCCTGGGGCCGGGGGCTATCCTAGTCATTATGATTAGGGTAAGTGGGTGGACTTTAATGGTGAGGGTTTTCTTTTTTTCTTTTTGGGGTATGTTGGGGGTACGGGAGGTGTCTGGCAGCTCATCATTTTATCTTGTATACAACGCAATCCTTTATATGGCTTCAGATTTGAATATTATTTCATGGAATATAAAAGGGGGTAGAGATAACAGAAAGAAGCATATTATTTTAAACCACTTGGCGTGTTATGACCCTTCAATAGTATTCCTGCAAGAAACACATATGACTCCGGAACAGCTTCCGTTTCTCAAAAAAAGATGGGTAGGTCAAGTTTTTGGTGCGGGATCCTCCACGAGTAGAAGGGGTGTAGCTGTCCTAGTGACTAACAAAGTTCCCTTTTTCCCATCAGAGATAATTCCAGACCCCAAAGGTAGGTTCGTTCTTGTGGTGGGCAAGTTGGCAGGTGCTAACTTAGTATTAGGATCCATTTATGGACCCAATCAGGATTCGCCAACTTTTTTTACCCAGTTGGCGGTCCGTATTACTCCCTGAGCTGACAAACTAATAATCCTAGGGGGGGATTGGAATTTGGTGCAATCCAACAGTTTGGACCATTCATGGTCCAAAGGTTCTCCCCCCTCCCAAGCCCAGAGAGCACTGTCAGAACTTATGTCCACGATAGGCCTATCTGATCCATGGCGACTACTCAATTCTACTACCAGGGAGTATACCTTTTACTCTTCGGTCCATAAAAGCTACTCCTGAATAGATTATTTTTTAGTGAGCCACCAAATCCTTTCCTTAGTCCAAGATGGCACTATTTTCAGTCGAGTAATCTCCGACCACTCCCCTATAGGCCTTCGGTGTCGACCACTATCATTGCCACCTAGATCATACTCCTGGTCGCTAAATAATCACCTACTTAAAGACCCTCCCTTACTGGACCGATTCCGAACCTTTATGTCTAGCTCTATTAATTGCAACTGGGGTCATTACAAGCAGTGGACCGGGTGTGGGCAGCACTAAAGGCCACATGGAGAGGTGAGCTTATCAGGCTGGCATCAAACAAAAAAAGCATCACACGTTTATCATCCAATTGCCTAAACAGATTAAGACTCTGGATGCTATGGGTGAGGCATCAAGATCCTATTCTCAGGAGCAGGAGCTTGCCTCCCTAAGGGCATGGTATGAAAAAACCATGAAGGAGAAGGTAGAGAGGTCAGCTTCTAGCCTGAGGGTGACATACATAGGGCAAGGCAGTAAAACTGGGAAGCTCTTGGCATGGCAATTGAAACAGAGGGCGGCGGCAAGATGGGTAGCTACACTAAGGCACCCCCAGTCAGGTGATATGATTTCTAATCCGGAGGATATTTTGAATATCTTTGTGGATTTCTATAGGAACCTATACTCAAGGGAGCCACTTTTACCTGATGTGGCTTCTAGGATGAAAGAGTTCCTTACCAAAATCCCCTTTCCTAAACTCCCCCAAAATCTTAGTCAGATGTTAGAGGCCCCCCTAACGCTCGAAGAAATTGCACAATCTATCGACGCCTTGAAACTTGATAAAGCACCGGGCCCAGATGGGTTTACTGCACTATTTTATAAGACCTTTAAAGAAACTTTGGCGACGCTGCTACTCCAAGTGTATACCTTTTGGTATGAACAGGGGATAGAAGACCACTCCCTCTTCGAGGCTAGGATTATCCTCCTGCCAAAGCCCGAAAAACCCCCAGATTCGGTGACCAATTATAGACCAATATCCTTATTAAATATTGACATAAAAATTTTTGCAAAAATTCTGGCTAATAGAATGAAGGCTGTCTGGAGGGATTTACTAAGCCCCGAGCAAGTCGGATTCGTGGCAGGACGGTCGTCCGCAGACCACTTTAGAAAGTTGTTCTACTTAATCCAGGAGTCTAAGTGCCCAGATATGGAAGCATCTCTGGTCTCGCTAGATGCTGAAAAAGCATTCGATAGGGTGGATTGGGATTTTATGTTTGAAGTACTCTCTAAATTTGGGATCCTAGAGAAATTTCTGGGTTATATCCGGATATTGTATACAAGGCCCTCTGCGAGGATCTTTTGCAACAACTTAATTTCATCCCCCTTTTTGTTAACGCGGGGAACACGACAAGGATGCCCCCTCTCACCATTTTTATTTAATTTATATTTAGAGCCCCTTATCAGAACCATTAAGATGGATGCAGGAGTTCATGGGGTGCGTATGGGGAATCGATTTAAAGTGTCCGCTTTGGGATGATTTGCTACTTCATATTTGGTATAGCCAGGCCTCCTTCTGCAGCTATTCTCTATTATTTCACGATTTAGTGAATTTTCTGGATACAAACTTAACAGGAGCAAAACTATGGTTTACCCACTCTCCCTCATCTACAACGGACTTGGTGCATATCTCTAGGGTTATGTTGGCAGACGGGCTGCTTGCCATACCTGGGCATAAAATCTCCAAAGATTTAACTGAGTTATCAGACTTAAATCTCAAACCCTTAATTAAATCGATCAAAGAGGATCTTAGAAGATGGGCCAGGCTTCCCCTAATCCTCTGGGGAAGGTCTAACGTAATAAAAATGACCATTCTACCAAGAATTTTCTATTTTCTTTTTAACCTCAATGTATACCTTCCAAAATCCTTTTTTGATCTTTGTCATAGGTACTGTACAGAGTTTATATGGAATGGCAACCTTCCTCGCAGGGCCTACCGGAAGCTTACCCAACGTAGGGAACATGGGGCTTACAGCTACCAGATTTTTACATTTATTATCTGGCAAGCCACTTGGCTAGATCCGCCTTATGGGCCTCAGAACCTTTAATGAATACTGCAAGTGGTACTTTAGATTGCATGATGGCCCAAAGAGCTAATTTGGACTTGGAGTCCTTCTTATTTTCTCCCTGGTCCAAAATCCTTCCCGGACTCAAAGACACTCCACTAGGTTGGGATATTAGAGCTCTTCACCAGTTATACTCACTTCTAAATATTCCCTTTAAAAAAGATTTGATGCAACCCATTACTAACAATCTTAACCTAATGGTTGGTAATCAGCCACTAAAAAGATGTATAGGCAACCTCTCCCACAAACTTAGATTAGCCGATTTTGTTTTAGATGGCGCTGGCCTCCTTCTTAGAACTGACGGGAAAGTTTGAGGTAGGCCCTAAAGACAAGTTTCGCTTTATCAAATTCAGAGATGCGTTGTTCCTTCCTGAAGGGTGGATTAGGGTCTGAAAAGGCCGTAGTCTAGTAAAGAAAATAAAAGCTTTGGCATTATCCAACAAAGTAATATCTAAGATCTACAAATTTATTTTAGCAAAGAGATTCTCGGCTTCTTCTGCCCCACATTACTGGAAGGTGAACCTGTCCTTACAGTGGCCAGAAGAAACCTGGACAAGGATTTGGCAGGATCTATACATGTATATTAAGCAAGACAGATTGCGAGGCCTTCAATTTAATATTTTACATAACTTGTATCTTTCTCCAGCCAAGCTTTCGCATATATACAAACATAGATCCCCAAAATGTCAGGACTGTGGTGGCCCTCTGGCTACCATCCTTTACAAATTATGGGATTGCCCTAAAGTGGCTAAATTCTGGGATCTAGTCCGTTTATGGATGACCCCCTTCTGTGATGTAACACCACACTTGAACCTCGAAACTTGCATCCTTGGCAGGTTTACACATATCCATTGACAATTCATAAACAGCAGATAGCCCTAATCTCTCTGGTATCTAAGCTGTTACTCCTCCGTTACTGGTGTAGGGAAGGGATTCCCTCATGCAAAGAGTGGTGGGATACTTTTTTGGAAGCTTTAAATGCAGAAAGGTCTGTGACCAATCTGTTCAATTCGAACAGAAAGTTCGATAAATGTTGGGGTAATTTCTACCAGCTGTTAAAAGATAAATTTGGTTATTAAAGTGTTTAGTAGTTGTATATTTTTATACTCCAAAGGTAACAGTATCTATTCTTTTACTACCCCTCCTCAGTAGATTAGTTGAGTTGCTTCTCTGTAATGATAATCTCCCCCCTCCTTCCTTATTTTCTCCCCCTCCTGCTAATACTTTGCCTTTTTATTTTCTTATCCTCCCTGTATTGTTATATTAATTTTCAGGCAACTTGGATTTCTCTTACCTACCTATAGATATTGAGCTGCCAGACCAAAGAGGTGTGGGTTGGGTCAGGGTAGGCGGGTCAGACTTGTATTACACCTTTTGTATTCTATTTCATTACTGTATTAGATGTATGGGGTTTTGTGGGATGGGGATTATATGTATGTTTTGGTGTTATTACAATAAAGTACAGTTATTTGCAAAAAAAAAAAAAGGGGGTTTCATTTCATTTTTTCAACAGCTGCTTTTAAAAAATTGACCCTTTTAGTAGAAATGCAGCAAAATTCACCTGCAAAATTCCAGCAAAATCACCAATTTATCTCCATGAAGCATTTCTGAAATTACGGCCTTGGGGTGGAATTTAGCCCATATTGTGTGAAATTTACACCCGTTGATAGTTGTAAATTTCACCCATATTATGCAGTGACATTCCACCTGTAAATTTCACTTCCACTGCTAAGTTTCACCTTAGCATGTAACTAGGCTGAAATTAGGAAGAAAGGCTTGTTACAAGACTTGCTCTCTGAAGCTGACTGCAGGTCACATGTGTGCCTGTACTCATACAGGAAGATACTGAATCTACATCCTTTTGCTGCAGTTTGTAGTAGAATAGAGACAGACAGTAGGAGAGAGACTGTGTGAAAGAGAGAGAGAGAGAGAATATATTATTAAGTGGTGAATTGTGAGGGAGAGAGTAAGAGTTTGTGTTGTACGTGCACAGTTTGTGTGTGTTGATTTTGAACTTCTGTTTATACCCTATTTCATTATTTAGCAAAAGTTTATCTTTCTGTTGTGTTCTGTTTTCTCTATTTATCTTGTACATTTGTGAGGGTGTGTGTTTCACTCCCCTTTTTTAATTTTTTTGTTTAGTAGTTTTTTTTTATAATGATGGAAGGGACTGGGACTGGGAGTAGTGATACTGACAGTGGAAGGGGAAGAGGACGAGTTCGCCTCAACAGGTGAGTATTTGAAATTGAGCCCCCCCTCCAGCAGCAAGAGCAGTTGGCCTAAGCCTGTGCCCCCCAGCAGCAGCAGGTCATTGTGGACACTTCTGAGGCAGCCACCCAGCAGCAGCAGTCGGGCTCTGAACCCACTGCACTCCCCTCAGGATGATGATGCGGATCCTGTTGTATCTGCCAGCCCCCGGCCACAGCAAGATATTGTTGTACAGGGAGAGACCTCCCTGGGACATCAGTTTGTGCCCCCCCAAACCAAAGATCACCATTTTGGGACTTTTTTAGAACCAAAGCGCATGAAGCAAACGCTGTGATCTGCACCCTGTGTGCGAAGAATGTTAAAAGGGGGAAACCAGAGTTCCACTTTGGGACTTCTGGCCAGATGAGCCACCTGCAGCACCACCATGCTGCAGAGTGGCTTGCAAAACAGAAAGAAGCAGCAGCAGCAGGAGGCAGCAGTGAGGCTCGGGGGTGCCTTACCAGGGCGGGGGGAGGAGGAGGAGGTCTACCAGCAGGATGTATCCTCCCAAGCAGCCAGATGCATCCCCGACCCATGACCATGATGCAGCACCACGGAGGAAATTCACAGACTCCACCACCCAGATCATCCTGCAGCTCCCCCAAGTCAGGTGGTGGTCACCAGGGCAGACCTGGAGGCTGTGCGCACTGAGGTGCAAGGTGTGCATCACAACCTCAACCAGCTTTGACAGGAGATCGGGGGGGACCTCCAAAAAATAATGGAGGACCAGAAGAAGGTCTTGGACCTCCTGGTGGAGGTGGCAGTACAAAGTCACAGTGAATGGCCTGTGGCTATGGTGGTGGGCCAGTGTTATTTTTTTTTTTCTTCTCCTTTATTTTTTTTTCACTGTACTTGTTCTACACCCCCCTTAAAAATTCCCCCTAAGAAAAAAAATCCAAAAAACAACAAAAAAATATTTTCTGTCCTCTTTGTCTTCCGTTATGTTACTCCATTTTTATGTTGATTGCGCACAGCGCAAGAAACATATTGTGGCACCTTGCTCAGAAGCAGGATGTGGAGGCACGGCACTGTTGTGGCCAGTGCCCCCACAGCCTGCAAAGGCTTGTCCCGCTTCTCCCAGTGTCGGTGCAGGCTGCTGGTGAAAGCAGTTTGGAATGTTGCCACCAACTTCAGTCAAATCAGCCGCTGCAATCAGGGGCCGCCTCGTCATTGCAACATCAGCCATCCGCTGCAATGAAGGAGCAACTCGTCATTGCAGGATGGGATGTAAAACCCCTGATACTGTTTGTGAACATGGCAGCAGCTTGCCGCCATGTTCACAAACAATATAACCCCCCTGCCGTGTTTACATGCCGATGGGGGCCCTAATCCCCATCGGCTTTGATTCCCCTGTGTTTCTGTTGTTGCCGATGGGGAGCCCTCCCGTTGGCATTCTGTAACCTCCTGCTTTTGTTCCTGCTAGCAGGGTGCCCAATCCCGTCTGCATAGTAAATAACCCCCTTGTTTGCCGACAGGTTGCCCAATCCTCGCCGTTACTGTTTCCCCAGCGTGCCAGATGCCCTGTGAAGGAAAAAGGGTCCATGACGCCTTTTTTTTTTTTCTCTTGAAAAAGGAAACTGTCCCTAAGCGCTTGCCCTGCCCCCCACCTGCAACCCACACTCCACCCACTGTGCACCCTGCCTCCCCATACTCCCCCTCACCCCATACTTACGTCTGGAGCTCGGTGTGACGATCTTCGGTGGACCAGGAACACGTCTGCACTCTTCAAAGCCGACCGCGACCTGAGGAAATACCGGTAAGCTGTATAATGTAATAAATAGGGTTTTTTCAACTTTAGTGCACCTGGCGGGCATTTTTGGAAATTTTTTCACCAAATTTTCAACATGGGGTTTTTGGGACCCCTTCTCATGAATTCATGAACTGTCATGGCATTAATCGGCCCTGAAAGGTGATTTTGCAGTCACTGCACAGAATCACCTTTCGGGGCCGATTAATGAAATGGCAGTGCCAATGTTCATGAGGTGGGCTCTCAAAAAGCTTATGTTGCAAATTTGGTGGAAAAAATCCAAAAAATTACTGTTTTACGAGCGTGCGATGCGCAGTTGCTACATACACTTGTAACTTTGTGAATTTACAATAATTTCACACCAGATTTTCAACACTGGCATTTTGTCACACCTTCTTGTGAACAATACAGCTGTCATTGTTCACATCCTGGCAGAAATGTGTTTTTACGCTTCCAGCGCAGAATAGTGTGGTCGCTGAGGGAAATCAATGTTTGGGACAGATTAAAAAAATGACAGTGACACAGTTCATGAGTAGAGGTCCTGAAATGGCTATGTTGAAAATTTGGTAACGATGCTCCATAAAATGACTGTGCTACAAGTGTGCATTGCACACTTTCCACGCACCCTTGTAACTTCGCAGATTTGTAATATTGTCACGCCAGATTTTCACCAGTGGAATTTTTTCACACCTCCTTATGAGCAGTACAGCTGTCATTTTCATGTCCTGACCAAAATGTGTTTTCACAGTTCCAGGGCAGATTAACGCGGTCGCTGTGGGAAATCACTGTTCACGATAGATTAAGAAAATGACAGTGGCACTGTTCATGAGCAGAGGTCCTAAAATGCCTATGTTGAAAGTCTGGTGATGAAACTCCATAACATGACTCTGTTACAAGTGTGCATTGAACTGTTTCCACGCACCCTTGTAACTTCGCAATTTTGTAATATTTTCACGCCACATTTTTAACAGTGGCATTTTTCCACACCTCCTTATGAACAGTACAACTGCCATTTTTCACATCCTGGCTAAAATATGTTTTTGCACTCCTGCCACAGAATAGCATGGTCACTGTGGGAAATCACTGTTTGGGACACATTACAATCAAACGAGTGAGAGGAGGGAGTGACCAAGCTCAACTGAGCTCTCTCAGGACTGCTGCGGATTTGTTTGTGGGAAGAGAAAGGGCCCAATGCAAGAGCCTAGTACAAAAGGGCAGCCTGCACCACTGGGAGAAACAGAATGAGAGAGCGAGTGACAGAGGGGGGGAGTGAGCAAACTCACCGGAGTGCTGTCATGATTGCTGCAGGTTTCTTTGTGGGCAGAAAAAGGCATCAATGCAGGGAGGGGCCCAGTACAAAAGGCCAACCTGCAGCGGTGGGAGAAACAGTACCAGCCAGTGAGAAAGTGGGACTGAGTGAGCTCAACAGAACTCTATCAGGACTGCTGTGGATTTCTTTGTGGGCAGAAAAAGGCGCCAATGCAGGCAGGAGTCCCGTACCAAAGGGCCGCTTGCAGTGCCAGGACAAACAGAATGAGCACGTGAGAGAGGGAGACTGAGTGACCTCAATGGAGCTCTGTTGGGACAGCTGTGGATTTGTTTGTGGACAGACAAAGGTGCCAATGCAGCCAGGAGCCCCGTACACAAGCACAGCCTGCAGCGCCAAGAGAAACAGAATGCGTGAGTGACAGAGCGGTAGTGAGCAAGCTCAGTGGAGCTCTATTGTGACTGCTGTGAATTTCTGTGTGGGCAGAAAATGCGGCAACGCAGGCAGGAGCCCAGTACAACAGGCCAGCTTGGAGCGCAGTCTGAAATGGAATGATTGAGTGAGAGAGCTCAATGGAGCTGTGTCAGGAATGCTTCAGATTTCTTTCCGGCCAGAATAAGCCACCAGTGCAGGCAGGAGCCCAGTACAAAAGGGCAGTGTGAAGCGGTAGGAGACACAGACCGAGTGTGTGAGGAAGGGGGAGTGAGTGAGCTCAATGGAGTTCTGTTGGAACTGCTGCAAATTTGTTTGTCGACAGAAAAAGGCAGCAATGCATGCAGGGGCCCAGTACAAAAGGGCAGCCTGCAGTGGTGGGGAAACCAGAATGAGCGAGTGAAAGAGAAGGACTGAGCGAGCTCAGTGGAGCTCTATTGTAACTGCAGCAAATTTCTTTGTGAGCAGAGGAAGATGGCAAAGCAGGCAGGAGCCCAATAGAAAAGGGCGGCCTGCAGCGCCAGCAGAAACAGACTGAGTGACAGCAGGGGAGTAAGCAAGCTCAACAAAGCTTTGTCAGGACTGCTGCAGATTTCTTTGTGGGCAGAAAAAGGCACCAACAGAGGCAGGAGCCCAGTTCAAAAGGGCAGCCTGCAGCACCACGAGAAACACAATGAGTGAGTGACACAGGGAGAGTGAGCGACTTCAACGGAGCTCTGTCAGGACAGCTGTGGATTTCTTTGTGGGCAGAAAATGGTGCAAATGCAGGCAAGAGTCCAGTACAATAGAGCAGCCTGCAGCGCCAGGAGAAACACAATGAGCGAGTGAGCGAGAGGGAGTGAGCGAGCTCAATGGAGCTCTATTGTGACTACTGCGGATTTCTTTGTTGGCAGAAAAAGGCTGCAACGCAGGTAGGAGCCCAGTACAAAAGGCCAGCCTACAGTGGTGGGAGAAACAGTACAAGCCAGTGAGACTGTGGGACTGAGTGAGCTCAATGGAGCTCTAACAGGACTGCTGTGGATTTCTTTGTGGGCAGAAAAAGGTGCCAATGCAGGCAGGAGTCCCATACCAAAGGGCCGCTTGCAGCGCCAGGACAAACAGAATGAGCGCTTGAGAGAGGGAGACTGAGCGACCTCAATAGAGCTCTTTTGGGACAGCTGCAGATTTGTTTGTGGACAGACAAAGGTGCCAACGCAGTCAGGGGCCCCGTACACAAGTGCAGCCTGCAGCGCCAAGAGAAACAGAACACGTGAGTGACAGAGCGGTAGTGAGCGAGCTCAATGGAGCTCTATTGTGACTGCTGCAAATTTCTGTGTGGGCAGAAAATGTGGCAACACAGGCAGGAGCTCAGTACAAAAGGCCACCTTGCAGTGCGGGCCGAAATGGAATGACTGAGTGAGAGAGCTCAATGGAGCTGTGTCAGGACTGCTTCAGATTTCTTACTGGCCATAATAAGCCACCAGTGCAGGCAGGAGCCCAGTACAAAAGGGCAGCCTGCAGCGGTAGGAGACACAGACTGAGCGTGTGAGAGAGGGGAAGTGAGTGAGCTCAATGGAGCTCTGTTGGAACTGCTGCAGATTTGTTTGTGGGCAGAAAAAGGCAGCAGTGCATGCAGGGGCCCAGTACAAAAGGGCAGCCTGCAGTGGCGGGGGAAACTGGAATGAGCAAGTGAGAGAGGGGAACTGAGCAAGCTCAACGGAGCTCTATTGTAACTGTGGCAAATTTCTTTGTGAGCAGAAGAAGGTGGCAACGCAGGCAGGAACCCAATAGAAAAGGGCAGCCTGCAGCGCCGGCAGAAACTGACTGAGTGACAGAAGGGGAGTAAGCGAGTTCAACGAAGCTTTGTCAGGACTGCTGCAGATTTCTTTGTAGGCAGAAAAAGGCACCAACAGAGGCAGGAGCCCAGTACAAAAGGGCAGCCTGCAGCACCACAAGAAACACAAAGAGTGAGTGACACAGGGAGAGTGAGCGACTTCAACGGAGCTCTGTCGGGACAGCTGTGGATTTCTTTGTGGGCAGAAAACAGTGCAAATGCAGGCAGGAGCCCAGTACAAAAGGGCAGCCTGCAGAGCCAGGAGAAACACAATGAGCAAGTGAGAGAGAGGGAGTGAGCGAGCTCAATGGAGCTCTATTGTGACCACTGCGGATTTCTTTGTTGGCAGAAAAAGGCAGTAACGCAGGCAGGAGCCCAGTACAAAAGGCCAGCCTGCAGCGCCGGCAGAAACGGAATGAGTGAGTGAGAGGTGGAGTCAGCAGGCTCAACAGACCTGTGTTGGGACTGCTGCAGATTTCTTTGTGGGCAGAAAAGCCACCAACAGAGGCAGGAACCCAGTACAAAAGGGCAGCCTACAGCGCCAGGAGAAACAGAATGAGCGAGTGAGAGAGGGAAAGTGAGCCACCTCAGCAGAGCTCTGTTGGGACAGCTGCAGATTTCTTAGTGGCCAGAACAAGATGCCAGTGCAGGCAGCCGCCCAGTACAAAAGAGCAGCCTGCAGCACTGGGAGAAACAGACTGAGCAAATGACACTGGGCCAGTAAGCGAGCTCAACAGACCAACGCAATCAACATTCGGCATTGACAAATGCTTGTTCTTTATATGTTTCCTTCTTGCTCCTTCTATCCTATCCACAAATGTCAAGTATCAGTACTTTACTCTGAGCAAACATATTTTCCAAAGCTATGTGACAGTGAATATTGGCTCTGCTCATGTAAAACATGGCCCTCAGGTAAGAAAATGCTTCCCAAAAAAGTGACATCAAATTGAGACTGAAATGCACTGTCAGTCCTGATGTTTAATAGTGCCGTACCAGCAACCAGACATTAAAATGCTGTTTTGGACACCATTTAAAAGTGTATTTAGGCCCTATTTATTTTCTGCCACTGTAGCACAGGCAGGAAATGTCAAGAAATGTTTCAGAAAAAATGGTATATTAAATTGGAAGTAGAATTTGGTCTCAGCCATTATGTTTTAGGGTGCCCCCCCTAGCACCCAGATATTAAGTAGCTGTTTTAGGGCCTGTTAACCTAAAGCTACCAACAGTCCCTATTTTCCCAGGACAGTCCCTGTTTTAGGCAGTATGTCCCAGTGTCCCCACAAGTTTTTCAAAATGTCACTTTTGTCCTGGTTTTTGCTTATTTGTCCCAGTTTTGTCCGGTTTTTTCCCTGTCTGCTAATCTGTGAGTGACAGTTATTTCACCACCTCTGTGGCACTGCTCAGACTGGACAGCAGTTTGCGACTTCATCCCCTGTGCCTGTGTTGCACCGCAAGCATGTGAGTGGGAGCACAGTGATGCATGTTCCTTCCTGTTGGATTAGACTGGGTGGTAGTGCAAACAAGCGCATGTGAACGTCTACCTACCAGCAGCTGAGTGGGACTCTAGACAGAGAAGAGACTGGCAGCAGTGAACTAAGGTGCCCGAATCTGATCAGCTGTACAGAAGTGTGTGAAAACAATCTGGTGTGGTGGTGGAAGTCACTGAAGTGAAGTTTGCTCAACAAATGAGGTGAGTGTAAGTGGGTTGGATGGGACTGTCAGGAGGAGCAACACATGCAGTTTGAATGTCTGATCACAATTTAACGCAGGTTTGCTTCTAATGAACTATCTGTACATCATGATTTGGAACTTGCTGCAGCAGAATGATGTATTGTTTTAATCTGGATTTTGCTACTGGTGTACTGTGGGGCAGCATGGCCAGAGCAAGCATCAAAATTTAATTGACTGTGTACAGCGCTGTCCGCGGCGATGCCTGTGGGGGTGACATGGTGGGGGGGGGGTTCATGGTCAGGATGGACCGTCCCAGTTTTAGGCCTCAGAAAGATGGTAGCTTTATGTTTACCCAATATTTCTGCCTGAAACTCACAGCTGCTAGCTCAAAACTTGTCCAGAAATTTTGCCAAAAAAATTGCACAGTACATTGGGAGTGAAATCAGGTGTGAGACGCGCAGTTACAGGCTCACATCCACCCTGCGGACCCAAATGTGCTGTTTCTGCACATTTTAAATGCTTTTGGGGCCTAAGTGTGTGGCTACACATTCAAATCATGTCCCACATGTCCAGAAATGTCGCCAAAAACATTGCACAGTACATATAGAGTGAAATCAGGTCTCAGCCACAATGTTTTATGGTGCCCCACCACCACCTGGACCAAACGGTAGTCTTTGTGCCACTTTTACACTTGTCTTTAGGCCTGATCTGGTTTCTGACACTGTAGCACAGGCAATAAATGTCCAGAAATGTTGCAGAAAAAATGGTACATTAAATCGGAAGTGGAATCTGGTCTCAACTATTATGTTTTAGGGTGCCTCCACCCCACCACCCAGACATTAAGTAGCTGATTTAGAGCATGTTTACCCAATATTTCTGTCTGAAACTCACTGCTGCCATCAAAAAAACATGACCAGAATGTTTTAAAAAAAATTGCACAGCACATTGAGAGTGAAATCAGGTGTGAAACACTCACTTACAGACTCACACCAACCCTACGGGCCCAAATGTGCTGTTTTCTGCACGTCAAAAATGCTTTTTGGGCCTATTGTGTGGCTGCACGTTCAAATCATGTCCCACATGCCCAGAAATGTTGCCAAAAAAATTGCACAGTACATTGAGAGTGAAATCAGGTCTCAGCCATGATATTTTATGGCGCCCCACCACCACCAAACAATGGTCTTCGGTCAACTTTTACAATTGTCTTTAGGCCCGATCTTGCTTCTGCCACTGCAGCACAGGCAGTAAATGTCTAAAAATATTGCAGAAAAAATGGTACATTAAATTGGAAGTGGAATCTGGTCTCAGTCAATATGTTTTAGGGTGCCCGCCCCCACCACCCAGACATCAAGTAGCTGTTTTAGGGCCTGTTTACCAAATATTTCTGCTTAAAACTCACTGCTGCCAGTGCCAAACAGGTCCAGAAATGTTTACCCAAAAATGTGACATCAAATTGACACTGAAATGTGCTGTCAGTCCTGATGTTTTATGGTGCTCCACCACTAGGGCTACCAGACGTCCTCTTTTACACGGACATGTCCTCTTTTTCTTTTTACCTTATGTTTATCCGCCTACTGCACCATCCCTCCACTCATTCAGAACTCCTCAAGTCATCTTCCGCAACATCCCGTGGTGCCCCCAGAAGTCTGCTCCTAGAGTGTCCGTCCACTCAGAGACCCTCAGGTAACCCAGTGTACCCCCCCCCGAGCAGGATGGGGAAGGGATCACCAAGCCTTCCCCCTAGCAACGATGGAGTGAGCAGGACACAGCGGAGTCTGCCCCGGTGAGCGCCGGTGATGCAGTCCGGCTTCAGAGGAGTCGTCACCTAGGAGTGATGGGCTCCATTTTCTCATGTTCTGGTGACCCCCCCAAGTCACTGGCACACTGGGACAGACAATGAGGAGGCATGCGTTGAGATACAACTCCTCCCTGGGCTTTCGGCTGGCCCTGTCCTTCCCGCTGTGTGTCCCAATCTGCATCGCCAATCCCAGGTTCACCCAGGAGGTGGCGATAGAGCAGTGGAACAGACCTGCAACCCTCCCCAGAGAGGGAGAGCCGCCATGGGGCGCTCAATCCCTCTCTTCCTCTGCTGACCCTTCGGCGGCCCAAGTCCATCACTGAACCCGGGCTGCCAGCGTGAAGTGAGATGTGGCTTCCAGTGCCTCAACCCTCAACACCACTGGGCTAGAGCTATATGTCCTCTTTTTGATATCAGAATTTTTGTCCTGATAGATTTTTAAAATTGTGCTGTTTTGTCCGGGTTTCTGGGCTTCCAGGTGGTACAGCTGCTTCTGTTGTCAGTTGCCATGGCAACCATTATGATGGGGGGGAGTGTGTGTCTGTCTGTGACTCTGCACATGTGGCATGTCTCTTTCAGGTGCCCATGTGTGGGATTCGCATTGGCATTTTGCTAGCCACCAGCAGACAGTCATCGACACTTCTGAGCACAAGTAGCAACACGGTGAAGATTGTGTGTTGCAGTTGCAGCCAGCAGCCAGCTCATCAGGCTCTGTGAGCACTCCCATCTCCACTTATTCTGCTGCCTGCTGTTGTTTGTTGCTGTAGCTGCTGCTTCTAGGTGGCACAGTCACCCACTCTCCCAGCCTAGCCCCAACCCGACCACGGTCCAGCCAACATCAATTCGATCGCCGATCGTTGTGCTGTAGTAGAGCCTGTGACTGAGACTCATCAAACTCATGTGGGCTTGGCCTGCTCTGCTGCATGATCCTCCCTGATCCTTCCTATGTTGTATCCAGCCACCGTACTCCTCTATATCCCCTAACAGTGTACATGGTACCTACCACCCCCGCCTACTACTACAGCCACTGATGACTGGCTGGGTGGTGGGTCCATCCATGGTGCGTGGAGCCTGAGGGGCGAGCGTGAGTGAGGGAGCTGAGATGGTCACTTCTCACCAGGGCCCAGGACTGTCACTGGACTGACCGGGAGGGACAGGACAGGAAGCAGCATGGCAAGGGAGGCTCGGTAAGGTAAGATTAAAGACAAGAGGACCACAACTAAGCCCACAAACAAGTATATTCCCCCTGCTGTCTCCAGGCTAGATTTTCCTCCTGCCACTTAGGCTTTATAACTCTTTCTTGCAACCTACTCTACTCCTGACCCTAGTACTAGTAGCTGTCAAAACAGGGAAGCTCAGAATACTCTTTAGTCTTTAATGTTATCTCCCCATAAATCTGTATTTTATTAATGGAAACTAAACCCCTCGTGGGCAGGAAGCTGGGGTGATCCAGTCACCAGTGTTAGAACTTTTACATGTCCATGTGCCCTCACCTCACTATATAATCAACTGGCCAAACACAGCCAGGAGACAGGCTAACCTTCTTGCTGGGTGGCCAGGGTTGCTTGCAGGCAGAACAAAGCCACAAATAATAAACTGCCACAAATCATGCCCCAACAAAATTGTACAAAATAAAATTCAAGTTCCCGAATGTTCTCCCAGTGTCAGCCTTATATTTTGGGTGGCTTTTAACCCAGGATGATCCCTGAGGGCCTTCTATCCATCCTGCTCCTGGTTGTTTGGGTGGCACTTCAGTCAGTGAATATTTTGATGGCATTATGACACCACCTTATACATTACTGCCGAGGTCAGTTTCAAAGACTGATGGCTTGCACCAGCTCTAATAATGGTGGACTGGTGGTAGTGGTGGAGGAATGTTTGCTGTATCCAACACTGACTCATTAACATCCTCCAGTAGCTAATCGTCCAACCCAGAATTTGTTGAAATACAGCTTCACTAATTACTGTGGCATGAAATGGATTTGGTAAATTAAAGTGGTAAAACATCTTAGAGGCAAACAATGCAGCATCCAAGTTTAATCAAAGTGCAATCTATTAAGGCAGTCTAGCCCTGAGTCAGCCAGCTCCATATAAATAACTAAAAAAACAGTAAAAGTAATATCAGTTTTTTTAATGACCCACCTGGCTGTCCTGCTTGCCTGCATGGCCTGCTTGCTCATCTGCCATCGTCTCTCACTCTGACCAGGCACCAGGATTGGGTCCAGCAGTACTGCGTAGGGGTCATCTGTGGCAGTGGTCATCTGAGTGGAGGGATCGGTGGTGTATTGTTATTTGGGCTGCTCATGCTTATGCTGGCAGCATAAAAAATCATTATATATTGCCTGCCTGTTCTTGTTTTTCAACTTATGCTGAAAAAGAGGCTGTAATGCTTAAGTTTTTCTGGCTGACTGTCATTTGTGGTCAGTTAGGTTAGGGCAGTGTTCACAGAAAAAGGAAGGGGGGGAGGGAGGCATGTCATGCTGATGTTGATGACTTGACTGAGACTCAAGTATTATGCTATCAGAGTCACATTCCAGTCCCTGCATGCATGCTCGGCCACACTCCTCCTGAGCCTCACCCCTGTAGAACTTTACAAGCCATTTTACTGTGGGTGCAGGTGTGTGGCTGTCTGGGAGAGTATCGTTGAGGGACTGAGATGAGTGATGGACCTGCATGTGTTAAAGGTGAAATTGTTTAACCAGGAAAGGCACACTTGTTTCCAAGTATGAATGATCTGGGACAGGAGCACAAGGAAGTGAAGTCACTTCCTCAGGGTTACACAGTATGAATTAGTAGTGGGGTTAAACTGGATGGCATGGGAATGAACTAGGGAGTGGGCATGCCCTGAATGCTAGGGACTGATTCAAGCTGGGTTAAGCAGGAGGGCAATAGACACACCAGAATGGCTTATGATGAACCACAGAAGTGCTGTGCATGGCATTGTACCATGTCAAAGACACTATGCCATGCACAGTCCCCTCAGCGGCTGGTGCAGTCAGTTGCACTCAGTGGTGCTTTTTCACAATGTCCCTATAATTCTTTGCTGAAATGTAGTACAATACAGCCATGTAAAAAATGTTCTGCCTGCTGCTGCTTCTCTCTGACTCGAAAAAATCAGCTCATGTGGTGACGGGTTTTCAAAGTGTTGGGCTGTCCAGGAATGGGACGGGCAGGGGCGCACATAAATAATTACAGACCGTAATGTCAGTTAGTCACTACTATTTCTATGCATGCATCCATCTATCCCACTGTGGACAGCCCAGAACCTCAAACACTGACACCACAGAGCTGATTTATTTGTTGTTTTCAGCCAGAAAGAAGCAGCAGCAGGTAGCAATATGAACCTGGACTGTAGTACATACTGTAGTATATATTATACCACCAACATGGAACTAATGAGTTCTGAATCTGATTGAGTTACACTGTGCACAACAACACTGATGAGTGATGATAGCCCGGTCAGCATCAGCCAGACACAATCAGATGACAGTACATTAGTAATAATACTGTGCTTGTGCATGAGATTGATCTATGTGATCTCACTGTGTGGTCTGTGGCTGTGAGATCTGTGACCACTATTCTGTGAGATGTCCACTCAATCGCACCTTACTTCTTCGCCAACCATGGCCCCAGTCTAGATCTAGTCGACAAACAGACTCGAGTCCACACTCTTTTCTTCATCCATCATCAATCTCACACTGGTCTGTGGTTGTAAGGCTGCAGATGGGTGACCTAGACTCTGTCTCTGTTTGATTGTATGTGCCTTTTTTTTTTTTAGCCCAACCTGTTTGTCCTCCTGAGGCAATCCCGATATCCAGGGCCGATCCTGATCCATCATCACCAGCACCCGCCACCATCGAGTCCACTCTAGAAAGACACAGACCTCCCAGGAGCAGATTCAGTCTCAGTGGACTGGACAGAGCCTGCAGGCAATCAAAATTGGTATGCTGCTCTCTACTGCTTTTTTGCTGCAGTGCAGTCAGTCTTTATCACTATTCATTTGTAGTTGTTGCTTGATTGAGTTCTTGATATGTGCAAGTGCACATCACCACAGTAGTGCAGTGCATGCCAGCAAAAACAAGCATTTGTCAATGCTGAATGTTGATTGTGTTGGTCTGCTGAGCTCGCTCAGTGGACCTCTGTCACTGGCTCAGTCTGTTTGTCCCGGTGCTGCAGGCTGCTCTTTTGTACGGCGCTGCTGCCTGTGTTGGCACCTTGTTCTGCCGAGGAAGAAATCTGCAGCTGTCCCGACAGAGCTCAGTTGAGGTCTCTCACTCCCCCTGTCTCACTCACTCCTTCTGGTTCTCCTGGTGCTGCAGGCTGCCCTTTTGTACTGGGCTCCTGCCTCTGTTGGCGCCTTTTTCTGCCCACAAAGAAGTCTACAGCACTCTTGACAAAGCTCCGTTGAGCTTGCTCACTCTCCTTCTCTCACTCACTCATTCCGTTTCTGCCGATGCTGCAGGCTGCCCTTGTCTACTGGGCTCCTGCCTGCGTTGCTGCCTTATGCCCACAAAGAAACTTGCAGCAGTTACAATACAGGTCTGCTGAGCTTGCTCACTCACTTATTCTGGGTTTCCTGCCAGTGCAGGGTGCCCTTTTGTACCGTGCCCCTGCATGCATTGCTGCCTTTTTCTGCCCACAAACAAATCTGCAGCAGTCACAACAGAGCTCCGTTGAGCTCACCGACTCCCTCTCCCTCACTCGCTCATTCTGTGTCTCCTGGCGCTGCAGGCTGCCCTTTTGTACTGGGCTCCTGCCAGCATTGACAGCTTTTTCTGGCCAGAAAGAAATCTGAAGGAGTCCCAACACAGCTCCATTGAGCTCGCTCACTCCCCCTCTGTCACTCACGCATTCCGTTTCTGCCAGCGCTGCAAGACCATAAATGGCAGTAGTTCTGAAAAGTAAGGTACAGTATAATTAATAGAGAGAGCAACTGAAATATTTAAGAAACATCAGGCAGCATTATTCTACCATGAAGCTGTTGAGAAGTGTACATCTTTGAAAAACACGATGAATGTTGTTGCTCAGCTCAGCCAGCATCATGCACATGAACAGATGACAAACTGAGAAATGTTCCTTAAACATATTAGCATAATACAGTTTCTAGTTTGCCATGGACTAGCTATCAATGACAAGAAGATGAAGAAAACAACTTGAGGCAGCAAGTGCTGAGTACGGCAGCTGATATACCAGAACTGCTGAAATGGACCCAGGAAGGGAAATATCAGAGTGCAGATATTGTAAATGAAATCATGGAACTCATTACTCATCAGCTGCTAAGGAATCTGCTGGAAGAGATTTGCAATGAATCAAAGCTGTGTACAATTATAGCAGATCAATCTTGGGATATCAGTCAACATGAACAGATGACTATATGTATACAGTGGGTTTCAATGCCCCATTTTGTTATGCATGAAGATTTTATTGGGATGTATGAAATGGCTAAGACCAATGCAGAATCCATCACCAGTTCTATTAAGGATATTTTATTAAGATGTAATTAACCAATGAAAGACATGAGGGGACAGGCATATGATAGAGAAGCAAATATGAGTTGATGTATTTCTGGAACTGCAATCAGAATAAAAGGGAAAATCCACCAGCACTGAATGTCCATTGTGCAAACCATTCCTTAGAGTTGGTGTTGCAAAGTTGTGCCAAAATAAGCAGTGCCGTTGAAGATGCCCTCAGCTTTGTCCAGGATGTAAGCGTGTTGATTCGTGCTCCCCCTCAGAGAGTAGCTCTTTATAAAAATATTGCATCAGACAGCAGCGAGGACCCTTATGTGATGATAGAAGGGCTGCACTTACTTTGTCAAACAAGATGGACTGCAAGAACAAAGAGCATCAAGTCGGTTCTCACAAACTTTTAAACACTTTATGAAACCTTACAAGAGTTGAAAGTAGACAGATCTACTGATGTATGATGTAAAGTCATGGGCCTGTTGTCAATGATGAAAATATTTCTCAGCTATTTTGGACTGCTTGTATCACACAATATATTCAGTGTATCGAAACAGGTGACTTCTAGCTTGCAAACCAAAACACTGACAGCAGAAAATACAATGACAGATGCAAACAGCCTGAAGCAGAATTTACAAAGACAGTGCAATGACTTTGACCAAATTTATGAAGGAATAAAAGAGAGAGCACAACTACTGGAAGTTGTGAAAGAGCCAAAACTCCCCAGGCAGCACTCTGTCCCAGCAAGCTGCAAGATGGTAGTGCACCTCATCACCATCATGAATCTGCTAAGGACTGGTATCGCCAAATGTATTATTAAGCCATTGATGCTTGTCTTGCTGAACTAGACTGACATTTTGATCAAGAAACCTACACTTTGCTGTCATCCATGGAGACTTTGTTGCTTCACACAGCGAATGCAAAGTCATTTTCAGTTCCTCCACAGGTCATAGAGTTATGTGGAGATAAAGACTTGGATATTGAAAATCTGAATACAAAACTCAACCTGCTTTCAGGACTTGTGCAACAGATTTTTCCAGAGATGAAGATGGTAACTTCTATCAACACCTTTATTGATGCTTTATTGGGAAAAGACTTCCAGCAGCAGATACTTTATTCATAAGTAGTGAAGCTCATTAAAATTTACCTCCTTGTCCCAATGAGTTCGGCAACTGGGGAGAGATCATTTTCAACAAAGTGGAGGATAAAATCTTACTTATGAAGCACCATGACTGAGAAGAGGTACAATCACCTAATGCTGTTGAACATTCACAAAGAGAGAACAGACAAGTTGGATCTGACACAAATTGTATAGGAGTTTGTGCAATGCAATGAATGACAACGTAACATTTTTGGAAAAATTTGATACTGATAACCTTTACTCAATGGAAGAATACGTATGGTGGCAACATGGCTGAGTTTGGGACTTTGTGGGATTCAAGATCTGGGAATGCACTGTGCAAGCATACCAGCCTGAAGTGGTGACCAGAGCATCTAAAGGATTCATCGTTGGCAAATGTACAAATATGAAGGTTAGTTCATGGATTTAGCAAGTTTGTGGTATGCAGTGGCAGCAGTAGAGGAATGAGCAGATGGCTAGCCACTGTTGGATTCTTATGTAATAGTGACTCATTTGCATGTGTATCCCACTCCTTCCTCCAGACTTTGTTGTATCAATTGGATGTTCCCTGAGGACCACAAGAGTGGATGGAGCTTCTTACTGTTGAACACTGTACTATATTCATTGCATTTTTATAATAAAACAAACAATGTGTGCATGCATACCAGAGAACGTTATCCATGCCATGGGCAACACTGGGTTGGGCCTGACCTATTACAAGCATTGGTCTTCTAGAAGGAGTCAATGTCTTCCAAAGGAGTTCCTCTATCCAGGTGCTCTGTCTAGTCCTCATACCAGTGAGTGCAGTTTTTGGTAGGCCGACCTCTCTGACTCCAGCAATTATAGTTGTGCATTGTTTTGTGTTGTGCTAATATTGTTGTAAATTAATATTGTTTGCTGTCATTGTATACTATGATTCATTAATAATCTATATGCTGCACACTGTGATTTATTAATAAATAAGCTGTGTGTAATGGTAATGGTTCTATGCTATAATTTCCCTAGCCTCAGGAGTTTGCCTTGTTGCTGGTGGTTGTGCTTAACTGCTAATTTCTGTTCTGAAGTTAGTGGAACCAAAAACTCCTAACACATTTGTATGAAGACCTTATGCCCGAGACTGATAATACACATATTACCATGCCATCTTTCTTTTTCATCTGGATGGCCATTGTATCAGGTTAAGCAATGCATGGGTCATACTTCACATGGAGCTACTGGAGAAATGAGTTAATATTCTGTTTTAATTATTCCTGTGTGGTATAATTGCATTCCTAACAATACAATTGTCATAATCAGGGCCCCAATTTTTCTGCAGCACATCAGAGCAAAGTTCTGCAGCAGGGTTCTCATTTGCCGCAGGACTTCTGTGATGCATGACACCAATTTCTGCGGCAATTCTGTGGCACATTTTTACCCTTAATTTTTCCCTTTTTTTTTTTTGCCATATCTGACACAATGCGCACTCATTACACAGTCATTTTATGGGCTTTTGTCACCAAATTCTCAACATATCTAGTTTAAGACCTCTACTCATGAACAGTGTCACTGTGATTGTCTTAATCTTTCCCAAACATTGATTTCGCACACTGACCACGCCATTGTGCACTACATGTGTGAAGACACATTTCAGATGCGATGTGAAAAATGACAGTTTTACTGTTCATAAGGAGGTGTGGTAAAATGGCAATGCTGAAAATCTGGAGTGAAAATATTAAAAATGCTCAAAGTTACAAGTATGTGTAGGAACTGTGCAATGCACACTTGTAAAACAGTCATTTTGGGGAATTTCTTCACTAAATTTTCAAAATTGGGTTTTTGGGGGCCTACCTCATGAATTGTGACACTGTCATTTCGTTAATCAGTCCTGGAAGGTCGTTCCACGCAATGACTGCAAAATCTCCTTTTGGGACCGAATAACAACATTACAGTGTCACAGTTCAGGAGGCAGGGCCCCACAAAAACCCCATGTTGAAAATTTGATGAAAAAAATCCCCAAAATGGCTGAGATATGGACTAAAGTTGAAAAAAAACAATTTATGCCATTATACAGCTTACCTGCATTTCTTCAGTTCATGGTTGGCTTTGAAGGGTGCAGACGTGTTCCCAGTCCACTGAAGATTGCCGCGCTGGGATCCAGAGGTAAGTATGGGTTGAAGTGGGGGTGTGGGGAGGTGGGGTATGCAGAGGGCGGATGCAGTTTGGGGGAAGGGGGCAAAAGAATCAACAAGGGAAAGGATTTTTTTTTCAGGTCTTTTTTATTTTTTTTAGACAACGGGGGACTTTTGCCATGCTGGGGTGGGCCCCCAGCATGGCATACAGACATTTTGGGGGCAGTGAAGTGGATGGGAGATTGAGAACCCCTGTCAGAAAATGACACTTTTGCCATGCAGACATTTGCAAAGAACATATGTTCTGTGGTGGCCGCAAATTCCGCGGGTGCCGGCAAATTCCACAGATAATTCTGCAGTTTGCCACAGCCATGGAATCACTGAAAACTTGGGGCCCTAATCATAATAAATGTGCATTTATTGTATTTCCATGTGGCAAAAACTGGTTTAGAAAAAGTGCCCTTTGTGCCCTAAGTGCCCTTACAACCCTCTGCACCCCTCACTTTCATTATCTTCCAGCACTCCTGCGAGCTTGCATGAATCTTAGATGTTATCATCTGTGTAAGAGATCCATAATTAAGAATAAGGTCCAATATAACTCCTAAGTATTTAATGTTAGTTACATCCTCGAACATTGTACCATCCAAAGAACTAATATGCAACTAGTCATTGTTCTCTTTTAACCTGGCTGATGTCCCAGAGAGCATTGTCTTGGTTTTCTGAGTGTTCAACACCATGTTGTTTCTAATTAACAACATATGCATTATTTTAAGTTCCACCATTAAAGTAGAATTTACATCCAATGTTGATGCACTTTGGCATTACAGGACCACATCATCTGCGTACAGTGTAAGTCTAGCACTTTTTATGAATGATGTAACAGAATCCAAAAATAATGAGAATAAAACAGGTACCAATATGGAGCCTTGTGGGACTTCACATTTTACTAATTCCTTTTCAGAAACTCTCCCCTCAAATTTTACCATCTGATATCTATCCATCAGTTATTAGTGAACTGACTTAGGACAGGTTCTCCTACCCCAATATGGCCCAGGTTCTCTATTAACAAGGAATGATCAACAAGGTTGAATGCCTTAGTCAAGTCCACGAATGCGGCCCCAGTCAGGTGTCCACCCTCCATGCCTTCCTGGACCGTGCTTGTGAACTCAACCAAGGCAGTCTCCATGCTTTGCCCATTCTGAAAGCCACATTGACTTGAAGACAGATTGTGAGTTTCAATGTAGGTAATCAGCTGACCTTAGATTAACTTTTCTTGTATTTTAGATAACACTGACAGTATAGATATGGTCCTAGAGTTGAAAAACTTACCAATAGGTCCTGATTTATGTATTGGCACAACAAATGAGTGCTTTCATAAGTCAGGTACCTCCCCCAAGCAAAAGGACAAATTTAAGATAATATTTAATGGATACCCTAATTCAGCAGATGCTAATTTCAGTAATTTAGGGGACAACCCATCAACTCCACTAGATGTATCGACTTTAAGTTGTTTCAATAGTTTAAATACTTTATTACTAGAGACATAGAAACATAGAAACATAGAAGTTGACAGCAGATAAAGACCGCAAGGCCCATCCAGTCTGCCCATTTCTTTTTCTACCTTATAAATGTGCCAACAGCCTTTGCTCTGTCAATGGCCTATCTATTCATACTCATCTGTATTGCTCCCTTATTCCTATCCCATGCCTGTTTTAAGCCCTGCACTGTGTTCATATCCACCACTTCCTGAGGTAGGCCATTCCATGCATCCACCACCCTTTCTGTGAAAAATAACTTCCTCACATTACCCCTTAATCGGCCTCCCTCTAATTTCATGCTGTGTCCTCTTGTCCTGCTATTTCTCTTACATTGAAACATGTTAGACTCTTTCACCTTGTTAATACCCTTAAGGTGTTTGAATGTTTCGATCATATCTCCTCTCTCCCTCCTTTGCTCTAGGGTATACATATTGAGCTCCGTTAATCTGTCCTCATATGTTTTCTGGTGCAGTCACTGCACCATTCTGCTTGCCCTTCTCTGGACTGCCTCAATTTGGTTAATGTACTTGTGAAGGTGTGGCCTCCAGTACTGCATGCAGTACTCCAGATGGGGCCTACCAGTGTCTTGTAAAGAGGGATTATTGCCTCCCTCTTCCAACTTGTGATACCCTTACTAATACACCCTAGCATCCCCCTAGCCTTATCTACTGCTTTAGTGGTCTGCTTGAATGATTTCAGATCATTGCTGATGATGATGCCCAAGTCTCTTTCTTCCCTTGTGATGGCCAGCAACTCCTCTCCCAGCCTATAGGTGGTTTCAGAGTTTCTCTTCCCTATGTGCATGATTTTGTACTTCTTTGCATTAAACCTCAGTTGCCACTCTTCCGACCATTTTACTAGTTTATCCAGATCTCTTCCCATTCTGCCCACCCCATTGGGATCATCTACTCTGTTGCAGATTTTGGTGTAATCTGCAAACAGACAAACCTTACCCTCTAGTCCATCTGCAATGTCACTGATGAAGATATTGCAGAGGACTGGCCTCAGGACTGATCCCTGAGGTACCCCACTTGTGACTTGCATCTCTTCTGACTGTACACCATTTACCACCACTCTCTGTTTTCTGCCCGTCAGCCAGTTTGCCACCCAGTTAACCAACTTCTGACCCACCCCGAGCCTTCCCAGCTTATTAATCAATCTTCTATGTGGAACAGTATCAAAAGCTTTGCTGAAGTCAAGGTAGGTGACATCAACTGCTCCCCCTTGGTTCACCATTTTGTTTACTCAGTCAAAGAAATCTATGAGATTAGTTTGACCGGACCTTCCTGTTGTAAACTCATGCTGTCTTGGATCCTTTGCTCTTATGGATTCCAGGTGTTGCACTATCCTATCCTTAAGGAGTGCTCCATAATTTTGCCCACTACTGAGGTAAGACTGACTGGTCAGTAGTTCCCTGCCTCCTCCCTGCTACCACTCTTGTGGAGTGGGATCACATGAGCCCTTCTCCAGTCTTCTGGGACCTCTCATATGCTCAGAGACTCACTAAACGGTTCTGATAATGGCTCTGCTAGTTCCACTCTTTGCTCCTTTAGTACCCTGGGATGTATGCCATCAGGTCCCTTTGCCTTGTCCACCCCGAGCATATCAAGCTCTTGTAGGACCCTTTCTTTTGTGAAGGGACTAGTGCTCACCTCCCTCCCCCTATGTCCATGGTGCTGAGCTGTGGGCTGTGCCCTACCTTCCCTTCAGTAAATACATATGAACATATGAACACATATGAACATATGAACATATGAAATTTGCCAGCAGATAAAGGCCTAGAGGTCTATCAAGTCTGCTCGAATGTGCAGCTAGCACCCCTTCTTCTGCAGCTGCCCCTCCCTTCACCCTTCCCCTTCATTAACCTTCCCCCTTGTCCTGTCCCATCCTCGTTTGAAGCAGTCCACTATTCTACTGCATACGACTTCAGCAGGTACGCATTCCACCTACCAGCACCACCCTCTCTGTAAAAAGTGTCTTCTCATCTCCTTCCTGAACCTTCCCTCGCCCAGTCTCATATTATGGCCCCTGGTGGCCTTTCCTCCCTTACTTTGAACAGCCCTCTGTACCCGTCTTGTTTATTCCTTTCATGTATTTAAGGTTTCAATCATGTCACCCTGTCTCTCCTCTCCTCCAGTGAGTACATGTTCAACTCCTTCAACCTCCTCTCATATGATAAGTCCCCAGCCCTTGATCATCTTTGTCACTCTGCGCTGCACCCCTCCAGTAACTTAATGTCCCTCTTCAGATATGGACACCAGTACTGCATGCAGTACTCAGGTGTGGTCTAACTAATGACCTATACAGTGGCAGAATCACCTCCTCCCTCCTCGAGGATATACCCCTTGCAATACAACCCAGCATTTGTTGGCCTTTGCAGCTGCCTTCTTACGTTGTGCCGAGTTGTTCATTGACCCTGTAATTAGCACACCCAGATCCTTCTCCTCCTCCTTCTGGGCTAGCTGCACTCCCCCTAGCTGGTAACTCATCCTTTGGTTCTTCATCCCAAAATGCAGCACCTTGTACTTTTTGGCATTAAAGCCCAGTTGCCAGGTGTCTGAGCAGGTTTCAATACTGAGCAGAAGTATCTATTTAGGATAGATGCTTTTACATGGCCCACCTCTCCACTCGCCCCCTTATCTCTTTTGATCTTAGCAATACCTCCCCTGGACCTTCTCCTTTCACTAATGTAACTATAGAAAGTCTTGTCACCTTGTTTTACTGCATGTGCTAGTGTTTCCTAGGTTTGGGCCTTTGCCTGCCTTACTGCCTTCCCTGCTTCCCTTATGGAAGTTTGGTATGCCTCTCTATCTTCATTCTTCTGCATTCCCTTATATTTCATGAAGGCCAACCTTTTGGCTCTGACCTTTACTGATACTGTTTTTGAGAACCAAAGTGGTTTCCTTCTTCTGCACTTCCTTTTCTTTCTAACACAGTGGAATGTTGCTTCAAGTATTGCATCCTTAATGCTTGCCCACTTTGCCTGTACCCCCTCACCTGTATTTCTTTTTGCCAGAGCTAGCTTAACTCTGTTGGCCATCTTATCAAAGTCAGCTACTCTGAAGTCCCATATTTTTGCCTTGAAATGGGATGATTTAGTTGTAGTGTCCAAACTGAACCATATCATGTGATGGTGACTGGTCCCCATGTGACCTTCTACCTGGAGATCTGTGATCCTTTTCCTGTTAGTCAGTACTAGATCTAGGATAGCCTGTCTCTTGTGGGTTGTTGTACCAGTTGTTTGAGGCCCTCCCCCTGCAGGGAATCCACCATGTGTCTAGTTCTGGCAGATGTTCCTGCTGGTATTGACCAATCTGTATCTGGCATGTTGAAGTCTCCCATTATCAGAACCTCCCCTTTAGCTGTCATGGTTTGTATATCTTCTAACAGTAATGTGTCTATATCCTCCCCCTGGTCTGGAGGCATGTAGACAACCCTAGTTCTTATGGCTGTCCCATTTCCTGTTTCCAGGGTGACCCACAGTTCTTCTGGCTCCTTATGTGTACTCTGAATTTCTGTAGCTTTGATATTTTCATTGACATACAGGGCCACTTCACCTCCCCTTTTTTGCAACATGGTCTCTTCTGAACAGTACATAGCCAGGTACTGAAGTCTCCCAAGTGTGGTTACTGGTAAACCACGTCTCGTTAATTGCTACTATGTCCAGTTTAGCCTCTGTCATTATTGCCTGCAGGTCTGGGATCTTGTTTCCCAGACTGCGAGCATTTGTGTACATGATTTTCCATTGGCCAGACTGCCCTGAGGTAAAATATACAGTAGGTCTAATCAGGGAATCACATTTGCCCTTAATAGACACATTTACACCAGGGCAAGTCATGTAAGCATTCAAATCAGTAAATATTCTGTTAATTTCATTAGCAATGTCAAAGGGGGGGTCAATCAAATTAACACTTCCTTTTATCATTGCTACTTAATGTTATTCAGGCATGACATATCACTAAATATGTTGTTGGCCTTATGCCCACTATCAGATGGGGATAAGCCACATTTAAAATCTCCTCTAAATATTAATTGTTCTTAAGTATGTAAATAGGGTTGTACCCGTTTGAATAGAGCTACTCTAAGTGCTATGCTCTGTTATGCATACTGTACAATATATGTTAATCAGTCATCTGTCTGTTATCCTTTTGGTATGGAAATGAGAATCCTTTAAGAAGATGGCAGCCGTATCACAGATTTCACCTCCCTGGACCAAAAGGTGGTACCATCTTACCATAATTATTTTGCCTGAGAGATTTCATTAGTAATTAAATATGTGTGTCTTATAAAAATAAAATGTTATTCAGTCAGTCTTTCAATATATGTAATTTAGTTATCTGTTTTTTAAAAGATTTGATGCCACTCATATTTATGGTCAGAGGGCATAATCCATGGTGCATTTAGAAGTGAAAAGAAAAGGAAAGAAACAGAGTTCTCTGTTTGGTTTAGATTTTGATTTTCATCTACCCATTGCTTTTTTTGCCTTGGGCCATTCAAGCTGAGAATCTGTAGTGCTGTCCATTGCTCCAGAGGCCACTGAGGAGGTATCAGAATCTCCAACATCCTTCTCATTGTCTCCCCATTGTTTCCTTGTTGATAACATACTGTAGCGGTTCCTGGTTAGAAATGGTTCCTCAGTCAGTTTCTTTGCTGATTGTTTCTTTTGGTGTCCTTTTTTACTAGGGAGAACTTGTTCCATAGGGAGTTCTATGGGGAAGTGAGGTCGGCTCATGTCCACTGAACCAAGTTCCCTAGATGTGCCAGGGGTGGCAGAATCTTGTGCCTGATGTTGGTGGGGTTGATGTCAATATTATGGTTCTCAGGATTCATGGAGGTAGTGGAGTTTAGCTGTGGGGGGTTATCTCTCTTAAAGTAGGTTAAGGGGTTCTTGAAGATCTGGGGTCAATGCATGTCACAGAGTTCTAGTTTTTTGAGCTTTTAAGTGAGATTCATTAATCAGGGACTCTTTATCTTGCATTACCCTATCTATCATCTTGTAAACAGTTGAGGGACATTGTTGGTAAAAATGGCCTGTCTCATCACATAAATTACATTTATGAGGATTTGGACATACTAAGCTAACATTTCTATACTCCATACATAAATTGCATCTGGGCTTATCACATGAAGAATTGAAATGTACTTTTGGTTGAGAAGCTGATTCCTTCATTACAGAAGTGCCCCAATCAGTTTCATAGCAGATGGGAATCCCTGTACACGCCCCTCTCCATTTCTTCTTCAAGGACGCAATCTTGAGCTTTATGGGTTTTTTTCCCACCATCTGCAACTCTGTAGTTAGTGATACTGCTCTTCTGATATCAATCAGAGTCACGGACACTGGTTTACCAGGATTGAGAAAGGGCAAATTCCATTTTCCACCTTGTAAAAACCGATATTGTCTCCAATATCTGCTGTGCCAAAATCCAGTTTTAATGATGTTTGGTTTTGTGTACTTTATTTAACAATGTTTAACTCTGCTAACATGCATTTTAGCAATTTTGACCTCCACAATTGCACATCGTTCAATCCTTGTAAAAATTTGAAGTTATTTTAGGTATTGTGACAGGGAGTTCCTGCCACTCTTGAGGGCCAACCTTTTCTTAAATTAGTTGCAACATTTCTTCTATTTCTTAGCCTAATCTATCCTTTGCAATTTCTAGTTTATAAGGTTGGCCACCTATGGGCATCCCCTCTCCTTTCTTGACTATGCTGTAGTGTCCTCTTTAATTTCCCTTTTCCCTCTCAGGTCTTCATACAGGGAGGTTATTGTGGTGACCTCCAAGTGTATGTAAAACAGGTTGTGTTTATTGTTGTTGGATTTAGTATGTAATAGCACTATGTCATAAACTACCTTGATGTATATACCTTATGTTTATGAAACCTGTAAATGTTGAAAATACCATGGTACTATGTGTTTTTGATAATGGTAAAAAGTACTAGGTGACTATTATAGAAATTAAGTTAGTTGTGCTATTTAAAATGCATAACAACTGTTGTACACTGAACAAGTCTAAAATGTTATGGTGATTTGCATATATCCCTCAATGCTTTGCATTATGGAAGTATGTATGATGATGTATTTCTTTGAAACTTGATTTGTTGCCAGTGCCCTTTGGGGTGACTCATGTTTCAGTGTTTCTGTACTAAGGTTCTTTGCTTTTAGCTTGTTTTTTTTTTCTTTTTGAGCCCCCACTACCCAAGTAAATAGGGCCCACATAGGGATGGAAGGTTTTCACTGAAAAGTGGTTAGATCAGAGATCAGTGTCAGTAGGTGCTGGCTAAATGCAGAGAGAGGACATACATAGTCTGTTGATGCAAACTGATGTACTGAAGAAGGAATATGGCATTGCAGAAACTGATTTCCTGTACTTTGAATAAACATCACATAGAGACTGTGTGTTATACCTGAAGTTCGGTGTCTAGTCCATCTGTCATCTCACAACCCCTTCACAGACTTGGTGTCAGATGTGGGATAACTTTCTGGAAGCATCTGGACTGGCCAAAGAAGGAAATTTTCTGGTGGATATTGCCCAGATATCCCAGGTGGACCGATGCACCAGGTGCTGCCAGAGAGGAACCCAGAGAAGAAAGTCTGTGGAGTTCTGACCAGAACCATGGCTGACAGATGGAGAGAAGCTGCTGTCTGGACTGGACCTGGGAGCTTGGAGGAAGGCCAAGCCTGAGGACAATGTAGAGATGCAGGTCGAGGCAGACTAGGGGTACAGACCCTGATGAGGATGATCCACTGGATGAATGGGTAATGGCTGGAGGCAGACAGACTATGCAGAGAAGCAGAACACTGGTACCAGGTGCTCAAGAGGTTCCTTCCAGAGAGTTTGAATAAAGAGTCTGAGGAAGATTTTTCATGGGCTCTATTTGAGGAGGACCCCCTGACTGAGCAGGATATTCCTTTGTTGCCTGTGTCCCCAGGATGTTACTTGTTGGAGGTTGGAGACACACGTATTGAACTTGAATGTGAGACTCCAGGTAAGACTGTGCCTAGTGATATTGTCCTGGGGCTGAAGACTCCAAGCAAGCAAGAAGAAGCCTATGAGGCTGAAGGGACTTTTTCTTGTATTGATATAGCTATAATCTATTAATAGTATTGACTGGGGTATACTGCAGGCTAAAGATGCTAATATTGCCAACATTTTACCATATGTTAAGGTCAAGGAGGTAGTACATGTGTTTTATTTTTTTGATGAAAAACCTACAAAGGAGGATGTGGGTGGAAAATGGATTGGAATCTATTTTGGGGTAATGTCAAAAGAGTGTCTACCCTCAGGTGGCTGTGTCTGTAACAAATTAAATGAATCAAGAGACATAGGGCCAGATATTCAAAACTTTGCCCCAGGGCAAAATTAGCACTGTCCAGCGGGCAAACTTAGCCCAGAGCACAGAGCACGCTATATTCAAAAGGAATAGCCCAGGGCAAACAGCTTCCGAATATGGCATGGTAATGAGGCCATGCAAACTGGGTTGGGAGTGCAGGGCAAAATAGCCCTGGAATAAGACAGCACTGAATAAAGCAACCAGGAAGTGCAACCCACAACAACAACACAGTACACAGCAACATGAGGGCAGGTACAGGCAGAACTACGTGGCCAATGTGTGTGCCAGCAAATGCATGGACTCAGTACAGCTGCAGGGAAGCAGCAGATGTGAAAAAGAACAGTGATCAAAACTGTATAATATTTTCCCGATACCGTTAAGCGCCGTGCTAACACATTAGCGGCATTAAGCGGGCTTCAGCAGTTAACCCGAGCAAACACGCTTTGCTCGGGCCTAAAATGTGCCATATTCAAAAGTGTTATGCAAATGAGCCTACTTACGTAGTCTCTGGGCAAACAACCGGATTAGTATCTCATTATACCCTGATTTGCATGCAGTTTGCCCAGCGTTACTGCAGAGTCCCACAGAGCCACCTGTAGGTCAGTCTGGAAGTACAGGGCTGACCAGGTCCAACCGCAGCTCCACCTGTAGGTCAGTCTGGCAGTGCATGATGATAGCTGCAGGCTACATGTAAACAGTACAGCATAGCATATTATACCCCAGGGGACAGCACACCATAGGCACAGGTGGTGGTGGTGCTACATGCAACTGTCACATTGTAGGGCATGCTACAGTGCACAGCAGAACTACAGTAGCAAGGGGGCCAGTAGTGCGTGGACACAGCAATGCCTATGGTGTGTAGGGCAGTGATGATGACTGCACTATACACAGTGAGCGGCCCAACCTGTGGATGTTTTTCTGACACTGGACATTACTGTTACGCTGTTGTGTGACCCACAGATGCTGCACCTGTGGCATGGATGCTCACAGTGACATGTACATTCCTGGCTTTGTGTGCTATGGCAGTTGTACAGCTGTGAGGTATGTGGCCGGGGGGGGCATATATTATCCAAAAGGCACACTGGTGTTGGGGTATTCCCAATACTGACCCATGTACACTGCATGATGTGTCCCAGCCTTGTGGCCACACCTGATCTGTAGCACAGCCTCGCCACCCATATATGCTCCCCTCAACATCCTCCATGCCACAGTGCTGCATGTGTGTGCTGGCATCTGTTGGTGTCCACGGAACTGTGGTCCACAGGTGTGTGCTGTATGGCCACACTGCCGTGCTGTTCGCTGGTGGCAGGGTCACCACTTACTGCCTGGCATGGCTGGGACTGGTGACAGATGATGGCATCATTGTGATGCCATCAGTTAGCAGCATGCTTCCTCTATGTTTGGCTTTATCTATGTGTCATATTTATTTGTTAGGGTCGCGCAAAACCCGCGCTAAACCCGCGTAAACACCGCGCAAAGCCATAATGTCGCGCAAAGCTGATTGCCCAGGATTAAGACCAGCTTTTCCTGGGCGGTAATGTGCACCGCGCTAAGTGTCGCGCTAAGTCGCACAAAACCACTTAGCGCGGCGCTAGTCGCTGAATATAGCATTGCGCCTGTATTCATGTCAGTTTGCCCCTTGCATACATTATAATTTTGCCCGGTGCTAATGCAGTTTGCCCGCGCTATTTGGCCTTTTGAATATGGCAGACCCGCGCTAATCCCGCGCTAAACCTGCGCAAATGGTTTTTGCCCAGCGCAAAGTTTTGAATATCTGGCCCATAGTGAGTTTATGTAGAGGGGTTGAACCTAGGATTTGGCCCCTGCTTAAAACTGAAATGTCTGGTGGGGTTGGAGCAGGCAATTATGCGCCCCAGAAAAATTGTTTCTATGGTGCTGGACTTTACAGCCATTCAGATTTTTTGGTTAAGAAATATGATGTACTTTTTCTAAAAGTAGATAGTTCAGGAACAGTACTGTTAGTCTCTATTGAGAAACGTGTTAATGCCTCAGGGTAAAGAATGATGAGATCCACTATGTCTATGGTGGAATGTTTATCATTAATAGGGATCCTGAGATAGAGCTTCTTAAGATGGATGGGTGGAAGCTCCATCCCTTCCTGGGACTGGAAGGTGGTAAGCAGTCTGCAATAATTGCTTCCCTCTTAAGGTGGGGGATATGTGAGAGGGATCTCCTGCCACTCTTGAGGACTGACCTTTTCTTAAATCTGTTGCAACATTTCTTCTGTTTCTTAGCCTAATCTATCCTTTACAATTTCTAGTTCATAAGGATAGCCACCTATGGGCACTCCCTCCCCTTTCTTGACTATGCTATAGTGTCCTCTTTCATTTCCCTTTTCCCTCTCAGGTCCTTGCACAGGGAGGTTATTGTGGTGGCCTCCAAGTGTATGTAAAACAGGTTGTGTTTATTGTTGCTGGATTTAGTATGTAATAGCACTATGTCATAAACTGCCTTGATGTATATACCTTATGTTTATGAAACCTGTAAATGTTGAAAATACCATGACACTATGTGTTTTTGATAATGGTAAAAAGTACTAGGTGACTAGCATAGAAATTAAGTTAGTTGTGTTATTTTAAATGCATGAAAATTGCTGTACACTGAACAAGTCTGAAATGTCATGGTGATTTCCATATATCCCATGATGCTTTGCATTATGGAAGTATGTATGATTATGTATTTCTTTGAAACTTGATTTGTTGCCAGTGCCCTTTTGGGGTAACCCATGTCTCAGTGTTTCTTCACTGAGGTTCTTAGTTTTTAGCTTGTGTTGTTTTTTTTTTTGAGCCCCCACTACCCAAGTAAATGGGGCCCATATAAGGATGAAGGGTTTTCACTGAAAAGTGGTTAGATCAGAGATCAGTGTCAGTAGGTGCTGGCTAAGTGCAGAGAAAGGACATACATAGTCTGTTGCTGCAAACTGATGCACTGAAGAAGGAATATGGCATTGCAAAACTGTATTTCCCGTATTCTGAATAAACATCACACAGAGATTGTGTGTTGAACCTGAAGTTTGGTGTCTGGTCCATCTGTTATCCCACAACCCCTCCATAGGTACAAGATATGATCACAGTGGCAGCACTACAGCCCCCATCACTAAGATGTGATGGAAGCAGCACTACAGCCCCCATCCCTCAGGTGTGATGGCAGCCCCAATAGCACTATGGACCCCCTCCCTCAGGTGTGATGGAAGCAGCAGCACTGTGGCCCACATCTCTTAGGTATGATGGCAGCAGTATTATGTTCCTCATTCCTCAGGTGTGATGACAGTATCAGCACCATGGCCCACATCCCTTAGGTGTGATGGCAGCAGTTCTGCATTCCCCATCCCTCAGGTGTGATGGCAGTATCAACACTATGGGCCCAATCCCTCAGGTGGGACAGCAGCAGTACTACATTTCCCATCCACCAGTGGTGATGGCAGAAGCACTATAGTCCCACTCCTCAGGTGTGATGGCAGTAGTAACAATGCAGTACACATCTCTCAGGGGTGATGGCAGTAGTGACAGCACTATGATCCCCTTTCTTCAACACTCACACCCCACATGCACAAGTTACAAATTACTTGGCCTCTTTGCTTGTTAGAACTCAGATGTGAATTAATCTGAACCATCACCACTAAGGTGTTTGGGAACATACTTGAGAGTTGGAGGGCTGGCGGGGGGTTGAAGCTTTGAGTGTCCAATGACCACTCACCTTCTCCTGGGAGGGAAGGTGGGTTCACTGCTCAGCATTTGATGGCCCCTGGTGGATGCCAGAGGCATGGCAACACATTGGACCTCATTGCAAGAGGGAACATGATGGAAGTCGGTTTGTGCATTGACATCAATTGGCCTGTCATACTCCCAATAAAATGAAAAAACACCCGCTGGCCAACCGCAGAACAGCTGCTGGTTCCTCCATAAGCCCAAAGTGCCAGACACATGTGTCTGTTCTGACCTCAGCCATGCCCAGAATACATGGGAAGCTCTTTGAGGTGTTTCTCCTCCACTGATAGCCTCCCACAGGGTAGGGGGCCACTCAATGAAGGGTTACTTCAGGTTATCTGGTAGCACAACAATTAGGAACAGTGGATGGCAGTCAGGGCTCGGCAGGGATGGTAGGGCTCCTTGACAAATCTGAAGGAGTGGATGGCCAGGGGTTTAGAATGAGCACCAAAAAAAAAACTGTCTGAATTTGCTTTCACTTTTTAGACAGTGATTTTCAATAATTGCAGATAATGGTAATGGAATTATGGCTCTTGTGATATAAATTTTTTTAACAGTCCAAATTGAATTAGGGTTTCTTTTTAAGTTTATGTTTAACTGTGATTTTTTTATTTAGACATGGAATATTTATTCCTATTTATATGTTCTGTATTAAGTATAATTTTGTCTGTTGTAACTTTGTATGCATTTTGATCAACCACGGGTCGTACCTATAAAAGTGATTGTATTCCAGTGTGCTTACCTGTATACAAATAAGAAATCAGATCAAATCTTTGAAATAAAGTGTCTTCGCCTAAAAAATCCACAAGTGATTAGTGGAAGACCTTTAAATGGAAACTCATGCATCTCCCAAACATATGGATGCCTTTTTTTTTTTACTTGGTCTCCATGAAAAGGGTGTCTCTCAGTTTTCAAGTCTGAGCTCATATGTGAATTGAGCACCACTCTGCCCACCAGCACCATACAGCCTCTGGGGTCTAACCTTCTGTGTGTCATTGAATGTGCTTTCAAAATCCACTGGCCAAGCGTAAGTATACTTAAACACTTAACATTTGCTTTTTGTTGAAGCAGTCTATCACATAACTTTTTGTTTTCACAGAGACTGAAACAGCAGGTGGGAGAAAAGGTGCAAATGATCCCATTCATTTAAACAGGGTGCTAACTGTGAAGTATTTTTGTAAGTAGTAAGGCAGTTTCTTCCTTGTGAACATACTTTCATTCAGACTAGTTTTCTTTTTTTTTTTTTGTTATTACTTTTCTCCCCAGTTTGCATCCATGCCAACCTCTCCTTCAGGTGAGCCAATGCTTCTACTGACCAGTCCTGTCCCCCGAGCCTCTGCTCTCAAATGACAGCCATCTCCCCGGGTAACCCAGCATATCCCTTTGCTGGATAGGTCCCCCCTCCTCTGAGGGAAAAGCACCAGTCAGGGGGGTGCAGACCAGGACAACATCTTGGCCTGTGGAGGTGCTGCTGAGGAGGAAGGTTTCGGAGGCATTGATGGGCTCAGAGAGCCAGGCAGCCATCATCCAGCATGACATGGAATGTTTTCAAGTTTTCTGTGTATGTCCCTCCATCGCCGTCATGCAGTGCTCCTGGTCTCCGCCAGAGCCATTGCCAACTGATGACTCCCTAACCCACCTCCGGAAGAGAAGAGCAGTCCCTATGGATGCTCAATCCTCTCTTGCCCCTGCCAGCCCCGTCATCCTGAGTCCGTTCCTGAACCCGGGTCACCAGTGTGGGTCCAGGTAAGGTGCCCATGCCTCAACCCTCTACACCACTGGGCTGGCCTTCAGACTAGTTTTCATTCAAACAACTGAGGATTTTGGATGGCCCTGCTGATTATAAACTTCAATAAGTTTGTTGGTAACATACTGATCCTGCACTTAGCAATCTACAATCTAGATGCTCATATGCAAAGAATACAATAAAAACCTAACTAGAGTCTAAAAGCAACCTTATAAAACACATAAAATGTATCTGGACATTTATCTTTACCTATACAAAATCTTTGCAGCCCGAGTAATACTCGGGTAAGTTATAAGGTACCCTGACTACTGTATGATGTAGGAAATATATATTGGCATTTTTTTATATACATTCTTTGTGAACCAGGTAAGACCCACTATGCAGAACTGCCTATATTCAGGGGTGACCCAGGAGCATTGAGAAGGTTAAGTGACTTGCTCAGAGTCACACGGTATGCAAGTGGAGGTTGTGGGAATCAAACCCAAATCTGTTGGATGTACCCAGTTCAGTCACTGTTTGTTACTCTAACTACTAGGCTATACTGCCAGTCATAATAACACCCATATATAATGTTTTAATATATGATTTCAATAATAGTGCACAGTACCTACAGTGCAAATTATGAACATTAAACACTCTACAAAATTTTACTAAAACTGAATTATTTGCCACTCCATCTGCTTATTTTTTCTTACAACAAAGTGAATGAATAGTTGACAGAGCACTATAAATAGCTTTTGATCAGGCTTCTTTATTCTACATCCAGAAATAGATAAATTTGTTTATTTTGGATTAATTTAATATTGATTTCCTGTGGCTCACTAAATAGAATCTATTTAGCACTGTATGAGGCAGATGTTTTTACATTTTGAAAGAGGCAACACATCTTATCTATTTAGGATTCATGTTAGGAACAAACATTTTTCTTCATATTTAAAACATATTCAAGTGTCTGTGTATTCATTTAGTAATTTATGCTGACTAATATATGCTGCAGAAAACAGTAAGGGATTTATTGTGAAGCACTTAGGGTCTAAGGTAGAACTCCTGCAATTTCCCTGCAAGTTTTGCAAAAAATCTCTGCAGTTTCAGGGTATTTTTCCCACAATATTCCAGTGGCCCTGCCCATGTGTGCTGATACTTCTATTATTTTTTTTTTTTTGGATCGTCCAGTGTAGTATAAATAGTAAAATATGTTTAGGCACATACTAAATGAAAACTGTGGTTTCAGGAAGGAAAGCAGTCCTCAGCTGATGGAGAGGTTGGTGGGAAGCATGGGTGGTTAAACTGAATAGCTGGTTACAACAAAGCAGTGTGGGTTGTTTCCTTACTGATTCTACACACAGTAAAGCAGAAAGAATGAGAAGCATATTAGCATTCATTTTAAGATGCTGAAATCTGGGCCAGCCTGCCAACGCTGCAGTAACACTACTGTTTGCAACGCCAGTGTCCCGGGGTTGGAAGCAAACTTGGGTTGATGGAGGTCTGGCCAGGGGAGTAAGATAGAGCACCTGGGGGGCTGCTCTCCTCCTCCAGGGAGGGTGGACTGCAGGTCCCGCTGCTTTACCGCCACCTGGGTGACCATGGGTGTTGATGCAGTGGGGCTGCAGAGCGGTCAGGAGGGGAGGACACTATCCGGGATCTGGAGTGGTGGCGTGTCTCTATGTGCCCCACCTCCATGGATCCCCTTGAGTGCTGCTGCCCTCAGGGACAGAGACCAGAAAACCAGGCACAATCACTCCACCCAGCCTAGGGATCTCTGAAAAGTGGGAACTGATGCTGTGAGAAGGGGATAGAAAGAGAAAAGGAAGCATAGAAAGAGAAAACAAAAACATTTCAAAAGATGCTGAACTCTTACGGATTCTGTGCAGTGATATGCAATTTTCATGTGGCACCAGTACAAGAATTCAAAAGCCACAAACCAAGCAGGATTCCATGACTTTTACCAGTGTTACCAGTAAAAATGGAAAACCAGGATCCTTGGTCAGAGTCCATTGAAGGTGGCTGAGATTGTGCGTGTGTGTGTGGGGGGAGTTGTTATGTGTTTTTGTGTGATTTGTATTACTCATAGGAAAACATAATAAAGTATATTAAATTAAAAAAATTGTTAAAATGAACAGCAAGGCATATAGAATAAGAGTCACAGCATGGTGCAGCAATATAATTAATACTCAGTGACTATCCAAGGTATAAATCACATTATCCTGAAAGAGTAATTGCAGTAAGAAGGCCTGGCCCCAGTGTAAATATAAATTAGGATTGACACTAAAAGCAGCCTGGTAGCCAGTGAGGATACCTATTGTAATAGGGCAGCATAGCCACTAGGCAGACTATGTAATGTACAGAATCAAATACAACGCGGGGAGACATGATTGAAACTTTCAAGTACCTCAAGGTCATAAACAAGGTGCAGGTGGGGGACCTTTTCCAATGCAGAAAAAGTACTAATACAAGGGGGCACAATATGAAATTTGAAGGGGGTAGATTGAGAGGTAATGTGAGGAAGTTTTTCAACACAGAAAGGGTAGTCGATGCTTGGAATTGTCTGCCACAAGAGGTAATGGGGGCAAGCCCAGAGGACAGGTTTAAGCATGCCTGAGACAGGCACAAGGGAAGCTTGAGAGGGGAGGGAGTGATGAAAAGCCATTGATCATAAAGGGTCAGTGGCCACATACAATGTATAAGACCTATGGGCAGACTGGATGGGTGTAGCAGTCCTTATCTGTTGATAAATTCTATATAAATAAGAGAGGCAGTATAGCACAGTGGTCTAAGGCTCTGAGCTGCAAATCTGGTGACATCCAGCAGACCAGACCTGGATTTGAATCCCACAGCTTCCACTTGCATACTGTGTGACCCTGAGCAAGTCGCTTAATTTCCTTGTACTCCCAGGTTGCTCCTGTAAAATACAGATTAGGACTGACACCAAATGCAGCCTGGTAGACAGCAAGGACAACTATTGTAATAGGACAGCCTAGCCACTAAGCAGGCAATGTAATGTAAGAATCAAATACACTGAGCAACAGAGTATAGACTTCTGCTTGCTAATGATGATAACCCTAGAGTCAATCAAATAGGTATAATGATCAGAAATGTACTATAAGTATAGAGCAGAGAATAGAAGAACAATAAACGTAACCACTACATCTGGGGATCCCAACAGTAGATACTACATGACCAGCTAACCATTAGATTATAATGTTAACTTGTTACTTCCCATCAGCTATATAAAATAGCTCAGTACTGCAGATTGAGGGGAGTCAAGTTTCAAGACAGTGAGCAACTAGAAATTACAGCCACAATTGCTTAATTAAATAGCAATGCCAATTTGTGCACAGTGAAGACTTAGTCTACCCTGAGCTCCACCTCCTACCTTGCTGGCCATATGAAATTACCACCCTTGAACTGTACGAATAATGGCATAGACTCTGGGCATTTAACAGGGTTGGGGGGGTAGGACAAATGTTCAGCATAGAGCAGAGACAGCTGTTAATTACAGGAGCAGGTCTCCTGTAAGGATAACTTAAAAAGAGGTTTAAAGTTAAAAATTCATTGAAGGGAAGGCAGCAAATGAAATAAATTACCTACCCTCAGACCCCTGATGTCCTGCACCAACTCCAGCAGCATCTTACAACCAGAGGCAGCATAGTGCAGTGGTTTAAGGATCTGAGATGCAAATCTGGAGACCTGGGTTTGAATCCCACAGCCCTCACTTGCATACTGTATGAGTCTGAATAAGCCACTTAATTCCCTGTGCTCCCAGATTGCACCTGTAAACAAGTTTTCAGCTTAGTGTGCCACACCAGCTTAAACAATTAAAAAAAAAAAAGATTTGAAATAAAGTCCCAGAAATGTCTAAAGTCCTGAGAGTGTAAGCTCTGTTTTTAATCTTAAGGCACTCATTTAAAGGCAGTTTGATATTACAGCCCTGATTTTAAATGCAAGCCCATAAATGACAGTAGTTCTGAAAAGTAAGGTACAGTATAATTAACAGAGAGAGCAAGTGAAAAATTTAAGAACTATCAGGCAGCATTATTCCACCATGAAGCTGTTGAGAAGTATACATCATTGAAAAACACAACACAACAGCTCAGCCAGTATCATGCACATGAACAGATGAGAAACTGAGAAATGTTCCTTAAACATCTTAGCGCAATACAGTTTCTAGTTTGGCAAGGACTAGCTATTCATGGCAAAGAAGATGAAGAAAACAACTTGAGGCAGCAATTACTGAGTACGGCAGCTGACGTACCAGAACTACTGAGATGGACCCAGGAAGGGAAATATCAGAGTGCAGATATTGTAAATGAAATCATGGAACTCATGACTCATCAGCTGCTAAGAAATCTGCTGGAAGAGATTTGCAATGAATCAAAGCTGTATACAATTATAGCAGATGAATCTTGGGATATCAGTCAACATGAACAGATGACTGTATGTATACGATGGGTTTCAATGCCCCATTTTGTTATACACGAAGATTTTATTGGGATGTATGAAATGGCTAAGACCAATGCAGAATCCATCACTAGTTCTATTAAGGATATTTTATTAAGATGTAATTTACCAATGAAAGACATGAGGGGACAGGCATATGATGTAGCAGCAAATATGAGTTGATGTATTTCTGGAACTGCAATCAGAATAAAAGAGAAAATCCACTAGCACTGAATGTCCATTGTGCAAATCATTCCTTAGAGCTGGTGTTGCACAGCTGTGCCAAAATAAGCATTGCCATTGAAGATGCCCTCAGCTTTGTCCAGGATGTAAGCGTGTTGATTCGTTCTTCACCTCAGAGATTAGCTCTTTATAAAATTATTGCAACAGACAACAGTGTGGACCCTTATGTGATGATAGAAGGGCTGCACTTACTTTGTCGAACAAGATGGACTACAAGAACAAAGAGCATCATGTCGGTTCTCACAAACTATCAAACACTTTATGAAACCTTACAAGAGTTGAAAGTAGACAGATCTACCGATGTAAGATGTAAAGTCATGGGCCTGTTGTCAATGATGAAAATATTTCTGAGCTATTTTGGACTGCTTGTTTCACACAATATATTCAGTGTATCGAAACAGGTGACTTCTAGTTTGCAAACCGAAACACTGACAGCAGAAAATACAATGACGGATGCAAGCAGCCTGAAGCAAAATTTACAAAGACAGTGCAATGACTTTGACCAAATTTATGAAGGAATAAAAGAGAGAGCACAACTACTGGAATTTGGGAAAGAGCCAAAACTCCCCAGGCAGCACTCTGTCCCAGCAAGGCTGCAAGATGGTAGTGTACCTCATCACCCTCATGAATCTGCTAATGACTGGTATCGCCAAATGTATTATGAAGCCATTGATGCTTGTCTTGCTGAACTAGACTGACATTTTGATCAAGAAACCTACACTTTGTTGTCATCCGTGGAGAATTTGTTGCTTCACACAGCAAATGCAAAGTCATTTTCAGTTCCTCCTCAGGCCATAGAGTTATGTGGAGATCAAGACTTGGACATTGAAAATCTGAATACACAACTCAACTTGCTTTCAGGACTTGTGCAACAGGTTTTTCCAGAGGTGAAGATGGTAACTTCAATCAACACCTTTATTGATGCCTTATTGGGAAAAGACTGCCAGCAGCAGTTACTTTATTCATAAGTAGTGAAGCTCATTCAAATTTACCTGTTTGTCCCAATGAGTACAGAAACTGGGGAGAGATCATTTTCAACAAAGTGGAGGATAAAATCTTACTTACGAAGCAGCATGACTGAGAAGAGGTACAATCACCTAATGCTGTTGAACATTCACAAAGAGAGAACAGACAAGTTGGATCTGACACAAATTGTATAGGAGTTTGTGCAATGCAACAACATAACATTTTTGGAAAAATTTGATACTGATAACCTTTACTCAATGGAAGAATATGCATGGTGGCAACATGGCTGAGTTTGGGACTTTGTGGGATTCAAGACATGGGAATGCATTGTGCAGGCATGCCAGCCTGAAGTGGTGACCAGACCAGAGCATCTAAAGGATTCATCGTTGGCAAATGTACAGATATGAAGGTTAATTCACGGATTTAGCAAGTTTGTGATATGCAGTGGCAGCAGTAGAGGAATGAGCAGATGGCTAGCCACTGTTGGATTCTTATGAAATAGTGACTCATTTGCATGTGTCTCCCACTCCTTCCTCCAGACTTTGTTGTATCAATTGGATGTTCCCCGAGGACCACAAGAGTGGATGGAGCATCTTCATGTAGTAAAGACACTGCTCTTCTAATGAGCCTCTGTGCTGCTGCTTTGAGTACCAAAGGCTGCAGGTCATAAAAAGGCAATTTTTTCTTACCGTTCAACACCGTACTATATTCATTGCATTTTTGTAATAAAACAAACAATGTGTGCATGCGTACCAGAGAAAATTAGCTATGCCATGGGCAACACTGGGTTGGGCCTGACCTATAACAAGCATTGGTCTTCTAGAAGAAGTCAACATCTTCCAAAGGACTTCCTCTATCCAGGTGCTCTGTCTAGTCTTCATACCAGTGAGTGCAGTTTTTGGTAGATTGACCTCTCTGATTCCAGCAATTATAGTTGTGCATTGTTTCATGTTGTGCTCATATTGTTGTAAATGAATATTGCTTGCTGTCATTGTACACTATGATTCATTAATAAACTATACATTGTACACTGTGATTCATTAATAAATAAGCTCTGTGTAATGTTAATGGCTCTGTGTCATTATTTTCCCAGCCTCAGGAGTTTACCTTGTCACTGGTGGTTGGGCTTAACTGCTAATTTCTATCCTGAAGTTAGTGGAACCAAAAACTCCTAACACATTTGTATGAAGACCTTATGCTCTAGACTGATAATACACATATTACCATGCCATCTTTCCTTTTCTCCTGGGTGGCCATTGTATCAGGTTAAGCAATGGATGGGTCATACTTCACATGGAGCTACTGGAGAAAATGAGTTGACAGTTGAGTTCTTAATATACTGTATTAAATATTTCTATATGATATAATTGCATTCCTACCAATACAATTGTCATAATAAATGGGCATATATTATATTTCTGTGTGGCAAAAACTGGTTTAGAAAAAGTGCCCTTTGTATCCTAATAAGTACCCTTCCAACCCTCAGCACCCCCGCTTTCACCATCTTCCAACACCCCTATGAGCTTTGCATGAATCTTAGATGTAATCATCTGTGTAGGAGAGCCATAATTAAGAATAGGGTCCAATATAACTCCTAAGTATTTAATGTTAGTTACATTCTCAAACATTGTACCATCCAAAGAACTAATATGCAACTTGTCACTATTCTCTTTTAACCTGGCTGATGTCCCATAAAGCATTGTCTTGGATTTCTGAATGTTCAACACCATTTTGTTTCTAATTAATCACTTCTGCATTAACACCATGACAGTGAAAGAATTCATGAGGAGGGGTCCCAAAATCCCCATGTTGAAAATTTGGTGCCAAAATTTCAAAAAATACCTGAGATATTCATCAAAGTTGAAAATACCCTATTTATTCCATTATACAGCTTACCGGCATTTCCTCAGTTCGTGGTCAGCTTTGAAGAGTGCGGACGTGTTCCCGGTCCACTGAAGATGATCATGCCGGACTCTGGAGGAAAGTATGGGTGGAGGGGTGTGTGTGGAGGCAGGGTGCACAGTGAGTAGGTGCGGGTTGTGGGGGGGGCAGGGAGACTGCCGAGGGACCGTTTACTTCTTTACAGGAAAAAAAAACACATCGCAGAACAGTTTTTGTACTACAGGGACATTTAAGTGGACATTTTGCATGCTGGGGTGGGCTCCCAGTGTGCCAACCTAGTTTTTTGTTGTGGGGGTGACTGTAGCTGACGGGGGATTGGGTAACCCCATCGGCATTTAGGGGGCCGCAATGACCGAAGGGGATTGGGCACCCCCTCGGCACAAACATAGGTTTTGTGGGGGCGGGAATTATGCTGATGGGGAGTGGGTTCCCCCGTTGGTGCATTCATTTTGGCTGGGACACATTATGCTGATGGGGAGTGGGCTCCCCCATCGGCACATCCAAAAACCTAAGACGGACTGAAGCTAGTGGGGATTGGAGCCCTCGTCAGCAAACAATGACTGTTTGCTGGGGGGGGGCACATGCTGCCGAGGGGGATTGGGCACCCCCTCGGCATGGGGGCTGCATAATACTGTTTGTGAATGTGGCAGCAAGCTGCCCACCATGTTCAAAAACAATATTAGACTAGCTAACGTTCCACCCTGCAATGACAGGTCACTCCCTCATTGCAGCAGAATGACTGACGCTGCATTGATGTGGCAGCCCCTGATTGCTGCGGCGAAAACGTTTGCACTTGGTGCACTTTTGGAGGCCAGTGTCATCGGCTCACTGTGCCTCCATTGGTCCACCAGTTCCAAGCCCCCAAATGCAGTGCATCCCTTGGCTGTAAGTGCCATGCCTCCACAACCCGCTTCTCTCCTAAGCTGTCACATAATGTTTCTTGCACATGCGGGCAAGTAAACATAAAAATAGCCTGTCTCATCACATAAATTACTTTTATGAGGATTTAGACATCATATGCTAACATTTCCATACTCCATACATAAATTGCATCTGGGCTTGTCACAGGAAGAACTGAGATGCACTTTTGGTTGAGAAGCTGATTGCTTCATTACAGAAGTGCCCCAGTTTAGTAGCAGATGGGAATCCCCATACCCGCTCTTCTCCATTTCATCTGCAAGGTCACAATCTTGAGCTTTATGGGTTTTTGTTTTCCCACCATCTGTAGCTCTGTAGTTAGTGACACTGCTCTTCTTATATCAGTCAGAGTCCTTTGAGGTTTGCTGAGTTTGTGTGTGTATGTGGTGGGGGGGGTTGTTATGTGTTTTTGTGTGCTTTGTATTACTTATACGAAAACATAATAAAGTATGTTAAATTAAAAAAAAACTTAAAATGAACAGCAAGGCAGAACAGAACAAGCATTTGTCAATGCCAAATGTTTGCATGCTGGCATTGGCAGTGGTAGTGTAGAAGTTACAGAGCTGCATAATAGGAATGGCAGTAAAGTAGTGAACTGAAGCCAACCCCACCACCACCATGCAGAGAGTGATAGGCATTGGGGTGTGCGTTTGGGTTTCTCAGGCATAACGGCCACGCCATTTCTCCACATCCCACCCTGCAGACACTGACAAGTGTCACGGTGTTCCTTGGGGTCTTTGGCCCTGATGCGCACCCCATTTCATTAGGAAATATGGTGAGATGGGTGCGATATAGGAGAATGGGGTGAAGTTTGGGGCCGAAGAGTCCAAGGCATACCTTGATGCCTCTCACTGACTGCAGGGTGTGGAATGGTATGAGCATCACAGGCAAGAATCCCAAGTCACACCCCTGATGCCTGTCATTCTCTACAGGGTTGGGCGTTATGGTTGGAAACCCTAATACCTCAGGCATTCGTTGGTATTTTCACTCCAAATTTTCAACATGTTTTTTTTGTGACCCCACCTCATGAACAGGGGGAATATCAGTTTGTTAGCCAAAAGCTGCTTATGCACAGTGACTATGGCATTTAGCACCACAGGTGCAAAAACATTCAAACAGGATGTAAAAAATGACAGCTGTACTGTTCATGGGGAAGTGTAAAAAATGGCAATGTTGCAAATCTGTAGTAAAAATATTTAAAAAAATGGTGAAGTCACGAGCGTACATATAGAAACTGCAACGCATACCGTAATATAATTGGGTTGGGGATTTTACAGCAGATTGTCAACTCAGGCATTTTGGTGCCTCCGATCATGAACAGTGTCACTGTGATTTTCTTTATCTGTGCCGAACAATGATTTCCCACAGCGACCACGCATCTCTGCGCTGAAAGTGTGGAAACACACTTCAGCCATGTTGTGAAAAATGACATCTGTACTGTTCATAAGGAAGTGTGGAAAAATGGCACTGGTAAAAATCTGGACTGAAAATATTACAAAGTCATGAACTAGCGAGGGTTCGTGGAAACTGGGCAATGCTCACTTGTAACACAGTCATTTTATGGACTTTTGTCACCAAATTTTCAACACAGCCATTTTAAGACCTCTGCTTATGAACAGTGTAACTGTGATTTTCTTAATCTGTCCTAAACATTGCTTTCGCACACCAACAGCACCATTGTGCGCTACATGTGCGAAAACACATTTTGGGCGACATATGAAAAATTGCAGCTGTAATGTTCATAAGGAAGTGTAATAAATGGCAATGTTGAAAATCTGGAGTGAAAATATTAAATTTGCAAACTTACGAGCATGCATAGAATCAGCAACGTGATGCTCATAACACACCATTTTTAGGAATTTTTTCACCAGATTTTCAACATAGCCATTTTTAGACCTCTGCTCATGAACAGTGGCACTGCGATTTTCTTAATTTGTCCCGTACATTGATTTTGCACACCGACTGCGCCACTGTGCGCTACATGGGCGGAAACACGTTTTGGGTGAGATGTGAAAAATGGCAGCTGTACTACTCATAAGAAGGTGTGATAAAATGGCAATATTGAAAATCTGGAGTGAAAATATTGAAAATTAGTGACCTTATGAGCATGCGTAGGAACTGCGCAACGCACGCTCGTAAAACAGTAATTTTAAGGAATTTTTTCACCAAATTTTCAACATAGCCATTTTAAGATCTCTGCTCATGAACAGTGTCACTGTGATTTTCTTTAATGTGTCCCGTGACATTGATTTCGCCAAGACACCGACCGCGCGCCAATAGCGCTACATGGGCGAAACACATTTTGGGTCAGATGTGAAAAAATGACACAGCTGTACTACTCATAAGAAGGTGTGGTAAAATGGCAATGTTGAAATTTGGAGTGAAAATATAAAATTCATGAACTTACGAGCCTCGTGGGAAGCTGCAATGCTACGCAGCAAAACAGTCATTTTTTGAATTTTGGCATCAAATTTTCAACATGGGGGTTTTGGGACCCCTTCTCATGAATGATGTCACTGTCATGGCATTATTCAGGCCCAAAGGGTGATTTCGCGCAGTGACTGTGCAGTGACTGTGAAATCACCCTTCGGGCCCGAATAACACCATGACAGTGACATCATTCATGAGAAGGGATCCCAAAAACCCCATGTTGAAGATTTGGTGCAAAAATTCCCAAAAATGCCTGAGATATGCAACAAAGTTGAAACCCCCCTATCTAGCCCTTTATATAGCTTACCAGCATTTCCTCAGTTCGCGGTCGGCTTTGAAGAGTGCAGACGTGTTCCCGGTCCACCGAAGATTGTCGCGCCGGAGTCCAGAGGTAAGTATGGGTTGAGGGGGTGTGTGAGGAGGCTGGGTGCGCAGTGGATGGGTGCAGGTTGTGAGGGGGCTGGAGACGCCGCTTATGAGACCGTTTTTTCTTTACAGGAAAAAAAAGAACGATGAGGGACGCTTGCCACGCTGGGGTGGGCCCCAGCATGGCACAAGGATGGTTGGGGGCCGTTCAGCCGACGGATTGGGCACCCCGCCGGCCAGTATGGATTGCCATGCTGGGGTGGGCCCCCAGCATGGCACTTAGTACTCGGGGTTAGGACAGTGGAGCCGACTGGGGATCGGGCACCTCTGTCGGCTATATCGTTATGCTGCCACGCTCAGGGTGGGCACCCAGCCGTGGCATTTTCAAAGGCTTTGGGGAGGCGGGGGATGCTAGCACAGCCGACGGGGACTGGGAACCCCGCTATTATCCAGCGCGTATGGGGCGCGTACCCCGCGTGGCGGTGTGTGTGTATGGGGAACCGCGCATGAGCAGGCTATATCTTATTGCTGCTCACTCAAGCATAGCTCCCCCTTTGAACTGTATGCCACTGCATTTTGGAGCTTGTCATAGACAGCTCCAGCATGCATTGGCTTACAGGGGCCGCGCCTGTCAACACACTGACTGAATTGGAGGAGGAGGTGACACACCTCCGAAATCTCCGATGATGGCACTATGTTTCTTGCACACGCATGCAAGCAAACATAAAAATTAGTAAGGAATGTAGAATGAGTCACAGCACAGACCAGCAATACAATTAATACTCAGTGACTGTCCAAGGTATAAATCAAATTATCCTAAAAGAGTAACTGCAGTAGGAAGGCCCCAGTGTAAATACAAACTAGGACTGACACTAAAAGCAGCCTGGTAGCCAGTGAGGACACCAATTGTAATAGAGCAGCCTAGCCACTCAGCAGACTTTGTAAAGTACAAAATCAAATACACTGCAGAGAGACATGATTGAAACTTTCAAGTACCTCAAGGGCACAAACAAGGTGCAGGTCGGGGACCTTTTCCAATGTAGAAAAAGTACTAGAACAAGTGGGCACAATATGAAATTTGAAGGGGGTAGACTAAGAGGTAATGTGAGGAAGTTTTTCTACACAGAAAGGGTAGTCGATGCTTGGAATCATCTGCTACAGGAGGTGGTGGGGGCAAGCACAGTGGAGGGGATTAAGCATGCCTGGGACAGGCACAAGGGAAGCCTGAGGGTGGAGGGAGTGATGAAAAGCCATTAATCACATAGGGTCAGTGGCCACATACAATGTATAGGGCCTATGGGCAGACTGGATGGGCCTAGCAGTCCTTATCTGCTGACAATTTACATATAAATACAGAAGAGCAGGCAAAGTAAAGCACAGAATCAAATACACTGTAAATACAGATTAGGACTGACACCAAATGCAGCCTGGTAGAAAGCGAGGAGAACTATTGTAATAGGACAACCTAGCCACTAAGTAGGCAATGTAAGATAAGAATCAAATACACTGAACAGCACAGTATAGACTTCTGCTTGCTAATGATGATAAGTCTAGAGTCAATCAAATAGGTATAATGCCCAGAAATGTACTGTAAGTATAGGACAGCTAGAGCAGTGACGCAGATAATAAAAGAACAATAAACGTAACCACTGCATTTAGGGATCCAAATACTAGATACTACGTGACCCGCTAACCATTAGATTACAATGTTAACTTGTTACTTCCCATCAGCTATATAAAATAGCTCAGTACTGCAGATTGAGGGGAGTCAAGTTTCAAGTCAATGAGCAACTAGAAATTATGGCCACAATTGCTTAATTAAATAACAATGCCAGTTTGTGCACAGTGAGGACTTATTCTACCCTGAGCTCTACCTCCTACCTTGCTGGCCATATGAAATGACCACCCATGAAATGTATGAATGATGGCATAGACTCTGGGCATTAAACAGGACATGGATGTGGGGGTGGGGGGGTAGGACAAAATTTCTGCCAGCATAGAGCAGAGACAGCCGTTAATTACAGGAGTGGGTCTCCTGTAAGGATAACTTCAAAAGAGGTTTAAAGTTAAAAATTCGTTGCAGGGAAGGCAGCAAATAAAATAAATTACCTGCCCTCAGACCCCCGATGTCCTTCACCAACTCCATCAGCATCTTACTACCAGATTTAAAATGCAATCCCAGAAATGTCTAAACTAAAGTCCTGAGAGTGTAAGCTCCATTTTTAAACTTGAAGGACTCTGTTAAAAGCTGTTTGATATTACTGCTCTGATTTTAAATGCAATCCCATAAATAACAGTAGTTCTGAAAAGTGAGGTACAGAATAATTAACAGAGTAGCAGGGGAAGGGCTGGAAGAAGGAAACCCTCTGACCTCCGATGTAGAACAACTTCGGTGGCAATCTGAAAGGGCTACTTGTAGACCATCAGGTCTAAGGAGCTGATAGGATGTTTAAAAATAAGCACCTTTAAATCTGCGCCCTGTTGATTGGCTCCAAGGCTATTAAACAGCTCTGGTCTGAACTGGAGAAATGTATGCCCTGTTTTAAACTTGTGGCTCACTGTTAAAGGCAGCACAATCTTAGAGTCCTGATTTTAAATGCAATTCCAGAAATGTCTAAAATCCTGAAAATGTAAGCTCCATTTTCAAAATGAAGCAGAGACAGTCATTAATTACAGAAGTGAGTCTCCTGTAAAGATAACTTAAAAAAAAAGGTTTAAAGGTAAAAAATAATTGCAGGGAAGGGCAGCAAATGAAGTTAGTTCCCTGTCATCAGACACCCAATGTCCTTCACCAATTCCAGCAGCTTCTTACAGCCTAAAATTTGAACACAAGTCCATAAATGACTGAAGTTCTAAAAAGTAAGGTACAGTATAATTAATAGAGTAGCAGGGGAAGGGCTGGAAGAAACAAACCCTCCAACCCCAGATGTAGAATCACTCCGGTGGCAATCTGAAAGGGCTGATGCCTGTAGCAGGATTTGTGAGTGCACAGGTGCCCTAACTCTTGCTCAGGCGTATAGTATTCTTAGTGAATACACAAGGCCCCTCATGCATGCTCGGGCCTTTGGCAGGGTTTGTGAATGCACAGGGCCCTCACACTTCATTGTGCATATAGCGAGATATGAGAATGCACAGGGCCATAACACTTGCGCAGGCCTAGAGCAGGATCTGTGATGCACGCATCCCTCACACTTGCTGGGCCTATTGAATTATTTGTGAATGCAAGGGACCCCTTACACTTCCATAGAACTATTCTGTTATTTGTGAATGCACAGGGCCCTCATCCTTGCTTGGTCTTATAGCAGGATTTATGAATGTATGTGGACCCTCACACATGTTTGGGTCTGTAGCTGGATTTGTCAATGCAGGGGGACCCTCACACTTGCTTGGGCCAAGACCAGGATTTGTGAATGCATGGCACCTCTCACACTAGCTCGGCCTTTTAGCAGGACATGTGAATGCACAGGGCATTTCACACCTGCTCAGTCTGTCAGATGATTTATGAATGCATGGAGCCATCACACTTGCTCAGGCCTGTAGTAAGATATGTGAATACACCGGGCCTCTCATACTTGCTCAGAGATATAGCAGGATTTGTGAATGCATGGGGCCCTTCACACTTGCTCAGGCCTATAGCAGTTAGAAATGGTTCCTATAGCAGGCTTATTGCAGGATTTGTGAATGCATGGGGCCCTTATACTTGTTTGGGCCTATAACAGCATTGGTGAATTCACAGGGCCTCTCACTCTTGCTAAGGTGTATAGCAGGATTTGTAATTCATGGGGCCCCTCACACTTGCTCTTGCCTATAGCAGGGTTTGTGAATGCACAGTTCACCTCTCACTTGGTTGGGTCTATATCTGCTCAGACCTATAGCTGAATTTGTAAATTTAAAGAGTCCATCTGACTTGCTGGAGCCTATAGCATGATTTTTGAATGCAGAGGACCCTTCACACATGCTTGGGCCTGTAGCAGGATTTGTGGATCCAAGGAGCTCCTCACACTTGCTCAAGCCTTATTCAGGATTTGGAAATGCACGGGGCCTGTCACACTTGCTCGGGCCTGTAGCAAGCTTTCAGAATGCACAGTGCTTTACACTTGCTTGGGCCTATTGCCGGATATTTGGCTTCAAGGGGCCCCCTCTCACTTGCTTATGCCTATAGCAGGATTTGTGAATGCATGGGCTCCTCACATATGTTTGGGCCTATAGCAGGATTTGTGAATGCAAGCCCCCCCCCCCCATCTTGCTCGGTCCTGTATCAGGATTTTTGAATGCACTTAGCCTCTCACTTGTTTGAGTCAATAACAGGATTTGTGAATACATGGCACCTCTCAAATGTGCTTGAGCATACAGCAAGATTCGTGAATTCACAGGGCCATTAATTAACACTTGTTTGGGCCTATAGCAGGTTTTGTGAATGCATATGACACTGACACTTACTAGGGTATATAGTAGCATTTGTGAATGCATGGCAATTCTTCACACTTGCTTGGGTCTGTAGCAGGATTTGTGAATGCACAGGTCCCCTCACACTTGCTCAGGTTTATCGCAAGATTTGTGGGTGCACAAGGCCCCTCACACTTGCTTGAGCCTATAGTCAGGGCCCCGAGTTTTCCTCGATTCTGCGGGTGCGGCAAACCATGGAAATATCTGTGGAATTTGCCTTCACCCACAGAATTTTTAATATTTTCACTCCAGATTTTCATTATTGCCATTTTACCACACCTCATAATGAACAGTACAACTGTCATTTTTCACATCTCACCTGAAATGTGTTTTCACACATGTAGCGCACAATGGCGTGGTCGGTGTGTGAAATCAATGTTCAGGACAGATTAAGAAAATCACAGTTATACTGTTCATGAGCAGAGGTCTTAAACTGGCTATGTTGAAAATCTGGTAGCAAATTCCCATAAAATGACTGTTTTACGAGCGTGTATTGCGCAGTTCTTACACATGCTCGTAACTTCGAGCATTTTTATTATTTTCACTTCAGATTTTCAGTATTGCTATTTTACCACACCTCGTTATGAACAATACAACTGTCATTTTTCAAATCTTACCCAAAATGTGTTTTCGCACATGTAGCGCACAATGGCACGGTCGGCATGCAAAATCAATGTTCGGGACAGATTAAGAAAATCACAGTGATACTGTTCATGATCAGAGGTCTTAAACTGGCTATATTGAAAATTTGGTGACAAACGCCCATGAAATGACTGTGTTATGAGCGTGCATTGTGTCAGATATGGCAAAAAAACCAAAAAAAGGAAAAAAATCAAGGGTAAAAATGTGCTGCAGAATTGCCGCAGAAATTGGTGTTGAGTGCCGCCAGAAGTTCTGTGGCAAATGAGAATTCCATGAACTTCTCGATGTGCACCAGAAAAAATGGGGCCCTGCCTATAGCCTACAGCCAGATTTGTGAATGGACAGGGTTCCTCACAATACTTCTGGAATATAATAGGATTTGTGCCCTTCACACTTGCTTGGGCCGTTAGCTGGATTTGTGAGTTCACAAGTCTCCTTACATTTGCTAGAGTCTGTATCAGGATTTGTGAATGCACCTTACACTTTCTCAGATGTGTATCAGGATTTCTGAGTGCATGGGACACCTCACACTTTTTTCGGTCTATAGCAGGATTTGTGAATGCACAGGGTCCCTCATACTAGTTTCGACCTATAGCAGGATTTGTGAATGGACACAAAGCCTCTGACTTGCTCATGCCTATATCAGGATTTGTAAATGCAAGGCACCCCCACACTTGCTCAGGCCTATAGCAGGATTTTTAAATGCACAGGTACCCACACATTTGTTCAGGTCTATAGCAGGATTTGTGAATCCAAGGCCCCCCCCCCCACACTTGCTTGTGCCTATAACAAGAGTTGTGAATGCACCGAGATCCTCACACTTGCTTGGTCCTATAGCATGATTTGCAAAAGTACGGTGACCCTCACACTTGTGCAGGCGTATAGCAGGATTTGTGAATGCAGAGGGCCCTCAGACTTGCTCTGGTCTTCAGCAGGATTTATGAATGGATTAAACCCCTCACACTGGCTTGATCCTATAGCTGGATTTTTGAATGCACAGGGCCATGCACACTTGCATGGAATTATAGCAGGATCTGTGAATGCACCAGGCCCCTCAGACTTCCTCTGTCTTACAGCAGCATCTGTGAATGCACCAGGCCCCTCAGACTTGCTCGGTCCTGTAGCAATTGTGGATGCGTGGCACTCCTTGCTCTTGCTTGAGCCTATAGCCAGATTTATGAATGCATGGTGTCTCTGTCACATGCTCTTACCTATAGCAGGATTTATGAAAGCACAGCGCCTTACACACCAGCTTCAGTCTACAGCAGGATTTGTGAATACACAGGGCCCCTCACACTTGCTTGTAGCAAGAGTTGTGAATGTATAGGGCATTTCATACTTTCTTGGGCCTATAGCAGAATTTGTGACTATACAGGTTCTCTCACACTTATTTGGGCATTTTGGAGGATTTTTCAATGCATGGGGCTCCTCACACATGCTCAAGATAATATTAAAAATTGTGACCTCCTTGCAAATGAGCACCATCAATGGCATTTTGCTGAAAATAAACCTGAACTTGAATTCATGGGTCCCCTCAGACTTGCTTGTATCTATAGCAGGATTTGTGAATGCATAGGCTCGTTACTCTTGCTTGGGCCTGTAGCAGGATTTGTGAATACACAGTCCTCCTCACACTTGCTTGGGCCTGTAGAAGGATTTGTGAAGTCACAGGGCCCCTTTTACTTCCTTGAGCCCACAGCAGGATTTGTGATCTCACAGGGCACCTCATAGTTGCCTGGCCCAACAGCAGGATTTGTGAATACATTGTTAGATTTTAAACACAGTAAAATTGTTTGGTCATGCACAGTTTTAAAATGAAATGAACTAGAGACACCCACACTTCCCAAAGATAAGGTTTTATTCACTATTTCTAAGAGCACATAGAAATTGGACCAAAATCTGACAACAGGATTTAAGGTGCTGACCAACTCAGTGTTCCTATGGAGACCTGCAATATAAGCAAGTTTCAAATCTTGAGTTTTCTTTTCAGTTCTCTGAGGGGCTGACACAGCTCCTCATCTGAAATACCTTAAATGACATCATATCCTGAATAGACCCTAGGTCTTTTGGCAATCAAATAATGAGATTAAGGTTAGTACCAATTTTGGTGTGTTCTTTTAAAGTTTCAAAAGTTAATGACCACAAATAAATTTTGATTGGTTGCTCATGCCTATACGTCATTGGTAAGGTGAAGAAGGTAGCTGGTAGTGACACAATTATAGAATTAAACAATCATAATTCAGTTGACTCTTGATGGTGGCAATGTTCCATCAACCTCACAAGTCATCTTTTCAGCACACACAGAAGGTTTGTGGAGTTAGTTATTCTTTAGTTCACATTTGTTCATTCAGTTAGGCAGGTTTAAAAGAAACATTGGCATGAGTATTGCAGTGCATTTGTTTGCAGTATAATCATAAAATAAGCATGAATCTCCATTTCAAATCATACAAGTTTGTCTGTCTAAGTATTCAAGTTTGTAGCATAAAACTGTTTTTCTTCTTGTGGTTAAAAGAACTCTTGAACTGCAGATGTTGGATGTAGCCTAACCATAGAGCTTCCTTCAGGTTAGCTGAGACTTAACGTGTGATCTTGATATAAGTTTCTAGTCACAGGTGTAAGCTTAACAACTTTGTCCTATAAGCAGTGTGATACAAAATGCTGCATAAAGCCAAAGCTTACAGAGAGTATAGGATCAATCATTGTTCAAATATGCACTTTTGGATACATTTTCTATGCCTCTATGTACCAAGCAAAGCGTATAAAACATAAATTTATTTCTGCTTGTGCAAAAAGGCATTTTGGAAGGTCTCTGCATCACAGCTGCAGGAAAAGTCCATGATCACAAATTCTTGTTTTTCTTAGCAGGTGCTGGACTAAGGGCATATCTTCAGCTATGTCTACATCTTAGCTTCGCCACTTGAGACACCTAAACCACCTTTTTACAGATTTTGTTTTTTAAATGACTCTATAGGCTTGTAAAGGAGAGGATGTTCTCTACATTTATACTGAAACTGCATTTAATAAAGTGGGATCAATGCAGTTTCATAGCATTTGGAAATTATTGACATTGCCTTTCCTGATTCAAAAATCCTGCTGTAAGAATCCTAGAATGACTCATTGATGATATCAATGAAGGGAGAGATCCCAGTTGTGCAGAAGCTCTACTAACTATATTAACATGCGAATAACTTCAAAATGAAACATTATAGCATGGTACTGTGAATATGAAGGTTGTTCAGCAAAAAAAATCTACAAAATCAGTGGTGTTTCATTTAAAAATACCTTTTAGTATTTTTTTTAAATTAGCAAAAAAAAGCTGAAGAAAATTCGGTTTGTTTATTCACTTTTTCAACAAACAAATGAAAATAACTTTAAAATAAAAAATGATACCAAGGAACTGTGAGCATAACATGTCTTCAGCAAAAAAACATCTACAAAATGAGTGGTGTTTCATATATATATATATATATATATATATATATATATATATATATATATATATATATATATATATACACCTTTCATTTTTTTTTATAGTTAGCAAAACGTAGCTGACATTTTTTTGTTCACTTTTGCAACAAATAAATGTGATCTCACAGGGCACCTCATAGTTGCCTGGCCCAACAGCAGGATTTAAAACAAAATATGATAGCCTGGTACACCGAGTAAAAAAGTTGTTCAGCACAAAATTGTCTTCTAAATGAGTGATGCTTCATTTATAGATACTGTTTAGATACGTTATAAGCAGCGAGAAATGGCAGGAATCTTTTTTTTCCTTTTTTGGAGGTATGGCATAAATAGAATATGCTACCTCCCTATTAGAAATAATATTGCTAGTTTTTGTTCTCTTGCTGATTGACCTGATGACATCACTTGTGCCTTCGCCACTTGTGATGTCAAGTGGACAATTGGCACTCAAACAAAAAATATCAACAATGTTTTCAGTAGGGGGTAACATATCCCTTATACAGTATATTGTTTGCAAAAAAACTCAGTAATGCATCAGCTTGTGTTGCTATGAAAGTGGTAAAAATATAGCAATGCAATGTTAGGGTTTTCAGCCATAACTCCGCAGCCCCAAGCAGCCTAAGGTAGCAAGACAACACAAGCAATCACAGACATCCATCATCAGGTAAGACAAACAACATGCAACTCTTTCCAAATGACACAAGAGACACCCATCACCATGGCCCAGCATGTCTGTAGCCATGGATACACCATCTGGGAAGCATGGTAAAGAATTCCCATAGGATCACTTTGTAAGTAAGAAATAACACATAACAAGGTATACAACAATGCTAAATTACCACACACCAGAGGTGGGTTGTGAGGCATGAGGTGCAACCGAGTGCTTTCAGCCACCTGGAAAGTGTGATATGAAATTCCCATAGGATCACGTTGTAAATTATAAGTAAGCAATAACACATGGCAGGATGTGCGGAAATGTTGATTTGTGGCATGGACTAGGAGGAGTTGTAAGGCATGAGGTGCAGCTAGGTGCCTTCAGACACCTGAGAAGTGTGGTATATAACTTGGATAAGATTATATTATCCATTTTAAGTGATCAATACCACATGACAGGGTGTACAGCAAGGCTGAATTGCTGCATGCCCCAGGAGGGCTGTGAGGCATGAGGCACAGCTGAGTGCCTTCAACCACCTGGGAAGTGCAATATTAATTTCCCATCTGATCACACTATAAATTGTAAGTAAGCAATAACGCATGACTAGGGGTGCGGTGATGCTAAATTCTTGCACACCCCAAGTCGTTTATGAGGTTGGTTGAGAGGTACAAGATGGAACTGAGTGTCATCAACCACCTGGGAAGTGCTGATGTCTTTACTTATGTGCCGAAGGCATGTATGCTACCATGGAATCACATGCTAGGAACATGGGAGAGTCAGCAGGTGGCTGCTCTGAGGAGTAACATGCCATTGGCTTCTTTGCCTGGAAACAGAGGTTACATTCCACCTTAAATGGCACACATCTGAAAGGACACAAATGAAACCAACAAAGGGGAAATGGCAGTACAGCAAGATGGCACTTTGCTTGGGTAGTATGGCAAAGGTAATTTTCATGTGCACTGACTAAATACAAGCAAGGAAAGGAAGTGTCGGTAGGTGGCTGTGTGAGAAAGACAGTGTGTTCTAGGTCACTTTGCCTGATAATAAAGCTTGCCTATAAAAGGCATGCCGATTTGTCTAATGTCCTCCTGCCAGAAAAGCAAAGGGAAAGGGGGAGAGGGATGGGAAAGGGGGAGGGAATGTGATGTCAGAAAGGGTCATATGACCAGGGGGAAAGAGAGCTACCCAATTGGTTAAGGGGAGGGGTTAAGGAGTGGGGCAGGAAAGTGGGGGGCATTTTGGGCTATGTAAGGGCCTGCTGATTTCTGGTGAGCCTCCTTTTTGCTGGGAAATAATTCTCTCAGCACTTCGTTGGCAATTTCATAGGTAAGGCATCACCCAGGGACCCTAGGCCTTGGGCCATGTAGGGCCTCCCTGGTGTTTGTTGGTTTTAGGTAGAGAACTAAAGTATATAATAATATGAGGAATGAGGGTGCTGTCATTTAAATGTCTAGATTGGCTTTGTATTGCCCCATTTGTTTATTTCAGGGATGGAGGGAGGCTGAGTCTAGCAGGTTGCAGATGAAGGCAGCATTTGGGAGTTTTTTTGTAATCAGGGAAGCAAGCGGGGTATCTGGCACTAGAGGTACCCTCTAGAGGAGGGCATGGTGTTTTTTTGCTGTGTGGCGGTGAGTGGGTCTTGGTTGTGACTAGCTGCTGGGGTGATCCTGGAAGGCGTGTGCCACATAGCATGAGAGATGCCTGCATGGGAGAGCGCAATTGGTGGGCTGTAGTGTTTGGGGAGAACAGATAGGGAGATAAAGGTGAAAGAGAAGGAGCAGCGAATGTAGCAAGCAAGGCAGAAGCTGTTTGATAGGCAATCTTGGGCTGGTTGTGCAGCCTGGCGGTTGTTTCCCAATACATTCCAGCGGGGAAAGGGAAGGACTTTGTGTTGCAATGTGGGAAAGGAGGTGGCTTTCTGGTTACCTCAGAATAAGGCACCATGTTTGGTTGTCCAGCAATGTTGGTATGGGGCCGGGGCAGGCAATCCGGGAGTATGGGCCACAAGGGCAGGGGGCCGGTTTTGGACAGGCATTTAAAGCAGGGGGTTGGTGGACTAGAATTGTCCTGGTGCTTTTGCTAGTGCAGTTTTGGTGCCCACAAAGGGAGATCCCATGCTGCAGGTCAGCCAGTGTCCCAAAGGGCCACCAGAGGCCTGGGACCTGGCAGGAAGAAGGGGTAGGCCGGGCATCAGGCCTGAGTGTGACAGTGAGGTAGGAAACAGGACCTTCTTGGTGTGTAAAAAAAAATGTGTTTGGTTGGGGTTTTTAAAATGAAGAGGATAAGATGGGATCATGTGGGGCACAGAACAATCAGTCAGGCTGGAGGGTGTGAAGGTTGCCCGCCAATGCTGGGGGAGAGAATGGGAGAGTGGTGCTGCTGCCGGCTTGGTCCAGCCCTGTTTCGGGCCTTCAGCCACATGGCGGTGGTGCCAGAGAGTGTGCTTGCAAGGGGCACAGGCCTGAAGTGAGAAGCTTGCCATTCAATATGCAAATGAATACCCAGAGAGGAAAGTGGTCCAGAGTGGGGAAAAGGGGTCAGTGGAGCCACATGCTCAAAGGTGGTGGCAGTGAGACATTCGGTGGAGACTGGAGATGAGGGTGGGGTGAGGGGGCTGGGTGGGGGCCAGCTTCAATATAGGGTCCTTATGGCTCAGTCTGTAGAGTATCGGACTTTCAATTTCAGGGACCAGGGTTCAAGACCCTGTCAGTGTGTAAAAAAAAAAAAAAGGTTGTTGCTTTTGGACGAGGTATGGGCTGCCATATGAACGCATCAGTGGAGGTGTGAGGTGGGGGGCAGCCAGCTGGGTCCAAGTGATGGGATCCAACAGAGCCTGGAGTGTTTAGTTGTGTTGACAGCAGGCTCCATAATTAGGGTGGGTACAACGTCCCCCCCCTTTTTAGAGACTGGGAGGTGTGTCATTGGGGGGCAGTGGGGAGAGTGTGTAGTCAGGCCGGCGGTATGTTTCCTGTCCTAGCCAGGGCACCCCCCCCCCCATATGTCAGGTTATCTCTCAAAGCAGAATGAGGGAATCACAGTCAGCCAGGCCGAGCAGGGGGTGCCACTCCCTGAGCCTCATACTGTTGAACAGCAGTGACCAAGTAGGGTGCATACCAGGAAATGTAGGCTAGTTAACAGGAGTTTTGGTGAGCAGGGGGCCATGAGAAAGCGAGGAATCTGGTGCAGGGCAAAGTATGTCAAACGATCATACAGGGTGTCAATTGGGGAAGCCTCAAGGGCAAAATGAGTAGTGTGTGGGCGTATTGGGGGCCCGACAGCACGAGTCTTCCAGGGCAGGAGGGCAGGGGCAAAACTAGTGGCAATGTATGTTGTGGGGGCATGGTGGAGGACTTGAGGTGAAGGGCATGCGCACGCACTGGAACCCATCTAGTGGAAGGAAAATGGACTGCCCATGGTACGTGGGTCATGGCGGGACAAGACATAGGACTGGAGGTTCCTGAGCCAGGTGATAGGGTGGATGGGAACAATGAACATTAGCAGGGAAAAGGACGTAGACGGGCCAAGGATCAGGATGGTAGTTGAGTGGACAATGCAGAGGGCCCCGGCCTCCCTGTGGTCCCAGCGATGGGCATACAAGGGCTGGGGGAGAGCCAAGAGAAGGTGGCATGTCCCTGCTAGGAGAGTGGGAGGAGGGCTGCAGGGGACATAATGGTCAGATGAGGTTAAGGAGGGGAGGCAACGTAGTGGAGGTATGTGAGGGCTAGGTTAGCCCGGCCACAGAAATTGTTAAGAGAAGGAGGGTAGGTGAAAAAGGGCAAGTGGAGCCCTGCCCAGGCCTGGTAAGGAGGACCCAGCAGTAATGGTGCAGTGGCACCAGGAGGAGCCAGCGTGGGGCGCAAAGGGGAGCCCAGTCCGAGGGGTGCAGATCAAAGGAGACAGTGGATGGCCAGGGTTACGAGGGCCCTGGGAGGCAGGCCAAGGGGCCAGAAGGGGGATGCAGGTCCAAGGGCAGACAACAGGTGATACAGGTGCATGCTGTCCCCTCATTGGGATGAGGTGGCGGTTATCCCAGGCAGAGAACGGAGCAGGCACAGACCTCGGCTGCAGCAGTGCAGGAACATGGCACCAGAGGCATCGGGGAACCCGACCCATCCCAGTGAACACGAGGAAGGGAAGGGGGACAGATCAGCATACAGATCCAGCTTTGGGGGGGCACCAAGGGGACGGTGTGGCCCAGAGTTAGGGCTTGCAGGCCACAACAGCCAGGGCAGTGGTGCATGTGGCCGAGAGGGTTTAGGGGTCCAGGCCCATCCCCAGGACAATTTTGTATGATTGGAGGATGCCTACAAGCAGAGGGGGCAGATCTGGCAGGGGCAGGTGCCCCAATGGGGCCTGCTGGTTATATGGGGGTGGGGTGCTAAGGCAGGGGAGAGTACCATGTTCCTAGCCAGCAAGGGGAGAGCTCCATCATCCTTTCCAAGCTGGAGATGGATCAGTGGAAAAGGGGGAATGTAAGGGAAAAATGGGTGCAGGTGAGAAGAGAGGGGGTAAGCAGCATGGGCTGGGGACCAAGGAACCCAGGCATGGAAGTAAAGGAGGAAGGGGATAGGAACTAGGGGATGGATCACATGTCTGGACCGGGGGGGGTATGGACTGGGAACTGACCCTATGTGGTTCAGTCCTGGGTAAAGGGGGGGTACCTGCTAGTGGTACAAAATGGTGTTCGTACCAAGTGGGGGTACCTGGTGATGGTGCCTGGTTGCTGGTGAGGATGGGGGTGCTGGATCAGCCACGTCCGGAGCCTGAAGTACTACAAGCAAGGAGAAGAGGATGAAGTTAGAAGAAGGTACCCAGAAAGAAGAAGCAGAATGAATTAATGTGGTGGTACTATACTATACTGTATACTGTTGAAATATGAAGTGTGGGATGCAAATATAATTGCATGCCTTAATAAACATTGCCAGCGAGCATCCAACAGAAACAGGTGTGGAGAGATTTATTTCTGGGAGGAGGATCAGGGGGCAATAAGGCTTACCAATAAATGGCAGACCAATTTGTCTAATGTCCCCCTGCCAGAAAAGCAAAAGGGAAGGGGGGATAGGAAAGTGGGAGGGAATGTGATGTCAGAAAGGGTCATATGACCAGGGAAGAGAGCTACCCAGTTGGTTAGGGAGGGTTAGAGGAGGGGGCAGGAAGGGGACATTTTGGGCTATGTAAGGACCTGCTGCTTTCTGGTTGGCCTCTTTTTTGCTGGGAAATGATTCTGTACCCACCAGCCCTATTCTAAGGAGAGTGGATTGTCGCTGGTTGGCACTGCATGGGAAATTGAGGATAAGAAGCATGGTCCCCGGGGGCCATTGTGCAGGGTCAGGGGAGCTGCAGAAAGGCAGCAGGTGTTTCCAGGGGCTGGAAGGAGCCATGGTGGAGGGCACCAGGTTGCCCAGGTAAGAGAAAGAAAGAGAGAAGAAAAAAAGGAAGGGGAATGTAAGGGAATGTAAGGAATGGGGGGCAGGAGAGGGGAGGGGTAGGCAGCACAGGCTGGGGACCAAGGAACCCAGGTGAGGAAGTAAAGGAGGAAGGGGATAGAAACTAGGGATGGATCACTTGTCTGGGGCCAGGGGCGATATGGATTGGGAACTGACCCTGTGCGGGTCAGTCCCGAGTAAAGGGGGGGTACATGCTAGTGGTACAAAATGGTAGTAGTACCAAGTGAGAGTACCTGTTGGTGGTACCTGGGTGCTGGTGAGGATGGGTGGGGCTGGATGAGCTGTGTCCAGACCCCAAAGTACTACAAGTAAGGAGAAGAGGATCAAGTCGGAAGAAGGTACCCAGAAAGAAGAAGCAGAATTAATTATTGTGGTGGTACTGTACTGTATACTGTTGAAATATGAAGTGGGGGATGTAAATATAATTGCGTGCCTTAATAAACATTGCCAGCGAGCATCCAATAGAAACAGGTGTGGAGAGATATATTTCTGGGAAGTGGACCGGGGACAATGTAAAGTGAGAAAACAGGAATCTGTGGCTCACACTGTCATGGCGAGGCAACATTAACAGAGCAGGGGAAATTAGAAATGGGAAACATTAAGTGCATAACAGTTTTGCACTCCCTGTTCAGAATGGAGGAAGTGGGAGCTATTTGAAAAATAAGTTACAGTATGGTTATTGGAGGAGGGCATGAGAACAAAAAATACCAATAATATTTACAGTAATGAGGTAGCATTCCATGTATGCCATACCTCCTACAAAAGTGAAACAAAATTTAATTTCCTGCCATTTTTTGCTGATTATAAAAAATCTAAATGGTATCTATAAATGAAACACCACTCATTTGGTAGATATTTTTCTGCTGAATAACTTTTGTACTCAAAGAACCATGCTATCATTGTTTTGTTTTAAAGCTATTTGCATTTGTATGTTGTAAAAAGTGAAAACAAATTGTATGCTGTTTTTGCTAATTATAAGAAAAACTAAAAGGTACATATGAATGAAACACCATTTATTTTGTAGATATTTAATATTTGTGTGCTGAACAAATGTCATGCTCACAGTACCATGCTATCATTTGTTGTTTTAAAGTTATTTGCATTTAAATAGGGTTAGCAGAACTAAAATACATCTAAAAAGCTGGCATCTCTCTCTCAAGAATATCACCAAGGCAGACATTTTCGGATTCATACAGCAAGATGTTTGAATCAGGAAAGACTGCGTTTACAATGTGCAAATGCTATGAAATTGCATTTATCCTGCTTTAATAACTACAATTACAGTACCATTGCAGACAACAGCCTCTCCTTTACAAGCCTATAGAGTCATTTAAAAAATGTTTAAAAAGATGATTTAGGTGACCTTTAAGTGAAGCTAATATATGGTCAGCAAATCCCATCAATCTTTGCTCTTCTAAAGAACTTGTCTCTGACTGTAGACGTTTCCAGCCACAGAGATGCCAGTTAGAAGTAAATAGCATTGCCCTACTCTCAGCATAAGATGAGCCTGTAAACATTTTACTTTGAGATTGAGGCTGAAACAAGATGGAAGTTTTTCCTCCATCTTGGATTAAAGAAAAACACTACAAAACAGTGCTTTTCCAGCTGTAGGTATAAAAAAGCATATATCCAGCACACCTAGTATCAACAGCAGTTTAGCATTAATCTAAATTATTACAAAATCCTACAGCATGGGGCCGCAGACACATTTGTGGGGCTATAGCAGGATTTGTGAATGCACGGGGCCTCTACACTTGCTTGGCCCTTCAGTGGGATTTGTGAATGCATGGCGCCCCTCACACTTGCTCAGGCATAAAGCAAGATTTGTGAATGGCCCTGCATGCCTTTCATACAGTATGGGACCCACACATAAGCTCATGTCAATGGGGTGCCTAGTGCACAAGAGCCCCCATGCTGGAAAATTTGAGGAGGCAAGACCATAACTAATGTGTGGAAGAGGTACAAGTTTGTTATAGTCCTACCTCCTCCAAAAGAAATGTTACTGTATGCAGTGCATTTTCAGTTAGACCATTGCATATTGATTTTATACAACATCTTTTTTCACTAGATATAAGGTTAAAATCTGTTGTTCAGGTGAAGATTTATGTTTTTCTTTGATTTCAAACAATGGCTTTGGTACTGCGCATGAATAATTGGAATCATCATTACAGTGAAAGTTGCTCTTAGACTGGTTCAGTATAGGGGTGTGCAAAGTTGGTAAAATTCGCCCAGCGTAATATTTTGTAGATTTTGACTATTCCGTGAAGTTTTCGGCCCTGTGAAGACCTGCTTCAAAGTGTTTTGGGGTGGATTTGCGAAATGTTGGAGACAAAAACTTAGATTCCTGTTACAGTCAATGGTAGAGATGTCCCAGATCCTCGAAGCTTGAACTTTGTTGTCTAAGTTTAGCATAAGAGTTGAAGGTTGCAATTAACCTTTGGAAATAAGGTCGCGTTGCGAAACAGCCAATGAGAAACTAGATTTTTTTGTTCTGTGAGGGTAGTGTGTTTGGGAGAGACTTGGAGAGCATTTGTGCTGCAGCTTAGAGTCAAATCTAAACATATTATATAAAAGAGCATTTTGTTTGTCAAATTTCTTCAGAACTGTTACTGTGAGTGCTCTTTGCACACACAGTGATGTTTGGTGTTGGTATTTGCAGTATTTAGTTTTCTGTTGGAAGTTGTGGTTTGCTGGCTTGTGTGGGCCGGGGGAGGGTAGGAGCAGTTTAGAAGGCACAGTTTTCTTCTGAACAAAATCAGTGGGCAAGTGCCCTGTCTTTTCTAAAGAAAAAAACCCTTTCCTCCTGACTGTGATTTAACTCAAGCGATATCTGTGTGACTGCTTGCACAACTGTATTTAGGAAAAAAATCACTCTTCCCCCAGACAGATTTAACCTGAGTGATTGTTGTGTTACTGCACGCACAACTGTATTTAGGGAAAAAAATCACTGTTCTCCAGACAGTGATTTAAGCCTGAGTGATTGTTGTGTTATGTTTAGGTTCTCTTGCAAGTTTCACATATGCTTTGCACCACCTTCTCTTATGTGTGCGGCAACGGTATTTGATTCAAAGGATGTGTTTCCTCTCTGAGGACACAACTCCACATTTCTGGCAAAGTGCTGGTGGTGGTGGTGGGGTGTCAGGCCCAAAAATGCTTAGTACGATAAATATGTTTAGGTTCTCTTGCAGGCCTCGCATATGCTTTGCACTACCTTCTCTGGTGTGTGTGGCAACAGTATTTCAGTGAAGGGAAGCAATTTATGTCTGGGAACACAACTTCGCATTTCTGGCAAATGCAGTAAACATGTTAAGTGCTCAAAACAGATTTATGCTTAACTTCTCAGTAGAATAGCTCATGTTTGTGTTATGGTTTGCCCTTCTTTCGGTGGTTGTTGTTGCACACAACACAACTACCAGTTATGCACCATCACATACATGGGGAAACAATTTATGTAATGTGGCAAATACTTGACATTTGTGGATAGAAGGAGAGAGTACACGTGATGAACCAGTGACAAAAAGGAAAGGAAGGAATGTGGTTCACCATGTGTAAAAAGGATTAAAGAAATAACAGAACTTGACAAGCAAGGGAAATCCACATGAACGAAAAAAATACTAAAAAGAGGGCAAAGAAAAAAGACCTTAAAACAATAAAGCTCTTTTTTTTTACTTTTTATATTTTTGGGGTGTTTTTATTTTTAATGGGGGGACTAGAGAGTGGAGAAATTAAGAACACAGATGACAGAATAACTACATATAAAATAAAATGTTTCTTGAAACAAAACAATTCAGACCACAGCACCAGCACTGCCAGAAGATGAGCCACGCCCACCACCGCCACCACCACCACCACGCAGCTCGTATAGGAGAGTGAGGATCCTTTCATGGCTGGACATGACACTGCCTAGCCAATCCATGACTTCCTGCTGGAAGGTGTTCAATTCTTGCTGCAGATCATTCACGTTGGCTCACAAAACTACAAGATGGCAATTTGTGGCAGGTACCATGGGATCATCATTACTGCTACTGTCATAACGGCACTGCTGAGGTACATGAGGAGTACTGCTGTGGTACACATCAAGCCTGCAACGCCACTGCTGACTTGCTGGCACTGCAGCAGCACCAATGACCTCATGCTGCTTCACATTTCCCCCAGGGCCACCACCACCAACACATGATGCAGCCACATCACACTCCTTGGCCCTCCACTCAGTAAGGTGGTGGATACGGAGGTGCGTCCTCTGACCAGCGGCCCCACGATGGCTCCCTTTTTCACCACGCCTAACACAACACCCACACATCTTGCAGATGGCCACTGTCTCATTTGTAGGGTGCATATCAAATAATAATCTCACACAACAGAGTGCTGTGGGACTGGGGGAGCACCAGAAGAGAAGGCAGCAGGCTCCTGCTGGGGGGAAGAACTTGAGGCTGCAATTGTTCCTGCTTCTGCTGCTGCAGTTGATCTTTTTCTTGTTGTTGCTGCTCCTCCCTTCTGGAGGTGTGGGGGGGGGTGCATCTTTTTTGAAAAAATGCCTGCTAAGGCATGGTCACTTTACTTGTGCTCCAGTACCACTCGGTCTGGACTCAGCCGAGTCCTGACACTGTCCCTCAATCACACACAGAAATGTAAAGAAAATGAAAGAAAAAGACAGTAAGAAAGGAGTAAAATATTCAACTCTAGTCTAAACTCTAAAGAATCAGATATATAAAATGATCTTTCTACTCTCCTCAATCACACTGTCTACTCTCCATCTTCCTATAGCTACAAGTCGAAATTAAAGTGAAACATTCACTTCCTGCCTGGAGTCTCCTGTGTGACATGCAGTAAGTGAATCATGCAATAAACCATGTCTTTCATTAGCTTCGAAGCTACTAACAAATTCAAAGTTGCCTTCAAAGTTAACTGGCAAAGTTTGGGCACCAGATTAAGACAACTACCTTCAAAGTTACTACAAAAAGTCAAAGTTAACCGACAAAGTTTCCCGATGAAGTTTTAGCACAAGAGACGTCATTTACACAAAGTTTTTCACTTGGTGAAGTTGGTGACTTTGTGGAAACTTTGCTGGCAGATTTAAACTTCGCAACATCTCTAGTTCAGTATTCCATTTTGATGTACCCAACCATAAAAGACAGAAATCGTTTCAAAAGCAAAGCTATGCAAGCAATAATACCTGACAGGGTGGGTGGTATTAGGCAATACCGGACGGCAGAGGGGGATAATGAGGCCCGATGCTGCAGGCGGAGGGCCTTATAGCCCCTGAGTGATCCAGTATTGCCCATACCACCCCACCCTGGAGGGTATTATTGCACTTAGAAAATGGGCATCTGTGTAAATTTTAATTAGGTTATTGAATAAAAGAGGACATTATTCTGAAATTGGATAGAAACAGCAGAAAACAATTTTTTGTGGTAAAATAGTCCTTTGTTTTTGTGCTGTTCCATCTGCTGTTGCTCCCCCTCTGCTATTCTGTTGTAATTATCCCCCCCCCCAACACACACACCACTATTTACAGAAGCACAGAAGGAGTATTTTTGGAAGTTCCCTCCAAGCAGTTAATTTTGCTCTTTTAAAATGCAGCATGTTTTTTTTTTTTGTGCGGTCCAAAGATGCTGTGTTTAGCCAAGCAACATTGCGCGACTCTGTTACGTGAAACCAGGAAGTGGAGAAGCCAATCCTGTAAAAGGTGTACAGTGATTGACTCCCACAGTGTTTTGTTTTTTTTTAAATCCAGGCAGAATAGCAAGGCAGTTTAAGTAAGGTAATGGATTTTAACAATAAGGGGTATTTTAAACACAATGTTGCTGAGTTTAAAAAAGGAGACAGGGATAGAAATACAAGTCAATGAATGAGCAACACACCAATTCATTTGGGGGAGGGCACACAGAAGCACTGACACACACACCCTAAAACTGGATAGAGTGCACGCATACAGCACCAGCTTCACCTGCTGGATAAAACAATGGACTCTTTATTTTTTTTTTCAGTAAGTATACCTGCCCTAAGAAAAAGTGGTAGAAAAAACATTTTGAACAAATTTTCCCCCATTTTCTTTTCTTTTTTAAAAAAAGGAGGCACTGTATAATAGAAATAATGCACCCCAGGGTGTATGTCATGCTGGGATAACGCCATGCCTCAGCTGTTGGATGCACTCAGCCTGTGGCCTTGTGCCCAAAGACCCGAGGCATAGCATTATCCCAGCATGACCCTGTTGTTCATTATTCCTTTATTTTCTTTCGCCAGTTTTTTTATCCAAGGACAAAACCTCATTTGAAACCCTGGTTAAACTTTATTTTAAGTGCTGCTTAAAGGAGATTTACCGGCCCCCCCCCAGATAAAGCAGTGACCACTGCAAAGATCGTGGATTTCGTACCCCAGTCCCCCCTGCAGACACCATATTCATTGCATTATAGCATTGCTCTATTTTCACAGGCATTGCCTAAATGCTATGTGTATGCCATGAATGCACATATCATTTAGGTAAAATTTGTGAAAATAGAACCAGGCATGGGAGATACAGAGATTATTAAATGTTCGTACATAAGTGCAGACTACTGGAAGGGGCAATGGCACATCATCATATCATGTTGTTAGCAGCCGATCTTGGGGGTTGAGATAGAAAATGCTGGCTGGTACCAGAGCCTTATCAGATTTTATGAGTGTTCAGGTATTTATACGTTGCAATGAATATTGTGCCTGCAGGGGGAATCAGGGTACTGAAGCCCCGATATGTGCAGCGGTGGGAGTAAATCTCCTTTATCTGTGCCGTTACTAAATTGCAGTTGCAATGTAGTTGCATGCAACAAACATGTACCTAAACTGTAATTACACTGTTGCATGTAATTAATGATTAAGTTCATTAAACACACAGTTGCAATGAAGTTTAACCAAAAACTTTAACAGATCTCTTTTTCTGCTATTCATTGCTCTTTTCTCCTTGTTTGTGGTCAGTCAAATGTTATGCTTAACACCTTGTTTACATTTGTAATTAACAAAGAACTGTATTTCCAAACTAATGTATCTTTTATAAATTTTTCTTTTGGGATCCCTTCTGTTGGTATTTCCCTGAAATGGTACGTTCGAGCAATATTAAATGGTATAATGGCTTGTTTCCCATGCATTTTTAGGACTATATGAACAGAAGTGTGGATTACACTTCGAGGATTAACGATAAACTTGGTAGGGTCGTTAGAGCCTGGCCTTTCAGGCTCACAATACACATGTTGCAAAATATTGTGTTCATGGTCATTCACTTCAGAAACAGCCTTCCATGTCTCAGAAGGAAAGGTATTATTTTCATCGTACATACTTATAGGACATACATGACTTTTAACACGAAATATATCAACATCTGGCATTTCCTTAGCAAGAAACTCCATCATTTCACTCCAGTTGTGGTGTTTAACAAGAAAAGTTACTTCATCTGCATCATTTAGGATAACAAACTTACTTTTGTACATATTTCTGTACAGGCAATCATGCATGGTAGCAGTCTGGCCATAATAGTGGAGTTCTCCTCCATGATCAGGAAATAGCCATCCCTTGGAAACATTAAGAAATGAAGTAATTGGCAAGGGAATCACCTTTGCAAAACCTGTTTTTTGGTAATACTGTAGCACCTTGTCCATCTCTGAACTACAGTTAGTCTTATACAAAACGACTTGTTGTGCTCCCAGAATCCTGTATATTTCCATAGTCTGTACAAACTGCAGGACCGTATTGTATCCTCCAAACATAGCAGGAAGGCAGACAGTGAAGTTATAATCAAAACTTGTGGGTTTATGCTGCTGCCATGCCTGCAGATTTTGAATTTCTAGAAATTGTAAGTATGCTAATGATTGGTTTTGAGTCACTGCACTGATTGACACATACTCTGGTGTACAGTTACTGGGTAACTTGCATTGGAAATCTGTTGTCTCATATGGGAAACCAAAGTGATCAGAATGAATGACAACATTGGCTTTCACAGAGAGTAAAGTTCTATTGCAGTAATACTGACAGTAGTAGTTTTCTGTTTCATATCGATTTGAAATACCAATAACAACAATAACTGGTGTCTCTCGAGAATCCAAGTAGGCTGAGATTACAAATGATTTTGTGTTCTCCACAGGAGTGATGGTGTTTCTTGCCAAGATGCCTTCAAAGTTTGCTACTTCTGCTACGTTAATTGGTGCAAGCATCCATGTAGGAAGTACATTCAGGTACAGTAAAATAAATATAACAGTGATCAGAACAGAAATCTTTGTCACCATCACCAGCTTAGTCAAGCGGTTCCCAGTTATGAATGCCATGTCTTCTGGGTTCTTAATGTAACGTTCCAAAATAGCAGATAGTAAAAGCTGTGCCGCTTCAGTGACTCTAGAAACATAAAATAAAACAGAAATGTCATGTTTTCAAAGTTCTGTAATCTATGAATACAGCAAAAACTTGAAGTAGGTAAGATAGTCCAACCTGCTCAGAGATTTGCTTCTATCACTGACACATTACACATTTTCAAGCCCCCCTACAATGCTCTTTAGCTTGCTCTTGTATGAAACATTAGTGACACCAAGTAGTCCACACAGTATATTGAGGTGATCCAATGCGTGGATAATTGCCTTTGTTTCAGGATTATGAATTATGCCTTTTTTTCCCCCTCATTGTAAGTTAATGAGTGGGGCTGTGGCATGTGAGGACCTCTTATACAGCAAAGAGGTCATCACTTGTATCAGCCTAGGACTGCATCTGCACTCACATCTAAAGTTCTAAAATCTGTCAACAGCTTTTTTTATTAACTCTTATCAGTCTGCACAGTGCACAGTACAAGCTAGCAGGCAGGAGCCAAACAAACAAAACAAAAGGGGCCATTCCTACTGGTAAACATGCATTTGTTGATGCTGAATGCTTGCATGTTGTGTCAGGTAGGTTTCATCTGTGTTGCAGAGAATGATGAAGGTAGAGGAGTATTGTAGTGAAGGAGAGAGAGAGAGAGAGAGAGAGAGAGAGACAATTTGCAATGAAGTCAGTGAGTAGTACAGTAATGTTTGCCTATGTCATGTATCTTCATTTCTGAAATTAAACATTTTTGTGTGACTCTGCGCTCGCTACTATCAGGAACGTGTGTGTGTGTGTGGGGGGGGGCTAACACACCATAATGCATCCACAGTATGAATTTAATACATAGGGCCCAGTTCCAGAACAGTTACTCATGTCGCAAAGTGACTTGTGCCAAACAAAATGATGCAAGTAGCACGTTGCATCATGCATTACACCAATTGGTATTCCAGAATGCAGCCTGCACCAGAGATGTGCTACACCACCGGTTATACCATATATCCCTTGCGACATGGCACAAGGGGGTTTATGGCAGCATTTATGCCAGATTCCAAGAGGGTGGCTATCTGAATAGCAAATGTGCTATTCCAAGACAGCCCCCGGAAGACTGTGGTCTAAGTACACTTAGACCAGCTATTAGCTGGTCTAAGTGTACTCTACATCCGGGGACGGGGGAGTGCACCTCTGTGCCTGGTGTCCCAAAAACCACTCTCCTATGGTCCCACATAGGTGCCCCCACCTGGCCCTCATTGGCATGGAAGTCCTTTATGGGCTGCTGGCACCTTCATGCCCACATCCCTGATTATTGCTCCACAGGGCAGTGTACATCCCCATGCCCCGATCCCAACATACCACTACCGGCATGCATGCAATGCCATGCAAGCCCTCAAAGTCCAGTGGCCCCCCTCACCCCCATCCATCTGTGCCAGTCCACATCCACCTCCCCACCTAGCTGTGCCAGTCCACCCCCCCACACCCATTACCAGTCAGTGACTGGCGCAACCCACCGCTCACCTCCACGGCCAGCCACAGACTGCCCTCCATCTGAGTGCATACTACTGTATACAATATGAGCTCAATAACTGATGGAACATGTACTGTCTACAGTAGTACACACTCCAAGGGAGCATTGCTGGCTGCTAGCCATGGAGGTGAGAGGTGGGTATGCCAGCTGCCGACAGGATTTGGGGGTGTGTGGGTAGACAGGCTGGGTGAGGGAGTGGGGAGCATGAACAACTAGAAACTCTAGCACTCACCACCTCTAATAATAAAATGAACACTTGGCTACAAAAAATATAACAAGTTTATTACAGCAAATTTAAAAATCACAGCGTCATTTTTACCTTTGTTGTAATAAACTTGTCATATTTTTTTATAACCAAGTGTTCATTTTATTATTAGAGGAAGTGAGTGCCAGAGTTTCCAGTTGTTCATTTGTACTTTTCATTCTGAGCACCTCTGTCCCAGTGTTGCCCTTTTCTGTGTTATTATGAGTGGGGGCATAAATAGCCCTGCTGGCCATTGCCATGCTGTAGTGGAGTGGGTCTTTGGCTTGGGCCTTACCTGTCATGACTTGCGCTCTGTTGGAGGGCATTACTATAGTTTGTGGCACCCAGTTCAGTTGCGTCCTTTCTTTGGCGCAAAACTGGAGGTGCCACAAGTCACAGGACATAGTCGCCAGGGACTCTGCCTGTTCTGGAATCAGGTGCAGGGTCCCCAGCATATCGGCATATGTCACAACTTGCAAATGCTGGCGAGTTGCAACATCTGTCTTGGAATTAGGCCCATAGAATCAAAAAATAACCACAACAGAAGATATTTTTTTAACCATAACTAGTGTTGTCCATTTTATTGACTTAAGTTATTTATTGCAAAATAAGTACTGAAAATTGTTTGAAAATATCTGGGGAGATTCAAAATAGAACAATGATGAATCCAGGAATATATGAAATACATTATGTCTACAAAACAATATGACAGAACATTTCTGCCAACTGACAAATGCAGTTTTAAAATGCAAAGGGGGAAGATTTAGCATTGATGGGCATACCAAATATACTTTTTACCTACCTGGCTGGTCAGTTTTGTAAGAAACCTCCGTATGACATGGGATATTTTCACGGAATCCAGATGTGAAGCCCAACAAATAAATTCTTTGGACGCATCAGTTTTTCAGAAGGACGTGTTTGTGCCAAAACTAGAGTACTTGAGACAAAAACTGAAGGACTAGGTAACTCACGACCCCTAACACTGGAAAATACGGTCCAAAACCTGAAGGGTGACAATAGTGACATATGTTATGTTTGACAAAGTCAGTACAATATCCATGCAAGTCATAAGCAGTGAGAGGCTGTTATGCACCACCCTTCATAATACCACAATATTATTTTTTTTAAGGAATTTTCTTTTGTGAATTATTTACCTACTAACCCAGTTATGATCTAACGCATCAGTTTCAGTGGGGTTCTATTTCTACCCAGCTGTGCTACTGGAAGAACTGAAGCAAATGGCGATCAAGGACTTACAGAAGGTCACACACTGAGCAACTGGCTGTGGTGGAGTTTGAACCTTTGCTGTCCTGTTGATTCATAACCCAGTGCTCTGATCACTAGGTCATATAGCATGCCAAGGTATAGGTGGCAATATCTATATAACATTTCACAAAGTGTGTGTGTGTGTGTGTGTGTGTTTGTGTGTGTGCCAGTGACCAGCAGTAGAAGGCTGTCATGGATCTCTTTTTGGAAACTGCAGTACCAGCAATTAATTAATTCTTGTGGCATCAGGGGTCAGACCAGGGTCTGGAGCATTCTTCCACGTTATTATTTCTTTTTGTTCCGAGCCCCTCTCTTCTGGACCCATCCATCAGCCGCCTTTATGCCCAGGCTTATCCCCCTGGGCAGGGCCACCAAGGGGACTTCCCAATCCCTAAGGACATCATGGGCATGTCCTAGATTACCCCCAGATCAGGGCCACAAGAGCGGGACTACCCTGGTGGGCTTTGGAGGCAGTGGATGGTGGAGCTGGGTCGTCATTCTGGAGGTCATAATTTTCTGTTGCTTGTTTCCCTGGGGGAGGGAATGCGCAATGATGTCTAGCATCCACCCTGCCCCCCTGACAAACTAACACCAGTTGCTGCAGTGTTCCTGGCCTCTTCCAGGGGTCTGTCAAGTGCCAGATGTTCTTCCCCTCCCTCCCCCTGAGAAGGAGAGCAGACCCCAGGATGCTCAATCCTTCTCCCACAGCCAGACCTCTGAGTCCTTGGGTCTGTTTCCAAACCCTGATCATTGGAGTCACAAGTGGAAATCTAACCACTGCGCCTGCAGGCCATCCTTCTTCCACATTATAAATGCACCCTGCAGCTAAGCAAAGGAGTCACCTTTGCTTAGCTGCTGGGCTTGACAGAGGGTGACAGGGGTAAATGGAAAATGGACAAGGACAATAAGAGCAGGGATGGGGCAAAAAGGATAAAGCCAACATTAAATGGAGGGCAATGAGTACCAATGCCCATAGTCTTGAAACAAGCTTCCAGAGCTAGTAGCCTGATGGAAGTGGAACACTTGGATATTGTGGCAGTCACAGAAACATGATACCGGAGAACCATGACTGGGATGTCAACATACCAGGTACACAATCTACAGAAGGGGCAGGAGGGTAAAGAGGAGGTGGAGTAGCTCTCTATGTAAGGAAAGGATCAAAGTAACAGAACTAAAAGTAAAGGGGAGGAGACAGAGGAACTCTGGGTCACCTTGGAGACAGGAATAGCAACACAATCCACACAGGGTTGTATACAGACCCCGTCTCAAGGGAGGAAATGGACAAGAAAATGATAGGCGGCATTCTCAAAATGGCTGAAAAAGGGAGATACTGTCGATGGGGGACCTGAATATGCCAGATGTTAACTGGGCAACATGGACTGCAGCCACATCCAAGAGCAGGGTCATTCTCGATGCCCTACAGGAGCATGCCTTAGACAGCTAGTGGTGGAACCCACTCGGGAGGGAGCAATATTAGACCTGGTACTATCAAATGGAGAGAGGATCACAAACTTAGAAGTCAGTAGACACCTGGGAACAAGCGACCACTGCACAGTGTGCTTCACAATAAACACAACCATGGAGACAAGCCATACAAATACAAGGATACTGGACTTTAGAAGGGTTGACTTTGGCATAATGGGTGAATACCTGAGGAATGCATTAGCAAATGGCCAGAAAGGAGGGTGGAAGAACAAAGGGAAAAATCAAACTGCCATCATGGAGGCAAAAGCCTTTCTGTGAAACAAATAAAGAAAACAAAGCGGAATAAAAACCACTATGGCTCTGAAAAGTGTCAGGAAGGTTAAGAAGAAAAAGGCTGCATTCAAAAAGTATAAGGAATCACAGACTGAGACGACGGGAACTGTATCAATTAAAGCAGAAAGAAGTGGGAAGGCAGTCAGAAAAGCAAGAGCCCAAACCGAGGAAAGGATAGCCAACTCAGTTAAGGAGGGGATAAAACCTTTTATAGGTACATTAGGGAACATAGAAAGGTTAAGGGAGGGATAGGAAGATTAATAAAGGAGAGGGAGGTGGGCAGAGGAGACAGTGAAAAGGCAGAGATAATGAATGTATACTTTGCTCAGTATTCACAAAAGAAGAAGGGGGTTACCTAAACCAAACAGTAGAAGCACTCTGGATAGTGGGGTTGATACCAGTCCATTTAAAGAAGAAGAGTACTGAAAAACTTCTAAAACTCAAAGGTGGACTAAGCAATGGGGCCTGGCGGGATTCACCCTAGAATCCTAAAAGAGCCAAGGGAGGACCTAGTGACACCACTAACCACACTTTTTAACAAATCATGGGAAGATGGGGTGGTACCTGAGGACTGGAGGAGGGCCGATGTGATTCCCCTTCACAAAAGTGGGAGCAAGGAAGAAGCAGGAAACTACAGACCTGTTAGTTTGACCTCAGTGGTGGGGAAAATGATGGAATCACTTCTGAAAGAAAGAATTGTTGAGTACCTAGAGGGCAGCGGAGCACTGGACCCAAAGCAGCATGGATTCACAGCAGGAAAGTCATGTCAGACAAATCTAATCAATTTCTTTGACTGGGTGACCAAAGTAATAGACCAGGGAGGGGCTGTGGATATGGCCTACCTAGACTTTAGCAAGGCATTTGACACAGTCTCGTACAAAAAAGATTAATAATCAAGTTAACCAGCCTGGGAGTGGGTCCCAGGGTGGTAGGCTGGGTAGAAAACTGGCTGCACAACAGGACACAGAAGGTAATAGTGAATGGAACACATTCTGAAGAAAGGTGGGTTACTAGTGGAGTAACTCAGGGCTCAGTACTGGGTCCAGTCCTCTTTAATGTCTTTATAGGTGACATTGCAGAGGGTCTGGAAGGAAAGGTATGCATCTTTGTGGATGACACAAAGATCTGTAACAGAGTTGATACACAAGGGGGGGGGGGTAGAAAGGATGAGAAGGGACTTGGCAAGGTTGAAGGAATGGTCAGACATATGGCAACATAGATTCAATGCAAAGAAGTGCAAAGTAATGCACCTGGAAATAAAATCAGAAGAAGAGTACACAATAGCAGGGAGGTACTAACAACAACAATAATGGAAAGGGATCTGGGTGTAGTCATATCAGATGACCTAAAGGTGGGTATGCAATGTGAGAAGTCAGTAGGGAAAGCCAGGGGGATGCTGGGATGCATAGGGAGGGGCATCACAAGTAGAAAAAGGGAAGTGGTTGTCCCTCTATACAGACAGTTGGTGAGACCCCATCTGGAGTACTGCGTGCAGTTCTGGAGACCTCATCTATGCAAGGTCATAGACAGGATGGAAGCAGTCCAGAGGAAGGCAACTAAAATGGTGCAGGGTCTACATCAGAAACCATATGAAGAGAGACTGAGAGAGCTTAATATGTATACCCTTGATGAAAGGAGGGACAGGAGGGACATGATAGAAACTTTTAAGTACCTCAAGGGAATCAACAAAGTCCAGGAGGGTAGCATCTTTCAGAAAAAGAGATGTGTAAGAACAAGGGGGCACAATTTAAAGTTAGAGAGGGGACAGCTCAGGGGTAATGTGAGGAAATTCTTTTTCACGGAGAAAGTGGTGGACACATGGAACCACCTTCCTGGAGAGGTTGTGGGGTCTAAAATAGTGGAGGAATTCAAACATGCATGGGACAGACATAAGGCAATTATAGTGGGGGGTTGTAGGAAATAGGTTGTTGGTTAACTAGAATCTGCAGCTTATCCAGTAGGTAGGGAAATGGGCAGACTGGGTGAGCCAAGTGGTCATTATCTGCCGTCAAAGTCTATGTTTCTATGTATACTCCACCAGCTCTTACTGCTACTGAATTTGGAGTTTTGACCTCTTCCTCTACTCATTACCTCCAAGATGTGTCACTCAGCTCAAATCCAAAGGGTCAACAGATGTATGTTGGTAAGCTGATGTCAAATTTCCCAAAGTATGTCAATCACGAGTGTTAGGCAGGCATCATATACTGGATTGACACTCACATACTGCAATACAAGTCATTCTAGTGAAGTCATGGCCTATAGCACACTGCTGCAGCAAAAATTAATGGCTTGTAGCTGAGTCAACGGTGAAACATTGTGGTTCACTTCTCCAGACTCATACCACATGCTTTCACACAGAGCACTAATTGCCCTGCTTATAAGGGGTGACAAACATAAGATTTGAGAGAAACATAGAAGTACTTAATGTATTTACCATCAGCTGATAATAGACAAATAAGACAGAAGTAAAGTTACAGTAATGTAAACAAATAGTTATTTTTGTTGACTCTGTTTATCACCCTGTCAACGGTGGTGGACATACCCCTTATCAGCACCTGTATCATTCTCCTGGCATCCCCCTCAAGGCCATCTTGCTGGGTGGCCCATAGCCTGCCCCCTATTGCAGCACTCCCCTGAGAAGGTGGGGAGAGACTGAGATTTACCAGAGTCCCAGTCTGAGGCTTATGTCTGGGGTGTCATTCGGGAGGCAGGCTAGGGGCATCACAGAGCTCCATGACCCAGAGGTTTTTGGTTTGGCTTCCCCTAGGAGGCATGGACATGCAATGATGTCAGCACAGGATGGGTGCACTCCCGCACCCATTCTATAGATGTAAGCCATCACCCCCACATGTGTTAGGCGATCCCAGCTGCTGGATTATCCAGTCTCCACTGAGTGTCACTAGTATGCAAAGGAACAACAACTCTCCTCCTCAGAAGTGGAGAGCTGTCCATGGCATGCTCATTCAACCTCCCCCTGGCTGATCCTCTAATGCACCGTGCTTGCTTCTGAACATGGGTTGTCAGCACTGCAGGCAGTAATGCTACCGCTGCACTGGCAGGTTGGCCACAAAGAGTTCTTATACTAAGATTCTTAGTCCAGCTAATATATTGAAGAATTTATAAACAAATCCCCTCTGGCAATACTATTAACAAGACAGCTGAAAGTAATCAGAATTGTTTTGTGTTTGAGGCTCCATGTGATAATGATGAAAAAAGAACAGCGATTTCAAACACAACGCGTGCACATCACGAAAAACAAAAACAGAGATGTGCACTACAGCCCCTTACAGTAACAGCTACCTGCATTCTCCAAACTTAAAATAATCAACTCCAGGGAGGGGGTTGATACTGGAGAAGAGGGGCAAACTCAGGAGTGGGCTACATTGAGAAACAGATGTCGGAAGGGGGAGAACATAGGGGGGAACAATGTCGGGAGGGTGGAGTAAGGTGACAAAATACTGGACACGTATTACAATAGTTTATATTTTCATAATATAGAAAACAATTCTATGCCTACAGCCAGTCCTGAATCTGGGTTGTCTGACACAAAGTTAGTTACCTTAACCACCACAACAGATGACCAGCTTGGTTAGAGCCCAATAAACAAACCCACACATACTCCTCCAGCTATACACTGAAACTATGCACTCAAATTCACTGTGCTAGTAATGGCACATAGCTATTAATAGCACATAGCCATTTTTACTTTCGCTATTTTCACATCACTCAAATTACCTCACTCAAAAGTACTCACTCTCATGATGGGATACCGTGTTGGATTATCTCATGTTGTGTGTGGTGTGTGTTGAGAATTTTACTCAATGGCCACCTGGGTAGAGATGCCATCCTTGTTTTTAGTCTCTTTACTGATTCTACCTGCCCCTGACTTCAGCACCTCCTGCCACAACTGTTCCTGTTCCAGATTTTGCAGTAAAAAAAGGAGAGCATGGCATGGTCAGTCTGCTGCCCTAACATGACCTCCCCTTCCCCATAGGGTAAAAGAGTAGGAAAACCTGTCACCAACTCCAGAGGATCCCAGCAACACCATGTTCCTATTCCAAAATAGAAAATACAAATTATATTGAAATGTGATCCCCAGAGAGACAAGAACTAGAAGTAGAGATAAAAGAGGATAAGGAGGGAAACCGGCTCCTAACTTGCAGCCCTCTCCCAACTGTTCTGATGTATGTATTTATTTCTTGTATTAATATATTTTTTTTAAATTAATCAGTCAGATAGCTTCCCCGTTCCCAGTAAACCCATTTCTTTCCTATTGCCAAAGTGCCCATGACTCTGGCTAGGGCTACTATTTTTTTAGCCTCCGCATGGTGGAGGTGAACAAAACTCAAGTATTATTAATGCTGATGGCTATAGTACTCACAGGGAGGGACAGAGCACACACAGGTCCAGTCTAACCACAGCTTAAAGAGCTGGTGACATGTTCAGGAGAACTTTAGCAAAACCCACTATTTAACCACAGTCGAGCTTGTATTTCCCAGTAGTGCTGTATTCATCCTCCACATTATTTATTACTGAGGTCATTTGTATGAAAACAGGATCTTTGCTCCTGAAGATTTTGTCTATTCCTGCAGCATTCTCCTTACCTGAAGCCATAGATCACTGCTTGTGACCTAACCGTTACTCCCATGGCAACAGATTGTGATGTCACAACAGAGAATTATGACTTAAAGAAAGGAGTAAGCTACAGAGGCAGATGGACTCTAAAGGAACTCTAAGGGATAAAGACCATATAATCATGCAAATTTCCATAGTAATAAATAATGGGGAGGAAACATATATAAAATATAAATGGAATCCGGCCAGAACTGTACCTAATTCTTATGTTGTTAACATTTTATTGGAGGTGTCAATAGCTCTTTAAGCCTTTAATTCCCAAACCAAAACTCAGGAGGCCTGAAAAAAATTCACCACACAGACATCATCCTTCATTCCACTAACCAGTCCTCTGCCTTGAGTCCTAGCCTGTCCTGCCTCCCATGGCATCACAGTTGGAAGCCAGTCAGACTTTGATTTGTCTGTTGGAAGCTGAGAACCTTGCTACACTGCAAAGAACTATAACTCCATTTAGGACCTGGAAACCTGGTAAGGCATAATATTGTTGGGAACTTGTTAAGAAGGGGAGCTACACTTTCTACAAAAAGTTTAATTTTTTTTCCTTATTGGCATTAAGCAGAGAATTGCAGGATTCCGTTAAAATTGTAGTAATTTTATAACCAGAGGGAGTAAGATACAACTGAATTTGCTTGATTGCTGGGGTTGAGACCTAAGATTTGGAAGGATATTTTTGCAACATTTTAAAAGTGTCCTGCTGGCTGAGGAGTGGGTTCATTTTTATCCCTGGACTCAGCAGAGTGGTTTGTGTAGGAGAAGTGGTCTAGTAAATTGTGGTGTTAGTTGAATTACTATAAAGGGCAGTACTCACCAGGGTGGTGGAGCAGTTGTGTATTTGATTGTTTCTAACAGTCACCAGTGGCTGTGGACTACCCACCACCCTTCCCACACCCACACCCCCAGGCATGGCATTTCCTTTATAGCCACAGTTCTGACATCACTTCCTCAACAGGTTTTGGGGCAGAACTGTCATATTCTTAATAACCCAGCACAGTGCAGAAAGAGTAGGTACACACCACAAATAATAATAAAATATATACTGTATATATATATATCACATATTGTATATTATAAGGGAGAGGGACATGTGGGGAGTGGTGCAATGCACTGGCTGTGGGGCAGCAGTTTTCTGGGAGACATTCTGGAAACTGCATTGCTGTCCTATTTGCACGCAACTGTCAGCTCTGAGGGAGGAGGTTGACAACCTCCAGGCTGAACTAGCAAGGACTAAGAAGGCCTCCCCCACCCAAAGAGCACCACTGCCACAACCACTGCCTCAGAGGTTGCCAAGTATGAAGAGCAGTTGGACCACAGTGGGTTCTAGGAGGGTGAGGGTGGTGGACCAGAGGCAAAACCCCCTAGTTGTACCTCTACACAAATCATATGCCATTCTGGCAGAACAAGGTTCCTCTATGATGGCAACCTCAGTGGAGACCCAGAAGAATGCTGAGGACATCCACAAGGGAGACCCACAAAAGGGTGGCAAGGGACACCACAGGGGAATGAAACAGCTTCTGATATGGAACTCAATTGTTGGGGGGGTAAAACTGGGGAAGGGAGAGGAGAAGGAGTAAGGTGCCTGCCTGGTGCCATGGCTTGGAGGGACAGGAAGCAAATCCTCAGGATTGTAGAAGCAGCATCACAGGAGAGGGAACTAGATATCAATGTCCACCTTGGGACAAATGACCTAGCTAGGTATGGGATCAGTGCAGTGCAGAATGAATTTGTGGAGTTCGGGAGGGGCCTCAGACAGGTAGCAAGCACAGTAACCTTCTCAGAGGTGCTGCCAGTCCATGGCAGGAGTGAGGCTAGGGTACTGCACACCATGCAGTCTAATGAATGGTTGCAAAACTGGTGCACAGCACAGGGCTTTGGCTTCATTGGGGACTGGGGGTCCACCTAGAGAGATAAAAGTCTATACTGGCACGATGGTCTGCATCTGTCCATGAAGGGAACCAAATTCCTAGGTGACAGGTTTAAATACTTCCTTGGCAAGCTTTTAAACTAGCCAAGGGGGGAGATGCTGATAAAAGGCAGGACATTTCAAGCCTCCTCCCACAAAACATGGCAGGTAGTAAGGTAAACACTGAGGTACAGAGCTCAACACAGGGCAGGACAGGGGTAAATGGAAAAATAGACAAGGGCAATAAGAGCAGGGATGGGGAAAAAAGGATAAAGCCAACATTAAATGGAGGGCAATGAGTACCAATGCCTGTAGTCTGGGAAACAAGCTTCCTGAGCTAGCAGCCCTGATAGAAGATGAACAATTGGATATTGTGCAGTTACGGAAACATGGTACACAGAGAACCATGACTGGGATGTCAACATACCAGGGTACACAATCTACAGAAGGGACAGGGAAGGTAAAAGAGGAGGTGGAGTATCTCTATACATAAGGGAAGGGATCAAAGCTACAAAACTAAAAAGTAAAGGGGGAGGACAAGAGGCACTCTGGGTCACCTTGGAGACAGGGAATGGCATCAACGTCCGCACAGGGGTTGTATACAGACCCCCGTCTCAAGGGGAGGAAATGGACAAGAAAATGATAGAGGAAATTTTCAAAGTGGCTGAAAAAGGGGAGATACTGTTGATGGGGGACCTGAATATGCCAGATGTTAACTGGATGACAGGTACTGCAGCCACATCCAAGAGCAGGGTCATTCTCGATACCCTGCAGAGGGCAGGCCTTAGACAGCTAGTGTTGGAATCCACTCAGGAGGGAGAAATACTAGACCTGGTACTCTCAAATGGAAAGAGGATCACAAATTTAGAAGTCAGTAGACATCTGGGAACAAGCGACCACTGCACAGTGTACTTCACAATGAGCACAACCATGGAGATAAGCCATACAAAAACAAGGATACTGGACTTTAGAAGGGCTGACTTTGGCAAAATGGGTGAATACCTGAAGAATGCACTAGCAAATGGCCAAAAAGGAGGGGTGAAGAACAAAGGAGAAAAATCAAAACTGCTATCATAGAGGCAGCAAGCCTTTGTATGAAACAAATAAAGAAAACAAAGCAGAGTAAAAAACCACTATGGTTCTCAAAAGAGGTGGCAGGGAAGGTTAAGTAGAAAAAGGCTGCATTCAAAAAGTATAAGGAATCACAGAAGGAGCATGACAGGGAACTGTATCAATTAAAGCAGAAAGAAGTGGGGAAGGCAGTCAGAATAGCAAAGGCCCAAACTGAGGAAAAAATAGCCAACTCAGTTAAAAAGGGGGATAAAACCTTTTATAGGTACATTAGGGAGCATAGAAAGGTTAAGGGAGGGATAGGGAAGATTAATAAAGGAGAGGGGAGGTGGGCAGAGGGAGACAGTGAAAAGGTAGAGTTACTGAATGAATACTTTTGCTCAGTATTCACAAAAGAAGATGAGGAGGAGTTACCTAAACCAGGCAATAGAAGCACTCTGGGTAGGGGGGTTGACACCAGTCCATTCACAGAAGAAAGAGTCCTGTAAGAACTCCTAAAACTCAAGGTGGACAAAGCAATGGGGCCTGATGGGATTCACCCCAGAATCCTATAAGAACTAAGGGAGGACCTAGTGATGCCACTGACCACGCTTTTCAACAAATCATGGCAGGATGGGGTGGTACCTGAGGACTGGAGGAGGGAAGATGTGATTCCCCTTCACAAAAGTGGGAGCAAAACAGAAGCAGGAAACTATAGACCTGTAAGTTTGACCTCAGTGGTAGGGAAAATGATGGAACCACTTCTGAAAGAAAGAATTGTTGAGTACCGAGAGGCCAGCGGGGCACAGGACCCAAAGCAGCATGGATTTACAGCAGGAAAGTCATTTCAGATGAACTAATTGATTTCTTTGACTGGGTGACCAAAGTAATAGACCAGGGAGGGGCTGTGGATATGGCCTATCTTGACTTTAGCAAGGCATTTGACACAGTCCCCCAGAAAAGATTAATAATCAAGTTAGCCAGCCTGGGAGTGGGTCCCAGGGTGGTAGCCTGGGTAGCAAACTGGCTGCACAACAGGACACAGAATGTAATAGTGAATGGAACACTTTCTGAAGAAAGGGAGGTTACTAGTGGAGTATCTCAGGGCTCAGTGCTGGTTCCAGTCCTCTTTAACATCTTTATAGGTGACATTGCAGAGGGTCTGGAGGGAAAGGTATGCCTCTTTGCAGATGACACAAAGATCTGTAACAGAGTTGATACACAAGAGAGGGTAGAAAAGATGAGAAGGGACTTGGCAAGGTTTGAGGAATGGTCAGACATATGGCAACTTAGATTCAATGCAAAGAAGTGCAAAGTAATGCACCTGGGAAACAAAAACCCAGGAGAAGAGTACACAATAGCAGGAGAGGTACTAACAACAACAAAAATGGAAAGGGACATGGGGGTAGTCATATCAGATGACCTAAAAGTGGGCAAGCAATGTGAAAAGTCAGTAAGGAGAGCCAGGGGGATACTGGGATGCATAGGTAGGGGCATCACAAGTAGAAAAAGGGAAGTCGTTATCCCTCTATACAGACAGTTGGTGAGACGCCATCTGGAGTACTGTGTGCAGTTTTGGAGACCTCATCTACGCAAGGACATAGACAGGATGGAAGCAGTCCAGAGGAGGGCAACTAAAATGTTGCAGGGTCTGCAGCAGAAACCATATGAAGAGAGACTGAGAGCTTAATATGTATACTCTTGATGAAAGGAGGGACAGGGGGTCATGATAGAAACTTTCAAGTACCTCAAGGAATCAACAAAGTCCAGGAGGGTAGTATCTTTCAGAAAAGATGTGTAAGAACAAGGGGTGCAATTTAAAGATAGAGGAGGGGCTCAGGGGTAATGTGAGAAATTCTTTTCACAGAGAAGTGGTGGATACATGGAACTGCCTTCCTGAGGAGGTCATTGGGTCTAAAACAGTGGGGAAATTCAAACATGCATGGGACAGACATAAGGCAATTATAGTGGGGGGGTTGCAGGAAGTAGGCTGTTGGTTAACTAGAATCTGCAGCTTATCCAGTAGGTAGGGAAATCGGGCAGACTGGGTGGGCCACGTTGTCCTTATCTGCCGTCAAAGTCTATGTTTGTATGTTTCTATGTTATCATCAGATGATCAGACACCAAGCAAAAACTAGAGAAAACAGCTTTTTAAATTGCTTGTCCAATTCCTTTGGCTGCTGCACCTTTAACTGACCTGACATTTGTGTAGAGTGAGAGAAAGATGTCCCCTGTGTCCATGCTGCCTGTGTTTCCCTTTTGAATAGATGCTGCTGCATAAATTCCCTGGCTCAATCCTGCTGCCTCACCACTGGCTTGCTGCCACACTTTGTTAAAGAGTACCAACCATAACCTCACCATTGAGTCACCAACTGACTATACACAGCATGCCCCTCACCACTGAACATGTACCAGGCTAATTGGAAAGGAATTGGATCAGCCAATATGACAGCAGGGCCGATGATTTTACACTGATGCCTCTAGCTACACCCTTTCAAGTTCACCGATCAAATGTTTAACTGGCATTGGTGTTCCTCCATAATAAAGGAAATATTAAACAAGTAAATTAGTTGAACAGAAAGAAAACCACATGGGGCTCCAACTTCCTGGCTTGCATGCTTAGTGTTGGTTAGTGTGCTCCTCCCCCACACTAACTTGGGTGCCAAACCAAGACTTGATCTAGTCTGATGCTGAAACAAAAAAAGTTTGATCAGCTTAACCTACACATCTGAGCAGTCTGAGTTCCCCTGGACTCTGCTTTTTGTGTACTCTGCAAAGTACTGTGTGTATGCCTACAGATGCCAGTGAGTTTCTTTTAATTTTTTTCAGTACTCATGAAATAGTTTTGCTCATGATTATTTTCCAACTTGCACGTACATCTGAGAATACATCAGAGGAAGACCAGTTTTTTGGACGTTATTATGAACTTCTGGGAAACACCCATTTCTATTACTTTGTCTAAACTTGAGGGAAGCAAGCTGGCTGATCATGAAGTCACTCAGCCCCTGGGAGGCTTAATGCAGATGAATGCATTGAGGTGCTCTCTCATGGGAGCATTTCAGTCCTTTCAGCTATTAATTTATTTATTAAAGTTTCAGAATTACAACCTTTGAGTCAGAGTCTATTTTGCAAAGGCTCCATGTCAAAACAAACAGACAGATTTCTTTATGACAAATTGAACATATTTCATAAATTAGGATAATACATTGGCCCTTTACATAAAGCTTTTGCCCAGCAAACAGTGACAAGTGTCATGATCAGAGTGCCTGGTCACTGGTCAGTCACTGTTGAGCCCACTACAGCTTGAGCTGCACTGTACCTGACAGTGACACACCTCTGAAATGCAGTTCTTTGTAACAAAATATTTGACTGCACATGCGTACACACACAAATATAAGAAAAGTTAATAGCACACTTGGAAAAAAGATCTTCCCAATAATATACATCGCTCTGCTCCCAATACGTCTCAGAATTAAAACTCATAGCACTGGCCTTCAGAAATCAGAGCAAATGGCCAGAATGTGTAGCAGTTTCTTATTTTAAATAACACTATGTCTACAGAAAGTGGACCCATATATTTAGTGTCAAAGAATGTTTCTGTCACATTAGTTCAATGATTTAATAGTTTGTGAGTCCAGAAATAGTTCTAACATTATTAAGAAGATCAGTAAACTTTTGCAGATCAAGGGTATATTTGAGTGTAAAAATCATAGCGCTATGTAAAATTCAAAGCAGTTGAAAGGTATGCCGGTCCACACTCCCGTAGAGCACTTATTTATTTATTGAATTTTGTTGACCAGGTACACCCACTAAGACTAGAAGTCACTTTTTCAGGGGCAACCCAGGAGTGGGGATACAGATGGTAACCAACTGAAACTGAACCAAATTATGCTGTTGTTGGTATTTCTAGTGAATGGAAGGAATTTGGCCAGGACACCAGGTAAATTTCCCCTACTCTTTTCAAGAAGTGCCATGGGATCTTTAACCACTTGAACACCACCAGAACAGGCAGATGGGATTTCTGTTTAATGTCTCATCTGAAAGATGGCACCTCGGGAGTTGCGCACCTGGGATGATTGGGACCTCATAACAAGGTTATCAGATCAAAGTTGACATTTCTTTCTTTTTTATAATTAAAAATGTATTGAATTTTAGTATAACAAACAAGAAAAACAATGTATAACATGAACCTGGCTAGAGTATTGCCCTTGGAGATACAGCTCTAGCATAAGGGAAAAGGGAATTTGTTTAACCAGGAAAGGCACACAGAGCCAAAGCTTGTTTCCAGGTTTGACCTGGGAGCACAAGGAAGATAAATGACTTGCTCAGGATCACACAGTATGCAAGTGGGGGCTGTGGGATTCAAACCCAGGTCTCCAGGTTTGCAGCTCAGAGCCCTAAATCTCAGCACTATAATGCCTATTATACAATTCCTTTATATAGTCTTAGTATAAGCAATAAGAAATGCTATAAACAGCTTTCAAGCAAGAAACAGTAGAACATTACAGCAAAAAAGAACAGTAATCTAACATAGCCAGACATATACCATAGTGGAACTAGGGTGCAATAGAAGTAACATATTGTGTTAACAGAAAGGAGTTTCAGGTGTAGCATTGCTAAAAATAAACAAGGGCTGGTGAGGAGATTATGTCCATGGTATCTGAATTACTCAGTAGGGAAGGGTGATAAAAGAACAAAAGGTTTAACATAAATAAGATGTTTCGGGGATATGAAAGGGCAGAGAGTTGACTTGTGGGTGCAGTTATTAATGCCAGAACAAATGGGGATGCCCATGTTAGATCAAAGAGGTACTGAACAAAAAGGGCCCTATACAGCTACTCCACTGGGAGAAGAGTGTGTGTGTGTGTGTGTGTGTGTTTTCTCTGCAGGCCATGTACTATGGGTGGCTGGTACAGTTCCAGGGGTTTTAACATGGCCAAAGAGGTATTGGGGGATATAACATCCACATGGGATGTTGCAATGCAGAGAGTTTAGTATGATCCTAATAGGGCCATGTAGGTGTTCATTTTATTGAGCATATGAAAACTCTACATTTCATGCTTTGGGAAACACAGTCTGAAAATTTGGGTCAATCCTCTTAATGCAGCTTGTATTTTTCTAGATGCAGACCCATGTCCTACAATCAGATAAGGCTGTGACATGGTATCTGTTGTATTACTCCGGTGGACTGCCGTTATTTTGTGGTTAAACATTTTTATTATCCAACCAAACACTTATAACAACATTTCCAAACATAACAGTAAGCATGTATTTTGCAATCAACCCCTTGCTACATAGGTAAATAACAGCACCCCAAACTAGAAATTGATTTATCAATGATGGTACTGGGGCATCAGGAAGCATACCATTCAATTGCATGGGCATGAGGCACTGAGCATTCTACAGTATATCATATATGAGTACGCTTTTAAGGTATAGCTGGGGACATTGAGATGTTATGCCATAACTTTCTCATTCTGCAAACCAACAAACTATACCTCTAACCCAACATAGAATAAGTAAGTTAACTGACTAATTTACATCTGTTCCTCTGAGAACCATGGGTAAGACACATAAGCAAGCACAGCTACAGATTAATACCATTAAGGGAGTTGTGAAAGTTGCTAAAGTTAGACAGTGTTCCAGAAGCTGCCAGCTGCCCTACAGCTAAGAGCCATTCCTGTATCTAAGGGACTTCGTGGGTCTGCCATCTGCATAAAATTAGCCCCTTTGCTGTCACTCCCGCTGCCGTGATCCAGTGTGCCTGAGGAGATAAACATTTTAGAAAAATGGAACAAATGAGTAGCTCATCCAGTTAAATACTGGTTTGAATCCTACCATGATGTTGGAGCTCAGGATGCTATCATTGATGTTCAAACCTAACATGAGATACAAAGCCACTAATCATGTTCTCATATTTGAATCCCATGAAGCAGTACAGATGTTTATTTATTTATTTATTTGGATTTTGGTAACCGGGTAAACCCACTGAGACCAGAGATCCCTTTTTCAGGGGCGAACCAGAATTAGTTACAGAAAAAGACATTTAGAAGCATTATTTACAGCAGTTATATTAGTTACACAAATATACATTAGCAACAGTATACAGGGGTCAAAATCAGGTTCACATTCAGGCTCAAGCATTATTTACAGTAGTTACATTAGTTACACAAATATTCATTAGCAACAGTATACAGGGGTAGAAATCAGGTTCACATTCAGGCTCTTATTAGAAATGCATGACATCGAGTTACACACCAATTAGTAGAGAATTTAGACAACAACAGAAAATTGACATCGTAGTTTTGGAGATACATCCAGGAAGAAGGGAGGTTCAAGGCAGTGCAGCGGAGATGAGACCTGGACTAGGGAGCTAACGGTTGCAGCCACAGAGACTGAGATTGAGAAGATATAGTTTGAGTCCAGACTTGAACTGGTTAACGGTGGGTGAGTCAGTCAAACTAGCTGGTAGGTAGTTCCATAGGTGGGAGTCAGAAAATTTGAAGGAACGTTTGCCTTGGTTGAGTGTATCCTAGGGATGTCCAGGGGGTGATTTACAGATGATCGCAGGGTTCAGATTTGTTCTTTGGGGGAGAGTAGTCCACTAAGATGGGGAGGGGAACCTAGGGTAGAGAACTTGAAGGCAAGGCAAGCAACGGGGTAGGCTAGTTTGTGCCGAAGAGTGGGCCAGTTTAGTTCCTTAAGCACTTCACAATGATGCCTCCTAGGAGAGGAGTTTGTGGCGAAGCGAGCCACTTGGTTATAGAGTAAGGAAAGTTTATTGAATTCTGTCTCACGGAGGAACTGCAATAGAGGAGCTCCATATAGGATGGAGGGGAGAAGATTGAAGCAGGCAATTGCTCTGAGTACAACAGAGGATAGAGAGTTCCCCAGATGGTAGATGAGGCCACGCTTTTGGTTAGTGCACTGGGTTATGGAGTTGATATGGTGTCTGTAGGTCATTTCTTGGTCAAGATGGATCCCAAGGAATTTGAAACTGGTCATGACCTCAACTCTTTTTCCTTGGTTTGTGCTGATCTGGAGCAGCTGACCTCTGTCAGAACCCAAGCGTCTAGAACCAAACAGTATGGCTTTGGTTTTTTCTTCATTGTGTTTAAGGGAGTTTTTGAAGAACCAGGCCTCAAGAGTTGAGAGGCTGTCCTACAGTTTTGTGGAGATGACACTAGGTTGGGGGTCACTTCAGTATATGACAGTGTCATCCGCATACAGAATGAGCTTGCTGAGGGAGCAGTTTCCCTCAATATTATTGAGGAAGAGTGAAAAGAGCAGGGGGCCCAGGATTGAGCCCTGGGGCACCCCAGCAGTGACCGATCTGGGTCCAGACTGTGTACCCTTCCAGCGGAATTTTTGGGTATGGTCACTCAGATAGCTCTTGAACCAGGAGAGTGAGTGGTGATCCAGTCCTAAGAGCAGGAGTTTGGAGAGAAGGAGATTATGGCTGACCAAGTCAAAGGCCTTGGATAGGTCAATGAAGAGGGCACCCATTGGGGAGACTTAGTCCATAGAGGCAAGGATGTCCGCAGTGAGCCGCATGAGAGTAGTGTCGGTACCATGGCCCTTTCTAAAACCATGCTGTACATCAGCCATGAGAAAGTGCTGCTCTAGGTAGACTTGTAGCTGGTTAGAGACTAGTCTTTCCTGAATTTTCCCAAGGGGACTGAGAAGGGAGATTGGTCTATAGTTTCCCAATTTGTCTTGGGACCCACTTTTGTAGACAGGGACAATGGTTGCTACCTTCCACATTGTTGGGACTGTTCCTTCCTGAAGCAATCTATTTATGAGTAGGGTGACAGGACGGGCAATAGCCGGGGCAGCAGCCCTCAGTTGGCGAGGTTCAAGCTGGTCATGGCCCAGGGAGGAAGAAGGGTTAATTTTGCATAGGAGAGGTAGTACCTCTGACTGATTGACCAGCTTTAGGTGGTCAAATCCCTCCAAAGAAACAAAGCTATTACATTTTCCAAAGTATGGATGATATGCAATGAATTAACACTAAAATTATGGAATTCTGGGAAGGATTTGTGCACATATAGGTGAATAGTATAGATCTGTTAGTAAAACTGGGAAATTGAAAGAAACTAAAGATAATCAGCATATTTTTTATAAAGATTTTTATTCTCCTTGGCTGACTGGGTCGCTTTTCAGCTTGTTCCAAGGGACCATAAGATAGCCTGAAATCGCTGTCCTCCTGGGAGAGGGGTATATCCAGATGTCCCACCCCTTGCCTCTCAGAGTAGAAGGGCAGGCTGTGGCACCTGGGGCAGGGCTTCCTGTAGCATGGTCCCCCTTCCATTATACACCTAGGTTTTCTCTCCCCAGGGCTATTGCAAACACAGAGGATGCATGTGCATGAAGGCATGCATGACTCTGGAACCACCAACCCTATCCACTAACCTAACTTTCAACTGCCACTCGAGCATTGACACTACCACCAGTCTCCAGCAGCTGGCAGCCAAGTGCTAGAATGACTAAGCACTCCTGTCTGGGAGAAGAGAGCTGCCAGACAGTCACTCAATCCTCTTGCATCTTCCCCCCCAGCCAATACATGGCAACCTGACCTTGTTCTGAATTCAGGTTGCCAACGTGTGAGAAGTAAGATGCTTTACAGCACCTCAACCCTCTGCACCACCTGGCCAGTTTACAAATCTGAGTCCCGATATTCAAAAATGTGCAAACTGGAATGCAAAAATTGGCACTCTGCCTTGCGATAGACCAGTGGCATAAAGATGCTTTATTCAGTGAAAAAGCATATCAGCACTATTCAACTGAATATAGAGTCATGTCGGCCCAGCACTAAACCACTTAGCACTGGGCAGACATGGCCCCTCAAAATAAGGCACCACAGTGGCTTTCACCAGGATTAAAGTTCTGATATTTAAGTGGACACGTGCAGCGGCTCGGCCTTCGCCTAATTGTCTGGCTTATACACTACCCTACGCACTTACACTCTTACTCTTACTCACTCTTATTCACTCCTAATATCTTCCTTCCCTCCCTCCTTCCTAAATAACCTACACCTTTCAGCCTTACTCACAGCTACTAACTCCCCTCTTCTTCCCCCACCTCACCTAAACCACCCCCCTACACACCTAATGTTTACTAGTCCACTCCTCCTCTACCCCCTATCTTCACTCTCCAACTTCTACTGTCAACTTGGTGCATCTCGCTTCAGCTTAAGTTCTGTTACTGGCACTCAAGTTCTGTTACTGGCACTTATGTAATTCATGTATTGCCCTCGATGTGTGCCCACGATATGTATACCCTGTCCTTGAAGATCATATTTTGTACTGTTCTCCTTATGGAACACGTTCAAATGTAATCCCACCCAACTATGTACATTATCTGTATTACTATACTGCTAAATTCAACTTTTGTATGTATACCTGCCTCCTCTACAACCCCTCCCCCAGTTCGCACCATGAGACGAGCATCTTTTTGCTCAGTGTGCCTTTCCTGGTGAAACATTTTTAATAAATAAATAAATAAATACATTTGGCATGCAAGGCACTAAAATGCAATTTGCATGCCATTTATGGGCTCATTTGTATGGGTAGGCTTGCAATTTAGCGTGGAACTACCCCCCCAACTTGCCCAGTTCCCTAGAGCTATCCATGGTGCTAGTAGCCCCCCACCAATCATTGCCTCAGTGCAGAATGGAAAAGTTCTCTGGTATCCAGTTGTAGTCCCCCAGCACCGATCACAGTTCTGTTGTAAATGTGAAATGTCCCTGGTGTCCAGTGGCCCCCAACTGATTGCCATCCAAATGTAAAATCAATTGTTTCCCTGGTGCTAGTGGTCCCCCCCAATCGTTGTCCCGATGTAAAATGTTACTTTTTCCTGGTGCTAGTGGTCCCCCCCAACCAATCACTGTCCCAATGTAAAATGCTACTTTTCCCTGGTGCTAGTGGTTCCCCCACTGATCACTATCCCGATGTAGATTGTTAGATTTTCCTGGTGTCCAGTGGTCCCCCCTCCACTGATCACTGCCTAATGTGAAAACAAATCATTCCCTGGTGTCCAGTGATCTCACCCCCCACACCTTGCCTACTCTTTCAATAATGTCCTGTGGTATCTAGTGGTCACTTCCCCCCAACCACACCCATGCCCTCTGTTCCAATAATATTCCCTTGTGTTATGCAGTCCCTCCCCTCCACCTGAATCTATCCCTGCTGTTCCAATAATATTCCTTGGTGTCTAGTGGAACCCCACCCCCAGCAGGTAGTGCTCCACCACCTCACTCCCCTATCCCAGCACAACCCTCCTCTCTCCACCATGGCTGGCCACAGACTGAGCTGTCAGTGAGCACTTACTGTTACAGTACATGCTCATTGACAGCTAAGTCAGTGGCTGGCCATGATGGACAGTGGAGGGCTTTGCCAGTCACTGGGTTGGGGTTAGGATGGGGCAGTGGAGTGGTGGGGGCACTACCTGCCATTGTGAGGGTCCACTAGACACCAGGGAATATTATTGAAACAAGGGACATGGTTGGGGTGGGAGGAGGAACTGCCAGACACCAGGGAATATTTTTGGAACAGTGAGCATGGGTGTGGGTGGGGGGAGAGACCTCTAGACACCAGGGAATATTACTGAAACAGCCAGCATGGGTGTGGTGAGGAGAGGACAACTGAACACCAGAGAATTATTTTATTTTCATATTGGGCAGTGATCAGCAGTTTCATAGTTATAATACAGGTCTACCTACTGAAGGCCACGATGACCCACCACATATCAATGCATATATGTTATCTTTCTTTCTCCCATGTAACTATCTAATTTCTATTTAAAATTTGTTAGCATTTTACAAGTTATCACAGTTTTGGGAAGTGCATTCCAGTGTCCCACCATTCTCTAGTTAAACCACCCACTCCTTTTCTTTGTCTTGGTTGTTTCACCTCTTAACCTTAGAGAATGTGATCTTGTGTTCCTTATGTTTTCTGAGCTACAGAGACCTGAGGTTAACCCTATTTGTTCATTATGGAATGCACTGTATGTGTAACACAGATCACCTCTTAATTTCCTATATTGAAGCGAGTACATACCGAAATTATCTAATCTCTCTTCATAACTCTTTCCCTTCATACCGTAGATCCTTTTAGTCACCCTCCTCTGAACTCTTTCCATTTGTTTCATACTGTTTTTATTTTGTACTTATATGAAGGGGGCACAGTACTCCAGATGCGGTCTAACTAGTGCCGTATAAAGTGGCATCAAAACTTTCCTTCCTTTACATTTAATGTTTCCCATGATACATTACACAATTTTATTACACATTTTGACTGTTTCTTGGACATGGTATTCAAAAGTTAATTTATTTGTGATATTTATTCCTAAATCTTTTTCAGTTTAAGTTGTTTTGAGTATAATGCTGTAGAGAGTACAGTATAATCCATTAACAGGTTATTGTATCCAAAATGCATCATCCTGCATTTTGCAACATTAATCTCCAGCCTGTGATCAATCGCCCAATTTACAAATGCATTTATATTATTTTGTAATGAATCTACTGATGTTCTATTATTTATAATCATTCCTATCTTTGAATCATCAGTGTATTTAGTGACTCAAATGTTTGTGGAAGTTTTCATTGATGAAATAAGTAAATAAAATTGGTCCCAAAACAGACCCCTGCAGCACTCTGCTCATCACTAGCACCCACTGAGAGTTATATCCTCTTATACAGTCTCACTGTTTCCTGTTCCCCAAACATAATTCGATCCAAGATATCATGGTATTATGTATCCCTGCCTCATGTAATTGATCAATCAATATATCATGAGAAACAGAATCGAATGCTTTTGAATAATCAAAAAAATAACATCCACGGGCAGTCCCCTATCAAGGGTAGAACTTACAGATTCAAAGACCTCCATGATATTTGTTAAACATGATCTACCCTTCACAGATCCATGCTGCGATATATAGCTGTGCCCATTTTCCAATATATGATGTTTTATTGTATCCTTAACTATACCCTCCAAAATCTTACCCACCACTGAAGTCAAGCTAATCGGTCTATAATTCTCAACATTACCCTTGCTGCCCTTCTTATAAATTGGGGCTACATTCACCATCCTCCACTCCTGAAGTGTCCTTCCCTCTTTAAGTGATACATTGAATAATTTTGCTAGAGGTCCCTCAATAATATCAGACATTTCCTTCAACAGTCTTGGATGTACTTCGTCTGGTCCAGGTGACTTATTCACTTTCAACTGTTTTAATCTTGTAGCCACCTCTTCAATTGTTATATCATGTATTTGTGCCAAGTACTTAGGAACATGATTTATTAGAGTCTCAGTTGAGGCTCCAATGTTCAAGTTGTCTTTAAATGTACTAGCAAAGTATTTATTAAATACATTGGCTATTTGTTCTTCATGACTTAGTAGATGTTCACCAATCTTAATTTGTCCAATAGTGTTTTGCCCTCCTTTTAATACTCCAATGTAATGTAAAAAAAAAAAATAGTTGTCCTTTGTTTGTGCTGCTATTCTATATTCTTCCTCCAGTGTGGCTTTTTTTATTAATCTTTTATATGTCTTAGTAATTCTCGATACTTAGATTTGGATACCTTGGTTAACTGTAGCTGATATTTCTTACGTCTTCCTTTTTTGTTTTAATTTAAATTTTCTTTTCTTATTATACCATTGTGGTAACCTTCTACTATGATAGTACTTTTATATTGTAGGTACATCATGATTTATACAATAATCTAAGTTGTATTTTATGATGTCCCATATTTGTTCTAATGTTTGTTTTTCTAAATCTACTTCCCAATCCCATGATTTTAGTTATTCTTCCATGGCTCCATAATCAGCTCTGTTGTAACATTTCAAGGTGGTATTTCCTCCAAAACATTGGTCGACTATCTGGAGAGTAGTTATTAGCATGTTATGATCCCCATCAGCTAGTGGCCGTCTATCATCTACTTTGTCAATCAGTACTCCCATATTTGTTAAAATAATATCCAAAATATTTCCATCCCTAGTAGGATTATCTATTATTTCTTCTAAAATTTTATGTAGAATCATATTCAGAAACTGCTTTTCAAAAGATGCCCTCCCAGTTTGTGTTTCCCAATTTATATGTGGATAATTAAAATCTCTGAGCTGCAAATAATCCCATTCTGTACTTATCTTATCTATACTTGAAATAAAGCCATCATGTTTATCTTTATTTTGACCTGGGGGTCTCTAGCACACTCCAATGACCAGTCTTTTCTTATTTATATATATATTTCTGTCCATAAACATTCATTTCCCAAATCAATATCCTCTAAATGAAAAATCACCAGCCCTTATATTATCCACAACATACAACACTACTCCACCTCTTCTTCTATTAAGACATTCTTATGGAATACATTGTATCCTGGTGTCTCAATATCCCAATCTTTATTAGTAAACCAAATCTCTGTCACTGCACAAATGGCTATATTTTCTTCTTTTATAATCATGGCAATTTCATCCATCTTATCTTTTAACTTCTAGCATTAACTAATAATATTTTTAGATACTCTAATCCTTTATAAGGGTCTGGTCTTTTAGTAAGAAGTATTCTACCACTATGTTGTGGTATCCTTTTTACAGTCTTACCTAAAATATGATCTTAGATTCCTATCCCCCCCGACCTAGTTTAAATAATCATATTTTTTTGTTGTTGTTGAACATACTGCCAAGTAGGAGACTTCTATTTCTATTTAAGTGAAATCCATCCTTGCTGAACTGTTTGTAGTATTTAAAAAAAAACAGTTCCCAGGGTTTTAAGCAAGCATGATTATTCTTTACACACCATTCTCTTATTGCATTGTTTATCCTTAATATTTTCTTGTTAGTTGGCCTAGATGCCTTTCTTACCAGTAGTATTTCAGACAGAACCACCTCACAATTTAGTTTTAATAACTGGTGGTGAATTCTTTTTATGTTGTCAGTGATCTGAGTTTAGCTTTTTTTATTTAAATTATTTGTTTCAACATGTACTATTACTATAGCCTTCTCATCTCATCTTGTAATTATTCTAGGTATCAGATCTATTATATCTTGTGTTACTGCCCCCGGTAATGATATGCTAAGGACCTGGTCTTTCCTAGTGGAGGAAAACTGCTGGACATCAGGGAAATTTGACATTCTACATCAGGACAGCAATTGGCAGGGAGAGGGAGAACTAGCACCATGGAAATGAAACATTTTACATCAGGATAGTGATCAGCCAGAGGGGGAACCACTAACACCAGGGAAATGTAACTTTTGACATCAGAACAGTGATCATTGGGGGGGGCACTAGCACCAGGGAAATTTTAATTGGGATGGTGATCAGCAGGGGGCAGACCACTGGACACAAGGGACATTTCACATTTTACATTGGGATGGCGATCTGGGGGCAGACCACTAGCACCATGGAAAGATTACAGTTCACATCAGGAGGATGATCAGCTGATGGTGGAAACACTGGACGCCAAGGAAATTTTACATCTGGACACAGATTGGCAGGGGGAGGACTATTAGACACCACAAACTATCATGTTGGGGGTTGGGGTGGTTGACACACTTCCTTTGTCAACTGTTAGGGTCGTGCAGGAGTAAGTCAAGGTTTTCATCAGTGCTAAGGGAGCATTGTTTAACCAGGAGTAGCGCACTAAGCTGAAGCTCATTTCCAGATGCAACCTGGGAGCACAAGGAAGTTAAGTGACTTGCTCAGGATCATACAGTATGCACATAGGCAGCTGTGGGATTCAAACCCAGGTCTCCAGATCTGTAGCTCAGAGCCTTGACCCACTGTGCTACACTGCCTCCTCTGGTATGTGCACCATGCCAGGGACCAAGCAAAATGACCTTGCATGGCACACATACTCTGAATAATGGACTGCACCAATATTCAGGTCCCTGCCCCTTCATTTGCATTGCGCCTCCCCCCAAATTCTGCCCAGGTGCAAATCATGTTCACCAGTGCTAACAGGGCTTTTGAATATGTGACATCCATGCCAAACCCAGTTTGTGGGGGCAAACTCATCCTTGTGCCTGGGCAATGTTTTAAATATCTGGCCCCAGCAGTTTTACTATATACTGTATTAATACGTATAGTGAGGGGTGTCGCTTACATAAGAAATAAGACATGACAAGGTGTGGCTTATGGCTTGATAAAAGCACACCACAGGTGCATAACGAGGCATGAGGTGCTCGCACTGAGCGCCTTTAGCACCTGGAAAGTGCTCTTATCAGGCCATAAACCACACCTTGGAGTATTTTATTTTGCTTATAAAATGGATCCCCCAGTAAAAATGTTTATTAAAAAGTGCACATAAAAAGAGTAAAAAAATATGATATAGATAAAAATAAAAAAAGTAGTCCTGGTTATCCACTGTATTGTAGTTGACATGTTTTATTAAAATTGAGTAGGTGTCTGTGGTATGTGTTTGTTCCTCGTCCTCCTCCCCAACCCCCAAAACACACAGAATTCTTCAGAATATGCTTTTTCTTTTCTTTTGATCAGGGAGTAAATGAGTTTAACTTACAGGAGTGAGCATGTCCCTCGCCAATCCCTATTTAGCACTTTTCTGATAGCGCTTCCCCTATTACATTTTTTACTGCTCTCTCTGCCAATACTGTATACTGAAATCTGGAAAGTGTTAAGAAAAGCACCATTTTGTGAAGGAGATGGTTGAAGAGCTAGTCTAGTGATACAGTGGAAATGCCCGGCGAGTTCTTCTTCAAGAAGTGGGAATGGCCAGCTTAACTGGGACTGAGCGTGTCCCTCTAAGGCTGCAGTACTGAGCGTATCCTCTTTTTCACCATTATCATTGGAACAGCGCTTCAGTATGAATGAGCAGCCACAGAACATAAAAAAAGGATTTCCTATCATTAAAGTTTTATTTATCCCCCTCCTCACTCGCTTTGTAAGGAGGGAGGGGCAGGACGTTTGTTGTAAGAGGATGCGAGACCAGAGGAATGGCAGGACAGAACAGGACAACTGTGAAAACAGAGCTACAGTACAATATGAGACAGGGATTTTAATAATGAAGTTGTTCTGTCGGAGTTTCAGGACCAAGGAGCGGGTGAGTTGTTCAGCTGCTGGGGGGTGGATTGTATTAGACTATGCACTTCTGTGTGTGTTTGGGGAAGGGAGGTTCTCCAGAGATCTCCCACTCCATCAGGCAGGTTCACTTTGTTTATAAAACACAAACGTTGGCACAGTGATTTAACTTGTGAAGTGTCCTGACTAGCTGAAGAGGTGCTGGTTGACACAATATGTCCTGATAAGGACATGGCCAGAAGTACCTCTCAGTCAGTCAGGACACAGAAAACTTCAGACCCGTTTTATAAGGGATACATAGATACATAGACAGTGTCGGCAGATAAGGGCCTATGGCCCACCCAGTCTGCCCATTTGAGCTTGTAAGTTCAGTTTGTTTTCCTAGAAGTCTGTTGCCCCTTACCCCTGACCTCCAGAATTCCTTTATGTCTATCCCATGCATTCTTAAATCCCGTGATTGTTTCAGCCCCCACCACTTCCTCTGGCAGGGTGTTCCACTTGTCCACCACCCGTTCTGTGAAGAAATTCTTTCTCATGTTTCCTCTGAATCATCCTCCCTCCAACTTCATCCCATGCCCTCTAGTCCTGGAACATTTTTTCGTTTACAAATAGTGTTTTCCTGCAACCTGTTCCTCCCTGTAAGATACTTCTATGTCTCTATCATATCCCCTCTCTCCCTCCTCTCCTCCAGGGAGTACATGTTCAGTTCCTTCAACCTGTCTTCATAGGACTTGTGATGCAATAAGAAGGATAAGAAGGTTATTTCATGCTGTTTTGGGTAAGAGGACTGCAAAGCGAAGCTGAGCAATTCTGTCAGCCCAAAACAGCACAAGATAACTTTCTCATCCCATAGAAGACTCCGCTCACTATACATATTATTATATTATGAAGCAATCAAACTATGTCCACCCCAAGACCGTACAAAAACAGTACAAATTTTGCTGTGAATATCTGCTTTCTTTGCTGGTATCCACTGCTGTTTTCATATGTTGTGGTACTTTCTGTGACCAACATTACATATTAACGCTGCTCACACAACATGTAATGGTGGCTGCTTACATGCCGTGTAATGGTCAGTGGGGCTAACTTCGGCTAGAACATTTTTATTCATTTCGAAGTTTTACCAGCATGTTTTGCATTGTGCATTTTGAAATCAAGCATTGCTTTCATGGTGATAGTGGGAACTAAATTTGGATAAAACATTTCTATTAATTTTAAATATTTGCCAGCATGAGGCATCTCCTGGAGTACTGTGTCCAGTTCTGGAGCCCTCACCTCAGAAAGGACAGGGATAGGCTGGAAACAGTGCAGTGCAAAGTAACAAAAATGATTCAGGGCCAGCAGGGTAGATCCTATGAGAAGCACCTCAAGGCACTAAATACACATTCACTGGAGACCAGCAGGGAAAGGTGAGATATGATAGAGGCCTTCAAGTTCCTTAATGGGCTCAGGCAGGGTGAGGGTGGTGTAACAGAGGTGCATTCCTCCAGTTGCACCTTTCCACAATCCATACGCCATTCTGGTGGAGCATAGTTCCCCTTTGGAGGCATCTGCAGTGCAGACTGAGGAGGTTGCTGGAAACTGCCACAAGGGAGGCCCAAAGGAAGGTGGCAACGGACACCATGGGGGAAGGAAGCAGCTCCTGGTGGGGGACTCAGTTTTTATGGGGCAGAACTGGGGAGGTAGGGGAGAGTAAAGGAGGGTGCCTGAATGGTGCCATGGCTTGGAGGCACAGGAAGAGAATCCTCAGGATCACAGCAGCAGCTGCATGGGACAGGGAGCAGGATGTCATTGTCCACCTAGGGACAAAAAACTTGGCTGGGCATGGGATCAGAGCAGTGCAGGAGGAGTTTGCGGAGTTGGGGAAGGGCCTTAGGCAAGTAGAACACACAGTATCCTTCTCTGAGGTGCTGTCTGCCTATGGCATGGGTGAGTCGAGCATGCAATTCAGCATGCAGCATGCAATTCAATGAATGGTTGAAATACTGGTGCAGAGCACAGGGTTTTGGCTTCATTGGGGACTGGGGTTCCACCTGGAGGGATACCCACCTGCACTAGCATGATGGTCTCCTTCTGTCCAGGAGGGGAACCAGGCTCCTAGGTGATAGGTTTAAATGCTTCATTGGCAAGCCTTTAAACTAGCCAAGGGGGGAGGAACTGATAAGAAGCAGGAAATTCCCAGTCTCCTCCCACAAAACAGGGTAGTTTATGAGGTAAACACCAAGGTAGAAAGGTCAATATGGAGCAGGACAGGGGTTAATGAAGAAGGCAAACCGGAAGGGCAGGAATGGGGCTAAAAGAGGTAAATTCATGAAAAAATGTAGAGTAATGAGTACCAATGCCCGTAGTTTGGGTAACAAGTTCTGGATATCATGGCAGTCACAGAAACATGGTACACACAGAACCATGACTGGGATTTAAACATACCAAGGTACACAATATACAGGAGGGACAGGAGGGTAAAAGAAGAGGAGGAGTAGCTCTCTACATAAGGGAAGGTATCAAAGCAAGAGAACTAAAGGGTAAATGGGGAGGAGAGGAAGCACTGTGGGTCAACTTGGAGATAGGCAATGGCACCACAATCTGCATGGGGGTTGTATGCAGACCCCCATCTCAGGGGGAGGAAATGGACAAGGCAATTATAGAAGGCATAATTAGAATGGCAGAAAAAAGGGTAATATTGTTGATGGGAGATCTGAATATGCCAGATGTTAACTGGAGCCCATTTGCTGCAGCCACATCCAAGTGTGGGGCCATTCTCAATATCCTGCAGGGGGCATGCCACAGACAGCTAGTACTGGGACCCACTTGGGAGGGAGCAATCTTAGACCTGGTACTCTCGAATGGAGTTGGAGAGAGAATCACAGATTTAGAAGTGAGTAGCCATCTGGGAACTAGTGACCACTAAACAGTATGGTTCATGATAAACACAGCAGTAGTGTCAAACCATACAAAGGGCAAAGGTACTGGACTTTAGGAGGGCTGGCTTTGCCAAAATGGGTGAATGCCTAAGAAATGCACTGGCAAATGGGCAGAAAGGAAGAATGGAAGAACAAAGGGGAAAAATCAAAACTGCCATCACAGAGGCAACAAGCCTTTCTGTGAAGCAAATAAACAAAATAAAATGAAGTTAAAAAAAGCACTATGGTTCTAAAGGAGGTGGCAGGGAAAGTTAGGGTGAAAAATATATCATTCAGGAATGTACAAGGAATCACAGAAGGAGCAGGACAGAGAACTGTATCAGTTAAAGCAGAAAAAAGCAGGGAAGGTAGTCACAATAATGAAGGCCCTAACCGAGGAAAATTCAGTTAAGAAGGGGGATAAAATGTTTTATAGGTACATCAGGGAGCAAAGAAAGACCAAGGGAGGAATAGTGAGGCTAATAAAGGAGAGGGGAAGTGGGCAGAAGGTGACTGTGAAAAGGCAGAGATACTGAACGAATACTTCTGCTCAGTATTCACAAAAGAAGAAGAAGAGAGGGAGGTACCAAAACCAAACAATACAAGCACTCTGGACAGGGGGCCGATACCAGTTCATTCATAGAAGAAAAAGTCCTGAAAGAACTCCTGAAACAGAAGGTGGACAAAGCAATGGGACTTAATGGGATTCACCCCAGAATTCTAAAACAACTAAGGAGAGACCTAGTGACACCACTGACTACCCTTTTTAAGAAATCATGGGAGGATGGTGTGATACCTGAGGACTGAAGGAGGGCAGATACGATTCCTTTTGACAAAAGTGGGAGCACAGCAAAGGCAGGAACCTACAGACCTGATAGCTTGACCTCAGTGATAGGGAACATGTTGGAATCACTTCTGAAAGAAAGAATTGTTGAGTACCTAGAGGCCAGCAGGACACAGGACCCAAGGCAGCATGAATTCACAGCAGAAAGGTCATGTCAGACAAATCTAATAGATTTCTTTGACTGGGTGACCAAAGTAGTAGACCAGGGTGGCGCTGTGGAAATGGCCTATCTAGACTTTAGCAAGGTATTTGACACAGTCCCACATGAAAGATTAATAAAGAAGTTAACCACCCTGGGAGCAGGTCCCAGGGTGGTAGCCTGGATAACAAGCTGGCTGGACAACAGGACCCAAAGGGTAATAGTAAATGGAGAACACTCTGAAGTATGGGGGGTTACTAGTGATGATAGCGATAATAAATTAGTGACTGTAAAAACAGCGACTCATTTATAGCACTATCACCATCGGCTACCCTACAAAGGTAGCAATGGAATAGATAGGAAAGCGACTGGAAGGGGAGGGATACGGAGGTGGAGGGGAGAGATAGGAGCTAGGGTTTAGTTTGAGAGGAGAGCCTGCTGCAGCCATGCCAGCCCTGTGGTGTGGTGAGGAGGGTGGCTAGCTACGGTGCAGTAGGCACTGGGTTCAGGATGGACCAACAGAGAGTATTTTGCCACTGCTTTTGGCTACCTTTTTTTTCCTCCACTGAGTTTTGCCCCCTCCTCGACATGCACCCCCCTGGATTTGGCAATCTAAAAGTGGGGGGTGAAGCTCCCCCTCAAGGGGAGTGCAGCCCCACATCAAAAACACTAAGTGATGCCAAAAGTGGGGTCGCCGAGAATTGTATATTGCCAAATTGCTTTTTGGCAATATACACATGCTATAATAGAGATCGCTGTTTTGGGTTCCATGTCATAATAGCAATTGCAAAACAGTGATCTCTATTATGATTAGATTGTCAAATCTAGGGGGGGTGCATGTCGAGGAGGGGGCAAAACTCAGTGGGGGAAAAAAGGCAGCCACAAGCAGTGGCAAAATACTGGATGGACCTCTGGTCTTTTCCTGCCATCATTGTCTATGTTTCTGTATTTTACATTGTGAGTTCAGAAATGGAGTACTGCTTTCACTGTGTTTCAGAAAATGAAACTGAGAGATATACTTTCCATTTTTAAAAGTAACTGCTGCCTTGACAGTTTCTGCTTAAGTTTTCTGCCTAAAGTGACTAATCATTTTACAGAGTGCAGTTGCAAGTTCCCATTAAGTGCTGTGGCTAAAGGATTGCTCCTTTTGTGAAATGTGCTCAGACTTCCCGTTTAGTTCTGTGGTTTAGTTTAGGTATGGGGCTAGCTTGTCACACTCTGAGCTGCTTAGAAGCAAGTGTAATCCCTAGCTTTAGGGTGGTCAGTCCACCATGTATCTGTCAAAGAATGTTCTGTCTTCTTGGCCTTAATAGCTTTAACTGCAGTTACATGAGGCTCTGCTGAGCCTCTGTTCTGGTCAACCTCATCCTCTAATGTAACATTAAAATCCTTCACCCACCCCCCTCCCTCATTAATAGTGGGTTTCTCTTGGTATTGAACTCTGTCATTTCCTGGCTTATGAAGAGGAAGAAAGCAGAGTCATCTGAGTTAGGCCTTTAGATGTTCTCTAGAACTAGATGCCCTTCTCTGATAGTGACAGACAATAGTATTCACCTCCCCTCCTTAGCAAAGCAGGATTTTTCTACCCCCCGCCCTAGGGATTTGTGGATCAATATGGACTCCCCCCACTTGTTGGGTTGGGCCGTATTGTGTCACTCCTTTCTCACCCAGTCCTGTTTAAGCTTATATGCCTCCAACGATGTCAGACTGGGCTTCTGCAAAAATGCTAGGTGGGTTTTGAGCCTCTTTAGGTGTGACATAGAACATAGAATTTGATGGCAGATAAGGACCACTTGGCCCACCTAGTCTGCCCATTTCCTTACTTAATGGATAAGCTGCAGATCCTAGTTAACCGACAGCCTACTTCCTCCTACCCTCCACTAGAATTGCCTTATGTCTGTCCCATGCATTCTTGAATTCTGCCACTGTTTTTGACTCCACTACCTCCTCAGGAAGGCTGTTCCATACATCCACAATCCTCTCCATGAAAAAATACTTTCTCACATTGCCTCTGAGCCGTCCCCCCTTTTTCTTCAAATTGTGCCCCCTTGTTCTTGTATATCTCTTTTTCTGAAAGATGCTACCCTCTTGGACTTTGTTGATTCTCTTGAGGTACTTCATAATTTCAATCATGTCCCCCCTCTTCCTCCTTTCCTCGAGGGTATACATATTAATCTCCTTTAATCTCTCTTCATATGTCTTCTGGTGCAGATCCTGTGCCATTTTAGTTGCCCTCCGCTGGACAGCCTTCATTCTATCTATGTCTTTGCGGAGATGGGGTCTCCAAAACTGCACACAGTACTCCAGATAGGGTATAGAAACATAGAAAACATTGTGACATTGCCTTCTTCCTCTTAACTGGGGAATTAAGACTCCAAACATTCCAACAACATATATTCACTTCAGTTTGGGCAACCACATCCTACAGTCTTATCTTTGTCTGTGTCCATTATCATTACCATCCATTAACCCCCCAGAAACAGGCAACAAATACCTTGGGTACAGTGTGGGTATCAGTCAGGTAAAACAGGAAACCATTAACAACAACATCCCATCCTACCTCTTTTCCTTGAATAGATCCAGAAGCCTATAACCATTAATTAGTCTCAACCCCTCTCCCACCTCTTTCCCAAAAACTCTAAAGACTTATCAGAAACCGGCACCGGCATCCCAGAGGCCAGCGTGCCGTTGGATTCCTCAAGGGGTAGTAGGTACAAGATTAGCTCACATTGCACCTGCTTGTCCTCAATACAGTATGCTGCATCACACATAGCCACTTCTTGCTTATGGCCTTGGTCATGCAGCCTTATTCTCCATGTTTTCTGGGGGCTCTAATGGGGGTGTATAAATTTTCCAACCCCCTGAGCCATCATCAGAAGCCATCCCCAAGCCTCTGGATATGTAACGCTGGACACTGAGGGGCCCTTTTGCAATTGTTTGGCCCTTACAAAATTCCCCATGTAGTGAAGTGGAGGTGGGGAGAGAAGACCTTTCCCAGCAGTGCCTAGATGTGCATCAGTGATCCAACAAGACCAGGGTGTCTGTCCCCACTGACAGTCAGATCTGTCCAGCTATCCAATTGAGCAAATGAACCTATGGTAAGAGAGCAGGTGCCAACATTTCCTCCTCCTCTGAGGTCTGGGTATGTTCAACTATCTAATTGAGCAAATGAGCTTATGGTAAGATAGGAATTGCCAACATATCCCCCTCCCACCATTGTAAAAATACTAGTTTGGGCTAAGGAGTGAGGCTCTCCATTGGTTAGTATTTTCTCATCTGTGTACTGACCTTGCTCATTTGAGTCACTGGGGAGTAGTTGTCAGGCAACCTGCTGTCTACTTGGGTTCAGAGAGTGCAGCCTGGCATCAGCCCCCATTTCCACAGCAAATGATAGAGCAGACCTGGGTCGACTAACTGTATATGGTGCTTAAAGGGAAAACTTCTGTTAAGAACAGCAAAGGCCCAAACCAAGGAAAAGATAGCCAACTCAGTTAAGAAGGGGGATAAAATCTTTTATAGGTACATCAGGGACTGAAGGAAGACCAAGGGAGGGATAGTGAGGCTTAATAAAGGGGAGGGAGGGTGGGCAGAGGGAGACTGTGAAAAGGCAGAGATACTAAACAAATATTTTTGCTCAGTATTTACAAATGAAGAGGGGGAGGTACCTAAAACAAATGGTAGAAACACTCTGGATACAGAAGTTGATACCAGCCCATTTACAGAAGAAAGGGTTATGAAACAACTCTTAAAACTGAAGGTGGACAAAGCAATGGGGCCTGATGGGATTCATCCCAGAATTCTAAAAGAACTAAGGGTAGAACTAGTGACACCACTGACTACCCTCTTTAACAAATCATGGGAGGATGGGGTGGTACCCGAGGACTGGAGGAGGGCAGATGTGATTCCCCTTCACAAAAGTGGGAGCAAGGCAGAAGCAGGAAACTACAGACCTGTTAGTTTAACCTCAGTGATAGGGAAAATGATGGAATCACTTCTGAAGGAAAGAATTGCCGAGTATCTAGAGGCCAGAGGGCCACAGGACCCTAGGCAGCATGGATTCACAGCGGGAAGGTCATGCCAGACGAATCTGATAGATTTCTTTGACTGGGTGACCAAAGTAGTAGATCAGGGAGGGGCTGTGGACATGGCCTACCTAGACTTTAGCAAGGCATTTGACATAGTCCAACACAAAAGATTAATATACAAGTTAGCCAGCCTGAGAGTAGGTCCCAAGATGACAGCCTGGATAAAGAATTGGCTGGAGAATAGGACACAGAGAGTAATAGTAAATGGAGTAGACTCAGAAGAAAGGGGGGGTTACTAGTGGGGTACCACAGGGTTCAGTATTCGGACCGGTACTCTTCAATGTCTTTATAAGCGACATTGCAGAGGGACTGGGAGGAAAAGTATGTCTCTTTGCAGATGACACAAAGATCTGCAACAGAGTTGATAGACAAGGTGGGATGGAAAGGGTGAGAAGGGACTTGGCAAGGTTAGAGGAATGGTCAAATGTATGGCAGCTTAGATTCAATGCTAAGAAGTGCAAGGTAATGCACCTGGGAAACAAAAACACAGGGGAAGAGTACACAATGGGGGGTGAGATACTAACAACAACAAAAGTGGAAAGGGACCTGGGTGTAGTCATATCAGATGACCTAAAGGTGGGCAGGCAATGTGAGAGGGCAGCAAGGAGGGCTGGGGGGATACTGGGATGCATACGGAGAGGCATCACCAGTAGAAAACAGGAAGTTATTGTCCCTCTGTACAGACAGCTGATCAGACCCCATCTGGAGTACTGTGTGCAGTTCTGGAGACCCAATCTCCATAAAGACATAGACAGGATGGAAGCTGTCCAGAGGAGGGCACTAAAATGGTGCAGGGTCTGCACCGGAAGACATATGAAGAGAGACTAAAGGAGCTTAACATGTATAGCCTTGAGGAAAGGAGGAGGGAGGGGACATGATAGAAACGTTCAAGTACCTCAAGGAATCAACAAAGTCCAAGAGGTAGCATCTTTCAAAAAAGAGGTGTGCAAGAATAAGGGCACAATTTGAAGATGGGGCGGCTCCAGAGGTAATTTAAGGAAGTATTTTTCACAGAGAGGGTCAGGATGCATGGAACGGCCTTCCGGAGGATGCTGTGGAGTCAAAAACAGTGGTGGAATTCAAGCATGCATGGGACAGTCATTAGGCCATTCTAGGGAGTGGGGTTAGGAAGAAGTAGGCTGCTGGTTAACTAGGATCTGCAGCTTATCCAGTAAGTAGGGACATGGGCAGACTGGGTGGGCTAAGCAGTCCTTATCTACCGTCAAATTCTACGTTTCTATGTAAGCTGTCATTTCTTCCCTGTCCCCTCACTTCCCCTCTTCTAAGACAGGAAGGTAGTGCTGTGTGGAATGCGGAATTCCTCCAGTGGAATTAGTGTGGAATGGCCATTTTGCCAGTGGAATTTCCACTGGAATTTAGCTGGTTCTTCAGTGGAATTCCGCCTACTGTGATCTGCAGAATAATATTTTGTGGAGAAGCAATTTTTTCTATGGAAAATTATTCTTCAACAATTTCCGCAGACAATATTGAAATCTTCGGAATAATATTCCGAGGAGTACCTTTTTCGGTAGAAAATCATTTCACAACTATTTTCTACTGCAGAATTCCACTATTACATTTGTGGCACATTTTGGCATTATTTCTGTGGAATTTCATTCTGCCAAAATTTGAAAATTATGCACAGTACTACAGGAAGGACCGTAACTAGTGGGGAGTCCTACATGGATAAAGAGATCAAATAGCCTGAAATGTGGGCCCTGTCAGAACAATCTAAATACAGACAGCATGACAAAAAGAGACAAAGAAAAGGATATCACATTGAGTCCACCCATGTTAGGCAGACATATTCAGTTCTCGTGTTCAGCGTGTGGCGGCATTCAAGGAGATGCCATCAGCAATTCTGTCACTGGTTTCCTTGGTGCTGTTGGGATCGCTGGTCTGGAGTCTGGTGGAGACCACCACCACTGTCCATGACTTTACTTTAGTAGGTGAGTGTACAAAGTTCTCAGTCTCTTGTGTGCTTGGGGATAACTGTATTTGCTCCTTTGGAGGTCTTTGCTATAGTGCTGCGAATCTATTTTTCCTCAGATAAGCCTGGGGCAAGCCAGATGAGGCCTTGAATTCAACACTCTGACTGTGGCTTCTTGAGAGGGGTCTTGGTGATTGCTGCTTCTTATGGCCCACCCCAGCCTTCTTTTTACATTGTTTTGGCAGCAGAAACCAGGGGTCCCACTTGAAGGATGTGGATCTATTCTACAGTCTCAGTGTCCCCTTCCCTCTGGTGCAGATGTAGTATTCATAGCCTGTGCATGACTCCTGTCCTGACTGGAATTCTGTCCCAGATAGTATTTGACAATGTTCACTTTGGGTAGTGCATTTGGAGAAAGTTCTTGGCTATCTCTGGGGTACTGCAGGATCTTGATATTCCTTTGTATGTGATGCAGAGGGCTATTTGGTACCTGAAAGAGTAACTGAGTCCCAAGTCTGCGCAGACCTTATGGAGAGATGTGTAGGCCCTATGTTTTTCTAAGAGGGCTGGGGAGAAATCACCAAACCCCTGGATGCAGTGGCCATGCCACTGGAGTTCTTGTCTTACTCTGGTAATATACATTATGGGCTCTTATTCCAGAAACTGGACGAACTGGGCCAGGATGGGATGTGTGCAGGGCCCCAGTGTGGGCTTTGGAGCAAGAGACCAATGCAACCTCTCTAGCTCAAAGGTCATGGGCCACATTTTACCCCAGTATCTCTGGAATGGCTCTCTGGAAGAAGGCATTAACATCCAGGCCCTCACATCCCTACAGGAAGCCACCAGCTGCAGGTTGTTCCTGTAGCCTCAGTACTCCAGGTCTTCCACTTTATCCCATAGGGTCTGTATAGTGTGATCCTTGTCATGGATGTAGGCCAGGGTTCTGTCCTTTAATTCCTCTATATCATCAACATGCTATTCTGCCACATTAACTTGCTGAGAGATGTCAGTAATGTCCACGTTGATCCACTGTGTTGCCACCTCAAGCTTACTGAAGTAGGTAATTAGCTGTTCAAACATTCCATTGATCTCCTGCAGATTACCATCAATGAAGAGTCCTTAGGATCCCACAGTTGCCTTCCTTTCTCTGAGTGCATATCTTATAACAAGGAACGGTTGAGATAGCATTTAGTTACTGGGGCTATATTAGCCACTGCTAGGTTATTGGAACACACATTGTAATTGTAGATGTTTTGTAGGTTGATGGATCTTTAAATTTAAGACTTGTGTGACAGAATGTGAAATCATGCTGCACAGCTGTATGCATTGGAGCTGTCTTATCTGCCAAGTTTGAAATGAAATGGGAAAGATGGGCTGGGATATGTCCATGGAGTCCACGCCCATGCTGCCTGGGGTGGTGGACTCCAAGAGTTACTCTGGTCCCACCACTGAGCCAGTAAACTGCTAGAAAGGTACCTCACCAGGGCTGAAGCCAACCCTGGAGTATCAAAGGTTCTCCCCATGGTGAAAATATGTAGAGACTGTGCGGGCTAAAAGTGCAAGGTGTAGGAGAACGCATTTTACCACCTGTGCCTGTAAGCTCATATTGAAAGAAAATATAGCCTCCTGCTTGTTTTTAAAACCCTGTTTGGACATTAAAAGGGATTTACAAGGATTACACCCAGGTCACATATTAAGATAGGTGATGCTGGCAATGGTCATGCCAGCTACATTTCAGAATTGTATTATCAGTCATAATTTCTGTGGAAGGGATCATAATTTAGCCCAACAAGGTGGCCAGCCAATCCCTTCCACTTCCTGATTGTGCTGACTTGCCCCCACGCTCAGGCATGTAATGACATGTGACCAGTGAGGGTGTGGAGGCATACCCCATTCAGGTCAATGGGACTCCATTTCAGTGGCATTTTTACGCATAATAATGACTTGCTGGAGATTAATGAAGGCCACTGCTCAACGTGCCCCCATGCGCAGGCATGTAATGACACATTTGTAAAACATAGAAAAAAGTCAGTTGCATACTGGAAGCGACAGTACCAGAGCAGTGCTGCCAGCTCAAAGATTCACAGGTTTGTAAAGAAAACTCATAGTATGGTTTAAATCACAGAGGTCAGTGCTAGTTTTATTTGGCAAGAAGCATTGGAAATGACCAGTAGCCTCTCCTCCTAGTACCTCAACCCTTCAGCGGGCCTTCAAACAGGAGCGTATCTGGAGAATTGACAAACAGGGTGATAATTTATATACAATCAATTAAAGGAACATACATCAAACACAAATACTAAGTGAATAAGTGAACTACAAAAATCGAAAAAGTCATCAATCTGTTTTTTACACAGCAAGGTAGTTTAATAAAGGTAATAGTGCTTCTAAACTATAAAAGATTCTTATAGCATTTCAAATGAAATGCTGGTATCGTTTAACACCTGCTATATAAAACTTATATCCACGGAGAAATAGTCAAGACAATTCTCATCTAGAAAAAAAATTACACATTCATTGAATAATGATGTAATTTTCAAATCTAAAGTAAATTTGTCTAACAAAGATATCACTGAAACACTTCAGGTAACTATATATATATATATATATATATATATATACTGCATTTTTATATATACTGTGTATATATATATATATATATATTTATACACATATATATATATATATATATATACATATATATATATATATATATACACATATATATATATTTGTACAAATTGAGAAATTCTTCAAATGCTTAGTCCATTACATGTAAGAAGGTCAACCAAAGTTGTTAAAGGTCAGTAACTGTAATAACATCCTGGAAATAATCAAGAATTTAAATAGGTAGCCCATTTCAATTCAATTATTTAACTAAGTTCATTTATAAGGGCTTTTATAGTTCTAATCTAGGAAAATTATGAATGAATAAAGAGAAAAGAAGACTACACAGGAATATGACTGAATACAGAGGAACAGAATGAGACAGCCGGGGTTGGGGGGGGGAATGGAAAATCACAAGGAAGGATGTATAAAGGCTATTAAAAAGAGAATATTGTGGTGAAGTAGAATGATAGAAGGGGGTGGCAAGGTAGAGGTGGAGGCTACAATTCTGTGTAGTCTATGAGGGAAAATAGGAGGTAATGGATTCTACAAGTGGGTATAGAATTGGAATGAGAGCCTGGCTGCAGAGAAATAGGAATAGAGTTATGGAATGAGCTGAATTGAAGGTGGTTCGGAATTATTCCAGAAAGAGAGATACAAAAAACAACGGTTAGGAAATTTAGTGGATAAATTTACGTATTTATATAATTATTTAATTATTTATTTATTTATTTAATTATGTCTTTGATAACTGGGTGAGCAAACTGATCCAGTGGACCATTTTCACTTTACGACCCAGGCCACTAGGGTGGCAACAACAACAAACATCAATACAATACAGATATACAATTAGAACAAAACAGGACTGCTGAATACACTTGGTATGACGTCAAATTACATAGTACAAATATTTCAGAGACATCAGCATATACTGGTGACATGACATGCATTAAGTGGCTATGCAATATAAAAGGCTTAACTTGGTGATTATGGTAAAAGTATTACATGCAATGTATATACAATCTCTGGGGAGCCAAGGAAATACATAAAGTTAAAATGAAGGTTCACTCTATCACAAGGAGTGGCATAGGCACAATTCATAGGCAGAAATGCAACTTAAGTTAAGTTGCAGAACCTGCTAACAGTTCTGAATAAAACAGGTAGTCATATTCAGATTGAACAGAGGAGTAGAATAATGCAAGAGGGTGGGGTCACTGGAGGTAGGGTGAGGGGATGAATAGGTGCTATGCCAGGATACGGGCCCTGGTACCACCTGGGGAACAGCTGCAGGTACAAGCGGCCTTGGCCAGGAGCCAGAAGCCAGGAGCCAGGGGAGAAATCAATGTCTTCATTAAGGCCTAAAGGAACAGCTGTTTTCAAGGTTACAGTCCATCAGGTCTCTTTTTGTGATAATGTGTTGGTCCTGTTATCTCTTCTAGGGTGCCTCTCAATGTGTTCTAGGACTGTAAACATAAATTGGTTTGGTTTGCCATTGTGTGCTTTCAGAAAGTGAAGCCCTATTGCATTGTAAATGTTGCCATTTACTATTCCCCGGGCATGTTCCTGTATTCTTAGTTTGGCAGGCCTTGTGGTCAAGCCTATGTAAAACAAGGAACAGGAACACCAACAGATATACACCACAAATGGTGTTGTGCAGATAATAAATTGATCTGTTTCAAAGGTTTTTCCATCCTTGGAGAAGGTTTTCCCAATCTTTGCATATTGCTATGTATTACAGCGCCCATATTTATGCATACCTTTTGATTTATTTTTGAGACAATTACTTTTGCCTTGAGTACTTTCTATTGCAACAAAATTACTTTTGGTTATTCTATCACCTGAATTTTTTATTTAAGCATTTAACCAGGAAGGCATGCTGAACAGGCTACTGCTCGTTTCCAGATGCATCCTGGGGCATGGGGATTTCTGTCCTTTGAGAAGGTAACTGGGTTTATCACAGATAATTCTCTCCAGTATCGTATCTGTGAGCAACTGGGGCCAAAAGTTGTAAACTAATCCTCCTATTCTTCCTGCATCTCCTGTTTTACTAGTTTCTGTATAGTTAGCTCTATCTGTTTTAGGTGTTAGAAGATCAGATCTGCTCAGTTTCTGGACTTTCTCCCAGGCTTCATCTAATATCTTCTTAGTGTAACCTCAATTCCTAAGTCTATTAAATAACTCAGTGGATTGCTCTGTAAATTCACAACAATCTGTGCAGTTACATTTAAGTCTTAAAAGTTCCCCATATGGTATTGATGATATAAATTTTTTGGGGGGTGTACTAATGGCATTTAATATTGTGTTTGCAGCTGTGTCTTTTCTCAACTCTTTGGTTTTCATAGATTCACCTGTTATTCCTATCAGTTTAAGATCAAGGAATTCTATGCTCATTGCATCACTGTTAGAAGTGAATGTTAGGTCCGTGTTGTTAGTGTTAAAGTAAGGAAGAAAATATGGGATTACTGGGTTTTAAATAATTGATTAGCAGTTTTTTCCTTGGGACAATACTAACTGTACAGAAGGCATTTATATAGGTTTTCTAGAAGTGTTATGTTTGTTAAACATAGTGAGGTAAGTGCTATGCATTTTCACAATGTTTTAGAACTTTTATGAGCAAAACGCTAATCAATTTTTAGAGTTAAATAAAACCTTGGATTAAATGTACATCTTTTTTACAAATTACTACAATGTCATCAATAAATCTAAACCAGACTTCTGTGTTTTCCAAGAATTTATTTTGGATGCCATTTTTAATAAATCTGTCCTTGAAATGTCCCATAAATAAACTTGCATACAACTGGGCAAAAGCTGCCCCCATCGCAGTTCCACATGTTTGCAAGTAGAAATTATTGTTGAAAATGAAATAATTATGGGTTAGGGTGAACTCTATTGTCCATCTGAGGAATAGTGTTGAAAATGATTCCTAGTTATGAAAAAAATAGTCTATAGCTGCAATCCCTAAGTCATGTTGAATAGATATATAAAGAGTAGTTACATCAATTGCAACCCAGCAAAAATCAGTATACCATATTTTGCCATCAAGTTTGTTTAACAGATTCATGCTGTCTTTTAGATAGGAGTCAAATGTGAACACTTTCAGTTGTAAGATACTGTCTATGTAAGCATGCAAATTGGGTGCTATGCACCAGTGGATGGTCAATATGCACCAGATGCACATTACCCACCCACAGAACTCCACACCTGTGGACAGGTGTGCACCAGTGGCATTCACGACCACTGTCACCTGTCCATGGCCACACACTCTAGCGCACAGGACTCCACAGTGCAGGCAGGGTCATGGGTTCAGCTGGGCAACCAACCAGATGCCCAGACTGGGTGGCTCAGTGGATCCCTTCTGCAGTGAGGCACCCATTGGCAGTGCACCCCATGGATTACCAATGACTGGGGTGGCAAGAGGAGGGCAAAGCCACCGGTCAGCTATAAAAGAAGGCCCCTGCCTTGTTCCAGGTCACAAACCTCAACAGGACAGCCAAAGAGAAAGAGAAGCCAGAGAAAAAGAGAAGCAAAGCAGAGAGAAGCCAACAGCAAGCCAGTGGAAGACTGCATCTCAGCTGGGATTAATCACATCCAATCAGCCTCTTTTAGCACCTATACCAGAGGTACTGACTGAGGCATCAAAACTGTGAGTAAACTCACGGGTTTAACCCTGCAACTGGAAAGAGAGTTATTGTGCCAGGAACTATGGAGAAGTCCTGGGCAGTACTGTGCCAGAGTGATACGCTCTGGCAGATGACCTGTAGAGGCCAGCCAGCCACATATCTCAGTGGATTAGAAATTGGGCCCATTTTCACTTACTTTATTAGTTTAAAGTTTTTATTCAGCAAACAAATGTGTCTAAAGTTTGTTTACTTGCAATCTTTTAAAGCATGACACTAAGCACCACCCTGCTTACAAAAAGGGAAGGGAAGGCTCTTTGCAAATGAAATCAAGATATTCAGCAGCGTAGACCCTCATGTGTTGGGGGAGGGTGGGCAGTAAGGATGGAAAGAACTGAATGAGTGTTCAAGGTCATGGAAGCTTGTTGTTAATGCCAAAAAAGTACTAAATAGTGCACTTAGGCCATAGAAACACAGGGGCGGAGTACTAAATGGATGTAGTGATACTGACAATGACCAGGCAGGAAACAGATCATTGGTACTAATATTGGAGGAACTAAAGGTGGCCAGGCAGTGTGACAAAGCAGTCTGGAGGGCAAGTGGGATGATGAGGAGTACAGGAAGGGGTATCACCAGCAGAAAGAGGGAAGCAGTGTTGCCCCTATATAGATTGATGGTTAGACCCCACCAAGAGAGCTGTGTCCAGTTTTGGAAATTGCATCTCAGTAAATACATAGACAGAGTGGAGACAGTATAGAGGATGGCTACCAAGATGGTGCAGGGGCTGTGTCAAAAGCCTTACAATGAGAGACTAAAATATTTTAGTATGTACACCCTGGAGGAGGGGAAGAAGATGAAAGATATGATATAAACCTTTATAAAACCCCACAGGGGTTAGTAAGGCACAGGAGTGGCGTATCTGTCAGAAAAAAAAGGTGCTTTATAAGAGGGTAACTTGCTGTGATTTTGGAGTTGATTGTAGGTTCAGGAGAGATGTGAGGAAATATTTCTACACAGAAAGTTGCAGTATCCTGGAACAGCCTTCCATCTGATGTAGTGGGGGTGATAACCTACATGCTATCAGATTCTATGTTACACATTGACTTCACTAGTAATCATGCACAGTGCACATCAGTTGAATTTAATTGAGAACATTCCTTGTAAGGGAAACATTTATTGCATAATTTATTTATTTTTTGAAAAGTTTCACCAGGAAAGGTGCACTGAGCAACAATTTGCTCGTCTCGTGGCACATCATGGGGGCAGGAGAGTTGGGATAATACAGAATCAAGTACAATTTCAAGAGCATTACAGAGTCCCACAGTGATAACACAGTCATATTACAGAAGAAGCAACATCATGCATCACAGAGCCAGACAATAGAATATGAGACAGAACTGAGAACGTCGGCAAACACAGTTTAGAGGAACAGCAATAGGAAAGAGTACAAAGTGAGAACAAATACCAGGAATACCAATAGGTTACTAAAAGTTAATTGAGGTGACACATTTTGACAAGTGCTCAAGTGGGCTAAGGTGACGTTTAGGTGCCAGCAGTGCTAGGGGCTAGAAGTGCTTGAAAGGGCTTAGGTGGGCAGGTGAATGGAGAGGGATGTCATATTCTGGTGAACAAATGGCTGTGTATGCCATAAAGATAGCTAGTGACAGGGGATCATTTGGATGCACAGTTGGTGATTAGGTGGTTTGATAAGGCTGAGGTTAGAGAATCTGGAGTGGAGGAGTGATGGATTTATGGGGGAGTGCATTCCATAGTTTTGGCAGTCGATAAGAGAAGGCGTATTGTCCCGATGAGGTTAAGCGGCTTGGAATCGCCAGGGTCCTCAGGTCTCTGGATCTGAGAAAGTATCGGGAAGGAGGAGAGGTGGATAAGGAGGAGGAGATATAAGACATAAGAATGTAAAAATATAACAATATTAGACATAAAAGATATAAGAAGGGAGAGAGCCATGCCAAAATTTGGAGATGAACTTGCTGCCATGAAGAGCATATCTGCTATAGAGAGTAAGGTAGTTCAGACAGTGGTAGAGCTCACAGCAGAGTAATATTTTACTTTGTTTCCTCTGTAAACTAAATGTAACTCTATAAACAGTTATGCAGTCAATATCAAATATGATTTAACATGAGCTGTAAACTTATTCTATTTAGAATCAGAGCATTAAGCACAAATACTGTACCTTTATTTGTTGAATGGACTTCTTAATAATATAACATTTTTTTATTTCAATTAAGAATACCAGAATATATGCAGTACATGTCAAAACTTTAAAAGCATCCTGGCAGGGAAAACCCCTTGAATGTACAACACTAAACAAAATTCTTTTAAAAATAAAAAGCACATACGTAACAATATAAGCTACATCTACTGTAGGTTAGAGACATTATGAAATATTATTAATTTACTATCAGTGCAAGACCTACAGTAGACAGAGTGTATAATAAAAAGTAAGCATCTATACGATAAGGCAGTGGATTTGTAAATGGTCCAACAATCTCTTCTATAAGAAATCGCAACTATACTGACATATAGGAAATGAGAGAAACAGTTTTCTATGTCAAACAAGGTTATGGTCTTGCAGGTACTGTATTTTTGTCTAGTTGTGATGAACAAAGATATATACAAAACACTTTGTATATACTGTAGACAGTTTCATAATCCATACCAATGGTCTGTGCAGTACAGAAAAATAGAAACATTGAAGTAGACGGCAGATAAGGACCGCAAGGCCCATCCAGTCTACCCATTTCTTTTCTGCCTTATGAACATACACACATTCGAACAAGCTAGCAGAAGAAGACCATTTGTTCTATTAAGTCTGCTCATATTGCAGGATCCACAGCTTGAGCTAATGTCCCTGGCCTCCTTCACCGCTCCTCCCATTCTCCCTACCCATGATTATTATCTTCCCCCATGCCTATCCCAGCCTCTCTTAAAGCTGCTCACTGTCTTTAACAAGATGACCTCTTCCAGCAGCGCATTCCAAGTGCCCACCACCCTTTCTGTAAAGAAGGGCTTCCTGACATCCCTCCTAAGCCTCCCACCCTCCAGCTTAAGACTGTGCACCCTCGTGATATGGTTGCCACTCAGCTTAAAGAGACTTTCCTTATCAACATTATTTATCCATTTTAAGTACTTGAATGTGCCAATCATGTCCCTCCTCTCTCTCTCTCTCTCTCTCTCTCTCTCTCTCCTGTCTTCCAGGGAGTACATGTTCAGTGCCCTCAACCTCTCCTCGTATGCCTTGCCCTGCTGACCATCTATCATCTTTGTAGCCCTTCTCTATACCTTCTCCAACAGGTTAATGTCATTTTTGAGGTATGGGTACCAGTACTGAACTCCATACTCTAGATGCAGTCTTACCAGTGACCTGAACAAGGGCAGTATAACCTTCTCTCTCCTACTACTGATCCCCCTAGCTATGCATCCCAGCATCTTGTCTGCCTTTGCTGCTGCTTTCTTGCACTGCGTGGAGTGTTTCAGGTCACCAGTGATCATCACTCCCAGGTCCTTCTCCTCCTCTGATGCAGCTACTCGGACTCCACCTAGGTAATACTCTGTCCTGGGATTCTTGGCTCCAATATGCATAACTTTGCATTTCTTGGCATTAAAGCCAAGCTGCCAGATCCTGGACCACCTCCCCAGCTTTTCCAGATCTTCCTGTAGGTCACATATCCCTTCAGCTGTGTCCACTCTCCCACAGAGCTTGGTGTCATCTGTGAATAGGCATATTTTGCCTTTAATGCCATCCCTAATGTCATTGATGAAGACATTGAACAACACTGGCCCCAGCATAGAGCCCTGTGGGACCCCACTGGTTACATCTCTGGTGCCAGATAACTCTCCCCCCACCACCCTCTGGGTTCTGTCCTTCAGCCAGTTTTCCACCCATCTGGCCATCTTCTCCCCAACTCCAAGATCCACCAACTTCCTGGTCAACCTTTTGTGGGGCTCAGAGTCAAAGACCTTACTGAAATCAAGATAGAGGATGTCTACTGCTTGGTCCCTGTCTACTGTCTTAGTGACACAGTCAAAGAAGTCAATCAGATTTGTTGGACACAATCTCCTCCTCATGAACCCATGCTGCCTCTCATCCTGGAGAACATGCTCCTCTAGATATGCCACCAACCTTTTCCTTAGTATGGTCTCCATGAGCTTTCCCACAATGGAGGTCAGAGTGACTGGTCTGTAATTCTCTGGATCATCCTTGGGACCACTTTTGTGAAAGGGCACTACATATGCTGTTCTCCAACCCTGTGTGTTCTGTCAATGGTCTATCTATTCATACTCATCTGTATTGCTCCCTCATGCCTATCCCATGCCTGTTTGAAGCCCTGCACTGTATTCATATCCGCCACTTCCTGAGGTAGGCCGTTCTATGCATCCACCACCTTTTATGTGAAAAAGAACTTCCCTCACATTACCCCTTAATCAGCCTCCCTCCAATCTCATGCTGTGTCCTTTTGTCTTTCTATTTTTCTTATATTGAAACATGTTAGACTCTTTCACCTTGTTGATGCCCTTAAGGTGTTTGAATGTTTCAATCATGTCACCCTCTCTCCCTCCTTTGCTCAAGGGTATACATATTGAGCTTAGTTAATCTGTCCTCATGTTTTCTGATGCAGTCCCTGCAACATTGTGGTTGCCCTTCTCTGGACTGCCTCAATGTGGTTAATGTCCTTGTGAAGGTGTGGCCTCCAGTACTGCATGCAGTACTCCAGATGGGGCCTAACCAGTTTCTTGTAAAGAGGGATTATTACCTCCCTCTTCCAACTTGTGATACCCCTACTAATACACACCAGCATCCCTCTAGCCTTACCTACTGCTTTAGTGGTCTGCTTGGATGATTTCAGGTCATCAGTGATGATGAAATCCAAGTCTCTTTCTTCCTTTGTGACAGCCAGCAACTCCCCTTCCAGCCTATAGGTGGCTTCAAGGTTTCTCTTCCCTATGTGCGTGATCTTGCACTTCTTTGCATTAAACCCCAGTTGCCACTCTTCTGACCATTTTGCTAGTTTACCCAGATCTCTTCTCATTCTTCCCACCCCATCTGGATCATCTACTCTGTTGCAGATCTTGGTGTCATCTGCAAACAGACAAACCTTACCCTCCAGTCCATCTACAATGTCACTGATGAAGATACTGAAGAGGACTGGTCCCTGGACTGATCCCTGAGGTACCCCACTTGTGACTTGCATCTCTTCTGACTGTATACTGACTGTATACTGTTTACCACCACTCTCTTTTCTGCTCATCAACCAGTTTGCCACCCAGTTCACCAATGTCTGACCCACCCTGAGCCTATCCAGCTTAATATTCAATCTTCTATGTGGAACAGTATTGAAAGCATTGCTGAAGTTAAGGTGGGCAACATCAACTGCTCCCCCTTGGTCCAGCACTCTGGTTATCCAGTCAAAGAAATCTATGAGATTAGTTTGACAGGACCTTCCTTTTGTAAACCCATGCTGTCTTGGATCCTGTGCTCCTATGTATTCCAAGAGTTGCACTATCATTTCCTTAAGGAGTGTCTCCATAGTCTTGCCCACTACTGAGGTAAGACTGACTGGTCTGTAGTTCCCTGCCTCCTCCCCCCTGCTACCACTCTTGTGGAGTGGGATCACATGAGCCCTTCTTCAGTCTTTTGGGACCTCTCCTGTGCTCAGAGACTCACTAAACAGTTCTGATAATGGCTCTGCTAGTTCCACCCTTAGCTTCTTTAGTACCCTGGGATGTATGCCATCAGGTCCCATTGCCTTGTCCACCCTGAGCTTATCAAGCTCTTGTAGGACCCTTTATTTTGTGAAGGGACTAGTGCACACCTCCCTCCCCCCTGTGTCCATGGTGCTGAGCTGTGGGCCCTGCCCTGCCCTACCTTCTCTTCAGTAAATACTGAGCAGAAGTATTCTCCTTTCACTAACGTATCTATAGAAAGTCTTGTCACTTTCTTTTACTGTTCATGCTAGTGTTTCCTTGGTTTGGGCCTTTGCCTGCCTTACTGCCTTCCCTGCTTCCCTGAGGGAAGTTTGCTATGCCTCCCTATCTTCATCCTGCTGCGTTCCCTTATATTTTCTGAAGGCCAGCCTTTTGACTCTGACCTTTTCTGCTACTGTGTTTGAGAACCAAAGTGGTTTCTTTCTTCTTCTGGACTTCTTTTTCTCACTAACACAGTGGGATGTTGCTTCAAGTATTGCATCTTAAATGCTTGCTCATTTTACCTGTACACCCTCACCTGTATTTCTTTTTGCCAGGGCTAACTTAACTCTGTTGTCCATTTTATCAAAGTCAGCTCCTCTGCAGTCCCATATTTTTGCCTTGGAATGGGATGATTTTGTTCCAGTGGCCAAATTGAACCATACCATGTGATGGTCACTGGCACCCAGGTGACCTTCTACCTGGAGATCTGTGATCCTTTCCCTGTTAGTCAGTATTAGATCTAGGATAGCCCTGTCTCTTGTGGGTTGTTGTACCAGTTGTTTGAGGCCTTCCCCCTGCAGAGAATCCACCACGTGTCTAGTTCTGGCAGATGTCCCTGCTGGTATTGACGAATCTGTATCTGGCGTGTTAAAGTCTCCCATTATCAGAACCTCTCCTTTAGCTGTCATGTTTTGTATATATTCTAACAGTAACATGTCTATGTCCTCCTCCTGGTCTGGAGGCCTGTACACAACCCCAGTTAGTATGGCTGTCCCATTTCCTGTTTCCAGGGTGATCCACAGTTCTTCTGGCTCCTTATGTGTATTTTGAATTTCTGTAGCTTTTATATTTTCATTGACATAAAAGACCACTCCCCCCCCTTTTGCACCTCGGTCTCTTCTGAACAGTACATAGCCAGGTACTGAAATCTCCCAGGTGTGGTTACTGGTAAACCATGCCTCGCTAATGGCTACTATGTCCAGTTTAGCCTCTGTCATTATTGCCTGCAGGTCTGCAAGCATTTGTGTACATGAGTTTCCATTGGCCAGATTTCAGTGTGTTAGTTGTTGGGTGAGTTACGGCATTTCCCCAGTGCATTGTAAGGGGAGCTGGACCTTTTTCTTTACCTGGTGATGCAAATTATCCATGCTGAACTCTTTTTTGACCACTAGCTGAGGGGGAAGGGGTGTTCTTCCCTTTCGACGTATGGGGTGCTGCACCCCTCTCCCCAATTGCTAGTTTAAATATTCTGCAAAGATGTCAAACTTCTGCCCCAATGCACTGACTGCCTCCTTAGTCAGATGCAGTCCATCAAATTTAAAGAACTTTCACTCCCAAAACTGTTGCCAGTTCCCTACAAATTGTTGTCCTTTTTCCTGGCACCAGCCCTTAAGCCACATGTTTAGCTCTCCTATCACCCCTTCTCTGATCTTCCATCCATCTGTCCCCCTCTCCCAGACTGGCAGGATCTCAGAGAAGGAGATGCTGGATGAAATGGATGATAGTTTGTCACCCAGCCTAGTCAGGTGTTCCTTGGTCTCCAAAATTGACCATCTGGTGAGATTGTTAGTCCCTATGTGTACCAGGACATCAGTGTTTTCTCCTGCTTCCTGTACAATTTTAGCAATGCAGTCAGTGTCTGTCTACACTGATGTACCTGGGAGACATCTGACCATTACCCCTGGCTGGAGATACATGTCAACTCCCCGAATCATGGAGTCTCCTATGATTAGAAATTTTTTGGATTTCCTTTTTGCTTTTTTGGTTTTGGTTCCTGTTTTTGACAAGTTTTGTTGTGTGAGTTCCTGTGCTGCAGTGTCCTGCTCTGCAGTATCCTCTGCCCCTTTGTTTGATTTTGGAGATAGAGGCAGATACCTGTTTGTAGTTTTTATATGGTTTGTGGAGGTGATATGTTGGACAGCACTGAGTGATGGGGCACCCGATTTTCCCATCCTAACCACCTGCCAACCTCCCAGACCAACTACCATCTGTGGTTGAGGTGCTTCTGTTGGATGTTGGGGAAATGGCGGGTGGTTCTTACAATGTATTTCCTCCTGAATATGCAATTTGAGGCATGCAATCTCTGCCCATGCTGCCTGGAGCTGAGCCCTTAGATCTCCAATGGCCCAGCATGTAGGACAGTGTCCTAAATCCTGTAAAACTGCCCTTCTGAAAAGTGTACCACAGTACCTGCAGTTAATGATATACAGTCCAGATAAGTTGCTGGGTTTATAACCTGGTCAGAGTAATTAGAAGGAAGGAAATGAAAGCAAAAGTTTGATTTTGTGTTTTGTTTGTTTGTTTTTGTATAACTTGTTATAACAAGTTAAATTACTAGTGCCTCAGTAAATGAAGTCACTGTGTGGATACCCCTCTGATCTGCCCCTTCCTGCTTTGCTACAGGAAATGTCATGACTGTGCTACCCTATAAAAAGAGTATAGTGTGTGGTGGCTGGGGATGAGGTGGGTAACTTGGCCCTTCCCCTGCCAAAAAAGAAGAACCACAGATGAAAGAAACAAGGAGGCAAGAACAGAAACAATCAGCCAGCAACAAATGCAGTAGCCCTGAAAACTTATCCTAATGATAGATAAAACTATAAAACATGTAAAGCACCACTGTAATAATTTCACAGAAGATATACCCTGTAAGAAATACTTTGCTGCAGAGAAAAATAAAGTAGTAACAGAAGATATATCTTGCAAAAGACAATTTGAATCAGAAGACTACAGCAGTAATCTGTAAGCACACACTGTAATAATGCAGCAGAAGGTATACCCAGCAACAACATTTTGAAGCAGAGAAAAATAAAGCAATAAAATGTTAGCAACAAACAGTAACAATGCCTTGGAGTACAAAATAAAAATAACAACACACAGTAAATCTGCCTAGTGAAAAGAAGCCTTAATCTTTATCCTTGCTCTGGTAAGGTTCTTTGCTCTGTCCTTTCAAGCAACCTAGAAGACAAGAGTTCAGGTGAAACTTGGTGCCTTGGCCAGCAAAGCTAGACTAACAGGAAAAGTCATGCGACAAGCAGCATGCAACCTGCAGCATGTACTGTAGGTGATGGTTAGGAAAGGTGTATGTGTACATGCACACCATCAATCATTCATAGGTGAGGAGGCAAGGTGGAGCAAGACTGGATGATTCAATATGATGTTTCCTAAAATGGAGAGGTGATCCTACTTTAACTTGTCAGGGATGATCAGCAACTGACTGATAAAAGAGCTACAGTGATGAGAAGACATCAAGAACCTTTTGTGCAACTTCCATTGAATAAGAAAAGACAGAATAGAATGGAAAATAGGTCACAGTTGTGTGGGGGAACATATATCATTGTGAGAAACCTACTACGTAGTCGGCAAATGAAAGGAAATGGCCAGCTACACCTTGTAAAAGTTACCAAAAATTGTTTCTTTTTATTTTTCTTATTTTTTCTTTCAATAAGATCCTTGTGGCCCAACGTTTCACCTTAATAGACTTCTTCAGGGGAAGGATATGTTTGTAAACGTATATAATGCCTTTTATTATATGATTATACATTATAGCATCATTTGTATTTAACATTTTTCAACAATTTCCTCATGTAATTTTAATTCATGCCACTAGGTGGTGGATGCATAGAGCCACTAATTCATGTTTTATGTTCTGCTGGTCTTACATGATTAGAATATTTTATATAAAGACATTATATATATATATATATATATATATATGTATGCAAATAAAATAAAATAAATGAAAGTTATGCAGCAGTTACATTGGCTGAAGTTTAATGTCTGATGATCCCTCATATACCTTTCGGATACAGTTTTAAATACCCAGCACTAAGGAAACTCAGTATAAATTAAATTTCATTTAAAGTCTTATTTACCACTTTGCATATATGTTTTTTTAAAAAAACATACATACCTTAAATTAAGTAGATATAGTGATCCAGTCTTTCCCAGTCTTTCCTTGTATGCAGTAGGATTTTCTTATTTATCCTATGTATTCAAATAGAAAGTTCTGTATTCAGCATTTAACTCATATGTTCAACATAAATTTGTGAAATAAACTGTCCTGACTAGCCTTTGAGTTATTTCTCCTGTTTCACCCCTTTGAGTAGTATTAGACTCTGTTTAAATCAACTTTTCTTGTCTGGAAATAAATTCAGGAAATTTTTTATTATATAAAATAAACATTCAGTGTTGCTGCTGTTACAGAGTGTATTCATAATGATATGTATCTAACCTTTCTTGAGTTTGCTGAACTTTAAATTAGCACTTATAGTCATACCCATCTGCAATAGAGAAAGTGCAGCACAATGTTTTAAAGTTTTAAATAATGCTTTTTATAAAAAGCCTGCAGCTGCTTTTGTTCTGAAGCAAGTTACTAATTACATGAGAACTCACAAGTTTGTACGAACTGCGTCACTCTTCTCTGAGTTCCTATAAAGATTCTCAGTACATAAATTCTCTACCTGTATGTAGGCCAATGTATGAACAATAGGGGAATATATAAGAGTTTTTCAAGCCTGAAAGCACTTAAGTAATTACAGCAGATTTAATTGCCAAACTGTGTGACATAAGACAATGTATTCACTCTTAATTATTCTTCTTCTTCACCCGGTTTCAGGTGTGACTCTGTCTATACAGTACATAGAGGATTTCTTCCTGCATTTTAGAAAAATGTGCCAATCGGTATCATGCCAAATCTCTTTATACAGTGTTCACTCAGTAGCTCAAGGTATTTTAAAGTCTTACCTCCTAGTTTCTGTTGTCTGTGATTGGGCATCCTCTGCTGCACTGTTTTGTAACATTGCAGTTTAAATAGAGTTTCAGGCTGAGAGGCGGACCTATATTTGCTAACACTGATGGTCACAAGATGTAAAAGAAAAGACAGATCAGTGTCAGGCAAGGTTGCCAAGGCAACTAAACACACCTCAGTGCTTTTAAAGGCACAGAGTGCACCTTCTGCCCTAGGGCACTGGAATTTTTAGTGACTGAACTTGTATGATCCTGACTTACTGCCAATTTTTCGGACAAGCCTTAAGAGATGGTTTTTTTTTTCAGAAAGAATTCAAGAATCTATGACTATCCTCAACTTATTCAATCTATGTTTAAATGTCTGTCATAATTTGAAGGATTGATCATTTTGTGAAGTGCCATACTAATATTATTAAGACAATAGTTTATTTTATTTTGTTTTATTTATTTAGTTTTTGATGACCGGGAAAGGAGGACTAGACAATTATGCCTGTTTTCAGCCTTGTCCTGGGGAAGAGGGATACAAATGAATGGCAACTGACCTTGAACCAGATTAAGCTGTTAGTGGTATTTTTAGTGACTGGGGGAAATTTGGCCAGGACACCGGGAAAATTCCCCTATTCGTCTTTAGGGGGACCATGCTGTTCTGAGTGAGAATGGCAGATGGTGTGTGGAGCACAGAGGTGGAGGATGTGTTTTTGCAGCAGCAGCCCAATGTGCAATCCCCAGGTAGGGTTGTGGAATTACAAGGGGATCGTGAGCACAGTGAGAGCGCAGTCGAGACTGAAGAGACTTAAAGAGATATGCATGGTGAAGTTCATGCAGTGGGGAGAATTTCTTCTAGACTTATATTAACGGATAAGGCTGGGATTCGAACTCATGATGCAAGTGCAGTGGATTGCCAAGGTTTAACATGCACTACAGAGGAGCCTTTGACTGAGGCGAATGAGGCTTTTCAAACTTCGAGTGACCCAGCAACAGCTGAGCTGCACAGGAATGAGGAAGCTGAGCCTCATAAGACACACCCGGTGAGTCATACAGAGACTATCCGGTAACTTCAATTGGCCCAGACTGCTTTCCCATACATGACATGGTCGAAACAGTCTGCTCTGTCACAACAGGGTGAATACAGAATGGGAAGGGAACAGTGATTTCCAGATGATAAATGAATGTCTTTCTCTCCTACTAATACTATGCAACAGGATGTTCCAAGGGCTTCTACATCCCATTCACAAACAGGTCAGGATTTTTTTTCTTCTCATACTACCGAGCGGCCTGTGGGAGAAAATAGTCCTTTATATGATGAAATTGATTTGGAAGGTCAGATTTCTGATGTTTCTACCCCACCATCCCCTAACAGGGGTTCTGAGAAAACTTACCCCAGTTTTCTGATTTATTTTGCCATAATAAACTAGATCACGTTCCACGGCGAAATGATGTGTGGCTACAATATAAAGGTGGGCTAGAATAACACCCAAGTAGAACTTATGTGGCAAGAAGACTACTAAAAGACCTGATGCAGTTTCAAGCTTCTGATATTTATGCACTTATTAACATAAGGGATGAAGTTACTTTTGATGTGAGTTTTAAATCCTTTGCTGGCTTGGACAGGTTCTGGAAGAAATATGAGACTTGCAAATATCAACCATTATGGACCCCCTTCTGGGCTATTCCCATCACAAAACCCCTTTTTAAATCTATTAATATTATGTTGGGAAACAAGGAGGTCAGTGTGGGTGATATTCTTTTCTGGCTGGAGAAAAAGTGTGAGGTTTTTGGCCCACAAATCATTGACTCAGAGGGGATTTAAAATTAAATTAATAATGGTGGGAATTGATGTGCAATATATACAAAACAGCTTTTTCTTGGATAAAGTTGTGGGGGTATGCTTTTACCTCGGGCAGCACAGAGCTTGTTACAAATGTGGCAGCACCAGGCATTTAAGTAGTGTTTGTGACAAAGTAAAGTGTGCCCTATGTAATGAATTTGACCATGACAGATCAGTTTGCAGAAACACTTTCAAGCATAATCTGTGTGAGGAAGCAGGACACGCATACCACTAGTGTCTGTGGGCTGGCCAGAATAGGCCTGAGGGATTGCAAAAAGAAGATTTTATGAACAAGGCTCAAGAAAAGTTTAAACCTACAGAGCAGGAAAGGGAGGATCAGAGGGCTGAAGACCAGAGGGCTGAGACTGAGAGGGCTGAGAACACAGAAGGGGGAACACATAACACGCAGAAAATAAACACTACGCATACAAATACTGCACAGCCAGACACAGGGCCTAGGCAACATAACAAGCATCAGACTGACGATAGGCCGAGTTCTCCTTCTAATCCCCAGATTATGGCAGCCCCCAGCCTCTGAAGAATTCTGAGGCTAATCCTGAGTTTTCCTTTTCTGACAGATTTTCAGACACCCTGCTCTAAAAGAGTAACAAGAGCCTCCAGTAGACAGACCTCTTCTAGTACCCCGCTTACTACATCAAATGCGTTTCAAGTTTTAGAAGAACAGGAGGAGATTCCAAATCTAACGTCTCTACTAGATCTGAATTGGTTTCTGAGATGGAGTATGAGGAGGAAGCAGCAGTAGAAACCATGGAGGAAAAAAGAAAAAAAAGTGAGGAAAAAAAAAAAGATAAAGAAAAATCCTAAACTTTGCCCCATATGTCCTTGATTAACATTGCCTCTTTGAATACCTGCAGTATTAAGACCTTTAAGAAAAGAATAGCTGCTCTGTTCTTTTGTCAGCATTTAAAATCAGATATCATTTTTCTGCAAGAGACAAGGTTCAGTACACTTCAAGACCTTAATCAAGCCAAGAAAGTGTGGATAAAAGGCCCTTTCTTCTGGGCCTTTGGTCCTGATGCTGCGGACGGGGTTGGGATTCTTTTTAATTATACAGAGGTGATGGTTCACAGGCTTTTGTACATTGTCCCAGGAAGGATACTACTGCTTGATTGTATTTTTAAGGGATTCCAGCTTCATTTAATAAATACCTATGTGCCACAAGTAAAAACCACTAGGATAGATATCTTCAACCAAATTAAACCTTGTCTCTTTACCTCAGAACAAGTTATTTGGGCAGGAGATATGAACTGCATCCTAGATATTAAACTAAAAAATAATATCCAGCAGAAAGTCTAATGTGATTCCTGGAAGCACTGCATCAGAGTGACACCACGATCCTGACACTGACATAGTGATGGCCATACACCTGACCACCATAGCAGCTGACACCCCCCCACATTGGCAGCAGGTGTACTGGCGGTGACTACAAAGTCAACTGCCACAGCTACAGGTGTGGGTGCATTGGATGGGCCACCCTTACCCCCTGTGGTGTATGCGCTTCATTCCCTGCCTATGCTGTGCCTACCAGTGACCCCAGCCCACATCCCAAACCATCATTCTACTGTTTGGTCCCCCGTGGCTTGGGGGGAATGTCGTCAGGTCCATCGCTACAGTGGCAGTTGTTGCCGGTGCTTCATTGCAGTGGCCGTGCACCTCTTGAGTTCATCGGTGTCTCCGCTGCAGCTACAGTGTTGGGTTGCTGGCTATCAGTGTGGAGTACATCGGGGTCGATTGTGGCAGTTTCAGGATGTCACTGTGGGGGCTGTTGACATTGTTGCTGTCGGCGACCTATGGTGCTTCCGTGATTCCCATGCCTTAGCTAGTACAATAAATATGGCAGATTGTAAGGATGCATACAAATATCTTCATAAAGATCTAGTCTATACATACCAAAGAAATATTTATTGTTCACATATAGATTATGTAGTTTTATCAAAAGACTTAATCTCAATTCGATGCATAGTTACCCATTGCAAATCTTCAGACCATAGGATCTTAAAATGTGAAGCTGGCTTTAAAAATGCCCCACCAACTTTTCCCGCAGTAGATAAATGCTGGAAACTAAATTTGACCTTATTAAATGATGAGATGATTAAGAAAGGGCTGCAGGATGTTCTGTTATTCAAGAAATCAGTGGCAGATTTCTGTGGTGAGTGGGGCTCCTGGTGGTCTGACACTAAAATGGTGTTCTGGGAGTTCTTTATAAAACAAGGAAAGAGAAAAAGCACAGCTGATTATTTACAGTATTTGTACCATAGGAATCAATTGTATTCTTTACTTTCAAACCCAAACAGTGCCGATTCTAGGTTAAAATCGCAAATAGATTAAATTAAAAAAACAAATGCGTATGTTTCAATATGACAGAGGCATATCCCTACAGGCTGAAATGAAATTTGGGACTGAAAAGCTTGCAAAAAAAAGAGTGGCTTCAAAACTAGTGGAGGGTTTAAATGATAACATGGGAAATAAAAAAGTGTCGGTGCCAGGGATGTTACAAATCATTCAGGACCATTTAAATAACTTGCTTGGCACACCTTTTCAGGCTCAAATTTAGTTGGATGATTTTATTGGTTTTCTAGTACCTAAACCGGTCACAGGAAAAGCTAAGCTTTTAGAAGGAAAAATTACTAAGGGGGAAGTTCATTTGGCAATTTCAGATTTAAAAAGTGGGGTCTCCACTGGATTAGATGGACTCACGAATGAGTTTTATAAACATTTCAAAGATTAATTGAGAGAAATATTACCAAATGTTTATAATGAACTGCTCTTTGATGGCATGGTATGTGCAAATTTTACTGAGGCATGGGTAATTTTTCTGTCCAAAACAGGGGACCTTTGTGATATTCAGAACTGGAGACCTATAAGCCTCCAGAATATCAGCTACAAACTATCATCAACAATTTTATGCACAAGGATTCAGTCTATGGTAGGTGATCTTATTCACCCGGCGCAGACATGTTCAGTCCCAAATAGATCAATTCAGCAGAGTTTAAGATTATTGAGGGAGTTGTGTGAATTTGGCAGACAGAACAAAATACATGGTTTTCTATTGACAGTGGACCAAACTAAAGCTTTTGATAATGTGGCACATGGGTTTTTATTTCAAGTTTTAGAGAACCACAGTTTTCCCTTCGCAATCATAAATGGGATAAAACTCTTATATACTGAGGCAACAATATGACCTACACTAAATGGGATGATGGGAGATGTGGTAACTTTACATAAAGGGGTCAATCAGGAGTGCCCTTTAAGCCCCTTCTGTACACTTCTGCATTGGACCCCTTGATAAGAACTATATATTATCACCAGAGCATACAAGGGATGACCCCATCCTTGTCACTTCCCCTACAAAAGATTGTGGCATATGCAGATGATCTCTGCCTCATAATTAAAAACCCGGAATCAGGAACACAAGCCATAAAGAAATTAGATTTATATTCAAAAATAACAGGTGCAGGAGTGAATCTCAGGAAAAGCTCTGGGATTAAGCTAGGGCATACCAGCGGTGTACAACATATAGGGAACAGAAATATCAGAGACCTCCATTAAGATTTTAGGTGTTAAGATTGGGATGGGGGATTTGGACACACTTAATTGGGAGTTAGCCATATAGAAAGGGGAACAAAAAGTCCAGCAGTGGAAATCCTGGCCTTACTCTAAAAAGAAAAGACTCCTAATTATTAAAAAAAATTGGCTCCCCCTCCTGTTACACCTTAGTACAATATACTCTATTTCCCTGGGTTTGGAAACCAGATTGTTAAATGCTTTTTTTCAAATGGTCTGGTGAAGCAGACATAACCCCGTGAAGAGAAACTTTACCTATTTACAAGTCAGGCAGGATGGTTTGGGGATGATAAACCCAATTGTTTTCTTTTATTCATTTTTTTATAACACTTCCTTTAAGATTAAGCAAGGAGAGTCCTTTCATCCATGGGAAAAATGGACACAAGTATTATTTAGACATTTCTTTTGTCATTGGGAAAGGGAGACACCGAAAATATCAAAGGCTTTTTGTATACCTGAGTTTGCCATTTCAGCTGTTAAAAAACTAAGAATATGAAAGGTGTATAAGGATAGATTACAAACTCTAAATCACAAACCCATTTATACAGAAATAATTGGAATTAACTGTTCTCCGAGGGTGGAATTTCAAAAATGTCTCCCATAAAAATTACAACTTGCATATAAATTACTGAATAACAAAAGGGTACTTACGGAAATGTGGGATGTAATATTGTTGAGTTGTCACGATAAACTGAGGGTCAAGGGCAACTTAAAACTTAAACCCACAGCAGAAAGAGTATGCATCAGACCTGAGTGTGTTGGTCTGGAAGAAATGCAGGAACGTTTCATTTTTAAATGTGGTGTGGCAGCTCAGTTTTGGTCTGATCTTATGGGTAAATGGAAAGGGTCTCCCACCAGTTGTGTCATATGAAAATTTAGTTTTAGGGGATTATACAGGCTTTTTATGAAGATATGATGCAAGTACATTAAATATAATTTTTGCTAGCATAGAATATTACATGTGACAAACTCAATGTCAATTTTCTTTGCAACATAAAATTATACCAAACTCTATAATCATTAAACAGATAGAAGCTGCTATTTTATGATTAAAACAGCTTGAAAGGGATTGGTTTGAACATGGCCAATTTCAGAAATTATGGAGAAGTATTAACTGGTTGTGATGAATGTATTGTATAATCTATGTAAATAGGGCACATGTGTGAATATAGGGTGTAAGATTTTTTGGGGGGAAATGTTTGCTTTTTTGCCTTTTATGGGTTTTGAATTTTGATTTTGTAATAAGTTTTCTGTATGATTTATCCATTTGTTTTCTTTCCTGAGATGTTTTGTTTATTCCGATAAAAAATTCCCCTACTCTTGTGGTAGGGGCACTGCTGTGTTTCTGGTTGTTAGTCATCAGAGGTGGCAGTGCAAGGATGGCATCCCAGGTGGAGAAGCTCACTTCCCACCCCATCTGGATTGTCCAGTAGGCTGTATACATTGAACCAAGAGAAGCAGTTGTGGTGCCGATGGGGTCGGGCATTTTGGGCCCTGTTTGCGGAGCATTGTTCAAGGACTATGCCTTACATGAGATGGTTTACAAGATTGCCAAACGTGCCTCTGGTTTGCAGCCACAAGTTCACCAGATATTGGGCCGTAGAAAGTAATGAAAGTGGTGGCACCGGGAAACATAAATGTTGAGCGCACATGGGATGAAGTGACTGAAAGGGAACTGCATACAGCAGGAGAGGTGAGGAATATAATGGCCAGGGTGGGGCTGGCATGAAGGACTGGCTGGAGTGGAACTGAAAAAAGGGAGCTACATTCTGTCTCAAATGGCACCAGTATGTGGAGCTATAGAAAAGGAAAGTACAAAACAAATTTTTTCTGAGACTGTTGATGTTAATACCTCTGAGGAAGCCAAAGCAGTTAAGAAACCGAGGGGAATTCAAGTGGTACTTCAAGTGTTAATGAAATACAATTGGGTTCCATAGAAAGGAACAATGGCCTGCAAGCAATAAATTTACAAAGTATTCAGCAGGAGACAGTGGATCATGGAAAAAAGATACAGGGTACAGGGGGCTTTACACAGGCTGTTCAGCATGTTCTACATATACCTGACTATGATGAAAATGTATTAATATCAGGATTAACAGTGGAAGAGACTTTAATGCAGGCCAGATGGGTGAGACACTCCAAAGACCAACCCTGGGTGTCACCTGGTAGAGACACTGTGTGGAAGATCCCCTTGAAATCCCATCTTTCCTGGAACTTATTAACTCCCTGAATTTGTACTCTCAGCCTCCAGCCCACAATGTGGAATTTCCACCACTGGTAGAAATGGAGAGTATGGAAACCAAGCCTATTCAACAAGAAGATGTTTCTTTTGGACCAGTCTCCCAAAATAACCCTCAGAATAACTACAATACTACAGTCCCATGCTCTATCCCCCCAAAGGTAGCTCACTCATCCAGTAAAAACTCTTGGCCCAACAATGTCAATCCTCATAGGCATGAGGCAATGGAGCAAAATGCAGGGATACGTACCTTTGCAGGTCTGTTCTGCACTCCACTGGAACCCATCAAAAGATGAAATGCCATCCTCATTAAATACAAAGGAGGCCTGGAAACTTACCCAGGTTGTATTTATGTGGGCAAAACACTCCTAAAGTAAAGCATGGGATTTTCTGCCCATGTCATTTATGCCTTAATCCACACATCAGGAGATCCAAACTTTGACAATAGTTTTAAAACACCTGCAGGCCTAGAACTATTATGCCAGAGATATCAAGGGCAGAGGCATGCACCTGAGTGGTCAGCAGTTTCAGCAATTCCACTCACCAAACCTGCCTTCTGTACAATTACAGTTTGTTCAAAAATGAGGGGTGGTGAGATGGCCTGGTGGCGCTGAGGGTTGAGGCACTGGGCGCCACACCTTGCGCACATCAGTGATCCGTGTTTAGGAAGGGGCACAGGTTGCTGTGGGTTGGCAGGGAGGAGATGGATTGAACATCCGATGGACTGCTCTCCATTTCCGGGGAGGGGGGTTCCTGCAGGCTGGTGCTTGCCTGACCCCTAGCGGAGGCTAGGGCTCGGTGGCATGTAGCCGCACACCATGGGGCCGGGATGCAGCAGACGCTTGATTGGGGTGTGCATGGGAGCGTGCGGGCACCAAGTCGCTGGCATCATTGCATGCCGTGGTCCACAGGGGAGAAAAGTGGAAAAGGGAATTCCAGTTGCAGTGGCTTGATGGCCTTCTGTGAGCACCTGTGCTGGCTTCAAGAGGGGATCTCCAAGTATGGATCCATGTTAGTTGGAGAATTGGCCACCCCTGCTTCCCCACCACAGGGGGCAAGCTATGGGGTAATTAGGTGGCCGCCCTCCATGGAGATCGGTACATGTCAGATGGTGGCCAGAGAAAGGAATGCGAGGACAGATTGGCCGACTGGAAGCCCCAGGAGAAATAATACCAGCAAAAAAAAAAAAAGGGTGGCAATATTGCACAGTCTGTATTGGCTAAGATCAAAGTGCACAGAGTTGGGACTTCCAGACCCCATTATGGACTCAGAGGAAATATGGACAGGGGGATGGCACATTAGGGTCAGACTGCTACAGGTCAATAGTTCTATCCAACATTTACCGAGCTGTTTCTACCTTGAGAGAGACTGTGGCTTTATTTTCTATGCAGGCTAACCTAAATCCTGCTTCAGGTGTGGGGCATACATACAACTTAGTAGCTTATGTGATCAAGTGAAGTGTTCTTTATGTGGTGGAATAGAACATTCTATGATAAACTGCCCTACACCAGTTAGTTGTAATCTGTGTGAAGATTTTATACACAGTTTTAAGAACTGTCCCTGGACATCCCACAATGATGATTCAAATGAGACAGCCCAAGAGGAACAGAAAGAAGCTGCTTTTGCTAGAGGTCTACAGTAAAGCTACTACTATGACCCCTACAGACAGACAAGGAAGGCCTCATCGAAATTTACAGTCTGGTGACAACTTGCTGATATCTTAACATGAAACCACAATTTTGCCTCAGAAACACCCCACCCCCACCCCAATATCTGCTGCTGCCTCTGACTCTGACTCTGCGGCTACCTCAGAGAGAGGCACAGTCATAGAAGGTGAAGGAAACCAGTCAGACTTCATATCAGATGGAAACCGCATCTGTGGAACCTAATGAGGGTATACCACCAGCCATACCCTCCACATCTGAAACAGTGAACACAAATATGCCATCCCCTCCTACAGAAAAATTGGAATACCAGAAATCAAGGAGACTAACTCAGAGTTGTTACCAAAATGAAGGAGTTATTCCAAAACTCCCAAGGAACTCACAGTATGACCAGGAACAGATTTGCTTTCCTTGCTAAAAGGAAACAATGGGATGAACAGAAAGACGACTTGGACATCTCATCAGCTGCCTCCTTAAAGCCAAAGAATTTGACAGATACAGAACCAACCTGGGAAGACTCTAGATCTTCAAAAAAAAAAAGAAGAAGAAGAAAACTAAAAATTGACCACAGTATCTACTATGGAGGAAGAGGTTGAGAGGCCAAGACATACTGCCACTTAAAGCATAGCTTTTAACCTTTCATGTAGGTCACTGAACATGAACAGTATCAAGAATTTAAAAAAGAAGACACACATCCTTCTCTGTTCTAAGAGACTTGAAATTAGATGTGTATTTTTTGCAGGATACGAGACTGCAAATCTTTGGGGAATAACAGCGAGCCTCAAAGGACTGGTTCAGTGGCCCATCTTTCTGGTCTGTGGGAGAAGAACCCTGCTGTGGTTCAGGCATCCTTATTAATGTCTTAGTGTTTAAAGTATCTCAACTTATAGATTTAGTGCCAGGCTGGGCTCTTATCCTAGATGCCAGATATCTGAAGCAGGATTTTAGATTAATAAATGTTTATAATTATCAGACCAAATATCAAAGGATTGAGTTGTTTAAAAAATACAACCGTACCTTTTCACTTCGAAATCTGTTATTTTAGGTGGGGATTTTAACTGTATTTTGTCTTTAGCAAATAAAACAGGTAGTACACAGAAATTGTATAATGATACAAATTTTCTTAACAGGTTATATAAACCAGCATATCTTAAAGACTGCACAGCTGAAAACAGTCCTTCTCCAGAACATACATTTTTTAAAGGAAGACTCTCCACCTGAATTGATTTTTTTCTTTGTGTCCCAATGGCTGCCGGTAACCCTATTTAAGGTATTACCAATTGAAACAACAGATCATAAATTATTAAAAGTAACCTTCAGGACACCAAGAAACAAACCTCAGTTTAACTCTATATGGAGACTTAATGTTGCTTCTTTAGAAGATCAGGCAGTATGGGCAGGGATCCAAGCAGAGTAAGAGGCAAGGATTTTGGTATTTGAAATATATGACAATTCTATTTTGGTGACAAGATACTAAAAAAGATATAAAAGCAGTATGTAGCCAAATAACTAAAAATGCCTCTAACAAAAATATTTGAAGTATTTACATATACGAAATAATTTGCAAACTCTGATGACCCAGGCTGTTGAAACAGGGATAGATTTTTCTGCAAGTATACAAGAAATGAAATCTGAAATGTGTAAATTCCAATATGATAGGGCACAGTTTCTCTTTGTGGAGCAACAATTTGGTATGCAAGGTAGAGCTCAGAATATAAACCCTATGGTAGCTGTAATCAGATGATTGAGTCAAAGTATATATCTGGGCTCAGATCTGCTTTGCACAGGAATTAGACCGAAGGGTTGTCACCCACATATTAAATAGTTTGGTCAAGCCTCACCAAATCCAGATATGTTAGAAGATTTTTTCTAACACTTACATATACCAGGAATCTCAGAAGGGGAGAAAGAACAGTTAGTTTCTCCCATAATGAAAGCAGAGTTACATGTTACATCTCCTCACTCACCGCCTCATGGGGGAATCCCAGAACCTTCTGGGAAACATTAAACAGTTAAATGGGAGTGCACACTCCCCCCACCCACCAGATCAACATTAATGGTGTGATCTCCTCAGACCCAGCCCTCATAGCCAACCACCTCAACACCTCATTCACTGACCTTAGCCCTATCCTCCCTACAAATTTTTTTGACCCTCCTCCCCCAGCACCTGCATAAATCTTTCTCACCCTTATTTTCTCCTCCGCCGTGTTTCTGCCCAAGAACTTAGGCCGCACCTTGTCACTGCCCTCAAGAGTAATAGTACAGGCAGTGACACCCTGGATCCGTGTATCCTATGGCTGGTCTTAGACACAGTCCTTACCCCGATCACATGCCTCATCAACCACTCTCTTTGCCTGGGGAAGGTTCCAACTGCCTGGAAAGTCGCCACTGTCACCCCTATCTTTAAAGGTGGTGATAGGACTGTGGCTGGAAACTATCGACCGATCTCCATTCTCTCCCTCTCAAGGCCTTGGAAAAAGTGGTAGCCTCCCAAATCTCTGACTACCTCTCCACCTACAATGTCCTTTGTCCTGAGCAGCATGGCTTCTGGGCAGGCCACAGTACCAACACAGCCCTCCTAGAGTTCTCCAACTTTCTCACTCCTCCTTAGACACTGGTTCTCTGGCTGGTGCTGTCTTCATTGACCTCTCAAGCTTTCAACACTGTCTCCACCCCTCCTTCTTGATGCCCTTAGTCTCTCTGGTTTTGCTGCTGGGCCTATCTCCTGGTGCACCAGTTATCTGTCTGACCGCTCACAGGCGTGTAAAAATTAATGGGACCTACTCAGACATCTGTCCCATCTTTTCTGGGGTTCCCCAGGGCTCCATTCTGGGCCTTACTATTCTCCCTTTACCTTAACACCCTTCCACGCTCTTGCTCGGGGAACATTCTATTATGCGCTGATGATGCAGTCATCTTGCCTCAAATCGTAACCCTGCCCTCCAGGACTCGCTGCAGAAGTCCTTCACTGAAGCCGAGGGCTGGTTCAAGGAACATAGATTGGTGATAAATCTTAAAAAAACAAAAACCATGTTCTTCACTCATCCCCAAAACAAGTCCTGCAACTTCAAACTCCTCATTCACTCTGGGTCCTCATTCCCACTCGAACAAGTTTGCTCCTATAAATACCTAGGGATCCATTTTGACCCCTCCCTCTCCTTCCATGGACACATCGCTGCTCTAGCCACTGCCACTAATATCCGATTGGGCATCTTACATGAGTATAAACAATGCTTCCCGGAGCTCTTGACTACATGATCACCTCCTCTATCCTGTCCCTAGTGGACTATGGACTGCCGGTGTATGGTGCTGCTGATCAGACCGCACTCCATAAAATTCTTTTCTCTGAATAAGGCCTGCAGGTTAATTACTGGAGCACCTAGGATGACACACACCTGTCTACTGTATGCTAAAGCACTGGTACTTGATCTCAGCAGAGTGCCTCAAATATCTTACCTGTACCCTTACAAAAAGACCTCCTTGGGCTTTCCCCACCAGGATTGACCACCACCATACGCCGCTCTGTCCCACTAGTTCATACTCGGACCTCTGGGAAAACCTCTCTTGTTATCCCTAGAGCTAGGACCTCTCACGGCCAAAGAGCCTTCAGCTTTAGGGCCCCCTCCTGGTTCAACACACTGCCCCCCTCCATCTCCGAAGCTCCAACTATATCGTGCTTCAAAACTTCCTTACGTAACCACCTTATTAACACCCGATGCTGTAACTGCCACTAGTCAAAGCTGTACTCAATACTTATGAATAAAGCTTATTACTAAGCTGCTAAGGTGACATAACTCTAGTATTGTTTGCATCCATCCTACCTGTACCAGCTTGTTTGTATCTATGTCTTAATTTACTGTTATACTTATGTGTTGTACTGCTATACTGTGTATTTTGGTTTGTCTTACTGTGACAAGGTACCTTTGTAAATGAACCTATGGCTCAAAGGTTTTCCAAACTGCTGTTTAAATAAAACAAATACATAAAATAAATAAAAAAAATGTTGCCATTTCTGCCTTAAAAAATGGACTGTCTCCATGCCCTGATGAGCTATCTGGTGAGCTCTATAAGAAAGTCATAGATATTTTGTCTGAACTTCTACTATGTGTCTTTAATGACATTTTGGCAGAGGTAAAGGTCCCAGTAGTAGTTGTCCAGTTTATGCAGTTCTGTTCTTCTGTTCTGAGTACCAAAAGAACCCCAGAGCAAATGCCCTGAGGCATGGGTTACCCCAGAGAATATTGTTCAAACAGCAAAATAAAAAAAAAAAAAACACAATTGCACATACACCAATAATGCAAAGCATCATGACACAGGGAGAGGGAGCCAGCCACCCTTTAAAGTGGATGTTATTTGTTTGGGTCATGGCCAATATCCTCCAGGATATCTCATGCCACAGGATATTTCCTCTGGGGTTCTTTAATAGTTCTTTTTCTTCTCTATTTTGGGCTCCCAACACCCAAAACTAATAACAACCCTCTTAAGGGGTGGCTGGCTACCTCTCCATGGGCCTAGGACACAGATATGGCAGACTGATGAGTCCAAATGACAATGAAACACATGTCTGTGTCTGCTATTCTTAGCCTTTGCTGATTGCGCTGTGAGACCTACTGGCACCATGCAATTCTGCTTAAAGTTGAGCCAGTTCAAATTCTCTCATGGGGATTTGCATATGTTTCCCATGATGCTTTGCATTATTGGGGTATGTGCAATTGTGTTTTCTTTAAAATTGGACTGTACTGCCAATATCCTCTGGGATAACCCATTCCTCAGTGCATTTGCTCTGATTTTCTTTTATAGGACATATAGATGTGACCCAGTGGTTACCATCCACTGCTCGCACTTAGTTATCGTACAGCTGTCCTTACTTTTCATTTCCTCACTCAGTTGTGCCAACATTGCCCTTGCATTACTGTGGGGCGGTGTTACACTTCTAATGTGCTTCTGTATAATAAAGGATCCTTAACTAAGTAAAAATCTCCCCTTAAAAATATCTACAACACATGCTGTTATTTGCACTAAGATCGGAGTCAGGTCCAAGAAAAGATCTGGGTTATCCCCATTGCAGGCATGTATATTACCCAATATGTGGGTCTGGTTTGTATCATCTCTGATTCTAGGACACATCTGCTTTTCTTATCGCAGTTTGGTTCTCTACCTGGTATGCAGCCTCTCCTGATCACAATTGTTTTTTTTTTTTATACTTTATTTTTTTAGATTTTGAGGTATCTTTTCTTACAGGGTTTTCAATAGCTTTCACTATGAGAATACATGTGTGTCCACAATACATTTTCCAACAGTATCCATGCATACAAAATATACATTGAACTTTACTCCAATTTACAAAATATGTCCATTTTTTACACATCCAGAAGATATTACTTACAAATCCTTCTACGACTTGTAGTCCTCTATGTTCCCTACCATAATTGCATCGTATACTGCTTAAGGAACCACTTTGGGATCTCCTTCTATGTAAGATGTAATTTATCATGGGACAAAGGTAGGGTCTCTTAACTGAATTATAGATCACCCAAGGTCTCCATTTTACTTCAAATATCTCTCTCTGCCATCTGGTCTCTGCTAACATACATTCCAGATAATAGTAATCTAGTATCGTGGCATGCCACATTTCCACTCGAGGTATTGTATTTTGTAGCCACAGTCTGATTAACACTTTCCTAGCCATTAAAAGAAAGGAAAACATAAGGGAGCCCTTTGGGATCTTACGCCCCTCGGGAGGAACTGATAGCATAGTTGATTTTATATCAGGGTCCAGGGAGTTTTTTTAGCTCCTGTTCAATCTGCCCCAAATATGTCTGGACTCTACCATAACTCCAAAAAATGTGTACTTGACCTGCATCCTGTGAGCCACACTGCCTCTGACACTCTGCCCTTATCATTAGGCCCATTTTAACCAATTTAATGGGGGTATTAAAATACCGCATGAGTGACCTCCAGGTGAATTCACACCAGTAGGGAGCTAAAGATATCCCCAACGAGGGGCATGTGAACCTAAGCCACCTTTCAAATGTTACCTCTGTAGGTAGCTCTTTGTTCCAGGCACTCAAAACTGTTTCTGAGGTTTCCTGGTTGTATTCTCTAAGCCCTCTATATATACCCCTATCAGGTGTGCCTGTAAAATGCCCTGAGTGGCATTAATTATAATTTTTAACAAGCTGGAAGGGGAACTTGGGAAACAAGCTTTCAGTGGGGGTTTGGAATGGAGGTAGTCTCGGACTTGTAAATATCTATAAAAGTCATTATTATTGAGAGCATATTTCTGCTGAAGGGATAAAAATAGCACTACCCCTTTTGAGTAAAGAAATTGAAAAATAAAAGAAAGCCCTGCTCTGTGCCGATTTGTGAAGGTAGTATCCAGACATGCCGGGAGAAAGTCTGGTGCATTCATGATTAACCTCAGGTAATAGAACATTTGCTCCATATTTGGTCTACTTCTTATTTTATACCAGAGACATATGTCCTGTCTCACTCCTGTATAATATTCGGAGATATTTGGTGTTAAAGACATCGGAGCAAAAAGAACCTTTACTGGATCATGGAAGTCATTTATCCAACTTTCTATTGTCTTCCATGGGGGGTGTACATTAGGATTAATCCATGTCAGAATTCTTGTTTTTCTCACTGCATTCAAATATACTTCTAGATTTGGAACATTAAGCCCTCCCCTATCCTTAGGAAGCTGTAGTAGTGACCACTGAATACGTGGTTGAACTCCCTCTCACACAAATCTGGTTAGCATCTTGTTCCAGGAATTAAAATAGGGTTTGGGGGAGAGTCCAGTATAGTCTGAAATAAATATAAAAGTCTTGGTAAAATGTTAGCTTGAATAGTCTCTATTCTAGAACAGAAGGAGAGTTTAAGCTGTGACCACTTACTAAGATCTGTTTCCAATGTCTGGGTTATAGGTTCATAATTTATCAAGGTAAGATTTTGTATCTGTAAGGGAAGGTTAACCCCCAAATACTTCAATTTAATAACTCGCCACTTAAAAGGCATAAGTTGTTTTAATTCTTGTGAGGAGGTGAAATTAAGTGACAGTACTTCCATTTTTGATGCGTTAACTGCGTATCCTGAGACTGCTGTATATTGCTCCAAAATCTGCCATGTCTTGACTAGAGAAGTCTCTAGTTCAGTTAGGGATAATAAAATATCATCCACATAAAGGGACGTTGAGTAATTATTGCCTCCTTAGCCCACTCCTCTAATCTCTTCTGCAGCATGAATGTTCATTACTAGTGGCTCTATATATAGAGCAAACAGTTGGGGTGAGAGGGGGTATCCCTGCCTCGTGTCATGTTCCAACCTAAAAGAGGCAGACAAAGAAGAGTTGACTCTTATATAAGCTTTCGGAGAAGAATAAATGTTGCTTAACCATGTGATAAATTCATCTGGAAACCCAAATTATGCTAGGACCTGCCACAGGAATTCCCAGAGCACCAGATCAAATGCCTTATATGCATCTAAACTAACTACTACTACAGGAAGTGAATTTTTTATGAATATGGCATAATAGATTAATTACTCTGCTTGTATTATGTGACATTTGTCTACTTTTGAGGAATCCAGATTGATTTGGATGGATTAAGTTTGTCAGCATGTCTTCTAGCCTTTTTGACCAGATTGACATATAGAGTTTATAGTCACAGTTTAACACTGATATAGGCCTGTAGGACTTGGGCACTCTGGGATCCCTGCCCAGCTTGGAGATAGTAGATATGACTGCATATGATGAAGAGGTCGGGGGAGGGTCTTCTTTTTGTACCTCGTTAAATGCCTGCCTCATTGGTTTAATTATAGAGGGAAGCAGGGTTTTGTATCACTCTTGCGGGAAGGCATCTGGGCCTGGGGATTTATGAGTTTTTGCTTGTTTCATGTCCTCTGTAATCTCCGTTTCTGTAATTGGGGCCTGAAGTTTCTCCTGCTGGGTGATAGTTAATTAAGGAAATTTGAGGAAGGAGAGAAACTGGTGAATGGCCCTATCAGGGGGCGGGGATGGGTTTACATACAGCTCCTTATAATAATCCTGAAAAATATTTAAGATATCTTGAGAATTATTTTTTATTATGCCTGTACTAGGTTGAGTTATTTTTGTGACAGTAGCCATCTGTCTATATCCCCTAAGCCTTTTTGCTAAGTTCCTCTCCCCTCTAGGTCCTCCTTCATAGAAAATTTTTTTTAATTGCTGAATCTTAGCTTGTACTTGATAGTCTATAAGAGCCTGTAATTCCCTCTTAATATGTCTATACTGTTGCCCCTACATGCTATTTCTTGGGGCCCCCAGCTGTTATAAATTTTTTAGCTTATGTTGTAATTGGTTATATTTCTGTTCCCTCTGTTTTTGTTTCCTTGAGGTATAAGCTATCAGTTCCCACTGCATCACAACCTTTACAGTGTTCCAGATGACTGCTGCTGAGACACCTGGATTAGAATTTTCTTGAGCTATCTGAGACAGTCTGTGCCCTAACCAGTCCTTAAAGGCTTGGTCTTGGAGAAAAGATGTATTAAGTCTCCATAATCGATTCCTGTATGGTTTCCCCAAATCTAACTTGAGTAGTAATGGGGTATGATCTGATAAAAAACGTGCATTCATAGATATATCTCTTAGAATGTCTAAATGTTCTACAGTAATAAAGAAATAATCAATCCAAGATGATGTCAAGTATCTAGGTGAATCATAAGTGTATCCTCTCCCTGAAGGATATATATGTCTCCAGACATCTAGATAACCTAATCTACCTATTAGAGGATGGAGACATATCTGCATTGGGGAGTGTCTATGCCCCTGTGGATAGGAGGAGTCTAAATTTGGATTCAGTGTTACATTAAAATCTCCTCCCATTATCAACATTCCTTTCTGGATATCTAATATTTTATGGAAGAGTTGCTAGACTCTGCTAGGTGGAGAGGCCGGGGGCAAATATACATTAACTAATGTTATCTCCTGTCCTTATATAGTCCCTTGCACTATTACATAGCATCCCATTGGATCTGCATATTCAGTTGCAACCTCCAGCGGTAGGGTAGAAGGTATTACTATTGCTACTCCTTGTCTATGGCCAGATCTACTAGAGGCCGAGTATATTTTGAATTTCCCCCCTGCTGCCAACTTCAGATGCTCTGAACTGGTCAGATGGGTTTCCTGAATAAAGGAGACATCTGGAGCCTGTCTCCTGATGTATTGGAGCAATCTAGATCACTTTACTGGGCTGCTAATACCATTTATATTTATTGACAGAACTTTAAAGGGTGTATTAGTCATCATTATATAGTAAAAAAGAATGATTATATTTCACCCCCTAGCTTTTACCCCTGTCTCCCCCACACACTTTCTATACAGTTTTCAATGCATTTCTGTCCTGCAAACCTCTTATACTGTAATCTCAGCTCTAGGTAATTTAAATGGAGACCTATAATGCAATTGTGGATTTTACCCGATTTCTGACACAGGCACCTGCAATTTAAACCATATACCTCTATATAACATTAACATTTTCTTATCTAAGCTAATATTCTGGCTGATTTGGGCCTTCAGCTTATTCAAACGTAGCTGATAGGTCATAACTATGAGCCATAAACCATTTACATCAATACAAAATGTATGAACTTCCAAGGTAGGGGAGGAAAATCCAATCCCCCCTATTACACCTGTTGAAATCCACGATGTAACCTCAGTATCAACAGGAAAGGAGGTAAAGCCCATTCTGTCCTGGTTTGGGTCCTCCTGAGAGTGAAATAATGCTCCAAAGTAAAATATCAATATGGATAAACAAATAAAATATAGGCAAGGTACTTTAACCACCTTAAATACAATGGTTAATGGCTGTCCAGTAGTCGTCTCAACTCCCTAAGTCCATTTTTATATCTATAGAGCTGGTGAAAATTCAGTAGGGCATTGTAATATCAGTTTAAAACATTTAGCTATAGAGTAGTAGTCTCACTACCCTCTATCAAGTATTACACAGGAGTAAGAGGATGAGTCCCGGTATATAAGTCCTGGAAAGAAGGAAGGGGGCCAGACCCTCTCTCCTACATCACCTCTGCCAGTGGCCTGTGTTTATACTATGTTACATTTTACTGCAGGCCTAGAGTCAGGGCCATGCACAGAGAAGGCCCAGGGAAATCTCTCTCACCCCTACTCCCCGACCGATCTGAAATCCCAACTCACAGTCCATCAGCGCTGTTCTGGTGACTCTGGACTCTATCCCCTACAAAAGATAGCAAGTGATGCCTTCAGATCTCTTTTGTTCACCTCTGACTTTCGATCTGACATTTTATTCATGATAGTCTGTCATCTTGGGGGTCTGGAAGTTAACTCTGATGTTTCCTTTGTGTGATCTGGGAAGTGCAGGCCCATCTTGGTAAGTTCAATTTTGGCTTCTTGAGCAGTAGAGAATTCTTTTTTACCCATGGGGAAATGAACAATTAGTCGAGCGGGATACGGCGTGGAGAACCTGTGCCCTGCTGTTTAATCATTGGAAGTAGCAGCATATAGGCCCTGCGCAGCTTCATTGTCTTTGGAGCATAATCATGGTCTATAAAAAAGCATTCCTGGCCATAACACACCTTCTGTTTGCACCGAGCTAATGATAAAATATGTTCCTTAGTCAAGAAACTGTTGAAGCGTGCAATTATTGATCTTGGTGGAGCTTGTAGGTCACTCGGTTTCAGAGTTAAGGCTCGATACACACGTTCTAGATGTAATTGAAAGTCCTCTTAAAGCTCCAGGGCCATGTGCAGAAGTGCATCCACAAATTCTTTAGTATTAGTCCCCTCTGAGCCCTCAGGGATACAGTACAAATGAATATTTTCTCTATGGGCTGTTTTCAGCATCCTCCTGCCTGGCTTCCAGTGTTTCCTGATATTGTTGCAGTTGCTGAATTGTGGTGTTCAATGTCATCTACTCTGTTCTCCATCACTGTGAGTTGCCTTTCTGTATCATCAGCACATTGCTCTAGTTGCATTACATCTTTTCTTAACTCCCCATATAATTGTTTAACTTCTGCATGAAAGGATAAAATCTCCAGAAAAATAAGGTCTAGTTTAGCCTTTTTGTTTTTGGATTTAGTTAACATCTTGTAGTTTGGCTGTAAGGCCTTACGGGAAGCCTGTGGTTTGGGTGTTTGCACTGATCCAGTCCCCGAGGCCTCCGAGTCAGAACCTTCACCATTGCTGTCCATCCTTCCATTCTGTACCACTGTAACCACCAGCTGCCTAGCTGTGGTACCCTCTGATGCTCTGTTTTCAAAGATTTTCCCACTTTGGGTCGATTTGGAGGTCATTATATAGAGGGTATCTATCAGGGAGTTAAGCAGAGAGATGGAGCTAAGCAGCTGTCATCGTTGCGGGCAGAACCAGAAGTCCTCCTGATCAGAATTGAAATCATCCTACTTTTTAATGAGAACTTACTTGGAATTATTGTCCTACCTGACTTTGCTCCAGCTTCTCTGTCTCCTTCTAAAGGATATAAGTCTCCTGTATCATGGCAATGTCACATTTGGTTGATTCCAAATAACTCAGATTTGTTTCCTTGTTTGGCCAAATGTAAGGTGATCAAGATTTTACACATGCAATATCAGAACAGAAATTGATATACTTACCTTGCAGCGTGGGTTCATTCTGAACGCCTTTTGTCATTGGCCCACCCAAGAGGTAGGCAAATGGCATCAAGTCCAGAGTATTAAGAGAGTGAGAGAAACATTAGTTCATGGGAAATGCCTTGACCTGTTGCATTCATATTACTGTGTACAGCCTCAAACTCTCTTTTGATATGCATTACATACCACAGAGTTTCGTAACTTAGTTGTTCAATATAGACCATAGCCATGCAGGATAGTGACTTAAGACATAGTAACCTTATGTAAAATATAGAAGCAATAATAACTATAGTAAACAACACCTGGAACAGTAACTACTGTCATCATGCTTGTTTGAACATGTCTGTATAAGAGTAATGGGAAACATGGTAAGATGTAACAGAGATAGAAGGTGGGAAAAAGCAGGTGAGTAAAACTCACAGATGCTCTGCTTCATCCCCGTGCATGTCAATACCTGCATGATAACAATACTAGAGGGAGCATAAGTGTGGATGATGGTAGCTGTTCAGCTTTCACCATCCAGTTAAGTGGTGAACTGCACAGTCTTATATGGCTTCACTGATTGCCATGTTAAAGACTAGATAGTTAACTGCAGGAGGGGGAGTGAATCTTTGTAGAATACAGATGTTATATTGCCACATCAGTGACTGAGCAGCTCAGGAGAGCTACATTAAATGGGCCACAATGGATTGCCCATATTTTTATTTATTAATTTACATTTTTTTGCCAGATAGATATTTGTATGTCATGGTGGGAGGGGTGGCAGTGGAGATCTCTTCAGCCCAGTGACCCTACAGTGAGTTGATTTTGTAACTTTAAATTCCTTTGTACTCTTTACAGAAACATGTTGAAAGAGAATTTGGATTGGGACTTATCAGTTGTGGAAGAAAATGAAGTTGATTCTCCTTCAGATAGCTCATTACGTACTGAAGAGATAACAGTGGCAATGATTAGGAACATAATGGAATTGGAATTGTTCCACACCATTTTGAGCCAATACCCTCTGACTCAGAACAGGATCAATTTTCCAGCAGGAAAGACATACCAGCATGTTATTTAAGGAGAGGCAATGCTGCGTGGTAATAGTTCACAAATGAAACCATCAGGGCCACCATTAGGGGGGACAACCGGGACTTTTTTCACAGGCCCTGCACTATAGGGGGCCCACCTGAGCAGAGCTGATATATGTATTTTTTATTTCTCTTTTGGTCCTTTTCTGCTGCTGCCTACCTGTGTGGCACCACTGTAAAACCATTTTCTTTGCCGTCCAGGCAGAGGGGGTGTCATTTAGGCATCACTCCTACTATAGGACTGTTGCAAAAATGACCCCCCCACTTGGACAGCAAAGAAAAAGGTATGACAGTGGTGCCGCACAGATCCCTACCATAGACGTGATGACATTGTCCCTCCTTCTGCTGTGTATCTAATGTGAGCAGGAACGGTGCCTAGACTGTGCTTCTGTACATTTTCCCTCAGAGCAGAGCGATTTGGATTGCTCTTAGTGTGTCGGTGTCACCGTGGCCTAATCCACCCATAAAGAAAAATTTATCACAGAATGATGACGAGGGCAGGCAGCCAAAGCAACAAGGAAGTCACTGAGTCAGGTCACCGCCGGAGTACATCAGGAGCTGCTGCCCAGTAGTGTGGTTGGGTTGCTGGCCTTGCTTCATGCTTGTAGTCATCACCTCATTGAGTAAGTACCCACCACTTTGTAATCCACTCACAAATCAAATGTGCTGTTGGTGAGTCCAGTGATTGTGGTGTGTGTGTGTCCCCTCTCATTTTTGCTGACTGCACTGTCCTCTTACAGACATTCACCCAGGTAACAGTAAAACAGGAATAAAAAACTGATAAATTTACTTGTGTCAGTGATGTTACTGATAAGAAGAGGGTACTGGATGCAGGGGGACAATGTATGCATTTTTTTTCTGCTCCTTTTGCTCCCTTGGTATTCCTGTCAGGTCTGCTAATGATCCTTCTCCTGCTGAAGAGCAGATGTCACCTTTAGAACTCAGACACTGTTATATGGGTTATATGGGCTTGTGAGCAGGGGCCCAGAAATAGTATGTAACGCAGGCTCAGCCCCACTAATAATTTTGCCTCCTTTTTTTTTGTTGACACTATTTTTCTTTTTAACCTGCTGCAGTGCACACCCTCCCCTCTGTGATCTGTTACAGCATCCCCAGACGCACGCCCTCTGTAACCTGCTATGGTGCGCCCACCCCATTGTGAAGGCAGCAATCCCCACCCCACACACACACACACACACACATGTCTCCCAAAGCAGGTGCCAATTTAAAAAAAACACCACTGTGCATGTGCCCAAAGAGAGCAGGGACTGTGATTTGGCAGCAGTGAGGACTCAAGCTGGGTGGGCAACAAGGAGACAGAGCAACAGGCAACAGACTAAATAAGTTAAATGGACTCTGGAGAGCTGGCCACACTCAGTCAGCTGATAGGACTGAAAAGTAGTGGGCCAGTGTGAGGGAGCAGCCAGTCCGGGAATGTTTGAGTGGCAGTGGTGCGGGCTGTGTGGCAGTGTCAGTGTGCAACATGGTAGGTGCTCCTGACTCCTGCTCAGCCAGTGTGGGATCAGTTAAGACAGAGTTGGTAATCTGTGAACAGCTGGGTGTACAGTGTGAGTGGCCAAGTCATGTGAGGGTCACCATGCCAGATGAGGACAGGAGCCATTGAGGAGGAGGAGGAGGACCGTGTTGTTGTCGGATGTCATGACCAGTCCACACCAAATATGGCTCAGTACAGTACGGTAGCTAAATTATTGTTGCATTTGCTAGAAACTTTTCATCTGGTTATTGGGCTGGCAGTATAGCCTAGAGGTTAAAGGAACAAGCTGTGAATAAGCTTGGTACATACAGCAGACCAGACCTGTGTTTGATTCCCACAACCTCCACTTGCATACTGTGTGATTCAGAGCAAGTAATTTAACCACCCAGTGCTCCCAGGTCACCCCTGAAAACAAGCACTTGTGCCTAGTGGGCTTTGCCCAGTTACCAAAGACTAAAATAAATACATAAATAAATTATCTAGGGGAAATGTGGTCAAATAGATTAGCCTTTTCCTTTCTCAAACATGATGGAGCCCAGCCCAGTGTCCCATCATGCTGGAATCTAGATTTAGTAGTTGCCGTATTGGTCCTTGCAAGAATAGATCCAGAAGCAAATGATTTGATACCTTTTAATGGACCAACATAGATGTAACAACAAGAACAAAGTGCTCTAGCTTTCGGACCAACCAGTCCTTCTTCAGAAACTCATGGCAGTTGTTTAGAAAATACAATACTTATAACAGCTAGATAATGCAGAGAAAAACAGAAAAAATTCCCCATTGGTTTAAAATAGTCATTTAAAAAAAAAAACACAGACGATGATGTCAGAGAAGTTTAACAGTACAATACTGCCTTCAGTCCGAAAGAACCTTGGGTACAGATGTGCTTGGTGGAACATACATAGAAAGAATCTACTGCATATAAATTTAATTGACATAAGATAACACTGCTGAAGCAGATAACTCCTAAATCTAGCTATGACTGTCACAGTTAGTATAAGGATGTGATTACTGAAAGGCAACTCCCACCCAGCTTAAAGACAAACTCAGATAGTTATAGGGCTCATGAAATTACAATGTTAGCATTAAAGACAAGAATTACCAGTAAAGTTATCTTAAAAACATCAGTGCACACTGTGTGATGTGTAAAACCAAGCTGGACCTGTCACCCAGCCATATTCTCAAGCTAAATAAAAGGCCCAAGAAATTTCAAAAACCTCAGGACTATATAAATTATAATTTAAATATAAATTGATAATATTAGTGTCAAACAAAAAACTCTAGTCGAGGAACCTCAAGGAATTAAGACCATGTAGCCTGATATGTACTGATGTCAATATATACTGAGAATGTAGCATGTGTGGGATGCGGATGCATGTGTGTATGTATGTGTGTGGGTATGTGTTGTGAGGTATATGATATAACAGATGTGGGGCTTGCTGTCACATTGAGGTAAGTCTCTATTTAGCTATATGGAGTTATAATGTGTTACTATTTTTATTTCACACACATAATGAATATTAATTTCTCCTTACTTTTTGTCTTTGCCTGGGGGGGGTTGATTCCATTGCACCATATTCAGATTACCCAGCCGGCTAGTGTACATGCAGGAGTGTTATCTTATACTGTTGTTATATAATTTTTGTAACTCTGTACATATTGGGGTGTGTGATCTCATTTGTTTGGGGGTCCTGCACAGATCTTTTTACATTAGGCTAATATTGTAATAATTTGTGGATGTGTAGGTATGTTAGACCTCTGGTCTTACACATATACTTTATATTTACTTCTAGTTATCTTATCCTGGGGAGGGTGGCAGGTTTATTTCATGGTAGTTCTATCTAGTATCCTTGGAAATGTTACTTTGCAGATAGTAGTACAGTTAAATAGTGTTACTGTTTTACTCTGTAGATATTATGAGACATAAGACCTTTTACTCAGGACTTCATGACAAGTTGTATTCCTTTGGGGAACTATCACAGTGACTGAAGTTAATATAGGTTCACTAGGAGACAGAGAGTTTGTGTGTGTGTGTGTGTGTGTGTGTGTGTGTGTGTTTAGTTTAGTTTAGTTTAGTTTGTTAGTCTAGGAATTAATACCTTTGAGCCAGGGCTCTTTTACAAAGGTTCCACGTCACAAAGAACATTTAACAAAGCACGATACACATTACAGGTAAAACCAGACAGGAAAGATACATCATAAATTTGCTATTAACAGTTTAAGGCAGTAACGTTTTAAGTTTCATAGAAAAACAAGCTATAACAGGTTCAAGCGGTAGACAATTTCGAGGTTAAGGAAACTTCAGGGAGAGGGTGATCATTAGGCACCAAAAGGAGGCTAGAGAGGAGGGAAAGGTGGTGAGCGGGAGGTAAGTGAGGGACAGGAAAAAGGGGAGTGAGTTTGGGTGGGAGACAGGAAGTAGTAGAGGTACCAGAGGGTTCATTAGTCAGGAGGAAGAGGCCTCAGATGTGAGGATGGACATGAGGAGTAGTAGTCTTTATCTACGCAGTCACAGTTGCTTGTGGTGGTGAGGTGGGCATAGAGCATGGATTTGAAAACTTCAAGCGAGGTTGAGGATAGAGTAGGTGGACTAAGCGCATTGAACCGTATTAGGGGCCCTATGCGAAAGATCTTTGTCCCTGTGCAGTCCGGCATCTCGGAACCAGGAAAGGTTGGCGTTCAGATCTGGTGGAGGTCGTGAGCCAGGATTCAGTCGGAGTAGGTTTTGAATACATAATGGAGTCAGTCCCAAGATAGATTTTTGCCATTGTGCAGGTGAGATAAATAAGGCGATTTGATAGGTTCAACCAGCCTGATTCATAGTACAGATCCACGTGTGAGTCAGTCTTTGAGCCCCGTGAGGAGCCGGCAGGCATTATTTAGAGTGATTGAGATCGCCTTGGAGCAGTGGAGGTAGCTGAGCCATAAATAATAAGGCCATAGTCAATGATTGAGATTATGGAACTCTGTATAGCTATTCTCAATGCCACTTGATTTAGAAATTGTGATTCGGAATAGTATTCAAAGCGTTGGTTCACTGTTTCGCAGTGTTGTCAATGTGGGTTGCAAGGTGAGCCCTTGGTCAAAAGTGATGCCAAGGTATTTGAAAGTATTTACTTGGTCCAACGTAATTCCCAGAGGTTTGTATGGTGAGTGGAGTATTCCTATTTTTGTTTTGGTGATTGGAGAAGAGCATGGCTTTTGTTTTATTGTGGTTTAGCACAAGTTTACTATCCAGGAACCACCTTTCAACACTAGAGAAAGCAAGTTGCAGGCTTTTCGTAGGGAGTTTGGATCCTTGTGGGAAGAGAGATTACAGCATCATCAGCGTATAAGATTATTTTCTCCTGGCAGATATCTGGGAGGGAGTTAAGGAACAGGCTAAAGAGGAGGCGGTCCAGAATTGATCCCTGTGGTACACCAGGAGAACTGGTTTGAAGTCGGAGAGTTCATTAGAGATTTTACAGCCAGTGACCGATTGGACAGGTAACTTTTACCCAAGCACAAGGACCTTGACCAGGCCTAGGCTAGAAAGTAGGGAGGTAAGTAGGCCATGATGGACTGTGTCAAAAGCTTTTGTAAGATCGATAAAGACTGCACCTGTTTGGCACCCTTTGTCCAGGGCTGGTGGACTTCTCTAGAGAAATCAAGTAAGGCTGTTGTTGTACTATGTCCTTTCCTAAAGCCGTGCTGTTGATTACAGAGTAGATTGTATTTGTCCAGGTAATCAGAGAGTTGGTCTGCCACTATTTGTTCAAGTGCTTTGGAGAGGGAGGAGTATTGATATTGGTCGATAGTTTCCTGTTGAGGTTTTGTCCCCACTTTGTGCACTGGCGTAACTATGGCAGATTTCCATTTGTTGGGAAATTGACTTTGGCAAAGTGACAGATTAAGAATTTTGCAAGGGGTGAATTACTTCATCAAGGGTGAGAGACAGGATTTTAGATCTAGCGTGTCACTACTTGTTCTGGATTTGGAGCAGGCCTTTCTTATGTACTTGTGTGCCTGTGCACTTTGATTTTCTTGAAGTAAAATTGTGGTTTGTCACAAGGGTGTTTTGTGATACTAGGCTAAGCACAGAGTAAGTCCGAGAAGAAATCTGGGGGAGGACCCCACTAAGGTCTGTGAATGTCTTATTAAGCGCACCTGCAATAGACTTTGGGTCAAGATGGTGGATCCATCAACTTTCATAATGGTAGGTGACGATTTTGATTGTTTACCCATTATGTTTGGATGTTGTCCCAAAAAGCTCTTCCATCACCCCAGGTGGATTCAAGGGCATTTTTGAAATAGGCGCTCTTCATTTGCCTAATTTGTGAGGTACATCTATTTCATGCCTGCTTGTATTTTAGGGTATCATGAGGTGAGCCTGTGTCTCTGGCAACTGCCCAGAGGTGGTCCCGAACCTTGAGCTCAGCAAGTAGTTTGGCAGTAATCCATGGATTTGATAGCGCTTTGATTTTACGTTTTTTTACTAGGGTGTATAAGTCGCATGCAGAGTTGAAAGATTTAATGAAGTATTCTAGTGCGGTATTAATATCAGTTGATTCAAGGATTGGCGTCCAGTCCTGTTGTAGGAGATGGGTTTTCAACTTGATAAGATTCCCATAAGGCAATACTCTGCTTGTTATAACTTTGGGGGTGGCTTGAGAAATTTATTAGACCAGGTACAGGACACTGGGAGTGGTCACTGAGGGAGTCAGGGAGGACTTTAATGTTTTTATCTGGTCAGGGTGATTTGAGAACCCAGTCAATAAGGGTGCTTGTACCAGTTTTGTAATTTTTCCGGGTGGGGGAGGTTACCATCTGAGTCAGGTTTGTTGCTAGGATTTCATCTTTGTAAGAGCCAGTGTCAGAGGCGAGCCAGTTTATGTTGAAATCCCCAAGGAGGAGGAGCTCATTTTAAGAGGGCTGCAGACTAACAAAATCAAGTACAGACTTAATACTGGCACGGTGGTCTTTTGGAGGGATATAGACTGCGGCCACTGTGAGAACTTTGTTTTGGGCACCAGAAGCAGTTTGATAGGGAGGAGTTGCATCTCTGCGTATTAGTGGGGTGAAGCTGGCGTTGACAGGAGAGGTTGTCCTTTATGTAGATAGCACAGCCCCACCTTTCTTGCTTGCCCGGTCGAGTCTGAAAAGATTGTAGCCTTCAAGCGAGACCGCAAGATCCGGGTGCTGGGAGATAGCCAGGTTCCACAATGGCTAGTATATCAGGGTTTTTGTCCAGCGAGAGTTTGAAGAGATGCCAATTTGGGAAGGAGGCTGCAGATATTTAGAGTGATAATGGAGAGACCACTACCAGCTTTCCCTGTTTTTGTTGGCTTTAGTGCAACAGGACCAGGGTTTGGGTGTATCCCACCAGATAATAAAAGTAGGAGGAGCAGGAGTTTCAGCGATGCCATTCGTAGTTCATAATAGGTTGGAGTGAGTTTCTGCTTGTACTTTTTAAGATGCTTGGATTGTCTTCTGGAGTCCCAGTAGAGGGTGATCGTTAGTGAGTTATAATGATGTGGCAGTTTCAATTAGGAAATATGGTTCTTTGCACCCAGGTATTAATTGGGTGATGTTTGTTTAAGACTTCAGAGTAAAGCCATGGTACAATGTTTGGGTAGTACTATAGAAAGGTGAGGGTAGGTGGAGGTAGGGTAGGCGGAGGGCAGTTGGCATAAAGGAAAGGAGGGTGAGGGTGAGCAGGAACAGGTGGTGGGGACTAAGCCAAAGCATTTTTTAGTGAGGCAGGAGAGGCAGAAGTAGTGTGGGCTAGGCAGTCGGGGTGGTGCGAGCAATAGGAGGGTGGTGGGGTACAGATTTTAGTGGGCTAAGGTGGATAGCTAAGCACTATGGCGAAGTACAGAGAAAAATGAAAAAAAAAGACTGGGAGGGTTTGGTGCCAGAGGGTTTAAGAGAAGTACTATAGTACTGTTGAGATCCAGGATCACGTAATATGTTAAAGTTCCTGAAAGGTGATAAATTGTGGCCTGGGCATATGCAATGTGTAAAATCCTTTTGTCTATATGTTTCCTTTGTTCTTCAAAGTCCTCAGAGATAAGTACAATACCTTGGGAATAGGTCAGACAGTAGGCATATGCAATGTGTGAAATCCTTTTGTCTGTATGTTTCCTTTGATCTTCAAAGTCCTCAGAGACAAGTACAATACCTTTGGAAAAGGTCAGACAAAATGTTGATTCAGTCACAAAATGTGTTAAAATTCCTTTGTTCTTTAAAGTCCACAAGTGCAGTTGCTTTAAGAGTGGTCAGATGAGAATGTTGAAAATGTTGATTCAGTTGCAGGACCCAGCATTACCATGTTTGTAAGACTAGTTGTAAGGCATATGCTTCCTTGGGAGGCTTCAAGAAATTGATTTAAAATTAAAAGCTGATACCTGATGATGGCGATTTGCAGAAATTCAGTCAGGAGACTTTCACCAATGTTGTGTGCAAGAATGGCACAGGTATTCCCAGCAGAAAAACATGTAAATGAACAAAAACTAACCTACAGACACAGACAAGCACAAACAGCCACCCACACAGCCCCAGGAGGAGGAGCTTGTGTGTGTGTGTGTGTGTCTGTGGGAGACAGAGAGAGAGGGAAAAAAAAAAAAAAAAGGAGGGGGGAGAGAGAGAGAGACAGCATCTCCTTTAAGCTATGTATCTCCCCCACCCACATTATTGTGATGTGGGGTGGGTTAGATTGTATTGTTTGTGTGAAGAGGAGGACAGAAATTACATTTTTATCTCTTTTTCAGATTCCTTAGACACTTGTGATACATCAAGTTGCTACATTCTCAGTATATATTGACATCAGTACATATCAGCCTACATGGTCTTAATTCCTTGAGGTTCCTCGACTAGAGTTTTTTGTTTGACACTAATATTATCAATTTATATTTAAATTATAATTTATATAGTCCTGAGGTTTTTGAAATTTCTTGGGCCTTTTATTTAGCTTGAGAATATGGCTGGGTGACAGGTCCAGCTTGGTTTTACACATCACACAGTGTGCACTGATGTTTTTGAGATAACTTTACTGGTAATTCTTGTCTTTAATGCTAACATTGTAATTTCATGAGCCCTATAACTATCTGAGTTTGTCTTTAAGCTGGGTGGGGGTTGCCTTTCAGTAATCACATCCTTATACTAACTGTGACACTCATAGCTAGATTTAGGAGTTATCTGCTTCAGCAGTGTTATCTTATGTCAATTAAATTTATATGCAGTAGGATTCTTTGTACGTATGTTCCACCAAGCACATCTGTACCCAAGGTTCTTTCGGACTGAAGGCAGTATTGTACTGTTAAACTTCTCTGACATCATCTTCTGTGTTTTTTTTTTCTTTAATGACTATTTTAAACCAATGGGAATTTTTTTCTGTTTTTCTCTGCATTATCTAGCTGTTATAAGTATTGTATTTTCTAAACAACTGCCATGAGCTTCTGAAGAAGGACTGGTTGGTCCGAAAGCTAGAGCACTTTGTTCTTGTTGTTACATCTATGTTGGTCCATTAAAAGGTATCAAATCATTTGCTTCTGGATCCATCATGCTGGAGAAATTGTGGTAACATAGCATAAGAAACAGAATTCTTTGACAGATATGCTGTGGTGCTATCATTTTTTAATCTGAAGCCAGCTTATCACACTGTTTTGGTCCATTAAAATTAGTAATGTTTCCTGTTTCCTTTTGGTCTGTTTAATTCATGATAGGGCATGTAGTAGCATAGGAATGTGGGCCTTCTGGTCCATGCTTGTCCAGCCATTTTCTTCTGAAACAGTAATCATCTCTGCCACATGCAGTAGCTGGGCAGTCTTGTAGTACTGTGGAAAACTGGGTAAACCCAGAACACCATGACAGAAACAATAACTACCTATATTTAGATAATGGGCACAGAGAAATCTCAATTCTGATTGGCTAAAGCCACCAACTAGCCGGTCTGGCATTATTTATTTATTTAGCTTTTGTTGACCGGGTAAGTGCACTAGACAAATCCTGCCTATTTTCAGGCACGACCCAGGGAAGGGGGATACAGATGAATGCCAACTGACCTTGAACCAGATTAAGCTGTTGGTGGTATTTTTAGTGAATGAGGGAAATTTGGCCAGGACACCGGGGAAATTCCCTACTCTTTTCGATAAGTGCCATGGGATCTTTAACATCCACCTGAACTACCACCAATCCAGGCAGATGGGACCTCGGTTTAACGTCTCATCCGAAAGACAGAGGCATTAGGTAGTAGTCCCAGTGTCTGTTGTCTGATTATGGTCCAAAATCCTTGTGCCAATAGAATTTTTACATCGTAATTGCCGCCATGTTTTGTTTTACTGAGAGACTGAACCCATAGTACACTCTTGGTACATACACACTGTAGTCTCTTTCCTCAAATGGCACATGCTGGGTAATTTTCATCCAAATTTCCTCTCTCACGTCTTGTAAAAAAGATCATTTACCTGCAGAATTGCCAGCTGAGATAAACAAGACAGAGAGCACTGTCTGTAAGAGCAGTGGTATTTTCGTTGGTTTCCCAGACCGCAGATCTAGTGTCTCTGTCTCGCTGTTACTCTCGTTTGCTCACTATGCAATTTTTAAATTGAAGGTATAATACCACCTTAGATTCTGCCACAGTGACCTCTTTCTAAACCTGCTATCCTTCCCTCCCACTGTAGCTGCAGACCACAGCTGCTTGCCTGCTACTGACTCCGGCGCTACCACCTCTCCTGACTTCCCCTCCCTCCCCTGCCGCTCATCTGTCAGCTGGCTTTGAAAATATTCTTTAGCGATTCTCTTCAAACTTTGAATAGAATTGCTAAAAACTATTACCAGAATATACAACTTAATAGCCCTGTGAAAAAAAAGAAAATAGATAATCGCTCATCTCATCAAATGCTCAAGCTCTACAGTATGTCCAAAAAGCAGTTACTGGCAACCGTGAGAATTCAGTATTCACCTCAGTCAGCTGATCCCTCTGCCATCCCACTTATTCAAGCATACATATTACAAGTCCTATTGGATAACAGAGTGTTATAGTTTAAAATGTTTTACTACAGCTTCACAGCTAGTTAACATTTCTGAACTTTAAACTTCTGGTAAACATCTATTTTGAAAATGAGTCCCAGAAAATGTGCGGACCTTTCATCCATATTCACTTTCTCTTTCTACACAGTGCGGCCCCTTCCCCGCCATCACTGATGCTCTGCTGGCTCGTTTTGCTGTAACCATGGAAATTGCAGGCATACAAAAATAAAAAAATAAATGAACCCGATTTATGCAGGCTTACTTTTCATTCTTCTTCTTCTTCCACCCGCTGCCAATTCTCCAGTGCAGATGATGCTGAGGGAGTGAAACTAAACGATTTAAACTCACACACACACACACTCCAACTCATTTTTAAAGTGAGGGAGAACAGTGTTTCTGCCACCTGTGATCTTTGGGGGGTGGGGTGTAACAATGACAATAAACTGAACATATTGGGACTATGAAGGCTCGACTGGGACAAGATTCCCTATTTAAAAAGAACAAACAATCATTGTTCAAAAAGGTAAAGGAACTATTTTATGAACTATTTTATTATAAATTAAAGCAAAAACAAAAGATTTAAACATTTGATAATAAAATATTTTTTCACACATGTGAAATACACTAGCCCATTTTCTAAGCGCAATAATACCCTCCAGGGTGGGTGGTATAGGCTATACCGGACCTTCCAGGGGCTATAAGGCCCTCTGCCTGTGGCGTCGGGCCTCATTCCTGGGCGGTCGATGACCCTTAATAACCCACCCTGTCAAGCAATGTGCTTGCATAAACATGGCTGCCCAGAGCTTTAACTTACATAAGGAATTGGCTTTAATTTGGGCAGTTTTTTGGCTACTGCACCAATGCTGTTACTAGCCAAAACCCCAGTGAGGGTGGCCACTCCTACAACACTGCACAGTTCGGACACTCAAAATTTAGTGGCCACTTGAACAAATTAATAAGTCACCACAGATGGTTTTTTAAATGCCCACCAGTTTTCTGAGGATTTTTCTACCAGAATTGTATAAGCTCAGGTAACCTCCCCCCAAAATATTTCATGGATTCAGTCATTATACCCTCAGTTGAAAAAAAAGGGTCTGGCTTCCTTAGACGGCCCTTGTAACTGGAAGGTGGGATGGTGTGAAAAGGCAGGTGCAAGCCAAAGTTTTCGATTTCCTACTGCTTGCCAGCATTTGGTTAAATGACCTGAGTGATGAGTCCTGAAGAAAGGTTGGGTTACAGAAAGTGACTCCCAGCCTCAGTTTGAGCCTGTTTTATGTGGTGGTACAGGAACAGTTGGGTTCTATATGGTTGCTTATTATTTATTTTATCTATGGCTGAAGTGGCAGTATACATTAGAATTAATGAGTTTTGTGGCACTTATATACATTATAAAATAAAAACAGTGCCTCATTATAAGATCAGTCTGCAATATTAAAAGCTAGCTTAGGCAGCAATGGAGAGAGAGGCAAGTACAGTGGTACTGTAGCCATAGACATTGCCAGCTATTTCCAGATATTTCGCAAAATTTCTGAAGAGTTTCTCTCTGCTACCCCTACTGTTTAAATGCAAAAAGCATCAGATATTTCTGGAAATATCACAGTAATTTCTGGAAATAGCTGGCAGTGTCTGTGGCTACTACTGTACATTACACAACAAAAGCAGGTAATTAAAAAAAGGGGAACATTAATAGTTTGGCGGAGGGGACAGCAGCAAGCTACTGTACAGTAGAACTGATATTTTACACTGGACAATAACGTGGCAATTCAAAGAACAGCTGTGGCAGACAGGAAAAAGTTATACACTGGGCCAGAATTGTACCTCATGCAGTAAGGGAAAGATAAGCATAGAAGGTAAACTGTAGTCATAAGTATCATATGGACTGCTACTTCAGTAGTAACAAAAAACTGGTTACTTTTGCTGACTTCAGTGCGAGTGTAATGGATGTCTGTCTTCCAGCTCCATAGAAACCTATGCAAGCAATAATACCCAACAGGGTAGGCGGTATTGGGCAATACTGGACTGCCCAGGGGTGTAATGAGGCCTGACGCCGCAGGCGGAGGGCCTTATAGCCCCTGGAAGGTTTAGTATTGCTCATACCACTCACCCTGGAGGGTATTATTGTGCTTCAAAAATGGGCTAACATTCATATTTTCATTTAAGAAATAAAAAGTGCAAAGAGAACAGTAAATTATTTGTATTAATGATAGTAAAGTTGTTTTTAAGATGAAATAGTCCCTCAACTGGCATATTTGGGAATAAAGGGCACTGCAGTCTATTGCTTCCCTACTGAGACGTTCTCTTCTCCCCCCAATTCACAAACTGTTCAATTCCATTTGTATAAAATATATATTTTAATGTTGTAGTGAACTGTGATATAATGTGAATTCATTTTTATGACTAAAAAAAGTAATTTCTAAAAAATGTATTACACATCAAAATACTATCACTGAACCTACTTTAAAAGGCTGATAATAAAAGCAGTTATCGTGACCTTTAGATTTGTGTCATTTTGTTCATTTGCTGTTATGAGAAGGTACGATCAATAACAGTAGCCATTGATGCCAACACATATCTAAAATCATGAAATGTTACTAGTTATGAAATAATAAAGAGAGAGCATGTCTTCTGGGATTTACACATGCCAGCCGTGGGGTAACACGAACACAGTCGAGTGACTTTAAATGCATGAAAAGTCTATAAATATCAATACTACATGTGCCATGAACTGCACTGTTGTGATTATGGAATGATCCTAATGTTGTTACAAAAATGAATAAGGTTCGCAGGTTGTCTGTTGCATTCGGACCACTACCAGCCATAGTGTGAATCATGAGGGGTTTACATTATGGCTGGCAGCAGACTACATTTATAAAAAATTCTTCTGTTATAAACATGAATAAGACTCTGGGCTAAAAATACATTCTTTCATTAAATATGGGCTAGGGAAAGCTTCACAAAATCTTGTTTTTAACTTCACTAAAAGCCCCAAAACTCACCTGAGAGCATCAAAAACTTCAGAGCTTCTGGGGGCCTGGCAGCACCTAGACCCCCAGCTTACTTTGTTAGGTATATGGGGCCCTAATCAAACTGCCTGCCCAGGGCCCTGGAATTGCTAGCTGCAGCCCTGGAAACCATTGAATTTTTAAATACATTTAAACAACAGTACCACTAGTATATTATCGAAAGGATCTCAGAAATGTTTCTTTCTGACTGAATGTCAGAATTCAACAACCTTTCTGTACATTTCATTTTATAGCACTACTATATGACATGAATGATGCATTCTGAAACTGAACCAGTATTTGTAGATGGTTGGTGACTGAACTATTGTATTATAAAAGTCCCATTTAATGACCAAATCATGCAAAAGTTGCACTTCAAAAAGTCTTCCTTTTTTAAATCTTTTTTATAATAGCAAAAAGGCAATCTCAGGAGTAATATTAACATTCAGTTACTCTACTCTATGTGCAGTGTGACACTGGGCTGCTCCTCATACCACATTACAACCATAGTGGGTGATTAACTGTTCATCTAACACCTGGTCATGCCTTACTGATTAAATAACATCTATCAAACACCAAGTAACAAAGTGGATTCATAGCCAAACTAGAGATGCAGTGAATTTTTAATCCATCAGTGAAGTTTGACGTGACGTGACCACTTCGCATTAGCAGAGCACAACGCAAACTGCTCACTTAGTGTTATTGTAATTACTACTCTGCATTGCCATTGTGCCTTAATGTGAAGTAAGGCAAAGTGAGAAGAGAATAGGCAGCCCCCCACACATCACATGGCTTACAGTACTGTAAGTCACATGCTTTAGCCAGGCAGGAAGGAAGTGAGTCAGAGAAGCAGTTTCACTTTCTCCCTTGCATTTGGGGAGAAAGCATTGTGAAAGGTGACTAGGTGTGAAAGTGCTTGATTGCCTTGCCACTTGCGTTTCATAAGAAAACCAACAGCTTTTTTAAAAGCTACATCTTTATTTAGTTTTTGTATTGTATTTGTGTTTTTTTGTTAGTGAATTTTTTTGTATAAGTTTTGTTTTGTTTTCTGTGTGTGTGTGACTGACTGTGTGTGTCAGTAAGTGTCATTGTGTGTGTCTGTGTGTGTGTTGGACCGGGGACTTGTTTTGTCAGGTTGGACACAGGAGAAGGCGAGTCGCTGGCCTGTGGGCACAGTGGGAGGGGAGTGCATACCCATGGGGGGACGGGGCCATCATGTCATGCCTGACCACTCCCGACTCCTGGGTGTTGCTTCCCCCCATGTTGAAGCAACAGGAGCAGCAGCAGCACCAGTGCCACCAGTGGCTGTTGTACATCCACCTTCTCTGCCACTACTACCACCATTGATAGCAGCAGCTGTAGAGGCTCCAGCAGCACCTCCTTCACCACCTCCACAGCCACATGAGGTGGCCGTGGAAAATGTAGGTGGTGGGATTCATGCACAGACTGTGTCTGGTCCCCCCCCCCGCAGTTCCCCATTGCGGGGGTTTTTTAACTCTTTGGGGGGAGACAGCACAGTGGTGGTGTGCCGTTTGTGTGGTGTGCAGGTATGCCGTGGCCACCTTGGGACACATTTGGGGACCAGTGGCCAGTGCACCCACATGCTGGACCACCACAGGGCAGAGTGGCAGGCTGCAATGGAAGAGGCCAGGCGTCTGCCTGCTGGCCCTTCCACGGCAGTGGCTGAGGGTGCTGCTGGGGTGGGAGTTGTGTCTTGTCACTTCTGTAGTAGGAGGAGAGCTACTACAGCAGCTGCTCCACCACCACCACCACTGCCATCACAGCCACCAGAACCACCCTGTCCACCACCCCCTCTACCTGGAATCCCCTGCTGCAGTGGACCCCACCACAGTCCCTGCAACCCAGGCTGACATTGCCCTGGTGTAGGCAATTCTTGAAGAAAACAATGAGAGGGTCGGTGCTTTGCAGCAGCAGGTCAACACAATAGAATAACAGCAGCAGCAAACAGTTACAATGGTACACCTGCTGCTCGGCCACCATGGCATCCCATGGCCACAGTAAGCTAGGGGATTCTTTTCTGGCTCCCCACCCCACCCACCCTACTAATGTGTTGTACTGTTTTTGTGTGTTTTTTCTTTGTTGTTGTTTAATCATACACATTTTACCTTCAAGGGGAATCTTTCTTGCACCACATAGTGCAATACATTTGTGTGAAAAACACCCGTAATTTAATGTCACCGTGTCACATGATGGAGGAATTCCAGTTAAGAAAAGCCACCCACATTCTGCCTTCCTTCTCAGCAATGTTAGGAAATGATGCAAGGGAAAGCACTTGTGTATGCTCCTTACAGTGAATATCTGATTGTCCAACAGCTTTCCGAATGTTTCTTAATGTTATAATGGTCAGTTTGTGGTGAAACGTGTGGGCACGTTTCCAGTAAGAAGAGCCTTGTTATTAGTGGAAACATCCCACATTTCACCACAAAGTGAACCTTATAACATAATGAAACATTGGGATGGCTGCCGGACATTCACTATAGTGGAGCATGCACCTGTGCTCCCCCTGGCATCACGTCCTAACATTGCTGAGAAAGGGGGGCAGAATGTGGGTGGCTTTTCTGATCGGTAATTCCTCCATCACATGACACACTGTAATGAAATTATGGGCAGTTTTCACAGAAATATATTGCACTCTGTGGAGCAAGAAATTTTTCAGTGGGAGTAGGAACATGATTTCTGCAGTAAGCGAAAAGGTAGAGCCAACCACCTATCCCACCATGGAGAAGTTTGCAGACATTCTTTGGAAAACCTAGAGAGTTTATCAACTTTACATCCATGATCTGGGTTCCAGTTCCAAGAAAGTAGCCGCTGTGTAAACTACTCCTGAAGACCATGATGCACTACATGGTGGAAGGGCAGGTGCAAGAGAAACAGCCCTTCCCCTACAGACAACCAAAATTCCCAGCAGGCCCAGCAATCACAACAACAGTAGCAACAGCAACAACCATGGGGTGGGAACTGGAATTACCATAATAATAAGAAACACCACAAGAATAACAAGGGTAAATAACAAAGACCAGGTCCTTCTTATAGGGAGATAGCTGAAGAGAATCAGACGTTCCGAGAACTTCTTGGGCAAGTGCACTCCATAGCAGATGCTGTTCTTGCTCAGGCCCTTGCTGCCATACAACTGGGAGAACAGGAATCAACCGGCCGTGGAGATACCGGAAGTACAGGCACTCAGGCCCATACAGGCATGACCCCAGAAGCAGCTCCCTATATAGCATCAGTGCAACAAGGTGAAGTGGTTCAAAGGAGCCAGGCCCAAACTCTCCAGGCCTCTGCTGGTACAGATTGACAATTACAGGCCCTGGCTTGTATCATAAATAATTTGTTCTTGGATGCAAACAGAAGGCCCTGTATTGAGGCTGAGGTTGGGGGCCGCCTACTGACAGTACTATTGGATACTGGCACAGCTGTGTCTGTATTACACTATGACCACCCAGAGATATCCCCTTGGTCCACTGGATGAAGGACCAACATGTCAGGAGTAGATGGAATTAGGTTACCTGCATACCGTTCCCTACCACTACCTGTGGAACTGGGACACCTGAAGGCCTATCACACCTTCCAGCTAATGGTATTGCATGATCACCCTAGCATAATCGGAAATGACTTCCTAGCACCACATGGCTGTGTGGTGGACCTAGCCAACATGTTACTGATACAGATTCAGGGACAATACCACACCATCAAAATTCCTGATTCGCATGTGGTGGAAACAATATCTGCAAACAATAAAAAGTATGACGGCATAGATTTGTTCAAGGATCACAAGCTTTTCCCAAAGCTCCTCCCCATCCTACAAAGGCATCTGTAGGCATTTGCCACCAACAAGCATGACTGTGGCAGAATGCACACTGCTTAGCACATGAAAGGTGACAGCAATATCGTTTTCCACCAGAGGCCTTGCCTTTTTATAGGGAAACAATACAATCACTCCTCAAACAAGGTGTAATCAGGACATGTGCTTCTACTTCCAACTCCCCAGTGTGACCTGAGAAGAAACCTACAGGTGCCTGGAGACTTACTATTGACTACAGGAGACTGAATCAGGTCACGCCCAGTTGTGCTCCAACTGTGGCATCAGCACCTGATATGCTACAACTTTTGACCCCTGACCAAAAATGGTTCAGTGCCCTGGACATCTCCAATTGTTTCTGGTCATTACCATTGGACCCCAAGAGTCAGTATAAGTTTGCTTTCACCTTTGAGGGTAGACAGTATACATGGACCTGCTTACCACAGGGATTCCTTAACAGCCCTTCCCTGTTCCATTTACATATGATGGATGCCCTTGAGGGTTTCTTTAATCCCCAGTGTCTCTTGCAGTATGTGGATGACATGTTGTTGGCAACAGCCACACAGGAACAACACTTGGATTTCTTGGACGAACTACTGACCCTCATTCAGAGACCAGGCCTTAAATGTAACCCAGCAAAAGCACAACTATGTCAGAAAGAGGTACTCTTTTTGGGCCTGAGAATAACTGATCAAGGCTGAAGCCCTACTTGGAATAAGATGCAAGGATTGCAAGACTTGCCATTGCCCACCAGTGTGGCTACTCTTAGGAGATTTCTAGGTATGATAGATTATTCTAGATATTTTATTTGTGATTTTGCTCAGAAGTCTGCTCATCTGTATGAATTACTGAAAAAGAACATTCCCTGGAATTGGGGTCCCTTTCACACCCAGGCTGTGACATCACTGAAACAGGCCTTGACCTCAGCTCCAGCTCTGGTCAACCCCAATCCAGCTTTGCCATTCCATCTGGAGTGTGCCACCTCTGACATAGCTATGTCAGCAGTGCTGGTCCAGAAGGTTCATGGCACTCTGAGACCCACTGCATATGCATCACAGCTCTTGACCCCAGTGGAACATAAGTACAGCCTTTGTGAAAGGAACCATCTAGCTACCTACTTGGCTGTCAAGCCCTTCTTGTATATCATTGGGTACTCTTCCCCTGATTATTAACACAAACCACACCCCAACTACCATTCTGCTATCAGACAGAGTGAAGAATGGGTCAGTCTCTAATACCAGGCTGACACACTGGTCACTTCTTCTCCAGGATAGACATTCAGGTCCACCCAACCAAAATGCCATCCATACTGGTGCATGGCTTCCATTTCCAAGAAGAACTTCATGACTGTACACTGCAGCCACCTGATCTTCCAGATCCAGGTCTTTTCCTCCCTGCTATGCCGCAACTATTTGAGAACACCTTGTTGAGTCTTATTTTTACAGCAGGCTCAGCTTTCTATATCAGGAAGAATAAATTGCATGGATGGGCATCTTAGTGTTTATCCTTATGGTAACACTGTTAAAATTTCTAAGCAATGCAGTGTGACATCATCATAATATGCTGAGATGACAGGGGTGGCCTGTGCCCTCGAGTTGATCCAGTATGGGACTGAGGATACCATCATAATCATAAATACTAACTGGGTTTGTTATTCTCTTACAGAACCTCTTCCCTCCTGGCAGAAGAACTCCTTCTTCTCCTCTGATGGCAGCCCTGTGAAACACAAGGAACTGGTAAAACACATACATTCACTGACACAAAGATTTGCACACAAACTCTATGTACACAAGGTTAAAGACCACTCCATACATGACCCCTATCATGCCTTCAATGATACAGCAGACACCCTTGCCAAGGTAGGGCCCCAAGGGGGGGGCACCTGGATGATGGATCACCCAGAGGCCAGAGCGGCTGTACACATTGCAGCAGTCAGGAAGAAACCTGTACCCTTTTCCCTCTTTGACCTGTCAGCAGCCCAACAAGCTGACTCTGAGCTCAAAGATGTGTTTGGATTCCTTGACAAGAATATTAAACTGAACTTACCTACCCATAACCCCTACTGGAGGCATGAAGGTAAGTTGCACCTGTCCCCAGATGACAAGTTCATCTGATATCAGTCAGATGACACCTCCACCAAGTTGTGGGTGATTCCCAGACACCTTAGGTCCAAATATCTGCACCAAGTGCATGACACCTCTACTGGTGGACACCAGGGAGTGGAAAACATGCTCCAAAGGCTCAAGACCACTGCCTGGTGGCCAGGTGTCACCAAGGATGTCAAACAGTACATAGATAATTGCCTTGTTTGTGCTCAAAACAATCCCATCCCTACAAAATTAAATGCTAAACTACTACCACAAAGACACTCTGGCCCTTGGCATGCCATACAGATTGATTTTATTGTTCCATTGACTAATGCCAGCAGAAATAATAAGTACACCCTTGTGGTAACTGATCTTTTCTCCAAGTGGGTTGAAGCTTTCCCCACTAAGACATGTACTGCTAAAACCACTGTCAAAATCCTGGTGGAACAGATTTTCTCTAGGTGGGGCCTACCTCTCAAGGTAGACTCCAACAAAGAAACCAGTTTTACAGGTGAGTTGATAAAAGAAGCACTTGAACTCCTTGGAGTTCACCAGAAATTCCACATACCTTACCACCCGTAATCTTCAGGTCAAGTAGAAAGAGCCAAAAGATGGATTAAGCAAATGTTTTCCAAATTCATTGAGGACAATCCCAAGACCTGGGATTCCCCATTGCCATTACTCCTTATGGTAATCAGGGGCACACCCTCAGTCACCACCCAGTTGACACCCTTTGAGGTGATGACTGGTAGATAGATGAGATTACCTGAACACTTGTTGTTTGACCTGCATACCCCCACAGCAGACCGTGTGTCTGTAGACCAATATGTGGAAAAACTCAGAAAATACCTCATACATACACACTTGTATGCTACCAATTGCATGAGCAAGGCCCAGAAACAGTCCAAAATACAGTTTGACAAACATGCACAAGAAGTGGATTAGCAAGTTGGAGAACAGTAATTGGTCCTCAGATTTGCACATCCCACACACTCCTTCTCCAATAAGTAGGAAGGCCCTTACCACATTGTCAACAAGCTCAGTCCAGCAATCTATCAGGTTAGACTATTGCACAACAACAAACTGACTGACAAATGGTTACATGCAAACCAACTGAAACTGTGTAAAGGAGTATAATTACTTTTCCTCACCCCATTGGGTGGAATAGTACTAACTTATTAATGTTTGGTTTTCCATTTCAGATACTGTACATTGACAAGATGGCTATCTTGTTCCATTTTCTCCTCTTCTAAGGAGTAATCCCTTGCATCCAAGGCATGGTAAAGCACCTCCTTCCTCACCTTGATCCTAGAGCATCTACCCCAGAGGGTGTTTCCATCAATATACCCAACAATTTGATTACTGTTCAGGAAGGTTCAGATCCCTACCTCACTGCCTCGGTTGTTGCTCCTGATACAGCAAATCCACCCAACAAATTAAGTGGCAAATCACGTCACAAGGACAAATTCTTCCTGTGGCCAAGCTTTCCAAGAGAACTTTCCATGGTTGACTCAATACAAAATTATCCCCCAATGGTTCACTGTCCTTGCTCCAAACTGCTCTTAGACATTCTGGTTTATACAATATCACTGCCTTAATTGATCCCTCATATTGTAATTCCTTGTCTAAGTACTCTGCCAGGAAATGTTGTGCTGTACAAAACATGGCCTCTGCTATCATGTATCTTTCTGTGCTACCCCCTACTGACAAACAGCCTTTGGAATGTATACATACCCATGGTCCTCGTAGTGGTCTAACAGCCACTGCCTAATCTGGTACACTTATTAACAACTTACAATTTATGCATATACCTCTTTTGTTTAATTTGACTTAGTGGAATATGAAAGAATTTGGTATGTGTCATACTTCTAACACTTCAGTGTTTTACAGTACTTTATTGCTTGATAGTTTAGCAGCTTTTCAAATCTGTACTCAAGATCCTATTGCTGGGGTACACACCACTGCGCATAGAGGCAATTTCAGGAAAAAATCTAACCCTGCTGAACAAAGTCATTAATGTAACAAATGTGAAGTTAACAGTTCTGATGTCACAGGTGCCACAGGCACTGTCACAGGTCTTTTTGGCACAGCCATGTGTATTTGGAATAAGGCAGACATTGCTGCTACCCAATCACATTCACAGAAATTCCAGACTGGTTTGGTAAATTATATTATATATAGGATAGTGCATGGGGAACAGTTGACAACAGGGCTGTTCTTTCACCGAGTTGGCACTATGATGACGGATTGATTACCTCGAGAGCGCAGCCTGAGAGGTAATCCATCATCATAGTGCCAACGGTGGTGAAAGATGATCTGTTGTCAACCGTTCTATACTCTTATATTGTATGGTGGAATGTTGTTTTTGGGAAAAAGATCAGTTACTAGAAGGAAAAAAGAACTTTACATTTTGAACGTTTTCACGCTTGACATTTTAACTGCTTAAGAACTTTACATTGTGAATGTTTTAACGCTAAACATTAGTACTGCTGCCGACATTGCTGCTTTCGCCATGTATCCTGTCTATGGAGTGAGCCCTTACTGTCAAATGCTGCTCGAGGACACTGTGTGACATTCACAGTACAGTACAAAACATCATTCTGTTGCACTGCGAACGTCACTAGTGTGTGACTACAAGGTTTTGAAAAAGATGGATTTTGGTGGAGAACGATGTTCCACCATACACTATACCCCCATTATTGCATGGTGTGGATGGCCTTAGTCTGGAAGAAAGATACACTGAATATAACATGCATGACATTGCTAAGGTATTTACAGATTCTAAAGATAAGATTAACACCCTCATTGCACAGAACAACAAAGAAGCAGATAAACAATATATTGCCCATGAGATATTGTGTTCAGCCTATGGCTCATACATTATCACTACCATCAATAATCTTTTCGTGATCTGGAACCCAGAAGGATCCCTGCAATCATTCATGACAGAAGCATCTCCAAATGACATTTTCCTCAGTACAAATCCCCTAGCTGTATTGCAATGTGTATGCAACAGGTTCTAACTATTCCACCTTCTACAGCTAGGAATTTGTGTTTTGTGACCAGACACCCTAACACTGGTCCATGTTTTACTTCTAAGAAATGTTCTATTAAGGATACAATGTTTGTCTCTTTTACTGTCTCTTTACCACATTTTGATCCTACTACAGCTTTATTTGACAAACTTGCAACTGTTCACTCTGTTGGGCACCTTGATGAAGATATCTACAGAGAACACCTCGACTTGCCTCCTCTACTGGTCTTCCATCCTTTTCTGCATGCCTGGGCCTCTCCGCATGCAGATTGCTGTGAGAAGGGTTACATTTACTTGTGTCGATGTGATGTATTTGATGTTAATAAACCTGTATGTGGCTATTCCCTAGACAGTACCGATTGGTCTTTTTCTATGAACAATGACATCAGCACTAATGGCGCAGACTCTCCAGACTCAACATTGACTCCAGAGAAGCTTTACTAATCTTATCAAGAGAAGGTGCATCACCTGCAACATGGATTTCCAAGACGACCTACACCTGCCCAGTACAGTTGCAAAAATAGAGACTTCCCACTTCTAAAATACAGTATAATTCTAATGGGGAGTACTGTGCAGATACTAATATTAAGTCATATGTGTATGGAATTAAAACGTGTTATAGATAGCCTCAACTTTTGTTTCGTTCCCCACCAGAAGTCAGTTATTGGACATACTGTTAATACCCCCCATCCCTCTGATGGACGCTGATATCATTGATGGTAATCCTGATTATCTGCTTACCCTTTCTGAGTATTTACCTTATTTTAATGTACATATTGATCCCCTCACACTGACATTAAAATCACTTTTAGAGAGGAAAGACACACATCTCATCCACATCAGCAATAATATTACTAAAGCTAACAAAGCTGTCCTTGCATTAATTAATGATGTTGATATGAACAGTGCACTGACTAACACTTGGTTAGAGATTACATTTAAAGGTTTTGTTATTATACAAGCACTTTTAATATTTTTTCTGATTAATATGCTTTGCTTCCTATGGCTCACACTGCACCAGCACCGTGAGCAGCTGCAGTTCCTTTACCAGGCTTGCGCATTGGGTCTGTAAATGACCCCTGCTCCCTCTCCATTTCCCTACTTTCTTTTGTTGCACTGAGAGGCAAGAAGTGGGGGAATGTTACATGAGGTCCCTGTACCCTTACTGGTACCCCCAGAGGTGCACCATAGAGAACTAGTATTTAGACATATGTTATACTAATATATAGGGCTAAGGGCATCTACCATATAAGAGTAGATGTCAGGATATGTATGCATATTATTACTCTCGGTATTACTCCCGGTTATTAAAGTGGAAGCAGGCACTAGGCCCATCGGGACCACTTTCCCCACAATAGTGGGGGAAATTTTTTCAACTACCCAGCAATAACTTATCTAGTTGAACTTTAAACTGTTTCCAAGATGTTTGTTCGACTATACACTATGGCAAGGAATTCCAAAGAACTGCAGTTCTTACTGTAAAGAAATATTTCCTTTTATTGGTAATTGCCTTTTGTACTTTAATTTGTCTGTTATTACATCTTAATCCATATACTTTATCCATATAGGTTAATCCACTTAATTCCATGAGATGTTCATCATTCAAAATGTTGAACAGCAACAACAAATCCCCTCTATCACGTCTTACTTGTAAGTCATATAAGCCCAGGGATTTCACTCTATCTTGGTATGATAGGGATTTTATGTTTGGTTATTCTTCTCTGCAGACTTTCTATCATTTTTTTTATCTTTTTCTAAATATGGAGCCCAAAATGAAGCTGCAAAGTCAGTATGTGGTCTAATGTAGGCTTTATACAATTTCGTTATACATTCATTGTTACGCGTTATAAATGATTTTTTTATAGCATTAATAATACGGTTTCCTGTTTGAGTAACTTTAATACATTGATTACTCCAGTCAAATTTATTATTTACTATAACTTCTAAGTCTTGTTCCTATGTTCCAGTCTTAATTTGATTCCCACCTAGTGTATAATTAACACTGGGGTTCTTTTTACCCAGGTGCATCACCATGCACTTGTCAGTGTTAAACCACATATTGTTGTCGTTTGCCCATTTTTTAATGATCATTAAATCTTTTTTTTAATAAATAGATTTTTATTTCTGAATCCACTTCAGCTGATATTTTAGTGTCGTCTGCAAATTTGTTTTCTAATACATATATGTATTTCTTGCTTACAAGATGATAGGACATTTGTGTCTTTGTAATAAATACGATACTGTATATGAGTCGGCATTGGCATCTTTTGGTGATTTATACTATTACACTGATATACATATAACTGCACTCCTTTGTCCTACAAAGTGATGATTCTTACAAAATTGTATAATGTTATCTTGGACTGTGGAGCCACCTCTAATTTAGCCAATAGGGCTCATTTCTGTAACTAGAAATGTTTCTATTTTACCACAACCATAGTAATTATCATAGGTTTATAATGTAAGACATTACGTCTTCTGCCTTGGAGACCCCAAGAGACACAGAGAATCCCTGAGGTATAGAGAATGCATAGCATTGGATCCTAGTTTGTATTGGTAAGAACTGCTTAGGCAACTGTGATTATTCTTTTTGGTAGTAATAAACAAGTTTATTACTCTTATGCAACATGTCTGTGATTCCTTGAATTCCCGTTATTGCCAAGAACCTGAGAGCGAGGTTTAGACCTCCTGACAGTACCTTGAGGCCTGCAGGACACAGAACCCAAGGCAGCAAGAATTCAAAATGGGAAGATCATGTCAGATGAATCTAATACATTTCTTTGACTGGGTGACCAAAGTAGTAGACCAGGGTGGGGCTGTGAACATGGCCGACCTAGACTTTGCAAGGCATTTGAAACATTCCCATACGGAAAATTAACATACAAGTTAGCCAGCCTTGGACTGGGTCCCAGGGTGGTAGCCTGGGTAAAAAATTGGCTGAACAGCAAGGCACAGAGGGTAATAGTAAATAGAGTCCACTCTGAAGAAGGGGGGTTACTAGCAGGTACTGCAGGGTTCAGTACTGGGACCAGTCCTCTTTAATGTCTTTATAAGTGACATTGTGAGGGTTTGGAAGTAAAAGTATGTCCCTTTGCAGACAACACAAAGATTTGCAACAGGATTGACACACATGGTAGGGTGCAAAGGATGAGAAGGGACTTGGTAAGGTTGGAGGAATGGTCAAATGTATGGCAGCTTACATTCAATGCAAAGAAGTGCAAAGTAATACACCTGGGAAACAAAAACCCAGGAGAAGAGTACACAATGGGGGGGTGAGATACTAACAACAGCAAAAATGGAAAGGGATTTGTGAGCAGTCATATCAGATGACTTAAAGGTGGGCAAGCAATGTGAGAAGGCAGTAGGGAGGGCTGGGGGGATACTGGGATGCATAGGGAGAGGCATCACCAGTTGAAAACAGAAGTTGTTATCCCTCTCTACAGACAGTTGGTGAGACTCCATCTAGAGTACTGTGTGCAGTTCTGGAGACCCCATCTCTGCAAGGACATAGACAGGATGGAGGCTGTCCAGAGGAGGGCAACTAAAATGGTGCAGTGTCTGCACCAGAAGTCATATGAAGAGAGACTAAAGGAGCTTAATATGTATACCCTTGCGGAAAGGAGAGAGAGGGGGGACATGATAGAAACTTTTAAGTACCTCAAGAGAATCAACAAAGTCCAAGAGGGTAGCATTTTTCAGAAAAAGAGATGTGCAAGAACAAGGGGGCACAATTTGAAGATAGAGGGGGGGACGGCTCAGAGGTAATGTAAAGAAGTATTTTTTTCACCGGAGGGTTGTGGATGCATGGAACGGCCTTCCTGAGGAGATTGTCAAAAACAATGGGGGAATTCAAGAATGCATGGGACAGACATAAGGCAATTCTAGTGGTGGGTAGAAGGAAGTAGGCTGTTGGTTAACTAGGATGTGCAGCTTATCCAGTAGGTAGGGAAATGAGCAGACTAGGTGGGCTAAACGGTCCTTATCTCCCATCAGATTCTATGTTTCTATGTTTCTTTCAAATCTGAGCAAGAGGTTTGTGTTCCTGTTATTGTAAGTGGCATACTTTCTATTTATTTATAACAAAAAATGTAATACAGTAAAACTTGTCCACAGGTTCTAATTGTGCAGTCTGTTTTGACAGCAGCATTTTAAAATGTGAGAGTACCGACAATTTCTGGTGGCAATTTAGGGGAGCAGGGACCTATATGGGGATCTCTGTTCAAGGACTACAATGCTTATGAGGCAGTGTGACTGAGGAGTTTCCAGAATTTTTTCAGTTTCCTCTGTCTTGTTTTTCAACAGCCCTAAGAGTTCAGTTGGATGCTTCAGTGGAACACGGGTTTTAATTTTTTCTCGAGCATGTAGGGCGTGCAATCTCCTCCTCTGCGCATAGTTGAATTGAATGGTTGTAATCAGCATGTATAAAGAGGAGTTAACCCCTCACACGGCAATTGGCTGAGACCTTAAAGGCATTTTTTCTTACTTTTTTTTTTTGTTTGCACAGTACTTATTTAACTACACTACTGCTTTTGTTGCCAAAGTTGTGGATGTGGCATAAGTGGTGTGGAGAGTCTTTTTGCCAATACTGCTCTTTTCATTTATTTTAATGTTGCCTTGGTTATAAGTTTACTTTAAGGAGTGTTTACTACAATCTGCTGTTACCCTTTATACTCTCAGCCCATGAGCAGTTCACAGCTCTATGCAAGAGGTGCCTACTATTTTTACCAATGAGCTGCCTTTCGCCAGACGGATGCCTCCTGATGTGTCAGCATGGAAAGCAAGGTGTTTTTATTAATTTTTTAAAATAGTACTGTCAAAACATAGGTGTTTGCCTCTTATGCAGTTGTGCAGTTTTAACACGGGGTAATAGAATTATTAATGTTTCTGTTACCGTTATGATTATATTGATTGAATGGGCTGTGCTAAACCCTATTCAGCTCTATTTCTGTAAAGTGAAATGTGCATATTTTTGTTATGCTGTAAATACGCATTGTTGCAGTTAGTTATAGTGCTTTATTTACCTGTTAGTTTTACAACTTAAGTAATCTAATGGAGTAGAAAGTAGGTTGTTAGCAGTTTATTTAGTGTTAATATTCTGCATATGTTTTATGATGTTGACGCCTTTGTTCATTAAGAGTTAGAAGAACTGTTTAACTTCTTTTATTTCTAAGTTACAAAAAAAACCCTCAAACATATGAATAACTCTAGTATGTTTATATCATTATTAATCTTATTATTGTTAAGTGGTGGTGGTGGTGGGGGGGGGGGCAGCTGTTCAGTTGGGCTGTGTTTATCCAGACAAGTAACTGATGGAAATGGCACTGAAAGGATCATTCATGTTTCAAAATATGTTCTTTTTTAATCCAATTTAGAATGTTCATGTGTCTTTTTTTTTACTTTCATAAATGTAAGGTGGGGTCTTATAACACAGTTTTTTGAGAATTTTTGCTATTGTTATATCTTCTTTCTCTACATTTTTCACTTCATGTTGCACACTTTTCTTTCTTCCCGTTCTCTTTTCTCACGTTGGTTTCTCTTACCAAACATTGATGTTGGCAACACCATTCAGATGATGGGCTCTTCTCATGTTGTTCTTACACATTTATCTAAAATTTATGGCACATTTAATATCTAATGCAGAAGGTTTAATGCTTATCACATGGAACATTAGAAGACTCAATCATAAAATTAAATGGTATTCTGAGCTCAGATATCTCAAAAAAATTAATCCAACAATTGTATTTTTGCAAGACACCTTTCTCAAAAAAGAGCACTATGATTTGATGTGAAGGGAGTTGGTGGGACAGATGGTCCCTCAATAATGCTGCTCGGCTTGCTATAGAGCAAGGGTGTCTCCTTCCCTGTCTTACATACTGCTCCCAGGTATACCTTAATGCTAGCAAAGGAGCCCTCCAGAAATGGAGCACCTGCTATAACAGTGTGTGTAGATTTACACTCTCTGTTCACAGACTAACTCATCATTGTCAACTCTGCTCCAGACTGGGCTAGCTGTCCCCGGTGTCATATAGACTCTATTCAGCTGGCTGCTTGATCAATAATATAATCAGAACAGGGACCCACGAGGACATCTCAAGGCTGCTACCCCATCCCACCCAAGCGTACCTCCTTATGTCATCTGCACAAACCCTACTCAAGGTTCCTTGACATCTCACAAAAAAAGGGGAACTCTCCTTCGCTGCATCTGCCCCATGCCTCTGGAACTCCCTCCCCATCACGTCAAACTCATCAAATCCCACCAAGCCTTTAAACTGGGTCTTCACACCTGCCTAATTAGCTCTAATGTCTGCACCTGTTCTTAAACTTGAACAATTACTCCTAGCAGCTTTTCTCCCTACATGGCACTTACTGTTTCCCCACACTTTCTGTTATCTGCATGTTCCTACTTCCTTCTCTAATCCTATTGTCATAACGGTTACCTATTTCAAAGATGTTGTTGCCTGATGTTGGTTAATATTGTCTTATCATCTAGCGTAATTAATTAATATAATGTTATCTGTCTCTTCTGGCTCCACAGAACTTGTTTGGTCTTAGTAAGTAAACTGTACTATGTTTTGTTCTCAACCCATGTTGTGCCATGAACATTGCCAATTTTGTTTGTACTCTGTTTTCCTGTTTAGGTATGCCACCCTTACAGTGACACCAACACAGCGAAATACACACATGTCAGCAAAATAAACACTTTGCTGACAGGTCACTGTGTTGGTGTGCCAGAGACAAGGGCATACTGTCCAGCCCCTCCCCCCGAATTGACTGCAACTGGAGTTGAGAATCTTAAAGACAAGGGTGGGAGGCAGAGTCCCCCGCATGGGGGTGGGGTTCGTGGGGCAAAGCTCCCTGATGAAAAAACAGGACTGGGAGACACACAGGAATCATGTAGACTACAACTTGTGGTCAACATGATTCCTGTTGGTGAGATGCCGGTCAACATAAAGGATGTCAATTCAGCATGGTAGAGCCTCCTGTTTGGATTCTCCCCGGTTGAGCCACAATATAGGCAATACTCTTGTCTAGTGTACCTGCCCAGTAAACAAAAACTAACTAACTAACTAAATAAATAAATAAATAAATAAATATGGGGCAGATAAGAGCTCTAAAAAAAGCAGGGGTCCTAATTTTACTTCAAAGAGGTTTGTGGTTCCAGTTTTGTAGCTCGGTAGAAGATGCAGCTCTTGATTTTTTGATAGTTAATGGAAAGCTGAGAGAGGAGTATGTCACCCTGGTTAATATCTATGGTCCAGACTCTACCTCTCACAACACTTTTAACATTATATTTAACCACCTATCTCCCTTCCTGGAGAGTACCATAATCATAGCAGGGGACACCACTTCCATATTGGATCCCATCCTTGATAGGTCTAAATTCCATCCCACACTATCAAAGGTAGATAAAGACCTATCTCATTTAACCAATGGTCTGGGCTTGGTGGATGCCTGGAGATCCATGACTCCTAACACAAAAGAATACACCATTTGGTCCAGTTGTCACCACTCTGGATCTTGTATAGGCAACATTTTTATACCTAAAGTGGCAGCTACTAGGATTATCTCAGTTGAAATACTACAATGAGTCATATTGGATCATTGTCCAGACCAACTTGTTCTTAAATAAGTTCTTAATCACAGCAGGAGCAGGAGATGGAAGTTCAACAACTTCCTGCTGCAAAATTCTAACTTCAATCTTAAAATCAAGGGACTTGTGAATGAATTATTAACTATTAGCAAGCCAGAGGATACATCCTGGAGTACTAACTGGGAATGTATGAAGTCATGGCTCCGAGGGCACAACATTAGTGCAGCCTCATCCTATTAAAAGGAAAGGGACAAAAAGAAAAATGAATTACTAAGTAGAATTAATGTGAAAGAACGAGACATAATTGGGGCTGCATCCGGTCTTAAGTGGAGGGAATGGTCCAGTCTGAAATCAGAGTATAATAAACTAATAAGAAGTGAAGCCAAGTTTTTCATTCATAAAGCTAAAATTAATTACATCAATTCAGGACCCAGATGATAAAAAATCCTAGCCATTTTGTTGAAATAAATGAGCTCATCAACATATATCCCAATGCTCAGGGACAGCAATGATAATTCAATTATCTCAGGACATAAAACAATAAATGAAAAATGATTTGCTTTCTATAAAGAACTCTACTCTACTGAGGTGTCCAGCAATAGTGTTATGCTTAAGGATTTTTGTGAAGGTATGCTTTTGCCTGATCTACCCACAAACTTAATGAAAGAGCTGGATGCAGAAATATCGGATCAGGAAATACTCACAGCAGTCAACAGTTTAAAAAAAGAATAAGGCACCAGTGCCTGATGGTTTTTCAGTTAACATTTTTCCGTCTTTTTCTGAAGAATTATTACCTCCCATCAAAGGCATTTTTACAAAGCTTTTCTCAAGGGTTTTGTTCCCTCAGTATGACACAAGGGCTAATCACTCTAATACACATGAAAGGGAAATATCCCTTGATGTGTTCAAATTATAGACCGATTTTCCTAATCAATTCTGATTTTAAAATATTGGTCAAAGTTTTAGCTAGCAGACTAGAGAAAGTAATTCACCATATCACAGGTCCCCAACAAATAGGACTAATAAAGGGCAGATTAGCAGCCAATAATAGTAGAAAACTGTTTTGTATCATGTCACATGCCAACGCAGTCAAGTAGCCTATGGGGCTGCTATCCCTGGATGCAGAAAAGGCATTTGACAGAGTCCTATGGCCGCACACTATTAGTACCCTGAAGTTGTACAAGTTTCATTAAATCAATTCAAATTCTGTACAGTAATACCTCATCCACTGTCATTACTAATGGGACTACATCTCCCTTCTTCTCTATAGAGAGAGAGAGAGGTACTAGGCAAGGTTGCTCCTTGTCTCCCTTTCTATTTAATCTTACCATCAACCTACTAGTCAGAAAACTAATGCCATCTCAGAAAATTGAGGGGGTAAGATAGGAGGTAAGGAAGCCTTAATTTCTCTATATGCTGATGACATACTACTTTATTTAACTAGTCCCAAAATGTCAATTCTGGAGATTTTGAAGAGTATAGATGGCTTAGGACAGGTTTCTGGACATAAACTAAATGTATCCAAAATGCTTTTTTTACCATTAAATATGGGATATAAGTATGATTTGGATGGTACAGGAATCTCCTGGTCCAAAGATTACGTTGACTATCTGGGTCTTAGATTGTATAGAACAGTTTCTGAATCTAGCCCTTACAAAGTAGAGGTGTGCACAAGAATGGTGGTGCTACTCCTTAGTGTGTTAGTCTTGGTTTTCTTAGATAGAGGAGAGCACTCACCCCTGATTGGTGACCACAATGACCTGCACAAGATAGAAAAGTTCTTTTGCTGCAAGTTTGCTTTAGTTTCTGGTGAACAAACAGCAATACAAGCTGCTTGTATTGCTGTTTGTTCAACAGAAACTAAAGTAAACTTGCAGTAAAAGAATGTTTCTGTCTCATGGAGGTCATTGTGGTCACCAGTCAGGGGTGAGTGCTCTCCTCTAAGAAAACCAAGTTTCTGAAACTACTCAAAAAAACCTAAATGTCTTCAAAAATAAAGCCCAAGATGGCATTGTTATATGGAACAAGTTGTCTTTGGGTTTATGGGGCTGGATAGAGACTATAAAAATGAACCTCTTACCTAGGGCTATGTATCTATTCCCAATGCTGCCTTGTTGTATCACTAAAAGTGGCTTTCTGACTTAAATGGATTGGCTATGAAGTTCATTTGGGTGTTTAAGAAGCACAGAATGTCTCATGCCAGGATGTCTAGGTTCAAAAAGCAGGAGGAGGGGACTGAAACTGCCTGATGTGTATTTCTATTACTTGGCATGTACAGCATTGCAGTTTTCTAAGTGGTCATTGAGTGTTTCTCCTGAGCAATATATTCCAGAATGGTTGCTCATGGAAACATAAATTTTGGCAAGACAAGGTATCAACATTAGTGCACTGCTGTTTGCTAAAACTAAACTATCCAAACCAAACAAGTTGATTACGTATACTTTAAAACAGATTAGCCAATGGAGTGAATTACTTACTTCAAATATGAATAAATCCAGATTACAATCCTTATGGGGTAACCTTAACTGTTCAATTAATAATATAACCTTGCAGAAGCTGGACTGGGAAATTAATGGAATAAATTGCTTAAGGGACATAGTAAGACAAGAAAACTTTAGGCCCTTCAATACCCTAGTGCAGCTAAAAAAATACCAGTTATAGACTTTACATTTTATGAAGTTATTAAACATCAGCGAGCGTAGAAAGACAAAGGGAGGGATAGTGAGGTTAAATAGAATGAATGGTGGGTGGTCAGAGGGGGACAGTGAAAAAGCAGGAATACTGAACAAATATTTCTGCTCAGTATTCTCAAAAGAGGAGGGGGAAGTGCCTAATCCAATTAACAGAAGCACTCTTGATAGGGGGGTCGATCCCAGTCCTTTCACAGAAGAAAGGTTGCACCAAGCACTGGGGGTGGGGGCATAGGGAAAGGAGTGCAGGAGAATACTCAGGGGTCACATAGGGACCCTGGCAGAGGGTTCAAAGAAGGACACTACCAAGGAAGCAGGCAGGTAGCTGGGGACCCTCACAAAGGGGACGGAGGGACAACATTCTCAGGGAAGTAGGCAGATGGCCAGGGCTGGACAGAAGGAAGCAAGGCGGGAGGTGGATCAGACCTTACACTCAGTAACTGCTTCAATTCTCTTCTTCTGCTCAAGGATGAGGGGGTGATGTAGCCACGACAGAGGTGGTTAGAGACAGAAAGGGGTGGGAGGCAGGAGGCAGGGGCCAGATAGCAGGAAGAACAGGGGAACCTGGAATGCAGGAGAATGGGAGCAGTGAATCAGAGCAGGAGGGGCAGGGGAAGAGGAGGGAAAGCACAAGGAGAAGGACCAGTTGGGAGGAAGGTAAAGGAGAAGGACCAGAAGTACAAGGAGGATTCAGTAGGGAGCTGAGGGTTTAGCCAGGGGAGCACGACGAGCAGGAGGAGCAGAAATGGAGACAGGAAGGAAGGGAGGATGAGCCAGGCTAGTTTAGCAGATGGGGGAGAAGGACCAGTTGCGAGCAGTGAGGGGGAATGTAAGGTACAGAAGGATACTCAGGAGGAGGAGAGGCATAGGACTGGAGGGAGGGGTGGCCATGGTAAATAAGGAGGGGGTGGCATGTGGCACCCAGATAGGGGGAGGAACAAGGAGCCAGCTGGGTGGAGGGGCCTGTAGAAAGGATGAGGGACATGGAAGGGGGATGGAGGAAAAGGAGTGGTCAGAGTGCTCCTGCTGGGGCATTCTATGATCAGGGGTATCAAATGGGATAGGGAGGGAGAAGCCTGGCCAGTTAGAACAAGATGCTTCCCTGGAATAACGGTTCACAGGGCTAAGCACGAGGTATATCAGCTGGCAAAGGATTGTGGGGGTTCCCCAGACATACTGGTCCACCTGGATACAAATGACATTGAGGGAAATAGTGAGCTAGAGATACAGGCAAGATTCAGGGAGCTCGCCAGGGTGTGTCATGACATAGGATGCACAGTTTCCTTCTCAGAAATCCTGCCAGTGCCAAGGGCTAGTGGGGAACACAAAAGGAAAATCAGGGAGATAAACCAGTGGCTCAGGGGGTGGTGTGAGGCCAGAGGGTATGGGTTGATGGGGGATTGGGGGAAGACCTGGGAGGATAAGGAGCTTTATGCTAGAGATAGCCTACATCTCAATTTGGAGGGAAGGGGAATCCTTAAGTTGAAAATAGAGGGGTTCATTGGTAAAAAGTGGGGTTTAAACTTGTGAAGGGGGGTGGGATGGGAGAAAAAGCTGTCAAGGGGGTGCCGATAAAGGAGGGACTCTGTCTCCACCCACCTGGGGACCAGGAGGATTGCAGGAAAAGGCCAACTGGCAAAGTGCAGACCAGGGGAAAACAGAATCCCCATGGGAACACGAGCAGGGGAAATGGAACTATACGGAAAGGGTGGAAGGTAGTCCTGCTAAATGCCAGGAGCTTGGACAATAAAATGCCTGAGCTCCAGGCGATGCTAACTGAGGGAGCAGTGGATGTGGCAGCGGTCACTGAGACTTGGGCCACTGCAAGACATGACTGGGACCTGAACCTGGAGGGTTACACTATGTTCAGGAAGGACGGGGGGGGGAGGAGAGGTAGCAATGATAGTCAAAAACTGCATTGGCATAGGGGGAGTAGAGGAGGCAGAGGGAACCGTGGAGGTGATTTGGGTCACCTTGATAACAAGGGGGGGCAAGAGAGTAAAAATAGGAGTGGTGTATAGACCCCCTGCACTGGCGGAGGAGCTGGAGGACAGTCTGGTGGCAGATGTTTGGAGACACTGCAGACTGGGCAGAGGAGCGGTGGTGGTGTTGGGGACTTAAACATGCCAGGAACAGACTGGGAGACTATGACATCCTCTGTGACCAGGGACAGAGGTTGTTGGATGTCTTTCAAGGCAGCGTTCTAACTCAGCAGGTGAGGGAACCGACCAGGAGGCACGGGTACTGGATGTGGTCCTGGCAGACAGTGACCAGATTGGGGAGCCTGGAGGTAAGGGACCCATTGGCGGGAGTGACCATGCCATGGTCTGGTTCTGCCTGGACCTAGGAGGGGTGAAAGGCTGCACAAAGGCCGAGGTAACCGACTTCAGGGGCAGATTTTAAGGAAATGGGAAGGATCCTTAAGGAGCATTTGGATGGGATTGGGTCAGACATGGACGCTGATACTAGGTGGGAAATCATCAGGAGAGGGTGCAGGATGCTACCAGCACCTGTGCAGAAGTAAGGCAAATGCGGTGGGGCCCAAAAACCCTGTTGGTGGACCAGGGAGGTCCAGGAGGTGGTGCGGGGAAAGAAAGCAGCCTATAAGCAATTCAAGTGCTCAAGGAGTGAAAGGGATCGAGGGAGTACGAGGCTGATGGCTAGAAGGGCCACTAGAGTGGTGAGGCGGCTAAGGCAAGGAAGGAGCAAAACCTGGCCAGGAAATTAGGAGAGGAACAAGGGTTCTTTAGATACACTGGGAAAGACGAAGGGTGAAGGGCAGATTAGCAGGATTAAATCAGGGAGAGATGGGCACAAGACCCAGGGGAGCAGGCTGAGGTACTAAATGAGTACTTCACCTCAGTTTTCCTCGGGAAAATGGGGTGCTGCATCATACATGGGAGAAATAGAGATACTGAGGAGGGGACCCTTACCGATCGGCAGGTCTGGGGAGGGAGGCATCACTGGCAGGCGGGGAGGGCTAGGCAGGAGAGAGGTACTGGAAGTGGAAATCACAGCAGAGAGAGTGAGGGAAGCCCTCAGCTCCCTTAAGACGGAGAAAGCACCGGGGCCAGATAAATTACATCCCAGAGTGCTGAAGGAACTTGCAGATGTCCTGGCGAAACACCTGGCAGAGCTTTTCACCATCTCTCTGAGGACAGAGTGGGTGCCCCAAGACTGGAAGGTGGCGCATATAGTGCCTATCCACAAGGGGGGATCAAGGGAGGTGGCAGGGAACTACAGGCCTGTCAGCCTGACATCGGTGGTGGGCAAGGTGATGGAAGGTATTGTCAAGGAGAGGCTAGGGGGGGACCTGGATAAGTCAGGGTGCCTGGATGATAGACAGCATGGATTCATCCCAGGGAAATTGTGTCAGACAAACCTGGTGGAGTTCTACGACTGGGTGACAAGTGCCTTGGACCTGGGTAGACCAGTGGATGTCCTCTTTCTAGACTTCAGCAAGGCATTTTACTCTGTTCCTCACGTGGTCCTGTTGGATAAGCTGGGAGAAATGGGGATGGGGAACCAGATGATCAGATGGATAGGCAATTGGCTCCAGGACTGGACCCAGAGGATCGTAGTTGGTGGGATAGCCTCATCCCCAAGGAAGGTCATTAGTGGGGTCCCACAGGGATCAGTCCTTGGGCCCCTTCTGTTCAACGCCTACGTATCTGACATAAGGACAGGAATCAGGAGTGAGATGAGTCTCTTTGCAGATGACTTGAAACTGGGGGCGGTGGTGGATGTGGAGGAGGGGAGGGTGGCCCTACAGGTGGACCTGGAGGCTCTGGAAAGATGGTCTAGAAGGTGGAAGCTGAGGTTCAATGCAGGAAATGCAAGGTACTCCACCTGGGGCGAAACCCAGGCCAAGTGTACACCCTGGGAGAGAAATATGACAAGTCTTGATGGCTGACAGGGACCTGGGGTGGTGGTGGATGTCAAGATGAACAACTCTGAGACTTGTAGGAGGGCAGCAGCCAAGCCCAACAGGATGCTGGGATGCATCGTTAGGGGATCACCTCCAGAAGGAGGAAGTGATACTCCCTCTGTATAACTGCTTGGTGAGGCCGCACCTTGAGTACTGCGTGCAGTTTTGGAGGCCACACTTAAAGAGGGACATTAAACCCTGGATAGGGTCAGAGGAGGGCAACCAAAATGATTTGGGGCTTGGGGACAGGACCTATGAGGAGAGGCTTGAAGAGCTAAATATGCACACATTGGAAGAGAGAAGGGACGGGGACATGATAGAGGTCTTCAGGTACATGAAGAGGGTAAATAGAGGAGGAACAGTCAGGGTGCTTGAAGGAAGGAGGAAGGGGCCACTAGGGGCATGGGTGGAAGCTGGAGGGGAAGATTCAGGGAGAAGGAGGAGGTGCTACTTCACTGGAGAGGGTGGTGGAGCCATGGAATGCACTGCCTAGGGGCTGGTGGAGGCAGAGACAGTGGAGGGGTTCAAGAGGGGTGGGACAGGTACAGGGAAGGGTTCTGGAAGCAAAATCCAATGCAGCAAGAATATCCGGAACTGGGAAGGAGAAGCCAGAGAACGGCGGGGACAGCAGGTCAGCACCCAGGGTAGGGGCTGACCAAACGAGCAGACACGAAAGACCATTAGGCCTATTCTGCTGGCATTTTAGTATGTTAGTAAAGGGTTCTGCAAGAACTCCTAAAACTGAAGGTGGACAAAGCAATGGGTCCTGATGGAATTCACCCCAGAATTCTAGAAGAATTAAGGAAGGAACTAGTGAAACCACTGGCTACTCTTTTTAATAAATCATGGGAGGATGGTGTGGTACCCGAAGACTGGAGGAAGGCGGATGTGATTCCCTTCACAAAAGTGGGACCAAGACAGAAGCAGGAAACTACAGACCTGTCAGTCTGACCTCTGTGGTAGGAAAGTGATGGAGTCACTTCTGAAGGAAAGAATAGTTGAGTACCTAGAGGTCAGTGGAGCACAGGATCCAAGGCAGCATGGGTTCACTGTGGGAAGGTCATGTCAGCGAATCTAATAGATTTCTTTGACTGGGTGACCAAAGTAATAGACCAGGGAGGGGCTGTGGACATGGCCTACCTAGACTTTAGCAAGGCATTTGACACAGTCCACACAAAAGATTATTAGTCAAATTAACCAGCCTGGGAGTGGGTCCCAGGGTGGTAGCCTGAGTAAAACATTGGCTGGACAACAGGACACAGAAGGTAATTGTAAATGGAGTCCACTCTGAAGGAAGGGCGGTTACTAGTGGGTACCGCAGGGGTTCAGTATTGAGTCCAGTCCTTTTAATGTCTTCATCCAGTGACATTGCAGAGGGACTGGAAGGAAAGTATGCCTTTTGCAGATGACACAAAGATCTGCAACAGGGGTTGATACACAAGGAGGTGTGGAAAGGATGAAAAGGGACTTGGCAAGGTTGGAGGAATGGTCAGACGTATGGCAGCTAGGATTCAATGCAAAAGTGCAAATAATGCACCTGGGTAACAAGAACCCAGGGGAAGAATACACAATGGGTGGGGAGGTAGTAACAACAACAAAACAGGAAAGGGACCTGGGGGTAATCATATCAGATGACCTTAAGGTTAGCAAGCAATGTGAGAAGGCAGTAGGGAGGGCTGGGGTATACTGGGATGTATAGGGAGAGGCACCAGCAGCAGAAAACAGGAAGTTGTTATCCTTCTGTACAGACAGTTGGTGAGACCCCATCTGGAATACTGTGTCCTGTTCTGGAGACCCCATCTCTGCAAGGACATAGACAGGATAGAGGCAGTCCAGAGGAGGCAACTAAAATGGTGCAGGGTCTGCAAGAGAAGCCATATGAGGAGAGACTAAAGGAGCTTAATATGTATACCCTTGAGGAAAGAAGGAAAGAGGGGACATGATGAAACTTTCAAGTACCTCAAGGAATCAACAAAGTCCAAGAGGGTAGCATCTTTCAGAAAAAGAGACTTGCAAGAACAAGGGGACACAATTTAAAGATAGAAGGAGAGCGGTTCAGGGGCAATGTGAGGAAGTATTATTTCACAGAGAGGGTAGTGGATGCATGGAACAGCCTTCCTGAGCAAGTTGTGGGGTCTAAAACTGTGGGAGAATTCAAGAATGCATGGGACAGACATAAGGCAATTCTTGTGGGGGGGCCGGGAAGATATAGGCTGTTGGTTAACTAGGATCTGCGGCCTATCCTGTAGGTAGGGAAATGGGCAGACTAGATGGGCCTAGCGGTCCTTATCTGCCGTCAAAGTCTATGTTTCTATGTTTCTAAATAATTATTAAAATAGGTGTCTCCAACAAAGTATTTGAACAGAAATACTATTGAAGTTTTGTGTTGTTTCCATACTTCACCTAGGATCTCTGACTTTTATAACTTACTTTTAGAGAACATTAGAGGGAGTGCTTCCGAATGCATGGGCTGGTGGTCTGAGGTCTTACACACTCCTACACAGGGATGCAACTGGGGCAGAATCTGGAATCTTAGTACTAAGGCCTTTAGTGCAGTAAACTTGAAGTTGATACAATTCAAAACCTTGCAAAATCAGTAAATGACCTGAAGACTAGAAGGTCGGAGGCTGAGCATTCTGAGCTTTCCCAGAATGCTCAGCTGAGTGAGTGAGCAGTACATGAAGAGGGCATTCTCCTCCAAATCACCAAGTCAGAGTGAGGGATCTTCATCTGTTTTTGGGTTCCTACTGCTATACCTGCCTGGGTAAATCTACTCACCTTTTTTCCTTTTACAAATTGTATCAGGCTTCCACTGGCACAAACATGCTATGGCAGGGTATGTCCTTCTCATTTTCTCATGTAACAGAATTTGTTCACACGGTGTTTAGCACCTCAGAAGCAGCAAATGAGTCAGAATCTGCAGTGGGCATCCCCGCCACTGTACAACCTGTCTCCGACATAAAGGATGAAGTTCAGATGGTGGGCTTCTTAAACAACTCTAAGGCCTACCTTCAGGAGAAACAAGCCGAGCCTAATAGATGCCAAGATGCAGCACAGACCAAATGGACAGTTAACCCCCCTGCCCAGGTAGAGGGGCTTTTTGTATTTAAAGTTTTTAATAAGGAAACAGATAATGTAGCCAAACTGAATAGCTCAGGTCTGCCCAACTCGAAATCTCCCCTCAAGATTGCAACCTCTAGCCGGGCTAAAAGGACAAGTACTCACAATAAAAAAAGGAAAATCTCTATAAGCCCATCTGGGGGTTCTTAGCCAATTAATTATAACAAAAAGAGCAGTCTGAATCATAAAATAGCAAAAAGCAAAAAATAATTCCCCCAACTTGTGGCAATCATCCTCTGAGAACAATACTACCATCCCTCTGCTGGCATCTCTTGTTTGTGTCTATGATATTTTCTCAAAGTCTTCAAAAAAATAAAAAATGGCCTAAAAGGAGAAATCATGGCATCACATACCAAATCCAGATGCAATAAAAGCCAAGGAAAAGAGAAACTGGAAGGGGCTAAGGAAGCTGACTAAGGAGAAAACATTGGGGGAACCGAGACATAGGGCAGGGGATAGAAGATGGAAACAAAGGGCACAATAACATCTTGCAAGAAATGAGGCAGGGATTTTCCAATTTAAGCTTGGCTATCACAGCATTAACATAGAAATTCTCAGAAATTATGGAAAAATGTGAGACTTTGGCATTATGAACTACTGAATGCGAACAGTGAGTTTGCAAGATGGAGGATACCCTCCCTTATATCGTTAACTCAGTAGCCAAATGTAATATAGAGCTGGAGGCTTTAAAGCTGAAAGTGGAGGACTCAGAGACCAGATCCAGAAGGGTCAATTTAAAGATCAGTAGCCTGCCCGAGGGGATTGAAGGAGGAAATTCTCATGGCTATTGTGAGAAAATGTTATCTGAAATTATAGGCCTCCCTTACCCAAACCAAAAAGTGAAACTTGGTAGAGCCCATTGGGCTTTGATAACCGTGGCAGACCATGTTTCATGCACATAAAACCTGGGAGATATCAAGATAGGAAGAGAATTCTTCAAAAACCAGGAGTGGACAAAGGTGTGTTCTACAATGGGATGCAGCTACAAGTTTTTCCAGATATACCCCCATCCATCCTAACAAAGAGAAAGAGCTTTGACTCAATAAGGGACAGACTTAGAAAGGAAGGGATTCCCTTTGCAATGCTGTATCCTTCGAAATTGAGAGTCTATATTGATGGGAAAAATCTCTTTTTCTATACTTCAGCCACAGTGGAAGAAATGCTGAAGAACAGGCCTGGCCAAGCTCCAGTCTCAACAGATCCAGGGGGGTCCACAAGTTAGGCAACAATCATATCTGATTACACTAGTCAATTAATAAGTGTTGCCAATCCCCCCCTTTTTCTCTTCCTAGATGGGGGGGATTGACTAAAGGCAAAATTCCCACTCAATAGGGCTTTCCCCCTTCATTCCCTGTCATGCCTTGTTTTCTTCCTTTTTGGGAGGGAGGGAGGGGGAGCACCTAGTCTCTCTTCTCAAGACACCCTAGTGTACTGTAGCAACTCAGCAACCTTAATGGGAGGGAGGGTAGGTGCCTGTTTTTCATTAGGACACCTGGGTTTTACAATTTTTCAACCTTAATGATTTATAGCCATTTGATCTACACAGATAAAATATGAGAAGTACCAAACAATAAGATTACCTTGTTGGAGTGTAGGGGGTATCTCAGGAGGGAAAAAAAAAAAATGCAAAAATAAAAGCAACTGCACAATAAGACATTGGTGCAATTTTCCAAACAGCAAGAGAAACTGTCGAGCAGAAGGAAATGTAACTCAGGGTCAAAATAATTTAACAGGATTTATTGGGAGCAGTGGTGATGCACTGTTGAGGTTATGCAGATGTCCATTATTGGTTACATAAACGCTTATGGATTCATTAAGAGTCCTAACATGGAACCTTAATGGGTGTAAAGATAGAATAAAAATAAGAAAGGTAGTTAAAACTGTTAAAGACAAAAACATTGACTGTCTCCTATTGCAAGAAACCTGTTTCAAAAAAAATGATGTTATCTACTTTGGCAATCTGTTAGGAGCTGAAGGATTCTGTTCTAATTTTACTCAGGTGGCAAGGGGAACAGTCATCTTCATTCAAAAGCAGGTAGGATACGTTGTAAAAAAGGTAGTCAAAGATAACTTTGGCCGATTTGTTATAGTATATCTCACATTGCAGAATAACCCTTTGGTCCTAGCATCAATTTGTGGACCTACCCAAGATGACTCAGCCTTCTTTTCCAATTTCTTTTTAGCAGTCTCCCAGTTTGATGATACTGTGGTGATAGGTGAAGACTTTGATCTCAAATTAGCGTTAATAGACAGGAACCCGATAGTAATGGAAAGAAAGAAAGGCTCAGCACTTATGGTAAAACATATGGCCCAAGACTTAACCTTAGTAGATCCTTTCTGACAGTTATACCCCTTGCTAAAAATAATACTCCTATTACTCTAAAACTCATAAAACTTTCTTGTGAATTGAATATTTTCTGATCTCCCACAAACTTTGCAAGGGGGCTAAACAAGCTGTGTATGAATCTATAAGAATATCTGACCATGCTCCTGTTATTTTGGGATGTCTTCAGCCTAGACAGAAAGAAAACCCGAATACCATAGCCTCTTGGAAATTAGATCATTCTCTCTGGACCTTCCCAGGGTTTAGAGAAGGATGCATAGAAGAAATACAGTGGTTCTTGTTACATAATATAAATCAAAATATTAAATACCAAGTCATCTGGGACTCACTCAAGGCATATTTAAGAGGATAGATTATGTTGCAGCAAGGGGCTAGGAACAGACTATACAGTAGATGTTTTGAAGATCTGGAAAAGGAGCTGGCTTCAGATGAGGAGGAGCATATTAATTCTCAGTCTGAGCTGTCGGAAATAAAATATTTAGCAGCGAAAGATAACAGAAAAATTAATACAAGAAAGAGTGGAAAAAGAAATATATAAAGCCATAGCTAAATATTATTTTTACAGTGCCCTACCTGGGAAATTACTAGCCTATCAAATTAAAGCCAAAAAGAACAGAAATAATATATCAGCCATACTTAGGGATGATTGAGTACTCTCAGTGGCTGAACCAGATATAAATTCCACCTTCTCTGCTTTTTATCAGAAACTCTATACTCCAGAGAGGGAGGCTACTATGGATCAGATCACCGAATACCTCTCAACTCTAAACCTCACTATGGTTTCCGATCAGGATCAATTACTTTTGAACAATGAAATTACACAAGAGGTGATCACTGCCACTAATCTTGCCTTACCTAATGGTAAGAGGCTGGGTCTTGATGAGTTATCCTTTGAATTTTATGAAAAACTTTCAGGGGTGTTAGTCCTACATCTGGTTACACTTTTCTGCTATTTCTTGGCTGAAGACCCAGTCAGAAAATATGGGTGTCTACCCAGATTTTCTGGTTGCTTGCTGTGATGCATTCTGTATTTATTCTGTACTTATCATTGTATATAGCTAATTTGTACATATCTGTGAAATGTCTGTACTTTGTAATTGTTATGTATCCTCCCATGCCCTACACCCTCCCAGGACGCATCTGGAATGGAGTAGTAGTCTGCTCAGTATACCTTTCCTGGTAAAACTTTTAAATAAATAAATAAGACATCCCTTCCCCTCACTCATTTAATGAGGCTGAGATCATTTTGTTACTTAAAAAGGACAAGCTGCAAGAGAACTGTGGGTCATACAGACTCATATCTCTCCTAAACAGTAATTATAACATTTTTGCTAAGATATTAGCTAATAGATTGGCAAAACTCATTCCACATCTGGTACATGAAGACCAAGTAGGTTTCATAGAAGGAAGAAGACTCCAACACAATACCAGGAAGGTCTTTGGGCTTATACAGGCCTTTTCAGGAATGGACACTGCACTACTCTCATTGGACGCTGAGAAAGCCTTTGCCAGGGTGCAGTAGTCATTCCTATTGGAGGTTCTGAAAAGATGTGGAATAACAGGCAACTTTCTTAACTGGATTCGACTAACATACACTAACCCGCTTGCCAGAATCAGAACCAACGCTAGTATACACAGAAATGTGACAGCAGAGAAAGGCCCCTCCGCCCATCTAGTCTGCCCAACACTCTACCTTCCGTTATGCTTCCACTCTCCTTTCCCAACCCCTTAAATCTATCCCAAGCCCTCTTGAACCCCTCTACTGTTTCAGCTGCCACCACCCCCACCAGCAGCTTGTTCCAGACCTCCACCACCCTCTCTGTAAAAAAACTGCCCCCTGACATTACCTCTGTATTGCCCACCTTCCAGTTTGAGGCTATGTCCCCTCGTGTTCATTCCCCTCTTCAATTTGAACAAACTATCACCCTCCACCTTCTTTATTCCCTTCAGATATTTAAAGGTCTCAATCATGTCCCCCCTCTCCCTCCTAGTCTCCAGAGGGTACACACTTAGCCTTCTCAATCTTCCGTCATAGGGTACATCCTGCATCCTTTGTACCATTTTGGTTGCCCCTCTCTGTACCCTCTCCATCATCTCAACATCTCTGCGTAGGTGAGCCCTCCAGAACTGCACCCATACTCCAGACGCGGCCTGACCATGATTCTGTATAATGGCATTAGCACCTCCCTCTTCCTGCTATTCAAACCACTCACAATGCAGGACAACATAGAAATATAGAAACATAGACTTTGACGGCAGATAAGGACCACTTGGCCCACCCAGTCTGCCCATTTCCCTACCTATTGGATAAGCTGCAGATTCTAGTTAACCAACAGCCTACTTCTTGCAACCCCCCACTATAATTGCCTTATGTCTGTCCCATGCATGTTTGAATTCCCCACTGTTTTAGACCCCACAACCTCTCCAGGAAGGTGGTTCCATGTGTCCACCCTCTCTCCATGAAAAAGAATTTCCTCACATTACCCCTGACCTGTCCCCCCTCTAACTTTAAATTGTGCCCCCTTGTTCTTACACATCTCTTTTTCTGAAAGATGCTACCCTCGTGGAATTTGTTGATTCCCTTGAGGTACTTAAAAGTTTCTAACATGTCCCCCTGTCCCTCCTTTCATCAAGGGTATACATATTAAGCTTTCTCAGTCTCTCTTCATATGGTTTCTGATGTAGACCCTGCACCATTTTAGCTGCCCTCCTCTGGACTGCTTCCATCCTGTCTATGTCCTTGCGTAGATTAGGTCTCCAAAACTGCATGCAGTACTCCAGATAGGGTCTCACCAACTTCCTGTATAGAGGGATAACCACTTCCCTTTTTCTGCTTGTGATGCCCCTCTCTATGCATCCCAGTATCCCCCTGGCTCTCCTTACTGACTTCTCACATTGCTTACCCACCTTTAGGTCATCTGATATGACTACACCCAGATCCCGTTCCATTATTGTTGTCGTTAGTACCTCCCCTGTTATAGTGTACTCTTTTTCTGGATTTTTATTTCCCAGGTGCATTACTTTGCACTTCTTTGCATTGAATCTAAATTGCCATATGTCTGACCATTCCTCCAACCTTGCCAAGTCCCTTCTCATTCCATTTGCCTTTCCAACCGGCCACCGCCCTGCTACACTGTCCCCCTACCTTGAGGTCTCATGCTACCATAATCCCCAGGTCCCTTTCTGTTTCCTTCTCCTTAATCATCACCCCCCAAGGGAGTAAGGTTCCTTCCTAGTCCTCCTCCCCAGGTACATCACTGAGCACTTTTGTGCATTAAACTTCAATTTCCAGGTGTGTGACCACCTCTCCAGCCTCTCCAGGTCCCGCCTCATGGCTTGCACCCCACCAGGTGAATCCACCCTATGACAGACCTTTGTATTGTCAGCAAGCAGGCACACCCATCCCTCCAGACCCTCCGCTAGGTCACTAACATAGATGTTAAAAGAGCATTGGTCCTAGCACAGATCCCTGAGGGCACCCCACTGGTCACCACCCCTTCCCTGGAACATGTCCCATTTACCACCACCATCTGACTCCTTCCCTTCAACCAGTTTTCCACCCACCTGGTGATCCTGTGATCCACCCCTAATCTGTCCAGCTTATGAACCATTCTTCCATGTGGAATGGTGTCAAAAGCCTTACTGAAATCCAGATAGGCCACATCCACCACTCCTCTACAGGACCTTTCCTTGGTGAAGCTATGCTGCCTGCCATCCTGCAAGCCTGCATGCCATTCATCTCCAAGTATTCTATCAACCAGATCTTATATAGTGTTTCCATTACCTTCCCCACCACTGGATAAGACTAATGGGATGGTAGTTTTCTACCTCATCCTTCCTCCCTCCCCCCTTATGTAGTGCGACCACCTCTGCCCTCTTCCAGTCCATTGGCACCACCCCATGACCAAGGACAATTTAAACAGCCTCACCAGGTGTGGCGCCAGTTCATCATTCACCACCTTGAGATCACTTGGGAGTATTCCATCAGGCCCCATTGCCTTGTCCACCCTAAGTCTACCCAGCTCTTCCCTTTCTCCTTCAGTTGTGAATTCTGCCACACCCACCTGCCTGCAGCTGTCACCTCCCACCCGGTCCCTTACCCTCTCTTTCCTCCCTGAAACTTGAGGCAAAATAGCTACTTAATGCCTCTGCTTTTTCAAAATCCCCTTCCAGTATTGTTTCACTTTCCCCACTTATTCTTCCAATCCCATGTTGTGCCTTTCTCCTTTCTACAATGTACCTAAAGAAGGTTTTGTCCCCCCTCCTGGCCTGCTTCACGATCCTCTCCTCAGTGGCCTCCTTAGCCCTCCTTATCTTTTGCCCTGCTTCCTTTTTTTTTTCCCTGTCCTCATCGTTTTGTGTCTTCCTGTATCTCTTGAATGCTCTAGTCTTCTCTTTGACCTCCAACACCACCTTTCTAGTGAACCATAGAGGTCTTTTCCATCTTCTATTTTTTCTCACCCTTCTTATACATGAGTCCATGGCTTTATATACTCCACTCTTGATGGCTGCCCATAATTCCTTCACCCACTGCACATCCCCTATCCTCAGCATTACTTCCCTAACTACCTTCCCCATTTCATGAAAGTCAGCATTCCTGAAGTCCATTACCTTGGTTCTCATCCTAACCCTTTCCCTGCCCGCTCTCACCCTGAATTTGACAACCCTATAGTCACTGGTACCAAGCTCTTCCCCCACCTCCACCTCCTGAACACTGTCACCATTTGTGAGGACCACATCCAACAGGTTTTCACCCCTAGTGGGCTCACTGACCCTTTGCAGTAGGAATATGCCCTTCAGAGCCTCCAAGATGCCCCTGCTCCTCACTGAGATTGATATCTGGGCCTTCCAGTTGATGTCCAGAATATTTAAGTCCCCAACTAGCACAATTTGCCCTTTCTTTGTCATCATCACTACTGATTCTACAAACTGTCTATCCCCCTTCCTCCCCCCTCCCCATAGGAGGCCGATAGACTACCCCAACATGCAGCTTTTCCCCATCCCCTGTCTAGGGTGGCCCACATTATCTCTGTTTCCCCCTCCTCATCCCATCCCTCCATGGCCCCAATCCCTTCCCTGACACATAATGCCATCCCTCCCCCCTTCCCCTCTTGATCCCTCCTAAATAAATGATACCCTGGGATCACCGTCTCCCAGACATGGTGCTCATCCCACCAAGTCTCATCCCCTTTTTTCAAATTGTTAAGGGAGACCAGAGAAGGATATCCACTCTCCTCCCTACTTTTCACACTATTTATTGAGCCTCTGGCTACTAAAATAAGAACTTATGTCCACAGGCTGGGATTGATGGTCTATTGAGAGAGCCCATCATTAATATGCTTTATGGAGATGATATTATACTGGTGCTAAGTAATCCCAACCATGTTTTCTCAATTCTGAGAGGTGTTTTAGAAGAATTTAGTCTACTTTCAGGTTGCCAGGTCAATTGTAGTAAAAGCAAGTTATTATATTTAGGAGAACCAATGCACCTAACAGATCCTCTGCTACTAAAAATAAAACAAGATAAAATCAAGTACCTGGGGATAACCTTGGCAGTGGGTTAAAATAAGATTTTTCAATTAAATTTTGATCCCCTGTTGCATAAGATAACAAGCATTTGTCAATGCCGAATGTTTGCTTGCTGGCATTGGCAGTGGTAGTGTAGAAGTTACAGAGCTACATAATCGGAATGGCAGTGAAGTATTGAACTGAAACCAACCCCACCACCACCCTGCAGAGAGTGACAGGCATTGGGGTGTGCGTTTGGGTCATCAGGCATAACAGCCATGCCATTTCACCACACACCAACCTGCAGACACTGACAAGTGTCGCAGTGTTCCTTGGGGTCTTTGGCCTTTATGCGCACCCCATTTCATTAGGAAATATGGTGAGATGGGTGCGATATAGGAGAATGGGGTGAAGTTTGGTGCCGAAGAGTCCAAGGCATACCTCGATGCCTCTCACTGACTGCAGGGTGTGGAATGGTATGAGCATCACAGGCAAGAATCCCAAGTCACACCCCTGATGCCTGTCATTCTCTACAGGGTTGGGCGTTATAGTTAGAAACCCTAATACCGCAAGCATTCATTGGTATTTTCACTCCAAATCTTCAACATGTTTGTTTTGTGACCCCAGCTCATGAACAGGGGGAATATCAGTTTGTTAGCCGAAAGCTGCTTATGCACAGTGACTAAGGCATTTAGCACCACAGGTGCAAAAACATTCCGAACAGGATGTAAAAAATGACAGCTGTACTGTTCATGGGGAGGTGTAAAAAATGGCAATGTTGCAAATCTGTAGTAAAAATATTTAAAAAAATGGTGAAGTCACGAGCGTACATAGAAACTGTGCAGCATCCGTAATATTATTAGGTTGGGGATTTTTTACAGCAGATTGTCAACTCAGGCATTTTGGTGCCTCCGATCATGAACAGCGTCACTGTGTTTTTCTTTATCTGTGCCGAACAATGATTTCCCACAATGACCACGCATCTCTGTGCTGAAACTGTGAAAATACACTTCAGCCATGTTGTGAAAAATTACAGCTGTACTGTTCATAAGGAAGTGTGGAAAAATGTCATTGGTGAAAATCTGTACTGAAAATATTACAAAGTCATGAAGTAACGAGGGTGCGTGGAAACTGCACAATGCTCACTCGTATCACAGTCATTTTATGGACTTTTGTCACCAAATTTTCAACATAGCCATTTTAAGACCTTTGCTCATGAACAGTGTCACTGTGATTTTCTTAATTTATCCTGTACATTGATTTTGCATACCGACTGCGCCATTGTGCGCTACATGAGCAGAAACACATTTTGGGTGAGATATGAAAAATGACAGCTGTACTACTCATAAGAAAATGTGGTAAAATGGCAATGTTGAAAATCTGGAGTGAAAATATTGAAAATTTGTGAACTTACGAGCATACGTAGGAACTGTACAACGCACGCTTGTAAAAGTCATTTTTTGGAATTTTTTCACCAAATTTTCAACATAGCCATTTTAAGACTTCTGCTCATGAACAGGGTCACTGTGATTTTCTTAATTTGTCCCATACATTGATTTCGCATACCGACTGCGCCATTGTGCGCTACATGGTCGGAAACACATTTTGGGTGAGATGTGACAAATGACATCTGTACTACTCATAAGAAGGTGTGGTAAAATGGCAATGTTGAAAATCTGGAGTGAAAATATTGAACATTTGCGAACTTACGAGCCTGCATAGGAACTGCGCAACGCACGCTCGTAAAACAATCATTTTTTTGGAATTTTGGCACCAAATTTTCAACATGGGGTTTTTGGGACCCCTTCTCATGAATGATGTCACTGTCATGGTGTTATTCAGGCCCAAAGGGTGATTTCACGCAGTGACTGTGAAAATCGCCCGGGCCCAAATAACGTCCCATTACAGTGACATCAATCATGAGAGGGGTCCCAAAACCCCATGTTGAGAATAGGTCAAAATCAAAAATGCCTGAGATATGCAACAAAGTTGAACCCCCATCTAGCCCATTATACAGCTTACCGGCATTTCCTCAGTTGCTGTCGGCTTTGAAGGTGCAGGCGTATTCCTGGTCCACGAAGATCGTCGCGCCGAGGCTACGGAAATGAAAGTATGGGGTGAGGGGAGTGGTGTGGGGAAGCTGAGTGCGCGGTGGGTGGGTGCAGATTGTGGGAGGGAAGCCAGGGGAGACTACGTGGGACCATTTTCTTTACAGGTAGCAGCGGCGTGGGATATTTGCCACGCTCAGGTGGGCTCCCAGCATGGCATAAGGATGGTTGGGGCGTTCAGCCGAGCAGGGATTGGGCTCCCTGTCGGCCTAAGGATTGCTTGCCACGCTGGGGTGGGCTCCCAGAGTGGCACTTACTACTGGGGGGGGGGTTAGGACAGTGGAGCCGATGGGGGATTGGGTACCCCTGTCGGCTATATCATTAGTTGCCATGCTGGATGGGCACCCAGTGTGGCAATTCAGAAGGCTTTGTGGGGGAGAGGCGGGGGAACGCAGCTCAGCCGATGGGGATTGGGCACCCCGTTGGCTATACAGTGCGTGTGTGCAGGGAGCGGAGGCACGCACACACGCCTGCATGGGCGTCTGTGTGTGTGGTGGGGGGAGCTGCACTTGAGCAGCCGATATCTTATCACTACTCACTCAAGCATATCTCCGATACCACCCTTTATGTCCTGCCTGTGAGGAAAGATTTAAACCACCTGAGGACTGTACCCGACAGTCCACAGAGGAGCTGCAGGTGTTCTAGCAGCACTCCATGGTCCACGGTGTCAAATGCTGCAGAGAGATCAAGGAGGACCAAGATCAAATGACTCCTCCGATCTCTTGCCATCAGGAGATCATTAAGTACTTGAACTATTGTCTCAGTACTATGCCTCTTTCTGAAACCAGACTGGAGAGGATCATGGACTTCATGGGTGGTAAAAAAGTTCTCGAGCTGCAATGCGACTACCCTCTCAACAACCTTCCCCAGAAAGGGAAGGTTAGAGACTGGTCTGTAGTTTGCAAGACAGTCTGGGTCGCAGGAAGATTTCTTTAAGAGGGGTGTCACCAGGACCTCCTTCAGGATGTACAGAAACACCCCTGGGTCCAGCGAGCACCAGACTCTCTTTCTTTACCCTTACTCACCCTAACTGCATCTGAATACAGTATGCCTCAATAATCTACAGTTTTTCAGGTATGTAGATTATGTTTTGTAGTATCTCTTTCAAGTGCATGGTATTATGTTATTCATAGTAGAGTACTTCTCAGTATTTTTAACAGATAATGTCTTATTTATGCTCTCTGTTTAATACTATTTGGGGTATTTAGGAAATGCTTGTGTTGAACATTCATTATCTGATGTTTCTTTATGGTCTCTAAAAGATGTATGTCACTGATGATTTCTTTTTGTTGTAACATTAATTAAATAAAATTTAATTGACAAAAAAAAAGCTGCTGAGTGACTCTCCTTGAGAAGCTCTGATGTTACAGTCACTGAGGTCACAATACTGTTGCTGTAGTGGATGGGAATAGAACTGTATACTGTATAACAGCTGCCAGTCTGCTATGACACAGATTACACCTGCCAACATCAGGTAAACAAAAATAACTATCCAAAGGGGAAAGAGAAAAGCACATCAGATATAAAACATACCTGTAATAGTTGACTGCTTTTAAAAACTGAAATTTATATGTAAGTGGTACACTAGCTCTTCAACTGTAGAAACACATTCAGTTATCTCGCTCCATGACAGTGAGACTTGAGATGCCTGCTTGACATGCTGGCAACCAGGGATTGAACCCCAGTCCCAGACATCGTGAGAAGAGGCCATCAAGGAATGTGACACAATATTCATGGATGGACTTCCTAGTAAAAAAAAAAAAAGTGGAAAGTATAAAAGTATTGTAAGCCCCCCTGCCAGTGTCTAGGGATATTTAGATGTTAACTTAGGGTGGGAGGAGGCACTTGCAGTCAGAAACACTACCCCAGAAATTAACTCCTTACCTGGGTTGCTATGAGAGGTCTTCAGGGGGGTGCAGGCATTTCTTAGCAGTGGGGTAACAGCAGCTGTGGGGGCAAGCTTAGTTAATTCAATCACAAAGTATCATAATTAAGTCCATTATCCACTCAATTGTAAAAGAAGAAAACAATTATTTTAATTGTGTACATTTGATCAAGTCAATCCATGGAGCGTGGGGTGCAATTCAAACAGTGGGTAACCTTCTGGGCACAGAGTCCAATACAGTCTGCTGCAACCTTCGTTTTCCAAAAGCTTTCACTACAGTGCTCCAGAGATGAAAAGGATCTGCGAATCAAAACAGCTGCAACTTTCAGTGGGCAGAAACAAGGCCACAAAAAACATTTCCCCTTCAGTGTCTCTACTGCACAACTTACTTTTCACCTCTCCATTTTGCCAGGCACACTGATTAGACACTGCATACATATCTATAGAATTTAGAGCATCTGAAAACAACTACTACTATTCCAAATGAGTGCGCACTGGGAGGTAGTGCTCCAAAACCAACCACAAATCTTAAATCGCAAAAAGGTTTCAGTCACATACAAAACTCATAAGAGAAATGTGTATAATGTAAAACATTTATTTAACAAATCACGTAACAAGACAAAGTTCCTGACATGTTTCGGACTGACCCCACAGTCCTTTATCAAAGGTATTAAATGAATGCCCAGAGAACACAGTATTTATCTAGTAGTTAATTGTCTAAACAGATGCAATTCATCACATCAATTACTATAAATTAAAATCCAAATCGAACTCCTTTCTTTAAACACTTGTTCATCATTCACAAGATATCCATCTTTGGCTTTAATCATATTAGTTTACAAAATACGTTCTTTTCCTGATAAATAACTTACATACTACAATAATATATAAATTGGTTAACTTAAACCTAAAATCATCCCCCAACAGTAGACAAAGGGAAAGTAGAGTATAATTAATGGTGAAGGCGGGGAAGGAATAAATTTTTCATGTAAAGCATAAAACAGCCAATCAAACATTTCAATCCGATGCCCCATATTTAATGAAACAACAATTATTCCTTTAAAATTAATTCCAGTGATCTAAAACAGCCTTTTAAAGGATGTCAACACAATTAGTTTATTTACGATCTTTTAAATATGGATGTAGCTCCAAAGAACCATTCAGTCCAGGACTTTTATTAGCTTTTAAAGTTAAAATCCAATAGTTTTCTTTCTTCAATACTAAATTATTATAATCTCCACCACTCTGATTTTTATTGACTTTATCTATTGCCATGAACTTAAACACATGACGTTCTGGCTCCTTAGCCGTAATGACATGAGCTGCTGTAGCATAAGTAATGTCCCCTCTCTGGACAGCACGCACATGTTCTCCAATCTTAATCTTAAAATTTCTAATAGTTTTACCTACATAAAATGCTCTACAATCACAAATAGCCAAATAAATAACTCCTTGTGTATCGCAATTAATAAATTGTCTAACCTCGAATCTTTTATTACTATTAAGGCTAAAAAAACAATTGTCCTGCAACATAAAATCACAACAAATGCATCTTTTACATTTAAAATTCCCTTTCTTATTATTTAACCAAGTCTCTTTCGATTTAATTCCAAAATGACTCCGTGTAAGTAAATCTCCTATAGTAGGGACTTTTTTGAAGCAAAATCTCACTGGCTTGCTAACCACTTCACATAATCCTAGTTCTACTCCCAGCACATGCCAATGTTTTCTTATTACATTTTCAAGTTCCTTTGCATGTGATGAAAAATCTTTCACATAATTAAAACGATGCTCAACATTTTGGTTCCTATCACTGTTTTGTAAAAGATTGTTCCTTTCAGTGTTTCTAGCCCTAAAGAGCTTCACTTATATTGTTTTTATCATAGCCCCTCTGTACTAATCTGCTCGTTATTTCCTCTGCTCCCCTTTCAAAATCTTCTATGTTTGTACAATTATACCTAGTTCTAAGAAACTGGCCAATTGGTATGTTCCTTTTTACATGCGCAGGATGACAGCTATTAGCTAAAAGGATGGTATTGCCATCAACCTCCTTATGATACAAAGCAGTCTTTACTTTCCTATTCTCCGTATGTCCCATCATCAGATCTAAAAACGTAATTTGTTTCCTCGAATAAGTTACTGTAAATTTTGAAAAAGGCTTTGTTTTATGCAAATATTTTACAAAGTAATCCAAGCTTTCCTCATCCCCCTGCCACAAAACAAATATGACGTCAATAAAACGTTTCCAACATATCATTTGTCTGTTAAAAATATTCACATTGTTATTTAAAATGAATTCCTCCTCCCATTTCCCCACAAATAAATTAGTAACAGACGATTTTAATTTATACTAATTCATGTAATGAATTGCATCTGTTTAGACAATTAACTACTAGATAAATATTGTGTTCTCTGGGCATTCATTTAATACCTTTGATAAAGGACTGTGGGGTCAGTCTGAAACATGTCAGGAACTTTGTCTTGTTACGTGATTTGTTAAATAAATGTTTTACATTATACATGTTTCTCTTATGAGTTTTGTATGTGCCCGAAACCTTTTTGCGATTTAAGCATCTGAAAACACCATTGTGACTCTCTGCGCTGGTGGTTCGAATCTGGAGCACTCCAACACTGATGGTCTGTCCTAACAAATAAAGACTCAAACAGAAATGGCCAAGTCCACTCTTTCTGAAGCCAGTGCAGCTCTGACTATCCCAAGTCAACATAGATTCCGCAAGCCCCTGGTAATCCTGGAACCCCATCACTTTCCCCTTTCCAGCTGTATAGATTCTTTGAACATTGCACTCCCTACAGTATGGACTGCCACCACCATACTGCCCCAACAGCCTGGACATAGGACTTTACTTGCCTCCCACCCCACAGACGGAGATACCAGGACCCACCTGTGCTGTTCTGCCTCAGTGCTGGAGATCACGAGGTGGGCCACCAACTTGACTTCCTGAGCTCTGGATCCCTGATGGTGCAAGTGGTCTTGTTTCTCCTGACCCCACAAGGACTCCCATACTGCTACATTTTCCACTGGTCTTCGAGGGCAGTGGGCCGGGGTGACAAACAGCCCACCCCAGCCCAAATCTTGGCCCTCACAGCCAAATCAACCCTCAGGCCACCTCTTCTCTTCCTCTGCTCTCAGGGACTTCCCCTTTCACACCAAAATCTTTCCCTTAGTACTCCTCTGGCCTGAGGATCCCCCACCAGCAGGCAGGGCCCCAGCTCCAGACACAGCAGCTACATTAATTAACTAGTAAGCTCCCAAAGGGGGCTTACTCTTCCCCCCACACAAAATGTTCACCCCCTGGTGAATGCCTACCAGCTGCCCCCCCCAACCTCCCAGTGGAGAGATGTGAACACTCCCCCCCAAAGGCCAGGAATACACTACTGGCATACACCACTGCGAGGGTGGGAGCCATGCGTCCCTTAATCCAGGGCACTACTACTACTACCACTAAATACACTACAAACACATCCACACAATTCCTATGGGGCAGCTGGTGGCCCATCTGCTGGTTCCCATGGATGGAATGCCAGGTACTGCAACAGTGGTGTCTCACCCCCCACTATCACACTCCCATGCTGAAAAAACTTATGTTGCTGCTGCCAGGTAGGGCTAAAGCATATCCACACTAACACTGTGTAAGTTTCACATTTAATTAACAGATAAACAGCACCCCAAAAGGGTGCAACACAGCGACTTTAACATTAATAACAAACATTGCGACTTTAAATGCTGGAACTGCCTTTAACTTTTCAACATTTCTAATGTCATTTAATCACTGTCACTCAGCAGCTCACACATACGCACCAATGCATGTGCACGTGCTCACACACACACACACACACCACCTCACACATGGTCTTACATACCACACACACACTGATTAAGGCTCAACTATCAGTCCCTGAGGGTCATATTCCAGTACAGCCTCTTCCTGTTTGATTTTCTTTTTTTTCTCTCAACAAGAGAACATAGATTCAAACTTACTGGGGAGTCAATCACTTAAAACTTAAAAACATTTTAAACAAGCAAATAAAAAAAGGTGTTGATCTCACCCAGCATCCAGTAGTGGGGTCCATAGTTTCAATCCTGCAAGACTCACCCAATGCCAAGGCTTGCATTGGGGGGGAGGGGGATAAGTCCAGACAGTCCAGACACAGCTCTTCTACAGTGGCAGTCTTTTAGGGGAAGGAAGCATCACTACTTCTGGGGCTCAGAATCATTATACAGCTTCAGGCCAGGATTTGTGACTTCTTCACCAAAAAGAGTCTTTACAGATGATGTAGTATTTCATCCGCCGTCCCTCTTCAGCTTGGACCATGCATGGCAAAAGTCTTGAGCACTGACAAACACGTCCACACTGTGTAGGTGCACATCTGCTTGGCCTTCCAGTTGGGTTCCTACTGGTGTTCTGCCATAAACAAGGCACTCCCTCTGCTTCGCTGCTTTATTTTATCCTGAACTCCTTGGAATATTCAATCTTTCTTTCTTTTCTCAGTGATATCCCAGATATACTCATTCAGGTACGGATAGTTCTCCCCTGGGTATTCCTTCTTAATCCTTCTCCTCATCTAGTGCTTGGCCTGTGACAACTCTGGTATGTTCTAGACTGGTGCAGGCTGCAGTACCCTTTAACAACCAACTCTTCGAGGTGTACTGGGAGAAGAGGGGGTCACATGGGTGGATGGTGTTCATGTCCTTTCTCCTCTTCTGTTTGACCTGGCAAAGCCTGGGGATGGTATCTGAGTACTTTAAGCAGGGAACGTGATAAGGCCTTGTTATATCTAGCTCCCACAGAGCATCACTGAAGGTAAAGGATCTGGGGTGGACATCAGGAGCTGAGGATAGAGCATCCATCCCCTCCATGTCTTCCACTGTACTAGAATCTTTCTCTGAGATAACCTCTTTAATGTCAACATCAGGCTTTTCAGCTCCTGCAGTACCAGGGGGAGGTCCTGTAGTGGTGTTCTTGGCACCTACCACTGGGGGGAGTGTACCATAGGCATGGGCTCACTGGGCATGGCTTCCTCGCCACACCATGGCATTTCCCTTCACCATGGAGTGCAGTACTGGAGATCACACCTTCACAAGGACATTAATCAAATTGAGGCAGTCCAGAGAAGGGCAACCAAAATGGTGCAGGGACTGCATCCGAAAACATATGAGGACAGATTAACGGAGCTCAATATGTATACCCTAGAGCAAAGGAGTGAAAGAGGTGATATGATTGAAACATTCAAACATCTTAAGGGCATTAACAAGGTGAAAGAGTCTAACATGCTTCAATATAAGAAAAATAGCAGAACAAGAGGACACAACATGAGATTAGAAGGAGGCCGATTAAGTGGTAATGTGAGGAAGTTCTTTTTCACAGAAAGGGTGGTGAATGCATGGAATGGCATACCTCAGGAAGTGGTGGATAGGAATACAGTGCAGGGCTTCAAACAGGCATTGGATAGGCATAAGGGAGCAATACAGATGAGTATGAATAGATAGGCCGTTGACAGAGCAAAGGCCAATGGCACATTCATAGGGTAGAAAAAGAAATGGGCAGACTGAATGGGCCTTGCAGTCCTTATCTGCTGTCAACTACTATGTTTCCATGGGGAGGGTCAGGCACCATTAGGGGAGAAGGGCTGGGCAGAAGGCTGGCACCCTTTGCCTCAGAAATGATCTCACTTGCTGCAGTTTCCACCTCCTCACAGTTTTCAGTACTTGAAGTGTCCATGCTCTCCAAAGCTGAGGTGGTGGTCCAACTCCAGGCAGGCAGATAGTGAGGCGCTGGCTGGGCTGGAGGAGGTACGTCACTGCTGACACAGTTCAGACACACTGGCAGCACTTTCATGTGGCTTCCTGTGTGTTGGCAGACCACAAACTTCTCCTACATGCCGCCCTGCTGCATTATCTCCCACAACCATAACAGGAGTGATGCAGGAATGGGCACTGACTTGTTCCCATCACAAGAAGCTTCCATCATCTCCTCTTTGTTCCTTTCTGCTGCTGCTACTCAATTTATAGACAGTTGTCTCAGCTAGCAGATTTTTTCTTAGACTCCAAATCATCGGTGCTGCAGTTAGCTTTCTTTCCACACAACATGGCACTCCTACTCCTTATACTGTGACCTCTGCCACAGCCCTGCCAGTCTCCAGCCAATGACATAATGTCAGCAAAGTGTTGCATACATTAAATATATGCTAAAGTTCATGCTAGCAAAATGGTGCTTTACTTCAGGAGCAAGTTTTCACAAGTCAAAGATGGTGCCTAGCAGCAGAGAAATGCCCCAGGCTGCTGTGTCCCATGTTAACAGATCTGGGGAAGTTCTTGTACCCCCAACTTGATCATTAATAATCCCAGATGAGTCCCCACATTGTAAGCCCCCTCTCCAGATGTCTAGAGGTATTTAGATGTTAACTTAGGGGGAGGGGGACACTTGCAGCCAGAAACACTGTTCCAGAAATTAGCTCGTTACCTGGGATCCTATGAGAGGTCTTCAGGGGGATGCAGACATTTATCAGCAATGAGATAACAGCAGCTGTGGGGGCAAGCTTAGTTAATTCAATCACAAAGTATCATAATTAAGTCCATTGTCCACTCAGGAGTAAAAGAAGAAAACCATGATTTAATTGTGTATATTTGATCATGCCACACCATGAGGTGCAATTCAAATAGTGGGTAACCTTCTGGGCACAGAGCCTGATACAGTCTGCAGCAACTTTTGTTTCCAAAAAGCTTTTACTACAGTGCTCCCTCAGAGTCAAACAAGCTCTGCAAATCCTGGCAGCAGCAACTTTCAGTGTGCTGAAACAAGGCCACAAAATGTACCTTTCCTTCAGCGTCTCCCGCACAACTTACATTTCATCTCTCCATTCTACTAGACAGACCCAAATAGAAACTGTCAAGTTCCCTCAATCTGAAGCCAATGCAGCTCCGAGCATCCCAAGGCAACATAGACTCTGCAGGGCCCTGGCGATCCCAGAGGGCCATGCACTTTCCTGTTTTCAGCTGTATAGGCTCCATGAATGCCTCTGAGCCTGGCCAAAGTGACACCATTAAGGGAGGCAGGCTTCCACCACTGGACTCCCAACAGTGTGTACCGCCATAACCGCACTGCTCCAACAATCTTGCAAGCTTGGTACTGACAAGCTTGGTTCTTGCAGAATACTCTGACCTGATGGCAGACAATAGACAGAGACAGATGTTACAGTCTTTAATGTTTATTAATGGGTACACACATAAAACAGCTTACCTAGACAGCTGGGAGTTCAGCACCTCTACAAACACCCAGGTGATCATGAATTCAGCAAAGAACTTACATCATATTATATAGTATAAATAGCAAGTTCCATTACCTAAGTAACCTCTCATTTGCCAAGCCATGAGAGGCTCTCATTGGTGGACAAGGTGGGTGTCTTGGCAACCAAAACTATAACTTTTGGCACATACAGATAGATAAGCAATATTGGGTAACAATAGAGCTTTTCAGGAAGTCGTGCTAAGCTTGCATATTAACTAATGTCAGTAGGTAGCGTGCTAAGATCACAAATAAAACACTACATCATAATGCAATATTCCTTTATACTGTGAACTGAAGGCAGTATCATGAGGGTTACTAGGTCATGTAGGTCTACATAATCTTTCCCCTTGATTCCTGAATAAGGAGGCAAAAACAAGAATGGCAAGAAAGTTAGTACAAATACAGTATCTCAGTTACAGTCCAGCTGCATGAGCTTTGTAAAGAAATTTCAGTTGTTCACAGTGTTGTTTCAAAGTATGTCTCAAACAGCATAAGGTAATGAACATAAAAAATATCAAAAACACTTGAAGAATAACACAATCTTTAAATGTCATCTCTAAAGCAGTGATAAATAAGGCAGTGGAGAGATCTCCATTGTGGAATAAAGCAGTTAAAGAATTGCCAGCTTTAGTAATAGTATTGGTAATATGTACTAAATTCATGTCTTTCCTTTCTAATAGAGTTCTGAGATTAGGAGTAGGTGGCTCTATATGAACATCGAATACAAGAACGCACTGGGAAACAGCATGAAGACAATTAGGATCGCTATCAATGTAATCTGTTTCTGGGGTGGGAACTGGGATGATATCCATATGGTTAATGACTGTGCTTTGCTGTAGAACAAAACAAAAGATAGGAATAGAAACATTACATATTAAAGGTCTATAAAAAAGAGTCTTATGATTGGTAACAACACAATACAGTCCATCAGAACTGTATGACACACTCACTTAAGGAAGATGCCATTTGGTGAGCAGAATAGGGCAAGTGAAGTATGAGTTAGTGATTTTGCTGGTGAGGTGTTGAATACCTTCAGGAGAGGTGGACTTTGCAGGCTTTGAAGTCCGGCGGCTTGGGTGTCGATTTGTCTTCAGCAGATGTTGATGTAGCATTTGCAGGAGCAGAGTCATTAAAGTCATTTTGAAAGAGGTCCATATCAAGGGTAAAAGACCAGTCCATATAACTTGGAGCATACCCACAGACAGGCTTGATTATATTGAATACATCACATTTGCATGGGTAATGGTAGCCCCTTTTTGTGCAACAGTCAGTATATGGGGCAACCCAAACATCAAGTTAAGGATAAAACACCAGCAAAGGAGGCAAGTGGACATGTTCTTGGTAGATGCTGCCCTCTATATGGCTCACAGAGTGGATAGTTGCCAGCATTTCAAAGAAAGAAGATGCTGTATCAAAATATAGAAGAGAAACTGTAAAAGTAACATACATTTTGTCTTTTCAAGTGCATTTACATGTGTCATAACAAGGTCCCCTATTGGGGTGATGAGTAACATATCCCAAGTTTCGTGCTGTAGCAAGGGGAAAAATAAATGCTTTTGTCAATACATTTATTGTTGTAAGTAAGTGTGTGCAGCCTGGACAATACCATTTGGCCATAGTCTATCATGGATCAAATCTGGGATCTTTCCTGATTTCAGATTCTGGAAGGGATTGTTTATAGTATTAATAGCAAAATTACCATAAGTTGAACAAAGAATCTTACTGCCTGTGGGATGATGTGTAACTTTTTTATTGTTCTGGAAAATTAATTCATTGATTTTATTTTTGGACTCATTAAACAATTATGCAATATCATGCATGTTGTTGACTGTGAAACATTCTTTTTGTGAAATGCCATCTATACTATGTAGCACAGGCTGCATTACATTGTGTCCTAAACCATCATTGAATTCATGTGTTTGACTCTTAACTGTCAACAAATTGGCTCAATTCCAAATATACATGACAGATAAACCTGTAACAGTACATGTTGTGCCTACTATATTTGCGTAAGTGTCCCTCTTGGGATGCCTGAACACTCCTAAGTGCTGAGTACTATGCAGCCCTGCTACAGGGTCTTATGTACGTGCTTGATATGCTGCCATTTGATCTAACAACATTACTGCATGAAATTTAGATGCACTGGTTGATGAGCAGTAACCAAACTCTACCATGTTCCAATGAGTGAGGTTTAACATCACTGAGACATGCATGAACTACACAATATTAAAGAGGGTTAAAGGCAGGGAGCTCAGTACCAGGCCTCTGGGAGGGCCTGGTTCCTGGATTGGGCATTGTACAGGGTTATCCCCTGATGGTTGGAGTACAGTCAGGAAATGGTCAGCACTCGCTATTGTATGAGAGGGACAGAATTGGCAGGAAGTGTCATTGGGGAATTGTGTGCAGAAATCTGGATTCATCATGGCCGTAAGATTGTAAAGGCCTGAGTACTGCAGTTGAGTTTGGTGGATGGACAAAGTCCCATTAGGGGCAAAGTGGGTGTTGGGCCAGCCTTGGGAGGTTCCTTTGGAAAAGCAGACAACTGGAATTTGTTGTCCATTGGATGAATCAGTTTTCCACACAATTAGGTGGGTGGACTGGTCAGGGGACACCAAAAGGCATTGAGGTAGGCATCTTTGCATTCTCAAAGAGTGACAACCTTTTCAAGGATGTTAACTGCCACACCTGTGGCAGTCGTGGTGGTGGAGGCCCCTGTAGGGTATCATGGGTTAGAATATGGAGGAGCATCCATGCTGTGGTTTTCTCAATGTGGGTCAACTCTCTTGCACTTCCCAGTACTAGCAGGAAGAGAAGGAGGTACATCATGGTTTCCAAAGGAGAAGAAAAAAGAAAACAGGTTCAAATCCCCTTCACTTTAGGGTAAGGAGGGAGTTTGCTTTGATTAAGACAGCTTAATCACCATTATATAATTTCAGTTGGTTCACATGGAAGCACTTATCAGTTGACTTTTTACGGTCGGTTCGGCATACCATGTACACCTCTGGGCTCAGTTTGTTGATGATCTCATAGAGTCCCTCCCATTTGTTTGCAAATGAGTGGGCACGGATGGTGAAATTCAGCACCTTGACTTGTTTTCCAACCTGCCAATTGACTTCTTTAACATTTCTGTCAAAGTTCATTTTGGATTGCTGTTGGGCTTGATGCATGTTTTGTGCTGTGAACAGGTGAATTTATACCAGATTGTGTTTCAGTTGTTCCACGTAGGTGTCCATGAATACTCTGTCTGTGGTAGGGTTTTGAGATCAGTCAACAGACATTCAGGTAGTCTCATCTATCTACCAGTCATTACCTCAAAATGGGTATGCCGGGTAGCAGTTGCTGGGGTCCCCCAATTGCAATTAGGAATAAGAGCAATATGGTATCCCAACCTTTGGGGCTTTGGCCTTCAAATCTGCACACAATAGATTTGATTTCTCTGTTAACTCTCTCTACCTGTCCTGAGGGTTCAGGGTGATATGCAATGTGGAATTTTTGGCTAACTCCTAATAGTTTGAAACATTCTTGCATCATCTCAACTGTAAAACTGGTTCCTTGGTCAGAGTCCACCTAGAGCAGTGGCCCCACTTGTTAAACACTCAGTCCAACAAGATTTTGGCAGTTTATTTCATTTTACAAGTCTGACAAGGGAAGACCTCTACCCATTTGGAGCCGAGGACCATGACTACAAGTGCATACTTGTTATTCCTACCGGTAGTGGTTAATGGACCAATATGATCAATTTGAATTGCATTCCAAGGGCCTGATTGCCTTTGGGGCAATAGTTTGGCATTCTTCTTGCCAGGAGTAGGGTTGTTTTGTGCACAGGGTATACAGTAGTTGATGTAATGTTAGACATCTACTGTCATTCCAGGCCATCAACTAATAGTTCTCAATCTCTGCAGGGTCTTAGCTACCTCATGGTATCCACCTGTTGTGGTGTCCTGGACCTGGTGTATAAACTCAGGTCTGGGTTTCTTGGGTATCACCCAAAGTTTTTGATTGTCAAATGTTTGGGATTGGTAAAATATCAACTGTTGGTCTGCAGAGCGATGGCGGTAATAGGCTTGTCTTTTGAATGAATTGTTTCCTTTCATTTTTCACTTTTATTTTACATACTTGTAAACCAGATGAGCAAGAACTGCTCATTTTCACAGGTGACGAGTCAAATCTAAACAAGCATTTGTCAATGCCGAATGTTGATTCCTTATATGTGCTGCTTAGGTATTTGTAAGTGAAAGTACCATGCCTAAGAACTGTTATGTGGCCCCCCACCAATACATCAACTGTGTCTATCTGTTCAGTATTCACAGAAGAGGGGGAGGGGCAAGGACCACAGCAGTACAACAGTTGCAAAGGTGTGAAGAGGTGGACAATAGTCCATTCACAGGCAGAATAATCCTGCAGAAGGTGAGTCAATTGAAGGAGGACAAAGCAATGGGACCAGATGGCATACACCCAAGGATATTAAAAGAACTGAAGGGAAATAGCAGTACCTGTGGCAGCCATGTTCAGAGAGTCATTCAACAGAGTGGTGGTACCAGAGAATTGGAGGAGGGCACATGGTGGTCCCTCTATACAAATCCAGCAGTAGGGAGGAAGCGGGTAACTATTGGCCGGTCAGCCTCACTTCAGTAGTGGGGAAGATCATGAAGACATTGGTTAAAGAAAGGATAGTGGGGCATGTAGAAGCCATCGGAGCCCAGGAACATAGGCAACATGGATTCACAGTGGGGAGGTCATGTCAGACAAATGTGGTTCATCTCTTTGACTGGGTGACAAAGGAAGTAAATCAGGGTGGAGCAGTGGATAATGCTCACCTTGATGTAAGCAAAGCATTTGACACCGTCCCACATAGGAGGCTGATAAATTAGCTGAGAAGGGTGGGCGTGGGGGAAAGAGTGGTAAGTGGGTTAGAAACTAGGTAAGAGACAGGAGGCAGAGAGTTGTTACACGAGGTCCCTGCACCCTAATTGGTACCCTCAGAGGTACACTGTAGACAGCTAGCACTTAGGTACATGTTATACTAACATATAGGGCTAAGGGCATCTACTGTACAAAAGTAGATGTCAGGATATGAATGCATATTGTTGTGATACACTTTGCTTGCTAATACATATATTCTGCTATGTATTTTCTGTGTATTTCTTACTTGTAAGATGCCAGGACATCTGTGTCCTTGGAGTAATTATAATATGTAAGATGGCATTGCCACCTTTTGGTGATTTGTACCACTGCACTGAGTTACATAAGACTCTGTATAAGAACTCTTTTGTTCTCAAACTGATGACTTTACAGAATTGCATAATGTTATCTTGGACCATGGAGCCACCTCTAATTTAGCCAATAGGGCTCATCTCTGTAACTAGAAATGTTTCTATCTTTTGGTAACCATTGTAATTATCATAGGTATATAAGGTAATGCACAAGCCTTATACCTCGGAGACCTGAGAGACCCCAAAAGACACAGAGAAACCTCGAGGTGTAGGGAACACTTAGCACTGGCTCCCGGTTCATATTGGTAAGAACTGCTTAGGGCAAATGTGATTTATCCCTTTGGTAGTAATAAACTTGTTTATTACTCTTATGCAACATGTTTGTGATTACTTGCATTCCCAATATCGTCAAGAATCTGAAAGTGAGGTTTAGACCTCCCAACAAATTGGTGACCGTGTGCAGGCGATATTTGGTGTTTGTAAGTTCTCACTTGTTGCTTAAACTTTTCCCTTTCCAACGGGAGCAGTAGATGTACATTACCGTATCACTTCTCCTGTTTTAAAACCAGTCTGTAGTCACTTGCAAAGTCTGGCTGTCTTTTCGGGTGTTGTCAATGCTGTCTCGACCCACCCCATAGCAGTTTTGAATCGCAAGCCTACAACTAATACAGTAGCCCAGCTGTGTATCAAGTGCTTGTGCTGTGGATCGATACACAGCACTGTGCCTTTTTCACAGATTGAATTTTCATTCCCTCCCACACAATGGCCACCATATCAAATATCTGTGCAGAACTGAGACTCGATGTCTTGAACTTCCTTATACTGGGGATTTCAACCCAGTATACAGAGACAAGACAATCAGCCAATATGCGTCATGCTAGAGGGTTGATAGTTGCGGCTCTCTACACTGCTTTGTAAGCCTCCGAAGTGTGGTTTTGAACCCTTGATCTGCAGATTTCATCTTTTAAGCAACAGATGGGTTTGCAGGAAACAGAATGTATAAGACTGCAGCAGAACTTGGAGTCTAAACTCCAAACTCTCTGCAATGAAAAGGATTCACTATTGCATCATTCAGCTCAAGCTGGAGAACAGGAACTGTGTATGTTGAAGCAGGAGTGTGAAAGTTTGAGACAGGATAAGAGTCAGGCAGTGCAAATGAATGATTTGTTGAGTGCTGCGAATGCTCAGTTGAGTGACGAAATGGGTGAGCTGCAGGACGAGATAAACCAGGTACGTAATGATTTAGAAGAGTCTTACAGGGACAATCGCGAATTGAGCGCCATGTATAGAGTGTTGCAAAAGCAAAAGCAAGATGAGGTTGATATGGATGTTGCAAGTGTGAGTCACGATGAATGTAGAACTAAGATGGTGAAACTGTGCCATCAGCGAGAGGTTCTGGCTGGACATGTTAAGGCAATGGGAGGCGTAGCCCCTGCCTTTCATTCGTCATCAGAAGGGGAGTTATCTAATGATGACATTTCACTGTACAATGCCCAGTCATGCCCCTACTATGGCCCAGAAACCCCACCCAGCCATCCACAACATGGCGGGTCCCTGCCCTCAACCCCCATGTCACACGTCAGCGACATCATGACGTTCATCATGGGAGATGCCAACATGGTGGCCCCCATGATGGGGGGGAGCAGGTCCAAGCCTGATCCCAATGGCACCTCTGGTAGCCATTATTAATGTGGAAGACAGGCAAGAGATAGAAACCATGACTGAAACTGCGATAGGCAATGTATCTCTTCCTGAAAGGAGTAAATGGTCTATTAAAACCCAGATTAGGCAGCTTCTGCAAGAGGCTGGCACTCAGGAGGGTATTGTCTGCACTGCAGCTGAAGCTGCAGCTCGGGCTGCCCTGGATGGCACTCGAGACAATCTACCTTTGCCTGATCGACCCAATAATCCCCTACAAATGGCCTACTCTGTTCAGCAAATTGCTGACAGCATTGATCGGATGAATCAGTCCAACAACCTCAGCTGACACTTGGAAAAGGTGCATTCTAAATGCGAGATGCTTAGCCTTGTTGCAGAATATCAGGTCCAAATACTACACCAGACTACTGATACTGGTTTGTAGGCCAAATTCCCCGATGCTGTTCGTCAGGATGGGAACACTACCTTTGATGAGGTCGCAACTGAGCTCATTTCTGCTCATAGCCCAGGTGTAGTAGGAGTGATGCTTGCATACCCTGTGAAGCAGAATGCAAAGGAAAGTCCAGCAACTTACCACCAGAGATTCTGGATGGCCTACTGAGCAGGAAAGCACTTGGCACAAGAAGCTGCAGATGTAGATCTTATTGAATATAAGACCGTGTTCCTTAGGGACATGATTCCAGCAGTAAGAGAAAAGGTAGAGCCAACCACCTACCCCAATATGGATAGGTTTGCCGACATTCTTTGGAAAACTGAAAGAGTGTATCAACTCCATATCTGTGATATGGGCTCCGGTTCCAAAAAGGTAGCTGCTGTGGAGTCCGCTCCGGAGGCCACGACACACTACACAGTGGAAGGGCAGGCCCAACGCCAACAGGCCCAACATCAGCAAGCTCCTCCAGCTGATAGACAACATCCCCAACAGGCCTATCAACAACAACCACAACAACAACAACAAAAATGGGGGTGGGAACCGGAATTGGCATAAGAACAGGAAGCATAAGGGTAGAGGTAAACCACAACAGCAGAGAACAGACCCTACATACAGGGAGATAGCTGAAGAGAATCGGAAATTCCGAGAGCTCCTGGGACAAGTAGACTCTGTGGCGGACGCTGTTCCCGCACAGGCCCTTGCGGCAGTACAACCGGCAACCCAGGCCCCAACCGGACATGGGGACACTGGCGGTATAGGCCCTCAGGCCCATTCAGGCCTGAGCCCAGAAGCTCCTCCCTATATAGCATCAGTGCAACATGGTGAAGTGATTCACATGAGCCAGGCCCAACCTCTACATGCTTCTGGCAGTACAGATTGACAATTACAGGCCCCAGTCCTGATTGTAAACAAGCTAGTCTTGGATACAAATGGAAGGCCCTGCATGAGGCCGAGGTCGGGGGCCACCTACTAGTAGTTTTATTAGATACAGGTGCAGCTGTATCTGTGCTACATGATGAACACCGGCACACATCCCCTTGGTCCACTGGACGGAGGACCAACATGTCAGGAGTTGATGGTACTAGGCTACCTGCATACCCTTCTCTACCCTTACCGGTGGAGCTAGGCCATCTAAAAGCCTCACACACTTTCCAACTAATGGTACTACATGATCATCCTAGTATCATAGGGATTGACTTCCTTGCACCACACGGCTGCGTGGTGGACCTAGCTAACATGCTACTAATACAGATTCAGGGTCAATATCATACTATTTTGATTCCTGATTCACACGTTGTGGCAACGATATCTGCCAATGACAAAGAGTATGTTGTCACAGATTTGTTCAAGAACCATGAACTTTTCCCAAAGCTCCTCCCTATTTTGCAAGGAGATTTGGATGTGTTTGCCATCAACAAGCATGACTGTGGTAGAATGCACACCATCATCGAAGTGCCAGGCCCAGCACATGAGAGGCAAAGGCAATATCCTTTCCCAACTGACGCCTTGCCTTCCCTCAGAGAAATGATCAAGTCACTCCTCAAGCAAGGAGTAATCAGAACTTGTGTTTCCACTGCCAACTTCCTAGTGTGGCCCATGAAGGAACCCACAGGCACCTGGAGACTTACTATTGACTACAGGAAACTGAATCAGGTCACCCCCAGTTGTTCTCCAACTGTGGCATCAGTACCAGATGTGCTACGACTTCTGACCCCTGATTTGAAATGGTTCAGTGCCCTGGACATCTCCAATGGTTTCTGGTAATTTGCCATTGGCCCTCAAGAGTCAATACAAGTTTGCCTTCACCTTTGAAGGAAGACAGTACACGTGGACTTGCTTGCCACAAGGCTTCCATAACAGTCCATCCCTGTTCCATCTCCACATGATGGATGCCCTCGAGAGTTTCTCTACTCCCCAATATCTCTTGCAATATGTGGATGACCTGTTGCTAGCAACAGCCGCACAGGAACAACATTTGGATCTCTTGGATGAACTGCTGACTCTCATTCAGACAGCAGGCTTGAATGTAACCCAGCAAAAGTGCAATTATGTCAGAAAGAGGTACTCTTTCTGTGTCTAAAAATAACTGACCTAGGTTGAAGCCCTGCCTGGAAGAAGGTACAGGGATTGCAAGACTTGCCATTACCTACCAGTGTGGCAACTCTTTGAAGGTTTCTAGGTATGGTGAATTACACGAGAGATTTTATTTGTGATTTTGCTCAGAAAGCTGCTCCTTTGTATGAGTTACTCAAAAAGGATGTACCATGGACTTGGGGCCCTATACACACCTAGGCTGTGACATCACTGAAGCAGGCCTTGGCCTCTGCCCCAGCTCTGGTCAACCCCAATCCAGCACTACCATTCCATCTGGAATGTGCCACCTCTTACATTGCCATGTCAGCAGTGCTGGCTCAGAAGGTGAATGGCATCTTGAGACCCATTGCATTGCCTCACAGCTCTTGACCCCAGTGGAAGTACAGCCTTTGTGAAAGGAACCTTCTGGCCACCTACTGGGCTGTCAAACACTTCCTGTATATCATTGGGTACTCACCACTGATCATCAACACCAACCACACCCCAACCACCTTTCTGCTCCCAGATAGAGTGAAGGATGGGTCAGTCTCTAACACCAGACTGACACACTGGTCACTTCTTCTCCAGGATAGAGACATACAAGTACCACCAACTAAAGTTCCATCTATATTAGCTCATGGCCTCCTTTTCGAGGGAGAACCCCATGACTGTACACTACAGTCACCTGCTCTTCCAGATCCAGATCCTTTCCTCCCTGCCACGCCACAGATACTTGACAACACTTTCTTTGTGCCATGTCTTTACTGATGGTTCAACATCCTACTATCAGGGAGAACAAATTGCAGGGATGGGCATTCTAGTGATGTACCCTTATGGGAACACTGTCAAAATATCTAAACGCTGTAATGTAGCATCATCACAATATGCAGAGATGGTGGCGGTGGCCTGTGCCCGCGAGTTCATCCAGCATGGAATCTAGGATACCATCATCTTTATAGACTCTAACTGGGTTTGTTGATCTCTTACAGAATTTCTTCCCTTCTGGCAGAAGAACTCATTCCTCTCCTCTGATGGCAGCCCAGTGAAGTACAAGGAATTGGTAATATACACACAGTCACTGGCACAAATATTTGCACACAAACTCTATGTACACAAAGTCAAATCCCACTCTCTCCATGACCCCTATCAAGCCTTCAATGATACAGCAGACACCCTTGCTAAGGAAGGGGCCCGAGGGGGGGACATATGGATGATGGACCATCCAGAGGCTAATGCAGCTGTACACATTGCAGCACTCAAGAAGAAACACGAACCTTTTTCTCCTTGGACCTCTCCACAGCCCAGCATTTAGACACTGGACTCAAAGAGGTGTTTAGATTCCTTGACAAAGGTAGTGAAGAGAAACTTCCCACACATAACCACTATCGGAGGCATGAAGGTAAGTTACGCTTGTCACCAGATGACAAGCTCTTCTGGTTCCAACCAGATGACTCCACCACCAAGTTGTGGGTGGTCCCCAGACATTTAAGATCTGAATTTTTGCACCAAGTGCACGACACCTCCACTGGTGGACACCAGGGAGCAGAAAATACCCTCCAACGACTCAAGACCACTGCCTGGTGGCCTGGTATCACCTAAGATGTTAAACAATACATGGACAACTGTCTCATTTGTGGGCAAAACAATCCCATTCCTACCAAACGAAATGCCAAACTCTTACCACAATGACATTCTGGCCCTTGGCATGCCATACAGATTGATTTCATTGGCTCTCTGACCAACACCAGCAGAAATAATAAATATGATCTTGTGGCAACTGATCTCTTCTCTAAGTGGATAGAAGCTTTCCCCACTAAGACATGTACAGCAAAAACTACTGCCAAAATCCTGGTGGAACAGATTTTCTCCAGGTGGGGTCTACCCCTCAAGGTGGACTTTGACAAAGGAACCAGTTTTACAGGTGAGTTGATGAAAGAATCCCTTGAACTCCTTGGAGTTCAGTAGAAGTTCCACATACCTTACCACCCTCAATCCTCAGGTCAAGTAGAGAGAGCCAACAGACGGATTAAGCAAATGCTTTCCAAATTCATTGAGGAAAATCCCAAAACTTGGGATTCCCTATAGCCGTTGCTCCTTATGGCAATTAGGGGTACACCCTCAGCCTCCCAGCTTACACCCTTTGAGGTGATGACTGGCAGACAGATGAGATTACCTGAACACCTGTTGTTTGACCTGCATACCCCCACTGCAGACCGTGTGTCTGTGGACCAATATGTGGAAAAACTCAGAAAAGACCTCATACACACACACTTGTGTGCTGCCAACTGCATGGGCAAAGCTCAGCAACAATCCAAAATACAGTTTGACAAACACACACAAGTAGTGGTTTGGCAAGTTGGAGATTAGGTAATGGTACTTGGATTTGCACATCCCACCCATTCCTTCTCCAATAAGTGGGAAGGCCCATACCCCATTGTCAACAAGCTCAGTCCGGCAGTCTATCAAGTTAGACTCCTCCACAACAATAAGTTGAATGACAAATGGTTACATGCAAACCAGCTGAAACTGTATAAAGGAGCTTAAATTACTTTTCCTCACCCCATTGGGCAGAATAGTACTAACATACTAATCTCTGATCTTCCTTTTCATAAACACTGACAAGATGGCTATCTTGTTCCTTTACCTCCTCCTCTCAGGAGTTATCCCTTGCATCCAAGGCATGGTAACAGACCTCCTATGACACCTCGATCCTCCAGCACCTCCTCCAGAGGGATATCCATCAATATACCAGATAGTATGATCACTGTCCAGGAAGGTTCTGATGCTTACCTCACTGCCTCGGTTGTTGTTCCTGATAAATCTACCCTTCAAATTGAGTGGCAAACCACATCACAAGGACAAATTCTCTCTGTGGCCAAACTCTCCAAAGGAACTTTCCAAGGTTGGCCCAATGCTAAATTATCTCCAAATGGTTCGCTGTCCTTGTTACAAACGGCATTAAGACATTTTGGTTTGTACAACATAACTGCCTTAATTGATCCTTCACACTGCAATTCCTTGTCCAGAGATTCTGCTTGGAAATTTTGTGCTATACACCACATGGCTTCTGCATCCATGTACCCCTCTGTGTTACCACCCACTGACAAACAGCTTTTGGAATGTCCAAAGCATACCCCTGGTCCCCGTAGTGGTCTAACAGCCACTGCCCTCCCAGGTTCTTTGATTAATAACTTACAGTTTATGCATATACCTGTTTTGTTTAATCTAACCTACTGGAATATGGAAGAGTTTGGTATGTGTCACAATACTAACACAACAGCATTTTATAGTACATTATTGCTTGATAGTTTAGCTGCATTTCAAATTCGTATGCAAGACCCTATTGCCGGGGTCCATTCTACTGAACATAGAGGCAACTTCAGGAGGAAGTCCTCTCCTGATAATCTAACTCATAAATGTAAAACATGTGAAGTTGACAGTTCTGATGTCACAGGTGCAACAGGTACTGTCACAGGCCTTTTTGGTACAGTTATGTCTATCTGGAACAAAGCAGACATTGCTGCTATCAAAAGTTATTCTGCCAAATTCTCCACTGGTTTGGTCAGCAATGTACTACCCCTATTGTATGGTGTGGATGGCCTTAGTCAGGAAGAAAGATATACTATATACAACATGCACGACATTGCTAAGGCACTCACTGATTCTAAAGATAAGATCAACACACTCATACAACAGAACAACAAAGAAGCAGATAAACAATACATTGCTAGAGAGATACTTTGCACTGTTTATGGCTCCTACATCATCACTACCATCAATACCCTCTTCCGTGATCTAGAGTCTTGAAGAATACCTGACATTGTACATGACAGACGCATCTTCAAATGGTATTGTCCACGATGTAAAACCACTAGCTGTGTTTCCACGTGTATGCAACAGACTTTAACTATACCTCTTTCTACAGCTAGGAATTTGGGGTTTGTGACCAGACATCCTAGTACTGGTGCTTGTTTCACTGCTAAGAAGTGTTCCATAACAGATACCATGTTTGTTTCCTTTACTGTCTCCTTACCACGCTTTGATCCCACTACAGCCTTGTTTGACAAGCTTACACTGGTTCACTTGATTGGGTATTTGGAGGAAGACATCTACAGAGAACGCCTGGATCTAACACCTCTGCTGGTTTACCATTCTTTCCTGAATGCCTGGGTGGCTCCAAACATGGACTGCTGTGTGAAAAAGCAATATATTTACTTGTGCCGATGTGATGTATTTGATGTTATTTAACCTGTTTGTGGTTACTCTCCTGACAGCATTGATTGAACTTTCACAATGGATAATGACTTCACTGCGAATGGCACCGACTCCTTTGACTTGACTCTGGCTCCGGATAAGCTCTACCAATCCTATCGTGAGGAGGTTCATCACCTGTCAACATGGATTTCAAAGATGACCTACACCTGCCCTGTCCAGTTGCAAAAGTGGAAACTGCCTACTGTGCGCTCACAGTATAATTCCGATGGCAAATACTGCGTGGTCATGGATTACAAATCTTACACCTATGGATCTGTTACCTGTGCTATCGATTACCCCAATTTCTGTTTTGTCCCCCACCAGAAGACTGTCATTGGACATACTGTTATAACCCCTGTCCCCCTCCTAGATGCAGACATTATTGATGGTAACCCTGATTATCTGCTCACACTGTCAGAATATTTGCCATATTTTAATGTACACATAGACCCACTCACACTTACATTTACATCACTTTTAGACAGGAAGGACACACACCTCATCCACATCAGCAATAATATGACCAAAGCCAATGAAGCTGTTCTCGCCTTAATCAATGATGGTGATATGAATAACCCATTAACTAACACCTGGTTAGAGATTACTTTTAAAGATTTTGTTATTATACAAGCATTTTTAATTTTCATTTTGATTATAATGATCTGCAGCCTACGGCGCACACTATGCAAACACCGTGAGCAGTTTGAGTTCCTTTACAAGGCTCGCACAATGGGTTTGTAAACGACCAGTGCTTCTGTCCTTTCCCGAGACATCTGCCTGTGTTACCCTTGGAGGCAACAAGGGAGGGAATGTTACACAAGGTCTCTGCACCCCTCTCAGAGGTACACCGTAGACAGCTAGCACTTAGGTACCTGTTATACTAACATATAGGGCTAAGAGCATCTACCATACAAGAGTAGATGTCAGGATATGAATGCATATTGTTGTAATACACTTTGCTTGCTAATACATATATTCTGCTATGTAATTTCTGTGTATTTCTTACTTGTAAGATGCCAGGACATCTGTGTCCTTGGAGTAATTTTAATATGTAAGACGGCATTGCCACCTTTTGGTGATTTGTACCACTACACTGAGTTATGTAAGACTCTGTATAAGAACTCTTTTGTTCTCAAACTGATGACTTTACAGAATTGTATAATGTTATCTTGGACCATGAAGCCACCTCTAATTTAGCCAATAGGGCTCATCTCTGTAACTAGAAATGTTTCTATCTTTTAGTAACCATAGTAATTATCATAGGTATATAAGTATTGCACAAGCCTTATACCTCGGAGACCTGAGAGACCCCAAGAGACACAGAGAAACCTCGAGGTGTAGGGAATGCTTAGCACTGGCTCCCGGTTCGTACTGGTAAGAACTGCTTAGGGCAACTGTGATTTATCCTTTTGGTAGTAGTAAACTTGTTTATTACTCTAATGCAATGTGTTTGTGATTACTTGCATTCCCAATATCATCAAGAATCTGAAAGTGAGGTTTAGACCTCCCAACAGAGTGATGGTAAATGGGGCACAGTCTTGGGAGAGGGGGTGACCAGTTGGGTGCGGCAGGGATTGGTCCTGGGGCCAGTTCTGTTTAATGTCTTCATTAGTGACATTGCAGAAAGGGTGATGGGAAAGGTCTGCCTGTTTGCAGATGACACCAAGATCTGTAACACAGTGGATACTCCAGAGGGGGTGGAGAAAGTGAGGAGGGACCTGGGGAAGCTTGAGAAATGGTCTGAGGACTGGCAACTGAACTTCAACTCAAAAAAGTGCAAAATGATGGACCCTGGGACACAGAAACCCTGGGGAAAGATACAGGATGGGGGGGAGTTGCTGACAGTCAAAAAGAAGGAAAGGGACCTGGGGGGTCTTATTTCAGATGACCTCAAAATGTCAAAGTGGTACATAGATACATAGATACATAGACAGTGTCGGCAGATAAGGGCCTATGGCCCACCTAGTCTGCCCATTTGAGCTTGTAAGTTCAGTTTGTTTTCCTAGAAGTCTATTTCCCCTTACCCCTGACCTCTAGAATTCCTTTATGTCTATCCCATGCATTCTTAAATCCCGTGATTGTTTCAGCCCCCACCACTTCCTCTGGCAGGGTGTTCCACTTGTCCACCACCCGTTGGTAAGGCAGCTGGGAGGGCCACTGACATGCTGGGGTGCATAGGCAGGGATATCACTAGCATAAGAAGGGAGGTAGTGATGCCATTATATAAAACCATGGTCAGGCTTCACATGGAGTACTGTGTGCAGTTCTGGAGGTCGCACCTTTGTAAGGCTATTAACAGGCTGGACATGGTCCAGAGAAGGGTGAATGAGATGGTACAGAGCTTGCAACACAAGGCTTATGAGGAGAAATTAAGGGACCTCAATATGTAGTCACTGGAAGAGAGGAGGGAAAGTGGGGATATGATAGAAACATTCAAGTACCTCAAGGCTGTAAGTATAACTACTGAGAAGCAGGAGGCAGCTGCTATAGGCATATGTGCCAGCTTCTGTGTGATATTATTTTGTTCTTATAAATCTATAATCTCCAGTACTTCAGTAACCACATGACCACACTGCCTTCTTTAGGCAGTTTTATGCTGGTTGATGCCTGGTGTCAGATGGCAGACAGAGGGCTCACCAGATTGTGTTGCCATTTGAAAAACTTCATAGAGTGTTATTTTACTGGTAAGCATTTTGGAAAGCTGGAGAAGGTCTCACAATTTTTATAATGATTTTATCTCCTTATGTCAGTCCCCTTTGGTCCCCCCCATTCCCACACCCCAACAGTCATCAGTGGCCACAGCTTCAGCCTTCTTCTTGCCAAGATGGTGGGTGAGAAACAAAGAAACATTGAATTTGACGGCAGGTAAGGACCACTTGACCCATCTAGTCTGCCCATTTCCCTACCTGATGGATAAGCTGCAAATTCTAATTAATCAACAGCTTACTTCCTCCTGCCCCCCAGTAGAATTGCCTTATGTCTGTCCGTGAGCAGCTGCCTTCACAGCCTGTGAAGTCTGACAGCTTTCAGTGCCACTTACTGGTCATCTTCCAACACAGGCGAAGCACTGCCAGCCCAAAAGTAACTCAGGACAAGTAGGTTTCAAAGTGGGGAAGAAATGGAGTGAGCAAGAATCAAGTACTCATTCAGATGCGGTGTCGATTTTGGGATCAGCATACTGGTGTGGACACTGCAAATGGAACCCCAGCTCTTTAAGCAGCCTTATGAAAAGTAAAGGCTTCTTGAAGCACTGGAGTTCTGTTTATTTCACTGTAAGTGGGCTGCAACTAATTCAGTAATTTACTGTACCTTACATCTGGATGTATGGTACGCCGGACTTTAAACAAACACTGCACCTGAATTAACACATGATGCGATTGAATCATAGAATTTGTCAGCAGAAAATTATTGCTCAGCCCACCCAGTCTGGCCAAGTGTTCTCTACCTACTTGTAAGTCCTGCCAGTATATGTTACTGCATGTCTTATTCTGCCTGCATCCATCAGGACCTCCTTGTGAATGAGCTTGCTTAATGGATTTTTCCTGCAATGAACTTGAACCTACTCCAATTCCATGGCCTATTGATCTCCATTGACCTCCTCCTTCCCCTTTCTGTAATATGCCCCATGTTTATCCCAAGCATGCTTAATGCCACCTACCATTTTAGCTTCCACTACTTCTCCTGGCAGTCTGTTCAATGTGTCTACAACCCTTTCAGTAAAGAAATATTTCTTCACATCTATCTTGAATGCTCCCCCAGCTTCACTGTATGTCCCTTGGTTTGGGTGCTCATCCTTATTTGAAGGAAACTCCCCAACTGTACCATCTTTACCCCTGTGAGGTACTTTGTAGGTCTTGATCATGTCATCTCTCGCCCTCCTCTCTTCCAGAGTGTACATGTTGAGATTCTTCAGCCGTTCCTTGTAGGAATTCCTGTGAAAATTCTGAACCATTTTAGTTGCTCTCCTCTGGAAAACTTCCACCTCATGTCCTTTCTGAAGTGTGGACTGCAAAACTGGACACAGTACTCCAGCTGGGGGATGCCAGGGAGTGATACAATGGCAGCACAACATCCTTCGTCCTCCTACTGGAGTTGCCAGTCCTTATGAACCCCAGAATCCAATTTGCCCTGCTCATAGCCTTGCCACACTGTACTGCCATCTTGAAGTCCTCTGATATAATAACCTCAAGGACCCTCTCATGTCTAGTAAGTATCAGTACCTCTGCCATCCTATAACCAAAATCAGGGTTCCTAAGCCCTAGATACATGATTTTACACGTGTTGCCATTGAACCCCAAGTAAGTAAGAAAATGGAATTGATTTGAATGAATTGCAGGCTTTTAAGCAGCTTTTCAGGGAGTGTGTATGTGTGTGTGCGGGGGAGGGCTTTGGTACCGGCAGTACCTCCAAGAATACCACCAATTTCCCCATCCCCTCACACTGCCTGCCTAAGTACTCAAACCTCCCCCTCAATACTTCCACAGTGTCCCCCACCAAGTCATTTGTACCCACGTGCAACAGTAAATGAGGTTTCTTCCTACCCCTCACTGCAGGCTTGAGCAGTGCCTGCCCTGTCCCTCCTGCACTTAATTTGGGGACAGCGTCAATCCAAATATGGCTGTGCCTTCCCCTTTTCCACCCCATCTCACCCATTTCAGTATAGAATCCCCCAGGAGGAGTACCCCCGTGTCCCTTACCCCCTTTCCCTTCTAATGTCCCTTCCACCACCTCAGTATTCGTTCTTCCCTGTCCCTTACCCCCACCAACTGCACCCTCTATGACTTCTATATCTGTACCCCCTACTTCCACCTCACCCATTTTCTCTGCCTTATTCCTCCCATCCCACCTGAACCACTTCCCAGCCTGACTACTTCCTACTGGGCTTTCCATGTCGACCTCCCCTCCTCCCCTGCTTATTTCCAACCCCTCTCCTATCTCCGCTGTTGTCGATTTAGAGCCCCCATTCCCTTCTACCCCAATAGTGATGCCCCTTCCATCCTTCCCCTTCCTCCTTCCTGTAGCCTTCTCTCCTTCAGTCACCACCCCTCCTTCCTTACTAGCCCCAATCTACCCTTTTATCCTTGCTATCTCTTCCCTTACCTGTTGCCATCCCTCTCATGCCCTGCTTGTCCTCCTCCCTTCATTATGTTCCTGCTCCCCCTTTCTGTCCCATAGCAGAGGTTTGAATCTATTCGTAGTCGGTACCTGTCTTACACCTCTTCTCCCTATCAGTTACCCCCCTCCTACTTGTTCCCCTCCATGCAATCCCTGGTGCCTCCCAACCCACAGCCATCTGATCTCTCCCCTGGTACTCCTCGTGGTCTCTTCCTCCCCCATCTGGAGGCAGCCCCACCCTTGCCTCAGGCACCCCCTCCCTTCTCCTCTCTTTTCTGCTAGTGCCTTTGATACTGCGATTGGTTTCAGTCCCTAGTTATTCTTCCTCCATCCCCCTTTGCCATCCCCTATCCCCCACAAGATGCCTACCATACTCATCTGCCCTGCCACTTACACTCCTCCCTAACCTCCACCGTTCCTCCCTCAAACTAGCCAGTCATCTACAGACCATACACCCCACCATCCTCCAAGCCCAGTCCAGGATCATGGCACACACACACACACCCTGTACATCCCTCCACCCTTCCTAAGATGCCCGCCCTATTGACATGTGGCACCTGTCACCTTTTTGACCCCCATCTTTTGTTAGAGGCTCTTACTACCAGGTTCTGTACCCTACATCAACTGTTAGGTGCCTATTTACTCAAATTACTATCCCCCTCCTTCTAGTCCCCCTACTGACCCCTTACTGACGGGGGGTAATTTAGGCTCAAATATCATCCATTAGATACTGTATTACTGTAGCAATCCTAAAGCCTCCTTGTCCGTTTTTCACCTCTCAGCTACCATACTTTTTGTTCTCAGCTCTCATATAGTTTCACTTAGCCCAGTTAGAAATCCTATTGCACTCCAAGTATTACTACACAGCTCAGTTAGAGAAATAAACAGAACAAGTAAATATGTATTATGACAGCAATTATTAGAGTATAGCTCAGTACTTAGCTCAGTTAGTGAAAGAAACAGAAGTAAATTTGTATTATTGCAGCAATCCTAAAGTATCCAATCATTGCTTTGTCTCAGCTCCAGAGGCCCTGCTGTAATACAGGAACCTGGGTGGAAGGGTGGGCAACTGTAAAGTCCCGGCAGAGCTCCATTGGGCTTGTTCACTCCCCCTCTCTCACTCTCTCATTCTGTTTCTCCCAACGCTGCAGGCTGCCCTTTTGTACTGGGCTCCTGCTAGCATTGGCGCCTTTTTCTGCCCACAAAGAAATCCACAGCAGTCCTGACACAGCTCTGTTGAGCTTGCTCAGTCCCCCTCACCCACTCATTCATTCTGTTTCTCCCGATGTTGCAGGCTGCCCTTTTGTACTGGGCTCCTCCCTGCTTTGGCACCTTTTTCTGCCCACAAAAATGAATCTGGAGCAGTCCCAACAGAGCCCTGTTGAACTCGCTCACTATCCCTCTCTCACTCACTTGTTCTGTTTCTCCTGGAGCTGCAGTCTGCCCTTTTGTACTGGGCTCCTGCCTGCGTTAGTACCTTTTTCTGCCCACAAAGAAATCTGCAGCAGTACCTACACAGCTCTGTTGAGCTTGCTCACTCCCCCTCTCTCACTCGCTTGTTCTGTTTCTCCTGGCACTGAAGGCTGCCCTTTTGTACTGGGCTCCTGCCTGCATTGGTGCCTTTTTCTGTCCACAAAGAAGTTCACAGCTCTGACAGAGCTCTGTTGAGGTCGCTCACTCCCCCTCTTTCACTTGCTCATTCTGTTTCTCCTGGCACTACAGGCTGCCCTTCTGTACTGGGCTCCTGCCTTCATTGGTGCCTTTTTCTGCTCACAAAGAAATCTGCAGCAGTCCCAACAAAGCTCCATTGAGGTCACTCACTCCCTGTCTCTCACTCACTTGTTCCATTTCTCCCGGCGTTGCAGGCTGTCCTTTTGTACTGGGCTCCTGCCTGCACTGGGGACTTTTTCTGCCCACAAAGAAATCTCCAGCAGTCCCTACAGTGCTCAGTTGAGCTCAGTCACTCCCCCCCACTCGGTCTATGTTGACCTGTCCCAAACACTCTTTTCCCACAGCAACCATGTTATTCTGCGCCAGAAGTGCAAAAACATATTTTGGACAGGATGTGAAGAATGACAGCTATACTGTTCATAAGGAGGTGTGAAAAAAATGCCAGTGTTGAAAATGTGGCATGAAAATATTACAAATTTGCCAAGTTACAAGAGTGCGTGGAAACAGTTCAACGCACGCTTTTAACACAGTCATTTTATGGACTTTCGTCACCAAATTTTTACATAGAGATTTTAGGACCTCTGCTCATGAACAGTGTCACTGTCATTGAAATCTGTCACAAACACTGATTTCCCACAGTGACCATGCTATTCTGTGCTGGAAGTGTGAAAACACATTTTGGCCAGGATGAGAAAAATGACAGCTGTACTGTTCATAAGGAGGTATGAAAAAATGACAGTGTTGAAAATCTGGCGTGAAAATATTCCAAATTCACGAAGTTACGACTGTGTGTAGCAACTGCACACTGCACTCTCATAAAACAATAATTTGTTGGATTTTTTCCACCAGATATGCAACATAGGCTTTTTGAGAGCCCACTTCATGAACACTGACACTGTTGTTTCGTTACTTGGTCCCGAAAGGTGATTCTGCGCAGTGACCGTGAAATCACCTTTAAGAACCGAATAATGTCATGATAGTGGCTGAATTCATGAGGAGAGGTCCCAATAACCCCATGTAGAAAATTTGGTGCCAAACTTCCTAAAACTGCCTGAGATATGCAGCAAAGTTGAAAAAACCCTATTTATGCCATTATACAGCTTACCGGCATTTCTTCAGTTTACGGTTGGCTTTGAAGGGTGCAGACGTGTTCCTAGTCCACCAAAGATCATTGCGCCAAGCTCCAGAGGTAAGTATGGTGTGTGTGGGGGGTGTGGGGAGGTGAGGTATGCAATGGGTGGGCGAGGGTTGGGGGGACACAGGCGGGGACGGACCATTTTCTTCTTTACAGGGTTGAAAAAAATAGACAGCATGGGACAGTTTTCATTTTGTAGGTACTTTTGTCACACTGGGGTGGGCTTCAGTGTGTCACCTGAAGTGTTTTGGGGTGGGGACAGGAGCCGATGGGGATTGGGCACCCCCATTGGCACATACTGGTGGGGGGGTCTCATGAGCTGAGGGGGATTGTGCACCCCCTTGGCACACAAGAAATGGAGGGGGGGACATGCCAACAGGGTCTGGGCACTCCCGTCAGCAAAACAGCAGGGGAGGGGACATGATGCCAAGGGGATTGGGCACCCCCTCGGCAGACAACACAAACCAACAGGGACTGGGTTCCCTGTCAGCAAACTGGGTCAGGGCAATGTAGGGGACCACCCTGCAATGATATGTTACTCCCTCTTTGCAGCGCAATGGCTGATGCCGCAATGACAAGGTGGTCCTTGATTGCAGCAGCTAAAATGTTTCAAGGTAGTGGCACGCTGGCTGAACTAGTGTCAGCAGCAGCATGCCACCCCATAGGGAAAAGTGGGCCAAGCCTCAAAAGGCAGTGGGGGCATTGGCCACAACAGTGCTGCACCTCCACAACTGCTTCTGCAGCAAGCTGCCACATGTTTCTTGTGCATGTGCACAATCAACATAAAAATAATACAATTGTTGACACAATATTTCAGAGCAAACCGCTCTAGCCACATAAAGTACACGTGCTATACATAAGACACAGATGGAACAGATACATTCATACTTGAGAAGAAAGACACTGTTTATTTAAAACACTGTATGGAATAACTTTCAACAATTTCAGTGGGTATCTTACTAAAGGTTGGCACTATGAATAGTAAAGATCTTTGTCCAATAGTCTTCTTAACTAGAGGTATTTTAACAAAGAATTTATACTGGAACCTAGTAGAAAGAGCAGTTAAAACCCTAGGAAACATAAAGGAAACAGACGGAGGAAGAAGTCCTATTTTTGCTTTATGTAAAAAAATACCCATTTTGAAACAGATTTGATTATGAAAAGATAATGAGTGAGATTGTTCATATAGATCGGAACAATGGGATCGATAGTGCATTTTTAGCCAAAATCTGAAGGCACAGTGGTATGCAACTTGAAGACAGTTTAATGAGGAGAGACACACTAAGCTGACTCGGGAGCACAAGGAAGTTAAGTGACTTGCTTAGGGTCACACAGTATGCAAGTGGGGGCTGTGGGATTCAAACCCAGGTCTTCAGGTTTGCAGCTCAGAGCCTTAAACCACTGCACTATACTGCCTCCTTATGTTTGTTGACATCACTTGTTCAGTGTTCTTGGAGAGGTATTCAAATACTTCTCTGATTTCTTGATCAGCCCTCTGGACTGCATGGAGATCCGTGGGACTATTTTGGCTTTCTTGTTGGCAGCCACTATGTCTGCCTCATTGGGAGATGGCATGATCCATACCTCCCCACCTCGAGCCCCATCCTTTGCCAAGGTGTCAGCTTGGTCATTTTGATCATGGAAAGGTTCAGCCTTGGAATAGACTTTTACCTTGAGAATGTAGAGTGAGAACAGAAACTGGTCAGCAAGACTGACAATGCAAATGAACAGATCTCTGTATTTGACAGGAGTACTCTCTTAGGAGGCAAAATCATGTGTTCTCCAAAATGGGAGAAACTTAATAAGAGAATTGCATACCTAGGATGAATCAGAAAAGATGATGGTATTTTCTGTTCATTGTTGAACCACTTCCAGAGCACATTCCACAGCCGCAAGTTCTGCATACTGAGAAGATCGAATAGTACATTTTCAGGATAACTCAATGGCGTATCCTGCTGTTGTCAGGCCCAGGACCCCAAATTCTGATATTTGTTCTCCCTCAAAATATGAGGATGAACCACCTGTAAAGATGTGGAAAAACGCAATGACTTTTAAGATCCCCTTTGTAGCTTGCAGGAACGGGCTTGAGTCTGGCAAGATGGGTGGCTGTAAGCCACGTTCATGCAGTTCTCCTGCATACTGGAGGCCATGTGCTAAAAATGGAGGGCATTTTGGCAGGAAGGACAATAATATCCCTATCTTGAAATAGCAACAACCAATGAGTGAGTCTGGTGTTAGACACATTTCCGTCTTTGATTCCGTCATTTAAGAGGAAGTTGGTCGGGGTGTGGTCGATGTGTAACACAGTAGGGGAAAACCCTGTAAAGCAGGTGAAATGCTTGATAGCTCAGAAGGTTACCAGCAGATTTTCCTCACACAGGGAGTACATCTGTTCTATGGGGAAAGCATTTGGGAGGCATAGTGATGGGCCTAAGGGTTTCATTTGCCTTTTGTGCCAAAACAGCTGACATTCTTGCCTTCTTGCCTCTGAAATGGCAGTCTCCAAATGGAATGAAGATCTAGATTTGGACTGACCAAAGCTGGCACTGAGGCCAATGCTTCTTTTAAAGAAGTAACAGAAGCTGTACGTTCAGGTCCACAATGCCAGGGGACATCCTTTTTTAGGAGCTCATACAAGGCTGCGGCCCTCTGTGCAAAACCACAAATGAAGTCCTTGGAGTAGTTGACCATACCCAAAAACCCCTCAGAGTAGCCACACTTGTTGGTAGTGGCAAATCTTGGATGCCCTGAACCTTATCCAGGGCAGGGCTTCTGCCCTCAATGGTTATGCGTAGGCCCAGAAAATAAACTATTGGTTGGCATAGCAGCACCTTTGCAGAGTTACATTCGAGGCCTGCTTCCTGCAGGAGGCCTAGGAGCTCATCCAATAGTTTCAAATGACTTTCCAAAGTCTGAGTGGCTAGCAGAAGGTCATCTACGTACTGCAGTAAACACTGTGGCGTTGAGACATTTCTGATGGCCTCCCTCATGTGGATGTAGAAAAGAGAGGGTGAGTTGTGGAATCTCTATGAGAGGCAATTCCACATGTATTTCCATCCCTCTAAGGTGAAAGTGAATTTGTATTGGCCGTCAGGGGCCAGTGGCAAACACCAAAATCCACTGGAGATGTCCAAAGTACTGAACCACTTGTGGTCTAATTTGAGAAGTTTGAGCAGGTCTGGGACGATGCCAAATTAGGTGCACAACTGGGGGTGACTTGGTTAAGTCTTCTGTAATTGATGGTGATCTCCAACTGTCATCAGGCTTCTTCACTGGCCATATTGGAGAGCTGACCATTGAAACACAGGGCCTGATGACACCTTGTTTCAGGAGGGAGTCCATTGTTGCCCTCAGAGAGGGTATTGCCTCTGTAGGAAACGGGTATTGCCTTTGCCTGGGTTGGTCATCTCCTGCCACCTGAATTATGGCATTCTTTCTTCCACAGTCATGTCTGTTTTTCACAAAGTCTTTTAAGTGTCTCTTTCCAGAATGGTCTTGAGCTAAAAGAATAGAGCTAAAAGAAAAGCTCATGGTTTCACAGCATGGCTATGACATTATGTCTGCATCATTTGGTTTCACTGCAGCCACTACATAGGAATTGGATATGAATAGCAGTCAGCAACGGCCTGGCATTTGGAGTAATAACCAGTTGGCCAGATCCACAATGCATCCATAGCGTGTGAGGAGGTCCATTCCCAAAATGTGTTGGTGCTCATGTAACACTACTGAATAAAAATGATGTTTGACTTGCAGGGTGCAAATTACCAGTGGTATTGGTTTGGACCTGTACATTGTTAATACAGTCCCCTCGAAGGTTTAGATGGAAGTGGGTCTTCCTGTCGACCATGGGGATTGTTGTGGGTCATCCTGATGTAACACAAAAATGGCACTGCCAGTGTCTAGAAGTAACTCAAACTGATGTCCCCCAACCAGCGCTTCTACACAAGGATAGCCAAAATCATCAGTCATGATGGTAGTGACTTTTCGGACTGGTTCCTGACACCGTCAGTCCGATTCTTCTTGGGCCAAATCACCCAAAAGGCTCTTTTCTTGGAGCATTTGCTGTACTTCAGAGTATGGGGATTTCTGCTTAGTAGGCCTTTCACTTTCTTCAGGCATTTCCACTGCCAGAGTGGCAGACAGAATTGCCGCCACGGTTCATGTCAACAGGGTCATAGCTACCGATTGTTTTTTTGCCATAAATTCCCGGAGCCGATTCTTTTCTTTTCCTATGTCTTTGTAAGAAGGGGCTAGCCTCTTCCCTTTGTATCCTGCCTTCTTATCCTTATCTTGGTTCTGATTTTGCTTGGGCTGGTACTTTTTATTGTTTTTGTTGATGGTGTTGTACCCACCCCCCCTTTCTGGTAGGAGGCCTTGTCCAACTGGTGGTCTTTGGCCTTGCCTTCTATCATTTACTGGGTGACGGCTCAGTGCTGGGCAGCACCACAGCCACTTTGGCCTTTGAGGATGTCAAATCCTGAATAAAAATTTGGAAGGCCCATTCTACCCTTTCCAAAATGTGGTGGAAGCAGTCCCAGTCTGGGAATACCATTGGTTCTACTTTTTCACAGAGGCTCAGCAGCAAATTTTTCAAAAAAACTTTTGCACTCAATTGCATCTTGGTCCAAGTCTCTTCAGACATGCCCTTGCCGGTTCTGTAGGCCAGCCACAGTTGGCTATCATACTGGGACAGTGGCTCCTTGGCATACTGCTTGATTGGTTGTGCCAGTATTACACCAACATGGTTGGGGTTATTTGCATGCAGAAGAGCTGCAGCAAGTGTTTCAAATCAGGCCACATTGTCTGACTGAACTCTCTCTCGGGCAGTTTGGTCCAAAGCATTAGGTCAATGGTTTGTCTCAGGACCTGCACTCTATGCTCAGGGGAAAGACTGAGCATCTCACAGTGACTTTTCACTTTTTCCAGATGACAACTCAAATTATCAGTGGGGCCCATTCGACCCACTTTGTCTGCGATTGTTTGAATGGCCTGTGCAGACTGCAGAGCATTTGGGGCATGTCCATCTCGATCATTTGCAATCATTTTGATGACAGCTTTGGCTGTGGCCATAGCCATACCCTGAATGAAGGTTTGTTTCTCCACCTGTTTTTTAAGCATGTCAGAAATGGCTTGCCGGATTTTTGCCAACTGTGCCTCAGAGACCCTGGCCTTCATGACCACTAAATCAATCCTTTGTTCTACCCCTTGTCTATCCTTTTTATTCAGGGCAGTGACCAGTGGAGGCCAAGGCTTCCATCCACCCCATGGACCATTAGCTTGGATTTCTCCATAAGACCAATAGGCGGAGGATACGGCATTGCCAGCACATGATCCTTTAGGAATGTTACAACATATCATAACTTCGCCATCTTGGTTCTACACTGTGAGTGATTTACTTTACCTCTGTATTGTCCCTTTTCTACATTCTCTTGCAAAACTCTGTATGGGGCGGTCACATTGTAACTTTTCCTAATTTCCCTGTCCAATGTTTCCTGACACATTCCTAATTCCTCACACAACTCCTCATCTCACTCCGCAATGTATCATTCATTCCAGTCAACAAATCCTTCATCTGCAACACATGCTTTTTATCCTGCAAAATCTTTTCATAATCCTGTACAGTACTATGCATTTCACTCTGAGCCTCGTTTCAAACCCTTTGAGCTTCCTGTTCCTAACTGGTCCACAATTCACCCATTTTAGACCTCAACTCCTTTTTCAGAATCAGAACCTCTGCTTCTACTGCTTGTAAGGCAGCAAAGAGGGCGACAACCTTCAAACCCTTCTGATCATGATTTTTAGCCATGGATTGGGTTTTCGAATACAGTGTGCACACATGCCGTATCGGATTCCCATGTGATTTTGGGTCCAGGGCAAAATCACTCCAGCCCCCGTGAGAGGCTAGGAAACTGGAGACATCAAGTTTCAGCTCTGTGCAGATGTCCATATTTGAAATGAGAGGTCCGTTTTTACCTGCACTAACCCAGAACAAAAAGTATATCAATCCACTTTATGTCCTGAAATCAGACAGTCCTGTGACTGGGTTATACAGACTCTAACAGACCCACTTCCCCTGTAGGATGAGGGTGCATTGTTTCTCTTGCCTTCCATGGTCCCAGACCCATCCAAGCATGGAGATGCCTGAAAGTTCTTCTGCATAACGTTTTTTTCTGAACACCTTAGTTCGCCCTGGTTCGGTTCTGTCCAGTCAGGTCATGCTACTGTCACCATTTTGTAAGCTTGGCACTAACAAGCTAGGTTCTGGCAGAATACTCTGACCTGATGGCAGACAATACATAGAGACAGGTGTTACAGTCTATAAGGATTATTATCCAGTACACACATAAAAAAGCTTATCTAGACAGCTGGGAGTTCGGCACCTCTCCGAACACCTGGGTGATCATGCAGAAAACTCAGTGAACAAGGAACTTACATCATGTTATTGATAAAGTTCACTACCTAAGTAACGCCTCATTTGCCCAGCCATGCAAGGCTCTCATTGGTGGATAAGAAGGGTGTCTTGACACCCAAACCTATAACTTTTCATACGTACACATAGATAAGCAGTATTACTGAGAAGCAGCACTTTTGGGTAACAATAGAGCTTTTCAGAAAGTCATGCTAAGCTTGCATAGTAGATCATATCAGTAGGTGGCATGCTAAGACCACAAATAAAACATACATCATAATGTTATAATCCCTTATACTGTGAACTGAAGGCAGTCTCATGAGAGTTGCTAGGTCATGTAGGTCTAAAGTCTGGACTACAGGACTTCATTTGCCTCTCATCCCATGGATGAGGATACCAGGACCCACCTGTGTAACCCCGCTTCCATGCCAGAGATCATGAGGTGGGCCACCAACCTGACTTACTGGGGCTCTAGCTCCTTAATGGGGCAGGTGATCTCCATCTTGCTCTGGAACCACATGAACTCCTGCACTGCTACATCCTCTACCAGTCTTCGAGGGCGTTTGGCCAGGGTGGCAAGCTGCCCACCCCAGCCCATAACCTCAGCCCTCACAGCTGAACCAACACTTGGACTGCATCTTCTCTTCCTCTCTTCTCAGCAACTTCCATTTTGCACTAAAACCTCCCCCCTTTTAACCCCTCCAGTTTGGGGTTCCCCCTGCCAGCAGGCAGGGCCCCAGCTCCAGACATAGCAGCTACACTGATGAACTAGTAAGCTCCCAAAGGGGATTACAATAATAATATCAAACATGAATTTTGTTTACTTTTTTTTAACCAGTAGGGGAATAACTATGATTGCATTACATTGCGATATGTGATATCCTGCTGTACAAATTGATAACATAGACCCATACATTTCTCCTGTAATCATTTACAATCCTCTACATTGAGCAATTCAAGTTCACCATCTCCTTTGGAGATGGGAACCTCATACCCCAAATCTGCATATCAGGTAACTTCTTTCTAGCTGCTCTAGTGGCTCGAGGCTCCTCTTTGGTTGCTGCTCTACTACCTTTTGGGAGTGTTTCTCCCATCTGCTGATGTTCAGCATCCACTCACCCATTCAGTTACTTCTACTGGTTCATCCACCCCATCCTCCTATGACTCTGTAGGATTATTCCTTACCTATTCCATTATATATAACCAGCATGGAAGTCCCTACTTCCAGATGTCTTCCACATAATTCAAGCTCTAGTGGAGTCTGCTTCATGCCTATTATCTCTCATTGAACCCATTACCTTTTTTTCCTCTAGGGATATATCAAGTCACTGCTGCTTGCCATCTGGATATTTCCATACTTCAAGAAGTTATCTACATCTCTTCATTAAGTTACTCTTCAACAGCTGCCCATTTGATAGTCTTCCTAACTCACCTGACAGAATACATCCCCTTCATAGTCCTCCCAGCAATACCATTGCCAGGAATGGGTGTATATTCAATTTATCATTCTGCACATGTGCAACTAAACTAGCCATCTGCTTATTACAGTTACACTCTACAACAGTCTCCATTGGACTACCAAGTCAATTCACCAATTATAATCTAATTTGACCTCAATTACTCATTGTCTCATTGGTCACAAGACTTAGTCGAAGACCCCTCTTTTTTCAGGACACTCCCAAAGCATACTCATATTGGATCCATCAGGAAACAAATACCTCAAGGTGACTTGATATATCCCTAGAGGGAAAAAAGGTAATGAGTTCAGTGAGAGATAATAGGCATGAAGCAGACTCCACTAGAGCTTGAATTATGTGGAAGACATCTGGAAGTAGGGTCGTCCATGCTGATTATATATAATGGAATAGGTAAGGAATAATCCTACAGAGTGGATGGGGTGGATGAACCAGTAGAATAACAGAATGGGTGAGTGGATGCTAGACATCACACTCCTGCCATTGGGCCACTATTCAAATTCCAGATTGTACCCTAATAAACACACATATGGTGACATATCACAGATTTTATGACCACCACCTCAGGGGCCCAGCAGCCATATGCACCATCCTGCACTAGCAATCCTTCCTAATATCTGCCTATCCAAGACCTCATGATTGAGACTCTAACTTGCTTTCCAACCCTGAACCTAGTGTACTGAACATTTCAGCTATCTATTGGTATCCTATCACTATCTTTACAACATACTTCATCCCCGCCTTCATTGGTCTGAAAGAATTCAGTTACCGTCTCCTACCAGATACTCAAAGCCTCACTTTCCCCGAATCCCTGATTGTCACTGTATGGTCGCATATATGGTGAAACATTATAGAATTACTGAACTCAAGGTTGTTAGGTTCTACTCGAACGTTAGAGCTTTTATCACTCATTGTTCAGCTTTCATTCAGTTTCTACATAATTTCCCAAATAAGTAGTGAAGATAAACTCTTCCAAGAACTTTATAATCATCTGAAATATTTGACTATCTACAAAAGAATTTAAGCACTCTGTCCTGCATTTACCTTCTCAAAGTCTGACATACTACTTTTAGGATTTAATATCTAATCATACATACAGTTATTCGAAGTCTGGCAGCCACTCTAAATAAACCCCTTCTTCCCATGCTTACATCAAGTCAGTACCTTTGTCAAATACCAGCTAGCGTAATACATTAATCCTGGACTCTGACCCTTTCATCAGTGGGACGCACTTCAAATTTACAACCTGAATATTACTTTGGACAGGATCTGTCTCTTTGATGCCATGAATTGACCTTCCTGAATCCATCATTCAACAGACCCAAAATATGGAACTTCATCACAATGAACATTCCACCCTACTCTACCAAACTAAAATTAATTCAAAGCATTTAGGATCATCTCCTCTTGGTTTGCCCTGAGGATGGGCAGGACAGTGGCCATGGTTTCTCAGAGGTTTCCTCCACCTGGGTTTTTTCCTCTCCTGCCCGCTATTGGTCATATTCTCCATGAGTTGGAGGATGTAATCTTTTTGGGCCTTCTATTCCTGACTCACTACCTGACTTACTGTACTTACCAAGGGTGGGAATAGAGAAAGGCCAAAGTTCAACCTTATATGTATACACAAGCACTACGTTATTCACCCAAGCACTGAATGAGGAAAGCTAAAGTCTGAGGTTCCATGTGGGGGAATAGCTCTTCCCACATTCCCTTTAAAGGCCAGCCTCTCTCAGCAGTTCCCTGCCTTGCACATTGTAAAATAACCCACCATCCTCTGCTGCCTCCTCCTCCTCCTCCTCCTCCTCCTCCTCTGGTACTCTGCTCACCCTTGATTCTGGCCTTCTATTCCCTACTCACTACCTGGCTCACCTATCAAGGGTGGGAACAGAAGGAGGAAAAAGTTAAAACCTTATATGTATACACAAGCACTATGCTATTCACCCAAACATTAAACCATACACATGCTCCTTGTGTGTGTCCGTGAGTGTATGTGTGGTTGCTTTAAACAGGGATGTTTCAGCCATAGGAAAAGCACACAGAAAGATGCATTTTATTACATATCCAGCTGGCAGTAACATTATTTACTTCAGCAACAGGACACAACCATACTGTGTATGACATAGTGTCACTGCATTCTTAATTATAATCCTCACAATTACTAAACCACATATAAAAGAAATTCAGCCGTGTGCATTGAAAATGTTGCACTGCTGTACAGGGAAATGAGATGCAACACATCCATAAATGAGACATCATTTTGGTTGTTGAATACGGATTTGTACTCCTATGCAGAAGACTAATTCCTGATGTGGCTTATGTGTATGATATGAATGAAATGCATTGCAGTGGGCAGAGTGGGGAATATATAGTTTTCAATTTTTCAGCATTAATCTGCCTACCAGTGTTTAATGTAGTTAACATAGAATGTATCCAACTTACACAGTCTTCCAAATTACACTAGACTACATAAGACTGATTATGTAAGTGTGATTCACTAATTAAACAAGAATAGGTCAAACTGAGTAATTGTTAATACATTGCCATAGTGACATTAGACAATACCACATAAGAAATGCAATACAGTATAAAGATCACAGTTTTATAATTACACTTCTAATTTTAACCAGTGCTGCAGGGACAGTGCATACGAAAGGTGCGTGTTTTTGTGCCTGAAGCTTAAGAATGTTTTTTTTTGGGGGAGGGTGGAGGGTGGAGGGTAGAACATGCTTCAGAATGCACAGTACTCAGCTTGCCAAGCAACCATATGGTTTCTGTGCTTTAACTGTGCACCTATTACAAGAGTAATGTATTTTGGTCAGATTGAAAAAAAAATCATAATGTCATGTAACACCTGGGTTCCCCTTTGGTTACTTGAACCCTGTGGTAGCTAATGGGTTTGGGTAGGCAGCCAGGGCAGCACAGAGTTAAAACTTCTAGGGGTCCCTTGGCAGGCTCTGTCAGTATACTGGGCAGATGTTCCAAGTAGGAATGACTTTCGCAGCAGCATAAGCCATGATGGAATGTTGCTGTAGGAGTCAGTTTTTGCCTCAGAGCAGTGTGTGTGCTTGGGGTGCTGACTGGAGAGAGTCTCAAGAGAGGTGTCACCTCTCTCCTGACCCTTCTCAGACCCCAATCATCACACAAAGAAACCTGCGCTGAGTCACGGTGGTGGCCTTCTGCTATATAGTGCCCCTGAGGGGGTGAAGAATCCTGAATGATGTTCATTCTTGTAATCATGAGTAAAACTTTGGGTTCTCCCCCATTTCTGAGAGACTTTTAACAGGAAAGTACTGCCCAGCTTAAGTAATGGTCAGGTTTCACACTGTCTCTCAGGGAATTGCTGCCGTGTGGGATGTTTTTACCTCAGAAGCTGTCAGAGGACTGTTTAAAAGCTCAAATTGCGCCTTCATAGTTACAGATTTGTTTTAGGAAAGAGTTGCCTCTCCTCTGTTCAGAAAGAGAACTACACTCACTTTTATCTGAGACATGAGGAGCAAACTTGTGTCAGTTTAGAAATGCTACTGAACTGTTTCTCACAGTTTTAAGAACATACCCTGTCCAGTAAAGATTTGGTGAATTAAGACTTTGGTAACTGTCGAGCCCGGCATTGCCCAACCCTGGGACAGATGAACCCAGCATTGTTCATCTCCTGAAAAAGGATGGAAATTAGTTAATTGTGTCCCAAGTGTTGTTCACCCTTTTTTGTGAAAGTTTGTCATTTTTCCCTGGCCTGGAAGAGGGATGGACAGGAATCCTGTGTCTTGTGCCTTCCAAGGGAAAAAATGGGTCTACAGCAAATGTATTGAAGTAAATCACTACTGCTTATTTTATGGACTTTGTGTACCTTTTTCTGCACCAGCAGGCCCAGTGGGCAAATGTTCTGTCAGTCCAGCATGTCAGAATCAACCTACTACTTGGCTCTAGTTTGTGTTGGCATTCGTTTGTGAGTGAATTGTGTTTGCAAGTGTCCCCCTTAAGTGCCATGGCTCACCCCGGATCCTGGTACAAAATACAAATGTTTTTGTATGCCCTTCTCCTCGCTGAGGACTGAGCCAGGTAAACACCTTAGCCACGGGAGTATCAAGACAGTCTACTGCCAAATTCCAAATGTTGTAAGACTGTAGGAGTTTCACAAAATGGGAGTTCATCTGTGGATATTGGGGTCAGGTTGCATCAGGAAATGGCATGCAGTGGGGCATTTGGTAGCAGTGCACCCCACAACAGGAAGATCTGGTTATGAAAATAAGTGATTCCAAACCACAGGTTCAAACAGTGAAGAAAAAAGTATGTTCATTTGCAGTTTGAAATCCTTCTGAGAGCCTGGATGTACTCGAAAGGAGAGAGACAGTGTTGCTGCCCTAATTTGCATGGCATTAGGCGATTGGCTGAACTTATAAATCCCACCCATTGGATTGTGTTCTGTGAGTGAGGAGATGGGCAGAAAGCATTGTGTGGAAGTCAGAGCTCATTGAGCGGCAGCATTGCAAGAATTTAGGTTTAACCGAAAGTTTATTTTAAATTGGACTTTTGTAAAGTGTACATGGATTTTGTGGTGGGCAAAACACCATTCTGTGGGATGTCAACAGTCCATTCATGGTTACTACAAACCCTGGAGGTTGGATGGCATTGTTGGGACTGTCCCGAGAAGCAAAGTGCACTCAGTGTCGAGTGATTCTGTTTGTTTGGCTAGGACAGAAATGAAAAAGTTGGAAAATTAGCTAGACTGTAAGTATTTAAAGTCTTCTGGACTTTATAAATATTTGGAACAGCTGATGGTAGCAACTGTTTGGGAAACCAAGTTGATTGATGGTAAGTAGGCCAATTGGCCATTGGCAGGGGATGAAGAGCAGTATTTAATAAATAAATGCAGGTTGCAGAGGTACAAGACAAACTGAGATGGAGTAAGAAATTATGAAATTTCACTTGGCAGGCAGTGGCAAGCAGGGACTTGGGGGTCCTGAGACTGTGAGGCCTATTTGTGGAATAGTAAACTGGAGCTCAGCATGCCGGGGCTCTGAAGCGCAGTCAAGCATTGTGAAAAAAAGTGTAAATAGAAATTCACTTGATAAAGTCTTTAAGACATTGGACAGTAAAAAATGAGTTTCAGTGCAAAGTAAATGGTAATGAATGGGTGCAGGGATCAGTAACCAGACCCATTGCCCCCACAGTACTGAGCCAAGCCATTGTGTGAGTCAAGTATAAGTGCAACCATCTACATCTAAAGTGGTTGTGTGTGTTTTGTAGTACCCAGAAAAATGGAAGGCAGTGAAAAATGTGCTACTACCACCAACATGTATTTACCTGGGTCAGCCAGCAGGAAAGATAGCTGAGAAAGCTAGAGAAAGAAAGTGGACGTGCTTGAGCTCCAGACAACATGGTGCTATCTGGGTAGCCAGTGAATATGTGTGTGGTGTGCTACCATCATGGGAAGAACATTTTGTCCATACCTCACTGTCAGGCTTGTTGAGAGTCATATGGACAGAGACATCCATCGAGACTCACCTTGGCACAAGCCAGCTGTGCCTGACTGGTACCCAGGTGGGATGTTGACACTGTATTGTGCGAAGATGAGGACATCAAAGAGTTTTATGAGGAGTGGCTACAGCAGCTGTCCCATAAAGGCAACATTTTCTTGCTCAGAAGCCAGCTGGCCAGATGAGGAAGACCTTGGAATGGTCCAACAAGAGGAGAAGTCATCAGTCTGGGGGATCGGCTTGGCAGTGTCACAGCTAGGCACTGCCGATCATCTCACCCTCAGGGCTGGATGCCTGGATGAAATGGTGAGGTGTATTGCCCAGGCCCTCAGACTGTTCCATTCTGAGCTGCAGGGAAAGAAGTTGGGCTTGAGGTAGAGCCCAGTGTTCATGAGCCAGAAGAAGACTCTGGAGAGGAAGATCTACCCCAAGATACTGCCCTGTCCAATGCCACCAATGCCACTAATGCCACTGATGCCACCACCACTGCCATGGCCTTTTCTGATGAGTCCCCAGCAGCTGTAGAACAGGAGGTTGACAGCAGTGTTCTGCTACCCTGGAAGTGAGAAGCCTGGGATGATCAGATTTAGTCACCACCAATCCAATCTGGTGAGCACCATTTTCCCAAAAGCAGTAAAAAGGAAAGGGTAATCTGGATAAAAGTACAACAAATCTTCAGATAAAAGTATCTGTATCTGCCACGGTGGGCCTGGTATGAAATAGGGGACTGCCATAAGACCTGGCTCATGCAGTAGGCCATGAGAATGGCCATGGGTTGAAGATACCTGTGGACCCCTGGAAGTGCAACTGCATTACAGAGGAGGTGTGAAGAATGCTTAGCAATGTGGAAGGTTGGGCACATCTTTCACATGGATGCAGTAATTTGCACAGATAAAGAGGGGAGATGGACAGTGCACATGATACCTATGCAATGCCTAGATTGCACCACTGTGTGCCAGCCTCATCCTGATTGGTACTTGTGAGGAAAATTACTGAACAGTCTAGACTGGCACCTTGACAGAGCCTGAGGTGAACAAAATTGCCATGTTGGTGAAGAACGAAGAGACTGTAAGCTGTGATTGGTAGGTCACACATTCTGTAGGGCATCGCCTGTGTATGAGAATGACTTGCCACCGCATCCTCATCACTCGAGGGAGAAGACGGAAGAGTTTTCACCTGAGTCCTGTTCCAGCTTCAGTTCCAGAGGTTGTGGGGCACAGCAGAGTCATTAAGTCTTCATGCAGCAGTTCCAGCAACAGAAGAAGGCTTCAGCTTACAGCAGTCATGAGTTCCAGATCTTCCTTCAAGCCAGAATTGTTAGAGCCAAGTTTTTGTTTTGGAAAAGAGTTGCCTCTCCTCTGTACAGAAAGGGAATTACACTCACTTCTATCTGAGATATTAGGAGCAAACTTCTGTCAGTATGGAAATGTTACTGAACTGTTTCTCACAGTTTTAAGAACATGCCCTGTCTGGGAAAGACTTGGTGAATTTGGGACTTTAGTAATGGGGGAGCCAACGTTGCCCACCCTGGGACAGGTGAACTCAGGATTGTTCATCTCCTGGAAATGATGGAAACTAGTAAATTCAATGTCTGGGTGAACAGAGTATGGGGTTAGAAGTGATTGTGTAACTGTAGTTTACTTTGGCATTTCTCTATTCCCACCCTTGGTAGGTAAGCTGGGTAGCACATAGGGAATAGAAAGCCCAGCATCAAGGGTGAGTAGAGTGCCAGAGAATAAGAAGGCAGGGGTGGATGATGGGTGTTTCACAATGCGCTAAGTGGAAAATCATCAAGGGAGGCTGGCCTTTGTAGGAGATGTGGGAGGAGCTATTCCCCCACATTGAACCTTGGGCTATAGCTCTCCCATTCAATGTTTGGGTGAATAGAGTATGGGGTTAGAAGTGCTTGTGTAACTGTAGTTTACTTTGGCTTTTCTCTATTCCTGCCCTTGGTAAGTAAGCTGGGTAGTAAGTTGGGAATAGAAAGTCCAAAAAGAATTATCACTGAATGTTCAAAAGAGTATGATTACCTCCTCCAACTCATGGAGAGTATGACAAGTAACACACAGGAGAGGAAAAACCCCAGGTGGAGAAAACCTCTGAGAAGCCATGGCTACTGACCCACCTGTCCTCCAGGCAAATTAAGAGGAGATGAAACTAGGTTCTAGCAACCATAACCCGATTTTGGGAGAAAGGTGAACTGCTTGGAGAGATGACGGGTCCATCTTCAAATCCATGGATCATGTATTCTGGAAGGACGATTCTAAGGTTGAAAGGGTAGGTCTATTCTTAAGGGGCATCCAAATCCTGAAAGTGGAGTACATCCAGTCAAAAAAGGGTGAATGCAGCCCAGGTTTCCAAGATGATGATGGATGATGTCCAAAGGGATTACAGAGACTAATGATTAGGAAGAGCATGATTTGATAAATATGCTGCCAGACTATGAGCGGTGGGAAATATGATGGATTATGAAACCATAAGGTAAACAATCTAACTTTGTCGAAGGTTTGACATTCAAGTTAGAGTCTGGAGGTGAGGAGTGAAGTGATGAGTGAGTTGCATTGTAAGCATCCATGAAGCAGATGAAGGAGTCAGACAAAGTCTTTATGTGCCAGGTAGGAGTAGTGACATGAATGGTTTTAGACCAATAAAGGAAGATTGGTATGTGCAATACAGATTGTAACTGAGTGTATAAGGAATAATTGGAAGTTCAGTATGAGGAATTCAGAGTTGATTTAGATAGTGAAGTCATGATGATACTTGTATAGGCAGTTGTTGGTCCACTGGTAGAAAAGTAGATATGGGTATTTCTGTGGTGTAATTGCCTGTAACGTGTTGAGGTGGCCATGACTGTTTTGTCTTACAGGTAATCCAATGTCTAAATACTGTGGGAAGCCCAAAAATGGGTATATGAAAGAGTCTATAGACTGATGTGGCAATGGGAAGTCAAGAGTGGTGTGGAATGTGTGGGGTGTCTAGCACTGTAGTTGAATATAGATCTGTTGAGAGGCACGACTAGAATAGTGAGACAGCCAGATCAGTTGCTGACGTTCAGATTGAGAATCAATGGTAGCCTGCTCTTGGTGGAAGTCTTCACTGGACGGAGTATGGGAGGTGAATCATCAGGGATGAGCTAGAAGGACTGTTGGATGGCAGCTGATCTGATTGATGGTAATATGATGAAGAACTGTACATGATTGTATGAAGTATGGTGACATAATGGAGCTGAAAAACAGTAGTTTGGATAGAATGCCTTTAGTAAGGCAGCTAGGCACTAGAGATCCAATGATGTGAGTTCTGGGAAGGTAGCTATGAAGGTCGTAGGACATCCAATGGCTATTGAGGAAGTAGGAGTCGAGTAACATGATCAATAGAGTCAGTGATCATAGGAGAAGTTATGAACCAATGAGCTTTGGGTAGTACAGTAGCTGTCAGTCTCAGACACCTATGTCAGCGGGCAGTTATGGAGGTATGTGGGTGGGTTCGCTGCCCTTCAATGGTGGGACCCTGCTGGGGTGGGGAGAGAGGGGTGGGTGGAGTGTGCCTGGGTGGGGGTGAGTCTTTCCTTAATGTCCAGCTGCTGCGGAGGGTGGCTTTCATAGGTGCTTGGGGGGGTGCTGACTTCATTCATTCAGCTGCAAGGAGTGTCTGCTTATGGGGGCTTGGGGCAGGGGGGTTACTTCTTACATACAGCTGCTGAGAGTGGCTGCTTACAGGGGCTCGGGGGTGGGTTATGGACCACTCTGATACCGCTGCAAGGAGTGGCATGTACCGGGAGCATGGGGGGGCACTGGACTGTCAGAGTGGGCAGACTATCATGCTGCTGCCTGCAGTACCCACTTAAGTCTGGTTTACCTAGACTTATCTTTCTATGGCACATCCCCAGACTTGCCTAGAGGATGTGCCACAGAATAGGGCTGTGAATGGGGATGCACCTGGTATGCATGGGCATGCCCCATTCACAGCCCCTCCAGATGCACTGCATATCATTCCTGGTGGTATGCAGTGCATCTGTGATGAGCCAACGCATTGGGGTTGCGTCGATGCATCTGTCCCCTGTCAGAATCGCCTTTGGGTACATGTCGGGAATGCATCTCGGATACGCTGGGCACATCCCTTATGTGAATCCTGCCCAGATAGTGTTACTAAGCTTCAGTAGCATTACTAATAATACACATATTGCTTTCGTTTATTAATCTTAATCAAAGTATGTACATCTCTTTGTCAGTTCCTGATTGAGTGCTGTATTAAATATCTTTTTACTATCATTTATGTTTTTCATTTGTATTTTACATTCATTCCAGACTTTTATTGTATAGAATGAGAAGGTAATTTCTCCATATTTAGTTTTTGGAGTTTTTATTTGATAGTCTTTCAGTAATTTATCATTTTGTAGGTTATGTGTATGATTTTGTTTTACCAATTTATTGTATAGATAAGTGGGGTTTGTAGTTTTTATTACATTTCTTACTTGATGCATCCAAATAATATTTTGTTTGTCTCTATGTGGATGCCAGTTCAGTCTCTCATAAAGGTGGCAGTGATGAGATTGACTGTCTGCTATTAATACAAACTTTGCTAGTCGATTATATAACTCCTCCACCTTTTTTTAGATTTGTAACATTTGTAAACCCATAAATACAGCATATAGACCATAGTTTAATACAGGGACTAACCTTTGGTTTACTATTGACCTTCTCATTTTAGCATTTAAACAGTACTTTGTCCGTCTCAGAACACCAAACCTAGAGCTTACCTTGTTGACCAAATCATTTATGTGGAATTCAAATTTAAGCTTACTATCCACCCTTAGTCCTAAATATTTAAATTCTTCAACCTGATTTAAGCACTCTCCTGTGGTAGTTTTTACTTCCAACTTCAGAGAATCTTGGCTTAACTTAGTACCACGTAAGAACAACATCACCTTTGATTTTTTTACTATTTAAGTTTAGATCTGAATTTTCAAACCGGCTCTGAACCTGAAGAAAATCTTGTTGTAGGTTTAACTGCACCTGGTCTCAATCAATTCCTGTAGTCAGTATGAATGTGTCGTCTGCATAGTGTCTAATTTGTAAACTTCTTACAACATCAGTCACCTGGTTTGTGTAAATCAAGAATAATAAAGGCCCCAATATAGATCCCTGTGGCACTTCCTGCAACACTTTCAAATTAGCTGAATATTTCCCATTCAATACAGTTTGTTGTCTTTGTCCTGTCATGTATGAATGAAACCAGGTGCATGCTTCCTCTGATAGACCAATGTGTTTTAAACCCTCCAACAATCTATGGTGGTTTATTGTATCAAATGCTTTGGACAAGTTCATGAACACTGTGTCCACTTTCTCTCCTTTATCCAGGGAAGATGCCACTAGTTAGATCTATCAGATTGGTGAGCACAGTGTTCGTGGAGTGCTCCTTTCTAAATCCTGACTGGTGCATGAACAGCAAGGCATACCTCTCCAGATAGCTGCATAGCTGTCCATGCACCAGTCTTTCCAGAATCTTTGATACCAAAGATAGAAGGACTATGTGTCAATAGTTGGTGGGTTCTGTTGTAATTTCTCCTTTAAAAAAATGGAACTACTTTTGCCTCTTTCCATAGGCTAGGGACCTTTCCCTCTCTCAGGCTCCAATTAAATAATTTAGTTAAAACTGGGGTTGCAGCACACTCTGCATCTTTCAACACTCTTATTTCAGTTGTATCCTTCCCTGGGGCTTTATTTTTATTTAATGATCTTATTATTTCTTTAACTTGTTTACAGGTAACATATTTAAACCTAAATCTTGGCACTGAATTTCCCTCATTATTTAAATATACCATCTTATCTTGTGATTTGTTTCCCAATATTCCCTCCACAACTTTTCCATCTTTCTGTTCTTTTCCTATTCATAATTGTCTCCATAAATTCCCTGCCATGTCTGGAAGAGCAATAAAGTTATTATTTAATATGGTAGCCAATTTTAAATTATCTTGTAGGACACCATTTTGTTCCATTTGAATTTTTGGGGCTCCTTTTGAGGGATTATCAGGTGATTTTAATAGAGACCAGTATTTTCCTGTACCTCTTGTCTTTTCACTTTTATTTCTAAAATATTGTAATTTTACTTCATTTATTTTTGTTTTCAAAGCATTTCTTGCTTGTTTATACTTATCCTAATCTGCCAGGGTCAGAGTTTTATTTGCCAATTTCCATAACCTATTTTTTAATCAAATTTATTTTTTTAATTTTTTCAGATACCCATGGTACATGATTTCTTCTTTGATATATTTTAACATAAAGGGCTAATTTGTCACAAGCCTGGACAAACTCTTTACTAAATTCCAACACTGCTAGTTCCAGGGTTGGAATCAGGAACAATCTTTCCCATTTAACTAACCTTAGTGTTTGTTGAAGCAGTTCTGTACTATAAGATTTAAAGCTTCTTCTCCAGACCTGCTGTTTTTTTTTTTCTCAAAACTTCTCTTAGCTGTTAATTTTATCCCACAACTCAATGTGTTGTGATCCCTCAAAATTGGTTGCAGGACCTGAGCATATTTCAATTCGATTTGTTTTGATACAAATACTAGATCTAGAATATTACCTGAGCTTTCCAATGAGCTTTTCCCTGTAGAATGAATCGTCATCTACCTATGGTCTAATTGGGCAAAACTAAGCTCTAATGCTTGATCTTTTGGATATCCCCAAGCAGAGTTAAAATCCTCTATTAGTACTAGTTCTTTCCTTAATGTTTGATTTTGAATTTCCTGAGCTAGGTTTTCAAATTCTGTAGTCTTTACTTTTGGTGGGAAATATATAACCTCTATCACTAAATGTTGTTCAATTATATTAATTTTCTAGATATTCAATACCTGCAATTTCTCCTGCAAGGAGTACTTCTGTTGGTCCCATTTCCCATTTAGTATATAGCATTACCCCCCCCCCCTTTTTTTGCTTTCTGGCTTGTCTATGGGTATTATAACCCTCAATAGCTATTTTATTATGTTGCACTTTCTAATTAAGCCATGTTTCATTCAATCCTATACAGTCTGGTGTTTCTGATTGGACCCATGCTCTGAACAAATCCATTTTATTTTTCAAACTTCTTGCATAATCATAAATCATTTTGAATGTTAAGTCATGTTTGGGACCAGGATTAAGTTATGTATCTCCACTCAAAATCAAAACTATTAAAATAACTCATTTTTTTCCAATCATGGTCTGTGGGATTGTAATATTTTTAAGTTTCCTTAGTCCTGTTTTCACTGCCTAAAAAGGGTTTTTTCTTTTCCTTGCTTTATCTAAGGCTGCTTCACATTAGGTAGTATTTGTTGTTCCCCTAAATTGAACGGCCACTGATTTGCCCCTTTCTGATAAACTTTATTCCAGGTTCTTTTGGTAGGTGATTATTTGGGTCACACATGTTATTATAATCAAATTCACTCCCATCCAAGACATAGCTGTTTTACTTTTCCCCATGATTGTTTAAGTAAGGTTTTACAACAATAAAATAGTAAAATATTACAAATATTTCTCCTAAAAAGCACACTATTTTTTGTCTAAATCAGTTAAACTTTTACAGTTTCATTTACTCATTAAGTTTCTAAAACAAAAAAGGCTTTGGCATATTGTACTTTCAGAACTTTCCATGCATCAGTCACGAATTTCCTCAAGATCTCCCAAGCTATTCCTGTGGAGTCTGAGGATATAGGCAGTATGGTAATGTAGATTACAAAATTTCCAGATTACTTTTCTAACTTTTATCATTTACCTCTTATTCCTTGGGCACCACAGGATTACACACTTTCCTTCTGATTTTCTTCTACTGAGTGGCACTTGTGCCACTCATGCTCACGCTTGTGAGCGCTGCATTCCTTTTGAAACTAGCAAGCCCCTCTTCTAGCCCTGATGCTCAGCTGCTGGCCCTCCTCAGAGCCCCCTTGCCATCTGAGCAACACCACAGTTAGAGTATCAGCATAAATGGAAGGTGTCAGGATACAGATGCAAGTTCATTCACTAGTGAGTCGCCTGAACAAGTCACTTAGTTGCACACAGTAACAGCAGGTGGTAAATGCTAGGATGTTCTTTTCAGCTGACTGCACTGCTCCTCTGCTTGGTGTTCTTAATTCGCGCTTGTAAGTGCTGCATTCTTTTTGAAGCTAGCAAGCCCCTCCTCAGCCCTGACACTCAGCTGCTGGCCCACTTCCAAGCCTCTATGCCAGCTGAGCAACACCACAGTTAGAGTATCAGCATAGATGGAAGGTGTCAGGATATGGATGCAAGTTTGTTCACTAGTGATTAGACTGAACAAGTCACTTAATTGCTCACAGTAACAGCAGGGGGTAAATGCTGGGATGTTCTTTTCAGCTGACTGCACCGCTCCTCCACTTGGCATTCTTAATTCATGCTTGTAAGCGCTATGTTCCTTTTGAAGATAGCAAGCCCCTCCTCTAGCCCTGATGCTCAGCTGCTGGCCTGCCTCTGAGACCCCTCAACAGCTGAGCAACACCACAGTTAGAGTATCAGCATAGATGGGGTGTCAGGATATGGATGCAAGTTCATTCACTAGTGAGTAGATTGAATAAGCCACTTAGTTGCTCACAGTAACAGCAGGGAGTAAATGCTGGGATGTTCTTTTCAGCTGATTGCACCACTCCTCTGATTGGTGTTCTTAATTCACTGAAACAGTCTACTGCAGACACAGGCTGCCATCCCTGGTAGACAGAGTAGGCAGCCTTCATTCAATGCCACAAACCCCTGGAGATTCTCTCTCGGGGTTTATGTAGCATCTGACCCCTTGGGTGTGTGTAAACTTCTCCTTAAACACATCACCCTATACTTTATTTTATATGTTGCACAAGGAAACAAATGGCAGTTAGAGACACTGATGTGGAGTTTTATGTGCCATAAACTGACTTGAAGCAACCTTGTCTCATTGAACACAAATGTTGCCAAAATAGCTCAGTTGGGAGAGCGTTAGACTGACGATCTAAAGGTCCCTGGTTCGATACTGGGTTTTGACAAGTGCGTTTCAGTTACAGAATACTGCAGAAGGTCTCATGTGATCCCACTTCACAAGAGTGGTAGCAGGGAGGAGGCAGGGAACTACAGACCAGTCAGTCTTACCCTCAGTAGTGGGCAAGATTATGGAGGCACTACTTAAGGAAAGGATAGTGCAGCACCTGGAATACATAGGAGCACAGGATCCAAGACAGCATGGGTTTACAACAGGAAGGTCCTGTTAAACTAATCTCATAGATTTCTTTGGCTGGGTAACCAGAATGGTGAACCAAGGGGGAGCATTTGATGTCACCTACCTCAACTTCAACAAAGCCTTCAATACTGTTCCACATGGAAAATTGATTAATAAGCTCTGTAGGCTAGGGGTGGGTCAGAAGTTGGTCAACTGGGTGGCAAACTGGTTGATAGGCAGAAAACAGAGAGTGGTGATAAATAGTATACAGTCAGAAGAGATGCAAGTCACAAGTGGAGTACCTCAGGGATCAGTCCCGAGGCCAGTCTTTTTTCAAAATCTTCATCAGTGACATTGCAGATGGACTGGAGGGTAAGGTTTGTCTGTTTACAGATGACACCAAGATCTGCAACAGAGTAGATGCTCTAGATGAGGTGGGCAGAATGAGAAGAGATCTGGATAAACTGGCAAGATAGTCAGAAGAGTGGCAACTGGGGTTTAATGCAAAGAAGTGCAAGATCATGCACATAGGGAAGAGAAACCCTGAAGCCACATATAGGTTGGTAGTGGAGTTGCTGGAAGTCACAAGGGAAGAAAGAGACTTGGGCATTATCATCACAGATGATCTGAAATCATCCAAGCAGACCACTAAAGCAGTAGGTAAGGCTAGGGGGATGTTGGGGTGTATTAGCAGGGGTATCCCTCTTTACAAGACATGTTTAGGCCCCATCTGGAGTACTGCATGTAGCACTTGGGGCCACACCTTCACAAGGACATTAATCAAATTGAGGCAGTCCAGAGAAGGGCAACCAATATGGTGCAGGGACTGCATCAGAAAACATATGAGGACAGATTAACGGAACTCAGTATGTATACTCTGGAGCAAAGGAAGGAGAGAGAGGTGATATGACTGAAACATTCAAACACCTTAAGGGCTTTAACAAGGTGAAAGAGTCTAACACATTTCAATATAAGAACAAGCATATTTCAATGCCGAATGTTGATTGCATTGGTCTGTTGAGCTTGCTCACTGCCCCTCTGTCACTCGCTCAGTCTGTTTCTCTCGGTGCTGCAGGCTGCTGTTTTGTACTGGGCTCCTGCCTGCTTTGGCAGCTTTTTCTGCCCACAAAGAAATCTGCAGCTGTCCAGACAGAGCTCCATTGAGGTGGCTCACTCCCATTCTCTCACTCTCTCATTCTGTTTCTCCTGGCACTGCAGGCTGCCCTTTTGTACTGGGCTCCTGCCTCTGTTGGTGGCTTTTTCTGCCCACAAAGAAATCTGCAGCAGTCCCGACACAGGTCTGTTGAGCCTGCTCACTCCCCTTGTCTTACTTACTTGTTCCATTTTTTGTCTGCATTGCAGGCTGGCCTTTTGTAGTGGGCTTCTGCCTGTGTTGCTGCCTTTTTTTGCCAGCAAAGAAATCTGCAACAGTCATGATAGAGCTCCGTTGAGCTCACTCACCCCCCGTTTCACTCACTCATTCTGTTTCTCCTGGCACTGCAGGCTGCCCTTTTGTACTGGGCTCCTGCTTCTGTTGGTACCTTTATTGCACACAAAGAAATCTGCAGCGGTCCTGACAAAGTTCCTTTGAGCTCGCTCACTCCCCTTCTCTCACTCACTCATTCCGTTTCTGCCGGTGCTGCAGGCTGCCCTTTTCTACTGGGCTCCTGCCTGCATTGCCATGTCCTTCTGCCCACAAAGAAATCTGCAGCAGTAACAATAGAGCTCAGCTGAGCTCGCTAACTCCCCCACTCTCACACACTCATTCTGGTTTTCCCGCCACTGCAGGCTGCCCTTTTGTACTGGGGCCCTACATGCATTATTGCTCTTTTCTGCTCACAAACAAATCTGCAACAGTCCCAACAGAGCACCGTTGAGCTCACACACTCCCCCTCCTTGACTCGTTCGTTCTGTGTCTCCCGCCGCTGCAGGATGCCCTCTTATACTGGGCTTCTGCCTATGTTGGCGGCTTTTTCTGGCCACAAAGAAATCTGAAGCAGTCCTAACACAGCTCCATTGAGTTCGCTCACTCACCCTCTCTCACTCACTCTTTCATTTTTTGCCAGTGCTGCAAGCTGACCTTTTGTATTGGGCTCCTGCCTGCATTGTCACCTTTTTCTGCCCACAAAGAAATCCGCAGCAGTCACAATAGAGCTTCATTGAGCTCTCTCACTACCGTTCTGTCACTCGCTCATTCTGTTTCTCTTGGTGCTGCAGGCTGCGTTTTTGTACGGGGCTACCGGCTGCATTGCCACCTTTGTCTGTACACAAAGAAATCTGCAGCTGTCCTGACACAGCTCTGTTGAGGTCAGTCAATCTCTCTCTCATGGACTCATTCTGTTTGTCATGACGCTGCATGCTGCCCTTTTGTATGGGGCTCCTGCCTGCATTGGCACTTTTTTCTGCCCATGAGAAATCCATAGCAGTCCTGATAGAGCTCCATTGAGCTCACTCAGTCCCCCTGTCTCATCCGCTCGTACTGTTTCTCCCATCGCTGCAGGCTACCCTTTTGTACTAGGCCCCTGCCTGCATTGATGCCTTTTTCTGTCCACAAAGACATCCGCAGCAGTCCTGACAGCGCTCCGGTGAGTTCACTCACTCCCCCTCCCTCACTCGCTCTCTCGTTCTGTTTCTCCTAGTGCTGCAGGCTGCCCTTTTGTGCTGGGCTCCTGTGTTGGGGCCTTTTTCTGCCCACAAACAAATCCGCAGCAGTCCTGACAGAGCTCAGTTGAGCTTGGGCACTCCCCCTCTCACTCGCTCAATCTTAAACTGTCTCAAACACTGATTTCCCACAGCAACCATGCTATTCTCCAGCAGTAGTGCAAAAACATATTTTAGCCAGGATGTGGAAAATGACTGCTGTACTGTTCATAAGTAGGTGTGAAAAAGTGCCACTGTTGAAAATGTGGAGTGAAAATATTACAAATCTGCGAAGTTACAAGGGTGCGTGGAAAGTGCGCAATGCACACTTGTAACACAGTCATTTGATGGGCTATCATCACCAAATTTTCAACATAGGCATTTGAACAGTATCACTGTCATTTTCTTAATCTGTCCTGAACACTAATTTCCCACAGAAACCATGCTATTCTGCACTGGAACTGCCAAAACACATTTCAGCCAGGATGTGAACAATGACAGCTGTATTGTTCACAAGGAGGTGTGAAAAAATGCCAATGTTGAAAATCTGGCATGAAAATATTGCAAATTCGTGAAGTCACTAGCGTGCGTAGGAACTGTGCAATGCACGCTTGTAAAACAGTCATTTTTGGGATTTTTTCCACCCAAATTTGCTACATAGACTTTTTGAGAGCCCACTTCATGGACACTGGCACTGTCATTTTGTTAATCGACCCCGAAAGGTGATTCCGTGCAGTGACCACAAAATCACCTTTTGGGGCCAATTAACACCACGACAATTCCAGAATTCATGAAGAGTGGTAATAAAAACCACATGTTAAAAAGTTGGTACCAAAATCCAAAAAATGCCTGAGATATGCATTAAAGTTGGAAAATCCCATTTATTCCATTATACAGCTTACTGGCATTTCCTCAGTTCATTGTCGGCTTTGAAGAGTGCAGATGTGTTCCCGGTCCACCGAAGATCATTGTGCAGAGCACTGGAGGTAAGTATGGGGTGAGGGTGTGTGCGGAGGCAGAGTGCGCAGTGGGTGGGTGCGGGTTGTGGGAGGGGGGCCAGGGAGACCACCAAGGGACCATTTCCTTCTTTACTGGGAAAAAAAAAAAAAAAGACATTGTGGGACCATTTTTTCTTTTACAGGGGCATGTGGCATGCGGTGGTGGGCTCCCAGCATGCCAACGGAGTCTTGCTTTTTTTGGTGGAGGCCGCTGTAGCTGACGGGGGATGGGGCACCCCCATTGGCACTCAAGAAAGGGGGTGTGTGGGGTTGTTACATTATGCCGTCGGGGATTGGGCACCCTGTCGGCAGACAGTATAAGTGGGGGAAGGGGGTTTATGTAATGCTGACGGGGAGTGGGCTCTCCCACCGGCAACAGAAACTCGGTGGCACTGAAGCTGATGGGGATTGTGGCCCCCATCAGCAAGTAATCAATGTGGGGGGGTAATATTGTTTGTGAACACGGCGGCAAACCTCCACCATGTTCACAAACAATATCAGTGTGTGATGATCCCTCCCTGCAATTATGGGTTGTTCCCTCGTTGCAGCAAATACCTCATGCTGCAATGATGAGCTGGCCCCTGATTGCAGCGGCTGTTTTTTTTACAAGTTGGTGGCACGCTGGCTGAACTAGTGTCAGCAGCAGTGTGCCACGGCATTGGGGGATGCTGGACAAGCCTTTGCAGGCTGTGAGGGCATTGGCCACAACAGTGATGCACCTCCACAACCTGCTTGTGGAGAAAACTGCTGCAATATGTTTCTTGTGCATGTGCGCACTCAACATAAAAATAGCAGGACAAGAGGACACAGCATGAGATTAGAGGGAGGCCAATTAAGGGGTAATGTGAGGAAGTTCTTTTTCACAGAAAGGGTGGTGGATGCATGGAATGGCCTAACTCAGGAAGTGGTGGATATGAATACAGTGCAGGACTTCAAACTGGCATGGGATAGGCAAAAAGGAGCAATACAGATAAGTATCAATAGATAGGCCAGTGACAGAGCAAATGCCAATGGCACATTCATAAGGTAGAAAAATAAATGGGCAGACTGGGTGGGCCTTATGGTCCTTATCTGCCATCAACTTCTATGTTTCTATGTTCTGTGTAACAAACTGACACAAAAATACATGATCTTGAAAACAAACCTGGTCGTAGCCGATCGGGCTGCAGGACTGGAATCTGGGGTAAAGATATTGAGAACTGTTTTTTTATATATATATATTTTTACACAAATGTTCAACATAGATTTGTTGTGACCCTGCCTCATGAAGAAGGGCAAAGAAAATGAGCAACTCCTGGGCTAAAGGTAACGTCATGGAGGGAATAGAAAATCAACTTGCAGGACACAAAAACACATTTTGGGCAGGACCTGAAAAATGGCATCTGTCACATTAATGAAGTGCTGTACAGAAATGGCTTTGTTAACAATTTGGGATAAAAATATTGAATATTACCAAAGTGATGAACCTACATTAGCAAAAGTCAACATAGCTTCATAACTTTGTTTTTGTAAAATATATTTACATGAAAGTTTAAAAAATAGCCTTCTTATGACCCTGCCTTATGAATAAGGTCAGAGAAAATGTTCAATTCCTGCCTGAAAGATGCTTCTGTGCAGAGGCAGAAAAATCACCTTTCAGGATATAAAAAACATTGTGGGAGGATTTGATAAATGACAGCTGTCACATTCATGAGGTGCTGTAGAGATATGGTTATAACCTGAGCTAACAGTAAAGGGAGGGTGGGACAAGACATTACATAGGGCAGGTAACTATTCTTTTCCCATTGCTGGGGATCTCTTTTGGACTTTGCCACTAAATTTAATAGCAAAGTGACACTTCAGGTAGTCTGTGGTGGATTAAGTAGACACTTCAGTGAAGAACTATGAAAATGTTTTACATGAAAAAAAGGCCACATGCCCACACCTGTGCATTACACTCTTCCGTATAGACAATTAGTAGAAATCAAGCCACTCACCAAATGTGTAAAATGTTTATATAAGTATTTATTAAATTATTTTTCTTTTGTCTTCTGAATTCACAAATTACATTGATACAGTATCAACACATTTCTTAAACATTTCGGACAATGTCCTTCTTCAGTAAGATTGCACTGTATCATAAATTCATTCCAACTTCTTTCTTTTGGTCTTATTATATTTTCATGTTCAAACTCCCATACCTGTCTGTGTAATCACAAAGGTATCCCTTTTCAATTTCTGTCTGTGTACTTGCAAAGGTATCCCTTTTAAGTTTTTTCATGGAGATATTCTTGTTTTTTCAAATATCACAGACACACCAACTCTTGTCTCTGTTGCTTGTACAAAAGTAAGGTAAACCCACCACCCTCTGCATTATGACTCCCTTCCTCTTTCCCAGTGAAGTTAAAATAAAAATCATACCTGGATCCCGATTCCAAAAGGTATTACACCTGGTGCAACGTGATTTAAGCTGAACCCAATGGCACAAATCGCACCTTGCACCAGGCATAATGCAAGTCACTATGCCAAGTCATGGCTTGTGCCATGACGTATTCAGGTTGCACCAAAGGTGGGCTATACAACCCACTATGCCCACAGCCTGCAGCAGCATGGTGCAAGGGTGGGTTACGGCAGCAACTGCGCCCTATTCCAGAAGGGTGACTACCATAACCCACTTATGCCATTCCAGAACAGAGAATGACATAGCGTGGTAAGACCAGCTAGGAGGTGGTCTAAGAGACATCTGTCCTGGCACAGTGATGGATGCCCCCCCCAGGCAGCACCATGGAAATTACAGTAATATGCTCCCCATGCCCCCCTGCTCTGTCATGCCCCCACCCCCCAAACTTCGGGGACCTCTGGAGTCCATTGATATCATTGCCCACCAAAGCACATGTGCCGACCGGCCAGCCCCCCCATGCCCCCAGGTGCTTGCCATTGCATTTTGGGGTTGGGGTGCCTCTGGGGGGCAGTAGAATGCATGCCGTGACTTGCAGCACCCAGGTCTGGTGCATCATTCATTTGGTGATAGCCTGCGACTGCCGCAAATCATGGGCATAGGTGCCGGATACCCTGATTGTCCTAGAATATGGTGCAGGGTCCATGGCATAGCACCGCATGGTGCAACTCACATACACCTGTAAGTTGAGCCATGCGTTTTAGAATTGGGCCTCCAAACTCTCAGTAAGTAAGTGACACTTGTGAAGTTGACTGACCTTCTCCAAACCTTTTCTTGGAACTCTGCCCTCCCACTCACTCAGCATCCACAACCCCACTCCAGTCCCCATTTATTTTTGAAGTTGTCAGGACAAAAAATACCCCATGGTTGCAGCTGCCAGCAACAACAGTCCTGATCTCCTGTTTGCCTGCCTTGCTTGGAATGCACCTTTCCCATTCATTTCAATGGGAACATTCAGTAAGAATCCCAAAAAGTGTTTTTATATATATGATTCATACAGTGTTTTGTTTTCCAATATTTTTACCTCATTGTATTTCCTCATGAGTGTTTTCTTCCTTCCACCCTCATGAACCTTATGAGTGTCAACTTTCAAATCAACCCAAAAGAGGGTGTTTACTATGTATGTGGCAAACATTAATTTTTGGTCAATTTGATTAAAAGCTGACAGTCACGGGGTAATGAGGGTGGGAAAAAAAGCACTTGAGAAAAAATGAGCTAAAATAAATTAAAAAAGCTATTAATGATAGAAAAAGGACATTTTGTGGACTTAGAATTTTACTGCACTGTCCCATTGTTGAAATGAATGGAAGAGGAACATTTCAAGCAAGGCAGACTGGTAGGAAGGAGGTTAAAGCTGCTGTTGCCTGGCTGCCACCATGGGGGGATTTTGGGGACAGAGGTTCTGACTAGGTGGGGCTGTTTAAGGACTGATGGGTACCAACTAAGCTCCTGAAAGCAATAGCTGGATTTGTACAGTGCATTTTGTTGGAAATTCCTAAGGCATTGCCTTACTAGCTGGCTGTTTTCCATGCTTTGTTGCCCCTTACTGTTTGTGGGCTGTGAGACAGTGCAATTTAGGAGGATCCAACCCTCACTGGAATGAGTAACACACAAAACAAACACCAGCAGTAGAAAAAAGAACCCCAAGCTACTTTTCCTTAAGTGCAGAGATAGGGAGGGGGGGCGATGCCTTATTAGCATGTAGTATGGCTTGGCTTAATTCCTGAAGAGTACTTGGAATAGAACTAACTGAGTGCAATAAATCATTCTGGGACAGAGGTCAGGTCAGACTGAAATTATTATAGAGCTTAATTCCTTTCAACTACACTTTCAAAGTTAAATGTACAAAGCAAGCAAGCCATGTGCCGGTAATAAGTAGGATGCTGATACCCCGGTAAACCCCTGTCGGGGGCTTACCTGTGAGCCCTGAAAAAGGCTTGTGTTCCAGGGGTTTTGCTTCCATCCCCCATTCCTTTTTTTTTCAAATTCTGGTTTTCCCCTGTGTTCTGTTCCTCTCCAGCTGGACCTTGCGGTGTTTCTCAGCAAAAACAGGACCTGGGGAGAAAGTTCACAGAACCGCCAACATCTGGAATGGCACTGTAGTGCCAGCATTCTCCGAGCATGCGCATAGGCACATTTTTGTGTGGCTGTTTGTGGACGGCTGGGTTTGCCTCTCTAGTGGTCCTGGTCCCAGTGCAGAGTAAGAGAGGGACCGGGGACCTTGGTTGAAGGGAGAGGTAACCGGGAAAAAGAAAGTCAGTTTTCAAAGGCCCCATTCGCACTGCGTAAGCTGGGAGACACCTCATGAATATTAATGATGCAACACCCCTTTGAAGAGTCAGGTCCTGTCTAGTGCTGGTGAAAAATCAAGAGGTAGCACTAGGACAGGCTGAGAAAGTGAATAAATAAATAAAAGAGTGGTGTGCAAGTGAAAGGGATGGCTGACAGTCCATAGAGGAAATCAATAAATAAATGTGTTCACAGACTGCAGCTAGAGAGTAGGGCTCTATTTGTGAGCTGCCTGGGGTAATGGTAAATGGCAGCAGTGGCAATTAGAGGGTTTGACTGATGTATTAAAATGTACAGTTGTTTACAAGGCACGGGGGTGGTGACAGCTGTGTGGGGAAAATGTGTAATAAAAGTAAAGTGTTTGGCTGTATGAAAGTTTGAAACCTGGGACATTGTTAAAATGTATGGACACTGTTTACAACAGCTACCATATTTTGTGGTCATGTGATACCAGGCAGCCAACCAACAAATCAGGATTCTTGCCAGGGACTCTGGGACTGATTGAAAGGACTTTTGGGCAAAAATACCCAGGAAAATCTAGAAGCCTTTTTCTGCACCAATTTGGCATCGAGGGAGCCTCATGCACATTAATTTTTGCCTAAGGACAGTGGATGCAGCCAGTGGAGAGCTGTCAGAAAGCTCCCAAGAGGACAGAACTGTTGGAGTTTGAGTCAGCTCAGTGAGAGTTCCCCCAGAGGGAGAAGGATCCTACTCATGGAGAGATTAGGACAGTGAGATAGGCCTGCCTGGAGTTGCCAGCAATTTGTCCCCCAGGGCAGGGAGTGTCTGCTCCATCAGGAAAAGGAAGAAGCAGCTTGGCAGAGAAGAAAAGGGAAAGTGGCAGGATGCTGAAAGTTCTGTGTTGTTCTGAAGTTACACCACAGCGGTGAGAGAAGTGCAGCTTGAATGGAAAAGGGAAAGCTGCAGATTAAAAGAGAGAGGTTGTGTCCTGAGTCTGAATAAACAGACAAAAATTGGGTCTAAGCCTGTAAAAAGACCAAGGCTGTGTTCTGAGCCTGGAAAAAGAATGCAGGTTGTGTCTAAGCCTAAGAAAAGACAGGAGTACAGAGGATGAGGAACAAGAGAATATAAATGTGCTGAGAAAAGGAAGACTAAGCTTCTTTGATCCAGTACCTGCAGGGTGAGAAAATGGACTGTGGGTGCAGGTGATATGTGTGAACCAGAGCAAGAATGTGGCTGTATTAAAGTTGAGAGACTGTGGCAAGCAAAGTCTATGTTTCTATGTTAAGCAGAAGGATGGACAGGTGCCTCTCAGGGTCAAGTGCTTGTTGTCTGCTCCTGAGATACAGTGAGGAAAAGAGAGAAACAGATTGCTGTGGCTGCACACCGTGGCAGGAAAGATAGAGAAAGAAAGAGAAGCAGCAGAACAGAATGTGCTGAATGTTTTTGCTGCCACCCAGGGCCAGATGGGGAACTCACTAACCCCCATCAAGTGGGGTCTGCTGCTGCAGGGGATCACGGGTCTTGTACTCGAGTGCTATCTCGCTCTGATTAGAGGCAGATGGGCAGTATGGTCACTCCCTGATCTGGGTCCTCTGTAGTTGGCAGGTCTTGCACATATGCCCTGCAATGGGGCCTGTAATGGGCCAAAGGGGACAAGCTGCAAGATCTTCAAGCAAGTGGTAGTGGAAGTGGAAAGTGGACATTGTTTAACAGGGTAAGGCACACCCAGCCGAAGCTTGTTTCCAGGTGTGACCTGGGAGCACAAGTGTAACCCCTAGGTGGAGCTATCCCAAGGGCTACTACCCCTGCCTGCTTGGCTAGTAGCGGGTTAAGGAGCCTGAGTTCTGAAACAGTGCCTCCACCCGGAGGTCAGGGTTGGTAGTGGTCAGGCTAACCTGGGCTCAGCCCTCCGGGACACTGTAACTCCCCTCTTTCCCCTCTAGTGGCCTGAACACTGTACAATAATCACTTTCACAATACCCCTGGTACACCACACAAATGCTCATACTGTTTGCACTTACCACCAGGGCTGGTTCCTCTGGCTCGACCCTGGAGACCCCCTGTAAAAGAAGGTTATGCACAGCAAATAGCAACAGTACAGTACTTTGAACACAAACTGGAACCATAGTCAGATTACATGCAGAAAAATTTAGATCTGACTTATTCTGGGGACTTGAACAAGGGAGGGGCAAAATCAGGTTAATTAGCTTAAAGGTTATATCAATCAAGCAGTTATGCCTGTGCTTTGAGTCCCCCCACACAGTCACATCTCTGGGTATCCAGGTGAAGAAGAGATGGGTTAGCCAGGACTATTGCCCGGAGTCGGCCGGCTTCGCAGCTGGTTGGGGCCCTGTGATGGAAAACACAACATGCAAAGTACACAGTATTTGTAATCCAGAGCCAGAGAGCTCAGTTCGTAAAGGAAACAAAACAACAAGACAATCAGATGACACACTCAGATTAAGCTGTTGTTGCAGGGAGTTGCCCTGGTATTTACTCACGATACCCAAGACTGGACACAGGCTAGATGAAAATCGAGACTGCAGGTGGTTGATCTGGAAATCCAGGAGAAGCAAGGCCCACACGAGTCACAGAGGCATCATTCCTGTTCAAGCGTGGAGCAGGGGGCTGATCCTCAGGCAGGTCTCTCATTGATGGCTTCTCCGTGCAGTGGGTAGTCTGGCTGGGCCAGTCTGGCAAGGCCCAGACCGCACTTGAAAAGAAAAATTCAGATGCAGTCCATTTTGAGCTAGATACAGCTTCCAGCAAGAATAACATAAAGAACTAAGGGAGGACCTAGTGACACCACTGTCCACACTTTTTAACAAGTCATGGGAGGATGGGGTGGTACCTGAGGACTGGAGGAGGGCAGATGTGATTCCCCTTCACAAACGTGGGAGCAAGGCAGAAGCAGGAAACTACAGACCTGTAAGTTTGACCTCAGTGGTAGGGAAAATGATGGAATCACTTCTGAAAGAAAGAATTGTTGAGTACCTCGAGGCCAGTGGAGCACAGGACCCAAAGCAGCATGGATTTACAGCAGGAAGGTCATGTCTGATGAATCTAATAGATTTCTTTGACAGGCTGACCAAAGTAATAGACCAGGGAGGGGCTGTGGATATGGCCTACCTAGACTTTAGCAAGGCATTTGACACAGTCCCGCACAAAAGATCAATTATTAAGTTAGCCAGCTTGGGAGTGGGTCCCAGGGCCATAGCCTGGGTTGCAAACTGGCTGCACAACAGGACACAGAAGGTAAAAGTGAGTGGAACACATTCCGAAGAAAGGGGGGGTCACTAGTGGAGTACCTCAGGGCTCAGTACTGGGTCCAGTCCTCTTTAACATCTTTATAGGTGACATTAGCAGAGGGTCTGGAGGGAAAGGTATGCCTCTTTGCAGATGATACAAAGATCTGTAACAGAGTTGATACACAAGGAGGGGTAGAAAGGATGAGATGGGTCTTGGCAAGATTGGAGGAATGGTCAGCTATATGGTAACTTAGATTCAATGCAAAGAAGTGCAAAGTAATGCACCTGGGAAACAAAAACCCAGGAGAAGAGTACACAATAGAGGGAAGGTACTAACAACAACAAAAATGGAACGGGACTTGGGGGTAGTCATATCAGATGATCTAAAGGTGAGTAAGCAATGTCAGAAGTCAGTAAGGAGAGCCAGGGGGTTATTGGGATGCATAGGAAGGGTCATCACAAGTAGAAAAAGGGAAGTGGTTATCCCTCTGTACAGACAGTTGGTGAGACCCCAGCTGGAGTACTGTGTGCAGTTTTGGAGACCTCATCTACACAAGGACATAGACAGGATGGAAGCAGTCCAGAGGAGGGCAACTAAAATGGTGCAGAGTCTGCATCAGAAATCATATGAAGAGAGACTGAGAGAGCTTAATATGTATACCCTTGATGAAAGGAGGGACAGGGGACATGATAGAAATGTTCAAGTACCTCAAGGGAATCAACAAAGTCCAGGAGGGTAGCATCTTTCAGAAAAAGAGATGTGTAAGAACAAGGGGACACAATTTAAAGATAGAGGGGTTGGCTCAGGGGTAATGTGAGGAAATCTTTTTTCACGGAGAGAGTGGTGGATGCGTGGAACTGCCTTCTTGGGGAGGTTGTTGGGGCTAAAACAGTGGGGGAATTCAAACATGCATGGGACAGGCACAAGGCAATTGTAGTGGGGGGTGGCAGGAAGTAGGCTGTTGGTTAACTAGAATCTGCAGCTTATCCAGTAGGTAGGGAAATGGGCAGACTGGGTGGGCCAAGTGGTCCTTATCTGCCGTCAAAGTCTGTTTCTATGTTAACACAGTTCACACAGTGAGGAACTAACTCACGACCCACTAGCAGAAAATAACACATTTACATGTAAGGGAATTCTACTGTACCAGGCAAAGCACTACCTGTTCACAATCGCAAAGTCTCTGCACGTATCGAGAGCTTAGGGGTAGCTGGACCTCCTGACAAGCCAATCGCATTCAGCAAAATCTTCGGTCTTCTTCAGGTTGAGCCTGGTCCACTTCAGTAGCTTACTTTAGTCACACAGCTCAGATTCAGTCCGAAAACAGATCTTTCCCCTCTCAGAGCAGCAGGCAGGCATGCAAGCCACAATTTCAGGCCTTTCAACAGAGACTGTCTCAAGCGTCTTGCTTCTTTAGCTTCCAACTTAGATCTGCCTTAAAGAGCAGGCAGCTTGGGGAATTCCCTCAGATCCAAAAGGTTTGGTTGTCTGATCTGGCTGTCAGTCAAAGCAAGAGCTCCTCCTTCAGTTGCAAAAAAGGCACCAAAAGCCCCAAACTACAATTCCTACACATTTCGACTCCAGACAGCTCCTGTAGTCTGGCTACATTTTAGGTCCCACCAGTACTGATTGGTCCAATTTGCAGTCCAGAACCAAGATAGTGGAGACAAACAAAACAGTCCTTGCTACAAAGAAGGCAGGTTAGACAAACTACATTGTCATTATCACTCTAAATTATTATCAGCAAATAGTTACATCTTTTAACAGAGCTCACTCTCAGATTGCTTATGCTGCAATCAGGCAGCTCTTAAGAGACAGTACACAGAGGCTACACAGGCTCTGGTAATCACATTTAAACTGCTAAAATGCAGGACACCAGCCTGGCAGTGAGCATTTAGGTAAGCTCAAGGAAGACTTTTTGGGAACCCCCATTTGTAGGGGGGTTACACAAGAAAATTAAGTGACTTGCTCAGGGTCACACAGTACACAAGTGGGGGCTGTGGGATTCAAACCCAGGTCTCCAGGTTTGCAGCTCAGAGCCCTAAACCTCTGTGCTATATTGCAAGAGAAAGAGAAAGCAAGTTGCAGCCTCTGTGTACCCTGTTTAAGCAATGTGTCTGGTTCTGCCTGTGATCCATCTATCCCCAGGACTTCAGTGAACTATGCCATCCAAGGACTGATTCTGCAAAACCATGAGCAAACCACAGAAATTGCCCTGCACCTGAGGACTGTAAACAGTTAAGCAAGCACACTAGGCCTGGAGATAGAGCCAAGGAGAAAGGAATATAAAAACCTACTTTAGTCAAGTAAGCATGTCAACGCCGGCTACTAGCTGCACACAGACCTGCAACTGGAATCTGGGTACCCAGTGAAGGACTTTGGGGCTTTAAAGGGACTGGGACCTATGGGTCTGGGTTTGAGCACCCCTGCAGCAGTTAGCTAGACAGCTAGACCTGGTGGCAGCATTGATTTCAATGTAGGTTTGAATCAGAAGGGGGAAATGTGATTTGGGAAATGCAAATTGAAATGCTTACTTAAACTCTATTCCACTTACCCCATTCCTAAACCATCTCCCCCCTGTAAATAAACAATGGAGTTATTGTTTTGCAGCAGAGATGAATCCAGAGCCTAATTTTAGTGATCCTGTTTATTTGATGCAATGGAAAAGGTGAATGTTTTAACTGAATGTAGGGGAGGTTGTTGGTACAACATCCCAGGGAGTTGTACCACTGGTAAGAAGACCCACTGATATGTACTCTGGGCGGAGGCACTGCCATTTTATTTGAACTTTTGGGAAAGGACCCCCAGAGGTCAGCTACGGCAACCCAGGCCCCTTGCCCTGGTCGGGCCACAAGGCAGGGGCAGTGGCCTTCTCCAGGATGGCATCAGAGAGGGGATGTAACCCTATAATCTCTCCCCTTCACACTCACACATACACACTCACAGACAGACAGACACACACACACACACACACACAGCATAGCTGTTGTTTACAATTGCCTGGGAGGAGTCGAATGAAAAACACATGCCCACATGTGTGCATTACACACTTCCATCACAAAAGTGAGGTAAACCCACCACCCTCTGCATTATGACTCCTTCCCTCCCAGTGAAGCCAAAATAAAAATCACCCACAGACTCTCAATAAGTAAGAGACACTTGCGAAGTTGACTGACCATCTTCAAACCTTTTCTATGAACCTGGCCCTCCCACTCACTCAGCATACATCACCCCACCCCAGTCCCATTTGTTGAGCAGTTGTCAGAAAAAAACAAGCATTTGTCAATGCCGAATGTTGTCTTGCTGGCATTGGCATTGGTAGTGCAGGAGTTAAAGAGATGCATATAAGGATGGCAGTGAAATATTGAACTGACGCCAACCCCACAAAAATTCTGCAGAGACTGACAGGCGTTGGGGTGTGTCTTTGGGTCTTTGGCCATAATGCCCACTCCATTTCACCTCACCCTACCCTGCAGACACTGACAAGTGTTGCAGTGTGCCTTGGGGTCTTTGGGCCTTAAGCTCACCATATTTCATAAGGAAATAAGCTGAGATGGGTGCAGTATAGGAGAATGGGGTGAACTTTGGGACTGAAGACTCCAAGGCAAACCTCGATGCCTTTCATTAGCTGCAGGGTAGGGGTGGGGGTGGAATGGTGTGAGCATTACAGCCGATGATCCCGAGTCACATTCCTGACACCTGTCAGTCTCTACAGGGTGGCGCGTTATGGTTGGAAACCCTAATGCCCTGCATGTTTGTTGGTATTTTCACTCCAAATTTTCAACATGGGTTTTTTATGACTCCACCTCATGAACAGTAGCACTGTCAGTTCATTAGCTGAAAGGTGATTTTGCACAGCGACTGCACCATTTAGTGCCTCAGGTGCAAAAACACATTTTGGGCAGGATGTAAAAAATGACAGTTGTACTGTTCATGAGGAGGTTTGAAAAAATGGCAATGTTGTAAATCTGGAGTAAAAATATGAAAAATTGGTGAACTCACAAGCATACACAGAAACTATGCAATGCACACCCGTAATGCAATTATTTTTGTAATTTTTTGAACCACATTTTCAACATAAGCATTTTGGGACCTCCCCTCATGAATATGTGGCACTGTGATTTTGTTAATCTGTCCTGAAAGTTGATTTTCCAAAGCGACCGCGCCATTGTGCGCCACAGGTGTGAAAACAAATTTTGGGCAGGATGTGAAAAGTGACAGCTGTACTGTTCATAAGAAGGTGTGAAAAAATGGCAATGTTGAAAATCTGGAGTGAAAATATTAACAATTGCCGAAAGTTGCGAGCATGTGTGGAAACTGTACAACGCACGTTCGTAACGCAGGTGTTTTTTGGAATTTTTTCACCACATTTGCAACATGGGCTTTTTGGGACCCCACCTCATGAAGAGTGGCACTGTTGTTTCATTAATCAGTCCTGGAAGGTGATTCTGCACAGTAACTGCGAAATCACCTTTCGAGACCGAGTAACAAAACAACAGTACCACTGTTCATGAGGTGGGGTCCCAAGAAACATGGAACATAGAAACATAGAATTTGATGGCAGATAAGGACTGCTTGACCCACCCAGTCTGCCCACCTCCCTACCTAATGGATAAGCTACAGATCCTAGCCAGCCAACATCCTACTTCCTCCTACCCCCACCCCCTAGAATTGCCTTATGACTGTCCCATGCATTCTTGAATTCCACCACTATTTTTGACTCCACAACCTCTTTCAGGAAGGCTGTTCCATGCATCTATAACCCTCTCCATGAAAAAATACTTCCTCACATTACCTCTGAGCTGTTCCTGCTCTATCTTCAAATTGTGCCCCCTTGTTCTTGCACATCTCTTTTTCTAAAAGATGCTACCCTCTTGGACTTTGTTGATTCCCTTGAGGTACTTTAAAGTTTCTATCATGTCCCCCCTCTCCCTCCTTTCATCGAGGGTATACATATTAAGCTCCTTAAGTATCTCTTCCTATGTCTTCTGGTGCATACCCTGCACCTTTTTGGTTGCCCTCATCTGGACTGCCTCCATCCTGTCTATTGTTTTGTGGAGTTTGGGTCTCCAGAACTGCACACGGTACTCCAGATGGTGTCTCACCAGCTCTGTGTACAGAGGGATAACAACATCTTGTTTTCTACTGGTGATGCCTCTCCCTATGCATCTCATTATCCTCCCATCTCCTTACTGCCCTTTCATATTGCTTGCCCACCTTTAGGTCATCTGATATGACTACCCCAGGTCCCTTTCCATTTTTGTTGTTGTTAGCATCTCACCCCCCATTGTGTACTCTTCCCCTGGGTTTTTGTTTCCCCAGGTGCATTACTTTGCACTTTTTAGCATTGAATCTAAGCTGCCATACATTTGACCATTCCTCCAACCTTGCCAAGTCCCTTCTCATCCTTTCCACCCCACCTTTTGTATCAACTCTGTTGCAGATCTTTGTGTCATCTGCAAAGAGACATACATTTCCTTTCTGTCCCTCTGCAATGTCACTTATAAAGACATTGAAGAGGACCAGTCCTAATACTGAACCTTGCAGCAAGGGTGTAGACAGGCATAACACTACACATTTGTGTACAGTTTTGTTGAGTGCCTGTCACAGACCATATGCCTTTCTGGTAACATTTTCATTCTAATCTGTAGTATTTGGGTTAGTGCAGGCCACTAAGGAGTGTCTCTGTTTAAACTTCTGTTGTTTAGGAGCCAGATACACGTATAAACCTCTTTAGAGATTAGAGGAATCATCTGACATAGAATCTTACTTGTTTGGAAGGGGGTACCATTTGGAGAGGATGTGTACATTTTTTATTGGGGGGTGTAACCGTTGGAGATTGTATGTACAAAACATAAATTTCTGGCTACACCCCTGCCCTGCAGTACCCCACTAATAACCCCCCTTTCTTCAGAATGGACTCTGTTTACTATTACCCTCTGTAACCTGTTTTCCAGCCAGTTCTTTACCCAGGCTACCATCTTGGGACCCACTTCCAGGCTAGGCTGGCTAACTTGTATATTAATGTTTTGTGTGGGACTGTGCCAAATGCCTTACTAAAGTCTAGGTAGGCCATGTCCACAGCCCCTCCCTGATCTATTACTTTGGTCACCCAGTCAAAGAAATCTATTAGATTCATCTGCCATGACCTTCCCACAGTGAATCCATGCTGTCTTTGGTCCTGTGCCCTCTGGTCTCTAGGCACTCAACAATTCCTTGCTTCAGAAGTGATTCCATCATTTTCCCTATCACTGAGGTTAAACTAACAGGTCTATAGTTTGCTTCTTCTGCGCTGCTCCCACTTTTGTGAAGTGGAATAACATCTGCCCTCCTCTAGTCTTCAGGTACCACCCCATCATCCCATGATTTGTTAAGGAGGGTAGTCAGTGGTGTCACTAGTTCTACGCTTAGAACCCCATGTTGAAAATCACGTACCAAAATTCCCAAAAATGGCTGAGCTATCCACCTAAGTTGAAACCCCATTACCTGTCATTATAAAGATTACCACATTTTGTTCAGCTCCCAGTTGGCTTTTGAAGAGTTCAGACATGTTCCTGCTCCACAGAAGATTGCAGCTCTGGCCCACCGGAGGTAAGTATGGGGTCGGGGGGTGCAGGGAGGTAGGGTGTGCAGAGGGTAGGTGCAAGTTGGGGGAGGAGGCACACAGGATGACTAGCGACTGTTTTTTTTTTTTTTACAGGTTAATAAAAAGAAACCAGACTTTGGGCCACAGAATCCTTTATTTACAGGTAGAAAAAATGATTTTGGGCACCCTGTGGTGGACTTCCAGTGTGCCACGAGTTTGGGTGAAGATGTGATGTCGATGGGGATTGGGCATCCCTTCAACAAAGAAAATGTGTGTGTGGGGGCAGGAACATGATGCTGACAGGGACTGGGCACCCCCGTCAGCAAACAAATTGAACTGGGAGGAATCATGCCGACATGATCATTGGGCATCCCTGATGTCAGCTTTGTGGGGATTGTGTGGCAGGTGGCAGGAGCTGCCATATTTATTGGAATGTTTCACCAGGAAAGGCACGTAATGGAACCTTGTCATCTTACGCTCCAATGAGGAAAGTGCACCTCATTGGAGCAGCAGATTTCTTTCAAGTCCATGGCTCTCTTTGTCACTGCTGTCATTGCTAGCATGCTTGCTAATTGGTGGCTGAGGGATGCCTCCACTAAAGTGTTCCCTGCATTCTCCAACACTGACACACCTCTCAATGTGCCACTACCGCAAGATAATGCTTGCGCACATGCAAGACAACATAAAAATGCCCCGTGGTGTCAGCTGCCAGCAACAACAGTCCAGATCTTCTGTCTGTCTGCCTTGCTTGGAATGTACCTTTCCCGTTCATTTCAATGGTAAAGTTCAGTAAGAATACCCAAAAGTGTTTTTATATATGATTCATACAGTTTTTTGTTTTGCAATATTTTACCTTATTTTATTTCATCTTGAGTGCTTTCTTCCTTCAACCCTCATGAATCCTATGAGTGTCAACTTTCAAATCAACCCAAAAGTGGGTGTTCACTGTATATGTGACACCCATTTGGGTCAATTTGATTAAAAGCTAACATCACAGGGGTAATAAGGGTTGAAAAAAGCACTTGAGAAGAACAATGAGGTAAAATTTAAAAACACAGTTATCAGTTATAGAAAAAGGACATTTTGTGGATTTAGAATTTTACTGCACTGTCCCATTGTTGAAATGAATGGAAGAGGGACATCTCAAGCAAAGCAGACTGGTAGGAAGGCAGTCAAGGCTGTTGTTGCCTGGGTGCCACCACTGGGGGGATTTTGGTGTCAGAGGTTCTGACTAGGTGAGGGTGTTAAAGACTGATGAGTACCAACTAAGCTCCTGAAAGCAATAGTTTGCTGGATTTGTACCCTGCATTCATTGAAAATTCCTAAGGCACTGGCATACTAGCCGGCTGTTTTCCATGCTTTGTTGCCCCCTTACTGATTGTGGGTTGTGAGACAATGCAACTTAGGAGGATACAAACCCCACAGGAATGAATAACACACACACAAACACAAAAAACAGCAGAGCGAAAGGAACCCCAAGCTACTGTGCCTTAAGTGCAAGGATGGGGGGGTCATGCCTTATTAGCATGTAGTGGGGTTTGGCTTACTTCTGAAGAATACTTGGAATAGAACTAAATGAGCACTATAAATCATTCTGGGACAGAGGTCAGGTCAGAATTAAATTATTATAGTGCTCAGTTCACATTTTATTCCTTCCAACTACCATTTCAAAGTTAATGCTGCAAAGCAAGCAAGCTGTGTGCTGGTATTAAGCAGGATGCTGATAACCCTACAACCCCTCCCCCTCTCACATGTGCACCCTTGTGCATGCACCACACACACACACACACACACACACACGCACACTGAATAGCAGTTGCTAATGATCAGTCAGGAGGAGTTGGATGAAAGACTGAATCAGGACGTTGTCTGGTACCCATCCATGACCCCCTTTCCCAGGAAGAAAGACACAGACACCAATCTTGGAGGAAAATGGCCACAGCCATGTGTTTATTGATTACAACCAGATTGAGAGCAACATGCACACCTGGGAGGATCCACAGTCTGAGGTTGTAAGGGCCAAGGCTTGCTGGCCACCTCCCATCAGGCGCCATTAGTCTTGCAGGATAGCTATACCTACAGGAGGCAGACCTCGACCCTATCCCTGGGTCAGGGTACTCAGTTTCCACCTCCATGCCAACTAGACTGGGGGCCATGAGCCTTAGAAGAACCCAGCTCGTTACCGCCCCACAACCACCCAATGTATGTTGATCCTCCTGAGATGCCACAGGATGGACAACGTCTGACCTTCCCCAAGCCGCCTGCTCCTCTAACTCCTCCAAAACCCCATCTGCTTTGCCTACCCCATCTCCCCTTTTTGGGTCTGAGGCATGCCACGGCTGCCACACCTTAGCCCAAAACCTGTCTCTGGCTAAGTCTTTCCATGGTCCCCCCTAGCTCCCACCCAACCCTGCTCATCCCCCAAACTGACCCTAATGTGGGCCATACCTGAAAGGGACCTTCCTTCCCTTCCAGCCTGATAACTATTGGGTTGGCTTGGCCAGGAGAGCAGGTCAAGCAATGGCTACCCCTATGGTTCGCCCTTCATGCCCTGCACAGCAAGTCCATGGTTTTCCTTCTTTTTTGGTAAGAACCTCTGGATGACCTCTTCTTTCAGAGCAGCCTCCTGCCCCTATATCCTTGCAGCATGAAGGTCTAGCCACTAGCCAGCCCAAACCATGCAATGGGCGACCCTGGAAAACAAAAGTTGTTTTTGCAAGTGTGGACGCACATACCCCAAGATTGCTTGGGACTTCCAGCACCCCAGTGCCTGAATCTTGCTGTCTGCCCACCCCAGCTTCCTCACATATGTGGCAGCGCCAATTCTGAAGCAATGCATCCCATACTCCTTTGGGTTTAGTCCTTCCTTATGGACTGCCTTAACCAATATGACCTGAAATTGGTAAGCCATGACTGGAGCCCCATCTGCATGCCTAAAGAAGGCACCCATGCCTTTGGTGCAGCTGCCAAGTAGACTTGCAACCTATCCTGAATCTTCCAGGACACTCCGGGTGCAGCCTGCACCAGGCACCAATGGATCTTCTGCTCCTGGTCAGTCTTGCTCATCTGGAGCCTCACCCATGCCCCCCGTGCTGATATCAACATGTCTTCCTCCTTCAGCCCTATATGCTTGACTCTCTTGGAAGGTTGTGTAACCTCTGAGACCTGGAATGCCCCACAAAAGCCAACAGAAACATGGTGTCAAACATGAGGGCCTCAATCGGGGTCCAACAGACTATTGACAGGATCCCCTGCTGCTCTCGAGGGCCTCCAGTGTGATTGGGCACCTCATGTCCCAGCAAGGGGCAACCGACTTCATCCACCCCTTGAGAACCTTCCTCACCCTGAATAGCTTCATGGTATCTGCCACCTCAAGGGCTCTGGAAAACCAGGACAAGTCAGTGAGGTGCCCAGCCACCAGCCCCGGCATCACCCCATACCTGCTTTGACTGCAAGATATAACTACACAGTTGCTACACCCCGGATGGACCACTTCTCCGGCCATGTGGCCTGTGCCCTCATAGCTAAGAAATGTTTGACTCCACTCCTGTATGCTTCCCTTGTGCTTGGTGAGATGGAATTACCTACCCATTTCCAAATCGAGATGTCACACCCTCACACAGGAAGGGGGGTACCCCCTGTGGCTGCTGCTCCATTGCTGGTGCCAGCTCCCAGAACCGTTGTCACAGTGAATGAGACAAAGCGCCAGCGATCCCGTTATCGACCCCATAGTATGTGAATGGCCTTAAAGGAAATGATCGAGAGTAAGCATTTCAGGATGAAGATGCGCATCAAGTCCCCCATTGGGCCCTTTGGCCCCAACTGCCTGTTGATCATGTGCACCACCCCAATGTTGTCCAACCTGAAGAGGACCTTACGGTCCTTCACTGTGAACCCCATAAATGCAGGGCTAACACTATGGGGAAAAATTCCAACAACTTGATGTTCCTAAGTAACCTGGCTGCCTCCCATTCTGGTGGCCATTGTCCAGCGCACCACTCACCTTGGAAGTACTCCCCAAAACCTAAAGATCCCACTGCATCTGTGAACAGCAGAAGCCGTGCCCTCGGCTGTCCAACTGCCAAAGAGCCACACCATTAAAGTGCTCCAAGAATACCTTCCAAATCCACAGGTCCTCCCGAAAGTCTTCCATGGCCAGTAACCTGTGATGTGGCCTGGTGCACCCCACTCCTAGCTTAGCCATATGACGCAAGAATTTGTGTCCCATCAGCATGACCCAACATGCAAAGCTGAGATGCCCCACCAGCTGCTGCAGCTGTCTCAAGGTTACCTTCCTGGCCCCCTCCATGGAATTCAACAGGCATCTCAGCACCTCCACCTTGTTTCCAGGCAAATGACAGAGCCTGTTGACAGTGTCAATTTTGATCCCCAGGAACCCTAGCACTCTGGCGGGAGCCTCAATCTTCCTTGGGGAACCCCAAAATTCTTGCAGATCGCCATAAAGGCAGACCATGTCCATGCACAAACATCTGTCCTATCAGCCCCGGTGAACAGAAAGTCATCAAGGTAGTGGACCACCAGCCGGTTACCCAATTGTTTCTTTGTCATCCAGTGAAGGAACCTGCTGAAGGTCTCAAAGACTGTGCAGGCCACCGAGCACCCCATAGGCATGCAGTTGTCTATGTAATACTGCCCCTTGAACTTCAGGCCCAGAAGTTCCCTGTCAACCAGATGAACTGGCAGCAGCCGGAATGCAGACTCGATGTCCTCTTTAGCCATGAGTGCCATAGTACCCGACTCTTGCACCACTTGAACTGCTCTGTCAAATGAAGCATACTGCACTGCCATATGGCTTGGGTCAATGTAGTCATTCACCGACTCCCATTCCAAATAAGAAAGGTGATTTATCATCCTGAATTCCCCAAGGGAAAATGGTGGAATCACTTCTGAAGGAAATAATTGTTGCGTACCTAGAGGCCAGTGGGGCACAGGACCCAAGGCAGCATGGATTCACAGCAGAAAGTTCATGTCAGACAAATCTAATTGATTTCTTTGACTAGGTAACCAAAGCAGTAGACCAGGAAGGGGATGTGGACATGGCCTACCTAGACTTTAGCAAGGCATTTGACACAGTCCCACACAAAAGATTAATAAACAAATTAACCAGCCTGGGAAAAACACAGGTTGGACAACAGGGCACAGCGGGTAATAGTAAATGGAGTCCACAGTGAAGAAAGGAAGGTTACTAGTGAGGTACTGGAGGGTTCATTACTGGGGCTGGTTCTTTTTAATGTCTTTATAAGTGACATTGCAGAGGGACTGGAAGGGAAAGTATGTCTTTGCAGATGACACAAAGATCTGCAACAGGGTTGATACACAAGACGGGGTGGAAAGGATGAAAAGGGACTTGGCAAGGTTGGAGGAATGGTCAAATGTATGGCAGCTCAGATTCAATGCAAAGAAGTGCAAAGTAATGCACCTGGGAAACAAAAACCCAGGGGAAGAGTACACAATGGGGGGTGAGATACTGACAACAACAAAAATGGAAAGGGACCTGGAGGTAGTCATATCAGATGACCTAAAGGTGGGCCAGCAATGTGAGAAGGCAGTAAGGAGGGCTGGGGGGATACTGGGATGCACAGGGAGAGGCATCACCAGTAGAAAACAGGAAGTTGTTGGCCCTCTGTATAGACAGTTGGTAAGACCACATCTGGAGATTTGTGTACAGTTCTGGAGACCCCATCTCCACAAAGACATAGATAGGGTTGAGGCTGTCCCGAGGAGGGCAACCAAAATGATGCAGGATCTGCATCAGAAGACTTATGAAGAAAGACTAAAGGAACTAAAGATGTATAGTCTCGAGGAAAGGAGGGAGAGGCAGGACATGATAGAAACTTTCAAATACCTCAAGGGAATCAGCAAAGTCCAAGAGGGTAGCATCTTTCAGAAAAAGAGATGTGCAAAAAAAAGGGGGAACAAGTTGAAGGGATGGCTCAGAGGTAATGTGAGGAAGTATTTCTTCACAGAGAGGGTTGTGGATACATGGAACAGCCTTTCTGAAGAGGTCATAGAGTTAAAAACAGCAGGGGAATTCAAGAATGCATGGGACAGACATAAGGCAATTCTAGTGGGGGGGTAGGAGGAAGTTGGCTGTTGGTTAACTAGGATCTGCAGCTTATCCATTAGGTAGGGAAATGGGCAGACTAGGTGGGCCAAGCAGTCCTTATCTGCTGTCAAATTCTATGTTGCTATGTTGCTATGTTTCTATGGCTTTGTCTTCAGCACAAGCCTGATGGGTGATACCTTCAGAGCTGGGCTTGGTGGAGCAGTGAAGGGCACACTGATCCTCCCCAGCAGCCTCTCCTTTTCCAGCTTCTCCTGGACTACCTTCGGGAAATCCTTGGTGGATTTCAGGTTCTCAGCCTCCTGGCTCATTCTGAGGCCTGTGTATTGTAACCTGAAACCCACTGTGAATCTCACCCAAAACAAGTTGGCAGCTTTCCCGTCCGAGTACTGGTCCAGCCACCAACGGATCCTGTCCACCCTTAGCAGGGTAGGCAGGCCTGTTGCCCTAGGGCCTCCCCGATTTTCTTGCTGCTCCCCCTGAACCCCCCCCAGGTGCTGAGGGAAGGCACACTGGACAAAGGGGTGCTGTCGCCCGCAAGCCATGCATGAGTGGCGAAAGCGGCATGAAGCCCTGGTACATTTTGCCTGGTTGTACGCATAGCAAGCCTGAGTGTTCCCTATGGCCCCTTCCGGCCTCACTGGTGGTGGAGGCCTAAGCGGCAAACCACTGTCAGCGTGCACCCCCCCTCCATGCATAACATCCAGCAGCAGGGCCATGTCCACTGGCCCCCACCCCAGGGATCCATCTTCCTGCCTTCGCCTCCTGAATTCCTCGTTGTACTCGAGCCAGGCCATCCCCCCTTTCCTCTGGTGCATAAGCATGATCCTGTTTTATTATGTGTAAAATCCCAGACCCTGCTCCTTCTCTGTCTGCAGTATGGTGCCTGCATATATGGGGAAGGCCGCTATCCAATTTTCAAAGGTGTGGGGAACTTTGGGGGTTTCTTATCGGCCTCCTCCCCATTCTTCTTCTTCTCCTTGTCCTCCATTCCCCCGGTCTGTTTAACAGGGAGAACATGTCTACGTACTCCCTATTCCTGATTTTTGCCTGACCTTCTCTGTGAGGTGGGACCCCAGCTGCCTGTCCAAACTGGCATACGAGTTGGGGGCCGGAGGAGGTGGCACTGAAGGAGACAACTGACCGGAGGCCATAGCCCCCATGGCCACATCCTGCAACCTCGTCTTCACCACCATCAGTGCCCTGAGGTCCAGGAGCTTGTCCAGCTTAGCCACCACCCCTACAGCATTAGTAGCCTCTGGCCCCCTAACCCCATCGCTGTCTACCTGCCCCTGTGATGCAGGGAGCCCTCCCACTTAGGCAACCTCCTGTCTGTGTGGGGATTGACCTCCTACTCCTACTGCCACATCAAGAACTTGCTGCATGTCCCCATTATCTAGCTCCTGCGCCCTGTTGACCTGATTACCTCTCCCTGGAGTCCTAGGCACTTTAGCTGGAGGCACCATCTTCCCTCTTGCTGGCTGCTTCTGCAGTGGCACCCCCCACCTGGCCGTTGATGTCGATGGGCCATCCAGTCCTTCCAAGCAGGCTGCCAGCTAGGCTGCTCCTTTCTTCTGGTACATGTGCCGCAGCTGCCCTTCCAGGCCCTCCATGGTTTTCTTGGATGCGGTTCTCTGCCTTGTGGGCATCTGGAAAACACTGACCCCCCCCACACCAATGTAGAATTAGTATTGCCATGCAGTAATAACCCCCGGGTGGACCATGAGGACTCCCTCGCTCCGTGGGACTTTGCCCCCTGCCAGGACCCCCCACCCCATGAGGTCTGACCCCCTCTCTCCATACGAATTGGAGGGCACAAAGGGTGGCAGTGGCACGTGTAACATCTGCCTCCCTGGGGGTCAATCTGCCAAGCCAGGCCCCTACCAACCCTACCAATCCCTTCCTGTCCAACCCTGCCTATCGGCTATCAGGCTTCTGCTGTGCAATTATTCATTTTGATATGTGTGTTTATAAATATTTACTTATTTATTTTTATTAATATTTCTTTATTAACAATTTTTTTTAAAGGGGGATACAGCCAGGCCAACACAGGATCCACCTCCATGGCCTGTGACCCCCGGGCCCAGGAGTTGCACGCCCTGGACCGCGCTGTAAGACCCTGGGGCTTCACATCCATACCTATGGTGGGGGAAGGGAGAGGGAGGCCACTGATAGCCCATTACCTCATGCCCCTGGCAGCCCCCCCCTTTGCTTACACTGAGTCCATGCACGAGAGCCCAAGTACTTGCCACCCTTAACCGAAGGGAAATTATTATTATTTTTTTATATACTGTGTGGGGGCAGCCGTGATCCTTCTACCCACTGCCAGGTTCGCCAGCAAATGCAGGCTATGCCACCCCAGTTTTTGGGCCTCACCTCTCAATAGCCCGGTGGTCACGCTGGGGGGAAGGTAGGGAGGCTTAAACTGCACTCTACATGCCGAAAAGCTGGGCCTACTCAGCTGAAGGCCCACCCAAGATGGCTCCTGCCTCTCTCGTGCATTCCCGCGAGATCTGCAAGGGCTGTATGCTTCCTTGAGCCCAGATCTTGTGGGATGTCCTCGAGCAGAGCATATTAGCAGCTCTGCCAATCGTCTTGGTCCCCGGGGAATGCGGGGACACATAGTCCCATAGAAGGCCGTCGCCACTCACTGGCAAAAAGGCTCCAGTCCTCTAGCAAAGCTGCTGTTGCCGTACCCCAGAGATCCACAAATTTGGGGCACAGAGTGATGCCTCACCACTCGCCAATGGGGGTCCACTGCTCATCTCCCAGGGCTCTAAAGTGAGGCAGCAGTTAAGTGGTGGATGGGAGAAAGCACTATATCCCCACTTCCTGAACCCCAGCTCCCAGGACATGTCACGGCACCATGAGCCAGAACCACATACTGCTGCATCGGCGAGGCAGTGACCTCCGCTAGTTGCTCATGGGGATGAGGAGCTGACCTGAACCTGTAGGAGTTACAGAAAGACTAGTGACCAGATGGACCCCTCCACGTTCCTGGCAGATCTTATTTATTTATTTATTTATTTTGCTTTTTAAAAAACCAGGAGGTGGTTCTAGGAGGTCACGCAGAGAAGCTCAGGAGAGTCGTGGGGGCTGAGGGAAGGCGCCAGCCCAATGCATGGGACTCAGCATCCCTCCTACACCATCAACCCCAGGCTCAGGCACCTTACCCCAGGAAAGCAGCGGCGTGCTGCTGGATGACTGCCCAGGCTGTAAAGCCATGTCTGCTCACTGGAAGGATGGGCTTCCAATGCTGGGTATATGCCAGCCCAATCCTCCCAGGACTGTCCATCTCCCCTAGGCCCCGGCTGCCTTACCTTATGTCCTGATGTCTGCAGCTGGAGCTCATGTCAGTCTTGATCTTGTGAGAGGGAGAGGAAGAAAGAAGCAGAGCTACTGGCTACAGACTCAATTATCCCCTTTCTCTCCCTCACAGGATGTGATCCCCCCTACCCTTGTGGGAGGCCTCGGTGGTCCCTACGACCAATCATTGGCCAACTACTGTCCTCCCTTGGGACCACCATCTGCTGTTACCCTCCCCCACCACTTCCTGTGTCCAGTGTAGGATAGCCCCAGACAAAATACGGCTGCTGCCAGCTATTGCAGCCTCTGCATTTTTCAGTGTTTTTTTTTTTTTACTTTCTACTTACTCAGACTGCAGTCTACAGGGTCACATTAGATGCTAAAGAGGCAGATGGAGATTTAGGGATGACCTCAGTCAACTCAGGAACTGCCGAGTATAGAGCTGGGAGGCATTAACAAAATAAAACTTACAGAAAGTAAACAAGCCAACACCTTCCTTTGATCATGATGAGCATCTGGTCTGATCAGTTATGAATTCTGACATAATTTCACTACAGGACCACCTGGTTATCAGGGAAAGATCTTATTCAACAAGACAGCCAATGTTTTATGAGGGTGGAACATAAAGTTAATATTAACGGAAGAAACAAAAGGGGTTTCATTTCATTTTTTTAACAGCTACTTTTAAAAAAGTAACCCTTTTAGACTAAGGGGAACCATCTTTTTTATGTAATCATGTCATGAGCATATATGATATTGATTTAATAGTTATCAATGTATACACTCTTCCGGGTTGAAGGTTGCAGGAAAAACAAGATTTTTTTATTATGCTTGAACTCTGACCTCAAGTATAATGGAAAAATATAATCGCATGATGTTAATGCTTTTAGGAGATTTTAATATAAGAACTGGTTCTGTACAGGATGTCTAAGCCACACATTGGCACCTGAAGCACAGGTTTAACGTTCAAATAGGAAGCTCTGTGAATAAAGTATGTTCCAGGTTAGAGAAGACAAATTCTGGTGCTTCTGGGGGTTATGTTATTTTATGTTATGTTACGTTACGTTACGTTACGTTACATTAAAGGGTAGAGAAAGCTGCACACTGTGAGCAGCATATTATGTGTCCTAATTGCTGCATCCACTGTAATTGCCTGCGTTAGCTCGGCAGGTACAGGGGATAAAATATTTCTGTTATGACTCTGGCTGGCAATGCTGCTCCTAACATCTGTGGGAAAAGACCTCAACATTTGTATGCACAAGTCAGTTGATTTTTAACATATATTTTTTTAGTGGCCCCTTCCATTATAGCTACTGAATGTACAGTAACAGTTCCTCTCCTTGGACCGAGACTTTGTCGTGGTGGAGAGGCTTGTGTGTTCCAATGATCCTCAGGGCTATGTCGTCTGGAGTCTCATACTCCTGGCAGGGTCACCTGTGGCGAACAAGCCTGAGGCGAGGTCCCAGACTAAGTGTGGCCCAACCTCCAAATTCCTCAACGGTAGATCAGGCGGAAGAAGATGTTAGGATCCCAACGGCTGTGAAGGAGGAAGGATGAAGGCTGCAACAAAATGAGGATCTCCAGTTGTCTTGGACTCTCCTTGCCACTGGGCACTAGATCTCCTGCTTGTCAAGTTTGTGTGGTTGCTGTAGGCACACCAGCTTCCTCACACTAAAAGGAGTCATGAGCAGGCTTGTACCATGGGAAACAACATCCTGGCAACCAACCTTCCAAGCCCTGCAGTGACAGACTAGTGGTGATGGGGACAGGACCAATGAATCCGGCAGTCTCTAGTCATGAATCTGCACATAGGCAATGATAGTTTGATTGTCATCTGGCACCTGGACTGGGACTGGAGTGCAATTCGGCAGCTGCTACTGTGACTGAGCAGTCCTCTTTAGGATCCCCTCTGCTCACCCCGCATGGGGAAGGGGCTAGAAAAGGTGCCCTAAACCTAGGCTGTCTCACCTTCTCCCGGCTGGATAGCTATGTCCAGCAGGATCACTCTCTCTGTGGTCGAAACTAGAAACCAACAATGATTTTTGCAACATGGAACGTTCGTACTCTAATGGACAACCAGTATAGGGAACGACCAGAAAGAAGAACTGCTATTATCGCCAGGGAACTTGCAAGATGTAACATTGATATTGCTGCCCTAAGTGAGACAAGACAACCAGATAAAGGCCAGTTGAGAGAAGAGGGTGGAGGTTTCACCTTCTTTTGGAAAGGGAAACCTGCTGAAGACAGACACATTCAAGCCACTGGCCTTGCCATCAAGAACAAGCTCATCAACCAGCTTACAGAGCTCCCAATTGGCATCAGTGAATGCCTCATGTCCTTTCATCTTAAGCTCAGGAACAATCAGCATGCCACTGTCATCAGTGCATATGCCCTGACACATAATGCTGATGAGGATGTCAAGGAACAGTTCTACTCCAACCTTGACAGAGTCCTAACCAACACCCCTAAGGAAGACAAGATCATTCTCCTTGGTGACTTCAATGCCAGAGTCGGGCGTGATTCAGATCTCTGGAATGGTATCATCGGGAAGGAGGGGGTAGAAAAGACAAACTCCAATGGAATCCTACTCCTGAACAAATGTGCAGAGCATGGCCTGGTCATCATGAACACCATCTTCAGACAGAGCGACAAGTATAAGACTACTTGGAGACACCCTCAATCCGAGCACTGGCACCTCCTTGTCTACGTCATTGTCAGAACCCGTGATCAAAAGGATGTCTACATCACGAGGGCCATGCGAGGAGTCAATGACTGCTGGACAGACCATTGTCTTGTCAGATCTGTCGTGAGCATCCGGTTCACTCAGAAACATATGAATGCAGCCAAAATCAATGCAAAGAAAATTCAACACCAAGTCTCTTCAAGACCCAGTGGTTCAAGAGGACTTCCAGCAATGTCTCCAAGCAAGGCTGTCTGCCATGCCCGCAGCTGATAACATTGAGAGATACTGGAAGGAGTTCAAGACCGCCATCCACTCAGCATGTGCTGAATCTATTGACTATGTCACCCAGCATCACCAGGACTGGTTTGATGAAAATGATACTGAGATTTAAGATCTGCTCAACCAGAAAAGAAGAGCTCACTGCACATGGCAAGATGACATCTCATGCCAGCAAAAGAAATAGTCATACCAGCAGCTCAAGGCAGAAGCTAAAAGGAAGATACAAGACATCAAATACAAATGGTGGCAAGACAGGGCCAAGGAGATCCAGCTCTATATTGACAAACATGACATGCAGAGCTTCTTCCAGGCTACAAGGGCCATTTATGGTCCAAGCTCTCATGGTCCCACTCTCCTCTGATCTCAAGATGGCTTGACACTCCTAAAGGGTAATGAAGGCATTCAAGCTAGCTGGAAGGAGCATTTTGAGACACTTCTGAACCACGAGTCATCTGTGACAGATGCTACTATCAATTCTTTCCCTCAACACCCTGAAAGAGAATCTCTCGCCAACCCTCCTACCATCAAGGAAGTACGACATGCCATCAAGCTGGCCAAAAACAACAAAGCTGCGGGACCAGATGTCATGCTCGCTGAAGTCTAAAAGGCTGGGGGCGAGGAACTGGTACTGAAGTTCCACAAACTCATTCTCCAAATTTGGAACAATGAGGAGATTCCAGAGGACTTGAGGAATGTCAACACTGTTACCATCTTCCTGAAGGGAGACAAGTCGGTGTGTGGAAATTATCAAGGCATTGCTTTACTCTCCACTGCAGGGGAAAATTCTCGCCCATATTCTTCTGAACTGTCTCCTTCCCATCGCCAAAGAAGTCCTTCCAGAATCTCAGTGTGGATTCAGACCATCTCTCGGGACAACCGACATGATGTTCACAGCCAGGCAGATCCAAGAAAAGTGTCAGGAACAACATCAGGACCTGTACATGGCTTTCATCGACCTGACAAAAGCCTTTGGCTCCATCAATCGTGAAGTCTTGTGGAAGGTGCTAGCCAGATTTGGCTGCCCTACAAAAATTCATCAAGGTCCTGAGGCTTCTGCATGACCAGATGACTGCCAGTGTTCTTTTTAATGGTTCAACGACAGACCCATTCATCATCCAAACTGGGGTCAAGCAGGGGTGTGTCATCACTTCAACCTTGTTCTCTATCTTCCTAGCAGTCATCCTAGTCCTCACCAAAGGCCGCCTTCCACTGGAATTGACGTTGAATACAGAATGGATGGAGGGTTCTTTAATCATGGACGTCTCCTTTCAAAGACCAGAGTTTGCAAGGCATCTGTCATTGACCTCCAGTATGCTGATGACTGTACCATCCTTTCACGCACCAGGAGCGACCTCCAGTCTGTGCTAGATCTCTTTGCGGAAGCTTACTGAAGTCTGGAACTCTCTTAACATCAAGAAGACCAAGGTGCTCTATCAGCCTGCTCAAGGTCTTGTAAATGACCCTCCACAATTCACCATCGAGGGACAGACCCTGGAGACAGTCGAGCACTTCCCTTACCTCAGTAGCCACCTCTCCCTAACAGTGAACATCGACAATGAGATTCAGCACATGATCCATTGCACTAGTACCTCATTTGGGAAACTGCTTCGGCACATCTTCACTGACCGTGACATACGAAAGGACACCAAGATCCAGGTATACAGTTTGGTTATCATCCCTACCCTACTTTATGAATGTGAAACTTGGGTGACTTGCCGACATCATCTAAAGAGCCTGGAGAGGTACCACCAACGATGTCTCTGGAAAATCCTCTGCATCAAGTGGGAAAACCACCACACTAATGTCAGTGTTCTCGCTGAGGCCAATATCATCAGCACTGAGGCAATGATCCTGACATCAATTCTGCTGGACTAGACACTGTGTACGGATGCCCGACTCTTGACTCCCCAAATGTTGTACTCCCAGCTCAGTCACAGCCAGAGATCCCATGGTGGTCAAAGGAAACAGTCCAAAGATGCACTGAAGGCATATCTCAAGAAAACAGATATGGGCATCATGAGCTGGGAGGAGCTGGCCACCAACTGATATCAATGGCACCAGAACCTCCATCAATGGGGGTCTGCTTCGAAGAGAAATGCCTTGCCCTCAAAGCCAAAAAGAGAGCATAGGAAGGAAAGGGAAAGAAACTCCAGCCAGCGGGCAGCTCTCCCACATGGAAACATCTGCAATTTCTGCAGATGAATCTGTGTCTCTAGGATTAGATTACTGAGCCACCTCAGGACCCATCAGTGACCCATGGTAGAGATCATCCTCAAATTGAGGGATCACGGACGCCGCTGACAGTAACAATAGTGTGAATGGATACAGGTCAAGTAATTCTTCTTCTTCCATGGCTGGGGGGTCTCTTTTGGACTTTGCCACTAAGTTTAATAGTAGAGTGACACTTCAGGTAGTCTTTGATGGATTAAGTAGACACTTCAGCAAATACCTATGCACATTTTTTACATGAAAAAGGCCACATGCTGACACCTGTGCATTACACACTTCCCTCACAAAAGTAAGGTAAACCCACCACCCTCTGCATTATGACTCCCTCCCTCTTTCCGAATGAAGTTAAAATAACAAGCATTTGTCAATGCCGAATGTTTGCTTGCTGGCTTTGGCATTGGTAGTGTAGGAGTTAGAAAGATGTATAATAAGAATGGCAGTGAAGTACTGAACTAAAGCCAACCCCACCACCACCCTGGAGAGACTGACAGGCACTGGGGTGTGCCTTTGGGTCATCAGGCATAACGGCCATGCCATTTCTTCACACTCTACCCTGCAGACACTGACAAGTGTCACAATGTGCCTTGGAGTCTTTGGGTCTTATTCTCACTCCATTCCATAAGAAATACAGTGAGATGGGTGCAGTATAGGAGAATGGGGTGAACTTTGGGGCCAAATAGTCCAAGGCACTCCTCGATGCCTGTCACTGGCTGCAGGGTGTGGGTGTGGGTGGAATGGCAGGAGTATTACAGGTGACAATCCCAAGTCACACCCCTCATGCCTGTCAGTCTCTACAGGGTGGGGTGTTATGGTCGGAAACCCGAACATCCCAGGAGTTCGTTGGTATTTTCACTCCAAATTTTAAACATGTTTTTTTTTTGTGACCCTCACCTCGTGAACAGTGGCAATATCAGTTCATATAGCGGAAAGCTGATTTTGCACAGTGATTACACCATTTGGCACCACTGGTGTGAAAACATATTTCAAACAGGATGTGAAAAACAACAGTTGTACTATTCATGGGGAGGTATAAAACATGGCAATGTTGAAAATCTGGAGTGAAAATATAAAAAAGTTGGTGAAGTTACGAACGCGCGTAGAAACTGCACAACGCACACCTGTAATGTAATTAGTTTGGGGATTTTTTACAGCAGATTGTCAACACAGACATTTTGGGACCTCCACTCCTGAACAGTGTCACTGTGATTTTCTTAATCTGTCCTGAACACTGATTTCCCACAGCGACCACGCATTTCTATGCTGGAAGTGCGAAAACACATTTCAGTCAGGGTGCGAAAAATGACAGCTGTACTGTTCATAACAAGGTGTTGTAAAATGCCAGTGTTGAGAATCTGGACTGAAAATATTACAAATTCGTGAACTTACAAGGGTACGCGGAAACTGCTCATTACACGCTTGTAACACAGTCATTTTATGGACTTTTGTCACCAAATTTTCAACATAGCCATTTTAGGACCTCTGCTCATGAACCGTGTTACCGTGATTTTCTTAATCTGTCCCAAACATTGATTTCACACACCGATTGTGCCATTGTGCACTACATAAACAGAAACACATTTTGGGTGAAATGTGAAAAATGACAGATGTACTACTCATAAGGAAGTGTGGTAAAATAGCAATGTTGAAAATCTGGAGTGAAAATATTAAAAATTTGCAAACTTATGAGTGTGCATAGGAACTGCACAACGCACACTAATAAAACAGTAATTGTTGGGAATTTATTCACCAAATTTTCAACATCGAGTTTTTGGGTGCCTACCTCATGAACTGTGACACTGTTGTTTTGTAACTTTGTCCTGAAAGGTGGTTCCACTCAGTGACTGTGAACTCACCTTGTGGGACTAAATAAAATGAAAGTGCCAGAATTCATGAGGTGGGGACACAAGAACCCCATGTTGAAAATTTGGTGAAACAATTCTCAAAGTTGAAAAAACCCTATTTATTCCATTATACAGCTTACCGGCATTTCCTCAGTTAGCAGTCGGTTTGAAGAGTGCAGACGTGTTCCTGGTCCACTGAAGATAGTTGCGCAGGACACTGGAGGTAAGTATGGGATGAGGTGGGGGTGGGGAGGCAGGGTGAGCAGGGGTGGGTGCGGTGGGGAGGGGCAAGACAATCAATGAGAGACCGTTTTGTTTTTAGGTCTTTTTTCTTTTAGGAAGAAGAGTGGGATTTTGCCATGCTGGGGTGGGCTCCCAGCATGGCAGTTGGAACTTTTGTTTTTGGGGGGGGCAGTGGAACTGATGGGGGATTGGGCACCACCATTGGCCATACAGAAGTTTGCCTCACTGGGGTGGGCTTCCAGCGTGACACCTGGAAGAGTGTTTGGGAGGGCCAGCAGACAGACATTTGCCACGCTGGGGTGGGCTCCCAGTGTAGCACCTGGAAGTGTGTTGGGGGGCACTGAGCCGACGGTGGATTCAGCACCCTCGTAGGCTGTACGGAGGAGCACATGAGCACGCTGGGGTGGGCTCCCAGCATGCACCTATATGTTCGGGAAGGGGGACTGTCTATGATAGACAGTTCAGATGCAGTGCCGATGTAGGCAATTTGCATACAGCTGACAACATTATGCAGATTGTCTGCTGTGTTTTCCTTTCAACTGTACGCCACTGCATCTGAATGGCTGTCATAGACAGCTTGGACATTCATTAGCACAGTGCAGCCATGCCTGCAAAAGGTAGTAGGGTATTGGAAGTGGGGGATGCACACCTACAAATTCTCGTATGGTGGCACTACGTTTTTTGCATATGCGTGCAAGCAAACGTAAAAGTCACCCCCAGACTCTCAGTAAGTAAGAGACACTTACGGAGTTGACTGACCTCATCCTAACCTTTTCTATGAACCTGGCCCTCCCACTCACTCAGCATCCACCACTCCATCCCCAGTCCCATTTATTGAGCAGTAATTGTAGGAAAAACAAATAGACCCATGGTAGCAACTGCCAGCAACAACAGTCCTGACCACCTATCTGCATGCCTTGCTTGAAACGTACCTTTCCCATTAATTTCAATGGGAAAGTTCAGTAAAATTCCCCAAATGTGTTTTTATATATAATTCATACAGTTTTTTTCTTTAATATTTTTACCTCATTTTATTTCCTATTGAGTGCTTTCTTTCTTCCACCATCATGAACCCTATGAATGTCAACTTCAAAACCAACCCAAAAGTGGGTGTTCACTGTGTATGTGGCAAACACCCATTTGGGGACAATTTGATTAAAAGCTAACAGTCACGGGGTAATGAGGGTTAAAAAAAGCACTTGAGAAAAAAAAATAAGATAAAATATTTTAAAAAAATGATCAATGATAAAAAAAAAAGGACATTTTATTGACGTACAACTTTACTGCACAGTCTCATTGTTGAAATGAATGGAAGAGGGATATTTAAAGCAAGACAGACTGGTAGGAACAAGGTTATTTTTTAATTTTTTTAACCAGGAGAGACACACTAAGCTGAAAGCTTGTTTACAGTTGCAACCTGGAAGCACAAGAAAGTTAAGTGACGTGCTCAGGGTCACACAGTATGCAAGTGGGGGCTGTGGGATTCAAACCCAGGTCTCCAGGTTTGCAGCTCAGAGCCTTAAGCCACTGCACAATACTGCCTCCTTCAGGTTAAGGTTGTTGTTGCCTGGCTGCCACCATCGGGTGATTTTGGTGACAGAGGTTCTGACTAGGTGGGGTGTTTAAAGACTAATGAGTACCAACTTAGCTCCTGAAAGCAATAGTTTGCTGGATTTGTACCCTGCATTTGTTGGAAATTCCTAAGGCACTGGTGTACTAGCCAGCTGTTTTCCATGCTTTGTTGTTAGACAGTGCAATTTAGGAGAATCCAACCCCCACTGGAATGAGTAACACATGAAAAAAAAAAAAACACCAGCAGTACAGAAAGGAACCCCAAGCTACTGTGCCATAAATGCAGGGATGGGATTATTAGCATGTAGTGGGGCTTGGCTTACTTCTGAAGAATACTTGAAATAGAACTAACTGGACACAATAAATCATTCTGGGACAGAGGTCAGGTCAGAGTGAAATAATTATAGTGCCAGAAGCAAATGATTTGATACCTTTTAATGGACCAAAATAGATGTAACAACAAGAACAAAGTGTTCTAGCTTTTCGACCAACCAGTCCTTCTTCAGAAGCTAATGGCAGTTGTTTAGAAAAAGCAATACTTTGAACAGCTAGATCATGCAGAAAAAACAGAAAAATTCCCCATTGGTTTAAAATACTCATTCAAAAAAATACAGATGATGATACCAGAGAAGTCCCCCTCTCACATGCGCACATGTGCTAGCACACGCACACACATACACACACACACACTGCATTGCAGTTGCTAATGTTCAGTCAGAAGGAGTTGGTTGAAAGCCTGAAACAGGACTGGATTCAGTGGGGTTTTTTTTTTGCATTCTACTTACTCAGACTCGAGTCTACATGGTCACACTAGATGCTAAAGAGGCAGATGAAGATTTAGGGCTGACCTCAGTCAACTCAGGAACTCCCAAGTATAAAGTGGAGAGGCATTTACAAAATAAAAATACATCTTAAAGAAAGCAAACAAACCAACACCTTCCATACATCATGATGAGCATCTGGTTCAATCGGTTATGAATTCTGATATCATTTCACTACAGGACCACCTGGTTAATATTAATGGAAAAAACAAAAGGGGTTTCATTTCATTTTTATGTTGATTGCGTGCAGCGGAAGAAACATATTGAGACAGCTTGCTGAGAAGCTGGCTGTGGAGGCACGGCACTGTTGTGGCCAATGCCCCCACAGCCTGCAAAGGCTTTTCCTGCTTCCTTCAATGCCGTTGCATGCTGCTGGTGACAGCAGTTTGGAGCGATTGCACCAAGTTAGTGAAAATTTACGCGCTGCAATCAGGGGCCCTGCTCATTGCAGCGCCAGTCATCCATTGCAATGAGGGAATGCACCCATCATTGTGGGGCAGGATATAGAAGTTTGATTTTGTTTAGAATGGCGGCGGCTTGCCGCCATGTTCACAAACAATATCACGCCCCCACCATGTTTATTTTCCAGACAACGGGGCCCCACCCCATCGGGCTTCGGAGCCTCAGAGTTTGTTGCTGACGGTGAAGCCCACTCCCCGGCCAGCATTCGGTAACCAACCCTCCCCACTTATATTCCTGCCAACGGGGTGCCCAATCCCCATCGGCATAATAATCCCCCCCTTTGTGTGCCGACGGGGGTGCCCAATCCCCCATCGCCTACTGCTGCCCCCCAAAAAAGCCTCTAGTGACACACTGAGAGCCCATGCCAGCATGCCACATGTCCCTGTAAAGGTGAAAACGTTCCCGCAACATCTTTTTATTTTTTTTCTCCTGCAAAATAGGAAACGGTCCCTTGTAATCTCCCAGCCCCCTACCCATAACCCGCAACCACCCACTGCGCACACTGCCTCCCCACAACCCCCTCACCCCATACTTACCTCCGGAGCTCGGCGTGATGATCTTCGCTGGACCGGGAACACGTCTGCACTCTTCAAAGCCGATCGTGAACTGAGGAAATGCCAGTAAGCTGTATAATGGAATAAATATGTTTTTTTCAACTTTGATGCATATCTCAGGCATTTTTGGGAATTTTTTCACCAAATTTTCCACATGGGTTTTTTGGGAACCCTCCTCATGAATTCTTGAACTGTCATGGCATTAATTGGCTCTGAAAGGTGGTTTTGCGGTCACTGTGCGGAATCACCTTTCAGGGCTGATTAATGAAACGACAGTGACATTGTTCATGAGGTGGGCTCTCAAAAAGCCTATGTTGCAAATTTGGTGGAAAAAAATCTAAAAAATGACTGTTTTATGAGCGTGAATTGCGCAGTTGCTACGCACGCTCGTAACTTCGTGAATCTGCAATATTTTCACGCTAGATTTTCAACATTGGCATTTTGTCACACCTCCTTGTGAACAGTACAGCTGTCATTGTTCACATCCTGGCGGAAATGTGTTTTTGCACTTCCGGCTCAGAATAGTGCGATTGCTGTGGGAAATCAGTGTTCAAGACAGATTAAGATAATGACAGTGACACTGTTCATGAATAGAGGTCATGAAATGGCTGTGTTGAAAATTTGGTAACGATACTCATAAAATGACTGTGTTACGAGCGTGCATTGCACCGTTTTCACGCACGCTTGTAACTTCACAAATTTATATTTTCACTCCAGATTTCCAACATTCCCATTTTTCCACACCTAATTATGAAGTGACATTGTTCATGGGCAGAGGTCCTAAAATGCCTATGTTGAAAATTTGGTGCTGAAACTCCATAACATGACTCTGTTACAAGTGTGCGTTGAACTGTTTCCACGCACCCTAGTAACTTCCAATTTTGTAATATTTTCACACCACATTTTCAACAGTGCCATTTTTCCACACCTCCTTATGAACAGTACAGCTGCCATTTTTCACATCCTGGCTAAAATATGTTTTTGCACTCCTGCCATGGAATAGCATGGTCACTGTGGGAAATCACTGTTTAGGACACATTAAGATCGAACGAGTGAGGGGGGGAGTGGCCGAGCTCAACTGAGCTCTGTTGGGACTGCTGTGGATTTGTTTTTTGGTAGAGAAAGGGCCCAATGCAAGAGCACAGTACAAAAGGGCAGCCTGCAGCACTGGGAGAAACAGAAAAAGAGAGCAAGTGTCGGAGGGGGAGTACGCAAACTCACTGGAGCGCTGTCAGGGCTGCAGAGGATTTCTTTGTGGGCAGAAAAAGGCATCAATGCAGGCAGGGACCCAGTACAAAAGGCCAGCCTGCAGCAGTGGGAGAAACAGTACAAGCGAGTGAGACAGGGAGACTGAGTGAGCTCAGCAGACCTCTATCAGGACTGCTGCAGATTTCTTTGTGGGCAGAAAAAGGTGCCAATGCAGGCAGGAGTCCCGTAAAAAAGGGTCGCTTGCAGCACCAGGACAAACAGAATGAGCACGTGAGAGAGGGAGACTAAGTGACCTCAATGGAGCTCTGTCAGGACAGCTGCAGATTTGTTTGTGGACAGACAAAGGTGCCAACGCAGCCAGGAGCCCCATTCACAAGTGCAGGTTGCAGCGTCAAGAGAAACAGAATGCGTGAGTGACAGAGCGGTAGTGAGTGAGCTCAACGAAGCTCTATTGTGACTGCTGCGGATTTCTTTGTGGACAGAAAATGCGGCAACGCAGGCAGAAGCTCAGTACAACAGGCCAGCTTGCAGCTCGGGCCGAAACGGAATGAGTGAGTGAGAGAGCTCAATGGAGCTGTGTCGGGACTGCTTCAGATTTCTTTCTTGCCAGAATAAGCCACCAATGCAGGCAGGAGCCCAGTACAAAAGGGCAGCCTGCAGCTGCAAGAGACACAGACCGAGCGAGTGAGAGGGGGGAGTGAGTGAGCTCAATGTAGCTCTGTTGGGACTGCTGCAGATTTGTTTGTGGGCAGAGAAAAGCAGCAATACATGCAGGGGCCCAGTACAAAAGGGCAACCTGCAGTGGCGGGGAAACCAGAATGAGTGAGTGAGAGAGGGGGACTGAGTGAGCTCAATGGAGCTCTATTGTAGCTGTGGAAAATTTCTTTGTGGGCAGAAGAAGGCGGCAATGCAGGCAGGAGCCCAATAGACAAGGGCAGCCTGCAGCACCGGCAGAAACGGACTGGGTGAGTGACAGAAGGGGAGTAAGAGAGCTCAACAGAGCTTTGTCAGGACTGCTGCAGATTTCTTTCTGGGCAGAAAAAGACACCAACAGAGGCAGGAGCCCAATATAAAAGGGCAGCCTGCAGCGCCATGAGAAACAGAATGAGTGAGTGACACAGGGGGAGTGAGCGACCTCAGCGGAACTCTGTTGGGACAGTTATGGATTTCTTTGTGGGCAGAAAAAGGTGCAAATGCAGGCAAGAGCCCAGTACAAGAGGGCAGCCTGCAGTGCCAAGAGAAACACAATGAGCGAGTAAGAAAGAGAGAGTGAGTGAGCTCAATGGAGCTCTATCGTGACTGCTGCGGATTTCTTTGTTGGTAGAAAAAGGAGGCAATGCAGGCAGTAGCCCAGTACAAAAGGCCAGCCTTCAGCCCTGGCAGAAATTGAATGAGTGAGTGAGAGAGGGGGAGTCTGCAGGCTCCACAGATCTGTGTTGGGACTGCTGCAGATTTTTTTGTGGGCAGAAAAAGCTACTAACAGAGGCAGGAACCCAGTACGAAAGGGCAGCCTGCAGCGCCATGAGAAACAGAATGAGCGAGTGAGAGAGGGGGAATGAGCCACCTCAATGGAACTCTGTTGGGACAGCTGCAGATTTCTTAGTGGCCAGAACAAGGTACCAACACAGGCAGGAGCCCAGTACAAAACAGAAGCCTGCTGCACCGGGAGAAACAGACTGTGCTTGTGACACAGGGCCAGTGAGCGAGCTCAACAGATCAACGCAATCAATATTCGGCATTGACAAAAGCTTGTTTTAACAGCTACTTTAAAACAAGCATTTGTCAATGCTGAAAGTTGATTGCATTGGTCCGTTGAGCTTGCTCACTGTCCCTTCGTCACTCACTCATTCTGTTTCTCCCGGTGCTGCAGGCTACTCTTTTGTACTGTGCTCCTGCCTGCGTTGGCACCTTTTCCTGCACATAAAGAAATCCACAGCTGTCCCAACAGAGCTCCGTTGAGGTGGCTGACTTCCCCTGTCTCACTCGCTCATTCTTTTTCTCCTGGCACTGTAGGCTGCCCTTTTGTACTGGGCTCCTGCCTCTGTTGGTGACTTTTTCTGCCCACAAAGAAATCATAGATACATAGATACATAGACAGTGTCAGCAGATAAGGGCCTATGGCCCACCCAGTCTGTCCATTTGAGCTTGTAAGTTCAGTTTATGTTTTCCTAGAGGTCTGTTGCCCCTTACCCCTGACCTCCAGAATTCCTTTATGTCTATACTATGCTTTCTTAAATCCCGTGATTGTTTCAGCCCCCACCATTTCCTCTGGCAGGGTGTTCCACTTTTCCACCACCCGTTCTGTGAAGAAATTCTTCCTCACGTTTACTCTGAATCGTCCTCCCTCCAACTTCATCCCATGCCCTCTAGTCCTGGAACATCTTTTCACTTAAAAATAGTGTATTCCTGCACCCTGTTCCTCCCTGTAAGATACTTGTATGTCTCTATCACATCCCCTCTCTCCCTCCTCTCCTTCAGGGAGTACATGTTCAGTTCCTTCAACCTGTCTTCATAGGACTTGTGATGCAATCCATGCACCATCTTTGTTGCCCTCCTCTGAACCTTCTCTACCCTGTCTATGTCCTTACGTAGGTATGGTCTCTAGAACTGTACACTGTACTCCAGGTGGGGCCTCACTAGTTTCTTGTATAGTGGAATTATGACCTCTCTTTTCCTGCTGGTGATGCCCCTGCCTATACATCCCAGCATCCTATTTGCTTTACCTGCTACCTTGTCACACTGTTTCCCTACCTTGAGGTCATCAGAGATGATAACCCCAAGATCCCTTTCCTGCTTGGTGCATGCTATATCCTCACCCCCCAACTGATATGTTGTGCCAGGGTTTTTGTGCCCCATATGCTTTATCTTGCACTTCTTTGCATTGAATTTTAACTGCCAAACCCCTGACCATTCTTCAAGTTTCTGCAGGTCCCCTTCTCATTCTGTCTACACCCTCTGGTGTGTCTACTCTGTTACAGAACTTTGTGTCATCAGCGAACAGTGAAATTCTGCCTTCTAGGTCCTGAATAGGACCGGTCCCAGCACTGATCTCTGTGGTACCCCACTGGTCACTCTTCCCTCTGTGGAGTGACAGCCATTTACCACCACCCTCTGTGTCCTGCCACCCAGTCAGTTACCTACCCACCACACTACTGTCCTGCCCACACCCATATTCCCCAGTTTGTGTAATAGTCTTCTATGTGGCACAGTGTCAAAGGCCTTGCTGAAGTCCAGATAGGCCATGTCCACTGCCCTCCCCTGATCCACCTCCCTAGTCACCCAGTCAAAAAACTCAACGAGGTTGGTCTGACATGACCTCCCCCTGGTGAAACCATGCTGCCTTGGGTCCTGTAGTCCATTAACAACCAGATGTTCCACCAATCTCTCCTTCAGTAGTGCTTCCATGATCTTCCCAACTACCGAGGTGAGGCTATCTGGTCTGTAGTTCCCTGCTACCTCATTGTTCCCACTTTTGTATAAGGGGACTACATCTGCTGTCCTCCAGTCTTTGGGTACCTCCCCTGTTTCCAGTGATTGGCTAAACAGAATAGCCAGAGGTTCAGCCAACACCTCTCTTAGTTCTTTAAGGACCCTGGGGTGCACCCCATCTGGCCCCATTGCTTTATCAACTCTTATTACTTCCAGTTCCTTCAGGACCCTTTCTCGAGTAAAGGGACTTGTGTCCATTTCTGCACCATTCTCACCCATTGTACTCCCTTCAGACCCATTACCCTCCTCTTCCTCAGCAAAGACTGAGCAGAAATACCTGTTCAATATGTCAGCTTTACTGTTGTCATCCTCCACGCGCCCCCATCCTCCCCCTTCAGTCTCACTATCCTCCCTTTGCCTTTCTTTTTCACTTATGTACCTGTAAAAGGTTTTGTCCCTCTACCCACTGATTTTGCAATGTGTTCTTCTGTCTGAGCTTGGCCCTTACTGACCTCCCTACCTCCCTTTGCGTCTCCTGGTACTTCTCCTACCCCTTCTGCCTGTGTCTTTTTGTATTGCCTGAACTGCAATCTTTTGGCTTTCACTTTCTTATACCTCTTTGAAAACCATAATGGTCTCTTCCTTTTCCTCTTGCAAACCTGCTTAATACATAATTCTGTTGTTCTTGTAATCCCATTTTAAATACTGCCCACTGTTCCTTAACCCCTGATTCCTGTCCCATTCCCTTAATGCCTCTTTTCAAGTATCTCCCCATTTTCCCAAAGTCTGCCCCCTAAAATCCAGGATACGTGTTTTGTGTGGTTTGGTTCTGCTCTTTCTGTGATTTCAAACAACAATGACTGGTGGTCACTGTTCCCCAGGTGCACCCCCACTGTTACCCCATCACACTGTCCCTGTTTCAGGGCACAAGGTCCAGTATTGCCTTCTGCCGAGTTGGTTCCATGACTAGTTGCTTGAGAAAGGCACCTGAAGGGAGTCCAGGATAAATCTGTTCTAGTTGATGCTGCTGGGATGCTCCAGTCCACGTCTGGAATATGAAGTCTCCAACCAGTACTACCCTCATTTTGTCTGCCATCCTTGGATGGCTAGCATCAGCTCCCTATCTGTTTCTTCCTCCTGGGCTGGTGGTCTATAGACACACCTGTGTGGATGGCTGTCCCCATTTTCCTTTCCAGCTTAATCCACAGTATATCTCCCCCATTTTGTTCCTCCTGGATCTCTGTGGCCCTTATGTAATTTTTCACATACAGTGCCACTCCTCCTCCCTTCCTGCCTGCTCTGTCTCTTCTGAACATGTTGTAGCCAGGTATGGCAATCTCCCAGTCGTGGTTATCATTACATCAGGTTTCAGTGATGGCCACAATGTCCAGGTCTGACTGCACCATGACAGCCTCCAGATCTTCCATCGTGTTGCTAAGGCTCCTGGCATTTGCACACATGGCTTTCCATGATTTGACCTCCCTAGACTGTTTCACTGTTCTACTCCAGCCCCTTCCTTGGTTGTCCTTTATCCCTGGTTCTCCTTGCTGTCTGCCCTTCTGCTGAATTTGGCCCCTTTTCTGCCTATCCACTTCTTGGGCACTAATCTCCATCTTTTGAACTCTGCTTTGCAGAGATAGCCACTCCTCTGGTTCACTGGTTCCACTGCTAGCTGTGGGGTGAGCAAGTAGGTACTCTCCTTGCTGGCCTGCCACCCCCCTTTGATAGTTTAAATGCTTGTCATTGTAGCATTTAAACTTATCATTGAGTGCTTGGATTCCCCTCCAGGATGGATGCAGGCTGTCAGGCTTGAACAAACCTCCATCCCTCCAGGTGGGTCCCCAGTCACCAATGAATCCAAACCTTTCTCACAGCACCAGTTCTTCAACCATGAGTTAAAGTTCCTGGTGCATGCACTCCAATGTTCTCCCTTGCCTCTCGCAGGTAGTACTTCTGAGAAAGTGACAGAAGTAGCTACTTGCTTGAGGCTCCTCCCCAATTTCCTAAACTCTTTCTGAACTTCCTTTGGCTGCCCATTTGCCAGGTCATTAGTACCTAGGTGGATAATGACATCCAGCTCACCCTCCCATCTTGCCTTCCCAGTGATCCCCAGGATCTTCCTTCCATCCTTTCATGCCATGGCCCCTGGTAAGCACCTCATCTCCCTGTCCTCCCTCTCCTGTGTTCCTAGCTGGATCCCTCTTATAATGGAGTCCCCCACCAGGATTCACTTCCTCCTCCTCTGGGGTCCACTGCTTTCCCCGCTGAGGTCACCTCCTTGGCTAACCTCCATATCCTTTCCTTCCACTTCTCTGGGTACCTCTATTTGGTTGTCCCTATTTGCCAGTGTGGCATATGAGTTTTTGAGTGGAATAGGATCTGGGATGTGCCTCTGCCTGACCGCTCTAACCCTCCCTGAGCCCACTGTCATCCAAGTGCTCCTCGTTCTCAGCATCCTTTGAGGCAGTTGCATTGGACTGGGTGTTCTCTGGATAGAGGTGATGGTGCTCCTGACCCAGTTTACTTCTGCTCTGAGTCTGGCTACCTCATCCCACAGTAGAGATGCATGCAGATAGGGCAGCACCTCAGTGTCCAGAAGGTCTGCCTGAATATGGCTGCCCCACAGCCACTGCACTGCACCACTCCTCACATTATACTGCAATTATACTGCTATTCCACTACTTGTCTGCTACTGAAGCTCTCCTAGTTTCCTTTTTTTTAATTTACTGTCCTAAAAATCCTGCCACTGATCCTCAGATAATTTTCTTTAAAAAAAAAAAAAAAAGAGAAAAGAAACCAATAAATAAATAAATGAGTCAAAACACTTGCCATGCTGAGGGTAGGCTTCTTCCCCCTTATGCCCCTCCTACTTCACATCCCTTACTATACCCTGTGTTTAGCTTCTGTCAATCAGATTTAACAGGGCATATAATTAAGAGTTGGGGGAAGGGGAGGGAGGGGGAAAAATTTGCAGCAATTAAAGACAGCACAGAAATACACCACCACTACGTTTTAAATTTTCAACAGTCAAAAAACAATTCTAAGTAAAGACAACAAAGAAAGTACAGTGTCACTAAAAGCCCACAATCTAAGTTTAAAAGAAAAGTAGCAATTGTCAGTTACTCTAAAGCACTGAATTGAATATGTTTCCTTCTTTCCCCTTCTGGCTTCTTCTGCAGCAGTCCTGACACAGGTCAGTTGAGCCTGCTCACTCCCCTTCTCTCACTCACTCATTCCATTTTTGCTGGTGCTGCAGGCTGCCCTTTTGTACTGGGCTCCTCTCTGCATTGCTGCCTTTTTCTGCCCACAAAGAAATCTGCAGCAGTCACGATAGAGCTCCATTGAGCTTGCTCACTCCCACTCTCTCACTCGCTCATTCTTTCTCCCACTGCTGCAGGCTGCCCTTTTGTACTAGGCCCCTGTGTGCGTTGCTGCCTTTTTCTGCCCACAAAGAAATCTGCAGCAGTCCCAACAGAGCTCCGTTGAGCTCACTCCCCCTCCCTCACTTGCTCGTTCGGTGTTTCCCGGCGCTGCAGGCTGCCCTTTTGTACTGGGCTCCTACCTGCATTGGTGGCTTTTTCTGCCCACAAAGAAATCTGCAGCAGTCCCGACACAGCTCCGTTGAGCTCGATCAATCCCCCCCTCACTCGCTCTTTGTGTTTCTCCCAGCGCTGCAGGCTGCCTTTTTGTACTGGGCTCCTGCCTGTATTGGCACCTTTTTCTGCCCACAAAGAAATCTGCAGCTGTCCCAACAGAGCTCCGTTGAGGTCGCTCACTCCCCCATCTCACTCGCTCATTTTGTTTCTCCTGGTGCTGCAGGCTGCCCTTTTGTACTGGGCTCCTGCCTCTGTTGGCTCCATTTTCTGCCCAGAAAGAAATCTGCAGTCCCGACACAGCTCTGTTGAGATCGCTGACTCCCCCTCTCTCACTCACTCATTCCGTTTTTGCATTGCTGCAGGCTGCCCTTTTGTACTGGGCTCCTCTCTGCATTGCTGCCTTTTTCTGCCCACAAAGAAATCTGCAGCAGTCATGATAGCGCTCCGTTGAGCTTGCTCACTCCCCCTCTCTCACTTAATCATTCTGTTTCTTCCGCCACTGAAGGCTGCCCTTTTGTATTGGGCCCCAGCATGTATTGCTGCCTTTTTCTGCCCATAAAGAAATCCACAGCAGTCCCAACAGAGCTCCGTTAAACTCGCTCACTTCCCCTCCCTCACTCGCTTGTTCTGTGTCTCCTGGCACTGCAGGCTGCCCTTTTGTACTGGGGGTCCTTCCTGCATTGGCAGCTTTTTGTGCCCACAAAGAAATTTGCAGCAGTCCCAGCACAGCTCCGTTGAGCTCGCTCACTCCCCCGCTCTCACTCGCTTGTTCCATTTCTGCTGGTGCTGCAGGCTGGCCTTTTGTACTGGGCTCCTGCCTGCATTGTCACCTTTTTATGCCCACAAAGAAATCTGTAGCAATCCTGACAGAGCTCCTTTAAGGTCACTGTCTTCCCCTGTCTCACTCACTCATTCTGTTTCTCCTGGCACTGCAGGCTGCCCTTTTGTACTGGGCTCCTGCCTCTGTTGGCACCTTTTTCTGCCCACAAAAAAATCTGCAGCAGTCCTAACAGAGCTCTGTTGACCTCGCTCACTCCCCCTCTCTCACTCACTCACTCACTCATTCCATTTCTGCCGGTGCTGCAGGCTGCCCTTCTGTACTGGGCTCCTGCCTGCATTGCCGCCCTTTTCTGCCCACAAAGAAATCCAGAGCAGTCCCAACAGACCTCTGTTGAGCTCACTCGCCCTCCCTCACTCACTTGTTTTGTGTCTCCCGGTGCTGCAGGTTGCCCTTTTGTACTCGGCTCCTGCCTGCATTGGTGCCTTTTTCTGTCCACAATGAAATCTACAGCAGTCCCAGCAGAGCTCAGTTGAGCTCAGTCACTCTCCCTCTCTCACTCGCTTGATCTTAATCTGTCCCAAGCACTGATTTCTGACAGCGACTTCGGTGTTTTGCGCCGGAGGTGCAAAAACACATTTCAACCAGGATGTGAAAAATGACAGCTGTACTGTTCATAAGGAGGTATGAAAAAATGCCAGTGTTGAAAATCTGGCATGAAAATATTACTAATTTGCGAAGTTACAAGGCTGCGTGGAAACTGCACAACGCACGCTTGTAACACAGTCATTTTATGGAGTTTCATCACAAAAATTTCAACATAGGCATTTTAGGACCTCTGGTCATTAACAGTGTCATTGTGATTTTCTTAATGTGTCCCAAACACTGACTTCCCACAGCTACCGCGCTATTGTGCGCTGGAAGAGCGAAGACACATTTTGGTCAGGATGTGAAAAATGACAGCTGCACTGTTCATAAGGAGGTGTGGAAAAATGGCAATATTGAAAATCTGGAGTGAAAATATTGCAGAGTTGCAAAGGTACGAGAGTGCGTGGAAACTGCACAATGCACACTTGTAACACACTCATTTTATGGACTTTCATCACCAAATTTTTAACACAGGCATTTTAGGACCTCTGCTAATGAACAGTGTCACTGTCATTTTCATAATATGTCCCAAACATGGATTTCCCATGATGACTGCACTATTCAGTGCCGGATCTGTGAAAACACATTTTGGCCAGGATGTGAAAAATGACAGTTGTACTGTTCATAAGGAGGTGCAGAACAATGACAATGCTGAAAATCTGGAGTGAAAATATTGCAAATTTGCGAAGTTACGTGTGTGTGTAGCAACTGCGCAAATGCACGCTCATAAAATGGTAATTTCTTGGATTTTTTTCCACCAAATTTGCAACATAGACATTTTGTGAGCCCACCTCATGATCACTGGCACTGTCGTTTCAGTAATTGGTTCCAAAAGGTGATTCCGCACAGTGACAGCGAAATCACCTTTTGGGACTGACTAATGCCATGACAGTGCCGGAATTCACGAGGAGGGGTCCCAAAAACCCCATATTGAAACTTTGGTGCCAAAATTCCCCAAAATGCCTGAGATATGCATCAAAGTTGAAAAAAAAATGTATGTCATTATACAGCTTACTTGCATTTCCTCAGTTCATAGTTGGCTCTGAAGAGTGCAGACTTGTTCCCGGTCCACCAAAGATTGTCACACTGGGCTCCGGAGATAAGTATGGGGTGAGGGGGGGTGTGGGGAGGCAGTGTGCACAGAGGGTGGGGGCGGGTTACTGGAGGGGGCAGGGAGACTGTGAGGGACCATTTTCTCTTTTGTACAGGTTAAAAACCAAAAAAAACATAGCAGGATGTTTTTTTCTTTACAGAGGCATATGGCATGCTGGGGTGGCTCCCAGTGTGTCAACGGAATTTTTTGGGGGGGCAGCTGTAGCCAACGGGGGATTGAGCACCCCCATCAGCACAAAAGGGGGGTTGCAAGAGCCGAGGGGGATTGGGCACCCCCTTGGCACAAATCTAGCATTTTTTGTAGGGGGGCATTATGATGATGGGGAGTGGGCTCCCCCATTGGCAAATCAAACTGGGAGGTGACATAAGCCAACAGGAAGGGGTTCCCCCATCGGCAAACAAAAACTATTCTGGGGGGGGACATGCTGCCGAGGGGGATTGGGCACCCCCCCCGGCAGTGGAGGTTAATTAATATTGTTTGTGAACATGGCGGCAAGCTGCTGCCATGTTCACAAAAAATATTACACTTGGTAATGTTCCACCCAGCAATGATGGGTTGTTCCCTATTGCAGCAGAATGGCTCACGCTGCAAGGACAAGGCGACCCCTAATTGCAGCAGCTGAAACATTTCAAGGTGATGGCATGCTGGCTGAACTAGCGTCAGCAGTAGAGTGCCACAGCATTGGGGAAAGGGGGCCAAACCTTTAAAGGCTGTGGGGCATTGGCCACAACAGTGCCGCGCCTCCACAACCTGCTTCTGGCAAGCTGCCGCAATATGTTTTTTGCGCATGCATGCAATCGACATAAAAAGTAACACTTTTAGACTTAGGAGTGCCATCTTTTTTATGTAATCATGTCACGAGCATAGATGATACTGATTTAATAGTTATCAATGTATACACTCTGCCTGCTTGAAGATTGCAAGAAGAACAGGATGTTTCTTTTTAGTATGCTTGAACTCTGACATCAAGTATAATGGAAAAATATAATGGCATGATGTTGATGCTTTTAGGAGGTTTTAATACAAGAACTGGTTCTGTACAGGAGATCTATGACATACATATCATGTGGACCACAGGTTTAATGTTCAACTAGGAAACTCCTTGAATAAATTATGTTACAAGTTTGGGAAAATAAATTCTGGTTCTTCTGGGGGGACATTATGTTATGTTATGTTATGTTAAAGGGTAGAGAAAACTGCACTCTGTGAGCAGTATATTATGTGTTCTAATTGCTGCCTCCATTGTAATTGCCAGGGTTAGGTCAGCCAGTATGGGGGATAAAATATTTATGTTATGACTGACTGGAAATGTCACTCCCCATACCTCTCAACTATCCCTAATTTTCAGGGATGTTCCTGATTTTACCTCAACATTTTACTCTGTCCCTCCTAAAAATTGTGTTTCCGTGACTAAACTATGGGGATTGTAAGCACAAATTAATGTCAAACGTAACAGTTACAGACTTGCTCTAACTTAAAAATTGTGTTATACATTAAGCCCCTTATTCTACCAGCTTTCTGAGTGGATATAACAAATGTTTTTCCTGATTTATGAGACAGGAGGTTGACAGGTATGCTCCTAACATCTGTATGCACAAGTTAGTTGATTTTTAATATATACTTTTTTTAGCGCCCCTTTCCATTATAGCTGCTGTATGTACAGTAACATGAAGATAGGATCCTTGTCCAAAGCATTGCATCTGCTTGTTTTATTTATTTATTTGTGTGTATGTATGTAAATATGTGTGTATATATGTACGTACATACATAAGTACATACGTATGTGTGCATGTAAGTATGTATGTATGAATTTAAGAGAGTAACTGCAAACCAATACCAAAAATGTAAACTACACCTTTAATAACAGTAAAAACAGTCATCACGAAAATCATTGGAATGTTTGTAGGCAACTTTGAAATAGTTAAAAAAATTATGAGAGAGAAGGGTCTCAGGGGCATTCTGAGAGTTTCTGATGGCTGCATGCTAGTTGCTGAGCGCCACGATTTGAATTGAGGTTTTGGAGCTGAATTTGAATTTATGGCTTCGCGTATGAGAGCTAAAGGTGCTAAAGAAGTTGCTGAAGGCAAAGTATCTTTAATCGAGAATTTTCTTACCCCGCAACAAGAGAAAGCGATGCCAATTCAGGTGGTTGCTGAAGCTCCTGGTATAGGAGGAGGAATGGCTTCCCCAGCAATTGGGTGCTCAGATCAGAGTGCAAAATCTAAACAGCCATCAAACCCCTCATTATACTCCATACAGAACACAATTTTGGAGTTTCAGCAGGAGATGTGGACATCCCAGAATCAGGTGAATCTTACTTTGGGGAGCAATTCGAGCTGCTGCCAGTTAATTGAAGAAAAAAATCTCCACAGTGGAAGAGCAGATGAAAGCCACAGAAAAAGTCAAAGAGAAACTTTTTGCTCATGCTTTGACCTTGGAGAGTGTGTTGAGTGCATTGAATGCTCTCTTGCATGAACAATTAGCTGTGATGAGTAAGATCGAAACATTGAAAATATGTTGCCTTTCAGTTCACATTGCTTTACCAGATTTAAAGGTCTACGTTGAAAATTTGTTAAACACTGTCTTGTCATTTAAACAATGTGACCGGGTTACGTGGGTAGGGTAAATCAGTGAGACAAGACTCGAAGAAATATATTTAACACACCTTTACTAGGCGTGATGTTTATTTGTCCGGCTGGACTACCTTTTTGTAAAAAAAAAAAAAATAGACCTTTATGTACAGAAATAAATAAAAACCAGATCTGGTATATGTCTTTAAACTTCAGACTTAAACAACAAAAAAATAAATAAATCAAAAGAAAACAGCTTTTTTTGAGCTCTCAGAACTACCCTTCCCTGGTAGTTCTGCCACAGAGTAGATAAACTTCTATCACAGTTTCTATCATCTTCTGTGCTCCAAGATAACCTCTCCTCATTCAGTCTCAGGGTTATCTGTTAGATCTGAGCATCAAGGGAGTTTTTATACAATACACTGATGCATCATCAGGTCAGCTGATCAGCCCCCTTTCTAAACAGTAAGTATTCCTTTTCTAATACAAACATTTTAGGAGGATCAGCATAGACATAGGAATAGTATATGCTAACAATTAAACATATCATCACTCCTTTACATTATTTAAAGCACTATTTAGACAGTGTTATAAGTTAATTATGTCTGCCTTGAAACTCCGCCCCATCTCCTCTTGAATGACACCTGTCATTTATTATAAAACAGCCTTAACATGGGGTGGCTGGCTCCTAAGGGCTCATTCTGCAGGCTAGCTGAATTCGGGTAGGAACACGTCCATTTCACCAAAAACAGAAACAAAAGTAACACTCTTTATTTATCAATGCAATATATTGCTCATTTATAATTTTCCCCTTTTTAAAACAAGGATAGGACCACCTACATTCACAGAACGCTGTGTTATCAGACTGCTGAAATTTCAAGCCATCGGGAATTTGTTTCATTAGTGCTTCTTTTATTTTATAACTAGAGCCAGCCTGAATTATAGTACTTCCCCAGTATCTTTCTTTACAGCATTCTATGACAAAGGGGGGTTTATTCAAATGAACTTCCCCCCTTTCATTTTAGGCATTAGTGCTTTTCATCATGTGGAGATAAAAAAGTGAAAGTTTTCACTTTTAAAACACAACCACACTTCGCGGTACATTCTGAGTGCAAGCAGGTAGCTGCAAATCTTATCTCTTCCCATAATAGCATGCTTCTACTGATTTGCAGTGTATTCTTTATTTTGCTAGGACACTATGATCTATTTTCTCCTCTGGATCCTCAATGCAGGTGGAGAATTCACGGAGGTGAGAGTCAGTGAAAGAAAGTACTTTCACTTTCTTTTCCAAAATCGCACCGCACGGTTCTCCAGGCTGTTTGCTTTACATGTGCTGCAATTCTAGAAGTGCATAAATAGTGCTTACTTTCAACAACACTTGCAACTTTCTACCACATAAATAGCTACACATTTTACTTCGCCTGTATTTCTGGGGAGCGCATACATAGCGCTCATTTTAATAGCACTAGCAGTCTTTCATAAACAAACGGCTGATCCTTTTACTATTACTTAAGAAGCTGCAAGCAACTTCCTTACAGGAAATACAAAATAATTATTTTGGCTCCCTATAGAATTAAACAGCTACTCATTTTAATACTATAATCCCACAGGGTTTTCCATAGGCAGTCACTGTTTTACATCTAGTGGTGCAGCACAATGCTAAATGCAACATCACTTCAATTTTAATTCTTATATGTTGGGCATTGGCAAGGGAGAAAAAGAAAAATATAAGAGGTGTAGGCAAGAGAGCATAGAGATATCATTATGGGTGGCCTTCCCATAATGATAGAATAGATATGTCAGTGTCAGTGGCTCAGTAGGTAGCACACTCGCCTCTGAGGCTGGGAGATCAGAGGGTTGTGGGTTCAGTTCCCACATCTGGTACTTGGGTTAATATCCCAGTACTGACACTGTAGTGCAGCATAAGAGGGGTGCTGCACTTCTGAGGTGCCGTCTTTCGGATGAGATGTTAAACTGAGGTCCCATCTGCCTGGATTGGTGGTAGTTCAGGTGGATGTTAAAGATCCCATTGCACTTATCGAAAAGAGTAGGGGAAGTTTATTGAAAAGAAATCACAAAAAAAACAATAATACATCTCAAATGTACAAAAAGAAAAATCTATAAGAAACAGAAACACACAGTACAACATATTTCAAAAGAAAAAATGTTTCCATAAAGTATCAACTTTAGCTTTAGACAATCTTCGAACATCAATTTCTTTAACAGATATCAAACCATCTTCAATCTGTGAAAAAATGGTACTGTTCAAAACTAGCTGTTGCTGTAATACAAAGTGGCAATGAGCCTGCCATAAAAAATATTGGAGTAAGGAAAAAAAAACATTCAAAGTACTCTTATGATAATATTTGCAGACCCCCATATAATCCCCTAAAACAATAGTGTGATAAGATATGTGATTTAAAAAAGGTAAATACCAATGTGTAGTAGCGTCCTGCCAAAAAGACTGACTATGGGGGCAATTAACAAAAAAATGAAGCATAGTTTCCTCACTATTAATACATGTAGGTTTCAGACAGAATCTCTCAGTCAGGGGTTTATACTTCAAATTACCCCGAACACCCAGTCTCCCCTAAATTGAGATCCACACAACATCCTAAATATGAGGAGGGATCCTTAAATCTGTAAATTTGTGTGTAAAGAAAACATCATTTTACTGGGCACACATTCAGGAAATATCAAAACAATTTTCTGTACATCATAAACAATAAAGGTATAGAATGATTTTCTGTGTAAAGTCATTAAAGTAGGAAAAGAAACCTTCCATTGTTGCATTTTCTTAAGAGTGGACAAACCATAAGCAGGTAAAAAAATCAGAGGATAGAATTTTAGTGGGTAATAACGTCCATTTATCAAAATACTGTGACCAAAGGAATTGCGACCACAACTGCCAGGAAAGGGTAGCAGGAGTCCATAAATAAGTAAATGAACCAAAAAAGAACAGGGAATGATAAAAAACAATAGGATTAATCATAGCTAATCCTCCTTTATTAATATGTAAATAGGTGATATCCCTTTTCACAGGATTTAATCTACTGCCCCAGAGCATCTGAAAGAAAAGACTAAGAAGTCTAGTTTCAAGATGCAATGGGGGGGGGGGAACATAACATAAAATTAAAATACAGAAAGCAAAAACTGTTTAATAATCAGAACTCATTTCTTTTTCCCAAATTTCCAACCTTTCCATCTATGAACCTTGTTTTCTCCTATATGTAACTGCTTTTCCCAGGTGTAAGTAGCCATATCACCCGGCCCAAACCAGCAGATGTAGTCCCCTTATACAAAAGTGGGAACAAAGAGGAAGCAGGGAACTACAGACCAGTCAGCCTCACCTCGGTAGTGGGAAAGATCATGGAAGCACTACTGAAGGAGAGATTGGTGGAACATTTGGTTGTCAATGGACTACAGGACCCAAGGCAGCATGGTTTCACCAGGGGAGGTCATGTCAGACCAACCTCATTGAATTTTTGACTGGGTGACTAGGGAGGTGGATCAGGGAGGGCAGTGGACATGGCCTATCTGGACTTCAGCAAGGCCTTTGACACTGTGCCACATAGAAGACTATTACACAAACTGGGGAATATGGTGTGGGCAGGACAGTAGTGTGGTGGGTAGGTAACTGGCTGGGTGGCAGGACACAGAGGGTGGTGGTAATGGCTGTCACCCACAGAGGGAAGAGTGACCAGTGGGTACCACAGGGATCAGTGCTGGGACCAGTCCTATTCAACATCTTCATCAGTGACATTGCACAGGATCTAGAAGGCAGAATTTCACTGTTCGCTGATGACACAAAGCTCTGTAACAGAGTAGACACACCAGAGGGTGTAGACAGAATGAGAAGGACCTGCAGAAACTTGAAGAATGGTCAAGGATTTGGCAGTTGAAATTCAATGCAAAGAAGTGCAAAATAATGCATATAGGGGCACAAAACCCAGGCACAATATATCAGTTGGGGGGTGAGGATAGCAGCACCAAGCAGGAAAGGGATCTTGGGGTTGTCATCTCTGATGACCTCAAGGTAGGGGAAACAGTGTGACAAGGCATCAGGTAAAGCAAATAGGATGCTGGGATGTATAGGCAGGGGCATCACCAGCAGGAAAAGGAGGTCATAATTCTGCTTATACAAGACACTAGTGAGGCCCCACCTGGAGTACAGTGTACAGTTCTGGAGACCATACCCATGTAAGGACACAGACAGGTAGAGAAGGTTCAGAGGAGGGCAACAAAGATGGTGCATGGATTGCATCACAAGTCCTATGAAGACAGGTTGAAGGAACTGAACATGTACTCCCTGGAGGAGAGGAGGAGAGGGAGATGGATAGAGACATACAAGTATCTTACAGGGAGGAACAGGGTGCAGGAAAACACTATTTTTAAGCGAAAAGATGTTTCAGGACTAGAGGGCATGGATGAAGTTGGAGGGAGGACGATTCAGAGGAAACATGAGAAAGAATTTCTTCACAGAACGGGTGGTGGACAAGTGGAACACCCTGCCAGAGGAAGTGGTGTGGGGCTGAAACAATCACGGATTTAAGAATGCATGGATAGACATAAAGGAATTCTAGAGGTCAGGGGTAAGGGGAAATAGACTTCTAGGAAAACAAACTGAACTTACAAGCTCAAATGGGAAGACTAGGTGGGCCATAGGCCCTTATCTGCCGACACTGTCTATGTATCTATGTATCTATATATCTATGTATCTATGTATCTATGTAAATACCCAAAATCTTGTGAGGGGAAGAAACCACTGGAATTCCTAAGATATCTAAAGAAGCTGGATATATAGAATTCAATGAAAAAAGGAAACTTTTATCCATATTAAGCATAGCTCCAGAGAAAGAGCCAAAATGGGAAAAAATCTGCAAAGCCTTCTGTAAGGAGGAAACATCCTGGACTAACAAAGTAACATCATCTGCATAGGCAGTAATTTTTTCATGCGGCAAAAATGGGGAGGGAGCCAAACCTATAATGCTAGCATCCCAAAGTATCTGTCGGATCACAGGATCCAAAACAAAGGAGTATAAAAGAGGGTTTAAGGGGCAACCTTGTCTAACCCCAATAGTGAGAGGAATATTGGTGCCAAAAAGTCCATTGACCATAGGGATAATAGTTGCACCAGCATAAAGCAAAGATATCCAATACACAAAGGGTTTAGGAATACCATACTGCATTAAAAGGGGAAAAAGATAATCATGATGTACCTTATCAAAAGCCTTAGCTTGGTCAAAGGTCACCGCAAACCCAGAGAGATGATGTATCGTATTAGCTTCAAATAAATACTGCAAGAGATATAAATTATGTTGTATATGTCTGTTGGGAATAGCACAAGTCTGAGCTGGGTGAATAAGAAGATCAGCAATCAACAATAATCTATTATTAAAAATTTTAGCTAGAATCTTGTAATCACTATTAAGCAGACTTAGAGGCCTCCAATTAGTCAAAAGGGTCTTATCCCCCGATTTATACAAAAAATATAACAGACAGGTATTGAAACCAAAATAAGAAGAAGAGGAAGTCAACATAAAGTTGAAAACCAAGGGTTAAAAAATGGGTCATATGGGACAAAAAACATTTATAAAAGTCATTGGGGATACCATCTATTCCAGGGGGAGGTACCCATACTTAACTGGGATATAGCGGTCTTGACCTCTTGAGGTAGTATAGGTCGTATTAGAGATTGTACCATGGCTGTAGGTACCTGGGGCAATGGTGCAGTAAATCCAGACAGTAAGGGAGAAGGGGTGACAGAAATAGAATGAAACGTGGAACTGACAAACTGCTGTAGTACTGCTAACATTTCTAAATCCATGGTTACCACGTTACCATGTGTTGTGGCCAGATGAGTCATCAGAGTGTTATCTAACTGCTGTTTGCATGCTGCATATGGATCTGATGCAGGTGTCTTCTGTGTGCTAAATCTAAATTCCATCTCCAAAGATTTAGCTCTATCATACTGATAGTTTTTCATTTGTGTCTTAATTTCAAAAATTTGAGAAGCAAATTCTTTCTTATCACGTGGAGGAAAAGACATTAACTTATATAATTGATTTCTCAAAAGAAGATAGCATAAATAATTAGAGTTAACCTGGTGTCTACTAAAGGAAAGCATAAGTTGTTTAAGCTCCATTTTGGTATCCAGCCACCAATTCAACAGAGAATCATAGGAGCACATAATAGAGCCCCGACATGCAAAGAAAACCTCAATACGAGAGAATAGGGAAGGGGAACCTAAAAGGGACATATTGAACCGCCAGCGATTATGCGAGGAGAACATTTTTTGTGGAACAGTAGATAAACTTAAAGTACAAAATAAAATATTGCGATCTGAAAATTCCAAGGGTTGAGATATACAAAAAATAGGAATCAAATATTTAGAGACAAAAAACACATCAATACGGGTAGCATATATGTGCCTATGGTATGTAGCCCCAGTGCCTGTGGTATGTAAGCTTTGGAAAGTATCCCGCATATTGGCTTCAGAAATAATATGTAGTAGGGCATTGGAATCACAGTACATCTTCTTCCGTGTGGTCCCTATAAGCTTAGTGTCCAAGGTACAATTAAAGTCCCCTCCCCAAATAATATGTTTTCTTGTATATAAGAAGGGCTTAATTTCATCAAATAGCTCAATTCTAGCTGTTTTAAGCTGAAGAGCATAACGATTAATAAAACAAAATGAAAAGTCCCCAAGGGAGCAATCAGGCACCAAAGCCTTCACTGGCTTAACATCAATAAGCCTAGTAACATGAAATTTAGTAGATTTAAAAAGAATACCAATCCCATCTGCAGCTTCTAAACCAAAAGTCCAAAAGGAAGAACCCCAATGCCATTGTTTTTTTTATTTGTTCTACCTCAACAAGAGAGTCGAGGTGTGTTTCTTGAACAAAAAAAAACATCAACATCAAGGGAGCCAAAAAGGAAAACAGGGATATCTGTTTTTTATAGGTCTTTAAGCTACAGACATTGAAAGACGCCAGCTTCAGAGTAGCCATCTATTACATAGTAAAGTTTAAGGCCCTCCCTTTAAACTGCTACTAGCCTTTCTTTTTTTCCTTTTTTCCCTTTCTTTTCTTTAGAAAGTTCGGTAGATCTACTTTCTTCATTCTCAGTAGCCAGCTCAGACCTGTGCGAAGTGTCTGACTCCAAATCAAAATCCCCTAGTTCATCCTGAAGGGGAGAAAAAATATTTTCCGTAGAAATAGGACACGGAGAGGGATTTTTGAGAGAGGACCTGGTGAATCTACGTCCCTTAACAGTTTTAAATGGGGGGGGGGGCATGGCAGTCTCAATAGGTAAAGCAGACACATTGACAATAGTATCAGGGCCCTGCACAGATGGTGGAGTAGGCCAAGCTATAGGGGAAAGAGTATCAAGAGGGGGTACTAAAGGAGGGACTTTAGCAGGGGTAGACTCAGATCATGAGTCAGAAGGAACAGAAGGAGGAAAATCCTGGCATGTTTCCTGGGCCCTATAAACGAAATCATCATGATCCCAACCTTCATCCCTACTGCGTTGGGCCCAAGGGCACTGATGAAAGGTATGCCCCTTCTCATTGCACAGGTTACACTGAAAAATGTTCTCACATAAATCTACAGAATGGCCGTAGCCTCCACATAGAGAGCATTTTAACATGTCACAAGAACTGCTAATATGCGTCCGTGAGCCACATTTATAGCAGGCCCTGGGTTGCCCACTGTAAAAACAAACACATCTGTCTTTACCCAAAAAAAAAAAAAAATTGGGCAGATGAGTAATGTCAGAGTTAACCTGAAACAACTTCACTTTAAATTTCCAACCCCCAGTACAGATACCTTCTAAATCCAAAAGAGCCTCAGGAGGGCCAAGAATGTCACATTGATTTTGAAGCCAATGATATATAGCACTGACATTCACCCCTTCATTACGGAACATAATAGTTACATACCTAATTTGTGGTCTAGTGAGGGGAATAGCAAAAAAGGGAGTCCATAAGGGGGTACTATTAAGGGCAGAATATTTTTCCCAACATTTTTCCAAACTGCTATTAAGTCAAAAACTGATATCAAAGGAATCTTCCCCAGAAACATGAATTAAAGCATATAGGTCAGAGGGAAAAAAATGCATAGACCCTCTAAGCAAATGATTACCAATATAATATCTGTCAGGATGAGTAGAAAGCCCACCCTTGTAATGCAATCTCACAGCATTTCTCCTGGTAGCCTGCTCTAATTTATTTTTAAAAAGATCAGCCATAGAGATGCATTTAGTGCTGTCTGAAGACCCTGATTTTGTAGATTTTTGACCAAAACCTCCCCCCGCAAGGATGTACTAGGCCCAGAAATGGCCTCAGAATCCTCCTGAATAAGGTGCGCACCATTTTTATCATTAACAGAAGAAGAAATAAGTCCAGTAGATATACCTGAGCTCAGGCTGGTGGCATGCATAGAAGTAGACGGTGTAGGCCTGCTGTCCTCCCAGTCAGGGTCAGAAATCCATGTCCCTGAAGCTGTGCAAATCCATCCCAATCTGGAAAGTGAGGCATCAGCCGACCAGTCCACCAAAAAATCTGTAGGAGCTGAATGAAGACCAAATTGTTTACGGGTGACTTGGGAGGTAGAAAGAGTACTATTCGTCGCTAAAATTTCAACTGGCCTCTCAATGTGACCAGATTCCTCTCCCGGATGTTCCATCAGAAAAAACAGGTCCATAGTAGCAACCTGACCTGAACCAGAAGAAGCTCTGAAATTTAAAGGTGCAGACATCAGAACAGGGCAATCTGTAGAACCAGCAATTTCACTCACAATCTCCTGAACTGGCGTGTTGCCGATATCCTCCATGACCAAACCAGAAACAGCATAACCAGACATCCCACACATAGGGACAACATCCAAACCTTCCATCGGTAAAGCTTCAGTATGAACAACAGGAGCCTCTAGCAAAACGTCCTGCTCCATACGAGGTTGTACTTCATCTGCCATTCTGCAGACACAGCATAGCCCTCTACTGGCCACAAAGCAGCAGCAGAACAAGGGAATTTCCCCAGTGTCCTGGCCAGATTTCCCTCATTCACTAAAAATATACCACCAACAGCTTAATCTGGTTCAAGGTCAGTTGGCATTCATCTGTATCCCCTCCCTCAGGTCATGCCTGAAAATAGGCAGGATTGTCTAGTGCACTTACCTGGTCAACAAAAATGGAATAAATAAAATAATAAGATATAAATAGTTGTATAGAAAAGAAGTAGAGCTTGCTACTGCAGTAGACTGTAGGGAAAAGAATTATGCCAAAGTCTTTAATGGGGGGGAGGGGGATACAATCTATCACAAACAACCTTTGGCATTGGATTCTGCTTTCCGACTGCAGTCTAAGGAGGCACAGTCTAAGGAGGCACAGCAAGGATGTAATGTGGCTGGTAGATACGCGATCTGTACATTTTTGTCAATCTCTGAGTGGAATGAGGTTCTTAATTTTGCCAGACAGAAAAAGGAATAATGTACGAGGGGACGAAGGTACACTTTTATCCTGACTTTTCAACAGTCACTCAGCATTGGGGAAGAAGATTCCTGAATTTAAAGTCTGAGTTTATGGAGGCTGGAATCCCAGTTGTTTTCCAGGCTCCAGCAAAATTAAGGATTACTTTTCAGGGGAAAGTTTACTTTTTTCACATTGAAGAGAAAGCTAAGGAATTTTTTGATAAAAATGTAGCACTCCCGACGGACATTGGATCCGAGTTAGAAGAGGAGGCAGATGAAACCTTATATATGCCAGTGGTTACATAAATGCACCAAAGAGAGGATTATCTCTTTTTCTAATTTAACTTTTCTTTTGTTTTGGACTTAAAAAACTTACTTTTTGTTGTCTCCTTAGGGGTTGAGGAAGTCGTTTTGGTTTAAGGTTTTATAAATAAATATTTTGATAAGGGTGTAATAGCTTGGAGCGAGCAACTGTTAAAATTATCCAGAGAAAAAATTGGTAGAACTCCTAAAAAGGAAATTAGCTTGTGTCTTATGCCATTTGACCCCTCAAAAATGAAAAAAAAAAAATGTTATGCTTCAGAATTTATTTCATTTAATGTTTCGTGAAGAAGTACTATTATGTATATCTTACTTTGGAAATGTAGTGAAAATATCTCTCTCAATAAAAAATGAAGTATAAAAATACTTTAAAATCAGAAGTTCTGTCAGTTGCAAGGTCTCACTGAGTTAACTGCTGCTTTCCTCTGACAGCATCACTTCTGTTCCCTTCTGTTAGGTGTGAACAGCATTGCTAGCTTTGTGGGTCCAGCTCCCAACATAAAACAAGCAAGTTCTGATTTATTAGTCTCACATCTAGCAGTTAAGTTTTAACTCAAGTTAAAATGCGTTCATAATATACTATACTGTACAGCATATGTCTTTCTAAATGAAGATAAAGGGATTGCTTACAGCAACAAACTTAACCATTTGAAGAGACACACACACACACACACACACACACACACACACACACACACAACTGTGTGTTATGTCAGTTGATATATTTTGTAATTAGCAACAAGCTAAACAACCAAATTGACTTCTATAAATCAAAATCTGTCTGCTCAGCTACGAAAGAGGGTGGAGATGATGGTCTCAAAGTACTTGGACAGATGCTGGCTGCTAATTCTGTAATGGTTTTAATGCTGACAAACTGCTTCTTGGGTGAAGAAGAGACAGAGAGAACACTGTCTATTGCTGCTCTCTCTCTCTCTCTCTCTCGCTTCTGTCTCCCTTCATCTCTTGATCTGCTGTCTCTCTCTCTCTGTCTCCACTGTACTGCCAGCCGCAGACACCAATAACAGTTCTTGGGAGGCAGAGAAAGACAGAGACAGAGAGAAAGAGAAAGAGAGAGACAGAGACAGAGAAGGAAAGAACGGACTTTACTTTTTCTTTCTTATTCCTCCCTCATACAAATAAGTGTTCTTGTCTGTCCTGCACTCTTGTCCCTCCCACATATCACACCTTCAACATGGGGATGGTGATCTGAGGGTCAGGGGTGTCACTAGATATCAACCAAACAATATCATATTATGAGGACAGTGATGGGGGGGAGGGGAGTAGATACATCTGGCACACCACTTTGTAGGGGGTGAATTCCATCGATGGAGCATTTATTTATTTATTTGAAACATTTCACCAGGAAAGGCACACTGAACTACATGAAGCTCTTTTCCAGATACATTCGGTGTGGGGGGGAGGGGAATTGGGCACATAGCAACTGAATATAAACATAAAAATTACAGCAATGCTGATGATGAACTTGTGCAATGATTGTTTGTTTGTTTGAATGTTTTGTTTTGCGATACCAGCCAACACAGACCAAGGTTGAGTGGCATTCACATGCACACAGAACTTTGGGAATACACATGATTTGCACTTAGCAATCAAATGCATAATCTAAGAGTCTACAAAGTACTCTGTTTTTATCACTTTTGGATGTTTCTGCTAACATAAATTACAACTAGGAGATACGGGATCTTTCTGTAACTACAATATTGATCTGAATTCAGTTTGGACAGTTTGAATTTCACTGCTTGTACCAAGCGGATTTTATTGTAAAAGTATTTTACTAACAAACTGCACTTTGCACAGACCCTACTCATCGAAGAGATGGCATTTTACTCCCAACTAGTTTATTTGGTGACTGAAAGCCAAATCCCCAGTGAATTTCAAGCAGGGCAAGGATGGCGTCTTAGTGGCCACCCAGCTGCTCCTGGTCATATTTATGTTCTGAACTTGCAGGCTACTGTTTTTTACATGTTAACCCAACTGATAAAGTGTGGGGTTAGAGTGGAGTGATCACCATATTGTCCGAAAAGGTTTAGACATTGAAGTATTCCATCCCATAACAGGAAACACACAGCGGATCTTTGGCTCATGGTGCAGTGTATTTTAATTACTTTATCTTCTGTTTAGTTATAATCAATATTTGGTAAATGTGACCTGGCAAATTATGTATGGAAACTATTTACAGAAAAAGTTATTTATCTGTATAGCAAGATCATTTGACAAGGTTCTGTCACTCAGATGGCAACCTTTTTGTGAAATATGTCTTTGAAGGCCCAGATTCAGATTCAGTGGGAATGACAGTATAATTTCCAATAATACCTGATTTTTGGAAAAATACGTCCTTTCATTTTGACCGATGTGTTCTGATGGTAGAGAAATTAATGAAAATTAGCTGTTATAGATTATTTTCAGATTATTGCATACTGTATGTACACTAATCCATCATCATCCATCAAGCACCTTTAAAGTTATATAGCTGTACTATGTACTTTGACATAAACTTTAGATATTAATATTCCCATCTTGCTGTAATAAGTCACCAGCATGGTAACGAGATGTTTTCTCCATACATCTATCTATCTAACAACATTTGCAAGATGCATTCCCATGCAACCATGGAGAGAGATTGACCCCTATATATTCTCCAAATTGTTTACCATATTGCTAAAAGCACCACAGGGGAGAACATTAGTAACAAGGTCAGTCTTTAAATGAAATTATTTTGGGATTATTTATGTTCAGAAGTGGCTGAAGACCTTCTAATAACACCCCCTACTTTCATAAATGAGTAGGACTGCAACCCCACAGTTGCGTTTGAGGATGAGGGTGAATTTTGAAAGAATTTGTCAGAGGGGAAACAGCCTTGCCCAGGAGGCATAAGTCCCAAACCACACTGCAGCTCACAGTTCTTCACCTTGCAATGTAAAGGTCCTCTGTTCCTCTTACCTTCTCTTGCAGACCATCTTCAAAATCACTAAACTTTTCTTAAGAATAGTTATAAGGTAAAATGCACTTTCTTTTGTTTTCTAGGACAACTGTTAATACCAAGTTACCTAGTTGGCAAGCTTTTGTGTGCATCTGCATTTTACCTTTTCACTGAGACCTAATACAATTATTAGTAGAAGAAAAGCAGTGATGTGTAGTGTGTTCGTTTCTGTGGTCTGCCCAGAGACCTCAGCTCTATTCATTTTGTGTGAATTTCTGGCAGTATGCATTGTTTTTAAATTAAGATTATTTTGGGGTTATTTCTTTTCAGAACTGGCTGAAGGCCTACTAATAACACCCCTACTTTGATAAATGAGTAGGAGCTGGACAGTTGCCTCTGAGGATGAGGGAGAATTCTGAGATAATTTGTCAGAGGGGAGCCAGCCTTGTCCTAGAGGCATAAGTCTCAAACTGCACTGCAGCTCACAGTTAGGTACCTTGTAAGGCCCTGTCCACACTACACCACTTACAGTCTGCAACGGTTCCAAACCGTTACAGACTGGAACCGTAACAGTGTGCCCACACTGCTGGCAAACAGTCCTGATAACGGTTTGGAACCGTTACAGCCTGTCCACATTTGTGGGTGCCCTGTAACGTTACAGCTGCACCCTATCCCACAATGCAGTTCGTGCTGCACTGGGGGAATACTGGAGCTACACGCTCACACGTCCACACTATGGCTGGTAACGTTACATAGGCATTAGCCGTTGTAATCATTGTTCTAACCACTCATAAGTGGTTTCAACAACGACACAAAACGCCTTCTGTAACGTTACAGATGTAAACGCAAACCGTTGCAGTAACGGTTTGAGCCCTCTGTAACGTTACAGAGGCATAGTGTGGACAGGGCCTTATGCAAAGGTCCTCTCACCTTCTCTTGCAAACCATCTTCAAAACACAAACTTAACCCAAATACATACACACACACACACACACACACATAAAATTTACTGGCCCACTTTACCAGAGACAGTCCATTAATTTTCCTTAAGCCCTCGGTTCCATATGGTTCATTGGTTGCCTTTTACTTGATGAATGAGGTGATTGATAAGTGTCCCTCATTCCCCATATTTGTCCCATATTTCAGGGCATGTCCCACATTTGGTTGCTGAGAGAATGGGGGGAAAGGACATGATTTATAAGACCAACCTGGCACTGGAGAGATTACCATGGTGAGGAAGGAAAACCAAATGCATAACAAAGCAGTGGGGAAGGAAATAATATTGCAGTGCTGGAAATATTAGTGGAGGAGATGGGGGCAAGGATCACCAGGAGTGGGCAGGAGAGGGAAAAGGAGGGGAATGTACAAGGAACAGTAGTCGGTTGGTGGAGGGAGACAGTGGCACAGGGAGGAGGGGTACAGCTAGAAGGACAGTTGAATGGATCGGGGGGAGGAGGGAGGAACCAGATTGAGGTGGAGGTTGGAAGGGCAGAGGGGTGGGGTCCAGGGAGGTTGGGAGGGATGTGGAGGATAGAGAAGGAACAGTGAGGGAAAGCAGGGAACTGGTCTGGGGTGAGGGTGGTGTTGGGGGGAAGGGCAGAGCTACAAATGTGGAGGACTCTGGAGATAGGTACCTTGGTAATATGGTGGGGGCAGGAACAAGGAAGGACGAAGTGAGGATACTAGTCCTGGGGGGTTCCATACTAAAAGGCATAAGATGGGGCAGCAAGGGGGAAAGGCATCATCATATATGGGTAGAGACCATACCTGGATTAACAGTTGGCAGGGCAGGGTAGTCAATTCTGAAGTACACAAGGTGGGGCAGAGAAAAAAATGCATCTCGTGGTGCATGTGAGTACAAATGACCTGTCGGGGCAGATGGTGGAAGTGGTGAGGGAGAGTTTCAAGGAAATGGGAAGATTGTATGAGGAGCCGGGAGATTCAGTGGCATTCTCAGAGGTGCTGCCAGTGCCTTGTGCAACTACGGTGAAGAAAGGGAGGATTAGATAGTTCAGTGCTGGACAGGAGGAATGGTGTAGAGACAAGCAGTACAGGTTAGTGGGGGGCTACGGCAGTACCTAGGATAATAACGATCTATACGTAGGGGACAGGCTACACTTGAGCAGGAAGGGGAAGGGAGTATTAAAGTAAGGGATAGAGGAGTACATAGCAGCAAAGGTGGGTTTAAACTAGGTGGGGGGTGGCGAGTGGACAGTTGGTAGGAAGGGAGCCCAGAGAGAGGAGCCCAATGAGCTTACCCCACAAGTTACATACTAACATACTAAAATCCAGCAGAATAGGCCTAACGGTCTTTTGTGTCTGCTCGTTAGTCAGCCCCTATTGGGTGCTAGCTCCTCCCCTCCGTCCCCCGAGAGGGTCAACTTCGCCTTCAGTATACCCATGCATCTGTCCCACCCCCTTAAAGCCCTGCATTGTGCCCTGTTCTACTAGACTCCCAGGCAATGCATTCCATGGCTCCACCACCCTCTCAGTGATGTAATGCCTTCTATGTTCTCCCCGGTAGGTTCCCCCCCTCCAACTTCCACTCATGCCCCATGGTTGTTCCCCCTTTCCTTAGTCTGAACATTTCTTTGGCCCTGTTGATCCCCTTCACATATTTGAATACCTTAATCATGTCACCCCTGTCTCTCCTTTCCTTCAGTGAGTACAGCCTAAGGACCTTCAGCCTTTCCTCATAGGTCCTGTCGGTCATGCCCCGGATCATCCTGGTTGTCCTCCTCCGAACCCTCTTCAACAATGCTATATGCTTCCTAAGGTGAGGTCTCCAGAACTGCAGGCAATACTCAAGATGTGGCCTGACCAAGGCATTATACAGAGGAAGGATCGCCACCCTCTCCTTGGACATTATTCCCCGGGCTATGCAGCCCAGAATCCTGTTTGCCTTTGCCGCAGATCTGCAGTTTTCAGTGTTGTTCATTCTGATGTCGACCACCACCCCAGGTCCCTTTCACTCATTGTGGCTTGCAGTGAGACCCCTCCCAAGGTGTATACATGACCTGGGTTTCTGACCCCCAGATGCAGCACCATACACTTCCCTGGATTAAACCTCAGTCCCCACTTCCTTGACCAACCCTCCAGGGTATCCAGATCCCTCTGGACTGTTTCTCTCACTTCCTCCCCGTCAACCAGTGCCTCCAGTCTTGAGTCGTCCGCGAATAGGCTCATCCTATTCCTAATGCCCCTCCCTATATCGGAGATGTAGGCATTAAAGTGGAGTGGCCCCAGTATCAAACCTTGGGGAATCCCACTGAAGACCTTCCTAGGGGAGGAGACTATCCCATCAACCACTGCCCTCTGTGTTCTATCTGTAAGTCAGATTTCTACCCATCTAAGCAGTTGTCTTCTCACCCCCATCCACCTAACTTTGTCAACAACCTGATGTGGGGTACCCAGTCAAACGCCTTACTGAAATCCAGATATAGGACGTCCACTGGTCTTGGTCGATTTAGGGTCCCCATTACCCAGTCGTAAAAATCTATGAGTTTGTCTGGCACGATCTCCCTGGGACAAACCCATACTGTTTGTCATCCCTGTTCCACAGCCTTTCCAGTTGTCTCCCGAGCTTCTCCTTGATGAAGCCCTCCATTAGTTTGCCTACCACCGATGTTAGGCTGACAGGCCTGTAATTCACCATCTCCTCCTTAGACCCCCCCCTTTGTCGATAGGCATCACTTGAGCCACCCTCCAATCCTGAGGCACCCATCCTGTTTGCAGAGAGGCATTGAAAAGTGCAGCTAATGGAGCTGCTAGTTCGTCTGCCAGTTCCTTCAGAACTCTTGGACGCAGCCCATCCAGACCTAGTGCTTTGTTAGTTTTCAGTGCCCGTAGGGCCTCCCTCATGCTGTGCTCTGTATTTTCTCCCTCCCTAACCCCCCCCCAAAAAGCACCCCTCCCCATCCAGGCCTAGCTCTCCCGGTGCCCTAGCCTCTTCTGGTCCACTCCTCTCCATCTGTCCTTTCCACTCAGCTGTCTCCCCCCTCCCTTCCGGCTGAATGGATCCCCTGTCACCTTCCATAAATACCGAGGCAAAGTACTTGTTTAGTACATCTCCCTACTCTCCCACCTCCTTGGCCCATCCCTCCCCAGTCCTAATCCTGGAGATCGAGGCTCTCCCTTTTGTCTTTTCCCCTATGTATCTATAAAATCCTTTTCCACCTCTCTTTATATCCCTAGCCAGGCTTTTCTCCATCCTTGCCTTGGCTCCCCTCACCAATCTTTTAACCCTTTTAGCTGTCAACTCATACTCACCTCTCTCACTCTGTCCCCCCTGGAGCACTTAAAACATGTGTAGGCAGCTTTTTTATCCCTCACCACCTCTTGCACCTCCCTGGTCCATCAGCATGACTTGTTGACCCTACCATTTTTATGCCTTACTGTTGTACATGAGATAGTAGCCTCCTGCACCCCATTTTTAATGGTCTCCCACAAGCTACCAACATCCATGTCTGGCCTAATCTTGTTCAAGCTCCTCCTCAGAATTCTGCCCATACCCACGGAGTCTGCCCCCCTGAAGTCCACTACTACCGTGTTTGAGTGGTTGTCCCCCCCCCCCAGACACAGTAGAAACCAGACCGTGGCATGGTCTCCTCCTGCCAGCGGGCTCAACACCTCAGACCCCCTATCTGGTCACTGTCTGCAAGGACAACTTCCAGTATCTTCCCCCCTCTAGTAGGTTCCCCCACCTGTTATACCAGAAAGGCATCCTGAAGCACATTCATCAGTCACTGCTCCCTGGCCACAGCTGAGGACATAGTGTCCCAGTCTGCCCCCGGCATATTTAGGTCCCCCATGATCACCACCCTACCCCTTCCACAGTCACAGTGCCCCTTGATATTTTCAACCATTTTCCCTCTAGGTCCTCACCCATTGCAGAGGGTCTGTACACCACCCCTACTTTCAATCTTTTGCCTCCCCTCGATTGCAGAGTTACCCAAATTGCTTCCACTCCCCCCTCTGCCTCCTCCACTCCACTTATCATTATGCCATTCTTGACTATCAGTGCTACCCCCCCACCCTCTTTTCTATCCCTCTGGAATATCATGTAGCCCTCCAGGTTTAGGTCCCAATCATTCTTCTGGGTGGCCCATGTTTCCGTAATCACTGCCACATCCGCTGATTCCCCTGCTAGCATCACCTGGATCTCGGGCATTTTGTTGCCCATGTTCCCAGCATTCATCAGGACCATCCTCCTCCACCCCATAGCCCTTCCCCTACCCAACTGACTCAGCCCCGTACACTCCCTAATTGTTCTTTCCTGCACAGTTCTTGCTTTGTTTACATCGCAGTCACCTGCCCTTGTTTTCCATCCCAGGCCTGGGACCTCGGGTAGCCTTCCTGAATTCAATCTTTCATTAAACCCTTTCCCTTTACAAGTTTAAATCCCACTTCTCATTTATGAATCCAGAGAGTTTCAGTTTTAAGATCTCCTTCCCCTCTATGTTAAGATGTATCCTATCCCTAGCATACAAACCTTTATCATCCCAAGTGTCCCCCCAATCCACCACCAGCCCATATCATTCTGCCCTGCACCAGTCCCATAGCCACTGGTTCACACCTCTGAGTTTGTGCTTGGTCTCCCCGGATGCCCTAGGTACTGGCGGAATTTCTGAGAAGGAAATTGAATTTCCTATAGAATGGCAGACCCTAGCCAGTTCCCAAAACCTTGCCTGAATTTCCAGATCACTGTTCCCTTCCAAATAATTTGTGCCCAGATGCACTAGAAAATCTGGGGATCCCCTGCATTCCAGTGCTAATGAGTATAGCTGGAATATGGCCTTGTGAACGGATAGGCCCGGGACATATTTTACCCTGACCTGGCTGCTTCTTCCCTCCCCTACCCCCTCCCACTGAATGCCCCTAGTCATGGAGTCTCCCAGCAGGATCATCTTCACCCCCCCAACTTACTGGCCCTTTTGATCCCTTCCAGGCTCTTTCTTCTTTCATCAATCCCCAGCTTACTCCTCCTACCCCCTTCAGTCCAGGGATCACTAGTCTGTGCGTGTCCTGCCATGTTTTTTCTTCTGCTTACGGCTCCCAGTTTACTCCTCGCCCCACAACCTACTGGGAGGCACTGCTGGCCCCTCCGGACTCCCTTTTTGGGTCAGAATCTACAGGTCCCCTGCCCAGACACCCTTCCACTGCTTCCTCCCTGCCTCCAACCCCTCCAGTCTTTGTCTCCCCATCCCATCTGGCATATTTCTCCCTACCTCCATTCCTCCCCCTTCCTCCTCAGGTTTCCCCCACCTCGACACTGGCCTTTCTAGAGTACCCCTACTATCCCCTCTCCTTAGCTGACTTCCTCAGCCTGGGTGCCTGCTTGACCCCAGTTCCCCCCTTCCCTCTGTCCCCATCACCTCCCTTGCCCCAACCCCCGCTTGCTAGTCACCCCTCACTGCCTGCCTGCCCCTCCTATTCTGCTACCTCTCTGCCCCCACTCCCCTGGCTTGCTGTCCAAACCCTTCCCAACTGCCTGCTCCCCTCTCATCAGCCCCATCCACCTCCTCTCCTGGGTACAGCATGGTGTATCTGTTGCTAAGTGTAATGCCTGGCCCGTCTCATTTTCTCCCTACCCCTCCCTCCTTTGTTCCCTTGATTGGCCCCCCTCCTATGAGATGTTCTCCATCCGTTGCTTGTATTGCGCCCTACCCCTCCGGAGTTTCCATAGGACCCATGCCTACCTACACCTTGGGGTATGCTGTAGTGGCTTCTCCTCCTTCCAAGGGACCATTTCCACTACTTCCCCCCTCTTCCTCCCCCCACATGCCTTCCAGATCCCTTCTGATCCCCTGGATCTCCTCCCTAAGTCCTGTCAGCTAAAAACACACTGGACACCCTCCGAACCTCCATGCCCAATTTAAGATTATTGGTGCCCCGCACCCCGTACACCCAATCACCCTGCCAAAGATGCCTGCTCTGGCCCGCCCTGAATTCACCCTCATTTTGGTGTGAGCAGTAACAACTGCTTGCTGAAACAATTTCATTTCTTCTCACCCCACAAGGGCAAATAGCAATAAACAATTCAGCACAGTTATCCCAGTTATCAGCTATCAGCTGTATATATAGCAGGTAGTCAATGGTGCCCAAGCAGGTACAGCATACAGTCCCCCTTTCCTGAAATCTGCCACAATCCAGACCCAATTCCATTTTTGCCCACCTCTCAGGAATCAGTAGCAATAAACAGACAATTCAGCCAAGTTATCAGTTCACATTTAACAAATCCCGCAGCTGTATATAGCAGGTAGTCAATGGTGCCCATGTAGGATTTGGGGTAGGGGTATGGGGGGAAGGGGAAACCAGGGAAAGGCAGGGATGGAAATGGAGTGGAGGGTGGTCACACTGAATGCGAGTAGCTTAGGTAATAAGTCAGCTGAGTTGCAGGCTCTCTTGGCAGTGAGGAGGGTGGACATTGCTGCCATCATGGAAATGTGGGACACCCAGTACCAGGACTGGAATATGTTGGTTCTGGGGCATAGAATATTCAGGAAGGATAGGGTGAAGGGGAAGGGAGGTGGAAGTCTGTGTACGGGAATGGATAAGGTGTACTAAGTAGGAGGAGGAGGAGGAAGGTAGATTAGAGACCCTATGGATGCAGTTCCAGGATTTGAGAGAAAGAACACTGAGGATGGGGGTAGTATACAGACCATCAGCGCAAGGGGATCACCTGGATAAGTAGCTAGCTGGGCAAATCAGAAGGATCTGTACAAAGGGGAACATAGTGACGGTAGGGAACTTCAACCTACCTGTGGTGAATTAGAGCACTCCAACCACCATGAGTGTAAGGAAGCAGGTCATACTAGAAGCATTTCAGGACAGCTTCCTGGTGCAGTTGGTACACAAGTTGACTAGGTTGGAGAGGACTCTGGACCTGGTACTCTCAAATGGGGAGGCTGTTAGGAATCTGGGGTAGAAGACCCTCTAACTGGGAGTGACCACCAGGTAACAGGGGGTACGGGGACCAAGGTGATGGACTTTAAAGGGGCAGACTTTAAAAGGATGGTGGAAATCTTGCGTAAGCATCTGGCGGGAATTCAACCAGACATTGGATGCTAGTCAAAAACGGGATATCCTTAAAAAAGGTCTGATGGAGGCCACAGGGGCTTGAACAAAGACACAGAGTAACTGGGGAAGGGCAAAGAAATCCAGCTGGTTGACTCGGGAGGTGATGGAGGGGGTAAGGGCCAAGAGGAAGGCATTTTGGAAACTCAAGAAATCAGGAGGGGGGATGACGGGGATGAGTATACGAAGAAGTCCAGAGAGATTACTAGGCTAGTCAGAGCAGCCAAGGCTTCAAGAGAGCTGAGACTGGCACAGGGTATTAAGGAATGAGAAAAGGACTTCTTCAGATACATTAGAGAAAGAAGGAAGAACAAAGACCAGATCGTGAGGATCAGGAAGGACAGAGGGTGGGTGGAGAAGGGGGTGGATCAGGCAGATGTATTAAATGAATACTTCAGTTTTGTGTTCACGAGGGGGGGGCAGAGTGGGCCATGGGGGGGTGACTGATGTAGGGATTACAGAAGACAAGGTTCTGGACGGACTGAGGACACTAAGTGTTGACAAGGCACCAGGACCAGATGGCATTCACCTGGGATTCTCAGGGAGCTAGTAGAGATCCTGGAAGGGCCACTGGCTGACCTGTTCAACAGCTCCCTGGACACAGGATGTGTACCACAAGACTGGAGGATGGCTCATGTGGTGCCCATTCACAAAAAATGCCCTAGGGATGAACCAGGCAACTACAGACCAGTGAGCCTCACATCAATTGAGGGGAAGGCGGGAAGCTCATGGAGACAATCCTAAAAGAGAGGTCAGTGACCTTTTTTGAGGACAGTGGTCTCCAGGATGGTCAGCAACATGGGTTTGTCTCAAACAAATCCTGCCAGACAAGTCTAATTAAGTATTATGACTGAGTGACCGAGAGCTACTAGACAGGGGCCATGCGGTAGATGCCCTGTATTTGGACTTCAGCAAGGCCTTTAATTCCGTGCCACGTGGGAGACTGGGGGGGGGGGACTGGAATACATAGGGTTGGGAACAAAGATTGTCAAATGGATCATCACTCCATCAGCTGGCTGAATAGAAGGCTGCAGAGGGTGGTAGTGGCTGGAACTCTCATCACCAAGGGAAGTGACAAGTGGGGTGCCACAGGGATCAGTACTCTGACTAGTGCTGTTTGGAATATTCATAGCTGATATCTCACATGAGAGCTGGAGTAGGATCAGTCTGTTTGCAGACGATATGAAGATGTGAGCTGTGGTAGATGACATTGAAGGGTGGAAGGGGCTGCAGGAGGACCTGATCAAACTACTGCAGTGGTCAGAAACATGGCAGCTGGGGCTCAATGCCAAGAAGTGCAAGGTACTGCTTTTTGGTGCTAGAAACCAGGGGAGGCACTATCAGCTGGGAGGGGTGGAGCTGGAAAGTGTTATGCCTGGGTTCCACACCCCTAGTATCCTCATACATATGCCAATGACAAATGACGTGTGATCTTTTCACACATAACAAAAGCACCGAGGAGAAAAAGGATCTGGGGTGCTTATTACTGGCAGCATGAACAACTCAGCTCAGTGCAGGAAGGCGTCAGCAAAAGCCAACAGGATGCTAGGATGTGTAGCACAGGAAATCTCCTCCAGAAATAGAGGTGATACTTCCCCCATACAGGTCTCTAGTCAGGCTTCCCCTGGAGTTCTGTGTGCAGTACTGGAGACCATTCCTGAAGAAGGACATCACATTTTTGGAGGGGATGCAATGTAGGGCAACAAAGATGATTCAGGGATTGGAGGGAAGGTCCTACGAGGATAGATTGGGCTAGCTGAACATGCACTCCCTGGAGGAGAGAAGGGACAGGGGAGATATGACTGAAACCTTTAAATACCTTAAGGGGATAAATAAGGCTAATAAAGAAGGGATGTTCCAGCTTAGATGAGGGAGGGATACGAGAGGGCATCAGCTGAGATTGGAGGGGGGAAGATTTAGGATGGAAATCAGGAGACACTTTTTCACTGAAAGGGTGGTGGACAGGTGGAATACCCTGCCTGAGGAGGTGGTATCCTGTAGAATGGTGGGCAGCTTTAAGAGTGGTTAGGACAGGGTGAGGGGGGGGTTATGATAAAGAGAGGCGGGGAGGGTGGGGCAGCTGCAAGTTGAGGTGTTTAGCTGCACATTCAAGCAGACTCAATAGACTGTAAGGGTTGCTTCTGCTGGCATTTTTATATGTTCATATGTTTGTAAGACTGCTGTAAGGAATATTGCTGCTCTGGAAACCTTGGTGCTGTGAATTCCTCAGCAATGACAGTGTCCCAAAGCAGTCGGGTTCAGTTGCAAAAGAGATAAGGAAAACAGCAGCTCCTGAAACACTGGTGCTGTTAACTCTTTAAAGAATTATATTTAAAGATTTATAATTGTTCTTGGGCGTTGGAGGAGGCTGCTCCCACTGCCTGGCTGGTGTTCACATGGGGGTTAGAGGCAGGGTTTGCTGGAGGGCTGACCTTGGATCTGTTACCCCTAAACTCTCTGGGGATTCAGCCGGTGGGCCGTCTCTATCAAGAGCTGAGGTGTTGGGTCACTGGTAATGCAGGAGGGAGGGCGGCTGCCTTGGATCACTGAAGATACGTTTTGTTATTCTTGGAACTAGACCTGGAGACCCCGGAGGTTTGAATTTGAGTTGGCCTGGATGTTCTGGATAAGACCACAGACTGGTTTGACTTTTCCTTTACCTAATCTCATTATTTTGGGCCAGATTATCATTATTATTTTTTTTTTAGTTGTTTAACCAGGAATAGCAGACTAAGCTGAATGTTTTTTACAGGTGCGACCTGGGAGCGCTGGGAATTTAAGTGACTTGCTCAGGGTCACACAGTATGCAAGTGGAAGCTGTGGGATTCAAATCCGGGTCTGGTCTGCTGGATGTCACCAGATTTGCAGCTCAGAGCCTATCACCACTGCGCCATATTGGTTTATGGGCAGTGAGAGAGCCCAAATGACTATATGAACTTTAGACAGTGAGAGTGTCAAAGTTTTATATCATTTATTGACTTCTCCCCTGACCTCTGTGAGAGATAGTGTCTGGGCAAAAGCCTAATAACCTTACTTTTTATCTTTCTGGGAAGGTGGGAGCTCCCCAGAAGAGATAAATTGCTGAATTTGGGATCATTTTATTATTTGCTGCTATCTGAGAACCTTTGCGTTCTGTTTATAGAGCTGACTCTTTACCATTGGGTTGGGCTTTGTATGTGTTTGTGGTGTGGTCTGGAAGTTTGTTTGTTTTTTGTGTTTGATTGGGTGTTTGTGAGTTGTTGTAGAAATGTGTTGGTTATTTATGTCAACAGTCAGGCATTATTCCCCCTCCAGGCTGAGGGATCTTCAGCCTTTTTATTGCTCCTCCCTGTCTCCGGAGGTGTATAAATGATGTAGGGCATTGCGGATAGCTAGGAGGTTAAGGGTGAGGACTCGGCCTGCTGGGGGAATGGAGAAGAGTGGGCAGATTGGGATCATGGGGACAAGGAGACGCCCTGGGATGAAATGGGTCCAGGAAAGGGGTTCTCCCTATCTGGTTCCTGTACCCAAGGACTCTGCCTATGGCAGACAGGAAACCTGGTCTTCCTCGGCTGCTCATAGGACTTGGGCGATGTTATGGAATGCCAGGTCCATTAAAAACAAGACCACTATTGTTGAGGATCTTGTTAATTCAATTGACCTGGCTTGCATCACCGAGACCTGGTTGGATGAAAATGATGGTCCCATTTTGGCTGCAGCAGTTCCACCCGGGTACTCGGTGATACATCGCCCGAGGACGGATCATAGGGGTGGAGGTGTGGCCCTTTGTTTTAAATCAGAACTGAACCTGATGGCGGTTCCACTGGGAGCTACCAATTCCTTTGAATGTATCGTGGGTGAGGGTGTGGGGTGCAGGATTCTTCTCATTTACCGTCCACCAGGAGACGGGAACGCTTTCCTGCGGGAAGTCGTGGACTTCATTGTCGACCTGACATTGGGACCCCACATGATCCTGGGGGACTTCAATGCCTGGATTGATGATGAACTCTCACAGTTTGGACAGGACTTCCTCCAGTTAATGAGTTCACTGGGCCTCACACAGGATGTTTCCTCCTCGACTCACATCGGTGGTCATTCATTGGACTTGGTGTTTCTCCTTGGGATGGAGATATCCGATTTGGTGGTGGAACCAGTCAGGTGGTCGGACCATCATACCATCAGGTTCAGTTTAGAGGCCCCCCCCAGGAGGAGATGGTCCAATACCACACTTTGAAGGGTATAGCCCCGATGGCCTGATGGCAGTATTGGACCTATCGGGTATGCCGAGTGAATGCTTGGATCCAGGGGACCTTGTACTAGCCTATAATAAGACAGTGATAGAGGCCCTGGATTCCATTGCTCCTGTTCGTGTTCACCCACTTGCCCTTCGCCCTGGGTCTTCTTGGTTTGATGAGACCTTGAGGGAGCTGAGGAGAGTTGGACAAAGGTTAAAGGGACACTGTCAGGTTTTAGCTGAGTAACCCCCTTTAAAAATCCTACCTGTACATTTCTATTATGAGCAGCACAAAGAAGGTATCAGTTTACTAGAAAATGAACATTTAGAGTGATTTTGTTAATTTGGGCATTATTAATGTCCAACTTTATCATGGAAGTACCACCCACTCCTGTACATGCACTGCTAAGATGGCCACAAAGTGACTCCTGCATGACTGAGTTTCTTTTTTTTTTTTTTTTAAACAAGTATCATCTAAAAGGATTTCTCAACAGACATTGGTCTCCTGGGCACAACAAAGTTAATCCACCAACAAAACACATTTTCTAACCTATTTAATTCTGTGTTTGAAATTGAAACCCATGACTCAGGGCACACTCATTAGCGTCACTGCTGCTCACTAACAGTGAAATGTGCAGGCAGGGTTTTCAAAGGGATATAAAAAAAATCTGCTAAAATTTGACAGTGCCCCTTTAAAGAGGCAATGGCAGAAGGCTGGCCTGGTATGGAACAGGCTTAGTTTGATGAACCATTATTCGGTCTATCAATCAACAATTTCCCATAAGAAGGACAGGTGTGCATAGCTAGTTCAAATCTGAATAAAGCAGACAGTGGTGGAGTCGTGTCAAAGTCTAGGCAAAGAGACAGATTTTGTTATATGTGGTCAGGGCTCAAATTTAGTATTATTTCAGCATTTTTAGAGTACCACTTTTCAGCCCAGAATACCAAAATGAGCCCTAAGGTGATTTGCAGAATTACCCCCTGCTCCGTATGCTGTACAATACTAGAAAACCCACCCCACCCATCTCAGCCAATTACTCCCTTCACCACTTTAAAGTTAGTTATTTTAATGTCCAACCCCATGTGAAGACCCTCTTTTCACCAGCAGGCCCAAATTATGGTATCTTGTCCCAGCAGAGCTTTGCACAATGACGCACAAAGCACTACTGGGACAAGATACCAGCGTTCAGATGGATGTGGGACAGAGCAATTCTAAGTGCCAAAGGGAGACCTTAAGCAAGTTATATAACCTTCCAGTGCTACTGAAATAGACATAATCAGGACCTACTGAAAATGAGATGCTGCAGCTCAGCTGGCTATCCTAGGTAAATAACTTGCAAAATAAAGTGAGGGCCATCCCCCCTAATGGAAGTTCTGGAACTCTCTTTAACTTAGCATTTGTTGGCTCTCTTCACATGGGGTCTTTAAATCAATGCTGTCGAAATGCTTAAAGGGCTTTTCCATTTCCTAATCCACATGCCAACTGTCAGCAACTTTCAGCTATACCTCTTGCACTGTGCACCTTGCTTGGCATCCCTGATCTGTGAATGAGAGCAAAAACACGGCTCAGGAGACGCCTGCCGGAGCCACATCACAACTTTACTTGGAAAAACAATACTCAAAAGCAGGCTCAATGGCACCAAAAAAGGAGCCCTACACTAGGACACAATAGAAATTTACATTTATTATTTAAAGGCAAGTAAACAGGTAAAATTTCTGTACCAAAAATCGTAGCCCCCCCCCCAACACCACCACCAAAGTTCGTCAATGTTTCATGCTAGGCTGGTGCTTTTTCAAGGCATCGTCAGTGACCACACATCACAGAATTTATAGCATGCTAGTAAACACCAGTGTAACAATTTAAAGGTGCCATGACCTAATAAATACTATAAATGTACTCATTCCCTATGACATCATGTAACAGTGATTATCTTAACCTAACTACATAAATAAATAAATAGCGACATGTTGGTACATCTAATTCTATTCAGGAAATCATGAACTCATGGGGCTTGATTCCAGAAATGTTACGCATGTCGCAAAGTGACTTGCGCCAAACAAAATGGTGCAAGTAGCACTTTGCACCATGCATATCGACATTCGGTATTCCAGAAGGCAGCCTGCGACATGTTGCAGGCTGTCTGCACCGAAGATATCCTACACCACTGGTTACACCATAAACCCCCTGCGACATGGTGCAAGGGGGTTTATGGCAGCTGTTATGCCCTGTTCTGAGAAGGTGTCTGTCGGAACAGCAAATGTGCTTTTTCAAGACATCCCCCAGAGGACATTGGTCTAAGTACAGCTAGACCAGCTATTAACTGGTCTAAATGTACTCTATGTCCACTGGCGGTGCTCCACTGTGCCGAGTGCCCCAACAGCCACTCTCCCCCATGGTCCCACATAAGCCCCCTACCCATCCCCCATTGGCAGATGCCCTGGAAAGCCTTCTGTGGGCTGCTGGCATCCCCAAGACCTGATCCTCAAGTAGTGCCCCGCAGGGCAGATAATTTCATCCCCCATATCCCCAAGTAGTGCCCAGCAGGGCACTTCATGTCCCCTGATCCCCAAGCCCCGACCCCCAGTCCCCAACTCACTGCTATTGGCATTCCTGCTGCGCCACTTATTCCCTGGTAGTCCAATGGCCCCCCCCGTATGCCCAGTCCACCCCCACCTCCCACCTATTTCCAGTCGGCGACTGGCGCAACCCACCTCTCACCTCCACGGCCAGCTGCTGACTGAGCTCCCTCTGAGCCTGTACTACTGTCTACAGTACATGCTCAATAACTGATGGAGCATGTACTGTATACCGTAGTATGCTCTCTGAGGGAGCTCAGTCAGTGTCTGACCATGGAGGTGAAAGGTGGGTTGTGCCAGTCACTGACTGAGCCACTGGACTACCAGAGATTGTGGGTATGTGTCAGCAGCTGGCATGGGGGCTGTGTGTATGGGGGGTGCCTGTATAGCCCTGTGAGGTAGGGCAATTTTTTCATGGAGAGGGCCATGGGGGGCTGTGCATTCAAGGATACATGGAAGGGGACCTGCCCCCTGTCAGAGGGCATTGCTACAGCTTGTGGCACCCTGTTGCAGTGCATCTTCCATTTGGCACACTGCCTGGGGTTCTGCAAGTCACAGGAAATAGCTGCTGGGGACCCTGCCTGTTCTGCAATCTGGTGCAGGGTCCCCAGCGTATTGGCATATGTCACAACTCGCAAGTGTCGGCGAGTTGCGCCATATGTCTTGGAATCTGACTTATAGTTACTAAATACAACAAGGAGCTAAAAAGTACTACAGTCAATCTCACTCTAACTCCGAGGAGTTTGGGACTAAAATGGGTAAACATTAGCTGAACCCTTATGGTGAATAAATATTTCTATTTTATTTATTTCAGTTTTGGTGACCGGGTAAGTCCACTGAAACAATACAGTCTCTTTTTCAGGGTTGGCCCGGGTCTTAGTAAACAGCAGAGAGACATTGCAAGAATACAGTGGTACAAGTACAATGGCAGATATAGAGGTACAGCATATACAATGGCAAACATTGAGATATAGCATAAACAATGGCAAATATAGAGATACAGCACATAGGTATTTACAAAAATGTGACAAACAAGGAATAAGTACTTCAATAACAAACAGAATTTCTAGGTATATACAATAGGAACTTAAAGCAGCAATTAAAAGCGAAGGGAAGAAGGGGAGGAGAGGGGAGGTGGAGGGGGGGAAAGGGGGTAGTCAAAGAGGAAATAGGAGGGTAAGGACCGAACGAAGGGATTGTGGTGATGCACAAGGGTCAGGCAAGGTTAGGGATAAAGGAGGAGGGGAGGGAAGAATGCATCATCAGTGAAAGCAGGAGCAGGATATAGAGGCTGAGCGAGAGGCATACAGATTAGATTGAAACATGGGGAGAGAGGAACAGGACCGGACAGAACAGAGGTGGGAAGGGGATTCCAGTCTGATGTCACTGCAAAAGGGAAAGATCTACGGGCGGCAGCTAGTTATAGTTTTGGAATAATGCGATGTGGGAGTGAGGCAGATCGGAGGGTGCAGGGAGCTTGTCTTAGTCGTATAGTCTCATGGAGGCAAGGAGGTGTAAATTTGTGGAAAAGTTTGAACATGAGGCCGGGGAAGGAGTACCTCAGTTTGGCTTCATAAGGTAGCCAGCCCAGAGAGGAGAGGACGTCACAGTGGTGAGAGTGGGCATTTGCCCCCAGGGCAAACCTCCCTACCCTATGGTAAGCCTGGTTAGAAGAGACAGGGAGGAGGAATTTGCAGAGAGCAGAAAAGGAGCTCCATAAGTTAGGAGTGGAAGAAGAGACACAAAAGCTATCTTATGGCAGGAGGCAGAGGAAAGGAAGAGTTAGGTACGATAAAGGAGTCCATGTTTCTGGTACAGAGATTTAGAGACACTGGAGACATGCAGGCTAAAGGTGAGTGAGGAGTCTGAAAAGATGCAAAGATATTTGAAGGACTGGACACACTCAAGAGTATCACCATTGATCGAGGTAATGCTAAAAGGGGGAGAGAAGACTTGATGGAGGGTCAATGGGCAAATACCATACTTTTAGTTTTTTTCGTATTAAGAATGAGGTGATTGTGGCTGAACCAGCCCTCAAGGGAAGTAAAGTCAGATGCTAGTTCTCTGTTAATTAGATTAATATCTTGGGTGGAGCAATAGATGACTGCATCATCTGCATAGAGGTGCTCAGAAGCCCCTCCACAAAAGTTGGGTCGGTCGTTAATGAAAAGAGAGAATAGTAAAAGACCCAGAATGGAGCCCTGTGGGATGCCATGGGTTATGGGCCTTAGGTCAGAGACTGACCTAGCCCACTTAACCCTTTAAGAATGGCAGGACAGATAGTTTTTGACCCAGTTCAGTACACCAGAGTCAAGGCCAAGAGCATGTAGCTGATGGAGGAGAAAACCATGATTTACCAGGTCAAATGCTTTTGTGAGGTCGACAAATATGGTACCAGTAGCAAAACCTTGATCCATAGCCAGTAATATGTTGGAAGTAACTTTTATCTGCGTGGTTGGGGTACTGTGATTCCATAGGAAGCCATGTTGATATTGGGGAATGTAGACTGTGATGTTCCAGATAGCCCTGAAGGTGGTTATACACTATTTGCTCTTGAATTTTAGCTAATGGACAGAGGATGGAAATCAGTCTATAATTTTCTACTGCAATATTCGACCCCTTGTTATGTACCAGAATGACCACCTCCACCTTCCACTTATCAGGGGTTGTACAAGAAAGGAATGAGCGATTGAATAAATCACGGACAGGATGAGCGAGGGCAGGGGCACCAAATTTGAGAAATCTTGGCTCAGGGGAGTCATATGCAGGGGAGCTATCTGATTTCAAGTTAGAGAGATGCTTCGCACCTCTTTGAGGGAGGCCAATTTCAGGTGGAAAGCAGGTGGAGCACCAAGGGTGCTTAGTGGGGCTTGGTAAGAGGGAGAAGAAGGGGGGTTATAGAAGAGCAAGGTATATTTGTGGAGAATCATAAAAAAATTGTTAAATCCAGATGCGGTGGATGCGGGGTCAGCAAGGGTGGCACCATTGGCATAATGGAACATAGGATTTCTGTAGTCTTCCCTTTTACCAGGGAGTTCACTTTTCTCCAGAATTCCTTTGGGTTGCAAAGGTGCTCCATTTGTAGGAATTTGTAATGGTGACATTTGGCTTTATTGAGGGAATTTTTGCACTTGTTTCTGAATTCTCTGTATACTTGCCAGTCTGGTGGGACTCTACTATTTTTATTGATCCACCAGGCTTTGTCATGGAGGGACATAAGCATCCTAATATCCTTAGTGAGCCTGGAAGCCTTGACACCCTTGGATCTGCATTTTTTCAGGGGGGGCATGATAATTAACAATTTGTGTGAGGGTCGACACAAAGCAATCCAAGACTTGATTTACATTAGGAAGAGTATTAATGGGGCACCAGTTTACTAAATAACACATATATACAATAAATAATAAAGTGCTAAAAAAAAAAAAAGGTTAGACAATTGTCTGCATCAATAAATATTATTTCATCTACTTTTTTTAAAGTATGGCAACATGTTGTTTTCTAAATTGAGAAGCATGTCACCTATGAAAAGACCAAACAGTGTTGGGCCCAGCACTGATCCTGGAGGTACACTGCTACTAACTATTCCCTCATCTGAGAGGTATCCACTCACCCTAATTTGCAGGGTTCTTCCAGACAGCATGCCTCAAACCATTTTAACAAATATGTGCTAAATCCCATGTTCTTCAATTTAGCAACTAGTTTGAAGTGTGGTACAGTAGTAAAAGCATTCCTGAAATCTAAAACATCACATCCAGTGATGTAGGGCACTGGGTCAGAACATAGCCAATCATAACAGCATAATCAATAACTGTGCTGCAAAAATGCTGTCTATTTTTGTTTTTCGGGGGGGGCTATGCCCCCCACACTCCCTGACAAGGGGAGGTTCTGCCCCCCACACCCCCAGCCTAATTGATAGTAACTCTGAGGAGAGTGGATCATGGGGCATAACGAAAATTGCGGGGCCATGGATTACTGTTTCCATGGCCCCATGTAAAAAAATGTAAGTCCCGAACAGCAAAATGGAAGGAGACCAGGATTAGAACCCTGGTCTCCACTGCCACTCCAGTGCGCTGCTACAAGCCTCAGTCTTCCATGCCAGCTTGGCCAGTGACCTGAATCCTATTGTTCTTCTCCTCTGCTGGTGCCATGGACAGTGACCAGTGGGACGCTTACAGCATAGCACTGCACATCCTCTTTTGGTGTCCATGGTAGTACTACAGGGACTAGTGTGCTCTTGACTGGTGCTTTTCCTGTTGCGCTAATCTAACTGGGTAACCTGGTGTAGCAATATGCAACGTGGCACTGACCTTATCATAAAAAGATATCAAATTTGTAGTACATGACCTCCCAGGGTAAAACCATGTTGTGGGATCATTTTTTCCTGAAGTAGTGGCCTCACTGTTAAAGCATGATTTTCATAGTTTTTCCGTTTCTTTACATAGTACAGGTGTTAAACTTATTGGCCTGTAATTTTCCTGTGCTACTGCCTATTTTTGTGGATTGGCATAATAATAGCCATCTTCCAATCACTGGGTGCATTGCCTTGTTCATAAGATTTATTAAACAACAGTGTAAGGGGAATACACAAAGGAACTGCTAGTTCCTTAATGAACTTAGGATGAAGTCCATCAGGGCCTGTGGATGAATTGGATTTCACAGTATTTAGAGCTAACACAACTTTCTCTTCAGAAAAGTATTTAGTTTTAAACAATGAGGAATCACCTCAGTCACCTAGTACCTTGTCATCGTTCTTATTAAGTACTGAACAAAAATAATTGCTCAGTGTATTGGCAACTTCAGTTGGATCTCAGTTTCATGATTTTCAGCTAATGGTCATACTGAACTTTTCCAGCTGTTGATGTTGTTTACACCAGAGGAAAAAGATGGCTGGTTATTGTCTGTGTGCACAATCCTAACTTCTATTCTTTTTCTCTTATTCCTTAGTAGTCATTTGGTTGCCTTCAGTTCTTACCTATACTTAGATTTTGTTAGGTCAGATGGGTTCTTCTTAAGATTTGCATACATGCATTCTTGTTTTTACACCATTTTGTTATCTAAAACTGGATGTAAAGTACCATCATAAGGCTAATTAATAATTCATGAGTCAGCTACTGTCACTGATTGGCTACAGGATCAGTTATTACCAGTCAGTTAATGACTGACCCAGCCACCAAATAGACACAAGATGCCAACTCACACCTACATGGGTATCTGAGCATGATGGGAACCACACAAGCGGATTTTACCTGTCAGCTGCATTGGAGCCAAAGGTGCCATAGCACTTTAATCTTAAATCAGACATGTTATGTGTAAAAAACAAACATATTTTCATCGTTTGTTTCAATGCTTCATGTATTGCAGAAGCAGGATGATTTGGAAAACACTCAATATTTTTTTTATACATGATTTTTCAAGAAATTGGGTGGGTAGCCCAGTAGGATTATGGCACACTAGCCAAGTAGCTTTGGTTTTACAGGACGTTCAAACAGAGAACATTTTTTTAACAGCAGAGCAATCTGGAAAACATGCAATCCTTTTTCCAAATGTGATTTTTTTTTCTACAAAAAAATTGGGAAGCTGATCCAGTAGGTTTATGGCACCCTTGTCAAGGGTCTTCAGCTTTTTAGGATGGTGAGGGTCAGGTGGAGAACAATGTTTTTTAATCAGCAGGATGAGTTGGAAAATGCACAGTATTTTTTCAGACGAGATATTTGCACAAAATTGGGGAGAGCAAGCCCAGTGGGCTTATGGGACACTAGGCAGGGGCTTTAGTTTTGCAGGTTAGTCAGGATTGAGAACACTTTTTTAACAGAAGGGTATTTTAGAAATGAGTAACACATAATATTCTGTTGTTTAAATATTTTTTCAACTTTTCTTATTGCCATTTCTTTTTTTTTTAATTTAAAGTTTATTAAAGTTTCCAACATACAATACACCATAGTCAAATGGTACACAGAGTATGAGTACATGCATTCAGCAAAAAAAAAACCTTCCTCCCCACATTCCCCTTCCCCCCGCCCACACCCAGATACTCAGAGAAAGGTGTCACACCCCACAAAGAAAACCCTCCACAGCATCCCTCCATCCCACCCTTTTACCCCTTTCCCCTCCCAGGTTTGAGTGCCCAGAAAATTACTTAACTTACACCTTTACTCTCAAGGATCCATTGTATTGTGTCACTTGAAGAGAGTATAAGGTTAATAGTCCAGATTTTGTTGAACTTACTCATTCTGTTGAGCAGACTGGCTGTCATCTTTTCCATTCTAATATTAGCCAGGAATTCCCTCAACCATTTAGCATATGATATTACTTCACTATCCTTCCAATGCCAGAGTACCAGTTTTTTAACAGACATGGATATTAGAGCTATATGGTATTTACGTGTGACTATTGGAATTTCAGAGTAATCTCCTAAGAAGCAGATTTCAGCCGAAAACAAGTCATCGAGTCCCAATAGGGGGTCTATTCTTTGTTTAATTTGCAACCATAAGGAGGTTATCTTGGGACAAACCAAAAAATATGTATTAGGTTGCCCTCCCCATGTGCACACCTTATACAAGTAGCAGAAGAGGCAATACCAAGTTTGGCCATTTTTTGAGGGGTATAATATAAGTTATGCAAAATTTGGAACTGCATGAGTCGGAGCCTGTCTTGTGTAATAAATTTGTGGCACCCTTGCCAAAGCTTCTTCCAGTTAATGAGTACCTCCGGAAGGAGCGCTGCCCAATAATCCGAAGGTTCATAAGGTCCAGGGTAAATCTTGTCATATAAAGCATTAAACATTTTTGATACCACGTGTGGAAGGCCCGCCATTTGAACCAGATTCGCCCAAAAGGGAGGACACCTGTGCGCCTGGGCTTCCATCCCTATGACCTTCACCAGTATTTCCGCAGTTGGAAAATCTTAAAAATATTGGAGGCCAGAACTCCTAACTTATCTAGAATTTCTGTGGATGAAAACCATGTCCGTTCTATCTCATTCCAAAAATATGTAAGCTTAACTTCCTTAACTTGCGGGAGCCTCGAAGGGGAGAGGACTTTCCCACCTTACCTGATGTTGGGATTGCCTATCAAGGGTTGCTCCAAATCTAGGCAGTGATTGTAATTTATAAAGGAGCAAAATTGGGAGTGCACCCTCACAGATATTGCAATAGGTGTCAAACACAACTGTTTTAGGAGGTTCTTAGGTTGCACATAAAGCAAGGCCGCAGGAGAGAAATTATAACACCGAATTTGGGCAGATTCTATTTTAATCCAGAGAGGCTTGTACACACAAAATTCTTCAGAGTCACTTGATTTAAGCCACCTCAGATATTTGCTTGCATGACTGGCCCAGTATTAAAGGCCAACGTGCGGTACATGAAGGCCTCCTCTGGATTTCGGGGCCGCTAGCTTATGAAAAGCCAGATGGTGACATTTGCTAGCCCAAATAAAGTTGGAGAAAATATTATGCACTGTAACTTGTCATATCCTCCGGTGCTTTACCCGGTTTTGGCAGCAGTGTTTTCAACGCCTCAAACAATGTGCCATCTGTACTATTGCCTGCCAGAATCTGTTGGAATGTGGAAAGCAGCAGAGGAGCAAGCTTCTTCACAAACGTTTTATAAAAATTAGGCAAGAACCCGTCCGGTCCCGGGGATTTATCAAGGGGAAGGCCATCTATAACTCTTAGAATCTCCGCTTCGGTTAAGGGGGTGCATAATATAGCTTGTTGTGTTTCTGTGAAAGAGGGCAGATGAGATTCAGCTAGGTAATGATCCAAATCTTTATGAGATGGGGGATTCGCCATCGGAGAGTACAAAGATTGAAAACATTTCTGAAATTCTGCTGTAATTTCTTTCTGGTTATTCACCAGCACACCATCGGATGACCAAATTGAGGCAATAAACCTAGCAGATTCTTGCTGTTTGACTCGGGCTGCTAGAAGATGACCCACCTTCTCACTCTGATCAGCATAGGTTGCGTTCGATTTCAGGATCAAGAATTCTGCCTTCTCCCTCAGAAGCTCCGAGTAGGAGTCCTTTAGTTTTACCAGTTCCAACTGAGTTTGCTCCGGTGTGTGAGGGGACATGTTCTTTTCTATAATTCTAATCTGGTTAAGGAGCTGCATTAATTGCTGCTCTCTCATTTGTCTCCTCTTTGATGCCACCACAATTAACAGTCCCCTCAAATAAGCTTTTAAGGCACCCCATTCCATGTCAGGTTTCCCGGTAGTGTTGAGGTTGGCAGACACGAATTGTGAAATATGATTACTGATGTATTCCACTATGGTTGGGTCCTTTAAAAGTTGATTATTAATTTTCCAACGGCCTTCCCCCTTTGGGATAGCCATAAGAGAAAGCCGACATGTTACAAGAGAGAGGTCTGATGGTGGTCCTGGGTGAATGGCCGAGTCTACAACCCCCGATAGTAACCATTGAGAAATCATAATGTAATCGATCCTGGAAGATGTTTTATGAACTGGAGAGGTAAACGTATAACATCTATCTGCGGGGTGCAGAGTACGCCACACATCACACAGTCCCACCTTGTCCCACATGTCTCTTAGAGCCCTTTGGGCCAGAGACAGACCTCTGACTTTGTTGCCTGTATGGTCCATGGTGGGATCAAACACTAAGTTTAGATCACCTCCCAAGATCATTGGAATTGTGAGAAAAGGGGCCAATTTATTAATGAGCTCTACAAAAAACTCTGGAGAATCAGTGTTCGGTCCGTATATGCTGCCCAATAGTACCTCCGTGGTGTATATTCTCCCTTGGACAAATATATACCTCCCATGAGCATCCCTAATGACATTAGCTAGTGAAAATGGGACGCTGCTCCTTATCAGAATCATAACCCCGCGACTTTGCCTAGTACCCTCAGCTGTGAATACTTGTCTTATTTGCTGCCTTCTCATCTTTAGTTCTTCTGAACTCAGTAGATGGGATTCTTGTATAAAGGTGATGTCAGACCTTAACAGTTGTAAATGCTTCCGAACCTGGTATTGTTTGATCTTCTGCCTGATTCCCTTAACATTCCATGAGGAAAAAACTAGAATACTCATCATAGATTAAACATATCCTTATATGAAAGTTCCTGGGCATTTTATCAGCAAACTCTGTTCTGGACCATGTACCCATAGATTGATCCAAGCAAACCTGGTCCCACCCCCGCCCCCTCCCCCAAAATCCAACCACTTAAAAAGAAAATATACTAATACCTGCATCAGGGCAATCTCCTGCCCTCCCCCATTGCTGTGATCAACGGTCAACAGAACACCCTGCTATGCCCGTCCTCCCCCCAGCCCTCCGAACCCAACTACCACCCCATCGACACAAATTACTATTTAACATCAAGCAATAAACTTAACGGGGGGGGTGAAACAGACTATTTCTACTAATTCTCACTGTTCAGATATCCAATCCTCATGCTATAACTACTCTATTTTATTAAGTGCATTTTGTTAAACTGGCGCCTTAACCATAGCCTGATGCCTATGGCACAGACCTATATGAGCAGTCAGCTCTATCCTATCCCAGGCAATTCTGACCATCTATTGTCTTGTGGAGCATTGCAATGACTTCACTTAATCATCGGGGCCACAGTTTAATTTTGCAAGGAAACGAGAAGAGGAAAAAAAAAGGTGGGGGATTGCCATCTATATAAATGTCTGCATTTACCTTAAAAGTGTGGGCATTTCCCACCCTGTATATCATTCGACTATTAAGGCCATATGCTACCCCCCGATACACGACAACCAAACTCAGTCTTGTATAGTAAGATTCTAATCCAACGCCTATGCTCCTGAAAGCAAGCAAGAGTTACAGCTCTTTTATAAAATAATGCACAACGGAAGCCTTTTAAGGTGCCACTCTGACAAATGTACACTCAAGTCCTTTCCAGAGATCGATGTCTTATTTGGCGACATATTGTCTGATGGAAATAGGTTGAGATACCCTCCAATATCAAAAGGGGAGGCTTCTCTGACACCACTGGGTCTAAATGAGAATCATCACTGGGGTGAAGGTCATCCATAAGCCGCTCCACCATTCTGTGATGTAGCACCTAGTTAATGGAGTCCTACAACGAGTATCGGCGATGCTACTGAATTAACTGTCAATCACGAAATTCCTGACATTACCAGACTCTAGGCGCCCTCTAGTGGTGACCATTGTTGGGATACAGCAGGTGCAACTGCAGCAATCAAGCAGGACAAGCTCGAATTAAGAACTGTATTCAGCAGCGACTCTTGGTGAGCCAGCTTATGGGATGATCTTTACTAATGCCGTAGGAGCAAGGTTTTGAGGTAATTGCAACTAAAGCTGTGTATTAGACACTGAGTTCTCTTAGTGAATTAGAGCATAGCACTGAGAGTTGCCAAAGGAAGCTCGGGAACAAAGGGAAAAGGAAAGTTTCATCTGAGGATCACCCAAAGTACCAGCTTCGCAGAACTGAATAATAGGTATACCGATCGGGTTGTCTGTATAGGGTGAAAGGAGTTTAGAACTTGTATTGACTCCACATCCGACGTCCCTTTAATGCGTTTAAAGACCGGAGTCCCTTTTGTGCTACGCTTTCATGAGTCCTTGAACAAGTTGGGAAAGACGCTTTTAAGCCCCTTGACAGCAGCATCTGGGTCCTCAAAGGCTACCCACGGTCGTGATATCATGACCCCTAATTTCGCTGGGTATCCCATCCGAAATTTCACACTGGCAGCAATTAATTTGGACACCAGGGGATGAAACAGGGCTCGTTTTTGTCTGACAGACACCTGCAAGTCCTGTGCCACTCTGATTTTAACACCTTCCCAGCGCACTTCATGTAATTCTTTAATTTTTGCAAAGAAATGTTGTCGCTCTAAAAAGTTCAAGAATTTAAAGATCAGTGGGCGAGATGGGGCTCCTGCTGGTGGTTTTGGGCGAAGAGACCTGTGTGCTCGCTCAATAATATATGTCGGGCCAAAGGGTGATGGGCCAGCTAGTTTTTCCACTAGCTTTTGCATGAATACCACAACATCGGATCCTTCTGCATTTTCGGGAAGACCTATGAGGACCGCATTGTTTCTACAACTGCAGCCCTCTAGGTCTTCGATCTTGATCTCCATTCGTGCTAATTTCTGGTGAATAGCTACAATCTCAGGCTCCATTTTATCAATTCTTTTCTCCACCGAGCTGATTCTGGCTTCACTGTCTGTCGTCCGTTGGCGTAGATCCTCCAACGTTTGAGTTAAACTTTTAATCTCGGCCGATATTGCGCTCATAGTTTCTCTGAAGGGAGCAAACTTTTGCAAAAATCATTGCAGGGTAAGAGGCTGCTGTTTCTCCACAGTGATTTCCAAGGTCTGCCCTTCTACGCCACCTGAGGCCCTGGATTTTTTGGAGGCCTTCTCAGACGTGGCTGGGGGGTATGCTTAGGCGGATTCCTTGTCATTGTCATCTCCATGTAAGAAAACTTTGCACGAAGTTCTGGTCTAGACCCCTTCCTGAATGCATGGGGATCAGTTTAAGTGAACTTCTGACAAATATTACCAGCAAAATTAAAGGTTTGATGGGTCGGAAGGCTGGACCTGTGCTGGAGAGCTGCTATCTGGTGGACTGCATCACGTGACTCCTTGTTGTCATTTCTTATTTATACTGCTCTTCTTTTTTACTTTCAGCCCACACTGCCTTTACCACAATCTTTTAATTGGCTGTCACACCCTCCATCCTTTCAGCCTACATCTCCAAACCCCAATTTCAGTTTCTTAATTTGCTTTTATTTTTTTCCCTTCTCTCTCTTTAGCTTTTGTTATGTTTCATTGTCTTTAATTTCCTTTCTTTCTTAAAATTACTTTGAGCCCCTTTTAAATTGGCATACCACTTTTTCAAAATATTTTGGTAATGTTCTTCTTCAGCCCACCTCTGCAAACCCCAGTTTCAGTTTCTTAACTTGGTTTCTTTCCTTTCTATGTCTTTAGCTTTTCTTTTCTTTTTATGCCATTTCTTGTAGTTCCTTTTTTCTCCCACTTTGTCTTCCTTTTCAATCAACACCCACCCCATCCCACAATAATTTTGTAACCCTCCCTTCTTCCAATCCACCTCTGTAAACCTGTTTCAGTCTCTTAACTTTCTTTAAATCTTTCTCATCTTTCTTTTTAGCTTTTCGTACATCTTTCTGTCTTCTTTTCTTGTATTTCCCTTTTCTCTTTGTCTTCCTTTTGTCCGTACACACCCCCAACTAAACATCTGTGTACTGAAGCCTTCCCTATTAATGTTTCAGCACACCTCCAAAAAAGCCCATTTCAATTTCTCTTTTAACTTGCTTTAATTATTTCCCTTCTCTGTCTTTAGCTTTTTTATACATCTGTCTTCCTTTCTTGTATTTCCTTATTCCATCTTTTGTATCTTCTATGTCTTGTACTGATGTTGTAATCTAATAATCAACACCCCCCCAAATGTCCATCATACTCTTTCAACTGTGCATTGTGATCTGCTATTTATACATCAGTTTGTACATGTCAAACCATGATATAGGACTGGCTGTAGTGGCACCTTTTCACCTCTCCCTCAACCTTAAAAGACAAGAACAGAGTGGGAGGCTGGATCAAGGGAAATGAAGTGCAATAAAAAATTGGAAATCTAAGCCGAGTAGACAGTGTTTGACTCTAGATTTGCTGAAACTGAGTCACTTGAGTTTGGGACAGCTTGATTTCTGCACATGGGTTTATGTCCATCCCTAGTATACAACCACAAAAATAATAACCGTGATGTATGCTGTAAAAGAAAATGTTTAATTTCAAAAATAGGCATACATTTTTAAAAGATCATTGCATAACCAAGTTAAGAAAAATAAAAAAAAATGCTTGGTGTCATTTTCTAAGCTAAATTTAATTAAAGAAATATATACTTATTATAGATCTTTAGATGGTGAAAGTATAATTATCTGATCATTCTTGAATCATTAAATTTTTAAATGATCTTCAAGTTTTCTACAGTCAGGATCCAAGGCCATCTGTTCTTCCATTCATGAGGAAACATTGTCCTTCTGGGCTGCCCCTGGCTTCTAACTTTAGAAGCATTCTGATGATTTTCCTAAAATGCTTCCAGGTGGTTACAGATACAGTAGTCTTAAAGTACAGTAGTCTTAGAGATGTAGGTACACCAGCAAAGCAAAACTAACAGCATATCCAAACAGCTCTAGTATTTATTAAAACACATTTTGTGCTATAATATGGCATATTCTAGCTACTAAACAATAAAAATGTAAAATAAAATATTATACTTGGTTATTTGCAAATGTATGCCCTAAAAATATAGTGCAGTATGAATGAGCAATCCACATCTATAAATAAAATACAATGATGTTTTTTTTAATGCTAGTAATATATTAACATAAAAAATTAAACTGTAACTGTAGAAAACTATGCAATAATTAGGAACATATCCACGTCTACTTTCTTCCTTCATCTTGTTCCACCAGTAATAGCAATAGAACTCCAGTAACATAACCATGCGATTAATTATTGGTATCAGATACAGTACAGAGAGACAACAACTTGATTGAGATCAATTAAATATCTATGTTATGTCACTATGATCAAGCATAACAATTATAAATTATTTAATCTTCACCAGTCAATCACAGCCCTGCATCTGAGATATTTCCTGCATCTCTTCTCTTACATATAGCTGTGATCACATTGTCTGTTCCATCTTTCACTAGTCTGAGAAGGAGTTCAAAATTCTTTAAAGTTAGATATAACATAATAACATCTTTTCACACTTTTGAAGTGTTTAGTTTTTCCTGTTTCTGAACTTCAAATTATAACAAGTTAGTGTGTCTAACTCAAGATATCTTTTATTGTAAACACGTTTAATCTTATTCACAGATGGGAAGCTGGAACCCCCCTGCAGTAGCAGCCAATGCCTTCAGTAGATAACTGCATGCTACTATTTTACTAATATTGCTCTCTATGCTCTGCGTAACACAGAATGAAATCACCTCATGGCACACCATAAGTTATTATATATTACTGATGGTGCTGACTACCACTGTACCTTTACATTTTGGTCATAGTATCCAAGACTGCATGAGCTGACGCTCATAGCCTCAGAGACCTTTCCAACTAGACACATTTTTGTAGAAACTTGATATATGTCACCACAGTATGAACACTAGGCATTAAAGTCCAACATCGCATGTTACTATGTCCCAATACATTTGTGTGTATCCAAAAAGGAAATAAAGTCAGGTGAGGGATGTGAAGGAGTATTACTTCACTAAATGGGTGGTAGATGTCGGGAACAGCCAGCAGAAGTGTTGGAGGAAAAAACAGTGGGAAGCATGGCACATCTGTAAATTCTTTTAATACCTTTGTGTGTATCCCATTCAGACCCATAGCTTTGTCCACCTTTTGAGCTGCAAGTCCCTTCAGGAGTCTTTCCTCTGAAAATGGACTTGTGGCCACCTTCTCCTCACTTCTGTTCCTGCTACTCCCAGGTCGCACGCTCCCCCCCCACACACACACACACACTGTGAAGACTGGGTAGAAATACCTGTTCAGAATGGCAGCTTTTTCTTGGTCTTCTTTTGTGAAGTCTCCCCCACATTGCACAGGTTCAATGTGTTCTTTGGCACATTAGTTTTGGGGCAGTTCCTTGTGACTGTGCACACTGCTTAATGGGAAATACTTATGTGATATTTGTAACAGGATGAAAAGATTTTTTCAGGCCTGCATTTCATGCAATCTGTTTAGAGACCTTGAAGTGTGGCATGATTTTAACTTTCAAATTCTGTCATATGTACTCATCTACAGAGTGAGACTTTAACAATAGTCAAAAATAAGTTTGATAAATATTGTCTCTAAAAATGGGGTGCACTGGAACCACTGATGCAGGAAACAGACTACATGGGCAAACTGCCCTCTCCTATTGCTATTCAAGTATAATATTAATATATTTGATTTGATTTACTTATCTAAAATTTGGTATGACCATGCGCAAGACTTGCTTGTTTTCATGGGTGGCCAGATTAAAAAAAAAGATACAAAAAAATTTATAATAATAGCGTACAAAAGTTCAATTCAATCCAGACAAAGAAACATAACTAAATGCATAAACGCTTCAAACATAATAATACAATATTTAAAAAAAAGATCAACCACACTTGCAGCAATCTGAAGCAAGTAACTTTTTTAAGATTAGATTTAAAAAACAGTTAAACTTGCCATACCAACAATAAGGCTTCAGGGTAATGAGTTATAAGATGAAGTAGCTGAAACAATGAAGATCTATGCCTCAGGCTAGTTTTAACATTAGGAACAGCAAAATAACAAGACAAATGAGCTCCTGCATTTATCAGCTAGATCTTTGATTGGAAAAAACTGTAGCAATGTTTCTGAGACTTTGCTTAATGCCACCTTTTTTGCAAAAAAACAAACAAACAAAAAACCAAGGTGCAATTTAAACCTGGTTATTAAAGTGGGCCACTGAAGTGAATTTAAAAGAACGGAATCCATTCAGGATACTGAAGCCTGGAATCCCTACACTCATGGGACTGGCTTTAGTATCCTGAAATACATATATCCAAAGAAATTTTGCAAAATTATGTGTGAAGGATTCTGCACGGGTGAAACACCATTTTGCTACATGTATAGCAACAGGAAGAAGGTGCTGTCCAAGCTGCTTCTGTGTAATGGAGGGCTGTGTTTGAAGCGGCTAGAACAGCATGGCCACCTGAACCCGGGTTCTGTTCTTGATGCAGCCATAATTTTTTCCTCCCCACCGATCCACCCCATAACATTTATTTACCTTCTTCAATGTCCACTCCACTCGGAGTTGGTTATTTTAGTTATGGGGGGTGTGGGGGGTGACCCCCCCGCATTAAACGTAAGTCCCCATTAGGATGCAGAAATTCTGTCTCCCAAACCTAGTCTAGTGGAGTTCAGAAAACTGAATTTCAGGATTCCATAAGTAATCCAAAAGAACACAATGATGTGTAGGGGCAGGCATCTGAGTGACAAATCTTGCAATTAGATTGCACAGGGTCTTTACCACAGAAATGTCAACCTCACTGGCAACAAACTATATCATCATTCCATAGTCTATAATTGGAAGCAGAAAACTTTGTCACAAAAGAAGCTTACTGAATGGCATTAAAAATGAATTAAGTCTATAAAGTGCTTACAACTGCTGATGAAGAATGCTAGTAATCTATGACATATGAAAATTGTACATAACCTGTCAATAAATCAAGGTATTTGAATATATACAGTACATATAGTGTATCTATATTTATAGCTACCATAAGCTGGCCATAGATAGCACTTCTAGTGGATTTGATTGTCTAGCTTTTAAAATCAAAATGCGGAATGGCAACAAATATCTCTGTGTCTTATCAGTCTATATCCTACCTGGAAAACAACAAGTGGGCATTGAAACGTTTGCCAGATATTTTAACCAATCTTGCTCAAAAGTGGAAACAATAGTCACCAGTTAGTTTAATATTAACTGGACAGCCAAAGCCTTTGACTCCCATAAGGACCTGGTATCTAGCCTATTACTTACTCAGGTGGTTAAATACTATACCAGAGTTAACTGTAAAACAGGGACAAACATCATAATAGATTGGATTCTAACCACACCCAGAAAGACTAATCAAGGTTCAGGTCCTATCTGATACCATCCGTGATCACTCACCTGTCCTATGTGAATTGTCTGCAGAGTTACCTACGATCCCTCCTAAAACAATCACAATCAGAGTCTTATGGAAAGGCCTACCTGGTGCCTTCAAAGCACACCTGGCCCAGATAGATTGGAGCTTTCTGGCACCATTGCTGACATCAATACAACAACTGACTAGTTCATTGCCCAATTTACTGAAGCATGAATTAAATTTGCCCCTCTTAAAAGACACAAAATCAAAGGGACTTCAGCTGAATGGATTACTCGACTATTTGCCCAGCTGAGAGGCAGGAATAACATATGGCAGCGAGTAAGGAATACTGGATCACCTGCAGACCTGCAAAGATATAAGGAAGCCCATAACAAATGCACCCGAGCGATTAGAAAAGCTAAAGCAGACTTCTTCAAGGAACAACAGAATAAAAACTGGAGCAATGAGAAGACATTTTGAGACAGCCTAAAAGACCTCCTTGGGAGGAATGTTAAAATGCCTCCGACGATGCCTAGCACAAATGGGAAAATCAAAATGGCACCAACAGAAATAACAAATTCCTTCAATGAGGCCTTCACTGACCTAAGCTCAGTCCTCCCCTCCCCAGACAAGTCATCTGGGTACAAAGATGATGACTCCACTGGACAATGCAGTTAACCCAGTTAACCCTGCCCTGATGTGGATCTCCCCAAATTTTATGTTAAGCATGTTACCGTAAAGGAAACTCTCAATTATGTAAAAAAGTGTTTTGGGAAAAAAAAAGAATGGGTGGAGGTATGGTTGACATGAAACTACTGTCCCTAGCACTTGATGAGCTAGCAGCTCATGTGACTAAGAGTTACATGTCACTTCAGTACTCACAATTTCATGCAATATGGAAAGCTGCCTTAGTTACCCCAGTGCTGAAAAGTGATGACTGCACAAATGTGGCCCACTATAGGCCGATCTTCATCCTCTCCCCTCTATCTAAAGCATTGGAAAAAAATAGTCTCCAACCAACTAGTCACCTACTTCGACAAGCATAACCTTATGTGTAAACAGCAACATGGATTGAGGAAACTTCACAACACCGGTACAGCACTTATTGAATATGCCAACCATCTACATGTGGCCCTTGATAAACAGCACCTGATCAGAGCCACCTACAGTATATAGATCTGACAAAGGCCTTCAGTCTTATAAACCACCCTCTTCTGCTGGACAAGCTTTCTGCCCTTGGCCTCGCCTCAGAAGTGCCAACTTGATTTGGGTGTTACCTCAATGGATGATCACTGAGGGTAGGGTTGACAGAGTGCTGTTGAATGCTAGGCGTCTCTGCTAGGTGTGCCACAGTTGGGGTCCCTCAGGGGTCTATACTTGGCCTCTCCTATCCGGGCTATTCATTAACAGACTCCCAGAAGCTTGTCTGCTATAAAAGAAGCTACTTTACACTGACGATGCAGTGATCTTCAGCAGTAGTTCTCACCTCAGGGATCTCTCATGTGATCAACAAAATAGTTTCAAGACACCAGAGGATTGGTTTGAAAGTGATAAACTTGTCCTTAATTTTAAAAAGACTAAGACCATGTTGCTTGCTGGACCTCACCTTAAAAAAAGGTCTCCTCCCTGAATATCAATAATACACATGTAACTACCATTGAACAGGTTGAATCTTTTAAATATGTGGATGTCAGCTTGGATGACACCGTATCATTTGCTACACACTTGGACTACCTTGTGAATATGGACAACAGCAAACTAGGAGCTCTCTTTAGGCAAAGACTTAACCCTACAGCCAAGGCTAGATGCTGGGCTGTCTCCAGGATGGTCCTCCATCTTTTTGACTATGGTCATCCAATTTATGGAGCTGCCTATCTATCGGTCCTTGGTAGAGTTAGAATGGTCCTAAACAAAGCCTGTTGTTTTGCAAGTGGGTCTGATACACACTCATAAATTATTTCTGTATGCACTAACCAACATTCTTCCACCACAGGACAGACTAAAATATCAGTCCTGCCTGACTGCAAAAAAGCCCTTCTAGGCCTCACCCCTGATGCCATCAGTGAACTTTTCAGCCTGGTCAACAACAACAACTGCTCCACTAGGAGTATGTCAAGACAAGCACTTGATGCCCCCTTTCATAAACATAGCCTGGTAGGTGATCATTTGCAACACAAGCTGCACAGTGGATGAATGAACTTCCAGAATCACTTGTGGAATGCCCTAAAATTAGTCCATTTATGTAGTCCCTAAAAAACATCTCTAAGAAATCTGCCTGTTGTTGTTTTGAATGACTTTGTTCTCTTCTGTACAGTGATGATATTCCATGACTGACAATCTGTCTTATTTATTCACTTCAATTCCTTGGTTGTGACACTGGCTGCAATTCCTTGGTTGTGACCCTAATTGTCTGTACTAGATCAGGCTCCTTTTGAGCTAGTGAATGTTTGTCTTGTTAACTCTCCTTTGTCCAGTACCGACTTTGAACCTTTGGAAAAGAGCTCTTGTGCCAGATATTCAAAACTTTGCCCTGGGGCTAAATTAGCACTTCCCAATGGGCAAACTTAGCCCGGAGCACAAAGCAAGCCATATTCAAAAGGAATAGCCTGGGATAAACGGCTTCTGAATACAGCTTGGGAATGAGGCCAGGCAAACTGGGCTGGGAGTGCAGGGCAAACTTAGCCTGGAATAAGACAGCTCTGAATATGGCAACCAGGAAGTGCAAACCACAACAGCAACACAGTGCACAGTGATGTGAAGGTAGGTAGAGGTGAATTATGTGGCCAATGTGTGTGCCAGCAAATGTGTGGACCCAGTACAGCTGCAGGCAGTAGCGTATATGAAAGTACAGTGTGCAAAACTGTAAAATATTCCCCAAACTGCTTGCTCAGCACTAACATGTTTGCATGGGTTTAGCGCAGAGTTTAACTGTTTGCCCAGTGCAAGCTTGTTTGCCAATGCTAAACTTTGCCATATTCAAATGTGACATGCAAACAAGCCTACTTAGGTAGTCTGTGGGCAAACATCCAGATTAGCATCTCATTATGTCCTGATTTGCATGTAGTTTGCTCAGCGTTACTGCAGGGTCCCACAGAGCCACCTGTAGGTCAGTCTGTAAGTACAGGGACTGGCCAGGTCCGACCGCAGCTCCACCTGTAGGTCAGTCTGGTAATGCATGATGATAGCTGTAGGCTACATGTAAATAGTACAGCATTGCACAGAATACTGTACCCCAGGGGACAACACAGCATAGGCACAGATGGTGGTGGTTCTGCATGTAATTGTCACACTGTAGGTCATGCTACAGTGCACAGCAGACACTACAGTAGCAAGGGGGCCAGTAGTGTGTGGATGCAGCAATGCCTAGGGTGTGTAGGTCAATGATGATGACTGCACTATACACAGTGATGATGACCAACCTGCAGGTGTGTATTGACAGTGGACATTACTGTTACGCTGTTGTGTGACCCACAGATGCTGCACCTCTGGCATGGATTGCTCACAGTGATGTACACATGTCCAGCTTTGTGTGCTGTGGCAGTTGTACAGCTGTGCGGTATGTGGCCGGGGGGGGGCATATATTATCAAAAAGGCACACTGGAGTTGGGGGTATTCCCAATACTGACCCATGTGCACTGCATGATGTGTCCCAGCCTTGTGGCCACACCTGGTCTGTGGCACAGCCTGGCCACCCATACACTCTCCCCTCTCAACATCCTCCATGCCCACAGTGCTGCATAGGTGTGTTGGCATCTGTTGGTGTCCACAGAAGAGCGGTCCACAGATGTGTGCTGTATGACCACACTGCCATGCTGTCCACTGATGGCAGGGTCAATACTTACTGCCTGGCATGGCTGGGACTGGTGGCAGATGATGGCATCATTGTGATGTCATCAGTTAGCAGCATGTTTCCTCTATGTTTGGCTTTGTCTATGTGTCATATCTATTTGTTAGGGTCACACAAAGCCACACAAAAGCTGCACAAACACCGCACAAAGCCAAAGTGTCGAGCAAAGCTGATTGCCCAGGGTTAAGACAAGCTTTTCCTGGGTGGTAATGTGCACCGCACTAAGTGTCACGCTAAGTCATGCAAAACCACTTTGCTCGCCGCTAGTCACTGAATATAGCATTGCACCTGTATTCATGTACACACACCCTCAGTTTGCCCCTTGCATACATTGTGATTTTGATGGCGCTATTGCAATTTTCCCGTGCTATTTGGCCTTTTGAATATAGCAGACCCACGATAAACTTGAGCAAATGTTTTTTTGCCCTGTGCAAGGTTTTGAATATCTGGTCCTAAAAGTATTATTAAAGTGACAGTTCCTTAAATAATCACTTATATATATATATATCTTCATTCCTGTATTAGCACTCATATAAATCTCCTAGGAAGCTCAGCTTAGAATAGCTATAGTACTTCATGCATTAAGTTTGAAGTATGTATGTCTTACCATTTTTGTTGCCTTTTTGACTCTAATAAGCATTTCTAGTTATATATAGCTCTTTACTGGCATGTCAAAAATCATCATATATATATATATATATATATATGCCTTGCATAACTACAATGTCTGACCATTTGTCTTAGTAATTCCTTATAATCAATCTATTGTAGCTTTTTAAAGGTTTTACAGAGAGACCTAATATGTGACTAATGCTAAACATTTTATTTAACTTACTCTTGTGCCATAAGGATCTCATTGGAAATGAGCTTGCTTAATTGAGTTTCTGGTTAATATTGCTTGGATAACAGTTTTTACTACGACTGCTACTCAATAGGATGATGAGTCATACCATGGTATGGTATAGACATAGATAAGTGCCCCACAGTTAGCTTTCTAGATACTGTATGTTTAAAGATATGTGTTTGTGGTTAAAAGTCATACTGATAAGTTGTTACAAGATACAATGTAACTAATTTACAACTGGTTTAGATTCTCTTGCAGAGGTTTTTCATTTTTGGTTGTTTTTATCCTGTAAATAATTTGTCCATAATGGCATGATCTTCACTTTATGTGGCTAGGAAGACCAACGCTTGAAAAGTCAAGTTATTTGCTTGGGATGAGTTATGGAACCTGTGGCTGTGGTGATATTTGAACCTGGGAATCATTATTTCACTGTTCAGTGATCTAAGCACTATAATCCACTGCCTGGGAAGAATTTATATACAGTAGAGTAGGATTTTAGTAAGCCGTTTGATAAGGCATCTGATACAAAACCATAGAAAACGCATAGAAATACTGTAGAGATAAAATAGGAATTGCTTACTCTTGAGACTTTAGGGCCCTTTGCCTGAAACGTTCTCTCTTATTGGTGTCATTTTTGACATACCTTTATACTGCTCTGTAAAACAACAAAATGTACACTAAAGCTCCAGAGGATACAGAGAAATATGCAGTGTGGAATGCAAAGGCTCACTGAGCCAAAGCTCATTTCAATGTGTTACCAAGGGAAACTCTGGTTACAATTAGTTAAGGGATAAGAAAAGTACAGCAGGGCACCAACTGACCCAGGGAGACTTCAGAGGGCATCAAGCTGCTGTGATTGATACAGTGCTCTTTGTCATAGTATGGCATTTGCAAGTCTCTACCACTGTTTATTGCTGCTGACTACTTATTTGTACTGTGCTTTAAAACATTTTATGCAAGTTTTAGTTTGAATAAAAACAAAATCTTTTATCTACATACAAGTACTTGTAGAGTACATAGTGCAAGATGCTTGTTGGAAGGTCAACACCATAGAAATCATGACTACTTTTGTGTGTTTAAGTAGTAGCAGAGCTACAGCTGTGGCGGAGTGACTCTATGCCAATTTTTTTAAAGGAAATTGATATCATCAGAACACCCCAAAAATGAGATTTAGTTTGTCAGCTTTGCTATACTGAGTATATAAAACTGTCAGATAAAAATAAGAAATACTAAAACAGAATGTTAGATACAGAGAATATGTGAATTATGAGCTGAACCACATCTGTATTGTAATATTTTTCACCATAGCTTTCCACTGAGATTTTAGGGATGATTTCACAGATCTCTTGACATCCCAGGAAATTTGGGTAAAGCATCATTTTTAGGCAGAATTCAGTGCACATATCACATGGTCTCAGTAGTTTGCTTAACTACCTATTTGTAATTACTTAGTTACCTATTTGCACTGTATGTATTATTTGCACTGTATAGTGACCACCTCTGTTCTCTGTATCATTCTGTCTATTGTACCATGCTATCTTCTGTACCTTATCTTAGCATGAAGTGGAGCCTTTGTAAAGGAGTCTATGACTCATAGGATTGTAATTCTGATACTTTTAATAAATTAAAATAAAAAAATAAAATAATCTTTTTCTCATAATGTCTACAGAAATTAGAATGAAAACAGGGTCTGTGCTCCCTAGCCATCATCTGCTTTAGCTGTGTGTCTACCACTACCATTTTAATGCTATGTCAATGATAGCATAGACATTTTCACAGCAACTGATCATGATGATGCATGCAGTAGAGGGTGGTGCCTAGTGCATACAAGGAGTTCTTGGTTTCTCAAACAAGGCCTATTTGCAACAATTAGACCTAGTTAAAGCAGCATGCATTGAACCCTGAACACATTTTCTATTCTATAACTTAGCAGTTATCAGCCATGTGGGTGAGGGGGGATAAAAGGCTGATCATCCCCATCAATTAACCCTTCTGTATCCTATCTAGACAAAAGATAGCTGTCAAGTTTGAAATTTGCAAACTAACTGTTTTTCCTGCTCCCAGAATGTGCCTTGACTAGGTATGCCATCTGTATTTTATGATGTCAATAAAGCAAGACTGCTCCAGCTGTATTACCATACTGCTATGGCAAGTATAACTATTAATAGCCTCATTGCCCAGCATGATTAATGAATCAACAAATCTATAGATTCTGCAGCTTGTAAATCCCAAATCAAATACATTGCTACAGTTTTCTTGAAGTAACTGAAGAAACAGTGCAAGGTGCATATTAATAGTCATATTGTGACACAGGTGTACAGCAGTACAGTGATAGAACTTCTGCTTGTTTGAGGTCATTACATACTGACATCACAACCATTCTAGTCTCAGTCTGGGAGCAGTGAATTTAGAAATAGATCTTGTAAGTTTTTAAGCCTAATAAAACAATATGAAAAGTTGTCAACATGTTTAGGCAACACTTGTTTTGTACAGTTTTATTGTAAAGCTCTGTGATTTTAGTATAGTAGGCTTAAGCTGCCTGTTTATGTATCCTTGAAGTGCCATTCCTGCTTAGATGATATCAAATGGAAAACAGGCATATACCTGTAAAAGCAGCTGGAAGAACATTATAGTGTAACCCCCACCTCCAGGGGTTAGGGTGCTAAACTGGCATACTTGGACACACAACAAGTTACAATTCAAAACCTGCCGGTGAGAAACTGGTGCCAAGAAGGGCTACAAAATGACTGTTGTGATAAACACCAGATATCATCAGATGGGTGAGATCAATCTTTTCCTTTTTTTTTCTAGTTAATTGGTTATGAGAGACTTATTGCTGGGTCTTGCTTCAGACTGTGAACTTTCTGTTATGTGATAGGTAGCTGCCTCAGTTCCATGTCATAATGGCAACTGTAGAACAATGACCAATGAAGAGCACACAAATTCTGCTGCGTGATGACAATGAACAAAGATGTTTTTGCAGGAGGCAGTGGAAGTGACTCTAAAATGTATGGCAAATCTGTAAAGCAGTTAGAAATACAGACGCAGCTAAGTTCAACATGAGTAGAAGAAACCTTTCTATGGACTCACAGAAGGGGGGAAGATCACTCCATCTAGAAATCTGAACAGCCCTGTAGTTGCAGAGGACTTGTGCGAGGAGAGGGCGGCATCCTCAAGCAAAGTGGTGGTTCTTAATATGGCTCCGATTTATCTTAAACACTCTGACAAACAACTGAAAGGAATGGACTCTTGAAACACAACTAACGCTGAATGAACTGGCTACTTAGGGAGAAGTGAATCAACAAATGAGAATGCCAAACATTATGGAGAATGGAGGAATTATACAAACAGAGAGGAACCAACAAACAAGAAGTGATCCACCAAAAAAGGCCTAAAAGGGCTGACAAGGAAAAGGCAAACACTGGTGCATCAGTTCAGAAAAGGTATGCACTAATAAAAATGGTCTACAATATGCTCTATATTAGAAAAACACACACAAAAATGTGAATAATGAGGGGGTGAGAGTATTATAAAAGATTCCTCTCCTAATTTTCAAAGAATTAATGTAGTAGACTTCCCTGCTATATCAGATGTAGGGACATTATATTTTAATACTAACAATAATTTGAATGCCTTGGTAGAACTGTTGATGGGGAGAGAAAAAAAAACTCTCAAAATGGTTTGGTAAAAAATAAAGAATCAGTGCAAGAGCTGCTTACTGTGTTGGAGCATGAGGAAACTGTGATGATAAAAAAAGAAAAGGTTAACCTGAGGTAGAAATTAACAGAGTGAGGGGTACAGAAGCTCAATATTGGATACAGACTCCTCAGATAATTCAGCGAGTCAAGGCTAGGAAGGGACCCCTCCCATGAGCCAAGGCTATAACGGACCAAATTGTGCTATTGTCAATAGAAATGGCAACTGTAGATCTAAAAATGGAGCAAAAAATGGAATTGTATCAAATTTCAGTTACCCAATTAATGAAGGAAAATCAAGAATTGAAAAATGAACTGAGGCAAGTGCAGGAAAGAATCTCTAATTTAGAGGATAAGCAGCTACCAATGCAGAATTCTAGAATGAATTTAGAAGGGAACAACAAGGACATTAAAGAAAAATTTATGGATTAAGGACATTAAAGAAAAATTAATGGTTTTAGAGGCTAGAATGAGAAGGGAAAATATAAGAATTACTAGAGCACCAGAGGCTTGGGACAGAGACATGTCATTAAAAGAAACTTTGGCTCTGGTAAATGTAAGACTATTTGGATGTGACCCCACACCAGAGAATTAAAGATGAATATAGATTGATTACACCAAGTTTTTTGACCAGATCAGAAACAATAAGGTCCACCTACTGTAGTCAATTATTGTAAAATTCCTTAATTCACAAGATAAGAATTTGATGAATGAGGTATATAAAAAAAGAAGAGTTATGGTGAAAGGTGCCTCTGTATCCATTTATAGTGACATTTAGTGAAGCCCACCAGGATGAAACCCAACTCTGCAGATTTATGCAGTACAGTTACTGCAGCAAACATGCAATGTCAGTGGGAGTTAATCCTTTTTGTCATGCAGGAAACCCATGACACTACACTTCATCCTGTCGAGCTCCACCATACCACAAGAAATTTTGCAGAAGAGAAAGACATTTGATAATATAAGGAACAGACTTTGGCTGAAGGGACACTAAAATGGAAGTAAATTTGGGAGTCAAAGGTTGGTCTTTGACATGGTGGAAGATGCAGAAAAAATTCTTGAGGAAAAAATTGGTGTTTTTTGAAGTGGGGGGCTTCTTTTACATTTTTCCCACCTTTTAGAAGATCATTATGGAGTTAACACTGCAAGAGGGAAGAAATATTGAGAGGAATAAAAAATATGTACTTAGACAATAGGATCGGTATGGGTCTGAGGGATGAGGGAGAAGATGGGGTGGGGTAGTTTGTCAGTATGGGAGCTACCATGGAGACATATTAAGGTGCTATATGTTAAGTAGATCCATTCAAGGAATTATTTTTTTTTTGTGTTATAATGTAAAATCAATGTTCATTAAGTGTGTCATTGAGCCTAAATGGGATACATTCACCTATCAAGGGGGAAAATTGTTGAACTATTTAAGAAAAATGAAAGTTGAATGTATGGCATTACATGGGACCCATTTGGATAAACAAGAAATCTTAAAATGAAAACAAAAGTGGTTAGCAGACAGTTTTTTTCTGCAGGAACCAGAAAAATGCAGGTGTGGCATTAACATTAAAAAAAATAAAATAAATCACCCCGTATAAAAATATTAAAAAACTTACGATTCTGATGGAAGGATAGTTATGGCTAAATTACAATATTATCAAACAGTGCTAACAGTGGCATCAGTGTATGCTCCTTTTATCACATATGTTGATTTTCTAGCAGAAATTGTAAAGGGATTGGTTTATATTGAAGCAGAAAATAAGATAGTATTGGGGGACTTCAGTGTTTTAATAGACCCTAAAATGGATTAATTCTCTAAGTCCCAGTTCTATAATAAGCATCATACAAAGTTAATCAATGAGTTAATTTTAAACCAGGAAATAACTGTTTGATGGCAAACAATGAATCAAAATTATAAAGGCTATACCCATCAGAATGAAAAAAAAAATAAAACCTTTACGTGGATCAATCTTGTTTTGGCTTCCAAGTCATTGATAAATACTATTACAGAGGTTAACATTTTTCTATAATAATTTCTGATCGTGCAGTACTTCAGACTGATGTAAAAATACTGGATACAAGTAGGATTTATTCTAGGAATTGAAGATTAGTTCCTTATTGAGATATCAAGAGTACATTGATAAAATTAATACTATTAAGGACTATTAGACATTTAATGAAATGTTAAACAATGTAATAACTAAATTATGGGACCCACTGAAGGCAGTAATCGGGGGGGGGTAACTATTTCTTATCAAAGTTATATAAATAAACAAAACAAACAGCTAGAAGAAGCCAGCAACAATTGATTACATAAAGTAGATAAATTAGTAATACAGAATTATGATAAATATTATAAAGAATGAGGACAATGAAAATTATTAAATAATAAAGAGGTTAAAGAAAACATAACTAAACTAAAAAACGATTAGGTATATTCAGGGTGATAAGTCTGAAATACTATTGGCTTCACTATTAAAATGACAAATGGAAACAAATAGAACTAATATGGAAGATGAAATAGTAAGTATAACACATAAATATTTAGAATTGGTGGAAATAGTAGTGAAAGAATATAAATGTATTTAGCAGATAACAACAGAGGGTGGATCAAAGGAGATGGAAGAATATATACAGGGCACAAAAATTGAATCAAATAGAGTGTAATGAGGCTCCTACTATAGGCAAGGAAATAAAAACTATTAGGAAAATGGCAAAAAATAAAAATCTAGGTTTGAATGGGTTTATTATAGAATTGTATGACACTTTTCAGGAACAAATGGTACCCAAAATTAGACAATTATTTGAGGAAGTAAGATGGGGGGGATACCAGAATCTATGAAGGAGGCCAAATTAATATTGATTTTAAAAGAAGGTAAGGATCCAAATATAGTTGAAAGTTACAGGTCTGTTGTCTTACTAAATTCTGACTACAAGGTACTAATGAAAATATTAATAAATAGTGTAAAGGAGACCTTGCTGCACAATATACATCCAAACCAATTTGGATTTATTAAGGTAAGAAACAGGTACCAGGCCACTAGAAAAGTGCAAGCAATAATATATTTCACAGGAAATAATCAACTGGAGTTGTATGCTGTGGCCATAGATGTGACAAAGGCTTTTGATGTGTTAGAATATTTATGAAGAAATGCTTACAGGAATGGGGCCTGCTCCAATCAATATTAGAGCCCATTATGATTATTTACCATACACCAACAGTTAGATTTGTTATTAATTCCTACTTGACTGAACCAAAGCCTATGTGGAATGGGGTGAGATAGGGGTGCCCCAATTTAAAATCTTATTTTTGTTATGCCTAGAACCTTTATTGAATTATGTTAGAATGAATCAACAAATAAAATGTATTAATATCAAGGGATGGATGTATAAAAATGAATGCATTTGCAGATGATGTGTTATTGTTGATAAAGATTGTTGAGTCCAAGTCAGTTTTCCTGGAAGAAGTAACTAAATATGCAAGATTGTCAGGATATAGTTTGAATAAGGCTAAATCAGTGATTATGTCAATTATGGAGGGGAAACCAAATTGGACAAATTAATAAGATACAATTTTACAGTAGCAAATAATTTTATATATTTGGGGATACATATTTATAGTAAACAAAAGGATACAATTAAGTTTACTTATCAAAAGGCCAAGATAAAAATACAAGCCCTTTTACAAAATTGGGAAAAACTATCCTTATCACTATGGGGATGGATTGAAACAATTAAAATGATGACAAACGTTAAGAGAAGTTTAAAAAATATTCTATGACCAGGGGTAAACCCCATAGTGGTAAGTGTTGACTGCTCCCAGGAGGACTGGAGGATACAGTTGTCCTGACTCACTATACTATAATCTATCCAATCAAATAAAAATATGGTGGGAATGGGCATTTCTGGAGGCAAAAGAAAGCTGTTGAAAATTTCTGCTTTGGGATACACATACTAAATACTAACATACTATTTGCCAGCAGATTAGGCCTTATGGTCTATCGAGTCTGCTCGAACCTCAGATCCCTAGTTGGGTGCCGAGGCCCTCCCCCCCAAAAAGGAAAGTATTATGTGGGATATAAATAATAAAATGAGTGTTCCCAAGATCTAATCACCAACAAAAAAACAATTGAAAAAAACAATACAAATATTAAAAGGAGAGAATGAACTACCATAGCTGTTTTTGAACATCTGGAAAGGGTTTTCAGTTTAGAAAGGAAAGGACCAACAAAGAAATTGGAAAATTCACATATACAGAGATGGTATCAACTATTAAGAGAAGGAAAATGTATTTATTATCCAAGTTTTAAGAACTTTTTGAGGGAATGGGAAGAACAAATTTCTTCAGTATTGGGCCCTGAAATGTAAATTTGAAGAATTAATTAGAACAATAAAACTATAGATTGACAAGGAAATGACAAAGGAACCTAAACAGCAGCAAAAAAGTATTGATATGGGGTCAGAAAAACTACTACAAAGAATCTAAAATAAAATTATTCACTATATAAAGAATATTTGGAAGAAAATAAAAAATGGAAAGTGGAAGTTGGATTAAAGTATATAGAGCAACAGTGGAAAAAACCTTAGAAATAAAGCAAATAAAGATTACTTAAGTGCAAAAAAATAAAGTGATACAAAAAAAAAAAGATGATAGACTGGGCTTACTTTACACCAGAGATATTGGGAAATGTTTCAAGGGAACAAGTCAGGAATGTTGCCATATGTGATGAGAGAGAGGTAGTCTGGGCTGTTGTTTATGGGAGTGTTCAAAGAGGTGGAGAAGAACATCACTTTTGTTGGAAAAGCTTACTTGGGGTAGATGTTACCAATAGCTTTCTGAATATGATTTTTTTTTTTATATAATTCAAATAATTTTATTGACACTCTTGACAGGGCACAGATTGCACAGTGTTACACAGTGTTACACAGATATACATTTACAAGTTAGATGTGCTGCTAATATGTCAGATTACTTGCTAACCACAAGATAACAATGTCTACAAAACTAGCTAAAGTATAACAAGTTATCCGGCCTAATATTTTTCCCCTGGGCCACCCACCACCCATACCTTCTATTGCATCCACACACTAATTGAGGTAACCCTAGATTCTCTATAATAGGGAGTTACAGGACAACCGTATCGCCTTAGAAAAGGGGTCAGTGTCTGCCATTAGGTAATCTTATCTTGCCAAATTGACAAGACGGCTCCCAATGGTCCCCATATGGAGTCATATAGTTGAGCTCTGTTACTCATCCTGGCAATATGTAACTCCAATTGCAAGGCAAGCATCACCTCTCTGTACCATTCTATAATTGATGGGGGTGTCAGGTCTTTCCAGTGCCTCAGAAGGACAGCTTTTGCTGTGGCTGATATAATGCCCATGTATAATTTATCTCTCTTAGTCGTGCCATTACGAAAACTATTTAGCAAACAAATTTCTGGGGTGAAAAGGTCTGCTATACCTTTAATTTGTGATAATGAGGCACTAATTGTCTCCCAGAAAGATTGAATCTGAGCACACTCCCATAATACATGGTATAGATCTCCTTCCCTCATTCCACATCTAATACATGAGGGTGACAACAGTTTACCCATTCTATAAAGTTTAGCAGGAGTGTAGTACATATTATGCAAGATATTGAATTGCTGCAATTTATATCTATCTTGTCTAATGTTTTTGTAGTTATTAGCCCATATCAGTTCCCATATTCCCCGGTCTTCCCCGAATATGATTTTTAACAATATATCAGATTTAAGGTTGACAGCATCTCACTATAAAATATTTTGCATAGCAACTATGTTGACAAAAAGGTTAATTTTGGAACAATAGAATTCTACAATGATAGGGGATTTTCCAGAAAACAAATGGTGGTATGATTTAAGGGAAGCAATATTATATGAAAAATTGTCAGAGGAAATAAGTACTGAAGAAGAAGTGGATTTGAAAGTATGGAAAAATATAGAGGCTTTGTTGCCACCATTATTTCTGCACTAGAAGTTTCCATAGTAGAAAGGTAGGGGGAAATGGAGGAGATATACATGTTAAAGACTGTTGGTAGACTGTTTGTTATATAGAGAGAACATAATAAAACTATTTTATTCTAAGGTAAGGTAAAGGATTACTGGATATTGTACAATGATATTATAAAAGAATTTAGTATGTATTCTAAGCAGATTATAAATAATAGACATTAAAAAGAATGTAAACTACTACTGTGCTATGATTTATGCATTATGAAAAATACACAATACTGTTTTTACTAAAAATATAAAATTTTACACTGCTCACACCTAAAATCTATGGCAATTTTCACAGGTACTGTGTCAGTCCTGACCCAGTTTGATGCAATTTTCAATCAGCAGAAGCAGGGAACACAGAACAAATTCTTCAGCACCATGGTTTCATGCAGTGGCCTAGAAACTAAGTCAGCTAAGCCTTTTTTATTGGTCCAGCATGACTTAGTCCTTTCAAGACTCCACAAGTTTTTGTAGAAGACATAGTGCATCATGTTTGCTGGAAGGTAGGTGCACCATACAGATAATAACTTTCTGGTTGTTAAGTGATAGCAGTGCCATAGCTGTGGTGGAATGACCCAATACCCTTTTTTTAAATTAAATTGATAAAATGAAGGGTTCCATGTCAATTCAGTGAAGAAATATCAGTGGTGATGATGATTACGGCAACAATCGGTGATTAGCAATACGGCGATGGAAGGTACAGCAAATGCAGTTACAGTGACATTTGCTTTCTGCAGGGAGCTTCACCCCTTCATACTCCCCATTGTGGGGGACATTGCCCCCTGCATCCCACTTACTCATATATCTAACTCTGAGGTCACAGCACTTTGGGAAGGGGGAAACAAATGTTGCCGTAACTTCATTCGACATACATTCCCAGATGCCGTATTGGCAGTCACCGATTTGTCATCACCATAATTGTTGTCACCGATATTCCTTCACTGAATTGATTTGCTACCAAATGAAGAACCCACAAAAAATGAGATTTTTCATCATAGCTTTGCTGCTCTGAGAATATAAATTGTAAGGTTAAAATAAAGACTAAAATGGAATGCAACATACAGAGAATATGTGAATTATAACCCAATCAGTATCTATAATGCAGTGTTTTTTTTTCCCAAAAACCTCCCACTGAGATTCCAAGGGAGCATTTTACAGATCTCCTGACATCATAGGACATTTCAGAAAAACATAATTTTAGACAGATTTCAGTTCACAAGCCATGGTCTCAGTAGTTAGCTTAAACTTTCTCTCATGATCCCTGTCAAAATTAAAATAAAAACAGGAACAGTGCTCCCCAGACATCATCTGCTCTGGCTGCTTGTCAGCACCTGATATTATGCTATGTTGATGACATCATAACCATCTCCACATCAACTGAGTATGATGACATAAGTAGAAGAGGGCACTGTCTAGTAGAGACAAGCAGCAAGAGCAGCAAAAAAGGCCCAAGTGCAATAGTTAGATCTAGTTTACAGCAACTTGCATTCAACCTTGAAAACGTGTTTTATTTTGTGCTGAGCAGTTATCTGCCAAGTGGGTCAGTAGGAAGAAATAGCTGATCATCCCCACCCAGGAGCTCCCCTATAACAGAAGATGACTGTCAAGTTTGGAATTTGCAAATAACTTTCCTTGCTCCCAGAAAGAGACTAGAATATATATGCTGTCAGTACTCTATGATGTCAATGGAGCAAGACCACTGCAGCTACATTACTGTGTTCCTGTGGCAAGTGTAACTATTAATAACCACATTGCCCTGCATGTTTAATCAGTCAGCACATCTATACTTTCTGTAGCTTGCAAATCCAAATCTCATAATTAACTCGTTTTCTTTTTAAGTAATTGAAGAAGTGGGGCAACCTGACTACTAATAGTTATATTGTGCCATAGGTGTAGTCCAACACAACTACCAGACTCCTGCTTTATTGACATCACTGTGTACTGACATCACAGCCATTTTAGTCTTAGTCTAGGAGCAGTGCACTTAGAAGTTTCAATCAGTAGATGCTGGGGATACAGAACAATGTCTGCAGACTCATGATTGCATGCTGTGGCAGAAAGATAAAGTTAGCTAAGCCATTTCTTTTTCCTGGTCCTGATTGACTTAGTCTAGGACAGTAGTTGGATCTGATGCTGGATATAGTCACTGCAAATGGGTTTTAAAAATCAGTGTACAACTGTTTGACCTCATTGATGAACACAGCACAGGCTGCTGGATGTTAGAGTATCCTATAATTATGCAAGTATCCTAAACCAGTCCCTTAAAAAACTGAAAGCCCTGTATACAAAAAAACTTTTACAAATTTATGCAAATGTTTCAGATCTGTTTTTTTCAATTCATGAAACTTGTGAATGAAATGCTTCAAAGCTTGCAAAACTCTACATGAAATGCTTTTTTTTCTAAAGGTGGTTACAGAATAAGTGATAATATGCTGGGTATCTTAATGTTTCACTGCTGCATATAAAATCGGATCCTCTTGGGTTTGTCGGGATACAGGGCGTTGTGATGAAAATGTTTCCATGGTCAGAGATGCGTAGGTCAACTGATTGTCCTGCAATTAAAAAAAATTAAGTTAGAAAATCCAGCTGTCTGAGAACATTTGATTTTCAAAGCAACTGCAAATGTATGTTCTCTATCTAATTATGAAATGGGTAGAAAAATGCCTAATCCTGATTGGCCAAGAGGTACTTTTAGCAAGGCTATTATCCCAGTACAACAGCCTGGATGAAAGTAACACAACAAAATGTTTAAAAAAATACATTCAATTTACTATAAAGGACTCATTTCATAAACACAGTAAGGCACTCAAGGGATGTGTTATGGTGAGCGAACAGCCCTTTCAGGACATAGAAGCACTTGGCTTTTCCTCGTGCTTCAACACACCAGAGGAAGGCCATTATCCCCAGTATAATGCTCCCCCTGCCATGCCTTGTTGCCTTATTTATCCATGGTCAGTTAACAATAAATATCCCTTCACATTCTGTAAAGATAATTCTAAAAGTTGGTGTTGCTACAAGTTAACAAGATTTCAAGAAACAGTAGGTGGGATTCTTCTGAAAACTGAAACCACTTTAAATGGAATGCCTAGCAACCAGCCTGGTAACACAGCGTAGTACTACTGCTTGCTATGCCAGTGACCCCCCCCCTTCAGGAATGAGCATGCCGACTCCAAAGTTGGTGTTTCCTGTAACCATAAATCCTAGGACCCACTGCGGCTGACATTAGAGCAGGGCTGCAGCAGTGGGTGAGTCAATAGCTTGCAGTGTATGTTAGAATTCCTATAAGCTCTGAGCTTTTGTTTGCTGGTCCAGTTGTCCTTCCTGGGCCTAAGTACAATTAGAGAGGACCACACTTAGCCCTTGGAGAACAATGGAACCAGCAAACATCTGATCAGCGCTTATAAAATCTCTAACTTGCACTGTAGACAATTGAGTCTCCCAAAATGATGGAAAACATTATGTCTGAAATAAAACATGATGATTTGTGAAGATAATAAGAAATAGCACGATGTATAGTGCCTTAAGGTAAGCAGTTAAGTACAAGACAAATGTAACCATGAGGGCACATACACTGCCAGCTGGTGTCATCTTGGTCATAATAAACACATGATGAATCCTGAAGAAGATAATACATAGCACTATGTACAGTGCCTCAAGGCAGACAGGCAATTGTCCATGCGTACAGTGCACAGTACTGCCTCTATAATGAAGGAGAGCAATCCTGTTGTGCCATCACTGACTAGTGTGTAGGCAGGGAAAAGGTAGCGTAAACCATATCCTCCAGTGTTCACAGTGAGTAAAACATGATTCATGATGGAGGGTGGAGGAGAATTGCAAAGAAGCTGCATTGCTTTCTGAATCAGTTGATTTCTATAGTTTTGATTTTTGTGTAAGAACTATTGTTATTTTACTTAATATAGCTATATGCAATGAAAATGTAATACAGTATTATGTATGAGGAAATAATATATTGGAATATAATATGATATATAGGGGATACATGATGGGCATGAGTGTGGTACGACAAATATTGTCACTCCTGCATAGTGAGCTCTGGATATCTCACAAGTACCTTTGGCTCTCGTGAGATATCCAGAGCTCACTATGCAGGAGTGACAATATTTGCCATACCACACTCATGCCCATCATGTATTCGATATATACAATAAGGCCAAGAGTTTTAGAAGTTTTGTTATGCTGTCTTGTGTTCTGTTCCTGTTTCTGTGTTTGCTCATTCTGTGTGTGAGCTTTTCTGAATGGCCTGGCAGAGTTATAAACTCTGGGAGACACATGAGTGTGTTTTGCAATGTTAAATGAGTTAGTTTTAGGTAGGAGTGAGAAACAATTTTGTGAGACTGTATTGTTTAGAAGTCTGGCTGCAGTGAAGCTGAGAGCATCACAGTAATTGTAATGAGCTGAGAGATAGAGTGTCAGAACAGCTGGTACTGTTTTCAGTGGTAATTAAGTTAGCTGCAGGCAGAGTGCAGAGTGTTCTGTGAAATTGTGCTCTTTAGGATTCTGGCTGCAGTCAAGCTCAAAGTATCACAGTAATTGTAATGGGTGAGAATCAGAGTTTGAGGAACAAGTAAGAGTGTGTTTCAGTGGTAGTTGAGTTACCTGCAGGCAGTAGTTTAGACTGTTCTGTGAAGCTGTGCTGTTTAGAATTCTGGCTGCAGTCACAGTAATGAGCTGGACATTGGTGGAGGGGGTAGGTGCATTTTGTAATGCTCATTGAGTTAGCTGTAGGCAGCAGTGAGACCTCTGAAGTAGTTCTGTATTTGTGTCTATGGTAACAGCACAGGTGTTTCTTACATGCTGAGGGGAAAGCTGCCTAGAGCGATGACCTTTTGTGACCTGTGTGTGTAAATGGCTGATACCATCACAGTAGAGCAGAGGATAAAAATATCACATTGCAGTGGATAATACACCGTTTTATCTCACTCATTTACCACTCACCCCTATTGTATATATGCGAATATAATCTGATATATATCTAATAAATGATAAAAAGCTAAATTATTATATAAAATTATATATAAAAAGATAATATGATCTGATATTCTAATTATGTTGTACTTACTATTATTATTGTACGACAAAAGCATAAAACAAATTTAAACGTGACTACCTTCCAGTATACTCTACACAGTATACTGTTTTAGAAGTCACAGAAGGAGTGGGGTGATGAAGAAATTGGGCAGTGAATGTAAAAAGACTTTGTGAACTAGAATTTACATTGCTGGATGGAGTATTTCTATCCCAAGTAGACGAACTGGAAATAATCAAAGAGAAAGGGGGAAAACTGTTGTGCTTCTATATTAGTCGGGATGGTTTAATCATCAGATGCACTGAATGATTGACAGGGGTGGTTGCTGCACTGCAGTGGAAGTGTCACCAGTGGGTTTGTCTACAGTGGACTAATGAACAATTACTTCTTTGTCCATACTATAATTGCCCAGCATCCCTTGTCCTCACAGCCACAGGCACATGATTCCCGGTTACTGTTCCACCATGTCCAGGTCCAGTATCCACCACCACTGCTTGCAGACCTTCTATTTGGTAGCACTGGCATGAAAGAACATTTGCCTACTCCTTTCCTCCCCTGGATCTTTCTGTTTCTCTTCCTCTTCTCTTTGTGTTTTCTACATACATGGACAACACCTGCATTACAAGTGGTGAAATAAAATGGACAGCTTCACTGCTGGACACCAGCAGTGACTCACAATAGTCAGTTTTGTAGATGCCACCTTCACATGCATATCTTGTGTGTGAACAAGCCACAGTGCCACATGACCCATGAGGTGACAGGAAGGATGGACACCACCAGGCTAGTCCCCTCTACACTGACACCTCACCCCCAGTAAGACACCGCGTGTGTCTTACATGCAGCAATCTACTTTTCACTCATTGACTGGTTGTTAGGTTTACACACACAGACCCACATGAATTAAAAATAGTTGTATTTCTAATCCCTGCTGCCCCACCCGCCAGTAGTCAGTAAAATATTTTCAAATAATTCCAGCAAAATCCATCCAAAGTCCCCCTGCAGCTTTTTCAGCAAACTAAATTCAGTCTGCCTGGCTCCTATTGCAGGTGGTAATAGATTATTAAATATGGATTTATTTGCTGGCCCAGTGGTGCTGAGGGTTGAGGCGCTGGATGCCACTCCTCACGCTATGCCGATGACCTGGGTTTGGGAATAGACTAGGGCTGCCAGGGGTCGGATGTGGGAAGGAGGATTGATCATCCCAACGGATGCTGTCCTTTTCCTGGGATGGATTCCCTGTGGTGCTAACAAGCACCTGACACACCTATGCCTGTGAAAGCATGGGCATTAGGGGCACAGGTGGCTCTTCGGAGTTGGGGAGTGGAGGGGAGGACGCTGTGGGTGCTTGACAATGGCGTGTGTCAGCACGCTGTCTGTTTGGACATACGTCTTTCGCGCTGGCATCCTCAAGGAGATCAGGGAGAAAATGGGGAAAAAATGCATAAAACCCTCGGCCCCATGAGCAGAATGAAACCAGGAGGATGCCGTGGAAATGCCCTGGTGAATGGAATGAGGGGGTACGAGGCCCCCTCTAAAGCCAAGGAGCCGGGCAAGTAAAAAAAGAATAAAAAAATTAAAAAATATGGATTTATTTGTCCTGCCCACCACCAGCACCACAAACATGTTTGTTAAATTTTTCTTTCGAAAATACTCCTTGATCTTTTCTTGGTCTGTAAAATCTGCTATGCCCTGCTCCTGCTGCATGCAGGACCTGCAGGTGATACTGCAAGCTCACACTGTGTATTCTCTCCTTTCCCTGTCAGCATTTATTCACTAGCCTGCCCAGGTGAAACTGCAGTTAAATTTAGTGAGAATAATTTAACTGTAATGATAATGCATTATTCTCCAATAATTTTTAAAGATTTTTTTTTAACATAAGTAACTCTTTTCATATGAAAGGAGCTCCTTTGTGCTGCAGGGCATTCCCTTGTGAGGGATATTTGGAAATAGCACCGAGATGTATGCAGTGCACAGTGTTCGTGATCTCCAGTACTGCTGATTGGCTGCTGCAGGTCATGTAATTTGTCAGCTGCTTGGACATATTCAATGTATGCTCCCTGCAAACAGTGCTGCATCACAAGTTCAGAGTCCCAACATGCTGAAGTGAAATTCAATTCCTTGAACATGCTTTGCCAGTATTCATACCACCTGATTTCAGTACACTCACTTAATGCAAATGCTGCCTCAGCTCATCTGTAGGTGGAGGAATGAAGTGGCAGTGCCAATGTAGGTGTGGTCTGTGCATGGCATATAGTAGTGCTATGTAGATGGCACTATACCACATAGAACTCCATAGATGTCACTAGCCAGGTGTTAGTGTGCACAAACCCTGGTGGCACACATCAACCTTTGGTGACCTTAATTTATACTAGGAGAAAGCCATTGAGGGGATTGCTCCCCAGTAACCAAGGATAAGGTTTGTTGATATCCCCAAAGTGTAAAGTCTCAAGTGGAAGCCTGACTGCACCTCATATTCAGACTCTATACCAGGTGACTGTGTACAGAATACCTCAAATGTAAAGGAAACCGATTACCTGAATTGAAAGCAAACTATAACAAGATGTTGCTCTGAATAGTTGTTAAATTCATAGCCTATGTAACATGCCATTATTTATCTGAAGATCTGAGTACAATAATGTCTGTTGTTGGAATATTCACTTTTTTGAAAGATTGTAGTTGTACTCCTTTTTTACTATTCATCCAAAGGGAATATATTAATGTAACTCTCAAATAAACCAAGAAGCTTGTTGAACTTACAGTGTCATTATCTGCTATAGGTCTTGGACCAGTACTGTATGCAGGTGACCTTGGAGGGTTTTTCACAACTGCATCTGCTGAGACAAAAAAATTAGAATTACATATTCATTAAAATGGTATACAGTATTTTTTTTCTTTTTCCATAGCACCTTCTTAGAACCCAGAGTACTTTACAGGTCAGGAACAAAACATGGTTTTGAATAATGTTTATTTATTTAGTTTTTGTTACCAGGTAAACACACAAGAGAATCAGTGCTTATTTTCAGGTATGACCTGGGAGAATTCATAAAAGATTTCATATAAAGGGAATACATCATTGCAATAAGTAAATGATACCATACAAATTACAGTATCTAGGTGATTTTGTCAAAATTGCGAAAAAAAATCTGCTAGGGTCAGGGTAGGCAAAATCAAATAACCACTTCCTGATCTTTAGATATGTAGTCTACTGGGGGACATATTCAGTGCCGGCCAGTTGTGTGCGCATAATAATGTGGCATGCAAAATATATGCACTGGCCGGCACTGTAGCAATATTCAAACTGGATGCACGATCGGCACAGAGCACGCATCCAGTTTGAATCCGGGAGCCTGAGCACAGCACAAAGCAAGCTGTCAATATGGTGTGAGCAGCGCATCTAGGGTTGGATCTGAAATGGGGAATACGTGGCCCATACCTGGATGTACCATTCACCCATTGCTGATATTCAGTTGAAACATGCAAATGAGCTCATTGGGCTTGAATGGCTCACCTGGGCACCATGCAGGCTCATTATGAGCACATTAGCATAGCTGCACCAGCAGAATTCCCTGGGCAGGCCCCCACACAGCCTTGACCATATGGGACCTCTAGTGCCATCCCCTGCCCAACCTGGTAGTCAGGCAGAACCCCCTCCCTGCCCCAAAACCCCCAGTGAAATTGCACCCATGCCCCCACCCTGCCCTGAACACCATTTGTGGCCATACAAACTCCCACCCTGCCCTTATCCCCATTGGTACAGCATCCAGACCCCCACACTTCCCTGATCACCATCTGAAGCAGAAATGTAACCCTCCTCCCTCCCCTGGTCCCTGACATCCATACTCCAAGATGTACCCACCATGTATTTCCATAGTGAAGTGGCCCCCAACCTGGACAGGACTCCCGACCCCACTTCCCCAACCCAATCAGAGCCAGTTACTGGCTCAGCCTTCCACACACCACCACAGCCAGTCACTGACTGAACTGTCACAACACTGTACTATCCATAGTACACACTCATTGGACAAGCGCACACTAAATACAGGACAGTGCTGTAACAGTTCAGTCAGTGGCTGGCCATGGTGGTGTGCAGAGGGGCTGAGCCAGTCCCCAGCTCCAGTTGGGTTGGGGGGGAGTGGGGTCGGGTGTCCATCCTGATGAGGTGGAAGGCCACTTCACTATGGAAATACATGGCAGGTGCATCTTGGAGTATGGATGTCGGATACCGGGGCAGGGAGGGGAGTTACATTTCTGCTGTGGATGGGGATCAGGGCAGGGTGGGGATCTGAATCCTGTACCAACAGGGATCGGGCAGAGTGGGAGGCACACATCACTATGGCGATGAATGCAGGCACTGTCTCCCCTATGATCAGGGGTAGGGGTCAGGAGAGGGGTTACACTGGACTAATGGGGCAGGCAGACTGCTGTGCACCTATCTGCATTAAAGCAGCTTGCATGTGGGTGGCCAGCCAATTTAGGCCAGCTTTTCATGGCGTATCTGTGTGTGGTGTATTACTGGCATAAATGGGGTGAAGTCCCTATGACTATGCCCTTGCATGGCACATTCATGGGGACGCCCCCTCTGAATGCACCACACATCTTTTGTTTGAGCCATGGCCCATTAGCATTTGTGCCACCCATCTCCCCCTCTCAATATCACACTTCTGCGCTTTTGGTGGGATGCACGGCATGTCTCTGGATTATGCCGCACATCTTTTTTGAATATAGAGGCCTGTATGTCTAAATTAAGCAAAATATATTTGAGTAATAATACTGAAGACATTTGGCATTTATTCAGTGGTATCTTTTTAAATAAGGAAAGATTATTTTCAAGACTATAAGTCCATTGAGCAGTATTGTGAAAAACCATATCCCTAATAGCAAAGTTTGAGTGTTTCTACCTCACTGGAACATCAAGATGAAGTTATATCCCTCCACAGGCAAACTGCACATTGTTCAGAAAAAAATGGATCAGTGACATTTCATTCTTGTCCTTGGTGTTAGAACTATCTGATGGAATACAAATTTGTTTTAAGGGACAAATAATTATTTTACAACAATCATTAAAGCATATGGTTGCCCTTGTTGTGCATTTATTTATTTGAATTTTGGTAACCGGGCGAACCCACTGAGACAACACAGTCCCATTTTCAGGGGTGACCCAGACAGTGAATTACAATGACAAAGTTATTACATAGTTCAATACATTGCCAACAACAGGGCAGTGACAGAGGATACATTAACAACTGGTTACATTGTACACAAAATACAATTTACAGCATATGTAGCAAGTCATTATCATACATAGCAACATACTCAGATTAACATTACCACATTTACAAATGCTCAGACATACAATTATACTTGCAAATATACTCAAGTATGAGATCAAAATGAAGAGCATAAGAATCTGTCCATAGAGATAGGGAGTAGGGAATATGGTTAACGAAAACATGTGCATTTGGAGGAGGGAGAGAGAGAGAGATAGCGTAAAAAGGAGGACTGAAACAAGGCAGAGAGGAACTGGATAAGGTAGAGTGAGGTAAGGAATTCCAGGTGGACAGCACCAAGTATGCAAATGATCACTGGGCCACAGCTAGCCATGTTTTGGGTACTACAAGGAGAGGGATGGAGTCTGACCTAAGAGCACACGAGGGTTGTGTTAGCTGGATGAGTTCACATAGTCAAGGGTGTATGAAAATATGCACCAGTTTGAACACAAAATTCAGGGTGGTATACTGCAGCCTAGATTCAAATGGGAGCCAGCCAAGAGCCAAGAGAACTTCACAGTTGTGGCTGTGGGCAGACCTACCCACTCTATGATAAGATTGTTTGAGGTGGGAGAGGATGGATGTGTTGGTAGGGAGTAATAATGGGGCGCCATAGGAGAGGAGTGGGAGGAATGTAGCTGAGGCTATTTTAAGGCAAGATGCTGAAGAGAGGAAGGGGCTTATACGATAAAGAAGGCCCAGCTTTTGGTTTAGTGTTTTGGTCAGTTGAGTGACATGGGGGTCCAGGAACAGAGATGTGTCTAATATGATGCCTAGATATTTAATGGATTGGACTGATTCTAGGGTATCACCCGTGTTTGAGCAGATCAAAAGGCAGGGGCTAAGCATGCGTGATGGGGGAGGTGTTGGCAAACAACATGCACTTATTTTTTTGGTGTTGAAGACTAGATGGTTCACCAAGAACTAGTCCTCAAGAGTTTGAAAGTCTGAGGCCAGCATATGGTTGAGCCATCCAACATCAGGTGATAAGCGGTAGATAATGGAGTCGTCAGTGTAGAGGTGTACAGAGGCCCCACCACAGTTATTTGGCAATTTGTTAATAAATAGAGAGAATAATAGCAGGCCCAATATGGAGCCTTGAGAGATGCCATGTGTAATAGGTCTAAGGTCAGAGAGTGCTCCCAACTACTTGACCCTTTGAGAGTGACCAGATAGGCAATTCTGGATCCAGGTTAAGGCACTGGTGCCAAGGCCAAGGGGGTATAATTGCCGGAGTAGTAAGTTATGATTGACCAGGTCAAATGCCTAGGTCAAATCAGCAAAGATAGCACCAGTGGCAGCGCCATGGTCCATTGACTGGAACAGGTCAGAGGTCACTTTAAGGCACTGAGCATGCTGTGGCCCATGTTGGAGGTTCGAATGGAGGCAGTGACAGTCCAAGTAATCCTGAAGATTGTTACAGAGTATACGCCCTTGAATTTTTGCCAGTGGACAGAGGATAGAAATAGGTTGAAAATGTTCTACTTTTGAGATGAGTCTTCCCTTGTGTATGGGGATGACTACAGCAAAATTCCATTTATCTGAGATGGTTCCCATGAGGAAGAAATGGTTGATCAGGTCACAGACTGGTTGGGAGAGGGCTGGAACCCCCAGTTTGAGGAATTTGAATTCAAGGGTGTCATGACCTGGTGAACTATCCAATTTTAGGTAAGCAAGTAGTCGGCTAACTTCTTTGAGGGTGGTGAGTTTAAGGTGGAAGGTAGGATGGGCACCAAGGTCAACAGGAGGGGTTTGAAAGGGGAATGGGGGGGAAGTAGGTAAAAATTGATGTGTACCTATGAAGGTTGGTAAAGAACTCGAAACCAGCAGTGATTTTGGGGGGGATCAGAGAGGACAGTGCCTTGGGCAGTGAGGGATCCAGGGACCTCTGTGGAATTGCCTTTCAATAGGTAGTTCACCTGTCTCCAAAATTCCTTAGGATTGCACAGATGTTCTGTTTGGAGTGATCTAAAGTGAGTGCATTTGGCTTTCTGGATGGAGTTTATACAGGAGTTCCTATGCTGCCTATAGGTTTCCAGTCAGCGGGAAGCCCGCTAAGTTTAAATGTTCACCATGCCAATCATGTGCAGTCGTGAATTTTCTTAGATCCTTAGAGATCCAGGGAGCTTTGAGTCCTTTTGTTCTGCACCTCCTTAAAGGGGCATAAAGGGCAACTATACCGCTAAAGATGGTCATGAAGAAATCTAATGCCTAGTTGACATCCGATAATGTGTTTGTGGGATCCCAACTGGTTTCAGAGATAGAGGCAAGGAAAGCACTATGATAAAAACATGACATATTCCTGACAAAGGAGACCCTGGGTGGGGGATTGGAAAAGTTATTTCACCAGATGCAGAAGATTTGTGACTGATCGCTAATACTGTCAGATAGTATGCCCATGGATTTCACCTCAAGTACACAGTTGATCACCCAGTCAAGCAAAGAGTGGCTGCCCATTTTAGTGTTTAATCTTGTAGAGTCAGTGATGAGTTAGGCCAGGTTGCAGTCAGCAAGGGAAACACATATCTTACTAGAGCTGGGGTTCAGCCAGTCTACATTAATGTCACCACAGAGTATGAGGTTGTGGTGGGGGAGATTAGAGAGAGAGCTGATGAGTGGCAAGCTGCTTGAGGCCTCATTGTGGGGCAGGTAGACACAGCCCACAGTTAGCTTTTTGACATTACCAAGTGCGAGCAGGAGAAATAGTGCTTCTCCAGCTGGGAGTTCAATAGTTGGGGTGGGTAATTCAATGGCATATAGGCTTGACCAGACATACAGGAGGGCAACATTGCCCCACTTAAACAACCTATCCTTCCTGAAGCTGGTGTAACCATACAGTGCTACCTCATGTTGTTTGACACTGGGCTTTAGCCAGGATTTAGAGATACATGGAATGTCTGGGGGAGTGTTGTGTGACCCAAATCTTGAGCTCAGGCATCTTGGAACACGGGCCCCAGGCATTTAAGTGAGCAATCTTTAGTCCTTTGTGAGATTGGGAAGGAGCATCTTTAGTGTGGGTGGAGGGTGTGCATATGGGGCAAATGGGTCCAGGGTTGAACTCAATATCACCCACATGGGTAAGGAGAAGGAGGAGGAGGAGGATGGGCATGTAAGCCCTGATTGAGGAACAGAGCTGTTTAAAAATGAGGTAGCTGTGCCATGTTGGTACCCGTAATCTTTTACAGAGCCATCGACCAAGCAACACAAAATCCTGTCTAGGGGGACAGGGAGTGAGGAGATACATGCGTAGTGGCTCCCAGGGGACTTGCCTCAGCAGTGAGTGCTCAACACACTGATGGAGAGGGCAAAGAAATAGTCGGTAGCATAAAGGGTCAGAAAACAGAAAAGGGTACCCAAGCAACCTGTTTTGTACATGGTGGAAGAACAAAGATGCCACATCTAAGAAGTTGTGATCACTTGAGTGGCCAGATGTAACAGTGGCAGACTATAAGAGTGACGTGGTAGATAAATAAGGTAGGAAGTGTTACACAGATTTTACTCAATCAGTTTTGCTTAACAGGTGGGGTAAAATAGGCTTTGAGGATGTTTACATGTATAAGCTAAGGTAGCCCTCTGGTGGCCAAGAAGTATAAGGTGCTAATGGAAAACTGGGGAGACTGGCAAAAGTGCAAACCAAAAATCAGAGCACAGAATGAAACCTATAAAAGTAACTGACAAGATAGGGTGGAAAGATGCTGTGCAGCTGCACAGCAGTGTTGGAACGCATAGAGTGCAAGGAACGGAGCAAAATGAACTTAATAACACAGCTCCAGTTTCATACAGACAGCTCCTTTTTGTAAAATCAAAAAGTAAGTCAAGCACTGGAAGTAGCCAAAGCTTTATAGGGCAGCGGGTGCTTAAAATTAAGGCTACAGCACAGGAGCTGTGGTCTAGGGAAAGAAAAGACACCAAGTACGTCAAGTACAAATTTGGAGCATGGATTTCCATCCTAACTAAAAAGCTTCAGTACCACAGTTCAATGGTCATAGAATGATGTTGTACCCTTCTGTTGTACAACAACATGTTTAATTTGAATTGAAATTCATGCTAGCTGCTGTATTACTTTCTTTCCCTCCCCAATACAGCAACCAGAAATTCTCCTAACACAAACTCTTCCCTTGTTTCCTTGTTTTATCAAACAAAAAACAACACCTATCTAGTGTGGGCTCTGAGTAGCTGGGTGAAGTTTTTTTTTTTCATTTATAACAAGTTAAACCCATGATTTCATGGGAAGAAAAAACAGTTTTTTTTAATGTTTTAAACCACATACTATGCAAAATAGCACATGGGCAACAATGCACAAGTCGGCTGTGTTTCCAGGTCAGAGTTTACATGACATCCAGGACCTCTTGAGCTTCACACTTACAGTCCCCATGACGTAAATAAGAACCCCTTGATTTAAACACAACCTGGATGGGCACGGTTGCCCACACAATATTCTCTACGATATTATTATTTAGATTGTCCCTTTGCTCAACAATTTTGTAATGTTTGGTTTCATTTATTTACCTGGCTAGTACAATGAGCATCACTGCCCATTTTCACAAGTGACCAGGGAAAATAAAAAAGAAAATATGAAGGAATAGAAATAAAAAAAACGAAAAAGGCAAACAATACAAAATGCAAAGAATCGTTTGTAGCTGTATTGGTCCTTATACAAAGGGAAGAACAAAGTAGGTGATTTGATTTGATACCTACTGTGTTCATCTGACAATGCAAAATAAAAATTCAAAATACAAGAATTGGTCTAGGTGACTTTTCCTGTATATTTTACTCTGTGTTATTATTCATTTTATTATTAATAATTAAATAATTCAAGTGTCCCATTGCTCTGCAGTTTTGGAATCTGGTGTCTTGACTATTGATCTTGTCACATTTAGTGCAACCATTGCATAAGTTTTGAGTAAATGGATTTATCACAGACTCCTTACATCATATTTCCAAGAGTGCTTTGTTATATTTTTTCTGTAAAGAAATTTCTATAGTAGGCTTCTGTTAGATGTCTAACAGACACAGATAGGTACATCCAAAGGTAATATTTCAGCAGTCAGTGGGGAACATATAAAATCAATGAACTGTACATAATAGAGAACAGTGGGAATGGAGACATGTATTATGGAAAATACACTTATGCATCCTTTTTAAAGGGGAAAGGCTATTGTCTGGGTCTACAGTGGTGTACGTTATTGTACACGGGGACATTGATTTAGATCTTTCATTTGTATCTGCGGTTCTGAATTTTTTACTTGATTTTAAATTAAAAAAAAATCTCTTACTCTTACAATAAGTGCCCTAAGATTGGCTCAGTAGGTGACATACTTGCCTCTGAAGCTGAAAGATAGGAAGATTGTGGGGTCTAGATAAAGAGCAGGTGCTTGGGGCAATACCCATAACTGCCACTGAAGTGAAGTATGAGGAAGGGGGGCTGCACAATTGAGGTGCTCTCCTTCACATGAGTCGTTAAACCTATGTCCTTTCTGCTTATCATTGATCATGGTCCAAGTGGAAGTTAAAGATTCAGTGGCACATACTGAAGAAGATTAAGGGAGTTTCCCCAGTGGCATAGCCAGCACTTCCCTGTCAATAAGAGGCTGATGTAATCCACCCAGGACACATCTGGAAACAGGCTTAGTGTGCCTTTTCCTTATCAAAAGTAATATTACTAATAAATAAATAAATAAATATCTCTAAATTCCATCTGGACAGTCACTAGAAATGGACAAAAGGGATGTTGGTTTATTATCTGATCCAAGGTACTCCAGTACCTCCACCAAATCTGGCACCCCAGTAGTGTAATACCTCCCTCCAGTGCTGCACTACAGTTTCAGTTTGGGTATTAGTCCAAGTTATTGGAGTGGGACTTGAACCCACAGCCTACTAATCTTTTAACCCAATAGTTAAGTGTGCTACCAGCAGAGTCACTGTCACTGACTTCAGAAAGCATAAAAGAAACAACAACAAATATTCAAAGGAATCCAAACTAAACTCTTTTTTCACGAAGAGACTGTTCTTTACATTCTGTGTTAAGTTCTGCTTTTGTTTTGTCTTAAAACAGAAGCGCAATGAAAAATGTTTTCCAAAAATCTATAGTTTCAGCTACAAGAAATAAAAATATTATCATACCCATCAGATCCACATTTCAATGTACCTCCTATGCTGCACATTGTGAGTTTATTTATTTATATTTTTATCCTAACTCTTGCCAAGTCTGCAATGGTATTTCTAAGTCAAGTGTGATGGTCATCTGTTTTCTTGAAGATAATAGACTAAAACATTTATAATGTATGGGCAGTCCTTATTATTACCTGAAATCAAACAGATTACAATGTTGTTATGGTATGGTTGTGATGTCAAGAGGTTGTTAACCCCTCTTGACTATGTCACATCAATACCATGACAATCTCATTGTATTTGCTCATGTTCATCTTCTGTCGTTTGCGAACTTCCGCATTCCGACAAACAGCAGCGGTGGGGAGAGCTGTACTGAAGTAGCGCTGTGCAAAATAAAAATACTGAAAAGTAAGGATTCTTTTCCTGTAACTGGTGCCCATACACTATAAAAGCTAATGGATGGGCATCAGTTAATAACCTCACTGAATTCACTTCTCGAGGGTGCCAAAACAACAGTAAACCTCTTTAGCTTCGCTCTCAAGGTTTACAATGTTGTCCTGGCAACCTCTCAAAGTGAATACAGTGTGGTTAACTGATGCCCATCCATTATCCTCTATACAAAAAAATCAAGTTCTAGTGTAAGAAGAGAATTTTACCTGAAAAAAAAAATTTGGGGGGGAAGATGCCTGAAATATTTTTGAGTGAAAAAAGGCAGAGTCAAATGTTGTGGCTATTTTCATGGCATTGCTATTTTAACTGCCCTTTAAGTAAACTCAGTAAACGTTACTGATGTATTGCCATTCTAGAGCCAGAAATATGATGTTGCTTATGTCCTCTCCAGTAGTAGAGTTCTACTGTATGGTAGAACATAGCTGTACTGCGACAACAAAGGAAGAACTGAGGAAGACAAAATTAAGGTGACCAAGATGATTCAAGGCCAGCAGGGCAGATCTGATGAAGATTGTTTGAAGGCGCTGAACATGTACTCACTGGAGACCAGGCGTGAGATGGAGAATATGACAGAGACCTTCAAGTTCCTGAAGGGAATAAAGAAGGTGAACTGTGGTGAACTATTGAGCAGGAGGAAAGTGTCAAGAACCAATTCACTCATATAAGTGCAACTGTCATTTTTGTCAACCCTGACTAGGATGCAGGCAGTATGCCGTATGGCATTGCTACACCAGGCACTGTGCCTCCCAGGAGTGACAGCACCAAAGTGCCATCCTGGGAACTAGTCAGGCACCCCCAAATCTAATTATAACCTCCTCTGAGGCTGACATCTCCCGAAGGGGACAGACATTGTTTTGGCAGGGGATTCTAAAATCAGGATCACTCTGTCATTGTTGCCCTTGCTGCTGGACCATAATCAAGTTGCCCTGCTAATGGTATACCTCAGGAACCCAAGGCCATGACTGGAAACTGGATGGAGGAAGGTTTAAGAGGGATGTGATGAAGCTTTATTTTACAGAAAGGGTGGTGGAGTCATGGAACAATACACCAACAGAGGTGGTGGGAGCCAAGGCCATAAATGGTTTCAAGTATGGCTGGGCAGAGTGAAAAGGTCTGGTTGTTGCTCAGGTCAGTAGCAGCTGGAAGGGGACAGGGGTGGACAGGAAGGGGTAAAACCCCATATGGACCATAGGTCCTGGTGCAGATAGGGAACTCGGGGCAGACTACATGGACCTTTGGTCTTTTTTCTGCCATCATTGTCTATATTTCTATGTTTTTTTTTTAATTAAACCATATGGTCTTGAAATGGTCTTTATCAACAGTGAGTAAATCAAAGGCACCCATTTACAGTAGTTTACTAAAGTGCCAGGAAGATGTAACAATAACAGAAAGGCAACCAGGATTTGAAAAAAAAACTGTACAGAAAATGTGTAAAGAATGTCTTTATTAATGTACAGAACAACTATTAGTATCTTCAGACCATTAACAGAAATAATGCGTTCTGATATTTTATAATAATTTATATTATATTTTGAAACCAGTAACATTTGAATTGTTTATTGTAGAAAACTATTTTTTTAAAGAAAGCTTGGATGTAGAGATAGTAATGATACAGTTATTATGTGTCACTACATGTCTGTTCATATCTATTCATGTCAATATTTAATTTTATTGAACTTTCTTGACTGGGTAGGCCCACTGAGATTAGTGCCCCTTTTTCAGGGGCAACTGAGAATTACTTACAAAACAGTAACAGAAAAGTATACATACAGGATATAAAGGGCTTGATTCTCAAAGGCTGGCACAAGTTGCACCACCTTGCAGCTTGCACTGACTGTTAGTGCGCCAGGGACCCTGCATCTTATTCTCTAGCAGGTACAGTCCCAGCAGCAAAGTCTCACAGCCTGTGGTAACTGTGGCCATATGCCAAACAGATGGCTCATCTGGAAGGTTTGCCTCAAGCTGTGGGTTTGGTTGGGTGACACTTGTGGTGCCTCCACAGCCCCGCTCCTCTTCATAGTACAAGTAATCATGTCCCTGGAAATCTAGCAGACCCGCTCCCTATCCTCTAGCTATCCCTTTAAGACATATATTCCCCTGGTGATTTAGCAGACCCTCCCCCTATCCCCAATCTGCCCCGTAACATAACATAACTTTCTCTGGTGCAGTGGACCCCTCTGGCAGGCAATGCTCCACCAACCCACTCCCCCATCCTGTACCTGAGCTGGCAGCTAACACATCCCTTCACTTTCCACCATGGCTGGCTGCTGACTGAGCTGTCAGTGAACATGCACTGTACAATCAGCTGTTACAGTACACACTCATTGACAGGTCAGTCAGTGGCCACCCATGGTGTAGAGTGGAGGGCTGTGACATTCACCAGCTTGAGGATGGGACTGGGGGAGTGTGGTGATGGGGTGCTGCCTGTTGGGGGTGTTATATGGGCAGATCAAGGATAGGGAGGTGGTCCACTAAACCACCATGGAAAGGTAAATATATTATAGGTGCAGATTAGGGATAGGGAGGTGGGTCTGCTAGACCACTAGGGATATGCCTTATAGGAGCAGATCAGGGATAGGGAGGGGGGTCCACTAGACCACCCGGAGCAGAGATGTATTTTAATTTCAAAGGGAGATAGGGAATATGGAGGGTGGACTGCAGCATATGTTCCCTACTGCCCAAGGTGGGCTCTAGGGCTGGTGCAAGTTCTCAAAATCCTCCCAGAGGACACAATTCTAAGTACCCTTAAACCATCCCTGGCTGGTCTAATGGTACTTAGAAGTGTGTCCTCTGGGACTGTTTTGAGAAACCCAAATTATGGGATATGGCAGCTTGAGTCTGCTGCAAGACCCCTAGTGCCATGCCACAGCCCATTTTGTGCTAAAAGGATGGCGCACGCTCTCTTTGGTGCATGCAGCCTGTGTTTTATGCAGGCTGCATCTGAGAATTACTCTTGGTGCATCTTGTGGCACAAACAACACCTTGTACCATTCCTTGTGGTACAAGTCCCTTGTGCCATTCAGGGAAGCTTTGATAATTGGGCCCATAATGTATTGTTAAAAATGTCAGGACTTAACAATACAGGTAGTTCTTTAATTTAATTTGAATTAAATATTGCCATATGGTCTCCACAGCAATATTGTCTATTGATATATCAACATAATTGACACCAAGCTTTCATTAAAAAATAATTTTGCAGCCCTGATAGTTCCAAAGTTATCTCAGTTTAAAGAACTTATCTTTTGAGAGCCAATCTTTGGCACTGTTGGAGCCAGAGACTTTTTTAACTGAAAACCTGGAATCCGGCCATTACCAATTAGCTGTATGAATACTGCTTTTCTCAACACTATTCTAAATGTATGAATACTGTTTGAACTTGCTTTTTCAGTATGTTATCAGTACATGTTTTTTAAGGTGTGACAAAGTCAAAACATGGTAAGCACATATAGTAGTTTTTGTCTCGCTAGACTGCAATGATATTATATTTTTGCATCAATACAGTAATTAAAATTATACAACAATTTTAAAAGAAAATATTAATAAAAATATGTTTCAACTTTTTTTGACTTTTGGTATTTCTGCACATTATTTAATTAGTAATTGCATCATTTTTGACAGGTCATTCACTTGGTGACCTTAAGTGTGTTGCAAGCATTTCAGTCTCCCCTCTAGTAGTACCTATTCTTTACCCCTTTTTGAATAAGAAGATAATATAATGGTTTTCATGTTGACTGAAGTCCTCTGAAAATATATTCGGACTGGTGGTGAATGTTCTGCTAGTTTCAGAGAACCAAGCTATCTAAAAAGATTGCTCAACACTTGTTCGGCATTTAATTGTGTTTAACATTAAGACTTTAAAAATCTTAAATGTAGCTTTCAGAAATTAAATGAGTTATTTTTTTTTTAAGTAACTAAGGATCTACTGAAGCATAATTAGCACAGCTGGAATAGGGAACCCTCCTTCCCCCCTTTCCTCCCTCCCTCTCTAATGTGACAAAGCATGTACAGAATGGTAAGTGCCTAGCATGTCCTATAGGCATTAATGTTATTGCATGGAAAGTAATGACAAAATCACTTGTCACTCATACATACATACATCACATGTACAAACACCTTTGCTACTGTTTATAATTTAACAGATATCAATGATGTCAAAGATATTGTAGTCATAGCCATAAGCACAAGCTATAGCTGGAAAAGGTGTGGAAATATACAAATTTTTAAATATGACCTACACATTGGCTGGCCCAGATCGTTGGTTCCATTCCTGAAAAAAATGAAATAAAACATTCTTTGTGACAAGTATCTTTTCAGACAAGACTGCATTCTATTTTTATAATACTGGCCAGAATTGGAAATTTTCACTTTTGCTGGAATTTTATGGAATTGTGCCAAAATATGCCTTTTTCAATTTCAAAAAGTGTGGTAAATGTGGAATTTTCCAGTTAATGTGGAGTCTTGTTTATGTAAATGCAGACTATTAATTCACAAATCTCATTTAACGTACAAAATGTCAGAATTCTGCTACCATGGAATTCCACGGAATTTGCTGAAATTTGTCTATGCAGAATTTTATCATTTCACACAGTCCTACTGGCAATGTTATTTTCTGCTTGAGAAACTGATCAACTTGAGTTAAAAAGATTTGAAAACCCCCACTCCCACACATTTTCCTTAGGGTGCTTGCTACATAGTTTGCCACTCTGTGGATGAATAAAAGCCTTTCTCAAATGTCCCTTAACTCTGACTTGATGACTGGGTTCCAGCTTTTTTTTTATTTTAGCAACACACTTTTATTGAAATTTTGTCAATACATGTTTCCAAGAAGTTTTATCTTGCACTGCACTGGTAGCATGTCAGATCTTTCAGAAATCTTTCGTACCAGTGCACCCTGTATGCATGGATGACACTCCACTCCATTTTAACTGGAACATTTGTGTCCTTAGTGTTAATGAGCTAACAGTTTAGCAGCATTCTACATCCCTTTTCTATAAACAGCAAAGGTCTGGTCTAACAAGCTGTTGGCTGTGCTAAGCTGCCATTCTCTACCTAATATTTTTGTCATTGCTTTTCAGCTCCTGAATCCAGTAACATCAGTTAAGCAGAAGCTACGCATGGAAAACCTCATTCAAGGCTTTCACTCAAATGATGCATTTGGGTTCCAGAATGCATACATACTGACAAAAATAAATACTGGGAGGAAAACAGCAACAATAACAAGAAATCCTCAATCAGGAAAAATTAAGACTTTCAAATGAAATACACTGGATAGTCTGTTAAGGGAGCCTTGTATTGGGGGTGGGGGACTTGTGTTTGTGGACACTTCTCAGACATTTGAGCTGGCAGGCTAGTTAGGTTTCAAGGGATCTCCCACTACAGGAGTGGTTAGAAGGTAGGCAGGGCCCCTTGGGGTAGGGGGGGCTTGTAGCAGGTGGGTATGGTAAACAAGATATATAACCAGCAGCACACCTGGAGCTAGTTCCCTTTGCTCTGTGAACTTGTTGGAATTCCGCCCTCCCACCCTCATAAAAGCAGGATTAAGGGATGGTAGGAAGGTTAGTAAAATCTGCTGTCCCACTAGGGGCTGAGGAGAATTCTTCATGAGTTTTTCCTACAGGTCTTAAGTGTTTTTCTCCTTCTTTATGATGTTAGGGTAGGCACATCTCAGTCATGTAAGTGTGGTGGCATGTTAGTCTCACAAAGAACGTACAATGGGGGTAATCAGGTAAATTCACATTAGTCACACAGGGGTTCCTCCAGAGGCTGATAGGAGGCAAGGCTCTGATGACTGGACACCCTATGGGGTTGGTCAGGAGATAACCTCTTCATTCTCAGCCTGCATGCGAGGAACCATCTGATGTAGGAAGGGTGCATGTTGCATGGTCCAAAAGCCATTCCTTACACCTATGAGGCCAGTGTCCATCTGGATCCCTTACCCTCTGGGCATGTGGGGTCCACCCAGATGGTCACCATTTGGGGGAAGTGACAGACCAGTAAATGATGTTGACTGGTCAAAGACTTGCTGAGACTCCTAGGTTGTGTACAGCACACTGCTGGTGTATTGTTGAGTTCATCTTAATAAATGTGTAGTTGCAGCCATTTTCTCCAAAGCAATGTGTACTTCTCCTTTATTTAAGGATTGGAGGTATATGGTCGACAAAGACAATGGAGATATTGAACAGGCATCACACAAACCCAAAGTGTTTGATTACAGTACATTAAAAATGTAACAACATAAAGACGGATGTTCCCTTTAATAGTTTGGAACTTCAGTAGCTTTCATCCTGCATCCTGTCCTCCCACTTCTGGTTTCTTGGTTACAGCCAAGAAACATCATCAGTCTCTGTGCTGGAAGTGTTTAGAGAAAGCAGCTATGACTAAAGAAGTAGACACTTCTTAGTACTAAATAATAAGTAGAACCAGGGTGCAATGGACTCTCAGTACCCACACCCATCAAACTGGCTATACACAAAGGTGTGCCACTGTATACAGGAGCTGAACATTCCCCATGACAGTGGGAATGCATGTAAAGTAGTAACCAGCAGGATTAAGCACAGTTGGAATGCTGTAAGCAATTCCCTTATGACAAAAAAGATAAACTGCATTGAATTGCAATTTTTCCAGCAGAATTCCACAAAATCCTGCTGAATTCTGCTAGTGCACTGACCTGTGCACTAGTGCTGGAATGTACTGATGACTTGTTTTTGTATATAACACAAAGGAATGCAACATATTAATTAAGGTTGTCAGAACCCACTGACGTTCTGGGTTCTGGTACAGGTCTAGAGCTTTGTAAATAATTCTAGGATTCTAATCTTTAGAACTTCCAACTCTTTTTTTCCTTTTCTTCATTTCTGCTTTGTGTACAGGACTGGAGAGACAGAACAGATAATGATACTGATAGAAGAAAAATACATAAATAAGAGTCCTGCCCTCTCAGTATGGCAATAACATTGTTTCACTGCACATGCAGCAAAGAGAAACATATGGTGCCTTTCAAAACACAAATGCTAAGCATCACAATTCCATGCCTTTAACACATCTGCATATCAGCAGCACATTCTCGTATTGTCTCTGTCTAAAACAGCTTAGGAAGTAATTCCCAATAACTAGCTTGTTTTTCAGGCTGGCATCACCTGTTTTTGAAAGGTCTGAACAAAAAACACATTTTATTTCATATGCAGAACTCTTAATACTTAGAATTCATGGGTGTTCTAGTTTTAAATTAGAACTCAAACTATAGGGTTCTAAAAGGATTCTAATCCTTTAAGAACTAGTTCTGACAACCGTAATAGTAATGGGCCACAATGTGGCTCCCTTTGCTCCATATATTAGCGACTGCCCCAGTTGTCTGTACATACAGTAGTTCTGATGTCTTAAGGATAATGAGTATAATAAAATAAGGATGGGTAGATAGATGGGGCTGCAGACCATAGTCCATGGCGCGTCTTGATACACTTCCAGTTCATCTCACCTTTTTTGCTTAGAGAAACATAGTTTTCCTGTAAAACAACATAAGAAACAAAAATTACATGTCACGTATCAGTGCTGTGGTGATTATGAAGAATTTACACAAATTGCAGCATTAATGATTGACTTCTAGAATATTTGTTTTGCCCTTTAAATCTATTATAAATGTCTTTACACTATATTTACACTACAAACTGAAGTGGTATAATATACTGATTTCCACTGGCTCATATCTTGATCATTTGTTATGTAATAACTGGCATGTATCTATTGTATTAGTTTTAGAGGTTTAAAGAGGTAATGAAATTAATATTCCCTCAAGCAATGCCTGGTATCTATTTGCATGATTAAATTATCAAACCAGCACAAGGATCCCATCCCCAAACTGTCAGTCCCTCCCCAGAGATGAGAAAGATACCTGCAGACCTACCAAGGTGCCAGCCCCAAAGCTCAGTGAACTCAGCTAATGCTGCAGGTGTAGCCAAGTGCCTTGAATCAGTAGTGTGGTTATATCAGTGACAAGCCACATGCTCCTTGGGTCTCATTGTGCTTAAAAAATATTTTCAAAGTGCCTGCTTTAAGATGAATGCAAAAAGAAACTGACCATTTTAAAATGTGCGAAAGATAATTCAGTAGTGTAATATTATCCCAATTTAACTTGGAAGACACTAAAACGGTTGTTCAGCTAATAACAGGAAGCTGTCACCCCAAACAGCATAATGCAGTGACACTCAAACATGGCAATTATTTTTAGATTGATGTCAAATTACACAGATCTTTTAAAAATGTAATTTGGTATATTAAAGGACATATTACATAGAAGTTGATGGCAGATAAGGACCGCAAGGCCCATCCAGACTGCCCATTTCTTTTTCTACCTTATAAATATGCCATCGGCCTGTGCTCTGTCAGTGGCCTATCTATTCATACTCATCTGTATTGCTCCCTTATGCCTATCCCATGCCTGTTTGAAGCCCTGCACTGTATTCATAGCCACCACTTCCTGAGGTAGGCCGTTCCATGCATCCACCACCCTTTCTGTGAAAAATAATTTCCTCACATTCCCCCTTAATCGGCCTCCCTCTAATCTCATGCTGTGTCCTCTTGTCCTGCTATTTTTCTTATATTTAAATGTGTTAGACTCTTTCACCTTGTTAATGCCCTTAAGGTGTTTGATTGTCTCGATTATATCACCTCTCTCTCTCTCTCTCTCTCTCTCTCGCCTTTGCTCAAGGGTTTACATATTGAGCTCCGTTAATTTGCCCTCATATGTCTTCTGATGCAGTCCATGCACCATTTTAGTTGCCCTTTTCTGGACTGCCTCAATTTGGTTAATGTCCTTGTGAAGGTGTGGCCTCCAGTACTGCACACAGTACTCCAGATGGGCCCTAACCAGTGTCTTGTAAAAAGGGATTATTACCTCCCTCTTATGACTTGCGATACCCCTACTAATACACCCTAACATCCCCCTAGCCTTACCTACTGCTTTAGAGGTCTGCCTGGATGATTTCAGGTCATCGGTGAAGATGATGCCCAAGTCTCTTTCTTCCTTTGTGACTGCCAGCAACTCCCCTCCCAGCCTATAGGTGGCTTCAGGGTTTCTCTTCCCTATGTGCATGATCTTGCACTTATTTGCATTAAATCCCAGTTGCCACTCTTCTAACCATTTTGCTAGTTTATCCAGATCTCTTCTCATTCTACCCACCCCATCTGGATCATCTACTCTGTTGCAGATCTTGGTGTCATCTGCAAACAGACAAGCCTTACCATCTAGTCCAACTGCAATGTCACTAATGAAGATATTGAAGAGGACTGGCCCCAGGACTGATCCCTGAGGTACCCCACTTGTGATTTGCATCTCTTCTGACTGTATACCACTTACCACCACTCTCTGTTTTCTGCCTGTCAACCAGTTTGCCACCCAGTTGACCAACTTCTGGCCCACCCCAAGCCTACCCAGCTTATTTATCAATCTTCTATGTGAAACAGTGTTGAAAGCTTTGCTGAAGTCAAGGTAGGTGACATCAACTGCTCCCCCTTGGTCCACCACTCTGGTTACCCAGTCAAAGAAATCTATGAGATTACTTTGACAGGACCTTCCTTTTGTAAACCCATGCTGTCTTGGATCCTGTGCCCCTATGGATTCCAGGTGTTGCACTATCCTTTCCTTAAGGAGTGCCCCCATAATCTTGCCCACTACTGAGGTAAGACTGACTGGTCTGCAGTTCCCTGCCTCCTCCCTGCCACCACTCTTGTGGAGCGGGATCACATGAGCCCTTCTCCAGTCTTCTGGGACCTCTTCTTCTTTGTGTTTCCTGTTTTCCCAGTAGCATATGAGTAGACAAGAAGAAAAAATTACTCACCTTAGTAATGTTGTTTCTTCTAATGGAGTCTTGCTATATTATGACAATTGCAGTTTGTCCCACCATTAGAACTGCCCCGGAGGTGAAATAGTTAAATTCCATGCCAGGCATGGAACTTGGAGCACGAGCTCGGTTAGAGAAGCTCTGTCTGTGTAGTTTCAAACTGAAACTGTCAGATCTTTATGAGCAAAACTCACTAAGGTTCTGTGTGGAAGCTGTAACCTACACTAGTAACTGGCTACCTAAATATTAACACATATTCCTGGTCCCAACACACAAAGACTCAAGTCAGGAGCCAGAAAATAAGATAAGATAAGGTAAAACAAAACACAACACCCCAAAAACCCCAAGAAAAAGGGGTGGAAAAATATAAAATGGGCATAAACAAGTGCCCACTGGACAACCACCCCATACCCAAGTAGAAGTTCACAGAGGGGGCAGGCTGGAGGGAGGTCATATATAGCAAGACTCCATTAGAAGAAACAACATTACTAAGGTGAGTAATTTTTTCTTCAAACAACATGAAGTCTTGCTATATTATGACAATTGCAGACTACACAGCAGTACCTCCATGGAGGAGGGACAGAACCTACTTAGGGAATAGGCTCTGAAGCACGGCTGTGCCAAACCGAGCATCCCTCCTGGCCTGGACATCCAGGGAGTAATGCTTGGTGAAAGTATGTACCGTTTTCCAAGTAGCTGCTTGACATATCTCTAAGATAGGAATGTCTCTGGCAGCAGCTAGAGACGCAGCTGTACCTCTGGTAGAGTGAGCCCTCAGGCCTGAAGGGGGAACCTTCCCCAGTTTTTGATAACAAAATTGGATACAAGAGACAATCCACCTGGCAATGGATCTATTAGTGGCAGATTTCCCTTTCCCAACCTCACCATAAGTGAGAAAAAGTTGGAGGGATTCGAACCTGTGACCCTTGGTACGCTCTATATAGTAACTTAGGGCCCTCTTAACATCTAAACTGTGCAACCTCCTCTCACCAGAGGAGGAATGGTCAGTGAAGAACACTGGAAGGGAGATAGATTGATTAAGATGGAAATCTGAAACCACCTTAGGCAAAAACTTCCTGTTAGTCCTAAGGACTACCTTATCCTGTGGAAGGAAATAAAGTCAGTCTCTACTGACAAAGCTTGTAACTCACTTATCGCCTGGCAGAAGTTATAGCTACTAGGAAAACAGTTTTCCAAGTCAAGTACTTAAGCTCTGCAGAAGACAGAGGTTCAAAGGGGGGTTGCATCAACTGAGCAATGCAAACATTAAGATCCCAGGCAGGGGCCGGGTCCCTGAAAGGTGGATTAGTATGAAGTAATCCTTTGAAAAACTTGGAGAATACAGGGTGAGCGGAAAGAGAGGAGGGCTTTCCTGCTGAAATAAAGGCAGAGACAGCTGCCAAATGTACTTTCAGGGTAGCTGGTCTCAGACCCAAAGAATTAAGATGGACCATATAGTCCAAAACAATGGGCAAGTCAGCAGATTCCGGGGAAATATGTTTCCCAGAACACCAGATGGAAAACCTTTTCCATTTAGAGTTATAAGTAGCCCTAGTGGAAGGCTTCCTAGAAGCCTTCAGGATTTCAAGAACACCTTGAGAAAGGTGTAGGTCAAAGAAATTCTAACTCCTCAAGAGCCAGGCCTTGAGGTTGAGGATTGAGATTCGGATACTAAACTCTCCCTGGGCACAGGTTAACAGGTTGTGATTCCGGGGAGACACAGGGAAGATGGACTGCTAAGGACAGAAGGAGTGGGTACCAGGGCTGTCTGGCCCAATCTGGAGCAATCAGGATCATCCTGCAAGGCTGGGATCTGATTTTGACTAGCAGGAGGAGGGGAAGGGGGGAAAGGCATATAGAAACTTCCCTTCCCAGTCTAGGAGAAAGGCATCCAGGGGGACTGAGCCCATCACTGGGGGCCTGCAACAAAACAGTGGAAGCTGGCGATTGTCTGGGGCTGCGAAAAGATCTATCTGAGGGGTGCCCCATCTGGCAAAAACTATCCCCAGTACTTGGGGATCCAGGGACCATTCGTGATGGCCCTGGGAAATCCTGCTGAGAGCATCTGCCAGGACATTGTCCTTTCCTGGGAGGTGAACTGCTGTGAGGGAAGTGTTCAGAGAATAAGCCAGAGACCACAACTTCATTGCCTCGGTACACAAGGCCGAAGGCCAGTGCCCCCTTGTTTGTTGATGTACCACTTTGTAGTGGTGTTGTCTGTTCTGACTTGTACCACTTTGTTCTGAACAGATGCAGAAACCACCTGAAGTGCTAGAAAAGCAGCTCTGAGTTCCAGCAAATTGATGTGGAGAAGAGATTCCTGAGGGGACCACACTCCCTGGGTGGAGAGGTTGCCCATGTGAGCTCCCCAACCCAGAAGGGACGCATCTGTAGTAAGGGTCAAGGCGTGAGATAGGGGGATGAAGGGAACCCCTAGTCTCAAATTGCTCTGATCCTGCCACCATTGAAGGGCCTGGATCAGGGTTCGAGTCACTGGGATCAACTTGGAAAGGGATCTTTCCTTTGGGACCAGAAAGCTCTCAAATGAAACTGAGTGTCCTCATCTGAAACCTTGCTCCTTGCACTACAGCTGTGGAAGCAGCCATGTGTCCTAGTAGCTGTAAGAAGTGCCTTGCTGGTCGAGAAACCTGCAGGGTGAAGGAGGAGGCCAGGGCCACTGGGTTCCTTACCCTTTCTAGGGGCAGGAAGGCTCTGGCCTGCTTTGTGTCCAATTCTGCACCTATAAAGGTGAGTACCTGGACAGGTTCCAGAACTGACTTTGGAAGGTTGAGAAGAAACCCAGAGAGGTGAGCAGCTGCTGGGTAACTTGCAGGTGTGATTTGACCTGGTCTGGAGACTGACTTACAATAAGCCAGTCGTCTAGGTAGGGAAAGATGGCAATCTTTTGCCTTCTTAAGTGAGCAACTGCTACTGCTAGACATTTTGTGAATACCCTTGGGGCAGAGATAAGGCCGAAGGGCATTGATCTGAACTGGTAATGGCCTGAGGGCAGTTCGAATCTGAGGTACTTTCTGTGGGAGCTTCTGATGAGAACATGGAAATAGGCATCCTTGAGGTCCAGGGAAGCTAGCCAGTCCCCTGGCCTTAGAGAAGGTAAAATCATTGCCAGGGTCACCATTTTGAATTTTGGTTTCAAAAGGTGCTTGTTTAGATATCTTAGGTCCAAGATGGGCCGCCATTCTCCTGTCTTTTTTGGGGTAAGGAAGTACCTGGAGTACAGACCCTTGCCCTGGTGTAGGGGAGAAACCCTTTCTACAGCTCTGAGAGCCAAGAGGGTTGAGACTTCTGTTTCTAAGGCAAAAGTCTCTAGAGGGTTTGCAGGTGGAAAAGATCTGATTCTCATCTTTAGGAATTTTTTGAAGCTGAGAACCAGACCCTGGCTTACTACTTCCAGGACCCACTTGTCTGATGTTAGGGACTCCCATTTCTGAACAAAGTAAGCCAACCTGCCCCCTACAGGTAATGGAGAATCGGCCCTGGGCACCCCATCAGGGTGCCTGTTTGGCAGGGGCTTTAGGCTGAGGGGTGGGAGCAGGCCTGCTTGCACCCCATCTGCCTCTCCCTCTGAAGAACCCCCTCTGAGCATAAGCAGAGGAGGCCTGGGTTTGGTAAAAAGGCCTGTGAAAAGGCTTACCTCTACCTCTGGGGGCCTGCCTCTGAGGAGTGGCTTGCCGCTCCTTGGCCTGAGCACTCTTATAGGTTGTCTTTTATTCATCCATTTTCTTCATATAATTCTCTGTCTGCTCCCCAAACAGAGAATTTCCTACCACAGGAAAATCCATAGCCTTAGTCTGGGTATCCTGTGACAAGCTAGTACACCTGAGCCAAGCCAACCTACAAAAGGCCACAGATGTAGCCATGACTCTAGAGGATACATCATTAAAATCCACAGCAGCATGGAACTGCACCTTGGATGCCTCAATACCATCAGCAGCCACCTGTTCCAGCTCCTTAGCAAGCTGGCCAGGGGCCTGTTTGGCCAAAGCCATGACAGTGTCCCATCTAGATTTTTGGTATATTGCCACATAAGCCATGTAATTTGCTTGCCTGAGTCCCAAGGACACTGCCATGTATTGTTTTTTAGCCATGGCATCAATCTTCCTGGAATCCTTGTCAGGAGGATGTGAAGCCAAGGGAATATTAGCCTTATCACAGGCTGCAGCCTGAACTACTCCAACATGACTGCATTGCTGTGACAGGAATTCTGTATCAGGACCTGACAAAGTGTACCTCCTGTCCATCTTCTTGTCCACAGGAGGCACAGAATTAGGAGCTTTTAAAATTTTTATTGTTTGTTTCCTAAAAGACTTATGTAAGGGGATAGACAATCTCCTAGACTATGGGATATCCATCATTTCTACAAAATCAGGTTCCTCTTGCTCATCCACAGCTTCCTCCAATGGGAGCTGGAGGGTTTCAGCAACCTTTTTATAAAACATAAAGTGAGAAGGGGACTCAGAAAGCGTAGGGGGAGGTTCTAAAGGTCTGTCTGGGGAGATGTCTGGTTCAATGGGCACACCCAGACTCTCAAAGTCACATTCATACTGTTCATAATCATCCTCCCCCTCCTCTGGTTCGTAAAACTCTTGTAAATCATATTCTTGAACCGGTGGAACTGGCCGAACCGACCTTTTACCAGACAGTGGCGGTTCGGACGGAACCGGAGAAAGTGACTGGACAATTTGTATAGCTCTTGCTATTTCTGCAGCAGTTGGAGAAGGAATTTTGGACTCCACACCTGCTGATTTCCTAGTTTTCTTTGCTGGAACTGGCTCCTCAGAGTCAGCTTTACGTTTGCCCCGAGGAAGTCTCGCCCTGGTCAGAGGGCACTCCCTCCGGTTCGGTTGGCACCGAACCGGGCTGGCCATCCGGGTCAGCGGACTTTTTGGCCTCTCGTTCCCTGAGCCTGCCAACTCTCTTATCCAGGGTGGCTGCAGGGAAATTCTTACAAATCTGGCAGTCTGAATTGAGGTGGTCAAACCCCAGACAATATACACATGTGGTGTGTGGGTCAGCCTTGGCAAAGGCTTCCCCACAGACACCACAGTGCTGAAACCCAGTGGGCCCGGTTTTTCTTTTGGGTTTCTCAGACATAATGCCAGCCTAACCAAAAACTTGCCCTTTTAACGGCAGTGCCAGGCAAGACACCCTTATCGGTTCCCAACCGTGTCACGGGTCGTGGAAAAAAAACGTAATGAAATCCGTTTTTTTTAGAACTGATAAGAACTGGGAACCGCACTCTAAAAGCTTTAAAATGCTTGATTTTTAAAGTTTTGAAACAACCTGATCGATTCAAACCGAACCGATAAACATTTACAAGTTCCACACAGAAATAAACCTGTCTATTACTTACAATACCACAGACAGAGCTTGAACTGATCGGTTTGCAGTTAAAATAATAATACTCGCAGTTGAATTTAACCGAGAAAACACTCCGAGCAGTAGGAGAAATCTCCGGAGCGACTGTTCAGTGAGGTGGAGTAAAGAATCTGACAGTTTCAGTTTGAAACTACACAGACAGAGCTTCTCTAACTGAGCTCTCGCTCCAAGTTCCATGCCTGGCATGGAATTTAACTATTTCATCTCCGGGGCAGTTCTAATGGTGGGACAAACTGCAATTGTCATAATATAGCAAGACTTCATGTTGTTTGAAATAACATGCTGGTTACCTAATTAGCAGTTCACACCAAGCCCTGCCTTTTTACTGGAAAGTCTAAAATATGGTAGAAAAAATGTCAAGGCTAGAAGACAGGCTGTGAGCTGGGAATGGCTGTTGGTTTTTTGCTTTTGTGTTATTGAGCTGTAAAATAATGTTGTACAATTTACGTATCATTTATTTGTGCTCTGATGGGGTCTGCATACCTGAAGGCCTTTGTCTTTCCACTTGGCTTGATGGGGTATGATAGTGATGCACAGACCCTGGGCTCCTGGGGCAGTAGAACAAACTTTTGGCTAGAGACATTTGCTGGCCTGTATGAAGACCTGAAGGAACTTGGCTGGTGGCAGTCAACTGCTGAATGATAATTAGGGACACCTGAGGGTGAGGGGTTAAATTAAAATAGTGTGCCTCAGCACAGAAGAGACTGCATGACTACATTTTATTGAGTACTGTAGACAACTACATGGGATAATGCTCTAGGAATATCTTTCCATAACACTAGCCTAGGCAAGCACTCCATTGCAGTACATGCATCTCTATGGTGCAAACATTTGCCTGAAACTCGTGTAAGACTCCCTAGAATTGCCCAATTCAAGAAAACACCAAAAATATAATGCACTAAAAGTTCCAAATGCATGTGTTACAGCTAGTTTGGTCCCTTTGGCTCATCTTATCTCACCGATTGCTTATGAACTATTTTGTGTTCATACAGGTACCTAGGGTTTCCAATGCTTACTTCTGATTATGCTCTCCCAGAGCTCCAGTTTACTATTTAATGTATTTGCCCAACTATTTTCATATGTTCTGCTAACTACGGTCTACCCGGGCTGCTGGTTTGTTCTGCTGACTACTCTTCCTGTGAGCTGATGTTACTGTATTACTAATTGTAACAAACTTGAGATTACTGTTTTGTCTATTGTCTTCTTGTTTTAGATGTGGAACCTTTGAAAATGAGCTCTTGTGCTCAATGGTGTAATCCAAATGATGCAATAAATAAAATTAAAATAATGAGAAGCCGAGGGAGCTTTTACAGCACAGCATAAAGCTAATCATTTAAAGAAAGAGCTGTCAGACAAAACTGGTAAACAAATGATGGGGAAAAGTTTAAGGTGAAGAAAAAACCTTTCTAATTTTTATTGTTGAAAGCCGAGTGAAAGAGTCAGTTTACAGAAATAAAAATGTTGACCATTTATAAACATAATACATCCAGCTGTATCCTCAGAGCGGATTTGGCTGCTTTGCTTGGTGATCTATTAGATGGTCTTGCAATTTGGAAGCAAAACATGGAGCCACATCTAATAAATTAAGCAGATACTATTTGGTTGATACAGGCTTCTATGTTTATGCATGTTGCCATGAATCATGATCTCCTGAGGTGTCACTTCACCCCACCTGTGCCATTTCCTGGGCACATGTGTATGTCAGCATTATTTGAGGTCTTGCCAGACCACAGTACCACTTTGCCGTGACTGTATTACTTCAGATATTCTCAAAAGGGCATGCATTGATACTGACACACTTGGTTGGGCTGCCTTTAAAGGTGGTAGGAAATTATTTTTACATAGTTAACTGCAACCCCATTTTCCTTTCCATGTCAGTTTTGTAGTCTGACATCCTTTGACTAGTTTTTTAATAAATAATCTAGCTTTGGGTTGCCACAGAACTACCTAGATCTCCAAACTCCTCACCCACTACTGTTCTGTCTTTTTATATTTCTAAGACATTCCATGTCATCAGTTATACCATTCCTTGCTATTGATCTGAATGGCCTGGAATGGTGTTACTGATGTCATAGAATGTTCAGGCAATATGAAAGAGAGAAGAGTAACTGCTGAGGAGAAACTGATTCAGAGTAGTTACAAACGCACAAAAAATATATTAATTTAATATGAGAATGTGTGGATATATGCCTAGGGAACACATTGGTGTACAGATACCCCTGAAAAATTTATGGTACAGGTTGTTGAGAATTTTGGAGAGGATTGGGGTTGATTTGGATTAGTGCATGGCGTGGTGAGGGCACTCTGTTTCCATGGCATCTCTCCTATAATACAGTAAATGTTTTTCAAAGCCTTTGTTGTAACTATAGGAATTTTATTTTCTTGGTAGCAGAACACATTTCAATTCACCTCGTGCTATGAACACATTCAATGCATGAAAATATCTCAGTGTGGCACATGATCTTCTCATTGTTTGCTTAATTACCCCAGTTAGTAAATGTATTCAAAGATTGTTAGAGTAGCCTGGTGGCAAAAGTACATATCTAGTCCAAAATAAAAATGAGGAGATTCCAGTAGGAGAGATAAACTCCTGGACAGCTTTCCAGTTCCACCCCAAGGCATCTCCTGATCTCTCCGACTAATTGTTGTAGGTATAAGAAAAGAGGAACAAGGGCTACTTTGTTCCAGGACAGTTCAGCCCTACAGTTTACTGTTTAACTAATACTTTTTATAGCAATGCTTCTTCTTTTGCATTTAATGTAGAATAGCAGAAATGCCCAGGCAACATTTTCTTAGGCTCAAAATTCAGTGATCTGATGTTGTGGAAGTTATGTGTACAAAGTATGGACATTCCAGATATCATGGCATAATGTATACTGTTATGAAAATGTAAAGCAAAGTATGTAAATTGGAAGTATGTATATTCCCTGCCTCTCACTAAAACAGAGTTAAAAAAAAGCCAGTTGTTCCTTTTCTGTTGTGTGAGCTAAACATCAATAAATTATGTTCCATTTCTTACTGTGCAGATTTATTTTAGTCATTTTTAAAAAAATTATTGGGGTAGAACAGTTTTTTTCAAGTAGTTTTCATAAGGTATGAGTGAGTGGGGATTTTCAAAAGTGCTAGATTAAGAAACAGTGGAAGATTTTACTCTGTAGCCACATATTCAAAAAAAGATTGCATCAGAACGTTATACAGTATACAGTATGTGTCTGTGGGAATTTGAATGCATGTTTATTTATTTACTGTGTTTAGTCATTTATTTCAAAGGTTTCACCAGCAAAAGCATGCAGAACTGGAATCAACTCATTTTAAGATGCATCATGTGGTGGGGAAGGGGGTACAGTGCAGTGGAGAATTTATATAATACAATAAGACATGCACTTAATAGAAGTGGTGAAGTTATTTACAGCAATGACCATACTGTGTAGTAGCAGACTAAACCAGGTACAGAGCACTGCACTTAAAATAACATTTAGAGGTACTTTCAGCAAACAAAAGCACAAATTTGGGGACAGCAGGAGAAATGGTATGCAACGTTAAATTGACTATGCAAGATAGAGCAGTAGCAAAGTGTAACATGTGAGTAACTGGTAGTGGGCTAATCTGTGCATGATTCAGGATAGAGATGTAAGGCTGATTTAAGAGTCCGATAAGTTGCAGATATGGGCCATGAGGTCATGTAGGAGGAGTTTAAGAGTTGTAGGAGAACAAATAGAACACATAGTAAGGGAGAAGTTGGATCAATGTTGGGAGAACCTGAAGGCTCTGAATTTTGACACAAATTTGACTTAGTGGACACAAACTTTAGACCATCCAGACTGGGGTCCAGTGGATCCTTTCTGGGTAAATCCTCTATAAACTCACCCCAACCCCCACCATTGCCTTTAAACTATTTACAATAGTATCACTATCATGTAATGCTGTCATGAAGAAATCAACATTTGAAATTTGTTCATATTTCCATTTACCTTTTGTGTACATTATGATGACAATTACTGCTATTAGTATCAGAATTAAAAGAACACCTCCACAGGCTCCAACAGTCATCTGCCAGTTTGACATGGCTTCTGCAACAAACAAACAAAATATGGGATCCAATGTAGAAGTAATGAGTGAAAAAAATGAATGCAATTTAAACATGTTTTACTGATGTGGTAATATAAATACTTTGGCCTGGATTTTCAGACAATTGCAGAATGATTTCATTCCCTAGTAGTACTTGCAACATGGCTGACAGACCACAAAAATTGTGGTCTAACCACTTGTCGCAGATGCCACAAGTCATGCACCAGACATAAAATGAGCCAAGTATCATAGATGTGTCAGAATGTTTGAAAATCCCATGCATTCTGGCATATTTATGGGGATAGAGTTGTGGCAATTAAAATGCTGGGAGAGTTTTATCAAAACATTTGGAAATCTAGGCCTTTGAGCTTTTAAAAAAATACTGACACAGTTGTGCACTGAATTTGTATCTTTATCCATCCTTGTGCAGCTGCATCTGCTTGCTATATGTAAGCAATAAGAGATGGCAGGGTGTGCTTTATGGTGAAACCATTGCATGCCTCATGTGCATTGATAGGCATGAGGTACAGCCAAGTGCCATTAAATGCATCTGAGAAGTGTGATTATTTCATCATAATGGCATACCCCTGGAGTGTCTTATTGCTCATATAAAATGGCACTAAATATATGACTTAAAATGAATGAAAATAAGAAAGCATTTTGAAAGGATAAATATTGGACCTTTCATTGAAATATGCTTCCATTTTAACTCTGAATACAAAAAGTAGTCCCTATTCTGGTAACAGCTGTGTTAGCTAAAGACATAAAACAATGAAAACTCTGTGTGTGCACACATTTTTACAAGAAAAAATGTTACCTTGCATTTTAAATTACTGTAATACAATAATTTTTTCTCAACGGAAATGTGTTCAAAACTTTAAACCTGCCATAGCCTTTTTTGGTGTGGGGGTGATAGGTTTCACCTTAAAATACCCATGTATGATTCAAATGTATGTGCTTTTATACAGTTCAGGACTGCATTTCAGAAGTTTGGATCACCTTCTGCCTCTGTAACTGTTTCCCCACCTTTGCTCTTTGTTTATGAAGTATTATTGCCTACTTTCTTCATCCTGTTTTTTTTCCCTCTGTCTTTCCCCACTTTCAAGACATGGAATGTTTACCACGGAATACAGGGATTCAAAATTCTGCTCAGTTCCACTGACAGAATGTTGCCACCTAAAATACTGTACACAAACTCAACAAAGTCCTCTTTTAGAGACACAGACTCAATTATCTCACTGTCAGGGAAAGCAGAAGAGATTTCCCTGATGAGCAGTGATAGAGAAAGAAGGATGATTTTTCTTTGTAAAGAAACAGTTGTAATGAAAACTATGAACAATTCTTAATGTTTCCAATTTGTTAATGTGTGCAAGTAGTGTGTGATGATCAGGGAAACAACATTTAATTAATTTGTTTTCATTTTTATTTAAGGTAGTTTTATTTTTAAGGCCCAGTGGAAGGTTTGTTTACACTGTAAAAGTAACAGCCTTGTTTGTGGTGGAAGATCAATTCTGGTTATAGGGAGACTGATTGAATATAGTTCTGGTTGTAGGAGGACTGATTTGCTTATTGTGTGACATGGTTTAGGACCAGGATGACTGTGCATTATGCTCTAATAATGAATGTTCACCAGACTGGTTTTAACCAATTAAAGTTCTTTGATTTTTATACCCATTTTATTAATTTATTTTAAGTTCAACTCTTGGAACAAAAAGTCTCACTTGGGTTACAGAAGATACAAATTCAATTTACATCTTAATTTTGCTATGCTGGCCCTATACAGTATGTTAATTTCACCAATTTGTTCCTAATAGGATCACATTTGCTACAGGAGGCAGGGAGAATACCACCTTTTCCTTGATTAAGCCTAGCATCTGTTCCCAAAACTTCTTGTATAACTGTGTATGCCCAGAGCATGTTCAACAGTGTTCTTTCATGTACTGTACTCATTTGACATACAGTGGAGGCCAGTGTCATAATGCAGAATATCCCAATATATTGTGATATATTAGTGGAAATGCCCATTATTTTCAGTTTATTTATTTTTTGTTGACCGGGTAAGTGCACTAGACAAATTCTGCCTATTTTCAGGCATGACCCGGAGAGGAGAGGGGGATACAGATGAATGCCAACTGACCTTGAACCAGATTAAGCTGTTGATAGTATTTTTAGTGAATGTGGGAAATTTGTCCAGGACACCGGGGAAATTTCCCCTACTCTTTTCGAGAACTGCCATGAAATCTTTAGCATCCACCTGAACAGGCATATGGGACCTTAGTTTAATGTCTCATCTGAAAGACAGCACCTCGGGAGTGCAGCACCCCCTTCATGCTACACTACAGTGTCAGTATTGGGATTTATCCCAAGTGCCTGGAGTGGGGATAGAACCCATAACCTTCTGATCTCCCAGCCTTAGAGGCGAGTGTGCTACCTGCTGAGCCACTGACACTTCAGTTAGTAGTCCCTGGGATGTTTTCTGATATATCAAGATATATACTGCAGCACGTCACTGGCTACCATAGTATTGTACACTTTAAAAATTCTGGTGTTACGTTTCTGTACCATTTACTAAGTCTGTTCTGGCAAGAGTTACAGTACTGGCAAAAGACCTTTTTGACTAAAATTGTGCAAAACACAGTTTAAAAATGCTCTCTCCCCCTTTTTGAACCTTTTGCAGCATGTACAACTGATGCACAGGCGTTGAAACACTGCATAAGGTGGCGGAGGGGCTGACATTTGAAAAGGCAAGTAGTGCTTGAAAGGTTAAATGGAACAAGTGTAAGATAGTGGAGGACTGTGCTGCCCCCCCCAAGCACTATGGTTTTGACACCCTCCACTACTCTACATCCCACAACAGCCTGTAACTAGCTGAAAAGTTCATAGGATCATCCTGGATGCAGTAGTAGTAGTAGTAGTAGTAATAACACACATTAAAACAATCATATACACCACATAACAAATAACCAAGCTAGCTTATATTGAAGGAATGAATACACACGATCTGGTACATCAGAGACACATAACTACTACTTGTTTCATGGAAATATACGCAAACACATAAACATAATTGTACATTTAGTTGCAATGGAGTATTCAAATACCAGTTCCAACAGCACATTTGAATACCTGTTACACTCTACCTATTGCACTCACGACTGAAATTTAAATTCTGTTTAAGGTTTGATTTAAAACTATTTTGTATAAGATCCAAACTTCTCAGGTATAGGGGTAGCGCATTCCAGCTATTAGCAACACTAAACTCATAAGTCATTTTACTAAAATTATTTGTAATCTTATGCTGCACCAGATCCCTTGCCCCATTTTTTCTTAAATTTAAACCATGATTAGGTTTCTGTAGTTTCCCTGTTAAATGTTGAGGTGTTTTATTTTTGAGCATACCCCAAACTAAACTGATCCAGATACCTTTTCGTCTTAGATCCAACGGACTCCATCCCAATATGCTATACACACAAAGAATAGTTCCAATCTGGAACTCCTTGCCTCAAGATGTGGTTAATAATGATAACATACTGAAATTGAAACACAATTTAGATTTATATATGGGAGATCTCAAAATTCAAATTCCACCCAGGATAATGGTGGCGAATTCAAAATGGGCTAGTCCCTCGAATTCATAATCACCTATGAACCTATGATCATTGTACAGTGATGAGTACAGTACTTACACTTCAGAACAAATCTTGCCAGTCTGTTATGAATATGATGCAACCTTTCTGTTGTTTATCAGTGTACCTATAGATATGGCTCCCATAATCAACGACTGGTAAGATCAGTTGGTTTGCTATTGTTAAATGTATAGTCTTAGTTGTACAAGCTGAAAAATCACCTTGCTGCCACAATATGCATATTTATTTTCTTTACGAAATCTGAGATATAATGATCAATGGTAAGATGCTGATTGAAGTAAACCCCTAGGTATTTATAGGTCATTGTTTGATTTTAAACTATTCCCCTCCTTTGTCTTTATTTCAAACTGTGAAAATTTTAATTTAGACTGTTTCAAACCAGATAACATTACTTGTTTTTTTTTTTTACTATTTATAACCAAACTCAGAGAAATAAAGCACTCCTGTATTACCAAAAAGTAAATGAGCAGTTTATTTTCAACTTCATTGGGACAACCCCCTTCTGACACCAGTACCATGTCACCTGCATATAACCAAACGCAGGAGTGCGCCATATACTCTGGGAGGCAATTACTGTAAATGATAAACAATAATAGCCCCAGGATTGATCCCTGGTGCACTCCATGGGTTATTGGCAACATGTTTGATTCACACCCATTTACAGAAACTATCTATGTTCTTCCATTTAAATATGACCTAAACCATTGGCAAGGTTTATCTGCCACGCCTATGTCTTTAAGTGTACCCATTAAAATCCTATGATCCACCAGATCAAATACTTTTGACAGGTCCATGTACACCACACCCATGGACCTCGCCTTCCCCAAAGGGGTGGTAACCCTATCCAAGAAGTCCATGAGTGCAGTGGACCTACCTCTTCTAAAACTAGACTGATATTTTGTCAATTTCTCATATTTCCAGGTAATCAGTTAATTGTCTGTGGACAATTCTTTCAACGATTTTTGAGACTATTGACAACAAGGCTATAGGATGATACTTTGTCAGATCTGTAGGATCCATCCCTTTCGCAATTGATATAACTTTAGCCAACTTCCAACTCTGAGGAAAGATCCCCTCACTCAGACTCCAATTTATAATATCTCTGAGTATGGGAGAAATTTCCAAAGCTGACTATTTTAATCATCTGTTTTCAATGCCATCTATGTCACTGGCCTTTCTTATCTGTAGATTAACAACAATCTTAAAAACATCAGCAGTAGTTACTTTCCAAAATCTGAACTTGGATGAATTTTTATTTGATGTATCTACTTTATTTATTATGCTTGTTTCATTTATATTTATGATTTTAAGGTCAGGCAAATTAACAAAGTAATTATTTAATAAGTCTGCAGAAGCATCAATTTGTTGCAACGCTCCATTTTCTTTAATTTTCACTTCCGGATGGTTTTCAATTGGATTTGTTTGATTTTTTATCAAAGACCAGTAATTTTGGGGATCTATTGTTTCTGTGATTTTTTGTTTATAATAAGAAGCTTTCGCATTTCTAACTTCTGTAATATTTCTGTTCCTTATCTTTTTAAAGCTAGTCCATAGTTCTGGATCCAAGGATTTGTTAATTTTTTTCCAACACTGCTTTTTTTGTTTAATTAATTTATTGATTTGTGTACCTACTCATGGTAAATTTTTATTTTTGTGCATTATCTTTTTTTGGGGATCAAACTTTTCTCAAACTTCCAGGAACATGGCGGTAAATTATTCAACCGCCATACTCAGTTCTGGGATTAGGATACCCTATGCCATGGCATCGTTGTTAAATAATTTCTAAACAGGGATTTGTTAAATTTAGCATAGTTTCTCCTGTAAGTATCGTGTTGTATGGGTGGAATTTGATTTACTAGTTCTGTATTTATGCTACACTGGACAACATTATGGTCCCCCAAATTGGGACAGCAAACACTTGTTTTGTTTACTGTCCAAATCTGGGGAAACAAAAATGAAGTCCAGAATATTGCCATGACCGTTTGATGTGCTCATTTTTGTGGGAGAAAGAAGTATCTGGGTTAAATGTAAATTCTGCATGGAGCTTTCCAGTTTTTGTTCATGAGGACCACCCCCCATGCTGCATTAAAATAACCAATAAGAATTGTTTTCCTGTTTCCTATATATTCTTCTAATATATGGCAAAAACTATCAAAATGACACATTTTCACTTTTGGTGGAGAATAAACAGCTCCTATTATCAGATTTAATTTTTATATATGTACTCATATGCATTCAATACCTACCACTTTCCCTGAGTACAGAATATGAAAATGTCCCAGTGCAAATTTAAGATATATGAAGATCCCACCCCCAAATGACCACATCTCCATCCCTTTGGCTTCCATCTGGGATATTGTCATCCATGGCCAATGCTTTGGGACCCAGTGAACTGCATTTATGGTCTCAGATGAATGCTCTGTGGCTAATCATCTCTTTAATCAGTTAGTAAAGTCACTGAATGTCAGACATCAGAAGGAAAGTGTAGACACTATAGTACAGGTTCCAAGGTTCTACAGTAGAGTTAGTCACTATATACCATATAGCACTTATATGAAGGTATATTTTACATCATTTAAGTACTTTATCATTTACCCTCCTCTGGTGTATCAATAAAGAGGCATAGGAACCATTAATTTAGAATGTTTCCTTCCAAAGTGGTGTGAACAGCATTTGAGTCTGTAACTGTCTTTTCTTTTCTTATTTTAATCACTTATTTTACTTGGTTGTTGCCTGGCTTTGTGGGTGACTGGGGGAGAACATTGGGATAGGGTACTGAATTGCTGGGGGATGGGGGTGTATTCGGGGCTGATTACCAGGCTGCATGATGACTGAGGGAGGAAGGTGGGAGCATGTAGCGTGCAGCTGGGGGTATGGGTAAGGTGTAAGGATGAGCTTCTTCCAAATTTGTATTGCACGAATGTTCCAAAATAAGGCACTTTTGCCTTTGATTCTGCTCTGTTTACCCTTTGGGTCACTTTCAATCATTTTGACTTTCATCTTGGAAACACAAATACTCTCCACCTAGCCTGTGCCTGCAATTTTCCCACCGTATGTCAACCTGGAATCCACTCCTTGATTAAACAGGAAGTATGTCATGCTAAAAATGCTGAATTAACTATTGTGGGTGAAATTAATCTTGGTTATCTCAGCAAAATAGATAGCTTATGCATTGCTCATAAGCAAGCTGTACCTAGCCAAATCATCTCTACATCCACTAGATTAAACTATAAGTAGTTCTCACACACTGGTTGACTGGATTTTGTCTAACACAATAATGAACATTCACTATACAGGAGCTTGTCCTAACAATCAGTCATCACTCCTTTACATTCTATGTGTTGAGCGCTCACTCCCCTGGGACACCTCCCAGTGCTATTCATTTTAGAAGTTTCTCTTAATTCAGTCTATTCAACTTTGGTAATGACCTATCCCAAATTAATTGGTCATATCTATTTATCTTCTCAGATGTGTACTCCACACTCTCCTACTTTGTATCCATTTTCTTGGACATCCTGAATATGCATGCCTTACTTGCAAAACATAATTTGATGGGCAAAGACGAAGTTCAAAACTAAGACAATGGGCTAAATTTAAGGTCTTTGCCTTCATCTCTGACCAAGAAAAATGTGAGCGATAAAGGGACACCTGCAACCAATCAGTCAAGGCACAAAAGTGCACTTATTGCAAGGATCTGCCAAAAATGTCATCTAAGGACTTGAAGAGATTTTGACAATAGCTAGGGTCCCACAGGCCTAACATTGAAACATAGAATGGGATGGTAGAAGAAGACCCTGAGGTCTATTCTATCTCGACTGAATACCTACCTGTGCCCATTTCACTCTATTACTGAGCAGGGAGCTGATTGCACTAGTGGATGATCAGTACCCCTTTCCCCATGGTTGCCATATATTGTTCCCATGGTACTCTTCTCTCCTCTCACTCTTTGGCCTCACTAAACCTTTTAGTCTGTCTCGCACAGTTTTTAAATCATTTGCCTTTCCTGCTTTGATAACTTCCTGGACAGCCTTTTCCATTAATCCACCACCCATTCTGTGAGGGAGAATAATTACACTTCATTGTGTCTGTTTCAGTTCAACTAATCATTAGTTACATACAATAAGATGATTACACAATAGTTATATGTTTGTTGCTTGGAGCTACATTGCAATTGCAATGCAATTACTGTGTGAAGCCTGTTAGGATGAAGCACAGTGCCACAGTTTCCTGCATGACAAAAGGGATTAACTCCCTCTGAAATTGCAACACTCTGTGGTAAGTCTGCTGCAGAATGCTGCAGAATTGGGCTTCATCCCAGCAAGCTTCGCTGCAGTTACAGTGTAACTACAGTGTAAAGTGACACTTAAAATGTAACTTCTATCCCTCTTGAATGTCCCCTCAATTAGTCTCCATCCACCCACCATCACTGCTGTTTCCTTCTTTGTGAAAAGGACCTCACAGTCTACTGTGTTTATTCCACTCAAAGGGTGAAAATAAATTGTATGTTGCATGACAGGATTAGAGATGGCATAAACTGTTAGAGTCCCATGGCTATTGCTAAAACCTTCAAATCCAATTGTTCAAATGTATCTGCTTTCACAAGAAATCCCACTAATTCAACTAGTGATCCTTCCATCACCCCTCCAGCTTCATGCAGGACAGTCTTTATGCCTTTCCAGCTATGACTATCGCTGATACCTGCAATAACAATGCTCCCAATTTATCTGTTTTATTAAATAAATCTCACTAATTTGTACGGTGATCTTCCCATGACCCCTCCTGATCACCAACAACATGCTGGACAGTGCTGTTACCTTTCTGGAAATGTGTTGTCATCCCTGCTGAAGAATATGATATATGGAGTAGCACGACTAGATAATAATGCTGGCTGTGATGATCTTGAGCATAAGTTCCTGAAGCTTGCAGCCTCAAGTATAGTATCTGCCCTGGCCGAGATGTCCAGCTTGTCACTTACGACACGCACTTGATTTGTGTTCTCATTATTGCAATTGGTTGTTTTGTTCTATCCTGTATTCCCAAATATGGTTTACTGTACATTATTATGCTATGTAAATACTCAACTCATGCCTAAAAATAAGTATTCACTTATCTTGCTTACTTACAAAGTTAACAAAAGCTAAATGAAAAAAATAAATGGGTAGATTCTATAAATGGAAGGAAGGCAGGAATCCCATCATGAGACATCAATCATTTTATTTCATTTATGTATTTACCAAATAAGTACACTGGACCAAATGGTCCATTTACAGGCATGTCCCAGTTGTTTACCAAACACAATAAATTCTACAAATACATATAAATGTAATTCTGCACTTCAGCACTTTTGCACATACAGCAATTTAATGTTTAATTGATTACTATAGTTACAGGTCCATTGAAACTGTGAGGTTAAATAGGCTACCAACCTTTACCCGAGTGCTGTTAAAAAGGGCTTAAGTTCTACGAGTATAAAAACTCATTTACAGAACATCCCAAGTTGAACATTGACATTAAACAATGCACAGGAGCACACACCAGATAGTACAAAATATATATAAAAAAAACACATTTTCAAAATATTTCTGAATTAGCAATAACAGTTACATTTGGCTATCAAAGAGAAATAGGCTAACACCTCTTCCTAAATATATCTGAAGAAGGGGCTAAGCATACTTCAGTTGGCAGGCTGTACCATTGTATTGTTGCCTGTAGCAATAATGTACAACAGGGTGTGTTTCATGCTGGAATAAAGTCACCCCTGGGGTGGTTGGGCATGAGGATGTAGGTCGAGTGTGTTCAACACCCAAGAGGTGATGTCTTTTGGATGAGACGTTAAACTGAGGTCCCATCTGCCTATTCCAGTGGTAGCTCAGATGGATGTTAAAGACCCCAATGCATTTCTTGAAAAGAGTAGGGGAGTTTTTATTGAAAGAACATCAAAACAAAATTATCAAATAACAAATAAACACTTCATTTAAATACATCTTTTCACATAAGGAGGGATAAACTACCAGAAAAACAAACCACATACATTATATTTAAACATATACAATCAAGATGTAACTCTAAAAAAGGCATACGGGGAGGGGGTAAAGGGGAAAAGGGGGAGAAAAACAGTAGGGGGACATTTTATTCAAAAGAACATCACAAAGAATAACAGTATATATAAGAGACAATACAGAACAAAAACAAAACTATCCAACAGAGAGAAAAGGCATATTAGTAAGTCATCATACTGTAGAACAACAAAAAAATTATAGTTTGCAATAAATCTTTGTCCCAAAAAAGAAAACACAGATATAGTGAATCCATATATCAAAATTATCTGAATTTGTCTTTCATAAAAGGTACATCTTGCTATCTAATAGTCCAAGCTGTATTTAACATATGAAGTTTCTCAGATAGGCTCTGTTTATACAATTCCTGTTCAATAATAGTAATAACAGTACCAGGATCTTAGCACTTTTGTTGCAGTACCCATTTGCATCTTGACTGCCATAGTATGAAATGAATAAAGGCAAAATAAGTCTAATTAATCCTGTTTCCAAACCTAAATCTTGTAAAGAAAAAAAAACCCAACCACCTTTCCCCACTGAGGGTTTCTCCACTTCAAGGCCAACTGGGACCATACATCTTTCACATGTGGACAGAATATTAAAAAATGTGCCATTGTTTCCTCTTGTGCAATACAACATGCTCTAGGACACATCCTTTCTATTATACTTTTCTGTTTTGCATTTCCTTTTACTTGTAGTCTCCCATGACATGCCAACCACGTTACATCCCACACACATGGAGGGATAAATGGATCCTTCAGAGTGGTCAAAAACCTTAGCATAATACTGCTGCGGTATACCCTTAAAGTCTACAGTAATGGTGAAGCCCGAGTCCTGTCTGACCGTATACACCTGCCTACTGGTTTGCATAGTACAGATAGAGGGAGACAATTTCCATTTCTTTAATTTAACCAGCACAGGCCTAAAATAAGCCAAGCTTATCCTAGCACCCAGTGGAAACACACCCCACAAATTCCATACATGATATAGGGGCAGTATCCAGGGACGTGCAAAAAGGGACCAGATAGCCAAAGTGGGCTTAGAAAAATCAATTGCAATTTTATGAAAAAAAAATACTAAAATAAAAAGCTACTGGGTTCAGTAAATTTAACCCACTCTGAGCAAAAGGCAAATACAAAACTTCTCTCTTCATAGGGTTTAGTCTACACCCCCATATCACCTGAAAAACCATACTCAGAAGAGTCAGTCCCAGTGATATAGGGATGGGGTAGACCACACTGACATATAAAAATAATGGGAGAAGAAATGTTTTCACCACAGCTACTTTCTTCTTTTTTGTCTGCTGCCATCCTTTCCAAAGGGCCACTTTTGTCTTAGCTATCTCTATCTTGTCAGACCAATTCAGCAGGCCATTATCCCCTCTCCCAAATGTAACCCCTAGTACTAAAAGGGGCTCAGCAGAGACTACCACTCCCTGAATAGTGTCCACATGTGCATAGAGTCATTTAAAGGGTATACAATACTTTTATCTTTATTTACTCATGCTCCTGTGACAACAGAGAATCGTTTTACCTGCTCCATAACCCATTCTCCTGAAGCTTAGTCTGCTACAGAAATGCAGACATCATCCGCATAAGCTATTGTCTTTACTTCTAACATTCCCCCCTGTGGTTTACTACCATGGATTACGTCATCTTGCTGAATAACCATTATAAAGAGGTCTATACATAAAACATATAATAGAATACTCAAAGGGCACCCATGATGAACCCCCCTATTAATATGAACATGTTTCCTCATATGCCCATTAACCAGTGGAATAGCTACTGCCATGTTATAAAATAACCTAATCCATGAAAAAATGTCTCTGGCACGCCATATGCCCATAGTACATCTGTAATGATAGAATGAGGAACCCTGTCAAAGGCTTTTTCTTGGTCTAGGGAGAGCACACATCCATTTAGTACCTCTTCCTTCTCTTGTTCTATCATTTCCCTCACCAACAAAAGATTATCTTCAATGGAACAACCCAGAACTGAACAAGCGTGTGCTACTGATATTAAACTAGGGGCGATGATAGCTAATCTAGTGGTGAACAGTTTCATTAAAATTTTATAGTCCACATTTAGTAGACTAAGGGACCTCCAGTTGTCCAGATTGCTTTTATCATTTTTTTTATGAAGAAGAATTTGCACTGCTATATTAAAATGAAAATCCACCTCCAAGCAACCCAAAATCCAATCATAAACATTCACTGATGGTTGTAAAATTTTATAAAATTCTGACGATAACCCATCCACCCAAGGGGCAGTATTATTATTTAATTTAGCAATTGCTGCCTCAACCTCAGATGCTCGTATAGGGCATATTAAGGCCTCATAACAATTGTCCGGTGCCGCTGGCAGCTGTAAGGCCTCCAGAAACTTTAATAACTTCACTTCCTTTATCTGGGGGGCAGTATACATCTTAGTTAAGTACTGAGTCACTGCAGCCAAGATTTCTGGGCCAGTAGTAACCAAAGACCCATGGCCATCTTGTACAGAAGTCACTCTATCCAAGGATCTTTGACTACACTGCTTAAAAGCATCCCCAAAACTAGATTTACCTGGAGAGCAGATCCAATGCTTATTAAATATGGACACTGCATGGGAATATTGTAGCCTTCCCATCTCCTTTAAATTAGTAACCTGTGCAGTTACATTTACATGCTGTGTGTTAATCACAGAATATACCTTCTCCAATTGTGCACGTAAGCCCAAATATATTTTATACCCTGCCACACTAGATCTGGTGGCCATTTTTATAAAAAGATTTCTGAACTCATTTTTAGTGAGGCCCCACCAAGAACTAAGATCCTCCGCTAGACTGGCCACAGACATACGAGCATGCAAAAATTCTCTTGCCCGTTGCAGGATCACTTCATCTTTTACAAGAGAACTATTACATTTCTAGTAGCTTTTATCATGTATAGACCTCAAATCACCTCCCAAAGTAACAAGTAACATTACATGATCAGATGTCTCTATTGGAAGTGTCTGTGCAGTATACACCGTACATGCCTGTTTAGTAAACAGAAAATCTGTTCTAGTGGAGAGACTCCCTCTATAGTACATATGTCCCTCTGTACATGCAAAGCTCTAGAGGTATCCTGTTGACCACATTGTTGTATAATAGTACATAAACAATTTGTGTCACAGAAGGTTTTTGTTGTTGCAGCCCCTCTGTCCTGGCTAGCAAGTACACAATTAAGGTCACCTCCCCACAGAATTTGCTTTGTAGTAAACAAAAAGGTTTTGACCAAATTAAAAAGATCTACCATCTCCTTTTTAGTTAAGGGGGCATATATATTTAGTATTCTTCATGCTATCCCTTTATAGAAAACATCCAGTACTAAAGCCTTACCTGATTGTACCTCCACCAGTTTGGAAACTTTGAAACCATCACCACGAAACAAAATTCCCACCCCATCACAAGCAGCAATACCAAAAGAAAAAAAGAGGGGCCACAATACCACAATTTCTGTGCAGCTCTCACTAAAGAAACAGAATTTAATTGTTTATCCTGTATTAAATACATTGTAATTCTTTTAATACTGAAAAGGTAACTAAATGCCTTCTCGTGTTCCTAATGCTGTTCATATTTAAAGATAAAATATGAAGGGGGAGCAGATCTACAACAAGTGCAGGAGAAACCTAATCAAGGGGGTTTCTGCAACCTTAAACTTCTTCTAGTTTGAAACCCTTGTGTTTTATGCCGCCTTTCATTATTTATGATGGCTAGTTGAGGGTCCTCTTCTGACTCTGAGGAAAGAAGGGCTTGAGAGGAAGCTTCAAAGTTCCTTCCCTATTCCAAATCAAGCGAAGACTTAGACAATACCTCAAATTTGTTAGACAGGGGTATCTCCACACCTGGGGAGGAGGCCTTAGCCACTTTAGGCCAGGGTCTGGACTGCTGAATCCCTCTCTTTTTTTGAAAGAATCTTACCAGATGGAGGGGGCAGATTAGCCTGTTCCTGGATAGGTACAACTGGTTCAGCAACAACTACAGGGGGACATCCACTTCTAGGGAAATATCCATGTTTTCCTGATCTGCAGGCACAGGGGCCTGTTCTGGGACTAAGTCAGACACTATGAGCTGTGGGGAAAGGAGGACTATCGGAATGACAAGAGGGTCCTCCGGGGTGGGAGGAGGATCAGACAGTGCAGATTGCTTAGAGGAAACGGCTCTGGAGGCAATTTTTTTTTGAGCCTCCCTTAACAGGTCTGAATGGTTATGGGTTGCCTCTGGAAATGATCTATATGCATGACCACTCTCAAAGCAAAGGTTACATTTTAGGTCTTTCTGGCAATCTGTACTTGAATGCCCAAAAGCAAGACACAACCCACACCATAACCGATCACAAGCAGAACTTAAGTGCATATAAGAGCCACACTTGAAACAGGATCTTGGCTGGCCAGCATAAAAACAATTACCATGCTCCCTCCCTAGAAACAAGCTATTTGGAAGGAGCACCGAGACAGAACTATTATTCTGAAGACGAACTTTAAACTTCTACCCCCCTGTCCACAAATGCTCTGCATCAAATATAGGCATGAGGCCCCCAAGACCTCACTTCTTTTTTGTAACCAGTATAGAATGCCATACATAGATACAGTTTCATTACAAAAAAGAATCGTAGCATATCTAATAATGGGTTTAGTTAAGGGTGTGGCTCGAAAGGGCAACCATAATGCTGAGTATTTCAAGGCTTCATATTTGGACCAAAATCTATCAAGGCCTTGGGGGGGTATTAAAACTAATATCCTTGCAGCAGAGCACCTGACACAAGTATGAGTGCATTCACTTCTTTCAAGAAAAAAAACCACTGAATTCTTAATAAGTGTTCGACCTACAAACAGCCTATCAGGCACAGCTTCTAAACCTCCTACATATTGCAGGCAGATTGCATTCCACCTCCGCAAAGGTGGAGGAGCTCCACTAAAAGGGTCCTGTCGCCGAAAGTTCTCCCAAGTAGTTTTTGCTTTATCTTTGGGGATTTGCTTTACCCCAGGTGGACCCAGTTCAGTGTCCATTCTGTCCCCCCACTTTGCTGGCTGAGGCATAGGGTCAGATTCCTCAGAAGATGAACAAGAATTGTTCAATACACTTGGAACTGTCTCAGGGAGAGTTTGTTGCTTATGCCTAGTTCCTTGCACCACAGAAATGCTTGAACTTTATCCCATTTATAGACATGGAGAAATGGGCCCCAGGGGCTGCCCCAGAATAGGGCTATGTGCTAAATCAGGCACCCACACACCCTCATCACTTCTCCAACCAGCATCGATAAGAGACCAAGCCAGGGAGCAAGCAGGGCTTCCTACAGTTATCGGTAACAAAACAATGTCAGAGTCAATCCCTTCACATCCTACCAAGGCTGTGGCTGTACAAGAGTGCTCCGATATACTCACTACATCCTGGGAGAGTAGCTCAGCTGACTGCCACATCGTGTCTTCATCACACACAGCCTGCATTTGTTTCTCCATGATAGGGACCGCTGAGTCAGGCTGTAGACATCTCTTTGATGCTATGGAATCATCAACCAGGCTAACACAGGCCGCACCAACAGTTGGCAATACTGACAGTTCTGTAGCCAGCTACTGATTTAAAGCGATAGTCGAATCTTCCACAACCTGTACCAATTCAGGTGCTGGCTCCGTATCATTCACTGCAGAATGCAAAGGGCAAACAAATGAATTTTCTTCAGGCTGTACCAGGGCTAATACCATTTCTCTATTTGTCCTCAACAGATTCTTGAGCCAAGCGTCTTATGAGTTCTGTGTGTCTGTAACAAACTCCTAAATTTCATGGATATTCTTCGAGTCAATCTTTACACAACCAACTCCTAAAACATTCTCCCTAGCTGGACCTGTGGGTTGGGAGATCTGCACTCCCACAGGTACACCATAGAAACATAGACTTTGACGGCAGATAAGGACCGCTAGGCCCATCTAGTCTGCCCATTTCCAGCATACTGATTCTTCTCAGCATCCACATCCATGGAAATAGCGCTCCTGTTTGCTAGTTTTTTCATTTTAGAGCCAGAGGTCTCTGCCTTTGCAAGCTCATTGGCTGTTGTACTTTCATCATTCATCTGCTCCATCTCAATACTTTTTCCATCTTTCTCTGTTACTGCATCCTTTTGGCCAGAAATCTCCATCATGGCCTGGTTACTTTCCAACTTTCTCTGAGCAACTGCTACATCAGCACTTTCTCCTCCTCCTCCTCCTCCTCCACTGTCCAGCTCCAAACTGGTCTCCTCCATTCTGCTCCCAGGAAGTCAAGCCCCCTGCTGGCAGAGTAGCGGAATTTTCCCGGTGCCCTGGCCAAACTTCCCCCATTCACTAAAAATACCACCAACAGGTAAGTCTGATTCAAGATAAGTTGGCTTTCATCTGTATCCCCTCTCCCCCAGTCATGACTGAAAATAGGCAGGATTTGTCTAGTGCACTTCCTGGTCAACAAAACTAAATAAATAAATGTTATACTGGCATGACACACACCCTGGAGTGCATTATTGCTGTTATACAATGGCTTCTTTACTGAAAAAAAAGTAGGTTTTTTTTATACTTTTTTCCCCATGGGGTCCTCTGCCTTCCCCTCTGATGTCCCCCCCATGCTGAGTGCTGGGTATTATCCCTCCTTCCCCTTAAACCCCCATGACTTACCCTTCATGGCAGGGGGTGGGGAGTCCTCTCAACCAACCAGTCTGGATCCAGTTTTGAGGAGGCTCCTTCCCAGGCCACGCTTCGGAGGAACAATTGTCATCTGCGGCAGAGGACTCCACATTTTCCTATTTCCTTCTTCCCTTAGGGGATGCAGTGTCCCATGATGCCAGTGGCGGCAGTGTGCACACTCCCATGTGCACGCCTCCATGTCTGCTACATCCCCTGCCCACATCTTTCAGCATCAGCAAGCTACCACCCAGCCTCTGCTAGGGGGCAAGTGATCACCAAGTGTTGGCATCCCCCCTCCCTGGAGAAGGAGAACAGTCCATGGGATGCTTAATCCTTTTCTGCCCCTGCCGACCCCTGGCAGCCCATGCTCATTTCTGAACATGGGTCACTGGCATGGCATGAGGTAAGGCATCCAGTGCCTGAGCCCTCAGTGCCACTGGGCTGGCATAAAGAGTAGTCTTTTTTTCTTAAATCAGTTAAAACTTATTTTGGTAATGGTTACAGGAGTACAACAGTACGACAGTATTACAGTTAATATGCTAATTTACATACAGCAACAAAAAAAATCTTGGTAGGCTATAAAGTTAATTTAAATGTTCCATACTAAGCAGTGCAGTCTCCTATTTTGGTAGTGGTGACTGCAACATACCACCTAATACTGTAAAACTATTTAATATCACGTCGAGTTTATATCGCGGTCTGACTATCTTGTGCGGTAACATGTCAAATTACCATGGCGCTTCGCTACTGGCTGACAGCTAGCTTTCATCTGAAAGGTGTCCTATATAGTACTAATAGTATGTTATGGTCAGCATAGCTCTGTTTGTTGCCCGTTCATTTGAATTACTGACCAGCACATCATGTCTCTCTTCAAGTGGTTACACACTCCAGATAAAAAAAAAAAAAAATCAACAAAGCATGACTACTCAACACTGCATACAGATAGCCTTGATGCTGAGTTGCTGAGTGTTACTGCTGGTGTCTCGAGGCTCATGGCAGAGAATGTCACAGAGGAGCTTGTTAATGCATCTCCCCTCCAAAGAAAAGGAAAATGGTCCATTGTGTATATCCCCCCGAGGTCCGTTTTGAGGTTGGCCAATAAGCAGTTCAGCATGGGGTAATGAATGCAGTACGATGTTATGACACTAAGTATAAATCTAAAATTAATGAAAGTACTGTAAGAACTATTAAAAGAGACTACCTGCTGAAGCTAAAAGAAAACCTTGACCCCCATACATTAGAGAAAAGTCTGCCCATTAAACCCCAAAATGTAGCTGTTAACCGCTACTCACTGACCTTTCTCCCTAACAGAACACCCAGGTTGAGAACCAGGACACTGGGGAGATTCATGAGACCACTACCGGCACCATCACAGAGAACTGAAGTGATGATAAACAAATCAAACCTACACTTTTTGAATACACTTACTATTCAGAGACTAAATAATGTTTCGTTTTTTTTTTTTTCAGACTGCTGTACCTGGTAACAATGCTGACGATGACAGCAGCGATGGCATCCGATAATGACTCCAGACTCAAGAAGTTACTGTAGCAATGTACCAGTATTAGGGTTGTAGACTTTGAGTGATTTAGGGTTTATGGGGATTATTTGTGCAGCAAGAAAATTAAAAAACAAAAATAAGCACTCGTGTCCATGTTGTTTTTTTTTTAATTGAGGGTTCTTGTTGCAGTTACAGCAGCACCACGAGGTCACTTAGTGAACATCAATGAGTGCGGTAAACATAATGTCGCACCTTAAAAGTACAGCGCGATAATAGCTATATTTTTTTTTTACAGTAATAAATTCAAGTTCTACAGTATGTAATTGTTACAGCGGTGTAACAGATAATATGCTGATTTACATGCAGCAACAAAAAATTCTGGGTAGGTTACAAAATAAGCTTAAATGTTTCTTACTCAGCAGTGCAGACTTCTATTTTGGTAGTGATGAATGCAGCATATCAGCTACCATGCAGATGTATGTGGCAAGGAACTGTGGGTTCAATATGAAGCTGGGTTCCATTTTTCCTTACTGAGAGGCACAGTCTCCTATTTTTGCAGAGTTTACAGCAGTTAAGAGCCCAGATGTTTATTTTCAAAATGAAGCAATGTTCATACACTGACAGCTGACAAGATTTCTTTACTGAGAGATGTAGTCTCCTATTTCTGTAGTGATACAAAAATATAATAGCCTGCATATCAATTTGAATAATGATAAATTCTGGGTACATTAAATTGCTAATTTTTCTATTTTCCCTATTCTGCAAGTTGAGTGATTTTTATTTTATTTTATTGATGACATACAGTCATGTGTGTGCTGGGACAAGATCTGTGATGTTATACTGGGATAGCATCATGGGTCCAGCCCCAGATTGACCAATCAGAGCCCAGCATTCTTTTCTTGCCATTATACAATGTTCTTTACCCCATGACTGTCTTACAAGAAGGGATTACAAGTAATCATTGGTCTATAGTCCTTAAACTCCTATTTAAGTCTTGTTTGATCAGATCAGTCATGGGGCCTTTTTCTCCTTGCATAATGTTCTCATCAATGAATTGAAATAAATGGAAGATGACCTTTTGAGTAATGGTAACCAGGTCAATTTAAAGTACATTTTACAGTGATGTCCTGTATATGAACTACTAGTGGGAAAGTAGCTTAATCATTATGAGAGCTGATGCTGACACTAGTACCATATTACCATATTCTAATGTTGGCAACGGCAGCTGCTAGTAATTGCTATTTTTGTTTCTGCTGAAAGCACATTTTTAAATAGAGAATAATGCATATGCAACTGTATGTTATGAGTTTTTTTCACACACCCGAGGTGTGTGATGACCTATAAACCGAGAGCGAAGCTCGAGAGGTTTATGCAGTCATCACACACTAAGGGTGTGCAAAAAAAAACCTTATAAGCACACAGTTGTATATGTTTTATTTTTTATAATTACTGGTGCTTAGTGTTTTAAAGAAAGAAAAAGTTACAGTTTCTTGACTAGTCCATGCTGTCTCTTACTTTTGTAATATGATCTATAAGCTCAATTGAGCTTTTGTTGTACTTTTTTTTGTACTTATTGTTAAAGCTTACTGGGTCTCAAAAATTTTCCAGTTCCACAAACTATTAATATTTGTATATAAATAGGGGCAGGCATGGTGCTAGCCATCTATGCTGCTCGTGAAGGACCCCAATTTTTTTGTATGAGTGGAGGGCTGTATTGGCTCTCAATTTAGGTTTCTTTTACTGCCCGTATATGTTTTGGCGAAGGGAACAGTTTGTGAAGCCTGTCCTGCGCGTGAGTGGGAGCTTGTTTTTTCGGACCTGTGGTTGACATCGGGCTGTTCCCATTTACGTGTTAGGGACAGTTGAGAGCGAGCTTTCAAAAGTTATTATGGTTTTTGAAAAGTAGCAGAACGTGCATTAAAGGGGGTCACCAGTTATTATAAAAAGAATAATAGATAGGGAAGTGTGTATTACAAGGCTATAATACCATTGAGAGGCTCCCATGTCCACATAACCTCGAGATGGTATTATAGCCATGAAATACACACTTCCCTATTTATTATTTTTTTTTTTAAATATATGGCTCTGAGAAGTTTTACTATTCTGTGGCAATGTGGTGCTAAGGAGGCAGGTTGCTGTAGTGCAAGTTCATGTATCTTTAAATGGGGGTGCTTGGTGGGCATTGCCATGTATGCCAGAACATAGAGATGCCTCTGAAACACACAGCATGTATTTCTACTGGTTCTGCTTTACTGTCTTGAAAAATTTTATGGGGAAAATGGCAGCATCTTTATGTGAGCAGTCTGTGCAAGTGAGCGATCCAGTCAGAAGCGCGTAGGAAGCATAGAGGAGAGAAGACGGAGGTTAGCTTCTGTTTCACAGTATGTGGCCACAGGTTCAGTGTTTAGTGTTTTGGATGAGCAGGGAGTTGGTTTTTACAGTCTTCAAAAGTTAAACTAAAAGCCATCTCCCGCTCTGCAAGAGGGATTCTTGCACCTGCGCTTTGGTGTTTTCATGATAATACTATCATGCAGGTACCGAACTATGGTATTACCACATCTGAACGATAGTATTATTACTCATTCACTGATCTATTATCGCTGTGGGAGCAACTGTATTACCAATAATTTTTTGAATGCTGTAGAATATTATTAATTTCACAATCCATATATTAAACAATGGTAATCAACAACATGAACAAATAAATAGACAAAGCAAACAATACAAACAAGAAAGAAGAAACAATTGTCATGTTTAAATGGTAACCCTCATAACTGAGGTAACAACTGGGATACACAGTCATTCACAAAGCATTTGGTGCCTGTCACAAGTCCAGAAAATATGAGAAAATGTTAACCTACAGTAGGTGCAGACAAAAAGAAAATCCAGCATTCTGGTGGGATCAGTAGTGATGCAAGAGTAGTAGTATATGTAAAGTTTCCCATCTAGTTTGATAAGCTTTATAACAATTTCTGGTGCTGATGAACATCCTTTCCATTTGTATGGCTTCTAGGATTGCTGCATGCTACTCTCTGTATTTGTGTGGTATTTGTATGTATGGGATTTGATGATCCCAGGATATAGGATATTCAGGTAGAACAGGGCTAAGGGAAAAGGTTGGGCATGGCAATTTATATAGGGGATAAGATGCATAAGAGAGGAGGAGGGGGGGAGGAAGGCAGAACAGAAGCCCTATAGATGCAGTTCCAAGACTTAACAATCATTTGTCAATGCCAAATGTCTTGCTGGTTTTGGCATTGGTAGCCCAGGAGTTAGAGAGAGATGCATAATAGAAGTAGCAGTGAAGTATAGAACTGACATCAACCCCACCCCACCCCACGCTGCAGAGAGGGACAGACATCGGGGTATGCGTTTGGGTCACTGGCCATAATGCTCATGCTATTTCACCTCACCCTACCCTGCAGAGTCTGACAAGAGTTGTATTGTACCTTGGGGTCATCTGGCCTTATGCTCACCCCATTTCATAAGGAAGTACATTGAGATGGGTGCAGCACAGGAGAATGGGTTGAACTTTGGGACTGAAGAGTCCAAGGCACACCTGAATGCCTGTCAGTGGCTGTAGGGTGGAGGTGGAGGAGTAGTGGAGTGAGCAGTACAGCAGACAATCCAAAGACACGCCCCTGATGCCTGTTAGTCTGTACAGGGTAGGACGTTATGGTTAGAAACCCTAACGCCCTGGGCGTGTGTTGGTATTTTCACTCCAAATTTTAAAACATGGCATTTTTGTTACCCCACCTCATGAAAGCATTTGGGACCTCTGTTCATGCCCTTGTGATTTTGTTAATCTGCTCGAATGTTGATTTCCCACAGTGACCGTGCCATTCTGTACCACATGAAAATGTCAGCTGTACCATTGATAAGGAGGTATGAAGAGATGGCAATGTGGGAAATCAGGAGTGAAAATATTCAACATTCTCTAAGTTTCAAGCGTGTGTGAAAACTGCACATCACATGCTTGCAACACAGTAATTTAGTGGAATTATTTCACCAAATTTTTAACATAGCCATTTTGGGATCTCTGCTCATGAACAGTGTCACTATGATTATCTTAATGTGCCCGAATGTTGATTTCCCACAGCGACTGCATGATTGTGCGCCACATGTATGAAACTACATTTTGGGCAGTATGTGACAAATGACAGCTGAACTGTTCATAAGAAGGTGTGCAAAAATGACAATGTTGAAAATCTGGAGCGAAAATTACAATTTTTCGAACATACAACTGTGCATGGACACTGCGCAACGCATGCTTGTAACATAGTCACTGTATGGGATTTTGTCACCAAATTTTCAACATAGGCATTTTGGGACCTCGGCTAATGAACAGTGTTACTGTGATTTTTTTTACTCTGTTCTGAACATTGTTTTCCTACAGCAACTGTGCCACTGCACGCCAGATGTGCAAAAACACAGTTCAGGAAGGATGTGGAAAATGGAAGCTATACTGTTCATAAGGAGGTGTGAAAATCTGGAGTAAAAATATTAAAAATTATCGAAGTTACGAGCGTGCTTGGAAACTGCACAATGCACACTTGTGAAACAGTTATTTTATGAACGTTTGTCACCTAATTTTCAACATAGGCATTTTAGGACCTCTACTCATGAACAGAGTCACTGTGACTTTCTTAATCTGTCCCAAACACTGATTTCCCTTAGCGACCACACTATCCTGCACCGGCAGTGTAAAAACATATTTCGGCCAGGATGTGAAAAATGACGAGGGTGCATGAACATGCTCTTCATAGCATAGTCATTTAATGGACTTTCGGCACCAAATTTTCAACATAGGCATTTTAGGACCTCTGCTCATGAACAGTGTCACTGTTTTTTTTTTACTTTGTCTCGAATACTGATTTCTCACAGCGACCATGCTATTCTACGCTGGAAGTGCGAAAACACATTTCAACCAGGATGTGAAAAATGACAGTTATACTGTTCATAAGGAGGTGTGGGAAAATGGCAATGTTGAAAATCTGGAGTGAAAATATTACAGATTTGCAAAGTTATGAGCATGCATGGAAACTGTGCAATGCACGCTGGTAAAACAGTGATTTGTTTGATTTTTTACACCAAATTTGCAACATAGGCTTTTTGACAGGCCACCTCATGAACAGTGGCACTGTCCTTTCAGTATTCAGTCCTGAAGGGTGATTTAGCGCAGTGACCGCAAAATCACCTTTCGGGACATAATAACGCCATGACAGTAACTGAATTCATGAGGAGGAGTCCCAATAATCCCATGTTGAAAATTTGTTGGCAAAATTCCCAAAAATGCCTGAGATATGCATCAAAGTTGAAAAAACACTATTTATGCCATTATACAACTTACGGCATTTCTTCAGTTTGCGGTTGGCTTTGAAGAGCGCAGATGTGTTCCCGGTCCGCAGATGATTGTTGCACCGGGCTCCGGAAGTATGTATGGTGTAAGGGGGGTGTGGAGAGGTGGGGCATGCAGTGGGTGGGCACAGGTTGGGGAAGGGGGCTGCAGACTGCGAGGGACTGTTTTCTACTTTATAGGGAAAAAAATAATTGCAGGAAGACTTGTTTTTGTGACAGATACATTTGACACGCTGGGGAGGGCTCCCAGCGTGTCACCTGCATGTTTTTTTGAGGGGGACTGGAGTGTGGGGTGATGATGCTGGCAGGGATTGGGCTCCCCCATCAGCAAATGAACTGGGGAGGGGGTGTCACCTGTGTGTTTTCTTTGAGGGGGCTGGAGCTGACAGGGATTGGGCACCCTGTCGGCAAATAAAAGAGTGTTTTTGGGGGGGGGCTGATGCAGACAGGGATTGGGCTCCCCCATCAGCAAATGAATTGGGGAGGGAGCATAGTGATGCTGACAGGGGGATTGGGCACCCCACTACATTGTTTTTTCTGGGGACTGTGTGAGGTGGACAACTCAGCCACCACCATGTCGCACTGAAATGTTACACTGGGAAAGGCATGCCCTTCAATAAGGTGGAGCTCCCTCATTGCAGTGGCTAAAACCTTTCAAGGTGGTAGCATGCTTTTGCACTGCTGTCATAGACAACGTGCAATCTAATTGGTGCCATGGAGCCCAGCCCCAAAAAGCAGTGGCGCTACAGGCCACAACAGGACCGTGCCTCCAAAACCTGCTATTCCAAAGTTACCGCATCATGTTTCTTGTGCAGGTGCAAGACAACATAAAAAGTAGGACACTGAGGATGGGGTGGTGTACAGGCTGCTAGCCCAAGGGGATGACCTGGATAGGGAGTTAGCTGAACAAATCAGAAGAGTCAGTAGGAAAGGAAACACTGTGGTTGTGTGGGGGAACATCAACCTTCCAGGAGTTGAGTGGAGCATCCAAACCACCACAAGTGCAAAGGAACAGGTCCTATTAGAGACATTTCAGGACAGCTTCCTGGTGCAGTTAGTCATGGAGCCAACTAGACTGTATAGGACTCTTGACCCATTTCTGTCAAATGGGGAGGCTGTAAGGGATCTGGAGGTGGAGGACCCTCTGGCTGAGAGTGACCACCACACTGTATGGTTCATGCTCAATACGGGCAGGGAATCAGGATGTATGAGTACCAGGGTGATTGAGTTTAAGGGGGTGGACTTTAAAAGGATGGGGGATATTGTGGGCAGGCATCTGGTGGGTATTCGATCATGCATGGATGTGAGCCAAAAATGGGATATAATCAAAAAAGAGCTGGTGGAAGCTACTGGGATATGTAAAAGAACAAGGAGTAAGAAGTGGAGAGCAAAATTAAAACACAGCTGGCTGACACAGGAGGTCATGGAGGGGGTGAGGGCAAAGAAAAAGGCATTTCAGAGACTCAAGAAATTGGGAGGAGAGGACAACAGGGAGATATATATCAAGATGTCCAGGGAGGTTACCTGGCTGGTCAGAGCAGCCAAGGCTTCCAGGGAGCTGAGATTGTTGCAGGCCATTAAGAACTGAGAAAAATACTTTTTCAGATTCATCAGTGAAAGACGGAATGGCAAAGATCAGATAGTGAGAATAAAGATGGACAGGCTGGGTGGAAAAGGGGAAGGACCAAGCAGAGTCACTAAATGATTACTTCTGCTCCATGTTCACAAAGGAGCTAAGGGGGAAGGCACCACCTGAGAGAGGAGGTGTGGGTGGGGGGGGAGGTGGCTGATACAGGGATTACAGAGGATAGGATGCTAAAAGGATTAAGGGCACTGAGGGGGGATAAGGTACTAGGTCCAGATGGCATTCACCCTAGGGTACTTAAGGAACTAGCTGAGATCCTGGCAGGACCTTTGGCTGACCTGTTCAATACCTCCTCAGACGCATGATGTGTACCACTGAACTGGAGGATGGCTCATGTGGAACCAATTCACAAAAGTGTACCCAAGAACAAACCAGGCAACTACCGACCAGTGAGCCTCACGTCGATTGTGGGAAAACTGATGGAGACAATCCTAAAAGAGAGGCTGATGACCTTTTTGGAGAACAATGGTCTCCATGATGGTCAGCAGCACAGGTTTGTCTCAGGAAGATCCTGCCAGACAAATCTGATTGAGTACTATAACTGGGTGACAAGGGAACTGGACAAAGGCCATGTGGTGGATGTCTTGTATTTAGATTTCAGTAAGGCCTTTGATTCTTTGCCACATGGGAGGCTTGGGGGGGAAGCTGGAATATATAGGGGTGGGAACAAAGATGATAAACTGGATCACCAGTTGGCTGAAGGGTAGGAAGCAAAGAGTGGTGGTGGTGGGGAACTCTCATCACCAAGAGATGTGACGAGCAGGGTGCTGCAGGGATCAGTGTTTGTGATTTTCATTGCTGATATCGCACATGATGTCCGGAGTAAGATCAGTCTCTCCATGGACGACACAAAGATGAGAGCTGTGGTAGATGACATTGAACAGTGGAGGTGGCTGCAGGAGGACCTAACCAAACTACAGGATTGGTCAAAGACATGGCAGTTGGGGTTTAACACCAAAAAGTGCAAAGTATTGCACTTCGGGGCTAAGAATCAGGGGAGGAGCTATCAGCTGGGGAGGGATATAGCTGGAATGCACTGAGAGGAGAAGGATCTAGAGGTGCTCATAACAGGGAGTATGAACAACTCAGCTCAGTGCAGGAAGGCAGCAGCAAAAGCCAACAGGATGCTGGGATGCATAGTGAGGGGTGTCTCCTCTAGAAATAAGACAACGATCCTGCCCCTCTACAGGTCACTGGTCAGGCCGCACCTGGAATACTGCATGCAGTTCTGGCACACAATCCTGAAGAAGGACATCAGATTGTTAGCTGGTGTACAGCATAGGGTGACAAAGATGATCCAGGATTAGAGGGATACTCCTATGAGGAGAGGCTGAGTGAGCTGAACATGTATTCCCTGGTGGAGAAGAAAATAGGGGGACATGATCAAAACCTTTAAATACCTAAAGGGGATAAACAAGACTAATACAGAAGGAATTTTCCAGATCAGAAAGGGGAGGGTCACAAGGGGGTACCAGCTGAGATTGGAGGGGAGAAGACTCAGGAGGGAAGTAAGGAGACAGTATTTCACAAAGAGGGTGGTGGACAAGTGGCATACTCTGCCATTAGGAGGTAATTGCCTGTAACATGATAGATGGCTTTAAGAGGGAATGGGGCAGGGTGAGAAGGGGGCAGTTATGAAGAGGGAAGGGGTGGGGCAGCTGCAAGGTGAGGTACTAGCTGCACAATCGAGCAGACTCGATAGACCATGAGGCCTCTATCTGCTTGCATTTTCATATGTCTGTATGTTTGTATGAGGGTACAACATCATCTAACCAATGTTTAAGAATCAATTTTTTTTTTTTGCTTTAAAAATTGTATTGGTTTATAAGAAGCAAAACAACAGTAATAATGAGAACATTTGGAAAGGAGATGTCACATAATGCAGCTACATCAACAAATCAGATAAACTTCAGATGAGCAGCACACTTAAGCCCTTTGCAGGAAAAATCCAGGTCCAAACAAATAAATGAAATTTAGAAAAGTATTTGTTGTATCAGACACAAAGTGAACCGACAGGCGAAACACAAAGAACAAAGCGCAAACGTGCCCCAGCGCTTCGACTCCTCAACGAGTCTTCATCAGCAAATCCATGGGCATCAATGTATACCTATCAGTATATCAGATGAGAAAGCTGTCCACAAAGATAAGGTGACACATGATGTGGTATTCTCTGACCCACAAAAGGTTGCTAAGGCCTGGACACAAAAAGCAAATTTCCAGCGTGAATGCTGAGTTGGGACCTTAAAAGGGGTCAAGATGAGCCTGAATCTGTTCCCAAAGGGGTTTGGCCTTGCCCTAATCCCAGAATATATGTTTGAGGGTGTCCGTTAGCTCCCCACAGCAATTTGCAGGAAGCCGATGTCAAGACACCTAAACAGGCCAGTTTGACTGGAGTGTAATACATGCTAAGGTTACTCTCATACTGCATAGGACGCAGTTCGTCAAATTTGATGTATTTATACAGAGTGTCCCATATCTGTGTTCTATTAGCCTTTAGAAAATGGTCTAGACACTATCAGTGCTCTGATTGGCTGAGAGCTATAGCGGGGGGGGGGTACATTAACTTATGATAGATGCCAGCAATAAAACAAGTGCCAATTCAGGGTACCCCATTACTAACACCCTCCTCCAGGATCAAGGAACCAGCCTTTGGACCGAAAGACGCCTCTGGTGTCCCCGCTTGACCAGCAGCCCCCATTGAAGACAAAAGCACTCCTCCACAACGACTGTTGCCAGGGGCCGCACCGACCGCTCGCTACCCGAGGAAGGGAACCAGGAGCTCAGCCGCTCCCTGGTACCTTGTGCCGCCAAAGGCTTAAAGCCTGCAAGGATCCTCTGCAGCCCACCGGGCTTCAGACACCCTCCTCCAGGATCAAGGAACCAGCCTTTGGACTGAAAGATGCCTCTGGTGTCCCCGCTTGACCAGCAGCCCCCATTGAAGACAAAAGCGCTCCTCCACAACGACTGTTGCCAGGGGCCGCACGACCGCACGCTACCCGAGGAAGGGAACCAGGAGCTCAGCCGCTCCCTGGTACCTTGTGCCGCTAAAGGTGTAAAAGCCTGCAAGGATCCCTCCAAGCTTACCGGGGCTTCGGACACCCTCCTTCAGGATCAAGGAACCAGCCTTTCAACCGAAAAATGCCTCTGGGGTCCCCGCTTGACCAGCAGCCCCCATTGAAGACAAAAGTGCTCCTCCACAGCGACTGTTGCCAGGGGCCACACCGACCGCACGCTACCCAAGGAAGGGAACTAGGAGCTCAGCCACTCCCTGGTACCTTGTGCCGCTAAAGGTGTAAAAGCCCGCAAGGTACGTTCAATTGACCTCCCTCCTGCCAGCTCTCTCCTGCTGGGTTTGGAACTATACCTAGTGCCATTCTCCACAGAAAGCGGCTGTTCTCACTTTGTAATTTTGGATTTGGACTGCTATTTTTCACTCCCGGGGACTGTGAGTGCCGCCACCGCGGCTAAGTAATACAGCTCCCTAAAGACTAATTTTGCTGCCTAGACAAATTATCTTTTGTGTCTCTAAACTTGTAAAATCCTGGCTTAGAAATTCTGTTCTGCTGTAGCTAAGTTAAATTGCTTCTCTGCTGTCTTATACTGCCTTCCCACCTTTTTTCTGTTTGAATCTCCTACCCCCCTTTGTTCACCTAAAACCTATTTTTAAGTGCTGTCCTCTTATCCTGCCTTACAACTGAAACCTGTAACTCTACTCCTCTGCCTACTAATCTCCTCCTTTCTCTCACCTATGCCCCTTCCCTTTGTCCTGCTGCCTTCTTAATCTGCCTTTCCTTGCTACCCCCTCAGGATCCCTCCAAGCCCACCGGGGCTTCGGACACCCTCCTCCAGGATCAAGGAACCAGCCTTTGGACTGAAAGATGCCTTTGGGGTCCCCGCTTGACCAGCGGCCCCCATTGAAGACAAAAGCGCTCCTCCACAAGGACTGTTGACAGGGGCCGCACCGACCGAACGCAACCCGAGGAAGGGAACCAGGAGCTCGGCCGCTCCCTGGTACCTTGTGCCACTAAAGGCATAAAAGCCTGCAAGGTACGTTCAATTGACATCCCTTTGGACGGCTCTCTCCTGCTGGGTTTGGAACTATACCTATTGCCATTCTCCACAGAAAGCGGCTGTTCTCACTCTGCAATTTTGGATTTGGACTGCTATTTTTCACTCCCGGGGACTGTGAGCACCGCCACCGTGGCTAAGTAATACAGCTCCCTAAAGACCCTTCCTGCCGGCGCTTCATGCAGGCTCCCAACCCTCCCCTCACCTCATCCACCCTGGTCGACCCTTTAGCTTTATAGACGCCAGTGGGTCATATGACTAAGTGTCCACTTTTCCATTGGCTCCTTATACTCCGCTTCCACTAGGGGCAGCTTCCTATCTTTCAAGCTAACGGCTCTGTAATTTCTCTGCTGAGCCCGCCTTCCTGGATTGTACCATAGTGTCCTATCCCTTCTTTTGTACACTCCCAGGCCTACTAATATTTTCACCCTATAACGCTTTGCCGTCCTCGGCACTGTTCTATTCAACACTCCTCTTTCCTCCACTCCTACGGGTTGCTCTTCCTATACTAAAATGACACTACGTCTAAGCATCTATCACTCAGGCTTGACTCCTTTATTCTGCCTATGTCTCCTGTATGGACTAAGCAGTGTCTCCCTATCTCTGCCTCTTGCCACCGATCACAAGGCACAATCGATCAAGGACTTTAGTTTTTCTAATCTCCTCCTTTCATACCGTCACCCCTTACCCACTTTTCACTATGCACTCCTGAAGAAAGGCTGTGCCTACCTGTCACTCCTGTATTACCTACAGCATAGTGCTAAGCAGAAAAAATGGGAGTTATTCACTAGAACCTTGCTTAAGTTCCTAGCCCAAAGGCTACTCCTGATGGCTGGTGACATCAAATCAAACCCAGGTCCGCCACATAATATCCCATTAGCAGTCTCAACCAAAGGAAGTAAAGGCCTATTACTAGCCCATATGAATATTAGGAGTCTTGTAGGGCACCTGGCTGAGCTTGAAGCCTGGGCAAGGCTGGTTAACCCTGACATCCTGTGCCTTACTGAAACATGGCTCAAACCTAATATCCTGGATGCCCACTGTGCCCTGCCTGGGTATGCAGTCATTCGCCAGGATCGAAGTGGCTCAAAAAGGGGTGGGGGTGTTGCCATTTACTACAAAAATCACCTCTCAATAAAAGTGGTTCCCAATCCTGGTCCCAATATGCGCTGTGAATCTCTACATGCAACACTGTCCCTAGGAGCAAAATATCTGCACATCCTGTGTTTGTACAACCCTCCCACCGGCGGAATGGAAAGTCTCCAGATCTTACTCCAACATGTATCACAATCTGTGAAACTGAATGAGTGCATCCTGTTAGGGGATGTTAATTTAAACTGGCTAGGGCCGAATCACGGTAACCTTGCATCTCTGGTCCAAAAATATAATTTTCACCAACTTATAACAGAATGCACGAGAATGACTAACATGCATACAGGAACGCTCTTGGACTGGATTCTCACCAACAGGCCTGACCATGTAACCAAAACTGCTGTACTAGTGGACTCTCTGTCAGACCACTCTCCCACGGTCTGTCACTGGCTTTCCTGTCCACCACCTGCTCCTCGATCCCACCTTATCACCCTTACCAACTTCGCAGCGCTGGATGTACAAGCATTTCTCTCTGACATATCTAATATGGACTGGTCCGAAATCTTCAGTGCAACTAGTGCTGAGGCTGCCCTGGATGTGTTCCTCAGCAGGTTTGGAGAGGTACAAAGGAAGCATGTACCGAAGATAAAGAGAAGGGTCAGGGGGCAACAAACAAGGTGGCTGGGAAAAGATCTTCTCCACAAGCTCAAACTCAGGGACAAACTCTGGAAACATAAATCTACCAGCCTGCCCTGCATCATCAGATATACAAGCGGCATAGAAGTGACTGTAAGAAACACATCAGGCTTGCGAAGAGCAGATATTGCCAGGACCACTTAACCAGCTCTGCTAATGATCCACGAAAATTTTGGAGTCACATAAAAAACTTCCTTGGAACCCCCCAATCCATCACCCCCTCGGACATGCTACTCCAAGAGGTCCACTGCAATGACTCCCTCACCATTGCCAATGCCTTTAATCAGCAATTTTCAGACCTATCTGCCATTACATCCTCTTTAAAATCCTTGCCAGTTACCTCTCAACCCTACTCTACCATGATGAGCTCCGATCCACAACTTGCCCCTAAAAGATTGTTTTATTTTAAAGCGGTTACTGGAAATCAAGTTCGCAAACTCCTGTCAGGCTTATCTGATAACACTAGCCCTGGCTCTGATGCTCTGGAACCTCGATTGCTGAAAATAGCTGCTCATCTCATATCCCACCCACTTGCCAGGATCTTCACGCTATCTCTCTCCACAGGCACTGTACCCGAGATTTGGAAGGTGGCCAGAATCACACCAGTTTTCAAAAAAGGGAGCAAAAATGACTTGTCAAACTATAGACCTATAGCCATACTGTCGGTACTTAGCAAAATTCTCGAGAAGATAGTAGCCACCCAGGTCACTGATTTTATTGACTCCTCTAATGCTATCTGTGATGCTCAGCATGGCTTCAGGAAGCACCGTAGTACTACAACTGCACTGACAAAATTCACCTCGGATGTCCTCTCTAATATGGATAGAGGGCAGCTAACAGGGTCTGTGTTCATAGACCTTACAAAGGCCTTTGACCTAGTTGATCATCCACTGCTGCTTGCCACCCTCCAAAACCTATGCTTCTCAGCCCCAGTAACATCCTGATTCAGTAGCTACCTCACCAACAGGTCTCAAGCTGTAAAACTTAACTCGGCCATCTCTGACAGTACCACGATCAATACTGGAGTACCACAGGGCTTTATACTCGGTCCACTCCTCTTCTCACTATTTATCAACAACTTGCCAAACGTAATAACATCAGGCAACTCGCTACTTTATGCCGATGATCTTGTTATATATGCTCACTCCGACAACCTCTCTCACCTAAATGCCACTCTGTCATCAGCTTTCCACCTGGCACAACACTGGCTTGATGCGCATCGCCTTGTACTCAATGCAAGCAAGACAAAGGCCATGCTCTTTGGATCAAATCCTAAACTCAGAACCTGCACATCTCCACTTAAAATTCTTGATGTTGACGTAACCCCCCTTGAGACTGTAAGTTCTTTCCGCTATCTTGGAATACAGCTTGACCAAAACCTTGACCTGAAGCAGCATATCCAAGAGTCGTGTAAAAGTGTCAACTGTAAACTGGGGCTGCCTACAGGACGAATTATATGCTCACACCTACTGCCAAACTTGCCATTGCCAGGGGTATCCTATTACCCACCCTGTCCTACTGTGCTCCCATCCTCACAATGGCAAACAAAACCATTCTACAGAAATGGGACACCACCTACATTAATGTCTGTAGATATGCAGCTAAAGCACCGCGCCTGATGCACCACTGCCAACTATAAAATAGAGTTAGGCTGGCTATCCCCATCCTCCACAAGGCAATATCATCTCTGCAGCCTATCAGACTCCATAGTCAGAGTAGCAAAGCCAGCCACACTATCTGAACTGCTTCAACCTGTGATCCCATCGCGTGGCCTGAGGTCATCAGACAAGTCTTTTCTATCAGTTCCCCACTGCCATACTTCTAAGGGAGCTGGCGCTTTCAGATGTGCTGCCCCTCAAGCTTGGAACTTGCTGCCTATGGATCTGAGAAGTGCCCCATCACACTTAGCTTTCAAGCATGGATTTCACTCTTACCTTAACTCTATGGACCGTTGCACTTGCTTTGATCCTACTTAGACTTTGAAACCTGTCTAAGTCAATCCCCCCTTTCCATATATTCACTAGCCTGCCTCCCTTTAATTGCTCTGTCATTTTCTTTGTCTGCTTGCACTTTAATGAATTGTTTACAAGTCTGCCTGCACTTTATGAATTGTTTACAAGCCTGCCTGCACTTTAATGTAATGTTTACAACCTTTTCTGTATGGTCACTCTATTCTAATCATGTTGCTATAAATTGTTCTTACGACTGCCTAACTTGCCTTAATTCTATAATATGTATAGTATGCTGCATATCTACTATTGTTTGATCCTTCGTCCGTTCTATTGTGTTGCACTATGCTATATGTTTTACTTAATGTTAGTGGGTACTGGTCCCTCTTGCTCCCCTCTCCACTCCCGCTCGCTCCTTACCCCCTCATAGCCCTGCCGGGTCTCAGTTCCAGAGTCCCGGGTCTTTTTTGCAACTTTTCCCGCTAAAGCCGTAATTAGCCACATTTTGCCGTAAGCGCCTCAGAGCCCTGCCGAGATTTAGTTCCATAACCCTGGGCCCTTTTTGTGCCTTTTCCCGCTAAAGCCTTAACTCACCGTCCTTCGCCGTAAGTGCCTCAGGTTGGCTGCCTCCCTAGTTCCAGTTCCATAACTATTGGGTCCTTTTCGCCTTTCCCGCTAATGCCACGCTTTATCATTTCGCCCTCAGGCTGGCTGCACCCCCCCACCCTATTTCCTTAACACACTCCTCTACCTGCCTGCCTGCCATCCCCTCTCTGCTCTGCCCGTCCCTCGTTCCAAAGCCGGTTGCGTATCTGCCCATCACCACAAGGCGTTAGCTGTAACTTTCCCTGTTCTTTTCTGTCAAAGCCCTTCGCCCCTCATTAGCTTCACACTCCCTTCCTGCCTGCTTAAAATCCCCTTCCCTTTCCTCTCCCTCTCCTCTAAATATGTGCTTCCTCCATTACCCTCTGCCTATTGAAACTGTATGCCTGCCTTTGAAATTGTATGCCTGCACTTGTACCAATGTACCTTTGCCTGTATTGTGTTAAACCTAAGTGTCCTATCTTGTACTGTAACTGTGTCTCCCGGGTCATGCCTGAAAATAGTCACCTGTTGGCTAGTGCACCCACCCGGTTAACAAAAACTAAATAAATAAACTGTATCCTAGGGCACCCCAAATTTGAAAAATCAAACACACCATTTTTTCCTCCGCTTAGTGAGCGATTGAGTAAACCCCCCTCAACTGACAGACATCCTGTCAACAACTCCAGCACCACTGTCTTTTAAAAAATCATAACCTGATCCAGAAAATACACCCTGTTTCTTCAGTCCATTAAAAAAATTGCTTAGAGAGACACGGCGTTCCTACAGCCCTGCACTTCTGGTACTCACCAGGAGCGCGGCAGACATCTCAAAGCCCCCCACTGTCCTGTATCCCAGGTCCTCATCCTTCACAATCCATCACAGATAGAATACTCCCCACATCCGCATCCTCAGTTTTTTAAATACCTCCCTTTTTTCAGCAGACTTCTCAGTTCTGTTGCATTTGCCTTTCCGATCGGCTAATGCAGCTTCCCATTCTCACGCCTTGCATTCTCCACAGCTGAGCCTCTCAAACTGGGCTGCCTCTTCTTGTACGCAGTAATTGCCTCAAACAGCAGCTGCTGGTCAGACTTAAAAAAAAAAACTTACCAAGTGCTGTTGTGCCATGCTGTATTTGGGGCTCTTAACTTTGTAACCCCAGAGTTTAATGAAGCACAGGCGCATATACCTACTGGCAAAAACAAAGCTGTTCTATGCAGGAAGGGTAGATAATGCAGTGCACAAAAACAAGGGCAACAAACTGCTAGGGCAAAACTTCCATTAACTCCCTCTTCTCCTATACATGGGGGGGATACGCAGAAGAGAATGGCTCCAGTGGGGCCAGCAAAGAGAGATGGAACAGCTTTGAAGTGGAGGGACTATTTTATCTTTTTTTATCTTTTTTATATTTATTTCAACTCATTTCCTCACTTATTTGATCAATTAATTAAAATGTACACAGAAGCCCATTTTCTAAGTGCAATAATACCCTCCAGGGTGGGTGGTATGGGCAATACCGGACCTTCCAGGGGCTATAAGGTGTCAGGCCTCATCACACCCCTGGGCGCTCTGGTTTTGCCCAATACTGCCCACCCTGTCAGGTATTATTGCTTGCATATAAAGAGGTCTGGGAGTACCTGTTGCCAATAATTACACTTTTCTCTTTTGTGAGGTGTTAAAATTTGAGTGAGAGCCCAAGAGAGATAGCATGGCATTGTTCTGCCAGGATGGACAGGTTTTCCCAATGAGGTAGAAGCTGGAAGAACCAGGGGGGCCAGAAGTTGAGACTAAAACATGATGCAGTTTATGGAGTTGAAAAGCCTCACTGGTGCCTAATAGGGCTTGTCTTGCAAAAATGTTAAGGGGGCATAATGAATTACCATTAAGCAAATCACCCAAAGTGTGGATAGTTGTATATAGATAAGAATGGGGGTGGAGTTTTCATTGGCTTAGGAAGTTAAGATGCCCTCTGATGGGTTAGGTCAAAGAAAGGTTTTGACCTTGAAGAGTACAAGGAATTGTCAACAGGTATGTACTGAGCTACCGATGGGTGTAAATGTGACCTTGAGGAGAAGCTTACTGCAAGGAATATTAGGTAAAGCCTGGATAGTGATGCTGGTTTTGGCACAGAGATTAAGCTTCATTTGTCTTCTCTGTAGATAATGGGTGGAAATGGAGCTTGATTTGTCCAGTTTTCCACAAGAGGAATTGTTTGACCTTCATAGCTAAGCAGTAGTTTCTAACCCAGTTCTACATAATCTGCACTGGCTGTCGGTGTGAATTTGCAATGGAGAATCACCATCAAGTTGGGCTTGCCTGTCTATAAGGCCACATACAGTTTGGGCCTTGGCTATCTGTTTGACCTTCTGACCTCTGTCCACCCTATGCGCTCACTCCACTCCTCAACTGAGGGCCTCCCAGTGGTTCCAAAGGTGTGGCTGAAAACCACAGGAGACCATGCATTTGTGGTATCCAGTATGGCCCTCTGGAACTAGCTCCCAAGATGTTTGAGGAACGCCCCATCAGTGGAGGCATTCAAGCAAGGTCTGAAGGCACATCTCTCCAGAGAAGCTTTTGGAAGTTAGCTACAGTTTTGATTATTATTAAAGTACTGCTATTTTATTGAGATTTTTTTATAACGTGTTTTATTGCTCTTTTATCATCTCTTTATTACTGTAAATTGTTTAATTTATGTCTGTATATTGCATCTCTACTTTTTTTTATATTATATTTTATTTGTTTTACATTATATATGAGATACATGGGATACATTACATAAAAGACATCACATAATACTGTACATTTAAGTATGGGTCACGCAGCATACAATCCATTACAATAATGAGCACAAATCATAATTCGTAAGTAGCCATACATAACTCCATCCTGATACGGATCTTTGTTTACTTGTACTCAAAAGATAAAGCTTCCCCAGAACCTCTCTTTTCCCCTAGGCTTTCTCTGTTCTAATTTACCTCTTTGGGTATTCATTATGGAACAAAATGAGGATCTTGCACTGACATATAAAGTACCCATTTCCTCCACTGAAGTTCAAATTTATCTTTTCTGTTCAAATGGCTGGCCGTCAATCTTTCCAGATAATATACTTCTTTCATGGCCATAAACCATTCCCAGCTAGTCGGAGGTGAGGCCTGGCCCCACAATCTAGCAATTGCTTTCTTAGCTATCAGGATATAAATATTCAAGAGAGAGCCTCTCAAAATATGGAGGTCTTCTGGAGGTATTGAAAGCAGTACCAATTCAGGGGTTAGGACAGCCTCCTCCCCCACCAGTTCCCCCAAGGTTACCCCCACCTCCCCCCAAAATGGTCGGAGCACTGGGCATGACCAGAAAATATGTGTTTGTCCAGCCATCTTTTCCCTGCAGGATCTCCAACAGCTTCCCACTGGGCCACCTATAAATTTTGCCAGTTTGGCTGGTGTATTAAAAAATTTAAGCCTGATTTTCCAGACAAATTCTCGCCAGTATGGTGCTAGTGATATTCCCTGGGATAACCTGGGACATTTAAACCAGAGGTCTTCTGAAACTGGTAAATATAATTCCCTGTTCCAAGCTGCCAGGACCCATAAAGTTGAATCTCTAGTAAACTCCTGTAATCCCTTATACAGTGTTCCAATCAGGTGGGGAGAGGTATACCCATTATGGAAGATATAATAGTTAACAATAAGTGAGGAGAGGGAGATGGGAGGTGGCTCCATTGAGGAGTCTTGTTTGCCAGGTGGACTTGTATCTGCTGGTATGCTATAACAGTATCTGGCAGTAGTCCATAGGCATCTCTTAATGTGGAAAAGGATAACATACCCTGGTTATCTAATATCTTAAAGATGGATGTTAGGAGTCTGCTGTGCTAACCATTTAAAGTCTTATATAGGGGTACCTGAAGGTTCTTTGTTTCTAACCTAAGTTTTCTTAAAAATAAAAGACCAGTGCAAGTTCCTGAGAGGTTCTAAGTTTGTCCCAAACTACCATACTACTTTGCATTCCCCTATGATAAGCATTCCATCCTGGGAGGGGCTCCCCCCAGTTCAAACAAAACATTCTTAATATCTTGAGTATGATTTAAAATAGTCTCTAACCTCTTCCAAGATATTCTATAATTTGGATCAATCCATCCCGAAATCCTGGACAGAGTAGCCGCTTGTGCGTATTTAGCTAGGCCAAGTAGTCCCAGCCCACCCCATCCCTATCTCTTGGAAGTTGGAGAATGGACCATTGGATATGTGGTTTCTTACCAGCCCAAACAAATCAAGCCAAAGTCCTGTTCCATGATATAAAATATAAGAGGGGAGATAGGACTGGAATGGTCTGAAACATATACAGTTGTCTGGGTAATACATTCATTCAGATAAGGTCAATCCTTGAATAAAAAGAAAGAGCTGAGACCAGGTATGAAGGTGATTCTCTATTTTTTGAGTGAGAGGTTCATAATTTATCAGGACAGTGTGATAAATATTTTGCAGGAGCTGTATACCTAAGTATTTCTGCTTTATTCCTCACCTCTTAAAGGGGAAATAGGCTAGTAGCAATGGAGAGGGAGAAAAATAATTAGTCAAAACCTCTGTTTTTGTAGAGTTTATCATATATCCTGAGAGTGAGGAAAATTGAGTAATAATTTTCCAGAGGGCCCTAAGAGAGGACTCCAGCTCTGATAAGGACAATAGGACCATCTGCATATAGGGCTATTGTAAATGTATCATCTCCCACCTTTATCCCCTTAACCTCGTCCAATTGCTGGACTGCTATAGCTAAGGGCTCAATGTAAACTGCAAGTAGTAGTGGGGAAGAAGGGCACCCCTGATGGCTGCCCCTCTCTAAGGGAATCAGGGTAGAAATTGTTCCATTTATTTTTAAAAAGGCTCTGGGGACAAATATATGCAGCTAAGCCATGTAAGAAATTGCTCTGGGGATCCAAAAGACTCCAGGACCCTCCATGGAAAATCCCAACAGACCCTGTCAAAAGCCTTAAAGGCATCTAAACTCACTAATACAGAAGGGAGAGAACTATTGGTCACATGGTCCATCAAATGAAATGTTCTAAGAGTATTATCTGCAGTTTGTCTCTGCCGTAAAAAACCTACCTGGTCCATATGGATTACCTCTGGTAAAATATGGTCTAGGTGCTGGTCCCATATGGACATGTATATCTTATAATCACAATTAAGTACAGATATAGGCATGTATGATTCTGGTGATCGTGGATTCCATCCTGGTTTTGGAATGACTGAAAGCACAGCATAATGCCAGGAGTCTGGAGGTAGTTCACCCTTTTGAACTTCCTGGAAAACCTGTAACTGTAGGGGGCTTAAAGAAGAAAAAGTCTTGTACCATTCATCAGAATAACCATCAGGTCATGGAGATTTCATAGTTTTAATTTTTTTGATAGCCATCTGAATCTCCTGTCCAGTAGTTGGACTCAATAATGAGGCTTGCTGCATCTCAGAAAGCCTAGGAATATGTAACTTACTCAAGAAGGTCCCAGTCTCTGGGGGGAGGGGGGTGGCGTTCAGAATATAATTCTGTGTAGAATTTTTGAAAAGCTTGTTCTGTCTCTGGGCCATAGTGAAGGAGATTACCAGAGCCAGGATCCTTAATCACAGTAATTGTAGCTTTCTGTTTAAGCATTCTGGTTCGTCTGGCTAAGTGCTTATCTCCCCTGGGGCTCCCCTCATAAAAAGTACTTTTAGTATAAAAAAGTGCTGCCTGTACCTTCAAGTCTAGGGTTTTTTGGAGTTCAGCCTGCACTTTCCACAATTCTGTAGGCTGAATTATATGCCCTTCTGCCCTAGCTTTTTGTAATTCTGTCAACCTTTCTTACAACTGTCTGTATCTGACTTCCCTAATTCTCCTCTGTTGGGTTGTATATGAAATTATCTCACCCCTAAGGACAACCTTAGCTTTACCTCACAGTACTGCTGGCGAGATCTCTGGGGATTGATTTTCTCTAATTATCTGAGGAAACCACTCATTCATCATTACCTTAAACTCTGTCTTTTAGGATTGAGGTGTTCAGCCTCCAAAGAGTGGTATTTCTAGATGCTGCAAAGTCTAATTTCAATATGATTGGAGTATAATCAGAAAAGAGATGAGCCCCTAGCCTAACATCCCTAGCTTTTGCAACATGCTCAGTAGAAAGGAAAAAAAATAGTCTAATCGAGAGGAGGTATGATGCCTAGAAGAGTAATACGTAAAATCTCCTTTATTGGGAAAAAATTTATGCCAGACATCTGTCGAGCCTAGTATGGGCAATTGGGCTTTGAGGTATTTCTGACATGGGCTAGTCCTATGTTTATGGGAGTGGGAGGCATCCAAATAAGGAGATAATGTGATATTAAAGTCTCCCCCTATTATAATCATACCCTGCTGTACATCCCAAAGCTGATTGAAAAACCTCTTCATATGAACCGGGAAGGGGGGGCCTGGTGGAACATATACACTTACCAACGTGACAGCTGAGTCATAGAGATGTCCCTGAACAATAGTGAAATAGCCATTAGAGTCAATCCTTTCGGCTTCCTTCAGGAAGGGTGTCCCAGCAGGAGTCAATATGGCAGTGCCCCTGCTCTTGCCAGTCTTGCTGCAAGAAGCTATTACAGCATACCTATGGCCAGCAGAAAGCTTCTGATGTTCCAATGGAGTCAGGTGTGTCTCCTGAAGAAAAATAAGATCCACCCTCTGCTGACGTAGGTACTGCTGCAGTCTAGAACATTTAATAGGATTATTGATACCATTAATATTCAATGATAAAAACTCTATGGAAGGATCCATTATGACTGTTTAAATGAAAAGAAAAGCTTCCTATAATGGACAGGGCACCATCCCGCCTCCCCAGTCCGTGCTGTACATGCTGGCTGTCTCTTGTAGTAACATGCAAGGGGAAGGTCCCTTAATAAAGTCTGGGGTTTAGTGGGCAGCTGCTGCAGTTAGATAATAATACCCTGCCCATCCTTAGCTACATTTCCAACTATATCCTGCATTACATGATTATTACTCCCACATTTGCACTGTATGATATGATCATACTTTTCTTTGATATCCCTTATATCTTGTCGTCTGAATCTTGCATATAACCTTGAGTCAGTAAACTGTCTGACTTTCACTATAACAGAACTATTTACACTGTAAATTATGTTTGTTAATAAAACCTTGTCAAAACATAAATCAGTGACTTCCACAAGTGGGGAGGTATAAAAGTCCCTCCCTGATCCCTCATGAAGAACCCCATGTGTTTGTTGAGCTCTTCCTGAGCATGGAGGTAGTTCCAGTTTGCAACTGGCTGGGGCCTCCAGGATTCCCAATAAATGTACCCCTAAAAGTAAGGTCATACCAAAGAAATAAAAACAATATTTAGGGAAGGATAGCGCTCCCCGGAGTATGGTCCACATCCTGTCTTAATTCTCACCACTTCCCCAATACCATTACTTCATGGTTGCCATGTGGGCTGAGAAAAGAACAAAACAAAAAGAAAAAGAAAAAACCTAATCAAAATGAAGGGCAGGTGGCTAGAAGGCCTCTAAAGAAATAGTCTTGCTCAGTTACCAGAATAGTCCCAAATTATATAAAATAAAATGCAGCACGAGTCCATAATAAGTCTCTGAAATTATCAGTGTCTTAGATGCCAATGCAGCCGTGTAATATATCTTATTTAATAGTTAAGTGGGGAGGAGTGGCCTTGGTCTCCTCCCTGAACAACCGACAAGTGGCTTAATGCAGGCGCAAAAAATAGAGGGACCACTCTTAGCCTAGAGTTGAGCCACCGAGGAAGGGAACCAGAGTAAAGAGAGGAAAAACTCTCTGTCAAGAGTACCCCCCCCCCAATCATCCATCTGAATTAAGAAAGATAATGTCCACAGACATCTCTTCCCTTCAGGTCGCTGCATCTGAATCATCTCTGTGATACATGGCTAGGGTTTTCTGCACTTCTCCAAAGTTGTTTCTTTGGCTTGTTTTGAACAGACTGCCATCATGTGGGCCTTGTGGAAGGATTGCGCTGCTCCAGCGTTTTTCTGGAAATTTCAATCCCAGCTTGGAAAGTTCCATTCTGGGCTCCGATGCTGTAACAAACTCCCTCTTTCCTCCAGGCAGATGTGCTACAAGTTGGGCAGGGTATGGGGTATAGAATTTGTGCCCAGCTGCTTTCAACACTGGTAGTAGTGGAAGGTATGCTTTTCCAAGACACATTGTTTTGGGAGCATAATCGTGATCAATGTAAAAATGAGTCTGTCCATAGAATATATTTTGTTTATGCCATGCTGTAAGGAGAACATTTTCTTTGGTGGCATAGTTGTTCAATCTTGCAAAAATAGACCTTGGGGTGGCATTTGGGTTAGCTGATTTAGGCGCTAACGCTCTGTGGACCCTCTCGAGCTGTAAATCAAGGTCCTTAGGTAGCTCCAATGCTGTGTGAAGCAATGTGTCAACAAATTCTTTAATATTGCCTCCCTCTGATCCTTCCAGAATGCAATAGATCCATATATTTTTTCTCCTCACGCAGCCGCCAGTATCAGAGCGAGCACAGGAGCGTGGAATCTTTTTAAATTTTCTGCAGATACAGCATGCCAGCCAGCCAGACAACTTTGAAATAATATTTTTTTCTCAAACACTACATAATCACCACAAGCAAACTGCTTCAACTCTCTACCATAAAAAACAAGGTGTTTCAATTGCAGAATACCTTATGTAATAGCAATATCATGGCTAAACACAGTCAGTCTTTATCTCCAGTAATCTTTCAATACTAGTCAACTTTAAGGTTTTGAAGCCTGCTGTTCTTTAATCAAACCTGTGTTCTAATAACTACTGAAAAAACAGCATCCACAATAAGCATCTTAGTTCCTTAGCAGCTGCAAATACTATGAAGCAGTAGAACAGGTTTCTTCTAATGAATCCACTTAAGTAAGGTTCTGTATAGGAAGTCCTTTGATCTAGACATAGAAACAAGTTGGCCTACCTTGAGTTAATTATTTAACAAGGACTCCTGGAGTGCTTGTAGCCTCTTCAGATGCACGGTTGAAACTGGAGAATGGGGACTCCTGGGACCTGGCTATGCTCATGAGGTAATGTCTGGAGTGTCATGGATATAATATAACACAATTCAAAATAAAGAGGGAAAGAAGAAATAGTTAGCACTATTGAAATATATGTTGATCTCTGTCTCTGGCTCAAAGATGTCATCATGACTCATCACTTAACACACTTGGCAGACATCTTAGGGAGAATCCAAGGCTGTTTTTTGAATGTAAAAGGCTGATGTTTACATTTTTCAAAAGTTATGGTCCGTTTTTTTTTGGGGGGGGTTCTCAGACATGGCCAGCCTAACCAAACTTACCCTTTTTTTCGGCAACCACCAGGCAAGACTTCCTTATCGGTTCCTAACCATGTCACGGGTAATGGAAAAAACTGTTTAAAACACGTTTTTTTTAGAACCGATAAGAACCGGTAACCACACACTAAATATAGCAAAATTCACAATCAAATGGTCGGTTCAATCGAACCGACTGCACTTTTACAAGTTCCACACAGAAAATATAGAACAATTCCTATCTAGTACTCATGGCACCACAGACATAGACTGAACCAACTATGTGGATACTTTTTTCGGTTTAAACCGTCGAAAAACTGAAAACTTTAACCAACTTCAAACCAAGCTGAGGGAGAAATCTCTGGAGTGACCGCTCAGTGAGGCAGAGTAAAGAATCTGACGGTTTGAGCACAAAACACTCCAGACAGAGACCCCAACCGAGCTCAAGCCCAGTGCCCCACGCCCCGCACGGAAAGCCAACCCTCAGCTCTCCAGGGCAGCCCAAAGGCTGAGAATCACTGCAACTGTCAGAACACAGCAAGCTATGAAACTGCATTTATGTTATTTACATAAATGCAGTTTTAGCATACATGTAAACAGCAGCATTTACTTAGCCTCCATATGAAGCAATATAAGAAAAATAGCAGGACAAGAGGACATAGCATGAGATTAGAAGGAGGTCGATTAAGGGGTAATGTGAGGAAGTTCTTTTTCACAGAAAGGGTGGTGGATGCATGGAACAGTCTACCTCAGAAAGTGCTAGACATGAATGTAGGGCAAGGCTTCAAACAGGCATGGGATAGGCATTAGGGAGCAATACAGATTAGTATGAATAGATAGGCCATTGACAGAGTACAGGCCTATGGCACATTCATAAGGTAGAAAAATAAATGAGCAAACTGGATGGGCCTTGCAGTCCTTATCTACAATCAACTTCTATGTTTCTATGTTTGTGTGACCTCATATTTTCTGCTGACTGAGAATCACAGGAAGAGGGGGTGGGGTAGAAGAAGTTAGGGGGCAGGACATGACTGAGATCTGTAAAAGCCTCATTGAAAGTGTCAGCTATGGTTTGTGGATCAATGGTTGTAGTGCCATTTATGCTGAGCATGGATGGGGTCTCTTTGGGGACCTTCTCTGTCACCTCAGAGATATTGTTCCAAAATTGTCATCCATTTTTCTAGGAACTGGTCAAGGCTTCATTATAGTATTTTGCCTTTTTGGCCTGAATTGCTCTTGTGCAGGCATTCCTTGCTGTTTTGTACACCTGCATATCCACTTGGTTGCTAGTGGCCCTGGCCTGGTACCAGAGGTGATCACAGGATTTCATTTGCTCGAGTAGGTCATGCATAATCCAGGGATTGCTGTTACCCTTGATCTTTCTTGTTTTGTGAGGGACATGGAGATCAAACACTGTGCTGAAGGTAGCAATAAAGTAATCCAAGACTGTATCGCTATTTGGTGACGTGTCAATTTGTGACCAGTCCATCTGTCGGAGCTGTGTCTTTATAGGTTCTGCTGTACTTGTTAGACCAGGTATATGGGATGGGCGAGTGATCACTAATTGAATCAGGTAAGACTTCAGTGTGGCTAATTATGATTTGATCTGTTGGTGACTACCCAGTCCAGCAGAATATTGGTCCCAGATTCATAGTTCAGCCTAGTGGCTGACTGTACCAGCTGTGTGAAATTAGCAATTTTTAGAGCATCCTTATAACGGCTTGCACTGTTAGAGAACCAGTTGATGTTGAAATCACCGAGTAGTATGGTTTCTGACTTGTGACCTAGGTGTCTGATGTACTCAAAGAGGAGGATTAGGTCCACAATTGTTAAATTTGGTGGGCAGAGACATGCTACCTTCTCCATTCCCTCTCCTTCCAGACCCTTGATGGTGTTGTGATTGAGGATGTCTTCTCTTTTAAATACCTTGGCGTAAAGTTGGACTGTCATCTGGATTCTAAATTTATATGGATGCCATCCAAAAGAAGCTGCACCCTAAACTTTGGGCACTTAACAGAAACAAAGCAAGTATCCCACTTCCTGCCCATAGAGAGGTCCTCACGAAGATGATTCTAGCTATCTTCGATTATGGCAATGTTGATATAACTCTGCTCCCAACTCCACCATTGCCAGGCTGGATTCCCTCTTTCATTCTTTCTGCCACTTTGCCCTGGACTGCATCCCCAGAACATGCTATTGTTCCTTGTATTCCTCCCTCTCCTTGATCCTCCGTTATGCCAGGGTGCCTGACTAATTGTTCTACCTTTGTCTTTAAACTCTGCATGGGCTCCCTTTCCTCAACCTTTCCTCTCTCCTCCCTTCCTTTCAGCTCCTACTCCCTCTGTAGCTCTCATGCCTACTATCCCCCATAAAATCCTCTGCTGGTCCAGCTGCTTTCTCCTTCTGCTTTCCCCAAATTGTGAAGATCCCTCTTGGTTGCTATTCGCAATGCTCCCTCTTCCATATCACTAAAATGCCTCCTCTGTGCCTGTGCTACTCACTCCTGCAATTGCCAGTTATCCAAAGCTAATCCCACTGCTCCTTCCCCCATACTACTCCCTCCTCCTGTTGCCTAAGCTTATTGGCCCCGTTCTCTCTCTGTCTAGTCCTGTTGTACTCACATCTCCCTTCCAGCCCTCATTTTGCTGTCAGTTGCAATTTGCTGCACTGTTGCTACTATACTATTACATGCTATATTTTGCACTACTTACTTGCACTACTACTATTACTGAAGATACAGGGGGAACAGCTCAGAGGTAATGTTAGAAAGTATTTTTTCACAGAGAGGGTTGTGGATGCATGGAACAGCCTTTCTGAGGAGGTTGTGGAATCAGGAACAGTGGAAGAATTCAAGAATGCATGGGACAGACATAAGGCAATTCTAGTGGGGGGCAGGACGAAGTAAGCTGTTGATTAACTAGAATCTGCAGCTTATCCATCAGGTAGGGAAATGGGCAGACTAGGTGGGTCAAGCAGTCCTTATCTGCTGTCAAATTCTGTGTCTATGTTACTCTGTGCTTCCTTTCAAGTATCTACTTTGCTGATGTGACTTAGTACTGCACGGTCCACATCCCCTAACCCCAATACATACATAAATAAATACATACAATACATTAATACAATGTTATGTAAAGGAAACCTATTATTCTAGAACTTTTGGAACAATAACACTTTATTAGAAAATGGGCTTTAAAATACAAGACATCTGATTGACTGAGGAAGGTGCATTAACTACCAGATAGAGCTCTGTGAAAAACAAGTGCCAATTCGAGGTGCTTAATAACTTTGGGTATTATTGGGCACCCTGAGTTTTAAAAGTGACCAGCCACCATTTTTTTTCTCTCGCTTAGCGGATCAGTTGCTGGCTGGCCAAGCCCCTGTCCCCATTGGTCTTACTTTCCTTTAGTAAATAACAGGGAAGAAAAAAATAAGGAGAAACACTGCCTGTTCAAAACACAGGACATTCCACTTAATTTTCCTTGCTATAGTATGCCAGCAGAACTAAACCTCTATAACAACCGTATCCCCGTTGTCCATCCAAACAGGGAAGTGGCAAACAATTCACTGTGTAAGTCACCGTAATCAGGATCGATCCTACCTCATGTTGTTATGTCTGAAAACGAACACTGTAACAGCACTGCTGTCTAAAACAGAATCATAAAAACAATTTAAGTGCTCGCATTCCACATTATGTTTCCCGGTCTGCACTTCCTGACAAGGTCATCTGACCTTTGGGTCTGACCTGCACGCTGTAACTACCACAACTGCTGAGCGACAGAAAAAAAACAGACTCTTGCAGGAGCATCAGGAAATACTATTCAGTCCTACAACAATGCTGACAAGTGACTGCTTGGTGTGGGGACTGTACAACAAATTCCATATGTCTGTTATCTCCTTAAGGATGTGTGTGTGTGTGTGTGTGTGTGTGGGGGATAACAGCAGATGGAGCAGCAAAGAAAGGGATAAGTACAAGTGGGGGGACAACAGCAGACAGAACAGCAGAGAAAGCGAGGGACTACTTTACAAGAAAAAACACAAACTGCATTCTTACTCTTTTTATTTATTTTAAAGGTTTTTTAATCCCTTAAAAAATGCCACCGGTTGCCCACTTTCTAAATGTAATAATACCCACCAGGGTGGACTGTATGGGCTATACTGGACCCTTCAGGGAATATAAGGCTGTGCTGTTGGGCCTTATTACGCCACTTGTCGGTCCAGTATTGTCCAATACCGCCCACCCTTTTGAGTATTATTGCTTGCATGTAACATATTCTCCTTTGATGTATACTGGGTATTCTGGCACACATGAGAGGGATGAGACATCAAGTATAGCTGGAATAGATTAAAAACATAAACACATTTAGATACACAGTCACAGCAATTCTGAATTTAAAGTAGAATTCTAATATATATGCTAAATATTGTATTATGACCATTGATGTGGGCAAATGGGCTTAGTTTCCTACATAGGGGGTACTCTGCATGCAGGTGAGATTTACAGTGTATAAAGGTACAGATAAAGACTGCATTCTCTCCTCTCTCAAGCTGCTCAAAAACAGCCTCGGCTTGAATACAGTGAAGGCATGAGAGGCACACGTAAGACCAATGCAAAAACAAATAAGAAATTTTACAACTTTTGTGTTAGTCTCTAGTGGCCTCTTTTGCCTTAATGATATTCACAACGGTGTCACAAGCTGTCTCTAAAGAAAATAGGGGGAAAATGAATAGGAAACACTGGACAAACATTTGTAAAAAATGGTTCTCTAAAAGATGGACACCACAAGAAATGTATTGCACAGATGTGTCATTACTGCTATGCAGCTGCAGAACTGAGGAATGTGACAGAAATGGTCAAAAAATGTATAAGGCAAGTAATAAGCTTTGTTTGTTGAACACCTTTCAGAAACATCAAAGCGCTTTACATAAAAGAATAAATAGAACAAGGTAAATATATAACACACAATATAAAAACAGATAACCGGTAAAATTCAGTATAATTAAACATCATATGCTTGGTGCCACAAATATGTTTCTAATGCCTGCCTGAAGCCCCTCACAGTTGCGCATTCCCACAGCTGACGGGGTAGAGAATTTCAAAGGTCTGGGGCTGCATAAGTAAATGCACAATCCCTGAAGATTTTAAGAATACCCTTGGAATCTCTAGCAACCCCTCATCAGCTGAGCAGGGTGATCACTTGGGGAGGTAGGGGGACAGAAGCTCTTTCAGGTAGTCCGGGCCCTGTCTGTGCAGGGCTTTATAGGTCAAAAGTCTGACTTTGAAGGTGATCTGCCACTGAATAGGCAGCCAGTGCAGTTCGTGCAGCACCAGTGTGATATGGCTTGTCCGTGGATTCCTCATCAATAACTGGGCTGTTGCGTTCTGCACCAGCTGCAGGTGGCGGATATCAACCTCCGATAGCCCTTTGTAAAAGGAGTTGCAAAATCAAGGCATGAGGTCACAAAGGCATGGATCAGTGTAGGAAGATCACCAGATGGAACAAGGTGCTTGACCCTAGCGATGTTCCTCAGATGATAAAAGGAAGACTTGATGACTGCAGACATTTGAGAGCGCAGTGTGAGCCCATCATCAAGCACCATCCCAGGTCCCACACCCATTCAGAGGCAAGAAGCTGGGAGCCCCCCAGGAAAAACCCATAGGCTAACCAGCCCCTGACCCCCATGTCAGGTAACTTGGGTCCACGACCATCACCTCAGTCTTTCCCGAGTTCAGCTTCAGCAGCTGGAATTCATCCAATGTTGGATTTCAGTGAGGCAGTTATTAACTACCGAGAGTGCACTATCCTGGTCGGGTGCAAAAGACAGTTAGAGATGGGTATCATCAGCATAGCAGTGAAACCTCAGCCCATATTGTCTTACAATGTCTCCGAGGGGCAGCATGTACACTGCAAACAACATGGGGGACAGCACTGAGACCCGAGGAACCCCACATGACAGAGAGAGAGGGTCAGAGGAATAAATCCCCGACACCACCCTCCAAGTTCTGCCAGCGAAGAAGGATTTAAACCATCTGAGGACTGTACCAGAAAGGCCACAGATGAACCTCAGGCACTCAAGCAGCATCCCATGGTCCACAGTGTCAAATGCTGAATAGAGATCCAGAAGCACCAAGATGGAACGGCTTTTCTGATCTCTCACCACCAAGAGATCATTAAGCACCCGAACCAGCACAGTCTCGGTACAGTGCCTCTTTCAAAAACCAGATTGGAGAGGTTCGTAGATGCTATGGATGGTCAAATAGTTCCAGCTGTATGGCCACTACCTTCTCAATCACCTTCCCCACGAATGAGAGGTTAGAGATAAGTCTGTAGTTAGCAAGGCAGTCTGGGTCCAAAGAAGCTGTCTTCAGGAGGGGTGTCACCACCACCTCCTTTAGGGAGCTAGGGAACTCACCCAACTCAAGGGAGCACCAGGCTATCCATGCCAGGACCGGGCCAATGATGTCACAACAACCAACAATCAGGAAGGTTGGGCCTGGATCCAAACTACAGCACGTAGTGTGCATACCCTGGACAATCCACATAACATCCGCGAACTTCAGCCGGTCAAAGGTACTCCAGAAAAAAAGGGGGAAAGTGACCGATCAGTGATAATCACCAACCATTAGCATCCCCCATAGAGTGTGCTGGTTGGATCTCTGCCCTGATGTCAGCCACCTTATCCGCAAAGAACCGAGCAAGCTCATCATACTCCAATTGTGAAAAAGCTCTTCAAGACTGCAGACAGACCAGACTGCACAACCTGTCCACAGTTCGAAAGAGCTTAGCCGGTCGGCTCTGAGCTGTCGCAATCTCCCCAGGCAGGAACTCTGCCTTCTTACAGGAGATTGTTGATTGATAGACTTGATAATGCTCTAGCGATCTAAGATGGTCAGCCTCCAGGGTGGATTTCCACCAGCAATGCTCTAATCTTTGTCCTAGTCACCACATCTATCTCAAGGTCCCATCAAACCAAGGGGATTGAGGGTGAAGGTAGAGAGGATGAACACAGACAAAAGCGATAGAGTCCAGGGATATAGTAATGACCTTATTATAGGCAAGAATCAAGGCCTCTGGACTCCTGCTTGCCACAGAAAACCCCGATAGGTCAAGTACTTCCACCAGGCCTTCAGGACTCACATCCCATAAAGGGCTGTATCTGACCATCTCCACTGGGCAGGCCTATGAAGGGGGCATAAAAATTGAATCCCACGGTGTAATGATCAGACTATCTGACAGGTTCCACCCCTAAATCAGAGGCTTCAATCACCAGGAGGAAAACCAGGTCAAGAAAGTGACTGTGTTTGTGAGTAGCAAAGGTAACAATCTGTGTAAGGCCCAGAGATGTCATCAGCTGGAGGATGTGTTGTCCAAATTGTGAGGGTTCGTCATTGACCCGGGCATTGAAGTTGCCCAGGACTAGAGATGGGCAAAGTGGCCCCAATTTGCTCCACAAAGTGATTCGCGGAATGAAGGCAAATTTGCGGAGTGCTCTGAAACATGAAGTGGAGTACTTTGCGTTATAATGGGGAATGTGAAGTCCATTGAAAACAATGACTTTGCATTACTCCGCCTTTCCAAACCACTACTCCACCAATTCTTAAGGCGAAGTATATTGAAAACAATGTACTTCGCCTTGTTTTTAAGCTCCAAAGGTGAGTTTTGCAGTGATTCATGGGATTTCAGGTCACATGGGCTCTAGATTGATCTGCACAGCCTCAGTTTGGGGTAGTTTGTGTAGGAAGCTGAAGGAGACAATCTGCTCTGGGAGCTCTCTGCGATTCAAACCTTCTAAAAGCTGTTAAAAAAGCCCTTTTGAGTCATTTGTTTTTCTGAAACTTTAGTTCATCGCTTATAGGAAACCATCCTGTGCTTATATCATCAAGCATTTATTGTTTGTGTGTGGATTCTGAACGTTAATGTACATCATTGAGTTTGTGTACTGAGATGCAGTAGAAGTGTGCTTTGGGGAGGGGCGTATCTGTGGTGTAGGTAGATTAACTTGGAGAAAAAGAAGGTGCTTTCTGTTTTGGTGATATTTTTCTTGTATAACTGTTAATGTATACATAGTAATAGTTTCAATAATTCTTGCCTTTTTTTGCTGATTGTTGTGGTGCAGCAGTGCATAATTTTAGTTTGTTTAAAATATGTGCTTATCTTACTGAAGTTTTCAATTTGCTATGCATTACTTAGTGTGTGTGTGTGAGTATGTGTGTGACGCATGTCATCAAATCAGACACCTTTTATTGTGCCACATAATAATTTCAGCAATGTGAACCTGCTATGCACTGCAGCTGTGTGATTTTTGTACTCCTTTATGGTATCTTTACTGGTACTAGTACTAGTGACTGTTACTGCAGCAGTGTTGCCCCCCACGGCCCACTCCAACTGGCAAAGGTATTCTTTTCCAGATTCAAATTTCTGATGGTGAGCACTGGTTAGGTGTTGTGCCTTTGCATTTGCATCTCTTCAGTGCGTAGCACAATCTTAATCGGTCTGTGCATTTGCATCTCTTTAGGACCCAATCTCCATCTGTAACTTAAGTCACAGTTTTTTCTTTGGCTTCCCTTCAGAGTACTGGACAGGTGTAGTGCATAATTCTGCATTAACATTGTACTCATTAATATGTGTTTTTAAGTCAGGACCAGTATCACGAGTCACTCGTGATACAAATCACATTCTTCATCATCACAGTCACAAATGCAGTCACAAATCACAATTCACGATCACGTCACGAATCACAACGCTAATTTTTTGACTAGTTACTTGGATGTATTGTAAGCATGTTTTGTAGTATCTCTCCAGGATTCACCACCCCACCACTGTACTCATTAATGAGCATTTTTAAGTCAGACAGTTTATGTTACAGCTTATCGGGGAAGTAGAGCCATCAGCATTTGTGTTTCCAGTACAGTTCCATTTTGTTAATCTCATACCGTCGACACCAAATCATGTTCTTCATCATCACAGTCACAAAAGCAGTTACAAATCATGATTCACGATCATGTCACGAATCACAGCATTCATTTTTTTTACTAGTTACTTGGATGTATTGTAAGCATGTTTTGTAGTATCTCTCCAGGCTTCACCACTCCACCATTGTACTCATTAATAAGCATTTATAAGTCGGGGAGTTTTGTGCTACAGCTCATTGGGGAAGTACAGCCATAGGCTTTCGCATTCCTTCCCGTACAGCATGTGTGTTACAGTACTGTACGTAGTGGTGGGCGAAGTGGCCCCAATTTGCTCCATGAAGTGATTCACTGAGTAACATGGAATCCGTGGAGAACTCCACAATGTGAAGCAGAGTACTTTGTGTCATACTGAGGAACGCAAAGTCCATTGAAACCAATGACTTTGCATTAAACCACCTTCCCCAAACCACTTCACCAATTTTAAGGCGAAGTACATTGAAATCAATGTAATTCGCCTCACTTCGCCTTGTAATTGAGCACCAAATGAAATTCTGCAGTTACTCATGGGATTGCAGGTCACATGGGCTCTAGATTGTTCGGCACAGCCTCAGTTCTGGCCTGGGTAGTGTGTGTGCAGTGGTAGCTGGAGACAGGTTGCTCTCAGAACTCTGCAATTTGAAACCTCTAAAAGCTGTTTAAAATGTCTTTTTGAGTAATATTTTTTGCTAAAAATTTTGTACATCGATTGTAGAAAACCCTTCTGTGCTCATATCATCGAGTGTTTATTGTTATGTGTGGATTTTAAATGTTAATTTAGAACAGTCAGTCTATGTACTGTGAATTGTGCTTTGGGGGAGGGGCATATTTGTGGTGTAGGTAGATTAACTGGGGTAAAAAGGGAGTCTTTCTGCTTTGGTTATATTTTTCTTGTATAACTGTGTTAATGTACACACAGTAATATTTTCAGTAATTCTTGAAATTTTTTTGCTGAGTGCTGTGGTGCAGCAGTGTACAATTTGTCTGTTTAAAACATTTGGCTATATTACTAAAGGTTTTCAATTTGCTACGTATTACTTGAGTGTGCGAGTGTGTGTGCAATGTGTGCCATTAAATCAGACACCTTTTATTGTGTTAGAGTAATTGCATCAGTGTAAACCTGCTATCCACTGCACCTGCATTCATTTTTATGTTTGCTTGCACGCATGTGCAAGAAACATAGTGCCATCATCTGAGATTTCGGAGGTGTGTCACCCCCTCTTCCAATTCAGTCAGTGTGTTGGCAGGCGCTGCCCCTGTAAGCCAATGCATGCTGGAGCTGTCTATGACAAGCTCCAAAATGCAGTGGCATACAGTTGAAAGGGGGAGCTACGCTTCAGTGAGCAGCGATAAGATATCACCTGCTCATGCACAGCTCCCCCTACACACACACACACACACACACACACACACACACACACACACATATACTGCGTGCTACCCCCCCACGCACACACACTCTACAGCCGACGGGGGTGCCCAATCCCCCATCTGCTGTGCTGTGCTCCCCTCCAAAGTCTTCCAAATGCCACACTGGGTGCCCAGCCCAGCATGGCAACTCGATGGTATAACCGGCGGGGTGCCTAATCCTCGCCGGCTTCACTCTCCCCCGAGTACAAGGTGCCACACTGGGAGCCCACCCCAGCATGGCAACAAATGCGATGGCCGACGGGGGTGCCCAATCCCCTGTCAGCTCCACGCCCCCCCCAGCCATACTTCTGCCATGCTGGGAGCCCACCCCAGCATGGCAAACGTCCCACGTCGTCTTTTTTTTTTTAACCTGTAAAGCAAAAACGGTCCCACACAGTCTTCCTGCACCCCCACAACCTGCACCCACCCACTGCGCACCCTGCCTCCCCGTACCCCTCCTCACCCAATACTTACCTCCAGAGCTTGGCGCGACAATCTTCGGTGGACCGGGAACACATCTGCACTCTTCAAAGCCGACCGCGAACTGAGGAAATGCCGGTAAGCTGTATAATGGCATAAATGGATTTTTTCAACTTTAGTGCATATCTCAGCCATTTTTGGGAATTTTTGCACCAAATTTTCAACATGGGGTTTTTGGGACGCCTTCTCATTTATGCTGTCACTGTCATGGCGTTTTCCGGGCCTGAAGGGTGATTTCGCAGTCACTGTGTGAAATCACCTTTCAGGACCAATTAATGAAACAACACTGCCAGTGTCCATAAGGTGGGCTCTCAAGAAGCCAATTTTGAAAATTTGGTGGACAAATTCAAAAAAACGACTGTTTTACGCGAGTGCGTTGCTCAGTTCTTACGCACGCTCGTAAGTTCGCGAATTTTCAATATTTTCATTCCAGATTTTCAACATTACCATTTTACCACACCTTCTTATGAGTAGTACAGCTGTCATTTTTCACATATTACCCAAAATGTGTTTCTGCCCATGTAGCGCACAATGGCGCAGTCGGTGTGCGAAACCAATGTATGGGACAAATTAAGAAAACCACAGTGACACTGTTCATGAGCAGAGGTCTTAAAATGGCTATGTTGAAAATTTGGTGAAAAAATTCCTAAAAATGACTGTTTTACGAGCGTGCGTTGCGCACTTCCTACGCATGCTCATAAGTTTGCAAATTTTCAAAATTTTCACTCCAGATTTTCAACATTGCCATTTTATCACACCTTCTTATGAGTAGTACAGCTGTCATTTTCACATCTCACTCAAAATGTGTTTCCGCCCATGTAGCGCACAATGGCGCAGTCAGTGTGTGAAATCAATGTACGGGACAAATTAAGAAAACCACAGTGACACTGTTCAGTAAAAGAAGGTGACAAGACTTTCTATAGATACATTAGTGAAAGGAGAAAGTCCAGAGGGGGTATTGCTAAGCTTAATGGAGAAAAGGGAGCATGTGAGGAGAGGACCATGTAAAAGCATCTATCCTAAATAGATACTTTTGCTCAGTATTTACTGAAGAGAAGGTAGGGCAGAGCCCACAGCTCAGCACCATGGACACAGGGGGGAGGGAGGTGAGCACTACTCCCTTCACAAAAGAAAGGGTCCTACAAGAGCTTGCTAAGTTCAGGGTGGATAAGGCAATGGGACCTGATGGCATACATCCCAGGGTACTTAAGGAGCTAAAGGTGGAACTAGCAGAGCCATTAGCAGAACTGTTTAGTGAGTATCTGAGCACAGGAGAGGTCCCAGAAGACTGGAGAAGGGCTCATGTGATCCCGCTCCACAAGAGTGGTAGCAGGGAGGAGGCAGGGAACTAGAGACCAGTCAGTCTTACCTCAGTAGTGGGCAAGATTATGGAGGCATTCCTTAAGGAAAGGATAGTGCAACACCTGGAATCCATAGGGGCACAAGATCCAAGACAGCATGGGTTTACAAAAGGAAGGTCCTGTCAAACTAATCTCATAGATTTCTTGGACTGGGTAATCAGAGTGGTGGACCAAGGGGGAGCAGTTGATGTCACCTACCTTAACTTCAGCAAAGCTTTTGACACTGTTCCACATAGAAAATTGATAAATAAGCTGGGTAGGCTCGGGGTGGGTCAGAAGTTGGTCAACTGGGTGGCAAACTGGTTGACGGGTAGAAAACAGAGAGTGGTGGTAAATGGTATACAGTCAGAAGAAATGCAAGTCACAAGTGGGGTATCTCAGGGATCAGTCCTGGGGCCAGTCCTCTTCAACATCTTCATTAGTGACCTTGCAGATGGACTAGAGGGTAAGGCTTGTCTGTTTGCAGATGTCACCAAGATCTACAACAGAGTAGATGATCCAGATGGAGTGGGCAGAATGAGAAGAGATCTGGATAAACTAGCAAAATGGTCAGAAGAGTGGCAACTGGGATTTAATGCAAAGAAGTGCAAGATCATGCACATAGGGAAGAGAAACCCTGAAGCCACCTATAGGCTGGGAGGTGAGTTGCTAGCAGTCACAAAGGAAGAAAGAGACTTGGGCATCATCATCACTGATGACCTGAAATCATCCAAGCAGACCTCTAAAGCAGTAGGTAAGGCTAGGGGGGTGTTAGGGTGTATTAGTAGGGGTATCACAAGTCGTAAGAGGGAGGTAATAATCCATCTTTACAAGACACTGGTTAGGCCCCATCTGGAGTACTGCGTGCAGTATTGGAGGCCACACCTTCACAAGGACATTAACCAAACTGAGGCAGTCCAGAAGGGCAATCAAATGGTGCAGGGACTGCATCAGAAGACATATGAGGACAGATTAACAGAGCTCAATATGTATACCCTTGAGCAAAGGAGGGAGAGAGGTGATATGATCGAGGCATTCAAACACTTTAAGGGCATTAACAAGGTGAAAGAGTCTAACATGTTTAAATATAAGAAAAATAGCAGGACAAGAAGACACAGCTTGAGATTAGAGGGAGGCCGCCGATTAAGGGGGAATGTGAGGAAATTCTTTTTCACAGAAAAGGTGGTGGATGCATGGAATGGCCTACCTCAAGAAGTGGTGGCTATGAATACAGTGCAGGGCTTCAAACAGGCATGGGATAGGCATAAGGGAGCAATACAAACGAGTATGAATAGATAGGCCACTGACAGAGCAAAGGCAGATGGCACATTTATAAGGTAGAAAAAGAAATGGGCAGACTGGATGGGCCTTGCAGTCCTTATCTGCTGTCAACTTCTATGTTTCCATGTTCATGAGCAGAGGTCTTAAAATGGCTATGTTGAAAATTTGGTGAATAAATTCCTAAAAATGACTGTTTTACGAGCGTGCGTTGCACAGTTCCTACGCACGCTCGCAAGTTTGCGGATTTTCAATATTTTCACTCCAGATTTTCAACATTGCCATTTTAACACACCTTCTTATGAGTAGTACAGCTGTCATTTTTCACATCTCACCCAAAATGTGTTTCCGCCCATGTAGCGCACAATGGCGCAGTCGGTGTGCGAAACCAGTGTACGGGACAAATTAAGAAAACCACAGTGACACTGTTCATGAGCAGAGGTCTTAGAATGGCTATGTTGAAAATTTGGTGAAAAAATTCCTAACAATGACTGTTTTATGAGCGTTCGTTGTACAGTTCCTATGCACGCTCGTAAGTTCGCAAATTTTCATTATTTTCACTCCAGATTTTCAACATTGCCATTTTACCACACCTTCTTATGAGTACTATAGCTGTCATTTTTCACATCTTGCCCAAAATGTGTTTCTGCCCATGTAGCGCGCAATGGCACAGTCGATGTGCGAAATCAATGTTTGGGACACATTATGAAAATCACAGTGACACTGTTCATGAGCAGAGGTCTTAAAATGGCTATGTTGAAAATTTGGTGAAACAATTCCTAAAAGTGACTGTTTTACGAGCATGCGTTGTGCAGTTCCTATGCATGCTCATAAGTTTGCAAATTTAATATTTTCACTCCAGATTTTCAACATTGCCATTTTATTACACTTCCTTATGAACAGCACAGCTGCCATTTTTCATATGCTCACCAAAATGTGTTTTCGCACATGTAGCGCTCAATGGTGCTGGTGGTGTGTGAAAGCAATGTTTGGGACAGATTAAGAAAATCACAGTTACACTGTTCATGAGCAGAGGTCTTAAGATGGCTATGTTGAAAATTTGGTGACAAAAGTCCATAAAATGATTATGCTATGAGTGAGCATTGCACAGTTTCCATGCACCCTTGTAAGTTCATGACTTTTTAATATTTTAAGTCCAGATTTTCACCAGTGGCATTTTTCCACACTTCCTTATTTATAGTTCAGCTGTCATTTTTCACAACATGGCCGAAGTGTGTTTTCACACTTTCAGCACAGAGATGCATGGTCGCTGTGGGAAATAATTGATCGGACAGATAAAGAAAACCACAGTGACACTGTTCATGATCGGAGGCACCAAAATGCCTGAGTTGACTATCTGCTGTAAAAAATATCCCCAACCTAATTATATTACGGGTGTGCGTTGCACAGTTTCTATGTACACTCGTGACTTCACCATTTTTTTAAATATTTTTACTGTAGATTTGCAACATTGCCATTTTTTACACCTCCCCATGAACAGCACAGCTGTCATTTTTTACATTCTGTTAGGAATGTTTTTGCACCTGTGGTGCTAAATGCCGTAGTCGCTGTGCATAAGCAGCTTTCGGCTAACAAACTGATATTCCCCCTGTTCGTGAGGTGGGGTCACAAGAAAACCATGTTGAACATTTGGAGTGAAAATACCAACGAATGCCTGAGGTATTAGGGTTTCCAATCATAACACCCAACCCTGTAGAGAATGACAGGCATCAGGGGTGTGACTTGGGATTCTTGCCTGTAATGCTTATATCATTCCACACCCTGCAGCCAGTGAGAGGCATCGAGGTATGCCTTGGACTCTTCGGCCCCAATGTTCACCCCATTCTCCTATATCACACCCATCTCACCGTATTTCCTAATGGAATGGGGTGCGCATAAGGGCCAAAACCCCAGGAACACCGTGACACTTGTCAGTGTCTGCATGGTGGGGTGTGGTGAAATGGCATGGCCGTTATGCCTGACGACCCAAAGGCACACCCCAATGCCTGTCACTCTCTGCAGGGTGGTGGTGGGGTTGACTTCAGTTCAATACTTCACTGCCATTCCTTTTACACAGCTCTGTAACTTCTACACTACCACTGCCAATGCCAGCAATCAAACATTCGGCATCGACAAATGCTTGTTTATACTGCTTTGTGGTATCTTTACTGGTAGTGGATTATTACTGCCATGCACTAATCCCCCAACTGGCAAAATGTATTCCTTTCCAGATTTGGATTTGTGACTTCTGAGCACTGGTTAGGTGTTGTTGTGCCTTTTTGTATGCATCCTTTTAGTGTGCAGCGCAATCTTAATCTGTCTGTGCATGTACATGTGCATGGCACCATTAATTCTGGGAGACTGAATTTCTTGTTATGCTCTCAATTCACTTCGTCAGCATTGGGGAATTTTCTGGACACAAGACAGTAACATTTTGGGAATACACATTAATTCTGGTGACTCTGTGTGTGACCTGACCACTGCGTGCATGACTGAGTGCGCCATTAATTCTGGAAGACTGCATTTCTTGTTACACTCTCATTTCAATTAATCAGCACTGCAGAGTTTTCTGGACACAAGACAGTAGCACTTTGGGGATGCACGTTCATTCTGGTGACTGTGTGGGTGGGATGCTGCCAATATTGTTGTCACTCCACCTTACTTCGCGTTTAAGGTGGAATGACAACACTAAATAATAAGGCGAAGTGAGCCTTTCCCATGGGTCACGCCACGTAATGAAGTGGCCACTTCGCGTTCACTTTGCCGGCAGATTTTAAATTCACTACATCTCTACCCAAGACCATCAGACTGGGCGACTCAAACACCATGTCATTCATGAAGTTTGCTGCTTCCTGAAGGAATCGCTTCTCATCCCCCGGGTGGATGGCAGATGATGGCTATCCTACAACCTACACTTGCTACTACAGTACACTCAAATGACCTGGCTTCCTCAGCTGGTACTCCCGAGTGGCCCAGTTCGGTCTTGAAACAGACCACAATACCCTTCCCTGGGGTCCAATCTTGAGCAGCATATCACCAAGTACCCGGCTGGAATCACAGCCTCCAATATGGGGCCAGCATTTTCTTCCAGCCAGGTCATGGCTTAATTTTATGTTAAGGAAATCTGTTGATATTATTCTACTACAGGACTAGTTCAGGTTTACAAAAGCTGAAACATCTCATTTGAGTTATTCCTCCAGGACAATGCCACTCATGCATATTTTATCTGTACTGCTTTCTTGTGCAATACAAATAGTGACTTGTACCTGTACTGCATGCTGGTGTCATAAAGAAAGGGCCAGAACTGCTGGAAGTTGTTACTTTGCATGGCATAAGAAATACTTTTCATTTACAAGTTACAGAAATGGAAACAGGAATACTTTCTAAAGACTCAGTGTCATGACCTAATATCCTTTTCCAAACTCTAGAGGTACATGTAGATCTCCCTTTTATTGTAAGGGGATATGATGATGAAGATAATGATGAATCTGAGTTAACATATTTCACCGTTTAGAAGCTGCAGCTTCTATTACATTTATCTTTTTTAGCTGGAGGCTTTAATTTGAGGGTGTCTACTATTTGAGGGCAGCATATATAAGCAGCACTGTCCATTTAAGTCATGGTACAGAGAGTGCTGTGACATTTATTTATTAATTTATTTATTTTATTTATTGAACAGTTTCACCAGGTAGGGCACACTGAGCAAAAAGATGCTCATATCCCGGTGCGACCTGGGGGGGATACATGGGAGATAGAATATACATTACAAGAGTTATACGTAGGAGACCATAGCACATGATACAGAGTGTACATATACATTTCATAGAGTTATACATAGGAGATCATGGTACATGATTCAGAGTGTACAGGGATTACAAAACATTGAGTTTACATTAGGGTTTTAGTACATTGCTTCATACAGGTGTTCACAGAGTGCAGATACATACAGGGGAAGGTGGAATATCGTGCCTAGAATACAGACAATAGAGTGATACTGAGAATTTGTACTGCTGGTGACAGGACTTGATGTCTATGGAGAGGTTGAGTGCAGGGTGGGTAGGAAAGTGCAGGGATTTTGAGTGCATCTATAGCAGACAGACATAGTCAGAGGGATAACTGTGTTACTGGGGGCTGAGTAGAAGTGCTGGGGGGCAAGTGCAGGGTTGTATGAGCCTATATGCCAGCATGAGATGAGGAAAGCTAGGGCCGCTGGTCAGGCCACATAAGAAGAAAGGGGGATCGAACAAGGGGATATGATGATGGGGAAGGGGGATAGGAGCAGGAACAGCTTGTGGTGTAGCAGTTAAGTAGGGCAGAGGATATTGAATGTCTAGAGAAGGAGTGGTGGATTTCAGCTGGTTGGGAGTTCCATAGCCTTGGGAGTTGATAGGAGAAGGCTGATTGGCCTGAGGTGGTCTGCCGGAGAGGGTTTGACAATAGCCAGGAATCAGAGGACCTAAGGGCATGGGAAGGGGTTGGTAGGGAGAAGAGGGTGGAGGTGAGGTAGGAAAGGAGAGCACTGAGCCAGAAGTTTCACACAAATTTGCTACTGTGAATTAGCCGACAGCTGATTAGGGATGGGAGGGCCAGTGAGTGATAGAGCTCACAGTGGGTATGTACGTGGGGGGGCATCTAGGGCAAATGTGCAGAAAGCATTGAAGAGTGGGTCCAGACTGGCTAGGGTGGGATTTTGGGAACCAAGCTGTAGACTATGCTCGAGTAGTGGGAAGTAAGGTAGAATCATTTTCTGGATAATTTCGCATCTCACCGGGGGCGGGAGACAATTGCGATTCCTGTAGAGGGTGCCAAGAATGGGGAGTAGCTTTTCCTGAATATCATCCACTTGGGTGGAAAAGGACAGGTGAAGGTTGAGCCAGACTTCAAAGGTACCTAAAAGAGGGCACATCCTCTAGAATTGTTCCATCGAGGGTGTGGAGCATCAGTTGTGAGGTGAGTCTGGATAGTCTCTGCCTAGAGCAAAAAGTCATGGAGACTGTCTTTTTTGCATTGAGGAAGAGTTGGTGGGAGTTAAACCAGAGCTGTACTTTGTTGAAATTAGCCTGGTGAGTGGAAATAACTTCTTCTTGGGTCCGGCCAGAGGTAAAGAGGACAGTGTCATCTGCGTACATGTGTATAGAGGTAGTAGAGCAGGATTTAGGCAGGTCATTTAGTAGGATGGAAAAGAATAGGGGGCCGAAAACAGAGCCCTTTGGGGTGCCAGTGAGGATAGGGAGTGGAGACGAGATGGAGTCCGCTGTTTTTACTGACTGTGTTCTACCTTCCAGGTAGGCTCTGTACCAGTTAATGGCTGATGTGAATAATCCAGCAGTGGATAGGCAAGTTAGTAATAGAGGGTGGGATACTGTGTTGAAAGCTTTAACTAAGTCAACGAAAATGGCTGAAGTAAATTTGTCCTTTGTCCATCCCTGTAAGGATGGAATCTGTGAGCCTTAGCAGGGAGGTGGCGGTAGAGTGTTTTTTTCTAAAACCTGCCTGGAAAGGCATGAGGAAGTGTGACTCAGAGAGGAAGTGAAAGATTTGTTAGAGTACTAGGTGCCTCTATAGCTTCGCTAGGACAGGGAGCAGGAAGATGGGGTGGTAATTTGATGTGGTGGTAGTGTCTCCTCCTTTTGGCAGAGGGATAACAATGGCATGCTTCCACACTTTGGGGATTGATTCAGTGGCAAATGAAAGGTTTAGGAGGGTGGAAAGGGGAGATGCAATGGCATGGGCAGATAGGAAGAGAAGTTTTGTATCTAACCCATCCGGTGATTTACCCTTTTCGGGGTTCAGAGAGAGTAGGTCATCTAAAGTATCAGTGGGTGCAAGGTGTTTAAAAGTAAAGTGAATTGGTCCTAGTGGTTTAAGGGTTTCAGACAGAGGGGGAGGTTATTTTTGGGAGAGAGGCAAGTAGGGTTGTGGCACAGGTGGTGAAGTAGGTGTTGAATTTGGAGGCGACCGCAAGGGGTTCTGTGATGAGAGTCCCTTGTGTGAGTAGGCGGAGAGGGGGGGAATTGAGGAAGGAGGGGAGAAAAGGGAGTTGATAACTTTCCAGAATTTAGAGGGTCTACCGAGGTTGGCATTTAAGGTGCTATTAAAGTATTCATCCTCGGCTATGTGGGTAGCCTTGGTACATTTGTTACGGAGCGCGTGGTAGGAGATATTGTCACTAGAGAGGAGTGTAGATTTGTATAAATGCCACACCTTGTCCCTGGCATTCTGGCATGTAATTAGTTTGGGGGAGATCCAGGGTAGGTGGGCTCCCTGGACTCTAACTCGGTGCAGGGGGGCATATTTGTCCCAGACAATGAGAAAGGTATTCCAGAAGAGTGCAAATGCTTCATCTATATCATTACTAGTAAGGCGGAAGTCCCAGCTAGAGTGGGCCAGGTCATCCAGAAGAGGGGCGAGGTTTAGGGATTTGTATGACCTTTGTAGTAGAATATTTTGGGGTTATTTTGGTCGATGGATTTTGCGGACAATATAGGTGATGTGGTGGTCGCTTATCGAGTCAGGAAGTAGGCTGGAACTGATGACCCAGTGGGGGTGAGAGGTGAGGGCCCAGTCAAGTAGGGAGTGGTTGTTAGTCTTTGGGTTTGAGCATGTGGGTTCTGAGATGGTTTGGGCTAGATTGAGTGTGGTAATCTCAGCACTAGCTTTGTTGAACGCAGGGGATGGCCAGTTGTGATTTAGGTTATCCATGATATAGAACTCACCTGCAAGGGTTAAGGAGGCTAAGTGGGTTAGGAGGTCAGTGACAGTCGCTGCCGGGGTACCAGGGCGGCAGTAGATACCAGCCACATAGATAGGGAGGGAGAAGGGCAGGGCCAGTTTTAGCATGAGTAGTTCATAGGCTTTGGGCTAGATATGTGGCTTGTCACTGAAGAGAGAAGTCTTATGGCGAGTGGGAACCCTAGAGCACCATCCAAGTTACAAATGCTGGAGTGGGTGAAAGACTCCTCGGCCAGTGTGACTAAAGAAATCATTACTAAGTTGTTTGAGGTCTGTGGTAGCACAGACTGACTTGGACACCATCAACTGTGCCAGACAAAACAATGTGACGTTTCAAGCACGCCAAGTAATCAATGACAAGCTGACAGCACTACAAGGTTTGTATTTATGGTAGCCCCATCACAATAAAGGCACCTTTGAAATTTTACTAACCTCTGTCTTTTGTTTTCGTTTTAGGTCCTGGTTGTAGTGGTGTGACAGCACAGGAATCGGACTTTACAAACTTTAGCGAGGATCCAGACACAGACAGCAGCTCAGAAGTAGCCGTGGAGCCAGATAGCGATGATGAACTGGATTAGACCATGCTCCATTGATTAATACCCTAGTTTCTTTTACTTGCAGTCAAAAAAATAGAAAAATAAAAAGATAGCAGTTGCAAAAAGACAGTGTCTGCTTAGTTACTATGGTATCTTTTCAGTACAGAAGCACTACACCATGTGGTAGCAACCAGAAACCATGTGGTAGAAACCCGAAACCCCAAACACAAAACAGAAAACACGGAAGCTGTTCAATCTGTGTATCACTGTTCTGATTGTGGAGAGACTGTGGAAAAATTACAGTACCGGTATTGCCTGTTATTTTATAACTTTCAACTGTACCTTAACTTCAACTCAAGTGTCCCCGTGAGTAGAAGGAGTAAAAAGCAACATTCGTAAGCATAACACTCAGTCTCTGCAGGTTAGTAATGTCACCAAGTTTTCAGTTTTGAAGTCCATTAGTGCAGCATTTGTTACTGGTTTTGCGGCGCTTGCTCAAAAATGGTCCACCTTGCTTTCGGATTCTTAATTGGGGGCGGCTTCTATTAATAATACTTAAATGACCTGCTGCTATTATTTGAGGGTGGCTACTAAATGAGGGCGGCTTTAAAACAGTGAAATATGGTTATGTTCCATTTATGCTCCCCAGTTATAAAATGTACTGTATATTACTTGCTATCACTGGCACATGTTGTGAAAGTAGAACATTGTAATTGTACAGATTCTGCTTAGAGATATATTCAAGGTTTTGGCACAACTGAGAGAAATGGTACATCAGTGGTCCAATATTCATAACTGGGAAAAATGGAGTACAAAGTTTTGGTTCCTAGTGATCCCCCCACACTCCAGTCGCTGTTCCCAGTGGAATGTAAATTATCCTTTGTGTGTAGTATTTCCCTGCCATCCGATTGCCAACCCCAGTGTGAGTGACAGAATCCCTGGTGCCTAATGGTCCCCCTACCCTCCGATTACCAGCCCTGTATATGAAAATGTATTCCCTGGTGCTAGTGGTCCTCCCACCCTCTGACTGCCAGCTCTTTATATGAAAACATATTCCCTGGTGCTAGTGGTCCCCCTACCCTCCAATTACCAGCCCTGTATATGAAAACATATTCCCTGGTACTAATGGTCCTCCCACCCTCTGACTGCCAGCTCTTTATATGAAAACATATTCCCTGCTGCTTGTGGTCCTCCCACCCTCTGACTGCCAGTTCTTTATATGAAAACATAGTCCCTGGTGCTAGCGGTCCCCCTACCCTCCAATTACCAACCCTGTATATGAACACATGTTTGCTGGTGCTAGTGGTCCTCCCACCCTCTGACTGCCAGCTTTTTATATGAAAACATAGTCCCTGGTGCTAGTGGTCCTTCCACCTTCTGACTGCCAGCTCTTTATATGAACACATAGTCCCTGGTGCTAGTGGTCCTTCCACCTTCTGACTGCCAGCTCTTTATATGAACACATAGTCCCTGGTGCTACTGGTCCTCCCACCCTCTGACTGCCAGCTCTTTATATGAAAACATATTCCCTGGTGTTAGTGGTCCTCCTACCCTCTGACTGCCAGCTCTTTATACAAAAACATATTCCCTGGTGCTAGTGGTCCTCCCACCCGCTGACTGCCAGCTCTTTATATGAAAACATATTCCTTGGTGCTAGTGGTCCTCCATCCCTCCACCCTCCAATTGCCAGCCATGTATATGAGCCATGCATCCTGCACAATACAGGTGATGCACACCCTTTACAGTACATTGGACCTGCATTCTCTGTCTTTCCATATGGCAGCCAGTTGAGAAGGTGAGAGGATGGCTGCCCTGGTTGCTAAATGGGATTCACAGCACCAGCACTTACAGTAAGGGGGGATGGCAAGGTGGGTTTGTTGGTGTCCACAGTGTGGGAGCCACTAGAAACCAACGAATGATCTTCATATATGGGGCTGGAAATCCGAGGGTGGGGGGCACCACTAGTACCAGGGAATGTGTTTTCATATACAGGACTGAGACTAGGCACCAGGGAATAATTTCTAATTTACCAGTGGTGGCAATTAGTGGACAGAGGGGCCACTAGATGCCAGGGAGGCAGATGTGCCCCCCCACCTGTCAACTTGCTTGTTGGCAGCAGCGGCTCTGGTAGCCTCTAGGGTTGCCCAGAGTGAGTTTGGGTGTTGATCCTATTTGCATTGTGAAAAGTGGCCTGTGCTTAACCCTTCACAGGGTGCAGATGCACTGACTATCCCGCTGTTCTCTTATGCTTGTCCCAGCCCTTGCCTTTGCCCACTACATACGTACATTAGTTTTGTGTGTGCACTAACACTGTTGGTGCACACACAAGCCCCCTCTGAATATTGTGCTCAGACCCAAATCCCAGGCAAACAGGGTGCAATCAATTTCCCCACCTGGCAAAGTTTTGAATAGCTAGCTCCACTTCTAGCTGTAAAAAATCATAAACATATTTAGAAGAACAGTCACAGCAATTCTAATTTTAAAGAGGAATTCTAATGTATATGCTAAATATTTCACCATGATAACTGATATATGCTAGTGAGCTTAGTCTCCTACACAGGAGCACTCTGCATGCAGGTCAGACTCACAGTGTACAGAGACAGAGATAAAGTACTGTAGAACTAGATATAATCACGTAAAGTTTATATCGTGAAGATGAGTCATGCGCCATGATCGCAGACACATACATTCACATGCTTTATCCTTTCAAAAGCAGCTATTTGTGCAGCTGTTTGCTGCTTCTGTCCCCTAGTGCTATACTTTATCTGATCGGCTGCATTAACTGCTAACCTGTTAAACAATAGAGGCACAGTGATGTCCTTAATAAAGTGGTTAAACTCCCTTCATAGACCAGCAACAACGAGAGACTTTACTGACTTGGAAACCAGCAACTTGGATGCCTATATTCTTTCTGTCACTGCCAGCATATCAAACCTGATGGCAGAATCTGTAGTGAATGAACTTGCAGTATCTTCTCCTGCAAAGAAACGCAGAGCACATTATGTCATCTACACCCCGATGTCAGATTTGACATTGGCAAGTATTCTTGCAAACATGGGGTAATGAATGCTACTCAATATTATGAGAGCAAGTATAAGCAGAAAATTAATGAAAGCACAGTCCGCACCTTCAAACATGACTACAAAGAGAAACTGGCACAGACTCCTGACCCAGAAAAACTTTCAAAAGTGCTGCCCATAAAATCCCGTGGTCGCCCATGTCTGCTTCTGGCAGACGTTGAAGATGAGTTAAAAAACATTGTTAAAACACTGAGATCTGAGGGTGCTGTTATTAATGGTAGACTGTTGCTGGCAATAGTGACTGGGGTAGTTAAAGCCAAATGCCCTGAATTGCTTGTTGAAAGTGGTGGCAGCCTATCCTTTTCTAGTCAATGGTCCTGGTTGTTTTTAAACTGCATGGGTTTCATTGTGCTAAACAGAGTTAAGCTGATCTGTAATAAGGTGTGCCGCTTTGTACTTGATGCAGATAACCACACTCATAGTGTACCCTTTATGCACTCATTAATTAAGGAATGCCCTTAAACTTCCTTTCAGGTGTACTCAGCTGGGCAAGCAGTCATTTACTGTCAGTGTCGCTAACTATGAATTGCCTCAAAAACTGCTGAATCTCCCCATGTTGAATCAGTTTAAGAGATCTTTTTGGTCTGCCTTTGCAGGTCAATGCAATTGTAAGCATTACAGTTTTATTTGGTTTCTCTCTGCACATAATCTGTAACTTTTTATATAACAACCTGTACTGATTTTTCTTTTCAAAACTGAATGTAATTGTTCTGCCTTAAGTGCTTTGAGCCTGACTGGCTGCATTTTCTCTGCAACTACTTACTGTACCTGTAATGTTTTTTGTGACTGTGTATTTGATGTAGAACCTTTGTAAATAAGTCCTTGTGCTCAAAGGTAATCTCCAAAGTTTTCAATAAACAATAAACTAACTGGCTACCTTTACCCTGCAGAATAAAGCTCACGATTTGTTTGCCAGCAAAGGTGGCTCCTCTGGGACTAAAACCCCCTGCTTCAACAAATTGCTTCTGTGCTATTTCTAAGTAGTTCAACACCAGGAACATTTTCAAATGCTCACACATCCAATTTAAAGCAACAATATAAAGTACTTTCCTTCACTGCTCGATAATGGTAATATAAATGCAATGATGTTCGGTATACCAAAAAGGCTGTTACAATATATCTACAGCCATATAGGTACCCCCTGCAGCTTAGCCCATCATACATGTCATCAGAGGGCTGACTGTGGGGGAATCTGGGAGAAAAATGGCTGGTGCTGGGTCCAGGATTAACCAGATTAACATAAAATTTACAGACAAGTAAGCGACTAAAACAATTCACCTTACTTGCGATTTTGCTGATGGGGACCTACAGGTCAAAATGCTTTCTTTCTGGGAAGCTGACAGTTCCCCTTTAATGACTCAAGTCATTTAAGATGGCTGCCAATCACACTATGTAAGAATCTCTTCTGCTGAAGGTACCTTTCGGCTGTACATACAGGGTTTATGATCCGGATGTACAGTGATGGACTCTTAAAGGCATATCCTAGCTGCCTGCTGACAGTATGCATTTAAGTGGGCTACGTGCTTCAGAGATCTTGTGTACTACTGACTGGAAAAACAAAACAGACTGCGTTTACATTGTAAAAAATGAGTCACTTTAACAGGTACTCACTGGGACTCTATTGTCTTGGTAAGGTACATTAAGTGATTGTGTGTGATTATGTGCTTCACAGCCACTGCTCTAAATGCCCACAATACCAGCAGATGTTAATGATTGAAACACTTAGGTCATGAAGTACCAGTTAGAGCACTGCCTTATGGCACTAGATCTGTGCATTTAAACTGTCTTTAAATGCATTTAGCAGGTCAAATTAACATTGAGGAGATACATTTTTAAAGTCCCAGTTCCATTAGTATGTAACAAAGAGGATTACACATTTAAGAGATGTGTGTCTAAATAGACTTTACTGTATTATGATGGTGCTAGCATACAGTAGATTTCTAATGATAAATAGTACCACACTACACCAAGTGGTGTTACTTTTTCATGGTGGCCACCACAAAGTAGCAAGAACATTTACACACTTTGAAATCAAAAATTTTAGTTCTGAGATGAAAGAAAATGTACACAAGTCCCCTTACACGGGAAAGGGTCCTAAAGGTACTGGAAGGAATAAGAGTCAGTAAAGCAATAGGGCCAGATGGGCTACACTCCATGGTCCTAAAAGAACTAAGAAGTGGTGGCTGAACCTCTGGCAATCCTGTTTAGGCCATCACTGGAAACAGGGGAGGTACCAAAAGACTGGAGGACAGCAGATGTAGTCCCCTTATACAAAAGCAGGAACAAAGAGTAGTGGGTAACTACAGACCAGTCAGCCTGATCTCGGTAGTGGTCAAGATCATGGAAGCACTACTGAAGGAGAGATTGGTGGAACATCTGGTTGCCAACAGACTACAGGACTCAAGGCAGTATGTTTCCACCGGGGGGGGCAGGGTCATGCCAGACCAACCTCATTGAATTTTTCGACTGGGTGATGAGGGAGATGGGTCGGGGAGGCAGTGGACATTGGTTTTTTGGATTTCAGCAAGACCTTTGATGCTGTGCCACACAGAAAGCTATTAAACATATGGGGAATATGGGAGTGGACAGGACAGTTTTGTGGTGGGTAGGCAATTGGCTGGCTAACAGGACACAGAGGGTGGTGGTAAATGGCTCTCACTCCACAGAGGGAAGAGTGAACAGTGGAGGTACCACAGAGATTAGTGCTGGGACTGGCCCTATTCAACATCTTCATCAGTGACATTGTGAGGACCTAGAAGGCAGAATTTCCCTATTCACTGATGACACAAAGCTGTGTAACAGAGTGGACACACCAGAGGGTGCAGATAGAATGAGGAGGGACCTGCAGAAGCTTGAAGAATGGCCAAGGGTTTAGCTGTTGAAATTCAGTGCAAATAAGTGCAAGATAATGTATATGGAGTACAAAAACCCTGGAACAACATATTAGTTGCGGGGGGGTGAGGATATAGCATGCACCAAGCAAGAAAGGGACCTCAGAGTTATCATCTCTGATGACCTCAAGATAGGGGAAACAGTGCGACAAGGCAGCAGGCAAAGCAGTTAGGATGCTGGGATGCATAGGCAGGGGCATCACCAGCAGGAAAAGGGAGGTCATAATTCCACTATACAAGACACTAGTAAGTCCCCACCTAGAGCACAGTATACAGTTCTGGAGACCTTACCTAAGTAAGGACATAGACAGGGTAGAGAAGGTTCAGAGGAAGGCAGCAAAGATGGTACAGGGATTGCATCACAGATCCTATAAGGACAGGCTAAAGGACTTGAATATGTACTCCCTGGAGGAGAGAAGGGAGAGAAGGGATATGATAGAGACATACAAGTACCTTACAGAGAGGAACAGGTGCAGGAACGCAATATTTTCCAGTGAAAAAGAAGCCTTTCAGGACAAGGGGGCATGGAATGAAGTTGGAGGGAGGGCAATTCAGAGGAAATGCAAGGAAGAATTTATTCACAGAAAAGGTGGTGGACAAGTGGAACATCCTGCCAGAGGAAGTGGTGGGGGCTGAAAATCACAGGATTTAAGAATGCATGGGATAGATATAAAAGAGTTCGGGAGGTCAGGGGTGAGGGGCAACAGACTTCTAGAAAATCATAAAGTAAACTGACATTCTCAGATGGCAGACTGCGTGGGTCATAGGTCCTTAATTGCAGACAGTGTCCATCTATCTATATACATGTAGAGAAAGCACATGAAAACAAAATACAAAGACCAATCGTAAGAAAGAAAAATAAGTAGTTCCTCATATGTATTTCTAAAAGAAAATTATGAAACATAATAAAGGAAAAAATTAAACAGTATTACTGTCATACTAAATAAAAATAAACTCATCAACTATAATCCCTTTCATATAACAAATATTATATATTACAAATATGTTAATTGATAAATAAAGAAACCTAGTTCCTCTCCTCTAATTTCAGGATGTAATACCAAGCTATAATACTTCCTCTATTAAAGTCATAGATGAAAGAAACTTAAGAATCCAAAGAAAAACTTGAGGAAATATTATATATTAATTGTTCTTATGTAGTAGTAGTAGTAGTCCAGTCAGCATGGCACCATAAAAAAACAATATTCCTGATAACCAACAAGAGTTCTAAAAGAAAAAGTACTAAACTGCCTGAAACACTGATAATATAACCCATATCTCCTTTCAGTATCTAAGCACATAGGTATTACAAAATATAAATATAATCAAATAAATAAATCAGCTATACAGCTATTGACCTTACAATGTACCCTCTTTAAAAAAAAAAAAAAAAAAAACTCATCCTGTAAGATAAACATGAGGCAATGATCTTACCATAATCATAAACCTAGCCTGAAAGGACAGGACCATAGCTCTATACTTCCTCAATCCAGTCTATGTGCTTCCACCAGGAATGGTAACTAAAGTGGGAAAAATTCAACTGCTCTTGATGTTAGTCTCTAATACGGATTTATGAATAATCCAAAACACGTGTTCAGCAGTAAGTACTTTTTTATAGAGAGCAAATTGCCAATGAACATGCCAAATATGGTATTTAATTAAAACAGAATCAAATGCATCATATTAACCCCAAGCTTTAGGCAATATTCCCTGGAACAACATACTTTCTTCAATAATCTAACTGGTGATTTTTGCCCATTTAGTATAGAAATGTCCAAAAGGAAAGGATAAAAGGGCTCTCAAAATAAAAATGTTCCATAGCTTCTAATATTGCAGAACAAGCACCCCTAAGGCAACCCCTTTCAGATACATCTTTGTTTCAGGTTATTCTTGACATTGAGCTTTTCATGAATACAAAGCCACAATACATCTCACATTCTGCCTCTGTGCCTACAATTTAGTAGGATGGATCCTATCTGTGTTGTCTCTCCTGGATCATGATCCCACTACCTAGGATATTCTATAAAGAATCACTCCAAAATATGAGCATTTGCGTTTTTCCTGGTGTAATCTAAAAGCATTTGTTTAGTAACTGCCCATACTTTTAATTTTCCAAATATGTACATGATGAAGGAAGGTAACCCCTGTAAATATTTTTGCTTGGTATGGGAAAAGTGAGGTCCCAGGATTGTAACAAGGGTTCTACCTGATCTAAAACCCAAGGACACCAAATATATCCAGAATGTTGAAGTAGTGGTTTTATATAATTATATAGAAACATAGAAAAGAAAAACAACTGTAGGGTGAATCATATTTAAGCCCTCTTTTTGGATGGGTAAATATATGACTCCTCTCTCAATGGGATACAATCGGCTCTCCCTATACACAAGAAAAAACTATTAACATTGTCTGTTTTGTTGCAGGAAATACTGTACAAAGGTGTAAAAAGATTATTAAAAGGAATGTTTGTAAATTCTTTTGAGTTTTGCCATATGCCAGGAGTTCCAGCATCAAATTTGTACATGGCTTTCCTATATTAATAAATTCCAATTATAGGTACACATATCCCCCTTTCCAAAATGTACCCCTAATATTTTTATGGGTCCAGGTTGCACAGGGATACCCAGGAATGCCGAGTTAGTTCCAAACACCTGTCCTATAGGTAAATATTAAAATTTTTTAGAGTTCTTTTTGGATTTTGTAACTGACAGAAACATCTGGATGATCTCTCAGCCGTCTTGCTAGATGTCTGATCTGCCAGCAACAGGCACACATCGTCTACATAAGAAATACATTTTATTTCTTGGTCCTCACTAGCACAGACATTCCAATAACCTCTTCACACTTCTGTAATTGATATAATAATGGATTAAGCACTAAAATCTATGACAAAGGGCTAAGAGGACAACCCTGTCTTATTCCCTGAGAGACTGGACATTTGCCACCCAACCAGCCACTTAAATATGGTTGAACCACTGTCTTAGAATGATACTATTTGATCCAACTGATGAATTTCTCCTGGAATCCATAGGCCTTTAAACACATCCCTAAGTATTTGTGATTCACATTGTCAAATGCATTTGCTTGTTCCAGACTAATTAAGTATCCCTGACGTTCCTTGTTATTGCCTTTTTCTATAATTTCTCTAAGAAGAATTAATGCTTCATAAATTTTCCTCCCTGGCACAACACAAAATGGAGAGGGGAAAACAATGTTATCTAGAACTATGGCTAGCCTGTTACATGGCAATTTGCCACAGATTTTACAATCTATGTTCAAAAGGGTAGTTGGCATCCAGTTATCCAATAAGTCCCTTTCACACATTTTTTACAAGAATATGATAAAACCATCATACATGCTCTGAGGGATTTTGTTGGCCTATAAAAAGTATAAGTAGACTTGTGCCAGTTCTTTCAATGAGTTTGAAATACATTTATGATAAAATTCACTAGGGAGACCATCTGGATCTGGGGACAAACTTATGTGTAAATGAACAATCACAGTATTTAGTTCTAATTCCAAAAGGTCAGCTGTTAAAGACCTCAGAAAATACTCTGGTACTTGTGGTAAACTGCAGGAGGTCAACCACTCTTTGACCTCCGACACAGAGATTGGGTCTTCTTGAAATTTAAGAGTGAGAAAAAAAGAGAGTCGGTGGGGCCCCTTCCAGTTAATATACTATACAGTTTGTTGTGGGGCTGGAGTATGGATAATCCAGTGTTCAGAAAATGATGAAAGCCAGCCACTCAGTATTTTCTTAAAAGCTGCTTTTTGGTTTTTTAAGTATTTCTTGGAATCAGTGATCCCCTGTGCTTGCCCAACATTTCACCCACATCGGGCTTCCTCAGGGGCCAGGATCTGTGATTCTGGAGTTGATTATTTTTCAGTGGTATGTATTCTCTCATTTTCCAAAATTAGCTATTCAGAATAGTTTTTCCCCAGTTCTGGCTTGAAAGTAGTGTAGGCCCCTGGGGTTGTCTTTCAAATATCATTTACATCATCATTGCGGTGTACTGAAGCTTTTTTGCTTCCCTCTGGCTGTGTCTCAGCTTCTAATGATAGAAGCTGAAACACAGTCAGAGGGAAGCAAAAAAGCTACAGTAATCCTGGCCCATGAAGAAGCCCGATGTGGATGAAATGTTGGGCAAGCACAGTGGATCGTTGATTCCAAGAAATACTTCAAAAATTAAAAAAAAACAGCTTTTAAGAAAATATTGAGTGGCTGGCTTTCTTCATTTTCTGAACACTGAAATTTAAGAGTGACATCATTTTCTGTTTTAGTTAAGATCTCAACTTATGAATATATTTAATTTCCTACATATGTCTTTAAGCGAGAAATCATTTTACTGTGCCTTTGCTTGTCACAAGTATCAAAAGGGTTGACAGTACCTTCTTTCCCCAGTTGTCCAAACCTTTGTTCTATTTTTCAGAGACTTCATTCTATTATATTTTAAGTCAATAATTTCATCTTTAATTACTTTAATTTGTTCTGTAAGTGAAACCCCGTTATCTTGTTGTGTTTGTAATAACACAAATAATTGGTGACGTAACTCAAAATATTTATCCTTTTTTTGTTTTCCATTCAATTGTAACATTAGTTGTAAATATTCCTAAAAATATTTTTTACAATCTTCCTCCTACTAATCATCTAAGAAATCCTATAAAAGTAGAACAGCTTTCCAGGCCTCAAGAAAATACTGAAAGCCCTGTAATATATCTGGGTTTTCCAATGAACCTATATTTAATCTCCAATAGCCCCTCCCCCTTGAGGTACCTTCAAAGTCTGAAATAGCAACTGCAAGAACGCAATGATCAGCTGTAGCTACCAGTGTTAACCCCCTACAACTAACAGGAAGTGTAGTAGAGATAAACCAGAAATCAATCCTGGTGGAAGTTGACTCCTAAAATAAGTACAAGGGGCTGTGTCAATAGTGCTTTCAAAAACATCAAGTCTGGTAGTCTGTAAAATATCATTCAGATATGCAGAGTCACAATGCATTTCTGAAGTGTTTAAGCCTCTATCCTGCAAGAAGTAATTAATATTAAAATCCCCTCCAAAAAAGATGTTGCTGGAAGTATAGAGAAATGGTAAAATCTTTTTTGATAAATCAATGCCAGCTGATTTTTGTTGAGGGGAATAAATATTAATTAAATGAAAATCAATATATTGAAATTGAACATCCAATAACAATGTTCTACCAGGTTCAATATCTACTAAATGACTGAAATACCATGTTCCATAAAACAAATCCCAGCCCCATACCAAGTGTCTGGACATCCTGACAAAAACTAGAACTCCACACCCACAAAATGCTGGCAGCTGTTACATGTGAAGGAAGTGATAGCCGTGTGTATTGAAATAAACACTACATCATAAGCAAAGTTTGAGAATAAATAAAAAGTTGGCAGTCGCTTTTTCTCTGATAAAATACTATTTGTATTAAGAGATGCCAGCTTCACTTCATAATGGCTAATTTTAATCAAAAATAGTACAAGTAAGGCCTCAAGGAAGTTTTCTGGAGGTGGCTGTAGTACATATCCTTCTTCCCCTTGTTCTAGTTGGAACTGAGACCATATTCTTACTGTTAGACTACCCATCAGTTATGGACAGTAAACATGAAATAGTGTCAGAATCCCTATTATCCTCAGAAACACCTTCTTGTGGGATGGAGAAGGGATTATGTAATAGCAAAGGATCCATTAGAATAGCAGTTGTCCCCTTGGAAGCTTTCTTTTTTCCTATTTTTGAGGGCACAGCTTTGAAATCATTGGATTGATCTCAAACAGATGGGGGTTGGGGGGCAGAGACACCATGACCGCTGATGCAGCTGGCTCTAGTACCACAACTGTGCTAGGTACAGGTTGATCAACCTGGAATGATGGGGGAGAAGCTTCAGGATGTACTACAGGGTTCTCCACAGGTGTGTCATTAGATGGCAGGGGCCTAGTGGAAGGAGGAGGCCTAGGGATCTTAAAACCTGATGATGCTTTTATTTATGTATTTATTTTTATTTATTTAGGAAATCAGAATTACAACAAGTGTGGTACTCTATAAAACATCATTCAGATATGCAGAGTCACAATACATTTCTGTTTTTAAGCCTTTATCGTGCAAGACATGATTAATATTAAAATCCCCTCTAAAAATCCTGAAACCCATAGTTAGCATCCTCAGTATTATGGGATGCCCATGGGCAGTCAGTAAAGGACTGACCCTCCTCATCGCACAAGTTACACCTCTATGTATCACAACAGTGAAATTCAAAATGGTCCATCTCCCCACATTGAGCACATTTCAATACTTCACAATTGGGACTAATATGTCTGGCCAATCTACACTTGAAGCATCTGCGGAGTTGGTCTGAATAGAATATGAATACCTTGTCCCTGCCAATGAACATGCAGATTGGCAGGTGCTTTAAGTTAGTACCTTCCAGGGTTTTATTTAACTCTAAAAATTGATTAGCGTTTTGCTCATAAAAGTGCTAAAACATTGTGAAAATGCATAGCACTTGCCTCACTGTGTTTAACAAACATAACACTTCTAGAAAACCTCTATCAATACTTTCTGTACAGTTAGTATTGTCCCAAGAAAAAAACTGCTAATCAATTATTTAAAACCCTGCCTTCATATAGAGATTTGATTTTTATTCTCCAACCACCATTCCAAAACCCTTCGCTATCCAAAATTGGTCTGGGGGGGTCCTTGTATCAATCAATCAATCAATCAAAATCTTTATTTTGCAAGGCAGAATATCATTGAGACAAGTTCATTTACAAGATGAACCTGGGGCAAAACAATTGCCAACAATTGCCAACAGGGTTAAAACATCACAGGTTGAGTGAACATACATAACAATTACATAGTAATAATAACAACATTATAACATATAGCCATCGCATGTGACAAGATACTTGCACCAGAACATAGCAATAGGTTCAAGAGGAGGTAGTGCTATTTAAATACAATTGCACAGATACAAATATATGGATGTAAGGTAATGAGCTAAAGTTTATACAGTAAGCATCATTGGAGGAGCAATAGTGAGGAGGAGTGGCAAGTGTATAGCACACTTCTTCCCCAACCAACATAGAATGTCGACTTTAAGGACCATGATTACCAAAAGAATGGTTTGGTAAGTGGAATTACCCGAAATGGGGTCCATAATGGATTTCTTTTAAGGGACATATACTTTCCCCAGAATCTTTCAAGCAGGTCTGGGGTTCTAAAGCTGACATCAAATGTAAACTCACCCAGGGCATGTATTAATGCATGCACATCCATGGGAAAAATGCCAAAGACTATTTAAATAAACTGTTATCCACATAAAATCTATGTGGGGGGTCTCCATATTTCCCAGATACTACAAGCATACTGCATTTCTTCTTTTAGCCAACTCAGTTGGCTTTCAGAAGAGGCTAGCATAAGTGGGAGCAGTACCATCTTTTGGAGTTTCTGTATGTGGGATATCGTCGATGGCCTACTGACCAGGAATGTCCTTCCCTGATGCCTGGGCAGCATCTAGCTTCTCTGGACCACTTGGCAATGGAGAGAAGGAAATGATACCTGAAGCTGCTTCCTGTGGCTGTGAAGATGTCAGGGTTACTTCCGTGAATTCTCCTTCTTGTCTCCCTTCATCATTGGTAATGGCAAGGGATGTTTGCCCCAGTATAGGATCATCATAGTCCAGGTCTGGTATCTACAACTCCAAAGGATTTTGTGTCAACCCTGCTCCCTGAAGTGTACACTCCAGCAACCAGCTGCTGGCATCACTCTGCTGTATCAAGGAATCATCAGCTGTCAGTGAACCAGGAACTAATATGGACTCAATAGATTGGCTGCCAGTACATATAAAAACTTTAGCAGCAGCTACAGTACCTGAGCTGGGGGACCCTTCAGAGGGGCACTTTCATTCCCTTTCACCATTATTTTTTTCCACTGCTAACTTTTCTTCTACTGAAAGCAATTCTTGTTGCAAAAATAATGTTTTTCTCCTCCAGAGATAACTCTTGTCACTGCGGACACATTGTTCCCCAAAGCAGATCTCGTTGATGCTGGGGCCGATTCTTGTTCCTTGCAAACTTCACCCGAGGCATCTAAAAAAACGTCCACTGATTCTCCCATACTGGTGCTGACAGCACCTGAATTCAGAGCAGGCACACAACCTGCTACTATTGCACTCACGCCTGAACTGGAGACCTCCATCTCCAGCAATGGACTAGCGCCCACTGCCAAAGAGTAGGGGAATTTTTATTAGGACAAAATAAACAATATTATGGTACATAATAGATCAAAATAACAGAATCAACATTCTTATCTTTCCATAATATAGAAAATACAGAGATTACCTATGGAATATACACCTTCATTCCTGTACACCATGTATATATCTATATCTATATCTATATCTATATCTATATCTATATCTATATCTATATCTATATCTATCTCTCTCTATATATATATATATACACAAAGTAGAAATACATTATTTCAAGGTGGATTAAACCACCAGGTCTCACACTTTTTCCATAATAACAGTACTTGTTTATTGGAGAAAAAGGCACACTCCTTTTTATAATAAAGTTCCTCAGTTGTCTTTACCTTGTGTAAAACCTCCTTTTGTGTCCAGTGAATTTGCTGAAAAATCAGTCTACAATGAGCTGTCCATAAGTAATATTTTAGTACACACATTATTATATGCAATGCACTAGGGTTATATTGTGACCATGCTCCACTGTAGATACCTAACACTAGTGTGCTATACTCAAATGTCCTATATTCTGGTTGGTGTAACATTTTACTTACAAGATCCCAAAAAGCTCTTGCAAAACTACATTCATAGAGAAGATGTGATTGAGTTTCAAGTATTCCATTACAGGTGTCTCTTGGACAGTACCTTTCTGAAATTTGCATGTGTTTATGGTTATTGCTAACCCCTCATCTGCTGTAACTGGTTGATCAAGTAGTCTCCGAAAGATATTTGGGGATTCTGCGATCATTTAGCATTTTTAGAGTTATCTCCATGCACTCAAGAGAGCTATTAGGAAATATTAAATTAGCAAAGAATTTGCCATCTACTATGATCTGATAGATTTCTTTTTTTGAACATAGAGTGATCATATTTATAGTCGCATCCCATTGTGTGATTTTTTTAAAACAGGCTATTAAATATTGTTTAATAGTAGGTTTTTTCCAAACCTGGTAAAATTGTGTTTTCTCATCCTTCCATAATTTAAAAATGTCAAAGTTCTTGATTTATCCAGTCATGCCAATCTTTACAGTGTGGTTTCATTACTGGTCTTAAATTGTAGTAAAAGAAATTTGAGTAGAAAAGCACATTTGGGTTTAACATATTTAAACCTCTCCTTTTTTATGTTTACGCGCTTGTGCAACCAACATCATGGGACAGTGCAGCTTTGGAGGCGGAGGTGCTGTTGGGCGAATGCAGGGCATGCACCAGTAGGTGAGTCCTGCATTCCCCAATCAGCCTGCATGTTGGCGCTACACCATGCATACATAATGTGGTGAGCACATGTAAGAAAAGGGCTGCTGCAATCCGAGCAAAGCTCGTCGTATGCAGCAGTCCTTTTCTTGCCATGCTCACCGCCATTATGTGCATGGTTGTCAAGTGGGCGTCCACCAAACTATTGCCGACTTCAGGGGTGCCCAATCCCTGTGTCAGTTAACCGGTTAACCCCCCCCACTTTTTTGTGTGCTGACGGGATCCCACTCCCCTCGGCATAAACCCCAATTATTGAATGCCAAGGGGGTGCCCAATCCCATGAACTTGCGCCCCACCACTTTCTTTGTGTGCCGACGGGGGTGCCCAATCCCCATCGGCATTACTTCCTCCTCCCCCTCCATGGTGTGTGCCGATGAAGGTGCCCAATCCCCCGTCAGCTACGGACACCCCCCAAACAGGTGGCATGCTGGGACCCCACTCCAGCATGCCAAATCCTCTGCAAAAAAAAAAAACTGTCCAGCAATGTTTTGTTTTTCATTTTTTTCCTGTAAAATGAAAAAGGTCCCTCTTAGTCTCAATGCCCGCTCACCCCACCTGCACCCACCCACTGTGCACCCTGCCTCCCCTCACCCCCCTCACCCCCCTGACCCCATACTTACCTGCGGAGTCCAGCACGATGATCTTCTGTGAACTGGGAACACATCTGCACTCTTCAAAGCCAACCACAAACTGAGGAAATGCCCATAAGCTGTATAATGGAATGAATAGGGGTTTTTCAACTTTAATGAATATCTTGGGCATTTTTGCAAATTTTGGCCCCAAATTTTCAACATGGGGTTTTTGGGACCCCTTCTCATGAATTCTTCCACTGTCATGGCATTATTACATCCTGAAAGGTGACTTTGCAGTCACTGTGTGGAATCACCTTTCAGGACTGAGTAATGAAATGACAGTGCCACTGTTCATGAGAGGGGTTCTCAAAAAGCCCATGTTGCAAGTTTGGTGGCAAAAATCCAAAAAATGACTATTGTGCAGTTGCTATGCACGCTCGTAAGTTAGCGCATTCACACTATTTTCATGCCAGATTCTCAACATTGGCATTTTACCACATCTTCTTGTGAACCGTACAGCTGCCATTTTTTACATCCTGCCCGAAATGTGTTTTCTCACTTCCGGTGCAGAATAGCATGGCTGCCGTGTGAAATCAGTGTTCGGACACATTACGAAAATGTCAGTGACACTGTTCATGAGCAGAGGTCCTAAAATGCCTGTGTTGAAAATATGGTGACAATACTCCATAAAATGACTGTTTTATGAGCATGCGTAGCAACTGCACAACGCATGCTCGAAAGTTAGCGCATTTGCAATATTTTCATGCCACATTCTCAACATTGGCATTTTACCACACCTTCTTGTGAACTGTAGAGCTGTCATTTTTCACATCCTTGCTGAAATGTGTTTTCGCACTTCCGGTGCAGAATAGCATGGGTCACTGTGCGAAATCACTGTTCAGGACACATTACAAAAATGACAGTGACACTATTTATGAGCAGAGGTCCTAAAATGTCTGTATTGAAAATTTGGTGACAATACTCCATAAAATGACTGTGTTACGAGCTTGCATTATGGAGTTTGCACGCACGCTTGTAAGTTTGCAAACTTATATTTTCACTCCACATTTTCAACAGTGCTATTGTTCTACACCTCCTAATGAACGGTACAGCTGTCATTTTTCACATCCTGACCAAAATCTGTTTTTGCAGTTCTGGCGCACAATAGCGTGGTCGCTGTAGAAAGCCCATGTTCGAGACACATTATGAAAATGGCAGTGACACTGTTCGTTAGCAGATGTTCTAAAATGCCTATGTTGAAAATTTAGGGATGAAAGTCAATGAAATGAGTGTGTTATGAGTGCGTGTTGTGCAGTTTGCACACATGCTCGTGACTTTGTGAATTTGTAATACTTTCACTCCAGCTGTTCATCCTTGCCATTTTTCCATACTTCCTTATGAACAGTACAGCTGGCTGAAATGTGTTTTCGCATGTCCGGTGCAGAATTGCACGGTCACTGTGTGAAATCACTTTTTGGGACACTTTCAGGAAATGACAGTGACACTATTTATCAGCAGAGATCCTAAAATGCCTATGTTGAAATTTGGTGGCGAAAGTCCAGACAATGACTGTGTTGCAAGCGTGCATTGTGCAGTTTCCACGCACCCTTGTAACTTTGTCAATCTGCAATATTTTCATATCACATTTTCACCACTGGCATTTGTGCACACCTCATTATCAACAGTCCAGCTGCCATTTTCCACAGTCTTCCCAAAACACATTTCTGCAGCTCTGCCACACAGTGGCATACTCACTGTGCAAAAAAACCTTTTGGGACACATTAAACTCACAACGCTATGCCTCTCCATCTCCGCCACTGCCAATGCCAGTGTGACAATATTCGGCATTGACAAATGCTTGTTTAGGTAAGTATGTGTAATTTCTTTTGATGGGGTTAAGTCTGCTACTCCAGAGTGCCTGAAAAAAATATATAAATCTTGCTTTCAAATTCTATCAGAGGTGGGAAGACTGCCAATAAATAGAAAAATATGGGACGCCAGCAATGTTTTAATCAACAGAACTCTCTTTTGTTTTGCAATTTGCATGAGTTTCCATTTGTTCATTAAAATTGTACCTTCTATTAATTTCCTCTCCCAATAAGGCATTCCTGCATTGGGTACCCCAAAAGTTATTCCTAGTATTTTTAAACCTCCTGTGATTACTGGGATACCTGCAATGGAGGCTATTGTGTTCTCATAGTTACGCAATTGTATTGCCTTACTTTTTTTGTAAATTGATTTTTGCATTAGATGCCTGTGAATATTCCTTTAATATTTGGCTCATCACGTTACCTGATCCGGCATCTTGTAACAGTAGGCAGATATCATCTGCATATGCCAAACATTTTACTGGTATAGTTCTTTCAGTAATTTGTAATTCTCTGATATCACTCGATACATTCATTTTCTGAATTAGATATCAAGTGCAAATATGTATAGAATAGGGCTTATGGGACATCCTTGTCTCACTCCTAGACTTTAACTACTGTGCCATAGAATCCATTAATAAGTAGTTTAAAAGAAGCATTGTTATATGTTGCTTTGACCCATGAAATAAATATGTTTGAAATACCCTGATACTGCAGTGTTTGATACAGAAAATCATGTGAGATTCTGTCAAACACTTTTTCCTGGTCAATAGATAGTAAATATCCCTTTAATTTATTTTGCAAGCCATTATCCACAAGTTCGTGTCTTTGGATTAAATTATCTGTAATATTTCTGCCTGGAATGGCACATGTCTGGGAATGGGATATAAGTTTTGATTTTACCTGGGAAATATGATTGGTCAAAATTTTGGTCACTTTTTTTGATCCACATTGAGTAATGGTATATATTTTTCAAGTTAGTTTTATCATCCTTTTTGTGTATTAGAATCATGGTGGCCCATAACCATTCTTCAGGGAATGTTTTTTTTTCCATGCACTCTGAGAAAAGTTCTCTGAGTATAATTTTTAGAATTTCAATTATTTTTTTTATAAAATTCATAACTTAGACCATCTGGTCCAGGTATCTTATTTATGGGAAGTGTATAAAATACAGCTTCTATTTCTGAAATCGATTTTGGTTGTGTCAGGAGTTCACACTCCTGGGATGATAATGTTTTAGGGCTGACATCTTGAAAGTATATGTCTTTTTCTTCTGTGTTTAAGTTCTTTGTCATAGATTTTTCAAAAGTATTTTGGATTTATTTTAGTATGTCCATACTGTTTGTCAAATGTATTCCCTGTCTGACTGAATATCATATATTACTTTATTTGTATTTTGTTCAAAGTTATTTAAAAAAAAATCCACATATCCTTTCTTTAAGTGTGTCCCGAATTATTGTTCTAAAGACAGTGTTTTTGCCCTGTCATATAAATATGTTTTCATTGCCATCCTTATCTGTTCAATTTGCGTTTTGTAAGTATATTTTTCTGTTACTTGCATTGATATTAATTTAAAAAGTTGTGCTCTCAATTTCAAATATTTAAGGTAGTCACCTGCAGCTTTCTGTTTCCCTTTCTTTTGAAAAAAAACTTTAAGTTCTTTTTTGGTTTCTAACCACTACTCTCAAACGGAGTCATAATATACTGCAATAAATTAACACAATCTTTATGAATAGCCTCATTTTCCAGAAGGGATGTGTTTAGATTCCAAAATCCACACTCTATTTCAATTGAACCTGAGGTATTTATTTCTATATGTACCTTCATATGGTCAGACATAGCACTTACTTGCATTCTTGCCGTTTTATGACACTTCTGTGTAATATAAAGATGTAATCTGTCCTTGTGGATATTGAATTCCTGAAATAAGTGTGATTTCAGTTCTATGCAGTCTTCTATAAGCAACTTTCACGTTTGCTATGTTTAACACATTCTTCAGAGGATTTGTGTCACAGAATAATTTATTTGTTGTGCCTGTTTTATCTTGTAATTCCAAAGGCCAGTTAAAGTCCCCTCCTAAAATAACCAATTTCACAGTATGCAGATAGGGCTGCATTGCTCTAAATAGTGTTGCCCTATTAAACTTTGTTTGTGGAGCATACATCATCCCTAGTCTAATTTCTGTATCACGGAACACAATATCCCCAAAAAAATCCTTCCTGGTTCAACATCCATAATTTTTTTGTACAGGCACATTTGCAGTAAATAATACACCCACCCCTGAACACGTCTTCTCCCTGTGACCAGATTGATGATCCTCATGGCCATAGTTTTTGTGTTTTTACCACATCAGATATTGTTTCTAATCTGGTGTCCTGTAATAAAATAATGTCATCTTTGGAGAAATGTAAAGATCAAAATATTTTGTGTCCTCTATTATAATTCCTAATGCTATTTACATTTAATGCCATGATATGCAAACCACTAGACATTCCTGGTGACATTCAGCATGCTTTTATCAATTCTTTTTCTTTCTAGTTCTTTTGAAGAATTTTTCTTTTTTTTTGAGTTCACCTTCTGTATGATAGGCTTCTTTCTGAGAAGAAGCTATGGAAGAAATGTCTGAATCCTCTTCCTCATCCCCTGTAGTACCAGCTAGGGCAGAATAACTGTTCCTTGTAACTATAGAACTTCTTCTGGAAAGTGTTGACTTTGGGGGTAAAGTGCTGTTTTTTCTTTTCCCCCCATCATGGTAAATTCCTCCATTGGTGTAAGGGGGGTGGGGGCATCTCTTTCAGTTTGTCTTGAAGGGGGAGACAGTGCTATTTCCAGTGGGATCCTGAGTCTCTACATTCTCAGGCTCTTCATTAACTATATTAGATTCTTCCTTCTCTGGGTTCTCCTCCGTTGGTTCAGATGCTTGTTTTTTTGGTCCTCTTTTACTTTTTCTTCAGCCTCTTTCTGCTGTTGTGCTTCCAAAACAATGTCCTCTTGATCAGAGAATGATCCTTGGTTGTGCGTTACCCAGGGGCATTGTTTATATGAATGTCCATATTTATCGCATAGATTACACCTGAATGGGTCTGGACAAAAATGGTATGAATGCCCCACCCCTAGACACAGGTCACATACCGTAGTGTCACAAGCATTACAACCACTAAAACAATCATGGCACTCCCATCCCTGCAACAACAAAATTAGGCCACACACCATTTTCTCACCACACGTTTCCTTTATTACAGATGAAAGCAAAGGCCCATGTCCAGGAAAGGCAGCATGTCCACACAAACAGAAGTCTCTGACGTTTCAACCAAAAGGTCTTTTTTCAAAGATGTCACAAGCATTACTTAGATGTGATGGAGATCCACATCTGTGGCATGTTTTTGGCTGACCTGCATAAAAACAGAAGCCCCTATCTCTCCAGTGTAGAAGCTGCTTGGAAGATGTTGTAATCTTTGTGCAGTATTTTTAAGTTTTACATTCAGCTGCCATCCCCCCATCCAAATGTTCTCTGAGTCCATTATTGGTTGCAGACGTTCAGTCACTTCCATTCTTTGCTTTACCCAATGCAGAACATCTCACAAGCTCACTCCTTCATTCTTGAATAAAATGGTAATCATTTTCCATGTTGGTTTGGTCAAGGGAATGACCAAGAAGGGTGACCAAAGAGATGTATTTTTTATGTTTTGGTATTTCAGCCAGATTCTATCTAGAAGCACAGGTGTACAAAAACTCACATCAAAAGCTGTGTCCCGTTATGTATGTATAAGGGCAAATGCATCTGTAGCCATGAAATGCATTGTGTCTTTTAATAATTTCCTTGCCACATAGGCCCTATCTGGCTGCTCCTCTAGTCCACTTCTATATTTGAGGCTTACTGCATTTTTCCATTTTGCTGGTTCTCCTAAGTTGGAAAAAAGATCCAAAAGTTTAAAGGTGCGGGGGGGGGACCTTTGTTTTTTTAGTCATTCTGGGTTTCTGAATTGTCTGCTGAGGGCTTTTGTTGTTCTTTTGTACTATCCCTCAGTGGTAAAGGAAGCACTTCTTTTCTTAGTACTTTTTTTTTTTAAGGGCTCTTGATTGTCCATTATATCAGCCCAGTTTCTAGAAGTAGAGGCTGGGTCATTTACAGTTGCCGTTTCCTTTATTGGAATTGACAGATCCACTGCCCTGGTTTTAACATTACATTGCCTGGTTGCCTTGGGCTTTGTTTACGAACATATGAACATACAAAATTTGCCAGCAGATAAAGGCCTAGAGGTCTATCAAGTCTGCTCAAATGTGCAGCTAGCACCCCTTATTCTGCAGCTGCCCCTCCCTTCCCCTTCATTAACCCTCCCCATTGTCCTGTCCCATCCTTGTTTGAAGCAGTTCACTGTTCTACTGCATACCATTTCAGCAGGTAATGCATTACACCCAGCCACCGCCCTCTCTGTAAAAAAGTGTCTCCTCATCTCCCTCCTGAACCTTCCTCGCTCCAGTCTCATATCATGGCCCCTGGTGGCCCTTCCCTCCCTTACTTTGAACAGCCCCTCCGTACCCATCTTGTTTATGCCTTTCATGTGTTTAAAGGTTTCAATCATGTCACCCCTGTCTCTCCTCTCCTCCAATGAGTACATGTTCAACTTCTTCAACCTCCTCTCATATGATAAGTCCCCCAGCCCCTTGATCATCTTTGTTGCTCTACGCTGCACCCCCTCCAGTAACTTAATGTCCCTCTTCAGATACAGACGCCAGTACTGCACGCAGTATTCCAGGTGTGGTCTAACTAACGACCTATACAGTGGTAGAATCACCTCCTCCCTCCTCGAGGATATACCCCTTGCAATACAACCCAGCATTTTGTTGGCCTTGCAGCTGCCTTCCTACATTGTGCTGAGTTGTTCATTGACCCTGTAATGAGCACACCCAGATCCTTCTCCTCCTCTGTCTGGGCTGGCTGCACTCCCCCTAGCTGGTAACTCCTCCTTGGGTTCTTCATCCCAAAATGCAGCTCCTTGCACTTTTTGGCATTAAACCCCAGTTGCCAGGTGTCTGACCAGGTTTCAAGCTTTGCCAGATCATCCTGCAGCCCCTTCCATCCCCCTTGGTCATCTACCACTGCGCCTACCTTGGTATCATTAGCAAACAGACTGATCTTGCTCTTGATGTCCCATGATATGTCTGCAATGAATATCCCAAACAACACTGGTCCCAACACTGAGCCCTGTGGAACACCGCTCATCACTGCCCTTGGGTGTGAGAGCTCCCCACCCACCACCACCCTCTGTTGCCTTCCCTACAGCCAGTTTCCTACCCATCTCACCAGCTTTTCACCCGCCCCTGTGCCTACTAACTTCCTTCCCAGCCTTCCATGTGGCACTGAGTTGAATGCCTCACTGAAGTCCAGATACAGGACATCCACTGCATGGCCCCTGTCTAGTTTGTTTCTGGGGACTGACGTTTTTATGGGCTTCTGAATGTCTTTCCATGGCTAATGGAGATTTGGGTGAAGTGATCTCTAATCCACCATTGTGGTCTCTCCTAGCAACCTTAACCTCATCTTCAGAATCGTAACATACCAGGGAAAGAATAGTTGCTTTCAATCCTGTCATACAGTCTCTTTTTTTAGTTTAGTTGTAATACTTCTGCAGCTGTAAGTATGGTGTCCAATACCCAACCAGACCCATTTGCAGCCTATTTCCAGCCCACTGCTTAGAGTGCTAGTTCGGGAGAACATGTCTGTTGTTCTACAGAACAGAGATTAGGTGAGCCTGAAAGGTGTGCTTGGCCTTTGATTATCATTCTTGGCTTCAGATTTTTCTTGCAGAACATTACCAATGCCAGTTTCTAGACTCCTCATTACTCTTCCCTCTTCTGCAAAGAGCTTCAACAATTTATCTCTTCTTTGCTTTGCCTCCCATAATTTTGATTTATCCTCACACTGCCTAGAAGTCGCACGCAAAACATTACTTTTAGATTGTCATTTTGCTAATTTTTATGTGGTGCAGCACTGGAAATCCATTCTTTCCATCTGTTTAGTGCCCTCTTGTTTTACAGTAACATTTTGTAGATTAAATAAAGGCACTCAGCCCCTGGAGTGTCCATAGTGCCCATCCTTGTTTCTTGCTCCTTTTCAGTGCAATCTTCAATTATCTCCATAGAAGCCTCAGTACATATTTCTAATGACCCCAGCTTCACTTCCACCTTCAGCTCCAGCACCAACATCCACTCCTTCTCCTAGGGTGGTCATCTTGTGAGACAATGAGCAGACAGAGGTTCCCCTACTGGACAGTATGGGGAATTTCCCTGATGCCAAGGTCAAATTTCCATCAGTTACTTAAAATACCAACAGCAGCTTAACCTGATCTAATTCAATATGTCAGTCTCTATCTGTACCCCCCCCCCCCCCATGACATGGATTAAAACAAAATTGCCTAGCCCTTTCTTCCTGGTCAACAAACACTAAATCACATACATTTCAGATCTGTCTGTTATTGTATGTGGATATGATGATGAACTGGATTTCTGCTGAGTTTATGTTGCCCCTTTTTAAAAGGAATATTACTTGCTATCACCAGAAGATCTTGGGAGGTTATAACACTGTAACTGCTCAGATTCACTTATGATGTATACTGCATATTTTAGCATGATAGAGAGGGACAGTATATTAGCTCTAGCTAAAATAGATTAAAATTGCCAGTGCATTTATGAATGGCAACAATCATGAACTTAAAGTTGAATTCTAATATACAGTATATGCTAAAAGTTTTACTTTGACCCCTGATCTGGGCAGATAAGCTAGGTTTCCTACACAGGGGAGACCCTGCATGCAGTTGATACTCACAGTGCACGTAGGTACCGCTAAAGACTTCACTCGCTCATCTCCCTCATGCTGCCCCAAAATAGCCGCAGCTTGAGTACAGTGAAGGCATGAGAGGTGCACTCGAGACTAATGCAAAAGCAATTAAGAAATGTATCAGCTTTGTGTTGGCCTCGAGCGCTTCTCTTTTCTCTTTTTGATGGTCACAATGCTGCTGCTGCAAACTGTCACAGACATTTTGGTGGAACAGGAATGAGAAACTGTGGACAAAAATAAAAAAAAATAAGCATGGCTCCTTAAAAAAATGGGCACCACAAGGAAATTATTGTGTGGCTGTGTCATTAGTGGGATGCTGCTTCAAACCTAAGGGATGCGACAGAAGTGATGATAACATTTATCTGGCACGTAAATTTTACAGTATGTTAAGGAAACCTGTTGATGTGTTTCTTTGTAATTTATAAGGCTAATACCTCTCCCTCCTTTCCTCCACCTCCCCAACACCCCCTCCCCTGCTGCCCCAAACTGCTCCTCCCAACCACCACTATTCCTTCTCTTTCTCCCCTACCACTCCCATCTTCAAGGCCCTCCTCTCTCTTAACCCACACAAAGGATGGAACTCCTATAACCTTGATCCCAAACTCTTGTCTCTGTACCCCAACCATTGCCCTTCCTATCACACACCTCTTTAATCATTCCTTGTCACTTGTCTCAGCGCCTCATCTGTAGGTGCAGGCCACTGTCATCCCCTTTCTCAAAGGAGGAGATCCCTCACTCCCTGGCATCTACTATCCCATCTCCTTCCTTCCTTCCCTGGCTAATCTTTAGGAACATCTCAGCCTTTCCCATCTCCCTCTTTCCTCAACTGCTCCTTCTTCTTTGTTTCCTTCTAGACTGGCTTCAGGAAATCCAACACAAATGCTTTCCTTCAGCTCACTCACTCCATCCTTTCTGGCATGGATCAGGAGCTGGTTACCTCTGCCATCTTTGTTAACCAGGCCAGAGTCATCAACATGTTGCCCACCCCACCTTATGTAAGCTAAAAGTAGTTTGTCTCTCTTCCTCCTCTCTTGAGTAGTTTTCCTCATATCTAGAGGCTAGGACCCAAGCTGTCCCTATTAGAGTTGCCATATTCCTTCCTCTCCCTATCTGCTCTGGCATCCCCAAGGATCTGTCCTTGGCACCATCTTACTCTATTTTCCCAAATGATCTTCCCCAAGCTTGCTTTTCTGCATCCATTTATATGTACACAGATGACATGGTTCTCTATGTTCTGGTTCTTCGGCCTTTAACTTCACGACCCCTCTCCAATTAGATTTCAACATTTTCCAGCACCTGTTTCAGATCAACTAGCTGTTCTTAAATGCGTCCCACCCAAAATGTCTGTATGACCTGGGGCATTAGGCAGGGACATTCCAAGCTCTCCCTTCCCCCTTCTGCCAGACACTTGAGGGTGTTGTGATCAAGGATGTCTCCTCCTTTAAATGCCTTGCAGTAAGGTGGGATTGTAATCTAGAATCTCTACTCATACGTATGTCATCTAAAAATAGCTGCCCATAATCTCTGGTCACTTTATAGGAACAAGCAAGTATCCCACTTCCTGCCCATAGAGAGATCATCACAATGATGTTTCTATCTCGATTATGGCAAAATTAATATAGCTGTGCTCCCAACTCCACCCTTGCCAGGCTGGATTCCCTCTTTCATTCCTTCTGCACCCTTTCCCCATCTTTCCACCCTCCTCTCCTCCGATCATCCCAACTCCTACTCCCTCCCCTGCTCTGTTGCCTACTGTGACACTCCCTCCCTTGATAAAATCCTTTACTGGTCAAGCTGCTTTACCCTTCTGCTTCCTTAAATTGTGAAGCACCCTCTCAGTTGCTATTCACAATGTTCCCTCTTTGGTATCACTAAGACCTCTCTTCTGTGACTTTGCTAATCACTCCTGCACTTGCCAGTGAGCCTAAGCTAACCCCACTGATCATTCCTCCATACTACTCCCTCCCCCTACTGCCATGGTTTATTAGTCAATTTCTCCCTCTGCCTAGCCCACTATTGTACTCAAAAACATCCTCCCTCCCTTCCCACATTTTGCTGTCAGTTGCAATTTGCTGCACTGTTGCTTCCTCTCAGTTGTCTAGTATGCAACTTACACTTTTTATAATTAATAGTATTGTTTTATATCTGTAACATTACTGATGTAACTTATTAGTCCATTGTCCACATCCCCCCGGACGCATCTGGGAATGAGCTGTTAGATCAGTATCTTTTTCCAAATGAAACTCTTGAAATAGACAGACAGACAGACAGACAGACAAGGATCCATGGCACTAGTGTGATGCCAAACACTGTGAGATCCCCCACAGCAACACCTGCACCACGGAGAGCAGTGCACCAACACGGGACCACAGCGCAACTCCATAGCAAGAAGATTGCCATGCAGAACAGGCACAAGCACCAAGATGTAAAGCATCTCCTCTGGCAGCAAGGGAACTGCCACCCACACCACCTGCAGAGCACAGATACCCATGGCCAGTGCACAGAATATGAACCTGCCCACACAGCAAAGCATTAACCCAGACCAGAGTGGGCAGGACACCCCAACCCTGGGTGGGCACACCTTTATGACCCCAATGGGCATGCCAGGTGGGCACCCACCTATGCCATAAAGGCCCCTGACCCAGTGCTGCAGGACCTGGCCACACATCACCATCTGTGTCAGATGGGATCCCCTCCACACCACACTGTCCTCACCACAAACAATGCCAGGAGACAGCACTCAGATGGACAACATTTAATGAAGTGACAGATGTCCAGTACAGTATCCCACCACTGTGCCCATGCCACACCAGCACATCCCTGCACACCCTGTAGTCACGTCTCAGTCTCTGCAGCAAAGACATGCCACCCATCAGACCTGCAGATGGATATTCAGGGTACTGCCAAGTAGGTAATCCCTCAATGGCCTCATCCCACATTGCTCCAAGATCTGCTGAACCCTGTTGCTGGCATCCCTGGTCTTTCTGTGGCTGGTGCTCATGTCTGTGCCCCACAACATCTGCTGCAGTTTGGGTTTGCTTAGTCTCTGTTGGCCACACAGCACTTCTTTGAAGTGTCAGATGCTAAGATGTGCAGCGCCCATGAGAGAACTGAACCCCCTTTGCCAGACCTCCAGTGTGCTCATCGTCCTGGGCAGCCCTTCATGGGCAGCTGCAGAGACATTCCAGAAGTCCACAGGGTATGTCAGCTGGTGCCTTGCTCCACTATGGAATGTGCACCCCAGCCAGGTGTCCTCGAAGAAGTCGAGATACGGCACCAGGGATTCCTCATAGGGCTCAAAGAAGGGCCATGCCCACAGCTCCTCATATGCACCCATGACATCTAGTGATGACACAAATGTAAGTGCCATGAGTATGCAGATGTGGAGAACAAATTCGTCATTCATAACTTACAGCTGGGCCAGGTCACCATGTCATTGTAGCTGCCTCCACAGGCACTGTGTGAAGTGGAAGTAACATCCACACAGATGTGCCTGGGAAAAGACCAACCACAGAGCCTTGTAGTTGACCTGCTCATAGTCTATCTTTATAGACATTGGGCTGAACTCGGGGCACATCTCCAGTAGTTTGAGGAGCATGGCAGTGTATCAGCCCATGGTCCTGCTGCCCATCAGGACATAGATGTCCAACAGGATTGCATTCATCTCCATGCCATGGAGACTGTACAGCTGTTGGAAGAGGCATTGGCTACTGCTGAATGTTCTGTTGACATACCAGGCTCCGCAACATCAGGTACTTCAGGTTCCATTGGGTACCAAATAGTCGGAATCTAGCAGTGCCCCCTCCAGAGTCATGTAGGAGGAAGTGGTCCCCTGCATTGGTTGTGGTGTAGTCTGCCAAGATTGTCAGTACAGAGAGGGATGGTGACTCTACCAGTGACCTGTGTATGCTCCTCCATGCCCTCTGTATGGACCACTTCAATGTGTTCACTGCTGGCAGCCATCCACCCACTGCACCAGGCAGGCCACTATAACATGCTGCCACCACCTGTTGGCTGATCTCAGCTGTCTCAACAGCCTGTCACTTCATCTCTGACTGCACACGCCACACCATGGCCTCTGCACCATCGGGCACATGGTTGTGCCAGCCCACGAGTGTTACATCATCCACCCCATCGACCATCTGTGCCCACCTGCAACACTTCCCTGAGTGGTACTTGATGCAATTCCAATAGTTGGACACCCCATGTGTCCATTCCCACTGAAACAGGAAGCTTCTGAAGGCTAACAGGTCATTACTCTGTGCACTTTTCATGAACTCTAGTGGCATATCTTTTGCATTCCCCATTCCCATGTTAGCAGCCACCCCACTCTGTCCACCTTTTATGATGTGGCACTGTGTGAGCCCTCCTCCTGGTCACTGTGTGCTGTCGTCCAGCCAGTCTGCCAGGTGTTGAACTGGTACACTTATGCTGCTGTGCAGTGCCTGCAGCACTGTGCGGCCTTGAGCTGTTGTGGTGCACACCATCCCTGCCCCATGCACCCTCATTGACAGGCGCTATGATGATGCTGTCTATTGTCCAGGATGGCTGCTGGTACTGTGGCCATGTTCATTTGGGGGTCACTGCACTCCAGTGCCTGTTGCTGTATCTGCCTCCTCATTGATCAGGATGTCGCTCTGCAGTTGTCAACCTGTGTGGTTTGCTGTCAGGTGATCAAGGTAAGGATGGCATACCCGATAGACAGATAAGTAAATACATACATACATAAATATATACATGCATGCAAAAATAAATGTATACTGTACATTTTATGTTAAGGAAACTTATCAATCTTATGCTTAACATAGGCCTAGATCAGCCTCACAAAATCTGTAGCTTCTAATTTTAGTTTTTCATCCAGGACAAAGCTATCGGGAAATTTGCAGCTGTGCTGCATTCTTAAGCCCAATAGTGAGTGTTACCTGTGCTATGTGCTCCTGTCAGAAAGAAAGCATTGGCATTGCTGGAAGTTGTTACTCTGCATGGTATTCACTTACCAGTTACATCAACAGAAACATAATTACTTTTAAAGGATTCAGTGTTACGACCAGATTCCTGTTTCCAGACAGTGCAGGTATAGTTAGATCCGTCTATTACTGTTAGGTGATACAGTGATGAAGTGGAGTTTTGTAGGATTTTTGTTCCCCCTTCATAAAATATATATTGCTTGGTCTTAGCAGCAGAACTTGTGGAACTAGAACAATTTAATGTCACAGAGTCTCCTTTGCTGTATACTGGATGTTCTGGCACAATTGAGAGGGATGGGACATCAGGTCTTGCTGAAAAAGAATAAAATCAAACAAATTTAGAAAAAACATGCAGCAATCCTGAATTTAAAGTAAAATCTCAATATATACACTAAATATTTTACTATAACCACTGATGTTGGCAAATAAGCCTAGTCTCTTCACGAAGGCAGTCTGCAGGCAGGTTAGGCTCACTGTGTACAAAGGTACTGCTAAGGACCACACTCTGTCCTCTCCTTTGTGCTGCCCCAAAACAGCCTCAGCTTGAGTACAGTGAAAGTACTACAGGTGCACTCAGCACCAATGTAAAAGCTAATGAGAAATTTTACAGCTTTTGTATTAGTCTCAAGTGCACCTCTTTTGCTTTAATGATACTCACACTGATGGTGTAAGCTGTTCCTGAGGCAAATTGGGGAACCAGGAATGGGAAAAACTGGACAAACATTTTTAAAAACTGTCTCGTTAAAAGATGGGCACCTAAAGAATATTATTATGCAGCTGTGTCATTACTGGTATGCAGCTGCAGAACTGAGGAATGTAACAGAAGTGGTGATAATTTATAAAGCAAGTACATTTTATGTTAAAGGGACACGGTCAACACTCATAGACCTCAAATTTTCCTTAGATTAAAAACGCATGTAATGACTGCATGCATCCTGTAGAGATTGCTGATGTAGCTGGTAGTTTGATTCTGATTCCTTTTATGCTCTTTAAAAGTAAAATACAGACTGCCCACCATACTGGTATTACCACACAAAAATGTGTTTGTTTACGTTCTTTGATCACCTTTCACTGCATCTTTGCTAGACCTGGGAATGCCTGGAACACAATCTTTGCATTTATATGCTGTGGGAGAAGAGGAGACTATTGCATCATTAATGGCTGCACAACTCTGAGGTGTTGCTAATATTTAGGATGTATGCAAGAAGAGTGAATCAAGGATTTGAAGCAAAACAAGGTTGGATATAATTACACCATTCCCATGTGTTTCGGCTCTACTAAGAAAGGAAACAGATTAAACAATCAGCCAAGTCAATGAGTTTAGGGAAAGTAAACAACTGTTAAATGTCGGTTTTCAACTAGAAATAATATGATGCAGAAAGTGTTGACAGTGTCCCTTTAAGGAAACCTTTTGATATTATTCCTACTACAGGTCTAGTGCAGGCTCACAAAAGCTGAAACTTTCCATTTGAGTTTTCCTTCCAGAACAAAGCCTCTCAGGCAGTTTTTATCCGTACTGCATTCTTGTGCCATACAAATAGTGACTTGTACCTGTACTGCATGCTGATGTCATAAAGAAAGGGCCAGTATTACTGGAAATTGTTACTTTGCGTGGCATAAGAAATACTTTTCACTTACCAGTTACAGAAACAGGAATGCTTTCTAAAGACCCAGTGTTGTGACCTAATATCCTTTCCCAAACTCTGGAGGTACATTTAGATCTGTCTTTTATTGTAAATGGATATGATGATTAAGATGAGGATGAATCTGATTTATGTTCCATTTATGTTCCTCAATTATAAAGCGTATATCATTTGCATTCACTTGCAGAAGTTGTGGATGTTGAACATTGTAATTGTACAGATTCTCCTTGGAGGTATTTTGGATGTATTGGAACAAGTGAGAGAAATGGGGCCCGATATTCAAAAATGGGCAAATCAGAGCATATAGGTTTGCACTGTGTTTGTCAATTGTTCATGACCCTGAGGACCAGACCTGATAGTGCCAGTAGCTCCCAGCGCAACATTCAGACAATCCCATGGCAGTCACTAAGGGACCATTTGCATGCCCATTATGGGCACATTTTCATGGGCAGAAGGGTTGTGCCCATGCAATTGGCTCCATTCCCACCCTGATTGTACGCTCCTGTAAATATGTATTTCCTGATGTCTAGTAGCACCCCCTTGATCACCAGCCTGTAGAACTATCACCTATTCCCTGGTGCCTAGTGGTGCCACCACTACCCTCTGATTGTTGTCCCCAGTGGAATGTAAATCATCATTAGTGCCTAGTGGTCCCCCCAACATCTGATCACGAGCTTCAGTGTGCTGAAAGAATACCTGGTGCCTAGTTGTCCCCCCACCCTCTGACTGATAGATCTGTAAATAGAAACATATTTCCTGATGCTAGTGGTCCTCTCTCCCTCTGTCCTTCATTTGCCAGCACTGTATATAAGCCATGCTTCCTGTAAAATACAGGTGATGCATGCACTGCATAGTACATCAGACCTACGCTCCCTGTCTTTCCATATGGCAGCTGGCTGAGGAGATGAGAGGAGGGTTATGTTGTTGGCTGTATGGGATCTGTGGCACTGGCACTTTTGGTAAGGGGGGTTGATAGGGTAGGTTTGTTGTTGTCTGCAGTGGGGGGGGGCACTAGACACCATGGAATGATTTTCATATATGGGGCTGGCAAACAGAGGGCGGGGGGGCACCACAAGTGCCAGGGAACATATTTTCATGCACGGGTCTGGCAATCAGAGGTTAGGGGGACCACTAGTCACCAGGGATGCTTTCATTCACATCAGGTGGGGGGACCTCTAGGCACCAAAGAATTATTTCTAATTTACTGGGGATGGCCATAAGTGGTGGGGGTTTGCAACTAGATGCCAGGGGGTGGGTATTCTCCCCCAACCACAAACTTGCTTGTTGACTGCAGTGTCTTTGGCAGCCAATAGGGCTGCACAGAGTGAGGTGGGTTTTGGTCGTATTTGCACTGTGAAACGTGGCCTGCACTAACTCCTTTGAGGAGTGCAAATGCAATGCATATCTCACTGTGCTATTATTAATGGACGCACCCCTCCCTTTGTCCACCATTTACATTATCTTTTTTGTGTGCACTAACCATGTTAGTGCACACACAAGACCCCTAAGAATATTGCGCTCAAGTGCAAACCTGGACAAACAGGACACAATCACTTTGACCACTAGGCAAAATTTTGAATAGCTAGACCCATATCTTGCTGAAAAAATTAACTTCATTAACACATTTAGAAAAAGACACAGCAATTTTAAATTTAAAAAGGAATTCTAATGGATACGCTAAATATTTTATTATGATCACTGATGTAAGACAGTCAGCTAAGTCTCCTACACAGGTGCACTCTGCATGCAGGTGAAACTTACAGTGTACAAAGGTACGGCTAAAGTACCTTGTGCTAAATAGAGTAAAGCTGATCTGTAACAAGGTGTGCTGCTTTGTACTTGGTGCAGATAACCATACTCATAGTAGTACATTTCACGCACTCACTAACTAAGGAATGCCCTCAAACTTCCTTTCAGGCATATTCAGCTAGGAAAGCAGTCATTTGCTTTTAGACCTGCTAAATGGTTAAATTAATTAAATCTAGGAAAGGCTATGCACTCACAGACTCATAAAAACATCATTCTCAGGCCAAATTATAGTGAAAACTGTTTATTCAGCAAATTGGAAGTGCACCAGTTAGAACTCTCAGCCCCAGCCCTTCAACCCTAATTGGGTCTTCATCAGGGGGTGGGTCTAGCATACATCAGGAGGCTTTAGCAATTTATTTCACACTCTTAAAGGTATACAACCTAAAATCATGATGAAATAAAATAAGTGATACACTGTTTCAAACATTTTATCAAATGTATTCACTTTTACCATGGTGAAAACTAAATTAAGAAAAGAATATCGTTATTACATGCAAAAAACAATCATAATAAATCAAATATAATTACAAACAGCTGGGGGATAGAGTCACCAAAAAATGTCATTGTAAGTCAAAGTTTGCAAAAAACTCCATTAATGCATCAGTTAGGGTTCTCATTACAGTGACAAAAGTTTGGAAATTTAATGCTAGGATTACCAACCCTGGGGGGTTACAGGCAACTTAAACATATAACAATTGCTTCTGTTAAGCAATTATTTTCTTTTACCGAATGCAGTAGTCATGTAACTGTTTACTGCTAGATGTTCTTTACATAGCATTGTCATGTTGTCTGTATTTGTATGTTGTTAAACATATAAAACGAATAAAGTTTATTAAATAAAAAAAGGATTACCAACCCTACCCCCCTAGATCCTCCACATGCCAACAGGCATCGGGGTGTGCCTTGGTGTGGTCAGCCCTAACTCTCACCCCATTCCATGTGTAAGGAAGCTGAGATGGTACAGCATAGGAGAACGGCATGAGAGTTAGGCCTGACAACCCGAAGGCAGCTGAGGCCGAAAGTCCTAACTGTTTCTTTGCAGTGAAGTACGAAAGAAACAGAAAACTTTCAAAATCCTTTTTCATGAGTTGTCAATATCCCTTTTCATGAGCCAAATACCTTTTCATGAGCTGTCAAAATTTCCCTTCTTTTTGAGAAAGTGTAAAGTTATTCATATCCATACTGTTTGTGGGAGCATGGGACCACTTGGCCCAGCACTCCATCTATCCATAAGCATGGAGACATATCGTAGGAGGGCCCTGTTCTACCAGTTTTGCAAATATGGTATCCATAGGTTGGAGCATGGGCCCTCTGCACCCTGTGCTCCCACCTACACATAAACCTAGAAACATGACACAATAGTGCCACGTACTCCCAGTTTTGCATAATGGATTTCCATAGGTGGGAGCACAGGTCCTCTGGCCCTGCACTCCCACCCATCCATAAGTGTAAAGGCATAGCACAGGAGGGCCATGTGCTCTCAGTTTAGCATAAATGGCATGCATTGGTGGGAGCACAGGCCTTCTGGGCCCTGTGCTTCCAGCTACCCATAAGTACAAACACATAGCGCGAGCCTAGAGACATTCGAAGTAACCTTTTTACTGCAAATGTGGCAATACCTCAGTACCACAGCAACTCTGGAAAAAAATCCTTTGCAGTTGTATTCATGACTTGGCCACCTTCACACATGCTTAGCACAAGCTGCGCTTAGCAAAGAATCTATATTGTGAACCATTTTCGAGATATAGCCACCGAAAGATTCCACGACTGCCACAATGTTATCCGGTGGGAAAATTTGCAACTTTGGAGTGCTGTAACTATGGAACCAGTATCCATTTCTTCACCAAATGAGAAAAGATCACATCTGTCAGGCAAGGGCTTGCCACTCTGCAAATTTCAGCCTAAAAGTCCTAACCATTTTCTTGTTACGAAGTGGCAAAGAAACTGTTTTTAGGGGCTGTTTACCTGCTTTCCCTTTCAGATCATATATTTTTTTCCCATAGGCTATAATGGGAAACTGTGAAGTTTAATAACTTTTGAACAGATTAATATTTTTTCACCAAACCTTCAAAAGGCACATCTGTGAGGCACAGACTTTCTAACCTGAGAATTTCAGGCCACAACCTAAAGCAGTTTCTGAGATCCAGGTGGACAATGAAATGTCAAAAAACACAGATTTTCCTTTTTTGTTAACTCCCTATATAGAAAATTGATAACATCAAAATACTTCCTCCTCTGGGTGATAGTGATCATTGCATGGTCAATTATGAATACATAGCAGACTTTCCAAGCACAAATGGCATTATAAAATCAAAAACTTTAATAAAGCAAACTATAAAAAAAAATGATTTTTTATCTAAATGGAATTGGGAGACGGAACTAAATAACCTAAATGTATTTCAAATTTGGGATTTAATTTAATAACACAATCAATATTTGTCTCTCAAATTGGGTTCCTTATAGAATGAAGTACTGCAACAATAAACGTGTCCCTCTTTGGTGGTCCTCAAAAATTAAGAAACAATTACAAAAACAAAGAAAACTATATAGAAAATATATAAAAAAGTTAATTCCAACAGTCTGCTGGAAAAATACAAAATTGCAGCCAAAAAATTAAAACACATGATTAAATCATCTAAATCTAAAATTGAATTCAACTTAGTTACTAAAGTTAGACAATAAAAACAATTTTATAATTATATTGGTTCCATGAAAGAAAGAAATCATACAATTGGACTCTTTAAAATCAATGATATACCTATTTTAGATGAAACAGCTACTGCTACAATTCTAAATGAGACATTTCTAAAAGTTTTCGAAACTAAGGAAGCTGCAAATACGCCTCTTCTAGTAAATAATTCTAGTTTTCCTGTTTTTACAAAAATGGAGGTTGCAAAACAAATTAAATCTTTAAAATCAAACAGCTCTCCTGGTCCTGATGGTATTCCACCCAGATTTTTACAAAAAATTAGTCATTCAATTTCTGGTCCTCTAGCCGTGTTATTTAATTCATCAATCAGAGAAGGTAAAGTTGTTCAGGCTTGGAGGGGAGGCTATAGTTACACCCATATATAAGGATGGATCCAGACATGACCCTAACAATTATCGGCCCATAAGCCTGACTTCCATCATAGGCAAAATTATGGAAAGATTGCTTAAAGCCCATATTATAGATCATTTAGAAAGAAATAAAATAGTAGATATCTTTCAACACGGTTTTGTGACTGAAAGATCAGTTTTGACCAACCTACTACATTTTTTTGAACCAGTAAGCGTTGCCTTGGACTTGGGTATTCCGGTAGATGTAATATTTTTGGATTTTTCCAAAGCTTTTGATAAAGTATCACAAAGTCTTACTACAAGAATTGGTCAAAATTAAGTTGCAACCTAATATTATAAACTGGATACAGTCATGGTTGGAAAACAGAACTCAACAGATATCAGTCAAGGGTCACCTGTCTGCGATGGGTGTGGTGACTAGTGGTGTTCCCCAGGGCTCTGTCCTGGGTCCGATACTGTTTAATATTATGGTCTCTACACTGCCTACTACTGATAAGATATGGGTCACAAAATATGCTGATGACTGTAAAATGGGTAGTTTGGTAAGCACCTTTCATGATAAATGCTCCATACAAAATCATTGAAACAACCTATCAAACTGGGCAAAGACTTATGGTATGTTTTTTAATGTTGACAAATGTAAAGTCTTACATTTGGGCAAAAATAACATCCCCTTCAATTATTCCTTAAACAATGTTTATCTAAAAAGTATTTTGGAAGAAAAGGATTTGGGTGTCATAATCTCAGATAATTTAACTTTTGAAAAAAATAATATAATTAAAGTTAAAAAATGTAATAAAATAATTGGTTCTATTTTAAGAAATATCAAAAGTAGAGACTCCAAGGTTATTATGCCACTCTACACCAGTCTGGTACATTCCCACTTAGAATACTGCTCTCAATTTTGTGCACTAACTTCTATAAGAGGTTTAAAACTCGCTGAGGGTGTTCAGCATAAATTCACTAAAAAAGTGTCATCTTTACATAGTAATCATTACGAAGATAGATTAAAAAAACTTAACCTATTTTCTGTAAAATACAGACAAATAAGGAGTGACTTAAAATTGGTATATCCAACCTTAAAAAATGATTATTTAAGAACCACAATTGGACTTACTACTGCCTCCAACGTCAAATCAACTAGGTGTCATGGTTATAAACTTATTGGAGAAAAATGTATATCCACTAGAAGGATTCTATTTTTCACACAGAGAGTTGTGGGTTTGTGGAATAACTTACCTGTAAGTGTCGCTAATAGTGATAATTTAAATACCTTTAAGCAAAGATTGGATAAACATATGGGAAACAAAAAATGTGATTTCCACCCATAGAACATATGGGTGGCGAGCATACAATAGGCATCCTTACATATGCCTTCATTGCTCGTACACTTTTGTGAACCTATGAACCTATATCTCAGAAGCCGCACAACAAATTCCCACACAATTTGGCAGGTCATGAGACCAACCATAAGACATTATACATGGCAACATTCGTGTAAATCTGTTGCATGGTTCCAAAGTTATTAACATTCAAATATTCAGGTTTAATATAAAAGTTACCGTTCTCCCTGACTATATTAGCACTACTGTGCCAGTATACTGTGTATATATTGAAAAAAAAATCTGTGTTAGTGCTCTAGTTAGAGTTAAAGTGAGAAACATAGGGAAATGGGGCATACGAGTTTCCAACTCTAACACCCAACCCCTACCCTGCACACACCAACAGGTATTGTGGGTGTGTCTTTGGGTCATCAGCACCTAATACTCACCCCATTCTATAAGTAAATATGCTGAGATGGGTTCTGTGTAGGAGAATGGGGTGTGCATTGAGGCTAACAACCCCAAGGCACACTCCAACACCTGTTGGTGTGTGGAGGGTAGGGATGGGGTGTTAGGGATGCAAACCCTAATGCCACATTTCTCTATTTGCATCACTTTTACTCTAACTAGAGCATTGATAAAGTTTTTTTGCAATTTATTTCCTTATTTTTGAGGCAGTACAATCATATTCTTATTTGCCTGTGCAAATACATGGCCCTCCGGGACCTGCACTCCAATCACTCCATAGATTCATATGTGTATATAACTGTGGAAGCACAGGGCCCACCCAGCCCTGAGCTTACATTTATACTATAACAGTGACCAAATTGTTAGCATAGCCATCTTATTACCCCACCTCATGTACCCAGTACAGAAACTATTCAAAACCAGGTGCAAAAACAAATTTTGGACAAGATTTTAAAATTGATAGCTGTGTCGTACATGAGGTGGGGTAATAAGAAGGCTATGTTGAAAATCCAGTGTCAAAATATGTGAAATTTCCAAAGTTGTGAGTGTGCGTAGCAAAATTGCCACAAATGGTCATAACTTTGCCATTTTTACATATTTTGACCCCATATTTTCAACACAGCCTTCTTATGACCCTCCTCATGAACAAGGGCTTGAAAAATGTTCACATCCCAATCAAATGGTAAATTTGGCAAGTGACTATAAAATCACCTTTCAGTGGGAGTTGGTTAATGACAGTCATGAGGTGGGGTCCCCAAAAGGCCATGTTAAAAATGTGAGGGTCAAAATATTTAAAAATGACTAAGTTATACATAAAAGTTGAAACCAAATTGAAATACATTGAACTGCATTTACCTTAGTTTTTTATATTGCAGTCATCAGTTCCAGCAGCAAGATACATCTTTGATAGGAGAATGAGTCTTTAATCTGGGACCTGTTTAGGTGAGTGAGGCTGTGTGGACATGTATTTGTGGTGTGAGGTGGTGAAATAGGGTGGGAGTTGGGGCAGGGGCTGCTGATTGAAGAGAGACTTTTTTTATTTTTTTTTTTTAATAGGTTTGGGAAAAAGAACATTGAGGGGACATTTTCTACATTTCAGGTTGTGCCTGAAATGGGAGGGTGGGGGGGGTGCCACTAGACACCAGAAAATATATAATTTGCTAACAGGGACAGTAACTGGAGGATGGTGGGGTGCCACTAGACACCTGGGAAATTGGGAATGGTGATCAGTGGGTAGGGGTGCCACTAGACACCAGGGAAAATGTATATTATTAAGGGGGACAGTGATTGGAAGGGTGGGGTGTGGTACCACTAGACACAAGGGAAAGGGTGGTTCACAACTTACACTGCAGTCAGCAGCATGAGTTCAGCTGCAGCTGCAGAAGTCAAGAAATTCTCACTGTTTTTATACAAAGAATGTGGAAGAAATGCTCTTCTCGCTAAGCTGGGTGCCTGGGATTTTGGGTGCCTAGAAAAGGTATTTGTGTCCATTATGTTACGGGACAAACATCAGAATCTAGCTAAAGGGTCGTGCTTTGCTAAGTTGTGAAAATTTCTTTTTTTAAATCCCAGAATGTTTGTGCATTTTTCACGTTTGTTAGTTTGTTTGTAAAAAACAATCAACAAGCTGGTGGTTGGCATGGCACAACAAATGTTTGCTGCCCTGCCATGCAAGTGGCGCACAATCAAAAATGAGCATTTGCGATGTCAAACTTTAACTTTCATCGCAGAATATTATCTCAGAAACCCTACTGCTCATGTGCAGGTCAGAAAACAATACATTTTAAGCCTTATAACACTGGAAACCTTTGATATTTTTTCACCAGACCTGTCAAAACATTACCTTAGGATGTGACACATGTCCCCTGTCACTGAAATCAGATTGGATTGAGGTGAAATTCCTTCACTCTGGTCAATCAGTTTGTGTACTCCAACCCAGATCCTTAAAAGCTGCTTTGTGTAATGGCTGTCTCTCAATGTAAGGGTTGCTCTTGACAATGAAGGTAATAAACAGGCCGAGAGTAGGTCACTTTCAAACATTTCTCACTCCATGGTCATCCAATCAGGTGGAGCAGTATCTGCACCCTGTACCACCATTGCAAACTGTGATACTGATCAGTAATATTTCTTGTAAGGAAGAGCGATGCCACCATTATTTAGAGGGAATTGGAGACCTGACCTAGAAATATGTGCTGTTTTACCACACCAGAAGAATTTATGAATTATACTGTTCAGGGAGTTAAAGAATTTTTCTGCAACTCTAATAGGCAGGTTCTAAAACAAGTATAGACACTTAGATAATACATTTATTTTAACAGTATTTATGTTTCTGATAATACTAATGGGTAGACCTGCCCAATGCTCACAATCCTGCCAGACAGAGTTCAGAAGTTTGTAGTAGTTGTAATAATTTATGTTTATTATTTGAGATCTGAATACCTAAGTATTCAAGTGAGTTAACTACTCTCATGTTTAATGAGTTCTTTTGTAGAGCTTGATTGGGGCCTTTACCTGCTGATAGTATTTTGTCCTTTGCCCAATTTTGTGACTGGATAGTTTGCTATATTTACATAAGATTTGATGGAGTCTACGTATTCCCTCTTTGGGGTTTTGCAAATACACTAATATGTCATCAGCAGAGAATGAGATCATATACTGGAGGACATTTGCAGAATATCCTGCTATGTGTGGGTCAGCTCTTATTGTTGCAGACAGGGTTTCTAGGGTGAGCACATATAGCCAGTGGGACAGCAGGCACCCCTGTCTAGTCCTATGTGTGATATCAAAGAGTAAGGAAAGATTTCCATGGACAAAACCCCGAGCAGCCGATTTATGGTACAGAGTGGAAATCCATTTAATTATTTTCTCAACTAAACCAAAATGTTTAAGGGTCATAAACATATACTGCCACTACACTCAAATACCTTCTCTGCATCCAGTTCCACCACAGCAGCCCCTTTCCCTGTTATGGAATTCACACATCATCAACGTATATTCACTGCTTTGCGAACATTGTGTTTCCCCTGACTGGTTTGTACAAAGCCCCATTGATCTTGATGCATTATTTTTGGCAACACGGATTCCAATCTACCCACCAGAATTCTGGCACAAATTTCTTAATCAGCTGTAGGTAGAGAAATAGGTCTAAAGGACACGCAAAGTGTTAAATCTTTCCCAAGTCACACGATGGGCAGTACAGCCTAAAGAATGCTCCTGAGTGTGGGAAAGGCTGGCATTCAAAAAATGATCCACTCATATAAACGCAATGGGACTCACTAACCACTGGCATTTTCTCTCAATGCTGGAAAGCTGCAGTGGTCACCCCAGTCTTTAAAAGTGGGGACAGAACCTGCCTGGCCAACTACAGGCCAATCTCAATTCTGCCTCCCCTCTCCAAGGCACTAGAGAGGATAATATATAATCAGTTAGGTACATACCTTGAAAAGTACAACCTTCAATGCCAGGAACAGCATGGCTTTCAGAAGGCACATAGTACTTCAGTGGCACTGGTTGAGATTATCAGTCATATCCATGAAGCACTTGACCGAGGGCTCTTGGTGGGGGCCACTTTCATCGACCTCACCAAGGCCTTCGACACAGTCAACCATGACTTGCTTCTCACAAAACTCTCTAACATTGGTATATCCTCTGTCTCTCTAGGCTGGTTCCAGAGTTACCTCTCTAACAGGACCCAGCAGGTCAAGATTCTTGACATTCTATCCGACCATCAGCATGTCAACACAGGGGTGCCCCAAGGTTCCATTTTGGGCCCCCTGCTGTTCAGCCTGTTTCTAAATGCATTCCCCAAAGTCTGCCAGAATAAGATCCTTCTATATGCAGATTATGCTGTTCTCTACACATGTCACTCAACTCCGGAAGTGCTGGGAAAAGGCATGCAAGACAAATTTACTACTGTGGAAAAATGGTTCCTTCAGTCTAAACTCTTGCTCAACTACACTAAGACTAAAACAATGTTGTTTGCCTCCCATCAAAACTGTCATAAGTCACATCACCTCAATTTCTTCAATAACAAGTTTGATACACTCGAAATGGTCACCACCTTTAAGTACCTTGGTGTCTACTTTGACAGCTCTCTCTCCTACAGCCAGCACATAGACCATGTTGCCAAGACAGCTAGTGCCAGACTAGGTCAGCTCTACTGCCATAGGCAGTGCCTCACTGAAAGTGCCATCAAGCTTGCAGTTAACAGCTCCGTGCTCTCTATCATACATTATGGACTGGTAGTCTACGGAGCTGGTACCAATACAGCACTTAGGCAAATCAAGATTATCTCAAACAAAGCCTGCAGACTAGCCCTGGGTGTGGACAGTTTAACTCACACTTGTGAATTATACTCAAGCACTGGTTGGTTAAACCTGAATAGCAGAATTCAGTACCAAGTCTTTCTATTAGCTAAAAAATCCACCATAGGTCTTGCTCTTCCTGGAATGAGGCAATTGCTAAGAAACTCCACTTCCTCCAGACTAACTAGAGGGTCAAGTAAAGCTGCCTTCATTATCCCATTCTGCCGGACCTCACTAGGGCAACAGTCCTTTGAATACAGGGCCCCCTGCTGGCTAAATTCCCTTAACTCTGAGCTGATTGAGGAAACAAACCTACGCCCATTTAAGGCCATGCTGCTACAGTACCTGGCCACTCTTAGTAACTGCAACTGCATCACCTGGGCATAATGCTACTGTTATTAATAGCTTATCTGTCCTGTATAGCACCCATCTTCCTCCCCACTTCTTCCCCTACCTGGTGTGACCCCATTGAGCACTTACTCCCATGCCCCCTCTTTATCCCCCAGCCGTCCTGCTTTCTCTTCACAAATGTTAATCCCCCAATTTTCACCCCTCCCCAGTTTCCCTCACCTAACCCCCCACTTTAAAACCCTTTCCCTTATCCCTCTCTCCCCCCACATTACCCAGCCATGTCCTATCACCTATTTACGTAACCCTGGGTAGATTCCTATCCAATCCCACCACTCTGACTATTCAACCCCTTTAGTCTGTCACACCCCTTGTCTCTGCCCCCACCCTCCCCAGCTCTCATCTATTCTGCCCTCCCCCTCCTTTGGTCACCACCACATCTGACACTCCATAACTCTACCTGCATGCTCTAAAGCTCAGCTACCACTATAAATTGCTTGTCCACCTTAGGTATGCTTTTAATACTGTTGCAATAAAGGTGACCTCTCCTACCTGATGTATTTTAACTGTACTTGCTTGAATCCATAGCTGTATGTACCATAATGTACTTGCCTGCTATATATACCCCTATCTGTTTTGTAATGTCTATGTACCTTGTCTATTGCCTTACAATGTGGAACCTTTGTAAACAAGCTTTTAGCTCAAAGGTGTTATCTGAGATTCTAATAAATAAATAAATGAGGGACAATCACTTAGTGAACTTTAACTTTAAAATGAAAAAAATAAATAAAACAAATTTCACATCAAATGCATACAGCCATTTACATTGCCTCTGAGGGATACTCATACGGGTCTACAACTATCCTGTCTCTAAGTGCTAAATTTGTCTGAGACACTGTATCCTATAAATGAACAGAATTTAATTTTTCAAAACTTCGTGATCAAACACACAAAACAGAAATGTAGGTTGCTCTCCATTCAGTTTACAGTTTAAAGTTCCTGACTCAGCAGTAACAATACAGGGCTACAATGTCCACAGGCTGGACCGGATATCCAAAAAAGGTGGTGGTTGCTCAATATATATCAAAGACTCCCTGTCTTGGCACCCTGTAGCAACTCCATCACTTTCTGCCTTAGCCCAGATTCTGCCAATAAAAATCGTCCTAGGTCCCAGCCATAAAGCCCTGACTATTGTCTCCATATACATCCCGCCCAGGAACCCTAAACATGGATTCAATGACATCCTAAACTTTATCAACTCTCATCCTTCTGAAGCTGAACTTATTCTACTAGGGGATTTCAACATAAACTGGTTAGCATCGAGTGCCAGTGCCTATAAAGACTCCATCTCCACTGCTAACCTCATGCAAATGGTAAACTCCCCTACTAGGATTAACTACAAGACTGGCACCAGTACCCTCTTGGATTGGGTCCTCACCACTCACCCCACAAGGATTTCTCATACGACCATTCTCTCAGACTCACTCAGTGACCACTCCCCAGTCATATGTGCATGGTCTAACAAATTCCTTGAGCCCCCTCCCAAAATTATCGCTAGCAGAGTCCTTCCTCATGGAAAACTTCCACATCTCAAACAGCACCTGCTTCTACAAGACTGGCTACCAATCTATGAAGCAACAGATGTTAACTTGGCTCTTGATCACATCATCTCAATTTTCAACAAAGCCTGTGACCTCTGTGCCCCTGCTAAAAGGCGCAAAACAAAATCTCTCTCTAACTCATGGGTCACCGCGGCTCTTCTCTCACAGCTGAAACTAAGGGATCACCTCTGGGCAGTTGCCAGGGCTACTGGCAAACAACTGGACATCCAAAATTACAAACAAGCATGAAATGCCTGCACAAAAGCCATCACGGCTAATGAAATCCACCTATTACAAAGGCGCTCTCACCACTACTTGGGAAATGGTCGTGCTTTCTGGGACAATATCAAGGATGTCACAGGAAGCAGTCAAAATCTCTGGCCATGTTAATGGTTGATGGATCCTCAACCCTTGACCCCAAGGTGATCGAAACATCTAACACGGCTTTTCAGACCTTAGTGCTGTCCTACCCCATGACTTTTTTCGAAAACAGGGCCTACTCCCCAAATACCTCAGCCCCTCAGTCTAACCATCCCTCTTCTACTTCAGGAAGGTAAGGCTGAATGAAGCTCGCTGCTATATTACTGCAGCTATCTCTAAATCTAGATCTAGTAGCGACACCCTGGACCTTAAGTTTCTGTTGCTCACCCTCGATGAGGTAATTCATCCATTAACAAAAATCCTAAACCTCTCTCTCAGCTGTGGAAAATTCCCAGACCTATGGAAAACAGCCACCATGACACCTGTCCATAAAAGTGGGGACAAGATGATTCACTCAAATTATTGCCCTATCTCCATACTGCCCCCACTCTCTAAGGCACTTGAGTGCATCGTGGCTGATCAACTTACCGACCACTTGGATAAATACAATATACCTTGTCCACAACAACACGGCTTCTGGAAAGGTCACAGCACCACCACAGCCTTTCTTGAGTTCACTGGAGCTTTGCACAAATCCCTTGACAACGGCCTTCTCACAGGGGCCGTTTTCGTCGACTTCTCCAAGGCCTTCGAAACAGTACACCATGGACTACTAATACACCAACTACTGAATGCCGGGCTATTACCTGACTCTTTTCTCTGGTTTAAAAGCTACTTAGAAAACCGGTCACAGAGAGTAAAAATTGCGGATGCTCTTTCTAACACCCTGCCTGTTCGCTCGTGTCTCCCATAGGGATCCATACTGGGACCCCTCCTTTTTAGCCTTTTCTTAAACTCCCTCCCTTACCACTGCTCTGAGCAGATCATGCTATATGCCGATCATGCTGTTGTATTCTCCACTCACAAAGATCCTGCAACTCTTCAACACAACCTTCAACTTGGCTTCAGTTCTGTAGAGTCATGGTTTCTTAATCATAAACTGGTCCTCAATGACAAGAAAACCAAATCTATGCTCTTCTGCAGCTCTCATAACCCACACAAGCTACACCACTTGGCTACCTCCACCACCCAGGGCAACACTCTAGATCAGGTGGTGTCCTTCAAATAGTTAGGGATTCAGCTTGACCCTAATCTTTCCTATGGACTTCATGTAGATAATGTAGCTAGAACTGCTAATACACGGCTTGGTCTCCTCTACAAACACAGACCACACCTCACGCCAGAAGCTTTGAAGGTTGCAGTCCTGAGCTCTGTGATCTCTGTAATACACTATGGTCTCATCATTTATGGCTCAGCCACAACCCTTAGATGCCTCTCAACTGCCTTAAATAAAGTATGTCGGCTCATCACTGGTGCTCACCGTCTCACCCACACATGTGACCTGTACACTCAGACTGGCTGGCTCCAACTATCAAACCGCATAAAGTTTCTCACCTGCTCCATGGTAAAAAAAAATCTACCTTGGCCTTGCACCTTCTGGGGTCTCAACTCTGTTACAACACCGAATTAACAAACGGTGCCTTAGGAGATCCACACTACAGCTACTGAAAGTCCCCCACTGTCACACTTCACAGGGACAACGCTCTTTAGCTTATTGAGCACCACTCTGGTTCAATGGCCTCAGCCCAACCATCTCCTCTGCCCCAACTATTGGCATGTTTAAAACTAGGCTCCGGGACTATCTCACTACCAACAGCTCCTGTGACTCCCCAACTTAACCTTGTTTCTCCACTTCCCTTTCTGCTCTAGTTGCCTCCCCCTCCTCCCCATCTCACTGGATTCTACCATCACATCTTGGTATACCCAATGCTGCACTTTTCACCCTCTTGCCACCCTTCCTACATTCCTTCTCCCCCCATACCCTCTTCCCTCTCCCTATGACTCTGGCACTTCTTATCTGTTGTCTGTTTTCTCTGACAAATGTCGCTGGCTGCCTTGTTACAATGCTATCCTTGAACTGTATTAATCTGTACTCTGTTTGCAATGTCCACATTGTTGTAATGCCTGTCTTGATGTTCCCCATAATTTGTATTTCTCTGACGTGGAACCTTTGTAAAAGAGCCATGGCTCAAAGGTATTTGTAATCCTAGACTTGATAAATAAAAAATAAAAATACACATGGAGCTGTTTGACAGGTGCTCAAATGACAGCCTTGACTTGTGCTGAAGACACCAGAGTGCCACTACGCTCAGCTGTCAGTCACACACATGGATGAGCACACTTGCGGTCTCATGAATTTATATGCATGCTCATATGAAATCACAGCTGGAGCCTGAGTCTGCAGTCTTTAACTGATGTCACTTTGACTCGGGCTCCAGTATTCCACGACAGAGTTTTTTCTTTTGTTTTAAACAGCGCCCACTACAACAACACTTATGTAAGGTGAAACGGGACAAGGGCACATTGGAACGGCAATTCAATGAATAGCCAGTGCATAGGGAGAACAGAATACCTGCTCTGTAAGTGTTTTCTAGCTTTCAAATAATCTACCATTGTATATCTTTTTCTAAAATGCTTTGGTCTTGCTCATCTATTTTTACCACAGGTGCTTTGGACAGAAGAGTAAGTAGGTCATCTTTTTTTTTTTTTTTTTTTTTTTAAGTCTTTGGTAACCGGGTAAGGCCCACTAGGCACAAGTGCCTGTTTTCAAGGGCAACCTGGGAGCACTGGGCGATTAAGTGGCTTGCTCAGAGTCATTCAGTATGCAAGTGGAGGTTGTGAGAATCAAACTCAGGTCTGGTCTGCTGGATATATCAAGCTCATTCACACCTCATTCCTCTAACCTCTAGACTATACTGCCAGCCTGGTTCTTCAGTTGGTTGCACCTCTAAAGTGTACAGGTTTTGATAAAATTGCCTGAAGCTTTCTCCAATATCTGTGTCAGTGTTCTGAGAGACCACATTACAATTTTTAATTTGTGCAACATGTTTAATACCTGCTTTATGTTTTAACTGCCAAGCTAGTCATTTGCCCCCAGAGCCCCCTCAAAATAACTTGTGGACTGATTTAGCACAATGGTGCATTCTGTTTTGGAACTGGCCCATTGATTAAACTCCCATTTTAATTTTTGCAAATGCTGATATCCTGTGGCACTGGGATTGTGCATATGCTGTTTCTCAATTTGAAGTATTAGCTGTTCTAGATCTGAAAGGTTTTTGGACTCATCTTTCTGAACATGAGCAGAGTAAGATATTATGATCCCTCTCAGCACTGCTTTCAATGCCTCCCATCTAATGGAGGCAGGTGTCGTTCCTCTGGGGTTATTCAACAAAAACTGCTGAATTTTATCCCAAATGTATGAGACAAACTACATTTTTTTTTAATAAGCATGTGCCTAACTTCCAGATTCTAGATAAACTGGGAGATCCCCAGCAGTGTAGATTTGGGAAAACAGGGGCATGATCAGTTATTGTAATAGATTCATACACGACAATATGAATTGATGGAATCAGAGCATGCAAAATAAAAACTGCATCCAGCCTAGCATAATTTGCTGCCAAATGAGAATAATATTTATATTCTCTACCCTTGCGGTTAACATGTCTCCAAGTATCTATCAGGCTATAATTGTATATTAGACTCTTAAGGGCCATGGCATTCTTGGACTCAGGCATCACTAGTCTTTAGGATCTATACAGGATAGTGTCCCAAACATAGTTATAATCTCCACGGAACACCCATGGACCCTCAAAAAATGCCATTTGAATTTTCAATCTATTAAAAACTCAAGAAAGTCAATGTTTGGACCATAGATGGACCATATAGTGAGTTTTAGACCCTTGTTAAGGAGAATCTAAATCAGTACACATCTGCCTTGTGGTCTTGGCTAACTTTAGTCACTGCACCAGGAAAGTGAGGACAAATCCAGATAGCTGTAGCTCTCACTTTTAACAAAAAGTATGAGACAAACCATTCACCCTCTAGTTCCTGCTCATAAATCCCCCTTCTATCTCCATCATATGGGTTTCTTGCAGACAAATTATGTCTGTTTTCATTGCCCTAGTTTTTGTCAGTGCTCTCTTCCTTTTGATATGGGACTTAAAAGTCCATTCACATTCCAGGATTCTACTTTAAGTGCATTTTCAGCCATATTTATTTATACCCAATTCTACTTGCATTATAATCCTGATGAGTGATACTGTGAATTGTACCTTATAGCAATATGGACCTTTACTTTTATATTAACATCTTACCACTGAACTTTGAATAAATAAAAAATAACAACAGCATCTCCCCCCCGATACCCCCTCCCGATTACCTAGCTGAACAGTTCCTTTAACTCTAAAGTTAATACAGATTAACATTAACAGGCCAGTTTTATTGAACATAGAATAAAACACAATCATTCACCACCCTGTCATATAGGAACAACAAGCTCAACTAATGCCAGCATTAACATTGCAAACTTAAGGTGGTTCATTGGCTAAGTAAAGCAAGTAAGTAAAATTTTATTTTTAAGTGCTTTTCAAAAAAACAAAGTGCTGTACAAAATTTACAACTAACACTTTAAAAACAACAGTAATTAAATAAACAGTAATAAAATCATTCTCCAAATGCTTTATAAAACAAAAATGTTTTGAGCTCCGATTTAAAACTCTCGATGGTCAGGCATTCTCGTATCCAATGAGGTAGAGAATTCCACAGGGTAGGGGCAGCATAACATAACACAGATGCCCAAGATATCTTTAAACGAACCCTGGGAATTTCTAGCAATCCCTCATCGGTAGATTGGAGTGAATGAGAGGGGCAGTAGGAAGTAAGGAGATCTTACAGATACTGCTGTCCCTGTTCATGTAGGGCTTTATAGGTCAGTAATCTGACCTTAAAGGTGATCCGCCACTGAATCGGCAGCCAGTGCAGTCCACGCGGCACAGATATAATATGACTAGTTCTAGATGTCCCAGTCAAAAGTCTAGCTGCTGCATTCTGTACTAGCTGCTAGTGGCAGATATCAAACCCTGGTAGCCCTAGGTACAGGGCATTGCAGTAATCAAGGCAGGTGGTCATGAAGGCGTGGACCAGAGTAGGAAGGTCAGCCAGATGAACCAGGTGTGTCACCTGGGTGATATTCCTAAGATGGTAGAAGGAAGACTTGACGAAGGCAGACACCTGCGATTTCAGGGTCAAACCGTCATCAATAATAATGCCCAGATTACGCACCTGGTCTGAGGTCGAGAGCTGGACACTATCAAGCCATAAGCTTGATGGAACCCGAGCCCTACGATCCACCTCAAGGTGACCTGGGTCCACAGCCAACACCTCGGTATTATCCGGATTTAACCTCAACCAGTGAGCACTCATCCAGTCTTTGATTTCAGATAAACAGCTGTTAAACATAGAGATTGCATCATCCTGTCAGGGAGTAAAGGACAGATACAGCTGGGAATCATCTGCATAACAGTGAAAACCCAACTGTATCGCCTAATGATGTCTCCTAATGGCAGCATATAAACTGCAAACAACATGGGCGCCAAAATGGAGCCCTGCGGCACCCCACAGGACAGAAAGATGGCATCAGAGGAATAAATTCCGGTGACAACCCTCTGTGTCTGGCCTTTGAGGAAAGATCAAAATCAATGTAGAACTGTACCAGACAGTCCACAAAGAAACCGCAGGTGCTCCAAAAGCACACCATGGTCCACAGTATCAAATGCTGCAGAGAGATCAAGAAGGACTAGAATAGTACAAGCCTTTCGATCTTGCGCAATTAGGAGGTCATTTAAAACCAGGAGAAGGGCAGTCTCAGTGCTGTGTCTTTTCCTAAATCCTGACTGGAGAGTACCATAGACATTGTGATTTGCAAGATGGTCATGTAGCTGTATCACAACCACCTTTTCAATAACCTTACCCACAAAGGGCAGGTTAGGGATAGGTCTGAAGTTAACTAGACAGTCTGGGTTCAAGAAGGGTTTTTTAAGGAGTGGTCAAACGACCACCTCCTTTAGCGGATCAGGAAAGACCCTCTGCTCCAAAGACCTCCAGACAATTTCAGCAAGGATCAGGCAGATAACATCTATGCAACCTAATAATAGTGGCGTAGGACCCTGATCCAAACTACAGCTGGTTGGTCATACAGTCTGAACAATCCTCACAATATCCATGAGTTAAGGCCTATAAAGTCAAACCAGGTAGCATGGATGTTCGTTTCCTCCCGCCGATCTCTGCAATCCTTTAAAGAGGGGGCTGGGTCGATGCCCAACCTAATGCTGGCCAATCTTATCCATGAAGAACCAAGCAAGTTCATCACACTTTTTGTGAAAAATCTCTTACAGACTGTAGACAGAGTGGATTGCACAATCTGTCGACAGTCTGAAAGAGTTGAACTGGTCGGTTCTGTGCAGCAGCAATCTCCCCAGACAGGAAGTCTGCCTTCTCACGGGTGATTGCTGATTGATAGACACCATAGTGGTCCATCAATTTAAGCCTGTCAGCATCCAGGCCAGATTTACGCCAAGCCCTCTCTAGCCTTTGGTCCACCCCTCCCCCTACCCTCCATGCTCTAGCACCATAAAAGTGCAGCATCCCACTAATACCTTGGCAGACAAGGAGTGTGAGGACTTTCTGGTGTTGATGTACAATAGCTGTCTATGAAATAATTGGCAGCAGCATTGACACTGATTTATAGCTACAGATAAGGGTACATCACCCTCCCACAAAGTGTGGGGACCCCAGTGTAAATTATGCACCCCTAGAATCTCTGGGGGAAAAAAAAAAGATATATGCTACCCATAATGGTGTATCTAGTTCAAATGTATATCCTGTAAATAGGTCAATGACAGCAGATTATTACCACATCACTTCCCCATGCTAAGGGTGTGTATTTATGACTCTGGGGGCCCAATTCTAAAATGGGTTACGTATGTCGCAAGGTGACTTGCACCAAACCTAATAGTGCAAGTCGCACTTTGCAACATGCATTATGCCATTTGCAATTCCAAGATGCGGCCTGCACCCAAGAAGACTTCTGCCGGTCATAGCCCCTATGACATGGTGGAAGGGGAGATTACAGCGGCATTTGCACCCTATTCTGAAAGGGAGGCTGCTATAATCATTTCAAGACACACTGCACCACTGCTGGGTTAGACCAGCATTTAGCTGGTCTAATGGGCATCCATCTTTGCCAAACAGCATTTGCCTCTCCCACAATGCTGCAACACACACACACACACACACACACACACACCCACACACCCACCCCTGGACACCCTCCATCACATAGATGTTCCCCCAATTTCAGGTTGTCACCCATAGGCACCCAAGTCCATTTCTTTGGTGCCATCTTCACACCTGTGCCTCACTGCTAACCCCCCTTGGCCCCCAGGGGCTTGCATACTTGTTTTGGGGCTGGGAGGCTCAGGGAGCCGTTTCCCATGGATGGTGGCTTTCAGTACCCAGGTCCATTGCACCATTCCCGTGGTGCAAGCCTGCAGCTGCCGCATGGCAGAGGACATAAGTGGCAGGGACCCTGCTTGTCTTGGAGTAGGTTACAGGGTCCCTGGTGTTGTGGCACATGTCACAACTCACATATGCCCACAAGTTGCGACATGCATCTTAGAATCGTGCCCTGTCTGTTCTGTCTGTTTTCTCCTGTTGCTGCCACCTTGTGGCCTGGGTTGTGCCTGAAAATGGTCCTCTGGATCAGTGCACCTATCTGGTTACCAAAGACGTAAATAAGTAAATAAATGAAAAAATAACTAAAGAATCTTGATAATGCTACCTCAGGGCCCATTACTTCTATGTCGAGTCTGGTGTCAGACGTAGTTATCTCAATGTGCTCCCACTACTAAACATTTTCCAATTTGCTACTTGCGAGTTCAGAATACTCTAGAACAAAAGAAGCATCATGTTTATTGGGCCGAAGTATGAAGGTGTTATTTTAAATTGATCACAGCTCCTTTGGGAATTTAAGTGTTATTTTAGCTGGAAAAGCATTACACCATCATAAACATGCCAATTTCATAATATCTATGATATTTTAACCAATAACAAATTATTAAATCATGTATTCATTAGGTCAGTGTGTTTTTCATGTGAGTAGAGTCATCCAGTTCCTTCCCCCTCCATCGTTACCTCAGCTCAAGCTGACATACAGCAATATGGTATCCTCGCACTAAGATGCACTGTGAGGAGTTCCAACATAGTGGAAAAGCTTGCATTCTCTTATAATACTTGTAGCAAAGTTTGTAGTTTTTCACATGGCTGAAAAGCGAGAGAAATGCAAGGACAGACCTACCTCATCTTCTAGCAAGAAGTTTACCTCACTGAATGTTCGACCACTTGAGAAGTGACTGCTGCTGCCATTAATCAGCCAGGTTGGCAGTTTGCAATTTGCGGGTATCACTATGGAGCTATTTTCTTCTTCATATGCTGCTACAGAGGAAAGCTTACCCATTCAGAGCACTATGTTTGTGGATCCCCCTAAATGTTCTGGATCAGAAATCCTTGAAGCTCAGTATGGAGTCTGATACTATGGCAAGTGAAGTTATGGTGTCTCAACAGGAGTCCCCTCGCCCAGCTGGGTTTCAATCGAGCCATACAAGCTACACTATTGAAACTTTGGGGAAATCAATCGGTTGAGTTCTTGCAGCTTTGGAGAGGCAGGAGCACAAGCAGGATGCATTCAATGCTAAATTAGACTTTATACAAAAAGAAGTGAAATACACCAAAGAAATGGCTACAGAGAATCAGTGGAATATTGTCCAGAATGCTGAGAAGCTAGACAAGCAGGAAAGTAGGCTCATAACATTGGAAGCAACAGATGCAGCTCAATTTAAAGAAACTTATGCATCAGAAAATTTAAACTTTGGAGAACCAAGTAAGGTATAAGAAGTTACAGTTAGTTGGACTGCCAGATAGCCTGGATTTGGAATTTGATTCAGTAAGGGATCTCCTTAAAGATATTTTTGTATCGGTCTTCGATCTTCCATTGGAGAATTTATCATTCGTTACTAAAGCCTACAAGATTGTTAAAGCTGCAAGATCTGTATTACCAGAACAAGCTGACTAAGTGAATGCTAATAAAATGAATGCTACTTTAAAATACTCGATCCTTCTGAGTTTTGCCTTTGAATCAGATCAGGTCCTTTTGGTTAAGTTATCCAGGGTAAAAGGGCTGCTTCTTTATAAATCTCATCATTTTTATGTTGGCTTGCATGCATGCGCAAGCAACATCTTGCGACAGTGCGGGTCTTGGGGGAGCAGCTGCTGTTGGGCGAATGCAGGGCATGCATCAGTAGGTGTGTCCCACATTCCTCAATCAGCCGGCATGCCACTGCCACACCATGCATACCTAATGGGGCGAGCACATCAAAGCAAAGGTCCGCTGCAATCATCATATGCAGCGGTCCTTTGCTTGACGTGCTCACCATTATGTCCATGATCTGGCTTAGCGGGCTGCCGCATCACCTTTGTCGACATCACCGGGGTGCCCAATCCCCTGTTGGCAACCCCCCATGTTTGTGTGATGGCCGGAGACCCACTCCCCATCGGCATCCCTCCCCTCAAATGTGGAATTGCCGACGGGGTGCCAATCCCCGATACCGGCCCCCGTTTCTTTGCACCGTGGAGGATCCCACTTCCTGTCGGCATCACCCCCACCTGTTGAATGCTGAGGGTGCACAATCTCGGCTCACGCTCCCCTTACTTTGTTTGCTGGCTGGGGTGCCCAATCCCCGGCTGCATTACCAACCCCGTGTTGTGTGTCGGGCGTGCCCAATCCCCGTCAGCTACTGACACCCCAAAACCCACTTAGGTGGCATGCTGGGAGCTCACCCCAGCGTGCCAAATGCCCGAATGGGAAAACTGGCTCCTGACGCTTTTTTTTTTTTCCACCTAGAAAATGAAAACCATCCCTCGTAGTCTAGATCCCCCACCCACCCACTGCACACCCTGCCTCCCTCACCCCCCCACCCCATACTTATCTCGGACTCTGGCGCGACAATCTTCAGTGGACCGGGAACACGTCTGCACTCTTCAAAGCTGACCGCGAACTGAGGAAATGCCAGTAAGCTGTATAATGCAATGAATAGGGTTTTTCCAACTTTGCTGCATATCTCAGGCATTTCTTGGAATTTTGGCACCAAATTTTCAACATGGGCTTTTTGGGGCCCCTCCTCATGAATTCTGTCACTGTCATGGCATTAATCAGCCTCGGAAGGTGATTTCGCAGTCACTGTGCGAAATCACCTTTCAGGACCCATTAACGAAATGACAGTGCCAGTGTTCATGAGGTGGCCTCTCAAAAAGTCTATGTTCCAAATTTGGTGGGAAAAATCCAACAAATGCCTGTTTTACAAGCGTGCGTTGCGCAGCTGCTATGCAGGCTCATAACTTTGCGCATTCACAATATTTTAATGCCGTATTTTCAGCATTGGCATTTTTGTGCACCTCCTTGTGAACAGTACAGCTGTCACTTTCCACATCCTGCCAGAAATGTGTTTCTGCACTTCTGACGCACTATTGCACAGTCGCTGTGGGAAATCAGTGTTTGGGCCAGATTATGAAAATGACAGTGACACAGTTCATGAGCAGAGCTCCTAGAATGCCTATGTTGAAAATTTGGAGCTGATACTCCATTAAATGACTGTGTTACAAGTGTGCGTTGGCAGATTGCATGCATGCTCATACCGTTGTGCATTTCTGATATTTTCACTCTGGATTTCCACCATTGCCATTTTTACACACCTCTTGATGAACAGTACAGCTGTCACTTCACATATCCTGCCCAAAATGTGTTTCCGCACTTCCGGTGCAGAATAGCGCGGTCACTGTGTGAAATCACTTCTTGAGACACTTTCAGGAAATGACAGTGACACTGTACATGAGCAGAGGTGCTAAAATGCCTATGTTGAAAATTTGGTGCCTAATGCCCACAAACTGGCAGTGCTGCAAGCGTGCCTTGAATATTTCCCATGCACCCTTGCAACTCTGCAAATTCCGTATATTTGTATGCCACATTTTCAGCACTGGCATTTAATTACACCTCCTCATGAACTGTGCATCTGTCATTTTTCACATCCTGCCCAGCATGTTTTCCTGCACTGCACTAACAAACACCCACAGGGACACCCTAATGCCTCTCACTCTCTGCAGGGTGGGGGTGGGCTGGCATCAGTTCAATACTTGACTGCCACTCCTATGCTGCACCTCTCTAACTCCTGAACTGCCAATGACAGCAAGACAACATTCAGCATTGACAATTGCTTGTTATATATATCCTGATTTTTCTTTTCAAACACAACAAAGAAAGAGGAAATTTTTGAATTATCAGCAGGAAGTGTTAGAGATGGAAGGGACTTTCCAACTTATGGCACCTGCGAAGGTTAGGATTAAATTTCAGGAGATTCAATATAGCTTTTTTGAGACTGACCAGCTTGTTGAATTTCTTAAATCCCAATATGGGTCAGAATCACCAAGGAATGCAGAATCCCTGACTTCTTCTGAAAAAGAAATGTCTTAAATTGTGCTTGAGGGTGTTGATGAAATCGGCTGAGCGGATAATTATTTTGGCTTATAATGTGCTCATAGGAAGGCTGCCTGATTGAATGATTATTATGTAGTACCGTATTAAATGTGGAGAAAAAAACATGAATTTGAATGTTAAAAAGGCTTGAAGAAATAGGATTATGGTGCTAAGTGCTTGATGATTTGCTTTCAAATATTATTGTATCTCAATATTGCCCTTTCCTTTGTAATGGGCTAGTATATATCTTGCATACAGTATTGTAAATGTATGTTTTCAAAAAAGGAAAAAAAAAGAAATAAATATATGATAAAAAAAAAACTACAGCTCAAGCTGCAGTCAGAGGAAGAGTGAAGGGAGTACAACCCACAGCAACATAAACAAACCATGCAGCATAAAGTGTAATAATGTTTGCATCAAATAGTCCAGTACACATATACGACCCATCACTTTGTCATTGTTAGCTAATGTTTAGATTTAGATAGGTTTAAAATGAGAGACTGACATTACTTTTTATGCAGTAAAGATTCAGTTTCTGCCGTATTGGTCCTTGTAAGAGCAGATCCAGAAGCAAATGATTTGATACCTTTTATTGGACCAAAATAGATGTTACAAAAAGAACAAGGTGCTTAAGCTTTTGGACTAACAAAGTCCTTCCTCAGAAGCTTATGACAGTTATTCAGGAACTCACATACTACTGTCCCGGATTCCCCCTTTTTCCTCACGAAAGACAGAGACATTGTTTACTATTGTGCTCAGATTGGCAATTTATTTATATTCATAATTCCACATTCCATTTCCATTTCTTTATTATCATATTTTCAACATTTTGTTTATTTTTCTTCATCTATCAATCTCTGATTATCCTTCCTCCAGGTGAAAACCTGGGTGCCTTCTTCTCCTTTTTCGTTAGGTAACGGTGAAAACCGAGACCACTTTCTCCTTCATCTTCCTCCTCTTCTTGTGTTATTCTTTTTTTCTTCCCCTTCCCCGCCTCCCCCACTTTTCCCCCCTCTTTCTCTCCTGCCATCCACCTTTGGCAGTCCATAACCATATCACCTGCCATTCACCTTTGGCAGTCCAAACTGTCAACCGGACATATCTGTCATCCACCTTGACAGACCCACCATACAGTCTCATCTTGACTGTCTACCCCTCTTGCTCTGTTTAGTAGGGTGGGTGGGAGGGATCAAAACTCAACAAAAAGTGGCTGAGGCCCCCTTGTGCTGTCCCTTATGTACCTCCCTTTGCCTCTCTCCTTCCTGCTACCTGCCCATTGTCCTGGCCCTTAGCCCTTCCCATTCTTTTCCCCCTCCCCTTCTGAGCACAACCATTCTATGCAAGAGGGAAGGGGTGCACCAGAACAACCTGGTCTGCCCATTAAAGGGCAAACTCCATTGTCCCGAATTCCCCCCTTTTCCCTCACAAAAGACAGAGACATTTTTTGTTGTTGTGCTCAGATTGGCAATTTATTTATAGTCATAATTCCATATTCCATTTCCATTCTTTTATTATCATATTTTCAACATTTTGTTTATTTTCCTTCATATAACAATCTGATTATCCTTCCCCCAGGTGAAAACCTGGGTGCCTTCTTCTCCTCCTTTTTCGTTAGGTAACAGTAAAAACCAAGACTGCTTTCTCCTTCATCTTCCTCCTCTTCTTGTGTTATTCCTTTTTTCTTCCCCTTCCCCTCCTCCCCTGCTTTTGCCCACTAGCCAGTCTCCAGCTTGCGTTGGATGGCTGCTTCCCCATCCTTAAATTTGCCTGTCTCCCTCACCTCAGGGAAGATCCTTTTTATTCCTCTTTCTTTTCCACTTTCTCTTCTTTTTTTTTTTCTTTCATCGCATGTTTCCACCATGCTTCTATAAAGCCCATTGTTTCTGTATTGAACATGTCTATGGCTAGGTCTGACAGGTGTACACTGTCAGACCTGTAGAAATCCTCTGCCCATTCTTCTACCCCCCCCAGTAGCACCTGTCCTCCCATCTGCCTCATCAATGTCCCAACCCTCCAATTCATCTTTTTCCTGGCCCTCTACCACTCTGTGGCTGTGCTCCTACCTCCACACCCTCCTTGGTATCGTATCTGACCAGGCAAGGCCTACCTGTGGCCACCATCATCATATTGCCCCTAAATCCCTTTTTATTTGTAAGTATGTATCTACCCAAGGCCTGCCTGCAAGGTCATTGCCCCCTAAATGTATAATAATTAGATATGGACTGGGCCGCGGCCCCTTGAGTTTCTTCAAGGTGGGAAGCAGCTGTGCCCATCTCATCCCCCGTATGCCATGCCAAACCAACCTACACTGTCTCACATCTTGGTACAGATGCCTTCCCCCAGCCTTCTTCTCTGCTCTTTTTCCAGTCCAATAAACATAGGAATGGCCGCAGATCCAGACTTCCATGCTCTTCCCTCTACCTATGGGGTTCAAGCAAAATTCATTATTTTACACATGCTCTCAGTGTTATACCCACATTTTCCTTTTTTTTTTTTTTATGTATTCCCTCTCCACCCTTATTTGCCCCCCTTCCCCCACTTCTGTAGTTCAGGCCAGGAGCACTACCTTCAAAAGCCTCCCAATTTTTTTTTCAGTGCTCTAATGCATCTCTTATAACTGGCCAATCACCAGCGTCCCTTTTCCAATATCCCATTCACCGTCTCTCCCACTGCTGCCCACTGTGAGGCAGCCCCAATCCACAAAGAATGGGATGAATAATTAGCTAGGTCTTCCCCCATGAGTTGCATGCCCTTTTTGAGCAATGCCGTGACTTGGTAGCAGGTGACCCTCTTCCCATCACCACGCACAAATAATGTTCCCGTCCTGTTCCCATGCTCTGTGGTGAAAGCCCACAGAGCCTGTACAGGGCATATTGCAACCTCTGTTCACCCTTTTCAGTGTTACTATGCAACCCTGCCCTCTCTGGTCCATTTTTGACCTCCTAATCTTAATCTGTATGTCTGTCACCCCCAGTTTACATCTTCCCATTCTAACCCCCCTTCCTTTTCTTCTCTCCCGTGGCCTACCACCTCGCTCACTCTCATGACCCCAGCGAGCATTACCACATAGACTGTATGAAAAAGCTGGGCCTCATCCTTCGATCTGCATATTGCTGGGAGTACATCCTTCAGCTTTATTAGCCACTGCTCCCCTATCGGCCTTCTATTATCTGCTATTCCTTGTTTCAACCTGCCCCATCCTTGCATCATTCTTCTTATGAGTAATGATTTTGTCAGGTCCTTCCACCCTTTTAGACTGCATATAACACTAGTCCCTGCCAGATAGAATCCCATTGTGGTGTGAGCTGTGCCTTTTTTCCACTGCTCCATGGTGAACATTCCCAGCTATTCCTCTGTGAGTGGCCTACTTACCTCCATCTGGTGCTCTGCCCTGAATGTTTGAAACACTCCCCAGGCTCCATCATAGGCCCTCAGAGTCCGAGGTGCCCAAGAGCTGTGAAACAGCAGTTCTGCTCCTTCTTGCCAACGTCCCAGATGTTCGTTGATATGGGTGTTTTTAGTTCTTCCACTGCCAGTGCCAGCCTCTGAAAATGGTCCAGTTGCAGATGGGAAAGGCTGTCAGCCAGGGTATTGCATACCCCTTCTATGTGTTGTGCTCTAAATGACATGTTCAGCTGCAAAGCCCTTAAAACTAACAGTCGTAATACATGCATGACTGTGCCTGAACTGGCTCCCCTGTTGTTCAGAACATCCACCACTGCCCTATTGTCACACCAAAAAGTCACTTTCTGATCTCGTAATTCCTCCCCCCAGACCAAAGTACATGCCCATATGGGCAAGATCTCCAGTAATGTTATATCTCTCACTTTTCCCCTCCTTTACCCAACTGGCAGGCCAGGGTTCTGCGAACCATCTACACCTCGGGTAACCCCATGCCTAGTCCCCCAGCCGCATCTGTGTAGAGGTTGAGGTCTGTGTTGTATAGCCACTCCTCTTGCCAGAGCAAGCACCCGTTGCACTCCTTAAGAAATTCTTCCCAGATTCTAAAATCCTCTTTGGCCCCTTGTGTCAGGTCTACCCAATGATGTGGTCTGGTGACCCCCGCTGTAGCTCTAGCTAACCTCTTTGTGAATGCCCTCCCTGGTCCGATGGCCCTGCATGCGAAGTTCAGGTGCCCCAGTACCTGCTGCACCATTTTTAGTTGTACCCGTCTCCTGCTAGTGTGTACTTGGATTAGCTCCTTCAATTTCTTTACTTTTTTGTCCGGTAGTCGAAATATTTCATTTGGAACATCTATCTCGATCCCTAAAAATTCCATAACCCTTCTGGTCCCCTCTGTTTTTTCTGGTGCCAGTGGAACCCCTAGCTCCTGGCACAATTCCTGAAACTTACCCAACATCCTCTGTGTCTCTCTTCTTCCCCTCCCAATGAAAAGAAAATCATCCAGATAATGGATGACAGTCCTATAACCCGTTTTTTCTTGGAATATCCACTGTAAGCAGGTGCTGAAAGCCTCAAATGTAGCACATGCTGTGGAACAACCCATTGGCATTGCTTTGTCAAAATAATACTGTCCCCCACTTTTAAAACCCAATAGATCCCAGTCTTCCCTCCTAACTGGAAGCAGTCTAAAAGCGGATTCAATGTCCGTTTTTGCCATCCATGCATCCTTTGTGGCCCGGGTCATCCGGACCGCATCCTCTAGTGTTGCATATGTCACCCTACTATGCTCCTCACTGATGAAATCATTCTCTGACTCCCCTTCCGGATAGGACAGGTGGTGAATCACCCTGTCCTCTCCCTCTTGTTTCTTGGCTACCAAATCCTACGGCGAAAACCGCATGTTTGGCAGTGGGGGAGTGTTAAACGGGCCCTCTACCCTACCTGCTGCTTTCTCTTTGTTTATCTTCAGTCTTAGCATTTCCTCCTTCCCTTTTACTGACCCAAGGCTGCTCACCTCCATCACTCACCTGGGTCCCCTACACTGCAATGAAAACCCTGTGTTAAAACCCCTCAAAATTATGTCCTGCATGCTCATGTCTGGATATCTATCCAGGAAAACTGTCCATCCCCTATAGCTGATGGGGGTTCTGGCCATCCCAAACTACTCCCTGTTGTGTCCCCCGCTACTCCTACCCACCCCTTCCCCCTCATTTTGCCCTACCTTTTTTCCTTCAGTGGCCCTGACCCCCTCTATTCACGTTCCCCCTCCATGTTTGCCCTTTAAACCCTTGGCCATCTCGAAAAAACTGTTGACCTGATCCTTGACCCCTGTGCCCTTGTGCCCATGTCATTCTGCATTTGCTTGCCGGGTGTCCTCCTCCACATTTTGAGCAAGCATGCCGGAAACGACATTGAGGCCACAAGCAAAGAGCCCAATTGTAAGCCCAGCAGCATCTCTGGGGCGTAAACACCTTTTTGCCCCACTCTCCTTTGGGCGTGGACTGATCTGTTACGTAATCCGTCCACAAATCTATCTGCTTGGTATCCCATCTCATGTCCCCAAATGTTGCCATTCTCTGCCGAAAGAATTCATCATAGTATAACCACCCCACCCTGCCTTTTGCTTTTGCTCTCCGTATTATCAAGGAATAAGTAATGAGTGGGATGCCTAGCTCTGGCCTTTTCTCCAGAACGATGGCTGAGAAAGTGGCAAAACCTAGGAACCATCCATCCCACATTTTCCCTTTTGTGAACTTGTCATCCTCTTTCTTTCCTAAAAGTACTATAGCTGCTGCCATTTCATTCTTGCCTACGCCTTCAGTTTCCTCATATTTGGCCGCTGCCTCCTGACTCGCCAAAGCAAATATCTCTACATATTCTCCTTTCCATATTTTCTCTTTTGTGGCCAGTGGCACATGTTCACCTATCCTCATCCCAGGTGCCCCTATCTCCCTTGTACCTCTTCCTTCTCTCTCCGCTCCCTTTTCATTCTTTTCTGGCCCCTCTTTTTCTGTTCTAATGTCCGCCAGAGCTGATTCCATCTGACCCAACCCTCCTGTTCCCAGTGCTGCCACAATTTGCCCTATGTGTTCTTTTATACTGTCACCCACTGCACTGGATGTGTTACCTGTAACCTTGTCTGGGCCATGCTGCCTGGAGTCTTCCACACTTTCCCTTGCTTCTCCCTGCAGTTGAGGAGGAGGGGGAACTACTGGGGTCTGCGGAGGGAAAACCACATTCTGGGCATCGTGCCTGGGATCCACCGGGGAGTTCACACCTTGATCAAGTGGGGGTAATGGCGTCGCCAGGTCCACAGGCTGCAGTAGTACTGGATCAACTGCCTTGGCGGGCCCCACTATTTCCAGTGCTACCCTAGTGGGACTACATGGCCCCTTGGCAGTTCGTTTCCACCTGCCGCCCTTTCCCTGGCCCGCTTTTCTCTTCTCCCCGGGTCTCCCTGGTTCCTCCCCCTCCACCAGCTCCCACATTCTGTTTGCTTTTTCTGCTAATTCAGTTATAGCCTTGTAAGCATCCTCCTTTGATGGTCTGCTCTTCTTGGGTACCATTTTGTTCTATCTTTGTTCTGTGAAGACAACTACAGGAAGATAAAACACGGGTTAATTTGTATATCTGTACCCGTTTGTAATGCCTTCATCTTCTCCCTTAAACCACACTCCCACATCAAACAGACCAAGGCACCCCCACAATCAACCCCCCCCAGGAAAGTGGGCATACCACATGGTCTGATAATTTGGTACCTTCCCCCCATATTCAGGCATCTGCCCAACACTTGCTCCCTCATGGTGCCTGAAAAAAGGAGATGGGAAGGACAAACAGCAGGCAACCCCCCCACGAGTGATTGCCAAGGCTTCCCAATGTGACCCCCTCACAGGGTGGGACCTCACTCATGAGGTCTCAGATAGCGATCTCTCCCCTTCTGCCCCTGGCCTCTCCCATGCCCTTGTTTTTTCTTTCACCCTTATGCTTTGGAAAGGCCCCCTACACATGAAGACAGACCGATCACATGGGCACTCTTTTAAGCCCCTCCCAGCGGCGTGTCAGCGTCGACGGCATGGTCACATGTTGTACTTCCTCTCCCTTGTCTTCTGGACCCTTTGCCGGGCTTATTCCCCTTCTGATCCCCAAAAACCCATGCTTCCCCCTGCCCCAGTACCCCACCCAAGCCCAGCAAATGCTATCTATCCTCCCCCGGCGTGTGACGTCATGCCACGCGGTAACTCCCTCTGGGCCTCTGACAGGCCTATCTTCTATCCAGAGCACAGAAAAACCTCAAGAAATGCCACCAGAGCATAATAGCAAGTCCCCCAAATTATTGCCCTCCACATCACCATGCAGCATGTGACACATGCCACGTTGTCCTGGATCGCGGGCCCCCCTCGCTCCTCTCAGCTGCTAAGCTTCGTTTTATTGCCTGCAAGTCCTAACAACAGCCACACAGTGCCCCTCTCACCTGAGAGCTCCAGCCAGTACCCTTCCAGCAGACCCACCCATGTGGCGTATGATGCCCGCCACGCGGTCCATGCCTCAGTGCCTCTTCAAGGCCTTGCCTTTCCTTCTCAGGCTTTTTTCCTCACACACAGCCACCAAAACCACCAGGACCCTAACAGGATGCCACAAGGGGGTTTTCACTACCCTCTGTACGACGTGTAATGTCTTGCCACTCGGTCCTGGCTTCCGCTCGCTCCTCCCATCTCTACGGGCTCTCCTAGGCCCACAATTCGTCCCACCAGCCCCAAAACCTGGGAAAATTTCAGCAAACCCCCCCACCACAAGTAAAGAAGGCTTTTTTTATTCACCAGCCATTACACAAACGGCGCATGACGCCTGCCATGTGTCCCATGTCTCAGTGCCTCTTCAAGGCCTTGCCCTTCCTTCCCTGGCTTTCTACAGCACACACGGCCACTAAACACCACCAGTACCCTAGCAGGAGGCCACAAGGGTTTTTTCCACCCCCCAAGTGGCGTGTGACGTCATGCCATGTGGTCCCGCTTCCACTCGCTCCCACCATCACCACGGGCTCTCCCAGGCCCACATAATCATGCCAACCAGCCCAATTGGGAAAAATGCAGCAAAAACCACCACCAGCAATTAAAAGGCTTTCTTCTTCCACTTAGTTATTACAAAAAACAGTGCAAAGCACCGCGCCACGTGGTCTCAGCTCATGCTGTCTCTCTCCTGCCTCTGGGGCTCCTCCCTGCATACCAAATTCTTACTAGGGCAAAAACAGTCCATAACTACCATAAAAACTCAAAACAAAAAAAAAAACATCAAAAGTCCTTCTAACCAACCCCCATGAGTCTACTGTAACCATTTTTTTTAAATACTGTATATATATTCCTCTTCTTTTCTCACCCTGTTTTTTTTTTTTTACTTCACATCTCTTCCTGTAATATCACTATTTGTTTTCTTACCTCTCCATCTTGGTGAAAAAACTTCCAAAATGTTTTACCAATCCGACATGCTGCAGTTGATGTAGATCAAAACTCCAGCAAAAAGTAGCTGAGGCCCCCCTTGTGATGTCCCTTATGTACCTCCCTTTGCCCCTCCCCTTTCTGCTACCTGCCCATTGTCCTGGCCCTTAGCCCCTCCCATTCCTTCCCCCTTCCCCTTCTGAGCACAACCATTCTATGCAGGAGGGAAGGGGTGCACCAGGACAACCTGGTCTGCCCATTAAAGGGCAAACTCCATTGTCCCGGATTCCCCCCTTTTCCCTCACAAAAGACAGAGACATTGTTTATTGTTGTGCTCAGATTGGCAATTAATTTATTTTTAGTCATAATTCCATATTCCATTTCCATTCCTTTATTATCATATTTTCAACATTATGTTTATTTTCCTTCATATATCAATCTCTGATTATCCTTCCCCCAAGTGAAAACCTGGGTGCCTCCTTCTCCTTTTTCGTTAGGCAACGGTGAAAACCAAGACCACTTTCTCCTTCATCTTCCTCCTCTTCTTGTGTTATTCCTTTTTTCTTCCCCCCTCCCTCCTCACCCCCTTTTCCCCACTAGCCACTCTCCAGCTTGCATTGGATAGCTGGCTTTCCCCATCCTTAGGGTTCCGGTCTCCCTTACCTCAGGGAAGATCCTTTTTATTCCTCTTTCTTTTCCACTTTCTCTTTTCCTTTTTTTTTCTTTCATCGCATGTTTCCACCATGCTTCTATAAAGCCCATTATTTCTGTATTGAACATGTCTATGGCTAGGTCTGACAGGTGTACACCATCAGTTCTGTAGAAATCCTCTACCCATTCTTCTACCCACCTCAGTATCACCTGTCCTCCCATTTGCCTCATCAACGTCCCAACCCTCCAATTCATCTTTCTCCTGGCCCTCTCTACCACTCTGTGGCTGTGCTCCTACCTCCACACCCTCCTTGGTATCATGTCTGACCAGTCGAGGCCTACCTGTAGCCACCATCATCGTATTGCCCCTAAATCCCTTTTTTTTTGTAAGTATGTATCTACCCAAGGCCTGCCTGCAAAGTCATTGCCCCCTAAATGTATAATAATTAGATCTGGACTGGGCCACCGCATATTGAGTTCCTTCAAGGTGGGAAGCAGCTGTGCCTATCTCATCCCCCGTATGCCATGCCAAACCAACCTACACTGTCTCGCATCTTGGTACAGCTGCCTTCCCCCAGCCTTCTTCTCTGCTCTTTTTCTCACCCAATAAATATAGGAATGGCTGAAAAACCTCAAGAAATGCCACCAGAGCATAATAGCAAGTCCCACAAATTATTGCCTCTACCTCACCATGCGGCGTGTGACGCACACCACGTTGTCCTGGATCGCGGGCCCCCCCTCACTCCTTCCAGCTGCCAAGCATCATTTTGCTGCCTGCAAGTCCTGACAATGAGCAACAGCCACACAGTGCCCCCTCACGTGAGAGCTCCAGCCAGTGCCCTTCCAGAAGACCCACCCATGTGGCGTATGACGCCCGCCATGTGGTCCATGCCTCAGTGCCTCTTCAAGACCTTGCCTTTCCTTCCCAGGCTTTTTTCCTCACACACGGCCACCAAAACCACCAGCACCCTAACAGGATGCCACAAGGGGGTTTCCACTACCCCCAGCATGACGTGTGATGTCATGTCACTCAGTCCTGGCTTCCGCTCGCTCCCCCCATCTCAACAGGCTCTCCTAGGCCCACTATTCATCCCACCAGCCCCAAAAACTGGGAAAATTTCAGCAAAAAAAACCCACCACAAGTAAAGAAGGCTTTTTTTATTCACCAGCCATTACACAAATAGCGCATGATGCCTGCCACGCGGCCCATGCCTCAGTGCCTCTTCAGGGCCTTGCCCTTTCTTCTCCAGCTTTCTACAGCACTCATGGCCACTAAACACCAGCAGCACCCTAGCAGGAGGCCACAAGGGTTTTTTTCCACTCCCCACGTGGCGTGTGATGTCATGCCATGTGGTCCCACTTCCACTCGCTCCCACCATCACCACGGGCTCTCTCAGGCCCACATAATCATGCCAACCAACCCAATTGGGAAAAATGCAGCAAAAACCACCGCCAACATTGAAAAGGCTTTCTTCTTCCACTTAGTTATTACCAAAAACAGCGCAAGGCGCCACGCCACATGGTCTCAGCTCATGCTGTCTCTCTCCCATCTCTGGGGCTCTTCCCTGCACACCAAATTCTTACTAGGGCAAAAACAGTCCATAATTACCACAAAAACTCAAAAAAAAAATCAAAAGTCCTTCTAACCAACCCCCCATGAGTCTACTGTAACCATTTTTTTTTAAATAGTGTGTGTGTGTGTGTGTGTGTGTGTGTGTGTGTGTGTATATATATATATATATATATATATATATATTCATATTCATATTCATATATTCCTCTTCTTTTCTCCCCCCTTTTTTTACTTCACATCTCTTCCTGTAATATCACTATTTGTTTTCTTACCTCTCCCTCTTGGTGAAAAATCTTCCAAATCTTTTGCCAATCTGATGTGCTGCAGTTGATGTAGATCAAAACTCCAACAAAAAGTAGCTAAGGCCCCCCTTGTGCTGTCCCTTATGTACCTCCCTTTGCCCCTCCCCTTCCTGCTACCTGCCCATTGTCCTGGCCCTTAGCCCTTCCTCTTCCTTCCCCCCTCCCATTATGAGCACAACCATTCTATGCAGGAGGGAAGGGGTGCACCAGGACAACCTGGTCTGCCCCCTTAAAGAGCAAACTCCATTAACACCAAGATCATACATTAAAAAAAGAAAGATTTTTCATTGGTTTAAAATACTCATTTAAACCATCACTGAAAATAGGAACAGTTGAACCAGACTTCACCAGTTTGCTATTTGCTGAGATGCCTTCAAGGTCAAATGCCATCTCAATAAAGATAAAACCTTCCCAGCAGAAAGTTCAACTATTATAAATTCTGAATGTCTCAGCATGTGCAGTGAATAGTCATAATGAACCATTGGATTCAATTCTCACCAAAGTACATGTTAAAATGTGATATCATTGTATGTTAAAAACAAACAAAACTATATAGCTGAAATTCTCTATATATAGCATTAAGAGGATTTAAAATAAAGTAAACCTAGCGTGAGCAATTGTTACACACCACTATACAGTTTAAAACATATCTGGAGACATTTTTCCAACTATACACTCAACCAGTTAACATATTCCAAAAACCTTAAAACCTTCAGTGTTGTAACAGGATTTTATACAACATAATATCAATTGTCAGTAAAAGTGCCAAATTGAAAAACTGTCAAGGATCCTAAGTAAATGAGACTTAGTCACACTACAGGAAGCAGGCCTAAGTCAACTAGTGACATCACCCACAAGGGGTAATGTGATTCTAGATCTGATATTCACAAACAGCGATATGGTTCTGGGCACCGAAGTAGGGAACCACCTAGGCAACAGTGACCATAACATGGTATGGTTCAGGGTAAAAAGGGCTGAAGACTCTACACACTCCAAACTGAAAGTCCTTGACTTCAGGAGAGCAGATTTCACAATTAAGGATTATCTGGAGCATAAACCTGTGGGGGAGACCACCCACTCCATTTGCTGGAACACCCTCAAGGCTGTCCTGAGGGGCAACATTATAAAGTTTGCCTCCTGGGAGAAGAAAAAACATTCCCAGGAAACAGAGCAGCTTAGGGGTGATACTGAAGAATTAGAATTTCAGCATAAAATCCTCCTTAATCCAGAAACCAAAAAGCAATTGGATATAAACAAGCAGAAGTTAGAATGAATACTAACACAAAAGTTAAAGAGAGCTTATAGGAGAATCAGGCAGCAATACTATGAAGGTGGAACTGAGCTGGGAAGTTGCTGGCAGCCAACTTGTGCACCCAGCTAGCCAGTAGGCTTATCCTAAGGATTGAAAACCCTGAGGACAATGATAAGGTACAGTCTAGACCCAAAGAGATCACTACCACTTTTGCAAATGACTATAGGAAACTGAATATCCAGGAGTCTACCCCTAGAGTCGAGGGTCTCATGGAGGATTTCCTCCACTGGACTGCCCTTCAGTCCCTATCTGTGACTTCGAGAGCAAACTTGGAAGCAAGTATTGCTCTCATAGAACTTAAAGAACAGATTAAGTCCTTAAAGAATGACAAATCTCCCAGCCTGGATGGTTACTCCTCGGAATTCTATAAAGAATTTGGAGATCTTTTACTTCCCCTTCTTCTGGAGGTCCATGGGGAGGTGGTGGGAGGGGGAATCCCCAAAGATCTTGGGATACGGCCCTCATATCAGTGGTGCCTAAGGAGGGAAAGGACCCCCTGAAATGTGAGTCTTGTAGACCCATCTCCCTACTCAATTTTGATCTTAAGATTTTCACAGGTCTTCTGGCCACACGTCTGCAGAAGGAGATTTCCTATATTATCCATGAAGATCAGACGGGGTTTATTTCCAAACGATACTTGATGAATAATATAGGGAGACTCAAATATTATTTCATTCCAGATGAAATGTCCATAATTTCAATTGGCTATATCCATGGACACAGAAAATGCTTGATTGGGTGAATTGGCAATTTCTAAAGATGTCCATATAGAAGTTGAATTGTGGCCCTAAATTCTTACATATTTCCCAGCTGTATTCCCATCCCCAAGCACAGGTGAGAGTGAATGGTTTCAGCTGTACCCCCTTTGACATCTCTAGCGGAACTAGACAGGGCTGTCCCCTCTCACTGCTTTTGTTTGTAATTAGTCTGAAACCTTTGGTGGCCAGGGTTCACCAGACCCTGGAGATTACGGGCATAATGGTGGGGGGGACTCAAACAATAGATCTCCTTTTATGCGGATGATTCCATCTTCTTTTTATCTTCCCCAGAGACCTCCCTCCCTCCTTTAATGACATTTCTGCAGGAATTCAGCATGATCTCTGGTTACAAGATCAACCTCTCCAAGTTGGTGGCTCTTAGATTGAGAGACACTCCCTCGGATCTCTTTAAATGCTCCTTTGCATGTAAGTGGGCCCCTCAAAATCAAATCAGGTACCTTGGTATTCAAATACCAGTCAGCCTTGCTAGACTCTTTCCATAGTCTCCCATAGCTGGCTGGGATTTGGTCGAGCGTGACATGGCAGGATGGCACTTCCTGCCTTTGGTCCTGATGGGCCATATAGAAGTAATAAAGATGAACGTTTTGTCCCATATTCTATTCCTTTTCCAGAACCTCCCACTCTAATCCCCTAGATCATGCTAGGCCAGGATGGACAAGGACATTTCCCATTTTATCTGGAATCATAAAAAAACTAGGACTTCAAGGTAGATATTGCAACATCCCAGAGAGGCGGGGGGTTTGTCACCTCTAAATTTGTATTTATGTTATCTGGTGGCACAGGGAGCCAGCCTAACATGGGCCAGAGAACTACATTGCAATGGTATCAATTAGAGGCTGCAGCTATAGGAGATAGGCCATTGTTCTCCGTGGTGCTGATGGATTACATGCAGGATTACAAACACCAAATACAAAATAGATGGGTAAGACATGATCTCGGTGTTCTTAAAAATATTTGCAAGTTTTTAGGTACACCACCAGGTCTGAGACTCTCATCCATTATAAGATTTGAACTGACATTTATGCCTCCTTTGTTGGATTCAGGATATGCAGCCTGGGTATCCAGGGGTGTCACTAGATTCATACAATTTTTGGAGAGGGGGAGCTGTATCTCATATCAGAGAGCTAAGGAGAAGTTCCAGTGGATGAATGTGGAATTTTTCTGCTTCTTGCAGATAAGACATTTTACAAATTCTGAGGACCACCTCCTCCATTTATCATGTTCCTATTCCAGGTGGGAGAATTTTTTATATGGGACAGTAACCATTGTAGGATCAAACAGATGCATCTTCTCCCTCTACAAACTCTTATCCCAGCAGACCCTAGACCCTCTTGAGATATGCAAAGGGCATGGGAAAAAGAGGCCAACATTCACATTACGGAATCAAATTGGTACCACAGGCTAAAATGGGGCTGGAAGGTGAGCTCATGCAATTCTGCTTAAAGTTGGACCAGCATAACATTCTGTGGTGATTTGCATATGCAGCCCATGATGCTTTGCATTGTGTGGGCATGTGTGATTTTGTATCATCCTAGGGTTGCCACCTATCTGTTTTTTGACCTGATAATCTGGTTATTAGGGTCCTTATCCAGTCATCTGGTTTTGGTTACATGCAGTCCGGTTTTTGGGCCATTTTGAGTGCTCATATACTCTTAAAACTGATGTATCAAATCATTCACTGTTTTGGTTGCATTACATGTCCAGGTTACAAAGAAGTTCTGCTGTCACAGTCATTCAGACCTGCCTTTGTTTGTAAAACCAGACTGTCTGAGAGGTGTAAAGTATGGCCGTTAAGATCATTAGCAGTAAATTAGCCCATTCTTTTCCACTCTGAATTTTAAGCATGGTCTTTTACTGCTATGACAGGAAACAGTTTTTACACCTTTATGTGCTCTCATGTGTTTCTTTTTGTTTGTTCTATATTACGGTAAGTTTTAGACCCATTTTTGTTAAATAATCTAACTTTTATTGCTTGTATCACTACATTTGCTCTAATTTTTTGTATTACCTGAACATTCCATGATATTAGATACACTTTAACAGGTCATTCAGATAAACAGCATGGAATGGTGATTCTAAAATTGTGGAATGTCTTAGAAATATGAAAAGAAACAGCAGTAGCTGCTGAGGTAAAGAGGAACACAGTGCAGTACTAAGGGTACCACAAGCACTGATAATTAAGTTATCAAACATTGGTCAAAGAATCAGAATACATGGCTGACATGGAAAGGAAAATGGGAGTGTGTTTAACAGAGGGCTGAGCAATAAGCTGTGGCTGAGCTTGGCTCTTCCAGCAGACCTGAGTTTGATTCCCACAGCCTCCACTTAAATACTGTGTAACCCTGAGCAAGTCACTTAACCTTCCTGTGCTCCTGGTTCACTCCTGTAGAATGGGCTATGTGGCCTATGGGAGGCAAGCTGGTTGCCAAAGAATAAATATAAATAACTGAATAAATAAATCAAATAAATAATAGTATAAAAATAATTTCCTATCACTAGTAATGTCTATTCCAACATTACAAAAGGCTTTGGAGGAGGAGTGATATACTCGCCAGACATAAAAAAGGGGTGGAGCCAGAGGTGGAGTTTGGGGTGTGGTTTCGGATCTGGTTTTTACCTCATCCAAAGGTGGTAACCCTAGCTCATCCCCAGACTGGCATGAATTATTTGGGAAAATTATGGTCTAGTTTTTTTTCAGGTCCCTGTGGTTATGAAGCATTTTTCAGCTGGGGCTAATGATTTATGCTGGAGGAAATGTGGGCTGCAGGGAAGTCACTGGCACATCCTTTGAGAATGTCCAATTGTACACCAATTTTGGGGGAGATTCATTGTGCAGTGACATCTATTATAGAGGTGGACATTTCACTGTAAGGAGAATAATGGATTTTGGGCATCCCACAAATAATGCATCTTAGGTGGGACACAAGGAGGGTGTCCCTGATTTTGATGTTGGTTGCATTACAGTGTATCACAGACAATTGGCTTTCAGGGAAATCCCCAACCATTGCAGAGTGGGTTAGGAGAATGAGAGAGGTGGTTCTGATGGAATTCATCACAGTCAAACTACGATTCGTCTTTGAAAAACATAATGAGAGATGGCAAAGATGAGAACTTTGGTCACAAAATTTTGGATTGTGCCTATTGCATGAGAAGAAGGGGGGTGTTCACAGAGCTATGGATAGGTGCCCCATTCACTATTCTTTTTGCTAGAAGGGATGACCATCAGTAAGGTGGGGGGAGACTAGATATGGGTCCAAACTCTCTTGGTTAATTAATTCCTTTTAATAAGAGGGGATGGGGTGCGGTAGCTGGGAGGAATGTTCTGTGCAGCTCATCCAGGGACTGAGTTGGTAAGGCCCTTTACATAAGGGATCAGACTTGTTGTTAGTCCCTTGTGTTTGTTATGTTTTCTTTAATTTTTAACCTGGGACAGTCTGGTTCAATTACAAAGAATCCTTCACTACCTGAGAACAACTGGGCTTGATTATCCCTTAAAACGTTCTTTAATTACAGTCTATGCAGTCAGTGATAACCTGCAAAGCAGGACCAGATGGACTATTACATGAAGATGAACAATGGGGGTGGACTTTGCCCCCTAAACAAATTATGCATGTGCATTGAACTTTTGGTTACATTGATTATTTCTTAGTCTTGTACTTTGCACATAACATTGGATAAGGTGCTCATTGTTCTGTATAACATTGTCTGAATGCTTTAATAAATCCAATTAAAAAAAAAATCTTTTACTGGTACATACGAGAAAAAGGGAAGACCAAAGGGGGCATTGTTAGAATCACAAAAATGGACAGAGAACCCACAGAGCAAGGTAGGGAGAAGGTAGAGGCACTCAGTGAGTACTTCTGCTCATTCTTCACACAGGAAGCTGACAGAAATGGACCAAAAATAGTCATAAGGAAGTGTCCAATTGAAGGAACAGACAAGGGTCCCTTGACAGAGGAAAGGGTCCTAGAGGAAATAGACAAGTTAAAGGTAGATAAAGCTATGGGGCCAGATGGTATACACCCAAGAATATTTAAAGAACTTGGGAGAGTACTGGCAGCCCCCTCAGCAGTGCTCTTCAACAAATTGCTGAGGAGTGGGGAGGTGCCAGAGAATTGGAAGAGAGCAACAGAAGCATCACTCCACAAGAGTGGAAGCAAGGAACAGCCAGGAAACTACCGTCTGATTAGTCTAACATCAGTCATGGGAAAACTGATGGAGTCGCTTCAGAAGGAAAGAATTATAACTTTTTTGGAGCAAACTGGTCAGCTCAACATAAATCAACATGGTTTCAAGGCAGGGAGGTCCTGCCAGACAAACCTATTTGATTTTTTCAATTGCATCATCAAAACAATGAATCAGGGTGGGGCAGTGGATGTGGTTTACCTGGACTTCAGCAAATCTTTTGACTCTGTTCTGCACAGGACACTAGTCAAAAAACGGGAGGACATGGGAGTCAGGACCAAGGTAATGAACTGGGTCAGAAACTGGTTACGTGGGAGAACTCAGAGTATTAGTGAATGGCACTCTATAAGAAGAGGGGAGGGTGACTAGCAGGGTCCTGCAGGGCTCAATTCTGAGGCTAATCCTCTTCAACATATTCATCAGCGAGATTGCAGATGGACTGAAGGGAAAGGAGTACCTGTTTGTAGATGACACTAAAATCAGCAACAGGGTGGACACACCAGAGGGACAGCATAGCATGGAACCTGAGCTCCAACAACTGGAGGAGTAGTCCAGGACCTGGCAATTGAATTTCAATGCCAAAAAATACAAGATCATGCACCTGGGAAAATGTAACCCAGGAAAACTGTACTCAATGGAAGGAGAGCAGCTGGTAGCTACTAGGCAGGATCGAGACCGGGAGGTGTGATCATATCAGATGACCTCAAAGTCAGTAAACAATGTGAAAAGGCAGCACTAAAAGTTAGTGGCATCCTGGGAGGCATAGGGAGGGGCATCACAAGCAGAAGGCATGAAGTAATCATGCCCTGCATCAATCCCTGTAAGGACTCACCTGGAGTACTGTGTCCAGTTCTGGAGGCCACACCTCAGGAAGGACATTGATAGGCTGGAGATGGTACAGAGGAGAGCAACAAAGATGGTGCAGGGCCTGCATCAGAAAACATACAAGGCAAGACTATATGACCTCAAATTATTCTCCCTAGAGCAATGCAGGAATCATGGGGACATGATCGAAACACTTAAATACCTTAAAGGCAACAACAGGGTGCATGTGCAGAAGTTATTTCAGTCAAAAGACTACAACAGGACTAGAGGGCATGACCTTAGACTTAAGGGAGGAAAGAGCAGGAGCAATATGAAAACTTTTTCTTCACAGGCGTGTTGCGGAACCATGGAATAGCCTGCCGGGGGAGCCAAGACAGTGGGGAATTAAGCAGGCATGGGACAGACAATGTGGGATACTCAATCAAGCAGCTAAGTGGTGGGGTTGGAAACCAAGGACAGACTTGATGGATCATACGGTCACCATCTGTCGGCAACTTCTATGTTTCTATTTAGATCATGCATCCTGATATGTTCAGAGTTTAATAATGTGTCAGTATATAACCAGACTACTATATGGACAGCAACAATCTAAGGACTCTGAATAAAAACCCAATGGAATTAAACCCAACACACCATGGGTAGATAACTAGTTAGAAGAAAGTGTTTATTCACTATGTATGTGAGGTAAGAGTTCTAACACATCATCAATTACAACAATCATTACAATATTTACTCAGTGGAATTTAACCAGTTAAGGACCCCCAATTAAATGAGATCATTCCTTCTAACATGTTCAGAGTTCAAAACTGTGACAGTATGTTATCAAATTACTGTATGTACAGTAACAGTCAAAGGAAACTGAATAGAATCACAATGAAATAAAACCTCCACCCCCACCGCCCAGGGGAAGATGATTAGATAGAAGTAGTACATATTCACTATGTATGTTTAGTTTAGTTTATTGTTCTAGGAATTAATACCTTTGAGCCAAGGCTCTTTTACAAAGGTTCCACGTCATAAAAGTAGATAAACATACTAGACAGTATTACAATGTGAACCCAGAGTCCAAACATACCATCATTTGCACCAATCACTACAATATTTGCCCAGTGTAATTTAATCTATGAAGGACTCCTAACCAGAGGAGATCATGCATTCCAATATGTTCAGAGTTCAAACATGAGACAGTATAAAATATGGGAGACAGTATAGTGCAGTGGTTTAAGGCTCTGAGCTGCAAGTCTGGAGACCTGGGTTTGAATCCCACAGCCCCCACTTGCATAACGTGCGACACTGAGCAAGTCATTTAACTTCCCTATTCTCCCAGGTCACACCTTTAAACAAGCTTTCAGCCTAGTGTGCCACTCCTGGTTAAATAATTGGATAAAATAAATAAATAAATGAAACTACTGTGTGTACAGTAACAGTCCTAGGAATCATCAGGTTGCATGGCCTGATGTACTTGGGGGTCCTTGACAGTTTTTCAGTGTGGAACTTTTACTGACAACTGATATTACTGTGTATAAAATCCTGTTACACCACTGAAGGTTTTAAGGTTTATGGAATATAACAGGTTGAGTGTATAGTTGGAAAAATGTCTTCAGATATGTTTTTAACTATATAGCGGTGTGTAATGGTTGATCACACTAGTTAACTATATTTTAAACCTTCTTCATGCTATATATAGAACATTTTGATTATATAGTCTTGTTTGTTTTTAACATACAATAATATCACATTTTAACATGTACTTCAGTGAGAATGGGATCCAACAGTTCATTAAGACTGTATTCACTGCACATGCTGAGAAATTCATAATTTATAATAGTTGAACTTTCTGCTGGGAAGGTTTTATCTTTGAGATGACATTTGACCTTGAAGGCATCTCACCAAATAGCAAACTGGCGAGGTCTGATTCAACTGTTCCTGACTTCAGTGATGGTGTAAAAATAAGCTTTGAGGAAGGACTTAGTCCGAAAGCTTAAGCACTTTGTTCTTTTTGTAACATCTATGTTGGTCCAATAAAAGGTATCAAACCATTGCTTCTGTATCTGTTTTTATGCAGTGAAATAAGTCCAACTCACATGTGGTTATATAAAACCCCCTCTACTCTTTGTTTGGGATCAGTCAAATATAGAGTAAAGGATAGAATGCCAGATCGGGCATGTCCAGAAATCACCATTATTGGACTAGTTCAAAAACAGCTGTATGTTGGGGTGTGCAAAGTGTTGTTGGGTCTTTGTTTGCAGAACTTATTTCTTCTCAATAGTAGTCTGATGTTGCCCTGCTCCAATAAACTGGTGAACAACCTAACAGTGGCAGGATTGTCATATGTGCACATGTTTCCATGAGGTAGTATGAGATGTTTGAAGTTTGAAGAAACATTTACACCTGCCTAGAGCTGATAGTTTGACTTTGACATGACTGGGAAGTTTTATAGATAGTCAGTCTGTGATGGCTAGTTGAGAGGGAAACTGCTTGGCTGCCAAAATGGGGTCTCTCATGCAGCAACTAGCAGGTGTATCAAATTTGATAAATTTCAATCAATCTATCAAGGAGAAATTTGACAGAAACAGAACAGGGATTGCTTCAGCAAGACCACCATTATTCAATCATATATTGAGATACATCTTTCCATCCACAAACTATTATCAATGAATACTGAAGTTTCCTACATAAACAGAAAGTCCAATCTACAATAATGTTAGTTGAAACTACTGAAAACATTGATGAGTTGATAAGAGCTCTATTCACTAATCCAAAAGAAATATTTATTTGTCTACAAAAATGTACTGAGCACCCTTTCATTTGAGAGTGTCTAAGTGCGAGGCACTGCATAGCATTTAAAACAGGGCTTCCCATTAGGCACAGACTGGATCCTCACTGCCAGATTAACAACTTTTTTTTAATCCTTTTGACAGCATCAGCAGATAACCCCCTAAAACATAACAATATGTATGGTACATTTATTCAATTGCCCCAGTTACTGTGGTAATACCTGCGGTATTCACACACACATAATCCTTGAGATCAGTATCCATGAGCCCATTGTTTAACTGGACTGGCATTGATATCAGCACAGTCACATTATTTTATACATTAAGGGATGCAGAAAATAACATAGGACCCATGCCGAGCCACTCATATAGCTTTAGCTTACACCAATGCAGGTAAAAGAGACTTAATGTTTGCTCTCTACAACAGGATTCAGTTATTGAAAAGAAACTGCATTTGCATCAGCTGGCTAGCTGGGTGTTCCGTGCCTGCAGCCAACCTTCTTTTGGACAGCTTCCATAACTCTGACATAATCCTCAGCTTCAGTAGATTTATTGAAGACTTCCACTGGCTGCCCAGGACACACTGTCCACAGCTTAGTTGGTAGGTAGGTAGTAAGGTTTATTGTTCAGCTAAAAAGCCATTACAATATCTTAAAAATGTCAAACATTTCATTCAAAAAAACAGTATATAAAAATACAATAGCAATTTGGGCGTACACTATAATGTGCAATACATCATGATACATATGGTGTATTTTATAAATTAAATAATACTAACAGGTACTATAATAAATCAGATAAATGAATCCTCACTCTACTCAAACTGATAGTATTAAGCCCAGAACAGATTTTTTTAATAATCAGAAAACAGCCATCAAGCTAACAGGCACCATAGCAGTCCAAAACCACACCAATGTAGTTTACCTCCACCACTCACATCTTGCTCCATTAACAACTGCTGAGTAGCCAAAACAGACATGCTGCAATATTGGACAACCATTAAAGGTAAGGTACTATGCAGTGCATACTGCTCTGTACCCCGCAAACCACTTCCTACCTGGTCATTCCCATTGGCCATACCTGAGGCTCTAAATGAAATTATGTTTCATGATGGGTCTCATCTGATCACACAAACCCCTCTGATCCTACCTGGAAGCCAGTAGGGCCTGCTGGCATTAAGGATATGTCCATTTGGGCACCATGCAGTGCATACTACTCTGTGCCCACGGATCATCCTCCATCCAGCTACTCCAGTCGGCTACTATTGAGCAAACAGTGGGGCCCCATGTTACAGTCCAGTCCCATCATTCCACTCCATATCACTCTGTACCTCTCTGATGGGCAACAGGACACACCGGCCTGGAAGCATGTCCACTGGGGCACCATGCGACTCATGCCGCTCCATGCCCCACCGATTGCCCAATTCCAGCTACTCCCAGTGACCACTCTTGCAGTACATATTGGGGCTCCATGTCCCAGGTGGAGCCACTTATGGTAAATAATTTTGTCCCACCTGATACCAAAAGGCCTCAAAGCAATCTCATGATTTTAATAACAAAATCAGATAACTATAAACACATAGGGAAACATAACTTATTTCATTCCAAAGATCCCTGCATTTTACATCTTAAATAAAACTCAAAAGTATGTATAGCAAACTTTTCAAATACATATAACCATTCAAGGCATACCTCATTAGGTTCAATAGCTCCAAGCCAAATTGAATAGTACATTAAAATAGTTCGTATTCAGTACATATCATATAAAACTAAAAAAGCTTGAATTGCTGAAGTTCCATCAAAGCACAGGAACAACATTACGCTCCAGGCAGTAACAACTTTAAAAGCAAGATTAAGAGACTGCAGGTGCTTTCAAGGTCTAAAATACTAATTGTCAAATATTTGTAGTATTCATTGCCTCAGAAAAGCTTTTAATATGGTCCACTGGGTTTCCGCAAACATCCCAATAAAAATCCTAAAAACAGTTAAAGTTTAAAGATTCTACTTGGAAAGCCTTCGCAAGCTTACATTATTTAACTTTATACAAATGGCTCAATTAAATGCTCGAGTCCAAGATGGGGGGGGGGGGAGAACATTCTTTCAACACACATTCTTTCGACTTTGCTCCTGCTGTTAGAAGTCAAAGGGATCACTCCATACCACAATCCTCAATCAAGCATGAGTAACATTTACCCTTTTAATTGAAAATGTTGAGGCTTTTAAAACGTTGTTTTTTGCCACTCAGAGTAGATTATTAGTTCCATTTCCCATTTTATTAAATTGCTCTATTTCCCTCACAAGGAGTCCATTTAAATCCAATGGGTCTTAGGTTCAGTTTTTGCTGAGAGGCACGCAACTCATTACATACCTTGTTTCCACCAATTTTTCAAAAATACAAAGAACACCAAGTATAATCACCACATACAATAAATCATAAAGACAATCATGGTGACAACAAAGATTTTCTGAGCAATACTACCACCAGCCCTTTCCTTCTCTTCAGCTCAAACAGCAGGAACACTATTGTTTCCAATAGCTTTTCGATTACAGGCGGGAAGACTCCAGCAACTTATGCCCGTCGCTCTTTTTCCTTTTTTTCCTTTCCCCAAGTCACTGTTCAAGGAGAGATTCCAAACCTGTAAAACAAAAGATGAAATCAATCTCTGAGCACAGTAAAGTGAGAGCCAGAATCTTAATTCCCAGACCCCTAAGCAGAGCTAGCATACCTGTAATAATTCAAAGAAAGGCATGTCAGCACAACATGGTGCAGTCAGATCTATCTCTCCACAGCACGATTCCCACAGGATGCCAGAACTACCAACCAGCCGGCCAACTCCTTAGACTTCCAACTGCATCCCTCTCTCTCTCTTAACTCTGTAAATGTTCATCAGACATTAACAGCCAACCCTGCGCAGACCTCCAATGCTAAAAAGAAGCATCTGCTGCTTCCAACAGAAGAAGCACGCTGGTGGGCACTATAGTTCAGTTTTATAAATAAAGTACTTATATCTGGGGTTAAAATAAACCAGGAAAACCTGAGTTTCATTCAGCAGCAAAGTTGAATTTTACCTAAAAAAGCTGGTGTACATTTGAGCACACTCGGAGCGACGGGAAGAGCAGTGAGGAGCGGAACAGCAGCACAGTCATCTTGCTGCTCTGCTCCTCTCCCCCTCCTACCCTGGAATGGATTTTGGTCCAGCTTAGTTGGATAAATTAATCCAGACTAGAAATCAACTTAATTATTCATGATCTGAACTATTTCACCGATTGCTGGGCATGCTGGTCTGAAATCTCTTAGAAATAACCAGCACGGCAGCAACAATGGGCTCAAACGCTGTACACTGACAGCAGCAGCACCAAAATCAAACTGTTTTTTGTGCTAAAAATGTGAAAAAAAGAATTGTCATTATTGCAATTAGATTTTTTGTTGTTGTTGTTTATACTTTTGATTGAAAGTTTTCAGTTATACAGATTACACTGAGAAGTACAGGCAGGAAAGTACATCAGGCATTTAAATTCCAAAAGGAACACAGTATGCACAAGTCATGAGAGTGGTACAGAAGAAAAGCCATTCAGTCTAGAAACCAGAACTAACAAATGTCTAACATAAGGCATTGTTGAAATGTGGCACCAGTAGCTCAAGTCCAGAAGAGAACAAGTGCAACAAAAGGGTATGTAAAATCTTACACTTAGCCGGATCATCTAATCCAATAAAGAAGGTACGGTGCGTCTTCTCTGCCTGTGTAACAACAAAACTGATACCAACAGCAAAATCCAGATCACTGCAACTTGTATAGAGAGGAAAAGCCTGGGGAATTTGAGCCTAAGTAAAGATGGAGGGGGATGATCAACAGCTTGTACAGTCAGACACTAGCATAGCACAGTAACTAAGCCCATAAGGAATAAGTATCGGGGGCGACCTACCCCAGTTCGAGGTGACAGGTATGCTAGGTAGGGAGCCCAGCATAAGTAATTCTGTAAGAGGGTATTAGCTACCACATGGGATAGGTGGTCTACAGCAACTATATTGGAGAATAAGTTCAGCAGCTCAGGCAGGGTAGGTACCTGATGTTCTCCATCAACATAGGATTAGTAGTTTAGCCTGGATAGCTAACAGGGCCAGCCATCACAGCTGATGTGGCTTCAGCTTTGCTGGGGCAGGAGGAAGACCAGTAGCCACACCTTGGGGTCCAGATCTAGGTGAATGCCAGTGACTTACTGCCAGACCACAGACAGCGGTCCAAAAGGGCTGCAGGAGTGGGCAGAACCAGATTATATGAGATAAGTCTCCCACCGCAGATTGGCATCTCCAACACCGGTTCTTGTCAACCAGCTGAAACTTGAATAAGGTGGAGGGAGTACGATACCAGTGGGATAGAATTTTATTCTGTATGAGCCTACTTCTTGCATCCAGGTAGGCAGTGTGGGCTACCTTCCAGCACAGCTTCTACTGTGAATCAGAGAGAGGTTGAATAAGGGCTTTTTGCCCACTTAGCTTTAGCCTGCAGGGTCTGAGAGGGGACTTGTGCCCGGAGCTCTAAGTAGATCAAACTAGTTCTTCATGTTTTAAGAGAGAGCAATTTGCCAAGTAAGGAAGGCTTGTGATCTCCTATGGTCGGAAGTTTTTTGACTGATCTATGAAGCTGGAAATACTGCCAAAAGGCAGTTTTGACCAGATGGTATTCTTGATCCAAGTCCTGAAATGCTTTAAATTAATCCCATTGGGTGACTGAATGTCAGCCAGGATGCAGATTCCTTTACCCACCCATTAGGGCCAGAAAATAGTTTAGCCATCTACGCGAATGAACAAATTGTCCCAAATAGGGGTGGAGGGCAGCGGGCATCGATTAACGTGGAGTTTCCCATGCACCAAATACCATGTGTGCACCAAAGAGACAATGTTAGGGTACTGTAGCAGTCTTTTGGGCAGGGGGTTATATAGGAGCAGCATGAGAGTGGACCTGAGCAAGTGCAGTTTTAATGTACAACCACTGTGGCATCTCCAGGGAGACCAGGAGGAACCATGTCAGAATTTGAGCAGTGGAGTAAGCCCACCTGTAGTCTTCCATCCAGGGAAGACCCCAGCCCCCAGACGTCCAGTGTGGCTCAGCTTATTTCTGCTATATCGGGGTTTGGAGCCTTCCCAGATAAAGCTAGCAAAGACTGTCTATCATCTTAATCCACAGGGCCGAGATATCTAAGGGGAGATGTGATATGATATAAAGGAACTTTGGGGCTGAGATCATTTTCAGCACATATTTTTTGCCCACCAGCCAGTGTCAGGTGAAACCCACACCAATGGTCACACTCAGTCCTGATTTCAGCAATTAGTGGTCTGAGGTTGATATCCCACAACTTAGTTATATCAGAGGTTAAGCAAATCCCTAAGTATAGCAGGGTGTCATGGGACCATTGCGGGCCAAGAGGGGGTCACATGAAGTTGTGTGCACAGTGGATTCAGTGTGAGCAACTCTGTTTTGGAGTGACAGATCCTTAAGCCTGAGTAAGCTGCAAAATCTGTGAGCAGGGAAAGCAAAGGTGGGAGGGAGGACTGCACATCCGCTAGGGGGACTAACTGGTCATCGCATACAGAAAAGTGGAGAAGATATGATTGCCAATTGTATCCCCATTTATCAAGGGGGAGTGGTAAATTGCTATGGCCAGAGGTTCCACAGCTAAGATAAATAGCAAGGGGGAAAGGGGCCACCTCTCCCTGATGCCACTCCCCAAATGGGAAGGGTTCTGACAGGACAGAATTAGTTAAAACCCGAGCTGTTGGGTCATTATATAGGGCAGATAGCTAATGTCAGAAATTCTCTCCAAATCCCATTAGAGATCAAAACCTGCTGAAGGTAGTCCCACTCCAGGGAGTCAAAAGCTTTTTCAAAACCTATATCCACAGCCACCGCTGGCGTGGGACTATCTCTGGCATGGTACAGCATATTAATCATTGAGTGAATGTGGTCTCTGCTATACCATCCAGGTACAAATCCAACTTGGGAGGGGTGTATAAGGGACAGAAGAAGAGGATTCGGTTGTGCTGCTAATATTTTAGCAAATATCTTGCTGCCAGAGTTAATCAGCGAGATTGGATGGTAGCTAGAGGGGAGTGTGGGGTCTTTCCCCTTTTTGGAAAAAAATGTTATGATGGCTTCAAGCAGGGTAGGGGGAAAGGAACCTGAGGTTAGGGCTGGGTTGAAGAGTGAACTGAGGAGTGGGGCAATGTGAGGAGCAACCAGACGCCAGATCTCTGGAGGAAAACCTTCTCCTCCTGGTGCTTTCCCACTATTCAACTCTTGAAGGGCAATGATCACCTCTTGAGGGGTAATGGGAACTTCCAGAATTGAGGACTGCTGGGGAAGAGCTGAGGGAGAGGAAGTGAGTAAGAAGCTACAGCCCCCTGCCGATCCATAGCTCTGGAGGAGGCATATAGCTCCTTGTAAAAGCTAGTCTTGATTTAATTAATCTGTACCGGCTGAGTATGAGCCCGCCCCCTAGGTTTCTTGAGCCCAGGCATTTTGGCTCTCAGCCCCCTGCTTTCGCAACCAATAAGCCAAGACCTTGCCCCCCTGCTCCCCACCTTTCCAAAACTTGTGTTTCAGATGAAGAATGGCAAGTTCGGCCTTCCTGGCCAGCAGGTCATTGATTTTAAGATGAACTTTAACAGTGCCTCGGCCTAAGGGGGAATGGGTATTGAAGGATGGGATTTGTTTAGGTTACAGTTTAGCAAGCCAAAGTTCTAGGGATTTGAGGAGACTTTCCCTTTATCGCCTGCAGCTGGCTGCATATACCATGATGGAACCATGGATGGTGGCCTTCTGTGCCTCCCATATGTGGGCAGGGGATGCAGTCATGGAGAGATTTTCCTTGAGAAAGTTAGTGACTTCAGTTAGAAGCCATGGAGGAAGGTCAGAGTCTCTCAGCAATACAGGGTCCAAATGCCAGCTGGAGGAAGTGGGAGTCTGGGACCCATGGAGGAGGCGCAGATACAGCAGAAAGTGGTCTGAGATGACCACCAGGAGGATCTCTGCTCCTACAGTGCAGTGCATGATGGTTGGTGAAACTAGCCAGTAATCCAGCTGTCTATGAAAGTTGTTAACCAGAGGAAAAAAAACAATCTCTGTCCCTAGGATGTAAGATATTCCAGAGATCTTGGAGCCCTAGATCTGCCATCAGGTGAGTGAGGAACAGTTGCGATTTTGAGTGCTGGTCAGGGCTAGCAGAGCTCCTGTTCATTTCAGGATCAAGGGGGACATTGAAGTCACCCCCAAGGATTATTGGGATGTCAGGCGAGGCCAGGGACCTTATAGTCTGAGCCAGTGAGTGGAAGACCCCTGGCTGGTCTTCGTTGGGACCATACGCATTGCTGATAACCAGGGGGCCCTCTGGGGTATTCAGTAAAGGTACAACCCACCTGCCCTCAGAGTCACATTTGGTCTGAACCACTGACCACTTTAGGGCTTTGTGCAGTAGCATGGCCACCCCGCACTTGCATGTAGGGGCAGAGGAGGATATGACCTGTCCCACTCAATTTTTTTTTTTATTTATCATGATCAGATTTGCTTAGTTAGGTCTCCTGCAGAAATGCAAGGCCTGATCTCAACCTCTTAAGGTGCGTCAACACCTGTTTATGGTTTACCGGGGTATTTAGACCCTGAATGTTCCAGGTGTGAATGTGTAAATCACTCATAGTCACATATAGGGAGTTGAAGGCACAGAAGGGGGATATAACACTGGGAGTAAGAGGCTGAGGTGGGGCTCAATGGCTTGCCAGATAGAATCGTGTCTAGACACAGGCTCAAATGCACAGCAGTTTCACAAGCTGAAAAATTTACAAACCGTGTGATCTAGATAACATCAAACACTAAGAACAGAACAGAACAGAACAGAGCAACCGGCTCTGTAACTGTAACACATTACCGACCTATATATAAAACTTTGCCTAACCAAGGCCACTATGAAGCATAGAGATGTGAAGTCGGCAGTAAAGTCTGTAAGACACCCTCTGGCTTCTGTGGGGGAAAGGTCTCTGGCTATTGCATCCAGATTCAGTTGCTGATCCCAAGCCTGAACAAATGGAGAAGTGAGACCAAGGATGGCCATCCAGAAGGAAAGAGGGAGCCTCCCCTCAGATCAGTTGTACCAGAGGTGGTAGAGGAAAACAGAGGGGTGGGGGGCAGATGTAGAGAGGGACCCCTAGTGGGCAAGGCCCATAATTCTGGAAGCAAAGCAAACAGTGGATACATAGCACAATGGGGAGCATCCTCGATGACAGCAGATATCCCAAAATGAAAGACATCAGTTGAGACAGGTAACACAGCCCCCCTTAAAGCTGAGACACAGAAATACATTCAGGGAGCAACACATAGTTAGAGAGAGCTTAGAAGCCCTTAATCAGGTTGAGCAACAGAAGTGCTGAGACTAAGGATAATAAGGGTGACCAAGGCCTCTAACAATGAGGGGTAAAGAGGTCTAGCAGCAGAATTCCCCAGGCAGGGAGTGCTGGGGAGGAACCAAGGATAAGTAAACAATCCCCCTAATGGGTAGCCCCTCCCATCACTTACCCCCAGTCTTAAAATAACTACTAAACAGTACTTAGCTCCATAAGATCAGGATGGATTGTGCAAGCATTTCCAGCTAAATGTGGGCCTGAGGAAGACGGAATAGTGGCAGCAGGCCTGGAGGTGTCCAGAGGACTCAGACAAAGCCTTGAAACAGGCACTGGGCTGGCCACTGCTATGTCTGCCCATGATTTGCCAGCTGGGGGAGAAGGAGTAAGTTAATGGTCTGCAGCAGGCATTGGTGATACAGCTGTTATCTCCTGCTCTTCAGAAGATGACAGTTGCGGAGCTGCAAAAAGGTTAGGCAAGTAGGAGGCTTGCAAGCTGGAGTCATCTTGTGCCACAGGATCCATGCCTTGCTTCGAGCTCAAAGGGTTGACCCTATCTGCTTGGTGCTGCTAACATGCATGGTGGTGTGATGGATGACACTTTTTAGATCTCAGTGGCAGGGAAGCATCAAAGAACTCACTTTGGGAGATGATACTGGGTCCACCAGAGAGGAGGACTTGCTAGCTGATATGGGTACAGAGGGTGAGTGTAGAGCTTTCCCAGAGTTCATTGGCTCATGAAATTCAGCCGGATGTATCTTAGGGAGAAAATCCATGAGGCTCTCAGGGGTGGTGAAAAAGAGGGGAGCCCCACTGTGGATTATCTGCATGGCCACGGGATACCGAAGGGAAAAGGAGTAATTCAATTTATGCAGCAGCTTGCAGGCAGAAGAATACTCCCTGCATCTCTCGGATAACTCCTTTGAGTAATCTTGGAAAATTTGAATTTTGTGACCCTGCCAGGACAGCTGGCTGAGGTTCCTAGCAGCTGCTGCTACCGCTTCTTTCTGGCGGAAATCTAGAAAGTGGGCAAGCATTTGCCTGGGCTTTTCTCCAGGCCAAGGTGGAGGAGCTAGCGAGTGATGAGCTCTTTCAATCTGGAGCCACGAGTCCTCTGGGAGGCTCAGAAATTGCTGGAGGGTACATTGAAGGAAGGAGATAGCATCTGTTTGTTCAGCCCCCTCTGGAAAACCCAAAAACCGCAAATTGTTACGGTGGCTGTGGTTTTCCAGATCGCCTGTTTTATCCTGGAGCATGTGAATGGTTTTAGTCTAATCCCATAAAGTGGCAAACAGTTCATGTATCACTGCGTCATGCAAGGAAAGTCTGTGCTCATTGTGGAATGATCTGGTTTCAATAGTCTAAGAGACTGTGTGGTAGTTTTGATGGCAGTGGTCATCTGTGCCATCTGGGCCAGGAGCTGGCTGAACATTTGCTCCATGCACACTGAATCATCAGGGACTTGCACAGCATAGGCCATTTTGCCAGTCTTCTCTGCAGCAGTCAGGGTGCAGCAGGGGGTCCTGGGAAATTTAATGGATTAAAAGCACTTGCATTCAAATATTCTATGTTCCTGAGTGCTCACTTCTTCTGTTCTGTGCAGCAGGATGTTAGATGTTGGTGGCACTCGCAACTAATCTGCTTGTCAAAGGTGCCAGAGGGATCTCTCTAACAGGTAGATTCCTTCCTGCTAGTAATTGAGTGCTCCGATGCAGGATGCTGCAGGATGAGTCCCCTAGTTCATGGAGCTAAAGAGCTATTCATCCATACTAGCTGAAGGCTTGGCCACGTCCCCCTGCAATAAGATTTATAATCCCAATAATACCCTTACAACTTGTCATTTCTGTTGATTAATGATCGGTCGGGTGCGGTTGCCCCTCAGATGTGACTCAGGCCACCTTTCACCCCAGCTGGTCATTAATTGCCAGGAAATGACCAGCTGTTAGGTCATTATTGCTTAATTCCCAAACCAATCCATGCTTTGTTTTGACACCAGTGAAGTTTTGACATTTAATCTGAAGGTCCCGGCTGAAGTCCTGGAAAATGATTACCTTTGCTCTGTCCATATCTAGTAGAACATGTAGTCGGGCTGCTCAGCGCATTTTCTCCTTTTCTGGGTACTGCAAATATTTCATTAGATGGTGTCTCGGTCTATCTCCTGGCCTCGGCTTTGGACTAGTGTGGTGGACATGCTGTAGCTCATAGTCAGCTGCAGAGGAATCCATGCCCAGCTTTTCTACTAGTAAACACTGAATGTGCTTGCTTTCTTCTCTGCCCTCAGCATTTATTGCAATCCAGTTAGCCATACATTAGATCTACTGAGGCAAAAAAATGATCCACAATGAAATTCTGTGCCACAGTAAAAGCAACAAGAATAAAAAACCTGGCACCAGAATTCAGCTGCATAAATATTTCATTTAACCAAAATGTAGCATCAGCAACACAGTAGTAGGAGAGGAGAAAATGCATTTCCTCTCTCCTGCTACTGTGTTGCTGCTGCTATGTTTTGGTTGTGAGTACTATTGTTAAAAAAAATATTTATGCAGCCAAATTCTGGTGCCAAGTCTTCTGTTCTAGACACATTAGATCTATGGCTGTGGTCCTCTTGATCATCTGCTCTCTCCATAGTAATTCAACTTTTTCAAGTAACACATTTCTGTCTCTTGAGAGGTCAGTGAATATCTTCCAGTCCCTCAATACACATTTCTGCCTCACCCAAGTGTCTGGTGTGGGTGATAGAAGCCTCTGCCAGCCCTGTTACAACACCTTGCAGGTGGGTTAGCTGTGCCATGATATTGGTAAGGACTCCTTTCTTTTCTTGCTGCAGACTAATGAGAAGTGGTGTCAGCAGCAGGTCACAGCCATTCCTTTCTTTCTTCTTGCCCATTATCGCTTTGGCTGCCATGCTTTGAGCTTGAGTTCTGACATCTGAACTGGAACTTTGAACATAGTGTGCAGGCTCAAAATTCAGAGTTAACTGATGCTTTTCACTTCTGTTTGTAGCCATGGAATTCCTTTAACTAACTATAACTTTTATTCGTATTTCCCAGTATTTAATTTGATATTTAGCTGCTGTTAATTCTAGTGCCAGTCAGACCATGTCTAAAATGTGACCGCCATTGCTAAGTTATTAACCATGCCCTGAGCTGATTGCATGGTAGTTGATCTATACCAACTCATGCCCTAGATAGTCATCCCTCCATTGTAAGGGCCTTGCAGGAAGCCTGTACACATGGTACCCTCCCCCTACCATGAAGGAGGCCAAGATTACTCTTTTGCTAAATAAATCATCGGACCCCCTGGATTGTGCCAATTTGAGGCCAATTTTTCTAATTTCTACAGATACTAGAATTGTGGCTAAGGCCATGGCCAATAGGATTGAAAAGCTACTCCTATCTATCATTCACCTGTCCTAGGCTGGATTCCACTAAGGCAAAACTGGAGTTGACAACGTTTATTCAGTTCTCCACCTCAAATGGTATGTGAATCAATCTGCCTTCCCCATGGCTGCAATAGCAGCGGACTTCCTCAAGGCTTTTGATTGGGTGGTATGGCACTGGATGCATTTGGTCTTGGAGGCATATGGTTTTGGACCATATTTTTGCAGCTGGATCTTTACTCTGTATAATTTGCCCATTCTGTAAAATATGCCCACAGCCACTATTCTCACCAACCGCACCATCTTCAAACCGTTCACCTTACACAGTGGCAACTGACAAGGGTGTCTATCTCCCCAGCTGTTTTGATAGCATTGGACACCCTTCCTAGAAAATTCCTGGACTCACCTAACATTTAGGGCACTAGGGTCAAGGATAACTTATTTAGTTAACATGTATGCTGACAACCTCCTCCTTACCATCATAATAGGTCTGCCTCTGCCTCTGCCCTTGTTGTTAACTGGAAAAAGTCTGCTATATCCCCCGCGAACACAGTCTACATGCCAGACTGTACCACTGGCACACATATAGTTTGGGCTCAAGAGGGCTTTACATACCTACTGTAAGGGTTCTGATTATGACCAAATGGGCTGATTTGGTCACTGCCAACTTTCTCCCCTCTTCTTCAAGCAATAGAGCCCGACATCTGAAAATGGCTCAAAATCCAATTGACCCTTAAAGATCAAGTTGAGGCTATCCAGATATTTGCACTCTCCAGATTTGCCGATATATTCAATAACCTCCCCCTTGCAGTACCTGATAAATTATTTAGTAAGACTGACAAACTATTGAATCTGCTACTATGGGAAGAAAAGGCAGCAAGACTCAGCAAACCTAAACTCTGAGTACATTAATAACAAGGGGGACTGGGACTCCCTTGGTTACAGGACATCCTATGCTTCTCCAGGTGGCACAGGCTACTAAATGGTTCCTCCCACATGGTACTGATACTCCCCTGTGGGTCACTCTAGAACAGGACTTAACTGACACAAGATGGATGAGCCTGCTTGTGGGGCCCATGACATGAGGGGGACTGGATAGAATCCCATTATCCTTGAAACGCAGACAGCCTGGCACTGATGACTGCAGTCAACTCAATGTCCCAAATCTGGATGACAGCCCTGCTACATTACACCTACATATTGGGTAACCCAAATATTCACATAGGAGGAGACACACTCACATGGAGGTCTTGGATGAATGCAGGGGGTCTTACCATAGCTGACCTCTCTGTGCCAAACTCAGATGATCTGCTCATCTTTCAACATATCCAGGCCAAATCTGGGATACTTTAGAATTGATTTTTGGAACTTTCTGTAACTTCAAAGTGCCTTTCAATCCCTTAGAGAGCAGCACTAACTATGAAAATAATGGAATTGACTACAACAAATGCAAAACCCTCATGTCTGAAGGGATGACAGGATGGATCACCATACAGTTAGAGGATCCCAACAAGGAATCACTGACAAATGTAAGGCACACTGGAAAAAAGAACTACAAATAGATCTCCTCCCTGAAAAATGAGAATGTTGCCTCAAGGCTGCTCACTTAGTATATCATCATGCAAGAGGTCAACTAATTCAGACTAAAATCCTTCACAGGGTGGTTTCGCACCATTGACTTCTTATTTACTAGCAGCTTGCTACCCCACTCTAAATGTTGGAGATGTAATCCTTGGCTGCCAGCCTACTACATGTACTCTGGTAATGCCTTCATCTACACCACTTCTGGAAAGGAGTCTTAGTGGATGGATCCACGACTGGTGCTTGACAAAATTTTTGTCGAATGCCCTGTCAGTGACACCAGTAGGTCGACCAAATTCTGCAGTCGGCTGCTGGTTCCCACAGGCTGCCTATATTTTCTTTGGGGGGCTTTGCCCCCAACCCCCCACATGGGGAGCTGTGCCCCCCCTCTTTAGGATTATCAACTCTAAGTAGGAGCTGATTGAGGGGGGATGCAGGACCCCCGACAGACAGCACCTGGTGCCAGCGGGTTTCCCACAGCGGCATGGCACTGTAGTCACTGTGGGGGACCTTGCTGGTGAAATGTCACTGTCAGGGCAGTAACCATTACAAGATTGCTCTAAAATTATGAATTTATATATCTCATACTACCCAGCTTTGATTCTCTTAGGTGACAACTCATTGTTACCAGTAAGCTCAACCCAAAAAGCTAACTGGCAAGTGGCTGCACTTATGGAGGTGAAATATGCAGTCCTTATGAAATGGAGACAACCTGCCTCACTGCCACTTTTAACCTGGCATACCGCACTGGCCCGACTGGCCATCTTTGAAAGATTTCTCTACTCTACCTACAACAGACTTCCTGTTTACTATATGAAATGCGGCAAGTACCTTACTTCACACCTCTGTTCTTTTCCTCTTCCCCCTCTGTAGAATCCATCATTTCAAACATGATATAGCTCTGACCCTATGAACAGGGATCCTTTATAGAATTCTGAGCAGATTTACTCTGTTGTAGAATTTTAGCTAATGTTTGTAATTTATCTCCTTGTGCTCATACAGGATGTGTTGTTTTAGAGTGCTCTATCTGATTATGTTTATTATATAGCATGGTTACCAACTTTTATCATCTTGTGATGTTTGTAATGTTTGAAAACTCAAAAAAAATGTCATGTAAAAAATTTAAGAGCCTTGCCAAATGGCACTAGATCTATACATTTAAAAGGGCTCTTAAATGCATTTAAAAGAACAAATTAACATTAAGGAGATAAAACTGGAACTGGACTTTAAAACATATGCAACAAAGAACTACACATTTAGGAGCTACACATTTAAATGCATGTTATTGTATTATGATAGTGCTAGCATGCAGTAGGTTTCTAATAGTAAACAGTACCACACTACACCAAGAGATGTAACTGTTTCATGGTGGCCACTGCAATGGAGCAAGAACGTTTACATGCTTCAAAATCACAAATTTTTGTTCTGAAATGAAAGAAAACGAAAAGAAAACTTGATACTGTATCTTGTTGTTTTTGCGAGAAACGTGGTTACAAAAAACACTTTCACAGTCTTTCTCAGTCAAAAAAGCACTCCTTGGATGGGGATTTGGGTGTCACGTGTCCCACTAGGGTCTACGGGTATGATGGCCCTGGTATTATCATTAGCTGGTGAGATTTTTATAAGCAACATAATTTAGAGTGATTTGAAATTAAGCAGATCTTTTAAATGTTATTTTTTAACTTTGAAGTTTGTTAAATCTTTACTTCCATGTTGCACTCAGCAAAGTGTTAACTGGCAGTCTACTGGGGAGCAAAATGATAGCTCTGATCCTCCATTTTGAAAATGCATGGGGTGTCTTATGGCTGGGGAGTGTTCTAGGCTGTTATTTTTCACATGTGTTCAGAGACTAATCACATTGTTCCAACACACCTCTCTGTGATGGGGTGCCATACTGTACGCCTATCACACACACAAGGAATCATGCATATTTGCACTGACAGGGCTGAAACAGGTGTTACAGGAGGCAACTATCTGCAAAACCCCTACTGCAGGAAGGTTGGGGCTTTTAAACAACAGGCTTGAACATGCTGTGATATCATCATTTGTACATTAAATGAGCTAATGTACACTTGAGCTGATCCCCTCCTATTTAAAGCAGCAGTGTGACAAAATTGGTCAAAAATGTGGCCCTACCATTCTTCACTATAATAAATTCTAGGCATGTTCCAGTTTTATTTGGTGGTAACATTTTGTAATTGCACCAAAATCTGAGTATTTTATAAATGTTTTATTGTAGTTTTTCTCAAGAAAAAAAAGATAGTCTCCACATTTGGCTTAGAAATAGCATCATAGACCTGGCAAGTGCTGGGATTCAGAATATAAAAAAATATGGTGTACAGCACAGGAGGTCTTATAAAATTAGATTTCACAGATATGCTAATATTTATATTAACTATAGCTGAAACTAACAAGTTGGAAAAATGTTTTTGTTGCACTGCTGCTTTAACAAGTTGATCTCTGAAGCTCAATGTGCACAGAAAAAGGCAGAGAGACAGACAAATAGGCAGAAACTGTTAATCTGAAATACAGCTAGCTATGTGTTTTTGTTCAAAATTCTGGTTTTAAAATCAACTTACTTTATTCTAGGTTGGTTAGGTTGTGTGGGATATGCCTGTGGCCTTTCTGGTTTTACAATTAGAGATTTAAAGAGGCTCAATAGGAAGATTTTTGTTTTAGGATCAGATTTTCAAATAGCCTGACATGGTGCAGGAAATAAGTCTTGTGACACAACCTGCTGGTGTACGGTAAAAAGTTTTGCACTGGTAGGCATGATACTTTCAGCCATTTGGTGCACACAGGTGGCAGGCACAGCTGTGGAGGAATGTTATACCTGGTAATACTAGACATAGCATTTCAGCACACATGTGCATCCAAAATGGCTGCATGGTGCTGTAAACCATGAAACTGATCTCAAAACTGCTCCCCCATTTGAAAATAATGCACATGCAGCAAATATTTTAGGTGTGAAGGGAAGCTTCTCTTGTGCACAGTTTCTGCTGCCCATGCACATTTTTTATATTCACCAAAAATGTAGCCCTTAAGCTTCCTTTTTTTTCAGCTTGAGAATAATGGGGCCAATCAGTGGATGTCCTGTACCTGGACTTCAGCAAGGCCTTTGAATCCATACCACATGAGAGACTGCTTAGCAAATTTAGTTAACAGGAGATAGGGGAGAAATTGGTGGACTGGGTAAAAAAAACTGGCTCAATGACAGGCAGCAGAGATTGGTGGTGTGAAGTGCCAGTGTGGATTTCCAGCCACCTGGTGTGACTCCCTTGACTAGTCTCATGTACAAGGTTTTCACCTTGACCTTTGGAGACTGGCAACACTTCCATACCTCCCAAGAGGTCAGACAATTCTGCATAGAGTCTGGATGGAGAAGAAATATATAGGGTAGACAAAGAGGAATCTGTTTCCTGATCCATAAGTCTTCCTGCCACTACCACTTTATCATTTACTTGACTGACCAAGACTATTCGATCTTGATGAATAAACACTGCATGTTCATTATAGTTCACTGTACTAGTGTGACCATGACTGGCAACCATAGGATAAGGGACCTGACCTAATTCTTCAAATATTCTTACTAGTATTTTAAAATCTCCTGCCTCCTTATGTCATGGACAGTTCAGAATTCTGCTATTAATTGTCTTATTGGAATCTATGTGGCACCATCCCAGGAATGTATGCATAAATTCTGGACTATTTAAATATGGACAGTTAATTATATGAATGTAATCTTGGATGGTAATCTTAATTGTTCCCTGATACCCAATGAAACAGAAGTCAGATTTGGGTTTAGTCCTTAATCTTGAATGTTCTACATTAAGGGCCTTAATTGTATTAAGCTTAGATGAGAAGCGCCACCACAACATCTGGAATTTATGTTTTCAAGAAATATTTTTACTTAATATCAAATTTAGAAATCACACAGTAATCTTAAGAGTAATATGAGTAAAAAGACATTAATTCACTGAACAGCAGTGCAAGCAGAAAAATAGATACATTTCCCCTCACATGAAAATTAGTCACAATAAAAGAATAAAAACAGAAATAAAAAATATGATGCAAGCAATATCTTTTACCTAGTTCCGACTGCCTGGGTTGAGAGGCAAAACTCACTCAAGCAGTTTAACCAGATGTGAAGCTTTGAGGTCCTCAACCAAGGATGACTGTGTCCTCCTTCTGCCTGGTCTTACCAGGACTGATTTTCCTGCTGATTTTTATAGTATGTCAAGGCAATCAATTAGGCTGGCCTTTCTATTTTTATTTTATAGGCTGGGTTTAAAGAAATAGTCTTCTGTGTTAGAAAGTAATTTTATATATCTGAAGACCACCAGTTATTAACTTTCTGTATCAGAAAGCTAGCAATAACTCAAAGCATCTGATTAAAAAGGGGCTTATTAAGTAAAGATATGGGCTGTTACTAACAATTTGATGTCATGCTACAGCATGTAGTTTGACCATCTAATATGACCGGAAGATTTTCAGCCAAATACAAAAATAATTTTATTTTTACCAATAGCAGACACTTATCTAAGGTAGTAAGTTAGTTTTGTAGTACTTCAGAGACATGGGGCTTCACGTAGTCATCTTATTGTCTGGTTGAGACATCTGATTGTCTGGCTGGTAGTTTAAACATTATGCAAGAAGTACAGGTATATGATTCCTACTGTAAAGTATCTTTGTAAAACATTTAAGACTTATTAAAAAGAGTCCACATTCAGTTATAAATTTCCACACAAGTTAATAGGTAGTCCAATAAGCCTTGAATAAGATTCAGGCTAACAAAAAAGTAAAAAGCTGAGAATGTATATATTCAGACCCTTGGTTATGGGACATGTTCTGTTTTAGTCTGTTTGAAATAGGAAGTTGACCTTTCATTAACATAATACTGAAAGTGTTTGTTCAGACACTCAGATACAAAATATATCTATTTTGATTTAAGAGGAAGCTGACTTTGCAGTTAGGCTAGTTACAAGAAATGGTTCTGTGCAGTTACTGTAAAATGAAATAGATTTTTTTTGTTGTTTTGTTTTTTTAAATCTACACACAGTAATCATGTTAGCAAGTATTGGTAAAAATACAGAACCAAAGTCCTATTAGTAAATATTTAAATTTAACCCATGGCTATAAGTAAACTTAATCATTAATAAAATATATGTCTGAGTATTCATTCTAACTGTAATTACATTCTGGTAAGGAAGGCTGAAAACCCAAGTTACAAGGTATTAATGCTAAAACCTGCTTATTGCACTTTAAAACACAATGAGCAAAGAATGACTTTATCTGACATTGTTCAAAATTCATTTATGATGTCCAGCAGAGGATCACTTGGTGGGATATCTGAGATGGCCCATCATTCCATTATTGCTTCAAGTTACTCATTGGTTGAGAGTGATGGGGTGAGCATGCCCAATGGGGGCTGATTTGGAGCACAGACTGAACAATTACTACCTCTCTTGCAGAAGTTCATTGAAGGATGGAAATGTGGATTTTCTGGTTCATGTATAGGGTAAATAGCTAACATAACTGCTAATTGATTATCGTGTCCATCACATTCGAGTGCTGAACATTTGCAGAGGTCTGAACATTGAATGAGCATATGGTGTCTAAGATGATAAGCAATTTGGGGTTGTGCCAGGTATACAAAAATATCAAATCACAAAGTACACACTGGGCTCTGCCGCCAATGCATGGTTGAATAAACAAGGCTGCAACTGAGGCTGATTGTTTCCTTGGGCTAAAGGTGGGCCATTCCCTGTGGTGTCTCAGGCAGGACAGGGCTGTTCTAAAGTAATGTCCCCCTCTTACATAGCTGGCCATCTGAAAATCAATAGAAAAAACTTGTGAAATTAGGGGTATAGGTTTAGGCAAATAATTAGACATTGATTACTTTCTGCAACAGCACAGTATCATAATGACAGCAGCAATTCCTAAAATCACTAGTATTATATGGAATGGTGATAGCAGCCAATCCAACAGCCATTTTATAGAATTTACTGGATTTAGACAATCTCATGCCCCTGGTTCAGTTATCCCCCCAAATATTGATTCAAGGCATAAGTCAATTTGTACTTCCAGTTGAAAAATTCTGTCTCAGACTCTTCCAATTAAATCTTCACTACCTGTTCTTGTAGAATTGCTATGCCCTCTTTCATTAAGTCACGTGTCTTATTAATTGCTATTATGTCACTCTTTATTGTAAGTATGTAATTCTCTAAGACCTTTATATCTTTCTACAAGGTGTATATTGTGTGTCTCAGTTTATCTAATTGTGCTCTGAATACTGCCTACTGGTTGTGTAAAGTGAATCTGAGAAACTGCATAGTACCAAACATTGTTTTTAATCTGGATATTCTATGTTGAATAAGGCTTTGCTGTGTACTGGTGTACGTGTGAGATTGCAGTAGGAAAGAGAGAGACTGATAACTGCCCAGCAGTGCAGTTATAATACATGATACAGAAGTTTGCAACATTTTTCCAGACATAGCCTGAAATACTGTAAGGATGGGAGTGTCAAGGTTGTCTATGATCCTGCTGTCTAATACTGAGTTGTTTGGTGGCATAATATATGGGTAATATATAGTGTTAAAACCCTGAAATGGCCAACACCATTTGAGTATTGAGGTGTTTGTTGGTTGCAGAACACAAATAGTAGGCTGTGTGAGTAAGAACAGGTTAGACTGTAAGGGTATTTGTGGAACAACATGTAGCATGCCTGCATGTGAGTGAATGGTGTGGTTGAGTTTGGTTACTTGGATTTGGTATTTGACAGGATCAAAGCAGAATTCTGTCTTACAGGCTTGTTCTCTGTCTGGGCAGTCACCTCTTAAGAGCAGGTACGGATGCATATTTGCTGCTTCATCTAAATCTTCTGCCAGATTCAGTTGGTTTATTAATTCATATGTTGGTTATGAAGGTATTATGTTAAGCTTTTTGTATCTGTCCTCAGGTGTTCCAGGGCTTGCTGATATTCCCAGTTGTTGCTCATAATGCATTGATAGGCATATGCCAGTGATCATTTGTGATGTTTTAGTCTTGGTGATTGTACTTGAACACATTGTAAGATCTTATATCCTGATCCTTATTTGTATATTTAAGCTTGACATGTATCCATGTAATTGGTGTGCTTACAAGCGAAGAAATTCACAGTGAGTCCCAAAGGTTTCTGTTGTGGGGAGCAAGTTTAATTTTTCCACATCATGAATGTCTCTTAATTCATTATACTACTGTGTCACTGGCATTTGCAGGTTGATTATGGGTGGAGGGCAACTTATGGTACAATTCCAAATTATGCACGCTGCTTCATTAGGAGGTGTCTGGTCACAAAATACAGTCTCTTTGCAAGACACATACATGAGTTGGGGGACAGATTCATATGCCTGGAATGATGACAACATTGGTGTAATCCATCACACAGTGGACATTGTACTTGAGTTTGCTATGTTCTACACTGACTTTTTTATAGTTAATAATCTGGAGTCTGGTAACATTTGCACAGTAACAGTTTTGAAATATTTGAATTTTTATTTGCTCCATTCTTTGACATAAGATTGCAGCATGGTATCTTGGACTGTTCAGAGATATACCATTTCCTTGAGATGTACCGACAGTGATGCACAAGTCTGTAAAATTGTCCATTCATTTTGACAAATTCCCCAGTCTGATGTATTGGAAGGTCCATAGAGTATTGGGAGTAGTATTTGTGACATGCCTGGTATCGGAGAGGGTCTTCAGGCTCACTTCTGTGGGCCCAGGCAAGATGGTGTACCCAAAAATAATCTTGAAACCATTTAGATGTCTGATTCTTGTCAAAAACATTGCACCAGTAAGCAATTAAATTCACGGATATGATGGGCTGGTTATCAGTCTATTTGGAATCTGAGTTGAAATGTACCTTTACTTTTTTTTAAGAATGCTTGCAGTCTCATATGTAGAGGCAAATGGTGTCATGGTGGCAAGTAGGCCAAATAAGTTGTAATGTCCCTTCTGAGATGATACTGATATAGGTGAGGTTCAACTGCAACAGGTACATATTCATGATATTATTTCTTCATTTCAGTAGTATCTTGGCATAGCTTGTTGGGTGTGCCCATAATGGTGTGATTTGGTGTAGGTGTGACACTGACTTGTTTGGCTACCCCGGGTTGTGAGATGGTTTGTGTGGCATTTTGACTGGATGTAGAGCCTTGAGTCAACAAGGCATTACGATTTGCATTATGTGGTAGGTGTGACAGGGAACTCCTTCCACTCTTGAGGACCAAACTTTTCTTAAATCTGTTGCAACATTTCTTCTATTTCTTAGCCTAATCTATTTTTTACAATATCTAGTCCATAAGGTTTCCACCTAGGGGCACCCCCTTCTCTTTCTTCACTATACTATAGTGTCCTGTTTAATTTTCCTTTTCTCTCTCAGGCCCTCGTACAGGGAGGTTATTGTTGTGACCTCCGAGCTGATATAAAACATGCTGTGTTTCTCATTGTTGGATTTAATATGCAATGGCACTATGTCACACAGTAAATACATTAATGTATATACCTTATGTGTATAAAACTTGTAAATGTTGAAAATACCATGGTACTAGGCATTTTTGATAAAGGTAAAAAGTACTAGTTGACTGTACTATAAAAATTAAGTTAGTTGCACTATTTAAAATGCATGTAAATTGCTATAAACTGAGACAACCTGAAATGTCATGTTGATTTGCATATATCCCATGATGCTTTGCGTTATGGAAGTATGTGTGCTGTTTTTTTGAAACTTGGCTTATTGTCAATGCCCTTTGAGGTAACCCTTGTTTCAGTGCTACTGCACTGAGGTTCTTTGTCTTTAGCTTGTGTTTTTTTTGGGGGGGGGTTTGAGCCCCCACTACCCACATTGTCTTTAGCTTGTGTTTTTGGGGGTTTTTTTTAGCCCAACTACCCAAGCAAATGGGACCCACATAGATTAGGCCGAACCTCAACTGAAGAGTTAAATCAAAGATCAGTGAGTCAGTAGGTGCTTGCCAAGTATAGAGGAAAGACTTGCATAGTCTGTTGCTACAAACTTGTGTACTGAAGAAGAGATGCGCCATTGCTAATGGTTATCTGTTGCATTTTGAATAAGCATCACACAAAGATTGTGTGTTGAACTTGAAGTTCTGTGTCTGGTCCATCTGTTATCCCACAACCCCTCCACAGTAGGTAGGATGCATAAATTAGGAAAGTTAGTATAGCAAAAAAGAATGAGACAGATGCTACTTTTCAGTATTTTACAAGTTGAATGTTTCTTTTGCCTTTTTGGATTTGGCCTCATGATATGCAGCACGAATCTTGACCTGATCAGTCAGCATAGTGTAAGGCGTGTTAGTCTTTTTTAGAAATGGCTTGGATTCACTATGCAGCACCATGTTGTACCAAAGGCGCTAAGAAAAATAGCAAAAATGCAATATTCTACTAAAGGCAAGAACAATCTCAGAAATACAATATATATGAGAATGTAAAGAATCAGTATAAGGACACATTTTGACACAGCCCCTGGAGGTTTCTTTCAAGAATTTGTTTTTTGCAGTAATTCAATCTGGGTGTTGCTTTCCACCTAGGTATTTTGCCTGTTCCATAGCAGGGTTTAGACCTTTTAACCATTTACTCAAACAATCTAGCAAAGGCAAAACCAAAACAAATGCTGAGTGGCATCAGAATGGCTACACAAGCAGTAGTAGGTGAAATTGTGATTTTATAATCTGTAATCTTTTTTTCTTTCTTCCTTCAGGGTAGGAAATCTTCAGCTTCTTGGAGCTCTGGCAAATTAGGCCTTGGCGCAGCTCAGAGAATGTGTGGGTGCCCAAGAAAAAGATAAGGATACACGACCATTAGAAACACTAGATTGCATCTGGAATGTTCGACTTGCTGGTGTCACTGGGCCTCCTGGACAAGTTGTTGCAATCTTTGAACATTTCTGATTTGTGGTACTGGGGTATTCAGGGCATACAGGGCTTAATGGATTAGTATTCTGAACTCAAAGGTCCCTCAAGATTCCCAGGTCCTTTGACCAGGTTGGTGATTTGCTGGGCATCCCTGCATTCAGAGGGAAGGATTTTTAGCTGCCATCTGAAACAGTGCATTTCTTTAATTGTGAAATATGGACCCATTTAGGCTTGTTTTTTTACTTGTAAAAGTACAGCATTATTAGTCACTTGTTTTAGTTTTATTTATTGAAATGTTTCACCAGGAAGGCATGCTGAGCAACAAGTTGCTCATCTCCTGGTGCAGCCTGGGAGACAGGGAACAATGGGATAGAATACAAAGAAATGTTACAAGGTTGGAATACAGTTTGCTTACTTGCATACAATGAGAGCAAGATGGATTACAGGTCAATCACATTGGCTAACAATTCAACAGTCAACTATAGTAGATACGAAGACACATATCACTAATGGGCAGCAGTTGGTGACAGCTGGTAGCACTGGAACACATATACTAACCTGACAACAGTATGTAGCACTAGATGGCAAGGTGACAATAGTAATTGGTAGCCATTAGTGTAACATAGATATTCAAGATTTACAGTGATTTGAGTAAAGAGAGGAAGACTGGAAGGAAGGAATGAAAAATTCTGGAGGGCAGAATGGAAGAAGGGAAAGGAAATTTCTGGAGAGACGCAGGAAGAACATGATTTTTGAGGCAAAGAGAGATGACAGGGTGGACTAAAGTACATATCAAGGGGTATGGGGTAGGTTATAAGTGCTTAATTAAGTGTAGGGGTAGGCCAGTGTTAGGCTATGTTAACCAGAAGGGTGGGTTCAGAGGAGAGGTAGAGCATGGCAGGATGATGAGAGAGAGGTATTGTAGATTGGGGGTATCTAAGGGGGGAGAAATGGTGAGATTTGAAATTTAAAAGTGTCCTGTTATCCCTATATGGTCGGGGTAGTGGACAGTCCTACTGGTATGACACAGGTTATAGGTGTCGAGAGTTATTTATATATACTGATGCAAGGGAGGGGTGTGTTGGGGAAGGGATATTGTGGGAGGGGGTAGCAGAAGCCAGTTATAGTAAGGGGGTAGTACCCCACCAGTGTGCTGGGTGATCCTGCATGCACAAGTCAGTAATCTAGCCATGACTGAGGGAGTGCAGTCAAAGGAGAAATAGGGAAAGGGGGTAAAGTTATTGCCCATCATGCGCTATGGAGCCTGCCTGCACAAAGCCATGATTGAGCTCACCGGAGAGAGATAGATCAAGGTAGACAAAGAAGGGGGTGGAAACTTTAGGAGGAGGGAGAGTAGGGGACTAGGAGGAGCACAATCAGAGGGAAATAGGAGTGGTGGGGAATAGGCATATGGTAATATGGGCTATGGGGAGATGGCAGGGGGTTAGGGAGGGTCTTGGCAGGAACAGGAAGCGGCAAGAAAGTTCTTAAGGGCAGAGTTTATGGAGCAGCAAGAGAATGAGTGATGAATTTGAGGGGGAAGTGAATTCTAGATATTTGGGAGGTGATAAGAATTACCTGATTGACTGATAAGGGTGGAGTGGCATGGGACCACCAGGGTTCTTGAGTCGGTAGACATTAGGGAGTGGGAAGAGGGGGGCAGTTGTAAAGGCAAGGGAGAGATAGAAGGTAAGTTCACCCAGCCAGTGCTTGGAGGTGAATTTTGCACAGTGAGAGAGATGTTGGTTTGTCAGGGAAGGGAAGGATAGGGCATGGTAGAGACCCCAATTGTGAGTGCGGAGGGGGGCATCAAGGTCAAAATGGCAAAAGGAGTTGAAGAGGGTATCTAGTCTGGCCAGGGAGGACCTGGGGCAGCATCGTAGACTCTATTACAGTAGTCGAAGATAGGTAGGATAATCTTTTGGACAATGGACAATCTCATGCCTAGCCATGGGAGGGATACAGGGACAGTTCCTAAATAAGGCACCAAGCTTGGGATGCAATTTTTTCTGAATGGTGTTGATATGACCAGAGAAGTTCAGGTGTTAGTTGAGCCAGGCACCTAAATACCTAAAGGAGGATGTATCCTCAAGTAAAGTCCCATCATGGATGTAGAAGGACAGTAGAGAGGGAAACCTGCTAAGTTACTGCCTGGTGCTGAATGTTATGGAGACTGTTTTTTTGTCATTGAGTGATAGCTGATGGTTTGCACACCAATGCTGAACTTTGTCAAAGTCGTGCTGCAAGTTGGAGGCAACCTATGTGGGGCAGGAGCAAGATGCATACAAGACTATCATCAGCGTATTTGTGAATGGAAGAGAAGAGAGAGCAGGTGGATGGGAGATCATTTAGAAAAATGGATAATAGTATGGGGCCTAACACTGATCCCTGGGGGATGCCAGTTCTTATTGGAAGAGGTGAGGAAATTGCATTGGAGATCTTTACTGATTGGGTTCTGCCAGTGAGGTATGCCTTGAAGCAGTCTGTGGTTAAGGGGGATAGCCCAGCAGTTGATGGGGTGTCAAGGAGAAGGGAGTGTGAGACTGTGTCGAAAGCTTTAGCCAGATTGACAAAAATGGTTGAGGTGATTTGGCCATTGTCCATTCCTGTGAGAATAGAATCAGTGAGCCGAAGAAGGGAGGTGGTGGTGGGGTGATTTTTCCTGAAGCCAGATTGATAAGGAGTGAAGAAGGAGAAATCACTGAGGTAAGCGGTGAACTAGTAGAGGGCTAGGTGTTCCTGAAGTCTGGCAAGGGTAGGGAGAAGACAGATGGAGTGGTAATTGCCAGGGGAGGTGGGATCTCCACCTCTGGGAAGGGGAAGGACCACTGTGTCTTTCCATGGGGAAGGTACTGAAGTGGTTGAGAAAGGGAGGTTTAGGATAATAGAGAGTGGGTAGGTGATGGTGGAGCTGAGATGGATAGTGGTTTAGGGCCAAGGCCATGCAGGGAGGAGCCTTTTGAAGGGTTGATCACTAGCAGTGCATTTAGGGTTTGATTTGGTGAGACAGTGGTGAAGGAGAAGGGGGGGTCATTCACAGGCAATAGGAAGGGGGAGAAGGAGGGGCGTAGTTTGAGAAGGATTGGAGTAGCTCATCAGCACAAGAGGTGTAATAGGAGTTGAATTCAGTAGATACTGCAACTGGATTGGCAACAAGGGTGGCATTTATCTTAAGTATGGGGTGGGTGGACAGGATGGGGGTTAAAGAGGGTGTGGACCACTCTCCAGAACTTGAAAGGGGAGTTGATGTTCGTCACAAAGGTAGATTTGAAGTAGTCTGTTTTGACTAGCCTGGTAGGCTAGGTGCAGGCATTACGGAGTTTTCAGTAAATAAGGTGGTCATTTGGAAGCTGGGAGACTTTGTGCCATTTCCTGGCCCGATCCCTGGCTCTGTGGCAGGCTAGTAATTCAGAGGTAACAAAAAACACAAGCATATGGAGCATCACTGGATAAGAGTTGGTGCTGTCCAAATATATAACTATAGCACAAAGAATACATGCAGGCAGCACTCTCAGACCACTGGAAAAAAAAAGTCAAAATGCAAGAAAGTAGGTTACATTAGCCGGAGCCTGCAGCTGCAATACCCGGGCTCCAGCTAATGTAATCTACTTACTTACATTTTGACCTTTTTTTTTTTTCCTGTGGACTGAGATTGCTGCTTGCTTGTGTTCTTTCTATTTCAGGGGTAATCCAAGGGCAGTGATGACCTCTACCCTTGTTTGTTTTAGGGGTGCGAGGGCATTCCAATTTGCTAGGAAGATGTCTTTAAAATAGATTAGGGCTTTAGCAACTGAGAAGGTGCTTGCTAGAGGGGACCAGTCTGAGATGGCAAGGCTATGCAAGAAAGGTTCCAATTCCAGGGATTTATAAGTCCGTATTTGTAGGATTTTATGCACAGATTTAAGGCTGTGAACTTTTCTGACCAGGAAAACTGGGTTGTGATCACTGAGAGGATCCAGAAGGATGCTGGAGGTGATGATTCTATGGGGGTGGGAAGTTAGGGCTCAATCAAGCAGAGAGTGGTTTTGGGTCTTGTGATTAGGGCTGGTGGGTTCTGTAATTAGTTGTGTGAGGCTGAGGGCACTGATAGCATTTCTTGTGGTAGATGTTGGGGACAACCATTTTAAATTGAGGTCACCAAGGATGTAAAGCTCACCAGATTGAGAGAGGGAAGTAATGGAAGTTAGGGGGTCAAGGGAGACAGCAGGCTGATATTTGGACAGCAATAGATACTGGCTACAAAGATAGGGAGTGAGAAAGAGAGGAATACATTTATGGCTAAGGTGCTGTGGGTTGCTGGGTTGGAGGAGGAGGAGGAGACTGGGAAGTATTGGAGGGAGGCACAGATATACATTGCCACTCCACCACCCATGCCTGCTCTGTCTAGCCTTAGGATGGAGACAGAGTGGTCAGGAATCATTCTCTTTAGCCATGTTTCTGTTATAATTAGAATGTTTGGTGTCAGGGCAGCAACCATTGCTTGCAGGAGGTCTGTTTTTTGAAGTAGGCTATGATTGTTTAAGCATAATATCTTGAAACCCTTTATGAGGACTGTTGGGGGTGGGGGGATGGGCAGCAGCAGTGAGGGAGATGGCAGGAGTGAAGGAAGTAGCAGGACCAGGGCTGGGGTGGATGTCCCCCGAGGCAAAGAATTGTAGAGCTAGGATGAGGAAGTGCAGCTTTGTGGATTTGGAGTGATGGGGCTTGGAGAACGAGTGAATGAGGTAGAAAGAAGTGAGATGGTGAGGAACCAGGAGGTGAAGAACAAAGAAATTTGGTAAAGTTAGTATGGATGCATGTGGAATGATGAGAGGATGAGACCAGAGTATGAAGGGGGCAGGAGTAACAGCATAAATATAAGCTGGGGCCTGGAGACAGGGGGTTTGGACGGATTTGGAGTTATAGGGCCATGGGTTGGCAAAAGCAGGAGGGGCGGGTAGGGAGAGGGTAAGAAATAAGGTTGGGGAGGAGGTAGAAGGGAGAAGTATTTGAGTGGAGAGGAAACATCCTTAGAGTCAAGGAGCAGCGGGAGGGCGGACTTTGGTAGGTAGTAGACTACAACAAGGGGTATAGCTGATCAGAGTTGCTTTGCTACCAAGGGGAAGGGGCGCAATGCCTAAAGTAAGCTCCCTCAGGTGTCCAGTTGAATAGCCTGTAGTAGGGAAGTAGAAAGTGAAGTATGCACCTTTTAGTGGAGGAGCTGTATAACTTGCTAATGGGGAAGCAGGCATTAATGGAGAGATAAAGAAATCCTGATATTGAGGATCCAGGTATTACCCCTTAAAGTGCTTTGCTGCACCTCTTATGTGCTTTCCCATTAAGAGTTAAAGTGAAGTGTAACCAAGTAGGAGGTGGGCGGGTCTCTCAGCTCTGGTTGTGTATTTAATAAAGGAAGGAGGTGGGTGGGTGAAACATCACTAAGAAACCAGTTCAGGTTAGGCAAATGCTGAAAACAGTGCAGTGAAGGATTGATCAGTTCAGCAAGAGATACAAGTCAGGCTGTGCAGCCCTGAGGAATGAGCAGCTGACAAGAAAAATAAGCAAGTTGCAGATCTGCACTGTGTAGCTCACAAAACTGTGCAACTGAACGAACAATGAAGCAAAAAGATCAGGATTTCACTACACAGCTGCTAAAAGATGAAACATAAAAGGTCAGTGTTTCTCTGCAGTCTTATGCCCTAGTCCCATGATTTTAGCACTGGCTGCAGTGTTAGGCAGGAAACCAATCTCAGCACTCCTGGGCCATCTGGAACCATTCAGGTCCCACAGCAATGGGTGCCAGGTATTCAATTAGAAAAGGGAGGAAAGCTCCAAAATCCCCTTTCCCTTGTCCTGGGTCAGGTAGCAGCTGTTACCTTGTGAGCCAGGGAGGAGAGAGGGCAGCAGGGGCTTTCTTGCCCTGTCCTGAGTAAGTGAGTTGCCTGTGGAGGGGACCACGCTGATGGTGCCAGCCCGGTGGGCTCCGATAAGCCTGAGAGAGAGGAACAGAAGAGACGACAGTTATAAAAATCAGTGTTGGTCAGGCGGAGGTTTCAGAACAGAGGCGAGTGAGAAAAATTAACAGTTGAAAAGGCTTAGGATAAAAGGGAGTGCTCTGTTACAGACTCTGGCAAGGTGCCAGCAGCAAATTGCAACAGGGAGCTAAAACAAATGGTGTTAAATGGGGCATGTATCTGACCTGATTGCTTGGTGCCAGAGTCGGAAGGGGGGAGGTCTAGTAGCCAGACAGATTAAAAATGCAGAATGAGTCTTAAACTATAAAATACAAATGCAGAAATTGCCCTCAACAATCTAATATGCAATGTAAGTACTGTTCAATTTAAAATTAATTCAGAAAATCAACTCTACAGTCTAAGGAAATCTAGAGGCAGGATCACCATAAATAATACAAAAATCAATTAGAAACCTGTTCAGGTTAGGTAAATGCTGAAAACAGTGCAGTAAAAGATTGATCAGTTCAGCAAGAGATTCAAGTCAGGCTGTGCAGCACTGAGGAATGAGCAGCTGACAAGAAAAACAATCAAACTGCAGACCTGTACTGTGTAGCTCATAAAACTGTGCAACTGAACGAACTGTGAAGCAAAAAGATCAGGCCTTCAATACGCAGCTACTAAAAGATGAAAAGTAAAAAGCCAGTAATTCTCTGCAGTCTTATGCCCTAGTGCAATGATTTCAGCACTGGCTACAGCGTTAGGCAGGAAACCAATGTCAGCACTCCGGGGCCATCTAGAACCATTCAGGTCCCATAGCGATGAGTGGCAGGTATTCAATTAGAAAAGGGAGGAATGCTCCAAAATCCCCTTTCCCTTGTCCTGGGTCAGGGACCAGCTGTTACCTTGCAAGCCAAGGAGGAGAGTGGGCAGCAGACCCTTCTCGCCCTGTCCTGGGTGGACGGGTTGCTTGTGGAGGGAACTGCATCCACGGTACCAGCCCAGTGGGCTCCAATCAGCCTTGCAAACCAAGGAGGAGAGTGGGCAGCAGGCACCTTCTCACCCTGTGCTGGTTGGGCAGGTTGCTTATGAAGGGGACCGCATCCGCATTACCAGCCCAGTGGGCTCTGATCAGTCTGATGATGGGTAGTATTTGCATTGGTTTTGTAAATTTAGGCCCTATGAGGTGGTTAATCATTTCATTTGTTTCCCAGCAAACCCAGTCTCCAATGTTATTGGGGTTTACTGGTGGTTGCACTTTTTGCCTTAGTTCAATAGGGTCCTGTCTGGTATCAGAATCCAGAACAGTTTGTGTTTGCATTTGAGCTCCAGTAAGAAGCTGATATGGTGAAAAACCCGTGTTTTGAAAGTGGCCTGTTTCTGAGATGCATAAGTGCCAAAGCCAGGCTTCTAGTCCGGGATTTATTTTGCCCCATTCTCAAGGCTTGCTTCAACTGCTTATTAACATTTTCCACAAGACCCTGTGACTGTTGGTGGTATGGGGTTCCATAATGCCATTTAATGCCATATTTTTTGATTATGTTCTCAGAATCATGGACATTTTTAAAATGTGAGCCTTGCTCTGAATACATATGCATGGGAATTCTCCAATGAGGGAAGATTTCCCCAAGTTAGGGTATCCATAACAAACCTAGCCATAGCTGCTTGCACTGGAAAGGCTTCTACATACTGTGTAAAATGACCAATAATTAATTAAAAAAAAAACACTTGTTATTTTCGCTGGGAGGAAGTGGCCCCACAAAATCGATATACACTCTCTCCCATGGCTTTTGAGAATTTTCTTGCAGACTGGGAGTGGGAACTGGCTGCGCCTGCTTCAGTTGTTGGCAGGTTACATAGCAATTGACATATACAGTATTGTTACATCTGTCATCATGGAAGGCCAATTACATTTCTTTCTTAATATTCTATACATTGTTTTAATGCCCAGGTGTACATGCCAGGTGCCTATATGGCTAAATGAATCAGTTTCTGCCTGCAGGAGTTGTCATTTACTAAATAAGTAATTCTTGTTGTTTCTCAAATAGACCTTCCAACTCCCATTTCTGCAATTCTTGAAAGGCTTTACTGTCCAGGTGGTAGCCAGCCTCCTGTTCAGTCAGGCAGATCTCCATCATGGTTTGACTGGTGGTGAGGGGCAGTGGCATGGTGCATGCTGCTGTAGCTTTGCTATGTGATCTACGGCAGTGTTGCCAAAATACTGCTTGGAAGATATGCCTTTTCGCCTGTGCCCTTGAAACTGGGAATTCTTGGGCCTTGGGTTTGAGTGGTCACCTGCTTGAAAAATCACATCCCAGTCTGAAGTGAATGCATCAGGCTGTTGAGGATGCAAAGTGCAGGTATGTACTATGTAACTGCTGTCAGTAAAAATAACATTTGGCTTGTGCTTTAATTCTTCCTTTAATGCCAAAACCTCAGCATGCTGGGCAGATTTTGTGCAAACTGGTATTGCTTCTCTTCTAATAATAGAGCGATCTCCCTGTTGTGTCGTGTGACCTATAGTTATATGTATTTCTGATTTTCTTTTACCATGGATATACTGAACACTTCCATCTGAATATGCTATAATGCTGTCATTCAGTACATCTGCCCAGGAGATGTATTTTAAATTGGGGGGGGGGGGCTGTCTTTGTTATTAATGTGATGAGCATAGTGTTTCTTGCTTATAACAACGGTTATTTTTTCAGCATCTAATAGTACACTGAGGTGCAGGGTTCGAGCCTTGTTTGGGGCTACTGCTGAATTTTTAATCAGGGCTAGGGTGCCTGGGTCTTTGATATGTAATGAGATTTTTGGTACCTGCAATAGGTGTGGTGCTGACTTAAGTATAGTTAAAGCCACTTATACCGCCCTCGGCTATCCCGGGCAGTCTGTTATTTAGGGCATTTTTAGATTGCCATTTGCCAGTCCCATAGGTATGCTGTTAAAAAGCATTAGCTATAGCATATTAGGGCTGCCATCTATTTTGGGCAGATTTGTCAAAAGAGACACTGATTACCAACACTATTAGCGGGTGTTAAGTGTTAAACAGATGTCCCCTGTAGGTGTGAATGATACTGATTACACGGATTACTGTGTCAATTTTCACCCGGCTCGTCATTGTTATGTGGCTCTCTGCATCTCAGTCCGATGTCAGTCTGTTGCTCTGTTTCTTCATAAATTCCTGCAGTCCCAATCTCTTTTAAATGCCTGTGTGCTCCCACCTTCACCTCTGCGTCTCAGTCCAATGTCAGTCTGGTGCTCTGTTTCTTTGTAAATTCCAGCAGTCCCTATCTCTGTACCCTCTCTTCTATTTCGCCTGTCCAATCCAAGGCTCGGTCTTGTTTTAGTCAGCACTCCATTTCCCCCTTACTCCCCTTTCTGTACATTATCTCCTCTTACCCAGGTACAAGTAGATCAGAGCAAGCTTGACTCAGCCAGACATCTAGAGCACAGAGTCTGCTGCTACACCCGGACCAGGTCTGCTTGGACTTAATATCTTTCCTTTTGATAAATTGCTGTGGAAATTGCAGTGAAATATTGTAACTGAAGCACTGGCCAGGTACAGTAATACTGTTCAAGAGTGTAGCAGGTCCTCAGGTCCTCATTTCAAATGCAATGGTTACAGCGTCTGCTGTCTTTACTGGGCAAATGTAACTTACACGAACGTGCCTGTTCTAAGCGGCTTTAACTGTATTTGATGAAGGGTTAGTAATGGTTTAATGGGTTCTGAAAAGTGTACTTCTGTTTTTTAAAGTAATCCTGTATAGTAAGGGATTAAGTTATTTTGTTGTTGCAAAGTGGCAGAATAATTATCATGATTGGTATCAATAAGGATGTCTCTGGGCAGGGAAAGGTTGATTGGTATCAGTTTGTGATGCTGCAGCACTGCCTGCTGTAATCTCTGCAGAAGTTCCTCTTTTTCTCTATCATTTAAAATGTGTTAATGATTGATATAGTGGCTTTGTCATAGCAGCATAGTTTGAGATATGAATTCTTGCAAAGTTACATGATCCAAGTATACGCTGTAATTGTTTTATGGTGTGAGGTACTGTAATATTTTTCACTTTTTTAAGTAATCATTTGTGAGGCATATTTTTTGGTATATTATTTTGCCTAGATAATTTACTTTGTGTAGGCCTATCTGGCTCTTTTCCCAGTTAATCGTGTAGCCCTTTCATAAAGTCTATTTGCTACCTGTTGAAGGGTGGCAAAGTGTTTGTCTGGGGTATCATGACTAAAATAGATATCATCTATATACTCTCTTAAATGGGGAATGTCCTCTAAATCATTGATTATGATAGACTGGAATATATTTGGGGAATTCTTATACCCCTGTGGGAGGCGAGTGAAACAGTATTGTCTATAATTTACAGTAAATGCTTTTTTAAATTGGTCTTTGGGGTGTAAGGGTATGGAAAAGAATCCATTTGACATGTCAAGGACAGTTTTGTAAGTTTTTATTGGGAGTGACTCATTGCGGTAACATGTCAATATATTGACATGCTTAGTCTCGTGTGCTTATTTAATTGTCTATAGTTCACCACTAGGCAAATGGATCCATCTTTTTTGGGCACTGGCAAGACAGGAGAATTAGTAGAGGAGGTGCACTGCCTAATAATATTGTCTTTCAAAAATGTCTAAATTGTTTTCATTATCTCACCTTTATACTGTCCTTTAATGGGATATTGTTTTTGTCTGGGGTGTGCAGTACCATGTATTCTCAGTGGGGCATGTTTATAAATCCTGCATATGCTGGCCTAGTGGTTGATTGGATTAGCTGCTGAGTCTGAACTTTGTAGTTATGTGGCAGGTCTGATTGCAATGTGGGCTGGTCAGTGACAACATTTAACAGGGCTAGGTGTCTGGCATCTTGTGCTCCAATGACACCTTGTGCTGGAACATCTACTATTATTGCTGTTGCGGGGTGATTGTTGATTTTTACTGGGATCTCTTTTCCTGTCACTGCTAGCTGACCCATAATTGTATACAGTGTTTTTTGTTTATAGGCCCTAAAGTCAAATGGGTAGTTTCTAAGGGGCAGTACTATGTGCGTGGAACCTGAATCTATAAGCCAAATTTCCTCTACCTCTGCCTCGATCAGAACCCCAGTAGGGTCGACCCCTATCATGATTAAAGTCCTGGCCGGGGGGGAGGGGGAATGATACCCATACTGGCATTAATTTCGTGGCTGGGAGTTGGAATGGTTGGGTGGCTCTCCCAATGAGGAGTGCTGTGGGGGAAGTTATTGTGGGACAGTGACCTGAAAGGACTGCTGTTCCTCTGCTGGACTTGGTTCTCTGGTGTCTTTTTCTTTATGAATTGGCTACTTTTCTGGCTGATGTATTTTCTGACTGTGATGCATTAATTGCAATTTTTAATTGCCTCAGTCCATGGTAATTCTTATATACTTTGAAGGTTAAATAAGGTTTGAAGTGATGGATTTAAGTATGATCTTAAATCATGAACATCTAGATCCTGAATTTCATATTGTAAGTGATATAACCAAATACTGAAATCTTTGCTTGCTGTCAGGACTAGTCTATTGGTTTGCTGTATTATGCCTTCTGTTTGTAAAATATAAGTATGGTGGAGGCAGTATATAATAGATCTGCCTGTGTCATAATGGTCTTTGAAAAGTTTATATTTTACAGCATCCATGGTGTGTTTTAATGCTTCCAAAAATATCTTGTCCATATTCCTCAGAAAATGTTGTAAGTTGTGCTGCATGTTTATGGATGTTATTTAAGGTAACTCCTTTATGGAGGTGTAGTTGGTCTTTAAGTAATTTAACCAATTGTATTTTTTTGATTTGGCTGTTGATAGAAGGGGCTGCATAGATGGTGCCTGGAAGGGCTGAATGTGAAACTGTCCCTGTGAAGGCTGCATGGGAGGTTGTGTTTGGGAGAGTTGAATGGTTAATTGTCCCTGTGAAGACTGAGTGGTCATTGAATGGGGCACTGTTGTGTGCTGGTGGACAGGCAGTGGAGTGTGCATGGCAGGAGAGGGTTGGGTGGCCACCTGAGGTGGTGCTGTTTGTGTCTGGGCAGGCATTGGGACTTGCATGGTTTGTGAACTCTGGGCAGTCATTAAAGGTGGTGGTGTTTGTTGTTGGGCCAGTGTTGGACTGTGAATGGCCACAGGATACTGTTGTGAGTATTGTTGTGCTGGAGTGGAGGGAGTGAACCATGGAGGATGTTGAGTAAAAAATGGGTTGTTGAGGCTCAGGTGGTGTCAAGCCATGGATTTATGCCTGAAGTAGAGGGGTTGGTTGTTGGGTGTTTGCATTGGGTTGCCTTGATATGTTAGCGTTGCATTTTCAATTGTTATTCTTTGATTATCTTTAAATAAATATTCAATAAGTGTCATATGCAGTGCCAGGACTCGAGGCAAATATATTTAATTTCCATGTAAAAGGTCAAGAAATGCAACCCACCAAGCCTGATTTTGTTTAATGATGTTAGGTATTATAGGATCAAATCATATTTCTTGCATTAAGCGCTTCAGTCGGTAGCTTTGTATTTGTGCCAGATATAGTATTGTGTCTAATAAGATATTTGGCAAGGGGACTGTAGCAAAAACAAGAGTCATTGGTAAATAACAGGGACCTTGTGACAGGGTTGATGACTAGGAGTTTGAGTTGCCTGTTGTTGACATGTATAGTGGCTATAAGGGGAAGATGGGCTTTGATTAGAGGTTTGGTGAGCTGTTTTTGAGATGAATGGTTGGGGGTTCGGGGAGTTGGGAGGTCATCATATTCAGTGTCTGAACCTGAATCTGTGTTTGAGTTATCAAAGTCAGTGTCTGAGGGGCATTGAGGAATTTCAAATCTCTGTTGGGTCGACCTGTGGAGCTCCATCGGCCACCTTTTTAGCTAATTTTAATTTGAGTTTGCCTATTTTTTTAAGTCCCTGTATAACTGAGGCTATAAAAGAGTGTTGAGGGGTCTCATCCTCTGTGTGTTCCTGTTGTTCCTGTGCTATGTGTTCAATTTCATGGCTGGATGGCACACTTGATATTCTACATAATTTGGATCTGTGCCTGTTTCTGTGATGTTTAACCTCGGGTTCTAATTTTGGGGTTCCAGTATACATGTGGGGGCCACCATCTGAAGTGACAGGGCTGATTTCCGACCCCCTGGGTGACTCCTTTGGCCAGTCTCATGTACAAGGTTTTCACCTTGACCTTTGGAGACTGACAACTATTCCATATCTCCCATGAGGTCAGACAATTCTGGGTACAGTCTGGTTGGAGAAGCAATACATAAAGTAGGCAAAGGGAAATCTGTTTCCTGATCCATAAGTCTTCCTGCCACTGTCACTTTATTTCTTACTTGACTGACCAAGACTATTCAACCCTGATGAATAAATACCGTATGTTCATTATAGTCCACCGTACTATTGTGACCATGACTGGCCACCATAGGACAATGGACCTGGCCTGATTCTTCAAATATTCTTACCAGTATTTTAAAATCTCCTGCCTCCTTATGCCATGCACAGTTCAGAATTCTGAAATTAAGTGTCTTATTGGGATCTCTGTGGCACCATCCCAGGAATTTATGTATAAATTCTGGACAATTTAAATCTGTACAGTTAATTATATGATTGTAACCTTGGATGGTAATCGTAATTGTTCCCTGATGCCCGATGAAACAGAAGTCAGATTCAGGTTTAGTCCTTAATCTTGAACGTTCTAAGTCAAGGGCCTTAATTGCATTAAGCTTAGATGGGAAGCATCACCACTACTCATGCTTTAAAGAAATATTTTTACTTAATAACAAATTCAAAAATCACAGTAATTTTAGCAGTAATATGAGTAAAAATGCATTAATTCTCTGAACAGCAGTACAAGCAGAAAAATCTATGAATATCCCATTGCATGAAAATTAGTCGCAATAAAAGAATAAAAACAGAAATAAAAAAAGTATTATGCAAGCATTCTCTTTTACCCAGTTTTGAATGAATGGGTTGAGAGGCAAAACTCACCCAACCAGATGTCAAGCTTTGAGGTCCTAAATCAAGGATGACTGTGTCCTTCTGCCTCGTCTTACCTGGGCTGCTTTTCATGCTGATTTTTATAGTGTGTCGAGGCAATCAATTGGGCTGGCACTTCTGTAGTTTCTATTTTATGGGTTGGATTTAAAGCAATAGTCTTCTGTGTTAGAAAGTAGTTTTATATGCCAGAAAACCACCCGTTATTAACTTTCGGTATTAGAAAGCTGTCAATAACTTGAAGTATCTGATTAAAAGGGAGCTTCTTAAGTAAAGATATGGGCTGTTACTAACAATTTGACATCTTGCTACAGCGTGTAGTATGACCATCAATTATGACTGGAATTTTCAGCCAAATACAAAAATAATTTTATTTTTACCAATAGCACACACTTATCTAAGGTAGTAACTTATTTTGTAGTAATTCAGAGATATGGGGCTTCACATAGTCATCTGATTGTCTCACTGAGACATCTGATTGAGTGGTAGTTTAAATATTATACAAGAAGGACAGGCATATGATTCCTACTGTAAAGTATCTATGTAAAGCATTTAATACTTATTAAAAAAAGAGTCCACATTCAGTTATAAACTTTCACACAAGTTAATAGGTAGTCCAATTAGCCTTGAATATGATTCAGGCTTACAAAAAAAGAAACAAATCTGAGAATGTATATATTCAAACCCTTGGTTATGAGACATGTTCTGTTTTAGTCTATTTGCAAGAGGAAGTTGACCTTTTATGAACATAATACTGAAAGTGTTTGTTCAGACACTCAGCTACAAAATATATATTTTTCAATTTATTTAAGAGGAAGTTGACTTTGCAGTTAGGCTAGTTAAAAGAAAAGGGTCTCTGCATTTACTGTAACATGAAACAAATGTTCTTTTTTTAATGTATACTCAGTAATTATGTTAACAAGTATTAGTAAAAATACAGAACCAAAGTCCTACTAATAAATATTGAAATTCAACCTATGACTATAAGTAAATTTAATCATTAATAAAATATATGTCCGAGTATTTAGTCTAACTGTAATTATATCCTGGCAAGGAAGGTTGAAACCCCAAGTTACAAGGTATTAATGCTAAAAACTGTTTACTACGTTTTACAACATGCTGAGCAAAGAGTGACTTTATGTGACAAATTGCTCAAAATTCATTTATGGTGTCCTGCAGAGGGTCCCTTGGTGGGATGTCTAGGATAGCCCATCTAGCCATTATCACTTCAAGCTCCTCGTTGGTTTGGAGTGGTGGGGTGAGCAGGCCCACTGAGGGCCGATTTGGAGCACAGACTGAGCAGGTGAGAGGGGAACTCTCAACTCCAAGAGATGTAACCAGTGGAGTGCCACTAGGCTCGATACTTGATTCAGTGTTTAATATATTTTTTGCAGACATCTCATATGGCATTAAGAACAAGGTCAGCCTTTTAGAAGATGACACGAAGATTAGGGCAGTGGTGAATGATGCAGAGGTGTGGCAAGGACTGCAGGGGGATCTGGCTGAACTTGAGCAGTGGTCAGAAATATGGCAGCTGGGTTTAATGCAAAGTAGTGCAAAGTCATGCACTTGGGAGCAAGGACCCCATGGAATGGTTACTGGTTGGGGGATACAGTTGTCCACTACAGAGAAGGAAAAAGATCTGGGGGTGCTCATAACAAGGAAATTGAACCACTCAGCACAGTGTAGGAATGCAGCAGCCAAAGCTAACAAGATGATTAGGTGTATAACAAGAGGAATCACCTTCAGGTGAAGAGAGGTCATCTTGCCACTGTACAGATCGCTAGTGAGACCACACCTGGAGTACTGCATGCAGTACTGGCACCCCTAATTGATGAAAGATGTCAAATTGCTAGAAGGTGTTCAATGTAGCGCAACCAAGATGATCCTTATCTTGGAGGACAAACCCTATGATTAGAGACTGAGGGTTCTCAGCATGTACTACCTGGAGGATCAGAGGGATGATAGAAACCTTCAAATATATGAAGAGCATAATTAAGTTTGGCACAAATTACATTCTTTAGCAGAGGAAGGGGAGTGACACTAGGGGGCACAGTCTGAAGCTGAAGGTAGGTAGATTCAGGAGGCAAATGAGAAGGCAATACCTTACGGAAAGAGTGGTGACAGGGAGGAATGCTCTGCCCGAGGAGGTAGTGGCCTTAGCATCGGTAGGCGGTTTTAAGATGTGATGGGACAAGGTCAAAGGAAAGTTTACAAAGAGGGCAAAGGAGGAGGGGGCATCAGCAAGCAGAAGCATGACTTCAAAGGAACAGGTAGGGGAGGGAGGGGCAGCTGCAGTATAACGGTCTGCTAGCTGCACACTCAAGCAGACTTGATAGACTGTATGGCCTGTATCTGCTGGAATTTTTTATATATTCATATGCTAGTATGTCAGTTCTAGCTGGGGGGGAATGGGGCCTTCTCTCCACCAGCCAGACATGCAGCACAGCACTCTTGTGGCAGATTTTATCACATATGGGACAGGCTAACCCCACAAACAGCTGTTGATTGATTAGTTTATTTATTTATTTATTTACTTGCTTATAGTATTATATTTTATTTATTTAGTTTTTATGAACCTGGAAATTAGGACTAGACAATAATTCAAATTTTCAGGCTCATCTCTGTGGGAGGAATACAGATGCAAACCTGTACAATTGAATCAACTTAAGCTGTTGATGAGTGAATGAATTGAGTTGTGCCCAATGATTACAGGAGCTGGTGCCAGGTATATTCATGCACCCAAACCATGGCTAGTGGAGTACCAGAAAAATTAAAAGGGTGGGATAACTGCCTCTGGCTGCAACAATAATGAACTGATCATGAAATGAGACAGGCTGGACCATTTCACAATAAAAATGACATTTTTGCAAAACTAGGAGGATATTTTCTTAGAAGCCTATGTATGTGGTATCCCCCCATAATCTTCAAAGCAGACTTGCTTGCCTGATGATGTCCCATGTGTGCTATCATTTAACTGCTGTCCCACCCACACCTCTGCTTTATTCCAGTGCTGGCTGGACTGCAGCCACTGGTCCTAGTTCCTGCAGAAATGTGAGTGATTGCTGTAAAGGATGCAATTGAGCAATCAGGCTTGGCATCCCTTGATTCAGTCTTTGCATGCTCCTTCTGCCCATATGGCAGGAGACAAAAGAAAAGAATTGAACTGTTGGACCCTCAATTCATCTCCTGCTGCAGCAGAGGGAGGAGATGAAAGGACTCAGTCAGACTGTTGAGCCCTCAGTTCAGGTCCTGCTAACACCACTGACTACCCATTTTAACAAATCATGGGAGGATGATGTGGTACCTGAGGACTGGAGGAGGACAGATGCGATTCCCCTTCACAAAAGTGGGAGCAAGACAGAGGCAGGAAACTACAGACCTGTCAGTTTGACTTCAGTGGTAGGGAAAATGATGGAATCACTTCTGAAGAAAAGAATTGTAGAGTACCTAGATGCCAGTGGGGCACATGACCCAAGGCAGTATGGATTCACAGTGAGAAGGTCATGTCAGACAAATCTAATAGATTTCTTTGACTGAGTAACCAACGTAGTAGACCAGGGAGGGGTTGTGGACATGGTATACCTTGGCTTTAGAAGGCATTTGACACAGTCCCACACAAAAGATTAATAAACTAATAGCTAGCCTGGGAATGGGTCCCAGGGTGGTAGCCTAGGTAAAACATTGGCTGGACAACAGAACACAGATGGTAATAGTAAATGAAGTCCACTCTGAAGAAAGGTGGGTTACTAGTGGGGTACTGCAGGGTTCAGTACTGGGTCCAGTCCTTTTTAATGTCTTTATAAGTGACATTGCAGAAGGACTCGAAGGAAAAGTATGGCTCTTTGCAGATGACACAAAGATCTGCAACAGGGTTGATACACAAGGTGGGGTTGAAAGGATAAGAAGGGACTTGGCAAGGTTGGAGGAATAGTCAAATGTATGGCAGCTTAGATTCAACACAAAGAAGTGCAAAGTAATGCATCTGGGAAACAAAAACCATGGGGAAGAGAACACAATGGGGGTGAGATACTGACAACAGAAATGGAGAGGTACCTGAGTGTAGTTATATCAGATGACCTAAAGGTGGACAAGCAATGTGAGAAGGCAGTAAGGAGGGCTGGGGGGATACTGGGATGTATAGGGAGAGGCAACACCAGTAGAAAACAGGAAGTTGTTATCCCTTTGTACAGACAGTTGGTGAGACCACATCTGGAGTACTGCGTGCAGTTCTGGATACCCTGTCTCAGCAAAGACAGACAGGGTGGAGGCTGTCCAGAGGAGAGCAACCAAAATGGTGCAGGGTCTTCACCAGAAGACATGCAAAGAGAGGCTAAATGGGATTAATATGTATACCCCTCGAGGAAAGGAGGGAGAGGTGTGGACATGATAGAAACTTTCAAGTACCTCAAAGGAATCAGCAAAGTCCAAGAGGGTAGCATCTTTCTTTCAGAAAAAGAGATGTACATGAACAAAGAGGCACAATTTGAAGAAAGAAAGGGGACGGCTCAGAGGTAATGTGAGGAAGTATTTTTTCATGGAGAGGGTTGTGGATGCATGGAACAGCCTTCATGAGGAGGTTGTGGAGGCAAAAACAGTGTGGGAATTCAAGAATGCATGGGACAGGCATAAGGCAATTCTAGTGGGGGGTAGGGGGAAGTAGGCTGTTGGTTAACTAGGATCTGCAGCTTATCCATTAGGTAGGTAAATGGGCAGACTAGGTGGGCCAAGCAGTCCTCATCTGCTGTCAAATTCTATGTTTCTATGTTTGTGCTGCCAGGGAGAAAGAAGAAGGCACGCTGTAACAAAACAGTCATGCCCGAAATTCAGCCCATTCACCCTTACCCATCCCAGAGCCAAATGTTGGGAAGGAGGTGAAATTAAAAAAGTGAATAATCAGGCTGCACTGGTCTTTATTTCTGCTGCAGAGGATGGCAGGGTCACACAATCAGATCAGATTATGCCCTTAATACTAATCCCAAGCTTGCTGATCTAGACTTCTGTGGTTGCACCCATATCCAACTAACAGAACCTTTTCAAATAATACAGAAAGGGCCCAGCATGAATGTGGTTGTGTTAGTGTGCCGGGCAGGGCCATATTCAAAGGCACTCAGAGTGCCCCCCAAACCCAGGTGCTCCAAGGCACTAAACAACATTAATGGTCACCCCATTCTAATATACTCAAACACATACAGTGGGCCATTACTAGAGTAAAGAGATCACATCTGATCTTGTTTGCTCAGGAAATGGGGTGAGCATTACAGTTGGGAACCCCCAAGGAGGACTCCATCTCTGATTTGACAAGACTCAGGACAGCCAGTTTTCCTTTTGTTGCTCAGGGGATGGGGATAGGGAGTTAGAGTTGGAAACTCTAACACCGCATTTTCCAAATTTTGTAATTTTAATGTGAACCCCATCTAAGGCAATAATGCAGTTTTTTCCAATGAATATTTAATAAATGTTTTATATTGTCCTGTATATATCTGCCCTGAATAAAACCAGTTGGGTGACAGTTTATCAGCTTCTGGATGTGGCGCTGAAGCCTGTCTCCTATAACCCCTGTGAAGATCGTAAGATCTGTGTTCAATGAGGAAAGTGGGCAGAATGAGCCACAATAGCCTAGAGGTTAGAGTATCATGCTGTGAAAGAGCCTGGTACATCCAGCAAACCTGGGTTTGATTCCCACAGTCTCCACTTGCATACTGTGTGACTCTGAACGAGTCACTTAACCTCCCCAGTGCTCCCAGGTCACCCCTGAAAACAGGCACTTGTACCTAGTGGGCCATACCCGGTTAGAAAAGACTAAAATAAAAACAATCTTCTGAATATTTTTCCAGATTTTAACATTATATATACTGATGACAGAAGCATCTGCTTTTGCTAATTGAAAACCACAAATTTAACTGCCAGCATATGAGGTAACACCAGATTCTCAAATGCTTTATAAAACCTGCCAGGTATCCTTCTGAGACCAGTGATTTACCATTTTGCAGAGTTTTAATTGTTGCTCTTATTTCTTGGGAAGTTAATTGGGGCATTTAGCACTTCTCTGTCTTGGTCTCCCAGTGAAGGTAACCCGAGCCTATTTAGGTAAGTGCCTATGGCCTGGTTCTGGTCTGCAGTCCTTTCTGCTTTGTATAAGACTGACAATATTTTGTGAATGCCCTTTGAATCTCCACTTGGTTAGTTACTGTTTTGTCTTTCCCTGGGGTTTAATTTTAATACTGCTCTAGATGTAGTTTTTTTTCTTGAGCTCTCCTGCCAGGAAATGGACAACTGTGTTGCCAAGTTCATGACATTTTCTCTCAAGTAGCTCAGGGCTCCCCTCAATTTTATTCTCCAGCAATCTTGATGGATCTTGTTAGCTCTGACCTCTCTCTATCTAACCATATCATGACTTCATCCAGAGCCAACTTATGTTCAGTAGAGATGCAGCGAAGTAAAATTCTGCCTGCAAAGTGGTTGTGAAGCGGTCACTTCGCATTAGTATTTTGCTACACAAAGTGCCCATTTTAAACCCTCACTTCTCCACTTCACATTGTCATTAAGACTTTGCGTTGTGCACTCCACCTTATTCTGCTTTAAGGCAGAGTGAGAATTCACAGGCAGCCCACACACATCACATTGCTTACACAGTGTAGGACACATGCTTCAGGCAAGCAGACAGGCAGGAGGTTATAGGCAAAAACATTCTCCAACGTGGGCTGGCTTACACATTTTGCACGGGGTGTGACAAATGGCTCTGCTCTGCGAATGGCCGGGGGTGGGATGTGGACATGTGATGAAGAGGGGTGCACAGGTGACAAGTCCACAAATGAAGTCATTTTCCTCATTTTACACACAGGGGTTGATGTACCACTTGCACTAGACATACTGCATTGACCACCACCACCACCACCGCTACTCTGACCACCATTTGACAAGATTTCTAAATCACAATCCTCCACCTCAACATGCCTATAGTAATCCTCTGGTGTTGTTTCATTGCTACTGCAGACATTCCTACTTGATCTTACTCTAATGGAAGAGGATAACATGCTGGTGAGGTTGATGAGGGTGAATACCCCACTATGGCATTAGCTGCCATGTGATGCCGGGTCCACAGTGTCATGTGCCTGTTCTTAAGATGTGTATGCTGGCCCCCCCATGCCCAGATGACTTCTCTTTTTACCTCGACTCACACATGCATAGCAAAGCTGGTAGATTGCAACTGACTCATCATTTGCATGTCGGACAAAAAAAAATCCCATACAAGGGATTATGATCCCTCACTTTTAACATGTCCCTGATGCTGCTTATTGGACTCCGTTTTTTTGACTCCTTAAAATGGGGGGTGTGCAACATGATTTTTCAGGCTGAACACACTTGGACTCCAACTGACCACCATGATTACATACGATTATTACTGGGTCATCATCATTAACATTAACAAGAACCACTAAATTACAACTTTTTTGAAGAGGGGGGATTTAATGCCCAGACACAGTCACCTTGACTTTCTTTTTCTCTAGTTCCCAAAAGGGATCACTGACATCATTATCATATTCATCAACATCATCCACACCCACATTTTCAGCTTGGATGCTGTTTTGTGGAGAACATGCTCCAAGCACAACAACATCATCATCATCATCATCACCCGATATTTTTGCACCACACTTTGAATCATTGGATGGCAAAGGCATGACCTCAACAGCATTGGAAGAAATGTGACATTGTGAGTTATTGTTGCCAGGATCAGAATCATGTTCAGCTACCATTAGGGTGTTAATGGGGAGTATGACATCACCTACACTGTCCATCTCAGCTTTAGACTCAACTATATTTTTTGAAATGGTTAACTGGTCAGAAGTGGAACTTGAGGCAGCAATACTCATGCCAGCAGAAACTGCACTAACACCACCAGCTGGGACAACATCATCTCCTCCAGCTATGAGAGAAGCTACCGATTACATTGTAAAAAACATTGATGGAGAAATCCCTTTACTGACATTAGCTAAGCACTTCTGCATACTACCACACCCATGGACAATCTTGCCACTGGCAGCAGTACCATGGCCAGAAACAGCTTTACTTGCACATCTCTTTTCAGGCATTTTGGGGATCACCAAGAAAATGGTAAACACATTTAGATTTCTGAACTTTCAGTCTGGGCTGGAGGATGTGAAGTCAAAAAAAAACAGCAACTGTGGCCTGCAGATGGAGATTGGGCACTAAACAGATGCAAAAGCACAGACAGATTAAGACTGCACTGCACAGTCAAGAAAAGATGCAGACACAAAGTCACAACAACACCTTAACCAGTGCTCACAAGTCACAATCCAATCTGGAAAAGAATACCTTTTGCCGGTTTTGGGGGGAGGGATGCAGTGCACTGCAGTAACAGTCCAAAACCAAGATACCATAAAGCAGTATAAAACCATGAAGGTATGGTGGATAGCCGGTTCACACTGCTGCAATTACTCTGTGGCTCAATAAAATGTGTCTGATTTGATGGCACGCGTCTCACACACACACACACACACACACACACACACACACACACACACACACAACACATATATGCATACAAGTAATGCTAAGCAAATTGAAAACTTCAGTAATATAACCAAATCCTTTAAACAAACTGAAATTATGTACTGCTGCACCACAACAATCAGCAAAAAAAAATAAAGAATTGCTGAACATATTACTGTATACATTAACACAGTTATACTAGAAAAATATAACCGAAACAGAAAGACTGCCTTTTTCTCCCAGTTAACCTACCTCCACCACAGATACGCCCCTCCCCCAAAGCACACTTCAAGTGTCGGTCAGTACACAGACAGAATGTTCTAAATTAACATTTAAAATCCACACACAAACAATAAACACTCAATGATATGAGCACAGGAGGGTTTCCTACAACCGATGTACTAAATTTTGAGCAAAAACAATTGCTCAAAAAGGCTTTTTTTAACAGCGTTTAGAGGATTTGAATTGCAGAGCTCTGAGAGTAAAATGTCTTCAGCTACCACTACGCACACACTGCACAGAACTGAGGCTATGCAAAACAATCTAGAGCCCATGTGACCTGCAATCCTATGAATCACTGCAAAATTCGCCTTGGAGCTCAATGACAAGGCAACGTGATGCAAAGTACATCGATTCCTTTGTACTTTGCATTAAAATTGGTGCAGAAGTGATTGGGGGGAAGGCAGAGTAACACAAAGTAATTGTTATCAATGGACTTTGTGTTCCTCTTTATGATGCAAAGTATTTCACTTCGCATTGCGGGTTACTTCTCGGATTACGCAGTACTCCAGGAATTGCTTTGCGGAACGAATTGTGGCCACTTCACCCACCTCTAATATTCAGACTCTAGGTCTTTGATATGTCATTCTAGAGAAAGCTGTCAAGGAATTCTGTCTTTCTTTTGCTGTAACACATTTGAAATTATAGAACCCCTAAGTGTGGTTTAAGCACATCCAAGTAAAGGGGGGCAGTGCTGTCTACTTGTAGGTTGTTATCTATGAAATGCTCGACTATGTCAGTAACTAGCTGTTTAAATTCTTCAGTGTTTAATATGCTGACTTTAGGTCTCCAGGCTGTTGTTCTGGTGGTCCGTAGGCTGAGCGACTCAGTATTTGTGTGTGACCCGAGGCTGTCATATTACCAGGGGTGCATCTATGCACTGCATGTGCCCATTGAGTTGTGATAAAGAAGTTAGCTATTCTAGAGTACTGAATGTGTAGAGGGGAGAAAAATAAATAACCTCATACTCCTGGGTTAGTGAAATTTCAAAATATCACGTAGGCCCAACTCTGATATAAGTCTAACCAACATTTTAGTCACTCCATATGGGCCAGACTGGTGAGGACCAAACTTGTCCATAGCAAGATCGAGAATTATTTTAAAGCCTACCCCTATAGTCACTAATAGTATTATGCTTTCTATTGATTGACAGTTTTTGTCATTACAAAGTTATGAATAAATATCCACAATCAGTTAAAAAAAGTTACAATTCCATTTGTATTGTATTATATATATATATATATATATATATATATATACATATATACACATATACATACATACACACACACACACACACATATATACATACATACACACACACACACACACACACACACACACACACACACACACACTTTTAACAATTCCTGTCTTATACATATAGTAATTTCAGTTGGTCAACATTTATATATCATCACTATACATAACATGCAAAAACAACAAAGTGTCTGGTTTTGTATTCATCCATAATTTACAATATGTATTGTTTTATTATCGACACTCCTTAAAAATGAGATCACTGGTTCCAATATTATTTTGGAATAAGAACACATTAAATACATTGTCATGTCATAGAGTGTTGTGTTTAAAGAAGCTATTATGTCTCCCAAAATGTTATGTCTCTATTTATTATATAAGGGACAAATAATTACTTGGTGAACTATATTATCTTCTCCCTTTTTACATTTGCAAATTACGTTAGTCTTTTTGTTATGGAACCAATATATCAGCCTTTGGCTCTCATAATAATTGCATCTGAACATAGTAAAGAGATTTCTACTCTGAGGATTGTCAATCAGATTTATTTAATTTCATTCTTTATTTCAGAAAAACTTTGAGCTAATATAGCTCTTTTTCAAAAGTGTCTCTGTCAAATACAATCAGACAATACAATAATACAAAACATTTACAATCACAAGTAATCTTATATAAGAACATTTGTAATGCATTAGTTTTAAAAGCATTTAAATAGCTCAAATGACAGATCCCAGGTGGAAGTGAACTCCAAACCTTGGCTGCTCTCATTGAGAAAGACCTTTGTCCTAAGTTTGTTCTACAGTATGGTACTTGAAGTTTCTCACATGCCATGTTCTTAGTTGAGAACCTATTAGAGACATAGTTGAAGAGCTTTTGAACTCCAGGAGTACAGCACAGAAAGGACTCTTTACACACTGTTGTTGGCGGTTGCTGTGTTGCACCTTGCAGTACAGCAGCTCGCCTGTTGGTGGCCAACATTTGAGCCATTTGTTTCAGGCTCAACATTCAGCAGCACATCCCAGGCTGAATATCAAGATGTGTCACATATGCATTGTCACCCCCCTGGGGATGCACTGCATATATAATCTTTGCACCCCTGCACATCGGGAGTTGCTCTATGCAATTCCCTCTGTTGAATATTGCCATGGGGCACATTTCTGTGGTTGTGCTGATGCAACTCCGTTGTGCCAGGCACAACCCCTTTGAATATGTAGCCCCAAGTGTGTAAATAACAAGTGACTACCCCGTTTATGGTTTACGGTAAATCTACAGGCATTATTTACAGAAACATTTATTTTTTTTAAGGGCAGTATTGCAGGCTGCGGAAAAACTATTAGTCCATAGTCAACAATAGAAAAAAAATCAAACTGCTGACTAATATTTTAACCTCTGAAGTAAAATGATTCCTGTTTTGGCAAAAAAAACAATAAGGTAATTGATAAGTTTAACAACATAATCAACATGGCATGTGAAGGACAACAGTGGTTCTAGAAAAAAAACTGAAGTATTTAAATGATTGCACCTGCTCAATACAATCACCGCTAGGGGTCATATAGTCAAAGCTGAACATTTTCCTAGATTATGTCAAGCTAAGTCAAGTTTATTGCAGAAATTACTCATTCACAAGGAGGTTCAGAACATAAATCAGTAACATACACATAAATCAACAACATATACAGAGATCATAAATCAGTAACATATACAGAGAGACGGCAGGGAATAGTACAGTCTTGGAACATAATTAACACACAGTGCCAAAAACAATTTATACATTACATATGCAACATAAACAATATAAATAATATATACAATATTTACAAAGTAACATTATAAATTATCTAGTATACTAGGAGGCTGCCAGACTCAGAATTTGAACACAAAACCCTAGCGAATAGAAGAGGACATGGGAATACAAAAGGGATCAAGGTGCGATATAAGAGGAAAGCTGGGGGTGGGGAGGGTGAGGGAAAAGAATGAGACAATGGCCAAAAGGCATAAGTCAAGGTTTAGGCCTAGCGGCAACTGCATATATCTTTTATGTTTCTTGCTGCTAATGTTTTAAAGAAATTAACAGAAACAAGGCTGGAAAGTTTAAGGACAGTCTGCAGTTTGTTCCAGGCTGCAGGGAGGGCATAGAAGATTGCACGCTTACCAAAGGAGGTACGAATCATAGGAACATCAAGGAGGATAAAGTCAGACTTCCTAAGGGAGTATGAGCAATGGGAGGCGTGGATTAGTGAGGATATATATCCTGGGAGCTTATTCAGCAGAACTTTAAGCATCCAGGTTCCAGAATGAATCAAACGTCTGATTGATACTCCCAAATAATATAGTCTTGGTATTGTTTGCATTAATAACCAGGCCATTTTGTTTAAACCATTCCCAAATTAACTTAAAATCAAATTGCAAACATTTCTGCATATTAATAACATTTTCCACAGAAGTAAAAAAGGATGGCATCATCAGCATAAAAAATTGTATGGGAGTATTTAGGGATATTAGACACTGTATTTATAAAAATACTAAACAATAAGGGTCCTAAAACTGACCTCTGTGAGACTCGTATATCCATGGGCAAAATAGAAGAAAAGAGAGGAGGGAGAGGGCGATATGATCGAGACATAAATACCTGACAGGGAGGAACAAGGTGCAGAAAGACAATTTTTCACAGAAAAATATGCTTCATAGCTGGTCCGGTGGTGCAGAAGGCTGAGGCGCTGGACGTCTCACCTCGCAGCACACCGGCAACCCGGGTTCAGGAGGCGAGCTTGGATACGGGGGGGGGCAGGTGGAGCTGGATGGAGCAGCTGTCAGGCAGTTCTCCTCTCCGGGGAGGTGAGGTGGCATCCCTCACTCATGGCTACTCCCTGGTGGAGGCTGAGGAGTTGCGCAAGCAGGATGCCAGGTGATAGACCAATGAGGTGAGCGGAGGAGGGCCATTACCAGGGCTGTAAGGCGCATGCATGCCTCCACACACATACGTCCTTCTCCTGGGGTCCTCAGGTAAAAATGGGGAGAAAACAGAAAAAAACAGGGGGCTGGATGGCGACCACTCTCTCCCATGCGCACCGCTCCTGGACTGGGCAAGGTAAGCCCCGTAATTCTGAGGAGAGACGGAGCCAGGGAGTCGGTCAAGGGGATCCTTACAGGGAGGAGAATAAAGAAGGATGTGGAAAAAAATATATATATATATATATATATATATATATATATATATATATATGCTTCATGACTAGGGGAAATAAGATGAAACTGGAGGGAAGGAGCTTCAAGGGGAACATGAGGAAATACTTCTTCACGGGGAGGGTAGTTGACAAATGGAATGCCCTGCCAGAACGGGTGGTGGGGGCAGAAATGATTACAGGATTTAAGAATGCATGGGATAGGCATCAGATGATCCTGGTAGTCGGGGGAAGGACACAACATAGTCCTAGGGAAGCATGAAGAAGCACAGTTATGTGCACAAATGGGGTATCACAAGTCATAAGAGGGAGGTAATAATCCCTCTTTACAAGACAATGGTTAGGCCCCATCTGGAGTACTGCGTGCAGTACTGGAGGCCACACCTTCACAAGGACATTAACCAAATTAACGCAGTCCAGAGAAGGGCAACCAAAATGGTGCAGGGACTGCATCAGAAGAAATATGAGGACAGATCAATATGTATACCCTTGAGCAAAGGAGGGAAAGAGGTGATATGATGGGAACATTCAAACACCTTAAGGGCATTAACAAGGTGAAAGAGTCTAACATGTCTAAATATAAGAAAAATAGCAGGACAAGAGGACACAGCATGAGATTAGAGGAAGGCCCGATTAAGGGGGAATGTGAGGAAATTATTTTTCACAGAAAGAGTGGTGTATGCATGGAACGGCCTACCTCAGGAAGTGATGGCTATGAATACAGTGCAGGGCTTCAAACAGGCATGGGATAGGCATAAGGGAGCAATACAGATGAGTATGAATAGATAGGCCACTGACAGAGCCAAGGCCGATGACACATTTATAAGGTAGAAAAAGAAATGGGCAGACTGGATGGGCCTTGCGATCCTCATCTGCCATCAACCTCTATGTTTCTATGTAAATAGGCAGACTTGGTGGGCTGTAGGCCCTAATCTGCCATCAATATCTACTGTATGTATCTATGTATCTATGATTAGTCAAATAGTCAGAGAACCATACCACTGCATCAACTGATAGGTCCATCTCCCCTAGTTTTTTTTTGCTAACAATCTACAAACAACAAGATCAAAGGCCTTTGATAAATCAAGAAAAGCTGCTCCAACATTCTCACCCCTGTCCAAGGCTCTCCGCAGATCCTCAGTTAACTCAATCACAGCAGTAGTAGTATTATGCAATTTCTGAAAGCCATGCTCTTAGTCCTTCCTTCACTATCTCTCTCCTCCACTCACACTCTGCTACCAGTCCCATCCCATCCATGGCCCTCTCTCCTTCTCCTGCCTTGCATTATTAGTGCACTTATGTTACACGTGATTATGTTGCTGCATATACTGTGCCATAATATCTGTTCATTTATTATCCTACATGTCAAACAGCAGTATCTGAATTGCCTGTTTATTATCTTCGTTAACACTGTTCTGACTTGTATAATTTAACTACTGTATTCCTGTTTTGTCATGATGTGGAACCTTAGTTAACTAGCTTCCAGCTCAAAGGCTGTAATCCAAGATTTCAATCAATAAATAAATAAATAAATAAATAAATGCTGTTCCTTGGTAATTAAACCATAATTGGAACTGTAGTTCTGCAGTTGGTCACTGAAGACCCTCTCAAGAGCCTTGGACAGGGGGTACAGCATAGAAATGGTCCCATAGTTCGACACAGCGGAATGGTTGCGAGACTTAAAAACTGGCATAACATCAGCCTGTTTACACATGTCAGGGAGTACTAAAAGCTGCAGTGAAACATTAAACAGTTTTTGTACAGATATTACTAACTCAACAGTAGTAGAGTTGTAGAGAATATAAAACTCTGCCCCGGAATGCTCATGGAATGACCATTCTGGTTCTATGGAATTTCATGGAATTTTTACGAACATTCCATGGCATTATGATAAATTTTAAATTTCAGTTATTTCACCGTAATTTTAAAAGTACACATCCAAATAACACCACATTCACAACCTAAACAGTAGCCAATGACTTACAAAAGTGTACCTACTTTCAGAGGTGTAGGCCAAAAATGGGCAGAGTTTTGGGTGACCAAACATTTTATTTATTTATTTATGAGTTTAACTAGTAAGGCATACTGAGCAGTGTTGCTCGATTCCAGATGCGACCTTGGGGTCAAGACCCAAGACAATAGTACAAAACACTAGGTACAGAGTTAACAACACAATGAATGGACATTAGCCGTACAGACAATCAGCAGATAGATACAGACAGTCGGTAGATCTATACTGGAACATTTTAGATGGTTACATCTGAGCACAGAAACACAATTTTAATACATAATTTGGTATTAGCTATAGCAAGAGCAGCTGGAGGAGAAGTGGGCACTGAGTAGGCGATTGCGAGGGCAGGGGTTGGGTGAGTCATATCAGCTGGCAGGGCATTCCATAACTGTGGGATGTGGTAATTGAAAGTGGCCTGACCTTTGGTTGTGCACATAAAGGGGACGTGGAGTAGCCTAGGGTCAGTGCTTCTGAGGGAGTAAGCGGGGGTTGTTAGGAGAGGTAGAGGTCAGGTAGGGGGGTAGGAAATTGGACCAAAATTTGGCTGCGAACCTAGCACTGTGGGTTAATCTTTGGTCTTGGAGGGACAGCAGGGCTAGGGAGCTATATAAGGTGCAGTGGTGGGTTGTTCGTGGACAGTCGAGGATAAACTGACAAAAAGAGTGGAAAAGGGTGCCAAGGCTGGCCAAGGTGGAGGAGGGAGCGATAGTATAGACTATATCGCCATAGTCAAGTACTGGGAGGATCATCTTTGGACAATAGCATTCCTAGCAGGAGAAGGGAGGCAGTTTTTGTTCCTGTATAGGGCACCGAGTTTAGAGAGAAGTTTCTTGTGTGTGGAGTCAATATGTGTGACGAAATCGAGGTGTCGGTCGAGCCAGATGCCTAAATATCTGAAGCTGGTACATTGTTCCAGTAGGGACCCGTCCAGGGTTTTGAAGTGGGGCAGGGGACTTGGCAGGAGAGTCTTTGCTGTGAGCCAAAGGTTAGCAGCATTTAATCAACATATAAGTTTCAGTTATTTTGAGATCATTTTAAAATGTCTTATTTAAATTTCTCCACAATGTCAGGATTTAGAGAAGCATCCAACATGGGCATATGCACCATGTTTTAAGTCTCAAACTTCAGTGGAAGCTGAATTTTAGGTAGCCAAATATTTTGCCAAAATTTAGATTTCTGTAATTTTAGTATCATTTTGATAGTATTCATTGAAATGTTATAATAACAATTTGACAGGTATAAAGGTTATCACTACATTTGTATATATGTATATAGTTTCAGATTTCTAGCTTCAAATGAGACTGAGAACGTGCCAAACGTGTTGCCAAAATTTAAGTTTCAGTTATCCCACTCTAATTGTAAAACACATCCAAATTTAACCAGAGTTTAAACATTTAAACTACTATACCACGTGGTCATTTCTGGAAAGGTCCATATTTGCAGCTTTAAATGGGATTAAATTAAAAGCAGTCAAACTTTCACAACATTTAAAAATAAAAATTTTGTAAGAATGTAAACTACACATTTATAAACCCCTGAAACTTTTAAACTAGAGAATGCAATACAATTAAATTTGGCAGGGTCTTAGACTTTGCAAGGACACAGTGGGTCCAATTCACAAAAGGTGCTTAGATCAGTGCAAACTGTGGCAAAGAGCAACTTGTGCCAAAGCTCAGTATGCTAGGGACCCTGCACCAGATTCGGGAACAGATTGGTCCCGGCACCTAAGTACCCACACTTGAGGTAACCTCTCCCATGTGCCACATGCCTGGTACATGGGAGGGATTTGCTGCAACCTCCAGCGGACATGGCAGGCATCCTTGCCTCCATCCCTAGTGGCCTAGCAGTCCCGCCCCCCCACCCTGGTTATGCAGTTATTATGATTAATTATATATTTATCTCTGGTGGTCTAGCACCCCCCCTGCATATGCTGTTATGTGTAATAATAGAGATCCCTGGTAGTATAATGGTCCTTCCCCCTGCCCCGAATATGCCTGTTATATAGTGTTATAATATAATAATCCCTGGTGGTCTAGAGGTCCCTTCCCCACCCCGATATGGCCGGTATTGTGTATTTGGAAATTACTGTACCCTGGTGGTCTGGTGGTCCCACTTCCCCACCCTGGTATGTAGTGCCCCAACCCCGCTCTCCCTAACCTGTAGCTCAAGTCGGCACTGGCACACCCCTCCTCACACCACCTCGGCAGGCACTGGCTGAACTATCACTGAGTGGTGTACAACAATAAAGTACTGTATTGTAGTACATCACTCAGTGACAGTTCAGTCAGTGCCTGCCAAGGTGGTGTGAGGAAGAGGAGATGCCAGTGCTGACTTGAGGTATGGGTTGGGGGGGGAGCGGGGTGAGGGTACTACATATCAAGGTGTGGAAGTGGGACCACTAGACCACCAGGGTACAGTAATTACTAAATAGACAATACAAGCCATCTCGGGGCAGGGAGAGGGACCTCTAGACCACCAGGGATAATGATGTTATTACACAATGTAACAGGCATATCTCAATGGGGCGAGGGACCACTAGACCACCAGGGATCTCTAGATTATTACACAAAATAAGGGGCATTTCAGAGCTGCATGTGTGTGTGTGTATGTTGGGGGAATGTGGCACATTGCCCCAACAGGCTATACCCCTCCAGAGGATATTGTTTTAAGTACCCTTAGACCAGCCCTGGCTGGTTTAAGGTACTTGGAATGTCTCCCTCTGGGTGATGTCTATGAATGGCATTTCTGGGCTGTGGCATCTTGCATCTTCCACAATGCCCCTTGCACCTTGTTGCAGCCCATTTCTGGGTGCAGGGATGGTGCAAGCCTCATTTGGGACAGGTAGCCTGTGTTTGACGCAGGTTGCCTTTGAGAATCACTCCTGGCGTATCTTTCGGTGAAAGGTGTGACTTGCGCCATTCTCTTTGGTGCAAGCCCCTTGCACCATGTCGGAAGCTTTGTGAATGGGGCCCTGTGTGCATGTGTCAATTTTATTAAGTGCTTGCTGCTAGAAACTGCAAAATAAAAGTCTGTACTCATCTCCCAAACCTCACTGTCAGCCAAAAAGCATCACAAACTTCAAAATTCTTAGGGGTTTGGGGGACAGGAAGCATTTATAAGGTTACTTCCTGTTGAGTAATTTGAACGATGCAGTGTGATGACACATTACTTGGCAAGTATGCTGCATCAGGCAAGTAAGTTTAGAAGGTTCTCTCACAAAAAACAGTAATTTTTGATTGTACTTTATGCTGGATAACAGACAGAACTAATGGTTGTACTCTTTGTTCTCAAGGAAAGGGGGGATCCTGGGACAGATGTTAGCCAGAGCTCTTGTGGTAGGGAACAGCAAAAAGTTAATCAGCAGAATAAACTATCATATTTTGCTTCCATTTTTCTTTTAGCAACGTCTAAAGATTCTTGTTTGCATCATTTTCTGTAGCCTTATTATCTATTGGTCAGTTTAGCATTTGCCTATCATTTACTGATTTAACAATCATAAAATAATCAGCCTTATTGGGCAAAGCAGGCCTTAGGTGGTTTAGAAAGTTGCATGCCTAATGAAGAAGCTGTTGCCTTATGCTTTTTATTTAAAGGGCATATCATTCTTTCAGGTGTATGCCTGTTGTTGGGATGAAGTCTAAAGCTGATCGTGGTAAGGAATGGAAATGCACAAAGACCATGTTTGCTGGGCTGGGTAAGTATATCACAATTCAGGGACACAAACTTAGGGATGCAAAAACTAGTTACCTACCAGTGTTGTAGCAAAATATGCAAATATCATACTATTTTCTGAAGAAATTTCTTCCTGTCTTACTCCAATAAGTCAGTTACCATTAAATATGGTCAAATTAACAACTAGTTTATTATGGGGAGAACATGAATTCATGAGACACAAAGGATATTTCCATGTTTATAAGAGCTGGTTGGTCTGCATTAACCATATGTTACACGTATAAAAATAAGTGTGAGTTCTCTATTGTAGGCTGCCTGTAAGTCATGTGATTTCACTTTGGGTTCTTCTCAGTGAGAGTATTCATGTGTCTTCTTGCTGTGTTACGTGTGTTTGTTCGGATGAGTGGGTTGGATTGTGTATTTTCTGTTTTTTACTGTTTACTTTATTCTATGTGTAACCCCCCTGCAAATGGGGGTTCCCAAAAGACTTCCAGGAGCTTGCTTGAATGCTCCAAGCCTGAATGGTGTTTGGCATTTAAGCCATTTATCAGTGAGTGTTTTTAGAGCCTCTGGTACTGTCTCTTTAAGAGCTGTCTGCTTGCAGACATAATTAGTTTGTATGGGGGGACTGTGTGCTTCTCTGAGTACCACTGAGCTGCTGCCAATTCACTTCATTTTGCAGTCACTAGGAGTGCAAAGGGAACCTATCTGAAAGATGTAACTGTTTGCCAGAAATTATTTAGAGTAATAATGAAATTACAGTTTGTCTAACCTGCTTTCTTTGCAGTCAGAACTGTGTCTGCTAGTTCCCCATTCTAGTTTTGAACTGCTGAACTGGACCAATCAGTGTGGGGTAGCTAGCTCTAAAATGGTGCCTTGGACGAATCAGAACTTGGACTCATAATCTGAGCCAGCCACAAGAGGATTGTATGGGCAGTGACTCTGGGAGATGTAGTTTAGACTTCAGTGCCTTTTGGACCAACAGCAGCAGTCTATTGTGAGTGACAGCCAATCCAGTCAAGAACTGGGAGGAACTCAAAGGAAGTGCCGGTTTTTGTCGGTTGGAGTTCAGTTGAGCTTTGGCAGTGAAGAAGGAAGAGCCCTGTACTTTTCAGTGTGCAGTTTTAGTCAAAAAACGTGTGTAAGGCCCAGAGTTCGGTCTGCAGCTTGTTAGGACTGAATCCGTCCTGTGAAAAGAATCAAAGGATCTCTGAAGAGTAGAAACCAGGCTCACCCTGTAGAAGACTGGAGGAATTGCTGAAAATTACACTCGGTCTGTCAGGAACTGAATCTGCTGTGTGTTCTCCCGGGTATTGTGCAGTAATTGCGATCGGGATACAGATGCAGCCTGCCTGGTATAGTGCTTTCTTTTATATGGATGTGTGAAGAGGTTTGTGTACCTCAAGTGAGCCCGGCTGACATTGAAGGACCCTATCTTATTTGGAGGTCGTGAGTACTAATTCAGGGTCGCTCCCTGTTGAATTGCCACATTAAATCCAAATGGAATTACTGTACTGCTGACTGTTTAATTCTCCTTTTCTCTGTGTGAAAGGGCCCTACCAGCTGCCACGGTTTGGACTAGCCACTAGGGCTTGGGTACCCAGGGACAGTAACTGATAGGGATAGGCTGTGCACAGAGCCATAAATGATTATTAGAGTGATAAGCTAATTAACCTGATTTCCCCTGTCCTTGTTATATCCCCTAAATAAATCAGAGCTGCTTGTTTCAGCAAAGTTATACTGCCTGAGGTATTTGTCTATGTTAAAGTACTGTTCTGTGATTGTTGCACTGTATCTCATTTCACAGGAGGTCCCAGTGCGGAACCAGACCTGGGGGTAAGTGTATACTGTGAAGGTAATTCTGATATATTGTGGGCCACTAGTGGGAAGAAAGGGGTTGCAGTGTCCCAGAGGGCTGTGACCAAGTTAGTTTAACTATTGCAAACCCTGACCTCTGGGTGGAGGCACCCGCCATTGGATCCAGGCCCCTCAACCTGTTAGTGGCAAATCAGGCAGGGGTAGTAGCCCTGGGATAGCGCCATCTAGGGGTTACATCTTGGAGGCTCACCGCTGGGATTGTGTGTCCTCTAGTGGCCATATTCACGAACCACTGTTAAGAAAAAAATGGGTACCCGACAGAAGTGGCTGTGCACGGCTGGTGGAGTGGTGTACTGGGGAGGAGATCGACCCCAAAATGCTATGCTTATCCTGGACATCCCCTGGGTATCAATACGGACACTGTGCAGGGAGTACTTTCAAGGTGGAAGGTTTACAAAACCCTGTGGTGGTGGGTCAGCATGCTAATCTGCTCACCCACACTTTCCTGGCCCTAGTAGAGTTTAAGGATCCCATAGATAGCTCCAAAGTGCCACAGACCATTACCCCAGAGGGAGCCCTCACTGCTTGGAGAGTGATAACTAAGGACAGTAAAGACCCGGGGGGGAATCAGCCCCCACCACTATCTGAAACTTTTGAGGAGAAATTTGCTGAATGGTTGCTGGGAGAGGGGAAAACTGTGGAGGACTTGAAGAAACTATTCTTGCCACCTGGAGGTGTTCCTCCCCCAACACCCTCTCCTGCTCCAGTGCCCGTATGGTGGCTGAACCAATGCAGACTCCTATTTCTGCACCTGCCATTAGTCACGACTCTTACGAAGGTTGAGGATCTTCTCTGGCACCCTCCCACCCCAAGGGAGGATGACTGGGAGACCTGGATAGACTATGTTGCCCCAAGTGCTAGAATGGCAATGCTCGGAAGGCGAGCGAAAGAGGGTTAGTGAGAGCCTCCGAGGTCCTGCCCTGGCTACCATCCGTGCTAAGCGGGCCCAGTAACCCTGAAGCGACTGCACAGGCCTATCTTGAGGCCTTGGAGAATGTGTATGGAGCCCAGATTCTGATGAGGACCTATGGTGGAGAGTAGAAATGCACAACAGTACCAAGGGAGTTGTTGTCTGTGTATGTCTCTCGGCTGGAAAAATTGTTGCAAGAATGCCTCAGAAAGGGTAGTTTGCCAGCGATTGAACTAGACCGAACCAGACTGGACAGAATCCTTAAGTCTGCCCCTTCTCAGAACTGCTGTTGCTTCAGTTACACCTGGCAAATCGACTGGAATCCCACCCTCCTATGATGAGTTAATGAGAGAAATTCGAGGAGTTGAGAAAAGGCGACCTCGGGAGGTACCTGCACCAACAGCTGTGGCTACGACCCGAGTGACTGAGGGTGACCCATCAAGTGAAGTTCAGGGCAGAGGTTGACAGTCAATGAGTGCTCTGACAAGGAAAAGATATGCCACAATGGGGGAACTGTTGAGAGAGATCCGGGAATTCAAAAACAGTCCCTTTATGAAGGCCACGCCTGCAAGTACGGGCCCTGACCTATATCCGACTGCATCTGCTATGGGGTTGGGGGTACCCACCCATGTATCTCCTGCTGATAACAGCTCCAAACTCAATTCCTTAACCATGGAAGTGCAGAAACTGACGAGATGTCTCCAAATGCTTATCACGCCGCAGACAGAGATGGCACCCAGGTTTCCAGTTAGTAATACCCCCGCCCTGGCTCCCAGTGTGGCGCCTCGCCAGCTCAAACTCCAGAAAGTATGTTTGCTATAATTGTGGGAAAGATGGGCACATGAAAGGAATGCCAGTCCCAAAAGACACTGACAAAGTTGCATATAGGCTACAAGGAGAGCTTCGGAGAAGAAATCAGTGTTAAGAGGTGCGACATGATCCCAGTGAGGGCACCAAAATGCTAATTCACGTCCTTTTGTGGCAAGGTCAGTTGCCCGAGCCCCCACTACCGCCTCTCCAGACTGGTCCAGAATAGTGGGTCCCTCCATGGAGACCACTGTAAAGGTGAATGGAGTGTCTACAAGAGCTGTATTAGACAGTGGCTCCCAAGTGACAATTATGTTCCGGATTGGTATCAGAAGCATTTGTCAAGTACCCTTACAACCATTAGAAGGACTGCATGTATGGGGGTTAAGTGAGAAGGCCTACCCCTATTCCGGGTATATCCGAATTTGGCTGTCTTTCCCCACCTCCGTGGCTGGAGTGGCCGAACAAGTAGAGACCCTAACCTTAGTGTGTCCCCCCACTGGACTGTATGATGGTGTCCCTTTGTTGATTGGAACAAATGCTCATATGTTCGGAAGGCTGGCACAGTTGTGTTATGAAAAACAGGGGTCAAAGACTAGTAGAGCTTTAAGAGTTCGGCTTTAATTAAGAAGGCCTATGAGGCACAGAGAGATGCTGAAAAAACAGAACCAGAGGAACCGGTCGGAATTGTATGGAAGAAGGATCCTGAGTCTCTGATCCTGGTGCCAAATGCCCAGTGTACCTTACAGGGAGAGGTCCGTATCAGAAAGGATGTTAAGAATAAAATATTAATGTTGGATGCACCAGGCGATGGAAAATTGCCAGAGGGACTGCTGGGTCTAGTATTTTGCCGCTAGAGCCCATGCTTATGCCAGAAGGGTAATGGTCCAAGTTCATAATGTGTCTGAAAGAGACATTCGAGTAAACAGAGGTTGCATCCTGGCTAATGTGCATTGTGCAGACACTGCAGTGCTACCCAGCAGCAAGAGTTCAAGGAAGAATGACAGAGTAACGCCTGACTTGTTTGATTTCGCGACTCCCGCTGCCAGCTGAATGGAAAGTGAGGATCAGTAGAAGCTTGCCCAGAGAGACCAGGTGTTTTCTTTAAAGGAATGGGATGTGGGATGCGTGCAGGCTGAGCACAATATCCGACTGCATGAAAAGACCATTTCTGTGAGAGGTCTCGACGCCTGGCACCTGCTGACATAGATGATGTGAGGCGCATCTGCAAGAGATGTTAGCTGCTGGTGTAATACAAGAATCCAGAAGCCCTTATGCTTCCCCATTGTGGTAGTGAGGAAAAAGAATGGAACAGTAAGGATGTGTGTGGATTATCGCACCTTAAACCGGCGGACTATCCTGATCAGTACACAATGCCCGCATTCAGGATGCTTTGGACTGCCTAAGCGGGAGCAAGTGGTTCTCTGTGCTGGATCTCCGCAGTGGGTACTACAGATCCGATGGCCCCAGAGGACCGTGAGAAGCGGCCTTTATCTGTCCGCTTGGCTTCTATGAATTCATGGAGGATGCCTCAAGGGATTTCAGGTGCCCCAGCCACTTTTCAACGATTGATGGAGCGTGCAGTGGGGACATGAACTTACTAGAGTGCCTGGTATACCTAGATGATGTTATTGTGTTTGGCAGCTCACTGGAGGAACATAGAGCAGATTATTTAAGGTATTGGACCGACTGGAGGACTTTGGCCTTAAACTGTCCATTGATAAGTGTCAATTCTTTCAAACATCAGTAAAGTATGTGGGACACATAGTATCCACCGAGGAATAGAGATCGACTCAAGTAAAGTTGAGGCCTTGACCACCTGACACAGCCCAAAATCTAAAGAACTGCAAGATTCCTGGGATTCTGTGGTTATTATCGGCTTCATCAAGGACTATTCAAGAGTGATCCGCCTTTACTTAACCTTACTCAAGGGTATCCCCAACCCACAAAAATACCAAAAGTCAGCGTCCCTCAAGACTGAAAGAGTGTATTTTCATCCGAGTGAAGTATTTGGGGCCCGCTGGACTCCTGATTAATGAGACTGCTTTTCATGAGATCATATATCAACTACCCATGCTCCAGTGCTGGCCTATGCCGATCCAAGAAAACCTTACGTCCTGCACACTGATGCTAGCTTGCAAGGGTTGGGGGCTGTGTTGTACCAAGAGCACGAGAATGGCCTGAGACCAGTGGCCTTTGCCAGTAGAAGCCTGACCCCATCCGAAAAGAACTATCCTGTACATAAGTTAGAGTTCCTAGCTTTGAAGTGGGCTATTGTTGACCAATTCCATGAGTACTTGTATGGGGCTAAAATACTAGTAAAAACTGACAATAATCCTTTGACCTATGTGCAGACCTCAGCTAAGTTGGATGCCACTGGCCATAGGTGGCTTTCTGCATTATCTACATATGACTATGCTCTCGAATACCGAGCAGGTCTGAACCACATAGATGCTGATGCTCTCTCCCGGAGGCCTGTTCCCCAGAATGATTGGGTCCGATTGGCAGAACCTGACATTCGGGCACTCTGCGGAAGTTTGACAGGGAGGAACAAATGTCCTGCAGACATGATGGACTGCATGGTGGATTGCTTGGGACCCTCTGAAATTGCATACCTGCTGCTTATTGCCACTTTTCTGCAATAGACATTGGTGTACTGCCTCAGCTGGACAATGACAGTATGTGGGCTCAATCCCGCGATCCCATGATCAAAGCAGCTTTGAAGCCCTCTATGCAGGAAAAGATGTGTCCAAATTACGCTCCACTGATTTGAGAACTGCACTGTTATACAAAGAAGGTCCTAAGTTGAAACTGATCAATAAACTGTTATACAGAGAAACAGTAGACAGAGGGGGACAAGTAGACAAACAACAACTAGTGCTGCCCACTGCCTTTCGAGACTCAGTACTGAGGTCCTTGCACAACCACATGGGGCACCTTGGTATAGACAGAACACTTGACTTGGTGAGATCCAGATTCTATTGGCCTAAGATGGGAGCTGATGTGGAGCAACACATTCGAACTTGTAGTCGCTGCTTACAGAGGAAAGCTTTTGCCCCAGAGGGCTGCCCCTTGTTAACATCACCACCAGTGCACCCATGGAGCTGGTCTGTATTGATTTTCTGAGTTTGGAGTCAGATCAAAGAAATATCAGTAATGTGCTGGTGGTCACTGACCATTTCACGAGATATGCCCAAGCTTTCCCCACCAAAGACCAGAAAGCATCCACTGTGGCCAAAGTACTTGTAGAAAACTTTTTGTTCACTATGGGGCTCCACAAAGAATCCATTCTGATCAAGGGAGAGACTTTGAGAGTCGTCTGATCAAAAGATGCTTTCTCTGTGGGGGTGAGAGTCCAGAACCACTCCTTACCACCCCAGGGGACCCACAGCCTGAACGTTTCAACCGCACTTTGCTAGATATGCTAGGCACCCTGCACCCAAAGGACAAGCCTAGATGGAGCCAACAAATTAGCACCCTGGTACATGCTTATAACTGCACCAAAGTGATGCCACTGGATTCTCCCCTACCGCCTGATGTTTGGAAGAAGCTCGACTACCAGTAGATGTGTGTTTTGGGGTCTCTCTGATGGGGTTCAAGCTGACAACTATTTACAGTATGTGCAAAAGTTAAAGGCCCAGCTAACTCATGCGTACCAACTGGCTCAAACCATGGCTGCCAAAAGAAATCTGGCCAACAAAGAAGGCATGATAAAGGTGAAAGCACAGGAACTCCAGGAGGAGATGGGTATTGCTAAGAAATCTGGGACTGCATGGCAAGCACAAGATTGCTGACCGATGTCACCATCTCCCTCACATTGTAGTGGGCAAACTAGATGATCTGCCAGTGTACAAAGTAAGGCCTGAGAATAATTCAAAAGATGTAAAAACAATACATAGAAATCATTTACTGCCCATTGGACAAATCTTAATTGAGTCTGAGCCCTAGAAGATGCCCTCTGGACCAGTGACTAGAGCTGCTGCTAAGAAAAGATCAAGAAAGTCTGCACCTACAGAAGCAAAGTTAAAGTGTTCCCTCCACAAGTCCCAGTTGAGCATGACTGTCAGTCCATATCGGAAGAAAGTGAGTGACTTTGAATACTATCCTTCTTACGAACTGAGTCAATTGTTTCGGGCAATCCCTAGTCAATACTGGAGACAAAGCTGGGCCTTCTGGACTGTCTAAGCCCCCAGCTTCGTCCCTGGAGCCAATGCTCCCAGAAAGTGAAGTGCAAAGCATCAGATCAGATGAAATGGAATCATTGTGCATGGTTGAACTGTTTGAGCTTTCAGGGAGGAAAATGATAGATTGGGGCAGACTGGTGATACACCCGAACAAGAAGAGTATTTTGAGTGCCCGACAGTCCACTGCCAGTGTCCGAGCTCTCCATGCGAGCCAAATGTTGTGGACTCAGAAACTGTAACTCCTGGAGCTGAAAGTGCCCCAAGTTCTAGCCTCTCTCCCCCATGGAGACTCCTGACAAGTGAGGACAATGCTGAAAATGAGGCTCAGAGTGCAGAGACTATAACAGTTCCCCTAGAAAGACTGGTCGAGCTGTAAAGCCTGTGGTGCACCTCAGTTATGATTCACTTGGGGGCCTGTGGACTTGCCTCTCAATGTTGTCCATAAAGGAGTGTATGTGTCCCCGAGCTCACTGCCCAAACTGAGCATCAGTGCTAACTCCAAGTTACTTGTGTTGCCCTCTAAGTATGGTGCCTTGCCCCATCCAGCCCCAAGGTAACTGATAGGAAGGCCCCTCTCTTCAGGTTTCATGTACAAGAGGTAATAACTTGAGTTATGGTACAATGTGTATGTAATACTGTGTAAAGAGTGACGACTGCAATGTTTCAGAAATGTGTTCTTGGTAAAATGATATATTGACTGATGATTACATATGCGAGCCTAATGCAAATGTATATGGTTGCAGTTGAAACTTATGGGTACTTGCTTGGCGGACGTCAAGCTTTCCCAGGCCAGGAAGGGTGTAACCCCTGCAAATGGGGGTTCCCAAAAGACTTCCAGGAGCTTGCTTGAATGCTCCAAGCCTGAATGGTGTTTGGCATTTAAGCCATTTATCAGTGAGTGTTTTAGAGCCTCTGGTACTGTCTCTTTAAGAGCTGTCTGCTTGCAGACATAATTAGTTTGTATGGGGGACTGTGTGCTTCTCTGAGTACCACTTGAGCTGCTGCCAATTCACTTCATTTTGCAGTCACTAGGAGTGCAAAGGAACCTATCTGAAAGATGTAACTGTTTGCCAGAAATTATTTAGAGTAATAATGAAATTACAGTTTGTCTAACCTGCTTTCTTTGCAGTCAGAACTGTGTCTGCTAGTTCCCATTCTAGTTTTGAACTGCTGAACTGGACCAATCAGTGTGGGGTAAGCTAGCTCTAAAATGGTGCCTTGGACTAATCAGAACTTGACTCATAATCTGAGCCAGCCACAAGAGGATTGTATGGGCAGTGACTCTGGGAGATGTAGTTTAGACTTCAGTGCCTTTTGGACCAACAGCAGCAGTCTATTGTGAGTGACAGCCAATCCAGTCAAGAACTGGGAGGAACTCAAAGGAAGTGCCTGGTTTTTGTCGGTTGGAGTTCAGTTGAGCTTTGGCAGTGAAGAAGGAAGGAGCCCTGTACTTTTCAGTGTGCAGTTTAGTCAAAAGCGTGTGTAAGGCCCAGAGTTCGGTCTGCAGCTTGTTAGGACTGAATCTGTCCTGTGAAAAGAATCAAGGATCTCTGAAGAGTAGAAACCAGGCTCACCCTGTAGAAGACTGGAGGAATTGCTGAAAATTACACTCGGTCTGTCAGGAACTGAATCTGCTGTGTGTTCTCCGGTATTGTGCAGTAATTATGATCGGGATACAGATGCAGCCTGCCTGGTATAGTGCTTTCTTTTATGGATGTGTGAAGAGGTTTGTGTACCTCAAGTGAGCCCGCTGACATTGAAGGACCCTATCTTATTTGGAGGTCGTGAGTACTAATTCAGGGTCGCTCCCTGTTGAATTGCCACATTAAATCCAAATGGAATTACTGTACTGCTGACTGTTTAATTCTCCTTTCTCTGTGTGAAAGGGCCCCTACCAGCTGCCACGGTTTGGACTAGCCACTAGGGCTTGGGTACCCAGGGACAGTAACTGATAGGGATAGGCCTTGCACAGAGCCATAGGTAGATTATTAGAGTGATAAGCTAATTAACCTGATTTCCCCTGTCCTTGTTATATCCCCTAAATAAATCAGAGCTGCTTGTTTCAGCAAAGTTATACTGCCTGAGGTATTTGTCTATGTTAAAGTACTGTTCTGTGATTGTTGCACTGTATCTCATTTCACAGGAGGTCCCAGTGCGGAACCAGACCTGGGGGTAAGTGTATACTGTGAAGGTAATTCTGATATATTGTGTGGGCCACTAGTGGGAAGAAAGGGGGGTTGCAGTGTCCCAGAGGGCTGTGACCAAGTTAGTTTAACTATTGCAAACCCTGACCTCTGGGTGGAGGCACCCGCCATTGGATCCAGGCCCCTCAACCTGTTAGTGGCAAATCAGGCAGGGGTAGTAGCCCCTGGGATAGCGCCATCTAGGGGTTACATATGAAATCAAATTACTTGTTACTGTTTTAATTCTTAGGTTAGAAAACAGCTCAACTGAGCTCAGAGTATTATTGTTTAATTTAACTTGTTTAGTCAAACAGTTATCACTAGTTTACTGTTCATGTCTCTTTTAGTATAAGTATCATTACTATTATGAGCTCAATATGTATTGCTTCATGGAATGTACAGGGGTTAGGCACGCCAATCAAGAGATACAGGGGTTTAAATCATTTAAACAAGAACACGGTAGATATAGCCTTTCCCCAAGAAACTCACTTAATCCCAGAGGAGGCAGAAACACCTGCTCGTAGTTGGGTAGCCACTGTAAATCATTCATACTTTTCATTTAAGAAGCGAGGTGTGGACATCTTAGTCCAAAAAGGCCTGAATGTTGTTATGCATAACCATTATATTGATCTGGAAGGCAGGTACCAAATCTTGCTCGGCAATATTTATGGAAAGGACATAGCATTATGCAATATTTATGCCCCAAACTCACAGCAAAAGGAATTTTTCCAAAAAATTGTTAATGCTCTGGCTAATATTGGAAAGTATGAGATTATATTAGGTGGAGACTTTAATATAGTCATGGACCCTATTTTGGACACATCTCATTATCCTAACCCTGGGAGCTTAAGTGCAGCTCAAAAAGGACTCCATTTGGCACTTAAAGAACCAGGGCTGACAGAGGCTTGGAGATTAGCACTCCCTCAGGGGAGAGATTATTCATTTCTATCACCTCATCATGGTACATTAAGCAGACCAGATTATTTATTTATGCCACTTAATTTGTGTAATGAAGTTACCCATATACTGTAAATTATGAAAATATATTTGTTTCAGACTATTCTTAGCTGAAAAGCTCAATATGGTTTGATAATAAAACAGGTAGATCTGTAAGCTGGAGGTTACTGTAACTCTTCCTTATTACAAGATGAAAAATTCAAGAGTTGGTTCTTAGAAGAAACCTCTGTTCATTTTAAAAATGGGGAGGTTGTGGACAAAATTGTATAGGATGCCTATAAGGCTTTTATTGAGGGGGGGTTATAATGGGATTTGCCTCTATAAAAAAAAAAAAAGAGAGACAAAATTAAACATTTACTTTCCCTAGAAAAGGAACTGAGTGACACCCTATCTGATTTAAAGGGGAATCCTAGGAATAGGAAGGACTTGCTTTATAAAGTCACAGGCCTAAAATATGCAAGCAATAACACATGACGAGGAGTGGGTTATCTCCTCAAGGTACGTTTTCCTCCATGGACTGTTGAGTTTGTTTCGGAAAAGGCACAGCTTAGCTGATTGGCTGTTGCACTCGCTGCTGGACTGCTGATTGGTGCACCTCCTTCATACTGCCTGCCGATTGGTGCGCCTTCAATCTCAGCTCTACTCGAAGGTCTGGAGTGCCCCTCGGTTACTTGCGGTCGAGGAGCCATAAAAGTATTTTTCTGAACTTACTGCCTGCTAAATAGTCTCACTGAAAAGCTGTTCTCACTTGATATCCTGGTGAGCGCTCCCCTCGGGGCCCGGACTTTTGCTAGACAGTACAGGAGACACTTCCCGCCGGCAATTTATCGGCTCCCCACCCACCCTCCTGGGTGGGCACTTATATATAGCTCTCGCCTGTCATATGACTAAGTCCCTAAAATCCCATTTGCTCCTTATACTGCACTACCACTAGGGGTTGTCTTAAACGGTAATTTGCAGAAAAAACTAGGTCCGTCTTAAACGGTAAATTGCAGAAAATAACTAGGCTTCCTAAAAAGCTTGCACTAACTATAAATTCTCTGATGGTCCCTCACTTACTAGGTTCTCCATATTTTTCCTCCGAATTGTGCATTACAAAGAGGATTGCTGCTTACCTTGTGGATTTTACTCCTTCTGCTCTATCAGTATCCTCTTGTTACTGCGATTACCAGTCATAGTCATCTCTCGACTACTGCCTACCACAGCTTACGATGTACCCAAACTACCCAAAATGCCACATACTATACTTGATGATTACACTGTCCCTAATCCCATAGAGTACCTTACACAAAGAAATAAGGATTTTCGCTGTCCGGGGGTTATTCTCCTTGTTATTTTTGCTCTTTTCTATATGAAGATAGTGTCACTCCTATTTCCCAGTGACCATCTTGGTATAGTGTCTGATACCAGGGATTTTACTTTCTCCAACTCACTTGTAACCAAACATAGGCTGACACCTGCTTGTCTTTTTATCCTTTACCCTAAAGGCTGTACCTATTATATGCTTCTTGGCCATCATAAGTGGTGCAGAAGGTGTGATCAGATCCAAATCTTCCAGGAAAGGTCCTGCCTCATAGCACTATTATTAATCCTCCTAGCAGGAGACATTGAGGTGAATCCTGGCCTTCTCTCTCACACCCCACTGCTCATACCTCAACTGACCTTCCAAGGAAAGGACTTCTTATTGCCCACATGAACATCAGGAGTCTAACACGCCATAAGGATGAACTGGAAGCGTGGATAAAAGGATACAACCCTGACATTCTCTGCCTCTCTGAAACCTGGCTAAAACCTAGCATACCTGACACCCTATGCAAGATTGCCAACAACTCCCTGATACGAAGTGATAGATTAAAAACTAAGCGCGGGGGTGGTGTAGCTATCTATTACAGATCTCACCTCAACCTAAACACTGTCCTTAACCCGACCTCTGCTGAGGTATGTGAACAGCTACACGTCACAGTTACATTAGGGGCAAAAAAGCTCCATGTCATATATGCCTATAATCCTCCCTCTGGTGGCCTCACAGGATTACAAGACCTACTCGAAAAGACTTTTCCAAACATAAACCAAAATGAGGCAATAATTCTTGGTGATCTTAACCTAAACTGGCTGGGTCCTGCTCATAGTTCCCTGTTATCAGTCACCAGCACCTTTAACCTACATCAGATGATTACTGAACCAACGAGGTCCCCAAATCCTACCAAAACTGGCACCCTCATTGACTGGTTACTCACAACACAACCTGAACATTTGATCTCCACAGGGATCCTTGTGGACGCAATCACAGACCATTCCCCGATTTTCTGCATGTGGGTCTCTGGTGCCCTTCCACCTCCCCCACCGCATTATGTCACCTTTTCAAACTTTGCACAGCTTGATTAAAAGGCGTTCCTCCAGGACATTTCTTGTGTAGATTGGTCTGACATCTACCGCACAAACAGTGTTGATGAGGCCCTGCACATCTTTCTCAATAAGTTCACTGCTATCCAATCAAGGCATGTCCCCAAGATCACCAGGAGAGTTACAGGCAAACAAACCAAGTGGCTACACAAGGATCTCCTTTCTGATCTACGCTGCAGAGATAAACTATGGAAGTGTTTTAAACAAACCAGGCATATGGATGATTTTAACTCCTATAGGGCTAGTAGAAATCTATGCAAAAAGAAAATAAGATTAACAAAAAGTAAATGCTGCCAGGACCTGCTTGTGAGTGCAGCATCTGACTCAAGGAAATTTTGGGCCCATATTAAAACCTTTCTGGGATCCCCACAGGCCTATACCCCCAAGGATATGATATTAAATGGGGTGCACTGCAATGATCCTAAGACCATTGCAGATGTTCTTAACCAGAAATTCTCAGACCTGTCTTTGTATACCTCAGACTTCACTCCGCAGACCTCTCTCTCCGGGTAGTGAACCTCAAAGACTACCTGGCTCCTCTACTACTCTCCAAATATCTCAGCATACACCTCCTTTTACTTTAAAGAAATTACCACATTAGAGGTCTTTAAACTTCTCTTATCCATATCTGCAAACACCAGCATGGGGTCAGACCTCCTTGAACCACGTCTACTAAGACTTGCTGCTGCCCACATAGCCTCACCACTGGCTAAAATATTTTCACTATCCCTGATCACTAGCACTGTCCCAGTCCTGTGGAAGTTTGCTCAAATAACTCCTGTATTTAAAAAAGGTGATAAAAAGGACTTTAACAACTACAGACCTATTGCTATTCTCTGTTTTGTCAAAACTACTAGAAAAGGCGGTTGCTACCCAAACACGTGACTTTCTAAACAAGTGGGATATCCTATCTGACGCCCAACATGGTTTCCGTAAAAAACCATAGTACATCCACTGCGCTATTGAAACTCACCTCTGACATAATCTCTAACATGGATGGAGGTAGACTCACAGGTGCTGTATTTATAGACCTTACAAAGGCTTTCGACCTTGTTGACCACCCCCTATTCCTATCCTGTTTGCTTAGCCTAGGTTTCTCCTCTCCAGTCGTACATTAGTTTAGTAGCTATCTATCCGATAGGTCTCAAGCAGTTAAATTTAACTCAGCCATTTCTGACTCAGCCTCAATAAATGTGGGGGTTCCTCAAGGCTCCATCCTTGGTCCTCTCCTTTTCTCACTCTTTATAAATAATGTCCCCTGTGCCCTTCAAAATTGCTCATCTCTCTTGTATGCTGATGATCTTGTCATTTATGCCAGTGATAAAAATGTGGAGAATCTGAACTCAGCACTTCAATCTGATTTCACAAATATACAAAACTGGCTGTATGAGCACAAGCTGGTCCTAAACATAAAGAAAACCAAGGCCATGCTCTTTGGCTCTACCCCTAAACTCCATAGGAGCCCTGTCTCCCTTACAGTCTATGACTCAGAGGACACAACACTAGAAACTGTCTCATCTTTTAACTATCTTGGTGTCATGCTTGACAAATCCCTCAATCTGAGCCTGCACATTGAATCCATCTGCAAGGCTGTAAACTGTAAACTCGGTGCTGCTTACAAATCTGGATACTTGCTTACGCCATCTGCTAAAAAAGCCATTGCCAGGGGTGTACTCCTACCTTCCCTAACCTACAGTGCCCCATCCTCTCTAGTGCTCACAAACTGCCCTCCAGAAATGGGATGTCACCTACAATAACATATGTCGAGATGCATCCTCATCCTCAAGACAAAAGCACCGCTGTCAGCTTTATGTTGACCTAGGATGGCTCTCCCTATAGCCTACAAGAAAATATTATCTTGGCTCCTCACCGACTCTGTTGTAAGGCTCAAATCCCAAATCTCTGGCAGAACTTTTAATTCCACACTCCATCCCACGCGGTCTGAGGTCTGCGGAAAACTCTACTCCAAGTTCCTAGATGCTCTACCACAAAAGGTACTGGGGCTTTCAAATGTGCGGTTCCCATGTTCTGGAATACACTTCCCTCTCAGCTTAAATTGGTTGAGACTCATCAGAAATGTAAAACAGAACTTCACTGCTATCTATTGCTCACTGGCCCCTGCACTTGCTTCGATCCTACCTGATGGCCTTGTCAAGGTGAGGTGCCCCTGATTTCTCTCTCTTTCCTTTCCTCTCGGATTAAGTCTGGTTCCCCATACTTTGTTCCTTAGCCCTAAAGACTTGCCCTCCCTTGCTGTTTTCCAATCTCTCAATCCTCTATACCTTTTAGTTTGACCTTTAACATTGAAATCTCTGCTGAACTGTAATTTGCTTGACCTATCCTTGTTTGCCCCAACAATTGCTACTTACCTTGCTCACCGTGGCCTACGGATGTTTTGTTTACCTCCTATTTAAGCCCTGGTATCTGTTTCCTCACCACGTGTGAACCTGAAATGCTTTTTATTAACTCTATTATGTTAAGATGTTTTTACATTGTGTACCGTTGCCCAAAACTTCTGTTTGCTTTCTTCCCATGTTAAAAAATGGAAATGTTTTGTACCTGTCTTATTTTATGTTGTAATCTCCCGGGTCGTACCTGAAAATGGTCATTGTGTTGGCTAGTGTACTTACCCGGTAAACAAAAACTAAATAAAAATAAATAAAAAGAGCATGCTCAGGTGTGTTATGAGGCATGAGGCGTTTGCGCTGAGTGCCTTATGCACCCGGGCGTGCTCTTATCAGTAGATAACCCACACCTCGGAGTGTGGTATTGCAGTTATAAAATGAGCCCATTTTTCAGTAATTATTTTATGGGTAAAAAAAAAACATTAAAAAGTCAGAAATATAAAAAAAGGTGGTTTCAACACCACAAATTGTGAAAAATAGTCCCACTACTAAGTTCTTTTTAAAAGTGTTTTATTGGCAGTAGAGGGTTTTCATATTTTCCTGAAATTATTTGTGCATCCTTAGTGTTTTTACTACATTCAACAGTCAGAATCATCTCCACCGCCAGGATACCCTAGTCGCGAGGGCCGACTCGCAAGATCGATTCCCCCCCCCCGAGGAGCTGGAGGTCACGAGGCTTCACCTGGAAGTGCCCTCCCTGAAGCTAATCATCTCCACCGCCCAGGATACCCCTGGTCGCGAGGGCCTGCTAGAGGTAAAACCCCTGCCAGTAAAGACTGAATCCTGGGCCAGCTTACCTGTTGGATTTCTCTGCCGGCTCGGGGATCTGCTGTTTGAATTGCGGTTTTGCACCTTTTCTCGCTGGGCTTGGAAATCAAATCAGTCGGTGCTGCTCTGAAGAAACCCCTGATATGTTTGGGACCCCTAGTGATTTTTTCTATTGGGACTGGATTAATTTTTTGTTAGGATTTACAGCTATTTTATCAGTTTCTGCCTGGTAGATTCTACTCGCTGCTTGTGTACACTGTTGTTCTCCCTGCCTGTAATTTTGCCAGTCCGCTCCTCTCTCTCCACACTGTAACCCTGTACTGCTCATTGTGTTTTTCTCTCCACTCACATCGCATCTCAGCCCCCACACGTTGTCCTTTCCACCTAATCCCCGCCTGCACTGCCCGCCCCAAATTGCTTCTCCACCCTGCCTGACTATTTAAAACCTTTGCTTCTCTTCCTACAGATCGATTCCCCCCCCCCGAGGAGCTGGAGGTCGCGAGGGCTACACCTGGAAGTGCCCTCCCTGAAGCTAATCATCTCCACCGCCAGGATACCCTAGTCGCGAGGGCCGACTCGCAAGGTAAAACCCCTGCCAGTAAAAGACTGAATCCTGGGCCAGCTTACCTGTTGGATTTCTCTGCCGGCTCGGGGGATCCGCTGTTTGAATTGCGGTTTTGGCACCTTTTCTCGCTGGGGCTGCTGGAAATCAAATCAGTCGGTGCTGCTCTGAAGAAACCCCGCCGCCCCCACCACCACCCTTGCTCGGCTTTCCCTTATATAGAGTTTTACTTTCCTTGTCACATGAGGCTCAAAAACCAATCAGCCTACTTTCCCATTTGCTGGTTATATCGTTCCAGCACTAGAGGGAGCCTGCCCTCATTTCTTGCTCTTTACTGGGAAATGAATCACTCAAGCATGGTTTTTCTTTGCTGGCCCTCCTCTTGCTACAGCACCTTATGCTCTCTCTCTGCCCATCCGACACCCCATCAACCTGCCCCTACCAAAACACACTCCCCCACTCTGAACTCCAGGCCCCCCACCGACCACCACACACCAATCCTCAACCCATTCCCTGAATCCCTCCCTGCACTCTGGATTACCACGTCACCCCCCACCAACCACTGTTGTGCCACGCACAATATTGTGTTCCACTTATGGTGGACACTCCCTTGCTAGTGCCCTCAGCTGTTCTCTCCTTCCTATCCCTGCTACTCCTCCTTGGTGGGGTCCCATCAGCGACATTTAAACCCCTCCGCCAGCTATAAATCCCGCATAGGCACCTAATTCTCCTGCTGCTCCTGCTCTCCGGCAATGTGAACCCAAACCCTGGGCCTGTCATCCCTGCCACGCCCCTGCCCACTGTTGGCAAAGGCTTCAATTGCCTTTATCAACATATGCAGTCTCCCCAAGAAAATTGCAGCCCTCCAATGTTGGGTCACCCAACACTCCCGGATATTCTCTTGCTTGCCGAAACCTGGCTCTCCTCCCTCACGCCCGACTCTGCCATCTCCCTTCCTGGCTTTACAGTTTTCAGGGCCGACAGGATGGGTCGGCGTGGAGGAGGGTGCGCTATCTACTTGCGAAACTCGATCCTTGGACTTGCCCTCCCTACCCCTGTGCTTAACCATGGGGCGCAAGCCATTTCCCTAAAAATCACCCACTACCCTGGTCGTGGTCCACTTACCTGACTATGGCCTCATTCTACCCCGGGGTCAAGCAAAGACCTCAGCCTCCTCTCTCCTTGACTACCTGGCTACCTTACCCCGAGCTGAACAGCTAATTATGGGTGACCTAAATTCAAATTGGCTCAGCTCCTCATCAGATAATCTGAAAAATGACCTTGCAGCCCTTGACCTATCCCAACTGGTCACTCAGCCCACTAGACTAAACAAAGTAACAGGAACAAGCTCCCTCCTGGACGTCATCCTCTCTAATAGACCTCATAAAGTCATCTCCGTTGACGTCCTTGCAGACTCACTCAGTGACCACTCCCCTGTCACCTGTTTCTGGTCCTCCCCCACCCTCAGCCCTGGTTTCAGCAGGACCCCCCGCCATCAGTTTCTCCCTGGAGGTCTCAACAACCTCAAACGTCACCTTGCCCAAATCGACTGGTCCCCACTAGCCAGCGCCCTGACGTAAATTCTGCCCTTACCTATCTCTCCACGGCCTTCAACCACGCCTGTGACATGTATGCACCCCTAAACACTCATAGGATAAAAAACAGACTGCTGCATGGATCACTCCAGCGCTGATCCAACAACTAAAAAGAGATAACCTCTGGCACCTAGCTAACGACTCGGCAGGGTTGCTGACAGGCAAGCCTACCGGGCAGCCGTAATCAATGCTCCTGGTCAATCAAGCAGGCTAAAGCCAAATTTTACCAGGCCACGTTAACATCCACCTGGGGCTCGTCCAGAGCTTTCTGGGACAACATTAAAGATCTAAATGGTAAGACCCGCCCCCCCTCCATCCCAGATTGACATAAATGGGACTGTCTGCTGACCCCACCCGTATTGCTAACTGCCTCAACCAAACCTTCGCTGACTTAAGTGCCATCCTCCCAGCCCATTTTCTGACCCAGTTGCCAAACCCTCCCATGTACCCATTTCCAGGCCGCAATTCCACTTCCGAGTGATCTCACCCCACGATGCCAAACCTTTCTTAATAAAGGCCCTCGCATCTCAGAACCTACCAATGACCCCTCGACTCAGGATTCTTGTACGCCTCGTACTGGATGTCATGCTCACCCGCTGGCGCTTATCATTAACAAATCCCTATGCCTCGGCCAATTCCCTAAGGCCTGAAGCATGCGAAGTAACCCCCATCCATAAGTCCGGGACCGCACTCTGCCCTAACAACTACAGGCCCATCTCCATCCTTCCCCTCATCCAAAGCCCTCAAAAAATAGTAAACACTCAGCTCTCGGAATACCTTACTAACTTACAACCTTGATTGTCGGAGCAACACGGTTTTGCCGGGTCATGCACATCCACTGCCCTTCTGGAATTCTCCACCACATTCACTCAGCCTTGACAAAGGTCATCTTGCAGGCGGTCTTCATAGACCTGTCCAAGGCCTTGACACAGTGTGCCACCCCTCTACTTAACTCCCTCAGCACACTCGGTCTAGCAACCGCCCCTGAAGTGGTTCGCAAGCTACCCATACAACAGGTCCCAAAGAGTCAAACTAAATGGGACCCTCTCCTCCTATCTTCCAGTATTCTCGGTGTCCCCAAGGCTCTATCCTTGCCCAACCCTTTTCAGCCTATTCCTGAACACCCTCCCCAGCTCCTGCTCCAGTAAAATATTACTCTATGCAGATGACGCCGTTATCCTTGCATCACACCCTGACCCACTCTCACTCCAAAGCATGCTGCAAAGCGCCTTCCTCCAAACCGAAAAGTGGTTCGATAATCACCGCCTAGTCCTGAACCTAAAGAAAACAAAGTCCATGCTCTTTGCCCATCGGCAAAACAACACTAGAAACTTCCCCCTCCACATCACCACCAGCACGCCCCACCTCTTGGAGCAGGTTGCATCCTATAAGTACCTGGGTATCACCTTCGACTCTGGCCTTACTTTCCATGCCCACCTCAACACACTGTCATCTGCTATAAACTCCAGGATCGGTCTTCTCTATCGGCATAAAGACTGTCTCCCTGAACCGGCCTTAAAACTAGCCATCACCTCATCGGTATTATCGCTGGCTGACTATGGGCTCCTGTCTATGCCGCTGCTGATGCCTCTGCCTTATCAAAGTTCAGACCTCTATTAATAGAGCATGTAGGCTCCTTACCGGTGCCCACAGCAGAACCCACACCTGTTTACTATACTCTGCCGCTAAAATACTCACTCTTGAGGAAAGACTGAATTATCAAACCTGCCTTCTGGCCAAAAAATCCCTGTCAGGACTCTGCCCTCCTGGGGTCTCTGGACCTTTGCAGCGTGCTGCTAGGTCACTGCCAACCTGGTATGCCGCCACGGCCACTTTCATAGTTCCCAGAGCAAGGACCTCTCGGTGCCAAAGATCCTTCCATCACCAAGTCCCGTCCTGTTTCAACTCCCTTCCCGAAACTATCTCCAAGATCCCTGGTATTGGCCGCTTCAAAATTGCTCTTCGCCAGCATATTATGGACAGCCGATGTTGTAATGCCTGTAGCTGCCTCTTGCCTGTCCCTCTGCCCTATGCGGTCCCTGCTAATCCCCTTTCAAATCCCCAGGCCACCGGTCTTTATATACCCACATATTAGCCTGACATGCTCACTTTGAATACTGTAACTATTATTGTTACACCAATGTTACTTACCTACTTAATTTATGACTTGTTGCCGATTTGAATCCGTGTTGTTTTTACCTATGTTAGGACCTTCCACAAGTTTAATCCAGCGCAGCCTAGCTGTCTGCTCTCTCCAAGTGTATATTTATTTTTTATGTATCTAACATGTTCTGTCATTCCACTGTCCTAACCTCTTCTTTTATTGTTGTCTTCCCCCCTCTTATTGACGAGGTACCTTTGTAAACGAGTCTTTGACTCAAAGGTTGTAAAACTGATTCTCTACAATAAAATAAATAAATAAATAAGAATGTTTTTTTGTGGTGCTTTTCGTACACTCAAATGGTGAGATCCTGCTTTCCCCTCAGACGCAACATTCACTTTCTTGGTTAGGTGTGAGTGTGACTTCCAATGGTGCTGCTTCTCAAATACCCTCCCTACCCTCACCCCCAGAGTCACAAATAAATAGTGGCACAAATGAAGAGTGACAATTTTGTTCCATTTTTATGAAGTTTTTAAACAGTCAGGTACTGAAATCAGGAAGTGAATGCTTGTTGCAGGCTTGAGTGGGAGCGAGTGTGTCCCACAGTGACTACCATATACAGACTTGGTTTCTGGCTTTACGGTCCATAGCAACCATCGGTAATGAAAAAAAAGAAACTTAGCCGGCCCGTCGGCGCAGCGGTTGGATTTCCGCTCATGACGCCAGTGATCCGGGTTCAGGAATGGACCCGGGTTGCTGGAGGGCCGGCCGGGGGAGAAGGATTGATCATCTTTGACTGCTCTCCTTCTCCAGGGGGAGGGTGGGCGTGAGTGATTGGTACTGTAGTGACACCCAACGGAGGCTGGGTTCACTACTTGCACTGACGTCAAGTAGAACCAGGGGTGGGTCGGATGCGGGACGTCCTTGCATGTCCTCCCCCTTCCTACAAGGGGAGAAAACACTGTGCCCTTGGCCGTCTTCATGAAGGCCCTCTCCCAGTCTCTATCAGCCTCTGCCGCTGGCTCCCGACCAGATATATGTATCAGGGCACTGATGGCGGTGCAGTGTCGTGACCCTGCCCTCTGAGGGGAAAGTCAGAGGTGAATGTGGAGTGCAGGCAATCGACAGAGTTGGAGATGTGGGGGTCCGTGACCAGGACGGATACTGACGGGTAAGAGGGTATGCAAAAAGTATACTAATTAAAAAAAAAAAAGAAAAGAAAGAAACTTATTTTTGTGTTTGTGGTGAAAGTAGTGGACTTCATTTTTAAGCAGGAAGTTCGGAGTTGTTTCGGGTAGCATTTGAAGGAGAAGAGGAACTGGGGGAGAAGGATGAATCAGGCGGTGATGGCAGAAATGCGTGTGTAATTGGCAGGAATGGGACTGACAGCTGCAGCTTCTAGAAACAGACAGACCAGCAGTAAGTTAAATTTAAATAAGATAAAGAGGATTAACAATTGGATAGTTGTACAGGACAGGGGACTTTCAACACACTCGCTCATTCATATCATTCTGTCTTGTCTGTGCCACATTGCTAGCGGTCTGCCACTGAAGTGGTTCTGTCAGATTCACAGAGGTGCCATTTTCCCACTGTGGGCTGTGCAGGCCTGTATTTTTGTTTAGGGTTGGCACAGCTCAGTGATTTGTTGTTGTACTGGGGCTCGGGAGTGGAAAGTACTGCCGGTTGGCTACAATATCTTCTGATAAGGACATGGCTCAGAAGATGTTGTAGCCAATCAGGTTACAGAATTTCTTGAGCCCATTTCATAAGATATTAATAAAATATACTCCAGCAAAATTGAATATGCCTTATTTTGAGTCATACAAAAGTACTGGAAAACAGGGGAAAAGGCTAGCAAGCTTCTAGCTTACAGACTACAGAAAATGCAGAACCAAAATAATTTTAGTGGTATCAGACTCAACTCAGGGAAAATCTCACATAATGTAAAAGAAATTAATGAATGTTTTAAGGAATTATATGGAACGTTATACAAATCTCAAGGCTCAATGCGGAATGACTATATAGAGGACTTTCTCAAAGAAGCTTAACTGCCCTCACTCTCCCTCCAAGATAAACAGCACTTGGATAGGCCTTTAACCCTACAAGAGATCACTGAAGTGATCGCCAGTGCTCCTAATGGTAAAATTCCAGGCCCAGATAGGTTACCTGGTGAATTCTATAAGTATCTAAATTATAAATTAGCTCCCCATCTTTTGAAAGCTTTTCAAAACTCTTTTGGGGATGGGTCCCTTCCTGATTCTATGAACAAAGCTTTTATTTGTCTGTTGGCTAAAAAAGGGAAAGACTCACTAGAAGGTTAAAACTATAGGCCTATTTCCTTCCTAAATTATGACTACAAAGTACTTGCCAAAGTGTTAGCTGTCAGACCTGCTAAAATTCTGAACAAGCTAGTGGGGAGGGAACAGGTACTTTTTTTGCAAGGCAGGCAGGCTGCTGATAACTATTGCAGGCTCTTTTCAATTTTATGGTCTGCTCAAACTCCTCTTAATAAGAAAAAAACCCACATTATCTATTTCATTGGACACATCTAAAGCATTTGACTCATTGGAATGGAGTTATCTCATGAAGGTTCTTAAAATAAATGATTTTGGCCCTTCCACCATCTCATGGGTACAAACGTTATATGCATGTTCTAGAGTGTGTATAATTACAAATAGCCCCAGTTCCTCACCTTTTTATTTGCAAAGAGGTCCTAGGCAGGGTTGCCTGCTCTCTCCACTTCTCTTTATACTAGCTATATAGCCGCTTATCAAAAGAATAATGCAATCTAGTCAAATTCATGGAATAAAAACAGGAAAATATGTTGAAGTCTTGGCCTTTGCCGATGATATCCTTCTGACCCTTTCCCAACCATCCTCTTCTTTATTAAAGGTCAAGGAATTATTACAGAGTTATGGATAATTATCAGGCCTATATGTTAATTGGTCCAAAACTGAATGTTTGATGATTTCAGAGTCACCCAGAGAAAGAAACAATGTGGATACATTATTAAATGTTAAATGGCCCACTGATAGTCTAACCTATTTGAGGATTAATTTTTTTCATTCTATAAGGAAGATTTTAGATCATAACATGACTAGATTAATTCAGGAACTTAAATCAGACATAGAAACATAGAAACATAGAATTTGACGGCAGATAAGGACCGCTTGGCCCACCCAGTCTGCCCATTTCCCTACCTACTGGATAAGCTGCAGATCCTAGTTAACCAGCAGCCTACTTCTTTCTACCCCAACCCCCCAGAATTGCCTTATGACTATCCCATGCATGCTTGAATTCCACACTGATTTTGACTCCACAACCTCCTCCGGAAGGCCATTCCATGCATCCACAACCCTCTCTGTGAAAAAATACTTCCTTAAATTACCTCTGAGCCCTCTATCTTCAAATTGTGCCTCTTGTTCTTGCACACCTCTTTTTGAAAGATGCTACCCTCTTGGACTTTGTTGATTCCCTTGAGGTACTTGAAAGTTTCTATCATGTCCCCCTCTCCCTCCTTTCCTCGAGGCTATACATATTAAGCTCCTTAAGTCTCTTCATATGTCCTCCGGTGCAGACCTGCACCATTTCAGTGCCTCCTCTGGACAGCTTCCATCCTGTCTATGTCTTTATGAGATTGGGTCTCCAGAACTGCACACAGTACTCCAGATGGGGTCTCACCAGCTGTCTGTACAGAGGATAATAACTTCCTGTTTTCTACTGGTGATGCCTCTCCTATGCATCCCAGTATCCCCAGCCCTCCTTGCTGCCTTCTCACATTGCTTGCCCACCTTAGGTCATCTGATATGACTACCCCAGGTCCCTTTCCATTTTTTGTTGTTGTTAGTATCTCACCCCCATTGTGTACTCTTCCCTGGGTTTTGTTTCCCAGGTGCATTACCTTGCACTTCTTAGCATTGAATCTAAGCTGCCATACATTTGACCATTCCTCTAACCTTGCCAAGTCCTTCTCATCCTTTCCACCCCACCCTGTGCATCAACTCTGTTGCAGATCTTAGTGTCATCTGCAAAGAGACATACTTTTCCTTCCAGTCCTTCTGCAATGTCGCTTATAAAGACATTGAAGAGGACTGGTCCTAATACTGAACCCTGCGGTACCCCGCTAGTAACCCTCCTTTCTTCTGAGTGGACTCCATTTACTATTACTCTCTGTGTCCTAGTCTCCAGCCATTTCTAGGCAGATGATTGAAGTCCATTTATCATTATGGGGAAAATTAACTCACTAAAAATGGTCTTCAGTCCAAGGTTGTTTTATTTCATGAACAATTATGCAGCAAACATTTCTAAGTTATGGTTTGATAAAATTAAAATAATTATTTCCTCTTTTTTGTGGAATGGGAATCCTCCCAGGCTTTTCAAACTTAAACTTAGCGCTCCAGTAGCTAAAGGAGGCCTAGCTTTACCATGGTGGCAAGGATACCTCTGGGCATATAAGCTCAAGCAGGCATCCATGTAGTTTCTTCAAAATGACAAAGCTGATATGTCTCTGTGGGTCAAGATAGAAAAATAATAAGTATCCCCTCTAGATTTGCCTGACCTATTCTTTGTCAGCAGTCCCTCCCACCTTACAAATCATCCAGTGCTTCAAATCTCAATTCTAGTGTGTAAAACGTTTAATAGCCTTAAAAAGGTTGAGTTTGTACCCCTAAAACTTATGCCCATATGGGGAAATACCTTGATTACTCCCAATAATAAAGTGTTAAATGACACAGGCTAGAAAAGTAAAGGTATTAAGAGTTTTGGGAGATTTACTAGACACAAACAATAGATTATCTTCCTTTGAAAATCTTAGGAAGAAACTCCAGCTGAATAAGAGTGATTTTTGTATATACTTACAAATAAGAAGCTTCCTAGTTAATAAATTCCTAGATCACAATCACCTACTCCCCTCTAATATGGAATGGGAAAAGTTGTTAAAGTTGGCTTACCTTCCTAAGAGGTTTAGTTTAATTTACAAATTGTTAAATGGAGCAGACAATTCTCTGACTGAACATGCTAGACATAAATGGCAGGAATATCTAGGGCAAGAAATACCAATTTAAATTTGGAAAAAGGGATGGACAATTGCATCTAAATCATCCAGGGAAGTGCAGGGGAGACTAATACAGTTTAAAATTTTACATTATTACTATTCATCCCCCAGGCAACTGTTTAATTTAGGATTAACTAACAATGATCACTGTTGGAGATGCAGGATGCCGGATGCAGTACTAGCACACTTGCTTTGGTTCTATGCAGGGGTGTTTGATCACTGGAAACAAATCCGTGCCCTATGTCAGACATTACTAGGTTTCCCTATACCCCTATCTCCATTGTCATTTATTATTGGAGATGTTAGTATGCTTAAAAATATTCCAGCATTAAAGAAAATATGGGTCATGTCAGTAGCATTAGCCTTTGAAAGGCTTCTCCTCAAAAGTTAGAAGGAATTATCGGTCCCTTCTTTGCAATAATGCCTTTTATTCTTTGGAGTGGGTTGCAAATAATGAAAGTATCTGCTATTCAATGATAGATAAAAATGATGTTTTTATGAATATCTGGAGTGCATTCCTATCCTACTGCTCTTCAGATGATATATAAAAGTAAAGAAGCTTTAAAATGTTGTTATTTTTATTAATTTATATATCTTTATTCTTAAGTGGTCATTACATGAAGAGGTTATCACTTATATTAGACAACTAGCAGTTTTTAACTCTTTATTAGTTAAAGTCTTATAGGATTATATACAAGACTATCAATTTATAGAATAGAACATACTGTATGTGGTGTAATGGACTTGGAATTTATTATAACATGGTTTATCATTATGTAATTCTGTACAAAGGTATTGTAAAGGCAGATACTACCCCCCTTCCCCGAGGAGACCTGAGGTCACGAGGGCCAGTCCCTGAAGCTCTCCCTGCTGCAAGATAGCCCAAAGCTGCACAAAGATACCAGCTACCTCCCCCGAGGAGACCGGTGGTCGTGAGGGCCAGTCCACGAAGCCCTCCCTGCCTCAAGATAGCCCGAAGCTGCACAAAGATACCACCCCATCCCCCGAGGAGACCGGAGGTCACAAGGGCCAGTCCCTGAAGCCCTCCCTGCTGCAAGATTGCCCAAAGCTGCACAAAGATACCACCCACCTCCCCCGAGGAGACCGGAGGTCACGAGGGCCAGTCCATGAAGCCCTCCCTGCCTCAAGATAGCCCGAAGCTGCACAAAGATACCACCCCCCTCCCCCAAGGAGACTGGAGGTCATGAGAGCCAGTCCCTGAAGCCCTCCCTGCCGCAAGATAGCCCAAAGCTGCACAAAGATACCAGCCCCCTCCCCCGAGGAGACCGGAGGTCGTGAGGGCCAGTCCCTGAAGCCCTCCCTGCCGCAAGATAGCCCGAAGCTGCACAAAGATACCACCCCCCCCCCTGAGGAGACCAGAGGTCATGAGGGCCAGTCCCTGAAGCCCTTCCTGCCTCAAGATAGCCCGAAGCTGCATAAAGATACCACCCACCTCCCCCGAGGAGACTGGAGGTTGCGAGGGCTTGTCCCTGAAGCCATCCCTGCCACAAGATAGCCCGAAGCTGCACAAAGATACCACCCACCTCCCCTGAGGAGACCGGAGGTCACAAGGGCCAGTTCCTGAAGCACTTCCTGCCACAAGATAGCCCGAAGCTGCACAAAGATACCACCCACCTCCCCAGAGGAGACCGGAGGTCTGAAGGGCCAGTTCTGAGCACTCCTGCCACAGATGGCCCAAGCTGCACAAGATACCCTCCACCTCCCCCGAGGAGACCAGAGGTTTCGAGGGCTAGTCCCTGAAGCCTTCCCTGCCGCAAAATAGCCCGAAGCTGCACAAAGGTAATTGTACCTCTCTCCAGTCAGCAGTCATAACCGTTGTGAAAGGACTGCTCGGCTACTGCATTTGGCGCCTTTTCCAACAACGGCTGCAAGCTCCCCTTCTCACTGCCGAAAACGCACTGTTAATTGGTGCTCAGGCTGGAACTGAACTTTAATTGTTGAGCCTTATTTTGCCCTATTCTAAGCGATCCAGCACAAGTAATTGTGTGAGCAATTCTCTCAAGGGTAAAATATCAAGAGTTTCTGCTACCAGAGGTCTGGGCATAATTTAATTGCACCCTGTGAATGAATTATCAGGGGATTGAAGTAAAAAGTTTTAAAAAAGTGTAAACCTGTGTGCAGACTTCTCAGCACTGCATAGCCAGTATTTCCACAGTTAGTCACTTAATTCTGGAACTGCAAATGAACAGCTTGCCCTGTCCTCATTTGCTCTTCTTTTCCCACTCCTGTACCTGCCCACCCCCAATCGTTAATCTGTTCGCCCTACTGCCTACTTAATCCCCCCTCTCTCCCTCTATCGCAGATACCACTCTCCTCTCCCGAGGAGACTGGAGGTCACGAGTGCCAGTCCCTGAAGCCCTCCCTGCCGCAAGATAGCCCGAAGCTGCACAAAGGTAATTGTACCTCTTTCCAGTCAGCAGTTGCGACCGTTGTGAAAGGACTGCTCGGCTACTGCATTTGGCACCTTTTCCAGCAACGGTTGCAAGCTCCCCTTCTCACTGCCGAAAATGCACTGTTAATTGGTGCTCAGGCTTTGCCCTGCCGAACGCTACGTGTTTGGCTCCCCACCGCCCCCACCACCACCCTTGGTCGGCACTCTAATTTATAGCCAAGGTTGGTCAGGTGACGAGCCGAAATAACCTATCAGCTCACTTTCCCAGCTGCAAGTTATACAAACTTAACACTAGTGGCCACTGCTACATACCTATCTCTATCTATATATACAATGTTATCCCTTCTATTAACAGCCATCCTGACTTCCAGGATCTTACAACATGCTCAACAACCCCCCCAGACGCACCCAAACCACACTACCACAACTTTTCCACTAATCACTTATTTACCTATGATGACCTTAGACCCTGTCCCTCTAACATCTCACACACAAGCCAAATTGATCTTGCTGGCTTATACTCACATGCTCTCACATTAACCCTCACACCCACACATGATACACATTGTACCTCCGCTCTCCCCCCCAGACCACAACCCCCCACCACCCTGGCTAACTCCATAACCATCCCCCTCACATCCATAGCTCTTCTAGCAAGTGTCATTCACAGTTTCCCAGTTCCCACCTCCAGCGATAAAAGCCCCACACCCTACCAATCCCAATGTCACTCATCCAAACTCTGCAGATTGGCCCTCCTGTGGCACACCCTCCTACTTCTCTTAATATCTGACAATATCCACCCCAACCCAGGACCACCCTGCACTATGGCCTCTCCAAACCACCCTAGGGGGAGTCTACTGCTAGCTACTCTAAATATATGCAGCCTACCAAAAAAACACACCCCTCTCCAAGGCTGGATTGCTGAGCATACACCGGACATCCTAGCCCTCTTGGAGACCTGGCTCTCTGATAGAAAACCCAATGATGCTGTCTCCCTCAGTAATTATTCCTTCTTACAGGCTGATAGAACCAGCAAGACAGGTGGTGGCTGTGCAATTTATGTTAAATCCTCACTCCATGCCACTGAAGTACAAACCCCTGCACCACAATATGGCACCCAGACACAGTCAGACTCAGTCTGGGTTCCAAAACGCTCCACATCATTTCAGCCTATATCCCCCCGAGAAACCAAAAACTTGCCTTTGATTCTATCCTCCACGGTATCTCCCACCTACTTAATACTAGTGAAATCATCATAATGGGTGACTTCAATGTCAACTGGCTATCCCCAGCCTCATCCAGCTTTAAAGACACTGCCCTGGCATACGACCTTGCCCAACTCGTCACCTCTCCAACCAGAAGGGACAATAGATCTGGGACCTCCACCCCTTTAGACCTCATTTTCACCAACAGGCCACGGAACCTTTCCCAGGCCACGGTGCTCCCTAACTCTATCAGTGACCACTCCCTGGTGACCTGCTGGTGGTCGGGTAAATTGCCCCCTGCCCCCCAAAAAATCTCCATGCAGAGACGGCTAAAAAGAGGAGGCCTACAGAAACTCAAAGCCCATCCAACTACCAGCAATTGGCTCCCCATTTACACCACGCAGTCAGTAGACCTAGCACTCGCCCACTTTATAAACCACTTTCAACAAGGCCTGTGACATTTTCGCTCCCCTCACCAAGCCAGTAGTGAAAACCAGAACCACCCCCTGGATCACACCCTCACTACTTAACCTGCTCCAACAGAGGGACAACCTTTGGCATAAGGCTGTTGACTCCCAATGCACACAGGATAGACAGCTATACCGGGAGGCCCACAATAAATGTACATGGGCCTTACGGCAGGCGAAGGCTACTTACTACCAACAAACCCTAACCTCCTCTTGGGGAGACTGTAAAAAATTCTGGAGCAACATAAAGAACTCAGTGGGAAATCCGCCCCCACCCTTCCCAACTCACTATAAACGGAGATGTCACCCAGGATCCTTCCACTATAGCCAAGCCCTTAACTCCGCCTTCTCTGACCTCTCCCATATCCTCCTCCTAATTTCTTCCACCCTTTCCCCCCACCCTCCCCGGCCCGTGTAATGTAGATTGATACCTTTCAGGCTGAGAGTCATCTCCTGCCACTGAGGCAAAACACTACATTACCAAAGCTATCGCCAATTCCGTTACAGCAATGATTCCCTAGATCTTAAACTCATTCGCTGACCCTGGATGTCATATTACCCCACCTTACTAAAATTCTCAACCTCTCTCTTTGCCTCAGTCAGTTCCCCTCAACCTGGAAGAGAGCCATAATCACTCCCATTCTGAAGAGCGGCGACCCCACTAACACAAGCAACTATAGACTGATTTCAATACTTCCACCTCTCTCCAAAGCACTGGAAAAAATAGTCTCAGACCAGATAACAGAACACCTAACTAAACACAACCTTCTCTGCCAGGCTCAGCACGGTTTCTGGACTGGCCATATCACAGTCACTGCACTGTCTGAGCTCATCTTGTTCATCCATGAGGCCCTAGACCAAGGATCAATTGCAGGTGCGATCTATGTGGATCTAACCAAGGCATTTGACATGGTCAGTCATGAGCTACTGCTTTGTGTCCTTCCACAACTTAATGTGGTCACAGAGGCAACTGGCTCGTTCAAGGATTACCTCTTAGGCCAGTCACAACAAGTCAGGTTTAACACCACCATCTCCTCCTGCAAAACAGTGTGCTCTGGGGTCCCACAGGCGTCTATTCTTGGCCCGCTTCTATTCACCCTCTTTTTAAACTCACTCCCTAAGGCATGCGGCAGTCATCTACTTCTCTATGCTGATGATGTGGTACTATTTTGGAAACACCCACAACCAAGCGCCCTCCAACTAGCCCTTCAGGGTTTCTTCAGGGAGCTAGAGACATGGTTCAATGAACACCGCCTGTTCATCAACTATAAAAAAACTAAGTCCATGATCTTTGCACACCGTCAAAGCCCACACAGTCAGTCAGCACTCCTAATCAAAAACACACAAGGCGCCCCCCTTGAACACGTTACAAATTTTAAATACCTGGGTATCACATTAGATACCTCCGTCTCCTACCATAGTCACATTCAACATCTCTCCTCAGCTGTCAGCACTAGAGTGGGCATCCTCTACAGACTTAAACACTGTTTACCCACACAGGCCATGCATCTTGCAGTCTCCTCCTCAGTCCTCTCCCTAGTTGACTACAGGATAGCGATATATGGCTCAGCAGAACCCACTGCTCAACGTAGTATTAACACTGCCTTGAATAAAGCATGCCGCCTAGTCACCGGCAGTGACAGACTAACTCATACCTGTGACCTTTACGCTTTGGCTGGTTGGCTAAACTTCCAACAAAGACTAAAGTATCACACCTGCATCCTCGCAAAAAAAAAAAATACATCTCCAGCTAGCCCCCGTTGGCCTTCTCCCCATAATCAACCCAGCCCCCCTCAGGCATAATACACGGCTCGCAAACTCCTCATTCCAGGTCCCCCATTGTAGAACATCACTTGGGCAAAGATCCTTCCGCTACCGTGCCCTTCTTTGGCTCAATACGTTACCTCCCCAGCTCTCTCAGACCCATAGCATCTCCCTATTCAAAACAGGCCTCAAAGCTCACCTACTTGAGTCTGCAAATTGTGACTGTGGCTAACCCTGCCCACCTCGTGTGCTCCCAAACCCTCCTAATAACTGACACAGGGTCTCTCTAGACCCCATGAATCAGCATCCCACACGTCTCTAACAAATGATATCCAGAAAGCTGCCTACCACTGTCTCTAGTAAACTAAGTTAAAGCCTGGACTGCACTGCCAGTACTGTTTGTGAATACTGCTTGTTTATGTATGTTTCCTTGTATTTTGTTCTCCCTCCACCCACTGTAACCGACATGGAGCCTTTACAAAAGTCTGTGACTCAAAGGATTGTAATTCCGATTATATGCAATAAATAAGATAAATTAATAAAATGTTGTATTGGAAAAAACCTTTTTTTTTTTAACCTTGCTCTTTTTGCCTCCTTCTAGCCTCATCACCCCACTCAATCGGATCCCCTACATGCCTCGCTGATTCGGCGTCTCACCATAGGAGTCTGCCCCTAAAGTGCTCACCCACTCAGTAGCCTTAGGTAGTCCAGATATCCCCCCTCGGGTGGGGCAAGGAGAGGCCCTCCCCTACCTTCTCCCTGAACAATAGTGGAGGGGGTGTAGCACAACGGAGTCTGCTCGCGTCCTGGCAGTCGCCAATATGCTCGGTGCTTGAAGGGTCATCACCTAGGAGTGACGGGCCACCATTTTTTTTGTGTTCTGTTCCACCACAGCTGTCGGCACTCTAGGGGAGTCAATTGGGAGTGGCTGACGCTGCCCCATTCCCTTGCGTGACCGTAGACTGCACTGTCAACCCCAGATTCACCTGAAAGGTGGCAGTAGAACAGCAAATCATGCACGGAACCCTCTCCAGGGAGGGAGAGCTGCCATTGGGTGCTCAATCCCTCTCTCCCCCTGCTGACCTCCTGCGGCCCAAGCTCATTCCTGAACGCAGGTCGCCAGTGTGGAGCGAGGTGTGGCGTCCAGTGTCTCAACCCTCAGTGCCACTGGACTGGCCAGAAAAAAGCTAATAAACTTTAAACTAAAAAAATCTGTACTTAAAGTCAAATCCCATAAGTCTTTATGAAAATTGTAGAATTTCATAAAAAATCAATAAAACTGGAATTTGCTAATTTAACTCAGCCTTATCTGGGGGATTCTAATTAAAGGATAGGGGTATGAGAGGCAGATAGTGCAGGGAGTCACCAGGTTCAGGAGTTAGATGCACAGTTTAACCAAGAAATGGACAGCTGAGCTAGATAGCACAACACTGGTAGACCCCCAGATTGGAGAAAGGAAGTACAGAGTGCCAGCAATTCCAGCCTGAATGCAGGATGCTTAAGGATCACATCCAGCAAATTTATGATCCAGGGAACCTGATATACATGCAAGTCAGGGACTTAGATGTACTCAAAAAGATGTAATGGGGAAGACAATGTCTGGGGCAGTAGGAAGGAAAAATTCTGGCTATTCCAATGGGGTATGTTGATAGGAAAAGGAATAGCTGACTCAGGTTTTAAGGGAGTTTGTCACTGTAAAGAACAAAGAGGATATCAGTGGGATCAGTAGTTCTACTGAGTCAATCTGTCTATGCCAAAAGAGATGGGGGAAAGAGTCACTCAGAGAGGAACAGCAGGACTGCAAAATGCTCCATTCAGCTAATCAAATGAAGTAGTGATATGTGCATTGTTAATGTCAAATTCCACAAAAAGATATTTGGATGCTTCATCTATATTATGTCATAAATATGTGAGAAAATGTTACCAATATGTTTTTTTCTATTGCAAATTTAAAACTGCTAAACAATTTAGCCAGTTCTGTTAAACACCAGGATACATTGACTATGGATAAGCATTTCAAATGTTAAGCCTATGCCTGCAAGAGCAGAGAAGTTAGAAACATCCACATTTTTTAGAGTTTTCACAACATTTTGCAAATATTTACATAGTAAAGTTGTAAACCCTGTAACTTAAAATTCTCTAAACCAATTCTCTCCATATTTAGAACAGTATATAAGCATTGCAAAAAGGTTATCCGCACTAATTTATACATTTAGCTCCAAAGGTGTCTGAGTTAAATGCAGATTAATTTGTTTCATGAAATGTCCCACAAAAAATAAAATTACAGATTTTGAGCACATATCATTTGGCGATAATGCATCATATTGTCATGAAATATGGCACATTGGTAGAACATCTATTAATAGGGAATCATGACAAATGTAAGACATCTGGCCCAGTAGACAGCTGAGATATATGCAGAGAAAAATGTTCATGAAATTTCACACAAAACAATAAAATGACAAACTTTGTAAACCTACAATTTTTATACTATTCATCTGAATTTGATATTTGACACATTATTGGCAATCCATTTAAAGAGTGACCATGCCATATTTCAGAGCTCTAGCTTACCCTGTGGATTAGTCATGACCAGATTACTAAATGTTAAAAATTTCACAAAATGTCATCATAATTCCACTCAGTTTCATGGAACATTGTGAAATTTCATAAAAATTCCACAAATCTGGAATTTTCCCAATCTGTACAGCTCTAATCAGTAGCCAGTTAGAAAAGCTTCATATCTAATTGATCTTGTCTTAATCTAGTTTTGAAGGAAGACTTAGTCAAGTATCTCTTTACAATTTTAGGTATCAGATATTTAAAATAGAAACCTGACCTTTGCAAGTCAGTAACACCTATAATACCTAAGTCAAGAGAAGCTTTTCTCAGTAGTAGACTCTTGCCAACGTTAACAAAGAAATGGTTAAAATCATCAGAAATAATCACTGGGTCAGTAATATTCTGATCATCAATGTTTTTTACCTGGGATTAGAAAACTTACTTCTATCCAACAATTCATATATATCAGACAACATTTTTTTTTTTTTTTAGATATTATGGGCATCCCTTTACTGAGCATTAAAGTAATCATTTTTTTTAGATTTTCTTCACTAACTTAAATCAATTTCTTAATTCTTTATATTCCTGAAGACGTATCCTCAATCCACTATTTTTACATCTAACCCAAGCAGTGTCTCTCTAACTAAAATATTCAAATAATTCTGTGGTTACCCACATGTTATTTTCCCCTCTAACCCTATTTTTCCTTAAGGGTGCAAACAGGTCACAAGCTTTATTAAAGTGTTCCGAAAAGCAATCAAGAATCAGATTTATGTCAAGGATATGTTCCATATAACTCCAGTCAGTCTGAGCTAAATATTCTTTTAAAGCCTGTGCTTTTGACCTGTTAGGACTCTGAATAAAGACAAACTTGGATAAAGGGATCCTCTTTTTAGGTGACCAAGAACAATAAACAGGTGAATGGTCACTTACTGGATCAGACAATATTTCAACCTTCCAAAACCTGTCCTTATGTGTCACAAGGACCCAGTCAATCAATGATGCCGTACCACCTTTATAATAAATATGAGTAGAGGAATGCACAATTTGATTCATTAACAGACTGGCCACTTTATTTCTGAATGGTAAGGATTTCTCCGACAATCAATTTATATTAAAATCCCCTAATATGATTTTCTCATAGAAACATAGAAACTGATGGCAGGTAAAGACCTTCTGTCCCATCCAGTCTGCCAATACCCTACCTTTACGTAGCTGCTGCTGACCTTGCTACTGCTGCCTTTCCTCCCACCCCCAGGGTTCCCCTATATCCAAGGCCCTTGGAATTCTGTGATTCTGCATTGGCAGAATTTGCATCATGCCACAGAATGTATATAGTGCCGCAGAATTCACTGTTTTTTGTGGAATTTTTATTCAAATATACTGTTTTTCCATAGTGTCAGGCTTTCGTTCCTATCTTGTTTATCCTGAAGCCCCTCCTCTATGCTCAGCATATAATGTCATTGTTGACATCACATCATAGTTAACTAATGGCAGGACTACGTTCTGCCAGAGAAATTAATAAATCATGCCACAGAAATTAGAAAATGCTGCCACAGAAACCAAGGAGACCTGCCACAGAAATCAGAAAATTCTGCTGCAGAGCAGTAGGGGGCCCTGCCTATGTCTATCCCATGCATGTTTAAATTCCCCCATTGTACTTGCACCACCACCTCCTGTGGCAGGCCATTCCAAATATCCACCACCCTCTCCATGAAAATGTAATTCCTCACATTGCCTCTTAATCTACCCCCTTCCTGTCTCATGTCATGGCCTCTTGTAGTTTTGGAGCAGCTTCTCTTCTGAAAGATGCTGCCCTCCTATACCTTATTCATCTCCTTGAGATACTTGAAGGTTTCTATTATGTCTCCCCTTTCCCCATCTCTCCTCCAGGGGGTACATATCGAGTTCCAACCATCTCTCCTTATATGACCTATTGTGCATGGCCTGCACCTTCTTTGAACTGTCACCACCCTGTCTATGGCTTTCCTGAGATGTGGCCTCCAAAACTGTATGCGTTATTCCAAATGCAATTTCACCAGTGACCTGTAAAGTGCCATGATTCTTAAAGTTTGAACCTAATTCTGAAGCATATGCAAACTTATCCAGATGGCATATAAACAGAGGTAAATATAAGGTTCTTTCTCCTCTTCCCTATATTAACATTGACTGCTAAGAACTCACAGGGCTGCTAATTATCACAAATTTAAAGTAGTGAGGATTGAAGACATTTTTTAACATACAGGAGATATCCCCCTCCCTTTTTACACAGTCTGTCCCTCCAATAAAGATTATATAATAGTAATGATACCTCATTACTACTAATTTTATCATGCAGCCAAGACTCAGTGACTGCCACCAAATCAGGTTCCCTCATACAGAACAGTGCAGCAAACTCATCAAACTTTATTTGCTTATTTATTTTATTTTATTTATTTAATGTTCAGTAACGGGGAATGGCACGCTGATCTTAGGCTTATTTCCAGGTGTGCCCGGGGAGAGGGGTGAGGGATTTACAATGGTCAGAGCAATACAACAGACTGACATTCATGGATATAGTAGCACAATATACAGTAGAAGAAATATATGCAATTTGCAAACTTAAATTTAAATTACATTTTTGGGGTAGCATTATACACAAGTGCAAAGTACATTCGTAGACAGTGTTTCAGTTTGCATAGTACATTTTACAGAACTGGGAATGAGACAACATTATTTTTTGGCAATTAAGTTTATTTTGTTTTTAGTATTCTAGTACAATAACAACAACTTATAAATGTACAAGGCCACTAATACATCGGATTACCATACACTACTATATAGATCACAATTTATGGGCAATAAAAACAAACAAAAAACGTATCAATCCTAAACAGTTACCCCCCACCCTCCCAACCCCAGCCCTCCAGAGCAGCACATCCAATATTATTAGTATCTACCCTTGGTAGAGAAACGAGTATGCTTTTGGCACATATAGGGCTAATAGTCTGATGCTACTTAGTACAGAAAATACTATGAATATGTTGGTAGGTCAAAAGGATAACAAGAGAAACAGGAAAATATGAGAAAAGGTAGAGAAGGGTGGGCAAACTTCAATAACCAAATGTATTTTTTAAGGATAGAAAGAGGGGCTCCAACAACATTGAAAGTTGCTCTATGACTGAGATATATTAGCAATACTTCCCTCAGCATTGAGAGCAACAAGGAATTCTGCTCACCATTTCTGAAATGATGCCATTGAATAGTCTTTCCAATGCCTTAAAATCAATAATTTATTAACTAGGGAGACTATAGCAACTTGCTTTTTCTAGGAATTAGTTGGAATAGAATTATATAACACCAAGATACAGGTCTTCACTGAAAAAAAGGTTAAAATGTTAAGAAAATCTATCATCTTATTTTTAACTGTTTCCCAGAAGATTTGTATTTTAGGGCATATCCAGAGTTTATGATATAATGTAGCATCTTCAATATTGCAAATTGGACAGATAGGGGAAGCTAACTTACCTATTCGATATAATTTGCTAGGAGAATAGTATAAATTATGGAGGATGTTAAACTGTAAATTACAAAGATGATCTTGTTTGATGAAATTAAAATTATCGGTCCAAATTTTCAACCATATAGTATTAGAAAGGGAAATATCTAATGTAAATTTCCAATAATATGCTACTGGGGAAATATTCATCCAAGGGTTGTTAAGGAGCACCTCACAGAGTTTAGAAATTGGTTTAGATGTTTTTGCTAAAGTGAGGAGGGAATCCAAAAGGATTCTAGTTTACTCCAACCATGGAGGACTACCCAGGAAGTTATTCACACAATGACGAATTTTAAACCAATAATAAAGAGCCTTGTGATACAAATTAAACTTTTGTTGAAGGGCAGAAGCAGAAAGGAGAGAGTCACCTTGGATTAAATCACTTAATTTCAAGGGTTCTTGACTAAATTTGTTGTCAAAGCAAATAACTTTGCCTGCTATCTTAAGACTATTATTATTTAACAGAGGTTGGGAAATTTCCTTCTTGGGTTTAAGTTTAGCTAATGTACAAAGTTGTTAGAATGCTTTGATATTCCATCCAATAGGTGACTCCCTAAGCACCACTGGGACTTCCTTCCATGAATTGTACAAAATTGTCTCTAACGAAAGTTTAAATTCAGATGCATATTTATAGTCTAACTGTAACCAATTGCACTTATCTGGTACTTTGGTTCCTAACATAGTTCAATGTGAAAGTCTATTCATATGGCTGGCTAGATAATAAAGGAAACAGTTCAGAAGTTTCAATCCCCCCATGGCTCTGGAGCGAGTCAATTTCAAATAAGCCCTATGAGGCGTTTTCCCATTCCAACTAAAGTCAGAGCAAACTCTATGTAATGCTGAAAAGAAGGATTTAGGGAGATACATATTAAGGGTGGACAAAGGATAGAAAATCCTAGTGAGTGTAACCATTTTAATTGTATTAACTCTGCCACAAAATGTAAGTGATAATTTCCTCCATCTATATAGATCTCCTTGCAACGATTTTAATAGAGGATCTAAGTTAAGGTCTTTAAGTTTGTATAAATCTTTGGATACTTTGATACCCAAAAATGTAATAGCTGATCTCTCCCAAAGAAGGCCCATGTCAATGACATGTGCTTTGGTTATCAATCCAGAAAGAGAGTATACTAAGGTTTTAACTTTGTTTAGTTTATAACCTGAGAAGACACTGAATTGGTCTATTATTTCCAATGCTAGTGGTACAGACTGTCTACCATCCATTAAATGTAGGAGTAAATCATCCACAAATAAGGATAATTTTAGATTTAAATCATTAATTGATATTCCTTTAATGTTTTGCGTTTGGTTAAGAACCCTTGCAAGAGTTGGTTAAGAACCCTTGCAAGAGGTTCTATGTATAGGTTAAATAAATAGGGTGATAGAGGGCAGCCTTGTCTAGTACCACTGCATAGAAAAAAGGGGTCAGAAAGGTGGTTATTACACATTATCCTCACAGAGGGAAAGGTGTAAAGGACCTGCATCCGCTTAATAAACCAATCAGGAATGCCAAAATATGAAAGGGCAGCAAAAAGATAAGGCCAGGCTACTCTATCAAATGTTTTTCCTGCATCCAGGGAGACAAGAACCGCTTGCATTTCTGGCTCCCTGGATGCAGAAGTAAGACAGAATTGTTTTCTGAAATGGTCTGTTGTAGAATGGCCTGAAACAAATCCAGCTTGTTCAGGTCCCAATAAGGGAGTCCAAACTCTCGCTAGTCTGTCTGCTAATATCTTTGCATATATTTTAATATCAATATTTAGAAGGGAGATTGGTCTATAGTTACCTATTATAGTAGAATCTTTACCTGGCTTTGGGATGAGAATAAACCTGGCTTCAAATAGTGAAGATTCAGTTACTTCAGAGATTACCCAGTAATTAAAGAGGCGTAATAGAAGAGGGGTGAGCTGGGCTTTGAAGGTCTTATAAAATAGGCCTGTAAAACCATCAAGGTCAGTAGCCTTATCAGGTTTTAAAGCTTCAATTGCCAAAATGATTTCCTCTAGGGAAAATGGAGTTCTCAGGAGGCCTTGAGATAGCAGGGTTAATTTTGGGAGATTTACAGTTTGGAGAAAGCTATGCATAGCCTGGGATTGAATAGGTGAGAATGGTTGGGAAGAATACAGCGATTGGTAAAAATCTTTGAAAGTTACTAGCATCTCTCTTGGGTCTACTAACAAAGATCCATCCTGGGGGTGCTTAATTACTGAAATCCATTTTAAGGATGAGTGCTGTTTTAAATGCCAGGCTAAAAGCTTACCGCTTTACATCCCTGACTCAGATAGGTAGCTTTAACTATGGAGGCTGCCTTTTCAACCTTTTCTAGAATAGACTAGAATAATAAGCTCTTAAATGGGAAAGTTCTTGCTTGTCTGACTCTGTTAGCTTATCTAGTCCAGTGGTTTCCAAAATACAGATTCTATCTAGGCACTGGGTCATTTGAAAAGGTTTTTTTTCTTTTTTTGGACTGAAGCTATCCAAATAAGTTCATCTCTCCAGGTAGCTTTCAGGGCCACCCAGATTTTATCTACTGAAGGGACTGACTCTAAATTCTATTGGATAGAGTTCTGGTGGAACTGTGTTAGAGAATGAACTATGAAATGGTCAGATAAAATTGAATTATTCAATGACCATGAATGTGGTCTAAGGAGGATTCTAGAGAAGGCCAAATTGGCTGAAATGAGGGAATGGTGTGAGAGAACTCTGGCATGAGTTTGCACTTCAAGTACCGAAGAGCATAGGTGTTGACTAAGAAGGAAAAAATGTATTCTAGATAGGCTCTTATGAACTGCGGAGTAAAATCTAAAATCCTTTGTGTTGGGATGTAATATCCACCAGGGATCTATAAGCCCTGCAGAAGACATTAGTTCCTGCAATGCTCTTTGAGCAGGTGAGCTGCCTATACCTCTATTATGGGAGTGATCTATATCATTGGACTGGACCATATTCCAATTACTTCCTAAAAGAATTGGCAAATGCAGAAAAGGGGTTATTACTGTAAATAGATGGGAGAAAAAAAAGTGATGAGTCAATATTGGGTCGATAGACTGAGCCCAAAACCAATTCTAAATTGTTAAGGAAGCCATGTACAATAACATAGCTGCCCTCTGAGTCTGAAATTATTTCTGAGGCCATAAAAGCAATTCCTTTAGCAATTAAAATGGCTACACCCCTTTTCCTTGAGTTGAACCCTGCTCCAAATACTTGACCCACCCAACATTTTTGGAGGGTACCTAATTGATCTTTTTGCAAGTGGGTTTCTTGAAGGACAGCTATGGTTGGATTATGTTTTGCTAAATGTTTTAAAATCATGTATTTTTTAATGTTATCTCTTTCTCCTTTTATATTCCATGAAAATAACCTTACTGCATGTGCCATATTAAATTCCTAAACATCCTGAACATGACTGGGTCCATATCTCTGTGCTGCCCTTTTCCTCTTCCTAACCTACCCATCCCTCCCTACAATACCACCCCCGGGTAAATAAAGCTTGAACACAATAGCAAAATGAACTAGAAATCTGGTAACTATATACAGTAAACTCCACCAGGCCTGAAGCCTGCTCCTCCTGTTACTGACCATGATGCTCAGGAGGGCGAGCACCCATACCCCACTGCAACATTATCTTAGAATAGTAAAATTACCAACTTTTCTGTTTATAAAGTCTTTTATAACATACTAAGTTAACCAGTTATACTCCCAAATATTCTCTTTGATAATACATAACATAGATAAGAGCATGTAACTACTATAGAAATGTAGTTAAATTAGGTATTTCCCTATTAAAATGCTCAACTCCCCCAAAATAAATTTACATTTGCTTCTTTGAAATAAATCATAATAGCTTAGTCTTTAAGAGTAATATTATAAGAAATAAAAACTAAAATGAGTTCTGTACGAACCATAGTAATCAAGCGGAGTTTGTTTGGGGTTAATAAAGAGGGAAAAAAGAAAAAAAAATTGTAGGAAAAAACTTCACTCTCAAGAGTAAACCTCATAAAAATATTTTCCATAGAGTTCAAACAATTAATTTCCAATTGATCTACTGGCAACCATCAACAAACTAACTAGTGGGGCTAAAAGGGGAAAATAATTATCTCTACCAGTAGGATACAAAAAAAAGAGAGATAAACTGTGTTAACAGTGGCCTCTAGTGGTTATAATTATATGCTAATTTTGCACTGTAATGAAACAATGAAAATAAATTCAACCCCATAGTTTACAACCTTTAAGCAATATTCTACTGATTAATTCATAGAGATTTATTCATATATATTGGCTAAGGACTAGTAAGGAAGTATTGCATAGAATGTGGAAGCAATTTAACTTAAAAGGCTTTGTGTAAACAAGCTTGAGCTGCATTGCAGTAAAGGGAAAAAAAGAGAGAGAAAAAAACCCCAAAGTATAAGGATGAAGCAATTCTTCAAATAGAATGGTCTTCTCACTGCGTGACAGGCTTCCAGAAGCAACTCAAACAGTCAGAAGTAGACCATTTAAACTGCAACTTAAATTCTCCATATCCACGACATAGTCATAACCAATCCTTCATATTGGAAACAGGTCTGGGTGCAATTTTTGAAGGGCTGTCAAGGCAATTTCAGCTGAGTCATAATATTTCGCTCCTTCAGAAGAACTGACTTCCAATCTAGCTGGGTATAAAATTCTTTGCTTGATTCCAGCAGCCTACAGCTTAGTTATAATTGGTCTAAACGAAGCTCTCAGCTGTCTGGTCTTATACGTGAGATCAGGAACTATATGGAGCTTTTTACTCTCCCAGAGAATAGCAGAGAGTTTTCTTGCTTCCTTTAAAATATGCTCTTTATCTCGGTAGTTCAGTAACTTGAAAATAATTGACCTGGGAGGCTCCGAAAAATGAGGTTTAGCTCTTAATGATCGGTGGGCACGCTTGATAACATAATCAGGGCCGTGCAATGAATCCCCCACTGTTTTCTTCAAATATTTTTGCAGGAACTGTATTGTATTTGAGCCCTCCTCACCTTCCGGTAGATCTAATAAAACCAGATTGTTTCAGCGATTCCTCCCCTCTAAATCATCAATTCGCTTTTCTAGTTTTGTTGTAGTCCTTTTGAAAGTGACGATCTCAGGTTGTATTTTCTCCTGTGCATGCTCTAACGATCCCACTCTGGCTTCAGAATCTGCCATCCAGCAAGAAAGCTGTACAAGTGTTGGCTTTATTTCAGCTACTTCACCTATAAGATTGAGAATGGCTTCTTTCAGTGCTGAGAGTTCTCCATAGACATGCGAGGGGGATAATTCTTCATCTTGCTGTGGAGACGAGCTGCACTGTGGACGTTTGGCCTCTAATATAGGAGTCGGATCTTGGGCGGCCTGCTTGTCTAGTGAGAAGGAAGATTTGGAGGTTTCCATTGTGTCTACCGAGGAGCATAGAACTCGCCAGCTGAATTTTATTTCTTGGAAAGCTGCAAGTTGCAGATAGGATGGAGCCAAAATGATAGAAGTTGGTAAGAGATGGAAAAAACATTATATATTGCAGCGGGAGAACGGAGCTCACTAAAAATGTGACTTCCCTCTAACTGAGCATCACGTCACCCCCCCAGACAACATTTTACATTGGCAAATAAACTTATACAAAAAGCCAGGCATAATTTTGCATGGGGTAAGGACTGGAAAAAGAGAAGGTAACAAACTTGTAACATTGACGTGGAGGCAGTTAATGAAACCCCAGAAAGTATCAGAAGGCACATCTGTAGGACCAAGGTTAGTGTGAACTGAGACCAACACCAGCAAAATATATATAGTACAGTGCTTCATCATATATAAGGACACTCCATAGTGAGACTTAGTCAATAAATATAATTGTTAAACATAAAACTCATTTCAGAGCATACTGTAACACCTTTCAAATAAGATATTATCTGAGAATAATCACTAAGGAGGTCGTTGCATACTTGAATCTCTTTTTCTGTCATCAAGGAAATAATAAAATCATGCCTCATGTGTTCTTGGGATTGTTCTGTAGTACCACCACTAGTAGTATGATCTATTTTAAATAATACAAACTGTTGCTCAATAGACTGTTTCAACCCCCACCCAGCCCAAGCCAGCATGCAGATCAACACTAATAAAACCTCATCTTAAAATAAGAAAAAAGACCCCTTTCAAAATGAGGCACCCTGCCACCCTCACCCACATCACAAACCAATTCTTCATGCTAATACCGACCGCTGCCACAGGACGTTCCATACTCAAATGGTTACCACAGTCTTAGCTGCTACCTGAGGGTGGGTGGAGGTGCAAGACAACAACAGCCAATGAATGCTTATAGTCCAGGTGAGATCAAGATCAAATTTAGAGGTGACAGGCTGACCATCTGTAGTGGCTCCTTATAAAAATGAGGCACCTGTCAATCACTGTTAATGGGCTATATGCAATGCAGTACTATGCGGTCATTGGGAGCTCAATCGGTGGCCAGCTTTGTGGTGAGTGTTAGGCTATGCTGGTCACCAGCTGTGGGTCAGGCTGGACGGTGTGCAGGGAGGTTGGACTGTTACCAGATGTGGGTGAGGGGGCTACTAGACTGCCAGAGTTTTCATCCATTGCATGGTTCAGGGATTAGGGAACGGTGTGTTGGTGTGACCACTACACTATGAAAAAATGGGGATCCATACTGCTGCCCAACATGGATCTTCCTGACAACAAATTTCTCATCACCATCTCCTCATCTGCACTGAATGCCTGACAATTAACCTACTGACACACAATATTTTGTAAATAATTTATCTCAACACAACGTTCACATACAGCTCCACATGTCATTTATTGCTTTCAAACAAACCTGGAGCAATCAAAAACAGCATTAAACTTTAAACATTACTTACTTTTCAGCAAGCAGATATTGATCAGGAGTAAGATAGGTGAGAGTGATGCACCAGGTCTATAGTGAGTAAGGGAGGGAGTGATGCACCAGGTCTACAGTGAGGCAGAGACAGAGTGATGAATGGATGCCAAACATGAACAACTGCAGACATTATTTAAGAATGTAGCAAGCTTACTTGTACCACAGTTCATCCCTTCCCCACCTCTCTTCTTAAACTTCATGAAACTTTAAGTATTCTTAGAAATCCGCAAATGCACAACAATGCACAGAGAGTTAAAAACAGTTTTCAGGCTTTCACACATCAAAACTTGGTACTGTATGCATGTACTGTATTCCATCAAAGAGCCTCTCCCCTCTTCTCTTCTAAAACTTCATTGAACTTTATTAAATAATTCTTAAAAATCCACAAATGCACATCTGTGCACAGCAAGTTAAAAATGGTTTTCAGTGCACTTACTGGACTTTACAGGCTTAGACTTTGAGCTATGCCTCTAATGTATTCCACTGCAGAGCATGTTGTTCTAACCTTAATAAGGTTTGTCATTTTCTCTTCACACTTTGCATAACATTTTTTCATTGGGGATTTAAGGAGTCCACAATCTATTTTTTGCTATGATGCTTTCTGTGCTTTTTTTGCTCCTTGTGGAGCTCCATGACAGATCTGTGAACCCCCACATGTGAACTTACCTTAGAGGATTCTCTAAATAATAGACTTGATCCTACTATAAAAATATTGAATAATGCAACATCTGTTAATTATACTAACACTGAACCAACTAGCAATACAAAACAAATAAATCCAGACATTAAACATTACATAAAAAATAATCTAAACATTTTACTTTTAAATGCATGTAGCCTTTTGAATAAGATAGATGAGCTATCATATTTTATGGAAACAAACAAAATAGATATATGCAGGGTGACCAAATCCTGGTTCAAAAACAATGATTGGGCTACCTAAATATCTGGATTCACTAAATTTGAAAAAAAAATGAATACATGCTAGGGGAGGTGGAATGATGCTGTATGTAAAATAGACTTTTAAAAGTTATATAGCAGAAAATGCTTACTAGCATGACAATACTGAATTAATCTGGACCAAAATTATAGTTACAAAAAAATGTATAACAACATTAGGACTAGGATACAGAGCACCGAATTTAAATAAGGAAGACAATGATATGTTCATGACCAACATCGAAGCTAACCTGGTTGATAAAGATTGTATATTCATGGGTGATTTTAACCTCCCAAACATAAACTGGGAAGTCTGCTGCAAGGGAAGCTCTCCTCTTGATTTAACATTCCTAGACCTTATGATTATAAATAATATGGAACGACTTGTTAAACAACCAACTACAGACAAAAACATATTAGATCTGGTCTTTACCAATATTGAAGATGCAAGCACTCAAGTTAAGGTCACACATCCCCTGTCAAATAGTGACCATAATACGGTCCTTACATCAATGAACCTCACATATTCCTCTCAACTAAATGGCTGTACAGTGATAAAAAAAAAACTTTGATAAAGCAAATTACTCCTGTATTAAAGAACATCTTAAAAATGGAAATGGGTTAAGGATCTTGCAGGTTGTGACTTAGAAAAAAAAACTTGGAGCATGATTTATGACAGACTTCAATGTTGCATCAACTCATGGGTTCTTACCAGAAAGAAATATAATAAGAACAGATCTCCTCTATGATGGAACAAGAATATAAAAAAATCCTAATAAAGAAGCAGAAATTGTATAGAAAATGCAAAAATAATCCTACTGCATTAAACTGGAAATTATATTAAACAATAGGTAATAAAAGTAAGAACATAATAAAAAAGCAAAACCAAAAACCAGAAGAGAATTTGGCTATAACTGTAAAAGACAATAAAAAGTCCTTTTATAACTATATTGGTTCATTAAAACAAAATAGTCCCACCATAGGTCCTTTACACACTCCAGAAGGCATCCTGACCGATGAAATGGAAATAGCATCTAATTTGAATAATTATTTTATAAATGTATTTAAACCAAAATTTACAGATTATTCACCAAATAAAACTACTGATATCTCCAGCATTCTGATATCTGAACAGGAAGTTATAGGCGGGATTATTTTAATAAAATCCAATGGGTCACCAGGGCCTGATGGTATAAAATGTAACCAATTATCTGATTGGACCACTAACAATACTGTCCCAATATGGAAAAAGGCCATAGTCATTCCTTTACATAAAAGTGGCAGTAAAGGCCTGCCACAAAACTACAGACCCATAAGCTTAACTGTGGTATTCTGCAAATTGCGAGAAAGAATACTCAAAGACAGAATAACCAAACATTTAGCAGAAATAGATTATGTGGATATCTACCAGCATGGGTTTGTTAAAGGCAGATCATGCCAGACTAACCTTTTACATTTTCTAGAACTTGTCAGTGAAGCACTGGACAAGGGTTTATCGGTGGACATAATTTTCCTCAATTTTTCTAAGGCCTTTGACTCCGTGTCCCATCAACTACTTATTATACAATGGCAATAAAAATTCCTGTTCTCTGATTGGTCAGTGTGTGCCTTGGACAGTGATGATATTAAGCTATAACATCACTGTATTAAGTCCAGGCACACACATATGACCGCAAAACACAAATCATGCTACCACTCCTACAGGTACTGGTGCTGTGAACCCTCAGTAAAGCCGTCAGCTTAGCACCGCCCCACTTCCAATTTTGCGCCTGACATTCATACACCGAGTAAATTCTTAAATGAATACATTTCGCCAGCATTTTCACCCGAACTGACTGGCTTTGACTAAACCGCTGACAAAACTTTTTTTAAATTGTACCTTCACTGAATGAACTAACGCATGAAAGAAGGAAAGCAAGCTGAGCACCAGCTTCTTTCAACAGTCAGCGGTGGTTGTTCCAGTAATGCTCACTGCTTTTCATTTTTTTGTTGTTCCAGTCCAACTCCTTTGCTCACCACTAAATACATTAAAAAAAAAGCTCAGACTAAACCTCATTCTCCCTCTTTATGGGAGAATTCAAATCTTGTCAAACACCACTTCCTGTGGTTTGAAAAAAAAAAACGAACTGCAACTATCACACATGTGACCTTCATGTAGCCTCTCGGTCACACAGTACACTTAATGGATGGCTGCACTCATCTATCCTTTTGGCTCAACAGCATTTTTAACTTAAAAACAAACAAACCCAACATTTAGAAACAAATACATACTTTCCTTCTCGCTAGGTGCCCACATCGAGCCTGCGCATGTGCATGTCAGAGTCGCGCTACACAGCTCCGAATGACTCGTTCACAATGAAAAGAAAGAGACTCAATTTAGTTAAAAAAAAACTGTAAAACACTCTTCCCTGTAAGCAACGTCTGCTAATAATTGAAACCTAAGGGCCAGAAACAGCAGAGGGGAGACTGATATGAAAGACCACACAATACCAAACCAAGAAAAACCTTTGGGAACACGGCAAGATAGATCATTCTGCCAGCAGCTCCACCTTGTGGTGGAAGAGATATTCTGAACTTTTTTTTTTATTAGGTATTCCTACACCCACAAAAATCAAAGAAACATGCATAAAAAAGTATTTTTTTTCTTTTTTCTTTTTTAATTAACAAATAAGCCATTAGATAATAGCAATAGCAGACTCAGGTGTGTGTTATTAGGTATACGTCACTCCTGGGTGGGTTAGCACGAGGCTAAGCTGAGTGCTTCCACCACCCCAGGAGTGACGTTATTACACAACAACACACACCCTGTCATGCCTTATTGCTTAAACAACTCAAGTTTTTAAGAGTACATCCTGTGATCATAAATTGGATAAATGCATGGTTGTCTGACAGTACTCAACAGGTTTCAATAAAAGGTCATCTCTCAGCATGGGGTCAGGTTACTAGTGGGGTCCCCCAGTGCTCTGTCCTGGGACCAGTTCTTTTTAATATATTAATGTCTTCCAAGGATCCACTAACTAACACATGCTGGCTTGCTAAATTTGCTGATGACTGCAAACTAGGCAGTATAATAACTGATGCAAATTCTGCTCTTGATCTACAAAATAATTTAAAACACCTTATAAAATGGGTCGGGATATTTAAGGCTCCTGACTGGCTAAGAGGTGCCTTTTGCCATGACCTTATGAGCGCATATAGTGGCAACCACCACCTCTTCAGACAGTCAGGGCTACTTGCAAGAGAGATCCTTCCAACCTCCACCGTTTAAGACTCTGGCTGCCTATCCAAACGAAGAACATTACTGCCTCTCCCTCGCCCCCACCACACACTTTACAGAAACATAAAAAAATGTATTCTGAGCCATGTAACTTATCTTTTAAAACTTGCTCAGTGAAACAAGTGATGCCCATGTCACCACAATGACTTCTCTCCATATGTCCTGCTGAAAAAACTGTGTCCCAGAAAAAAATCATATTTAAACATGACTGCACTGCAGTCCTCCCCTCGAGTTCCCATCCTCCTACCATTAAACAGAAAGCCCACCAAACAAGTGCATTCTACAACTGTTTAAAAACGGAAGGAAAGAGAGACCCGTAAACTATGGTAGCCACTAATGGACATGCTCACTCCCAATCTACAGAGTTGTAAATCTAAATAAAAACAAGCTTCCTAAGTCACAAAGGGAAAAAATACATAAACACACAACAAATGTACTAAATATGTGGGGTGGAATAGTTCTGAATGTCTAAGGGAGAGGAGACTGGTTGAAGAAATGATGCATGGAACCCCATCTGAAACTGGCACTGAACAGCAAAATCCAATGAAGAAAGATAACCCAGAAAACCCCCCCAGCAATAACAATATAATACATATTGTACACCTCCGTGTATCTCGTGTGTGGGAGAGCTAGTCTCAGCACTATATTTTGGAGGAAAAAGAGCCCTCTACTGGCCAGCTGGCCAATCTAAAAAGCAGCACTGTACAGTAATGGGGGACTACTTTTCCTATTATGAGTATTAAAAAAATCTTTAAAATAAAAAAGAAGTTCTCTTTATTCCTTTTTTTTTTTTTTTTTTAATATTTACCTAAATTACCCATTTTATAAGCACAATAAGACACTCTGAGGTGTGGGTTATGGCCTGATAAGAGCATTTCCCGGGTGCTAAAGGCACTTGGCGCAAGTGCCTCGTGCCTCATAACGCACCTGGGGCGTGCTCTTATCAGGCCATAACCCACACCTCATTGTGTCTTATTGCTGGCTTGTTGAATAGTCAAAAATAAACTTACTGTTTAATGAATCAAAATGCAAGGTAATGCATTTAGGGAATAACCCCATGCTATATATAAAATGAACAACACTGATTTACAGATAACTGAACATGAAAAATATATAAGGGTCACTCTTTCCAAGGTCTTTACTTTTGATGTACATACAACTACTACTGTTAAAAAAGGGAACAAAACATTAAGTTGCATTCTCAGAAACATAAAAAGCAGGGACAAAAATGTGATCATCCCATTATATTCTGGTCTTGTTAGACCACATTTAGAATATTGCTCTTCAGTAGTTGCACCTTATTTGAAAAGAAATAAAAAAACTCAGAAAAATTCAACGTAAAGCTACAAAAAAAGTTTATACATTAAAGGAATTTCACTATAAAACTAGACTAACAAGCATTTGTCAATGCCAAATGTTTGCTTGCTGGCATTGGCAGTGGTAGTGTAGAAGTTACAGAGCTGCATAATAGGAATGGCAGTGAAGTATTGAACTGAAGCCAATCCCACCACCACCCTGCAGAGAGTGACAGGCATTGGGGTGTGCCTTTGGGTCGTCAGGCATAACGGCCACACCATTTCACCACACCCCACCATGCAGACACTGACAAGTGTCACAGTGTTCCTTGGGGTCTTTGGCCCTTATGCGCACCCCATTCCATTAAGAAATACGGTGAGATGGGTGCGATATAGGAGAATGGGGTGAACATTGGGGCCGAAGAGTCCAAGGCATACCGATGCCCCTCACTGGCTGCAGGGTGTGGAATGGTATGAGCATTACAGGCAAGAATCCCAAGTCACACCCCTGATGCCTGTCATTCTCTACAGGGTTGGGCGTTATGGTTGGAAACCCTAATACCTCAGGCATTCATTGGTATTTTCACTCCAAATGTTCAACATGGTTTTTTGTGACCCCACCTCATGAGCAAGGGGAATATCAGTTTGTTAGCCAAAAGCTGCTTATGCACAGTGACTACGGCATTTAGCACCACAGGTGCAGAAACATTCCGAACAGGATGTAAAAAATGACAGCTGTACTGTTCATGGGGAGGTGTAAAAAATGGCAATGTTGCAAAACTGCAGTAAAAATATTTAAAAAAATGGTGAAGTCACTCAGCGTATATAGAAATTGTGCAACGACACCTGTAATATAATTAGGTTGAGATTTTTTTTTTTTTTTTTTTTTACAGCAGATTGTCAACTCAGGCATTTTAGTGCCTCCGATCATGAACAGTGTCACTGTGGTTTTCTTTATCTGTCCTGAACAATGATTTCCCACAGCGACCACGCATCTCTGCGCTGAAAGTGTGAAAACACACTTCGGCCATGTTGTGAAAAATGACAGCTGTACTATAAATAAGGAAGTGTGGAAAAATGCCACTGGTGAAAATCTGGACTTAAAATATTACAAAGTCATGAACTTATGAGGGTGCGTCGAAACTGCACAATGCTCACTCATAACACAGTCATTTTATGGACTTTTGTCACCAAATTTTCAACATAGCCATTTTAAGACCTCTGCTCATGAATAGTGTAACTGATTTTCTTAATCTGTCCCAAACATTGCTTTCACACACCAACAGCACCATTGTGCACTACATGTGCGAAAACACATTTTGGGCGGCATATGAAAAATGGCAGCTATGCTGTTCATAAGGAAGTGTAATAAAATGGCAATGTTGAAAATCTGGAGTGAAAATATTAAATTCGCAAACTTATGAGCATGCATAGGAACTGCGCAACACACACTCATAAAACAGTCATTTTTAGGAATTTTTTCACCAGATTTTAAAAAGCCATTTTAAGACCTCTGCTCATGAACAGTGTCACTGTGATTTTCTTAATGTGTCCCATACATTGATTTCGCACATCGACTGCGCCATTGCATGCTACATGGGCAGAAACACATTTTGGGTCAGATGTGAAAAATGACAGCTGTACTACTCATAAGAAGGTGTGGTAAAATGGCAATGTTGAAAATCTGGAGTGAAAATATTGAAAATTCGCGAACTTACGAGCGTGCGTAGGAACTGCGCAACGCACGCTCGTAAAACAGTCATTTTTAGGAATTTTTTCACCAAATTTTCAACATAGCTATTTTAAGACCTCTGCTCATGAACAGTGTCACTGTGGTTTTCTTAATTTGTCCTGTACATTGGTTTCGCACACCAACTGCGCCACTGTGTGCTACATGGGTGGAAACACATTTTGGGTGAGATGTGAAAAATGACAGCTGTACTACTCATAAGAAGGTGTGGTAAAATGGCAATGTTGAAAATCTGGAGTGAAAATATTGAAAATTCTCGAACTTTGATCGTGCGTAGGAACTGCGCAATGCACGCTCGTAAAACAGTCGTTTTTTGGAATTTTGCCACCAAAATTTTCAAAATAGGTCTCTTGAGAGCCCACCTTATGAACACTGGCAGTGTTTCATTAATCAGTCCCAAAAGGTGATTTCACGCATTGACCCTGCAGTGACTGTGAAATCACCCTTCGGGCCCAAATAATGTCATGACAGTGACATCATTCATGAGAAGGGGTCACAAAAACCCCCATGTTGAAAATTTGGTGCAAAAATTCCAAAAAATGCCTGAGATATGCAACAAAGTTGAAAAAACCCTATCTAGCCCATTATATTGCTTACCGCATTTCCTCAGTTCGCGGTCGGCTTTGAAGAGTGCAGACGTGTTCCCGGTCCACTGCAGATCGTCGCGCAAGCTCCAGAGGTAAGTATGGGGTGAGGGGTGGGGAGGCAGTGTGTGCAGTGGGTGGGTGCGGGTTGGGGGCAGAAGATCATGGGACTCGCTTTTGCTTTACAGGTAAAAACCCAAAAACGATGCGGATGTTTTCCACTCTGGGTGGGCCCAGCGTGGCAGAAGGACGGCTGGGGGAGTGGAGCTGATGGGGATTGGGCACCTCAATGGCCATGGCATTTGTTGCCACATTGGGGTGGGCTCCAGCTTGGCACCTTGTACTCGGAGGGGAGGAGAGGGAAGACGATGTGGATTGGGTACCCCTGCCGGCGAGTAGAATTGGGGGAGAGAGTGAAGCAGACGGGGATTGGGCAACCGGCCGGTTATAATTATCGATTTGCCACACTGGGGTGGGCACCCAGCGTGGCATTTGGAAGGCTTTGGGGGAGACAACCGACGGGGATTGGGCACCACCATCGGCTATACATGTGTGCGGGGCAGCACGCAGTATGGTGCATTTCTGTGTGTGTGTGTGTGTATAGGGGGAGCTGCACATGAGCAGGTGATATCTTATCGCTGCTCACTGAAGTGAAGCTCCCCCTTTCAACTGTATGCCACTGCATTTTGGAGCTTCTCATAGACAGTTCCAGCATGCATTGGCTTACAGGGGCCGCGCCTGCCAACACACTGACTGAATTGGAAGAGGGGGTGACACCTCCGAAATCTCGGATGATGGCACTATGTTTCTTGCACATGCATGCAAGCAAACATAAAAACTGTAGGTCTTTATTCCCTGGAGTACAGAAGACTACGCGGAGACTTATGTCTAACTTATAAAGCTCTTAAAAATGATTCAATCCTTGAAACAGTAGGCCTAATTAGAAATCAGTCAAATGTTAATACTAGATCACACTCACTGAAATTAAAAGATACCCAAAATAACACTCAAAAGAGAAATCAGTGGTACACACAAAGAGTGGTAAATTTCTGGAATAAACTGCCAGAGAATATTGTATCTAGCACCACTTTGGATTCCTTCAAGACAAATTTGGATTTATACATGGGAGATACCGAGTTTGATTTCCACCAATAAATGTTTGGTGGCAAGTCCACAAAGGGTAATCTTACCCACTGAACTTGTACACATCCTATGAACCTATGAACCAGAGGACCTAGTCTCCTGTGCCACGCTTCAACATTATTCTGTGTCCAAGGAAAACCAAGTTTCATTTGTTCGTGGACAGACCAGAACTGGGGTGGGAAAAGTGGGGGGCCTCATACCACAGTGTTGCTTCTCATTCACCTCCTTATTCTGCCAAGCACAATTTTCTTCAAACCACTCCATAATAGAGCTGCAGGACAATGGCATTTCCTGCCTTAACTCTGCAAATGCTAGCACAATTTTGTTGGGTGGAAGAAAAGCAAGGGCAACTATGTCTTAACTTGAGGCTGAACTCAGGATCTTCCCCATAAGTGGTTGTCTGGCCAACACTTTGGGTTTTCCTTGAGACTATCTAACCCAGGTGGAAGAGGAATCCCTTACTTTGGCATTCAAGAAATTCTGCTTGGCATGCACTTACAGCTGCTTGCTCAAAATCAGTCAATATGACTTTTGGTGCCAAAGTAAGGTTCTGCTCATTGACAGTGTCCTGAAGATCTTGGAATAGGAGGATGTAGCTATCATGGTATTTGCTTGACATCAAGAATACACAAGACAGAGTATGTGGGCAGTGTCTGGTGTTTCCACAGGGGCATGGATGGAATATAATTGTCGAAACAAGGAGAGTACAGTCTTGAAATTCTCATCCATGATCCAAAATGGGGCCATAGAGCTTCTCAACATTTTTGTTGGTGGTGAAGATAAGAAATTTGTCTTCACTGACAGATGGCTCCGGTAAGAAAAGTTGCCCCATTCACATGTCTCAGGTTCTCTGGTATTATAATCTAATCTAATGTGTGAGGGTCAGAGGGTGCATTTTGGTGTCTGGCTCTTTTAACTATCTGCTGCAGGGCTTGCTTATTGGGCATGTTCTGCCTGACCTCTTCTGACAAATATGGCATTTGAGACTGGATGAGTTTTGCTAGGGTGTCATTATTAGATAAAGTGCATGCTTTTAAGGAGGTCATGCACTAGCAATTGGAACATTAGTAGCTTCTGGAGCATGGTTATGCTCATTGTGTTTTCTTAAGTGATGCTGACAACCCACTAGCACCAGCAGTCCTCGGCCAAGACACTGCATGGTCTTCCTTCTTCTGGCAGCATCAGCAGTAAAAGTCACCGTGATTTCGCTCCTTGACATACAGGTATCCCCCATAAGAAATCTTGTCAGTCCCTCTCTGTGATGGCACTACTTTGCAAACTACAACCTTAGCCATGTTACAGCTCACCACAGTCTCTGACAAAGTGCTGGAAAGGGCAATGCCTTGGTATTTAACAGATACACCTGCACACACTGATTGAAGTTAACTAGTGTTACTTAGTCCGTGATTGACTGTAAGTAATTGACAGTGCAGCTCAACACCTCCTGCCCTCCTTCATCTGTGACTGACAGTGACAGTTTGCTCACAAGGTAAACAGAAATGGAATAATAGAGAACGATATGTGGGTCAGGCAAATGACTGTCAGATGATTGTCGGGTACATAGTAATGTCTAGTGATGAGCTCTGTCGGGGAAAAAGTCAGTAAGTCAGTGTCGGGTACTTTAATGTTGGGCAAACGCTGGTCTGGCAGTCATATCAAACCCAAAAAAATGTTATTTCATGGGTGATCAGTGATTGGGGAGGGCCACTACATTATGGAAACATATGTTATTACTATTGGGTGGGTGATCAGGGACTGGGGTGGGCCACTACACTATGGAAATGGGGTAAATGCATTCATGTATTTCATTAGGGATTGGGGATGGAAGGGGGTCCACTACACTATGGAAAAAAAGGGGAATATGATATTCCTTGTTTACATTGTGGATAAGGGCTGGGTTGACCCTACTTTATGGAAAAGGGGGAATATGATATTCCTTGTTTACATCATAGATTGGGGCTGGGGGGATCCTACACTATGGAAAAGGGCAATATGATATTACATGTTTACATTGGGGATCGGGGCTGAGGGGGACCCTTTACTATGGAAAAGGGGTATATGATATTAGGGATAACGGCCGAGGCGGTCCCTACATTATCATAAAAAAGAGATGTGCAAGAACAAGAGGGCACAATTTGAAGATAGAAGGGGGATGGCACAGAGGTAATGTGAGGAAGTGTTTTTCACAGAGAGGGTTGTGGAAACATGGAACAGTCTTCCTGAGGAGGTAGCGAAGTCAAAAACAGTGGGAGAATTCAAGAATGCATGGGACAGACATAAGGCACTTCTAGTGTGGGGTAGGAGGAAGTAGGCTGTTGGTTAACTAGGATCTGCTGCTTATCCATTAGGTAGAGAAATGGGCAGAAGTGGTCCTTATTTGCAGTCAGATTCTGTGTTTCTATGGAAAAAGAGGATTAAACTTGTACTTTTTTACATCAGGGATCAGGACTGGCGGGGGGGGGGTCCACTACATTATGGAAAAGGGGAACATGCTTGTTTTTGCTTTCATCGTGGATCAGGGCTGGGTTGGGGGGAGGGCATATAGCCAGGCACAACCAGGCTAATGAGCCCATACTGGGCATGCATGAGGTTCTTTTGCGCCATGCATGGCCAATGAGCTTATTAGCATGTTTGTCTGAATATCACCTTTGGGGAAATCGGCATATCCAAATATGCACCATGCATTACCCCATTTGTGGTCTTCAGCCCTGAACCCTGGATGTGCTGTAACCAATGTGGAGGCAGCCCACTTTGTGCTGCACATCCAGGGTCCAATATTCAAACAGAATGCACAATCTGTTCTGATCATGCATTGTTTGAATATCCCGTTGGAGCCTGCAGGTCCATTTTTTTGTGTGGTGCATCCATTTGAGCTGTGAGTCTGACAGGCTTTGAAATGGGGCCCTATGGATTTAAAGACTCGATTTTATTACCTTATTCCTGTTTCCAAACTGCAAAGGCATATTCAAGGTAGTGACAGTGACTAAGCAGATTGCAGACTAGCTTCAGAGACTGTAAGATCAAAAGGTTATAGGTTCTATCCCTACACCAGGAACTTTGGGAAAAAACCTCAATACTGACACTGTAGTGCAACATGAGAGGATGCTGTACTCCTGAGGTGCTGTCATTTGGAAGAGGTGTTAAACTGAGGTCCTGTGAGCATGTTCTGGGGGTTGCTAAGGGGGATGTTAAGGATAGCATGGCACTTAAAAAGAATATAAATCAACATCTGTATTCCCCCTTATCCTAGGATGTGACTGAACATAAGCAGAATTGCTTAGCCTTCCTTTCCCGGTATTGTTGGGAGATAGGATGATGAACTGGATTTCTGTTTATGTAAAGGTGTTGCAAAGTTTTATTTCGCCAGCATAAGTTCCAATGAATTTGCAAAATTAACCTTCATGAATGACTTTTCAAAGTTCCCACTTACGCAGCTTTGCCTAACTTTGCCTACAAAAGTTGCAATGTTAAGGCAAAGTTAGACGAGGTTAGATATATTTAAGTCAGTTTGCCAAGAAAAAAGAGTAACTTTACCTTGTAAAAACTTTGTGAAGTTGGCATTTGACACTTCGCAAATTAATTTGTGAAGTGAATTTTATCCACTTCAGCTGTCTCTTTTTCCCCAACAGGGGGTTGGGGGCTAGCAGGCAGGGCTCCAGCTCTTCCACTTATTTATTTATTCATGGTTTAGTTAAGTATTTATTTGTTTATTTATTTATTTGAATTTTGGTAATTGGGTAAGTCCACTGACACAATAGCAGCTCATGTCCACCCCTTGACTATGTGGCTTTTCTGACCCAACTCCACTTCCTGGCTGGTTCCCCCATAGATCTCTTCCCCCCCCAAGTGGGGCCTGGTAGTAGAAGGTGGTCCTCCGCCCCCCCAGGTGAATAATCCAGATAGCTTGGAGTTGTACCATAGTCAGGCACACAGCCAGGGCTTCATAAAATCTACTAGTATCCCATTTTCCTTTTTCTCCCCCCCTACCCCATTGCTGGGGTGCACACATCAGCATGTGCACACAGAGGTATGCACACCCTGGAGAGTCCTGCAGCACCCTCCCATCATTGTCATCCCAAACCCACACTGCCACCAGGCCTTCACCTGGTGGCAGTCATTTGGCAAGACCGACAAGCCACCATCCCTGGGATAGGAAAGCAGTCCTCTGGATGCTCGATCATCTCCCTCCCCAGCTGAGCCCTGATGACCCGATCCCCCATCGAACATGGGTCATCCGCATGGCGGGAGGTGAGACATGCAGTGGCTCTGCCGTCCACACCACTTGGCTGGCTTACCAGCCCATCTATAAATGTGTTACCCTTTTTAAAATAAACATTGCTTAACATGGCAAATCCACAAACCAGCAGCTAAGGGAGTGGTCCTGAAATTGAGGAATAGGGGAGTACACAACATGAAAAGTTATCACCCTGGTGAAATAACTAAAATAGTTGCCTCCTACTATGAGAGGACGGACACATGAGATGGATATACAGGCATATCTGAGAAAACTGCAACTACCTTCCCTGACCCCCAAACAAAGGGTAACTGAGAACCCTAATAGGGGAAGCCACAATTCTCAAACCATTAAAAAATCAGAAATGGTAAGGTGACATGCATGGATGGGATGACCTCTGAACTTTATATAAAATGTTGATAATTATTTGCATCAGAACCTAAACAGCTGCTGACACCTCAAAGAAAATTTTGAAAAACATAATATTTAGGTACAACTTAACTTGCATTCCATATGTAAATCAATAGATTTTTCCTCCCCAAAGCTCATTACTGAGAAATTTGCATGGAAATATGCTCTAATTCCCATGGAGTTCATCTGACTCTTGCTTACTCCCTACTTCATGTCATAGTCCTCTGTTGTGACCTCACAATCTGTTGCCATGAGAGAAATTATGATGTCACAAGTAGAGCATTATGACTTCAGGTAGGGAGAAATCAACAGGAATAGATGAACTCTTCAGCAGCAAACATCCCATTTTCATGGAAATGGCCTCAGTAATAAATAATGGGGAAAATAAATACAGAACTAATGTGAAATACATGCTGAACTGTGTCTAAATATTATGTTTTGTTAACGTTGTCCTAATGGCATCAGTTGCCTTTAAGGGGGGCACTTGAGGCAATGTCTTGGGGGGAGCTCCCCTGTCCTGGTGCCAAGTACAGATTTCACTACTGTTAAAACCGGCAAAGATCCAAACCAATGTGAGCCCTGCAGACCCATATCTTTTCTCCTGGTTGTGTTTAAAATATTTACTTCAGTGGTGGCTGGCAGGGTACAGGAGACTGCTGGGGCACTAGTCAGCCTGAATCAAACAGGATTCATTAAAAAATAGAACCTCAATGATAGTATACAGCACCTTAATATTCTACATTCCCGGAAGGGCTTAAAAACATTCCACTTAGCCATATCTATTTGATGTGGAAAAGGCATTTAATGGGGTTTGTAGGGTCTTTCTCCTCTGTATCCTTAAGGAAATTAGGTTGAGAACCCAATTTGCAGCTGCCTTGCTTCCTTGTATACCTCACCTGAGTCTTTAGTAAAAGTAAAGGAGCATTTTTACCTAGATTCCTACTGGGAAGTGGCACTGTGCCCCCTCCCCATTATTGTTTTCTTTATGCAAAAAGCCACATGCAGTAGTGATGCATGCAAACAGGAAAATTGGATGGGTGAAAGTGGGAGACTCCAAGCAAAACATGTCATTATATGCCAACAATTCTTAATTTTTCTTCTTTTATTAGAGACCTGGATACATAGTTTCAGCCCTGGTGGGGTCATTGCAATCATTTAGAAAGATTTCCAGGTATAAGGTAACTTTTGTTACGTCAGAGGCCATTGTGTTATATAAGGGAGTGAGTGTTCCCTCACAATTCACAACCACCTTCCAATTTAGATGGACAACCCATAACACATTTAGATACTTGAGAATAAAAGTCACCCATGTGTTGGCTAAACTGTTTAAAATGAATTACCTGAAACAGATAGAGGAAATAGTCAAGGATTTGAAAACATGGGGGCTACTTCCTCTGTCAATGTGGAGGAGGGAGGGATTGTTCTGAATGAAGTTTTGAAGATTAACATTTATCCCTGGGTGATATTTCTGTTTCAGGCACTTCCCATAATGTTACCTTGTTGATTTTTCATAGATTAAAATTGCTAACAAAAAGTCACCTGGCAGGGACACAGAGTATGTGTAAGAGCAAATAGCTTATTACTGCCAAGAGAGAGAATGGGGAGGTGCTAGGGATGAAGAAGTTAGAATTGTATTATATAGCTGCCCAGGCCTCCAAATTTATTACATAGTGAGACAAAACAGACTCAGGCTGGTATACTTGTACAGAACCCTAGGACAAAAAATATCTTAAAGTAAGTCTGGAAAATAAGAATCATAATACAGATGCCCAGTGAGGTGGGTCCCCTCACTATTATAATAGATGATACAGAATTTGCACCAGTGTACTAGGATCCAGGTTTCCTTAGATCGAATCAACAGGCTTTGATAAGGTATAAACAACAACGTCAGTACAGAATCCCTAAAGTCTGAATCCTGACCTTCGCGAAAGCCCGACACCAAAATCCTGACAACTGTTGGGAATCTGTACTATACCCATAAACAACTGATAGAGATGTTGCAAAATTACATTTTGCTAGTGGAATTGCCATGAAATCAGCAATTTCGCCCTATGAAACTTTTCACGAAATTCTGCCATTTCATGAAATTTTTCACTGGGTGCGAAATTTTGCCTGCGAAATGCAAAATTGCACCACAAAATGCACTATTTCAAACTCACACAAATGTCACCAGAATTTAACCTGAATTTTGCCATTTCAAAGGCAAAATTTAGTGTTTCATGAGCAAAATTTTTGTAGCAAAATTTTTCATTTTGCCTACAGAATTACACATTTTGCACGAGATATTTCACGAAATGTGCAAATTTCACAAAATATTTTACAATATGAAATGTTCTAATTTTGCATATTTCTAGTTACTTCTGAATATCTAAAAACATAATATGGTGCACCTATCAAGGACCTATGCAGGTACATACAAATGTGTCACTGTATATACAGAGGCAGTAATCCAATCCACATTGAGAGGTAACCATCACCCTGGGAAAAGATGGTGGGCAGGATTTTTGAAATATGAAGAATGCTGCAAACCCTCGGTGCACCGAACATACGGTGCATGGGGCATGTGGCGTTCTTCTGGCCATTGATCGAGATTTTCTATCTCATGTACAAATTCCTACAAGCTGGACCAACATTTTGTATTCTCACTTTCGGCAACCCAGAGGGCCAGTTTTACAGAGCTTGCAGCACACATTTGGAACAAGCTGCCATAAAAGGTGGAAACTGTCACAAATGTGCCCTAGATTGCAAAATTGGGTGCAGCTGTGGCAAAAAGGTTTGGTGCACTGCCAGAATCTAAGTCCAGTGGAGCAAGGTTGAATGCAAGCCCTGCACCACCTTTCAGAAATCAGGTCTGGTATTTTTGGCCATGAGGCTTAATTATGAAATATACATACATTTCCATAGTGTACACGTTGCTGATGACATCAGGGGGAAAGTATCTGGATAAAGTGCAGGACAAATGGGAACTTACAATTTACAGACCAGGAGTGGGAGAAGGTACTATGTGGTGGGAGGAAGGTTACCTCTTCACCAATATGGTGAGAGTATGTATGAAAGGTCTTGACAGATTTTTTCACGTGGCAACCATTACAGGACATTTTAGTATGGAGGGATGGCACACAGATAAATGTTGGTGGGGATGCGCAGAGAGGATCACTACCATAGTTTTTGGGAATGCCCAAAATGACCATAGACTGGACTTAGATGTGTGTAGAGCTGAGTAGGAGCTGAGGACAGGACCTACAGACACATTTTTAGACCTGGGGCATGGACCTTCCTCTGGTGGGGTGGGCTCCAAAAGATATCAAGTAGTATTCCACATCATGTGTATGGTGGTGGCTGTACTTGAGTGGAAAGACAGAAGGGAGGCAGTAGTACGAATGAAGCATATCACAGCCATCCTTAGACTGGCATTAGAAAGGTTTATAGAAAAGGGTAACCTGTGAAATAGGCAACTCAATTTGAGCACCTGGATTAAGAACAACAGTTACTGTACAGAAGAACGAGGAGGGAAGAAAGCAAATGGAGAAGAGAATGGTATAGTGAGGGAAGGTACACCGGAGAAAGCGGAAGAAGGATGTAAGGAGTTTGTTTGGGAGGGCCGATCGAACTGGCCATCTGGCGTGTAGGGCTGCAGTCTGCAATGATGATGGTCCACGGTTTGGTACTGGTGTGGGGCTTATTTTTATGATCATTGTTGTTGTGCTTTTATTTTTTTGGGAGGTGGTCTATCATGCCACCCCAACTATGTGTACCCCACCCATAGGTTGCTCCCCCACATTCTCCCCCTGAACTCTGCAATCCCACCGAGTAGCCCCCATGTTTGCCTCTTTTCCCCTAGTGTCCATCAACCCCGAAGTTGGTTAATAATGGAGGGTGGTGCAGGGGGCTTTCCCCCAACAACTGGGGGTGAGGGGGCATAGCTCCCCACATGCATGTTGTGATTATGTATGTGTATGGTTAGTTTTGTGATGTGCCATCGCTTTTATTTCTGTAGGTCTTGTGCTGATCGTCAAAATGTTTTTTGGCAATTTGTGGTCACTGTTATGATACTCACTATTGTCTCTTAGCTCTTATCACATGGTACCATAGAAAAGTAGGCTAAATGGCCACACCTACAGAGAGAGAGAGAGAGAGATTAACAGTGTGCAAAAGGATTCAACAGCTAACAGCATCTTTAATTTTGGGGAACATATTTTAATCTAAAAACATTTCTTGAAAGAGACTAAGCTTAATTTGATTGGGGGTTTCTGTCACCACAAGACCCTACGAATGAGTGGGTCTTGTGTGCTTTTAAAAACCAAATTTCTATATTTAGCTGGAGCAAGTTGTTCTCTTGGGAGGCACGCCATCACTCCGGGTCTACTCAGTATAAAAGCTCGTAGTAGCGCGGTGGGAGGAGACGCTGCAGAAACACACACATGTTCGCGCAGGTCTGGTTGTGTCCGCTGGGTGACTGCTGATACACATACAGCTCGTAAGTAAATATTTGACCCACAAAATCTGTTTAAAGAAATGGAAGGCCCTTTCAAAATTTGTACTGAGTGTCAAATGTTCATTGAAGGAATACAAACAAATATATTTATATGTGATAAGTGTAAACTGGTGGAAATGCTGAAAGAGGAAATTACACGTTTGTTAGAAACAAAATCTGAGAATGAAGAAATTGTTAGCCTAGAAATTTTCATTGATTCTATGGTATCTAAAATAAGAAATAAAGAACAGGAAAGTGACTCTACATATGATGTAGTGCAACAAAAAACAAACTCAGACTTAGAACAGGTAACAGAAGAATGGGCAAAGGTATCTAAAGATAAAACTAAGAAAAGAGGGGGTCAAATTTACAACAGTGCACCCATTACATTACAAAATAGGTTTTCACCTTTACAAACCGTGGATTCTGTAGAATCTATTACTGATGATGCCCATGTTCAAAACTTACAGACACCAACCCAGGAAAATAGAGAAACAAAGTCACTAAACAGCAATTTGCTGGTTATAGGGGATTCTTTGATAAGGGGAATGGACACCATGTTATGTACAGAATGAAATGATTTCACTACAGTGAGTATGTTGCCAGGAGTTAAGATACAGGACATACTTATACTTCTGGATGGATTTATGGGAAATACTACAAATCCTCTGGTTTTACTGCATGTAGGAATAAATGATATTCTAAATCGCAATTTACAGGATATTTTCTTGGACTTTCAGAAAACTTTACAGAAAATAAAACAAAAAGGAGGTTCTCTAATGATATCCAGCATACTACCAGTTTTTGGTTTTCATTCAGCTAAAATTCCAAAATTAATACTTTAAACAGATGGTTGAGAGAACTGTGTAGGAAAGAAGGGGCTGAATTTTTGGATAATTCATCAGCATTTAATAATCCAAGTCTGTTTAAGCATGATGGACTACATCTGGAAAGGGCGGGGACTCGGTACCTAACGAAGAGATTTAAAGAAGTCAAGGATTAATTTAAACTAAATGAAAGGGGGGATGGGAGTTTTGCTAGCACAAATACACATAGAAGTAAAAATATTAACAAAATGAATGAATCTGACTTTTGGAATTGTTTGTTAGTAAATGCTAGGAGCTTAAAAAATAAAATGGGGGAATTTAGAGATATTCTGGCCACTAACAATATACATATAGCTGCTGTGACGGAAACGTGGTGGGATGAAAATGATGATTGGGGTCAGGATATTGGAGGTTACACACTATATAAGAAGTCCAGAACACATAGGAAAGGGGAAGGGGTGGCTTTGTATATAATAGATAGTATAAAGTCAGAACTAATGGTACCCTCCTTGGATGTGGTGGATTAAGTATGGATTAAACTATTACCAATACACACTCCAAAAATCATTTTAGGATTAATTTACAGAGCTCCATCATCCACTTTACAACATAACAAGAGTCTGATAGATAACATGTTGACCCTAAATCCAACAGACAGACTATTAATTCAAGACGATCTAAACTTACCAGGAATAAATTGGGGAACATCTTATGCGGTAACACCTTTCAAGAGAGAATTTCAAATTGCTTGTGATCAAATAGGCTTAGTCCAGTGTGTAATAGATTCAACTAGGGGTGAACATATACTAGATATAGTTTTGACAAATATGGGAGACACTTTGAGTGAGTGCAAGACCACTGTTGCTTTAGGAACAAGCGACCACTTTAAAGTGGAATTTAAACTGGCTGAACCAGTATCAACTCAAAGGGGTAAAACCATCATTTATGACTTCGGTAAAGCAAACTTTGTAAAAATGAATGTAAATCTTTCAAAATGGGAATGGAGAAACGAGTTTGGTGATAGACCCTTGAAAGAAATATGGGATATATTTTCCACAAAAATAAAACAGCAAGAATTGGAAAATATTCCCACAAAACAAAAGTATACTGGGAGAAATAAAAAAGTACAGTGGTGGACTCACAAAATTAGATCACTAATTAACAAAAAACATAAACTTTATAAAAAATGGAAAACAGATCAAACAAAACCAGAAATCAATACAGACAACTAACAAATCATATCAAAACACAAATTAGGAAGGCTAAAATTGATTATGAATTAAGCTTGGTTAACAGGGTAGAAGGAAATCCAAAGGCCTTTTACGCTTATATCAGCAATATAAAAGGGAATTCAAATACCATAGGCCCATTAAGAAAAATAAATGGTGATAGTACATCTGATAAAAGAAATGGCAGATATTACAAACAAATATTTCTCAACTGTCTTTTCTAATGATAAAGTTTCATATCCTATTAAAAGATTTGATCCTGACCCAAATGAAAGTATATTAATAACTTACACAGAAATCAAAGAATGACTAGTCAAATTAGATCCTACTAAATCCCCGGGTCCTGATGGACTCCATCCAAGAGTACTTAGGGAGCTGGCCGAGACAATAGCCCCCCCATTAACATACATTTTCCAGAAGTCTTTGAATACAGGTGAGGTGCTTGAATGCTGGAAATCAGCAATTGTGGTCCCAATTTATAAAAAGGGAAATAAGATGGATCCTACAAACTACAGACCTATTAGCCTTACTGTCATATCCTCAAAGATTTTAGAAGGGGTGTTAAAGGATAGAATTTATGAATATTTAGAAACAAATCATCTCACAGATGAATTTCAGCATGGCTTTGTAAAGGGTAGGTCGTGCCAGATGAATATGTTGGCCTTCTATAACCTTGTTATAGATAGACTGGATAGGGGTATCCCTGTCAATGTGCTGTTTCTTGACTTTTCAAAGGCGTTTGACAGGCTTCATCACTATGAATTAATACAACAAATGAGAAATCTGAGTATAAACCCTTATATAATAAATTGGGTTCAAAATTGGTTACACGATCAAAATCAGTCTGTGAGTATTAGAGGGGAACAGTCCGACAGTTTGGGAGTGACTAGTGGGGTACCTTAGGGATCAGTCTTGGGCCCTTGTCTCTTCAATCTTTATGTATCATCACTTCAAATAAAACAAAAATCTGTTTGGATGCAAAAGTTTGCTGATGATTGTAGGATTGGAGCAGAAGTGAAAGACTAAACACTTCAAATCTGCAAGATACAATAGATAATATTGACACATGGTCAAATAAATTCAAACTGACATTAAATCTAGATAAATGTTTCATTATGCATTTGGGCAATAGAAATCCTAAATTACCCTACAAATTAGGAAATATTCCACTAAAAATAACAAATGAGGAAAGAGATTTGGGCATAACAGTATCTAATAATATGACATTCTCATCACACTGTCAGAAAATAGCCCAAAAAGGAAATAAAATCTTAAATTGCATACTGAGGCACATATCATCCAGAAGTAGGATGGTTGTTATGCCTCTGTATATATCCCTGGTGAGGCCCATTATGGAGTATGGAGCACAGGTGTGGTCACCCTTTAAAAAAGAGGATTCAATCCTATTGGAGCGGGTCCAGAAAAGAGCAACAAGAGTTATCTGCAATATGGCAGGGACAAATTATGTAACTAGATTGACGGAGTTGAACATGTACTCCTTGGAGGAGTGTAGAAAGCGAGGTGATGTGTTTGGTTTATAAGGCTTGGCAAAGTGATGATCTTTGGGATATCACTGGGTTAAAATTAAATAGTAGCATGTACAATACTAGGTCTCACCCAATGCAGTTAACAGCATCCAAAAGTAACAAAATACGAAGTACATGGTGGTTTAATCAAAGGGTGGTGCATGATTGGAATACATTGCCGTTGGAGGTTGTGGCTAGTCAGTCTATTACTGAGTTTAAATCTAAATGGGACAGGTATATGAACCAGATTAGAAACTAGGAGAAAGTGGCGAGCATATAGGATGTAAGTCCATTCAGCTCAGTATCATTCCTATGATTCCTACACTCTCCCAGGGGGCCTGATAGATGGGGGGGGGGGTGAGCATGTACAGAACAGGACTAGGTGAATGTAAATGTATTGAGGTACAGCCCCATGGGGATAAAGTAAGTAATAAGTATCAGTGGAATCAGACATGAATCCAGACAGGGACAGAATAATAAAATGCAGACACTGCTGCTTGGTTTTATATGTTTAAGGAGTTCACAGTTTGTCAGTTAACACTCATTGTTTTCTGTTTTGTACAATGAAGTTTACCCTCTCAGATTCAAGAGTCCACATTATACCTTGTGCTACCAATCACCATATTGTGTAAGACTGTGATGTATGATTGTGCTCTTCAGTAAAGATGAAGTTACAAAAAAATGAATATTGCTTGTCATCACTAGCAGATCATGTGGAGGTAGACCATTGTAACTGCGCATATTCTCTTATGAAGTAAACTGAATATTTTGGCACAGTTGAGAGGGACAGATCATTAGATCTAGCAAAATAGACTAAAATCATAAACACATTTAGGTGCAATTCTGAATTTATAATAGAATCCTAATGTATATGGTAAATATTTTATAATGACCCCTGATGTGGGAAAATGAGATAAGTCTCCTTACACAGGGGCACTCTGCCTACAGGTAAGACACAGTGTACGAGGGTACCGCTAAAGACTGCACTCTCTCCTCTTTTGCTTTCCCCTAAACAGACGCATCCTGAGTACAGTGCAGGCATAAGTGGCATATTCAAGCCAATGCAAAGCAAATTAGCAGCCTCTATTGCACCTGTTTTGTCTTTAAAATGCTTGCAGTGTTACTGCAAGCTGTCCCGGAGGCATGTAGAAGGAACAGGAATGGGGAACTGTGGGCAAAAATAAACAAAAATGGCTCCTCATAAGATGACCACCACAAGAAAATTATTGTGAAGCTGTGCTATTGCTGGGCTGCTGATGCAGGCTCAAGATATGTAACAGACTTTGTGACAAAACTGTGTCTGGCAAATGCATTTTATCTTAAGAAAACCTACTGATCTTATTCCAAAACTGGATGCTTTATTCCAAATGGGGCTTCATCAGTGACCTGTAAAGTGTCATGATTGTTATTTAAAGTTTGAACCTGGTTCTGAAACATATGCAAACTAATCCAGGTGACATATAAACAGAAGCATCTACAAGGTTCTTTCTCCCCTTCCCTAAATTAATATTAACTGCTAAGAACTCACAGAGCTGCTGATTATCATTCATTTAAAATAGTGTGGATTTAAGGTATTTTTTAACATTGAGGAGACATCCCCCTCCCTTTTACACAGTCCATCCCTCCAATAAAGATTATATAATAGTAATGAGTCCTCATTACCACTCATTTTATCATTCAGCCAAGACTCGGTGATTGCTACCAAATCAGGGTCCCTCATACAGAGCAGTGCAGCAAACTTATCAAACTTTATTTATTTTATTTTAATTATTTACTGCTTGGTAATCGGGAAAGGCACACTGAGCCAAGGCTTATTTCCAGGTGCATCTGGGGGGAGAGGAGAGAGGTTAAAGGGATTTACTATGGTCAGAGAAATACAACAGACTGACATTCAGGGATACAGTAGTACAATATACAGTAGAACAAAATATGCAATTTGGCAACTTACATTAAAGTTACATTTTTGGGGTAGCATTATACACAACTGCAAAGTACATTAGCAGACAGTGCTTTAGTTTGCATAGTACATTTTACAGAATTGGGAATGAGACAACATTGTATGCTGGCAACATAAACTTGTACAAAATGCCAGGCATAACTTTCGCATGGTGTAAGGACTGGTGCAAGAGAAGGTAACAAACTCCCATCATTGATGCGGATGCACTCAGTGAAACCCCTGAAAGTATTGGAAGGCACAATTTCAGGACCAGGGTTAGTGTGAACTGAACCCAACACCAGCAAAAGATATATAGTACAGTGCTTCATCATATAAAAGGACAAGCCATAGTGAGACTTAGTCAAAAAATATGTTCTGAAATTAGTTTTATGTTTAACAGTTGTAACACCTTTAAAACAAGATATTATCTGAGAATCATCACTATAGAGGTCCTTGCATACTTTCCATCGTTTTCCAACATCGAGGACATAATAAAATCATGGCTAATGTGTTCTTGGTATTGTTCTGTAGTACCACCACTAGTAGAATGATTTATTTTAAGTAACACAAACTGTTACTTAACAGATGGTTTCAACCCCCACCCAGCCCAAGCCAGCAAGCAAAGCCACACTAATAAAACCTCATCTTAAAATAAGAAAAAAAGCTTCCTTCCAAAAATGAGGTACCCTGCCACCCACATCCACATCACAAACTGATTCTTCGAGCCAATACCGACTTCTTCCACCAGGATGGTCCATATTCAAATGGCTACCACAATCTTTGCTGCTACCTGAAGGTGGGTAGAGGTGCAGGACAATAACAACCAATGAATGCTTATAGTCCAGGCGAGATCAAGATCAAATTCAGAGTTACTACGTTGACTCTGTTTGTAGTGGCTCCCTATAAAAATGAGACACCTGTCAATCACTGTCAATGGGTCGTACATTATATAGTACTTTGCAGTCATTGAGAGCTCAGTCTGTGGCCAGTCGTGGTGGTGAGTGGTGGGCTATGCTGGTAGTCGACTGTGGATTGTGCTGGGGGGGAGCAGGGTGGTTGGACTGTTACCAGGTGGGGGTGGGGGTGGGGGCCACTAGACTGCCAGGGTTTCATCAGTTGCATGGTTCAGGAATTTGGGAATGGTTTGGGGGGCAGTGTTGGGTAACTTACTTTGTCTATTACTTTCTATTACTTTTGGAAACTTGTTCCAGGAAGCTCTGTGCAGTCACTAGCAAGGATGGAGAAGTACTGGAAAAAGGTAATACACCTTACAGTTATAGTTACTTATTTCTTTATATACAAAAGTAATACATAACTAACTGATTACATTTATTTGAAAGTAACTAGTAACTAACCTATTACTCTCAAATAAATGTAATCTGTTATAGTTTCTTATTACTTTTGTATACAAAGATATGAATAACTAACTGTAAGGTGTATTACGTTTTCTAGAACTTCTCCATCCATGCTAGTGATTGCACAGAGTTTCCTGGAACATGTTTCTAAAAGTAATAGAAAGTAATAGAAAAAGTAACTTACCCAACACTGGTGGGGGGTGGGACCACTACATTACTGAACAAACATTTGTCAATGCCGAATGTTTGCTTGCTGGTATTAGCATTGGAAGTGCAGGAGTTAGATGCAGAAGAGGAATGGTAGTGAAGTATTGAACTTCATGCCAACCCCACCTCCACCCTGCTGAGATGGACAGGCAATGAGGTATGCCTTTGGGTTGTCGCCCATAATGCTCAAGCCATTTCACCTCACCCTATCCTACAGACACCAAGTGTTGATGTGTGCCTTGGGGTGTTTGATTTTATAGTCACCCTATTCCATAAGGACATATGCTGAAATGGGTGCAGTATAGGAGAATGGGGTGAACTCTGGGACCGAAGAGTCCAAGGCACACCTCGATGCCTGTGGAAGACTAGGTTTGCTGGCAAAGGCACCTAGCTTCACCTGAACTCTTTTCTTCTAGGCTGCTTGAAAGGACAGAACAAAGAATCTGGGAAAAGGATTAAGGCTTCTTTTGGCTAGGCAGATTTACTGTGTGATTTTCTTTTGTACTCACAGGGGTTGTTACTGTTTGTTGCTAACATGATGCAAGGTGGCATTCCATTTTGAGTACAGTAGGCAGCAGAACGGGACGTGGATCAACACCACCCACCCTTCCAGCAACAGGAGGTTAAGTGGCTTCACAAAGCAAGGCTGCAGGACAGAGAAATAACCTTGTTTTTTAGCTGCAACAAGCATATTAGTTAACAAATATGACAAGTTAGGACTTATGTAATATCCCTGTGAGTACAAAAGAAAATAATAACACACAGCAAATCTGCCTAGCCAAAAGAAGCCTTAATCATTCTCCTTGCTGTGGTAAGATTCTTTGTTCTGTCCTTTCAAGCAACCTACAAGAAAAGAGCTCAGGTGAAGCTAGGTGCCTTTGCCAGCAAACCTAGTCTTCCTAACAGTTTGTCAGCTCCACCACCCAGTTACACACCGAATCCCCTGCAAGAGCTGTGGGAGGAAAGCAATTAGCTCCTTCAGACAATTTGAATCAGAAGATTACAGCAATAATCTGTACGCACATACCTGTAGACACACCCTGTAATAATGCAGCTGAAGGTATACCCAGCAACAACAATTTGAATCAGAGAAAAATAAAGCAATAAAATGTTAGCAACATACAGTAACTGTATGTCACAGAGACACCTGGTTTTCACGGTAATCACGAAATCCATGCACTGAGTGAAAACCTTACAGCCTTGTCCATAGTGTAGCCATGTCCTGCAGACTGTGATGCAATATTTTGCCCAGATGCATGGGTCAAGAGGCACCCCTCCACAGCTACTGGCTCCCTCAGCCTTCTTCCCCACTGGCACCGACAGGCTCCTTTGGCCCTCTTTCCCCTTCAGCAAATACAGGCTACATGCATCCCCACCTCCCCAGCCCATTTACCCCCCTTATCTTCCTCCAACCCCCAAGCTGTGTAGTAAACTCCTATAGCCCACACATCACTGCTATTAAATGGGAAGATAGATCTACAGATTCATAGCTCAAAGTTTAATTCCAATACTGCAGTAATTAAATCCAACTCCCTTCAGGTTTGAATTTTAATAGAACAGCAGCCCCCTCAAAGATTTAAGTCTTTTCTTCTCCCTTACTTAATCTCAGGTTTGAATTCACAGCCCAGGCTATAGTACAGACCCCTCAAAGCTATCCTCCCTAGCTCAAAGTTTAATTTACTGCACTAACCAATAAACCTAACTCCCTTCTGCCTCACTCAAATTTAAATTTGCAGAGATGCTAATGACTGGGATTGTGGAGCAAGACCAATTGACTTTTACTTGTATATTATTTTCAAACTTTATGTGGCCCCTCTTTCAGATCTGACAGATCGTGCTCTGTAGGTACAGTTTGGCCTAGATGTTTTTCATCAAATTACTGTTTAAAAGATAAAAACAAATTCTTCCTTTTCCTCAGCCTGCTCCAGCTTTTTCTTCTGTTTGCAGACCATTTCTTGTTGCTTGGTGTATGAATGCTTTAAAGTATGTCTGTAGTAGCTGGCCTCACATTACTCACTGAAGCATGCCTTTTCCAACAGCTCAGAGTTGTGCAATACCACATTCTATCTTGAACACTTCTAGTTGCCACAGTGGAAAGGGTCCCCAGATGCACATGCTCTACTGTGGAATATTCCTACTGGACCTAATATTTGTGTTGCTGTTTCCAAGCTGGCATAATTTCAATGCAACACCTTCCAGAGAAATTTTACCCATTCATTGTGATTTTTTCCTTTTACTCTTAGTTTTTTTGCTGTTTGATATTTTTTCTACATTTTGCTGTGTTTGTTAGAAGGAACCTAAATAAGCCCCCAACAGAAAACAAACATTTGTCAATACCGAATGTTGATTGCGTTGGTGTGTTGAGCTCACCCACTGCCCCTCTGTCACTTGCTCAGTCTGTTTCTCCTGGTGCTGCAGGCTGCTCTTTTGTACTGGGCTCCTGCCTGCGTTGGCACATTGTTCTGCACACTAAGCCAAAGCTTGTTTTCAGGCGCGAGCTAAGAACACAGGTAACTTAAGTGACTTGCACAAGGTTACACAGTATTGTAACAAAGAGCTGTGGGACTCAAACCCTGGTCTCCAGGTTTGCAGCTCAGTGCAAAGGGTGAAGCGTGGTGCATACTTCCAAGGTCCTATGCAGTACAGAGTGCTGAGCACTTCCATAGTGGCTGTAAGTTTTTCAAGCTAAAAATCGCAGTTTTCATGGCGAACACATAGCGAAAAATGAGTTTTCACTGAAGCAAGTCTGCCTTTGATTTTGTGCACAGTTGGCAGCCAATCGGTGCATGGAACAAATTAGCCCCTTTCCCATCTAGTGTTTTTGCTTTATTTTTCTCTGATTTAAATTGTTGTTGCCGGGTATACTTTCTGCTGCATTATTACAGGGTGTCCCTACAGGTGTGTGCTTACAGAGTACTGCTGTAATCTTCTGATTCAAACCGTCTTTTGCAAGGTATATCTTCTGTTACTGCTTTATTTTTCTCTGTAGCAAAGTGCTTCTTATAGGGTATATCTTCTGTGTAAATTATTAGAGATGGTGTTTACATTTGTGACTTTTTATCATTAGGCTAAGTTAAATTACTGTTTGCCACCGTTTTATTTTATTTTTTTGCTGAAATAATTTTGGTTTGTCTCAGAGGTGCTGCAGTCTCCTTCTCACACTGAAGGAGATTCAAATTGTCTTTTGCAAGGTATATCTTCTGTTACTGCTTTATTTTTCTCTGTAGCCAGGTGTTTCTTACATGGTATATCCTGTGAAATTATTACAGGTGGTGCTTTACAGGTGTAACCCCCATACCGATGGGGGTTTCCGAAAAGCCTTCCAAGAGTTTGCCTAATTGCTCGCTGTTTGGCTGGTGTTTGGCACCATAGCCATTTAAATGTATTGCCAGTGAGTGCCTGTGTGGCCTCCATGTACTGTCATTTTAAGGGCTGCCTGTTTGCAGTAATAATTAATCTGGGAGGGAGAACGAGTGTTTCCAATGCTCTGATCCCACCTGGGCTGTCTGCTAATTGCTCTGTTTCTGCCATCGCTAGTTGTGCAGAGGGAGCGCTGCTGAAGGATGTACCTATTTGCTGGAAATATTTTAGAGCAATAATAGTAATGTGGTTTGTTCTAACCTGCCTTCTTTGCAGCAAAGACTGTTCTGATTTTCTCCTCCATTTTGGTCCTGAACTGCAGAACTGGACCAATCAGCGATAGGGGACTCTAAAATGGAGCCTGCTTGCAGAGACCCAACCCTGTGGGAATTGTAGTTTTGGACTGTTGGCACCTTTTGCTACTGAAAGGGGAGCTCTTGTGTGATTGACAGTTGTGCTGACCAACTGAACCGTTTGAATCTGGGGGAAATACCACGAGCTGTCTGCTTGCAAGCCAGATCTAAGGTAGGAGACCAGAGGAAAATAGCTCATAATAGTTGAGCAAGTAGTCTGCGTAGTTTTGAGCAGGAGACCCATAAAAAGGCCTAAACAGAGGCCTGCAAGTTGGCTCATTGTCTGAGAGGGAGAGAGAGTAATTTGTGGACTACATCCAAATCTGGAAAACCCAGTTAGTGACTGAAGAGTGATCAGGCTTCACCTGAGGAGGACCGAAGATTGTGCTAAATGCAATCAGCCTGCCTGAAATCTCTTCTCCGCTAGACGTTTCAGTGGGGTGGAGAGACCCTATCGATCAAAGCAAGAAAGTACTGTGCCTGGTTCAGTAAGTTCCACCTACATATAAATGTGCTGTGAGCAAGGAGGGAATCGTGAAGTGGTTCCTCATGCTGTGAACTGTGTGTGGCTGGCAGGGAGTAACATCCTGCAGAATCAGACTGAATCCACTGCATCTCCATGGTGCTGGGTCTTGCCATGAGGGCCCCATCACTCTACCCTGCTGTGCAGTAAAGAGCCATCAACGACGAGAGACCTGTCCGGGGATCAGCCCCCTACTCCATGTCTGAACAGGAATGATGCTGCGGCGAATCGTATGAGCTCTGCTTCTCCTGGCAAACCAGAGGATTCATCTGCTGTCTCCATTTTCATCCCATCTGTGTCCAGTTTGGGTATTGTGAGTAACCAGCAGGGTAGCTCCCCTGCAACCATCTTTCAATCTAAGTGTGTCTGACTGTATGCACAACTGTGTGATTGCTAAAGAAATTAAACCAATTAACGTGATTGCTCCCTTCCTTGTTCACTCCCCCCTGAATAAATCAGATATACTTTTTCTGCATTGCCACTAGTCTGTGAATCCTGTTTGTGCTCAAAATATTGTGTTGTTACCATTTGCTCTGCTTGATCTTGTTTTACAGGGGATCCCCAGGGTTGAACTGGAAAAGCCAACCCTGGTGGTAAGTGTCTACTGTGTGGGTATTTGCAAAGCCTATCAGGGGTATTGTGAAAGTAACTATTGCATATTGTGTGGGCCACTGGCATGAGCTGAGGGGGGTTACAGTGTCCCAGAGGGCTGTACCCAGGCTAGTTCGACCATTACTAACCCTGACATCTGGGTGGAGGCACCCATTTCAGAACTTGGGCCCCCCAACCTACTGGTTGCCCAGCAGACAGGGGTGTGAGCCCTAAGGATAGCATTACCTAGGGGTTACACAGGTTTTACAGTTTAGCTATCATTAGGATAAGCTTTCAGGGCTACTGCATTTGTTGCTGGCTGATTGTTACTGCACTTACCTCCTTGTTTCTTTCATCCGTGGTTCTTCTTTTTCAGCAGGAGAAGGGCACAGCCACCCACCCCATCCCCAACCACCCCACACTACACTCCTTTTGTAGGGTAGCACAGTCATGACATTTCCTGTATCAAATCAGGAAGGGGCGGATTAGAGGGGTATTCACACAGTGACCTCATTTACAGGGGCACAAGTACTGTAATTTAACTTGTTTTACAAAAACAACCAAACAAAACACAAAATCAAACTTTTGCTTTCATTTTACTCCTTCTGATTACTCTGACCAGGTTATAAACCCAGCAACATATCTGGAATGGATATTAACTGCAGGTAGTGCGGGACACTTTTCAAAAGGGCAGTTTTACAGGATTTAGCACACTGTCCTACATGCTGGGCCATTGGAGATCTAAGGGCTCAGCTCCAGACAGCATGGGCAGAGATTGCATGTCTCAAATCGCATATTCAGGAGGAAATATAAGAACCGCCCACCATTTCCCCAACATCCAACAGAAGCACCTCAACCGCAGAGGGTCGTTGGTCTGGGAGGTTGGCAGGTGGTTAGGAGGGCAAATCGGGTGCCCCATCACTCAGTGCTCTCCAATATATCACCTCCACAAACCATATAAAAACTACAAACAGGTATCTGCCTCTATCTCTGAAATCAAACAAAGGGGCAGAGAACACTGCAGCACAGGATCCTGCACAAAAAAACTCGCCCAAAACAGGAAAAAAAAAAAGCAAAAAGGAAATCCAAAAAACTTCTGCTCAAAGGAGACTTCACGATTCAGGGAGTTGATACCAATCTCCAGCCAGAGATAGTAGTCAGATGTCTCTTAGGTACATCAGCATGGACAGACACTGACCGCATTGCTAAAATTGTACAGGAAGCAGGAGAAAACATTGACGTCCTGGTACACATAGGGACTAACGATCTCACCAGCCAGTCAGTTGTGGAGACCAGGGAACACCTGACCAGGCTAGATGACAAACTATCATCCATTTCATCTGGCATCTCCTTTTCTGAGATCCTGCCAGTCTGCGAGAGGGGGGCAGATGGATGGAAGGTCAGAGAAGGGGAAATAGGGGAGCTAAATGTAACCCCTAGATGGCGCTATCCCAGGGGCTACTACCCCTTCCTGATTTGCCACTAACAGGTTGAGGGGCCTGGATCCAATGGCGGGTGCCTCCACCCAGAGGTCAGGGTTTGCAATAGTTAAACTAACTTGGTCACAGCCCTCTGGGACACTGCAACCCCCTTTCTTCCCACTAGTGGCCCACACAATATATCAGAATTACCTTCACAGTATACACTTACCCCCAGGACTGGTTCCGCACTGGGACCTCCTGTGAAATGAGATACAGTGCAACAATCACAGTACAGTACTTTAACATAGACAAATACCTCAGGCAGTATAACTTTGCTGAAACAAGCAGCTCTGATTTATTTAGGGGATATAACAAGGACAGGGGAAATCAGGTTAATTAGCTTGTCACTCTAATAATCTACCTATGGCTTCTGTGCACAGGCCTATCCCTATCAGTTACTGTCCCTGGGTACCCAAGCCCTAGTGGCTAGTCCAAACCGTGGCAGCTGGTAGGGGCCCTTTCACACAGAGAAAAGGAAAATTAAACAGTCAGCAGTACAGTAATTCCATTTGGATTTAATGTGGCAATTCAACAGGAGCGAATTCTGAATTAGTACTCACGACCTCCAAATAAGATAGGGTCCTTCAATGTCAGCAGGGCTCACTTGAGGTACACAAACCTCTTCACACATTTATATAAAAGAAAGACTATACCAGGCAGGCTGCATCTGTATCCCATCGCAATTACTGCACAATACCTGGGAGAACACACAGCAGATTCAGTTCCTGACAGACAGAGTGCAATTTTCAGCAATTCCTCCAGTCTTCTACAGGGTGAGCCTGGTTTCTACTCTTCAGAGATCCTTTGATTCTTTCACAGGACGGATTCAGTCCTAACAAGCTGCAGACCGAACTCTGGGCCTTCACACGCTTTTTGACTAAAACTGCACACTGAAAAGCACAGGGCTCCTTCCTTCTTCACTGCCAAAGCTCAACTGAAACTCCAACCGACAAAACCGGCACTTCCTTTGAGTTCCTCCCAGTTCTTGACTGGATTGGCTGTCACTCACAATAGACTGCTGCTGTTGGTCCAAAAGGCACTGAAGTTCAAACCACATCTCCCAGAGTCACTGCCCATACAATCCTCTTGTGGCTGGCTCAGATTATGAGTCCAAGTTCTGATTCGGTCCAAGGCACCATTTTAGAGCTAGCTTACCCCACACTGATTGGTCCAGTTCAGCAGTTCAAAACCAGAATGGGAACTAGCAGACACTGTTCTGACTGCAAAAGAAAGCAGGTTAGACAAACTGTAATTTCATTATCACTGTAAATGATTTCTGGCAAACAGTTACATCTTTCAGATAGGTTCCTTTGCACTCCTAGTGACTGCAAAAATGGAGTGAATTACAGCAGCTTGAGTGGTACTCAATCAAAACACACAGTCCCCATACAACTAATTATGTCTGCAAGCAGACAGCTCTTAAAGAGACAGTACCAGAGGTTCTAAAAACACTCACTGATAAATGGCTTAAACGCCAAACACCATTCAGGCTTGGAGCATTCAAGCAAGCTCCTGGAAGTCTTTTGGGAACCCCCATTTGCAGGGGGGTTACATAAACATGTGGCTCAAGGGCTGGTGCCAGGAAAAAGGGCACAAATATGCAGGGAACTGACAACAGTTTTGGGAGTGAAAGTTCTTTAAATTTGATGGACTGCATCTGACTAAAGAGGGAGTCAGTGCATTGGGGCAAAAGTTTGATGTCTTTGCAGAATATTTAAAGTAGTAAATGGGGAGAGGGGGTGCAGCACCCAATACGTCGAATGGGAAGAATACCTCTCCCCCCCTCAGCTAGTGGTCAAACAGGAGTTCAGCATGTTTGTAGTTCATTTGCATCACCTGGTAAGGAAAAAGGTCCAGCTCCCCCATATGCTGTACAGGGGAAACGCCAGACCTTGCCCAACAACTAACACACCGAAATCTGGCCAATGTAAAATCACGTACACAAATGCTTGCAGTCTGGGAAACAAGATCCCAGACCTGTAGGCAATAATGGCAGAGGCTACATTGGACATAGTAGCCAAAAAAGCGAGACATGGTTTACCAGTAACCACACTTGGGAGACTTTAGTACCTGGCTATGTACTGTTCAGAAGAGACTGAGGTGGAAAAAGGGGGAGTAGAGTGGTCCTTTATGTCAATGAAAATATCAAAGCTACAGAAATTGAAAATACACATAAGGAGCCAGAAGAACTAGGGGTCACCCTGGAAACAGGAAATGGGACAGCCATATGAACTGGGGTTGTCTACAGACCTCCAGACCAGGGGGAGGACACAGACATACTACTGTTAGCAGATATACAAAACATGACAGCTAAAGGGGAGGTTCTGATAATGGGAGACTTCAACATGCCAGATACAGACTGATCAATACCAGCAGGAACATCTGCCAGAACTAGACACATAGTGGATTCCCTGCAAGTGGAGGGTCTCAAATAACTGGTACAACAACCTGCAAGATACAGGGCTATGCTACATCTAGGACCGACTAACAGGGAAAGGATCACAGATCTCCAGGTAGTAAGTCACCTGGGGGCCAGTGACCATCACATGATATGGTTCAGTTTGGCCACTAGAACTAAATCATCTCATTCCAAGGCAAAAATATGGGACTTCAGAGGAGCTGACTTTGATAAGATGGCCAACAGAGTTAAGCTAGCACTGGCAAAAAGAAATACAGATGAGGGGGTAAGGGCAAAGTGAGCAAGCACTAAGGATGCAATACTTGAAGCAACATCCCATTGTGTTAGAGAGAAAAGGAAGTACAAAAGAAGAAGGAAACCACTTTGGTTCTCAAAAACAGTAGTAGAAAAGGCCAGAGCCAAAAGGATGGCCTTCAGGAAATATAAGGGAATGCAGCTGGATGGAGATAGGGAGGCATACCAAACTTCCCTAAGAGAAGCAGGGAAGGCAGTAAGGCAGGCAAAGCCCAAACTGAGGAAACACTAGCACAAACAGTAAAAGAAGGTGGCACGACTTTCTATAGATACATTAGTGAAAAGAGAATGTCCAGAGGTGGTATAGCTAAGATCAGAGGGGATAAGGAGGCATGAGAGGAGGAGGACCACGTAAAAGCATCTATCCTAAATAGATACTTCTGCTCAGTATTTACTGAAGAGAAGGTAGGGCAGGGCTCACAGCTCAGCACCATGGACACGAGGAGGGAGGTGTGCACTAGTCCCTTCACAAAAGAAAGGGTCCTACAAAAGCTTGCTAAGTTCAGTGTGGACAAGGCAATGGGACCTGATGGCATACATCCCAGGGTACTAAAGGAGCTAAGGGTGGAACTAGCAGAGCCATTATCAGAACTGTTTAGTGAGTATCTGAGTACAGGAGAGGTCCCAGAAGACTCGAAAAAGGCTTATGTGGTCCTGCTCCAGAAGAGTGGTAGCAGGGAACTACAGACCAGTCAATCTTACCTCAGTAGTGGGCAAGATTTTGGAGGCACTCCTTAAGGAAAGGATAGTGCAACACCTGGAATCCATAGGCGCACAGGAGCCAAGACAGCATGGATTTACAACAGGAAGGTCCTGTCAAACTAATCTCATAGATTTCTTTGACTGGGTAACCAGGGTGATGGACCAAGGGGGGAGCAGTTGATTTTGCCTACCCCGACTTCAGCAAAGCTTTCGATACTGTTTCACATAGAAGATTGATTAATAAGCTGGGTAGGCTCGGGGTGGGTCAGAGGTTGGTCAACTGGGTGGCAAACTGGTTGACTGATAGAAAACAGAAGTAGTGTATATGGTATACAGTCAGAAGAGATGCAAGTCACAAGTGTGGTACCTCAGGGATCAATTCTGGGGCCAGTCCTCTTCAGTATCTTCATCAGTGACATTGCAAGTGGACTGCAGGGTAAGGTTTGTCTGTTTGCAGATGACACCAAAATCTGCAACAGAGTAGATGATCCAAATGGGGTGGGCAGAATGAAAAGAGATCTGGATAAACTGGCAAAATGGTCGGGAAGAGTGGCAACTGGGGTTTTAACGCAAAGAAGTGCAAGATCATGCACATAGGGAAGAGAAACCCTGAAGCCACCTATAGACTGGAAGGGGAGTTGCTGGCAGTCACAAGGGAAGAAAGAGACTTGGGCATCATCATCATCACAGATGGCCTGAAATCATCCAAGCAGACCACTAAAGCAGTAGGTAAGGCTAGGGGTATGTTGGGGTGTATTAGTAGGGGTATCATAAGTCATAAGAGGTAGCTAATAATCCCTCTTTACAAGGCACTGGTTAGGCCCCATCTGGAGTACTGCATGCAGTACTGGAGGCCACACCTTCACAAGGACAACCACCAAATTAAGGCAGTCCAGAGAAGGGCAACCAAAATGGTGCAGGGACTGTATCAGAAAACATATGAGGACAGATTAACAAAGCTCAATATGCATACCCTAGAACAAAGCAGGGAGAGAGGTGATATAATCAAAACATTCAAACACCTTAAAGGAATTAACAAGGTGAGAATCTCTAACATGTTTCAATATAAGAAAAATAGCAGGACAAGAGGACACAGCATGAGATTAGAGGGAGGCCATTTAAGGGGTAATGTGAAGAAGTTCTTTTTCACAAAAATGGTGGTGGATGCATGGAATGGCCAACCTCCAAGAAGTGGTATATATGAATAAAGTGGAGGGCTTCAAACAGGCATGGGATAGGCATAAGGGATCAATACAGATGAGTATGAATAGATAGGCCATTGACAGAGCAAATGCCAATGGCACATTCATAAGGTAGAAAAAGAAATGGGCAGACTAGATCGGCCTTGCAGTCCTTATCTGTCAACAGCTTCTGTGTTTCTACGTTACTGGCTGCAGGGTGGAGGTGGAATGGCATGAGCATTACAGCTGGCAGTCCAAAGGCACACCCTGTCAATCTGTACAGGGTGGGACGTTATGGTTAGAAACCCCTAACTCCCTGGGCGTTTGTTGGTATTGGCACTATAAATTTTCAACATGCCCTTTTTGTGACCCCTGCCTCATGAAAACATTTGGGACCTCTGCTCATGAACAGTGGCACTGTAACTTTGTTAATCTGTCCCAAATGTTGATTTCCCACAGCAACCATGCCATTCTGCACCAGATGTGCGAAAACACACTTTGGACAGTATGTGAAAAGTGACAACTGTACTGTTCATAAGGAGGTGTGCAAAAATGGCAATGTTACAGATCTGGAGTGAAAATATTAAAAATTCTCGGAGTTACGAGTGTGTGTGGAAACTTTGCAATGCAGGCTCATAACATAGTCATTTTGTGGACTTTTGTCACCAAATTTTCAACATAGGCATTTGGGGCCTCTGCTCATGAACAGTGTTACTGTGATTTTGTTAATTTGTCCCAAACATTGATTTCCCACAGCGACCATGCCATCGTGCGCCACATGAGTGAAAACACATTTCAGCCAGGATGTGACAAATGACAGCTGTACTGTTCATAAGGAGGTGTGAAAAAATGCCAATGTTGAAAAGCTGGAGTGAAATATTAAAAATTCTTGAAGTTATGAGCATACTTGACAACTGTGCAATGCACGCTCATAACACAGACATTTTTTGAGGTTTTCCCACCAAGTTTTCAATGTAGGCATATTGGGATTTCCACTTATGAACAGTATCACTGTAATTTTCTTAATCTGTCCCGAACATTGATTTCCCCACAGCAACCACGCCGTTGTGCGCCACATGTGCGAAAACACATTTTGGGCAGGATGAGAAAAATGACAGCCGTGCTGTTCATAAGGAGGTGTGAAAAAATGGCAATGCTGAAAATATGGAATGAAAATATTAAAAATTCTTGAAGTTAAGAGCATGCGTAGAAATTGCACAATGCACGCCCATAACTCAGTCATTTTTTGGAATTCTTTCACCAAATTTGCAGCATACACTTTTTGGGATCCCACCTCATGAACAGTGACACTGTAATTTTGTTAATCAGCCCCAAAAGGTGATTCCATGCAGTAATCGTGAAATTATATTTCGAGACTGAATAACAAAATGACAGTAACTGAATTCATGAGGTGGGGTCTAAAGAACCCCATGTTGAAAATTTGGAGCCAAAAGTCGCAAAAATGGCCGAGATAGCCACCTAATTCGAAGCCCCCCCCCACCCTTCCATTTATGCTATTATACAGGTTACCGGCATTTCTTCAGTCTGCGGTCAGATTTTAACAGTACAGACGTGTTTCTGGTCCACTAAAGAGCATCATGCCGGGCTCAAGAGGTAAATATGGGGTGAGGAGGGTATCGGGAGGTCAGGTGCACAGAGGGTGGCCGCAGGTTGGGGGTGGGGGCACTGGAGACAATGAGGGACCATTTTATTTCTTTCACAGCTTAAAAAAAAAAAAAAACATTGCAGGAAGGTTTTTGCTTTACAGCTTTAGTTTTTGGCACACTGGGGTGGGCTCCCAGTGTGCCACCTGTGTTGTTTGGGAGGGTGACTAAAGCTGATGGGGATTGGGCTCCCCAACAGCACAGAAAAGGTGTTAGGGGGTGCATGATACCGAGGGGGATTGGGCACCCCCTCAGCATACATAACTCTTACATGGGGGGTCAGTATGCAGACGGGGATTGGGCTCCACCACCGGCAAATGAACTGGGGAGGGGGCATGCCAACAGTGGGATTAGGCACCCCCATCAGCTTTCATTGGGACTGTAGCAGCAGACAGCGAAGGCAGATGCCATGTTTTCTGAAATGTTACACCAGGCAAGGCATTGCCCTGCAATGATGGGTCAGTCCCTCATTGCAGCAGCTGGTTTGTTTAAAGTTGGTGGAATGCCTGCTGAACTACTGTAATGAGGGCCAAGCCCAAGAATGTAATGGTGGCATTGGCCGCCACAGTGCCACACCTACAAAACCCGCTTCTCTCCTAAGCTGCCACATAATATTTCTTACGCATGCACGCAAGCTAACATAACAAGCATTTGTCAATGCCGAATAGTGATTGCGTTGGTCCGTTGAGCTCACTCACTGCCCCTGTGTCACTCGCTCATTCTGTTTCTCCCGGTGCTGCAGGCTGCTCTTTTGTACTGAGCTTCTGCCTGCATTGGCATGTTTTTCTGCCCACAAAGAAGTCTGCAGCAGTCCTGACAGAGGTCCATTGAGCTAGCTCACTCCCCCTGTCTCGCTCATTCTGTTTCTGCTGGTGCTGCAGGCTGGCCTTTTGTACTGGGCTCCTGCCTGCATTGATGCTTTTTTCTGCCGACAAATAAATCTCCAGCTGTCCCGACAGAGCTCCGTTGAGGTGGGTCACTCCCCCTCTCTGTCGCTCATTCTGTTTCTGCTGGTGCTGCAGGCTGCCCTTTTGTACATGGCTCCTGCCTCTGTTGGCAGCTTTTTCTGCCCACAAAGAAATCTGCAGCAGTCCTGACAGGTCCGTGGAGCTCGCTCACTCTCCCTCTCTCACTCGCTCATTGTTTCTTCCGGCACTGCAGGCTGCCCTTTTGTGCTGGGCTTCTGCCTGCTTTGCCATCTTTTTCTGACCACAAAGAAATCTGCAGCTGTCCTGACAGAGCCTTGGTGAGGTCGCTCACTCCGCCTGTCTTACTCACTCATTCTGTTTCTCCTGGTGCTGCAGGCTGTCATTTTGTAGTGGTCTCCTGCCTCTGTTGGTGCCTTTTTCTGCTCACAAACAAATCTGCAGCAGTCCTGACAGAGCTCCGTTGAGCTTGCTCACTCCCCATCTCTCACTCGCTCATTCTATTTCTGTCAGTGCTGCAGGCTGTCCTTTTATACTAGGCTCCTGCCTGCGTTGCTGCCTTATTCTGCCCACAAAGAAATCTGCAGCAGTTATGATAGAGCTCCATTGACCTCGTTTACTCACTCCCCCTCTCTCACTCATTCGTTCTGTTTCTTCTGCCGCTACAAGCTGCACTTTTGTACTGGGCCCCTGTGTGCATTGCTGCCTTTTTCTGCCCACAAAGAAATCCACAGAAGTCCCAACAAAGTTCCTTTGAGCTCACTCACTCCCCCTCCCTCACTCGCTCATTCTGTGTCTGCCGGTCCTGCAAGCTGCCCTTTTGTACTGAGTTCCTGCCTGCATTGCCGGCTTTGTCTTCCTACAATGACATGTGTAGCACTCCTGACACAGCTCCGTTGAGGTCACTCACTCCCCCTCTCACTCGCTCATTCCGTTTCTGCTGGGGCTGTAGGCTGGCCTTTTGTACTGGGCTCCTGCCTACATTGCTGCATTTCCTGCCCACTTAGAAATCCGTAGCAGTCATGATAGACCTCCGTTGAGCTTGCTCACGCCCCCTCTCTCACCGCTTATTCTGTTTCTCCCAGCGCTGCAGGCTGCCCTTTGTGCTGGGCTCCTGCCTGTGCTGGCACCTTTCCTGCCACAAAGAAATCTGCAGCAGTCCCAACAGAGTCTGCTGAGATGGGTCACTTCCTCTCTCAGTCACTCATTCTGTTTCTGCTGCGCCAGGCTGCCCTTTGTACTGGGCTCCTGCCTCTGTTGGTGGCTTTTTCTGCTCACAAAGAAATCTGCAGCAGTCCTGACACAGGTCCATTGAGCTCGCCCACTCCCCCTCTCTCACTCACTCGTTGTGTTTCTCCTGGTGCTGCAGGCTGCTCTTTTGTACTGGGCTTCTGCCTGCATTGGCACCTTTTTCTGTCCACTAAGAAATCCGCAGCTGTCCCGACAGAACTTTGGCGAGGTCGCTCACTCCTCCTGTCTCACTCGCTCATTCTGTTTCTCCTGGCGCTGTAGGCTGACATTTTGTAGTGGTGGTCTGCCTCTGTCGGTGTCTTTCTGCTCACAAAGAAATCTGCAGCAGTCCTGACAGAGCTCCGTTGAGCTCGCTCACTCCCCCTCTCTCTCTCACTCGTTCCATTTCTGTCAGTGCTGCAGGCTGCCCTGTTGTACTGGGCTCCTGCCTGTGTTGTCGCCTTCTTCTGGCCACAAAGAAATCTGCAGCAGTCACGATAGAGCTCCATTGAGCTCATTCACTCACTCCTCCTCTCTCACTCGTTCATTCTGTTTCTTCAACTGCTACAAGCTGCACTTTTGTACTGGGCCCCTGCATGCATTGCTGCCTTTTTCTGCCCACAAAGAAATCCACAGAAGTCCCAACAGAGTTCCACTGAGCTCAGTCACTCCACCTCCCTCACTCACTCGTTCTGTCTGCCACTCCTGCAGGCTGCCCTTTTGTACTGGGTACCTTCCTGCATTTGCTGGCTGTCTTCCCACAATGACATGTGTAATACTCCTGACACAGCTCCGTTGAGGTTGCTCACTCCCCCTCTCTCACTCGCTCATTACGTTTCTGCCAGGGCTGCAGGCTGGCCTTTTGTACTGGGCTCCTGCCTACATTGCCACCTTTTCCTACCCACAAAGAAATCTGCAGCTGTCCCGACAGAGCTCCATTGAGGTCATTCACTCCCCCTGTCTCACTCGCTCATTCCATTTCTGCTGGCGCTGCACGCTGCCCTTTTGTACTGGGCCTCTACCTGCGTTGCTGCCCTTTTCTGCTCACAAAGAAATCTGCAGCAGTCACGATACATCTCCATTGAGCTTGCTCAGTCACTCCCCCTCTCTCACTAATTCGTTCTGTTTCTCCCACAGCTGCAGGCTGCCCATTTGTACTGGGTCCCTGTGTGCATTGCTGCCTTTTTCTGCCCACAAAGAAATCCACAGCACTCCCAACAGAGCTCTGTTGAGCTCACTCACTCACCTAAATCCGCAGCAGTCGTGATAGACCTCCATTGAGCTCACTCACTCTCTCTCTCTCACTCGCTCATTCTGTTTCTCCCAGTGCTGCAGGCTGGCCTTTTGTACTGGGCTCCTGCCTGTGTTGCCACCTTTCCTGCCACAAAAGAAATCTGCAGCTGTCCCGACAGAGCTCCATTGAGGTCGCTCACTCCTCCTGTCTCACTCGCTCATTCCGCTTTCTGCTGGCGCCTGCACGCTGCTTCTTTTGCATTGGGCCTCTACTCTGCTTGCCCTTTTCTGCCCAAAAGAAATCTGCAGCAGTCACGTACATCTCCATTGAGCTTGCTCAGTCACCCCTCTCTACTCATTCATTCTGTTTCTCCCACAGCTGCAGGCTGCCCATTTGTACTGGGTCCCTGTGTGCATTGCTGCCTTTTTCTGCCCACAAAGAAATCCACAGCACTCCCAACAGAGCTCTGTTGAGCTCACTCACTCACCCTCCCTCACTCACTCACTCATTCTGCGTCTCCTGCTGCTGCAGGCTGCCCTTTTGTACTGGGTTCCTGCCTGCATTGGCGGCTTTTTTCTGCCCACAAAGACATCTGCAGCAGTCCTGGCACAGCGCTGTTGAGCTTGCTTACTCCCCCTCTCTCACCTACTCATTCTGTTTCTCCTGGCACTGCAGGCTGCCCTTTTGTACTGGGCTCCTGCCTGCGTTGGCACCTTTTCCTGCTCACAAAGAAATCTGCAGCTGTCCTGACAGAGCTCCATTGGGTTCGCTCACTTCCTTTGTCTCACTCACTCATTTTGTTTCTCCTGGCACTGCAGGCTGCCCTTTTGAACTAGGCTTCTGGCTCTGTCAGCATCTTTTTCTTCCCACAAAGAAATCTGCAGCAGTCCCAACAGAGCTCCATTGGCCTTACTCACTCCCCCGTCTCACTCGCTTGCTCCATTTCTGCCAGCGCTGTAGGCTGCCCTTCTGTACTGGGCTCCTGCCTGCATTTCCACCCTTTTCTAGCCACAAAGAAATCTGCAGCAGTCATGATACAGCTCTGTTGAACTCGCTCACTCCCCCTCTGTCACTCACTCATTCTGTTTCTCCCACCACTGCAGGCTGCCCTTTAGTAGTCAGCCCCTGCATGCATTTCAGCCTTTTTCTGCCCACAAAGAAATCCACAGCAGTCCCAACAGAGCTCCATTGACCTCACTCACTCCCCCTCCCTCACTCGCTCGTTTTCCATCTCCCGGCACTACAGGCTGCCTTTTTATACTGGGCTTCTGCCTGTGTTGTCACGTTTTCCTACTCACAAAGAAATCTGCAGTTATCCTGACAGAGCTCAGTTGAGCTTGGTCACCCCCCCTAGTCGCTCGATGCTAATCTGTCCCAAACACCGATTCCGACAGCGACTGTGGTATTCTTCGCCGGAAGCGCAGAAACACATTTCTGCCAGGATGTGAAAAATGACAGCTGTACTGTTCATAACATCTCAACTATTAACTCCCAGCTTAACTCAGACTTTTAACGCATACATACTTGGCTGCGTGATCACAGACTCACCCTCAATCTCAAAAAAACTCAAGCCATGTTGTTTGGGTCCTTGAAAAAAAAAAAAAATCCTGCCGTGCTCCCCTGCATATCCTCGGGCTGACGGCTCTCCCCTCGAGACAGTTACCTCCACCAAGTACCTAGGTGTCACCCTCGACCAGCAGCTGGACCTCACCCTGCACATCCGTAACATCTGCAACGCCTCTAACTGCAAACTTGCCCTAGCTTATCGTGCCAATAGTTGCCTCACCCCTGCTGCCCGCCTAGCCCTCACCCAGGGGGTCCTCCTCCCCACTCTCTGCTATGACCTCGTCACTTTTGCCCCAGTCCCCAAAACCAGCCTATCTAAATAGGACTCAGCCTACAACAATGTTTGCCGCTTCGCGCTTTCCGCTCCTCCCCTCACCCACCGGTGTGATCTCTACAACCGCCTAGAGTGGCTCCCCCCCGGAGAAACACCAGTCCATTATAGGTAACTTCATCGACAACACTGTCCGCTCTGGTTCCCCCTCTGCTCTTGCCATTCCCCTTAACCATAGGGCCCCATCCTACCACCTCAGGCCCCGGACAACCCAAGAATGTCTCATTCCTAGGACCCGCACCCTTGTGGGTGATTGGTCCTTCCACATTTATGCCCCCAAACTTTGGAACTCGCTCCCAGAACTTGTCAGGGCCTCCTACTCCCACCCAAGCTTCAAAGCCTCCCTCTGGAATTTCCTGAAACCTTCTCCCCCCTGCACCTCATAATCCTTCTCCATGGATGGGGGCCTCTCCCTCCCTCCCCCTCACTACCCCGCCTCTGCCCTACTCGCACTTCTCCCCTAGCTCCGCCCAGCAACCAGGCCCATCCCCCTGCAGTTGGCACCCTCCTGCTTGCACCTTACCATTGTCACCGCTTCTGTTTAAGCATAGTGTTTTCCTTGTCCTAGAGCTAGCCTTGTAATGCCTGCTGTGCTAGGTTACCTTCTTGTCTCCTCAATCTGACTAACTATGTACTCAACCTATCTGCGTGTTTGGGTTATTTTTCCTATGTTATTACCTGTATTTCCTCCCATGTACTTTCACAATTTTACTGAGCCACTATTGTAATACCTGGCTCTTCTATGGATTTTTTCCTACTCTGTAATCTGTTAATTGTATGATGTCTGACTCCGGTAACTCTTCCGGGTCGCACCCTTCTCTGCAACTGTGATGTTCACCGTATGGTACCTGTAATCCTCCCGGGTCGCACCTGAAAATAGGCACGTGGCTGTCTAATGTACTTACCCAGTTAACAAAAGCAAATAAATAAATAGCTTGGCAGAAGACACTAAGAGAAAGGACTGCTGTGTGACTGAACTTCTCTGCTGGGACTAAAGTAGAAGAACTTTTGTATTTGGACCTTTAATTTAGGGTAAAAAACTAACATACAAAACAAAACCAAAAAAAAAGCGTGTGTTTGGGTTAACTGAACTGAATGGGTAACTGAAAAGTCATCTAGGTGTAAATCTCAGGTGACTGAAAGGACTTAACTGCTGTGAGGTTTAAATTACTTGTAGAAAGATCTGGTAAGTAGGGGAGGGCTTAGCTAGAAGGAAGCTACATTTAAAGACTGCCTTAGAAAGATTCTGCTAATAGCTTGGCAGAAGACACCAAGAGAAAGGACTGCTGTGTGACTGAACTCTCTGCTGGGACTATATTGCCCTCCTTCCCCACCCAAAGCTAGTTCTATTTTTATAGGCACAGGATTTGACTGACAACAGGAACTTCCTGTTTAGGGGCAGGAAGTGAGTGATCACAGACCCACCAAGGACCCACCATCCTAGAAGGGCAAGAGTAGCTCTCCGGCCCCCTCTAGCTGCTGGAGGTCTGCCTCTGAACAAGCAAGTGGTCTACTGAGAAATATAGGATATTCTTGTCTCAGAACAGGACAATCAGGAGCTTAAAGGGCACACAGGCAGAAAGTAAGGAGAGAGAAAACAGATGAAAGAGTAAGGATTGCAAACAGTTAAGGGGTCAGAAATAAGACATGATTGAAGTGGTGCAGTGAGTGGCTGTGGAGCAGCAGTCTTCCGGGAGATATTCTGGAGGATGCGGTGTTGTCCCATCTGCAGGCACCCTCTGGGCTGAGGGAGGAGGTTGCTCATCTCCAGACTGAGTTGGCCAGGATTTGTGGGACCTCCTTCCATCCAGGGACCACCAGTGCCACTGCCGTTGCCTCAGAGGTTGCCAAGAAAGAGGAGCGGTTGGACCACAGTGGGCTCAGGGAGGGTGAGGGTGGTGGAACAGAGGCACATTCCTCCAGTTGTACCTCTCCACAATTCCTATGCCATTCTGAAAAAGTGTGGTTCCTCTATGGAGGCACCTACAGTGGAGACCAAGGAGGATGCTGGGAACCTCCACAAAGGAGACCCACAGGAGGGAGGCAGGGGACCCTGCAGGGGAAGGAAACAACTCCTGGTGGGGGACTCCATTGTTAGGAAGGTAGAACTGGGCAAGGAAGGGAGAGGGGAGGTAAGGTGCCTGCCTGGCACCATGGCTTGAGAGACAGGGAGCGAACCTCAGGATTGCTGGAGCAGCTGCACAGGGAGGGAGTTGATGTCATTGTCCACCCAGGGACAAATGACCTGGCTAAGAAAGGGATTAGGGAAGTGCAGGAAGAGTTTGTGGAATTGGGGAGGGGCCTTAGTCAAGTAGCATGCACGGTAACCTTCTCGGAGGTGCTACCCATCTATAGCATAGGAGAGGCTAGGGTGTTCCATATCATGGGATTCAATCAGTGGTTGAAAAACTGGTGTAAAGCTCAGGGATTTGGCTTCATTGGGGACTGGGGGTCCACCTGGAGTGATGCAAGCCTATACTGGCATGATGGGCTGCATCTGTCCGGGAGGTGAACCAGATCCTAGATGATAGGTTTAAATGCTTCATTGGCAAGCTTTTAAACTAGCCAAGGGGGAGGCACTGGAAAGGAGCAGGAAAAATCCTAGCCCCCAAACAATCACGGTAGTAGTGTGGCAGACACCAACATGGAGGTGTCGATAGGGAGAAGGGCAGGGTAAATGGAGAAAGTGACAAAGGCAAGAAGGACAGGGATGGGGCAAAAGGGGTAAGGCCATCAGGAAATGGAGGGTAATGAGTACCAATGCCGTAGTCTGGGCAACAAGCCCTGAGCTGGTGGCCTTAATGGAAGAGGGATGCCTGGATATCGTAGCAGTCACAGAAACATGGTACACAGAGAACCATGACTGGGATGTTAACATACCAGGGTACATAACCTACAGGAGAGACAGGCAGGGGAGAAGAGGAGGAGGAGTAGCTCTCTATGTAAAGGAAGGGATAAAAGCAACTGAACAAAAGAGTAAACAGGGAGGAGAGGAGGCACTGTGGGTCACCTTGAGACTGGAAAGGGTACCACAATCCGCACAGGGGTTGTGACAGACCCCCATGTCAGGGAGAAGGAATGGACAAGGATATGATGGAAGGCATTCTTAGAATGGCAGAGAGAAAGGGAGATACTGTTGATGGGAGACCTGAATATGCAGATGTTAACTGGAGCACATTTGCTGCAGCCACATCCAAGAGCAGGGCCTTTCTTGACGCCCCCACAGGTGGCAGGCATATTAGACAGCTAGTTTCGAACCCACTCATGAGGGAGCAATCTAGACCTCATACTCTCAAACGGGGGCAGTGAGAGGATCTCAGATCTAGAAGTAGGTTGTCATCTGGGGACAAGTGACCATCAAACAGTGTGGTTCACGTAAACTCAGCTACAGAGTCAGCCATAAAAGTGAGGGTACTGGACTTTAGGAGGGCTGACTTTGGCAAGATGGGAGAGTGCCTCAGAAAAGCACTAGCAAACAGGCTAGAAGGAGGTGTGGAGCAACAATGGGGAATCATCAAAACTGCCATCCCAGACACAACAAGCCTTTGTGTGAAGCAAATAAACAAATCAAAATGAAAGAAAAAGCCACTATGGTTCTCAAGAGAGGTGGCTGTGAAAGTCAGGAAAAAAAAGAAAGCATTCCGAAAGTATAAGGAAACACAGAAGGAGCAGGACAGAGAGCTGTACCAGTTAGGCAGAAAGAAGCAGGAGGGAAGTCAGAATAGCAGGCCCAAACTGAGGAAAGATAGCCAGCTCAGTTAAGAAGGGGATAAAACCTTTTATAGGTACATCAGCGAGAGTAGAAAGACAAAGGGAGGGATAGTGAGGCTGAATAGAATGAACGGTGGGTGGGCAGAGGGGGACAGTGAAAAAGCAGGAATACTGAAAGAATATTTCTGCTCAGTATTCACAAAAGAGGAGGGGGAAGTGCCTAATCCAATTAACAGAAGCACTCTTGATAGGGGGATCGATCCCAGTCCTTTCACAGAAAAGAGGGTTCTGCAAGAACTCCTAAAACTGAAGGTGGACAAAGCAATGGGTCCTGATGGAATTCACCCCAGAATTCTAAAAGAATTAAGGAAGGAACTAGTGAAACCACTGGCTACTCTTTTAATAAATCATGGGAGGATGGTGTGGTACCGAGGACTGGAGGAAGGCGGATGTGACTCCTTCACAAAAGTGGGACCAAGACAGAGGCAGGAAACTCAGACCTGTCAGTCTGACCTCTGTGGTAGGGAAAGTGATGCAGTCACTTGAAGGAAAGAATAGTTGAGTACCTAGAGGTCAGTGGAGCACAGGATCCAAGGCAGCATGGGTTCACAGCGGGAAGGTCATGTCAGACGAATCTAATAGATTTGTTTGACTGGGTGACCAAAGTAGTAGACCAGGGAGGTGCTGTGGACATGGCCTACCTAGACTTTAGCAAGGCATTTGACACAGTCCCACACAAAAGATTGATAGTCAAATTAACCAGCCTAGGAGTGGAGGAGTGGGTCCCAGGGTGGTAGCCTGGGTAAAACATTGGCTGACAGCAGGACACAGAAGGTAATTGTAAATGGAGTCTACTCTGAAGAAAGGGCGGTTACATAGGGGTACCGCAGGGTTCAGATTGGGTCCAGTCCTTTTAATGTCTTCATCAGTGACATTGCAGAGGGACTGGAAGGAAAGTATGCCTTTTGCAGATGACACAAAGATCTGCAACAGGGTTGATACACAAGGAGGCGTGGAAAGGATGAAAAGGGACTTGGCAAGGTTGGAGGAATGGTCAGATGTATGGCAGCTAGGATTCAATGCAAAAAGTGCAAATAATGCACCTGGGAAACAAGAACCCAGGGAAGAATACACAATGAGTGGAGGTAGTAACAACAACAAAACAGGAAAGGGACCTGGGGTAATCATATCAGATGACCTTAAGGTTAGCAAGCAATGTGAGAAGGCAGTAGGGAGGGCCGGGATACTGAGATGTATGGAGAGGCATCAGCAGCAGAAAACAGGAAGTTGTTATCCCTCTGTACAGACAGTTGGTGAGACCCCATCTGGAGTACTGTGTCCAGTTCTGGAGACCCCATCTCCGCAAGGACATAGACAGGATAGAGGCAGTCCAGAGGAGGGCAACTAAAATGGTGCAGGGTCTGCAAGAGAAGCCGTATGAGGAGAGACTAAAGGAGCTTAATATGTATACCCTTGAGGAAAGAAGGGATGGGGGGACATGATAGAAACTTTCAAGTACCTCAAGGGAATCAACAAAGTCCAAGTGGGTAGCATCTGTAGAAAAAGAGACTTGCAAGAACAAGGGGACACAATTTAAAGATAGGAGGGCGGTTCAGGGGCAATGTGAGGAAGTATTATTTCACAGAGAGGGTAGTGGATGCATGGAACAGCCTTCCTGAGGAAGTTGTGGGGTCTAAAACTGTGGGAGAATTCAAGAATACATGGGACAGACATAAGGCAATTCTTGTGGGGGGCAGGAAGATAAAGGCTGTTGGTTAACTAGGATCTACGGCCTATCCTGTAGGTAGGGAAATGGGCAGACTAGATGGGCCTAGCGGTCCTTATCTGCCGTCAAAGTCTATGTAAGGAGGTGTGAACAAATGCCACTGTTGAAAATCTGGCATGAAAATATTACTAATTTGCAAACTTACAAGGGTGCGTGGAACTTGCACAACACAAGCTAGTAACACAATCATGTTATAGAGTTTCATCACAAACTTTTCAACATAGGCATTTTAGGACCTTTGCTCATGAACAGTGTCAGTGTGATTTTCTTAGTATGTCCCAAACACTGATTTCCCACAGCGACCACGCTATTCTGTGCCGAAAAAGCAAAAACACATTTCAGCCAGGATGTGAAAAATGACAGCTGCGCTGTTCATAAGGAGGTGTGGCAAAATGGCAATGCTGAAAATCTGAAGTGAAAATATTGCAAAGTTGCAAAGGTACGAGCGTGCATGGAAACTGTGTAATGCACATTCGTAACACACACACATTTTATGGACTTTCATCACCAAATTTTCAACATAGGCATTTTAGGACCTCTGCTAATGAACAGTATCACTGTCATTTTCATAATGTGTCCCAAACATGGATTTCCCATAGCGACCACGCTATTCTACGCCGGAACTGCGAACACACATTTCAGCCAGGATGTGAAAAATGACTGCTGTACTGTTCATAAGGAGGTGCAGAACAATGGCAATGTTGAAAATCTGGAGTGAAAATATTATAAATTCATGAAGTTACGAGCATGCTTGCAAAATGCACAATGCACGCTCGTAACACAGCCATTTTATGGAGTTTCATCACCAAATTTTCACCATAGGCATTTTAGAACCTCTGCTCATGAACAGTGCCACTGTCATTTTCTTAATCTGTCCTGAACACTGATTTCCCACAGCGACTGCTCAATTCTGCGCTGGAATTGCGAAAACACATTTCGGCCAGGATGTGGAAAATGACAGCTGTACTGTTCACAAGGAGGTCTGAAAAAATGCCAATGTTTTTAAAATCTAGCTTGAAAATATTGGAAATTAGCAAAGCTATGAGCATGAGTAGCAACTGTGCAACGCATGCTAGTAGAACAGTCATTTTTTTGATTTTTACCACCAAATTTGCAATATAGGCTTTTTGAGAACCCACCTCATGAACACTGGTACTGTCATTTTGTTAATCAGTCCTGAAAGGGGATTCTGTGTAGTGACTTCAAAATCACCTTTCGTGGCTGAATAATGCCATGACAGTGCCAGAATTCATGAGGAAGGGTCCCAAAAACCCCATGTTGAAAATTTGGTGCCAAAATTCAAAAAAATGCCTGAGGTATGCATCAAATTTGAAAAAAAACTAAATATTCCATTATACAGCTTATCGGAATTTCCTCAGTTCACAGTCAGCTTTGAAGAGGCAAACGTGTTCCCGGTCCACCGAAGATTGCTGCACCAAGCTCCGGAGGCAAGTATGGGGTGGGGGTGTGTGGGAAGGCAGGGTGCACAGTGGGTGGGTGTGGGTTGTGGTAGGGGGCAGGGAGACCGCCGAGGGACCGTTTCCATTTTTACAGGTAAAAAAACAAAAATGACATTGCAGGACCATTTTTACTTTTAGGCAAGTGGCACACTGGGGTGGCTCCCAGTGTGCCAACAGAGTCCCTCTGTTTGGGGGCAGCTGTAGCCAATGGGGATTGGGCACCCCATCAGCACACAAGAAAAAGGGCCAGACAGTTGATGGGGACTGGGCACCCTATCAAGTACACAAATAAAAGGGGAGTTAATAATGCCAACGTGGGGAGTGGGCCCCCTTTGGCAACATAAACATTATGGCACTGAAGCTGATGGGGATTGGGGCCCTGTCAGCAAACAAACATGGGGAGGGAGGCACATGCTACCGAGGGAGAATGGGCACCCTCTCAGCGGGGGGGGGGTGAATATTGTTTATGAACACCATGGCAAGCTGCTGCCATGTCCACAACTAATATCAATGTTTCAAGGTTCCGCCCTGCACTGACTGGTTGCTCCCTCATAGCAGCGAATGACTGACGCTGCAATGATGAGGTGGGCCCTAATTGCAGCGGCTAGAATGTTAGAAAGTTGTGGCACACTTTCTGAACTAGTGTCAGCAGCAGTGTGCCACGACATTGAGAGAAGTGGGCCAAACCTTTACAGGCTGTGAGGGCATTGGCCACAATAGTGCCGCGCCTCCACAACCTGCTTCTGGAGAAAGCTGCCACAGTATGTTTCTTGCGCATGCACGCAATCAACATAAAAATGTGAATTTCATGGGGGATTGGTGTTTGGGGGGAGGGAGGGTCACTACATTATGGAAACATATGTTATTACTATCGGGTGGGCGATCAGGGACTGGGGAGGAGCACTACACTATGGAAATGGGGTAAATGTGTTAATGTATTTCATCAGGGATTGGGTCTGGGAGGGAGTCCACTACACTATGAAAAAAGGGGAATATGATATTCCTTGTTTATATATGGGATCGGGGTTGGGGGGGACCCTACAGTTTGGAAAAAAGGGAATATGATATTACTTGTTTACATCAGGGATCGGGGATGGGGTGGGTCCCTACACTATGGAAAAAGGGTATTGTGCTGTTACTTTTTTATATTGGGGATAAGGGCTTGGAGGGGGATCCACTACACTATGTAAAAGAGGAACATGCCTATTTTTGCTTTCATCGGGGATTGGGGCTGGGTTGGGGGGACAGCTGGCCTGGCTCATATAGCCAGGCACAGCTAGGCAAATGAGCCCATAATGGAAATGTATGAGGCCTCTTTGTGCCAAGCATGGCCAATGAGCTCATTAGCATATTTTGGCTGAATATATCCCTTGGGAAAATTGGCACATCCAGGTGTGTGCCACGCATTTCTCCATTGGCAGTCTTCAGCCCCGAACCCTGAATGCACTGCACCCACTATGGCGGCAGCCCACTTTGTGCTGTGCATCCAGGGTCCAATATTCAAACAGATTGCTCGATCTATTCCAATTGCACATTCTGTTTGAATATCCTGTCAGAGCTGGGCGGACCATTTTTTTGTGTGGTGCATCCATTTGCGCCATGCATACGGCAGGCTCTGAACATGGGTACCCATGGGTTTAAAGACTCAATTTTATTACCTGATTCCTGTTTCCAAACTGCACAGGTATATTCAGGGCACTGTCAGTGACTAAGCAGGTTGCACACTAGCCTCTGAGGTTGGAAGATCAGAAGGTTATGTTATAGGTTCTAGCCCCACACCAGGAACTTTGAGTAAAACCTCAATGCTGACACTGTAGTGCAACATGAGAGGATGCTGTACTCCTGAGCTGCTGTCAGGTGTTAAATTGAGGTCCTGCGTGCCTGTTCTGGGGGTTGCTCAGGGGGATGTTAAAGATAGCATGGCACTTCTTAAATAGAATAGGGCAATTTTACTGAGAAAAAAACTAGCATTACATCATGTTGGTCAAAACAAAACAACATCATTGAAATTTTATGCTCATGATGAAAAATTAAAAAATAAGTTTTGTATACAGTAACTTTTCTTTTTGTCGAATCCCCTTGCTTTTCTCTTGCTGTTTTACCTTTTAACATCTAAACACTCTATTCTTAAAATATATTCTCCAAATTCTTCCAGAAATGAGTAACTTTTTCTGGTGCTTACTTTGGCACATCTCTCACTTTAACCTTAGCTATTGCTCTTTCTATCTATGAGATTAAAAATATATTGGTTACTTGAATCTGCTGTAATAAGTATTGGCATTTACACTGCCATAAATAATATTTTATTAGTGCGAAAATGACATGTAGTGCACTTCTGTGGGAATTCTTCCAGATTACTGAGTAGTCCCCTAGTATTAATGTATCCGTTTATTGTAAGTGAATCTGTTTACAAAAGGCTAACTCCATTTTGTTGCCAAACTTTCCAGAACTGTGTGCTATTTGTACAATTTAAGAAGAAATGCTGTATTGTTTCTTCAGTAGAAATACATGTGGGTTTGGGACAGTACCTTTCTTGAACTGACTTATGCTTCATATTTCCGCTGATCTCTAATTTCCCCTGACTGCATAGCTGTGAGATATCCCACATCTGTGTAGGTATCCTTTTATCTGTTAATAGTGCTAATGTCTGTGGTACTTTGGTGGGTATGCATTCTGGGAAAGCTAGAATAACATTTTGAACCTCATACACAATGTGGTTATATAATTATTTTCTCCCAAAAGATAATAGTATTTACCAATCTCCCACTGCTTCATTTTTTTCAAGGAAGCAATACCATATTCTGGAATGTTATATTGAGTTAATATTTTGGGATGGTTCTGTTCCCATTTTGTTACACAAATTTGAAGAGAATGTTGAATCCATATCTGCCATGGTAACTTGGGTGTATTCCATCCCCAAATCAATGCATTATGTATGAGGAAAGTGTGGTAAAATGCTATCAGATTTATTATATTCAGTCCAAATTTTTTATATGGTAGGTAAGTAATATCCCTTCTGACTGGATTTAAGTGGCTACCACATAGCATTTGAAAGAAATTACTTAAAATTATTGTTTCTAATTGTATAGGTGGTGCATACACATAGCTTAAATATGTAAATATTGGTAGCAATTTTTTTTATTATTATTAATGTTCTTTTCTTTTTTCCCAGCTTTCAGGTCTTTCATATTCTCACTTTTACTTCACATATTTCTAACTGCTTTTCCTAATTTAAAGCTGCTATATTTCCCTTCCCAAACCATATGCCTGAGTATTTTTGAGGAGTTGTAACAATGTGAATCCCTGCAATATCAGTTAAGCCTTCTATATTTGTTCCATGTGATATAGCCACACGTTTCTTTAAATTAAGCTGTGCTTCTGGTACTGTAGAAAAGGCTTTGAATGTTTGTATTATTTTTTCCCCAGATGTAATATCCTTAACTCGAATGCAAATATCATCAGCATATGCAGTTATTTTTTCTGGACACAAGTGTGGTGTGGTACAAGTCCTATAATTTGGTTATCCCATTTAATCTGTCTAATTATGGGATTGAGTGCAAACGTATAGAGCAAGGGGCTTAAGGGACACCCCTGTCTGACCCTCTGTTATTAAACTTTCCCCTAAATTGCCATTAACTGAGAGTATAAACTAGCATTATCATATAGCCCTTTTATCCAACCCACAAATTGTTTCGGCACTCCATACATTGTTAAAACTTGCATTAAATACTGGTGTCCTACCCGATCAAATGCTACTGACTGGTCTAGTGCCATTATATATCCACTGATTTCTTTTCTTTTGCTAGTTTTGAATAGTTCTCTTAGTATGTATAGATTATGCAGGATTTTCCTCTGTGGGATAGCACAAGTCTTTTCTGGATCTATTACATTTTTAATTGCATTTTGTAATCTATTACATATTTTTGCTAGGATTTTGTAATCCCCATTTAAAATACTTATTGATCTGTAGTTTGAAATGTTTTGTTTACCCCTTTTTAAATATATAGCTAATTACAGCTTTTCCAAAATCCAAACGTTCATGTTCATGTTCCAATATGTAATTGTAGACTGGTTCTAGTAGGTAACTAAGTTTATTTATGATTTTTTTGTAAAACTCATTTGTTATGCCATCTATACTTGGAGAGGTTCCAATTTTCAGGGATTTTATAGCTTTGTATATCACATCCTGCATAACTGAGTTCTCTAACCTGCTATAGCTTACACTTTCCACTTGTGGCACTGGGGCTGTTAAAATATTAGCCAAGTTATTTTTATTGTAGGGGAAGTCATAAAATTATTTTTTAAGTATATTCTGTACTACCGGCAGCATTCCTAAATCTGATGTTACTAATTTTCCCTCCTGAGTATATACTGTAGTCCTATCATGATTGTTTTGTCTAGCCTTTGTTTGCAAGCCATATAAGGATCAGAGGCTGGTTGTTTTAGGGTTCCAAATCTCATTTCAGCATCCAGGGATTTGGCTGTATCATACTGGTATATACACACACATTTGTTTTTTTGATTTCTACTAGTTACAATTTGTATTTTACCCGATCCTTGGAGGGGTGGGGAGGGCATTAATTTATATATAACCCCCAGATATTTTATATAGTCCGAGTTAGATTTTTTCCTCCCAAACATCATTAAAAGTTGTTTTAGTTTTTATTTTGGTACCATTCCACCATTCCCATAGATTGTCATACATATATTTTTTTGTATGTCTACCTATCAAGAAAAGCTCTATTCGTCTTTGTAATTCTGTCTGTTCCAACTGAAAAGAGTTCATTTTCCAATGCTGTGTTTGAGAAAATACTCTAGGTGGTGCTGTTGCTAAACTAAATTTCCCTATTACTATGTGATGGTCTAAAAACCCATTAGGCCTAATTTCCATTTTTATTGGTGTTTGGATTTTTGAAGTAAAAAAGTAATGTATTCGTGTAGCAAATGTGTGTCTATGATAAGTTGCTCCTACATCTTTAAGGTGTCTGTAAGTGTCTATTAAGTTTGCTCCCATTAGAATTTGTTGTAAAGCATGTGTGTCACTGTATACCTTCCATACAGTGTTATCTGAGCTTTTAATATCTAAACTACAATTAGAGTCCCCACACACACTATATGTTTCCTAGTGTATAAATAAGGTTTTACTGCATTAGAAAGTTCTATTCTCATTACCTTGGTTTGTGGGTCATAAGTGTTAATAAACCCAAAAAAAGAAATCCCTATAGTTGCAGTCAAGTAAGAGTGCTCTGCTTGGTAGTATGTCTACTACCCCAGTAATTGAGAATTATGTACCTTTACATAATATTGCTATACCATCTGCTATGTCTGTGCCAAAAGTCCAATATGATGGCCCCCACACCCAGCTCCTTCTGAGTTGTCTTATTTCAAATAATGAATTCAATCTGGTTTCTTGTAACAATACAACATCATTTTCTATTTGTTTAATGTAAGCCAGAATTGAAATTCTTCTTTTGGAGTTTGTTGAACTACAAGTGTTAAAGAAAGCTCGGTTTATGGTAGCCATTAAGATTTATGGCAATTTGGTGAGGAAACTTTGGCAATGGTTGACTATCAATGCCCTTGTTATTTGACCAGTGCCCACGTTTCTTCACCAAATTGCCATTATAATGTAAAATAAATGATTGGAAAGGTGCCTCCCATAGAGTATAATGGAGCACATCCCTGCTCTCTCCCTAGCATCATGTCATAACTTGGCAGAGCACGGGGTTGGAGTGTGCGTGACGCCAGAAACAAGGAAGTCCTTGGGACCCGTTTTCTGGATTTTATGAGCGATGCAATTTTTTTATTAGTGGATTATTAGGGGCAGCATTCCATGAGGAGGTTTCACATCAGGTAATGCACCCATACACCGGGTGCAGATGCTTTCTGGATTAACTTGGTGGGTCTCTTTAAGAAGTATACTTGATATTTTGGCAGGATTAAGAGGGACAGGGTATTAGGTCTAGCTGAAACACATTAAAATCATAAACACATTTACCTAAAATTCTGAATTAGAAAGTAGTCCTATGCTAAATATTTTACTATGACCACTGATGTGGGCAAATGAGCCAAGTCTCCTACACTCTGCATGCAAGTGAGACTCAATGTACAAAGATACAGCTAAAGACTGCCATCTCTCCTCTCCCTTGTGCACACAAAAAACAGCTTCAGCTTCAGTACAGTGAAGGCACGAGAGGTGCACTCAAAACCAAATGAGAAATGTATTATCTTTTACGTTGGTCTCTATTACACCCTTCATGTCTTTAAAATGCTCTCAGTGTTTCTGCAAGCTGTTGCTGAGTCATGTAGGAGGAACAGGAATGGGAGTTTTGGGGCAAAAATATAAAATAAAAAAGGCTCCATGAGATAGGCACCATAATAAAATTATTTTCTAGCTGCATCATCGCTGGGTTGCTGATGCAGAGCAGACTCAAGAGGTGCAACAGAAGCAGAGATAACAAGCATTTGTCAATGCCAAGTGCTGCTCCGCTGTCATTAGCAGTGGAAGTGCAGGAGTTAGACAGATGCAGTATAGGAATAGCAGTGAAGTATTGAACTGACGCCAACTCCACTCCCACCCTGCAGAGATGGACAGGCAATTGGATGTGCCTTTGCGTTGTTGCCCATAACAGTCATGACATTTCACCTCACCCAACCCTGCAGACACTTACAAGTGTTGAGGTGTGCTTTGAAGTGTTCGGGCTTTACATTCACCTCATTCCATAAAGAAATACACTGAAATGGGTGCAGTATAGGAGAATGGGGTGAATTCTGGGGTCAAAGGGTCCAAGGTGCACTACGATGCCTGCCACTAGCTGCAGGATGGAGGTGCAATGGCATCAGCATTATTGTCGACAATCCCAAGTCACACCCTTGAAGCCTGTCAGTCCCTACAGGGTAGGGAATTATGGTCAAAAATCCTAACACCCTGGGAGTTTCTTGGTATTTTTACTCCAACTTTTTCAACATGGGCTTTTTGTGATCCCACCGCATAAACAGTGACACTATCAGTTTGTTAGCTGAAAGGTGATTTTGCACAGCAACTGCGCCATTTGGCAACACAGATGCGAAAACACATTTCGAACAGCATGTGAAAAATGACAGCTGTACTGTTCATGAGGAGGTATAAAAAAATGGCAATGTTGAAAATCTGGAGTGAAAATATAAAAAACTGATGACGTCACGAGTGTGCGTAGAAGCTGCGCAATGCACACCAATAATGTCATTAGTTTGGGAATTTTTTACAGCAGATTTTCAACATAGGCATTTTGTGACCTCCGCTCATGAACAGTGTCACTGCAATTTTCTTAGTCTATTCCAAACACTGATTTCCCACAGCAACCGTGCTATTCTGTGACGGAAGTGCGAAAACACATTTCGGCCAGGGGTGAAAATGACAGCTGTACTGTTCAAAAAGGAGGTGTGGAAAATGCCAATGTTGAAAATTTGGACTGAAAAGATTACAAATTCGTGAAAGACGAGGGTCCATGGAAATTGCACAATGCAAGCTCATAACACAGTCATTTTATGGACGTTTGTCACCAAATTTTCAACATAGCCAATTTAAGACCTCTGCTCATGAACAGTGTCACTGTGATTTTCTTAATCTGTCCTGAACATTGATTTTCCACACTGACCGTGCCATTGTGCGCTACATGTGCGAAAACACATTTCAGGCAAGATATGAAAAATGACAGCTGTACTGTTCATAAGAAGGTGCGGTAAAATGGTAATGTTGAAAATTGGGAGTGAAAATATTAAAAATGCTCAAAGTTACAAGCGTGTGTAGGAACTGCACAACACATGCTGGTAAAACAGTAATTTGGGGGAATTTTCAACATAGGGTTTTTGGGGGCCTTCCTCATTAACAGTGACATTGTAATTTTGCTAATTGGTCCCGAAAGGTGGTTCCTAGCAGTGACTGCAAAAATCACCTTTCTGAATTGAACAAAATGACAGTGCCTGAATTTATGAGGAGGGTTGCCAATAACCCCATGTTGAAAATTTGGTGAAAAAATTCACCAAAATGGCCGAAATATGCACCAAAGTTGAAAAAAAACAACATTTATTCCATTATAGAGCTTACCGGCATTTCTTCAGTTCACTGTCGACTTTAAAGAGTGCAGACATGTTCCCAGTCCACCAAAGATCGTCACGCTGGGCTCCAGAGGTAAGTGTGGTGTAAGGTGGGGGTGTGGGGAAATGGAGTGCACAGAGGGTGGGTGCAACAGAATCAATGAGGGACTTTTTTTTCTTCTAGGTCTTTTTATTTTTTTTTTAAAGACGATGGGGGACATTTGCCACGCTGGGGTGGGCTCCCAGCGTGGCACCAGGCAGTTTGTTTGGGAGGGCAGTGGAGCCGATGGGGAACTGGACACCCCCATCAGCCATACAGTGTGCTGAGGGGGGACGCATGAGCCATGGGGGGTGCATTATGCTGACGGAGATTGGGCTACTCCTTTGGCAAATGAACTAGGAAGGGGATCATGCCAACAAAGAGATTGGACACCCGTCTGCATTTTTTTTTTTCATTTATTGAAATGTTTTACCACAAAGGCACACTGAATGGAAGGCGGTGGCTTTCTGTCGGCTTCCTGGGGACTGCCAGAGGCCGGAGAAGCTGTCGCCATGGGGACAATACGCAATCAACTGTTTTGGTAGCTTGCAATGCACCAAAACAGCTGATTGCATGGTGACGTGGCTGAATTTCTTGACGCATTGTGGCATGCTCCCTAACTGCTGACACAATGTGTTTCTTGCACATGCGTAGAGCAACACAAAACTGTTTAAGCCAAATACATTTCATGTTAAGAAAACCTATCGATCTTATTCTTAATACAGCTCCAGTTCAACCTCACAAAAGCTGAAGCCTCTCATTTGAGACATTCAGCATGGAAAAAGGAAATGAGATAAAAGTTATACAGGAGAGACTGACAGAATATGAAGCAAGAGCAAGAAGGAAAAAACATTTAGGCTACAGGCATACAGTACTAAATATTTATTATAATTACTGATGTGAGCAAATGAGCTTAGTCTCCTAAACCGGGGTACTGTATGTGCAGGTGAAGCTCACAGTGTACAGTGGTACAACTAAAGACTGCTCTCTTTTCTCTCCCTTGTGCTGCCTCAAAACAGTCTCAGCCTGAGATCAGTGAAGGCATGAGAAGTGCTCTGGAGACCAATGCAAAAGCAAATGTGAAATCCAACACCTTTTGTTCTGGCCTCTTTTGCCTTTATGGTGCTCATAGCAGTGTTGTGTGAAAAAATCTTCTGTTGGTGGAATTTGCATGAAAGTTGAACTCTTGCTTCCATGAAAGCTCAGAAATCATTTTGCCAACTTTTGCAAAAATTCTGACTTAGCACAGTATGCAATTCATACATTCATTCTGCAGCTCAATGAGTCACTGAACTGCAGAATAAATGTATAAATTTAATTCAATTGTCTCTCCTGTCTGTCCAGCGGACCCCCTTCCCCATCCCCTATCACTGGTATAGACATAAAATTAAAGATGTTTTAATTCCTGGGTGTCTAGCAAACCCCCATCCCTGTCACTGGGAGTGTTGGTATATTAATTTCCCTGGTGACTAGCAGAACCCTGATCCCTAAGAGCACCAGTATAGTATTTCATGGTGTCTAGCAGTCCCCCCTCCCTATTCCTGAGTGCTCTCATTAAAAGCAAATAGCTTTTCCATGGTGTCTAGCAGACCCACTACCCCGGCAGGTATCCCCCCACAACCCCACTCCCCCCTTCCCATCCCCAAGCTGGTGACTGGCAAGGCTCTACTCTCTCCATCAAGACCAGCCATAAGACTAAGCTCTGTCATTAAATGACTGTGTTCCTGTACAAGTACATGCTGATTCACTGACAGAGCTCAGTTTGACCAGCCATTGTAGAGAGATGAGGGTGTTGCTGGCTTGGGGGTGGGGAGGGGGAAGCGAGATGGTGGGGCACTACCTGCCAGGTTGGGGGGGTGGGTCCATTAGACACCAGAGAAAGTGAAAACCTATTTGATTTTAACGGGGGTGCTTTAGGATAGGAAGGAACATCCACTAGACAGCAGGGAATTAAAAGATCTTAGGTATTAAGACTGTACTGGCAATCGGGGATAGGGAAGGGGTGTCTGCTAGACACCAGGGAAACATTTCTTTGGGTGTCACAGCCACTAAACATTTGAAAGATTTCCGATTTTGCCAAAGGTGGAAGTTCTGAAACTTCCACAAATGTTCTGAAAGTTCTGCAAGTGGAATTCACAGCTTTCACCCAGCTGTAGAGCAGTGTTGCTACAGTTTGTGTCTGAGGCAGGTAGGAGGAACAGGAAAGGAAATCATTGGACAAAAAAATGTCTCTTTGAAAGCTGGGCACCACAAGAAAAGAGTTGTGTAGCTGTGTTATAACAGGGATGGTGATGCAGACCCAAGGGATGGGACATAAGTGATGATAAAAATGTATAATCCAAAAACATTTTATGTTCAGGAAACCTATCAATCTTATTTCCAATGTAGGTCCAGTTCAGCCGCACAAAAGTTGGAGTCCCTCATTTGAGATATTTATCCAGGACAAAGCTACATGGCCAGTTTTTCACTGTCCCACATTCTTGGGTCATTCAAATAGTGATTTTTGACCACAAGATCAGCTGGTTTTACTATGCAAGTATGCACCTACATGAGTCCCTTCATTCAAAAGAAGGCAGCCAGACATGGAGGAGGGTGGGCTCTGTTGGTTGCCTTCACTTTCAATTTACATTCGGGTGGGGGGGCAATACCAGTCATGAACCTCGGCAGCCAGGTTGTGCTGGTCACCCATCCTTGTAGTTTTTTATTATTCTAGCATGTCAAAATGTGCTGGGGGGGGGAGGAGGGGATATTTGGGCTTTGACTGTGGGTGAGGGATGGGGGCTACTGTGTCTAATGGGACCTGCGCTAGGGAAGAGGATGGGGGTGCAGTTGGATTTTTTTTATCTTTCATTTTAGAACAGAAATACCAATTATTTCAGCCAAATTCCAAATACCTGGACATCAAATACCGAATATTCAGTAAAAAGTATTTGAACTGCCCTAGCGGAGGAGAGTTGGAGAGCGTGGGAGGGTGAGGTTATCCTCAGGTGAGGAATAGTATCGGGAGACAGAAAAAGACTGTCCAACAACACAGGTGATGGAGACATGTCAGTAAGAGGCAGTAATAACAAGTCAAATGACAAAGCAGGGCTGATGTTTGTTTTATGTTTTCATTTTTTGTTTGACTGAAAGGGGACAGAAGCGAGGAGCTAGTGGCATCAGAGTTTCCCTGATCAACTGCAGGTGTGGGACGAGCCGCATTCATGAATGAAAAACAAATGGTAGCAGGTTACAAATGGTTAGCGCTTGAACCCTCAGCACCTGGCTGGCAGGCGGATACATTGTATGTTACAGAAACCTATCAATCTCATTTCTAATGCAGATCCAGTTCAGATAAACAAAAGACGAAGCCTCTAAGTTGAAATATTCAGACTAGTCAAAGCTACCTGGGCAGTTTTTAGCTGTACTACATTCTTGTGTCTTGCAAAGAGTGATTTTTACATGCACTACCTGCTGGTGTCATAAAGAAAGCATCAGTATTTATGTGCATTGTTGCTTTGCACATTATAAACAAAATGCTTTTCACTTACCAGTCAGATCAACAGATACAGAGTTACTTTTAAAGGACTCAATGTCACGACCCAATGCCTGTGTCGAAACTGTGCAGGTATACTTAGATGTGTCAGTTACATTTAAGGAATATGATGATGAAGTGGAGCTTTGTAGGATTTCTTTTTCCCCTTTATAAAATGTATACTTCTTAGTCTCAGCAAGATATCTTGGGGCAGCAGAACATTTCAGTGTTACATGCTCTCCTGTGATGTATACTTTATGTTCTGGCTCTATTGAGAGGGATGGAATCGGAGGTCTAGCTGGAAAAGATTAAAATCATAAAAACATTTAGAAAAACAGTCACGGCAATTCTGAATTTAAAGTTGAGTTCGAATATATTTACTAAATATTTTATTATCATCACTGATGTGGGCAAATGAGCCTAGTCTCCCAAACAGGGGTACTCTATGTGCAGGTGAGGGTCACAGTGTGCATGGGTACAACAAAAGACTGCACTCTTTTCTCTCCCTTGTGCTGCCCCAAAACAGTCTCAGCCTGAGATCAGTGAAGGCATGAGAAGTGCTCTCAAGACCAATGAAAAAGCAAATGTGAAATCCAGCACCTTTTGTTCTAGACTTGTGCCTGCCTCCTTTGCCTTTATGGTGCTCATAGTAGTGCTGTGTGAAAAAATCTTCTGCTGGTAGAATCTGCATGAAAATTGAACTTTCGCTTCCATGAAAGCTCAGAAATCATTTTGCCAGCTTTTGCAAAAATTCCGACTTAGCGCAATATGCAATTCATACATTCATTCTGTAATTCAGTGAGTCACTGAACTGCAGAATGAATGCAGGTATTTAATTCAATTGTCCCTTTCAGTCTAGCAGACCCCCTTCCCATTCCATGATCTCTGGTATGGTTGGTGTACAGACGCATGGGCGAAACCCCACTGGCAAAATCCCCCACAGTGACAGTTTCAACAAGATCTGAAACTGTCGCTGTATGGGACCCACCACGGATTTCCACCCTTATGCCAACTGTTGCCCCTTTTTGAGTTAACTTCAAATGGAGTTAACAATCCTAAAGAAGGGGGGACGCAGGGGGCACAGCCCCCCGCATGGGAGGTTTGGGGGGCATAGCCCCCCCGATAGAAACACTTCCTTTTGCCAACTTTCGCAAAAATTCCAACTTAAACATGGTAAGCAATTCATACATTCATTTTGCAGCTCAATGAGTCACTGAACTGCTGAATAAATGTATGAATTTAATTCAATTGTCCCTCCTTTCTGTCCAGTGGACTCCCTTCCCCATCCCCTATCACTGGTACGTACATAAAATTAAAGATGTTTTAATTCCTGGGTATCTAGCAAACCCCCATCCCTGTCACCGGGAGCATTGATATATTAATTTCCCTGGTGACTAGCAGAACCCTAATCCCTAAGAGCACCAGTATATTAATTTCATGGTGTCTAGCAGTCCCCCCTCCCTATCCCTGAGCACTCTCATTAAAAGCAAATAGCTGACATGTTGTGGAACCCCTCCAGAGGGTCTCTGCTGAAGCGAGGGTGGGGGGGTGGCCTCCTGACCTCTTTTAAGGAAGCTGTTATTTGTCTGGTTCCTAAGCCTGGGAAAGATGAGCAGGAATGTTCTGCATATAGGCCGATCTCACTGTTGAACTGCAATGCTAAAATACTAGCCAAGATTTTGGCCAGGAGACTGGAACGGTTTTTGCCAGAATTGGTGCATCCGGACCAGACGGGTTTTTGTGTCTGGCAGGTACTCATATCATAACATGAGGAAACTCCTTAATGTGATTTGAAGGGCGGCCCGGGGACGTAAAGATATTGTGGTGCTTACAATGGACGCCGAGAAGGCCTTTGATAGCATAGAATGGGAGTACCTATTCGGTGTTTTACGTAGATTTGGCCTAGGGCAAAGATTTATTGGATGGGTGAAAAGCCTATATGAGACCCCGGTGGCAAGGGTGTTGGTGAATGGGGGTCTGACTGGGAGGTTTGCTCTCCGTAGAGGGACTCGACAGGGATGCCCCCTCTCACTCCTGTTATTCGCGTTGGCGATCGAGCCTCTGGCGGTAGCCATTAGATGCTCTTCAGAAATAAGCGGCGTAGTTGGGAAGTCGGGGGGAGAACATAAGATAACGCTTTATGCAAATGACATGCTGCTGTTTGTTCGGGACCCGGCCAGGTCTGTTCCCCCATTGTTAGAAGTAATAAAGAAGTTTGCTGTATTTTCTGGCTATAAAATAAATATTCACAAATCTGAAATCATGTTATGGGGAAGTATTGAAAGAGAACATGGGGATATGGCTTGGGGCTTCAAGAAGGCAAAAGTAGAATTTACATACTTAGGAATTCGAATAGGTCATGACCTGAGTCAGTTATATAAGCTTAATTATGGGACGATGTTTCAGAGTGTGGAGCAGGAGTTGAGAGGGTGGAGGGGCCTTCCGCTGTCGTAGATTGGACGAATAAATCTTTTAAAGATGAATACCCTACCACGTATTTTATAGCTGATGCAGATGTTGCAGGAAGGCCTCAATAAGATGGATGTTAAGAGACTGGATAAGGCCTTCTCGGGGTTCTTATGGAGTGGGAAGAGGCCTAGGGTAAGCATTAGCAGGCTCCAGGCAGAATCGGATGGGGGGGGTCTGAATTTTCCAGATTTGAGGTATTATGCACTGGCCATGCAGTATAGGTTGATAGGTGATTGGGTGAATAGACCACCAGAGGCCAGATGGCTGGATCTGGAGGAAGGGAAGGAGGGAGTAAGGCTTTCAGCATTCTTGAGTATAGGAGGGAAGAAGGCGTATAAAAACCAATTAGATCTGAATCCTTTTGTGGTCTCAGTATTGAAGGGGTGGGAGCAACTTCGAAAGTGGGTTGGGGTAAATATAAAAGAAGAGATGTTGCTGCTCCCCCTAGGGAGAATCCTGAGTTTATAGTGGGAATGGAAGATACTGAATTCCTGCGTTGGGAAGAGAAAGGGGTAAAGTGTGTTAAAGACTTTTGGAAGGAACAAGGGGTAGGGACCGTGGTAGAGTTAGATGGAGGGATGGGCTTAGGTATGTTTCGTATTTTTCAAGCGAGAGACTATGCCAAGACCATTGGAAAGAACTGGGGGAGGGACTCTCCCTTAGAGGAAATGGAGCAGCTAGTGCTTAGTACCCGGAAGGAGGCGAAGGGCATTATAGGTAGAGCGGCAAAGATGGGGCGGAGACACAGTCCGTCTTGCGTATGTAAAACTAGAGCACTATGGTGTAGGGACTTGAAAAAGGAGATTCTCGACCAAGGATGGGAGTTGCTGTTACAACAACATAAGGGACTATTGGTCTGTAATAAGTATCAGGAGTCTTACTACAAGTTCCTACACAGGATATATTGCCCCCCCATATCTGGTGCACAAATACCATCCGGAGATCTCACCCCTTTGTAAGAGGTGTAAGGGAGAGGTTGGTACTTATATACACTGCTTTTGGGAGTGCCAACATTTGGCGTGATTTTGGGAAGGTGTCGCTTTGGAAGTAGGTAGGGTGTGGGGGGGTGAGTAGGGAAAAACCCATGTTTCCTCTTGTTTGGGGTAGATGACTCAGAGGAGGAGGAGTGGAAACCCCTTCCAAGATGGATAAAAATTTTGGTGGCAATGGCCAGACACTGTATATTAAATACTTGGATTTCGGGGGATGTTCCCACCCTGCAACAGTGGAGGAACCTGTGCCTGCAGGCTCTCGGCATGGAAAAGCTATGTTATATGACAAGGAATAGGGAAAATCAGTTTTGGGCAATGTGGGGGACATATGTGTTCTCGCTCTCTCCGATTGAAAGGGAAATTATGGAAAAAGGATTGGAGAGCGGAGGATGATGGCTTGGGATGCCGAGAGACTGGAGGACTAACGAGGTGTAAAGGATAAAGAAATGTTTTGGATTGGAGGGTGAGCCCGAATTTTGAGATTTATAAATCTTAGAGTCATAGTATAACCAGGACTGATGGAATAGAGATGTCTGTAAGAGAAAAGGGGGTTAAGATGGCATGAGAGATGAGAATAAGAGGGTTTCTTTTTTTTTTTTGTCGATGTGGGGGGATTGGGTGGGGGAAGGGGAAGAGGGTCTGTCAATGGGTTAATGTCAATGGATTAAGGCAAATGGAATATAAGTATGTATGTTTGGATGTATTATGAAAATCTAATAAATACATTATGCAAAAAAAAGCAAATAGCTTTTCCCTGGTGTCTTGTGAACCCACTACCCCAGCAGGTAGCCCCCCACAACCCAACTCCCCCCTTCCCATCCATAAGCTGCTGACTGGCACAGCCCTACTCTCTCCAACAAGGCTACCCATAAGACTAAGCTCTGAGGAGGAGGAGGAGGAGGAGGAGGAGGATGTGAATCCTGGTGGGGACTCAATACTTAGGGGGATACAGTTGGGGATAGATAGGGATGAGGAAAGGTAGTAAGGTATCTTCCAGGTGCCATAGGTCATAGGGATGGAAGAAGGATCCTAAAGATCACAGGGGAGGCAGGGAATGAAGGAGAGCTAAATGTCATTGTCCAGTTGGGGACAAATGAACTGGCTGAAGAGAGGCCAGATACAGTTCAGGAAGAGTTTGAGAAACTGGGAAGGGGTCTTAGGCAAGTAGAACCATCTGTTACTTTCTTGGAGGTGATAGCAGTCCATGACAAGGGGGGTTGACAGGAGGCTAGGTGTCAGAAACTTCAACTAATGGTTAAGGAAGTGGTGCAGAGAAGAGGGATTCAGATTCATGGGGGACTGGGGCTCCACCTGGGGGTACAGAAGCCTGTACAGGGGCGATGGACTACATTCCTCCAGGAGGGGAACCGAGATCCTTAATGAACAGTTTAAATGCTACATTAATAAGCATTTAAACTGCTTAAGGGAGCAGGCAGAATAAGGCAGCAAGACATAGTCCCCCCCCACATGATTACATGGTCAGCAATGGGAATCCTGAAGGTGGGAAGTCCCACAGGGAACAAACACATATAGGAAACCAGGAGGAAGAGGAAAGATGAAAGATAATAGTGTTGGAAAAGGGGATGGCAAAGGGCAAGAAGAGGGGAGATGGCAGTATAAAGTGGAGAGCCATGTTTGCAAATTCTCAAAGTCTGGGCAACAAAATGGGAGACCTAGAGGCCACCATATCGGCAGAAGACCAGGACATAGTAGCAATTACAGAGAACTACTACAATGAAAACCAGGATTAGGTGGTAGCCATAACAGGGTATGCACTATTTGGGAGGGAGAGGATAGGAAAAAAGGGAGGATCAGTGGCCCTTTATGTGACAGAGAACATAAAGGCTACAGAAATACAAGGGGGACACAGTAAAGAGGATGTACTGTGGGTCACCCTGGAGACAGGAAGCGGGCCGCTAATAGGATAAGGGTGATCTACAGACCTCCAGCACAGGGAATGGAAGTGGATAAGAATATGACAGATGAATTACAAGGGCAAAGTACTTCCAGTGGGCACATCAGTCTACCAGTTGTGGACTGTAGCCTAACTGCTGCAGCATCAGTTAGAAGTTGGGAAATCTTAGACTTCCTGCTGGGGGCATTCATCAGGCAACTAGTTAAGGAACATACTCTTGAGGGGGTGTTACTGGACCTGGTATTAACAAACAGGTACAGTGTCACTGACACCACAGTGAAAAGCCACCTGGGGATCAGTGATCATCATACAATGTGGTTCACAATAAGGACAGAACCCGAACTGATCCACACTAAAATGAAGGTCCTGGACTTCAGGAGAGCTGATAAAGAAAATTAAAGAGTGCCTCAGGGAAGCTCTAGCAGGAATAGGGAACAAAGGTGGGGTAGAGGAAAAGTGGGCAAGAATAAACAGACCATTGAGAAGGCAACAAACCTCTGTGTGAAGCATGTTACTAAGGGCAAGAGAAGAAAGAAACCACCATGGTTCTCCAAGGAAATAGCAGAGGTGGTAAAAAAAAAAAGCAGGCATTCAAAAAGTACAGGACAACACAGAAAGAAGAGGACAGGGAAAGGTATTAGGAGTAACAACGGGAGGCAGGAAGGCAGTTAGGAGAGCTAAAGCACAGAGTAAAACATCAGCAAAAAAGGGGAATAAAACTCTTCAGGTACATAAATGAAAAGAAAAAAAAAACAAGGCAGGGATAGTAAGCCTAAAAGGGGAGTGGGGGTGTGTGAAAGAGGAATAGAAGTAAGCTGACATACTGAATAAGTACTTTAGTTCAGTATTCACAAAGGAAGGGGTAGGTGACGGGCCACAGATTGTGGAGAAGGGCTTTAAGAAAAGGAAGGTGGACACTAACCCTTTTATGGAGGAGAGAGTCCTCAGGGAACTAGCAAAACTAAAAGTAGACAAGGCTATGGGGTCAAACGGGGTTCACCCTAGGATACTGAAGGAACTACATGAGGAACTGTCTGTGCCTATGACAGCCCTGTTCAGTCTATCACTAGATATGGGGGAAGTTCTGGGGGACTTGAGGAGGGAGGGAGGATGTGGTCCCACCACACAAAAATGGAAATGGGGAGTAGGCAGGAAACCACCGACCTGTGAGCCTGACTTTGGTGGTGGGCAAGTTATGGAAACTCTACTTAAAGAAAGAATTGGGGAATACCTTAACACCAGTGGATTGCAGGATCCGAGGCAAAATGGGTTCACAGGGAGTAGATCTTGCCAAACAAACCTGATTGAGTTTTTTGGGGGTATCACGTTGCAACAGCGATGGATATACAGTGAAGACCATCACAGTGACATCTGCAGCCTCCTTCCTAAAATGGATGTCCTACAGGCCTTCACCAGCCAGCACTGCCCTGATATTCTGGCAGTTGTCGAAACCTGGCTCACGCCATCAGTACCGGACCATGCAATAAGCCTTCCTGGCTACAATGTCTTTAGGTTGGATCGCCTCTCCAAAAGAGGCGGGGGCTGCGCTCTCTACCTAAAAGACTCCATACAGGGGCACCACATCATTACCTCACTCCAACCCACAACTGCTCAGATACTGCCAGTGAGGATCCTCCTCGGAGACCAAAACAAAACCCTCACTGTTGCCACTATCTACATCCCTCCCAAAGAACAGAAAACTAGTCTAACAGCTGTTCTTAACTTTATAAATTCACTTCCACTGGACACCGAATCCATCCACCTAGGTGACTTCAACATCAACTGGCCTGTGGCTGATGCTGGTGCACACAGGGATACCATTGCTGCAGTGAACCTCACACAAATGGTTGACTCACCAACCAGGAAAAATTACAGGACCAGCACCAGCACACTCTTGGACTGGATCCTTACCAGTCACCCATCGCGGATATCTAACACTAATGTCCTCCCTGACTCTTTCAGTGAGCACTCCCCTGTTAGCTGCACCTGGTCAAATAAATTCATCAAACAACTGCCAAAAACTATCACCAGCAGGGTTCTACCCAGTGGTCACCTTCCTCAACTCAAATCCCACCTCCTCCATCAAGAATGGTCCCCTATCTTCAATGCAACCAAAGTAAACACTGCCCTTAACCACTTCATAAATATCTTCACTGTGGCCTGTGACACGTATGCTCCTATTAAGAAACGCAAAGTCAAATCACTCAGTAACCCTTGGCTCACCGGTGACCTCCTCAGGATGCTAAAAACAAGAGACCACCTATAGGAGCTGGCCAGAAACTCTGGAAGGCAAAACGAAATCCAAAACTACAAACGTGCCCGCAATGATTGCACCAAAACCATCCGGCAAATTAAGTCCACCTACTATAAACATGCCTTCACAAACTCCTGGGGCAATGGTCGGGAATTCTGGAAGAACATAAAGGAACTCACCGGGAATCCACCCAAAACCCCCCTATCAATACTCAACATCAGCGAAACCACAGCCCTCAACCCAAAAACCATTGCAGATACCTTTAACAAAGCCTTTATCGACCTCACCGCTGTCCTACCCCAGGACTGCTTCAAAGATGGTGAAGGCCCTCTGTCCACAATGAACACTATTCGCATCAGCTCCCCCCACTTCTACTTCAAAGAAGTCAAAGCTCACCAAGTACGCAAATATATTACCAAAGCCCTTAGTAAATTAAGATTCAGTAATGACTCCCTCGATCTCAAAATCCTGTCTCTCACACTTGATGAAGTGCTTAGTCCTCTGACCAGAATTTTCAACCTCTCCCTCAGCCTTAGCCAGTTTCTGGACAGATGGAAATTTGCCACTGTCACCCCAATCCATAAAAGTGGTGACAAAACTGCCCACGATAACTACAGACCTATCTCCCTACTACCCCCACTCTCCAAGGCACTAGAATGCATAATCTCAGACCAGCTCACAGAATACCTGGATACGCACAACATCCTGTGCAAGCAACAACACGGGTTCCGCAAAGGTCACAGCCCTACTTGAATTCACCAGCACAATCCACAATGCACTTGACTCCGGTGAACTACTAGGCTCAATCTACATTGACTTAACTAAAGCCTTCAACACCATCAATCACCGCCTCCTGCTTGTCCAGCTTCAGAACACTGGGCTGTCAACCGACTCCAATGGCTGGTTTAAGAGCTTCCTTGAAGAACGGTCCCAAACAGTAAGAAATGCTGATACACTCTCGGACCCTAGACTGGTCCACTCGGGAGTCCCCCAGGGCTCCATTCTGGGACCCCTCCTCTTCAGTCTATTCCTAAACTCACTACCGGACAGCTGCCCAGAACAAATAATTCTGTACACCGATGATGCTGTGATCCTCACCTCGGACCCTGATCCAATCCAATTACAAAATAAACTTCAGCGAGCCTTCTCCTCCATCAAATCCTGGTTCCTAAATCATAAACTGCTTCTCAATCAGAAAAAAAAACAAGTCTATGGTCTGCTGCAGCCCCCACAACAAAAACAAACAACTCCACCTCTCCATTGCAACCGAACAAGAAGCCATCCTAGAGCAAAACACAATCGTTCAAGTACCTCAACATCACCCTTGATCCCCACCTCTCATATGCTGTCCATATCAGCAATGTTACAAAGTCTGCCAATGTGAGGTTAGGAGTATTATTCTGGCACAGGAAACAACTAACTCCAGAAGCACTGTCAGTGGCCTTCCAAAGCTCCATCGTCAGCATCATAGACTATGGTCTTATCATATATGGGTCTGCAACTACCACTGCTCTCAAACATATCACGGCCTCCCTGAATAAGGCCTGTCATCTCATCACTGGCTCACATCACCGTACCCACACATGTGACCTTTATTCCCAATCTGGATGGCTTCAACCGGACAAATGCATAAAATAGCAAACCTGCATCACGGCCAAGAAAATTATAATGGGACTTGCCCCACCTGGTGTCTGTGCCCTTCTTAAGCCTAGACATAGGAACGTCACTACAAGGAGCTCCAATTCCCATCTACTATATATCCCACGATGTTGCACGACCCAAGGACAAAGATCATTCACTTATCGAGCACCCAACTGGCTCAACTCTCTTGGCAGTGACATAGCGACCGCGCCAACACTCGGCCTCTTCAAGTCCAAGCTGCGCCCCTCACTGCTTGTATCCTGAAATTGCCCATCTTAACATTTCCACCATTCCAGCTGCACAAGTCCCAGCACCCAGCACTTACAATCAGTCTTTGCACCCCTAGCACCTTACCTGTCATATTCCCTCGACAAGACTCCCTGGCTGCACTGTCTCCCGCCCTTGCCCACCTTCCCCGTATCTCCACTCCTGCCTCCACTCCAACCACCTCCTGTACTCCCCCTTACCCTCTGCACCTCCTACCCACCTCGATCTCCTACCCTCACTTCCCCCCAGCCACCCCCCTTCCCTTGTCTTGCTCATAGCTCAAGTCTTTATACTGGTTATTACATGTCTGTAAGTCAATGACTATATGTTTGTAACTAAAAATGATGACTGCTGCACACACTGACGTGGAACCTTTGTAAAAGAGCCTCGGCTCATAGGTATTGTAATCCTAGATTGAAATAAATAAAAAATAAATACATTTTCAGCAGTTTGCTGGGATGGTCTTCTGGGTTCCTGACACTGTTGCCTCTGGGATGTTTGCCCTCTCCCGGAAACAACTTTGACTTGGTGTTGGTTATTTAAAGTCCAGTAGTTGTGGGGAACATAGCCCCCACATGGGGGGGTGTGGGGGGCAAGGCCCCCCACAGAAAACACCAGTTCCCCCAGTACCATCACTATACTGATGGTTGACAAATGTCATGTTGCTTCGGCATGATGGAACCAGTTTTTTTATGGGGTTACCAGGGAAGTCGATCAGGGATAAGTGGTGGATGTGGCCTACCTGGATTTTGGTAAGGCCTTCGACACTGTTCCACACAGAAGATTGGTAAACAAGCTAGGCAACATGGGAGCTGGTCCAAAGATAGTAAAATGGATACAAAGTTGGCTAAGTAACAGAACTCAGAGGGTGGTGGTAAATGGAGTTCACTCAGAAGAAGGTAAGGTATCCATTGGGGTGCTACAGGGGTCAGTACTGGGACCAGTCTTCTTTAATGTCTTTATTAGTGATATCGCAGAGGGGCTGGAAGAAAAGGTATGCCTGTTCGCAGATGACACAGAAATCTGCAACAGAGTGGACACACTAGGGGAAGGGGAGGAGAAAATGAGGGAAGAGCTACAAAATAGTGTCAGGTACAGTGAAGGCACAAGAGGTGCACTTGTCACCAATGTAAAAGCAAATGAGAAATTGTGCACTTGTCTTGAATACACCTCTTTTAGTTAGTCAGTTAGTTAGTTAGTTAGAAATACAAAATCACGCAAGCCCCCACAATGCAATGCATCATGGGCTGCATATGCAGATCACCATTGAACATTATGCTGGTTCAACTTTAAGCAGAAATGGATAGTTATGTAACCTCCCTATAAATGGGAGTTCCCAAAAGTCTTCCTTGGGCTTGTCTACTTGCCCACTGCCAGGCTGGCATTCTGTGTCCTAGCAATTGTGAAAGTGTTTGCATGTGAGTGCCTTGTTAGCCTCCGTGCCTGTCTCTTTAAGAGATGCCTATTTCGTGGTGTGTAATTAATCTGGGTAGGGGCCAAGTAGTTTCAGGCTCGAGTCCCGCCCGGGCTGCTGTATTATCGCTCCAGTCTGCCATCGCAATTTGCTCAGAGGGAGCCCTATTAGGAACTGTAACTGTTTGTTGCTCATCTGCTTTAATAGCAAAGATATTGTGGTTTGTCTAACCTGCCTTCCTTTGCAGCATGGACATGTCTATTGTACCACCATCTTGGTTATGGACTGGAAGTTTGGACCAATCAGTACCTTTGGGGACCCTAAAATGGAGTCTGTCCCCAGGGGTCTTGTGGGAGTGAACTTCTGTTGGAATTGCAGTTTTTACACTTTGGTGCCTAAATAGAACTGGAGGGGGTGCTCTAGCTGTGACAGACAGATGGTTTAACCAGTAAACCTTTTGGACCTGAAAGGAAGTCCCGGTGCTGCCTGCAGCAGAAGTCAGTCTGGAGTTAGAGTTTGAAGAGTAAACAGCTCTAGAGATTTGAGCAGCTACTCCTATGTAGTGCACAGGGGAAAAACAGCATGAAGGCTGCATTTGGCCTTCCTGCCACCATCTTCTCTAGTGAAGAAAGTCTGCTTAAACATTCGGACTTCATCCGAAGTTGCTGTGCTTGTGACCAGAATCCTGAATTGTGACGAACTGCATTTTCCTGATATGGACCAAAGATTGCCTCGGTGTGATTGGCCTTTCAGGACTTGAGATTGCTGCAGAGCATACGGTTTGTGCAGAGAAACTGTGAATTTCAACCGCACTGCCATCTGAACTGTGGTGTTTACTTGCTTTATTATAAGTGTGCTGAACGTAGATTGTGGGTTGTGATTTGGTTACCCAACTACCCCACACTACACTCCTTTTATAGGGTAGCACAGTCGTGACATTTCCTGTAGCAAAGCAGGAAAGGGCAGATTACAGGGGTATCCTCACAGTGACCTCATTTACAGGGGTATCCACACAATGACCTCATTTACAGGGGCACAAGTAGTTTAAATTGTTATAACAAGTTATACAAAAACAAACAGACAAAACACAAAATCAAACTTTAGCTTTCATTTTACTCCTAATTACTCTGACCAGGTTGTAAACCCAGTAACTTATCTGGAATGCATATCATTAACTGCAGGTACTGCAGGGCACTTTTCAGGAGGGCAGTTTTACAGGATTTAGGACACTGTCCTACATGCTGGGCCATTGGAAATCTAAGGGCTCAGCTCCAGGCAGCATGGGCAGAGATTGCGCACCTCAAATTGCATGTTCAAAAGGAAATATATTATAAGAAGCACCCGTCATTTCCCCAACATCCAACAGAAGCACCTCGATCAGAGAGGGTAGTTGTTCCGGGAGGTTGGCAGGTGGTTAGGAAGGGCAAACTGGTGCCCCATCACTCGGTGCTCTCCAACATATCACCTCCACAAACCATATAAAAACTACAAACAGGTATCTGCCTCCATCTCCGAAATCAAACAAAGGGACAGAGAACACTGCAGCACAGGAGCTAGCACAATAAAACTCACCTAAAACAGGAACCAAAACCAAAAAAAGCAAAAAGGAAATCCAAAAAACTTCTGATCATAGGAAACTCCATGATTCGGGGAGCTGATACCTATCTCCAGTCATGGGTAATGGTCAGATGTCTCCCAGGTACATCAGCATGGAGAGACACTAACCGCATTACTAAAATTGTTAAGGAAGCAGGAGAAAACATTGATATCCTGGTTAACACAGGGACTAACGATCTCGACAGGCCAGTCAGCTGTGGAGACTTGACCAGGCTGGGTGGCAAACTATCATCCATTTCATCCGGCATCTCCTTCTCTGAGATCCTGCCAGTCTGGGAGAGAGGGGCAGATGGACGGAAGGTCAGAAAAGTGGAGGTAGGGAAGCTAAACATGTGGCTCAAGGGCTCGTGCCAGGAAAAAGGACACAAATTTGTAGGGAACTGGCAACTGGAACTGGCAAGGTTGTATAAATAAATAAATAAAATAAATAAAAATAAACAGTTTGGGGAGTGAAAGTTCTTTAAATTTGATAGACTGCATCTGATTAAGGAGGGAGTCAGTGCATTGGGGCAGACGTTTGATGTCTTTGCAGAATATTAAAAACTAGCAAATGGGGAGAGGGGCGCAGCACCTGATATGTCAAATCGGAAGAACACCCCTCCTCCTTAGCTAGTGGTCAAACAGGAGTTCAGCATGTTTGTAGTTTATCTGCATCACCAGGTAAGAAAAAAAGTTCTGGCTCCCCATATGATGCACAGGAAAAGTGCCAGACCTTGCCCAACAACTGTCACACTGAAATCTGGCCAATGGAAAATCAGGTACACAAATGCTCGCAGTCTGGGAAACAAGATCCCAGACCTGCAGACACTAATGAGAGACGCTAAACTGGACATAGTAGCCATTAGCTAGACATTGTTTACCAGAAACCATACTTGGGAGACTTCAGTACCTGGCTATGTACTGTTCAGTAGAGACCGAAGTACAAAAAGGGGGTTGGAGTGGAACTTTATGTCAATGAAAATATCAAAGCTACAGAAATTCAATACACACATAAGGAGCCAGAAGAACTGTGGGTCACCCTGGAAACAGGAAATGAGACAGCCATACAAACTTTGGTTGCCTACAGGCATCTAGACCAGGGGAGGACATAGACACATATGTTAGAAGATATACAAAACATGACAGCTAAAGGGGAGATTCTGATGATGGGAGACTTCAACATGCCAGATACAGATTTGTCAATACCAGCAGGAACATCTGCCAGAACTAGACACATAGTGGATTCCCTGCAGGGGGAAGGCCTCAAACAACTGGTACAACAACCCACAATAGACAGGGTTATCCTAAATCTAGTACTGACTAACAAGTAAAGGATCACAGATCTCCAGGTAGAAGGTCCCCTGGGGTCCAGTGACCATCACATGGTATGGTTCAATTTGTACACTAGAACTAAATCATCCCATTCCAAGGCAAAAATATGGTACTTCAGAGGAGCTGACTTTGGTAAAGATGACCAACAGAGTTAAGCTAGCCCTGCAAAAAGAAATACAGATGAGGGGGTAAGGGCAAAGTGAGCAAGCACTAAGGATGCACTACTTGAAGCAACATCCCATTGTGTTAGAGAGAAAAGGGAATGCAAAAGAAGAAGGAATCCACTTTGGTTCTCAAAAACAGTAGCAAAAAAGGTCAGAGCCAAAAGGCTGGTCTTCAGGAAATATAAGGGAATACAGAGGGATGAAGATAGGGAGGCATACCAAACTTCCCTAAGGGAAGAAGGGAAGGCAGTAAGGCAGGCAAAAGCCCAAACCAAAGAAACACTAGCACAAACAATAAAAGATGACAAGACTTTCTATAGATACATTAGTGAAATAAGAAAGTCCAGAGGACCTATTGCTAAGATCAAAGGAGATAAGGGGGCATGCGAGGAGGAGGACCATGTAAAAGCATCTATCTTAAATATATACTTCTACTCAGTATTTACTGAAGAGAATGTAGGGCAGGGCCCACAGCTCAGCACCATGGACACGGGGGAGGGAGGTGTGCACTAGTTCCTTCACAAAAGAAAGTGTCCTACAAGAGCTTGATAAGCTCAGGGTGGACAAGGCATGAGACCTGATGGCATACATCCCAGGGTACTAAAGGAGCTAAGGGTGGAACTAGCAGAGCCATTATCAGAAATGTTTAGTGAGTCTCTGGGCACAGAAGAGGTCCCAGAAGACTGAAGAATGGCTCATGTGATCCCGCTTCACAAATGTGGTAGCAGGGAGGAGGCAGGGAATTACAGACTAGTCAGTCTTACCTCAGTAGGTGGCAAGATTATGGAGGCACTCCTTAAGGAAAGGATAGTGCAACACCTGGAATCCATAGGTGCACAGGATCCAAGACAGCATGGGTTTACATCAGGAAGGTCCTGTCAAACTAATCTCAGATTTCTTTGACTGGGTAGCCAGAGTGGTGGACCAAGGAAGAGCAGTTGATGTTGCCTACCTTGACTTCAGCAAAGCTTTCAATACTGATCCACATAGAAGATTGATTAATAAGCTGAGTAGGCTTGGGGTGGGTCAGAAGTTGGTCAACTGGGTGGCAAACTGGTTGATGGGCAGAAAACAGAGAGTGGTGGTAAATGGTATACAGTCAGAAGAGATGCAAGTCACAAATGAGGTACCTCAGGGTTCAGTCCTGGGGCCAGTACTCTTCAATATCGTCATCAGTGACATTGCAGATGGACTGGAGGATAAGGTTTGTCTGTTTGCAGATGACACCAAGATCTGCAACAGAGTAGATAATCCAGATGGGGTGGGCAGAATGAGAAGAGATCTGGATAAACTGGCAAATGGTCAGAAGAGTGGCAACTGGGGTTTAACGAAAGAAGTGCAAGATCATGCACATAGAGAAGAGAAACCCAGAAGCCACCTATAGGATGGGAGGGGAGTTGCTGGCAGTCACAAGAGAAGAAAGAGACTTGGGCATCATCATCACAGATGACCTGAAATCATCCAAGCAGACCACTAAAGCAGTAGGTAAGGCTAGGGGGATGTTGGGGTGTATTAGTAGGGGTATCATAAGTCGTAAGAGGGAGGTAATAATCCCTCATTACAAGACACTGGTTAGGTCCCACCTGGAGTACTGCATGCAGTACTGCAGACCACACCTTTACAAGAACATTAACCAAATTGAGGCAGTCCAGGGAAGGGCAACCAAAATGGTACAGGGACTGTATCAGAAAACATGAGGACAGATTAATGGAGCTCAATATGTATACCCTAGAGCAAAGGAGGGAGAGAGGTGATATGATTGAAACATTCAAACACCTTAAGGGCAATTAAGAAGGTGAAAGAGTCTATCATGTTTCAGTATAAGAAAAATAGCAGGACAAGAGGACACAGCATGAGATTAGAGGGAGGCCGATTAAGGGGTAATGTGAGGAAGTTCTTTTTCACAGAAAGGGTGGTGGATGCATGGAATGGCCTACCTCAGGAAGTGGTGGATATGAATACAGTGCAGGGCTTCGAACAGGCATGGGATAGGCATAAGGGAGCAATACAGATGAGTATGAATAGATAGGCTATTGACAGAGCAAAGGCCGATGGTACATTCATAAGGTGGAAAATGAAATGGGCAGACTGGATGGGCCTTGCAGTCCTTATCTGCCGTCAACTTCAATGTTTCTATGTTTCTATTTGTTTACTGTGTCATGCTTGCTGGAAGCTGCATCCAGCACTTACCGGACTGAATCCGCATTCATCTCCAACATGTCTGGGCCTCAACTCGGCCCAGACAACCACTCATGCCACAGAGAAAACCATTGACAAGAGACCATAGATACATAGATACATAGACAGTGTCAGCAGATAAGGGCCTATGACCCACCCAGTCTGCCCAGGGATCAGCCCCCTGCTCAACACCACAAACAGAAACAACACCAAGGTGAATCGTGTGGACCCTGCTTCTCCTGGCAAACCAGCAAGTCATCCTGAAGTCTCCATTTCGTCCATTCTGTGTCCTGTACCAGGTAACATGAGTAAACACCAGGGTAGCTCCCTGCAACAATAGCTCAATCAAAGTGTATCATCTGATTTAATTGTTTTGCTTAATTATCACAAACGGAGTCATCTGGTTCTGGATTACAAATTGTGGGTTACTGTGCTTGACTATTTCTTTCCATCAATAGGGCCCTGAACAGCTGCATTGCTGGCCTACACTGGGCAACGCTTCAGGCTAGCCTACCTCAACAACTGGATACCCAGAGTCTGTGACTGTGTTGTGGAACTTTAAAGTTCATGCCTTGTAGCCTGATTAGATCAGTCTCTAAACCAAGCAGCCAGCTTACGCCCCTCCCTTGTTCATACCCCTTAAATAAACCAGATCTGAATCTTTTTGCACTTAAACTGGTTGTGGTGTACCTCTATGTAAATAACTCTGTGATACTGTTGGTTGCTGTGTTTAACGTTATTTTACAGGGGTCTCTAGGGCCAAGCCAGCTGATTCAGCCCTGGTGGTAAGTGCAAGATGTGTGGGGTTAAAGTTGTTGTCAGGGGTCAATTACAACTGCGTGTTCTGTGAATTATTTAGGCCACTAGAGGGAAAAGAGGGGGGTAACAGTGTCCCGGAGGGCTGTACCCAGGTTAGCTACGCTATCACTAACCCTGTACTCCAGGTGGAGGCACCCATTTTCAGTACCCAGGCCCCTAACCTGCACTTGGTCACGCAGGCAGGGCTAATATCCCTTGGGATAGCACCACCTAGGAGTTACAGTTAGTTTTTGCTCACCAAGTAGCCACACTAGACAAATAAATGCCTATTTTCAGGCACGACCCAGGAGGTTACAAGGGGTCAGATTCAACAACAATAGATGCAATACAAACAAGGCCTTTACATGGATAAATAGAATACAAAAAAAATTTAATGACAATGTAGATGTTGGCAAAATATGTGACCCACAAACCAGTCACAGTTGGCTTAACTATGAAAACATGATAGAACAGACAATGGTAGCATAAGGAGCATACAAAACAATAGGGAAATTATTATAATACTTACCAGAATGCACAACCAAATCAAATTAGTGAGCTAGGCATCAGAATGTACAGAAGACTTTAGGAGATGGCTACGATATTCCTTTTGAAGTAGGCCACAGTCTGACACAAACGTGACACAAATGTGAATCATCCAGTATGGAGTTCCATAGCCTGGTGGCAATGACAAAGAATCAGTGGTGTAGATTGGGGGCTGCCCCTGAGAAATGAGACAGACAGTTTTTGTCTTATTTTAATTTTTTTCCTTTCCTTCCTGGGCTGGTCTGGACCTGGCTGCTCTCTGGGGGGGGGGGGGGTCACCCGGCACCGTGCTTTCTCCACAATCCATTCGCCTCCCTCCTCGTGTAGGATTCAATCTGCTTGTAAAAAAAAAAAAAAAAATTCCCTATTCTGAATATCTCCGGCCCATTTCCAATTGGCTGCAAACATAGCAATCTGCATGTTACAGCCAATCACAGAGCAGTAAAACCATTCAGGCACTTGTCTGCATGACCAGTACAACCGTTAGGTGCCACTTCTTTAGTTGCCCACCTAGTAGTGCCAACTCCACCAGAACAGGCAGAGCTGGCAGCATCTGTGGTGGTGGTCAGTGAGGATTCGGAGAGCAAGCGACTCATCGCGAGCAACAACAGTTATATATTTTTAGTGCCCAAAGAGTGGTGTCAGTGAGTGGTGACCTTGCGTTGCATGCTGCAGCCTGCTTTCTTTGGACAATCATAGCCATCCCTGTCCTGCTTACAAAACTGCTGTTCCTTCTCAGTCTGTTCTGACTGTTGTTGCCAGCAGCAGCACCTAGTCCCCCCCACCCCCAGGCCAGGCTGCCAGCCAATTGATTAGCCAAGTTTGAAAGTTGCACTTGCTGCTTGGTCAGCCAGGCCCAGGTGGCAGGCCTACACCCGCCTACACCTCCTGCATGGCCCACCTCAGTTATAGTTCAGACAGACAGAGAGACACAACGATGTGTCCCTGGCAGGCTGACAGGGACTATTAGGGGGATTTTTCTCATCTTGACTGTCAAGTTGTCAGTCAGTGACAGTGACTGTGAGTGGGTGCTCACTGCTCCCTGAGAGGCCTGGCCCCAGTCTGAAAGGCTATCAGTCAGATCAAACCTCCAGGCCCACTCTCCTGCAAGGAACAGTACACCCGGCCACCCACTGTGGTGCTGCCAGGCTCAGCCAGCAGGGAAAAATAGACACCCCCAGCCTGAGAAGAAACTGGTCTGGGTGTCAGACGAAGAAGTAGTCTAACTGAGACTCTGGGATTCATGAGAGTATTGTTGGCCTGGATTTATGAACAAGAAGACAGTGGCAAGGTGCACTGGCCCATGACTTGAGCACGGCAATGGCATCAGAGGAACTCGGGGAGCCCACCCAGACAGAGAAGGAGCCTGCATGAATGCTGCATGGCCTGTTTTGGAATTGGTAAGTAAAAAAGGATGAGCCCGTGAGGCATGAGGGAATAGGGTATATGGGGTAGCCTGTGTGTGGGCGGGTGTGCCAGTAAAGATCTGACGCAACTGTGGTGAGTTTGAAGAATCCTGCTGGCTTGCCACAGTGTGCCTCTCACCTTCTCCAGTTAGGAAACTATTTTGCTTCTTGCCTCCCAATTAATGTGTTGTCTCACCCACACAGGCAAATATATTAAGTAGAATCAAGGTACGATGTTTAAATAACTTTGCTTTTAGAAAATCATGAAGTTGTATGGTTCCGTATGTTTTTTATTTAGATAGCTAGCTGTATTGCTGCAAGTATTTTCAGATTTAAATCTGCTGCGTCTCACCTATCAACTTGTGACAGATTGCAAGTGGTGTTTTCAAAATGTGTAGTCCTGTCCTCCAAGCAGAAAAAAACAAGGTATTCCATGAATATGGTAATGTCAGACGTGCTTGGAGTTGCAAGCCCTTACCAAATGTGTTGCAATGACAACACAGTGTTCTATCAATGGTAGTTCCTGGGAATGCCTGAAATTGTGCAATGGTACTACCCATTGGTAGTCTGGTAGTACAATGGTGTCAACCCAGTCAGTTTTCTGGCCTCAGTGGTAGTGCCATGGCACAGTGGCATCCCTATGGCAATTTTGGCAGGTTGTCTGGATTGGTAAATGGGTAATGGTACCACAGTGGTATTACATAATTTTGAGTCCACCTTCATGTGGGACTCTATATTGCCCTAGAAATGCCCAATGATAATGCAATGGTAGTACGAAACTGTTTTCTGTATACCACCAAGACATATTTGGTACCACCGTGGTATCAGTATTTTGTAATGTCACTACAAGGGTATTATGTTAGAGGAGGAGATTGGTGCACATATAAATCCCAAGCTTATTTGGTATCACTGTGGTATGAGTGCATCTAGAAATGTGATACCACTGTGGTACCAACATGGTACACATCAAAATCAAACAAAGTTTGAATGAAATACAAAATGAAACATACACTCATAAAGAAACGCATTATGAGCTGCACAGTATATGCAAATCACAATAACAACCCTCAGTTAAGTTCGCAAATTGAATGGGATATCACTGCTTCATTGAAATCCATTAAAATTCAATTAAATTCCATTAATCTTCCATTTTCTTCATGCAAACCCCTCTTTTAACCATTACATTTTGTATCACCCTTTTTAATGGCTAATTTTTATTCCCATTACATTTCCATTAATTGTTGATGTTTCATGGGTGCAAGCCATTAATTTACTCACCCATGCCATAAATTAACCACTACAGGTATCCATTAAATATTTAATGGGTGTGGTATGCCCCTTACATTTTGTGTCAGGCCATTTTAATGGCATGTTTAATAACCACTGAAACTGAGCAATGAGCTTTTCACCCCGTAGAAGAGAGCAGTCTATGAGTCATTCAGTCCTCCTCTCCCCAGTTAGCCCTCTGACATTCTGGGCTCACTTACAGTACAAACCCAGAATGTCAGGTCACAAGTGAAAGCTCTACCGCTGCATTGGCAGGCCAACAAACTTGAACTGCAAAGTGCTCAGCTGTGCTCTTCATTAATTTCCCTTGGTAATATTGACAAAAACACAATAATAAAATAAGGCATATAACACAAATTAATTTTTTGTAGCATCTTAATGTGTGCTCCTCACACACTTTATTTTGCCAGCTGTGTGCATCAATATTTGGTTTAACTCACCAGTGTTCAAGAGTGAGCAGTACCCACTCTGAATATATCTTATCAGGAGCCCTTCATGGCACAGCACAATGTTGGTATCACATGTGACACAGTACAGTGTCTGCATTGCATGAGGCAAAGTGCCGTGTCAGCATCACCATGGCACAACATAGTGTTAAACAGTAGTATGCCACATGGCAGTGTTGTGTCAGCATTGCCTGTGGCACAGTGATGTACAAGCAATGCAAGTGATGACAGTGCACAGTGTGGTTTTGGCAATGTATGTAGCACTGCACAGTATCTGCATGTCATTTAGCAAAACACAATGTCTGCATACAATGTGGCACCGTGACTGACAGCAGTGCACATGGCACTGTGCGGTGTTAGCAGTGCATATTGAACTGCAGAATGTCAGCCCTGCAACTGGCACAGTGCTGTGTCAGCGCTGTTTGAAATGCACTTTGGTATCTGCACTGCACGTGGCCTAATACGGGGCTGTCACTGCACGTGACCCAGCAGTATCCGTACTTCATATTGTAGAGCACATCTTTTTTCAGTGCACATGGCACAGGGAAGTGACAGTAGTTCTCATGGCACAGCAAAGTATCAGTAACACATGTTGCATATTAAAGTAACAGTACTGCACATGGCACATCTTGGTACTGACAGAGCATGTGCAGGGACAGTGCAGTGACACGGGTGTCAGAGCACATGCGGTACAACCACAGCAAAATGCCATTGTGTAGTGCCTGCCACCAGGGTGGGTTGTCTCAGGAGCCTGCCATCTGTGCCGAGTGGAATTGGGGGGAGTGGCCATTCCATATGCTGGGAAGAGTGGCTACAGGTGAGATAAGCCTGAGGTACGTGTGTCAATCAAGGATGGCTTCTACTCCCTTAAGCTGTCTGTATCTGTCCCCATGAGCTACTTTGCACAATTGCTAGACACATAGCATCCCTCAGTCAAAGCATAGTCTGTGGGTCTGGACCCCCAAACAACCTCTCCCCCTGACCCAAGCAGCACCCACTCCCAGTACACAAAGCTGAGCAGCACTTTTCTGCTGTGGATCTTCCACTCCCCAGGCCTCTTCTGATGGGAGAGAGGGAGTGACAGCTGCAGGGGAAAGCTTGTCTATGGGAGAGGGGCTCCTGCTATTGGGTGGGGCAGAATACTGTATGTAGTGCCTCCAAGTAGCAGTGTCCAGGAGCCCTAATAAAAGAAATTGGTTGCCAGGGATCTCAGGCAGGGCATGATAGGGTGGTTGTGACCCCTTTGGACCAATTTAGTTTGCCTGCAGGAGAGTAAAACATGTTTACTTTAGGCATATTCTGCCCAAACAAGTTGCCAGTAGCCTCAGTAGTCCCCACTAGCAACTACTGTACCCAGTAAATTCTCCCACTGCTTCAGCATCACCTGTGGCAGATTGGTGATGGCTGTGACATTGTGGGTAACCATACAACATCATGTGTCCCTATACAGCAACCTGAACTATAGGTGGCCATTGAGGGAAGCTGGGAGGGTGCAAAAGCTGGAGAAAATTCCTCAGTTGGATGGCACAGCCCCCCCCCCCAAGAAGTAATACTGTGGTTGTCCTCCTGGATCTCATGCCCCCATTCCCATTTTTATGTTTGCTTGCACACATGTGCAAGAAACATAGTGCCACCATATGAGTTTTCGTAGGTGTGGCACCCCCGCTTCCAATGCCCAGAGCGTTTTTGCAGACTCAGCTGCACCGCACCAATGAATGTCTCAGCTCTCTATGACAGCAGTTCAGATGCAGTGGAATACAGTTGAAAGTAAATGACTGCTACAAGCAGCGGTGGTAACGTGTAGGCAATTTGCATACTGCCATGCTGTCATCAGTATGCAAATTGCCTACACGTCACCACCGCTGACTGTAGCAGTTGTTATATGTGCTCACCCCATTTGTTGTATGCCGGGGGGGTGTCCAATCCCCCTCAGCTCATGCACACTCCCCCCCAAGCACACTGTATGTCCGATGTGGGCACCCAATCCCCATTGGCTCCATTGCCCCCCCCAGAAAAACTTTCAGGGGCCACACTGGGAGCCCACCCAGGCGTGGCAAAAGTCCAGCATCCTCATGTGTTCCCCCCTACACACTGTATGGCCAACAGGATGCCCAATCTCCCATTGGCTGTACTGCCTCCCTAAATAAACTTCCAGGTGCCATGCTGGGAGCCCATCCCAGTGTGGCAAAAGTCCCATGTCATCTTTGTAAAAAAAAAAAAAAACTGTAACAAAAGAAAATGGTCCCTCATTGACTCTCTTGCCACCCTCCCCCAAACCACACCCACCCTATGTGTACCCCTCCTCCCCACACCCCATACTTGCCTCTGGAGGCCAACACAATGATCTTCATGAACCGGGAACATGTCTGCACTCTTCAAAGCCGACCACGAACTGAAGAAATGCCGGTAAGCTGTGCAATAGCATAAATAGAGTTTTTTCAACTTTGGTGCATATCTCAGTCATTTTTTCACATTTTTGCACCACATTTTCAACATGGGGTTCTTGGCACCCCACCTCATGAATTCAGTGACTGTCATTTGGTTATTCCATCCCAAAAGGTGATTTTGTGGCCACTGCACAGAATCACCTTCCGGGACCAATTAACGAAATGACAGTGTCACTGTTCATGAGGTGGGCTCTCAAAAATCCTATGTTGAAAATTTGGTCAAAAAATTTCCAAAAATGACTGTGCTACGAGCGTGCATTGCAGTTTCCACGCACACTTGCAAATTCATGAATTTGTAATATTTTCACCATTGTCATTTTTTCACACCTCCTTATGAACAGTACATTTGTCATTTTTCACATCCTGTCTGATATGTGTTTTTGCACTTCCTGTGCAGAATAGCGTGGTCACCGTGGGAAATCAGTGTTCGGGACAGATTAAAAAAATCACAGTGACACTGTTCATGAGCGGATGGCCTAAAATGCCTATGTTGAAAATGTGGTCACAAAAGTCTAAAATGACCGTGTTACGAGTGTGCATTGTGCAGTTTCTACACACCCTCGTAACTTCACAAATTTGTAATATTTTCACTCCAAATTTTCAGCATTGGCATTGTTCCACACATCCTTATGAACAGTACAGCTGTCATTTTTCACATCCTGGCCAAAATATGTTTTTTGCACTTCCAGTGCACAATAGCACAGTCGCTGTGGGAAATCAGTGTTCGGGATAGATTAAGAAAATCACAGTAACTCTGTTCATGAACAGGGGTCCCAAAATGCCTACATTGAAAATCTGGTGCAAAAATTCCCCCAAATAATAGCATTACGGGTGTGCGTTGTGTAGTTTCTATGCACACTCATGACTTCACGATTTATTTTATATTTTCACTCCAGATTTTCAACATTACCATTTTTTTTTTTTTTACACCTCCTCATGAACAGTACAGCTGTCAATTTTCACATCATGTTCGAAATGTGCTTTTGCACCTGTGGTGCCAAATGCCGCAGTCACTGTGCAAAATCATCTTCCGGCTAATAAACTGATATTGCCACTGTTCATGTGGTGGGGTCACAAAAATCCCATGTTGAAAACTTGGAGTAAAAATATCAAGAAACTCCCAGGGCCTTAGGGTTTCCAACCATAATGCCCTACCCTGTAGGGTCTGACAGGCATCCACCGTACCCCATAGGAACTGACAGGCATCAGGGGTATGACTTGGGATTATCGACAGTAATGCTCACGCCATTCCACACACACACACACACACACACACACCTGCAGCCAGTGACAGGCACCTTGGACTCTTTGGCCCCAGAGTTCACACAATTCTCCTATACTGCACCCATTTCAGCATTTTTCCTTATGGAATGAGGTGAGTGTAGAGCCCGAACACCCCAAAGCACACCTCAACACTTGTCGGTGTCTGCAGGGTAGGGTGAGGTGAAATGTGACCATAATGGGTGATGACCCAAAGGTACACCCCCAATGCCTGTCCATCTCTGCAGGGTGGGGGTAGAGTTGGTGTCAGTTCAATACATCACTGCCATTCCTATACTGCATCTAACTCCAGCACTTCCACTGCTAATGCCAGCAAGCAAACATTCAGCATTGACAAATGCTTGTTCATTTGTAGTCCCAGCTTACTTTATTTGACTCCCCTCTCCATTACACTGAAGTCCTCACTTCTTGTTCATTACTGTAGCCTCCAATTAATATTCTCCCTTTCACTGTTACACCCTCTCTCTTTAACTACATTCATGTTTTTATTTTTTTGTCTTTTTTGTGCTGCACCCCCTTTTGCAGTCATCCCCTTTGTCATTTCCAGAAGCTGAAAGTAACTTTTACAGCCACTAGCAGGCAGGGCTACTTGACTGGAAAAGTTCATCTGCCTGACACGATTTTCAGTAGTCCAGAACAATTAACTTCAACAATGTTGTTTTGTCATGCACATAGCTTTCCTACCTTTTAGTTGTTCCTACTTTTTTTCTGTTGGAGGCTTATTTAGGTTCCTTCTAACAAACACAGCAAAATGTAAAAAAAATATCAAACAGCAAAAAAACTGAGTAAAAGAAAAAAATCACAATGAATGGGTAAATTTCTCTAATTACACTAGAAGGTGTTGCAATGAAAATATGCTAGCTTGGAAACAGCAACACAAATATTAGGTCCAGTAGGACTATTCCACAGAGGAGCCAGGTTAAGCTGTGCATGTGGGGACCCTTTTCATTGTGGCACAAAAGCAGAAGTGCTTAGGATGGAATGTGGTTGCACAACTCTGAGCTGTTGGAAAAGGCATGCTTCAGTGAGTAATGTGAGACCAGCTACTACAGACAGACATCAAAGCATTCATACACCAAGCAACAAGAAATGGTCTGCAAACAGAAAAAAAAGTTGGAGCAGGCTGAATCAAAAGGTAGGATTTTTTTTTATTTATCTTTTAAACAGTAATTTTATGAAAACATCTAGGCCAAACTATTCCTAGAGATCATGATCTGTCGGATGTGAAGGAGGGGCCACAAAAAGTTTGAAAACAATATACAAGTAAAAGTCAATGGGTCTGGCTCCACAATCCCAGCCATTAGCTCTGAAGAGGTTGCTGCACCTCTGCAAATTCAAATCTGAGTGAGGGGGAAGGCAGCTGGGTTTATTGGTTAGTGCAGTAAATTAAACTTTGAGCTATGGAGGATAGCTTTGAGGGGTTTGTATAATAGCCTGTGAATTCAAACTTGAGGTTAAGTAAGGGAGAAGAAAAGACTTAGATCTTTGAGGGGGCTGCTGTTCTATTAAAATTCAAACTTGAAGAAGGGTGGATTTAATTACTACAGTACTGGAATTAAACTTTGAGCTATGAATCTGTAGATCTATCTTCCTATTTAGTAGCAGTGATGCTACAGGAGGCTACAGGAGTTCACTACAGAGCTTGGGGGTTGGGGGTTTGGACAAGGAGGGACTATCACTGCAGCAGAGTAATGTGCTATTAAGCCCAAAAATCTGACACTTTTTCTTTAACAGACGTGTGTTGTATGGTCATAATAAGCTCCAAAATACACCACTGTGCATCTAAAACCCAAAAGTACTTAACTATTTCCTCCAGAAAAACAACTCAAATTATCTAACAAAACTTAAGGATTTTTGTTGTTCTGAGTTCTTTATCATGGGTACTCCTGGCTGTTATGCTTTTTTTCTGCTGCCAATCCTTTAGAGCACCGAGGGCAAACTAATCAGCCACTGCACAAGTCTACAGTATGTGGTGCTTGCTGCTTTCATGCTCCTCTTAGGGAGTCCACTGATTTCCCCTGCCTACCTCCCACAGCTACTTTTAAGCCCATTTTGGGTACTGGCCTTTAGCTGCAGTGCGGCTTTTCCATCGTGGCCCCCCATCTACTTGCTTTTTTTTTTTTTTTCTTTTGAGTAGACTATTTTTGCATTCTGGATGCCCAGGGCATCCTTCCAGAATACCCACTCGGCTCTGCCTTCTACTCCCAGCCCCCCCCACATATACATTGATCTTCCTTCTGATCCATGGCAAGTCCAGCCCCCAAGATCACCCCCTGGTGAGGGCCTGCCCATCCTTGGAGGCCTGATCTTGAATTAGAGGGACCTACCATGAGATCAGGTTGCCCATGGGAGATCATGATGTGAGTGGGTCTAACGGCGGACTACTGGCAGGTCTCCAGGGTCTCCATTTCTGCTGGTCACCAGAGGATTTTTCCTACATGGTTGCCCCCTCAGAGTTACAAACGTGCAATTGCGTCCAATGGCACTACATGCCGAGGTACGCTGGAACTCTCCACCTTGCAGCTGCAATGCTGCTTGTTCCTGGCACTGCTCCTGACCACCGTCAGGGGCTGCCTAAAAGCAGCGTGTTCCCTGGTTACCTCCCGGGAAGGGAGAGCAGTCCTCCAGATGCTTGATCCCTTCCCTCCCCTGCTGACTCCCAACTGCCTGAGCTCACTCCTGAACCTGGGTTGCCATTGTGGCATCCAGTGCTTCAACCCCTTAGTGTCACCAGGCCAGCCTTGTTGCCCCCATCTTGTGCTTTTTTCCTCCCAGTTCCTGCCTACCAAGCCCCTCAGGTCACTTACACTCAGCTGCCATGCAACCTAGTGTTTTTTGCCGTTTCCTGCTGGCTTCCCTCCACACTCATAGCAAGCCCCTCTGTGGCCTTCACAAAGGCACTGTGTAGCTGATCCGTAGAGTGAGGTATATTTGACCTAGCCCCCTCCACCTCCCCAAAATTCCCATCTTTTTTCCCCACCCACATGTTGCAGGCCACATTCTGAACTCTGTATGGGCTGAGACTTGAAAGCACCTGCCGGCACTGTCGCTGTAGCGAATGTAGACTAAACAGTATTTCTGATTGGCAGTTTTTTGACCAGCCTACCTGCCTGCTTCATATAGTCAGAGATCACAGACACCTCCCCCAGCTAGATGCCAGGGAAATATTAAATATAATTAAAAACACCATTTACCACCAGTGGCCCCTTTTTTAAATAACATAGGGGCCACTAGCCCAAAAGCATCCCAACCTGCCCATCTGGACTACTACTTAAATTTACTGGCTACCTGCAGATCACCTAGGTGCGCTAAGGGGGGTTATGCCAAGCCCCAAATATCGCTTTATTCTCTGTTCTTAGTTCTCTGCATTTTTTTCTATCTCTAGTTTACTTACTTTGACCTAGTTTATCTTTTCCTCAAACTCTCCTTCCTGTACTGCTGAGCTGTACTGTACCCTTTTGGTATCCCTCTACTCTCACTACTATAAGTTCCCCATACTGATCTATTTTCCCTTTATTTCTATAGGTCTGGCCAAACTGTATACCAATCAGATAAGTATCTTTGTTTAATTCTAACACCCTAATCTCTCCTCTAGCACCTCCAACCCTTTGTGTCCCCTTAACCTTCTCTGTTCTTCCCTTTCGGGTCCTACCAGAATACCCTGAACCAAGGACACCCCAACTCTGGACGCCCCAACTCTGATAGAGCAGGTAAATCCTAATTACTTAACTGCTTTAGAATCCTAGAAATCTGGTGACAGAAAAGGACAACTTTGGCCAATTGAATCTTCACCTTACCCACCCAACTCATCTCCTTTGTCAAGAGACACTCCACTCCTACGACTGGTCAACTCCTGGTGTCTGTCCCATGCCCTCGTAAATCCTTTTACAATTTTTGCCCCCACCACCTCTTCCAGTAATCTGTTCCTGGACTCCACCACCCTTTCAGTGACGTAATGCTCCCTCACATTGCTCCTAAACCTTCCTTCTTCTAATCTTAGATTATGATCCCTAGTTCTAGCACTTACATTCCTTGTAAACAGGGCCCCTACTGCTCTGCGGCAGAATTTTCTGACTTCTGTGGCATGATTTATTCATTTCTCTGGCAGAACGCAGTCCTGCCATTGGTTAACTATGATGTGATATCATCAATTACATCATATGCCGAGCATAGAGGAGGGGCTTCAGGATAAACAAGATGGGAACGAAAGCCTGACACTATGGAAAAACAGTATATTTGAATAAAAATTCACCAAAAACAGTGAATTATGTTACACTATATGCATTCTGTGGCGTAATACAAATTTTGCAGAAAATTCGGCAAATGCAGAATTCCAGTGGCCTTGCTTGTAAATAAACTTCCTACTCTCACCTTACTAGTCTCCAGCGGGTACAGATCCAGTTCCCTCCACCTCTCTTCATAGGGCTTCCTATGCATAGCATGCACCATCTTGGCTGCCCTTCTCTGAACCCTTTCAATCCTGTGTATGTTCTTGCATAGGTGAGGCCTCCAGAACTAAACCCCATACTCCAGGTGAAACCTCACCATTGATTTATAAAGGAGCATCAGCACCTCCCTCTTTCTGTTTTATGCCCCTCCCTATGCACATCAGCATTCTATTCACTTTGGCCACCACCGTGCTGCATTTGGTTCCCCACCTTAAGGTTATCTGAAATTTTAATCCCCAGATCTCTCTCCTGCTCAGTTTTCTTAACCCCACCATGTGTAAATGGTTTGTGGGTTATTACACCCCATGTGCATTACTGTATACTTTTTGGCATTGAATTTCAGCTGCCAAGTTTCCAACCACCACTACAGAATCTTTAGACCCTCCCTCATTGCCTCCCCCCCAGGTGTCCACCCTATTTCAGATCTTCATATAATCTACAAATAGGCACACCTTCCCCTGCAGTGACTCCACTATATCGTTGCTATAGATATTAAAAAATGATGGGTCTCAGCACCAACCTCTTGGGCATACCACTCGTCACCCCTTCCACCCTGGAATGCACCCCATTTACTATCACCCTCTGACTTCGGTCCTTCAACCAGTTCTCCACCCACCTTGTTATTTTCTGTCCCACCCCAAAGCCTTCCAGTTCATTTCCCAGTCTTCTATGCAGCAAGGTGTCAAAGGCCTTGCTGAAATCCAGGTAGGCCACATACACCCACCCAAAATCCGCCTCCCTGGTTACCCAGTCAAAAACCTCAATTAGGTTTGTCTGGCACAACCTTTCTCCTTTAAAACCAAGCTGCCTCGGGTCCTGGAGGCAGTATATTGCAGTGGGTTAAGGCTCTGAGCTGCAGACCTGGGTTTGAATCCCACAGCCACCTAGGTGCATACTCTGACCCTGAGGAAGTCACTTAACTTTCTTGTGCTCCTAGGTCACATCCGGAAACAAGCTTCAGCTTAGTGTTCTCCTCCTGGATAAACAGTGTTCCCTTCCCCTGCAGACCACTGACAACCAGGCGTTCCACTATTCTTTCCTTCAATAGTATTTCCATGACTTTTCCCACTGCTGAGGTCAGGCTGACCAGTATGTAGTTCCCTGCATCCTCCCAGTTAACACTTTTGTATAGAGAGGGACCACATCTGCCCTCCTTCAATCCCTGTGCAGGTCACCTGTTTGCAATGACAGGTTGAACAGGGTAGTCGGAGGCCCTGCTAACACATCCCTTAGCTCCCTCAGTATCCTGGGGTGCACCCTATCTGGCACCATAGCCTTAGTGCTGCCAGTTACATGAGGATCCTTTATTTTGCAAAGGGACCTGGGTCCATTTCTGTGATCTTCCTGGTTTTTTTTTTTTTTAGTTGTTTAACCAGGTATAGCACACTAAGCTGAAAGCTTTTTTACAGGAGCGACCTGGGAGCACAAGGAGGTTAAGTGACTTGCTCAGGGTCCCACAGTAAGTGGAAGCTGTGGGATTCAAACCCAGGTCTGGTCTGCTGGATGTCACCAGATTTGCAGCTCAGAGCCTTAGACCACTGCGCTATACTGCCTCTTCTGGTCTGGTTATAACTGGTCCATTTCCTGCCCCCTCCTTTGTAAAAGCCAAACAGAAGTATTTGTTCAGTATTTCTGCTTTTTGGTGGTCATCATCCTTTACCCTCCCTCCATCCTCCCCTTTCAGATTCACAATCACTTCCCTTGCCTTCCTTTTCTCTCTGAAGTACCTGCATGTAAAAGGCTTTGTCCCTCCTTACCACTGCACCAACTGGCTGGCTGATGCAAGGGATCCCACACAAGTGTGGGTTTGGTCCCAATGTGCACTTTGCAAGTGGAGCCATTTTAGTTTGCCTGCTGTTTGCTGTAGTGTAGAGGATTATGGTGAATTGGTTTTGCTTGATTCTGCAATGACAGCTTCATTTGCAGCAGATCCTGGAGTGCTCTGCAGCTGGCTTTGGTCCGGTGGGCAGCGGTGGGAGATTGTGTCCTACAGTGCATGTTAAGAGTTTATGTAAGCTCTCATATTTTGTTTACTGGCCCCACTTTACTCCCTGGGCTAAGTTCTGTCACTGAGGACTGAACTTAGCCCCAGGAGAAAAGCAGAAGTGGAAAACATTTGATAAGAGATTGTGGAAGCTCGAACGTGCACTGTGGGCCATTAGAGCTTCAGCTGTTGTCTGTTGCTGTGGTGCCAGCTGCAGGGAGTTATGGGACTGGTTGTGGCTGGGGATGTTGGCCTACAGATAGTCACATTTGGCCTGCTGCAGTCTATACTGCAATGAATGGTGGTTGGAAATTCCAAATCAAGTGGGGAAATTTAGAGAAAACATTAAGAAGTACTTCTTTACTGAGAGGGTCGTGGACAACTGAAATGGGCTGCTGAGGGAAGTGATGGGGGAAGAGGATAGTTGGAGGGTTCAAGAGGGCATTAGATGAGCACAGAGGACAATTGGCATGAGGGGGGACTACAGAAAGGCCTAGTGGATAAAGGCAAACTGGGCAGACTAGATGGGCCTGCGGTCTTTTCTGCTGTCACATACCTATGTTCCCATGTATTCTACGGGCAGATTGGGAAAAGGGAGGGAGATCCACTACACCACCAGGGAAGCATATATTGTGCTTGGGCAAAGTTTTTGAATATTTGTCCCTTGGTGTCTTTATCCTGCCCTGTGTTGGCCGATGTGAGGAGCAACATGGCCTCCTACCCCCAAAAAAGATCAGTTCTAGGGGCACAGGGGCAATGAATATTCCTTCCTCCCCCAACCATGACATCTCCTAAGTGACCAAGTCCATTCTAAAAGCCAGGTTGATGGTGTGGTACAAGTCTGGTATCTCTCCCCAAACACACAACCCACTTTTGTTTTCTTTTTCATACGACCCATTTTCCTTTTTATATCTACAGGTCTAACATGGCATTGACCAGGTATAGGGGACACTGACCATATGTATTAGAAGTATTTTGTTTACCCTGCACTGTTTGTCATAGTTCGTAAGAGCTGCAGATCCTTTGTGAGCCGATTGCTGTTCTTGTTTTACAGGTACAAATGGCTGCTATATGAGGCACTGGGTTGGAGCTGTATTGTGCTTTAGAAAAAGAGACTATGGGATGGGGGTAGGGGACTGGCATCAAGGTTGGCAACTCCAAGGAACACCACATAACCAATTTGCCAAGACTCATGAGGCTCAAATCCTATTTTTCATTTTCTTGCTTTGTGTGGTTTGCATAATACCTGCATTAATGTAGTGTTTTTGTATTGCAACAAGTACTGTATGTATTGTATGTATATGTGGTGGGGACATTATGTGCTGTTTTTGAGGCACTCGAGCACCGTATGCTTGAAGGCAGAGCACTGAGCTGCAATCATGGAGACACAGGTTTGAATCCCCAGCCCCTGCCCACTTACACACTGTATAACCAAGAACAAGTAAGTTAACTTTCCCTTTTACCAGGAAATGGAGCAGCTATTTGCACTCGGGTGCTCTGCAGACCTCCAGCACATGTGAAGGAAATGGACAGGGTTCTACTGAAAGCTATCCATAAGATGGCTGCTAAGGGGGTGGTGCTGCAGGTGTGAGACTTTAATCTGCCAGATGTGGACTGGAACATCCTGGCTGCAACTTCAGCTAGGAGTTGGGATATCCTGGACTCCCTGCCGGAGGCATTTCTTAGGTAATTAGTAAATAAGCCCACTCATGAGGGAGCAATTTCTACCTAGTACTCACCAATGGGGATAGTGTTGCAGATGTCACAGTGGGTGGTCACCTGGGGACCAGTATCGCTGAATGGTGTGGTTCAGTAGAAGTACAGTGGTGGAGTCAAAACACACAAAGGCGATGGTCCTGGAATTGAGGAGGGCAGACTTTACAAGGATGAGGGATTGTCTCAGGGATGACTTGGCAGGGAGGGAGAATAGGAAGAAGTAGAGGAACAGTGGGTGAAATTAAAAAGAATTATAGCGAAGGTGTTAGACATGTAAACAGAAGCAAGAGGGAAAAAAAAAGACCGCTATGGTTTTCAGAGGTGTTGGAGAAGGTTATGGCAAAAACATAAGCATTCAGGATGGTCTCTATCAGTTGAGCTTTCATTTTCTATCAGGTTGCTTAAATGTCTGTAAAACCATTCTGAAAATGAGCCCCGTAGACTTGTATGGGACATTCCCCAGGCCCTCTCTGGAGACCTGTAATGTCAGAATGTGGGGGCAGAGCAGGCAGACCAGGAAGTAGAAAGGGGTCGGCTGGGCAACAGTTCGCCAGAGTTACCGTCCCTTCCCTCCCCTACAGGACAGCAGTAAATGTTATCATTTCTGCACGGACAGACTGTCACCACTGCAGGACAGGCTTAATGATGCCCAATACAGAATGTCACACCTTTATTTTAAAAGGCAATGACTGATCATGAGTAAACATGGCAAATTATACAAATTACAGCAGAGCAGCCAATGAGAGCCAAGTACATCACTAATGGTTAAAGAGTTGCTTCTACATTCTCGACTAGCCCCCCACTGACACATATAAGGCAACTGACCTGGCCCGGAGTCATTTTCCATAAATTATTCCTTTGTGGGCTATCATTGTAAAAAATTATTCCACTCATAAATTTATTCCCTGACCTTCTGGCAAAAACAGAGCCAGTTCCGTACGTACACCAATACGTGCAATACACATTTTTACTTTGTCAGTAAGCGAAGGCTGCGTAATGCGTCCCATTGACTTTGAATGGGGCTGATTTTGCCAGAGGTTTTATGCATCTTTAATGTCAGGATTTAAAAAAATCAAAGTGACCGCTTGACTAAAACGGACCCTCTTAATCAAGCGGTCACTTTGATATCTTAAAATCTTGACATTAAAGATACATAAAACCTTTGAAAAAATCTGCCCCATGCAAGTCAGTGGGGCGCGCTCATGCAGGCTTCGTTTACTGACATCACAAAACAGGGATGCATTTGCCGGCGTGGCAGTAGGATTCCATTTTCAGCCGGTGGGTCGGGGAATAAATTTACGAGTGGAATAACATTTTACAATGATAGCCCAAGAAGAAATCATTTATGGAAAAGACTCCTGGCCAGGTCAGTTGCCATATATGTGTCAGTGGGGGGCTAGTCAAGAGCTGCTCTTTAATCATGGCCAAACAGAGGAGCCGGGTTTGTAAAATTTTTGGTGGGGGTCAGGGGTCAAGGCCCGGCCCCCTGGCCAGGGGTCAAAGATGAACCATCGGTGTTCTAGGGGCCAGAGACCCGTCCCATGGGCTGGGGGTCAGAGGTCATTCCACCACCATCAGGTGTCTATGGGAGTAGAGCACCTTGCATCATAATGTGGCAGTATAGCACAGTGGTCTAAGGCTCTGAGCTGCAAATGTGGTGACATCCAGCAGACCAGACCTGGGTTTGAATCCCACAGCTTCCACTTGCATACTGTGTGACCCTGAGCAAGTCACTTAACCTCCTTGTACTTCCAGGTCGCTCCTGTAAAAAAGCTTCCAGCTTAGTATGCTATACCTGGTTAAACAACTAAATAAATAATGTGGGTGGTTACATCAAATAAAAAAAGCAGTTAATATAGCAGACATTTTTAGCACAAAAAATGTACAATGCACAAGAGGCCATGTGGGACTGCATATAAACTGTTCTAACACAGCCCCCTGTTGGATGCTGGGTTTCAGGAGCAAAGATAGATAGGAGACTGGATTTTCAAAGCCCTGAAAATGCTGCAAGCCCGTTGTGCACCAATTTATTGGTGCATGGGGCTTATGTTATACTCCTGGCTGGTGATCAGGATTTTCAATTCCATGTGCCAATGCCACAGCTTAGACTAGCTTTGCCCTGATCTAACTTACAACATTCATGTGACCCTTTCTACGGGGTTTACACCAAATATTTGAGGCAAGCTGCCATAAACTGAAGAAATTGTCTCAACTGCACCTGATAGAAAATTGGGAGCAGTTCCGGCAAAAGTGTTTAACACAGAAACATAGACTCTGACGGAAGATGAGGACAGCTTGGCCCACCTAGTCTACCCATTTCTCTACCTGTTGGATAAGCTGCAGATCCTAGTTAACCAACAGCCTATTTCTTCCTACCCCCCACAAGAATTGCCTTACATCTGTCCCATGCATTCTTCAACTCCCCCTCTGTTTTTGACCCCATGACCACCCCAGGAAGGCCATTCCATGTGTCCACCACCCTCTCTGTGAAAAAATACTTCCTCACATTGCCTCCAAGCCATCCCCCCTCTAACTTCATATTGTGTCTCCCGGTTCTTGCACATCTCTTTTTCTGAAAGATGCTACCCTCTTGGACTTTGTTGAGTCCCTTGAGGTATTTGAAAGTTTCTATCATGTCCCCCCTCTCCCTCCTTTCCTTAAGGGTATACATATTAAGCTCCTTTAGTCTCTCCTCGTATGGCTTCTGTTGCAGACCCTGCACCATTTTAGTTGCCCTCCTCTGGACTGCCTCCATCCTGTCTATGTCCTTGCAGAGATGGGGTCTCCAGAACTGCACGAAGTACTCCACATGGGGTCTCACCAGCTGTCTGTACAGAAGGATAACAACTTCCTGTCTTTTGTTGCTATTATTACCCTCCTCCCCTGGGTTTTTATTTCCCAGATGTATTGCTTTGCACTTCTTTGCAGTGAATGTAAGCTACCATACTTATGACCATTCCTCCAACCTTGCCAAGTCCCTTCTCATCCTTTCCACCCCCCCATGGTGTATCAATCCTGTTGCAGATCTTTGTGTAGTCTGCAAAGAGGCATATAGTTCCTTACAGTCCCCCTGCAATGTCACATAAGGACATTAAAAAGGGCCGAACCCAGAACCGAACCCTGTGGTACCCCACTAGTAACCCAGCCCCTTTCTTTGGAGTGGACTCCAGTTACTATTACCCTCTGTGCCCTGTTGTCCAGACAATGTTTTACCCAGGCTACCACCTTGGGACCCACTCCCAGGCTGGTTAATTTGTTTATTAATCTTTTGTGCAGGACAGTGTCAGATGCCTTGCTAAAGTCTAGGTAGGCCATGTTCACAGCTCCTCCCTGGTCTACCACTTTGGTCACCCAGTCAAAGAAAGGTCTTGCTCCTACTTTCGTGAAGGGGAATCACACATCCGCCCTCCTCCAGTCCTCAGGTACCATACCACCCTATGATTTGTTAAAAAGGGTGGGCAGTGGTGTCACTAGTTCTCCCCTGAGTTCTTTTAGAATTCTGGGGTTGATTCAGTCAGGCCCCATTGCTTTGTCCACCTTCAGTTTTAGGAGTTCTTTCAGAACCCTTTCTTCTGTGAAAGGACTGGTATCGACCTCCCAGAGTGCTTCTATTGATTGGATTAGGTAGCTCCTCCTCCTCTTGTGAATACTGAGTGTAACCCCTAGATGGCGCTATCCCAGGGGCTACTACCCCTGCCTGATTTGCCACCAACAGGTTGAGGGGCCTGGATCCAATGGCGGGTGCCTCCATCCAGAGGTCAGGGTTTGCAATAGTTAAACTTACTTGGTCACAGCCCTCTGGGACACTGCAACCCTTTCTTCCACTAGTGGCCCACAGTATATCAGAATTACCTTCACAATATACACTTACCCCAGGACTGGTTCAGGCACTGGGACCCCCTGTAAAATAAGATACAGTGCAACAATCACAGTACAATACTTTAACATAGACAAATACCTCAGGCAGTATAACTTTGCTGAAACAAGCAGCTCTGATTTATTTAGGGGGATATAACAGGGACAGGGGGAAATCAGGTTAATGAGCTTATCACTTTACTCATCTACCTATGGCTGTGTGCACAGGCCTATCCCTACCAGTTACTGTCCCTGGGTACCCAAGCCCTAGTGGCTAGTCCAAACCGTGGCAGCTGGTAGGGGCCCTTTCACACAGAGAAAAGAAAAATTAGTTAAACAGTAAGCAGTACAGTAATTCCATTTGGATTTAATGTGGCAATTCAACAGGGAGCGACCCTGAATTAGTACTCACGACCTCCAAACAAGATAGGGTCCTTCAACGCCAGAAGGGCTACTCTTGAGCTCCACGAGACTCCTCACACATTTATATGACAAACTGCAACAGGCAAAAGTCCTTTAATGGCAGCAGGATTCACTTGAGCTACACAAGTCTCCTCACACATTTATATGGTAACAAGAAAGTACTATACCAGGCAGGCTGCTTCTCTATCCCGATCGCAATTACTGCACAATACCTGGAGAACACACAGCAGATTCAGTTCCTGACAGACCGAGTGCAATTCAGCAATTTCTCCAGTCTTCTACAGGGTGAGCCTGGATTCTACTCTTCAGATATCCTTTGATTCTCTTCACAGGACGTTCAGTCCTAACAAGCAGTTACACAAGCTGCAGACCGGAACTCTGGGCCTACACGTTTCCGACTAAAACTGCACACTGAAAAGCACAGGGCTCCTTCCCTCTTCACTGCCAGAGCTCAACTGAAACTTCAGCAGACAAAACCGGGCACTTCCTTTGAGTTCCTCCCAGTTCTTGGCTGGATTGGCTCTCACTCACAATAGACTGCCCCTGTTGGTCCAAAAAGGCGCCGAAGTCTAAACTACATCTCCCAGAGTCACTGCCCATACAATCCTCTTGTGGCTGGCTCAGATTATGAGTCCAAGTTCTGATTCATCCAAGGCACCATTTTAGAGCTACCTTAACCCACACTGATTGGTCCAGTTCAGCAGTTCAAAACTAGAATGGGGAACTAGGCAAACACGTTCTGACTGCAAAGAAAGCAGGTTAGACAAACTGTAATTTCATTATTACTCTAAATGATTTCTGGCAAACAGTTACATCTTTCAGATAGGTTCCCTTTGCACTCCTAGTGACTGCAAAAATGGAGTGAATTGGCAGCAGCTCGAGTGGTACTCAAGCAGAGAAGCACACAGTCCCCCCATACAAACTAATTATGTCTGCAAGCAGACAGCTCTTAAAGAGACAGTACCAGAGGCTCTAAAAACACTCACTGATAAATGGCTTAAACGCCAAACACCATTCAGGCTTGGAGCATTCAAGCAAGCTCCTGGAAGTCTTTTGGAAACCCCCATTTGCAGGGGGGTTACATGAGCAGAAGTATTCATTCAGTATCCTTGCTTTTTCATTGTCCCTCTCTGCCTGCCTACCCACCCTCCCCTTTATTAAGCCTCACTATCCCTCTCTTTGCCTTACTTCACTCCCTAATGCAGCAGTCTGAATAATAGAGAGTAAGTGCTCGCATACTGTAGAAGCAGCTGTTTTTACAGTACCTGCAAGCTCGTGCCCCATCACTCAGATGGCAGAAGGCAGAGGTAGTGAGTGGAGGGGCTGTGCCAGTCACAGTCACCCAATGAAAGCTGCCAGCTTGGGTAAGTGGAGGGACTAGACACAAGGGATTGAGATAAAGGGTTATGTGGGTTCAGGCCAGTGATTGAGGTGGTGGGGGTCCACAAGATGCCAGGGAACATTGAATAACATGTTCATGGGGATCAGAATGGCAACTGGGAGGTGTGGGACCAATAGATGCCATGGATCTGTACAAGACGAGGTTATGGGGAATTGGTTTAGTGATCAGAAACTGGGAGGCAACATGCACTGCTGTGCACTATGGTAAAGGTGCTGCAACTTTGGCCATTTAGCACTTTCAGAACCACTGTATATAAAGCCGTACCCTGTATGCAAGGAGAATTCCTCTTTTGCATGGCAGATGGCACAACAGTATATACAATGTGTACCTGACATTAGATTAATGGCATGTACCAGGTGACACTGACCATGCTGTTCCCAGTTTACCTTCATGCCCTACAAAAATGGAGGCTGATGTTTTACTTGACAAAATACTAGTTAAAACAGAAGAAAGAATTCAGAGAGAAAGCAGTACACAGATGTGTTATATGTGGCCTGGGCCAGCGTGCTTGCTGAGCTTTTCAGGACTGACCTGTCACCTTTGCGGATAGTATTGCAAATGTCACATATAATTTCTGCACATAGTAGATATGTCACAATCACTCCGTAACTCATTTAGAATGTTCAGCCTTAGTACTAGTACTAACTATATTCAAATGCAAATAACTTTAAAATGGAAAAAGATAGCATAGTGCTGTGAGCATTAAAGTTGTGTGGCACAAAATTATCTACAAAATGAGTGGTATTTCATTTATAGATAGCTTAATAGATTAGATTTTTTTTATAATTAGCAAGAAACAACAGAGTAAGTGTATCATTAAATGCATTGATGTGACAGGACAATGCAACCCATCAGATTTACATCTCATTTGCCTGGGGATCCTGGTAAGCTAGCAGTGATGAGTTTGTATGTATAAAAAACCCATTCAGACAGCAATACTACCAAATCAATAAACACAGAGATATCGAAACTGAAGAACAATAGGCAGGTGCCCACCAAGGCTAACACAGATTTCAGATGCATTCCACCCAGTCCACCCATGCTTCAAACACCATACAGTGACTAGCAGGAGGTGCTGATATGAGGAGGTAAAGGATTCCACTGATGTGAAGCTTGATAAGCAAATGAACTCTGACCCCTAGATGCCCTCAGCTCAGAAGGGAACAGAGTATGCTGACCAACTGATTAGACTGTATTGGATTAACAGTTATATGCCACATGCCACATATAATTTCTAAGAGTTTGCATGTGAAATGCTCACAACACCCCTTTCAAATCAGTCCAAGAGTGGAGCCTAAAAATGCAATTATAATAAAAAGTGGCTGACATTACAGCCTAAAGGTTATAGTAATGAGCTGTGGATTGCTTGGTACATCCAGCAGACCTGGGTTTGATTTTCACAACCTCCACTTGCATATGTTGTCGCTGTAATCTATATGTCTGACAAGGAACCTTTGTAAATGAGTCCTTGACTCAAAGGTCTTTTCTGGATCCTCAATAAATAAATAAAAATTGACTGCCTGCATTGATTTACTCTGTGCCCCCCCCCCCAATCGTTATATGCTTCCATCTCATAAAATATTGCAATGCTGATATTTTCTGCTGTTACCTTGGTTATGTTTGCTTGTCTATACACCATTTTAATTTATCTTACTTGTACTACCTGCTTCCCTTCTGATATAAAACTCAGGGAGGGTTTTGTTAAAAATGTTTGGCGAACAACATTGAATTAGCACTAGCTGTTCAGTTCTTTCTTTCTGCTGCTGCCAGCAGCTGTCTACCTTTGGTGGGAATCATGATGCATCAAGCTGGTGGTTGTGCTGTCGCTGTCCTCCTCTACTGCTCATCACCTCGCTCCTCCTTGACCTGCTGGCTACTTTTCTGTGCTGGTGCTGCCTGGACCTAAGAACCCTCACCACCAGATGACCTGGCCACTTTAACCACTTGCAGGCCTGCCACCTGCCTAAACCAACCCAATCCCACCCGGCATGCTCATGTGTCCGTCACCCGACTCGCCCACTCACTACTCCTCCGACTCCTCCCTTCCCCTCTGCTCCACTCCACTGTAGCACCACTAATCTGCTGCTCAGCCTGGCATTCCTCCTTGCAACTTTCTTCTGCCAGTGCCTAGTGGTGTCCCAGACTCCCAATTGGCCGACTTCCAGTGGACTCTCTCTCTCCTGGCCGACTCCTGTCGCACCGCCGCACCAGTCTTTTGCACTTGAATGCTCTCCCTCTCTAGCTAAGCTTCTCTTGGGCATCCTTCAACTACTACTTCTAGGCCGGCCCGCCACATTACATTATGAAAACCATTGTGCCCACGCCTCCTCGCGCACAGAATAAATCACCCGATGCACGCGTAACTATCGTGCCCAGTAAGCCCTCCCCCAGCCAATCACAGTGCACTTGCCAACCACTCACAATGATTTTCCGGGGGTGATATCCAATCAGGCAAAGAAAGGCACCAGTTTTAAATAATGACAGCTACACTGCCAGTCAATTAAACAGCAGCGGGCGGGAGCGGGGTGGCGTGGTCCAGTCAGCAGAGGGTGGGCGCACAGAGTGACAGAGAAACCAGCCAGGGGAAAAAAATTAAAGAAGGGGAAAGGCAACATGTGGCAAGATATTGCTGGGGCTCAGCCCAGGTCAAAAAATATTGCTGGGGCCAATGTCCCACGGGCCCATACAACCTAGCACCTATGTGGCCAAATATTACATTCCTATTTATTTATTTATTTTTTATTTTATTTAAATGGAATTTTTTTGACCCAGTAGGCCCATTGAGACTAGAGTCCCTTTTTAAACAGGTGACCGGGGAAGGGGGGATACAGATGGTAACCAACTGAAAATGAACCAGATTAAGCTGTTGGTGGTATTTGTTTTAGTAAATGCCTATGACCAAGTATGATCTTATTTTTTATTTATTCAAAATTTCAGAATTACAATCCTTTGAGTCATTGACTCCTTTGCAAAAACTCCACGTCAGTACATACATACATGTATTCATACATAGCTTAGACAATTAGTACATTCCATATGAGGCAGACATTACATTAGGACATTAAAGACAGATTGTACATTGCTTACTATGTAAATATTGCATTATGTCAAATTAATCCTGTTACTCTATACACGTTTTTTACATTGCTTTGTTAGTTCTCTAGGGTTGTTTATGGACCCTGGGTCTTTGCAGTGGAGAGGGACAGTGTCCCCATTTGGAGGCTAAGTCCAGTACGGGATTATGGGATATTTGGTGACATTAGGTTAGTTGTTGGCCTTGGTTTAAGGGAAACGCTAGCTTACCATCCCCTACCGTGTTTGTGAGGAATGGTTGTTACAGCCACAGGTCTCAGAGTCAATGAGAAATCTCTTGATTCCATTTTTTTATAGGACAAGGCTAGTGGCCTGGGAGATGGTAGAGGGAAGTTTATTTAGCCAGAGTGGTGCATGATACTGGGAGGATCTTTGTCCTATGGTAGTCCTGCAGTGGGGGACTAGGAATGGGGTGTTGGTCTGTGAAGTAGACGCTGATTAGCTGCCAACCTGCATCAGGTATTGATTAACTATGATTAATCATGATAAAAGAAAACACCATTAGCAGTGAAAGAAAACATTGTTTATGGCGGCTTCGGGTATTGATCGATAATGATAGATAATGATTTAGCATCACCAAAAGTACTGATTAAAAATGATTACAACTGAGCAAAACTGTTGCATGTGTGTTCCTTATTGTGCAGTTGCAGATCTAAGTATAGTGAGAACTGGTGAGGGGGGGGAGACAGGCATGGGGAGCCAAAGTGGAAGGTGTGAGGGGCATGCAGGAAGGGGAGGCACTAGGGGGAGGATCTGATGTCAGTCTGATGGGTGGGGACTAGCAGGAGGACCTGGAGTGGTTGGTGTTGTACCATATGAGAACCACTGTACTAACATGCACTACCCCCTGTGGGATTACCAATAGCAGTAGTAGTGCAATGTCATCATTGAGCTACCAGCATCCCCTCAGTGCACCACGGCACTGCTATTGCACACAGATGGTACCAGTGTGTCCACAATGGTATGGCAATGGAACTGAAACAAATTCACTGTGAGACCAATTTCAATGGTGTTGCAATGGCAGTTCATTGTGTTACCATTCTACATGGAAATCACCCCTGTGTTACCACCACGGTACATGGTACCACAGTGGTAGCAGTGGTAATACACTGGAATTGAAACAAATCCATTTGTGAGACCAATTTCAGTGGTGTTGCAATGGCAGCTCATTGTGTTACCATTGATCATGGAAATCACCCCTGTGTTGCCACCGGGGGTACATGATAGCATGGTGGCAGAAGTGGTAATACACTAGAATTGCAACAAATCCATTGTGTTACCAAACAGCAGTGGGAATACAGTGGTGTGTGTCTGAGCCATTGTGGTACCATCCATGCACACATTCTCACTGCAATACCACTGTCCATGTGGTACCACAATGGCAACAATGGTTTTACAATGGAATTGAAACAAATCCAATATGTTACCAGTCAAGAGGATACAGTGGTACTGCAGTGGAATTTACAATGGTATGGAACTGGTGGACAAATGGTAATGCTACAGTTTTCCAAGGATGTTTTGGTAAGGGAGTAGATAATTGCCAAGTAAAATATTGCACATGTTTGCGTTTCGAATCTAACTCATTCCAAGCTCCATCCTATCCTCCTAGTCCCAGTAGCAAATGAGTAGGTCGGGACTGGGGAGGGGACTAGAAAACACAATAGGGCCTGGGCCTCGCTCACCCTTGGGCGAATAGGAGGAAGGAAGAATAAAGGGCGGTCTGGGAGAAGATTAAGAAGGACAAGAATAGGGAGAGTTGGAGATCAGTGTGGCAAGATGAGAATCTCAACATAAAATTAAAACAAAATTTATTCTTTTCACTCTGTTCTATTCTCTTAAACTTTTCTGTCTATCCCTAATTTCATGTCAGGGTGGCCAACCTGACAATTATGTTCTCCTGTCTGTGCTATGCCTTTAATCTGTTGTCATTCTAGCCATCAAAACTGCCACATGAAGTTAAAAGCAGATCCTCTTTAAAGCCTCCGGCTATGTAAATTCTGTGGAAGATTTTGTATCCCCTAAGAAACGAGAGTGTTTCCAACACCAGAGCAGATTGCCATATAGCCCCATTTTAAAGCGAGTCTCTGCAAAACTGGAAGATGAGCAAGCAGGCTGTTGCAAGGGAGAAAGTAAACACTCCCTGCAGCCGCTCACTGTAAATCTCGCTGTGTTGCCTGAAAAGCAAAGATTAAATAAAAAGTTGAAATAAGTACTGCAGCATTAGTGCAGACTGTTCTTGTCTATAAAAACATGATTTGGGGTGTCTGACTTGTTATTGTGCTGTTTAAAGCTACCAAGAAGTGAAGTACAGTATGGGGAGTGAAATAGTGCAATGTTTGCTGACTGCTGAAATGGCAGAGCTGTCATGGGGGTTGGGAGTGGGGAAATGTAAAATATAAAAATATATTTAAGTACAGTTCTAGCACAGTAATTTAAGAGATAAATAAACAAGGCTGAATAGTGATAGAGGGGGAGCGCTCCCCTACTCTGTTTTTATCTGGGAAGGTTAGAGTCCTCTATAAACAAGTTTGATTTCCTTGGTTTCTTTACCTAAAATGGTGGCAGGTAGCAAGAGATGGCTTCTATAGAGCTGGCAGCCCAGAAAATGGCTGCTAATATAGAAGTGGTGTGGTGATGTCATTGAAAGGGAAGGGGATATAAAGGTCCTTGATGATGCTTTCACCACCATCTAAGGTTCCTCTAAGTTAAAAGGAGTACCTATAGAGTATTACTAATATTATGTTGAAAAAAGACATAAGCTTTAGATTTAGAGAATTTGAAGCCTAATCTTAAGTTCCAGAGTAGAGGAATAAGGTTTTTTGGTACAATTGATAGTCACATGTCAATGATGTCATGATTTTTGTGCTATATTAACATTCCCATCAGGAGGCTAATTCAGGTGTGCTGGTTAGTTTCTTCTGACCAAACAAGGGAGAGGAGGTGTGAGTGCCATACACATCAGAGTGGAAAACAATATTGAATATACAGAGAAGAGCAGGGAATCTGAGGAAAGACTAGCCTGATTTTTTTTGTTTGTTATTTTGGTGTGAAAGTTTAAACACCCATTTCTTTTCTGTAAATATTTTTTGAACAGTTAATTTTTGTTATTTTTGGAAAATAAAATGATAAACGCTACACCAGCATTTTTTATGCACTTGATTTAAGGACAGGTGTCTGTTATTGAACTCACACGCAATCAGACCATGAGAAAGACTGATTGATTGGAGGGGCAGCATGCAAGCACCACCTCAGTGATCACAGAAAAGAGGTACTATTTTAGGAAATGGTAAGAAAAGCAGTACAATCAGGAATGGGGAGTGAGTGAGAAAAGGGGCGTGGGGAATAAAACTGAAGGGAGTTGAATAGAGAAAGCTGGTAAGCAAGCTACACTTGACAAAGAGTTGACAGCCACGCCAAGGTGTGTCATTACACACACGGTGGATTTTCAAAATCTGTGTTAAAATAAGCAGCAGAATGGAGAGAACGAGAACAGGAGGGAAGGTGTAGTGGAGTTAGCTAAAGCAATATGTGGAGATAGTGGGGGGGGGTACACAATGTGAGAGGTGCCTTGGCAACCCTAGAAGACCTGGTTCCTTAACATGGTCCACACTCATCTGACTTGGGTGTTACCAAAAGTATGCTCCTTCTTGGCTGCCATCACTGTGACTGATTGTCACAGAGGTGTGAGACTGGTGATATTAAGTGAAAGTGGTGTCCAATTAGACAAAACAAACCCCTGGGTAAACACACAGATGCCCCACTTGAACGATACATAAAGTCAGTAGTGCTTGTGTGGTCAGGGCCAGGGTTTTGTCCAACTGGCCACCATTTAGCCTTCTCACACGTATGATCAGTCACAGTGTTGGCTATGCTGGAGAGTGCATTTGGTGCCATAAAAGTCAGAATGGGCCAAGGAAAGAATTATGTTAATGGTTCATTGTCTGTTGACCTGAGAATGGGAGGAAGTATTCCTGTAGTCTGGACTGTCTACCTCTGCCTCAAGGAAGGGGACTGGGAATGGGATGGCTGATCATGTGGTGGTGACTCTGGCTATGTGAGTATGTAGTCACTGATTGGGGGAGGGGCAGGCCAGCACAGTTGTGGTAGAGGCAAAGTGTAACAGTTGCTGCAAAGGTGGAAAGGGAGGCTCAGGCTGTGCTAAAAAAAAAAAAAAAAACAGTGTCCACCAGGGTTGTGAGGCTGCAATACGTATACAGTGAAAGTCAGGCTGACGCAGACAGAAGGGGGCGGCCATGACTACCTCTTATGCTCTACACATACACAACCAAGTAACTGTTGCACTCAAAGTAAACCATATATAGTCCAGACCACAGTGAGCTACAAAAAATGAAAATGTATTCAGTGTGCCAAATCTCCAAAGTGCAAACCGTGCAAAAGCTAATGAGGTACCTCTCCTACAGTAGCCATGTCCCCACCCCCTGACAAAGACTTGTTTAGCACTGAGGTGAGTGAGTGGCAGGCAGCTCCAGTTGCACCAGTCTGTTGCTTGTGAGCTTTTTAGCTTTTGCACAGGTGCACTCTTGTGATTTTGCACAGTGAGTAAACTGGCATTTTAAACTGACATTTTTTGGCAACTCAATGTGCTCAGCTCAACCTCTGGACTGTATATGGTGTGATGGTTTCTTGGCTTTGTGTAAATCCAAAAGCTCCTGTACCAGAACCAGCCAAGTTTGGACTGACCTACTGAGGGTAAGGGAGATGATATGGATGGACTGTATTTTTATGCCTTCTGCTCTCCCACAGCCAAGCTAAAGGAGGGGTGAACAAGAGGAGGGAAGGGTTTTTTTCCCTCATGCTTTTTGAGTGCTTTACTGAGTAGAAGGTAGTTTAAGTAAGTGTTAGATGCAGAACTGGACCATGACCAGGACAGTGATGCATGTTCGTATTTACGATTTTTGCTTTTGAATGTCAATGTTAAGGCTGGCCCGGTAGCACAACTGTTGAATCTACATGGGTTATGTGGTGGGGGGCCAAGGGAACAGAACAAGAAAATACCTGCAGCTGCTGCAGGATGACAGACCCTGCAGCACTTACAGGCTCCCAGAAGGAGGGGGATCCGATATGTGCTTCGGTGGGGTGGACAGCCCTCTGCCATCTGGACCCACCAAAGAGGTGTCAGAAACGCACTCAGCAGATCAGGCCCTCTGCTCCCTCAGTGCCAACCTCCAAGCGCAGTAATGTGAAAAGTTAACAGAACAGAGTAACCCTCCTGTCTGCATGTGGGTCTGAATCACTTTTAGTCTCACATTCTGGGGGGATTTAAACAGTGAACCTTATGCTAGAGTACCCAAATGTACAGGCTCAGATAATCTGCTCTTCGGGGAATGCCAGATATCTTTCACCTAAGGGCACCAAACCAGGTATACAAAATGAACTCTTAAAACTCTATAAAAGACCTTAGGTATATTCTTACCTTTTCCCAGTTTGGTAACACCATCAAGCTTATGAACAGCTGTCAGCTGAATCACGTATACATCACATGCAAAAAGAACTTTGAAGACACACCCAGGCAGTCTTTTTAAATGAAAGGTTTACTTAAAAATGGATAAAAAAATTTAAAATGTAAACAGAGAACATTATATCACAAAGCATACAATCACCTAAAGAAAAAGGAAAACTACAGACAAACTCCTACCAAGGTACATTTAGACTTTCTATCAAATGTATTATCCCTTTACAGTGCTTATAGTTCGATCTTGTATTTCTAAAAAGAAGTGTCACTCAGTCAAAACACAGAATACAGTTTAAACTCTGTTTCCACCCCCTTCTATGATGTCATCTAGCTCCTCCTGTTAGAATATAAAAATTATACAAACAATGATCTTCCTATCAGGAGAAATTTTAAATACTGTGACTTCAGCAAAAACTAATTTCCCAATATGACTCCTTAATTAACATCCCCTCTGATCTCGAGCAGTTCCTGCTTTCACAAGAAATCAAAGGATTTTTACGACTTTTCATACCATGGTATAAAAATGTCCCCCCCCCAAAACGTCATAAAATTTTATGATACCTATATCCTGACAGCTGGGTCAGTTCTAATTAAGTCTCTGTTTTTTAATTACCTCCTGGTTTCAGGTTAATATATCCTGTATTCTCACAAAAACCTGGGGGGGACCCCATGGCACAGTTGTCTTATGGAGAAACTCACACTGTATTTTTTATATTACAAATATCATAGAACAATCATAACCAGTTGGCCAACCATCACAGTCCTCCTCACCTAGACTAAATTTCAGGGGCCCTATCCTCTGCATGGGATGAGCTTCCCAAATCGGTACACTCCTCATAACTACACAATAAGCCATCTGTGTTCTGATTGGTCACTACAGCCCTATGTAAGATTGTCATGTCATATCCTTGCAAGGCAAGACTCCATCTTAATAGTCTACCATTAGTTTTTCCCATTTGGGTAAGCCAAACCAGGGGGTTGTGGTCCATTTGTACCTCAAAATGCTGCCCATATAAGCATGGCTTTAACTTCTTTAGGGCCCAAACTATGGCAAGACACTTTTTCCACAGTAGAGTATGCTGCTCCCTGGGAAGTAACTTTTTACTCAGGTATCAGTCTGGTAAAGGCTTTTTCATAGTCTGGTTCCCAGGTAATTTTCTTAGGCATCCTTTTCTTTACCAGGTCAGATAGTGAAGCAGACAGGGCACTGTAATTGGGTATAAATTACCTATAGTACCTTGCTGTCCCCAGAAAACTCCTGACCTGCTTCTGCATTTGTGGTCTGGGCCATGCCTTGATCACCTCTATTTTTCAATTGGTTAGGACAGAGCTGTCCCCTGCCTACAACATGCCGAGGTATGCCACTTCAGCCATGGTCACCTGGCACTTCTCAGCTTTCACAGTGAGCCCAGCCCTCTGTATCCTGCCCAGCACTTCCCTAAGGTGGGACAGGTGTTCCTCCCAGCTGGCACTAAAGATGGCATTGTCATCCAGTTACACCACGGCGTACTCCTCAGTACCGTTTAACACCTGGTTCATCAACCTTTGGAAAGTGGCGGGGGCATTCTTCATTCTGAAAGGCATTACTTTAAATTCCAATAAACCTATCTGAGTGATGAAGGCCGACCTCTCCCTAACTCTGTCAGTAAACTCTACCTGCCAATACCCCTTGGTCAGGTCAAGAGTCATAAGGTAGGTCACCCTTCCCCACTTGTCCAGGAGTTTGTCCGTCCGGGACATTGGGTGGGCGTCTGACTTCATGACTGCACTCAGTCCACGATAGTTCACACAGAAATGAGTAGAGCCATCTGGCTTAGGAACAAGGACTACTGGTGAGGCCCAGGGCTGTGGGACCTCTGGATTACCCCTAAATCCAACATTTCCTCCACCTTCCTCCCAATGTCCTTTTGGACAGCCTCTAACACCTGATATGCTGTCTGCCAGGTGGGCGTCTGTGTCCCTGTCTCCACATCATGCATCGCCAAGGGGGAGTTAGTCCAGGCCTTGTGCTAAACAAGGAGGCAAAGTCTGCTAAAACCTTTCTTTCTTCCTGTATCTTGTCTGGGGCCAGCTGGGTAGACAATTTAACCACCTCCACAGAGGACTCCTGCTTGCTTTCTTCCAGCAAGTCCAGAAGGGGCTCTACTTCATCCATCCCCTCCCCAGGACTACATACTGCAAACACCATTTCAGCCCTATTAGCATATGGCTTCATCATGTTGATATGATACATTCTTTCTGTCTGTCTTCTGTCAGGTAACTCAATAATATAGTTCATGTCATTTACCTTTCTAACTACTTTGTACAGTCCTGCCCACTCAGCCTGCAGCTTGTCTTTCTGGACCAGAATAAGGACCATGACTTCCTCTCCCACCGTGTATGAGTGAGCTCTGGCTCTGCGGTCATGCCACACTTTTTGTTTCTGTTGGGCAGCTGCCAGGTTGCTCTGGGCTGTTCCCATAAGCTCCTTCAGCCTTTCCCTAAACCTAAGGATGTAATCCACTATGGGAGTTCCCTGGGTGGTGTGTTTGCCTTCCCAGGACTCCCGCATTAAGTCCAGGGGCCCATGTACCCGGCGTCCATATAAGAGCTCAAAGGGGGAAAATCCTGTCTACTCTTGGGTCACCTCCCTGTATGCGAACAAGTGGGGAAGGTATTTCTCCCAGTCCCTCCCATGCTGTTCAGCAAACACTTGGAGCATTGACTTCAGGGTACCATTAAATCTTTCCACAAGCCCACTGGCTTGCGGGTGATAAGGTGTCATGTGCCTCTGCACCACCCCACACTTCTCCCACAAACATTTCATCAGGTCTGACATGAAGGAACCCCCTCAATCGGTGATAACCTCCTGTGGAAACTCAACATGGGAGAAAACCCAATAAAGGCATCCACCACTTTGTCTTCAGCGAGGATAGCGTGACTGCCTCGGGGTACTGGGTGGCATAATCCACCACAGTCAGAATGAACCTCTTCCCGGAGGAGCTTGGGGTATTTAAAGGCCCCACAATATCCATTGCCACCCTCTGGAATGGCTCCTCCACTATGGTCAATGGAATTAGGGCAGCTTGGGTTTTCTTACCTGCCTTCCCTAGTTCTTAGCACCGGTGACAAGATCTACAATACTCCTTCACTTGCTGGGTGAAGTTGGGCCAATTAAATTTCTGGGCCAATCGTTGTATTGTGCGTGCAGTTCCCAGATGACCAGATAAGGGAATATCATGTGCAGTCCTGAGCAACTGCTCACTGTACCCCTGGGGAATGACAAGCTGCCTGCCTATCACCCCTCCCTCTATCTGCACAGCCTGAGTATACATCAGTGCATTTTCCCAATAAACCTTATGTTTACTGTCACCTCCCTGTGCTCTGTCAAAGTCTGTCAAGCCCTCTGCTTCTCTAGACTAGGGTCACTTTTCTGAGCAGCTGCAAACTCCTTATGCATGCCCAAGTCATGGGACAGGTCCCCTTCAGTCTCTAAACTAGGGTCCCTAGTACTAGTGTCCATGCACTCATAATCACTGTCATCCCTAACACTGACACTGGGTCACCCCTCCTTCTTCGGAGTAACCCTCCGTAGCTGTGTGGTTAATGGCTACTGGGGAAATTTCTACCCCCTTTTCATTAGTCTCCATATCAGGAGACACAGGCTGGGGAACCAGCCTCCCAGTGGTTTCCACAATGGCTTCTGTGGGGTCCAGGGGACTACAATTTTCCCTTGCCACTTGGCTATGGGTAACTGCACACACCATCCCCTGTTTGAGATTGTTGCCAATGATTACATCAACTGCTAAAGTTTTGGCTACAGCCACCTGTTGTATAGTTTCTCCCGTTTCACCCCGGTCTAGGAGAACACTAGCGAGGGGCAGTGTTTTCTCCTCAGCAGTAAAGTCTTGCACAGTTACAAATTCATTGGGTATAAGCTGACCAGGCTCTACCAGATCCCTTTTGACCAATGTCAGGGATGCCCCTGTGTTCCTTAACCCTTTTGTCTGTACACCATTCACCATGACTGGGTGCATGTGTTCCCTCATGTTCACAGGCATGATTCCAGGGACACACAAACAACCAACTTCTTTCCTAGCTCCATATTGTGTATTGTTCACTCTTTTGAGACACTGTTTGGCAATATGCCCAGTTTCTTTACAACCCCAACATTCATTTCTTTTCTCAGAGAAATCTTTTCTCTGAAATCTGGGGCTATCTGGTTTCAGTGGAGGCAGTGAGGGTTTTAGCTGCCCTAAAAGCATGCTTTTCCCTTTTTGTGCTGCAATGCCCACCGCATTCGCTCTCAAAGCAGGTCTGCTCTTGGCATAGTGGTCCGAGACTTCAGCAGCCTCTTGCACCGTTTTGGGATCTCAGAACTCCAGCCAGGTTTTCAGCTCTGCTGTGCATGCCCAAAAAAACTTTTCCAATAAAATAGCAGTTTCAATTGTATCTACAGAGTTTTCTTCAATTCCTTCTGACCAATGTTTAAAAAACTGATGTTTCATGGCTAGCTCCTCGTAGCTCATATCATGGCTTCTCCTGAGCTTACAGAATTTAGCTCTATATGCTTCTGCAGTTAAATCAAACTTTTTTAAAAGTGCAGCTTTAAGGTTGCTGTAATCATTACTGTCCTCATTGTCCATTTGACCCAATGCATCTCAAGCTTTCCCAGTAAGTAGCGGGGATAGTTGGAAGCTCCAGGGCCCTCTAGGTATTTTAGTATAAATACAAACTTTTACAAAGGAATTTAAAAAGGCATCCATATCCTCACCCTCTTTAAATTCAGCTATCAATTTGGAATTCAATTTGTAACCCAGTCCTGTAGTTCCAGTTAAACCGAAGCCACTTACCTGCTCTGGTGCTGGTGGTTGGAGTCGTAAATTCTCCAGTTCATGTTGCCTCTGGCACTCACGCTCCTCACGGTCTGCCTCTCGCTGTTCATGGTCCACCCCTCACCGTTCATGCTCCCTCTTCTCCTCTGCAGCTCACTGATCTTGCTCCCTCTGTGGCTCATTCCTCTCACTCCTCTTCTCACCATTCTTGCTCCCTCTTCTGCTCTGTGGCTAGTTTCTCTTTCTCAGTGTCTCTCTGGAACTCCAGCTCCATTCTGTGCAACTCAATCTGCAGCCTGAATGCTCCTGGCTCCAGAATGCTGGTGACCTTCCCCTGCTGCTGTGGCCCTTCTCTGGCACTGGCCCTGCTGTCATGCTCACCAGATCTGGACACTCCACTGGTCACTGGCCCCTCCATGCTCAGAGTTTGGTCCCTTACAGTCACAGTCTGTGGCTCTATGCTCTGGGCATCTGCTGCCATCAGGGCATCCATGAGGTTCTGCTTGGTGGCATTCCCCTCATACAGGACTCCTCTGTCCTGCCACAACTGTTTCAAATAGTCTACAGTGTGCCCGCTATAGTTGGAAGCCATCTTCTTCCTTAGCTATGGCTACTCTAACTTGCACTTTAGAAAAAAAAAAATAAAACAGGTAGGAACTTGACTGTAAGCCAAATGATATAGTTCTGTTTCCTTTTTTAAAAAATAAATCACTGCCTTTTTTTTGCAAGTGAGCTGTACAGTATTAAGCTGACACACTGAACAGTTAAAGCTTGTGTTACCAAATTGTATCGACACTGCTGCCAATCAATCTGTTACAAACGCACTCAACAGGTCAGGCCTTCTGCTCCCACAGTGCCAACCTCCAAGCACTATAATGTGAACAGGTAACAGAACAGGGTAACCCTCCTGTCTGCTTGTGGGTCTGAATCACCTTTAGTCTCAAGTTCTGGGGGGATTCAAACTGTGAAACTTTTGCTAGTGTACTCAAATGTACAGGCTTAGATAATCTGCTCTTTGGGGGGATGCCAGATATCTTTCACCTAAGGGCACCTAATCAGGTATCCAAAATGAACTCTTAAAACTCTAAAATACCTTAGGTATATTATCTTTTCCCAGTTTGGTAACACCATCAAGCTTATGAACAGCTGTCAACTTATCCACATATACATCACATGCAAAAAGAACTTTGAAGACACACCCAGGTAGTCTTTTTAAATGAAAGATTTACTTAAAAATGGATAAAAATATGTAAAATATAAACACAGAACACTATCACAAAGCATACAATCACCTAAAGTAAAACAAGGAAAACTACAGACAAACTCCTACCAAGGTACATTTAGACTTTTTCTATCCAATGTATTACCTCTTTACAGTGCTTAGTTAGATCTTGTTTCTTAAGAGTCTAAAAAGAAGTGTCACTCAGTTGAAACACAGAATACAGTTTAAACTCTGTTTCCACCCTATTCTATGATGTCATCTAGCACCTCCTGTTAGAATATAAAAATTATACAAACAATGATCTTTCTGTCAGGAGATATTTTAAATACTGTGACTTCAGCAAAAACTAATTTCCCAATATGACTCCTTAATTAACATACCCTCTTTAATCTTGAGCAGTTTCTGTTTTCAAAATAATCAAAGGATTTTTATGACTTTTCACATCATGGTATAAAAATGTTTTTTCCTCTAAAACGTCATAAAAGTTTATAATAATAATAATAATAATAATTATTTTTAAAGTGCCTTTCAAGAATATCAAGGCGCTTTACATCAAGCACAATATAAAATATCAATTTAAAACATACAAAAATACATTAAAACAGCATTTAGTTATAACAAACCATACAATCATCCAAACAATAACAAATATAGATAAATAGTTTCCACTAATCATCAAGATAAGCTAAACCCCATAGGTAGGTTTTTAGATCTTAAATATCTCCACGGAGGTGCACTCCCTTAACTGGCGTGGTAGGGAATTCCAAAGAGTGGGTGCGGCATAAGAAAATGCTCTGCTACCTGAAGATTTTAAATTCACTCTTGGAATTTCTAACAACCCCCCATTGGCCGAGCGGAGCGATCAGCCGGGGCAGTAAGGCACCAGAAGTTCTTTCAGATAGGTCAGACCCTGATCGTGAAGGGCTTTGAAAGTCAATAAAATGACTTTAAAGGTGATCCGCCACTGTATAGGGAGCCAGTGCAGTTCACGCAGCACCGGTGTAATATGACTGGATCTTCTTGTCCCAGTCAACACCCGGGCTGCAGCGTTCTGCACCAGCTGAAGGCGACGGAGTTCAACCCCAGAAATCCCAAAGTAAAGTGCATTGCAGTAGTCCAAGCACGAGGACACAAAAGCGTGGCCAACGTTGATAGGAGTCAGACGGAACGAGGTGACGCACCCTGGCAATATTCCTAAGATGGTAAAAGGAAGTCCTGATAACAGCCGACACTTGAGATTGAAGGGTCAGCCTATCATCCAGGATAATCCCAAGGTTGCACACCTGGTCAGACGGCAGAAGTGACACACAGCCAAGAAAAATTCCAGAAGGCGTGCCACCATGTGACCTCACTATCTGACCACCCAGGTCCACCACTAACACCTCCGTCTTCTCAGAGTTCAACTTTAACCAACTAGAATCCATCCACCCTTGGATTTCTTCCAGACAGTTAAACACCGAGAGTGCTCCATCCTGGTCAGGTGCAAAAGACAAGTATAGCTGGGTATCATCTGCATAGCAGTGAAACCTCAGCCCATACCGTCTTATAATATCTCCGAGGGGCAGCATGTACACTGCGAATAATGGGTGACAGCACTGAACCCTGAGGCACCCCGCACAACAAAGAAGTTGGGCCAGAGGAGTAAACCCCCGACACAACTCTTTGTGATCTCCCAGTAAGGAATGAAGTGAACCATTTTAAAACAGTTCCTGACATTCCACAAATTGACCTCAGGCATGCTAACACCACCAAGTGATCCACAGTGTCAAAAGCTGACAAGAGATCAAGAAGAACTAGAATGGAACATTTCTACTGATCTCTCGCCCTCAGAAGATCATTAAGCACCCGAACCAGCGCAGTCTCTGTGCTATGTCTTTTCCAAAAAACGGATTGGAAGGATTGATGGATGGTTAAATGGTCTTCCAGTTGGGCTGCTTCTACCGTCTCAATAACCTTCCCAATAAAGGGAAGATTAGAGATAGGTCTGTAGTTTGAAAAACAGTCTGGGTCCAGAGTAGCTTTTTTCAAGAGGGGTGTCACCACCGCCTCTTTCAGGGAGTTAGGAAACTTCCCAGACTCTAAAGAACACCAGACTATTTGAACCATAACTGGACCGATGATCTCAAAACAACCCAAAATTAGGGGAGTTGGTCCAGGGTCCAAACCACAGCTTGTAGGCCGCACACTATGGATGATCCTCATAATATCCACGTCTTCCAGTCGGCGAAAAGAACCCCAAGAGAATTGAAGTATTGTGGGCTCGTGCTGTTCCACAACATCACCCTTAGAGAGTACTGGATGCAAGCCCGCCCTGATGTCTGCCACCTTAGTTGCAAAGAACTGAGCGAGCTCCTCACACTCTATTTGTGAAAAGGCTTTTCGGACTTGCAGACAGGCTGGGTTGCACAGTCTGTCTACAGTCCGAAACAGCTGAGCCAGTCGATTATGTGCAGCTGCAATCTCCCTGGACAGGAATTCTGCCTTCTTATGGGTGATTGCAGATTGATAGATAGAATAATGTTCCATCAATCTAAGGTGGTTGGCCTCAAGGGCGGACTTGCGCCAACAACGCTCCAACCTTCACCCCTGTCTCCGCAACTCCCATCAAACCAGGGGGACCTGGGGTGAAGGGATAGGGGGCGCTCACAAACAGGAGCACTAAGATCCAGGGTGCCGGGTAATGGCCATATTATAGGCCACCACCAGTGCCTCTGGGTCACTGCTAGTCAACACGAGGGATGAGAGGTCAAGGACCGCCGCAAGGCCTTGGGAAGTAATATTCCGTAATGGGCAGTACCTGACCATCTCCACAGGGGAAGGCCTTCTCAGGGGGTGTAGATATTGAACCTCACGGTGTGACGGTCGGACCAGGCGACTGGTTCCACCCCCACGTCGGATGAGTCAATCCCTAAGAGGAAGACTAAATCCAAAGAGTACCCAGATTTATGTGTAGCAGTGGAAACTACCTGTGTAAGGCCCATAGAAGACATAAGTTAGAGGAAGTGATGACCAAATTGTGACAGTTCATCGTTGACCCAGGCGTTAGTCACCCAGAACCATCATTCTGGGTGACTCAAATGACATAGACGAGGAAGTCTGGTACTTCCTGTAAGAAGCGTTTCCCACCTCCGGGTGGACGGTAGATAACGATTCGAACGCCTACACCTGCTACTACTGTACACTCAAAGGATTCAGCCTCACCTACTACCGCATTCGTGAGGCCCTATTTAGTCTTAAAACAGACTGACACCCCCCACCTGCGGTCCAGTCTCGGGTAGTGTGTCACAGAGTACCCGGCCGGAATCATGGCCTCCAGTATGGGTCCCGAATTTTCATCCAGCCAGGTCTCGGTGATGCAAGCCAGGTCAGTCGAACCAATAAGATCAGCTAAAATAGCAGTCTTATTCTTAAGAGACCTGGCATTGCATAACACCACCCGAGTTGGACAAACCTCGGAAGCTGCCCAGCCTATCTGCCCACTAAGTTCAGTAGTGCCCTTGGGTATGGGCGCCAGACAGGGAAAACCCCAGTCTGGATTCCATTTCGCCCCAGGGTGCCTTCTGGACTTAATGACCCCGATACGGTGGCCCCGCTCTTTCATCCTCTCCTGTTCACCCACCCCCACCCTTCTGACTTCTACGAGCAATCCCCAGCACTCTACAGTGCTGGTATGTCTCGAACTGTAAGGGGGGGGGAGTATAAGAAGGGCAGAGGGCTCGAAGATAGGAGGATGAATAGTGCACCGCCGTGGAGCCCACCGACCAACACATGATTCAGCTCAAACTAGACAAAATAAAACAGTATCTAACTAAACTAATCTAAAGCTCTGAATACTTAGTTAAAATCCTAAAAACCTCCAAAATAATAATAACAAATAAACCCAACCCAATAAAACTACAAAACCACCCTCCTCCCCAACTAGATAGACTTCAAACCCAGAACAACAAAATAAATAAAAAAAAAAAATCCTCTCTCTCAGGATAAAATACATGTAGAAATATAAATTCTCCCCCCCCACCCTCTCACAGCCGAGGGAGATGGAGAAAAATTTGAGCACTCCCACTACCCAAAATACACACAATAATCAAACAAAAAATAAAAATTAACAAAAACTACACAATAAAACAAAGAAGAATTAAATACAGGTGTCCTGGTCCTCTCACCAACCAGGAAACCAAAAAATAAAAAGTCTGGGAAAGAAGTCAACCAATGGCAGGAGAAGTTGAGGCAAATCAAACCGCAGCTTTAAATAACCAATTAAATCCAAAAGTCATGGAGGATCAAAAAACCAGCAGACTTTCAAACAAAGTGCTAGTGCATTTCAAAATCCAGCAGACAGCAAGAGGGGCTCTCATCCCTTCTTAATCTAGTCACTGAAAAGGTTCCTTTAAAAAACAGCTCTTCTCCGAAAAACTGAATCCTCAAAACCCAGGCCCAAACACCTAGGTAAAGATCAGGTCAGAGAGCTATGATCTGGAAGGACCCAAAAGGAGAATGCAAACCCCCCACCCCCAACAGGAATGAAATCCACACAGAGAGCAGACCACCCCAGGAGGGGAACCTGAGATCTCAACCGCCCACCAACCGCCAAGATCCCCCAACCAACAACCACAGAGAAGAGCGGCCCTCTGGCCAAAATCCCCATGATTCCTCCTAAGACAGCCAAAACATTCACAGGGAATCACCCACAGCAGGGAAGAGGGAGCATTCTCCTAATCATGCAGGAAAATTTTCCTGTGGCCATAACATGCCACAAAAGTGTCCAGAATCCAAAAGATAAGGGACAGATTTTGATCCCTATATCCTGGCAGCTGAGTCAGTTCTAATTACGTCTCTGTGGTCTTTTAACTACCTTCTGGTTTCAGGTTAATATATCCTGTATTCTCACTAAAACCTGGGGGAAGGGGACCCATGGCACAGCTGCCTTATGGAGACAATCACACACTACATATTTCATATTACAAATATCATAAACAATCATAACCAGCTGGCCAAGTGTCACAGGGGGTACATCTGTGGGGGGCCTGAGGACCTCCCCATGGGTAGTTCCGAATTGTGAGTGACAGGAGGTGGGTAACGGGAGGATGAAAGTGGCTGCTTTTATGCAAGACTGGGAAAAAATATTGAAAAGAAGAGGATATTTTTTCAAAGCATGGGTAATCAATAATTGTTTTTGATCATAATGTGCTAGCATTTTATCTCCCCTTTGCCCCCCAGCCCTCTTCCTTCATGTCAGACTCCATCCTATCCCCTGCATCCTACCTCCCTCCACATTCAACCTCACAGGATTCCCCCCCGAACAGGGTTTGGCCCAGCCAGACCCACCTCCCATGACTGTCCTAGCTCCTGCATCCTGAGTACGGAGTTTGCTGGACAATGTATATTCCTTAGTTGCCCAGGTAGAGGAGAGTGGCAAGGTTTGTGGTGTGAGCATGCCCAGGATCACTTGTACAATTAGTGGATTTACAGGGTTCTGTTGCCCTGCACCTGGTGTATCAGCATGGTCTGAGCCCCACCCCGGGGACATCAGCATGCTACGAGTGAAGGAGTCCCATGCTTGTGCCTGCCATGATTGCTTGAGCACAGCCTGGTCAGTGTACCCCTCCATTTCTGCCTCTGTCTGCTGCACTGAATCCTGTACTCACCCAGGTAACAGAGTTGAAGCAGAATAGCAGATGCAGTAACCCCTCGAAGTTCCAACTCTGAGGAAGCGAGCACCCTCTGGGATGCATGATGTCTGCCAACTACGGTCGCTCCCTATTGATCAAGGTTTGGTATTGAACATCAGTTGCCACCACCCTAAGCATTAGGACTACACAGCTGCACCGACTGGTGGCCAATAGCATGTGTTTTTAAAACTGAAAACAATGTACTGTGTTCAGTACAATTGCCCCCAGCATTACTGCCTTTGTTTGCCTTACCTAACCGATTCAGTCATGTGCCATTGAATAACATGGGAAACCACAAAATAGACTTAGTTATAACAAAGAAAAGTGTGACATTGTTAACACTGGAGTCCATCTTTATTTTCTTAAACTTTTAATTTATGAATTTCATAAATGTCACTTAGTGTCCAAGACAAGTAAAGTATCATTGCGCTATTACATATTCTTAATTTGTATAATTTATGTAAATAAGGGCTCATGCTGTGAAGAAGTTGGGATGTTACCTATACCATGTTTATAGTGATTTGGAGGGTGGCACAGCCATTTGCTGTACTTCCTTAAAACGTGCGTTTCACACTCCTCAACAGTGGGAGCCAAGTTATTGAATGTGCCCTGGGGTTTTACAATATATCAGTGGGACTCTCTTATTCATTGCTCTTATTATTAGTATGTGCTCTGAGCATCATGGCCATGCATTGATGAAGATAGATAAACTGGTCTGTGTCTTAAACTGCCCCTTCCAATATTGCTTTCACTCTGCAGACTGCCAGCTCTGCACTTAATAACCTAGTTTGCAGGAGACAAGAGGTTTGTGCAATACAATAATGTTTGAATGTGCTGCCAGAGATGTTTCAGAATTAAACGTAGTGTCACCATGGCTCAGTTGTACTTGGTAGGTTACATACAAACAAATGAAGACTCCAGCAGAGGAAGGCCATTTGGTATATCAAGTCTACTCATGTTGCAGGGTCCACAGCTTGAGCTACTGTCCCTGCCCCCTCTCCGGACTACTCCCAGCCTCCCTACCCATGACCCTTACCCTCCCACTATACCTGTCCCAGCCTCTCTTAAAGCTACCCACTGCCTACAATGACATTACCTCTTCTGGCAGTGCATTCCAAGTGTCCACTACCTTCTCTGTGAAGAAGTGCTTCCTGACCTCCCTTCTAAACCTCCCACCCTCTAGCTGAAGATTGTGCATGTGCACCCTTGTGTTATGGTTGCCACTCATTTTAAAGAGACTCTCCTTATCAACCACATAAGCCCCCTACAAATGGAGGTTGTGGGATAACAGATGGACCAGATACTGAACTTCAGGTTCAACACACAAGCTCTGTGTGATGTTTATTCAAAATACAGGAAGTAAACTTCTGCAATGCCATATTTCTTCTTCAGTACATCAGTTTGCAGCAACAGACTATATATGTCCTTTTTTCTGCACTTAGCCAGCACCTACTGATGCTGATCTCTGATCCAACTTATCAGTTGTGATGCAACCTTCACCCCTATGCAGGCCCCATTTGCTTGGGTAGTGGGGGCCCAAACAGAAAAAAAACAAAACAAGCTATAGACAAATAACCTCAATGCAGAATCACTGAAAGAAGGGGTTACCCCAAAGGGCACTGGCAACAAATCAAGTTTCAAAGAAATACAACATCATACATACTTCCACAATGCAAAGCATCATGGTATATATGCAAATCACCATGACATTTAGACTTGTTCAGTTTACAGCAATTTACATGCATTTTGAATAGCACAACCAAATGAATTTCTATAATAGTCACCTAATACTTTTTACCATTATCAAAAACACCTACTGCCATGGTATTTTCAACATTTACTGGTTTCATAAACATAAGGTACCCTGTATATACAGTACATCAAGGTAGTTTATGACATAGTGCTATTACATACTAGATCCAACAACAATAAACAACATGTTTTACATATGTTTGGAGGTCACCACAATAACCTCCCTGTATGAGGACCTAAGAGGGAAAAGGAAAATTAAAGAGCATAGTCAAGAAAGGGAAGGGGGTGCCCATACGTGGCCAACCTTATGGACTATAAATTGTAAAGGATAGATTAGGCTAAGAAACAGAAGAACTTTTGCAACATATTTAAGAAAAGGTCCTTCCTCAAGAGTGGCAGGAGCTCCCTATCACAGGGTTTCCTAAAATGTCTTCCTGGGCTTTCCTAACACTCACTGCCAGGCTGGTATTCTGTGTTTTAACAGTCTGACTGTGCTTGCATGAGAGTGCCCTGTTAGCCTCCGTCCCTGTCTCTTTAAGAGGTATCTATTTCATAGAACATAACTGACTGGGTGGGGGCCGAGTGGTTTCAGGCTTGAGTCCCACTCGAGTTGCAATACAGCTGCTTCATTCTGCCATTGCTAAATGTGCAGAGGAACCCCTATTAGGAACTATAATTGTTTGCTGATTATCTACTTTAGTAACAATAATGTAGTAGTTTATCTATCCCGCCTTCCTTTGCAGCATGGACTTTCTGCTAAGCGCCACCATTAAGGTTCTGGACTGCTAGTTTGGACCAATTGGTACCTCGGGGGACCATAAAATGGAGACTGTCCCCAGAGGTCTTGTGGGACTGAATTTCTGTAGGAATTGTAATTTTTACTGTTTGGCACCTAAGTGGAAATATATGGAGAGCCCTTTCTGTGACAGACATATGTATCAACCAACCAAATCTTTTGGATCACTGGGAAATCTCAGAGCTGCCTGCAGCAGTGAGTCAGTGGAGAGTTGGAGATGAGAGTGTAAAAAAAAACACATACAGAATGAGCACCAGGAAAGGTAATTGTGGTGCTCAAGGTGCAAAAAGCAAGCAGAACAGACTAAAAATGCGCTGAACACCCACAAACTGAGATGACACAAGAAGAGTAAGAATAAAATATTACCATTTATTTTATCACAAAGTGCAATACCTTTCCATCACTGGTATAGCAGATGGAAAAAAATATTGGAAGCCATAATTGCTAGTAAGACTATACGTTTTCACCTAGGAACTCCAGGCATCTTCAGAGTAATGGAGTTCAGTTCCGTGCATCATTATATAATTAAAGGGCACGTGTTACATTTAAAATAGCCAATACCATCTTATCACCTTGTGATGTCACACATGGAGTCATCTTGATGAACATAAACAATAAAATTACAAGCCAAATCATGTTATTGGTCCTAAAAGTGCATGTCTATACTAAATTATCTGTATATAAATATATAGCTATACATATAAACACATACAAATCTCTTCAAGTTATATAATTTTGGGAAGAATAAGTGCATAGAGACCTAATTTTATGCTTATTTTATCGAACAAAATTAATCGGGTACAAACTTAAAGTAATAACATATCAACATATAAGGGAGCCCAAAACAGATGACGATTTCTGCCAAGAACAGTTTAAGGAACTTATCTGAAATCCTATAATTTGGTCAAAAAAGCAGAGAGGTCTATGCTCTCATTCTTGCCCATGGCCAACGTGTAGATCCACCAGCTTTCTCGTCTGCCAATCATTTTCTACAGATCTCCACCCCTCATATTCAGGGCCACTTTCTTAATACCCACAAAGTCTATTTTGTGCATTATATTGGGCCTATTCTTTATATGTTTATGGAGGATCCCTCCTGGAATCCCGATGCAGAAGCACAGCTAAATTCCAGGATCTCTCCTGGAATCCTTGGGGCAAGCCACCCAGGGACCATGGATCGAACCTGATGAATAAGCACAGCTAAATTCCAGGTAGCCCATCTGCTGCCCTTTTAGACACTTGGCACCATTTTCAAAATTGCAACTACGCAGTACAATAGCCTCTGAGTTAGAATCGGAGGAGCTTAAGTTCGGGAACTGAACTGAATTGCATATTATCTGCTAAACACTGTACTATCTGTTAAACTCTGTATTCTCCTGTGATTGATTGTGGTGCTGTTTAAAATTAATGCAGAGGTTCCCAACTGCTGCCTTGACTGAGGTGCCATTTAAAATTATGCAGAGGTTCCAAACTGCTGCTAAATAAACTAATTAAGAACTAGCTCTCCCCTTTCTCCAGCTGGAAGATTTTCATCCACCCCCCCACCCCCCAGTCTTTATTAAATAGCCAACAAACTCTTTTTTGGCACACCCCTCTTAACACTGCCAGCCATAGAAACATAGAATTTGATGGCAGATAAGGACCGCTTGGCCCACCTAGTCTGCCCATTTCCCCTACCTAACAGATAAGCTGCAGATCCTAGTTAACTAACAGCCTACTTCCTCCTACCACCACTAGAATTGCCTTATGTCTGTCCCATGCATTTTTGAGTTCCCCCACTGCTTTTGACTCTATGACCTCCTCAGGAAGTCTGTCTTCAATGCATGGGGTAGCTCTGCTTAAAGGGCTAGCAGTCTTTCTACTGTGCTTCCAAATGTGTTGCAATGGCAACACAGTGTTCTATCAATGGCAATACCTGGGTATGCCTAAAATTGTGCAATGGTACTACCCAGTGGTAGTCTGGTAGTACAGTGGTGTCAACCCAGTCAGTTTTCTGGCCTCAGTGGTAGTGGCATGGCACAGTGGCATCCCTATGGCAATTACGGCAGGTTGCCTGAACTGGTACGTGGTAATGGTACCACAGTGGTATTACATAATTTTAAGTCCACCTTCATGTGGGACTCTATATTGCCCTAGAACTGCCCTATGATAATGCAATGGTAGTATGAAACTGTTTTCTGTATACCACCAAGACATATTTGGTACCACTGTGGTATCAGAATTTTGTAATGTCACCACAAGGGTGTTATGTTAGAGGAGCAGATTGGTGCACATATAAATCCCAAGCTTATTTGGTATCACTGTGGTATCAGTGCATCTAGGAATGTGATACCACTGTGGTACCAGCATGGTACACATCAAAATCAAACAAAGTTTGAATGAAATACAAAATGAAACATAAGGTACAGTACACTGATAAATGCATTATGAGCTGCACGGTATATGTAGATCACAATAACAACCCTCAGTTAAGTTCCCAAATTGAATGGGATATCACTGCTTCATTGAAATCCATTAAAATTCCATTAAATTCTATTAATCTTCTATTTTCTTCATGCAAACCCCTCTTTTCACCATTACATTTTGTATCACCCTTTTTAATGGCCAATTTTTATTCCCACTACATTTCTATTAATTGTTGATGTTTCATGGGTGCAAACCATTAATTTACTCACCCATGCCATAAATTAACCACTACAGATATCCATTAAGTATTTAATATGTGAAGTGCATCCCTTAAATTTTGTATCAGGTTATTTTAATGGCATAATAACCACTGAAACTAAGCAATGAGCTTTTCATTGCCATGAAAATGATGGTTATGTAGTGCCAATAAATCAATTGCCATTAAAATTGTTTAAATGAGCTTTTTATTACCATGAAAATAACGGTCATCTTGTGGCAATACATTAACGGCCATTAAGAATAGTTTCATTTATTATCTGTACTACTTTTCCCTAAGAACTATGGGTCCGCTCTGACTCCTGTGTAACCTTTTGTTTTACAGGTACTCCCCATCCACTCTTCAGAATCAGCATCTCCAAAGAGGTTCCCTCACCTGGACCATAAAGTACCCATGACTTAGTTACATGATTGGGGATGGGAAGTTTGAGCCATAATTGAATCTGCATCCATTACAATGGGAGTCCAGATGGTTGTTGCCATGATGCTATATTGTAATGAGTGACAGTTAAGAGGTATGGGATCAGTCTGTCCAGATCTGATCCCCTATAGTACCCCCTCCCTGTAAGCTAGACCCCCACAGCTGAAGACTAACTTTTTGCTGCAGCACCTTGGCAACACCATTTACGGTGAGGGACATGGCAATGCTGAGGGATAAAATGAGGGACATGTCACTCAGGGACTGCTGAGTGGTATGGGACAGTCCCTTTCTCATGTGTGGCCACTCTGCACTGTGATGCTAGAGATTTTACAGACTGTCATAGGGGTTGAAACTAACTTTTCTAGCTTCTAGCCATTAGGGCTAGTGATTAGAAAAATCCACTGACCCAACAGGAGTTTCACTAGCCCAGCATAAAATGACCAGAAAAATCGCCATTGAAATGAATGGTCCCATCAAAATGTATAGGCCCGTTCATTTCAATTGCATTTTGTTCTGAATATTTGCATAGCAACAGTAAACAGTCCTGGCTCAGACTAGATACCAGGCCAAAAGGAAAGGAAATCAGTGTGGGATGTGACTTCCTGCCTGAAGCTCATGAAGAGGACCATTACTTTAGTACAAGGATGAGGAAGGAGCAGTCATCAAAATGAGGGGAGCTGTGACAGCCTCTTGTTTTAGAGGTAGTTTAATTTGTGAGTATGTTTTAATGGGCAGCAAAGGCAGGTGTGTTATATCCCCAAATATTGGGTCACCAGGAACCTCTGTTGATGCTAACAAGCCCCAGTAAGGAAACCCAGGTGCCCCTATAGTTTAGGTTGCGAGGGGGGGTGAACATAATGGCCAGAACCATATAAAAATAAAGTGCTTGTCTGCAGTTAAAACATTTTTTTCTTCTTATTGCAGCCTGCTCAGTAAAGGCGGCACCAGCCAGTGTCACATCTAAGGTCCAGCTTGCACTGGACAGCTGGTTGTTATGGATTCAACATCCTGGATGCCATGAAGGATACTGAGAGTGGCCAGTAATGGCCATTAGGGGAGTTTGAATTGACTGTGAAGGAGTACAGTCAGGGGAGTTCAGGTGCTCTGAAGAAAAACAAAAACATGAAGAAAGTGCAGCAGAATAAAGAGAGGACACAAGGAAGTAAGTTCAGAACAAAAGGTAGTACCTGCAGTCCTCCTCTCACCTCTATGTCAATCTCAGTGGTCCCAGCAGTGTCAGTGGTCCAATAGTTGTGGCAGTCCCAAGGATCAGCAGTTGGCAGCTGCATTGTGGGTTCTGTTTAGTCCCATTTCTGTTTTTTTTTTTCATTTTTGTAAAGAAAAAGTAAATGCCAGTTCCATGGCAGTGGTGCCCACAAACAGGAAAGCATCATTAGATGAACGAGCATCAGGAGGAGCCAGCTACCCATCAGGGAAAGACCTCCCACCTGCCTGTAGCCATCAGGGCATTGAGCATGCACTTAACCCACCTCCTGTCTCAACTTCTCCCGAGTTTGGGGTGGTGAGTCGGTGACAGTGTCATAAAGCAGGCACTGTACGTCTGAACTAATACTGAAATAAAAAAAAGATGTTTCTTTTCACACAGTGAGCACAATAAAGGATGGCAGTGGATGTTAGTGTGGTCAGGGTAAGGCCCTGGAGCAAGGAACTGCCAAGGGTAGATCTATTCAAATGTATTTAAAATTGGCCCAGGAAGGGAGCATACAGTGAGATGGTGGCCTTATTCAAAATTACCTAAATTTATTTAACTTGCGCTCCTAAATGGAGCACATGGGTGGGCAGCATTCAAATGAAGTAGTTATCGGAGGCAGAGCAGAGGGCAGGCAGGCCCTGAATTAGATAGTGAACAGGGTGCTAAGGAGTAAGGTTAGGGTAAAGCCCTAGTTATTGCCAAGCTAGCCAGTTGGGCTAGTTAATAACTGCTTGCTGTCACAAAGGTTTTTTTTATTCAGAAGTAAGCACCGGCGAGCTAGTTGTGGGAAGTAAGTCCCAGATTATAAAGTCAGAGTGCCCCAGGGTGAAACAGGTGACTATAGTAGCCAGGTTGCCTCCAGTAGTGAGGCTAGTGCTATAGAGGTCTCTAGATATGTTAATCAGGTCACTAGTCCTTTGCTGGGGCTGTAATTTAGCAGTCAATCAGTTTAGCATTCAGTTTAGTACAGTCATTCTGAGCAGATTCTAATGTTAAATACTGCTAACCATGTTTACTGTTATTAATAGTCATTAGAAATCAGAAGCAGTATAAAGATTCCACAGAATAACCCATAGAGAACTGCAGTCACCAGTGCTTTTTGAGTGCTCGGTGTTGAACACGTAAACTAATCCAACGCTCAACAAAAGTTCAAATTGTGCAGTTGAATGCTTTTTGAGAATTTAATTTAATAACTGAGTACTGGTTCGGGATTTTAGTTTCAGAATATGTTATATAAAGATGCATTTCAGCACAGATTGAGATCTTAAACTTTCAGAAAGCACTCAATAAAAACTCAACTTGCCAGATTACAGGCTCATATAGTCCCCATCCTCCAGCAATTGCAGTTCTATATTGATTCCACTCAGCCTTGGCTCTTAGTACCTGAAGACCCACCAAGCCAGCCATGGAATCTGGTTTGCTCCACCCCCAGCTGCAGGCTCCCAGACCCATCCCCAAGCCCATGCCTGGACTCCGCACACTGCCCACTACACATGGTGTCAGTGTGATCACTTCTGGCTCTAACAGTTACAAGAAGTTGGCCCATCATTCATCAATGTTCATCAAATGCAAAAGGAAACTGCTGTGTTGCAGGACAGTAATTACCTTTACTGAATTCATTGTACAGCATCACACACTCTCACAGCTCATTTCACAGATGCCCTATGCATTTTTTCAAGGTGTGATGTTGAGAATGCAAAACCCTCTATTTATAGTGCTTAATGGTAAGACATATAAAGGGGCAATCAATTTCCCATCAAGATGCTTATTTACAGTAGATGTGTGTGTGTGTGTGTGTGTGTGTGTGTGTATTTATTCATGGCAAAAAACTCCATTTAATGCATCAGTTAGGGTAGCTCCACAGTGACAAAAGTGAGGAAATTTGGTGTTAGGGTTGCCACTCCTTGCACCCCAAGCCCACCACGTCCTCACCAACAAGCACTGAGGTGTGCGTTGGGATCATTGTTCCTAACTCTCACCCCATCCCATGTATAAACAAGCTGAGGTGCTGCAGAACAGGAGAACGGGGTGAGAGTTAGGACTGATGACCCCAACGCACACCCTGATACCTGTTGGTGGAGATAGGTTGGGCTTGGGGTTCAAGGACTGGCAACCCTAGCACCAAATTTCCTCACTTTTGTCACTGTGGAACAACTCTAACTGATGCATTAAACTGATTTTTTTGTCATGAATTTCCCTTCTTTTTGAGAATGAGTGCTATAAATAGTGAATGGAATGTGCTGGTGGGAGTGCGGGGCCCTCCCACCATGTGATTTTTTTTTTGTCACATAGTAATGCTAATGGTAACGCAGACGTAAGCGCAAACAGTAATGCATATGGTGATGCAAATGTAAATGGTAAGAGAAACACAAGTGCAAACATTAATGAAAACAGAAATGGTAACACAAATGACAACAGCAACAGAAACACAAATGTTAATGAAAACAGTAACATAAATGATAACGCCAACGGAAATGCAAACGGAATCGGTAAGAAAAATGCAAACGGTAACAGAAATGCAAATAGTTAAGGCAATGATACCACAGAAGGAAACAGTAACATAATTGACAATGGAAATGCAATCGTAAATGCAAACGCTAATGGCAACAGAAACACAAATGGTGACAAAGGCGCAAACAGTAATGGTAACGCAATCAGAAATGCAAACAGTTACAGTAACAGTGATGATGACACCAGTGGCTCAGTAGGTAGCACACTCACCTCTGAGGCTGGGAGATCAGAAAGCTGTGGGTTCAGTTCCCACATATGGCACTTGGATTAATATCCCAGTACTGACACTGTAGTGCAGCATGAGATGGGTGCTGCACTTCTGAGGTGCCATCTTTCAGATGAGACATTAAACCGAGGTCCCATCTGCCTGGAATGGTGGTAGTTCAGGTGGATGTTAAAGATCCCATGGCACTTATCAAGAAGAGTAGGGGAATTTTATATTAGAAGACAGACAATACATCATAAAGGAAAAATCACATACAGCAATCCAGAAATATAAAAAAAGAGCAAAAAAAAAAAAAAAAACAGATAAGTCATTTATACAAACATCATTGAGGCTAAATAATAAAATCCAACTCTACCATGATCTGTTATATGGTAGAAAATAAAAAAAATAAAGCACAAAAATAAATCAAGAAATCCATACAATATGTTTCCAAAAACTGAGAAATACTTGACTATCTAGAACATTATGCTCCAAAATATTTTGTCTAACTAGAGCATATTCAATTCGTTTTAGTACAACAGTATTAGGAAGTACAGTATGTTGTAAAGAAAACTGACATATGGCTTGCCATAAATAATATTTAATACAGGCAAATACTAAAGTAAGTGTACTTGAATGGTACCTCCCTAAAAAAACAGAGTAGGCCCCTAAAATAAGACCCTGGTATGAGATGTGGTGTGCAATGCCCCATTGCCACCACAAGGCCAAATCTGACCAAAATGTTACAGTATGAGGACAAAAAAGAAACAAATGTTCCTGAGTTTCTACCTGACCAGTACATTCAGGCCAAATGCATTGCAGGGATTTATTTAACTCTAAAAATTGATTAGCGTTTTGCTCATAAAAGTGCTAAAACTTTGTGAAAATGCATAGCTCTTGCCTCACAGTGTTTAACAAACACAGCACTTCTAGAAAATTTATATAAATACTTTCTATACAGTTAGTATAGTCCCAAGAAAAAAACTGCTAATCAATTATTTAAAACCCTGCATTGTCTATCAGCAATAGGTTTATGCTTCAAGTTACCCCGGACTCCCAATTTACCATGGCAGCTGAGCCATTGAATATCCCACATTTGAGGTGGCACCCTGTTATCCATCAAAAGGCGTAATGCCTGAGGAATCTTAGTAGGGACACAGAGAGGGAAATCTACTTGAACAAAGAAAACATTACCCATAATTTCAGCATAAAAATGTTTCCAGGAAACATCATGTCATTGTGCTTTACCCAATTTCCATTCCCTGAGTTTCTGAACTGCTGAGTCAGCATAAGACGGTGCAGCACATTTAGCATTTCGTTTTGGTATATCCCCACCCTCCTATTGGGTCAGAAATGGATAAAATAAAAGCTGGGTCCATGCTGACCATGGATGGTCCTCAGGCAGGGTTTTTACCTGAAATGAAGATATCATAAAGAAAGAGTTAAAAAAGACTAAAGGATTAATCATTCCCAGTCTCCCTTGAGAGACCTTTAAATATGTAAAAGCATGTTTAATAGGATTTAACCTGCTGCCCCACACCTTCTGGAAGAAACAGCTATACAGTCTAGTTTCCAGGGAGATCGGGACTGGAAAAACTGAGCAGACATGTAAAAACACTGGTAATAAAAATATCTTTATTACCAGCACACTTTTCTTTTTTGAAAAACCCCAAGCTTTCCATTGCTGTACCTTGTGCTCTCCAACAGCTAGGTACCTTTCCCAGTTCAAAAGTGCCAGGTCCCCACTCCCAAAATGGAGACCTAAAATTCTGAGGGAATCGGTAACCGATATGCCTCCAATATTATGAACTGTTGGGGTCCTGCCTACTGTCATGCACTCACATTTATCATAATTTAGCATAGTGCCATTTAACTCTGAGAAATGTTCAATTACCCATAGTGCCTCCAACCCCAATTGTACATCTGCCACCAATAAACACATATCATCTGCATAAGCTGAGGATTTTTGGGCCGGCATGATTACAGATGGAGTCAAACCCTGAATAAATCTATTATTTTCAATTTCTAACACAAAGGAGTATAACAGTGGGCTAATGGGACATCCTTGTCTAACCCTCTGTGTTAATTCAATCTCTTTTCCCAAAAGATTATTTATTAAGGGACAGGAACGCGACTGAAAGTATAAAGTGCCAATATAGTTAACAAAGGGTCTAGGGATACCATACAGTACGTCTCTAAGACTTGAAACAGAAAAGAGTGAGAAACTTTATCAAAAGCTTTCAACTGATCTAGAGCTAAAATAAAACCTGATAATTTGTCTTGAGCTCCAAATGCATAGGCGTCTTTGATCAATTTTAAATTTTGCTGAATAGAGCGATGGGGAATAGAACACGTTTGTGCCAGGTGGAGTACCCCTTGTGCTATGATTTGTAGCCTCTTACAGAGAAGAGAAGATAAAATCTTGTAATCTGTGTTTAGTAGGCTGATCGGCCTCCAATTACCCAAATTCGTAACATCCCCTTTTTTATGTATAAAAGTTAGAATTGCTAGATTAAATTTTGTATCTACTAAACCAAATTATAAAATATCATTATAAACCTCAGCTAAAATTATACTCATGTTGTCTTTAAAGGTTTAATAAAATTTGTTTGTAAGCCCATCTGCCCCTGGCGAAACCCCGGTTCGAAGTGTGTTGATGACTGCTAGGACTTCTGAGGGGGAAATAGGTTCTTGCAGTGTATCGGCTACCGACTGTGATATTTGGGGAACTGGGAAATGAAGGACGTCTTCCCATAAAGCCGTTGGAGTAAACTTAGTACTAAAAACTGAGGATAAATGTTGTTCTACAATCTCTAATATCTCTGCTACAGATGTCTTTATCTGTCCTTTTGAATTTCTGAGACCAGTCATAAGTCTTCTATCCAGTTTTTGTTTACATGTGACATATGGATCTGTAAAAGGTTTTTGTTGAGTACCAAATTTCAGCTCTGCATACATGGACACTGCCCTCTCATATTGGTACTGTTTCATTTTTTTTTTCTGTATAACCCCTAAATGTGTTTGTACCTCCAGGGTCGTTACCCGAGGACTAGATAGTAATTTATAATACTGATTCCTATAGTATACATATTGTAAATAGTCAGATGTACCTTTTCTTCTACCATAGGAAATAAAAAAATCCTTAATGGCCAGTTTGGTATCCATCCGCCATTTCCCCAGCATCCAACAGAAAAACCTCGACCGCAGAGGGTAGTTAGTCCAGGAGGTTGGCAGGTGGTTAGGAGGAGCAAATCAGGTGCCCCATCACTCTCTGCTCTCCAACACATTACCTCCAAAACCATATAAACACTACAAACAGGTATCTGCCTCTATCTCTGAAATCAAATAAAGAGGCAGAAGACACTGCAGAGCAGGACACTGCAGCACAGGAGCTAGCACAACAATACTCACCCAAATCAGGAACCAAAACTAAACAAGCACAAAGGAAATCCAAAAAACTTCTGATCATAGGAGACTCCATGATTCGGGGAGTTGATACCCATCTCCAGCCAGGGGTGATGGTCAGATGTCTCCCAGGTACATCAGCATGGAGAGACACTGACCGCATTGCTAAAATTGTTCACAAAGCAGGAGAAAACATTGCTGTCCTAGTACACATAGGGACTAATGATCTCGCCAGCCGGTCAGTTGTGGAGACCAAGGAACACCTGACTAGGCTGGGTAACAAACTATCATCTATTTCGTCTGGCATCTCCTTCTCTGAGATCCTGCCAGTCTGGGAGAAGGAGCAGATGGACGGAAGGTCAGAGAAGGGAGATAGGGAGCTAAACAGTGGCTCAAGGACTGGTGCCAGGAAAAGGACACAGATTTGTAGGGAACTGGCAACAGTTCTGGGAGCGAAAGTTCTTTAAATTTGATGGACTGCATCTGACTAAAGAGGAGTCAGTGCATTGGGGCAGAAGTTTGACGTCTTTGCAGAATATTTAAACTAGCAAATGGGGAGAGGGTGCAGCACCTCATACCGAATGGGAAGAACACCCTCCCCTCAGCTAGTGGTCAAACAGGAATTCAGTGTGTGTTTGCCGCTCATTTGCATCACCAGGTAAGAAAAAAGGTTTGTCTCCCCATACGATGCACAGGGGTAATGCCAAACTTCACCCAACAACTAACACACCAAAATCTGGCCAATGGAAAATCATGTACACAAATGCTCACAGCCTGGGAAATAAGATCCCAGACCTGCAGGCAATAATGTCAGAGGATAAACTGGACATAGTAGCAATTAGTGAGACGTGGTTTACCAGTAACCACACTTGGGAGACTTCAGTACCTGGCTATGTATTGTTCAGAAGAGACCGAGGTGCAAAAAGAGGAGGGTGGCCCTGTATGTTAATGAAAATATCAAAGCTACAGAAATTCAGAATACACATAAGGAGCCAGAAGAACTGTGGGTCACCCTGGAAACAGGAAATGGGACAGCCATAAAACTGGGTTGTCTACAGGCCCCCGACCAGAGGGAGGACATAGACACATTACTGTTAGAAGATATACAAAACATGACAGCTAAAGGGAGGTTCTGATAATGGGAGACTTCAACATGCCAGATACAGATTGGTCAATACCAGCAGGAACATCTGCCAGAACTAGACTCATAGTGGATTCCTGCAGGGGGGGCCTCAAACAACTGGTACAGCAACCCACAAGAGACAGGGCTATCCTAGATCTAGTACTGACTAACAAAGAAGGGATCACAGATCTCCAGGTAGAAGGTCACCTGGGGCGGTGACCATCACATGGTATGGTTCAATTTGGCTACTACATCTAAATCATCCCATTCCAAAGCAAAATATGGGACTTCAGAGGAGCTGACTTTGATAAGATGGCCAACAGAGTTAAGCTAGCCCTGGCAAAAAGAAACACAGGTGAGGAGGTACAGGCAAAGTGGGCAAGCATTAAGGATACAATACTTGAAGCAACATCCCATTGTGTTAGACAGAAAAGGAAGTGCAAAAGAAGAAGGAAACCACTTTGGTTCTCAAATACAGTAGCAGAAAAGGTCAGAGCCAAAAGGCTGGCCTTCAGAAAATATAAGGGAACACAGCGGGATGAAGATAGGGAGGCATACCAAACTGCCCCAAGGGAAGCAGGTAAGGCAGTAAGGCAGGCAAAGTCCCAAACTGAGGAAACACTAGCACGAACAGTAAAAGAAGGTGACAAGACTTTCTATAGATACATTAGTGAAAGGAGAAAGTCCAGAGGGGGTATTGCTAAGCTTAATGGAGAAAAGGAGCATGTGAGGAGGAGGACCCTGTAAAGGCATCTATCCTAAATAGATACTTTTGCTCAGTATTTACTGAAGAGAAGGTAGGCAGGGCCCACAGCTCAGCATCATGGACACAGGGGAGGGAGGTGAGCACTACTCCCTTCACAAAAGAAAGGTCCTACAAGAGCTTAGCTAAGCTCAGGTGGATAAGGCAATGGGACCTGATGGCATACATCCCAGGGTACTTAAGGAGCTAAAGGAGGAACTAGCAGAGCCGTTAGCAGAATTGTTTAGTGAGTCTCTGAGCACAGGAGAGGTCCCAGAAGACTGGAGAAGGGCTCATGTGATCCCACTCCACAAGAGTGGTAGCAGGGAGGAGGCGGGAACTACAGACCGGTCAGTCTTACCTCAGTAGTGGGCAAGATTATGGAGGCACTCCTTAAGGAAAGGATAGTGCAACACCTGGAATCCATAGGGCACAGGATCCAAGACAGCATGGGTTTACAAAGGAAGGTCCTGTCAAACTAATCTCATAGATTTCTTTGACTGGGTAACCAGAGTGGTGGACCAAGGGGAGCAGTTGATGTCGCCTACCTTGACTTGCCAGGCAAAGCTTTTGACACTGTTCCACATAGAAGATTGATAAATAAGCTGGGTAGGCTCGGGGTGGGTCAGAAGTTGGTCAACTGGGTGGCAAACTGGTTGACTGGCAGAAAACAGAGAGTGGTGGTAAATGGTATACAGTCAGAAGAGATGATGCAAGTGGGTACCCAGGGATCAGTCCTGGGCCAGTCCTATTCAACATCTTCATTAGTGACCTCCCAGATGGACTAGAGGGTAAGGCTTGTCTGTTTGCAGATGACACCAAGATCTGCAACAGAGTAGATGATCCAGATGGGGTGGGCAGAATGAGAAGAGATCTGGATAAACTAGCAGAATGGTCAGAAGAGTGGCAACTGGGATTTAATGCAAAGAAGTGCAAAATCACATAGGGAAGAGAAACCTGAAGCCACTTATAGGCTGGAGGGAGTTGCTAGCAGTCACAAAGGAAGAAAGAGACTTGGGCATCATCATCACTGATGACCTAAAATCATCAAGCAGACCTCTAAAGCAGTAGGTAAGGCTAGGGGGTGTTAGGGTGTATTAGTAGGGTATCACAAGTCGAAGAGGGAGGTAATAATCCCTCTGTACAAGACATTGGTTAGGCCCCATCTGGAGTACTGCGCAGTATTGGAGGCCACACCTTCACAAGGACATTAACCAAATTGAGGCAGTCCAGAGAAGGGCAACCAAAATGGTGCAGGGACTGCATCAGAAGACATATGAGGACAGATTAACGGAGCTCAATATGTATACCCTTGAGCAAAGGAGGGAGAGGGTGATATGATCGAGACATTTAAACACCTTAAGGGCATAAACAAGGTGAAAGAGTCTAACATGTTTAAATATAAGAAAATAGCAGGACAAGAGGACACAGCATGAGATTAGAGGGAGGCCGATTAAGGGGAATGTGAGAAATTCTTTTCACAGAAAGGGTGGTAGATGCATGGAATGGCTTACCACAAGAAGTGGTGGCTATGAATACAGTGCAGGGCTTCAAACAGGCATGGATAGGCATAGGGAGCAATACAAATGACTATGAATAGATAGGTCACTGACAGAGCAAAGTCCGATGGCACATTTATAAGGTAGAAAAAGAAATGGGCAGACTGGATGGGCCTTGCGGTCCTTATCTGCCGTCAACTTCTATGTTTCTATGTTTCTATGTTTCATCCACCAGGAAACCCAGTCATCATAAAAATCTGCTACAGATTTTCGAGAAATAAGACGAGAACGAAGTTGAGATAGAAAAGGAACATCATCCAATAGCCGTGAATTTAATTTCCATTGTCTACTAATAGCAGGGAAACTTGTAGGAATCTGATGAAGCCCCAAAATACAATAGAGAAAATTGTGATCTGAAAAAACACAATGTTGTACAGAACAACGTTCGGGTATTAAATGTTTGGAAATAAAAACATAGTCTATCCTAGTTTGAAAGGAAGCCCTTCGATAAGTAAAACCAGCTGTTGCATGGAGCCCCCTATAGGCGTCCCTCATATTTGTCACTGCCACTGTTTTGAGAGAGTGTATGTGAGTCACAATAAGTTTTCTGCTGCACATTATTTTTTATACGGATATCAAGACTGCAGTTCATGTCACCTCCCCAAACCACATGCTTGAAAGTGAAGAGATAAGGTTTGATCTGTTAAAATAAATCAGTCCTCACAGTTTTCACTTGGGGTGCATAGGTATTAATTAGTCTGAGGGAAAAACCTTGATAATAACAATCAATAAGCAAAGCTCTACCTGGCAAAATGTCTAACAGCCATGTTACTTGCACTGAGGAGTGAGAAAAAAGAATTTCTACCCCATCTGCTGTATCTGGGCCAAAAGACCAAAAAGAGCTCCCCCCCCCACCAGACTTTTTTGACTTGAGCAACCACAGCCAAGGAGGATAAGTGTGTTTCCTGCACAAAGATGATAGCAGCCTGTAAATCCTGGCACTGCCTAAAACAAATTAAAGTCTCTTGTACTTTTTTATACTACAGTAGTTAATAGATATCATCTTTAAGTAGGCCGTAGAAATTTAAATGCTGAAATTCAAGGTTTATCTTTTACCAATTATTTTACCAGGTGAGACACACTAAGCTGAAAGCTTGTTTGCAGGTGCAACCTGGGAGCACAAGGAAGTTAAGTGACTTGCTCAGGGTCACACAGTATGCACCTAGGGGGCTGTGGGATTTAAACCCAGGTCTCCAGATTTAATCTTGTTTTCGATTTTTCCCTTTTTTTTCAATTCTAAAAGGTCCTTTCCACCATCATCTTCTACCTCCATCTCTGAGCCTGCATCTGGTTAGGTTGTATCTGGACCTGAATCCCCATCCATTTCTACTGATACTTGCAAGGAATTTTTAGTAGGGCAAGCCCCTACCACCCATTTATGGTGACTACTTGCCCAAGTAATCCTCCTGGGGGTTTGAAAGTCAGAATCTTGAGAAGCCATAGCCAGCAGGCCCTTGGGGGGGGGGGCATAAGGCTGCAAGGATGGATCCCCCACTAGGGGGAGGATCCTCAGAGGAAACCAGTGCCTGGTCCTGACTAGAGGGTCCTGGTTGCCCAGGTTCCTCAGGTGAAGGTTGCGGCCAACCAGAAGACAGATCCTGGGCTATATCCCCTCCAGGCTGGCCTGTAGAATCTGTGTCCATGTGCGAGGGAGCAAAAGTCTGAGGCCTGTATCTGCCCTGAGCCTGGTTTATTAAATCCTCCTTATTTGAGCCTCCCTTCCTATTCTGGCCTGCCCACGGGCATTGGTAATAGGCATGACCTGCTTCATCACATAAGTTACATTTAAAAACATTCCGACAGACTTCACTATCATGATCTAGTTTCCCACAAAGTGCGCATTTAACCTTATCACATGCACTACTTAAATGGCGTTTACTACCACAATGATAGCAGGTTTTAGGCTGACCAGGATAGAAACAAACCTCCCTGTCTTTCCCCAAAAAGAAGCTATTAGGGACATGCATAACCTCATTATTTGTAATATGCAATTTAACTTTAAAATGCCAGTCCAGATCCCTTCTCTAGCCATTATGGGTTCAGGGGGCTCAAAACTGTACATTTATTTTCCAACCAGTATTGGATATCCCCCACATTCACCCCCTCATTCCTAAACATTATATTAATAGTTCTGAATAATGGTTTAGTAATTGGTATTGCCCAAAATGGTAGCCATAAAGGCAACGATTTACAAGACCCATATTTTTGCCAAAATCTATCTAAAACAGAAAAATTTTTAAAACTAACATAGAACGTATCTTCCCCCCAAATATTAATTAAGGCATATATATCAGTAGCCAGAAAATGCATTGAGTCCATTAATAACTTTCTGGTAACGTATGCCCTGTCTGGGTGTTCAGGTAACCCTCCTCGATACCTGAGCCGAACAGCATTTCTTCTAGGAGCCTGCTCCAACTTGTTGTTTTTAAACAAGTCTGAGAAAAGTGGGCCCCTTCTAGAATTTTGACGCCTAGGTGACTGTAGAGGAGATTGCTGTCTCTGACCCTCTGTTGGGGGGGGGGGCAGTCTCTGTTACATTCTCCAGACCTACTGTATCAGTGTTGGCAAGAAAAGACAGAGTCTGACCTGAAGTGGAAGTATTGCCTTGATCCTGTAAACATGGCTGTGATGCCCCCGTTCCTATAGGTGAAAAAGTAAGCCAATTTGGGTCTGGGACCCACCGTCCATCCAGCTGCCGTAACCATCCTGATTGAGACAAGGCAGACTCCGTGGTCCATTCTGCAGCCTTGTCTTCAGCTGACCACCTATCACTAAAATCCCTCACAGCCTCTGACCATGCTGACACTTCCACATTCCCCGTGTCAGCTGTGGTAATGACGGCTTGCACGTCAGCCGACTCGTCATGCTCCATCCCTGCTGGTGCTGTACTACCGGTAGCCTCAGACAATATTTGAGCCGAATCCTCCATAATGCCAGCCATCTCCATCTCCGGTTCCATATGCAAGGACTCAGACATTAACATAGACAAAAAATGCCTTCTGACTGCATGCTCAGTCGCCTGCAGACCTCCAGAAATCTCCGGTTCCGACAATGCTGTACCAGGCATAGCCTGATTCTCAGAAACAACCAAAGCCTCCTGCAGATCTTCAGCCTGCATGTCCTACTCCTGCTCTCTCCATACACTGTCTGCCGTTACAGCTGTACGACAAACACCCTCTGCTGCCCCCAACAGAGTAGGGGAATTTCCCTGGTGTCCTGTCCAAATTTCCCTCATTCACTAAAAATACCACCAAGAGTTTTATCTGGTTCAAGGTCAGCTGGCATTCATCTGTATCCCCCTCCCCCGGGTCATGCCTGAAAATAGGCAGGATTTGTCTAGTGCACTTAACTGGTCAACAAAAATGAAATAAATAAATAAAGCGAACAGTAATGCAAACAGAAAGGCAAATGCAAACATGTACGGAAACGCAAATGGTAATACGCACGTTCATGGTACCACAATTGGAAATGCAAATGGTAATGGTAACAGCAACAATGATGCCAAAGGAAGCAGAAATGCAAATGGAAGAGTGTACACAAACGCAAATGGTAACAGTAATGCAAACACAAGCACAAACGCTAATGCACATGGTGATGCAAACGTTAATGATAACTCATATGGTAACAGAAATGCAGATAGTATTGGAAACAGAAATGCAAATGCAAGTGAGTATGGAAATGCAAACCATATAATGCATGGTCACTGTAACGCAATTGGAAATGCAAATGGTAACTGTAACAGTAATGATGACGCCAAAGGAAAGACAAATGCAAATGGAAGCACGTACACAAATGCAAATGATAATGCACACAGTGATGCAACATGAAACACACACAGAAACAGTAGTGGAAATGCAAATGGCAACAGTAACGCAAATGCAAGCACAAACAAAAACGCAAATCGAAATGCACACAGTGGCGTACACAGGAATGCTAACACAAATAGGTACAGAAATGCAAGTGGAAATGCTAACTGTAACAGTAACAGAAGTGCACACCCTGTTTTTACCCAACAGCTGCATAGATAAACACAGTGAGTACAAAGAATGTATGCATAATAACGGGCCTCGGAGCAGAAAATAGGCTTTTGGAATACTAAATTACTTATATCTCAGGAACTGTATGATGTAGAAAAAAAATTACAATTTCATATAAATTATGGCTTCTCTGGCTATTTTTGCACTTAGCCCCAATGAAAAGCCTGTATCTCGAAGTGTTTCTGAGATACGGGCCCCGAAAGGCACGGTGAGCGCCGTAATGTTAGTCTATGGGAAAAGTGTCAACTTTGGAGTACCGTAACTTTGCATCCCAGTAATATTTTGTTACCAAACTACCAAAAGTCATATCTGTGGGATGTTGGCTTTCTTCCCCTCCAAATTACAGCCCCAAAAAACAAACCATTCTTTTGCAGCAGGATGGCAAAGCATTCCTGTTATTTTGGGCATAGTGTCACAAAGTAGTGTCATAAAAAAAGTCACAAAAGTGTGGCAGGTGCAACACAGCTTTGCGACACTACAGTTTACAAAAATTTCAAAAACATATTTCAGGTGGTTTTAACCCCCCTCCCCCCAAATAAAAAGGCATGGTTAGCATCCTCTGGGCTTGACTAGGTAAACACAAAAAGAATTGTGTCCCTAGAAGGTCCCAAATTTAAATATCAAGTATCTCTGTGACCACTATCTGAAAACAAAATTGCTGACTCACGACACTACGAGGGTCATTTGTGACACTAAAAACTCCATTTGTGACACTGTCAAACTGTTTGTTAACTTTTCCCTTTGACTATAATGGCAAACTTGGTTTTTGAAACATTTTTGAACCATTTAATATTGTTTCATGAAATCTTTGAAAGGCACATCGGAGACCCCCGGATGCATGTTCCCTGAAGGTTTCGGACCGGTTGCGTAAACTGTAGGCATGAACACAGAATGTTCAAAAAAGCGTGAATGCACTATGGAATGTCGCTTTGTAACTCTGCAACCATATAGATGACCGGTACGAAACTTGGCAGATCCCGAGATCTATGGTACCGCTCCATGCCTGCCAAATTTCTGGCAAATATGTCATATGGTGGCATAGTTATTATGCTGCAAAATGTCACACTTTAACCTTAAATGGGGTACTCAATTTTTACTATAGTGGCACTATTGTGCCACTATAATATATCTATATATCTCTCTCTATATATATAGATATATAGATAAATATATATATATATATATATATATATATATACATAGACACATAGACAGTGTCGGCAGATAAGGGCCTATGGCCCACCCGTCTGCCCATTTAAGTTTGTAAGTTCAGTTTATGTTTCCAGGAAGTCTGTTGCCCCTTACCCCTGATCTCCAGAATTCCTTTATGTCTATCCCATGCATTCTTAAATCCTGTGATTGTTTCAGCCCCCACCACTTCCTCTGGCAGGGTGTTCCACTTGTCCACCACCCATTCTGTGAAGAAATTCTTCCTCATGTTTCCTCTGAATCATCCTCCCTCCAACTTCATCCCATGCCCTCTAGTCCTGGAACATCTTTTTCACTTAAAAATAGTGCATTCCTGCACCCTGTTCCTCCCTGTAAGATACTTGTATGTCTCTATCATATCCCCTCTCTCCCTCCTCTCCTCCAGGGAGTACATGTTCAGTGCCTTCAACCTGTCCTCATAGGACTTGTGATGCAATCCATGCACCATCTTTGTTGCCCTCCTCTGAACCTTCTCTACCCTGTCTATGTCCTTACGTAGGTAAGGTCTCCAGAACTGCACAGTGTACTCCAGGTGCGGCCTCACTAGAGTCTTGTATAGTGGAATTATGACCTCCCTTTTCCTGCTGGTGATGCCCCTGCCTATGCATCCCAGCATCCTATTTGCTTTACCTGCTGCCTTGTCACACTGTTTCCCTGCCTTGAGGTCATCAGAGATGATAACTCCAAGATCCCTTTCCTGCTTGGTGCATGCTATATCCTCACCCCCCAACTGATATATTGTGCCAGGGGTTTTTGTGCCCCATATGCATTATCTTGCACTTCCTTGCATTGAATTTCAACTGCCAAACCCCTGACCATTCTTCAAGTTTCTGCAGGTCCCTTCTCATTCTGTCTACACCCTCTGGTGTGTCTACTCTGTTACAGAGCTTTGTGTCATCAGTGAACAGTGAAATTCTGCCTTCTAGGTCCTGTGCAATGTCACTGATGAAGATATTGAATAGTACCGGTCCCAGCACTGATCCCTGTGGTACCCCACTGGTCACTCTTCCCTCTGTGGAGTGACAGCCATTTACCACCACCCTCTGTGTCCTGCCACCCAGCCAGTTACCTACCCACCGCACTACTGTCCTGCCCACACCCATATTCCCCAGTCTGTGCCATAGTCTTCTATGCGGCACAGTGTCAAAGGCCTTGCTGAAGTCCAGTTAGGCCATGTCCACTACCCTCCCCTGATCCACCTCCCTAGTCACCCAGTCAAAAAATTCAATGAGGTTAGTCTGTCATGACCTTCCCCTGGTGAAACCATGCTGCCTTGGGTCTTGTAGTCCATTGACAACCAGATGTTCCACCAATCTCTCCTTCAGTAGTGCTTCCATGATCTTCCCCACTACCAAGGTGAGGCTGACTGATCTGTAGTTCCCCGCTTCCTCTTTGTTCCCACTTTTGTATAAGGGGACTACATCTGCTATCCTCCAGTCTTTGGGTACCTCCCTGTTTCTAGTGATTGGCTAACAGGATAGCAAGAGGTTCAGCCACCACCTCTTAGTTCTTTAAGGACCCTGGGTGCACCCCATCTGGCCCCATTGCTTTATCAATTCTTATTACTTCCAGTTCCTTCAGGACCCTTTTCTCGTGTAAAGGGACTTGTGTCCATTTCTGCACCATTCTCACCCCTTGTACTCCCTTCAGACCCATTACCCTCCTCTTCCTCAGTAAAGACTGAGCAGAAATACCTGTCCAATATGTCAGCTTTACTGTTGTCATCCTCCACACAGCCCCATCCTCCCCTTCAGTCTCACTATCCCCCTTTGCCTTTCTTTTTTCACTTATGTACCTGTAAAGGTTTTGTCCCTCTACCACTGATTTTGCAATGTGTTCTTCTGTCTGAGCTTTGGCTTCCCTTACTGACCTCCTGCCTCCCTTTGCTTCTCCTGGTACTTCTCCCTATCCCCTTCTGCCTGTGTCTTTTGTATTGCCTGAATGCAATCTTTTGGCTTTCACTTTTTTGCTACTCTTTGGAAACCATAATAGTCTCCTCTTCCTTTTCCTCTTGCTAACCTGCTAATACATAATTCTGTTGCTCTTGTAATCCCCATTTTAAATACTTCCCACTGTTCCTCAACCCCTGATTCCTGCCCCATTCCCTTAATGCCTCTTTCAAGTATCTCCCATTTTCCCAAAGTTTGCCCCCTAAAATCCAGGATCGTGTTTTTGTCTGGTTTGGTTCTGCTCTTTCTGTGATTTCAAACCACAGTGACTGGTGGTCACTGTTCCCCAGGTGCTCCCCCACTCTTACCCCCATCACACTGTCCCTGTTAGTGAGCACAAGGTCCAGTATTGCCTTCTGCCGAGTTGGTTCCATGACCAGTTGCTTGAGGAAAGCACCCTGAAGGGAGTCCAGGATAAATCTGCTCCTAGTTGATGCTGCTGCTAGGATGCTCCAGTCAACTTCTGGAATATTGAAGTCTCCAACCAGTACTACTTCACCCTTGTCTGCCATCCTCTGGATGGCTAGCATCAGCTCCCTATCTGTTTCTTCCTCCTAGGCTGGTGGTCTATAGACCACACCTGTGTGGATGGCTGGCCCCATTTTCCTTTCCAGCTTAACCCACAGCATCTCTCCCCCATTTTGTTCCTCCTGGATCTCTGTGGCCCTTATGTCATTTTTCACATACAGTGCCACTCCTCCTCCTTCCTGCCTCCCTGTCTCTTCTGAATGTGTTGTAGCCAGGTATGGCCAACTCCCATTCGTGGTTATCATTACACCAGGTTTCAGTGGATGGCCACAATGTCCAGGTCTGACTGCACCATGACAGCCTCCAGATCTTCCATCTTGTTGCTAAGGCTCCTGGCATTTGACACATGACTTTCCATGATTTGACCTCCTAGACTGTTTCGCTGTTCTACTCCAGCCCCTTCCTTGGTTGCCTTTATCCCTGGTTCACCTTGCTGTCTGCCTTTCTGTTGAATTTGGCCCCTATTCTGCCTATCCACCTCCTGGGCGCTAATCTCCATCTTTTGCACTTGGCTAACCTCCACATCCTTTCCTTCCATTTCTCTGGGTACCTCTATTTGGTTGTCCCTGTTTGGCAGTGTGGCATATGAGTTCTTGAGTGGAATAGGATCTGGGATGTGCCTCTGCCTGACTGGTCTAACCCTCCCTGAGCCCACTGTCATCCAAGTACTCCTCATTTCTCTGCATCCTTTGAGGCAGCTGCATTGGACTGAGTGGTCTCTGGATGGGGTGATGGTACTCCTGACCCAGTTTACTTCTGCTCTGAGTATGGCTACCTTATCCGGCAGTCCAGAAAGATGCATGCAGATAGGGCAGCACCTCAGTGTCCAGAAGATCTGCCTGAATATGGCTGCCCCACAGCCACTGCATTGCACCACTCCCCACATTATACTGCAGTTATACTGCTATTCCACTACTTGTCTGCTACTGAAGCTCTCCTAGTTCCCTTTTTTATTAATTTACTGTCCTAAAAATCCTGCCACTGTTTCTCTATAATATTTGAAAATACATACACTTCTATCTCACCTCTTTATCCTTACCATCAAAAGGTAACTACAATTACAATAATCTACCTTCTACTAATACAGATTCCATCACAGAATCAGAGCACAATGCAAAAACTTCTGCTACTTAGCAACAACAAACAGGTGACAACAAACCAAGTTGATGTAGCTTTTTTTAAAATAGAAAAAAAAATGTAGTAGTTTAAACCAATAGAAATCAGCAGTTCCAAAAGCACCTTGAACTACAAGAAAGAACAGAGTACCAAACCTCTGCCACAATAACTAAACAGTTCTAAAACCTTGGAGAAAGAAGAGAAAAATCAGAGACTGAGCAAAAAGATACAATGTACTATAAAGTATTAGGCAATAGGTATACTCAGCTGTTTAACAAAGAAAATAAAGTACCTACCAAAACAGACAGGATACCCACAAATGACACTTAGGTTCTCAATATCAGGCACCACCAAAGGCACATACAGAAAGGGTTTAAACTATATGGCACTGTATGTCAGGGAAGGGATAAAAGAGACAGTCTCACAAGACAAGGGGGAAAAGCAGAGGTATTGTGGGTAATCCTGGAAGTCGAGAGTGGAACAGTACTTAGAATGAGAGTGATATACAGGCCCTCAGGGCAGGCATAGGATGTAGACAGAGAACTGCTGGAGACTACATAGAATATGGCAACAAAGGGTTAATTGCTGCTGATGGGTGACTTCAGTTTACCGGATGTAGACTGGAGCATCCCAGTGGCAACCTCAGCCAGGAGTAAGGGATTCCTGTAATCCCTGCAAGGGGCAGGTCTCACACAGCTAGTGAGGGAGCCTATGAAGGAGAATGCAATTCTGGATCCTGTCCTAAGCAATGGGGACAGGATAAAGGAAGCCACAGTGGGGGAGACCCTAGGGACTAGTGATCATCGAGCTGTGGAGTTCACCATAAGGATGTCAATGGAAGCTAGCCACACAAGGACTAGAATCCTGGATTGCAGGAGGACAGACTTCGGTAAGATGAAGGACAAATTCAGGAAGGCTATGCAGGGATATGATGACATAAGGGGAGTAGTGAAACAGTGGGATGAGATAAGGGAAGCCCTGCACCTGGTAGCAGACCATTGTGCCAGGTCCTGCAGCATGAGCAAAAGAAGGAGGAATCCACTGTGGTTCTCGAGGGGAGTAGCAGAGCTAGTTAGAGGAAAAAAGAACAGCAAGAGGAAGGAGCTGCTGTTAGACCTTTACTACTCTACTGGACTAAGGAACTAGAACTCTACTACTGGGAACTTCAATTTAGGGTAAAAACAAAAAAGAGTGTGTTCATCTGAGTTGGGTGAAGGATTTGTTATCTGTGCAATTATCTAGGTGAAAAAGAAACTAAAGAAACTGTTAAGTAGGGGTGTGGCTTAGAGAGAAGGACGCCAGGTGTTTGCATTTAAAAAACTGACCTAGATAGTTTGTGGCAGAGAACAGTAAGAGGAAGGAGCTGCTGTTAGAGCTTTACTGCTTTACTGAACTAAAGAACTAGAACTCTACTGCTGGGAACTTCAGTTTAGGTTAAAAACAAATAAACAAACAAAAAAAAGAGTGTGTTTGTCTGAGTTGGGTGAAGGAATTGTTATCTGTGCAATTATCTAGGTGAAAAACAAACTGTTAAGTAGGGGGTGTAGTTTAGGGAGAAGGAAGCCTGGTGTCTGCATTTAAAAAACTGACCTAGCTAGCTTGTGGCAGGGAACACCAAGAGGAAGGAGCTGCTCTTAGACCTCTAATTCTCTACTGGACTAAAGAACTAGAACTCTACTACTGAGAACTTCATTTTAGGGTAAAAACAAACAAACAAAAAGAGTGTGTTTGTCTGAGTTGGCTGAAGAAATTATCTGTGCAATTATCTAGGTGAAAAAGAAACCGTTAAGTAGGATGTGTGGCATAAAAAGAAGGAAGCCAGGTGTTTGCATTTAAAAAACTGACCTAGGTAGTCTGTGGCAGAGAACAGTAAGAGAAAGAGCTGCTGTTAGACCTTTACTGAGCTATATTGCCCTCCATCCCTCCCTCTCCCCCCACCCCAACACAATTAGCCGGTTGTACTTTTCTAGGCACAGGATTTGACTGACAATAGGAACTTCCTGTTTGGGAGCAGGAAGGAGTGATCACAGATGCACAAGAGACTCACCATCCTATAAGGAAAATAGTAGCTTTCCATCCCCCCACCCAGCTGCTAGAGGTCTGACTCTGAGAAAGTAAGAAGGAGACTACTAAGGATTATAGGAACGTCTTGTTCCAGAACAGGAAGATTAGCAGCTTTAAGGGCATGGAGGCTGAAGGAAAGGTAGGGAGAGAAACAACAATTATATATATATATATATATATATATATATAAAATAAATAAAATAAAGAGAGAGAGAGAGAAAGAGGAAAGAAAGTATGCAAACCAGTTGTTAAGGGACCACAAATAAGACATAATGGAAGTGGTGCAGTGCAGTGGCTGTAGAGCAGCAGTCTTCCGGGAGACATTCTGGAGGATGTGGTATTGTCCCATATGCAGGCACCTCTCTGGGCTGAGGGAGGAGGTTGCTCATCTCCAGGCAGAGTTGGCCAGAATTCTGAGACCTCTTTCCCACCCAGGGACCACCAGGGCCACTGTCACTGCTTCAGAGGTTGCCAAAAAGAAGAGCGGTTGGATCACAGTGGGCTCAGGAAGGGTGAGGGGTGGAACAGAGGTGCATCCCTCCAGTTGTACCTCTCCACAATTCATATGCAATCTGACAGAGTGTGGTTCCTCAATGGAGGCACCTGTAGTGGAAACCAAGGAGGATGCTGGGCATCTCCACAAAGCAGACCCACAGGAGGGTGGCATGGGACCCCACAGGGGAAGAAAACAACTCCTGGTGGGGGACTACATTATTAGGAGGGTAGAACTAGGGAAGGGAGGGGAGAGGGAGGGAGGGAGGTAAGGTGCCTGCCTGGTGCTATGGCTTGGAGGGACAGGGATTGAATCCTCAGGATCACAGGAACAGCTACACGGAGGAGGGAGCTTGATGTCATTGTCCACCTAGGGACAAATGACCTGGCTGGGAAAGGGATCAGAGCAGTGCAGGAGGAATTTGTGGAGATGGGGAGGGGCATTAGACAAGTAGCACGCATGGTAACCTTCTCAGAGGTGCTGCCTTTCTATGGTATGGTTGAGGCTAGGGTGCTCCACACCATAGGATTCAATCAGTGGTTAAAAAACTGGTACAGAGCTCAAGGTTTTGGCTTCATTGGGGATTGGGGGTCAACCTGGAGTGATGCAGGCCTACACTGGCTTGATGGTCTGCATTTCTCCAGGAGGGAACCAGGATCCTAGGTGATAGGTTTAATGCTTTATTGGCAAGCATTTAAACCAGCTATGGGGGAGGCACGAAAAGGAGAAGGAAAATCCTAGCCACCTCCCAAAAATAACAGTGTAGTTAGTGAGGTAAACACTAAGACAGAGAATTGATAGGGAGATAGGCTAGGGTAAATGGAGAAAGAGACAAAGGCAGTTAGGACAGGGATGGGGCAAAGGGATAAGGCCATAAAAATGAAGGGAATGAGTACCAATGCCTGTAAGCTGGGTAACATGCTCCTGAACTGGTGGCCTTGATGGAAGAGGGATGCCTGGATATCATGGCAGTTACAGAAACATGGACACAGAGAACCATGATAAGGATGTCAACATACCAGGGTACACAATCTACAGGAGGGATAGGGAGGGTAGAGGAGGAGGAGGAGGAGGAGTTGCTCTCTATGTAAGGGAAACATAGAAACATAGAATTTGATGGAAGATAAGGACCGCTTGGCCCACCCAGTCTGCCCATTTCCCTACCTCATGGATAAGCTGCAGGTCCTAGTAAACCAGCAGCCTACTTCTTCCTACCCCCACCCCCTAGAATTGCCTTATGACTGTCCCATGCATGCTTGAATTCCACCACTGTTTTTGACTCCACAACCTCCTCTGGAAGGCCGTTCCATTCATCCACAACCCTCTCTGTGAAAAAATACTTCCTTAAATTACCTCTGAGCCGCCCCTTCTATCTTCAAATTGTGCCCCTTGTTCTTGCACACTTCTTTTTGAAAGATGCAACCTCTGGACGTTGTTGATTCCCTTGAGGTACTTGGAAAGTTTCTATCATGTCTCCCTCCTCCTTTCCTCGAGGCTAAACATATTAAGCTCCTCAAGTCTCTCTTCATACGTCTTCCGGTGCAGACCCTGCACCATTTTAGTTGCCCTCCTCTGGACAGCTTCCATCCTGTTCTAGTCCTTGCGGAGATTGGTCTCAGTACTGCACGCAGTACTCCAGATGGGGTCTCAGTAGCTGTCTGTACAGAGGAATAATAACTTCCTGTTTTCTACTGGTGATGCCTCTTCCTATGCATCCAAGTATCCCCCCAGCCCTCCTTGCTGCCCTCTCACATTGCTTTCCCACCTGTAGGTCGTCTGATATGACTACCCCCATGTCCCTTTCCATTTTTGTTGTTGTTAGTATCTCACCCCCCATTGTGTACTCTTCCCCTGGGTTTTTGTTTCCCAGGTGCATTATCTTGCACTTCTTAGCATTGAATCTAAGCTGCCATACATTTGACCATTCCTCTAACCTTGCCAAGTCCCTTCTCATCCTTTCCACTCCACCTTGTGCATCAACTCTGCTGCAGATCTTTGTGTCATCTGCAAAGAGACATACTTTTCCTTCCAGTCCCTCTGCAATCTCGCTTATAAAGACATTGAAGAGGACCGGTCCTAATACTGAACTCCTGGTATACCACTACTAACCCCCTTTTTCAGAGGACTCCATTTACTATTACTCTCTGTGTCCTATTCTCCAGCCAATTCTTTACCCAGGCTGTCATCTTGGGACCCACTCCCAGGCTGGCTAACTTGTATATTAATCTTTTGTGTGGGACTGTGTCAAATGCCTTGCTAACGCTAGGTAGGCCATGTCCACAGCCCCTCCCTGATCAACTACTTTGGTCACCCAGTCAAAGAAATCTATCAGATTTGTCTGGCATGACCTTCCCCGCTAGAATCCATGCTGCCTTGGGTCATGTGCCCTCTGGCCTCTAGATACTCAACAATTCTTTCCTTCAGAAGTGATTCCATCATTTTCCCTACCACTGAGGTTTAAACAACAGGTCTGTAGTTTCCTGCTTCTGCCTTGCTCCCACTTTTGTGAAGGGGAATTACATCTGCCCTCCTCCAGTCCTCGGGTACCACCCCATCCTCCCATGATTTGTTAAAGAGGGTAGTCAGTGGTGTCACTAGTTCTACCCTTAGTTCTTTTAGAATTCTGGGATGAATCCCATCATGCCCCAAAAAAGGATCAAAGCAACGGAACTAAAGGGTAAACAGGGAGGACAGGAGGCACTGTGGGTCACCCCGGAGATTAGAAATGGTACCACAATTTGGACAGGGGTGTTGTATACAGACCCTTATATCATGGGGAGGAAATGGACAGGAAAATGATAGAAGGCATCCTTTGAATGGCAGAGAAAGGGGAGATATTGCTGACAAGAGACCTCAATATGCCTATATACTAACTGGAGCACCTTTGCTGTAGCCACATTCAAAAGCAGGGCCATTGTAGCAGGGCTACAGTATCAATTATGAGACCCCTTTTTCCTTCTCCTGTGCACAATGTCCATTGCAAGAGCACTTCTATTTCTTTCCTTGCTGTCTCTTTCTTTATGTTCCCCATAGGCAGGTAGGCCACATGCCTAACGTTCTTACTATCCCTTTCTGGTGGTCTCTGCCTTATTATACTGTAAGTCACTGCATACACCTTACTATCATGTGCAAGATTGCCTGCACGAACATGCGCATGATCACCTTCACGAATGTGCGCACATCGCTCCTCGAATGTGCGAATATGGCGATAGTGAGTCAGAAAGTAAAAAAGTATTTTGTGCCTTTCATTGCCCAGTATTTTGTGTCCCCTTCTAAAAGAGAGGTTTAAAACAGCTCACTACATGCCCCTTTTGCCCTCAAAAGCTATAACTCTCTGTAAATAAACGCGGTATATGGGCTGAGTCGCAATGCCCTAATGTCCCTTTCTGTCCTCTAATTTTTGTTTTTAGTACAGATGCCATATTTCAATTCTCTCAAGGGCTAGGAACCCTCATAGACTGTTTGTCAGTCCCATTCTCGGCTGAATTATCACCGATAGTCATTCAGAGATTTAATATAATGCCCCCCTTTTTATTGTGGAACCTGTAAAACTCTCTTTGTCTGCCACACAGCTTGTTTTTCTGTCTAGTTTAGTGTTTAGCTCCCTGCAGGTTCGCATTGTAACTTCAGCCCTTACAACCTCTGTAAACCCTTCAAATTGTGCCTGAGATGCAGGAAAAGTAAAATACTGTTAGTTGTACCTTTCTTCCAGTGTTACCATCCGACTGACTCTGTGTCTGACTGTAAAGTGCAGTGCTACTCTATGGAGCTGGCAGCTGACTCTCTTCCATTATTATAGGCAGGCTTAAAGGGAGGAGCCTGGCTGATTGACAGGATGTAATTTTATCTTTAAATTTAAGATAGCCACATAAATAATGAATACTGGTACTTGAAACTAATGTTATAATTCCTAAATGTGTTTAGCTTGAGAACATGTCTATAAAACTGAAAAATAAAGAGTTTATAGGAAAATTAGGTAAATAGGGAGGAATCCTGGATCACATGGTATTCTAGCACTATAAAGAGATGTCTATTTCTAGGGCCAGTTTAGTTCATTTTGGCTCAGCAGGGTGCTTTGTCCTCCATCTTTCTGGTCCATTCCTGCTATAACTTTTCAAACATATGGTGCCTATGCAGTTTCATTTGTTCTGATTATATGGATGCCTGAATCCAATTTCTTTCTTTTTATTTATAAGTCGTACAGTACGCTTAAAGACAATATTTTGTTGGAACTCGCTGAATAAAGACTGTTTGATTTTATACTCCAACTGGTGTCAACGTGTGAATCCCACGCTTCTACTACAGCCATCCTCGATGCCCTACAGGGGGCATGCCTCAGATAGTTAGTGTTGGAACCAACTCAGGAGGGAGTAATCCTAGGTCTGGTACTCTTAAATTGGGATGGAGAGATGATCTCAGCACTAGAAGTGGGTAGCCATCTGGGAACAAGTGACCACCAAACAGTGTAGTTCATGGTAAACTCAGCTGTACAGTCAAGCCATCCAAAGTGATGATACTGGACTTCAGGATGGCTGATTTTGTCAAAATGGCAGAGTGCCTCAGAAAAGGACTAGGAAACAAGCAAGAAGGAGGGTGGAGCAACAACGGGAAACATCAAAACTGCCATCACAGAGGCAACAAGCCATTGTGTAAGCAAATAAATCAAAACAAAAGAAAACCACTATGGTTCTCTAAAGAGGTGGCAGGATGAGGTTAGGGAGAAAAAGATAGCATTCAGGAAGTATAAGGAAACACAGAAGGAGCAGGACAGAGAACTGTACCAGTTAAAGCAGAAGGAAGCCAGGAAAGCAGTCAGAATAGCAAATGCCCAAACTGAGGAAAAGATAGCCAACTCAGTTAAGAAGGGGGATAAAACCTTTTATAAATACATAAGAGAGCGAAGAAAGACAAAGGGAAGGATACTGAGTCTGAATAAGGAGTATGGAGGGTGGGTGGGCAGAGAGGGACCATGAAGAAGCAGGGATACTGAACGAATATTTCTGCTCAGTATTCACAAAGGAAGAGGAGGGGGTACCTAACCCAGTCAATACAAGCATTATGGATGGGGGGTTGATATCAATCCTTTCACAGAAGAAGGATTCTGAAAGAATTACTAAAACTGAAGGTGGACAAAGCAATGGGGCCTGATGGGATTCACTCCAGAATTCTAAAATAACTAAGGGAGAACTAGTAACACCACTGACTGCCCATTTTAACAAATCATGGGAGGATGGTGATACGGAGGACTGCAGGAGGGTGGATATGATTCCCCTTCACAAAAGTAGGAGCAAGACAGAGGCAGGAAACTACAGACCTGTGAGTTTGATCTCAGTGGTAGGGAAAATGATAGAATCACTTCTGAAGGAAAGAATTCTTGAGTACCTAGAGGACAGTGGGGCACAGGACCAAAGACAGCAAGGATTCACAGCGGAAAGTTCATGTCAGACAAATCTAATTGACTTCTTTGACTGGGTGGCCAAAGTAGTAGACCAGGGAGGGGCTGTGGACATGACCTACCTAGACTTCAGTAAGGCATTTGACATAGTCCCACACAAAAGATTAATAAATCAATTAGCCAGCCTGGGAGTGGGTCCTAGAGTGGTAGCCTGGGAAAAACATTGGCTGGACAACAGGATGCAAAGGGTAACAGTAAATGGAGACCACAGTGAATAAAGAGGGGATATTAGTGGGGTATCGCAGGGTTCAGTACTAGGTCTGGTCCTTTTTATTGTCTTTATAAGTGACATTCCAGAGGGACTACAAGGAAAAGTATGTCTATTTGCAGATGACGCAAAGATCCACAACAGAGTTGATACACAAGGTTGGGTGGAAAGGATGAGAAGGGACTTGGCAAGGTTGGAAGAATGATCAAGTGTACAGCATGGCAGCTTAGATTTAATGCAAAGAAGTGCAAAGAAATAGTATAACTGGGAAACAAAACCCAAGGAAGTGTACAGTGGGGAGTGAATACTGACAAAAAAAAATGGAAAGGGACCTGAGGTAGTTATATCAGATGACCTAAAGGTGGGCAGCAGTGTGAAGGCAATAAAGAGGGCTGGGGGGATACTGGGATGCATAGGGAGAGGCATCACCAGCAGAAAATAGGAAGTTGTTATCCCTCTCTACAGACCGTTGGTGAGACTCCATCTGGAGTACTGCCTGCAGTTCTGGAGACCCCATCTCTGCAAAGACATAGACAGGGTGGAGGCTGTCCAGAGGATGGCAACCAAGATGGTGCAGGGTCTGTAGCAGAAGACATACAAAGAGAGACTAAAGGAGCTTAATATGTATGCCCTCGATGAATGGAGTGAGGGGGACATTATAGAAACTTCCAAGTACCTCAAGGGAATCAGCAAAGTCCAAGAGGGTAGCATCTTTCAGAAAAAGACATGCGCAAGAACAAGGGGGCACAATTCGAAGATAGAGGGGTGATGGCTCAGAGGTAATGTGAAGAAGTATGTTTTCCCTGAGAGTGTTGTGGATGCATGGAACAGCCTTCCTGAGGAGGTCGTGGAGCCAAAAGCAGTGGGGAATTCAAATATGCATGGGACAGACATAAGGCAATTGTAATGGGGTAGGAGGAGGTAGGCTGTTTGTTAACTAGGATCTGCAGCTTATCCTTGAGACAGGGAAATGGGCAGACTAGGTGGGCCAGGCGGTCCTTAGCTGTCACCAAATTCTATGTTTCTATTTCTGAGGTACAAGGCTACACAAAGCAAGGAGGACAGGCAAGAATATTTGGAAAAATGAAAGGAAGAGAACAATACAGTAAAGGCAATAAAGGCTGAAACCAAGGAAAAGCTAGCTAAATCAGTAAAGGAAGGAGGGAAGGCATTCTTTTGGTATATTAATGAGAAGGAAAACAGGGGGACAGATTGTGAGACTTAGAAAAGGGAGGCAGGGCAGTGGAGAAAGACATTGACAAGGCGAACGTCCTCAACAAATACTTTTGCTCTGTATTCATGGAAGAAGACAATGGGGATGGATTCCCATTCATGGAGCAGGGTAAACAGGGAGGAGGGGTGGGCATCTGACCTTCTTCAGAGGACAGAGTTAAAAGAGCACTAGAATAGCTTAGGATGGATAAAGCAATGAAGCCCAATGGGATACACCCGAGGATCCTAAAGGAGCTCCAGGAGGAACTAGCTAAACCTCTGGCTAAGCTATTCAGTGGATCACTAGAAACAGGCATGGTTCTGGAGGACTGGAGGAGGGCACAAGTGGTACCCTGTCAAAAAGTGGTAGCAAGGATCATTTAGGATACTACTGCTGGGTCAGTTTGACCTCGATAGTAGGTAAAATGATGGAAACCATATTTAAGGAAAGGCTGGTGGACTACATAGAGACAAGGGGCTGCTGGACCCAAAGCAACATGGATTCAGTGCAAGAGGTCATGCCAGACCAACTTGATTGATTTCTTCAAGTGGGTGACAAAGGAAATAGACCAGAGCAGAGTGGTAGATATGACCTATCTGGACTTCAGGAAGGCCTTCAACAGATTCCCAAACAGGAGACTAATCCACAAGCTGGCAAATATGGGGGTGGGGATAGAGGTGGTCACATGGGTTAGAAACTGGTTGAGTTACAGAACACAAAGAGTGGTGGTAAATGGGGTTAGCTCACAGGAGGGGATGGGTAACATGTGGTGTAAATTTAGGATCAGTGCTCTTCAATGTCTTACAAGAAATATTGCAGAGGGTCTAGAAGGGAGGTTTAGCCTGTTCACTGAATACAAAGCAACATAATAGGGTAGATACAGAGGAAGGTATAGAAAACATGAGGAGGGGTCTGAAGAGGCTAGAAAACTGGTCCAAGGAATTGCAGTTGGGTTCAATGCAAAATGTACAAGATTATGCACCTAAGGAGAGGGAATCTAGGGCTGAGGAAGAACAAGATGGAGTAACACTGAAGGCCACCACAGAGGAAAGGGATCTAGGGTATTCATAAAAGACATCCTCAAAGTGGCTAAACAGTGCGACAAAGCAGTTAGAAAGGCTAACAGAATGCTAGGGTGCATAGGAGGAGTATAACAAGTAGAAGGAGGGAAGTGGTGGTAATATTGTACAACTCTTAGAAAGGCCTCATCTGAGTACTGTGTTCAGTTCTGGAGGCCCCATTTCCAAAAAGATATAGATAGGATGGAGACGGTACAGAGGAGGGCAGCAAAAATGGTGTCTGGGATGCAGCATAAGTCCCATGAGAAGAGACACAGAGCTCTAAATATGTATTTCCTGGAGGAAAGGAGAGAGGAGGACATGATAAAGACCTTCAAATATCTAAAGGGATCAACAGGGTACCAGAGGGAAACATCTTTCACATGAAGGGAAATAGCAGAACAAGGGGACACAGCATGAGAATAAAAGGTGAAACACTTAGAGGGAACTTAAGGAAATTCTACTTCATTGAAAGGGTGGTGGAGAGATGGAACAGTCTCTCCCAGGAAGTGGTTGGAGTGGCCACAGTTCAGGGCTTCAAGAATGCATGGGAGAGACACATGGGAACTATCAAGCTAGGGTGAAGAGGGGGGCTTGTAGCATTTAGGGTACATTAAGCATTAGAAAGAGGGATAGGGCAGACTGGATGGGCCACAATGCCCTTATCTGCCAACAACATCTATGTATCTATGTAAAAGGGAACAACCAGTAAAGTCTGAACCCTCTTTCTCTCTCTTTCCGACCCTGCCCCTGTCCCAGTTAACGTCCCGCAGGGCTCGATACTCAGACCTCTCCTTTTATCCCTGCATAATAACTCAGTCCACTACTGTCTCCCATATACTGCAGCATGCCGATCCTATGTACAGATGACTTAGTGTTCTTATTTGCTACCCAACATGTTTCTGACATCAACAGAAAACAATCATCAGATTTACAGGCTGTCCAAAATGGAGCCATGAAAACAGACTTCTTTGAATGCTACAAAGACTTTGGCCGTGCTGTTTAGATCTGTTCCTGTAAAAAGCAAATCAATTCCACTGTCATTGGTATGTGATGATGGTACACCACTTGTCAATGTCCCCCTTCAACTACCTAGGTATTATGCTTGACCCTCCATGGACTCTGTATTACATGCAGCATCCACCTGTAAGGCATTGAATACCAGATTAAGGCCTTCCTACAAGGTTAGCCACAACCTCTCTCCTAGAGACCATTTTGCTATAGCCTGGGGCATTGTGTTAGTTATTTAGTTTTTGTTAACTGGGTAAACCTTGCAAGGCTGAGGGCCTAGTTTCAGCTGTGGCCCAAAAATTATTTTGCCTAATCTCACCTACGGTTTTCCTGTTTTTTTTTTTATCATCCGCTAAAGCCATATTACAAAAATTGGATATTGTGTACAGCAATATTTGTCATTTTTCTTTTGCCATAAATCAACATACTGTACCCACCATTGAACATTGTACTTGAAGTTTGGTTGACCCTCCCATCTACAATTTGAGACACACTTGGAAGGAGTCATCTACAGTACTGTGCAGAATCAGGAGCCTCTGACATTTGCCCTCACTTCTGATACGCTATAGGGATTCTTATCCTTAAGAAAGATATAGAACGTGACCTCTTAGCAATACCTTGATCAAAACAAATTAGGGATATGGCACTCTCTGTTTCTGCCTCTAAACTATGAAATACTGTTCCATCTCATATCAGACAATGCCTTACCATTCAGAGCTTTCAAAATAGCTCTCATTCTCACCTCCGCACATAGCAGTATGTACCAGTTTCTAGATGTTGAATTGTGCATTGGCTTTGTTTCCATTGATGTCACCCTTGCAATTCTCGTTTTGATTACTTGTTATGTGGAATGCATGCTTAAATGTCTTTATCTCTCAATGCTGAGTATTTTTACTGTCAGCTTGTCGTAGTACCTTGGAACCTGTTATGTAGAATGTATACCTAAATTTATTTCCGATTGCTAAGTATTCTCACAGTATGCTTGATTTAGTAGCTAGGAATCTGTCATGAGCTGAATTTATCTGTCACTGTCACCAGCTGTATTGTTTTTGGCTTTAATTCTCATAGGTCATGACTTAAATAGTAAATGTTTTCGAGTGCCCTTATGTGCTTAATAAAAATAAATAAATATACTGCTCACAGAACAGGAAACAACTTAATGCACATTTTATACCGAGATTTAAACATTTCATTGCTATGGAAACTTACCAGTTACAGTAAGTTCTATTGTGTTGCTAGGGTCTGAATATATTAATCTTCCAGATACTAGATTTTTTGCATCTGCAGTAGCGTTCCTGAAGGTGGTTGAACTTTATCATGTACTAAAACAGCTGTATCTGCCATAGCGTTTCTGCATAATTCCCAGGAGCTACATGGATTTTCTCCTTTGTATCTGCAGTTGAAGCTGATGACTTCTCCAACGATAAAGACATTGTCATTACGATTCACACTGAGAGTGGGTTTTGTATAGGATCTGCAGGGAATGAAAATGAATATTTGATGTTTTGGGTTTCTGCTGAAAAGAAGCAAACATCTCATGCACAGTATACATTACACAGGCATTACCACAGTAAAGAGTGATATACATTATAAAAATGTCTGTTCAGCAAGATATCTGAAAACTGTTCAGCCCAGGCACTTTACTGCACCACAGGAGCTGTGTCCAAACAGTATTACTGATAGTGAGAAAATATCACACTGCTGCATAAAATGTGTACCCCATTCCCAGGGGTTACTAGAATCACAGTTAGAATCAGTGCCAGGCAGGGAAGGCAGCTTGTGAAATGCCATGTAAATGGGGTTCACACTGTCACACTCTGTCTTCAGTGTCAGCTGAGCTGGAGTGATGATGTAATCATAGAACTCTCGCAGCATAAGTCACAGTGCTCAGCTATTGGTAGTGTAGTAGAATGTTCATTTACTCTAATGGAGTTCTGAGTAGAGGAGGCTGCAGCTAGCTGTGCTGCTCCTCAGTTAAGCTCTATCAGAGAGCTGCCCCTTTTCTTAATGGTGGTTTGTTTCTCACTAGAAGAAGAACAAGTAACCGTTTTCTGAAGTGGTGGAGACCTACACACAGAGGTTTCCTTTGCCCCATTCCAGGAGGTGCAGGCAAACTCCAGGATTCAGGGCAATCCCTTGATCCATTTTGGTTGGTGAAGCTGCCTGGTACGTCTTCATTTGTTGTGAATACAACCTTTTCTGTGTAAGCACAGGAATACCTGCAATACCTAGAGGTAAATTTCTCTGACAATGGGAACCAGTCACTCAGTTCTGTGTAAAAGTTTTCTGCCTACATTGGGGTCCAGTACGTGACTGTCCAAGTACAGAACTTTGACTTTGGCACCAGGGGTGTGTCCATAGTTTGTTAAGTGTGGGAAACATTTGGACAACAACTACAATTTTCTTCTGTGTGGGTGTTATTAACCAGATGAATGGCAGAGCACAAGCTTGGGAGCAAGAGATCAATCAATCAATCAATCAAAATCTTTATTTATTCAGGGCGAACATCATTGAGCAAAGCTCATTTACAAGATGGACCTGAGTGTCATACAAATGAGGATACAAGTATTATTACATGACAAGAATAGAATAAATAGCAATACAATGGCATGAAATGATTATATACAACAATTTACATATATACAAGTAACAATAGAATCATTTAGCCTGTAGGAAAAAAAGAGGACAAAGGTATAGCAGTCCTAAAATATAAGTTATATGGTCTAAACTAGTTTTTAAGTGAATATAATAGGTGATTCGGAAGAAAGAAATTGAGTTAATATAATGGATAGAAAAGGAGGTTTAGTTGGGTCAGATGGGTGGGGATTATGCTTTATAAAAGCAATTGCAGAGCTCTGGAAAAGGGAGAGAACAATCTTTTGAAGGATGCCAGAGGTAGTAGGCTATCTAGCTTCATGGATTTTGGAGAGAGTTCCATGCAGCTGCTAAGGAATAGCTGAAGCAGCCCTCCCATACCGGTGCAGGCATTGGGGACCTTTAATGTGATGAGTTTACTGATCCTTAAGGTGTATGGCCTGGTTGTAATTTAGGTAAAGCAATCAGTGATATAGGTCGGTAGTTTGCCTGTTAACGCTTTGAGTATCCAGATAACAGCATTCCTATTTCTTCTGTGTTGCAATGATGTCCAGTTGACTGCCATATAAAGGAGCAATGATGGGTGTTGGAGGGAAGGTCAGTAATAAATCTTATGGACCTGTGATACAGGGTGTCCAGCTTATGTAAGAGATGACTTGAACAATGGCAGTAGAGAAAATCAGCATAATCAATGAGGGATAGGAATGAGGCCTGAATTAACCTTTTTGGAATCACTGTTTAGGTAATGTTTTATTCTAAAAATAGTCCGAGCCTCTGTCTTAGCTTTTTAAGTAACTCTTCAATATGGACAGAATAGTCAAGCCTGTTATCTATCAGACTCAAAGGTATTTGAAGTTATCAACAAATTCAAGTTTCTCTCCAAGTAAGGTGGATATATGTAGGGTGTTGGATGCTGGGGTAGTGGTAGTACAACTCTTTGTGGTAAAGAACATAGCTTTGTTTTTTTGCATTTAGAAGTAGTTTTTGTCAAGTAGATTGTGCTGCAGAATGGAGAATTCGGATTGTAGAAGTTCACAGGCTTTGGAAGGTGAGGGATTGCTGACATACAATACAGTATCATCAGCAAACAGATGAATGTTAGATTGAGTGAGGTTGGCATCAATATTGTTTATATAAATAGCAAAGAGGATAGGCCAAGAATAGAGCCTTGTGGTACACCCCTTAGCAGAGGTTTTGAGGTGGATAGGTAATTTCCATTTCTAACCAGTTGCGACCTATCTGAAAGGTAATCCTTAAACCAGTTGAGTGATAGGAATCCAGGCCTAATGAGTTAAGGGAGGTGAGTAATAAGTCATGATCCACTGTGTCAAAGGCTTTACTCAAATCCAGAAACACAGCACAGGTAAAATTTTTTGTCCAAATTAGTCTGCCAATCGTTGGTTACCTTGGCTAAGGCAGTAATGGTGCTATGCTTTGATCTAAATCCAGATTGTGCAGAATTTAGAAGGTTATTGTTATCCAGATAGTCCCTTAACTGAGAGTTTACTAGTTTTTCGAGCATCTTAGATAGTACTGGTAGGATGGAGATAGGTCTGTAATTGTTGAGATCCCTAGTATCACCAGATTTGAGTAATGGAACTACTTGAGCTGTTTTCCAAGTAGATGGAATGGATCCAGTAGTTAGGGAAAGATTGAAGAGATGAGTAAGGGGCAGATAAGACATGTGAAGCAATTTTCAGGAAATAGGGATCCAGGAGTCTGCACCTGCACTTTTAGTTGTGTCTAAATTAGAGAGAGATCTTCCACTTCTTTCACGGATATTGGGATGAAGGAAAAGTTGAAGTGGCCATTTGTCCCACAGTAGTTTGCAGGTTCAAGGAAGATCTCAGGATATTTGCAGGTGATTGAGTCAAATGCTAGGCCAGCAGTGGTGAAGTGAACATTGAAGGTATTTAAGATTTCTTGTTTACCTGTAATTTCTGTGTCATTTAGTAGCAATTTGGTGGTTAAGGCAGGAGTAGAATTCTGGCCCAGAAGTCCTTTTATTGTACCCCAGAGTCTGGATGGTTATTGTAGGAGGCATCCAATTCAGCTGTATAGTAGGCAGTTTTGGCAGTTCTTATTTTTTTGTACATGAATTCTTGCTTTTCTGAAATTTAGCCAATCACTGGTGTCCTTTGTTTTTCTTGCCTTTTTCCACAGCTTGTCTCTGGTTCTCAAGGCTGCTTTAAGCTCAGAGGTGAACCAAGGGCAGGATTTTACCTTAGTTCTGATACTGGTGATAGGGCATGAATATTGAGAACATTGGTGATAATATCCTTTAAAGTCTGGAGTGCTGTTTCAACAGAGGTTGTAAGATAGAAATCTTGCCAATATATTGTAGTACTCAGGTCATGGAGGTAACCTGAGATATTGAAATTCTTTTTTGACCTTTTGAGGATAAATTCTGCAGGATTTGGTGGTTTGAGTGTGGATCTTATGCCAGCTATAGGGTAATGGTCACTCACATCACTTGGCAGTACTCCTGCATGTGAGTATAAGTGAGGCTTGTTTACCAACATAATATCCAGGAGTGAGCTGTTGCTGGAATTTCTTCGGTTAATCCTAGTTGGGTCTTTAATCAGCTGTGTGAATCCATAGGTGTCACAAAAGGTTATCAAAGGTGCAGATACATTAGACAACAGTTTAAATTCAAATCACCAAGGATGACTGGTATCTTCAGGGCCTTGGTTGAGAATTGACCCTAGGTGAGAAAGCAGTTTAAGGCCTACAGAGGGGGCCTATAGCATCCAATCAGTTTAAATGGAGACGAATTAGGAAGGCAAATTTTGATTGATAAACATTCAAATTCATTTGGCTCAGATGTGTTGATGAGGCAGGTTGCAGAGATGGTGTCCTTAATGTATATGGCCACCCACCAGCCCTGGAAGGGCGATCTGCTCTGAAGAGCTGGTAATTGGGAAGGTTTACAACACTGTCTTTTGTTGTAGGCCTGAGCCAAGATTCAGAGATGACCAGGAAGTCTGAAGAGTATGTGCCACCCAAGCCTGTATTAAGATGAACTTTTTGGAGGCTGCAAGCATTGAAGTGTATGAAGCTTAGTCCTTTTATGGTAGTCAGCCTCAGAAGGGAAGATAAATTGACAATGGGGCCAGGATTAATCTCAATGGTGCCAATGCATAAAAGGAGGTGAGAAGATTAATTTGACTAGGGCTCCAAGAGATAGGGATAGAGAGTGATCAGAGCATTTCCTCTTAATCCTAGATGCACACTGTGTAGTGGGAGATGGTGCTGTTATATAGGTGTGTCTTTTATCATAACATAGAGTCTGATGGACAGGCATAAAGGGTTTTATAGATCCAGGATACATGTAAGGGGCTAGGGAGAGCTGGATTGTTAGAGAGGCTTTATGTGGGATACCCCAGGGGTTGCAGTGTAATAGTGGTTCAAAGTGAATAAGGAATAGATGGTTGTACATTGTGGATGGCAGTGGAGAGCAGAACATACTCATTAACTTATTCGTCATGACAGGGTATAATATGATTATCATAATGGAATGGGGAGATGAGAGGCTAAGGAGCAAAAGGAAACAAGTTAGCATTAGCGGGGTAGGTGGTTGGAGAGAAGGAATTAGATGTGGGCGTGGATGAGAGAAATGGCGGGAAAGAGTGTATAAATACAATTAACCAAGAGGGGGAGGGGCGGGCAAAAATTTTCTTGCTTTGCCCGATCCTTTCACTGCTTCTCCCGGCCTCCTGGAACTCTTGGTCGGCTGGAGGTCACCGCCGGCCCGCTGGCGGCTCGGAGCCCCTCTGCGGCTGGAGCTGGAGGGCAATGCCGGCTGCAAGTCAGGGGACAGAGGAGAAGGCAGTGAGAAGGCAATTTTATTGCAGGCAATCTGCAATTAGTGCAAGAAACAAGAATCTGCACAACAAAAGACTGGGAGGGTTTGGGGTTAGGCCAAGCCGCCTAGCCCACACAGATCCCCAGAAAAGGCTGAATCACTAGCAAACATCACATCAAAACATGTTTAAATTACCCACAATTTTAAGTAAAACAGCTCTTTAAGGAAATTAACACAAGTTACAGCTAATCAGAAAAATCCCATCCAGAAAAGTGTTGCAGAGTCCAGCTAAAGTCAATGGGAAAGGCGCATCAATCGGAAGCAAGGCAGAGACAGCGGTCGCTTCCCGATTGGTTGCGTTTTGTTCGCATTTTCACACTCGCTTCTCCCGCCCCTGAACCTTTGGTCGGCTGGAGGTCACCGCCGCCCGCTGGCGCTCGGAGCCCCTTCTGCGCTGGAGCTGGAGGGCAATGCCGGCTGCAAGTCAGGGACAGAGGAGAAGGCAGTGAGAAGGCATTTTATTGCAGGCAATCTGCAATTAGGTGCAAGAAACAAGAATCTGCACAACAAAAGACTGAGGGTTTGGGGGTTAGCCTAAGCCGCCTCAGCCCACACAGATCCCCAGAAAAGGCTGAATCACTAGCAAACATCACATCAAAACATGTTTAAATTACCCACAATTTTAAGTAAAACAGCTCTTTAAGGAAATTAACACAAGTTACAGCTAATCAGAAAAATCCCATCCAGAAAAGTGTTGCAGAGTCCAGCTAAAGTCAATGGGAAAGGCGCACCAATCGGAAGCAAGGCAGAGACAGCGGTCGCTTCCCGATTAGTTGCGGCTTTGCCCGTACCTTTCACACTGCTTCTCCCGGCCTCCTGGAACTCTTGGTCGGCTGGAGGTCACCGCTGCCCGCTGGCGTGCCTCGGAGCCCTTCTGCGGTGGAGCTGGAGGCAATGCCGGCTGCAAGTCAGGGACAGAGGAGAAGGCAGTGAGAAGGCAATTTTATTGCAGGCAATCTGCAATTAGGTGCAAGAAACAAGAATCTGCACAACAAAAGACTGGGAGGGTTTGGGGGTTAGGCGCCTAGCTGCCTAGCCCACACAGATCCCCAGAAAAGGCTGAATCACTAGCAACATCACATCAAAACATGTTTAAATTACCCACAATTTTAAGTAAAACAGCTCTTTTAAGGAAATTAACACAAGTTACAGCTAATCAGAAAATCCCATCCAGAAAAGTGTTGCAGATGGGCAGATGGGAGCCCCCCCCCCCATCTTCAGTAACCAGTTTACCTCTCTGGGTTCAGATGGGCACCATTTCATTTTCATTTAGTACATATGGCCAGTGCCTGATAGAAGTAATTACCCTGAGATGTGGTTCTGGAATTTCTGTTTCTTCAGTTTACCCCAGTATAGTGGGTTTTGGAAAACTTGAGCCTGGATGTGCTCAGTGAGGTCTTGGGTACCACTTTCATTCCTGCGGGAAACGGAAAAAGGACTAGTCTGGCCGTGTGTGCCAATCTACAGTTTTGGAACAAATGTGTTCACCAGTGTGTGTTTCTTCATTCTATGCTAAATGGGAATTCAGGAATTTCTGTACCGTGGAGAATCTGCAATACCAGTATGTGTGGCCCCATGGGGGCCCATCTTTGCTTTGTGTTTTATTCCTACATTGTTAGATGAATAAAAGCCACACTCTAGAATCCCAACCTGGTTTGGACAGTAATGTTATTGCTTCCTTGTGTCTGGAATTACTTGGGTGCCCCTGTCCAGAAGTGCAAATCTAGCATAACTGTGAGCAAATATTTTCTCCCAGGGACCTGGGTTGCTGGCCATGGTAAATGGTCCCACCAGGTGTGTGCCAGGTAGTTGCCACACTTGGTTGACTGTTTTTGAATAACAGTCTGGTCCACCTAGTCTAATGGTGGCAGTCTCTTCTCTCTGTTTCTTTTTTATGTAAACCCCACCCCTCTCCTTGTGCCCCTAGACATTTGGTGGAGAGGTGTGCCCTGCTAGTTAAACAAAGGGGCCAGTGGGGGATTACAAAACACATTTCTTGAATCATTTTCAAATTAACTTGAAGCTAACAAGAAAATTTATGCGGGAACTCTTCTATGTATAAAGCAAGAGTGATTTCCTTTACATTCCTCTATAACAGGGCGCATAGCAATACTAAAAGGCAGTAGGCAGACCGCCTCTCCTCCAGTGTGCAGAAGACTGATCAGACAATCAGTCACCTATCTAAAGTACATTGCACTGTGACAGAATGGTGACAAGACCGAGGAACTATACATTGTATTGATTGTCCCTATTATCAATTGGGAGTTATGGGCACCATGATATATTATTTTGGCACATACAACATTTACAACGAGTCTGGATAGGATGCTGTGAAAGACCCTGTTGAGTGGGGAAGGGGGCCTGACTCAACACTCAGGTTTAATTATGCTATATCACCAATCAACGATTTGGTACTGCATTAGGGACAAAGTAGTGCCCACTACTTGTTTTGTACCCTTATAGGGCTCAGGAGGGTTTGGTTTAAGGAGGTTAGTGGGTGTAAAGAGGCACTGCTGTGCAAGAAAAAAAGTAATAGGGTACTAGATAACTTATTTTTGTTTGCCAGTGGAGGATCATCAAGGGGTGATGAGTGGCAGATGAACTGGCTGTTTGACCATGGTAAAAGCCCTTGCTGTCTCGGAGGGTCCTTATATTTTTATTTAATGTTTAACATTTTATAATTCCCAGAATATAACTACCTCAAATAATGCAATTATACCAAATTCAAAGTACCCCATTAACTGCAGGATTAGAGTATTAATATTCATTACTTGCACGCAGATAATATAAAAGTATTTCATATCATGGCTTCTTATGAAATAGTTTTGGATTCCCATTCCTTGTTGTTCAAATCCTCCAGCAGTTGTGCAGCACGTGGTGTCACTAATGCACTGTATATATCTGTTCTGTGCCTCAGTCTATTTATTTAAGGCCTTGTCCACATCAGGCCACTTAAATGTTTTAAGGTGCTTAAGCGTTTTAGGTTTGCATAAACACGGCGCCTTGTCCGACATTTAAGCACCGGTTTCAGCGTTTAAAAACCGTGCTTAAACCCTGCAGGGAGTTAGTCTCAAGTCCGCTTTTAAAAACGGTTTGAAGGAGGAAAGTGTTACCTTGTGGGTGGATGGGCATGCGATTTTCCTCAATAATTAGGTGCCAACATAACCGTGCTTATGTTCGCAGAGGATTACCAGTTTAAAATGTTACTGCTGATGGAGACGGAAGTTCACCGTGTTACAATCGAGTTCAAACTCAGTGAACAATAATGTGGACGGCTACTGTGGTGAGTTTTAAAATGTTTTGAAAGCATTATTTAAAATGGTATAAATCTTCACTTGTAATGTATACAGGGCCTAAATGTCTTAGAAACATTATGTGTTCTCTGACAGAATCCATCCCACAAATGACACGTAGCAGTGAGGAGGGGTCTGAAAGATTTTTATGTACTTTTACAATTATATGAAGTACAATGAGTGTGTAGATTTCTCCTGAACATGTTCTCAAATCATTTATTCAGATTCATTTGCTTTTAAGAACTGCAGCAATGTTTTTTAATAGCATCATAAGTTTACCTCAGCTATTTACCATCTTGCCCAAATATCCCATTTCCATTATATTATTCCATCCTTCCCGACCCTGTTTCTTTTTTTCTCTCTGTTTCCCCACACTGAATACATGAAATGTTTGTTTATCATTGATAAAATAATTCATAATTATGCATGAGCCTGCTGGGAGAATGTTCTCTCCTGTCCCTATACCCCATGCTCATAACTAGGGTTGCCAGGATTCGATTTTTATTTGTTTAAGATTTCTATGGACAACATCAATTTCTATTTTAGCCTTTGCCCCAATTTCTTTTGATGCATATTGTCACAGATATATGAAATCATGATGACTTTTTAGTCAAGTCTATCGGTTTATTTCAATGTATAAAAAGTACACATGGTACAACTCTTCTGTAAGAAGACAACATTTTTTCCATGTGGGTAAGAAGAATTTTGAAGGGGAAAATGACACACATCCCTCACCACCACTACTGCTGCCATGACATCGCCAACTTGCACAACTACCTGTCGGGCTGGTCTTCAGGGGTGGCACATGGAGGCAGAGCACACCTGCCTGCTTGCACTTTTACAGTTATATGAAGTCCAATGTTGGCCCCTTCTCCACTTCCTCCTCCCCTCCTCCTCTTCCTTCCCCTCTTCCTCCATCTCTCCAATTACTCCTGCTGGCAATGTAAATGCTCTACTTGCTATCAACCCATCCAAGGACATCTCTCTGATGGCCTTCATCCTCAGCTGCTTTACTTCTTGGTTCTAATTTTATATCTCTATCTGTCCTTTTAAATCTGTCTTTCATGACTGCTACTGTCCCTTCAACCTGGAGCATGCTACTGTCCTCCCTTCCCCTACCCAAGGGCGGCAAATCTTCTTTAACAGGCAACTATCATTCTGTTTCCTTGTTCCCAACCCTGGCTAAGTTGCTGGGACACCTTGTCCTATCTCAACTATCCTCCTTTCTTGATTCCTCCTGCTTCACTCCTTTCCCCATCTGGTTTTAGGAAAAAAGACTCTACTGTCATGTCCTTACTGAGGCTCCCTGACTCCATTATCTCTGGAATGGATAGTGGTCAGGTCACATTTGTCATATTTGTTGACTTAGCAAAAGATTTCGATACAGTCTCCCACATCCTTCTGCTGATTAGTCTCTCCTCAGCTGGCCTCACTCCCACTGCCACTAATTGGTTCAGGTCCTATCTGACTGGCAGGTCGCAATTAGTTTGCATAGTTGACTCCATTTTCCCTCCCCTCACCGTCAGCACTGGAGTTTCACATGGATCAGTGCTTGGCCCCCTCCTTTTCTCTAGTTTTCTGAATGACTTCCCAAAGGGTTGCTCATCTGCATGCATACATATGTGTGAGGATGATACTGTTATATACACACCTATCAAATCTATTGGTGATATGACCACCAGACTCTAGAAAGACTTCAATAAGATCCAGCTCTTTTTTAGATCACACCAGCTTTTTCTGAATTTCAAGAAGACTGTATTCATGACACTTGGCAGGGACTCTCAAGGTTAACTGTCATGTCCACCTTCAACACTCTTGACGGGACTACTCTTTTTTATTTTAATTTTTTTGTTTATTGCTTTTATCATAGAAGAAAATAGATATTATACAGTCTTCTGTCAGACATCACATAGGCATTACAAATACATCCAATGTATAGTTAGGATTGGTAGCCTGTACAGAACTATTTTAGGAAGGGGGGGGACAGGAATTAAAGTGTCCCTTAAAGTGATAGTCCATTAAAGCTACAGCCCACCAAGGCTTTTGGGAAACTAACCCTAAATTACTAAAATCCCAACAATGTGAGTTACTCAACCAACAAAGTTGATATGTCCCCACTGCAAAATAGGAGATCCAAGCATTTATATCACATTATCAACAGATGCATCTATTGTAATATTACTCAATGTTGTATTTTAAACTATAGTCCATATTTTAAACTATAATCTACAGTCCTTGCAACTTCCCTCATTGCACTTCATCTAACTAACCCATGTAGTCGAAAGAAAAATAACTATTAGAGTATTAAATTGACAGTTTTATTTTTACTTATCCCCCAACACCGGTTAAGCTGTTCAGGTCTCCTCATCTGATTCAGGGATGTCCCGACTCTCAGGTGCTTGAAACTCTCAGCTGATGGATTCCACCTTCTTACCGGCTTCCTCAGGGTCATTAAATTGGTACATATGTCCCCCATAATAGATGTGAAGTTGGGCAGGCATTAGGAGTGAATGCGTTATCCCCAGGCTGCGGAGTCTAGCCCAAACCGCATCAAACTTCTTCCTCCTCATCCTGGTTGCGTTCGATAGATCCATGAATAAGTGAACTGTATCTCCATTAAAACTTAGGCCATCCACTGATCTGGCTGCATGAAAGAGTAGATCCCTGATGGAGGAACTCGTGGTCAAAGTAGGATAACTCTCGGGGCTCCAGCGCGAGGACCTGCTGCTCGAGGAGTTATTCGGTTGGCCTTAATTAAACAGTTAGTTGTGTCCTTTGGCAAATCTAAGACCTCAATCAGCCATTTCTGCAAAAAAGGTAATAGTTCCCCTTCTTCGCTTCCCTCTGGTAAGCCGATAGATGGGACTACTCTTGAGGACACCTCCTCATTTCAATACTTTGGGGCATGGCTGGACCAACACCTCAACTTCTCTGTTCCTGCTGATGCCATTCTGAAACAAATCTGTGCCCCAAGCTAGGTGCTTTGTACAGAAACTGGTAGTGTATCCCACTTACAGCAAGGTGTGATATTATACAGAAGATAATATTCCCTGTTTTTAACTACTGCAACATAATCTATAGTGCTGTTCTATTATCCACCTTAACCAGACTGGACACCCCCTTTAACTCTCTCTTTCACTTCACTCTTGATTCTCCCCTCTCACTCACCACTGTGACTTCTATCAAGTCTTGTCCTTTCCCTCACTTGTTAAAAGGTGTACCCTCCACTGTGCAAAATACCACCTCTAAATTCTGGCTTGGTTTTCTGTACCACCTGTCTAGCTACCACTCAATCTATTCCTCCCCATTTCCTCTACTGTCTCAGATCAAGTGTCACAAGGTCTCTTGCTGTCCCTCACTGTAATAATAACATGGGACAAAAGGCCTCTCCCACCACCTCCCTAAGCTGTAGAAGTCACTCCCTCCCACAGATTTGTCTCTCATCCTCCACATTATCCCTAACTGCCATCCTACATAACTACCTATCTATCAATTGCTCTTGCTAGTGCCAACCCAAATACTGGCTCTTTTGTTGCCTCACCCCTCCGTCTGCCCTGTTTTATTTTCTTGCCTCAGTTGTGGTTTTATCCTTCAATTACTTAGACTGTTATGTTACTGTAATACAGGTATCGTAGACTACTTGCATCCAACCTGCACATGTACTGTTAAATCGCATTTGCTGTAAATAACCTACTGTATGTATACTTATAAATGGCTGTTCTAGTTTCATTGCTGTAATAGTCAGTGTTTGCTATGCTGTACTGTACTATGTTCCCCTGTAATAGCCTTTGGATACCTGTAACTGTCTTTTTTTAGTTTAATTGTTGTAACTATCACTGAATGTATGCTTACGTGTCTGTTTTTCCTATCTATACCCTTCCATCCAGTGAGTTGAGCAACTTGTTGTTCAATGCACTTTTCCCGGAGAAACATTTCAATCAATCAGTAAATAAATAAATAAATGTCTGATTGGTCACATCCACAGGATAAAGGAGAGGTGCACTCTGCATGTGTGGCTTCTGCAGGAGTGATGGGAGTCATCTGCAGTGGTCATTTTCAGAGCATAGTGCATACGGGACTCTGAACAACTTTGATTTGTTAACACTGTAAATTTGAAGCAGTTTGATCTTTTTTTGGGTTACAAAAGGAATGGTCTACTGGTTGAACATGGAGGTAGAGCCCACCTGCCCATTCACACGTCTGATTGGTCAGCCATGAAGCTCATCTCAAAGATGACTGGTGTATAGCTAGGATTCCCAGGATTCAATTGAAATCTTTTTACAAAAAAATAGATAAGTATCGATGTTAGTTTTTTTCCATCAGTGTCTGGATTTGTTCTGAAATTGATGTTTACCATCTGTTATTTTTTAATTTGTCCTATACAGTGCCCCTATTAAAGTCTATAACTTGTCCTGTACCCAGTCCTCCATTCATTGCACTTTTGTTATCAATTTTGGGCTGGAACACACTAACAAAGTATTTTTTTTATTAAAGTTTATTGTTCAACAGAACAAAAAACATTCCAGCAAAACAACATTGATCAAAATAAAGTGCCTGCCTGGTGCCATGGCTTGTAGGGACAGGAAGCGCATCCTCAGGATCACGAGAACAGCTGCACGGGAGTCTCGAGCTGGATGTCATTGTCCACCTAGGGACAAATGACTTGGCTCAACATGAGCTTACAGCAGTGCAGAAGGACTTTGTAGAACTGGGAGAGGCCTAAGACAAGTAGCACACAGTATTCTTCTCTAGAGGTGCTGCCTGTAAATGGCATGAGTGAGGCAAGGGTACTTTGCACCATGCAGTTTAATGAGTGGTTGAAAAAATGGTGTGGAGCACAGGGTTTGGCTTCATTGGGGACTGGGGTTCCACCTGAGGACACCAGCCTATACTGGCAGGATGGTCTGCATCTGTCCAGAAGGAACAATCCTTTTGAGCAATCGGTTTAAATGCTTCATTGGCAAGCTTTTAAACTAGTCAAGGGGAGGCACTGATAAGAAGCAGAAAATCCCAGCCTCCCTACAAAACAGGGTACTAAATGGGAAAAAGACCGAGGTAGAAAGGTCAGTGGGGGATGCTGCAACAGAAAGTAAAGCCATCAGAAAATGGAGAGCAATGAGTACCAATGCCCGTAGTCTGAGTAACAAGCTTCCTGAATTAGTGGCCTTGATGGAGGAGGAACATCTGGATATTGTTGCAGTCACAGAAACATGGTACACACAAAACCATGACTGGGATGTAAACATACCAGGATACACTGTCTACAGGAGGGACAGGGAGGGTAAAAGAGGAGGAGGAGTAGCTCTTTACATAAGGGAAGGAATCAAAGCAACAGAACAAAAGGGTAAACAGGAGGAGAAGAAGCACTGTGGGTAAATTTGGAGACCGCAATGGCACCACAATACGCATAGGGTTAGATACAGACCCCTTCTCAGGGGGAGGAAATGGACAAGGAAATGATAGAAAGTATACTTAGTATGGCAGAAAAAGGGGAGATATTGCTGATGGGTGATCTGAATATGCCAGATGTTAACTGGAGTGCAGTGGCAGCAGCCACTTCTAAGAGTGGGGTTATTCTAGATGCCCTACAGGGGGCATGCTTTAGACAACTAGTATTGGAGCCCACTCAAGAGGGAACAATCTTAGACCTGGTACTCTCAAATGGAGTTGAGGAGAGGATCACAGATGTAGAAGTGGGTAGCCATCTGGGAACTAGCGACCATCGAACAGTATGGTTCACAATAAACACAGCAATAGAGTCAAGCCACAAAAAGACAAAGACACTGGATTTTAGGAGGGCTGACTTTGTCAAATGGGTGAGTGCCTAAGGAATGCACTAGCAAATGAACAGGAAGGAGGGGGAAGAACAATGGGAATAATAAAAACTGCCATCACAGAGGTAACAAGCCTTTGTGTAAAGCAAATAAACAAAATGAACGAGGTAAGAAACCACTATGGTTCTCAAAAAGTAAGTGAAGGTTCAAGAGAAAAAAAAGCATTCAGGAAGTACAAGGAATCACAGAAGGAGCAGGACAGAGAACTGTATCAGTTAAAGCAAAAGGAAGCTGGGAAGGCAGTCAGAACAGCAAAGGCCCAAACTGAGGAAAAGATAGCCAACTCAGTTAAGAAGGGGATAAAACCTTTATAGGTACATCAGGGAGCAAAAGACCAAGGGAGGGATAGTGAGGCTTAGTAAGGGGAGGGAGGGTGGGCAGAGGTGACTGTGAAAAGGCAGAGATACTAAACAAATACTTTTGCTCAGTATTTACAAAGGAAGAGGGGGAGGTACCTAAAACAAACAGTAGAAACACTCTGGATACAGAAGTTGATACCAGCCCATTTGCAGAAGAAAGAGTTCTGAAAGAACTCTTAAAACTGAAGGTGGACAAAGCAATGGGGCCTGATGGGATTCATCCCAGAATCCTAAAAGAACTATGGGTAGAACTAGTGACACCACTGACTACCCTCTTTAACAAATCATGGGAGGATGGGGTGGTACCCAAGGACTGGAGGAGGCAGATGTAATTCCCTTCACAAAAGTGGGAGCAAGGCAGAAGCAGGAAACTACAGACCTGTTAGTTTAACCTCAGTGGTAGGGAAATGATGGAATCACTTCTAAAGGAAAGAATTGTTGAGTATCTAGAGGCCAGAGGGGCACAGGACCCAAGGCAGCATGGATTCACAGTGGGAAGGTCATGCCGGACAAATCTGATAGATTTCTTTGACTGGGTGACCAAAGTAGTTGATCAGGGAGGGGCTGTGGACATGGCCTACCTAGACTTTAGCAAGGCATTTGACACAGTCCCACACAAAAGATTAATATACAAGTTAGCCAGCCTGGGAGTGGGTCCCAAGATGACAGCCTGGGTAAAGAATTGGCTGGAGAATAGGACACAGAGAGTAATAGTAAATGGAGTCCACTCTGAAAAAAGGGGGGTTAGTAGTGGGGTACTGCAGGGTTCAGTATTAGGACCGGTCCTCTTCAATGTCTTTATAAGCGAGATTGCAGAGGGACTGGAAGGAAAAGTATGTCTCTTTGCAGATGACACAAAGATCTGCAACAGAGTTGATGCACAAGGTGGAGTGGAAAGGATGAAAAGGGACTTGGCAAGGTTAGAGGAATGGTCAAATGTATGGCAGCTTAGATTCAATGCTAAGAAGTGCAAGGTAATGCACCTGGGAAACAAAAACCAAGGGGAAGAGTACACAATGGGGGATGAGATACAAACAACAACAAAAATGGAAAGGGACCTGGGGGTAGTCATATCAGATGACCTAAAGGTGGGAAAGCAATGTGAGAGGGCAGCAAGGAGGGCTGGGGGGATACTTGGATGCATAGGAAGATGCATCACCAGTAGAAAACAGGAAGTTGTTATTCCTCTGTACAGACAGCTAGTGAGACTCCATCTGGAGTACTGCGTGCAGTTCTGGAGACCCAGTCTCCACAAAGACATAGACAGGATGGAAGCTGTCCAGAGGAGGGCAACTAAAATGGTGCAGGGTCTGCACCGGAAGACATATAAAGAGAGACTTAAGGAGCTTAATATGTATAGCCTCGAGAAAGGAGGAGAGGGGAGACATGATAGAAAACTTCAAGTACCTCAAGGGAATCAACAAAGTCCAAGAGGGTAGCATCTTTCAAAAAAAGAGGTGTGCAAGAACAAGGGGACAATTTGAAGATAGAAGGGGTGGCTCAGAGGTAATTTAAGGAAGTATTTTTTCACAGAGAGATTGTGGATGTATGGAACGGCCTTCCAGAGGAGGTTGTGGAGTCAAAAACAGTGGTGGAATTCAAGCATGCATGGGACAGTCATAAGGCAATTCTAGGGGGTGGGGGTAGGAAGAAGTAGGCTGCTGGTTAACTAGGACCTGCAGCTTATCCATCAGGTAGGGAAATGGACAGACTGGGTGGGCCAAGCGGTCCTTATCTGCCGTCAAATTCTATGTTTCTATGTTTCTACATTATGGAGGAAATTAAACATTTTTTACTTTCTGCCCTCCTACTGTTATCCTACCTTCTCTCTCAAACCCACCCGTCCCTCCTCCCTACAGATTAATGTGACATAAGAAGATCTTTTCAACAGTATGCCTACCAAAATTGTGTTACCTTCCAATAGACAGCTTAGAGTGAAGCAGATAAAGCGTTGGGAAGGAACTCCATATCAAGTCATATTTTGAAAGACTATCCCTTCTCATAGCCCCAAATTTCTCCATATTCAAATTAAATAGCAGTTCTTGTAACCACTCAGTGTAGGTAATTGGGATGTCATCCAACCAATGTTTTAGCACCACTTTCTTAAGCGAGGATGAAATCAAGGCCATATAGTACCTCCTAACTTAAACTGTGATACTGGAGTAATCTCCTATCAGACAGACTTCTGGAGTAAAATGCTGGTCAATGCCCAAAAGTGGGCCTGCTTTATGTTTAATTTGATTCCACAGTTCTTTTACCAGTGGGCATTCCCCAAAAATGTGATATACATCTCCTTCTGCATGGTGACATTGAAAACATAACGGGTCAGGCCTGCGTCCAATTTTGTTTAATTTAGAAGGAGTCAGTTTGTGTAACAAGTGGAACTGAATGACATGTAGCCTATCCTGAGTGACATATCGGTATGTGTAACACCAGATTTCATCCCATTTCCTCTCTTGGCTCCCTAATTGACATAGCCAAAATCTGGGTTTATTATCAAGATCTATATGCTTGATCAAACGCATCTTATGTAATTTGGAAACCGCATGTGGTTCCCAGACTGTCTGGGTCAGAGACTCAAACCAAACCCCGTCATGTGTCCATTTCTAAGTTTGTTCTTAAGTTGTTCAAGTAAATGCTTGACCTGATATACCTTAAATATTTGATTGGATCCCATACAATACTTAATTAGTAATTCTGCAATTGGAGGACATCTATCTCCTGTAAAATGTCATCAATCCTAAAACCCTTCAACTGGGAAAGCCAGGAATCTATAATCATTTTCCTCCAATCTTCAGATTAGGATTATGGCATATTGGTTGGTGTTTATCTGTATTCAGAAAGTAATGTAAGAAAGCACATAACTGAATATGAATATGTAAAGACTCCTTTAATGGGGTAGCTGCCAGTTTAGGGGCAGTGTTCTTGGAGTGGAGTAAAGAAGAGCTATTGGGTCTATACCAGCTTCCCTTATCAGCTCTATTTCCAATTTAACCCAGGAAGGTACATAAGACAAAGAAGCAAGTTTTGTGGAAAGCACAAGCCATCATAAATATTTGCTGGCGTTACTTGCCCAGTAATATAAACCGATATGTGGTAGTCTTAACCCTGCCTTCTGTCTGGGAGTGGCCAACCTGTGATAAGCTCTACGGGGAGTTTTCCCTCTCCAAATAAAATCTGAAATAATTGAGTGTATCGCCTTGTACCATTTTAAAGGTAACCACACATTGAGCATATTTAGAGGGTAAAAAACCCTAGGTAAGATATTCATTTTAATTATATTAATCCTCCCCCAGAGAGAGAGTGGGAGTTTGTCCCATCTATTAAGATCTTGCTTAATATTGTTTTTAAGGGTGTCCAGATTAAGTTTCACTGTTTTAGAGTCTGTTCTTGCCAGGAAGATTCCCAAGTACTTCAATGTGTGTGGAGCCCATTGCATACCCATGGCAGTCGCATCGGACTTATATACTTTGATTAAGTGGGAATATCTGGGCTTTCCTATATTCATTTTATAACTGAATAGCTTGCTGTATTCTGCAATAACCCCCAGCACTGCCGGAATTGAAGTTCGAGGATGGATAACATGGAGCAAGATGTCATCTGCATATGCGGATATCTTAAACTCCTGCAACCCAATCTTTATCTCTGTAAACTTGGGGTCTTGTCTGATTTTAAATTGGAGGGGTTCTAAATATAAGTTAAACAGAAGGGGTGATAGGGGGCAGCCCTGTATAGTACCAGAATAAAGAGGAAACCTTGATGAAAATACCCCGTTACAATATATTTTCGCACATGGATGTCTATACAGAGCAAACACACTATTAATAAAGAGAGCAGAATGCCAAATTTCTCCATAGTCAAGGGTGAAAACCATCAAGCTGCTCTTAGACCTCTAATTCTCTACTGGACTAAAGAACTAGAACTCTACTACTGAGAACTTCATTTTAGGGTAAAACAAACAAACAAAAAGAGTGTGTTTGTCTGAGTTGGCTGAAGAAATTATCTGTGCAATTATCTAGGTGAAAAAGAAACCGTTAAGTAGGATGTGTGGCATAAAAAGAAGGAAGCCAGGTGTTTGCATTTAAAAAACTGACCTAGGTAGTCTGTGGCAGAGAACAGTAAGAGGAAAGAGCTGCTGTTAGACCTTTACTGGAGCTATATTGCCCTCCATCCCTCCCCTCCCCCCACCCCAACACAATTAGCCGGTTGTACTTTTCAGGCACAGGATTTGACTGACAATAGGAACTTCCTGTTTGGGAGCAGGAAGGAGTGATCACAGATGCACAAGAGACTCACCATCCTATAAGGAAAATAGTAGCTCATCCCCCACCCAGCTGCTAGAGGTCTGACTCTGAGAAAGTAAGAAGGAGACTACTAAGGATTATAGGAACGTCTTGTTCCAGAACAGGAAGATTAGCAGCTTTTAAGGGCATGGAGGCTGAAGGAAAGGTAGGAGAGAAACAATAATTATATATATATATATATATATATATATATATAAAATAATAAAATAAAGAGAGAGAGAGAGAAAGAGGAAAGAGAAAGTATGCAAACCAGTTGTTAAGGGACCACAAATAAGACATAATGGAAGTGGTGAGTGCAGTGGCTGTAGAAACCAGCAGTCTTCCGGGAGACATTCTGGAGGATGTGGTATTGTCCCATATGCAGGCACCTCTCTGGGCTGAGGGAGGAGGTTGCTCATCTCCAGGCAGAGTTGGCCAGAATTCTGGAGACCTCTTTTCCCACCCAGGGACCACCAGGGCCACTGTCACTGCTTCAGAGGTTGCCAAAAAAGAAGAGCGGTTGGATCACAGTGGGCTCAGGAAGGGTGAGGGTGGTGGAACAGAGGTGCATCCCTCCAGTTGTACCTCTCCACAATTCATATGCAATTCTGACAGAGTGTGGTTCCTCAATGGAGGCACCTGTAGTGGAAACCAAGGAGGATGCTGGGCATCTCCACAAAGCAGACCCACAGGAGGGTGGCATGGGACCCCACAGGGGAAGAAAACAACTCCTGGTGGGGGACTACATTATTAGGAGGGTAGAACTAGGGAGGGAGGGAGAGGGAGGGAGGAAGTGCCTGCCTGGTGCTATGGCTTGGAGGGACAGGGATTGAATCCTCAGGATCACAGGAACAGCTACACGGAGGAGGGAGCTTGATGTCATTGTCCACCTAGGGACAAATGACCTGGCTGGGAAAGGATCAGAGCAGTGCAGGAGGAATTGTGGAGATGGGGAGGGGCATTAGACAAGTAGCACGCATGGTAACCTTCTCAGAGGTGCTGCCTTTCTATGGTATGGTTGAGGCTAGGGTGCTCCACACCATAGGATTCAATCAGTGGTTAAAAAACTGGTACAGAGCTCAAGGTTTTGGCTTCATTGGGGATTGGGGGTCAACCTGGAGTGATGCAGGCCTACACTGGCTTGATGGTCTGCATTTCTCCAGGAGGGGAACCAGGATCCTAGGTGATAGGTTTAAATGCTTTATTGGCAAGCATTTAAACTAGCCAAGGGGGGAGGCACTGAAAAGGAGAAGGAAAATCCTAGCCACCTCCCAAAAAATAACAGTGTAGTTAGTGAGGTAAACACTAAGACAGAGAATTCGATAGGGAGATGGGCAAGGGTAAATGGAGAAAAAGACAAAGGCAGTAAGGACAGGGATGGGGCCAAAAGGGATAAGGCCATCAAAAAAATGAAGGGAGATGAGTACCAATGCCTGTAAGCTGGGTAACATGCTCCCTGAACTGGTGGCCTTGATGGAAGAGGGATGCCTGGATATCATGGCAGTTACAGAAACATGGGACACAGAGAACCATGATAAGGATGTCAACATACCAGGGTACACAATCTACAGGAGGGATAGGGAGGGTAGAGGAGGAGGAGGAGGAGGAGTTGCTCTCTATGTAAGGGAAACATAGAAACATAGAATTTGATGGAAGATAAGGACCGCTTGGCCCACCCAGTCTGCCAATTTCCCTACCTCATGGATAAGCTGCAGGTCCTAGTAAACCAGCAGCCTACTTCTTCCTACCCCCACCCCTAGAATTGCCTTATGACTGTCCCATGCATGCTTGAATTCCACCACTGTTTTGACTCCACAACCTCCTCTGGAAGGCTCGTTCCATTCATCCACAACCTCTCTGTGAAAAATACTTCTTAAATTACCTCTGAGCACGCCTCTTCTATTCTTCAAATTGTGCCCCTTGTTCTTGCACACCTCTTTTTGAAAGATGCAACCCTCTTGGACGTTGTTGATTCCCTTGAGGTACTTGAAAGTTTCTATCATGTCTCCCCTCTCCCTCCTTTCCTCGAGGCTAAACATATTAAGCTCCTCAAGTCTCTCTTCATACGTCTTCCGGTGCAGACCCTGCACCATTTTAGTTGCCCTCCTCTGGACAGCTTCCATCCTGTCTCATGTCTTTTGCGGAGATTGGTCTCAGTACTGCACTGCAGTACTCAGATGGGGTCTCAGTAGCTGTCTGTACAGAGGAATAATAACTTCCTGTTTTCTACTGGTGATGCCTCTTCCTATGCATCCAAGTATCCCCCAGCCCTCCTTGCTGCCCTCTCACATTGCTTTCCCACCTGTAGGTCGTCTGATATGACTACCCCATGTCCCTTTCCATTTTTGTTGTTGTTAGTATCTCACCCCCATTGTGTACTCTTCCCCTGGGTTTTTGTTTCCCAGGTGCATTATCTTGCACTTCTTAGCATTGAATCTAAGCTGCCATACATTTGACCATTCCTCTAACCTTGCCAAGTCCCTTCTCATCCTTTCCACTCCACCTTGTGCATCAACTCTGCTGCAGATCTTTGTGTCATCTGCAAAGAGACATACTTTTCCTTCCAGTCCCTCTGCAATCTCGCTTATAAAGACATTGAAGAGGACCGTCCTAATACTGAACCTCCTGTACCACTACTAACCCCCTTTTTCAGAGTGACTCCATTTACTATTACTCTCTGTGTCCTATTCTCCAGCCAATTCTTTACCCAGGCTGTCATCTTGGGACCCACTCCCAGGCTGGCTAACTTGTATATTAATCTTTTGTGTGGGACTGTGTCAAATGCCTTGCTAAACGCTAGGTAGGCCATGTCCACAGCCCCTCCCTGATCAACTACTTTGGTCACCCAGTCAAAGAAATCTATCAGATTTGTCTGGCATGACCTTCCCGCTGAGAATCCATGCTGCCTTGGGTCATGTGCCCCTCTGGCCTCTAGATACTCAACAATTCTTTCCTTCAGAAGTGATTCCATCATTTTCCTACCACTGAGGTTAAACTAACAGGTCTGTAGTTTCCTGCTTCTGCCTTGCTCCCACTTTTGTGAAGGGAATTACATCTGCCCTCCTCCAGTCCTGGTACCACCCCATCCTCCCATGATTTGTTAAAGAGGGTAGTCAGTGGTGTCACTAGTTCTACCCTTAGTTCTTTTTAGAATTCTGGGATGAATCCCATCATGCCCCAAAAAAGGATCAAAGCAACGGAACTAAAGGGTAAACAGGGAGGACAGGAGGCACTGTGGGTCACCCCGGAGATTAGAAATGGTACCACAATTTGGACAGGGGTGTTGTATACAGACCCTCATATCATGGGGAGGAAATGGACAGGAAAATGATAGAAGGCATCCTTTGAATGGCAGAGAAAGGGGAGATATTGCTGACAAGAGACCTCAATATGCCATATACTAACTGGAGCACCTTTGCTGTAGCCACATTCAAAAGCAGGGCCATTGTAGCAGGGCTACAGTATCAATTATGAGACCCCTTTTTCCTTCTCCTGTGCACAATGTCCATTGCAAGAGCACTTCTATTTCTTTCCTTGCTGTCTCTTTCTTTATGTTCCCCATAGGCAGGTAGGCCACATGCCTAACGCTCTTACTATCCCTTTCTGGTGGTCTCTGCCTTATTATACTGTAAGTCACTGCATACACCTTACTATCATGTGCAAGATTGCCTGCACGAACATGCGCATGATCACCTTCACGAATGTGCGCACATCGCTCCTCGAATGTGCGAATATGGCGATAGTGAGTCAGAAAGTAAAAAAGTATTTTGTGCCTTTCATTGCCCAGTATTTTGTGTCCCCTTCTAAAAGAGAGGTTTAAAACAGCTCACTACATGCCCTTTTGCCCTCAAAAGCTATAACCTCTGTAAATAAACGCGTATATGGGCTGAGTCGTAATGCCCTAATGTCCCTTTCTGTCCTCTAATTTTTGTTTTTAGTACAGATGCCATATTTCAATTCTCTCAAGGGCTAGGAACCCTCATAGACTGTTTGTCAGTCCCATTCTCGGCTGAATTATCACCGATAGTCATTCAGAGATTTAATATAATGCCCCCCTTTTTATTGTGGAACCTGTAAAACTCTCTTTGTCTGCCACACAGCTTGTTTTTCTGTCTAGCTCTAGTGTTTAGCTCCCTGCAGGTTCGCATTGTAACCTAGCCCTTACAACCTCTGTAAACTCCTTCAAATTGTGCCTGAGATGCAGGAAAAGTAAAATACTGTTAGTTGTACCTTTCTTCCAGTGTTACCATGCGACGCTGACTCTGTGTCTGACTGTAAAGTGCAGTGCTACTCTATGGAGCTGGGCAGCTGACTCTCTTCCATTATTATAGGCAGGCTTAAAGGGGAGGAGCCTGGCTATGATTGACAGGATGTAATTTTATCTTTAAATTTAAGATAGCCACATAAATAATGAATACTGGGTACTCTGAAACTAATGTTATAATTCCTAAATGTGTTTAGCTTGAGAACATGTCTATAAAAACTGAAAAATAAAGAGTTTATAGGAAAATTAGGTAAATAGGGGAAGGGAATCCTGGATCACATGGTATTCTAGCACTATAAAGAGATGTCTATTTCTAGGGCCAGTTTAGTTCATTTTGGGCTCAGCAGGGTGCTTTGTCCTCCATCTTTCTGGTCCATTCCTGCTATAACTTTTCAAACATATGGTGCCTATGCAGTTTCATTTGTTCTGATTATATGGATGCCTGAATCCAATTTCTTTCTTTTTATTTATAAGTCGTACAGTACGCTTAAAGACAATATTTTGTTGGAACTCGCTGAATAAAGACTGTTTGATTTTATACTCCAACTGGTGTCAACGTGAATCCCACGCTTACTACAGCATCCTCGATGCCCCACAGGGGGCATGCCTCAGATAGTTAGTGTTGGAACCAACTCAGGAGGGAGTAACCTAGGTCTGGTACTCTTAAATTGGGATGGAGAGATGATCTCAGCACTAGAAGTGGGTAGCCATCTGGGAACAAGTGACCACCAAACAGTGTAGTTCATGGTAAACTCAGCTGTACAGTCAAGCCATCCAAAGTGATGATACTGGACTTCAGGATGGCTGATTTTGTCAAAATGGCAGAGTGCCTCAGAAAAGGACTAGGAAACAAGCAAGAAGGAGGGGTGGAGCAACAACGGGGAAACATCAAAACTGCCATCACAGAGGCAACAAGCCATTGTGTGAAGCAAATAAATCAAAACAAAAGAAAAACCACTATGGTTCTCTAAAGAGGTGGCAGGATGAGGTTAGGGAGAAAAAGATAGCATTCAGGAAGTATAAGGAAACACAGAAGGAGCAGGACAGAGAACTGTACCAGTTAAAGCAGAAGGAAGCCAGGAAAGCAGTCAGAATAGCAAATGCCCAAACTGAGGAAAAGATAGCCAACTCAGTTAAGAAGGGGGATAAAACCTTTATAAATACATAAGAGAGCTGAAGAAAGACAAAGGAAGGATACTGAGTCTGAATAAGGAGTATGGAGGGTGGGTGGGCAGAGAGGGACCATGAAGAAGCAGGGATACTGAACGAATATTTCTGCTCAGTATTCACAAAGGAAGAGGAGGGGGTACCTAACCCAGTCAATACAAGCATTATGGATGGGGGGGGTCGATATCAATCCTTTCACAGAAGAAGGGATTCTGAAAGAATTACTAAAACTGAAGGTGGACAAAGCAATGGGGCCTGATGGGATTCACTCCAGAATTCTAAAATAACTAAGGGGAGAACTAGTAACACCACTGACTGCCCATTTTAACAAATCATGGGAGGATGGTGTGATACCGGAGGACTGCAGGAGGGTGGATATGATTCCCCTTCACAAAAGTAGGAGCAAGACAGAGGCAGGAAACTACAGACCTGTGAGTTTGATCTCAGTGGTAGGGAAAATGATAGAATCACTTCTGAAGGAAAGAATTCTTGAGTACCTAGAGGACAGTGGGGCACAGGACCAAAGACAGCAAGGATTCACAGCGGAAAGTTCATGTCAGACAAATCTAATTGACTTCTTTGACTGGTGGCCAAAGTAGTAGACCAGGGAGGGGCTGTGGACATGACCTACCTAGACTTCAGTAAGGCATTTGACATAGTCCCACACAAAAGATTAATAAATCAATTAGCCAGCCTGGGAGTGGGTCCTAGAGTGGTAGCCTGGGAAAACATTGGCTGGACAACAGGATGCAAAGGGTAACAGTAAATGGAGACCACAGTGAATAAAGAGGGGATATTGAGGGTATCGCGAGGTTCAGTACTAGGTCTGGTCCTTTTTATTGTCTTTATAAGTGACATTCCAGAGGGACTACAAGGAAAAGTATGTCTATTTGCAGATGACGCAAAGATCCACAACAGAGTTGATACACAAGGTTGGGTGGAAAGGATGAGAAGGGACTTGGCAAGGTTGGAAGAATGATCAAGTGTACAGCATGGCAGCTTAGATTTAATGCAAAGAAGTGCAAAGTAATGTAACTGGGAAACAAAAACCCAAGGGAAGTGTACACAGTGGGGAGTGAGATACTGACAAAAAAAATGGAAAGGGACCTGAGAGTAGTTATATCAGATGACCTAAAGGTGGGCAAGCAGTGTGAGAAGGCAATAAAGAGGGCTGGGGGTACTGGGATGCATAGGGAGAGGCATCACCAGCAGAAAATAGGAAGTTGTTATCCCTCTCTACAGACCGTTGGTGAGACTCCATCTGGAGTACTGCCTGCAGTTCTGGAGACCCCATCTCTGCAAAGACATAGACAGGGTGGAGGCTGTCCAGAGGATGGCAACCAAGATGGTGCAGGGTCTGTAGCAGAAGACATACAAAGAGAGACTAAAGGAGCTTAATATGTATGCCCTCGATGAATGGAGTGAGAGGGGGGACATTATAGAAACTTTCAAGTACCTCAAGGGAATCAGCAAAGTCCAAGAGGGTAGCATCTTTCAGAAAAGACATGCAAGAACAAGGGGCACATTCAAGATAGAGGGTGATGGCTCAGAGGTAATGTGAAGAAGTATGTTTTCCCTGAGAGTGTTGTGGATGCATGGAACAGCCTTCCTGAGGAGGTCGTGGAGCCAAAAGCAGTGGGGGAATTCAAATATGCATGGGACAGACATAAGGCAATTGTAATGGGGGTAGGAGGAGGTAGGCTGTTTGTTAACTAGGATCTGCAGCTTATCCTTGAGACAGGGAAATGGGCAGACTAGGTGGGCCAGGCGGTCCTTAGCTGTCACCAAATTCTATGTTTCTATTTCTGAGGTACAAGGCTACACAAAGCAAGGAGGACAGGCAAGAATATTTGGAAAAATGAAAGGAAGAGAACAATACAGTAAAGGCACAAAGGCTGAAACCAAGGAAAAGCTAGCTAAATCAGTAAAGGAAGGAGGGAAGGCATTCTTTTGGTATATTAATGAGAAGGAAAACAGGGGGACAGATTGTGAGACTTAGAGAAAAGGGAGGCAGGGCAGTGGAGAAAGACATTGACAAGGCGAACGTCCTCAACAAATACTTTTGCTCTGTATTCATGGAAGAAGACAATGGGGATGGATTCCCATTCATGGAGCAGGGTAAACAGGGAGGAGGGGTGGGCATCTGACCTTCTTCAGAGGACAGAGTTAAAAGAGCACTAGAATAGCTTAGGATGGATAAAGCAATGAAGCCCAATGGGATACACCCGAGGATCCTAAAGGAGCTCCAGGAGGAACTGGCTAAACCTCTGGCTAAGCTATTCAGTGGATCACTAGAAACAGGCATGGTTCTGGAGGACTGGAGGAGGGCACAAGTGGTACCCCAGCAAAAAAGTGGTAGCAAGGATCATTTAGGATACTACTGCTGGGTCAGTTTGACCCCGATAGTAGGTAAAATGATGGAAACCATATTTAAGGAAAGGCTGGTGGACTACATAGAGACAAGGGGGCTGCTGGACCCAAAGCAACATGGATTCAGTGCAAAGAGGTCATGCCAGACCAACTTGATTGATTTCTTCAAGTGGGTGACAAAGGAAATAGACCAGAGCAGAGTGGTAGATATGACCTATCTGGACTTCAGGAAGGCCTTCAACAGATTCCCAAACAGGAGACTAATCCACAAGCTGGCAAATATGGGGGTGGGGATAGAGGTGGTCACATGGGTTAGAAACTGGTTGAGTTACAGAACACAAAGAGTGGTGGTAAATGGGGTTAGCTCACAGGAGGGGATGGGTAACATGTGGTGTACCCCAGGGATCAGTGCTCTTCAATGTCTTCATAAGAAATATTGCAGAGGGTCTAGAAGGGAGGTTTAGCCTGTTCACGAATGATACAAAGCAACATAATAGGGTAGATACAGAGGAAGGTATAGAAAACATGAGGAGGGGTCTGAAGAGGCTAGAAAACTGGTCCAAGGAATTGCAGTTGGGTTTCAATGCAAAAATGTACAAGATTATGCACCTAAGGAGAGGGAATCCTAGGGCTGAGGAAGAACAAGATGGAGTAACACTGAAGGCCACCACAGAGGAAAGGGATCTAGGGGTATTCATAAAAGACATCCTCAAAGTGGCTAAACAGTGCGACAAAGCAGTTAGAAAGGCTAACAGAATGCTAGGGTGCATAGGGAGGAGTATAACAAGTAGAAGGAGGGAAGTGGTGGTAATGTTGTACAACTCCTTAGAAAGGCCTCATCTGGAGTACTGTGTTCAGTTCTGGAGGCCCCATTTCCAAAAAGATATAGATAGGATGGAGACGGTACAGAGGAGGGCAGCAAAAATGGTGTCTGGGATGCAGCATAAGTCCTATGAGAAGAGACACAGAGCTCTAAATATGTATTTCCTGGAGGAAAGGAGAGAGACGGGGGGACATGATAAAGACCTTCAAATATCTAAAGGGATCAACAGGGTACCAGAGGGAAACATCTTTCACATGAAGGGAAATAGCAGAACAAGGGGACACAGCATGAGAATAAAAGGTGAAACACTTAGAGGGAACTTAAGGAAATTCTACTTCATTGAAAGGGTGGTGGAGAGATGGAACAGTCTCTCCCAGGAAGTGGTTGGAGTGGCCACAGTTCAGGGCTTCAAGAATGCATGGGAGAGACACATGGGAACTATCAAGCTAGGGTGAAGAGGGGGGCTTGTAGCATTTAGGGTACATTAAGCATTAGAAAGAGGGATAGGGCAGACTGGATGGGCCACAATGCCCTTATCTGCCAACAACATCTATGTATCTATGTAAAAGGGAACAACCAGTAAAGTCTGAACCCTCTTTCTCTCTCTTTCCGACCCTGCCCCTGTCCCAGTTAACGTCCCGCAGGGCTCGATACTCAGACCTCTCCTTTTATCCCTGCATAATAACTCAGTCCACTACTGTCTCCCATATACTGCAGCATGCCGATCCTATGTACAGATGACTTAGTGTTCTTATTTGGTACCCAACATGTTTCTGACATCAACAGAAAACAATCATCAGATTTACAGGCTGTCCAAAAATGGAGCCATGAAAACAGACTTCTTTTGAATGCTACAAAGACTTTGGCCGTGCTGTTTAGATCTGTTCCCGTGTAAAAAGCAAATCAATTCCACTGTCATTGGTATGTGATGATGGTACACCACTTGTCAATGTCCCCCCTTCAACTACCTAGGTATTATGCTTGACCCCTCCATGGACTCTGTATTACATGCAGCATCCACCTGTAAGGCATTGAATACCAGATTAAGGCCTTCCTACAAGGTTAGCCACAACCTCTCTCCTAGAGACCATTTTGCTATAGCCTGGGGCATTGTGTTAGTTATTTAGTTTTTGTTAACTGGGTAAACCTTGCAAGGCTGAGGGCCTAGTTTCAGCTGTGGCCCAAAATTATTTTGCCTAATCTCACCTACGGTTTTCCTGTTTTTTTTATCATCCGCTAAAGCCATATTACAAAAATTGGATATTGTGTACAGCAATATTTGTCATTTTCTTTTGCCATAAATCAACATACTGTACCCACCATTGAACATTGTACTTGAAGTTTGGTTGACCCTCCCATCTACAATTTGAGACACACTTGGAAGGAGTCATCTACAGTACTGTGCAGAATCAGGAGCCTCTGACATTTGCCTCACTTCTGATACGCTATAGGGATTCTTATCCTTTAAGAAAGATATAGAACGTGACCTCTTAGCAATACCTTGGATCAAAACAAATTAGGGGATATGGCACTCTCTGTTTCTGCCTCTAAACTAGGAAATACTGTTCCATCTCATATCAGACAATGCCTTACCATTCAGAGCTTTCAAAATAGCTCTCATTCTCAACTGCAGCACATGGCAGCATGTACCAGTTTCTAGATGTTGAATTGTGCATTGGCTTTTGTTTCCATTGATGTCACCCTTGCAATTCTCGTTTTGATTACTTGTTATGTGGAATGCATGCTTAAATGTCTTTATCTCTCAATGCTGAGTATTTTTACTGTCAGCTTGTCGTAGTACCTTGGAACCTGTTATGTAGAATGTATACCTAAATTTATTTCCGATTGCTAAGTATTCTCACAGTATGCTTGATTTAGTAGCTAGGAATCTGTCATGAGCTGAATTTATCTGTCACTGTCACCAGCTGTATTGTTTTTGGCTTTAATTCTCATAGGTCATGACTTGAAATAGTAAATGTTTTTCGAGTGCCCCTTATGTGCTTAATAAAAAATAAATAAATATACTGCTCACAGAACAGGAAACAACTTAATGCACATTTTATACCGAGATTTAAACATTTCATTGCTATGGAAACTTACCAGTTACAGTAAGTTCTATTGTGTTGCTAGGGTCTGAATATATTAATCTTCCAGATACCGTTTTTTTGCATCTGCAGTAGTACGTTCCTGAAGGTGGTTGAACTTTATCATGTACTAAAACAGCTGTCATGCCATAACGGTTTCTGTATAATTCCCAGGAGCTACATGGATTTTCTCCTTTGTATCTGCAGTTGAAGCTGATGACTTCTCCAACGATAAAGACATTGTCATTACGATTCACACTGAGAGTGGGTTTTGGTATAGGATCTGCAGGGAATGAAAATGAATATTTGATGTTTTGGGTTTCTGCTGAAAAGAAGCAAACATCTCATGCACAGTATACATTACACAGGCATTACCACAGTAAAGAGTGATATACATTATAAAAAATGTCTGTTCAGCAAGATATCTGAAAAACTGTTCAGCCCAGGCACTTTACTGCACCACACGGAGCTGTGTCCAAACAGTATTACTGATAGTGAGAAAATGTATATCACACTGCTGCATAAAATGTGTACCCCCCATTCCCAGGGGTTACTAGAATCACAGTTAGAATCAGTGCCAGGCAGGGAAGGCAGCTTGTGAAATGCCATGTAAATGGGGTTCACACTGTCACACTCTGTCTTCAGTGTCAGCTGAGCTGGAGTGATGATGTAATCATAGAACTCTCGCAGCAGCATAAGCCACAGTGCTCAGCTATTGGTAGTGTAGTAGAATGTTCATTTACTCTAATGGAGTTCTGAGTAGAGGAGGCTGCAGCTAGCTGTGCTGCTCCTCAGTTAAGCTCTATCAGAGAGCTGCCCCCTTTTTCTTTAATGGTAGTTTGTTCTCACCCTAGAAGAAGAACAAGTAACCGTTTTTCTGAAGTGGTGGAGACCTATGCCAGAAGGTTTTCCTTTGCCCCATTCCAGGAGGGGTGCAGGCAAACTCCAGGATTCAGGGGCAATCCCTTGATCCATTTTGGTTGGTGAAGCTGCCTGGTACGTCTTCATTTGTTGTGAATACAACCTTTTCTGTGTAAGCACAGGAATACCTGCAATACCTAGAGGTAAATTTCTCTGACAATGGGAACCAGTCACTCAGTTCTGTGTAAAAGTTTTCTGCCTACATTGGGGTCCAGTACGTGACTGTCCAAGTACAGAACTTTTGACTTTGGCACCCAGGGGTGTGTCCATAGTTTGTTAAGTGTGGGAAACATTTAGGACAACAACTACAATTTTCTTCTGTGTGGGTGTTATTAACCAGATGAATGGCAGAGCACAAGCTTGGGAGCAAGAGATCAATCAATCAATCAATCAAAATCTTTATTTATTCAGGCGAACATCATTGAGCAAAGCTCATTTACAAGATGGACCTGAGTGGTCATACAAATGAGGATACAAGTATTATTACATAGACAAGAATAGAATAAATAGCAATACAATGGCATGAAATGATTATATACAACAATTTACATATATACAAGTAACAATAGAATCATTTAGCCTGTAGGAAAAAAAGAGGACAAAGGGTATAGCAGTCCTAAAATATAAGTTATATGGTCTAAACTAGTTTTTAAGTGAATATAATAGGTGATTCGGAAGAAAGAAATTGAGTTAATATAATGGATAGAAAAAGGGAGGTTTAGTTGGGTCAGATGGGTGGGGATTATGCTTTATAAAAGCAATTGCAGAGCTCTGGAAAAAGGGTGGAGAACAATCTTTTGAAGGATGCCAGAGGTAGTAGGCTATCTAGCTTCATGGATTTTTGGAGAGAGTTCCATGCAGCTGCTAAGGAATAGCTGAAAGCAGCCCTCCCATACCGGTGCAGGCATTGGGGACCTTTAATGTGATGAGTTTACTGATCCTTAAGGTGTATGGCCTGGTTGTAATTTGGTAAAGCAATCAGTGATATAGGTCGTAGTTTGCCTGTTAACGCTTTGAGTATCCAGATAACAGCATTCCTATTTCTTCTGTGTTGCAATGATGTCCAGTTGACTGCCATATAAAGGAGCAATGATGGGTGTTGGAGGGAAGGTCAGTAATAAATCTTATGGACCTGTGATACAGGGTGTCCAGCTTATGTAGAGATGACTTGAACAATGGCAGTAGAGAAAATCAGCATAATCAATGAGGGATAGGAATGAGGCCTGAATTAACCTTTTTGGAATCACTGTTTAGGTAATGTTTTATTCTAAAAATAGTCCGAGCCTCTGTCTTAGCTTTTTGTAACTCTTCAATATGGACAGAATAGTCAAGCCTGTTATCTATCAGACTCCAAGGTATTTGAAGTTATCAACAAATTCAAGTTTCTCTCCAAGTAAGGTGGATATATGTAGGGTGTTGGATGCTGGGGTAGTGGTAGTACAACTTTGTGGTAAAGAACATAGCTTTTGTTTTTGCATTTAGAAGTAGTTTTTGTCAAGTAGATTGTGCTGCAGAATGGAGAATTCGGATTGTAGAAGTTCACAGGCTTTGGAAGGTGAGGGATTGCTGACATACAATACAGTATCATCAGCAAACAGATGAATGTTAGATTGAGTGAGGTTGGCATCAATATTGTTTATATAAATAGCAAAGAGGATAGGGCCAAGAATAGAGCCTTGTGGTACACCCCTTAGCAGAGGTTTTGAGGTGGATAGGTAATTTCCATTTCTAACCAGTTGCGACCTATCTGAAAGGTAATCCTTAAACCAGTTGAGTGATAGGAATCCAGGCCTAATGAGTTAAGGGAGGTGAGTCATGATCCACTGTGTCAAAGGCTTTACTCAAATCCAGAAACACAGCACAGGTAAAATTTTTTGTCCAAATTAGTCTGCTAATCGTTGGTTACCTTGGCTAAAGGCAGTAATGGTGTTATGCTTTGATCTAAATCAGATTGTGCAGAATTTAGAAGGTTATTGTTATCCAGATAGTCCCTTAACTGAGAGTTTACTAGTTTTTGAGCATCTTAGATAGTACTGGTAGGATGGAGATAGGTCTGTAATTGTTGAGATCCCTAGTATCACCAGATTTGAGTAATGGAACTACTTGAGCTGTTTTCCAAGTAGATGGAATGGATCCAGTAGTTAAGGAAAAGATTGAAGAGATGAGTAAGGGGCAGATAAGACATGTGAAGCAATTTTCAGGAAATAGGGATCCAGGGAGTCTGCACCTGCACTTTTAGTTGTGTCTAAATTAGAGAGGAGATCTTCCACTTCTTTCACGGATATTGGGATGAAGGAAAAAGTTGAAGTGGCCATTTGTCCCCAGTAGTTTGCAGGTTCAAGGAAGATCTCAGGATATTTGCAGGTGATGAGTCAAATGCTAGGCCAGCAGTGGTGAAGTGAACATTGAAGGTATTTAAGATTTCTTGTTTACCTGTAATTTCTGTGTCATTTAGTAGCAATTTGGTGGTTAAGGCAGGAGTACAATTCTGGCCCAGAAGTCCTTTTATTGTACCCCAGAGTCTGGATAGGTTATTGTAGGAGGCATCCAATTCAGCTGTATAGTAGGCAGTTTTGGCAGTTCTTATTTTTTTGTACATGAATTCCTTGCTTTTCGAAATTTAGCCAATCACTGGTGTCCTTTGTTTTTCTTGCCTTTTCCACAGCTTGTCTCTGGTTCTCAAGGCTGCTTTAAGCTCAGAGGTGAACCAAGGGCAGGATTTTACCTTAGTTCTGATACTGGTGATAGGTGCATGAATATTGAGAACATTGGTGATAATATCCTTTAAAGTCTGGAGTGCTGTTTCAACAGAGGTTGTAAGATAGAAATCTTGCCAATATATTGTAGTACTCAGGTCATGGAGGTAACCTGAGATATTGAAATTCTTTTGACCTTTTGAGGATAAATTCTGCAGGATTTGGTGGTTTGAGGTGGATCTTATGCCAGCTATAGGGTAATGGTCACTCACATCACTTGGCAGTACTCCTGCATGTGAGTATAAGTGAGCTTGTTTACCAACATAATATCCAGGAGTGAGCTGTTGCTGGAATTTCTTCGGTTAATCCTAGTTGGGTCTTTAATCAGCTGTGTGAATCCATAGGTGTCACAAAAGGTTATCAAAGGTGCAGATACATTAGACAACAGTTTAAATTCAAATCACCAAGGATGCTGGTTCTTCAGGGCCTTGGTTGAGAATTGACCCTAGGTGAGAAAGCAGTTTAAGGCCTACAGAGGGGGCCTATAGCATCCAATCAGTTTAAATGGAGACGAATTAGGAAGGCAAATTTTGATTGATAAACATTCAAATTCATTTGGCTCAGATGTGTTGATGAGGCAGGTTGCAGAGATGGTGTCCTTAATGTATATGGCTACCCCACCAGCCCTGGAAGGGCGATCTGCTCTGAAGAGCTGGTAATTGGGAAGGTTTACAACACTGTCTTTGTTGTAGGCCTGAGCCAAGATTCAGAGATGACCAGGAAGTCTGGAAGAGTATGTGCCACCCAAGCCTGTATTAAGATGAACTTTTAGGAGGCTGCAAGCATGAAGTGTATGAAGCTTAGTCCTTTTATGGTAGTCAGCTCAGAAGGGAAGATAAATTGACAATGGGGCCAGGATTAATCTCAATGGTGCCAATGCATAAAGGAGGTAGAAGATTAATTTGACTAGGGCTCCAAGAGATAGGGATAGAGAGTGATCAGAGCATTTCCTCTTAATCCTAGATGCACACTGTGTAGTGGGAGATGGTGCTGTTATATAGGTGTGTCTTTTATCATAACATAGAGTCTGATGGACAGGCATAAAGGGTTTTATAGATCCAGGATACATGTAAAGGGCTAGGGAGAGCTGGATTGTTAGAGAGGCTTTATGTGGGATACAGGGTTGCAGTGTAATAGTGGTTCAAAGTGAATAAGGAATAGATGGTTGTACATTGTGGATGGCAGTGGAGAGCAGAACATACTCATTAACTTATTCGTCATGACAGGGGGTATAATATGATTATCATAATGGAATGGGGAGATGAGGCTAAGGAGCAAAAGAAACAAGTTAGCATTGTGCGGGGTAGGTATGGGTTAACAGAAGGAATTAGATGTGGGCGTGGATGAGAGAAATGGCGGGAAAGAGTGTATAAATACAATTAACCAAGAGGGGGGGGGGCGGGCAAAAATTTTGCGGCTTTGCCCGTACCTTTCACACTGCTTCTCCCGGCCTCCTGGAACTCTTGGTCGGCTGGAGGTCACCGCCGGCCCGCTGGCGGCTCGGAGCCCCTTCTGCGGCTGGAGCTGGAGGGCAATGCCGGCTGCAAGTCAGGGGACAGAGGAGAAGGCAGTGAGAAGGCAATTTTATTGCAGGCAATCTGCAATTAGGTGCAAGAAACAAGAATCTGCACAACAAAGACTGGAGGGTTTGGGAAGAAGTCTAAGCCGCCCAGCCACCACAGATCCCCAGAAAAGGCTGAATCACTAGCAAACATCACATCAAAACATGTTTAAATTACCCACAATTTTAAGTAAAAACAGCTCTTTTAAGGAAATTAACACAAGTTACAGCTAATCAGAAATCCCATCCAGAAAAGTGTTGCAGAGTCCAGCTAAAGTCAATGGGAAAGGCGCACCAATCGGAAGCAAAGGCAGAGACAGCGGTCGCTTCCCGATTAGTTATGCTTTGCTCGCATTTTCACACTGCTTCTCCCGCCTCCTGGAACTCTTGGTCGGCTGGAGGTCACCGCCGCCTCGCTGATGCTCGGAGCCCCTTCTGCGGTGGAGCTGGAGGGCAATGCCGGCTGCAAGTCAGGGACAGAGGAGAAGGCAGTGAGAAGGCAATTTTATTGCAGGCAATCTGCAATTAGTGCAAGAAACAAGAATCTGCACAACAAAAGACTGGGAGGGTTTGGGGTTAGGCGCCTTGCCGCCTAGCCCACACAGATCCCCAGAAAAGGCTGAATCACTAGCAAACATCACATCAAAACATGTTTAAATTACCCACAATTTTAAGTAAAAACAGCTCTTTTAAGGAAATTAACACAAGTTACAGCTAATCAGAAAAATCCCATCCAGAAAAGTGTTGCAGATGGGCAGATGGGAGCCCCCCCCCCATCTTCAGTAACCAGTTTACCTCTCTGGGTTCAGATGGGCACCATTTCATTTTCATTTAGTACATATGGCCAGTGCCTGATAGAAGTAATTACCCTGAGATGTGGTTCTGGAATTTCTGTTTCTTCAGTTTACCCCAGTATAGTGGGTTTTGGAAAACTTGAGCCTGGATGTGCTCAGTGAGGTCTTGGGTACCACTTTCATTCCTGGGAAACGGAAAAGGACTAGTCTGGCCGTGTGTGCCAATCTACAGTTTTGGAACAAATGTGTTCACCAGTGTGTGTTTCTTCATTCTATGCTAAATGGGAATTCAGGAATTTCTGTACCGTGGAGAATCTGCAATACCAGTATGTGTGGCCCCATGGGGGCCCATCTTTGCTTTGTGTTTTATTCCTACATTGTTAGATGAATAAAAGCCACACTCTAGAATCCCAACCTGGTTTGGACAGTAATGTTATTGCTTCCTTGTGTCTGGAATTACTTGGGTGCCCCTGTCCAGAAGTGCAAATCTAGCATAACTGTGAGCAAATATTTTCTCCCAGGGACCTGGGTTGCTGGCCATGGTAAATGGTCCCACCAGGTGTGTGCCAGGTAGTTGCCACACTTGGTTGACTGTTTTTGAATAACAGTCTGGTCCACCTAGTCTAATGGTGGCAGTCTCTTCTCTCTGTTTCCTTTTTATGTAAACCCCACCCCTCTCCTTGTGCCCCTAGACATTTGGTGGAGAGGTGTGCCCTGCTAGTTAAACAAAGGGGCCAGTGGGGGATTACAAAACACATTTCTTGAATCATTTTCAAATTAACTTGAAGCTAACAAGAAAATTTATGCGGGAACTCTTCTATGTATAAAGCAAGAGTGATTTCCTTTACATTCCTCTATAACAGGGCGCATAGCAATACTAAAAGGCAGTAGGCAGACCGCCTCTCCTCCAGTGTGCAGAAGACTGATCAGACAATCAGTCACCTATCTAAAGTACATTGCACTGTGACAGAATGGTGACAAGACCGAGGAACTATACATTGTATTGATTGTCCCTATTATCAATTGGGAGTTATGTGGGCACCATGATATATTATTTTGGCACATACAACATTTACAACGAGTCTGGATAGGATGCTGTGAAAGACCCTGTTGAGTGGGGGAAGGGGCCTGACTCAACACTCAGGTTTAATTATGCTATATCACCAATCAACGATTTGGTACTGCATTAGGGACAAAGTAGTGCCCACTACTTGTTTTGTACCCTATAGGGCTCAGGAGGGTTTGGTTTAAGGAGGTTAGTGGGTGTAAAGAGGCACTGCTGTGCAAGAAAAAAAGTAATAGGGTACTAGATAACTTATTTTTGTTTGCCAGTGGAGGATCATCAAGGGGTGATGAGTGGCAGATGAACTGGCTGTTTGACCATGGTAAAAGCCCTTGCTGTCTCGGAGGGTCCTTATATTTTTTATTTAATGTTTAACATTTTTATAATTCCCAGAATATAACTACCTCAAATAATGCAATTATACCACAAATTCAAAGTACCCCCATTAACTGCAGGATTAGAGTATTAATATTCATTACTTGCACGGCAGATAATATAAAAGTATTTCATATCATGGCTTCTTATGAAATAGTTTTGGATTCCCATTCCTTGTTGTTCAAATCCTCCAGCAGTTGTGCAGCACGTGTGGTGTCACTAATGCACTGTATATATCTGTTCTGTGCCTCAGTCTATTTATTTAAGGCCTTGTCCACATCAGGCCACTTAAATGTTTTAAGGTGCTTAAAACGTTTTAAGTTGCACAAACACGGCGCCCGTCCACATTTAAGCACGGTTTCAAAGCGTGTTAAGAAACCGTGCTTAAACCCTGCAGGGAGCTAGTCTCAAGTCCGTTTTTAAAAACGGTTTGAAGGAGGAAAGTGTGTTACCTTGTGGTGTGGATGGGCATGCGATTTTTCCGTCAATTAGGGTGCCAACATAACCGTGCTATGTTCGCAGAGGATTACCGAGTTTAAAAATGTTACTGCTGATGGAGACGGAAGTTCACCGTGTTACAATCGAGTTCAAACTCAGTGAACAATAATGTGGACGGGCTACTGTGGTGAGTTTTAAAATGTTTTGAAAGCATTATTTAAAATGGTATAAATCTTCACTTGTAATGTATACAGGGCCTAAATGTCTTAGAAACATTATGTGTTCTCTGACAGAATCCATCCCACAAATGACTACGTAGCAGTGAGGAGGGGTCTGAAAGATTTTTATGTACTTTTACAATTATATGAAGTACAATGAGTGTGTAGATTTCTCCTGAACATGTTCTCAAATCATTTATTCAGATTCATTTGCTTTTAAGAACTGCAGCAATGTTTTTTAATAGCATCATAAGTTTACCTCAGCTATTTACCATCTTGCCCAAATATCCCATTTCCATTATATTATTCCATCCTTCCCGACCCTGTTTCTTTTTTTCTCTCTGTTTCCCCACACTGAATACATGAAATGTTTGTTTATCATTGATAAAATAATTCATAATTATGCATGAGCCTGCTGGGAGAATGTTCTCTCCTGTCCCTATACCCCATGCTCATAACTAGGGTTGCCAGGATTCGATTTTTATTTGTTTAAGATTTCTATGGACAACATCAATTTCTATTTTAGCCTTTGCCCCAATTTCTTTCGATGCATATTGTCACAGATATATGAAATCATGATGACTTTTTAGTCAAGTCTATCGGTTTATTTCAATGTATAAAAAGTACACATGGTACAACTCTTCTGTAAGAAGACAACATTTTTTCCATGTGGGTAAGAAGAATTTTGAAGGGGAAAATGACACACATCCCTCACCACCACTACTGCTGCCATGACATCGCCAACTTGCACAACTACCTGTCGGGCTGGTCTTCAGGGGTGGCACATGGAGGCAGAGCACACCTGCCTGCTTGCACTTTTACAGTTATATGAAGTCCAATGTTGGCCCCTTCTCCACTTCCTCCTCCCCTCCTCCTCTTCCTTCCCCTCTTCCTCCATCTCTCCAATTACTCCTGCTGGCAATGTAAATGCTCTACTTGCTATCAACCCATCCAAGGACATCTCTCTCTGATGGCCTTCATCCTCAGCTGCTTTACTTCTTGGTTCCTGACATTTTATATCTCTATCTGTCCTTTTAAATCTGTCTTTCATGACTGCTACTGTCCCTTCAACCTGGAGCATGCTACTGTCCTCCCTTCCCCTACCCAAGGGCGGCAAATCTTCTTTAACAGGCAACTATCATTCTGTTTCCTTGTTCCCAACCCTGGCTAAGTTGCTGGGACACCTTGTCCTATCTCAACTATCCTCCTTTCTTGATTCCTCCTGCTTCACCCCTTTCCCCATCTGGTTTTAGGAAAAAGACTCTACTGTCATGTTCTTACTGAGGCTCCCTGACTCCATTATCTCTGGAATGGATAGTGGTCAGGTCACATTTGTCATGTTGTTGACTTAGCAAAGATTTCTGATACAGTCTCCCACATCCTTCTGCTGATTAGTCTCTCCTCAGCTGGCCTCACCCCACTGCCACTAATTGGTTCAGGTCCTATCTGACTGGCAGGTCGCAATTAGTTTGCATAGTTGACTCCATTTTCCCTCCCTCACCGTCAGCACTGGAGTTTCACATGGATCAGTGCTTGGCCCCTCCTTTCTCTAGTTTTCTGAATGACTTCCCAAAGGGTTGCTCATCTGCATGCATACATATGTGTGAGGATGATACTGTTATATACACACCTATCAAATCTATTGGTGATATGACCACCAGACTCTAGAAAGACTTCAATAAGATCCAGCTCTTTTTTAGATCACACCAGCTTTTTCTGAATTTCAAGAAGACTGTATTCATGACACTTGGCAGGGACTCTCAAGGTTAACTGTCATGTCCACCTTCAACACTCTTGACGGGACTACTCTTTTTTATTTTAATTTTTTTGTTTATTGCTTTTATCATAGAAGAAAATAGATATTATACAGTCTTCTGTCAGACATCACATAGGCATTACAAATACATCCAATGTATAGTTAGGATTGGTAGCCTGTACAGAACTATTTTAGGAAGGGGGGGGACAGGAATTAAAGTGTCCCTTAAAGTGATAGTCCATTAAAGCTACAGCCCACCAAGGCTTTTGGGGAAACTAACCCTTAAATTACTAAAATCCCAACAATGTGAGTTACTCAACCAACAAAGTTGATATGTCCCCACTGCAAAATAGGAGATCCAAGCATTTATATCACATTATCAACAGATGCATCTATTGTAATATTACTCCAATGTTGTATTTTAAACTATAGTCCATATTTTAAACTATAATCTACAGTCCTTGCAACTTCCCTCATTGCACTTCATCTAACTAACCCATGTAGTCGAAAGAAAAATAACTATTAGAGTATTAAATTGACAGTTTTATTTTTACTTATCCCCCAACACCGGTTAAGCTGTTCAGGTCTCCTCATCTGATTCAGGGATGTCCGACTCAGGTGCTTGAAACTCTCAGCTGATGGATTCCACCTTCTACCGGCTTCCTCAGGGTCATTAAATTGGTACATATGTCCCCCATAATAGATGTGAAGTTGGGCAGGCATTAGGAGTGAATGCGTTATCCCCAGGCTGCGGAGTCTAGCCCAAACCGCATCAAACTTCTTCCTCCTCATCCTGGTTGCGTACGATAGATCCATGAATAAGTGAACTGTATCTCCATTAAAACTTAGGCCATCCACTGATCTGGCTGCATGAAAGAGTAGATCCCTGATGGAGGAACTCGTGGTCAACAGTAGGATAACTCTCGGGGCTCCAGCGCGAGGACCTGCTGCTCGAGGAGTTATTCGGTTGGCCTTAATTAAACAGTTAGTTGTGTCCTTTGGCAAATCTAAGACCTCAATCAGCCATTTCTGCAAAAAAGGTAATAGTTCCCCTTCTTCGCTTCCCTCTGGCAAGCCGATAGATGGGACTACTCTTGAGGACACCTCCTCATTTCAATACTTTGGGGCATGGCTGGACCAACACCTCAACTTCTCTGTTCCTGCTGATGCCATTCTGAAACAAATCTGTGCCCCAAGCTAGGTGCTTTGTACAGAAACTGGTAGTGTATCCCACTTACAGCAAGGTGTGATATTATACAGAAGATAATACTCCCTGTTTTTAACTACTGCAACATAATCTATAGTGCTGTTCTATTATCCACCTTAACCAGACTGGACACCCCCTTTAACTCTCTTTCACTTCACTCTTGATTCTCCCTCACTCACCACTGTGACTTCTATCAAGTCTTGTCCTTTCCCTCACTTGTTAAAAGGTGTACCCTCCACTGTGCAAAATACCACCTCTAAATTCTGGCTTGGTTTTCTGTACCACCTGTCTAGCTACCACTCAATCTATTCCTCCCCATTTCCTCTACTGTCTCAGATCAAGTGTCACAAGGTCTCTTGCTGTCCCTCACTGTAATAATAACATGGGACAAAAGGCCTCTCCCACCACCTCCCTAAGTTGTAGTCACTCCCTCCCACAGATTTGTCTCTCATCCTCCACATTATCCCTAACTGCCATCCTACATAACTACCTATCTATCAATTGCTCTTGCTAGTGCCAACCCAAATACTGGCTCTTTTGTTGCCTCACCCCTCCGTCTGCCCTGTTTTATTTTCTTGCCTCAGTTGTGGTTTTATCCTTCAATTACTTAGACTGTTATGTTACTGTAATACAGGTATCGTAGACTACTTGCATCCAACCTGCACATGTACTGTTAAATCGCATTTGCTGTAAATAACCTACTGTATGTATACTTATAAATGGCTGTTCTAGTTTCATTGCTGTAATAGTCAGTGTTTGCTATGCTGTACTGTACTATGTTCCCTGTAACAGCCTTTGGATACCTGTAACTGTCTTTTTTAGTTTAATTGTTGTAACTATCACTGAATGTATGCTTCGTGTCTGTTTTCCTATCTATGCCCTTCCATCCAGTGAGTTGAGCAACTTTTGTTCAATGCACTTTCCGAGAACTTTTCAATCAATCAGTAAATAAATAAATAAATGTCTGATTGGTCACATCCACAGGATAAAGGAGAGGTGCACTCTGCATGTGTGGCTTCTGCAGGAGTGATGGGAGTCATCTGCAGTGGTCATTTTCAGAGCATAGTGCATACGGGACTCTGAACAACTTTGATTTGTTAACACTGTAAATTTGAAGCAGTTTGATCTTTTTTTGGGTTACAAAAGGAATGGTCTACTGGGTTGACACATGGAGGTAGAGCCCACCTGCCCATTCACACGTCTGATTGGTCAGCCATGAAGCTCATCTCAAAGATGACTGGTGTATAGCTAGGATTCCCAGGATTCAATTGAAATCTTTTTACAAAAAAATAGATAAGTATCGATGTTAGTTTTTTTCCATCAGTGTCTGGATTTGTTCTGAAATTGATGTTTACCATCTGTTATTTTTAATTTGTCCTATACAGTGCCCTATTAAAGTCTATAACTTGTCCTGTACCCAGTCCTCCATTCATTGCACTTTTGATATCAATTTTGGGCTGGAACACACTAACAAAGTATTTTTTTTATTAAAGTTTATTGTTCAACAGAACAAAAAACATTCCAGCAAAACAACATTGATCAAAATAAAGTGCCTGCCTGGTGCCATGGCTTGTAGGGACAGGAAGCGCATCCTCAGGATCACGAGAACAGCTGCACGGGAGTCTGAGCTGGATGTCATTGTCCACCTAGGGACAAATGACTTGGCTCAACATGAGCTTACAGCAGTGCAGAAGGACTTTGTAGAACTGGGGAGAGGCCTAAGACAAGTAGCACACACAGTATTCTTCTCAGAGGTGCTGCCTGTAAATGGCATGAGTGAGGCAAGGGTACTTTGCACCATGCAGTTTAATGAGTGGTTGAAAAAATGGGTGGAGCACAGGGTTTGGCTTCATTGGGACTGGGTTCCACCTGAGGACACCAGCCTATACTGGCAGGATGGTCTGCATCTGTCCAGGAAGGAACAAGTCTTTTGAGCAATCGGTTTAAATGCTTCATTGGCAAGCTTTTAAACTAGTCAAGGGGAGGACTGATAAGAAGCAGAAAATCCCAGCCCTCCCTACAAAACAGGGTACTAAATGGGAAAAAGACCGAGGTAGAAAGGTCAGTGGGGGATGCTGCAACAGAAAGTAAAGCCATCAGAAAATGGAGAGCAATGAGTACCAATGCCCGTAGTCTGAGTAACAAGCTTCCTGAATTAGTGGCCTTGATGGAGGAGGAACATCTGGATATTGTTGCAGTCACAGAAACATGGTACACACAAAACCATGACTGGGATGTAAACATACCAGGATACACTGTCTACAGGAGGGACAGGGAGGGTAAAAGAGGAGGAGGAGTAGCTCTTTACATAAGGGAAGGAATCAAAGCAACAGAACAAAAGGGTAAACAGGAGGAGAAGAAGCACTGTGGGTAAATTTGGAGACCGCAATGGCACCAATAACATTATTGTGTTAGATACAGACCCTTTCTCAGGGAGAATGGACAAGGAAATGATAGAAAGTATACTTAGTATGGCAGAAAAAGGGGAGATATTGCTGATGGGTGATCTGAATATGCCAGATGTTAACTGGAGTGCAGTGGCAGCAGCCACTTCTAAGAGTGGGGTTATTCTAGATGCCCTACAGGGGGCATGCTTTAGACAACTAGTATTGGAGCCCACTCAAGAGGGAACAATCTTAGACCTGGTACTCTCAAATGGAGTTGAGGAGAGGATCACAGATGTAGAAGTGGGTAGCCATCTGGGAACTAGCGACCATCGAACAGTATGGTTCACAATAAACACAGCAATAGAGTCAAGCCATACAAAGACAAAGACACTGGATTTTAGGAGGGCTGACTTTGTCAAAATGGGTGAGTGCCTAAGGAATGCACTAGCAAATGAACAGGAAGGAGGGGTGGAAGAACAATGGGGAATAATAAAAACTGCCATCACAGAGGTAACAAGCCTTTGTGTAAAGCAAATAAACAAAATGAACGAGGTAAGAAACCACTATGGTTCTCAAAGGGAAGTGGTAGTGAAGGTTCAAGAGAAAAAAGCATTCAGGAAGTACAAGGAATCACAGAAGGAGCAGGACAGAGAACTGTATCAGTTAAAGCAAAAGGAAGCTGGGAAGGCAGTCAGAATAGCAAAGGCCCAAACTGAGGAAAAGATAGCCAACTCTGAAGAATAAGAAGGAAACTTTATAGGTACATCAGGGAGCCAAGTAAGACCAAGGGAGGGATAGTGAGGCTTAGTAAAGGGAGGGAGGGTGGGCAGAGGTGACTGTGAAAAGGCAGAGATACTAAACAAATACTTTTGCTCAGTATTTACAAAGGAGAGGGGAAGTACCTAAAACAAACAGTAGAAACACTCTGGATACAGAAGTTGATACCAGCCCATTTACAGAAGAAAGGGTTCTGAAAGAACTCTTAAAACTGAAGGTGGACAAAGCAATGGGGCCTGATGGGATTCATCCCAGAATTCTAAAAGAACTATGGGTAGAACTAGTGACACCACTGACTACCCTCTTTAACAAATCATGGGAGGATGGGTGGTACCCAAGGACTGGAGGAGGGCAGATGTAATTCCCTTCACAAAAGTGGGAGCAAGGCAGAAGCAGGAAACTACAGACCTGTTAGTTTAACCTCAGTGGTAGGGAAAATGATGGAATCACTTCTAAAGGAAAGAATTGTTGAGTATCTAGAGGCCAGAGGGGCACAGGACCCAAGGCAGCATGGATTCACAGTGGGAAGGTCATGCCGGACAAATCTGATAGATTTCTTTGACTGGGTGACCAAAGTAGTTGATCAGGGAGGGGCTGTGGACATGGCCTACCTAGACTTTAGCAAGGCATTTGACACAGTCCCACACAAAAGATTAATATACAAGTTAGCCAGCCTGGGAGTGGGTCCCAAGATGACAGCCTGGGTAAAGAATTGGCTGGAGAATAGGACACAGAGAGTAATAGTAAATGGAGTCCACTCTGAAAAAAGGGGGGTTAGTAGTGGGGTACTGCAGGGTTCAGTATTAGGACCGGTCCTCTTCAATGTCTTTATAAGCGAGATTGCAGAGGGACTGGAAGGAAAAGTATGTCTCTTTGCAGATGACACAAAGATCTGCAACAGAGTTGATGCACAAGGTGGAGTGGAAAGGATGAAAAGGGACTTGGCAAGGTTAGAGGAATGGTCAAATGTATGGCAGCTTAGATTCAATGCTAAGAAGTGCAAGGTAATGCACCTGGGAAACAAAAACCCAGGGGAAGAGTACACAATGGGGGATGAGATACAAACAACAACAAAAATGGAAAGGGACCTGGGGGTAGTCATATCAGATGACCTAAAGGTGGGAAAGCAATGTGAGAGGGCAGCAAGGAGGGCTGGGGGGATACTTGGATGCATAGGAAGATGCATCACCAGTAGAAAACAGGAAGTTGTTATTCCTCTGTACAGACAGCTAGTGAGACTCCATCTGGAGTACTGCGTGCAGTTCTGGAGACCCAGTCTCCACAAAGACATAGACAGGATGGAAGCTGTCCAGAGGAGGGCAACTAAAATGGTGCAGGGTCTGCACCGGAAGACATATAAAGAGAGACTTAAGGAGCTTAATATGTATAGCCTCGAGGAAAGGAGGAGAGGGGAGACATGATAGAAACTTTCAAGTACCCTCAAGGGAATCAACAACGTCCAAGAGGGTAGCATCTTTTCAAAAAAGAGGTGCAAGAACAAGGCAGCAATTTGAAGATAGAAGGGGTGGCTCAGAGGTAATGTAAGGAAGTATTTTTTCACAGAGAGGATTGTGGATGTATGGAACGGCCTTCCGGAGGAGGTTGTGGAGTCAAAACAGTGGTGGAATTCAAGCATGCATGCATGGGACAGTCATAAGGCAATTCTAGGGGGTGGGGGTAGGAAGAAGTAGGCTGCTGGTTAACTAGGACCTGCAGCTTATCCATCAGGTAGGGAAATGGACAGACTGGGTGGGCCAAGCGGTCCTTATCTGCCGTCAAATTCTATGTTTCTATGTTTCTACATTATGGAGGAAATTAAACATTTTTTACTTTCTGCCCCCTACTGTTATCCTACCTTCTCTCTCAAACCCACCCCGTCCTCCTCCCTACAGATTAATGTGACATAAGAAGATCTTTTCAACAGTATGCCTACCAAAATTGTGTTACCTTCAATAGACAGCTTAGAGTGAAGCAGATAAAGCGTTGGGAAGGAACTCCATATCAAGTCATATTTTGAAAGACTATCCTTCTCATAGCCCCAAATTTCTCCATATTCAAATTAAATAGCAGTTCTTGTAACCACTCAGTGTAGGTAATTGGGATGTCATCCAACCAATGTTTTAGCACCACTTTCTTAGCGAGGATGAAATCAAGGCCATATAGTACCTCCTAACTTAAACTGTGATACTGAGTAATCTCCTATCAGACAGACTTCTGGGTAAAATGCTGGTCAATGCCCAAAAGTGGGCCTGCTTTATGTTTAATTTGATTCCACAGTTCTTTACCAGTGGGCATTCCCAAAATGTGATATACATCTCCTTCTGCATGGTGACATTGAAAACATAACGGGTCAGGCCTTCGTCCAATTTTGTTTAATTTAGAAGGAGTCAGTTTGTGTAACAAGTGGAACTGAATGACATGTAGCCTATCCTGAGTGACATATCGGTATGTGTAACACCAGATTTCATCCCATTTCCTTTCTTGGCTCCCTAATTGACATAGCCAAAATCTGGGTTTATTATCAAGATCTACATATGCTTGATCAAACGGCATCTTATGTAATTTGGAAACCGCATGTGGTTCCCAGACTGTCTGGGTCAGAGACTCAAACCAAACCCCCGTCATGTGTCCATTTCTAAGTTTGTTCTTAAGTTGTTCAAGTAAATGCTTGACCTGATATACCTTAAATATTTGATTGGATCCCATACAATACTTAATTAGTAATTCTGCAATTGGAGGACATCTATCTCCCTGTAAAATGTCATCAATCCTAAAACCCTTCAACTGGGAAAGCCAGGAATCTATAATCATTTTCCCTCCAATCTTCAGATTAGGATTATGGCATATTGGTTGGTGTTTATCTGTATTCAGAAAGTAATGTAAGAAAGCACATAACTGAATATGAATATGTAAAGACTCCTTTAATGGGGTAGCTGCCAGTTTAGGGGCAGTGTTCTTGGAGTGGAGTAAAGAAGAGCTATTGGGTCTATACCAGCTTCCCTTATCAGCTCTATTTCCAATTTAACCCAGGAAGGTACATAAGACAAAGAAGCAAGTTTTGTGGAAAGCACAAGCCATCATAAATATTTGCTGGCGTTACCTGCCCAGTAATATAAACCGATATGTGGTAGTCTTAACCCTGCCTTCTGTCTGGGAGTGGCCAACCTGTGATAAGCTCTACGGGGAGTTTTCCCTCTCCAAATAAAATCTGAAATAATTGAGTGTATCGCCTTGTACCATTTTAAAGGTAACCACACATTGAGCATATTTAGAGGGTAAAAAACCCTAGGTAAGATATTCATTTTAATTATATTAATCCTCCCCCAGAGAGAGAGTGGGAGTTTGTCCCATCTATTAAGATCTTGCTTAATATTGTTTTTAAGGGTGTCCAGATTAAGTTTCACTGTTTTAGAGTCTGTTCTTGCCAGGAAGATTCCCAAGTACTTCAATGTGTGTGGAGCCCATTGCATACCCATGGCAGTCGCATCGGACTTATATACTTTCGTATTAAGTGGGAATATCTGGGCTTTCCCTATATTCATTTTATAACTGAATAGCTTGCTGTATTCTGCAATAACCCCCAGCACTGCCGGAATTGAAGTTCGAGGATGGATAACATGGAGCAAGATGTCATCTGCATATGCGGATATCTTAAACTCCTGCAACCCAATCTTTATCTCTGTAAACTTGGGGTCTTGTCTGATTTTAAATTGGAGGGGTTCTAAATATAAGTTAAACAGAAGGGGTGATAGGGGGCAGCCCTGTATAGTACCAGAATAAAGAGGAAACCTTGATGAAAATACCCCGTTACAATATATTTTCGCACATGGATGTCTATACAGAGCAAACACACTATTAATAAAAGAGAGCAGAATGCCAAATTTCTCCATAGTCAAGGGTGAAAACCATCAATCCACTCTATCAAATGCCTTCTCTGCATCCACAGACATCAATCCACAAGGAAATGTACTATCCTTGGATGCAGAGAAGATGTGAGACAACTTACGAAGATGGTCTGAGGCCATTTTACCATTCATAAACCCAACCTGATCATGATGAATTAACCTAGGCATAACTTTGGCTAAATGGACTGCTAAGATTTTTGCCAAGAATTTGACAACATAGTTAATTAATGATATAGGCCTGTAGTTTGAGACCTTATCAGGTTCCCTCCCTTCCTCAGGAATGAGCACTATCAGGGCTTCAAAAAGATGATTGTCTACCATATCAGAAGTAAGTATACTCTGAAATAATCTTTTTAACCCTGGGCCTAACTGTTTTGCAAAACATTTATAAAAATTGGGCGAAAATCCATCCGGTCCTGGAGCTTTATCTGATGAAAGCATGTGGATTGCCTTTAAAATTTCAGTTTCAGAAATAAAGGAAGAGAGATCTTCCTTCTGATCCTCTGACACCCGAGGCAGCTTACAAGAGAAAGATATGTCCTTACCTCTTCTCTACTGGGTTGGGAGGTCATGGGGCCATATAAGTCCTTATAGTAATTTTCAAATTCTTTAACTATGTCGTAAGGAGAAGTTTTACTAGACCCATCTGTCAGGGAAGTAATACTTTGGATAATTCTGGATGCTTCTGTTGCTTTTAAATGCCTAGTTTGAAGCCATCCTGATTTTTTGTCTTGATCTAAATATAAAGCTTTCATTTTACCAATGGCAAATTCCGCCTTGTCTCTCAAAATCTCATCATACTGGTGCCACAGTCTGATTAACTCTTCCCTAATCTCTACTGACATGTACCTTGAGAGAATCTGTTCTGTTTCTCTAATTTGTGTCAGTAACTGCTTGACCCTACCCTCCCTTTGTTTCTTCCTAGATGCTGCTAATTAAATAAATTCACCCCTTAATATACACTTCAATGCTCCTCATTCAATATCCCCTCTACCTGTTGAATTAAGGTTCTCTTTTTCATTTCGTTCAATCTTCTAAATTATACAATCTCTAATCTCCACAGAACACAGAAGTTGGTTATTTAGTTCCCAGATGGTCTGTCTAGGAATATTAGGGACAAGATTAAGGGAGCAGCTAAACATAGAATGATCCGAGATAATCCCTGGAATGATGTCGCTATATACTAGCCCAGGGAGCATACACTGACTCATCAAAAAATAATCAATTCGAGATCTGGATTTGTGAACTTCTGATAGAAATGTAAACTCCCTATGGGAAGGATATAACACCCTCCACAGGTCACACAAACCCAGATTATTGGACAAATTCCTAATGGCTCTCTGCGCTGGTGGAAGGCCCTTTCTTTGTTTATCCTCTTTATCCATCCCTGGAGTAAATGGTAAGTTCTAGTCTCCACCCAGCAAAATTTGAAGGTGAAGAAACAGGGACAAAACATTTAATAACTCCATAAAAAAAAACAGTGAATCTCCATTTGGGCCATACACACTGCCTAGCGCTATCCTTGTCTGATTTAAGAGTCCTACTATAATTATATAGTGACCACCAGGATCTGCCAATCACTTTTAACACATGAAAGCAATGTTCCTGGTAAGTAGTATAGCCACTCCCCTACTGGCTGTGCTATCTCCGGCAGTATATACTTGGCCAACAAATTGACGTCTAAACAAGTTAGATTCATTTTCAAGTAAATGTGTTTCTTGCAAGCATATTATCTGACCCCTTTGTATTTGCAAATGTTTTAATACTTTGTATCTCTTTGTTTTGTTCCTGGCCCCTTTAATGTTCCATGTGACAAAATCATACGTGCTACCCATTGTCTGAGTACCCAGTATGATACCGTAGAGTACTAACATCCGTATCACTTCTCACCATTGCCCTTAGTACAGCCTGATGAACAGATCTCCCAATGTTCCTTACCCTTTACCCATATCTGATTGTCCCCTTCCCCCATCCCTATTCTCCCCTATATTCCTGCATATTTCCCAAATAACCACCCTATCCCAAACTTCAGGTACAAAATTAAACCACTTGTGTCTCGGTTTATATATTTTTCTTCCCCCTCCCCCTAACAAAACAACATTACGACCTATGATATCCAAAGTTCCATTCCTCCCAATCTCCCTCCAGCCTCCCACTTCCTTTAACCTTATATATCAAACTTTCCACCAAGTAAAACACTTATGACATAAGATGAACATGTTCCTATCTCCCAAATATCCCGAATCTAAAAGTAAGAGAACAGTTTCCCCCTGTAGCATTACCTAGGGAAGTCATTTTACTATAAACTATTGAATGTAAAACCTTAACTAGTTAATATATTGACACATAGACTAAACCCCAATCCTGAGGGGATCCATTCCTTTATTTCAAAATTTTCACAGAGTATCTGATCCCTTTTAATTAACTTCTCTGTCCTTTCAAGACTAACCAAAACAATACCCCCTCCCATTTCAGTAGCGTTTCTAAACAAGACCCCATTAGTTTCAATTTTTCAACACGCTTTATGTAATTGTGCTATCATACTGTGCAGCCCCGAGAGTTATACTCCCCTCCCAAATATGAGGAAATTAGAAAAAGAACCCTCACAGATGAATATACCTTTAAACACCAAATCTTCATTCAAAATTGCTCCCAAAACCCTGTCAGGGGGTTACTTTTTGAAAAAAAAATTAATAGAATTATTATTCAGTCAAAAAGCTATTGCTGTCCATACTGTTACAATCATGGCCACGACCTAAAGGAAAAAGTGATGGGGGAGCTCCCTCTAGTGGACAAATTCGAGTAAGTTTCAGTCCTGCTTGATGAGTCAACTTAAACGCTCACTCTGGAGGAAGTCCATAAGTAATATCCCTGGCAGACAGTCCTTCAATCCAAATAATGAGCTGGCATTCTTCCCCTTCAACATATCACAGCAACTCTCTGAATTCTTTCAAACTCCAGTCGGTTTCCAAAACAACAGAGTCCCCAATATAGGCCTCCAAAAAGGTGTAATTTTAGATCCCCCAGACATGAAGTAAATCCCTTGTTTTGAAATCAGAAAGAAGGCAGAATGGGGGAGCTGCATCCAGATACGAGTATAGAGAATTAAAACCCATTACTGAGTTAAAAGCCTTGGCATCTCTGATAGCCCCATTACACTGTTTATATCAGGAAATGAGTCCTTAACCTGGTAATTCCCATATCCTTCACCCTTGCTTAAACAAATCTAGAAGGGCTTCCTGCAACCCCTTCTTAGCTGACTGGGCATCCTCAAGACTGGACCACTGTCCAGACAGTAAAACTTGTAATCTCGCCGGGTACCCCATTCTAAAGCGGGTGCTTGAGGCTATCAGCTTAGTCACGATCGGATGATATTCTACACTCTTTTGGCGAACCGATAGTGGCAGGTCTAGTGTGATCCTTAGCGGGATCTCCTCCCATTTCACTTCCTTAAACTCTTTAACTTTGGACAAAACAAACTGTCTCTCTTGAACATTCAGGAAGTGAAAAATCAAAGTACACGGGGGGGGGGGGCCCTGATGATGGCATTGCATGTAACACCCGATGAGCCCGTTCAATGGTATAATTTTCCCCAAAGGGCATGGGGCTTGCAATCTTCCATAGGAATTTCTGAACAAATAAAATAGAATTTGCTCCCTCTTCCTTTTCAGGGAGACAAATAATTATTATGTTATTTCTCCAGCTCCGTCCTTCCAAATCTTCGATTTTGGATTCCATTTTAACTATTTTTTGTCTCAGGTTAACTATCTCTGGTTCTTGTTTTTCCACTCACTTCTCCAGTGAGGTAAGTTTGATCTGTTTCCCAGGTACGACGAGACAGAACTTCTAGCGCCTGGGTTACTGCCTTCAACTCTTCCGTTACCGAGCAGAGTTCAGTGCGAAAAGGTTTAAATTCAGCAAGGAATTGTACCAATGTCAGGGGTTCCTTCTCCAGGACAGTAATTTCAGATTCTGAGTCTCCTGAGAGTATCGAGACTCTGGCTTTTTTTGGAAGGGCCTTCGGAGGGGAGACTGGTGGGGTATGCTTAGGTGGGGATCTTCTCATCTCTACTTCCATCTGCCTCCAACTCTAGTATAAACGTTCTGGAGACCTTTAGCTAGAGTAATATACTTAAATTCTTGGTTTAGATCATCAGGAATGCGTGTAAAAAAGACATATATTGGAGAAGGAGGCTGGAGCTTTTCAACCAGGTTGTAAACACGGAACTTGCATCACGTGACTCCCAATAAAGTATTCGTTAAATGCATCTGCCATCTGTCGTTCATCCAAGAGCATTAATCCTTCATTCTGTATAGGTCCTATATTGGTGTTTCCATTTCTTTAATTACTTATATAGTTGAAAGTTTTTTTTTTATCGCCTGCCATTTAATTGGCTACCCTCACTTCCTCATTAGCTTTTGCATGCTATATAGCCTTTTTGCACCTCTTGGCCAAGTTTTTGAAAATCTGCCATCTTTTGGTTGAGGGATTTTGTTTGTATTTATAAAAAGGATTGTTTCCTTTTTCTTAATTATCCTGTTAATGCAGAGTTTTACCATTTCAGTATTTTACCCTGATTATTATATTTAGTTTTTTCAGGTACATAATGCTTGATAGAGTGTTCCAAGTGCATTTTTATAATGTCCTAAGATTGCTGTACACTGTGACCTGTTACACGGGGTCCCTTCACCCCTATTGGTACCCCAAGAGGTACACCGTAGACAGCTAGTGTTTAGGTATATGTTATACTAACATATAGGGTTAAGGGCATCTACCGTACAAGAGTAGATGTCAGGATATGTATGCATATTATTGTTATACACTTTGCTTTCTAATACGTATATATTTCCTATGTATTTCGTGCTTACAAGATGTGAGGACACCTGTGTCCTTGTAATAATTATGATATATAAGTCAGCATTGCCACCTTTTGGTAATTTGTACTACTACATTGATTTATGTAAGAACTGTATTCTTTTGTTTCACAAAGTGATGACTACTACAAAATTGTATAATCTTATCTTGGACTATGGAGCCACCTCTAATTTAGTCAAAAGGGCTCATCTCTGTAACTAGAACTGTTTATATCTTACAGTAACCATAGTAATTTTCATAGGTATATAATGTGAGACATTACGTCTTATACCTCAGAGACCCGAAGAGACACAAAGAAACCTCGAGGTATAGGAAAGGCTTAGCATTGGCTCCCAGTTCATATTGGTAAGAACTGTTTAGGGCAACTGTGATTTATCCCTTTGGTAGTAATAAACAAGTTTATTACTCTTATGCAACATGTTTGTGATTTATTGCATTCCCAATATTGCCAAGAACCTGAGAGTGAAGTTTAGATCTCCTGACAACCCGATGAGTGCCTCCTCCCAGTTCCATTTCTCTAAGTAATTTCTTATTTCTTTATATCTGGCTTTATTCCAACACTTTATCTTTACCTGCCCTTTTCCAATGAATTTGCCTCAAGAGATAATGGATTCAACCATGCTGTGGTCACTCTGTTCAAGTAGTTCCCTTGTGACAGAGTTCTTAATGTTATCACCCATACTACTCAGAACAAGATCAAGAAGGTTTTGGGATCTGGTGTCATGAGTGACATATTGCCCCATACCATTGACACTTAGTAGGTCCAAGAATTCCCTTTCTAGTGTACTAGTCCCTGTGTATGCAGTCCAATCAATTCTGGGTAAGTTGAAATTACCCCAAGCTTATTGCCCTGCCATTTATATCCATGTTCTTTTCATTATCATATCAATCTTTATACTCCTGTGGCCTGACCTGCCTACATCCAGCTGCTGCCTTTATCCCCAATCAGTCTGCAGACTCACTCACATACCGTCTGGCAAAGCACTGCACCTGCCATGTGGAACCCCCATGTCCCCCTGAGCCAGGCCAAGAACCAATACTGAAGTGCGAGTCCACGACAGGCCCCCTGGTTTCTGAAGAACAGCCATCCAGCTGCTTCAAACATCTGCCATTTTCCTCCTGTATTGTTTTTCAAACAGGGTACCTTCCTGCAACAAAGCTGCAATCATTGAGTGTCATCTGATTTAATTGTTTGGGTTGGTCATCACGAACTGAGCCATCCAGCTCTTGAATACAAATTTTGGGTTAAAGTGCATGTTGCTTGTTTTCTTTCCTAAGGGCCCCATCAACAGCTGAAACACCGACCTACCTCGGGCAACGCTTCAGGCTAGCCTGAGTAACAACTGGGTACCCAGAGTGTGTGACTGTGACAGAGGGACTCTTAATGCATTCAGGCTTATCCTGGCTTAATCAGATCTTAAATCAAATGCTAGATTAGTGCCCCACTCTTGTTCATGCCCCCTGAATAAATCAGTTTCTATTCTTTCTGCATCTAACTTGGCTAGTGTGTACCTTTGTGGTGGAGATACTGTATTGCCATTGAACTATTATATTGCAGGTCTTGTTTCACAGGGAGTCTCCAGGGCCATGGTGATAAGTGAACCAAGTGTGGGTTCAACACTATATTCAAATGTCATATGTGATTGCTTATCTGCTAAACTGGTTAAGCCACTAGAGGGATTAGAGGGGGGTCATAGTGTCCCAGAGGACTATACCCATTGCAGCTACACTACCTCAAGACCATACCTCCAGGTGGGTTATCCATTCACCAAACTCAGGCCCCTCAACCTGTATCTAGTCACACAGGAATGGGTAGTAGCCAACAGGGTAGCTCCATCTACGAGTTACATACAGGAAGGTGGTATACAGTACATATGGAGATGCTCAAGGAAGAGGGGGCATGATATGAAGCTGGATGAGGGGAGGCTTAGAAGGGATGTAAATGGTAGCAGGTTTCAAACAGGCTTGGGAAAGACACAGGGGGACCTTAGTAACAGGGCTGTGGGAGTAAGGCCAGAGATCAATTAGGGTCTATGGTAACACAGTAGATAGGGACTTTAGGGCAGACTAGGTGGGCCAAGAGGTCCTTTTCAGCTGACAGCTTCTATGTTTTATATTTCTATTCCTAGTACAGGTCCAGTTCAGCCTCACAAAGGCTGAAGCCTCTCATATGAGTTATTCATCAAGGAAAAAGCTACCTGAGCAATTGTTAGTTGTACTGCATTCCTCTGCCATACATATAGTGATGTTTGCCTGCACTACATGCTGGTGTCATATAGAAATCATCAGTATTGCTGGAAGTTGTTACTTTGCACAGTGTAAACATACTTTTCATTATCGGTTATAGCAACAGAAATGGAAGTACTTTTCTCAGACTTAATGTCATGACCTGATATCCTTTTCCAAACTGTGCAGGTATATTCAGATATGTCTGTTACTGTTAGGGTATGTGATGATGAACTGGACTTTCTTTGGATTTCTCTTGAGCTTTGTAAAATGTATATTGCATGGTCCCATAAACAGAACATTGTAATTGCACAAATTCTCCTGTGATATATATTGGATGTTCTGGCTCAATTGAGAGTGATGGAGTATCAGGTCGAGCTGCAATAATTTAGAAATCATAAACATATATAGAAAAACAGTCACATCAATTCTGAATTTAAAGTAGAATTCCAACATATATGCTAAATATTTTTCTATGACCACCGATGTGGGCAAATTAGCTTCCTGTCTTACACAGGAGTACTCTGCAAGCAGGAGAGGTTCATAGTTTACAAAGGTACAGCTATGCCCTACAGGTGGCATGCTTCAGACAGCTAGTTTTGGAACCCATTTGTGAGGGAGCAATCTTAGACGTCATACTCTCAAATGGGAACAGTGAGAGGATCTCAGATCGAGAAATGGGTAGCCATCTGGGAAAAAGTGACCACCAAACAGTGTGGTTCACAATAAACTCAGCAACAAAGTCAAGCCAAACAAAAGTGAGGGTTCTGAACTTCAGGAGGGCTGACATTGTCAGGAAGGGAGAGTGCCTTAGAAAAGTGCTAGAAAATGGGCTAGATGGAGGGGTGCAGTAACAATGGGGAAACACCAAAACTGCCATCATAGAGGCAACAAGCCTTTGTGTGAAGCAAATAAACAAATCAAAATGAAAGAAAAAGCCACTATGATTCTCAAAAGAGGTGGCGGGAAAGATTAAGAAGAAAAAGATAGTATTCAGGAAGTACAAGGAAACACAGAATGAGCAGAACAGAGAACTGTACCAGTTAAGGCAGAAGGAAGCAGGGAGGGAAGGAAGTCAGAATAGCAAATGCCCAAACTGAGGAAAAGAGAGCCAACTCAGTTAAGAAGCGAGGGATAAAATCTTTTATAGGTACTTCAGGGAGCGAAGAAAGACAAAGTGAGGGATAGTGAGGCTGAATAGAATGGACAGTAGGTGGGCAGAGAGGGACAGTGAAAAAGCAGGGATACTGAATGAATATTTCTGCTCAGCATTCACAAAAGAGGATGATGAGGAGGAGGTGACTAATCCAATTAAAAGAAGCACTCTGGATAGGGGGTCAATCCCAATCCTTTCACAGAAGAAAGGGTTCTGAAAGAACTAAAACTGAAGGTGGACAAAATACTGGGCCTGACAGAATTCAACCCAGAATTCTAAAATAATTAAGGGGAGAACTAGTGACACTACTGACTACCCTGTTTAACAAACAAGGGAGGATGGTGTGGTACCTGAGAACTGGAGGAAAGTGGATGTGATTCCCCTACACAAAAGTGGGAGCAAGACAGAGGCAGAAAACTACTGACCTAATCACTTCTGAAGGAAAGTATTGTTGAGTACCTAGAGGCCAGTGGGGCACAGGACCCCAGGCAGCATGGATTCACAGCAGGAAGGTCAAGTCAGACAAATCTAATTGATTTCTTTGACTGGGTGACCAAAGTAGTAGACCAGGGAGGGGCTGTGGACATGACCTACCTAGATTTCAGCAAGTCATTTGACACAGTCCTGCACAAAAGATTAATAAACAAATTAGCCAGCTTGGGAGTGGGTCCTAGGGTGGTAGCCTGAGAAAATCTTTCACTGGACAACAAGACACAGAGGGTAACAGTAAATGGAGTACACAGCGAATAAAGAGGGGTTATAAGTAGGGTATCACAGGGTTCAGTACTGGGTCTGGTCCTTTTAATGTCTTTATAAATGACATTGCAGAAGGACTGCAAGGAAAAGTATGTCTCTTTGCAGACGACACAAAGATCTGCAACAGGGTTGATACACAAGGTGGGGTGGAAAGGATGAGAAAAGACTTGGCAAGGTTGCAAGAATGGTCAAATGTACAGCATGGCAGCTTAGATTCAATGCAAAGAAGTGCAAAGTAATGCAACTGGGAAACAAAAACCCAAGGGAACTGTACACAGTTGGGAGTGAGATACTGACAACAACAAAAATTGAAAGGGATCTGGGGGTAGTTATATCAGATGACCTAAAGGTGGGCAAGCAGTGATAAGAAGGCAGTAAGGAGGGCTGGAAGGATACTGGGATGCAAAGGGGAGAGGCATCACCAGCAGAAAACAGGAAGTTGTTATCCCTCTCTACAGACCATTGGTGAGACCCCTTCTGGAGTACTGTGTGCAATTCTGGAGATCCCAACTTTGCAAAGACATAGACAGGGTGGAGGCTGTCCAGATAATGGCAACCCAAATGGTGCAGGGTCTGTACCAGAAAACATACAAAGAGAGACTAAGGGAGCTTAATATGTATACCTTCGATGAAATGAGGGAGAGGGGGACATGATAGAAATGTTCAAGTACCTCAAGGGAATCAACAAAGTCCAAGAGAGTAGCATCTTTCAGAAAAAGAGATGTGCAAGAACAAGGGGGCACAATTTGAAGGAGGGGGGGCTCAGAGGTAAAGTGAGGAAGAATGTTTTCACTGAGAGAATTGTGGATGCATGGAACAGACTTCCTGATTAGGCCGTGAAGTCAAAAACAGTGAAGGAATTCAAAAAATGCATGGGACAGACATAAGGCAATTGTAGTGAAGGGGTAGGAGGAAGTAGGCTGTTGGTTAACTAGGATTTGCAGCTTATCCGTTAGGCAGGAAAATGGACAGACTAGGTGGGAAATGCGGTCCTTATTTGTCACCAAATTGTATGTTTCTATTTCTGAGGTACAAGGCTACACAAAGCAAGGAGGACAGGCAAGAATACTTGGAAAAATGAAAGGAAGAGAACAAGGCAGTAAGGGCAACAAAGGCAGAAACCAAGGAAAAGCTAGCTAAATCAGTAAAGGACGGAGGGAAGGCAATCTTTAAGTATATTAGTGAGAGAAGGAAGACAGGGGGACAGTTGGTAAGACTTAGAGAATAGGGAGGCAGGGTAGTGGAGAAAGACATTGACAAGGCGAACATCCTCAACAAATTCTTCTGCTCTGTATTCATGGAAGAAGACAATGGGGATGGTTCCTCATTCATGGAGAAGGGCAAACAGGGAGAAGGGGTGGACATCTGACCTTTTTCAGAGGACAGAGTAAAAAGAGCACTAGAACAGCTTAGGGTGGATAAAGCTACGAAGCCCTATGGGATACATCTGAGGATACTAAAGGAGCTCCAGGAGGAACTGACTAAACCTCTGGCTAAGCTTTTCAGTGGATCACTAGAAACAGGCATGGTTCTGGAGGACTGGAGGAGGGCACAAGTGGTACCCCTGCACAAAAGTTGTAGCAAGGATCATTCAGGATGCTACTGCTGGGTCAGTTTGACCTTGATTGTAGGTAAAATGATGGAAACCCTACTTAAGGAAAGACTGGTGGCTACATAGAGACAAGGGGGCTGCTGAACCCAAAGCAACATGGATTCAATGCAGAGAGGTCATGCCAGACCAACTTGATTGATTTCTTCAAGTGGGTGACAAAGGAAATAGACCAGGGCAGAGTGGTAGATATGGCCTATGTGGACTTCAGGAAGGCCTTTGACACAGTCCCACACAGGAGACTAATCCACAAGCTGGTAAATATGGGGGTGGGGATAGAGGTGGTCACATGGGTTAGAAACTGGTTGAGTAACAGAACACAAAGAGTGGTGGTAAATGGGGTTAGCTCACAGGAGGGGATCGGTAACAAGTGGTGTACCCCAGGGATCAGTGCTAGGACCAGTGCTCTTCAATGTCTTCATAAGCAATATTTACGAAGGTCTAGAAGGGAGGTTTAGCCTGTTCACGAATGATACAAAGCTATATAACAGGGTAGATACACTGGAAGGTATAGAAAACATGTGGAGGGATCTGAAGAGGCTAGAAAAGTGGTCCAAGGAATTGCAGTTGGGTTTCAGTGCAAAAATGTGCAAGATTATGCATCTGAGGAGAGGGAATCCCAGGACTGAGGGTGAACTTGATGGAGTAACACTGAAGGCCACCACAGAGGAAAGGGATCTAGGGATAGTTATATAAGACATCCTCAAAGTGGTTAAACAGTGTGACAAAGCAGTTGGAAAGGCTAACAGAATGCTAGGGTGCATAGGAAAGGGTATAACAAATAGAAGGAGGGAAGTGGTGGTACCGTTGTACAACTTCTTAGAAAGGACTCATCTGGAATACTGTGTTCAACTCTGGAGGCCATATCTCCAAAAAGATATAGATAGGATGGAGACGGTACAGAGGAGGATGACAAAAATGGTGTCTGGGATGCAGCATAAGTCCTATGAGAATAGACTCAGAGCTCTAAATATGTATTTCTTGGAGAAAAGGAGGGGGGGGGACATGATAAAGACCTTCAAATATCTAAAGGGGATCAACAGGGTAACAGAGGGAAGCATCTTTCACATGAAGGGAAATAGTAGAACAAGGGGCCACAGGATGAGAATAAAAGGTGAAAAACTTAGAGGGAACTTAAGGAAATTGTACTTCATTGAAAGGGTGGAGGAGAGATGGAACAGTCTCCCCCAGGAAGTGGTAGGAGTGGCCACAGTTCAGGGCTTCAAGAATGCATGGGAGAGACACATGGGAACTATGATGCTAGGGTGAAGAGGGGGGCTAGTAGCATCTAGGGTACATTCAGCATTAGAAAGAGGGATAGGGCAGACTGGATGGGCCACAATGCCCTTATCTGCCAACAACATCTATGTATCTTTGTAAAAGGGAACAACCAGTAAGGTCTGGACCTCTCTCTCTCTCTCTCTCTCTCTCTCTCGCTCTCTCTCTCTCTCTCTTTCAGACCCTGCCCCTGTCCCAGTTAATGTCCCACAAGGCTCGATACTCAGACCTCTCCTTTTATCCCTGCATATTAACTCAGTCCACCACTGTCTCCCATATACTGCAGCATGTCGATCCGATGTACAGATGACTTAGTGTTCTTATCTGGTACCCAACACGTTTCTGACAGCAACAGAAAACAATAACCAGATTTACAGGCTGTCCAAAATGGATCAATGAAAACAGACTTCTTTTGAATGCTACAAAGACTTAGGCCATGCTGTTTAGATCTGTTCCCATGTAAAGAGTAAATCAATTCCCTGTCATTGGTATGTTATGATGGTACACCGCTTGTCACTGTCCCCCCCTTTAACTGCCTAGGTATTATGCTTGACCTCTCCCTGGACCCTGCATTACATGCAGCATTCACCTGTAAGGCAAATAATAACAGACTGAGGCCTTTCTACAAGGTTAGCCGCAACCTCTCTCCTAGAGCCCATTGTGCTACAGTCTGGGGCATTTTGTTAGTTATTTAGTTTTTGTTAACTGGGTAAACCTTGCACGGCTAAGGGCCTAGTTTCAGCTGTGGCCCAAAAATTATTTTGACTAATCTCACCTATGGTTTTCCTGTGTTTTCATCATCCGCTAAAGCCATATTACAAAAAATGGGATATTGTGTACAGCAATATGTAATTTTTCTTTTACCATAAATCAACGTACTGTATCCACCACTGAACGTTGTGCTTGAAGTTTGGTTGACTCTCCCATCTACAATTTGAGACCGCTACTTGGAAGGAGTCATCTACAGTACTGAGCAGAATCAGGAGCCTCTGCCATTTGCCTCACTTCTGATGCCCTATAGGGACTCTTATCCTTTGAGAGAGCTATAGAACGTGACCTCTTAGCTAAACCTTGGACCAAAACAAATTAGGGGATATAGCATTCTCTGTTTCTACCTCTAAACTATGAAATACTGTTCCATCTCATATCAGACAATGTCTTACCATTCAGAGCTTTCAAAATAGCTCTCATGCTCACCTGCAGCACGTAGCAGCATGTACCAGTTTCTAGGTGCTGAATTGTGCATTGGCTTTTGTTTCCATTGATGTCACCCTTACACTTCCCACTTTGTTTACTTGTTATGTGGAATGCATGCTTAAATGTCTTTATCTCTCAATGCTGAGTATTTTTACTGTTAGCTTGTCTTAGTACCTTGGAACCTGTTATGTAGAATATATACCTAAATTTATTTCCCATTGCTAAGTATTCTCGCAGTACGCTTGACTTAGTACCTAGGAATCTGTCATGAGCTGAATTTATCTGTCACTGTCACTAGCTGCATTGTTTTTTGCTTTAATTCTCATAGGTCATGACTTGAAATAGTAAATGTTTTTCTAGTGTCCCTTATGTGCTTAATAAAAAATGGAGGCAGTATAGCGTAGTGGTCTAAGGCTCTGAGCTGCAAATCTGGTGACATCCAACAGACCAGACCTGGGTTTGAATCCCACAGCTTCTACTTGCATACTGTGTGACCCTGTGCAAGTCACTTAACCTCCATGTTCTCCCACGTCGCTCCTGTAAAAAAGCTTTCAACTTAGTGTGCTATACCTGGTTAAAAACAACTAAAAAAAAAAAATAAATATACTGCTCACAGAACAGGAAACAATGCACATTCTGTACTGAGATATAAACACTTCATTGCTGTGGAAACTTACCAGTTACAGTAACTTTTATTGAGTTGCTAGGGTCTGAAAATATTAATCTTCTAGATACCGTTTTTTTGCATCTGCAGTAGTATGTTCCTGAAATTGGTTGAACTTTATCATGTACTAAAACAGCTGTCATGTCATAAAGGTTTCTGTATAATAACCAGGATCTACATGGATTTTCTCCTTTGTACCCGCAGTTGAAGCTGATGACTTCTCCAATGATAAAGACATTGTCGTTACGATTCACACTGAGAGTGGGTTTTGGTATAGGATCTGCAAAAAACGAAAATGAATACATTTGAAATTTTGGGTTTCTGCTGAAAAGAAGCAAACAGCTCACGCACAGTATACAGTACACTGGTGTTACCACAGTAAAGAGTGCCATACATTATAAAACATGTTTGTTCAGCAAGATATCTGAAAAAGTGTTCAGCCCAGATACTTTAATGCACCACATGGAGCTGTGTCCAAACAATATTACTGATAGTGAGAAAATGTATATCAAACAGCTGCATAAAACATGTACCCCCCCCCCCCCGTTCCCAGGGGTTACTAGACTCACAGTTAGAATCAGTGGCAGGCAGGGGAGGCAGCTTGTGAAATGCCATGTAAATGGGGTTCACACTGTCACACTCTGTCCTCAATGTCAGCTGAGCTGGAGTGATGATGTAGTCATAGAACTCTCATAGCAGCATAAGCCACAGTGCTCAGCTAGTGGTAGTGTAGTAGAATGTTCCTTTACTCTAATGGAGTTCTGAACAGAGGAGGCTGCAGCTAGCTGTGCTACTCCTCAGGTAAGCTCTATCAGAGAACTGCCCCCTTTCTCTTTTGTGGTAGTTTGTTCTCACCCTAGAAGAAGAAGAAGTAACAGTTTTTCTGAAGTAGTGGAGACCTATGCCAGAAGGTTTTCCTTTGCCCCATTCCAGGAGGGATGCAGGCACACTCCAGGACTCAGGGCAATCCCTTGATTCATTTTGGTTGGTGAAGCTGCCCGGGACATCTTCATTTGTTGTGAATACAACCTTTTCTGTGTAAGCCCAGGAGTACCTACAGTACCTAGAGGTAAATTTCTCTGACAATGGGAACCAGTCACCCAGTTCTGTGTAAATGTTTTCTGCCTACGTTGGGGTCCAGTACGTGACTTTCCAACTACAGAAATTTTGACTTTGGCATCCAGCGGTGTGTCCATAGTTCGTTAAGTGTGGGAAACATTTAGGACAACAACTACAATTTTCTTCTGTGTGGGTGTTATTAACCAGATTAATGGCAGAGCATAAGCTTGGGAGCAAAAGGTAGGAGAAACCACCATCTTCAGTAACCAGTTTACCTCTCTGGGTTCTGATGGGCACCATTTCATTTTCATTTAGTGCATATGGCCAGTGCTTGATGGAAGTAATTACTCTGAGATGTGGGTCTGGAATTTCTGTTTCTTCAGTTTACCCTGTATACTGGGTTCTGGAAAACTTGAGCCTGGATGTGCTCAGTGTGGTCATGGGTACCATTTTCATTTCTATTGGAAACGGAAAAAGTACTAGTCTGGCCATGTGTGCCAATCTACAGTTTTGGAACAAATGTGTTCACCAGTGTGTGTGTTTCTTCATCCTATTCTAAATGGGAATTCAGGAATTACTGTACCCTGGAGAATCTGCAATACCACTATGTGCAGCCCCATGGGGGCCATCTTCGCTTTGTGTTTTATTCCTACATTGTTACATGAATAAAAGCCACACTCTTGAATCCCAACCTGGTTTGGACAGTAATGTTATTGCTTCCTTGTGTCTGGAATTACTTGGGTGCCCCTGTCCAGAAGTGCAAATCTAGCATAACTGTGAGCAAACGTTTTCTCCCAAGGACCTGGGTTGCTGGCCATGGTAAATGATCCCACCAGGTGTGTGCCAGGTAGTTGCTACACTTGGTTGACTTTTTTGAATAACAGCCTGGTACATCTAGTCTAATGGTGGCAATCTCTTCTCTCTGTATCTTTTTTGTGTGTAAACCCCACCCCTCTCCTTTTGGCCCTAGACGTTTGGTGGAGAGGTGTGCCCTGCTAGTTAAACAAGGGGTCTGGTGGGGGGTTACAAAACAAATTTCTTAAATCATTTTCAAATTTACTTGAAGCTGTAAAGAATATTTATGCGGGAACTCTTCCATGTATAAAGCAAGAGTGAGTTCCTTTACATTCCTCTATAACAGGGCGCATAGCAATACTAAACGGCAGTAGGCAGACCGCCTCTTCTCCAGTGTGCAGAAGACTGATCAGACAATCAGTCACCTATCTAAAGTACATTGCACTGTGACAGAATGGTGACAAGACTGAGCAACTATAAATTATATTGATTGTCCCCATCATCGATTGGGAGTTATGTGGGCACCATAATATATTTTTTTGGCACATACAACATTTACAACGAGTCTGGATAGGATGCTGTGAAAGACCCTGTTGAGTGGGGGAAGGAGCCTGACTCAACACCCAGGTTTAATTATGTTATACCACCAATCAAGGATTTGTTACTGTATTAGGGACAAAGTAGTACCCACTACTTGTTTTGTACCCTTATAGGGCTCAGGAGGGGTTGGTTTAAGGAGGTGAGTGGGTGTAAAGAGGCACTGCTGTGCAAGAAGAAAGGTAATAGGGTACTAAATAACTTATTTTTGTTTGCCAGTGGAGGATCATCAAGGGGTGATGAGTGGCAGATGAACTGGGTAGGTGAACATGGTAAAAGTCCTTGCTGTCTCAGAGGGTCCCTATATTTTTTATTTAATGTTCAACTTTTTTGTAATTCCCAAAATATAACTACCTCAAATAATGCTATTATATCACAGATTCAAAGTACCCCGTTAACTGCAGGATTAGAGTATTAATATTCTTTACTTGCACAGCACGTAATACAGAAGTATTTCATATCATGGCTTCCTATGAAATAGTTTTGTTTTCCCATTCCTTGTTGTTTAAATCCTCCAGCAGTTGTGCAGCACATGTGGTGTCACTAATGCACTGTATATATCTGTTCTGGGTCTCAGTCCACTTATTTAAGTGTCTTAGAAACGTGATGTGTTCTTTGACAGAATCCGTCCTACAAATGCCTGTGTAGCAGTGAGGAGGAGTTTGTAAGGCTTTTATATACTTTTACAATTGTATGAAGTATAATGAGTGTGTAGATTTCTCCTGAACATGTTCTCAAATCATTTATTCAGATTCATTTGCTTTTAAGAACTGCAGCAATGTTTTTTTTTTAATAGCATCATAAGCTTACCTCAGCTATTTACCATCTTGCCCAGATGTCTCATTTCTATTATATTATATGTATGTTACATTATATTGTATGAAGGGGAATTTCCCTGGTGCCCTGGCCAAATTTCCCTCATTCACTAAAAATACCACCAACAGCTTAATCTGGTTCAAGGTCAGTTGGCATTCATCTGTATCCCCCTGCCCCCGGGTCATGCCTGAAAATAGGAAGAGTTTGTCTAGTGCACTTACCCGGTCAACAAAAACTAAATAAATAAAACAAAATATATATTATTCCATCCTTCCCGATCCTGTTCATTTTTTTCTCTCTGTTTCCCCCACACTGAATACATGAAATGTTCTTTTATCATTGAATAAAATAATTCATAGTTATGCATGAGCCTGCTGGGAGAATGTTCTCTCATGTCCCTATGCCCCATGCACATAACTAGGGTTGCCATGATTCGATTTTTATTTGTTTAAAATTTCTACAGACAATATCAATTTTTATTTTTAGCCTTTGCCCCAATTTCTTTAGATGCATAGTATCACAGATATATGAAATCATGACTTTTTAGTCAAGTCTATCAGTTTATTTCAATGTATAAAAAGTACACATGGTACAACTCTTCTATAAAAAGAAATTTTTTCCATGTGGGTAAGAAGAATTTTGAAGGGTAAAATGACAAACATCCCTCACCACCACTACTGCTGCCATGACATCACCAACTTGTGCAACTACCTGTCGGGCTGGTCTTCTGGGGTGACACACGGAGGCAGAGCACACCTGCCTGTTTGCACTTTTACAATTATATGTAGTCCAATGTCGGCCCCTTCTCCACCCCAATCTCCTCCTTCCCCCCTCCTCCTCTTCCTTCCCCTCTTCCTCCATCTCTCCAGTTACTCCTGCTGACAACCTAAATGCTCTACTTGCTATCAACCCATTCAAGGGCAGCTCTCCTGATGGCCTTGATCCTGAGCTGCTCTTCTTCTCGTTCCTGACATCTCATATCCCTGTCTGTCCTTTTAAATCTGTCTTTCATGACTGCTACTGTCTCTTCAACCAGGAATCATGCCACTGTCCTCCCCTACCGAAGGGTGGCAACTCTACCTTCACAGGCAACTATCATTCTATTTCCTTGTTCTCAACCCTGGCTAAGTTGCTGGGACACCTTGTCCTATCTCAATTCTCCTACTTTCTTGATTCCTCCTGCTTCACTCCTTTCCCCATCTGGTTTTAGGAAAAAAGACTCTACTGCCATGTCCTTACTGAGGCTCCCTGACTCCATTATCTCTGGAATGGATAGTGGCCAGGTCACATTTGTCATATTTGTTGACTTAGCAAAAGCTTTCGACACAGTCTCCCACATCCTTCTGCTCATTAGTCTCTCCTCAGCTGGCCTTACTCCCACTGCCACTAATTGGTTCAATGCCTATCTAACTGGCAGATCGCAATCAGTTTGCATAGTTGACTCCATCTCCCCTCCTCTCACCATCAGCACTGGAGTTCCACTAGGATCAGTGCTTGGCCCCTCCTTTTCTCTAGTTTTCTGAATGACTTCCCAAAGGGTTGCTCATCTGCATGCATACCTATGTGTGAGGATGATACTGTCATATACACTTCTATCAAACCTATTAGTGATATGACCACCAGACTCCAGCAAGACTGCAATAAGATCCAGTTCTGGTTTAGATCACACCAGCTGTTTCTGAATGTCAAGAAGACTGTCTCCATGACACTAAGCAGAGACTCTCAAGGCTAACTGTCATGCCCACCTTCAACACCCTTGATGGGACTACTCTTGAGGACACCTCCTCATTTCGATACCTTGGGGCATGGCTGGACCAGCACCTCAATTTCTCTGTTCATATCAGTGCCATTGTGTAACAAAACTATGCCCCAAGCTAGGTGCTTTGTACAGAAACTGTAAGTGTATCCCACTTATGGCAATGTGTGAGATTATAGAGAAGATGATACTCCTTGTTTTTGACTACTGCAACATAATCTACAGTGCTGCTCTATTATCCACCCTAACCAAACTGGACACACCCTTTAACTTTTTCTGTCACTTCACTCTTGATTCTTGCCCTCTCACTCACCACTGTGACCTCTATTGCATTTTGTCCTTCCCCTTACTTGTTAACAGGTATACCCTCCACTGTGCAAAATCCACCTCTAAATTCTCTCTTGGTTTCCTCTACCCCCCTATCTAGCTACCAGTCAATCTATTCCTTCCCATTTCCCCTACTGTCTCAGATCAAGTGACATAAGGTCCCTTGCAGTCCCTTGCTGTAATAATAACATGGGACAAAATGGCCTCTTCCACCACTTCCCTAAGCTGTAGAAGTCACTCCCACACACAGATTTGCCTCTCATCCTACACATTATCCCTAACTGCCATCCCACACAACTACCTATCAATTGCTCTTGCTAATACCAACCCAAATACTGGCTCTTTTGCTGCCTCACCCCTCCTTCTGCCCTATTTTATTTTCTTGACTCAGTTGTGGTTTTATCCTTCAATTACTTAGGCTGTTATGTTACTGTAATACATGTATCATAGACTGGTTGCACCCAACCTGCACATGTACTGTTAAATTGCATTTGCTGAAAATAACCTACTGTATGTATACTTATAAATGGCTATCCTAGTTTCATTGCTGTAATAGTCAATGCTTGCTATGCTGTACAGTACTATGTTCCTCTGTAATAGCATATGGATACCTGTAATTGTCTGTTTAAGTTTCATTGCTGTAATTGTCTGTGTTTGCTATGCTGTACTGTACTATGTTCCCCTGTAATAGCCTTTGGATACCTGTAGCTGTCTATTTTAGTTTCATTGTTGTAATTATCACTGATTGTATGCTTACATGTCTGTTTTTCTTGTCTATACCCCTCCCCCCAGTGAGTTGAGCACATTTTTGTTCAATGTACTTTTCCTGGAGACACATTTCAATCAATCAATAAATAAATAAATAAATGTCTGATTGGTCAGCCTGGAGGCTCACCCCAAAGATAACAGATGTGTAGAGCTAGGGTCATCAGTATTATCTGGACTGAAGAGTAGCAGCAATTGTTTTTGCTTTATTGTGGGTGACATGAGCAAGGGGAAGGGGTCTCCACAGCACAAATGCTGAGGTACGCCAGTCACTTAAATGAGTCTGTAAGCCTGTCTCAGACTCCTATGGTTTCTCCCTTCTCTCTTCTCCTGTTCCAGGTGCAGATTTTACATCCACATCCTGCCTGACTTACAGCTCAGGGCACAGGACGCTACTGACCAGGTGGATGACAAAAACAAGGAAGTGGAGCCTTCACAGCATAAAGGAGAGGTGCACTCTGCATGTATGGCTTCTGCAGGAGTGATGCGAGTCATCTGCAATCGTCATCTTCAGAGGATAGTGCGTATGGGACTCTGAACAACTTTGATTTGTTAATACTATAAGTTTGAAGCAGTTTGATTTTTTTTTGGTTACAAAAGGAATAGTCTACTGGGGTGACACATGGAGGTAGAGCCCACCTGCCCATTCGCACGTCTGATTGGTCAGCCATGAAGCTCATCCCAAAGATGACTGGTGTATAGCTAGGATTCTTAGGATTCTATTGAAATCTTCTTACAAAAAAATAGATAAGTATCGATGTTAGTTTTTTTCCATCAGTGTCTGGATTTCTTCTGAAATCGATATTTACCAACTATTATTTTTTAATTTGTCCACTACAGTGCCCCTATTAAGGTCTATTGCCTGTCCTGTACCCAGTCCTCCATTCGTTGCACTTTTGTTATCAGTTTTGGGCTGGAACACACTAACAAAGTATTTGTTAAATGTATAAGCCGTCTGTCGTTCATCCAAGAGCATTATTCCTTCATTCTGTATAGGTCCTATATTGATGTTTCCATTTCTTTAATTACTTATATACTTAAAGAAAGTTTTTTTATTGCCTGTCATTTAATTGGCTACCCTCAGTTCCTCATTTGTTTTCGCATGATATATAGCCGTTTTGCACCTCTTGGCTAGGTTTTTGAAAATCTGCCATCTTTTGGTTGAGGGATTTTGTTTGTATTTATAAAAGGATCATTTCCTTTTTCTTAATTATCCTGTCAATGCAGAGTTTTGCCATGTCGGTATTTTACCCTGATTATTATATTTATTTTTTTCAGGTACATAATGCTTAATACAATGTTCCAAGTGCATTTTTATGATATCCTAAGATTGCTGTACACTGCACCCTGTTACATGAGGTCTCTGCAACCCTATTGGTACCCCCTGAGGCACACCATAGACAGCTAGTGTTTAGGTATATGTTATAGTAACATAGAGGGCTAAGTGCATCTACCGTACAACAGCAAATGTCAGGATATGTATGCATATTATTGTTACACACTTTGCTTTCTAATACATATATATTTCCTATGTATTTCTTGCTTACAAGATGTGAGTACACCTGTGTCCTTGTAATAATTATGATATATAAGTCAGCATTGCCACCTTTTGGTGATTTGTACTACTGCACTGATTTATGTAAGAACTGTACTCTTTTGTTTCACAAAGTGATGACTACTACAAAATTGTATAATGTTATCTTGGACCATGGAGCCACCTCTAATTTAGCCAATAGGGCTCATCTCTGTAACGAGAAATGTTTATATCTTACAGTAACCATAGTAATTATCATAGGTATATAATGTGAGACATTACGTCTTATACCTTAGAGACCCCAAGAGACATGAAGAAACCTCGAGGTATAGGAAAGGGTTAGCACTGGCTCCCAGTTCGCATTGGTAAGAACTGCTTTGGGGCAACTGTGATTTATCCCTTTGGTAGTAATAAACAAGTTTATTACTCTTATGCAACATGTCTGTGATTTCTTGCATTCCCAATATTGCCAAGAACCTGAGAGTGAAGTTTAAATCTCCTGACAGCCCCATGAGTTCCTCCTCCCAGTTCCATTTCTCTAAGTAATTTCTTATTTCTTTATCGTTGGCTTTATTCCAACACTTTATCTTTATCTGCCCTTTTCCAATGAATATGCCTCAAGAGATAATGAATTCTACCATGCTGTGGTCACTCTGTCCAAGTAGTTCCCCTCTGACACAGTTCTTAATGTCATCACCCATACTACTCAGAACAAGATCAAGAATGTTTTGGGATCTGGTGTCATGAGTGACATATTGCTCCATACCATTGACACTTAGTAGGTCCAATAATTCCCTTTCTAGTGTATTAATCCCTGTGTATACAGTCCAGTCAATATTGGGTAAGTTGAAATTACCCCCAAATTATTGCCCTGCCATTTATTTCCATGTTCTTTTCATTATCATATCAATCTTTATACTCCTGTGACCTGACCTGCCTACATTCAGCTGCTGCCTTTATCCTCAATCAGTCTGCAGGCTCACACACATACTGGCTGGCAAAGCGCTGCACCTGCCAAGTAGAACCCCCATGTCACCCTGGGCCAGGCCAGAAACCAATACTGCAGTGCGAGTCCACGACAGGCCCCATGATTTCTGAAGAATGGCCATCAAGCTGCCTCAGTCATCTGCCATTTTCCTCCTGTAATTTATCCAAACAGGGTAGCTTCCTTCAACAAAGCTGCAATCATTGAGTGTCATCGGATTTTATTGTTTGGGTTGGTCATCACAAACTGAGCCATCCAGCTCCTGAATACAAATTTTGGGTTAAAGTGCATGTTGCTTGTTTTCTTTCCTAAGGGCCCCATCGACAGCTGAAACACCGACCTACCTCGGGCAATGCTTCAGGCTAGCCCGAGTAACAACTGGGTACCCAGAGTGTGTGACTGTGACAGAGGGACTCTTATTGCATTCATGCTTATCCTGAATTAATCAGATCTTACATCAAATGCTAGATTACTGCCCCACTCTTGTTCATGCCCCTGAATAAATCATTCTATTCTTTCTGCATTTAACTTGGCTAGTGTGTACTTTTGTCGTGGGTATACTGTATTGCCATTGTACTGTTATATTGCAGGTCTTGTTTCACAGGGAGTCTCCAGGGCCATTGCAGTTGATCCAGCCCTGGTGGTAAGTGAACCAAGTGTGGGTTCAACACTGTATTCATATGTCATATGTGATTGTTTATCTACTGAACTGGTTAAGCCACTAGAGGTATTAGAGGGGGGGTTATAGTGTTCCTGAGGACTATTCCCATAGCAGTTACACTACCCCAAGACCTTACCTACAGGTGGAGGTACCCATTCACCAAACTCATTCTCCTCAACCAGTATCTAGTCACACAGGAAGGGGTAGTAGCCAACAGGATAGCCCTACCTAGGTGTCACATACAGGAAGGTGGTATATTGCACATACGGAGATGCTCAAGGAAGAGGAGGCATGATATGAAGTTGGAAGGGGGATACTTAGAAGGGATGTAAATGGTAACAGGTTTCAAACATGCTTGGAAGAGACACTGGGGGACCTTAGTAACAGGACTGGGGGACTAAGGCCAGAGATCAGTTAGAGTCTATGGTAGCACAGTAGATAGGGACTTTAGGGCAGACTAGGTGGGCCAAGAGGTCCTTTTCTGCTCACTGCTTCTATGTTTTATATTTCTATTCCTAGTACAGGTCAAGTTCAGCCTCACAAAGACTGAAGCCTTTCATATGAGTTATCCATCAAGGAAAAGGCTTCCTGAGCAATTTTTAGTTGTACTGCTTTCCTCTGCCATAGAAATAGTGATTTTTACCTGCACTACATGCTGGCGTCATATAGAAATCATCAGTATTTCTGTAAGCTGTTACTTTGCACAGTATAAACGCACTTTTCACTTATCCGTTACTACAACAGAAATGGAAATACTTTTCTCAGACTTAATGTCATGACCTGATACCCTTTTCCAAACAGTGCAGGAATATTCTGCATCTTTCGGATGAGACGTTAAACCGAGGTCCCATCTGCCTGGATTGGTGGTAGTTCAGGTGGATGTTAAAGATCCCATGGCACTTATCGAAAAGAGTAGGGGAATTTCCCTGGTGTCCTGGCCAAATTTCCCTCATTCACTAACAATACCATCAACAGCTTAATCTGGTTCAAGGTCAGTTGGCATTCATCTGTATTCCCCTCCCCCGGGTCATGCCTGAAAATAGGCAGGATTTGTCTAGTGCACTTACCCAGTCAACAAAAGCTAAAATAAAAATAAAAAATAAATAAATAAAATTCAGATATGTCTGTTACTGTTAGGGTATATGATGATGAACTGGACTTTTTTTGGCTTTCTCTTGCCCCTTTGTAAAATATATATTGCATGGTCCCATAAACAGAACATTGTAATTGCACAGATTCTCCTGTGATATATACTGGTTGCTCTGGCTCAATTGAGAGTGATGGAGTAGCAGGTTGAGTTGAAATAATTTAAAAATCATAAACATATATAGAAAAACAGTCACAGCAATTCTGAATTTAAAGTAGAATTCCAACATATATGCTAAATATTTTACTGTGACCACCGATGTGGGCAAATTAGCTTCCTCTCTTACACAGAAGAGCTCTGTAAGTGGGAGAGACTCATAGTGTACAAAGGCCAGCTATGCCCTACAGGTGGCATGCTTCAGACAGCTAGTTTTGGAATCCACTCATGAGTGAGCAATCTTAGACCTCATACTCTCAAATGAGAATAGTGAGAGGAACTCAGATTGAGAAGTGGGTAGCCATCTGGGAAAGAGGTGATGACCAAAAAGTGTGGTACATGATAAACTCAGCTACAGAGTCAAGCCATCCAAAAGTGAGGGTTCTGGACTTCAGGAGGGCTGACATTGGCAAGAAGGAGAGTGCCTTAGAAAAGTGCTAGCAAATGCGCTAGATGGAGGGGTGCAGCAACAGTGGGGAAACATCAGAACTGCCATCGCAGAGGCAACAAGCCTTTGTGTGAAGCAAATAAACAAATCAAAATGAAAGAAAAAGCCACTATGGTTCTCAAAAGAGGTGGCGGGAAAGGTTAGGAAGAAAAAGATAGCATTTAGGAAGTATAAGGAAACACAGAATGAGGAGGACAGAGAACTGTACCAGGTAAGGCAGAAGGAAGCAGGGAGGAAAGTCAGAAAAGCAAAGGCTCAAACTGAGGAAAAGATAGCCAACTCGGTTAAGAAGGGGGATAAAACCTTTTATAGGTACATCAGGGAGCGTAGAATGACAAGGGGAGGGATAATGAGGTTGAACAGAATGGACGGTGAGTGGGCAAAGAGGGACATTGAAAAAGCAGGGATACTAAATGAATATTTCTGATCTGCATTCACAAACGAGGATGATGGGGAGGTGCCTAATCCAATTAACAGAAGCACTCTGGATAGGGGGATCAATCCCAGTTCTTTCACAGTAGAAAGGGTTCTGAAAGAACTCCTAAAACTGAAGGTGGACAAAGCAATGGGGCCTGACAAAATTCACTGCAGAATTCTAAAAGAATTAAGGGGAGAACTAGTGACACCACTGACTACCCTTTTTAACAATCATGGGAGGATGGTGTGGTACCTGAAGACTGGAGGAAGGTGGCTGTGATTCCCCTGCACAAAAGTGGGAGCAAGACAGAGGCAGAAAACTACAGACCTGTCAGTTTGAACTCTATGGTAGGGAATGTGATGGAATCACTTCTGAAGGAAAGAATTGTTGAGTACCTAGAAGCCAGTGGGACACAGGACCCAAGGCAGAATGGATTCACCATGGGAAGGTCATGTCAGACAAATCTAATTGGTTTATTTGACTGGCAGACCAAAGTAGTAGACCAGGGAGGGGCTGTGGACATGACCTACCCAGACTTCAGCAAGGCATTTGGCACAGTCCCCCACAAAAAATTAATAAACAAATTAGCCAGCCTGGGAGTGGGTCCTAGGGTGGTAGCCTTGGAAAAACTTTGGCTGAACAACAGGACGCAGATGGCAACAGTAAATGGAGTCCACAGTGAATAAAGAGGGGTTATTAGTGGGGTATCACAGGGTTCATTATGGGGTCTTGTCCTTTTTAATGTCTTTATAAGTGACATTGCAGAGGGACTGCAAATAAATGCATGTCTCTTCACAGACGACACAAAGATCCGCAACAGGGTTGATACAGAAGGTGGGGTGGAAAGGATGAGAAGGGACTTGGCAAGGTTGAAGGAATGGTCAAATGTACAGCATGGCAGCTTAGATTCAATGCAAAGAAGTGCAAAGTAATGCAACTGGAAAACAAAAACCCAAGGGAAGAGTACACGGTGGGGAGTGAGATACTGACAACAACCAAAATGGAAAGGGATCTGGGGGTAGTTATACCAGATGACCTAAAGGTGGGCAAGCAGTGTGAGAAGGCAGTAAGGAGGGCTTGGGGAATACTGGGATGCATAGGGAGAGGCATCACCAGCAGAAAACAGGAAGTTGTTATTCATCTCTACAGACCTTTGGTGAGACCCCATCTGGAGTACTATGTACAGTTCTGGAGACCACATCTCTGCAAAGACATAGACAGGGTGTATGCTGTCCAGAGGACGGCAGCCAAAATGGTACAGGGTCTGTATCAGAAGACATACAAAGAGAGAGATTAAAGGAGTTTAATATGCATACCCTCGATGAAATGAGGGAGAGGGGGACATGACAGAAACTTTCAAGTACCTCAAGGGAATCAATGAAGTCCAAGAGAGTAGCATCTTTCAGAGAAAGAGATGTGCAAGAACAAGGGGGCACAATTTGAAGATAGTGGGTGGATGGGTCAGAGGTAATGTGAGGAAGAATGTTTTCACTGAGAGTGTTGTGGATGCATGAAGCAGCCTTCCTGAAGAGGCAGTGGAGTCAAAAACAGTGGGTGAATTCACAAATGCATGGGACAGACATAAGGCAATTATAGAGGGAGGTAGGAGGAAGTAGGCTGTTGGTTAACTAGGATTTGCAGCTTATCCATTAGGCAGGGAAATGGGTAGACTAGGAGGGTCAGGCGGTCCTTGTCTGTCACCAAATTGTATGTTTCTATTTCTGAGGTACAAGGCTACACAAAGCAAGGAGGACAGGCAAGAATACTTGGAAAAATGAAAGGAAGAGAACAAGGCAGTAAGGGCAACAAAGGCAGAAACCAAGGAAAAGCTAGCTAAATCAGTAAAGGACGGAGGGAAGGCAATCTTTAAGTATATTAGTGAGAGAAGGAAGACAGGGGGACAGATTGTGAGACTTAGAGAAAAGGGAGGCAGGGCAGTGGAGAAAAACATCAAGGTGAACGTCCTCAACAAATACTTCTGCTCTGTATTCGAAAGAATATAATGGGGATGGTTCTCCATTCATGGAGAAGGGCAAACAGGGAGAAGGGGTGGACATCTGACCTTTTTCGGAGGACAGAGTAAAAAGAGCACTAGAACAGCTTAGGGTGGATAAAGCTATGAAGCCCAATGAGATACACCCGAGGATCCTAAAGGAGCTCCAGGAGGAACTGGCTCACCCTCTGGCTAAGCTGTTCAGTGGATCACTAGAAACAGGCATGGTTCTGGAGGACTGGAGGAGGGCACAAGTGGTACCCCTGCACAAAAGCGGTAGCAAGGATCATTCAGAATACTACTGCTGGGTCAGGTTGACCTTGATAATGGGTAAAATGATGGAAACCCTACTTAAGGAAATACTGGTGGACTACATAGAGACAAGGGGGCTGCTGGACCCAAAGTAACATGGATTCAATGCAGAGAGGTCATGCCAAACCAAGTTGATTGATTTCTTCAAGTGGGTGACCAAGGAAATAGACCAGGGCAGAGTGGTAGATATGGCCTATCTGGACTTCAGGAAGCACTTTGACACAGTACCACACAGGAGACTAATCCACAAGCTGGTAAATATGGGGGTGGGGACAGAGGTGGTCACATGGGTTAGAAACTGGTTGAGTTACAGAATACAAAGAGCAGTGATAAATGGGGTTAGCTCACAGGAGGGGATGCGTAACAAGTGGTGTACCCCAGGGATCAGTGCTAGGACCAGTGCTCTTCAATGTCTTCATAAACAATATTGCAGAGGATCTAGAAGGGAGGTTTAGCATGTTCATGAATGATGCAAAGCTATATAACAGGGTAGATACACAGGAAGGTATAGAAAATAAGAGGGGGGATCTGAAGAGGCTAGAAAACTGGTCCAAGGAATTGCAGTTGGGTTTCAATGCAAAAATATGCAAGATTATGCACCTGAGGAGAGGGAACCTCAGTGGTGAGGATAAACTAGATGGAGTAACACTGAAAGCCACCACCGATGAAAGGATCTAGGGGTAGTCATAGAAGATATCCTCAAAGTGGCTAAACAGTGTGACAAAGCAGTTGGAAAGGCAAAGAGAATGCTAGGGTGCATAGGGAAGGGTATAACAAGTAGAAGGAGGGAAGTGGTGGTACCATTGTACAACTCCTTAGAAAGGCCTCATTTGGAGTACTGTGTTCAGTTATAGAGGCCCCATCTCCAAAAAGATATAGATAGGATGGAGACATTACAGAAAAGGGTGACATAAATGGTGTCTGGGATGCAACATAAGTCCTATGAAAAGAGACTCAGAGCTCTAAATATGTACTTCCTGGAGGGAAGGAGAGTGGGGGGGGGACATGATAAAGATCTTCAAATATCTAAAGGGGATCAACAGGGTACCAGAGGGAAGCATCTTTCACATGAAGGGAAATAGCAGAACAAAGGGCCACAGCATGTGAATAAAAGGTGAAAAACTTAGAGGGAATTTAAGGAAATTCTACTTCATTGAAAGGGTGGTGGAGAGATGGAACAGTCTCCCCCAGGAAGTGGTAGGAGTGGCAACAGTTCAGGGCTTCAAGAATGCATGGGAGAGACCCACATGGGAACTATCAAGATAGAGTGAAGAGGGGAGCTTGTAGCATCTAGAGTACCTTAAGCATTAGAAAGAGGCATAGGGCAGACTGGATGGCCACAATGCCCTTATCTGCCAACAACATCTAAGTATCTTTGTAAAAGGGGACAGCCAGTAAGGTCTGAACCCTCTCTCTCTCTCTCGCTCTCTCTCTCTTTCAGACCCAGCCCCTGTCCCAGTTAATGTCCCACAAGGATCGATACTCAGACCTCTTGTTTTATCCCTGCATATTAAATCAGTCAGTCCACCACTGTCTTCCATACAGGTATACTGCAGCATGCCGATCCTATGTACAGATGACTTAGTGTTCTTCTCTGGTACACAACATGTTTCTGACATCAACGGAAAACAATCATCAGATTAACAGGCTGTCCAAAAATGGATCCATGCAAACAGACTTCTTTTGAATGCTACAAAAACTTAGGCCATGCTGTTTAGATCTGCTCCCATGTAAAGAACAAATCAATCCCACTGTCATTGGTATGTAATGATGGTACACCACTTGTTACTGTCCCCCCTTTAACTACCTAGGTATTATGCCTGACCCCTCCATGGACTCTGCATTGCATGCAGCATCCACCTGTCAGGCAATTAATACAACATTAAGGCCTTCCTACAAGGTTAGCCACAACCTCCCTCCTAGAGCCCATGGTGCTCTAGCCTGGGGCATTTTGTTAGTTATTTAGTTTTTGTTAACTGGGTAAACCTTGCAAGGCTGAGGGCCTAGTTTCAGCTGTGGCCCAAAAATTATTTTGCCTAATCTCACCTATGGTTTTCCTGTGTTTTCATCATCCGCTAAAGTCATATTACAAAAATGGGATATTGTGTACAGCAATATTTTGTCATTTTTCTTTGCCCATAAATCAACATACTGTACCCCCCACTGAACGTTGTACTTGAAGTTTGGTTGACTCTCCCATCTACAATTTGTGACCTCTACTTGGAAGGAGCCATCTACAGTACTGTGCAGAATCAGAAGCCTCTGCCATTTGCCTCACTTCTGATGCCTTATAGGGACTCCCATCTTTTGAGAGAGATATAGAATGTGACCTCTTAGCTAAACCTTGGATCAAAACAAATTAGGGGATATGGCATTGTCTGTTTCTGCCTGTATACTATGAAATACTGTTCCATCTCATATCAGACAATGCCTTACCATTCAGAGCTTTCAAAATAGCTCCCATTCTCACCTGCAGCACATAGCAGTATGTACCAGTTTCTAGGTGCTGAATTTTGCACTGACTTGTTTCCATTGATGTCACCCTTGCACTTCCCACTTAGTTTACTTGTTATGTGGAATGCATGCTTAAATGTCTTTATCTCTCAATGCTGAGTATTTTTACTGTCAGATTGTCTTAATACTTTGGAACCTGTTATGTAGAATGTATACCTAAACTTCTTTCCCATTGCTAAGTATTCTTCCAGTACGCTTGACTTAGTAGATAGGAATCTGTCATGAGCTGAGTTTATCTGTCACTGTCACCAGCTGTTTTGTTTTTGGCTTTAATTCTCCTAGGTCATGACTTGAAATAGTAAATGTTTTTCTAGTGTCCCTTATGTGCTTAATAAAAAATAAATATACTGCTCACAGAACATGAAACAACTTAATGCACATTTTATACTGAGATTTAAACATTTCATTGCTATGGAAACTTACCAGTTACAGTTATTTCTATTGTGTTGCTAAGGTCTGAATTTATTAATCTTCCAGATACAATTTTTTTGCATCTGCAGTAGTACGTTCCTGAAGGTGGTTGAACTTTATCATGTATTAAAGCAGCTGTCATGTCATAATGGTATCTGTATAATTCCCAGGAGCTACAGGGATTTTCTCCTTCATACCCGCAGTTGAAGCTGATGACTTCTCCAGCTATAAAGACATTGTCATTACGATTCACACTGAGAGTGGGTTTTGGTATAGGATCTGCAGGAAATGAAAATGAATACATTTTATATTTTGGGTTTCTGCTGAAAAGAAGCAAACAGCTCATGCACAGTATACAGTACACAGGCATTACCACAGTAAAGAGTGCCATACGTTATAAAAAATGTCTGTCCAGCAAGATATCGGAAAAAGTGTTCAGCCCAGACACTTTACTGCACCACACGGAGCTGTGTCCAAACAGTATTACTGATAGTGAGAAAATGTATATCAAACAGCTGCATAAAACATCCCCCTCCCTCCCGTTCCCAGGGGTTACTAGAATCACAGAATCAGTGGCAGACAGGAAAGGCAGCTTGTGAAATGCCATGTAAATGGGGTTCAGACTGTCACACTCTGTCCTCAGTGTCAGCTGAGCGGGAGTGATGATGTAATCATAGAACTCTCGCAGCAGCATAAGTCACAGTGCTCAGCTATTGGTAGTGTAATAGAATGTTCATTTACTATAATGGAGTTCTGAGTAGAGGAGGATGCAGCTAGCTCTGCTGCTCCTCAGTTAAGCTCTATCAGAGAGCTACCACTTTTTCTTTTGTGGTAGTTTGTTCTCACCCTAGAAGAAGAACAACAAGTAACAGTTTTTTTGAAGTGGTGGAGACTTGTGCCAGAAGGTTTACATTTGCCCCATTCCAGGAGGGATGCAGGCAAACTCCAGGATTCAGGGGCACTCCCTTGATTCATTTTAGTTGGTGAAGCTGCCTGGGACATCTTCATTTGTTGTGAATACAACCTCTTCTGTGTAAGCCTAGGAGTACCTGCAATACCTAGAGGTAAATTTCTCTGACAATGGGAACCAGTCACCCAGTTCTGTATAAAAGTTTTCTGCCTACGTTGGGGTCCAGTATGTGACTGTCCAAGTACAGAACTTTTGACTTTGGCACCCAGGGGTGTGTCCATAGTTTAAGTTTGGGAAACATTTAGGACAGCAGCTACAATTTTCTTCTGTGTGGGTGTTATTAACCAGATGAATGACAGAGCATAAGCTTGGGAGCAAAAGCTGGGAGCCCCCCCCCATCTTCAGTTACCAGTTTACCTCTCCGGGTTCAGATGGGCACCATTTCATTTTAATTTACTGCATATGGCCAGTGCCTGATGGAAGTAATTACCTTGAGACATGGGTCTGGAATTTCTGTTTCTTCAGTTTACCCCAGTATAGTGGGTTCTGAAAAACTTGAGCCTGGATGTGCTCAGTGTGGTCACTGGTACCAATTTCATTCCTGTGGGAAATGGAAAAAGTACTAGTCTGGCCATGTGTGCCAAGCTACAGCTTTGGAACCAGTGTGTTCACCAGTGTGTGTTTCTTCATCCTATACTAAATGGGAATTCAGGAATTTCTGTACCCTGGAGAATCTGCAATACCAGTATGTGTAGCCCCATGGGGGGGCCATCTTTGCTTTGTGTTTTATTCCTACATTGTCACATGAATAAAAGCCACACTCCAGAATACCAACCTGGTCTGGACAGTAATGTTATTGCTTCCTTGTGTCTGGAATTACTTGGGTACTCCTGTCCAGAAGTACAAATCTAGCATAACTGTGAGCAAACATTTTCTCCCAAGGACCTGGGTTGCTGGCCATGGTAAATGGTCCCACCTGGTGTGTGCCAGGTAGTTGACACACTTGGTTGACTGTTTTTGAATAACAGTCTGGTCCACCCAGTCTAATGGTGGCAATCTCTTCTCTCTGTATCTTTCTTTATGTAAGCCCCACTCCTCTTCTTGTGCCCCTAGACATTTGGTGGAGAGGTGTGCCCTGCTTGTTAAACAAGGGGGCCGGTGGGGGGTTACAAAACAAATTTCTTGAATCATTTTCAAATTTACTTGAAGCTGAAAAGAATATTTATGCGGGAACTCTTCTATGTATAAAGCAACAACAAGTTCCTTTACATTCCTCTATAACAGGGCGCATAGCAGTACTAAAATGCAGTAGGCAGACCATCTCTCCTCCAGTGTGGAGAAGACTGATCAGACAATCAGTCACCTATCTAAAGTACATTGCACTGTGGCAGAATGATGACAAGAATGAGCAACTATAGTATAAATTGTATTGATTGTTCCCATTATAGTTTGGGAGTTATGTGGGCACCATAATATACACTTTTTGGCACATACAACATTTGTAATGAGTCAAGTTAGGATGCTGTGAAAGACCCTGTTGAGTGGGGGAGGGATCCTGACTCAATACCCAGGTTTAATTATGTTATACCACCCATCAAGGATTTGTTACTGTATTAGGGACAAAGTAGTGCCCACTTCTTGTTTTGTACCCTTATAGGGATCAGGAGGGTTTGGGTTAAGGAGGTGAGTGGGTGGAAAGAGGTGCTGTTGTGCAAGGAGAAAGGTAATAGGATACTAGATAATTTAATTTTGTTTGCCAGTGGAGGATCGTTAAGGGGGTGATGAGTGGCAGATGAACTGGGTGGGTGACCATGATAAAAGCCCTTGCTGTCTTGTAGGGTCCTTATATTTATTATTTAATGTTTAACTTTTTTGTAATTCCCAGAATATAACTACCTCAAATAATGCTATTATATCACAAATTCAAAGTACTACATTAACTGTAGGATTAGTGTATTAATATTCTTTACTTGCACAGCACATAATATAGAAGTGTTTCATATCATGGCTTCCTATGAAATAGTTTTGTTTTCCCATTCCTTGTTTAAATCCTCCAGCAGTTTTGCAGCACATGTGGTGTCACTAATGCACTGTATGTATAGTATCTGTTCTGGGTCTCAGTCCACTTATTTAAATGTCTTAGAAATGTTATGTGTTCTATGACAGAACCCATCCCACAAATGACTTTGTAGCAGTGAGGAGGGGTCTATAAGGCTTTTATGTACTTTTACTATTATATGAAGTACAAAGAGTATGTAGATTCTCGAATACAGGCCCAGATATTCAGTATTGCGCCCATGCTAAACAGGCTGTACAGCGCAAGTCCAAAATGCGCATTCTGCATATTCAGCAGGAGGCAGTTACGCCCACTGGCAACAGGTTGCGCAAAAGAGCAATGCAAATGAATGCATGCTCAACAGGAGGGGAGGAACCATGCATAACCTCGCGAACCCGATATTCAGTCGGGTTGTGCAAGATATCGCAACCTCAACCGCCTGCACAACCTGAGCCAAAAAAAGGCTTAAGTTGAGGACCACCACAGGTGAGCTGCTGTATTGCAGGGCGCAACACAGCAGCTGCCACCCTGGCTGGCCCTCAACTTGGTCCCTGTGCCCCCACCAGCCCGATCGCGGGCATAGTAACATCGAACCCCCCGCACACATCTCCACAGCCCGATCCACGGGCATCACATTACAGAAACCCCCACATATCCGAAGCCCGATTGCGGGCAGTACAGGTACATGAAACCCCCCACACATATCCCACAGCCCGATCGCGGGCAGTACATTCTAGACCCCACACACACACACACATCTCCCACAGCCCGATCACAGGCAGAGCGTGATGAACCCCCAGTGCCCGATCGCGGGCAGATGTAACCTCCCCCAACCGAATATCTCCTGGTGGTCCAGTGGACCGTAAAGCCCAATCACGGGCAGAATGTCACATCACAACCCCCAAACATCTCGCTGGTGTCTAGTGTCCCCCACCCACCATGAAGCCTCCACCCGCTCCCCCGCAGCAGTGACGGGACAACATCCACCGCCTGCCGCCCGCCGCCCGCCGACTGACTGTCGGTAGGGCTGCACACCCATTAGTGCAGAGCTACAGCCAATGGGCATACAGCCCCTACCGTACAAGACAATCCAAATTTGTGAATGAAATCTGGACTGTCATATCTGTTATAAACTACATGCCATTGCAACTCTAGCATCAAGCAATGCTCACCGGACAATCAGTAATGCTGGTGAGGCGGCTGAGCAAGTGGGATGCTGCTCGCCCGCTGGCTGCGGGGAGGCGGAGTGGAGAAGCTTCGTGGAGTGGGTAGGGACACTAGACACCAGGGAGATGTTTGGGGGTTGTGATGTGACATTCTGCCCGCAGTCGGCTTTACGTCCACTGGACTACCAGGGAATAGTCGGGTTGGGGGAGGGTTCATTCTGCCCACGATAGGGCACTGGGTGGGTTCATACACGTTCTGCCTGTGATCGGGCTGTGGAGAGTGTGTGTGTGTGTGGGGGTTCATGTAACTGTACTGCCCTCGATGGGCTGTGAGTATATGTGAGGGGTTTCATGTACCTGTACTGCCCGCAATCGGGCTGTGGGAGATGTGTGTGGGGGTTTCATGTACCTGTACTGCGCGATCAGGCTGTGGGAGATGTGTGTGGGGGTTGCATGTAACTGTACTGCCAGCGATCTGGCTGTGGGAGATGTGTGGGAGGTTTCATGTGCCTGTACTGTCCACGATTGGGCTGTGGGCGGGGGTTCATGTAAGCTGTGATGCCAGCGATCGGGCTGCATTGTGCGTTAGTGCCGATGGCTGCTGCCTGGCAGGGTGGCCAAGAACAAGTCCTCAGGGATCAGCGCACCTACGTCACAAATGGCATGCAAATGGGGCCATAAATAGATGCAAATGGCCCTCGCTGCGCAAAATTATGGCTCCATTTGCATGTCACCTTTCGAATATCGGAAATTTGAGCATGGCGCAATGGTACTTGCACCACCTCAAGTTTAATGCTCAACTCTGGCAACTTGCGGTGGCGCAAGTTCCACTGCGCCATGTGCAAATGCTGTGGCTGGGGGGTGATATTCAAAGGAGTTGCTCAATAGCGCAACTCCTTTGAATATCACCCCGGCCACACCCCTGCGCAACTATTTTGAGCAGGGCAGGGGCTTGCGCCTCAGAATGGCGCAGTTTGAAAATCTGGGCCAGTATGTTCTCAAATCATTTATTCTGATTCATTTGCTTTTAAGAACTGCAGCAAAGTTTTTTAATAGCATCATAAGTTTACCTCAGCTATTTATCATCTTACCCAGATGTCCCATTTCCATTATATTATTCCATCCTTCCCGACCCTGTTTCTTTTTTCTCTCTGTTTCCCCCACACTGAATCCATGAAATGTTTGTTTATCATGGAATAAAATAATTCATAATTATGCATGAGCCTTCTGGGAGAATGTTCTCTCCTGTCCCTATGCCCCATGCTCATAACTAGGGTTGCCATGATTTGATTTTTATTTATTTAAGATTTCTACAGACAATATACATTTTTATTTTTAGCCTTTGTCCCAATTTCTTTCAATGCATATTGTCACAGATATATGAAATCATGACTCTTTAGTCAAGTCTATCAGTTTATTTCAATGTATAAAAAGTACAAGTGGTACAACTCTTCTGTAAGAAGACAACATTTTTTCCATGTGGGTCAGAAGAATTTTGAAGGATAAAATGACACACATCCCTCACCACCGCTACTTCTGCCATGACACCACCAACTTGTGCAACTATCTGTCAGGCTGGTCTTCTGGGGTGACACACAGAGGCAAAGCTCACCTGCCTGCTTGCACTTTTACAATTATATGAGTCCAGTGTTGGCCCCTTCTCCACCCCATCCTCCTCCTCTCCTCCTCCTCTTTCTTCCCCTCTTTCTCCAACTTTCCAATTACTCCTGCTGACAACCTAAAGGCTGTACTTGCTATCAACCCATCCAAGGGCAGGTTTCTTGATAGCCTTGATCCTGAGCTGCTCTACTTCTCAGTTCCTGACATTTCATATCCCTCTCTGTCCCTTTAAATCTGTCTTTCATGATTGCTACTGTCCCTTCAACCTGGAATCATGCCACTGTCCTCCCCTACCCAAGGGCAGCAACTCTACCTTCACAGGCAACTATCATTCTATTTCCTTGCTCCCAACACTGGCTAAGTTGCTGGGACACCTTGTCCTATCTTAACTCTCCTCCTTTCTTGATGATTCCTCCTGCTTCACTCCTTTCCTCATCTGGTTTTAGGAAAAAAGACTCTACTGCCATGTCCTTCCTGAGGCTCCCTGACTCCATTATCTCTGGAATGGATAATGGGCAGGTCACATCTGTCATATTCGTTGACTTAGCAAAAGCTTTTGACACAGTCTCCCACATCCTTCTGCTGATTAGTCTCTCCTCAGCTGGCCTTACTCCCACTAATTGGTTCAAGGCCTATCTAACTGGCATGTTGCAATCAGTTTGCATAGTTGACTCCATCCCCCCTCCCCTCACCATCAGCGCTGGCGTTCCACACAGATCAGTGCTTGGCCTTCTTCTTTTCTCTAGTTTTCTGAACGACTTCCCAAAGGGTTGTTCATCTGCATGCATACATATGTGTGAGGATGATACTGTTATATATACATCTATAAAATCGATTAGTGATATGACCACCAGACTCCAGCAAGACTTCATTAAGATCTAGCTCTTTCTTATATCACGCCAGCTGTTTCTGAATGTCAAGAAGACTGTCTCCATGACACTAGGCAGAGACTCTCAAGGCTAACTGTCATTCCCACCTTCAACACCCTTGATGAGACTACTCTTGAGGACACCTCCTCCTTTCAATACCTTGGAGCATGGCTGGACCAACACCTCAACTTGTTGTTCAATGTACTTTTCCTGGAGAAACATTCCAATCAATCAATCAATAAATAAATAAATAAATGTCTGATTGGTCAGCCTTTTGGCTCACCCCAAAGATGACAGATGTGTAGAGCTAGGGTTGTCAGTATTATCTGGACTGAACAGGTGCAGCAGTTAGCTCTCTTTATTGTGGGTGACATGAGCAAGGGGATGGGATCTCCACAGCACATAGTCACTTAAATGACTCTGTAAGCCTGTCTCAGACTCCTATAGTTTCTCCCTTCTCCTGTTCCAGCTGCAACCTTTACATCCTCATCCTGCTTGGCTTACAGCTCAGGGCACAGGACTCTACTGACCAGGTGGATGACAAAAGCAAGGAAGTGGAGCCTTCACAGCATAAAGGAGAGGTGCACTCTGCATGTGTGGCTTCTGCAGGAGTGATGGGAGTCATCTGCAGTGGTCCTCTTCAGAGGATAGTGTGTATGGGACTCTGAACAACTTTGGTTTGTTAATATTGTAAGTTTGAAGGAGTTTGATTTATTTTTTTTGGTTACAAAAGAAATGGTCTACTGGGATGACACATGGAGGTAGAGCCCACCTGCCCATTCACACGTCTGATTGGTCAGCCATGAAGCTTATCCCAAAGATGACTGGTGTATTGCTAGGATTCCTAGGATTCTATTGAAATTTTCTTACAAAAAAATAGATAAGTATTGATGTTAGTTTTTTTCCGTCACTGTCTGGATTTGATCTGAAATCGATGTTTACCAGCTGTTATTTTTTAATTTGTCCAATACAGTGCCCCATTAAGGTCTATAACGTGTCCTGTACCCAGTCCTCAATTCATCACATTTTTGTTATCAGTTTTGGACTGGAACACACTAACAATTTGTTAAATGCATAAGACATCTGTCATTCATCCAAGAGCATTATTCCTTCATTCTGTATAGGTCCTATATTGGTGTTTCCATTTCTTTAATTACTTAAATAGTTAAAGAAAGTTTTTTTACTGCCTGCCATTTAATTGGCTACCCTCACTTTCTCATTTGCTTTGGCATGATTTATAGCCTTCTTGCACCTCTTGGCTATGTTTTAGAAAATCTGCCACCTTTTAGTTGAAGGATTCTGTTTGTATTTATAAAAGGATTGTTTCCTTTTTCTTAATTATCCTGTTAATGCAGAGTTTTGCCATGTAGGTATTTTACCCTGATTATTATATTTAGTTTTTTCAGGTGCAAAATGCTTGATACAGTGTTCCAATTCCATTTTTTTAATGTCCTCAGATTGCTGTAAACTGTGCCCTGTTACACAAGGTTCCTGCACCTCCATTGGTACCCCCAGAGGTACACCACCATAGACAGTTAGTGTTTAGCTCTATGTTATACTAACATTAGGGCTAAAGGCATCTACTGTACAAGAGTAGATGTCAGGATATGTATGCATATTATTGTTATACACTTTGCTTTCTAATACATATATATTTTCTATGTAATTCTTGCTTACAAGATGTGAGGACACCTCTGCCTTGTAATAATTATGATATACTGTATAATTTGGTATTGGCACCTTTTGGTGATTTGTACTACTGCACTGATTGATGTAAGAACTGTACTCTTTTGTTTCACAAAGTGATGACTACTACAAAATTGTATAATGTTATCTTTAACCATGGAGCCACCTATAATTTAGCCAATAGGGCTCATCTCGGTAACGAGAAATGTTTCTATCTATAGTAACCATAGTAATTATCATAGGTATATAATGTGAGACATTACGTCTTATAGCTCAGAGACCCCAAGAGACATGAAGAAACCTCGAGGTATAGGAAAGGGTTAGCACTGGCTCCCAGTTCACATTGGTAAGAACTGCTTAGGGCAACTGTGATTTATACCTTTGGTAGTAATAAACAAGTTTATTACTCTTATGCAACATGTCTGTGATTTCTTGCAATCCCAATATTGCCAAGAACCTGAGAGTGAGGTTTAGATTTCCTGACAGCCCCAGGAGTTCCTCCTCCGAGTTCCATTTCTCTAAGTAATTTCTTATTTCTTTATAGCTGGCTTTATTCCAACACTTTATCTTTATCTGCCCTTTTCCAATGAATATGCCTCAAGAGATAATGAATTCAACCATGTTGTGGTCACTCTATCCAAGTAGTTCCCATGTGACCCAGTTCTTAATGTCATCACCCATACTACTCAGAACAAGATCAAGAATGTTTTGGGATCTGGTGCCATGAGTGACATATTGCTCCATACCATTGACACTTACTAGGTCCAATAATTCCCTTTCTAGTGAGCTAGTCCCTGTGTATGCAGTCGAATCAATATTGGGTAAGTTGAATTTTCCCCCAAATTATTGCCCTGCCATTTATTTCCATGTTCTTTTCATTACCATATCAATCTTTATACTCCTGTGGCCTGACCTGCCTTCATCCAGCTGCCACCTTTATTGCCGATCATTCTCAGGCTCACTCACATACCAGCTAGCAAAGCACTGCACCTGCCAAGTGGAACCCCCATGTCCCCCTGAGCCAGGCCAGGAACCAATACTGCAGTGTGAGTCCATGACAGGCCCCCTGGTTTCTGAAAAATCAGCCATCAAGCTGCCTCGGTCATCTGCCATTTTCCTCCTGTATTTTTTTCCAAACAGGGTACCATCCTGCAACAAAGCTGCAATCATTGAGTGTCAGCTGATTTAATTGTTTGGGTTCGTCATCACGAACTGAGCCATCCAGCTCTTGAATACAATTTTGGGTTAAAGTGCATGTTGCTTGTTTTCTTTCCTAATGTCCCAATCAACAGCTGAAACACCGACCTACCTTGGGCTATGCTTCAGGCTAGCCCAAGTAACAACTGGGTGCCCAGAGTGTGTGACTGTGACAGAGGGACTCTTAGTGCATTCATGCTTATCCTGACTTAATCGGATCTTAAATCAAATGCTTGATTACTGCCCCACTCTTGTTCATGCCCCCTGAATAAATCAGATTATGTTCTTTCTACATCTAACTTGGCTAGTGTGTACCTTTGTGGTGGGGATGCTGTATTGCCATTGAACTATTATATTGCAGGTCTTGTTTTACAGGGAGTCTTCAGGGCCATTGCAGCTGATTCAGCCCTGGTGGTAAGTGAACCAAGTATGGGTTCAACACTGTATTGATATGTCATATGTGATTGCTTATCTGCTGAACTGGTTCAGCCACTAGAGGGATTAGAGGGGGTGTTATAGTGTCCCCGAGGACTATACCCATAGTAGCTACACTACCCCAAGACCATACCTCCAGGTGGAGGTACCTATTCACCAAACTCAGTCCCCTCAACCTGTATCTAGTCACACAGGAAAGGGTAGTAGCCAACAGGATAGAGCCACCTCGGAGCTACATACAGGAAGGTGGTATATTGCACAAACAGAGTTGCTCAAGGAAGAGGGGGCATGATATGATGCTGGAAGGGGGGAGACTTAGAAGGGATGTAAATGGTAACAGGTTTCAAGCATGCTTGGGATAGTCACAGGGGGACCTTAGTAACAGGGCTGGGGAAGTAAGGACAGAGATCAATTAGGGTCTATGGTAGCACAGTAGACAGGGATGTTAGGGCAGACTAGGTGAGCCAAGAGGTTCTTTTCTGCTGACAGCTTCTATGTTTTATATTTCTATTCCTAGTACAGGTCCAATTCAGCCTCACAAAGGCTGAAACCTCTCATATGAGTTATTCATCAAGGAAAAAGCTACCTGAGCAATTGTTAGTTGTACTGCATTCCTCTGCCATACAAATAGTGATGTTTATCTGCACTACATGCTGGTGCCATATAGAAAATATCAGTATTCCTGGACGTTGTTACTTTGCGTAGTATTAACACACTTTTCACTTATTGGTTACAACAACAGAAATGGAAATACTTTTCTCAGACTTAATGTCGTGACCTGATATCCTTCTCCAAACTGTGCAGGTACAGTATATTCAGATATGTCTGTTACTGTTAGGGAATATGATGTTGAACTGGACTTTTTTTTGGCTTTCTCTTGCCCCTTTGTAAAATGTATATTGCATGGTCCCATAAGCAGAACGTTGTAATTGCGCAGATTCTCCTGTGACGTATATTGGATGTTCTGGCTCAATTGAGAGTGCTGGAGTATCAGGTCGAGCTGAAATCATTTAAAACTCATAAACATATATAGAAAAACAGTCACATCAATTCTGAATTTAAAGTAGAATTCCAACATATATGCTAAATATTTTATTATGACAAACAATGTGGGCAAATTAGCTTCCTCTCTTACACAGGAGTGCTCTGCAAGCAGGAGATGCTCATAGAATACAAAGTTGCAGCTATGCCCTTCAGGTGGCATGCATCAGACAGCTAGTTTTGGAACCCACTCAGGAGGGAGCAATCTTAGACCTCATACTCTCAAATGGGAACAGTGAGGGGATCTCAGATCGAGAAGTGGGTAGCCATCTGGTAAAAAGTGACCACCAAACACTGTGGTTCATGATAAACTCAGCTACAGAGTCAAGCCATACAAAAGTGAGGGTCCTGGACTTCAGGAGGGCTGACTTTGGCAGGATGGTAGAGTGCCTTAGGAAAGCACCAGGAAACGGGTTAGATGGAGGGGTGCAGCAACAGTGGGGAAACATCAAAACTGCCATCACAGAGGCAACAAGCCTTTGTGTGAAGCAAATAAACAAATCAAAATGAAAGAAAAAGCCACTATGGTTCTCAAAAGAGGTGGCGGGAAAGGTTATGGAGAAAAATATATAATTTAGGAAGTATAAGGAAACATAGAAGGAGCAGGACAGAGAACTGTACCAGTTAAGGCAGAAGAAAGCAGGGAGTGAAGTCAGAATAGCAAATGCCCAAACTGAGGAAAAGATAGCCAACTCAGTTAAGAAGGGGGGATAAAACCTTTTATAGGTACATCAGGGAGTGTCAAATGACAAAGGGAGGGATAGTGAGGCTGAATAGAATGGACAGTGGGTGGGCAGAGAGGAATAGTGAAAAAGCAGGGATACTGAATGAATATTTCTGCTCACTATTCACAGAAGAGGATGAGGGGAAGGTGCCTAATCCAATTAACAGAAGCACTCTGGACAGGGGGTCGATCCCAGTCCTTTCACAGAAGAAAGGGTTCTGAAAGAACTCCTAAAAGTGAAAGTGGACAAAGCAATGGGGCCTGACGGAATTCACCCCAGAATTCTAAAAGAATTAAGTGGCGAACTAGTGACACCACTGACTACCCTTTTTAACAGTCATGGGAGGATGGTGTGGTATCTGAGGACTGGAGGAAGGTGGATGTGATTCCCCTTCACTAAAGTGGGACAAGACAGAGGCAGGAAACTACAGACCTGTCAATTTGAACTCTGTTGTAGGGAAAGTGATGGAATTACTTCTGAAGGGAAGAACTGTTGAGTACCTAGAGGCCAATGGGGCACAGGACCCAAGGCAACATGGGTTCACAGCGGGAAGGTCATGTCAGATGAATCTAATTGATTTCTTTGACTGGGTGACCAAAGTAGTAGACCAGAGAGGGGCTGTGGACATGGCCTACCTAGACTTTAGAAAGATATTTGACACAGTCACACACAAAAGGTTAATAATCAAATTAACCAGCCTGGGAGTGGGTCTTATGGTGGTAGCCAGAGGAAACATTGGCTGGACAACAGGACACAGAAGGTAACTATAAATGGAGTCCATTCTGAAGAAAGGGGCATTACTAGTGGGACACCATAGGGTTCAGTACTGGGTCCAGTCCTTTTTAATGTCAATCAATCAATTAATCAAGTCTTTATTTAATCAGGCGTTCATCGTTGAGCAGAAGCTCATTTGCAAGATGGACCTGGGTAATGTCTTTATAAGTGATATTGCAGAATGACTGGAAGGGAAAAATATGCCTCTTTGCAGAAGTCACAAAGATCTGCAACATGGTTGATACACAAGGAGGCACAGAAAGGATGAGAAAGGACTTGGCAAGGTTGGAGATATGGTCAGAAGTATGGCAGCTAGGATTCAATGCAAAGAAGTGCAAAATAATGCACCTGGGAAACAAAAACTCAGGGGAAGATTACACAATGGGAGGGGGAGTAACAGCAACAAAAACGGAATGGGACCTAGGAGTAATCATATCAGATGACCTTAAGGTTGGCAAGCAATGTGAGAAGGCAGTCTGGAGGACTGGGGGGAAACTGAGTTGTATAGGGAGAGGCATCACCTGCAGAAAACAGGAAGTTGTTATCCCTTTGTATAGACAGTTGGTGAGGCCCCATCAGGAGTACTGCATCCAGTTCTGGAGACTCCATCTCCTCAAGGACATAGACAGGATGGAGGCAGTCCAGAAGAGGCCAACTAAAATGGTGCAGGGTCTGCAAGAGAAGCCATATGAGGAGAGACTAAAGGAGCGTAATATGTATACTTTTGAGGAAAGAAGGGATAGAGGGAACATTATAAGAACTTTTAAGTACCTCAATGGAATCAACAAAGTCCAAGAGGATAGCATCTTTCAGAAAAAGAGATGTGCAAGAACAAGGTTACATGATCTGAAGATAGAGGGAAGGGGGGACGGCTCAGGAGCAATGTGAGGAAGTATTTTTTTCTGGATGCATGGAACAGCCTTCCTGAGGAGGTTGTGGGGTCTAAAACTGTGGGAGAATTCTAGAATGCACGGGACAGACATGAAGCAATTCTTGTTGGAGGTAGGAAGAAATAAGCTGTTGGTTAACTAGGATCTGCAGCTTATCCTGCAGGTAGGGAAATGGGCAGACTAGGTGCACCAAGCGGTGCTTATCTGCTGTCAAAGTCTGTTTCAATGTTTCTATGTTAAAGACTGCCATCTCTCCTCTCCCTTGCGCCGCACAAAAAACAGCTTCAGCTTGAGTACAGTGAAGGCACGAGAGGTGCACTCAACACAAATGTAAAATCATCCTAATGTTGGGGTGCCTCCCTGATTCTGGCCCATAGACTTGACAATGTCTGTTGGACTGCCCCCCTTTTTTCTTTCTTTTTCCTCACCCCTGTTTCCCCACACCCTTCCACATAGGTGTTTCCCCAGTATGACCAAGGCTGTGACTTCTACAATTGTTCTTTTATCGACACTGCTATTTACTGCATGTAACTTTATTCCGTAAACCACTGTTATATTGTGTTCTTTTGTTATCTTTATTGCACCTGTATATTACCATTGTTGTATCTCACACTGTAACCATGTCTACCCTCCCTGCGACGAGGTGCCTTTGTAAATGAGTCCCTGACACAAAGGTTGTAAATCCGACTTTCAAAAATAAATAAATAAAAATAAATAAAAGCAAATGAGAAATTTACTGTTTTACACTGGTCTCTATTGTGCTCTTTATGTCTTTAAGATGCTCACAGTGTTGTGCAAGCTGTCCCTGAGGCATGTGGTTTCAACAGGAGTGGAAAACTTTGGGGAAAAAAATAAATAAAACTAGGCTTCTTAAAAGATGGGCTTCACAATAAAATGATTGTATAGTTGTGTTATTGCTACTGCAGGTTGCTGATGCAGCCCTGAGAGATGCAACAGAAGTGGTGACAAAAATATATCTGGTAAATACATTTTATGTTAAGAAAACCTTTCGATGTTATATAAGACTTGCCATCCTTGGAAAAAAAAAGTAAGCTCCACACACCCCACTAGCTGCTGGAGGTCTGACTCTGGGCAAGGAAGAAGATGACTATCAAGGGACGTAAACATCTGACTTAGTTAAAGGAGGTAGGGGGAGAGAGAAGGGGAGAGGGAAGAAGAAGAAGGAGAAAGAAAACAGTAAGTAGCTTTAAAGGGGGTTTGTGCAAAGTGTTCTTCTGGGTGAGTTAGCCTGTAAGTTAACTATTGAACTGGGTGATTTTTTAGGGGTAGGCAGAGCTAAAGTGTGTGTGCAAATTGTGCTTCTGGGAGCTGTTAGCCTGTAGGTCAACTATGGGATTTGGTAAATTTTTAGGGGTTAGGTAATTATTAGATTCGGTAAATTGTTAGGAGGTAGTAGGTAAGGTCTAACTGTAGGGAGTAACTATGATGGGAGTGGTGCAGTGCAGTGGCTGTGGGGTGGCAGCCTTCAGGGAGACTTTCTGGAGACTAAGGTGCTACCCCATCTACAGGCACCACTCTGGGATGAAGGAGGAGGTTGCCAAACTCAAGACCAAGATGGCTTGGGTTAGGAAGGCCTACTCCCTCACTGAAGGACCACCAAGTCCACCCCCGCTTTCTGAAAGAGTGCCCTTTATGAGGAGCAGTTGGACAATGTTGGGCTCTCAGAGGGTTACAGCGGTGGAACATACGCACATCTCAAATTACATACCAGCATAGAACTCCTACACTATACTGGCAGTATGGGACTGCACTACAGAGGGACCTGAGGTAGTAACTGGGATGGATGTGGAGGTCTTCAATGGTGAGACCCCATGGATGGATGGACGGTGACAGGGGACCCCAGTGGAGGAGGAGGCAAATCCTGGTGGGGGACTCAATAGTTGGGGGATACAGCTGGGGATGGGTAGGGATGAGGGGAAGGTTGTAAGGTGCATTCCAGGTGCCACAGTCATAGGAATGGAAGGAAGATCCTAAGGATCACCAGGGATGTAGGGAAGGAAGGAGAGCTAAATGGCATTGTCCACTTGGGGACAAATAACCTGGCTGAAGAGAGGCCAGATGCAGTTCAGGAAGAGTTTGGGAAACTGGGAAGGGGTCTAAGTCAAGTAGCACAATCTGTTACTTTCTTGAAGGTGATACCTGTCACTGACAAGGGGGATGACAGGAGGCTCTGCACCAGGGACTTCAACTTATGGTTGAGGAAGTGGTACAGAGAAGAAGGATTCAGATTCACTGGGGAGTGGGGCTCCACCTGGAGGGATAGTGGCCTGTAAACGGGTGATGGCCATATCCTACTAGGAGGGGATCCAAGATCCTTAATGAAAAGTTTAGAGGCTACATTATTAAGCATTTAAACTAGTCAAGCGGTGAGGTGGAATAAGGCAGGAAGACATAGTCCGCCCCCCATATGCTTACAGAGTCAGTAATCAGAATCCTGAGGGTGGGAGGTCCCACAGTGAAGAAACACAAATAGGAAAGTAGGAGAAAGAGGAAAGTAGGAGAAAGAGGAAAGGGGAAAGATAAAAGATAATAGTAGAGGAAAAGCAGAGGGGCAAAAGTGCAAGATAAGGGGAGATGGCAGTCTAAAATGAAGAGCCATGTGTGCAAATTCTCCAAGTCTGGGCAACAAAATGGGAGACCTAGAGGCCACCATACCAGCAGACAACCTGGGTATAGTAGCAGTTACAAAGATCTGGTGGAATGAAACCATGATTAGACAGAAGCCATAATAGGGCATGTACTATTTAGGGGAGAGAGCATAGGAAAAAAGGGAGGAGCTGGGGCTCTTTACATGACAGAGAACATCAAGACCACAGAAATACAAGGGAGATAGAGTAAAGAGGATGTACTGTGGGTTACCCCAGAGACAGGGAGGGGGGCAACTACTAGGATAGGTGTTATCTGCTGACCTCCAGCACAGAGAAAGGAAGGGGACAAGGATATGATAGATGAAATACAAGGGATGGCTAACAAGTGTGAGGTACTGCTGGGGGGGCTTCAATCTACCAGATGTGGTATGGAGCCTACCTACTGCAGCATCAGTTAGAAGTAGAGAAATCCTAGATTCCCTGCTGGGGGCATTCCTCAGGCAACTAGTTAAATAATCGACTCATAAGGGGGTGTTACTGAACCTGCTACTGACAAACAGGGACATTGTCACTGACGTCATAGTGGGAAGCCACCTGGGGACTGGTGATCTTTGTACAGTGTTGTTCAGCATAAGGACAGGGTCAGAACTGATCCACATTAAGATGAAGGTCCTGGACTTCAGGAGGGCCGATTTCAAGAAAATGGATTAGTGCTTCAGGGAAGCCCTAGCAGGAATAATGAACAAGGATGGGGTAGAGGAAAAGTGGGCACGAATAAAGCGGACCACTGAGAAGGCAACAAACCTCTGTGTCAAGCATGTTACTAAGAGTAAGAGAAGAAAGAGACCACCATGGTTTGCCAAGGAAGTAGCAGAGAAAGTAAAGGAAAAAAGCAGGCATTCAAAAAGTACAAGACAACACAGAAGGAGGAGGATAAGGAAAGGTATTTGGAGAAAGAAAGGAAGGCAGGGAAGGCAGTTAGGAGAGCTAAAGCACAAACAGAAAAACATTGCCAAATCAGCAAAAATGGGGATAAAACTTTCTTCAGGTATATAAATGAAATGTAGAAAAACAAGGCAGGGATATTAAGACTAAAAGGGAAGTTGAGGGGGAGTGTGAAAGAAGTCCAGAAGAAAGCTGACATACTGAATGAGTACTTTTGTTCAGTATTCACAAGGAAGGTGTAGGTGATGGGTCACAGATTGTGGAGGATGGCTTTAAGGAAAAGGAGGTGAACACTAGCACTTTTATGGAGGAGAGTGTCCTCAGGGAAGTAGGAAAACTAAAAGTAGACAAGGCTATGGGTCCGAAGGTGGTTCACCCTAGAATACTGAAAGGGCTACACATGGAACTGTGTGTGCCTATAAAGGCCCTTTTCAGTCTATCACTGGATATAGGGAAAGTTCTGGGGGACTGGAGGAAGGCGGATGTGGTCTCACCACACAAAAGTGGGAATAGGGAGGAGGCAGGAAATTACAGACCTATATGCCTGACAATGGTGGTGGGCAAGTTATGGAAACTCTAGTTAAAGAAAGGCTTGGGGAATACTTTCACACCAGTGGATTACAGGATCTGAGGCAATATGGGTTTGCAGTGGGTAGATCTTGCCAAACAAACCTGATAGAGTTTTTTGACAGAGTTAACAGGGAGGTGGATAGAGAAGGAGTGGTGGATGTGGCCTACCTGGATTTCAGTAAGGCCTTTGACACTGTTCCACACAGAAGTCTGGTAAACAAGCTTGACAGCATGGGAGTTGGTCCATAGATAGTAAAATGGGTGCAAAGTTGGCTAAGTAACAGAACTCAGAGGGTGGTGGTACAGTAAATGGAGTTCATTCAGAGGACGGTAAGGTAACCAGTGGAGTGCCACAGGGGTCAGTACTGGGACCAGTCTTCTTTAATGTCTTTTTTAGTGCCATTGCAGAGGGGCTGGAAGGAAAGGAATGCCTCTTCATGGATGACACCAAAATCTGCATCAGAGTGGACACACTGGTGGGGGGGGGGTGAAAATGAAGGAAAATCTAAAAATAAGCTTCAACTTGAGTACAGTCAAGGCACGAGAGGTGCACTGAACACCAAGGTAAAAGCAAATGAGAATACACCTGTTTTATTTATTTGGTTGTTAGCTAGTTAGTTAGCTAGCTAGCTAGCTAGCTAGTTAGTTAGTTTTTGTTAACCAAGTGGGCACACTAGACAAATAAATGCCTATTTTCAAGCATGACTTGGGAGGTTTCAAGGGGCCAGAGTCAACAGCAACAAATAAAATACAAATAAGGCACTTACATGGAAAAACTGAATATAGAAAAGATTTCATGACACTGTAGATGTTGGCAAAACATGTGACCCAGAAACCAGTCATGATTGGCTTACTAGGAAAACATGATGGACCAGACAATGGTAGCATAAGTAGCATACAAAGCTATAAGAAAATTATTGTTATTTTATTTTTTTTTTTAGCTTTTGTTAACCGGGTAAGTACACTAGACAAGTATTATGCCTATTTTTAGGAACGACCCGGGAGAGTACAACATAAGGATACAGACAATTGTATACAGTAGCGAGTAAGTACAGCTTAACAACATGATTGAGATAGTAACATAGTCCAGGGGATATATACGAACATAATACAACTTATATCCGCTGAGGTAACGAACCCCCAGGATGAGTGGGTCACAAGCAAATTTACAACAGAAAGCATTTGCACATTTCACGTAAGAGACAAATTGAGAGAGGCAATGGCCAGGGAACCGTGATGTGGACAATATATCTGGGGTCAGGTGCCCTGGTGTATAGGCAGAGACAGGGAGTGCAGTGCGAGATATCGGGTAGTGTCAGAGGGAGGCAAGCTTAGAAGCCGGAAGAGCATCCATATAGAGGAATACTCTAGGGAGGCTTAGGACAGTCACACGCAGATGCAAGTTTCAGGAAACCCCGGAGGGAGTTACGGTAGCACAGGTGGGAGGACAACAACCTGATTGGCTTTGGAAGGGAGTTCCAGAGCCTGGACGCATACACAGTAACATCCAGGCTACCCATGAGGGTGCGTGAGGGAGGGACCTTGTGGAACCCCAGGGCATTGGACCTGAGGTGGTAGGTAGAGGTGTCTGATAGTGGTAGGAACAGGGCCAGCTCCGGGGGGGGGTGCCGGTTCTGACCACTTTGTCGGTAAGGCAGCCCACCCTGAAGTCCAGGTACCTCACAGGGGGAGCCATCCTAGTTTATCATATAGCTCACAGCTATGGGTGAGGCGGGGACAGCAAGTGCTAGCGACAGATGTTGTTGTATGTCGTGCCACAGTGCAAGATGAGTCTGGGGGAGCAAGCTAACAGGTGCAGTCCATAGCTCAGGGAGGGGAGAAGCACGCCTTTCGGCAAGGGCTAGTCTGGCCACGGGTGGAGGTTGAACTTGGCCCTGTAGGCCAGGCCCAGCTTACAGTTAACTGCCCTACAGATATTAAGGAGGTGACTACCCATGTTGAGTTGGGAGTCAAGGGTGACCCCGAGGTATTTGGCAGAGTTCACTACAGGGAGGAGGGATCTGTCAGGACAGGAAATCTTTAATAAGGCTGACGAGGTTTTGAGCCTGGCTGTGGAGCCAAAGAGCATGGCCTGAGTTTTTTGCAGATTCAGGACTAGTTTGTTCTTGGTGATCCAGGTTTGAACATTGCAGAAGCCTTCGGACAGAGCTCTGTTTAGAGCTGCAACATCTCGGGCGTGAGCCAGGATCACCAGGTCATCAGCATAGAGGGTAGTACTGCAGGAGGAGGTCACCGTGGGGAGCTGGTTGATAAAGAGGAAAAAGAGGAGAGGGCCCAATACTGAGCCCGGAGGGACACCAGAGGTCACTGGACGGGAATCAGAGAGGACTTTGTTGAAACTGGTCCGCTGGGCTCTGCCATGCAGGTAGCCAGTGATCCAGTTCATGGCGAGAGGGGAAAATCCAAGTGACCATAGTTGTGAGCAGAGCAAAGTGTGGTCGACAAGGTCAGAGGCCTTGAACAGGTGATGAATATGGCTCCGGAGAGGTTGCCCCGATCCAAGGCTGATCTTATTTTAGATGTGACCGAGATTAGGGCAGTGGTGGTACTGTGACCCTTGCGAAACCCATGCTGAGCCGGGGACAGCAGCTCCTTGGACTGGATGTGCTTCGAGATCTGTTCGGCCACCACCTTTTCCAGGAGCTTACTAAGGGATGAGAGGATGGTAATCGGGCGATAGTTGTCCAGAGGTTTGGGATTGCCTTGTTTCAGAACTGGGACAATCCTGGCATCTTTCCAGATATCGGGGAAGGTACCCCTTCCAAGGGATAGATTGAAGATGTGGGCTACAGGGTGGGCAAGGTGAGAAGCTCCAAGCTTGAGGAGCTTTGAATCAAGGTTATCTGGGCCAGGACTGGAGTGCTGGGAGAGGCTGGCCAGGTGCTTCTGGGTGTCCAGCACAGTCACTTCCCTGAGGTTGAACAGGGCCCGGGGGGGTGACCCTCACTCCAAGCCGAGGGGGGAAGTGAGGGGGGGCCAGTTCATGTTAGACGAGAGGGGAGCCATGATGGCAGAGAGGTCGGTGAAATAGGTATTGAGGGAGTTGGCAATGGTATTGGGGTTTGTGCAGGAGACCCCATTGATAAGCATGTCAGATACTCCAGGTTGGGAGGATCCATTAACAATAGATTTTATGCTCTTCCAGAAACTTCTGGTGTTGCTGGCAGAGCAGAGGAGAGCGGACTTGCAGAAGTCACTTTTGCAGCCCTGATGGCCTTTTGCAAGAGTTTTTCAGGTGTCTGTATTTATGTAGGAGGTAGGATCTCTGGGCTTTGAAGTGATCCCAGCACTTGTCTCTCCCCATCTGGGCCAGGAGATTCCCATGTAGCCAGTGGGTGGCGGACTTCTCACTGCGGGTGACCATGGGGGCGTGCTTATCTTGCAGGATCCCGAAGGTGGTGATGAATGAGGAGGTAGCCACTGAGGGTCAGTGGCCGTGATACACATAGGACCAGTCAAGCTAGAGGTCTTCCAGGAACCCCTGGGGTTAAACCTGGAGTAGTTCCTGACGTGCAGGATTTTGTGAGGGATCTTGGGGGGGGCGATTTTCCAGACACAGTAGACTGGTGAGTGGTCAGAGATAGAATCCGGCAAAGTGCCTGCTGATGGGATTCTATCCGGACGATTTGACATGATCCAGTCCAGTAGGGTACCGGGGGATCCGTTCGTGGGCCGCCTGGTGGTATCCTGGATAAGCTGGGTCAGAGTGGAGGTAGCGAGTAGGGCCTCATATTGCTTTGAACTGTCTCCAACCCAGTTGAGGTTGACATCCCCCAGGATGAGGAGTTCATTGTCCCCAACACAAAAACCCAAGGGAAGAGTACACAGTGGGGAGTGAGATACTGACAACAACAAAAATGGAAAGGGATCTGGGGGTAGTTATAGCAGATGACCTAAAGGTGGGCAAGCAGTGTGAGAAGGCAGTAAGGAGAGCTGGGGGAATACTGGGATGCATAGGGAGAGGCATCACCAGCAGAAAACAGGAAGTTGTTATTCATCTCTACAGACCTTTGGTGAGACCCCATCTGGAGTACTATGTACAGTTCTGGAGACCACATCTCTGCAAAGACATAGACAGGGTGTAGGCTGTCCAGAGGACAGCAGCCAAAATGGTACAGGGTCTGTACCAGAAGACATACAAAGAGAGAGATTAAAGGAGTTTAATATGCATACCCTCGATGAAATGAGGGAGAGGGAGACATGACAGAAACTTTCAAGTACCTCAAGGGAATCAATGAAGTCCAAGAGAGTAGCATCTTTCAGAGAAAGAGATGTGCAAGAACAAGGGGGCTCAATTTGAAGATAGAGGGGGGATGGCTCAGAGGTAATGTGAGGAAGAATGTTTTCACTGAGAGTGTTGTGGATGCATGGAGCAGCCTTCCTGAAGAGGCAGTGGAGTCAAAAACAGTGGGTGAATTCACAAATGCATGGGACAGACATAAGGCAATTATAGAGGGAGGTAGGAGGAAGTAGGCTGTTGGTTAACTAGGATCTGCAGCTTATCCATTAGGCAGGAAAATGGGTAGACTAGGAGGTCCAGGCGGTCCTTATCTGTCACCAAATTGTATGTTTCTATTTCTGAGGTACAAGGCTACACAAAGCAAGGAGGACAGGCAAGAATACTTGGAAAAATGAAAGGAAGAGAACAAGGCAGTAAGGGCAACAAAGGCAGAAACCAAGGAAATACTAGCTAAATCAGTAAAGGAAGGAGGGAAGGCAACCTTTAGGTATATTAGTGAGAGAAGGAAGACAGGGGGACAGATTGTGAGACTTAGAGAAAAGGGAGGCAGGGCAGTGGAGAAAAACATCAAGGTGAACGTCCTCAACAAATACTTCTGCTCTGTATTCGAAAGAATATAATGGGGATGGTTCTCCATTCATGGAGAAGGGAAAACAAGGAGAAGGGGTGGACATCTGACCTTTTTCGGAGGACAGAGTAAAAAGAGCACTAGAACAGCTTAGGGTGGCTAAAGCTATGAAGCCCAATGAGATACACCCAAGGATCCTAAAGGAGCTCCAGAAGGAACTGGCTAACCCTCTGGCTAAGCTGTTCAGTGGATCACTAGAAACAGGCATGGTTCTGGAGGACTGGAGGAGGGCACAAGTGGTACCCCTGCACAAAAGCGGTAGCAAGGATCATTCAGAATACTACTGCTGGGTCAGGTTGACCTTGATAATGGGTAAAATGATGGAAACCCTACTTAAGGAAATACTGGTGGACTACATAGAGACAAGGGGCTCTGGACCCAAGTAACATGGATTCAATGCAGAGGGTCATGCCAAACCAAGTTGATTGATTTCTTCAAGTGGGTGACCAAGGAAATAGACCAGGGCAGAGTGGTAGATATGGCCTATCTGGACTTCAGGAAGGACTTTGACACAGTACCACATGGGAGACTAATCCACAAGCTGGTAAATATGGGGGTGGGGACAGAGGTGGTCACATGGGTTAGAAACTGGTTGAGTTACAGAATACAAAGAGTAGTGATAAATGGGGTTAGCTCACAGGAGGGGATGCGTAACAAGTGGTGTACCCCAGGGATCAGTGCTAGGACCAGTGCTCTTCAATGTCTTCATAAGCAATATTGCAGAGGGTCTAGAAGGGAGGTTTAGCATGTTCATGAATGATGCAAAGCTATATAACAGGGTAGATACACAGGAAGGTATAGAAAATATAAGGGGGGATCTGAAGAGGCTAGAAAACTGGTCCAAGGAATTGCAGTTGGGTTTCAATGCAAAAATATGTATGATTATGCACCTAAGGAGAGGGAATCTCAGTGGTGAGGATAAACTAGATGGAGTAACACTGAAAGCCACCACCGATGAAAGGATCTAGGGGTAGTCATAGAACATATCCTCAAAGTGGCTAAACAGTGTGACAAAGCAGTTGGAGAGGCAAAGAGAATGCTAGGGTGCCTAGGGAGGGGTATAACAAGTAGAAGGAGGGAAGTGGTGGTACCATTGTACAACTCCTTAGAAAGGCTTCATTTGGAGTACAGTGTTCAGTTCTGGAGGCCCCATCTCCAAAAAGATATAGATAGGATGGAGACATTACAGAAGAGGGTGACATAAATGGTGTCTGGGATGCAACATAAGTCCTATGAAAAGAGACTCAGAGCTCTAAATATGTACTTCCTGGAGGGAATGAGAGGGAGGGGGACATGATAAAGATCTTCAAATATCTAAAGGGGATCAACAGGGTACCAGAGGGAAGCATCTTTCACATGAAGGGAAATAGCAGAACAAAGGGCCACAGCATGTGAATAAAAGGTGAAAAACTTAGAGGGAATTTAAGGAAATTCTACTTCATTGAAAGGGTGGTGGAGAGATGGAACAGTCTCCCTCAGGAAGTGGTAGGAGTGGCAACAGTTCAGGGCGTCAAGAATGCATGGGAGAGACACACATGGGAACTATCAAGATAGGGTGAAGAGGGGAGCTTGTAGCATCTAGAGTACCTTAAGCATTAGAAAGAGGCATAGGACAGACTGGATGGCCACAATGCCCTTTTCTGCCAACAACATCTAAGTATCTATGTAAAAGGGGACAACCAGTAAGGTCTGAACCCCCTCTCTCTCTCTCTCTCTCTCTCTCTCTTTCAGACCCAGCCCCTGTCCCAGTTAATGTCCCACATGGATCGATACTCAGACCACTCGTTTTATCCCTGCATATTAAGTCAGTCAGTCCACCACTGTCTCCCATACAGGTATACTGCAGCATGCCAATCCTATGTACAGATGACTTAGTGTTCTTCTCTGGTCCCCAACATGTTTCTGACATCAACAGAAAACAATCATCAGATTAACAGGCTGTCCAAAAATGGATCCATGCAAATAGACTTCTTTTGAATGCTACAAAAACTTAGGCCATGCTGTTTAGATCTGCTCCCATGTAAAGAACAAATCAATCCCGCTGTCATTGATATGTAATGATGGTAAACCACTTGTTACTGTCCCCCCTTTAACTACCTAGGTATTATGCCTGACCCCTCCATGCACTCTGCATTGCATGCAGTATCCACCTGTAAGGCAATTAATACAACATTAAGGCCTTCCTACAAGGTTAGCCACAACCTCCCTCCTAGAGCCCACGGTGCTATAGCCTGGGGCAATTTGTTAGTTATTTAGGTTTTGTTAACTGGGTAAACCTTGCAAGGCTGAGGGCCTAGTTTCAGCTGTGGCCCAAAAATTATTTTGCCTAATCTCACCTATGGTTTTCCTGTGTTTTCATCATCCGCTAAAGTCATATTACAAAAATGGGATATCGTGTACAGCAATATTTTGTCATTTTTTCTTTGCCCATAAATCAACATACTGTACCCCCCACTGAACGTTGTACTTGAAGTTTCGTTGACTCTCCCATCTACAATTTGTGACCTCTACTTGAAAGGAGCTATCTACAGTACTGTGCAGAATCAGGAGCCTCTGCCATTTGCCTCACTTCTGATGCCTTATAGGGACTCCCATCCTTTGAGAGAGATATAGAATGTGACCTCTTAGCTAAACCTTGGACCAAAACAAATTGGGGGATATGGCATTGTCTGTTTCTGCCTGTATACTATGAAATACTGTTCCATCTCATATCAGACAATGCCTTACCATTCAGAGCTTTCAAAATTGCTCTCATTCTCACCTGCAGCACATAGCAGTATGTACCAGTTTCTAGGTGCTGAATTTTGCACTGACTTGTTTCCATTGATGTCACCCTTGCACTTCCCACTTAGTTTACTTGTTATGTGGAATGCATGCTTAAATGTCTTTATCTCTCAATGCTGAGTATTTCTACTGACAGATTGTCTTAGTACCTTGGAACCTGTTATGTAGAATGTATACCTAAACTTCTTTCCCATTGCTAGGTATTCTTCAAGTACACTTGATTTAGTAGATAGGAATATGTCATGAGCTGAATTTATCTGTCACTGTCACCAGCTGTTTTGTTTTTGTACACAAATGCTCACAGCCTGGGAAATAAGATCCCAGACCTGCAGGCAATTATGTCAGAGGCTAAACTGGACATAGTAGCAATTAGTGAGACGTGGTTTACCAGTAACCACACTTGGGAGACTTCAGTACCTGGCTATGTATTGTTCAGAAGAGACCGAGGTGCAAAAAGGGGGGGAGGGGTGGCCCTGTATGTAAATGAAAATATCAAAGCTACAGAAATTCAGAATACACATAAGGAGCCAGAAGAACTGTGGGTCACCCTGGAAACAGGAAATGGGACAGCCATAAGAACTGGGGTTGTCTACAGGCCCCCAGACCAGAGGAGGACATAGACACATTACTGTTAGAAGATATACAAAACATGACAGCTAAAGGGAGGTTCTGATAATGGAGACTTCAACATGCCAGATACAGATTGGTCAATACCAGCAGGAACATCTGCCAGAACTAGACTCATAGTGGATTCCTGCGGGGAGCCTCAAACAACTGGTACAGCAACCCACAAGAGACAGGGCTATCATAGATCTAGTACTGACTAACAAAGAAGGGATCACAGATCTCCAGGTAGAAGGTCACCTGGGGCAGTGACCATCACATGGTATGGTTCAATTTGGCTACTACATCTAAATCATCCCATTCCAAAGCAAAAATATGGGACTTCAGAGGAGCTGACTTTGATAAGATGGCCAACAGAGTTAAGCTAGCCCTGCAAAAGAAACACAGGTGAGGAGGTACAGGCAAAGTGGGCAAGCATTAAGGATACAATACTGAAGCAACATCCCATTGTGTTGAGACAGAAAGGAAGTGCAAAGAAGAAGGAAACCACTTTGGTTCTCAAATACAGTAGCAGAAAAGGTCAGAGCCAAAAGGCTGGCCTTCAGAAAATATAAGGGAACACAGCGGGATGAAGATAGGAGGCATACCAAACTGTCCTAAGGGAAGCAGGTAAGGCAGTAAGGCAGGCAAAGTCCCAAACTGAGGAAACACTAGCACGAACAGTAAAGAAGGTGACAAGACTTTCTATAGATACATTAGTGAAAGGAGAAAGTCCAGAGGGGTATTGCTAAGCTTAATGGAGAAAAGGGAGCATGTGAGGAGGAGGACCCTGTAAGGCATCTATCCTAAATAGATACTTTTGCTCAGTATTTACTGAAGAGAAGGTAGGGCAGGGCCCACAGCTCAGCATCATGGACACAGGGGAGGGAGGTGAGCACTACTCCCTTCACAAAGAAAGGGTCCTCACAAGAGCTTGCTAAGCTCAGGGTGGATAAGGCAATGGGACCTGATGGCATACATCCCAGGGTACTTAAGGAGCTAAAGGAGGAACTAGCAGAGCCATTAGCAGAATTGTTTAGTGAGTCTCTGAGCACAGGAGAGGTCCCAGAAGACTGGAGAAGGGCTCATGTGATCCCACTCACAAGAGTGGTAGCAGGAGGAGGCGGGGAACTACAGACCGGTCAGTCTTACCTCAGTAGTGGGCAAGATTATGGAGGCACTCCTTAAGGAAAGGATAGTGCAACACCTGGAATCCATAAGGGCACAGGATCCAAGACAGCATGGGTTTACAAAGGAAGGTCCTGTCAAACTAATCTCATAGATTTCTTTGACTGGGTAACCAAGTGATGGACCAAGGGAGCAGTTGATGTCGCCTACCTTGACTTCAGCAAAGCTTTTGACACTGTTCCACATAGAAGATTGATAAATAAGCTAGGTAGGCTCGGGGTGGGTCAGAAGTTGGTCAACTGGGTGGCAAACTGGTTGACTGGCAGAAAACAGAGAGTGGTGGTAAATGGTATACAGTCAGAAGAGATGCAAGTCACAAGTGGGGTACCTCAGGGATCAGTCCTGGGGCCAGTCCTATTCAACATCTTCATTAGTGACCTCGTCAGATGGACTAGAGGGTAAGCTTGTCTGTTTGCAGATGACACCAAGATCTGCAACAGAGTAGATGATCAGATGGGGTGGGCAGAATGAGAAGAGATCTGGATAAACTAGCAGAATGGTCAGAAGAGTGGCAACTGGGATTTAATGCAAAGAAGTGCAAAATCATGCACATAGGAAGAGAACCCTGAAGCCACTTATAGGCTGGGAGGGATTGCTAGTCACAAAGGAAGAAAGAGACTTGGGCATCATCATCACTGATGACCTAAAATCATCAAGCAGACCTCTAAAGCAGTAGGTAAGGCTAGGGGTGTTAGGGTGTATTAGTAGGGGTATCACAAGTCGTAAGAGGTAATAATCCTCTGTACAAGACATTGGTTAGGCCCCATCTGGAGTACTGCGTGCAGTATTGGAGGCCACACCTTCACAAGGACATTAACCAAATTGAGGCAGTCAGAGAAGGGCAGCAAAATGGTGCAGGGACTGCATCAGAAGACATATGAGGACAGATTAATGGAGCTCAATATGTATACCCTTGAGCAAAGGAGGGAGAGAGGTGATATGATCGAGACATTTAAACACTTAAGGGCATAAACAAGGTGAAAGAGTCTAACATGTTTAAATATAGAAAATAGCAGGACAAGAGGACACAGCATGAGATTAGAGGAGGCCGATTAAGGGGAATGTGAAATTCTTTTTCACAGAAAGGGTGGTAGATGCATGGAATGGCTTACCACAAGAAGTGGTGGCTATGAATACAGTGCAGGGCTTCAAACAGGCATGGGATAGGCATAAGGGAGCAATACAAATGACTATGAATAGATAGGTCACTGACAGAGCAAAGGCCGATGGCACATTTATAAGGTAGAAAAAGAAATGGGCAGACTGGATGGGCCTTGCGGTCCTTATCTGCCGTCAACTTCTATGTTTCTATGTTTCTATTTTGGCTTTAATTCTCCTAGGTCATGACTTGAAATAGTAAATGTTTTTCTAGTGTCCCTTATGTGCTTAATAAAAAATAAACAAATATACTGCTCACAGAACAGGAAACAACATAATGCACATTTTATACTGAGATTTAAACATGTCATTGCTATGGAAACTTACCAGTTACAGTTATTTCTATTGTGTTGCTAAGGTCTGAATTTATTAATCTTCCAGATACAATTTTTTTGCATCGGCAGTAGTACGTTCCGGAAGGTGGTTGAGCTTTATCATGTACTAAAGCAGCTGTCATGTCATAATGGTATCTGTATAATTCCCAGGAGCTACAGGGATTTTCTCCTTCATACCCGCAGTTGAAGCTGATGACTTCTCCAGCTATAAAGACATTGTCATTACAATTCACACTGAGAGTGGGTTTTGGTATAGGATCTGCAGGAAATGAAAATGAATACATTTTATATTTTGGGTTTCTGCTGAAAAGAAGCAAACAGCTCATGCACAGTGTACAGTACACAGGCATTACCACAGTAAAGAGTGCCATACATTATAAAAAATGTCTGTCCAGCAAGATATCGGAAAAAGTGTTCAGCCCAGACACTTTACTGCACCACACGGAGCTGTGTCCAAACAGTATTACTGATAGTGAGAAAATGTATATCAAACAGCTGCATGAAACATCCCCCTCCCTCCCGTTGCCAGGGGTTACTAGAATCACAGAATCAGTAGCAGGCAGGAAAGGCAGCTTGTGAAATGCCATGTAAATGGGGTTCAGACTGTCACACTCTGTCCTCAGTGTCAGCTGAGCTGGAGTGATGATGTAATCATAGAACTCTCGCAGCAGCATAAGCCACAGTGCTCAGCTATTGGTAGTGTAGTAGAATGTTCATTTACTCTAATGGAGTTCTGAGTAGAGGAGGCTGCAGCTAGCTCTGCTGCTCCTCAGTTAAGCTCTATCAAAGAGCTACCCCTTTTTCTTTAATGGTAGTTTGTTCTCACCCTAGAAGAAGAACAAGTAACAGTTTTTTTGAAGTGGTGGAAACCTGTGCCAGAAGGTTTACCTTTGCCCCATTCCAGGAGGGATGCAGGCAAACTCCAGGATTCAGGGGCAATCCCTTGATTCATTTTGGTTGGTGCAGCTGCCTGGGACATCTTCATTTGTTGTGAATACAACCTTTTCTGTGTAAGCCTAGGAGTACCTGCAATACCTAGAGGTAAATTTCTCTGGCAATGGGAACCAGTCACCCAGTTCTGTATAAAAGTTTTCTGCCTATGTTGGGGTCCAGTATGTGACTGTCCAAGTACAGAACTTTTGACTTTGGCATTCAGGGGTGTGTCCATAGTTTAAGTCTGGGAAACATTTAGGACAGCAGCTACAATTTTCTTCTGTGTGGGTGTTATTAACCAGATGAAAGACAGAGCATAAGCTTGGGAGCAAAAGCTGGGAGCCCCCCCACCATCTTCAGTTACCAGTTTACCTCTCTGGGTTCAGATGGGCACCATTTCATTTTAATTTACTGCTTATGGCCAGTGCCTGATGGAAGTAATTACCCTGAGATATGGGTCTGGAATTTCTGTTTCTTCAGTTTACCCCAGTATAGTGGGTTCTGAAAAACTTGAGCCTGGATGTGCTCAGTGTGGTCATTGGTACCAATTTCATTCCTGTGGGAAACAGAAAAAGTACTAGTCTGGCCATGTGTGCCAATCTACAGCTTTGGAACCAGTGTGTTCACCAGTGTGTGTTTCTTCATCCTATACTAAATGGGAATTCAGGAATTTCTGGACCCTGGAGAATCTGCAATACCAGTATGTGTAGCTCCATGGGGGGCCATCTTTGCTTTGTGTTTTATTCCTACATTGTCACATGAATAAAAGCCACACTCCAGAATACCAACCTGGTCTGGACAGTAATGTTATTGCATCCTTGTGTCTGGAATTACTTGGGTGCTCCTGTCCAGAAGTACAAATCTAGCATAACTGTGAGCAAACATTTTCTCCTAGGGACCTGGGTTGCTGGCCGTGGTAAATGGTCCCACCTGGTGTGTGCCAGGTAGTTGACACACTTGGTTGACTGTTTTTGAATAACAGTCTGGTCCACCCAGTCTAATGGTGGCAATCTCTTATCTCTGTATCTTTTTTATATAAAACCCACTCCTCTTCTTGTGCCCCTAGACATTTGGTGGAGAGGTGTGCCCTGCTTGTAAAACAAGGGGGCCGGTGGGGGGTTACAAAACAAATTTCTTGAATCATTTTCAAATTTACTTGAAGCTGAAAAGAATATTTATGTGGGAACTCTTCCATGTATAAAGCAACAGCAAGTTCCTTTACAGTCCTTTATAACAGGGCGCATAGCAGTACTAAAATGCAGTAGGCAGACCATCTCTCCTCCAGTGTGGAGAACACTGATCAGACAATCAGTCACCTATCTACTGCACATTGCACTGTGGCAGAATGGTGACAAGAATGAGCAACTATAGTATAAATTGTATTGATTGCTCCCATTATATTTGGGAGTTATGTGAGCACCATAATATATATTTTTTGGCACATACGACATTTGTAATGAGTCAAGTTAGGATGCTGTGAAAGACACTGTTGAGTGGGGGAAGGAGCCTGACTCAATACCCAGGTTTAAGTATGTTATACCACCCATCAAGTATTTGTTACTGTATTAGGGGCAAAGTAGTGCCCACTTCTTGTTTTGTACCCTTATAGGGATCAGGAGGGTTTGGGTTAAGGAGGTGAGTGGGTGGAAAGAGGTGCTGTTGTGCAAGGAGAAAGATAATAGGATACTTGATAATTTAATTTTGTTTGCCAGTGGAGGATCGTCAAGGGGGTGATGAGTGGCAGATGAACTGGGTGGGTGACCATGATAAAAGCCCTTGCTGTCTTGGAGGGTCCTTGTATTTATTATTTAATGTTTAACTTTTTAGTAATTCCCAGACAATAACTACCTCAAAAAATGCTATTATATCACAAATTCAAAGTACCCCATTAACTGTAGGATTAGAGTATTAATATTCTTTACTTGCACAGCACATAATATAGAAGTGTTTCATATCATGGCTTCCTATGAAATAGTTTTGTTTTCCCATTCCTTGTTTAAATCCTCCAGCAGTTGTGCAGCACATGTGGTGTCACTAATGCACTGTATATATACAGTATCTGTTCTGGGTCTCAGTCCACTTATTTAAATGTCTCAGAAATGTTATGTGTTCTATGACAGAACCCATCCCACAAATGACTTTGTAGCAGTGAGGAGGTTTCTATAAGGCTTTTATGTACTTTTACTATTATATGAAGTACAATGAGCGTGTAGATTTCTCCTGAATACAGTATGTTCTCAGATTATTTATTCTGATTCATTTGCTTTTAAGAACTGCAGCAAAGTTTTTTAATAGCATCATAAGTTTACCTCAGCTATTTATCATCTTACCCAGATGTCCCATTTCCATTATATTATTTCATCCTTCCTGACCATGTTTCTTTTTTCTCTCTGTTTCCCCCACACTGAATCCATGAAATATTTGTTTGTCATGGAATAAAATAATTCATAATTATGCATGAGCCTTCTGGGAGAATGTTCTCTCCTGTCCCTATGCCCCATGCTCATAATTAGGGTTGCCATGATTTTATTTTTATTTAAGATTTCTACGGATAATATACATTTTTAGTTTTAGCCTTTGTCCCAATTTCTTTCGATGCATATTGTCACAGATATATGAAATCATGACTCTTTAGTCAAGTCTATCAGTTTATTTCAATGTATAAAAAGTACAAGTGGTACAACTCTTCTGTAAGAAGACAACATTTTTTTCCATGTGGGTTAGAAGAATTTTGAAGGATAAAGGATAAAATGACACACATCCCTCACCACCGCTACTTCTGCCATGACACCGCCAACTTGTGCAACTATCTGTCAGGCTGGTCTTCTGGGGTTGACACACAGAGGCAAAGCTCACCTGCCTGCTTGCACTTTTACAATTATATGAGTCCAGTGTCGGCCCCTTCTCCACCCCATCCTCCTCCTCTCCTCCTCCTCTTTCTTCCCCTCTTTCTCCAACTTTCCAATTACTCCTGCTGACAACCTAAAGGCTGTACTTGCTATCAACCCATCCAAGGGCAGGTTTCCTGATGGCCTTGATCCTGAGCTGCTCTACTTCTCAGTTCCTGAATTTTCATATCCCTCTCTGTCCTTTTAAATCTGTCTTTCATGATTGCTACTGTCCCTTCAACCTGGAATCATGCCACTGTCCTCCCCTACCCAAGGGCAGCAACTCTACCTTCACAGGCAACTATCATTCTATTTCCTTGCTCCCAACACTGGCTAAGTTGCTGGGACACCTTGTCCTATCTTAAATCTCCTGCTTTCTTGATGATTCCTCCTGCTTCACTCCTTTCCCCATCTGGTTTTAGGGAAAAAGACTCTACTGCAATGTCCTTCCTGAGGCTCCGTGACTCCATGATCCCTGGAATGGATAATGGCCAGGTCACATCTGTCATATTCGTTGACTTAGCAAAAGCTTTTGACACAGTTTCCCACATCCTTCTGCTCATTAGTCTCTCCTCAGCTGGCCTTACTCCCATTAATTGGTTCAAGGCCTATCTAACTAGCATGTTGCAATCAGTTTGCAAAGTTGACTCCATCCCCCCTCCCCTCACCATCAGCGCTGGCGTTCCACACAGATCAGTGCTTGGCCTCCTTCTTTTCTCTAGTTTTCTGAATGACTTCCCAAAGGGTTGTTCATCTGCATGCATACATATGTGTGAGGATGATACTGTTATATACACATCTATAAAATCAATTAGTGATATGACCAGCAGACTCCAGCAAGACTTCATTAAGATCTAGCTCTTTCTTATATCACGCCAGCTGTTTCTGAATGTCAAGAAGACTGTCTCCATGACACTAGGCAGAGACTCGCAAGGCTAACTGTCATTCCCACCTTCAACACCCTTGATGAGACTACTCTTGAGGACACCTCCTCCTTTCAATACCTTGGGGCATGGCTGGACCAACACCTCAGCTTGTTGTTCAATGTACTTTTCCTGGAGAAACATTTCAATCAATCAATCAATCAATCAATAAATAAATAAATGTCTGATTGGTCAGCCTTTTGGCTCACCCCAAAGATGACAGATGTGTAGAGCTAGGGTTGTCAGTATTATCTGGACTGAACAGGTGCAGCAGTTAGCTCTCTTTATTGTGGGTGACATGAGCAAGGGGATGGGATCTCCACAGCACATAGTCACTTAAATGACTCTGTAAGCCTGTCTCAGACTCCTATAGTTCCTCCCAACTCCTGTTCCAGCTGCAACCTTTACATCCTCAACCTGACTGGCTTACATCTCAGGGCACAGGACTCCACTGATCAGGTGGATGACAAAAACAAGGAAGTGGAGCCTCCACAGCATAAAGGAGAGGTGCACTCTGCATGTGTGGCTTCTGCAGGAGTGATGGGAGTCATCTGCAGTGGTCCTCTTCAGAGGATAGTGTGTATGGGACTCTGAACAACTTTGGTTTGTTAATACTGTAAGTTTGAAGCAGTTTGGTTATTTTTTTTTTGGTTACAAAAGGAATGGTGTACTGGGGTGATACATGGAGGTAGAGCCCACCTGCCCATTCACACGTCTGATTGGTCAGCCATGAAGCTCATCCCAAAGATGACTGGTGTATAGCTAGGATTCCCAGGATTCTATTGAAATTTTCTTACAAAAAAATAGATAAGTATTGATGTTAGTTTTTTTCCGTCACTGTCTGGATTTGACCTGAAATCGATATTTACCAGCTGTTATTTTTTAATTTGTCCAATACAGTGCCCCATTAAGGTCTATAACGTGTCCTGTACCCATTCCTCAATTAATTACACTTTTGCTATCAGTTTTGGACTGGAACACACTAACAAAAAATTTGTTAAATGCATAAACCATCTGTCATTCATCCAAGAGCATTATTCCTTCATTCTGTATAGGTCCTATATTGGTGTTTCCATTTCTTTAATTACTTAAATAGTTAAAGAAAGTTTTTTTACTGCCTGCCATTTAATTGGCTACCCTCACTTTCTCATTTGCTTTCGCATGATTTATAGCCTTCTTGCACCTCTTGGCTATGTTTTAGAAAATCTGCCACCTTTTAGTTGAAGGATTCTTTTTGTATTTATAAAAGGATCGTTTCCTTTTTCTTAATTATCCTGTTAATGCAGAGTTTTGCCATGTAGGTATTTTACCCTGATTATTATATTTAGTTTTTTCAGGTGCAAAATGCTTGATACAGTATTCCAATTCCATTTTTGTAATGTCCTAAAATTGCTGTACACTGTGCCCTGTTACACAAGGTTCCTGCACCTCCATTGGTACCCCCAGAGGTACACCATAGACAGTTAGTGTTTAACTCTATGTTATACTAACATTAGGGCTAAAGGCATCTACCGTACAAGAGTAGATGTCAGGATATGTATGCATATTATTGTTATACACTTTGCTTTCTAATACATATATATTTTCTATGTATTTCTTGCTTACAAGATGTGAGGACACCTCTGCCTTGTAATAACTATGATATACTGTATAATTCGGTATTGGCACCTTTTGGTGATTTGTACTACTGCACTGATTGATGTAAGAACTGTACTCTTTTGTTTCACAAAGTGATGACTACTGCAAAATTGTATAATGTTATCTTTTACCATGGAGCCACCTATAATTTAGCCAATAGGGCTCATCTCTGTAACTAGAAACGTTTCTATCTTTAGTAACCATAGTAATTATCATAGGTATATAATGTGAGACATTATGTCTTATAGCTCAGAGACCCCAAGAGACATGAAGAAACCTTGAGGTATAGGAAAAGGTTAGCACTGGCTCCCAGTTCGCATTGATAAGAACTGCTTAGGGCAACTGTGATTTATCCCTTTGGTAGTAATAAACAAGTTTATTACTCTTATGCAACATGTCTATGATTTCTTGCATTCCCAATATTGCCAAGAACCTGAGAGTGAGGTTTAGATTTCCTGACAGCCTCAGGAGTTCCTTCTCCCAGTTCCATTTCTGTAAGTAATTTCTTCTTTCTTTATAGTTGGCTTTATTCTAACACTTTATCTTTATCTGCCCTTTTCCAATGAGTTTGCCCCAAGAGATAATGCATTCAACCATGCTGTGGTCACTCTGTCCAAGTAGTTCCCATGTGACCCAGTTCTTAATGTCATCACCCATACTACTCAGAACAAGATCAAGAATGTTTTGGGATCTGGTGTCATGAGTGACATATTGCTTCATACCACTGATGCTTAGTACATAGATACATAGATACATAGACAGTGTCAGCAGATAAGGGCCTATGGCCCACCCAGTCTGCCCATTTAAGTTTGTAAGTTCAGTTTATGTTTTCCAGGAAGTCTGTTGCCCCTTACCCCTGACCTCCAGAATTCCTTCATGTCTATCCCATGCATTCTTAAATCCAGTGATTGTTTCAGCTAGGTTCAAGAATTCCATTTCTAGTGTGCTAGTCCCTGTGTATGCAGTCCAATCAATATTGGGTAAGTTGAAATTACCCCCAAATTATTGCCCTGCCATTTATTTCCATGTTCTTTTCATTATCATATCAATCTTTATACTCCTGTGGCCTGACCTGCCTACATCCAGCTGCCACCTTTATTGCCGATCAGTCTGCAGGCTCACTCACATACCAGCTAGCAAAGCACTGCACCTTCCAAGTGGAACCCCCATGTCCCCCTGAGCCAGGCCAGGAACCAATACTGCAGTGTGAGTCCACGACAGGCCCCCTGGTTTCTGAAAAATCAGCCATCAAGCTGCCTCGGTCATCTTCCATTTTCCTCCTGTATTTTTTTCCAAACAGGGTAGCATCCTGCAACAAAGCTGCAATCATTGAGTGTTATCTGATTTAATTGTTTGGGGTGGTCATCACAAACTGAGCCATCCAGCTCTTGAATACAATTTTGGGTTAAAGTGCATGTTGCTTGTTTTCTTTCCTAAGGGCCCAATCAACAGCTGAAACACCGACCTACCTTGGGCAATGCTTCAGGCTAGCCCAAGTAACAACTGGGTGCCCAGAGTGTGTGACTGTGACAGAGGGACTCTTAGTGCATTCATGCTTATCCTGACTTAATCAGATCTTAAATCAAATGGTTGATTACTGCCCCACTGTTGTTCATGCCCCATGAATAAATCAGATTCTATTCTTTCTGCATCTAACTTGGCTAGTGTGTACATTTGTGGTGGGGATGCTGTATTGCCATTGAACTATTATATTGCAGGTCTTGTTTTACAGGGAGTCTTCAGGGCCATTGCAGCTGATTCAGCCCTGGTGGTAAGTGAACCAAGTATGGGTTCAACACTGTATTGATATGTCATATGTGATTGCTTATCTGCTGAACTGATTCAGCCACTAGAGGGATTAGAGGGGGGTTATGGTGTCCCAGAGGACTATACCCATAGCAGCTACACTACCCCAAGACCATACCTCCAGGTGGAGGTACCAATTTACCAAACTCAGTCCCCTCAACATGTATCTAGTCACACAGGAAAGGGTAGTAGCCAACAGGATAGACCCACCTCGGAGTTACATACAGGAAGGTGGTATATTGCACAAACAGAGATGCTCAAGGAAGAGGGGGCATGATATGATGCTGGAAGGGGGGAGACTTAGAAGGGATGTAAACGGTAACAGGTTTCAAGCATGCTTGGGATAGTCACAGTGGGACCTTAGTAACAGGGCTGGGGGAGTAAGGACAGAGATCAATTAGGGTCTATGGTAGCACAGTAGACAGGGTTGTTAGGGCAGACTAGGTGAGCCAAAAGGTCCTTTTCTGCTGACAGCTTCTATGTTTTGTATTTCTATTCCTAGTACAGGCCCAATTCAGCCTCACAAAGGCTGAAACCTCTCATATGAGTTATTCATCAAGGAAAAAGCTACCTGAGCAATTGTTAGTTGTACTGCATTCCTCTGCCATACAAATAGTGAGGTTTACCTGCACTACATGCTGGTGTCATATAGAAATCATCAGTATTGCTGGAAGTTGTTACTTTGCGTAGTATAAACACACTTTTCACTTATTGGTTACAACAACAGAAATGGAAATACTTTTCTCAGACTTAATGTCGTGACCTGATATCCTTTTCCAAACTGTGCAGGTACAGTATATTCAGATATGTCTGTTACTGTTAGGGTATATGATGATGAAATGGACTTTTTTTGGATTTCTCTTGCCCCTTTGTAAAATATATATTGCATGGTCCCATAAGCAGAACATTGTAATTGCACAGATTCTCCTGTGATATATACTGGATGTTCTGGCTCAATTGAGAGTGATGGAGTATCAGGTCGAGCTGAAATAATTTAAAACTCATAAACAAATATAGAAAAACAGTCACAGCAATTCTGAATTTAAAGTAGAATTCCAACATATATGCTAAATATTTTATTATGACCAACAATGTGGGCAAATTAGCTTCCTGTCTTACACAGGAGTGCTCTGCAAGCAGGAGAGGCTCATAGTATACAAAGTTGCAGCTATGCCCTGCAGGTGGCATGCTTCAGACAGCTAGTTTTGGAACCCACTCAGGAGGGAGCAATCTTAGACCTCATACTCTCAAATAGGAACAGTGAGGGAATCTCAGATCGAGAAGTGGGTAGCCATCTGGTAAAAAGTGACCACCAAACACTGTGGTTCATGATAAACTCAGCTACAGAGTCAAGCCATACAAAAGTGAGGGTTCTGGACTTCAGGAGGGCTGACTTTGGCAGGATGGGAGAGTGCCTTAGGAAAGCACCAGGAAACGGGTTAGATGGAGGGGTGCAGCAACAGTGGGGAAACATCAAAACTGCCATCACAGAGGCAACAAGCCTTTGTGTGAAGCAAATAAACAAATCAAAATGAAAGAAAAAGCCACTATGGTTCTCAAAAGAGGTGGTGGGAAAGGTTAGGGAAAAAATATATAATTTAGGAAGTATAAGGAAACATAGAAGGAGCAGGACAGAGAACTGTACCAGTTAAGGCAGAAGAAAGCAGGGAGAGAAGTCAGAATAGCAAATGCCCAAACTGAGGAAAACATAGCCAACTCAGTTAAGAAGGGTGGATAAAACCTTTTATAGGTACATCAGGGAGTGTAGAATGACAAAGGGAGGGATAGTGAGGCTGAATAGAATGGACGGTGGGTGGGCGGAGAGGAATAGTGAAAAAGCAGGGATACTGAATGAATATTTCTGCTCAGTATTCACAGAAGAGGATGAGGGGAAGGTACCTAATCCAATTAACAGAAGCACTCTGGACAGGGGGTCGATCCCAGTCCTTTCACAGAAGAAAGGGTTCTGAAAGAACTCCTAAAACTGAAGGTGGAGAAAGCAATGGGGCCTGACGGAATTCACCCCAGAATTCTAAAAGAATTAAGTGGCGAACTAGTGACACCGCTGACTACCCTTTTTAACAGTCATGGGAGGATGGTGTGGTATCTGAGGACTGGAGGAAGGTGGATGTGATTCCCCTTCACTAAAGCGGAACAAGACAGAGGCAGGAAACTACAGACCTGTCAATTTGAACTCTGTTGTAGGGAAAGTGATGGAATTACTTCTGAAGGGAAGAACTGTTGAGTACCTAGAGGCCAGTGGGGCACAGGACCAAAGGCAACATGGGTTCACAGCGGGAAGTCATGTCGGACGAATCTAATTGATTTCTTTGACTGGGTGACCAAAGTAGTAGACCAGGAAAGGGCTGTGGACATGGCCTACCTAGACTTTAGCAAGGTATTTGACACAGTCACACACAAAAGGTTAATAATCAAATTAACCAGCCTAGAAGTGGGTCTTATGGTGGTAGCCTGAGGAAAACATTGGCTGGACAACAGGACACAGAAGGTAACTGTAAATGGAGTCCACTCTGAAGAAAGGGGCGTTACTAGTGGGGCACCATAGGGTTCAGTACTGGGTCCAGTCCTTTTTAATGTCTTTATAAGTGACATTGCAGAATGACTGGAAGGGAAAAATATGCCTCTTTGCAGAAGTCACAAAGATCTGCAACAGGGTTGATACACAAGGAGGCACGGAAAGGATGAGAAAGGACTTGGCAAGGTTGGAGATATGGTCAGAAGTATGGCAGCTAGGATTCAATGCAAAGAAGTGCAAAATAATGCACCTGGGAAACAAAAACCCAAGGGAAGTTTACACAATGGGGGGGGGTAGTAACAGCAACAAAAATGGAATGGGACCTAGGGGTAATCATATCAGATGACCTTAAGGTTGGCAAGCAATGTGAGAAGGCAGTAGGGAGGACTGGGGGGAAACTGAGTTGTATAGGGAGAGGCATCACCTGCAGAAAACAGGAAGTTGTCATCCCTTTGTACAGACAGTTGGTGAGGCCCCATCAGGAGTACTGCATCCAGTTCTGGAGTCTCCATCTCCGTAAGGACATAGACAGGATGGAGGCAGTCCAGAAGAGGCCAACTAAAATGGTGCAGGGTCTGCAAGAGAAGCCATATGAGGAGAGACTAAAGGAGCATAATATGTATACCCTTGAGGAAAGAGGGGATAGAGGGAACATTCTAAAAACTTTTAAGTACCTCAATGGAATCAACAAAGTCCAAGAGGGTAGCATCTTTCAGAAAAAGAGATGTGCAAGAACAAGGTTACACGATCTGAAGATAAGGGGGTGTGGGGGACGGCTCAGGGACAATGTGAGGAAGTATTTTTTTCTGGATGCATGGAACAGCCTTCCTGAGGAGGTTGTGGGGTCTAAAACTGTGGGAGAATTCTAGAATTCATGGGACAGACATAAGGCAATTCTTGTTGGAGGTAGGAAGAAATAAGCTGTTGGTTAACTAGGATCTGCAGCTTATCCTGCAGGTAGGGAAATGGGCAGACTAGGTGCGCCAAGCGGTGCTTATCTGCTGTCAAAGTCTGTTTCAATGTTTCTATGTTAAAGTCTGCCATCTCTCCTCTCCCCTGCGCTGCACAAAAAACAGCTTCAGCTTGAGTACAGTGAAGGCATGAGAGGTGCACTCAACACTAATGTAAAATCATCCTAATGTTGGGGTGCCTCCCTGTTTCTGGCCCATAGACTTGATAATGTCCGTTGGACTGCCCCCCTTTTTTTCTTTCTTTTTCCTCACCACTGTTTCCCCCACACCCTTCCACATAGGTGTTTCCCCAGTATGACCAAGGCTGTGACTTCTACAATTGTTATACTTTATACGACTGCTATTTACTGCATGTAACTTTATTCCGTAAACCACTGTTATATTATGTTCTTTCGTTATCTTTTTTGCACCTGTATATTACCACTGTTGTATCTCACACTGTAACCATGTCTACCCTCCCTGCGACGAGGTGCCTTTGTAAATAAGTCCCTGACACAAAGGTTGCAAATCCGACTTTCAAATATAAATAAATAAAAATAAATAAAAGCAAATGAGAAATTTACTGTTTTACACTGGTTTCTATTGTGCTCTTTATGTTTTTAAGATGCTCACAGTGTTGTGCAAGCTGTCCCTGAGGCATGTGGTTTCAACAGGAGTGGAAAACGTTGGGGAAAAAAATAAATAAAACTAGGCTTCTTATAAGATGGGCATCACAATAAAATGATTGTATAGTTGTGTTATTGCTACTGCAGGTTGCTGATGCAGCCCTGAGAGACGTAACAGAAGTGGTGACAAAAATATATCTGGTAAATACATTTTATGTTAAGAAAACCTTTCGATGTTATATAAGACTTGCCATCCTTGGAAAAAAAAAAAGAATAGCTCCCCCACACCCCCACTAGCTGCTGGAGGTCTGACTCTGGGCAAGGAAGAAGGTGACTACCAAGGGACGTAAACATCTGACTTAGTGAAAGGAGGTAGGGGGAGAGAGAAGGGGAGAAGGAAGAAGAAGAAGGAAAAAGAAAACAGTAAGTAGCTTTAAAGGGGGTTTGTGTAAAGTGTTCTTCTGGGTGAGTTAGCCTGTATGTTAACTATTGAACTGGGTGATTTTTAGGGGTGAAGCGAGGCTAAAGTGTGTGTGCAAATTGTGCTTCTGGGAGCTGTTAGCCTGTAGGTTAACTATGGGATTTGGTAAATTTTTAGGGGTTAGGTAATTATTAGATTCGGTAAATTGTTAGGAGGTAGCAGGTAAGGTCTAACTGTAGGGAGTAACTATGATGGGAGTGGTGCAGTGCAGTGGCTGTGGGGTGGCAGCCTTCAGGGAGACTTTCTGGAGACTAAGGTGCTACCCCATCTACAGGCACCACTCTGGGATGAAGGAGGAGGTTGCCAAACTCAAGACCAAGATGACTTGAGTTAGGAAGGCCTACTCCCTCACTGAAGGACTACCAAGTCCACCCCTGCTTTCTGAAAGAGTGCTCTTTATGAGGAGCAGTTGGACAATGTTGGGCTCTCAGAGGGTTAGGGTGGTGGAACATACGTACATCTCAAATTACATACCAGCATGGAACTCCTACACTATACTGGCAGTGTGGGACTGCACTACAGAGGCACCTGAGGTAGTAACTGGGATGGATGTGGAGGTCTTCAATGGTGAGACCCCATGGGGGGTGACAGGGGACCCCAGCGGAGGAGGAAGCAAATCCTGGTGGGGGACTCAGTAGTTGGGGGATACAGCTGGGGATGGGTAGAGATGAGGGGAGGTAGGTAAGGTGCATTCCAGGTGCCACAGTCATAGGAATGGAAGGAGGATCCTAAGGATCACCAGGGATGTAGGGAAGGAAGGAGAGCTAAATGGCATTGTCCACTTGGGGACAAATAACCTGGCTGAAGAGAGGCCAGATGCAGTTCAGGAAGAGTTTGGGAAACTGGGAAGGGTCTAAGTCAAGTAGCACAATCTGTTACTTTCTTGAAGGTGATACCTGTCACTGACAAGGGGATGACAGGAGGCTCTGCAGGGACTTCAACTTATGGTTGAGAAGTGGTACAGAAGAAGGATTCAGATTCACTGGGGGTGGGGCTCCACCTGGAGGGATAGAGGCCTGTAAACCGGGGATGGCCGTATCCTTCTAGCAGGGGATCCAAGATCCTTAATGAACAGTTTAGAGGCTACATTAGTAAGCATTTAAACTTGTCAAGCGGTGAGGTGGAATAAGGCAGGAAGACATAGTCTGCCCCCCCAATATGCTTACAGAGTCAGTAATCAGAATCCTGAGGGTGGGAGGTCCCACAGTGAAGAAACACAAATAGGAAAGTAGGAGAAAGAGGGAAGTAGGAGAAAGAGGGAAGGGGAAAGATAAAAGATAATAGTAGAGGAAAAGCAGAGGGGCAAAAGTGCGAGTTAAGGGCAGTCTAAAATGAAGAGCCATGTGTGCAAATTCTCCAAGTCTGGGCAACAAAATGGGAGACCTAGAGGCCACCATAGCAGCAGACAACCTGGGTATAGTAGCAGTTACAAAGATCTGGTGGAATGAAACCACGATTAGACAGTAGCCATAATAGGGCATGTACTATTTAGGAGGGAGAGCATAGGAAAAAAGGGAGGAGCTGGGGCTCTTTACATGACAGAGAACATAAAGACCACAGAAGTACAAGGGGGCTAGAGTAAAGAGGATGTACTGTGGGTTACCCCAGAGACAGGGAGGGGGGCAACTACTATGATAGGTGTTACCTACTGACCTCCAGCACAGAGAAAGGAAGGGGACAAGGATATGATAGATGAAATACAAGGGATGGCTAACAAGTGTGAGTACTGCTGGGGAGGCTTCAATCTACCAGATGTGGTATGGAGCCTACCTACTGCAGCATCAGTTAAAGTAGAAATCCTAGATTCCCTGCTGGGGGCATTCCTCAGGCAACTAGTTAAATAACCGACTCATAAGGGGGTGTTACTGAACCTGGTACTGACAAACAGGGACATTGTCACTGACGTCATAGTGGGAAGCCACCTGGGGACTGGTGATCTTCGTACAGTGTTGTTCAGCCTAAGGACAGGGTCAGAACTGATCCACACTAAGACGAAGGTCCTATACTTCATGAGAGCCGATTTCAAGAAAATGGATGAGTGCTTCAGGGAAGCCCTAGCAGGAATAATGAACAAGGATGGGGTAGAGGAAAAGTGGGCACGAATAAAGCAGACCACTGAGAAGGCAACAAACCTCTGTGTCAAGCATGTTACTAAGAGCAAGAGAAGAAAGAGACCACCATGGTTTGCCAAGGAAGTAGCAGAGAAAGTAAAGGAAAAAAAGCAGGCATTCAAAAAGTACAAGACAACACAGAAGGAGGAGGATAAGGAAAGGTATTAGGAGAAAGAAAGGAAGGCAGGGAAGGCAGTTAGGAGAGCTAAAGCACAAACAGAAAAACATTGTCAAATCAGCAAAAATGGGGATAAAACTTCCTTCAGGTACATAAATGAAAAGTAGGAAAACAAGGCAGGGATATTAAGACTAAAAGGGAAGTTGAGGGGGAGTGTGAAAGAAGTCCAGAAGAAAGCTGACATACTGAATGAGTACTTTTGTTCAGTATTCACAAAGGAAGGTGTAGATGATGGGTCACAGATTGTGGAGGATGGCTTTAAGGAAAAGGAGGTGAACACTAGCCCTTTTATGGAGGAGAGAGTCCTCAGGGAAGTAGGAAAACTAAAAGTAGACAAGGCTATGGGTCCGAATGGGGTTCACCCTAGAATACTGAAAGGGCTACACAAGAAACTGTGTGTGCCTATAATGGCCCTTTTCAGTCTATCACTGGATATAGGGGAAGTTCTGGGGGACTGGAGGAAGGCGGATGTGGTCTCACCACACAAAAGTGGGAATAGGGAGGAGGCAGGAAATTAACGACCTATATGCCTGACAATGGTGGTGGGCAAGTTATGGAAACTCTACTTAAAGAAAGGCTTGGGGAATACTTTCACACCAGTGGATTACAGGATCTGAGGCAATATGGGTTCACAGGGGGTAGATCTTGCCAAACAAACCTGATAGAGTTTTTTGACAGAGTTAACAGGGAGGTGGGTAGAGAAGGAGTGGTGGATGTGGCCTACCTGGATTTCAGTAAGGCCTTTGACACTGTTCCACACAGAAGTCTGGTAAACAAGCTAGACAGCATGGGAGTTGGTCCATAGATAGTAAAATGGGTGCAAAGTTGGCTAAGTAACGAACTCAGAGGGTGGTGGTACAGTAAATGGAGTTCATTCAGAGGACGGTAAGGTAACCAGTGGAGTGCCACAGGGGGGTCAGTACTGGGACCAGTCTTCTTTAATGTCTTTATTAGTGACATCACAGATGGGCTGGAAGGAAAGGAATGCCTCTTCATGGATGACACCAAAATCTGCATCAGAGTGGACACACTGGTGGGGGTGGGGTGAAAATGAAGGAAAATCTAAAAATAAGCTTCAACTTGAGTACAGTCAAGGCACGAGAGGTGCACTGAACACCAAGGTAAAAGCAAATGAGAATACACCTGTTTTATTTATTTGGTTAGTTAGCTAGTTAGTTAGCTAGCTAGCTAGCTAGCTAGCTAGTTAGTTAGTTAGTTAGTTTCTATTAACCAAGTGGGCACACTAGACAAATAAATGCCTATTTTTAAGCATGACTTGGGAGGTTACAAGGGGTCAGAATCAACAGCAACAAATAAAATACAAATAAGGCACTTACATGGAAAACCTGAATGTAGGAAAGATTTCATGACACTGTAGATGTTGGCAAAACATGTGACCCAGAAACCAGTCATGATTGGCTTGCTAGGAAAACATGATGGACCAGACAATGGTAGCATAAGTAGCATAGAAAGCTATAAGAAAATTATTGTTATAATACTTAACAGAAAGCACAACCAAATCAAATAAGTGGGCTATGCATCAGAACATACCGAAGACTTTAGGAGATGGCTACAATATCCCTTTTACGTTTGCTTGCAAGCATGTGCAACAAAAATATTGGGGCAGTTTGCTACAGTAGTGAGTTGTGGAGGCATGGCAATGTTGTTGCCAATACCAGCAGCCCATTCTAGGGCTGGTCTGTGTGGCACCAATAGAGGATCATGCTGTTCATGACAGGAGTAGTGTTGCTAGCCACCAACTTGAAAAACTTGCTGCTGCAATCAGGGAGTGCCCAGTCATCAGCAATCAGCTGTTTTTGCTGCGGGATGGACCCTGACTGCAGCAGCTAATTACAGCTGCATTGGCTGGTTTCCCCATTCAATAAACATGGCAGCAGCTTCTCCATCGGCCTCTCACAGTCCCCAAGGAAGCTAAACAGACAGCCGACACCTGTTACAAGAGTGTGATGCACAGTTTCCACACACTCTCATAATATGTTCAGTCCCGATTTTCAGCATTGGCATTTTTCCCCACCTCCGTATGAACAGTGCAGCTGTCATTTTTCACATCCTGGCCAAAATGTGTTTCTGCACTTCTGGCACAGAATAGCATGGTCACTGTGGGAAATCAGTGTTTGAGACAGATTAAGAAAATCACAGTGACACTGTTCATGAGAAGATGTCCTAAAATGCATACGTTGAAAATTTGGTGACAAAAGTCCATAAAATGACTATGTTACGAGCGTGCATTGAGCAGTTTACACGCACACTTGTAACTTTAAAAATGTGTAATATTTCCACTCAAAATGTTGCAGCATTGTCCATTTTGCACACCTCCTTATGAACAGTATAGCTGTTATTTTACACATCCTATCCAAAATGTGTGTTTGCGCATCTGGCGCACAATGGTGCGGTCACTGTGGGGACTCAATGTGCGGGACAGATTAAGAAAATCATAGTGACAGTGTTCATGAGCAGAGGTCTCAGAATGTCTGTGTTGAAAATTTGATGAAATAATTTCACTAAATGACTTTGTTATGAGCATGCATTGCGCAGTTTCCAAGTATGTTCGGAAGTTTGAGCATTTTTAATATTTTCTCTCCACATTTTCAACTTTGCCAACTCTTTACATCTCCCTATGAATGGTGCAGCTGGCATTCTTCACATCCTGCCCTATCTGTGTTTTCCCACATCTAGCACAAAATGGCATGGTCGCTGTGGGAAATCAAAGTTCGGGACACATTAACAAAATCACATTGCCACTGTTCATGAACAGAGGTCCCAAATCCTTTCATGAGGTGGTGGTCACAAAAAGACCATGCTGAAAATCTGTAGTGCAAATACCAACAAATGCCCGGGGCGTTAGGGTTTCTAACCGTATCGTCCCAACTTATACGGATTGACAGGCATCAGGGGTGTGCCTTTGGATTGCTGGTTGTAATGGTCAGCCATTCCACCCCCACCCTGAAGCCAGTGACAGGCATCAAGGTGTGCCTTGGACTCTTTGACTCCAGACTTCACCCCATTCTCCTATACTGCACCCATTTCAGTGTATGTCCTTATGAAATAGGGTGACTGTAAAGCTGAACACCCCAATCTACAGGATAGGGTGAGGTGAAATGCCGTGAGTGTTATGGGTGACGACCCAAACGCATACCCCAATGCCTGTCCATCTCTGCAGGGTGGAGATGGGGTTGATGTGAAGTTCAGTACTTCACTGCCATTCCTATTCTGTATCTGTTTAACTCCTGCACATCCAATGCTAATATCAGCAAGCAAACATTCAGCATTGACAAATGCCTGTATATATTAGACATATATGAGTGGGAAATGACTTGCGAACACCTAGGAATCAGTTTGTAGTTGTGAACACATCATTTCCATCTTTGGTCCAGATGGAAAGTTTATGTTTTTTCTTCCCATAAATAACTATATTATAATTCTGTTTGATTGTCTGTATTGATAAAAAAATTCCTCTACTCTTTTTGACATGTGGCATGGGAATCTTTAATGTCCATTTGAGCAACCACCAAAAATGGCAGACAAGACCTTGGTTTAACATTCCATCCAAAGGATGGCACACCCTGACAGCAGAGCATCCCTTTAGTCCTGCACTTCCAGCATTTGTGGTATGAGCCCATTCCTTGTGTAGAACTAGAACCCACAACCTTCTGGCCCACAAGCTGACATGGTTTCAACAGAGCCATGCTGACACTGTAGTATCGTGGCCTAAGAGGCAGATGGTTTACAGTGCAGAGCTGAATTCTTTTTTATAGAAATGCAAACATCCAGTGTGCTGGCAACACTGCCATGCACTGCCTCCTGCTGGGAGATTATGGTTCACGTGCAAGTCCATGCATCCCTCCTCAAGGAAGCTGCAGCCATGGTGACTCTGTTATTTGGAAGGGGCATGGGGGGGAGCAAAAAGAAGTGTCATGGAAGTGACAAATTCAACTTTGGCGGGAGGGGGCAGACCTAGCAATAGAGATGTGCAAAACTGGCAAGCTTCACTTCGAAAATGAACTTGCAAAGTTTATCCAAACTCGTGAAGTGCAAAGTCTAACCTGGGGGAAAAGTAACAAGGAGTGGAACAGCACCAATTCATGGGTAGGAGGAATGGTAAGAGGCAGTCAGCCAGGCCTAGGGCTAGGGAGGGTGGTATACTGCCAAGGATGTGGATCTGCCATTTTCCTGAGAATGTCATGGAGGGCAGGGAGCTGCATGGTGTGCCGGCAGGTAGGTCAGTTTAGAAAGGACATTGAGTGGCTGAAGGGGGAGCTAGAGGGATGGTGGTGGGGAGGGTCTGATTAGAGAGATTGGTAGGCACGTGGGGTATCCAGTGAGTCATCCATTACAACTGGTAGCAGACCATCAAATGGTAAAACTAGGGGTAGCGAGTGGTGGGACAGAAAATCATGTGCAAGCACAGGCAGGAATCAAACACTGGAGGTCTGTCAGAGAGCGTAAAATAGATGCAACAGGGCCAGTGCAGGGTTATAAGCCCCAGGGAGATGCCAGCCCAGTGGCATAGAGGGTTGAGTCACTGGTGCCTTACCTCAAACCCCAACGGTGACCCAGGTTCGGGAACGGACTCGGGGCACCGGGGGTAGGAAGGGGAAGGATAGGATCGAGCATCTGAAGGACTGCTCTGGGGTGGGATTGGGGAATGCCTTGCTTGACAGCATCCCCCAGTGGAGACTGGAGGTGCTGCATGAGTGGCGTGATGAGGGAACCCAGAAAACTGGAAATGCAACTTGGTGGCTGCCAGATGATGGCTCTCCATACCCCGATACCTCCAGAGCCTTTGGGGAGCCTCCTTCCCTCAGCAGCATCCTTGGGACCTATCGGGAGTGCGCTGGACCCCCCTCTCAGAGGAGGGGGACCTGCACAGTGAAGGGTTACATCTGGGATATCCCAGGGATTGACTGCAATGTGAGATAGGAGAGAGCTTGAGTAAGGCCAGCGGGAGTTCGGTGGGGACTTGTAAAGAGCCTGAAGGAGTGAGGGTCACCAGGACTAAGGCGGGGAATAAACAGATAATGCAAAAAAAAAAATAAGCCCCAGGGAGGATGAACAGTGCACAACAAGGCAAGGGGGCCTGCCTGCACAAACAGATTCCAAATTCTCACTAGTCTGAAGGAGCAGGAGAAGGCCATCGTGCAGCCAATAAGCTAGTTAGAAGGGAGAGCACTGCAGGGGATAACAGTTGCAGCACAGGCCCAGAAGGAACTAACGGTAGCCCAAGTACCCATAGATGCAAGGAGCAACAGGATGGGGCAATACAGTAAAGCCAGCAGGGTTAGATAAGCAAGGAAATAATGGAGAGGGGGACGCTAAAGATGGCCCAGGAGGGGTGGGAGCTGGGGCAATGAGGGGACACAAGTAAAAGGAAACAGTAACACAGGGATGGCACAGATGAACAATAGCAGAGAGGAGGCAGGGTGGCAGGGGGTAAAAAAAGGAATGAGGTGGGGGAGCACAAAGGGATTGGTCTAGATGTGGGGGGCAGAAGCACCAGCCAGAGCTGAAAGAGGGGTGGAGATAGGGAATAGAATTGGGAAGATAGAGGGGAGCTTAACTGGGAGAATGGGTGGAGGGGTCAAGTTAGGGAACACAATAGTGCAAAGCAACATGGGAAAGATCATCAAAGGAGTGAAAGAGTCATAATTCTGGAGGACTCAGTACTGAAGGGGGTATGATATGGGTAGGGGCACCAGAAAAAGCAATATCTGGGTGGAGTGCATGTCTGGCATGACAGTAGAAAGGATGGGCCAGCATATTGCTAGATGCGTAAGGAAGGTGGGGGAAAAACACACATTATTGTGCACCTGGGAACAAATGATCTAGAAGGAAGAAGGTTAGAGGAGGTTCAGGATAGCTTCATGGTTGTTGGGGAGCTATGCAATGAGAGGGGTAGCACAGCAGCATTCTCAGATGTCCTGCCAATGCCACAAGCAAGTACAGATAGGGAAGTGCAGAATCATAGACTTCAACAAGTGGCTGAGGGTATGGTGTGGATCCATTGAGTATGGACTGGTAGGAGAATGGTGTAGCACATGGTGGAATGAGGATTGGTATGCAAGGGATTGGCTACACCTCAGTAAGCAAGGATCACAGCTACTAAAGCAGAGAGTGGGGGCAATTCATCAGCAAAAGATGCAATTTAAACTAGCTGGGGGGGACTATAGAGGAGGACTGAAACAGGAGACTGGGTCCAAGGGACCTCTCCCTGCAGCAAGAATGGAACCAAGTTTGACTAAGGTTGGGAGAGGAGGGCAGGGTAAAGAGGTGACAGGGAAATATAAAAGGTGGAAGGTGTTATCACTAAATGCTATGAGCTTGGGGAACAAGATGGTTGAGTTGCAGGCATTGATGGCAGACGGGGGTAGACAAAACTGCTATTATGGAGACATGAGCAACTCGAAACCAGGACTAGGACTTGGCCATCCCAGGATTTCAGTTATTTAGGACAGACAGAGAAAAAGGGAAGGGGGGAGTAGCCATTTATGTTAGAGAAGAAATCAGATATATTAGGGAAGAGGGTGAGGAGGGCAGTCCGGAGGTCATTTGGCTGTAGCTACAAACCCAGATGGGAGCTAAGATCTGATTAGGGGTTGTTTATAGGCCCCCAACCCAGAAAGAGGACATGGACAGGGAACTAGGGGAGCATATAAGGAGACTCAGTGGCAAAGGGAGCACTGTGATGGTGGGGGACTTTAATTTACCAGGGGTAGATTGGAGCATCCCAGCTACCACATGTGCCAGGGAGCTGATCCTCCTGGAAGCATTCCAGGACAGCTTCATTACCCAAAGGGTGACAGGGCCAACAAGAGAGGAGAACATTCTTGATCTAGTGTTGGATGATGGGGAACTTGTCAGGGATGTACTGGTGGAAGAACCCTTGGCAGGCAGTGATCACCAGACAGTGTGGTTCTCAATTCACTTAGGGAGGGAAGCAATCAATACAAAAACTGAGGTCCTGGATTTCAGAAGGGTTGACTTTGGCAGAATGGGTTGCGTACTAAGTAAACACACAGATAGCATCCACCCAGACATGGACACAGAACAGAAATGGGCGACCATCGTGCTGGGACTGACCAAAGCCACAGAAGCCTATATCAAGAACTAGTGTAAGAAATCCAGGACCAAAAAACCAAGCTGGATGACTAGGGAGGTAGTGAGGATGGTGAAGGAGAAGAGAAAGGCATTCCAAACCTTTAAGAGAACCGACAGGGCAGTGGACAGAGAAGATTATGTGAGAAAATCCAGGGAATTGATCAGAACAGTAAGGGCAGCAAAGGCAACCAGGGAAAGGAGATTAGCTCAGGGGATAAAAGAAGGGGAAAATTATTTCTTTAGTTCTATCAGGGAAAATAGGAAGAGCAAGGACCAAATAGTTAGGATCAGGAAGGGCAGTGGGTGGATAGATAAGAGGGATGATATGGCAGAAGTACTCAATGAGTACTTCTACCCAGTATTCACAAGAGAGAGAGAGAGAGGGACAGACCATTACCTGAAGGGAAAGGTGGGGCAGGGGAGGGGAGGGAGATGAGGCAACCACAGATGGGGTAATCAAAGCAGGAAGGGTGCTGGAGGGCAATAAGTCACTGACGGTGGACAAGGCACCGGGGCCAGATGGAGTTTATCCCAGGGTGCTGAGGCAGCTGGCAGAGGTCCTAGAAGGACCATTGGCAGACCTGCTCAATGTCTCTCTAAACACAGTGTGTGAGCCAAAGGATTGGAGGGAGGTGCATGTGGTACCTCCCCATAACAGTGGGCTCAAGGACGACCCAGGGAACTACAGATCAGTGAGCCTTACCTCAATCATTGGAAAAATGATGGAGGCAATCCTCAAAGAAGGGCAGGTGTAATTTCTGGGGTACAATGGCCTGCAGGATGACAGGCAGCACGGGTTTGTCTCTGACAAATCCTGCCAAACAAACTCAATTGCCTTTTACAACTGGGTCACAAGGGCAATGGACAGGAGCCATGCGGTGGATGTACTCTACCTGGATTTCAGCAAGGCCTTCAATTCAGTACCACATGGTAGGCTGATCTGCAAACTGGAGAGGCTGAGGGTGGGGAGAAAAAATGAGCAGATGAGTTTTAAACTGGCTACAGGATAGACAATAGAGGGTAGTGGTGGTGGGGGAAGGAAGACAGCAGAGCTCAGGGCAGTGACAAGTGGTATCCCACAGAGCTCGGAACTGGAACCAGTCCTGTTTAACATTTTCATCGTGGACACAGCAGTAGGGATCAAAAATAAGATCAGCCTCTTTACAGATGACCCCAAGATCTGTTCTGAGGTGGACGGGGGTGAGGGGGGGGATAATACTTCAGGAAGATTTGGCAAAATTGGAGGAATGTGGGGGGTGAGGATATAGCATGCACCAAGCAGGAAAGGGATCTTGGAGTTATCATCTCTGATGACCTCAAGGCAGGGAAACAGTGTGACAAGGCAGCAGGTAAAGCAAATAGGATGCTGGGATGCATAGGTAGGGGCATCACCAGCAGGAAAAGGGAGGTCATAATTCCACTATACAAGACACTAGTGAGGCCGCACCTGGAGTACACTGTGCAGTTCTGGAGACCTTACCTACGTAAGGACATAGACAGGGTAGAGAAGGTTCAGAGGAGGGCAACAAAGATGCTGCATGGATTGCATCACAAGTCCTATGAGGACAGGTTGAAGGCACTGAACATGTACTCCATGGAGGAGAGGAGAGAGAGAGAGGGGATTTGATAGAGACATACAAGTATCTTACAAGGAGGAACAGGGTGCAGGAATGCACTATTTTTAAGTGGAAAAGATGTTCCAGGACTAGAGGGCATGGGATGAAGTTGGAGGGAGGATGATTCAGAGGAAACATGAGGAAGAATTTCTTCACAGAATGGGTGGTGGACAAGTGGAACACCCTGCCAGAGAAGTGGTGGGGGACGAAACAATCACGGGATTTAAGAATGCATGGGATAGACATAAAGGAATTCTGGAGGTCAGGGGTAAGGGGCAACAGACTTCCTGGAAAACATAAACTGAACTTACAAACTTAAATGGGCAGACTAGGTGGGCCATAGGCCCTTATCTGCCGACACTGTCTATGTATCTATGTATGTATATACAACTGGTAGCTCAGGTTCAATGCCAAGAAGTGTAAAATGATGCACTTGGGAACAAGGAACCTGGGATACAGTTACTGGTTGGGGGGTGTCCAGTTATCCACATCCAAGGAGGAAAAGGACTTGGGGGTGATGGTGACTGGTGAAATGAACTACTTGGCACAATGCAGGAAAGCAGCGACTGAGGCAAACAGGATGCTGGGGTGCATAGCAAGGGAGATTACTTCCAGAAGTAGTGAGGTCATGCTGCCCCTATACAGGTCACTGGTGATACCACACTTGGAGTACTGCATGCAGTGATGGTGCCCATACTTCTAGAGGGACAGCAAGCTGCTGGAGGCAGTGCAGCGCAGAGCAACAAAGATGATCCTGGGGTTGGGGGATAGACCTTATGAGAAGAAACAGAGAGCTCAATATGTATACCCAGGGGAATAGAAGGGAGAGAGGGGATATGATTAAGGCCTTCAAGTACCTGAAAGGGATGAACAGACTAGATGACAGAGGTATGTCCACTCTAAAAAGCTGTAGGGAAACCAGAGGGTACTTTCTGAAACTGGAGGGGGTAGACTCAGGAGGGAAAAGAGGAGACACTATTTCACTGAAAGGGTAGTGGTAGGGTTTAATGTACTGGCAGAGGAAGTCATATCATTGCAGTCAGTGGGGAACTTTAAGAGGGAATGGGACAGATTCAAAGGGAGAGTACAACACAGAAGGGGACAGGGAGGGAGGAGGATGGCAAATGGGGTTGGGGTGTGGGGCAGCTGCAGTCTAAGGGACTGATGTGCTGCACACTCAAGCAGACAAGGCCTGTATCTGCTGGCAATTTTGTATGTTCGTAAAGTGCAGACTTCACAAAGTTTTCAGCAGGTGAAGTGATATTTTTTCAAGTAAAGTTGTGCAGATTTGCTGGTAAAGTTGTAACATTACCATGACCTCACCTGACATTGCCAGAACTGCCACTCCCCCAGCAAAGTGGGCAATTCCCTTTGTTTTTTGTAAAGGAAAATTGTGCAGCTTTGTCGACAAAGTAAAACTTTGCAACATCACTACCTAGCACACATGAGAGAGGAAGACCTGCATTCAGGAGCCTCTGAGGATACCATACCATTAATCAGCCTGACCACCTACGGCTCTACTGTGGTGCTGTAAGTCAGTTTGAGAGAGTGGACTGCAGTGGGGGACAATGAAAGGTAAAGGAAATGAGAATTTACAAAAGGTCTTTAATGACAGCACTACCACACATCCTTTACTTTAAATAATCAGTTACATAGTTTGCTAATTGGTTGCTAAATGTACAAAACACTTCCCTCTGTAGACCCTGTGTTGTGCTGAAAGCCCTTGACAGACAGACTACTGGGAAACAAGAAGAGGAAGTGTTTGATTTGCAGACTCATTGACTCTGGAGGTTTGCTGTGTGCCTCTCCTTCTCCTCTTGGCTCTTAAATACCTCAGGCTAGAACATCAAGGGGTCTCCTTGCTGTCCGATGTTAAGACTAAGCAATCTTTTAGTTTATCTCATTTCACAGAGTTGATCCCTGGAAGGTTGAAAGCCTGGAGAAAGATTAGCTCAGCAATTTCATGGAATTACAGGTGTAGCATAAAACAAAGGAGGCTGATGGAATTCACTGGTGTCTGAAGCCACTTAGGCTGAACGTGGTCCTGCTGGTGACTGCAAGTTAAGCTCTGTTCAGGCCTCCCTGCAAGCTTCACAGGGCATCCAAATTCATTTATTTGAAAGGCTTCCTGGATAGATTACTTTTTATGTTTGCTTGCGCACATGTGCAAGAAACATGTTGTGACAGCTTACTAGAGTAGCAGGTTGTGGAAGTGAGGTCGTGTTGTGGCCAATGCTCCTACTGCTTTGTGTGGCTTGTCTCTGTTGTACCAATAAATGAGCATGCTGTCTATGACAGCAGTGCAAAAATGTGCCACCAACCTGAAACATTTTCACCACTGTAATGAGGGAATGCCCCCTCACAGCAGGGCGTGCCTTGCCTGGTGTTACATTTCATTAAACATGGTGGCTGCCGCCATCCATCTCTAGTCCCCAGAAAGCCAATGTACAGGGGTGCCCAAAACCCTGTCGTCATGCCACCTGCCCAGTTAATTTGCCAATGGGGGAGCCCAATCCCCATCGGTATAATATCCCCCTGTAGAATTTATATGCCAAGGGGGTACCCAATCCCCCTCAGCATCATGCTCACCCCCCAAACACAGACCCCTTTTCCCTTTTTTTTAAATTCAAAATTTTTTATTGAAATTATCAATACCATAACAAGACACATAGATAGGAATTTTTTGTTCCTTCATAACAATAACATAGGTTAGAACGGTAAACAGTTTCTCCCCAGAACAAAAAAAAAAACACACACACCCCAGCCCCACCCCTGCCCTTCTTCCCCCAACCTACCCTCCCCTACAATACTAAATATCTCCACGGAAGATCTGCTCACCCATCTTCATTTCTAATGTTACCTTACTGGGTCGGTTTCATCTGGAGAAGGTATAAAGCCTGAAAAGCGACTCAAACCTTTTCGTAAACATGGAGCTGGTTACCCTTTCCTGCACATAATTTCTCAATATTTAAGTTAAATAGCATTTCCTGTAACCACTCCACATACGTGATTGAGGAGTCCGTCATCCAATGCCGTAAAACTACCTTTTTGAGTGAACCGGAGATCAGGGCCATGTAAAATCGACGCTCTTTAAACCTAATGCCAGAATAATCCCCTATCAGACATACTTCTGGGGTAAAAAACTGGTCAATACCCAACAATGGATCTACTTTTTGCTTAATCTGCATCCATAACTGCTTTATAGTAGGCATTCCCAAAAATATGATATAAGTCTCCAACTGCCTGACGGCACCAGAAACAGCTTCGGCTAGGCCTAAGACCTACTTTATGTAGTTTGGAAGGGGTCCAAAACAAATTATTCAAAAAGTGAAACTGCATCACCCTCAATCTATCCTGTTTAAGATACCTATACACATGTCTCCATACACCCTTCCAGTCCCGTCCCTGCTTTCCCAAACAACTAGACCAATATCTAGGTCTATACTCAAAGTCTGCAAGAACTTGATCCAGGAGTGTCTTGTATACTTTGGAGACCATGTGGTTCCACGTAACTGGCTCCAATGATTCAAACCATTTCCATTTTACACTCTACTGAAGCTTAATCAACAACTGGGTTAATAAGTGAGTGATTTGGTAAACTTTAAAACCTGCTTGGACTCAATGTTATACTTTGCCAGGATCTCTTTTACAGGCAGTATCGACCGTCTGCCATTAAGTCCTCAATTCTCAAGCCCTCCAGTTGGGAAGCCATCGACCGGTATCATCTTTCCCCAATTTTAAATTGGGATTTAACATAAATCGCTGGCACTTGTCCCTATCTGGAATATAACCTAACTTGGCACATATCTGTCTATGTATACGTACAAACTTTACTATTGGGGTAACAGTCAGCCTAGGGGTAACCTCTTTGGAATGGAGTAAAGTAAGGCTTTCGGGTCTATCACCTCCTTAATTGCCTCTATTTCCAATCTGACCCATGAGGAACATAAGGCAAGGACTCCAACCTCCTGGCGGGCACTATCCATTTCAGATATTTACAAAGGTTACTGGCCCAATAATATATACCAAAATACGGAAGTCTCAAACCTGCTCTCTCTGGGGCAGCCAGTTTACCATAGGCCCTAGAGGTATCTTCCCCTCCAGATAAACTCCGAGACTGTTGAGTGTAACTCACTAAACCACCTCTGGGGTAGTGAGACATTGAGCATATTAGTGGATAAAAATCCCGGGTAATACATTCATCTTAATTATATTGATCCGACCCCAGAGAGAGCGGCAGACCACTCCATCTTTTTAAATCCTGTTAATAGTACTCCTAATGGCATCCATATTAAGTTTGATTAATTTCGAATCCAATCTGGCCAAATAGATACCCAGATACTTCAAGCTATGAGGGGTCCATTGCATGCCCAGCTCCAGCGCCTCAAACTTATGCACCTTCATGTTCAGCGGAAAAATCTGAGTTTTCTCTACATTAATTTTATAATTTGACAATCTACTATATTCCTCAATGTTACCCATGACTGCCCGAATTGAGTCACCTGGTTGAGCAAGATGCAATAGAATGTCATCTGCAAATGCTGAAATTTTCAGCTCTTGGGACCCCACTCTAACACCCAAAACTCTAGGATCTAACCTCAATTTAGCGAGGAGAGGCTCCAAATATAAATTAAATAGAAGAGGCGACATAGGACAGCCCTGCCTCGTACCAGAGTTCAGAGAGAAACTTGTAGAAAACACTCCGTTACAATATATTTTAGCTTTGGGATCTTTATACAGAGCAAACACATGTCTGACAAACTGAACCGGAAAGCCAAATTTCTCCATAACAACGGACAAAAACTTCCAATCCACTCTATCAAACGCCTTCTCTGCGTCCACCGACATCAACACACATGGAGAATCACAGTCCCTGGATGCAGAGAAGACATGAGTCAGTTTTCGCAGGTGGTCCGATCATGAAGCCAACCTGATCATGATGGATTAAACTAGGCATGACCTTAGATAACCTACTCGCTAAAATCTTCGCCAGGATCTTAACTTCACAATTAATCAGGGAAATAGGTCTATAGCTTGTAACTTTATTTAACTCCTTCCCCTCTTTCAGAATAAGCACAATTAAAGCCTCAAATAAATAGCCATCCACTACATCTAAGGTCAAGATACTCTGAAATAATCTTTTAAGACCGGGACATAACAGAGTCGAAAACATTTATAGAAAGTGGGTGAGAACCCATCTGGGCCAGGTGCCTTATCATTGGAAAGTGTTCGGATTGCCTCCAAGATTTCTTCATCAGAAATGGGATATGAGAGCTCCCTCTTTTGAACTTCTGTCACCTGGGGCAAGTTACAAGCATCTAGATAAACTTCAACTTCTTTTTTACTGGGTCTGGGATTCATTGAACTGTATAACAACTTATAATAGTCCTCAAATTCCCTTACGATTTCTCTAGGCGAAGTTTTAACCGACCCGTCTTTTTTGAGACGTGATACTTTGGACTATCCTCGATGTCTCAACAGCCCTCAACCGCATTGCCAAAAGCCTTCCTGACTTCTCCCCTTGATTCAAATATAATGCTTTTGTTTTATTCATCGCATATTCTGCTCTCTCTCCCAATATCTCTTCATATTCATGGCGCAGTTTAATTAACCGTTTCCTGGTCTCCTCTGGCGTATCCCTTGATAAGGCTCTCTCTATGTCCCTAATTTGTTCCAACAAAACCCTAACTCTATCGTCCCTCTTCTTCTTCCTTGCAGCTGCTAACCCCTTTTCCCTTTTTTGCCGATGGGGTGCCCGACCCCTGTTGGCTCCCATCCCCCCCAAAAAAAGAAACACCCAGGTGGCATGCTGGTAGCCCGCCACAGTGTGCCAAATGTCCCTATAAAAAAGAAAACCTTCCCGCAATGTTTGTTTACATTTTTTTTCCCCTGTAAAAGAAAAAGTGGTCCCTCACTGTCTGTGGTGCACCCTACCCAACAAGCAACCACTCTCTGCATGATTTTCAACATTGTCATTTTTTTCACATCTCCTTCTCAACAGTACAGCTTTCATTTTTCACATCCTGCACAAAATGTGTTTTTGCACATCCAGTGCACAATGGTGTGGTCGTTGTGGGAAATCAATGTTTGGGACAGATTAAGAAAATCATTGTGACCATGTTTATGGGCAGAGGTCCCAAAATGCCTGTGTAGAAAATATGATGACAAAATGACTATGTTACGACCATGCATCTCTCAGTTTCTACCCACACCTGTAACTTTGACAATTTTTAATATTTTTACTCCAGATTTTCAACATTGCCATTTTTTCACACCTCCTTATGAACAGTTCAGCTGTCATTTTTCACATCCTGCCCAAAATGTGGTTTTCTACATCTGGCGCACAATGGGAGTGGTCGTTGTGTGAAATCAACGTTCAGGACAGACTAAGAAAATCACAGTGCCACTGTTCATGAGCAGAGGTCCCAAAATGCCTATGTTGAAAATCTGGTATTAAAAAATTCCCAAATAATTGCATTACGGGTGTGTATTGCACAGTTTCTACACATGCTCGTGACGTCACCAATTTTTTTTTAATTTTCACTCCAGATTTTCAACATTAACATTTTTTTACACCTCCTCATGAACAGCAAATTTTTTGCATCCTGTACACAATGTGTTTTTGCACCTGTGGCATCAAATGGCACAGTTGCTGTGTAAAATCACCTTTCAGCTAACAAACTGACAGTGTCACTGTTCATGTAGTGGGGTCTCAAAAAGTCCATGTTGAAAACTTGGAGTGAAAATACTAAGAAATTCCCAGGACATTAGGGTTTCCAACCATAACGCCCTGCCCTGTAGAGACTGACAGGTGGCAGGGATGTGACATGGGATTGTCGATAGTAATGCTCATGCCATTCCACCCCCACCCCCACCCTGCAGCCAGTGACAGGCATCGAGGTGTGGCTTGGACTCTTCATCCCCAAAGTTCACCCCATTCTCTTATACTGCACCCATTTCTGTGTATTTCCTTGTGGAATGGGGTGACAGTAAAGCCGAACACCCCAAGGCACACCTCAACACTTGTCGGTGTCTGCAAGGTAGATTGAGGTAAAATGGCGTGAGCTTTATGGGCGACAACCCAATGCCTGTCCATCTCTGAAGGGTAGAGATGGGGTTGACGTCACTTCAATATCTCATTGCCATTCTTATTCTACATCTGTCTAACTCCTGCACTTTCAATGCTTATACCAGCAAGCAAACATTCAGCATTGACAAATGCTTATTTGAAGGCGGCAATAGTCTGACACAAATGTGAATCAGCCAGTATGGAACTCCATAGCCTTGGGGCAATGACAAAGAATGAGATGCCCTCCACATGCATCTTAGTTCTGCATATGGTCAGCAGGTCTAGAATAATGAACCTTAGTGGATAGGCATCAGTGGGGGACTGGAGAAGACTTGTGAGTTGGGGGGAATGTTTGTGAAAAATTTGAATGATTACCCCATCCTAGTGTTAAGTTACACAGGGCAGCAGGAGGGAGACATCCCAGATCAGAGTACCTGTATAAAGTGCAGTGACGGGTATGGTAGTTCTGAGACTTGGTGAAGCAACAGATATTATTGTATGTAACATCCCACTTTTGCAAGGTAGATTTGGCTGACACATACATTACAGACACCCTGTCTGTGAGCTTAGGAAGTAGAGCCCCCCTGGGCTACAGCTAACTGGCCAGTAGGGGTAATATGCTTGATCTTATATAATAGCCCCAAGTTGGTGTTGACTGATTTACATATGCCCAATATATGTGGTAGAAAATCAAGGGATGCATCAAGCATGCCCCCTAAGTAATTAAAAGTGGGCACCAATGCAAGAGGGATTCCATCATTACACAAAATCATTGGCGGGGGTGAACAGCTTTTCATTTTGGGAGATGAGCCAAAAAGCATACCCTTGGGCTTTGCCATGTTTAAAAGAAGTTTGTTAGCTAGAAGCCAGTGCTGCACTCCCTGGCGGTCAGAGCACAGCCTTGTATTGATCTCAGACATGCTATGTGAGTTAAGGTAGAACCAGGCCATTTGTATAAAAGATGAGGATACTATATGCAAGGGCTAGGTGTATGTCATTTATGTTAACGGAGATAAGGAGGGATCCAAGTATGGAGCCTTGTGGCACATCCACCAGGGTAGGAGTGGGATCTGAGAATGAGATTGCAAATTTCACCCACTGTCTCTGGCTGTTGAGGTAATTCCTGAACATTTATTTATGTATTTTACATTTTGGTAACTGGGAAATTTTAGTAACCGTGGTAGTGAAGAGGGGCATAACAACAGATTGCCTAACTTGTACATAGCAGCTGGTGGTCATCCAAATAGAAGGCTTTAGCGATGTCCTTAAACACAGCCCCTGTGTATTCAGCCTTATGCATGTCATTTGCAACCTGCCAGGTGAATTAGAGGAGAACAGTGGTTGTACTCTGATTTTTATGGAAACCATGTTGTGCCGGAGACAATAGGTTACTGTACTGTACTGTAGTACTGGAAGTATAGCAATCAACCTGTAAGCATTGACAAGTTTAGTGTTACATTTCTTGAATACTGGGGTGATATAGAAGAGTTTAAGCAGCTCTGATACAACCCGAATATAAAGAACAGGTTAACAATTCTGGTAATGGGCACAGACAATTCAATTTCAGCAACTTTAGGGAATTTAGGATCAGTCTCGTCAGAACCCACAAATTTGGCTGTAGGGATACACTGCAGGTGTTTAGCAAATGGACTTTTTATTTTCTGGGCTCTGATTGGTTGTACCCCCCTGCCAGGGGGGTACATTAACTTTCAATAGACGCCCAGTAAATAAAAAGTACCAGCCCCAGTGCCCCTTTACCCAATCAAGTATCCCTGTGCCCACCCTAGTTTTTCATTGGCACAGATCACCCACTTTAAATTTAAATTACCATCATTTTTATTCTCTGATTTAGTGAGAGATACTGGCCTCCACCCCAGTACTAGCAGCCTGACTTTGCCACACACAGCCTCAGATGTGCTAATTTCAACCTACATTCTTTTATTTTTTTTAAATACACTACCTGTTGTCCAATGTCCCGTGAATGATGTTGCTTCTCACTGTAACTGTTGGTGACCGAACAAGGCAGCACTCCCTTCCAAGAGAAGTACCCCACATCTGCCAACATTTTTTAAGAACTGCTGCTGTAATAAATATAACATAAAAACCTAGCCACAAAAAGAAAAGTAGGCAAACAAAACGGAAGTCGTCATAGCAATCGGCTTCATGGAACCGCCTGTTCTCACTTTGGGTTTCAAAATGTGCAGCACGTGAGCCTTGACAGAAGCTAGTCAGAACACAGCTCACCCTCTTGTTTCATGCCCCACGACTGTCAGCTGACCACACTCTTGCTCTTCCACTCAGCTGCCCACTCCATCCAGATTGAAACTTCTTTTGATTTGTAGTGGCTGGGTACCTTAATGTAGACAACAAACTGACGGTGGAGACCCAGACCCACACCCAAGCTGCATTTTTTAATTCACTCCTCCTCTCACAACTTTCTCCAGAAAAAAGTCATTCAGAAACCTTAGTGCTGCTCACTTCAAAGTGATGCCGGCAGCAGGTACTTGTCAGTTGTGCTCCTTTTGGGATCGCGACCATAACTCCATGTACAGGCTGAAAAATGAAGCACTGACAGCAATTTCTTTGGGGGGGGGGTAGGAGGAGAGGACAACTAATACCAAACAGGGTTTTTTTTTTATCTGTGGTCTTATTAGGGGCAAACAACTACAGTGCTACTGACACAGCTTACCTTAGCTTAATGGCACTGCGAAGGTCACGCTAATAATTACATTCCTCAGGCTCTGCTCAGCAATGCATTTTCATTAAAAAAAATCACAAAGTGAACAGCCTGCCATAAACATAGATATAATCACTTCCCCAACCAACTGCTGTGAAGGGTTGGGGCTACCTAGAGGGACAGCAAACAAAAGCATCAGCACCCTCTACTGGTTATTTTCTATAGTGGTAGAGGAACTACTTTACAGCAAAACTGACTTGTTTTTATCTGATTTATTATGGATTTTTTTTTTAAATATTAAATGAAAATGCTGCCTGTAGCTCATTTTCTAAATGCAATAATACCCTCCAAGGTGGGCAGTATGGGCAATACCAGACCGCCCGGGGCTATAAGGCAGAGATCATTACACCCCTCAGCAGTTTGATATTGCCCAATACCACCTACTCTATCGGGTATTATTGCTTGCTTGTGCACCTCTGAAACTTTACCCACTTTAAAGTAGACCTGTGAGATTTTTATGGCTGCAGGGGGTGGGACCCTGCAAGCATCTTGCTATCATTTGGGGAAAAAGGACACTTCAGACTCCCACCAAAGTACAACTTTGGAGTTGAAGTGCAATCCATACACTATCTAAAATCACTACGCTGGGGGTAGGAGGGAGGAGAAATAGTTCCTTTCCAACAGGTAGCATACTCATGCTAGCTCAAATTATTATCAGTGGATATGCTCAGTGTAAACAGCATAGGCAAGCATCACTGGAGAAATTCCTCTCTGCTGTTCTTAGTCTTAAAAGGACATCTAAACCTTTTTACACATTTTTATCTAAGAATGCCCTGTTGGTCAAAATTGAGTTTGTAATGATTCTATATTTCTCCAGCAGAGATTCAAATTACATTTCTCTCCCCAGTGTGTGTGTGTGTGTGTGTGTGTGTGTGTGTGCGTATGTATGTGTGTGTGTGTGTGTGTGTGTGTGTGTGTGTGTGTGTGTCTGCGTGAGGCACAGTACAGGGCAGATTTATTCCCAGCCTTTTACAAATAAAGCTTACTATGTGCACTGAATGGAGGCTGATGGCTTGGATAAAAAAAGTATGTATTTAACTGTAACCTACAAAATATGTAGGTAATGTTCATTACTGCTGGGTTTGGTAGAGTATATAGTACTATATGGCACAGGTATTTAATTTGTTGTGGATTGCTCCCTGGATTCCAGCATGCAAGCACTTCCTTACATAGTGTATAAGGCTGCAAAGGATTTCTTTCATTGTGGTCAGTGTGTGTGTGTGTGTGTGTGTGTGTGTGTGCAATCTCATGGGGAAGGGGAGATTCCCAACAGCAGGTCTGTCCTTAACACAGGAATGCCCAGTGAACAGTAACTTAGTACAGTATGCCTACGTCTACTGATGTTTTTGTGCTGATTTCTGAAACTGTTGATTCTTCACCTTTAAGTATCTGTTTAGAGATAGTTATCTATTTGGCCATACAGTCTTTTTGCCACTGTTATTTACAGCTGGTTACTTTTATTTACATCTTGCAAATTGCTGTGTTCTTGCTGACAACTTCAGCTGTACTTAGAGCCTCCTATTAAGTATCTAATGTCTGAGATAATTTTAATCCAGGCTTAGAGTTTGTAAATTAAGTGTTTTTATGCCATTTTGAAATTCTGTGCTCAGAACTAGTAAATTAAGTGTCTTCGTGACATTTTTAAAATCCTGTGCTTAGAGCCAGCAAATTAAGTGTTTTATGCCATTTTGAGTCACTTAGGTCAAGTTCATTGGTGTGGCCAAAGCTAACATTTTTTTTCCTTTGTCTGCTCCAACTAATCTTTCCGATTTCTGCTTCTCCTGCCCCCTGCCCCCATAGCAGCCTACTTTCTCCTCCCTAACTCTAACACTCCCCCCAATTTAATCTCCTTATCCTCCCCCATCCTGTTCTTTTGTCTCCTTTGTATTCAGTGAAACAGACTGGTCCAGGGTCACTACCACAAGTGACACTTCTGTAGCCCTTGACAATGTTATTGCTGTCTTTACTCTCTTGCTAAACAAATACTCTCCCCTTACAAAGAGGAAGGTGAGGGACACTGTCACAAAATGGCTTCATAGCAGATTATTTTCCCTCATGAAGCAGAGGGACAAATGCTGGGTGAAGTACAAAACCTCCCTCACAAGTTCTGACTTCCATGAATATAGGCAACTGAAAAACAAATGTAAAAGAGCCATTTGCTCTACAAAGAGCGAATACTGCAGATCTGCCTTGCTATCCTCGGCTATCCACCTGATGAGTTTCTGGCAAAACATCAAGAACACTGTTGGAGGATCTGCCAGAGTCCAGGCCACTGGCATGCAAATTGGTGGGGGTTAGCTGCAATAACCCCCATACAATTGTCAAGGCTTTTAACTCCATGTTTTCTGACCAATCCGCTCACCCCTCCCAGCCTCCTGACCCAAGAGCTCAAGGTCCTTCGCTCAGTGGTAAAATCACTCGAGCTATTTTCTACCTAAAGGTCATCTCTGTCACTGAGACTCAGAAACCCCTTGCTGGTCTCCCCTCACACTGGAACTGGGCATGACAACCTAGAGCCCAAATTGCTCTGCCTGGGGGCCTCTCCCCTGGCCCAGCTTGCTGCCCACATCTTAAACACCTCTTTAACCTCGGGATCCATCCCTGATGTGTGAAAAGTGGCCAGAGTTGTCCTGGTCTTCAAACAAGGGGACCGCAAAACCCTCAAGAACTACCACCCCATTGCAATCCTGTCTGCGGTAAGTAAACTACTTGAGAAGGTGGTTGCCTCGCAGCTCACCCACTACCTACAAAGCTATGACTTACTCACCCCAGCACTATGCGGCTTCTGAAAAGGGCACAGCACTGCCACTGCCCTTACTGATGTCACCTCAGAGATTAGGTCCACCACTGACTAAGGCAAGCTGACCAGTGCCATCTTTGTGGACCTCTCGAAAGCATCTGACTTGGTCGACAACTCGCTCCTGTGCTCCATACTCTTGTCCCTTGGCCTCCCCCCCCCCTCTGGTTCATGCCTGGTTCGCAAACTACCTCTCTAGGAGACAACAATGCACTAGATTCAGCCAAGCCCTCTCTGATTCCTCTCCTGTGAACTGTGGGATCCCCCAGGGATCTGTTCTTGGGCCCCTCCTGTTTTCCCTTTACATAAATGAGCTGCCCTCAGTCCAAGTCCTTGTCATCCTCACCAGCTTCCAGGACATCAAAGACATCAACACCAGGTTGAACTCAGACTTTAGTCAAATCCAAACCTGTTTAAAAGGCCACAAGCTTGCTATCAACCTACAAAAGACACAGGTTATGCTATTTGGTTCTCTGACCAAAACTAAAACCTGCCCTGCTCCGCTATGAATATCAGGAGCTGATGGTTCCCTCCTGCAGGTTGTGGACTCCTTCAAGTACCTGGGGGTAACACTTGACCTATCCTTGTACATTCACAATGTTTGCAAGGCTGCAAACTGCAAGATGGGCCTGGCATGCAGAGCAAAAAGCTACCTTACCCTGGCTGCACGACTTGTCCTGGCCAAGGGGGTCCTCCTCCCCTCACTCTGCTATGGGTTTTTGGCCCCATCCCAAAAACCAGTCTCTAAAAAGGGGACACCACCTACAACAATGTGTGTCGCTTTGCACTCTCTGCTCCATGCCTCATGCACCACTGTGAGTTGTACACCAGGGTCGAGTGGATCCCCCCAGAAAAACATCACATCTTTATCCTTGGCTGCTTCATCAATAACATCATCAGAACTGCCACACCTCCTGCACTCGCTTTGTCCCTCAAACCTGCTTTCCCTCCTACCACTTAAGATAAGGTGACTCATGTCCTCCAGGTTCCCAAAACCCATACCCAAATGGGTGATCGGACCTTCGATGTCTTTGCGCCCAGACTGTGGAACTCCCTCGCAGTAAACATTCGCTCCTGCCCCTCCTACTCCTGTTTCAAATCCTCCCTATGGGGTTTCCTCAAATGGCATCCAACTGTCTCAGCACTTAAGAGCCCTCCCTTGTCCAAGCTGGCCAACTGAGGCTATTCTAACCCAGCCATTACTGTTTGAGGAGATGAGTCTCCTGGTACTGAATGCGCTAAATCCACTGGCTAGCCTGCTGCTATCTGCTGTATTGTCTGGAAATGTGTTCCTTTCTTGCCTTTCTGTACATATTAAGTGAATATTCTATACTATCCCTGAGCTTATTGGGCTCTAACCCACTAATAAATATTTGTGATGCTCTACATATTAACTGCTGTCAAAGACCTGTACTATACTGTTTTACATGTGATGTGATGTCTACTGCTAAATTGTTCTCCTCTGTATCTTGTAACCTCCTGGGTCGCTCCTGAAAATAGCCACTTGGCTGTCTAGTGTACTTACTGTACCTGGTAAACAAAAGCAAATAAATAAAATAAAAAATAACTCCCCCCCCTCTCGCCCAGCCTGACTATAATGATCTCTCTCTTTATCCCTTTCTCCCCAGGGGTCCACCTGACCTGAACAGGCAAGATCTCCTCGTCACTGTGACTGTGTCCTTGCAGTTCAGATCTCTCAGCAAAGTCATTGCTGCCCACCTGCTCTATTCAGCAAACAAGGTACGGAGGACTCTCCCTGTTTTAAATTTGGCACCTACTCTCCACAGCTGCTGCTAACTGGCACCAGCTTCGACTGTATGCCTCATCCCTCTCCTGCTGTAGAAATCTTTCTGCCTGAATTTGTAAACCCTGCAGCCTAATTCTGCTGATGTTTTTGATACTGATTTCTGTACCTGTAGTTCCCACCGGCATTATGCACTGGCTCACCTCCCGGCCCTATCCCACCCAGCCTATCTGGGCTCTTTCTTTTACAGCACAACTTCAGTCACATGACCGGTTGCATCTATTTTTAACTAAGTACCTACTTCCCCACTTGCTTGTTATCATCTGCCAACACTAGAGGCAGCCTTGTGCATTCTAATTTTATCTATCAAACTCTCCTGCTGCCTTGCACTAACCCTCCTGCATTTTTCTCTCAACCTCATCCACTCCCTCATGCTTCTTCTTAGAGCCTGATTTACTACACTCAAGTCTACCCCTAAGTAAATGCAGAAATATATACTTACATAATAATATATAAATACTATATTGAAAATATTTTTTTCTTGAACACTGCCTAGTCTAATACTACCACAATATTACTTCCTTTATAGTGCACTTGCCTTACTGTCACTCATCTGTACCTCACTGTCTCAACTCAGCAGTGTCAGTGGCTCAGTAGGTAGCACACTCGCCTCTGAGGCCGGGAGATCACAGAGCTGTGGGTTCAGTTCCCACGTCTAGCACTTGGGTTAATATCCCAGTACTGACACTGTAGTGCAGCATGAGAGGGGTGCTGTACTTCTGAGGTGCTGTTTTTCAGATGAGACGTTAAACCGAGGTCCCATCTGCCTGGATTTGTGGAAGTTCAGGTGGATGTTAAAGATCCCGTGGCACTTATCGAAAAGTGTAGGGGAATTTCCCAGGTGTCCTGGCCAAATTTCCCTCATTCACTCAAAATACTACCAACAGCTTAATCTGGTTCAAGGTCAGTTGACATTCATCTGTATCCCTTTCCCCTGGGTCATGCCTGAAAATAGGCAAGATTTGTCTAGTACACTTACCCGGTCAACAAAAACTAAATAAATAAAAAAAATAAATTCCACTGCTCGTTATTCCCTCATTGTTACCTCTTCTACACTGCTCCCATCCTACTTGATTTCTTTTTTCTCCTTTTCCCACACCTGCATCCATGCTGTCCCAACTTTACATGTTCCCTGTCACCCTCTTTCTCCTTTTTCTATGGCCTGCCTGTGGCATCCCTAGTGCCTGTTCTTTTATTCCATATAGGCTCGGTGATGTCACACCACTTGGCACACTAACACTAAACTACACACACCCTAGGTCCACTAAACTTCCCCCCTATGATAGGTATCAGCCAAATCCCCCCCACTAGCAGCATACCCTCTCCTGCAACTCCTCCTCTCACCTAGGATAAATAGCCCTCAGTCAAAATCCTACATGCGGAGCTGTAGCACCCTGCTGAAGTCCATTGCCCTGTACCTACATAGCATTGCCCTAATTCTACTACTTCTATCTGGCAACATTCACCCCAACCCTGGTCCCCCTCCCTCCCAAAATTATAAAAATGATAACCATAAATTCCTAAATATAGTCACTAAAGAACATTCGTAGCCTTCTACCCAAGTTAAATGGCCTGTTGGTCTGGGTGACACAACTCAAATCTGTTAGAAGATATACAAAACATGACAGCTAAAGGGGAGGTTCTGATAATGGGAGACTTCAACATGCCAGATACAGAATGGTCAATACCAGCTGGAACATCTGCCAGAACTAGACACATAGTGGATTCCCTGCAGGAGGAGGGCCTCAAACAACTGGTACAACAACGCACAAAGGACAGGGCTATCCTAGATCTAGTAGTGACTAATAGGGAAAGGATCACAGCTCTCCAGGTAGAAGGTTGCCTGGGGTCCAGTGACCATCACATGGTATGGTTCAATTTGGCCACTAGAACTAAATTATCCCATTCCAAGGCAAAAATATGAGACTTCAGCAGAGCTGACTTTGATAAGATGGCCAATAGAGTTAAGCTAGCCCTGGCAAGAAGAAATACAGGTGAGGAGGTACAGGCAAAGTGGGCAAGCACTATGGATGCAATACTTGAAGCAACATCCCATTGTGTTAGAGAGAAAAGGAAGTGCAAAAGAAGAAGAAAACCACTTTGGTTCTCAAAAACAGTAGCAGAAAAGGTCAAAGCCAAAGACTGACCTTCAGGAAATATAAGGGAATGCAGCAGGATGAAGATAGGGAGGCATACCAAACTTCCCTAAGGGAAGCAGGGAAGGCAGTAAGGCAGGCAAAGGCCCAAACCAAGGAAAACTAACACGAACAGTAAAAGAAGGTGACAAGACCTTCTATAGATACATTAGTGAAAGAAGAAAGTCCAGAGGGGGTATTGCTAAGATCAAAGGGGATAAGGGGGCATGTGAGGAGGAGGACCATGTAAAAGCATCTATCCTAAATAGATACTTCTGCTCAGTATTTACTGAGCAGAAGGTAAGACAGGGCCCACAGCTCAGCACCTTGGACACAGGGGGGAGGAAGGTGTGCACTAGTCCCTTTAGAAAAGAAAGGGTCCTACAAGAGCTCAATAAGCTCAGGGTGGGCAAGGCAACGGGACCTGATGGCATACATCCCAGGGTACTAAAGGAACTAAGGGAGGAACTAACAGAGCCATTATCTAAACTGTTTTGTGAGTCTCTGAGCACAGGAGAGATCCCAGAAGACTGGAGAAGGGCTCATGTGATCCTACTCCTCAAGAGTGTTTGCAGGGAGGAGGCAGGAAACTACAGACCAGTCAGTCTTACCTCAGTAGTGGGCAAAATTATGGAGGCACTCCTTAAGGAAAGGATAGTGCAACACCTGGAATCCATAGGAGCACAGGACTCAAGACAGCATGGGTTTACAACAGGAAGGTCCTGTCAAACAACTCTCATACATTTCTGTTTAAAACGCTTTTATTATAATTTCCAGTAAGTGTAATCTGGTATCAGATAACATGCATACAATCCATCATCCGAGACAAGAGAGGAAAAAGAGGTACAAACCATTGATGAATCAATTTCCAATGTAGATTTTACAACTTACTGTTTCCCCCAGCCCCCTACCCCCATACCCCGGTCTTCCGCAGCGAATAAAAACCATATTTAGACTAAATTATTTATGTTGCTAAGAACATTAAGATATTACTAAATTGAGCTCGGCCTCCCCAATCGTTAATTATTTATTAGCAAAGTATAGAGAGGTTCCCATCTCTTCACATATTTTTTGACATTTTTAGCCAGATTAGCAATAGTGTACTCTGCCTGTAAGGCAAACATTATATCATGAAACCATTCTAAATAAGTAGGGATAGCAGGGTCTTTCCACTTCCTTAATATCACATTTTTCGCGCAAGCCGAAATCAAGGCCATGTGCGCTCTCTGATTACCTCCGGGTATTAATGTATAATCCCCAATTATACATGTTTCAATTCGGAAAAGCCCTGACAAGGCCAACAGGGGATTTAGCCTGCTCTCTATACTTCACCAGAAAATAGTTATTTTCTCACATGACCATAACATGTGAATTGTGTCCGCACATTCCTGATGACATCTAGGACAACAGCAGTTACCTTGAAGACCAAATCGGTGTAATTTAAGAGGGGAATAATACAAATTATGGATTATGCGAAATTGCATATATCTATATTTATCCCATTTGAGATATTTATATAGATGCATCCAGACATGAGACCAATCAATAGAGTTAACATTATCCCGAAGAATCTTATCCCAATGAGTAGAACAGCCATTGTCCATAGACTCCATGGATGATCTAAGAAAATTATATGAGAAAGATATTACATGGGAGGAAAGAGTAGTGTCCAAATATGGCGTTAGTGCCTTAGAAAAAGAGTCCTGCCATCTCATTGCACCAAAATGTTGCCGCAGTAAATGCACTAATTGCATATATTTAAAAATGGCGGTTTTGTCCCAGCGGAATCGAGCACAGCCTTCCTGAAAGGAGATAACTTTGTGATCAAGCAGGAGCTGGTCCACCCTCTCCACACCTATCTGAGGCCAGAATGTCTGAGCTTTTATTGGTTTGCTAGCAATTTGGAAGTTAGGGTTGCCAAATATGGGTTGTGCTATATTTTTCACTCTATCCACTTTGAGAAAAGCACTAAGTTGCTGCTGAGTCTGAACTAAAGAGAATAAGGGAGTGTCATGTAGATTCTTAGGAATTTTCCTTTGTGGAAGAAATGGTAAGACCTCTGGCACCCATCCCATATTCTGACAAAGATCTTGCTCTATCTTAAGCCAGGAGGGAGGTTGAGTATTATTTTGCCTAGGCCGAAGCCAATGTCGAATTCGAGCTAAATGTATAGCTAAGTAGTAAATATAAAAGTTAGGTACCTGTAAGCCACCCTCTGTTTTCCTCAATGTGAGTTTCAAGCAGCTCTTCCTAGCTTTCTTATTTTGCCACATAAATTTATTTAGAATACCATGCAACCATTTAAACCAGGAATATGATAGTGTGAAATTCAGCATTTGGAGTGGATATAACAGTCGTGGCAGTACATTCATTTTAATAACATTCGCACGACCCCAAGGAGTCAGCGGTAACTTAGACCACCGTTTGAAATCTTCTACCAGGGTTTGAACCAGATTGTCTAGATTGAGCTGCTTCATAATCTTGGGAGGTGGGTGGATATAAATACTGAGATACTTCAGTTTACTCTGATTCCATTGCACACCCAGATGAGTCACCTCAGCTTTCATAGTATATTTGTTTAAAGGTAAGATCTCAGTTTTTTCCCCGATTTAACTTATAATTTGAGAAAGCTTCAAATTGCATTGTTATTTGAAATGTTTTAGACAAAGAGTGCCCAGGATCAATAACATGTAATAGCAAGTCATCAGCATATGCTGAGACCTTATATTCTTCTTGGCCTAATTGTATACCCTTGACCGTTGCAGAGGAATTAATTTTCCTAATGAGCGGCTCTAAGTATAAATTAAATAAACAAGGTGATAGGGGGCAACCTTGCCGTGTGCCCTGTGTCAAGGTAAACGGACGAGACATAACACCATTGCATTGTATTCTGGCCGATGGAGTAGTGTATAATATTTTAATCCAATTTTTAAATTCCTCCGGTATACGGAATTTAGGAAGTAGAAGAAAAAGGTATTCCCATGACACCCTATCAAAAGCCTTTTCCACATCCAGGGATGCCAAAACCGCGGAGGTGTCCATATCCCTGGATGTGGAAAGGAGATAAGCCAACTTCCTAAGGTGGTCTGAGGAGTGTCTGTTCTTAACAAAGCCCACTTGCTCGAGGCTAATAAGATGTTCCCACATCTGGGCAAGTCTTGTCGATAGAATTTTACCTAGAATTTTGAAGTCTACGTTGGTAAGGGAAATTGGTCTGTAGCTAGACATCCTAAGGGGGTCCCTGTTAGGTTTTGGGATGAGAATTATGGTGGCCAGTGCTAATGAGGAATCCGATAGACCATTCTGAAAATATAGTTAAATATATCAAGTAATATAGGTGCTATGGTGTCCTTTAAGGCCTTATAAAAATTAGTAGTGAAGCCATCTGGCCCGAGAGATTTGTCACTTGTTAGATCATCTATAGCCTGACAGACTTCGGATAATGCAATGGGAGTTTTCAGTAAGTGTATCTGTGAGTCAGTCAAGACAGGGAGTGTGATATCCTGAAAAAAGGAGTTCATTTGGTCCAACGGGAATTGATTAGAAGGAGCTGTATAAAGCTCCTGATAATATTCTTGAAAGGTGTCTGCAATATTTGACGGTGAGTTGAGAAGAATGCCCGAAAGGGAATATACCGATGGAATTATTCTCCCCACCAATTGGGTACGCAAGCATAGAGCTAATAATTTTCCTGCCTTTTCCCCTTGATCAAAATATCTAATCTTCGATCGTGTAATCATAAATTCTGCTTTCTCAGCAAGTAAGTTATTGTATTGGGTTCGAAGAGATTCCAACTTGACCCAATCCTCATCTGGGGAGGTTGAAGAGAGTGACTTTTCTAGCTCGGAGATCTGATGTATTTTAAGATCTACCTCTGCTCTTCATTGTTTGTTACGCAGGGTTGATAAACTAATTATTTTGCCTCTTAAGGCACATTTTAGGGAACCCCATAGAATGTCTTTTTTGGACACAGATAAGGCATTTTCTTTCATATATATTTCAATAAAAGATTGTAATGCTCTACAAGCTTAACGAATTTAAGATCCGGTTATTAAATCTCCAAATTCGATTTCCACGATTATTGTGAAATAAATCAACTTGAAGATAAACTAGACGATGATCCGATAGAACCTGAGATAAGTATTGGGCTTTGATAACCCCCCGGGTTGCAATCTACTGATAGAAGAAAGTAGTCTATACGAGAGTAAGTATTGTGAGGAGTTGAGTGGAATGAATATTCTCTTGCATCTGGGTTCGCGATCCTCCAGGGATCTACTAAACCCAGGGTGGAACTTAATTCGTGTAGTGCTCTCTGACCAGGAGATAATCGTGGCCTAGGAGTCCCTGATCTGTCCAGTACGTTTGAGAACACAGTGTTCCAATCACCCCCCAGTAGAATTGGTAGATTGGTCCAAGACGCCAATATGGTCGATATAGAAGTGAAAAATTGTGGGTCGTCCAAGTTTGGACCATAGATTGAGCCCAATATCACTTCCATATGAACCAACAGACCCCTTACAAATATATATCTGCCCTCAGGATCCACCGTAGATTGTATTAATTGGAAGGGGATCCTACGGGCAATGATAATGGCCACCCCACCTCTCTTAGCTTCTTTTCCAGCAGCAAATACTTGCCCTACCCAGTTTCTATGAAAGAAATTTGACTGCGTTAATTTAAGATGTGTCTCTTGAAGGAAGGCTATGTCAATCCGTAAATTCTTGAGGTGAATTAGAATCTTAGAGCGCTTAACGGGGGAGGGTGCTCCCTTAATATTCCATGAACCATATCTCAGTCCCATTATAACTTCCAGCTAACATAGACTATAAGTAACCAGATAGCTCTACTAACACAATAACAGTATGGTGTAGCATAACATCGAACCCAGGTGGCAGAACATCCACCCCTATGTACATCACCCCACCTTCTCCCATTCCACCCCCCTTACTACATTGAGAATTAGTCCTGAACCCTGATAATGTGAAAACATCACCCCTACCCCAAAATCATAAAAAAGTACATATTTCCAATAGCCTAGATCGAAATCACTAGTCATATCTTCCCAAAGGAAACAGAGACAATTGTCTATACTAATTAATGAGTGTTTCAAAACCTTAAACAACCATAAATATGGTAAATATTTAAACCATGAAGCAGATATGACTGTGATACCCTTTCCCATGCGACTATAGCACATAATGCACTGTTGGTGTGCCATTTTGCCAACTGATCTCCCCTCCCCCCAGTACTCTAAGCCTCCCATAACAAGGCATTATTAATGGCCCAGTCACAACTAAAGCTTAAGGTATAAGGGTAGCCAGAGCATACTATAGTGGACTGAAGCCTCAATAGTTGGACATCCAAATTATGAACCAACACGACCCAGATAAACCGATGTTGTGTGTCACATTGGCAGGTGAATTAATAAGCCCCATAGTAGAGAGAAAAAAGAAATATGAGATCCATTATATAAGATATATCTCAAATAAGGAAAGAAGGTACACAAGGTATTTTCCAAACCCCCCACAGCCATCCCCCCCCAGTACCCCTAGAATTTAGACTATTTCCCCGGAGATCATTCTAAGGTTAACAGAGAAACCATAAAAGAATAAATATCCGTAATCTGCTAGTATCAGCAAGAGGAGAAAAATACATTACAGAGTAATAAAAAAAGGAAAAGATAACAGTAATATCCATTTGCGATGAAGGCGGATGTCCATCCTGTGTTCCAAGCAGATTTCATAAAATACCAATAATCACATACAAAAAAAAAAGGGGGGGGGAAGGAATAAAGGAGAAACTGAAGGGAATGTCAGCAGCTGGAGCAACCAGACAGGGTGCCATGTCTTAAAGAGGAATCCACTTCAATCCAAGATAAACTGTGTAGATCCTATAGTGCACCCTGAAATGAAGCTATAGGCTTCCGCTGCAGTAGAGTTTATCAACAGGTGGTCTATGATGACTGACAGGCAGAATGTCCTGTAGAATTTATGGAGCATTGTCAGGTCTTATATACAGTTGGCCCAAGAAGTGGAGATCCGTTATCAGTGTTGTTATACAGTGTTTATCCCAGTCCCCTCACATCCCACTGATCTCGTTTTCTGTGGGGCTCTTTCAGCCAGATAAGAGCCACGATCAAAAGGGAGATAGACTGTGAGCCCTCCACACTTGCCAGGAAATCTTTACTAACCACTTGATCATGGTTCGCATTAGCATCATAGGGGTCCACAGACCAACTGTCATTATTAATCATAAACACGATCCATCATCGAACCTCTTGATTTGTTATTAATTTGAGACATGGACTGATCTGCAACTGTTCGAAGCTCAACGAACTGCAAAAAGATCAGGCAAGAGAGACTGCAGTGCAGAGAGTGCATACTGGGCATTTTCATAGTTGTGCCAAGAACCAGATATCTTTACTGAAAGGCGAGATGGGTATGTAACTCTATATTGAATCCCTGCAGCAATCAATTTTGTAACAATAGGATGATATTCTGCACATCTCTGTCTGACAGTAATCAGTAGATCCTGCGTGAAACAAAGTTGTCGACCTTCCCACAGCACCTGTTGTGATTCCCTGACCTGCTTCAGGACATGCCATTTATCTTGGTAGTTCAAGAATTTAATTATAAGTGGCTGAGGCGGCTTCCCTACATCAGGCTTAGGGCGTAAGGAGCGATGTGCCCGCTCGATAACATATGTGGAATTGTTTGGGGATGGGCCAGCAACTTTAACAAGTAGTTTCTGGATAAATGTAATGGGCATTGCACCCTCAACCTCTTCTAGCAGGCCCATTAAAATAATATTGTTTCATCTGTTTCTGCCCTCTAAGTCCTCCAATTTAGCCTCCATTTTCTGTTGCTTGGATTTAATATTCACTATATCACTTTCAGTAGTTACTGCCTGTTTCTCCATTGAAATTATGCGAGTCAGGTTGTCTAAAGTTGCTCTTTTTTGTTTCTGCCAAGTCGTTTCTGATTGATTTTAACTCCACAGCAAGTTCTTGCATAGCGGTTTTCAAAGGTTGTAATTCCTCAATAAAATGTTTTTCCATTAATGGGGCATTAGGCTGCACATTTGGAGAGCCACTAGTAGCTTTCTGTGAGGCCCCTGACAGAGATTTCGATCTCTTCGATCCCTTCTCTGGTGTGGATGGAGGCGTATGAGATGGGGGGTGCCTGTCTCATCTCGACTTCCATTGTGGCCTAGGCCGGAGTGCTTCTGAGTTAAAATACCCCAGTACTTCGGTTATGCGTCTATTTTCTTCACAGGTAGCGGTAGATTAACAGATCGGATCTTCGTATACCGTTTCACTGCAGTTGCTTGATTAGAAGGTTTAAGAAATTTAAAGTAAAACGGCGATCTGGAGAGGAGGCGATCAAGCAAGCTGCTTCCACTACAGCGTCATCACGTGACTCCCCAACTCTCATACATTTCTTTGACTGGGTAACCACAGTGGTGGACCAGGGGGGAGCAATTGATGTCGCCTACCTTGACTTCAGTAAAGCTATCGATACTGTTACACATAGAAGATTGATTAATATCAATAAGCTGGGTAGGCTTGGGGTGGGACAGAATTTGGTCAACTGGGTGGCAAATTGGTTGCCAGGCAGAAAACAGAGAGTGGTGGTAAATGGTATACAGTCAGAAGAGATGCAAGTCACAAGTGGGGTACCTCAGGAATCAGTCCTGGGGCCAGTCCTCTTCAATATCTTCATCAGTGACATTGCAGATGGACTGGAGGGTAAGGTTTGTCTGTTTGCAGATGACACCAAGATCTACAAAGGAGTAGATGATCAAGATGGGGTGGGCAGAATCAAAAAAGACCTAGATAAACTGGCAAAATGGTCAGAAGAGTGGCAACTGTCCATGGAACAGCAAATATCCAGGTGAGATGATTTCTTATTATTATTCATCGTCACAACATTCATATTTAAAAATTGATTTTTACTTAATATCAGAAACAATCCTTTATTTGATTAAGGAAGTAAAATATATGGGGATCTTGATTACGGATCATTCACCTTGATTATTAGATCTAAAGAGTACTATAGCACAGATAAGCTTTAGGCATTGGAAACTAAATTATTCATTTATACATGCACATATTCCTTGTATCTCTCAGGTATTACATCTGGAAATTCAGGAATTGTTTAAGAATAATCTGGAACCAGATATTTCAATTAACATAATATGGGACACATTTAAGGTATGGTTAAGAGGATGAGTAATTAATCTTTAGAATATTAAGAAAAAAAGGTGAATTAATAATTAATGAGCTGCAAAAAGAAATACAATCATTACAACATATACATACTCAAACTTTAAATGATAATGTATACAATAAACTGATTCAGAAGAAAGATCAGCTGAATAATATTTAATTAGAGCAGATTAGTAAACAAATAATGCAAACAAAATCAAACTACTTATATTTGTCTGATAAGCCTCAGAAGTTATTGGCATGACAAACAAGGAAACAGCAACAAAAAAATTATACATTAGGAATTAAAGATCAACAGGGCGGGCTAATTGAAGATCCAGAGGAGATCAATGGTTGCTTTCTTGATTATTATAAAAAATTGTATATGTCAGAAAGTTCTACTTATACAATGGATCAAATCAATCAATATTTACAGAAATTACCTCCATTACATATACCGATTAAATTTCAAAATCAATTATTGGCAGATATCTCGTGTGGAGAAATTGAAGCGGCTATAGAACAGTTACCTGCAAATGAATCTCCTGGCACTGATGGGCTAGTAATTGAAATGTACAAACAGTATAAAGACTTGTTAATTCCAATGATGCTTATACTATTCAATTCATTTAATCAATCTAAATAAATACCTAATTCCTTTTGTGAAGCAATCATTCATGTCTTTTTAAAAAAGATAAGGACCTGCTGAGCTGCTCCTTGTGCCGCCCCATCTCCTTATTGAATGTAGATCATAAAATATTCACAAAAATTATAGCAAAATGATTAAAAACTATTATGCCAAGGATTATAAATACTGATCAAAATGGATTCATAAAGGGTAGAACAATTAGAGAGAATATTAGGCAATCCATTAATATATTGTCTTTAGTTAAGGATGAAGAGGCAATTTTCCTGGCACTTAATGCAGAAAAAGCATTTGATAATGTGGAGTAGAAATACATGTTTAAAGTGATAAAGGAGATGGGGCGGGGGAGCAGCTCAGTGAGTGGCTCCAATTAATATGCAAAAATGCAGTGGCTGTGGTTAAAACCAATAATAATTACTTACAAATGTTTAAGCTTTTTCTGGGCATGCGACAAGGTTGCCCACTCTCTCCAATATTATTTACAATGGTAATAGAAACATTAGCAGATAGAATAAGGGCAAACTCAGCTATTCAAGGAATTAGGATAAATGATATTACCTATAAACTAAGTATGTATGCGGATGACATACTACTGTATATTATGTCACCGGAAACTTCTATTCCAGAAATGATAGAAACATCTAAACAGTATGGCTTATTATCTGGATATAAGAAAAATTGGAATAAAACGGTAATGGTGTGATTAGTTTCAAGTAATGAAGGGATATATCTGGAGATTAATCAAATACAAAGGGATATAGAGATTAAATATTCAGGTATTAGAATTATGTATAATCATAAACAAACAATTGCAATTAATTATGAATATTTAATACTGCAAATATCAGAGGAATTAAAACATTTGAAATGTCTTCCTTTAACATTGATTGGTCAGATAAATATAATAAAAATTAAGATCTTGCCTAGACTTAGTTTTCTTTTTCAGTCTTTACCTTTAATGCCACCACAAACATATTTTCATCAATTAAAGAAAACAATAATACAATTTATATGGAATAATAAGCCTTCTAGGATTGCTTATTCTTAATTGATACAAGATAAGGCTAGTGGAGGATTAGCCTTTCCAGATATGTACAAATATTTTTTGGCAGCACAAATAGTCCTGGTATGAGAATGGATACATGAGAGTAAAACTTTCTCTAAATCAATAATATTTGAGCTTAAAACACATCCATATATGGATATGATGCAATTATTATAGTCAAAATACAATAAAAAAGGGAAAAATAGAGAATTAAGTCAGGTCACTCAAACTACAATAATGGCATGGAATAAAGCTCACAATTTATTGATAGAAAAGAATATAATTTCCCCATATACACCTATAAAGCTGAACTATAATTTAGAACCCTCGGTTACAGATCACATTTTTCAAAGTTGGTTCGAAAAAGGTATTAAGCAATTGAATCAGGTTATAGATAAGGATTAGATTAAACCATATACAATCCTTCAACAAGAATTCAATTTACCAAATAAGCATCATTTTCAATATTTGCAATTACGAAATTTTATACAGGCATCCTATAAAAAACAATATACAAAATGGATATAATCTTTATTGACTACTTTAATGGAAAGAAAAGAAAAAAAAATAATCACAACTATATAGAAAGCATTAGCAGAAACTTTTCAGAAAGAACAACAGAAAATAATTTAAAAATGTGAAACGGATTTTGGGATAAATATAACAGACTGTATATGGCAGAATGCAATAAAATCATATACTTACTTTGTAAAAGCTAGTAAGCTTCAACAGATCCAAATAAACACATTTTTTAGAACTTACTATACCCCATCTAGATTAAATCACTTTAGTGCAACTATTATGGAAAAATGCCCCAGATGTGCCATAACTACTGGCACATTGATTCATAGACTATGTGCATGTTCATGCCTCTCAAATTTCTAGCATAAAGTCATGGAAAATATAAAAACAAAAATTAAATAAAGATATAGCCAATATAGTTCAATTGGCATTGTTAATGATACCATCTGTTCCATTAGATGAAGAAGAGAGTATTTTCACGTCAATATCAACAATAATTGCAAAAAAATGCATATTACTCAAGTGGAAAGTTTGAAATCCTTCAAAAATTAAAACATGGCTTGATTTTATGATATAAATTATGAATTTGGAAAAGATTTACTATATTAAGGCTGGACAGGAACAACAATATGATAACATATGGGCCTCATTCAGGAACAACATAGGAATGAGCAATAATGACTGACTTAAAACTTAAAATCTGGAAAAACTATGTGGTTTGGGCTGCCTCCCTCTTTTTGACCCCCCTCCTCCACTCTTTTCTTCCCCTCAGTTATGATGATTAATTTATGCCCTGCTTATGATAAATACAATGATGAGTAAGATGGGCTTATGATCTGAACTGTTGGAAAAAAAAACAAGAGTGGCAACGGATTTTAATGCAAAGAAGTGCAAGATCATGCACATAGGGAAGAGAAACCCTGAAGCCACCTATAGGTTGGGAGGTTAACTGCTGGCAGTCACAAGGGAAGAAATACAGTTGGGCATCATCATCACAGATCACCTGAAATCATCCCAGCAGACCACTAAAGCAGTAGGTAAGGCTAGGGGGATGTTAGGGTGTACTAGTAGGGGTATCACAAGTCATAAGAGGGAGGTAATAATCCCTCTTTACAAGATACTGGTTAGGCCCCATCTGGAGTACTGTGTACAGTACTGGAGGCCACACCTTCACAAGGACATTAACCAAATTGAGGCAATCCAGAGGAAGGCAACCAAAATGGTGCAGGGACTGCATCAGAAAACATATGAGGACAGATTAACGGAGCTCAATATGTATACCCTAGAGCAAAGGAGGGAGAGAGGTGATATGATTGAAACATTCAAACACCTTAAGGGCATTAACAAGGTGAAAGAGTCTAACATGTTTCAATATAAGAAAAATAGCAGGATGAGAGGACACAGCATGAGATTAGAGGGAGGCTGATTAAAGGGTAATGTAAGGAAGTTCTTTTTCACAGAAAGGAAGGTGGATGCATGAAATGGCCAACCTTAGGAAGTTGTGGATATGAATACAGTGCAGGTCTTCAAACAGGCATGGGATAGGCAAAAGGCAGCAATACAGATAAGTATGAATAGATAGGCCATTGACAGAGCAAAGGCTGATGGCACATGCATAAGGTAGAAAAAGAAATGGGCAGACTGGATGGGCTTTGTGGTCCTTATCTGCCGTCAACTTCTATGATTCTATGTTTTTATATTCTTTTCCTCAGTGAAACATGGTTCTCCCCTAAGTTTCCTGACTCGGCAGCCTCCCTCCCAGGCTACGTATTCTTCAGGCAAAACTGTGTCAGAAAAAAGGGAAGGGGATGTGCCCTTTATGTAACTGAAACCTTAAAAGCCAAAATCATCCTGGTTAACTCCCCTGCTGGCTACTCACAAGCCCTAGCCATCAGAATAACCCTCAGACAACAAGGGAAATCTCTTCCTATAATGTCTGTTTATATCCCACCACGTAACCAAGTGGCTGATTTTCAGATGGTTACTGACTATCTGGATAACATCTCTCATCTCACGGAGACAGTGGTCCTGGGTGACTAACGTCAGCTGACTTGCTCCGAAGCTGACCCTTATAAAGATGCTATCATGGCTATCGACCTCACTCAGATGGTATTGATCCCCACCAGAATAAATAATAGAACAGGCAGTAGCTCCCTCCTATACCTAATCCTCACCACACACCCCAGTAGAATCTCTAACACTGCTGTTCTTTCCGACTCACTGAGTGATCACTTACCTGTTATATGTCAGTGGTCAAACAGTGCTCCCAAACCACAGGCAAAAGATTCCTACCAGCGTGTCCTAAAAAAAGGGATGATTAAATAATTTCAAGCCTTCCTTGCCCAAACTGACTGGTCTCCCTTGATACAGCTGACAGCATGGATCGAGCACTAAATTACTTCGTTACACAATTTAATGTGGTCTGTGACAAATTTGCCCTGATCGGATTAGAAAACTAAAAGGCTCTGCGAGCCTGTGGGTCACTCCATCCCTAATCAGTTTGTTGAAAGACAGAGACAATTTTTGGCACTATGCACTGGTATCTGGCTGGTAAGCTGATAAGCAGCACATAGCCTATGTACCCAGGAATTTAGCAGAGCCAAACAGGAGTATTATAAGAATGAAGTCACCAACTGCTGGGGTAATAGCCACAATTTTCTGGAAAATATCAAAGGTCTGACCGGAAAGTCCAATAAATCATCCACCTCACTGATTGAAGTCAATGGTTCTACCATACAAGACCATAAATAAATTGCTGACACTGTTAATGTCGCTTGCACAGATCACAGTTCCATAATCCCCCCTGATTTTTTTACTGCCTCTCTGATGCAAGCCAATGTAGCTACACTGACTCACCCCAACAAGACCCCTCCATTCTACTTTAAGACAGTCATACTAGCACAGTCCAAAAAATACCTATACTGCCTATACTGGCAGGATGGTCTGCATCTGTCCAGGAAGGGAACAAGTCTTTTGAGCAATCGGTTTAAATGCTTCATTGGCAAGGGGAGGCACTGACAAGCAGCAGGAAAATCCCAGCCTCTCCCTACAAAACAGGGTACTAAATGAGAAAAAGACTGAGGTAGAACGGTCAGTGGGGGATGCTGCAAAAGAAGGTAAAGCCATCAGAAAATGGAGAGCAATGAGTACTAATGCCCGTAGTCTGGGTAATAAGCTTCCTGAATTAGTGGCCTTGATGGAGGAGGAACATCTGGATATCGTGGCAGTCACAGAAACATGGTATACACAAAACCATGACTGGGACATAAACATACCAGGATACACTGTCTACAGGAGGGACAGGGAGGGTAAAAGAGGAGGAGGAGTAGATCTTTACATAAGGGAAGGAATAAAAGCAACAGAACAAAAGGGTAAACAAGGAGGAGAAGAAGCACTGTGGGTAAATTTGGAGACAGGCAATGGCACCACAATATGCACAGGGGTTGTATACAGACCCCCTTCTCAGGGGGAAGAAATGGACAGGAAAATGATAGAAAGTATACTTAGAATGGCAGAAAAAGGGGAGATATTGCTGATGGGTGATCTGAATATGCCAGATGTTAACTGGAGTGCAGTTGCAGCTGCCACTTCGAAGAGTGCAGTTATTCTAGATGCCCTAAAGGGAGCATGCCTTAGACAACTAGTACTGGAGCCCACTCGAGAGGGAGCAATATTAGACTTGATTCTCTCAAATGGAGATGGAGAGGGATCACAGATGTAGAAGTGGGTAGCCATCTGGGGAACTAGTGACCATCGAACAGTATGGTTCACAATAAACACAGCAATAGAGTCAAGCCATACAAAGACAAAAGTACTGGACTTTAGGAGGGCTGACTTTGCCAAAATGGGTGAGTGCCTAAGGAATGCACTAGCAAATGGGCAGAAAGGAGGGGTGGAAGAACAATGGGGAATAATAAAAACTGCCATCACAAAGGTAACGGGCCTTTGTGTGAAGCAAATAAACAAAACAAGACGATGTAAGAAACCACTATGATTCTCCAAGGAAGTGTCAGTGAAGGTTCAAGAGAAAAAGAAAGCATTCAGGAAGTACAGGAAATCGTAGAAGGAGCAGGACAGAGAACTGTATCAGTTAAAGCAAAAGGAGGCTGGGAAGGCAGTCAGAACAGCAAAGGCCCAAACAGAGGAAAAGATAGCCAACTCAGTTAGGAAGAGGGATAAAGCCTTTTATAGGTACATCAGGGAGCAAAGGAAGACCAAGGGAGGGATAGTGAGGCTTAATAAAGGGAGGGAGGGTGGGCAGAGGAGACTGTGAAAAGGCAGAAATACTAAACAAATATTTTTGCTCAGTATTTACAAATGAAGAGGAGGTACATAAAACAAACAGTAGTAACACTCTGGATACAGAAGTTGATACCAGCCATTTACAGATGAAAGGGTTCTGAAGAACTCTTAAAACTGAAGGTGGACAAAGCAATGGGCCTGATGGGATTCATCCCAGAATTCTAAAAGAGCTAAGGGTAGAACTAGTGACACCACTGACTACCCTTTTAACTAATCATGGGAGGATGGGGTGGTACCGAGGACTGGAGGAGGGCAGATGTGATTCCCTTCACAAAAGTGGGAGCAAGGCAGAAGCAGGAAAATACAGACCTGTTAGTTTAACCTCAGTGATAGGAAAATGATGGAATCACTTCTGAAGGAAAGAATTGTCGAGTATGTAGAGGCCAGAGGGCACAGGACCCTAGGCAGCATGGATTCACAGCGGAAGGTCATGCCAGACAAATCTGATAGATTTCTTTGACTGGGTGACAAAAGTAGTAGATCAGGGAGGGGCTGTGGACATGGCCTACCTAGACTTTAGCAAGGCATTTGACACAGTCCCATACAAAGATTATATACAAGTTAGCCAGCCTGGGAGTGGGTCCCAAGATGACAGCCTGGGTAAGAATTGGCTGGAGAATAGGACACAGAGGTAATAGTAAATGGAGTCCACTCAGAAGAAAGGAGGGTTACTAGTGGGGTACCTGAGGGTTCAGTATTAGGACGGTCCTCTTCAATGTCTTTATAAGTGACATTGCAGAAGGACTGGAAGGAAAGATGTGTTCTTTGCAGATGACACTAAGATCTGCAACAGAGTTGATGCACAGGGTGGGGTGGAAAGGATGAGAAGAGACTTGGCAAGGTTAGAGGAATGGTCAAATATATGGCAGCTTAGATTCAATGCTAAGAAGTGCAAGGTAATGCACCTGGGAAACAAAAACCCAGGGGAAGAGTACACAATGGGGGGTGAGATACTAACAACAACAAAAATGGAAAGGGACCTGGGGGTAGTCATATCAGATGACCTAAAGGTGGGCAAGCAATGTGAGAGGGCAGCAAGGAGGGCTGGGGGGTTACTGGGATGCATAAGGAGAGGCATCACCAGTAGAAAACAGGAAGTTATTATCCCTCTGTACAGACAGCTGGTGAGACCCCATCTGGAGTACTGTGTGCAGTTCTGGAGACCCAATCTCCAAAGACATAGACAGGATGGAAGCTGTCAGAGGAGGGCAACTAAATGGTGCAGGGTCTGCACGGAAGACATATGAAGAGAGACTTAAGGAACTTAATATGTATAGCCTCGGGAAAGGAGGAGAGGAGACATGATAGAAACTTTCAAGTACCTCAAGCGAATCAACAAAGTCCACGGGTAGCATCTTTCAAAAAAGAGGTGTGCAAGAACAAGAGGCACAATTTGAAGATGGGGCGGCTCAGAGGTAATTTAAGGAAGTATTTTTCACAGAGAGGGTTGTGGATGCATGGAATGGCCTTCTGGAGGAGGTTGTGGAGTCAAAATCAGTGGTGGAATTCAAGCATGCATGGGACAGTCATAAGGCAATTCTGGGGGGTGGGGGTAAGAAGAAGTAGGCTGCTGGTTAACTAGGATCTGCAGCTTATCCAGTAGGTAGGGAAATGGGCAGACTGGGTGGGCCAAGCGGTCCTTATCTGCCGTCAAGTTCTATGTTTCTATACCTACAAAAGGTGCTTGGTAAAACCAGATTTAGTAGTGACTCAATGGACCTAAATCTTCTGAATCTGTCACTCAATGCCACTCTAAAACCTTTCTCTAAACTTCTGAACCTATCTCTCTCCCTCAGAAAATTACCTCAATAATAGAAATCCACCATTGTCACACCCATACATAAAAGCGTGACAGGGCTCACCACTCCAACCATTGCCCCCTATCAACCCTTCCATCTCTTTCTAAGGCCCTCGAGTGCATTGTCTCTGACCAGTTGATGGAGTACCTAGACAAATATAACATTCAATGCCCACAACAGCATGGCTTCAGAAAAGCCCATAGTATGACAACCGCCTTCCTTGAGTTTACTGATCACATCCACAAGGCCCTGAACCACTCTAACATACTTGGTGCAGTCTTCATTGACCTTACAAAGGCTTTCAATACTCTCTACCACCAACTCCTTCTTCAGTCCTTCCCTGCCCTGGGACTCTCTAATGAGGTTACTTGCTGGTTCAGTAGCTACCTTCATGGTAGAACACAGCAGGTGAAAATTCATTATACCCTCTCTAGTAGTCTCCCAATCAGATCAGGAGTCCCAGAAGGGTTGATCCTTGGCCCCCTCTTATTTAGACTCTTCATCAACAACTTCCAGAATGCCTGTAACAATAACATGATACTCCACGCTGATGATGCTGTTCTCTTTTCAAGCCATAAAGACCCCCTTTCTCTCTATCTGGTGAACTGAAAGTCAGTTTCACTCTGGTCAAGAACTGATTTGGTCAGCATAAGCTAGATATGAACTATAAAAAGGCTAAGGTAATGCTCTTCTCAAGCTTTGAAAACAAACACAGATCTGCTAAGCTTCCCCTTATAAACAACATGAACCAAACTCTGGAGCAAGTTTCTGATTTCAAATACCTTGGGATCACGCATGATAGCTCTCTATCATACAGCCTTCATGTTAAACAAATCTCGAAGATTGTCAGCTCTAGGCTAGGCTTCCTATATGGACATCACCACTGTATGACCCTTGAGGCTCTGAGATTAGCCATAACTAGCTCCATCCTGTCTACCATAGAGTATGGGTTAGTGGTCTATGGCTCTGCTGCTGACTTTACCTTGATGTATCTCAACTGTGCTGAATATGGCCTGTAAGCTTATAACTGGTGCAGAAAGACTAATGCACACTTGCGACCTCCACAAGCTGTCCAGCTGGCTCTACCTTAAAGGCAGATCACCTACCCGTCCTGCCAACTTGCAAAAAAAAATTGTTTTGGTCTCACTCCCACTGCAACTTGGCACTTATTAATGCCAACACAATACCCTCGCACTATATGCAGTACCACCAAGCAATCCTACATTGTCCCTTTTTGTCAGACCTCACAGGCACAATGGACCTTCAGCTATAGAGCTCCCACCTCGTTAAATGGCCTCCCACCTGAGGTAGCTGCTGAGCCAAAGCTTAACCTGCACAAATCTAAATTCTGGCAATATCTCACCACTCTTAGCTGCTGTGACTACCACCTAAGTAGTGCCTGTGCCACCCTCTAAACCCCTTACCACACCCCCTTACTCCCCCTCCCTCTCACCTAGTCTCGCTACCCAATATTGTTACAGAGGACAATGACTGTCAGTCTCCCCCCATCCCTTTTTCTCCCTCCCCTGCAACCTACCCCACCGACTCCTTTCTATCAGCACTTGGTATGTCTCTACTTACAACCTGACAACATCACTGATGTGATGGCTCCTGTTTGTAGCTATAATTTGTTTCTGTCTTAATCATAATTTGTCATATGTACCACTTGCATTTGTTGACTGTTTGTTTTGGTTTTACTTTTCTGTATAGATATATATATATATATAGATATATATATGTATATATGTAGTGCTGGATGTGTAACCTTTGTAAAAGACCTTGTTCAAAGGTATTGTAATTCCTAGAGCTTTATAAATAATTAAATAAATAAATAAATAATGTCAAAATAAAAGCCTCTGACAAAAGCCCTGAGAGCTCTTTCTGGCTGGGGAAATCTCTGCTCTCCTGATTTCCTTAATGTGTTGTCATGATTTCTGAAAAGATTTAAAAATGTGTCGCTCTGGCCTAGCATCTGCTGCACATTCTTGAGGATAAATCAGAACTGGTGCTGCTGATGTGGCTACTGCTGAACTTTAGAAAGAATGTGTAACTTTTGTTACATTACAGTAAGTGATTTTTGTGTCTTTCAATGTAAAGAGGTCCATAATCTCTAACGGGTCTTTGACCATAGACCCCACTCATATTGCTGCAGTTTTCAACGATGCCTTCTCCAACCTTAGCCATGTTCTTCCCCCAAATTTCTACGATCCTCCAGCTCCTAGAGCACCTTCTCCCCCCCGGTACTCCCCCCTTTTATCTGCACTGTATCACTCCTAAGTCAGCAGAACCATACCTTAATACTGCCCTTAGCCACGCCTCCTCCAGCTCCGACTCCCTTGATTTCAGAATTCTTCGGCTCACCCTTAAGGAAGTCCTTATTTCTCTCACCACATTTTAAACCTCTCCCTCTGCCTAGGTAAATTCCCAGCCAAGTGGAAATCTGCATCTATCACACCCATATTTAAAGGTGGGGACCACTCCTCTGCTAACAATTACCGCCCTATCTCCATACTCCCCCCCCTCTCCAAGGCCTTAGAGAGGATTGTTTCTGATCAGCTCACTGAACACCTCAATAAAGATAACCTTCTCTGCAAACAACAACATGGTTTCCACAAAGGGCACAGCATGACTACTGCCCTGCTTGAACTTACTTCACACATCCATACTGCGCTTGATAAAGGCCACATCACAGGTGCGATCTTCATAGACTTCACAAAGGCTTTTGATACCATCCACCATTCTCTTCTCCAAACCTCCTTGATCAATCTGGGTCTCTCTCAGGAAGCCGTGGGATGGTTCTCTGACTACCTCTCGAACTGGACCCTACAGGTCAAAATTGGTAATGCCCTATCCACCAAATCTCCTGCCCTCTCAGGTGTCCCACAAGGGTCCATTCTGGGCCCTCTTTTATTTAGCCTCTTCCTAAACTCCCTCCCCAAATCCTGCCCCTCCAACCTATTACTATATGCAGATTATGCTGTCATCTTCTCCTCCAGCATAGACCCCCTTCAACTTCACCAGTCCCTCCAGTCCTTCTTCAACTCAGTGAAAGCTGGTTCCCCTCACAGTGCCTTATTATGCTATTCGCACATCTGCAGAGCTCTAGGATGGGGCTTTTCCCTCAAATACGAATAGCAACCCAGACTCCCTTGGAACTAGTTGATTCTTTTAAATACCTGGGCATCACCTTGAACACTGGCCTTACCTATCATGAGCATTTTCACCAACTATCTAAGGCCCTAAATATTAGGCTAAGGCTTTTGCATCGCTTCAAACATTGCCTTACCCCTGATGCGCTTAGGCTTGCTGTCTCCTCCTCGGTACTCTCTCTGCTCGACTATGGCTTATTGATTTTTGGAGGAGCAAGCACCTCAGCCCTTGGTAGACTTCAACTTGCCCTAAACAAGGCCCGTCTTCTCTTGGGGTGTGATAGACTCACCCATAGCTGTTCACTATATAAGGACACCAACTGGCTTAACCTTGACAACAGAATCAGATTCCACATCTGCATTCTGGCAAAAAAAATCACCTTAGGCCTCTCCCCCTTGGTCCTCGCCCCTTTTATCATCCCGGACTCCAAAGTTAAACACACCCGTATCTCAGACTTCCATCTCTTCTCTATTCCTTCCTGTCATACTGCTCAATTCCAAGATCCTTTGGCTATACAGCCCCCTTGTGGATGAACAACCTACCCTCCTTCTTGGTTTATGAACAAAGAATTGGTCAATTTAAAACTCACCTTAGGGCCCACCTCCTGTCCACAAGCGACTGCGATTGTACCTGAACCTGGCCCCTTCCTTCCCTTTACCACTGACAACGGCCTCCGACCCACATCCTACTCATTGTTCGTAATTCTAGTCTTTGGGTTGTTATGCATCCTGTTTAACTGTCTTAAACTGCTCTAGGACCTGTATGTTAGCCTGACTGTTCCTTGTAACAAACTGAATTTTTACTCTGTAACAATCATTGTAGTGTTTGTCTGTACCTAATCTATGTGACATGGAAGCTTTGTAAAGGAGTCTTTGATGCAAAGGTATTCTTTCCGAAATCTGAAATTAAATAAATAAATAAATAATCCAAGACTAGCATAGTGTAATGGTGATATGCACATACCTGGGTATATACTGTTGCACATGGATTGAGCCATATTATACACTTACTAGGGTATGTAGTGAGGCACGAGGCAAAGACAAGTGTGTTAACATAACAAAGGTGAGTGTTTATCAGGTGGATCATACAAAAGAGACACAAAATGTGTAGAACAACTGCACTCAGAACTGTACATAATGCTAGAGCAAAGGCATGCAGCATCATGGGTACACACTAAGGCACAGTGCAGAGCCAAGTGTGCTCATGTAACCTAGATGATAGTATATCAAGGGCCAATCACACAAAGTGAGACAAGGTCTGCAAAACAGTTGCAGCCACATTTGTGCATGGTGATGGAACCATGGTATGTGCTTTCCTTCATATGCACTGAGGCATGATGCAGAGCCAAGTATGTTCAAGTACACTAGGTGAGCATATAGCAGCGGCTGATCACAGAAAAGTGACACCATTTGCAGAATAACTGCAGCACCAATTGTACCTTGTGATGCAGCCATGGTATGCACTTACCAAGGTATGCAGTGAGGCATGAGGAAGAGACAAGTGTCTTTATGTAACAAGTGCACGTATGCCAGAGTCCAATCACATAAAGTGATAGAAGATTCTTCAGAATAACTACACTCACAAATGTACATAGTGTTCAAGCAAAGGTAAGCAGTTCTCTGGGTAGACACAGAGGCACAAAGCCAAGGCAAGTGTTCATTAACACAGGTTAGCATATATCAGAGGCCAATCATACAAAGTGAGACTCAAGTTTGTAGAATAAGTGCAGTTTCATTTGTACATACTGCACAAGCCATGGTATGGGTTTGCCTGGGTATGCGCTGAAGCATGAGACAAGAGTCAGTTGTGTTCCTGTAACCAAGGTGGGCATGTACCAGAGTCCTGTCACTCACGTGACATAAAGTTTATAGAATAACTGCACTCTCAGTTGTGCATTGTGAAACAGCCATGGTATGCTCTTTCCAGGGCATGCAGTGATGCACAAGCAGCTCATTTCCAGATGTGCCCTGGGGGAAGGGTATGGAGTATAGTACACTAGGAAAAAAAATAAATAATAATTAACAGCATTACAAAATAATAGTCATATACAGCAATAAAGTACATCAAAGGAGCATAATGATAAATGTTGCAAATATATATATTTACAGAAATTATGTCTGAGAGATCCTTAGTGGCAGTAGTTTACTGGTGGAACTGCATTTTGTGTAACATCCCTATCTTTGTTGCTCTGATGACATCATCCTCCAGCAGGTTTGATGGAGAAATTGAGGAGAACACAATGATAATCTCTGGGGGCTGTATGTTTTTTTATTTGCAAATCAGTTTTGGACAGAAATAGAACTGCTGTTGACCGGAGTAGGTACACAGCACTTATACATAAGGAGTTAGAAAAATATTGCTGTGAAAAGATGTGAGACTTCCCCTCGACTCGTTTCTAGTTACTTAATTTTTAATCAGGCAGAGGGGATCCCTCTTTTACTTTTCAGTATCTGCAGTACAACATGCAAGATTGTATTATGCACCAGAGCCACAGCATAGGGGAAAGAACTGTGATGCACATGCCAACCATAATTAGAGAAGTCATCAGCAGCCTTATAGCATGGTGACTCTGGAATGTTCGAATGCAGGAACCAGCCAGCATCAAAGGAATATTTAATTGGAGCAGGAGTGATTGCTTACATTGTAAACCATGGAGTGCCATTACTGATGTTGTCCACCAAATGGAAACATTACTTCTTATGTGATTTGGCTACAGTGATCTTTCAGTCACTGCTGCCTCACAGTGCATTATTATGGATGTTTGCATGATTTTAGGATCCTGCTTTGAAATCTGGACATTTATAATTGCAGGACATTTCAACATATTTAGGATCCTAATATAAGGGATTCCACAAGATACAGGATACACAGATACATATCAGGAAAGGTCAATGAACAGGACAGTAAAATGACAAAAGTAGCAGCAATGAGTACAAAAAGAACCCATAGTAAAATGTTGATAAATCAGTGTCCCAAAAAGTCATATTCAATTAGAAAACCCATAAACATAGCCATGCTCAAAACAGAATAGAAAAGATATGCAGATGTATCACTATTATAAATGTCCAGATCAAAAAGTATGATCCTAAATTTATATCGATGTCCATAATCATAGCCTGCATGTCCTTAATGCATGCAAATATCCAGCAACTATAACAAATGACCCAAACGTACAGTAGGATGCAAAATATGTGCAAATGTCCATGATAACAGGTAAATAATCTCAATGGGGCACTATGTACTAAGCGGGCAGGGGTACCCAGAAAAGTCACGTACCGCGCCTGTAACCCTACAATCTGTGGAGAGGTGCACCCATGCTGGCATTCACCAATGCTGGCCACCTGTCCACAGCTCCCCCCCCAGCATGCAGGACTCTGCAGGGTGGCCATGGGGAGGAGTTATTGTCCTGGATGGGCATCCAATGGGATGCCCCCTGGGACCCTTAGTGGATCCCATGTGCAGGGTAGCACAGTGTGTCCTGTTCCAATCACCCGGTGACCAACGGCCTGTGTACATGTAATTATTCTGCAGTTCAGTGATCAGTTCTGCGAACATTTTTCTTTGTAGTTTAATAAAATAATCCACAATTTAAACATTTATTCCATTGTTCTAAGTCAGAATTTTAGTAAAAGTTGCTTATTTGTTTTCTGCAGTTCCGCGGAAGCAAAAATCTCACTTTCGCGCAAATTCCGTCCTCAGGTTTTTTTCATACACCTCTACCCAGCATATGAAGAGAGGTCAAAAAATAAACCATTGAACATGTTGGCTATGGTTTGGGGATTATTACAGTTGATATCATATATAAATGTGTCATAGCAGGGGAGAGTAGCAAATTGTCCCATGGCCAGTTTCACACATGTCCAGAAATGCTTGGGTTACCAATAAAGGAGTCTGGGAACATCCTGCAGTAAACATTCTTATTTTGAGGAATAGATTTTTTTTTTGCATTCGTTTCTGAAGGTACAATATTTTACCCAGTCAGAGACAAGCTTAGTAGTCTTATATAAAAAACAGGATTTATCCCTTGCCTTAATCAGGGTGAGGAGTGGTTGGTCTAGCCAATTTGGTAACAGGGCCCCAGACTGTCCTAGTAGTGGAGAGGACAGGTTTGTTCTGTAATTTGGAGAAAATCTGGTTAAAGTGAGAGACAGCCAGATTAACAGCATGGTGCTCCAGAGACTGACCAGGCACTGCCCTCAACATCTTGTTTTAACAGTGAATTAAAGTGAGAGAGATTTCAAAAGTGAAGAAGTCTCGAGGATGCCTTTGAGAATTTACATCTCCAAACACAGAACAGTGGTGAATGGTCACTGATTACATCTGGGAGCACTCCAGAACAGACAATCTAGTGAACATAGGTGTTATGATTCAATCAATTAAAGAGGCTTTGCTCCCATTAAGCGAGATTCTAATGGGGTCAGAGACAATTTGGGTATGATGAAACGTACTAAGACAGAGGTCACTATAGAAACATAGAAACATAGAACTTGACAGCAGATAAGGACAGCAAGGCACATCCAGTCTGCCCATTTTTTCTACCTTATGAATGTGCCATAGGCCTGTACTCTGTCAATGGCCTATCTGTTCATAACCATCTGTATTGCTCCCTTCTGCCTATCCCATGCCTGTTTGAAGACCTGCACTGTATTCATATCCATCACTTCCTGAGGTAGGCCATTCCATGCACCCACCACCGTTTCTGTCAAAAAGAACTTCCTTACATTACCCTTTAATCAGCATCCCTCTAATCTCATGCTGTGTCCTCTTGTCCTGCTATTTTTCTTGAATTGAAACATGACAGACTCTTTCTCCTTGTTAATGCCCTTAAGGTGTTTGAATGTTTCAGACCCACTAGCCAACAGCAATCACCAAATGGTGTAGTTTAATATCACGATGTGCGGGGAGCCAGAGAAATCAGTTTCTTGGGTGGTAAACTTCAGTGGGTGGACTATGGGAGGATGCAGGAAGTACTGAAAGGGTAACTGGGGAGCATAAAGCAGGAGATGGATGCAGAGCAGAAATGGGATATTATTAAATGAGGGATTGCAGAGGCAACAGAAGCCTGCACCAAGACACAGAGTAAGAAGAGCAGAGCAAGAAAACCATGCTGGTTGAACAGTGAGGTAGTGGAGATGGTGAGAGCAAAATGAGAGGTGCACCAGAGGTATAGGAGGACGGAGAAGGAAGTGGACAGGAAGGAGTATGCAAGATGGTCCAGGGAGGTGACCAGAAAAGAAAGAGAAGCCAAGGACCAGAGGGAGCTGAGATTAGCACAGGGAATTAACGGGGGGGGGGGTGATTTTTTCAGATACATAAGGGAGAAAAGGAAGTGCAAGGAGACAAAGACAATAGTGAGGATAAAACGGGGTGGAGAGTGGACAGAAAAGGGGGAGGAGCAGGCAGAAGCACTGAATGAATACTTTTGCTCAGTGTTCATGGAAGAGAAGGGGACCGCTACCACCATGGGCTGGGAGGGTGGGGATGGGGAAGAGGAGGTGACAGATGGAAGAGTTCAGGCAAGTACAGTCTTAGAGGGACTGATGGATCTGAAGGTACAGAAGGCAGCAGGGCCAGATGGTATCCACCCCAGGGTGCTGAGGGAAATGGTGGAGGTGTTGGTGGAGCCACTGGTGGATCTGTACAGCACCTCACTGGAGTCGGGATGCATGCCACTGGACTGGAGGATGGCACATGTAGTACCATTACACAAGAGCGGACCAAGGGATAAATCGGGTAATTATCATCTGGTAAGTCTCACCTCTACAGTGTGCAAACTCATGGAAATGATAGTAAAGGAAATACTAGTGTCATACGTGGAGGACAATGGCCTCCAGGATGTGAGGCATCATGGGTTCATTTCAGAGAAGTCTTGTCAAACCAACCTGATGCAATATTATGACTGGGTGACAGGTTAGCTAGATAAGGGTTATGCGATGGATGTTCTTTACTTGGACTTCAGCAAGGTCTTTGATTCTGTGCCTCATGGGTGACTTGGGGGGAAGCTAACTGGTGTAGGGGTAGGGGCAAAAATGATGAACTGAATTACAAGCTGGCTGAGTGGGAGGCTAAAATGAGTGATGGTGAGAGGGGAGATCTCAACTCTAAGGCCAGAGACGAGTGGGGTGCCACAGGGCTCTCTGTTGGGGCCAGTCTTATTTGGGCTCATCATACCAGACATTGCACACGGGGTGGTGAGCAAGCTAAGTCTGTTTGCTGACCACACCAAAACGAGAGCAGTGGTGGATGGAGTGGAGGGATGGAAGCAGCTGCAGGGGGACCTAAGCAAGCTACAGGAGTGGTCAGAGACGTGACAGCTGGGGTGCAATGCAAAGAAGTGGAAGGTCATGCACTTTGGGGTGAAGAACCCAAGGAGAGAATACTGGCTGGGGGGGTTAAGCTGAGGATCTCTGAGGAGGAGAAGGATCCAGGGGTAATGGTAACAGGGACCATGAATAACACTGCCCAGTGCAGGAGAGCGGCTTCAAATGCAAACAAAATGCTGAGGTGCATAGTGAGGGTTTTTTCATCCAGGCGAAGAGTGATGATCTTGCCCCTCTACAGGTCACTGGTAAGACTGCACTTAGAGTATTGTGTGCAGTTTTGGAGGCCATACCTGAAGCATGATATCAGGCTACTGGAGGGGGGTGCAGAGGAGGGCAACAAAGATGATATGTGGAATGGAGGGGAGAGACATTATAAGAGTAGGCTGGGAGACCTGAAAATGTACATTCTGAAGGATAGAAGGGACAGAGTGGACATGATAGGAGACATTCAAGTATGTGAGGGGAATCAATAAGGATGGGGCAGACGGGGTCTTTAAGCTAAGGATGGGGAAGGACAGCAGGGGCACAGGCTAAGAATAGAGGGGGGGAGATTTAGGAGGGAAATGAGAAGACACTGTTTCACAGAGAGGGTGGTAGCAAAATGGAACGTACTACCAGAATGGATGCTATCGTGTAAATCTGTGAACAGCTTCTAAAGGGCAAGGGACAGGGAACAGGGGAGAGTGAGGGTGGGGGGTGGCAGTGGGATGACAAAGGGAAGGGGGTGGGGCAGCTGCAAACTAGGGGTGCTAGCTGCACACTCGAGCAGACTTAGATAGACTGGGTGGTCTGTTTCTGCTGGCACATACGTATGTTAATATGTTTGTATATCACCTCTCTCCCTCCTTTGCTCTAGGTTATACACATTGAGCTCTGTTAATCTGTCCTCATATGTTTTCTGATGCAGTCCCTGCACCATTTTGGTTGCCCTTCTCTGGACTGTCTCCATTGTTTAATGTCCTTGTGAAAACTGCTGCCTCCAGAACAGCATGCAGTACTCCAGATGGGGCATAACCAGTGTCTTGTAAGGAGGGATTATTACCTCCCTCTTACGACTTGTGATACCCCTACTAATACACCCCAACATCCCTCTAGCCTTAACTACTGCTTTAGTGGTCTTCTCGGATGATTTCGGGTCATATGTGATGATGATGCCCAAGTCTCTTTCTTCCCTTGTGACTGACAGCAACTCCCCTCCCAACCTATAGGTGGCTTCAAGTGTTTCTCTTCCTATGTGCATGATCTTGTACTTCTTTGCGTTAAACCCCAGTTGCCACTCTTCCGACAATTTTTCCAGTTTATCTAGATCTCTTCTCATTCTGCCCACCTTATTTGGATCATCTCTGTTGCAGATCTTGGTGTCAATTGCAAACTGACAAATCTTACCCTCCAGTCCATCTGCAATGTCACTGATGAAGATATTGAAGAGGACTGGCCCCAGGACTGATCCCTGAGGTACCCCATTTGTGACTTGCATCTCTTCTGACTGTATACTGTTTATCACCACTCTCTGTTTTCTGCCCGCCAACCAGTTTGCCACCCAGTTGACCAACTTCTGTTCCACCCCAAGCATACAAAGCTTATTAATCAATCTGCTATGTGGAACAGTATCAAAAGCTTTGCTGAAGTCAAGGTAGGTGACATCAACTGCACTCCCTTGGTCTACCACTACAGTTACACAGTCAAAGAAATCTATGAGATTACATTGACAGGACCTTCCTGTTGGTAGACCCATGCTGTCTTGGATCCTGTGTTACTATGGATTCCAGGTGTTGCACTATCCTTTCTTTAAGGAGTGCCTCCATAACCTTTCCCACTACTGAGGTAAGACTGACTGGTCTGTTGTTCCCTGACTCCTCCCTGCTACCACTCTTGTGGAGCAGGATCACATGAGTCCTTCTCCAGTCTTCTCAAACCTCTCCTGTGCTCAGAGACTCACTAAACAGTTCTGATAATGGTTCTGCTAGTTCCACCCTTAGCTCCTTTAGTCTCCTGGGATGTATGCCATCTGGTCCCATTGTCTTGTCCGCCCTGAGCTTAGCAAGCTCTTGTAGGACCCTTTCTTTTGTGAAGGGACTTGTGCACACCTTCCTCCCCCCCCCCGTGTCCATGGTGTTAAGCTGTGGGCCCTGACCTACCTTCTCCTCAATAAATACTGAGCAGAAGTATCTATTTAGGACAGATGCTTTTCCTTGGTCCTCCTTCACACACTCTCCCCCTCATCCCCTTTGATCTTAGCAATACCCCCTCTGGACATTCTCCTTTCACTAATGTATCTATACAAAGTCTTGTCCCCTTCTTCTACTGTTCGTGCTAGCGTTTCCTCAGTTTGGGCCTTTGCCTGCCTTAATGCCTTCCCTGCTTCCCTTAGGGAAGTTTGGCATACCTCCCTATCTTCGTCCCACTGTGTTCCCTTATATTTCCAGAAGGCCAGTCTTTTGGCTCTGACCTTTTCTGCTACAACTTTCGAGAACCAAAGTGGTTTCCTTCTTCTTTTGCTGTTGCTTTTCTCCCTAATGCAATGGGATGTTGCTTCAAGTATTGCATCCTTAATGCTTGCCCACTTTGCCTGTACCCCCTCACCTGTATTTCTTCTTGCCAGGGCTAGCTTAACTCTGTTGGCCATCTTATCAAAGTCAGCTCCTCTGAAGTCCCATATTTTTGCATTGGAATGTGATGATTTAGTTCTAGTGGCCAAATTGAACTATACCATGTTGTACCTGGACCTGGAGTTCTGTGATCCTTTCCCCGTTAGTCATCACTAGATCTAGGATATCCCTGTCTCTTGTGGGTCGTTGTACCAATTGTTTGAGGCCCTCCCTCAGCAGGGAATCCACCATGTGTCTAGTTCTGGTGGATGTTCCTACTGGTATTGACCAATCTGTATCTGGCATGTTGAAGTCTCCCATTATCAGAACCTCCCCTTTAGCTGTCATGTTATGTATATCTTCTAACAGTAATGTGTCTATGTCCTCTCCCTGATCTGGAGGTCTGTAGACAACTCCAGTTCATATGGCTGTCCCATTTTCTGTTTCCAGGGTGATCCACAGTTCTTCTGGCTCCTTATATGTATTCTGAATTTCTGTAGCTTTGATATTTTCATAGACATAAAGTGCTACTCCCCCCCACCCTTTTTGCACCTCGGTCTCTTCTGAACAGTACATAGCCGGGTACTGAAGTCTCCCAAGCATGGTTACTGGTGAACCATGTCTCGCTAATGGCTATTATGTCCAGTTTAACCTCTGTCATTATTGCCTGCAGGTGTGGAATCTTGTTTCTCAGACTGTGGGCATTTGTGTACATGATTTTACATTGGCCAGATTTTGGTGCATTAGCTGCTGGGCGAGGTCCGGTGTTTCCCCTGCATGTTGTATGGGAAGCCACACCTTTACTTTTTGCACCAAGCCAGTCTATGCTGATGTCCATAAACAGTAAGAATTCATTTTTTATGTTGATTGTGCACAAGCGCAAGAAACATATTGCAGCAGCTTGCCAGAAGCAGGTTGTGAAGGCGCGGCACTGTTGTGGCCAATGCCCGCACAGCCTTTAAAGTCTTGGCCTGCTTTCCCTAATGCCGTGGCATGCTGCTGCTAACACTAGTTCAGCCAGCGTACCACAGCCTTGCAAAAAATTAGCCGCTGCAATCAGTGGCCGCCTAGTCACTGCAGAGTAAGCCATTCGCTGCAATGTGGGAGCGACCCGTCATTGCTGGGCGGTACCTTGGTACTCTGATATTGTTTGTGAACATGGCAGTGGCTTTCCCTGTGTTCACAAACAATATAAGTGGGAGCCCCACGAGGGGGGGTGCCCAATCCCCCTCGGCAGCATCTGCCCCCCCACTGTGTTTGTTTGCCGACGGGGGACCCAATCCCTGTCGGCTTCAGTGGCCCAAGGTTTATGTTGCCGACAGGGGAGCCCACTCCATGTCAGCATTATGTAAACCCCCCCTTTCATTGTGTGCCAATGGGGGAGCCCAATCCTTCATCAGCTGCAGCTGCCCCCACCCCAAAAACAGTCCGTTGGCATGCTGGGAGCCCACCCCAGCATGCCACATGCCTACAAAAAAATGGTCCCGTGATGTTTTTTTCTTCCTGTAAAAAAAAAAAAAGGTCCCTCGCCGTCTCTCTGCCCCCACCACAACCCACACCCACCCACTGTGCACCCTGCCTCCCCACATCCCCCTCACCCCATACTTACCTCTGGAGCATGGCGTGATGATCTTCAGTGGACCGGAACACATCTGCACACTTCAAAGCTGAACGTGAACAGAGGAAATGCCAGTAAGCTGTATAATGGAATAAATAGGGTTTTTTCAACTTTGATGCATATCTCGGGCATTTTTTGGAATTTTGGCACCAAATTTTTAACATGGGGATTTTGGGACACCTCCTCATGAGTTCTGGCACTGTCATAGTGTTAAATGGCCCCAAAAGGTGATTTTGTGGTTACTGTGTGGAATCACCATTCAGGACTGATTAATGAAATGACAGTGCCAGTGTTCATGAGGTGGCCTCTCGAAAAGCCTATGTTGCAGATTTGGTGGAAAAAATCCAAATAAATGACTGTTTTATGAGCGTGCATTGTGCAACTGCTACACACACTTGTACCTTCACAAATTTGCAATATTTTCACACCAGGTTTTCAACATTGGCATTTTTCCACACCTCCTTTTGAACAGTACAGCTTTCATTTTCACATCCTGTCTGAAATGCGTTTTTGCACTTTTGGCACAGAATAGCATGGTCGCTGTCAGAAATCAGTGTTCAGGACGGATTATGAAAATGACAGTGACACTGTTCATGAGCAGAGGTCCTAAAATGCCTATGTTGAAAATTTGGTGCCAATACTCCATAAAATGACTGTGTTATGAGGGTGCGTTGAGCAGTTTGCACGCACACTCGTAAGTTCGCAAATTTATAATATTTTCATTCCAGATTTTCAACATTGCCATTGTTCTGCACCTCCGTATGAACAGTAAAGCTGTCATTTTTCACAAACTGGCTGAATTGATTTTCACACTTCTGGCGCAGAGTAGCGTGGTCGCTGTGGGAAATCTGTGTTCAGGACACATTATGAAAGTGACAGTGATGCTGTTCATTAGCAGAGGCCCTATAATGGCTATGTTGAAAATTTGGTGATGAAAGTCCATAAAATGAGACTGCTACGAGCGTGCGTTGGGCAATTTCCACGCACACATGTACCTTCGCAACTTTGCAATATTTTCACTCCAGATTTTCAGCATTGCCATTTTGCTACACCTCCTTATGGACAGTGCAGCTGTCATTTTTCATATCCTGGCCGAAATGTGTTTTTGCTATTCCGGCACTCAATAGTGTGGTCGCTGTGGGACATCAGTGTTCGGGACATATTAAGAAAATCACACTGACACTGTCCTTGAGCAGAGGTCCTAAAATGCCTATGTTGACAATTTTGTGATGAAACTCCACAAAATGACTGTGTTACAAGCGTGTGTTGTGCAGTTTCCACACACACTTGTAAGTTTGCAAATTAGTAATATTTTCATACCAGATTTTCAACACTGGCATTTGTTCACACCTCCTTATGAACAGTACAGCTGTCATTTTTCACATTCTGGGTGAAATGCGTTTCCGCACTTCCAGCACAGAATACCGCAGTCACTGTCGGAAATCAGTGTTTGGGACAGATTAGGATCGAGCAACGGGGGGGGAGTGACCTAGCCCAACTGAGCTCTCTCAGGCCTGCTGCAGATTTTTTTGTGGGCAGGAAAAGGGGACAACGCAGGCAGGAGCCCAGTACAAAAGGGCAGCCTGCAGCGCTGGGAGACACAGAACGAGTGAGTGGGTGAGGGGGAGTTAGTGAGCTCAATGGAGCTCTGTTGGAACTGCTATGGATTTCTTTGTGGGCAGGAAAAGGCAGCAATGCATGCAGGGGCTGAGTACAAAAGGGCAGCCTGCAGCGGTGGGAGAAACAGAATGAGCGAGTGAGAGACAGGGAGTGAGTGAGTTCAATTTCCTGCCCCACCTGGAGTACAGTGTACAGTTCTGGAGACCATACCTACATAAGGACATAGACAGGGTAGAGAAGGTTCAGAGAAGGGAAACAAAGATGGTGCATGGATTGCATCGCAAGTCCTATGAAGACAGGTTGAAGGAACTGAACATGTACTCCCTGGAGGAGAGAAGGGAGAGAGGGGATATGATAGAGACATACAGGTATCTCACAGGGAGGAACAGGGTGCAGGAATACACTATTTTAAGTGAAAAGATGTTCCAGGACTAGAGGGCATGGGATGAAGCTGAGGAGGACGATTCAGAGGAAACATGAGGAAGAATTTCTTCACAGAACGGGAGGTGGACAAGTGGAACACCTGCCAGAGGAAGTGGTGGGGGCTGAAACAATCACGAGATTTAAGAATGCATGGAATAGACATAAAGGAATTCTGGAGGTCAGGGGTAAGGGGCAACAGACTTCTAGGAAAACATAAACTGAACTTACAAGCTCAAATGGGCAGACTGGGTGGGCCATAGGCCCTTATCTGCCGACACTGTCTATGTATCTATGTAATGGAGCTGTATCATGACTGCTGCAGATTTCTTTGTGGGCAGAAAAGGGTGGCAATGCAGGCAGGAGCCCAGTACAGAAGGGCAGCATGCAGCACTGGCAGAAATGGAACAAGCAAGTGAGACAGGGGAAATGAGTGAGGCCCACAGATTTGTGTCGGGACTGCTGCAGATTTTTTTGTGGGCAGAAAAAGATGCCGACAGAGGCAGAGGCGCAGTACAAAAGGGCAGCCTGCAGCGCCAGGAGAAACAGAATGATCGAGTGAGACAGGGAGAGTGAGTGAGCTCAATGGAGGTGTATCATGACTGCTGCAGATTTCTTTGTGGGCAGGAAAAGGCGGCAATGCAGGCAGGAGCCCAGTACAATAGGCCAGCCTGCAGCACAGGCAGAAATGGAACGAGTGAGTGAGAGAGGGGGACTGAGCAAGCTTTGTCGGGACTGCTGCAGATGTCTTTGTGGGCAGAAAAAGCTGCCATCGCAGGCAGGAACCCAGTACAAAAGGGCAGCCTGCAGCAGTGGGAGACACAGAATGAGTGAATGAGGGAGGGAGAGTGAGTGACTGAACTCAATGGAGCTCTGTTGGGACTGCTGTGGATTTCTTTGTGGGCAGAAAAAGGCAGCAATGCACACAGAGACCCAGTACAAAAGGGCAGCCTACAGCATCAGGAGAAATAGAATGAACGAGTGAGAGAAGAGGAGTGAGTGAACGAGCTCAACAGAGCTCTATTGTGACTGCTGCAGATTTCTTTGTGGGCAGAAAAGGGTGGCAATGCAGGCAAGAGCCCAGTACAAAAGGGCAGCCTGCAGAGGTGGGAGAAACAGAACAAATGAGTGAGGGAGGGGGAGTGAGTGAGCGAGCTCAATGGAGCTGCATCCTGACTGCTGCAGATTTCTTTGTGGGCAGAAAAGGGCGGCTACGCAGGCAGGAGCCCAGTACAAAAGGACAGACTGCAGCACCAGCAGAAACGGAATGAGCAAGTGACACAGGGGGAGTGAGTGAGGCCAACGGAGCTCTATCGGGACTGCTGCAGATTTCTTTGAGGACAGAAAAAAATGCCAACAGAGGCACAGAATGAGCGAGTGAGAAGGGGAGAGTGAGCAACCTCAATGGAGCTCTGTTGGGACAGCTGTGGATTTCTTTGTGGCCAGGAAAAGGTGCCAATGCAGGAAGGAGCCCAGTACAAAATGGCAGCCCGCAGCACTGGGAGAAACAGAATGAGCAAGTGAGAGAGGGGAGTAAGTGAGCTCAACGGAGGTCTATCATGACTGCTGCAGATTTCTTTGTGGGCAGGAAAAGGCAGCAATGCAGGCAGGAGTCCAGTATGAAAGGCCAGCCTGCAGCACTGGCAGAAATGGAATGAGCGAGTGAGACAGGGGGTGTAAGCGACCTCAACGGAGCTGTGTCGGGACTACTGCACATATCTTTGTGGGCAGACAAAGCCAGCAATGCAGGCAGGAACCCACTACAAAAGGGCAGCCTGCAGCAGTGGGAGACACAGAACGAGCAAGTGAGGGAGGTGGAGTGAGTGAGCTCAATAGAGCTCTGTCGGGACTGCTGCAGATTTCTTTGTGGGCAGAAAAAGGCTGCAATGCACGCAGGGGCCCAGTACAAAAGGGAAGCCTACAGCGGCTGGAGAAACAGAATGAATGAGTGAGAGAGGGGGAGTGAGTGATCGAGCTCAATGAAGCTCTATCGTGACTGCTGCAGATTTCTTTGTGGCCAGAGGAAGGTGGCAATGCAGGCAGAAGCCCAGTACAAAAGGGCAGCCTGCAGCGCTGACAGAAACGGAATGATCAAATGAGAGAGGGGGAGTGAACGAGCTCAACGGAGCTCTGTAGTAACTGCTGTACATTTGTGGGCAGAAAAAGGCGCCAACAGAGGCAGAAGACCAGTACAAAATGGCAGCCAGCAGCGCCAGGAGAAACAGAATGAGCGAGTGAGACAGGCGGAGTGAGTAACCTCAACAGAGCTTTGTCATTACAGCTGCGGATTTCTTTGTGGGCAGAAAAAGGTGCCAATGCAGGCAGAAGCCCAGTACAAAAGGGCAGCCTGCAGCACCAGGAGAAACACAATGAGTGAGTGAGAGAGCGGGAGTGAGCGAGCTCAGCGGAGCTCTATCGTGACTGCTGTGGATTTCTTTGTGGGCAGAGAAAGGCGGCAATGCAAAGTAGGAACCTAGTACAAAAGGCCAGCCTGCAGCGCCGGCAGAAATGGAATAAGCAAGTGAGAGAAGGGGAGTGAGCTACCTCAACGGACCTGTGTCAGGACTGCTGCAGATTTCATTGTGGGCAGAAAAAGCTGCCAACAGAGGAAGGAGCCCAGTACAAAAGGGCAGCCTGCAGCGCCAGAAGAAACAAAATGTGCGAGTGAGAGAGGGGGAGTGACCCATCTCAACGGAGCACTGTCAGGACAGCTGCAGATTTCTTTGTGACCAGTAAAACGTGACAACACAGGCGGAAGCCCAGTACAAAAGAGTAGCCTGCAGTACCAGGAGAAACAGAATGAGCAAGTGACTGGTTTAAAGAAAATTTGGAGCCTCTCTCCCAAGTGATAGTTCAGGATCTCAAGAGATGGTCTAAACTCCCTCTCTCTCTCTCTCTGGGGTCACATTAATATCATTAAAATGAAGGTTTTTCCTTGTTTATTTTATCCCCTCTCTCGCTTCTTAACTCCTTTACACCGTTATCATGGTTCCAGAAGATACACGGAATTTTCACAAATTTCATCTGGTCTAATAAACAAGCCGGGTTAGCATATTATAAGCTAGTCACTCAGAAACTAGATGGAGGACTGCGGATCCCCCATCTGGCAATTTATTACTGGGCTTGTCATATTGCAAAATATTTGCGGTTGGTGAACCCGGGTCTGGAATACTTAAGACCAGTCTGGCTCAAAATTGAGTTAGATCTTATTCAGTCTGAGAACATTTACCCCCAGACAATGTTCTATCTTAAAATAGCCTCCCTTCCTGACACTATTAGTTGTCCCACTATCCGAACGTCCCTCAGAGTTCACACACAGCTTTGTTCATTTCTGCAGTATTCCCCAGACTTGGACCTGTCTCAGTCCATTTGGAATTCCCCGTCTTTCACAATAAACAAAAAGATGATATCTCGTAAATGGTTGCCCCAGATTGGGGATGGGATAATCTCTACTTTTCTGGATGACGCAGGGGAATGGCTCTCAGTTTCTAATATAATTCACAAGTTTGACATCCCGTTAACTCTTCACTTCAGGGTGGCCCAATTGAAACATCGCCTCTCTTCAGTATTGGGTAATATCCCTCCTCGTCCACCTGCTTTTCTGTTTGTATCGGATCTCTCCCCCTATTGGGGTCACCAGGTGCTATTTCCAAAATATATTGTGTCCTATATTATTGGAAATATGGGAGACCTGAAGGCCCCACTAGGCTCTGGGTTTTGTTTTTTCCTCAGTATACTCCTAACTGGTCAGCTTTATGGAAGTTCTGCCATACATACGTCTCTCAGGATAAACTCCGCCTTATGCAATACCACATAATACATAACATGTATTATACCCCTGTGAAGCTGAGGAAATGGGGTGTCATAAGTTCGGGGGCCTGTACCAGAGGATGTCAAGAGGAGGGTACGCTTCTTCACGTCTTTTGGTCATGCTCCATGATAAAGCCATTATGGGTAGCCATACAGAATAACCTAGACCCTATACTGGGTTTGCAGGAGTACTTCACTCCAGACGTATGTTTGTTGGGGGATTTATCCTCTATCAAGGTGAGAATCAGAAGATTTCATATTTCCATGATTGCACTATCTGTTAAAAAAATTGTGCTTCGGCATTGGAGGGATATAGTAAGCCCAACATATCAGGAATGGGTTAATGAAATTGTGGCTAACCTATGTACTGAGAAAGCAATAGTGAGCCTCCATAATAAGTTGCAGTGGTACAAGAATACTTGGGATCCCCTTCACACACTAATTATGGCCAGAGCTGCTAAATGAGTCACTATATTTAGTGTTCCTTGATTCATGATGCTATATAGCATCTTTCTATCTTTGTATGTACTTTGCTGCTGTATGGGGTGGGGAAGGGGGATGGGGACAACTCATGTATCATTTTGAGTATAGGCATTGTATGTGGTAACTCTCTGTCCCTGTAATAGTAAAAATTTACTAATAAAATATGAATAAAAAAAAAAAGAATGAGCAAGTGAGACAGGCGGAGAGAGCGACCTCAGCGGACTCTATCGGGACAGCTGTAGATTTCTTTGTGGGCAGAAAAAGATGCCAATGCAGGCAGAAGCCCAGTACAAAAGGGCAGCCAGCAGCACTGGGAGAAACACAATGAGCGAGTGAGAGAGGGGGAGTGAGTGACCTCAACAGACCTCTATCGTGACTGCTGCGGATTGCTTTGTAGGCAGAAAAAGGCAGCAATGCAGGCAGGAGCCCAGTACAAATGGCCAGCCTGCAGTGCCGGCAGAAACAGAACGAGTGAGGGGGGAGGGTAAGCTAGCTCAACAGACCTGTGTCAGGACTGCTGCAGATTTCTTTGTGGGCAGAAAAAACTGCCAACAGAGGCAGGAGTCCAGTACAAAAGGGCAGCCTGCAGCACCAGCGGAAACAGAATGAGCGAGTGAGAGAGGGGGAGTGACCCACCTCAACAGAGCTCTATCAGGACAGCTGCAGATTTCTTTCTGGGCAGAAAAACATGTTAATGTAGGCAGGAGCCCAGTACAAAAGAGCAGCCTGCAGCACCAGGAGAAACAGAACGAACGAGTGACACAGGGGCAGTGAGCGAGCTCAATGGACCAACGCAATCAACATTCGGCATCGACAAATGCTTGTTTTAATTATGGGTCCAACAGTTCTCAGAAGGGGTTGAAGTGCAGAGTTTTGGCCCCACCTAACAGGAGAACAGCATGGCTAAGCTCAAAATCCTTATCAGAAGGGACACGGGTGCCTGGAGCAGTGAGATTTAGATAGGACTAAAAGTATACCATGGTGTCTCATCCCTCTAGGAGTAATGAGTGTCTTTTCTAATAAAATTACACCCAGGCACAACACAGAGGTAATGATGCTCACGGTGTTGCTGCAAGCTGTCCCTGAGGCATGTAAGATGAACAGGAGTGGGAAACTTTAGGCAAAATTAAAGAAAAATGTCTTTTGAAAAGATGGAGAACACAAGAACATTATTGAATAGCTGTATCGTTTCTGGGATGTTGCTGCAGAACTGAGGGATGTAACAGTATTGATGAGAACATGTATAAGGCAAGTGCATTTTATGTTAAGGAACCCTATCAGTCTTATTACTGATACAAATCCAATTCAGCCTCATAAAAGCTGAAGCTTTTCATATGGGCTTTTCATCCAGGACAAAGCTACCTGGACAATGTTAAGCTGTACTGCTTTCCTGTGCCATACAAATAGTGATTTTTACCTGTACTACATGCTGGTGTTACAAAGAAAGCATCAGTAGTCCTGTAAGTTTTACTTTGCACAGTACAAAATAATTTTCAATTACCAGTTACAGCAAAAGAAACAGGAGCATTTTTTGCAAACAATGGGCCCTATGCATGATGCCAATTGCCTGAGTAAACAGGGCACATTGGCATCGTGCGCATGAATGCCGTGGAGCAGTAGCCATGCAACATTCATGACATGGGTGTGCTGGGGTAATGCACCCGATCCCCCGGCCACATGGACAGTAATGTGCTGAGGGCAGACAGGGGGCATTCCGGGGGTATGCCAGCACTATGCAGTATGCACGAACCCACGTAGTGCTGGCCACATAGGTGCGGAGCGGGGTGCAGGTTACAGCAGGGGGGACCTTGCCATAACTCACTGTTCACCCCCACAGACATAGGCCACTGGGGACCAGGACAGGGCTCACCATGCTGCCTCTGACCACTGGGCTGCTGGAGATGGCAGGGGCAGTTGGATGGGTGAGTGCCTGGCAACAGATGGGAGCAGTGGAACTGAACAGGATGGTGCTGCACAGGTCTAGGTGCCTGGAAACAGCATGCACAGCCCCAGACTGGTGTCTTCCTATGCAAGGGATTTACTAGGGGTCCCATGGGGGCATCCATTCTCTTATCAACCAAGGAACACTCCAATATTCCTAACTCTTCTGCCATATACCTTTAAGGACAGATCTGCCCAGAAGGATGGGATGGGAGAAAAAACGGGAGGAAAATGGACGTCGGGGGGCTTCATGAAGACTGGCTAAGCTGATTTTGCACCCACACTGCTGCCCAGTGAGTGACCTGGTCTGCCTAGAATCTGATACACTGGGGTGGGAGAATGGCCCTCCCTCCTCAGAACTACCACATAAAAGGAGCTCGTGGAGAGAAACCATGACAGGGCACACACCAGGGAAGGTGGAGAGCCAGCCTCGAGGGACTGGGGATTGGGCTGAGGCAGTCACTATCCCAGATGGAGGATGAACACTTAAAAAAATTATTGATTTGCACTGGCATCCCACAGACTTACCTATCACTGCTCCTTGTATGTCAGGCTTGGTGGGCTTCCCCCATCATCTATTCATGACCACACAGTTGGTGGTGTAATTTTCAACACTTTGCACAATCATCTGCCCTCATCCCTAGTTTCACACTTCAACCAAACCACTAATTTTTGTAGTACATGCCCCTGAGATCTGGAGACCATGCCCTCCTGTGTGTTCCAGAACTGAGCACAAATATAGGAGGAATTTCATTCACTTATGTCACTCCTAGGTTATGGAATTCAATCTCTCTTCAGAACTTTGTTCCTCTGTTGCTTTCTTCCATAGCAGGTATTGTGAATATCTTCTTAAGGATGTTAACTGTTCTTGTCCTTAGAGTCTGTTAGCACTATCCTCTTGTGGATAATTATTGTACCATGAATGCCTTTATATCAGCAGGCAGCCCCAATAGTTGCAACTCCCATGACCAGGTTGTATAATATGTCACTACTCTGTGGAGAAGTCCCTCTGTTATTGAAAACCACCCTTGTTATCCTTGTACACAAATGAAGCACAAAGGACACTATAGAAAACTGTCACCCAATCTCAATACTCAGTGTCTCGGTCAAAGTACAATAGTGGCTTATCTACAACCAACTGACTACTCTCCTTGAGGCCTACAACCTGATGACTTCTGCCCAGCATGGATTCCAAAAACAGCATGGGACCAACACAGCTCTGGTGTGCCTCATTTCAGGCATATTCAAAGCCACAAATAAGGGAAAAGCCACAGGAGTCATCTTAATTTATTTCACCAAGGCTTTTGACATAGTGAATCATGAGATACTACTCTCCAAACTTGAGAATCTGGTACTAGACCATCAAGCTACTACTGGTACTAGACCACCAAGCTACTACCAGGTGAAGAAGCTACCTAGTAGGCCATAGCCAAACTGTTAAATGGAGCTGTGGCCTATGCTCATGTCGCGCAATCACTGATGGAGTCCGTAGGGGTCAGTTCTCAGTCCCTTACTCTTCTCCCTCTTTATTAATGATCTGCCACTCAACTGAGGAGAAACAAAAGCAATCCTGTATGCCAATGATGCTGTCTTGTACAGGGATTGTAATATCATTATAGACATTGAACAAGGGTTCACGAAGGACTTTGCCATACTTGGTAGTTGGCTCTCATCTAATCATCTAGTGCTCAACATCAAGAAAACAAAGGCCATAATCTTTGGGACCAGAAGACTAGGAGCTGACAGAACCAAGCTCCTAAGGACCACTGATGCCAGTGGGACCATGTTAGAAGTCGTGGACAGCTTAAAGAACTCCAGAATGTGCCTTGACCAAGAGCTCAGCTTAAAATTGCATATTGAACACACAACTAAAATTATACACCAGAAATTATGTCTGTTATACAGGATAAAGGTGTACCACACAAAGGAGACCTGCCACACTGTGGCTAATTCTATCCTGCTCTCAACACTCCTCAATGGAACTCCATTACTGTCATCCCTGAAGGAAACTGAGCTCAGCAGGCTCCGTACACTCTACCACAAGGTCTGCAGATTTGCAGCTCAGGTCAACAGTAAGGAACATCAATACATAGCACTTACATTGCTAAACTGGCCCCATCTTTTATTTTTTTATTTGGAAAATGTTTTACCAGGAAAGAAAACATGAGCTGTAAACAGCTCATTTCCAGAAGTGTCCTTGGGGGAGGGGGTACAATAGTTGGGAGAACAGCAAATACACCGAATACAAAAGCCATACAAGTGCAATACTAAAACATATCATTGAGTACAGGTACAGAGCCGAGTGACCCAAACCAGCCACTGAGGATGTGCAACCAATTACTGATTAACAAACGTAACAGGCCAATAGCAATGAATCTGTAGGGAATAAGTTAGAGGAAGATTGACACAGCTGGAAGTGCTAGGGAAGTAGGAACCTAGACAATAGGCTTAAGCATCCTTCACTCTACCTCATGTTCAAAATCCTGAACAACCACCTACCTCACCTCCAGAATCTAGTGGTGCACAGGCAGCATATAAGAACTCTCTACACAACATCACAACCTGTCTTGGAAGTACCAGGGGTACTCACGGCAGCTGGCCAAAGAAAATTTGCATATAGAATAATGCAGTGCTGGAACAAGCTCTCCCCTGCTTTGCAGAGCAGCCCTTTGCTCACCGCATCTAAACATTCACTAAAGGTGCTCCTCTTCACTAAAAGTAACTGCACCTGTACATACTAAAGTACACCTCTGCCCAAACATTCAGGAGTCTGACTAAAGCTCCCCTGAACTAGTATCCTCCCACATACTCATCGCCTCAGGCTGATCCCTTAACTATGGTACTGCTACAATGAATACCTACATATGTCGCTATCAGGGAGTGACCACCGCTCAGTATGGCTCATATTGGATATGGGCAAGGAAGGAGTGGAATCTGGCACAATAGTGCTGGACTTCAGGAGGGCTGACTTTGGGAGGATGGGGGAAGTGGTAAAAGGGTACCTGGCCAGAATTCAATCTAGTATGGACACTAACCAGAGGTGGGAGCTTATAAAGCTGGGGATAGTGAGGCAACCAAAACTCTGCTGCAAAGCCCAGAGCAAGAAGGCTAGGCTAAGAAACCGATCTGGTTAAGCAAGGAGGTCATGGAAAGGTAAGGAGGAAAGAGCTGCCTTTAGGAAGTACAAGAAAACAGGGAGGGAGGACAGGGAGGAGTACTTTACAGAATCGAAGGAGGTGACAAGGGCAGTAAGGGAGCCAAAGCATCTACGGAACTCAGGCTGGCACAAGGCACTAAGAAGGGGAGAAGGACTCTTTAAGTACATCATGGAGAAAAGGAGCTGTAAGGACCACATAGTAAGGATTAGGAAGGATGAGGGTTGGGTGGAAGCAGGGTGTGATAAAGGCGGAAGCACTAAATGAGTACTTCTGCTCAGTATTTACCTAAAGAGAAGAGGGAGTGACACCCAAGTTGGGAGAAATGGCAGAAGCATGGGGAAGTGGTGACAGATGGGGAAACTGGTGGAGAGTAGAGTTCGAGAGGGTTTGAAGGCACTGAGGTGGACAAGGCACCAGGCCCAGATGGCATCCACCCCAGGGTACTGAAGGAGCTGGCAGAGGTCCTTGCAGGACCTTTAGCAGACCTATTTAATGCCTCACTACATTGGGGTGTGTACCTCAGGACTGGAGGATGGCTCATGTGTGCCCCTCCACAAGAGTGGCCCCAAGGATGAACCAGGAAACTACAGACCAGTGAGCCCCACATCCATCGTGGGTAAGCTAATGGAGACTATCCTGAAGGAGAGGCTGGTGGCCTCCTAGAGGCCAAAGGACTACAGGACAGCAGACAGCATGGCTTCTACACGTGGCAGTTCCTACCAAACCAACCTGGTCAAGTTCTATGACTGGGTAACTCAGGCAACTGGACAGGGGCCATGCAGTGGATGTCCTGTATCTGGACTTCAGTAAGGCATTCGACCCAGTGCCACATGGAAGGCTGGGAAGAGTAGTAGGCATAGGGGCGGTGCAAAGCTGGTGAGATGGGTAGGAAACTGGCTGCAGGGAAGGCAACAGAGGGTGATGGTGGGTGGGGGAGCTCACACCCAAGGCCAGTGACGAGCGGTGTCTCTCAGGGCTCATGTTGGGACCAGTGTTGTTTGGGATATTCATTGCAGACATATCATGGGACATCAAGAGCAAGATCAGTCTGTTTGCTGATGATACCAAGGTAGGCATGGTGGTGGATGACCTAGGGGATGGCAGGGTTGCAGGATGATCTGGTAAAGCTTGAAACCTGGTCAGACACCTGGCAACTGGGCTTAATGCCAAAAGTGCAAGGTGCTGTATTTTGGGATGAAGAACCCAAGGAGGAGTTACCAGCTGGGGGAGTGCAGCTAGCCCAGACAGAGGAGGAGAAGGATCTGGGTGTGCTCATTACAGGGTCAATGAAAACTCGGCACAATGTAGGAAGGCAGCTGCAAAGGCCAACAAAATGCTGGGTTGTATTGCAAGGGGTATATCCTCGAGGAGGGAGGAGGTGATTCTGCCACTGTATAGGTCACTGGTTAGACCACACCTGGAGTACTGCGTGCAGTACTGGTGTCCGTATCTGAAGAGGGACATTAAGTTACTGGAGGGGGTGCAGCGCAGAGCGACAAAGATGATCAAGGGGATGGGGTACTTATCATATGAGAGGAGGTTGAAGGAGTTGAACATGTACTCACTGGAGGAGAGGAGGGACAGGGGTGACATGATTGAAACCTTTAAATACATGAAAGGAATAAACAAGATGGGTACAGAGGGGCTGTTCAAAGTAAGGGAGGGGAAGGCCACCAGGGGCCATGATATGAGACTGGAGCGAGGAAGGTTCAGGAAGGAGATGAGGAGACACTTTTTACAGAGAGGGTGGTGGCTGGTGGAATGCTACCTGCTGAAGTGGTATGCAGTAGAACAGTGGACTGCTTCAAATGAGGATGGGACAGGACAAGGGGGAGGGTTAATGAAGGGGAAGGGTGGAAGGGAAGGGCAGCTGCAGAATAAGGGGTGCTAGCTGCACATTCGAGCAGACTTGATAGACCTCTAGGCCTTTATCTGCTGGCAAATTTCATATGTTCGTATGTTCGGACATGTACCTAAAACATTTATCTGCACTTCAAAAGAGGGTAGTTAATGTCATTCTTGTTTATTGTTGATTTACTATTATTCTGTTGTAACTAATGACCTGTCCCACACTGAAAGATCATGTTCTATAGTGTCTCCATGAGTTGGCTTGCCTATGTATAGACCTTACGTTTTCCATGAGTCTGTTGATTACTGAATTCTGTACTGTGTATGACAAATGTCAAATATTCTCTTATATGTGACTAATCCTGCGTCGCCCCTGAAAAAGGGACCTTTGGTCTCAGTGGGCCTACCCGGTCAACAAAAGAAAGAAAGAAAGAAAGAGTACACAGTACATATGAATTTTAAGAAATTTTCATTTATCATGTTGTCTTGTGCCTGCGCAAGAAACATGTTGCAGTAACTTTGGAATAGCAGGTTTTGGAGGCATGGTCCTGTTGTGGCCTGTGGCGCCACTGCTTTTTGGAGCTGGGTTCTGTGGCACGAATTAGATTGCACGCTGTTTATGACAGGAGTGCAAAAGTGTGTCCACCACCTTGAAAGGTTTTAGCCGCTGCAATGAGGGAGCTCCACCTCATTGCAGGACATGCCTTCCTGGTGTAAGTTTCAGTCTTGTTTTTGGCGGTGGCTGTGCCGTCCGCTTGCACACAGTCTTCAGAAAACTGACTTACGGTGCCCAATCCCTGTCGGCATCATCGTGCCCCTCCCCAGTTCATCTCGCTGATGGGGAGCCCAATCCCGCTGGCATCATCCCCAAACACTTTTTTTATTTGCCAATGGGGTGCCAGTCCCCGCGGCTACAGTCCCCCGAAAAACCCACAGGTGACACCCCTCCCAGTTCATTTGCTGACAGGGAGCCCAATCCCCGCCTGCATCATACCCCAAACACTTTTTTTATTTGCCAATGGGGTGCCCAATCTCCGTCAGCTCCAGTACCCCCCCAAAAAAAACACATAGGTGACACGCTGGGAGCCCACCCCAGCATGTCAAATGTAGCTGCAAAAACCAAAACCTTCCCGCAATGTTTTTTTCTCCCTGTAAAGTAGAAAATGTTCCCTCACAGTCTGCAGCCCCCTTCCCCAACCCATGCCCACCACCTGCATGCCCCACCACCCCACACACCCCCTCACCCTCCTCACCCCATACTTACTTCCCAGAGCCCGGCAGATGATCTTCTGTGGACTGGGAACACGACTGCATTCTTTCAAAGCCGACGGCGAACTGAAGAAATGCTGGTAAGCTGTATAATGGCATAAATAGGGTTTTTTCAACTTTGATGCATATCTTGGGCATTTTGGGGAATTTTGCCACCAAATTTTCAACATGGGGTTATTGAGACCCACCTCATGAATTCAGTTACCATCATGGCATTAGTCGGTCCCGAAAGGTGATTTTGTGGTCACTGCACAGAATCACCCTTCGGGACCGATTAACGAAACAACAGTGCCACTGTTCGTGAGGTGGCCTCTAAAAAAGCCTATGTTGCAAATTCAGAAAAATGACTGTTTATAAGTGTGCTTTGTGCAGTTAAAAAGCAGTGTCAGTGGCTCAGCAGGTAGCACACTTGCCTCTGAGGCTGGGAGATCAGAAGGCTGTGGGTTCTATTCCCACACCAGGCACTTGGGTTACTATCCCAATACTGACACTGTAGTGCAGCATGAGGTGGGTGCTGCACTCCTGAGGTGCCGTCTTTCAGATGAGACGTTAAACCAAGGTCCCATCTACCTGTTTTGGTGGTAGTTCAGGTGGATGTTAAATATCCCATAGCAGTTCTCGAAAACAGTAGGGGAATTTTCCCCGATGTACTAGCCAAATTTCCCTCATTCACTAAAAATACCACCAACAGCTTAATCTGGTTCAAGGTCAGTTGGCATTCATCTGTATCCCCTTCCCCCCGGTCATGCCTGAAAATAGGCAGAATCTACCTAGTGCACTTACCCGGTCAACAAAAATGAAATAAACAAATAAAATAAATAAAAGTTTCCATGCACACTCGTAACTTCACAAATCTGTAATATTTTCACTCCAGATTTTCAACATTGCCATTTTTCCACACCTCCTTATGAAAAGCACAGCTGTCATTTTTCACATCCTGGTCGAAATGTGTTTTCGCACAACCGGCGCAGAATGGCGTGGTCGCTCTGGGAAATCAGTGTTCAGGACAGAGTAAGAAAATCACAGTGATACTGTTCATGAGAAGTCCTAAAATGCATATCTCAGGCAGGTTTGGGAATTTTGCCACCAAATTTTTAAGATGGGGCTATTGAGATCCCCCTCATGAATTCAATTACTGTCATGGTGTTATTTAGTCCCGAAAGGCGATTTTGCAGTCACTGCACAGAATCACCCTTTGAGACTGATTAACGAAATGACAGTGCCACTGTTCATGAGGTGGGCTCTCAAAACGCCTATGTTGCAAATTCAAAAAAATTACTTTTACGAGCATGCGTTGCGTAGTTTCCACACATGCTCGTAACTTCACAAATCTGTAATATTTTCACTCCAGTTTTTCAACATTGCCATTTTTCCACACCTCCTTATGAACAGTACAGCTGTCATTTTTGATATCCTGGCCGTAATTGTTTTTCACCTGGTGCAGAATAGCGTGGTCGCTGTGGGAAATCAGTGTTTGGGATAGAGTATGAAAATCACAGTGACACTGTTCATGAGCAGAGGTCCTAAAATACATATGTTGAAAATTTGGTGACAAACATCCATAAAATGACTGTTTTACAAGCGTGCGTTGTTCAGTTATCACGCACGCTCGCAACTTCGATAATTTTTAATATTTGTACTACTGATTTTCACCATTGCCATTTTTTCACACCTCTCCTTATGAACAGTACAACTTTCATTTCCCACATCCTACCTGAACTGTGTTTTTGCACATCCAGCATGCAGTGGAGCAGTCGCTGCAGAAAAGCAATGTTCAGAACAGAATAAGAAAATCACAGTAACACTGTTCATGAGCAGAGGTCCCAAAATGCCTGTGTTGTAAATTTGGTGAAAAAAATTCTATAAAATGACTGTTACAAGCGTGTGTTGCACAGTGTCCATGCACAGTCATACATTTGAGAATTTGTAATATTTTCACTCCAGATTTTCAACATTGTCATTTTTGCACACCTTCTTATGAACAGTTCAGCTGTCATTTGTCACATCCTACCTGAAATGTAGTTTTGCACATCTGGCACACAATCACACAGTCGCTGTGGGAAATCAATGTTCGGGTAGATTAAGATAATCGTAGTGCCACTGTTCATGAGAAGAGATCCCAAAATGACTATGTTAAAAATTTGGTGAAATAATTCCACTAAATGATTGTGTTACAAGTGTGCGATGTGCAGTTTTCACACACAAGTAACTTTGAGAATGTTTAATATTTTCACTCCAGATTTCCCACATTGCCATTTCTTCATACCTCCTTATCAATGGTGCAGCTGACATTTTCATTTGGTGAAGAATGGTGCGGACACTGTGGGAAATCAAAGTTCGAGACAGATTAACAAAATCACAGGGGTACTGTTCATGAACAGAGGTCCCAAATGCTTTCATGAGGTGGGGTCACAAAAAGGACATGTTTTAAAATTTGGAGTGCAAATACCAACACATGCCCAGGGCGTTAGGGTTTCTAACCATTACATCTCATCCTGTACAGGCTAACAGGCATCAAGGGTGTGTCTTTGGATTGTCTGCTGCACTGCACATGCCAATGTTCCTCCACCCTGCAACCACTGACAGGCATCAAGGTGAGCCTTGGACTCTTCATCCCCAAAGTTCAACCCATTCTCCTATGCTGCACCCATCTCAATGTACTTCCTTATGAAATGAGGTGAGCATAAGGCCAGATGACCCCAAGGCACAATACGACACTTGTCAGACTCTACAGGGTAGGGTGAGGTGAAATAGCATGAGCGTTATGGTCAGCGACCCAAACGCACACCCCAATGTCTTTCACTCTCTGCAGGGTGAGGTGGGGTTCATGTTGGTTCTATACTTCACTGCTACTTCTATTATGTGTCTCTCTAATTCCTGCAATACAAATGCCAAAACTAGCAAGACAACATACGGCACTGACAAATGCTTGTTTATTTAGCTTTTGTTGACCAGGTAGGTGCACTAGACAATAAAATGCCTATTGTCAGATACAACCCAAGAGATTACAAAGACCATTAAAAAAAACAGCAGAATCACGACATTTCAAAGATTAGAAAAACAGCAAACAAATTTAGATATTTTATGTTTTATGTCATCCTGATGCTGTCGTTTATGTAATTCTGTAATGTATTGACTGTATTTATTGCTTTCTACTCCCTGTATTTTGAGATACCTTTCTGTAATTTTGTTTCTAATCTCCCCACTCCTGCTTGTAAATAGGCATTTGTCTACTGCATTTACCTGGTAAAGAAAAACCTGGTGAATAAAAACTAAATATATTTCACTTATTAGTTCTTCCTGCTTTATTATTTTCGAGAGACAATGACTGGCCACTTCACATTTTAAATGGCAATGGTTCCTGAATTTATACTGTACTAACAATATTTTGCCCTTGGAGTCACTATTATCTGTCCTTCTTTACATTACTGTAATCTCCTATATAAAAGTCCTGCCCTGCTGTAATCAAGCTTTCTAACTTCTTAAGTTGACTCTGCAGTTACTGTCTTCATATAACCTTGTTTTGTTCTCCAGCTGGTCTCGGTTATCACAGTACCCCTTAGAGTGGCTTAAAGGCATCCTGAACTGTCCAGAATATGTTTAGTATCACTTGTGTTTTAATTCTGGAAATGTAACATTATTTTTATAATCTCTGTACCAAAACATTCCTCATTTAACAGTGTTATTCATTCTCCAAAGAGGATATGTGTCTTGAGGTGTTTCAAACTGAAAGGTGATGACAGTAACAGGATTCTCATCTGATATAAGGGCTGGTTCTATTCTTGCTCTGTGCATGTCTGCCTTAATCTGATCAACTTCCATGAAAGAAAAAGGTCAATATTCGATGAAGTATTTTGAACTCGGAATTAAAAAGTGTACTCTTTAGACAAGGCAATAATTTCACTTAAGGGGTCAATGAAAGCCTTGGACTCTAGGAAGGCATTGAACAATCTTGCTTCAAATTCATCCCAGCTCAGGGGTAGTTTTGACTTATGTAAAACTGAATCTCTTACAATATTCATGTCACCTCCTAACAAAACTACATCCATGTCCAATGCTTTGAGTATATTTGAACTAAATGTCAAAAAATATGTATTTTTTTCTGCATGCTTTATTGTCTTGATCACCTAATTTGGACTTTAGTGCAGCTTGTTCTTTTTAAAGCAGTTTTAAAGCAATGTAATCAGCTGAGCAAAAGGGTTTAGGTTATCTTCCAGTGGAGATTAGCTGCTTTCCAGTTGTCATATGTTTAGAATCAGCTTTCAACTTCTGATTAACTTTATCCACAGCACCTTATAACTCTGTTATTGGGTCAGGGATTTGATTTAATTTACTGAGTTCCTCCTGAATATTATGTGTACTGTATTTTCAATCAGTGTCCATGCCTACTCTGGGGGAAGGGGGATTCCTGTTTATCCAGACTGTACTGTTCTTGTTCTGCTGTGAATTTTCCTGCTGGAAAATCTTTTAGTAAATGTGTTCTTGTTGGTTATTTTGTTGCCATTTTCAACTAGATTGCAGTCAGAGTCTGTAACATCTTCTGTTTTATGACTTTATATATATATATATATATATATATATATATATATTTTTAGTTTGCTCCCTTGAGGCTGTAGCACCCTGCTGTACTCCTTTCTTACCTTCTCAGTCAACTACCATCTAAAATAGTTATCCTGAGACACAAGATCCTATATGATATAACTAAGCATGGCATGCTATAACATACAGCATGACATCAGTCAAAAGTGCTATATAGATATGTTATGTTTTTTGTTAGTATGCCCCCTTTAAGTGACCTTACATAAACATCATGCAATGTGAAGTACCATACTGACATAATGTTTATGTCAGTACAGAATTTTCAGTGATATGACTTGAATGTCATGTAAAATGTTGTATGATATGTATTTTTTGCATTAGTATTGTTTTCCTCGGGTGGTGGTGGGTTGAGGGGATGAGTGGAAGATTGTGTCAGTTACCATCGTAGGAGAAGGGTAGGGAGATCACCTGTGCTAGGGGGTACTCCTAGACATCATAGACAACTTACTATGGCACTTGCTCAGTGATGGTGGTTAACGTTAGACATCATGCAGAAAAAGTGGGACAGGGGAGAGAAGAGGGGATGCCACGAGACATCAGAGACTTAGAAACATCATGAAATCATGTAAGTGGTTCCACTAGACTCGAGTCTTTAAAACATAGGGTTGCTGGCATGTCAGCACAGTCACACTGATGGCTCAGGTCCAGGAGCCAATCAGGACCACTGAGGGCTGACCAAGGGGAGAGAATCATGCACCACAAGGCATGCTTTCCTTCTTTGGGGAGGGAAAGTGCCATCCTCCACTGTGATACTACCACCAAGGGGACCACAGGTGGCAATTTGACTGGAGGGCCATTGAGGGGAAGGGGTGTTGTCATCACTAATGCAATGGCATGCATTGCATGTGCATGCCCATGATGTCATTGTCACTGATGCAACAGCATGCATTGCATGCCCATGATGTCATTGTCCCTGATGCAACAGCATTCATTGCATGTGCATGCCCATGATGTCATTGCATGAAGTCCCCTGGGAGGGGAGAAAAATGAACATGGTCCCCAGAACCCATGACAATGGACCCCAGCATATTCAGAGCTCCACACCTCTACTATGGGTACCTCCAAATGAAAGCATCATGCAGGGGTACATCCCCCTCCTTCTTACCTCTCCTGGAGGTAAACAATGACTCCATAATGACCAGCAACCACTGGCACAGGAGACACTGGAGGAACTGGGTGAGTACTTCAGGATTTCATGAAAGAGCTGGGCACTGGAGTAGGAAGGGAGATTAAATAAATGACAATAAAAACCAGCCTGTGCTTTGGGTTGGGAAGGGTCAGCATTCAACTTCAGGAATTGCTGAAACAGAGCAGCCTATTAACTTTTGTTTTGGCTGACCAAATGACCCAGATAAGCTTGGCTTCACTTGCATTAATTATCAAACAAATATAAAACATACAAATACACTGATTAAAATGAAGATATAATCTACAATATGCACAAGCACCCAAACCCATTTCTACACTGACTTTGATTTGTCTGTTGGAAGCTGAGAACCTTGCTACACTGAAAAGAACAAACTATAACTCCATTTAGGACCTGGGAAACCTGGTAGGGCATAATACTTGTTAAGAAGGGGAGCTACGCTTTCTACAAAAAGTTTCATTTTTTTTCTTATTGGCATTAAGCAGAGAATTGCAGGATTCCATTAAAAGTGTAGTAATTTTATAACCAGAGGGAGTGAGATACAACTGAATTTGCTTGATTGTTGGGGTTGAGACCTAGGATTTGGAAGGATATTTTTTGCAACACTTTAAAAGTGTCCTGCTGGCTGAGAAGTTAAGTTTTTATCCCTGGCTTTACTGAAAGATTTTGTGTATTGGAATCAGACATAGCAGACTGCCTACATTGAAAGGCCTGCTTACATCACAGGTGTCACTAGTCAATCAATTGGCTCTGGATGGGGTTTCATCACTGTGCTGTCTTAGGCATCCTTCACAGTTAGAAGCCAGTCACACTGACTTTGATTAGTCTGTTGGAAGCTGAGAACCTTGCTACACTGCAAAGAACAGACTATAACTCCATTTAGGACCTGGAAACCTGGTAGGGTATAATACTTGTTAAGAAGGGGAGCTACGCTTTCTACAAAAAGTTTTATTTTTTTTTCCTTATTGGCATTAAGCAGAGAATTGCAGGATTCCATTAAAAGTGTAGTAATTTTATAACCAGAGTGAGTGAGATACAACTGAATTTGCTTGATTGTTGGGGCCCAGACCTAGGATTTGGAAGGATATTTTTGCAACATTTTAAAAGTATCCTGCTGGCTGAGGAGTGAGTTAATTTTTATCCCTGGACTCAGTAGAGTGGTTTGTGCAGGAGCCATGGTCTAGCAAATTGTGGTGTTAGTTGAATTACTATAAAGGGCAATACTCACCAGGGTGGTTGAGCAGTTGTGTATTTGATTGTTTCTAACAGTCACCAGTGGCTGTGGACTACCCACCAACCCTACCCCACACCCCACCCCCCCAGGTGTGGCATTTCCTTTATAGCCACAGTTCTGACATCACTTCCTCAACAGGTCTTGGGGCAGAACTGTCATATCCTTAATAAACCAGCACAGTGCAAAAGGGTAGGTACACACCACAAATAATAATAATAAAAAATATATATATAAATTACATATTGTATATTATAAGGGAGAGGGACGTGTGGGGAGTGGTGCAATGCACTGGCTGTGGGGCAGCAGTTTTCTGGGAGACATTCTGGAAACTACGTTGCTGTCCTATTTGCAGGCAACTGTCAGCTCTGAGGGAGGAGGTTGCCCACCCCAGGCTCAAACTAGCAAGGACTAGTGAGGCCTCCTCCCAAAGAGCACCACTGTCACAACCACTGCCTCAGAGGTTGCCAAGTATGAAGAGCAGTTGACCACAGTGGGTTCTGGGAGGGTGCGGGTGGTGGACCAGAGGTGAAGCCCCCTAGTTGTACCTCTACACAAATCATATGCCATTCTGGCAGAGCAAGGTTCCTCTATTATGGCACCCTCAGTGGACACCCGGAAGAATGCTGAGGACATCCACAAGGGAGTCCCACAAAAGAGTGGCAAGGGACACCACAGGGGAAGAAAACAGCTTATGATGGGGACTCTACTGTTAGGGAGGTAAAACTGGGAAAGGGAGAGGAGAACGAAGTAAGGTGCCTGCCTGGTGCCATGGCTTGGAGGGACAGGAAGCGAATCCTCAGAACTGCAGAAGCAGCATCACAGGAGAGAGAACTAGATATCATAGTCCACCTTGGGACAAAAGACCTAGCTAGGCATGGGATCAGTGCAGTGCAGAATGAATTTGTGGAGTTGGGGAAGGGCCTCAGATGGGTAGCAAGCACGGTAACCTTCTCAGAGGTGCTACCAGTCCATGGCAGGGGTGAGGCAAGGGTACTGCACACCATGCAGTTTAATGAATGGTTGCAAAACTGGTGCAGAGCACAGGGCTTTGGCTTCATTGGGGACTGGGGGTCCACCTGGAGAGATAAAGGTCTATACTGGCATGATGGTCTGCATCTGTCCACGAAGGGAACCAAGCTCCTAGGTGATAGGTTTACATGCTTCCTTGGCAAGGAGGCACTGATAAAAGGCAGGAAATTTCAAGCCTCCCCCAACAAAACATGGCAGGTAGTAAGGTAAACACTGAGGTACAGAGCTCAACACAAGGCAGGACAGGGGTAAATGGAAAAATAGACAAGGACAATAAGAGCAGGGATGGGGGAAAAAAGGATAAAGCCAACATTAAATGGAGGGCAATGAGTACCAATGCCCGTAGTCTGGGAAACAAGCTTCCTGAGCTAGAAGCCCTGATGGAAGATGAACAATTGGATATTGTGTCAGTAACAGAAACATGGTACACCAAGAACCATGACTGGGATGTCAACATACCGGGTACAATCTATAGAAGGGACAGGGAAGGTAAAAGAGGAGGTGGAGTAGCTCTATACATAAGGGAAGGGATCAAAGCTACAGAACTAAAAAAGTAAAGGGGAGGACAAGAGGCACTCTGGGTCACCTTGGAGTCAGGAATGGCATCACAGTCTGCACAGGGGTTGTATACAGACCCCTATCTCAAGGGGAGGAAATGGACAACAAAATGATAGAGGACATTCTCAAAATGGCTGAAAAAGGGGAGATACTGTTGATGGGGGACCTGAATATGCAAGATGTTAACTGGATAACATGTACTGCAGCCACATCCAAGGGCAGGGTCATTCTCGATGCCCTGCAGGGGGCAGGCCTCAGACAGCTAGTGTTGGAACCCACTCAGGAGGGAGCAATACTAGACCTGGTACTCTCAAATGGAGAGAGGATCACAAATTTAGAAATCAGTAGACATCTGGGAACAAGTGACCACTGCACAGTGTGCTTCACAATGAGCACAACCATGGAGATAAGCCATGCAAAAACAAGGATACTGGACTTTAGAAGGGCTGACTTTGGCAAATGGGTGAATACCTGAAAAATGCACTAGCAAATGACCAAAAAGGAGGGTGGAAGAACAATGGAGAAAAATCAAAACTGCCATCATAGAGGCAACAAGCCTTTGTGTGAAATAAATAAAAAAACAAAGCGGAGTAAAAAACCACTATGGTTCTCAAAAGAGGCGGCTGGGAAGGTTAAGGAGAAAAAGGCTGCATTCAAAAAGTATAAGGAATCACAGAAGGAGCACGACAGGGAACTGTATCAACTAAAGCAGAAAGAAGTGGGGAAGGCAGTCAGACTAGCAAAGGCCCAAACCGAGTAAGAAATAGCCAACTCAGTTAAGAAGGGGGATAAAACCTTTTATAGGTACATTAGGGAGCATAGAAAGGTTAAGGGAGGGATAGTGAAGACTAATAAAGGAGAGGGGAGGTGGGCAGAGGGAGACAGTGAAAAGGCAGAGACACTGAATGAATACTTTTTCTCATTATTCACTAAAGAAGATGAGGAGGAGTTACCTAAACCAGATAATAGAAGCACTCTGGGTAGGGGGGTTGACACCAGTCAATTCACAGAAGAAAGAGTCCTGAAAGAACTCCTAAAACTCAAGGTGGACAATGCAATGAGGCCTGACGGGATTCACCCCAGAATCCTAAAAGAACTAAGGGAGGACCTAGTGACACCACTGACCATGCTTTTTAACAAATCATGGCAGGATGAGGCAGTACCTGAGGACTGGAGGAGGGCAGATGTGATTTCCCTTCACAAAACTGGGAGCAAGGCAGAAGCAGGAAACTACAGACCTATAAGTTTGACCTCAGTGGTAGGGAAAAAGATGGAATCACTTCTGAAAGAAAGAATTGTTGAGTACCTAGAGGCCAGTGGGGCACAGGACCCAAAGCAGCATGGATTTACAGCAGGAAGGTCATGTCAGATGAATCTAATTGATTTCTTTGACTGTGTGACCAAAGTAATAGACCAGGGAGGGGCTGTGGACATGGCTTCACCTAGACTTTAGCAAGGCATTTGACACAGTCCCGCACAAAAGATTAATAATCAAGTTAGCCAGCCTGGGAGGGTCCCAGGGTGGTAGCCTGGGTAGCAAACTGGCTGCACAACAGGACATAGAAGGTGAATAGTGAATGGAACACATTCTGAAGAAAGGGGTTACTAGTGGAGTACCTCAGGGCTCAGTACTGGGTCCAGTCCTCTTTAACATCTTTATAGGTGACATTGCAGAGGGTCTGGAGGGAAAGGTATGCCTCTTTGCAGATGACACAAAGATCTGTAACAGAGTTGATACACGAGGGGGGGTTGAAAAGATGAGAAGGGACTTGGCAAGGTTGGAGGAATGGTCAGACATATGGCAACTTAGATTCAATGCAAAAAAGTGCAAAGTAATGGAAAGAAAAGAGTACACAATGGCAGGGGAGGTACTAACAACAACAAAAATGGAAAGGGACCTGGGAGTAGTCATATCAGATGACCTAAAGGTGGATAAGCAATGTGAAAAGTCAGTAAGGAGAGCCAGGGGGATACTGGGATGCATAGGAAGGGGAATCACAAGTAGAAAAAGGGAAGTGGTTATCCCCAGAGGTTCAGTTAATTAAGTTTTAATGGAAGTCTGAAACATCCACAAGTCAAACTCTGGAAGTAATTCCAATTTTTTGGAAGTCAAATTACTTCCAGAAACCCACTTGTGGAAGTCAATATTCTAGTAAGGAACAATTTTTAGATGTTAATACAATATATTTGTGGTAAAATACAATTTCTTTTAGAAAAAGCCATCATTTTTGACTTCCATGCATTCAATTTTGGAAGTCATCTAATTTTTTTGTTTCAAATCTGGAAGTTAATGACTTCCTCCCCCTTTATTTTGGACATTTTTACCTTATTTTTGGAAGTCAAATACTCCACAAATGGAGTTAACTGAACCCCTGGTTATCCCTTTGTACAGACAGTTGGTGAGACCCCATCTGGAGTACTGTGTGCAGATTTGGAGACCCTCATCTACGCAAGGACATAGACAGGATGGAAGCAGTCCAGAGGAGGGCAACTAAAATGGTGCAGGGTCTGCAGCAGAAACCATATGAAGAGAGACTAAGAGAGCTTAATATGTATACTCTTGATGAAAGGAGGGACAGGGAGACATGATAGAAATGTTCAAGTACCTCAAGGGAATCAACAAAGTCCAGGAGGGTAGCATCTTTCAGAAAAAGAGATGTGTAATAAGGGGCAATTTAAAGATAGAGGGGGACTGCTCAGGGTAATGTGAGAAATTTTTTTTTCACGGAGAGAGTGGTGGATACATGAAACAGCCTCCCTGAGGAGGTCGTTGGGTCTAAAATAGTGGGGGAATTCAAACATGCATGGGACAGACACAAGTAATTATAGTGGGGGGTTGCAGGAAGTAGGCTGTTGGTTAACTAGAATCTGCAGCTTATCCTGTAGGTAGGGAAATGGGCAGACTGGGTGGGCCAAGTGGTCCTTATCTGCCATCAAAATCTTTGTTTCTATGTTTCTATATTACAATGCACAACTTAAATGCTGAAAAAATGTTTCTCAAACCTTAAGTCGTAGCACCCACACATGCACAAAACTCAAAACCTATAAAGCAAGGAAACATTTGCTCAGTAATGAAATTAGAGAGCAAGTGTACTAAGTCATTTTAAGCACTCCATACTGACTGGAGCTGATAATTGTTTCCATCTGCAGTATATTACGTTTTTGTTTGAGGTTGTAATTGTTTCATCTGGAGCAAAATCCAAAAGTATTACTATTTTTATCAGGGCTCCAGTGATGACTGTTCATCATTTGCATCAGGCACATGCAAAGAAAGTAGCACTGTGGGAGGAAAGCTACCCTGTATGTCTGGATGACTGCACTCTAACAGGGATTTTTAAAACAAGATACAATTGCAATCTGTTTTTTATGTTGACTCGCACTTGCACAGCCAACATATTGTGGTAGTAGCAGATTTGGAGGCGCGGTCACTGTTGGGCGAATGCAAGACACGCATCAGAATGTGCGTCCCTCATTCCCCAGTCAGGAAGCAGGAGGCACGGATGTCATGCATGCCTAATGTGGCCATCACAACAAAGATAAGATCCACTGCAATGAGTGCGAAGCTCTCATGCAGCGTGACCATTACACGCCTCCCTTGGTGCAGGCAAAATGGCGGCAGTGACTGCTGCCGCTGCTTGTCACAATGCCGACAGGAGACCCCATTCCCCATCAGCATAATGTGTCCCCCCCCTTTTGTTGATTGCCGAGGGGATGCCCAACCTCTGTGGCTAAAGCACCCCCACCCGCAACATCGAGGTGGCATGCTGGGAGCGCACCCCAGCCGTACAAATCCCACCTGAAACATGAAACTGGCCCCATGACGCCTTTTTTAAACCCTGTAAAATAAAATGGTCCCTCAGCGGTCTCCCCTGCTCCCCCACAACCCGTACTCCATCAACTGATAGCCCTGCTTGCCACACACCCCCACCCCACCCCATACTTACTTAGAGAGTCTGGCGCGACGATCTTCGGTGAACAAGGACCACGTCTGCACTCTTCAAAGCTGACCGCGAACTCAGGAAATGCCGGTAAGCTGTACAATTGAATGAATTTGATTTTTTCAACTTTGATGCAGATCTCAGGCATTTTTTGTGGAATTTTGGCACCAAATTTTCAACATGGGGTTTTTGGGACCCCTCCTCAAGAATTCTGTCACTGTCATGGCGTTGTTTTGCCCTGAAAGATGATTTCGCGGTCACTGCTTGGAATCACCATTCAGGACCGATTAACAAAATTACAGTGCCAGTGTTCATGAGGTGGGCTCTCAAAAAGCCTATGTTGCAAATTTGGTGGAAAAAATAAAAAAATGACTGTTTTATGAGCATGTTTTATGAAAATGACAGTGATGTTGTTCATGAGCAGAGGTCCTAAAATGCCTATTTTGAAAATTTAGTGATGATACTCCATAAAATGACTGTGTTTCGAAGTAGTTCAAAAGTTTACTGCGCTTATAAGTTCATTGAATTGCAATATTTTCCTCCAGATTTTCAACATTGCCATTGTTCTGCACCTCCTTATGAACAGTATAGCTGTCATGTTTCACAACCTGGCTGAAATGTATTTTTGCAGTTCCGGCACGGAATAGCGTGGTCGCTGTGGGAAATCCGTGTTCGAGACACATTATGAAAATGACAGTGACACTGTTCATTAGCAGAGGTCCTAAAATGCCTATGTTGAAAATTTGGTGACAAAAGTCCATAAAATGAATGTTTTTCGAGTGTGTGTTGCGCAATTTGCATGCACGCTCGTAACTTCGTGACTTTGTAATATGTTCACTCCAGATTTTCAAAATTGGCATTTTTCCACACCTCCTTATGAACAATGCAGCTATCATTTTACATATCCTGGCCGAAATGTATTTTCGCATGGCCGGTGCAGAAGTGCATGATCGCTGTGCAAAATCGGTTTTCCGGACAGTGTGAGGAAATGATGGTGACACTGTTCATGAGCAGACGTCCTAAAATGCCTGTGTTGAAAATCTGCTGCCGAAAGTCCATAAAATGACTGTGTTGCAAGCATGCGTTGTGCAGTTTCCATGCACCCTTGTAACTTTGCAAATCTGCAATATTTTCATGCCAGATTTTCAACATTGGCATTTTTTCACACCTCCTTATCAACAGTACAGCTGTCATTTTTCACATTCTGCCCAAAATGTGTTTCTGCACCTGTGGCCTGCAATGGCGTGGTCGCTGTGGGAAATGAACTTCTGGGACTGATTAACAAAATCACAGCATTACTGTTCATGAGGAGAGGTCCCAAAATGCCTATGTTAAAAATGTGGCTAACACCCTCCCACAAATAATTGGGTTACGGACATGTGTTGCGCAGTTTCTATGCATGCTAATGACTTCACCAATTTTTCAAATTTTCACTCAAGATTTTCAACGTTGCGATTTTTTATGCTTCCTCATGAACAATACAGTTGCCATTCTCCACATCCTGCCCAAAATGTGTTTTTGTCCCTGTGTCACCAAATGGCATAGCCACTGTGCAAAATTACCTTTCAGCTCATAAACTGATTGTGCCACTTCTCATGAGGTGGCCTCACAAACAGCCTATGTTGAAAATCTGTAGTGAAAATACCACCACACCCCTATGGTCTTAGGGTTTCCAGCTGCAGCACATCCTGCAGCCACTGACAGGCATTGTGGTGTGCCTTGCACTGTTCAGCCACAAAATTCACCCTATTCATCTATACTGCACCCACTTCAGCGTATTTCCTTACGGAATGGGGTAAGTACAGTATAATGCCCAAAGACCCAAAGCACACCACGGCACTTGTCAGTGTCTACAGGGTAGGGTGACATACAATGGCATGAGTGTTATAGCTTATGACCCAAAGGCACACCCCAATGCCTGTCGCTTCTCTACAGGGTGAGGGTGGGGTTGGCATCACTTCAATACTTCACTGCCATTCCTATTATGCATCTCTACCTCTGGCACTACCAAAGCCAATGCCAGCGAGACAACATTCGGCATTGACAAATGCTTGTTTAAGCTTGACATACAGGTTTGTCTGATAGATGGGTTTGTTATGATTTATGTATGGTTTGTTCTTTCTTGTTTTATTTTGTAGATTTTGTAGGTTTTTCTAGTTTTCTTTTGTAGTTGTGAACTGATCAGGGCAAATCGAGTGAGTGAGATTCAGTCTGAACTGGCGCAGAAGTTCAGAAAGTTAGAAGTGCTGATAATTTTGAGTATCTGCATTATTAATGCACATTTAAAAAAGTTAGGTACTCTGGTTTCTCATTGTTTCATTAATTATACCTGTGGCAGATCTAGGCTAAACTCCATAAAAATGGACTATTGAACCCTGTCCAGTCTTCTTTTTCTTCCACTTTAAAATTTCTGTTGCAACAGTACCCTCTTATCTCTTCTACTTTTAAATACTTTTTTTTCTATTATCCTAGGTAGGCCACCTAGGATGAAACTGTACTATCTGCTTCTCTACTTCATTTCTGTTCTCTAGCTCTGTCTAAAACTTTTACTTTTGGTTCATACAGCCCCCCCAACTCCTAGGTGCAAGGAGTTAGTAAAACAGATGCTGTACAGTAAGAAAAGAGGATTATGTCCTCGGACATAATAAAGTAATGAAGACTACCAAATAAGTCTTCTGGCTTCTGAGTTAAAGAAAACGAATGCATAAACATCTTCTGGTTAAATAAGGTAGGATCATGGAGGCATGTTAGAGGCGCCCCTGTCTTAAAGCAGCATGCAAACATTAAACAGAAGAAAAAGCAAAGCATGCAAGATGAACATTAGAAGCATGAGGACTTACAGAAAAAAAGGGGTAACACTATAAAATGGAATTAAGTTAACCTGTCTGTAATACTGTACACCCAGAATTAAAGCAGCTTGCATTTGTTTAAAGGAAAACTATTTTGTTTTAAGAAATGACTCAGGTTTAACCAGGTAGAAATCCATACCTGGTTGCTATGGAAATAAACAGCACTACTTTCTCTTGCTTGTCTCTAAACATGAACTATAATACAGATACTGTAAGACAGGAGGCCCCCCTTGCATGTATACACTTCCAAGCAGTATATAAAGAAAGCAAGTTGAATTTAGTTCTTCAAAAATTACAAGGACTTGCAGAAAGGAGGGGAAATAATAAAACTAGATTATTTAGACCCCTGTATTTCTGTGTACCCTGTAGTGAAGCAGCAATCATTTCTGAGTAAAATAATGCTTTGAAAACCTAAGGTTTGATCAGGCAGAAATGCGTACCTGGTCACTCAGGAAAATAGAAGGCCTCCTCCTTTTCAGAGCTGCTGATCTTTGAATGGGTATTCCTAAGGGATCAGCGCCCTCTACTGTCCCCTTTTTATATGTTCACCTAATAAGCCCCTCTCACTCAGATGGTTACTAAGCATATTACCTTTGGGTTGCTAGGTAATTAACAGTCTAATTAACCCGGAAATAGGAATACAAGTTTTGTTTATCAGCCTGCTGTATAAATGGGAACAGTAAGAGAATGGTATTTATCTAAGTAATGGTTTTAGGACACATTTAGATACCTAACCTATTCTAAAGCATTGTATTTGTGTCATGTGTGTTAAGGGTCTAGTCAGGTGACCTTGTCCAGGGAGTATAAATACCTCCCAAATCTGTTCTTCAGGCAGATGAGCCTCGGAAGTGAGACAGGGAGGTCTTCAGTGAGAGTAATGTAAACACAGAAGTAAGCAGACCATAGCTATTCTGTGGTCTTTGACTGTGTATTGGGAATTGCAAGAAACCACTGAGGGAAAAAGTGGTCACTGACATTGCAACTTACTTTTCTTTATTTTTGATTGTTTTTGGTTTTCTGACTTTTTGTAAATAAATGTTACATTCCTGTGTGTTTTTAATCCTGAAATATTGCCTTGTCTGAATTATTTCCCACACCCTGTGACAATACTGTATGTGCAAATACAGTTTTTTTTCAACAGTCCAGTGCAATCATTGAAGTCACCCCCCTCCCCCACCACACACACACAGTCACATACCCACCAGCTCATACACAGACCTCTCATCTTTTTATTTTGAAGGTTTGGCTCTCCATGTTTTATGACGTGCTGTAAAGTTACTGATTTTGCTGAAAATTAATGCAATGGCAATCCAGTCATCTGTTAGCTGTGTTAGTTTTGCTCTGTTGTACAGTCATGTCCCCCACACACATACTCTTTCTTACTACTTTTGATTTGATCTTTACAAAAACAATTTGATTAGTTATTTTTCTGCTAACATTTGCAAGTGATGATGCGCAACATATATTCATTGTTTATTTTTCTGCATTTCATTAAAGAAAAGTAAGGAAAGTAGAAAGTAAGGAGAGAGAGAAAAAAAAACAGAGGAAAGAGTAAGGATTGCAAACAGTTAAGGGGCCAGAAATAAGACATGATTGGAGTGGTGCAGTGCAGTAGCTGTGGAGCAGCAGTCTTCCGGGAGTTGTTCTGGAGGATGCAGTGTTGTCCCATCTGCAGGCACCTCTCTGGGCTGAGGGAGGAGGTTGCTCATCTCCAGGCTGAGTTGGCCAGGATTTGTGGGATCTCCTCTTCCATCCAGGGACCACCAGTGCCACTGCCGTTGCCTCAGAGGTTGCCAAGAAAGAGGAGCGGTTGGACCACAGTGGGCTCAGGGAGGGTGAGGGTGGTGGAACAGAGGCACATCCCTCCAGTTGTACCTGTCCACAATTCCTATGCCATTCTGGCAAAATGTGGTTCTCTATGGAACAGATCCAGAAACAAATGATTTGATACCTTTTATTGGACCAACATGGATGTTATAGAAAAGAACAAAGTGCTTTAGCTTTCGAACCAACCAGGTCCTTCTTCAGAAGCTTTGTGGCAGTATTTTCAAATATCCCATACTATTAACACCAGATTATGTAGAAAAAGCAGAAATAATTCTCATTGGTTTAATATATACATTTAAAACATAATAGAAGATTACGCTAGAGAAGCTAATTAACACCAGTATGCTCTTAAACTGAGGAGCCTCAGAAGGGCAAAGGTTATCAAGAATTCTCTACAGCCAGAGAGTTCTTGTCACATAAATTTTAAAATGTCTCAGTATGCCAAGAAAGCATTCTAGTGATAAAAAAGCCTTGAGTGGCATTCTCCTAATACATGTACGATGAGCTTACAACTTACATTCCAATTGTCCTGGTATATTAAAGGACAGATAATGAGAGACAAAATCCTGAAATTAGGTATAACTGCAAGTTGAAATCAAGCCTCAAATTAACCTACACATATAAACATGATGCATGAAAGTATCACTTGTAAGTGTAAGTGCAAAAAAAAAAAAAAAAAAATTCTTGTCAAGGACCCCAAAGAAAACGAGACCATGAGCCTGATAAATGCAGATTTCAACACAGAGTCTGTGTATTCTGTGTTCATTAAAAACAGGAAGTTAAATGCCCTTCAACTTACCATACTTCCTAACAACCATGAAGAACAGAACAGAGTGACTGAACAACTAAGCCACACAGATGGGCACCTTTCAGTTGTTAATTTGTCCACCCACACACTGACTACTGGGGAATTAAATGTACTTTCTAAGGGCCTCATTCTGCCCAACTAAACCACTGGACAGAATACAGTTTTGTGGTGAAATGGAGGAATACTTCCGAGATTGAGACTCAGGGAATTTTTTCATGGCAGAGAAGACATCACAGACAGGGAAGAAATCACAAACAGTAAAACTACTATGGATAAGAAAAAGAAACCATATGAGTTTACCCCATCAAGTGGTATAACAAGAAACTGGACAAATACATTAATTGCTTTCGCCAGAGAGTTACTGGTGAGATTCTTAATAGGCAGAAACAGGCCCGCTAAACCTCTCCATTGGAACGGAGGGCTATACAAACACTAAAATCAAACCATAACATTGTCATAAAAAGCTGATAAAGGCTCGCAGTGGTGATATTGAATCGGAAGATTACATTACGGAAGCCAACCGCAGCTAAGACCTTACTTACTACAAAGTACTGGGAAGTGACCCAACTACAGAATATAAAACAGAACTACAGAAGTTAATTAAAACATTTCCAGAGCATGTCCAAGACAAACTAAAGGACCTCGTCCCCAGTGAACCTAAGCCAGGGACATTCTATATGCTTCCTAAAATACATAAGCCTGGTAATCCTGGTAGACCCATTGTCTCTGGTACTGACACCTTGACAGAGGGGATATCAGGGTTTGTAGAAGCTATTTTCAAACCACTGGTTATACAAAGGGATAGTTACATCAAGGACACTACTCACTTCCTACATAAACTTTCTGGTTTTAAGGACTTACCACCTGATACCCTTTTAGCCACGATGGATGTAACCTCCCTCTACACTAATATTCCACACACAGATGGCATTTCAGCCTGCCTCAAATACCTGCATGACAAAGAATTGGACCCCAACATTGACCCTGGAGTTGTGGTAAACTCACTGAATTCATTTTGACACATAACAACTTCAGCTTTAATGGTAAACATTATGTTCAAACTATGGAACAGCAATGGGAACCAGGATGGCTCCTCAGTATGCTAATCTTTTATGGCGAATTTGGAGGAGGATTTTCTAGGCACTGTACGCATAAACCACTCGCTTATTTCCGTTACATTGATGATTTGTTTATAATTTGGACAAAGGGCACTGACACACTTAAAAATTTTCACCAAGAACTTAATAACCTCCACCCAACTATAAAGCTTTCCCTAGAATATTCTGCCACAAGTGTACATTTTCTGGATACCACTGTCACTATTAAGGATGGTACCTACATACCTGTCTTTACAGGAAACCAACAGACAGACAGAGATACTTTACACAAGAAAAGTAATCACCGAGCCACACAAAGAAATCTGTTATATATAGTCACACTTCTGTATCACCGCCTGTTCAAAATGAGGAAGACAGAGACACACATCTGGCTATGTTGAAAACACCTTTATTGAGCAGGACACTCATCCAGGGAAATTGACAGAGCAGTGGAACGTGCAACACAGGTCCCAAGAGAACAGCTACTGCAATATAAGGAACGGATGACTACCAACAGAATACCCTTAGTAGTCACATACCATCCTGACCTTGAACTCCTACGTAAGATTACTAAGGATCTCCATCCAATAATTAGTGAGGATGAAACCCTTAACTGTATTTTTAAGAACTACCACTACTATCTTTAAACAACCACCTAATTTAGCCAACCTGATTATTAGAGTCAACTTGAATCGGAACAGAATACCATGACATCATATGGTACACGACCCTGTCATCAACGCATGTAAGACATGTAACCTCATTTCCACTTCAGACTGTGTGGTTACATCACAAAACAGACTATTCAGGATACAGGGAATTATACATGTACATCAAGTAATGTGGTCTATTTTATCCAATGCAAGAAATGTCCTCACACAGGTTATGTGGGGAGACAAGCCAACAACTCCAGCACTAGAATGAATTCACACAAACATTCTATTAATCACAAGATGATTGAGAAACCAGTAGCCCGGCACTTCTCCCAGGATGACCACTCAATCTCAGATATGTCTGTGATGGTCTTAAAAGGACATTTCAACAGTACGCAACAGAGACGGGCTTCTGAAATTAGACTTATTTTACTTCTCAATATGGTGGCGGATGGATTGAACATTGATGTTGGGTACATGACACATTATTCCACTTAAACTTACACAGACCTTTACTTTAAAAGATGGACATAAACAGTTTAGTTCTTCAGCGGGCCTTTGATTTTGTAAGTTTATGGTTATCTACATTGTTGACTTTTCACCTTAACACTGTGGTGAGTGCGTTTGAGTGTGAGTGTGTGTGTGTATACTGATGTATGTATGTGTGTGTTTGGTGTGTGTGTGTTTTATGTGTTGTGGGTATGGTGTGTGTGTGTTTTGTTTGTTGTGCGGTGTGGTGTGGTGTGTGCAGAATGTGTTTGTAGGTTGTGTGTTGTGGTGTGTGGTGTGCAGGTGTGTGTGTGTGTGTGTGTATGGGGTGTGGTATGGTGTATGTACACACATATGTGTGTGTGGAGCGTGGCATGGGGCAGTTGTTATGTGGCTAGAACACTTAGTTTTCACATATAGTGTGCATTTATTTCCTTCTATTAGTTGTCAGTGGGTGGATTTCACACTGTCACATTTTCAACTGCTCCTATTAAGATGCATATCTCATTTACTTGGGGGTCATTAAAGGTGTAATTCCTTTGGGTTTCATTTAGATTGCTTAGACTGATTCTGTGCATTTTGTTATACACAGACTCTGTGTTGAAATCTGCATTTATCAGGCTCATGGTTTCGTTTTCTTGGGGTCCTTGACAAGGATTTTTTTTTTTTGCACTTTACACTTACAAGTGATACTTTCATGCATCATGTTTATATGTGTAGGTTAATTTGAGGCTTGATTTCAACTTGCAGTTATACCTAATTTCAGGATTTTGTCTCTCATTATCTGTCCTTTAATATACCAGGACAATTGGAATGTAAGTTGTAAGCTCATCGTACATGTATTAGGAGAATGCCACCCAAGGCTTTTTTTTTATCACTAGAATGCTTTCTTGGCATACTGAGACATTTTAATAATTTATGTGACAAGAACTCTGGCTGTAGAGAATTTTTGATAACCTTGCCCTTCTGAGGCTCCTCAGTTTAAGGCATACTGGTGTTAATTAGCTTCTGACGTAATCTTCTATTATGTTTTAAATGTATATGTTAAACCAATGAGAATTATTTCTGCTTTTCTATATAATCTGGTGTTAATAGTATGGGATATTTGAAAAACTGCCACAAAGCTTCTGAAGAAGGACCTGGTTGGTCTGAAAGCTAAAGCACTTTGTTCTTTTCTGTAACATCCATGTTGGTCCAATAAAAGGTATCAAATCATTTGTTTCTGGATCTGTTTTTAAAAGGACCAATACGGCACCTACAACATTTTTTATGCTCCTCTATGGAGGCACCCACAGTGGAGACCAAGGAGGATGCTGGGAACCTCCATAAAGGAGACCCACAGGAGGGTGGCAGGGGACCCTGCAGGGAAGGAAACAACTCCTGGTGGGGACTCCATGCTAGGAAGGTAGAACTGGGGAGGAAGGAGAGGGAGGTGGGTGCCTGCCAGGCACCATGGCTTGAGGACAGGGGAAAATCCTCAGGATTGCCGGAGCAGCTGCACAGGGAGGAAGCTGGATGTCATTGTCCACCTAGGGACAAATGACCTGGCTAAGAAAGGATTAGAGAAGTGCAGGAAGAGTTTGTGAATTGGGAGGGGCCTTAGTCAAGTAGCACGCACAGTAACTGCCTCGGAGGTGCTACCCATCTATGGTATAGGAGAGGCTAGGTGTTCCGCACCATGGGATTCAATCAGTGGTTGAAAAACTGGTGTGGAGCTCAGGGATTTGGCTTCATTGGGGACTGGGGGGTCCACCTGGAGTGATGCAAGCCTATACTGGCATGATGGGCTGCATCTGTCCGGGAGGGGAACCAGGATCCTAGGTGATAGGTTTAAATGCTTCATTGGCAAGCTTTTAAACTAGCCAAGGGGGAGGCACTGGAAAGGAGCAGGAAAATCCTAGCCCCCAAATAATCATGGTAGTAAGTGCAGCAAACACCAACATAGAGGTGTCGATAGGGAGAAGGGCAGGGGTAAATGGAGAAAGTGACAAAGGCAAGAAGGACAGGGATGGGGCAAAAGGGAGTAAGGCCACCAGGAAATGGAGGGTAATGAGTACCAATGCCTGTAGTCTGGGCAACAAGCTCCCTGAGCTGATGGCCTTAATGGAAGAGGGATGCCTGGATATCGTAGCAGTCACAGAAACATGGTACACAGAGAACCATGACTGGGATGTTAACATACCAGGGTACATTACCTACAGGAGAGACAGGCAGGGGAGAAGAGGGGGAGGAGTAGCTCTCTATGTAAAGGAAGGGATAAAAGCAACTGAACAGAAGAGTAAACAGGGTGGAGAGGAGGCACTGTGGGTCACCTTGGAGACTGGAAAGGGCACCACAATCCGCACAGGGGTTGTGTACAGACCCCCATGTCAGGGGGAAGAAATGGACAAGGATATGATAGAAGGCATTCTTAGAATGGCAGAGAAAGGGGAGATACTGTTGATGGGAGACCTGAATATGCCAGGTGTTAACTGGAGCACATTTGCTGCAGCCACATCCAAGAGCAGGGCCATTCCTGATGCCCCACAGGTGGCAGGCATTAGACAGCTAGTTTCAGAACCCACTCATGAGGGAGCAATCTAGACCTCGACTCAAACGGGGCAGTGAGAGGATCTCAGATCTAGAAGTGGTTGCCATCTGGGGCAAGTGACCATCAAACAGTGTGGTTCACGTTAAACTCAGCTACAGAGTCAGGTTGCACAAAAGTGAGGGTACTGGACTTTAGGAGGGTGACTTGGCAAGATGGGAGTGTCTCAGAAAAGCACTAGCAAACAGGCTAGAAGGAGGTGTGAGCAACAATGGGGAATTATCAAAACTGCCATCACAGAGGCAACAAGCCTTTGTGTGAAGCAAATAAACAAATCAAAATGAAAGAAAAAGCCACTATGGTTCTCAAAAGAGGTGGCTGTGAAAGTCAGAAGAAAAAGATAGCATTCCGGAAGTATAAGGAAACACAGAAGGAGCAGGACAGAGAGCTGTACCAGTTAAGGCAGAAGGAAGCAGGGAGGGAAGTCAGAATAGCAAAGGCCCAAACTGAGGAAAAGATAGCCAACTCAGTTAAGAAGGGGGGGATAAAACCTTTTATAGGTACATCAGCGAGCGTAGAAAGACAAAGGGAGGGATAGTGAGGCTGAATAGAATGAACGGTGGGTGGGCAGAGGGGGACAGTGAAAAAGCAGGAATACTGAACGAATATTTCTGCTCAGTATTCACAAAAGAGGAGGTGGAAGTGCCTAATCCAATTAACAGAAGCACTCTTGATAGAGGGGGGTCGATCCCAGTCCTTTCACAGAAGAAAGGGTTCTGCAAGAACTCCTAAAACTGAACGTGGACAAAGCAATGGGTCCTGATGGAATTCACCCCAGAATTCTAAAAGAATTAAGGGAGAACTAGTGAAACCACTGGCTACTCTTTTTAATAAATCATGGGAGGATGGGGTGGTACCGAGGACTGGAGGAAGGCGGATGTGATTCCCCTTCACAAAGTGGGACCAAGACAGAGGCAGGAAACTACAGACCTGTCAGTCTGACCTCTGTGGTAGGGAAAGTGATGGAGTCACTTCTGAAGGAAAGAATAGTTGAGTACCTAGAGGTCTGTGGAGCACAGGACCCAAGGCAGCATGGGTTCACAGCGGGAAGGTCATGTCAGACAAATCTAATAGTTTTCTTTGACTGGGTGACCAAAGTAGTAGACCAGGGAGGGGCTGTGGACATGGCCTACCTAGACTTTAGCAAGGCATTTGACACAGTCCCACACAAAAGATTAATAGTCAAATTAACCAGCCTGGGAGTGGGACCCAGGGTGGTAGCCTGGGTAAAACATTGGCTGGACGACAGGACACTAGGGTTACCACCTTTTCAGAAGCCCAAAGTGGGACATTTCTTACTGAAACATGATTTATCGCAGGACAGTACGTAACCTTGACCAATACAACAGACTTGTTCTCTCTATATAATCAGAATTATGGTTAAGTATTGTAGTTTCATAGTTGTTTCTATTGTTTCTTATCATTTTAAGGTATTTTAGTTAAGGTATTGTAGTTTTTTGCAACATTGAGTGGCAAGTTAGAAAATATTTTTTCTACTATAAAATCAGGACATGTAGAATTTTTCACGTTTTTTGGCAGGACACAGCTGCCCAAATCAGGACTGTCCTGTGAAAATCAGGACAGGTGGTAACCCTACAGGACACAGATGGTAATTGTAAATGGAGTCCACTCTGAAGAAAGGGGGGTTACTAGTGGGGTACCGCAGGGTTCAGTATTGGGTCCAGTCCTTTTTAATGTCTTCATCAGTGACATTGCAGAGGGACTGGAAGGAAAAGTATGCCTTTTTGTAGATGACACAAAGATCTGCAACAGGGTTGATACACAAGGAGGCATGGAAAGAATGAAAAGGGACTTGGCAAGGTTGGAGGAATGGTCAAGTATGGCAGCTAGGATTCAATGCAAAGAAGTGCAAATAATGCACCTGGGAAACAAGAACCTCAGGGAAGAATACACAATGGGTGGGGAGGTAGTAACAACAACAAAAAGGAAAGGGACCTGGGGTAATTATGTCAGATGACCTTAAGGTTAGCAAGCAATGTGAGAAGGCAGTAGGGAGGGCTGGGGGTATACTGGGATGTATAGGGAGAGGCATCATCAGCAGAAAACAGGAAGTTGTTATCCCTCTGTACAGACAGTTGGTGAGACCCCATCTGGAGTACTGTGTCCAGTTCTGGAGACCACATCTCTGCAAGGACATAGACAGGATAGAGGCAGTCCAGAGGAGGGCAACTAAAATGGTGCAGGGTCTGCAAGAGAAGCTGTATGAGGAGAGACTAAAGGAGCTTAATATGTATACCCTTGAGGAAAGAAGGGAGAGGGGGGACATGATAGAAACTTTTAAGTACCTCAGTGGAATCAACAAAGTCCAAGAGGGTAGCATCTTTCAGAAAAAGAGACTTGCAAGAACAAGGGGACACCATTTAAAGATAGAAGGAGGGCGGTTCAGGGGCAATGTGAGGAAGTATTATTTCACAGAGAGGGTAGTGGATGCATGGAACAGCCTTCCTGAGGAGGTTGTGGGGTCTAAAACTGTGGGAGAATTCAAGAATGCATGGGACAGACATAAGGCAATTCTTGTGGGGTAGGAAGAAATAGGCTGTTGGTTAACTAGGATCTGCGGCCTATCCTCTAGGTATGGAAATGGGCAGACTAGATGGGCCTAGCGGTCCTTATCTGCCGTCAAAGTCTCTGTTTCTATGTTTCTATGAAAAAGCAATGGTAAGACAAGGAGAGTAATTAGGCTTTCTAAACTGAAATTACAATAGAAACACAGAAACATAGAATTTGATGGAAGATACAGACCAGTAGGCCCATCCAGTCTGCCCTTTTTCCTTAACTACTACAAATGCTGGAAATCCTACTTTATCTCTGCTTTTACCTCCTCTTTTGAATTGTTAGGTTCCCCCATGTCTATCCCATGCAGTTTTGAATTCCCTCACCAACTTTGCTCCCACCACCTCCTCTGCTGGGAGGCTGTTCCATGCTTCCACCACCCTTTATATGAAGAAGTACTTTCTCAAGTTGCCCCTTAGTCTACCACCCTCCAGTCTCATGTCATGCCCTCTTGTTCTACAGCATCTTCTTTTCTGAAAGATGCTGACCTCCTGTACCTTATTTATTCCCGTTGGGTACTTGAAGGTCTCTATCATGTCTCCCCTCTCCCTCCTGTCTTCCAGGGAACACATATTGAGCTCCTCCAGTCTCCCCTCGTATGACCTTTGCTGCATGCCCTGCACCATTTTTGTTGACCTTCTTTGAACTGCCTCTGCCCTGTCTATGTCCTTTCAGAGATTCAGCCTCCAGAACAGGACACGGTACTTCAAATGTGGTCTCACAAATGATTTGTACAGTGGCATCACCACCTCTTTTCTTCTGCTGGTGATACCTCTCCCTATGCACCTCAACATCTCAGTTGATCTCGCTACCAGCTTGGTACACTGTTTGGCCACCTTTAGGTCATTAGATATGATCACCCCCAGATCTCTTTCTTGTTTGGTGGCCGTTAATAACTCCCCACCCATCATGTAATCGTCACCTGGGTTTCTGTACCACAAGTTCATGATTCTGCACTTCTTCGCATTGAATGTTAGCTGCCACACTCTGGACCATTCCTCCAGTTTACCTAGGTCCTTCCTCATTTTTTCCACCCCTTCCGGAGTGTCTTCCCTATTGCAGATCTTAGGCATACCATCCCCTCCAGTCCCTCTGCAATGTCACTAATGAATATATTAAACAGTACTGAGCACAGAACTGATCCCTGTGGCACCCCACTAGTCACCCTTCCCTCTACAGATTTAGCTCAGTTTATCACCACCCTCTGTGTTCTATCTCTCAACCAATTCCCAACCCAGTTCACTACCTTGTGACCCAATCCCAGGCTACCTAGCTTGTTTATAAGCTGCCTATGTAGTACAATGTTAAATCCCTTGCTGAAGACAAGGGAGGCCACATCCACCACTCCCCTCGATCCACTTCCCTGGTCATCCAGTCAAAGAAATCTATCAGACTTGTCTGACATGACTTTCCTGACATGAATTCGTGCTTCCTCAGATCTTGTGCTCCGCTGGATTCAAGGTGCTCCACTATCCTTTCTTTTAGCAACTATTCCATAAGTTTCCCCACCACCGAGAAACTCTCACCATAACATTATGCCCCTTTGAAATTGCCATTTAAAATGTCAAATATTAGTCTGAGTTTGTGGAAGTCACCCAATTTTCTCAGCACTGAAGCCTTCTCGTAAGTTGTGCATGAGTGTGTGCACCAAGGAGGTGAGGCACCGTCTTGTAAAAGTTTAACCATCAGGTAAGGTTACGTCATTGCTTTGGTGTATTAAATACCAATAGTTAGCATGTTAGGCTTCTATATTTTGCGATGGAAGATTTTTTTATTGTATACAAATACAATGCATTTAAATGATTCTACTGGTGTTCAGTTACAGTAATTCTCAGAAATAGGAGCAGTTTATTGACATGGTTCCTCCCACTGCATCACGTTCAAATGTGCCTTCTATCAAGACAGTCCAACTAGGCACGGCAGTATAGAACCAGGTGCCATAGGAACAGACTACACAGAGGAAAGAGGGGACTAGGGGCCATCATGCAGGGCAGGACAGAATCACAGTTGGACAGGGAAGCATCAATGTTTTGCCTATATTATCCAGATGAACAGAGACAGGAGCAGAAAATCTAAGGGCAAGCTGTAAAAACAATGAGCAGCACAGTGCACTCCTGGCAGAGGTGACCAGTCTCTGGGGACAGGTTACATGTGTAGCCAATGTCCTCAAATGAATACTTTAGCATGTGACTGCACAGTCACCCAGCATGCCCAACAGAGCACCACACATCATGCAAGCACACAGCACAAATACACAACATGATGTAGTGGGCAGAAAGGGTCTGGACATGTCCAGCAAGACCACACCACTCCTTACAATACACATGTTCCCATGACCTGCAGTGGTACAAGCAGTGGATATGGAGCAAAGCAGTGGTGCAAGGCTACCCAGCATTGCAGGCAGCAATGCAGCTGGCATCCAAGGGGACACACAGCATAGCATGCATGCTAGCCAGCACACACTCAATACATAGGGTGGTGCATGCAGCCACACATGCCACACATAGCTCAGCAGTGCCACTTATAACAGCTATATTGTTATGTGCCACGCTCACTACAGCCACAGCCCACATGAATACCTATCAACCCCACCCACTGAACACATCATGCATTAAACAACACCATGTCTCCTTACCATGCAGTGCCTCCTGGCAAAGGTAGTATGCAAGCACCTCATGATAACTTGCAACAGCATCCACAGGCTTTGGAGAGCCAGGTGCATCTGGAGGTATTGGAACATGTCTAGTAATGGCCAGATTTGTGTAGCATGGTACTTGCCATGAAAACCCAGCACACCCTACTGGGTACTAGCATTGTAGCACCCCCTGTTTTATTTAGACAGTGGAATTGCACCTTCAGCTTGCTAAATGTACATGCTACAATATCCCTTGCCTTCTGGTGTGCCTCGATATGCAGTACTTGTCCCCAGTCTCCATGTCTTGCTGAAGGAATGGGACCAACACATATGGCATTGTCACCTGTGAAGCAATGATAGTGTGTGAGCTTGTCCCCCACAGTGCAGATGCAGGTCTGGGGCAATGTGTCCACTTGTGCAACTCACTCAGTAGCACCCAGTGCATGCATTATGTCCACACAGCTGCTGCTTCAGTCATCACTGATTGAAGATGTACAAATCATGTGTGCCACCTGGATGCTAGGCACACAGATAGGTGACGATGCCTTATGCATCCATGACCACCTAGATGCACATGCTGTAGTACCCTTTCCTGTTCCTTCTAGATCATGTGTCTCATCATTATGGCCACATTTGTACAGTCCATTGCACTGATAACCTGTAGAAAACCATACTTGTCATAAAATACCTTCATAGTCCTTCTCCACTCCTCCACTATGCTGGGGAACAGTATATTCCTGAATAGAGATGGGCGAAGTGGACCCAACTCGCTCCGCGAAGAAAATGTGGAGTGCTCGACATAGCGGAGTACTTGCATTATAATCGGTAGCTAAGTCAATGAAAACAATGACTTTCGTTCTTCGCCTTCCCAAACCACTACTCCATCAATTCTTAAGGCGAAGTACATTGAAAACAATGTACTTCACCTTACTTCGCCTTGTTTTTAAGCTCCAATGGCGAATTTTGCAGTGATTCATGGGATTTCAGGTCACATGGGCTCTAGATTGTTCTGCACAGCCTCAGTTTGGGGTAGTGTGTGTAGGAAGCTGTAGGAGACAATCTGCTCTGAGAGCTCTCTGCCATTCAAACCTTCTAAAAGCTGTTAAAAAAGCCTTTTTGAGTCATTTTTATTGCTGAAACTTTAGTTCGTCGATTATAGGAAACCCTCCTGTGCTCATAACATCGAGCGTTTATTGTTTGTGTATGGATTTTGAATGTTAATGTACAATCAGTCTGTGTGCTGAGAGACAGTGGAAGTGTGCTTTGGGGGAGGGGCGTATCTGTGGTGTAGTTAGATTATCTTGAAAAAGACAGTGCTTTCTGTTTTGGTGATATTTTTCTTGTATAACTGGGTTAATGTACACACAGTAATATTTTCAATAATTCATGCCCCTTTTTAGCAGATTGTTATGGTGCAGCAGTGCATAATTTCAGTTTGTTTAAAATATGTGGTTATATTACTAAAGTTTTTAATTTGCTATGCATTACTTAGTGTGTGTGAGTAAGTGTGTGACACGTGTCATCAAATCAGACACCTTTTATTGTGCCACATAATAATTTCAGTAATGTGAACCTGCTATATACTGCAGCTGTGTGATTTATGTACTTCTTTGTGGTATCTTTACTGGTACTAGTGACTGTTACTGCAGCAGTGCAGTACACTGCGCCCCCCCACCCCCCGGCGACCTGCCCCAACCGGCAAAGGTATTCTTTTCCAGATTTGAATTTCTGTTGGTGAGCACTGGTTAGGTGTTGTACCTTTGTGTCTGCATCTCTTCAGTGCACAGCGCAATCTTAATCTGTCTATGCATTTGCATGTCTTTAGGACCCAATCTCCATCTGTAACTTAAATCACAGTTGTTTCTCGGGCTTCCCTTCAGAGTACTGGACAGGTGTGGTGCATAATTCTGCATGAACATTGTACTCATTAATACGTGTTTTTAAGCCAGGACTATCATCACGAGTCACTCGTGATACAAATCACATTCTTCATCATCACGGTCACAAATGCAGTCACAAATCACGATTCATGATCATGGCACTAATCACAACATTAATTTTTTTTCTGGTCACTTGGATGTATTGTAACCTGTTTTGTAGTATCTCTCCAGGCTTCACCACCCCACCTTTGTACTCATTGATATGTGTTTTTAAGTCTGGGAGTTTTAAGTTACAGCTCATCAGGGAAGTACAGCCATAGGCATTCGTGCTCCCAATACAGTTTCATAAAGGTTATCTCACACCATCGACACCAAATCACGTTCTTCATTATCTCAGTCACAAATGCTGTCACAAATCATGATTCACAATCATGTCACTAATCACAACATTACTTTTTTTTCTAGTTACTTGGATGTATTGTAAGCCTGTTTTGTAGTATCTCTCCAGGCTTCACCACCTCACCTTTGTACTTCTTGATCTCTGTTTTTAAGTCTGGGAGTTTTAAGTTACAGCTCATCAGGGAAGTACAGCCGTAAGCATTCGCGTTCCCAATACAGTTTCATAAGGGTTATCTCACACCATCGACACCGAATCACGTTCTTCATTATCACAGTCACAAATCACGATGCACGATCATGTCATGAATCACAGCATTAATTTTTTTTCTAGTTACTTGGATGTATTGTAAGCCTGTTTTGTAGTATCTCTCCAGGCTTCACCACCCCACCATTGTACTCATTAATACGTGTTTTTAAGTCGGGGAGTTTTGTGCTGCAGCTCATCGGGGAAGCACAGCCATAGGCATTCGCACTCCTTCCTGTACAGCATGTGAGTTACAGTACTATAAGAAGTGGGGGGAGAAGTGGCCCCAGTTCACTGCACGAGGTGATTCATGGAGTAACGTGGAACCCGCTGAGTACTCCACGATGTGAAGCGGAGTACTTTGCTTTATAATGAGGAACACGAAGTCCATTGAAACCAATGACTTTGTGTTATTCTACCTTCCCCAAACCATCTCTCCACCAATTTTAAGGTGAAGTACATTGACATCAATGTAATTCACCTTCCTTCGCCTTGTAATTGAGTTCCAAATTAAATTCTGCAGTGATTCATGGGATTGCAGGTCACATGGGCTCTAGATTGTTCTGCACAGCCTCGGTTCTGGCCTGGGTAGTGTGTGTGTAGTGGTAGCTGGAGACAGGTTGCTCTCAGAACTCTATGATTCAAAACCTCTAAAAGCTGTTTAAAATGCCTTTTTGAGTCATTTTTTTTGCTCAAAATTTACTACATTGATTGTAGGAAACCCTTCTGTGTTCATATCATAGAATGATTATTGTTGTGTGTGGAGTTTGACTGTTAATTTAGAACAGTCAGTGTGTACTGTGAAGTCTGCATTGGGGAGGGGCGTATTTGTGGTGTACTGGGAGACAAAGGCAGTCTTTCTGTTTTGGTTATATTTTTCTTGTATAACTGTGTTAATGTACACCAGGGCTTGACAAATTTTAAAATGATGTACTTGTCCACGGACAAGTGGCTTGTCAAAAAGTAGTTTTTCTGGTGCTTCAGTTGGTAGTCCAGGTATAAAATGGTGCATTTTTAGTGGAAAGTATAAAAATATTGAAAACCGAAATTAATTTATTATGGAAAATAAAGTAGTTTGGTTTGGCTTCTTTGCATTTTGTTTCAACTTCTATGCAGTTATGAAAATACTGAAATCTTGTACTCAATAAAAACGTTATCTTATCTTTGTGTGTGTGTTGTCATTTTTTACCTTAAGCTGCTGTGCTTAGTGCTTGCACCTTACAGCACTAAAAGAGGACCTGGGCAGGACAGAGCAGATGGGAGTAGGAGGGAACAGAAGCCAACTACTAGTACTCTGAGAGAGCCTGCAGTTGTTCACTTCTCCAAGTTCCTATACAATCTCTCTCCATCTCTTTCTCTGTCTCTCTCTCTCGGCAGGTTAGGTCACACACACCCCTACCTCTACTAAAGAAGAGTTTTTTTTTCTGCAGCTGTGTAGCACAAAAATGTTTTTCACTTTAGTTCTAGTAAGTCTGCAGTTGTTTCCCAAGTTACTGTACACTCTTAGGGCAGGTTAAGGTCTAACAGCCACACACATACCTCCACCAAAGGGTTTATTTTTTTCATAGCATAAAAAATGTTTTTCACCGCTTTAGTTTATTTTTAGTAAGTCTGCAGTTGTTCCACAAGTTCCTCTACCCTCTCAGGGCAGGGTAAGGTCTCAGCCACCCACACCTCCACGAAAAGGCTGCTTATTTATATTTCTATAGCACAAAAACTGGTTTTCCCAGTTTTTAGTTTATTTCTAATAAGTCCTCAATTATCCCAAGTTCCTGTCTGACAGCAAACCTTTTTAGGACGGCACACGACACCTCTCTCCACAACACAGCCCACACATCGTCAGTTCCTCCCAATGCTCCTATTTAATTTTCTTTAGAATATTTTTTTATAGCTTTTTCTTATATTTTTTTTTTACTTTTTTTAATCAATTGAATTACTTTTTCTGATTTTCTCAGTGATCAGGTAGGTCACTGGTTGGGGAGGGGAAGGGAGCAGGGTCCACTTTTTGGTAATATCTCTAGTCTGTAATAGTTAGCAAAGTCTCTCTTGCTTACTCCTTTGCAGCAGTAGTATTTTATATATATATACCTGTCCCAAGGCAAGTTGTCCAGTCATTAGTTACTGTTAGACAGTGCAGGTACTGTCAGTCAGTTTTTTCCCCAAATTTGTCCGATTGCCCAGAAAGCACTGGTTTAGCTTGCTAGTTTTGGAAAATATGGATATTCAGCCCTTGATGTACTGCAGCTGGAATCCTCTACTCTGCTGCCTGTGGTCTTCTTCAGACAGTTACCTCGCGGCTCTCGCCCTTTCCCCTCTTCACCCTCACCCTCCCGTCTGTCTCCCTCCTTCAAATTCAAGTGCTACAGCCCCCAACCCAGGTAAGGCTTAGACAGCTGATGAGCAAATTGCAACAGTAATCATTTTAAATGCAGCAGTCTCCCAGTCCTGCACTCAACAAGACAGCTGCAATGGGAAAACTGAAGAGATGTCCCTTCACTGTGAAAGCCAAACAGTGAATAAGGGACTGAGCGCGAGATGTCTCCATCCCATCCTATCCTATGCCCGGGAAATCACTGCCATGGCCAGTAGGCTTCCCCTACCTTGGAGCTTGCTTCTGCATTGACTCTGCAGGTCTGCCACTCGAGGACTGCCTCCTCCTCCGATCCCTCACAGACTCCGCTTGTTCCCATGAAATAGGTGATCACGCTTTTACCCACGCCACAACCGTGATCACGTGAGCATCGCTCAGTCAGCAGGTCAGATGACCACCGGGACTCGGGAGCACTAGGGAGACGGGACAGGGATAGCCACTTGAACTGCCTGGAGTGAGGAGCAGCCTACTGGTGGAGGACTGTACTGCAGTCTGATAATGAAAAACAGTGCTAGCTTGGGGACAACTGGCACAGAGTAAGCTGCCAGCAAACTGCTTGTCCTTGACATTTTCCTGATAGCCCGGGACGTCGGGCTATGGGATTTGTCAAGCCCTGATGTACACACAGTAATATTTTCAGTAATTCTTGACATTTCTTTGCTGATTGTTGTGGTGCGGCAGTGTATAATTTGTCTGTTTAATACATTTGGTTATATTACTAAAGGTTTTCAATTTGCTACGCATTACTTGTAGTGTGTATGCGATGTGTGCCATTAAATCAGACACCTTTTATTGTGCCATAGAGTAATTGCAGCAGTGAGAACCTGCTATCCACCGCACCTGCATGAATTTTTTTATAATGCTTTGTGGTATCTTTACTGGTAGTGGATTGTTACTGCCGTGCACTAATCCCCCAACTGGAAAAATGTATTCCTTTTCAGATTTGGATTTGTGACTTGTGTGCACCAGTTAAGTGTTGTTGTGCCTTTTTGTATGCATTCCTTGAGTGCGCAGTGCAAACTTAATCTGTCTGTGCATTTGCAGTGCACCATTAATTCTGGGAGACTGCATTTCTTGTTACGCTCTCATTTCACTTCGTCAGCACTGGGGAATTTTCTGGAGACAAGACAGTAGCATTTCATCAGCATTGGGGAATTTTCTGGACACAAGACAGTAGCATTTTGGGGATGCTTATTAATTCTGGTGACTGTGTGTGACCACTGAGTGCATGACTGAGTGCGCCATTAATTCTGGGAGACTGCATTTCTTGTTATGCTCTCATTTGACTTTGTCAGTCCTGGGGAGTTTTCTGGACACAAGACAGTAGCACTTTGGGGATGCACATTAATTCTGGTGACTGTGTGGGTGGGGTGCTGCCAATATTGTTGTCATTCCACCTTATTTCACATTTAAAGTGGAATGACACCGCAAAGTAATATAAACAAGGTGAAGCAAGCCTTTTCTTTGGGGCACTCTGCATAGCGAAGTGGCCACTTCGCAGGCGGATTTTAAATTTGCTGCATCTCTATTCCTGAACAAGAGAAAGCAGTATGTTCATCACCTGTCTGAGTGCACATGATACAGACAACTGGCTAACAGGCGCCACTTCCTAATTTGTAAGGTAGAAACAATGGGCAGACTGGATGGACCTTGAGGTCCTTATCTGCCATCATCATCTATGTTTCTATGTTTCCACTGACACATTCTGGAACAAACCTGTGGCATAGTAAGTCAAGGTACACAGGACCTTCATTTCCACTATCATGATATGTGAGGGTCAGGTCTGTGACTCAAGCTGTGCACATAGCATGCCAACTAGCTCTTGTACACATACATTATTGAGCCTGACATGATTCAAGTAATGTGTGTTCCTGGCCACCCTGTGTTTCAGCATTGCACATTGCAGGGAATAGCCATCTATCTGTCCCCACTGTACAGGGGAGATGTAGTACTCAGTTATGGTGGTAACAAATGTGTCAAGAAGGTGGCACTGAACTGGTATAATGTTCACCATTATCTTTAGCAGTTCAGATTAGGTAGCCACAGTTACTATTCTTAGGCTTAGGTGGTTGTAGCTGCTAGCTTGCTACATAGCTGGATCTGTTGGTAGAGGTACAGGGCCCGTGCTCCACCCAATGCAAACATTCCTTGTGTGGCCCTTTACCTTCATGGGTGTGTAAAGCACGCATGCTGCATCATACATGAATGGGCAGGGGGTGGGGGACAGGTACACTAGCTGTGCACACACATACATGGCATGGAGATATCCACCCCTGACTGGGCAGGTCCATGTTCCCAAGATGCACAGGTGCCAAGTCCAGCAGGGCCGTCCATATAGCCATGTTGTATAGACAGCCATATTCTGACATCTGTATGTGCACCAAGGATCTATACATTCACACATCTCATATGTGTGTGCTGCAGAGACAATGCATGACATGCATGACTAAAACACACACACACACACACACACACACACACACGTGCACCACCTGGCACCTTGAAGATATTTGTGCAGAGTCATGTGTAACCCCCCAGTAATGGGTCCTGCTTTCTCTCTTCCAGGTATCTGCAGGTCCAGAGCACAAAATGTTGCTCTGATGGGAGGGGGTTGGAGGAGATCCACATGGATACGTCACCAGAATGGAAACCATTGGATAAGGGGGAACATGCAGCATTACCACATCACATGGTGCTATGCTCATCCCAGCAGTGCTGGAAAGTTCAATGGAAAATGCGGCATGACAGAAAAAAGCTATGTTGTGCCATTTATGGGGATTGTGCATCACTGTACACACATTTGTGCTGAGCTGCTCTTGGGAGACACTGCTACATTTCCAGTTTTGAGAGGATTAGGGGGCTGTGCATTGCACCCATGTGTACATGCTAGGTTGCTGGTGATGGGGACTATCTGCTGAATGGCATGAAGGAATACTGAGGTGGGAGTCACTTGGTGCTAATAGGTTCCCAGTGGCATGAAGTAGTGCCAGCTCACTAGGCAAGGGTCACTGGTGAGATTAGGTGGCCAATGGCATGAAGGTATGGAAGAGGAGCATAGCATGGGCTAGGTGCCCGATGCTGTGATGCAATACTGACGTAGATATCATGGGGGCTAGGTGCCCAATGGTAAGAAGTAATGCTGGGGTGGGGGTAACAGGGGGACTAAGTGCACTATGGTATGACAGCCTGCAGGTTCTGTGCTGGAGGGAACATACTGCACTGTAACGGTTGTTGAGGGTACTCACTAGTCTTACAGGTTATGCTGCCATGCAGGAAGTATTACTATATGCTGTGTATTTAATAGATGTTCATTGAGTAGCCATTGTGTACATTGTAAGATGCTGTAATACAGAGTGGGCATGAGCAGTATGTGTTGTGTTTTTCTTCCTGTGTCCTGTGCATGTTCCTGGGGGAGTGTAACTAGTATTATGGCAGGGATTCTGGTTGCATAGTGTCACGACAGCCTCTCCATGCATGTGTAACTGTTTGCATGTCAGTACATCAGCGTGGTGCTACGCATTTGCCTCACATGCCATGCCCACTTCTTGGTGCATGTCCCTGTGCTACTGTGGATCTGTGCGTGGGTGCAAATGCATGTCTGGTCTGTGATGCTCATTGATGTCACTTAGTGTAATGGACATGCCGCACAACACATAGTACACTACACACAGCCATTATGCAGTGTGTTCCACACATATAACATTCCTGTGTAGGGCCAAATGTCAGTATAGTAAACCTGAGCCCGCAGATTGTAAGGGTTAATGAACTGGAACCCATTTTTATGGCTGTGGGTGGAGTCTACAGCCATTTTGCTATCTGTAGCTTGAAAATTGAATTTCGTGGAATGCATTTTTCGGACATTTCAATGTATTCTTCCACATCTACAAATCACTATGGCAACTAAAATAAAATAATCCCTTCTTTCTATTTAGAATGTTGGAGACATAATTCCAAGCTGCTTATCTGAGTGTCATTAGGAAACTGAAACAGCTTGTTAAATATTGGTTGCCTATTAAACTGGAGATTTGTTTACCCCTGTCGAAATGCAACAACTTGCACATTTAAATGCCTAGCATTTAAACATTTTTTGCTACTAACTTCAGTTGGGGATGAATATCTTTCAAGAAAGATTCATACCTCATAAATGTTACCCTTTCCCAGGAAATTTTGTAAAGATTCATACTGTTTTTAACCTCTCAAGACCTATCCGATAAAATGGCAGGTCTTCAGTGAACTATCCATACTAAATACATAAATTACTTTTTAACAGAAAAGGGCTGCAGCCTGCTACCCAAACATGACAGATAAGAGTGTGTGTGTCTGTGTGAGTTTGAAGGAGGAGTAGAGAAACAGTAGTCAAACAGACCCCTGTCTCAGGGGAAGGAAATGGGCAAGGAAATGATAGAAGGCATTCTTGGGATGGCAGAGAAAGGGGAGATATTGCTGATGGGGACCTGAATATGCCAGATGTTAACTGGAGTACCTTTGCTGCAGCCACATCCAAGACCAGGGCCATTCTTAATACCCTACAGGGGGCAAGCCTCAAACAGCTAGTTTCGGAAACCACTCAGGAGGGAGCAATCTTAGACATGGTACTCTAAAATGGGGACAGAGAGAGGATCTCAGATCTAGAACTGGGTAGCCATCTGGGAACAAGTGACCACCAAACAGTGTGGTTCATGATAAACTTAAGTGTAGAGTCAAGCCATACAAAAGTGAAGGTACTGGACTTCAGGAGGGCTGATTTTGTCAAAAGGGGAGAGTGCCTCAGAAAAGCACTAGCAAACAGGCAAGAAGGTGGCATGCAGCAACAATGGGGGCACATCAAAACCGCCATCACAGAGGCAACAAGCCTTCGTGTGAAGCAAATAAACAAGTCAAAATGAAAGAAAAAGACACTATGGTTCTCAAAAGAAGTGGCGAGGACGTTTAGAGAGAGAAAAAGATAGCATTCAGGAAGTATAAGGAAACATAGAAGGAGCAGGACAGAGAACTGTACCAGTTAAAGCAGAAGGAAGCGGAGAAGGCAGTCAGAATAGCAAAGGCCCAAACCGAGGAAAAGATAGCCAACTCGGTTAAGAAGGGGGAAAAAACATTTTATAGATACATTAGGGAGCAAAGAAAGACTAAGACAGGGATACTGAGGCTGAATAAAGAGGAGGGTAGTTGGGCAGAGTGTGACAGTGAAAAAGCAGGGATACTGAACAATACTTCTGCTCAGTATTCACAATGGAAGAGCAGGGGGAGATGCACCTAATCCACTCAATAGAAGCACTCTGGATAGGGGGGTTGATATTAGTCCTTTCACAGAAGAAAGGGTTCTGAAAGAACTCCTAAAACTGAAGGTGGATAAAGCAATGGGGCCTGATGGGATTCAGCCCAGAATTCTAAAAGAACTAAGGGAAGAACTAGGAACACCACTGACTACCCTTTTTAATAAATCAAGGGAGGATGGTGTGGTACCTGAGGACTGGAGAAGGGCAGATTTATTTTTTTTATTTTTTTTAGTTGTTTAACCAGGTATAGCACACTAAACTGAAAGCTTTTTTACAGGAGTGACCTGGGAGCACAAGGAGGTTAAGTGACTTGCTTAGGGTCACACAGTATGCAAGTGGAAGCTGTGGGATTCAAACCCAGGTCTGGTCTGCTGGATGTCACCAAATTTGGTGATTCCCCTTCACAAAAGTGGGAGCAAGACAGAGGCAGGAAGCTACAGACCTATCAGTTTGACCTCAGTGGTAGCGAAAATGATGGAATCACCTCTGAAGGAAAGAATTGTTGAGTACCTAGAGGCCAGTGGGGCACAGGACCCAAGGCAGCATGGATTCACAGCAGGAAGGTCATGTCAGACAACTCTAATAGATTTCCTTGAGTGGGTGACCAAAGTAGTAGACCAGGGAGGGGCTGTGGACATGGCCTACTTAGACTTTAGGAAGGCATTTGACACAGTCTCACACAAAAGATTAATCAACAAATTAGCCAGCTTTGGAGTGGATCCCAGGGTGGTAGCCTGGGTAAAACATTGGCTGGACAACAGGACACAGATGGTAATAGAAAATTGAGTCCACAATGAAGAAAGGGGGGTTACTAGTGGGGTACTACAGGGTTCAGTACTGGGGCCAGTCCTTTTTAATACCTTTATAAGTGACATTGCAGAGGGACTGGAAGGAAAAGTATGTCTCTTTGCAGATGACACAAAGATCTGCAACAGAGTTGATACGCAAGGTGGGGTGGAAAGGATGAAAAGGGACTTGGCAAGGTTGGAAGAATCATCAAATGTATTGCAGCTTAGTTTCAATGCAAAGAAGTGCAAAGAAATGCACTTGGGAAACAAAAACCCAGGGAAAGAGTACACAATGGGGGGGGGTGAGATAATGACAACAACAAAAGTGGAAAGGGACATGGTGGCAGGGCTGCAGTTATGAATTTTGGGGCCCCGGACAAGTCACTTGAAATGGGCCCCTGTTTCCCAAACCAGCTAATGCCAGGGGTAATGCCAGCTCCTCAGGTGGGCCGCTCCAGAGCTTGGGGCCCCAGACAACTTCCCCACTTCCCCCCATTACTGCGGCCCTGCCTGGAGGTAGTCATATCAGATGACCTAAAGGTGGGCAAGCAATGTGAGAAGGCAGTAAGGAGGGCTTGGGGGATACTAGGATGCATAAGGAGAGGCATCACCAGTAGAAAACAGGAAGTTGTTGTCACTTTGTACAGACAGTTGGTAAGACCATATCTGGGAGTACTGTGTACAGTTCTGGAGATCCCATCTCCAAAAAGATATAGACAGGGTAGAGGCTGTCCAGAGGTGGGCAACCAAAATGATGCAGGGTCTGCACCAGAAGACATACGAAGAAAGACTAAAGGAGCTTAAGATGTATAGCCTCGAGAAAAGGAGGGAGATGGTGGACATGATAGAAACTTTCAAATACCTCAAGGAAATCAACAAAGTCCAAGAGGGTAGCATCTTTCAGAAAAAAGAGACATGCAAGAATAAGGGGGCACAATTTGAAGATAGAGGGGGGACTGCTCAGAGGTAATGTGAGGAAGTATTACTTCACAGAGAGGGTTGTAGATGCATGGAACAGCCTACCTGAGGCGGTTGTAGAGTCAAAAACAGTGGAGGAATTCAAGAATGCATGGGACAGACATAAGGCAATTCTAGTGGGGGGTAGGAAAATGTAGACTGTTGGTTAACTAGGATCTGCAGCTTATCCGTTAGGTAGGGAAATGGGCAGACTAGGTGGGCCAAGCGGTCCTTATCTGCCATCAGATTCTATGTTTCTATGTACACTTTAGGTAAGGGAGACCTCATCTAATGAATTAACTGCTGACAAACTACGAGTGATACAGAAGCAAATGATTTGATACCTTTTATTGGACCAACATAGATGTGACATAAAAAACATATACCATTTATAAAATTTCTGATCAAACAATCGCAAACAGAAGAGTGTTTTTGTCATTTTATAATATGATATACTGAGTGTGTATTTACTGAGTTGCTGGATCAGGGCCTTGATAAAATAACATTAACTTAACTCATTTAAGATTTCATCAGGTGGACAGAAAAAAAAAAGTCCATGAGACTTTGTCTGAAAACTAGCAACTATAAGAAGCATTTGTGTGTGTGTGTGTGTGTGTGTGTGTGTGTACGTGTGTATATATATATATATATATATGTCTCTATTTGTAATAAATTTGTTTTCAGACTTTACTAGTATCTTTTGAAAGATTGCCTGACTGGTGATTATTAATTTTGAGTCTATTTCATGAAATAATGAGCTTGATATTTATTGTTTCATACAGTCCCCCATTATGTCTTATGCATAGCGTATAAATCCAAATTATTCCAAGGCCATTGTGACATATAATAGTAATAATGAGCAGCAAATCAGAGCTCTTTTCCTAATAAAAGGCTGCTGATATATAAAGAACAAAGTCATAAATAAAGAACCTTTGGCTTATGGAAAAATCCACAGGGATTTATACAGGGATTTGATTCTGCCTTTGTGGGGAAAACACAGGGAAAATGAGGGCTTCTTACACAGTAATGGCTATTTGGATCTGGGAGCACTGAATATTTCTTATCCTATATTTTGTATCCTGGATAGTGCAGGGGAAATATTACATCTCATTGTTACAGGGATGTTCATGTACACATTTTTGCACTATATTTACTCAGTCTGTCCCAGATTAGATGCACAATCTTGTTTTCAGTGGAGTCGTGATTTTACCATTTTTATAATGTATTCAGGCTAACTAGTCCAGGGCCCCCATATTCAAAGGAGATATGCAATGCATCTTGGTGGAAAAGGGAGATGTGCCACACAACTCCAACAATGCACAATAGTCCGATATTCAAACGAGTGGGATGAGCTGGCTGCAAGGGAATGGGCCAGGGCACACACAAATGGCATGCCATTCAAGTCGAGGGGGCACTCCCATGCATATGCCATGCTGCAGCATATTCAGTGGGAATGTGCCCCTCACAGTCCAGAGCACTGCAGCCCACAGTTAGGCCATGAATAGTTGGCCTAACCCAACCAGCCACCCACAGGCAGGCTGCAGATGTGCACCCAGGTGCACAGCAGCCCGGCAGCCCTGGTAGACTAGCGGTACCCCCTTTCAATCCCCAATCTATCTAACTCCATCCCTGAAGAGCTCCATAGTGTAGGGCCTCCCCCCAAGACCCGATTGCAACAGAGTAAACCATGGTCCATATCCATAATCTAGAGGACTCCCATCCACCACCCCTGTACACAGACACCCTCACTCCCGCATACCCAACCTGTTGCAAAGACTGGCACTGCCCTCCCCACCCTGCCATGGCCAGCCATTGACTGCACTTAACCCAGGTTGGGGACCTGCACTATGGAATGACTCAACTGTCTAGACTGTGCAATGGGGGCACCATGCCAGCTGTGGATCCACCAGTGTATGCAGCTGTGTGTATGTCCCTGGCAAACTGAAGAAGGAATTTACATACCTCAAATGCATGCTTGTCAATGCTGTATCTTCTTTCTGTCATACACTGCTGCAAGTCCACACTCTGCCTGTTCCCCTGTGTAACAGGCCACTCTCCATACTTCTAAAGTATCCCGGATGCCATGGGGTGCAGTATCCTGTAATGCCATTTGCAGTGTACGCTTCAGACTATAGACAGTTTATCCGCAGTTCCCCAATTGTACAAGTGAATGGGAGCTCAGCTGTAACGTGCCTGTTTTGGGACCTGTGTGACTGGGTACAGCATTGGCCATCACCCAAACTGAGCAATGCCATGGCACCAGGATGATGGATCCGCATGCGAGTGCCTGAGGAGTATAGCCACTAGTTGTTATCACCCAAACACAGCTAGTGCCTACATATAACACATTTCAGCATCATACTGCAAGTGCTCTTCCACCTGCCGATAGAGTGGTACGATCCCATTACACAGCCAGTTGTCACAATGGGATGGGCTGGGGGGGAAGGGAGAGGGCTGTCTTTGCACCATTGAGGGGGAGTGGAGGCTACTACACTATGGACATGGACTCTGGGTGTATTCAGGTGCAATTAAGGATGGCATTAGGTTCCCTACAATATGGAACTGATAGAGCCTGGACTCTGGTACAATTGGGGCTGATGGAATGGTGGGAGGGGGTGCCACTATACCACCAGAGACTTCAGGGCCTGTCCCATGTGGGAGCAATTGGGGTCAGGGCTTCGGGGCGAGAGCTGCTCTGGTGCATTCTTCCCCATGCCAACATGCAAATAGGCTGGTAATGAGCATGCATAAGGCCCCTTTGCACCCTGCATGCTCAATTAGTTCATTTGCATTCCTGGGCTGAATATTATCCATGGGGGCTGCGGTGCATGCTGGTATGTGCCATGCATACCCCCTGAAAGGTATTCAGTTGGGATCACCCTGGATACACCTGACTTGGCTGCCTCCTGCACTGCGACTCCCGTCCAGGGTCACATTTTCAACAGGAACAATGAAGCCCGCCAGGATGAAGCACAGTGTCACAGGTTTATTGCATGACAAAAGGGATTAACTCCCTTTGAAATTGCATTGTTTGCTGCAGTTACTCTACAGCAGAATTCCGCAGTGCTGCACTTCATCTTGGTGGGCTTCACTGTATGCACACCTTGTACCAGTGGCGCTTTCTCTTTGAATGCTGTATCAGTGCCGACCGGTGCACACTCTTTGTGCAACGCATCTTTCTGCTTGTGCATCGATCCGGCACTTAATATATCCCCACAGATGTAAAAATATTGTTTTTAGTGTGTTCTGATTTTACGTAATGCAGCATAATATTGTGTAGATGTAGAGCCACACTGAAAATAAGATGCCATGATGTCTGTAAACTATCCAGGCTAACTACAGATCAATCAGCAGGCTTACAGTATTCTAGCAAAATACATTGTAACAATGTGTAAAAGGAAGACCACATTGAAACTGCCTCTCAGCAGATCTGCATTGTGCAAATTCATTAGAAATAATGGGTAAAGGCATCCCAAAAGCTCTCCACAGCCATATCAGCTCTGACCAGAGTTTGTTGAAATAGTGACTTGCCCATAAACTGACATTTGTGCTACAGTAACTCCTTACTCCAGGAACGTAAGTTTTACAAAGCTTAGACTGACAGTGACTTTATCCGTACCAGGTTCAGTATTTTTGGTGGACAGCTGTCCCTCACTAAATGTACCATACACTGATGCCAATGACTGGGATTTGAGAGAGTCTCTGAGAACGATCCGCATGCTTATGTCCACCAATTTGTCTCCTGTAGCAACAGATGGCCCTTTGAAAATGTGACACCTTCAGTGAAACAGTACAAATGAGCAGTTTTAGAAATAATAGATAAAATAGTTAATAAAATGTCTGAAACCTAAATGGTTGTAAACGGTTCTAAGTTGCTCTCAACCTTCAATTCAGTTAAAAATGTTTGTTTGGAAGATGGACTTATGATTGTGGACTTAACCTAGTGATGGCTGATAGAAAGTGTGAAGTGTTCAAATAAGACTCTCATTTTTTTTCAAAGTTTTGTTCCAGGTTTTGACATAACAGTTGGATAAATCAACAAATAGGAAACACGTAGAATGTTTTGTGAGATTATAAACTCAAACACATACCTGTCACAGTAATCAGTTTCTCTTCACTTGTTGTTGATGCCCCTCCAGGATGGCAGTAGCATGCATAAAGGCCTTGATTATTAATTTGTGCATTGTTGAAGTATGTTTGTGATTGATAAATTTGTTTAAAAATACTTGTGCTATTAATTATCAAGTCCCAATAAGCACAAAGGGATGTCTGTGATTTTCCACAAGAAAATGTGATGGTTTCTCCAACAATATATACTCCAGACTGCTGATCTATGAATAGCTGCCGCCTTGGTAAGGAATCTAAAAAGCATAAATATAAAACAATATGCCACTCTGTGGTGTTACTCTGATCTGATTTATTAAAAATATTTATCTGGTGAAATGGTTTGTACACCTAAGTCTTATCTGTGCCTTTTTGCATGCTACTGATTCATAGTGAATTACAGTACCAGAGTTGTTTCAGTCTGTGGAGCACTGGCTTAAATGGTGCTGTGGCATCTAGTTCTAGTCACATTGGACCCTAAGCAGTATGCCTGCACACCGCTATGTGTGACATGTTCTGTAGGCTAAGCATATGTGAGACCCTGGACATGGGAGGCTGTGGAAACTCTGTGGCATGTACTGCGCTACATGCCACAAGTACCACGACACATTCCCTGATCTTGGTTGGTGTGCATAGCTCTGTGGATGGCCAGGATGGTGGTATGGAGGGTGGTGTTGCTACACACTGTAGGAAGCAAGAAGCCACCTACGGTATATGTAATGGAAGGTGGTAGTAGTGTGCATACATTATGGCTGAGACACACCAGGGGATCCACTGGGAGGCCAAGCCAGGCGTCCTATTGGACTCCCAGTGCCCAGCTATACCACACCTTCATGTCTACCTGGCTCATGTTGCAGAACTCCACATCAGTGTGCGGGTTCACCTGGGCCTAATGCATGCCACCAGCTCAGCTGTGCATGGATAGTGGCATAGCAGCATGGACCACTGCATAAAGGCACTATGATCAGTGCATCGGCTAGACACACATGTAGTTTCCATGCATGGGGCAATAGAAATTCCATGACATGCCTAACACTACACACTGCAAGTCCTGTATACTCCTGATCCTTGATAGAGTACATAGCAACATACACAGTCGAGATGTGGGCATGGCAGGGGAGTTGGCCACACGACATGGAATGCATGAAGCCACCTATATGTTATAGAGGATGACAGGGGTGTGTACACACTATAGCTGAAAGACTTCAGTGGTAAGTGCCTCTGCAGTCCTGCCACCTACAGTCACAATGGACAGACATACCTACCCCACAAGCATTGGCCTGTGGCTACCCACCCCCATCAGTCTCCTGCATTATGAGGTGCACATGCTAGGCAGCAACAAGAATCTATTGCCCATTGTGAAGAAGATATGGCATGCACTGCTCAGGTAACTCCAGCAACAGGGAACCCACTGGGCAGGTTAGCGGAGTATCTGATTGGATGTCCAATGCCTAACAAAGCCACATACCCATCTCACCTTACCCACATTGCAGAGTTCCTAGCTGGCATGTGGGAGTGCCTGGTCTTAGTTCATGCTGTTGGCTCACCTGTGTGAGCACAGTAGTATCCTGGCACGACATGTTACATACCAGCAACATGCAGAACATGTGCTTATAGTGCAAAGGGCCCGATATGAAAAGATACACACAAAATTATATCTATTAACACATGAGTTTTTTTATGCCAGTGAAACAATTTCACAGGACAAAGAACCTCTGTGCGCAAACACTGAGGCAAGGATTACCCCAAAGGGCATTTGGCTGGGAAGCCAAGTTTCAAGAAAATACAAAATCACACATGCCCACACAATGCAAAGCATCATGGGCTGCATATGCAAATCACCACAGAATGTTATGCTGGTCCAACTTTAAGCAGAATTGCATGGTGCCGAAAGGCCTCCTCACACAGTTTGCAAAGGGTGCTAACAGAAGACATAGACACATGTTTCGTCCTACCAGGACTCATTACAGGTCTGCATACAGTTTCTAGAGAGGTGTGGCTCTTATTGTAATGTGTGGCACAAGAGGGAGTACAAATGACAAAATGAAAGTTATATCTTGGCAAATGACAACACAAACAGCAGGTTACTTTTTCTGAATATATTCTGATTGTCCATGGTGACATATCACAATACTAATAATTAAGATATGCAGCTTTGTGTAGTTTTATATGCATTGACCTAGTAAGATTAAAACATTTAAGTCTGCTAAAATTGATGAGATGGTTAAACACTTCATATCCCCCATTTCATTTGAACTTGTAAGGGGTACATTTACTTGAGATATAACACAATATGGTCTTGATTTATAGCCATAATCGATGCCCCAAGTGGTCACAATGACCAATTATCAACACTTGCACACCTGTGACCCCACCAAGCTATATTTATTATTTATTGAAATGTTTCACTAGGAAGGTACACTGAACAACAAGTTACTCATCTCCCGGTGTGACCTGGGTGGGGGGGTACAAAGAGGATTAAAAAAATACAAAGTATACAGATAATATAAGGTAAGTACAGTTACAGTTGCATTTGAACAAATAGTTGAAATAGAATTCAATTGGTAAACAGTGCAGACAATGTGAGAATCGATTGATACATCTAAGGGTAGTCAGAGAACAGGATACAGAAATGCCAACAGGTGAAATACTGCAAAACAATGCGACATAAGTGCATCACTGTTACAAGTGTTAGTCACAAAGGCAGCAAACCTAGTGATAGTAGAGGACTAGGCAATTGTCCTAAGGCGGGGAAGGGAGGGTGGCAGCTAAGAGGAGGAGTAGTAGGAGGTGAGGAGGGGAAAGAGATGGGGAAGGGGGATCCCACCTAAACCTAGTCCCCCCCTTTAGGATGCTGAGAACCCTACAAGGTGGAGGGCAAGGAGATGGCGAATAGGCAGAATGTAGGAAGGAAAGAAGTTAGTTAGCTAGTTGAGAGCAGTCTACCAAAACCAAGCATCCCTTCAGGATGCTGTGAACCCTACAAGGGGGACAAGGTGGTGGTATCAAGAAAGTAGTAAAAAAAAATTAATTAGGGAGGATTAAAGCAGGTGTGGCTGGAAAGAGGAAAATTATGAAGTGCGCACTCTATGGAATAAGAGTTAGTGAACAAGGGCAATGTATAGAGGAGGATGATTGAGAGCAACCAATATAAATCTAGTACCCCTTCAGGATGCTAAGAACCCTGCAAGGGGGTTGAGGTGCCGGTTGAACAGGAATGTGGTGAAAGGAAATTAGGGAGGATTAAAACGAGGGTAGTTGGAAGAGAGGAAATTATGAAGTGCAGATCCTAGGGAATAGGTGTAAGAAGAGTGGTGAATTTGCGGTGGGAGAGCATTCTAGATTTCAGGGAAATGATGGGAGAAATCTGACTGGCTGATCAGGGTAGATCGACTTGGGACTGACGTGAGATGGACAGAGTCTGTGTGTGACTGGAATGCAGGGAATGGGAGGGAGGGGGAAGGGTATAAAGGGTAGCTACAAAGTAAGGAGGGAGTGCACCAAGCCAGAACTTGGAGGTTAGTTAGTCAAAGGTAAGACCAGGGGGAAAAGGCTAAGGCATGATAAAGGTCATAGTGGTGGGTACAAGAAGGGGTGTCAAGGACAAAACAGCAGAATGAGTTGAAGAGGGTGTCAAGTTTGGTCAAGGAAGATATGGGAGCAGCATCATAGACCACGTCACAGTAGTCAAAAATGGGGAGTATCATCTTCTGTCCAAGTTCATGCCTCACAGTCAGCAGAATGCAACTACGGTTCCTATACAGGGCACCAAACATAGGGCGCAGTTTCTTCAGGATGGCGTCAATGTGTACAGAGAAGTGGAGGTGTTGGTTCAGTCAAACCACAAGATAGTGAAATGAGGATGTGTTCTGAAGGATTGTCCCATCAAGGGTGTGGAAGGAGGGTGGGCAAGTAAGCCTGGAGAGTCTCTGCCTGGTGCGGAAGGTCACTGAGACTGTCTTCTTGGCATTAAGGGAGAGCATGTATGAGGCAAACCAGAGCTGAACCTGACTGAAGTCATGCTGTAAGTTGGATTGCACTGTGATAGAGTTATGGTCAGAGCTGTACAAGACAGTGTCATTGACATACATATGGATAGAGGAGGTAGAGAAGGCTGTGGGGAGGTCATTGATGAAGATGGAGAAGAGCAGGGGGCCTAGCACTGAGCCCTGGGAGACACCAGTATTGATGAGAAGAGGAGGTGATATTGAATCAGAGATTCTTACAGACTGAATCCTACCAGTGAGGTAGGATTTAAACTAGTTTGTGACAGATGAGGCCAGACCTACTGCAGAGAGGGAGCTAAGGAGCAATGTGTGAGAACAGTGTCAAATGCTTTAGCTAGGTCAACAAAGATGGCTGAAGTGATGAAGCCAGCGTTCATCCCTGTAAGGATAGAATTGGTGAGCCTGAGGAGGGAGGAAGTGGTAGAATGGTTCTTCTGAAAACCAGACTGGAACAGGGTGAAAAAGGAGGAGTCAGAAAGGAAAGTTGATAGCTGGGAGAGAACCAGGTGTTCTTGAAGTTTAGCAAGAGTAGGAAGGAGAGAGATGGGGTGATAACTGCCAGATGCGGAGGAGTCACCTTCCTTAGGGAGAGGAAGGACAATGGCATGTTTCCAAGGGGAAGGTACCTGAGCAGGCCTGAAAGAGAAATTTAGAATTAGGGAAATAGGGTAGGCAATAGTAGGATCAGAGAGGTAGAGAAAATTGGGATTAAGGTTGTCTAGAGAGGAACCTGAGGTTAAGTGAGAGAAGGGCATTTAAAGCATTATTAGAGGAAATGGTGGAGAAGGAGTAAAGAGGGGAGTCAGACTTAGGAGTGGGACATGGGGAGGGGGCTAGGTGTGGTGGGAGTGAACTTAGAAGAGACTTGGCGCAGGATGTGTAGTAGACATTAAATTTGTTTGCCTCTAAGCATGGGTCAGATTCCAAGGAATTGCTGATTTTGAGAATGGGGGGTGTGAAGGAGGGGAAAAAAGATCATGGACCACCCACCAGAATTTGGTGGGTGTATTGATGTTTGTGTGGAAAGCAAATTTGAACCACTCAGCTTTGGACAATCTGGTGACTTTGGTACAGGAACTGCTGAGCACTCTATATGTGCTATAGTCACTGGGGAGCTTAGATGATTTGTGGATTTTCCAGGCACGGTCACGTTCCCTTAGGCAGGTTATTAATTCAGAGATTATCCAGGGGAGGTGAAGCCCATGAACTCTGGCCCATCTGAAGGGAGCAAAAGTGTTCCAGGTGGAGATAAATTTATCCATGAAGCAGGCAAGGGTGTGGTCAGCAGAGAGGGAAGAAGACAGAAGGGCCCAGTCAGTAGAAACCAGTTCAGACTGAAGGGGGCAAGATCAAGAGATTTAAAGGAGCGAAACCAAATGATTTTATGTGGGGATTTTGGGTGATGTATCTTACGGACCAGGAAGATGGGATTGTGGTCACTAAAGGCATGAGGGAGGATGCCTGACTTGATGACATGGTGTGGATAAGTGTTGAGTGCCCAGTCAAGCAGGGTGTCGTTTTGTGTTTTATGGTTTGGACATACAGGTTTAAGGATAAACTGAGTTAGGTTGAGGGCAGTCATATCATTCTGTATCTTATTCATCTTAGGCAACAACCAGTTAAGGTTCAGGTAACCCAAGAGGAACAGCTCACCAGATTTAGGGATGGAGGAAATAGAAGATATAAGTTCAGCTGCAACTCTCGGATGAGTACTAGGGTGGCAGTAGACACCAGTGACGAAAATCAGGATGGTGAAAGGGAGAGTGATCTGAGTGACTAGTGCCTCATAGTTTGCAGGGATGGAGGACAACAGGATAGTGGTAGATTGGAATGAGGACATAGAAGCATAGAAATATAGACTCTGATGGCAGATAAGGATCAATTGGCCCACCTAGTCTGCCCATTTCCCCTACCCACTGAATGAGCTGCAGAATCTAGTTAACCAACAGCCTATTAGTTCCTACCCCCCCACAAGAATTGCCTTATGTCTTTCTAATGCATTCTTGAATTCCCCCACTGTTTTTGACCCCACAACCTCCTCAGGAAGGCCGTTCCATGCGTCCATCACCCTCTCTGTGAAAAAAATACTTCCTAACACTACCTCTGAGCCATCCCCCCCCTATCTTCAAATTATAACTGGTCTGGACTGGATGCACATGGCCACTCCCCCACCATATCCTACCCGGTCCTTCCTAGAAAGGGAGTAACCAGGAATAGAGATGGTGCTGTCAGGAATTTTGCTTGTGAGCCAAGTCTCAGAGATAATTAAAATGTAAGGGGTGCATGATGCTATAAGAGTTTGGATAACATCAGTTTCGCACAATAGGCTGCAGATGTTCAGCTGGAGAAGTTTCAGCCCATTAGGGAAAACCAAACTGACCAGGGAAGAGGAAGCAGTTGTATTCGGCGTGACTGCTAAAGGAACTAGTGAAGGAGGGCCTGGGTTTGGGTGGATATTACCTGAAGAGAGTAGGAGGATGGCTATTGTGAGGAAATGTAGTTTTGGACTTTTGTATAATTGTTTGGAGTAAGGGAGGGATGAGGTAGATGAGGGGGATGGAGCGAAGGAGAAAGAGAGATGGAGGTAGGCAAGGAACCTCGGAGGGGAGAAAAGAGAGGCAGGAGGGAGTAAGGGAAAGTTTGACCAGAATTCAAATAGTGCAGAGGGAGTAATTGCAAGGATTAGAGAATTATTAGGGATAGTAAAAGGGAGGGAGGTGGAAGAGGGTAAAAAGGGAAAGGAAGAGATGAGGATCAGGATCAGGAGGGGAGGTAGGAGGAAGAATGGGGAATGGGGTAGGAGGAAAAGAGTGGGTGCCATTTTTTTACTTTTTTAGGGGGAAGGGAGACTTAGCTTGGTAAACAAAAAACCATGGAGCAACAGCAGCTAAATAATGCGTGACAGTGCAAGCAGGAAACAGCAAGGCTGAGCAGCCCTCCAGCGCCAGGAGTTGATAAACTGCTAATGCAAAATTAGAGACTTAGTAATTCACAACTTCTAATCAGGTGAGTAGAACAGAACTATATAAGACAAAGCCTAGACAGGGTGTGAGGGTGGGTGGGGTTTCCTTATGAAAGTCAGTGGAAATAGCAGCTGAGGTAGCAGTGGCCAATTCAGACCTGCTGTGCTGCTGAAAAGCTGTCTTCTGCAAGGAAGGTGAGGGGGGAGCTCCCATGGATGGGGTTCCTCACCTGAAAAGGGAAAAGAAGCAAGGGTTACATAAGGTAATAGACAACAAAACTCACAGCCCATTCTGTGGGATGTTCCAAAGCATATAGAAACCATTCAGAAAGAGGCAGGGGGTTACCCTGCACTGGATAGTAAAGCCTTGCCCAGAGTAGGATGACCCACTTAACATCAGTCGCTGAATTTTGTTAAGCCAAAAGAACTGTAAAAAGCAGACAGTAGGGGTGTCGCATCTTTGTTACTCACAGTAGATGCACTCAGGAGGATAAAGATCATCATGGTAACACACAACTGGAAAGACATTTTATGGTAGCATAAGATTAGGAAGATGGTTCTACCAGACACCAGGATGTACATTGTAGGTTGGCAACCTTTATGAAAACCGAGCACATATAGACAAAAATACGGTTGTACAGTGGTACCCTTCCTAGTACAACAGTTTGTCTCACATATACACAATTTTTCCACCACTGAATATTGGTCCCTGATACTGGCGCAGAATGCATTACATGAAACCCAAAAGCTCGAATTGTAAAGAAACCTCATTGTGTATCCCTACTCTGTCTGCAGTTATTACATTATAGTGACTTTGTAAGATGCCTTTAAAATTTTTCATTTTTGCTGGCCTAGTGGTGCGGAGGCTGAGGCAGTATGTGCCTTACCTCCTACCACACCAATGACCAGAGTTTAGGAATGAGCTAAGGCTGCCGGGGGTAGCCAGAGGAAATAGGTCCAACTTCCTTCGGACAACTCTCCTCTCCTGGAGTGTACAGGCATGCAATCTTGGCTCTTGGCTGCCACCTGATGGAGGAGGTATGGTAGCACCAGAATTATAAGTGGCATAGAAGAGAGGGGTCATGGTCTCGTAGCATCTGTGTGCCTCCATGTGCACACACTTTAGTGCCACCACAGCTGGGGAATGAGGGAAGAAAAAATTCAAAAGGTTGGCTTAATGAAGCCCTGCCCACCGGCCCCTGTCATTACATCTCCAGCTGGACCACAGACCCTGCTTCTGGATGAGAGGCATCGGGTAGGTGGAGGACATCCCTCACATTCCTGGCCCCACCACAAGAGCAATCCATGGGGGGGGGGGGGCATGGTGATTCCAGGGGAGGGTGATGCTGGATTTTGGAGGAGGTGATGACAGGGCTCAGCAGCCTGTCTGTGTCAACAACAGGAGAAAAACCTTTACCTTTAACTAGTCAGGCAGTTGTGGCCCCAATCCAAGCTCACAACACAGTTGAAATGGGAAAGGAAAAAAAAACAGGCTAGCCAATTTGAAAGCTGCAGCTTAACATGAGAATTGCAGCCCCTACGAATAAATATTTTTTTTCTTCAGAGAACTTTCTATGCTGCTTCTCCTACAATGACATAGCAAAGATTGGAGAGTCGCTGCTGTCTGGAATGTTCATGTGCCCAAGATTCTGTGTTGATTACAGCTTTGTGCTGTGCCATTTCCCCTAGTAGGTGTGCACATTTACCCATTCATAATGAATCCCATTGATAATGTGGAGCTCTAGAGAAAGAAATACTGATTTTGACCAGGCTTCTCCCAGCACTGCTCCTCTGGATCATTTGTAGGCCAAAGTTCAAAAATTATTTTGCCAGGGAACTGAACTTATTGAGATGAAAGAGTCACAATTGGCACCAGTGCACTGACACAGCCACAGTATTATAGACTTTATCCAGCCTTACTCAGCTACAAAATAGAATAAAAGCAGTAATACAAAATATTTATTGTTGGAAAGAAACAGTGAGAGAGTGTGTGACAAATTTTGGCCCCAGGGTCCTTGTTTGAACTACAAACTGAGTTTGATAAATGCATCTGATGTAGAGGACTCTCTCGAAGGATACTGTCATGGTAACATTTTATTTAAGGACAATATTGTGAACCTACCTGCTTGAGCTGTGGTTGATGTTTCTTGAAGAGATACTGCAAATATAAAGAATATTTTGTCAGTAGTGCAGCTCTGCCAACATTTATGGAGGTACTGTATGTACACACATATCTATTCACAGGAACAATACTGGATATTTCCAACTGGATACATTTCTACAGTATGTCTGCTCAGCATAAAGCAATGGCTCAAGCTACCAGTCTTTGAAGGGCAATATAAAAACTCAAGTGGGAGTGTTACTTTCTACTCCTGAAAATGCTTTATGTGCTTTCTGAGGAAATTGTGCAGGTACAGAGATTAGAAGGACACAATTGATGCTTTTTGAAAGACTTTGTGTTGCTTTTACTTGATATTTACTACCGGAGCACTACAGTCAAAATTTGCAAAAAAAAAGTGTCATGCAGAGTGTTTTTATTTGTGTGTAGTCCACATTTGTTCTTCTCTTTGTTTGCTCTTAGGAGTTTTTTTTCCTAAATTTACCTACTAGTTGTATGGCCCACGGGGAACTCCATGCTTGAATTTTTATTACTCCTTTTTTCCTACAATGCCTCCTGTTCCATGTGACAGTGATGCATTCAGAACCATAGATTCAGCAAGTACTGATTTAGGGTAAATTTGTACAGCACTGGAGTTGTGATTTTAAGTCACTTTTCTTATCCAGTGAGCACTAATAAAGGTTACAGTTGCAGTTTTGCAAACACCTGAGGGAATTACTGAGTGCACTACTCTGTATGTAAACAGCCAGCATTTTCACTAATTATAGCAGTGATGTCCTGGGATGGTTTGTGTGTTTTTTATGTCTGTGTTTAGTTGGAAGAAATGAAAAGCTTTAAAAACAAAACAGCTAATCCTGCTGGCTGCACCTAGGCACATACCTAGAAAATGAAAAGATTGACTTAGAAAGAGTTATATACTGTATGAACATATGGGCATATGAAAAAAAATCCAGCAGAAGACGACCACCTGGTCTATCACGTCTGTTCAGTAAGTGATGCAGGGTCTGGCATTACAATTTAGGCCAATGACCATGCCCCCAACCATCCCTTCCTCTCCCCTCTTCTCCCCTTCCTTGGTCCCAAGGGTTCCCTTTGTGCTTGTTCCAGGCTGTCTTGAATGCTCCCACCATCCTTGTTGATACGAACTCCTATAGTTGAGGTCTGAACATCAAGCTCTCAACAGCTGATTGCTGCTGCAGCAGCTCTCATTCACTTAATGAGTGGTTCTGGATGCATCACTGTCACATGGGACAGGAGGCATTGTGGGAAAAAGAAGAGCAAAAAAAAATTGCTAACATAAAGATCTCTGGGGGCTATAAAACTAGTAGGCATATTTAGGGAAAAAAAAATCTTAATAGTGAACAAAAGGAAAGTTCCACTCAGACCACACACAGAAATCAAAACAGTGTGCACAAAATATGGTTTTGCAAATACTGAATGTAGTACTAATTAGGGTAATATGCATACTTTTCGCACAACGTATGATTTTTGCAAATTTTGACTGCAGTACTACTTTCAGGGTCATGTTCATACTTTCAAGACTCTTTCTTGCTCAAAAGTATGAAAATATGTTTTTTATAACACTGAGCAAGGTTTCCTCTACTCCATATTCAACATAGAGGGGGAAGTGACAATTGTGTGTCATCATTCCAGCCTTCCTGTGGTTAGCAATGCTTTGTAATATGAAAAAAAAAACACTGTGCGTGGTGTCCGTGTATGCTAAAAATAAAGGTGCTTAAAGAACTTTTGAGAGATGGTAGATTTCTCTACCAATCCGTAATGTTAGCGATTGCACATAAATCTGTGTAATCTTTATAGTACGGTAAAAAGAGCAATGTGGGATGGCGATTCCTTTAACAGAAGGGTTGTGCAGAATGCTAAAATCCTCCTTCTCTTCTTCCCTGTATACCTTGATCTCCTGCCATCATTCTCCCTTGATTATTCTCTGAACCACACCCTGCTGGACTGGGTTCTCTCCTCTCACTCTCATCGCATCATTGCCTCAAGCATATTACCTCATGCTTTCAGTGACCATTGTATGACATATTGTGTCAGAAAAGCTGGCACCCACCCCCCAATACATCTTGTCTCGGTCCCTACATTCACTAAACACAGATGTTCTGCTAGGTAACCTGTAGGCCACTGATTGGTCACCTGTGCTCACTGCCCCAATACAGACATTGTCATTTCCCTCTTCCACTCAAACCTTAATGTCTGTCTGGGACAAGCATGTTCCTGTCCAGAAGGTCAGAGTCAGATATTCCCATCATCCTTGAATCATCCTTGACCTCATCAATTTTTGCCATAAGCCTGGGCTCAGTTCAAATTCTCCTGTTTACTGTCCGACCTTCAAGCCCACGGAATACTTAGAAACTCATTCACACAGGCCATTCAAGCTTGGGGCTGGCCGCATAGTCTAGAGGTTAGAGTAACAAGCTGAGAATAAGCTTGCTACACTCAGCAGACATGGATTTGATTACCACAACTTCCGCTTGTATACTATGTGACTCTCAGCAAGACACTTAACCTCCCCAGTGCTCCTGGGTTGCCCTGTAAACAGGCACTTGTGCCTAGTGGACCTGATGTGGGTACCAAAATAATTTTTTTTAAAGTGCTAATTCCTTGTACTTCAAATTCAACCTCCAAAGCAATCTCAACCACCTCAAGCCAAGTTTCAGGAAGTGATCCACTGTCTTTTTGACCCCCGCAACCCAATCTGCTCCTCCCATCCTTACAGTAAATAGTACACCAGTCTCTGAACCTTCCTCAGTTTGTTGTTCAACTCAAGGGGCACAATTTCCAAAGGTTGCCACAGGGTTGCATCAAGCCTGCATCAAACCCAATGTTTGGTGTAACTGAGCCAAACTTCTTTGAAGCAACTGCACCCAGTTTTAGTATATTTGGTGCAGTTGCGACAGTTTCCACACTTTATGGCAGCTTGCACCAAACATTTGGCACAAGCCCCATAAAATGGGTCCCCCAAATGGCACAAAATAGATGAGGGGGGAGCTGATCTAAACAGTAGCATTTGGCACACAGGGAGGAAGATCCCGATCGGTGCCAAGAGGATGCTACAAGCCCCCTGTGCCATATGTTTGCCACACCAGAGGCTTGCAGCAGATTGCAGGGCTTTTGAAAGTTGTTCCAATGAGTTGTTTACCACATATGCTCTCCCCTCCTCATCATCCCCCACTTCATCTATCACCCCCTTGTCTCCACACTCCACTTTGTCTTCCTCCACCATGGGGTTTCATTTCTCTCTTGTATCTGTGCAGGAAACATTGCATGCTCTCCTTTCTCTCAACCCATGAAAATCCAATTCCGATGGTCTGGAGCCCAAAACTCCTCTGTCTGTCAGCTCCTGCCATTGCCTCCCCAGTCACTCATCTCTTAAACTGCTCCTTCATCCAAAGTGCTGTCTCACAAGACTGGAAGCTAGCCAAAGTTTTCCCTCTCCATTAAGGAGGTGATCCATACTACCCTGGTAACTACTGGCCTATCTCTCTCTTCCCCTCTCTTGCAAAATTGCAATAGAAATGAATCAAATCACATCTGTCTGACTTCCTACACTCCTCCAAATTCTTCTCCCCATTCCAGTCTGGTTTTCATAAATACCATTCTACCATCTCCTCCCTCTCACATCGATGACTACATCCTCTCTGTAATGTTCAAGGGCAAATCACCACATCCATTTTTATCAACCTAGCTAAAGCCTTTGATTTGGTGGTCCATCCCTTCTCCTGGATAAGCTGAGTTCTGCTTGCTTATCAGACTCCGTTGTTCAGTGGTTTCATTCCTACCTCTTGGGTTAACAGCAGTTAGTGCAGTTTGGCGATATCCTGTCCCATCCACTCCCTGTTCAGGCTGGGGTCCCACAGGGCTCCATCCTGGACCCTATCATTTTCTCCATCTTCCTCAGAGACCTCACTTTGGTCAGTGTCAACTTGCATATTCACATACATGCAGATGATGCAGTTTTCTACACTTCAGTCATATCAGCCAAGGCTGTTGAAGTCATGATCCCAGGGATTTATTTAACTCTAAAAATTGATTAGTGGTTTGCTCATAAAATAGCTAAATCTTTGTGAAAATACATAGCTCTTGCCTCACTGTGTTTAACAAACACAGCACTTCTAGAAAATCTATATAAATACTTTCTGTACAGTTAGTATAGTCCCAAGAAAAAAACTGCTAGTCAATTATTTAAAACCCTGTGATCCAGCAAGATTTACACAATATCCTACACTGGTTTCACGCCAATCAGCTCCAGGTCAACACCAAGAAAACAGTGTCTATGACCTTTCAGTCCAACCAGAAACTGTCCAGGTTTGACTCCCTCCCTTCCTTTCACACCCTGGATGATTATCCCCTTGATGTGGTCCATTCCTATAAGTACCTTGGCATTTGGCTTGATAGCAGGCTTGACTTCTCTGCTCATATTGATGCCATCCTCGCTAAACTTCACCTGAAACTTGGAGCCTTCTACCATAGTAAAGACTGTTTGTGCTTGCATGTCCACCAGGAACTACTTACCAAAATGGTGCTGCCATTCATTGACTATGATGATGTGATCTATTGTATTGCTGCATCATCTTCCCTTACCAGACTGAACACCCCCTGTAATGTCTTCTGTTATTTTGCCACAAACTTACCACCTTATACTTATCATTGCACACTCTACTCTTCCCTATCCACCCTTTCTCTTCCCTCCCATCACCTGCACCACTGTGCTTTCTTCATCTCTAAATACTGGTTTGAAGAACTGCCCTTATACTTATCCTATCTCATCTCTCCCATCCCATATGCCTTATACCCGCTTCATTCCAGGGATCCCCACATGTTCTGCCTCCCCCACCCTCGCTCCTCAGCTAAGCAGTCAGCTTTCTCCTATTGTCTCCCCCTCTCTATCTCTCTCTTTCTCTCTCTGGAACCTCCTCTCTCCAGCACTCTGTCACTCACCCTCCCCAAAGTCTCTAGAGCACCAACTTAAACTCCTCCCACATCCCTGCTGCACCTGCCAGTTATGTTTCTGATCTGCATTTTTCCTCCCCCTCTCCAATTCTTTGCCCCTCCTTTTGAACGGTTGTATGGCTCCCATATCTCTGCACCATGATGGTCTACCACTTACTTGATTTTTGTCTTGGTAAGTTGAGTGCTTTCTTGCTGCTGATACCTGGGACTTGAAAATATTGCACCTTTTGCCAAATTGCACTGCAGTTGCTTGCACTTTATTTGGTTTGTAACCACCTAGTTTCTTGTATTGGCTTGATGTTTTCCTCTACCATTTCTAGTGGGTCACACCTGGAAACGAGCCTTAGCTCAGTGTGCTTTTCCTGGTTACCAATTTTTAAATAAATAAAATCAATAAAAATTTCAACTTTACAGCATTTCAATGAAATTCCATGTCATTCCACAGTTTTTAGTGATACAGAAAAAATGTGTATTTCCGTATTGGTTCTTTTGACAAAAGATCCAGAATAAAAGATGATTTGTTACCTTTTATTGGACCAAGATTGATGTTACAAAAGAAAACAGGTGCTGGCATTTGTTGTTTCATTCTGTGCTATGTAGTCTGGCAAAGACTTTGTCAGTGGAGTGGGGCTTACTGTTTGTTTTTATATTTTATCTGTAAGTGTCACAACAGGGACACTTCTAGAAAAAAAACAATATTTCCAGGGGTGGCCTTTTGACATTTGTATCCTTGTATTAAACCTGTAATTACTGACACAGAGGAAAGTAGGCATCCAGCTTAAAACTAGAGGTCTGTCTGTCTCTTCATATACCTACCTCTACATCCATCTATCTATCTATCTATCTGTATGCATGTATTTTTTTTTATCCATACCGTGCAAGTGTGTAGGTAGCTGAAAGAGATTTTTAGTCAACGTTTTGAGACATCTTGAAACTTTTCTCTTAATTTCCAACAGGAAGTGTGATAAACCTTGCTCAAGAACTTAATCTTGGGGGGTGGGTAGACTATGAAAGCCCAATGAATCAGGTGTGTGACTGGAGGATGGAGCTGGAAGAGGCTTCATGGGGACCTGCAATTTGCGGGACACCAAGTGAAGTAAGGGGAGAGAAAAGGAGTAACACCCAGCATGTTCCAATGTGTAAGTGACATAGAGCAGTAGTGGAGCCATATACTGATGGGACAGCGATATCCCACAGTGAAACCCACTCAGCAAAACCCCGATGATGATGGACATTGTGACGATGGGGATTCCATGAGAATGGACTGTGCAGTGATGGGGGGTAGCCATCTAACTTCACTGTCTGTATGATGTGAAGTTAGTAATCTAAAGTAGGGGGGTGCAAGAGGCACAGTCATCTACATGGGGGATGGGGGGTGCAGCCCCCCCCCACACTGCTGTCACCATATTGCTGGTCAGTTTCGGGACACATCAGTGTTGGGGATGTCTGCATGCTCACGATGCTGTGAAGGATGTTGCTATGAGGGATGTTGCCGCAGCATGGTAGAACTGTAGTGGAGCATCTACCCTAGGGATTTCTGCAGGAGACTCTACAGATGGGACACCAAATTAAGGTAGGAGGTAACATATAAGCTCCATACTTTTATAACCAACTAGGGAACAGGTAACTACAGCCTATAACCATAGTATAGCTCTGTAAGGGGAAATGGTCTTACAGAAAAAGCTAGAAACAAGTAGGAGGGTTACAAAAGGGAAAGCAGGAGACACTCTATTTAGGGTAGGGTAGACAAACAGTTTCAGTGAAGCAAAAGGGGAGAGGTAGGAGTACAAGGGAGTAGGAATGAGATAGATGGATACAGCAGAGCTGTAATAGACACTAGGCTAAGCAGATAAAGATCATGGGAGTGGTGCAATGCAAGGTTAGTTCGGCCTCAGTTTTTTGGGGCACCTTTTAGATACTGAGATACTGCCCCATGTACAAGACCAATCAGTCAATCAATCAATCAATCATTCAATCAATTCTTTATTTTATCAGACAGAACACCATTGAGAAGAACTCATTTGCAAGGTGGACTTGGGTACAGTTCACATAAAATACAACAATTATTCATTTGATATACATAGCAACAAGGAACCTTATAACCAGGCCACATAAAGTTGCATACAACAACTGAGGTACAGCAATAGGAAGGTTTACATAATTAGACAAGGCAGCAGACAAAGTACAAACTAGTTTATACACTATGCAATCTTAATCTATATACAATAATTATAATAAATGCACATCATGATTGCTTATTGAAGGTCATTAGCGGATGCAATTACATGTCTCCCTGAATGACCGCAGGAACAGGTTTTTGAAAATGGACAGCTTCACAGGGAGAGCAAGCCTCAGTGTTTTTTGTGTATTATTCCAGAGGACAGGAAGGGCGTGACTTATTGCCGAATGGCCATAGCGTGTTTTGACCTTTGGGATTAGGAGAGAAATATAACAGAGACTTCTTAGAGGGTAGTTACCGGGGGACAGGCAGACAGTTGATATATTGAGGGAGCTTGTTAATGATAGCTCTGAAAGGCCATAGGACTGCATTTTTATGCCATCTGTAGCTGAGTGAACTCCAACCTAAAGAAGAATAGAGTGTGCACTGGTGAGTGAAATAAGGAGCGCTGATAATAAATTTAACCATCCATGCCCATACAGAAAATCTGCATAATCAAGGTGTGGCATGAAGGTGGTTTGAAGTAACCCCCTATTTGCTTCCTGTGTAAGTAAGTATCTTAAATTGAAAGAAGAGCCCAAGCTTCTGGTTTTATTTTTTTGGATACTTCCTCTGTATGATCTACGAATGAAAATGTAAAGTCTATCCAAACACCCAGGTATTTAAATTTCTCCACATTTTCCAGGGGCTCTCCCAATACAGTGAGTACTTGAGGAACCATCCCTGAGGTGTGAAGTTTGACAGCACTGACTGATAGGGAAGAAGCATAGCCTTAGTTTTTTTGCCATTTAACAGGAGATTTAAGTACAACAGATTTTGCTGTAAATGGTTAAATTCCAATTTGGAGGTCCTTACATGCAAGCTCTAGGGTAGGTCTGTCTATATACAGCACTGTATCATTGGCTAATAGGTGTATGTTTGCTGATGAGATTCCAGTATTTAGATTATTAATATATAGATGGCAAATAATGGACCCTTCGGGCATACCTCTTGGGAGGATTTTCCTTGCAGAGAGGTTACCATCCACCTTAACCTGTTGGTACTGATCGGTAAGGTAATTGGTAAATCATTTTAAGGAAAGATTGTCGGACTCAATGTTTTTCAGAATGGCCAGGAGCAGATTATGGCCCACCGTATCGAAGCCTTTGCTAAGGTCAAGGAACAAAGTACATACATTGTTTTTGGCATCCAAGGATTTCTGCCAATCATTCGTGACCTTAGCAAGTGCTGAAATTGTATTATGACAGAGTAGATAACCAGTTTGGACTGGGTTTAGCAAGTCGAAGTTCTCCAGGTACCGCCTGAGCTGAGTGTTAATTACCTTTTTGAACAACTTAAACAGGCTAGGAAGTAGGTTTATTGGATAGTAATTATTTGGGTCACTAGAGTTGCCGGATTTAAATAATGTAATGGCATGGGCTGTTTTCCGCATAGTGGGGAGGGTGCCCAGCGTTGGGGACATATTAAAAAGGTGAGTGACTGGGGGGAACAAGACTTAGTAACCAGGTTTGAAAAAGTAAGGTTCATTAAGGTCAGCATCCATGCGTTTCCTAGTGTCCAGTGGAAGAAGTAAGTCTTCAGCTTGTTTCACGGAGACAGGGCAGAATGAGAAAACTGTGTCTTGAATAGGTGAATCCGAATTAAGACAGTCAGAGCTCTGGCTGCAAAACTGTTCCTGGAGATTATTGGTTGGAGAGGCATCAAACGCTAACCCTACTGTAGCAAAATGGTTGTTGAGCAGGTCAAGTGTTTCAAGCTTATCAGTTGTAATGGTACTGCCTGAAGAAATTTTAGGTGGTATTGAGCTAACCAAGCAGTGACCTTCTTTGTTCTTTAGAGTTTTCCAGAATTTGTTCGCACATGTGGAAGAGGATTCAAGTTCAGAGCAGAAGAAGTTTGCTTTTTCGGATCTAGTTAGTTTGCTGCATTGATTTCTAGTGGCTCTATAAGATGTCCAGTCTGCAGGCTGTTTGGTTTTCCTTGCCCATTTCCAGAGGGTGTCCCTATGCAACAATGCAGCTTTCAGACTGGCTGTGAAACATGGGCATGATTTCTCCTTAGTATGGGTTTTAACTAAGGGTGCATGTTTATTGGTGGTCCTGAGGACAATATTTTGGAAGGCCTCATAAGCTTTGACCACTGAGGGGGTTAGATAGAAACATTGCCAATTAGCATATTGAAGCTCAGAAAGAAAAGTGATGGGGTCAAAGTTTCATTGGCTTTGCTTCTAGATATACTTAGAGCAAGAGGCTGCTTTAGGGACAGACCTAACACAAGCTATAGCACAGTGATCACTTGGATCATTGAAGAATACACCTGAGTGTGAAAAGAGGTGGGGTTTGTTCACTAAGATTAGGTCGTGTAAAGTGCTATGGTCCAGGGTTTAGTGTTAGAATGGTAACTTCTGTTATGAGTTGAGAAAGCCCAAAATTATCACAAAGGCCTTTTAAGGGTTTCGACATATTAAGATCATTAATAATAATAACATCGGAGGACAAGGAGTCTAGGACATCATTTTAATGTTTCAGCACCTGGAGCCCTGCAGAGGGCAGTCTATAACATCCAATGATACAAATGGAGACCGACTGGGAGAGTTGCATCTTTAGGGTAGTGCATTCAAATTCATTGGTTAATGTGGTAGAATCAACCACAAAGTCAGTAAACTTATCTAGAACATAAACAGCTACCCCTCTTCTCCATGTTGGTCTGTCTGTTCTGAAGACATTGTAAGAGGGGTTGTTAATTTCATAGTCCTGGATAGAGGGTCTCAGCCATGTTTCAGTCACCACTAGAATATCAGATATGGTGAGGATGATCCAGGACTGTTTAGCATCAAATTTCATTGACAAACTGCAGGTGTTTATGTGGATTAGACTTATCTCTTTTTAACTGTGGTAGCTCAGAAGGAGCAGGGATGGGGAGAGGTGGACCATGGTTTAACTCAACTTTGCCTGCACAAATGAGCAGTGACAGAAGACATTTTTAAGGGCATTTAACAATAGCTTACACAGATGTGTTCTACCCCTTTTGACAGATCTTAATTCATACGTTGAAGGTGGTGATAAATGCTTGGCAAGGGGACCCAAGTGTGCATACATGAGTGTTTTAGTAGAGATGATATATGAGAATATTTGGGGGGGGGGGGGGGTTATGAGGGGCCTGAAGTGACTTATGCAACTGATACAGTGCAAAGTTCTACAGCAACTAGGCACATAGGGTAGGGTAATATTTACCATTATTTAGGAAATCGAACAGCTTTGAGGGATAAAGGACAGGTATCACATAGCCATAAGCTGAAAGAAGGAGCTGCAGGAGCTGGTATAGGGTAGTGATTGAGTATGTAGTGGAGCATGCCTGCTAAGCACTCCAAAAGAAGGATTATGGACTACATTACGATCCCAAGATAGGACTCACAAGACAACAACAACAGTTTCTGGTAGCAAAAAACAGTCTACATAAAAGTTAGGGTGCATTTGAGAGAAAGAAAAAGTAGTCAATGGGGGCACAAAGACACCAGGTGGAAAGTGGTTGGAAAGTCAAAGACTGGCTGAAGTAAGTGTCCTGCCACAGTAGGAGAGAGACAGGTACTGCAAAGTATGGTAGCTACTAGGGCTGCAGGATTAGCACAGTGTTAAGGTGGCCACTTTTAGTGTTGATGGTCAGGGGTCTGAAGCTGGCTAAAGCTAAGAGCAGGAATGAGGTTAGGAAGGAGGATCCTGGAGGGTAACACTATAGGGAGTGGATGAAAAATTCTAGGCAGTGGGAGGAAGAGAGTAACCAGGGAGTAAGGCAGGAAAAGGCTCACACTATCCACTCCTAGAGACAGAAGAGTGTAAGTTGCAAATGACAAAACAGGCACTTACAATTATCATGGGGAGGAGCTCCTGTGATACATCACATGACTACAGAGTCCAAATAAATGTAGGGACAGCCAGGGTGGGTGGTGGGGTAGAGAGGTCAGCAGAGCGGTATGCAGTAAATAGTAACACAAGCCTTTTACACTCCTAGCCCAGTAGAGCAGTATCCTGGTAAGCTCTGTTCTAACTGATGTTGTAACTGTTGCAGGCAGCTCCCATTGTTCTCCTTTCGGGTAGAGGAGCAAGTGGAGGGGAGGGAGGACCCCCCATTTTCTGCAGTTCTGCGGCACACGATAGTTGCTACAGAAATCTAGGCCAGCTGTATAATTTTGGGCTGGCCACAGAAATTATATAGTAACTGCCCTACTACACTGCCCAACTACATTATTCAGAGACTGACCCTACTTTTTTTGACCATTGCTCTGCCTGTGTGTAGATTTATAAGAACTAAAATTCATCCCAACCATCTCAGCCTCTCAAATCCTCCTCACCCAGCTATGCGAGCACCTTTGAGTCCCCTTGTTTTTTATAATGACATCCTTTTCTGGTTGACGGCTTCTTGATGATCCTCTGCCTTTTTCAGTCACTACTAATGGGCCAGCATGCTTTTTCCTCATCCCAGCAGTACTTTCTGAGACCCACACAAAGCTGTACTCGGCTATAAATCCCGCATTTCCGCTCAGAAGTAATAGGAACTGATAGATCGCCCTAGAGTGTTAGACCAAAAAAGTGTGCTAATATAATAAAACAATCTCTGGTCAGAGCCGAGATGGCTGTGGAGAGCTTTTGGGATGCTTTTACCCATTATTTCTAATGAATTTGCACAATTCAGATGTGCTGAGAGGCAGTTTCAATGTGGTCTTCCTTTTATACAATTTTACTATGTGTTTTATGAGTATATGAACATACAAAAATGCCAGCAGTAGTAGGCCTTATAGTTTATCGAGTCTGCTTCGACTGTGCAGCTAGCCCATCAACACGCAGCTGCCCCACCCTCCCACCCTCTTCATTACAACCCCCTTCATCCTGTTCCAACCCCTTTTACAGTCACCCACCATTCTACAGGATACCACTTCCTCGGGCAGAGCATTCCACCTGTCCACCACCCATTCAGTGAAAAAATGTCTCCTGATTTCCCTCTTGAATCTTCCCTCCTCCAATCTCAGGTGATGCCTTCTTGTATCCCTCCTTCTTCTAAGCTGTTAAATCCCTTCTGTATTAGCCTTATTTATCCCCTTAAGGTATTTAAAGGTTTCAGTCATATCTCCCATCCCTCCTTTCCTCCAGGAAGTACATGTTCAGCTCACCCAGTTTGTCCCCATAGGACTTTCCCTCCAATCCCTGAATAGTCTTGGTTGCCTTGCATTGCACCTCCTCCAACAATTTGATGTCCTTCTTCAGGAATGGATGCCAGCACTGCATGCAGCACTCCAGGTGCCGCCTGACCAGAGATGTATACAAGGGAAGGATCACCTCCCTTTTTCTGGAGATTCCACTCACTATATATCCCAGCATCCTGTTGGCTTTGCTGCTGCCTTCCTGCACTGAGCTGAGTTGTTCATGCTGCCTGTTACAAACAGCCCCAGATCCTTTTCTTCCACAATGCTTTCCAGCTGCACCCCTCCAGGTTGATAACTCCTTCCCTGGTTCTTAGCTCTGAAATGCAGTACCTTGCACTTCTTGGTATTGAACCCCAGCTGCCATGTTTCCGACCACTCCTGTAGTTTGGTCAGGTCCTCCTGCAGACCCTTTCACCCTTCAGCCCCATCTACCACAGCTCCCATCTTCATATCATCAGTGAACAGACTGATCCTACTTTGGATCCCATGTGAGATAATCAACTATGCATATCCCAAGCAGCACTGCTCTCAGTACTGATCCCTGTGGCACCCCGCTCATCACTTCCCTTAGTGATAAGAGTTCCCTCACCACCACCTTCTGTTGCCTTCCATTCAGCCAGTTGATGATCCATTTGACCATCTTTGTTCCCACCTCTATGTAGTTCAGCCTCTCCCCAGCCTCCAATGTGGCAAAGAATCAAAAGCCTTGCTGAAGTCCAAATATAGGACATCCACTGTATGGCCCCTGTCCAGCTCCCTGGTCACCCAGTCATAATACTCAATTAGATCTGTCTGGCAGGATCTGCCTGAGACAAACCCATATTGTTGGCCATCCTGAAGACCACTGTCCTCCAAAAAGTATACTAGCCTCTCTTTTAGGATTGTCTTCATAAGCTTCCCTACAACTGATGTGAGGCTCACTGGTCTGTAGTTGCCAGGCTCATCCCTAGCGCCACTTTTGTGATTGGGCACCACATGGGCCATCCTCCAGTCTTGTGGTATGCATCCTGTGTCCAGGGAAGTATTGAACAGGTCAGCCAGTGGTCTGGCCAGGATCTCTGCCAACTTCCTGTGTACCTTAGGTTTTCCTACAGTATGTCTGATGATTGCTATATATTTAGCCTGGATAGTTCACAGAAGACATGGCTTCTTATTTTCAGTGGAGCTCTACATCTACACAATGTTATGCTGCATTGTGTAAAATCAGAACACACTGAAAACAATATTTTATATCTGGACTAGGCTACCCTGAATAAATACATTATAAATATGGTAAAATTGTAACCCCACTGAAAATAAGATATTGCATCTAATCTGGGACATCCTGAGTAAATACAATGCAACAATGCATAAAATGAAGATCCCTATGATGATGAGATGTAGCATCTCCCCTGAGCTATCCAGGATACAAAATATAGGATAAGAAATATTTAGAAGAAATCTACTGTAAACTGAACTTCACTGTGTTCACTGACATACACATATTCTTTATTGTTTTATAACATACTAGATTGCAGTATTTATTTTGAATGTTGTGGTCATGGCAATGGTGTGTACAGTATATATGTGTGTGTGTGTGTGTTTGTTTTTGGTGTAGTTCAATATATTTTTCCTCCAAAAAGCACAGCAAAAAATGCCTGCTAATTGCTATGTATTTAGCCTAGATAGTTCACAGAAGACCTGGCATATGTCTGAGACAGGTCTTATCAGACAGTGTCTTAAGAGGTTAAAAAACAGTGTAAATCTTTTTAGATTTGTTGCTGGGAAAGAGTGACATTTATGAGGTATGACTCTTTCTTGAAAAACAGTACCTGCGCAACTGAAGCTAGTAGCAAGAAAATGTTTGAATGCTAAGTATTTAAATGTGCAAGTTGTTGCATTTCGCAGGGGGTAAACAAATCTTCAGTTTAATAGGCAACCAACATTTAACAAGCTGTTTCAGTTTCCTAATGACCATCTGATAATCAGCTTGGAGGTCTGTCTCCAACATTCCAAGCAAAAAGAAGGGAGTATTTTATTTCAACTGGCATAGTGATTTGTAGGTGGACGGATACATTGAAAACTCCAAAAATGTGTTTCATGGTATTCCATTTTCCCAGCTACAGACAGCAAGATGGCTGTAGTCTCAGCCCACAGCCATTAAAACAGACTGACTTGATGAAGCCCTGCGTGGAGTTGTTACCAAGAAACCAGCTCTGGGGTAAATAAATCAGATTCTTGTACGTCTACAGTGTCAGCCAAAGAAACAACCACACAAGCAGAAGTAATAATGATAATTTATTACAATACTTACGCTAAGCACGTGACAGAGAAAATCACAAGGGAGATGGGTTCTCACCAGTCTCCTGAAGAATGTACAGCATCTCCAGAATCTTAATGAGGAGCTGGCTTACACAAGGTTATATGTCATAGATAACATCATGGCAATAGATATAAAGAACACAATGTGTTGGTTCTATATTATACACAAGGTGTGTACAAGACATTCTCCATTGGGTAATGACTTAGGAGACAGAATTATTAATGAGTATAGTGTGGGACACAGGATTTGTCTCTCTCAGAATGAAGCTTAGACAAAGAGAAGCAATGACTGGCCACAACTACACATGGCATACTAGCCTAAGTGTAAGACAAACCTACATATGATTATATGAGAAGTATGAGCTGGTAAGAACAGAGGTCTGGGGTTATATTCTGTTTTAACTGAAATATTTGAATAGTTTTGTACGTGAAATTAGTTCTATGTGTTAAAAATTACTACTTTGAGTTAGAACTGTTACTTGGGCTGTGGTATTGTAACTTTTGAGGCTTGGGAACACTTGTTTGGCAGTGATAATTAGAGTGAAATTTAAATGTGATGTTTGCCTGGTTTCCTTAAATACTGAAAAGCCACTGGGAGTAGGGATTGAAGGGCTGTGTACTTCTGTTTGGGACTGAAATTCAAAGCAACAGGAACTGGTGGGCCTGTGACATCATAAGGTACCTGATGTCTGCATACACACACTGTTAGTGGGACTGGACACACATTGGACTGCATGTGTTTGTGAGACTTGGGAACTTTATTGGTGGGGTTGAAATTGGGTTTGTAAATAACTGCAGTCAGTATAGAGAGAAACTGTATTCCAGGGGGAAGGGACTGAGAAAAGGGGGTGTGCCATTATAAACAGAGGGGGACAAACAGGGTGGCCATATTCCACCATGGCAGGCATCTTCGGAAGGGTTGTAGGCTGCACAGGCTGTGGGATGGCAATAATTCTCAACTGGGCCTGGAGAGGGGGCTGCCCACTCTGTAGACAGCTATCTTGCATCAGGAGTGAGGTATATTGGTTAAGGAGTAAGCTGGGGAACTGGGGGTGTCCAAGGATAAGGGGTGTGGATATGGGCAGCAGAAGGGTGGGGCTGAGGGGAGGCCGGGGCAAAGCTCTGAAATTACAGGACGTTACATTACAGCAAGCAGGAGGGGGGATATTATGGACAGAGGACCCTTAGATAGGGATGTTGACGCTAAGGGGAAAGCGTATGGGGTGAACATTCCGAATACTAAGGGAGTGGAGGGGGAAGAGTCAGGAGGGGCTGTTGTGGGGAAGCTTAGTAGAGCAGACATTGAGAAGGGAGGGGCTGTTGTGGGGAAGCCTATAACAGCAGACTGTGGGAAGGGAGCTCCTAAGGAGAACAGAGCAAGAGGGGAAGAAGAGGGGCAGTTTAGAGGTGCAGTCAGGGGAAACTTGGGTTACTTGATGGAGGCTGACATAGAGTGTCACAATAAATTTGAGCTACTAAGCAACCTAGAGGGGGAGGAAGTGGTTGGTGGAAATGAGGAAACTGATACAGAGGCCGGGGGGAAGGAGTTGGATACCCATAGGGCATCACAAACTGGCAATGGAAAGGACAGAAATAGTCCCAGAGGGAGAAGAGGAAACATAAATGTTAAGCAGATGGGGAGATGCAACATATTGCAGACATGAGGGAGGAGAGCATGACTGGAGAGAAACTGGGAGACAAGGAGGTGGGAGAGGAGCCCCCCTTTAGTCAGTACCAAGGATGGGGCCCTAGCTAAAGGGGACCCACAGAGATTCTCTGGAGGCAGGGGTACTATTACAAGGGGGGAGGATGGCGGTGTGGGGAAGGGAAACCATCAGGGCCAGGATAAATGGTTCGGATAAGAGAGGTTAAAGGGGACACCTATTCAGAGGGTCTGAGTTAAGTGGGCAAAATAACGAGGGAGGCAGAAAGGAGGGTGACAAGGGGTCTCTAATAAGGCAGGAAGGCTCCCATGGAATTGAGATCACGAATAAAGGGGGATGGGGGGCTGAGAGGGCATAGTGGAGGTAACCATAAGGATGATGGCGGTGTTAAGGTTCTGTTATTGGGAGACTCGATGATTAGGGGTATCCAATGGGAGGGACAGGCGGGTGGATGCCATAGCCAGGTGAAGGTAGTTAGTATCTCTGGGCTGACAGTGCACAGAGCAAAGTTCATGGTGTATGAACTGGTTAGGGATTGTGGAGGGAAACTGGATTTCCTGGTGCATTTGGGAACTAACGATCTAGAGGGAAATAGCATTTTGGAAATCCAAGCAAGGTTCCAAGAACTTGCCAGAGTCTGTCGGGATAATGGATGCAACATTTCCTTTTCGGAGATATTGCCAGTACCAAAGGCCTCAGTGGAGAAAAAAATGAAGATCACAGAGGTTAATGACTGGCTCAGGAAGTGGGGTGAAGATAGTGGGTTGGGGTGTTAGGGAACTGGAAAGGAGTTTGGGAGGATAAGGGACTGTATGCCAAGGATAGGCTTCATCTTGCCCCATTAGGGAAGGAAGTCCTTAAACAGGGGATGGCTGACTACATTCAAGAAAGGTTGGGTTTAAACTGGTGAGGGGGGGAAGGGATAAGGAGGGCTGACCAGAAGCCTCTCCTCCAGATGAGGAGAGTAGCCTTCAAACACAAGGGGAGGGGAACAGGGGTGGAGGTTTCAGGAGGAGCAGAGGGAGGATGGAAGTATAAAGGAACCTGGGTGGGGTTCGACAAAGGATCAGGGATAAGGGTGGGGTTGGTGTTATAATGCCAGGAGCTTGGAAACAAGTTGCCAGAGTTCCAGGTCATGCTGTTGGAGGTGGATGTGGCGTCCCATGACTGGGACCTAAACGTGTGGGGTACACTATGCTTAGGAAGGATAGAAAGGAGGGCAGAGGGGGTGGAGTGGCTATGTTCATTAGAGATGACATAGAAATTGCTAGGGTAGAAGAGGCAGAGGGAAACGTGGAGGCCTTATGGGTCACCTCACGATTCCCAGCAGGAAATAAGGTCAAGTTGGGTGTAGTATATAGGCCCCCTGGGATGAGTGATGTTCTAGAGGATGGTTTGCTGGACAGCATCATTGCCCAGTGTGGACCAAAAGGGGAAGGAGTGGTGTTGATGAGGGACCTTAATATGCCAGATACAAACTGGGGAACCATGTCCTCTAAGGTGGCCAAGGAGCAGAGGCTGCTGGATGGCCTCCAGGATGTGTTCTTAACACAGCATGTGATGGAGCCCACAAGGGAGGGGCATGTCCTGGACGTGGTTCTGGCAGATGGGGATCTGGTAAGGGACCTGGTTGTAGAGGCCCCCCTGACTGGGAGCAACCACAATACTGTCTGGTTTCAAATAAGCATGGAGGGAGGGGGGAGATCTAGGACACTGGCAGTGGACTTCAGGGGGGCAGACTTTGTGGGCATGGGAAATATTCTCAAGGATCACTTGAAGGAGATTACATCAATGACAAGTGTGGAAAGGAGATGGGAGGTCATAAAACGGGGACTTCATGAGGCAGTCAGGATCTGCGCCAAGTTGAAATGTAAGGGAGCAAGGTTACATAAACCATGCTGGTGGTCCAGTGAAGTACAGGTAGCAGTCAGAGAAAAGAAGGCAGCCTACAAAAAATATAAAACAACAAGAGGGGATAGGGATAAGGAAATGTACCATCTGGCATCTAGAAAAGTCACCCGGATGGTGAGGGGAGCAAAGTCCAGTAAAGAGCAGCGGCTGGCACAGGGAATACATGGAGGGGAAAAGGGGTTCTTCCGGTACGTTGGGGAGCAGAGAAGAACTAAGAGCCATCTCAGCAGATTGAGATCAGAAGGAGGGTGGGTGGAAGAGGTGAGGGACCAAGCAGAGGTATTTAACGAGTACTTTGCCTCTGTGTTCACTAGGGAGGGGGATGGGATATCTACAAAGCAAGGCACGATGGGGATAGAAGCGGCAGGAAGTGGGATCAGGGGAGCAACAGAAATGGAGCAAGAGGAAGGGAGAGGTACCCCAGGGGTGTCACATCTGGATAAGGATAAAAAGGCCAGTAAGGTGGAGGGGACGGATTATGCTATCTCCGCCAAAAGGATGTGATTAGCCCTCAAGGCCCTAAAGAAAGACAAATCTCCTGGGTGGATGGCATTCATCCGAGAGTACTATGGGAATTGGCGGACATACTGGCTGCACCCCTGGCGGAGCTCTTCAACAGGTCACTTGAGACAGGGAGGGTACCTAGGGATTGGCGAGAGGCACATGTGGTGCCAATTCATAAAGGGGGGTCGAGGGAAGTATCAGGTAACTATAGACCCATCAGTTTGACCTCGGTGGTGGGAAAATTAATGGAGAGTATACTAAAGGAATGATTGGGGTGTACTTGGAGGAGGTGGGAGGTCTGGATGGTCGGCAACATGGGTTTGTGCCAGGTAGATCATGTCAAACCAATCTTGTGAGTTCTACGAATGGGTAACATCAGAACTGAACAGGGAAAGCCTGTGGATGTATTATTCTTGGACTTCAACAAGGCGTTTGACTCTGTCCCCACAATGGTCTGGTGGAGAAACTGATGGGGTTAGGGTAGGCCTTTGATGGTCAGATGGATTGAAACTGGCTAACTGGGCGCACCCAGAGAGTAGTGGTCTGTGGGGAGCTCTCGAACCCTAGAGAGGTTGGTAGTGGGGTACCACAGGGCTCAGTCCTGGGTCCGATCCTGTTTAATGCATACATATCGGACATCAGGGAGGGTATAGGGTGTGAAATGATTCTCTTCGCTGATGACTCCAAGATGGGAGCAGTAGTTGAGGGAGAAGAGGGGAGGTTGGCCCTGCAAGGGGACCTGGACACCCTGGAAAGCTGGGCTCACACATGGAAATTAAATTTCAATGTCACCAAGTGCAGGGTGTTGCATCTTGGGTGGGGAAACCCTAAACACAGGTACACCCTGGGAGGGGAAGCGCTGGAGGCATCAATAGGGAAAAGACCTAGGGGTCATGGTGGATACATGTATGAATAACTCTGAGCAGTGCAGGAGAGTGGCTAGCAAGGCAAACAGGATGTTGGGATGCATCGTAGGGGATCACCTCTAGGAGCAAGGAAGTGATTCTGCCGCTGCACAATGGACTGGTTAGACCACACCTTGAGTACTGTGTACAGTACTGGAGACCACACTTGAAGAGGGACATACAGCTCCTGGAGGGGTATTGAGGAGGGCAACTAAGATGATACGAGGGCTAGGGATTTGACGTATGAGGACAGACTTGAGGAGCTCTGCCTGTTTTCAATGGAGGAGAGGAGAGATGGGGGGGGACATGATTGAGGTCTTCAAGTACCTCAAGGGAATAAATAGGGTAAACATGGAGGGGATCTTTAGACTAAAGCAGGGAGGTATCACCAGAGGGCATGGTTTGAAGTTGGAAGGTGGAAGGGTGAGGGGGGAAAAGAGGAGGAGGTTTTTCACTGAGAGGATGGTGGACCCTTGGAATGCACTGCCTGGCGAGCTGGTTCAGAGATCCACAGTGGAGGGCTTCAAGAGAGGGTAGTACAGACACAGAAATTGGATGTATCAGATGATGGCCTGTCCCAGAGGGGTGGGGATGGATGATAGGGGTTTCTGGAATACAAGGGAGGGGAAGGCTTCGGAACCCAACTAGGGATCTGAGGTTCGAGCAGACTCAATAGACCATAAGGCCTAATCTGCTGGCAAATAGTATGTTAGTATGTTAGTATATAAGTATATAAATGTACATAGTAATCACTGACAATCCATAAGAGTCATTTTATCAGGGATTAGGTAGATTATATATAGAATATATGTAAAAGACAAACATAATGCATTATAGTGAGGTATAATAAATAAGCATGATCTATCCTATAAAGTATGTAAATATTAGCATATATTAGCAGCAAACCACATTCCTGGCACTCGTGCTTATATAATGGGTGCCTAAATCTACATGTTAGTGCAAAATAGCAGTATCACAGTATAATAGACCAGGAATACAGCGTAAGGTGTATGTGAGATGATAGAGGGCATCACCCAGGGGCAACAGAGTGAGTTTTGTGGCTAGGCTATGCAAGGTAGATTTTTATTTATTTATTTATTTAAATGTTTCACCAGGAAGGCACACTGGCGACAGGTTGCTCATCTCCCGGTGCAACCAGGAGGGGAAGAGTACAATTCGGATGAGACATTTTACATTCAAGTTACAAAGATCAACATAGTATACAATTAAGGCAGTTGCTACAGTGTAGCATACATATGTCATTTGTGAGAACAATTAATAAGCACAATGGTAATAAGTGAACAAGTGCTATTGTAAAATAAGGAGTGAAGGAGAAAGAGGATGAGATGACAGATAGTGCAGAGTCGTGTCTCGGAGAAACCCCTTCAGGATGCGAGGAACCCTGCAAGAGGACAGGGGACTGGAGTAGGGATTAGAGAAGGAGAGAGAGAGAGGGAGGGAGTAAGTGTGATTAACATCTAGGAGGGGAAGTAAGGCGTGACACAAAAAAAATAACCTTTCAGGATGCTATGAACCCTGCAAGGGGCAAAGAAGTTCAGGTGATTGTAACCCCTCCAGTGGTTAGGCAGTGTAGTTATAGAGGGATAGTGAGAGGGAGGGAATGAGAAATAACACCTGGGAGGGGATGAGATCTGATCCAAGGTACCTGCCAGGATGCTGGGAACCCTGTAAGGGGAACTGGAAGGCCAAGATAGGTAGATGGAGGAAGAAAAGGTGGCAAGGTTAGAAACTTTAGGACCTTTCAGGATACTGAGAACCCTGCAAGGCGAGTATGAAGGCTAGGGGGAAAAAGGGTGAGAGAGTAGGGAAGGGAGAAAGGTATGAGAACTAGCACCTAAGAGCGGCTAGGATCAGTCGAGGAAGTAGTGTCAATAGAGGCATTGGGTAAATTCCAAAGGGGGACAAACTGTTTTATAAGGGGCAGAGTAATGTCTAAGAGGAGACCATACAATACATTTGAGTACGAAAGAGGCAGATGGTCATTGTACAGTGTTGGACTGGATAATATCAAAAATTAAAACTCCAAAGCCACTCAATGGCACTCTCAAGGCTATTTAGGAAGTTGGTGGGGGTGAGTTTTATCTGTTTTAAAACCATGAGAGGGAAAGTGTTTGCTGGCCAGAGGGCAATTTACAATCCTAATGGGGTTTAGTATAAGATATGAGTGTGGATGGGGCTGGGAGTTTGTCAAGCTCTGGTGCCTGGGGGAGAAAGATGTGAATTACAGAAGAAGAATTTATTTATTCATTTATTTATTGAATTTTGTTGACCTGGTAAACCCACTGGGCCTAGAAGTCCCTTTTTCAGGGGCGAACTGGTGGTGGGGGGGGGGGGTACAGATGGTAAGCAACTTAAATTGAACCAGACTAAGCTGTTGAAAGCAAGTAAGAAGTAAGAAAGTAAGAAAGCAAAGGGATAGTTATGTAAATAGCATTGCTGAGCCAGGAAAATTATAAGAGAACACTGAGTAGACTGAAGAAATTGAAAAACAGGAAGCCAAGGTAAGAAAAGTTAAAAGTGGTAGGTAAAGATTATTTATGCAGAATATAGAAATTAAATAAGGGAAGAGAGAAACAATCAGAGAAATAGAGAAAACGCACAATGACTGTAAGGATGACACATTTTAAAATGTTTTAATTGTGTATGTTGCTTCAGAACAATATTATATTGTTACAAAATGGAAGGGTGCATGAGGGATGTATGGGCAAGACAGATTTTAACTTCACTTCATCTCAATTAATTATGTCACTGGGGGACAAATTGATTTACCCAAAGAATACAAACGCAACTTCAAAGTTGTTGTTTTTTAAAGTATAAATAGCTTGACCTGTCAATATAGCAGTCAAAATAATCAAATAATTATTTAAGGATGGGACTAAATTAAGTGAGTGAATCAAATTTTGCCACTCTCATGTATCCCCTCATTTTCTGGCTAAACAGCTGTCACTCTCCCCATTCCTCCTCTCCTCCCCTCACAGCCCCCCATATATCCTCTCTCTTGGCGTGTTTTCTCTCTGCTTCACCTCACTCTGTAGCCCCTGAATCCTGATTTCCTTCTATTCCCCCTCCTTTCTCTTTCCCCTTTTTCACTACTCCTTTTTTATTTGTCTTGGCTGACCTGTGTTAACCTTTTGGCAAAGTTATTCTTATTTATTTATTGGCTTTTGGTAACTGGGTAAGTGCATTAGGCAAAAATCCTGCCTATTTTCAAGCATGACCTGGGAGGGTACAGTTTACAAACAGTGAACACATCGCTAAAACAGGTACATACAGTTTACACTACCAGCTTGCAAAATACAGGGTGAATACAATTGTTCAAAAAAATCACAGAGAAGTAGTTGAACAAGGGCTTAACAGAGGTGACCAGGGACCCTGGTTTTCCATTTTTAACGGTAACACCGGTAACAATCACAGAATCCTGCTTGGTTTGCGGATTTTGAATTCTTGTACCGGTGCCTCACGGAAATTGCATGTCACTGCACAGAATCTCTAAGATTTCAGCATTTCTTGGAATTTTTTTTTTATTTTCTCTTTCTATGTCCCCGTCTCACAGCATCAGTCTCCACTTTTCAGGCTGGGTATCCCTTAGCTTCACCCCCAGGTAATGCTCAGGAGCTCCTGTGGTCCTGCCCCTATCCTGCTTGGGTTGTACCGCCACCAGGTGGAAAGGGAAGGGACTCCAGGACCCATCCACACTCCCTTAGTGTGTGTCGGGCAGCTCAGTGGGTCCCTCATGGAGCCTGGTTATGAAGTCTGGGGCACCTGGGTCCCTTCTGCCAGTGGCCGATGTGGGGTGATTGTTCCTGGTTTTCTGGTCTCTGTCCCTGAGGGCACTGGCATTAGAGGAGATCCAAGGAAATAGGTCACATAGAGACATGCCACTGCTCCAGATCCTGGCTAGGGTCCTCCCCTCCTGATCACTCTGCAGCACCATTGCATCACCACCCATGGTCACACAGGTGGTGGTAAAGCAGGAGGACCTGCAGCCCACCTTCCCTGGAGAAGGAGAGCAGTCCCCCAGGTGCTCGATCCTACTCCCCTGGCCAGACCTCCAGCAACCCGAGTTCGCTTCTGACCCTGGGTCGCTGGCACTGCAAGCAATAGTGCTACCGCAGCAACAGCAGGCCGACCCAGATTTCAGCATCTTAAAATGAATGTTACTGTGCTTTGCATTCTTTCTGCTTTGCTGCATATAGAGTCAGTAAGGAAATCACCTGCACTGCTTTGTTGTAATCAGCCATTCAGTTTAACCACCCATGCCTAGTGGTTAGAGTAACAAGCAGTGAGTGAACTACGTACATCCAGCAGACTTGGGTTTGATTCCCACAACCTCCACTTGCATACTGTGTGACTTCAAGCAAGTCACTTAACCTCCCCAGTTCTAGGTCACTCCTGAAAACAGTCCTGCCTAGTGGGCCTTACCTGCTTTACAAGAATATATATATATATATATATATATATATATATATATATATATATATATATACTTACTACATCATAGAATAGTAGTCAGGGTACCATGTAATTTACCTGAGTTTTACTTGGGCTGAAATGATTTTCTATAGGTAAAGATAAATGTTCAGATACATTTTACGTGTCTTATAAGCTTGTTTTTAGATTTTAGTCAGGTGTTTATTGTATTCTTTGCATATAAGCGACTAGGTTGTAGATTGCTAAATGCAGGATCACTGTTACCAACTAGCATATTCAAGTTTATAATCAGTAGGGCCATCCACAATCCTCAGTTGTTTGAATGAAAACTAGTCTGAATGAAAGTATGTTCACAAACAAGAAACTGCCTTACTACTTATGAAAATACTTCAGTTAGCACCCCAGTTAGGTGAATTGGATCATTTTCAGCTTTTCTCCCACCTACTGTTTCAGTCTCTGTGACAACAAAAGGTTTTGTGATAGACTGCTTCAACAAAAAGCAAATGTTAAGTATTTAAGTGTACTTATGTTTGGCCAGTGGATTTTGAAAGCACAGTCAATGACGTACAGAAGGTAAGACCCCAGGGGCTATATGATGCTGGTGGGCAGAGTAGTGCTCAATTCACATCTGAACAAAGACATGAAAACAGGGAGACACTCTTTTCATGGACACCAAGGGGAAAAAAAGCATCCACATGTCTGATACACGCATAAATCCATTTGAACGTCCTCCACTAATCACTTGTGGATTTTTTAGGTGAAGACACTTTATGTCAAAGCAGATTCAAGTAGTTTTACCCTGGCCATTCACTCCTTCAGGCCTGCTAAGGCCCCTACCATCACTGCTGAATGTCACTACCATCCACTGCCCCTTACTACTGTGCTACCAGGTAACCCAAAGTAACCCTTCATTGAGTGTGCCCCTACCCCTGTGGGAGGCTACCAGAGGAGGAGAATTGCCCTAAGAGCTTCCAGTGTATCCTGGGCATGGCAGGGGTCAGAACGGACACATGTCTGGGGATTCTGGCTTATGGAGGGACCAACAGCTGTCCTTGTTGGGTCAGTGGGTGTTTTCCCATTTTTGGAGCGTGACAGGCCACATGATGTCAAGGCACAAGCCAATGTCCATCATGCTTCCTCCTGCAGTGAGGGCTGACATGTTGTCGTGCCTCTGGCCTCCACCAGGGGCCAGCAAATGCTGAGCCATGAACCCACCCTCCCTCCCAGGAGAAGGTGAGTGGTCGTTGAACACTCAAGCCTTCACCCACCAGCTGGCCCTCCAACACCCAAGTCTGTTCCCTAACCCTGGTCAGCAGTGCCACAGGCAGAAATCCAATTCAGGCAGTTAAATTATAGATAGGAAAAAACAAAGGTAGTCCACCTTAGCGGGTGATGGTTCAGATTAATTCACATCTGTGTTCTAACAAGCAAAGAGACCAAGTCATTTGTAACTTGTGCATGTGGGGTGTGGGTGCTGAAGAAAGGGGATCATAGTGCTGTCACTACTGCCATCACCCCAGAGGGATGTGGACTGCATTGTTGCTACTGCCATCACAATCAAGGGGTGGGGACTGTAGTGCTTCTGCCATCACCACTGGTGTATGGGAATGTGTACTGCTGCTGTCCCACCTGAGGGATGGGGCCATAGTGCTGATACTGCCATCACACCTGAGGAATGGTGAACGTAGTACTGCTGCCATCACACCTAAGGGATGGGGCCACAGTGCTGCTGCTTCTGTCACACCTGAAGGAGGGAGGTCATAGTGCTGTTGGTTCTGCCATCTTACCTGAGGGATGGGGCCGTAGTGCTGCTTCCATTACACCTTAGGGATGGGGGCCACGCTGCTGCTTCTGTCACACCTGAGGGAGGGAGGTTGTAGTGCTTTTGCTGCTGCCATCACGCCAGAGGGATGGGGGTCGTAGTGCTGTTGGTGCTGCCATCGTACCTGAGGGATGGGGCTATAGTGCTGCTTCCATCACACCTTAGGGACAGGGGGCTGTAGTGTTGCTGCTGCCATCACATCTTGTACCTAAAAAAACTTTAAATTGGTACAAGGATGGAAGGATGTGCAATAGTGGAGGTCAAAATTGCCAAAATGCATGTTAACAGAGTTAACAATTGTTGAATAAAGTACACAAAACCAAACCCCAGTAAAAGTGGATTTTGGCTTTGCAGACACTGGTGACAATACCATTTTTTACAATGTGCAAAACGGAATATGCCCTTTCTCAATCCCGGTAAACCAGTGTCCCTGGAGGTGACCCCCAAGGAAGGAATCAGAGAGCAAATGATGGAAGAGACAGGGAACCATATCAGTAAAGTAGAGAGAGACCTGGGTAAAGCAAGGGTGTAGTTAAGCAGGAGGCAGGGTTCAGGGATGGCTTAGGTACAGACACAGGAATCAAGTGCTTGAAGGTGGGAGAAAAGTACAGATTTGAAGGCTGAGTGAGATGAGGAGCCCTTTAAGTCAGTGGGAAGGGAGTTCCAGGATTTAGGGGTGAAATGGGCGAAAGCAAGCTGATCCATTTTAGTTGAGTGGTGAGAGACGGAGAGCAGGGACAGATTAGAAGACCTCAAATTACGGGAATGGGTCATGGGGGTGAGCATGGCCACAATACTGTCAGGATGGGGGGCCCTCTTCGTAGAATCGATGAAACACCCCAGAGAGAAAGAGCATTGTGATTTGGGAGACATCCAATGCAGAGTGGAGTATAGGAGACAGTAGTGGGTAAGGTGAGGGGCAGAGAGGGCGAATCTACAGATGTTATTATAAGAGGTGTCCCACTTATGGAGGATACCCATACTGGTGTGTGAGAGAGTGGGGAGAGCATATAGGAGCCTAGGAAGCAGTATTCCCCGAGCTACAGAGATTCTGGTTGCAGGGGTAAGGGTGTGATGCACGAGGTAGGTGGCACCCAACTTGGAGTTAACAGACCTGCATACCTCATTTATATGTGCAGAGAAATCGAGTACAGGATCAAGGATCACACCCAGATATTTGAAGGCATCAGTGGGCGTGACTACTGACCCATCATTGCTAATCACATGAAGCTTAGTTGACTCAGCTCGAACTTTCCTGGCAGATCCAAAAAGCATGACCTGAGTTTTAGGCAAGTTGAGAATGAGTTAGTTGGAGGTGAGCCAGAGTAGGATAAGTTTGAACGCAGAGAAGAGGTGAGTGTTAATTTCCAAGACGGAGCCTGAGGTGGCACAGAGCACCAGGTCATCAGCATACATGATAAAGTGACAGTGTGGAAGAGTGGAGGGGGTATCATTAGTAAAGATGGAGGAGAGTAGAGGTCCTAGGATGGAGCCTTGGGGGACGCCACAGGAGACAGGGCAGGGGAATAAAGAACTTTGCCAAAGGAGGTGAATTGGGATCGGTTGGAGAGATAACTGTTGAACCAGGACTGGGTAGGTCCAGTGGCCCCAAGCAAGTGGAGTTTGTACAGTGGCAGTGGATGATTAACCATGTTGAACGCCTTGGTGAGGTCAATAAAGACAGCACCTGTGAGGAGACCACTTTCCATGTTGGACTTAATCTCATGGGTGAGAAGCGTGAGGGCAGTAGTGGTACAATGTCCAGCCCTGAAGCCATGTTGGGCAGGCGATTGAATATTAAAATTCAGTAGGTGAGTAGAGATCTGGCGATGGATGAGTTTCTCTAGGATCTTACTGAGGGTTGATAGTAAGACTATGGGCCGGTAATTCACAAGGACTTTGGGGTTTCCTTTCTTGAATACAGGGATGACCTTAGCAGTTTTCCAAGCTGTGGGTACCGTAAAGGTGCAGATGGACAGGTTAAACAGCCTAGTGATAGGTGTGGCGAGGAGGTGAGCACCAAGTCTAATAATCCTTGGTTCAATTCCATCGGGCCCAGGGCTACCTCGAGGGGGGATAGACTGAAGTAATCTGATAACATCCGAACAGGCAATGTTGGAGAGAATAAGCAGCGGAGGAGGAGCTGAAGGGGGGGATGGGGTCACTGGATGATGGTGGGGGAGGTTTTAGGAGCCTTAGTAAAAAGGGAGTTAAAGGCATTGGCTATAGTACAGGGGTTATTGCATGGTGTATCGTTAAGTAGCATATCCTTAGGAGCCAGAGGCCTGGTGTTCCCCATTACCTTGTTGATCTGGCTCCAGTACTTCTTGGGGTCTGGGGCAGAGGACTGGAGGAGGTTCTTGTAATAGTTACTCTTAGCAGCTCTGACCTCCTTCTTGCAGGCGTTGCTTAGTGAACGATAGGCATCGAAGTCGGTTTGAGCAGAAGAAGATTTCCATTTTGTCCAAAGTTTATCTCGTTCCTTGATTAGGTTCAGGAGAGGCTGCTTCAGCCATTTGGTCACTTGCATTCTAACCCTCTGAGTTGAGACAGGGATATGTATAGACTGTAATGATAGCAGAGTGGTGTTAAAGTAGTCAGTAGCCCGGTTAATCTCTGTTGTTCGAAATAGGGGGGAACCAGTCAATATGTTTTAAGTCAAGTAGGAAAGCCGCAGGATCGAAGTTTGAAAAATTGGAAAAGGACAGTACTTTGGGAGGAGGAGAGGCAACAGAAGCATCCCTAATGCAAAAGACAGGACAGTGGTCACTAATAGTGTCAGGTAGGACCCCGGTTGAGGAGTAGCAGTCCTTGCGGTTAGTAAGGATCCAGTCAATCATTGAGCGACAGAGGTTATTCTGAGTTATTTGGGTGTGGGAAGAGATGAGTTGCTCAAGGTTGGGCATACTGATAGTTGAGGCAAGTGAAGAGGAGTTAGAACTCAGCCAGTCCAGGTTAAAATCAACTAAACATAACACCTTGTTGTTTTTAATTAGGGCAGGGATCATGCCAGTTAGCTCCTCAAGACCAAGTTTACTATTTCGGGGGGGTAAATACACCCCAAATAGGTGCAACTTCTTGCCACCCCCAATTAGTAAGAGACAGTGCAGTATCTCACCATGATTCAGGCATAGAGATGGCTGCCTATTATCACATACTGATACATTATTGCACTTTATTTTAGTGTTTACCCTGGTATCTATTGTTGGTTCTTATTTGGCAACTTTTACAAAGTCTGATATAATGACGGCTCTGATTGTTTTTTTGTGTCATGTTTTTGTTACATTGTATTTATCTAATTGTTATGATTTCTTTCGGATGTGGAACCTTTGTAAATGAATCTCTGACTCAAAGGTATGTCAAATTCCAAGACTGTTATAAATAAATAAAAAAATATTGAGACAAAAGAAACAAGTGAAAATAAAAAAAGGTATCTGAGACACCATGAAAAGCCAGTGGTAGCGCATCAAGGTTCCATAATGGCAACTCATGTTAAGGTGTGAGCTTGGGATAACCTGGCACACTTTAGGAAAGCTCATGGTCTGGAGGTGCTGAGGATGCCAGGGCTTTCAGGCTAGGGCAGGGATGTGCACATGAATGAAAATGAAGAAAAGATGAAACCAAGGTAAGAAAATTTACAGCCAAGCTAAAGATTTATTCAAAATAGGAAATCTAAACAAGGAAAGGGTGAAACAGAAAAAAGAGAAATAATCTCACTGATACTGTAGATGCTTAATGTTTTATATTTTGAATGCCTGCCCATTTTTGGGGTGGCAATACAGGGAGCCTCTTTGTCCCCAAAAGACTGTGTATGAGGCCCCTAATAGGTGTTCACAGAAGAGAGGAGTCTTTGGTGCTTCACGGTTAAGCTAATTCAGGCTTCCCCATGGGGAACAACTGCTAAACTCTGTGCTTGACGGCCAACAGGAGGGAGGGGTGCCTCCCAGTAGCCATTAATGTTGTTTACGTTGTCACTAAATCTTAAATAGAGTTAGATAAATACAGAAAGCCATAAAAGCTGCTGAAAAGTACAAAACTGGATGCTTAAGGGAAAATATGTAACATATTTATATGGTGGGAGTTAGGAGCCCTCTTCACAGGCCATCCTTGCTGGATCCCCCAAAATTGTAATGCTGGCTCTGTATTATTTGTTTATTAATGTGCTGCAGAACTTTAAATCTTGCCACAGAGATTGACCAAACAATTCTGCAGAAGTTCAGAATCCCTGCTACAGAAGTTACATCTGTAGAGGTGAGGGGAGGGGCCCTGCCGGGTGATGACAACACGGTGTTGCTGTTGAGCATATCTTCTCTTCCCTCCCAACGCATGCAGGAGCAGACCAGCCTTTTACCCTGCTTATGAGGTTACTTCAGTGGTCTTTTTGCTTATTGAAAAGAAATGTAGAGGTTACTGAGATGGCTAAGCTCTATCTCTTCTTTAAATGCTGATTGTACGCTGGAGATGGCAAAACAATTGAGATGGAAAAGTGAATGGAGAACACTGTGGGGGAATAAGACTAAAATGCCAAACAAAAAAGATATAAAAGTATGAACCTTGAGTAAGTTTGCAAAAGAGCTGGAAATAGAAAGAAAGGCATGGTCAAAAATCTTGGGGGCAAAATGGTAAAAGTTGCAGATACCAAAACTCCCAGTGGAGCTCTACATTTTCAAATTCAGAACAAAAAATGGAGGAGCCCGAACAGCAAGAAACTGAAACAAACACCTCCTTGTTGTTGTGGGAGAATGAAATAAGGAAACCTCCAGTTACAGCTCCTATCTTTCAGAAAACCTCCTCTTGTAAAAAAAAGGAGACAGATGTGAACATGGCCATGCCAGTCTACTCAGATGTAGAAGGATTGAAAAATAAAAAGGGGGTGCCGGGGACCAGCAGGGGAAGGAGAGGACTGAGCATCTGTAAGACTGCTCTCCTCTGCTGGGAGTGGGCTGTGGGAGTTCGTCACTCTGCAATGACCTCTGGTGGAGACCAGGGGTAATGCAGATGGAGTGCAAAGGAGGGAATGTCACCAGAAAAATGGGAAAATGGCTCTGCACTCAACCAGATGACGGCCACCTGGCACTCCAATGACGTCAATGTCCCAAGCCATCTATCCCTCAGCAGTACCCCAGGACCAAGTATTGTGCTTGCCCTGCCTCAGGTGCCTCTCACCTCAGAGGAGGGGTGCCCGCCCAGTGAAGGGTTATGTTTGGGTTACCCTGGGGATGTCTGCAATGTGAGGGCCGTGGGCCGGGAACAGGATGGATTGGGTATAGCCTTGGCACAGCCTGAAGGCGTGACTGAGAGCGGCAGCATGCTGAGGGGGAGAAAAGATAATACAGAAAAAAGGAAAAGAAAAAGACCTTGTTCAGGCAACTGGAGGAGAAAAAACAACAGCTGTCTCAACCAGTTAATGAGGAAGTGACCAGAGTTATTGCAGAAGGCACACTGGGGAGACAAGCTTCATTATTGGGTAAAGCTGTGAATTCAGCGGGCTTAAACGAACATCGGGATGAAGAAAGCCCATCTGACATATGTGACGAAGCCAGCACTGCTGGGACGGTGAAAATTTTAGAGGTTTCAGCTAGCAAATGTTCATCAGTTGGAACAACTTCACAGACGGAGGGCCAAACAAAAGATGAAGAACTGGATGTGGGACAGCAAACTAAGGTATGTGGAGCTGTACCGAGAAACAGTAAAGAAATAGACCTGAAGGAGAACAAAAAATGTTGTCTAGGGGTCAAAATAAATCTAATACTGGCATGAGTAAAGAAATAGAGGACAAAGAGCTAGATGCCATCTATGATACTATTTTTCAAAATGCTATGAATATGGAATCAAATGGAGTTTTATGCAAAGATGCTCAATAGGACATTAGTAATAATGTTCGCTGTTCAGTAGCTGACGTTTTAAATCAGAAAGAAGTGATAAACTGGGGAGAAGAAATGGATTTCATCTTGAGTGCTCACTTTGGAAATGACTCAGGGTCAGAATTAGGAGCCGAAGAATATGAGAGCAATGACCACCTCCCCGGTTGAAGTTAAGTCTAAATAAACTGAATCAGCTAGAAGGAAAAATGATAGAGGTAAACAAAGCAAAACAAGATAGAACTGAGTCGTTACATACAACAGTAAACTTATTATTAAAGGAAAATCAAACTCTAAAACAGGATCTAATGGAGGCACAAACAAGAATTACAGTTCTAGAAGAAACGCTAACTCTATTACAAGGACAGCTAAAGCAAATAGAGGATCTGCAAAAAGAACAGGATCTACAGTTGGTGGACTTTGAGTCTAGAGCCTGAAGGAAAAATATTAGAATTCTAGGAGTTCCGGAACAGTGGGATAAAAAAGAAACATTACAAAATACTGTGAAAAAAATAGTGGCTATGATACTTGGCTAGCTGGTTATGATTAGTGTATGCTATTTGTAATATAAAAATATAGTACGTAATTGTCTTGCATAAGACAGCCTGTGCTCCATGGTGCCCCCCCCCAGGTTTCAGTGAAATCTACAGAATATATTAAATTGACCAGGAGATCTCTACAATGTAATTAACTTACTTGAGAAATTGTATTTTATGACCTTTTTATGACATGCTTTGAAGTTGGGAAGCTGAATATACATTTTATTACAGGATAGGACACGGCTATTTCACACATGGGTGATGGATGGCGGGGTTGTGAATCTTCAAAGGAACTGGCTGATCAAAGATTCATAATTTGGGAACTGAATTTTTGCTGATGTCACATTATTTAATTTATCTCCTGACAGGAAATCATTTTTTTGTAATTTTATATTCTAAAAGGAGGAGCTAGATGACTCACCAAGGGGGTTGGGAGATGAAGTTGAAATGTATCCTTGTAACTGGGGAATATGATATATCATTTTGGGACTCAAGAAAGACAAATCTCTGATCTAACTAAGGCACTTATAGAGGAAATACATTAGATAGAAAAGGTCTAATTGTATTGTGGTAGAAATTTGTTTTGTACTTTGCCCTTGTTCTTTTAAGTGATTGTATGCTCTTTGATATATTGTTCTGTGTTTACATTTTTTATGTTTTTATCATCTTTTAGTAAAATCTTTATTTGAAAGCTACTGCCTGGGTGTGTCTGCCAGTTCTTTTTGCATATGACGTATAGAGGGTTAAGACCGATAAAAAACTGTTCTAAAGCTTGATGGTGTTACTAAACTGGGAAAAGGTAAGAATATACCTAAGGTCTTTTATAGAGTTTTAGGGTTCATTTTGGAAGCCTGACTTGGTGCCTCTGGTGAAAGATTGTACCACAATCCCCTGAAGAGGGTACATATCTAAGCCTGTACACTGGGTACACTAGTATAAAGTTCACAGCTTGAATCCCCCAGAACTTGAGACTAATGGTGATTCAGACACAAAAGCAGACAGGAGGGTTACTCTGTCTGTTACCTGTTCACATTATTGCGCTCAGAGGTTGGCACTGTGGGAGCAGAGGGCCTGATCTGCTGAGTGCATTTGTGACAGATTTGGTTAGCAGCGGTGCGATAAAATTGGTAACACAAACTTTAACTGTTCAGAGTGTCACCTTAATACTGTACAGCTCACTTGCAAAATAAGGTAGTGACTTATTTAAAAAAAAAAAGAAAACAGAACTGTATCATTTTGCTTACAGTCAAGTTCCTACCTGTTTTATTTTTTTTCCTCTAAAGTGAGAGTAGCCATAGTTAGGGAAGAAGATGGCTTCCAACTACAGTGGGTACACTGCAAACTACTTGAGGCAGTTGTGCCAGGACAGAGGAGTCCTGCAAGAGATGAGAACCACCAAGCAGAACCTTGTGGATGCCCAGGTGGCAGCAGATGCCCAGAGCATCAAGTCACAGACTGTGACTGAAAAGGACCAAACCTTGGGAGTGAAGGGGCCAGCAGCCAGTGCAGTGTCCAGATCCGGTGAGGAGGGCAGCAGGGCCAGTGCAAGCAAAGGGCCACAGCCAGCAGGGGAATGTCACCAGCATTCTGGAGCCAGAAGCAATCAGGCTGCAGACTGAGTTGCGCAGAATGGAGCTGGAGTTCCAGAGAGATGCTGAGCAGGAGAAATGAGCAGTAGAGGAGAAGAGGGAGTGAGAAGCTGACCATGAAGAGCATAAGCGCCAGTGAGCAGCAGAGGAGAAGAGTGAGCAAGAATAGCGACAGGCTGACCAAGAACAGCGGGAGGCTGACTGTGAAGTACGTGAGCGCCAGAGGTGACATGAACTGGAGAAGCTACGACTCCAACCACCATCACCAGAGCAGGTAAGTGGCTTGGGTTTAACTGGAACTACAGGACTGGCTTACAAATTAAATTCAAATTGATAACTGAATTTAAAGAAGGGGACGATATGGATGCTTTTTGTAAATTCCTTTGAAAAAGTTAGTATTCAGGCAAACATTCCTAGTGGGTCCTGGAGCTTCCAGCTATCCCCGCTATTTACTGGGAAAGCTTGGGATGCATTGGGTCAAATGGACAATGAGGACAGTAATGACTACAGCAAACTTAAAACTGCACTTTTAAAAAAGTTTGATTTAACTGCAGAAGCATACAGAGCTAAATTCCATAAGCTCAGGAGAAGCCCTGACATGAGCTATGAGGAGCTAGCCATGAAACGTCACTGCTTAAAATGTTGGTGGGAAGGAATTGAAGCTAACACTGTAGATAAAACTGAAAATGCTATATTGCTAGAACATTTTTGGGGGGCATGCCCAGCAGAGCTGAAAACCTGGCTGGAGGACCGAGATCCCAAAACAGTGCAAGAGGCTGCTGAACTCTTGGACCACTATGCCAAGAGCAGACCTGCTCTGAGACTGAATGGGGCAGGTGTGGCAGCACAGAAATGGAAAAGTGTGCCTTCAGGGCACCTAAAACCCTCACTGCCTCCACTGAAACCAGTTAGCCCCAGGTTTCAAAGAAAATATTTCTCTGAGAAACTAAATAAATGTTGGGTTTGTAAAGAAACTGGGCATATTGCCAGACAGTGTCCCAAAAGGACCAGCAATATGCAACATGGGGCTAGGAAAGAAGTGGGTTGTTAATGTGTCCCTGGAAGCATGCCTCTGAACATGAGGGAACACATGCACCCAGTCACAGTAACTGCTGTAGAGACACAAGGGTTAAGGGGCACAGGGGCATCCCAGACATTGGTAAAAGGGGATCTGGTAGAGCCTGGTCAGCTTATATCCAATGAATTTGTAACTGTACAAGACTTTACTGGGGAGGAGAAAACATTGCCACTCGCTAGTGTTCTCCTACACTGTGTGAACCAGGGGAAACTGTGCAACAGGTGGCTGTAGCTAAAATGTTAGCAGTTGACATCATCCTTGGCAATAACCTCAAACAGGGGATGGTGTGTGCAGTTACCCATAGCCAAGCGCGACAGGGAAATTGTAGTTACCCGGACCCCAATGAAGCCATTGTGGAAACCACTGGGAGGCTGGTTCCCCAGCCTGTGTCTCCTGATATGGAGACTAATGAAAAGGGGTAGAAATTTCCCCAGTAGCAGTTAACCACACAGCTATGGAGGGTTACTCTGAAGAAGGAGGAGTGACCCATTGTCAGAGGGTTAGGGATGGCAGTGATCCTGAGTGCCCTGATGCTAGTGCTAGGGGCCCTAGTTTACAGACTGAAGGGGACAGATCCCATGCCTTGGGAATGAGTAGGGAGTTTGCAGCTGCTCAGAAAAGTGACCCTAGTCTAGAGAAACTTAGGGTTTGGGCAGGCTTTGATGGAGCACAGGGAAGCGACAGTAAACATAACGTTTATTGGGAAAATGGACTGATGTATACTCAGGCAGTGAAGACAGAGGGAAGGGTGATAGGCAGGCAGCTTGTCATTCCGCCGGGGTATCGTGAGCAGTTGCTCAAGACTGCACATGATATTTCCTTGTCTGGTCATCTGGGAATTGTATGCACTACACAGCAGTTGGCCCAACTTCACCCAGCAGGGGAAGGAGTATTGCAGGTCTTGTCACCGGTGCCAAGAAATAGGGAAGGCAGGTAAGAAAACCCAAGCTGCCCTAATTCCATTATCCATAGTGGAGGAGCGATTCCAGAGGGTGGGAATGGATATTGTGGGGCCTTTAAATACCCCCAGCTCCTCCGGGAAGAGGTTCATCCTGATTGTGGTGGATTATGGCACCCTATCCACCCTATCCTCACTGAGGACAGACAAAGTGGCAGATGCTTTACTTGTGATTTTCTCCCATGTTGGGTTTTTGCAGGAGGTTATCACCGATCGAGGGGTTCCTTCATGTCAGACCTGATGAAATGTTTGTGGAAAAAGTGCGGGGTGGTGCAGAGGTGCATGACAACTTAATCACCCACAGGCCAATGGGCTTGTGAAAAGATTTAATGGTACCCTGAAGTCATTGCTCCAGGCATTTGCTGAACAGCATGGGAGGGACTGGGAGAAATACCTTCCCCACCTGTTGTTTGCATACAGGGAGGTGCCCCAAGAGTCGACAGGGTTTTTCCTCCTTCCAGCTCTTATATGGACACCGGGTACCTGGGCCCCTAGACTTGATCTAGAAGGAGTGGGAAGACAAGCACACCACCCAGAGAACTCCCATAATGGATTATGTCCTTGGGTTTAGGGAAAGGCTGAAGGAGCTTATGGGAACAGCCCAGAGTAACCTGGCAGCTGCCTACAGAAACAAAAAGTGTGGTACGACTGCAGAGTCAGAGCTCGCTCGTACACGGTGGGTCCAGAAGTCATGGTTCTTATTCCAGTCCGGGAAGACAAGCTGCAGGCTCAGTGGGCAGGACTATACAAAGTAGTTAGAAAGGTAAATGACATGAACTATATCATAGTTACCTGACAGAAGATAGACAGAAAGAATGCACCATTTAACATGATGAAGCCATATGCTAATATGGCTGACATGGTGTTTGCAGTATATAGTCCTGGGGAGGGGACGGATGAAGGAGACCCCCTTCTGGACTTGCTGGAAGAAAGCAAGCAGGAGTCCTCTGTGGGAGCAGTTAAACTGTCACCCCAGCTGACCCCAGACAAGATCCAGGATATAAGGGAGTTTCTAGCAGACTTTGCCCCACTGTTTAGCACCAAGCCTGGACTAGCCCCCTTAGCAAAGCATGATATAGAGTCAGGGACACAGACACCCATATGGCGGACAGCATATCAGGTGTCAGAGGCTGTCCAAAAGGACATTAGGAGGGAGGTGGAGGAAATGCTGGATTTAGGGGTAATCCAGACATCCCACAGCCCCTGGGCTTCACCCATAGTCCTTGTGCCCAAGCCAGATGGCTCTACTCATTTCTGTGTGGACTGTCTTGGACTGAATGCAGTCATGAAGTCAGATGCCCACCCAATGCCCTGGACAGACAAACTCCTGGACAAGTTGGGAGGGGCACATACCTTACGACTATTGACCTGACAAAGGGATATTGGCAGGTAGAGTTTACTGACAGAGCTAGGGAGTCTTCGACCTTCATCACTCCAGTAGACTTATTTGAATTTAAAGTAATGCCTTTCAGAATGAAGAATGCCCTGGCCACTTTCCAACGGTTGGTGAACCAGGTGTTAAATGGTGCTGAGGAGTACACCATGGCATACCTGGATGACATTGCCATCTCTACTGCCAGCAGGGAGGAACACCTGTCCCACCTTAGGGAAGTGCTGGGCAGAATACAGAGAGCCAGGCTCAATGTCAAAGCTGAGAAGTGCCAGATTGCCATGGCTGAAGTGGTATACCTCGTTCATGTTATAGGCTGGGGACAGCTCTGTCCTAACTAGGTAAAAATAGAGGTGATCAAGGCATGGCCCACACCAGAAATGCAGAAGCAGGTCAGGAGTTTTCTAGGGACAGCAGGGTACTATAGGAAATTTGTACCCAATTACAGTGCCCTGGCTGCTCCCCTATCTGACCTGATAAAGAAAAAGATGCCGAAAAAAATTACCTGGGAACCAGCCTGTGAAAAACCTTTACCAGACTAAAGGAGGCACTGTGCAGTGCTTCTGTATTGACAAGTCCTGACTATAGCAGACACTTTATAATTCAGACTGATGCCTCAAATGTGGGTATTGGGGCAGTACTGAGTCAGACATCCAACCAAGGGAAAGATCACCCTGTAGTGTACCTGAGTAAAAAGTTACTTCCCAGGGAGCAGGCTTACTCTACTGTGGAAAAAGAGTGTCTTGCCATAGTGTGGGCCCTAAAGAAGTTAGAGCCATACTTATATGGGCAGCATTTTGAGGTACAAATGGACCACAACCCCCTGGTTTGTCTGACACAAATGGGAAAAAATAATGGTAGATTATTAAGATGGAGTCTTCCTTTGCAAGGGTATAACATGACGATCTTACGTAGGGCTGGAGCAACCGATCAGATTGCAGATGGCTTATCGCGTCTATATGAGGAGTGAACTGACTTGGGAAGCTCATCCCATGCAGGGGATAGAGCCCCCAAATTCAGTCTAAATGGGGAGGAGTGTGAAGCTTGGCCAGCTGGTTACTCTACCCTCCGAGCTTTAATCAACATTGCAACCACTCAGATGACTACAAACTCCACATACTGGGAAGAACTGCATACTGGCCACGTGACACCTCTTCACTTCTCATCACCAAAAAACTCTTCTATCACCTATCCTACACCCTCCATAAAGCCCCAGTGCCTTGCAGCATCCTGCCTTCTCCTTTCGTCCATTGCAAACTATGGTACCTTTTACTCTTGGCCCTGCTACTAGCTGGGGATGTTGAACTAAACCCGGGACCAGTCGATAACCCTCTTCTAAACAATGCACTCTGGAATGACACCAAGGGCCTCCGTATTGCACACATGAACATCAGGCCTCCTTCACAACAGTGCAGAACTTGAGGCCTGGTCGCACAACACCACCCTGATATACTGTGCCTCGGAAACTTGGCTAAAGCCATCCACCCCTGATGCTATCTGCTCCCTACCCAATTACAATATCATCAGACAAGACAGACCCTCATCAAAACACGGAGGTGGAGTTGCCATTTTCTATAAGCAGCACCTGCTGTTATCCCATAATGTACTGCCTACACTGTCACACTGTGAAGCACTTCATACCACACTACAGCTAGGCTCAAAAAAATTACACATAGTCTGCACCTACAACCCCCCCGCTTGTGGCACCAAGGGTCTCGAAGAACTCCTCTCCCTATTAGACAGCACCATTAGTCGCAATGAAGTCCTTATACTGGGAGACTTAAACTTGAACTGGATTGGCAATGCAACCCAATCCTCTCACTCCCTGGTGCAAAGCCACAGCCTTCACCAAATGATCGCAGACCCAACTAGGGTTATGGTTCCTCCTCGGACCAGTACCCTGATTGACTGGATCCTTACAAACTGCCCCGACAGCATAATGGGTGCAGGCACCCTAGCCGATGCAATCACAGATCACTCTCCCATCTACTGTATGTGGTCTACCAGTAAACTGTCTTCTCCCCCAAAACTCATCACTTTCCGCAATCTGGCCAACTTTAACCTAGAGCAGTTTACTTATGATCTATCATTGCTTGACTGGTCCCCGATCTACACCTCAACTTGTGCTCAGACAGCTTTTGACTACTTCTTAGCCCTCTTTAGCCCCCTACAAGACACTCATGCTCCCCCGAGTCACCCGACGTATTCGTGGCACTCAGTCTAAGTGGTTAACAAAAGTCCTGCTAACCCAAATAAGAGCCAGGGATAAGGCATGGCGGTTTTTCAAGATCACAGGGATGCAGACAGACCATAATCTATATCAATCCCTGAGAAACTCATGTAAAAAAAATATACGCTTAGCCAAAAGCTCGTTCTGCAAGGACCTCCTAATGAAAGCCTCCGGTGACTCCAGGAAATTTTGGTCAACCATTAAATCACTTCTTGGAGCTAATCCTAGGGCTCATACTAGTGACATGCTGTTAAATGGCATTCACTGCAACAACCAACAACATAGCTAACTCTTTTAATCACTATTTTGCAGATCTCTAAACTACCTCAAGTCTTTCCCTCCCGTCCACAACTCTGTACCCCTAACGTCACTAGTCCAACAATCTCACACCCACCCTTTAGGTTTCGGAGTATAACAAGAGGTGAAGTATTAAAACTGCTACGTACTATTCCTGACAGCACTAGCACAGGGTCTGATGGACTTGAACCACGGCTCCTAAAGGCTGCTGCTCCACTCATTGCTTCTCCCATTACAAAAATGTTCAACCTGTCTCCATGCCATGGCAAAGTACCTAATATTTGGAAATCAGCTAAAGTCACACCTATCCCTAAGAAGGGTAACCCCTAAAGAGATACAGAACTACCGCCCCAATGCAATCCTCTCTGTTCTTAGTAAATTGTTGGAAAAACTAGTGTCCACCCAAACTATTGAATACCTCCAAAGATATAACCATCTCTCTAGCTCACAGCATGGCTTTCGGCAAGGGACATAGCACCTCCACTGTCCTCCTCAAACTTACCAATGACATATATACCTCTATGGATTTGGGCCTTCTAACAGAAGCAGTCTTCATTGACCTTACTAAAGCATTTGACCTGGTCAACCATACAATTCTTCTTACAAAACTATGCTCCCTAGGCTTCTCCAATGATACAGTGGCCTGGTTTGGAAACTACCTGTCCAACAGAAAGCAAGCTGTAGTTTTCAACTCAGCCATATCTGACCCTTCCACTATTCAAGTCGGAGTGCCCCAGGGCTCTATCCTTGGGCCCTTACTCTTCTCAATCTTTATTAATGACATCCCACTTCTTGCACCTAGCTGTTCATCTCTGCTATACGCTGACGATCTAGTTATTTACCACAGTGCCAAAACTGTTACCGACCTAAACCATCCTCTTGCCGTAGATTTTGTTAATATTCAATCATGGCTCACGGAAAACAGACTTATTCTCAGCTCTAGTAAAACCTACTCCATGCTCTTTGGTTCATCTGCCAGACTTAAAGCGAATCATACTGCCTTAATTATCCCATGTACAGACGGCTCCTCACTGAACAGCACTAACTCCTTTAAATATCTGGGTGTCACTCTCGACCAATCCCTAGACTTTGATCTACACATTACTACCATCTGTAAATCAGTTAATGCCAAATTGGTAGTGCCTACCGAACTAGATATGCCCTGACCCCATCTGCCAGACTTGCTGTGGCCCAAGGCTTCTTCTCCCAGCCCTTTCGTATGGCTCAGTCACTTACCACTCTGCCTCTAAATCATCCCTCCATAAGTGGGATACCACCTACAACAGCATCTGCCGCTGTCGTCTGCATCTCCCCATTTCAGACATCATTGCCAGCTCTACAGTGACCTAAATTGGCTGGCCCCTCCGCCACAGACTACAGGCTTTAGGTTCTTTAATTGACTCCGTGGTCAGATCGGGCCTCCCACCATCCCTCTTATCCCTATTGGGCACACAGCCTCTCTCCTATGGACTGCGATCGACTGGCCAAGCCCTTTTTCACCTTCCCAGACTCAGAACTCACATGGGTTCACACGCCTTTTTTCATGTGGCCCCTAAATACTGGAATTCCTTACCCCTAGCTATTTGACAAACAACTACCCACGACACCTTTAAGAAACTTCACAAAAGCACCTTCACTCTATAAACTCCTGCATCTGCTTTTAACCCACCTTAGCTCCACTCCTCCTTCCCACTCTTCTTCCCTGCACTGCTTTAGTCTACTTCTCTAGTTGTTTCTCTTCTCCACCTCTCTTACACCCTCATCTAGGTCATCTCCCTCCTACTCTCTATCCTCTCTCCTCTCTCTCTTGTCCCATAATTTTCTCCTTATCTCTCTCGCCCCCTCCCTCCCTCTTCCTCTGCTCTCTCTCTCTCTCTTTACTCTCTCTCTCCCCCCTCCTATCTCACTCCCTTTCTCCCCTCCCCTTTCAACCACCTCTGTGTAAAGTTTACATAATGTTCTATATGTATGCCCTTATTTTAATACTTATGTTCTTATTTAATGTGTTACCTGTCATACTGTTTTCTGCAACCTTATCATGCTTTTTACTTCCTCGCTTGTTACTGAATGTATCTCCCTATATCTGTGAGTTTTTTACTTGACTATGTATTGTACTGTTTCATGTGCTGCGACACATATACGACTTTGTATTCCTAAAACTGTATTCTCCCGGGTCGTGCCTGAAAATAGGCATCCCTATGCCTAGTGCACCCACCTGGTTACCAAAAGCAAATAAATAAATAAATAAATATGCCATGTGTAATATAAAAATATACTATGTGATTGTCTCACATAAGACAGCCTGTGCTCCATGGGTGCCCCCCCAGGTTTTAGTGAATATACAGGATATATTAAATTGATCAGGAGATCTCTGTAATATAATTAACTTCCTTGAGAAGTTGCATTTTATGGCCTTTTTATGACATGCTTTGAAGTTGGGACGCTAAATATACATTTTATTACAGGTCAGGACATGGCTATCTCACACATAGGTGACGGATGGCAGGGTTGTGAATCTTCAAAGGAACTGGCTGATCAAAGACTCATAATTTGGGAACTGAGTTTTTGCTGATGTCACATTATTTAATTTATCTCCTGACAGGAAATCATGTTTTTGTAATTTTATATTCTAAAAGGAGGAGCTAGATGACTCGCCAAGGTGGTGGGGAGATGAAGTTGAAATGTATCCTTGTAACTGGGGAATATGATATATCATTTTGGGACTCAAGAAAGACAGATCTCTGATCTAACTAAGGCACTTATAGAAGAAATACATTCGATAGAAAAGGTCTAATTAAATTGTGGTAGGAGTTTGTTTTGTACTTTGCTCCTGTTCTTTAAAGCGATTGTATGCTCTTTGATATATTGTTCTGTGTTTACATTTTTCATATTTTTATCAACTTTTAGTAAAATCTTTATTTGAAAGATACTGCCTGAGTGTGTCTGCCAGTTCTTTTTGCATGTGATATTTAGAGGGTTAAGACTGACAAAAGCTGTTTAAAAGCTTGATGGTTTTACTAAACTGGGAAAAGGTAAGAATATACCTAAGGTCTTTTATAGAGTTTTAGGGTTCATTTTGGAAGCCTGGCTTGGTGCCCCTGGTGAAAAATAGTACTACAATCCCCTGAAGAGAGTACGTATCCGAGCCTGTACGCTGGGTACACTAGTATAAAGTTCACAGCTTGAATCCCCCCAGAACTTGAGACTAAAGGTGATTCGGACCCAAAAGCAGACAGGAGGATTACCCTGTCTGTTACCTGTTCACATTATTGCACTCGGAGGTTGGCACTGTAGGAGCAGAAGACCTGATCTGCTGAGTGCGTTTGTGACAGTGACATCTTATATGGACAAAGATTTGGACATAGTAGATTGTAACTTTGATAGAATTCATAGGGTGCTTCACCCTAATGTTGGTCCAAATACCACTCCACAACCTATTATTGCAAAGTTTTTTTAAAACCAGTGAGGAAGATTTATTAATGAATGCTGTCTATAAAAAAAATAGAATCTTGCTGAATGGTGCAACTATAGCGTATATAATGACTTGCCACAAGCAATTTTGCAGGATAGGAAGAAATTTGATGTTATAAGGAAAAGGTTGTGGTTATTGGGAATAAAATCCACATTTTTTCATCCCACGAAGCTGAAAGTGGTTATAGAGGGAGTAAGGCATTTATATGATAACCCTGAACAAACTTGGAGAGACCTGAAAGAAAAATTTACTAGTTTTGTCTAGATAAGATATGCTGGACTTTGCTTTCTCCCTTCCATTTCTCCATTATTGTATTTTAATACTTGCATTAATTTGAGGTAGAATTGCCTTGACAATTTATGAAATGTTACATATGGTCATATATTTATCTGATTAAGTCAAGGATTTGTCATGTGAGGGGGCATCGGGGTGTGGAAGTCTAGTTATAAATTAAATGTGGCCAATCTTCTGATTGGTGAGGCCTTGACTGATCTGAAAAGAGTTAAAAAAATGATTGTTTGGGAATATGGATTTTGATATTTATAGAGATGGGGGGAGAACCTGTTACAGACCCAGGGATATTATTGCTTTTTGGGAAAATGAGGTGAAAATAAGAAAATGGTTCTCAGACTAAATTGGAAGGAGGGGATATTTAGGCCTAATAGAGTGTATTAAGGGGAATATGATATGTGCTACCATGAATGTTAATGGTATGCACATGCCTATAAAGAGAACAAGAATATTGGGATATATTAAAAAAAATCTAATGCAGTGTGTATTGCACTTCAGGAAACTCACTTAGATGGCAAGGAAATTTGTAAAATTAAAAGAAGATGGATTTCAGAATATTTTTATTCCATAGGTACTAGAAAGAAGGCAGGGGTTATGTTGATTTTTAAGAATATTCCTGGCCTTACTGTTTTGGATAAATATGCAGCTACGCAGGGCCGGATTATAATGGTGAAAATAAGATTGTTAGGTCAAATTATGAGTGTGGATTCGGTTTATGCTCCTTTTGTTGGCTGTCAAGATTTTTTGGCAGAGCTTACAAAGGGTCTTGTCTATTTACAATCTGACTTAATAATATTTATGGGGGACTTTAATGTACTAATGAACCCAGAATTGGATAAGCTAACTAAATCCATATATTTTAACAAGTTACATACAAAACTATTAAACAATTTTGTAAATCAGCATAACATTATCAACAGTTGGAGAATGTTATTTCCTTCAATAAGAGAACATTTTCATTATGATTCTAAAAATAAAGGCTTTTCCAGAATAGATTATATATTTGTCTCTAAATTATTGATAAGGAGTGCTCAGCAAATGGAGCACAAACCAATAATAATATCAGATCATGCCTTAATTGAAATGGATATACATTTTCAAGATCCTAACAGGAAAAAACTAAATTAGGAAGAATAAATAATGATCTTTCAGTGGATAAAGAGTATCAGGATAGAATGAGCGTAGGAATAAATGCATTTTGAGAAATAAATCATGTTGAGGGACAGCAAATAACTGCCTTATGGGATGCTTTTAATGTAGTAAGTAGGGGGACAATTATATCATATCAAGCCTATATAAATAAAAAGATTAGACAAAAAGAACAGGAATTGGACAAGGAACTTAAATTTTGGATCTTAAAGTTAAACAGGATTATAATGCCTATTATGATAAGTGGGCTGAAGCTAGGTTAAAGAAAATTGTTATGATTAATAAACAAGTTATGATTAGTGTAATAAAACTTAAGCACGGTATATACAAGGGGAAAAAACAGGGAGACTGTTAGCTAACCAATAAAAAAACAAAAAGAGGCAATGTTAATAACAGTATTAGAAAATGACAGAGGGGTCAAGTATTTAAAGATGATGAGATGGGTAATTTAGTAATTGAGGAATACCAGAAAATATATCAACAAAAGTATGATACAGATAATGAAGAAATAAATAAGTATATAATTAGCAGTTCTATTTCACAGTTAGTTTGTAATGAAACAATTTTTACTGAACAGGATATTTATGATGTTATAAAATTGCTTCTAAAAAATAAGAGCCCTGGTTTGGATGGGTTAGCGATATAATTTTTGTACTCAATTAGCCCCAAGGTTATTGTCCATAATAAATGAACTAATGGCAAGTGACAATGAAGTACCGATCTCCATGCAAGGATCTAGAAATGTACTCTTATTAAAAGAAGATAATGCTCCTAAAAAAGTAATAGTTATCATCCAATTGCATTGTTAAATACCGATTATAATATAATAGTGAAATTAATAGGAAATAGAATTGAGACAAACTTACTGAAAGTTATTAATAAAGAACAGTATGGCTTTGTACAGGGCTGCATGCTTTTTCAAGCTATAAGAATGGTACAAAAAACAATGCAACTTATACATAAAGAAGAGGAACCTTTTCATTTTTCAGCTGTTGAACCTACCAAAGCTTTTGATGTTTTAAATAGGAATTTCATGTTTGCATGTTTGGAAGCATGGAAAATTCCAAAGAACTGTATAAATGTAATTTACAAATTATATACGAGAACAGATGTTAGATTTTCTATAGATAGTTACTTGTCAGAATTTATGAGTATGCACAATGGAGTTAGACAGGGTTGTTCCTTGTCTCTGATGTTATATATATTGGCTCTGAAGCCTTTTTTCTAATAATATAAAGGCTAATAGAGCCATTGAGGGGTTAAGAATAAATCATCTGGAGAAAAAAATTAATGGCTTTGCAGATTACATTTTGATAATTATTAAAAATATAAATTTAATACTGCTAAATTTTTACAAGAGGTATGTATCTACTCTAGAGAATCTGGATACAAATTAAATCAATCCAAATCAGTTATATTGGCTATGAACAAATTGGATTATAAAATGCCAGAAAGTACAACTCAAAATTTTCAAATAAAGGACAAAATTAAATATTTAGGCTTTACCGTTTGTGATAAGCAAGAAGCACTCAAACTAAATTATAATATGGCAAAATAAAAGGCAAAGGGCCTGCTTAATAATTGGGAAAAGTTATCACTGTCCTTACTGTATATGGGTGGATAGAAACAATAAAAATGATGGCCATCCCTCATATATTATATGTTATCCAGGCAGTTGTCGGTAGTCTCTGAAAAAGTTGGTATGATACTGTCAAAAGGATTTTTAAGAAATTTTTGTGGAGAAGTGTGAAACCTTGAATTTCCTGGAGATTTCTAATACCCCATAGAAAAGTAGGGGGTTACAGTTGCCCAGATCATTTTTATTATGAATTGGCTTTTTCAAACTAAGCATTGGTGGGAGGATGATTTGGGGGAAAATCATAGGAATGAGAAGAAAATGCCCTTAAGGTTATCAAATGGCAAGGAAATGAGTTATAGTTTAATGTACAGGATTAAAAAGAAAAGGTACCACCCCTTCCTATGCGACACAATGAATATTGAGTTAAAACAAGAAATGAAGAGATTAATTCAAAAAAATATGATACCCTGGTTACATTTCCAGATTTCTAAGTCAAGTGATTCCTGGACCTTGAATGACTGGAAATTAATAAAACGTTTGAGACAAAAAGGAGTAAAAAAATGGTATCATCTTTTAACTAAAGAAGGAATATTGGTATCATATGATACTATAAAACAAATAATTACTTCAAATTACATATGTAATTTTTTACAATATTTAAAGTTTAGTAACATTTTTTCTGTAATAAAAAATACAATGGTAGTTAAACCAGGTAGTGATCTTTTGAAAATCTTGGACCAGCAAAATAAAATGGTGTTGTATTGGAAGGAAAAGACCATCCCAAAAATTTACTATCAATTAGTTAACCCGGATCAAGATATTTGGAACCAAATAAATACTAAATGGAGTTCAGAATCAGGGGTTATATATTCCAGTCAACAGTAGAAAAATTTAAGGGCCAAGATTTATAAAGACTATGTTTATTCCAAAAATAGCACTATAGAGAAAAAGATCTTGGACAGAGCTTATTTTACACCCAAAATTCTTAGTCATTTTTCAAAAAAATAGCCCTAAAAAGTGTTGGCATTTATGTAATCAAAAGGACGATTTATTCGACTGTCTATTGGATTGTCCCAAAATAAAACATCTGTGGGAAATAACAGCTAATTGGATTGGGGAGATAATAGAGAACAGGGTAAATAGTTCATTCGCAAAAATGATTTTCAATGATATTGAAGGAATGGAATTAGATGCTAATCAGGGTAAAATATTATATGTAGGTACAATGATTACTAAGATACATATTTTGGGCGACTGGAACTCCTGAACAGTTGAATTTTTACCCAAAAATAAATGGTGGTTTCAAGTGAAAGAAGCAATTTTGTTTGAGAATTTAGAGAAAGAATTATTGGATGGAAAAACAGGTGATACGATCTATTCAAACATGAGAGACGATTTTATACCATTATGGGTTGTACAATAGATCCTAAGCGGGTGGAGGGGAGTGGGGGATGGGGTATTCAGCATTTAATATAAATTATTGTGGATAACACTATATTATTATATTTAACAGTCAGTGGAATTATGCAATATTATAAAGGGTATGAATTTGTTATTATAACCATTAAATGCTATTTGTGGATTATGAAGTGGAAAATCAATATAACTGTATATTGTCATGTTTCTTGATATTTAAAAATAATAAAAGTATAATAAAAAAGAAGTTACATCTGTAGTCAAAGTTGAAATCAAAACTCAAACTTTATTTATAAAAGGTGCTTTTCAAAACCAAAGTGCCAGTCCAATACACTGCCAAAAAACTCTTCAGATTAAAATCCCAAATCATAAAATTCTAAGTATACATCAAATCATATCAGGGAATGCTAGTTCAAATAAGTATGTCTTCAATGCAGACTTAAAAGATTTAGTTGACAGGTACTCTCTCACCCAATGAGGTAGAGAGTTCCACAGGGCTGGGGCCATAAAAGCAAATGGTCTTGACCTAGAGGTCTTCAAATGGACCCTGGAAACCTCTAGCAATCCCTCATTGGCAGAACAAGTGCTGCAGGGAACAGAGGATCTTGCCCATGTGTACTGACCTCTCTGGGTTGTGGCCAGAGTTTGCTGGACTCCGTGGCAAACTGGCAAGGGTACAGAGGACCATCTTCCTCATGAAGGGGCCACAAAATCTAACACCACTCCTCTAAAGGATGCCTAAGCAGAGTCAAGTCAAGTCAAACTTTATTTCTTTAGTGCCAATCCCAAAGGCTATAGGCACTTTACATAGAGGTGAAAAGGGAAACAGTTTACATACACAATACAACATATTAAAACAGGGTCAGTAGACTACAAGCAGATAATAAATAACAACCAAATAAATAGTATTAATCTTAAAACTCAGTCAGCTTTAGTTAAAAAATTAGTGGCCATCAAATACCGTATTAAAAAATATGTTTTTTAAGGCCTTTCTTAAAGGCTTCAATACAGGAAGCCTCCTTTAAGGCTCTCAGCAAGGAGTACCACATTTTTGGCCAAGCAACTCCAAAGGCACAGTCCCACAAGTTCCTTAACCATGCCCTAGGGACCATAAGATGGCCCTCCATGGAGAAGTGCAAAGAGCACACTGGGTGGACAGGTGTCAGGAGGTCAGACAGGTAGCTAGGACCTGAGCTGTATAGGGACTTGTAAGTGAACAAGTCCCCATTGAAAGCAATCCTCCACATGACCAGCAGCCAATACAGTTTGTGCAAAACAGGAGCCACATGAGCGGACCTCAGAAGGCCCGTCAGTTACCTGGCTGCAGTGTTCTGCAAAAGCTGTAGCTGGCAGAGGTTGCCTCCACTGACCCTGAAGTACAGAGTGTTACAGTAGTTGAGCCTGGATGTTACAAAAGCATGCAACAGTGAGAGCAAGTCATCAGGTGGCATTAAGGGCTTATTCCGTGTGACATTCCTTAAGTAGTAGAAACCACTCCAGACAATGGCAGACACCTGAGCTTCAAGTGTCAAGCTATTCCCAAGGATGACGCACAGATTTCGCACCTTTGTGGCCCCCACCAGTGCAGTGTTTCCCAGGAAGAACCTTGTTCCTGCACCAGTGGCTGCCACATCCCACCGACAACCAGGATCAATCACTAGTACCTCCATCTTGTCCAGGTTAAGCCTCAGCCAGCTAGAGAACATCCAGTCCTGGATCTTGGATAGGCAGTTATTTAGCACCTCCACAGCATCCCATGTCCTGGGGCAAAGGACATATATAGCTGGGTATCATCTGCATAACAGTGAAAACCCAGACCATATCTCTTAATAATGTCACCCGGGGCAGCATGTACATTGCAAGCAACATGAGCAACAAGATCGAACCTTGGGGCAGTCCACAGGTCAGGAGCTTCGGGCAGGAGGAAAAATTATCCATCACTACCTGGGGTGTCCAGTCTGTCAAAAAGGACTCAAATCAGCTGATGACCTTACCAGCGAGTCCATAAAGCTCTCTCTCAGGCAATCGAGCAGCACCACATGGTCTATGGTGTCAAACACTGAGCAGAGATCCAGAAGAATGAAAACTGATTGTTCTCCTCTATCTCTCACCCTGAGGATATCATTTTGTGCCCTGATCAGCACTGTTTCATTGCTATGCTTTCTCCTAAATCCAGACTGGAGTGGCTCATAGATGTCAGAGGCTATCAGGTGGGCTTCACGCTGCAAAGCTACCACATTCTTCATTACCTTCTGCAAGACTGGAAGATTGGAGACAGGTCGATAATTCACTAAGATATCGGAGTTGAGCCATGGTATTCTTCAGTAGGGGCCTCAAAAATGATTCCTTCAAGGCACTGGGAAAAGGCCCCCCCCCCCAAAAAGTGAAAACCAGACAATCTCGGCGAACACTGGACCAACGGATTACACACATCCCACTAGCAGATGCATCAGGCCCAGGTCCAGTTCACAAAAATTGGGTTACAGCTTTGAGATTACCTCAATGATCTCAGCCACCCCCACCAGCTGAAACTACCCCAGACAGACAGAGTGCTTCTTTCACCACCAGGGATACCACTGTGAAGATCTTGCTCCACTGGCGAGATCCCGTACCTAATGGAGGATACCCTGTCAGAAAACAACTGAGCAAACTGTTCGCACTGTGCGATTGAAACTGCACTTTTTGACTGGAAGCAGGTTAGATGAAGTAGTCTGTCTGTAGTCCAAAAGAGCAGAGCTGGTCTGTTCCTTCCTGCAGCAGTCTCCCTGGACAGGAACTCACCTTCTTATGGTTGATTGCCCTTTGATATTCATCGTAGTGAATCCTCAAAGCCAGTTTGTCATCCAAAGCCCCAGTCTTCCCCAGCAATGCTCCAACTTCCGACTCCTACTATTCATCTCCTTAAGAGCCCATCAAACCATGGGGATCTCAAGTGAGAAGAACTGGGTTGTATAAAGATCAGTGTGATGGCGTCAAAAGCCTTGGCGACAGCATTTTTAGAGAGGATGGACTTTAGTGGGCTCAGAGTGGGGGTGGAGGGAAGGCTGCTTGCTCCTTAGCCTATACCACTGCAAAACTCCTTCCCTGTACTGGCAGAAGAGGAAGCACTTGTTGCAGTCTTGTAGTCAGAATAGAGGAATTGGGTGCCCTCAGAAGGGGAGGCCCTAAGGAGGGAAGAAGCTGCCACAAGATGATGAGGAAGCAGCTGCAGGTAGGGGGACTCCATTGTTATAATGATGGTCCTAGGTGTGGGGATAGAAAGAGATAGTGCGGTGGTTTGCCTGAGTAGTGTTTTGACTTGGAGAGTTGAGGAGCATATCCAGAGGACTGCGAACACAGCAGGAGATAGGAATGAGCTAGACATCATTATCTTTCTTGGCACAAATGCCCTGGCAGGAGGCAAGGTAGGAATAATGTAGGGTAATTTCAGGGTGTTGAGGAGGAGCATCAAGCAGGAGGCATGAATGATGCCTTTGCCAAAATGTTACTTGTGTATGGCTGAGGAGAGGCAAAAGTACTCTGCACCAGGGCATTTAACAACTGGTTAAAGGCATGGTGCATGGAGGAGGGCTTTGGCTACACTTGGGACTGGGGCCAGCCTACGAGGATATGTACCTATATAAGGAAGACAGCCTACATTCTTCCAGGAAGGGAGACTGCAGTACTTGGTGCAAGGTTTAAATGCTACTTGAATGATCATTTAAGCTAGCCAGAGAGGGGGCAGTAAAACCAAAGGAGGCAGAAATTCCCCGTCAGATGATGGAGCATCAAGGAGGCAGGGCTTGAATGGAATAAATTCCCTTAGAAACTGGGCAAAGAAAATTCTCTCTTCTGATTGGCTGAGACACTTATTTAGGTGGGCATCTATCAGACAATAGATGTCCACTAAATGGAAAGCCCCAGCCCAAACATTCCTGATAGCCAGCAAAGTATCCTTGTGCCCAGCACCCTGCTTCCTTATTGACTGAAGCACTGGGCACACAATTTCAAACTGTGGCCATTTTTTTTAACACTTAGTGAGTGACTTATGCCCCCCACTATCATTGCCACCACCATAAAAAAGAAAGTAACCGTTAACTCAGCGCAACAGTTAAAAAATTAATTCTAAATAAATCAGCTATCGAACTTCCCCACACCACGCTGATCACCAGTGCTCCGTCTGTAGTCAGAAAAAAAAAAAGAAAAGAGCAACACAGTTGTGAATGAAATAAACGTTGCTGCCGGAGCAGAAATTAATTTCAGGAGACATGCCAGAGTTATACACTGCTATTGCCCCTGTCACACACTGGCGGTACCGAAGGTGGCCTACTCCATCTGTGTCTATCTCATTCTCTCCCCGTCGGGTAACATTTTATTTATACAAGTCCCTGCTGCAGAAAAACATCACAGTACCCCATATAACAAACATTGCCACAGCCGAAAATCACTTAACGGAGACTAGTGACTCAAAGAGCACTACCATCCCCATCACTCACACACACACACACACTGGCTGTACTGGAGTCAGCACGCTCTGTCTGTATGTCTCTCTCCCTCAGCTAATGTTTTTATGAGCCCCTGCTTATCCCTTCTCAAGAAATAAATCAGTAAAAAAAACACTCACAGACCCTCATGTCGGTGGCTTCCTGCTTAGCCCTGCCGCTATCCCAACCTTACCAGTGAGCTCCACGGTCACACGAGAGCTAGAAAAAAATGGTAATTGAATGCAACAAAAGTTAGAATCACGTTAAACTGAAAAAAGAAGCACTAAAACAAAAGTGTTACCTCTGTGTGTCTGTGCAGTGGATTACAGGGCGCGCCATAACAACCAGTTCCACACAAAAAACTAAAGGGGCTCAGTTAGGACAAAATAAAAAAACAAATACTGTAAAGCAGGGGGAAGAACTATTTTACCACAAAAGGAATGACAGACATAAGAAATTTGGCATGTTAGCATGAAAAATTATTTTTTTTCCAAACATATATATAAATATAAAAACAGTAACCCATTTTCTAAGCACAATAATACCCTTCAGGGTGGGCGGTATTGGGAAATACTAGACCTTCCAGGGGCCATAAGGCCCTCCGCCTGTGGTGTTGGGCCTCATTACGCCCCTGGGTGGTCCGGTATTTCCCAATACCGCCCACCCTGTCAGGTATTATTGCTTACTTAGGGCACAGGCACAAGAAGGCAGGGGTGGAAACAGGATAGAAGAAAAGGGGATATAGATCAGGTAAGCAGAGATAAGGAATTGGAGGAGACAGGGAATGGTGAAAGTAAACCAAATAAGAGGTCAGTCAGGGGGAACTCCAGGGAGCAACAGAGGCAGGAAGGGGAGAAGGGAAGCAGGCAGAGGAGAAGTAAGGTGTGCAAGACCATGTGCACAAGTGCACAGAGTCTTAGAAACAAAATTACGGACCTGGAAACCATCATGGTGGAGACTGGCTTTAGTGGCCATAATGGAGAGGTGGTGCACTGAGCACCATGACTGGGACATGACCATATCAGGCTAATCTCTGTTCAGGAGAGGCAGGGAGGAGGTGAGGATGAGTTGTAGGATATATAATGGAGGGAATCAAGGCAGCAGACATAGAGGGGCACCCAGAGGAAAAGGAAGGACTGGAGGTAGTGTGATTCACCCTGGAGACAGGCTCTGGGGCCGCTATCTCTACCACAGTAATGTACAGACCTCCAGCACGGGGTAGGAGTTGGATAAGGCACTTGGAGAAGCCATTATTAGAATAGCAAGTAAGAGGAGGTGATGCTGGTCAGTGACATCAATCTGCTAGATGTAGAGTGGAGCCCTCCAATGGTGACTTCAGCAAGCAGTAGGACCATACTTAACTTCATATAAAGGGTTTTTCTTAGGCAATTAGTTAAAGAACCCACTAGCAATGGGGCAGTGCTGGACTTGATGCCTATAAACAGGGAAAGCATGGCAGATGTCACAGTGGGCAGTTTCCTGGGTACCAGTGGTCACTGTATAGTGTGATTTAACATAAAGACAGGAACAGAGGCAAACCACACAGAGATGAAGGTTCTGGACTTCAGAGGGGTAGATTTTAAAGAAACAAGAGACTTTCTCAGAAACTGCATTGTGGGGTGTGGCCAGGGGGCACTAGGTTTGAACAGCGCTGTCAAGTAAAGCACCGGTAAGAACAGTGCAGAATGAACAGCTCCATTTACAACATAGTCAGGACAGAATACTGTCCTAGAAGACAGTGCCAGTGGTAGAGGTAGTACATCACACCACCTGCCGCTATCATTACTGAAATGCACACTTTACATTTTATTTTTTAGGGGGGGCTGTCCCCCGTACCCTCCCCGTTAATTATGTAACCAACTCCAAGAGGGTGCAAAACACAGAGAATTTTAGAGACTTTTGGGGGGGGTCATTTGTTTTAGGCAATAAAAAAAAACTAACACACTTCGGTTGGGATGAATGTGAAATAGTCATGACTCAGGAGAGTGGGAACAGAACCCTGGTCTACCACAGTCTGCTACCGGAGTTGCTTCTCTCTTAGCCTTCTTCACCATAGGAGCAGCTCAGCCAGTGTCCACATTTTTTGCTATCTAATTCACTTCCACATCAGGCATTACCTGGATAGCTGCAGGGGTAGCAGTTTTGCACAGTCACTATTCTACTCCTATTGCATATCAGGCAGATGTGGTTCCTGCGGTGCAGTTTAGATGGTGCTATTTGGGAAGCAGTGTTCTATAACCAGTTACAGGCCAGGGATGAGTAGAGGCATGGGTGGAAGAAATAAGGGAGGGTATAATTAAAGCAACCAACCCCTGCATGAAGGAAGTGAGTAAAAGTCAAAGGAAAAATAAACTGTTATGGTTGTCTATGAAATTAGCCAAGGTGGTGAAGGAAAAAAGGGTGGCATTCAGGAGGTACAAGGAAACACAAAAGGTGGAGGGCAGGAAGGTATGCCAAATATAACGGAATGAAGCAGGAAAGGTAATGAGGGGAACAGTGGCACAGAGGAAATAATAGCCATAGTAGTTGTTAAGGGGAGAAGACTTTCTTCAGATACATAGGTAAGAGGAGAAAAGCAAGGGGAGGGACAATAAAGGATACGAAGTGTGGAAGAGATAGAATGCATAGAAGAGCACCAAGAAAAAGCTGCCTTCCTGAACAGGTACTTCTGCTCATCTTCACAGTGGAGAGGGGGGACAGACTAACAAGGAGAATCAGGGATGGGGGAGAACAGAAAGTCCATTTTTTAAGAGGAAAGAGTCCTGAAGGTACTCGCAGCTCTGAAGGTGGACAAGGCGAGGGACTGGACACATCACAGCCAAGGGTACTAACAGAACTCAGGGAGTTGCTAGCACCACTGACCTTGTTCAACGGCTCATTGGAAACAACCAATGTTCTAGAGGATTGGAGATGAGATGACATGGTCCTGCTACATAAGAGCAACAGCAGAGAGGAGGCTAGCAAAGAGTCTTTCTTCAGTGGTGAGGAAGTTAATGGAAACCCTGCAGACAGAATGACTGGCAGAGTAACTTGAATCCAATGGGCTGCAAGCCCACGGTCAGCATGGATCAATGGGGGGAGAAGATCATGCAAATAAATCTCATGGATTTTTTTGACTAGGTGATGGTGGAAATAGGTCTGGGAAGGGTAATGGATATGGACTTTAGAAAGGCCTTAGGCACTGTGCCCCACAGGAGGCTGATAAATAAAATGAGTAATCTAGGGTGGGATACCAAGTGATGAACTGGGGTTAGAAACTAGTTAATAGATAGGAGTCAGAGGGTCATGGCTAACGGCACTCACTCTAAAGACGGGAGAATGGCAAGTGGGGTGCCGCATGGCTCAGTACTGGGACTGGTCCTCTTCAATGTCTTCATAAGTGATACTGAAGAAGAACCAGAAAGTGTGCTTTTTTAGTTTAGTTTACTTATTTATATAGCACACTTTCTTATTGCAAATCAAGGAGCCGCACAAGTGAGAACACATACAATAGTTGCAAATATAACACGGATTTATTTAACTCTAAAATTTGATTAGCGTTTTGCTCATAAAAGTGCTAAATCTTTGTGAAAATGCATAGCTCTTGCCTCACTGTGTTTAACAAACACAGCACTTCTAGAAAATCTATATAAATACTTTCTATACAGTTAGCATAGTCCCAAGAAAAAAACTGCTAATCAATTATTTAAAACCCTGTAACACTTATCAAAAATTAGCAGACAACAACAGTATAAAATGTTGCTGATATTGACTTGGTTAATTCCCTGAAGCAAAGGCTTCTAAAAATGAAATGTCTTTAGCTGTCTGCAGATGGTACCAAAATCTGCAATAGGTTGGACACACAGGAGTGGTGGAGAGAATGTGCAGGGATCTTGGAAACTTTAGGAATGGTCAAGAGCATAGCAATTGGTGTTCAATGCCAAAAAGTGCACAAATCATGCACCTAGGGCATAGGAACCTGTGAGCTGAGTTTAAGATGGGAGAAAATAATGACAGTCACTAAACAGGAAAGGGACCGTGGATTATCATATCTGATTATCTTAAAGTGGCAGGTTACTGTGACAAAGCAGTGGGTAGGGCTAGTGGAATGTTGCGGTGCATGGAGAGGGGTTTCTCTAGCAGGAAGAGGGAGGTGGTGTTGACACTGTATTGCTCACTGAGGGCCCGATTCTCAAAGCCCGGTGTTGGATGCAAGGTGCTTGCACCAAACAGAAATGATAGAAGGTGCTCCTTGCATTCAGGGCAGCCTTCACACAGTTCATAAAGGTGACCTGTGTCGACTGCAGGCCACCTGCCCCGAACAGGTCCTGCGCCACCCATGTGCCCAGTAACTGGCTACGACAAGGTGCAAGGGTGCCTGTACTAGACGCAAGCAGCCACAGTCCAGAGGAGTGATTCAAGAATAGCGCCCAGAGAAGCAGAAATGAAGTCCCCGTAGACCAGCCTGGGCTGGCATAAGGGGACAGCTACTGCCCCTGTAGCGCAGCTAGAGTGCATAGTGGTGCGGGCACCACCCCTCCCAGATGTGCCCCACAACAGCAATCGTGGTGCGAACCCCCCACCAGCCCCTGATGATGCCATCAATGGAATACAGTGCACTCCCCCATCGGTGGTCCGGTGCCTTCCAACCCCCACCAGCTGACTGTAGTGCCCCCGTCACCCCCCAGAGTCAGGCAGGCAGAGCCAGGGACCAAGGTTGCCCTCCACACACCTTCATGGCCCCAACCGGACTGCATGTGCAGCACTTAGTCCCATGTGATGTGTGCCCACCATGCAGTATGGATCCCATAGGTTTGGGGCACGTCAGTACCGGCATGGGGCACACTGGGTCGCAACACTGCTAAGGGCCTGTGGCAACCCCTGTCCATGCATCATGCATTCATCACAAGGGCATGGTTGCCACAGGCATGGGGACTTAGGCACCAGTACCCCTTCCGTATGAGAATCTGGTGCAGGGTCTCTGGCACACAGGGCATTGGCGCAAGCTGCTGTTTGCCACAGCTTGCGCCGGATGGAGGCCCCTTTGAGAATCGAGCCCTGAGACCCCATCTTTGAAGGCTACACCTCAAAAAGGATATAGGCAGGATGAAGATAGTTCAGATGAGAGTGACTAAAATTGTGCAGGGATTGCACAAGACTATGAGAAGACACTGAGGAATCACAGTATGGACATCCTATAAGTGAGAAAACAAGAGGAGACATGAGGGAGACCTAAATGTACCTCACAGAGGTGAACAGGGTGCAAGAGGGGAGCCTTTTCCAAATGAGTAAGATAACCAGGACCATGGGACTTGTGATGAAGCTGGAGGGGGTAGTTTAACAGAGATGTGAGAAAATACCTCTTCATTGAAAGGGTGGTAGACGCCTGGGACAGACTGCAGCAGATGTGGTGGAGGCAAAAACAGTGGAAGGCTTCAAGCATATATGGGATAAACATAGGTGTATATTAAATAGGCAGAGAGGAGGAATTGTAACTGGAGACCAGTTAAGGTCTGTGGAGACAGATTAGGCAGGGGAACGTCTGCGGAGGCTGGATGAGCCAAGCAGTCCTTTTCTGTTGGCACATTCCATGTTTCTAGATTTCTAATTTTTGGCACATTCGGGGGGCTGGAGCCTGGCATTTTGTTTCTGTAGCATCCTCCTTCACCACTGAGCACAGCATTTTTCCCTGTAGCAGCATTTTTCTGTTTTTATTTGTATACATGACCTGAAGTGGGCATCAGCAGCGGGGGAATATGGAAAGCAGATTATAAGTCATGATATCATTTTTAGCCAATCGGGATTGTTTGTTTCTATTTATTCCAGGTACTCTTATAACCATAAGATGGAGTTTCTTGCATAAAGTTCTAAAATTTTGAATTCTAAGTTCAGTTAACACAGTATATTTCCCATATTTGCTAATATTCAACAAAGTAAACACTCAGATTTTAAATAAAAATATTTTTTTTTCTAAACAAAGGTCATGGTTTATAATGCATTTATATGTACAGTTCCTGTGTCTTTTATGGTCATAAGAGTTTCCTTTCATGTCATTTGTATGGCAGAACTACTCAGCTACTTTCACAGTTCACTCACACAAAGAACTTAATGATAATAATAATAATAATAAGTTTTATTTGTATGGCGCCTTTCAAAAAACCAAGGCGCCTTAACAATAATTAAAATCACAAAATCCACACAGAACATCTGAATGATGCATTCTTATAACCCTAAGAGGCAAAATATCTGTACATATAAACATACATAACATCATAATCAGAAGAGCAGTTGTGCCAAATAAAAACAAAAAACAGGAAAATACAATGCAGTAAAGAAGGCCTAATTTTAAAATAATTTAGATGGTATAAGTATGCTATACCAGTGAAGTTAAGAGGATACTTTTAGGACAGTGAAAAGTTCACAGTGTAACAAAAGGTATACAATAATGATAAAGTTAATGATGCAGATTATCACAAAATAGGCTGAAGCAGAGTAGGTCAAAACTACAGAAAGCAAGCATTTGTCAATGCCGAATGTTTGCTTGCTGGTATTAGCATTGGAAATGCAGGAATTAGACAGATGCAGAGTAGGAATGGGAGTGAAGTATTGAACGTCGCGCCAACTCCACCTCCACCCTGCAGAGATGGACAGGCATTAGGGAATGCGTTTGGGTTGTCTCCCATAACGTTCATGCCATTTTACCTCACCCTGTCCTGCAGACACTGACAAGTATTGAGGTGGGACTTGGGGTGTTTGGCTTTACAGTCACCCCACTCCATAAGGACATATGCTGAAATGGGTGCAAAATAGAATGGAGTGAACTCTGGGGCCGAAGAGTCCAAGGCAAAGTTCAATGCCTGTCAGTGGTTGCATGGTAGGGAGGTGGGGTTGGAAGGGCATGAGCATTACAGTCAGCAGTTGAAAGACACACCTGATTCACGTCAATCTGTACAGGGTGGGACGTTATGGTTAGAAGCCGTAACGCCCCAGGCTTTTGATGGTATCTGCAGTACAAATGTTCAACATGGCCATTTTGTGGCCTCCGCCTCATGGAAGCATTTGGGACCTCTTCTCATGAACAGTGGCAGTGCGATTTTGGCAATTTGTCCCGGAATTTGAGTTTCCACAGTGACTGTGCCATTGTGCGCCAGCTGTACAAAAACACAGATCGGGCAGGATGTGAAGAATGACAGCTGTGCCATTCATAGGGAGATGTGAAGAGATGGCAATGTTGAAAATCTGTAGTGAAAATATTAAAAATGCTGAAACTTCCAAGCATACATAGAAACTGCACAACACTTGCGCGCAACAGTCATTTAGTGGAATTAGTTCACCAAATTTTCAATGTCGGCATTTTGTGACCTCTGCTCATGAACACTGTCACTATGATTTTCTTAATCTGTCCTGAACATTGATTTCTGAGAGCAACTGCGGTATTCTGCACCAGATGTGTAACTGCATATTTCGGGCAGGATGTGAAAAATGACAGCTGTACTGTTCATAAGGAGGTCTGAAAAATGCCAATGTTGAAAATCTGGAGTGAAAATACTACAAATTTGCGAAGTTACGTGGGTGCATGGAAACTGCATAATGCACGCTTGCAACAGTCATTTTATGGACATTTGTCACCAAATTTTGAACCTAGGCATTTTAGGAAATCTGCTCATGAACAGAGTCACTGTGATTTTACATACGAACGTACATACGAACATATGAACATATGAATCTGCCAGCACAACAATCGGTCTATGTAAGTCTGCACCACTGTGCAGCTAGCACCCTAGATTGCAGCTGCCCCAGCCTCCTCCCCCTCAGTTCCTCCCCCAGTTGCCCGAGCCCCTGCTCCAACTCTTCATCTTGCTTTATCCCACTCTTCCTCAAAGCTATTGAGTGTTCTACATGTTACCACTCCCTCTGGCAGAAAATTCCAATGAGACACCACCTATTCGGAGAAGTAGTGTCTCCTCATTTCCCTCTTGAAACATGCCCCTTCTAACCTCATATCTCTTCCACTCTTCAGTTTAAACACCCTCTCGGTGCTAGGTTTATTTACCCATTCAGGTATTTAAATGCTTCAATCATATCCCCCCCCCAATTCCTCCTCTCCTCCAGTGTGTACATGTTCAGCTCCTTCAGCCTATCTTCATATTCCTTTCCTTCCATCCCCTTTAACATTTTTGTTACCCTCCTCTGCACCCCCTCCAGTAACTTTATATCTCTCCTCAGGTATGACCTCCAGTATTGCACACAGTACTCTAGGTGTGGTGTGACCAACGATCTGTAGAGAGGTAGGATCACATCCCTGTGTCTGGATGAGAACCCCTTTGCGATGTACCCCAGCATCCTGTTTGCCTTCACTGCTGCTTTCCTGCACTGGGCCGAGTTGTTCATGCTCCCAGTTACCAACACCCCTAGGTACTTCTCTTCCTCTGTGATCCCCAACCAATAGTCCCTCTTCTGGTTCTTAGCCCTGAAGTGCATCACCTTACACTTCTTTGCACTGAATCCTAGCTGCCAGTCCACTGCCCATGTCTCTAGTTTGGTTAGGGCCCCCTTCAGTTTTTGCCATCCATCCTCTTTGTTCACTACTGCCCCCAGTTTAGTATGTGCTAACAGACTAACCCTAATCCCCACTCTGTGTGCTATATCTGAGATAAAGAGCCCAAATAGGACCGGGCCAAGCACTGAGCCCTGTTGCGCCCCACTTGTCATTGCTCTGGGTGCCAAGAGCTACCCCCCCACCACCACCACCCTCTGCACCCTCCCCTGTAACCAGTTCTCTATCCATTTAGTCAGACAAACTTCCACCTGTACCCCTCCTTCTCCTCACTCTTCTCCTCCTTGGCATGTGTCCCTTCTCCCTGTAGTCTGCACCCTTTCTCCTCCTTATTCTTACCGGGTGGTGGTGCCTTCTGTATTACACTCAGACCACTCTGCCCGCTGCCATCCAGGGTTACTATACCTCCACCTTTACCTATAGCTAGGGCGGTGAGCTCATTAGGCTTGCCTGTCTAGACCTTTCTACCGACCTCAGTCTTTTGCCCACCCCTCACTAGTTTAAATCCACCTTAGTAGAGATATAACTATCTAATCCTGCCTTTCTTTTTTTGTACATATTTTCTCCCCGGGCTACAGTCAGCTTGGTCATCCTGACCGACCCCCCTAGCCCTGCCCCCCACATCAGGCCTACCTCCTCACCTCCACAGATTACCCCCCATTGTGGGGTGTGAGGAGCTTCCCAGCTTGACCCACCGGAGCAGGAACCAGTTGAGGAGGCACCATTCGGGGTGGGCAGCACCCCTACCGTGGCCCCATTTTCCACTTTTCTCCACTTTGCAGAGTGTGGGCGTGCAATGACACTTAGGCACAGTGTGCCAACGTCTGCCACACTCCGCCCCTTTACTACACCATTCTAGTAGCACCCCCGGTAATCACCAGGGGTTGCTACAGAGCGGTGGGCCACTGGATCCCACACCGGGCTAGGAGAGCAGTCCTCCAGATGCTCAGTCCTATCCCTCCCCTGCCGATCCCCAGAGGCCCGGGCTCATGACTGAACCAGGGTCACCAGCATTGTATGAGGTGTGGCGTCCAGTGCCTCAACCCTTGGTGCCAGTGGGCTGGCAGTAATGCTGCCTTTAATACTCCCCTCACCTTCCTGCTCAAGTGTACTCTGCCCCCCGCATACAAGTCAATATTGCCCCCTGACCCTACTCCAGTTAGTCACTAACCCATAATGTTTGGTGTGGCACCAATCCCTCAGCCACTCACTGAAATCCTCAAGCCTAATCTTCCTCCCCATGTTTGTACATGATATCGGCAGTATGTCCAAGAACGCCACTGACTCCCCCACCCCCTCACACTGCCTGCCCAGCTACTCGAACCTCCCCCTCACTACTTCCACAGTCTCCCCTGCCAAGTACCTACATACAACACTAAATGAGGTTTCTTCCTCCCTCATGCATGCTTGAGCAGTGCCTGCCCTGCCCCTCCTGTAGTCAACCTGGGGACAGCTTCAACCCAAATACGGCTGTGCCTTTCCCCTTTCTGTCCCATCTCACCTCTTTCAGTATAGAATCCCCCAGGACTAGTACCCCGCCATCCCTTACCCCCATTCCCTTCTAATGCCCCTTCCACCACCCCAGTATTTGTTCTTCCCTGCCCCTCACCCCTTCCAGTGGCACCCTCTGTGACTTCTGTTTCTGTACCCCCTACTTCCACCTCACCCCTTTTCTCTGCCTTATTTCTCCCATCCCCCTTGAACCCCTTCCCAGCGTGACTACTTCCTACTGGGTTTCCCATGTCGAACTCCCCTCCTCCCCTGCTGATTTCCAACCCCTCTTCTATCCCCACTGTTGTTGATTTAGAGACCCCATTCCCTTCTACCCTGATAGTGATGCCCCTCTCATCCTTCCCCCTTCCCATAACCTTCTCTTCTCCAGTCACCCCCCTTCCTTACTAGCCCCCATTCTACCTTTTCGTCCTCGCTATCTCTTCCCATTGCCATCCCTCTCATGCCCCGCTTGTCCTCCCTCCTTCAGTATGTTCCTGCTCCCCCCTCTCTCTCCCATAGCAGAGGTTCTAATCTATTCTACTGATACCCCTCCTCACTCACCACTATTGGTTCCCCCCTCTAACATGTTCCTCTCCGTGCCACCCCTGGTCCCTCCCTATCCGCAGCCATCTGCTCTCTCCCCTGGTACTCCTAGCAGTCTCTTTCTCCCCCATCAGGAGGCCCCCCCCCTCACCTCGGGCACTCCCTCCCTTCTCCTGTCTTTTCTGTTAGTGCCTTTGATACTGGGGTTGGTTTCACTCCCTAGTTGTTCTTCCTCTGTCCTCCTTTGCCATCCCCTATTCCCCCTAGGATGTCTACCATACTCATCTGCCCTGCCACTTAGACTCCTCCCTAACCTCCACAGTTCTTCCCTCAAACTAGCCAGTCATCTACAGACCATAGACCCATCCTCCAAGCCCAGTCCAGGATCATGGCAGACCCACACCCTCTACACCACACCACCCTTCCAAAGATGCTTGCCCCATTGACATGTGGCACCTGCTCCATTTTGGCCCCCATCTTATGTTACGGGCTCTTACTCACAGGTTCTGTACCCTACTACAACTGTTAGGCCCCTATTTAATCAATGTCATGTCCCCCCCAGACTAGTCCCCCTACTTCCCCCTTGCCGACAGGGTTAATTCAGTCTCACATCTCATCCATTAGATACTGTATTACTGTAGCAATCCTAAAGCCTCCAAGTCTGTTTTTCACCCCTCAGATACCATACTTTTTATTCTCAGCTCTCATATAGACTAACAGCTGGACCTCCTGTGGAGCAGCTCCCGCTCGCCCTGCTGAACCCCTTAAGACTTAACGTCTGGACCTCCCGTGGAACAGCTCCTGCTCGCCCTGCCGGACCCCTTAAGGGATGTCATAGAGGATGCTGTGACCGAGCTTTTGCTCCTTTGTCTCTCTATTTTTAAACTTGGCGCCTTTTCTAGTTTGGACCTGCTGCTCACTCTCATGGCCTAAAGGCAAGCCAAGAGGAACTGATTGAAAAACAGCTGAATGACCTTTCTTTTATTTTTGCACCTAAATTTTCCGCTACATTGCTGCTCTTAAAATTAATTAATGATAGTAGCTAGTATTTAGACGCCAATTAAACTAACTACACCGTGCCTTCTGAGCTGCTCGGCTGTTGTTTAAAACTGCAAGAAGCTTTTCTACTTGCCTCCGGAGCAGCTCAGCTGTTGTTTAAACTGCAAGAAGCTTTTCTACTTTGGCTCCACTTTAATTCGGAGCACAAGTTCTCAATTGCAGGAAGCTTGCTCTGTCCTCAGCTTCTACCTGAGTGCCTGACTGGCTGAACCCTGCAGTCACTTTGCAACTACTCCCCGCCTGCCCCCATACCTTCTCACCCTTAGCTGGTGTTACATTTATATGGCAAACTCTCATGAGATTTCTTTTTTTCTCTATCTCCCTGGTTTCTCCTTTGCTCGTGTAACCCCTAGGTGGTGCTACCCCAAGGGCTACTACCCCTGCTTGCTTGGCTAGTAGCAGATTAAGGGGCCTGGGTAATGAAACAGGTGCCTCCACCTGGAGGTCAGGGTTGTTAGTGGTCAAGCTAACCTGGGCACAGCCCTCCGGGACACTGTAACCCCCCTCTTTCCCTTCTAGTGGCCTGAACAATACATAATAATTACTTTCACAATGACCCTTATTCACCAGGCAATTACCCACACTGTTTGCACTTACCACCAGGGCTGGTTCCTCTAGCTTCACCCTGGGGACCCTTGTAAAACAAGGTTAAACACAGCAAGTAGCACCAGTACAATACTTTTGGCACAAACTGGAAGCACAGTCAGGTTAAATGCAAACAAAGTTAAATCTGATTTATTCAGGGGACTTGAACAAGGGAGGGGCTTAATCAGGTTGATTTGCTTAAAAGCTATATTAATCACTTGTGCATGTTATACAGGGCTTTGGAGGATAATATCCTTATGGCTGAAATAGGTCTTATCCTCAATCTGGATAGAGTTAGTAATAGGAGGCATCCTAAGCAACTCCAACTAGACAAATGGAACACATTAACTAGGAAGAACTGGTACAGTCAAAGGGTGGTTACATTGTGGAATGGCCTACCATCTGAAATAATTGAAAGCAAGGATATAAATACATTTAAACACAGGTTAGACAATGTAATGAGGAGTAGGACTAAATTTGGGGATTGTCAATGATAACCTAGGCAAGCAACAAGGACCAAAGTCTATTAAAAGCTTGAATGATCTATGAAATCTATGAAATCAGACAGTTATGCATGCAGTTCAGAGTCCCTACACAGTCACACACTCTGGGTACCCAGGCAGGAAAACAGTGGGCTAGCCAGGAACATTGCAGCTGGTTGGGACCCAGTGATGGAAGAAAGCAACATGCACAATACACACTATTTGTAATCCGGAGCTGGAGGGCTCAGTTCATGAAAGAAAAGGCAAAAAGACAACCAGATGACAACACTTTTAGATTTAGCTGTTGTTTCAGGGAGCTACCCTGATGTTTACTCATGATACCCAATACTGGACACAGGCAGGACTAAATTGAGACTGCAGGCTTTTGAGCTGGAGTGCCCGGAGAAGCAGAGCCCACACAAAACACCGAGGCATTGTTCCCGTTCAAGGCATTGAGCAGGGGGCTGATCCTCAGGCCGGTCTCTCGTCGGTGTCTTTCTCTGCGTAGCAGCTATTCTGGCTGGGCCAGTGTAGCAGGGCCCAGGCAAATGGAAATGGATACAGATTCAGTCCGTGGAGCTGGATACAGCCTCCAGCAAGCAAAACACAGTTCAGACACACAGTGAGGAACCAAATCACGACCCACTATAAGCACACAGCACATTCACATGTAAGGAAATTCCACTGTACCAGGTAAATGGCTCTCCGGTTGCAATTACAGAGTCTCTGCACAATCTGGGAATTCAGAGGTAGCTGGAAGTCCTGACAGGCTGATTGCATTCAGCAAATCTTCGGTCTTCTTCAGGTTAAAGCCTGGTCACAATTCAGTGGCTTAATTCGCTCTTCAAATTCGGATTCAGTCCGAAGAAAAAAAAAGCACAAGTTCCCTCTCAGGAACAGCAGGCAGGCATGCAGGCCAAACTCAGGCCTTTCCACAGTTCTCACGTGCAAATCCACTATGGATTGCTGCTCAGACTATCTCGAGCTGTTACTTCTTCACTTCCCAACTCGGATCCAACTGAAACTGCAAGCAGTGTGGGACTTTCCCCATGATTCAAAAGGTTCGGTTGGCTGATCTGTCTGTCAGCCACAACAAGGGCTCCCCCTCCAGGTTATTTTAGGAGCCAAAAGCCCAAAACTACAATTCCTACAAGTTTTGGCCCCACCAAGCCCCTGTAGGCAGGCTCCATTTTAGAGTCCCAAATGTACTGATTGGCCCATTCTGCAGTCCAGGACCAAGATAATGGAAACAAAAAGAACTGTCCATGCTTCAAAGAAGGCAGGTTAGAACAAACTGCAATATTATTACTACTCTAACAAATGATCAGCAAACAAGTACATCTTCTAACAGAGCTCCTTCTCAGATTAATTATGACTGCAATTCAGGCAGCTCTTAAAGAGACAGTACACAGAGGCTATACAGGCACTCTCTGGCTATACATTTAAACTGCTAAAATGCAGAACACCAGCCTGGCAGTGAGCATTTAAGCAAGCACAAGGAAGACTTTTCAGGAACCCTCATTTGTAGGGGGTTACACCCTTCCCTGCCTGGAGAAAACTTGGTGTCCGCATCAAGTCTGTACCATCATGCATCAGTTAACATAAACTTATTACTTTACTATACATATTCACTACACTTCATGATACTATATCCATAAGGACAATACTTATGCATGTTTCATGCAGGTAATACTGATTCCACTATGATTAACATACTTGTGATATCACAATACTGATTCATATCATTACTTCTTGTACATTAAACAATGTAGGAGGGGGCACTTCCCTATCAGCTAACTTGGGGCTGGATGGGGCAGGGACACCATACTGAGAAAGAAGAACAATCAACCTGGAATTGGCCATTAAGCTCAGTTTGAGTAGTGAGCTCTGAGAAATATAAACACATTTGTGCACCACATTTAGAGGCAAATCCACTGGCCTCCCAGGAGAATCATAACTGAAGTGCAACACTGGCTTGACAGCTCGGCCAGTCTTTCTGGGGGGGAACAGTCACAGTCTCTGTACTTTCAGCACTAACTTTAGAGCTTTCGTCATTAATGAGGGGTGCCTCTGCACAGATGGGAATGTCCAAACTGGGAGCACTGTCAGCTCCTTGCTCTGTAGGCTCAGTTTCCACAACACTTGGCTCATTAAGAGAAGGTTCTGGCACAGTTAGGCTTTGTGGCACTGAAGGGGGTCTGTCAGCACTCTCATATTGTTGTTCAAGCTCTGGGATGTCACCAGGGAGAGGCAGACCATCAGTCCCTTCATCAGGCAAATCACACAGTTCTATAAAATACAGAAAGTCCACAACCTCAGATGTGATGCTTTGCACTTCACTTTCAGGGAGCATTGGCTCCAAGGACAAAGCTGGGGTGTTAGGCAGTCCAGAAGGCCCAGCTTCATGCACACAATTAGTCTTAGGGTTACCTGGAAACAGCTGACTCATTTCATAGGAGGGTAATAGGCATTGTCACACTCACTATCGTCAGAGGTGGACTGACAGTCACTATCATTCTGGGCCTGCTGAGGGGGAAATCTTAACTCTGTAACTACAGGGGTAGGTTAGCGCTGTCTCTTTTTTGCAGCAGCATGAGTCACCGGCCCAGGGAAGGCAATGTCTGCTGGCTCAGCTTCAGTAATAACTTGCCCGATAGGCAGCAAGTGGTTATGGTGCATAGTCTTGACAGCTTTGGAGTTATTCTCTGGGCGTTCCTTGTATACTGGTAGATCATCCAACTTTCCAACTACTACATGAGGAAGATGGTGCCACCTATCAGCAATTTTGTGCTTGCCATGTAGTCCCAAATTGTGTAACAATACATGGTCTCCAGGCCGTAACTCTTGAGCCATTACTTTCTTGTCATGCCTCTCTTTGTTGGTGAGATTTCTTTTAGCAGCCATTGTCTGGGCCAGTTGATATGCATGGTTCAACTGAGCTTTCAGTTTCTGTACATACTGCAGGTAGTTTTCAGCTCAGACCCCATCTGGAGAGACCCCAAAACAGACATCAGCTGACAGGCGGGCCTCCCTCCCAAACATGAGGCAGTAGGGGGAGAACCCAGTAGCGTCATTTTTAGTGCAATTCTATGTGTGTATCAAGGTGCTAATCTGCTGGCTCCACTTATGCTTGTCTTTTGGGTAGAGGGTGCCCAGCATGTCTAGAAGGGTGTGGTTAAAACATTCTGGTTGAGGGTCCCCTTGTGGGTGATAGGGGGTGGTTCTTGACTTCCGCACCCCCCACAGGGACAGCATTTCTTTGATTAGCTGACTTTCAAAGTCTCTGCCTTGGTCAGAATGGATCTGCTGGGGGCACCATAGTGTACAAAGAAATTTGCTACTAGCACCTTGGCCACGGTAGAGGCCTTTTGATCTTTAGTTGGAAAAGCTTGTGCATACTGTGTGAAATGATCTGTAACCACTAACACTTTGCCAATATTCCGCTGATCAGGTTCTAAACACAAGAAGTCTATACAGACCAGTTCCATGGGGTTGCTGGTAGTAATATTGACAAGGGGGAAGGCTTCTGAGGCAGGGCTTTCCTTTGCAGGCAATGTTTGCAGGTCTTTACATGGTGCTCAACATCGGCCCCATCTTGGGCTAGTAAAACCGAGATCGTACCAGGTCGAGAGTTCTGTCAATACTGAGGTGCCCCATGTGATTGTGGAGGGACCTCAGTACCAAATATTTAAAGGCCATGGGCAGGACCAACTGCTGCTTGTCTACTAGACCACTGCAATCCACTGTCTCTCTGTATAACAACTGATTGTGTAACTTCAACCTGAGGCCTTCTTTAAACAATAGAGCAGTTCACAAGTCAGGGGAACACAACTCGGGCACATCTTTCCCCACAAGCAGGGCATCAAGTCCTGGCTGACTCATAGGATTTTGGGATTGAGCCCACTGGATGCTGTCACTGTCAAATTGAGGTAGTGCACTATTATATAGAGCAGAGATATGGCAATAGGCAGCTGGTATGCAGGTATCAGGAGGGCCCAAGCATTCTACTAAACAGTCCACTGTGTCCGTAGGCATCTGTTCATTTCTATCAAACTTTTGGCACAATGCTCGGCTGTCAGGTTCAGACAATCTGATCCAGTCACTCTTGGAGACTGGCCTTCGTGACAGGGCATCAGCATCAATATGGTTCATTCCTGGCCTGTATTCAACAGCATAATCATAGGTTGATAAAGCAGAGAGCCACCGGTGCCCATTGGCGTCCAACTTAGCTGAAGTCTTTACATAGGTTAATGGGTTATTGTTGGTCTTCACCAATATCTTTGCCCCATAAAGGTACTCATGAAACTGGTCAACAATGGCCCATTTTAAGGCAAGGAACTCCAGCTTGTGCACAGGATAGTTTTGTTCTGTCGGGGTCAAGCTCCTGCTGGCAAAAGCCACTGTTCTCAAACCATCCTCATGGTATTGATACAGCACAGCTCCTGGGCCCTGCAGACTAGCGACCATATGCAGCACATAGGGCTTGGTAGGTTCAGCATAGGCGAAGATGGGGGTGTGGGTGAGCTGGTATATGACTTCATGGAAGGCTGCTTCACATTCGGGTGTCCAACAGGGCCCAAAACGTTCATCTGTTTGGAAGTATACTTTCTCAGGTTCTTTGACAGACCCTTTCTTGTATTTATGGTTGGTAGGGGGGTAATCCTGGGTGAGATTCAGGAGCGGGCAAATCACCTTGGAATAGTCTTTTATGAACCTGCGGTAGTAACCACAGAACCCCAGGAAACGTTGTAGTTCTTTCAAGTTATGGGGCTGGGGCCAAGTAGTCAGTGACTCAACCTTACTGGGATTGGTCTCTATCCCTTCTGCAGATACTATGTGCCTCAAATACTTCATGAAGTTTTGAAAAAACTGGCACTTGTCAATGTACAGCTTGAGGCCGAGGTCTTCAAATCGGTTTGGGACTTTAAACAGTCGGGTCTCATGCTCCTCTAAGGTGCATCCAAACACGATTACATCATCTAGGTACACTAGACATTCCAGCAAGTTCATATCTCCCACCGCAGATTCCATCAGTCACTGAAAAGTGGCTGTGGCACCTAAAATCCCCTGTGGCATTCTCAGGAATTTGTAGAACCCCAAAGGACAGATGAAGGCAGTTTTCTCACAGTCCTCCATGGCCATCGGAATCTGGTAATATCCACTGCGAAGATCCAATACTGAGAACCATTTGCTCCCATTCAAGCAATCCAGGGCATCTTGTATACAGGGCATGGTGCATTGACCTGGGACAGTCCACTGGTTCAGGGTTAAATAATCAACACACATCCTCACCAACTCATTCTTCTTATGCACAACCACAATGGGAGAGGCATATGGGCTCCTTGATTCCTGTATCATGCCAGCAGTGAGCATTTCCTGCAGGTGTCTCCTCACATCATCTATGTCCGCTGAGATGAGGCATCACGATCTCTCTCGAAATGGCCATTCATCATGCAGGCATATAGGATGCTCTGCACCCTGGACACACCCCACATCCCATTCTTTTAAATGAAAACACTTGGTCTCTCTGGGCAAGTTTCTTGCTAATCCTAGCCTTCCATTTGATCTGGCAGCGGGGAATCACGAAAGTCAAACAAGTCCTGGGTCACTCTCTCCTTTTGGCCAGACTACTTGTTATTGGGTAATACTGCAGTGTCTGCACAGTGTACTGTAGCTAGAATGCACCCTCAGTTCACCCAAACCTCCCGATCTGACATATTTCAAATCTGGGCCATCACTCATCGTGCATGGGCATGGGCATGGGCAGGCAAGATGCTGGGTTTAACCAATAATCCTTATAGCAACTTTCCATCACCTGGTGCATCCGACATTAATATTTTGTTTTTCACATTTCTCTTTAGGCGGACTTCTCCATGGATTGTGCACTGGGTGTTGGGGGCCAATACCAAGGAGTCAGGTTCCTTTTTCCACACTATCCCCACTGGCTCATCTGGGTCCTCTTCATTGGGTTTCTGTTGTAAGTCATATGCCCCTTTTGCTAAGGCTGGAATTCTTAAGGCTCATCCAGTCAGTTGCCCTTGTTTCTCATGGCAGAGTTGTGCTAGTCTCCCAAACATGTGGGCATTTGAACCAATTAACAGGGGAACCCCATCATACAGTCTGGTGGGGGGACACACTAGGGCCAGTTCTCTACTTGCTCCTCTACACCAGTTACGGTTGCAGGAAAAGACAACCAGAGGCAGAAATATCCTAGGTAGGGATAAGTCTTGTCGCTCAGCCCCCATACATGTAGGCCTTCCAGGGATTGTAATGGCACATTAGATAAGTGTTTGTCATACCAGTCATGAAATTCAATGGTCACTTACCACCCACTGTCAAGCACAGCCCAAGTAGGAATACCATTCACAGCCACAGTAATCTTCATTGAAGGGCCATCTATTTTGGATCAGTCTGGAGGGACAACAGTAGGGGTCTGGACAGATGATTTAGCCACAGAGGGGTTTGAGTTGGGATGGCTGAAGCCTTAACTGCTGTCATTTCATACACCCTTTGACCACAGACTCATTTTCCGAAGCTCTCCTTGAAGCCGGTTCACCACTTTCTCTAAGTCCTTCTGAGACCGGCATTCCCTCTTCATATGGCCATCCTTGCCACAGTTGTGACAAATGACAGGCTCTTGGGGCAGCCTTGAGGAAAACATAGCAGGGGATGCTGGATCATTGATGGGAGACTATAATCTGACTTCTGCTGGTAGTGTACCATGTCTCAAAAGTTCCTTTAGGGTAGTAGTCCATTCCTTGAGCTCAGCCAAGAAGCCACCCTTGGTAGAGGATGCCTGAGGGTGCACCTCCCCCCCCGTAACAGTCACGTTCTGACAGGGAACAGGGTCACTGTCAGCAGGGGATACCTCAGCGAATGCACCCAGTTGTACTCTTCTGACTCCCTTCAGCAACTCCTCCCCCCACCGTTTAGCCCACAGCGGGACACTTGTAGTGGTCTCCATTTTGGAAGGGCCTTCTGGTGCCATGATCACTTGGGCTGCACTCACCCCATAATTACAATCTCCCTCTTCATCTTCTACCTCCCAGAGTTCTTTTATCAAGTCACATTAGTCAGGTAGGTTACCTCTCCAATCCTGGAACCTTAACTGGATGATCTGCAGTTTAGAATGCTTGACATGTTGCAGTATGTGCCCCAATCTCACATGGTTCAAATCACTGGTGGCTACCCCACCTTTCCGGTAAGCTTTCTGCAGAGCTCTTTCTAGGCGAGTAACATACACAGAAAAACTTTCCCCTTCCATTGTTTGGTACCTTGGAATTTCCACATCAAAGTCTCCACTGACTCAATGCTCCCAAAATTGCCTTCAAGTACAGATAGGTACTTCTGAGCAGATGCATCACAGGGTTTTATTTAACTCTAAAAATTGATTAGCGTTTTGCTCATAAAAGTGCTAAAACATTGTAAAAATGCACAGTACTAGCCTCATCATATTTAACAAACATAACACTTCTAGAAAATGTATATAAATACTTTCTGTACAGTTAGTATTGTCCCAGGAAAAAACTGCTAATCAATTATTTAAAACCCTGCATCAGGGTTTGTGGACCTCAAAAATGTAATGGGTGGGGCCCCTCAAACTTTCTATGATTCTTTTCCGCTTCTCAGCCTCTGCACACTGCCACTCGGGTACCAAGGGGGCAACATAGTCTTTCCAGGTCTCCCAGTCATCCTCCCCCTGGGGGGTTGGGATGGTGCCAAGAAGATTCTCAACCTTCAGAAGGATCTGTGACTAATGGCAGGTACAGATAGAGGGGCCAGCATTGGTATGAGCACAGAAGGCAGGGCAGTAACAGGTGCTGGAGTGGGAGGGGATATTGGGGAAGGAACACCCCCAGGTGGCAGGAATAGTTTCTTAAAGTCCTCTACGGTTTTCCCTTCCTCCAGCAATAACTTACCAAATTTATCCTCAAAAGTGTCAGACAATGGTGGGACTGCATCCTCCCCAGGGTCTTTACTGTCTTTTGTTATCACTCTCCAGGTGGCTAGGACCCCTTCTGAGGCAATAGTCTGAGCTTAAAAGAAGTCTGTAGTTTATATATTAGCCATTTATAAGATTAGTCAGAATTAAGGGTTTAGTGCAATATCTATTTTACCTTATTTATTGAGGGAGAATATAAAGTGTTTAGTCAAGTATGGGCTTTACCTGTGCCTTTTAATTAGCTTTATAATTAAGTATACCAAGGTTACTTAGAATTATAGTTTTATTGTTTGGTTTTATTTTATATAATCTAAGGAGTCCTTTTATGTTTTAATTATGTTTTGGTTTTTATCTTTAGCTATTTGACTGTTCTTAATAATGGTGGTGCTAAGACCTTAATCATGTCAGAAGGGGAGTTTTGTGCTGAACTGGAATTTTCTAATTTCAGTCATCCCCCCCCCCCCCCAGTTATGCATCTAAAATGTTTTTGGAAGGTTTTTCCCCAGACACATTTGAGTATGGTACGGGCTTTTTCTCATTGCCTGTCCCTTGTTGTTAATTAAATGCTTATTTTTCCCAAGGTTGTTCTAAAATTGCTAAGGATTATACAAGTAGGGAGAGACACTTTGAGAGTAAAACCAGACTACGAAGAATGTTAGTTTTATTATTATTAATTTTTGGTACTGTACACCCTCACCCAGGTCCAGTTACCACTCGGGTAATGGATATGTCCAAAAATGGTTCGTCCCCATCTGATTCATCCTTAAAAATCATTCACCTTAATGTTCAGAGCCTACCAGCAAAATGGACTTCATTTGTAGTTTGGGTTGAACAGCATTGTTTCGATATTATTACTCTTTCTGAAACATGGCTTAATGGTAATGTTAAGGATGCAGACATTTTCCTGGAGGGCTATGAACACTGTAGAAGTATAGGGTGGGTAAACGCGGTGGTGGGTCTATGATTTATGTTAAAAATATATTTAAGTTTACTATTGTTTCTCATTCTTCTTCTTGTAATTCTGGCTGTGATTTAATTTCTATAGATCTGCTTTAAGGTCAAAATAAGCATCTTATTATTAGTTCCATATACATACCTCCTGGAAAGATCGAGTCTGGATTGAACCTTATTTCTGATGTTAAAAATGAATTTCCTGTCCGTAGAGAATGGATATTACTAGGAGATTTTAATTGTAATTGGGAAGCAGAGTCTTCTGGTTTTGTTAAAGATTCATTAGTGGATTTGGGTTTATTTCAGTTGATTAATGAGGTTACCAGACTTAATCCTAAAACTGGCCTGGGAACTTTACTTGATTGGATTGTAGTTACACACCCTGATCGGATTAAGGATTTTGGTGTGTTGCCTGATGTATTGAGCGACCACTGTTCAGTTTTCTGTCAGTGGTCAGTCAAGTTAGTTAAACAACCCCCTAAGTACACTGAATTCAGAAAAATTAGGTCCCTTACAGCTGAACTGGTAAGATGCTGCCTGCTCAGATATTGATGGGACAGGGTTTGAGTCCTTTAAGGACCTTGACTCAATGTTGAATGTCTTTGTTTCTCGTTATCTTGGGGTAATTGATAGGACTGCAGTACTGAAGAGATTGAGGATTAAGGCTTCTAAACATAAATGGATTTCATCTGATTTGTTATACCTTATGAGACTACAGGATAAAAGTTGGAAATTATATAAACAAAGTTTGGATCCTTTTCTCTTGACAAAGTATAGATCATTAAGGAATCATTGCAAATCTGCAATTCGAAAAGCTAAAACACATTTTTTTCTCTCGGAACAGAATAAATGTTTTGGTAATCCAAAGAAAACCTGGGATGTATTAAACAGTCTTACTGGGAGGGGAAAAAAGGCACCTGATATTTCTATTCAAACTGGGTCAGGTTTAATCAGTAATTCTTTGATTGTTTCTGAAGCCTTTAATAAATGATTTGGTAATCACGATAGCTATAGAACTTTTCCCCATGGAAATCCTTTCCATGGTGAGCCTCCTAGTGTCCCAAAGTTGGTAAATGAGATGTTTTTTCCCAAATTATGTTTTACTCAGGCATCCCCAGATCTGGTTTAAGAATATGTATTAAAAATGGATCCACGACCTTATACTTTTTGTGAAGGGTTAGATTTTCGAGTTATTAAACTGGGAATAAATTCCTTTTCTTATCCGCTTTTAGTTTTGTTTAATTTTTCTATGTTAACTGCAGGGATTTATTTAACTCTAAAAACTGATTAGCGTTTTGCTCATAAAAGTGCTAAATCTTTGTGAAAATGTAGCTCTTGCCTCAGTGTGTTTAACAAACACAGCACTTATAGAAAATCTATATGAATACTTTCTATACAGTTAGTATAGTCCCAAGAAAAAAACTGCTAATCAATTATTTAAAACCCTGAACTGGAGTTTTTCCCAGTCTTTGGAAGATAGCTATTGTCACCCCTATTTTGAAATCTGGGGATCCCACTTTATTGTCTAAATACTGTCCAGTGTCTTTGTTATCCCCCCTATCTAAAATCTTGGAACATGCTATTTTTGATCAAACTACTGAATATCTACAAAAGCATAATTTGCTTTCTGATTGCCAGCATGGCTTTAAGCTGTGTCACAGTACCGGGACGGCCTTGGTGGGATTCACTGGTGTCATTCAACGCACCCTTGATAAAGTGCGGACTGCTGTGGCTCTTTTTGTGGATCTCGCCAAGGCCTTTGATTTGGTCTAACATGGTTTGTTAAATGGTACTCTTTCTGGTCATGCTTTTCTGATTATGTTATTTCTTGATATTATAACTATCTTACTAATAGATCCCATTGTACCCATATAGGTGATAGTACTTCTTCTCCTAGTATTATCAAATGTGGGGTACCTCAAGGGTCAATACTTGGCCCTTTGATTTTTTCAATTTATATGAGTTTGGCTCCTTTGGTTTGTTCACATTCATCAATGATACTTTATGCAGATGATGCAGTAATTTATAGTGTAGGTTCTACTCCTAATGATACTTTGGATATGGTGCAATCTGATTTTAATTCCTTTCACAAATGGTTGCTTTTGAATTCTATGGTACTCAATCCAAGTAAAACAAAGACCATGTTGTTTTTGAAAGGGATTATTGAGCCTAATAGCCTGTATTATATTGTTACTTTGGATGGCAGTGTGATGGAATTGGTGGATAGTTTTAAATATATGGGGATAATGTTTGATTCAAAGTTAAAATTTGAACTTCATTTGAATAAATTAAGAAAGACCCTTCATCAGAGATTGGTTTCTCTTTACAGAGTTAGGCAATTTTTGACCAGAGAATCGAGATTTTTGCTTTCTTATAGTTTTTTGTTGAGTGTCTTGGATTATGGCATAATTATTTATTCCTCATTTTCTGGTCATTTTTTTTTGTATAATCTTTTTATTAAGAAGATTTTTTTTCATACAGTACAAAACATAGAAATACACACACATATAAATAAGGTGCAAATATGATTGTACATTTTCTAGGATGGATAATGAGAGTACATTATAACAGCTATCATTTACTTCCATTCATTGTTTAACAATAAGTAATGTCTCAAAGCCCATCCTAAATTGATTTGTATCTTTCTATCCATTATACATATTAAATGTTGAATCTATAAATTTAAGAGTCTAAGGCCTGCACTCCATCTATGCCACTTTATAAAAAAACAACTTGTCCCATCATTGCTGCCCTCCCCGCAATTTACTCCAGCAATCCTTTCCATAGGATCTCCCTCCATTAAACTCAGTGAAGCAAGGTAGGGGGCCCAGCTGTGGCAAAATGCCTCCTCTCTGTCTTTCATGATCTGTGTTAATCTCTCCAGGGCTAGTGTTTGAAGCATTAGGATTTTCCATTGTTGGAGTGTGGGTCTAATATTAGATACCCACGTATTTTGTATACAATGCCTTGCTAGCACATATAAAATCCTAATCCATCTCGGGACTGGTACCCATTTCTCTCTCTCATTTACTTCTACCCCAAAGAGACATGGCAGAGGCTCAACTGTAAGCGTCATACCTGCCATACCAGAGACTTCTTTCACAACCTCCTTCCAAAACTGTTGGAGGGTGCTACACTTCCAAAAACAGTGTATGTATGTGCCTCATTCCTGATTACATCTTCCACACATGGGTATATTCCAGGGCACACTTTATTAACCAACACAGGTGGAAAGTATGCTGTGTTTGACCTGTTTTACCCCCCTTGCCCTTAACTCGTAGACTGATTTTAACTTTAATCACATTGAAGCTGCTACAGGACCTGAAGTGTGCTGCATAGACTGCTGTTTGAGTCTGCACATGAGTCATCTGTTGTTGAGAATTGTATATGCTAAAGTTCTGTGGAGCTGTGACTGATTTGGGTTGCTAGGTAATAGCACAGTACCTGACCTGCTTGCAGTATTATTGCCATCACCTGCTTTCATTGAATTCTGTTCTGGTCTCCACATTTTCCAGATGGTGGCAGCTCTGGGAAGTGGAGGAGGCGATTTCAATATAAAGGCTGCCTTCTACACAGCGGCAGCGTCAAAGCGGCAACAGCTAAGTGGGACAGCAAAGTGAAGAGAGTCTGACCGAGTCAGACCGGGACGGACTGGGCTACTAGAGTTTGTAATATCTTTGCTTAGAGTTAATCATTTCTTTTGGGTTTGTACCTATAGATTAGTTATGATTAACAGAGGGATATTGTTGTGTGTAGCCTATACACTTTGTGTTTTGTGTACTGATGGGTTATTTTGTTCTATGTGTGTTAATAATGACTTTAGAACGTATGAAAATAATCAGATTCTGGAGTTCCAGACTCAACTGTTTATTCCAAATAATAGTCATTTATTTGGTGTAAAGGTTAAATACATGTGTTATAACTTGGGTTACAGTGTTAGGAAATATAAGATACGGAAATGTGTTCTGCCTGTTTGCATAAGAACCTGGTTACATTGCTTTCTCTTGCTAATTCAATCTGGCACTGTTGAAAGCAACCCTGGTCCTTTAGCAAACGATATGGCAGATAGTGATTTTTTTTTGCAGCATTCATATGGCCTCAAAATTATGCATTTTAATGTATTAAGCTTAACATCTAAATTTCATGAGGTGGAGTCATGGATTAGTTTATATAATTCGGATGTTCTGGCACTGACTGAAACCTGGTTAACCTTACCTGTTCTTGATACTGAACTTTGTATACCTGCTTATAAACTTTTTAGAAAGGATCGTGTCACTGGTAGAGGGGGTGGGGTTTTGTTTTATGTTAAGGAATATTTAATGGTAAATGAGATCACTATATTTAACAGTAATTTGGAATATTGTGAACATATTACTATTCAGTTATTGTTGGGATTTGTCAAAAATTAACTATTTGTTGTGTATATCTTCCACCTAATGGTAGCAAATCAGGCTTACAAGAACTTGTAAATGCTTTGAATACTGGGGTTTCTACAGAGTTAATACTACTAGGGATTTTAATTTAAATTGGATGGGTTCAGATATAACAAAGTTAAATACGGTCTTGTCTCAGTCTGGTTTACAACAAATTATTACTTTGCCCACTCGACACAATAATAGAACAGAAATCACACATTGCTGGACTGGATATTAACAAATAGACCTATTAATATGATAAAATGTGGTTTGACCTCTGATTCGTTAAGTGATCATCATCCAGTCTTCTGTATTGGAAGCATGGGGACTGATGAAGTCTAAGCCAATTATAAGGATTTCGAGATCTTTTTCTAAATTTGATGTACATTCTTTTTGTACAGAGTTGGGTAAAATAGATTGGTCTTTTTTATATTCTATCCCTGATGTGGATTCTGCATTGCATTTTTTCATTACTGAGTTTACACATGTTTTGGACCAGTTAGCTCCCCTTGTTAAAAGAAGGGTCCGAGGGAAAACTTATGGGTGGTTAACACCTCCTTTGATTAAACTTATGAGACAACGAGACAAGGCCTGGAAAACGTATAAAATGAACCATTCTGCTTCTGGTTATCATGCGTATAGGACTTTAAGGAACCAATGTATATATATATTCGTCATAAACAATGTGAAGGGTTATCTAACGCTACTACTTTTTGGAAAACAATTAATAATTTCATAAGGCCTAATGTTTGTCAACCAGGTTCAATGAGGTTGAATGGTGACTTGTTGTCTTGTCCACTGAAGATAGCTAACGAGTTTAATTTGAAATTTACTGCATTGCCTGATTCCTTTAGTGACCAGTCCAAGGTGAACTACTTGGGATTGACTGAAGATTTTACAGTTAATCCTAAACTGTATAAGGACTACTACTCCGAAGGAGGTAGAGAAGTTGATTGCGTTGTATTAAGAGGGACAGCTCAGCTGGTTCTGATGGCTTATGTCCTAGTTTATTGAGCGGATGCTGCCTCGGTTATAGCACTTCCAGTTAGTATTATTTTCAACTTGTCTTTTGTTACAGGTACTATACCTAATATATGGAAACATACTTTGGTCACTCCTATATTTAAATCTGGTTCACAACATGAGTTTTGTAACTACAGACCTATTTCTATCTTGTCTGCTTTAGCTAAAGTTCAGGAAAGAATAGTTTATAATCAGTTGATTGGGTATGTGGATCACTTTGGATTATTGTCTCAGAACCAACATGGTTTTAGAAAGGGAAGGAGTACTGAGACTGCCTTGGTCGAGTTCACGACAGCGGTGCTTAATGGCATGGATAAAGAGATTGTCTGACGGGTGCCGTGTTCGTGGACTTGACAAACGATTCGACTCAGTTGATCACCAATTGTTGATTTCTAGACTTGAGTCATTGGGAGTTGGTGAGTCTTTCTTGGACTGGACGAGGATTATTTAACAAATAGGTTTCAAAGGGTTAAATATAGGGGTGCTGTATCAGACTCTGTAATGGTTAAGTGTGGGGTTCCACAAGGTTCTATTTTGGGGCCACTTTTGTTTTCTTTGTTTTTTGATCAACTAGTAAGTGTGATTAATAATGCTTCTCTAACACTTTATGCTGATGATGCAGTAATTTATAAGCAGGGTTTGTCATTTGGAGATCTAGGTGTTTCTTTAACAGAGGAAATGTGCAATTTTCAGTCTTCACTTATGGCCTGTAAATTACTCTTAAACAAATCTAAGACAAAGGTGATGGTTTTTGGTACCCCACCTAGACTGAGATCTGAGGTTGGTACTTTGGAAGTTAAATCTCTTGATGGATTACTGTTTGACTATGTTGATACATTTCAATATCTTGGGGTATTACTAGATTCTCATCTAAGTTATGAATATCATTTTTTGAGGTTACCTCAAGAATACATTATAGATTAGGTTCTTTGTACAGAATCCGTTCATTTCTTATTCGAGTCTAGGCTGGTTATTTCAAATTGCTACTTACTTCCTATTGTGAACTATGCAGCTATGATTACTGACACTGCTTTTCATGACAGTGATTTCAAAGAAATCACTTTACTTCACTTGATAGCTAAGTTTGCTTTAAATTGTTCTAAGTCATCTCATCATTGTGTGATTTTGAAAGAAATGGGCTGGTTACGGTTTCATTAAATTTCCAATACTGTGTGGCCAAGTTCATATATAAAGTCATGGACTCTGGAATTCCACATAGTATTTCAAAGTTTTTGAGACCATATATTGATGGTCATTATTCTAGACAGAGGTCAGACAGTAGGTTTCTCGAGATTCTTTTTATGAAATCTAAAAGTGGACAAAGATCCTTTGCTTATATTGCTCCATTCATTTGGAATGAAATTCCTCAAGATATTAGGTGGTTGTGTTCTGTCAAAAAGTTTGCCGATGCATTAAGGATGTATTTCGAATCTCAATTTAATTGTAACTGTTTTTCATGAATTTTTTTTTTATGAATTTTATATGTAACAAAGACATTTTTGTCTGCAATTTGCTGCATTGTATATGTATGTTTGATTATGTATTGTCTGTATGTAATATATGTGGGTCGCACCTGTAAAAGGAACTTGTTTCCAGTGTGCTTACCCGTTAAGCGAATAAACAAACAAACAAGTATAGTCAGTGCAAGAATTTAAAAAAGGCCTCTTTATATTTATTACACGCCATAAGACCAGCATGCATGGGTAAAACCACTGCCCAGTTTTCCACTGAGATTCTTATCCCTAAATCTCTTTCCCCCACAGAAGTCTTGTCTTATTTGTCATGTCTGGAATGCTCTGTCTCCCCTGCTTAGCTGCCTTTCCAATAAAGCCCCTAGAGTCCTTCTTTACTTGATATATGTGTCTTTCAATGTGATTGGGGGCATATTTCAATGCTACCTCTCTTCCCATACTCCCAATAAAGGCTCTAATTTGTAAATATATAAACAAATGATTTTTCCCCAGTCCCAGTGTCTTCTGCATATTCTCAAATGTGCTGAGCCCCGCTCCCACCATAAGATTTTTCACACTCATAATGCCCTTTTCTGCCCATTCTATAAATCCCTAGTCCTCCAACCCAGGGACGAAAAAGGGATTTTCAGCTTTTGGCAACAGCAACGTCTCTCCTTTTTGATCAGGCTGTTGTTTCTTAAGCTGGCGCCCAAGCCTTCAATACTGCTCTTATCTTAGGATTACCATTTCCCTGGGCTCTATATGCAGTCATTCCTTTACTATGTAAATACGCTGTTAACCTCCCTGGGTTTCCCTGCTGCTCCAGTCTTACCCAGCTGGCCACTTCTGGACAGTGAACCCATTACACAATGTATCTTTGTTGGATTGATAGGGAGTATATCTTCAAATCTGGAAAATTAAGGCCTCCCTTATTTTTCTAAGCTTTTAATTTCTGTAAACTGATCCTAGGTCTACCATTCCACCACATAAACCTCAAAAATGCCCTTTCTAGTCTTTTAATATCTCCTTTCATAAGACCCACATGCAGCATTTGCATCAGATAGAATATCCTGGGGAGAATATTCATTTTAATTATGTTTACTCTGCCTAGCCAGGAGATCGGGAGGTGTGCCCATCGTCTTAGGTCAGCCTCTATTATTTTAATTAAGGGGTATAATTTAAAATATATAGGGAATTCAAAGGTCTACACACTTGGATGCCCAGATAAGTGAAACTTCTTTGGACCATTTTTAAACCCCAATTTTCATTTTCTCCCTCCTTGGTCGGGAAGCAAAGCATCTCAGACTTTCCCAAATTAATTTTGTACCCTGAGAAATCTGCAGATTCCTGGATTAGGGCTATCAAGGGCGGCATGGACGTTTTTGGATTCTTAATAAAAAACAACATATCCTCTGCATACAATGCCAGTTTATGCGATGGACCTGTGTTTCCTCCAATACCTTCTGTCCCCTTATGCTGGCATATTGCTATAGCCAATAGCTCTATAGCCAGGGAAAAAGGAGTGGAGACAAGAGGCACCTCTGTTTCATCCCTCTTTCTAACTGAAACTCTTCTATCAACACCCCATTAACTAAAACATGGGCCCTAGGTGCCTCATAAAGTTCTTGCACCCTCCCAGCATACGAGTCACCCAGACCAAACCGGTTCATTATCTCAAAGAGATATTTCCATTCTACCCAATCAAATGCTTTTTCAGCATCCATCGACACTATACCCATTTCCTCCTTCCCTTGATTAGCCTTCCAGACCACATTCAACAAATGCCTCATATTATGGTAAGACATATGCCCCTTAATAAAATCGGTCTGATCTGGGTGAATCAACACAGACAAGATATCTTCTAGTCTTGTTGCCAAACCTTTGCAAACATTTTTGCATCACAGTTTATCAAGGAAACAGGATGATAAGAAACACATTCCATGGTATTTTTCCCTGGTTTTGGAATTAAACAGATTGTAGCCTCATAACATGTCTTGGGCAAAATTACTCTCTCCCCCTCCTTCCTGTCTCCAAAATTCCCACACAGAACCTTGGCCATTGGACCACCCAAAAGTTTATAATATTCAATGGGAAAACCATCAGGGACACTCACCTAACCAGAATGCAACTTCAGAATAGCCCCTAATATCTCTCCTTGGGTGATAAGTTGGCCAAGATGTCACCTCTGCTCACCTGTAGCCCTAGGTAAGGTTATCTTTGCCAGGAAGTTTTGTATCATTTCTTTCCTACCCTGAAATTCTGCTTTATATAGCTGCTGGTAAAAATCTTTAAAGGACTGCTGAATTTGTTTTAGATCTCTCTGTGTTTACCCTGCTTATCTCTGATTGCCATTATTCTAGTCTGGCATTTCCCTCCTTTCATTAACCTCACCAATAAGGGGCTAGGCTTATTCCTCCATTCATACATCTGCCTTCTACAATAAAACAAATTATTCCTGGTCTCATCACTCAATAATGTGTTTAATGCTTCTCTGGTAGTTGGGAGTAATTGTAAGACCTCTCCCTTTTCACATAGAAACATAGAATTTAACAGCAGATAAGGACCGCTTGGCCCACCTAGTCTGCCCATTTCTCTACCTAACAGATAAGCTGCAGATCCTAGTTAACTAACAGCCTACTTCCTCCTATCCCCTACTAGAATTGTCTTATGTCTGTCCTATGCATTCTTGAATTCCCCCACTGTTTTTGACTCTACGACCTCCTCAGGAAGGCTGTTCCATGTATCCACAACCCTCTCTGTGAAGAAATACTTCCTCACATTACCTCTGAGCCATCCCCCTTCTATCTTCAGATTGTGCGCACTTGCTTTTGCCCATCTCTTTTTCTGAAAGATGCTACTCTCTTGGACTTTGTTGATTCCCTTGAGGTATTTGAAAGTTTCTATCATGCCCCCCCTCCCTCCTTTCCTCAAGGCTATACATCTTTAGTTCCTTCAGCCTTTCTTCATATGTCTTCTGATGCAGACCCTGCATCATTCTGGTTGCCCTCCTCTGGACAGCCTCCACTCTGCCTATGTCTTTGCGGAGATGGGGCCTCCAGAACTGTACACAGTACTCCAGATGTGGTCTTACCACTGTCTGTACGGAGGGCCAACTTCCTGTTTTTTACTGGTGATGCCTCTCCCTATGCAACCCAGTATCCCCCCCAGCCCTTCTTACTGCCTTCTGTCATTGCTTGCCCACCTTTAGGTCATCTGATATGACTACCCCCAGGTCCCTTTCCATTTTTGTTGTTGTCAGTATCTCACCCCCCATTGTGTGCTCTTCCCCTCTGGGTTTTTGTTTCCCAGCTACATTACTTTGCACTTCTTTACATTGAATCTAAGCTGTCATACATTTGACCATTCCTCCAACCTTGCCAAGTCCCTTTTCATCCTTTCCACCCCACCTTGTGTATCAACCCTGTTGCAGATTTTTGTGTCATCTGCAAAGAGACATACTTCCCCTTCTAGTCCCTCTGCAATGTCACTTATAGACATTAAAAAGGACTGGCCCCAGTAATGAACCCTGTGGTACCCCACTAGTAACCCTCCTTTCATCACTGTGGACTCCATTTACTATTACTCGCTGTGTCCTGTTGCCCAACCAGTGTTTTACCCAGGCTACCACCCTGGGACCCACTCTTAGGCTGGCTAATTTGTTTATTTGTTTTTTGTGTGGGACTGTGCCAAAGTCTAGGTAGGCCATGTCCACTGGTCTACTGCTTTGGTCATCCAGTCAAAGAAATCAATTAGATTTGTCTGACATGACCTTCCCACTGTGAATCCATGCTGCCTTGGGTCCTGTGCCCCACTGACCTCTAGGTACTCAACAATTCTTTCCTTCAGAAGTGATTCCATCATTTTCCCTCCCACTGAGATCAAACTGACAGGCCTGTAGTTTCCTGCCTCTGTCTTGCTTCCACTTTTGTGGAGAGGAACCACATCAGCCATCCTCCAGTCCTCAGGTACCACATCATCCTCCCGTGATTTATTAAAAAGGGTAGTCAGGGGTGTTACTAGTTCTTCCCTTAGTTCTTTTAGAATTCTGGGGTGAATCCCATAAGGTCCCATTGCTTTATCCACCTTCAGTTTTAAGAGTTCTTTCAGGACCCTTTCTTCTGTGAAAGGACTAATATCAACCCCCCTATTCAGAGTGCTTCTATTGACTGGATTAGGTATTTCCCCCTGCTTGTCCATTGTGAATACTGAGCAGAAGTATTCGTTCAGTATCCCTGCTTTTTCACTGTCGCTCTCTGCCCAACCACCTTACTCTTTGTTCAGCCTCAGTATTCCTGCCTTAGTCTTTCTTTGCTCCCTAATGTACCTAGAAAGCTTTTATCCCCCCTCTTAACCGAGTTGGCTATCTTTTCCTCAGTTTGGGCCTTTGCTATTCTGACTGCCTTACCTGCTTCCTTCTGCTTTAACTGGTACAGTTCTCTGTCCTGCTTCTTCTGTGTTTCCTTATACTTCCTGAATGCTTTCTTTTTCTCCCTTACCTTCCCAGCCACTTCTTTTGAGAACCAGAGTGTTTTTTTCTTTTGTTTGGATTTGTTTATTTGCTTCACACAAAGGCTTGTTGCCTCTGTGATAGTGGTTTTAATGTTTTTCCATTGTTGCTCCATCCCACCTTCTTGCCTGTTTGCTAGTGCTTTTCTGAGGCACTCTCCCATTTTGACAAAATCAGCCCTCCTGAAATACAGTACCTTCACTTTTGTGTGGCTTGACTCTACAGCTAAGTTTATCGTGAACCACACTGTTTGGTCATCGTTTGTTCCCAGATGGCTACCCACTTCAAGATCAGAGATCCTCTCTCCATCCCTATTTGAGAGTACCAGGTCTAAGACTGCTGTCTCCCGAGTGGGTTCCAAAACAAGCTGTCTGAGGCATGCCCCCTGTAGGGCATCGAGAATGGCCCTGCTCTTGGATGTGGCTGCAGCAAAGGTACTCCAGTCAACATCTGGCATACTCAGGTCCCCCATCAGCAATATCTCCCCTTTCTCTGCCATCCCAAGAATGCCTTCTATCACAGCAGAGAGAGAGTGACAGAAGCCCTCAGCTCCCTTAAGATGGAGAATGCACCAAGGCCGGATAAATTACATCCCAGAGTGCTGAAGGAACTTGTGGATGTCCTGGCGAAACCCCTGGTGGAACTTTTCACCATCTCTCTGAGGACAGGGTGGGTGCCCCAGGACTGGAAGGTGGCACATATAGTGCCTATCCACAAGGGGGATCAAGGGAGGTGGCAGAGAACTACAGGTCTGTCAGCCTGACATTGGTGGTGGGCAAGGTGATGGAGAGCATTGTCAAGGAGAGGCTGGGGGGACCTGGAAAAGCCAGGGTGCCTGGATGATAGACAGCATGGATTCATCCCAGGGAAATCATGTCAGACAAACCTTGTGGAGTTCTATGACTGGGTGACGAGTGCATTGGACCTGGGTAGACCAGTAGATGTCCTCTTTCTGGACTTCAGCAAGGCATTTGACTCTGTTCCTCATGTGGGCCTGTTGGATAAGCTGGGAGAAATGGGGGTGGGGAACCAGAAGATCAGATGGATAGGCAATTGGTTCCAGGACCAGACCCAGAGGGTCGTAGTTGGCGGGATAGTCTCATCCCCAAGGAGGGTCATTAGTGGGGTCCCACAGGGATCAGTCCTTGGGCCCCTCCTGTTCAATGCCTACATCTCTGACATAAGGACAGGAATCAGGAGTGAGATGAGTCTCTTTGCGGATAACTCAAAACTGGGGGCGGTGGTGGATGGGGAGGAGGGAGGTGGCCCTACAGGGGGACCTGGAGGCTCTGGAAAGATGGTCTAGAAAGTGGAAGCTGAGGTTCAATGCAGGGAAATGCAAGGTACTCCACCTGGGGGCCAGAAACCCAAGCCAAGTGTACACCCTTGGGGAAATGCTACAGTATCGATGGCTGAGAGGGACCTGGGGTGGTGGCGGATGTCAAGATGAACAACTCGGAGACTTGTAGGAGTGCAGCAGCCAAGGCCAACAGGATGCTGGGATGCATCGCTAGGGGGATCACCTCCAGAAGGAGGGAAGTGATACTCCCTCTGTATAACTGCTTGGTGAGGACGCACCTTGAGTACTGTGTGCAGTTTTGGAGGCCGTACTCAAAGAGGGACATTAAACTCCAAGAGAGGGTCCAGAGGAGGGCAACCAAAATGATTTGGGGCTTGGGGGACAGGACCTATGAGGAGAGGCTCGAAGAGCTAAATATGTACACACTGGAAGAGAGATGGGATCGGTGGGACATGATAGAGGTCTTCAGGTACATGAAGAGGTTAAATAGGGGAGGAACAGTCAGGGTGCTTCGAAGGAAGGAGGAGGGGCCACTAGAGTGCATGGGTGGACGCTGGAGGGGGGAAGATTCAGGGGAGAAAGAAGGAGGTGCTACTTCACTGAGAGGGTGGTGGAGCCATGGAATGCGCTGCCTAGGGGGCTGGTGGAGGCAGAGATGGAGGTGGGGTTCAAGAGGGGGTGGGACAGGTACAAGGGAAGGGTTCTGGAAGCAAAATCCAATGCAGCAAAAATATCCGGAACTGGGAAGGGAGAAGCCAGAGAAGGGAAGGGGGACAGCAAGGTCAGCACCCAGGGTGGGAGCTGACCAAACGAGCAGACATGAAAGACTGTTAGGCCTATTCTGCTAGCATTTTAGTATGTTAGTATGTTAGTATTTCCTTGTCCATTTCCTCCCCCTGAAACGGAGGTCTGTATATAACCCCTGTGTGGATTGTGGAGCCATTTCCAGTCTCCAGGGTGCCCCACAGTGCCTCCTCTCCTCCCTGTTTACCCTTTGGTTCTGTTTCTTTGATCCCTTCCCTTACATAGAGAGCTCCTCCTCCTCCTCCTCTTCTTCCCTCCCTGTCTTTCCTGAAGATTGCGTACCCAGGTATGATGACATCCCAGTCATGGTTCTCTGTGTACCATGTTTCTGTGACTGCCACAATATCCAAGCATCCCTCTTCCATCAAGGCCACCATTTCAGGAAGCTTTTTACCTAGACTACGGGCATTGGTACTCATTACCCTTCATTTTTTATGACTTTATTTCTTTTTGCCCCATCCCTGTCTCTATTGCCTTTGCCCTTTTCTCCATTCACCCCTACCCTTCTCCCTATTGACTGCTCTATCATGGTGTTTACCTCACTAATTACCCTGCTTTTTTGGGGGGACCAGGATTTCCCTTCTCTTCAGTGCCTCCCCCCTTGGCTAGTTTAAATGCTTGCCATTGAAGCATTTAAACCTATCACCTAGGATCCTGGTTCCCCTCCAGGATAGATGCAGACCATCGCTCCTGTATAGGCCTGCATCCCTCCAGGTGGAGCCCCAGTCCCCAATGAAGCCAAATCTCAGAGCTCTGCACCAGCTTTTCAACCAGTCATTGAATCCCATGGTGCAGAGTACCCTAGCCTCATCCATGCCATAGATAGGCAGCACTTCTGAAAAAGTTACTGTGTGTGCTACTTGTCTAACGCCCCTCCCCAAATCCACAAACTCCTGTTGCACAGCTCTGATCCCATTCTCAGCCAGGTCATTCATTCCTAGGTGGATAATGACATCCAGCTCCCTCCCTGTTGCCACTGTTACCACAATCCTGAGGATTCATTTCCTGTCCCTTCAAACCTTGGTGCTGGGCAGGCACCTTACCTCCCTTTCCTCTCCCTTCCCCAGTTCTACCCCCCTAACAATTGAGTCCCCCACCAGGAGTTGTTTCCTTCCCCTGTGGGGTCCTGGACCACCCTCCTGTGGGTCTCCATTGTGGAGGTTCCCAGCATCCTTCTTGGTCTCCACTGCAGGTGCCTCCATAGAGGAACCACGTTTCACTAGAGTGGTGAATGAATTGTGGAGAGGCACAACTGGAGGGATGCACCTCTGTTCCACCACCCTCAGCCTCCCTGAGCCCACTGTGGTCCAACAACTCTTCTTACTTGGCAACCTCTGTGATAGTGGCGGTGGTCCCTGGGTGGGGGAGCAGGTTTTCCTAATCCTTGCCAGGTCAGCATGGAGATGAACAACCTCCTCCCTCAGACCAGAGAGGTGCCTGCAAATAGGGCAGCAATGCAGTTTCCAGAATGTCTCCCGGAAGACTGCTGCTCCTCAGCCAGTGCATTGCACCACTCTCCACATGTCTGTGTCTCTTCCAGTTGCAGATGCTTTTTTATTTTTTGTTCTTGTTTTAGTGTGTGCAAGCTTGTGAGTGTCCCTACTACCTATTCAGTGTGCTGTGCCTTTAAGGATAAGAACAGGTGTTTGTTGTTAGCAGTTTTGGGGAAGTGATGTCAGAGTCCCTGCTACAAAGAAAGTTATGCACTTGGGACAGGTGGGTGGGAGTAAACCTATGCCATCCAGAAACAATCACCTACAACTCTCACCCTCCACCCCAGGGAGTGCCTTCTTTCCTTTCAGACACCTATTTCACAAAGGCTGAGAAACAGGTCTAGTCACAACTGACTGCAAATATCTCCCAGCTACAGTTCCTCCCTGGCAAATTAAATTTAAAACTAAGAAAAGCCCACCCCAAAGACAGAATCAATACTGATTACTTACACAGGTCCAAAAAGTAATAATTCAGTTCAATGTAGTCTAGAAAATAACCTCCTTGATTCAAGGAAGCTGTGGCTGCTTTCTCATGCTTATGTGACGTATATGAGGAAGCATAACACTTCCCTACCCACCCACTTACCAGCTTGGCATGTTCTTTATCCATTAAATTGGTTTTCTGGAACATGGCTATTTGAGCCCCAGTACTTTTAATAGAGGTAAGCAAGGTCAATCTTTTAATAGGATTTGCTATACCCCATACATTCCAAGTGACTACCATTATATTCTTTGTAGCAGCCAAGAATCATTGACAATATTCCCTTCAAAGTAGCCCTTCTGTTTTTGCCTTCCCCATTGTAACCCAACATTTCCTTGAGCAGCAGGCCTTTCCTCTACAGATTCTATCCTTATAAAACTAAAGATATCCCTAGTGATAGGGTTAGTCCCTGCCACTAAATAAAAGTACCCATCCTTTATTTCTTTCTCTGGTTGCAACCACTTTCCTCCCCTCTTCTAAGGCTATCCCTGTATTTTCTGTATGGAGGCAGGCCACCTCCTTACACCCCCCAATCTCTGTTACCCTTTTCATGCTTTATTTCTCTTTTTCCTTGGGTACTCTTAAATATCAAGTTTTGCATATAACAGATTATCTGCCTGAAGTAATGGGTAAATACAGACTCCATTTCCCATAAAATATTTGTTAGATTCAAGTATTATTTACTGTTTCTGTCTAAAGAGGAGGACAGAATAATATTTATTTGCAGTCTGGAAAATAGACAGGAGACTGTATGTTATGAATTCTCATTTGAGAGTCTCACTAAGCGAGAGGGAGCTTGTTTTTGTTTGAACAGGGTTTCTGTGCTAAGCACTCTACCTGGTGCAAGCATTTTCCCTGCTGTAAGCACTCTCCCTGCTGCAAGCTTAACCCTGTAGTACAGAATGCTGTTTTGTTCTAGTTCTGCTGCACTAAGACTTGTTCCTTCTGTTTATAAGCTGATAAATATCTGGGGTTTGTCTACTAAATACAGCTCTGGGGATTTCTAGATAAAATAAAATGTATACCTTATAGAATGTACTTTACAACACTCTTAAAGCTAAATCAAACCAATAGTAAACAGGATAAGACTCACTGAAGAAGTTCCTTTTCTGGTCCTGTGTAGTTGGAGCAGGGCCCTTGCTTAGAAGGAGGTCTGTTCTCTCAGAAGCCTGCTGAAGTCTGACTGTTGTTTAGGAGATCAGCGGCCCCTAGTGGCCCACATTTATAACAGGAACCTGTCAATCATTGTCTGGAGAACATTCTTTGAAATGGTAAAGTTTTACCAAAGAATACTTTTAAGAGATAAACCTTAAAACAGGTTGTTTATATCAAGCAATACACTAAGGAATATGTATAAATTTGTTTTTGAAGCTATTAAAATATATTTTTATTTTGATGATGCTGTGTCACCTGATTCAGGTAGGTGGGTATATAAATCCTACCTGAACAGGTACCTGTTAGATAGGGTCAGTTTCTTCTGACCAGTGGAGAGAGAAGGTTCCTACTGTAAGGATTATACTTGTGTTACTTTGCTTGAACACAATTGCTAGTTATTTTTTTTTTCTTTTGATGTTATTTTCATTTGGACTTTTATGTTATTTGGATGGTGCAAGAAGAACTTGTTTATGAAGATTAATAAACATCCCACAAGTCAACGTGGGTTGCACCTTAATTACTGAGTCCTGTGTCCATCTGTAGAACCCACACCGTAACATCCCTAAATTGACATTCGACTGCACCTTTAAACAAACAAACTATAAACTTACAAAGAACAACACTTATCTTAACTAATTGATTCTCCTTTTTACTTAACCCATCTTTCCCCCGTATTTCCAGCTCCGTCTTTCTTGGTTCTTTTCCCTCCTCCCCCCAAATCATCACATGTTCAAGGAATCGCATGTTTTCCCCATATTCCACCCTAGCTGATACTAACTGCCTTCTTTTAACTCGAGTGTCGTAAATAGACTATTCCACTTGATGTCCGAGTCTTCCCGACTCTCCTTATGTCTCCGAACTACCTAGGGAGAGTCTCCCTTTCCCTACCCCATGTTCCTTCATCATATGTATCTTCACCCTTCTTGAGCAGCACATAGTCATGGTGCACAGTGCACAGTCACAATACACCACATCAAGGGCCGCTCGCCTACTTCCTTGTGATGCAAAGCATTTCACATCCCTTTTTAATCAGGTCTGTTGCAGGTTTCATTAACATGATTTGCCACAGCTGCTAAATAAGATTTTTAACCTACCTAAACCGGCAAAATATTGTACAGTATGTCCCGGGTAGATTCCCTCCCACACAAATTAATTGATGATTCAAAGCCAGTTTCAGATTTACTTTTCCCAGAAACACCTCCTAGGACAATCCACTTCAAATGCAGTTGTAAACTGGAGCAAACCCTTTGAGCTCTCTTGAGGTAGATGGACCATTATAACACATGCAAGACCCAACTCCCCCCAGCTTGCACCCAGTAATAACTTCCCAGTGTCCACTTAAGTGATCCCGATATCCTATCTAAATTCACTGAATATGGGTCACTTGCTATGCAAGTCATCCAATCTCCCAGTACCCCTCGGCACAGAGGGAAACAATTTATTTGTAGGTACAGGGAACAGAGGGCTGGGCAGCGCCAATATAACATGCATCGAGCCAGCTCCCCCCCCCCACACATCAGACCTGTCCAAGTTTCAGGATTAGCGCCCTCCACATCCGAACACACTTGTGTTCCAAGCGTTAGGGATCCAGAGTTTACAATGGATGATCTTCAACACATGTTCCAGTAGTCCTTCTCACATTACAGTACATCCAAACCCTGAGCAGCTGCCCCAGATACTATTCACCAAAATCAGGCATTCCCCATTCTCCAAAGTCCCCCACACAGTCTGCAACATGTCTAGGTGTATCAGTGCTTTAACAGGGGGCCACGTCCACCTCAGGCTCAGTATTCCCTTCCCCATGTTACTCAACTGTCTCTGAAGTGTTGCAACTTCTAGTGATCTGGCCATATAAGTAGACATCTTGTTCCCTTTACAACATCAGCAGTGGGGGTCTCAAATGGGAACCCACCCAGGACAGTTCGAATGAGATTGGGAAATAAAAAGAAACAGCAAACTCACAATAACAAGTCTGAAGACCAGTATCAGGCTCACACCTTTCATCTGACTTTTTTCTGGAGGTCTTTTACAAACAGCTTTGCTTTTTCAGTCTCCCAAAAGGAGTAGGTGGCCCCTTCATAATGAATTTTAAGTGTTGCAGGGTATACTAAGAAGTTTTCCACTTTCATGGTACGTAATGGCCCCATTATGGTGTTGAACAATTTCCTGTTTTTTAACAATCTGTCTGAATAATCTTGCTACAAGAACAGTCTGCTTCCCTCATACGTCAGAGTGCCCTTCTCTCTATATGTCCTTAGCACAGCTTTACAGTCTTGAAAATTGTGAAAACACAAGATAAGCTGGCGTGGTGGTTGATCGACTGAAGGCCAGGGCATTACTGAGTGATGGGCCCACTCCATTTTCAAGTGCCCTCCCTTTACCTCCATTCCAAGTATCTCTGGAAGTTTTGGGGCACAAAAGTCCAAGGCCCCCCCTCCTTCCTTCCCCTCGGGCAGTCCTCTCAATCTCAAGTTCAATCATCGATTATAATTCTCTTGATAATCATAAGCCTCTTTGAATTCCTCCAGCTCTTTCTGCAATGCAGCCACCTGACCTGGCAGTGCCACCATCTTGTCCTCCATTCTAGAGAGTCTATCCTCCACTTCGGAGATGCGGTTAGTATGCACTGTTTGCTGCTCTACCAACTCTTGTAATTTTAGATCTAACTTGCCTTCCAGTTTAATAAGTCTGGGTTCCAGTGCTGAGATCACCTGGCCTGTGAGATTGTGGCCCAGTGTGCTGATCTCTGCAGCCAACAGTAAAAACAGCCCCATGTTGTCTTGCACAGCACCAGCCGGTTGCTTCTTGTTGCTTTTGTCAGCGTTCCATTGACTTTTGCCAGGATTTGAAGTGAGATACTCCTGCATGCTTCTGTTAGCTTTATGTGGGTGAGTTTTCATCATTTTCTGTTGCAGGTATAATATTTTATTCTTATATTTTTGTATTGATGACTCGGAGCAGTGTATGGACCTGACTATCCTCCTTGGCTGCTCATTAGTGCCCCCCATGCCATTTATTTAATAAACTTAAGGTAACCTATAATTCCATTTTGCGCTTCATGCTTGATGTCCCTATTCGAGCACACCATTGCTTTTTGCTTGAATGTTCACATAGTTTATCTCTTAAATATCGGATTTTGCACAAGATTGGTATCCTTATGTTTCAGGTAAAGAATGGCCTTATTTCTCCTGTAGTCTCATTACTATTTCCTAGGTCTTTTAATTCCAGTGGAACTAGATCTTAGACTAAATGTTCTTATGAAATTCCATTGTTTCTAACTGCTTTTGGCCAGAGATCTATTTTATTTTTTATTTTATTTATTTATTTATTTGTACAAGTCAGATTTACAACCTTTGAGTCAGGGACTCATTTACAAAGGCACCTCATTGCAGGGAGGGCAAGACAATAGAACACTGTGCAGATACAACATTGGACAATATTACAGGTGCAGACATTGAACACAGAATTCACTTAATTACATGTTGATATAAAATACAGGTTTACAATTAAAGATGTACAATTTCTCTGGAGTTGCAGTGGAATACATCTTTGTATAAACCTAAGGGGGTAGGTAAAAAGGGGTAGGGGGAAAGATGGATCAGTAGTCCAGGGGACATTGTCAAGATTAGGGGGACCAGGCAGGGAAAGATCCTGCAGTAGGATTGGGGGTCAGGGTTAATTGCACCTACAGCAGCAGACATTAAAGAGATAGCTCCAGAGAGTGGTTTTGAAGGGACCAAGTTTGGCAGAATTGGTGATGCAGGAAGGGATGGAGTTGGACCAGGTGGGGGGCTCGATAGAAGAAGGACATCTGGGCGAGGGAGGTCTTGCTTCAGGGCACTTTGGAGGTGGCTTTAACAGAGCTGCGGGTGGAAACAGATGAGGATGACCATGGTAGGGAGGCAGAGACTCTGGAGGGGGGAAGAGTCCGAGCAGGGATTTCTTAGCAAGAAGGCAGGTCTGATACTGCAGACGTTCCTCGAAGTTGAGCAGGTTGGTGCAGGAATAGAGCAGGCAGGTGTGGGTGGAGCTGGAGGCTCCGGTCAGGAGCCTACAGGCCTTATTGATGGAGTGCTGTATTTTAGAGAGGGCAGTGTTATCAGCTGCAGCATAGATGGGCAACCAATAGTCCACTAGGGACAGGACAGAGGAGGTGATGGCCAGCCAGAGGGCAGGCAATCCCTATGGCGGTAAAGTAGGCTGATCTGAGAATTTATGGTGGAGGAAAGAGCATTGATGTGGGTGTTGAAGGTGAGGGCAGTATCGCAAGTGATGCCTAGGTATTTGTATGTGGGCACTTGCTCTAATGGGAGCTGAGAGTTGGGGGTAATCAGGAGGGGGGCACTTTTAGCTTTAGTCTGGTGGTAAGAGAAGAGCATTGATTTGGTTTTCTTAAGGTTTATGACTAGTCTTTGATCAAGAAACCACCTTTATGTTTGGTTGTAGGCTAGTTGAAGGGATAATTGGAGAGTGGAGGGATCTGAGTGTGAGGCAAAGAGAACCGCATCGTCTGCATAGAGGAGCATCTTCCTGTTGCAGGAGCTGGGGAGAATGTTGAGATAGAGACTGAAGAGAATGGGACCATGGATTGAACCCTGTGGGACCCTGGAGCTAAAGGGTCGAGTGTTGGAGAGGGAGCCATTGATCTTTACACGCTGGGATCTAGCAGAGAGGTAGCTCGAAAATCAGGCAAGGGGACCAACAGAGAAACTGAGTAGGTGGAGCGAGTCGAGTAGCAGGGGTGACAGACAGTGTCAAAGGCCTTGGAGAGGTCAATGAAAACTGCACCTGCCAGATTGCTGGAGTCAAGAGCAGAGTGCAGGTACTGGGAGAACTCCAGGAGGGCAGTGGTTGTGCTGTGTCCTGGGCAGAGGTCGTGCTGCTCCGGGCACATAATGTCATACTTAGCCAAGTACTCAGATAGTTGGATAAATGCCACTTTTTCGAGGGCTTTGGAGAGTGGGGGGAGGAAGGCAATTGGATGATAGTTGCTGGGGGTGGATCGATCACCGCTTTTGTGTACTGGAGTGATTTCAGCAGTTTTCCCCACACGGGGGAACTGTCAAAGGCATAGGGACTGGTTGAGTAGGTCCATCAGGGGGACTAGGACAACATCCAGGACCAGGCAGAGGATCCTGGAGTCGAGGGGGTTGCTGCTGGGTTATTACTACCAAGGGCTTTTAGCAAGTGTGGCCTGGCTTCATGGAGGGATAGGGTGCACAGGTAGAAAGGGGGGCGATGCAGGGTAGGGGGGAGTAAGGAGGGGATTGGATCAAAAAAGCTGCTGGGAGGACAGAGCTTAGATCAGGAAATTGGTGTTGAGGCAGTCAGCTATAGGTAGTGGATCAGAGGAGGTAATGCCATTGATAGTGAGCTGAGATGGTGGAGGGGAGCGGGTCTTCCCATTTAGTTCTTTCATGCTATCCCAGAAGGTCCAGGCCAGGTCCCAGGTGGAGGTGAGGGTGATTTGGTAGTGCTCCGCCTTGGCCCGTCTGATGGCCCAGGTGCACTTATTGCGCTCTGCGTTGTAGTCTTGTCTGTCAGATGGTTTGCCTGAATCTACAGCGATTCACCAGAGATTATCCCTATTCTTAAGTTTCTGGGTGAGGAGGGGTGATCCAGGGGGTTTTGTGTTTCTTTGTACGGAACCTGGTGGGGGGGTTGGAGAAGAGGTCACAGGCCTTGCAGAAGGCACTTGTGAAGAGGTCAAGAGCTGAGTCGATATATGGGGCATGTCGGATAGGGGACCAGTCTAGCTGGCCTAGGTGCTATTTCAACTTTTTTAGGCCACCAGGGCATAGCTGCCAGCGTAGTGTAGCCTGGGACACTGGTTTTGAAGAGGAGGACTACCAGATACAAATGACTGGGGAGTGATCACTAAGTGAGTCGGAGAGGACAGTGATGTCCCAGATTTTAAAGGGGCGGTTTGATAAGATAATATCTAGGAGGGTGTTGGTTCCACTGGATCGGGTGAACCTGGTGGGCTGTGAGACTAGTTGGGGCATATCCAGGACAGTGAAGGAGTCCCTGGTTTGGGAGGCAGTGGAAGCAAACCAGTTAACATTAAGCTCACCAAGGATGACTTGCTCGATTTTGTGCGGGAGGGATGTGAGGTAGTCAATGAGGAACTGGACTGCTGAGTTCTGGTTCCTTGGGGGTATGTAGGAGACAGTGAGAAAAAGAGGGCCTCTGGTGGGGTCAGGTATAACTTTTAGTGCGAGTGCTTGGGCACCATAGTCAAGTTTGGGAGCAGGGAGTGCATGACCTATTAGGGTGTCCCACATGAATATAGCGCACCCACCACTGGGTTTGCCTACGTGGTATTCCATGAATAAGGTGTATCAAGGAAGGGAAATAGCGGAGTCAGAGGTGGACTTGGAGAGTCAAGTCTCTACCAGAGCAAGAAAATCAGGTTGATGCTTGGTGACCCAGCAGTGGAGAGCAGCAGTTTTCTTTATTAGGCTACATATGTTAAGGGATGCAAGGTAGAGACCAGTAGTGGTACAGGATTTGGGCGGGCTGGCAGATAAAGGTCCAGGACTGGGGTGTACATTCCCAGCCAGTAAGAGCAGCAATGTGATTATTCTAATTAGGGAAAGGTGGTAGCAGGGACCCATGGTTCAGCACCCAGGCGAGGACCCGGTGGTAAGTGTGCAAGGCATAAGTAGAGCATAAAGGGTGGGTATTGCAGGGAAGAAGTGAGTCCAGGGTGGGCTTGGGAGGGCAGAGGGAGCAGGGCTATAGGCAGGGGGTGGGTGCTGGAGAGTTAGGGGTGCATTAAAGGTGGGTGGGGCGGGGTCATACTGGGGTAACATGGGGTGAGGTGCCTTATGTAGTGGGCAGGAGCTCAGGTTGGGGGGAGGTTTGAATCAGGAGGGTAAGGGAGAGAAGACCTAGCAGCGGAGTGCGAGCGCCCGTAGTTCTATGCTTATAGTGAAATATAAGGGTGCTAGCTGAACTTCAGTGAGGGTGACTGCCACTGTTGAGTAGTGGTATTGTTACTGACTTTGGTGCAAGAGGTCCCAGGTTCAAGTACACCGGGGGGAGGGTTTCTTAGAGCCTTGTGGGGAGATGTCGGAGGTTACCCAGGGGCTGGATAGGCCTGGGTTTGGAGCTGAAAAAGGGGCAGAAATAGCGATTTAGGTTTGATCTCCTTAAGAAGGGAGGGTGTGGTTTCAGGGGATAGAAAACCAGCTGACTGTGGGATTCCAGTGGGAGGAGTTCCTGGACAGAGACTATATAATAAACTGTCAGATAAGGGAAGGGGTGGGTAGGGTGGGTGAAAATCAAGTGAGAGCAGGCTCTGACACAAAGGTCCCCAACTAGCTTGATTTAGAAAGCTGCTTAAGGAGGGGGAATAAAAACTAATTCTCAAAGATTGAGTTGCTAAGTTAGGGATTGCAGGAGAACTCACAGCTCCTAGGTTCAAGGATGGAGTCAATGTTCAGGCTCACAAAAAGTTCCAGGAAATGGTGCCAAATTTACAGCTGGAGGGGGGCACTGTACAAGTTGAGCAGGCGTACCTGTTTTCGGCCCTTGAAAGGGCAGGGAGCAGCTCCTGGGCTACAGCCATGGGTGGAGGAATGCCTACAGGACTTTGGCACAGTCTGTAAATAAAGGGATAAGAGATTAGCAGGAGGAAGGGGAAGGACTGTCTGAGTAGGCAAGGCAGAGGGGGAAGGGAGGGACAGGATTGTTAAGGTAGGATTCCTTGAGAAAAGAGAGAAAGGGGGGAATGGGATGAAGAGAAGAGGAGAAGGTTAGTTAACAATGCAGAAAAGAACAAGCATTTGTCAATGTTGTCTCGCTGGCATAGGCATTGGTAGTGCCAGAGTTAGAGACTCCTAATAGGAATAGCAGTGAAGTACTGAAGTGATGCCAACCCCACCCTGTAGAAACCGACAGGCATTGGGGTGTGCCTTTGGGTCATCAGCTATAACGCTCATGCCATTGTACCTCACCCTACCCTGTAGACACTGACAAGTGTCATGGTGTGCTTTGGTGTCTTTGGGTGTTATACCTGCATGTCAGGAGGCATGTTGTGGTCCAACTGCAAGAGAGCTTCGCTCTCATTGCAGCAGACCTTTTCTTTGTTCTGGTGGCCACATTAGGGATGTGTGAGGTCAGCTCCTGCTGCTGGCTGATTGGGGAATGAGAGACACACCTACTGATGCATGCCCTGCATTCACCCAACAGTGACTGCACCTCCAAATCTGATACTAGAGCAAGATGTTGGCTGCGCACGCACAAGCCAACATAAAAAGGCTGAAGTTCAAGGCAAGGTAGCAGATTTTTGAGTTAACAGGAGTAAGAAATGTGAAATCAGGGGCTCAAGCAGAAGATTTTAAGCATTACTGTTCCATTTCAATATGTGCAGACTTTGGTTAACTCACTAGTTGAGGATATTTTGTTCAGTAAGACCTTGCTAATTTGCTAGCTAAGGAGATGCAGTGCATAGAGCAACAAATGCAGACTTTGGGCTCCTTTGTTTTTTAATTAATTTTTAATTCATTGCCTGTTGATATTGTAGAAAGTACGACACTGTGGTCCTTTAAAACTAGACTAAAGTATTGGTTGATGGATAATGATATTTGCACATGTTCATGCTAATAATTGATTGTTAAATGTTTTCTGTATTTTCTATTGTTTTTAATTGTTTAATTATGTATGTTAAGTTTGTTTGTAACTTGTCGCTGGTGAAAACAGGCAATTTTGCTCATTCTGCTTACAAGTATAAAAAATAAAAATAAAATAAAAATGAAAAATGAAATAGTCTGTGGCACTTTAAAGCTGTCCATGAGGTCACTACACTCTACCAAGGCTATGAAAGTTTGGGTGATCAAATTAGCCTGTCAACCCACCACCACAGGGTATTTTAAACATTCAACTTTGGAGAGTGCACCCTCTACAGTGTCCTTACTGGTACCCAGGGCAATATCCAATATAAGCAGAGCATTTTCGGGGTCAATCTCCTGCCCAGTACACCACCCCACCAACTGCTGTACAGCCATTTCTACTGGGGTAGCCATTAATCTTTAACAATAATTCAAAATTTTTGGCCACTAGAAGGCACAAAATCCCAGCGGTGAGCCTCCAAGATGAAACCCCCAGGTGGCGCTAGCGCAAGGTCTACTACCCCTGCCAGCTTGGCTGGTAGCAAGTTAAGGGGCCTGGGTAATGAAATGGGTGCCTCCACCCAGAGATCAGGGTTGTTAGTGGTCAAGCTAACCTGGGCACAGCACTCCGGGACACTGTAACCCTCCCCTTCCCTTCTCTTCTAGTGGCCTGAACAACATACAATAATTACTTTCACAATGACCCTTATTCGCCAGGCAGTTACCCACACTGTTTGCACTTACCATCAGGGCTGGTTCCTCTAGTTTGACCCTGGGGACTCCCTGTAAAATAAGGTTAACCACAGCAAATAGCAACAGTACAATACTTTTGGCACAAACTGGAACCACAGTCAGGTTAAATGCAAACAAAGCTAAATCTGATTTATTCAGGGGACTTGAGCAAGGGAAGGGCATAATCAGGTTGATTTGCTTAAAAGCTGTATTAATCAGATAGTTATGCATACAGTTCAGAGTCCCTACACAGTCACACACTCTGGGTACCCAGGTAGGAAAACGGTGGGCTAGCCAGGAACATTACAGCTGGTTGGGGCTCTATGGTGAAAGAAAGCAACATGCACAACACATACTATTTGAAATCCAGAGCTGGGGGGCTCAGTTTGTGGAAGAAAAGGCAACAAGACAATCAGATGACAACACTTTTAGATTTAGCTGTTGTTGTAGGTAGCTACCCTGATGTTTTCTCACGATACCCAATACTGGACACAGGCAGGACTAAATTGAGACTGCAGGCTGTTGAGCTGGAGTGCCCGGAAAAGCAAGGCCCACACAAATTACCGAGGTGTCATTCCTGTTCAAGGTGTTGAGCAGGGGGCTGATCCCCAGGCCAGTCTCTCGTCGATGACTTTCTCTGCATAGCAGGTATTCTGGCTGGGCCAGTGTAGCAGGGCCCAGGCAAATGGAAAAGGATATAGATTCAGTCCATGGAGCTGGATACATACTCCAGCAAGCAAAACACAGTTCAGACACACAGTGGGGAACCAAATCACGAGCCACTATAAGCACACAGCACATTCACATGTAAGGAAATTCCACTGCACCAGGAAAAAGGCTCTCCGGTCGCAATTACAGAGTCTCTGCACAATCTGGGAGTTCAGAGGTAGCTGGAAGTCCTGACAGGCTGATTGCATTCAGCAAATCTTCGGTCTTCTTTAGGTCACAATTTAATGGCTTAATTTTCTCTCCAAATTCGTATTCAGTCTGAAAAAAAAAAGCACAAGGTCCCTCTCAGGAACAGCAGGCAGGCATGCAGACCAAACTCAGGCCAGAGCCTGGAAATGGCACCACAATCTGCACAGGGGTTGTATACAGACCTCCATGTCAGGGGGAGGGAATGGACAAGGATATGATAGAAGGCATTCCTAGGATGGCAGAGAAAGGGGAGATACTGTTGATGGGAGACCTGAATATGCCAGATGTTAACTGGAACACATTTGCTGCAGCCACATCCAAGAGCAGGACCATTCTCAATGCCCTACAGGTGGTATGCCTCAGACAGCTAGTTTTGGAACCCACTTGTGAGGGAGCAATCTTAGACCTTGTACTCTCAAATGGGGACAGTGAGAGGATCTCAGATCTAGAAGTGGTTAGCCATCTGGGAACAAGTGACCACCAAACAGTGTGGTTCAAGATAAACTCAGCTACACAGTCAAGCCATACCAAAGTGAGAGTACTGGACCTCCGGAGGGCTGACTTTGGCAAGATGGGAGAGTGCCTTATAAAAGCACTAGCAAATAGGTTAGAAGGAGGGTGGAGCAACAATGGGGAAACTTCAAAACTGCCATCACAGAGGCAACAAGCCTTTGTGTGAATCAAATAAACAAATCAAAATGAAAGAAAAAGCCACTATGGTTCTCAAAAGAGGTGGTGGGGAAGGTCAGGGAGAAAAAGATAGCATTCAGAAAGTATGAGGAAACACAGAAGGAGCAGGACAGAGCGCTGTACCAGTTAAGGCAGAAGGAAGCAGGGAGGGAAGTCAGAATAGCAAAGGCCCAAACTGAGGAAAAGATAGTCAACTCGGTTAAGAAGGGGGATAAAACCTTTTATAGGTACATCAGGGAGAGTAGAAAGACGAAGAGTGGGATAGTGAGGCTGAATAGAATGGACGGTGGGTGGGCAGAGAGGGACAGTGAAAAAGCAGGAATACTGAAAGAATATTTCTGCTCAGTATTCACAAAAGAGGAGGAAGGGGATGTGCCTAATCCAATTAACAGAAGCACTCTGGATGGGGGTCAATCACAGTCCTTTCACAGAAGAAAGGGTTCTAAAGAACTCCTAAAACTGAAGGTGGACAAAGCAATGGGGCCTGACAGAATTCACCCCAGAATTCTAAAATAATTAAGGGGAGAACTAGTGAAACCACTAACTACCCTTTTTAACAAATCATGAGAGAATGATGTGGTACCTGAGGACTGGAAGAAGGTGGGTGTGATTCCCCTTCACAATAGTGGGAGCAGGACAGAGGCAGGAAACTACAGACCTGTCAGTTTGACTTCTGTGGAAGGGAAAGTGATGGAATCACTTCTGAAGGAAATAATTGAGGAAATAGTTGAGTTGAGTATCTAGAGGCCAGTGGGGCACAGGACCCAAGGCAGCATGGGTTCACAGCAGGAAGGTCATGTCAGACGAATCTAATTGATTTCTTTGACTGGGTGACAAAAGTAGTAGACCAGGAAGGGGCTGTGAACATGGCCTACCTAGACTTTAGCAAGGCATTTGACACAGTCCCACACAAAAGATTAATAGTCAAATTAACCAGCCTGGGAGTGGGTCCCAGTGTGGTAGCCTGGGTGAAACATTGGCTGGACAACAGGACACAGAAGGTAATTGTAAATGGAGTCCACTCTGAAGAAAGAGGGGTTACTAGTGGGGTACCGCAGGGTTCAGTACTGGGTCCAGTCCTTTTTAATGTCTTTATAAGTGACATTGCAGAGGGACTGGAAGGAAAAGTATGCCTCTTTGCAGATAACACAAAGATCTGCAACAGGGTTGATACACAAGGAGGCGTGGAAAGGATGAAAAGGGACTTGGCAAGGTTGGAGGAATGGTCAGAAGTATGGCAGCTTGGATTCAATGCAAAGAAGTGCAAAATAATGCACCTGGGAAACAAAAACCCAGGGAAAGATTACACAATTGGGGGGGAGGTAGTAACAACAACAAAAATGGAAAGGGAACTGAGGATAATCATATCAGATAACCTTAAGGTTAGCAAGCAATGTGAGAAGGCAGTAGGGAGGGCTGGGATGATACTGGGATATATAGGGAGAGACATTACCAGCAGAAAACAGGAAGATGTCATCCCCCTGTACAGACAGTTAGTGAGACCCCATCTGGAGTACTGTATCCAGTTCTGGAGACCCTATCTCCATAAGGACATAGACAGGATAGAGGCAGTCCAGAGAAAGGCAACTAAAATGGTGCAGGGACTGCAAGACAAGCCATACGAGAAGAGATTAAAGGAGCTTAACATGTATACCCTTGAGGACAGGAGAGAGGGGGGGACATGACAGAAACTTTTAAGTGCCTCAGTGGAATCAAGAAAGTCCAAGAGGGTAGCATCTTTCAGAAAAAGAGATGTGCAAGAACAAGAGGACACAATTTGAAGATGGGGGGCGGTTCAGGGGCAATGTGAGGAAGTATTTTTTCAAAGAGAGGGTCGTGGGCGCATGAAACAGCCTTCCTGAGGAGGTTGTGGGGTCTAAAACTGTGGGAGAATTCAAGAACGCATGGGACAGACATAAGGCAATTTTGGTGGGGGGTAGAAAGAAATAGGTTGTTGGTTAACTAGGATCTGCAGCTTATCCAGTGGGTAGGGAAATGGGCAGACTAGGTGGGCCAAGCGGTCCTTATCTGCCGTCAAAGTCTATGTTTCTATGTTTCAGGCCTTTCCACAGTTCTTCCATGCAAATCCATTATGGATTGCTGCTCGAACTATCTTGAGTTGTTACTTCTTCACTTCCCAACTCAGATCTAACTGAGACTGCAAGCAGTGTGGGACTTTCCCCAAGATCCAAAAGGTTCGGTTGGCTGATCTGTCTGTCAGTCACAACAAGAGCTCCCCCTCCAGGTTATTTTAAGAGCCAAAAGCCCAAAACTACAATTCCTACAAGTTTTGGCCCCACCAAGACTCTGTAGGCAGGCTCCATTTTAGAGTCCCAAAATGTACTGATTGGCCCATTCTGCAATCCAGGACCAAGATGATGGAAACAAACAGAACTGTCCATGCTGCAAAGAAGGCAGGTTAGAACAAACTGCAATATTATTGCTACTCTAACACATGATCAGCAAACAAGTACATCTTCTAACAGAGCTCCCTCTCAGATTAATTATGACTGCAATCCAGGCAGCTCTTAAAGAGACAGTATACTGAAGCTATACAAGCACTCTCTGGTAATACATTTAAACTGCTAAAACGCAAAACACCAGCCTGGCAGTGAGCATTTAGGAAACTCAAGGAAGACTTTTCAGGAACCCCCATTTGTAGGGGGGGTTACACTCGTAATATAAGTTCTCCACTAGAGGTCTTCCGAACCACCTTGATAACCTACAAATCTGTCTCTGACCCAGCACTCATCCAAGTTCCCTTCCCCTAGTAGCTGATTCTCTGGCTAGCTGATCTGTTTTTTTCTCCTTATTTTCTGGGGTTAATTTATTTTTTGCCCTGTTTTCCCTGCTTTTCGCTCATCTCCTTCTCCCCAATTCCCTTGCTCCTCATCATTTATTTCCTCCTATTTGCACTATATCCTCTATCTTTCCTCTACTCTCGCTATTCCTGTCTTGCCTCCCTAATTACCCTTCCCACTCTTCCTCTCACCATGAATTCTGGGGCTATATTTCCTTCTGCCTTTATTTGGCATCATGTTTTTGCTGGTATTTTTCACAGGCCCGACTGATTATTCCTCATCTCGCCATGTATACTCACTTGATAACTTCTGCTACTCCAACTACTATCTGACCCCACCCCTAATCCATCACCTCTGTCGGGTCTTAATTATAAACACCTAGGGGTATTACTTAGTTATGTCTTGCGTAGGTGCTCTATCTCCTGTGGGTGTGCTTCTCAGGCAGTATTGACGGCATCTTTAGGGATCATTACCCTATCGCTTACCCTTGCTGGGGACATCGAGATGAATTCTGGTCCGACTATAGCTTATAATACCACTCAATCTCACCCCCCCCAACAGCCTGCCCCAGTCATCCAGTTTCACCTTTGCTCACCTTAACATTAGGAGCCTTACTGCCAACTTCTCAGAACTTGAGACATGGGTTTGCTCGAATAAACCTGACATTCTTGCCTTATCCGAAACATGGCTGAAGCCATCCATTGCTGATTCCCCCTGCTCCCTTCCGGGCTATAATATGCTTAGGGAAGATCACACTACCTCCAAAAGAGGTGGAGGCCTGACACTATACTTCAAGTCTCATCTCAATGTGACTATCTTACATAGTCCCCCTATGGCTAATTGTGAAGTGCTTCATTCCCTTCTATTGCTTGGGGGTGCTAAAAGAATAAATACCTTCTGTGTTTATATACCTCCCAGAGCTACTAGCCCAGGTCTGGAGGAATTTATCGAACTATTGCCATCAGTGACAGGTATAAATGAAGTAATCTGCCTGGGAGATTTCAATCAGGACTGGGCCGGGCCTAGTTCCTCCCTCATATCCTCCATTACTAGCAAGGTGAACGTCACCCAACTTATCCAGGTCCCCACAAGGATCTCCCATCATGGTTCCTGCTCCACCCTCTTAGACTGGATCCTCACTAATAGGAAGGAGAATTTCCCCTCTGCTGGAATTCTACCTGACTCCATAAGTGACCACTGTCCAGTGTACTGCGTTTGGGACATCACCTCCCCCTCATTCCCCTATGAAGTCTTATCTTTATCCAACCTCTCTAGGCTTAACCACGATGCATTCCTACAGGACTTAAAAATGGTTGACTGGTCTCCCCTCTACATAACCAATGAAATCAACATACCAGTTGAATATTTCAATGTTGCCCTACACTCTCTTCAACATCAATATATCCTGGTCACCATGCGCAGGGTAAAAGGCAAAGTCACCAAATAGCTTAAGTGTCCCATTCTCCAGCAGCTAAAATGTAAGGATTAACTCTGGGCAACATGGAAGTCCTCCTCCCTTCAAGCTGACTTCGAGGCCGAAAGATCCCTTTGCAACACATGTAAAAAGGAGATTCACTCGGCAAAGAGCATATACTACCTTAACCTGCTCAGTTCCTCTGCCTCTAACCCTAAACTTTACTGGTCACCACTTAAGGAAATCCTCGAGAACAACAAGCCAATGTCTCCAAATGAAATGCTAATCAACAATACCCACTGCAATAACCCTCTCACCATAGAGAATGACTTTAACTCCCTCTTTTCCTTGCTTCCCACTTCCTCTCCCTCATCATCCAACATTTCCCTAGAGTCCTCAACCCCACAGGCCACTGCTTCCCCTGCTCTTGTGCTGACTCCGGTCATGCGTCATGAGGTCCTTACGCTACTAAAGTCTTTGCCGGCTAATGGCAGTGCTGGACCTGACGGTATTCATCCTAGGATCCTTAGGCAGTTTGCTTCATGTCTGGTGGCACCTGTAACCTGGCTTTTCAACCACTCAATCTGATCTGCCTTCGTCCCCTTGGTCTGGAAAGTTGCCAGAACCATTCCTGTGTTTAAGAAAGGAGACATCAAAATCTTATTGAACTACCGCCCCATATCACTCCTGCCCACACTCAGTAAATTGCTTGAAAAACTGATTCATTGACAAGTCTCTGCACACCTCCACAATTCCAACCTCCAAACTCCAGTACAACATGGCTTCAGGGCTGGGCACTGTGGTAGCGCTGTGCCCCCCTCCCTCCGGTTTGGGTTTGAGTAAAGAGGCTCTGTACTGTCTTTTTTATATCCTCCTTTAAGACTGTTGCAACAGCACCTTTCTTTCTTTTTCTTTACTATCATGTAGGCTGGCCACCTACAAATCTTCCTTCTTGTTTTCCTTCCTGTCTCTTTCCCACTCTCCCATTGCCTCGGGAGAGCACTGCCTACCACCACCTGGTTTGCCTGCTTGACTGGCTGTTGTGCCAGTAAAATAAATTTGTCAAAAATCCCTGTTTTAGAGCGCTAGAAGCAGAGCTGCTCTGTTAAGCCATTCTTGCATTCCTGCATGAACATGCGCAGGATCACAGCGCTATGTACCTGCTAAACTGAATAGCGCAGCTTTTCTGGCTAGAAATAGCACCCAGGTATCTTTCCCCTTTATGGCCATTCTAGTACCTGTGTTGCCTACTGATGTAGGCTGTCAGGAAGTCTAAAAATAAAAGCAATTTCCAAAACTAACGAAATGCTCTAAAATGTAGTTGCTAGATGCTAAATATTTTCATCTGTGATTTGCATATTTTTGTTGTACCTTTCAGGTTGTTTTGAGATGGTGTTTGTCCTGGGAGTGTTTAGTTGGTGCCAAAAACACTCACAGATTCTCAGAGCCATCTTGTAAACAACCTAAACTGGTAAATATTTTCACAGAGGGTTTCTCTTGTGAATTAATGCTGTTTTCTTGAGAAATTCCCTCCGTGACCAGCCAGCTTGCCTTATTTATTTCTTTTTGAAGGTTTCTCTTTTCCTCCTTTTTTATAAATAACAAAAAACCCTACCTTATAACAAAAGCCTTGTACTGAGGTAACAGCCTGTATTGCAGTACAAGCAAAGCCAAGCCAAATAAACGTGCTGTGTTTTTTCTTTCTGTGACTACCTTTTGCTCCAGGAAGTAAGCCAAGAAAACACTTCTGTTTGGTAACTCACCTAACTGTGCAGTGCAGGCCTTCTCTTAGAGCCCAACGCCCCTTTGCTCTCCTGTTTTTATCCAAGAGCTTCTGTCACTCACAGCAGGTAGGTGGGGCTTCAGGAGAAAACATTTTAAAAATCATTTGTCAGCTTTCCTTTTGTGTATATAATGCCTCTGAGATATATATATATATATATATATATATATATATATATATATATATCTATATACTTGATGATGCCACTTTCTATGATGTGCTTGATAAATATTTTTTGTTTAGTTTAGCAACTTTTGTTAGATTAGGAGATGGAGCCTCTTACATCATGTGATTCTATTGTATAAAAGGGATCACTTTCTCAGCCAGTGGAGATCAGTTCAATCAACCTTGGAACAGGTTGAGGTAACACAGAGGGTGGACTAATGCCAGGTCCAGACTGTGTAATGTTTGTTTGAATTTTGTTTTCTTTTCTCTGAAAGTTATTTTTTTTTTAATAAATTCACACTATTGTGTGACTTCTGCACCTACTCCTTGTGTCAGTGCTTTATTCATACAACCCACTACTACAGGCACAGCACAACTACTGCTCTCACCCTGTTTACCAACGATGTCAAATGCAACATGGACAAGGGTTTACTTACTAGAGTGGTGTTCATAGACCTCTCTAAAGCATTTGACATGGTGCATCACCCCTTCTTCTGGTTAAGCTGCTTTCACTCGGTGCCTCTGACACTACCCTATCCTGGTTTGGTAGCTACCTAGAAAATCAATCTCAGACTGTCTCTTTCTGTAAGGTTCTCTCCTTCCCTGCTCCTATCTCCTGTGGCGTTCCACAGGGATCGATTCTTGGTCCTCTTCTCTTTTCCTTAACGATATCCCCACTCTGCCTACACACTGCAGTATTAGCATGTATGCAGATGACTTGGTGCTTTACTCTGCCTCCAAGTCTATTGTTGACATCAATCTTCATCTCTCATCTGCCTTTCAGACCCTACAAGCCTGGTATTCCTCCAACTTCCAAATCCTGAATTTATCCAAGACCCAGGCCATGCTCTTTGGGTCCTCTAGAAAGGTACCTGCTGAGTTCCTCAAGCTCCTGGTCCACTGCTGCAATGGGACTGCTGTTGATAACACCTTATCCTTCAAATATCTTGGGGTTACTCTGGACCCGGTACTTGATTCTGCTGCTCACATCAATGAGGTATGCCGATCAGTCAACGCCAAGATTGGAGCAGCCTACAGAGTGCATCACTCTCTCATTCCAGCTGCTAGGATCTCAGTAGCGAGAGGTGTTCTACTCCCAAAACTGCTATATGCCCTCCCTGTACTCTCTCATGCCAATGCTGGGGTTCTTCGCCAGTGGGACATAGCTTATAACAATATCTGTACGTAACCCCAAGGGGACACTATCCCAAGGGCTACTACATCTGCCTGTTCAGCTGATAACAGGTTGAGGGGCCTGGATCCAATGGCGGGCGCCTCCACCCAGTGGTCGGGGTTAAAACAGTCTAGAATGACTTGGTCACAGCCCTCTGGGTCACTACAACCCCTCTTTCTTCCCACTAGTGGCCCACACACGTTACCAACAATACCTTTACAATATGCACTTACCCCCAGGATTTGGTCAATTAGCTTGGCTCTGGGGACCCCCTGTAAAGTAAGACACTGTAATGCAATAGCCACTGTACAGTATTTTGGCACAAACATGCAGTTTAGGCAGTATACTTTGTAAACAACCAAATCTGATTTATTTAGGGGGAAAATAACAAGAGCAGGGGGGGAAATCTAGGTGATTAGCTTAAACTCTAATATTTCAGAGCACTGTGCACAGGCTAAGTTCCCTATGAGTCACTGTCACTGGGTACCCAGGCAAGAAGGGGCTAGCCAAGTTCGGTGCAGCTGGTTGGGGCCCTGAAGATGAAAACAACTGTACAATTCCCAACTTTGTAATCCAGAGCCAGCAGGCTCAGTTTATGTAGCCAGAGAGGAAAACAGACAAACATTTGAACTCAATAGGTCAAACAACAGGGAGCTATCCTGATTTTTACTCATGACCCTTGCAGCAGTATCCCTCGCACACCACTGCAGGACTTGGCCTATTCAGACACTGCTCCACACATTTATATGTAACACAGAGGGGTACCATATCAGGCAGCTGCTACAAACTCCTGATTGCTTTCTCTGACTGAACCAGGTGAATAACGCAGCTTCACTTGTCCTGACAGACCAAGCACAATTCAGCAGATTCTCCAGTCCTCTACAGGGTGAGCCTGGTAGGTAGCTGCAACAGGTACAGTCTCCTCTGCCTGCAACACACAGCGGATTCAGTCCGACTACTTCGGTGATCGAGCCACCCAACTGTAGGCCTTCCACATGTGCTTCCAGTGTGAAAACTCACAGCGCAGGAGCCCGTAGCTCCATCCTCACTCGCAGCCACAACGATTCTGCCTTCTCGGCCATTGGGCAGAGATTCCAACCCGGGCGCCACCCAACCCCATTGGAGGGCTTCAAGTGCCAGTCCTCTCGGTCTCCTCCTATTGGTGCAAAAAAAATGCCACACTCCTGGACTTCACTTCCCAGAGTCACTGGCCATACTTTCCATTGGCAGCTGGCTCTCCACAGAGTCCCAGTCCTGGTTGGCTACCCAATACACCATTTTAAGCACCCTCCCTTCTGACTGGATCCAAGAGGCAGTTCTGATCCAAAATGGAGGGGCAGAATACACAAAGTCCCAGCTGCAAGGGAAACAGATTAAACAAACAGCAATTTTACTGCCACGCTACATTTGTTCCAGAAAACAGTTACATCCCTTCAATAATGCTCCCTCTGCTTTCTTAGCGACTGCAGAAATGAAGCGATTTAAACAGCAGCTCAGGTGGGATTCAAGCATTAAACCCACAGCCCCCCTTATACAAGCTAATGAAACCTGCGAGCAGGCAGTTCTTAAAGAGACAGTACCAGAGGCTCTAAAAGCACTCACAGTGCCCACATTTAAGCAGCATTATGCCGAACACCAGTCAGGCCGGGAGCACTTAGGCAAGTTCCAGGAAGGCTTTTAGGAACCCCCATTTGTAGGGGGGTTACACCCTTCCTGGCATGGAAAGAACTTGGCGTCCGCGTCAAGTAGTTACCCGTAAATCACTTTAAGACAAAACAGTTTAAACTTGCATTTCCTTCAAACAAAGACAGCACATTAATTCTTGGTTATATATGCTTATACTGCATTACACAGTTTGCTATTGGTCGTACAACATTACACATACAGACAATCTTTTCCCTTTTTAAGTCAGGTCATTACTTCCTGCTCATGAAACCTGGATAGAGAGGGCCTTTCCCTATCAACTACTTGGAGGCTAAATGGGGGCAGGGGCACCATACTCAGAGAGCAATACCAGCAGTCTGAAATTATTCCCCAGGCTTAGTTTGGGCAATGAGCTCGGGGACACATACACCCCTTTATGGACCACATTCATAGGCAGATTCACAGGCTGGCCCAAGGGCTCATAGCTCAATCTCACTACAGGCCGTACTTCTCGGCCAGTCCATCTAGGAGTCTCGGGAGAATTTCTGAAGGCTCAGACTCCATTCCAGCCCTACTTGGGAAGGCCAGGGAAACCTCTATAGGAGCAGGGGACCCAGAGTCCAGTGTACCTTCAGGGACAGAGCCCTCTATTTCTGAACTCACACCACCTGGCTCAGCTGGGGACATTTCAGGTACTGGCAGTGAACTATCAGGGCACTCAAAATATTCTTCTTGCTCTGGTATATCCCTAGTTGCCTCCCCATGTCACTTCCTTCGTCAGAGAAATCAGACAGTTCTGCAGGTCCCGGTGAGCTCATATCTTCAGATTTAATACCACTCACTTCTCCCTCCGAGAGCATTGGCTCCAGAGACAAAGCTGGGGGCTCAGACAGTCCAGGAAGCCCAGCTTCATCCCCAGGGTTGATTAGAGGATTGCTCCTAAACAACTGACTTAGTTCATAAGGGGGTAATATTCCGGATTACACTCACTGTCCTCAGACACAGACTGGCAATCAGCTTCAACGGAGGGGGGTGGAGAAGGCCTCTTTAGTTTGATTTCTGGGGAATCAACCAGTCTTAGTTTTTTCTTGGCAGTGGCTCTAGTCACAGGCCCGGGGGGGCGCCACTTGGTGGTTCAGTCTCTATCAGGATCTGTCCAATTGGCAGCAGATGATTTCTGTGTATAGTTTTCACATATTTTGTGTTGTTCTCAGGCCGCACTTTGTACACAGGTAAATCTTCCAACTTTCCTACAACAATATGAGGGAGGTGATGTCATCTCTCAACAATCTTTTGCTTGCCATGCAGTCCCAGGTTCCTCAATAGCACTATATCCCCTTCTCTAAGCTCCATTGCTTTCACTTTTTTGTCATACCTTTCTGTATTGGCTAAATTTCATTTTGCAGCCATGGTCTGGGCTAGTTGGTAGGCATGGTTTAGTTGGGCCCTCAGCTTCTGCACATACTGTAGATGATTAGCTGCTTGAACCCCATCAGGAGAAACACCAAAACACACATCTACTGGCAGCCTAGCCTCTCTCCCAAACATCAGTCGATACAGGGAAAATCCAGTGGCATCACTTTTGGAGCAGTTATAAGCATGTACTAGAGTGCTAATCTGCTGGCTCCATCTTAGCTTATCTTTAGTTTGCAGGGTGCCCAACATGTCAAGCAACGTGCGGTTAAACCTGTCAGGCTGAGGATCTCCCTGGGCATGATAAGGAGTAGCTCTTGAGTTTCACACCCCCCACAAGGATAGCATTTCTTTAATCAAGCGACTCTCAAAATCTCTCCCCAATCAGAATGGATTCTTTGAGGTGCCCCATAGTGGACAAAAAAATTCTCAACAAGTAATTTAGCCACCGTGGTTGCTTTCTGGTCCTTAGTGGAGAAAACTTGTGCATACCGGGTAAAATGATCAGTAACTACCAATGTGGTGCTGATGTTTCTCTGATCTGGTTCTAGACTCAGGAAATCAATGCAGACCAACTCCATGGGGGCACTAGTAGTGATGTTAACCAGGGGGGCAGCCCTCTGAGGCGAGATCTTTCATTGTAAACATAGGCTACAAGTCCTGATATGCTGTTCCACATCAGCACTCATTTTGGGCCAATAAAACCAGGACCTCACCAAGTCAAAGGTTCTCTCTATGCCGAGGTGTCCCATGTAATTGTGTAGGAACCTCAACACCAGTTCTCTAAAAGCAGTGGGCAGCAACAGTTGTTGTTTGTCTACTCGCCCTTCTTTATCTACTGTCTCTCTGTATAATAGTCTATTAATCAGTTTCAACTTGGGACCTTCTTTGTATAACAGGGCAGTTCTCAAGTCAGTGGAACACAATTTTGACACATCTCTCCCCACATGCCGAGCCCTCAGAGCAGTTTTTATCATGGGGTCTCAGGATTGAGCCAGCCAGAGACTATCATCATTGAACTGGGGCAACGCACTAGTGTCTAATGTAGAGAAATGACAGTAGGCAGCAGGTATACAGTTCTCAGAGGGCCCCAAACAATCCACCATGCAATCCACAGCATCAGGAGATACCTGTTCCTCCTTGTCAAATTTTTGGCAAAGTGCTTTAATGTCAGGTTCTGACAACCTGACCCAGTTGTCTCGGGACACAGGCCTCCGAGAGACAGCATCAGCATCTATGTGGGTCATGCCTGCTCTATATTCAACAGCATAGTCATAGGTAGATAACGCAGAAAGCCACCTATGGCTAGTGGCATCCAACTTAGCTGAGGTCTGTACATAGGTTAGAGGATTGTTATCAGTCTTCACCAATATCTTAGCACCGTACAAGCAGTCATGAAATTGATCAACAATGGTCCACTTCAAGGCCAGGAACTCTAGCTTGTGCACTGGATAGTTCTTTTCTGAAGGAGTGAGGCTCCTGCTGGCAAATGTTACTGGTCTTAGACCATTTGGGTGCTCTTGATATAACACAGCCCCCAATCCTTGTAGACTGGCATCAGTATGATGAATGTATGGCCTGGCAGGGTCTGCATAGGCCAGCACTGGGGCATGGGTAAGTTGATATGTAATATCATGGAAAGCTACCTCATAATCAGCAGTCCAGCGGGTTCCAAACACATCATTTGGATGAAAATATTTTTTCTCAGTCTCAGCGAGCACAGCTTTCTTATACTTTTTGTGGGTTGGAGGATACCCTTGAGTAAGGTTGAGTAGAGGGCGGCTCACTCGAGAATAATCTTTGATAAACCTTCTATAATAACCACAAAACCCCAGGAACCTTTGCAGCTCTTTCAAATTCTTTGGCTGAGGCCAGGTAGTCAAAGCTTCAGCTTTTTTTTTATTAAGTATACTTTATTAAGATTTTAACCATACATCAGATGATATACAGACCAGATAATTGAACAGAGTTAAGATTTAACACTCACATAAAACTAAAAAAAAAAAAAAAAAGGAGAAATCCCCCCCATACCCATACTGCGCTCGTCAAAACTGATACTTACTAATATGATATGAACTACCAAACATGATAAAGCTTGTAAGAGTAGCCATACTTAGCTAAGTCTGTACATAAATTTAAAAACTCACTAACATTAGCATGGATAAGAGTGGCTCCCAGACCCTTACGAATCTGTGATGTGTGTGTCGCAGATTCGATACGTGTCTCTCCACTTGAAGTGCCAGTAAGATTTCTCGGTACCATTCAATGATGGCAGGAGGGGACCTCTCCTTCCAATGTCTTAATATGACCAGTTTTGCTGTAGTTGAGATCAGTGATATATGTGCTTTGCATGTCTGGGGAGTCCCCGGGGGAAAAATTGCCAGCACACAACTCTCCGGAGTAAACAGGGCATCTAATCCCAAAATTGGATCCAGGGCCTACCGTATAGCCTCCCAAATTTCTGTATATATGGACATTGCCATAACATATGGTGTAACGACCCTGGGGCCTGGCAGCCTCGAGGACATGGGGGGAGGATGCCAGGCCTGCCCTAACAGCCTTTGCCGGGTGTAGTAAATATTATGTAAAATATTAAATTGGATCAATCTAAGCTTATCCTGCTTAATGTTTTTATAAATCCCCTTCCATACTTTCTCCCAATAAGCGGGATCTTCAGGAAGGGACAGCACATTAACCCAGTAATAGCATACTCCTCTGGGGAGAGAAGTATTTATATCCTGGAAGTACTTATAAATTCTAGAGACTGAGTGGGGTTGCCCTGCTCCTTGAAGAGCCTTTAAGAGGCCATTGGGCAAATGTGGCACCATTCTTGCTTTCCTATAAATGCCCGAATTGCCATTTTGATTTGTAAATATTTAAAAAAGTCTTGAGATCTTAACTGAAAGCCGCACTGTAGTTTATTAAATGGAGCCAGATCTGTACCCTGGAGAAGATCCTCCAATTTACAGTATCTAAGTTGAGGAAGAAAAGAGGGCAAGATAGGCTCCTCCCAACTTCAAGGTGCCAATTATTAAAAAGTGGTTGGGCCCTAGATGTGTGCCATTTTTCTGAAAACTGTATTTGCATTTGCTGGAAAGCTTTAAGTGACCAGGCCATAGGAAATACTTTGAATTGGCTGGGGAGACAAGAGGGCTTCATGAATGCCAGAGCATAGATAGTACTTGCCGCACTCTGGACTAAGCTGCGCTCAATATCAAGCCATATTGGCGCATAGGACAGTTCTGCCCACGGGGTTTAATTGTTTATCCAATAGGCAATCCTACTTAAATGTTGGCCACCATAGTACAAAAACAGGGATGGTAGTGCAAGGCCACCTTTAAATCTTGGTGCTGTTAATTTAAGGTAGGCTCTTCTCACAGCCTTGCCCTGCCATAAAAACCCATTACATTTTTTCTGGATGCGCAGGAACCAGGACTTAGGGAGAACAACACCCAACATATTCAAGGGTATAATAGTCTTGGTAATACGTTCATTTTCAGAATATTAACTCTGCCCCAGAGTGATAATGGAAGGGCATTCCATCTCTCCAAATCAGACTGCACTACTCGTATAAGATTTATTAGGTTAAGATTGACCATTAAAGGAAAGCTCCTAGAAATTTTAATCCCACGGTAAGATAGTACCCTAGGTTCCCATGAGAGGTCCACGGTGGAGCATATACTTTTGTCACAGAGATAGTTTAGTGGAAAAACTTTTGTTTTAGCAAGGTTTAGCTTATACTCTGACACTACAGAAAATTGATTTATTTCCTCCAATAATGCTGGGATTGAATCCTTAGGATTCTCAACGTGTATTAGCAGGTCATCAGCATATGCTGAGACTAGATACCTCTCTCCTTGAATCTGGACTCCTCTCAATAATGGGGACGAGACTAATCTTCATATTAAAGGCTCAAGGTAACAGTTAAAAAGAAGCGGGGAGAGCGGGCAGCCCTGACGGGTGCCTCTCTCCAAGGTGAATGGATCTGAGAGGTATCCATTACACAGCACTCTAGCTCTAGGAGAGAAGTAGAGTATTCTAACCCATTGTATAAAACTGTCAGGTACCCCGAATTCTCAGAGGGATGTGAACAAGAAACACCAAGTTACCCGATCAAAAGCTTTTTCTGCGTCGAGGGATACCAAGGCTGCTGGGGCCTTAGCACCCCTCGACACAGCTACTAAGTACATTATCTTTCTCATAAGATCCGCTGAAGAGTGCCCTTGCATAAAACTAACTTGCTCCCGTCCAATAATCCCTCCAAGTACTGGAGCCAAATGGTTCGCCAGGATTTTGGCCAGAATTTTAACATCTGAATTAATCAGTGAAATAGGTCGGTAACTTCCAGGACATAATAAATCCCTATCCGGCTTTGGGATCAAGGTAATCCATGTCATTAGGAAACATGGATCTTTTATTCCTTCTTGGAACCAAAAATTAAAAACATCCTTTAAGAGGGAGGCGAGCTGAGGGAGGCAACTCTTATAAAAGTTATTGAGCAACCCATCTGGCCCCGGAGCTTTATCCAAGGGTAGCTGGCTAATAGCCGACTCTACCTCAGTTAATGTGACCGGTGCCCCTTGATTCTCTGCCTCTTGAGGAGAAAGCTTAGGAAGATCGGATGTGGCCAAATAGTCTGAGATTTCTTGCTTTTTTTTCGCTACCCTCGAGTCCACTACGGAATATAGGGACTCATAATACCTACCGAGAACTCCAACAATATCTTTAGGGTGAGAGACCAGATCTCCATTAATGGGTGATCTCAACAAGGGAATAAAGTTAGACATTTCGGCCTGTCTCAGTCTTAAAGCAAGGAGCTTCCCTGCTTTCTCCCCTGCCTCTAGGTATTTCAACTTAGTGCGGTGAATGGCCATTTCAGCCTTTTGTGCCATTAAATCATAATAATTAGACCGCAGCTGCTGAAGCTTTGCCCATTCCTGCATTGAGGATTTATGATTTAATTGGCCCTCTAATTGCTGAATTTCTTTTATTAACGAATCTAGGGCAAGCCTGTCAACTCAAGCTCATGTGGCCGAAATACGTATAATCTCTCCTGTGTCAGCATAATTTCAGAGCCGCCCACACTGTGCTATTCTTCAACTGTCCCCAAATTCCATTTAATGAAGTTGGCTATAAAATTTGTATATGTTTCAATGTCTTAGGACATTTTAATAATCGGGTATTGAGGCACCATCTATTTCCCTCTCTATCTTTTGGGTGTAACATATAGGTTACCTGCACGGGGGAGTGGTCCGAAAGTACCCTTGGAAGGATAGATGCATCCATCACTCCCGGGAGTGCAAATGAACTCACTAGCCAGAAGTCAATCCGGGAGGAGGTGGCATGCAGAGGGGAATACTAGGTATATTGCCTCTCTGACGGATTAAGGATCCTCCATATATCAACCACCCCCACTCCGGAAAGGATGTCACCCAGAGATCTCTGCGCCTGTGATAACCCCACTCTCCTACTACCTGTACGATCTTTCACTGAGTTAGGGACTAAATTCCAGTCCCCACAATAAACGTTGTGGGGGGGGGGGTCGAGACTAGAAGTGGTGGTAACCGAATGAAAAATGAAGGAGAATCCATATTAGGACCATATATTGAAGCCAGCATTATTGGAGATGTGCCCAAATGACCTTGTACTATAACATATCGCCCCTCCGGGTCCCACCATTCCCTACACATAACAAAAGGCACTGTTTTAGCAATTAATATAATGGTACCATTGCGTCTGGTGGAATTGTCAGCTCCAAAAACTTGCCCTACCCAACTTTTTTTGAATAGTGAAATATTATCTCTTAAAAGATGTGTTTCCTGTAAGCAAGCAATTCCTGCATGAAGTAAGGATAGGTGCTTTAGAATCATAATCTGCTTGTTTTTATTTTGAGCCCCCTTAATATTCCAGCTAATAAAGATATAGGAGCCACTCATATCTTAACAAAAATACACTGTGAGATAAGAAGAGACCATTGGAACCACTGCTCCTCTGTTTATACTGCTCTCTACTGTACCTGGTCGACCTGAGTTCCCACAAATAGCGAAGATTTATCCCAACCCCCAAACCCATCCACAGAACCAATTTTAATTTGAGACCACGTGACAAAACCCCTACGCAAAAAAAACCACTCCTCCAATAAATCCCCCCCTCCTCCCCAATCCTATCCCAGAACACACAGTTTCTCATTTTAAACTATAATTCAACTATTTACAAATCTTATCTAACCCGGTTCTAATAACCGACCTCCTATAAAATATAAAGGCACATGAAACCTCCTTCTAACTGCCACTTGGGGGCCCACCCTCGCTCCTCCCCGACAGAAGGAGAGGACTCTTCTTACCCCTAATTTAAGCCACGTTACAATAAATCAGTAATGGCTATTAGGAAGTCTGAAACTAGCTTCTTCGCAAGAAAGAAAAAGGAATTATACCAGTCCCTAGTGTAGTGCAAGAGACATACAGTAAAGTCAGGTATGATATATTGCCCCCTCATGGCTGCCACTGAGCCATAATTAGAACACATAGTTATATTTCAAGAGAGTGCTCATTTTGTCTCCGCATGCATTTAAGACCCCAGCGAAACTAAGCTATAGCAAAGAAAAATGTTCCCCTTTTCCCTCAGAAAACTGCTTCTTATTCGACAGGCTAACTAAAAGAGAAAAGAAGTCCACAGTGAAACACAGTCTGTGTGCTTTTTCCAGTTTTCTATAACCCAAATTCTTGAGCATATGAGCTAAACTTGCCATCCCACAACAGGAGAATAGACTGTGCATGTGCCAGACCGCAAATGTCCTTCAAAGTATTAGCTTGAGGACTTAGTTTCCAAAAGAGCATATTCAAAAAAAAAAAAAAAGTAAAGTCACATTTTGTTCTGGAATAAATGTTGATACAAGCACACTGGAGATTATGCTGCACAGTCACAACGTCGTAAACAGGTGTTTCACTTCCATCCACCACTGAGCACTATCTCATTTAAAGAGATCAGGGAAAAGATTGCTTAGTTTCCCCGAGGCTTTAATTGGGGTTTCAAAACTGAGCCATTTCTCATTATGCCTCACATGTAGGGTTGCGGGGCAGCGCATTTGGAATGCTTTACCAGCTACAATAAGTTTAGACACCACCGGGTGAAATTCTTGCCTTTTCAGACAAACAGACTGGGGTAGGTCCTGTGATATTCTTAGTTTGCTGCCTTCCCACTGTATTGTCTCAACTTCCTTGACCTTAGCCAAGATATGCTGCTTATCCAGGTAATTAAGGAGCTTGAACACTAGAGGTCGAGGGGGGAGCCTGGCTGGCCGGGGCGCAAGGACCAATGTGCTCTTTCCACTACATAGCTGGTGCCATTAGGGGAGGGGCCGGCTACTTGCTCACAAAGCTTTTGCACAAAAGCAATAGGGTTACTACCTTCTTCCCTCTCAGGTAACCCAAATATTATTAAGTTGTTGCGCTCGACTGCGCCCCTGTAGGTCCTCGAGTTTATCCTCCATCTTCCGCATCTTTTGCCTCAGCGTTGCGTTCTCCAGTTTAACTTTGTCTCTCCATTTGTCCAGAGATGTGATACGGCTTCAACATCACCCATCCAGCAAAGTTAAGTGCATCCAAATTACTTTTAATAGATTGAACATCCTCTGGAGATAAGCGCAATGGTATTTTAGGGGCTGCATCACTTCCAAGAAGCGCTCCTCCGTGTGCCCTAGCATGGGCTAGGGGACTTGTTTGTCATCGTGGTTTGCGATTTGGGCCTCTTGGGGGCCTTCTCCTTCTCTGGAGTTAGCGGAGGTGTGTGGCACGGTGGTGTTTTCTGCATTCCAGCCTCCATTTGCCTTCTAAAAATCGTTGCCCAAGCACACTAGTAATAGTAAGGATAGAAACCGACTCTTGCGATCACTGAAAAAAGCCGCTATCGATTAAAAATAATTAGTTTTGCCGGGGAGCGAGGGTAGGCAGAAGCTCTCACTCAGGCAGCCATCACGTGACCCAAAAGCTTCGACTTTACTGGGGTTCAGTCTCTATGCCTTCAGTGGATACTATGTGCCCCACATATTTCACAGAGGTTTGAAAGAATTGACACTTATCTATAGACAATTTGAGACCAAAATCTTCCAGTCGATACAGGACTTTGAACAACCTGCTTTCATGTTCCTCCAAGGAGCTGCCAAACACTATGACATCATCCAGATAGACCAGACACTCAAATAAGTTCATATCCCCCACAGCACGCTCCATCAAGCACTGGAAAGTAGCAGAAGTGCCTGAAATCCCCTGAGGCATCCTCATAAATTCGTAAAAACCTAGGGAGCAAATGAAAACAGTCTTTTTGCGATCATCCGGAGCCATCGGGATCTGGCAGTACCCACTGCGAAGGTCTAACACTGAGAACTATTTGCTACCATTTAGGCAATCCAAGGCATCCTGGATGCGTGGCATGGTATACTGGCCTGGTATAGTTCGCCTGTTTAAAGTACGGTAATCCACACACATCCAGACAGCTCCATTCTTCTTCCTCACTGCTACAATAGGTGAAGTATAGGGGCTTCTGGATTCTTGTATCACCCCAGCTGCGAGCATCTCCTGCAGATGTCATCTCACATCATCTATATCAGCAGGGGCCAGGCGCCGAGATCGCTCATGGAAGGGTCACTCATCCTGTAGCCGAATGTGGTGTTCAGCTCCTTGCACACATCCTACATCCCACTCCTTCAAGGAAAACACCTGCTCCCTCTGAGAGAGCCTTTCACTAATCCTTTTCTTCCATTCTGCTGGCAGTGGGGAGTCACTGAAATCAAACAGATCAGGGGTCACTCGGTCACTCTTCCCGGAAGTCTTGTTGCTGGGCAGAACAGCAGAATCCGCACTGTGCACCCTGGCCAGAGTGCAACCTCGCTTCACTTGAATCTCTCGATCAGATACATTGTGCACTTAAACCATTACTCTTCTGGCAAAAGCATGGGCTCAAGCAGGCAAAATACTGGGTTTAACCAGCAACCCCTCTGGCAATTTTCCATCGCCTGGTGCATCCAGCATCAATATTTTATTCTTAACATCCTTTTTAATCTGGACCTCTCCTTGTAGAACACACTGGGCATTTGGGGCTAGCGGCAAAGACTCTGGATCCTCCTTCCAGACAATACTCACTGGGCCTTCAGGTTCTGACTGGCTGGCCTTTCTCTGGGTCTCATAGGCCTTCTGAATCGAGGCTGGAATTCTGAGAACTCGGCCAGTCCTGGACCTCTGTTTTTCAGAGCACAGCTGCACTAAACGACCAAACATATGAGCATTGGTTACAATTAATAAGGGCACCCCATCATACAGTCCAGTGGGGGGACACACTAATGCCAAGGTCTCCATTTGCTCGGCCACCCCAGCCACAGATGTAGGAAAAGATAACCAGATCTGGATATACCCAGAGTAAGGGTAGGCCTTACCGCTCAGTCCCCAAACATGTAGTCCATCTAAAGGCTGAAGGGGCACCTCAGGCAAATGCTTCTGATACCAGTCCTGAAACATAATGGTCACTTGTGAACCACTGTCTAACACAGCCCAGGTGGGTACTCCATTTACTCTCACTGTGGTTTCCATTGAGGGAACCACCACATCAGACCATTCAGGGGGCATGGTTTTGGAGGTTACTTGGGCATTGGCCCGGGTGACAAAACTCATCTGAGGAGGCCCTGCTTGGGGTCTGGTATAGGCCTTGCGATGCCAGGCTACTAGCCTGCTGTTGACCCTCCTCAAGTTCTCAGGTAACTGGCATTCAGTCTGACAGTGTCCATCCTCCCCACAGTGGTAGCAGAACTTAGTATCTCGGAGGTCTTTGTTGGGAGGGCGATATCTCACCTACCGGGAGGCGTGAGAGGTTCTGGAAGGCTCCTCTTGACTAGGTCATTTGTTTCTAGCTAGCTCAGGTTCCCCAAATTTGGAAGCATAGGCAGCAGTTAGTTTCAATTCTCTCACCATTTCCCATAAATCTCTAATCTCAGCCTTCAAATCACTCTCCACCCAGGGATCAGAGGAAATAGCATGCACCCCCACTCTACCCTGGGCCTCTGGGGGCACAGGAAATGCATCAGGCCCCTTGTTCAATCCCCTCGACGGGTGGGTCTCATCGGGTTCACTGGGCTCAGGGGTCCGGCATAGATTCATGACCCCCTCATAGGGTTCCCACCCCTCTTCATCAGTCTCAACTTCTGGAATCTCTCTCATCAATTGGCAGTATTCGGGAGGGGCAGCCGATCGGTCATGTATTTTGAGTTTCAGCAACATCACACTGGAAAACCTGGCAGATTTCAAGATATGATCTAGGTGGACCTGATTTAAAGCATGGGCAGTTACACCCCCTTTTTGATAAGCTTTTTGCAGTGCCCTTTCCATTCTGGTAACAAAGGCTGACAGTTTCTCATTCCTCCACTGCTTAGTTGACTTGAACTTCCACAACAGGTCTTCCCCAGTTTCTGTACTCCCAAACACCCCCTCTAAGGCACAAAGGTACTCTACTGCAGTGGCTTCAGGGCTAGTAGCCCGCAAGAAACGAATGGCTTCCAAAGCTGGGCCCCCTCAGGCTCTCCATCAGTCTCTTTCATTTCTCCCCCTCAGAACACTGCCACTCTTGGACTAAAGGGGTAGCATAGTCCATCCAAGTCTCCAAATCATCTTCTCCCAAGGGCACAGGCACAGTACCAGAGAAAAGTTTCAATCTCCGATAGGAGTCTAGCTGTATGGGGGGAACAACTATAGGTGGTGAAGCCAGGATGGAACTCTTGGAGGACCCAGGAGATGTACCCGGGGACGGTTGGGGGCTGGGATCACTGGAAAGGTCTAACACCTGTAGTAATTCCTGAGTGGTCCTCCCTTCTGCAGCTAACAGTTTAAGCAATTTATCTTTTTTTTTTGTTTTGTTTTTCCTTTCTTTTTTTTTGTTATTAAACCAGTTTTATTAGTTTAACAATAGTCCATACAGTACCCTGCAATCGTACAAATGTCAGATATCAGAACAATAAACTACAGAGATCAAACAACCAGGTCAATCCTCCCTCCCACCACTACACACGCAATTAAGTCTTGGCTTACCGCTCTTGTAGCAAGTTCAGCCATCAAGGCTTCCAGGCTGTCAGTGGCGCCTCGAGAGAACCTCATAGAGATGCATATGCCTAGATCTACCATGCATGAGGCTATGTGCCTCTCCAACTGTAAAGCCAGAGTGCTACTTTGTACCACTCCATTAAAGTGGGAGGCTTTGCACAGCCAGTGTCTCAAGATTGTTAATTTGGCTGTTGCAGAAATAAATGACATATGGGCTCTCTTAGCTTTGGTGGTAACCGTTGGGAAAAGGTTGATTAGACAGACTTCAGGGGTAAACAGGGTTTCTAAGCCAAGGATAGGGTCCAGGATGTTATTAATAGACTGCCAGAAGGCCTGCACATAAGGGCATAGCCAGATCATGTGATACGGGGTACCGTTGTCCCTCTTGCATTTTACACAGAGTGGCGTTGTCAATGTCCCATATTTACATCGCTGAGCAGGAGTTATATAAATATTATGCATAATATTAAAATGCACCAATCTTTCAATCTGTCTTGCTTTATAAATCTGTACATTGACAGCCAGAGTTTCTGCCAGAGACTAGGGTCCTCCGGGATTCTTAGCTCCCTTGTCCAGTAATGACAAGTCCCTGATGGTAGTCTGAAATCCCGCTCCTGAAGAGTTTTATACAAGTTTGAAACTGAGCATGATTGGGAGGCTTTTTGAAGGAGCGTGAACAGGTCCCTTTCACTAGGATCTATTGGCGAGGCTCGGGAGAAAAAGGAGGTTAGGGCTTTACTAATTTACAAGTATTTAAATATTTCCTTACGCGAGGCACCTATGGACTTTTGTAGATGATCAAAGGGGAGCGGTTTCCCATTCGACCAACAGCTTGAAACCCTGGCATGATTTAGTTGAGGCCAAAAGGGCGGGGACAACGGTATCCCCCCGACCTTAAAGTGTGGATTACCAACAATGGGCTGGTCAGTCGAGTGATACCACCTTACTGCGAAGTATTTTTGTATCTAATGGGAAGCTTTTAGTGACCATCCTATAGGATTGTTTCTAAGGGGCTTAGGGATAGCCGATAGGGAGACATATAGAAGAGCTCTCAGCGAGCATTTGACCCGTGCTACCAAGTGCTGCTCGATATCTAACCACAACGGTAGATATTCTGGGTGTCCAATCTCCCTGTTCCAGTGGGCCAATTTGTTTATATGCTGTGCAACATAATAGAGAAAGAAGGAAGGGGCTGCCAAGCCTCCTCTTAACTATGGGGCTGTTAATTTGAGATAAGATCTACAGACTCTTTTCTTGTTCCATACAAAAAGATTAACTGCACTTTGCAATTTAGAGAACCATCCTTTCGGTAGGTAAACCCCCAGCATACCAAGGGGGTACAATATCCTTGGTAATACATTCATTTTGATTATGCTTAGCCTACCCTAAAGAGAGAAGGGGAGTAACCGCCACCTCTCCATATCCCTAGTTATTGCATTAACTAAATTGCCAAGGTTATCTTTTATTGTGGAGTACAAATCTTTGCAAACATTAATTCCCAAGTATGTGATTGCCTTTGCTTCCCAGGAAAGACCAAAGGGGAGAAGCTCGGCCTTATTAACTCTGCTATTTAAAGGAAGGATCTTTGTTTTGGTCTGATTTAATTTATAATAGGATATTTTGGAAAAAACCTCAACCTCAGTTAGGGTGGCTGGAATTGAGACGTCTGGTTCCTCGATATGCAACAGAATATCATCTGCATATACTGAACAGGTGTACCTGGCATTCCCTATTTGAATTCCCTATGGCAGCATTCCCTACCAATCCTCTTCAGTAGCTCTAAGTATAGATTGAAAAGTAAGGGGGGACAAGGGGCATCCTTGTCTTGTACCCCAGGCTAAGGCTAAATATGAGGACAATACCCCATTGCACTTGACCCTGGTTGAGAAACAAATTTAAATTCACACCCATCTCTAAATTCTTTAGACAGCCCAAATGGAAGCTAGGGTAGCAAATAGAAATCCCAGGAAACCCTGTCAAAGCGCACTTTAGGCATCTAGTGATACCAGCACCATTGGCATATCAGAGTCCCTAGCAATTGCCATGAGATGTGAATTTTCTCATGTGATCTTGGGATGACCTCCCATCATAAATCCCACTTGTTCACGACTTACCAGGCTACTCATAACTTTTGAAAGTCTATTTGCGAGAACTTTGGCCAGATTTTAACATCCGTATTTAATAGAGATGGGGCAGTAACTATAAAGCATTAGAGGATCTTCCTTTGTTTTAGAATTAAAGAAAAATAGGTTCTTGAAAACTAGGATCTGAGACCCGTTGTCGTACCAGTACATAAACACCTCGTTTAAGACAGGAATTATTACCGAATGACAGGCTTTGTAAAAATTACTAGGCAGTCCATCTGGCCCGGGATTTATCTAGGGGCATCTGTTGAACGGCTTGCTGTATTTCAGTAAGAGTAATTGGGGCACTCAGAAATGCCGCCTCTGCATCTGTAATCTTAGGCAGGTTCACCGAGTTAAGGTAGGAACTAATGTCGGTATCAGTAGGCCGTTGGGCTGGGTCCACTGCGTATAACCCTTGGAAGTAGGAACCGAAGGCTTTCGCCATTTCCAGAGGGTAGGTACAAACTTGACCATCTCCCCCTGCATAAATTCCTGTAATGAATTGCGATGAATCTAATTGATGGATACGCATGGCGAGCAACTTACTTGCCCTCTCCCCTGCCTCCAGATATTTGAGTTTAGTCCTCAGAAGGACTAATTCCGCTCTTTGAGATACCAGGCCTACATACTTGGCCTGTAGTTGATAAAGTCTTGCCCAACTCTCCGACGAGGAGGCTCGAGATAGGATATATTCTAAATTCTTAATGGATACCAAAAGAGAGTCCAGTTGAGCCCTTTGAGTCCGAGCCCTCTTGATGGCCATCTTTATCAGTTCGCCCCTTATGGAACATTTTAAAGCTGCCCAAATTAAATCATATTTAACCACTGAGCCCTGATTGCTATTAAGGAATGTGGTAATGAAGTCCACTATGTGCCCCAGAGAAGCCTCATCCCTCAGTATCTGGCTATTTAACCTCCACTGGAGAGACAGTTTACTCCCTACTCCTAACCAGAATTCCAGACTGACAGGAGCATGATTAGAAAGGACTCTGGCTGATATGTCTGTCTGCACTACCCCAGACATGGCAAAAGAACTTATAAGTATGTAATCAATTCAGGAGTATGTCCTATGTGCTGTAGAAAAGAAAGTGTTTTGCCGGACAGCTGGATTTATGACCCGCCAGGCATTGACTAAAGCAACATCTCTGATGAGATCCTTCAATGCTCTTTGTGCTGGAGATAGCCCTCGTCTCTCACGGCCGGATCTATCCAGGTCTGTCTGGAGCACTACGTTCCAATCCCCACCCAGAATGGTAAGCTTAGGTGGATTGGACACCACAATATTTAGCAACTGCACGAAAAAGACTGGGGAGTCACAGTTTGGGCCGTATACTGAACCTAGTAGAATCGGATGGGATTCTAATGCGCTATGCACAATGATATATCGGCCCTCCGGGTCCCAGATTTCCTGGGCCAGTTTAAAAGGGACATTTTTTTCTATGAGAATGACTACCCCTCCCTTATTCGTGGACACTCCTGCCCCAAAAACTTGCCCTACCCATGATCCTTTAAAAAAGAGAATATCCTCTCTCCTCAGGTGTGTTTCTTGCAGAAAGGCAATTTGTGTCCTCAATTGTTGCAGGTGCTTTAGCATGATTTGCCTCTTGACCCTATCTTTGGCTCCCTTAACGTTCCATCTAATAAAATTGTATTGACTGCCCATGTTCTATGGTGGTAAAACGTGAGCGTGAATACACAGAGCTACCCCCGGTGGGTAATGCCGAGGTTCTACTGAAAAATTGGAACATGTCCTGACTTTGGCTGGAGTTAAAAACCCCTGACAGTGTGTAGTCATGGTCCCCACCCCCACACATAAAATCCCTACCATTCCCTCAAAATCAACAATCCTATAGCCCCCCCCAACAGAACAAACATCCCCCAGTTCAAATCTACTGCACTCTCAATCCTGTTATGCCACAGATTAACATCTTAGCAGTCTAAGCTCTAGAGTCATACCCCGGACCCCTCCCCTCAATATTGTCAGATTAAACGTCTCTACCCTTAGACGACCCCTAGACCCTGCCGGCACCATTACCAGATAACAGATAACTTTATTTCTGTGAAATCGGCATTTAAGTATAACGGAGAATGGTCAGTGACCAGTCCGTCAGTTTCAGCATCGCACTGTACAACCCCCGGCTACTTTTAAAACTTTACGCTGAAACAAGTGATCCCATTTCCCCCATCAGCCAAGGAACATTTTAATCAGGAAAAAAAAAAGGGGGGGTTAATTAACAGTCAGTTGCACTCTAAAGGGCACAAACCATATCTTCGGGTCATACTTAATGAAGAGCCACTCTAGAGCACATAATTCCCTGTCGAAATCTCTCGACTGTGTATAATAGTCAAGGATCCTGCTGCCGCTGCAAGATTAGCCTCCTGTCTGATCCTCTTGACTCTCTCATGTATCACAGAGCCGGGGTCTGTGCGGGACTGTCTTTTGTCCCATTTCTTAGCCGTTCCACGGTTATCAGTAAAACAAAAAATTAAACCCTTTAACTCAGAGTTGGGAGTATTCTGTCCGTCGTAAGAGTCATGGATCTGGGCAACACATCAGTGCGCACTCATCTAAAGTTAAGATGCCCCTTAGCAAGTAGATGTAACCATTCGTCTAACCAATTCGCACTCATACTAATTTTAGTGGCACCGGTATGGCGTTTAGATGCAGTGGCAACATAGTTCGAGTTCCGCCCTATCATATCCAGCTTTCACAGTTGCTAGGGTGATCTTTCCAGTTCTGCTCCAACACAGACCTCTTCTCAAGTGGAAGTCATGGTGATTAAGCGCAGAGCCCTCTGATATAACAGGTGTTTGTGCCCAAACATTAGTCTCCTCGGGGAAAGTTGTCAGTGCGATGTACTCTGCTGAATCAGCCCTTAGTATAAACAACCCACAATAACTTCGACATGCTTGTGACCCAGGGTATGCCCCTCTGCTATTCACTTGAAGAGATCTGGGAAGATATTTTTAAGCTCTTGCAAAGCTTGTACAGGCGATTCAAATGAGAACCATTTATTCTCATTCTTGACCATCAGGATAGCAGGATATTTAACCCTGAACGGCTTTGAAGCTGCCACCAGCTTGGAAACCAAAGGGTGGAATTCCTGTCGCCGTATCTGCACCGAGTGTGGCAGGTCCTGGGTAATGCGAATTTTCCTTCCTTCCCAAGTCACCTCACTGATGCCTCTTACTTTAGATAAAATATGTTGTTTATCTAAATAATTTAGGAGTTTGAAGATAATTGGCCTGGGTGGCTGATCTTGGGCTGGTGGAGGGCACAGCGCTCGGTGGGCTCTCTCTATTATATATTCCCCTCTGCCCGGGGAAGGGCCAGCTATTTTGTTACAAAGCTTCTGTAAAAACATAATCATCATACTCCCTTCCTCTTTCTCTGGAATTCCTATTATTATTAAGTTATTCCACCTACTACACCCCTCTAAGTCCTCTAATTTGTCTTCGAGTTTCTTCATTCTGCGTTTCACATTCACCAGCTCTACCTCAGACTTCTCTTGTTTTCTCTCCAGTGAGACTATTTTGATTTCCAAATCACTGACCCTTCTCGTCAGTGACTCTACTGAGCCCTTGATTTCTTGTAGGTCTTCAGAGATGGAGGCTATAGCAGTCTGAAGAGGCTGCATAATTTCCAGAAATTTGCCTTCGGAAAGGGCTGCTTCTGCGGTGGGCATCTTGACTGTGCTAGCGGCCTGCTGCTTAGGCCGTTTCACGGCCTTATCCTTCTCTGGCATACATGGAGGGGAATGCCTTGGGGGCCACTTCTTCATATATACCTCCATCAATCAACCAGTCTTGCACGTTGGAGGTAAGTTGACTCGGTTTTAACTTGCACGTCGGAGGTAAGTTGACTCGGTTTTAAGCTGCACGTCGGAGGTAAGTTGACTTGGTTTTAAGCTGATTTTGCTGCAAGTTTTAATGTAGATTGTCGTTAATTTACAGAAAATTGGGAGATAGGGAATGGAGCTCCAAGGGACCGCTGCCGTAGCTCAGGCTGCCATCACGTGACCCCCGCAAGCAATTTATCTTTGAAACTATTAGTCTTGGGGGAACCCCCAGGATGACTTAACCACTCCGGACATGAATGATCCTCCACCCCTTTGGAGCACCTTCCGGGTAAATCACTGTGGGCACCCTCTCTGGGTCTATAATTATGCTGCATAAAAGCAGCACCTGCAAGGTCTGGTCGAGTAGGTTGGCCATTTGCCCCTTCACCTCTACCTTGCCTAAACATTTAACATGCTTAACTGCAGAAACAATGTCAGCGTTCTTTATCCCCAGAGGTACATCCAGTAGTAACACAATTTTCTGGGAATCCAACTCTTCAGCTTCACTGCACCCCATCAGTTTATGCACCATTGTCCTAACGGGGTCTAACTTAACTTTAGTCGTGATATCCCCCTCCAGTTTTTCCTTTAGTTTGGCCATGTTGGAGTATTTCGTCTATTCGGCCACTAGGGGACGCTAATCCCAGCAGTGCCTCCAAGCTGTAACCCCCAGAGGGTGCTATCCCAAGGGCTACTACCCCTGCCTGTTCAGCTGATAACAGGTAGAGGGGCCTGGATCCAATGGCGGGTGCCTCCACCCAGAGGTCAGGGTTAAAACAGCCTGGAATGGCTTGGTCACAGTCCTCTGGGTCACTGCAACCCCCCTTTCTTCCCACTAGTGGCCCACAAATGTTACCAGCAGTACCTTTACAATATGCACTTACCCCCAGGATTTGGTCGATCAGCTTGGCTCTGGGAACCCCCTGTAAAGTAAGGCACAGTAATGCAATAGGCACTGTACAGTATTTTAGCACAAACACGCAGTTTAGGCAGTATACTTTGTAAACAACCAAATCTGATTTATTTAGGGGGAAAATAACAAGAGCAGGGGGAAATCTAGGTGATTAGCTTAAACTCTAATATTTCAGAGCACTGTGCACAGGCTAAGTTCCCTATGAGTCACTGTCACTGGGTACCCAGGCAAGAAGGGCTAGCCAAGTTCGGTGCAGCTGGTTTGGGGCCCTGAAGATGAAAACAACTGTACAATTCCCAGCTTTGTAATCCAGAGCCAGCAGGCTCAGTTCATGTAGTCAGAGAGTAAAACAGACAAACACTTGAACTCAATAGATCAAATGACAGGGAGCTACCCTGATTTTTTCTCACGACCCTTGCAGCAGTATCCCTCGCACACCACTGCAGGACTTGGCCTGTAATTCAGACACTGCTCCACACACTTATATGTAACACAGAGGGGTACCATATCTGGCAGCTGCTACAAACTCCTGATCACTTTCTCTGACCAAACCAGGTGAACAACGCAGCTTCACTTGTCCTGACAGACTGAGTGCGATTCAGCAGATTCTCCAGTCCTCTACAGGGTGAGCCTGGTAGGTAGCTGCAACATGTACAGTCTCCTCTGCCTGCAACACACAGCGGATTCAGTCCGACTACTTCGGCGATCGAGCTGCCCGACTGTAGGCCTTCTACACGCGCTTCCGCGAGAAAACTCACAGCGCAGGAGCCCGGAGCTCCATCCTCACTCATAGCCACAACGATTCTGCCTTCTCAGCCATTGGGCAGAGATTCCAACCCGGGAGCCACCCAACCCCATTGGAGGGCTTCAAGTGCCAGCCCTCTCAGTCTCCTCTGATTGGTACAAAAAAAACGCCACACTCCTGGACTTCACTTCCCAGAGTCACTGGCCATACTTTCCATTGGCAGCCGGCTCGCCACAGAGTCCCAGTCCTGGTTGGCTACCCAATACACCATTTTAAGTGCCCCTCCCTTCCGATTGGATCCAAGAGGCAGTCCTGATCCAAAATGGAGGGGCAGAATACACAAAGTCCCAGCTGCAAGGGAAACAGATTAAACAAACAACAATTTTACTGACACGCTGCATTTGTTCCAGAAAACAGTTACATTCCTTCAATAATGCTCCCTCTTCTTTCTTAGCGACTGCAGAAACAAAGTGATTTAAACAGCAGGTCAGGTGGGATTCAAGCATTAAACCCACAGCCCCCCTTATACAAGCTAATGAAACCTGCGAGCAGGCAGTTCTTAAAGAAACAGTACCAGAGGCTCCAAAAGCACTCTCAGCGCCTACATTTGAGTGGCATTACGCCGAACACCAGTCAGGCTGGGAGCACTTAGGCAAACTCCAGGAAGGCTTTTAGGAACCCCCATTTGTAGGGGGGTTACATGTAGATTTGCCCTATTGGCTCCTCGCCTAACCCATCACTGCCAGCTCTATTCTGCCTTAAACTGGCTGTCTCCCAAAGCCCTACACTCTTATACTCTTGGTTGTTTTGTTGACTCCCTATCCAGAACCCCCCCACCTCTCCTCTCTGGGTGACCTGCTTACCCCTGTCTCTCACTCTCACTCCCTTAGATCCTCCACCTCCCCCTTGCTCACTGTTCAGCCCTGCTCCACTAAAACTGGTGAGCAAGCTGTTTCATATTTTGCACCTCGGGTCTGGAACTCACGCCCTCTCCATGTTGAGAACTCCTCATCTCACCTTACCTTTAAGCATGCGCTGTTCTCTCACCTTTATGCTCTTGGAACCTGTGAATGCACTTAACTTCTGTTTGTTCTCTCAACTCTGTCCAATCAGCGGTATACATGCCCTTTGTTTATGCAAGCCTTATGTGTACTAGTGTATACCTGTCTTTTTCTCCCCTAGCTAGGCAATATGATCTGTTTACTTTGCTATTACGTCATCATTGTGCTATTATGCAAGTTGTATTCAGCCATAACTTCTCTATTCCTAATGATATCTCTGTGCTGTTATTAAGTCCTGTAATCTGCTTCTGCTGGCGTATTTGTTGCTTTGACAGGTATCTTACTTTATGTTCCTGATTGTTGTTCACTACTGTATTTTTCAACTTGTACTCTCCCGGGTCGTGCCTGAAAATAGTCAGGTTTTTTACCTAGTGCACTTACCCGGTTACCAAAAGCTAATTGATAAATAAATAGTTTCACTTAGCCCAGTTAGAAATCCTATTGCACTCTAAGTATTACTAAGCTCAGTTAGAGAAATAAACAGAACAAATAAATATGTATTATTACAGCAATCATAACAGTATAGCTCAGTACTTAGCTCAGTTAGAGAAATAAACAGAACAACTAAATCGGCATTATTACAGCAATCCTAAAAGTATCCAATCATTGCTTTGTCTCCACTCCAGAGACCCTGCTGTTATTTAGGACCACAGAGGACTCTGGGCAGGAGGGTGAGCAACTCTAAAGTCCTGGCAGAACTCCTTTGAGCTCGCTCACTCCCCCCTCTCTCACTCGCTTGTTCTATTTCTCCCGACACTGCAGGCTGCCCTTTTGTACTGGGCTCCTGCTTGCATTGGCACCTTTTTCTGCCCACAAAGAAATCCGCAGCAGTCCAGACAGAGCTCCGTTGAGCTTGTTCACTCCCCCTCTCTCACTCGCTCATTCTGTTTCTCCAAGAGCTGCAGGCTGCCCTTTTGTACTGAGCTCCTGCCTCCATTGGTGCCTTTTTCTGCCCACAAAGAAATCTGCAGCAGTCCCGACAGAGCTTTGTTGAGCTCGCTCACTCCCCCTCTCTCACTCGCTCATTCCGTTTCTCCCAGCGCTGCAGGCTGCCCTTTTGTACTGGGCCTCTGCCTGCATTGATGCCTTTTTCTGCCCCCAAAGAAATCGGCAGCGGTCCAGACACAGCTTCATTGAGCTCGCTCACTCCCCTCCCTCACTCATTCTGTTTTTCCTGGCGCTGCAGGCTGCCCTTTTGTATTGGACTCCTGCCTGCATTGGCACCTTTTTCTGCCCATAAAGAAATCTGCAGCAGTCCTGACAGAGCTCGGTTGAGCTCGCTCACTCCCCCTCTCTCACTCGCGCGATCTTAATCTGTCCCAAACATTGATTTCCCAAAGTGACTGTGCTATTCTGCGGTGGAAGTGCAAAAACACATTTTGGCCAGGATGAGAAAAATGACAGCTGTACAGCTCATAAGGAGGTGTGAAAAAATGCCAGTGTTGAAAATCTGGTGTAAAAATATTACAAATTTGTGAAGTTACAAGGGTACATGGAAACTGCACAACGCACGCCCGTAACACAGTCATTTTAAGGACTTTCATCACAAAATTTTCAACGTAGGCATTTTAGGACCTCTGCTCATGAACAGTGCCATTGTGATTTTCTTAATGTATCCCAAACAGTGATTTCCCACAACGATCGCGCGCTGTTCTGCGCCGGAAGTGTGAAAACACATTTTGGCCAGGATGTGAAAAATGACAGCTGTACTGTTCATAAGGAGGTGCATAAAAATGCCAATGTTGAAAATCTGAGGAAAATATTGCAAATTCGTGAAGTTACGAGCGTGAGTAGCAACTGCACAATGCATGCTCATAAAACAGCCATTTTTTGGATTTTTTCCACCAAATTTGCGACATATGCTTTTTGAGAGCCCACCTCATGAACACTGGCACTGTTGTTTCATTAATCAATCCTGAAAGGTGATTCTGTGCAGTGATCACGAAATCACCTTTCGGGACGGAATAGCGCCATGACAGTGGTTGAATTCTTGAGGAGGGGTCCCAATAACCCCATGTTGAATATTTGGTGCCAAAATTCCCCAAAATGCCTGAGATATGCACCAAAGTTGTAAAAACCCTATTTATGCCATTATACAGCTTACCGGCATTTCTTCAGTATGCAGTCGGCTTTGAAGAGTGCAGATGTGTTCCTGGTCCACCGAAGATCATCGGGCTGGGCTCCAGAGGTAAGTATGGGTGAGAGGGTGCGGGGAGGCAGGGTGCACAGAGGGTGGGTGCAGGTTGGGGTGGGGCCACAGACTTAACAAGGGGCCGTTTTCTGCTTTACAGGGGTAAAAAAAAACAACATCATCTCGGGACTGTTTTTTTTTTTCAGGGACATTTGGCATGCTGAGGTAGGTTCCCAGCATGCCACCTGAGTGGTCGGGGGGGCTGTAACCAGTGAGGGATTGGGCACCCCTGTCGGCACATACTGAGGGAAGGGAAGGGAAGAGCCAAGGAGGATTGGGCACCCCCCTCGGCAAACAACAAATTGGGAGGGGGAGACATTATGCCATGGGGAGTAGGCTCCCCCGTCAGCAAATTCAACTGGGAAGGGGGGACTGTAGCCAATGGGGATTGGGAACCCCGTCAGCAAAGAAAGATGAGGGGCAAGATGCTGAGGGGAATTGGGCACCTGATCTCCCTCCTAAACCTCCCACCCTCCAGCTTAAGACTGTGCCTCCTTATGTTATGGTTGCCACTCCGCTTAAAGACACTCTCCTTATCAACCTTATTTATCCCTTTCAAGTACTTGAAGGTCCCAGTCATGTCCCCCCCCCTCTCCTGTCTTCCAGGCAGTACATGTTCAGTGCCCTCAACCTCTCCTCATATGCCTTACCCTGTTGACCAGCTATCATCTTTGTAGCCCTCCTCTGGACCTTCTTCAGCAGGTTAATGTCCTTTTTGAGGTGTGGGCACCAGTACTGAACTCCATACTCAAGATGCGGTCTTACCAGTGACCTGTACAAGGGTAGTATGACCTCCTCTCTCCTACTATTGATCCCCCTAGATATACATCCCAGTACCTTGTTTGCCTTTGCTGCTGTTTTCTTGCACTGCATGGAGTGCTTCAGGTCACTAGTGATCATCACTCTCAGGTCATTCTCCTCCGACAATGCAGATACTCGGCCTCTACCCAGGTAGTACTCTGTCTTAGGATTCTTGTCTTCAATTGGCTACATTTCAATGTTTTCACCTATCTATTTAAATACTGATTTCCTCCCATCATTGATGGACAATGACTTTAAGATTTGGTATACAAATGGCGTAAAGGAAATCATACATTTATACGACCAAACCCTCCTCATAGATTTTGATACTGTTAAAAATAACTTCATACTATCTCATGCACATTTTTTTCAGATAATTGCAAATTAGAGATTTTTATAAGTAAAAATTGTTATACGCTAAATAAATCCAATGCTCTGAATGGGAACTCTTGTTAAAACAAAATAATAACACTAAAATTATCTCCATTTTTACAGTTTCATGATTTCATAGTAGTGGCCTAATCTTTCAACATTTAAAATGAAATGGCAAAATACAATCCAGGGCAATATTACTGAATACCAATGGTCACAAATTATTAAGTTAACAAAAGTAGGTATTATATCTTCTAAATTACTTCAAATATATTTTAATATAATCCCTAGAACATACTATACACATCACATATGAAATTGAATTAACTTGAATTACTCTAGTCAATGTCCAAGGTGTAAATTACAGCAAGATACCCTAGGACATAGGCTGGTGGAATGTCAACTATTAAATATCTTTTGGCATAAAATCGTTAATACTTTAACTAAAATTTCTAACACAGAATTGAAAAGAGATACCATAACATTATTATTTATAATGGGTGGCCTCCATCACCATAAAGACACTTATTCAAAAACGTTTATTCATATAGGGATAATTAATACAGTTAAATGTATTCTAATAAATTGGAAGGATCCAATTCCACCAGATTTTAAAACTTGGCTAAATTTAATGTTTGGCATCCATAAATCCAAAAGTTGCATTGTACATTGGAAAAAGGATAGCTCTTTTTGATAAAATCTGGTCTAAATTTGGCACATATATTGATTCAAAAGAAATACTAGCGGACCTTGTCTAACTAGTGACACACACATATATCTTTGTTTTTATTTAGAATTATAAAACAGGTGATTATTTTGAGAAGTATCCCTCTTTTTGCTTACGTTACTTTAATATTCATATTTATGTTCATTTTTTTTTCTTTTATGTGTATGCATGTATTACCTTGGAATTGTGTTTAACATTTCATTTTGTTTGTATCTGACCTACTGTATGTGATATTAAGAAATGATAAATAAAAAAATATTAAAATATTTCAAAGATCGTACACAAACATGCTCATTTCCAGGGATAGAATAAGAGTGTGTCTCGTGCAGAGAAAGGAATGGTCCAACTAGTTAGAGTGCTAACTTGATCTATAATAGACTACATGATATTATTCACATATAGACTGCAGCTGTGCATGTGTTCTAATTATTAACATGGAACCTCTGGCTTCTACTTCCCAGTTATAAGTAAATATATTCTTCACTACTAAATAAACAAGCATTTGTCAATGCCGAATGTTTGCTTGCTGGCATTGGCATTGGTCGTGTAGGAGTTACAGAGCTGCATAATAGGAATGGCAGTGAAGTATTGAACTGAAGCCAACCCCACCACCACCCTGCAGATACTGACAGGCACTGGGGTGTGCCTTTGGGTCATCTGGCTTAATGGCCATGCTATTTCACCACACCCTACCCTGCAGACACCGACAAGTGTCATGGTGTGCCTTGGGGTCTTTGGCCCTTATATTCACCCATTCCATCAGGAAATATGGTGAGATGGGTGCTGTATAGGAGAATGGGGTGAACTTTGGGGCTGAAGAGTCCAAGGCACACCTCGATGACTCTCACTGGCTGCAGGGTGTGAGCGGGGGTGGAATGTTATGAGCCTTACAGGCGACAATCCCAAGTCACACCCCTGATGCCTGTCATTCTCTACAAGGTGGGGCGTTATGGTCAGAAACCCTAACGCCTCAGGCGTTCATTGGTATTTTCACTCCAAATTTTCAACATGTTTTTTTTTGTGACCCCCACCTTATGAACAGTGGCAATATCTGTTTGTTAGCCGAAAGCTGCTTTTGCACAGCGACTACACCATTTGGCACCATATGTGTGAAAACACATTTCAAACAGGATGTGAAAAATGACAGCTGTACGTTCATGGGTAGGTGTAAAAAATGGCAATGTTGAAAATCTGCAGTGAAAATATAAAAAAATAACTGGTGAAGTCAAGAGCATACATAGAAACTGTGCAACGCACACACGTGATGTAATTAGTCTGGGGATTTTTTCACAGCAGATTGTCAACACAGGAATTCTGGGACCTCCATTCATGAACAGTGTCACTGTGATTTTCTTAATCTGTCCCGAACAGTGATTTCCCACAGTGACCATACATTTCTGCGCTGAAAGTGCGAAAACACATTTCAGCCATGGTGTGAAAAATCACAGCTGTACTGTTCATAAGGAAGTGTGGAAAAATGCCAGTGGTGAAAATCTGGACTGAAAATATTACAAATTCATGAACTTACGAGGGTGTGTGGAAACTACGCAATGCTCGCTCGTAACACAGTTATTTTATGGACTTTTGTCACCAAATTTTTAACATAGCCATTTTAAGACCTCTGCTCATGAACAGTGTCACTGTGATTTTCTTAATCTGTCCCAAATATTGATTTCACACACCAACTGTGCCACTGTGCGCTACATGCGTGGAAACACATTTTGGGCGAGATGTGAAAAATGACAGCTGTACTGCTCATAAAGAGGTACAGTATAGTAAAATAGCAATGTTGAAAATCTGCAATGAAAGTATTAAAAATTCATGAGCTTACAAGCATGCGTAGGAACTGCACAATGCATGCTCGTAAATCAGTCATTTTGGGGAATTTTTTTCACCAAATTTTCAACATAGGGTTTTGGGGGGCCTACTTCATGAACTGTAACACTGTCATTTCATAAATCAATCCCGAAAGGTGGTTCTGTGCAGTGACCGTGAAATCACCTTTCAGGGATGATTAATGTCATGACAGTGCCAGAATTCATAAGGAAGGGTCCCAAAAACTCCATGTTGAAAATGTGGTGCCAAAATTCCAAAAAATGCCTGTGTGTGTGTGTGGGGGAGGCGCATGAGCAAGCACTATCTTATCGCTGGTCACTGAAGCGGAGCTCTCCCTTTCAACTGTATGGCACTGCATTTTCAACTGCTATCATAGACAGCTGCAGCATTCATTGGTGAACTGTGGCCATGCCTGCAAACGCACCGACTCAATTGGAAGACTAGGTGCCTCACCTACAAAAACTCGGATGATGGCACTATGTTTCTTGCACATGCGTGCGCACAAACATAACAAATGAAGATTACAATTGTAATTACAGTAACTGACCAAGTTTGAGATGAAAGTCAGCAGTTTAAGTAATTAGGAAATACTAATTCCTTTTTACAGAAAGAGAGAATGGTTGTTACAGTAACAATGGTTCTAAGTTATGTAAGGAAATTTGATAGCATATATAATGTTACACACAGGAGTAGGCATTGAACCGTTTGTTCTTTTCCAAGTTCCCAAATCTCTGCGTTCATTTATAATAGTGTCTAATTAGAAAATACTAATAAAAAAACATCTGCCTATGGCCATAAAACATTCTGGGCCAGATATTCAAAGCTCAGAGCCGAGTGCAAAGCCATTGCACTGGACTAGCGCTGACTTTGTGCCTGACTGCAATATTGAACAGTACAGTTAGCACCGGCGCTAGGTGTTAGCACCCACGCTAACCATAATGTATGCAGGGGAAGGGACAGCGAGGAGGGGGCCCTGAATGCCGGTGCACCGGCATATTCAAAAGCACAGCGCCGTGCTACAGGCATTAGCGTGACCTGTAGCACAGCGCTAGTTACCACCAGTTAAAAGCTGCTTTTAAAGCAGCGCTAATAGCAGCAGTGCCCCAAACCCACATCATGTAACCCGATCCCCATTGCTCATATGAAACCTACATCTTCCCTGGTAGTCTAGCGGTCCCTCCACCCCCCACACATGTATCCCAACCACGTGCACATATTAAACTTATATATTCCCTGGTAGTCTAGTGGTCCCCCACCCCCACACACATATCCCAACCCCCATGCACATATTAAAATTAAACCTTCCCTGGTAGTCTAGTGGTCCCCCACCCCCACGCGCATATCAAACCCCCATGCACATATTACACCTACATCATCCTGGGTAGTCTAGCGGTCCCCCACCCAGCAGTGACACCACTCCTCAATACAGTATGAGAACAGAGTCGGTGACTGGCTCAGCCCTCCTCTCACCGCCATGGCTGGCCGCCAACTGAGGTAGGAAGAAGCGCCTTCCTACCTCAGTCAGCTACCCGGCTGTGGTAGTGAGAGGAAGGCTGAAGCCAGTCCTGTTCTCCAGACAATAGGAAGGCGGAGGTGTCATCACTGGAGTGGGGGGTTGTGAGCCACCTGAGACAATGTAAGTTAACTATGTGCAGAAACGTCCCGAGATGTATGCGTGTAAAAACCATTTTAATATGTGCAGAAAGTCGGGACCATGCGTGGGGTGGGGGACCACTGGACCAAGCTGGGTGTGTAACAGGCACACACATGCATGAGTGTGTTGTATGCACCCATACCTCTCAACTGTCCCTGATTGTTAGGGACATCCCCGATATTGCCTCCATATCGTCCTCTGTCCCTCATACATGTTGTGGTTTTGTGACAGAACAGTGGGGAATAATCCCTCACAATAACGTCACACATCAAAGTTACAGACTTGTTCGTCTTCAGAGTATGTATCATATCACAATTCCCCTTGTTCTATCAGCATTCTGAGTGAATGGTGTCACTTTCCACAATGCGTCCCTGTTTTGGGTCTTTGTCCCTGATGTTTTCATGCCATGTCCCTGATTCAGGAGGCAAGGGGTTGAGAGGTATGTATAAACTGACCATGCATGCTAGCACACAGTTCCTGTTGCTTCTAGCCTGTGCCTCCATTCCGGCCAACAGGGGATGCTGCGGGCATGCCTTGGCCTGCAGCATCCAGCCTGTACTGCCATTCCGACCAAAAGGGGGAGCTGTGTGAACCACGCAGTAGCACCGGGCAAACTGCATGGTAATGTATGCTAAGCAGCATATGGTGAGATGCAAATGTGCCTGTTTGCCCACGGATTACCTAAGTAGGCTCATTTGCATGGGAGTTCTGAATATAGCCCCCGTTTCCCCAGGCTAACCAGATTGCACCGGGCTAATGTGTTAGCACTGTGCAATCAGGTTAGCCCTGGTCAAACCTCACTTCCGCATAGCACAGTTCTGCAGTGCGTGGCTTACATTGTTGTTTGCAGTAGATGTGAGACATCTCTGTGCAATCACACACAATGTTCTCCACCTGCAACACTGGCTTGCTACAGAGTCTAATGAGCTGCAGTGCCAGTGTGCACTTCCAAGCTGCTATATTCAGTGCTGTCTTATTCCTGGGCTCTTTTTGCCCTGTACTCCTGGCCCTGTTTGCCCAGCTTCCTTTGCATGCTATATTCAGCAGGTTTTGCTCTGGGCTATTACTTTTGAATATAGTGTGCATTTTGCTCTGGGCTAAGTTTGCCTGCTGGGCAGTGCTACTTTCGCCCCGGAGCACATTTTTGAATACCTGGCCCTCTATGCATTGAATATTTTAGTACCAAACATCCATAATATAACTGGAAATATAATGAATAATTGTACGTTAACCTTTACTTACTGATCAGAAATAAAAGTAGTCTTGAAATCATGATGAAGTGACTGAATGGAATGCTGGATATCCTAATATTAATCAGATGCTGTAAATGAAAAAGAATGAAAGAAAATACAGAAACTGTATTAATTGAAACAATTGTTATTCCCAGTGCTTAAATCATGAAAGTTGTTTAATGTCCTGGAATTACATACTCGGCAGTAGAGATAGGAGTGTGCAGATGATAGAAGCAATTCAAAGCTTCAAAATATTGTGTTTTACTAAGATTGCACTTTTAAAATATGAAGTCATAGTTTTCAGTTATAAATAAAGAAAATGACAACTCAATATCTGCTATAATACATACATTTGCCAATGCTGAACATGTTTTCTTGCATGCTGTTGCAAGTTAGAACAAGAGTATCTTGAAGCTACAGGCAGACCTTTCTTATCCCCAGGAGTTATTTTCTTGTAGACTTTGTGTTCCATCAGGCTAACACATATAGACCCCCATATTTAGAGGTGCAAACAAGAAGGCGGCATTTGAGGAGGTAAAATGAATGGTAGCACACAGTCACTTGACAAGCAAAACATCTGTATTATTTTGAGCAAGTCCGAGAGTGCTGAGCATGGCCATAGTGTATATGCTCCATAGAGAATGACAAAGGGAAAGTAAGTCAGCCGAAACAGTCATGGAGAAACACATTTGTAACACTAAATACAGTATGCATAAAGGAATTTGCATGGTCCAAAGCAAAAAGGTCAGGCTTCACAATACAGAGACTCCTCTTTGTACATCTGGAATGGGGGATGCTGGCTGACTATATCCTAGGCATCTTCCTTAACCCACACTCCCCTGTACCGAGCCCCCCATATAGGTTCTCCCTCTGCTGCGCCCTTGAACCCCCTTTTCCTCACTCAGACTCCTCCTCAAACCCTGACCTACCTGTACCAAGCCACCTTGTAAAGGTGCTTCCTCTCATCCCCATCCCAAGGTGACCTCCATACTACCTTTGCTCCCCGATCCCCCTTGTCCTTGTTCCCTCCTCTCTCAGCCCTGCCCCCCTCCCACTGACTTCTTGGTAGTTGACTCCTTGTGTCTCGTCCCTGCCTTTCTTTATCACTCAGTGTTTTCTCTTGTTTCCACACCCACCCTCCTTTTCTGATGACAAGGCCTTCTGTTCTAGGCTGCTCCCCAACACATACTTTATCCCCCCTTGTCAAACTTGCTAACATGGAACATTCATGATATAATCTGATTTCATTTTTTTTATTGCTGCTAATTTTGAAGCTGTTCGCTGTAACTAAGTCTGTAATATATGTTGTGTTTCAATGTATGTACCATTGTATTGTGTGTTTCATGATGTGTAACCTTTGTAAAAGAACTCTTGTTCAAAGGTTGTTTCTGAATTATCAATAAATAAAAATTAAAATTAAATGTAATGTAGTAAGCAAACAATACTTTACAAATTAATGGCAATTTAATGACAAAAATCAAAAGCTATTAACTTGCAAAAGGATAAGACTTAATGAGTTCACCTATTTTTAATGAGAACTCAATGAAAAAGGTATTTTAATGGCTCTAATAGCTAGCAATAGTATGAGAAATAGAAACTGATATTTTTTAGATGCTATTTGCACCAGCTTAGTTCCTGCACAAATGCCAAGCATGCAACATGTGAATCTAATGTGATCTTTAAATGATGTTCACAGTACATACCTCACAACCTTTCAGCACTCAAATGTGTGACAGTACGTGTGACAAATGGAAAAAATGTGTGACATATCATCAAAAATGACATTGCAAGCTAAGAACACAGTCTAAATCTGTGAACTTATGTTATTCATGTTTGCTGATAACTGAGTATCATAGATTATTATGAATTTCTGCATTGAAGTTTCAGTGGGCAATGTGGAATATTACCTGTGCCATGTGAGGCAGAGGGTTTCTGAGAGGTCAAATGAGTGGCGTACCTCGTAATGTGTGACAGTCGAGAGGTATGGTTCACACCAGCATAACTGCTGTACTCATGTTAAGTGTACAACACACAAACCTAATATGATTATTAGAAGATGTTTGCATCAGCTTACCTGCCATGTCAAGACTGCAGCATGTGAACCTGATTTGCTTTTTAGATTTGGTTCACTTAGGCTCACTTTGTGTATGCGAACTGCATAAAAACATTGCACAATTAAGCATGTGGCATGCATTCTGCTTGTACACAGCACACTTACATTTCTTTGTTTTATTTATTTATTTATTACAGTATCAGAATTACAGCCCTTTGAGTCAAAGACTCATTTACAAAGACTCATCATCATACACAGATTAGGACGGGGCAGGGGAAACATAAAGTAAGTGGAAGACAGACAGCAGTGCAGGAAGAACAGCAGCAGGGCGATAATATTTACACTAATAATTTGTACAAATTAAATACAGGAGGAGTGGGCCATATCAGAGAGAGAAGGCCCCTTCTTGCAGGAGACTGGCCTATACATGATGGTAGCTAAGCAAGAAGGGCGTGATTATAGCATATATAAACTTTGTAGACATTACATACAGTAGAGGTAGACAGTAGGAGTGTGGTGCAGAGACTCAAAAACTTGCAAGACAGGCCTATACATGATTGTAGGGCAGCAATCGTGTGATATGCACACTGATATATAACAGGTGGGTGTGGTGGGTCAGGTGGTAGGATGAGAACAGTGAGTGGTGCAATTATTTGCAGTTGCAGTGATGAGAGCTGAGAAGGTGGCTATGCAGGGATGCTTTGAATGGTCCAATTCTGAGCTCAGATGAGGTACCGGGGAGGGTGTTGAACCAGGAGGGTGCCCTGAAAGAGAAAGACCTCTGCACAAGGGTCATCCTAACCCTAAGGACTACTAGCAGGGTCTTAGTGGAGCTATGAGTGCGGACAGAAGGGGTGGCCATACTGATTAGGTTAGACAGGCGGGGGGGCTAAGCTGACACAGATTTTTTGGGTGAGCAGACGGGTCTGGTAGAATAGCCGCTCTTCAAGGGAGAGGAGGTTAGACAAGTCATAAAGTGCACAGGTTTGTGTAAGCCTATCAGCTCCAGTGAGTAGCTGACAGGCCTTGTTGATTGAGAGCTTGATTTTGCCCAGAGTAGTGTTGTCCATTGCGCCATATATTAGGAGTCCATAGTCCACTAGGGACAGGACTGATGAGTCAATGGCGAGTCTTAGTGCTTCTTGGGGGAAACAGGCTGTGTGCCGAAATAGCAAGCTTATTCTGTAAGGGTATTGTCAAAAATTTCCCTTGAATCTGTATCTGAATACTACTGAAATTATGCATTACTATTTTATTCAATAAAGAAGTATAAAAAAATTAATTGTGAATGGGGGAAGCTACCAACTCCAAATTGCACTATTTCACTTATTCCGATTTTTGAATTATGTACAATGACAAGTATATTGGTGTTTTGTGTAAGCAATAATACCTGTCAGGGTGGGCAGTGTTGGGGAATATCGGACTGCCCAGGGGCATAATGAGGCCCAACGGCGCAGGCAGAAGGCCTTATAGTCCCTGGAAGGTCCAGTATTTCCCAATATTGCCTGCTCTGGAGGGTATTATTGCACTTAGAAAATGGCTCATATGTAACATTTTTAATAAAATGGAATTAAAACTAACAACAAGCTGATTAAATGTTAAAAACAGAATAAAATATTTTTAATTGTAAAGTAGTCCCTGTGTCGTGTTACATTGTCCAATACAGGGTGTTGCTGTTTAGGTGAGCCTGTTGGAGGGATCTGGATTTGAGTCCCATGGATTTATGGGAGCTACAGCCCTGTTGTATGAGGTTGTGATAGGCACAGAGAATAAAAAAACTGGGTTATTAAAACAAAGAATCTGAAGACTTTGGGAACTGAAGAGAAAATTAAGTGCTTGGTTGACCTCTGTGAGGTGCGTTCCACAGGTATAGTCAAGCTGGTGGGTCGGAGCTCTTGTGAGAAAGAGTTGGGGGGGATTAAAAAGAAGCATGGTGAGGAAATGCAGGAGTGGAACTTCTGTGAATTGCATCCCACAGATGGAGTCAGGCTGTTGGGTTGGGACTTTTGTGAGAACGGGAGGGAATCGTAAGTCAGGAGGGGTCTGAGTGCTTCAGTAGCATCAGGTTTTTAGAAGTGGAGGAAGGAAGAAGATAGGTAATTTTGTTGTTTTTTTTAAATGCAAAAAAGCTTTGAATTTTGTTTGCGAGGGGACTGATTGAGACAGTTAGGAAGGCTGGGGCCTTTGGCTCACTCTCTGGCTTAGCGAGAAAAAAATGGTGTCAGATATTGAAAATTAGATTGGCGTTATGTTGGGCAGAGCTGGCAGTTGTTTTTTTGTGGGCTGTATCAAAAAATACCCGCCCACTCCAATGACTGTCCTAGCCAATCAGAATGCTAGGATTTTCTAAGCCATTTTCTAAATTTAAATATTTAACGTGTGTAGTTTGAGTTTGAAGTTACACATATCACATTCTAATGTGCCTTTGCAATTTTTCTATATTATTAAATTCATTACTTGAAAATTATGATATGCATAACATTTGGACTTTTCCTTTTATAACATTACCTTTGAACGAACTAGATAATGTTTTTGTATTAGTATTTGTTTAGTATTTGATTACAGATCTTTTAATTTTTAATCATTTATTTTATTTTTTATACATACTGTAACTACAGTATATGTTGCATTACTGTGTGGATGTTTTGTATTTCAGATCCCCCTGACATTTCTGAAATTGAAATTACTTAAGAAAGCTGCTGCCCAATCTGTTGAGTCAGCTACTTGTGAAAAGGGATGTCTGTGATTCCTGATATCTGCCCCCAATGAACCTCTAGCGATCAAAGTGCCAGATACCTGAAGTGGCGAAGGTCTGTCTTTAGCACCAGCAGGATTTATTGGTTACCCAATCTGCATAGGTTTACAGGTTAATAATCCTGAATTTGACAACCATTTGTGACTGAGTCATTTCATTACTTGGATTCAGCCTTATGTTCAAACACACAGAAAGTACAGGCCTACCTTTTGTCTGTTCTTTGGTGTGACCCTTACCTTCCTTGGGAAGGACCGGATCAGTGCCTCTCTCATAGAAAGTGCGGAGAAAGTGGTCTTGAGCTTCTTGAAAAGCAGTTTGCAGGACAGGTGAATCTATCTCTGGGATAATATGGTACAGGGCTATGGGTATACCATCACTGCCAGGGGCTTTCTATGGGACAAGGCAGCAAGAGCTACAAGAATTTATTGAATGGACAAGGGGGCCTCCAACTCCAAGCCATTCTTGTTGTCCTCTGACAGTTTAGGGATGTGCAGACCATTCAGGAATGCAGTCAGGTTGTCACCATCTAGGGAACCTTGGAAGATGTAAAGCTACTTGTAGAAAGAGTGCATCACTTTATGTTAATTTGCTGCAGCAGTGAGTGCAGTGTTCCAGCTGAATCGAACAGGCCATGTACATGCCCGTCAGCTTGTTGCTTATGCAGTCTGTAAGATAGGAGTTTACTGGCTTTTTCACCTTCATCCTAATATTTGTGCTTCAAATGTAGGACTGCCAGTTCAGCCCTCCTTCTTGACAAAGCATTGGGGTGCATGCAAATAGATTTAATGTCTCACAGGAGAGAAGCAGGCAGCTGGAAGGGAGTTATACTCTTTGGTTACTTTTCTTTTGCTGTTAATGCTGCCTCTAGTTCCTTTTGTTCTTTCTCTTGGACCCTGTACTGGTTAGCAACATAACCCATGATATGGCCATGCAGGTATGCCTTAAAGGCTTCCCATAGGGTGGCCTTGGAGGTGTCCCCTGTGTTGTTTAGCTTAAAGTAGGACACAACTTCCTAGCTGACTTATGGCTTAAAATATGGATCTTGCAGCAACAGGCTGCAGATTTGGAGGGGGTGCCCCAAAGCACAGAGATCACCACTGGTGCATGGTCAGACACATAGTGCAGGTGGTGTGGGAGGTGTGTATCATCTGGATCATGGGCAGAGGTCATCCAGAAGTCCATGTGACTAGAAGTAGAGTGGGATGCTGAAAAGCAAGAGTAATCTAGGTTTGTGGGGTTCTGCTGATGTCAAACATCCACCAGTGAATGCACTGTCATAAAGTCCTGGATTTCAGTGAGGGCTCTGGGATGGGGTTCAGTTTTACCAAAGTTTCTATCCAAGTTGAAGTCACCTCCAAGTGAAAAGGGAGTTTGAGGCAGAAGGGGATTGGACTAAGAAGGTGGCTCAGTAAAGGCCTTTCTAAAAGACAAAGCTAGCCTTGGCAATGGAGTGCAATTAAATCATACTGGTGGCCCCTCAGAGCACCCTATTTCTAATGTGTGGGCAGGAATTGAATGTTACTGTTCCTCAAGGATAATAAGGCAGATTTTATTCCAGGTCGTTTACTCCAAACCTGCCACCCCACTCATCCCCACTTGTTGCATGACTGACATAGAACGCATTAGGGACTGAAATAAAGTACTGCAGAGAGCAAATAAAGGACTATGGCAGTCTCGCAATAAGAGGGGTGATGAGACATGTGGTTAGTTTAATGGTCGTAGGGTGGCAGAAAGGTCAAGTAAGAGGCATAAATCACAGTACTCACAGTGGGGTGGGCCTAGGCTGGCTTTTTTCTGCAGCATTCGCTGAGCTTTGGGAGTCAGCTATCCTGTGGGTGGTGTGTGATAAGCTGTCAGTTCTGTTGAGGTGGTTGCTGCCCTGTCTGCCCACAGTTGGTAGTCACCAGCCATAGTTGAGTTAGAGGGTTGTGGCAGTATCTGCTTATCTCCTGAGCTTGTGAATGGGGGTCTTTTCAGCAGGTGAGCTGAAGGCAGTTGGGGCCTGTTACAGAGGCTCGAATCTGTTGGCAGGGGGTAGAGTCATCTCCGCTGCTGGGCTTCTTGAGTAACTGGAGGATGGGGAATCACATAGCTGACTGAGGTACCTGTTGTCAGCCTTGTCTAGCCCAGTCAGACCTCTGCCTGTTGTTGTTTTAGCCATCACCCTCTCTTTTGCTGGACCCACTGTGAGTCATCATCAGCGCCTGTTGGGGAGTTCAGATGGGGTTGGATGTCATTTGGAATGGCAGTGTCCATGGCAGTTTGGCATAGAAGATGCATACTGGAATCATAGGGCAAGGCTGGGAATTGGTAGTTAGGCCACTACCTGGCGATAAAGTCTTTCATGGCTTATGGGGATTTAAACTGAAAGGTAACTCTGTTATAGTTGATCCTCAGTTGAAATAGATATTTCAAGAAGGTTTTGACCCTTAGATGATGATTTTCCAACTTCATTCAGCTATGTAACCATTGCTTTGCAATGAGCTCAATTGAAAAGTTCTGAAACAAGGAAATCTGGTTGCTATCCCAGAACACGGTCCACAATCCTGTGCCAGCCTTAAAGTGCTCTCTTTAATGGGATTCTGGAGTAACTTAAACAGTGTACTGTAGGTCTGGGACATTCTGCCTGCTAAGGTCTGGGAGCCAGAGACCTGTGAGCCCTCTCAATGTCCAGCAGCAGGCAGCTGGGAGCATTTAGAAGGGAGGGTATGTGGCACTGTAAGAAGGCTATCATGTCTGTGCGTTCTACTTCTGGTAAGCCAACCAATCGGCAATCATTCCTCCATCCCCTTAAAGAGCAGGTATCTGGTCATCATATCTTGCTCTTAAATGTGGCTTTTGGGATCCTTATCTGCTTCTTCAAACTGGGCCAGTCTGTCCTCCATGCCCTCTACCCACTGGTCGAATGCTGCCAATTCCACGTGCATTTTGGCTGTGTCCACTTTCAAATCTGCAGTGTCCAGAAGGATTCACTGAATGAGAGCTGTAATGTTGATCATAGGTCACTTTCTGAGCTGCCATTTAAGTTCAGATTCCTGTTGTTATGCTCGCTCTACACAGTCAGAGCCAAGAATGCATGGTGGTCACTTTCAGTTTGGGGAATAGTGAGGGAGAGCATGCAGAAAATAAGAAAGTGATGTATTAAAGCAACCCAGGTTCTGCACGTTCAAGAAAGGCATCCTTGAACACAGAAGAATGGAGGCTATTGAATACTGCTAGTTAGTTTACCATGTGCTAACAGAAGTATTGTAGCAGCACTCTATGATAAGTAGCAAAAAAAATGAAACTTACAAGTAGCTTAACAACCTTCTGACGAAGCACTACACTTATCATGCGAAGCACTAGGGTATTAGTGGTTGGTCTTATTTGATTAAATGAAATACACCCCTACCCAGTCAAAATAGCGCATCCTGAACAGTGCCATCTAAACCGCACTGTCAGGATCACAAAATGCCTGAATAGCGACAGAGATAGAATAGCGTACGTCAACTACCACTATCCCTGTTGCTTTTTAGGCAATGATGAGATGGTGAGGTGCACTGCTCAAGTACAGTACAGGGAAAGTGCAAGGACTGGCTGAGCTGCTCCCATGGTGAAGTGGGTTAAGGCAGTAGCAGCTTAGCCAGCACAAGGCAAGAGATCAGGATTCAGCTCCTGGTCTCCCAACACAGATGCTTACTAGTTTTGCTGCCCGAAGTGAAGTGACAAAACAGAGATATTGAATGAATACTTCTGCTCAGTATTCACAAAAGAAGAGGAGGGTGAGGTACCTAAACCAAATAATAGAAGCATGCTGGCTAGCAGAATCAATACCAGTTCATTCACATAAGAGAGGGTCCTGAAAGAAACTGAAGGTGGACAAAGCAATACAGCCTGATGGGATTCACCCGAGAATTCTAAAAGAACTAAGTGGAGAACTAGTGGCACCACTGACTACCCTTTTTAACAAATCATGGGAGGAGGGTATGGTACCTGAGGACTGGAGGAAGGCAGACCTGATTCCCCTTCACAAACGTGGGAGCAAGACAGGGGCAGGAAACTACAGACCTGTTAGTTTGACATCAGTGGTAGGGAAAATGATGGAATCACTTCTGAAAGAAACAATTGTTGAGTACTTAGAGGCCAGTGGGGCACAGGACCAAAGGCAGCATGGATTCACAGTAGGAAGGTCAAATCAGATGAATCTAATAGATTTCTTTGACTGGGGACCAAAGTAGTAGACCAGGAAGGAGCTGTGGAAATGGCCTAGCTAGATTTAGCAAGGCATCTGACATGGTTCCATACAAAGGATTAACAAACAAGTTAGTCAGCCTGGGAGTGGGTCCCAGGGTGGTAACCTGGGTTAAAAAATGGCTGGACAACAGGATGCAGAGAGTAATGGTAAACAGAGTCCACTCCAAAGAAAGAGGGGTTACTAGCAGGGTACCACAGGGTTCAGTACTGGGATCAGTACTCTTTAATGTCTTTATAGGTGACATTGCAGGGGGTCTGGAAGGAAAACTATGCTGGTTCTTTGCAGATGACACAAAGATCTGCAACAGGGATGATACACAAGGGGGTGTAGAATTGATGACAAGAGAGTTGGCAAGGTTGGAGGAATGGTCAAAAGTATGGCAGTTTAAATTCAATACAAAGGGGTGCAAAGTAATGCACCTGGAAAACAAAAACCCAAGGGAAGAGTACACAATGGGGGGGGGGGGTATTAATGACAACAAAAATGGAAAGGGACCTGGGGTAGTCATATCAGACAACCTAAAGGTAGGCAAGCAATGTGAGAAGGCAGTAAGAAGGGTTGGCGGGATACTGGGATGCATAGGGAGAATCATTACCAGTAGAAAACAGGAAGTTGTTATGCCTCTGTACAGACAGTTGGTGATACCTGTTCTGAAGTACTGTGTGCAGTTCTGGAGACCCCATCTCTGCAAGGACATAGACAGGATGGAGGCAGTCCAGAGGAGGGCAACTAAAATGCTGCAGGGTCTGCATCAGAAGCCATACAAAGAGAGACTAAAAGAGCTTAATATGTATACCCTTGAGGAAAGGAGGGATAGGGGGACATGATAGAAACGTTAAAGTACCTCAAGGGACTCAACAAAGTCCAAGAGGGTAGCATCTTTCAGAAAAAGAGATGTGCAAGAATAAGAGGGTACAATTTCAAGATAAGGGGGGACGACTCAGGGGCAACATGAAGAAGTATTTTTTTCATGGAGAGAGTGGTAGATGCATGAAATGACCTTCCTGAGGAGGTCATGGAGTCAAAAACAGAGGGGGAATTTAAGAATACATGGGACAGACATAAAGCAATTATAGTGGGAAGTAGGAAGAAGTAGGCTATTGGTAAAACTAGGCTCTGCAGCTTATCCTATAGGTAGGGAAACGAAAAGACTGGGTGGGTCAAGCAGTCCTTATCTGCCATCAAAGTCTATTTCTATCCAGCCCCCATCAAAGTTGGATATAAACTTTATGGGGGGTTGGGGACAGAGACCCCAGCATCTGGGGGTGCTGGTGGCGGTGCCCTCATTAAAACACAAATATTTTAGTATTTTATGGTAGTGGTCTTTGGGGACTGCTACCATTGCCGCTGTTGTTGCTGGCGGTGTTTTGGTCAGGTGTAGTTGTGGTAAGTGGCATTTTTTGTCACTGTTCAGAACTGTGATGTTGTGAGCTGCGCGTTTCTGACCTAGTGCCAAATACACCAAATGGAAAACCTACTAAATTGTCATTTTCAATTTTTACTGCTTATCGCAGCATGCTGCCACCATGTTTTTGTTAGTGCTGCCTTCTCTAGGCAAGCACCTCTGATGATCCAAGAGCACATGTAGCTAGTGTTTCCTAGTTTGCCATGTGGCCCAGTGGTAATGTTGGGTGACTTGCAATTTGTCTGAGTGTATCTGGAGCTGTTAGATTTAGGCTACCAGCTTATCAGTGCATAGCTGCACTCCCTAGCATGAAATTTTAGATCAAGTTGCAGAATGTGCCCCCTACATACCCCTGGAAGCCCAAGCTTTTACTCCAAAGGGAAGCTGATCCTGGGGGAATGGTGATTTCATGTGATTGCAGAAAAAAGCAAACATGTGTCATGGACACAATGCATTTTCAACCATCACAAAAAATAGCTCATAATTTTAACATTGCAGCTTACTTTCACATTAAATTTCATATTCATATTCCCAAAGTATCCCCTAAATACCCCATGGAAGCACAAGTTGGTACTCCAAGCGAAAAGTAGTTTTTTTTTGGGGGGGAGGGGTGCTTTCACGTGATGGTTGACAAAAACAGGTCCATACAAAGAATGCATTTTCAACCATCACACAAAATAGCTCCTAACTTTTGTATTTCTGTTTTCTTTTGCATGAAATTTCTCATTCGTGTTCCCCAAAGTATCCCCTAAGTACTGCTACAAGCAGTTGTTACTCCAGGGGAAAGATATTTTTCAGGAGGGTGGGCTTTCATGTGATGACTGACAAAAACAGTCAGGTCCCATAGACAGAATGCATTTTCAACCTTCACACAAAGTGGCTACTACCTTTGACATCTCTGCTTACTTTAGCATGAAATTTCAGATTGATGTTCCACAAGGTGTTCCCTAAATATTCATGGAAGCAGTTAACACTCCAAGGGAAAGGTGATTTTCAGGGGGTGCTTTCCTGTGATGGCTGACAAACAGCCAAGATGTCATACAGACAGAATTCATTTTCAACCATTAGACAAAATGGCTCATAGCTTCGGCATTTCTGTTTACTTTAACATGATGTTTTTGATTTCTGTTCAGCAAAAGACTTCCTTAATATCTCTGGACGTACAAGTTGTTACACCAAGGGGGAGGTGTTTTTATGGCTGTGGACATAGCCTATAGCCATCTTGCTATCTGTAGCTTGAAAAAGGAGTATTGTGGAACACATTTTTTTGGACTTTTCAATGTATCCTTCTACATCTACAAATCTCTATGGCAACTAAAATAAAATAACCCTTTCTTTCTGTTTAGAATGTTGGAGACATAACTCCAAGCTGCTTATCAGATGGCCATTAAAAAACTGAAACAATTTGTTAAATAGTGATTGCCTAGTAAACTGGAGATTTGTTTACCCCCTACGAAATGCCACAACTTGCACATTTAAATGCCCAGTATTTAAACATTTTTTGCTGCTAACTTCGGTTGGGCATGAATATCTTTCAAGAAAGATTCATACCTCAGAAGTGTTATCCTTTCCCAGAAAATTTATAAAGATTTATACTGTTTTTTAACCTCTCAAGACCTATCTGATAAAATGCCAGATCTTCAATGAACTACTCAGACTGAATATATGCATTTCTTTTTGACAGCAAGGGCTGCTTCACAAACATAACAGAGAAGACCTACTGAGATATTTTATAGTAACCATGAGTTTGTGAGTGTGTGTGTGTGTGCATATGTGTGTGTGTGTAGAAACAGTCAAACTATTGGCAAGGGAGACCTCATCAGATGAATTAACTGCTGACAAACCATGAGTGAAAATTTATCTGTGTAATTATCTGATTCCTTATGTTCCCTTACAGTGTTATAAAATGTTAGTCAAAACAACTGAGAAAGAAATTTGTAGGGGACATCAGTTAAGTTTCTCTTGTGATTTGGACCTCCAGCTCTAGGCTGTGGAACATAAATGTATTGCTTGTGGTTGGAATGAACAATCTAAACAGGAAGAAGGTCTGAACAGTAATATTTTAATTTACAGCACTAGTAATGCAATCGTGCATAATTTCTATAAATAAATTTGAGGTCTGATAATAATGTAGCCAGGGTATGTGTTAACTGCTTTGATCTCTCACAACATGTAGTAGCAGTAGTAAATATTTTATTCTGAAAATTCACAAAAGGATAGCCCTATTGAGCTGAGGCTCAATTTCAATGGGGTCCCAATGTATAAAATAAACAGTTACACAGAATATGTACTTAAATATAAGCATAGCAAATACAATATACAACCTGTATCAGAAGACACAGTACTGTACATGACACACGGTTACCCCACCCGACAGTGACATTTCACCAGCGAGGTCCCCCACAGTGACTACAGTGCCAAGCCACTGTGGGAGACCGCTGGAACCAACTGTCTGTGGAATACTGCACCTCAATCAGCTCCAACTGGAGTTGAGAATCCTTAAGTGGGGAGGGTTGGGGTGCAGCCCACTGCGTGAGGGTTAAGGGGCAAATCCCTGAAGAAAACAAAGAAATACAGTGCGAACTGGCAGCCAACTGCAGAATGCGTTCGACCTGCCGGTGTCGCTGACAGGGCGTTCAAAATTTTTGTCGAGCTCCTGTCGTGGATCCTGTGACACACATGTAGATGTTTTTCAATTAATTACAACAAACTTTAGATATTTCAGCACTTTTTACAAGCCAATATCTTATGTGATGCCAAGATGGAGGAGATATTGACTTGATGTATGATGTGCTATTTTTGAGAATGAAAGAGATCATGCCATTTATTAGGAGGAAAAGTATTGTTTAGATACATAGATACATATACACTGTCAGCAGATAAGGGCCTATGGCCCACCCAGTCTGCTCATTTGAGCTTGTAAGTTCCCTTTATGTTTTTCTATATCATTATTTTTATATTTTTTAGAAGTTTCGTGTAGGCTTGATATTATTCCTGAAATGTCAGAGACCTTCCTAGGGAACTTGCAGGATACTGGTATATGACTATGCCATTTACAAAATTCCTAATCAAACTACTGGAAACAGAAGACTGTTTTTTGTCATTTTATAATATGATGTACTGAGTGTGTATTTACTGAGTTGCTGGATCAGGGCCATGAAGAAAATAACAACATTTACTTAACTCATTCAGGATTCCATCAGGTGGACAGAAAATAGTCTATGAGAATTTGTCTGAAAACTAACAACTATAAGATGCAAAAATAGCATTGTGTGTGCATGTGGGTATAGATATATATATATATATATATATATATATATATATTTATATTTATGGCAAAAAAATCAATTTAATGCATTGGTTAGGGTTGTTCCATAGTGACAAAAGTGAGAAAATTCTGTATTAGGGTTAAAAACCCTTACTGTGCATTCCCCATGCCCACACACACACACATACATGCAAGTAGGGGAAGGACCAAGGCAACACAAACAATCACACACAACCAGCAGGAGGTGTATACCTGTGTTACTGTAGGAAGTAGAGAAATCCAACTTCAGATATCAAACATTATTTACAAAGTTGTTTTTTGAGGTTAGTTCACATAAAGGTGAACTAAGCTGGCAGTAGCAAAAATGGTGTACCTCACTGCGTTTTCAACAAATGGGTAGTGAAAGGTGCGATGGGTGCCGCACTGTTAGTCTATGGCAAATTGCTCAATTTTGGAACAGTGTAACTTTGTAATCCTTAAGTATTTTAGCACAATAGCAGGAAAAAGCACATCTATGGGACCAGGTCTTGCCATCCAGCAAATTTTAGGCAAAAGGACCAAACTGTTTGCTTGCAGAATGATGGCAAAGATGTGCAGTCATTAGGAGCATACTTTCACAAAATACTTTTGCAAATTCAAAAGTGTCAAAGCACGACACATTTACATTTGTGAAAGTGATTTTCAAAAGTATTTCAGGGATTGTGCAAAATCCTGTTTCAGATCTGGCGAACCCCAAAATACCATATGTGTAGTGTGTGTTATGTGTTGGTGGCAGCGTGTGGCTCAAGATATCCAGTTTTCTGTAGTGATATGTGTTTAGCGGTGCATGGAATGTCCAGAATGAGAGTTAGCAGTGATGACCCTATGCGACAGCCTGATGGGAGCATGGGTTTTGTGGTTTACATAGTTGTAGGTTATTCCTGTCACCTGCTGGTGGTTAAGTGTGATTGGTTGTGTTGCCTTGGTCCTTCCCCTACTTGCATGTATGTATGTGTGGTGGTGGTGGGGGTGGGGGGAATGCGCAGTTAGGGTTTTCAACCCTAACACCGAGTTTCCTCAATTTTGTAGCTGTGGAACAACCCTAACTGATGCATTAAACATAGATTTTTGCCATGAATTTCCCATGTGTTTGAGAATGTGCACTATAAATAGTGAATGGAATGTGGTGGTGGCAGCACAAGGCCCACCATGTCATTTCTTGTCACTTTGCTGCACAAAAACTGTATGACTGAGTGAAATGAAAATTGGGTACGCAAACAGAAATGCAAATGGTAACGGCAACGGCAACACAGAAGGAAAGAGTAACTCAATCGACAACGGAAAAGCTACCAAAATGCAAACACTAGGGCTAACAGAAATGCAAACAGTAAGAAACACTCAAGCAGTAATGGTAACGCAATTGGAAATGGAAACAGTTACTGTAACACCAACGATAACGCCAAATGGAACAGTAACAGAAACGGAAGAGTAAGCGCATATGCAAATGCAAATCGTAACGCGCACGGTCATGGTAACACAATTGGAAATGCTAATGCTTACGGTAACACCAACGATGACGCCAAAGGAAACAGAAATGGAAACACAAATGGAAGCACTTACGCAAATGCAAATGGTAATGCGCACGGTGATGCAAAAGGAAACGCGAATAAAAACAGTAATGGAAATGCAAATGGTAACAGTAATGCAAACGCAAGCGCAAACGCAATCGCAAAGGGTAATGCACATGGTGACATAAACAGAAACGCTAACGGTAATGGAAATGCAAGCGGAAAAGCTGACTGTAGCAGTAAGGGAATTGCACACCCTGTTTTCCCCAAAAGGTGCATTCAGAAATACAGTGAATACAAAGAATGTATGCATAATAATGGACTTCAGAGCAGAAAATGAACACTATGGGTGGGATATTCAGAAATGCACCAGAGGCAGGTGCAAAATGGGTGCAGCATGAATACAGTGCACCATGGCACACCAGGCGTGATATTTAAAGGTTGCGCATGACAGGATGCTCCTGTGCAATGTGGCTGAATATTGCACAAATGCCCAATAGCGCAACCAGGGATGCGCAGGGGAGCAAGCCAAGCAGCACAATAGCAGCAGCCACTGATGTGCAAGGTGTAGAGGAGCATGTCCCAGGACACACATGCAAAGTCAACAGGCACAGCAGGTGGCATGCCACAGGGGCAGGAGTACCCACCACCAGGGTGCTGAATGCACAAGGGGAGAAGCACGGTAGGGACACGTGGTCACACCACCCAGTGAGCATGAGGAGGTGGTAGGCCCCTGCCCACATGCACCTCAGTGTGGCACAGTGGCAGGGTGGCAACAACTGCCCTGGTGCACAGTCCCTGGCAGCCCCAACAGGGAGGCTGGTGCAGGCTACCCGGACAACAGCCAGCAACACACAGGCAAACAGCACACAAGGCACACACTGCACAACCAGAAAGGACAGGCCACAGCCTCCCCACCCAACCCATGCTGGAACACCACCGGGTACAACCCCCCCGTATACCCCTGATGCACCACACAGCGGCTATGCACACCACTGCAACATGGCTCCACATGCCAGCTGCAAAGCAGACATGGACACAGATGGGTTACCAGAAACAATGTATTGCAACAGGCAAATCAAAACTATATACATATATATAAGGTAGGGGGAAAGGATGGACCACCCACAGACAGGGAGGTCAGGGAAGGAAGACGGGGCAGGGGTAAGAGCAAAGGAAGGGGACAAGGGAGGTAGCTCAGGGAAGGGGATGTTGCCATGGCAAACATGCCTTATGGCCGCCCATGCCCCACTGTAGGCCGACGTCTGCATTGGTGCTGCCCTCTGCGCTGTGACTGGGCCAACTGCTGTAGCACCTGTAGTGTGGCCATCGACACCTGCAGGATCTGTCAGAGTAGCCGTGCATGTATATCAATGGGGAAAACACCTAGGACAGAGGTGCAGTCCACCCCCATGCGCAGCGGGCATTGGTGACATGTGCCCCCTGCAGTGAGTGCACCCACATGAGCTGCCTACCAAGACACCCACAGCCATGCAGAACACTGCACACCAACACCGCCCATGTGCAGCACACCACCACCGTGGCAGGCAGGCGACATAGCCATGCTGGCAGTTGGCAGTGGCACAGCCAGGACCTGGGTGCACCCACAGCCCACCTGCAGCAGCCACCCACATGTGTGATAGCAGCATAGCAGTGCATTGGACACCACAGGCAGTGCACAGCTGGAGGGAACCTTGCGGACAGGGGGCCATGTCCCACCCCCCCGCTGCCCACCCTGCACAACATAGAAGATTGAAAATGTGCCTACCTGCATGCTACAGTGCACCCTGTGGCCATCCAGCTGCCATGCTCACGCAGCCTCCAACTGGTACACTGCCCGTGTGGTGGCCCAACCCAGCCCAGCCGTGTTGCCAGTGAGGTGAGCCCACCTCTGATCTTCAGGGCCTAGGAGGAAAGCATGGAGATGGACACATCAGTAATGGGTAACATCACAGGGCCCCCCCAGCACAATGTGGCACCCTGCACAGCATGCCAGTGGTGCAGTGGCACAGGACAGCCACGGTGTACCACCACACCCACCAGGGCGTGCAGCCCCAGCCCCCCCACAGCATGGCATTCCAATGGCACCACCCCATGGACCAATGGATGGGAATGGGCACAGGCACTGTGCACTTACCTGGCCATGGCACGGCACTCCTCCAGATGTGTGTCTGTAGTGCCCGTAGCCACTCCAGATCTCTCCGCTGCAGGTCCCTGTAGCAGTGCCTGCACTGCTCCCCAGTGTGCCATGCACCCGTCGCTTCCTCCAGGCCATCTGTCACCTCCTGCCACACCTTTGTCTGAGGCCTGTTGGGGCAACCTGCCCATATAGGGTTCCAGCATGTGGCTCCACAAGGACCACCAGGTTGACAAGCTAAACCTGTGTTCAGTAAGGGGCATGGGGTGCTGCTCTGCATGGCATGTCAGCAACACTCTCAGCAAGGTAAAATGAAACCCAGCAGCACACATGCCACACGTGCTGGGGATGCGCACCATGCACTGCTATGCACTGTCACCGCCTACCACGCAGGCATGGAGAAGCGTGGCTTGGTCAAGGCAGCACAGCCACATGCCGCGGGGTGCCTACAGGGGCAAAGGTCACCCATGGGGTCACGGGTCGAGATGCGCACCCTGCACAACAGTGCCATTGGGCAAGGCTGGCATGCTGCATGGTTCAACCATGTGGGATCCACAGTGCATGGCCCCATCACACATGGGTGCCATGATACCCATCGTACAGGGTGCCATTGATGTAAAGGCACCAAGGCACCATTGGCATAGTGGCACCAGGGCGCCATAGGCCATACAGTACATGGGCACCATGGTACCCATCACACAGGGTGCCATTGATATAATGGCACCAGGGTGCCATTGGCATTGTGGTGCCAGGGCACCATAGGCCATACAGCGTATGAGTGCTACACGTGCAATAGTGGATGAGTGCTGTATTGCCTATTGTGCATGTTGTGCATGCCACGCTACAGGCGTACGTGACTCTAGTGTGCGCATACACGTGGCACAGGCTGTTGCGCATGTCACAATGTTGTGCCTTGACTTGTGCATGCCCAGCTCCATTGCGCAATGCACAACCATGCGATAGTCAGCAGCTATATGCAAAGCAGCTGATTAGCATGTCCGCATTGCATCGGCTGCATTTGCATGTCATTACAGTTGTGCAACACCTCATTTGCATGCGATGTGCTATAAAGGCTCCAGGGTAATGCACAGGTTAAGGAACAGTATTGCAACCCTTACAGGTAGGATACACACTGCGGGGCTGGCCGGGCAGTGGAATGGGAGGCTGGGGGGGTCATAGCAGGCCAGACTAACACATGTCCACCCCACAGGAAGAAGTATGACCGATTGAGAGGAGACAGAGAAGTGTGGGTCTGCATGCAAGTGCAGGCCCAACTTCACCAGTGCGGAGTCTGATGCCCTATTCCAGACATACCTGGACCAGGAGCCACTCCTGCGTGGCTCCACAAGAACCCCACAGGCCTGGGCAATGGCATGGTAGGGTGTGGCCCATGCTGTGAACCTGCAGGGCTGCCACCAATGGTCTGTGCAGGAGTGCAGAAAGAAGGTCGGCACGGACCGGAGGCAGAACAAAGAGAAGGTGGCAGCCATCCGGGCAGCACGTGCCGTCACAAGCAGGGGTCAGCCTGATGTGCCCACCCTCATGCCACAGAAGGCATTGGTGGTGGTCACCATGCAGCACAGCGTGGTTGAGGGCATGTCCGGCGGAGGATTCCAGACAGGTGGCAGCCCATCCCTGCATGGTAGGCATGGCTGTGATGGGGCAGGGGTGGGCAACAGCAACACTAATGCATCTGTGTTCCATTTCAGCTCCTGAGTGCCTGCATGCAGCAGCAGGGATGGGGGTGTCCACTGTGGGGGCAGTCCTGGAACCAGAGGACCGTCCATCCACCTCCACTGGACAATGTGTCCCGGATCGACTGCGGGGCAGCACCACTGTATGTCCGGATGCATGGATGCGGACAAGGCCCTGGCCACATTTCAGCATGATGCCAGGCATGGTGTCCCATGTGCTGAGACACAGTTCAGGGCGGGGTCCAGTTCTGATGATGACAAGACCTACATCACAGACAGCGATGTGCCCACAGGAGAGGCATCCATACCACACTCCTGCTATGGCTGCGCAGTCAGTGGCCCAGTGGTGGATGTCTGAACACTGGCCACTGCAGCTGGCATAGCCACGGCTACCACTGAAGCAGCAACAGCTGGTGGTGATGGCAGTGGTGCCTGTGGTGGTAGTGGTGGTGCAGCCTCACCGGTGTTGCCCTGTGCACAGTGGCTGGAGGGGTGGCAGCATAGCCTGGGCAGTGTTGAGGTGGGGCCAGGGGTAGTGCCCGTCATTGGTGCACTGCATGACACCCAACCCCAGGAGGGACCCGTTGTGCAGTGCCCACCTTCATGGAGTGCTGGGGCGCAGGGTCAGGATATACCCATGGGTTGGCACAGTGCCCCAGTGCCCCAGGGCACCAACCCCTTGGAAGAGCACACCCATCTGCTCTGGGCCTGCATTGAGCAGCAGGTGCTGGTCGTGGCAGGGTTGCATGCACTCTATGTGGAGCTGCGCCAGGCAGCCGAGTGGCTGGACAGGGACTTCTCCCTGCTCCTGGCTGAAAACATGCATATGGGGGTAGACACGCCTCAGCCATGGATTGGCTGACCACTGCGGTCACAGCCAGTCTGGCACCACTGGCATTCCTGGTGCGTGGCTGTCCACCGCTTACACCGTGGAGTGCATGCTGCACCCCTCACGCCCGGCGTCATGCAACCCCCATGGAGTCAATGCCAGGGTCTGCTGTGGATATTTCCAGCACACCTGGAGCAGGCATATTTGGAGGCCTGTGGACACCTGCGAAGACCCATTTGTGGTCCCACAGTGGCACCCCTTGGGGACCGTCTGTGACACCCCCTGTGACCGACGCTCAGCCTGTGTCCACTGTATGTTCTCGGCGGGGCTGTCCATGTGTCCTGAACCCCCACTTCCATGTCTGCTGTATGCTGTTGCCCTGTGTGCACATCGGTGCGGTGTGTGCATGAGTGTCCCATGGCCATGGCATCCGTGGTTGATGCTGCACACAGCCCATGTGCCCACCCACCCATCTGCTGGCCACTGTGGCATGTGCATGATGATGCCTGCATAGCGCTGACTGCCACTGTGCAGCACCGCTCAGCATCTGACACATGCCCGGTGCCCACCTCTGGGCCTGGCATGTTGGTCCTGTGTGCATATGTGTGTGTGTGTGTATGTGCGTGTGTTTGTGTGTGTGTGTATGTATATGTGTGTGAGGTGTGCAGGCCTGTGCTGTGTGCTGCATTGGTGTCGGTTCCCCACACCTATCCACGCCCCCTTCCCGCTGTCCCTGGCATGGGGTGCACCCTTGCCTGCCTGTCCACTGTGCCCTGGGCCCTAGCCCTTGCATGTGGCCATGTCCACCTACCTGTGTGCTCCATAATGTTCCTCAGCGAGTGTGTCCCTGTGCAGCTGGGACAGTCTGGCCAGATGGGGTTCTCTTCACCCGGGGGGGGGCTGCCCGCCACCAGGACCGGCGGCCACATCGTCCGCACTGCTGTCCCCCTCTTTGACCTCGACAGCTATCCCATGGTCAGTGGCCATGTTGTGTAGTGTACAGCAGGCCAGGAATAGGCCGCAGGCCTTTGAGGGGCTGTACTGCCTGGTCTGCAGTCCATGTCCTCCACTTCCCACCTCTCTGTGCTGCTGTGCAGCCCCTCCTGTGCTGGGTGTCACTGGCTCCCGCTGCGTGCTGCCTTGCACCCTGTCTCATGGCCACACACACACATACACACACACACTAACTCACACACACACACACACACACACACACACACACCTGACTCTGGCTGTTTCTGGTGCCCTGGTCCACACTCTGTGCCTCTCCCAGCCTACCTCTCCCTCTGTGGCTCCCCTTCGGCTGTTCTGTCTGCACACTCGCTCTCCCTCTTTAAGGCTCCCATGTAGTGCAAGCCTTCTTCTCTCATTTGCTCCTTCTTTTTATGTGCTCAAGTCTGCTCCGTGCAAGTCCCTTTTGCTCCTCGCTTGCCTTTGAATATTGCACTCTGCTGCTTATTCATGGCTACACCCTCTGCACTTCTGCATGCATTCATTACTATTGTGCATTGGTGCATTGGTACTTGTGCTGCGCATTTTCTGCCACTGAATATTGCTCTCCAGTGCATTTTTGCAGTTGCGATAAGGGCCCCGAAAAGCACGGTGGACGCCGTAATGTTAGCCTAAGGGAAAAATTATCAACTTCAGAGTGACATAACTTTGCAGCCCTCTAATATTTGGTCACCAAGCCATGAAAAGGCACATTTGTGGGATCTTGGCTTTCTTCCCTCCAAATGTCAGCCCAAAAGACCAAACCGTTCTTTTGCATCAGGGTGGCAAAGATTTCCTATTCTTTTGGGCATAGTGTTGCAAAGTAGTTTCGTGATTTGCAACACTTTTGCAAAAAAATCACGAAAATGTTGAATATGCGACACTACTTTGTGACACTACTGTTTACAAAAATTTCAAAAACATATTTCTGGGGTGTTTAACACCCCCAAAAAGACATGGCTAGCATCATCAGGACTCGACTAGGTGAATGCAGCAAGAATTGTGTCCCTAGAGGGTCCCAAATTTAAATGCCAAGCATTTCTGTGACCACCAACTGAAAACAAGAGGGAGTATTTGCAACACTACAGGGGTCATTTGCGACACTAAAAACTGCATTTGCAACACTGTCTAACTTTTTGTTAACTTTTCCCATTGACTATAATGTGAAACTTGTTTTTCGAATAACTTTTGAACCATTTAATATTTTTTCACAAAATCTTTGAAAGACACATTGAGGACCCCGGCTGCATGTTCCCTAAATGTTTTGGACCAGTCACACAGACCATGCAACCTGTAAGTACGAGCAAAGAATGCACAAACATGCGTAATTGCCACATTCTATGGCGCTATGTAGCTCTGCAACTGTATGTCCGACAGTTACGAAACTTGGTAGATCCAGAGATTGACGGTACCAATTCAGGCAAATTCATCATACGGTGGCAAAGTTATTACGCTGCCAAATTTCAGAGTTTAACCTTAAATGGGGTACTCAACCCTAACTATAGTGGCACTACCGTGCCACTATAATATATATATATATTTATATATAGATATACTGTATATATATATATATATATAGGAAATGTCTCTATTTGCAATAGATTTGTTTACAGGTTTTACTAGTATATTTTGAAAGATTGTCCAACTTGTAATTACTAATTTTGAGTATATTTCATGAAATAATGAATGAGATATTTGTTATTTCATATAGTCCCCCATTGTGCCTTATGCATATCACGTAAATCCAAATCATTAGAAGGCCATCTTGACATATAATACGGAGCTCTAGCTACTAATATAATAAATAAAGAACACAATCATAAATAAGGAACTAGTGGCTTATGAAAAAATCTACAGGGATTTATACTGGGATTTGATTCTGCCACGGAGGGGAAAACACAGGAAAAATGAGGGTTTCTTACAAGGAAATGTTTTTTGGATCTGGGAGCACTGAATATTTCTTATTCTATATTTTGTATCCTGGATAGGGATGAGAGATGTTACATCTCATTGTCGTAGGGATCTTCATTTACACTTTTTTTGCACTGTATTTAGTCAGGCTGTCCCAGATTAGATGCACTGCCTTGTTTTCAGTGGGGTCATGATTTTACCATTTTTATAATGTTTTTATTCAGGTTACCTAGTCCAGGACCCCCGTATTCAAAGGAAATATGCAGCATGTCCCAGCGGAAAAGGGAGATGTGCCATGAAACTCCAACAATGCACAGCAGTGCAATATTCAAATGTGCAGGATGTGCCAGCTGCAAGGGAATGGGTCAGGGCACACACAAATGGCATGCCATGCAAGTTAAGTGGGCATTCCCATGCATATGTCATGCTGTGGCATATTCAGTGGGAATGAGCCCCTCACAGTCCAGAGCACAGAGGCCCACAGTTAGGCCATGAATAGCTGGTCTAACCCGGCTGTGGATGTGCACCCAGATGTACAACAGCCTCGCAGCCTTGGTGGACTAGAGGTACCCCCTTTCCATCCCCAGTCTATCCAACTCCATCCCTGAAAAGCCCCACAGTGTATGCCTCCCCAGACCTGATCGCACCAGAGGAAACCATGATCCATATCCATAGCATAGAGGACCCCAGCCCACTGCCCCTGTACACAGACACCCTCACTCCCCCCCATACCCGACCTATTGCCAAGACTGGCACTGCCCTCCACACCCTGCCATGGCCAACCATTGAGTGCACTGAAACAGGGCTGGGGACCTGCACTCTGGAATGACCCAACTGGCTATACCATGCATTAGGGCACCACACAAGCTGTGGACCCACCAGTGTATGCAGCCGTGTGTACTTCCCTGGCAAACTGTAAGAGGGAATTTACATACCTCCAATGCATGCCTTGCCGATGCTGTGTTTTCCTGCTGTCATACACCACTGCAAGTCCACACTCTCCCCCATTCCCCTGTGTAACATGCCACCCTCTGGACTGCTGAGGAATTCCAGGTGCCATGTGGTGTGGTGTCCTGTAATGCTATTTGCAGTGTACACTTCAGGCTATAGATAGTTCAGCCGCAGTTCCCCAATTGTACAAACAAATGGGAGGTCAGCTGTAACATGCCTGTTTTGGGACCTGTGTGAGTGGGTACAGCATCGGCCATCAACAGCACTGAGCAGTGCAATGGCACTGGTATGACGGATCCACATGCGGGTGCCTGAGGTATATAACCACTGGGCGTTACCAGCTGCACACAGCTCGTGCCTACATATAACACATTCCAGCATCCTACTGTGAGTGGTCTGCCACCCGCCAATACAGTGGTATGATCCCATCACAGAACCAGTTGTCACAATGGGATGGGTTGGGGGACAGGGAGGGGGGAGTCTGTGCACTGTTGAGGTGGAGCAGGGGCCACTACACTATGGACATGGACTGTAGGTGTATTCAGGTGCAATCAGTGTTGGCATCAGGGGTCCTACAGTATGGGAATGATAGAGCATGGACTCTGGTACGATTGGGGCTGGTGGAACTGGTGGGGGGTACCACGTTACCACCGGAGACTTCAGGTCCTGTCCCATATGGGAGTGATAGGGGTCAGGGCTTGGGGGTGAGAACCAATCTGGCGCATTCATCTCCATGCCAATATGCAAATTGGTCAGTAATGAGCATGCATAAGGCCCCTTTGCACCCTGCATGCTCAATTAGTTCACTTGCATTCCTGGGCTGAATATAACACATGGGGGCTGTGGCGCATACTGGTATGTGCCACACATTCATAGATACATAGACAGTGTTGGCAGATAAGGGCCTATGGCCCACCCAGTCTGCCCATTTGAGCTTGTAAGTTCACTTTATGTTTTCCTAGAAGTCTTTTGCCCCTTACCCCTGACCTCCAGAATTCCTTTATGTCTATCCCATGCATTCTTAAATCCCATGATTGATTCAGCCCCCACCACTTCCTCTGGCAGGGTGTTCCACTTGTCCACCACCCATTCTGTGAAGAAATTCTTCCTCATGTTTCCTCTGAATTGTCCTCCCTCCAACTTCACCCCATGCCCTCTAGTCTTGGAACATCTTTTTTGCTTAAAAATAGTATATTCCTGCACCCTGTTTCTCCCTGTAAGATACTTCTATGTCTCTATCATGTCCCCTCTCTCCCTCCAGGGAGTACATATTCAATTCCTTCAACCTGTCCTCATAGGACTTGTGATGCAATCCATGTACCATCTTTGTTGACCTCCTCTGAACCTTCTCTACCCTGTCTATGTCCTTACATAGGTAAGGTTTCTAGAAATGTACACTGTACTCTGGCTAGAGCCTCACTAGTGTCTTGCATAGTGGAATTATGACCTCCCTTTTCCTGCTGGTGATGCCCCTGCCTATGCATCCCAGCATCCTATTTGCTTTACCTGCTGCCTTGTCACACTGTTTCCCTACCTTGAGGTCATCAGAGATGATAACCCCAAGATCTCTTTCCTGCTTGGTGATGCTATATCTTCACCGCCCAACTGATATATTGTGCCAGGGTTTTGTGCCCCATATGCATTATCTTGCACTTCTTTGCATTGAATTTCAACTGCCCTGACCATTCTTCAAGTTTCTGAAAGATATTCAGTTGGGGTCACCCTGAATGCACCTGACTTGGCAGCCACCTGCACTGCAACCCCATCCAGGGTCACATTTTCAACAGGTACAATGTAGCCCACCAGGATAAAGCACAGTGTCAAAGGTTTACTGTATGACAAAAGGGATTAACTCCCATTGAAACTACACTGTTTGCTGCAGTAACTCTACTGGACAATTCTGCAGTGCTGCACTTCATCCCGGTGGGCTTCACTGTATGCACATCCTGTACTGGTGGCACACTCTCTTTGAATATTCTATGAGTGCTGACCAGCACAGCCTCTTTGCAAAATGTATCTTTCTGCTCATGCATCAGTTTGGCACTTAATATGTCCCCCCAGATGTAAAATATTGTTTTCAGTGCGTTCTGATTTTACACACTGCAGCATAATATTGTGTAGATATAGAGCCGCACTGAATATAAGATGCCATTTCTTCTGTGAACTATCCAGGCTAACTATATAGCAATCAGCAGGCATATTCTAGGAAAACACATTGTAAAAATGTGTAAAAGGAAGACCACATTGAAAGTGCCTCTCCACAGATCTGTATTGTACAAATTCATTAGAAATAATGGGTAACAGCTTCCCAAAAGCTCTACTCAGCCATATCAGCTCTGACGAGAACTTGTTTTAACTTGTTCCACACTCCCTCAGTCCTGCTTGCTGATTTCTCCCTAGCTTGCTGCATTACTGACTGCAAATACAGGTTCAAATAAAGAAATATAGACACTCACTGCAAACAAATAAACAGAACAGCCACACACACAATAAAAACAGACACACAGATCTTTGTAAATCTGGTGTTTCCAGTATAATTAGTAAATAAATAAAGATGTTTTAAGTTGTGTTACCCATGCCTACACATTCAGAAATATGGTAAATACAGTGACCCCTAATAGCACCCAATAGGTGGAAGGGTGATTTTACCTGTTTTCTGTAGTATTTTAATAGTTTTTCATATATTTATGAAAAGTTTTCATTAACTTTTCTATTTCAGCAAATGCCTATTTTATATAAGTAGTAAGGTACTCTGGGGGCATTGGTTGTACTAGGTTTACCCCCCACGGTCCAGGAGATGAAGGTGCACAGCTTCATCTCATGCCTTACTATGGCCCTGAACATGGCATACACCAAGTACAACCAATGCCCCATCATACCTTACGGAGTAATTAAAGTTCTTTACTACTACTAACAGGCCAGACTTAGCTGTCTTCCCAAGCATCTCCCTCAGGTCTTTTTCTACCCCTTGATCCTGACCTGGAGATCTGTAGACCACCCCAGTCCTGGCTTGTATCCCATGCCTTATCACAGCTAGCACCCACAGGGTTTCTAGTTTTTCAGATCCCAGTAGACTGTCTGTCTCAGTTGCCTCTATCCCTTATTTTACATACAGTGCAGCTCTTGCCCCTCCCTCCACCCTTTGCTCTGTCCATCCTGAACAATGAGTACCATGGTACGGCCATCTCACATTTGTTTATGAGGTTTCCCACATCTTTGTGACAGCCACCAGTCTATAAAATAATATATTTATTCATGAGTAAGTTTAGCATTACAACATATAAGAATTATTTTATACATTTCAAAACTTTTACATAGTAGGTGGTATTCAATGTCTCATTACATTAAGACATTGTAAAAACTTATTAAAGCTTGACTGTACTTTGAAAATAAAGGAAGATATGAACTACCTATCGGAATAAGCATAAGGTTACATATTTATGCCAAAAGTGCATTGCTCTTTGTCAGTGTTGCTTATTCTTTTCTGGTCTCCTTAGGAAAGGTAACCATACTGCATTGAACTAGTCTTCTTTCTTCAACAGCTGGCGGCTAATTATCTAATTATAGTCTATGATGGAATGCTGTTAGGGATAGAAATCCATCCCTAGAATAGGGTTGTTATGCTGCAGTAACTATGTCATTGTAGCTGTTATGCTGCACTAGCTACGTAGCTATTGCAGCATACCAACATCGAACGTGGTTCCCCTGGTGCTCTACCATTTATACAAAAACCCTCCTGATGTAAGGCATTCTTAGCCACTGAGAAGTGTGGTCAGGACAGTAACTGAAACATGTCTGTAGAGAAACGAGTGCTTCTCCCCAGTCCTCCATCTGCAGGTCACCTCTGTGTGGCGACAGTCCCTTGAAAAACAGCAGTCCCCAGTGTCGATGGTTGATAGTAGGGATTCGATGCTGCTGTGAGGGTTCTCTCTGTTTAGCCCCATTTTGTTTAAATGTAAAGTAAAAGTTTATTGCGGTCCCTCGAAGGTGGTGGTACATCAAGCTGCAGCAGTAAAAAGAAAAAGCCAAGCGGGAGCACTACCAGCAAGCAGAACTGTGGCGGTGACCAGCATGAGAGTGCCAGGGGTGGAGCAACAAGGTCCCCAGTCAACCATACCAGTGCCAACATCAGTTCCTCTTCTGCTGGCATCCTCTCCTCCAAAACAAAACAAAATCATACAGTATAAAAAATAATGGATGGGTGACCATCCATAACAAAGACCAATGTTTCTTCTCGAGAAGTGAAACCATCACAGAGATCTCATGATAGTTTCACTTCTCTCGATTAAACACAGCCTTGTTATGGATGGTTACCCATCCATTATTCTCTATGTTGGCAGTTTTGCTCATGTAGTCAAACTATTCAGTAACATTTGGAACTATGTCTGATTTGCATTTTCTCAGTAATAATCTTTTGACCCCCCCAAAAGCTAACAAGATCCAGTTTTTGATGATGACTTACATTTAAGCCTTCAGGAATTAGACTAAGAGGTATTAAGGTTAGATTTTTGGTAGTTTAAAGCAGAAGTGCCACAAAAAAAAAAAGTCATTCCCAAAAGTTAATTTTCTGCTGTAGTTAAGAAAAATATCAGTAGAACTGTTGATTTGGATTTTCTGGATGCTTTCTATGCTGTGTAATGTACATTTGCATTTTTCTCTTCATTCTTACAGTAGCCCGTGATGATAGCGATAATAAATGAGCACCTGTAGAAACAGCGACCCATTTATATAGCTACCATAAATAGCTACGCTGCTAGGGTAGCGATCCCACAGCGACAACAATGACCAGAAGGGGAGGGATAGGGAGGTGGAGGGGAGGGATAGGAGGAAGGGTTTGAAGGAGTAGGGCGATCCTGCTGCAGCCAAGTTAGCCCTGTGGTGTGGTGGTGAGGGTGGCTAGCTAGGGTGCATCAGGCAATGGGTTTGTGTCCTGCTTGGGGTGCTTGTTTTTGCCGTTGCATTCAGCACTATATTTTTTTTTTGCCCATGTTTTGTCTCCTCCTCCTCGACATGCAACCCCTGGAGTTAACAATCCTAATTCGGGGGGGGGGCAGTGGACCCCCCACATAAACTGTTGTAGTGGCCAGATGTCGGATCACTTTGAATTGTATATCACCAAAATGCTTTTTGGCAACATACATTCACTATGATAGTGATCGCTGTTTTTCATTGCTATCATAACATGGAACCCATTCTTACCCTCCTCAGGTCCTCAGTATTATCTCTATGCAAAGGTGAACATCTATTTTTCCTGAGAAATAATTATCTTAAAACTTTCATAACATCATTGACTCAGTAGGTAGCACACTCGCCTCTGAGGCCGGGAGGTCAGAAGGCTGTGGGTTCTATCCCCACTTGACTATGGGTATTCAGTTATCTAGAGTACCCACCAGGTAAATATAAACTGAATTATCTATGTTAGTGGCTCAGTATGTTGCACAATTCCCTCTGAAGTCAGAAGATTAGAAGGTTGTGAGTTCTAGACCCCCACACCAGAAACTTGGGTTAAATCCCAATACTGACACTGTAGTGCAGTATGAGGGGGGTGCTGCACTCCTGAGGTGCCGTCTTTCAGATGAGACATTAAACTAAGGTCCCTTCTGCCTGTTCTGGTGGTAGTTCAGGTGGATATTAAAGATCCCATGGAACTTCTCAAAAAGATTAGGGGTGTTCATTAGGGAAGAGAAATTCAAACAATAGTGCACATCACCAAATAATAACTCAAACCATAATACAAACATTGTGAAAATCCGTATTGACAAAAAACAAAGGTGACCCATACAATAGACCTAATACAGTAACTTGTACAAGACTCTTACTACAAATGAAAAACAATTGCAATTAATTTGCTTGCATCAGCTGTACCAAGAAAACCATGTTATATGTACCCAAACCTCTCACCGCCCCCCTGCTTTTTCCAAAGTCCTCAGTTATACACCCTCTTTTCTTTTAAGTAAAACTCATATTAATTACAGTATATAAACACTGTATAACCAAGCACCTAATCTAGATTCCTCCCCTCATTTATGTAATAGGTACATTTGTATTCGTCACCCACGGCATGCTTCTCAATGCTACTTGTAAATGTCTAGAAGTCATTTGTTTTGCTTCCAAAAAATAAAGGGCTTGCAACTCTGAAATAACTTTCTTTATCAATTCCACATGCATTACTTGTTTCTGCTGCAGGGTAAAACAACTTCTAATATTCTGTATGTACCGTTTGATAACTACTAGAACTAAATGCAGTGTATTTTTCTGCCATTTAGATGCAGAATTTGCATAATATCCAAACATCATGCCTCATATGTGACTTTGTTAATCCAGGGCTCTTTCCATTCCTTAGCCAAAAAATTGCAAAATCGTGGTATATAAGAGAACTTAAAAACAGATGGTCAATAGTTTCTAATTCCTGGTAACACTGGCGTCTACCACATGTATAGCCTAGAGGTTAGAGTAACGAGCTGTGAATGAGCTTGGTACATCTAGCAGACCAGACCTGGGTTTGATTCTCACAACCTCCACTTGCATACTGTGTGACTCTGAGCAAGTCACTTAACTGCTCAGTGCTCCTAGGTCGCCCCTGAAAACAGGCAATTGTGCCCAGTGGGACTTACCCGGTTACCAAAAACTAAAATGAAAAAAAATAAATGTCCAAACATCAATGCCTCATATGTGACTTTGTTAAACCAGGGCTCTTTCTATTCCTTAGCCAATAAGTTGCAAAATCCTGGCGTATATAAGAGCACTTAAAAACAGATGGCCAATAGTTTCTAATTCCTGGTAACACTGGGGTCTACTGCATGTCCTTTCTTCTATCGGTGTATCTTTTTGATTTGCTTTTATGTTTATTTTGGCATGATAGCTGAGCCAAGGAATATCCCACATTTTTTTCAGGGATTCTTTTTTCCTTAAAGGGTACCTAAACAAGCAGTTTTTTAAAACTGCAAACTCCAAAATCTGGCTTCATAACAAGGTAAAGTAGAGGCTGGTATTTACATTTATGCTAAAACTGCATTCATGTAAATAATATAAAAGCAGTTTCATAGCTTTTGAAAAATGTAAACATCAGCCTTTCACTTTCCAAAAACAGCCTTTTTTCTCCCTAAGATGGCTGCCAAGTCTGTTAAGTGATGACTGATGAGTCATGATAACATCATCTGAGCCAAAGACAGAGACGCACATATATTTCTATAGTGCTTACTAGTTCTTTTTTCCCTCTTTGTTTTGAATTGTTGTACCAGAATGACCAACACCATGTATTAACTCATGGATTACTTTGATCAGAACACATGTTAAGCTATGATTTTGTTTATTTAGTTTACTTTAACTTGTGGAAAATGTTTTGCAATCCGGCTGACTTTTTCCTTGGCAAACTGCATTACAGTACAACACTTCAATTACCTGATGATCTAGTGGTTACATGATGCACTGAATTTTGTTTTTTGTTAGCCAGGAGAGACACACTAAGCTGAAAGCTTGTTTACAGGTGTGGCCTGGGAACACAAGGAAGTGTAATGACTTGCTCAGGGTCACAGAGCAAAGTACTGGTCTGGTTCAGTTCCAAACCCCATGCTCTCTTGTTAATCCACAAATAAGGCTTTCTTTTTCCATGTGAACCTCCTGCATCCAGCTTACCTTCTTTTGAACACCCCACCATCCATACCCTGTCCTTAGTACTGCCTGGTGCCGCATATGTGCTTACGGTCTCATGAAGAGAATTATCATACCTCAGATTGTAATCTTGTACCTCAGAGAGTTGTGCACACCTATATCAATATGCATCATCAGCTGGCACTGTTAAAAAATGCCTCCCAAATCACTCTCCAGTCCACATTCTCAGTGTTTGACTTCTGCTCCCACAGTAAACATTGAGTGGATCACCACCCTTCTGCACAGTGACGGTAGTATGTACAGTTCCCCTGTTGTGTTTTTTCCCACCTCATTAACCAACAACTAAGTCTTCCTGGAGGGCCAAGCAATAAGCATCATGACCTATTAGAAAAACTTTTGTTCATGCCCTCATAAGGGCTGCACTTACAATGGGTAATGATATTATTAGCAGGAGAGGCATACTAATACCTTGAGCAAATCCACACGACTTCCATTGTCAGTCTACTCCTTTACCTGTGATCTGCAGAACCCCGCAGGACAGTTCCCAGCAATTCTTCTCCAGTACTTTTCTGTGCTGTACTCACAATTCGATTTGGCTGGCTGCCACCCTTCCAAATCTTGAATGAGCTATACACAGCTCCCTCAATACTGTCCTAACAAATGTCAACACCCCCCACCTGAGTGTAATCTCCCTACACTGATTTCAAGTAACAGTTTAGGTGCAGCCCTACCACTCTGAGCATTTGTCATCGCTGGCTACTCTCATCCACAGTCAGATAGTGAGCACGATGTTGGCAGACCCACATTTCAGATTTCACAGTGATCTGCTCAACGTCCTCCTTCATGTCTTCAACTAACCTGAATATAACTATACGCTGCTGGAATGGCTTCTTCAGTCCCTCTCTGGCATTCATTCTTCTCACCTGCACCCCACACCAAAAACTGGTGAGTTCACTACGTTTCTGCATCATGAATGTGGTTAGTACAGTCTCCCATGTTATTTTTACATATTAATAATAAACATGATCTTCTGGTAAGCCAGGCTGATAGCTGCATTGCACAAGTGGAAAAACAGGCTTTCCTACTCACGTAAGATCTAAGCCACCTATGATTAGACACTATTAAATGATGTGCATAATGATGTGCACACCCATCATTTAGCAGTGCCTAATCAAAGGTAGCCTAGATCTATTAAAGATAGGAAATCCCATCATTCCCCTTGTTCCCTGTTGCTATCAGCCTGACTTACTGGAAAGATATGTTTATATTAGATATGTCAAAATAAAACAGGGACTCTACTACTTGCATTCATGATGCAGAAGGGTGATGAGCTCACCAGTGTTTGGTGTGAGGAGGAATAGTGATGAATGAAAATCAGAGGGGGACTGAGAAGGCCACTCTTGCAAGGTACTGCTATATTCAGGGAAGGGGGAAGACAGAGGAGAGAAATATGAGCAGATTACTGTGAGAAATAGGATGTGGGCTGCCAGCACCTTGATCACAACCTGACCCCGTTGTCCTGGCCAACATTTCCCTTCCCATAAAAGCAGTTCATGCAATTGTCCAAAGCTGTGTGTGGATATTAATGTATGAAATGTCTGCCACTATATTGCTTGTAAAGCACTTTGGGATACACTGTGTATGAAAACCACTATATAAATACTGATTCTTATTATTATTATTATTTCCCATGGAAAAAGAATACAAGACAAGCATATATTTGAGTTTTGAAAAAGTAGGAACTCTAACGTTGAACTGAACAAGAACTTTGCTACAAAAAAGTGGTGGCTCTAAGGGGTGGTGAAGGGTGTGGCTGCACCCCCCTCACACACACATAGTAATGTACTTGCATGCTGCTGCTTTCACTTTGTTGAAGAAGTCTGATTTATTGATTGTTCAAATGTTTACATTCAAACTATGGATTACATTTGTAGGTTCTGTCAAAATCATACTAGAAAAGAATAGCATAAAATATAAAGGTTTAAAAAAAGTGTTGAAAAGTGCATATTAAGCATGCACACCACACCAGCACCCCCACGGTAGCATCCTGGATCCACAATAACCACTAGACCACCAGGTTATTCAAGATTTGTACTGCACTGTGGTTTGCCAGAGAGAAAGTCGGTTGGATTAAAACTCAATTTCAGCATGTTAAAATAAATAAAATGAACAGAACCATAGCCTAACATGTGTATTATACAAAATAATGCACATGGTTTTGACCTTTTGGGTGAAACAATTCTATACAAAGGGAAAAAATAACTAGTTAGCACTATAGAGAGCCATATGAGATGTTAAACTGAGGTCCCATCTGCCTGGATTGGTGGTAGTTCAGGTGGATGTTAAAGATCCCATGGCATTTCTCAAAAAAGAGTAGGGGAATTTTTATTGAAAAGAGGACTCCAGACAAGCAAGGAATACAAAATACATAATCCAATACATACAAAAACAGAGCAAAAAATAACCGAACTAAACAGAAGAAACTGAAAAAAAGGAACTCATGTCAGCCATTTTTCACAATGCAACCATAAAGTGGAACATTTAACATGGCCATAGATAGTCATATCAGATTCATAAATCTTCCATAAAGTAGACTTAATATTGAAAAGAAGCTCCTCAAATGAAACCATACGTTGTTGAGTGGACCAATAACACCTGGATTGCCAAATATAAAAACGAATGACAAAAAGAAACAACAGTAAAGTGTCAGCAGGATACACGGACCATTCACCCCCATTTGTACCATACATTAGAGTCCTATAAGAAAGTGACTGAAAGAGAGGCTCATTCCAGTGAGCAGCTAACAAAACCCAAAAGGATTTAATATATGGACAATCCAAAAAAAGATGTTCCTGCGTTTCTAACAATGATCCACATGACTCACGGGTACATCGCCTCTCACTAAGCTGTTTATGTTTGTGCGTGTTACCCACTGGTAATCTGCCATAGGAACCCAATCAAACACTATCCCATATATAGTCAGGTAACCGTCTACTGGAGATTAAAAATAAAACTCTATCTTGAGACTGGGGAGGACAATCCGGAAAGGTCAAAATATCAGAGAAATCAGTTAAAACAATGGAATTGTACAACTGCTTCCTAGTCTTCATTTCCAAACAAGAAACAGTGATCTTCCATTTCAATAAAAGACGAAAGGCTTCCATGCCATACTTGGGAAACAGGGAAGTCGAGCAAAAGAAGTCGACTTGCCCTGCTTCCACAGAGGCATTCCAACCAAAAATCATAATCGAACCAAAGGAAACCAAACCTTCATACCAGGTCTAAGTAGAGGACTAAAATTGTAAGAAAAAAAAGCACTAAGAAAAAAGGCCACAGGATGAACCATACCAACCCCACCTTGTCGAATATTCCTATAAGTGAAGCCTCTTTTAATGGGATTCAGCCTACTTCCCCAAAAGGCCTGGAAAAAAACACTATATAGGGAAGTAAAAAGGGACATCAGAGGTGGAAACACATAACTAATATACAAAAAAATAGGTAACAACAAGGTTTTAATAAGCAACACACGTTTCCGTTTAGCGATTTGTTTACCCTTCCAACTCGCTACCCTTGATTGAGCTATACACAATTTATGAGACCAATTGGTATATAACATGTTACCATCACCAAATTCCATTCCTAAGATAGGTATCAGAGCTTTAGAGATTAAAACATCAGCAAGGAGACTGGTGTCCGGGATACTAGAGGTACCAAAGAGAAAACCCCTACTTTTCTCATAATTAATCTTTGAACCAGAAACACTAGAAAATAGATTCAGCACATTACTCAATATAGGACCTTCCGTAACCTTTGAAAGACAAATAACTAAGTCATCAGCATATGCAAGGACCTTGATAGGCACAACTCCATCTGCAATACTTACTCCTGCCAGACCATCATGAACACTAATCAGATGAAGCAATACATGAATAAAAAACACATACAGGACCGGACTCAAGGGGTATCCCTGTCGAACCCCTCTCCGTACCGCTACTGGAGTACCAATCCATCCATTCACGTTCGGCAGAAGGGAAGCGGAATGATATAATAACTATATCCAATCAATAAAACCTTGTGGCAAACCATACGCACGTAAGACAGAAAACAAAAACTCATGAGAAACACGATCAAAAGCTTTTTCTTGGTCAAGACTAAGTAAATACCCTTCCAGTGAACCTAACTGAGATGCAGAGAAAAGTTCTCATAACAATAATAAATTATCATTTTGGGTCCTACCAGGTATGGAACACGTCTGATAGGGACTTATCAAGCTATCCACAAGAACAGATAATCTACGCAAAAAAATTTTACTCAAAATTTTTAAATCTGTATTCAATAAACTCAATGTTCTCCAATTACTCAAGTCCACTTTCAGACCTTTTTTATACAGTAAAACCACCAACGCTTGATTCATTGAGGGAGCCAATTGAGAAGTAGACAACATTTGGGAAAACACACCACAGTCAATATTGGAACCAAATCCACATGAAAGGTCCGGTAGAAATCCACTCCAAACCCATCCATACCCGGTGAAGAATCTACATTCAATGAGAAAATAGCATCCTTAACCTCAGATTCAGAAATAGCTCTCAACAGCTGCTGACCGTCAGCAGCAGATAATTGTGGTATTTGTAATCCATCAAAATCTATCAATCCGCACTGAACCCCATCATCCTTCTGATATAAAGATTTCAAATAACGTCCAACTATCTCAAGTAGAGCCGGAGTCTTAACCAAGTCACCAGATTCATTTTGTAATTCTGAAATGAAACGTTTACCAACCCTGTCTTTGCAATCTTGAAAGGGATCTAAGGCACCTTTGTTCAATTTCAGACCAAATCGATGTTCATGGTCTAAAGGCTTTGCCCTATCATACCTATATTCCATCATACGATTTTTAACATTTCTAATTTGAGTACTATAGTCACACCCCTCAGTTTCCGTCAAAGAGATCAATTTCTGTAACTGTGCTCCTTGGACATAAGTATTCAGATACTACTTGAGTGCTTTTGGTGCGAGAGTAAGTCTGGAAAAGTCTTCCAGTCCGTCTTAGAATCTTCCCACCAAGAAGCAGCATCTTCATAAAAGTCAAAGACAGAAAGCCTAGCCTGTAATTCTAACTTCCAAGATCGTTGAAGAGGTTCCTCACTCAATAAGGAGGAATTCAACCTCCATACATTCTTTTTTACATCTTGGAATACCTTCCACGTCAAGTAAACAGTAAGAGATTTATGGTCAGAAAATTCCCATACCCATAAATCCACCTTATTGACTTGAAAACAACAGAAAGAAAAATAAAATCTATCCTGGTGGATAATGTATTCTTAAAAACGTCTTACCACCCTCAGAATAGACACTACGATATGCATCTTTGAGCTGGGCAGTATCTAATATCTGCAGTAATTTATGAGAATCACAAAACAATTTGGACGTCTTCATACCTTCTATCCCTAGTACTAAGAGCACAATTAAAATCTCCAGCCCAAACTAGTGTTTAGAGGTATACAAATAGGGTTGAAAGTCTTGTAATAGTGCAACACGGAGTGCCTTGGTCTGTGGAGCATAAATATTAATTAATCGAAATCTTTCCCTTCCAAAATTAAGATCAAGCAACAATGCTTGTCCCGGAGAAATGTCAACCATCCTTGATACTTTCAATTCTGGATTGGCAAAAAGTACCCCAACCCCTTCACAAGGGGATTCCCCATTCGACCAAAAAGACACCCCCGGAGACCATAGGTTGCATGCGTGTTGCACTTCACAAAGAGATTTTAAACGTGTATCCTGGAGACAATCACATCATCGTGCAGTTATGTAAACAGGACATAGAACCATCTTCCTGTGACTTTTAATACTATTAACATTAATAGCAGTAAATGTCAAAGAAGCTTCAATAAGAAAACAAAGAAAGGAGAACAATATTTCAGGATCATACTAGCTCCATGAGACTTTAGAAACATCGCCTACGCTGAGAGCGCCTAGGTAGACCCTCCACCTGTGTTACTTCACCATCATCACCTTCCGAAAAGCGCCAGTAATCACAGAAGCTCTGGAAGAAAGATCTGAGTCTTCACCATCAGATTCATCCTTCGACCCCAAAACAGCAAAGCTGTTACTTAGTTTCCAAGATTCAGAAACAACTCCACTAGTAGAGGCCACAGGTACCAGCCGAGCAGGAACAGGTTTCCCCGATCTGTGACGTTTTTTAGCAATGACCTTTTTAAAAGGCAACACTGGTGATGGTGGAGGAGGCATCTCTGGATCCTCTGACCTGCCACACAGAGATAAATCAGAGGTGACAGGGAATGAGACAACCCCAGGAACTACTGAGGAATGCAGGGTCCCGGCAGCTGGCAAAGCAGCTGGAACCAAAGCACTTAACCCATGTCTGGAACTGTTAAAGAAGATGCACCAGGTAATGGTGAAGTCGGAAGTGAATCTCCACCAATAGGAGGAGGGACAGGGTCAGATTCAGCATGTTGAGCTCCTACCAACTGCCTTCATGTGAAGGGCAATCATCCTTATTATGGGATGCCCAAGGACATTTAGCATAGCCATGTCCGGTCTGTTCACATAAATTGCATTTAAACAGGTTAAGGCATGTGGCAGCCAAATGTCCAAATTCAGAACAATGGGAACATTGAGGAGTGTCACAGGCCGTATTGAGATGAGTCCTAGAACCACATTTAAAACAGGATTTTGGCTGACCAACATAAAATAAACTCCCTCTATCCTTCCCCAAAAAAAAACTATTAGGCAAATGGTGTGGGCCATTATTTGAAGCAAAAAGCTTTACCCTAATTTTCCAACCCCCATTCCAAATTTGTTCACTATCAAGAATCAGTACAGGTTTATCTAGTACTTCACATCTTCTACGCAGCCAGAAAAGGATATCCTCAATATGTACTACTTCATTACGAACATGATCGTAATTAACTTAACAGACGGTTTGGTAAGGGCATAGCAAAAAGGTATCCAGAGTGGAGAATTCTTAACCATCTGGAAAAGAGACCAAAAACGCTCCAAACCTGAAGGGGTTTTAAAACTAACATCGTAGTTAGAATTACCCAAATGAATCAGTGCATAAATATCAGCAGACAAAAACTTCATAGACCCTTTTAGCAAAACTTTGGCAATATAGAGTCTATCAGGTAAATCCTCCAAACCCCCCTTATAAATCAAACGTACAGCATTCCTACGAGGCGCAGGTTCACCCTTGTTAGAAAACAAATCAGAAAGTTTAAATGGGGGGGTGAGCTTTGTTTTCCTGCTCAGGGACAGAAACAGCTATTTGAGGAACAACACCAGAAGTAGATAAAGAGACAGCTGGAGTAGTAACCACAGAAACAGATGGAATAGAAATAGACTGTTGAGAAGTAACAGGCACAGAGTCAGTACTAGATAAAGTACATGTGGCCACCGAGTTACTAACAGAGGAGTGGTAGCTTTGTACAGCTGCATCTGCTGGATCTGGCACCCAGGTACCATTAGAGCTAGGCAACCACCCTGCTGCAGCTATCGCTCTTTCAAGAGACCAACAGGAAGAGTCCTTATGAGGCAAAGAGGGATCTAAGCTCTGTGCAGCAGGAGGACACTGAATAGCAGGAGAAAGATGTAAGTCAGATACCGGTAAAGGTGAAGCAGGGCCAAGTCCAACAGTTCCCTTACCAACAAGCAAGGTACTCCCCATCTCGGTAGAAACACCAGTTTCTGCAACACAACCTCGCTTCTGTTTAATAATGGAAGTCATACCCATCCGCTTTCATCAAAATGTCACCGCTGCAACAACCAAGCTGCGTGGATGTAGTCGCATCATCCTCCCGACTACCAGAATCCGAGTTTTGGTCAGAAAACAGGCAGGATCAGTCCAAAGTGCAGGAGCCAGGCTAGACTGTACCTGAGAGGCAGGAACGCTGCTGCACACCAACATCACATCCACAATGCCGCGACCGGAAGTAAGAGGTCGATCTGCCAAAACAGTTGAGCCAGCACGCAGCAGCAATTTCAGACTGAAGCTGAGCTCTTACGACGTGAGCAGCATTCAGCTGCATCCTGCACTTCATTCAGCAAACGCCTTCCTCGGTAAGTGCAGAACTCGATTCCTTCAATAAAGTGCACTGTGTAGGTACCTTAACTGCATCCTCAAGCGCTGCATCAACCGTGTCAAAAAACTCCATCGGCAAAGAAGCATCCTGATCAGCAACAAGTAAATCCACAGCCTCATGTTCAATGGGAGCAGGGGAGGAGGCCCACTCCCCTGTCCCAGTCACCTCCATCCCTCCAAAGTCAGAGCAGAAGTGGCCATCTTGCATCCCTCCACCAAAGGTTCCCCCTCCACAGAGTAGGGGAATTTCCCCGGTGTCCTGGCCAAATTTCCCTTATTCACTAAAAATACCACCAACAGCTTAATCTGGTTCAATTTCTGTTGCTTACCATCTGTATCCCCGGTCGCCCCTGAAAAAGGGACTTCTAGGCCCAGTGGGCTTACCGGGTCAACAAAATTCAACAAAACAAAACATATATATATTTCTGACTTTGGCTCAAATTATGTCATCACATAACACATTTGGTGGCCATTTTAGAAAGCAGGTAAGACAGTTTTTTTGAAATTAGAAGGCTAATTTTACAATATTCAAATGCTCTGAAGCCACATTTAGGTAAATTATATATATGTAGTTTTAGCCTTAATGAATACAGCAGCCTTTCCTTTAGTCACCTACGGAGTCACAGTTTTGAATAGTTTGTTGTCAAAATGTTGTTTAGGTATCCTTTAAGTAATTGTAATACTGATGCCTCATATTGGACTGGACATGATGGGGAAACTTGTTTTTCCTGGAAATATTGTGCTTGTTGCCATGCATAAATTTCTTTTCTATGTTTCATTAAAATCATCTGACTTGTGATTTTCCAGGTCTTCAGTTTAAAAAAAAAAAGACTTTCTAGTATATTCGGGTATATTCGAATACCTTTTTAAAAGCCCTGTCTGTCCCTGTTCCCACTGTCGAAACCACAGAGAGCAAGAGAAAAACAAAATGTTAGTCCAGGCCTGACCATTATAAACTACTAGTGGTTTTAAGTTTGTGTGAAAGAAAATGCTGTAAAAAAGGTAATAGGATTCATCATTCCTAAAACACCTTGCGAGACAGGTAAGTATGCTATGTTTCTGTTGATGGGTTTTAACTGGCTTCCCCATACTGCCTGGAAGAACATACTAAGTAGTGTAGTTTCTAAAGTCTGTGGTGGTGGGAATATATAGCTAATATACAAAAAAAGTGGCAACAAATATGTTTTGATTAAGTGTATCCGCTTGTGCTTGCTAAGCTTCCATGTATTCCATTGTGCTACTATATGTTTAGCTGTTGTATTTTAGGTTCCCAATTCATAATGTCTGGACCATATCTAATTCCTAAAATTTGAATAGGTTCTTCCAAAATATGAATACTTGCAATATTTCCTAATGTACTATCATGATGTCCAATCTGTCTTCCTGAACATTTTGCTTGCTTTAACTGAACCCTTGAATAGGCACTGTAATTATTACAAATTTTTGTTGCTACTTCTGCTGAAGTTGCATCTTGCACTAGAATACAAAGATCATCAATGTATGCTATTACTGCATATGGTACTGTAATACTCCCGTTATCAATAGTATGAATCTCTGTGGAGGTGTTAATCAGTCGCAAAAGGGGGTCCACACAAAATACGTAAAGTAGGGGGCTTATGGGGCTCCCCTGTCTCACCCTTCTGTTTACTGAAACCATAGGACCCTGACATCCATTAATAATGGGCATTAACGTATCCACCTTATATAAGCATTGAATACAGTTAACAAATTGTATGAGTATACCATAGTGTTGCAGTACAGTACTTCCCACAGAAAATTATGGCTGACCGAGTCAAAGTTAAAACAAATCCTGTGAAATTGTTTCTATTCCCCTGTTCAAACACTTCCCAAAGTACTATTAGGTGATCTGATATCTTCCTACCAGGTAATACACATGTTTGTGTGAAGGAAATAAACTGTTGTGCTACTTTTAATAATCTGTTATTCAATATCTTTGTCAATAGTTTAAAATCAGTATTAAGAAGGCATATAAGCCTCCAATTATTGACGTCATGTTTGTCACCCTTTTTATGCAAGTAGATTACTTTCCCATTGGTCTAAGGGTAGGGGAATGAGAATTCAATACACTATTAAATACAGCTGCTAATTCTTCCACTGTGTCTTTACCAATAATTTTATACAATGCTGTGGTCAGTCCATCTCCACCTGGTACTTTATTGTTATGTGTTAAAACAGTGGGGGGAATTCAAGAATGCATGGGACAGACATAAAACAATTCTAGAGGGGGGGTAGGAGGAAGTAGCTTGTTGGTTAACTAGGATCTGCATCTTATCCAATAGGTAGGGAAATGGGCAGAATGGGTGGGTCAAGCGGTCCTTATCTGCCATCAAAGTCTATGTTTCTATGTAAAGACTGTATGGCAAATTCCACTTCTGTCCTGAAATGTCTTTGGTCATCTGTAGTGCCTCTTCTGGTGAACAGGTTGGATGGGCTATATGCCATTGTTTTATGGCCTGATTAATTTCAGCCTCGGTGTGCAGCCTAGCATCTTGTAGAAAGAATATTCCTTTCTGAAAAGTTTTTAAGTGGGAGAACACCACCAATTTCCTCCTAAGATTTTTAATACTATTCATATTAATAGTATACAAAGGAATGGTACATTAGGCATCACAATGACAAATTAACAGGTGTATGTACTGCCATTCTAAAACTTCAAGGTGGTTTCTTTTTTGCACTTGTAGTCACCCTGAGATGTTTCTCCTGTTTGGCTTTCCAGCCTGCTTTCCTACTGGTGGTACTGATGTATCTGATGATGCTTTATCTTCGTTATCAGATGTAATGTTAGGTAAGGTGGACAAACTAGAGGAGTCATCTGTCTCATTCCCAGAAACTTTGGCAGGGTCTGTGAATACTTCATATCTATTTTCTAAGGGCAGCTCTAGAGTTTTAGGGACTTTAGGCAAGGGTTGTGCCCAGGATAATCTCTGTCTGGTAGCTCATCTACTTATATCAAAGTCCATGGGTGGCTTCGAAGGGGGGAGGCATGTCTTTAAGGTCAGAGTTTGTGGGCTTTGTGTCATCTCCTGGTTCCCTCATTGCTATCTCGGGGGGGGGAGGTATATTCTCATTACTAGGTAGAAACTCCTCAATATTAGAGGGGTCTGCCTCACTAGTATGTTGTCTCTCATTAATGTCCTGAGGGGAAGTAGGTATGGGAGCTTTGTGATGCTTCCTCTGGGCTAATACTATAAGCAAACATTGTTCTTCACTGTCATCCTAATTAGACTGATTATGTGCAGCCCAGGGGCATGAATGATATGAATGCCCTTTCATTTCACATAGATTACACACCTGGTCGCTCCTACTATGACTGTTAGTGTGACCCAAATCATTGCAAAGGGTACATTTTAGCCTATTGCATAAACTGCTAATGTGTCCAGTTGCTCCACATCTATAGCATACCTTAGGCTGCCCAGCATAGAACAGCATCCCCTCAATCCCTCCCCAAAAGGAAAAAAAAATCGGTAAGTGTTGTGGACCTGCATCATTAGTATTCAAAATAAGCAGAATTTGCCATCCCTCTGTCCATATCTGTTCATCTTCAAAGATCGCTTCAGGGTTCCCAGCACTGTGCATCTCTGTTTTAACCAATATATCACATCAGCCACACTGACCCCTTCATTCCTAAATAACACATTAATAGTTCTGTTTGCAGGTTTGGTTAGTTGAAAGACCTTGAAAGGTGTCTATAAAGGTGTAGTTTTTAAAGTCTGATATTGTGCCCAGAATTTTTGTAATCCACTTCCCAATCTGAAGCTAATGTCAAAGGTAACTTCTCCCGAAAGATGAATTTGGGTATATATCACAGCCACTGTGAAATGCATTGTGTCTTTCAACAGGGACTGAGCTGTGAAGCGTCTATCAGGGAAAGTGTCCAGGCTCCCTTTATACAGCAGTCTTACAGCGTTATGTCTTTTTGCAGGATACACTGCTGTACAGAAAAAGGATGCATATGATCTGGAATTGGTATTGTCATTATTGGGCCTGTTTCCATTATTATTGTGTGAGGCTTGGTCCCTGGATGCATCCTGCAAGGGAAGCCTATCACAATTTTGACCTGCTGTTGTCTCCTGTTCATTAGGCATGGAGTTCCTCTGTACCTGTTCATGGTTTGTGGAGGAAGCTGAACCCCGCTGCACCTGCAAATCTGTGTGGTGAGTAAATTGTAGTTCTTCAGTCAGATGCAATGGTGATGGGTTAATCACAGAACTAGCCACATTTTCACCTTTCATTTCTATTTCTGAACTTTCTGCGCGGCTAGTGTCCCCTGTCTGCAGATTTTTCCCAACCTGCTGCCCGCAGCGCCGAATCAACAGACCATCCAGGTGTTGTTGAGGCTATCTTTACACTTGCCCAGTCATGTCTCTGGCCAGATGCTGATGCATCTGTGTGTGTCATTCCTGGCATGACCTTCTTTTTCCCCCGACTGTGCCATATTACCCCCCAAATATAAACTGTGGTAAGTTAGAGTCACTTACCTGAATCCTAAAAGCCACATTATTTTCTCCAGGAGACTGCAATGCTCTGCTCTGTTGTCTCAGTATGTGCTCCAACTCTGCAGTAGTCAGCAGAGTTACAGCTGCATCAGAGGTTTGCAGCTGGGCCTGTGTCAAAAGTGGGGGTTTGCACAGTAGGTGCCTATTGTTGCTCTTGTCTTTGGATAGCTTGTCGTAACTGTTGTTGTCAATGCTGAAAATGTTTTTCTTCTGCTTGTTGCAATACTCACAATGATACCTGTGATTGGTGTTGATCAGTAGGTCTGCTGAGATACCAGCTCTCAATTTACTATTGTGGATATAGAAGCTGCTACCACATCAGTTCCAGTCCCATTTTCTGCAGAAATGTCATCCTGTTGCAGTACAAAATCTGTCTCCACATCATAGAAACTCTTGGTCTCTTGCAATTAGGAGGCAGAAGAGGAGACCTTCTCCTCCACCACCTGCATATCCATCTTCTCCACAGGCTCCTGAGAAGTGGCCATCCAGTCAGCCAGAGGTTCCCCTACAGGCAAGTAAAGGAATTTCCCCAGTGTCCTGGCAAAATTTCCCCCATTCACTAAAAATACCACCACCAGGTTACTCTGGTTAGATGTCCACTGGCATCCATATGTATCCCCCTCTCCCTGGATGAAGCTGAAAAAAGGCAGAATTGTCTTTTCCTCCTTTCAAACAACATGAAGTCTTGCTGTATTCTGACTATTGCAGTTAGCTCCAGCCTTTAAACTGCCCCGGAGAACAAAGGGTTAACTTTTCTATGAAAGGCATAGAATGCTGAGCTCGAGCTCGGTTGAGGTCTCTGTCTGTTTCCCCTTGAAACTCAACCATCAGATTCTTTACTCCGCCTCACTGAACAGTCGCTCTGGAGATTTCTCCTGCAGCTCTGTTCGAAAGTCAGATGAAGTGTCGGTTAAGTGTCGGTTCTAAACCGAAAATTATTCCGCATAGTTGGTTCAGTCTCTGTCTGCAGTACCGTGAGTACTAGATACGTTTTGTTCTGGTTTTCTGTGTGGAAATTGTAAAAGTGTTAGATCGGTTCGGCTGAACCAATCATTTGTAGTGAATCCTTGTGTTTTACTTTAGTGTGTGGTTACTGGTCCTTATTGGTTCTAAAAAAACGTGTTTTGAACATTTTTTTCCAATACCAGTGACACGGTTAGGAACCGATAAGGGAGTCTTGACTGGCGGATGCCTTAAAAAAGGTAAGTTTGGTTAGGTTGGCCATGTCTGAGAAACCCAAGGGAAAAAATGGTCCCACTGGGTTTCAACACTGCAGTGAGTGTGGGGAGGTCTTTGCTAAGGCCAATCCCCACACCACCTGCGTTTATTGTCTGGGGTTTGAACACCTTGATACAGACTGCCAAATATGTAAACATTTTCCTAAATCTACCCTTGAAAAGAGATTGGGTAGACTGAGGGAAAAGGAGGCCGAGAAGTCCGCCGACCTGGATGGCCAGCCTGGTTCGGTTCCGACCGAACCAGAAGGAGTGCCCTTTGACCAGGGCGATACTTCTTTGGGCAAGAGGAGAGCCGATCCTGAGGGATCAGTTCCTACAAAAAGAAAACACAAAGAAAAATTGACCAGTTCAGATCCAAAGGTTCATGTTCCGACCACCGAGGAAATAGCCAAAGTGATTCGGATTGTGGAATCGCTTTGCCCGGTTCCGACCGATCCGGCACCTTTTGGCAGGGGTTCGGTTCGGTCGGTTCCCCCGGTTCAAGATTATACCCCTGAAGACTTTTATGAACCGGACTTTGAGGAGGAGGGGGAGTCTGAAGATGATAATGGTGATGGTGAAAGTCTGGATGTGCCTGTGGAACCGGAAATCTCCCCAGACAGGCCTTCGGGTTCATCCCCTCCCAGGCTTTCTGAGTCCCCTTCCCACTTTCTGTTTTACAGAAAGGTGGCTGAAACCCTCCAGCTTCCTATGGAGAAGGCAATGGAGGATCAAGAGGAGCCTGATTATGTGGAAATGGTGGACATCCCAAAGTCCAGGAGACTGTCTACTCCCCTTCACCAATCTTTTGGGAAGCAGACACAAAAAATCCTGAAGTCTCCCAATTCTGTACCTCCTGTTGACAGAAGGATGGACAAGAGGTATACACTATCAGGCTCAGATACAGAGTTTTTATACCAGCCATGCTGCCATGTTGGAGTAGTGCAGGCTGCTGCCTGTGACAAGGCAAATATTCCCTTGGCTTCACACCCCCCAGACAAAGACTCCAGGAAGATGGATGCCATGGCAAAGAAACAGTACATGGCATCTTCCTTGGGACTCAGGCAAGTGAACTATATGGTCTATATAGCCAGGTACCAGAAGTCCAGGTGGGACACTGTACTGGCACTGGCTAAACAGGCTTCTTCCCAGCGGGCCAAGGAGCTGGAGGAGGTGGCTGCTGATGGGACTGAGGCATCAAAATTACAATTTCATGCTGTGGTGGACTCCAATGATGTGTCATCAAGAGTCATGGCTACATCTGTGGCTCTTCAGAGGATGGCTTGGCTCAGATGTACTAACCTCTCACAGAACACCCAGGCTAAGGCCAAGGATTTTCCTGTGGTGGTTAATTCTCTGTTTGGGGAGCAGACAGAGAATTACAGGAAGAAAATGGATGAGTACAGGACCACTTATAGGAGTGCTCAGGCCAAGGAGAGGCAAGCAACTCCTCAGAGGCAGCAATCTAGGGGCAGGGGTAGGCCTTTTCATAAACCTTTTTACCAAGCACAGGCCTCTTCTCCCTTTTCACAGAGGGGGTTCTTTAGAGGAGAGGCAGAAGGGGATGAGCAGGGCTGCGCCCACCCTCAGCCTAAGGCCTCTGCCAAGCAGACACCTGATGGGTCTGCCTGGTCGACCTTCTATTCCTGTGGGCTGAGCTTACTATGTCCAGGACTGGATGTCTATTACATCAGACAAGTGAGTCCTGGAAGTAGTAGCGGGGCTGGTTCTCAGCTTCAAAAAATTTCCAAAGATGAGAACCAGATCTTTTCCACCTGCAGGTCTCTCCGAGACCCTTGCCCTGGAGGCAGAGGTTTCATCTCTTCTGCCTCTAAGAGCCATAGAGAGAGTTCCTACCCTACACTGGGGAAAAGGTCGGTACTCCTGATACTTCCTTACCCCACAAAAGACAGGGGAGTGATGATCTATCCTAGATCTAAGATACCTGAACAGACATCTTCTAAAACCAAAGTTCAAGATGGTGACTCTGGGAATAATTCTTCTCTCTCTAAGGCCAGGGAACTGGCTAGTCTCCCTGGACCTCAAAGATGCCTACTTTCATATTCCCATCAGGTGCTCCCACAGAAAGTACCTCAGGTTCAAGTTGCCCTCAGGCCATTACCAGTTCGAAGCAATGCCCTTTGGCCTTTCATTAGCTCCAAGGGTCTTCACAAAGTACCTGGCAGTAGTTGTTGCCTTTCTAAGAAGGTAAAAGATTTCCATTTTTCCATAACTGGATGATTGGCTCATAGTAGGTCAGTCTCCAGACCAAGTCAAGTCAGACCTGCAAGTGATTCAGCAAGTGCTCACTTCTCTGGGTTTCCTTCTCAACCTCCCCAAATCAGTTCTCAAACCAGTTCAGCTCCTTACCTTTATAGGGGCAGAGATGGATACTGTCAAAGCAAGAGCTTTTCTTCCCCTGGAAAGGGCAAGGGTTCTTATAGAACTGGCTTCGTCTTTCAGTCTTCAGGTGTCCCGACCAGCAAGGCATTTCCTCCATCTCTTGGGCCACATGGCAGCATCCACAGCAGTGGTCCAAGGGTCAAGAGTTCAGATGAGGGACATTCTGTTCCATCTGAGGGCCTTTTGGTCCCAAAGGAAGCACCATCCTACCAAACTGATTCCAGTTACTTGGACACTGATCCAAGCTCTTCAATGGTGGCAGGGTCAGGACAATTTAAGGCAAGGGGTCCCTTTTGTCACTCAGTCTCATTCGATGGTCCTTACCACAGATGCATCTCTTTTGGGGTGGGGAGCTCATCTGGGGGATCTCACAGCCCAAGGACTGTGGTCCCCCCAGGAGTCCCTCCTTCATATCAATCTCCTAGAACTCAGGGCTGTTTTTCATGCCCTGCAAGTCTTCTGTCAGTTGGTGCAGAACAAGGACAGACAACACCACCACCACCATCATGTGGTACATCAACAAACAGGGAGGCACTCAGTCTACGGCCTTGTGCACAGAAGCCATGACATTGTGGTCCCTGGCTTATTCCATGCAGACCTCTCTGATAGCAGTCCACCTTCCAGGAAAGGACAGTGTGCTAGCAGATGCACTGAGCAGGATCTCCCAGGGCCATCACGAATGGTCCCTGGACCACCTGGTTTTGAAAGTGTTTTTTTCAAGGTGGGGCACTCCAGAGATAGATCTCTTTGCAGCTCCAGACAATCACCAACGTCCTCTGTTTTGTTGAAGACCCCCAGTCTTAGATTCAGTCCCTTTGGATGCTCTGATGTTGAACTGAGAAGGGAAATTTCTGAATGCCTTCCCTCCCTTTCCTCTTCTGTTCAAAGTCCTAGTCAAGATAAGGTCACAACCTTGCAAAGTGATTCTGATTGCTCCAGACTGGGCCAGACAGCCTTGGTATCCCCTGCTGCTGTCTCTAACAGTCCATCTTCCCCTGTCTCTTCCCAGAAATTACAACCTATTAACCTCCTCTCAGGGGAGGATTTGGCACTCCAATCTTCAGTCTCTAAATCTCAAGGCATGGCTCTTGAAGAGTTAGAGTATGCAGATTTGCACTGTCTCAGGGGGTTCTGGACATTCTCAAAGCTTCTTGAAAGCCTTCCACCAGAAAGACTTATAACTCAAAATGCAAAGATTCAGCATTTGGTGTTCCAAGAAGTATATCCTTCCAGACACTGCTGAATTATCTACAGTTCTTGATTATATGGTCCATCTTAATTGCCTAGGCCTCAAACCAGCTATTCTCAAGGTACACTTGTCAGCTGTGTCTGCTTTTTGGTCAGTGGGAAAGTCTTCCTCACTATCATCTCATCTGGTGTTCTGTAAATTCTTCAAGGGATTGCTTCATACCAATCCCCTCTTTAGGGATCCTGTCTCTGCCTGGGACTTAAATATTTGCATTGCTCAACTTATGCAACCTCCTGTTGAGCCTATGTCCTCAGCAGAGCTTAAGTACTGGACTTGGAAAACTGTGTTTTTGCTAGCCATTACCTCTGCCAGATGTATCAGTGAACTACAAGCCCTGTCAGTGGAACCTGATTTTATCTCTTTCCATAAAGAGAAAGTGGTCCTTAGAACCAATAGGAGGTTCTTGCCTAAAGTGGTTTCAGACTTCCACTTGAATCAGTCCATGTCTTTCCCTATCTTCTTCACTGATCATTCTTCCTCAGGGGAGAGAAGGCTACACAGTTTGGATGTTAAAAGAGCCCTTAGCTACTATGTAGTGTACTAAGGGTCACAGGTTTGAATCCCTCCAGTTATTCCTCACGTATGGGGAAGTGAGAAAGGGCAAACCTGCCACCAAGAGAACTATTGCCAGGTGGATTGTGTCTTGTATACAATTCTGCTATGAGAAACTAGGAAAGATTCCACTCTCAGGCCTGAGGGCTCACTCTACAAGAGGTACAGCTGCTTCCCTGGCTGCTGCCAGGGATATCCCTCTGTTAGAAATTTGTCAAGCAGCCACCTAGAAAACAGTCCATACCTTTACCAAGCATTACTCTCTGGATATCCAGGCTAGGAGTGATGCTCGGTTTGGCACAGCAGTACTTCAGAGCCTATTCCCAAAGTAGGTTCTGTCCCTTCTCCATGGAGGTACTGCTTGGTAGTCTGCAATAGTCAGAATACAGCAAGACTTCATGTTGTTTGAAGAAAAAATTACTCATCTTAGTAATTATGTTTCTTCTAATGGAGTCTTGCTGTATTCTGACATCCCTCCCTTCCTCCCCTCTTAGAACCTGTTTTTGGGAAGTGGGTGGGCAGGTGCAGTGTTGCACCCTAGAGGTGCCTATTACACACCCTCCCTTTATTTGTTTGAGTGTTTTTTGTTATTGTCGTTATCCCTTTCTGGGGTTGGTTTTTGGTTTTGGGTTTCTTGACTTGAGTCTTTTTGGGAATCCAAAACTCCTTGTTGCCAGTTGGCTAGTAAAAATGTTACAATTTCCACATAGGATGGTTAGTGAGTTTTTGCTCGTAAGAATCTGATGGTTGAGTTTCAAAGGGAAGTAGATAGAGACCTCAGCCAAGCTCGAGCTCAGCATTCTATGCCTTGCATAGAAAAGTTAACCCTTTGTTCTCTGGGGCAGTTTAAAGGCTGGAGCTAACTACAATAGTCAGAATAAAGCAAGACTCCATTAGAAGAAACATAATTACTAAGGTGAGTAATTTTTTCTTCCAGGTCAATGAAAACAAAATAAATAATAAATTAAATGAGGATGGAAACTGAAAATGTTACTACCAAAGTAAACTGGAAGACATCTGGCATCAATTAGGAAGCAACAAAGGTGGGGTCACATTTTAATACATTTTTGTTGCACTGCTGCTTTACATTTTAGCAACTTCAGAGCTGAAATTTAATATTTTGCTCCATAAGCTGTAAATCTTAAGACATCCCCTTAGGAGATGAGTCATCATGAGGCATGTGGATCACTGCATCCCCAACATAGTCCTCCTGCCTCTAGACCCATTTCTTCTAGCCTCTGTGAGGTATAACAGAAGTAGGTCAATACTTTGAACTGGATTAACATGGCTTCTGTCTCTCGGCTGCTCTTAACAGCATTTTGCCATAGCTGATGACAACATTTTGCCAGGTCACGCTCCCTTCTGTGACTATTGCTTGACGTTTTAGCATTCTGTTGCCAAGGCTCCTTGCATTCCTGCACATCATTTTCTAACATCTATCCCTGACCTTCTTTTTAGTTCGACTAGTTGTACTTCATTCCATTGCAATGGTTGATGGGTTAGGCCATCAAGGTACCCTCCCCCCTTTTGTGACATCAGATTGCCACTCTAACACCTCTGCAGTAGTTTAAACTAGCTATATGCTGTTCCCATCATTCTACCAGTGCTCTTCTTCTTAAGATGTAAATCATCCCTGTCCGAAAGTCTTTTGTCCTACCAGGTCAAGACCCAGCCCTCAAGGAACCTAAATTCCCCTTCCTGCACTAGTTCCAAAACCACTTATTGAGCTGAAACATGTGGAACTGCACCTTTAGATTCAGGCATGGCCATGGTAGCTTCTTTGAGGTAGTTACCAGCCCTGCTTTCTCCCTTGCTAAATTTTCCAGAACACAGAAGTCTGATTTCACCTGTTCCATGACACCTTATGTTGGGTTATTTTTGTCCATATGCAGAAGTAGATTTAACCTTCCCTCCATTACTCGTATGGGTTACACCACTCTGGCTATAAGTCTGTCTCCTGTTGCTCCAGCAAATCAGCAGATTATCTCTTTACCATCAGTCATGAGAGACCCAGACCCCACCCTGTTCCCCTCACAATTAAATCCTCTAATAAGTGTAGCTTTCTCTTTCCCTCTTTGGGATCTGACCCATCCCCAGTATGCTCTCCAGCAATATCTGCCTGCTTGATATGCTGGTTCCCTTTTTCATTGTGATTGAAAGTGGGGATCCTCTTGTTGCAACAGGGAGAATCTGTTGCCAGTGTGTACAGCCCCGGATCCTCAGGCTTGGACTTGCCTCCCTCCCTTCTTCCCTTCCTTCCATTCCTTCCTTATACTACTTCCACTCCCCTTCTCTGGCCTGTGTTGGTCTTGGAGGTGACTGTGACAGTAGTGCCTTATGAGGCCCAGTAGTTGCAGGTCTCAAGTGACATTTCATCACTTGCAGTTTCCAGTTCTGTCTTCAGGGCCAGGAACCTACTGCAGTTGAGACAGTTATCAAACTCCCAAAGCACCCTCTGGTTCACCACTGTCCTTCACCCCCTGCTGTCACCCCACCACTCACCAATTTGTTCCTCCTGCATAATTTGTGATTGTACTAATTGCTGCTGCATTTTGAAATTAGTGTGTTTCTTTTAGTACCTACTAGAACTCTGGCTCTGTGCACTGTGCCTACTGTTCACACTGCATATTATTAGGCTATAGTAGTTAGGGTATCCCTAGGATTCCTTTTCTGAATTAAAATGTGTTCTCTTAGACTATCTTAGATAAGTTGTTTCTAGGATCCCTTCACACAAGTTGCCTTGCTAGTTACACATTGCACTATAAAATACCTGTACCATCTGCCAGAGTCCCTGCAGTCCTGCAGATGCTCTCCAGAATCCTGCAGAAGGCCAATAGACAGATGTGTCACACCTATGCTATGCCATTCACATGATTGGGCATCAAGTGATAGGCATTCCTGCCAGTGATAGGACACCAAGTGATGGAATTTGTGCAGGTAATGGGACGTCAAGTGATGGGGATTCTTGCAAGTGTTATGAAACCAAGTGATGGGATTCTTGCAGACCTTGGGTATAAATATCCTGTCTTTCCCAGAAAGTAGCTTGACTACTCAGAGTTACAGAAATAAAAAAAAATGCCCCACAAACCCAAAAGAACTTACTTCCACCTACATCCTTACTTAAATGTAAAATACAATAAAAATATAGTAAATAACACACCTGGGATCCCTATATTTCTCTTTCTGCTAGTGAACCCTCTCCCAGTGCACCTCAATATAGACTTTGCCTTGCCCACAGCCCTACTGCAATGTGCCTTCATGTTCTCCAATAGTAACATCCCAGGGCTCTTTCTCCTGATGTGCTCTCCACTATCATTCCTGTCACTCTGTACTGAGTTCATGGGTTTTTGAACCCTATGTGCACTTTTTCACATTATATTTGCAATTGCCACACCCTCGACCACATCTCCAGATTTTCCAACTCTTTCTCTAGGGTCCTTATCCCTTACTCAGTGCCCAATTTTCACAGACCTTGGTGTCATCAGTGAGAGGCATATCTTTCCCTGTATGTCTCCCTGTATTACAAAAATGTTGTTAAACTGGCCCTAAAGCTGATTATATTCTCAATCAGGTCTTTGTAGTTCAGCTTGTAAGAAGACAGAATCACATCCTTGAGTTTGATCTTTATTGTATTCTGTGGAGACTTATTGTGTTAGGGCAGTCAATTTTAAGCTGATCTGTTTTGCCATAGCAGCGTGTTGTGAATGGAAACGCAGTGAAATATAATCTTTCTGATGCAGCCATTCTATGAGGTTTGGTTGCTGAAGTAGACAAAATGACTGAGCATTTTTAAATTTACCAGCTGAATGTAAATATTGACATGGTAAAAAAAAGACAACATTTTATCATATAGCAATAAAGCACTCCCGGGGTGATAGCAGAAGGTTCTGGTCTAATATAAATGACATCACTGGCAAAAACCCTGACGTATCGCCTACATGCTAAACATAATTATACAATGGTTGTGAAAATCCTGTAACCTCATTAGTTAAAACATGTCACATGACCGTGGGTAAATCCTACATAACCAACGGCTGAGGAATGGCATTTATAGAAATCATAATTAAACACATTTTACATGTATTTTACACATGGGGTCCATTGTATAATATCACAATAAGGCACTCCAGGGTGTGAGTTATTGGGTAATTTACCCACTTCTTGTGTGGTCAAGTCACTCAGCTGCACCTCGTGACACACCACAAGGCGTGGTAAATCCAATAACCCACACTCTGTTGTGCCCTATTGCTTAAATGGGATGCCTACCACTGACCCTCTGGAAATTGTTAATGCCTTTAACAATGCTTTTACTAGTTTGAGCTGTATTCTCCCACCTGACATTTTTGTTGATGATGCTGCCTGCTCCACAAGCCACGGTGATGAAAATAGTCCTGAGCACACCCCCTTTTTGTTTTAAAAGGGCATCATTCAGCTTGGTTAGAAAACTACTAGCTAAGGTCCTAAGAAACGCAAGACACATTAGTGACGGACTAGACCTTAAGCTTATCACCCTAACCCTAGATGAAGTTCTTCTACCTATAACTAAGATTCTAAACCTTTCTCTTACACTGGGACAATTTCCTGATGCCTGGAAAATGGCCATCATAACTCCAGTGCATAAAATCTGTGATCGTTTCTTACAGGGTAACTATAGGCCTATAACAATTCTTCCTCCACTCTCCAAGGTACTCGAGCGAATTGTTGCCAACCAGCTTGGTGCTTATCTGGCAACATACTCCATCCAGTGCCCACAACAACATGGCTTTAGAAAGGGGCACAGTACTACCACAGCATTATTAGAATTCACAAGCTTCATACAACAGGCCATCGATCAAGACAAGATTGTAGGTGCAGCCTTTGTTGACCTAACAAAAGCCTTTGGCACAGTGAATCACACACTGTTGCTTGGCCAACTCTCTAAAACTGGTGTTGCCCCAAACACCCTGAAATGGTTCAGAAGCTACCTCAGTGATAGACTGCAGAGGGTGAGGATATCAAATGTAGTTTCAGAGTAGAAGGCTGTCTGATCAGGGGTACCTCAAGGCTCAATCCTGGGTCCCTTATTGTTCAGTATTTTCCTGAACGACCTTCCAGCTGTCTGCTACCAGCGTACTCTCCTCTACGCAGTTGCCGCGGTCATCTTTACTAGCCACTTGAATCCCAACGCTCTTGAAAATGGTCTTCAACAAGACTTCACAGAAGCAGAGAGATGGTTCAATAATCACAGACTAGTGTGAAACTACAAAAAAACTAAAGTCCAGCTGTTTTTGTCCTCTCAGAATAAGTTTATGACTCATCAACTCACTATCACCAACAACCACGGAGATGCTCTTGAACAAACTCAGCTTTTCAAATAGCTAGGTCTAACCTTGGATAGTCACCTTACCTTTGTGCCTCACATTGAAAATGTTGCCAGAGATGTTAATACCAGAACGAGGCTCCTCTTCAGATACAGACGTAGTCCTACCCAAGAAGCCCTGAAGGTTGCAGTTCACAGCTCGGTCCTCTTGATCATTGATTATGGTCTAATCATACACTGTGCTGCAACCTCCACATCTCTTAAACAACTCACGGTGGCCTTGAACAAAGCCTGTAGATTAGTTATGGGTGCTGCGTGCCTCACTCATACCTGTGAGTTACATGCTCAATCTGGCTGGCTCCAACTAAGCAACAGGATCAAATATCAAACCTGCCTCCTGTTCAAAAAAGCTCTACTTGAATTACTACCCCCGAGAATTGGTTGCCTACTAAACAAATCCCCTAAGACCAAACACACACATACCTCAGTTTCTGACCTCCTTCTAGTACCCCACTGTCGGCTGCTCAATATCAGTGATCCTTTCAATACAGAGCCCCTCTGTGGTTTAATAATCTAAGCAACCAACTGAGCAGTCTTTCTAGTCTGTCCCAATATAAACTTATGCTTTGTCAGCATCTCCTAACCTAAAGCACTTGTGATTGTTACACCTAGTTTCCCATTTCTGCAGACACCATTATAATACTTTTTTCACACTCTGAGGTTCTTACTTGGTTTCCTGTTTGGTTTCACCTCTCCAGACAGAACAATTTCCCCTTCACCCTGCCACCTCCTCCTCCCTTACCTCACCCCTCCTTGCTCTTATCCCACTGACCCCCTTCCCTTCCTGGAACTGTCAGGACCTCTGGTCCCCACTCTCCCTTATCTTCTTTCCCTTCATCTGCCCTCCTTTTCCCCTCTTTTCCCCTTCTCCCATCTTAGCCTCCCCTCCCTCTCACCCTACGACAAGGCCTCTGACTGCCATATTTTCTTTTCCTTCTCTATCTGGACTCTGCACTTTCATCTCCCCTACTTCTTTCTTACTTTTCTCCTCCCACCACCTCTGATTAGCAATGTTGCTTCAAATGTACCTTATGGTTTTCTATGTTTGCTTGTAATCTTGAGTGTGTAGCACTGTTCCCACTTATTTACCAGTTGACCTGCTGTTCTCCTATAATACTATGAATGTTGTCTGTATATCCGTTGATACCATGAATGTTGTCTATACCTCCCTACCTTATTGTGACCCTTTTCTTTGATGTGGAACCTTTATAAATGAGTTGCCTCAAGTTCAAAGGTATTTGTAATCCAAGATTTAAATAAACAAATAGAAGAAGAACCAGCTCAAGATGCCCTGAGGTGTGCATGCATAGCACAACCGTCATAAACCTACCTTAAAGAATGCAGCACCAAATCCACCCACCTCCCAACAGCTATAAAAGATTAATGAGAAATGTAAGAAACTTTGTTTAGTAACACCTGGTGCTGAGAGCAGGTATGAAACATTGTACAGTATATTCCTAGGAGTGCCACTGTATGAGTTCCACATGACTAAGGAAGCCGCTTATGTATGCATTTTGGTTTTAAAAAAGGTTTTTAATGAACGTTTGTACCAAGTTTGTATCTGTTGGGGGTGAGGGTTTTGGGGTTACCCGGTGCATTTTTCTGGTTGATTTAAAATAACATTTTACTCTACTATAGTAATGAAAAGTACAAAATGCAACATAGAGTGCTTTGTAAAACAGTGTGAATTCATGTAGTTTTTTACATCTCCACATTTCTTCAACTTGGCTAACCTGTAAAACTAAAGAAAGTACAACACCTTAAATTTCCTTTTACTGTCTTTAACTGGGAAAGGCACAATGAGCTGAAGTTTGTTTCCTGGTGCTTTCCAGGAGCACATGGGGATCTTTTTTAATTTTTGGTTTATTGATTAATTAATAGATTGATTTAGTTATTAATATATTTTAAAATGTGTGACTGATAGAGAGGCACAGTGAGCCATGGCTCATTTCCAGGTGTGACCCATGCCGGGGGGGGGGGGGTATACCAAATAACTGCAATAGTGTAAAACTGCAGTAAGGAGAATGACTATGTAAAATAATATTGCTCATTTCGCTGATTAAAATTGGGAAACAGAAACAGATACAGCAGTAATCAGAAGATGAAAACAAAGTGCCTTACTATTACATGATCATGCAGCAAAAGCTGTTCATAGATTCATAGAGTCATAGAATGTATACAAGTTCAATAGGTGTGATGCCTTTTGAAGAACTCACACCTTATTATAGATGATATATGTATTTTCTATTTCCCATATATAGATCTAGTCTAGTTTTAAAAGTGTCCATGGTCAGACTGGATACTACGTGTGTGGGCAGACTATTCCATATGCTGACAACCCTCTGAGTGAAAAATGTACTTCTTTTAGTAGTTTTGATGAATTCTCTTGTGATTTTAAGTCCATTATTTCTTGTATTGGCTGTAGTATCACTCAGTGTCAGACCTATAGTTACTCCTAAATAACTATCTTTTAGTGCTTTATATGTAAAGCATAGGTCTCCATAAATTTATCTATAACCTGCAGAGTATAGTTGTAAGGTTGTTAATCTTGTACTATAGTCCAGTTTCTCTTGATGTCTTATCTTTTTTGTATATTTTCTCTGGACCCCTTCAACCAATCTACAGCTTCTTATAGAATGAGATTTATTAAACTGAGAGCAGTACTCAAGATGTAGTCGCACCAGACTAAAATATAGTGGCATTAATACCTCCTGCTCCCTGTTTTTCATATTTGCCAAAATGGAACCTATTATTTTATGGCACTTCTTAACCTTTAGTGTTTTTTTTTCAAAGTTAAGATCATTAGTTATTATAGCGCCAAGGTCTTTCTCATCAGATAGAGACTGCAATAAAGAATATCCTAAGTTATAACTATAACATGGATTGTTTTTCCCAATATGCATAACTTTACATTTTTCTAAGTTAAATTGCATATGCATGGTTTGCCCCCACTCCATAAGTAGATCTAGCTGTTTTTGTATATTGATCTTATCTATTATTGTAGTTACAAGCCCCCCAACTTGCAGTCATCTGTGTATTTGGCTAACCATACTATGTTCAAGACTGGCATAGTTGTGAATAAGATATTAAAAAGGGATGGTCCTAAAACTGATCCCTGAGGGACACCACTAATTACACTACCCCAAGAGGAGTAGTTCCCTTTGACTGCGACCTTTTGATATCTATTATTTAACCAGGAGCTAATCTAGCTTACAATATTGGGTAATAATTCAATCTTCAATAGTTCTTTTATTAATATGTGGTGAGATACTTTGTCAAATGCTTTTGTGAAATCAAGATAAATTACATCACTGGGAATACCCTTATGAAGTGCTTGACTTATGGGCTCAAAGAAGTTGAGTTGATTAGTCAAGCATGATCTCCCAGGAGCAAATCCATGCTGACTGTGATCCATTAATCCCTTCTTTATCAAGTGTTCATTATTTCACCTTTGTAATAATTTTTCCATAATTTTACCAACCACCTGTCGTACAACACAGGTTATGTGACTACAGTACCTTGGGGTCACACAATATTTAATTGGATGATGTGAGACTCAAACTCAAGTCTGTTGGACCACCAGGTTCACAACTCTCTGCCCTAATCACTAAGCTATAAAAAGTGATTCTAAGATATAAAACCTTAGTGCTGAAGCGCTACTATCCATTTATTGCCAGTATGCCAATTTATACTTAATCATTTTATTCATTAATTTTATTTGTTTTAGATTGATTACATCCAGGAAAAGAAGACAGAGATCAGTAGGTATCTTTCTTAGTTATGACTGGGCAAGAAGAGTTACCATGCAGTAGAAGCCTCTTTTTTCAATGCAACACATTCTGTACTCTGCTGCATAACAGCGATAATGCATTTTACTGCCTTCTTACATTTAGTGGCAGTAAATCAGAATTCCATTATAATGTTAAACAGAGTGAAGCTGATCTGTAATGAGGCATGCTGCTTTGCACTTGATGTAAATAACCACACTCATAGTGTAGTTGTACCCTTCACACAGTCACTAACTGGTTACCTTTACCCCGCACAATAAAATTTCAGACCTGTCTGCTGGCCCAAAAGGCACTCCCAGCCTAACACCTCTTGCTTTAACAAATTGCTTCCATTCCATCTCCAACCAATACAATACAAGGAATATGGCCAGGAATGCCCTTTAGCCTTCTTGCTGGCATACTCTGCTGGGCAAGCGATCATTTGCTGTCAGGACCGCTAATTAGTTAAACAAGCTGCCTGATACACTGTTTAAATTTTCCCAAGATTAATCAGGTTACAAATCTTTGTGGTCTGCATTTGCAGTCCAGTGCAATTGCAACCAATAAACTGTCTTATTAGCTTTCTCTCTGTACCTATCCTGTTACTTTTTATACTCTTTGAGCCTTACTTAACCACATTTCCTATGGAACTGTTTACTGCATTTTTTGTGACTATGTATTTGATATGGAACCTTTGTAAATGAGCACCTGTATGCAAAGGTTTATACTTATGACATGTGCTCACACACTACCTCTCTCACTCCCACCCTCCTGTTCCACAACTGCCCACCTCCCACCACCTACTACCTCCCCTTGATAAAGCCTCACCTTGGCTGCTAAAACTTCATTTCTGCAGACTGGGAGCACCCCATCTGAACTGTAACATGATTGCTAAACTCTGTACCACACTTAATTAGTGCTCCCTTAATATGTTTCTCCACAAGTGTGGTCCTGTTTCTCCTCACTTGTTGCACTCTGCTTAATGTTGTAACTGCACATTACTGCTACTTGTTAGTTGATGTCTTTCTGTTCTGCATTGTTTCATCACCTGCAAATGTCTTGTATTGCTTGTTGACTTGAAGCCTTTGTAAATGAGCCCCCGGCTCAAAGTTATTAATCCGAAGTTGAAATAAATAAATAAATAAATAAATAAACAAATACATAAATAAAAGGTAATCTCTGAAGGTTTCAGTAAATATAAATAAAAGGTAATCTCTGAAGGTTTCAATAAATAAATAAATGAGCACATGCTCAACACAGAGAAACACTATTACATAAGCAGACAGTTTAATTACAAGTTGTTAAAATAAAACTTAATTTAAGCACTATACTGACCTTTGCTGGGGTCCACATCTGACTCTTACACAGTTATAAATATCCAAACTGCAGTGCAAGCTTCTGGCCAGTGTTACTGGCTCAGTTCATCACATCCTGTGTTTTGAGTCACACAGACCAACTCTGAGCATGAGATCACTTTTATTTTAATCTGTATATTTTGGTGTGAAAATGTTTGTAAATCACAAACTGATCCTGTGTCCTTAGCCAATAAAATAATTTCTAACTTTGTTGGGTCTATGGTGCAGAGCATTTATGCTGTGAGGTTATTGCTTTAATAAAATGCAACATAATCAGACCACTGGCACTTAATTGCTTATTTACAGTTGTATATATTTCAGTACCTTATTTTTTCTGCAGGATAGCCCAGATAAAGAGCAACTCATTTTCAGTGGCATCCTATACCCACCCACTATTATAACTGGGATGGATGAACACTTGTAGAATACTTGGCTTGTTCAAGTACACTCTGAGTTAGGGGCTCTAGAGGGTTTGATGCTGGAATCCACTGGTGCATAGAAATGCAATAGTGTGCACCCTCTATACATGTAAAGCACCATGCAGCATCCATCCCACAATACATCCATATAAAAGGCACCAAACCTGATCCTTTTCCATACACAACAAAACAAGTGAGAGAAGAGTATGGGAACCTGTTCCACTGTGTTCTTACATCCAGGCATGCCTGCTTCAAGAACTAAGAGGGCACAGAGGTTACATGGGAGGGTCCTCATATAATATCTCTGTGATCCTTTCTGGGACACCCCACCATATTTGAACCACTGTCCCCCCCCCACACACGTCATAGCCCTCCTAATATTGCAATAATGACTATAAGAGACATCAATTACTTTTTGTGATTCATTTTTGAACTGTCTGCTGGAAAAGGAGATATGACAGTCCTAGTCAGACTACTGAATCCCATATTCCATATGCTCTGCACTTGCTAGCAGTCCCAGGCTTCTGACTGGAATTCCAGTGATCAGTCCATCTCATCTCTGAGCCCTGGCCTCCTGCTGTCCTCATAAAGAGCTCAGCTTTGTTAAATGATGGAATAGGCAGCCAGGCTACATGAATTCTATATAAGAGAAGGGATAAAAGCAACTGAACAAAAGAGTAAACGGGGAGGAGAGGAGGTAGTGTGGGTCACCTTAGAGACTGGAAATGGCGCCACAATCTGCACAGGGGTTGTATACAGACCCCCATGTCAGGAGGAGGGAATGGACAAGGATATGATAGAAGGCATACTTAGGATGGCAGAGAAAGGGGAGATACTGTTAATGGGTGACCTTAATATGCCAGATGTTAACTGGAGCACCTTTGCTGCAGCCACATCCAAAAGCAGGGCCATTCTCAATGCCCTTCAGGTGGCATGCCTCAGACAGCTAGTTTTGGAACCTACTCATGAGGGAGCAATCTTAGACTATGGTGTAGGCAGGCATACTCCAAGCACTCCATGGTGTGCTATTTTATTTAAGGGTAGGGTAGCAAATAGGCTCTGAACTGCTTCCTTTTTCTGTGAAAACTAACAAAGAAAATACTGAACCTTTCTGTAATTTTATTCATAGGAGTCAAAACTAGAAGAACTGGTCACCAATACTCTCTTTGCATCCCAAGGACAATACAACTTTACAGGCTCTGGGCTGGTATGTGGGTGTCTTAGGGAACAATGCATGGCATTTGTGTTTATCCATGCATGGCAACAACCACTATCATGAGATACAAAAGTTGTATTTATTGTGCCAAACAAGGCAACAAACACGGTCCTGGTGTACATTTGTATATTGTCTGGCTACACACTAGTGGGTGGGTAGCTCTCCCTAACAAGGAGGGGGGTAGCAGTGAGTCCATTTGGTGTGCAGATCTAAAGTCCCTGGCTACACCCCTGTCTTAGACCTCATACTCTCAAATGGGGACAGTGAGAGGATCTCAGATGTAGAAGTGGGTAGCCATTTGGGAACAAGTGACCACCAAACAGTGTGGTTCACGATAAACTCAGCTACAGAGTCAAGCCATACAAAAGTGAGGGTTCTGGACTTCAGGAGGGCTGACTTTGGCAAGATGGGAGAGTGCCTTAGAAAAGCACTAGCAAACAGGCTAGAAGGAGGGTGGAGTAACAATGGGAAATATAAAAACTGCCATCACAGAGGCAACAAGTCTTTTTGTGAAGTAAATAAACAAATCAAAATGAAAGAAAAAGCTACTATGGTTCTCAAAAAAGGTGGCGGTGAAGGTTAGGGAGAAAAAGATAGCATTTAGGAAGTATAAGGAAACACAGAAAAAGCAGGACAGAGAACTTTACCAGTTAAGGCAAAAAGAAGCAGGAGGGTAGTCAGAATAGCAAAGGGCCAAACTGAGAAAAGGATAGCCAACTTGGTTAAAAAGGGGATAAAGACTTTTATAGGTATATCAGGGAGCGTAGAAAGACAAAGGGAGGGATAGTGAGGCTGAATAGAATGGACGGTGGGTGGGCAGAGAGGGACAGTGAAAAAGCAGGGATACTGAATGAATACTTCTGTTCAGTATTCACAAAAGAGGAAGTGGGGGAAGTGCCTAATCCAATTAACAGAAGCACTATGGATATGGGGGTCAATCCCAGTCCTTTCACAGAAGAAAGGGTTCTGAAAAACTCCTAAAACTGAAGGTGGACAAAGCAATGTGGCCAGATAGAATTCACTCCAGAATTCTAAAAGAATTAAGCAGAGAACTAGTGACACCAATGACTACCCTTTTTAACAAATCATGGGAGGATGGTGTGGTACCTGAGGACTGGAGAAAGGCAGATGTGATTTCCCTTCACAAAAGTGGAGCCAAGACAGAGGCAGGAAACTACAGGCCAGTCAGTTTAACCTCTGTGGTAGGGAAAGTGATGGAATCACTTCTGAAGGGAAAGAATTGTTGAGTACCTAGAGGCCAGTGGGGCACAGGACCCAAGGCAGCATGGGTTCACAGTGGGACAGTCATGTCATGTCAGATGAATATCATAGATTTCTTTGACTGGGTGACCAAAGTAGTAGACCAGGGAGGGGCTGTGGACATGGTCTACCTAGATTTTAGCAAGGCATTTGACACAGTCCCACAGAAAGATTAATAGTTAAATTAACCAGCCTGGGACTGGGTCACAGGGTGGTAGCCTGGGTAAAACATTGGCTGGACAACAGGACACAGAAAGTAATTGTCCACTGTGACGAAAGAGAGGTTACTAGTGGGGTGCTGCAGGGTTCAGGACTGGGTCCAGTCCTTTTTGATGTCTTTATAAGTGACATTGCAGAGAGACTGGAAGGGAAAGTATGCCTCTTTGCAGATGACACAAAGATCTGCAACAGGGTTGATACACAAGGTGGCATGGAAAGGATGAGAAGGAACTTGGTAAGGTTGAAGGAATAGTCAGAAGTATGGCAGCTTGGATTCAATGCAAAGAAGTGCAAAATAATGCACTTAGGAAACAACAACCCAGGGGAAGATTACACAATGGGGGGAAGGCAGCAACAACAACAAAAATGGAAAGGGATCCGGGAATAATCATATCAGATGAACTTATGGTTGGCAAGCAATGTGAGAAGGTGGTAGGGATGGCTGGGGGGATTCTGGGATGTATAGGGAGAGGCATCACCAACAGAAAACATGAAGTTGTTATCCCCCTGTACAGACAGTTGGTGAGACCCCATCTGGAGTACTGCGTCCAGTTCTGGAGACCCCATCTCCGCAAGGACATAGACAGGATGGAGGTAGTTCAGAGGAGGGCAACTAAAATGGTGCAGGGTCTGCAAGGGAAGCCATATGAGGAGAGACTAAAGGAGCTTAATAGTTATACCCTTGAGGAAAGGAGTGAGAGGGGGACATGATAGAAACGTTTAAGTACCTCAGTGTAATCAACAAAGTCCAAGAGGGTAACATAGAAACATAGAAACATAGAATTTGACGGCAGATAAGGACCGCTTGGCCCACCCAGTCTGCCCATTTCCCTACCTGATGGATAAGCTGCAGATCCTAGTTAACCAGCAGCCTACTTCTTCCTACCACCACCCCTAGAATTGCCTTATGACTGTCCCATGCATGCTTGAATTCCACCACTGTTTTGACTCTACAACCTCCTCTGGAAGGCTGTTCCAACATCCACAACCCTCTCTGTGAAAAAATACTTCCCCATCCTCTGAGCTGCCTCTTCTATCTTCAAATTGTGCCCTTGTTCTGCACACCTCTTTTTTTGAAAGATGCTACCTCTTGGACTTTGTTGATTCCTTGAGGTACTTGAAAGTTTCTATCATGTCCCCCCTTTCCCTCCTTTCCTCGAGGCTATAAAAAGAGATGTACAAGAAGAAGGGGACACAATTTGAAGATGGGGGGGTAGGTCAGGGGCAATGTGAGGAAGTATTTTTTCACAGAGAGGGTGGTGGATGCATGGAACAGCCTTCCTGAGGAGATTGTGGGGTTTAAAACTCTGGGAGAATTCAAGAATGCATGGGAAAGACATAAGGCAATTTTTGTGGGGGGTAGGAAGAAATAGGCTGTTAGTTAAATTGGATCTGCAGCTTATCCTCTAGGTAGGGGAAATGGGCAGACTAGGTGGGCCAAGCGGTCCTTATCTGCTGTCAAAGTCTATGTTTCTATGTTTCTGTTCTACCACACAATAGGCTTATCTTCTAATTGTACAAATGCTTCCTCATTTTGAAAGTTCCTATATGAATTCTAGTTCTTCTTGTCCTTAGTGCCTCTGTAATTTGATGTGGAATAGAATAGAACAGAACAGAACAGAACAGAATAGAATAGAATAGAATAGAATAGAATAAAGTGGGCAGCAGGCAGGAAATGCACAAAAAAAGCAGACCAACACCCAAATGGTGGTGGGGGGTGGTATTTAGAGAACTTAAAGGGGACCAACAGAAGAGTAAACATTCCCTTCCTCCCTGGGCATGGCAGAAACAGGTCTTTGACACAACCTGCTTCCCTAATAAAATTAATGTCAAAATGAAAAATAAAATAAAAAACAAAGAAGGAGAATTGCCAGGCTAAAGAGTAGAAACAATTAATGAAGGATGACAGCAAAATAGCAAATATCCTGAACAACTAAATGTATTACATTTTATCAATGCAAAATGGGCCACTCTCATAATGTGGTGCACTGATCCCAGGAGTGCAGAGGCACAGACAGGTGGTAGGAATGGTAACAGATGAGAGAATGCTCAAGGCAGTCAGGGATCTACAAGTGTATAAATCAGTGGAACTAGATGGCGTGCACCCTGAAGTGTTCAGGTGGATAAGTCAGGCACTGGCAGCACCTCTTGCTGACTTATTTAACTGCTCCCTAGGAACAGAGGTTGTGTCAGTGGATTAAAGTGTAATGTAGGATTACAGGAGCCAGTGGATTAGAGTCGGTAACATAGTGTCACTCCACAAGATGGGAGACTGTGGTGTACCAGCAACTACAGGCCCACCAGACATACCTCAGCAGTAGGGAAACAACTGGAAACCATCTTAAATTAGTACCTGCTGGATTCTCTGCAACTTAACAGACTACAGGACATGAGGCAGCATGGATGTATGGCCGCCAGACTGTACAAGACTAACCAAATTTGTATTTTATTTGTGAACATATCCAGCTCCAAACCACACGTCCCCTAATGTATTGGATCCCAGAGGGATGCATTGACATCACAATCATAGTTTTTAGTTGATGTGTTTGCCTGGTGTTGAACCAGTGAACTGACAGTTAAGAAATAAAAAAAATCTTCTTAGGTACAACATTTCAAACTAATAAACAGTTTAGCACCAGGTACTAAAATATCCAAACAGACAGAATATATAAACACTCCAAGGGTCACTACACATGAGAACCAAGAGAGGTGAGAAGTAGAAAGAAGTGTGAAGTGTGGAGGACATAGAAGACACAGGAAGCTGAGTACATAGTAACATTTCTGACATTTTTTTTATTTATTTAGTTTTTGTTTACTGGGTAGGTGACAAAGCCACAAATGTGACTATTTTCAGACATGGCCTGGGAGGTTACAAACATTTAAACAGTCAGACAATTTACAGATATTGTACAGAGATACAGTAACACAAAGGAGATACACAAGAAACATTTCAGGAAATGACAGTAATGATAAAAACTGAAACAAAGGAAAATACACATAGTTCAAAAAATGATAAACATACAATCATAAGGAAGTAGTTTTATCATACAATCCACAGTAAGTGCTCTACATAACGGTAGTCAAATCCAGAGAAAGTTGGTAATTTAGTGAGCTAAAGCAGGGGGGTGTGAGCAGCCTATGGGGGGTTAAAACAGGTGCATTGGGCACGTTTGACAAGAAAGATGTAAGGCATCTTTTTTAAAGCAGTATGATTGGGTGTAGAGTGAACACCAAGTGGTAAGGAGTTCCAATATATTGGGGCCAGGCTTGAGAAAGCTGAAGTTCCTTTCAGGGTGACATCCTCTGCTGTTCTTAGCTGTAGAGACTTGTTTGCCAGCACAAGGGTTATTGTATAAACAGATGAATAATGCAGGCGATATGATACCTTTTATTGGACCTACAAGAAATTTTTGGTACACCAACTTTCAAGTTCACACAAAGTCCTTCTTCAGATATTGGCAGTTTCTACAAAAACAAGCATTTGTTAATGCCGAATGTTTCCTTGCACGGTGTATGCGATGCTGTCAGTGCCAAACATGCCTGGCAATCAACACAAGGGAACCTTGGGAACAGGGTTGGGAAGGGTGACATGTAAGGCTGAAGAGCAATTAGGATCTATGGTAGCACAGTAGGTAGGGACCTTACAGGAGACTGCAGTAGGTGGACCAAGAGGTCCTTTTTTGTTTTCATGTAATTGCCCTTCGTAAACAAGGTAAAATCCAAACTGGTCTGCTGAGCAGGGTACATGAATGCTGGGAGCAATAAAGGGAAAAAATATGAGTACCATCTTGTACTCCTCCTGCACTGGAAAAAGAAACAGAGAAACACTGAATGTGTCAGCAGAAAAGCACTGCCAGGCCCACCCAGTCTGCCTAGTATGCCTAGTATGCTGTTAGAATTTTGTTAGTGCAGTCCACTCACCCCCTTCCCATGTCTAACAGCCCCTTGTATCTATCCCACGCTCTTTTATATTCCTCCCCCCAACAGTTCTTGCCCACACCACCTCTTCTTGGAGTCTGTTCCAGTTTTCTACTACCATCTCTGTGAAGCAGAATTTTCTGATGTTTTCCCTGAAGCTCCCACCCCCATCTGAAAACCATGTACCCTTGTTTTCAGTTGCTCCCTTAGCTTGAAGATGGTCCCTACTGGCACCTTGTCATTAACCCTGATATATTTGAAGGTCTCTATCATTTCCCCCCGTTCTCTTATTTGCTCAAGAGGGTGCATGCTGAGGTCCTTCAGCCTTTCCTCATAAGACAGATGACTTAGACCCTTTACCATTATTGTCGCCTGCCTCTTGGCATGCTTGACCTTATCCACATCCTTCCTGAGGTATGGACTCCAGAACTGGATTCCATACTCAAGGTGAGGTCTGACAAGCTGTCTGTACGAGAATATTATGACCTCCCTCTTCCTGCTAGTTATTCCACTGCCAGTGTATGCCCCTGCACCTAGTTTATTCCTTGAGGTACCAGAATGTTTCTATCATGCCCCTTCTCTCCTCCAGCGAGTACATATTGAGGGCCCTTAATGTGTACTGCAAGTTTTGTGGTGCAAGCCCTGTACCATGTTAGTCTCCCTTCTCTGGACTGTGTCCAGCCTGTTTATGTCCATTTGACGGTCCGACTTCCAGAACTGCACACAGTACTCCATGTGAGGCCTGACCAGAGTTTTCTATAATGGCATCACCACCTCACTCCTTGTGCTGGTGATTCCCCTGCCTATGCACCCCAGCATGTCAGTGGCCCTTCCAGCTGCCATAGCACTTTGACATTTTCAGGTAATCTGAAATAATAACTCCAGGTCCCTTTGTTCCTTGGTGACTGCCAGCAACTCCCCTCCCACCCTATAGCTCTCCCCAGGGTTTCTATGGCCCAAGTGGATACTATTGCAGTTCTTTGAATTAAACCTCAGTTGCCACTCCTCACACCATTACTGAAGCCTGCCTAGTTCCTTTTGCATTTTCTCTATGGCTTTCTGAGTATCCACCCTGTTGTAGATCTTGGTGTTATCTGCAAAAAGGCAGACCTTTTGTTCCAGCCACTCTACAATGTCACTAATGAAGACATTGAACAGGACTGGCCCAAAGACTGATCCCTGCAGTACCCAGCTGGTCACCCTCCTGTTCCCAGATTGTACACCATTTACCATTTGTCTGTTAGTCAATTCCTAACACAGTTCACCATCCTGTGTCCTATGCCCAGACTACTCATCTTGTTAATAAGCCTCTTATATGGGATGGTGTTGAAGGTCTTGCTGAACTCGAGGTAGGAAACATTCACTGCCCCCCCGTTTACTTCCTTCATCACCCAGTTAAAGAAATCTATCAGATTTGTGTGACTTAACCTACCCACTGTGAATCCATGCTACCTAGAGTCCTGGGCCCTGATGGCTTATAAATGTTCCACTATCATTTCTTTAAGCAGTGCATGCATTATCTTCCCCACTATTGATGTGAGGCTCAGTGGCCTATAGTTCTCTGCCTCCTCCCTACTGCCGTATTTGTGTAGACGGTCCACATGTGCTCTTCTACAATCCTCTGGCACTTCTCCTGTGTTGCGTGACTCTGTGAACATGGCTGCCAGAGGTTGAAACATAGAAATTTTCGGCAGTGAGCCAGCCCAGTGGCACTGAGGGTTGAGGAGCTGGACACCCCACCTCATGCCACACCGGCAAGCTAGGTTCAGGAATGGACTCGGGCGCGATGCCCATAATGGGAAGGGCTCACGTCCAGGGTATTAGACTGCCTCTGTGGAGACAGACACAGTCACCCCACCCATTGCTGGTTCATGTACTGTAAGGGGGAAAACTGGAGGATGGAGATGGAGCTGGCAGGCTCCATGATGGCCGGCTGTGCCCGCGCCAACCCCCAGAAATCTGGATGTTGCCTTCCGGGGGTGGGGGGAGGCTGGCATCCCTCATCACGGTTCTGTTGGGGGAATCCATGGGGGATGGCCAGGTGGGATGGGTGCGGGGAAGCCTGGCCGGAGAGATGAGTCCTCTCCAAGCAAGGAGCCAGAAGAACCTGACCACTCCAAGGAGGAGCAGAAAAAAGTGTCTATGGGAAAAAAAAGAAATTGTCAGAAGATAAGGAACACTAGGTCCATCCAGTCTGACCATAAGCCATGTACTTGACTACGGCTACTGACCCTCCCTCAGCTGTACCTCTGTGGTTCTCCGATGCCTGTCCCATGCATGTTTAATTCCCACTACAGTACTCACTCCTATCACCTCCTGCAGCAAACCATTCCATGTGTCCACCACCCTCTCTGTGAAGAAAAAGTCCTCATATTTCCTCTTAGCCTGCCACCTTCCAATTTCATGTCCTGCCCCTTCATTCTTGTATTCCTCCTGTATTGGAAGATGTCTTCCCCCTGCATCTTGTTTATACCCTTGAGGTACTTGAATGTCTCTAACATGTCTCCTCTCTACCTCCTCTCCTCCAGCGGGTACATATTGCATAGTATATACTGAGATTCCTCCATGGGCTGCACCAGTTGGTTAATCCTGATGGGATGGCGCTCTTTTTTTTATCTTGCTAATCAGTTTATTGCTGTTTCTTTAACTCACCCCCTCGGGACAGCACTCCTCTGCCTCCATGTCACTTCTGGTGGGACACCGATGGCATAGTCCTTCTCATTCCATGCTTGCCCAGATCTGATGCTGCAATCCTGGGGCTTTGGCTCCATAAACGTCTATGTGTTCCCCCTTGTCTAATTGACTGTAGGTTGGTGCTACCTTGTACTTCACTCTCACTCCACCTATCTGTTATCCTCTTATTAGTTCTTGCAGGGGATGTTGAGCTCAACCTGGGCCCCACCCCTCCCATCATTGAACTTTGGTGATGCCCCACCCACCCCCACCAAAGGGCCTGAGAATAGTGCACAATGATATTTGTAGTCTCTGCCCACAACTGGATGAATTAGAGGGCTGGGTTACCTAAAAGTCCCCAAACATTCCCTACATTACTGAATCCTGGCTTAATTCAGCTATTAAGCACCACAAAGTGGCTCTAACAGGCTATAACTGCTTTAGGAAAGACAGACTAGGTAAAAGGGCAGGAGGGGTCCTCATATACTCTCAGTCCAACTTGGATGCAATCGAACTCCCGGTGCCTGACTCTGAATCTGCTGCTGAATCCTTATTCCTATCCTTGACACTTGGCAATGTGAAGAAACTAATCGTTGGTGTGCCTACCAGCCCCACAATAAAATGCCCTTGCCGGCTCCCCCCTTTCCTCTCTTCCCTTGCTAATCTTCCTTTTCATGATCTCCTACTGTGTGGTGACTTCAATATGGACCAACTTAACCCCACTACTGAAAAAGTACGAGCGTCTCTAGCAGATTGTAATGTAACCCAACTCATTCATGATCCCACTCGTATTAACAGCAAATCAGATAAGCACAGATTGCTGGATTGGGCTATCATTAACTGCCCCCTCAAGATCAGAGCTGTAGGTCTTCTGTTGGACTGCATAAGTGATTATTTCCCTACATTCTGTGTATGGAGAAACAATCTCCCTAATCCCCCACCTAAAATTTCATTCATCCATGATATGTCCAAACTGGATCCCAACAATTTCATTTCTTCCATCAACAATACCGACTAGAGCACTGTCTTGACTCCCCCGGATATAAATCAAGCCCTAGATTTCATTATCTCTACCTTTACCCATAACATCAATATACACGGCTCCCCTCCCATAAAAAAAATGTTGCTCTAAGGGAATCAAGGCCCCCCTGGCTCACTAAGGAACTAAGGATCCTTATGTCCTCCCATGACAGGGCCTGGTGTTCTTACAAAATTAGTGGATTGATCTCAGATTGGCTAAAATATAGGCAGCTTAGAAATCTGTATAAGAGCTCCCTCCATAAAGCCAAATGCCACCACATCAAACAGCTTCAAATGCAACATCTTAATGACACCAAAGAACTCTGGATACATGTAAATTCCTTTATAAAAGGGAAAGCTGCTGAACTCCCTAGCTCCATCACAGCTCAGGGCTGCCTCCTTACTGACCCCTCGTCTATTGCTACTGGGTTCAATGAATTAATCACTGACCTTAATAGATACACCTCACTAGTTCACAATTCCCCAGCCACTGTGTCTGCCCAAGCCTCTTCAATCAATACTAGTTCTCATCCTTCCTTTCATCTGAAGCTGGCCACCAGCAAAGAGGTCCAAAGGCTTCTTCCTAACCTGAAAGCAGAAAGGTCCTCCAGCCATGATACACAGGAACCTAAACTTGTGACATATTCAACCACCTCTTTCTATCTCACTCCATGCCTTATAAATGGAAAGTGGCTGTTGTTGTTCCTATGCACAAAGTGGGGCCTAACACCATTGTTTAGAATTTCTAACCTATTTCCAATCTTTGTCCTCTGGCTATACTACTAGAGCGAATTGTCTACAATCACCTCCAAAACTACCCAGAGCACCACAATCTATTATCCCCCTTTCAGCATGGTTTCAGAAGGAACCATAGCACCCTCACGGCCTTATTAAAAGTAACCTTTGACATCTGCCATGTCATGGACTGAGATGCTGCCACTGGTGCAATATTTGTTGATCTCACCAAAGCATTTGATCTGGTGAACCATGGTCTCCTGCTACAGCAGCTTCATAATATCAGATTTGATACATGTGCACTAAGTTGGGTCCATGGCTATCTCTCCCGCCGCTCCCAAAGGGTCAAGTGGGCTGGTTCTTTGACAGTCATCAGTCATATTGCACATGGGTTTCCCCAGGGATCCATTCTGGCCCTATGTTGTTCTCCCTTTTCATTAATGAGTTACCTTTGCATTGTCATGGTGCCTCTGTGCACCGTTATGCAGACAACGCAGTCATTTACCTCTCTTTTCCTGATGTGGCCTGGATTAACAAAGAACTTGCAGCTGACTTTTTGGACATTGAAGGTAGGTTCAAATGAAATCATCTTGTCCTCAATATCAAAAAGACCAAAAGTATGCTTTTTTCTCACCGTTATCCCTCCATCAGTCCCCCCTCCCCTCTCCGTATTACCTCCTGTGATGGCAATGCCTTTTAGGCTTCCCAAATTTTCAAATACCTGGGCATTACCTTAGATGCATCTCTCTCCCTAAATGCCCATGTCTCTGCCCTGACTAAGGCACTAAATCAAAAACTGGGTTTCCTCTACCGAATCCACCTTTTTCTTTCCTCCACCTCCTGCCTCAAGATTGTCTCCTCGTCTCTCCTCCCACTCCTTACTTATGATGTTCCTCTAGGTTTGTCAACCAATACAGTAACATGTCTCTCCTTAGCTTACTGTTGCCCTTAAATCATTGCGTATGTGACAGTATCTGACTGAAACCCCCCATGTCTATGTTGAGCCACCTTCCCTTCTTTCCAAACCTCCCTACTTGACTCCCTGTCTTCCGCCACTAATTGTAACTGCTTCCATTGACTCCCCTCCTCTTGAATTCTCCCATGCTTATGTCTCCCCTCCCCCTTCATATCCTATTCCTCCCTTTTTAGAATTTTCTAGACAATCCACCTATTTGAACTCTCCCCTTATTTAATCCTTCCCTACCCCCCCCCATATCTTATTCTTCCCTTTTTTATTTTTCTTACACCTGTGTGCAGGTTTTGATGGCTCTGCCTTGTCTGCTGTTACCTTACCCTGCACATATCCAATGTGCTGTGAATCATTCACCTCTTCTTACACTGTATATAACCATTTGTTACTTAAGTTTTTCTCCTGTATAGTGTTTAGCTACAGTTCTGTAGTTGTTATTGTTATCTCATCTGTAGAGACATCTTTTTATGTTGATTACGAGCAAGCGCAAGAAACATATTGCAGCAGCTTTTACAAGAAGCAGGTTGTAGAGGCACAGCACTGTTGTGGCCAATGCTCCCACAGCCTTTAAAGGCTGGGCCTGCTGTCCCCAGTGGTGTGGCACACTGCTGCTGACACTAGTTCAACCAGCATGCCACAACCTTCTAAAGTTTTATCCGCTGCAATCAGGGGCCGCCTCGTCATTGCCGCGTCATTCGCTACAATGAGGAAGTGACCTCACATTGCAGGACTCTCCTTGAATTCCCCATCCAGCTTGCCCGAGCAGGAGCGATTGTCTCAGCATGTCCCTTCCCCATTTCTTTCTGTGCCAAGGGGTGCCCAGTTCCCCTCGGCGTTATGTCCCCCACAAAAAGTGTCATTTGCCAACAGGGGCCACTCCCTGTCGGTATATGCCAGCTAAAGTATTTGCCGACTGGGGAGCACTCCCGTCAGCTAATTCCCAAGGATCATTTGCAGATTGCAGAGCCCACTCATTGTGGCATAATCCCTCCCCAAACACCAGTAGACTTGTGCGAGGGTGCCCAATCCCCCTCAGCTCTTGTGCCCCACTTCTGTTTATAGCAGGGGTGCTCAATTGCCCATGGGCTACAGATGCCTCCCCAAAAAATACTGTGTTGGCATGCTGGGCCCACCCCAGCATGCCAAATGGTCCTGAAAGGGAAAAAACATCCGGCTATGGTTTTATTCGTGTACCCTATAAAAAATGGTCCTCGCCATCTCCCTACCTCCGTCCCACACCCGCACCCACCCACTGCGCACTCCTGCCTCCCCACACGCCTCACCTCATACTTACCTCCGTAAGTCTGGCACGATGATCTTCGGTGGACCGGGAACACGTCTGCCCTCTTCAAAGCTGACCGCGAACTCAGGAAGTGCCGGTAAGCTGTATGACAGAATAAATAGGGGGTTTTCAACTTTGGTGCATATCTCAGTCATCTTTTGGAATTTTAGCATCAAATTTTCAACATGGAGTTTTTGGGACCCCTCCTCATGAATTCTGCCACTGTCATGGTGTTAATGGGCCCTGAAAGGTGATTTTGTGGTCACTGTGTGGAATCATCTTTCAGGACCAATTAACGAAACGACACTGCCAGTGCTCATGAGGTGGGCTCTCAAAAAGCCTATGTTGCAAATTTGGTGGAAGAAAATCCAAAAAATGACTGTTTTACGAGCGTGCATTGCGCATTTGCTACGCACGCTCGTAACTTCCAAATTTGCAATATTTTCATGCCACATTTTCAACACTGGCATTGTTTCACACCTCCTTGTGAACAGTATAGCTGTCATTTTTCACATCCTGGCAGAAATGTATTTTTGCATTTCCGGCGCAGAATAGCGTGGTCGCTGTGGGAAATCAGTGTTCAGGACAGATTACAAAAATGCCCTGTGACACTGTTCATGAGCAGAGGTCCTGAAATGCCCATGTTGTAAATTTGGTGTCTATACTCCATAAAATGACTGTGTTACGAGCGTGCATTGCACAGTTTGCACTCACGCTCATAAATTCTCTAATTTATGATATTTTCACTCCAGATTTTCAATATTGCCATTGTTCTGCACCTCCTTATGAACAGTACAGTTGTCATTTTTCAGATCCTGGCCAGAATGTGTTTTCACACTTCTGGCGCAGAATAGCGCGGTCGCTGTGGGAAATCCATATTTGGGAAACATTATGAAAATGACAGTGACACTGTTCATTAGCAGAGCTCCTAAAATGCCTATGTTGAAAATTTGTTGATGAAAGTCCATAAAATGACTGTGCTACGAGCGTGCGTTGTGCAGTTTCCACGCACGCTCGTACTTTCGCAACTTTGCAATGTTTTCATTCCAGATTTTCAACATTGCCATTTTTCCACACCTCCTTTTGAACAGTGCAGCTGTCATTTTTCACATCCTGGCCAAAATTTGTTTTCGCTCTTCCGACGCACAATAGCGCGGTTGCTGTGGGAAATCAGTGTTCGGGACACAATAAGAAAATCACACTGACACTGTTCATGAGCTGAGGTCCTTAAATGCCTATGCTGAAAATGTTGTGATGTAACTCCATAACACGACTGTGTTACGAGCATGCGTTGTGCAGTTTTCACGCCCCCTTGTGACTTTGCAAATTAATAATATTTTCAAGCCACTTTTTCAACACTGGCAGTTTTCAACACCTCCTTATGAACAGTACAGCTGTCATTTTTTACATCCTGGGTGAAATGTTTCATGCTTCCGGTGCAGAATACCACAGTCGCTGTCGGAAATCAGTGTTTGGGACAGATTAGGATAGAGCAAGTGAGAAAGGGGGGGGGAGTGACTGAGCTCAACTGAGCTCTGTCAGGACTGCAGTGGATTTTTTTAATGGACAGGAAAAGGGACCAACGCAGGCAGGATCCCAGTACAAAAGGGCAGCCAGCAGCGCCGGCAGAAACGGAATGAGTGAGTGAGAGAGGGGGAGTGAGCCAGCTCAACAGAGCTGTCTTAGGACTGCTGCAGATTTCTTTGTGGGCAGAAAAAGCTGCCAATGCAGGCAGGAGCCCAGTACAAAAGGGCAGCCTGCAGCAGCAGGAGACACAGAATGAGCGAGTGAGGGAGGGGGAGTAAGTGAGCTCAACGGACCTGTGTTGGGACTGCTGTGGATTTCTTTGTAGGCAGAAAAAGGCACCAACAGAGGCAGGAGCCCAGTACAAAAGGCCATCCTGCAGCGCCAGGAGAAACAGAATGAGCGAGTCAGAGAGGGGCAGTGACCCACCTCAGTGGAGCTCTGTCGGGACAGCTGCGGATTTCTTTGTGAACAGAAAAGGGTGCCAATGCAGGCAGGAGCCCAGTACAAAACAGCAGCCTGCAGCACTGGGAGAAACACAACGAGCGACTGACAGAGGGCCACTGAGCAAGCTCAACGGACCAATGAAATCAACATTCAGCATTGACAAATTCTTGTTGTAATAGTGACTATGACCTATGTTACCTGTCTATATTGATTTGTTGTTCTGAATTCTTTTGTAGCTGTGCCTGTCCAAGGTCGGCCCTGAAAAAGGGATTGTAATTGTCTCAATTGCCTTACCTGGTTACCAAAATTCAAATAAATAAACCTATGCTCATTTGTTTTGTGGTGCAAGCCCTGTACCACCTTAGTCACCCTTCACTGGACCGTCTCCAGCCTATTTATGCCCTTTTGAAGGTGTGGCCTCCAGAACTGCACATAGTACTCCACATGAGGCCCAATCAGGGTTTTATATAACATCATCACTACCTCCCTCCATCTGTTGGTGATACCCCTGTTCGTGCACCCCAGCATGCTACCAGCCCTCCCCACTGCCTTTGTAGTCTGCTTTGACATTTTCAAGTGATGTGAAATTATAACCCCCAGGTCCCTATGTTCCTTGGTGACTGTCAGCAACTGCCCCCTCACCCTCATCCTGTAGTGGCCTCCAGAGTTTCTATGCCCCTGGTGCATAATTTTGATTTAAACCTCTGTTGCCACTCCACAGACCATTTCTCAAGCCTGCCTAGGTCCTTTCTCATTTTCTCCACCCCTTCTGGAATATCCACCCTGTTGCAGGTCATGGTGTCATCTGCAAACTGGCAGACCTTTCCTTCCAGCTTCTCTGCAATGTCACTAGTGAAGATATTCAACAGGACTGTCCCCCCTTCCCAGTTTGTACCATATTTACCACCACCCTCTGTCTCCTGTCTGTTAGCCTGTTCCTAACCCAGTTCACCACTTTGTCTACCATGCCCAGACTACCAGTCTTGTTAACAAGCCTCTTATGTGAGACGGTGTCAAAGACTTTGCTGAAAATGAGGTAAGCAAGATCCAGGCCTCTCCCTGTTTAACTTCCTTTGTCATGCAGTCAAAGAAATCTATCAGACTTGTCTGACACAACCTACCCACTGTTATGCCTGACAAGGGTTTTATAAAACGGCATCACTACCTCCCTCCTTCTGCTAGTGACACCCCTGCCTATGTACCCCTTGTAATTTTTTCGCATTCTGACTCCAAATTTTCAACATAGTCTTCTTATCACTGTAACTCATAAAGCCCATAGGTGAAAATTAATCCATGGCAAAACGCTGTTCTGCACCACATGTGCGGACACTCATTTTGGGCAGTATGTGTGAAATTACAGCTTTACTGTGCATGAGTTTGTGTGAAGAAATGGCTAGGTTGAAAATTTAGAGTCAAAATATAAAAAACTGGCAAAGTTACGTATGTGCGAAGGAAAATTTCAATAGGTGCATAACTCTGTTGTTTGTTGGTATTTTTGCTCCAGATTTTCAACCTGGACTTTTTGGGACCACACCTCATGATCAGTGGAGCTATCATTTTTTTCTTCAATCCCATAAGGGGGTTTTGTGCAGTGACTGAGCCATTGCACGCCACAGGTGCAAGAACATGTTTTTGAACAGGATGCAAAAAATAACAGCTGTTCCGTTCATGAGGTAGTGCAGAGAAATGGCTATGTTGAAAATGTGGAGTAATATTATTAACAAGCATTTGTCAATGCCGAATATTTGCTTGCTGGCATTGGCAGTGGTAGTGTAGAAGTTACAGAGCTGCGTAATAGTAATGGCAGTGAAGTATTGAACTGAAGCCAACCCCACCACCACCCTGCAGAGAGTGACAGGCATTGGGGTGTGCCTTTTGGTCATCAGCCATATGACCCGCCATTTCAGTACACCCCACCTGCAGACACTGGCAAATGTATTACGGTGTTCCTTGGGGTCTTTGGACCTTATGCGTACCTCATTCCATTAGAAATACAGTGGGATGGGTGCAATATAGGAGAATGGGGTGAACTTTGGGGCCGAAGAGTCCAAGGCATACCTCAATGCTTTTCACTGGCTGCAGGGTGTGGAATGGTATGAGCATTACAGGCAAGAATCCCAAGTCACACCCCTGATGCCTGTCATTCTCTACCGGGTTGGGCGTTATGGTTGAAAACCCTAATACCGCAGGCATTCATTCGTATTTTCACTCCAAATGTTCAACATGGTTTTTTGTGACTCCAGCTCATGAACAGGGGGAATATCAGTTTCTTAGTCGAAAGCTGCTTATGCACAGCGACTACGGCATTAGCTACCACAGGTGCAAAACATTCCGAACAGGATGTAAAAATGACAGCTGTACTGTTCATAGGGAGGTGAAAAATGGCAGTGTTATAAATCTGCAGTAAAAATATTTAAAAAATGGTAAAGTCATGGCGTACATAGAAACTTGTGCACCACATCCGTAATATAATTAGGTTGGGATTTTTTACAGCAGATTGTCAACTCAGGCATTTTGGTGCCTCTGATCATGAACAGTGTCACTGTGATTTTCTTTATCTGTCCCGAACAATAATTTCCCACAGCGACCACGCATCTCTGCGCTGAAAGTGTGAAAACACACTTCGGTCATGTGAAAAATGACAGCTGTACTGTAAATAAGGCAGTGTGGAAAAATGCCACTGGTGAAAATCTGGACTTAAAATATTACAAAGTCATGAACTTACGAGGGTGCGTAGAAACTGTGCAACGCTCACTCGTAACACAGTCATTTTATGGACTTTTGTCACCAAATTTTCAACATAGCCATTTAAGACCTCTGCTCATGAACAGTGTAACTTGTGATTTTCTTACTCTGTCCCAAACATTGCTTTTACACAATAACACCATTGTGTGCTACATAATGAAAACACATTTGGGCAGCATATGAAAAATGGCAGCTGTACTGTTCATAAGGAAGTGTAATAAAATGGCAATGTTGAAAATCTGGGTGAAAATATTAAATTTGCAAACTTATGAGCATGCATAGGAACTGCACAATGCCGCCGTAAAACAGTCATTTTAGAATGTTTTCATAAATTTTCAACATAGCCATTTTAAGACCTCTGCTCATGAACAGTGTCACTGTGATTTTCTTAATGTGTCCCATACATTGATTTCAAGACTCGATCGCGCCATTGTGCTACATGGGTGGAAACATTTTGGGCAAGATGTGAAAATGACAGCTGTACTGCTCATAAGGAAGTGTGGTAAATGGCAATGTTGAAAATCTGGAGCGTAAATATTGAAAATTCACAAACTTACGAGCGTACATAGAAACTGCACAACGCACGCTCGAGAAGCAGTCATTTTTTGGAATTTTTCCACCAAATTTTCAAAATAGGCTTTTTAAGAGCCCACCTTATGAACACTGGCAGTGTCATTTCATTAATCAGTCCCAAAAGGTGATTTCGCGCAGTAACTGCGAAATCACCCTTTGGGCCCCAATAATGCCATGACAGCGACATAATTCATGAGAAGGGGTGCCAAAAACCCCATGTTGAGAATTTGGTGCAAAATTCCCAAAAATGCCTGAGATATGCAACAAAGTTGAAAACCCCCTATCTAGCCCATTATACAGCGTACCGGCATTTCCTCAGTTCGTGGTCGGCTTTGAAGAGTGCAGACGTGTTCCCGGTCCACCGAAGATCATTGCACCGAGGTCCAGAGGTAAGTTTGGGGTGAGGGGTGGAGGGACGGGTGTGCAGGGTGTGGCGGGTTGTGGGAGGGGGCCAGGAGACTACGGAGACCGCTTTTTCTTACAGGTGTTCTTTGTTACCAATGATGACGAGGGCATTTGCCACACTGGGGTGGGGTTCTCAGCATGGCACAAGGACGGGTTGGGGGCATTCAGCTGATGGGGATTGGGCACCCTGTCACCCAAAGCATCGATTGCCACGCTGGGGTGGGCTTCCAGCATGGCACCCAGTACTCTGGGGGGGTGAGGACAGTGGAGCCGACAGGGATTGGGCACCCCCCCGGCTATATCATGAGTTGCCACGCTGGGGTGGGCACCCAGCATGGCATTTGGAAGGCTTTGGGGGAGCACAGCCGACGGGGGATTGGGCACCCCGTCAGCTATACAGTGTGTGCCTGCGGGGGGGGCGCACATGCCTGCGTGTGAATGTGTGTGTGTAAGGGGGAAGCTGTGCATGAGCAAGCGATATCTTATCGCTGCTCACTGAAGCATAGCTCCCCCTTTGAACTGTATGCCACTGCATTTTGGAGCTTGTCACAGACAGCCCATCATGCATTGGCTTACAGGGCCGCCACCACAACACACCGATTGAATTGGAAGAGCTGGTGACACACCTCCGAAATCCTCGGATGATGGCACTATGTTTCTTACACATGCAAGCAACACATGACAAACATAATAAATGTATCTTAATTTCTGAAGACCGTTTTTTTCTTTTTTGTGCGCGCATATGTGACATATGAATGAGGGATCCACTCACTGTAGATCAAGGGAGGATGTGAAATGGTGCAGGTACATGGGGGTGAACAAAGTGGTAGACAGTAAGCCCTACCAGAGCTTCAGACTGATGTAGCACAGCAATACATGGGGGGTGAACAAAGTGGTAGACAGTAAGCCCTACCAGAGCTTCAGGCTGATGTAGCACAGCTGGACTAAGGCAAGGGAGGATGTGAAATGGTACAGATACATGGGGGGTGAACAAAGTGGTAGACAGTAAGCTCTACCTGAGCTTCAGGCTGATGTTGCACAGCTGGACTAAGGCAGAAGCACCCACGGCATGTTCTTATAGTTCCCATGTATATGTCCATTTATGTTCTTACAGCTGATTGCCTAACTGAGCCAAGATGTAAAACAGACACTAAAATGTCAGGTTTATTTCAGGTGACCAGGATCGTAGTGGGGAGAGGGGTGTTACACGAGGTCCCTGCACCCTAATTGATACCCTCAGGGGCACACCGTAGACAGCTGATATTTAGGCATAGGCTATACTAATATATAGGGCTAAGAGCATCTACTGTACAAGAGTAGATGTTAGGATTTGTATACACATATTGTAACTCACTTTGCTTGCTATTGCAAACACATTATATTATGTACTTCTGTCTATTCCTTACTTGTCAGATGCCAAGACACCTGTCCTTGAAGTGATTATGATGTGTAAGGCAACATTGCCATCTTTGCGTGTTGAACACCACTTCACCCTGTTATGTAAGACTTTGTATAAGAAGGTCTTTTGTTCTAAAACTGATGACTTTACAACTTTATATAATGTTATCTTATACCGTGAGCCACCTCTAATTTAGCCAATAGGGCTCATCTCGTAACTAGAAATGTTTCTATCTTTCAGTAACCATAGTAATTATCATAGGTATATAATGTTATGCACAGGCTTTAGACCTCGGAGACCCGAGAGATCCCAAGAGACAACAAAGAAACCTCGAGGTGTAGGGAACGCTTAACATTGGCTCCCGGTTCGTATTGGTAAGAACTGCTTAGGGCAACTGTGATTTATCCCTATTTTGTAGTAATAAACTTGTTTATTACTCGAATGCAACTTGTCTGTGATTATTTGCAACTCCAATATTGCCAAGAACCTGAAAGTGAGATTTAGATCTCTTACAGGGGGCAAGTGAAACAATGTCCTGAGAATGTGCTTAAACTTATTAACCATTGCTGTGCCAAGGAGTGATACACCGGTCCAGCATCCCTATATGTTTAAATTATGTTTGCAGCCTAAAGGTGTTTAGGTGGATTGGCATTTACATTACTCAGCGGCAAATCTTTTTCATACTTTTTGTGATCATCGGTTAAGATATAACCACTAACTGATGAGACACTTGGGGGCATGAAACTGTGCTACCAGCAAAGTTGCATTTGCAAAGCCCTGAATATTTATCTGTTGATAATGAAATGAAAACTGTCAGCTGATAACATTCAGCCACTGTCCATTGCACAGAATAGACATCTCACTGATAGATCTGGAGCAAAGGGACATGCACTGCCAATAACACCACTACAACTCCAGACATGGAAGAAAGAAGTTCATGCACTTTCGCCGATGTTAACTTTTCAGCATTTAAAACAGTTACTTAGCATCCGCACTATGGCGTTACACGTCGCTGAACTGAATTGTGACACCAGAATCCCTGCGATCAACATTTGTCAGCAAAAGTGAATTGAAAAAAATCAATAGATGTATAAAATGGTAAGTGACATGAGTCAATAACAACATATCTGCATGTAATACTTGGCTTAAAATTTGAGCACCACCATATTCTGCACCACAGCGTCAAACAGGGATGCCATTTATAAGTCAGCTAATGTCAAGCAGTTTTCGTGTCATAAAAAGTATTACTGTATCAGTATGGTGGCAGCAACAGGATCAGGAAATTATGAAATAAAATGCAACAGCACCCCCGTTGGCCATATGTTGTGTGGGTGGAGGGAGTGCATGAGCACCCAAGGGTGGGCTATTAGGCGGCTTCAGATTCACCAGAGAAAAGGGTGGATTCGATTGTGAGCTACAGTTGAATTTGTGTTTCTGTTTCTATACCTAGTTTTCGCTATTTTGTTAGGGCACATGTCCAACCCTAAGATGTTTAGGGTCACAAGGTGATGTGACTTCATTGAGCATCTGATTTAAGAAAGAGCTGTGTGATTCTATCTAAATGCCAGCTCATGGCAATTCAGAGAAAAAAAAATATTTTGAAGCTGCATTACCAGACTAAGTGTGCAGTTTAGTGAATTACCACACAGTGGTGTGTATATGACAGCACTAAAAGGCACATTAAAGTGCTTCAGTCATGAAAACCTCCCCCACTGGCTGCTGCTGAAATGCATAGCAGTATGTTCTTTGTGCATTCTGGCTGTTCTTTGCTTCAGCTGCAGGTAGTACAGTATGCTCAAGTTCACTTGCATAGGTTTTAGCAGCGAGGAGTTCACATTGACAGAGTCTAGTAGAAAATGCTTGGAATTACACATACAAAGAAGTCTGAGTTTTCACATCAAATGCTGAGGTATTTTTTTCTGGAGGATTAGAACCCATGGAGTCCATGAAGGTGTGCTTTGGAGAGCTGGCCTGTGTAAGGACTGTTAGGCACCCACACATTTTGGTGGTCCTGCTTTGGCAGGGAACAGTTTATTAAAGTAATGATGTGTGGCTTGTCTCGCTAAGCTAGACAATACTACACCATTCTATCAGGCAACCAACACAGTTGATCTGTGTGTGTGTGTGGGGGGGGAGGAGGAGCTGCTCACTGAAGCGTAGCTCCCTCTTTCAACTGTATGCCACTACATTTTCAACTGCTGTCATAGACAGCTTCAGCAGTGATTGGAGAACTGTGACCACGCCTGCAAACACACTGACTGAATTGGAAGATGCTGACACACCTCTGAAAAACTCAGATGATGGCACTATGTTTCTTGCACATGCGTGCAAGCAAACATAAAAATGAACCAAGTTATGTTCACATGTCAGAAAATGTAAATCAGCACACATAACTTGGACGTTTGATGGTATTTTTGCTCCAAATTTTCAACATGGGCTTTTTTGGACCCCACCTCATGAACAGTGGCATGGTCATTTCAGTACTGTATCCCAAAAGGTGATTGTGTGTAGTGACTGCACCATTCTGCATCACAGGTGCAAAAATATGTTTTGGGCAAGTTGTGAAAAATGACAACTTTACCGTTCGTGAGGTGATGTGAAACAATGGCTATGTTTAAAATTTGGAGTCAAAATATTAAAAATAACCAAAGTTACGCATGTGTGTGTATAAAAATTTCAATGAGCACACGTAACTTGGACATGTTTTAGTATTTTTACACCAAATTTTCAACATAGGCTTGTTGGGAAACCATCTCATGAATAGTGATGCTGTCATTAAGGTTAATCAGTCTCAAAAGGTGATTCTGTGCAGCAACTGTGAAATCACCTCTTGGAAGACAGTGACAGTGTTCATGAGGTGGGGTTCCAAGAACCCCATGTTAAAAATTTGGTGCAAAAATCTCATAAAATGGCTGAGCTATCAACACAGGTTGAAACTGATATCGACGGCTATTGTACACTTATAGCACTTACCTTTCCGTTCGTGGTTCAGCTTTGAAGAGTGCAGACATGTCCCGGTCCACAGAAGATCACAGCTGCTGACCTCCAGAGGTAAGCATGGGGTAAGGGGGTACTGGGAGGTGAGTGCTCAGAAGGAGGGTCTGGATGGGGGGGATGCGGAGACAATAAGGGACCATTTTCCTTTTTACAGGGTTAAAAAAACATCGGGGAATGGTTTTCTTTTTTTTATGGGCAGGAATGTTTTGGGACACTGGGGATGGGCTCCCCAGTGTCCAGCAGTGATGGGGGGTACTAGTGACTGGGGACACTGACAGTGGGCTCCCCAGTGTCCCATATTGTTGGGGGGGGGTTCTACCACTGCTGACAAGGGATTGGGCACCCCAGTGTCAGCAAAGATAAGTGGAGGGTCTGTGGTGGCAGTGACATCTGACTCTGGGAGTGTGCATCCCGGTGTCAGATTGTATTACTAAAATATTGTTTGGGGACAATAGGAGTGGGTTCCCCACTATCTCACAGTGCTGGGAGCAGGGGATACATGACAGGGTGGTGGTGCCACTATATACCAGGGATGAAGGACAATGGGCTAGTTGAGGGGGACTGCCACTAGACAACAGGAATAAACAAGCAGGGAGGGAGGGATTATTTATTTAGTTAGTTTTTGTTGACCGGGTAAGTGCACTAGACAAATTCTGCCTATTTTCAAGCACGACCCAGGGAAGGGAGATACAGATGAATGCCAACTGACCTTGAACCAGATTAAGCTGTTGGTGGTATTTTTAGTGAATGGGGGGAAATTTGGCCAGGGCACTGGGGAAATTCCCCTACTCTTGCACCAGAGGGTCCTTCTTCCTGTGAGCAGGAATGGAGGAGCCCAGATCAGAACTGGACAGAGGAGGAGAAAGTGCTGATGTGGCAGGAGAGATGGCCTCCTCCTCTGGCCTTGTCTTGCAAGATGCTACAAGCAGCAATGGAAAAAATCAGATGGATATACCACAGGAGCATACCATCTTGAGTGAGGAGATTTATGTGTCCTCTAAAGAAGGTGTGATGATGGATTCAAGTTCTGAATGTGCAGAAAAACAGGTATTGGAGAACGAAGGCATTATTAATGCAACAGAGACACAGGATTTGCAAAAGATGCTAGAAATTGAGGAACAAAAGTTTTTAGCAAAGAAGATAACCCTTATGCAGAAAATATGGGGGCTACAAACTGACAGATTGAGTGACACTGTCAAGCCACAACAGCTGGAAGATGCGGTGGTGATTTCAGAAGATCTGCCATCTGCAAAGGAAAGGAGAAATTCTGCAAGTGTTTCTGCAACAGGAGCTCCATTGGAAAAACTTGTGAGCACATGCAAAAATACCTCTAATAGAAATGAAATTCATAAAGAGTGTAAAGACCTTCAGGGGAGTGCTACTCTCAGGACTGGGCCTTAGACTGCTGAGAAAGCCCTTTGTGGGACTGGCTGGGAGCAAACAGCCGACTCTGCACAATGGATCCCAGGCACTTCCCCCATAAGAATGCCCACGCCAAAAGATTTTACAAATTTGGATCCTTCGGAGGTATAACCAACTGATAGTATGAGGCAAAGTTTAAATAATGACCCTCTCTCCATTTCTGAAGGCCTTGCCCTGACGTAAAATCCCATACTGAATATTTCCGCTGTTGAACAAACTACAGGACAGAACATTACTGAACAAGCCCAGATTGAAGCCCCGCTAAATAAAAAACCTGACAGAAAGTTGACAGGAAGTTATTATCCCTCTGTACAGACAGCTGGTGAGACCCCATCTGGAGTACTGTGTGCAGTTCTGGAGACCCAATCTCCGCAAAGACATAGACAGGATGGAAATGGGGGGTGAGATACTAACAACAACAAAAATGGAAAGGGACCTGGGGGTAATCATATCAGATGACCTAAAGATGGGCAAGCAATGTGGGAGGGCAGCAAGGAGGGCTGGGGGATACTGGGATGCATGGAGAGGCATCACCAGTAGAAAACAGGAAGTTATTATCCCTCTGTACAGACAGCTGGTGAGACCCCATCTGGAGTACTGTGTGCAGTTCTGGAGACCCAATCTCCACAAGACATAGACAGGATGAAAGCTGTCAGAGGAGGGCAACTAAAATGGTGCAGGGTCTACACCCGGAAGACATATGAAGAGAGACTTAAGGAGCTTAATATGTATAGCCTCGAGGAAAGGAGGAGAGGGACATGATAGAAACTTTGAGTACCTCAAGGAATCAACAAAGTCCAAGAGGGTAGCATCTTTCAAAAAAGAAGTGTGCAAGAACAAGAGGGCACAATTTGAAGATAGAGGGAGGCGGCTCAGAGGTAATTTAAAGAAGTATTTTTTCACAGAGAGGGTTGTGGATGCATGGAGCAGCCTTCCGGAGGAGGTTGTGGAGTCAAAATCAGTTGTGGAATTCAAGCATGCATGGGATAGTCATAAGGCAATTCTGGGAGGTGGGGGTAGGAAGAAGTAGGCTGCTGGTTAACTAGGATCTGCAGCTTATCCAGTAGGTAGGGAAATGGGCAGACTGGGTGGGCCAAGCGGTCCTTATCTGCCATCAAATTCTATGTTTCTATGTTTCTATAGAGAAGAAAATGTTTTCATCTTTATTCTGTCTACCTATTCTACCAGCAAAATGGCATAACGCTGTCAGACTTTCAAATGTGGTGGGGGGGGGCTATCGGATCCTCCAGACTGAGTCCATGTTGCAAGGAACTTGCTCAAGGATTCTATGAAATTCCTTTCACATGAACTGTATGCATTAATCCACATCTCCAGTGAGGCCACCTTTGACATTAGTTTTAAAACCTACAAATGGTTGGAAAGGTTTTGGTCCACGTATCACTCTCTAAAGAAAACAACACTCTGGACCCTATTTCTGGCCATAACATAAACCAAACCAGCTTATAAAACAATATCTATTTTATTCAGGAATAAGGGGTAGACCTCTCGAACATGCTGTTTTGGTTGAAAATGTGCTGTACTGTAATTGGTGATCCAGGAGCTATTCTAGATTCTGAGAACATTTGGACTGGGAGATGGAAAGTAAAAGTGCTGTTGAAATCAAATGATAATGGTATTGTGCACCTTCAGAATTCCTTCTTTTTGGGGTGGGATGTGGGGGTGTTATTCTACCCGGGCCAACCCAATGCCTGCCACAGGTGTGGGGTCCCTACACACTTAAGTAGTGTGTGTGTGTGCTACAGTCAAATGTAACCTGTGTGGAGAACTAGGCCATATTAGTGATAATTGTCTCAATGAATGTAAATGTAATTTGTGTGACGAGTTAGGACACACGTTTCAAAATTGCATATGGGGCGCCCATAATCAAGAGCACCATGACGGAGGGGCAGATCAGCATTTCATCATCTCCCATGCCCAAAAAGCTAAGATTAGAGAAAGAGTGCATCCACTGCAGATAGATCCAAGTGTGTCTGAACCCTCTACATTGGGATCCCTACCCAATGAACCAGATAGGGATCAAAAGGAGAGTGCCCATGTATCCCCCCTTCCGATGCAAGCTCCGATTAAGATACAGGTAAGCCCTGTATCTAGCATTCAAGTGGATGTGGAAATGCCCCCCCTCCTGAACCCAGGCAAATAGGGTATAGACGTTCTACAAGATCGAAGTTAAAGGTAGATCCTTCCCCCCAAAAGCTAGAACTTCCCCGATGCCAACTTCCAATACTTGTGAAATTCTGCAGGACTCATCTGGGGTATCTGAGGCAGAGTCTGATTCCTTCTCGATCCCCTCCTCTCACCCTGCGGGTACGACAGACACAGAAGTCTGTACCAAGGGTAGAGGAGCACAAAAACAAAAGGCCAGGACAAAAACAAAAGAGACGGCAAGGCAGGAAAGAAAAAATAAAATCCTTGCCAATATACAAGAAGTAGCCTGTTCACATCAATTATTTTATGTCAATTCTTCCTTTGACTGCCACACTATAAATGTCAATAGTGTGAAAAGAACTGAGAAAAGAAATCTGGTATTTACTTTTCTTACATCCTTGAGAATTGGGCTTGTATTTCTACAAGATGTAAAATTTCATACAGGATCTGAAATCAAACAAGCACTGTGGTACTGGCTTTGTGGACTGTCCTTTTGGTTGATAGGCCATGATGAACCCTGTTCAGGAGTCGGTATCTTAGTGCATGGAATTGATTTTAAGCTGTTAAAACTCTGTGACATACTGTAGTTCCAGGTCATATACTAATACTGGATGTTTTAATCTTCCAAAAACCTTATTGTTTGGTTAATATATATGGGCCCCAATCTAAGACAAGAAGGATAGAGATTTTATTTTTAATGCAACCCTATTTGCATACATCAAAGTTTAATTATCTTTGCCAGGAACTTTAATTGTGGACTGAGCCTACAAGATGAAAGTTCTCACGCCACAACTAGGAAGGTGTATTGTGACTCTCTGTCTTTAAATAACATCATAGGCATGACATAACTTTGAGATGCATACTTAGAAAATAAAAAAAATTCCCCCAGTTTTCAGAAAGGGGTATTAATAACCCGTATAGATTATGTTTTTGTAGCCAAAAATGTCCAAATCACAACAGCAGAGGTTAGTCCTCTGGAGTTTTCAGACCACAAAAGAGTTTCAATCTCCTTAGGCAGGACCCCCCAACAAGTGGCCCAGGATTGTGGAAGTTTAATACCTCCTTACTTTCGGATCAGGAATTATTAAATACACTTGACCATTTCCTGACTGCTAGGAAATCAGTATTTATCTGCTGTGAAAATAGTATAAAATGGTGGGAAGATACAAAGGCCGATCTAACCTTGCTACTCAAACAATATAGTAAAAACAAGAGCAGCAGTGCATATTGATCCTATTTGCAACAGCACCATCATCTGCAAAACCTATTCTCTATTATGTATACAACAGGCCAGAACTTTAGCTCCAAAACAAAATGAAGAATTTTTTAAAACAAAAATCTGTCCAGTTATATAATCGACATAAATTCCAGACTCAAGGATCTACTCAAGACATTTGCTTTTAGCCACAATACAAACAAACTAGAGAAGAAACTAATGTCTAGCTTAGCGGATAGCTTTGGGGTAGTACATAGTGCTACGGGGAAAATAATACAGATCATGACTGACTTCATTAGGGAATTAGTCTCAGAAATCCCTTTTAATACCCAGGAGATTCGTAATTATTTAAAAGACATCCAAATTCCACTCCCCAGGTCCTGGATGAGGCGAGTCTACCAATCACTCAGAATGAAGTTACTGAAGGTATTCAGCAGTTAAACAATATTTCTCCAGGTCCAGATGGACTTCCTAATGAGTTGTATAAAGTTTTGGGGGAATATCTCAGCGAGGAATTAATGAATGCATTTAATAGCATGCTAGGATCAGGAAATATTCCATTAAACTTTGATAAAGGAACACTGATTTTTCTACATAAAAAAGGGTACAGACAGGATTTAAACAATTGGAGGCCAATCTGCATGTTAAATGCAGACTGTAAATTACTCACTGAGATATTAACAAAAAGTCTAACTCCGAAAGCAGAAGAAGTTATTTCATCCAATCAAGCTTGTGCCATACCACAGAGGTTCATACAAGATCATCTGATCCTATTAAGAGAACTTTTTTCATAGGAGGAATCGAACACCTGTCTAGGCTATGTGGTCTCTTTAGACCAAAAGAAGGCATTTGATTCAATCTGTCACAATCTTTTGTGGGAAGTGCTACATCAGTATTAGGTACCATTAAGGGTGATTGAATGGGTAAAAGCCCTATATAAAATTGCCACAGTAATACCAGTGATAAATGGGAGAATAGGCCCATGGTACCAATTAAACGGGGAGTTAGACAGGGATGTCCTATGAGCCTCTTACTGTATGTCTTTTTTGTCAGTCCATTGTTATGGAAAATAACTAGCATGCAGGCTATCAAACTTATAATTGGTCATAACGTACAGAGCCCAGTAAAAGCATTAGAATACTTTGATGACCTGTGTTTGATGGCTGCGGACACACTTTCAGTAACATCATTCATCTCAGTATGTTCCTTTTTTGATGCAAGCTCAGGTGCCTCTCTAAATATAGAGAAGTGCTGCCAGAGGGCACTAGGAACCCATACAGAGGAGGTAAACTCCATTGGATCTCTGCAACTTAATTCAAATCCTATTTCAATTCTAGATTCTGGGGGTCAAATTTGGTCCCCCAGATGTAGATTTGGTAAATTGGGAGTAAAAGTTAGAGATTGGGAAGAAAAATGTGGAACAATGAAATAAAAGTAAAATAGGGAAAAAGAAAAGGGTATTCTTAGTTAAAATCTTTTTAGTTCTGGTATTTTTATATTTAAGCTTTGTGTTCCCACCCCCTAAGAAAGTGGAAATTCACCTCTTGAGCATCTTTTTTCAAGCAATCTGGGGGAGTTAGCCTAACTGCATGAAAAGAAACATTTTATATTTATCCGTCAGGGAGGTGGGACTGGATATGGTGAACCCTGTCATATTTTTCAATGGTATTTCAATGATGGCAAATTTAAAGCCACTACTAATCAATACTGGAAAGGGGTGGGAACCCTGGCTGTACTAGAATTGCAAAACCTGGTTCTACCATTGGGAACAGCATCTACCCCAAGTTCAACAAGGTCCAAGATGTTTGCAATACCTCGGAGAAACCTTTCTTTGACTAAAACAGTGGCAAGTAACACCCTCACAAATTATACAGACCTCCACTCATAAAAGCCTGTATATTAATTTGTTAACCACCCTATGTGGTACGGAAATGCCTTTTGAGAAATGTCTAATTTATTACTTACCATCCCTTAAAAATCTTTCAAACACCTCAAGGATTCTGGCCCATATGTGGGATTTTCACTGGTTGTCATGTCACAGGAGGATAAATGTAAAAAGTAACCAAAAACATAAGCAAAGGGAAGAAAGGATATGTAGTAGATTAGGTTGCATGAATACAGAAGAGACAATTACACATTTGTTCTTTCAGTATTCTTTTATTAAAGGATTTTGCACATATCTCGCAAACTTGTGGGAAGAACCAGTACTGAGCACCATAACGAATGAAAATATAATGTAAGACATATCTCTATAGGCTGAAAGAAGTGGAATCAAAGTTCACTCTATCTGCTGTTCACCGAGGTTAAATGGAATATATGGATGGCCAGATGCCTGTTTACTCTTCAGCAGAAGGACTGTTCCCATATGAATTAAGTAATAAAATTATAAAAGATTTACAGCATATGGATTCTATAGAATGTGTGCAGTTCCCACAGCCAGAGATAGCAAATTTATGGAAAAATATGCCCTGTGTTACACATATAGATTCTGTAGGTGTAGGTTTATTACTCCTTTTGTTTGAAGAGGGTGGAGCACATAAGGGGGAATGGGACAAAAAATTATGGAGAAAAAGTTTATTGTTTTGAATATGTATGTTTGAATTTTCTGTTGAATAATGAGGGGGTGATTTATGGGACTTATGTAAATACTGTCTGGTTGTATGTTTCACGATTTTGTACTTAATAAAATGTTCCCGTACTCTTTTCGACAAGTACCATGGGATCTTTAACATCCACCTGAACTACCACCAGAACAGGCAGATGGCCTCGGTTTAACATTTCATCCAAAAGACAGCACCTCATGCTGCACTACAGTGCCAGTATTGGGATTTAACCCAAGTGTCCGGTGTGAGGATAGAATCCACAGCCTTCTGATCTCCCGGCCTCAGACACAAGTGTGCTACCTGCTAAGCCACTGACACTGATGATTGCGCTGGGCTGCAGTTGCATTAAAGCCCCACTAGCACAATCACGCTTAAATGAAAGTGCCTTCAAGCACTGGAAACTCCCCACCCATACAGAGCTTAGGCTGCGGCCTACTTCGTACAACTGGGAGAAGGGTGCATGTGTTTAATTTTTCTGTGAGGGAGTGCAGGAGAGAGAATAGCTTGCTTGCCGGTTGGCTTACACCTTATGCAAATGAAAGAAATGAAGAGCTCCCATAGGTGAGCTTCATTTCTTTCAACTACAGAATGGCTTGCAGCTGGGAAACTGAGACTAGTGTCACAGTCTGGTTGTGTTCTCATTGATCTGTGAGGGATGAGCAGCTGTAGAGTGCTCTGCATTGTACGCGTCCCTGACACACCTCTGAAATGTCATTCTACTACAAGATGTTTCTTGTGTGAGTGCAAGGAAACATAAAAATTACTTTTATACAATGGATAGTGCTACCTACCTCCAGAGTTTAACATATCCACAACAAAGAGAAGCTGTAAGACTAAATTACAGAAATGCTGTTATATGTGTCAGAAGTCCATTTATTGTCATGTCATGTAGCCCAGAAGATGAAAGTCAGAGAAAATGGAGGACGGATTTAAATCCATCCATGGTACACCAGTATGATGTGTAAATAGGAGATGTACAATTGTCTCAAAATATGTATCTTGTCTTTATGTGATGGTAGGGCATTACCATAAGTCATGAGTGTCAGAGCCATGAGGGAGTCATGAAAGTCCAGCTCCCTCATAACTAATGTTAATTGCATATTTTTAGACAGACCATTGCATATTCAATTTATACAACATCAGTTTACAAGTTGTTACTTTAAATCTTTTTGTGGATGACACAAAGTTAGGTGCAGTGGTGAATTACACAGAGGGGTGGCAGGGGCCACAGGATGATCTGGCTAGACTCAAGCACTGGTCAGAAACATGACAGTGCATGTTCAATGCAAGGAAGTGCAAAGTCATGCACTTGGGAGCAAGAAATACAAGGAATCATTACCGACTGAGAGGTAAATTATCCCATACAGAGGAGGAAAAAGATCTTGTGGTGATAATAACATGGTAAATGAACCATTCAACACAGTGCAAAAAGGTGGCAGCTAAGGCTAATAAGATGCTGGGGTGTATTGCCAGAGGAATCATGTCCAGGAGAGGGGAGATCATCCTGCCACTGTACAGGTCATTGGTGAGGCTGCACCTGGAGTACAGCATGTAGTTCTGGCACCCATACCTAAGGAAAGATGTTACATTGCTGGAGCGGGTCCAACGCAGAGCAACCAGGATGATCCTCAGCATGGAGGACAAACCCTATGAGGAGAGACTGAGGGAGCTCCACATGTACTCCCTGGAGGAGTGGAGAGATGGGGGATACGATAGAAACCTTTACATATATGAAAGGCATAAATATAGTACAATGGGGAATTTTAAGATTAAGGAGCTGGAGGGAGATTAGGGGGCACAATCTAAAGTTGGAGGGTGGTAGATTCAGTAGGGAATTGAGAAAGCACTATTTCACAGAAAGGGTGGATATAGGTTGGAACACACTGCTTGAGGAGGTGGTATCCTTGAAGATGGTGGTCAGTTTTAGGAGGGAATGGGACAAAATCAGGGGGAAGGTCACCGATGAGGCACTGGGGGGAGGGGTAACAGCTAGTATGGGCATGAAATTAGATATACTGGTAGGAGAGGAGGGAGCGGCTGCAGGGTAACAGGCTGCTAGCCGCATACTCAAGCAGACCAGATAGACTATCAGGCCTGTATCTGCTGACACTCTTAGTATGTTCGTATGTTCGTAAATCTGCTGTTTGTATGAACATTTAACTGTTTCTCTTTGCTTTCAACTGCTGACATCAGTGATACCACTTTTTATCCTATAATTTTTATCTCTGTGGGTGTTATATAAACACACTGCATGTGGATTTACACAAAAACCCAGTTTGTAAAGACATCAACATATCTACATATATACAATATTATTGAATTGCGATAATGTATACGGCATAATAAAACATAAATAGCAAATGTAAGTGATAATGGCCCTCATATTCTGAGCTGGCTGTGTGCACCAGACAGACAAGAGTGCTGTGTTGTAATTAGCATATGAGTGCCTTTGGGCAGTATTCAGATAATTAGCAATCTTCAACTGGAGCGTCTTAATTGTCTGAATATGGGGCCATCCCAGTGCAGCAAATAGAGACTGCATACTGTGCAAACACAGCCCCAGACTGAAGTACACCTGTACAAGCACAAACAACATTATAGAAACATAGAAGCTGCCGGCAGATAAGGACCACTTGGCCCATCTAGTCTGCCCTAAATTCCCTACCTATAGTTCCACAGGAGACACTAGTTGAACTGCGGCTTACACCCCCCTTCGGCTTCTAAGATTCCTTTGTATCTATCTCATGCATTCTTAAATCCTGTAACCATTCTAGATCCACCACTTCCTCTGGGAGGTTGTTCCAAGCATCCACCACCCTCTCTGTGAAGAAGTACTTCTTCACATTTCCTCTGAGCCTCCCCTTTCCAGCTATATATTGTGACCCTTTGTCCTTGAGCATCTTTTGCTTTGGAAATCATACACAGGACATCAGAAGTGATATTTTCTATAACTGGACTGAAGCATCAAGTACAGTACTGCACAATAACACCAGCAACATTAGCAAATACATAATTTTTTTTTTACTTTCAGTAGAAATATTTATTTTTGTCTAAAAGACATTTGAATTGACTAACTGTATTGTCTATCACATGTTGACATTTTTGTGATGATTTTGTAGTTGAAGGGTACCTGTTTGTTTCTGTCCATTTTCACTGACTTCTTACTAGGTCTTGGTGTAATTTATCTTCCCCCGGTGAATTTCTGGTTCACCTCTGTGAAATTTCATGATCATTTTGAGACATTTTTCCAAAATTTTGACTTCAGTTATTTCTGTTTAATTTGTATTTATTTTTTAACCCTCCTCCTTGGTAGGTTGTGCCCCCATCCAGATGCCCACCCAGTCCCATCAACCAGCTTCTCTTGGTCTTACCTGTTTTACCTAAATCTGCCCTAATGGTGTGCCCCTTATGGCGGGGTGCATCAGGACCCCCACCCACTGCTGAACAGGACCTAGTTCCTAGGGAAACTTGCCATATCACCAGTGCAGGGCCTGCGAAGGATTGGTCCATCACTCTGCCCTGGCCTGCCACTGTTTTCCTCTGCTCTCTCCCTCCTTTGAGATGCTAATCTGGGGACTGATGCAATCACACATGCAAGTATGGTGTGTATCATGCACTGGCATCTTCCCTCCCACCAGTCCGCTCCTAGATGTACTCCCACCTGTGTTCTCCCAGGTGACAGTCATAGCCCAGAGCTGGCTGCCATCCCTTCCTGGTGTAGGAGAGTGTCCTCTGGGACACAAGACCCTCCTTCCCCCTGCTGGGTCCAACAGCTTGAACTCATTTCCAAACCCAGGAAACTCACATCATGAACAGTAGCATTACTGTTGTGCTTACGGGCTGGCTAATTCCTCTAATTTAAAATGTATTTCTCCAGATTGCACCAAATTTGGCATATTGACTTAACCATGGTCCATACAGAAGTGTGCAGATCTCGGTCTTTAAAGCTGAGTTATAAGCCTCTAACATTCAGACATTTTAAAACTGCATTTCACAATTATGTAAACTGCAGTATTTTAAGCCCCTATATCTTTAAAACTAGAGAATGGAATAACCCCAATGTTGTTAGGTTCATTGGCCCTAAATATTAGATTTTGAGGCTACCCTCATGGCCCAGCAACAGAGCATCACGCTGCCATGCAACAACCCAGGTTCAGCAGAGCCGGCATTAGACTTTGTGGGCACTGGACTGAGGTAAAACACAGGTCCTCCTGTAACTGACAATCAGCAGTCTGGTGTTTGCTTACTGTTGTAATAAAAGGTGAGCATCAAAATTGGGTGCTCTCTATAAAAAAACAAAAACTCTCCAACAGTAAATACATAAAACATTTTATTACTCACATTTCATCCTCCAGAGCAAAAACGGTATGTGTGTGTATATATATATATAAATATATATATATATATATATATGAAGAAAATGAGAGTCCCACAATATTTGTCCAGCAAAATGAGCAAATCCCACCACTGACAAACCCCAATCTCAGAAAAAAAGGACCCCTGCAGAAATGTGGATTTTATTCATTCAGTACAGTTAGTATAATCTATCAGACACTGCATCGTGACTGACACTACTTCTACTGTACTTTGTGCATTAGGGAGAAAAACAACATGCCCACAACCTTCATCCCCTGTTGCAAAAGTGCTAACATGCTTTCTGAAGCAACTGATACTTCTCATTGTCTCATTTCTTTTTTTCTCACTTTCTGGCCAGCAATCAGACATTTTGATAAGTTGCGTAACACCTCAGTATCCTCTGAATTTCACAGCTGATCTATAATATAATATGCAGGAAAATAAGCTTTTGACAAAAATCTACCATGGTTTGTGCCACTGATAGCATTGTACCACAGACAAATCAAAGTCTCATGCTGTAAGCCCTGGTTAGAAGCATAGAAGGAGAAACATAGAAGTCGTTGGCAGATAAGGGCTTCTTGGCCCACCTAGTCTGCCCTATTTTCCCTACCTACAATGATATCACAGGCCTTACTCTGTCTCCTGTCCCCCCCTTTACTTCAAAGATCCATCCCATGCATTCTTGAATCCTGTACAGACACTACCTCCTCAGACTTACCCCTGATGTACTTTGTCTTGCTGTCAACAGCTCTGTCCTCTCACTTGTAAACTACAGGCTAGTCATTTATACAGCAGCTACTGACACTTCACTTAAACGTATTAAGGCTGCCCTTAATAAGGCCTATCGATTAGTTTCTGGGGCTCACAGGTACATCCACACTTGTGATCTGTATACCCAAACCTACTGGCAGATTCTTAGTGGCAGGATTATGTACCAGACCTGCCTACTAGGTAAGAAGATCTGTCTGGGTCTAACACCTCCAACAACACAAAACCTCCTTACCCCAGTAGCTAATCCTCAAAAGGAAAGAAGTGCAACTAGATCTACCTATCATGCCCCAATTTGTTGGACTAGTCAAGCGCAGAGGGCCTTTCTCTACAGAGCTCATACCTGGCTATCTGATCTCCCTCTTAATGTACAAACTTGCCTCCAAGTTAGGGCAGTTTAAATGTAACCTTAGACAGTGCCTTCTTTCTCTTAACTGCTGCCACTGCCCAGCTTAAGCTACTTCACCTTCGCGTATCTCCTCATTTCCTAGCTAAACAGCTGCCACTTCCCCCATCCCCTCCTCCCCCACCCCCCATATGTGCCTCTCTCTCTCTCGACATGGTTCGTCTCTACTTCACATCACTCTGTAGCCCCTGATCCCTGTTTTCCACCTTTTCCCCCTCCTTCCTCTTTCCCCTTTTTCATTGCTCCTTTGTATTTGTCTTGACTGACCCATGTCAACCTATTGACTTTGGCAAAGTTATTCTTGACCACCTATTGTCACATACTGATACATTATTGTAGTTTATCTATTTTTGGTTCTTATTTGCAAACTTTGACAAAGTCTGATATAATGACTGCTCTTATTGTTTTTTGTTTTTTTGTTATATCCATGTCATGTTTTTGTTACATTGTTGTATTTAGCTAATTGTTATGATTTCTTTTGGATGTGTAAGCTTTGTAAATGAGTCTCTGATGCAAAGGTATGTCAAATTCCGAGACTGTAATAAATAAATAATACATTTCTGCCCCCACCACCTCCACCGGGAGGATGTCCCATGCATCCACCACCTTTTCTGTGAAAAAGTGCTTCCCCTATTTCCTCTGAACCTCCCCCTTCTAACTTCATAGCATGATCCCTTGTTCTTGAGCATTTTTTCCTTTGGAAAATGCTACCTTCCTGCATCTTACAGTTCTCTTATAGGTATTTGAATGTTTCTGCGATATGCTCCCTCCTCATCCTTTCCTCCAGGAAGTACATATTGAATTCCTTAAGCGTTTCCTCATAGGCTTTTTGATGCAGGCCCTGCATCATTCTGGTTGCCCTCCTCTGAACTGTCTCCATCCTCCAGAATTGGACACAGTATTCAAGGTGTGGTTTTACCAGTAGCTATGCGGGGGTATTATTATTACTTCCCTCCTTTTGCTAGTGATTCCCCTGCCTATGTGTCCTTGCATCCTGCTTGCCTCCCCCACTGCCTTGTTACACTGTTTAGCAACCTTTCAGTAACAATTACCCCAGATCCCTTTCCTGCTTTGTGTCTGTTAGTACCACCCCTAGTTGGTATGTTGCCTCTAGGTTTCTGCACCCCATGAGTATTATTTTGCACTTTTTAGTGTTGAAAACCAGCTGCCACTCCCTTGACCATTCTTCCAGTTTTTTTTTTAGATCATCCCTCATTCTATCCACCCCCCATCCACTCTGTTACAGAGATTTATATCATCCATGAACAGGCATACTTTTCCTTCCAGTCCTTCTGTAATGTCAATAAAAAAGACATTGAAGAAGACAGGGCCCAGTACCGATTCTTGAGGCACCCTGCTGGTCACTTTGCCTACTCCAGAGTGAATGCCATTCACTACCATCCTCTGAATCCTATTGTGCAGCCAACTCTCTATCCATTTTGCCACTTTAGTACCTACTCCTAAGCTCCCCAGCTGTTTATCAGTTTTCTATGTGGAACAGTGTCAAAGGCCTTGCTGAAATCCAGGTGGGCCAACATAGAAACATATAAACATAGAAACATAGAATTTGATGGCAGATAAGGACCACTTGGCCAATCTAGTTTGCCTATTTTCCTGCCTAACAGATAAGCTGCAGATCCTAGTTAACCAACAGCTTTCTTCCTCCTATCCCCCACTAGGACTGCCTTATGTCTGTCCCATGCATTCTTGAATTCTCCCATTGTTCTTGACTCCACAACCTTCCCAGGGAGGCTGTTCCATGCATCCACAACACTTTCCATGAAAAAAATGCTTCCTCACATTACCTCTGAGCTGTCCCCCCTCTATCTTCAAATGGTGCCCCCTTGTTCTTGCACATCTATCTTTCTGAAAGATGCTACCCTCTTGGACTTTGTTGATTCCCTTGAGGTACTTGAAAGTTTCTATCATGTCCCCTCTCTCCCTTCTTCCCTCAAGGGTATACATATTAAGCTCCTTTAGTCTTTCTTCATCTGTCTTCTGGTGCAGACCCTGCACCATTTTGGTTGCCTTCCTCTGGACAGCCTCCACTCTGTCTATGTCTTTACAGAGATGGGGTCTCCAGAACTGCACACAGTACTCCAGATGGGGTCTCACCAACTATCTGTACAGAATGATAACAACTTCCTGTTTTCTACTATTGATGCCTCTCTCTGTGCATCCCAGTATCCCCCCAACCTTCCTTACTGCATTCTCATATTGCTTGCCCAACTTTAGATCATCTGATATAATTACCCCCAGGTCCCTTTCCATTTTTACTCTTGTCAGTATCTCACCCCCCATTGTGTACTCTTCCCCTTGGGTTTTGCTTCCCAGGTGCATTACCTTGCACTTCTGTTCATTGAATCTGAGCTGCAATACATTTGACCATTCCTCCAACCTTGCGAAGTCCCTACTCATCCTTTCCACTCCACCTTGTGTATTAACCCTGTTGCAGATCTTTGTGTTGTCTGCAAAGAGACATACTTTTCCTTCCAGTTCCTCTGCAATGTCACTTATAAAGACATTAAAAAGGACCTGTCCCAGTACTGAACCCTGTGGTAGCCCACTAGTAACCCTCCATTCTTCACTGTGGACTCCATTTAATACTACCTTTTGCGTCCTGTTGTCTAGCCAATTTTTTATCCAGACTACCACCTTGGGACCCAATCCAAGGCTAACTAATTGTGTATTAATCTTTTGTGTGGGACTGTATCAAATGCTTTGCTAAAATCTAGGTAGGCCATGTCCGTAGCCCCTCCCTGGTCTACTACTTTGGTCACCCAGTCAAAGAAATCGATAAGATACGTCTGACACGACCTTCCCATCATGAATCCATGCTGCCTTGGGTCCTGTGCCCCACTGGTCTCTAGGTACTCAACAATTCTTTCCTTCAGAAGTGATTCCATCATTTTCCCTACCACTGAGGTCAAACTAACTGGTCTGTAGTTTCCTGCCTCTGTCCTGCTCCCACTTTTGTGAAGAGGAATCACATCCACTCTCCTCCAGTCCTCAGGTACCATCCCATCCTCCCATGATTTGTTAAAGAGAATAGTCAGAGGTGTCACTAGTTCTACCCTTAGTTCTTTTAGAATTCTTGGGTGAATCCCATCAGGACCCATTGCTTTGTCCACCCTCAATTTTATTAGTTCTTTCAGAACCCTTTCTTCTGTAAATGGACTGGTATCGACCCCCGTCTTCAGAGTGTTTCTCTTGTTTGGTTTAGGTACCACCCCCCCTCTTCCTTTGTGAATACTGAGCAGAAATATTTATTCAGTATCCATGCTTTTTCACTGTCACCCTCTGCCCACATTCCCTCCTCTTTATTAAGCCTCAGCATCCCTCCTTTGGTCTTTCTTCGCCCCTTAATGTACCTATAAAAGGTCTTATCCCCCTTCTTAACAGAACTGGCTATTCTTTCCTTGGTTTGGGCCTCTGCTATTCTCACTGCCTTCCCTGCCTCTTTCTGCTTTAACTGATACAGTTCTCTGACTTGCTCCTTCTGTGTTTCCTTATATTTCCTGAATGCTATCCTTTTCTCCTTAACCTTCCCTGCCACCTCTTTTGAGAACCATAACGATTTTTTCCTTCATTGTGTTTTGTTGATTTGCTTTACACAAAGACTTGTTGCCTCTGTGATGGCTGTTTTGATTACTTCCCATTGTTCCTCCACCCCTCCTTCTTGCCTGTTTGCTAGTGCTTTTCTGAGGCACTCTCTCATTTTCCCAAAGTCAGCCCTCCTAAAGTCCAATACTCCTGCTGTTGATGGCTTGATTGTATGGTTGTGTTTATCATGAACCACACCGTTTGGTGGTCGCTTGTTCCCAGATGGCTACCCACTTCTAAATCTGAGATTCTTTCTCTGTCCCCATTTGAGAGTACCAGGTCTAAGATTGCTCCCTCCTGAGTGGGTTCCAATACTAGCTGTCTGAGGCATTCTCCTTGTAGGGCATCAAGAATGACCCTACTCTTGGATGTGCCTACAGAAAAGGTGCTCCAGTTATCATCTGGCATATTCAGGTCCCCCATCAACAATATCTCCCCTTTTTCTGCCATTCTAAGGATGCCTTCTATCATTTTCTTGTCCATGCCCTCCCCCTGAGATGGGGGTCTGTATACAATCTCCATGCAGATTGTGGTGCCATTTCCTGTCTCCAGGTTGACCCAGAGTGCCTTATCTGCTCCCTGTTTACTCTTTAGTTCTGTTGCTTTGATCCCTTCCTTTACATAGAGAGCTACTCCTCCTCCTCTTTTATCCTCCCTGTCCCTCCTATAGCTTTTGTATCCTGGTATGTTGAGATCTCAGACATTGTTCTCTGTGTACCATGTATCTGCGACTGCCACAATATCCTGGCAACCCTCTTCCATCAAGGCCACTAGTTCAGGGAGCTTGTTACATAGACTACAGGCATTGGCACTCATCACCCTCCACTTTTTGATGGCCTTACCCTTTTTAGCCCCATTCCTGTCCTTACTGCCTTTGCCTTTTTTTACATTTACCTATGTCCTGTTCCTCAATGACTTCTCCACCTTGGTGTTTACCTCACCAATTGCCGTGTCTTGTGGGGGGAGGCTGGGATTTCTCTGCTCCTTTTGAGTGCCTCCCCCCTTGGCTAGTTCAAATGCTTGCCAATGAAGCATTTAAACTTCTCACCTAGGATTCTGGTTCCCCCCTGGACAGATGCAGACCATCGCACCAGTATAAGTCTGTATCCCTCCAGGTGGCTCCCCAGTCTCAAATGAAGCCAAAACCCTGAGCTTCACACCAGTTTTTCAACCATTCATTGAATTCCCTGGTGAGGAGTACCCTAGCATCACCCTTGCCATAGACAGGCAGCACCTCCAAGAAGGTTACCGTATGTGCTACTTGTCTAGGGCCCCTCCCCAACTCTACAAACTCCTCTTGCACTGCTCTGATCCCATTCCTAGCCAGGTCATTTGTCCTTAGGTGGACAATGACATCCAGCTCTCTCCCTCATGCAGCTGCTCCCACAATCCTGAGGATTCGCTTCCTGTCCCTCCAAGCTGTGGTGCCAGGCAGGCACCTCACCTCCCTCTCCCCTTCCTCACCCACTTCTACCCCCCTAATGATTGAGTTCTCCACCAGGAGTTGTTTCCTTCCCCTGTGGGGTCCCATGCCACCCTCCAGTTGGTCTCCTTTGTGAAGGTTCCCAGCATCATCCTTGGTCTCCACTGCAGGTGCCTCCATAGAGGAACCACTATCCACCAGAAGAGCGTATTAGTTATGGAGAGGTACAACTGGAGGAATGCATTTCTTTTCCACCATCCTCTCCCTCCCTGTGCTCACCCTGGTCCAGCCTCTCTTCTTTCTTGGCAACCTCTGAGGTACTGACATTGGCCCTGGTGGTCCCTGGGTGGAGAAGGAGGTTTCATAAATCTTAGCTAGGTCAGTCTGGAGTTGGGCAACCTCCTCCCTCAGACCAGAGAGGTGCCTGCAAAAAGGGTAGCATCGCAGTCTCCAGAATGTCTCCCGGAACACTGCTGCCCCACAGCCATTGCACTGCACCACTCCTATCATGTCTTATTTTGTGTCCCCTCTCCTGTTTCTCTGTATGCTTACTCTCTCCTCTCCTAACAATTCTCACCCTTCCTGTTCTGGGACAGAAACTTCCTATATTCTTCAGTAGCCTACTTCTTCCTTGCTCAGTGTCAGACCACCAGCAGCTGGGGGGGGAGAGTGAGCTACTTTTTTCCTTTAGGGTTGACAAAACTAATGTTTCTCTATGATCCTTCCCTTCCTACTGCCAAACAGGAAGTTCCTATTGTCAGTCAAATCTAGTGGCTATAAAAGTAGAACTGGCTTAAGGTGGGTGGGATGGCTAGCAACAGGAAGTTGTAATTGGAGTCACCTGCTTTTATATTGTTTAAGCCACACCCCCAATTAAGCTCTCTCTCCTCCTACTGATTTAGAAAAGTAAGTTGATACAGTACCCTTCCCAGCGCAGAACACACACTGACTTTCTTTCTTTTCTTTTTTTAACCCTAAATATTTATTTATTTATTTAGCTTTTGTTGACTGGGTAAGTGCAGTAGACAAATCCTGCCTATTTTCAGGCACTACCCAGGGGAAGGGGATACAGATGAATGCCAACTGACCTTGAACCAGATTAAGCTGTTGGTGGTATTTATAGTGAATAGTGAATGAGGGAAATTTGGCCAGGACACCGGGGAAATTCCCCTACTCTTTTCAATAAGTGCCATGGGATCTTTAACATCCACCTGAACTACCACCAATCCAGGCAGATGGGACCTCGGTTTAACATCTCATCCAAAAGACAGCACCTCAGAAGTGCAGCACCCCTCTCATGCTGCACTACAGTGTCAGTACTGGGATATTAACCCAAGTGCCAGATGTGGGAACTGAACCCACAGCCCTCTGATTTCCCGGCCTCATAGGTGAGTGTTCTACCTACTGAGCCACTGACACTGCAAATAAGACCCCTTCTACTTCTAATAAAGTATCTGTCTGCTTAAACTCAACAGACACTGACTCCTGCTGAGATAGAAGTGTTAAATTAGTAAGAAAATGGTAGCTTCTTTAAGTTAGCTGCTTTCGGCTCTACAAGCAAGATTTCTGTCTTCCAAAGGCTAGTAACAGGAAGTTGAAATTTGAGTCACCTGTTTTTATATTGTCTAAGCCACACCCCCAATTAAGCGCTCTCTCTCCTCCTACCGATTTAGCCAAGTCCACCACCCCTCTCTGATCCACTTCCCTGGTTACTGAGTCAAAGAACTCGATCAGGTTTGTCTGGCAAGATCTCCCCCCGTGAAACCATGTTGCCTTGGATCTTGCAGACTACTGGCAACATGGTATACTCCAATCCTTTCCTTCAATGGTGATTCCATTACCTTACCCACTACTGATGTCAGGCTGACAGGCCCATAATTTTCTGCCTCCACCCTATTTCCACTTTTGTTGTGTGGGACCACATCTGCCTTTCTCTGGTCCCCAGGTACAACCCCGGTTTGCAATGACAGGTTGAACAGGGTTGTCAGGGGTGTTGCCAGCTCCACCTTGAGTTCCCCTTGCATCCCGGGGTGCATGCTGTCTGGTTTCATTGTCTTGTCAACTTCATCTGCAGTTAGTTCCCAAAGGACCCTATCTATTGAAAAAAGACTTATGTCCACCTCCTGATCCTTAATGCCCTTGTCTTTTATCGTTGGCCCATTACCTTCCCTCTCCTCCATAAATACTGAACATTAGTATTTGTTCAATATGTCTTCTTTTTGGCAGTCCTCCTCTACACTACCCCTCCTTTTCCTATTAGCTGTACTATCCCTCCCTTTGTCTTTCTCTTTTTAGTTAAATAACCTATAAAATGTTTTATCCATTTTTTCACTGATTTGGCAATCTTTTCCTCTGCTTGTGCCTTTGTGCTCCTAACTGCCTTTTCTGCCTCCCATTGTTTCTCCTGGTAGCAATCCCTATCCCCCTCCCTTTGTGTTAATTTGTATCTTTTAAATGCCATTTTGTTTTGCTCTTACTTTTTCCACTAACTCCTTAAAGAACCATAGTGGACTATTTTTTATCTTGCCCTTGCTAACCTGCCTGATGCAGAGATTTGTAGCCTTTTCAATGCCCTCTTTTATTTTTGCCCACTGTGCCTCTATTCCCCCAATTTTCCCTAACCCTGCTAGGGTGTCCCTCAAGCATTCTCCCATTTTCTTGAAATCTGCCCTGCTGAGGTCCAGGACCCTCTTTCTCATGTGATTTGACCCAACACAGTTTTTATATCAAACCACACCATACAGTGATCACTGTTCCCCAGGTGGTCCCCCTCATTGACATCTGTGTTACTGTCTCCATTTGTCAGTACCAGGTTCAATAATGCCCCCTCCTGAGTGGGTTCCATAACTTGTTGCCTGAGGAATGTCTCCTGCAGGTAGTCTAAGATGTTACTACTCCTGGCCAATGCTGCCGTGTGGAGGCTCCAATCCATGTCTGGCATACTGAAATCTCCTACTAGTAATACCTCTTCCCTGCAAGTCATCCATTGGATTGCTATCATTATTTCATTTTCCACCTCTTCCCCCTGTACTGGAGGTCTGTACATCACTCCTGTGTGGATAGCTGCCCCATTCCACCTCTCCAGAGTGACCCACAGTACCCCATCCCCTCCCTACTCCCCCTGTATTTTGGTGGCTTTTATGTTGTCCCTTACATACAGATCCACTCCTCCCCCTTTTCTGTTTATCCTGTCCTGCCTGAACAGAGAATGTCCTGAAGTAGCCACTTCCCAGTCCTGGTTTTCATTGCACCATGTCTCTATGATGGTGACCAATTCTAGGTCTTCTTCCACCACAGTAGCCTCTATGTCAGCAATCTTGTTGCTCAGATTTTAAGCATTTGCATACATGGCTCTCTAGGCTGTGTTGCCACCCCCCTCCTTTTTCCCTTTTGCCCACCTTATCTTGCCCAGTATATTTTTCAGTTATAATCATTCCTCTACCCTCTGGCTTTCTTTCTTATTTGCTTCCTTTACTGGTTTAACTCCCACAGCATTCTTGCTGGTGGCTTTGTCAACTTGTGGGTGGGGCAGGTTTCTGTCTCCCTGCCTCCTTCTACCTCCCCTTGAGTAGTTTAAATGCTTGCCAATGTAGCATTTAAACTGTTCACGAAGGACTCGATCCCTCTGTGAATGGATTCAGGTGGTTAGGCCCTCATATCCCACAGGTGGTTCCCCACTCCCCAATGAAGCCAAAACCCTCCTCACTGCACCAGTCCTTCAACTGTGCATTCATGTCCCTGGTACAGATATCCCTAGCCTCCCCTTCATCTCAGCCAGGCAACACCTCTGAGAAGGACACAGAGCTTGCTACCTGCACAAGGCCCTTCCCCAGTTCCCTAAACTCCTCCGGCACTCTTCCTACCCCTGCCTCATCCCTAGTAGGTCATTTATCCCAAGATGGACAATGACATCCAGCTACCCCTCCCCCAGCTACCGCTCTAGTGATCCTCTGGATCTGCTCTCCATCACTCATAGCTATGTCTCCAGGTAGGCACTTCTCCTCCTTTGCTGCCTGTCCCAGAATCCACTCCCCTGACTATAGAGTCCCCCACCAGGAGTTGCTTCCTCCTCCTCTGGGGTCATCTGCCACCACCGTTGGAGCTCCATTGTGGAGGATCCACTTAAACCCCGGTTACAATTTTTGATGTCACTATGGGACCTTTCTGCTCCTCTAAAATAGTATAGGAGTTCTTTAGTTGTACCAGATGCCATGTGTGCCTCTGTCCCAGTGCCTTCACCCTTCCTAAGCCCACCATAGTCCATCCATTGCTCCAGCTAGGCAATCGTTGAGGTAGCACAAGCAGACTTGGTGGTCCCGGGTTGGGGAGGAGGTTTCCTGAATCATATCCAACATGATCCAGAGACTAGTGACCTTTTCCCTCAGCCCAAAGAGGTGACTGCAGATGGGGCAATGCTACAGTACCCAGAAGGTCCTTCTGCAGACTGCTGCCCCACAACCACTGCATTGCACCACTCTCAACATCTTCCCATTCTATGCTGTCTATCCTTCACTGTTATGTTTTAAAGAAATCACTTTTTTGCATTAATTTTTTCTTGCCCTATATACGGTGTTACTCCTCTTCCCACATAACTGTATTAGACAGCACACTCATCGCAAATTACAGAGTGCCCTCTGGATCTTTTTGATTTCTACTATACTTGGGTTACCCCTTCTTTAAAAAAGCCAACCTTCACTAATTAACCTAGGAGCAAAATATGGCTATTATCCCCACAATGGACAGAAGCATGCAGAAGCTGTACTAGTGTTTACCAACACCAGGTTAGGTATTACATCATTTTTTAAGCTTACTCACTAGTGTACATGTATACTTTTTAAAACATTTTCAATCAACTCAGAAAAAAATGGAAGGATAAGACACTTAAAACCCAGACTGTAAGCCCTCAATGCACTCAGTAAACACTCTCAGAATATATGCCCCAATGTACACAGTAAATAAGTCCCCGATGTACATAAAATCCCACTTATCAGATTGATCTCTGCCCCTTGTTCACTGCTCATGTTGTCATTCCATCTTCTCATCGCCCAGAACTCCCACTGCAATTCCTAAGTGTAGTTGCTGGTTTCTACTGAGCTGATCAAATGACTGGGGGCAGGTGTGGGCTCATAGGGAGGGCCAAAACCTCTGTTTGTGTGGAGTCTCTTGGCATCTGACTCTCAATTTTCAGAAATGCAGCTAAGTCCTGCAAGCTGTTGAAACCTCTTCAATGAATCAAGTGCAGCTCCCTGAGCAAACAAGAAGATTCAGCCCTCTAGAAAACAATCTGTGGCATCTTCCAACCACAGCCACAGGCACTCCAGTCGGCAGCAATCTCTCGGTGACATCTGGCATCTGAAATATATTTTTTTGCTGAATAACAAATTATTGACTTGCTGAAGATCATACAGTGAGTTAGTGGCTACCCTAGAAATCATACCTATGACCTTTTGTTTTACAGTCCCATCCTGTACTCACATGGCCACATGGCCAATTACAAATGTTTGTACAATCTCTTTCAGATTTCTTATTCCACCTTTTTTCTAGGACTTTACTTGGTTGTAGTTCAGATCTACAATGTGAAATTACTCTCATTTCTTTCTGATTATTCATGAGATATAAGTAAGCTTTCAGACAATGTCCCTCCACATTATTTACCAGTCAGTTGGAACATTTTAATTTTCTGATTTGTTTTCTAAATCTAATTGACATGCACTATCTCATTATGTTAGCTTAATTGCTCTAGTATTTTTATAACTAATATTAATCCCACAGTTCTCATAATTCCATAGGTTATAGTATACATTCCTTGAAAGTTCTCTTTTAACTGAGTCCAACCAAGAAGATTCAGTTTCTTGATATGAGCATCCACTTTTCTTTTAGGGCCTTTCCAGGTAATCTACATATCATTCAATAAATTATTAAGTTTTATACCATAACCAGTTCCTGAAGATGTAACAAAAACATTTAGAAGAAATACCCCAGATTCTGGCCTGACCAGACATGTACAATATGTGCTGATGAAGGTATGCCAGGAGTCTTTAATATGCACTCTATTTGATACATTTTCTATGATATTTAAATTAGCATCTCCCCAAATTTCATTAGCATATAACACATTTGCTGTTAAATTTACTCAATAATGCTTTTATCATAGAATAAATATTCATTCCCCATATTTAGTATTAAAACAGTACAAACCATTTACAATTTGATTAATTTCCAAGGCTAACTTACTAATATGCAAATTCCAAGAAAAAGAGTTTGTGAAAGTTACACCAAGATAACAACAAATGACTTAGCAGTCTTCATTGCTTTTCCATTAATAAACCATTTCATTTGCACTTTTTGAGTTCCAACAATCACATCAAAGCCTTAGATTTAGATACCAATAATATGCTCTGACTGACAACACAGTTCTAGTTTGTGCAGTTTTTTTTTAACCCTTGAGAAATCAACAACAAAACAAAACAAAAAAGATCCTCAGCATATGATAAAACAGACACTGACTGTTCTGGAATCTTAGGTGAATGGTAATGTTATTCATCCCCATAGCATGACAAGTAACCTGGCCACGGTACCACAACTTATCTTTGCTACATGTCTCCTGACTCCCTCTGTGACTGTCCATCTCTTCAAAATCAGCATTGACAACAGCACTCAGCTTGCTCTGCTCCACACATGATGATGCTGATGCTTGGATTCCCATTGAAGCTAACATCCCCTTTCTGTGTCCAGACATGCTGCATCATGTTAGCTCCTGGGAACAGTGAGAAACTGAGTCAGTCCACTATACAGGCAAGTTATTGCCAGCATATGGGACAGGCTGCAATTTTTAAAAAAAATACAGCATGCCCCATGTATACCTTACCCTTAAAATATGGGAAGAACTGTTGGCAACTCTAAAGTTTGTAGAGCTCCGCACAAGTGCAGGGCCCAAGACAGCTGCCCCAACTTCCCCCCCAAGGCCGGTGCTGGAGTTCAGAAGCAAGCACAGGAAACCATGTCAGGAGGCAGGCCATGGCCAAGACAGCTGCCGATTGAGACTGCATCATGGTTAGGGAGGGTTGGTTGAAGATTATACTAACACAGCAACCCCTGCAGCTGGGCCAGGGGGCTTGTTCCTGCCACAGAGGAATCTGTTTCTGTGCAAGGCTAACAGAGGGACTGCCCCAACCAGGATACATTGGAAGGGAAAAAATGTTGGGGAAAAAACCCAGTAGCCAACTTAATAATGGCTGGGTTCAGACTGATCAGGGTACATCACTGTGAACATGGTCTACCCCTGAGAGATGAGCTACCCATCAGGAGAAAAAAAATTATACGAAAATGAAAAGAGGTGGTATGTGTCAGCTATCAAATGCCATGCTCAAAGGCTGGCCAAGTTATAAGTAGCCATATATTCCAAAATAACATCAGTAATTAAAGTTGAATTTCAAGAGCTTTTATTAAATTGTGGAATGTTGTGATACTTTTGTCCAATCTATGCCCATACATTGTGCCAGTTCATACACTTAAGGTGCCATTACAGAAGAAGGTTAAGGCTGGGTAAAGTAGAACTAAAGTAACATTCATAGCAGGCTCCGTAGTAAGAATATAGTGGTGCCAAGTGTTAGGTCACTATCTCAAGTGACAAAACACAAGGAATAGTCATGGGCATCACTGTGCATTATCTTGACTTCTTGAAATATGCCAGATAACCAGTAGAGCTCACTGAATTAATGACTTGTGGAAGCACATGCACATGCAGCATTGTTTCTGTACAATACCACCTGCTGACTCTTTTTTTTGTGCCTAGTCCCCAGGAGCTCAGCCTTCACTCCCCTTGGCCCCCACTCACCCCCCAGGACTTACCTTGGTGATGTTCCTCCCAGGCTTGCTCCCCTGAGTGGGGCCACTGAGTAAGTGTGCCCCCCAAAGGAGCCTGTACCTGATTTCCAGTAGGCCCCTCTACTACTGGTGTTCCTTTATGGCTTACAATCCCCCTTGAGAGGGGCCATGAGGTCAGGCTGATCCCAACGGAGGACTGGACTCGGTCACAAGCTGGGTGTCACAGGCAGACACAGTAGGACTATAGGAGCAAGGTGTCATTAACAGGGATGGCATTTTTGCTGCTTTGTTGCCCTGGGAGGCGTAGCATGCAATTAAATGGTGCAGTAAAGTGCTGATGTCTGGCACACCTCCCTGGCATCTCAGCTCTGGCAGATGATCTTCACAGGCCTCCTCTCATCAGGGATTGATTACATATGAAATGCTCACCCTGTTCTCCCCCCTGGAGGAGAAGACCAGTCCATGGAATGCACAACCCTCCCCCTCCAGCCAGCCCTCTGACTCCTCGTGTCTGTTCCCAAACCCAAGGCTTTGGCATTCCAAGCAGAAACCCTACCTCTGCACTGGCAGGCTTGCTATACCTGCTGGCTCTTTAACAGCTCTGTAGATAACAATGTATATTTTTACTATTTGAAAACAGTGGCATCAAGTGGTACTGAGCCTCACAACTAGTTGTAACTTAGTCCATTGTGACAGAAGTATCTGAATATCTTTAGTCATGTGGTGCATGATGCTGCACATCATTGTCTCAGGAGTGTTGGAGAGGTATTGTAGGTCCATGATGCTAGTGCAGGTAAGGTGATTTGGTGATGATAAGTACTTTGTGAAGGGTCAAATTCCACAAGTGAAGTTCTAGTGGCATTACCTATTATGCATCCATGAATTTCTGATTAAATTGTGCCAAGTACTCACAATAAATTTTAACCTACTAAACCACATCTGTCCAGTTTAATTAGATTCCAGGACACATTTACACTGGGTATGCATGACAAATCCTGAGTGTATACCTACAATGTCAGTGGAGCTATAAACATAGAAATATTTGGAACAGTTTGCACAGTTTAGCAAATGCTTTAATTGTGAAATTCTGAACTCCTATAGCATACAATTACATAATCAATTTCACTCTATTTAGCCATTTCTATGACTCTTCCTAGAAAGCATACATATGCGTTTTCAATTATCTAGCTCCAAAGGTGGCTACATTGCAAGCACAGAGATATTTTCAGAAATGCTCACATGGTAATACATTGGCAGACTTTGAGCCCCCATGTCATCCCCAGTCTTCATCCAACTGTCATGAAACTCGACATCCTTTTAGGGTGTTTTCCAAACAATGGGGTACATGCAGGACTGCATGGATTGCCTATGGGCCATGTAACCATGGTGGACAGGCAACCTAAGTCACAACACTACAAACTGGGAGTTCAGGGGATCCCTGGCAGCACTAACAGAAGGAGTGTACACACCTTGTGCATGCAGTCGACTTGTTGATTGCACTGCTATGTGCATGGACAGTTTGAGGGCATCCCCACACTCTAAACCATTCATAAAGGCATGGCGTGTTGGGCAAGGGGGGCAGCAGGGACACTAATGTATCATTGCATGCTCTCAGGTTTCAGCTGCTAGCTGTGGTGAGAAAAAAACACTCTCCCCTGCCAGGGTGCACCAGCCCTCTGGGCAGCAGGGAGGGCTGGGGCAGCTATTTTGGCACTCGCTCAATCACTTTTAAATATTCTAGTTCATGCCATCCCAGAATCCTCTGCTCCACATGGAGCAGGGGATCCACTAGAGGACCATGATGGGCATCCAGCTGGATACCCATCTGTGCCTATGATCCACTCATGGTGGTCTACAGCTTTTGAACATGCTGGCCACCTCTTGCTTGTCTGCAGGTACAAAGTCATGTGGCCTGGATACATGTGAATTACATGTACCTGGCCCATCTTTGATGCACAGCCTTCCATAAGCAAACCAAAGTTTAGATCTCTGGCTATAATATTGATTGGGTTATGACCAATTAAAGAATGTTGGAGTATTGCATAAAGTTTTGTGAAATCTAACAAAGTTTCACAAAAGTTTGGGAAAATTGTGCAAAATAGAAATTTATTAATTTTGCCCAGCCCTACTTCTGACCAGCTGATGGCTTAAATATTGTAGGCTGTTTGAAACCACCAGAGTGCTGATTTTCTTGTGTGGACTGTGACTGGATGGCAGTAGTAGCTTTGTATATACATGGTATTCATGCAGGGTTAATTTTGCTTTTTCAAGGACTTAGTTATTGGACCTCACCATTGGGTTTTTACAGAGTTTTTTGTTGGTATTTGTTTTGCTGAACATCATCTTGTACTTAACGAAATCAAAAGAAGAGCCACACCACAGTAGAGTGCTCTGTGACAAACTATAAGACTGTACCAGAAAATCACACACACCTTATTCCTTACCCTCAAAAACTGAAGCCAAAGTCCAAGGTTATTCAACCATATAAATATTTATTGCCACAATTTGTGCATAAAAACACCATTCCTGGAGATCAACAGCTACAAGAAAACTTCCAACATTTCAACCAAAAGGTCTATGTCAAAGATGGTGCCCTGAGGTGTACACTTTGTTTATATTACCCTTAAAGTGCATCACATGTCAATCATTCACAGTGCTTTAAGTGCAAAATAATCACTATTTAAAAAGACATTACCACCAAATAAACATATTACACACATAACACACAGTGCAAAGATTTAAAAACAGGAAGCAGCTTAGGTACATGCTCCACTTAACATGTTTTCAAGTATTTCACAAAAACCTTTATGTATATCATCACATTTGTTCAGAAACATCTGTGTACCTAAGGTACTTCTTGTTTTTAAATCTTTGCGCTGTGTGTTATTTATGTAATATGTTTATTTGGTGGTAATGTCTTTTTGTGGCAATAAATATTGATATGGTTGAATAAACTTGGACCTTGGCTTAAATTTTGGGGAATAAGGAGTAAGGTGTGCCGTGACTTTCTGGTACAATCATCTGGTACTTGCTGAAGCTTGATTTTTTCTCTTTTGCTGTCATCTAATTGGAGATCCTACGTTTTTGGTAATCAATTTTTGTTTGATTTCTGTTGTGTGTTTGTTCAAATTTTAAAAACATAACCTTTTCCCATGTTGCAAAGAAACATCCTTGACATCATGTTTGGAAGCTTATAAGATCAACCCATAGCAACCAGTTGTTCACAGTGGCCCCTATGCATGTTGGGATGGGAAGTACGTGCCTAAGGTGCACATCTTGCCCATGCAGCTACGCATCTGTGGGCAGTTGCACACCGGCAGCATTCTCCACCACCAGCCACCTGTCCATGGCCCTGCCTCCCAGCATGCAGGTCCATGCAGGGCAAGCATGGATGGAGTTGCAGAACCAGCCAAGCTTTCAATCAGATGCCCAGCCTTTGTCCAACAGTGGATCTCTTACATGGTGGGGCGCATGTTGGCAGCACACTTTAAGGATGTCCGAGGGATGGCGGCAATGGCATGTGGTAGGTGAGCAATGCTGCCAGCCCTCCAATGGCACCACAGTCATGCAATGGGATGGTGAGCTTGTTGGGTGGCAGGAGGGACAATAGCAACAGTAGTGGGAAGGGGGTTCACATGTGGTGTTGCTGGAGAGGGGGAAGCAGTCATGTGCTGGTTCTCCTGTGAGGGGTATGGGTCTTGTGAGGGGGCACCAGACTTACTGCTGTGTGCAGGGGTGGGTGGAAGACATCAGGTAGTGATGTGCTGTGGCCCTGGAGTGTCGTTGGACTGTTCATCCTGTCCTGCGGTATGTCCCAGGGTGTGCATGGGGCTCATAGTGGGTTTACAGCAGGGTTCTCTCTGGTGTACCCTGAGCCCCACTGTGCACCCCCACAGCCAGCACTATGTGCCTTAGTGCATGGAACATAGGTCCGGCCCACTCCTCGCCCGCACCCGGCATGTTGCTCTTCACGCGGCTGGGGGTCTGAGCGCATATATGCTGCACCTCCGTGGTGCATCCTGTATGAGGGCACAATGGGTGCTGAGTGGCTACATATCCCAGATGCGCGGTGTGTAGCCACTCTTCCCCTTTGTGCATGGTGGCCATTAAAAGGAGAAGTCCAACAGAATTTGGAATCATATGAGAAGTTAAATTCTAACCTTTACTTCTATTTTTTGGGGGTTGTATCTGTGTATTATAAAGCATTTCTTTTTTTTCTTTGTCATAGTAATCAATGTAAGAGGATGCAGCACAAAAGGACCTCTTAGTCTAGTATCATATACTACTAAGTAATTTAACCTTAGGCATATAGCAAAGCCATTTAACTGACTGGAATGGAGCAGTGGGTCCATGGACACTCATCTCCGGGGTTATGCTTGGAAGAAAGAGACACTGCTCTATTTGCAGAACTTTCAGAGAGCTCCATGCTTAGTCATCAGCACCAACTATGGGAAGGAAATATTACAGCTGTGACTCCAACTAGGTTTGTGCCCACTCCTCACACTCCCACTTTCTCAGATCCCTACTGGACCTGGGGGAGGTGATGGGAAGGGTAGGAGATCAAGTATAGGGATGTGAACACAAGAGTCAGCCCTTTCCATCAGGCACCATTGGAAAACTGATTTTGCACCCCTGGAGGAGACATAGGTGCCTGACTTGGGCAGAGGTGACCATGGGTCAGTTGGTGGTAATGGGAAAGAAGATGTGATGACATCTAGAGAAAGGGGCAAAAGTTAGCAAGGAGGATTCAAGTGATAGCTTTCTTTTTGTTTATAAGGGTCGAGAGAGTGGTAGGTAAGTGGAGGTAAGAAGAGGGGTGTGGTCAGATGCCTGTCTGGACCATCAGCTATCTGAGATTAGGATAGAATAGGGATTATATTGGAGGAGTTGGGAGCAGGTAGTGCTGGTAAACCTTGGTACCAACAGTCTGATGAACTGACCTGTGGAGATGGATGGTGAAGAGGGACTTCCAGTAGCTAGGAGACAGATTGAAAGCATTCAGCTTCCTCAACTTTTCTGAGGTCCTTTTTGTCTGGGGTGGGGAGAATAGGAAGGATAGAGCAAGGGAGGTAGAGATGATAACACCTGTCTGTACCCTGCTTTCACCTACCTGGGAGATGGAGTTCGGTTAGCTGCAAGAAAGGTTAGTCACAAGGCTGGCAGATATTAATAAGAGTCATAAATGTCTACCCATAACAACAGTGCTATCGGAATTACCACAGAGGCAGAAATCTCTTTCAAATGAAAGCCAATTTTATTTAGCAATCTGAGAATTACTGTTACTTTTTAGGGCTGTGGGCAGAGCCTATAGCCCTATTGGGATTAGATAGTAGCTCTAAAAATGGCTGATCATGGAACTCCCTTTTTGGACATTTGGAAGTGTTCCCCCACAGCTGCAAAATAGTGCATCCCCCCCCCATGAATTTTGCTATTTGCTGCTCTATGTTAAAAGCATCTGAAGGGAGAGGAGGCTGCTACTGTATTGTACCTCCAAATGTCTAAGGATATTAACAAAAAAAATTTAAACTGCTGTTTCTAGTCCCTAAATTGAACATTTGCAGAGCTGCAGATTCAGCATCTGTCCAGCTCAGTCTAATAGATTTATTCTATTTCTTTCAGCAACCTAGGGGTTAACTCATCTGTTGTACTGGAATTTATTGAAGCTCTGAAACAGAATGCAACCTACAGTGTCAGATTACAGACAGTTCAGCTGCAGCTTTTTTAGCTCTCTCATTCCTATGAACATATATTGGGATCTGAGACCATTTTCCTGTTTTGTTTTATATATGTTTTTCTATTCAGCCTTTGTATATTTGCTATCTAGTGCTAGTGAAAGGTGGGGACTTTGAACACCTCTGTTTATCCACAGAACCTGGTTCACTGCTGACTTGTCTTCTCAGTGCTCATACAGGTGTAACCCTCTTGTTCCCAGGGGTTACTAGAATCCCACTTAGAATCAGTGGCAGGCAGGGAGAGGCAGCTAGTGAAATGGCAGTTAAATGGGTTTCACAGTGCCCCACTCTATTTTTCTGTCTCAGCTGAGCTGGAGTGATGATGTCACTTTACAATTGTCACAGCAACATAAGCCACAATGGAATGCCAGCTGCAGGGAGTTGGGTGGAATGTTGAGCTAGAGTGTAATCAGTCTGCAGAGATAGTCTGTAGAGTGGAGTGTGTGAGAAGGAGGCTGCTGCCTGGGCAGCTCCTCAGTTTTAGCTCTGACAGACAGCTACCTTCGTAGTTTGGGTAGTTTGTTCTCACCCTTGAAGAAGAAGATAGAAGACTAAAGAGTTAAGTGGTAGAGACTGTTCCTAGAGGGTTTTCCAGTGCCCCATCCCCAGAGGGATGGGGAGAATTCCAGGATTCCGGGGCAATCCCCTGGTGCAGCCTGGACTGTGTTGAAGCTGCCTGGGATTCATCTGCTGTGTGAGTACTCAAGATTTTTGTGTGGAAAAAAGCCCTAAACCACCTGCATTCCTGTGGTGAGTTTTCTCTGACAAAGGGACTCTGTCACCAAGACTGTTTCTGTTTAAAAGCATCTGCCTACTATGGGGTCTGGAGAGAGACTTGCCAAGTACAGAACTTTTAGTTCATGTCTGATTTAAAAATGTCTGCTAAAGCAGGGGTCTAGTGAAGAGACATTGCCAGTTACAGAACTTTTAACTTCATGACACCTCAGAGGTATGTAAAGTAGAATGCTAAGTGTGAAAGACATTTCAAGATAGCATCTACAAATGTTTCTGAGAAGGGTGTTATTAACCAGATGAATGGCTGAGTAAAAATTTAGAAGCAAAAGCTGGGAGAACCCCCAACTGGAGTAACCATGTTTACCTCTCCGGCTTCAGTTTGGGCACCTTTGTTTTCTCTCAGTCCATTTGGTCACTGCCTGAAGAAAAAACTCAGATGTGGGATTTTGGATTTTTTTGTGAGCCTGCGTGTGCTCTTTGGTGGTCAAGGGTGCCACCAGTAATTCCTCATGAAATATGGGAAAGTCTCCTAGTACTGGCTGAGGGCGCCTAGTCAAGGGAAGTGTACCAGTTCTGGCCGTGTGTGCCAAGATCCATTCAGAACCAGAGGGTTCATTGTGTGTGTGCTCTGTACCTCAGTAATCTGCATTACCATTCGTAGTAGCCCTGTGGGGGTCCGTCTTCGCTTTGTATTATTATCTGTGTATGTGAATAAAAGCGACACTCTAGAATCCCAACCTGGTTTGGACAGTACTGTTATTGCTTCCACTGTGTCTGGATTTACTTGGGTGCCCCTGACCAGAAGTACAAACCTAGCATAATTCTGAGCAAACATTTTCTCCCAGGGACCCAGGTTGATGGAAATGCTAAATGGTCCCCCCAGGTGTGAGCCAGGTAGTTGCCACACTTGGTTTGCCTGTCTGAGGATGGCAGGCTATGAAGTAGAAGTATTGGTAAATAGAACTGCTCATAGTGACAACCCCATCCCTTTCATTGGCACCATGTGTGAGAGGAGCTGCCCTGGTAGTTGAACAAGGTGGACCGGTGAGGGGAGGTTACACAAGGTACAGTTGCGATAGATCTAGAAGTTAAACTAAAGCTCTTTGTTTATCCACAGGTACAGATACTGTGCAGTACCCCCCTCCCATTCACCCATTGTGATGAATATAGTGCTTGTGAAAAGTAGATAAAGCCCTCAGATTATCCACAGGTACAGTACCAGGTGGGGCAGGCTCAGTGTAGATGTACTCACACTGTGATAGATTTAGTGCTGGTAAGAGTTAAGGAACTTACACCACTTGGGCTTTAACCCCTTGGATAATCCACAGAGACAGCTACAGTGTGGGGGCAGGGTAAGTGCTTGGTTTTCACACTGTCTGCATTTAGTCCTGGTGAATGGTGAGAGACTACAAGAACTGAGGACTATAGCATTTTGTTTATCTACAGTGACAGGTTGCATGCACACACACACACACACACACACACTCACACACTGTGGGTCACCCTGGAAACCGAAAATGGGACAGCCATAAGAACTGGGGTTGTCTACAGGCCTCCAGACCAGGTGGAGAACATAGCCACATTACTGTTACAAGATATACAAAACACGACAGCTAAAGGGGATGTTCTAATAATGGAAGACTTCAACATACCAGATACAGATTGGTCAATACCAGCAGGAACATCTACCAGAACTAGACACACGGTGGATTCCCTGCAAGAAGAGGGCCTCAAACAACTGATACAACAACCCACAAGAGAGAGGGCTATCCTATATTTAGTACTGACTAACAGGGAAAGGATCACAGATCTCCAGGTAGAAGGTCACCTGGGGGCCAGTGACCATCAGATGGTATGATTCAGTCTGGCCACTACAACTAAATCATCCCATTCCAAGGCAAAAATATGGTACTTCAGAGGAGCTGACTTTGATAAGATGTCCAACAGAGTTAAGCTAGCCCTGGCAAAAAGAAATACAGGTGAGGGGGTACAGGCAAAGTGGGCAAGCATTAACGATGTAATACTTGAGGCAGCATCCCATTGTGTTAGAGAGAAAAGGAAGTACAAAAGAAGATGGAAACTACTTTGGTTCTCAAAAACAGTAGCAGAAAAGGTCAGAGACAAAAGGCTGGCCTTCAGGAAATATATGGGAACGAAGCAGGATGCAGATAGGGAGGCATACCAAACTTCCCTCAAGGAAATAGGGAAGGCAGTAAGGCAGACAAAGGCCCAAACCGAGGAGACACTAGCACAGATAGTAAAAGAGGGTGACAAGACTTTCTATAGATACATTAGTGAAAGAAGAAAGTCCAGAGGGGGTATTACTAAGACAAAGGAGATAAGGGGGTGTCTGAGGAGGAGGACCATGTAAAAGCATCTATCCTAAATAGATACTTCTGCTCAGTATTTACTGAAGAGAAGGTAGGGCAGAGGCCATAGCTCAGCACCATGGACACGGGGGAAGGTGAGCACTAGTCCCTTCACAAAAGAAAGGGTCCTGGAAGAGCTCAATAAGCTCAGGGTGGACAAGGCAATGGGACCTGATGGCATACATCCCAGGGTAATAAAGGAGCTAAGGGTGGAACTAGCAGAGCCATTAGCAGAACTGTTTAGTGAGTCTCTGAGCACAGGAGAGTTCCCAGAAGACTGGAGAAGGGCTCATGTGATCCTGCTCCACAAAAGTGGTAGCAGGGAGGAGGCAGGGAACTACAGACCAGTCAGTCTTACCTCAGTGGTGGGCAATATTATGAAGGCACTCCTTGAGGAAAGGATAGTGCAACACCTGGAATCCATAGAAGCACAGAATCCAAGACAGCATGGGTTTACAAAGGGAAGGTCCTGTCAAACTAATCTCATAGATTTCTTTGACTGGGTAACCAGAGTGGTGGACCAAGGGGGAGCAGTTGATGTTGCCTACCTTGACTTCAGCAAAGCTTTCAATACTATTCCACATAGAAGGTTGATTAATAAGCTGGGTAGGCTTGGGTTGGGTCAGAAGTAGGTCAACTGGGTGGCAAACTGGTTGACGGGCAGAAAACAGAGAGTGGTGGTAAACAGTATACAGTCAGAAGAGATGCAAGTCACAAGTGGGGTACCTCAGGGATCAGTCCTGGGGCCAGTCCTCTTCAATATCTTCATTAGTGACATTGTAGATGTACTGGAGGGTACGGTTTGTCTGTTTGCAGATGACACCAAGGTCTGCAACACAGTAGATGATCCAGATGGGGTGGGCAGAATGAGAAGAGATCTGGATATACTAGCAAAATGGTTGGAAGAGTGGCAACTGGGGTTTAGTGAAAAGAAGTGCAAGATCATGCACATAGGGAAGAGAAACCCTGAAGCAACCTATAGGCTGGGAGGATAGTTGCTGGCAGTCATAAGGGAAGAAAGAGACTTGGGCATCATCATCACCGATGACCTGAAATCATCCAAGCAGACCACTGAAGTAGTAGATAAGGCTAGGGGGATTTTAGGGTGTATTACTAGGGGTATTGCAAGTCAGAAGAGGGAGGTAATAATCCCTCTTTACTAGACACTGGTTAGGCCCCATCTGGAGTACTGCATGCAGTACTGGAGGCCACACCTTCATAAGGACATTAACCAAATTGAGGCAGTCCAGAGAAAGGCAACCAAAATGGTGCAGGGACTGCATCAGAAAACATATGAGGACAGATTAACGGAGCTCAATATGTACACCCTAGAGCAAAGGAGGGAGAGAGGTGATATGATCGAAACATTCAAACATCTTAAGGGAATTAACAAGGTGAAAGAGTCTAACATGTTTCAATATAAGAAAAATAACAAGACAAGAAGACACAGCAAGAGATTAGAGGGAGGCCAATTAAGGGGTAAAGTGAGGAAGTTATTTTTCACAGAAAGGGTGGTGGATGCATGGACTGGCCTACCTCAGGAAGTGGTGGCTATGAATACAGTGCAGGGCTTCAAACAGGCATGGGATAGGCATAAGGGAAAATACAGATGAGTATGAATAGATAGATCATTGACAGAGCAAAGGCCTATGGCACATTTATAAGGTAGAAAAAGAAATGGGCAGACTGGATAGGCCTTGCGGTCCTTATCTGCTGTCAACTTCTATGTTTCTATGTTTCTGTGTTACACCAGCATGAACTCTGACTAAATAAATTCAAGATGACTGAATTAGCAGCATGCCAGTGTTTGATGATTGCGACTGAACAGCGCTATACGGCGCCAACAAGAAAATAATACATTGAGATAGCACTAGATGGTAAACTAAAGCTCTTTATTTATCCACATGGACATGTACTGTGCAGTTCCCCCCTGCACATACACCCACTATAATGAATTTAGTGCTGGTAAAGAGTAGATAAAGCCCTCAGTTTATCCTCAAGTAGAGTGGCACCCCCCAGGATGAAATTCAATTCTGCAGCATTTTGCAGCACTCTGCAGAATGCTGCAGAAGACCTACTGAATAAAGCAATGTAAGTTCGATGGCAATTAGTCCCTTTCGTCATTCAGGAAAATGTGATGCTGCCAGGATGAAGTGAATGCTACAGTTTTCTGCATGACAAACGGGACTAATTGACTTTGAAATTACATTGCTTTATTCTGTAGGTCTGCTGCAGCATATTGCAGAGTGCTTTAAAAGTGTTTCATCCTGGGTGACGCCACTGTATAGTAACATGTGGGGCAGGCTCATTGTAAACTTACCTATACTGTGATGGATTTAATGCTGGTAAGAGGTAAGGGACTGACACCACTTGGGCTTTTAACCTTTGGATAATCCACAGAGACAGCTACAGTGTGGGGGCAGGGTAAGTGCTTGGTTTACACACTGTCTGCATTTACTGTAGTCCCTGTGAATGGTAAGAGGCTGCCAGAACTGGAGACTATAGCATTTTGTTTATTTACAGTGACAGGTTGCATACACACACACACACACACACACACACACACACACACACACACATATGCATGTACTCTGACTAAATAAATTCAAGAGAACTGAATTACCAGCATGCCAGTTTTTGATGATTGTGACTGAACAGCACTATACGGCACTAACAAGAAAATAAAAAATTGAGCTAGCACTAGATTGTAAAGTAAAACTCTTTGTTTATCCACAGGGCAGCTCCTGTGAAGAACCCCCCCACACACACACACATATACTCAGCCATTGTGATGAATATAGTGCTGGTAAAAAGCAGATAAAGCCCTCAGTTTATCCACAGTTACAGTACCTTGTGAGGTAGGCTCAATGCAAACTTGCCCAGACTGTGATGGATTTAATGTTAAGAGGTAAGGGACTGACACCACTTGGGCTTTAAACCCTTGGATAATCCTCAGAGACAGCTGCAGTGTGGGGGCAGGGTAAGTGCTTGGTTTCCACACTGTCTGCATTTAGTCCTGGTGAATGGTGAGAGACTGCCAGAACTAAGGACTGTAGCATTTTGTTTATCTACAGTGACAGGTTGCATACTCACACACACACACACACACACCAGCATGTACTTTGACTAAATAAATTCAAGAGGACTGAATTAGCAGCAAGCCAGTTTTTGATGACTTTGACTGAACAGCACTATACAGTGCCAACAGGAAAATAATAAATTGAGATAGCACTAGATCATAAATTAAAGCTCTTTGTTTATCCACAGGGACAGGTACTATGCAGCCCCCAACCCCTCACTCAGCAACTATGATGAATATAGTGCTGTTAAAAAGTAGGTAAAGCCCTCAATTTATCCACAGGTACAGTGGCAACCCCCACTATGAAACACAATTTTGCTGCATTTTGCAGCACTCTTCAGAATGCTGCAGAAGATCTACTGAATAAAGCAAAGTAATTTCAATGATAATGAGTCCCTTTTGTCATTCAGGAAAATGTGATACTGGCAGGATGAAGTGAATGGCACAGTTTCCTGCATGACAATGGGGACTAATTGCCTTTGAAATTACATTGCTTTATTCAGTAGGTCTGCTGCAGCATACTGCATAGTGCCTTAAAAGTGGGTTTAATCCTGGGTGACGCCACTGTACATTACCATGTGGGGGCAGGCCCAGTGCAAACATACCCACTCTGTGATGGATTTAGTGCTATTAAGAGGTATGGGACTGACACCACTTGGGCTTTAAACCCTTGGATAATCCTCAGAGACAGCTGCAGTGTGGGGGCAGGGTAAGTGCTTGGTTTCCACACTGTCTGCATTTAGTCCTGGTGAATGGTGGGAGACTGCAAGAACTGGGGACTATAGCATTTTGTTTATTTACAGTGACAGGTTGCATGCTTACACACTCACGCATACACACACACACACACACAACACACACACACACACAGCAGCATGTACTCTGACTAAATTCAAGAAGGCTAATTTAGCAGCTTGCCAGATTTTGATGATTGTGACTGAACAGCACTGTATGGCACCAACAAGAAAATAATAAATTGTTATCTGAAATGTTTATCCAAATAATATTTGAGTGAAAGTATGGAAAATATTTTTGTAATAAAAGATGTTTTCCATATTTGACCATTGCGTCTTAATAGTCATATAATATTACTTCAATATGTAATGTGCATTTTAAATATTTAACCTGTAAATACTGTTTATACTTGTTGTTATGACCATGTACAACAGCAAAAAATAATCTTTCATAATAAAAACTCAGAAAAGAGAATGTGTTTGTATTGGAGATAGACATGTTGTAAATTTATAGTTTGCCAGTGATGTTGATAAAAATCTGGGAATGTCACACTTCCCGAAGCTTTGCAAGGTTCCCCAACCTCACATCATCAAGCTCACTACCAATTTCTAAATATTAAAAAGTAGTGCATTCTGGATGGCCAGGTGGTGTTGAGGGTTGAGGTGCTGGACACCACACCTCGCACCATGCCTGCGATCTGGGTTCGGGAATGAGCCTGGGTTGTTGGGGATTGGCAGGGGAGGAGAAGGATTGAGCATCCGTAGGACTGCTCTCCTTCTCCAGAGTGGGGGGGCGGGACACCTTGGTGGCCTAGTGGCCTCTAGCAGAGGCTGGAGGTGAGTGCAGGTCATGGGCAGACTTGGAGGGACGTGCTGTGGCAGACGCTGGGACAGGGCATGTGTGGTAGTGTACGCGATCCTGTCTCTTGGCATCATTGCACACCACAGATGTACAGGGGAAAAAGGGAAAGAAAAAACCTGCTACCTGATGGCCAGCCAAGAGGCACCACCCGGCTTCAATCCTGAATGCTCCCCTTGATCTGGACCACCCCCCGGATCCCGTGGTGGTGATTACGTACCCCCATGGTGGATCACTGTGCATGACCAGAGGTAAGGGGTAGAGCTTAGGATGTTGGGGCAGAGCAGGGGCTGGGAGGTCGGGCTGGACTGGGGAGGGAACCATAGGTAACACCCCCCTAGCCGCAAAGGAAATAAAGTATACAAAAAAAAAGTAGTGCATTCGCTCTAAAAAATCACCTTTTGCGACAAGTGAACAAAATGACACTGTCACTCTTCTCGAGGAGGGGTCCCAAAAATTCCATGTTGAAACTTCGGTGCAATACTGTACCTCCAAAAAATGGTCAAGTTACACCCGGGTGTTGCATAATTTCTATGCACATTTGTAACTTTCTTCATTTGGTAGCTATTCACAGCCCTATCAGCTCTGGCTAGAACATGTTTACTTCAGCCATGGCTCTGTCAGTGACTGGAAAATATGGTTACTCAGCCTAAACAGTAACATATCATTTGCACAAAAACAAGAATCAGTATTTTCTTTCCCCTGACAAAAAAAAACTAACTTGGTTGCAACACACATTTCAAATCCAACCCCTAGGTAAACAGTAAAATGTCCTGGAAACACTTTAAGTCATTTTTAACAGTTACAGTTTGCACTACCTCAACCGAAAAGGTGAAATTCATAAGGATGATGAAGCTCTTCAATACTGCCTTGGCCAGGGCTGGCGAGGCATCATCTTTCTGAAGTCCTGTGATGAATCTGCTGCACCCTGGGTCCTCTCAGGTCCTGATTCCACTTGGCTATACCTCTGGTCCTCTTCAGCCCTCCGTCAACAGCTAACCATCCCTACAACTTTAACTAGAAAATAAACTCTTTGCAGGTGTACTGGAAAATAAATTGACTTTCTCTCAATCCTCCTTTGGTTGGACTTTCAAGGTCCAACAGCTCTGTAAATCAATTAATTTAACTAACTTTTCCTGGCTAAATACTTTTTTCTACCTTGGCAGAGATAGCCCCTAGTCTGACTATCCTGTCACTTTAAACTTTCCTTACTTTTTTTTCTTCTTTCTTCAGTAGGAGATGCCTGTGGCAGAGCCCTCCCACAGCACTCCTGTCAACTTCATGAGGAGGAGATGAGGAACCCCCAAACTACTGCTCCTCAGACCTTTAGCCCACCCTATTCAGCACCTGATTGGAGCAGTTTGCTGCCAAGGCCTCTGGCAGCCAATCAGGAGAGATCTCGAGCCCCCCTAGAGGCAGAAGCGTCTTATGCTGGCTCCTCCCAACTGTTATTTTGCCCTTTTTGAAGCCCCTTGTTTATACCCCTTCTTAAGGTAACACTGCCCAGATACGGTGTGGATAGATAGGGCTGGCAATTTCCCAGCTACCCCACCTCACACTTTCTCAAAATAATTGTTTAGCTGTTGGGAGCCACCAAAATGCAGCTCCCCCTTCACTTTCTTTTCTATCTGGCTGATCCTGCCTCCTGATGCTGATGTCAGAACATCCTAATGATGTTCGCAGCAGCCAGCATCCTCCATAACAATGAAATTGCTGGAAAGGAGCACTCACTCACTGATGAATGGCTAGGGCAGCAACCACAAGGCAAAATACTTAAATGGAAGAAAGACACCGACTCACAGACAGGGTTAAAGCAAACCAGAAAAGAACACTTATTGTGCCCTATGGCATTACATAAGGCACAATAAATGCTCTTTCTTCCATTTATGCTCCATAACAACATGGCCTGCTTGTCTTCTGCCCCACCAGGCAGCCATTTAATAATATTATTTCATTTTATTTAGGCTTTAGCCCCTTTGGGGCATTTCTGCTGCCTGCTGCTGCTCATTGTTCATGGATTCTACAGCCCAAATGCTCACTTTCCTTTCTCTGCCGCCCCCCGTTCACAGTTACAGCCCCTTCTCAGGCTTACTAATTGCCATGGTGAGGCTCTCACACTGTGGCACCCACTGTGTTTATTGCTGCTCTCTATTCTGAAATACCCTCCCCCCAGCTTTGCTTTAGCCACAGAGCAACATCACTACTGGCAGCTCCTGTCACCCAGTGCACTCACCAGGAACACCCCCCAGCTCTCACTGATGCTGTGTGAGTGGCTTTACTAAAACAGCATCTGACTTGCTGCTTCTCTGCTGCTCCTTTCTCCCATGGCTGCCTCTAAGCTGCATAGGGCATAAACAATTAAAGATTCTGCTTCCGGAGCAGTGATCAGTAAGGTAGGGGGAGCCACTCCCTTTAATGCCTCCTCCATCTCTCTCTGGCTCCATTTGCTTCCCCATCTCCCACCCATCCAGAGTAGGCCACAGTCTGAACTCCGTGTGGGCTGGGAGTTTTGACCACATGCAGGCATTCTCCTGGTAGCACGATCACGCTTGTAACAGGTTGCACTGCAGCCCAGCGTGTTCCTTCTGCTGCCACAGCTAAAAATAAGCCCTCCAGCAATGAAAGGGCTCAGGATGCCCCAACTAAACCCAAGGAATGGGTATCAATTTATTTAAAACAAAACACTGGCTTCAGCCACCCATGGGGCTAGCCCACTAGTCCACCAGGGCTACATTTTACATAATACAACAAAAGGGCCACTCAGTCACCAGGTGCACCTTACCAACTACTCTTATCATGTAGAAAATAAAGCAACCGCACTCAGGAGATACTGAAGCAGTGTTGCTGAAAAACTTAATATGTGAAACAAGCCCATCATACAGCCAAATTTCCCCACCACAAACACTTCAACTTTTCGCACCTCCGCACTTTAACAAGATGCTGAAGTGCATAGAAAGTGACCCGTTTAAACAATATGTGCAGCTAATGATACTTAATTGAATTAATAAACAGCCACCACAATTAGCACGGAAAATGCATTAAAAAGCACTCTCAAAATCAATCATCAATTATTATTCAAAGTAGCATACTCGAGTACATCAGTTTTTTCGATGTCTTAGTGTAACTATCTAATTACTATAGTAGCATAGTTATTACATCCTATCATAACATTGCTCACTGTTGCAACAGATGAATAATTAATTTGTTTATCCCTATAAATGGATATCTAAGAAATCAAAGTGCAGTTTGCAAATATTCCCACAGGATCAGCAGTCACTATATACACATTTTACATTGTAGCTCCCCCTGGGTATTTCCTAGCCCCACTACCACCAATGCCTTCTTTATTTATACACAAGGGCTGCCAGCCCTCACTGACCTTCCCTAGCCCACCTGGGATATTAAAAACTTACGGGGCACTCGGCCACCATTTGACACAGTGGTTTGTAGTGGAGCCCCCTTTCCCCAAACCTCACTTTCTTTCCTCTTTTTCTTCTATTTTATTATTTTCTTATAACTAACCTATTTTCACTTTTATCTCTTCAGGTCTAACAGGACATGGACTCCAACCCTATCAGATAAGTATACTTTTATTTTTATCCTACCCCTTCTGCCCTGTTGGACCCCCTAAAGTGCTATGGATCCTTTGTTACAACTTTTCTTTCTTTATTTTACAGGTACCTTGGCATCACCCCTTTGAACTCCTACCATTGGCTCCCTAGCACCCAGGTAAGTCCCTTTCTTTTACATTGTTTTGGTGGGTTGACTGTAACGGGCAGCCATACCCATTACAAGCTCAAGGAGTTCAGCAGGTATTTGAAGGGGTGGTGTCAAGAACAGGGTACCACTTTCTAGGGGAAGGGTTGAGAGAGTGGAAGTAAGAGGAGGTGTGTGGTCAGACACCCGTTTTGAGCATCAGCTATCCAAAATTAGATAGGATAGGGATTATATTGGAGGAGTTGGGAGCAGGTAGTGCTGGTACACCTCGTTACCAACAATCTGGGGAACTGGCCTGTGGAGATTGTGAAGAGGGACTTCCAATTGCTAGGGAGACAGATAAAAGAAACACGTGGCTTCCTTAGCCTTTTCTGAGGTCCTTTCTGTCTGGGGTGGGGAGAATAGGAAGGTTAAAGTAAGGGAGGTAGAGTTTGAATTCAACAGGTGGTTGAAAGCAGGGTGTCAGTAACAGTTGCTCCACACTTTGTAGGGGATTGTGGGACTTCTAAGGCAGAAGACTCTTTCATTGTGATGGGCAGCCATCAAATGTGTTCCCTAATACTGGTGTGTTAGGGCACACATTTGATAGCTACATTGGCAGATAGTTAAACTAGCTACAAGAAATGCTGGGGCTGTGGATTCCACTGTGGAGGGAGGAAGAGTGGGGAACATAGACAGCATTCCCCCAAGGATGGTGGTAAGATGTTCAGGGAATAACTGAAGACAGGAACCAGCCCAGGGGACAGGACAGGGTAGTCACAATAGACATGACAAGAGGGGGAAATACAAGAGACAAAGGATATTAGAGAAGAGTGATGGGTGAGGTAAGTGAGAATCAATAGAGGTAGACATTCATGTTGGAGGGTGGTATGCTTCAATACCAGGAGTCTGAGAAATAAGACTAGTGAGCTCCAGGCTTTGGTGACAGTCTCTGGGCTGGATCTAGTACCTGATACAGAAACTTGGGACAGTGATAACAATGACTGGGATATAGCAATCCAAGCTACACCTTATATAGGCACGACAGAGAGAGATGAGTAGAGGAGGATGGGTGAACATCTACACTATATCAGAAAAACAAAAATTAAAAACAACCACTCAGTAGAAAACTTAGATGGTGAGGTCCAATAAACAAGTGCTTCAAAGAGCAAAGTTAACCTTGCAGGAATACTATAAATATACAAAGCTACTGAAGGCCTCCAGTCACATTCCACACAGGAAAATCAGTAATCAGGTGTTCCAAACGGCTCACAAAATTTCAGCTTCCAGCTGGTCACAAGTCAGTGAAAATAGCAGCAAATGGGTATTTGTCAGTCACAAAATCATCACTTTCAAGTGTTTTAGACAAAAATAAAAAATATTTCCACTGAAAGGGAAAAAACAAAATTATATAATGGGCATGAAAACAGAACGTAAATACTGTATCTTGATTGTCTGACTCGTACCCCTCTCCCGTTGTAAATCCTAGCATCACCCCATCGGAAGAGGTGCCAGTTGCCAGTCAGCCGAATCAGTAACCCCACCCGAAATCACTCCAAGCAACAGAAATCCACTACTACTAAACTAGTGAATCACCGCTAAATGGCTTTCACTCATGACTGCTGCTCTGCTTCCATTCCCATACGCAAACGGTAAACCGCCCTTCAAACCACAACACTTATCTTTTTTTTTTTAAACACTCTTTTGCCCAAGACACTTCCCTGATAGAACTCCTTTTTCAGAAATCTTTCCGGGCTAAAATGGCTATCCTCACAGATCTGTCTCCTAACACATCTTCACCCTTCATTACAGCACTGCCACAGAGACCCAATACTGACGACGCCGCCTCCACAGTTGAAATTCCATCGCTACCCTTTGACCTTACCTGCTCCAGCAGTCTGAGACTCAAAACAAACCACATCAAAAATCGCAAAAAATACACTACTCGCTTTCTCCGTTTCAATAACAAAAACAAAGCACAACAAAAAATGTATAGCTCCTTTCAATTAACTAAGATAACGGAGCTACAACAAATGCTCAGCACACTCGAAAACAGCACTCCGGAACTCCACAAGGAAAGTCAGCACGCATGTCTTCCACTCTTGGTGCCCTTCTCACCATGGGACCAGACTCATCCTGCTCAAAGTGACACCACACTATCCCATCATACAAGCAGCAATGCAATGCACTATTTTATGTGCCGTACAAACACCTTCACTATTCTATTGAAAATAAAAGAAGTAAAAAATAAAAATCACTACCCCCCCAAAAGAAATTACTGAACATACAATTCCAACATTGTATAATAGCAATATCCCACTGAGGGTAGTAGGATGCCAGGATTGCCACCCCGGTGTTGTTAGTCACCGCCACGCCGTGACCGAACAACTCCCCAGGGCATGGGTAAATCCTGGCATCACCAACACCCTCTCATGGTATATTGCTTAAACAAACAATGCATGTCACTGCTGCAATATGTGTTTCTTCATTCCTGGTATAGATTACATCACTGCTGATGCCACTGGTGATACCATGCTATAGGTGCTGCTTCAGTCCCTTTATTGATTGCATCACTGTTGATGCTGCTGATGATATCATGCAGTAGGTGTTTCTTCAGTCCCATTATAGATTACATTACTGCTGATGCTGCTGGTGATATCAGGCAGTAGGTGCTGCTTCAGTCCTGTCATTGATTGCATCACTGCTAATGCTACTGGTAATATAATGCAGTAAGTGTTTCTTCATTCCTGTTATTCAGTAGATGACATCACTGCTGATGCTGCTGGTGATATCATGCAATTTGTGCTGCTTCACTCCTGTTATTGATTTCATCACTGCTGATACTGCTGCTGATGTCATGCAGTAGGTGTTTCTTTATTCCTGTTAAAGATGACATCACTGCTGATGTTACTGGTGATATCATGCAGCAGGTGTTTCTGCATTCCTGTTATAGATTACATCACTTCTGATGCTGCTGGTGATACCATGCAATAGGTGCTGCTTCAGTCCCATTATTGATTGCATCACTACTGATACTGCTGATGATATCATGCAGTAGGTGTTTCCTCATTCCTGTTATAGGTTACATCACTGCTAATACTGCTGGTTATATCATGCAGTAGGTTTTTCTTCACTCCTGTTGTTGATTGCATCACTGCTGATGTTACTGGTGATATCATGCAGTAGGTGTTTCCTCATTCCTGTTATAGATGACATCCCTGCTGATGCTGCTGGTGATATCATGGAGTAGGTGTTTCCTCATTCCTGTTATAGGTTACATCACTGCTAATACTGCTGGTGATATCATTCAGTAGGTTTTTCTTCATTCCTGTTATTGATTGCATCACTGCTGATGCTGCTGGTGATATCATGCAGTAGGTGTTTCTTCATTCCTGTTATAGATTACATCACTGCTGTTCAGGGGTGTAGCCAGGAATTTTAAACTTATACTCAAAACTGATGCACTGTTGCCCCCCCCCCCGGTTTGTAAACATAAACCAAAATATGCGCTCATTGCACTGCCATGCCACACTAACAATAGTCCCCCTCCCGGTTGCCATTACTGATTTCAAGTAATCAGATTTTTCCTGTATTTCTCCTTCCTTTGTTTTTCTGCCTTCCTGGTAAGTTGTTCTTGTTTGTATATTTAGTTGGAGGCATCAGTACCCTATAGCGAACAACAAAGGCAAAAGTGCTTGGCATGACACAGACACAATTTGACTCACAATGTCCTTGTTTTCCTCTTTTTGTTGCCCTTGCCTGATTTTTTTTACTGTACTCTGCTGAGTACAGTGCGTATGCCTGCCGACACCCCTGCTGCTGTTGCTGCTGGTGATATCATGCAATATGTGCTGCTTCAGTCCCATTATTGATTGCATCACTGCTGATACTGCTGGTGATATCATGCAGTAGGTGTTTCCTCATTCCTGTTATAGGTTACATCACTGCTAATACTGCTGGTGATATCATGCAGTAGGTTTTTCTTCATTCCTGTTATTGATTGCATCACTGCTGATGCTGCTGGTGATATCATGCAATAGATGCTGATTCAGTCCCATTGTTGACAGTATCACTGCTGATGTTGCTGGTGATATCATGCAGTAGGCGTTTCTTCAGTTCTGTTGTTGATTACGTCACTGCTGATGCTGCTGGTGATATCATGCACAGGTGCTGGTTCAGACCTGTTATTGATTACATCACTGCTGGTGTTGCTGTTGATATCATGCAGTAGATGTTGCTTCATTCCTGTTATAGATGACATCACTGCTGATACTGCTGGTGATATCATGCAGTAGGTGTTTCTTCAGTCCTGTTATAGATTACATCACTGCTGGTGTTGCTGTTGATATCATGCAGTAGGTGTTGCTTCATTCCTGTTATAGATGACATCACTGCTGATACTGCTGGTGATATCATGCAGTGGGTGCTGCTTCATTCCTGTTATTGATTACATCACTTCTGATGCGGCTGGTGATGTCTTTCAGTAGGTGTTGCTTCATTCCTGTTACAGATTACATCACTGCTGATGTTGCTGAGGTATTATAAAATAGGTGTTTCTTCAGTCCTGTTATTGATGACATCATGGCTGGTGTTATTAGTACTGCTATGGTGTTTTTCAGTCCTGTTATTGATGACATCATAACTGATGTCATTAGGACTGCTATAGTGTTTTTCAGTCCTGTTATCGATGACATCATGGCTGATGTTATTGGTACTGCTATGGTGTTTTTCAGTCCTGTTATTGATGACATCATAACTGATGTCATTAGGACTGCTATAGTGTTTTTCGGTCCTGTTATCGATGACATCATGGCTGACGTTATTGGTACTGTTATGGTGTTTTTCAGTCCTGTTATTGATGACATCATGGCTGACATTATTAGTACTGCTATGGTGTTTTTCAGTTCTGTTATTGGTGACATTACTGATGATTATTGATGACATGACTGCTTACATTGCTGGTGCTATTACATAACATGTGTGACTTCAGTCCAGTTATAAATAAAGTCACTTCTGATTTTGCTTCTGCTTGCACAGGTGTACTTCAGTCTGGGGCTGTATTTGCACATTGCATAGTCACTATTTGCTGCACTGGGATAGCCCCATATTCACACACTTAGCATGCTCCAGGTGGAGATTATTAATTGTCTGTATATTGCCCCAAGCCATCTGTGCGCTAATTGCAGCACAACTCCTGTCTGTGTGTTGCACACAACCGGCTCTGAATATGGGGTCCATTATCTCTCAAATACTCTATTTGTGTTTTATTTTGCCTAGTACATTACCACAGTTCACTAATACTGTATGTATGTAAATATGTTGATATCCATACAAACTGTGTTTTATGTCTATATGTAGTATGTTTATATAACAGCAGCAGACAAAAAAAAAGAAAGACATGATAAAAAGTGATATTTTATACCCATATCATGAGATATCCTGTTATCTTGTGAGCTGAGTATGTCACAGATAATATCCTGTCCTGCTTATTACATCTTAATGCATAGTGAACCATTCAGAGTCCAGCTTTCACAATGCTGATGACATCTCAGTACCTATGTGTATCATTGAAGCCATCAGTTGAAATCAAAAAGAAACAGTTACGTCTTCATTCAAACAGCAGATTTAAAAACTATAACTTGTAAACTGATATATAAATCAAATATGCAATGGTCTGACTAAAAACATACAGTTAGCATCACTTGTAAGGGAGCTGGACTTTCATGACTCACTTATGGCTCTGCCACTTGTGAGCTATGGTACTGCCCCCCACACACACAAACACACACATGAAGATAAATTGTATACTGTGAGTCAACCAGTTGTAGATAGTTATACATCATACTAGTATAGCATACATAGATTTAAATCCCCCCGTCCCCCAATTTTCTCTGACTTCCATATTAAGGCCTACATGCATGACAATAGAATCTAATACATTCTAACAGCATTCCTGTAATTTATCCTTACAGCATCTCATTGTTGTGTGTATGTTAAACACTGAGGGTAGGTAGCAGTATCCATTGTATAAAATGAATGCTTTTTGTTGAAACTGCCAACATCTGACGAAGGGCTCTGTGTAAACCTGAAAGTCTGTGTACTGAAAATTTCTGGCAGGTCCAGTAAAAGGTATCATATCACCTACATTGTTTATCTGTTTGTACAACAACCAGTGTGGCTATGAACAGTTCTCTAATGTTTAGAATAGCAGGGGACCTAAGAGTCTTTACTCTGTATTCAGTTTCCTGTGGCCTGCATTTCCTCTCCCCTTTACACTTCTATTTCTCACCTCTCTTGGTTCTTCTCTTTAGTCTCCCTTCCACTGCCTATATATTTATGTCTGTGTAAGTATCGCAGTACCAGATGAAAAACTGTTTATCAGTTCAAATGTTGTACCTAGGAAGAAATATTTTTATTTGTATTTCTTTACTATCTGTGTACTGCTTCAACACCATACAAAACACCTCGGCTAAAATCTGTGATTTTTGAAGTCATTGCATCCCTCTGGGATCCAGTAGTTTCATGGATATGTGGGTTGGAGTTGGATAGGTACACAAATAAAAAGCAAATTAAGTTAGCCTGGCACAATCTGGCAGCCATAGATCTATGCTGCCTCATGTCCTGTAGTCTGTTAAGCTGCAGAGATCCCAACAGGTACTACTTATTAGATGGTTTCCAGCTGTTTCCCTACTGCTGAGGTGTACATTTCTGGCCTGTAGCTGTCTAGGACATCACAGTGTTCCATCTTGTGGAGTGGCACTACATTAGCTACTCTAATCCACTGGCTCCTCTAATTCTACATTATCCTCTAATCCACTGACATAAGCCCTTTTTCTTAAGGAGCAATTAAATAAATCAGTAAGAGGTGCTACCAGTGCCTGACCCACCCACTTGAGCAGTGTAGGGTGCAAGTCATCTAGTTCCACTGATTTATGCACATGTAAATCCCTGAGTGCCTTGAGCACTTTGTTATCTGACACCATTCCTACCTCCAATCTGTGTGCCTGCATTGCTGGACCTGTATTCCACATTATGGGAGTGACCAATCTTCCACTCTGCATATTGAATAAAAATATTTGTTCAGGATATGAGTCACGTGATGCAGAGCGACTGGTAGCTGCTTTCTCCTGAGCTCCCACCCTCCACCCTACTAAATCGCTTATTTTTACTGTCCTACAGTACTCCTTTACAAAGATTTTGTTTGTTGGAGTGACGCTGACCGTCTGGGACACTCCTGAGCCAAAACTTTCCAGCGGAATGTCCGTTTTAAAGGCCGTTTGGGGCAATGGACGCGGACATGAAAACAGCTGGGGTTAAGCATACTCCACCAGCGTCTCCGGAGAAAACATCCAAAAAAGCCAGAAACTCTAATTCGGGGCAACTACCAAAGCAATCACCACCTATACCTCACACAGCAATTTGTTAACGGAAGATCGATTCCTACAGGAGCTCCTGCCCTTCAGAGAGACGCTACAGGAAATCTCAAGCAAAATCAAATCAATAAGAAGTGATTTCACTGCCTTATCGAGATGGGTGGGGGATATGGAGGCAAGAGCATCTTCCTTAGAAAATTGGAAAAACAAAACTGACCCAGAAATAGTCAAACTAAGGCAGCAAATCCAGAGATTACAGTCCAAGACTGAAGACTTAGAGGGCAGAAGCAGGAGGAACAATATTTTAATCCTTGGCTTGCCTGAGTCGGAGGAAGGTGGGGACTCCATCAGATTTGTTCAACAGTTTCTGAATAAAATTATTGGCCCTTCGCCTATCAATCAACAATACCACATCAAAAGGGCACACAGATCCTTAAGACCTAAGCCTCCGCCTGGTGCCCCCCCAGACCGATTATCATCAGGTTTCTCAGCTACATAGAGAAGCAACATATTCTGATGAAGGTCAAAGAATTAGAGTCAATCCAGTGGGCCCATAACAAAATCAGAATCACCCAGGACCTGCCATACAAAATCCGGCAAAAGAGAACGGCCTTCCACCTGATTGTGAGAAAACTAATTGCTGCAGGCATGAAATTCAGAGTGAACTATCCGGCAAGGTTACTGGTCTCCCTGGACGGCACCTGGCACGCTTATGACAACTCAGATCAAGCTCTAGCTGACCTCGCCATGAGGCTCCCGAACCTCTTCAAAGGGGACTGATTGATTCATGGAGTCTGCTCTCTACAAGTCTAACTGAGTTTTGCTTAAGTTGTATGCTATACCTTAGTCAGTTTAAAATGAGATATTTTTGAATAGGATACCTCCTTTGGGCAGATACTAATGCCGGCTTACCTGGTTTTGGGGGCGTAGAGTCAGGATGGCAGTGCGTGGTGAGTTGGTAGGCCGGAGGCCTATTCGCCTAGTAGATCCAAGGTGCCACGAGCGCTGCCTCCACTGGGGGTTGAGGTACTAGTTAGGGGTAGCGGTTTCGGAGGTCCATTATGCGGTCGGACTGTTTTGGTCCCGTCATGGCGTCTTCCTACTGGAACTTCCCTTCATGATGTTTTTCCAGTGTAAGGACGCCTGGGTCTTTCCCATTTATTTTCAAGCAATCTCTGGGCTATATTTTGGGACTCGGGACTGGAGTATTCCAGGTATTTAGCCTCTCCACAGTGTACCAGGACCATGAGGGTTTGGAGAAATACTGAGGTAGGTCATTACAGGAGGTTAATCCTCCGGTTTATTTCCTTGTTGGTTCAGAGTTTAGATACCTCAGAATTGCTAGATGCGATGACAGCTCAAGTTTACTGTGGGGCTGGGGCTCGGGAGGCGTAGCTCGGAGGTCTGTCTCATGCCGTGATTGGGCAATGGGGTACTTGTTGCATTCTGGTAGGAATGCTACTTTTTTTGCTGGAGGTCCAGCACTATCTCAGGCGGGGTTCCATGGCTCGGCCAAGGTTCTATCTTTAAGGAGCTTTGCGGTAGACCAAGGTATCCTGGGGGGGAGTCCCACTTGTATGTCTTAATTGGGTGATTTTCTGCCTCTGGATATTTTTGGGACCACTTGTAAATAGTTTTGGGGGTAGTTGGGAGGGTAGGGTTCACAAAGTATCGGGGAGGGATGGGGGGATTATATTTCTCAAGGCTCTTAATAGTTTTCTGGGATTAACCCCTTTGCTGTCTCCAGTTTTTCTTATGGATCACGTAGTCTCAACTATGTGGCTGTTATTTACTTCTGATTATGTTTGGAGTGTTCAGGGGGGAGGGCATGGGGGGGGAGGGCGGAAGGTGCCACTCTGCAGGGTTTCGATATGCAAGTCCATGGATGATAGCTATATGTACCGTTTCCTATTAAGATTGTTAAATGGCTTTAGGTCACATTAAATTTGCTACATGGAATGTCAGGGGTATTAGGGAAGTAACCAAGAAAAGGCAAATCCTACTGAATTGTTCGCTTACTGGTGTTGACATTCTATTTTTACAGGAAACTCATATTCTAGCCTCTGAAACTAATCTGCTAAGGTGTCAAGGTTTTTCCCAGGTCTTTGTCTCAGAGGGGTCTACAAGCAGCAGGTGAGTGGCTATATTGTTGAAACGTAATATACCTTTTGTTCTAGAGAGTTGTACCAAAGACTCAGATGGCAGATTTGTATTAGTCAAAGGCACGCTCAACAACTTGGGAGTGGTTCTGGGGTCCATATACTGTCCAGTTGGGGGGGACTCCAATTTTCTTATGCAGCTAACAACTAGTTTATGTGAGCTTCTACCATTGGTTCTCATTTTGGGGGGAGATTGGAATATTGCCCCTTTGCAGGCTCTTGACAGAACTTATAGGCCCATAAGATCCTCCACACCCGGCCAACTGGCCCTTCAGGACTTTTGTAACTTGCTGGGCTTGAGCGATCCTTGGAGAATCTTGAATCCTTCCAGCCATAGCTACACGTATTTCTCCTCAATACACAGATCCTGGTCCAGACTAGATTACCTTTTGGTGAACACTGGGCTCTTGGCTAATATATCCCTTACTGGTATAGAGCCGATTGTTATTTCGGATCATGCCATGGCATGGATAAAGCTCTTCCCCTGTCCCTTGGGCCAGAGAGACACCTCTTGGAAACTCAACACACAACTCCTTAAGGATGAACAGATCACTGCTCATCTCAAATCTTTGATCTTGTCCTTTCTCGAAATCAATCAGGGCTCAATTTCTAGAGACGACTTAGTCTGGTGTGCGTTAAAGTGTTTTCTCAGAGGTGAGTTTATTAAAATTGCCACTAAAAGGAAAAGGTTGAGGGAAGAGAGAATTATCCTTCTGGCTAACCGAATTAAGTCGGCTGAAAGTGTCCTCTCTTCCTCAAACTCTCAATCTGACTTAGAAAACCTGCTCAGGATCAGGAATGAGTATGAGGATTTGATTAAAGAAAAAACCGAATATGCCATCTTAAAATCTAAAACTCGATATCTTGACCAGGGTGAGAAACCCGGGAGGTTATTAGCTCTCAGGTTAAGGGAGGTAGAAAGCTCAAGATTAATTCCTGCTTTAAAAGGGCTGATGGTTCAATAAAAACAGCACCAAGGATATAGCAAGAATTTTGAGGATTACTATAAAGACTTATATAGTAACAACTTCTCCTCAACCCCAGTGTTGAACCCGGATTCTTTCCTGGCAGGGATATCTCTCACTAAGTTGCACCCCGGTCACTGCGAAGTACTCTCCTTGCCTATCACGCTGGCAGAGGTTGAGGAAGTCATCCAAGGCCTACCCACCGATAAGTCCCCAGGACCACGATGGACTTCCCTCCAACTTCTACAAAGCGTTTTGTAAGGAAGTTGCTCCTGCTCTCCTTAAGCTATTTAATTATATTCTTTCTTCAGCTCCACTGGACCCCTGTCTGTTGGAAGCTGCTATTATCCTAATCCCAAAGCCGGATAAACCTAAACTGGACCCAGCCAGCTATAGGCCGATATCACTACTTAATTATGATATTAAAATCCTAACCAAAATTCTTTCCTTAAGAATCAAACAGGTCTGGCAAGTATTGCTGAGTCAAGAGCAGGTAGGTTTCGTCCAAGGTAGATCAGCTGCGGATCATATACGCACACTTACCCACATCTTTCAGGCGGCTCAGGAAACCCAGATCCCCATGGCTTTAGTTGCTTTGGACGCAGATAAGGCCTTTGACCGGGTCAGGTGGGAATTCCTGTGGGCTACCCTTAGTAAAATGGGCTTTCCCGAGAAATTCATCGGCTGGTTACAGGCGATTTACACCTCGCCCTGGGCGAGGGTCTACTGCACCGGGGTGTTCTTGTCTCATTTTATCCTACAATCTGGCACTCGTCAGGGGTGCCCTTTGTCTCCATATCTATTCAATTTATACCTGGAGCCTTTGCTGCTTCATATCAAAAATTCACCCAAAATTTCTGGTTGTGTAATTGCTCATCAGACCTTGACCCTCTCAGTTTTCGCAGACGACATTCTCTTGCATCTCTCAAATCCCGAAATTTCCTTTGGGGAGGTATTGCGACTAGTGAGCCTGTTTGGCAAGGTGGCTAATTATAAGCTTAATCTGTCTAAGTCGGTAATATTCCCACTCAACTCACTTTTACACCATGCTAAAGTTTCCCTACGGTATGAAGTGGGCCTCAAACCATCTCAAATACTTAGGTATCTATTTGGCCCGTGATGAAGAGTCGGTCAAGAAACTTAACCTGGACGACCTGTTAGACACCATCCAAAAAGATCTCAATAGATGGGATAACCTGCCCATTTCATTTGGAGGACGTATCAATATAATTAAAATGAACGTGCTTCCGTGACTTTTCTACCCCTTAAACCTTCTCAATATCTGGCTCCCTAAATCCTACTTCCAGAAGTTGCATTCAATAATATCCCGAATTATCTGGGGCGGAAGAAAACCTAGAAGATCCTTCATCAAGCTTTGTCTACTGAAAGATAAGGGAGGCCTCCGTCTGCCCAACTTTGGATGGTATTATTGGGCCAGCCACTTAGCCAAACTGGCCTGGTGGATTGGACCCCCGAGTGAGCTCTATACACCTGCTTGGTTAGAGTTGGAGCTTAGTCTGTTGAGGGAGCATAATATCCCACCCCGCCACCTTTTTTTCTATAGTTTTTCCGCACTCCCGGAGGCTCTTCGCAACTCAGTGATAGGGGTATCCACTAAAATCTTATCACAAATTTGGAATTTCCTTAAAATCCCATATACTAAAGATCATGCTCAGCCTCTAATTCATAACCCCAATATTAGAGTAGGTGGACACACACTGTCATCGGCCTGGCTCCCTCAAATACAGGACCGTTTGGTAGAAGATCTGTACTTTCAGGGGGCTCTTGGTTCCTCCAAGGATATTCTCACTAAATTGGGTCTACCCTCTCAAAATATATTCAAGATTTATCAACTAAGGCATCTCATAGGTAATAACTTTGGGTTGGTGAGTGTGCCCTCTCAGGTTAGGCCCTTCCTGGAGCAACTTAGGAATCATGCTGCTAAGCCCCACGGTATATCTAAAATCTACATGTACCTGCTAACTGGAAAGTTTCCTGATTCCTTGAGTGGTTCTAGGTCATGGGTCTCTCAATTCTCTGGTCTTTCCCTTTCCTGGGTTCAAGTTTGGCATGATGTATACAGATATCTTACCCTAGATAGAAACAGATTAATCCAGTTTTATATTTTAAATAATATGTACTACACTCCACTGAAGCTCGCCAAATTTGATAGATCTAAATCTGACAGTTGTGTTAGATGCGGCTTAGAAGTGGGGAATTTGTCACATATTTTTTGGTCATGTACCAAGGTTGCCCCATTGTGGCAGGCAATTCGTAGTGGTCTGGATCCGATCCTAGGTCTGGACGATCTATTTACAGCTGAAATATGTGTTTTTAGTGTGTACTCGAATATCAGGTGCACAGAGCGGAAATACCATATAGCCATAATCTCAATGGCAGTTAAAAGGCTAGTGCTTAGACACTGGCTAGACCAAGTAGCTATTCTTTACAAGGATTGGTTAGAGGAAATTTCCTTATGTTTTAAGATGGAAAGATTAATTGCCAACTCTCGACATGCCATGCCTATGTTCCAGAAAAAATGGGGCAAGCTATACGCTTTATATCTTCATTGAATCTACATTCTATACCCTGGCAGCTTCAGTGCGAGTTATCTCAAGGTGACCTTATGATTCTTGAGGGTTCTGTTCCATAGGCGCCGTTAGAGGTTCTCAGGTTTCACTGGGCGGAGAATGGCACCTTCAGGGGGTTAGGGTGGGCTGGGGGTACATTGTCACGGTTCTTTCCATCTCTTGTTTACAAATGGTTGGTCAAGTTGTTACGCTGCAGCTTTTGTATTTTATTCATGTTTTCTTTGTAAACTAATAAAACTTTGAATTTCAAAAAAAAATATTTGTTCAGATATCTGCCATTTTGCTGTTGTCCTCCATCCATCCTTTCCAGTCCTCAGACTAGCCAGTCCCTCTCTTGTTCTTTATTAATGTTATTTATTTTCTTTTTACTTTTATTTTGTTAGTAAGGTGGAGTCTGTCAAATACTTGTTTTAACCATGCATGGGGAAGAAGGGTATTTTTACTTTCCTTAGGATAACTCAATAAAGCTCAATAAAGTGGGAGAAAAGGGTTTACTTAAGAGGAAGAAGTGGGCCAGAACTAGAGGGCACAGGCACAGTCTGCAAAGAAAAAGGTACAGGGGCAATGTGAGAGAGCATTTCTTCATGAAGAGGGTGGTAGAACCCTGGAACAGACTACCAGATGGAGTGGTGGGGGCTAAATCAGTGGAAGAATTCAAGAGAACATGGGACAAGCATATAGGGCTGAGTATTGGGGTAGGATGGAGGCTGGCAGGGAGGGGGATGTGTAAGGGAGGGCAAACTAGATGGGCTGGTATGGTCCTTTTCTGCCATCAAGCTTCTATGATGACATGACATGACATCAGAACAAGGCTTTCTCACTCTTCAGAGGGTGGTAGTTGAAGGAGAGTTGCTGGCACCCAGGGTTGTAACTAGTGGGGTCCTGCAGGGTTCGGTGCTGGGTCTGGTACTATTTAACATCTTCATTGTTGACATATCAAACAGGATAAGGAGCAAGATCAACCTCTTGGCAGACAACACAAAGATCTGTGCAGAGGTGGATATTGAGGAAGGGTTAAAGTACAACAAGAGGATTTGGTGAAACTCAAGAGTTGGTCAGTCACATGGCAGCTGGGGTTTAATGCTAAAAAATGCAAGGTATTGCATTTGGGGCAAAAACCAGAAAACAGCTACTGGTTGGGGGAGTGCAGTTATCCACTTCAACAGAGGAGAAAGACTTGGGGGTGCTGGTGACAGGGGACATGAAACACTTGGTGCACTGCAAGAAGGCAGTGGCAAAGGTGAATAAAATGCTGGGATGCATTGCCAGTGGAATCACCTCTAGGAGGGAGGAAGTCATTCTTCCCCTATACAGGTCCCTAGTGAGATTGCACTTGGAATACTGCATGCAGTTTTGGTGTCCCTATTTGAAAAGAGGCACCAAACTATTGGAGGGGTTCAGCATAGGGTGACAAAGATGAACCTGGGGATGGGGTCAAATCATATGAGGAAAGACTGGTGGCAAGTTGGAATGTGCTCCCGGAGAAAGTGATATCACTGCGGACGATGGGCAGCTTCAAGAGAGGATGGAGTAGAGCCAAAGAGATGGCCAAAACTGTGGAGAAGTGATGGGGTGAGAAGTTGGAGGATGGGACACTAAATCAAAAGGGCTGGCAAGGGGAGGTAGGGCAGCTGCAGTCTAATTAATTGGCATGCTACACTCTCAAGCAGACTAGATAGATCAAAAGGTCTATATCTGCTGGCAAAAGACCACAGCTCATTTTATGTTTCCCAGAGACCTGAAGGCCCATCCCTCCAACTCAGAAGTGAAGACTTTAGAGGGGCTCTTATCAAAAATATATAGCATTTGCATTGATACAGATTAGCAGAGGTTGGGAGGGCAGAAAAGAAATATGCCAAATGGGAACTGATCAAGAGAGGGACAACTGAAGTGACTGATACTTGCAGAATGCAGGTGGGTAAGAATGAGAAATACAAAAACCTGATGTGCTTCTCCAAAGGGGTTGGGAGGTGGTTAGAGCAATGTGGAAAGCATTCAGGAAGTACATGAGAAAGCAGACCATGAGCAAAACAATAGGGTTTAATTTTTTACTATCTTAAGTACATAATGTTGTTAAAGGTACATGTTGATAAATTCTGTTAAAAAGACATAAGGAAAGTGCAATGTACAACTCAATTACAAAATACAGAGTGATCATATAAATACTAAGCACTTTAAACACGTAAATGTAAAAACATATTTTCATCTGGGATGTGATCTGTATGAGCTATATAAATAAGCAATGGATGTCACATGGAGAGAAGTGAAGGGAAGAAATACTAGAAAAAAATGGCCAACACACTTATCATGACATACATGTGATGTGTAAAGCTGTGCAGAGGAAACACTGTAGAGAAAGTAAGAAATCCCATACAGGACTTGCCATAATCTCACTAAAATGCCAAAAGCACTGACACTGCACTAGCCACACATCAAACATTACATTGCAAAATCTAATAAGACACAGATGGTGGTGGTGGGGGGAGGGAGGTGTTCAGATATATGTCTGCTATAAAAAGACATTGTACCTTGTGGCAGTGGTTGTACAACGGGCTCTAGTTTACTCAGAGAACATATTAAAAATACATATTATCCATTTTAAAAAAGCCTAGCACAAAGAAGTACCATGAAAGAATTTGCAAACCTAAACCACAAAAAAACCTGTGAGGGGCGTGGACAAAGAAACAGGACTCACTCTCTCATGTCATAAAACCAGGGTGAATAAGTCATGTGAAATATTTACAGTTATAGTCAGAAAACTAATTTAAAAAATTCATATGTAGTATACATGGTCATTACAAATCCTTCAGAAAAATGGAGGTGACATGGAATGTTGTAATTATATCACAGACTATAGCTAGATTGAATGTCACAGCATAAATGCTGATTATTTGCTTAAATGGGTCACCCAGGATTTGGACCTTGGAAATCTTGCACCCAAAGAGAGAATCATACCCCTAGACCAACAAGCAATACACCAAAGTAATATTAATATCTGATAAAAAACACAATATCTCACTTTTGAGACACCACATACGAATTTAGGATTATATCAAATAGACAGCAGCATTATTTCCTGTAGATGACATATGTAGAACATAGCAAATCTCTTCTGTTACTTTTTAAAAGCTTGAAGTTCAATGCTATTGTTGAGTCCAGGGTGTACTAATGCCTCCAACTCATAAAACCCCAAAGATTTTCTTTTGTATAGCAAAAGTCCCAAGTCTCCACCCCTTTCTACCTTTTCTATCCCACAAAAAAGTGAAGGAGTGCTCAGTTCCATCTCATACTTTCTGTGCATGATTATAAAGAGCACTACATCCATCTTTATTCTGATGGAAGCAAGATATTCCATCAACCTGACCGCAAAGGCACGCTTGATCCTCCCTACATAAGAATAATTACATGAGCATGTGGAAATGTAAATCAACCCAGGATACTGTAATGGATGAACTTCAAAATCTTATATTATTCCCTACTGTTAACCGTGCAGAACAGTTTACATTTACTGATGTCAAAACAAAAATGACAGTGGCCATATTTATGACAGCTAGTCGGTGCATCGGTAACTAGTTGCTGTGTTGTTTACTGTTATACGGCTGCTAATCATAGACCAATATGTAGCACAAATGTTATGCCCCTTCTGCTTACAATTCTTGGTAGCCTCTCCACTATGTCCTTCAAAACTGATTCTATGGCAAGAATGTGCCAGTTTTTATGGCTGTGGGCAGAGCCTACAGCTATCCCACTTTCACTTGAAAAAAGGTGTTTCCATGGAACACATCTTTTAGAAGATTTCAGTGTATTCTTCCATCAACTGCAAAATAGTGTGCTCTCCCTCTGATTTTTGCTATTGACTGTTCTGCCTTAAAGGCAGGGGGATGCTACTTTGCCTCCTAACTTCTCAGGATATAAACAAAAAAAAAACCTTTTGAATCTGCTGTCATTTAACCCTTACAGGGCTGCAGAATGAGCATCTGTCCAGCTCAAGTCAAACAAAAGCATTCTAGTTCTTTCAGAAGCCTAGGAGTTAAGCCATTATCTCCTTACTTTGACTGAATATTGATCCATTAGCACATAGCTAATTAGGCACATTTGTAATGTGGGAGACAGAGCAATGCAGGAAGTAGACCCAGATCCCCCTCCCCCAAAATCCCAGACTTGGATTTTGGAGTCATCATGTAGGAATTTCTACTGTCTACTGAGCTCAACACTCCCACATGTCCAAGTTATGTAGTTCAAAAATAAATTAGAACTAAAAAAACAGTCATACATAGGTATGACAAATAGTTTTTTTTGTTTGTTTGTTTTTATTTGTTTTCTATTACTTGTCCAAAATAAGTATCCATTTATAAGTGTTTGAGCCCTATTTGATAAATGAATGCTCTGGTATGCCATGTAGCTCCAAATGTCAGTACTAAAACAATGTTATCAATGTGTGTCCATTTGCCTGTTGCAGCAAGGTTGAACTGATTCCATGCCAAGGTTGCACATTCTATAATTGAACAGTGTCTATTCTGCTTCACACTGGGATCCATTTTAACTGGAATTTCTGGCACAAAATAGGGTTTAAATATCCTTTAAATTCTGTTCTGTTATCCCTTCTGTGTGAATTTACTGTCAATTTGCATAATGTATCTCCTTGGAACCAGTTTAACCTTGCTACAACAGGGAAATGGACATACATACTACAGCAAGATGCATTAAACACAGATTTAAAAACAAATATGTGTGCATAGATTCTATTTTGCAACAGTAGCCATGAACAGGATGAAAGTAGCCCTGATCTAACACAAGTGCTCCTGGGTCATCACTTGTAAGTGGCTCTGGTGGGATTTGAAGCAGGTGATTCATTTATCTTAAGCCAGGTAACAACTTTGTAAATATAAGACTGCAGAATGCTGTTTTATGTTGCTCCATAAATCTGATGTACCACATTTTACTGTCATATGTTCTATGATGCATTTCAGATCATCTTGAGAGGATAGGTTGAGGGACTTCAAAATGTACTCATTGGTGGAGAGAAGTGAGAGTGGTGACATGATCAAAACTTTCAAGTACTTAAAGGACATCAATGGAGTTAGTATAGAGGGCATGTTTTGATTAAAGGGAGAAGGAATTACTAGGGGGCACAGCCTGAAGTTGGTGGGGGGTAGTTTCAGAAGACAGCGGGGAGGAGAAATGACTTTACATAGAGGGGTGGAATGCACTTCCTGAGAAAGTGGTATCTCTTAAAACAGTGTAGCATTTCAAAAGAGGGTGGGACAAGGTCAAGGGCAAGATACTAGTCGGTGGGAAGTTGAGGGGGGAAGAGAAGGAAACAAGGGGTTGGGGCAGCAGCAGGAGTCTAACCTGTGCGCTGCACGACTGAGCAGACATGATAGACTGATTGGCCTGTATCCACTGGCATTTTTATATGTTCATATCACTACATTTTCTTACTTCAGATCAAAGATTTGCACTTGTTACCTCTATTGCTGAAGATGCTATTAGTTAAAACAGTGATTAAATTATTTTTCTATTATGACAGGTTTGTACAAGGGGTAAGTGTGGAAGTGTGGTCATATCAGAAATTAAAACTATAAACTAGATTACATTCTAATATACATCACAGAGAAAGATGAATTATACTAAAATGTTTAGTGACTGTAGTGTACAGTCAGAGGTTATGTCTTCATCTCAGTTAGACTGCTGGAAGCCATGCAAAGATAACAAAAAAACAATCATTTGTCAATGCTGAAGGTTTCCTTGCATGGTGTATGTGGGATGGCATTCAGTGGCACTCATGTTACTAGGTTACTAGGAGCTTCTTCAAGCTAACCACAGCCATATTGGCTCTGGCTAGAGTTTGTTATTCAAGATATCTTATTACTGTGAATGGAGTACTGTGTTATCAAACTAGCATTTCTCTGGGAAGACACATTCTTATGATTGCATACTAATAAGTTTTCCCAAGGAATCCTTCTGTGTCATCTCTCATTCATTTAATCAGTTCCTTCCTGTACTCCCCAGACACAAATCTCTCTTGCATTTGATCTTATCTCAGTTCAAAAGTGCAGTTCTCAGAACAATTTCTCTTGATCCTGAGCAAATGGGATTTAGGAATGTTGTTGATGGTGTGGCAGAGGATTCTGTTCCTATCTGTGATCGTCTGATAGAAGTCAGTGACAATGAAACTTGAATCCATTTTACATATGTCAAAATCCACAAATTTAATATCAAGATGGCAGGCAATGGTACATTTTATGTTTGGATTTGACTGCTCTAAAAAGGTCACAAAGTCCATCAGCTCCTCAAACCCTTACTCAACACCATCAAAACATCATCTATAAACCATCACTATAAATGCATCTTATAAATGTAGGGGTTTTCTATAGAATTGTTCAACACCTCCCTCTCCTAGAGGCCCAGGTAAAGGTTAGAAGGATTTGGGGCCATCATTGTCCCCATTGCTGTTCTCTTTACCTAGAAAAAATATTGCCCCTGAAAGAGGATAATGTTACACTTGAAAATGTACTCAGAGTTTCTACAAGGGAAGTCCTTAAATTGGTCACTGTATCTAGTGGCATTGTCCAATGACATATGTAGTGCCCTAAGTTCCTCATCATGGAGGAATTAATGTACCATGACACCACATCCATTGTAACCAAAAGAACAGAAAGTAATACAGTAGATTCCTTCCTTTCAGGGTGCTCAATATGTGGGTGGCATTTCTGATGTAATAAGGTAAAATAGTGAATATCTGTTTTATGTGATCATCTACAAACCATGACAATGCCTCCATCATGGACTCTATACCCACCACAACTGGACACACTGGAGGACTGTCCAAGCTTTTATGGACCTTTGGTAGGATGCATAGTGTGTCTTTCACCCAATGTTTGACAGTAAGATATTCAAGACAATCTTTAGATATAGTTCCTGACTCATAGGACTCCTATAAATACAAGCCAGGGGAAGGGAGGGACAGCTGCAAAATAAGGGTTGCTAGCTGCACAACCAGTCACGGTATACCGTAAGGCCTTTTTCTGCTGGCGAATTTTGTATGTTTGTATGCCCCTGGAGGTGGTTATAAGTGAAACCAAAGAAACATTCAAAAGGCGAATAGATAAATATTTATTGAGTGGCAACACACTAAAATATTATGCTTATTAAAAACGGAAGCAGTTAAGGGCCTCTGGCCACCTTGGCTTCCAAACCTACCTAATAAAAACCTAGTTACTGTATGTTTGTAAGTCAATTTCTTTTTTGAAGTTGTCAGTCAAATCACTTTTGAGTCCCACATTAAAGTCATTGTTGGTTAGCTGTTTCCAAATCTCCTGGTTATATTCTGTTGTGTCCATTAGGACAATGGAAAGACTCTTGTCCACTGGTTTTATTGTCATCAATTAGTTTACCTGATGTTCCTTTATTGTCTTTCTCGCTGCAGATTAAATGGTGCACTTAATTCACCGCATAACATGTCCTCAATGTTCATGTGAAAGGACCTCTCAAAAACCATGACTGCATCTGAGTAAGGAGGCACAGTAAATATGTAGAAGTAGGTTTTAATGAGGTACAATAAGTTTCAAATGGAGTGTGTTCACTAAGATTCAAGCCAAAATTTAGTGAGGAATTTCCTGTAGACTGAGAGGCTAATTCATTCATTTTCTTTTTGTCAAACAGGACCCTTAACTTTAACTTTTTAGATATTTGTTTTTAAATCCACAAATAAATCAAAATTCCATGCCTCACAAGTCAAAACAAAACTCAATCCCTTACTCAGGATGTTTAACTGGAGAGTGGTAAGTTGAAAGGAAGATTAATTATATTTCTTTGTCCCATTGTATGTTTTCTTCCTACAGGCAGGACTTCACTTTATAACTGCTCTTATAACCCACCTCCTTAATCTGTTAGAAGCAGTTGGGGTCTGGTAGAGGTTGTCTGAACCTTCTTTTGCAGTTGGGGAAATGATTTAGTTACTGGATAAGTTTTAAATTCTGTTTCAGTCTGTGGACTTTAGGGCAGTAGTGATGACATGCGTAATAGTGTTGTGTGGCATGGGGGATTCATAGTGGAAGCTGGATATTCATATATCTTTTCTACAGGCATTGTGTGCAGCTTTCTGGAAGTTTCTGTTCTTCTCAGCCAGGATCAATTTGCAGCTCACTGGGGCTTAAATTCCAGAGCTTCTCACATAGCAGGACTGCAGAAGCAGTTGGGGGTCTGGCAGAAGTTGTCTGAACCTTCCTTTGCAGTTGGGGAAAGGATTTAGTTGCTGGATAAGCTTTAAATTCTGTTTCAGGCTATGGACTTTAGGGCTGTACTGTTGATTTGTTTAATACAGTGTTTGTGTGTGTGTGTGCTACCTTCTTCTGGAAGAGGTTGCAGTGTTTGGCGGTGCAGAGAGGGGCAGACTCAGGGCTGATACACTCTTGTGAGAGTTGGACATGGTCCCTAATCCCACCCTCCCCAGAGCACAGCTCATCTATAGTGGAACACCTACCCTGCAATTGGAGGAAGGGCCTTCAGGTGCAGCTCATGTAGTTCTATCCAATGATGCAGCCATGGGGCAGGGCCAAAAGCATAGGTAGGTCTCAAATAGAAGTACAGCATCCACAATGAATTGCTGATTAGTGTGATAGGTGGATATTGTGGAGGGCCTTCAACTGGAATATATCAGGTAAAATTTCTGTTAGAGGCTGGGCTATGATTAGTTAATTCTACTTGCTGTAGGGATAGTTAGTGTGGAGAGGCTGTATAGGTAGTGTCGACCGTGGGTAGGATTGTTGGGTGCAATGGTTGTGGGGCAGCAATGCAGATGAATATACTGTGGGGGCCAGGTGGGTGCCCAGTATGCCACAGGCTAAGGAGGCTCGAGGAAGAGGTTCAGTGGTTTGGCAGGAAGGTTGGGAGGTTGAGGGATGAGAGGAGGATTGCATCGGAAGGAGAGCTGACATCTGAGAGTATTGTGGTGGGCACCATGGAGAAGGAACAGTGAGACAAAGGAGGGGAGGAGGGGGCAAACTAGGCAGGAAGCCCGCTAATGAAGGGTGGACTCTAGTAGGACCTAGAAAAAGAGGAGCAGTAGTAGGCAGGAGGGAGGAGAAAGCACATAGTAAGGCAAAGGGGATAGGGAACATATTTACTTTACTAGCAACATATGGGGAAGAAGATGCAGGAGGTGATTGTACAAGGGATAGCACTCACAAAGAAGAGGGAGTGAGGGGCATTACTAGTGGAGAGATTGAGCATGGTGTGGCAGGGAGGGATTATACTCAGAGAGATGAGGGAGAGGAAGTTGACAGTCAAACAGGAGGAGGGGGTCTTAATTGGGAGGGATGGGGGAGGACGCTGGGGCACATGGTAAAACATAGTCTTGAGTGGCTCCATAAATGAGAACCTGGGTGGGGGGGGTGGCAACACGCACAAGGAAAGGGGGGGTGTACTAGTGTTGGGGGACTTCATACTCAAGGGGATCAGAAGGGGCAGCAAGGGGGATAGGCACAGTCAGTTATGGGTGGAGTCCATACCAAGATTAAAGGCAGACATGACAGGACACACACAATCCTATGGTGCATAAAGAGGGGTAGGAAGAAACCAGACATTGTGGTACATGTGGGGGACAAATGACCTAGCAGTGGAAATGGTGGAGGTAACAAGGGAGAGGACTGAGGAAGTGGGAAGTTTGTGCAAGGAGATTGGGGAGTCTGTGGCCTTCTCCAGAAGTGCTCCCAGTACTCTGTGCAAGCACAGTGAGAAAGGAGAGTATTAGAGAGTTGAACACATAGTTGGTAGAATGGTGTCAAACTAAGGGCTTTGGGGTTGTGGGTAGCTGGGGCAGTACCTGGGACAGTAGCAATCTTCTTTGCAAGGGATAGGCTGCACCTGAGTGGGCAGGGGAAGGAAGTATTAAAGCAAAGACTAGGGAGGTATATTGTGACAAGGGTGGATTTAAATTGGATGGGGGGTGGCAAGTGGACAGCAGTTAGACAGGGATCCGATAGAGTGGAGTCACAGCCTACTCCCCCAGTCTAGCAGGGAAGGACTCGGGGCGGCCAAAAAAGGAGGGAGTAAAAGGGAGTAGATAAAGACTAGTGACGGGAAGGGGGCATTATCTGGAAAGATGGTCTAGAAAGTGGAAGCTGAGGTTCAATGCAGGGAAATGCAAGGTACTGCACCTGGGGGCCAGAAACCCGGGCCTAGTGTACACCGGGGGTATGCTACAAGTCTCAATGGCTGAAAGGGACCTGGGGGTGGTGGTGGATGTCAAGATGAACAACTCAGAGACTTGTAGGAGGGCAGCAGCCAAGGCCAACAGGATGCTGGGATGCATCGCTGGGGGATCACCTCCAGAAGGAGAGAAGTGATACTTCCTCTGTATTACTGCTTGGTGAGGCCGCACCTCGAGTACTGCATGCAGTTTTGGAGGCCACACTTAAAGAGGGACATTATGTCTTCCTGAATGTTACTAAATCACTAATAAGTAGCTCCCTCAAGGAGGACTGCGGATGCCTCCCTAGTTAGTATGGCCATCAGGTTTTGTTCTATCGCCCCTTCTAAGTGATCTAAGTTACCAGCACTTGTCTATTTTTTCCCTAGAATACCCTACCCATTTGCTTAATATCTCTGTGCTCTTAATGTTTTCTTTCTCCATGCTATGTAGATGCAAATGATTATTATATACCATATATGTGTAATGCCATGTGAAGTTTATTGTACCTCCTTTTCACAGTTTTGTACTAACAATGTCTAATATCTGAAATATTGTTTTGTATTATGTATTCAATGCATTTGATGTGTTGATGTACTGTTCTTGTCTATGGCAGGACCTCCTTGCAAATGAGCTTGCTCTATGAAGCTTTCCTGATTAAATAAACTTGAAACTTAAACTTGAATGTTTTGTTGGTCTTTTTCTTGGCTTTCCTCATGTGAGCAAACTTGTGGGGTGGTAGCCTTTACACCTCTTGTGCCCCTCTCTGGGTTCTTTTGTGCCTGGTGTAAATTGCACTATTCTCTGACTGTGTCATGGTGTTGATGTTTGTTACTGTATAATTCCAGTTGTTGGTTCTTCTAAAAAAATTATCCGGTGAATCAGTACCTGACTCACTGGTGGATGAAAAGTGGTCCTATGTGTTTTTTTTAATGGACTTAATTGGGGTATGATCCTTGTTACCTCTTGATCTAGATTTATTTTTTCCCCTTTTCCTTGTACAAACACAGTCCAGGAGGTAGTCCCGTCTGTCCCTCTCGCATCTTATCAACTTCTGATCCTTCAGTTTGTTGTTCTGAGTGTCTATGTTTTTTTTTTGTTTTTTTTTTAAATTTAAGTTTATTAGTTTCAACATACCAACAAGAAAAACAGAAAAGGAACAAACCAAACAAACCCCACCCTTCCCCAGAAAACCCAACACAAGTAGACAGATATATATATCATACAACAAAACCATTCCCCTCCTCCTCCAAATCCCTCCCCCAAAAGAAACTCCCGATACCCTCCCTAAAAGAGACACCCTCCGGTTACTCACAAGACCAACAAGACATGTAAATCTCGACCTATAAATCCCCATAAAGAAACCCCACCCTCCCCAAACCCAAATGGGTGCACCAGCATAGGACCTAAAAAGAAAAACCATCTTAAATCTGGACATCGCTATATACCTGGAACAAAATATCATGGCTTTAAATCACATAGATCATATAGAGCAGAAAGGAGAAATCTGGAATCAGCAACGATACAGAAATAGATACTGTATGAGGGCAAAAGGATCGGGTCGTCAGGCCTTAATATTAATGCAAACATAAAGTCTGGAGTTTACCCCATCTTTTATAGAACAAATCCCTCCTTTCTTTAAAACTGGCAATCAAATTCTCAGATTGGAGAAACGACATCAACTCCTTCAGCCAATCTGCGTATGATAAGACCAACTGGTCCTTCCAGTGTCTTAGAACCAGTTTCTTAACCGCCATGGACACTAAAGCCATATGATATCGGCGCTCCACACTATTTATATTAGAAAAATCACCCAAATCACAGATTTCAGGATGAAAAAAACTACTCAGACCCAGAAGGGGATCCAGATTCTCCTGGATCAGGGACCATAATGGGGCCACTTTGGAACATTCCCAGAAAATATGAATTAAATTGCCCTCCGCTTGCGAGCACCTAAAACAGTCCGAACCAGAAACCATTTTGCGCTGAAAGAGTTTAACGGGGTTATAGTAAAGGTTATTCACAATATAATACTGTATTAATCGCAATCTATCCTGAGTGTGATATCTGTGCAAGCTGCGCCAAATATTAGTCCAGACCGGGACAACATCAGGAAGAAGGTTTGTCCAGACCGAAGAGCCCTCAACACCCTCACACAGATCAAAATTTAAGAGATATGAGTAAATTAACGAGATAGAGTGGGGCTGGGAAGCGAGACTCGTAATGTTAGATAGGAAAGGTTGCACTACTGATTGCCTAAAGGTGATACCGAATTTACTGCTCACTAAGTGCCGAAGTTGGAAGACCTTAAAGATTCCTTTGCTTGGTATATCAAATTTCTTTAGAATCTCATCTGATGTCAGAAGCAAGTCTTGATTAAACAGCTGCTCCACTCTAGCCTCTTTAAGTTGGGGAGCCAATTTGGGACTATCCAAGAGTTTCCGATTTTAAAGTTAGGATTTAAGGCCACTGGCTGTCCCAGGTCCAATTCACTGGAAATCCAAAAGGATTTAAGGCATTGTACCCATGCCTTAAGAGTGCTGGCCACCACATTATCCGGAATCAACTGTGAAAGAGCCTTCAGGGGCAAATAAAACAAGGTGGAGATATCCAGTCCAAGTTCGGAGAGAAGAACCCGCTCCAGCTGAAGCCAAGTTGGACCGGAGTTCTCTGTACTTGTGGAGAACCACCTTCCCAACTTAGAAAAGTGGCGCCCAATAGTACAGCAGAAGATTGGGCAATCGTGAAACCACCCCTGTCCTTAGGGAGCGACAGATTAGTATAGAGCGCCGAGCCCCTTCCCCGCCAAATAAAGTTGGAGAACAGCCGATGAAGCTGCTGGAAAAAGAAAGGGGATCCGGAGATTGGTCAGGTTCATTGGATAAAGATCCAAGAAAGTATATTCATTTTAATAATATTGACTCGCCCCCAGAGCGAGATAGGGAGAGCTGACCAGCGCTGCAGATCCTGACTAATCAAGTCTCTAACTCTATCCAAATTTAAATTTTTCAGCAGGGAAAGGTCAGTGTAAAAATGGATACCCAGATACTTAATAGATCTGGGGGTTCATCTCATTCCGAAAGAAAGAAAATCTTGCTTGTTTACATAGTGATTTAAAGGGTAAACCTCACACTTAGAGATATTCAACTTATAACGAGAGAAGGAGCCAAACTGTCTGATAATATCAAGAGCAGCCTCTAAGGATGTTACCGGGTCCGTTAAATGTAGCAAGACATCATCTGCGTACGCAGAGCAAGCCAACTCACACTGCTGAAGCACGATACCTCTCACCTGAGGAGACGACTTGAGCTTGATCAACAGGGGTTCCAAAAATAAATTAAATAGTAAAGGAGAAAGAGGGCAACCTTGCCTGGTACCAGCGAAAAGACGGAAAGAAGGCGATAAAACCCCATTACAATAGATCTTAGCAGAGGGGCAATTGTAAAATGTCTGAATCATAGTCAAAAAGGAAGCTGGAAAGCCCATCTCTTCCATTACTGCCCACAAAAAGGACCAGTCAACCCGATCGAACGCTTTCTCAGCGTCAAGAGAGATCAGGGCAACCGGGTATGCTGCAGTTTGGGCGTACTGGGAGATATGTGACAGGGTTCTCAAGTGATCTGCCACCGATCTCCCCAGGACAAAACCAGCCTGCTCGGGGCTCAGCAGCCCCAGCCATACTTTTTTGATCCTTTCAGCCAGTATTTTGGTTAAGATTTTAATATCATAATTTTGAAGAGAAATGGGACTGTAATTAGCCGGATCAGTAAGGGTTTTGTCCGCTTTAGGGATTAGAACTATTGTAGCCTTAAACAGGGCAGGATCAAGCTCAGAAGAGATCGGTAGATAATTATATAGTTTAAGAAGGATAGGTATCAGATCTTTAGCAAATACTTTATAAAAGTTTGCCGGGAAGCCATCCGGCCCCAGTGCCTTATCTGGAACCAAGGAAGCAATGGTACTGTTTATTTCTTCAGCCGAGATAGGAACTAGTAGGCTCATCTGTTGGGTCTCCGATATACAAGGGATATCTATTGCTCTATTATACTCCTTAGCAGCCGAAATAGGAAGAGGTGAAGAGGAGCAGCTATAGAGGTCCGAGTAGTAATCTTTGAAGATACACGCAATATCTTTAGGTGAAGAAACTATGCTACCAGATGGAGAAGACAGGGAAGGGATGATCCTTGAACTCTCTAGTGTGCGCAAACGTAAAGCCAGCAGTTTACCGGCTTTTTCACCAAAATCAAAATACTTGGCCTGGGTTTTCATCAAGCAATACTCGTTTTTTTCTTTCAGGAGGTCCGAGTATTCATTCCTAATTAGGAAAAGCTCCTTAAGATCCGATACAGAAGAAGTTGCAGAATAATTAGCTTCTAACTCCCTTAATTTATTCATCAGAGCCAAGGACCTCGCCATCCATGTCCTCTTCCTAAAGGAGGCCATCTTAATGAGTTCACCCCTGAGATAGCACTTCAGAGTGCCCCAGACCATGTCAACCCTGGGGGTGGAATTCAGATTATCAGCCAGAAAAAGAGAAATCCGGGAACTAATTTCGGAAACAAGTTGGTGATCTTTTAACAACTGCGTGTTTAATCGCCATATAGAATCTCGAGAATAATCAGGGTCTAAAGACAGTCGTATCCGAACTATAGCATGATCCGACACAATTATCGGCTCAATACCAGACAAAGAGATATTCGGGAGAAAAGGAGGGCTGACTAAAATCATATCTAACCTTGACTTAGTGCCGTGTGATTGAGAGTAAAAGGAGAAGGCACGACACGAAGGATTAGCGAGCCGCCAGGGGTCACATAGTCCAAACATCGAGGTCAGGTTCCAGAAAGCCCGCTGAGCTGGGGAAGTTGGGCGTTTATCTTGCGGTTCCCTGTCTAAGGTAGAAGAAAAGGGCACGTTCCAACCCCCCCCAATATAAATTGAGCAGGAAGAAAGCCAGCCAACTTATCAGCCAAAGCCATGAAAAAAACGGGGTTCCCCCCAACTGGGCCATAAACAGAACCAAGTACAACCCTGTCACCATTCAAAATATCCTTCACCAGGACAAACCTCCCCTCTGGGTCTGAGACAGTCAGTTCCTTTGTAAACAGTACATGTTTTTTGATAAGAACTGCAACTCCTTTACTGAAACATGAATTTCCAGCAAGATAAGATTGGGAAAAACCAGATCGGGAGAGCAGTCTGGCTTCATCCTGGCATAAATGTGTCTCTTGTAAAAACAGGATATCGATGTGAAGGAGTGAACAATGATTAAAGGCCTGTACCCGTTTGACCCGATCCCTAAGCCCCCTAATGTTCCAAGACGCTATTTTGACAATATTCATAGCCATTTTAAAAAAATAACGACATTAATAAACATCCAGGCAAAGTCATCATAGTATATAAATGCAAGGTGCACCCCAGTAGACAAACCCTCCCAGAAATGAACTAACACAGCAAACCAGCAATCTTGTAAAACGTCTGGGACATCTACTACTAGTCCCCGATCCCCCACCCCCCTCCCAAGACCCAGAAACCAGAAAATTAACAAATAACCAATCCCAAAAAGTGAATATTCCCCCCATCCCAGCCACCAAAGATTCCAATAATGCCACGTAATTTAAGCTAGAACCCTCCCCAACAACATCCCGACCCCCCACAACCCATATCCCAAACAAATCAGAAAATAGGTATTTACATCGGGTAAGCCGAGCCAGGGTATCCCAAAAATAGCCAAACATCCAAAGGCTCAGGCCCCAGACCCCAGTCGCGAACCTCCAAACCCCAGAGCCAGGCACCAGTACCAACAGAGAAGTGAGATCTGTGACCTCCCAAGAGAGTGCCGACCCATGATACCAGGATCACACTCCCGGAAGCCCCAGCACCGGGGAGGTTACTGACCCCCATGTATGGCTCCGTGATTCCACATCCAGCGAGCAAGCCCACCAAGCCCGACCCCCCCCACCGGCCACCCCCACCCCAATAATCCATAACAAATATGAAAATGGAAAGGATACAAGAGAATAGAGGAGGGGGACAGTCAAATAAAGAGAGTGGGTAGTAACACAACCACCCGGCTACATAGAGCCAATATTCCAAAACGAGTTCAGTAAACGGTCCCCCCAAACAGCCTTGATAGCAGAGCCAGAGCAGAAAGTGAAAGAGAGGATCCTACCCGAGTCGCTGCAGGCCAGAAAAAGATGAGAGTCCAGGGAGCCAGCGAAATAAAAACAGATCCCCATGCAGGCTGTACTGTTGACCAGAGTCCATGTAAAGGCGGTTGTTTCCAGGGGGAACCAAAGGGCCGAGGGACCCGCAAAGGTCTGCCTCCCAGGAAGTCCCCATCCAGAAACAGCTACCGCCGAAACAAAGTTCCGCCAGAAAGGCAAATGGCCGAAATGGGGGGAGCGCAGCCAAACCAGAGCTCGCCACCATGACCCAGTCCCAGGCCAGAGAATCGGAAAAAGAGGGGGGCCAAAATAGAGAGACCAGAGAGACCAGAGAAACGACAGGGACAAGAGAAAGGAGACCAGAGAGAGAAAGGAAAAACAAGAAGGCAGCACCCGGCCACCGCTAAGTAAGCATCATTTTAAAATTAATACTGAAGCAAAAACAAGTTTAGTCCAGGCAGAATATAAAATTCAAATCTCCAGGTAGGGGCACGTAGGGATCTCAGCCATGCGATTTGAATAGGTCCGGCAACTTAATTTCCAGGTCCTTGCGAGCAGCCTCAGAGGAGCTGAAGCTAGCAGTAGCACCATTGATGGTAACTTTCAGGGTCGCTGGATAAGTCATTTTAAATGGAATAGAAGCTGCTATCAGTTTCTGTACCACTGGGTGGTAGGCTGCTCTTTTCTCTCGGGTCTCTTTAGGTAGGTCTTGAGTGATCCTGATTTAGTGATCCTGATTTTGGATGGTCCCCAGTATGTCCTTCAGCTCGCGGGATTTCGTATAGACATGATGTCTCTCCACATAACTCAAGAATTTGACAATAATGGGACGTGGAGGGGACCCTGGAGCAGGCCTAGGTCTCAGGGAACGATGCGCTCGCTCTAAATGATAGGAAGAGCTGATAGGAGATGGGCCCACCACTTTGCACAGGAATTTCTGCAGGAAGGCCATGATGTCTGGGCCTTCTTCCAATTCAGGTATGCCCATGATTAGAAGATTGTTTTGGCGGTTCCTTCAAATCTTCGGTCTTTACCAATTTTTAACTGCTGCCTAAGTTCAGTGATCTCCGTTCTGTTCTGGACCGCCACATTTCTGTGAGATTAGCCTGGTTTCCATGTCAGTGACTCTAGTGGAGATGGAGGAAAGGTCGCTACGCAGCGATTTAAGTTCCCCAGCTAATTCCTGAAGGATATCTTTTAAGGGAGTAAGCTCTTGGAGAAATCTGTCTTCCGATAGTGGAATAGCCTGCTGCCCTTTGTCCCCACTTCGATCACCTTTGGTGGGGGCCTGGTTCCGCTGTTTCTTGGAGGCCTTCTCTGGGGATGCAGGGGGTGTATGCCTGACTGAGGCCTGCCTCCCATCCACTTCCATCGCAAGCCTGCAAACGATTTTCTTTGCTGCAGCAATCGCTAGATATTAGTAGGTACCTTCCCCAGACCTTTATTAAGCAAATTTGTCAGGAAAAAAAGCAAGATGCCTAAATAAATGCTCAAAAAAGGTGGCCAGCGGGGGGAGCTCAGTATCCCAGCTGCTATCTAGCCAGATGCCATCACGTGACAGCTGTCTATGTTTTTTTAAACTCAAGTTCAATTGCATCAACGTCAGGGCGATTTTTATATGTAGCCGCAGTTTTTTCTTTGATATTTAGCTCAGCCTGCAACTCATCTTGAAGTGCAGTATAAGCCCTAATTATGTAGTTCTCAAATGTTAGGGATGCTTGTTGATGTGTCTGATTCCAGACTTGCATAAAATGTTCCTTCTTCTGACCATAATCCAGCCACTTGATCACCCTTCTTATCTAGGTGCTCTTCCGACCTTACCTTAGGCTTCTAAGGTTGTCTTGTGCCAGCAATTGCATCTGGCCTTGAGAGTGACTTTTTCCAGTTGTTGAAATGCTAGGGTTATGTCGGGATCTTTTGTTTCTACATTTTTTTTTCCTCTGATGTATCAACTCCAAAGGTAGAATCAGACATCAAATGGACCAACACTACTGAGATAACTGAATACGGCAGCCAACAGTGGTCTACCAGCACACCCCAGATTAATATCTCCAATCTCTTGGGACAAAATAGTTCTTTCCCAGTGGCTGCTATAGGAAGACGTCGGGCTCAATGTCATAAAAAATGGTTAAATTAGTTTAGGCAGTTGTAGCAGGCAGAATGCTCCCCATCTTTTTTTGTGGTTCAGGTTTGCAAATCCTTTCATGGTATTGCCTTGTGCTGACCTGTTATTGCTACAGAGAAGAGAGAATACATATTTTTAATATTTTCTCTAACTAAACTAGAACCCATTGTACAGCCACTGCCTTAAGGTACAATGTATTTTTATAGCAGACTTACTGTACAGTACATTCTGACCTCCTTATTCCGTGTGTCTTACTAGATTTTATAATAATCCATCCAGTTTCACAATGGTAGTTTCCTCTACAAACTCACAACTCAAATGTGAATACACATGCACAGCTCCACACTCCAGATTATGGATAAGCAGAGGGACCGTTCATGAAATTGGGCTTCTTTCATTGATAGCTACACTATTTCTCGCATGTCATTCGCAAAATTTTATAGTATGTGTAATGTGGACTGTGTGTGAAAATATGTGTTTATTGGGGTCTACACACATAGGTTCAGACTGCCTACATGCCAAGGATCCATGGCGTGTAGACAACCGTAAGACAGAAAGCCGTGCACTGGGGTAATGCAGATGGGGGTCATGTGGATCCCCGGCAGCAGTAATGCAAGGGATGTGCATACATTCTGTCCTGGATCCCCAGGCTGTTTGTGCAGCTACACAAGCAGAAGGTCCAGAGGTGTGTGTCTGGGGAACTGCCTGCATTCCATGCCATTTATGACGGTGCACAGTGCCATATGAGGAGAGTGCAGGATATTGCAGCAGGGATCCTGCCATATCCATTGTGCACCCCCATGATTACACCTGCAGTCTGTTATGTTATGTCTGATGTGTGGCTGGTTTAGGGTCAATGGTTTTGGCATTTTGGTGAAATTATGACAAGTCTTGTATAGCATTTCTTTCTTTCTCTACAGTGTTTCCTCTGCAGAACTCTGCACAGTATATATCTGCCACTTTCTCTTTGTAATTCTTCTCCCAACTTCTCTCCCTATGACATGCATGGCTTATTTACATGGCTCATATAAATCACCTTCAGGGCTTGTATATATAAATGTGTATATGTTTTTATATTTAGATGTTGTAAGTCCTTAGTATTCCTTGCAACATAGCATAGAGGTTAGAGTGATGAGCTGTGAATGAGCTTGGAACATTCAGCAGACAAAGGTTTGATTCCCACAACCACCACTTGCATACTGTATGGCTCAGAATAAGTCAGATAGCCTCCGCAGTGCTACCAGGTCACCACCTAAAAACAGGCACTTGTGGCTAGTGAGCCTTACCTGGTTACCAAAAAATATCACAAACAAGCACTGGGTATTTTGTAACTGAGTTATACTGTACATTGCACTTTCCTTACGTCATTTTAATAGTATTTTTTTTTCACTTTATCTTTTTATTGAAATTCTAGTATATAAGAAAGCACGCATCTTCTACAATAGAAGACTATCCTCCATGTAAGGTATAAAATATCAGTTAGCAAAACACAGTATTTAGGGTAAACATATTGGAGAAACCCTATAAACATGTATTGATAATAAAACACAAACCTAGACAGGATGTAAATGCAGAGCAGAAGGGTTACGATCAATAGGGTATAACAGGATCAGAAATAGCAACCATGTACAAAATACATGCTAGGGCAGGCTATGGCAAGGCATTCAGTACATTGCAAAATGTGATAAATGTGGTAATATGAACAATGCTCAGTAATGGAGAGGTGAAGATAAGAGAAAAGTGTTCAAGGCAAGAAAGAAGAGAGAAAAAAGCAAGGAAGAAGGGAAGAAGAAATAGTACTTTTTTTAACATGCACCTTTAACAACATTATGTACTTAACTAAAACATGCCAGCTAACACTCCCTGATGATGAGCTGATACATGAAACTGGTCAGAGTGTTCTTTTGGTTCTCTTTTGGCATTCCCATGGTGTAAGTGCTATCACAAATTTGTGTACCAGGGCACTTACTGTAAGTAAAATATAGCTTCTTTCATGCTTCCTGGTACTGTTTTAAATGTATGTTTGTTTCTGCCATGATAATGCTTAGGTGTCCTGGGACAGCACAATCCCACTCATAATTGTTGGATGATTAAGTTTAGATTATGGCAAATAAGTCTTGTTGGCCTGAAATATCTTGTGATAGCTAGGTCAATATTTTGACAAATATTTGGTTGGTTGCTTGATTGGTCAGTGCCCAGTTGAGTCATTAGCCTTGGGTACATGGATCCCTCCAGGATGTCTGTCCCTCTCCCAGATCAAAATGTGTGGCAAAAGCACTGGCTACACTGCTGATTATATTCAAATGGGACCACTCTACTCAGTGGAGGCAGTGGCTCTGTTCTTCTACTCCATCTTCTCCATTTTTTCTTCTGTATGTTAGATCAATGCCATCCCCGAAATGATAGATTTTAAGGAAAACCTAGACTTTCTCCTTACTCCTCTATTGTTCTTACATGCCTTGCACTCACTGCTGTCCTCTGAAAGGGTGGATTTACTTGAGACTTGGACCTCCAGGCCACCTATAATCAACAGCACCATATGAGCTGATAAATTTGACCAAATGGGATAATTCAAACCAGGATGGGCCAAATATAGTTTGGTCCACCTTATCCCAATGTTAAATTCAAAACTGTATATTGACCACACAAATGCTGCATCACTGTTCTCATGCAACCATTTCTCCTTCTACTGCAATAAATGCTTACAGCTACTGTACTCTCAACCCAAACTAATTTGCCATAACCAGCATGGAGATGGGCTGTTCACAGAGCTATTGCCCTTACAATTGGTCTAAGAACATTTGGATCATTGCTCATGATTTTTTTCAGAAATCTAATTCGACTTGTTTCTCCAAAACTCTGCCAACTGAACTGGCTGAAAGCTGTAGACTAACCTGATTCCTAGCCCTAATAATCTATTCCTTCAGAAAACTCCTTTGTCATTAGGGAGACTGGCCAGCCACCGAGCATTATGATTGCTCCTTAACTGAAGATGAGTTACATGAAACACATTTGGTTTCTATCATACATCATAGATTTACAGAACAAAATCTGTTGCTTTATATTGAAAGCACATTCTGTTGCCCCTCATAAAAAATATTATAATTTGGTAATAGTTTTAAAGTAGTCTCTGTTTTACTGAAAAACAAGCATAGGCCTGAAAAGTGCTGATATTGTCCTTAATGTAAAATTTCAAAGACTTCCCCTCCAGCTAAAGAATTCCACCCATCCTTCACTCTTCATCAGTTCTCATAAGTTGTGCCACCACATGCATCAAAACCTTCTCCCTTCTCTTGTCATGGCTTATTTTCACTCTCAACAAGAATCTCAAAATGAGTCTCTCTCCATGTGTCACAACTGAAACTATTTCCTCATCCATTGCTACCACATATTACCCAGCTCTCTCTCATGAGTATCAACCATCCATCCAGTTTCACAATGGTAGTTTCCTCTACAAAGTCACAACTCAAATGTGAATACACATGCACAGCTCCACACTCCAAATTATGGATAAGCAGAGGGACCGTTCATGAAATCGGGCTTCTTTCATTGATAGCTACACTATTCCTCGCATGTCATTCGCAAAATTTTACAGTATGTGTAATGTGGACTGTGTGTGAAAATATGTGTTTATTGGGATCTACACACATAGGTACAGACTGCCTACATGCCAAGGATCCATGGCGTGTAGACAACCGTAAGACAGAAAGCCATGCACCGGGGTAATGCAGATGGGGGTCATGTGGATCCCTGGCAGCAGTAACTCAAGGGATGTGCATTCATTCTGTACTGGATCCCCAGGCTGTTTGTGCAGCTAAACAAGCAGAAGGTCCAGGGGTGTGTCTGGGGAACTGCCTGCATTCCATGCCATTTATGATGGTGCACAACGCCATATGAGGAGAGTGCAGGATATGGCAGCAGGGATCCTGCCATATCCATTGTGCACCCCCATGATTACACCTGCAGTCTGTGGGGGGGGTGAAGAATCCCCCTTACTCTGATCCCCCTGCCCTCTGTGCAGGCAGTGACATCTAAGGGCAGCCATTTGGGCACTCACCTGTAATTCTGAATTTATCAGTCCTGTACCATCCATCAATTCCCCGCTCCACATGGAACAGGGGATCCACTAGTGAGTCAGGACAGGCATTTGATTGGATGCCCACCCCTGCACAGCAGTGTGCCAGGGCAGTGCCACAGACAGGAGCAGTGCAGTGCCCAGCATTCATGCATTCTAGCCACTGTGCATCTGTCTGAGGGTGCAGAGCTATGTGGGCCAGGTATGTACCAACTGGGCTCTGTGATGCTTGGTTTGACAACCTGCTTTTGTCGACCAGCATCTGATCGAAAAGGATAATAGAGCTGCAGCACGGTGCATAAATCCCGATTGTCTCCCAGTCCATTTTTTTCTTTAGGGGGCTTTGTCCACTGAACCTCTCCCCCCATTTGGGGGGTTCTGCCCCCCCCACACCCCTGAACTATAGATTATCAACTTCAAGTCAGAATTGGTTCAGGAAGGGGGTGCAGGACCGAGAGACAGTGTGACACTGTGCAGGGGTGTGCAAATCAAATTTTCAAACACTTGCCCAAGGGCAAGTCAAGTTGTAAAAATTACTTGCCCATGAAGTCTTGTACTTGCCCTACCGTGAAAGATATTACTGTAAAAAAACAATGTTATAACCACTAATCACCCCCAAAAAATGAATTTTCTTCTTACCTTGTGTATGGAATCTACACAGCACCTTCTCACACAAGTTACAACTTAAATGAAGAGAAGTGCCAGGGGAGGGGAAGGGGAAATTGTTTAACCAGGAAAGGCAAGCCACAACAAGCTGAAGAAGTCTGTTTACAGGGCGCGACCTGGGAGCAGAAGTATTGTAATAAATTAGTCGCTCACTTCACTATCTGATGATGCCACCGGCCCCGGCCCTGGATGGGCAGGGCCAGCCACCTCTGACCAGCACCTCACCCCCCATCAAAAAACACTCAGCATTGAATGAAGAGCAGCAGTTGTAGCACTTTCAAACAGAAACCAGTTAGCAACATTACAACCAATCACCGACCCACCACTACTGGTAGACAACCAGACCCAGCTTCTCACCTTCTCAGACTCCTCCTTCACCTCCACCAAGTCAGAACTAAGCAAGCATTGTGGGGACTGACAGAGTTTTGCATGCCTAATCTATATCAGGTAACCAGTGCAGCTGGCTGCTAGCCACTGCCCAGCAGCAACACATCAAATCATCATTTAATAAAGACTGCCCCCCCCCAAACCCTTAGCCACAAGTGTCCTACCCATCCCAAACAAATTCAAGAACTGAACCAACCAAGCAGCTCATCATCAACAGTTTTTCAATTTCAGACCTTAAAACATGGCAGCAAGCAAGGGACAGGACAAGACAGACAATACAACTCTTCCTATTTTCCATCACATCAACCGTCCAGCTGCCCTCGGACCAACCCCGACATCAAGTGAAGTATCCAGACCTCATTGTGTGTTGCATAAGCACCTGTACACTTAACTTGCCGACCCAGGCACTGTCCTTTCTGCGTCCATCCACTCCAGACCACCATGACCCCTCCCCACCAGTAGCACCACATACACATATCAGCCAGCCTGCTGCTAAGAAAGTGCAAACTCATTTTCAGCGCCTAGACTAGACATATGACAGCTGCTGTCTGAGCAGTTCTGCACTACACACTACACAGTACAGGTAGTCAGGGGTCTCCTCTTAACAAACTCAACACAAGATCCAAACCACCAAACTGAACAACAATCTACCAGCATGGTCATCACCAAGGCCACTGATTTACGGTGATTAAAATAATGAAATTCCATTTTCAAGACTTCATATTCCGGAATTACACCGGTGATTGTTACTCTAATTTTTGGATTTTACCGGGATTCTGCTATCATTCTTTTAGTATGTGCATAAGTAATCAGAATTAAAGAAGGCTTAATATACAGAGCATAAAATAGAGCAAATTGAAAATAGTACAGGAAGAAATTAAAAGAAAAACACAAGTTTTGTAGATCTACTGATCTGATATAAAATGCCAGATTCCACGAAATATTTGTTTTTAACGGTCTTCAGGCAGCCCTAATTCCGGAATTTTACCGGATTTTCCGTTAAAAACCGAAAAACAGTGGCCTTGGTCATCACTAGTCAAACTCTCAAAGAGAGGATCCAGGCCTGAGGAGGAGGGGACAGATAGTGATGGGGATTACCTCCATGAACTACGGCCTGGTCAGACTCTTGGATTACACTAGGGCATGTGTACCATGTCAGGGCCGGATCAACTGCTCAACATATACATACATCATTGAAATGGGTCACGGTGCAACTGATGTAGCAGCAGCAGAATCAGATGAAGGCCTGCAAGTGCCACAAATAAAAACCAACATGATGACATATGCTACTCATTGCAGTGCTGCCTCATGACAATGTGCCATTTTAAATCAATAATGTTGCACTAAAACTCACTGCATATGTGGCAGAACCACCAAGCAGAGATCATGTGATGCTTCTGTGAGACTCGCAGCTCTGAGAGCCGGCTCCTGCTCCAATGCTCAATCTACATCAAAATATAATTATCTAGCAGGTTTTTAGTTACATTTACAACTTGCAGTGGTTCGGGCAGACTTCCAGTGAGTGGACAGCAATTTGCAGGGCATACAATTGTGCATGTATCTCTATAATTCTACCAGTAAATCGGGGCCTAAACACCATCATGGAGGCTGAAATGTGCCAAGCTCTGCCGAAGTATACACCCCACAGATGCTGGAGAAAGGGCCGAAGCGATCCAAAGGCCAACCAAGAGGCCCTCCGAAACCTCTTACATTTACAGCAGCTCAACAAATATCAACTCCATTGATGGAGCAAAAATGTCTGGAGGAATTCCAGCCATTTAAAACAGCCCTACAAGACATTACTACTGAACTGAAATCGCTTTGAGGGGAGCTGTCAGATACCAATAGAGCTAATACAGACATTACTGCCCACTCTGTATCCCTAGAGAAGTGGAAGGACATGGTAGAACCTGAAGTGGTAATTCTAAGGCAACGACTGCACAAAATTGAAATTAAGCTGGAAGATCTGGAAGTCCGGAGTCGGAGGAACAACATCATAATCTTTGGCCTCCCAGAAGAAGCAAAAGGATCCTCACCCATCCTCTTCTGCCAAAAAATGCTCACAAAAATTGCTGGTTCCTCCCCAAATAATTCCACCTATATAATAGAAAGGGCTCATCGATCACTTCACCCTAAACCTGCTGTCGGGAAACCGACGAGACCACTTATTATAAAGATTCTCAATTATCTGGACAAATCTTACATCCTAGAGCAAGACAGACACTTACAGCAAGTTTCATGAGAAGAACAGCAACTGAGACTGGCACAGGATTTACCAGCTTCTGTGAGGCAGTGCAGATCGGAGTATCACCCCCAGTATCAAAATTAATTGCTGCAGGGATCAAATACAAGGTGCAATAACCGTCTAGATTGGCTGTTCTCCATGCCGGCACCTGGCATTCCTACGACACCATGCAACAAGCTGCGCCTGCTTTACACACCCTGTTTCCCAATTTGTTCTCTGCCCGCTGATGATCAGTGAAAAAGAATATCCGGGAGAAGTATATTTTATCTTTTCGGTTCCCTCTTTGCATATTTGAATGAAAAGGGGCTCTGGTTTATATGGGACAGCCCTACATGTTTTGTTGTTAGCTCACTGGAGGGTAACAGAGTCCACAGATCTGAAAAATTGGAACAATTGTGTCCTTCCAATGTTACTGATGAGGCTGGGATGCGGCTTCATGATTGAGTCCTCGCTTTCAGAAAGTTTCCTTACGAATCGGGACTTTTATTCAAACACTGCCGAAAGGTGAATCGGATCGCTGGAGGATTTCCTAGTGGTCTTTGTGGGGTTTTTTTGCCATTGCTTTCACGCAAACCTGCTCTAAGTTTGTAGTTTCTTCTTTTTTATCACTGAAAAGGCCACCAGAGGGCAGTAATCACTTGGAACCCATGGTGTTTCTGAGCACCAGTAGTTCATTTACTTAATAAAATGGGCATTGTCATAATAGATAACTGATTGCTCAAGAGTGGTTGGTTTGATACAATTATTTTTCTCATTTTACCCACCAGTGTTTTCTCTGCTGATTCCTGTTCATAGCATTGTTAGCCTAGCTATTGCTACTGTGAGCCAGTATTTATTTACAATATAGAATTTGTTTGTTGGGTTGGGGGTTGGGGTGGGGGCCTAGGATGCTTGAGTTACTCTGCAGTCCATTCAGTGCACCACATACTGGCATAGGGTGGGAGGGGGACCCACAGCAGGGGTAGGTACATTGTTTGGGAATTTTTGTTTGCATTGCTTATTCTTCAGAGGCTACTAAGGGTAATAGTCTCAGTTTTATCTTTAATTGTTAGGGGTATTGATTGCCCTGCTGTGGACTGGGGATATTGGACAAGATGGGGTAAGTGAGGACGTGGTTGGGCTATTTTAATAACCTGTCCTTTCCCTTCTGAGGGTTGCCTTATACCTTAATTTTTTATAAATGTATACAATTGGGAATTGCACTCGGTGTGGGGGGACAGGTCTATTGGGAGTGGGAATTAGTTGTATGGTGGGGGAGGGAGGTTTTTAAAGAGGTCTCCACTGAATACTTACCAACTACATATCTGGGGGATATGGGGTCTTTTTTGTACTGGGCTGGTCTTATTTATACAGAGCTATTCCTGATTTTTAAATAGCGATGACAGCAATGTTGAAATTTTGCTCTTGGAATATTAAAGGCGCTCGGTCCCCCATCAAAAGAGGTTCTGTTGCATCTTTGTAAGCTTAAAATAGACATGGCCTTTCTACAGGAGACTCATCTACCCATCTCACAAATCCTCAGTCTAAGAAGGTCGTGGGTGGGGACTGTATTAGAAGCTGGCCATGACACCCAAAAATGTGGTGTTGTAGTGTTGGTAGCCCGTTGGGTACCCCTTAGGCTATTTCAGTCAGTTTGCAATCCCCAGGGCAGATACATACTGCTAAGAGTCATTTTGGGTCACACAGAATTGATAATGGGTTCAGTTTATGGCCCAATAGGGGAAGATCCTCAATTCTTTACTAAACTTATGACTTGTCTAGCTTCTAGGTCCACTCTTCCAATATTACTTGGAGGGGATTGGAATCTAGTTCTTTGTAATGCACTAGACAGGTCCTATGCCAGATGTTCCTCCCCTACCCCTACACAAATGGCCATGAAAGAATTTATGGATACTATGGGCCTGGTGGACCCCTGGAGAACCCTCTTTCCTTCCACACAAGACTACTCCTTCCATTTCCTGCCCCATAATACATTTTCAAGGACTGATTACTTTTTGTTGGGGGCTGAGCACCTATCTAGGGTACTAACTTGTGTTTACTTACTTAAAGTGATTTCTGACCATCATCCTACTCTTTTACAGTAGTCCTTACCTGCTTCAGTAGGTCAAGATAAAATTTGGTGGTTTAATCCCCAACTACTGAAATCCCAATACCTGGTAGATCATCTACAATAATTTATAGAGAACTTCTATGAACATAATGCCCCCACCATGCAAAAACTTGATGTATTATGGGGAGCCTTGAAGTGCTCACTGAGAGGAGAGATTATTCACCTGGCCTCCACTAGGAAAAAGAAAATCTTTCTAGAATCCTCACTATTATTACAGCAAATTAGAGCCTTGGAACAAACTATGTCTTCCCTGTCTCCTACAGTGGATTTCAAAAAATTAGAAAGCCTTAATTTCTGTTATAACATGCTTCTCAGTGATAAAGCTGAACAACTCCTTTTTAAATGAAAAGTCAAATATTTTAATCAAGGAGACAAGGCGGGGAAGTTATTAGATCTAAGGCTCAGGGCACAAGTAGCATACAGAATTGTGTCATCCATTCGGGATGCTACTGACAACCTTTACACCTCTCCCAGAGACATTGTCTCTTGCTTTAAATCATACTGTCAATCTCTTTATTCCCATTCTCCTTTGCCTCTCAATAGCACTGCATTAGACCATTTTCTTCAAGATATAGATCTCCCGTATCTGTTCCAACACCAAATGGCTCTCCTTCAGGCCTCTTTGACATTAGTGGAGGTATATGAAGCCATTGATGCTCTTCCAATAGACAAAGCACCAGGGCCGGATGGCTACACATCAAATTTTTAGAAAACCTTTAGATCTCAATTGGGTGTAATTCTACTCAACACCTATAACTGCATCTATCAGCAAGGCCTGTCAGACTTCACATCCACTGCAGCCACTATTGTTGTGCTTCTTTAGCCGGGCAAGGACCCCACTGTGTTGTCAAGTTATCGCCCAATATCACTCATCAATGTGGACTTGAAAATTCTAGCAAAAATTCTTGCTAATAGGATGGCTCAAGTCTGGCAGACTCTACTAAGCTTGGAACAGGTGGGGTTCATAGCAGGACGTTTACCAGCAGATTATCTACATAAACTCTCCCATTTTATTTCTGCATCTGGGGACTCCCTTATCCCATTGGTCATGGTGTCCCTGGATGCAGAAAAAGCCTTTGACCACATGTCCTGGGATTACCTATTTAATTTACTTCCAAAATATTGTATCTCTGTCCAGTTTATGCAGTGGATAAAAATCCTTTATTTACAACCTTCAGCCCATATTCTCTGTAATGGAGTTCTTTCCCCATCCTTTGTATTGCAACAGGGCACATGCCAGGGGTGTCCCTTTTCTCCCCACTTGTTCAATCTTATTTTTAGAACCCCTGATTAGGAAAATTAATACCTCTGCAATGATTTCTGGCATCCCAATTAATAATTTCCAATACAAACTGTCGGTATATGCTGATGATATCATGCTTCATATTACCCACCCATCTAAGTCCATACCTGCTGCTCTAAAAATCATTCCAGAATTTGGAAGATTATCCAGTTATAAACTGAATCTGTCTAAAATACAGGTGATGCCTTTAAATATTCACACTTTAAGATTGGATGTTCAACATCTTGGACACTCTTGGGTGAAAGATAAAATAAGATATTTGGGCATATACCTCTCCCAATCCATTTCTAAAATGAAGCAATATAATGTGGACCAGCTAATCACACAGATTAAAATAGACTTAAATCATTGGGCTTTACTCCCTCTTTCACTTTGGGGTTGTATCAATATAGTTAAAATGAATGTCCTACTCGTTTGTTATACCCCCTTCAGATGCTCAACCAATTTTTCCCCAAATCCTGGTTTAAGCAAATTCCTGGTATTATGTCCAAATTTATTTGGAAGAATAAGCCTCCTCGAAGGGAGCTCTCCAAATCACAAAAGTCTAAACAACAAGGAGGATTACAGGTTCCTAATCTATACCTTTATTATCCTTCGATTACCTGCTCAGTGGTCTCACATTGGCTGAGGCCTGTGCTGGACCCCTGCACTAATCCTTACTCCCCACTGTGGTTACAAATAGAAAAATCACTTTGTACTTCAACAGGGATAAATATAGAGAGCCTACCTTATCTCTCCCTTAACAAAATACCCAATCAGCTTAAATCTTCTCCCATCATGGCATTCCTTCAGTACCAGGTACAACTAAATAAGATTTTAGGTTATTCACTTGAGAAAGATTCTTCCCAACCTATCTTGAACTATCTTTAAAATTGGAGGCAAAGCCATTAAACAATCCTTCTGGCCGGGTGGGGTGGGTAAAAAAGTAATAGATCTAACAGAGAACCATAAGCTGCTTGCCTTCTCTGACATAAGAGTAAAATATAAATTGCCAAATTCCTTTTGTTTTAAGTATCTCCAGATTTCACAGGCTCTAATACAACACTTTGGCAATGGCCCCTGGGATCAATACAGGAGTGGTCCAGTTCTCAGTACAGTTCTAATGAGGCCTACATATCATTATATTTTCTTTTATTACAAGGAGCTTCAAGTGCGCACCAGGGAGTTAGATGGCCCCCCTTGTTATACATGGGATAGAGTCCTTCCTCCAACATCTACGGGCTCTCGTCCATAGACACAAATCTGGAGCAGACTATACAAGGATGTCAGGTGGGATCATTATAGATTACTTCAATTTCATGTACTACATGACTTATACTATACCCCTGTAAAGCTTAAAAGGAAGAGGCACATCCAGTCGGATATATGCACCAGGTGCAAGTCCCAGAAAGGCACCTTATTTCATGTCCTTTGGGAATGTGCCAAGGTGAACCCCTTTTGTGAAAGTATCTGCTCAAGAGTCGATCCCCTTCTGGGACTACAAGATGCCTTTCTGCCAGAAATTTGTATCCTTGGGGACTCAAGAGATGTCCTACTAGGGAACCAAAGAAAACACATGGCTCTGATATCTCTTTGTGCCAAAAAAATTTTTCTGCATCACTGGTTGGATCAGCAAATTCCCACATAGGCAGAATGGCACAAATAAATTATTTTTGCTTTACAAGCAGAATATCTTATAGCAAGCATCTCTAAATGTAGTAATAAATACCAGAAAGTATGGGCCCCCTTACATACCTTACTTTCTATTTAAGGTTATGTTGGTCTTTATTTTGGATAGTAGCATTGTGCTAGATTAAGCTCTGTAAAGGTTGATGATAAATTCTCATCTTTTTGTTCTTGAATTTGTACTAGTCACAGTTTCTTACACAAAACTTGATATGACTTTTTGCGTTACTCACTTTTTTTATTTCTTGTGGCGACTGGGGAAAGAGGGGAAGGGGGTGGGTGTTATATATTTTATATGATTTTTCCATCTTTATTCTTAGATACTATTATTAGCTACTTTCTTACAGACCTCAATATCTACTATAGAGCTGTTAGCTTATGTTATGACAAAATAGGCATATATGAATAGTCTATCTACAGATATCTATATTCCGAAATGAACTGCAACTACAAACTTCACAGCATCGAGGTGTTCAGTCACTTCTGTTCCTTTGTTGCTCTTAAGTGCATGTATGGAGTGCAACACTAATGCTCCTTCCCACGTGCAGTTTTTTTTCTCCTCCTCAAGCATCATTCATTCTGGCCAATTAGCAGACACCACCACTATTGCTAGCCTGCAAAAAAGAATCAGAAGGGCAGAATGGACTGCAGGCTATGGGGATGGGGGGGCTATCTTGGAAGTTTCAGAGCAGCAGGACAAGCACCTATGGAAGCAAAAATAAATAAATCAACACATGCACAGTTCAGAGCAGTGAGTGAAAACAATGTATGCACAGAATGGAAAAAAAGACCCGAAGCAAAATACACTTGACCAAGGGCTGAAGCAGGGAGATGAATGGGTCTACCTGACAGTCTAATTAGGTCAGCCTTGGACGTCAGGCCATGCAATTTGCACACGCTTGCCCCTGTGTCAGGAGTACCAGCACAGCAACCTGTTGGCTAACTGTCGATTTTATCAACAGGTATGTAGAGCGCTGTGTTGGTGTCACTGACCATGACATATAACTACCAGTTGCATGCACTTGGCCCATAAATAGTGCATATCCCCAATGGAAGTGTGTGTTTTGCACCACGTATACGTGTGTACAGGACATACTGTTGTGGATATGTTTGTCATATACACTTGTATTTCATACAGGATTTTGTATATGTGTGTTTTATTTTTTATGCACCAACACCATGTGTAGATATCATCCATTCAACATCCTCAGATTTGTGTCAGATGAAATATTTTTCCATACTTCATCCATTCAGAATAACTTACATGTGACACAGTGGTATAGCATTCATGGGAGCCTGGATGTGACCTTTTCCCCTTTGCTACTAACTTGCCTCTGTATCTGTGTGAGTCCTTATGTACCTTCTGCTAGGGTACTTCTGGAAACAAGCTGGTACTTTTCAGCAGGCCTTACCTGGTAAAACCCTTCTAAAAATATTGTAATCAGTTATACAGTGTAATGTGGTCCTGTCCTAACTATTTCAAATTACAGAGGCACTGAGGACAAGAGGTACTGAAATATACCTAGGACCTGATCTTCATAATAGGCAAGAATGTGTGCAGTTAGCAGATAAACCTGTTGTGTGGGCAGAATTCATGTACCCTAGCTGCCTATTCCATCTTTTACCAAAGTTGATCTTGTTATGGGGACAGTGGGGTGGCCCAGGGCTCAGAGATGGGATGAGATAGCCACTGGAATTCCAAGTCCAAAACAAATTCAGCAATCTTTGCCTGTATAGTAGATAAATTCAGGTCAATCTGTTATGGAATAGACATTTGTTGAACGAGACCAACAGGCACAAAGAAACACAAAAGCGCTTTGTTTTTCTGCATGCCTGTTGGTCCTTATGTCTACAATAAATGTCTATTTTGCATTAACTTTAGAATGGACCTGAATTTATCTACAATACATGCAAAGAGTGCTGAAATTGTTTTGGACTTGTTTAATCTTTGGGCTGGCTACCCTTATTATCAACACCACCCCATTTACTCCTGCTCGCAGTGCATTAGTTTGGTTGGAATTCCAGTCTGAATCCTGGGACTGCCAGCAAGTGAAAAGCATGGAAACCATGGGATTCAGCAGTCTGGTAAGGACTGCTGCATCTCCTTTTCAAGCAGGTCAATGTTTAACAAGCATTTGTCAATGCCGAATGTTTGCTTACTGGCATTGGCAGTGGTAGTGTAGAAGTTACAGAGCTGCGTAATAGGAATGGCAGTGAAGTATTGAACTGAAGCCAACCCCACCACCACCCTGCAGAAAGTGACAAGCATTGGGGTGTGCATTTGGGTTGTCAGGCATAATGGCCATGCCATTTCACCACACTTCACTCTGCAGAGACTGACAAGTGTCACGTGTTCCTTGGGATCTTTGACCCTTATGTGCACCCTATTTCATTAGGAAATATGGTGAGATGGGTGCGATATAGGAGAATGGGGTGAAATTTGGGGCCGAAGAGTCCAAGGCATACCTCGATGCCTCTCAGTGACTGCAGGGTGTGGAATGGTATGAGCATCACAGGCAAGAATCCCAAGTCACACCCCTGATTCCTGTCATTCTCTATAGGGTTGGGCGATTTAGTTGAAAAGCCTAATACCTCAGGCATTCGTGGGTATTTTAACTCCAAATTTTCAACATGTTTGTTTTGTGACCCCACCTCATGAACAGGGGGAATATCAGTTTGGTAGCCTAAAGCTGCTTACGCACAGTGACTACGGGATTTAGCACCACAAGTGGAAAAATATTCCAAACAGGATGTAAGAAATTACAGCTGTACTCTTTCATGGGGAGGTGTAAAAATGGCTATGTTGCAAATGTGTAGTAAAAATATTTAAAAAAATGGTGAAGTCACGAGCATACATAGAAACTGTGCAACGCACACCCGTTATATAAGTAGGTTGGGGATATTTTATAGCAGATTGTCAACTCAGGCATTTTGGTGCCTCCGATCATGAACAGTGTCACTGTGATTTTCTTTATCTGTGCCGAACAATGATTTCCCACAGCGACCCGCATCTCTGCAATGAAAGTGTGAAACACACTTGGTCATGTTGTAAAAATGGCAGCTGTACTGTTCATAAGAAGTGTTGAAAATGTCACTAGTGAAAATCTGGACTGAAAATATTACAAAGTCATGAACTGACGAGGATGCGGAAACTACACAATGCTCACGTAAGAGTCATTTTATGGACTTTTGTCACCAAATTTTCAACATAGCCATTTTAAGACCTCTGCTCATGAACAGTGTAACTGTGATTTTCTTAATCTGTCCTAAACATTGCTTTCGCACACCAACAGCACCATTGTGCGCTACATGTGCGATAGCACATTTTGGGTGACATGAAAAATTGCAGCTGTACTGTTCATAAGGAAGTTTAATAAAATGGACATGTTGAAAATCTAGAGTGAAAATATTAAATTTGCAAACTTACGAGCATGCATAGGAACTGTGCAACGCATGCTCGTAAAAGTCATTTTTAGGCATTTTTCCACCATGTGTCCCATACATTGAGTTTGCACACCGACTGCGCCATTGTACGCTACATGGGCAGAAACACATTTTGGGCAGGATGTGAAAAATGACAGCTGTACTGCTCATAAGGAGATGTGGAAAAATGGCAATGTTGGAAATCTGGAGTGGAAATATTGAAAATTCGCAAACCTACGAGCGTGCTTGGGAACTGTGCAACGCACACTTGTAAAACAGTCATTTTTAAGAATTCTGTCAACAAATTTTCAACATTGCCATTTTAAGATCTCTGCTCATGAACAGTGACACTGTGATTTTTTAATGTGTCCCATACACTGAGTTCGCATAACGACTGCGCCATTGTGCGCTACATGGGTGGAAACACGTTTTGGGTGAGATGTGAAAAATGACAGCTATACTACTCATAAGAAGGTGCAGAAAAATAGCAATGTTGAAAATCTGGAGTGGAAATATTGAAAATTCACAAACCTATGAGCGTGCGTAGGAACTGCGCAACGCACGCTCATAAAACAGTCATTTTTAGGAAATTTTTCACCAAATTTTCAACATAGCCATTTCAAGACCTCTGCTTATGAACAGTGTCATTGTGATTTTCTTAATTTGTCCCGTACATTGATTTCACACACCAACTGCGCCATTCTGCGCTACATGGGCAGAAACACATTTTGGGTGAGATGTGAAAAATGACAGCTGTACTACTCATAAGACGGTGTGGTGAAATGGCAATGTTGAAAATCTGGAGTGAAAATATTGAAATTTCATGAACTTACGAGCCTGCGTAGCAACTGCGCAACACACGCTTATTAAACAGTCATTTTTTTTGGAATTTTGGCACCAAATTTTCAACATGGGGGTTTTGGGCCCCCTTCACATGAATGATGTCACTGTCATGGATAAGAGTATTCTGAAGGGTGATTTTGCAGTCACCGCGCCAAATCACCCTTTCGAGCCCAATAATGCCATGACAGTGACATCATTCATGAGAAGGGTCCCAAAAACCCCATGTTAAAAATTTGGTGCAAAAATTCCCAAAAATGCCTGAGATATGCAATAAAGTTGAACCCCTCTTATCTAGCCCATTATACAGCTTACCGGCATTTCCTCAGTTCACGGTCAGCTTTGAAGAGTGCAGACGTGTTCCCGGTCCACCGAAGATCATCGAGCCAGAGTCCGGAGGTAAGTATGGGGTGGTGGGTGTGGGGAGGCTGGGTACAGTGGGTGGTGGGGTTGTGGGAGGGGGTTCGGAGATGCACCGAGGACTGTTTTTGTTTTACAGGTTAAAACAAAAAAAAGACTTTGGGACTCTGCCATGCTGGGGGTGGGTCCCAGCGTGCGCCGCTGACTGGGTGATGAACTAACGGGGAGGGGCACCCCGCCGGCAACAAAAATAAAACCTCATAGACGCTTTCTACACGCTGGGTGGGCTCCAGCGTGGCACCAACTACTGGAGATGCTCAGCCGACGTGATTGGGCAATCCCCGCCGGGCTATATCGCTGTATGTGGGGGCGCAAGACGCCTGCGGCTTGGGATAAGCGTGAGCAGCTTATCGCTGCTCACTCAAGCATAGTTCTTTCAATTCAGTGCCACTGCATTTTGGAGCATGTCATAGACAGCTCCAAAATGCATTGGCTTACAGGGGCCGCGACTGCCAGCACAGTGCCTGAATTGGAGGAGGAGGTGACACACCTCCAAAATCTCCAATGCTGGCACTATGTTTCTTGCACATACGTGCAAGCAAACATAAAAATTAATCACAAAAAGGGAGTGATGTCCCTTATAGTTCTTATTGCCGTATTAGGATAGCTGGGATGTGTGTGTGGCAGTGGACAGTGGCTCAGATGTGGTGGGGCATCACAGGAATTACAGAAAAGTTACATCAGGAGACCCTCATGTGATCTCTGTGCCTTTTTAATTCCTGAAACAGGGATATCTGGCTCTAAGAATACAATGCAATATGGGCTCACACCCCCTGCTACCTCTTGATGTGTTGTGTGTGGTGGAAAGGAATCTGGTTTATATGCATATATATTGGGATGGATGTTGCATGGTGCTCTACATGTATAAAGGGTGCTCTACATTGCATTTGGAAGCCCTCTACTCCCATCCAGGGCTCAGTATACTGTGCACACATTTATAAAAGCACTGATCATATACAGAAGAACTGCATGTTCAGCTGTTATAGTGCATGTCTGTGCACCAGCTAATTCCAGCATCAAATCCTCTAGAGCACCTCACTCAGATTGTACTTAAAACACCAAATATTCTCCCAGTGTTTCATCCTTCCCAGCTATAATACCGGGTGGAAATAGACCTTCACTAAAAATGAGATGCTCTTCCTCACCTGGGTTGTCCTGCATAAAAGAAGATGTACCCAACAAATGCTACTTAATGTATATCTGTGTCACCCCTGAAAAAGGGACCTTCAGGGCCCAGCAGGCCTACCCAGTCATCAAAATTCAATAAATAAATAAATAAATAAATAAATAAATAAATATAAAACTGTAAAATAGCAGTTTGTGCCAATGGGCTGATTATTTTACTTGTTTAAAAAAAAACTGGCAGCATAAATAATCTGCACTATACACCCATCAAAGGTGGAAATGGCTTCATTAGCAAAGGGCACATTAATTGTTTGTGATTTACAAATGTGTTCATAGCAATATATATTGATTAAAAACAATTGTAACATGGCAAGCTTTCTTATGCTTAAATACAGCATACCAAAAGGTGGAAATGCAAAATGAAGCGGGTATTAATCCCCTAATAATTCCCACTTCATTTTGTAGTACTTTAAATCTCCACATTCAAATTGCCAGCCAGGCAACATTTCGACTAGTTACCTCCCACCCACCTGCCCAGCGGTCACTGTAATATTCTTGCAGATTGTGAATTGCAGGAGTAGCAGAGTAGCAATCAGAGGAAAAAAAATTAAAATGTACTCTAAGTCACAGAATCACAGTTGGGAACCAGAATTGAACATTACCTTTGAGCTCTGCGGTCCTCTCGGCATCACATCCTTGTGATGGGCAATGTTGGATTGCAGTATGTTAATAAGCAATCCCAGAATTCCACACACCTGGAATAGTGAGGTAACGCTCAAATTACAAGTACATTTCCTATTCTAAAAGTAGTTTGTTGCAAAATGTAGTGATGTAGCATGTATTAGCGTGTGGTACTGCTCCACATTTGGTATGTTTTAGTGATGCAACAGTATGCAGCAGTTACAATATTAAATGACATTGCCTTTGTGAAAAAAACAACTGCAGACATTAAAAAAAATGTGTATCTCTGCATTTCTTTCAAAATGCTACTGTCTGATATTAATTTTTGTAGTGGTTGCCATGTTATAAGCACATTTATGCATTCAGATTTGGGCTCTACTAGGGAATTAATGCCCGGCTGGTGGTTGAAGGCACTCGGTATTCGGTCCATGCTCCACCCTGCCCATCCGGGCATTAATTCTGTAGTAGAGCCCTCCTCTGTCTTGCATTAATGCTTATACAAACATGTGAAGCCATGTTCAAAGTAGATCTTTGTGATTCAAAACACAGGATGCGATACTCGGCCACTGACAAGTGGTTAAATTGAAAATGTTTAGGGGCTGAACCTGTAATGTTGGCACATTAAATAAGAAATCTCTGCAGTATTTACTTGTGAAATATGTCAAAAGAGGTGAAACTGAGGACCTGTGTATGCCTGCCCAAGATGATCCCTGCCACTGACCAGTAGCTTTCTATGAGTGCAACACTGCAGTTTGGATATTTTTATCTGTATAAAAGTTGGACTTTAGACTACAGCAAAGGTTAGTATAATGTTTATTTTGTTTTCTTTTTTGAGAACTTGTAGCTAAACTGTCCGCTTATTTAAAGGTGTTTCCCTATGTGAAGCATGTGCTCATTATATAGAGGATAATGACTGGGGGTCGGTTGATTACTAGGTTGTAAACACCAGAAGCAGTTGCCATGTTGACCTTTGTAAACCGTGAGAGCGAAGCTCAAGAGGTTAACGGTCATCAGGGCAACCGCGAGAGGTGTTTGCAACTAGGTAATCAACCAGCCTGCAGTCATTGTCATTTATGTGTATGGGGTCACCATGCGTCTGGACAATTGATTTGTTTTTACTTTCTTGCAGCATTTGTAGAGAGGAATAGTAAAGGTATCCCTTACCTTGTGCCAGAAATTAAGTCTCTATGGTGATCATGAAAGGCACTTTCTTATTGCCGAAATCAGCTCTGCCACATTAATGTGATATTTGTAAAGCATTAAAAACAAGAAAAACAGCAGCTCCATCTTTGGGACCCTTGGGACACTTACTAAATGCCTAAGATGAGAACTCAGATGACTACAAACAACTGTACTCTTCAATGTCCATAGCAGAATAAAAAAATAGCCATTTTGTATGCAACTCAAATTGAGAAATCCAGTTGTTCGCTAGGTATCACATGGGAACAGGTCACAAGGACTTCTGGGAGTTACCGGCACGTCGTCTTCTCGTGTGTCGAAATGGGTCTAGAGCAATTAAGCTGGGGAACAAGGTAACCTGATTTTGGACAGAACAAAAAAGAAAATAACCTGAATACATTTCTGGTTTTGTGAGTGGAGTTGCTGCCATCATGGTAGCTAGCTACCTGCAAGCACTAACTGAAACTGGAATGCATAGTTCAAACGCTTGCAAACTGCTAATGAATCATGTTCCTTCTTATAAACTCATTGCTGTGACGTAGTTGAGACAGGTTTATTACTTAGTCATAGCAATGAGATTACAAAAAAATAAACTGTTTGAATATAATACATAATAGGCAGCTCCCATACATTATACAGTAATATTATTCAGCATAACTGCCACTAAATGTAAGAAGGCAGTACAGCAGAGTACAGAGTGTGTGGTGTTGAATAAAATATACGTCTTCTGCATGATAACTTTCCTTTCTCAGGTCAAAACTGAGAAAGAGACCTACTGATTTTTCTCTAATTTTTAGGGATGTACACTCAATCTAAAACAAATAACATGACTGAATAAAATAAAACAATATAAACTGATGTACTGATCATGAATGGATGTAGGTGCTTTAGCACTCAGTGATTTTACATCTCAGAATCACTTTTTATAGTCTAGTGATTAGAGCAGAGAGTTGTGGACATGGAGACCCAGCAGACCTACCTGGGTTTGAGTCCCACAGCATCTAATTTCATATTGTGTGATCCTGAGCAAGTCATATAAGCTGTGCTGTATGACAGCATTTTCTATATGAAGGTACGATCATATAATATTTAGGCACTCTGTTTTTTATCTTCTGATTAGTGCTCCTTCCATTTTCCAATTTTAGTCAACTAAATGTGAAATATGAATTTTAATCATTCTCCTTACTGCATTTTGCAGTATCTTAGTTACTCCACATACAACTCATACTTATTATTGTGTATGCCTGCACTGTCCAGTACTTGCTTTAGTTATCCATACTTCACTGATTCATTAATTGTCATTATTTTGTTTTTTCCCTGTACCTGTCACTGTTGTTTTACTCTATTTGTACAACTATTTTAACTCCCCTAGGCCCCCCGGGTCACACCTGAAGACTGAAAATCAAGCCACTGGATAATTGCACCAGTAATTTCTGCAATTTTCACCTTTCTTCGCACAAAATCTACAATTTCTTGAGTTTCTTACCTTTATTGAATTTTTGACTGAAATTGTATAAAATATTTTAATTCTCAAGGAACTCTACTCTGATATACTAACAATTTAGTACACAGACTTGCATTTAACCAAAACAATACAGCGTGAGGTGAGAAGGGGTCCTGTGAGACTGTGCTTTCATGTGATTCACTTCCCTGCTTTGGTTTCAAAATCCTCTGGCAATACATATGTGTACTTGAGCATTTAAAATCTGTGTTAACGCAAACTATCAGAGAACTTTTTGCTAACACAAAAATTGAAACAATAGGTGTGAGAAGAGGTGCAAAGTGCCCCATTCACCTAAATTAAGCATTGACCACAATGCTTGCTTTTGAATGGTAGGGTAGGTTTTTCTTGTATAAATACTTTCATTCTGAAAGGATTTTGATTCCAATGTGTGAAGAGTTTGGATGGCCCTACTACTTGTGAACTATTTTATAATGAAAACTTTTACTGAAGATTTAGAAAGATATAAGAATAAATAATAATAATACACACATCATCACATCTGCAAAGGTCAATCATGCATACTTACTTTTAGGTAAACAAATTCTCAAATTGTCATTAACTAATACATATTAAAAACTTCTTACCAATACATCTATTATATTCCAAAGTAACACATTTACAAAAAATGGAATTTAAAAATGTGTTCCAAATATCTAAGAAATTCTCTATTCGTTCACTGCAGATGAACACAAGTCTTGTATGCCTCAATCTGGTAGCAATATCTTCTAGCCATTAATTCAGAGTGGGGAAGGGAGAGGTTTGCTTCCAATGTCTAAGAATTTAATTCTTGGCTGAGATCATGGCAGCTAGTAGCCACAGTATATTATGTTTAGGCCATATGTTTAGATCTGATGTGATACTGAAAATTACTAATTTGTCAGTTGGTATAATCTTTTTATTCAGAATTTTATTGCAGGCTCCAATACCTTCATTCCAATACTTTTGAATTAGTGGGCTAGACCAAATGATGTGTGTGTAATTGTCCAAGTATCATTTAGACATCTCCGACAAGTATTGCTGTTGGAAATACCACTATTAAACATTTTTTCTGGGGTGTGATGCCATCTATGCCGCACTTTATAGTGCACTAACCTACCTTTTGCCTCTTTACATGCCTTGAGACTATTTACCCATCTTTGATCCCACTCAGTCAATGAGATAGTAGTACCCAGCTCAACTTCCCATTTTAGTATTAACAACTCAACCAGATTTTTCTTTAGAATCTATAAGCATATTGTATATTTTTTGTAACCCTTGTATGTAGAGAATATTTTATCTGGGGTGAGTAAACAGCAATGTGACTAAGTCATTAACGTTTTCACTCAAAATTTGTCTTAGCTGTATATAACTATAAAATTTGATCCTGGACATTTTGTATTTCCTGGCCATATCATTAAAAGACAATAGGTTAATGTGTTGTGATCTACTAGGTCAACCATTGCACAGGAGTCAAGCACTAGGATGTGGTGCTTCAATGCCCCCAAATGAATTCAACAATATAAAAAATGCAGAGCACATACAAACCATGAGATACCAAAGGCACTGGTCATAAAAATATTTATTAAAAATACATGACGGAGGTAAGAGATGCCTGACGCATTTCAGATGCTTCTTATATCCTTTCTCAAAGGCTAAAATCTCTCAAAAGTGTGACTATTAAATACACCTGAAACAACTCACTTAATGATGACATCATAAATAAACATTCATTGATGATACAGCTGAAAAAATCTAATTAACAACAAAACAGGCAGCAAATCCATGAAATTGCTAATGCATCAAAACCACTATTGGCATTAATCACATTTTCAACATGAAGCATGATGGTATGTGAAACTCCAATATAAAGAATGAAATAAAAGTGGGGGGGAGAGGGAAAATTAACATACCATACAAGATGAACAACATGAATCAAGTGATCATTCAATCAAAATGTATATGCAGAAAAACACACAGCATATAAATTTAAAAATGAACCTTCTGCTATAAAGAGAAAGAAGTGTTGAAATATAGTAACCATCAAGAGTTTGATACATCAAATCAAAAATTGAAAGCTTCAATTAACAAATTGGATAATGAACTTAAGGCAGAAAAACAAGTCAAATTTGTTCATGACAAACAAGATTATGAATTGAATTGAGTCTTTAATTGGAAGAGGAATCCACATGGTATTTTAGAAAACAGAGAGTGACATGTCTCATTTGAATTTAGTAGTGCCAGTGAGTCAGATGGTGAAGAATTAAACCAACAAAGCCATTTTAAGAGGGAGAAACAAGAAACAGCATCCCCATATGTGCCACATCAAAATCCAAGACTACAGGAAACTGGAAGAGAAGAACACAATGGCAACAAAGAAGTACTTAGAGGGGGAAGAGGAGGCAGTGCTTGAGGTTGGGGATGCACATCGACATATCACAACCCATGATACTACAACAGCAGACACTGGTAGAGACATCAGAAAAACTGCAGGTAATTAATCTATCTGACTGTGATTTAACAACTGCAGAGACTGTTGTTTTGAGCAAGGCCTTAAACTTTGCCCCGACTTCACCTGCCAATAAGTTTGAGACTATAATAAATATTGTGATTGGTTGGCATCCCATGGCACTCCAGACATTACCTCATGGGTTACAGCCCACCTGATAGGCTAATGATGCACATGACCCAGATCAGATTTCCAGTATATCCAGGTCCCAGGAACCCCTGCTTTCCAGTTGTAATTTGTGCATCTGATTAGGCAAGAAGCATCGAGAGAACCCCTGTCTGCTCCTTAAAATTCTAAGGTAGGAACTGTACTTTGGTTTTATCTTGTAAAAAGCTTTCAAGTTGCTGCTTTAATTATTATTTATACTGTCTGGGGGCCCTGCTGCCCCATAGTCCTAAATTGGTCAAACAGGATTATTTTCACTATGTTGCTAATCTTGCATTACTGTGTGTGTCTCCCCCAGTGGTTTTGCATGTTCTTCTGGGCACTCCAGGATGTTTTTCCTTGAGCCAGCAGGTGCTCTGGGCCACAAGTCCCTTTTCTGGCCTCTCAGGCAGCGTGCCCTCTGTGCCAGAGTCCACGCGGCCCGGAGGGCTCAACCTGCAGGCCCTCACCTAAAGATCCCACCGCGAGTCGCCTCTTTTCCCCACGACTCCGTGGCTCTCCTGTGGCCCTGATCCCTTAAAAGGGATCGACGCACGAGGCGCTCTTCCATCCTGGGACACCCCCAGCGCTGCTGGAGCTCGCCCCCGGGGCAAGAACCCGCCCAGGCCCACGCCTGGTCTACAAAAAACCTGAGTCGCTTTCTTCTCCCCGCGACCATGGGTTAAGGCCACCGCCAGATGCAGGGTGAGGAGCCGGGAGCTAAGGACCATGAGTGACCTCTTCCCCCCGCGACTCCACGGTTCACTACCTGCTAGACACACCCGGCCCAACACCGCGAGTCGCCTCTTCTCCCCGCGACTCTGCGGTGAATCCAAACCTCCCCCCCTCTGAGGCCTTCCCTCCCACACAGCCCCCAGGCAAGTCGCGGCCCCACAGGAAGGGGAGAAGTCGACCGAGGCACGCTCCTGACACTGCTCTGTGTCTGGTGACACCCGCGCCCACTCACGGAGGTGTGGATCTACCTCCAGGCCTCGTTGGGCCTTTCCCTGCGGGCGCACCCACCCATCTACTGTGAGGAGCACAGCAGACGTGCACCACAACCCCTCCTTACTTTTTCAGCCTGCGGGCCCACAGACCTCGAGGCTTCCCGACTCTCGCGCCTTGCCCCTCCCCCGGAGCTGCTCAGAGGGGTAGGTGCCGAGGATTGGGCTTTCCATGTTTCCTCTAGGCCTTCTTGGAGGCCTACCAGGGAGCTTGTCTGAGGGACAATGAGGGGGACAGCTAAGACGCCTCGTGGCACTACTCTAGGCTATATCGCAGGGCGACGCCCTGCCCCATGAGGAGAGCTCCCTGCCTCTCCACCCTCACCTCAAGTGCGCCGCTTGTACGGGTGGACCCCAGGGCAGGGGCCCACACCACAGAAGCTGGGTCTAGCCCACAGCATCAACTCAAAATATATTGGTGGGCAAAAAAGGACACTTGACTGTATGAAGCTTGGCTAAAAAAAAAAAAAAACCTCAGTCCACTCGGGTCCCTTCCATAGCGACCCCAGGAGGACACCGCAGAGTCCATGCTAGGGTACCTCCCATAGCGACCCTGGCAGGCTCTAGCAGAGCTATCCCCTTCCTCAGTGGCCACGGTTCCCTCCCACAGCGGACCCAGGCCTACCTGGAGAAGCAATCACCTGAGAGGGGATAGTCAGGTAAGGATGCCAGAAAAGGAAGGGGGACAGTTTTCCGGAGTCTCGTTCCTCGCTCAGACCTTCTCTTTATCTTTCAGATGGTCAAAGCAAAGAAATGTACCACGTGCAATGCCTTCCTCCTCCCTCAAACCCCAGGCCCTCTCTGCGCGGCCTGCCTCTTGGACGATGAGCTGTCTTGGTGGAGAGAACCACGCCACCTTCCCTCCCAGGCCCCAGCACTTCAACCTGGGTGGATCCGGGCTCTCTGTTGATACAGAACCAACAAGCGGCTGTCACCATGATGGAGAGTCAGCAGAACTTCATGCTGAAGATCATGGAGAAGCTGGAGGCGCTCACCCAAAACAGACCTCGGCCACCCAGCGCAGAGCTCATCCACCAGAGAGACCTCCCAGAGAATCCACCTGGCACAGAGGACCCTCTTCCCAGCATTCCCATTGATGGCAATCCGGAAGATAGGGACAAAGAGGAGGAATTCAACGAGGACGAGGAGGAGGAGCATGGTGTGGAGTCCGACATGGAGGACATCGACCAGCAGACAGCCCCCTCGCTGACATCAAAACTGTGTGCCTTCGACACAATCCCCGGCCTTATGAAGGTCATCAAGGCCACCATGGGCCTGTTCACAGAGGAACAGGAAGGGGAGAAGACGGAATCAAAGCTGGACCCAATGATCCAGCTAAGGACCACCACCCCGGAGACCTCCCCAGTCTGCCCGGCCATTGAGGAACTGATCCACACGGAATGGCAATCCACAGACCCAGGCAGGATGCCAAACCGAAGGAACTTACACAAGATGTATCTGGTTCAAGGTGACAAATCAGACGCTTGGTGCAAGGCGCCCTCCATCGATCCACAGGTGGTGGCCTTGAGTAAGAAGACGGTGCTACCATGTGGCACCATAGCCCTCAGGACCCCACAGACAAAAGAATCGAGGACATGTTAAAGAGGACCTTTGAAATGAGGCACCATGGCCAAGGCGATGACTAAGGCGATCTATACCTCGCACTCCAGATACCCTGGCTGGAGGAACTTCAGGAACAGGTGAGTCCAAAGTCCAGGAGGCTGAACCTTAGACTGCACCCTCGATGCAGCCAAATACCTGGCAGACATGGCAGTGGACTCCCCCGCCTCAGGCCAGGGCGTCCGCAATCATAAATCGGGCCTGCAGAGCTCTATGGCTCAAACTCTGGGACGCTGACTCAGAATCCAAGACTCTTCTGCAGAACTCCCTTAAGGGGACTCATGTATCTGGGAGGTCTTCAGAATTACTTAAAGCAGAAAGAAGAGGGTAGGGACCTCCTAAGAAACCGGTCAAGACCTCACACCTACCTTCCACTAGGACGGAGGTTTCGCCCTTGGGCCAAGACTCAAACTCGAGGGACTCCTACCCCCAGAACCACTCCTTTCAGGGTAGAGCATCACCATCCTACCCACGCACGCACACCTACAGCAGCTACAAGTCTCCCCCTTTCCAATCCCGGGGACAAAAGTCCGGAGGTCGAGGAAGGGGATTCAGGGGAAAACAGTGACTCCGTCTCGCAGAGCCCCCCCACCAAGGCTCGTACCCCCCTGTCAGACAATGGCTAGCCCTATTCGCTCACCACTGGGTGTCCACCACGTTGGACAGGTGGGTCCGGGACGTGGTCTCAAAGGGGTACACCATAGAATTGTACCATCCTTCGGTTCCCCCTCGCTTCGTCTCGTCCCCGGTCTCCAGATGAAGAGCATCACCTCATCAGGTACAGGGTATTCTGGCAGATCTCATCCAGACCAGGGCCATTCAACCCATCCCAGTCCAGGAGCAGGGGGAGGGCATGTACTCCATCTTCTTCCTGGTTCCCAAGAAGTCGGGGGAGCTAAGGCCCATCCTGGACCTCAAATGCCTGAACCGATACGTGATCCCACGCCGGTTCAAAATGGAGACTGTCCGATCCACCCTTCAGGGCATCAGGGTAGGTGACTTCCTAACATCCATCACTCTCAAGGACGCCTACCTACACATTCCCATCATCAAGAGTCACAGAAGTTTCCTCCGTTTTCACATCCTGGGACACCACTTTCAATACTGGGTGCTCCCATTCAGCCTGTCCTCGGCCCTCAGAGTCTTCACTAAGGTATCCATCACCCTGGTAGCCAGACTCAGGGAGCGGGGCCTAGACATAGTGCCGTACCTAGATGACTGGCTCATACGCGCTCAATCCGAGGGTCAGGCACGTACTCACTCCGAGCTCGCGGTGCGAGCACTCGAGGACCACGGCTGGGTGGTGAACAGAGAGAAGAGCCATCTCCACCTGACCCAACAGATCGAACACCTCGGAGCCATCATCAACTCAGCAGAGGGTTGGGCGAGGCCAGCTCTGGCTCGGATCCACAGCCTCCGCAGCCTGGCCGGACAGTTAAGGTAGCACCCTCACACCACGGTGGAGAAGGTGGAGAGACTCTTGGGATGCATGGCCTCCTGCATCGACCTCATCCCCTGGGCTAGGTGGCACATGCGTCCACTCCAGAACTACATTCTGGCGCGCGGAGCACCCAACGAGTGGAACCTGCGCTGCGGCGGTCAGTTACCCACAAGTGAGATCATCCCTGGACTGATGGGTCACCCCAGGAAATCTGACAAAGGGGGTTCCCCTGGAGGCACTGCACCCGATCCCCATCGAGATGGACGCGAGTCTATCCGGCTGGGGAGCCTGTCAGGGGGGACGAATCAGCACAGGGCCCCTGGTCCCCGGCGGAGTCACAGCTCTCAATCAATGTCCTGGAAATGAGAGCGGTATTCCACGCCCTGAGGGCATTCCAGCACATCATCCAAGGACAGTCGGTCCTGATCAGGTCCGACAACTGCGTGACAGTGGCTTACATCACAAAGCAGGGAGGTACCAGGAGCAGGGCCATGTCACGAGAAACCGCAAAGGTGATGAACTGGGCACAAACGCACCTATCACGCCTGGGGGCAGTACACCTGGCGGGTAAACTGAACGTAAGGGTGGATTGGCTCAGCCGACAGCAGATCCACCCCGGAGAATGGCGCCTGCACCCGGATCTGTTCCAGGTGATCCAGGAGGCATGGGGGCCAGTGTCCATAGACCTAATGGCATCAAGAGACAACGCCCAGGTGGACCACTATTTCTCCCGGTTCAGAGACGCGCACTCCCAAGGCACGGATGCCCTCTCCCAGGCATGGTCTCGGGACTACGCATATGTGTTCCCCCCCCGATTCCCCTCATCCCACAGGTTTTGGAGAAAATCCGAAAATCCCGGACCTCCATCATCCTGATGGCTCCGTACTGGCCCCGCAGAGCTTGGTTCGTGGCAATCACAGAAATGTCCCGAGCCAGCCTCCGGATTCCATCCCGCCCGGACATGCTGACGCAGGGCCCAGTATTGCACCCGTCCCCTCGACCCCTAAAGCTCATGGCCTGGCTCCTGAGAGGGAATGACTAACGCCACGGGTATCACGAGTCGGTCATCAAACGCGCTTCTCCGATCTCGGCGAGCCTCCACTACATCCACATCCCCGAGACAATGGACCATCTTCACACCGTGAGTGCCGCCAACGAGGCTCAGTACCGAATCCGCCAACCTCCCCACTATCTTGCTGTTCCTACAGGGAGTGGACAAGGACTGGCACCTTCTTCCCAAGGGTGCAACTGGCGGCCATCGGAGTGGCCAGATGCCTAGTCGAAGGGCACCGACCAGGGGCCCATCCAGATGCCATCCATTTCTTGAGGGCGGTAGACCTCATGCGACCTAGGACCAGGCCTAACATTGCACCATGGGACCTACCCCTAGTCTTGGACTCCCTAAGAATGACACCGTACGAACCACTCGCTGATTCAGACCTGTTCTGGGCAGGACTGAAGACTGCCTTCCTGGTAGCCATCTGTTCAGCCAGGCGGATGGGGAGCTTGGCGCCCTGTCTTGCGCTCCACCCTACACCATCTTCACCCCCGAAGGGGTAAGGCTCCGGATGGTACCGGCTTTCCAGCCGAAGGTTCCGACGAGGTTCCACAGAGAACAACCCATAGATCTACCCACCCTGCCGCGGGCAGCCACTCCTGCCGAATGCGGCGCTCCTGACCCACTAGACGTGGGTTCGGCCCATTCTTCTCTACCTGGCCAGAACTCAGGCCATCCGTAAGACGGAGAGACTCTTCATCGTCGTGAAAGGCCAAAGACAGGGGCTCGAAGCGTCCAAAGCCACCATCGCAGGGTGGATCAGAAGGGTCGTCCACCACGCTTACACGGTGAAGCGATTGACACCACCCCAGGGAATCAGAGCTCATTCCACCAGAGCGGTATCCACCTCCTGGGCGGAGAGAGCATCGGTGTCATCCGAGGACATCTGTAGGGCGGCTACCTGGAGCTCCCTGCATACCTTCGCCAGGCACTACAGACTGGAACAACTCCAGGACTTCAGACCAGCCTTTGCATCCCATGTCCTAGCAGCGGCTCCATCTCCCAGACATTCCGATCCATCCGAATCCCACCCGGAGGTCTAAACTGCTTCTTATCTCCCATGAGGTAATTTCTGGAGTGCCATGGGATGCCAACCAATCACAATGGGTGTTTACTCACCTGGTAAAGGTGATTGTGTTGGTTGGCATCCATGGCACTCCAAGGCCCGCCCTCGGGGATGATCGGAGCGTCCAACCAGTAAGATCAGGAGGTCCTTACACCAGTCCGTCAGAATTCAATTCCAATGCTAAAAATCAGTCGAACCACGGTTCAAGATAGTGTGTACATAATAGGGAATAAACTCAGGCCTCTGGCCTCGTTATTGTCATCATGTCGTAGCAGACCTCATCCTTCCTAGTCTATATTTGTGTATTGTTTCTGGTACTAACATCATTCCTTTCAGCTATGGAAAATTCAAACTGGAGAGCAGGGGTTCCTGGGACCTGGATATACTGGAAATCTGATCTGGGTCATGTGCATCATTTGCCTATCAGGTGGGCTGTAACCCATGAGGTAATGTCTGGAGTGCCATGGATGCCAACCAACACAATCACCTTTACCAGGTGAGTAAACACCCATTACTCTGGCTGTTAGAAACCTGGGTTTGAAATCCTTTTTCTTTGATAAGGAACTGAATAATGACCTTTATCAAAGTGAGACTGGGAATGTGAAGGTCTCTAAATCAGTCTCGACTTTCTACCCACCACAAAATGCTACATTAAGAGTTTTTAAACATCTTGTGGAGTCAGACTTGGACAATTTATTTGAAAATCTACCTGATATTAAATATAGGAATTTAACAGCACATGAGAAATTGGCTTTTACCTCCTTGCAAGAAAAGACTGAAATTGTGATTAAAAAAACTGGTAAAAGGGGGGATGTGTGGTTGTGCTTAATAACAATGATTTTTTAATTTTTTATTTTAGTCTTTGGTAACCAGGTAAGGCTCACTAGGCACAAGTCCCTGTTTTCAGGGGCAACATGGGAGCACTGGGAAGTTAAGTGACTTGCTCAGAGTCACACAGTATGCAAGTGGAGGTTGTGAGAATCAAACTCAGGTCTGGTCTGCTGGATATATCAAGCTCGTTCACACCTCGTTCCTCTAACCTCTAGGCTGTGCTGCCAGCCAACATGTGCAGTGATTGGTGCATGTGGTGAATACAGAATTCAAACCCATGACTACAGTGTCATTTGGTTCATAACTCAGTACTTTAACCACTAGGTTATCCTGTCCGCACTAAATATTTTTTGACTATTTGTCAGAAGTAAAACGGCAGCTTGGTAATGGTGAATAATATTTGAAATTAAGTGAGGACTCTACAATGGACTATAAGTATAGTATAGATGAATACATCTGTGAAGCAGTCCAGAAGGGAGAAATTAATAAACATAGAAACATAAAATTTGATGGCAGATAAGGACCACTTGGCCCACCCAGTCTTCCCATTTCCCTACCTAATGGATAAGCTGCAGATCCTAGATAACCAACAGCCTACTTCTTCCTACCCCAACCCCCTAGAATTGCCTTATGACTGTCCCATGCGTTTGAATTCCACCACTGTTTTTGACTCCACAACCTCCTCTGGAAGACTGTTCCATGCATCCACAACCATCTCTGTGAAAAAATACTTCCTTACATTACCTCTGAGCCACCCCCCATCTTCAAATTGTGCCCCTTGTTCTTGCACACCTCTTTTCTGAAATATGCTACCCTCTTGGACTTTGTTGACTCCTTGAGGTACTTGAATGTTTCTGTCATGTCACCCCTCCCTCCTCTCCTTGAGACTATACATTAAGCTCCTTAAGTCTCTTCATATGTCTTCTGGTGCAGACCCTGCACCATTTTAGTTGCCCTCTTCTGGACTGCCTCCATCCTGTTTATGTCTTTGCTGAGATTGGGTCTCCAGAACTGCACGCAGTACTCAGATGGAAATGAAAGAGATTTTTTAATTATAACACACCCCTTTAAAGCCATGTTCTACCTTCTGCTGAAAATCCACAAGACCTTAGTTAATCCCCTGGGACACCCAATAGTTAGTGGTTTGGGATCCCTCACTGAAAGTCTTTCCCTATTTGTCGATTCACATATTCACCCCTTTGTAACTGCTCTGCCATGATATTTACAAGATACCACAGATGTATTAAAAAATAATTACAAATTTGGAGATTGGCAGTGAGAGTTTGTTAGTTAGAGTGGATGTGGGGGTTTTGTATAGTAATATTCCACACAAAGGGGCCTTGGACCCGGTAGCTTATTTTTTGAATATGAGAGAGGCTGACACTTCACCTAGCACTACTTTCCTTCTGAAATTATTGGAATTTGTTCTCAAATGCAATGTTTTTTTTTATTTAACCATGAATGTTTTTTACAAATAAAGGAGACAGTGAAGGGGGCGACTTGTGCCCCATCGATAGCCAATTTATATATGAGACTATGGGAAAATCAATATGTTTTAGATAGACTGCAGAATCCATTTTTTGACAAGATTACAACATGGAAGCGTTACATTAACTTTATTTTTTGTAGGGAAGGGAGTCAAAATGAGTTGAGTAATTTTCTTGACTATTTGGAAACCACTAATGTTTCTAGAAAGCCCACTGATGGCAATAATTTACTACGTGCTGATAGTTGCCATGTAAAATACGTCATTCGTAATATCCCGAAGGGTCAGTTCCTAAGAATCCAACAAAATTGTAGCAATACAGTGGATTTCAGCACATGCAGATGCCATTACATAGATTATAAAAAAAAAAACACTGGCATGTTTTAAGTAGTGACCCTGGTCTGCAACAGATATCATTAGTCCCCCTCCCCCCATTTTGCATTTAAGAGGGCACCTACAATAGGTGATATAATTGTACATAGTCATTTTGTCAGCCGAAATCATAGACAAACATGGTTAGAGAAAGGAAATGTTGGTTGTTTTCCATGTAAAGAATGTACTGTTTATACCTGTATAAGGCAGGAGAGAGAATTCAAGTTACAGGAAGATGGCAAAAGTTAACAGATTAGGCAATTAATTACTTGTGATTCTGAAAGCATTATTTATTTGGCACAATGTTTATGGTGGGCATATTATGTTGGAAAAACAATCAGAAACTCGAAAATTCAAGTAAGAGAACCTGTGAGAGCAATAGAAAAAAATGATATCACAGATGCCACAGCTGCACATATTTTGAAGAACACTAATCGGGAAGAACACAAATTTGTCTTTATGAGAATTGGTAAAGTGTGCCCTAAACCACAGGGTGGTAACTTTAATGATTTATTGCTTACTAGGGAAGTATTTGGGATTATAAACCTTAATGCAACTAAAGGTAGCGGTCTGAATGCTGGATTTGAACTCAAATCTTTTTTAGAGAGGAAGTAGTTCTCATAACTGTAACAGAAGGTTCATTTCTAGATTTTATGCTGTGTGTTTTTCTGCATATATATATTTTGATTGAATGATCACTTGATTCATGTTGTTCATCTTGTATGGTTTCCAATTTTTCCTCTCCCCCCATCTTCATTTCATTCTTTATATTGGAGTTTCACATACCATCATGCTTCATGTTGAACATTTGATTAATACCATTAGTGGGTTTGATGCATTAGCAATTTCATGAATTTGCTGCCTGTTTTGTGGTCAATTTAATTTTTTTCAGCTGTATCATCAATGAATGTTTATTTATGATGGCATAATTAAGTGAGTTGTTTCATGTGTATTTAATAGTCACACTTTTGAGAGATTTTAGCCTGTGAGAAAGGATGTAAGAAGCATCCAAAACACGTCAGGTGTCCCTTATCTCCGTTATGTATTTTTAATAAATATTTTTATGACCAGTGCCATTGGTATCTTGTGGTTTATGTGTGCTCTGTCTTTTTCGTGTCGTTGATCTTCTAGGTCACTTATGTGATAAATGCCTCTATGTATCCAGCTCTTCCAAGCCAGGGTTTTGCCCTCACTTGTAAAGAGTTTGTTGTTCCAGATAGGACAGTGTGGAGAATAAGCTGGATTCCAATCAAATGCTGTGGCAATTTTGGACCAGGCTAATGATGTGGCCTTTAAAATAGTGTGCGACTTGAGTTCTTTGGAAAGCTCCACAAATAAAATTACTCTGGGATGTGCTCCTTTTAATAAACATGTTTCAGTATACACCCATCCTGGGATTTGATTAATATCTCATAACCATAAAGCCTAAATATTCTGTACTGCTAAAAAAGGTGTCATGTCTTGTTCTGAAGGCTGGATAATTAAATCCGCCCCTAGTTCTGGGTTGTTGTAGTTTAAACTTAGATATACGAGCAGGCTTATCCTCCCATAGGTATTTTAGCAGCAGAGAGTCCAATAACATATAATATTTATCTAGTAATTGTAGTGGTAAGTGATGTAATAAGTAGTAGACTTTAGGAGCCAAAATCATGTTTATTGTCTGTATCTTGCCCCAGAAAAATAAAAGCATTGGACACCACCTCTGTAGGTCTAATTTTAAAGAGTCTATTAACTCACTGAAATTAAGTGTAATGATTTGTTTAATATCAGCCCACAATTCTAGGCATAGAAAAGTAAATGTAGATGTAGAGACCTTAAATTTATAGTGAGTAAAAGTGTTGCTACCGACTACCTTTGAAAGAGGGAGTATCTCTGACTTTTCAAAATGTATTTAAAAACCTGAGATTAGGGAGAATTCTTGAATAAGATCCATCAATGGGCCAAGAGTTATACATGGTTCTGAGAGTAAGCAGTAAATCATCTGCATAAGCTGCAAGTTTATTATATTTACCCAACCCCGTATCTTTAATATCAGTAGTAGTCATAATTTTAATTAGTAAAGGTTCTAAAGCCAATATAAACAGCAAGGGAGATAGAGGGCATCCTTGTCTGGTTTCTCTATATATATCAAATTTGCCCAAGAACAACCCATTTACTTTAACTGTAGCTGAAATCTGCTTGCATAAAATTCCTATCCAACCACAAAAATGTTCCTCTAGATTATATTTGGTCAGAATGATCTGCAAATAACACCATTCAAGCCGATCAAAGGCTTTGTTAGCATCTAAAGACAATAGAAAGGGGCTGTTGGCATTCTTTGCATTATGTATAGTGTGTAGAACCTTTTTTATCAAATTGGCACTGTTTTGGTCTCTAAAAAAACCTACTTGATCAGAATACTAATGCATTACCCTCCGTATCTACCTCCCTGCCGAAGGATTTTATAGTTACCTCCCTAGGCGAGACACTGGAAGTCATCCCTAAATTTAAATACCTTGGATTTTGGTTAGACAGGAAACTTACCTTCATGGAACACCTGGATGACCTATCTAGAAGATTAAAAATAAGGCTAGGCTTCTTGTTCAGCAAAAGGTCACTTTTCCCACTCGAGATTAGAACTAGACTTGTCCAAGCCACATTCCTCCTGCTACTAGACTACAGGGATATAATCTATACCTCTTCTTCAAACTCAAATCTAAATAAACTGGACATCCTCTATCACCATGCTCTGTGCTTCATTATGAACTTCTCATTCCGGACACACCACTGCAACCTGTACTCAGCCGTAGGTTGGACATCCCTCACTACTAGATGCTTTCTCCACGCTGGTACCTGGATGCTAAAGCTTCTCCTTAACAAGCTTCCTAGCTACCTGACTTCCCTTATCCACACCTGCCACAGTATTTACTCACTCAGGAAGTCAGACTTTATCTTCCTGGATGTCCCAAAGACTCGCACCTCCTTTGCAAGCGTGCCTTCTCGGTTACCCTCCCTGTTATCTGGAACTGGCTACAATGGTCTCTGAAACTACCCAAAGTAATCTCTGTTAGTGTCTTTAAAAAGCTATCTACTGAAAAAATAAAAGATGTCTGTAGTCGTTGCTAAAACCCATTCTTCTAAGATTTGTCAAGCCTATTGTTAGCCTCAAGGTCCACATAGACAGTTCCAGCACTTTATGTAAGAGTGTGATGACCTACTTCAAGCGATGTGGAGTACTGCCTGAACACTTGTCACATACATATCTTATTAGAAGTTGAATTCTGTTGTGTGCATTTACTGTATGTTTTTGTTAGTCTTGTTAGTATGTATATACCAGGACCTCCTTGTGACTGAGCTTGCTCAGTGGAGTTATTTTTCCTTCAATAAACTTGAAACTTGAGAATGAATTAATTTGGGGATGAGATCATTTAGTTTGTTAGCTAACATCTTTGCTAGTAATTTACAATCAACATTGATCAATGAGATAGGTCTGTAATTGTCACATCTACTGGGGTCTTTGTTCTTTTTTGGAATACGCTTATAGCTACTTCACTTATAGAGGTGGGTAGCCTACCTGATTCAAAAGATTCAGTAAAAACTCTAACAAAAGTGCAGTCTCCTGTATTGTTGCCTTGCAAAACTCATCTGAGAACCCATTTAATTCTGGTGCTTAACCAACTGGTGTTGACACAGTTGCTTTAACTAATTCATCTTTAGTAAAGGGTTTGTTTAGAGTCAGCTTATCATTCTCAGAAATAGAAGGCATCTTTAAATTACTTAAGAAGGAGTTGAGCAATTCCTCATTAATAGGCACTTCAGATTCATATGATTTAGCATAAAATCTTTCAAAGCTTTTAGCAATTTGAGTTGCTGAATGGGCCACAGTGTGTTTATTAACCCTAAATGATGCAATTTTTATTGATTCTATAATTTTATGAAATCTGTGAGCAAATAATTTCCCTTGTGCTTCACCAGATTCCCAGTACTTCTGTTTCAGTTGAAATAATGCAAATTCAACCTTACGGTTATATATGGTGTTAGCAGCATATTTTAATCCCACTACTTCTGAGAATAGTTGTGAATCTGAACATAAAGATCGTACATATTGGGACTCTTTTAGTTTGATTTCTTTTTCTAGATTGTTCAGCTCTGCATTTTACAATTTTCTTTTATGGCTAGCATATGATATAATACAACCTTTCATATAGGCCTTTACAGCGTCCCACAGAACACCATTAGACACCTCCCCATTGTCATTTACCTCAAAAGATTGCATGATTTTTACACTTAACATTTTAATAAACTCATTATCCTTCAGTAAACTGCTATTCAAACTCCATGCCCCCTTTAAATCAGAGATGTCTTCTAACTGGATGCCAGCCATCACTTTGGTGTGGTCTGAAATGACCATGGTCCCTATGTTACTACTTGCCAGGCCAGCCAACAACTATTTTGAAACAAGTATATTATCTATCCTACAGTATGAGTTGTGCCTGCAAGATCTAAAAGTGAAGTCCCTGCCCTTAGGTTGCATTACCCTCCAAGAGTCTATTAGGCCTAGTTGCTTGCAAAATTTATTTAAAGGCCGTAGAAGGGTTTATTTGTTCAGGTGACATTTGTGAACTTCTGTCCAGGTAATTAACCAGTATAGAGTTCATATCACCTGCCATAATAATAGCCTTTGTGCTAAATGTTCCCAGCTTGTCAGCCACAGTGGCAAAGAAACAGCCCTGATTAACATTAGGTGCATATAGGTTAATCAGTGTGACATCTACCCCATCAATCTGAGCATTAATAATTATGAATCTACATTCTGGGTCTACCAATTTGGACTTAATCACCAAATTTAACTTCTTATGAAATAGGATACAGACTCCTCTACTCTTTAAACTAAATGAACTCCCCTACAGTACCCACCCATGTTTTTTTTAAGTTGCAATAACTCCTCCCCTGTAAGATGCATTTCCTGAAGGAATATTCCATCTATCTGCAGTGATTTAAGAAAAGAGAGAACCTTAGTTCTCTTAATGGGGTTGTGACAACCCTTAATATTCCATGAAACTATCTTAAAAATGTTCCTGTTACCATATGACATCTTAACTCGTAAAACTATTCACTTACTAGCTATTTTAATCCAAATGTATCTATGCAAAATAGTTGGGTAATAACTATGGAAATGCAAAACACAATGACCCACCCAATTGTGAGACTCCGGACATGCTCATTGATGGTGCCAGCTGTAATAATCCGCTAACCATCGCAAATGCATTCAATGCTCATTTCTCGGACTTGTCTGCATTCACCTCACTATTCTCCTCCACTGATCATGATAGTCCTATCCAAGTCCCTGTGCCTCAAATGGCACCCCACCCCATCCTCTATTCTATTTCAAGGCTGTGACGGTAAAAGAAATGCAAAGATTGCTAACTGGTCTCTCACCCTTTTCTAGTGCTGACCTTGATGGCATGGAACCAAAGCTTCTCTGCCTTGCTGCTGCCTACATTGCCTCCCCTGTGGCCCATATTGTCAAACTATCCGTAGCCTCTGGGGTTATCCCAGACCTGTGGAAGGTGGCACGGATTGTCCCTGTGCTCAAACAGGGCAACCCCAGGATCCTTGACAACTATCATCCAATTGCGATTCTGCCTGCCATCAGCAAGCTCCTTGAGAAAGTTGTGATGGGACAACTCTTGGATTATATCCAGGCTCATGAGCTTCTGTCTCCCTCGCAGCATGGCTTTCGGAAAGGGCACAGCACCACCTCTGCACTGGTCTCTGTCACTTCTGAGACAAGGGCTGCTGTGGGCCAGGGCAGACTGTCTGGGACCATCTTTATTTATTTCTCTAAAGCCTTTGACCTTGTTGACCATGCCTTGCAATGCTCTCAGCTTGGGTCTTTGGGTTTATCCCCTCCGGCCCTGAGTTGGTTCTCCAACTACCTTCATGGAAGGCAGCAACTGACCAAATATAGTAAGGTGCTCTCGGACTCCACCCCCGTGTTCTCAGGGGTCCCCCAGGGGTCAGTCCTTGGGCCCCTGCTTTTTTCCATCTTCATCAGAGACCTTCCCTCCTCCTTGGCCTCCTGCAGGGCTGTTCTGTATGCTGATGACCTTTTTATCCTCATTCATTCAAAGGATATTGGGGTCATTAACCACCAACTGAGTGAGGGTTTCAGGAGTGTCCATTCCTGCATATCATCCCATAAGGTCGTCCTAAATCTTAAAAAGACCCAGGCCATGCTGTTCAGCTTCCTGGCCAAGTTAAAGGCCTCCTCTGTTCCTATGTGCATCTCGGGTATTGATGTCACTCCTGTTCTCACCACCGATTCCACCAAATACCTTGGGGTGACACTTGACCCGCAGCTCTATCTTGGTCAGCATATCCAAAATGCGTGTAGAGCTGTTAACTGGAAATTGGGTCTGGCTTACAGGGCAAAGAATAACCTTACTCCGGCTGCTCCCCTAGCACTGTCTAGAGGGGTGTTTCTACCATCCCTCTGTTATGAGCTCCTTTTGTTTGCCAATACCTCCAAGATCCACCTCTCTAGATGGACCATTGCCTATAATAACATCTGCCGTTTTGCTCTTGGAATCCCATGTCTCACTCACCACCGTGATCTGTACAGTAAGCTCAACTGGCTCTCCCCACCCAATTATTTGAATTTTGTTGTGGGCAGTTTCATGGGTAAGGTACTGGGTACTGCCACCCCCCCTGGACTGGCGGAGCTCCTTGTGCCAGCAGCCCCAGCTACCTACTCCCTAAGATCACTGGGCCCTGCTATCCTTAGGTCCCTCTTACTCATACCAAAATGGGGGACCGGGACTTTGTGTCATGTGCCCCTAGACTGTGGAACTCCTTTCCTGTTCAGGTCCAGACCACCCCCCCAGTCAGGCCTACGCACCTCCCTGTGGAACCACTTGAAGCTCTCATCAGTACGTGACTGTATTAACCCTCCCTGATTAGCCTGGTCCTCTGTACAGTATACTTGAGTGTATTCATTCCACATATCTTGCAAATGTGTAAATTTTGTATATATTTGTATATATTGCTGGTGACATTGTGCCAGTGACACTGTACCTTAGCATATTGACCATGATTACTGTCGTGACCTGAGATATTTTACTATATATGTTATACTTCTCCTGACATCTGTGTATCTACCCTACTTACTTCAAATTGTACTCTGAGGGTCAGATATTCAAAAGAGTTGAGCCATGCACAATAGGGTTGCGCCTACACAAGTCCGAAAATGTGCCATTCTGCGATATTCAGCAAGAGGCAGTTGCACTCCCCAAATCATGCTGAGCAACAGCGCAACGATAATGAATGTATGCACAACTGAAGGGGGAAGAACCAAGCATAAATGGCGCAGTGCGAAATTCAACAACATGCACAATAGGGGAGCCAGCGGAAGTTGCGCCATAGCGGAAATGAGCCAAAATAAAAGGGAGCAAGGGAGAGGTGCAAGAATGCTACATGGAAGGCACATGAGGCTGAACTCCAGTAAGAGAAACTGGGCAGCAGGAACACACAGGGCAGGCCAGGGAAAGGGCACCTGGAAACCACAGGATCAGGGGAAGGTGTGGGGAGCCACAGTGCAGAAGGGGGAAGTACTTGCCACACAGCAGTGAGGCCAGCACAGTCAGGTGTTCCCGGTGCAGGGGAAGTAGCAGCCAGGACAGCGGGAGGAATACAGAAACAGCTGCTGGGGGGGTGAACACAAGCCAGGGACATGGCCAGTGCCACCATCCAGATGGAGGCAGTAATGAGGGGGGTGAGTAGGTGGGCAGCAGGGGGGTGTGGCAGTGGAAGGGCCCATCAGTGGTATGCCCCCAACAGGCAGTACCGAGCCCGCGCCTGCTTCAAGCTGTTTAGTGATACGGAGTTCATGGGCCAGTACCACCTGAATCAGGCAATTCTGAGGTGGTTCTTTGAGCTGTGCAATGATGTGATGCAGGCACCCACACGACAGAGCCATGTTCTGTCAGTGGAGACGAAAGTGACAGCTTGCATGTGCTTGCTCACCATGGGTACCTTCCAGAGACCAACTGGGGACACCACAGCCATAACCCAGTTGGCCACGTCATGCCACCTCACCCAATTCCTCAGCGCACTGCTGCCACATGCTGCAGAGTACATCCATTTCCCCAGCACACTGGTGGAGCACACAGCAAACATACAGGAGTTCCACAGGGTAGCACGTATGCCTGGAGTGCTAGGGGCAATAGACTGCACCCATGTGGCCTTCCACACACCACCTGGCCCCAAGAAGGCTGCATACATGAATTGCAAGGGCTATGCCAGCATCAACTGCCAGGTGGTATGTGATGCCAGGGGGTGCATAATCAATGTCTGTGCCACGCACCATGGGGGAGCACATGATGCCTTCATCTGGCACCAGTTGGCACTGTGCCACAGGTTCGAGAGTGGGGATATCCCCACTGGTCACCTAGTGGGTGAGTATGTAAACCACCACGACAATCATAGGGCCTGGGGGGGCATGGTCAGAGGTGACATGGGTAGTGGCCTACATGGCCCGAGCAGGGCGATGCTGATCACCAAACTAACCTCCACCCTCTACACACAGGTGACAGTGGGTATCCACTCCGTCCCTGGCTGCTCATACCCTACCGGTGGCCTGCGACCCCATCGCAGCAACGCTACAATGAGGCACACGCCACCACATGTAATGTCATCGAGCCGGTGTTTGGGATGATGAAGGCACATTTCCATTGCCTGGACACCTCCGGCAGTGCCCTACAGTACAGCCCCTCAAAGGCCTGTGGGCTATTCCTGGCCTGTTGAATCCTGCACAACATGGCCAATGAATGTGGGATAGTCGTACAGGTCAAAGAGGGGGACAGCAATGGGGTCAATGAGGACGCCAGTGACAATGGTGATGGGCAGCCCCCCTTGGGCGATGGGACCCCCGACTGCTCCAGCTGGCACAGCTGCACCGGGACACCATCACGGAGGAGCACTTCAGCCAACCCAGGTAAGTCATGGGGCCATGTGAAACCACCAGTGGCTAAGGCACAACCCACAAACACGAATGGACACACACCAGGGGGTGCATGCCATCAAGGGAACTGGCCGGACATGGAACCTCACACACAACGAAGGAAGGGTGAGGTCTAACATGCCACATGGACACACACCCACACACACACAATGCACCAGACATGCACAAAGGCTAGGAAGCACACCAACCCAGAACGCCAACCCTAGCCACACACATGTCCACAGACCACCACACCTACTGCCTGTCATTGTGCATGTGTCAGATGCTGAGCACTATTGCACATTGGTGTACAGCACAATGCAAGCATCATCATGCACACGCAACTGCGGACAGCAGCTGGGAGGGTGTGCAGATGGACTGTGTATCTGCGTGCAGGGCCAGGTACCCACCCATACATTGCCCGCTGAATGACACTATGCACACAGGGCAGCACCAGACAGTAGCCACATTGGGAGACAGGTCAGTCACGTGCCACAGTGCCCTGGCTGCCACGGTTGCATGGGCGGCCCTGCCGAGACCCTCCAGCACTGACAGGCTGACCACTAGCCTCATGGGGTGGCACCGATGGTCCCCCAGGGGTTCCACTGTGTGAACATGACTGTGCTCATGCAGGGGTCTGCCGCATACCAAACATGCCTGTGCCAGGCATGCTCAGGATGCCCACAGCTGAACCCGGGGTTGACAAGGATGGTGTCGCATGACGCCGGGAATGGGGGGTGGACAGTGCACTGAATGGTGTCTGCAACGCATGGCCAAATAACTGTGTGCCCATTGTGGCCATGACAGCAGTGAATGCCTGTGTCTGCCTGTCAATGGCAGCGGTCACATCCTCCCGCAATCGGTCCATCCCTGCCAGGATCAGAGCGGTGTCTCTGCTGCGATGCTCTTCTGCCAGCTCCAAAGCTGCACGCAGTGCATCCACTGATGTCGCTAGCCGCATCTGCTGGTTGACTGATGCTTGCAGTATGCAGGTGTGCTCATCCAAGAGGTCATCTGCCTCCTCAGCATCCTGTCCCTCAGGGTGTGCATGGCCCTGATGCTCAGCACCCCTTGAGGGTGAGCACTGCACAGCAGGACCAGGTCTGGGCATGTCCACAGGTGGTGCACTGGCGCCGCCCCCTGACACTGTACCCCCAAGCCCATTGGCCAACTGCTGATGCTGCCCCTCCGGCTGCCACTCCCCAGGGCTCACTAGTGCCACCGCAGTGGCAGCAACAGTCCCACTGTCCTGCGCACACACCAGTGCTTCCCCACTGGTGCTGACAAGCACAGGCTGGGACTGTGATGACACTCAGGCCTCTAGGGTGGCACTACCCATAGCCACGGCCACGATGTTACCTGCTGTGTGGCCATCCCGTGGCACACACATGTCACTGCCCATGGTGTTAGCGAAATCATCATCAGTGATGGACCCGGCACCAGCCCGAGTCACAGCATGCTGGCATCCGTGGACTCTGGCATGCTGGGACATGGGCAGGACCTCCTCCACACCTGTTCCAACAACATCAGTGTGGACAGCCAGGTGGGCCCACTGTTGCACTGAGCCATGTATACCTGTGGAGGTGGATGGACCCTCCTCCATCTCCATCTGACTGGCCTCAGTGGACAGGCCCACCATCGCTGACCATTGCAGATGCTCAGGATCTGTAAGGGAAAACAAAGTTGCGTTACTGCATGTGACCTACCCTGCCCCCAATAGACAGACCATGACCTACCATGCAGTGACGGGTTACCACCCCCTCTGGAAGCCACCACCCGGAACACCCTCAGTGGCACAACACTACATGCTGCCAGCAACCCTCTCCTTCTGTGGGGTCAGGCATAGCACCTCCGGCTGTCCCCCACGTGTTGCAGCTCATGCTGCCCTGATGGCAGCCACCTTCGCCTTTATCCTCCTCCTGTCTGTGCCCATCTTCTTCTTGCACTCCTGCACAGAGCGCTCATGGCTGCCATGCAGGTTCACTGCAAGCGCCAAGTTCTCCCATGCAGCAGCACGGGCCTGTGGTGTTCCCTGCCATCCGCTGAGAAGTGGCTCCTGATCCAGGTAGGCCTCAAACAGGGCATCCGTCTCGGTCTTGGTGAAATTAGGCCGCCTCCTCCTCCTCCTCCCACCACTCTGTTCCTCCTCTCCCACAACTCGCTCAATCATGAAAGTTGTTACCCGTGACTGTGCAGTCCCATGCATGTCCCAAAATCCACAGTCCACACTCCCAAACAGCATGCAACTCACCAATAGACTGTAGTAACTGACTATGGCCAGTGCAGCCCAATGTCGCACTTTTATAGCGCAACCCATGCAAATAAGGCGAGACACAACTTTAAGTGGATGCAAATTGCAGTGCTGCTCCATTGAATGGCTGATTAGCTGATTTGCATATGATGGCTGAATATTGCACTGTTGCACTTTGCACAATTGTGTTGAACGTGCTCAGCCAGAGGGCACAGTTCTGTGACATGCGCAGTACACACCTAACTGCGCATGCCCGGGTTGCTGATGCAGGCGCCTGCCATGCTGCTGACATGCTGTGCACGGGAGGCAATGCAGGGCATGGCCACCATTGTGCCAGTGGTGCTACAGCGATGTTCACCAATATGGCACTGTGGCACTGGGGCATTGTAGGTGCACTGGGGCAACAGCGCGGTAGGCTGCTACTGGAGGTAGCACACAGGCACCCAATCACGCTATACGCATTGGGTTCAAATCGCACTGTGCCTGTCCGTGCGCCAGTGACCCTTGACCCTGTGCCTGACCTTTTCCCCCTAGGCACCATGCATCAGCCATGGGTGCACCACTATCGTGCTGTTCGGTGACAGCGTGATAGGGAATGGCAGCGCTGTACCACGCAGCATCTGCACGTGGTGGAACTGCACTGCAGAGCGCCATTTTGAACCTACTGAACAAGAGAGATGGTGTGGAGGAGAGATGCCTAGTGGAGCCAGATCAAAATGGCAAACCTTGTTGCCATTGTTGAGCCACTTTATGGTCCACTGTTTGGGAAGGCACCCCTGGACAGGTGTGGCAGGAGGTGGCTAACACCCTGGAGGAGGCCACAGGAATAGGGCGGATGGCAGAGCAGTGCCGCCACAGGTATGGGGACCTGAGGTGGAGGGACCCAGACCTGCTTGCCCCCCTGTGGGCACATGCCAGGTGGGGCACGGTGCCATGGCCAGGTAGGTGTAATGTCCACACACTTTTATCTTCCATATGGGCATCACGGTTGCATGTATCCGGAACATGGGGGAGGGACCATCCAGTGTTAGCTGTGGTGGTATTATCATGGTGTGGGGTGGGTGGGTCTGGCTGGGTGGGATTGCACACACATGGGGGCAGGGGGACTTTGCTACAGGATAGTACTGATGTTCCTAGCTCTATGTTTGCAGCTTAGGGCCAGAAGAGAGAGATGGCTGGCCAGGGAGCAGAGGCACCAGCAGGAAGACAGGGCCAATAGGAGGGGTGAAGGTCCACAGTGCCAGAGGGACCGTTCTGATGATGGTGAGTGCAATACCTCCATGATTACCATTGCATGCTGTGTAACAAGGTGGGCAGCGGGTCATGGCCACCATCCATTGACACCACTGCCATGCACGCAACTTGTTGCAGTCTGCACTGTCCAGTGGCACTGCATGTCTGGGAGTGCAACAGTGGTGGTCCATGCATGCACTGGGTACATGGCTGTACCACTGCCTTCGCATCACATAGCCATGTCACTAAACAGCCATGGTGGTGCTGTGCAGGACTTGGCCTGTGGGTGTGTGCAGCAGTCCGCATGGCTGTATGCTCCTGGGTGGGCAGATCTTGTGGACATGATCACTGTGGGTGGTCACACACCATCACAGAGGCATGTCCCATGGCCGTATGCCATGCACAGTGGGTGGGCTGTATGGGGCTGTGCATTCACACCTGTTGACTGTGCTCCCTTGTCCTAGGTGTCTTCCAGCTGCAGGAAATCTGGGAGGCACTGCTGGAAATACTGACCATGGCGAGGGCATCATTGGACATCCTGCGAAGGATTGAGTGGCTGGGGGTCTGGCGGAGACATGGGAGGTGGATCAGCCAGAGCGGGGAGTGGGGCCCCCACTGACCATTTATATGCCCCTGATTTCCCCTACCCCCTGGACCGACCCTCACACCCCTCCTTTCCTTTCCCATTTGTTCACCCCTGCCCCTTACCCACCCCCACCTTGTTTGTGGCCATCCCCCCACATATTTGTACATAGTTGTAAATAGTTTTGTTTGATATTTTTGATTACATTTCTTTTGATATGAATACTGTGGTGGTCTCTGATTTGCAGTGGGCTATAGGTGCTCAGCTGCAGTGGTGTGCATGGCGTCAGGGGTGGTGCAGTCATAGGTATGTGTGTGCGTCCATGGGGAAGTGACTATGGTGTGGGAGTAGCTATCAGTCAGTGTCTGTGGTGTGTGTGCTGTTCCTTGTGCACTGGATGACTGTGAGCAGTGGTTCATGGTGCATGCTCTGTGTCCATGGCACACCTGTCAGCCCGTCCATGGCCTGTGCAGCTGACACCCTTGCATGTCTGTGACCTGCACAGTCTGCTGGCATTTCAGTGGTGGCTGTCCATGCAGGGCAGCCACTGTACCCATCACAATGCTGGGATGCCTCCTGTCACTGGTGTGTTGCATGTTTGCCTCGGGTAACACAGTGGCCTCCGCGTTTATTGTCCCACCTCCATGTTGTGGCTTGTGTGTGTTGCAGGGGATGTGCACCACTGTCTGACTTGTGCTCCGGGCAAATGATGGTTGCATACAGGTCCACAGTGCCTGCGCAGGGTGGCTAGCACTCCTGTGCCATGGAGGACTGGTGGCCATGTGTACACGGTTTCCATGGGCCCACGCTGGGGGCTTGGTTGCCACGCTACTGCATCCCTGTGTTGTTGTGCCCTTGGGTATGGGTGGGTGTTTGACCATGCACTGTGTTGCATGCTTCCACGCACCACTGTGGGAGTCTGCGCTGGCTATTGTGGCCAGTGCTGGGTTGGGCTGTGTTCTTGGGAGGGTGTGCAAGGTTCTGTACCACTGGTGGAGGGGTCAGGGGCATGCCTTGTCATGTGTGGGGTACATTGTGTGCCGACGCATGGTCGGTCTCTCAGCTGTACCTCGGGGGGGGCTGTGCATGGTGGCACTGTGTATGCCATCGTTGCATCACTGTGTGCTGCCACTCGCTGATGGGTGCTCGTGGTGGGGCTGCCTTGCATGGTTCTGTGGTGCACAGGGTTGCATTGTCACCGTGGGGGTGGTGGCATGCATTGGGTATCCTGCAGTGGTGGACGCTGCTCCTGGGCAGGGTGTCTGGGGGTCATGGTGCAGGATGTGCTCTGCATTGGGAGGATGGTGTGGCATGGGGTGGTTGGCCCTCCTTGTGTGCCAGTCACAGCTTGCCAGGGGGTGTGATGGGGCACCATGGCCCAGCTGTGGGTTGGTTGCTTGTCTCCATGGGTCAGTGGTTATTCCAGCCCTCCCCCAGTTGTGCAGTGCATGGGGTGTGGGTGGACAACTTCTGTTCTGCTGTGTGTTCTTCTGCCCATCTTTGGCATGGGTGGTGGGCTCCTGCATCCCTGGTTGTGCAGTTACATTGCTACCCTGCTGCTGGGGGGCATCCCTGGTTGCCCTATGGTGCCTCTGGACTGCTCAGTTAAACATCCCTTGTTGCGCTATGGCACATCAGATATGCTCAGCTTCTGCTCTTTAGTTGTGCTATGGCACAGGTGGTGCGATATTCATTCATTGGCTGTAGGCGCATCTTGGCCGGCTCAGTTTTTTAATATTGTGCCTCTTGCACATGGATGCAATGGACTTGCATTTGCTCCTGCTATTGAGCACTTTTTGGGCACAGTTTGAATATCTGGGCCTGTATGTTCTTTGATTTCCTGTACTCTCCTGGGTCATACCTGAAAATAGGCATGTGTTTGTCTAGTGCACTTACCTGGTTAACAAAAGCTAAATAAATAAATAAATAAAATAAGGGCTAAGATTATCTAGTATAAATATATAATAGGTTTAAGCAAAACATGTGAGCCTGTGCATAACAATTATTCAATTATACAAATAATAAAAGATCATTTAAGATCCAAAGTGGACTTTCACACACTCTTAGTATCAACCATACACTCAGGGAAATATAGAGACCTTCTTGGTCCCACTGCTCCACCTGTCATCAGTTTGTTTATAGTAAGTTAACACACAACAAGTACAATATAGTTCAGAACTTTATATCCAGTGCAAAACAAAGGAAAACATCTTGAGTCACACTATTGATAGCAATTTATATGAAAAAGTAGTCTGTTCTCATGAATGAGGTATGCAAACACTTCAGTGATCCTGTATCAATGAAATGAAGCTATGAATCACCCCCATGCAATCAGGATGGTGTTACGGAACTATCAGAATACTCTGGCTCTGGTCAAGAACATAATACCTTTAAGTGAACACAAGAAAGGATAAAATATTGTAATTTTAAAGCAGCGAGACTTACTATATAAGCTACAGCAAACCATCATGTGGTGCATGAATTGGATGTATGTGGTGAATTTGTATTTTAATAATCTGTTGAGCCCCATAGGCCCTATCGACAGCCATCCATTTTGTGGTTATCTAATTAGCCTGATTAATTTATTACCACTGTCAACATATCCTGAGCAAGCCTTGTCATGGATATCCCCTAAGCACCCGTCAGAACCTGGGTCCAGTTGACTGTTTATTTCTCTTAATGTAATGTCCTTTTCTTGCAAGGTATTTCTAGATGACCTAGCCACCCCTTGCTCCATTAAACCACCACTTGCATGTTAAACAGGTGATTGTGCCTCAGTTGTGGAAAGAAAATTAACCCCCTCTCCATCTTGTTATAGTATCTTACTAATTGAACACACACATTGATGTGTCTGTAAACTACACCTCTAGGTAGTCATAATATATATAAATAATTTAAAATCCTCTGTGACCAAGCAACCCTCTTTGTTGTTTTGCATCCAGATTTGTAAGAAAGATAGTTAAATAAAATGTAAAGGTGTGTGCTGAGCACAAAACAAAATAAGACGTAGACAGATTAAAGCAAGACCCCCTATAAGTAACACTCTTTTAATAATAATAAGCATTGAATGTAAAATGCTATACAGTCCTTCTCCTGCAATACTTCCTTTCTGAAAAGAAAAAAGAATAAGAAAATTCAGAGTGTGAACTGTAAAAAGCAGCTGCAATTATTCATTTTAGCCACTTGATGGCAGACCTTCCAAAAGAATGCAGTTTAGTCCTTATGTGTATTATTATGTTTGCTTGCACGCATGTGCAAGAAACATAGTGCCATCATTGGAGATTTCGGAGGTGTGTCACCTCCTCCTCCAATTCAGGCAGCGAGCTGGCAGGCGCGGCCCCTGTAGACCAATGCATTTTGGAACTATGACACGCTCCAAAATGCAGTGGCATACAGTTGAAAGGGGGAGCTACGCTTGAGTGAGCAGTGATAAGAAGCTGCTCACGGGCAGGTCCCCCAGCCGCAGGCGGCGCGGCTTCACCGCACGCAGCATATAGCCGCCTGGGTGCCAATCCCGCCGGCTGAGCTGCATCGCTCCTCCCCTTCTCAGTATTTGTGCCACACTGGGAGCCCACCCCAGCTTGGCAATCAATACTTTGCAATGGGGGTGCCTAATCCCCATCGGCTGAATGCCCCCAAAGTCAATAGCCACACTGGGAGCCCACCCCAGCGTGGCAAGCGTCCGCAATGTCTTTTTTTTTTTTTAACCAGTAAAACAAAACTGTCCCACGGCGCATCTCCCAACAAGCCTCCCACAACCCGCACTCACCCATTGCGCACCTAGCTTCTACACTTCTCACCCCATACTTCCTCCGACTCCGTCACACGATCTTCTGTGGACCTGGAACACGTCTGCACTCTTCAAAGCCGACTACGGTAACTGAGGAAATGCCGTAAGCTGTATAATGGGCTAGATAGGAGGGTTCAACTTTATTGCATATCTCAGACATTTTTGGGATTTTTGCACTCAGATTAACATGGTTTTGGACCCCTTCTCATGAATGTATCACTGTCAGCGGCGTATTCAGGCTCGGCGGGCGATTTCACGCAGTGACCGCCCAGTGATCTGCAAATCACCTTCGGGCTGAATACTGCCATGACAGTGACATTATTCATGAGAAGGGGGCCCAAAACCCCCATGTTGAAAATTTGGTGCCAAAATTCCAAAAAATGACTGTTTGACGAGCGTGCATTGCGCAGTTCCTACGCAGGCTCTTAAGTTTGCGAATTTTCAATATTTCCAATCCAGATTTTCAACATTGCCATCTTTCCACACCTTCTTATGAGTAATACAGCTGTCATTTTTCACATCTCACCCAAAACGTGTTTTCACCCATGTAGCGCACAATGGCACAGTCGTGCGAACTCAGTGTATGGGACACATTAAGGAAATCACAGTGTCACTGTTCATGAGCAGAGATCTTAAAATGGCAATGTTGAAAATTTGGTGACAGAATTCCTAAAAATGACTGTTTTATGAGTGTGCATTGCACAGTTCCCACGCACGTCAGAGGTTTGCTAATTTTCAATATTTCCACTCCAGATTTCCAACATTGCCATTTTTCCACACCTCCTTATAAGCAGTACAGCTGTCATTTTTCACATCCTGCCCAAAACGCAGCCTACTTACAAGAGACAATGGCGCAGTCGAAGCGCAAGCTCAATGTATGGGACATATTAACAAAACCACAGTGACACTGTTCATGAGCAGAGGTCTTCAAATGGCTATGTTGAAAACTTGGTGAAAAATGCCTAGAAATGATTTACGAGCGCAGTACACAGTTCCTATGCATGCTCGTAAGTCTGCAAATTTAATATTTTCTTCTAGATTTTCAACATGTCCATTTTATTAATCTTCCTTATGAACAGTACAGCTGCAATTTTTCATATGTCACCTAAATGTGTTATCGCGACATGTAGCGCATAATGGTGCTGTTGGTAGCGAAAGCAATGTTTAGGACAGATTAAGAAAATCACAGTTACACTGTTCATGAGCAGAGGTCTTAAAATGGCTATGTTGAGAATTTGGCTACAAAAGTCCATAAATGACTGTGTTATGAGTGAGCATTGTGCAGTTTTCACGATCCTTGTTAGTTCATGACTTTGTAATATTTTCAGTCCAGATTTTCACTTAGTGGCATTTTTCAACACTTTCCTTATGAACAGTACAGCTGCCATTTTTCACAACATGGCCGGGTGTGTTTTCACACTTTCAGTGCAGAGATGCGTGGTCGCTGTCAGAAATCATTGTTCGGCACAGATAAAGAAAATCACAGTGACACTGTTCATGATCGGAGGCACCAAAATGCCTGAGTTGACAATCTGCTATAAAATATCCCCAACCTACTTATATAACGGTGTGCGTTGCACAGTTTCTGTGACGCCGTGACTTCACCATTTTTAAATATTTTACTACACATTTGCAACATAGCCATTTTACACCTCCCCATGAAAGAGTACAGCTGTAATTTTTACAGCCTGTTCGAATATTTTTGCACCTGTGGTGCTAAATCCCATAGTCACTGTGCATAAGCAGCTGCTACCAAACTGTTATTCCCCTGTTCATGAGGTGGGCACAAACAAACATGTTGAAAATTTGGAGTTAAAATACCAACGAATGCCTGAGGTATTAGGCTTTTCAACTAAATCGCCCAACCCTATAGAGAATGACAGGAATCAGGGGTGTGACTTGGGATTCTTGCCTGTGATGCTCATACCATTCCACACCCTGCAGTCACTGAGAGGCATCAAGCATGCCTTGGACTCTTCGGCCCCAAACTTCACCCCATCTCCTATATTGCACCCATCTCACCGTATTTCTAATGAAATGGGTGCGATAAGGGTCAAAGACCCCAAGGAACACGTGACACTTGTCAGTCTCTGCAGAGTGGAGGTGGTGAAATGGTGTGCCGCTATGCCTGACGACCCAAATGCACACCCCAATGCCTGTCACTCTCTGCAGGGTGGTGGTGGGGTTGGCTTCAGTTCAATACTTCACTGCCATTCCTATTACGCAGCTCTGTAACTTCTACACTACCACTGTCAATGCCAGTAAGCAAACATTCGGCATTGACAAATGCTTGTTTTTAGTTAATTATGGGAGGTTATCTACTGGACTGATAAGAAAGTCCTCATATACCTATCAGTTAAAATTTACATTGGCAGTTAAATGAAAATGGAGGCACACATTTAATGAAAAAAAACCAAAAACTGTTGTAAACATTTGTTCTTGTATTTTGCTCCTTAAAGGTGACTTTCACTTTGAGAGGAGTTGCTACACGATGACTGACTTTCCTCAGTCTGTGGTGAAAGTATCATAAGGGAAAGCACCCATATCAAGTAGCAGACATCCCTGTAAAACTGCCTGGTTGTTGGCTATTAAGTCATTGTGGTTTTGAGGATGAACAATTAGAAGCACGCCTAGAATCTTTTAGTGCAGCACAGGATGTTGTATAAGGCAAGTTCGTGTTCTTTACATGGAAACTTTTTTTATCAGAAAAAAACCCAGGGTGTATCTGGTGGTGGTTGAAAAATGTCTTGTCTGTTGGTTTACTCCTATGGGAAATGGTCAAGTAAGCTGCTGACTTTGGAGTGCTTGAGGAACCCTTTACAGCAGCAGAATATGGTACTGATGTGCAGTCTTAAATAGGAGCCTTGTCAGTGGTTTGTTTACTTGTGTGTGTCTGCAGCACTAGCAATAGTTGTCAGGGCAATGGAATTTGAGGATTCTGGCCAGTGGGCAAGCGCTTATCTACATCAGCATCTGATGGGGCTGGGTATTCCGTGGCAGTTGGGGCTGTAGCTACATTTGAAGAGTCCTGGATTAGGTCCCAAACTTGTGCTGCATTGTTACAATAAACCGTTTTATAACCAAGCACATTTAGAACCAAAACAGCTGGATACTTGAAAAAATATAACCATTGTAACTTTTGCAACTGTTTCTTAGCCCAATAAAATGTCTTACACTGCTCCACTATTTTGGAGGAGAAATCCTGAAATAAAAAGATTTGTTGTCCCTTCCACGATAGTTGTTTGTGCCCCTTTGCCAGCCTAAGTACAGTACCTCTTCTTTCACTGAATATCTTAGAAAGTTAACTATTATGGCCCAGAAATTCAAAGGGGTTGCACCATGCACAACCCCCTAGTGTGCCCTGGCACAATATTCAAAGGAGCAGGTTGTGAGGCGCAACTCCCGATGTGCCGGGGTGCATTGGTAATGTATGCAGCACAGATGCAGGGGACATGCCCATGTATATGTGGCACATCCCAATATTCAGCCCAGGATGTGCAGTGCATATGCTGGCACAACCCCTACATGCATTGCACATTGGTGCTCAGAGTTGATCTGAAAATAAAAGGCTCAAATGCTGGCCACTCACACACAGGCGGCTGTATTGCAAGGCAGAACACAATAGCCACCAGCTGTGGGTGGCCACCTGCTCAGCAGGAACACCATCCACAAGCACCTGGACCCTCCCTGGTAGTATAGTGGACCCCCTTCCCTCCCCATATGCCCGATTGCAGGCTGTTGTATAGTAATATTAAAATCAACCTGGTGGTCTAGTGGTTCCCTCTTCGTATGCCCGATCATGGGCTGTTGTAAAAGTAAAATTAACCTGGTGATCTGGTGGGTCCCTCCCCGGATGCCCGATCATGGGCTGTTATACAATTGAACAAAATCTGTTGGTCTAGTGGCTCCCTCCTCATATGCCCGTAAAACGCTATTGGTATGATTTAATACTTTTAACATGTACAGTACTTTCAGTGCTGATTAAGAACTGTTAACAAAATAAATATTTCTTTACTAGAACTTTATTAGACACTCCCCTGGTTATCTGTTTATTTTTTTCTTACACCAAACAAGCAGTTCTTAAACAGGATTCATAATTTAAGAACTAGAAACTGGCAACATATGTTGTTTCACAATTTATTCAATATGGACAGACTGTGAGTTATTAAATAAAATCTAATTAGCACTGCATGACTTAGATGTCTTTAGATTTTTAGAAGATATGCTACATAATGATTAATTTGCAGTGCATTTCAAAACTACGCACCTTTCTTTATGTTGAAAGCATTTACAAGTAGCAATACATTTATCTAACAATTTACGTGATCAATATATACTGCAGCAAACAAAAGATTTATTAGGGGACAGTGGGGATGTATAGTGAACCCCTGCAATGTTTCCACAATTTCTGCAAAACTATGCAATTTGGGGTAAACTTTTCCACAATATTCCAGTGGCCCTGGCCATGACTCAGTGTATATCTCTCCCAGTCACAATTTTTAACATAAATGAATTAACAAATAAATGAATGAATGAATGAATAACACCTGGAAACAAATTCTAACCCAATGTGTCTTTCCCAGCTAGTATAATGCTTAAATTAAGTTTTTTGTTTTCAAGAACTTGTAATTTGTAGCTAAACTGATTATTTTATTTTATCCATATACAGTATTTATTTAAACAGTACATTGTGTAACAGATTTTTTCTGCATGAAGCATGTGCACATCATAATGTTATTGAGTATAACTGTTACTAAATGTAAGAAGGCAATAAAATGCATTATCTCTTTTACACAGCAGAGTACAGTATGTGTGTTGTTTAATAAAATATGCTTCTCCTGCAAGGTATTTCTCAGTCCTCAGGTCAAAAGTGAGAAAGAAAATGACTGATCACTGGCTTCTTTTTCTGGATGTAATCAATCCAAAATAAACATAGAAACAGAGAATTTAATGGCAGATAAGGACCACTTGGCCCACCCAGTCTGCCCATTTTTCCCTACCTCCAGTATCACCATAAACCCTAATCGATCTCCAGCTCTTTCTCTCTCTCTCTCTCCCCTCTCTTTCTACTAAGATAACTTTAAGCCTATCCCATAAATTCTTGAACCATCCCCCACTGTCTTGGCCCCACTTTGTCCACTGGAAGGCTGTTCCAGGTATCCACCACTCTTTCTGTGAAGAAGTGCTTGTTCGCATCTCCGCTGAATCTACCATGTTCCAGCTTCATAGCATATCCCCTTCTTCTTGGGCACTCCTTTTTGTTCTTAAAAATTTGAGGTGTGATTTCAAGAATTGAATACATTACCTAAGGTGCTGTCTTATTAGTGATCTATACAGGGGCCAAACCACCTCACTCTTTTTGCTGATGATAACCCTCGCTGTGCATCCCATCATCCCACTAGCCCTCCCAATTGCCTTGTCACACTGCTTGGTCATATTTAGGTCAATTGATATGATTACCCCAGGTCTCTTTCCTGCTTGATTTTTGTCAATATCACTCAACTCTTTTTGTAATCTGCCCCAGGGTTACTGTACCCTAAGTGCATTATTTTGCACTTTTGTGCATTGAAACCAATCTACCATACCCTTGACCACTCCTCAAGTTTTCTCAGGCATCTGCTCATCTTTTCCACCCCTTCCACCAAGTGTCCACCCTGTTGCAGATCTTTGAGTCATCCACAAGGGGGCAGACAACCCCTTCCAGCTCCTGTGTAATGTCACATATACAGTAATGACATTAAAGAGAACCAGTCCCAGCCCTGATCCCTGAGGTACCCCATCGGTCACCTTCCCTTACTTGGAATGAACTTCATTGACCACCACCCTCTTTTGCCTATCCCTAACCAATTTCCTATCCAGTTTGTCACCTTTGGACCCACTCCTAAGCTACCCAGTGTGCTTACTAGTTTTCTCTGTGGAATGGTGTTGAAAGCCTTACTGAAATCCATTTAGACCATGCCCACCACTCCACCATGATCTTACCCTTGGTCATCCAGTGATCTGTGAATCCATGCTGCCTCAGGTCTTATAACCTGTTTGATTAATGATGCTCCACAATCCTTGCTTTCAGCAGTGTTTCCATTAATGTTCCCAACACCAATGTCAGGCTGACTGCCCCATAATTGCCAGCCCCCTCCCTGCTACCAATTTCCTGAAGTAGGACTACATCTGCCCTCCTCCAGCCCTCAAGAATCACTTCTGTTTCCACTGTGCTGTTAAATAGGACTGTCAGAGATGCACCCAATACCTCCCTGAGCTTCCTTTACAGCCTTGATGCAGCCCATCTGGTCCCATTGCTTTGTCCTCTTACAGATAAGTGAATCCCTTCAGGACTCTCTCTGCTGACTCCTCTGAAAAATGACTAGTGTCCACCCCTCCCCCCTCGAAGCTGATCTTACTTTTTTAGGGTTCCTTCCCTTCCCCTTCCTCTTTGAATAGAGAGCAAAAGTATTTTTTCCAAACATCTGCCTTTTCGTGGTCCTCCTCTGCACAGTCCCCCTTCTCTTTTTCAATCAATCAATCAAAATCTTTATTTATCAGGTGAACATCATCGAGCAAGCTCATTTACAAGATGGACCTGTTTAGCTCTGGGTCAAATGGTGCAATCCATACAGAGATATTTACAATAGAGCCAAATAACACAAGTAAATAACAATTAATGCAATTAATTCAAGTAAGTACTCAATGTTACATCAGTCATATCAGTTCAGAGTGCTTCTGTAATATTTAAGGGGGACAAAAGATGAGGCTTAGTAGGAACTTCAGTAGGGAGAAGTGATCGGCCACTCGTGTAGGGAGTGGACGTAACCACAGAATTTCAAAAGTAGTGTAATCACACGTTATCCCTAAATGTAACATTCTAAACAGAAGGATAAGGGTCTTCACAGTCCAGGAGAAAAGTAATTACAGTTCTTTTGGAAAATTTCTGCATGGAAATCCAATTTATGCTTGGTTTAGAACAGACACAGAAGCAGACTGCAGGAACCAATTGGAAGTCAACGCCGCAGAGCACTCACATTCTGATTGGATGGCTGCTAATGCCACGCTTTGCTAATGGAGAGTCTGTACTTAGGTTCTCAGGCAATGGTAGAAGCAGCATCGACCGCTCGAGTGTCCCACACCTATGGGCAGGGAGCCTGTGGAGAGCATATCCTTGGCAGCAGATAGAGGAAGGGGATGGTATTAAGTACTAGGCCATGAACAATGGAACATCTGAACCAGCAGGAGGACTAAAACAGCAGGACAACAGAACTGGGTATTCCTTGATGCCTAAAGACTGGACCAACCACAGAAATTCAGAAAGTAGTGTAATCAAACAGAGTCCCAACTCTTAACACTCTAAACAGGAAAAAATAGAGGTCATAACTGTTAAGCAGTAAGTAAATACAGCTCTTTTTTGTGCAAGTTTTAGACAGAAAATTGACTTTAGCTTAGTATTGAGGGAGACACTGGAGCAGACTGCAGGAACCAATCAGATGCCAGATCAGAAAAGCGCTTTCGGTATGATTGGATATTGGCAATGCCACACCTCACTAGTAAGGAGTCTGGTCTAGGTATCTCAGGCAGCGGCTGTGGAAGTGACAACTGCCTGCTATCCGCATTTCTCCCACCTGAGGGGCAGGGATCCCCTGAAGAGCTAGTCTACGGCAGGGAAGAGAGTTAAGGGACAGAGGAAAGAGAAAGTAAGAGTGGAATGCAGTGGAGAGGGAATATGAAGATGAAAAAGGGTAGTTAAATGATACGGGTAGGGGAATAAGAGCCACAAAATAAGCAATATGTCAAAGACAGCAGGGTGAGTAAAGTGTAGTGGCAACGAAAGCCATGAAGAGATAATAACCCTACAGGGATTTCTAGAGGGGAAAAACATTTAAGTCCTAAGATGCTCACAGAGTTTTTAACCTAACAATCCCTCCCTTCATCTTCATCTTTTCACATACATACCTAAAAAATGTTGTGTCCCCTTGTGTTGCTGCCTGGGCTATTTACTCTTCAGTTTTCACCTTCCCATTCTTTATTGCTTTCCCTGCTTCCCTCCGTTTCCCCGATACATCTCCCAGTCCTCCTCCCTTATTTCTGAATGCAAGCCTTTTAACCTTTACCTTTTCAGCCACCTCTTTTGAGAACAATACTGGTCCCTTTTTATGTTGGCGTGCTTGCATAGCCAACATCTTGGGACAGTGCAGCTTTGTAGGCTTGGTTGCTGTTGGGCAAATGCAGGGCATGCATCAGTAGGTGCGTCCTGCATTCCCCAATCAGCCTGCAAGCCGGTGCCACACAGTGCATACATAATGTCAGATGCAGCGGTCCTTTTCTTGCCATGCTCACTGCCATTATGTACATGGCAGCACACTGGCAGCTGGACTGCCAGCTTCGAGGGTGCCCAATCTCCCTGTCAGCTGCCCCTGCCCCCTGTGAATGTGCTGATGGGGGAGCCCACTCCCCGTCGGCATAAAGCATTCCCCCCCATTTTTGATATGCTGAGGGGGATGCCTAATCCCCCTCGGCTATTACCCTGCTCCCCTTTCCTTGTGTGCTGACAGGGGAGCCCAGTCCCCATCAGCAGAAATAACCCCCCAATTGTTTAATGCTGAGGAGGGGTACCCAATACCCCTTGGCTTTGCTCACCCCTTCTTTGTGTGCCAACGGGGGTGCCCAATCCCCGTCGGCATAAATTCCGCCCCCCCCGTGTTGTTTGATGATAAGGGTGCCAAGTCCCCCATCGGCTACAGACACCCCTCCAAACAGTTAGGTGGTGCTGGGAGCCCACCTCAGCATGCCAATCCCTTGGAAAAACACTGTCCTGCGATGTTTTTTTTTCTTTGAACCTGTAAAGGAAACGGTCCTCGAATCTCGTGACCCTCCCCCACCCAGCACACACCACTGCGCATCCTGCCTCCACACCCCTCTCACCCCATACTTACTTCCAGAGTCTGGCATGATGATCTTCAGTGGACTGGGAACAAGTCTGCACTCTTCTAACCCGACCGCGAACTGAGGAAATGCCGGTAAGCTGTATAATGTAATAAATAGGGTTTTTCAACTTTAGTACATATCTCAGGCATTTTTGTGACTTTTGGCCCCAAATTTTCAACATAGGGTTTTTGGGACCCCTTCTCGTGAATTCTTGCACTGTCATGGCGTTATTCAGTCCCGATAGGTGATTTCTCAGTCACTGCGTGGAATCACCTTTCAGGAGTGCGTAATGAAATGACAGTGCCACTGTTCATGAGGGGGGGCTCTCAAAAACCATATGTTGCAAATTTGGTGGGAAAAATCCAAAACATGACTGTTTTACGAGCATGCGTAGCAACTGCGCAATGCACGCTCGTAAGTTAGCGAATTCATAATATTCTCATGCCAGATTCTCAACATTGACATTTTACCACACCTTCTTGTGAACCATACAGCTGTCATTTTTCACATCCTGGCCGAAATTTGTTTTCACACTTCTGGCGCAGAATAGCGCAGTCATGGTGCGAAATCAGTTTTTGGGACATGTTATGAAAATGAAAGTGACACTGTTCATGAGCAGAGGCTCTAAAATGCCTGTATAGAAAATTTGGTGACAATACTCCCTAAAATGACTCTATTACAGGCATGTGTAGCAACTGTGCAACGCACCCTCGTAAGTTAGTGCATTCACCCTATTTTCATGCCACATTCTCAACATTGGCATTTTATCACACCTGTACAGTTGTCATTTTTCACATCCTGGCTGAAATGTGTTTTCACACTTCTGGCAGAGAATAGCATGGTCGCTGTGTGAAATCAGTGTACGGGACACATTACAAAATGACAGTGACACTGTTCATGAGCAGAGGTCCTAAAATGCCTGTGTTGAAAATTTGGTGACAATACTCCATAAAATGACTGTTTTACAAGCTTGCATAGCAACAGCACAATGCACACATATAAGTTAGCACACTGGCAATATTTTCACGCCAGATTCTCAACATTGGCATTTTGCTACACCTTCTTGTGAACCGTACAGCTGTCATTTTTCACATCCTTGCCGAAATGTTTTCGCACATTCGGCACAGAATAGCGCGTTCGCTGAGCGAAATCAGTGTTCGAGACACATTACAAAAATGACAGTGACACCGCTCATGAGCAGAGGTCCTAAAATGCCTGTGTTGACAATTTGATGACAATACCTATAACAGCGACTGTGTTACGAAAGGCATAAGCAGTAGTTTGACACACGCTTGTACGTTCGCAAACTTCTAATATTTTCACTCTAGATTTTCAACAGTGCCATTGTTCTGCATCTCTAAATGAACAGTACAGCTGTAATTTTTCACATCCTGACCAAAATCTGTTTTCGCAGTTTGGCATAGAATAGCGTGGTCGCTGTGGAAAGTCCGTGTTCAAGACGCACGACAATGGAAGTGACACTGTTCATTAGCAGATGCCCTAAAATGCCTATGTTGAAAATTTGAGAATGAAAGTCAATAAAATTAGTGTTTTATGAGCGTGCATTGCACAGTTTCCACGCACACTCATGACTTTGTGAATCTGTAATAGTTTCACTCCAGCTGTTCATCATTGGCATTTTTGCATACCTCCTTATGAACACTACAGCTGCCTGAAATTTGTTTTCGCATGTCCAGCACAGAATTGCACAGCCGCTGTGTGAAATCAGTTTTCAGGGCAGTTTGAGGAAATGACAGTGACACTATTCATGAGCAGAACTCCTAAAATGCCTATGTTGAAAATTTGGTGCCAAAACTCCATACAATGACTGTGTTGCAGCGTGCACTGCGCAGTTTTCACGCACACTTGTAACTTTGTCAATCTGCAATATTTTCATGTCACATTTTCACCACTGGCATTTGTGCACATCTCCTTATCAACAGTCCAGCTGCCATTTTTCACAGCCTGCCCAAAACATGTTTCCCCAGCTGTGGCGCACAATGGTGTGCTCGCTGTGCAAAATCACCTTTTGAGACACATTCACAAAATCACAGCACTATACATCTCTAGCTCCGCCACTCCCACTGACAATGCCAATGTGACAACATTTAGCATTGACAAATGCTTTTTCTTCTTGCTTTTGCTCACTTGGTTGACAGAGAGGTTTGTTGCCTTTACTGTGCCCCTTTTAGCTTTGCCCACTGTTCCTTCACCCTTCCCCCATTATCCACCACCAGGTCTCTGAGGCACGTACCCATATTTATAAAATCTGCACTCCTGGGGCCCCATTCTCAAATGTGTTGGAATGCTACAAGCTCCTGGTGCACCAAACAGATGGCACATGGGGCTTGCGTCATTCCCTGGCTGGCAATTGGGATTCTTGATCTTATGTGCCACATGTCATAAGTTAGACTAGCTTTTGCTTGTCAAATTTGGAATAGTCATGGGACCTTTTTATGAAGTTTGCACTAAATATTTGGCACAAACCACCATATAACAGGTAAAGTGCTGCAAATGTGAGCAAGCTATGAGAATTGGGTGCAAGGTGCAATAATATGTTGGGCACAGCACTGGGTTTCATGCAGGGCTTGTCACAAGCCTGTGTCAACCTTTGAGAATTGGGCCTCTGAAGTCCAGGAACCTTGCCTGCATGTGGTTCGATTCCTCAACTGTCCTTATATTGAACCATACTGGATGATGATTACTGGTCCCCTGGTGGCCTCTGATCTTGACATCTACAACAATAACCCTATTAGTGAGTTCCAGGTCCAGTATTGCACCATCATGAGTGGATCTACTGACTAGTTGCCTCAAGACACTAGAGGAAGTCCAGGACATCACTGCTTCTAGCTGAAGCCACTTCTGTTCTGGGAGGCTCCAGTCTGCATCTGGCAGACTGAAGTCCCCCACCAGCAGCACCTCCCATTTTTCTGCCATTTTGACAATGGCTTCTACCAGTACCTCATCTAATTCCTGCCCAGTGCTGGAGGTCTGTAGATCATGCTGGTGCAAATAGTGGCCCCATTCCCTGTGTCCAGGGTGGCCCACAGTACCTCTGCCCCTCCATATTCCTTGTATCACCATTGTTTTTTATGCTTTCCCTCACATACAGCACCACACTTTCTCCTTTCCTTCCCACCCTGTCTTTCCTGAACAGACTATAGCCTGGTATTGCCATGTCCCTGTCATGGTGTTCAGTGCACCATGACTCGGTAATGGCCACTATATACAGGTCGGCATCTACCATGATGGCCTCTGGGATTGGTACCTTATTTCTTAGACTTCTAGCACTCACACACATGGCCTTCCAGATTTTGTTAGCACTCTACTTGTTGCCTCCCTGTTTTTCCTTTTTACCACTCTCCATCTTTCCTCTCTTTTTGACGACAATGTTCTGCTCCCCCTTTGCTTCTATCACTATATTTCCTTTCTTATTTTGCACACTGGAGGGTTCCTCTCCCCTTGGTTTCTTCCGACTCTCTTATTCAGCCTGTGTTGGGGAGGGGGCAGTTAAATAATAAAATGACTGAGTAAAATAAATAAATATAAGCTGACATACTGGCTATGAATGGATGGTGATGCTTTAGCACTCAGTGATTTAACATCTAAAAATCAATCTTTATAGCCTAGTGATTAGAGTCCAGAGTTGTAAACCTGGAGGCCCAGCAGACCTGGGTTTGAGTCCCACAGAATACAATTTCATATTGTGGGATCCTGAGCAAGTCACATAACCTGTGCTGTATGATAGCTTTTCCTGTATGATTATTTATATATCATTATACAATGGCAAGGACATTTCCTGAACTCTGATTGGTCAGTGGGTGCCTGGAACAGTGATGTTATTACACAATAACATCACTGTATTGATTTGGAGCTTCTTATTTTGCGTTTCTCTTAAAAAGCAAACATTTATTGCCTCACTAAAAATCTCCTAAAGACTTTTACATTTTTTTTTTTTTATTTTGTATAACGATGAGACATTGTATAATAGCAATAAGGCACTCCAGGGTGTGTGTTATTGTGTAATAATGTGCCTCGTGCTTCATCCCACCCCAGGAGTGACATTATTACACATAACACACACCCTGTTGTGCCTTATTGCTTAAATATGTCCCACAGGGCCACTCATTGCAGTATAAGAGTGGTTCCACACACATTCTGCCTGAGAGAGAACAGCAAAGCTGAGCTGTTCTGACTCAAGTAGAATGCAAGTGATACCGCTCTTATAGCACAATAAGTGGTGATGTGGGGCATATTATCCATTATAACAGTGTCTGCTATAAGTGCAGTATACTATATATATTTTTTAACTGTTCCAAAATGTGCCAGTTTATGGGGCTTCTGTGCATGAGATGCTCTTCACAGAATAAGAGTGCCTCATGCGCAGGGGAAAGGAGCACTCCAATTGGTCAGGAGCACTTCTTCGATCTATAATAATATTTAAGCACTTTGTCTTCATCTACTGATTACTGCTGCATCTGTTTTCCAATTTTAGTCAAGTAAGTGTGAAATATGTATTTTGCATTCATTCTTCCTAATGCCTTTTCTGTTACTCAATATACAACTCACACTTTTCATTATTGTGTATGACTGCAGTGGCTTGCATTTGTTTCATCTATCCACATTACACTGTTCTATTAATTGTCATTATTTGTAATTATTTCATTGTACTTCTTATTGTTATTTTGCTGCATTGCACAACCTTTGTAACCCCCCTCCCCCCCAAAGCAAGCTCCTGAAGTCACACCTGGAAACGTGTCATAGTTCAGTGTGCCTCTCCCAATCACAATGTTTAAAATTCCTTAAAAACTAAATATCTACATAAAGCAACCAATCAACTAATCAAACAATCAATCAATCAATAAATAATCTCTCTGTGCTCATGGAAAGCACCTGGAAACAAATATCAGCTCAGTATGCCTTTCCCAGCCAAAAACTGTAAAACAAAATTTAAGGTTTTGTATAGGTGTTGTATTTTCTTTTTCAGTTTACAAACTGAGGTGTGCAAAATTGACAAACTTCACTTGTTGGATAAGTTCATGACTTCATCCAAATACATAAATTTAATCTGCCCAGTAAATTTCCAATTCCCAGTACAGGGCTAACTTTGAGGAAGGTGGATTTGACAACTTCGCTGGTGAAGAAAGGCTCATAGGCAAAGTCTGCACTGCACCATGAGATTGGGGGTAGCATGGTACAGAGATGAGCTGTATGCCACGTGGAGGCTATGTTCAGGGCCATCTTAAGAAGAAAGAGTTGGAAATAAGTCTGTCCCTGATGGTCTGATAAAACAAACAAAACAAAACAAAACTTTAAAACTACTTTGAACTCAGAGTATTTAGAACCAAATTGCTCTGAAAAATATAAACAGTGCCTTGTACAAAAGGATTTCTTCTGTTTTTGTGTAGTTTTGCATATTTAGTTGAAAGGGACACTCTCAACCCCCTTAGGCCTTAGATTGTCCCTAGTTGAAACAAGCATTTGTCAATGCCGAATGTTGTCTCACTGGCATTGATAGTGCTGGAGCTAGAGGCAGATAATAGGAATGGCAGTGAAGTATTGAAGCAATGCCAACCCCACCCCCACCCTGTAGAGAGAGAGAGACAGGCATTGGGGTGTGCCATTGGGTCATCAGCTATAACGCTGATACCATTGTACCTCACCCTACCCTGTAAACAATGACAAGTGTCGTGGTGTGCTTTGGGGTCTTTGGGCATTATACTTACCCCATTCCATAAGGAAATACACTGAGGTGGATGCAGTATAGCAGAATGGGATGAACTTTGTGGCCAAACAGTGCAAGGCATACCATGATGCCTGTCACTGGCTGAAGAGTGGGGGTTGGGGTGGAATGGCATGAGCATTACGGCTGATGATTCCAAGTCACACCCCTGACACCTGTCAGTCTCTACAGGGTGGGGTGCTACAGTTGGAAGCCCTAACACCGTAGGCGTGTGTTGGTATTTTCACTCCAAATTTTCAACATGGGCTGTTTGTGAGCCCACCTCATGAAAAGCAGCACTATCAGTTTCTTAGCTGAAAGGTGGTTTTGCACAGCAGCTATGCCATTTGGTGGCACAGGGATGAAAACACATTTTGGGCAGTATGTGGAAAATGACAACTGTATTGTTCATGAGGAGATGTAAAAAAATGGCAACGTTGAAAATCTAGAGTGAAAATATGAAAAAGTAGTGAAGTTATGAGCATGCATAGAAACTATGCAACACACATCCATAACCCAATTATTCTGGGGATTTTTTTTAACCACATGTTTAACATAGGTATTTTGGGACCTCCCCTCATGAACAGTGGCACTGTGATTTTGTTAATTTGTCCGAAACGTTGATTTCACACAGTGACCATGCCATAATGTGCCACAGGTGCAAAAACATATTTAGGGCAGGATGTGAAAAATGACAGCTGTACTGTTCATAAGGAAGTGTGAAAAAATGCCAGTGTTGAAAATCTGGCAAGGAAATATTGCAAATTTCTGAAGTTACAATGATCCGTGGAAACTGCGCCACACACACTTGTAACACAGTCATGTTATGGAATTTCATGACCAAATTTTCAACATAGGCATTTTAGGACTTCTGCTCAAGAACAGTGTCACTGTCATTTCCTCAAACTGTCCCAAAAACTGATTTTACGCAACAACCGCACTATTCTGCACCGGACATGCGAAAACACATTTCAGCCAGGATATGTAAAATGATAGCTGTACTGTTCATAAGAAGATGTGGAAAAATGACAATTTCAAAAATCTGGAGTGAAAATATTACAAATTCAGGAAGTTATGAGTGTGCATGGAAACTGTCCAATGCATACGTGTAAAACAGCCATTTTTTTGATTTTTCCCACCAAATTTGCAACATAGGCTTTTTGAGAGTGCCCCTCATGAACAGTGGCACTGTCATTTCATTAATCGGTCCCAAAAAGTGATTCAACACTGTGGCCACAAAATCACTTTTTGGGATCGAATGACACCATGACAGTGCCTGAATTCATGAGGAGGGGTTCCAATAACCCTATGTTGAAAATTTGGTGCCAAAATTCCCAAAAATGGCTAAGATGTGCAACAAAGTTGAAAAACCCCTATTTATGCCATTATACAGCTTACTGGCATTTACTCAGCTTGTGGTCCACTTTGAAGAGTGCAGACGTGTTCGCAGTCCACTGAAGATCATCGCACCGGACTCCGGAGATAAGTATGGGGGTAAGGGAGGGTGTGGGGAGGCAGGGTGCACAGATGGTGGGTGTGGGTTTTTGGAGGGGGCAGGGAGACTGTGTGGGACTGTTTTCTTTTCTTTTTTACAGGTTTAAAAACAACAACAAAAAACCAAAACATTGTGGGACTTTTTTTTTTTTGCAGGGGATTTGGCGCACTGGGGTAGGCTCCTAGCATGCCACCTAAGTGTTTTTGGATGATTCTGTAGCCGACGGTGAATTGGGCACCCCCGTCGGCACATACTAGGGTACTGGGGGGGACACAAGCCAAGGCGGATTGGGCACCTCCTCAACATGCAACAAAAGTGGAGGAAGACAGTATGCCAATTGGGAGTGGGCTCCCCCATTGGCAACATAAACGGGGACGGGGATAAATGCCGATGGGGATTGGGCTCCCTGTTGGCAAAGAAATACTGTTTGGGGGCGCATGATGCTGAGGGGGATTGGGGCACCCCTTGGCATACATTTTAAATGGGGGGGTCATTATGCTGACAGGGAGTGGGCTGTCCCATCGGCATTGTGATAGGTGGCAGCGGCAGTCACTGCCGTCATGTTGCCTGCAGGTCGTGAGGCATGTTGAGGTCCCACTGCATGAGAGCTTCACTCTCATTGCAGTGGACCATTTCTAAGATCTGATGGCCACATTAGGGATGTGTGAGGTCAACGCCTGCTGTTGACTGATTGGGGAATGAAGGATGCACCTTCTGATGCGTGCCCTGCATTTGCCCAACAGTGACCGCACCTCCAAATCTGCTACTACCGCAACATGTTGGCTGGCATGAGCCAACATAAAAACACATTTTATGATTGACAACATTCTGTAAAGATTCCTGATGTAGCCAGTAGTTTGATTCTGAATATTTTTTTCTTTTAAAAAGTGAAAAACAGACTGCCCACCATACTGGTGTTACCACACAAAAACAGGTTTGTTTACATTCCTTGATCAACTTCCACTGCATCTTTTTTGGACTTGAGAACATTTCCAACATAGTCTAGCCATTTGTGATGCAGTGGATGTTTAGGTGGCTACTGCCTCATGAGTAACTGCACTGTTTAGCAGTGTTTCTAATGTTCAGGAAGTATTTAACAAGAAAAGTTGCAGGATTTGAAACACAACAAAGTTGTTTATAAATATACATTACCATGCATTGCAGTTCTACTAAAGAAGCAGACAGACAAAACAAACAGCTACATCAATGAATTTTGGAGAAGGTACGCAATCATAAAATGTGGGGTTATAACTAGAAATAATATGATGCAAAGTAGGTTAACAGTGTCCCTTTAATGTAATGGTTTTGTTTTGCCTATTAAAGCAATCCTGTGTGAGGTAGGGAAGCTGTTTTAGCTAGCAAGCAAGGTGGCCCTGTGAGCAGTTTGAGCATTAGTCTTATCTGTTTTCCTCTATCTTTGTTCTTATTTATGTTTGTTTGCAGGTCTGTGATTTATTTTATTTCTGTAGTACAGTTCTATGTGTTTTAGTAAATCATTTTTGTCAGTCTGAGACTGTTACTATATGCAATGTAATTCTTTTGTTTAGCTATTTAAGTGAATGTGTTACTTTAATATACAGTAACTTGTTTAGAATTACCCATCTTCCCGTGTGTCTTGTGTATCCACATCGTGTAAAGCAAAACTCATTTTTGTGGTGTTTTTACTGTAGCTACAGTTAGCTCAGTACACTTTTCTGTTGTGAATTTGTGATTAATATAACACTGCTCAGGTGAGGAGTTGTATTATCTCTGCTGTTGGTGTTTAGTTTTACTACAGCGTTTAAAAATATCAGAAATTAATGGAAAGAGATATTCAACTCATAAAGTGAGAGGTGCTGGAAATGTGGCCAAGAAAACATGTTTTAAGAGTCAAAAGGATGTTGCACCTATGAAAACTACCTCTGCAGTAGCTTCATCTGGGGACAATCATACTAGTAGCAAAGGAATAATTGCTGGAAGTGTCAAGGGGATTAGTGTAGCCAAATTTTTCTCTGTCCCATCTGTGGCATCCATGCTGGTGTGTGCTGGTGAGAGGGGGATGGTGACAAAAATAATCTGTCCATGAAGCAGAAGAATGTTTGGCTCTGGAACAGTGGCCGAGGAGGTGGTTGATGTTGTCCCTGTCACTGCTGGTGGTGGTGGTGGTGCTGTGTCTGATCTGGATGCTAGCTTCCCTGTTCCAGATGAGAGTATTGAGCTTGGCCATGACTCTGAGTCTCAGAAGGAAGACTGACTGTTGCGTGCAAGGATGATTAGGGTACTGCCAGCATAGATGGGGGATACCAGTTGACATAATTTATCTTGATTTCAAAAAGGCATTTGACCTGGTCCCCATAATCTTCTAATTAATAAAATGATTAAACTAGGATTTAATTGTTATATAATCAATTGGGTTTGTAACTGGTTGCATAACAGATCCCAAAAGGTTAAAATAGGTGACATTGTTTCTTCTGAGATGGCACTGACCAGCATGGTACCCCAGGCATCTGTGCTTGGGCCCACCTTATTTGGAATTTATATCAGTGACCTGCACCAGGAGGTAATTAGCAGTATTACCAAATTTGTAGACAATACAAAAATATCTGCACGGGCTGACAGATAAAACATTGCAACTACAAATTGATTTAACAACAATTGAAAAATGGGCTTCTAACAATGAAATGTCTTTCAATATGAATAAAGGTACAGTAATTCATCTAGGAACTAAAACTGTTACTTCCCTGTACACACCCAATGGTAAGGCCGTCAAACCAGTTATTACAGAGAAAGACCTGGGCATCACTATTAATGGGTTGTTTTCAGCAAGGGCCCACTGTAGGAAAATTGCACTGAATGGTAACCATATCTTAACATCAATTAAAAGGGCTTTCATATCTAGAAACGAACATTGCATTCTCCCCCTTTATAAATCATTCATTCACCCTTACACAGATTATGCTGATTCCTTTTGGGCACCTTATATAAAAAAAGGATATAAAACTAATTGAAAGCATGCAGAGGAGAACAACTAAAACTTACACCTCAAGTGAAACATTTACCTTATAAGGATCGATTACACTCCCTTAGGCTTTATGACCTAAAACTAAAAAGGGACTGTGGAGACCTATTGCTCCTATTTAACATTTTGGGAGACTAGTCACTTATGAAAGCCACCAACACCATAATGGCTAATAAACCAGATAAACTGAGGTTCCATATCAGACAAATCTGGATCCCCAAAGTATTAACTTCGAAATAGCAGCATTACTTTTCCATAAGAGCTACCGCATTATGGAATTCTTTACCTCACCATCTGTTAACATATCTTGTTTTTATTAATTTAAAACAGAACTGGATAAATATCTCCTGGGATAGTTTATAACACACCCTACAGTGTGTAGGGGAAGGTGGTCTCAATGAACCTAGTGTCTCCTTCCACCTTTCCAAATATCGAATAATACTGAGTAATGATGAGAAGGAAAGAGAGGGGAAGCAAGTGTGGAGGCGGAGGACAGATTTCAGGGAGAGGACAATATCCCGCTGGGTGGTGAAAGGGAAAATGATTTGTACCCCCTATGGGAACCTGAAAAGACAAAAAGTAAAGGTCATGCTACTGAACCTGTGATGCTGTACACACCACATTTAATTCAAAGAATTACTAACCCCTCTAATCCTCCAACTGTTGTTCCTGTTAGGAATGTTGATCCAATCACACCACATGAGTCACCCACTCTCGCAGTGCAGGAATCATCCCACAAAACTCTCCTTGCATCCCCCTCCAGTGCCCCAGTACCACCACCATGTAAAATCAAGGGCAACAAAATCCCTAGTTTGGGATTGTTACGTACTGAACACAGCTACAAATTGGTGATTATCTGCCAGCTATGTCAAGCACAAGTTAGGACCGAGGTCCCCATCTCCTACCATAGGTGGGAAACCTCTTCTGTGTTTCTTTGTGGCAGTGCAGGTGCCTGTTCTGGTGCAGGTGCTATTGCTAGTGTGGTTGCAGGAGCTCCTGGTGCAGTCACATGCCCATTTCCAAGCCTAGAATTGTGGTGATGGATTCTGCACTCCCCTGTGAGTGGGCACTCCACAGTGGATAAAACAGAAAGTCCACCACCACCACTAGCTACTTATGCTGTCTCACCTTCAGGCCCACCAGGTGGCAAACCTTTAAATGTGTACACTGGCCACCAGTGCCTAGATAGTTCCCCTTTTTCAATACAGAGGAGAGAAAGCAGTAAGTGCCTCAGCTGGGATTTGAACCCAGGCTGCCCAGAATACCATCCTGGTTGCATTACCAGCTGCACCACCAAGGCAATTGGAAACTAGGCTGTCCCAGATCACAGTATTCTTTATCCATGCACAATCTGGTGCTGCACAGATAATTACATTTTCAATCACAAGAGTGCAGTGTGCATATTTATGGAACGTATACAAACAGAGGAGAGAAAGAAGTAAGTGTCTCAGCTGGGACTTGAACCCAGTCCCAGCTGAAGCACTTACTTCATTCTCTGCTCTGTCTGTATATGTTATATAAATATGCACACCACACTCTTGTGATTGCAGAGGTCCCCTTTATCCCCCTTGACTGATATGTGTGGGTCCACTGTAAAAAATCTTCCATACTGTAGAAGACCATGGGTGCTTGGCTCTGGACATCCATTGCACTAAGGAGCCTGATGTGAAAGACAAGCATGGCTGCTTGGAGGAACAGCTGGTGCTGGTGGTACCACAAGGGGCACAAGGGTTCGGGCTGCTGTGGAGCTGGTTCAATGAGGGGTTACTGCAAAGCTGGTGCCAGTGGTCATGGGTGCTACTACTGTTGCTACTTCAGAGTGCGGAAGAGGGAAATGGGTTGCTGCAGAGTTGGGTCCAGTGATTCTGGCTGCGGCTGCAAAGCTGGGGGAATTGTGGGCTTCTGTGGAGCTGTGGCATGGAGTGGGACTTGCTGCTGTTGTTGGACTTGGGGGTGCCTGCTGCTGTGCTGTGGGACTGTTCTGCTGGCAGACCAATAGGCAAAGGATGGTGCAACTGTGCCACCTAGAGTCTATACAAGACCCTAGACACCATCCTTAACAAAAGAAACAAAGACAAAGAGAGTGTGAAACAGAAACATCAGAGAGAAAGAAGTGGGGGGAAATGCAAAACAGGCCTCTCAAAATAAAGGTTACAATTAAAAGAATATAGGCAAAATATAGAAGAAACAAAAACTAAATTACTACTAAGAAAACAATTCAATAAGAATTGAAACATTAAAAAAACTGTACAGCAATTTTCTCCACAGAAAGTTATCAGGCTCCTATCTCCTTCACTGACTAACACTGCAAAACCAAAAGTGAAGCAATCTTACTGTATGGAGATATATTCTGTAACGTACAGCAGCTCTTCAATGTGACCTTGAGACATTTGTATTCCAGTAGCCTCTGTCTGACCAAATGTCACCTTTGTGTACCCCAAAGGAGAAGATACAAGTGAAGTTTGCCAGGCGAAGTTGCCAGGCAAATCTACCAAAGACAACTTTTCTGTTACATAGCAAAAATTTGTGGATTTATCCACAAAGGCAAATTTGGCAAATTCACTTTAATTCCGCTGGTAGATTTAAACTTCATAACATCTTTATTTACAAGTTAACCAAGTTGAACAAATGTGGAACTGTAAAAAGCTGCATTAAGTCATGCTGCTTTACAAAGTATTGTATGTTGTGATTTTCCCAATTCGTTATAATAGTGTAAACTAGAATCTTAAACCAACCAGAAAAATGCATCGGCCCATCCCCAAACCCTCATCCCCATAACAAATACAAAAGAGGTGCAAAAAGACATCTAGAAAGCCTTTGTTAAAGTAAATGCACACAAGTGACTTCCTCAGTCATGCATAGCTCATGCAGTGGTGCTCCTAGGAATACAGAATGTTTCACACTCACTCTCAGCACCAAATGTTACTAAACAATGCTTTTTTAAATATCTCATTTAACCTCTTTTGTAGCTTTTGGGAGGTGTAGACTTCAGGCTGGTTTGGTGTTGCATTTTTTAAGTTAGGTTTAAGAATGTTTTGATATGCTGGCACACCCCCATGGCATCCTGAGCCGGTTCTTTGTTGCTATATGCAAAAATATTGCCTTGTTTTTGCTATGACAATATTTGTATTCTGTTCAGCGATTTATAAATACTTACATATTTAGTCTACTGTGGCAACCAAAAGTCACAGAATGGTTGAATCAGAAATATGTTATTTTACTGAGTTTCCCTGTGATTTTGCCTTAGTGCCAAATGTCTCCAATCAGTATATTAACAGTCAAAGTTAAGTATGTAGTTCGGCCTTCCTGCAAGCTGTACAAGATTGAACTGAATGAAAATGTGATCAGTTATAGGACCAGTTTTCTTTAACAATGTTTTTATGTAAGACAGGGAGATGTTCAGGGAGCAATATGCCTCTCCCAGGTGAAACCAAGGTCAGAAAGAGTGGACACTGAGGAGGGGAAAAGGGCCATAGAGAAAGAGCTGGAAAATCTGGAGATGCGGTCAATGATGGGGCAGTTCAAATATAATGTGAAATTCTGCACAGCAATGCACATAGGGTTCAAAAACCCATGAACACAATAGAGAATGAATGGGGTGATAGCGGAGATTGCATCAGAGGAAAGGGTCCTGGGAGTGTTAATACTGGAGAACAAGAAGGCATTGGCACATTGTAGTTGGGCTATGGGCAATGTAAATTAGATGCTGGGCTGTTTGGGAACAGGGGTCACTAGCAGAAAGAGAAAGAGAAAGATATGGATCACAGTGATTTTACTGAATTTTATACTTAAAGGGTCTGTATAAGGAAGTAGGCAGAAGTAAGTTCTTTTGGGTGAGTGGTTTAGTGTTGTTTTTGAGGCTGCATTTGGGAAGCCATACTATTTTATTGCGGTGAAGTAAAAGAATAAATGGACTTAACAGGAATGCTACCTTGTGTCCTTCCACAGTGATGCAGTCATGTCCACAACACTGGTTTTCCACTACCCCGCCCCTTCGCAGACCTCACAACCCCTTCTCCTGCAGGGATACTAAAGAAATAGTTCTCTGGAGTTTTTGAAAACACAGAATATGATCACCCCCTCCAAGCATATTCTGCTGTCAGTTGCTTATCTGACTGGCACTAGGACCCCGAGGAACTCTGAGTCTCAAAGGCAGAAGACTTGCGCTGCATCAGAAAGTGGCAGCCTGGAGCTTAGCAAGAAGTAAATGCAACCATGGAGGTCAGCAAGAAGTAAACAGAACTGTCTAGGTAAGCAAAAACCATTTATAGATAGCAGTTGCTAATAGCTGTGCTTTTATTCAGTAATATTGGAGAATGGCTAAGCCTCTATGTTACAAACATGGCTTCAAGACGTGCTGGCAGATCTTCCAGCCTGGGACTGAGAAAGCCAGGCTTTTCTCTGAGATGCCAGTGGCCTGCTCTAGTGAGGGCTACAAATTCTTAGCTTCCAGTCACAGGACCTGAGGGATCTTAGCTGCTAGTTCTTTGTGGGTACACAGCACCAGAACTGAGAGACTGTAAATGCTTCTTCTTTGAATCCCTTACTTAAGCAGTTGTGAAATTATACATTCCAGAAGCCTGTTTAATAAGCAATGTAAAGTTTAATATACAGAGCTGCACTGATACTGGAAGAGTGATCCAGTTGTTGGAGGGGGGGCAGGGATTTGGGTTTTCCAACTCCTAGCAGGGTACTCTGCTTTAGGGTTGGTCAGTGGGCATGAATGTCTAGAGGGTCATCTTGTGGATGGCACTGCCCACTCCAGAGCTCTCAATTGCATTTAGCAGCCACTAGCCAGCAGGTTTAGTAACTGGGAAAATTTACTAGCCCCACAGATTCTTCCACTAGTCCAGCTGATGTTCTTATTGGTTACATTCTCCAGTACAAACCTAGAGGTCTAGTTTAAGGAAAATGTTACTAGCCTAACACAAAGTCTACCAGAATTTGGCTAGTGGGCCTGTGACAGTTTTGGCCCCTGCACTCTTTGCGATGGGTTGCCAACTCTTAAACAACTATTTATTTTTAGATTTTATGACTGGGGTGTGGTCAGTACTGAGACTGACAGTGGCTGGTGGTTAGTGCTGTGACTGTTAGTTGCATTGCTGTAAGGGGGTGGGTAAGTCCTGTGGCTGTTGAGGGAGGTTCAGAGGCAGTGCTGTGTTAATGGTGGGGGTCAGTACTGTAATTTTTGTGATTGGGGGTGTTGGTGCAGTAATAGTCGAGGGTTGGGAGCCAGTGTAGTTATTGTCAGTGGGTGGGTGGCCAGTGCTGTGACTGCCAGGTAGGGGGCAGGGCTGTGACATTTGGGATTGGGGGGGCAGTGTTGTGACTGTGGGGATAGGGATCTCTGTTGTGGCTGTCTGTGGAAGGTATCAGCTCTGTAACTGTTGCGGATGTAGGGGGACAGTGCTTTGACTGTGGTGCTAGGTAATGCTGTGACCGTTGGGGGTAGAAGTCAGTGCTATCACTGTTGGGGGATGAGGATCAGTGCTGTGACTGTCGGGTAGGTGGCCACTGTGACTGACAGTAGAATGTGTTTGTTCTGTGACTATTGGAGAGGTGGTACATTTCTGTGTCTCTAGGTGGTGGTGGTGGTGGGGTCAGTTCTGTTACTGTTGAGGGTGAGAGGGCAGTGCTGTAACTGTTGTGGATGGGGTGGCAGTGCAGTGACTGTTAAGAGTAGTGGGTCAGTGCTGCTATTGTCAAGGGATGGGAATTGATGCTGTGACAGATGGTAGAGGGTGTAGGTTCTATGACGTTTGGGGGTGAGGTGGCTGTGCTATGACTGTTGAGGATTGATGATCAGCGCTGTAAGATGGGGTGGGCTGTAGTGCTGTGATCAGTGCTGTTACTATGGGGGGATGGGGATTGCTGCTGTGACTCTCTGGAGTGTATGATCATTGCTGTGACTGCCAGATTGGGGGGTGGCAGTTCCATGACTGTTGAGAATAGTGAGAAAGTGTTGTGACTCTCAGGGGTGTGGATCAGTGTTTGACTGCCAGAGGTGGTTAGTCATTGTCATGACTGTTGATGGAGGTTGTCAGTGCTGTGATTGTCAGTGGGGTGGTACAGTACTGTGACTGTAGGGGTGGTGGTGGGATCAGTCCTGTGACTGTTGTGGGTGAGAGGGAAGTGTTTTAGCTTTTGTAGATGGTGGGGTTGTGCGGTGACTGTTAGGAACAGTGGGCCAGTGTTGTTATTGTAAGGGTTGGGAATTAGTGCTATGACAGATGGTAGAGGGTGTCAGTTCTGTGACTTTTGGGGGTGAGGTGGCTATGGTGTGACTGTTGGGGATTGATGATCCGTGCTGTAAGATGAGATGGGGTGCAGTGCTGAGACCAGTGCTGTTACTATGGGGGGATGGGGATTGGTGCTGTGACTCTCTGTGGTGTATGCTCATTGCTGTGACTGCCAGGCTGGGGGGAGGGGGGGAGTTCTGTGACAATAGTGAAAAAGTGTGACTTTCAGGGGTGTAGATCAGTGTTTGACTACCAGAGGTGAGTAGCCATTGTCATGACTGTTGGTGGAGGTGTCGGTGCTGTGATTGTCAGTGGGGTGATACAGTCCTGTGACTGTGGGGGGTACAATACCATGCCTGTGGGGAAGAGGGTGTTATGTTTCTGTGACTGTTGTAGGGTGTGTGTTAGTACAGTTCTGTGACTGTGGGGGTTACAGTCCTGTGATTGTGGGGGGTATAGTACTGTGACTTTGGGGTGGTCATTGCTGACTGTCTGAGTGGTGGTACAGTCCTGTGACTGTCAGGAGGAAGGTCTGTAGGGGAGTTGTGCCTGTAGGGAAGAAGGTGTTACAGTTATGTGACTGTTGGGGTTGTACAGTCCTGTGACTGTGGGGAAGGGGGTTGGTACAGTGTTGTGACTGGGGGGTACAGTCCTGTGACTGTGGGGAGATGGTACAGTCCTATGACTGTTGGGGGGTGGTCATTGCTGTGACTGTCTGAGTGGTGGTACAGTCCTGTGACTGTCAGAAGGAGAGTCAGTTATGTAACTGTCGGGGATAGGATGTTATTTATGTGACTATCAGGGTGAGGGTTATTCCCGTGACTTTTGGGAGGTCTGCTTCTGTGCAATTCTACAGCTTTGCAGGAAGTTGTACATGCAGCAGGAAGTTTGTATAAGGTGCCAAACTGTGACTGTTTGTGGAGGGGGCAGTCCTGACTGTGTGAGGTGGTTGTCAGTGCTGTGAATGAGGTACAGTGTTGTGACTGTCAGGGGTGTTGATTACTGCTGTGACTGTCTGTGGAAAGTGTCATCGATGTGTCTGTCTTTTTTTTTTTTTTGGCATAATATTTTTTACTGATTTTTAAACATCAGTAAAACATTTTACAATTATGAAAATTAAAAAATTAAAAATTGTAACATCAAGCAAACAACAACTGATAGAAAGATATATGTCATGTCAAACAACTTAATTGATGAGTACGTTATGTGAGTGACTTCACCACCAAGCTAAAGTCAGTTGGGTTATCTGGATCGATGTGACTGTCGGTGGTATGGGGGCGGTGCTGTCATGGTGGTGGGTGTAGTGCTGTGGCCATTGGGAATGGAGAGCAGTTCTGTGACTTCCAGGGGTATATGACCAGTGCTGTGACTGACAGTGGAGGGTTTCAGTCCTGTGACTGTCAGGGAAGTACAGTCCTGTGACGGTCGGGGGTTGGAGGGTCAGTCCTGTGATGGTTATGGGTCACTGCAGTGGCTATTCTGTAAGTAGTGTAAAGTGGTGTGCACTGGAATAGGTGGTATTGAGCAAAGCAGCCAGCTTATAATAACAAAAGAAAAGAACACTCTGCACTCGTAGATTCAGTTTTAAATGCAAAGTGCAAGGTTTATTTTCTGGCAAGATGCCTGATGTGCACCCACTAGCCCCAGCGCTTTAACCCTTCAATGGGCCTTCTTTAGGGGTAAGGTCTGAGGAATACAAACGTGCGTCTCATTTATACACAAATCTCTTTTTTCAACTTCTTTTTCTAGCTCTGACACCCCGGGGAACTCTCTTAGGCATCCACCTGCTCCTCCAGCTCTACCTCTGGGCCTGAAACTCCTCCTTACTCCTGGCACCAGCCCTGCTATTCCCCGGCCTGAACCCCCTGAGGTGGGGCTGCCCTATCTTCCACCAGGTGCTCTATCTACAATTCGGACTGGGCAGGGCTAGGCCCAGGAGAGGAGGGAGTCCGGCCAGTGGAGTGTGGCAAGAGGTAGGTGGTGCTGTCGCCTATCCCCAGGGGTGGGGATTTTCTGCTTAGGTTTTTGCCCTTGTGCCCACTACCCAAGCAGGGCCACAAGCATGCAGTGATGGCAGGGGATGTCTATCGTGGCTCTGCATCCCTCTTTTTGCGTGCCCTGAGCGGAGCAGTACCTCTGATCTTCACCAGAGGCCACTGCAGTGCCAGGCAGCCTCTGGATCCCCCCATCCTCTCTCTCCCCTGCCGACCACAGATGACCCGGGCTTGTTCCTGAACCCAGGTTGCCGGCATGACGTGAGGTGTGGCATCCAGCGTCTCAACCCTCAGCACCACTGGGCTGGCAGAAATCTTTTAAAGTGATATACACCACACACTAAAAACAACGTGCAAGTCAAGGTGAAACATGAACAGTGTTTACAATGGTTACAAACATTTCATTGTTCTGTTTTTTTTTTTGTATTTAATTTTTGAAGCTCATGGTAAACAGTTACTGATATTCGTATAATACTTAAACAAAACTCGTCTCTATATCTTTTACTTCATTTAATCATGTAACTTTCTATCTAAAGCTATATTTTGTACCTCTTGCACTGTACTGTACCTCTTTCTAGCTCTCTGTCTCTTTATTGTTCCCACTTCTGTATTTATTCCATATTTACCTTTATTTGTTTACCTTCACAGGTCTCCCAGGATGTGAACTTCTTTCCCATTTGATAAGTATCACAATATGTATAATATATCTTATCCTTCCAAGTAACTCCCTAAGAACTGTGGATCCTTTGCAACCCCTTTCCTCTATTCCCAGAGGGAGGTGGAGTGTACACTTCCATCTTCAGTCTAATTTCAGTCCAAACTGACAAAGCACTGCTTTTCATCAGTGCATTGTTAATATACTGCACTGACTTTCTGCTGCACTGTTGTACCACTGCTCAATCTTTCTTATGTTTTGATGCACACTGTAAGAGCACTGCAAATAATTATTAGATTTTCATGCACACTTCTTTAGCACTGTATTTCCTTCACTAATTTTTGCTGCACACTGCAGTAGTATTGCTCAATCTTCCTTATTTTTTGATGCAGACTGTTAGAGCACTGCAAATAATTCTTAGATTTTCATGCACACTTCTTTAGCACTGTATTTCCTTCACAAATTTTTGCTGTACACTGTAATAGTACTGGCAACACTTTATAATTGTTATCACTCTTCTTTAGCACTGCATTGTCTCAGCAATCTGGTTACCCTTACTGAATTTGTCACAATGGCATTATAGTGGTATAGCAATGGCAATACTGTGGTCAGCTGAAAAATCCACAATAGTACTACCCAGTGGTACTCTGGTATCACAGTGGTAGGTGATATATAGATTTTCCTCTGTGCATTGGTAGTGCACTGGCAGAATGGTATCCCTATGGCATTTTTACCATTTTCTGTCTCTCACATACACTGGTAATACAATGGTATCACGAAATTTTGAGATTTTTGTCGGCTCCCACAAATACTGGTACACTGGTAGCACAATGGTACTGCATTATTTTGACATTTCAGTATTTGGTACCTCTCACAGCAACCCTAGACTCATGTGGTAGCACAGTGGTACCAGTATTAATCTCATCATACTCTGTACTCTAACGCATTGTTAAAATAAATTACATTATCAACCTCATGGAGAACAGCTTTCCATTCCATATATGTATTTGTTCACTTGTCTTTATCTTACTGGTAATGGACTGTTATTGTTCACATAGACCAGAACATTCAAAGAGAATTTGCAATCACTAAATGGGTCAGTGACTCTCAAACAACACTTTGCACCCCAAAAACAGGGTAGGATCACAAAATGATATCTTGAATCACATAATTAGTGAGTCTCTGACCAGTTGGTAAATGGCTCTAAAAGATGTTGCCTCCCTAAACCAGGTAGTATCACCTCTGCCTCCTACCACTGCCCCTTTGAGCTCCCACCATCAGTAATATCACACTTCTCTTGGTGTTCAGTGGTGCTGCTGTCCATTCCATACATTGGAAACTGCCAATAACTACCTGCCCACCCACTCCCACTGCTCACACCATTCATGGCCCCCACCATATGTTTATCCACTCTCCCCACAGTGGCAATTGGCACACTGTGACACTCTGCTAACCTCTGTGACCAACTGAGGACAGAACGCCAGTTTTGCTCTCATGTGCCTATTGTATAAACAGCTGTGTACAGTTAGCACATGATTGTGAACTATCATCTGTTTTGTGCCTGATCAAGGAGCTGAGAGGATGGTCTGTGCCAAATGTGGAAGGGTGTCAAATATATAGTACGGCTGGGGACCAGGGGGTAGTATTTGCTGTAAGAACTAACTGGGTCATGGTGGGGACTTTGGATATACAGGGGGCCATAACTTTCACTCAACACACCACTGCTCACTCTATCAGGCCCTGGGCTGGCTTCCCCCATCAGCCCAACAGACCTATCTCCTGGCCAGCACAGTCAATAAGGCCATCCAAAACTGAGCTACCTCTCCTCAATCCCACCTTCTTTGGCCAAAAGTGTTTGTTCTAGAGCTCTGCCTCACTGCTGGCCCCATGCTTGAGTGCCCCCTAGTCTCCACCATATGGGTAAATGTGCATTCTTATCTGGAGCCCCTTTCCTTCGGAACAACCTGCCCACTCCACTTAGCACCACTGACTCTCCAGGACTCTTCCACTCTCTCCTTGGATCTCACCTTCTGTCCTCCACTACTTGCTCCTGCCCTCCCAACTTATTATCATGCCTCTACTTCCCTTCCCTCCTTTTCCTTCTTGGTCCATACCTACACTGCCATGCATCTTTTTTCCTTTACTCATCTCAGATCATGCCTAATTTGTATTACAACTTGGCTACTACTCTGCCTGCTATTGTTATAAATGTTATTTATCCATTGCGCTGCAAGTTTATATATATCTTCATATAAATATCCTGTATATTTTTATTACTGTCTATTGCATGCCTTGTCCCAGCCTCCTTTGTACTTGCTTTTATTCCTGTGCCATCCTCAATGGCCCAGGTCATGCCTGAAAATGGTTCTCGGACCAGTGCACCTACTCGGTAAACAAATGAATGAATAAATAAATAAATGGGAACCACTGAAGATCAGGGATAGTAACAATCTACTGTATACCTGCGGGGTGATTGTAGGATGGGGGTAGGACTGGAGAACAGGTAAATTAAGAACCTGGACCTGTGGGATAATTAGGGGAGGGGGTCCAATGGAGATTGTTTCCCAGGAGGGCTCTTTGGTGGTGTAACTCCCAGGACACATTTTGCCTGGTACTGTAATGTGGCCTGTGCTGTAATCGGCATCAGCAACATGGCTGTCACACCAGCATGGGTGAACCCTTTCTCCACACCCTCCTGACTGTCAACCCTATAACAGATTTTGGTGGCATCTGCAAAAAGACATACCTTCCCATTCAGTTCTTCTGCAATTTCACTTATGAAGACACTGAAGAGGCCCACTCCTAGTACTGAGCCCCACCCTGCACCATGCCTTTAACCAACTGTTGAAAGCCATGTGGAGGGTCCTATCTTCTCCCAAGATATATATAGGCAACCTTTTGGCATAAGCCACCATGCATACTTGAGAACCCTCCCCCTATCCCTGAAATTTCCCTACACTACCTCTACCCCATCCCTTGCTAGGTCATTTGTCCCCTGGTGGACAATGACATCTAGCTCCCTCTCATCTCCTGCTGCCTAATGATCCACTGTATCTGCTGTTATCCCTCCAAGCCAAAGTACCTCTCAGGTATTTCACATCCCTCTCCTTTGCCTCGCCCTGCTCACAAGTCTATCCCCCTAATTAAGTCCCCCACCAGCAGTTGCTTCCTACTTAGCTGGGGGCCTCTTCCTCCCTCCTTGTAAGTGTGAAATGGTCCATGGACAGTGCTTTCCTTGGGGAAGGTTTCTCCAGGGGCCAAAAGGGTGGTTCAGCAGCAGGGAGAGTGGTTGGCTGGGTAGGGCCCATTTCAGATGCAGGGAGAGTGGTTAGTAAACAAAGCAGGTAAACTGAAACTCTGACAAAAAAACTGGCAGAGGGGCAGAAAATGCAAGCCCCATAGGAAAGATTACAGTGAGGGCTACAATAGATCATTTACTGGAGAAGTCTCAGGTCAGGGAACTACAGCTGAAGAGAACATAGAGAACAGGTAGGCTTCAGAAAGTGATGCATGGCGGCAATGGACAGACATGGACTCATGAAGGCATGCATGGGAACTACGGATGCCAATGCTGAGGGATGCAAAGGCCAGCTTAGGTAGGTGGATACTCACCTGTAGGCAGAGTGGACAACACACAGGGACCCCTGCATCCCTGCATGCTGGACAGCGGGGAAGTGTACCATGGAGCATAGCCCCAGTGCAGCACAGTAGCTGATAGGGAGACAGGACACTGTGGACACAGAACTCGAATGTGACCATGGTGCACAGCACAGCCTTGAAGCACTGGGACTGTGGGCAGACAGTGGCACTACAGTACTGGTACAAACCACCCACAGACAAGTAGCAACTGCCACAGGTGTGGCCCATGGAGTGTGATGTGCAAATGAAGTGCAATCACACCCGAATGCCTGAGCTTGAACCAAAGCTGGACAGTGTAGCACAGTCCTCTGGCACAATGGAGGACAGTGTGAAAGCCATTGGGGGGCCAGGGTGCTCAACTGCAACCCCAACAATATGGACAAGCTGTGGGGTGGTACCATCCAGGAAGGGAAAGTCCAAGCTAAATGTGAATGGCTTCCTCCTGGGCCATGAATGGACCTGCAATGAGACAGTGTACTGTTTTTTTAACCTATCATATTTTTCACCTGCTGCGCACACACTCCAGCTTGGGGCATCCAACAACCAGCTCCACCCACCTGGAGAGCTGGGTAGCTCAAACTGCACCCAGGAGGATCAGGGACAGCCATAATGCCATCTTGCTGGAGAGCTCCCCCATTGCCTCTACCAGTCAGGACAGCCCCAAACCCTCCTCATCAGGACTCTACCAAAGTCCTCCGAGTGGCTCAGAGCACGGCCATCAAGCTGAAAGGTCATGCCCAGCCATTTTCCTTTGATTGCCCCAGTAGCGTGGACATGTAATGACATCCAGGAGCAACGTACCAACATCTGCCATGCTCCCCATCTACTGTCACTGACACTAGTAGTGCCCCTGAGCATCCCCAGGGGCTGCTACAGCACAGTGAAATTCCCCAGTCCACCCCAGGACTGGGAAAGCAGTCTGGATGTTCAATCCCAGTCCTCTCCTGCTGACCCCCTGCGGCCCAGGCTCAATCCTGAACCCGGGTCACTGGTGTGACACAAGGTATGGCATCCAGCGCCTCAACCCTCAGCACCACCGGGAGGGCATGAGACAGTGTAACGGTGCAGCCAGCACCATAAGCCCAAGTCCTGCCTCGGCCAGGCCATCACACTGCTCCAGGATGGCCAGCATCACCTAAAGAAGAAGAAGAATGAGCACAGTCATGCTCTGGAGGTGACAGATGCTCTACCAGCACAGGTGTTGGCAGGCATCAAGTAGAAGGCACACAGCACCGTGGCTAGCCCCGCATAGCTACTGCAGAGTGAAGCAACTTCAATGACCACTGAGCTGTGGCAACACTTGCCAAGCAAGAGGGCCCTGCTGCAGATTGTGAACAGGACCCACCGCAAGGACCTCTAACTAGAACCAGTGACACTGGCTGACCTCACTATCACCAAGCAGCTACAGACGGTGACTGGATGGCCATGGTACAGCAGGATTACCAGCAGCACCACCCACCAGGTCTTTCTACTCACCACAGAGGACAACATTAGGGACCTAGCACAGGCACCCTTCTGAATGATGGATGGTACGTTCAAGACTGTGACACACCTGTTCACTCATTGCACACCATCCATGCAGTCATGGAAATGTACCCTAACAACCTTATTATGTCATTGGTGTGTACACTGATGATGACAAAGAGCTTGCAATGTTACTGCACCTTGTTCCAGGAGCTGAATAAATATGCCAGTATACAGTCCTGCACCCCTCAAACCACCTACGATCATCACTGACTTTGAGTAGGCTGTGATCAATGCTTGTAAGATGGAATTTCTACAAACCATAAACAAGGGACACCTGTTCCACTTTGGGCAGATTTGTGTGGTGGAAGGTCCAGAGCTTTGGCCTTGCACCAGAATATAGAAGTGACCCAGACTTCAGCCTGAAAATCCATGAACTCATGGCCCTCGCCCATCTCCTGGCACAGGAGATTCCAGCAGCATTCAACCTCCAGAAGTCAACCATTCCACCCAATGCCACCACACTCCTCTATTGTTTCAAGCAGACACATGTGCTGGGCAGGATATGGCTGTACAGTAGGGTGACCAAGGTGCCCACGAGATACGACCCCATGTTCCCACTCAGCTGTGGTTGGTTGCAGATCTCAATGAGCGAAGTATGCCGTGGACCCAAAGCAATGTCGAGACCTGGCACTGCCATCTCCATGCCCTGCTTGGGAAGGTGCATGTAGGGGTCATGACAATGCTAGCAGAACTCCACAGGGAACAGCAATGGACCTATGTCACCAGGGAAGGCATTTGTTGTGGACTGCCATGGACATCAGCCAAAAAGAGCTATGAGGAGTGGATAAGGATGGTACTAGCATTCAAGGACAAGGGAAAGCTGCTGAAGTTCCTCTGTGGCATGGCACACAACACCACCCTGTAGAGTTTCCATGGTGACTTGGCACCTGACGGTTGTACACTCACAGTACACATCAGGCAGGACAGTAGTGCGGTGGGTAGGTAATTGGCTGGGTGGCAGGACACAGAGGGTGGTGGTAAATGGCTGTCACTCCACAGAGGGAAGAGTGACCAGTGGGGGTACCACAGGGATCAGTGCTGGGACCGGTACTATTCAATATCTTCATCAGTGACATTGCACAGGACCTAGAAGGCAGAATTTTACTGTTCGCTGATGACACAAAGCTCTGTAACAGAGTAGACACACCAGAGGGTGTAGACAGAATGAGAAGGGACCTGCAGAAACTTGAAGAATGGTCAGGGGTTTGGCAGTTGAAATTCAGTGCAAGGAAGTGCAAGATAATGCATATGGGGCACAAAAACCCTGGCACAATATATCAGTTGGGGGGTGAGGATATAGCATGCACCAAGCAGGAATGGGATCTTGGAGTTATCATCTCTGATGACCTCAAGGCAGGGGAAACAGTGTGACAAGGCAGCAGGTAAAGCAAATAGGATGCTGGGATGCATAGGTAGGGGCATCACCAGCCGGAAAAGGGAGGTCATAATTCAACTATACAAGACACTAGTGAGGCCGCACCTGGAGTACATTGTGCAGTTCTGGAGACCTTACCTACGTAAGGACATAGACCGGGTAGAAAAGGTTCAGAGGAGGGCAACAAAGATGGTGCATGGATTGCATCACAAGTCCTATGAGGACAGGTTGAAGGCACTGAACATGTACTCCCTGGAGGAGAGAAGGGAGAGAGGGGATATGATAGAGACATACAAGTATCTTACAGGGAGGAACAGGGTGCAGGAATGCACTATTTGCACTATTTTTAAGCGAAAAAGATGTTCCAGGACTAGAGGGCATGGGATGAAGTTGGAGGGAGGACGATTCAGAGGAAACGTGAGGAAGAATTTCTTCACAGAACGGGTGGTGGACAAGTGGAACACCCTGCCAGAGGAAGTGGTGGGGGCTGAAACAATCACGGGATTTAAGAATTCATGGGATAGACATAAAGGAATTCTGGAGATCAGGGGTAAGGGGCAACAGACTTCCTAGAAAACATAAACTGAACTTACAAACTTAAATGGGCAGACTGGGTGGGCCATAGGCCCTTATCTGCCAACACTGTCTATGTATCTATGCACAGCCACCAGGTTGCCACTGTGGCCCCCTAATGTTGAATAAAGTTTCACCCCCACATTTAACATGCACCCCAACCTGGTGGTGATGTCTCATCACAACACTGCTGGGTATCACCAAGCAGCCCACTGCACACTGCCACATCTGCACTGTGTGTCGCATGTCGCACAGGTCTGAAGCTGTGTGAGTGCCCACCAATCCTTCCAGCTGTGCAACTGTGTGGTAACAGCATTCCCACAATGGGCCCTTGTGGAATCCCCCACAACACACTTGGCAGCCTTCATGCCCTCAGTGGGCTTCTGTGGCACAGGCCCCCTCCCAAACACCGCCAGACTTTTTTCTGTGTGGTTACTGCAGGCCCATAGTGGGCTAGCATGACATGGCCACATGCGCACATTGCACGGTTGGTGCGATGGCATGCTGCTCTGTGTCCTGGCATCCACATGTGGTGTTGCTGTGGACCATTTCCTGGTGCAGCTATCCATGCTCTCACTGTGCCACTCTGCTGTGTGCCTGCAATGTCATGCATGCACCAACCAACAGGCATGGTATTCCAGTTCCTTCATGCATGCTCAGCTGGCTGGCTGTCAGCTGACATAATCGTGCATGCAGGGATGCAAGGACAATCTACCATGCTGCCTGGGATGGCTGGTCAACACACTGGGGCATGCACGGCTATTTGTTTCATCCCTGTCTCACAGATGGTGAGACTGTCATCATTACCAGGGGGTCTGTGATCAGGTCAGTGTGTCCTCGGATGGTGCACCACATAGGGGGTGGTTGTTTTCACATTGTCCATGCTGTTTAGTAGTGTCTCAGGTCCTGGGATGGGTGGCATAGGTCGGGATCGGGTGCTTCATGTGTTTGTGGAAAATCCACTTAACAGCCGCACAGCATCCCAACCTCCTCTGGCCTGACAGTGTGTCAGGCGCTGTCCTAGGTCAGGCCACTGTGTGTTGGGCTGCTGGGGCTGTTGGGTTGTTGTGTGTGGGATGCAGCATGTCAGACTAATAAGCATTGGGATTATAAAAGGGTACCTAGCAGGGCAGGGTTTTCTATGTGCAAACAGAGTGGTCAGTGGTGGGATGGGCAACTGGTATCTGGGCAAGATGGGTAGTGTGGGAGGGTCCAGCTGCAGAAAGAGCTGTTATCTTGAGGGTGCTGTTCCAGCTCTAAGGAGGGTGCTTTGTTTGGTGAGACTGGGAGGTTGGTCCAGCTGCAGGGAGGTGGTCTGCTGAGGTGGGGAGGCAAGTCTGAAGGGTTCCATCTGCAGGGGGATCGTGTCTGAGGGTAGGTAGGATGGCCTAGAGCAGTCAGCTACAGGGTGGGTGATAGTTGATGGGGAGATGCTGGTTTGGGGCTTGTAGGGTGGACTAGCTGCAGGCAAGGTACACAACTTGAGAGAGGTCTATTGGGATATTGATATGGTTGTCCAGCTGGGTGGTCATCTGGCCAGGGGGTGTTCAAGATGTGAGTGGTCATGGGAGGTGCAGGCACAAAGGGCTGTACTTGGGAACCCTCACTGAAGTCAAATACTAAATTTAGTATTAAAGCATTCATTAATTTGCCTTCAAAGACTAATTTTAGTCATTTTTAATAATCTTTAATCATCATTCAAAATTACAACTGCTAAGAATACTAAATTCTAAGAAGTATTTCAGCAGACTAGTTGTTCAAGAGTAAGTTATTGCTAAATGAAGATTTGAAATAGATCTGCAATGCTCTTAAAAGTACAATTTTATTTAATACAACTGAATCATAAATGAAGATTACAGTCAGCAGAGTAGTTTTAGGATTTAAATTAGCAATCAAGACTGAGTACATTACCGTGCATTTCAGTTCTACTAAACAAGGAGACAGATAAAGCAACCAGCAACACCAATGAATTTTACAGAAGGTAAGCAATAATAAAATGTGGATTTTTACCTGGAAATAATATGGTGCAAAACAAGTTGGCAGTGTCCCTTTATTAAAAGTCTATTTTAAACTACTTTTCCCATAAGTCTACTCAGAGGCCTACATTTCCCAGCTCTCTTTCCTGTCTGTGTTCAGTCTGATGAAACTGCACGAGCACTTTGTGGTCTCCATTTTTGAACAACTGAGATTCCCAACAGCTAAGATTTACATGTTAAGGTAAGAGCTTATGTTTAAAAAGTACATCTTTTTAACTCCCTGAAATGTTAAATACAGTAAAGGTATTATCAATCAGGTGTTTTTTTTTTTTCAAAATGAAATGCTGTGCAAGTTTCCTTTCAATGTTTTGTCTTGAAAACATTTTCTCTTCTCTGAACTCTTGGCTAAACTTTGAAATACACATTTTATTTTCAATCAACCCCCCCCCCCAAAAAAAAAGTGTTTAGGATGCATTGTGCCTCTAGATTGCTTGTTATTTGTGGAATTTTTGCTGATTTAGTTACTTTAAAGTAGTGTTGGTGGGGGTAGGAGAATGAACAGAAGGAAGATTGTATAACTGAGCAAATTCAGAATGCATAGAGAAAAGATTACAACTTTTTTAATTTGAGAAAATCTGGAGTTACCTTAAAGGAAGAATTATTTACTGCAGACATTTGAGTGTGTTTGTGGGGGAACTGTTTTTTTGCGTTTAATATTTGTCTTCAACAGTTGCATGTGTTAATCCATTTTGTAATCTGGGGATCAGTGTAGTTTTTTTCTTCTTTTGCTGAAGACTGCATGAATTTATATTTTATGTTTATTTTATTTCGTTTTTGTTGACCGGCTAAGTGCACTAGACAGATTCTTGCCTATTTTCAGGCACGACCCGGAGGGAGAGAAATACAGATGAAAGCCAACTGAACTTGAACCAGATTAAGCTGTTGGTGGTATTTCTAGTGAATTGGGGGAGGGTGGAGTATGGCCAGGGCACTGGAGAAAATGTCCCTGCTTTTTTCGAGAAGTGCCATGGGATCTTTAACATCCACCTGAACTACCACCAGAACAGACAGATGGGACCTTCAGTTTAATGTCTCATCTGAAAGACAATGTGTCAGGAGTACAGCCATCCCCCTCATGCTGTACTACAGCATCAGTATTGGGGTATTAACATAAGTGCCTGGTATGGGAATAGAACCCACTGCCTTCTGATCTCTCAGCCTTTGAGGTGAGTGTGCCACCTGCTGAGCCACTGACACTGCAAATGCAATATGTTAGTGTCACATAATTGTTTTTTAAAATACTACATTGAGAAGTATGGGGTCCACGGTTGAGGAATGGTGATGGGGGGGGTTCTAGGTGTAGGGAGGTTCTGCTCTGGACGGTGGGTGTGTCCAGCTTTTGGAAAGGGTGTCCAGCTCTGGGGAAGTTACTCAACCTGCAGAGGGGAAGGGAGGGAGGCTGGTCTGTGGGTGGGAATAAACCCAGGGGTCTAGCTGCAGGGAGGATTGTCTGCTGGGGGAGGCTAGTCCAGGGCATGAAAGAGTGAGCCAGCAGCAGGGAGGGAAGCTGATGGTGGTGGGGCTAGTTCAAGGTTGGAAGTGAGGTCTAGCTGCAGGGTGGGTGGTTCGATGGTGAGGCTGATATGGGGCTTCTGGTGGATCTAGCTGTAGGTTGAGTGGTTACGTGGGGGACTGCTGGTTCATGGGCTTAGAGGGACAGCTTCAGATATGTGGTCTGTTAGAGTGGAGGTTTGGGGTGGTGCTCCAGCTACATGGAGGTTGTATAGAATGCAGTTGGAGGCTGGTCCAGATGTAGGGAGGGTGGCTGGCTGGGTAAGCAGCTGACCTGGAGCCTGGGTGGTGCTCTAGCTCTAGTGCTCATTATGTGAAAGGCTGGGGCTAGAAGGGTTGTCCAGCTGCATGGAGGATAGTCTGGTGCCTGGAAGGTTGAGCTAGCAGAGAGGAAAGTGGTTGATTATTTTGGGGGGGGATGAGGCTAAAGAGATTGATCAGGCTAGGAGGGATCCAAAGTGGTAAAATTAATTAGAAACTGATTAACATGTGTGCCCTTCAGCTTAACAGTATGCTATGACCTGCAGGGGAAGTGACCTTAGTTCAGGAATGAGCTCACATCAGGGGCTCTCTGGGGAGAGGAGGAGGATCAACTGTTATACAAGAGGCTCTCTTCTGGGGAAGGAGGACAGCCAGCTCAGCTGTAGTACTGCCAACTGAGTGACCACACATGGCAGTGCAGGTGGGAGCAGCCCCTGGGTGGGAAGACATTGACTGGTGCTGTGCCACACATGTCTGTGTATGTGTTTGTGCACCCTTGCCGCTTATGTCCTAGTGAATGGAAGAACATGTAAACGTATCCTGACTACCTAGGCAGCTGCTCCACATATTGGATTCATTCTGTGGTGGAACAAGTCCTGGCAGATGCCAGAGAGATGGTGGTGTGGTAGCTGAACAGAAGGGGGGGGAGACCAGAAATGCAGGTTGGAAAACGTCGTAGTAGTTGGGGGTTGGGGTTAAGGTGTCAGAGGGTGATGGTTAATGGCACGTATTACAGTGATGGGACAGTGAGCAGCTCAGCTCAGTACTGGCACAGATCCTCTTCAGTGTCTTCATAAGTGACATTGCAGAAAAACTGGCAAAGAAGGGAATGCCTTTTTGTAGACAATACCAACATTTGGAGGGTGGGCATTAAGAAGGGAGCAGAGAGAATGCATATGCCTCTTGGAGAAACTCAAAAAGTGGTCAAGATTGGGGCAGTTGGGGTTCAATGACAAAATGCAGAATTGTGCACCTAGGGCAGAGGAAACCAGGAGCTGCTTTATAGGGTTGGTACTGATGATCACTAAGCGGGGGGGACCTTGGAGTTATTATGATCTTAAAGAGACTTGCCAAGATACTGCCCTGCACCATACCCGTCGATATCTTGCCGCCAGAAGATCCCAAGGAAGTTAACATCAGTCCCTAAATTTATAAGCCATTAAAAGGTTCGGTCCCTCATAAAAATATACAAACTGGGTCCCAAGGACTTCCTGTTTTTTTTTTTTTTCTGCTAGACAAGCTCCATTACGTTCACTAGAAGGATGACGAGATGCCAGTAAGGGCATGGGGGCTCATTCATTATGGCTGGCGTAGCATTTCATTGATTTTAAACTATATTAGGCTACCTGGCAATAAAATGTGGGCACTGTTCAACTAACAAGGGCCTTGTTACTTGACTGATGCCCATGTTTCATTGCCAGGTGGTCACTAAATCATTTAAAATCAATAGAAAAGCTGTCTCCCATTACAGATAAAGATGAGCACCCCCGCACTCTCACTGGCATCTCATCATCCTGCTAGAGAGTGTGGGAGTGGAGCTGGTGTGGCAGCAAGCAACTGGAAAGTTCTTGGGACCTGATTTGTATATTTTTATGAAGTACAGAACTTTTTAATGGCTTAAAAATTTGTGGACATATTAACTTCATTAGGGTCCTCTGGCAGCAAGGCACTGATGGATATGGTGCAGGGGCAGACTCAGTTGCCTTGTTAAGTCTCTTTAAAGTTGCTGGGCTGCATGACAAAGCAGTGAGTAGGGCTAGAAGGATGCTGGGCTGCATAGGGAGGGGTATCTTCAGCAGGAGGAGGGAGGTGGTGGTGTTGCAAGTAATCCCTTATTAGTGAGATCCAACTAATTCCCCATCCACACTGCACCTCTCAGACCCCTTAACAGATAGAAACCATTACAATCGTGGAGTGGTACAGTGTGTCCACACTGCCGCGGTGTCCATTTCGGGACCGGCACCATCGCTCCACACTTCGGAAGCCGGGCGACCTTACCGCGGGCAGACCCGATCCCACGGTGAAGCTTGTGCTGCACTAGGGGACCAGTGCCACGCATCCACACTATGCCCAGTAACGTTACCGAGGCATAACCGGTTTCATATCCGTTGTTGAAACCACCTCATGTGGTTTCAACAAAGGTTATGAAAACTTCTCCTGTAACGTTACAGGTGTAAATGTAAACCATTGCGGTAACAGTTTGGGCACTCTGTAACATTACAGAGGGGTAGTGTGGACAGGGCCTAAGAGTCCTGTGTCCAGGTTTGGAGAGCTGCACCATACAGAAAAGCCATGGGGTGCTAGGCAGTATAAAGGAAATTAAAGTTGGCCATGGGCTGTGGCAAAAGCCCTGTGGGGAGACTGGGATCTCAATATATAAACCCTGAAAGAGGGGACATGATGGAGACCCATAATTGCCTTACAAGGATGAAGAGGGTGCTGTGGGGGGGCTTCTTCAAATAGGAAAAGGACCATGGGACATGATGAAGCTAATGGTGGGGGCAAGATGGATGTGAGGAATTACTACTTCACTGAAAGGGTAGTAGACACCTGGAACAGACTGACAGCATTATAGTGTTGGAGGTCAGGAGTGAAATGTGGTGGGGGGGCTTAAAACATGTGTGGTATATAGCCATAGGGGAAATCTCCATAAATAAGCAGGGAAGAAGGAGGGTCATAAGGACCACAAGAGACCATTTAGAGTTTACAGAGAAGGACTTCACAGGAGCCTCTGGTTGCAGTTGTAGCGAGGTCTGGAAACCAGAGCAGAAGTGTGACCTAGAGTGAGGGCTCATCAGCAGTGGGTTTGCTAGCAAGCAGTTTAAGGAAAAAAACTGACAGTTTCTATGTGCTGGGGAGCTCTGGTGGCAGTTGTAGTAGGTGGGGAACAGTAGAGTGGAAGAGTAAGAGTGAGGGCTTATCAGTTTTTGAGGATGCAGTGTAAAAAAAAAAAAGTTCTGGTTTTTATATCGAGAGGTGTGGCGAGGACACGGCAACTGAATGCAGAGGAGTGTGACAGCTTGGAACAGCCAGTGGAAAAAGGTTTGGTAGAAAAGCAAAAAAAAAAAATGTTAAACAGAAACAAATGATCACTGTATGATAGTTGGAAGAATGAGGAGAAGTATGACTAAATGGCACGTGGCATGGCTGAGGGATGGTCAACCTGGAAGAAACAAAACTAAAAGCAAGATACCAGTAAGCAGTGTCAAACAATGGGGGTGAGGGATGGGGATGTGTGACACAGTCCACCATGCACATTAATCAAGGATGACCATAATAAATATATGTGTAAATGTAAGATTCTGCATGTATACACGTACATGCTTGATAAAATGGATTTATCACACTCCATTTATGTCCACCCTATTGCATAAATTTACGTAATATTTATAACCCATCAGGGCTCTTTCTCTTTAGTGCTCTGTGTTTTTAATTGTGAGCTGTCCTGGACCTTATGTTGTTCTTTTCCTCTCCCAAATCCTTTTGTTAGCCCCTGGCACTTTGACATTAGCTGCTGTGCAACTCTATTGTATGCAGTGCTTGCTGCTTTCAATCAATCAATCAATCAATCAAAATCTTTATTTATTCAGGCGAGCATCATTGAGCATAGCTCATTTACAAGATGGAGCTGATTGGTCATAACAATATAAAGATACAATTTTTATACAAATACAAGATACAGATTGAATACAAAAAACAAAGACATTATAAATGAACAAAAGCAAGAATATTCACATATATACAAGGCAATGAGCCAAAGAAACTGGGTTATAATAAAAAGGAACAAAATGAGACAGTAATGAAAGATTAAAGCGAGGGAGATGGGATTTTGGGAATAAGGTCAGGTATGAGTTAAGTGGGTGAAGGCTACAAAAACAAATTAAGGGTGGAAGTGCAAAGAAAAAAAGGGGTGTGGGAGAAAAAAGTAAGTTGTGATAGGACTAGGCCTTGTGAAAACAGTTGCATGGCTCTGGAAAGAGACTAGTGTATAGCTTTTTGAAGGACGCTAATGGAATGCGGGTATTCAACTTCAGGATCTTTTGAAGAGAGTTCCAAATAAGTGCTAGAGAGTAGCTGATTGCTGCCCTCCCATGCTGGGTACAGGTAATAGGTATCTTCAGCATGATGAGTTTATTGTTCCTTAGGGCATATGGTCTGGATATGACCTGGGTAAAACAATCTGAAATGTAGGATGGTAATTTGTTTGTTAGAGCTTTGTAGATCCATAGAGCAGCATTTTTGTTTCTTCTATGATGTAGGGACGTCCAGCCGACTGCAGTATAGAGAGAGCAATGGTGGGTGCTGAAAGGAAGGTCTGTAATGAATCTAAGAGCTCTATGATACAAGGTATCCAGCTTGTTTAAGTGGGAAAGGGAGCAGTGACTATACAGGAAATCAGCATAATCAATGAGGGATTGGAATGATGCCAGGATTAATCTTTGTTCAGAATCTCTGGTTAGGTAATGTTTTATTCTGTAAAATAGGCCAAGTCTCTGCCTGAGCTTCTTCAGGATTTCTTCAATGTAGCTAGTGTAGTCAAGTCTATTGTCAATCCAAACCCCAAGATATTTAAATTTATCCACATAGTCCAGACTTTCACCAAGGATGGTTGATAATTGGGGAGGGGTGTTTGGTGTGAGAGTGGAAGAGAAGCTCTTGGAGGAGAAGAACATGGCTTTCGTTTTCTTGGCATTCAGTAGGAGTTTCTTTTCTAGTAGTTTGTGCTGCAGCAGAGAGAACTCAGATTGTAAAAGTTCACAGGCTTTTGATGGTGTAGGACTACTGGCATATAGGACAGTATCATCTGCAAAAAGGTGAATATTAGATTTGGTGAGGTTGGAATCAATATTATTGATATAAATGGCAAAGAGGATAGGGCCCAGGATGGAACCTTGTGGTACACCTCTTAGGAGTGGTTTTGAGGTAGATAGGTCACCTTCATTTTTTACATGCTGTAGTCTACCACAGAGGTAGCATCTAAACCATTGAAGAGAGACTGAGTCGAGGCCTATGGAATGTAGAGAGGAGATTAGTAGTTCATGGTCCACAGTATCAAAGGCTTTTCTTAAATCCAGAAATACAGCACAGATATTATTCTTTTTGTCTAATTCAGTCTGCCAATCATTAGTAACTTTTGCTAAGGCAGAGATGGTGCTGTGGACTTTCATGGTCCCGTCAGGGAGCCCACTGATTTCCCCTGTTTGCCTCCCACCCATAGCTACTTTTAAGTCAAGTTCAGGCATTGCCCTTCAGCTGCATTGTGGATTTTCCTTTGTGGTCCCTATCTTCTGCATTTGCTCTCCCAGTCCCTTTCTACATGCCACTTTGTGGCTGATGGGTAGAGGGAGACATATTTGCTCTAGTCTCTTCCCCCTCCCAAAATTATCCCATCTTCATTCCCACACACATGGAGCAGGTTACTGCCTGAGCTCTGTGGGCTGAATCATAGACACATAGACATTTATGGCAGATAAGGACTGCTTGGCCCACTCAGTCAGCCCATTTCCCTACCTAGTGGATAAGCTGCAGATCCTAGTTATCCAACAGCTGACTTCCTCCTACCCACCAATAGAATTGGTTCATGTCTGTCCCATGTATTCTTGAAGTCCCCCACTATTTTTGACCCCACAACCTCCTTAGAAAGGCCATTCCATGTGTTCACCACTCTCTCTGTGAAAAATACTTCCTCATGTTGCCCTGAGTCGTCTCTCTTTATCTTCAAATTTGGCCTTTGTTCTTGCACATCTCTCTTTTCTGAAAGATGCTACTTTTGGAATTTGTTGATTCCCTTGAGGTGCTTGAAATTTTCTGTCCTGTCTCCCCAGCCCTTTTCCTCAAGGGCATACATATTCAGCTTGTCTCTCTTTGTATGGCTTCTGGTGCAGACCCTTCGCTACTTTAGTTGCCCTTCTCTGGATTGGCAGTTGAAAGTGCCTGCTATTACTGTCACTGTAGTTCAATAGCACTAAACTGTCTGCCTATCAACAGCCGCAGCATTTCTGGTCAGCAGTTTTCTGAACAGCCTCCTGCCTGCTACATACAGTCTGGGCCCAAGGACATCAACCCCCCCACCTTAGGTTACAGGGAAAGATAATATAAAAAAAAAAAAAATGCCACTGTCCATGAGGGAGTGACCCATTATATCACTTTTCAAACCATTGGCCTCCTGGGACAACTTAAGACTCCTGAACCACCATTGTCCCCTTTTTTAAATACTATAGGGGCCACTAGCCCAAATGCATTCCCACCTGCCCATCTGGACTACTTCTTGATTATTAGCTACCTGCAGGTCACCTAGGGGCGCTAAGGGGGAGTTGCCGAGTCCCAAATACCACTTTATTCTCTGTTCTTAGCTGTCTGCAATTTTTATTCCATCTCTAGTTTCCTTACTTTGGCCTAGTTTGTCTTTTCCTCTGAAACTTCTCTTCCTTTACTCCTGTGCTATATACCATTTTATATCTCTCTACTCCTGCTACTATAACTTCCCCATACTGATCTATTTTCCCTTTATTTCTACAGGTCTGGCCAAACATACCAATCAGATAAGTATCTTTGTTTAATTCTAACACTCTAATCGCTCCTCTAGCACCTCCGAACCTTTGTGTCCCTTCAACCTTCTCTGTTCTTCCCTTTTGGGTCTTACCAGAATACCCCAAACCAAGGACACCCCAACTCTGGACTCCCCTACTCTGATGGAACAGGTAAGTCCTAATTACTTAACTGCCTTAGAATCATAGAAATCTGGTCACAGAAAAGGACCATTTTGGCCAGTCGAGTCTGCCCCTTACCCCCACCCCCAATCATCATCTTTGTCAAGAGACACCCCACTCTGCCCACTGGTCAGCTCCTGGTGTCTGTCCCATGCCCCCTTGAATCCTTTCACCATTTTTGTGCACACCACCTCTTCTGGTAGTCAGTTCCTGGACTCCACCACCTTCTCAGTGAGGTAATGCCCCCTCACATTGCCCCAAACCTTCCTTCTTCTAATGTTAGTTTATGATCCCTAGTTCTAGCACTTATTTTCCTTGCAAATAAGCTTACTAGTCTCAGTGGGTACAGATCAGATTCTCCACCTCTCCTCATAGGGGCTGCCTATGCATAGCTGCGCACCATCTTGTTGCCCCTGTCTGAACCCTTTCAATCCTGTCTTATATCCTTGTGTAGGTGAGGCCTCCAGAACTAAACCCCATATTCAAGGTGAGGCCTCACCATGGATTTATAAAGGGGCATCAGCACCTCCCTTTTTCTATTTTATACCCCTCCCTATGCACACAGCATTCTATTCACTTTGCCCTCCACTGTGCTGCACTGGTTCTCTGCCTTCAGGTTATCTGAAATTATAATCCCCAGATCTCTGTCCTGCTGAGTTTCCTTACCCCCCCGTGTGTAAATGGTTTGCGGGTTATTACACCCATGGCATTACTATGCACTTTTGGCATTAAATTTCAGCTGCCAAGTTTCCGACCACCTCTCCAGAATCTTTAGGCCCTCCCTCACTGCCTCCACCTCCCCTACCAGGATGTCTACCCTATTGCAGATCTTTGTATCATCTACAAATAGGCACACCTTCCCCTGCAGTTCCTTCGCTATATCTAACATACTAAAAGCCATCAGAATAGGCGAGATGGTCTGTAGTGTCTGCTCGGTAGCCAGCCTCCTAATGGGTTCTTTCTTTCCCATCTGTACAACAACAGGATCCGGAGCCTTGTTTTGGCTTTTGAATTCTTTCTTTATTTTAAAACAACGCCTACACGTCGCTTCTATGAGCTTGATCACGGGGCTCCTTTATATATCTGTTTCAAAAAATATATACAAATACATTTTTTATACATATTTACTCCTTTCTCAAATAGTCTAAATTTCACCAATATTTTTAATGGCATATATCTACCTTATTCATTGAAATCTTAACGCCACAGGCTCTAATATTCTTGAAATAAATATTTCTTCCCCCTGACAAAAAAATATATATATACACATTACTCTGTTATTAAATAATTCCATATTCTATCAATAAACTTTTTTCTTTCCATGAACAAAATAACACAAAACCACCTTTAAATGCACATCTTTATAGAGCCTTGTTTACCTTATTCTTGTTATATATCAATATCAATGAAATTTTTAAACATAAATAAAATAAGGCTCCCTTTACTTGTGGTCACCATGAACTTTAAACCATGCCAAACGTGACAAAAGTAAATATTCATCTAAAAACCCTATAGCTAGCGTCATTTGGAAAGTCTTTAAGCGCCTTGTTCTTCAACTCTTTTTGAATGGATGAGATTTTAAACCAGATCTGTAAGTTCCAAAACATATCATTGAGTTGTGTTCCCACTGTAAACTTAGTGTGTATTCATATTATAACTATTACGTCTAAGTTTGCTTTTTAATTTTAACTCACCTCTTCACTCTTGCTAAATTCAGATCGTGTTCTAATCGATAAATACTGTTGTCCAAAGTTTCCTTTGGTCGCTAATGACAAAAAATATTTTCAGCCCGTAATGGCGTATAACGCCGATTCGCCTCTAACGCCAGGCTTTCCAAAGACGCTGTTCCTTCTTGAACAGCTTGAGTTTCCAAGGAGTGACGTCATTACCTAAAACTCTCGCTATTCATGCAGAGCATTGCCGAAAGCAACTAAAACACACATACCATAAGTTAATAATCATTTAGGTTCATACAAACGGTATGGTAGAAGTAATACTGGTACAAACACTTCATATCTGCATGTTACATTCCCTTTACAAGTGACATTTGTATCAGTTACTAGAAGATGAATTGTTTTAAAATAGTAAAATAACCAGCCAAAAAAACGAACAGCTTGAGGGCACCGCACACATACCCTTTTGGTTGGGTATGTGTGTTTAGTTGTCGCAACGCCTATATGCGAGTTTCGGTAGTGAATTACGCTACTCGCTGAAACCTTGCGTTGTCAAGAGGAACAGCGCTTTTGGAAAGCCACAAGTGTTAGAGAGTGAATCGGCATTATACACCATTACGGGCTGAAAATATTTTTTGTCATTAAGCGACCAAAAGGAAACTTTGGGCAACAGTATTTATCGCATTAGAACACGATCTGAATTTAGCAAGAGTTGAAGAGGGTGAGTTAAAATTAAAAAGCAAACTTAGATGCAATAGTTATAATATGAATACACACTAAGTTGCGAGTGGGAACACAACTCAATGATATGTTTTGGAACTTACAGATCTGGTTTAAAATCTCATCCATTCAAAAAGAGTTGAAAGAACAAGACGCTTAAAGACTTTCCAAGGTACGCTAGCTATAGGGTTTTTTTTAAGTGAATATTTCACTTTGTCACGCTTTTGGCATGGTTTAAAGTTCATGACTACAAGTAAAGGGAGCCTTATTTTATTTATGTTTAAAATTTCATTGATATTGATATATAACAAGAATAAGGTAAACAAGGCTCTATAAAGATGTGCATTTAAAGGTGGTTTTGTGTTATTTTGTTCATGGAAAGAAAAAGTTTATTGATAGAATATGGAATTATTTAATAACAGAGTAATGTGTATATATATATTTTTTGTCAGGGGAAGAAATATTTATTTCAAGAATATTAGAGCCTGTATGCGTAAGATTTCAATGAATAAGGTAGATATATGCCATTAAAAATATTGGTGAAATTTAGACTATTTGAGAAAGGAGTAAATATGTATAAAAAATGTATTTGTATATATTTTTTGAAACAGATATATAAAGGAGCCCCGTGATCAAGTTCATAGAAGCGAAACGTAGGGGCGTTGTTTTAAAATAAAGAAAGAATTCAAAAGCCAAAACAAGACTCTGGATCCTGTTGTTGTACAGAAGCTTATTTTTCACCCTTTCGGAGTTGGAGAACATAAATTGAGAAGATATTATCATTTCCCAGATTCATTAATACATTGTTCTTTCTTTCCCACCCAGCCCCAGAGAGGGTCATCCTCTTCTTCAGTTTACCCTTGAACCTGTCCCACTCCCTCTTCAAGCCCTCCACTGTGCCTCCTCTGCAAGACTCCTGGACAGTGCATTCCAGGACTCCACCACCCTCTCAATGAAGTAAGGTCTAGTGCATCCTCCCTGTAATTTCCCTCCTCTAGCTTCCACTCATGTCACCTGGTTGTTTCCCACCTTCTTTAGTCTGAACATCTCTTTGGCACCACCCCTGTTTATTCCTTTTACATATTTGAAAACCCCTATCATGTCCCCCCCATCTCTCCTCTCCCCCAGAGAGTACAGCCCAAGCTCTTCCAGCCTTTCCTCTTAGGGCCTTCCTCCCATGCTCTGAAGCATCTTGGTTGCCCTCCTCTGGACACTCTCCAGCAGTGTTGCATCATCCTTGAGCTGAGGTCTCCAGAACTGCATGCAGTACTAGAGATGTGGTCTGACCAAGACATTATACAGAGGAGGAACACCTCCCTCTTCCTGGACATAATCCCCTGGCTATGCAATATCCGGTTTGCTTTGGCCACAGTTGTTCTGCAATTTTTAGTATTGTTCATTTTGATGTCTACCACCACCCCTAGATCCCGCCTTATCTGTGGCTTGCAGTATGACACCCCCGGTGAATACATGGCCGGGTTTCTGACCCTCGGATGCAGCACCCAACATTTCCCTGCATAAAACCTCAGTCCCCACCTCCTTGACCACCCCTCCAGGGCATCCAGGTCCCTCTGGACTGTCTCTCTCACTTCGTCTCCGTCCGCCAATGCTCCCAGTTTTAAGTAACCCACAAAGAGACTCATCCTACTCTTAACCGCCCTCCCCATATCGAAGACGTAGGCATTGAATGGGAGTGGCCCCAGTACCGAACCTTGGGGGACCTCACTGGTAACCTTCGTGGAGGAGGAGGAGACTACCCACCACTACCCTCTGTATTTGCCCTGTTAGCCAATTTTCTACCCATCTGAGCAACTGTCCTCTCACCCCCCCAATCTGAGCAACTGTCCTCCCACCCCCAGCTTTAATAGCAGCCCATTTTGGGGTATCGAATCAAATGTCTTACTGAAATCCAGGTATAGGACGTCCTCTGGTCTATGCCGGTCCAGGGTCCCAGTCATAAAAATCTATGAGGCTGGTCTAACATGATCTCCCCAGGATGAAACCATAATGTTTGTCATCCAGTTGCCCCAACCTTTCCAGCTGCCTCCTGAGCCTATCCTTGATAATGCCCTCCATTACTTTGGCTACCACAGACTTTAGGCTGACAAGCCTATAATTCCCCATCTCCTCTCTAGACTCCCCCATTAGTGGATAGGCACCACATGAGCCACCCTCCAGTCTTGAAGCACCCATCCTGTCAGCAGAGAGGTGTTAAGAGTGCTGCCAGTGGTGCTGCTAGCTCATCGCCACCCTTTATAACCCTAGGATGCAGTTCAGTCTGGCCTCGGTGCCTTATCAGTTTTAGTGTCCAAGGGCCTCCTTCACCCTTTTCACTGTGATTTCTCCCTCCCTCCCTCCCAGTCCACCCCCTCATTTAACCACCCATCCCCTTCTAGACTTGGCCCAGCCTGCACCCCAACTTCTTTCAGTCCTCTCGACTCCATCTGACCTCTTGACTCTGCTGGCTCCCCTTCCTTCCCACTGGGCTGGAGGGATCCCCTGCTTCCCTCTGTAAATATCAAGGCAAAGTACTCATTTAGCACCTCTGCCTGATTTCCCCTGCCTCCTGAGTCCATTCCTCCTCAGTCCTAATCATGCTGATCCATGCCCTCCCTTTTCTCTTCTCCCTTGCATATCTATAGAATTCCTTCCCCCCTTTGGATATCCCTAGCCAGGTTTTGCTCCCTCCTCACTTTGGCTCCTCTCACCACTGTGGTGACCCTTCCAGCCATCAACTCATGCCCTCTCCCTATCCCCCCCAAGGCGGCTAAGACATGCATAGGCACCCTCTTTTATCCTCACTGCCTCCTGCACCCCCGGTCCACCAACACCGCTTGTTCTCGCCCATGCTTTACACCCTCACCTTTGTACAGGAGTTTAGTCTCACACCCCCTTCTTAATGGCCTCCCACAATCTACCAGCATCCATGTCCAGCCTAATCTTGTCCAAGCTCCCCTGTAGAATCCTGCCCATGCCCACGAAGTCTGTTCCCCTGAAGTCCACTACTACTGTATTAGAATGGTTATCCTCCCCCCAGATACAGCAGAAACCAGACTGTAGTGTGATCACCACCTGCCAGTGGCCGTACACCTCCAGGGCCTTTATCTGGTCATTGTCTGCTAGGACACAATCCAGTATCCGCTCCTCCCTAGTAGGTTCCCCCACCTGCTGGACCAGGAAGGCATACTGGAACATATCCATCAGTCTCTGTTCCCTGGCCACAAAGGATGCCATAGTGTCCCAGTCTGTTCCCAGCATATTAAGGTCACCCATGGTCACCATCATACGCTTTCCACGGTCACAGTGCTCCTTGATGATCTCAACTAGTTTGTCCTCCAGGGCCTCTTCCATCATTGGGGGTTCTGTACACCACCCCTATTTTCAATCTTTTACCTCTCCTCTTTTGTAGGGTTACCCAGATCTCTTCCACCTCCCCCTACAGCCTCCTCCACTCCAATAACTGCTATGTCATTTTTGACTATCAGTGCTACACCCCCTCCTCTTCCCTCTCCTCTATCCTTCCTGAATATTTTGTAGCCCACCAAATTTAGTACCAATGCCCGTAGTCTGGGCAACAAGCTCCCTGAGCTGGTGGCCTTAATGGAAGAGGGATGCCTGGATATCGTAGCAGTCACAGAAACATGGTACACAGAGAACCATGACTGGGATGTTAACATACCAGGGTACATAACCTACAGGAGAGACAGGCAGGGAGAAGAGGGGAGGAGTAGCTCCATGTAAAGGAAGGATAAAAGCAACTGAACAAAAGAGTAAACAGGGAGGAGAGGAGGCACTGTGGGTCACCTTGGAGACTGGAAAGGCACCACAATCCACACAGGGGTTGTGTACAGACCCCCATGTCAGGGAGAAGGAATGGACAAGGATATGATGGAAGGCATTCTTAGAATGGCAGAGAAAGGGGAGATACTGTTGATGGGAGACCGAATATGCCAGATGTTAACTGGAGCATTATTTGCTGTAGCCACCTTTAGCATCTCCTTGCCACCCTTAGAGCTTCCCTGTAGTAACCACCCCATAATGATACCATCCATACACCTGGACTCTTACCATAGACTTAGGCTCTTCTTGGGCACGGTCCTGGTACAGTGAAGAGAAGGACCAGGCAGACATGATGGATTGTACCACCCCAGTCCAGGGTGGCAGTGTTCTGAGGGTAGAAAGGAAGAGGCTCTTGAGAGCTGAGGGCCCCAGTGAGACTATCCATTTCCCTTCACTCTACCAGCTCGGAGGCCACTGCTGCTGAGTACCCCTCTCTCTACCCTGAGGGAGGGATGCAGCACTGGTGAAGGAAGACCTGATGGAAATTAAAATCCTCCAAACAATGAAGAATGAAAAGCTGTCCATGTTTGTCACCAAATTGGTAGACACCGCATAGAAAAGGGAAGTGCTTGCCAGTGAGCTGAACTGAGTCAGGTTAGAGCATGCTCTGAAACCGTCAGGTACTCCAGTGTGATGATGCTGAAATTGAAATTGCAAGATAGAAAGATAAATCCACCTGAATACTGCTACCTTATGAAAGAGATATGAGAAGCAAAGAATGATGAAGAGGGGTGGGAGCCCATACTAAGAAGCCATGGTACCTGCTGGGGACCCTGATTGAAGTAATGAACAACATGATGAGTCTAATTACAAACATGGTGAGGAATTAATCAAAAGCTGAAAGATGAGCTAGTCAGCAAGCTGAGGGCAAACAATGCAAATACTTGCTGATGCCCTTGAATAAAAAGAGTGAGATCCCCCTCATAGAGTACATTTCAAGCTTCCTTTGAGACTGACGGAGAGTCACTCTAATGGAAGAAGTACGAATTGAGAGGTCTGTAAGAGGCCTTATCGGAGCCACTAAAGTAGCTGACCCTGGAGAGGCTCAGATGGGCTAGAAAGTAAACTCTCGACTCATAGAGGACCTTGGAATGTGCCCGTCAGCAAAAAAGGAAGTGGGTTCCCCAGGAACTACAAAGAACCTATATTTTGCTATTACTATCAGAAAGGTGAGCATACTGGCCTAACTGTAACCTGCCCAAGAATCTGAGAAAAGTTACCACTGGCTATGGGCTTTAGTTGACGGAGCAACATAAGGCCTCAAACTGGGCCCTATGAAAAATACTTATTCTACCAAAACTGCAATAAAACAGGATAACTAAGTCCTGTCTACCTGATTGGTCTGAGGTGGTCGCTATCAATGGAGACCACCGTAACGGAAAGGTGTTTTGACGACCAGATTGAACAGCGATCCCAGGCAGACTATAATGTTTCAAGACTGATATCAAAAACACCTGCCCAAGTGCCATTGCAACCCCTGGAAAGCCTGCATGTGTGGGTGTTGAGGAGAAGTCATACCTCTACCAGGGATACATTTGAACCTAGCTGTCTTTTCCCACCACAGTGGCAGGGTAGATGAACATGTAGAAATACTAGCCTGGTGTGCCCTCCTATGGGGTTGTGTAATGAGGTTCCTCTACTCATCAGAACCAACGCACATATGTTTGGGAGGCTGGTTCAATTGTGTCAAGAGAAGCAAGGGTAACACACTAGCCAGGTGTTGCGAATTCCAGCCTTAATAAGAAGAGCATACAACCTGCAGACATAGACTACAGAGACAGACAAGGATGAGCTGGTGGGGATAGTATGGAAAAAAGACCCTGATTCCTTGATATTACCACCCAAATGCTCAGCATACTGTTCATGGAGAAGTCTGTCTTAGAAGAGATGTAAAGGACAAGATATTAATGCTGGACACCTCTGGTTAAGGGAAGTTGTCAGAGGGGCTAATGGTCAAACCCAGTATATTACCTGCTCATGCCCATGCCTATGTTTGACAAATGATTGTCCAAATACAAAATGTGTTTGACCAAGAAATCTGAGTGAACCGGGGGTGCACGTTAGCTACGGTGTACTGTGCTGATGCTGCAGTACTACCTAGTAATAAGTGTACTGGTGCAAAGAAGAGGTGACCCCAGACCTATTCAACTTTAGGGAGTCCCCACCACTGTCCAATGAAGGACTCAAATCAGTAAAAAACTTGCTCAAAGGACTAAGCGTTTTATAAAAATAGGATGGGAGCACCGACGGTGCTAGACATACAATCAGACTTCCACAATAGCATGCCTTTCCAGGAGCAGTCTCATCGACTTGCCCAGCTGATATAGATGATGTCTGAACAACTACAGGAGATGGTAGGTGCTGGCAATATCAAAGTCAAGAAGCCTCGCTTCCCTATTATAGTAGTGAAGAAGAAGAAGGGTCTGTGAGGATATGTGTGGATTACTCGACTTTGAACTGACAGACAGTACCTGATCAATACACTATACCACCACATACAGGACAACCTGGACTGCTTGAAATAGTAGCCAGTGGTTCTCAGTACTTGATTTACTAAGTGGGTATTATCAGATCCCGATGGTCCCAGAAGACTGTGAAAAGACTGCATTTAATCTGTTCTTTAGGTTTCTGATAAATTTCTGAGATGTCTCAGGGGATTTTGGGTGCATCATTATTTTCCAGCAGCTGATGGAGCATGCTGGAGGAGGCAAGCAACTTTAGGATGTCAAATATACCTAGATGATGTCATCATGTTCAGACACAATAGAAGAACATGAAACCATATTCAAGAAAGTACTTCATCGCTTGGAAGAGTTCATAGCTTGAAGCTATCCATAGACAAAATGTCAGTTCTTCCAAATGTCTCTAAAGTACACTGGGATACATAGTATCCACAGAGGATACAGACAAACCCTCAGTAAAGTAGAATCTTTGACCACCTAGCTGATTCAACAACTGGAAGAAACTGCAGTGGTTTTGGGGTTCTCGGACTATTATCGGCAATTCATCAAGGACTACTCCAAAGTAATCTGGCTGCTTCTCAGTCTTACTCAAGGGTTACCCTCCTGCTAATCGCTGATACAAGAAAGGTCCACCGAGGAAGAGGCGAAGGTGTATTCCGAACAGCTGAACCATTGGGGTCCTGGTGGACCACCAAATGTGAGGGCCGCTTCTTTAAGATCATTTATCAACCAATCACTCCCGATGCTTGCTTATGCAGATCCTCTACAAACTGTTATGTCCTGCACACTAATGCCAGTTTGAAGGGGCTTTGGAAAAACGATGTTGTATCAAGAACTATGAGGATGGCCTGAGACCTGTAGCTTTCACGCACGAGAAGTTTGACACCATTTGAAATGAAAACGCTATCCTGTTCACAAACTGGAGTTTCTCACCCTCAGACAGACCATAGATTGACCAGTTTCATGACTATCTCTATGGGGCCATGATATTGGTAAAATACTGACAACACCCTTTATTTAGGTAGCAGACTTCAGCAAAACTGGATGCCTGAGCAGCCGAGTGGCTCTGTCTTGCAATATCTACCTATGATTATGCAGTTGAATACCAGCCTGGACTGAACCATACAGATGCTGACGCCCTCTTGAGGCAGCCAAATTCCCTAACAGCTAGGAGAGCTGTCTGAAACCATCTATTAAAAGCACTGTGCCAAACATTTGACAAAAATAAGCAGCCATCTGCAGAAACTATGGATTGTCTGGTGGACTGTCTGGGACCTCCGATACTTGCATACCTGCAGCATATGCCATTTCTCAGCACTGGCTATCAGTGCTCTATCTCAATATGACAGTATAATAGCATCCAGTGGGCTCAATCCCAAGGGTCCAATGATCCAAGCCACCCCTTGTCAGCTATAATGCGAGAGAAAGATGTGTCTAAACTATGTTCTACTGACATGTGAATTGCTTTATTATTCAAAGAAGGCCCCAGACTAAAGTTACAAAGATCAGTCATTATATAGAGAGACAGTAGACTATCAAGGTCAAAGAGGACAAGCAGCAGTTGATCCTACACACAGCCTTTAAACAGCTAGTACTGGAGGTCACTCCATAACCATATGGGACACATGCAGTGATTGACCAGACTCTGACAATGCGGTCCCAGATTCAATTGACTGAAAGATGGGGGCAGATGTTGAGAACCATGACAAAACCTGCAGTCACTGCCACTAGAGGCTTTGCCCCAGAAAGCAGCCCCCTGTCATCTCTACCGAATGCCCTATGACAGTAGTTTGCATAGACTTTCTGTGCTCTAGAGCCTGATCAAAAGAAATTGACAATGTACTGGTGGTAACTGATCATTTTACTTAGCTATGCTCAAGCTTTTCCAACAAAGATCAAAAGGCTACTTGCTGTGGGCCAAGGTGCTGGTGGAGAAGTTCTTTATCCATCATAGGACACCCAACTATATCACTCAGTTCAAGGAGAGCTTTGAAAGTAGATTAATTAGAGATGCATTCCCTGTGCAGAGTGCAAAGTCCAGAACACTCCTTATCCCCCAGGGACCCCAACCTGACGTTTAACTAGACCCTCCTGGACATGTTGGGCACACTTCACCCCAAAGATAAAGACAAATGGGTCAGCAAATTAGTACTCTGGTGCATATCTATAATTGTACAAAAAATTATGCCACGGGTTCTTGCTGTAACGCGCCTCATGTTTGGAAGGGAAGACCTGGTACCTGTAAATGTTTGCTTGGAGTGTCCCTGGATGGGTTCTGTGCTGACAACTATCTCTGCAATAATCACGAAAGCTATAGGCCCAGTTGAAACATGCTTTCAGTTGGCTGAGACTATGGCCGCCAAGAGAAACCTTGCCAACAAAGAGGCACAACAAAGAAAGTGAGGCTCAAGAGCTGCTGCCGGACACTGTGTGCTGTTGTGCAATTGGGACTACTAGAAAGCACAAAATTGCTGATAGGTGGCATCATCTTCACACATAATGATCAGTAAACTAGATGAACTGCCTTGTATAAAGTGTGCCCGAGAGAAAATTCTCAAGCTGTTAAAACCATGCACAGAAACCATTTACTACCTATTGTCAAGTAATGATCAATGCTGAACAGTCAGATCCTGCCCTCCTAGGCTGAAGTCCTGTGCCACTGGCGAAAGCACAGAGTCAACTATTTCCAACCATGCAACCCCCAAGCCTTCTCCCCAGCAGGCCAAGCCTGACACTGTAGTCAATCTGAATCTGATAACAGTGAGTAGTGAGATGCTCCTTAGTATCCTACTTATGAACTGAGTCAATTGTTTCAAAGCAACCCATTGTGTATTTATGAGGATGAAGCTGGCCCTCAGAACTGTCTATCCCACAACTTCTTCCCTAGAACCAATGCCCCTGAAAATGAGATGCAAAGTATATAGTCTGAAATGGTTGACTCACTGTGCTCATGGAATTGTTGAACTGTCCGAGGAAGAGCCTGATTCTATAAACTGCCCTGGTGATAAACCAGAAAATGATGATCATAATGAACTTGACTTTGCTGTCCTAAATGACCTGAATGTCCTCTCTCTGCTGCAGACAGTGTCAGTCAAGTGTCTTATGATACAGATGTCAGTCTTCCTGGATGACCCATCTGAACACGTCAGAGGATAACCATGTCTTAATGTGGGTGGATCAGAGACAAGAAATTGCTCAACTGCTGGAGTCTTCACCCAGTGCAGAGGTACCCTCTCAATCCAGAACAGACTAATGCTAGTCTGGGTCTCAGAGACTATACCTGTTCCCCACAGCCTTGGAGCTGTTAAACCAGTTATGTGTCTTAGCTACGACTCCCTGGAAGACCAGTTGCTCTTTGAATGTCATCCATAAGGGTGTCTATATCTCCAAGAGCTCACTTCCTAAACTTAGCCTTTCTGCCACCTCTAAGTTAATTGTTCATCCCTCTGAACATCATGCCCCTGCCCCATGTAGCCCTAAGTTAGCTGATAGGGATGGGTCCCAATCTGTATTACTCCAAATACAAGAAGTCATAACTTGAATCAGTATAGTAGTCCTAATAATGTGTTAATCCTAGTCAAATCGTTATTACGTGTATGAGAAATGCATAATTGTTGTCACTCCAGATGTAGTATATGTATAAAATGTATTGAAAATGTACAGTAATGTGATAAGTTTACTTTCACTGATGCATCCTCCTTATCTTGTTTTGTAATTTAGGTCATGTATATCTCATATATAACATTGTCTTTTATATACAGCTAAAATGTAGACTTGGCGTGGACACACAAGTTCTTTCAAGGCAGGGAAGGGTGTAACCTCCCTCCCCCCCCCAAATGGGGGGTTCTAAAATGTCTTCTCAGGTTTGCCTAAGGCCCTCTACCAGGCTGGTGCCTGTGTCTGAATCATTTGCTAGTCATTTTGTATATCAAGTGCCCTGTTAGCCTCCGTGCCTGCCACTTTAAAGTGCTAATCTCATAGGAAATAATTAATCTGGGTAGGGGCTAGGTGTTCCTAGGCTTGAGTCCACCCTGAGCTACCATGTGTTTGCTTCCTTCTGCCATGTCGCTATTTGCGTGGAGAGCCCTATCAAGAAATGTAATTGTTGGCTGTTTATCTGATTTTAATGATAATGATATTGTAGTTTGTCTAACCTCGTTCCTTTGCAGCATGGACTCTTTCTGTTTACCTGCATCTTGGTTCTGGACTGCCAATATGCAAATCAGTACCTTTGGGGCCCTAAAATGGAACCTGCCCAGGGGTCTTGTGGGAGCAATTTCAGTAGGAATATAGTTTCCACCTTTGGCACCTAAATGGACCTGGAGGGAGCTTTAGCTGTGACAGGCAGATGGATCAACCAACCAAACCTTTTGGATCACTGGGAAAGTCCCATGCTGCCTGCAGCACTGAGTCAGTGTGGAGTAGGGTTGAGGTAGAGAGAAACTCAGTTTTGAGCAGTTGCTCCTGCTCAGTGCACAAGTAAAATCAGCTGGAAGGCTGTGTCTGGTTTGCTGACTACCATCTTTCTAAGTGAAGAGACCTTAAGCATAGAATTGGACTTTATCCAAACTTGTGACTTTTTTCCTGAATTGTGACAAATTTGGCCTGAAGAGGACCAAAGGCTTGCTGTTGTGCAATCGGTCTGTCAGGATCTTCTACCATGACCACAGAGCATATGGTTTACGCAGAAAGTCCTGTGAATTTCACCGGACTATGGGATTTCTTTGGCTTTGCTGTAAGTGTGCGAATAGTGGGTTGCGATTTGGTTCCCCACTGCTTGAATGTGTCACGCTTGCTGGAAGCAGTATCCAGTAACTCTGACCAGACTGAATCCTTTTGTTCAACCTGTCTGGGCTTCAACACCACAGCCCTGATTGCGCTCATGCTGCAGAGTTTTGATCGACGAGGGCCACCCTGGGATTCAGCTCCCTGCTCAATGCCATCGAGCAGGAACGACACCACGGTGAATCGTGTGGACCCTGCTTCTCCTGGCAAACCAGCACTTCATCCTGAGGTCTCTATTTCGTCCATCCTGCCACCTGGTCTGGATATCTTGAATAAATCACGGGGTAGCTCCCTGAAACAAAAATCAAATCAAAGTGTGTCATCTGATTTAGTTGTTTTGATTGATTGTCATGAAATGAGCCCTCTGGCTCCACAATACAAACTGTGGTTTAAAATGCATGTTGTGTTTTCCTCCCTTAGGGCCCCAACAACAGCAGCAATGCCAGCCTACCCCTGGCCACGCTTCAGGCTAGCCTGCATAACAACTAGGTACCCAGAGTGTGTGTGAGTGTGCTAGAGGGACTCTTAGAGGCATGCATGCTTAACCTGATTTAATCAGAACTAGAATCAAGCATCAGATTATGCCCCCTTCCTTGTCTCTGCCCCTAAATAAATCAGATCTGACCTTTTTTGCATTTAAACTGGTTGTGGTGTATCTCTGTACAGGCAGCATTATAATACTGTTGGTGGTTGACCTAAACCTTATTTTACAAGGGGTCTTCAGGGCTGAGCCAGCTGAACCAGCCCTGGTGGTACGTGCAACAAGTGTGGGGTTGAAGCTGTATTTAGGTGCTAATTACAATTGTGTATTCAGTGAACAGTCTAGGTCACTAGAGGGAAAAAGGGGTAACTGTGCCCTGGAGGCTGTACCAAACGCAGCTACGCACACGTGACCCTGTCTTCCAGGTGGAGGCACCTATTTCTGGAACTCAGGCCCCTCAACCTGCACTTAGTTGCAGAGGCAGGGGTAGTATACCTTGGAGTAGCACCACCTAGGGGTTACAGATACTTGCCTTAGCACTTGTGATGGACACACCATGAGGGCACAGGGATGGCAGATTACACCAGGATCTCAGCATCAGCTGCATCCATATAGCTGTAGAGACAGTTAGAGGCCTGAAGGAAAATCATACAGAAAGTTCCACAAAAGCACAGGAAAACATGGAATTGGTGAGCGGGGGCACCTGGCAGGAGGCCCATCAAGTCAGACCATTCTATCACTGCCTAATCCGCCACTGCAACTGGTTTGTGGCAGCTCTGCTCCCTCCCCTCCTGTCTTGATGTCAGTCTTAATATATACATATACTCCAGAAGGGGTGCAGAAAATGATTAGGGACCTGGAGAAGCTTGAAAGAGGGTCGGAGATAAGGCAACTAAGGTTCAATGCAAAGAAGTGCAAAATAATGCTCTTGGATAGAGGGAACCCTGAGGAGAGCTACAGGTTGGGGGAGAGTAGCTGACTGTCACTAAAGAGGAAACGGACCTAGGGGTTATCATTTCTGATGAGTGATGATCTTACGGTATAAAGGCATTGCACACAGGCGGCAGGGAGGGCCAGTGGCATTCTGGGGGCTCTCAGGCAGGGGGTATCACTAGTAGGAGGCAGGAGGTGGTGATGCCATTGTATAAAACATTGGTAAGGCCTCCACCTGGAGTACTGTGTGCAGTTCTAGAGGCCACACCTGCACAAGGACATAAATGAGGTGGAAACTATCCAGAGAAGGGTAACAAAGATAGTGCAGGGCTTGCACCACAAAACATATGAGGAGAGACTAAGGGACCTAACTATGTATTTACTGGAGGAGAGGAGACAGCAGGGGACATGACTGAAACTTTCAAATACCTCAAGGACATAAACAAGGTGCAGGTGGGGGATCTTTTCCAAGGTAGAAAAAGTACTAGAATAAGGGGGCACAATATGAAATTGGAAGGGAATTAGATTAAGAGGTAATGTGAGGAGGTTTTTTTTACACAGGAAGGGTAGTCAATGTTTGGAATAGTCTTCCACAGGAGGTAGTGGGGCAAGCACAGTAAAGGGGCTTAAGCATACCTGGGACAGGCACAAGGGAAGCTTGAGAGGGAAGGGAGGGAGTGATGAAAAGCCATTAATCACACAGAGTCAGTGGCCACATACTATGTATAGGACCTATGGGCAGACTGGATGGGCCTAGCGGTCCTTGTCTGCCAACAATTTCTATGTTTTTGTCCCATTCCCATCAAATAACCTTTTCAGAAAAATGTTACCAGCAAAGTGTAAAACAAATTCGTACTTACCTTAGCACTTGTGATGTACACACCATGAAGGCACAAGGCTGGTGGATTACCTCAGGATCTCAGCATCAACAGCATTCATATAGCTTTAGAGACAGTCACATGCCTGAAAGAAAAATCATAAAGAGAAACTTTGCACAAAGACACACAGGAAAACACAGAACTGGTGAGCAGATAAGGACAGCATGGCCCGCCAGATCTCACCACCGTTTTCTCTGCTAATTTTGCCACCTCAGGTATCTCTGCATGTCAGATCTGAAGCAAACTAGTGTCTTCTCTTGCCCACAACACCCATGCTCAGGGTTGCCACCTCTGGATGAGGTGAAAACAGGATACAGTATTAATGAACTGCACCACAAAAACTGCCCCTGGACACACCACTTTGTAATGACTTCAGTGTATCTGTACTCCAGACAAATGCAACAATTTTAATGTGAGAGAAGACAGAAAATGGAATAGTAACTGTAAGTCATTTCTAATGCTGTTCTGTTCTGTTTTATTTATTTATTTAGAATTGTGTTTCATATTCCCTTTGTTCTTATTTTTTGGTAAGCACTATGCAGGAAAGGACCAATGGACACAAGGCCAATTTACAGGGCAAAACAAGAAGAAAGTGTCATGACTTCATGAGTCTCACAGTGCGCAAGTGAAGGCTGTGGCAATCCAAACCAGGTCTGTTGTCCGCAGGATACAGTAGGCTGGCGGTGTGCAGCTCACTGCTGTTGTTACCTTACACAACCTCTGTTTTCCTTTTCCATGTCACTCACGTATTCTGATGTTGCTTAAGTCATGACTCAAGTTTGATATATTTATTACACAATGTGCATAGTTCCCTCAAGTCTGCATTGTGTGTAATGTACCACGTAAAAACAAGCAGGCAGTGGCACCTACTGCTGTTGCTTTTTATAGTTTTTAGACATGCAACAGCATCAGAATCACCATTCCATGTAAGTCACCTGAAAGGCCTGTAATGGTGTCAATAACATTGTGGATGTACATATACTATACAAAATGAGAGCAGTAGATGCTGAGGATGCTTGTAAAAGGAAATCACTGCAGTGGCGAAGGCAATGAATATGACATAGTTAGTACACATGGGTATGATGACATATCACACTAAGCAAAACATGAAATTATACAAGAAAGTGTAAAAACGTGTTTCCTATCGTAGAAATAATTACTAGACCTTACCTAACCTTCAGAGTGGAAAACATTAGGTCGATATACTGCTAATGTTAATGACTACACTTAAAACCTCCAAGACCAAATGGCTTTACAAGCAAAGGTATTATCAGAAGAGCTTCACTGTAACCTGGACATGCAGTCAAAACGATAAATGATTTACTACAGTCATTTGTAAGTGCTGTGATCCCTTCCTGAACATGAGCTAAAAACCAGGGTGCTATGTCATCAGGATGATCACCAAATTGGGATCGCCGATAGGGCGAGTGTACGTCACCGAAAATAAAAATGGTGATGTACACTCACAGCGAAGACAATAAATGGACAGATAACTTTGCTGATAGGTTGGGCTGTGCCCCCTCCCCCCTGGATGAAATTTAATTTTGCAACATCTCTAGTTGTTACTGTGATTATAAGTCGAATTGCAATAAAAACTCTCATTTTTGCCATTTATTTTTTATTTACTTTTAGGCTTTAATTGGGTGGTGTAAATATACGTGCTGCACAGCATCAATTGACAGCTGGATTTGTCATTTCCTGATGTTAATGACCAGTTCAGTAAGCCAATCAGGAGCCTCAATAGGCTCGTGAATATTTTTTTTTGTTGTAATCAAAGTTTATTGAAGGTTTTTATATGACGACCACAACAAATATATTTCATTAACATCACAAAAAGGAAAGGAAAAAGGACAGCACTAAGCTACTTAAAAAAAAAAACTACAACTCATACAACCTAAATAAATAAGGACATACACTTAAGGAACTGGGGTACAGTACAATACGTCAAGTTAATTCAGTATATTGTTTTCACGTACAGTTCACATGGTGGGACTAGTTATTTCTCAAGTTTTTTAACTAATACCTGGGGAGAGGATTAATATACTGTTGCAATAGGTGGCCCTATTAGAGTTACAAGTACAGGAAGGATTGTTTAAACCATGTGACATGCTGAGCTGAGTCTCTATTATTTCTATATATCCAACATCCTCTAGAGGGTTGCAGGACCTTGTCCAGAATTAACCTGCATTTTACCAAGGCCTCCAAAATATCAGTTGCTTTTAGGTTTGCTACTGTAGTAACATATGACTGGGTAGAAAAAATTACTCACCTTAGTAATGTTGTTTCTTCTAATGGAGTCTTGCTGTATTCTGACAGTAGCAGTGAGTCCCAACCTTCGAACTGCCGGAGATGAAAGGTTAACTTTCCATGCCAGGCATGGAGCGAGCGCGAGCTCGGTTGAGACTCTGTGTGTTGCTGTTTAAACTCAAACCGTCAGATCTTTAGGCTAAACTCACTAAGGTCCTGTGTGGAAGCTGTAAACCTACACTAGCCAACTGGCTACTAAACATAAAACCCATTTTTTGGTCCCAAAACAAAGACTCAAGTCAGGAGACCCAAAAAATGAAAAACACAATACCCACTCACCCCAAGAAAAAGGGGGTGAAAACAACAATGTGGGCACCTACTGAGTGCCAACACTGTACTGCCCACCCACATCCCAGAAACAGAGGTTCTGAGAGGGGCAGGCGGGGGGGGGTCAGAATACAGCAAGACTCCATTAAAAGAAACATTTCTAAGGTGAGTAATTTTTTCTTCAAACAACATGAAGTCTTGCTGTATTCTGACAGTAGCAGACTACAAAGCAGTACCTCCATGGAGGAGGGACAGAACTTACTTAGGGAACAGGATCTGAAGCACAGCTGTGCCAAACCGAGCACCACTCCTAGCCTGGATATCCAGGGAGTAATGCTTGGTACAAGTGTGAACTGTTTTCCAGGTAGCTGCTTGACATATCTCTAGAACAGGGATGTCCCTGGCAGCAGCCAGGGAAGCAGCTGTACCTCTGGTAGAGTGAGCCCTCAGGCCTGAGGGTGGAAGCTTACCTAGTTTTTCGTAACAAAATTGGATACAAGAAACAATCCACCTGGCAATGGATCTTTTAGTGTCAGGTTTCCCTTTATCAACCTCAACATAAGTGAGGAACAGTTGGAGGGAGTCAAACCTGTGACCCTTGGTACGCTCTATGTAGTAGCTAAGGGCTCTTTTCACATCTAAACTGTGCAGCCTCCTCTTGCCAGAGGAAGAATGGTCAGTGAAGTACACAGGAAGAGACATAGATTGATTAAGGTGGAAATCTGAAACCACCTTAGGCAAGAACTTCCTGTTATTCCTGAGGACCACCTTATCTCTATGAAAGGAGATAAAATCAGGCTCCACTGACAAAGCTTGTAATTCACTTATGTGTCTGGCAGAAGTGATGGCTACCAGAAATACAGTTTTCCAAGTCAAGTACTTAAGCTCTAACTAAAGACAAAGGCTCAAGGGGTTGCATAAGCTGAGCAATGCAACTTTAAGGTCCCAAGCAGGGGCAGGGTCCCTGAATGGAGGGTTGGTGTGAAGCAATCCTTGAAAACTTGGAGAATACAGGGTGAGCTTGAAAGAGGAGAGGGCTTACCTGCTGAAATAGAAGCAGAAACAGCGCAGGTGCACCTTCAGTGTAGCTGGTCTCAGCCCCAAGCTATTTAAATGGACCATATAATCAAGGACTGTGGGCAGATCAGCAGACTCTGGGGAAATATGCTTCCCAGAGCACCATATGGAAAATCTTTTCCATTTGGAATTATAAGTAGCCCTGGTGGAAGGTTTCCTTGAAGTCTTCAGAATATCCATTACACCTTGGGAGAGGTGTAAATCAGCAAACTCTAACTCTTCAAGAGCCAGGCCTTGAGATTGAGAGATTTGAGATTCGGGTACCGAACCCTCCCCTGAGCACAGGTTAACAGGTTGTAATTCCTGGGAAGATACAGGGGAAGATGGACTGCTAAGGACAGTAGGAGTGGATACCAGGGCTGCCTGGCCCAGTCTGGAGCAATCTGGATCATCTTGCACGGTTGAGATCTGATTTTGACTAGCACTTTGAACAGGAGAGGGAAGGGGGGAAAAGCATACAGGAACTTCCCTTCCCAACTGAGAACTAAGGCATCCAGGGGGACTGAGCCCAACACTGGGGGCCTGCAGCAAAAAAGGGGAAGTTGGTGATTGTCTGGGGCTGCAAAAAGATCTATCTGTGGGGTGCCCCATCTGGAAAATATCACCTCCAAAACCAGGGGATCCAGTGACCATTCGTGATGGCCCTGGGATATCCTGCTGAGATCATCTGCCAGGACATTGTCCTTGCCTGGGAGGTGAACTGCCATGAGGGAGGTGTTCATGGAGTAAGCCAGAGACCACAACTTCATTGCTTCTGTGCACAAGGCCATAGACCGAGTGCCTCCTTGCTTGTTGATGTACCACATTGTGGTGGTGTTGTCTGTTCTGACCTGGATAACTTTGTTCTGAACAGATTTGGAAAAGGCTTGAAGTGCTAGAAATACTGCTCTGAGTTCCAACAGATTGATGTGAAGCAGAGATTCCTGAGGGGACCACAACCCCTGAGTGGTCAGGTCACCCATGTGGGCCCCCCACCCCAAGAGGGAGGCATCTGTAGTAAGGATTAAAGAGTGAGACTGAGTGACAAAGGGAACCCCTTGTCTCAGATTGTTCTGATCCTGCCACCACTGTAGGACCTGGATCAGGGTTCAAGTTACTGGGATCAATTTGGTCAGAGGGTCCTTCCTTTGAGACCAGAAGGCTCTCAAATGGAACTTAATGTCCCTCATCTGAAATCTTGCTCCCTGCACTACTACTACTGCTGTGGAGGCAGCCATGTGCCCCAGGAGCTGTAGAAAATGCCTTGCTGGTCAAGACACCTGCAGGGTGAATGAGGACGCCAGAGAGACAAGGGTCCTTGCCCTGTCCAGGGGAAGGAAAGCTCTGGCCTTTTTTGTGTCTAGTTCTACACCTATGAATGTGAGGAGCTGGACAGGCTCTAGAACTGACTTTGAAAGATTCAGAAGGAAACCCAAAGAGGTGAGCAGTTGCTGAGTTATCTGTAAGTGTTACCTGACTTGGTCTGGGGACTGGCCTACTATGAGCCAGTCGTCCAGGTAAGGGAAGATGGTAATCCTTTGCCTTCTCAGAGAAGGAACTACCACTGCCAGGCATTTTGTGAATACCCTTGGAGCAGAGGTCAGACCAAAGGGCATTGCTCTGAACTGGTAATGGCCTGAGGGCAGCTCGAACCTCAGGTACTTTCGATGGCAGCTTCGGATGAGAATATGGAAGCAGGCATCCTTGAGGTCCAGGGACACTAGCCAGTCCCCTGGCCTTAGAAAGGGTAGAATAATTCCCAGAGTCACCATTTTGAATTTTGGTTTTAAAAGGTGCTTGTTTAAGTATCTGAGATCCAGGATGGGCCGCCATTCTCCTGTCTTTTTTGGGGTAAGGAAGTACCTGGAGTACAACCCTTTACCCTGGTGTTGGGGTGGAACCCTTTCCACAGCCCTGAGAGCTAGGAGGGAAGAGACCTTAGCCTCTAGGGTAAGTGTCTCTGAGGGATTTGCAGGTGGAAAGGATCTGGTTCTCATCTTTGGAAATGTTTTGAAGCTGAGAACCAGTCTCTGGCTTACTACTTCCAGGACTCATTTGTCTGATGTCAGAGACTCCCAGTCCTGGACAAAGTAAGCCAGCCTGCCCCTTACAGGTAGTTGAGAATCTGCCCTGGCAACCCATCAGGGTGCCTGTTTGGCAGGGGCTTTGGGCTGAGGGGTGGAAGCAGGCCTGCTTGTGCCTCTCCCTCCAAAGTACCCCCCTCTGGGCATAAGCAGAAGAGGAAGCCTGGGCTTGGTCAAAAGGCCTATGGAAAGGCCTGGCCCTGCCCCTGGGATGCTGCCTTTGAGGAGTGGCCTGCCTTTCCTTGGCCTGTGCACTCCTATAGGTGGTCCTATATTCGTCCGTTTTCTTCATGTAATTCTCTGTCTGCTCCCCAAACAGAGAATTACCCACAACAGGAAAATCCATGGCCTTAACCTGGGTATCCTGTGACAGGCTAGTACATCTGAGTCAAGCCATTCTCTGAAGTGCCACAGATGTAGCCATGACTCTAGATGACACATCATTGGAGTCCACTGCAGCATGGAATTGCACCTTGGATGCCTCAATACCATCAGCAGCCACCTGCTCCAGCTCCTTGGCAAGCTGGCCAGGGACCTGTTTTGCTAAAGCCGTAACAGTGTCCCATCTGGATTTTTGATACCTAGTAGTATAGGCCATATAATTGGCCTGTCTGAGTCTCAAAGATGCTGCCATGTACTGTTTCTTTGCCATGGCATCAGTCCTCCTGGAGTCCTTGTCCGGGGGGTGTAAAGCCAAGGTAATATTTGCCTTATCACAGGCTACAGCCTGCACTACCTCAACATGGCTGCATTGTTGTGTAAGGAACTCCATATCTGAGCCTGACAAAGCATACCTCTTGTCCATTCTTTTATCCGCAGGAGGTATAGTGTTAGGAGTCTTTAAAATCTTAAATGTCTGTTTCCCAAAAGATTTGTGTAAGGGAATACACAGCCTCCTAGACTCTGGGATATCCATCATTTCTACATAGTCAGGCTCCTCCTGGTCATCCACAGCTTCTTCCATAGGAAGCTGGAGGGTTTCAGCCACTTTTTTATAAAACATGAAATGGGAGGGGGACTCAGAAAGCCTAGGAGGAGACACTCCTGAAGGTCTGTCTGGGGAGATTTCTGGGTCAATAGGCACATCCAGACTTTCAAAACCACATTCACTTTCCTCATACTCCTGTTCCTCCTCCTCCGGTTCATAAAATTCCTCTAAATCATACTCTTGAACTGGTGGAACCGGCCGAACCAAGCGCCTGCCTGAAGGTGCTGGTTCGGTCTGAACCGGGGAAAGCGACTGCACAATTTTGCTTGCTTTGGCTATTTCTTCAGCATTTGGAGAGGAAAGTTTTGGCTCCACACCAGCTGACTTTTCCTTTCTAGTTCTCTTAGCCGGAACCAGCTCCTCAGAATCGGCTCTCCTTTGGCCCGAAGAAGTCTCGCCCTGGTCAGAGTGTACTCCTTCTGGTTCGGTTTGAACCGAACCAGGCTGGCCATCTGGATCAGCGGACTTTTTGGCCTCCCTTTCCCTGAGCCTACCAACTCTCTTTTCCAGGGTAGCGGCAGGGAAATTTTTACAAACCTGACAGTCTGCATTGAGGTGGTCAAACCCCAGACAATAAACACAGGTGGTGTGGGGGTCAGGCTTAGCAAAGACTTCCCCACACACACTACAGTGTTAAAACCCAGTGGGCCCGGTGTTTCTTTTGGGTTTCTCAGACATTGTGCCAGTCCTAATCAAACTCACCCTTTTAATGGCAATCCACCAGGCAAGACCCTCTTATCGGTTCCTGACCGTGTCACGGGTCATGGAAAAAAACATAATAAAATCCATTTTTTTTAGAACCGATAAGAACCAGTAACCACACTCTAAAAGTACAAATTAAGATTTTTAACAGCTTGATCGGTTCAAACCGAACCGATGGACCGTTTACAAGTTCCACACAGAATAGAATAAAATATAACCTATCTAGTACTCACAAATACCACAGACAGAGACTGAACCGACAGATTACAGTTTAAATTCGGTCGAAAACTGAGAAAAGTGGTACTTTAACTGACAAATTGAACCGAGCAGAAGGAGAAATCTCTGGAGTGACTGTTCAGTGAGGCGGAGTAAAGAATCTGACGGTTTGAGTTTAAACAGCAACAGACAGAGTCTCAACCGAGCTCGAGCTCAGCGTTCCATGCCTGGCATGGAAAGTTAACTGTTTCATCCCCGGGGCAGTTCGAAGGTTGGGACTCACTGCTACTGTCAGAATACAGCAAGACTTCATGTTGTTTGAACCATTGGCTACTGCGCTACTCTCGGGTGTAACATAACCAAGAGGTAAATCTTTCCATTTATTGGATAGCTTTACAGTTTTACAGCCAACTTTTTGTATCCGGAGTGGTGGAATTCAACCTTCTCTGTGTAATCACCTTCAGTGTGGCAGTAATTAGGATGTTGTCAAGTACCTCTTGTTTTTACCTTTTAGATCTTTTGATGTGAGACCTAGAACTAGGTTTCTGAATGAGCTGGGGGGAGTGATTTCACATATTTGTCCAAACTTGTCCTGCTTTCTTTTACCACCCGTCAACTCTCAAAAAATACATGTGTGATGTCCATGTTCACCACAACCCCTCTAACACTGGTCTGGCTATTGTGTGCCATAGTGCTTTGAAATAACAAGTGTTTTAAGGTATCTCACACTTGCCAGTGAAACCTATGCCAGTTTGGAGAGGTTTCTGACCAGTGCTATACAAAATATAGAGGATTGTGTATGTGCAAGCATACACAACAAAACCAATTCTTGATCGAGAGGTTTCCGTGGTAACCAGAACCCGAGGCGTAGCTCAGGAAGGTCCGTTACCACGGAAACCTCAAGATCGCACAACTGTCTTGTTTCTGTATGCTTGCTCATACACAATCTTTTATAGTGTATGGGCAACCATACGCAGTACACAGGAACAAGTTTTTGTAAAAAAAAAGAAGGCTTACTTCTGTTTCTGCCCGCATGCACGCTTCCACGTTGCTGTGCGCCGCTCAGTGCGCCACGCTTAAATGTGTTCGATCTTGTTGTGCTGCACTGGTGACGTACTCGGTGCAGCACAACAAGATCGTGACGCACTGAGTGCAGGAAAACAACGCTGTTCCAGGCATGGATTTCCATGCGGAACAGCGTTCTACCATACACTATAAAGAATTCTGTAGGTGGAATTAGTACAGATTGATCATTCCACGGGCAGAATTGCCATCAGAATTTTGCTGGTCCTTCTGTGGAATGCCACTTTCTATAATCGGTGGAATAATATTCTGCAGAACAGGATTTTTCCATGGAAAATTATTCTGCAACCATTTCCTTGGAAAACATTGAGATCCACAGAGTTTAATTCCACAGAATTTCTGATGGAATTAAGCAAGATTTTTGGTGGAATGTCAAAAATGTGAAATTCCATTCCTCCAGAATCTGAAAATTCTGCAAACCACTAGTTATAGCTTCATGTGCTGGGATCCAGATATTGTCACATTATTTGTCTGTAATGTTTCCCCAGTTCCCATTCCCCATGTCTCCTCTGGTTAGTCCCCTTCCAACCCTTCAAGGGTATCAAGTGCAAATTGAAATTCATTTTTTGGGGCTGTTCCTGCTTAATTAAGTCAGGCGGAGTCAATTATATTGTATTTTCTTCCAATTTCAAGACTGATGTTCATGTTTCTGTGGTCAGGTAATGACGCAGTTTTGAAAGTATCACGTAGTAAGTAGTAGTAGTAACACTTTCATTCATTTCAAATGAACTGGATAGCTTAACTAAGCCATGCTAATTTTCAGTGAGGTCATTTTACAGAATTCCAGCTACTTTTACATCAAACACTTAGGACATACCTAAAACATAATTACCATCACAATTTAGCTCCAACAGGCAGCACATCAGCAAATGTGTTTTTAATGTCATAATCATTAACAATAACAAAGTGTTTAACTTTGTCTTGTCTGTTAAGGCTGAATTTGGCAGATAGCTGTTAAAAAGATTTAACCCTCATGCCTTCTAGCGGTTGACCTACTGTATGTGAGCTTAGCTCTCAAAATTGTCCACAGAACTGATTACATTTAAATAAAATTGGATGACTCCTACATATATTTGCATAAGGGTCTGACTCCTTAAAATCCACATTATCTGGTTTGAAAGAGGATGGTGGGCAAAGGGGGGGATTCTCCACTGTAGAGATGAGAAAGTTGGATGACAGGAACAATCTGAGGCTGACACTGTGAGCTGTGGCTGGGGTGGGAGCTCACATCCTTGGCCCTACCACATGCAGCCATGATGTTCCAACCTGCATCAACGTGCAGGTCATTTTCTCACACTTTGACAAAGAAGCGCAATTAGTAGAAAGTCCTTACAATAGTCAAGCCAAGGATGCAGGGGGTAATCCCCCCCCAAGATGTCTATCATAGGGTAGGCTGGTTTACACTGCCTGTCTCTGTGTGACACTGTTCAGTGCCCTGGAGGGTGGGGTGACACTGAGGTGGGTGAGTGGCATGTCCTGATGGTGGCAGTTATTGCTTTTTGCACAGCTAGGCCTGTTTCACTGAATAAGTGCTATACACCGTGTTGCCATCCTCTGGTTCTGTTTGGGAGCGGCAGGAAGAGGAAGAGAGGGGATTGGGGAACATGGTAAGGTACAAAACAAAGGGTGGGGGGGCTACCTGTTATTGCATAGCATGGGCAGTCATATATTTTTTTGTAGGGGCAGAGGCTAGTGGGAGCAGGATAACTGTGTAATGATCACACACTACAGTGTGGTTTTCAATACAAGATCAATACAGGAATGATGTTGGGTGCAGTCATACTAAATCTCTCTATGGGTCTTTGTCAGTGATCAGGAGACAGATACCACACACCCTCCTGAGTACAACACTGTGTCCAATGTCCACTTATGGGGTCCTCACAAGAGGAGAGAGATATGCATGCTGTATAGGTTGCAGTGTTTAGTATCCTAAATGAGCCAGTGGGTCTGCTCAACCACGCACATCATATGAGGGTTGGGTCTACTAAACATGTAGTCTCTGAAAGCTGGAAAGCAGGGTTTATGCTCTGTGTGGGCAACAGGCCCTTGACAGATAAATTCCCATTCCAGATGGACAGACCATGAAAGCACAGGGCTGGTGGCTTACATCAGGATCTCAGTATCAGCAGCATCCATATAGCTTTAGAGACCATCACAGGCCTGAAAAGAAAATCATAAAGAGAGAGACTTTGTACAAAGACACAAGGGAGAACTCATGAGCAGATTAGGACAACACGGCCTACCAGATCTGCCCACTGTTTCCCCTGCCAATTTTGCACCATCACATATCTCTGCATGTCATATAACTGTTAGTGCTAAAGCCTCCAAAAAGGTCCACGTGAAGTTAACACCACCCCCACTTCCAGAGTATGGTAGCATAGCCAGTATCCCTGACAGCTGCCTGTTGTAATAATCTCATCACCTGTGGGAAAAATACAGTTAACTGTCATGATATCTTTTACTTACCTTCCTGATATATCCATGCTGTAGTCCATGCACAGAGGAGGATAAACTCATGATGGCAGCAGCAGATGTAATCCAAGGTACAGACTCGAAAATAGGAGCATGACAATTTACAAACAATTGTTTTAGAAAGAATAGGCACTTACAAACATACGGAATTGCCAGCAGAAAAAGGCCCACAGGTCTATCAACTCTGTCCAGTTGTGCAGCTCTTAGTTTCAAATCAGTACCTCTGCCCCACCACCACCTAAACCTCTCTCTTCCTTCTCTTTTCTGGTCCTTTCCCCCTTTGTGTTTTTGTCTGTACTAACCCTGCCCTTGACTCTATCCCATACCCATTTAAAGCTATCCACTGTCCTTTGAGTGATTAACTTCTCTGGCAGTGCATTCCAATTTGACACCACTATCTCTGTGAAGTAGTGCCTCCTCATCTCCCTCCTAAACCTTCCTCCTTCCAACTTCAGACTGTGCCCCCTAGTGACCCTTCCCCATATAAACAGAACAGTCCTCCTTCCCTGACTTTGTTTGTGCCTTTCAAGTACTTAAAAGTCTCTATCATGTCCCCTCTTACCCTTCTGTCTTTCAGTCAGTACATGTTGAGCTGTTTCAGCCTTTCCTCATATGGCAACTCCCCTAGTCCCATGATCATTTTTGTAGCCCTATGCTGCACCCTCTCCAGTAATCTCACATTCTTTTTGAAGTATGGGCACCAGTACAGTACACAGTATTCCAAGTGTGACCTCACCAGTGATCTATTTAATGGCAGGATGACCTCCCCTTTTGAGAGGTGATCCCTCTAGTAATGCACCACAGCAGTCTTTTGGCCCTTGTTGCAGCTCTCCTACACTGTGCAGATACATTCATGTCCACTGTGACTATCACCCCCCTAGTCCCTTTTCTCCTCTGAAGCCATTACCTGCACTCCCTCAAGCCGGTAGCTGTTCTTGGGATTTATGCTCCAATGTGCAAGACCTTGCACTTCTTAGCATTAAACCCCAACTACACTCCCTAGACCAGTGTTTGAGTTTAGCTAGATCCTCTCTGAGTGCCCGCCTCTCTTTCTCATTGTCCACTTATCAGTTATGGCCCTGCCAGACATGTCCTCAGGTACAGAAGTAAGTGCAGCAAAACAGATTAAGTATCTGTAAACAGTGATAAACTCTACCTTGAGTCACACCCCTTCCAAAGGGCCACATAACAAACCATACAAGGTATAATTATAATGCCATATGCACATGCAGAGGGTAGCTGTCCAGCAAATGAACACAGTGATTTCCTGAACATGGATCTACAGTGGACTGGCTAGTATAGCCCAGTCATGCATACCAGCACTACTGGGCAGAATAATTACAGGTTATCATCCCATTGAACAGAGTGCTGCATGAAACCTGCATGTAAATTTACGTACTTATGGAGAAATTTGCATCAGAGAAAGGCACACAGAGCCAAGTTTCATGTCCAGGTGGGAAATAGTGAAGGGGGGGAGCAGACAGCGGCAGGAATAACATCACAAAACATCGCAATGCAGATACATGGGCAACATAACAAATGCAGAAGCACTGTGGTGACCGAGCATTTGAAACAATACAACAGAACAGAGTGCTGCAGTTACAAGTGAGAGCTCCTGCAACAGTACAACAAAATGAGCAGTGACTGTTGGGGAAGATGGCAGTACTGGTGCAGCTCTAACGGGACTGACTGCTGGCATGGTAGTCCTTTGTACCCATGGTTACTCTGGCTGGGATCATAAACAGGAGGGAGGCAGAAATAAGGGCTAGGATGGGGGTTGACAGGGACAGGAAGAAGCAGGAAGTTACCTTTGCTGGCATCCTCTCAAGGCAGGGACTCGAGAGAAAGGGAGTAGAAGAAGCAAAGGGAAGAGCGGAGCAGGTCAGATAGGGAATGGAGGAGGCAGGAAAGCAGCTTGTCCTGCACTCCAGCACTAGCAGTGGAGAGAGGGTGATGACTTGGGGAATGGATAGGATAATGTAATAAGCACTGTATAATGTTGTAATACTAATAAGAAAAGTCAGGAACCAGCAATAGAGCAAAAAAAAATGTTTCTACTAACCTTTGTGACAGTGGAAGGAGATGTGAAGTGCTGAAGAGGACACCATCACAGTCAGAGCACTGTAGCAGTAAATAATGTTTAAGGTGTGGTGCTGCAGTTCATCCAAACCCATAGCCGAGCTGTAGGATTAGCATTTCTTACAAACTAACATACTAAAATGCTAGCAGAATAGGCCTAATGGTCTTTTGTGTCTGCTTATTTGGTCAGCCCCCACCCTGGGAGCTGACCTTACTGCCCCCCTCGCCCTCTCTGGCTTCTCCCTTCCTAGTCCTGGATATTCCAGCTGCACAGGACTTTGCATCCAGAACTCTTCCCCCTGTACCTGTCCCACCCCCTTTTGAACCCCTTCACCATCTCTGCCTCCACCAGCCCCCTGGGCAGTGCATTCCATGGTTCCACCACCCTCTCAGTGAAGTACAGTAGCACCACCTCCTTTCTTCCCTGAATCCCCCCTCAGCTTTCACCATGCCCTCTAGTTGCCCCCCCTCCTTCCTTCAGAGCACCCTGACTGTCCCTCCCCTATTTAACCCCTTCATTTACCTGAAGATCTCTATCATGTCCCCTTGGTCCCTGCTCTCTTCCAATGTGTACATATGTAGCTCTTCGAACCTCTCCCTATAGGTCCTGTCCACCAAGCCCAAGATCATTTTGGTTGCCCTCCTCTGGACCCTCTCCAGTAGTTCAATGTCCCTTTTTAAGTGCGGCCTCCAAAACTTCACGCAGTACTAGAGGTGCGGCCTCACCAAGCAGTTATACAGAGGGAGTATCACTTCCCTCCTTCTGGAGGTGATCCCCCCATAGCAATGCATCCCAGCATCCTGTTGGCCTTGGCCACTGCCCTCCTACAAGTCTCAGAGTTGTTCATCTTGACATCCACCACCACCACCCCCAGGTCCCTCTCAGCCACTGAGCCCTGTAGTATCCCCCCCCCAGGTGTACATTTGGCCCAGGTTTCTGGCTCCCAGATGCAGTACCTTGCATTTCCCTGCATTGAATCTCAGCTTCCACTTTCTAGACCACCTTTCCAGATCCTCCAGCTCCCCTGTGGGCCACCCTCCCCTCCTCCCCTCCATCCACCACCCCCCAGTTTTGAGTCATCCGCAAAGAGATTCATCTCACTCCTGATACCCTTCCTTATGTCAGAGATGTAGGCATTTAATAGGAGGGGCCCAAGAACGATCCCTGATGGACCCCACTGATTACCATTCTTGGGGATGAGACTATCCCGCCAATCATGACCTCTGGGTCTGGTCCTGGAGCCAATTGCCTATCCATCTCATCATCTGGTTCCCCACTCCCATTTCTCCCAGCTTATTCAACAGGCCCCCATGAGGAACAGAGTCAAATGCCTTGCTGAAGTCAAGATAGAGGACGTCCACCGTTTTATCCAGGTCCAAGGCAGTCATCACTCAGTCTGAACTCCACAATTTTTGTCTGACATGATTTCCCTGGGACAAATCCATGCTGTATATCGTCCAGGCACCCCGACTTTTCCAGGTCCCCCCTAGCCTCTCCTTGACAATGCTCTCCATCACCTTACCCACCACCGATGTCAGGCTGACGGGCCTGTAGTTCTCTGCCACCTCCCTTGATCCCCCCATGTGGATAGGCACTATATGCTCCATCTTCCAGTCCTGGGGCACCCAGCCTGTCCTCAGAGAGATGCTGAAAGGCTTCGCCAGGACATCCACCAGTTCCTTCAGCACTCTGGACTGTAATTTATCTGGCCCCGGTTCTTTCTCCGTCTTAAGGGACCTGAGGGCTTCCCTCACTCTCTCTGCCATGATTTCCACCTCTGCTACTTCGTCCCCCTGATTTGCCTTCCCCCCTCCTGCCAGTGATGGCCCCTCTCCCCAGACCCGCTGATTGGCAAGGGTCCCCCTCCTCAGTTTCACCATCTCATCCCATGTATGATGCAGCCCCCCCATTTTCCTTGGTGAAAACTGAGGTGAAGTACTCATTTAGTACCTCAGCCTGCTCCCCCGGATCAAAAACACACTTGCCAAAACCCAGGATTAACTCTTCCGTAACTCTTGTATGAATGAGTACTACACACATCACATTACTCAAGTCATGTGATATCCTGATATGATGATATTCTGTGAGGCCACATTGACAGACTCTGTCACAGTGTGGCACCTCTGTTGTTGTTGTTGTTCCACACACCTTTTATTTCTGTTTAATTTCCAGTGCCCACAAATCTGTAACAAGGATTCCTAGCATATTTCCATGGTACCATCACTGTTGATCACACTTTGAGTACATATAAATTACGTTATCAAGTTTCTTTCAGTCAAAAGTGCCACAGCAGCTGCAACACACACTGCCCCAGTGCCAGTGACACTGTTGTTCTGACATTTTGGGAGGTGAAGTGATAGTGACAGACTCTGCTGATGTCTCTGTGGTTGTTATTTGCCTTGGTATATTTTTCAGTCAGAGACAATCCCATGACTACATATGTATACTTGTAGGGAGGCAGTATAGTGCAGTGGTTTAAGGCTCTGAGCTGCAAATCTGGTGATATCCAGCAAACCAGACCTGAGTTTGAATCCCACAGCTTCCACTTAATACTGTGAGACCCTAAACAAGTCACTTAACTTCCCTGTGCTCCCAGGTCGCACCTGTAAAAAAGCTTTCAGTTTAGTGTTCTACTCCTGGTTAAACAACTAAAAAAAATGTATATATTAGAGCTGTGCAGAATGCTGAAATTCTAACAGAATTCCAAAGAATTTTAGAAAACTCAGCTAATTTCTATCATTTGCTGAACTTTGACACTCTGAATGTGAAATATTTTTTTGCAGAGAAGTAATCCATAGTTCTCATAAACCACGGATTATTTTTCTGCAATTTGAGTAAAATCATTCCGCAGTTTACATGATCTGCTGAAAATTATTCTGTAGTTTGCACAGGAATGCTTTTTGAATTCCATGGAATTTAAAAAGAAATTCCATAAAGCATTTGAGAAGCAGAATTGCCATTCCGCAGCAATTCCAAAAGTGAAATTTTGCATTCTGCACAGCCCTACTATTTATGCAGTGTAAGCCACAGGCCAGGCACTCATCACTGAATAATATTGGTATGAACTGTAGAAAGGGACGTGATATTGCCTGATGTCATGGGTGCCTCTGTGGTCATTGTTTGCCGTGGTGGACTGAGCAGTCCTGTAACAGGTGATGGCTGCTGTACAGTAGGTCCCTGGTTTTACCCAGAAGCCACGTGGTCAGCTTGTCATTTGTAATACTGAGAAAGTCTGGGAGGTGATTGATGCTTGTTTTGGTTGGGGGGGGCAAACAGTGGATGTCCAATTATATAGTTTACAGTAAGTGATGATTTTTTTTTAACACAACAAAGTGGTATAAAGAAAGAGAAAAAATAAAGGGTATGAAACAGTATCAGGCCAAAGTTGTTGTGGGGGGGTTCTCAGAAAACTGAAGAACAGACTTCATTACAACACATGTTGTTTTTTAACCCAGCAGTAGCAGAGCAGATCGATACAGGACAATTAACAATGGCTGACCCAATTCCATGTGGAGGGAGGTCTTTTTTATTTTGTTGAGGAGGTCCTAAAGAGGGGCAAGTGGGGAATGTACAGTATTATAAATGCTATCTTTTTAAGGAAAACATAGTTGCAAGGAAGATGAATGGTAAAGGGCAGATAATAATTGCCCACACAAGTTTTTTATTTGTTTATATTTATTTCTCTTGTTTCTTTTGGGAAGGGAGGCCTAAACAGTGGCCAACTGGGACACTTTGAAACAGTGCTGTGTTTCTTATGAAACAAGTTGCAGAAACAGAGATGAGCAAACAGTAAAGGACAAATAACAATAGCCAGACAAATGTTTTTGGTATTTCTCTTTTCTCATTGTTTGTTTGCTGGCACACATGTGCAAGTAACTTATTACAGCAGCTTGCTGTAGTAACAAGTTGTGGAGGCACGGCAGTGTTGTTGCCAATGCAGGCAGTCCATTTTGGGGCTGGTCTGTGTGGCACCAATACAGGATCACGCTGTCCATGACAACAGTAGTGTAGCTTGCCAACAACTTGAAACAAACTGGCCACTCCAATCAGGGAGCACCCATCAACAATCAGCTGTTTTTGCTCGGTGGTCCCTGACTGTAGCAGCCAATTACAGCTGCATTATCTGGTGTCCCCTTTCAATAAACATGGTGATGGATTCCCCATCGGCCTCTCACAGTCCCCACAAAGCCGACAGACAGCCACTGCCTCTCTCAGTCCCTGTTAAAGTCAACGGGGGTGCCCAATCCTTCTGGTGGCATGCCCCTTCCCCAGTTCATTTGCTGATGGGGTAGCCCAGTTCCCTGTCAGCATGACGCCCCCCATTTGTTCTGTGCCGAGGGGGTGCCCAGTCCCCCTCGGCTCATGCACTCCCCCCCAGCACACTGTATGGCTAAGGAGGATGCCCAATCCCCATCAGCTCCAGTCAACCCCAAAATAAACAACCAGGTGGCATGCCGGGAGCCCACCCCAATGTGCCAAAAGCTCTCGCGTAGTCTTTTTTTTACAAATCCTATTAAAAAAAGAAAACAATCTTTTGCTGTTTTTCGGTGGCCCTCCCCAACCCGCACCCACCCTCTGTGCACCCACCACCCCACATCCCCTCACCCCATACTTACCTCTGGATCGCGATGATCTTAGGTGGACTGGGAACAAGTCTGCCTCTTCAAATTCGACCGCAAACTGAAGAAATGCTGGAAAGCTGTATAATGGCATAAATGTTTTTTTTTTCAACTTTAGTGCATATCTCGGCCATTTTTTCAACTTTTGACACCAAATCTTCAACATGGGGTTCTTGGGACCCCTCCTCATGAATTCAGTCACTGTCATGGCATTATTCGGTCCTGAAAAGTGATTTCGCGGTCAGTGCATGGAATCACCTTTCAGGACTGATTAATGACATGACAGTGTCACTGTTCATGAAGTGGGCTCTCAAAAACCCTGTGTTGCAAATCTGTTGAAAAAATTCAAAAAAATTACTGTTACGAGCGTGCATTGCACAGTTTCCATGTACACTCATAACTTCATGTATTTGTAATATGTTCACTCCAGATTTTCCACATTGGCATTTTTTCACACCTCCTTATGAACAGTACAGCTATTATTTTTCACATCCTGGCCGAAATGTGTTTTTGCACTTCTGGACAGAACAGCGTGGTCTCTGTGGGAAATTAGTGTTTGGGCCAGATTAAGAAAATCACAGTGACACCATTCATGAGCAGAGGTCCTAAAATGCCTATGTTGAAAATTTGGTTACAAAAGTCCATAAAATGACTGTGTTATGAACGTGCATTGCACAGTTTCCACGCACCCTCGTAACTTTGTGAATTTGTAATATTTTCACTCCAGATTTTCAACATTGGCATTTTTTCATACCTCCTTATGACCAGTACAGCTGTCACTCTTCACATCCTGCCCAATCTGTGTTTTCGCACATCTTGCTCAGAATGGCACGGTCGCTGTGGGAAGTCAAAGTTTGGGACACATTAACAAAATTACAGTGCCACTGTTCATGAGCAGAGGTCCCAAATGCTTTCAAGAGGTGGGGGTCACAAAAAGGCCACCCATGTTGAAAATTTGTAGTGCAAATATCAAATGCTCTGGGCATTAGGGTTCCTAACCATAACGTCCCACCCTGTACAGACTGACAGGCATCAGGGGTGTGCCTTTGGATTGCCGGCTGTAATGCTCATGCCAGTCCACCCCCACCCTGAAGCCAGTGACAGGCATCGAGGTGTGCCTTGGACTCTTCGGTCCCAGACTTCACCCCATTCTTCTATACTGCACCCATTTCAGCGTATGTCCTTATGAAAAGGGGTGACTGTGAAGCCGAACACCCCAAGGCACACCTCAACACTTGATGTCTACAAGATAGGGTGAGGTGAAATGCAATAAGCATTATGGGTGACGACCAAAAGGCACACCCCAATGCCTGTCCATCTCTGCAGGGTGGAGGTGGGGTTGGCGTGAGTTTGATACTTCACTGCCATTCCTATTCTTGCATCTGTCTAACTCCTGCACATCCAATGCTAATATCAGCAAGCAAACATTCGGCATTGACAAATGCTTGTCTTTTTTTGAAGGGGGGGCTAAACTGCAGCCATCTGGGAAATTTGCAAATACTATTGTGTTTGGCTAACACAAGTGTTGGTAATCTGAGGGTACATAGGTACATATTATGAATCAGCATGGAATCAGAAACCTTTCTCCAAATTTTTTATGTCATATGAATCAGCAGTTCAGGACTAAATGTCACACTGACTCCTAGTGACATGCGTCTTTGTTCTGCTAACTGCAGACACATGTAGCTATTACGTTACATCACCATACAATTCAGGTGCACACCTGACAATGACAGTGGTGCACCACATGTTATGTCTCGTACTTAGGAGAACTCAGACTCCTCAGTTGTGTCTTCATCATCAGATGGCACTGGCAGATTCTCATCTTCCTCTGAAGATTCCAGCTCCACATCACCTTCCTCAACAGGATAGAAACATAGAAGTTGATGGCAGATAAGGCCTGCAAGGCCCATCAAGTCAGCCCATTTTTTTCTACCTTATGAATGTGCCTTAAGCTTTTACTCTGTCAATGGCCTATCTATTCATACTCATCTGTATTGCTACCTTATGCCTATCCCATGCCTGTTTGAAGCCCTGCACTGTAGTCATAGCTGCTGCTTCCTAAGGTAGGCTGTTCCATGCATCCACCACCCTTTCTGTGAAAAAGAACTTCCTCACATTACCCTGTAATCGGCATCCCTCTAATCTCATGCTATGTCCTCTTGTCCTGCTATTTTTCTTATATTGAAACATGTTAGACTCTTTCACCTTGTTAATGCCCTTAAGATGTTTGAATGTTTCGATCATATCACCTCTCTCCCTTCTTTGCTCTAGGGTATACATGTTGGGCTCCGTTAATCTGTCCTCACATGTTTTCTGATGCAGTCCTTGCACCATTTTGGTTGTCCTTCTCTAGACTGCCTCCATTTTGTTGATGTCCTTGTGCAGGTGGGGCCCCCAGTACTGCACACAGTACTCTGGATGGGACCTAACCAGTGTCTTGTAAAGAGGGATTATTACCTCCCTCTTACGACTTGTGATACCCCTACTAATACACCCCAACATCCCTCTAGCCTTACCTACTGCTTTAGTGGTCTGATTGAATGATTTCAAGTCATCTGTGATGATGATGCCAAGTCTCTTTCTTCCCTTGTGATTGCCAGCAACTCCCCTCCCAACCTATTGGTAGCTTCAGGGTTTCTCTTCCCTATGTGCATGATCTTGTACTTCTTTGCATTAAACCCCAGTTGCCACTCTTCTGACCATTTTGCCAGTTTTTACAGATCTCTTCTCATTTTGCCCACCCCATGTGGATCATCTACTCTGTTGCAGATCTTGGTGTCATCTATGAACAGGTAAACCTTACTCTCCAGTCCAGCTACAATGTCACTGATGAAGACAGTGAAGAGGACTGGCCACAGGACTGATCCCTGAGGTACCCCACTTGTGACATGCATCTCTTCGGACTGTATACCGTTTACCACCACTCTCTATTTTCTGCCCGGCAACCAGTTTGCCACCCAGTTGACCAACCTCTGACACACCCCGAGCCTACCTAGCTTATTAATCAATCTTCTATGTGGAACAGTATTCAAAGTTTTGCTGAAGTCAAGGTAGGTGACATTAACTGCACTCCCTTGGTCCACAACTCTGGTTACCCAGTCAAATAAATCTATGAGATTAGTTTGACAGGACCTTCCTGTTGTAAACCCATGCTGCCTTGGATCCTGTGCTCCTATGGATTCCAGGTGTTGCACTATCCTTTTCTTAAGGAGTGTCTCCATAATCTTGCCCACTACTGAAGTAAGACTGACTGGTCTGTGGTTCCGTGCCTCCTCCCTGCATGCTGTCTCTGTTGTGGAACAGGATCACATGAGCCCTTCTCCAGTCTTCTGGGACCTCTCCTGTACTCAGAGACTCACTAAACAGTTCTGCTAATGGCTCTGCTAGTTCCACCTTTAGCTCCTTTAGTACCCTGGGATGTATGCCATCAGGTCCCATTGCCTTGCCCACCCTGAGTTTATTGAGCTCTTGTAGGATCCTTTCTTTTGTGAGGACTTGTGCACCTCCTCCCTCCCTCCCCTGTATCCATGATGCTAGCTGTGGGCCTGCTCTACCTTCTCCTCAGTAAATACTGAGCAGAAGTATCTATTTAGGATAGATGCATTTCCTAGATCCTCCTCCATACACTCCCCCTTGATCTTAGCAATACCCCCTCTGGACTTTCTCCTCAATACCCCCTCTGGACTTTCTCCTTTCACTAATGTATCTATAGAAAGTCTTGTCCTCTACTTCTACTGTTTGTGCTACTGTGTCCTTGGTTTGGACCTTTGCTTGCCTTACTGCCTTCCCTGCTCCCCTTTGGGAAGTTTAGTATGCCTCCCTATCTTCATCCCATTGCGTTCCCTTACAATTCCTGAAGGCCAACCTTTTGGCTCAGATCTTTTCTGCTACTGTTTTTGAGAACCAAGGTGTTTTCCTCCTGCTTTTGCTTTTCTCCCTAAAACAATGGGATGTTGCTTCAAGTATTGCATCCTTAATGCTTTTCCACTTTGCCTGTACCCCCTCACCTGTATTTCTTCATGCCAGGGCTAACTTAACTCTTTTGACCATCTTATCAAAGTCAGCTGCTCTGAAGTCCCATATTTTTGCCTTAGAATGTAATGCTTTAGTTCTAGTGGCCAAATTGAACCACACCATGTGATGGTCACTGGGCCGCCAGGTAACCTTCTACCTGGAGATCTGTGATCCTTTCCCCTTTAGTCAATACTAGATTCAAGATAGCCCTGTTCAGGAACCTCCACTTGTGGGGGGGGGGGGTTGCACTTAACACTAAATATGTGGGGCGACTATTTAAAGACATGTTATTATTTAAAATAAGAAAGTGCTCCTTATTCTGGCCATTTGCTCTGATTTTTAAAGTCAGTGCTATGAATTTTAATGCTGAGAGGTTAAGAGGTATGCTTGTGGGTTGTTGTACCAGTTGTTTGAGGCCCTCTCCCTGCAGGGAATTACTGTGTGTCTAGTTCTGGTGGATGTTCCTGCTGGTATTGACCAGTCTGTATGTGGCATGTTGAAGTCTTCCCTTATCAGAACCTCCCCTTTAGCTGTCATGTTTAGTATATCTTCTAACAGTAATGTGTCTGTGTCCTCCCCATTGTTTGGAGGCCTGTAGACAAGCCCAGTTCGTATGGATGTCCCATTTCCTGTTTCCAGGGTGACCCATAGTACTTCTGGCTCCTTATGTATATTCTGAATTTCTATAGCTTTCATATTTTCATTGACATAAAGGGCCATTCCCCCCTCCCGTACCTCGGTCTCTTCTGAACAGTACATAGCCAGGTACTGAAGTCTCCTAAGGGCAGTTACTGGTGAACCATATCTCGTTAATGGCCACTATGTTCAGGTTAGCCACTGTCATTGTTGCCTGCAGGTCCGGGATCTTGTTTCCCAGACTGCAGGCATTTGTGTACATGATTTTCCACTGGACAGATTTTAGTGCCTTAGTTGTTGGATGAGGACCCAGACCTTTTTCCTTACTGGGTGATGCAAATGAATTACAAAAATGCTGAACTCCTGTTTGATCGCTAGCTGAGGGGGGGAGAGGTATTCTTCCTGTTCAATGTATCGGGTGCTGCACCCCTCTCACCATTTGCTAGTTTAAATATTCTGCAAAGACATCAAACTTCTGCCCCAATGCACTGACTTCCTCCTTAATCAGATGCAGTTCATTGAATTTAAAGAAATTTCGCTCCCAATACTGTTGCCAGTTACCTGCAAATGTGTGTCCTTTTTCCTGGCACCAGCCCTTGAACCACGGTTTAGCTCCTCTATCTCCCCTTCTCTGACCTTTCGTCCATCTGCCCCTCTCTCCCAGACTGGCAGGATCTCAGAGAAGGAGATGCCAATTGAAATGGATGACAGTTTGTCTCCTAGCCTGGTCAGGTGTCCCTTGGTTTACTCAACTGACCAGCTGGTGAGATTGTTAGTCCCTATGTGTACCAGGACATCAATGTCTTCTCCTGCTTCCTGAACGATTTTAGCAATGCGGTTAGTGTCACTCCACACTGATGTACCTGGGAGACATCTGACCATTACCCCTGGCCAGAGATAGATGTCAACTCCCCAAATCATGAAGTCACCTATGATCAGAAGGGTTTTGGATTTCCGTTTTGATTTTTTTGTTTTGGTACTTGTTTTGGGTGAGTTTTTGTAGTGCTAGCTCCTGTGCTGCAGTGTCATGCTCTGCAGTGTCCTCTGCCCCTTTGTTTGATTTCGGAGATAGAGGCAGATACCTGCTTGATGTTTTTATATGGTTTGTGGAGGTGACACTCTGGTAAGCACTGAGTGATGGGGCACCTGATTTGTACCCCTAACCACCTACCAACCTCCCGGACCAACTACCCTCTGCGGTTGAGGTACTTCAGTTGGATGTTGGGGAAATGGCAGGTGGTTCTTTTAATATATTTCCTCCTAAATATGCAGTTTGAGGTGCGTAATCTCTGCCCATGCTGCCCAGAACTGAGCCCTTAGATCTTAGATGGTCCAGCATGTAGGTCAACATCCTAAATCCTGTATAACTGCCCTTTTGAAAAGTGTCCTGCAGTTTCTGCAGTTAATAATATCCATTCCAGTTGAGTTGCTGAGTTTATAACCTGGCCCGAGTAATTAGAAGGAAAATGAAAGTAAAAGATTTTTTGTTTTGTTTTTTTTTTTTGTTTTGTTTCTTTGTTTTTGTATAATTTTTTGTAACAAGTTAAATTAATTGTGCCCCTGTTAGGTCACTGTGTGGATACCCCCCAATCCTCCCCGTCCTGCTTTGCTACAGGAAATATCATGACTGTGCTACTCTATAAAAGAAGTATAGCATGGGGTGGTTGGAGATGGAGGCGGGTGGTTGGGCCCTTCCCCTGCCAAAACAGAAGAACCACAGACAAAAGAAACAGGAAGGTAAGAGCAGAACCAACAAACCAGCAACAAATGCAGTAGCCCCGAAAGCTTAGCCTCATGATAGATAAAACTGTAAAATCTGTAAGTACCACCTGTAACAATTTCACAGAAGATATACCCTGCAAAAAACACTGCTGCAGAAGAAAAATAAAGCAGTAACAGTAGATATACCTTGCAAAAAATAATTTGAATCAGAGAAGATTACAGCAGCAATCTGTAAGCACAAAACAATCACAAACCTGCAGGCACACCCAGTAATAATGCAGCAGAAAGTATACCCTGCAACAGCAATTTGAATCAAAGAACAATAAAGCAGTAAAATGTAAGCAAAAAATATTAACAAAACCTGTGAGCATAAAGGAAAATAGTAACACACAGTGGGCCAGATATTCAAAAGAGTTGAGCCATGCGCAATAGGGTTGTGCCTGCACAAGTCCTAATTTGCGCTATTCTGCGATATTCAGCAGGAGGCAGTTTCGCCCCCGAAATCATGCTGAGCAACAGCACAATAATAATGAAGGCATGTGCAACTGAAGGGGGGGAGGAACCATGCATAAATGGCGCAGTGTAATATTCAAAGACTTGTGCAATGCGCAACAGTGGAGCAAGCGGAAGTTGCGCCATAGTGGAAATGAGCCAAAATAAAAAGGAGCAAGGAAGAGGCGCAAGAACGCTACAGGGAAGCCACATGAGACAGAGGCAGAGGCACAGACAGGGCAAGTGGCAGGAACAGAGCAGGCCAGAGAAAGGCCACTGCAACAGACAGGCACAGGTAAGGTGTGGGGAGCCACACAGCTCAGAGGCCAGCACAAGCAGGTGTACCCAGTGCAGGGGAGGTAGCAGTCAGGACAGCGGGGGGAATAAAGTAACAGCTGCCGGGGGGGTGAATGCAAGCCAGGGACATGGCCAGTGCCACCTTCCACATGGAGGCCATAATAGGGGGGTGAGAAGGTGGGCGGCAGGAGGACGTGGCCATGGAAGGGCCCGTCGTTGGTATGCCTTTCAACAGGCAGTACCGAGCCCGCACCAGCATTGAGCTGTTCAGTGATACCAAGATTGTGGGCCAGTACCACCTGAACAGGGCAATACTGAGGTGGCTCTGTGAGCTGTGCAGTGATGTGATGCAGGCTCCCACACGACGGAGCCATGCCCTGTCAGTGGAGACAAAGTTAACAGCCTGCATGTGCTTGCTCCCCATGGGTACCTTCCAGAGACCAACTGGGGACACCACAGGCATAACCCAGGTGGCCACGTCATGCCACCTCACCCAATTCCTCAGTGCACTGCTGCCACATGCTGAGGAGTACATCCATTTCCCCAGCATAGCGGCGGAGTGCACAGCAAACATACAGAAGTTCCACAGGGTAGCACGTATACCTGGCATGCTAGGGGCAGTAGACTGCACCCATGTGGCCATACGCACACCACCTGGCCATGAGGGGGGCTGCATACATGAATTGCAAGGGTTATTCCAGCATCAACTGCCAGGTGGTGTGTGATGCCAGGGGGCGCATCATCAATGACTGTGCCATGCACCCTGGGGGAGCACACGATTCATTCATCTTGCACCAGTCAGCACTGTGCCACAGATTTGAGAGTAGGACAATCCCCACTGGACACCTAGTGGGTGAGTATGCAAACCACATGGACAATCATAGAGCCTGGGGGGGGCATGGCCAGAGGTGCCATGGGTAGTGGCCTACATGGCTTAGGGCAGGGGTGATGCTGATCACCAAACTAACCTCCACCCTCTACACACAGGTGACAGTGGATACCCACTCCGTCCCTGGCTGCTCACACCCTACCGGCGGCCCACGACCACATCGCAGCAATGCTACAATGAGGCACATGCCACCACAGGCAATGTCATCGAGCAGGTGTTTGGGATGCTGAAGGCACGTTTCTGTTGCCTGGACACCTCTGGTGGTGCCCTACAGTACAGTCCCTCAAAGGCCTGTGGGATATTCCTGGCCTGTTGCATCCTGCACAACATGGCCAACGAATGTGGGATAGCCATACAGGTCGAAGAGGGGGGACAGCAATGGGGACGATGAGGACACCGGTGATGATGGTGATGGGCGGCCCCCCCCTTGGCCGATGGGACCCCCGACTGATCCGGCTGGCACAGCTGCACTGGGACACCATCATGGAGGAGCACTTCAGCCAACCCAGATAAGTCATGGGGACATGTGCAACCACCAGTGGCTAAGGCACAACCCACAAACACGCATGGACACACACCAGGGGTGCATGCCATCAAGGGAAGTGGCAGGGCACAGAAGCACACACACAACCAGGGATGGGTGAGGATTAACATGCCACGTGGATGGACACACACACACGCACACACACAACTCACCAAACGTGCACAGAGGGCAGGAGGCACACCAACCCAAAATGCCAACCATAGCAACACACATGTCCACAGACCACCACGCCCACTGCCTGTCCATGTGCATGTGCAGATGCTGGGCACCATTGCACTTTGGTGTACAGCACAATGCAGGCATCATCATGCACATGTAACTGCAGACAGCAGCCAGGAGGGTGTGCAGGTGGACTGTGTGTCCGCATGCAGGGCCGGGTACCCACCCGTGCACTGCCCATCAAAACACACAATGCACACAGGGCAGCACCAGACAGTAGCCACGCTGGGAGACAGGTCAGTCTCACAACACAGTGCCACGGCCACCACGGATGCACGGGCGGCCCCGCCAAGACCCGCCAGCACTGGCAGGCTGACCACTGGCCTCATGGGGTGGCACCAATGGTCCCCAAGGGGTTCCACTGCATGAACACGGCCGTGCCCGAGCAGGGGTCTGCAGCACACCGAGCATGCCTGCACCAGGAGTGCTCGGGATGCCCACAGCTGAACCCGGCGTCGATAGGGTGGGAGTTGCATGACGCCGGGAACGGGGGGTGGAGAGTGCACAGCATGATGTGAGTGACACATGGGCACCTGACTGTGTGCCCATTGTGGCCTTGACAGCAATGAACACCTGTGCATGCCTGTCAATGGCAGCGGTCACATCCTCCCACAAATAGTCCATCCTTGCCAGGATCCGTTCGGTGTCCCTGCTGCTAATCTCCTCTGCCCACTCCAGAGCCACACACAGTGCTTCCACAGACATCGCAAGCCGCATCTGTTGCTGGACCAGTGCTCACAGTAGGCGGGTGTGCTCGTCCAAGAGGTCAACAGCCTCCTCAGCATCCTGTGCCTCAGGGTGTGCAAGGGCCTGATGTTCAGCACCCCTTGAGGGTGTGCGCTGCCCACCAGGACCAGGTCTGAGCATGTCCACAGGTGGTGCACAGATGCAGCCGCTGAATCCTGTACCCCCAGGCCCCGTGGGCAACTGCTGATGCTGCCCCTTCAGCTGCCGCACACCAGAGCACAGTGGTGCCACCACAGAACAGACACCAGTGCTGCCCCACTGGTGCTGACAGGCACAGCCTGGGACTGTGCTGACACGTAGGCCCCCACAGTGGCACCAGCCACAGCCATGGGCGTGAATTGCCCTGCTGTGTGTCCATCTTGTGGCACACACGTGTCACTGCCCATGATGGTCTTGTCATCATCACTGGTGCCAGACTCTGCACCGGCCACAGCCACAGCGTGCTGGCATCCATGGACACCAGCACGCTGGGACACAGGCAGGGCTTCCTACATACCTGTCTCAACGACATCAGTGTGGACAGACAGGCGGCCCCACTGTCGTACAGACCCACACATACCTGTGGAGGTGGATGGTCCCACCTTCGACTCCGTCCCATTGTCCGCAGTGGACAGGCCCACCACCACTGACCCATTCAGATGCTACGGATCTATAAGGGAAAGCAAAGTTGCATTACTGCATGTGACCTACCCAGCCCCCCCCAAAGGCAGACCATGACTTACCATGCAGAGATGGGCTACCACCCGTCTGGAAGCTACCTCCTGGAACTGCCTCTATGGCACTTCAGTGCATGCCTGCAGCATACCTGTCCTCCACTGGGGTGAGCTGTACTGCCTCCAGCTGTCCCCCACCTGTTGCAGCATGTGCCGCCCTGATGGCAGCCACCTTCTCCTTTACCCCTCCTCCTGTCTATACCCATCTTCTTCTTACGGTCCTGCACGGAGCACTGGTGGCTTCCATGCAGGTTCACGGCATGTGCCACCTCCTCCCATGCAGCAGCATGGGCCTGAGGGGTTCCCCATCATCCACTGAGCAGTGGCTCCTGATCCAGGTAGGCATCGAAAAGGGCCTCGGTTTCGGCCTTAGTAAAATTCAGCCTCCTCCTACTCCCACCACTGTTGTCCTCCTCTCCAAGAATGTGCTTGGTCATTATTTAGTCTGTAAGGATGGCAGTTGTTATCTGTGACTGTGCAGTCCCATGCATGTCCCTGAATCCACAGTCCACACTCCCACACAGCATGCAACTCACCAATAAACTGCAGTAACAGACCATGGCCACTGCAGTACTTTGTTGCATCTTTATAGCGCAATCCCTGCAAATTAGGTGAGGAGCAACTTTAATTAGATGCAAATCGCGTTGCTGCACCATTGAATGGCTGATCGGATGATTAGCATATGAAGGCAGAATATCCCACTGTTGTGCTTTGCGCAATTGTGTTGAATGTGCTGAGCCAATGGAGCAGTTCTGTGGCATGCATAGTACACCTCACTGCACATGCCCAGATTGCTGATGCAGGTGTCTGCCTCGCTGATGATGTGCTGTGCGTGGTAGGCAATGCAGGGCACGGCCACCATTGTGCCAGTGGCGCTATAGTGAAGGTCACTACATGGCACTGTGGCAATGGGCCTTCATAGGCACAAAAGCACAACTGCCCGATAGTCCACTATGGCACTGGCACACAGGCAGCCAATCATGCTACATGCATTGTCGTCCGATGGCGCTGTGTGTGGCCTTGCGCCATGGACCCTTGACCCTGTGCCCGACCTTTGCCCCCTTGGCGCCATGCATCAGGCATAGGTGCACCTCTATCGCGCTGTTCGGTAACAGCGCAATAGGGAATGGCAGCGCTGTACCGCAACATCTGCCGATGAGTACCGCGCTGCATAACTTTCATATTGCTCCACTATAGCATACGCGATGGCGCGGAGAAGGGCTGCTCCTGGTCTGCCATTGAGTTGGCCAATTTGGTGGCCACAGTGGAGCCACACCATGGGCCTCTCTTTTTGGGGAGGACCCCCTGGATAGGCCTAGGTCACAGGTGTGGCAAGAGGTGGCCACAGCTCTAGAGGCAGTGACCGGCAGGGGCAGGATGGCGGAGCAGTGCAGGCACTGATATGGTGACCTTCAGAGGAGGGAGCTGGAGTTATTGGCCAGACCATGGTCACATGCCAGGAGGGGCAAAGTATCACGACCAGGTAGGGGTTCCATCAACACACTGTTATCGTACATATGAGTCACATTGTTGTTTGTGTTCAGCACATAGGGGAGGGACTGTTAGGGTTGGCCATGGCAGTGTTCACAGGGTGTGGGGTGGGTGGGTCTGGCTGGGTGGGGACACACTCCTTGGGGCAGGGAGACTTTGCTTCAGGAGTGCACTGATGTTCTTCTCTCCTTTTTGTCCCGACAGGCCCGGAAGAGGTACGCCGCTTAAGGGCGGAGCGGAGGGCGGTGGAAGCCACAGCCAGGCGGGCTGAGGGTCCACAACAGCCACCCGACCATCCCAATGAGGGTGAGTGACAGACATCCATGATTAATATTGCATGCTGTGTGACAAGGTGGGCAGCGGGGCATGGCCACCATTCATTGACATCACTGCCATGCACGCCACTGGTTATGGTCAACACTGTCCAGTGGCAATGCATGCCTGGGTGTGTGTCACTGGTGGTGCATGCGTGCACCAGGTGTATGACTGTGCCACTGCCTTTGCACCACATAGCCATGTCACTGGACGGCCACGGTGGTGCTGTGCGTGACTTAGCTGGTGGGTGTGTGCAGTGTTCCGAATGGCTGTATGCACTTCAGTGGGCATGTCCTGTGAACGTGATCACTGCGGCTGCTCACACACCATCACAGTGGTATGTCCCATGGCCATATGCTATGCACAGTAGGTGGTCTGTATGGGGCTGTGCATACACACCTATTGACTGTGCTCCCTTGTCCTAGGTGCGAGACATCTGAGGGAGATGAGAGACACCCTGAGAGAGCTACTCGCCCTGGCCCAGGAAACAGTGACCATCCTTCAAAGGATCGATGAGGCAGGGGTCCTGAGGAGGCACAGAGTGAGGGGGAGCCAGAGCCTGGACCAGCATGGCCAACATTAGTCCCTTGTCCTTGACCTCCTATCCCCCTCTGACCCACCCTCCCACCCTTCTATCCCATCCCATTTGTCCACCTTCCCCCTGCCCACCCCCACCTTTTTGTGTCCCCAACCACATGTATATAGTTGTTGTTATTGTAAATAGTTGATTTATTTATTTTTGTAATACATTTGACTTTTCTATGAATACTGTGGTGGTCTCTGATTTGCAGCGGGCTATAGGTGCTCAGCTGCAGTGGTGTGCATGGCATCAGGGGTGGTGCAGTCATGAGTATGTGTGTGTGTCCGTGTGGAGGTGTCTATGGTGTGGAGGTAGATATCAGTCAGTGTCTGTGTTGTGTGTGTTGTTCCCTGTGCACTGGATGACTGTGTGCAGTGGTCCATGGCGCGTGCTCTGTGTCCATGGTGCACCCATTGGCCCATCCATGGCCTGTGCAGCTGACACACATGCCTGTCTGTGACCTGCATGATCTGCTGGCATGTCAGTGGTGGCATTCCCTGCATGGCAGACACTGTACCCGTCACTTTGCTGGGTTACCCATGTCGCCGGTGTGGTGCATGCCTGGCTCAGGTGGCACTATGGGCAACACGGTCATTGTCCCACCTCCATGCTGTGGCTTGTGCATGTTACAGGGGATGTGCCCCACTGTCTGTGGCTTGTGATCCGGGTAACTCATGGTGGGGTATTAGTCCATGGTGCCAGCGCAGGGTGGTTGGCACTCCAGTGCCATGGTGGACTGCAGGTTGTGTGTACATGGCTTACATGGGCCCACAATGGGGGCTTGGTTGCCCCACCACTGCGTCCCTGTGTTGTGCCCTTGGGTATGGATGGGTGTCTGTTCAGACCCTGTGTGGCATCTGGTGTGGTGCATGCTTCCATGCACCACTGTGGGTCTCTGTGCTGGCTGTTGTGGCCAGTGGTGGGCCGGGGGGTGTTACTGGAATACTGTGCGGAGTGCTGTACCACTGGGGGAGGTGTCAACAACACGACCATCCAATATGGGGTCACTCTTGTGCCAACGCATGGTCGGTCTCTCAGCAGTACCTCGGGGGACTGTGCATGGTGGCACTTTGTCTGCTGTTGTTGCATTGCCGTGTGCTGCAACCTGCTGATGGGTGCTCATGGTGGGGCTGGCTTGCATGGTTCTGTGGTGCACAGAGTTGCATTGCCACTGTGGGGGTGGTGGCATGATGGGGATTCCTGCAGTGCTGGTCACTGCTCATGGGGGGTTGTCTGGGGGTCACGGTGCAGGGTGTGCTGTGCACTGGGGGGAATGATGTGGCACAAGGTGGTCCACCCTCCTTGTGTGCCAGTCATAGCTTGCCGGTAGGTGTGATGGGGCACCATGGCCAGGCTGTGGGTTGGTTGCTTGACTCCATGGACCAGTGGTTATTCCAGCCTTCCCCTGGTTGTGCGGTGCTTGGGGGGGTGATGTCTGTTCCGCTGTGTGTTCCTGTGCCCATCTGTGGAATGAGGGTGGGCCCCTACCTCCCTGATTGTGCTGTTACATTGCTTTGCAGCTGGGGGCTCCCAGCTTGCACTATGGTGCCTCTGGACTGCTCAGCTGAACATCCCTTGTTGCACCATAGCGCATCATAGCTGCTCAGCTTCCCCTCTCTAGTTGCTCTATGGCGCAGGTTGTGCGATATTCAGACGGTGGTTGTAGGCACAATTTGGCCTGCTCCTTTTTTGAATATCGCGTCTGTTGCACATGGGTGCAATAGACTTGCGCTTGCTCCTGCTATTGTGCACTTTTTGGGCACAGTTTGAATATCTGGGCCAGTATGCCTAGCCAAAAAAGCCTTAATCTTTTTCCTTGCTCTGCTAATGTTGTTCCTTGCTCTGTCCTTACAAGCAAACCTAGAAGAAAAGTGCTCAGATGAAGCTAGGTGCCTTTTCCAGCAAACCTAGTCGTCAAGCTCATGATATCTTGCAGTCAAGAGTGACTTGTACTGTGATGTGAGGAAATGTGAGTTCATTTTTATGAATGTGAGGTACTCAACATTCTTATCAGACAGACAGCTTCACTGATCAGTCACAATGGCACCTGAAGCTTTAAATACCATTTCTGAGCTAACAGTAGCACAGGGGCAGGTTACATACTCAATGGCCAGAGCTGAGAGAGCAGGCCAGATTTTAAGTTTACTTCACCAATACTTCAAGGCTCATCATCTATATTCAGTTCCTATGGGTCATGCAAGCATAACTGAACCATATGGGTGGCAGACAGCCACACTTGTGTGTTGCCTTCAGTTGCTTGGTGTGTGGAAACAGTAACCTGCTGCAGCATGGACCAGAGAGAGTTTGTGCCACTGCAACGTGAGCATGAGGGGGTAGGAGCAAAAATAGTAAAGGAGGAGAATGAGGAGGATACTTTCAGAGGGGCTTTTGTTCCTTCAGGTTTGTCTCCAGATACCGACTGTGCCCTTTTCTCTGAATGCCATAACATCATTCAATTTTAAACTTTGCCATGAAGGATCACAACACAGTGATCCAGATCAGCCTTCCCACCTGGAAGAAGTTCCATCATGCAATGATTATATCATGGATCTAGCAAGGTTTCTAGGATGTATGCCTCAGAGGTTTTAATATGAATCACACTGGGATCATTATCACACAGCTGCATGGTCTGGTCAGCCAGCTGTATTCCCACAGAGTCTGCTGACAATTCAGATTGCTCCCTGACATTGACCAGTGTCACTTGCAGTGAAGTCAGTATGGAATCCATGTAGCTTTAGCCAGCATGTAATGACTTCATTAATTCGGATAAGTATTCTGGCAGAGGTGTGTGAGCCATGCACGCTTTGCACATTCAGTGTGGCATTCTGCTGAGGACCAGCACTAGTAGTGACACTACTCAGAGGGCAACACATGATGGGCATGGATGTTAAGCATAAACCAATGAAAATAGTGCCCATTATGTGCAGTAATGCACATAAAACTGATAGCAGATGATGGGCCACTAGTCCAGATAGCTATTGTAAGGTGGATGCTTGGTACTACAGAGTGGGACGTTATATGTGACACAATGCAAACATGGTGACTGTAAATTGTCAGGACAGTCTTAGTGGAGCAATAAGTGTGACTTGACACTTTGCATCTGGGTGCAGCTTTTTCCATGAGTTGTAGAAACCAAGGCTTCTCAACAAAAGCATATGGAAGCAGGTCTGTTGCCAGCATCTCTGCAACAGCAATGTTTAGCGCTTTTGACACAGGGTGTTTATGGTGGTATTTGGTGTGCTTGTTTAAGGCAGATTTAATTAATATTTGGAAAATAAAACTTGGGAGTGGGATGGACTATGGAGGAGAGTGATTTACTGGCATTAGCAGTTCTGCTCTTGTTGCTGTGGCTGCCTGGTCTGACAGCGGGGACACTGCAAAAAACTCTGTGTGGGAAGGAGATGCTCTGGTTTGGCACATTGACTGCTACCACTTGTAGCTGCACACCTAGGGGTAGAACACAGTAAAGGGTTAAATATTACATCACCATAGCCCTCTCTTTCAGACTGTTCAGGTACAATGTCAGAAGTGGGCATTGATGCCAACCACTTATACTGTTTCTAGTGAATGGAATGCTCAGTTTGCATATGGCTATGTGTACTAGTTGTCCCACAATGTGTTCCCACCTCCACCCTGCTTATTTTCAACTTGCATACAGTATATTGCACACAGCCACACTGTCATTGACCTCATCCGCTGAGAAAATATCCCACTCAAAGGGCTTTCTGCTGACTTGCTGGATTTTCTTGAGTGGTGCTTATGGGGTCTGGGGCATAGGGGTGAGCAAAATGGTTGCGTTTTGCTTCTCCTGCTGCTGCTGCTTATCCTCATGTACATTTTTAACTTGAGGTCCCTTCCTCAACATCAGATTGTTTCTTTCAAGGGAATGGCATAAGAAGCATTGCTTTCTGTTTACCTGTGACTGCACTTTTTTTAATGCATGCTTGTGGAAGATGTCATATAGGTTCAAGTACTGGGCCATCAGCACCTCCCTCATCACTGTTATCACTGATGTTTAACTCAGACATTTCTGGCACTGACATAAAAGGTTTTATATCTTCCACCTCCTCTTCCTTACTGCCCTTCTCCTCCACCTCGACAGTAGTAGGATGTTTGGACTGAGGATGTTCTTCCTCCTCAGCCTCCATCTCAAGCACACTATGCTCCAGTCAATTCTTCTTCTCCTCCTCCTCCTCTGTCAGGATAGTTAATGGTCCTGGACCCTCCCCTATAACATTATCCCTTCTGATACTGACTGCCATTGGAAGCACACCATCATTGCTCTTAGTCCCTACAGATCCTGAGTCAATTCCTGAGACTCCTGTAACTGTTCCTTTTCCTGAGACTCCTGGGACTGGCACAGTAGTGCAGCAACATCAATAGCAGTTATTCTTTCCAGTTTTGCACACTGAGCAACACTTGCTGTGGGACTACTATGCTGCAAACCAAAGAAACTAGCAGCTTTAGCCAGCCTGCTGGTGGTGAAGGTTGAGGCATTGGATATCACACCTCGCGCCACGCTGGCGACCCATGTTCGGGAACAAGCTTGGGCTGCCGGGGGTCAGCAGGGGCAAAAGGGGATTGAGCATCTGGTGGACTGCTCTCCTCTTTTGGGGAAGGAGGGTTTGTCATCCCACATGCTGATCACCCTCTAATGGAGGCTGGAGGGTGATATGGGTTGGTAGCTTGTCTACATTTGAGGGGAGGGGCGGTTGGGGAGAAAAGTGAAAAATGGAGTTGGCAGGCTTCATGATGGCCCTGGCTGCACCTGTGCTGAATCCCAGAATCTGGACACTCGCATTCTGGGGGAGGGGAGAAAGTAGATGCTCCTCACCCGGCCATATCGCGGGGGGGCAACCCATGAGGGATTTCCCTGGGAAGCTTGGTGCAGGATGCTGGGGCCAGAGAAATGAGCTCTCCTGAGGGGAGGAGCCATAGCCACCAGCCAGCTCCCCCCATAAAAATGCATATGGAAAAAAAGGAAACTAGCAGCTTTGATGCCAACTCTAGCTGACACTGGCACAGCATTGGGGAACTGCTAGAACTGCACTGCCACTGGAAGTCAAAGTGTCACTGACTGTGCTGCATCAACTAGCACCTTTCCCAGCATCCTTTGTAACTCCATCTGACACTGTTTTCAAAGATCCACCAGCAACAGGACTTTTTCCACGTTCTTCATGTTTTCTCTTGTATACCACGGTGTGCTTTGTTTTCTTCACAGAATACCGCAATAAGAAACAACACAGTACTACAGAGAATACTAGTAAAACTAGTCTGCAATGGTTATTGCAAGAAATTCAAAACTACAGCAAAATGTTTTTCAGCACTGAAAGTACAGATACTAGCTATTGTTCTTGTAATCAGCAAGAAAACTAGATTCTGGGTCAAGAGGTCTGCAACAGTGCAGCACAATGAAGAGAACTCTTTCATCTTCAGCAGTCACTTCAGAAATGTGAAGATAATCAGCAAGAAATGTGTGCTATCATCTGATACACTCTCTGCACCATGTGTGACTTCAGAGCTGCATGCAGAGTCATTTTGAGTTTTCTGTGGAATTACTGTGCTGAACCATGGAATTTAGCTCTCTACCGTGGAATGGAAAATGCAGGCAATCCTTGGGTTCAGTGGAATTCAAAGGAAAAACTCAAAACAAAACCAGGGTGCCAGCCTGGTGGCATGGAGGGCGGAGGCACCAAGCCCCACCTGCTGCCATGCCAGTGACCTGGGGCATTAGTGACCTTGGGGCATTGGAGTTTGCTGGGAAGAGGAAGATTGAGTGTTTGATGGACTGCTCTCCTCCTCTAGAGGAGGCTGGTTGGGTAGAGCCTGCCACTTGCTTGTCTCCTGCTGGAAGTTGGGGGAAAGACAGCTCGGGACAGCAGATTGGGAGATGGGGAAGACATTGGTGCGTGTTGCATTGGAGCATGTGGTGTGCACCTGGACATCATTTCATGCCACACCTTCAGGGGACAAGAACAAAGGAAATGCCTGTGGATGGATAATGATGTAGGCCTGTAGGTCCCACTTCTTGACTAGCTGGGTTCGCAATCCCAGACTGAATCCAGTCCTCAGTGGGGGCTGACCTCTCTGGGGGGGCAAGCCCTAGTGGAAGACAGCTGGTTGTAAGTTCAGGGGCTTGTTGATGGGATAGGACTGGGGTGCTCTCCTAAACAATGGCCAAATGGGGCGGAGGAAAAAAAAAAAATAAAACCAGGAACAATGGTAAAAAATTAAAAAATAAGACAAAAGAGGTTTGGTTTGCTGACAGTACAATAATGGCACTCTACGGGTAGGATGGTTAGATTCACTATGTGATCTTAAAATTTACAATATCACCTAAAAAACAAACATAGATGGCTATGCTGGCAGAAACAAAAAAAAAACATCCTGCAGAATTATATTGCAAATTGTGGATGCATAAATGAACCTGCAAAATAAATGGCAAGAAACTTGAATTCCACAGGTCAAGGTTATAGGTCTGCCATTAGTGAATATCTACTGCAGTATAAGGGGAAAATTTGCAGTGAATTTTCGGAAATTTGAAATTTCGCCACAGGTGAAAGGGCAAAACATTCCGTGAAAATTTAGAAATTACATGAAGCTTCCACAAAAGTGGGTTTTGCAACTTTCATCCAGCCCTTGTGAGGCTCCTAACTGGCTACTGGACTGGTCATTAGTATCTTAGATATGACATGTCCCACTGCCAACTGATGCTAACCTCAAAGTAAGTAAAAAAATGAATGTTAAAAATGAAAGTTGTTACTGCAGTTAGACTTATAATCACAATAACAGCATTGAGGATGGTTATTTTCTTGGATTAATGACTGGCTGGATGGAGGTGGCACCCATTCCCCCAACTAGTCATCAGTCCCTCAGAAATGACAGGCTTCTCAGTTATTACTGGTTAAATAAAAGGTTTCAAAATCAATTCTGCCATCTGACTGGTAGTCAGTGCAATGAATGCAGCAAATTAGTAAAATGTTACCTTCTACTTGAAGATGCCAATAATCGAGTTGGTGCATTCTGCATTAGATGCAGACAGCAGGTCTAACCTGCAGGAAGGCCCCAGCAGAGTGTATTACAGTAGTCAAGACAGGGGATGACAAAGGCATACATCTGTGTTAAGAGAGCATCTGGATAAAGTTAGGGGTACAACCCAGCTATATTTTTCAAACAGTAGAAGACACTGTGTATCACCAATTACACTTGTGCAGAGAGTGTCAGCTCCTGGTCAAGAGTGATGCCTAGGTTGGGCTCCACCTGCCTGGCCTCGAGTCTCTCACTACCAAGTGCAATGAGTCCCAGGCACTCCATAATGGATGACCTGAGGTGTTCTGGTACCAACAGTAACAACTCAGTTTTGCAAGGAATCAACTTCAAACCGCTGTGAGATATCCACAACCTCTTAAGCGCAGCAACTGAAGAGCTCTGTCAGGGTTTAAATAAATGGTACATCTTGGTATCATTAGCATAGCAGTAAAAATCCAAGTTATACTTCTGGATTACTTCTACTAGCTGTTTTATGACCAATGCCAGCAACAGTGAAGACAAAATAAAGCCCTGAGGAACACAAACAGGGCTCCTTCCCTTCTTGGGCAGTGGATTTATGAACTAGGAATGTCTCCTGGCTTTTATCCACCAAGAGCTGATTCCCCGTGCTTTCTGTGATTGGACTGTTCCAGTCCCCATCAGGTACAGTATATTAAAGTCCCCAACTACCACAACCAGGCTAGACTTTGTTGCCTTCTAAGCATCTTCCCAGTTCCTTTTTGCCGCTTGATCCTGAGTTGGAGGACAAAAGACCACCCCAGTCTTGGCTTCAGTCCTATACCTTATCACTGCTAGCATCCACAGAGATTCTAATTTTTCTGAATCCACTAGACTGTTTATCTCAGTTGCTTCTATCCCTTCCTTTATATAAATTGCCCCCAGTCCTTTGCTCTGTCCTTCCTGAACAGTGAGTACCCTAGTTTGGTCATCTCACATTTGTGTATGAGGTTGTCCTCATCTCTGTGACAGCCACAGGTTATTAATAGAATTTATTTATTCATGAGCAAGTTTAGCACTGCAGTACTTAAGAGTTACATTACATATTTCAAAAGTTTTGCATAGAAGGTGGTAACAATCAATGTTTCACTACATTAAGATATAGTAACATCTTATAGAAGTTTGACTGTAGAGTGAATACAAAGGAAGATATGAACTACCTATTGGGATAAGTATAAGGTAACATAAGTAAGCTGAAAGTGTGTTGTTCTTTGTCAATGATGCTTATTCTGTCCTGGTCTCCTTAGGATGGGTAACCTTACAGCATCGGAAATTTCTTCTTTCTCCAACAGTGAGAGGCAAATTCTCTCACTGTTGTCAGTTTGGCTCTTATATTCAAGCCACTCAGTAACACTTCAAAACATGTCTGATTTCCAGCTTCTCAGTGACAATTTTTTTGACCCTCAAAAAGTCTGCAAGATCCACAGTTTTTGATGATGACTTATATTTAAATCTTCAGCAATTACACTGAGAAGTATTAAGAAGAAGAATCTGTATTTATATAGTGCTTTTCATACATCCAAAGTGCTTTACAAGCAATGCTAGACTGGTAGTGAAGTGACTGAATGTGTGGTGGCGGCCATATCGCACATCATCACCCACACACAGCCTAGGTAATTGCATGAACCGGTTTATGGGAAGGGGAATGTTGGCCAGGACACTGGGAATGTTCCCTACTCTTTGCGAAGAGTGCCCTGGGTTCTTTTACTTCCACCTGGACACCTACCAGGACAACACCAGGATGGGCAGAAGGGACCTCGGTTTAACGTCTCATCTCAAGGCAGAAGTTTTGGGAATTTAAATTTGAATGATTTCTAAAAAAGAAATCTAATATTTTGCTCCATACGCTGTATATTTTAGGATGTCCCCTTAGGAGATGAGTCATGTCAGCATGTGGGTCACTGCATTTTCAACAGTGTCCTCCTGTCTCTAGACTTATTTCTTCCAATCTCTGTGGGGTGTAATAAAAGTGAGTCAATACTTTGAAATGGATTAACTTTCTCCGTTTCTCTCTACTGCTCTTAGCAGCATTTTGCCATACTAGATGCCAACATTTTGCCAGGATAATGCTCTGTGATCATCACTTGAAGTTTTGACATTTTGGTGCAGAGTCCCTTGCATTGGTGTACAACATTTTCCAACATCTATCCATGTCCCCTCTTTACCCCTTGACCAGGTTGTGCTTCATTCCATTGCATTGGTTGATGAGTGAGGCAGCAGCCTCCCTCCCCCCTTGTTTGTGACATCAGATGTTCTGTTTGCCACTCAGATACCCCCGCACTAATGTTAAACTAGCTGTATGCTGTGTCCATCCTTCTCCAGGTGCCCTCCTTGTTAAGATATGAACCCTCCCTTTTCAAAAGCCTCCTGTCTCACCAGGTCATGACCCAGTCCCTGAGGAACCAAAATCTTTCTCCCCACACCAAACCCAGAATGATGCACTGAATTGAGAGACATGGAACTATACCTTTCTGAGACAGGCATAGTCATGGTAACATTGTTGAGAAGGTTACTGCCCCTGCTATCTCACTTGATAACTTTTCCAGAGCAGAGAAGCCTGGTTTCTCCTGTTCCATGCCACCTCATCTTAGATCATTTTTACCCTTACACAGAAGTAGATCTTACCTTGAATTACCTCTGTACCATCAGGTGTGAGAGACTGGGATCCCACACTATGCCTCTTACAACTGAATCCTCTAATATGTTGCTTGTTTACCTGGAATGACTGAACCTGGGAAAACGGTGGTGCCAGGCCAAAATAAACATAAAAGTAAACAATGTGTGGTAGCCAGTACTTACTAAAGGTACACATTATCTGTAGGCTCAGTGAATCAATATGGATACCTTTGGATTTCACCATATAAAAAGCTTTAATAACAAGTATCCGCCAAAACAGGAATCACAGCTTTCTTACTGCATCAAACAGTCCTCTGAATGTTGATCATAAACAGTAAGCAAGCAAAATTCAAGTCCAATTCCAAGATTCAACATTAAAATCAAAACAGACCCAACCTAAGGCTGGCATCCAGCTTGTAGCTCATAGCAGCAAGCTTGGAGGGGGTCTGCCTCCTGAGGTCACCTCACCTCAGCTGTGATTTCTGTTTTGGTGGATCTGTTATTAAAGCATTTTATATGGTGGAATCCAAAGGTGTCCATATTGATTCACTCAGCCTACACATAATGTGTGCCTTTAGGTGAGTGCTGGCTACCACAAATTGTTTACTTTAATCCTCTAATATGTGTAACTTGTTTCCCTTTGGGGTCTGACCCATCCCCAGCATGCTCTCCAGCAGTGCTTGCCTTCTTTCTATGCTTGTTCCCTTTTCCCTTGTGGGGGGAGTTGGGGAGCCTCTTGTTGCATCAGAGAAAATTTGCTACTGGCCACAGCCCTGGTTCCTCAGGATTGGATTTACCTCCTTCTTTCTTCCATTACTCCCCAGTACTACTGCTCAGCCCCCATCTCCATCTGTGTTCGCCATGGAAGTGACAATGACAGTAGTGCCTCAGGGGCCCAGTGACTGCAGCTCTCAAGTGACAGATTTCAGCATTTCCAGTTTCTAGTTCTGCCTTCAGGGTCCTGGAACTTACTGCAGCTGAAACAGTTGCCAAACTCCCAGAGTGCCATCTGTTTCACCACTGCCCTATACCCTCTGCATTTACCCCACCACTCAACAATATGTGCCCCCTGCATAATTTGTGTTTATACTAGTTGTAGATGTGTTTTGATGTTAGTGCACTTCTTTCAGTACCTCCTAGGACTCAGGCTTTATGCACTGTATTTACTGTTCACACTATGTACTATTAGGTAGTTAAGGTATCCCTAAGACCACTCTTTCAGTTAAAATGTGTTCTGTTAGACTACCCCAAAGAAGTTATTTCTAAGATCCCTTTACAAAACTTGCCTTGCTAGTTACACATTGTACTATAAAATACCATCTTCCAGAGTCCCTGCAGTCCTGCAGATGAGATCCAGAGTCCTTGCAGATGGTAGGTCTGTCACTCTTGCTCTATGTCATTGACAGGATGGGATTAGAGATGCAGCGAATTATAAATCTGCACGCAAAGTGGACGCAAAGTGACCACTTCGCATCTGCGGAGCACAACGTGAAGTGAACCCTGTAAAGTGCTCACTTTGTGTTATCATTACCACTTCTCGTTCTCATTATGCCTTAACGTGAAGTAAGGTGAAGTGAGAAGAAAATAGGCACATCACATGGCCTGCAGTACTGTAAGTCACATGATTTAGCCAGGCTGGAAGGAAGTGAGTCAAAGAAGCAGTTTCACTTTTTCCTTTGCATTAGTACAGGGAGAAAGCAAAATTGTTTTGTGAGAGGAGTTTGCTTGGCTCTTGGAGTCGTTACTGCCAATCCAATTCAAACAGTTTTTTTAAAAGCTATTTTATTTAGTGTTTGTATTGTGTTAGTGTTTTTTTGGTTAGTGAATTTTTTTCTATAAGTTTTGTTTTTGTTTTGTGTGTGTGACTGACTGTGTATGTGTGTGTGTGTGTGTGTGTGTGTGTATGTATGTGTGGTCCCGTGGACTCAGGAAGATGAAGGGCCAGGCTGGAGTCGGGGAAGGCGAGTCGCTGGCATGTGGGAGCATTAGGAGAGGAATGATGACCCTTGGTGGGGTGGGGCAGTTGTGTTATGTTGGACCGCTCCAGACTCCTGGCCAATGTTGCTTCCCAGGCGGAAGCAACAGGAGCAGCAGCAGCAGCATCAATGCCACCGGTGGCTGTTGCTCATCCACCTTCTCCACCACCACCACTAGCATAAGCTGTTGGGGCTCCAGCAGCACCCCCTCTACCACCTCCACAGCCACAGGAGGTGGCCCCGGCAATAGTCAGTGGTGGTGGGACTCGTGCCTGCCAAGTGCGTACTGTGTCTTGTCCCCCCACGCAGCTCCCCAGTGTGAGAGTTTTTTAATTGTGTGGTGGGAGACAGCACAGTGGTGCAGTGCCATGTGTGTGGTGTGCTGGTGCGCTGTGGTCCCCCTGGGACACATTTGAGGACCGGTGGCCAGCGCACCCCCATGATGAAGCACCACACCTGCTGGCCCTTCTGTGGCAGTGGCTGAGGGTGCTGCTGGGTTGGGAGATGTGCCTTGCAGCAGTCACCACTGCAGCAGCAGGAGGAGGGCTACATCAGGTGCTCCACCACCACCACCGCTACCACAGCCACCAGCACCACTCTATCCACCACCAACCCCACTACCTGGATTACCTGCTGTAGTGGACCCCGGCACAGTTCCTGTTAGCCAGTCTGACCTCCTCCTGGTGTGGGCAGCACTGGAGGAAAACAACAAGTGTTTCATTAATTTGGAGCAGCAAGTTACCAGACTGAAAGCACAGCAGCAGTAAATACTTTCAATGCTGCACCTGCTGCTGGACCACCACGGCATCCCATGGCCATAGTAAGTCCAAGTATTGTTTTCTTCCCCACCACACCCATCCCCACCCCCTTGACCCCACCCCACTACTATGTTGTACTTTGTTGTGTGTTTTTGTTTGTTATTATTAAATCATACACATTTTCCCTTCCAGGAGAATCTTTCTTGCACCACATAGTGCAATACAGTTTTTGAAAACAATGCGTAAATGCATTACAGTGAGTCATGTGACAGAGGCATTCCCATTCTGAAAATCTGCCCACATTCTGCCTCCCTTCTCAGCAATGTTAGGACATGATGGCAGGGAGAGCATGTGTGCGTGCTCCTTACAGTGAATATCGGAATGTGCAGGTATGAGAATCTTTCTTTATGTTAATGGTCAGTTTGTTGTGAAATGTGCGGCCACATTTCCAGTAAGAAGAGCCTTGTTAGTGGAAACATCCCACATTTCACCACAAAGTGAACCTTATAACATTAGGAAACATTGCTTGTGATAGCTGCTGGACATTCAGTATAGTGGAGCATGCACCTGTGCTCCCCCTGCCATCACATCTTAACGTTGCTGAGGAAGTGTGGCACAATGTGGGTTACTTTTCAGATTGTTAATTTCTCTGTCAAGTGACTCACTGTAATGAAATCATGGGTGGTTTTCACAGGCATATATTGCACTCTGTGGAGAAGGAAATATTCCAGTGGTAGTAATGCCCCCACATATTAGTTGATGTGCATCACCATAACTATGTAATGTGGTGACTGTCTGTAAAGCAGCAGCACAACAATCTGTTGATAACTCTGACCTATATTTTTTAATGCTATGTTACAACTTCCTTTACTTACATCCTGACTGACTGGAATGATACGATAATTTGCAGTAGCTGAGTGTGCTGTACTACCTTTTTTCATGTGTGAAATAATGAAAGGAGCATTCCTATTAAATTGGTGCTGCTGACAATGAGTGTGACCAGGTCTTTGTCATTGTTTTCCTCTGCTTTTCTCCATCACATCAAGTAGTTGTCATATATAACTTCTGCTGTTAACTAGCAGTTATGCATCAGTCAGTGTTTTGTATGACACCACGGAACAATAGTTATTGAAAAGCAGCTGCAAATAAATACAAAGCTAGTCAGAACAATATTGGAAGATGTGCTCATTTTGTTTTCATACATGAAAAAAGTAGGAGTAAGAGAAGCACACATATATTGTGAGAAGAATCGTATCATTCAAATCACTGATGACTTGCATGTAAGTAGTGCTTGCTGTGGCAATTTAAAGTAACATAAAAAAATACAGTTCAGAACTCTGAGGACATTCTTGCAATGCTGCTTTAATTGTAAAAATGTCACTATGACATCATGACTATGAGCACACAGCAACAATCACAGAACACACAAAAGTGGCACAGAGTCCCCAGATTTTTTCTGCAGGCCCACAATGTATCCTCCATGTGTGCAGAAAATTGAGTGGTAATGAAGTGAAAAGAGACTGTTTCAGCACATACAAAGTCCCCCAGAATTAATGGCGCACTCAGTCATGCACGCAGTGGTGGTGCAGAGTCCCCAGACTTTTTCCGCAGGCCCATAATGCATCCTCCTTTTGTGCAGAAAATTGACAAGTGGTAACAAAGTGAAAAGAGACTGTTTCAGCACATACAAAGTCCCCCAGAATTAATGGTGCACTCAGTCATGCGCACAGTGTTGGCACAGAATCCCCAGATTTTTTCTGCAGGCCCACAATGCGTCCTCCTTGTGTGCAGAAAATTGACAAGTGGTAACGAAGTGAAAAGAGGCTGTTTTAGCACATACAAAGTTCCCTAGAATTAATGGCGTACTCAGTCATGCACGTAGTGGTGGCACAGAGTCCCCAGATTTTTTCTGCAGGTCCACAATGTGTCCTCCTTGTGTGCAGAAAATTGACAAGTGGTAATGAAGTGAAATGAGACTGTTTCAGCACATGCCCCATCCACAGTATAAAATGATGACTGTGAGGTTCGTGTTGCTGGTCCAAAGTGTTGTGTGAGATGATTCCACCAAATGAAATGTGATAATCTCAGCTGGATTGAAAGGTGCCCTTTGGATGTACACTAATAGTAGCCTTGGTGAGTATATATATATAGATAGATAGATAGATAGAGATAGATATATGGTTGTGTATTTTGTAGGTGATGATGAAAGGGGTTGAACTTGACATGGACATGTACTCATGCTATTGTTCTGCATCACACAGGTGACTCCAAACCGATGCTGTGCACATTCCAGTGATCAATGAGAATTTTTTGCACTTAAATGGAAACGGATAACTCTCAAGCACACGAAGGTAAGTATTTCTTTTTTTGGGGGGGTGGGGGGCATCATATTTTCAGTTTTGTCTGTAATGGTTTCTTACTTTTTTTACTTCTTCACAGATTCCATCAGCATTCTTCTGGAGTCCGGTTGTTATGATGGTCATGGTCATTGAATGAAACGACTTCTGCGTGTTGCATGTGTGCCCAAGCTCGGGTCGGGAAGGGGTGTGCCTGATGTTGAAGAATTATTTTTTGGATAAGGCCACTTTGACAGAACAACAAAGCATCGCACATTTTCCTAAAAAAAGAAATGAATGACTTCTGAAAAGTTACAACTTCATTGTTATGTGTCCCTCCCTGGTTCTCAAATCTCAATCCCTATTGTCAAGTTACATTTCAGAGACACATCTTGTCAACTAGCACAACCTGTTGTGTGTAATATTTGCTGCAGTCTTTACAAAGCAATGAAATAGATTAAATAAAATCTTCATACAGTGGCGTGAAAAAGTATTTGCCCCCTTCCTGATTTTCTCTATTATTGCATATTTGTCACACTGGATGTTTTCAGGTCTTTAGAGAAAATGTAATATTAGATAAAGGGAACCTGAGTGAACAAATAACACTTGTTTTTTTTTTTAATTTCACTTATTTAATGAAAAAAAGTTAACCAACACCAACTGGCACTGTGTGAAAAAGTAATTGCCCCCTTACACTTAATAACTGGTTATGCCACATTTAGCTGCAATGACTGCAACCAAACACTTCCTATAATTCAATATCAGTCTTTCACATCGCTGTGGAGGAATTTTAACCCACTCTTCCTCGCAGAACTGCTTTAATTCAGTAACATTTGGTAGGTTTTCGAGCATGAACTGCTCGTTTCAGGTCCTGCCACAGCATCTCTATTAGGTTTCAGTCTGGACTTTGACTAGACCACTCCAAAACTTTAATTTTACTTCTTTTAGCCATTCTGATGTGGACTTGCTTTTGTGTTTTGGATCATTGTCTTGCTGCATGACCTAACTACGCTTCAGCTTCAGCTGACGGAAGGATGACTGGACATTCTCCTTAAGAATTTTCTGGTACAGAGCAGAATTCATGGTTCCTTTAATTATGGCAAGTCATCCAGGTCCTTAGGCAGAAGCATCCCACACCATCACACTACCACCACCATGTTTGACTGTTGGTATGGTGTTCTTACTGTGGAATGCTGTGTTTGCTTTACGCGACATTATGGGATCCATGTTGTCCAAAAGTTCCACTTTGACTCATCTGTCCATAGAACATTTTCCCAAAAGGCTTGTGGATCATCCAGGTGCTTCTTGGCAAATGAGAGATGAGCATTTATGTTCTTCTTGGTTAGCAGTGGTTTCGCCTTGCTACTCTCACATGAAGCCCATTTTTGCCCAGTCTCTTTCTGATTGTGGAGTCATGAACACTGACCTTAGCTGAGGCAAGAGTAGCCTGCAGTTCTTTGGATGTTGTTTTAGGATCCTTTGAGACTTCTTGGATGATTTTACACTGTGCCCTTGGAGTAATTTTGGCAGGCCGCCACTCCTGGAAGGTTCACTACTGTTCCAAGTGCTCTCCATTTGGAGATTATGGCTCTCACTGTGGTTCGATGGAGTCCCAGAGCCTTTGAAATATCTTTGTAACCCTTTCCAGACTGATAGAGGGCAACAAATTTTTTCTGATCTTTTCAGGAACTTCCTTTGATCATGGCATAATGTGCTTGTTGAATCTTTGTGCTGGCAACGTGACTCTGATGGTAAGGGCCAAAATAAGTGAGGTTTATATTGAGCAGGGCTGGTTGTAATCAAGCCTGGCTGTGTTCAATCAGCTAACTCTAATTATCCCTTTAATTGGGTTGATTTAACTAGGGGCACTATTTTCACACAGTGCCAGTTGGTGTTGGTTAACTTTTTCATTAAATAAATGAAATAAGTAAAAAAAAAAAGTGTTATTTGTTCACTCAGGTTCCCTTTATCTAATATTATATTTTGTCTAAAGACCTGAAAACATCCAGTGTGACGAATATGCAATAATAGAGAAAATCAGGAAGGGGGCAAATACTTTTTCACGCCACTGTACTTACCAGAACGGATTTCACATGGACATTGCATCGGTTCCTCTCTGTACGGTATAGTTACAGCATCTTTCCCAATGAGTAATAGCAATGGAGCCTGTTTTTGTTCTCCTGTAAAAGAAACAAAAGATGTGTACTGTATGTATTTTGCCACTGCAGCTCTGAAAAGCTACAGAAAACAAAACAGACAACTTAAGAAAGTGAGGCAGCATAACAAACATGAGTGCACATAGTCACTTTATGGTTTAAATATTAAGAAGTTGGTTAGTGGTGGTGCAGTGGTGGACTGGTGGTCTGTGGGGGGCAGACAGACCCATGGTGGCAGCAGAGTTGGATAACGTCAGTCCCAGTAATGGTGGTCTTACCATGGATGGCAGACAGACTCTTGGTGGCAGACCTGCATAACATCAGTTCCGTGGTGGCGGTGGTCCGTGGGGGGCAGACAGACTCTTGGTGGCAGACTTGCATAACATCAGTCCTGGTGGTGGTGGTGGTGGTCCATGGGGGGGAAGACATACTTTTGGCGGTAGACTTGCAAAACATCAGTCCTGGTGGTGGTGGTCCATGGGGGGCAGACAGACTAATGGTGGCAGCAAAGTTGGATAACATAAGTCCTGGTGGTGGTGGTTCCGAGTGGGAGGGCACGCCACCTTTTAAATACTGCAGTTAAAACCTGCCAACATTAACCACATCAACATCCTCATAAAGAAAACTGCCCTCACAGTCATCAATGTCTGAAGTCTGACCACTGGGAAATTCTTTCTCCATTGTGTCATCATCTACGTCAGTGGTGGGCCGTTTTAGGCAGCCACTGCCAGTGCCACCAGGATGCTCCATTTCCACATCAGCAAGACCACCATGACTAGGCCAGGGTATGAATACCAAGGTTGCAATCTGTGCTGGTATGTTCCTCTCATTCATTTTAATGAATGTTAGCAAACTAACATTTGCAGGAGACAGGTTTGTCCGATGATCCCTGACTATTGCACCTGCTGAGCTGAATACCCTCTCAACACTTACACAGGAGGGTGGGTATGTGAGGACTGGAGGGTGGGTATGTGAGGTACTACAGTGCCACTGCAGTCAGTTCTGGCCATTCACTGACCTTTCCACTCCAGTACAAAAGAGGATCTTCACTTATTCTCAGATGCCTGTTTTCAGGCAAATATGACTCAACCATTCTCTGTGCTGGACTAAGTCCAATTGTTGATGCATCAGCCTGTTCCTCTGAATCATTGATTTCACAAATACCCACTTGGGACAAAGCATCCCAAAGTGGGTTAATGCCAACCACTTTGGATGGCAGACCACCAGTAACTACAGTCCCCTTAACCTTGCGTGATATGCTTGCTGGTCCTCCAGCTACACCTCCAGCTGGATTATGCTGCTGAGGTTTGCAAACCTTGGCACGTGACTTCTGTGCCCCATGAACCAAGTGAACCAGTTGACCATTGATATTTTTTACCTGTTCAGGCTCTCCCTCCAGTACTGATGCAATTCCACATTTGTATCATGGGTCCAGCATTGTTGCCATGGCAAAGCTGTCACTATGCTGAATGCTTACATTGTGATGATTCTGGTCGAATACTGTCAGCATGTGTTGCAGCAAAATACTGTTACCACCATCTCCGGCAACATCAAGGCTATGCTGTACATTCACCAATGTCTGCCTCAGCACCCACAGCAGTGGAATTGATTGGCTAATGGAGGCAGACTCGCCACTCACTGCCTGTGTGGCATGTTCAAAAGGCCACAAAATTGTTATTACAGAGTTCATGAGTCGCCACTGTTCAGTCATCATAGACATGGAGACCCCAGAACTGTCACGGCTAGTGTGCATAACAAGATATTATGAGATGACTTTGTATTGTTCATACAACCTCTCTGCCATGTATAACATGGAGTTCAATCGGGTGACAACTTTCATCTTCAAGCGGTGCTGAAGCAGGCTGTTTTGTATCTGCAACTGCCGCAGTTGGTCACAGGCCTTTCAGATCTTGAAAAGTGAGAGCAGATACATCATGCAATGGTCAGCATTTCCTTTATGTCAAGGTGCTGCAGAAACGTCTGAGCCTCAAGATTTAAACAGTGGGCTATGCATGGAACACGAAAAAAACACCATTCGTGAAACACCACATTTGACCCATTGTCACTTGCCATGAACCCAGCTCTCAGGGACAGAGGGTTTAGCCATCTGTCAATTTCAGTCAATACCATATCCAATATGTTCTCACCAGTGTTTGAACAGGTCACACTGTGCAGAGCAATTGTTGCATGCTGCCGAATTCCAGGAAGATTGCTATTGTGACAATCCACCTTCCTGCACTGATTATTCATGCTACCAGCATCACAAACAATCCCCAGCACCTGCGCCCGGTGTGCAGTTATACACAGATATGAACTCCCTGCTGTTTTGCCACTTGTCCACATATCCATACTTAAATGGATGAATGGAGAGGAGGAATGTTGAAGGGCATGTCTTACTGAGTCTCAGACAGTGCGGAACAACTCGGGAACAGCACAGGTAGAAAAATATGTCCTGGATGGAACTTTCCATTTTGGACAGGCATAGGCAGCAAACCGTCAGAACCCAGAATTCTCCACAAAGGAGAAGGGCAAAAGATTGATTGCCAGCATTTCCGCTACAGCAGCATTAAGTTCACGTGACACTGTATGATTGGGGGGGTACTTCAGCTTATGCGCAAAAACACTCTGTAACGTGGGCTGACTTAAATGTTTTACACAGGATGTGTTGTTGGTCACAAATGGTTGTGCTCTGTGATGAATGGCATTGGCAGGGGGTGGAGTGTGGACATTTGATGAAGACGGTTGCACAGGTGATGATGACAAACCCAGAAATGATGTTATTTTGCCAGATTTGCCAACCGGGGGTTGGTGTACCACTTGCACTTGACATACTGCATTCACCACCACCACCACCACCACCACAAAAACCGCTACTCTCACCAGCACTGGACAACATTTCAAAGTCATTATGGTCCTCCACCTCATCATGCCTGTAGTAATCCTCTGCTGTTATTACCGCACTACTGATCATGTTTAATTTCATACTGGGCTTAACAGTCATGGAAGGGGATAAAATGCTGGCTATGGTTGCCAGTGATATGGGTGAACACCCCACTGTGGTATTAGCTGTCAGCTTGTGCTGGGTCCACAGAGCCAAGTGCCTATTCTTAAGATGTGTATGCCGTCTGCCTTTCCCAAGATGGCTCCCCTTTTACCTTGAATCACATGCACGTGGCAAACCTGGCAGGTTGCAACTGAATCATCATTTGCATCTTGAACAAAAAAATCCCAAACAAGGGAGTGTGATGCTCTGCTTTTAACATGTCCATGATAATGTGGCTTATGTAAGTCTGTTGTTTTAAGCACTGAAGTGGGGGGGAGCACGTGATGTTTCAGGCACTGCACACCTGGACTGCAACTGACCACCACAACTACCTATCATATTGATTACTGGGTCATCGTCATCATCATCATCATCATCATCATCATCATCATCATCATCCACTAAAACCGAAAAATCACAAGTTTTTACGGGGGGGGATTTCTGCAAACAGATTCAGACACACACACTTTTAATTTCTTTTTCTCTGGTTCCCAACTGGGGTGAATTACATCATCATCATATTCATCAATGTCACTCTCACATATCCACATCTTCTGCTTGGATGCTAGCATGTGGACTGCATGTTGCAACAACAGCAACATCATCATCACCAGCATCAACACATTCATCATCAGCATCTACACCACCATCACCTGATATTTTTTCACCACACTGTGAATCACTGCATGGAAAATGCATGACGTTAAGTGCCACGGTGTATGGAATATCACATTGTATGCTATCGCTGCCATGATCATCAGAATCAGGTTCAGTTAATGGGATGTTACTGGGAATTATACAATGGCAAGAAAATTTCCTGGACTCTGATTGGTCAGTGTGTGCCTGAGACAGTGATGATATTACACAATAACATCACTGTGCTGATTTTTTGCATGACCAGATCCATGCCATGGCCCATTTTTTTCAGAAACAGATATACTGCCTCACTAAAATCTACAAAAAACATTTTTATTTTTTTTGTTTTGTATGACATTGAGCTATTAGATATTCTGTATTAGTAGATGATAAGGTGTGGTTATCGTTCATTCATCTCTGGTGGGAAGCACTGTCACCGTGTTCAACCCACCCCAGGAGTGACGTTATTACATGATAACACACACCTTGTCGTGCCTTATTGCTTAAGTATGACATCATGTCTGCTGTCACTCACTTGCACTGATTCACACTCAATATGTTTGGATATGGTACACTGGTCAGAATTAGAACTTGACGCAACAATGCTAATACTACCTCCACCACCACTAACATCAGTAACACTAACACTAACACCACCAGCAGGGAAAACCTCATCTCCTCCAACTTTCAGTAAAGCTACTGATTGGGCTGTAAAAAACATTGCAGGAGAAATACTTTTCCTCACATCAGCAATGCACTTCTCCGTCCACGTACTACTACCATGCCCACAGACCCTCTTACTGCCAACATTGCCATGGCCAGAAACAGCTTTACATGCATGTCTCTCTGCAGGCATTTTGGAGGATCAACCACAAATATTATTACCAAATTCAGATTTTGATGTGTTCACTTTTTGACTGGAGGGATGCTGGCTGGATGTGAAGCAAAATAGACAACTGTGGCTTCAGTAACTGATAAGAGTCTACTGTGTTGTGACACTGTCACGGAATTAAAACAACTTCAGTAACCAGTGGTGCTGATGGGGTCACAGAAATAATCCAGTCTGGTAAAAAATACATTTTCAGCGTGGGGGGCACTGCATACAGACAGTGTTGATTTTTATGGCACTACAAGCAGCAAAACTAAGAACAGAGAACATGATTGCAGTACAAAAATCAGACAGCTGCAGTGGATAGCAGGTGCACACTGCTGCGCTTAGTTGCACTTACACTAATCTGTGTCACAAATTTTAAAAGTTGTATTATATTTGATGCACGCAACACTGCACACACAACACAGAACACTTTGTGTAGAATGCTGAATGAGGAATGCGATGCAAATGCAAAAGTTCAGTGTACTGCCACGTAATGTAAATTTGTAATTTAAACAACCTGACCTTATGAAATGCTGCACCATATTCACACAACAAATAGCAAGAAAATTTGTAGTATCACTGACAATTTTACTATGAGTACAGTAACACAGTCAGTTATATAACAAAAATATAACCAAAACACAAAGAAATCACTAGTTCTCCGACTTAAATCTACCAACACACAGATACGCCTCTACGCCACACAACACACTTCACTGTCTTTCACCACACACACTCAGTGTTGTAAATTAACATTCAAAATCCACACACAAACAAAAACGCTCGATGATGTGAGCGCAGGAGGGTTTCCTACAATTGATGAACTACAGTTGGATCCCCCCAAAAAAGCAAAAATGCTTTTTGAACAACTTTTGAAAGATTCCTACAGACAGCTATCAGAGCACACTGTCTCCTACTCCTTCCTACGCATACTACCCCAAACTGATGCTGTGCAGATAGATATAAAGCCCATGTGACCTGAACTCCCATGAATCACTGCAAAATCCACCTTCAGAGCTCAAAAACAAGGCAAAGTGAGAAAGTTGTTTTTTATATGGAACCTCGAGCAGTTCAATAGTCCTTTTGAACTGCCAGCAAAAAAACAATATCTGCCTGTGATTGCTGGACCTGTTAAAGTTTACGCATTCTCTGGTGCCCACTACTACATCCGACCCTCTACCGTTAGGCCCATTAATAAAAAAATAATTCTCTGGGTGCAGTGGCACCAATGTTGTCTGATTGCCTGCCCTGTTAGAAACAAATAATTCCCTTGTTGCAGTATAAGGCCAGTCTGTCCAGTGGTGTGGAGGGATGAGATACTGTGTGCCTTACCTCCCACCACATCAGTGATTCTAGTTCAGGAACATGCTCAGTTTGCCGGGAGGGGGGGGTCAGACAGATGACTGATCATTCATCAGAAAGCTGTCCTTTCTCTCGTTGGGGTGGCATGCTGACTCAACCTTTGGCTTCCACGAGGTGAAGGTAGGCATACAAGGGGAAAAATTAGGAAATGGCTAGCACAGGCTCCATGAAGCCCTACCCACACACTTCTGTCCCACATGACCACCTGGACGACTGTCTCAGTTGTGGATGGGATTGACTGGTTGGGGGGAGGATGACTTTCCCCTTTCTGGCCTTATCATGGGGAGGAGACAATCCATGGGGAACATTGTGATCTGTGGTCTGGGACAGGGGAGTGATGGACAGGGAAGGTGGTAATTGGGCTGAGAGCCTGTCTGAGGCAATTGGCAAGGCAAAAAGTTTGATGGAGGTGGAAAAATGCTGCAGTATGTATTATCATAACACATATACTGTACACAACTCTCCCATAACGGGTGCAGTCGCAATGTTACAGTAAACCTACCAAATATAGGTAATATGTACAGGGTCTCTTACCATGGTACTGTAATGCCCCAAAGTGGGGCATCACAGAAAATAACTTAGGGTTTATAATTGCCTCAGGGATTCCTGTGTTATACTGTAGCTTTGGGGCTTCAAGGTGAGGGTCCATTGTAGTGCCCCCTAGATAAGCATTAGGCTGGGCTAATATTAAAAAAAAAATTTTTTTTTTGCTCTCTGTTGTCTGAATGCTCCATTCCACCCCTTCACAGAGCAAGCAGCAGGAGAGTGGGCACCCACGTGCTGGGACTGCTGCTCCTGGCCAGTGCATGGTACCCTGTTTAAGTCCCTGGCCATTTGTGTGGGCGTGAGTTTGGGGTACCAGAATCAGAACCCCGACCGCTTTTTCAAATAGAGCTTTAGCTGTTTGGGGAGAGAGTCATGCTGGGCTGTGGAGTATGAGGACCTGCTAGTTCAACGGATACAGGGCTTATCTGAGCATTGGTTGAAGCAATCTCATTGACTCTGCCTGGTGCCTCCTCCAGCCAGAGAAGATTCCTGCTGCTGTTCCTGGTGTTCCTTTTTGCGCTGTTCGGTCAAGTCCGGCGGCAAAAGAAAAAAAAGAATTTAGTCCCCTGCAGTCAGTATGGGCTCTGTATAGCCCTGTTTTTTTTTTATTTTTCTGCACCCTAGTTTTAAAAAAAAAAAGGTTAATTTTGGTCCCTCATCAACTGCTAGCCGGTGCCGCATCGCTGTGAAGCTGTCAGCTGTCTGAGGCCCTCCAGGTTATTCCTCTCTTTGCCTGCTGCTTCTGTTCACTCCCTCCCACTGCCAGAGCACCTCCAGCCTCCTGTTTACTTCTCCTAATCCTGCTGTGGTGCAGTGAGTCAGCGGCAGCATGCTGATTCATGCTGTCTGCCTAAAGTATTAAAACAAAGACTTTTTTTTTTGTTAATTTAATCATTAGTGCACAAGGCACTTGGAGGAGCAGCCGAGCATCGCAGGAAGAGTGGGGCACAAGAACCCTGTTAATTAATATTCAGTGTGGGGAGGTAGCAATGTCCACAGGGAGGGGCCAGGAAAGCAAGACCATAGAAGAAGGCCTATATATATTCATGAAAAGAGCAGGATTAAGAAAGCGACCACCGAAACAGAGTGGCAGCAGGCTCAAGGAGCCTTCAAAGATTTAGAAGGGTGCCAGGCCCAGAGGTAAGAGGGCTACCAGGCCCAGTTAATTTTTAGTAAAAGGTTCAGGCCCAAAGTAAAGATGGGCACCAGGCCCAATGTAAAGCAGGGCACCGGGCCCACCATTTAAAGAGGGCACCAGGCCCATGAGTTTAAGGAGGGCATTAGGCCCAGATTAAGAGATGGTGCCATGCCCATGGTTTTGGAGCAGGGCGCCAGACTCAAAGTAAAGAAGGGCTACCAGGCCCAAAGTAAAGAAGGGCACCAGGCCCAGATTTAGCAGGGCACCAGGCCCAATGTACGGCAGGACACCAGGCTCACAGTTTAAAGTGGGCACCAAGCCAAAGTAAAGCAGGACATCAGGCCCCTGGTAATAAAGGGTAGCACAGGCCTAGTAAGTTAGTGCAATCCAGCCCCAAGGTAGTAAGGGCAGTTCCGGCCTAGCAAGTTAGGGCAAGCCAGCCCCAAGGTAGTAAGAGCAGCCCAGGCCTAGCAAGTTAGGGCAAGCTGGCCTAGTGGTAATTAGATCATTCAGACCTTATAGTAATTAAGGCATTCAGGCCTCTCGTACTTAGGGCAACTGGTCTAGTGGCAAGTGGTACACAGGGCATCTACAGCAAAGTGTTCAGGGGTAGCCAGATCCTATTCAGGAAGGCCCAAAAGAGAGAAAAGGGTACAATCAAGGATGCCTAGCACACAATGTTCTGCGAAGCGACTGTTAACTGTACTGTTATGCAGCTGTTTATTGCTTAAGCATCTGAAAGATTGTGTATTGGCTAAAAGCACCAAGACTGCATTGTGACATTAGGATTGTGGTTATTTGCCCCTGACATCTGAACAATTGCCCCATGAATCTGAATAATTACCCCGTGAATCTGAATAATTGACCTGGCATCTGGACAATTGCCATACGTATCTTAACAACTGCCCTGCGCATCTGAACAATTGCTCCAGGCTTATGAACAATTGCCCTGGCATCTGAACAATTGCCCCATGCATCTGAACAATTGCTCCAGACATATGAACAATGGCCCTGGCAACTGAACAACTGCCCCATGCATCTGAACAATTGCCCCATTAGTAAATAATTGCCCCAAAATTGATAATTTGCCCCTTCTTCTGGCAAATTATCTGGTCATCATGCAGTTCTCTTGGTATTGTGAGAAGGTGTGCCTATTTGCGACAGTGTTGCCAGCATATGGGAACAGACTCAATCTTCAACCACATTGATGTTCGATGGTGCGGTCTGCTGTTCTTCATATTTAGAATCAATCTCTACCTGGAGGAAGATGTCTTCATCATCATCCTTCACCAGAAAGTGTCCAGCCATTAGATCATCTACTCCATCCTTGTCATTCACTAAAGTCGAGTTCTTCCCAGTTTGTACAAGTCGCACCCGCCGTTTCTTCTGACCTTCAGTTTGAAGTTACGTTCGCCGGAGTTCAGGTGCATCATGTCCACCGAGCCAGTGCCATTTCATTTGGTTCCTGATCCGGATGTCCCAAAGTTGGTCACTCTCCACAGAAGAGTGTGCACATCCTGGAAAAACCTGGTCTGCATTCCCTGGTCATTCGCAGCAAGTTGAGTCCATCAAAGCCCAGTGCAGGATGCATCCACCATGTCATTATTTTGTTCCAGTTCCTTGTGACGTTCCTTCAGAATCAACCATCTTCACTTCAGATCCTTCTGGTTCCTGGTTGCTTTGGAGATCCATCTTCACCTCAGATCCTTCAAAGTCTTGCTGGCCCTTGGAGTGCTACAGCATCGTCCAGGTCATGGTCATCCTCCAGTGGATTCATCACCACTCATCTCCTGGTTCCTCTTCATCCTTGGTGGCCCTAGAAGGGTGTTTTGGCCAAGGAAGTCTTTGAATCCAGTGTTGAATCCAACAACCCAAAAGTGGGTTCATTCCAGGAACCAGCTTCTCTGGTTCTTTCTTTCTGGCAGCCTTGGAGAGAGTGGGTTTTGCCAAGAAATCTATGGTCTGTTTACAAAACTTCTCACCATCCCAGTGGCCTTAACTCGATCTATGCTGGGAATTGTGTCCAAGTGTTCTACACTTTTGTTCTGCTTCTCTTGTAGCTACCAATGGGGATCAACGGTGCACACGAAGACTTCAGACAGTTGGATTTTGTTATGATTTTGTGGTCATAGTAAATCCAGATACTGTGGATAGTGAATAGAACCTGATTTCTGTATAGTACTAGTTTTACATACAGTTTACTGATAAGAAATCTTAGAGTATAGTGGCAATATGCTGAGATGCACCTCAACATATTGTCTGGTAGTTATTTCAGCAGTATGAGATAAAAGCAGTTCTGTTCTCTCTATTGTTGTGTTGCCTACCCCCTCCTGTGACTGTGTGTCCCTTCCCACTGATGCTGAATAAAATCCCGTGGGCGTCAAATCTCTTGGGCAACTCCTGCCTCTCCTTGTCTTGGTAACTTTCATCTATCCACATTAATTCGAACCTTGGTGTTCCACTCATTCCATCATCAGAACAGAGCACCACAAGAAAATAATTGGCATAGTTGGCAGGATAAGATAAACATTTATTCAAGGAGTGCAAAGTTGGAGTTACCTAAGGAGAGAGATGCAAATGGAGCCAGGGTGTAGTAGTGGATTATCAGGTGGAGATAGTGAGTCACTTGGAAGAGACCGGGATAGACCCCAAGGAGGTAGGCCACCATCACCGTTAACGATGCCATAGTAGTTTGGAGCCCCATGGCTTCCACAATTTTCCAGAGAGAGAGAGACGGAAGCAAAACCAGTAATTTAGGTGAGTTCCGCTTGAAAATGCAGGCAATGTGCAGGTTGTACCAGGTCCCAGAGCAACAGAAGGTTGAGTTTCTGATTGGGCAATTAAAAGGAGCAGTTCACAGAGAAGTAAAGTCCTGGCCAAGTGGAGCAAAGGTTATGGCAGAGCAGATCCTACAGAGACTGCAGCAAATATTTGATGCCCGAACAGTGTCTGACCTTAAAATGAAATTTTTCTTCACACTCAGAAGCCCCAAGAGACCCTACATGAGTTCACATTGAGCCTGCAAGAGCTATTACAAGCTATTGAGAGGGTAGATGCTGAGGAAGTCCAAGATGTGGAATGGGTGTTGGTAAAGAAGTTTGTTGAAGGGGTGCATAGCGAGGCCTTGAAGAGAGAGCTCCACGTGTTACATTTGCAAGACCCTGAGGCTGATATCCTAGATTTTAAGGAAAAGTCAATTAAGGTCTTCAGTTCTGGACACTCTGGATAAGAGGTTCTGGCCTATCTGCAAATGGCAGATTTACTGGTAACTGTGTGGCCAAGGTATCCTACAGAAAGGTAGATGGAAAAAATTGCCTGGAAAAATGAACTTCAGCCTGAAGAATTACCTCTACAGAGAGCAGGGTAAGAAACAGAACCAGTCGCATATCCAAGCCAGTATTTGGATTCTAGAGAGATGCATGGTCCAATGGTGCAGGCACTGAGCTGCTCTATGCAGTCCAGTTCTAATCAACACTCTAAGTCGACCAAGCAAATTGCCACTCTGACTCACAAGATGGCACAGATGTGTAAGGAGATGCAAGGCCTAAAAGAAAGGTGGAAAAAGGAAATGTCCCTTAATCAGCTTGGAAAGGAAAAAAGAGAGAATGATTGCATAGATTATCCAAGGATGGGTGAAGGAAGGAGCCCCATGGATCAATTTGATAGCCAGGGAAGGCCCATCTGTAGTTGGTTCAGCATCAGTGGCCATGTGGAGTGATGATGCAGTCAGCTAGTGGATGCCACCTTAACTTTAAAACAAAATTTTTCAGGGATGAGGATCGACCCTTGATGAGCAGGAGACCAGGTCCAGCAACCCCACTAGATCAGTCTTGCTTCATTGGCAAGAGTTCAATGGTGCCGGTAAAGGTGGACAGAATTGAACTTATGGCTTTATTGGGCACAAGATAACAGGTCACCATGATGCAGGGGCGAGATTTCCAGAAATATTGGATGCCCAACTATCTCAAACCACCTCCCAGATCTTGAGTGAAACTGATAGCGAGCGATGGAAATTAAGTACCGTATCTGGGCTATCGGGAAGCTGATATTCAGTTGGGAAGGAACACTTAAGGCTGACAAGGCATCATCATTAGTGACATGGAAAGTGATCATTTGCCACCATTGATTTTGGGAATGAATTTCCCACAGAATTGTTTCGATGATCTGGTCCAGATCCTTTAGCAGGAAGTCAAGCACATACCCTAAGTGGATAAGCATGCTTTACAGCAAACTATTAATCTTCTGCAATGCCACCAATGATTTGCCAATGCTGACAGTGAGATTGGTAAAGTCTGAGTGACAGACACCAGGCCAATGACTTTAAAGCCGGGCACAGAAATCACCCTATGGTGTAAGGCAAAGGGGGGCCCGAGGGGTCAAGATTACAATGCTTTGATGGAACCATATCCTACTAGAAAAGAAGAACCCATAATAGTGGCTTAAAATGTAGCTACCATGACCAAGGGTTGAATTCCTGTTGAATGCTAAATTACGGAAACCATGATATGCAACTTTACCGTAATCAGCCTGTTGCTCAAATCTATACCGTGTGCCTTCAGCACATTATTGAGGCTAAGCAAGAGACTAGACAGAGTCAAGAGACAAAGGCTGTGCCTGGAGAAGAAATAAGAAATGTTGGTACACCAAATGGACTGAAGAGATCAATTTGGGTAATCCCGAGACCACTGTGGAACAGAGAGCTGATGTACTGAAAGTGGTTTAAAACAATGAAGAAGCTTTTAGCCAGCACCCATTGGACTTTGGGCTGGCTAGCAGTTTACATAACCACATCTGCACCAATAGACATCCACCAAGCAGAGAACATTTTAGACCAGTTCCACCAGCAATATACTAACAAGTGAAGGAAGTGATCAAAGAGATGAATGAGGCCGAAGTAATTAAAGAGAGTCACAGCTCACGGGCAGCTCCTTTTGTTTTGGTTAAGAAAAAGGATGGCAAAATTCAATTCTGTGTTGACTACTGCAAGTTAAATGCCATCACCCATAAAGATGCATATCCTTTGCACTGTATTGAAGATTCCCTCACAGCTCTTCAATCTGCTGCTGTGTTCTCCACTTTAAACCTAACCTGTGGATAATGGCAAGTTCCTATGGCATCTGAGGATCAAGAAAAGACAGCCTTCATCACCCCAATGTGTCTCTTTGAGCTCACAAGGATGCCTTTTGGACTATGTAATGCCCCAGGATCTTTTCAGAGACTTGTTGAGCATTGTCTAGGAAGTCAAAATTTTGATATCTTATTAGTGTATCTGGATGATATCATTGTTTACTTAAAGATGCATGAGAAAAATGTATTGCACTTAGGTGAGATGTTTCAGTGACTAATTCAGTATGGTCTCAAAGTAAAACCTTCTAAATGCTATCTATTACAATCCAAAGTAAGTTACCTGGGACATATAGTTTCCTCAGAGGGAGTGTCACCAGACCCAGAAAAGATAGAGGTGGTACGAGACTGGCCTGTTCCTGCTACTGTCAGAGATGTCCTGAAGTTCCTAGGTTTCCTGGGGTATTACAGAACATTCATCAAGGACTTTTCAAAAATTGCTATGCCATTGCATGAACTTTTGAGAGGATCGACAGATGGTCGAGTCCCAAAGAACTGTCCTGTTATATGGGCAGCTGAGCAACAAAGGATGTTTGATAAGTTAAAGAAAATACTGACTGAAGCTCCTAGCCAGTTTATCCAGATTACGCAAAGCCTTTCCTTTTGTATATCGATGCCAGCAACAAGGGGTAGGGTGCAGTGCTAACACAAGAACAAGATGGTGTTGAATGAGTTATAGCTTATGCAAGCCATGGATTAAGAGGCTCAGAGCAGAATGATGCCCGCTACAGCTCTTTTAAACTTGAATTCCTAGCATTGGTATGGGCCATTACAGAAAAGTTCTGTCAATATTTGGCTGCTACTCCTTTTACAGTCTTCACAGATAACAACCTGTTAGTGCACTTAAATACAGCAAGGCTAGAAGCTCTAGAACAAAGGTGGGTCTCCAGACTTGAAAACTATCAATTTACCCTGAGGTACCACTCTGGTAGAGCAAATGCAAATGCAGATGCATTGTCTCGGATACCTGGACAAGTACAAGCAGATGCAGATGACACCTCATTGGAGAACACAGAGATGCCGCCTTTTCTCCAAGTACCGGCAGAAATTGTTCAAGCTTGCTGTCAAGTTTCTCCAGAGCCAGATATGGAAAGCCGACCTGAAGTAGATGACACAACTGCTGACCAAAAAAGTTTATGGGTTGAATTGCAGGACCAGGATCCCACTGTTAAATGGATTAAAACTCTAGTTTCAGTGCAGAAATATCTGACCCAGCGAAAACAGAAGAAGTTTGATCAAGAAATAATGAAACTATGGAGGCATAGAACCCGTCTGGCTATAGAAAATTGTCACCTAGTTAAATGAAGTAGAGACCCCACTATGCATAGTGACTTGATCCAGATCAAAGTTCCAAGAACTAGTGCATCCGTAGTATTGGAAGTATACTATGATCATTCAGGACATTTTGGACACAAGAAAACAGAGCGTGTTATTAGAAGAAGGTTTTATTGGATTGGAATGTGAAATAATATAGTGAAGTGGTGTGAAGAATGCCCAGCCTGCACTTTGAAATGCAGAGAAAAGACTGACCAGAAAGCTCCTCTCCACCCCACAATCAGTAATGCACCATTAGAGCTAGTTGCTTTAGATCACCTAAAGCTGGAACCAAGCACCAGTGGTTACATGTATGTTCTTACTATAGTCAATCACTTCTCAAAATTTGTGGTTGCCAGTGCAATTAAAGATCTATTCACTTGAACTACAGCAGAAAACTTTCTAAAATGTTTTGTGCTACCTTTTGGTTATCCAACAAAAATCCTTACAGACCAAAGAACCTCTTTTGAATCTAAGCTTTTCCATGAACTACAGTATGTGCTCTTTATGGAAGTCACAACTAAATACTATGGCCTACCATCCCCAACGTAATGGACTCTGTGAAAGAACAAATCAAACTTTGCTTGAGATGCTATGAGCTTTACCAGCTTATAAATGTCCCTACTGGCCAGCTCTTCTCCCTGAATTTACTTATCTATATAATAACACTATACACTGTTCTACTGGGTATACACCTCATTATTTAATGTTCGGATGCCACAGAAGACTCCCAATGGACTTAGTATTAGAAGTACCGCTTGATGAAGCCAAAGTCAAACAACGAATTATGAACTGTATACAACAACATAACCAACATCTGCAAGAAGCGGGACAAATTGTAGGCAAGCATATGGAGCAAGTGCGTCAAAGACAAAAAGCAAACTATGATACCAAGGTTAATGCTACACCCTTACTAATAGGAGAAAGAGTGATGATAAAAAGGACTCAAAAATGTAGCAAGTTAGCTTCAAAATGGGAACCTGAACTGTACCACATTATTGAAATCCCTTATCTAGAGTTACCAGTATATAAGATTCAGAAAGAAATAGGAAATAATACCAAGACTGCGCACCAAAATCTCCTGAAAGCTTGTACTTTTAGAGACGCTGTTCTAGCAAAAAAGGACAGTTTTACACCAAAGGACAGGCAGGAGTCTATAAAGAACAGAATGCTGGGACTGGAATTGCCAACCAGTTGGTGCAAAGAGCCTTGGATTCGCACTTCCAATGTAAATTCCTTTCACAATCCAATTGTTGTGCCAGAAGTAAATCCTGAAATGCCAGATTTCTTGGAACCAGAATGCATTACAGTACTCCAGAACCCGTAGGTTTCCAACCCCATAGATCTCAAAGAACTAATGCAGGTGTTCCCCGAAGATACATAATGGAAGCCTCTCAACTTGTTTCGTTGTACCATGGATAGATTTATTCAGAGTAATTCCCCGACACAGTCACTTTAGTTTAGAAAACATCAAGTTTCTTACAGTAAGACTAAGTTATAAATATTTTAAGAATGTTTTATCAGAGTAAGGTTTCATAAAGTATCAAATAAAATATTAGCATGTTAAGAAAATATAACCTCTTATAGAAGTGATATTTAAAGAATGTTTTATAGAGTGTTTAAGGGGAATACATGGGAACATGTATTTTTAGGTGGTCCCAAACCTGTAATACCCCAAAGTAGGGCATCACAGAAAAGAATGTGGAGTTTATAATTGCTTCAGGGATCCCTGTGTTGTGCTGTAGCTTTGGGGCCTCAGAGTGAGGGTCCCTTGTAGTGCCCCCCTAGATAAGCATTAGGCAGGGCTAATATTAAAAAAGAGTTTTTTTCTCTCTGTTACCTGCCTGCTCCATTCCACCCTCCTCTGAGAGCAGGCAGCAGGAGAATGGGCACCCACGCACTGGGACTGCTGCTCCTGGCCAGTGCATGGTACCCTGTTCAAGTCCCTGGCCATTTGTGTGGGCGCGCGAGCTCGGGTTTCCAGAATCAGAACCCCAAGTGCTTTTTCAAACAGAGCTTTAGCCATTTGAGGAGAGAGAGAGTCATGCTGGGCTGTGGAGTGTGAGGACCTGCGGAGTGCAATGAAGACAGGGCTTACCTGAGCGTTGGTTGAAGCCATCTCGTTCACTCTGCCTGGTGCCTCCTCCAGCCAGTGAAGATCCCTGCTGCTGTTCCTGGTGCTCCTTTATGTGCTTTGCAGTCAAATCTGGTGGCAAAAGGAAAAAAAGAATTTGGTCCCTTGCAGTCGGTGTGGGCTCGGTATAGCTCTGTTTTTTATTTTTCTGTCCCCTAGTTTTAAAAAAAAACTTAATTTCAGTCCCCGCATTGGCGGCTAGCTAGTGCCGCAACACCAAGAAGCTGTCAGCCATCCGAGGCCCCCAGGCTGTCTCTCTCTTTGCCTGCTGCTATTGTTCACTCCCTCCCACAGCACATCCCACCTCCCATTTGCTTCTCCTAATCCTGGTGGGATGCGGTGAGTCGGTGGCAGCATGCTGATCCATGCTGTCCACCTAAAGTATTAAAACAAAGACTGTTTTTTTGTTGTTAATTTAATCGTTAGTGCACAAAGCGCTTGGAGGAGCGGCCGAGTGCCATGGGGAGAGTGGGGCACAAGGAACCTGTTAATTAATATTCAGTATGGGTATGTAGCAACGCCCTCAAGGAAGGGCCAGGAAAGCAAGGACATAGAAAAAAGGCCTATAAATATTCATGAAGAGGGCAGAATTTGGGGACGCGACCACTGAAACAGAATTGCAACAGGATCAGGGAGCCTTCAAAGATTTAGAAGGGCACCAGGCCCAGAGGTAAGACAGCTACCAGGCCCAGTTAATTTTCAGTAAAGGTCCAGACCTAAAGTAAAGTAGGGCACCAGGCCCAATGTAAAGCATGGCACCAGGCTCACCATTTAAAGAAGGTACCAGGCCCATGAGTTTAAAGAGGGCATTTGGCCCAGATTAAGAGAGGGCGCCAGGTCCATGGTTTTGGAGCAACCCAGGCCCAAAGTAAAACAGGGCTACCAGGCCAAAAGTAAAGAAGGGCACCAGGCCCAATGTAAGGCAGAGCACCAGACCCCCTGTGGGCTGGCAGTATAGCCTAGAGATTAGAGGAATGAGGTGAACATGCTTGATTCATCCAGCAGACCAGACCTGAGTTTGATTCTCACAGTCTCCACTTGCATACTGTGTGACTCTGAGCAAGTCACTTAACCACCCAGTGCTTCCAGGTCACCCCTGAAAACAGGCACTTGTGCCTAGTGAGCCTAACCCGGTTACCAAAGACTAAAAAAAAAAAAGTGGGCACCAGGCCCAAAGTAAAGCAGGACACCAGGCCCATGGTAATAAAAGGCAGCCCAGGCCTAGCAAGTTAGGGCAAGCCAGCCCTGAGGTAGTAAGTGCAGTCCTGGCCTAGCAAGTTAGGGCAAGCCAGCCCCGAGGTAGTAAGGGGAGCCCAGGCCTAGCAAGTTAGGGCAAGCTGGCCTAGTGGAAATTAGGGCATTCAGGCCCCATAGTAATTAAGGTATTCAGGCCTCTCGTATTTAGGGCAAATGGTATAGTGGCAAGTGGTACACCCAAAGGTAGTGATTGGGGCATCCACAACAAAGTGTGCAGGGGTAGCCAGATCCTATTCATGAAGGCCCTAAAGTGAGAAAAGGGTCCAATCAAGAGTGCCTAGCACACAATATACTGCGAAGTGACTGTTAACTGTACTGTTATGCAACTGTTTATTGCTTAAGCATCTGAAAGATTGTGTATTGGCTAAAAGCACCAAGACTGAACTGTGACATTATGATTGTGGTTATTTGCCACTGAAATCTGAACAATTGCCCCATGCATCTGAACAATTGCTCCAGGCATATGAACAATGGCTCTGGCATCTGAACAATTGTCCCGTGCATCTGAACAACTGCTCCACAAGTAAATAATTGCCCCAAAATTGATAATTTGCCCCTTCTCCTGGCAAATTATCTGGTTATCATGCAGTTCTCTTGGTATTGTGAGAAGGTGTGCCTATTAATGACAGTGTTGCCAGCATATGGGAACAGACTCAATCTTCCACCACATTGATGCTTGATGGGATGGTCTGCTGTTCTACATATCCAAAATCAGTCTCTACCTGGAGAAAGACGTTTTCAGCATCATCCTTCACCAGAAAATGTTCGACCATCAGATCATCTACTCCGTCCTTGTCATTTGCCAAAGTCAAGATCGTTGCAGTTCGTTCAAGTTGCACCCACCGTTTCTTCTGTCCTTCAGTTTGAAGTTATATTCGCCGAAGTTCAAGTGCATCACATCCGCTGTGCCAGTGCCGTTTTGTTTGGTTCCTGATCCAGATGTCCGAAGTTGATCACCCTCTGCAGAAGAGTGTGTTCATCCTGGAAGAACCTGGTCTGCATTCCCTGGTCGTTCGCAGCAAGTCGAGTCCGTCAAAGCCCAGTGTGGGATGCCTCCGCCATTTCATTGTTTTGTTCCAGTTCCTTGTGATGTTCCTTCAGAATCAACCATCTTCACTTCAGATCCTTCTGGTTCCTGGTTGCCTCGGAGAGCCATCTTCACCTCAGATCCTTGAAAGTCTTGCTGGTCCTCTGAGTGCTGCAGCATCGTCCAGGTCATGGTAATCCTCCAGTGGCTTTGTCACCATGCATCTCCTGGTTCCTTTTCATCCTTGGCGGCCCTAGAAGGGGGTTTTGGCACAGGAATTCTTTGCATTCAGTGTTGAATCTGACAATGCGAAAGTGGGTTCATTCCAGGAATCAGCTTCTCTGGTTCCTTCTTTCCGGCAGCCTTGGAGAGAGTGGGTTTTGCCAAGAAATCTATGGTCTGTTTATAACACCTTTCACCACCCCAGTGGCCTTAACTAGGTCCAGGCTGGAAACTGTGTCCAAGTGTTCTACAGTTCTGTTCTGCTTCTCTTGCAGCTACCATTGGGGATTGACACTGCACATGAAGGATTCAGACAGTTGGACTTTGTTATGATTCTGTGGTCATAGTAAATCCAGATACTGTGGGTAGTGAATAGAATCTGATGTCTGTATAGTACTAGTTTTATGTACAGCTTACTGCTAAGAAATCTTAGAGTATAGTGACAATAGACCGAGGTGCACTTCAACATATTTTCTGGTAGTTATTTCAGCAGTGTGAGATAAAAACATTCTGTTCTCTCTATTGTTGCGTTGCCTACCCCTCCTGTGACTGCGTCTCCCTTCCCGCTGATACTGAACAAAACCCTGCAGGCATCAAATCTCTTGGACAACTCCTGCCTCTCCTTGTTTGGGTAACTTTCATCTATCCACATTAATTCAGACCTTGGTGTTCCACTCATTCCATCATCAGAAGAGAGCACCACAGTACTATGGAGCCAGAGGCAGGAGTCTTAAAGGGATAAGCTTTCTTAAATCTGTAGAATAAAAACCCAGAGGGAAGTGAAGTGTTCAGACAGTCACTATATGGTGTTATTTCAGTGTTACAGTAGCAGTGTACACTGCCTGCATACTTCATTTCATAATGCAGTCCATCAGTGTTTAATCAGTGCATCTTCAGGTCTCTTTTGGTGTACATGCAGTGCTGATACAGTGTGTGCAAATTATGTTAATTAGCACTGTAATCACACTGCAAAAGTACTGCAATTAGCTGTGTTTTGTCATCAACACTGCCTGAAGCAATGTTCTGTCAGCAACACTGTCTTAAGCAGTGTTGCACTGATTTTTCAGTGTGTGCGAATTATGTTAATTAGCACTGTAATCACACTGCAAAAGTACTGCGATTAGCAGTGTTTTCAGCACTGCCTGAAGCAGTGTTGCATTGCTTTTTCAGTGTGTGCGAATTATGTTAATTAGCACTGCATCAACACCTGTAGCGCACTTCAGTGTGCAGTGTGATTTTGGTAGCACTCCTGTCAGCAGTGTTGTAGTTCTGTTTCAGTGTATTGGGCTGCATTAAAGATGGCGTCGCATAAAATTCAACAAAAACAAAACAGTATTCATCTGCAAGTATCTGCAACATCAGCAGCGGAAGCTTTGCTTAAGGGTTCCTGAGTGAGAAAGTCGTCTGAATTCCAAAGAAGATGGAGATCTTGGGGGCTATTTCTATAGGAGGTACTAAAGTCTGTTACCCCATGTTTAACTCAAAGTCACAAGGAAGGGGGTGGACATTTAGGTAAAGGAATGACCAACAATCGTTCTGGTTTGCAGAAAATGGTTCAAAAGGAGAAGAGAGCCTCTTCAGACTGGGAGCACATGCACGGTGCGGAATATTATTTCGTATCAAGGGGCTGTTTGAGAGGAGAAGTAAGTGGTGGGTGTGTGTGTGTGCGCCTGTATATATCTATACATATAGCTATATATATATATATACACACACACACACACACACACATATACACACACACATACATATATATATATATATATATATATATATATATATATATATATATATATATATATATATATATATTTATATATGATATATAGATATATATATATATATATATATATATATATATATATATATATATATATATATATATATATATATATATATATATATATATATATATATATATATATATATCTCTATCTATATAATGTGATTATCAAATCGCATTGGACAAACACCATTAGGTGACTGCATGTGATATAGTAGTGCAACCACACACCTGCACTTTTACTCCCCTCCAAAACAATTTTGCCATTTTACTAAATGGATAACTGTGTGGTGTGTGGAAGCGCAGTGATATACACACAGCTTGGGTGGTTGATGCACCCGGCCTGCGGCATCATATGCAACAACACACACCAAGGTGTGCATATATCAGAGCGTGACCGCACACCCTACAGTGGGTTATTACACACACATACATAGACAGTACTTGTTGCAAAACAAAAACACTACATTAATGCAGGCATTAGAATGCAAAGCACACAAGGCAAGAAAATGAAAAACAGGGTTTGAGCCTCACGAGTCTTGGCAAATTGATTGTGTGGTGTTCCCTGGGGTTCCCAACCTTGATGCCCATCCCATACTCCCCAGCCCATAGCCTCCTTTCTAAAGCACAAGGTACAGCTCCAACCCAGTGCCTCCCATAGCAGCCTTTCGTACCTGTAAAACAAGAACAGGAATGGGCTCACAAAGGATCTGCAGCTCGTTATGAACTATTATATGACAAACAATGTAGGGTAAACAAAAAAACAATACTTATCTGATACATAAGGTCAGTGCCCTCCTACTCCCAGTCAATCGCCTGTCAGACCTGTAGATATAAAAGGGAAAATGGGTCAGTATGAAAAATAAAAATACTGATCAGCTGGGTCAGTTAGGAAGGCTCTGTAGAGGTTAAAATAAAAAAAAGTGGGTTGGGGGAGATACCAGACCTGTACCACACCATCAACCTGGCTTTTAGAATGGACTCGGTCACTCAGGGGATGTCATGGTTGGGGGAGGGAGGAGGACTCCTGTGCCCCTAGAACTGATCTTTTTTGGGGGTAGGTCGTCATGTTGTTCCACACATCAACCAACACAGGGTAGGATAAAGACACCAAGGAACAGATATTCAAGGCACAATGAATGCTTCCCTGGTGGTGTAGTGGATCTCTTTTCCCTTTTCCCAATCTGACTGTAGAATACACAGGAACACAGGTATGTGATGGCAGAAAGGGACCGCAAGCCCACCTAGTCTGCCCAGTTTGCCTAGATATCCACTAGGCCTTTTCTGTAGTCCCCCCCATGCCAGTTGCCCTCTGTGCTTATCCTATGCCCTCGTGAACCCTCCCACCATTTCCCTCAGCAGCCCATTCCAGTTGTCCACCACCCTCTCAGTGAAGAAGTACTTCCTAATCCTTCCTCTAAGTCCCCCCCCAACTGATTTGAAATTTCCAACTACCAACCATTGCAGTATAGCACACCACAGCAGGCCAACTGTGACCATCTCTAGGCAGATATACGCAGAGACAACCAGTCTCAGAACTCCCTTCAGCTGGCAACAGGCAATAGAAGTTCCAATAGCCTGCAGTGCACATTTGAGCCTTCACAATCTCTTATCAAATGTTCTCCACTTCTGCTCTTCTCCAGAAGATAAGTCGGTCTGTGACAGAACTTAGCTCAGGGAGTTCAGTGGGGCCAGTAAACCAAAGCTGAGAGCCTATATAAACTCTTAACATGCACTGTAGGACAATCTCCCACTGCAAAGAACTCCAGTATCTGCTGTAAATGAAGCTGTCAGTGCAGAATCCAGCAAAACCAGTCATCATAATCCACTACACTACAGCACACAGCAGGCAAACCAAAATGTTTTCACATGCAAAGTACAACATTGGCACCAGACCCACACTTATGTGGGACCCTTGACACAAGCCAGCCAGTGGATATTGTGGTAAGGAAGGACAAAACCTTTTACATGCAGGCACATCAGGGAGAAAAGGAAGGCAAGGGGAGATACTGAGTGTCTGAAAAGGGTGGATGAAGGGAGGGTAAAAAATGACTGCCAAAAAGCAGAAATACTGAACAAATACTTCTGTGAGGTTTTTACAAAGGAAGGGGCAGGAAATGGGCCAGCATTAATAAGGATGGAGAGATCATAGAAAAGGACACAGCTCCCTTTGCAAAAGAAAGGATCATCATGGAACTGGCAGCAATGAGGCTATGGGCCAGACAGATGCACCCCTGGATACTGAGGGAGCTAAGGGAGGTGTTAGTAGGGCATCCAACTACCCTGTTCACCCTATCTTTGTAAACTGGTGACATGCCCAGGGATTGGAGAAGGGCTGATGTGGTCCCACTATACAAAAGTGTTAACAGGGAGGATGCAGGAACTACATACTGGTCAGCCTGACCACAACAGTGGGAAAAGTAATGGAAATACTGCTGAAGGAAAGACTAGTGGAGCACCTGGTTGTCAATGGTCTATAGGGGAAGTGGGGGAAGGGAACACTGTTTAACCAGGAGTAGCACACTAACCTGAAGCTTGTTTCCAGATGCAACCTGGAGCACAAAGAAGTTAAGTAACTTGCTCAGAATCACACAGTATGCACTTAGACAGCAGTTGGATTCAAACCCAGGTCTCCAGATCTGTAGCTCAGAGCCTTTACCCAATGTGCTATACTGCTTCCAGGACCCAAGGCAGTTTGGTTCTATGGGAGACAGGTTGTGCCCAACAAACGTAACAGAGTTTTTTGACTGGGTAACAAGGAAGGTGGATGGAGGAGGATGTGGCCTACTCAGATTTCAGCAATGCCTTTGACACTTTGCCACATAGAAGGCTGGTAAATGAGCTGGAAGGCTTAGGGGTAGAACAGAAAATAACAAGGTGGGTGGAGAATTGGTTCAAAGACTGAAACCAGAGGGTGGTGGTAAGGCAAATGGGGTGCATTCCAGGGTGGCAGTGGTGTGCCCCAGGGGTTGGTGCTGGGACCCATCCTTTTTTTAATATCTATAGCAATGATTAGCCCAGTTCCAATCAGGGGAGGAGAGCTGTTCCTTCCAGACCTGGGCTTGTCGCTGGAAGTGGTCTGGGCAGGCATCCTGGGGCTACATCAGCAGTGGGAGAAGATGGGATCACATTGGTGATCGACAAGGAAGCTCTTGCTGGTGGGGGACAGGCAATGCATACCGGGTCCACATCAGTCACAACTTTGCAAGCCGGTGACTTAGGAAGGAGTGGCCAATCTGTGAATAGGGCGCTAACCTTTGACTGTGTGACTGGGCCATAAAAGGCAAATAGTCCAGTCGCAATCAGAGGAGGAGAGCTGTTCTTTGTTCCACACCACCCACCCTGGCCCCGACCTCTACTAAATGGTTGGTGAGGGCAGATCCTTGGAGGAAGACAAGTCTAGATTGGGCAAACTGGAACACTAGGAAGCTGGATTGTTATTGATTGGGGGAAAAGGGTCATGTACACTGTGCTGCTTGGGCAACACTGACTACTACCAGGAAGGAGCATAATGAAGCAGACTGTATAAATGACTGTGTATGCCAACTACATCTGAGGGAGTAGGCAAACTGTGTGTGAATCGATTACTGCTAGGGTCTCTGAGCTGGCTAGTGTTGTGATGGGCTAATTTTGCTTGTGAACCGTCTACTGCTAGGGCTAGAAAACTGGCTACTGTCAAGAAAGAGGGAAAATTGCTGTAATCGGAGGGTGCAAACTGCTTGAGTTTTAGTGCAACACTGACTGAATTATTTCTGTTAGAGGGCCGCATTGCTCACCTAAAATGAGGTTAGACTTGGGGTGACCAAAGCGGGCACCTTCAGTAGAGTGATTGGGTGTACAGGGTGTGGGATGGCAATATTAAATTGGGCAAGGAGGTTCAGAGGGTGCCCAGTGTGTTTTCAGTTGGCAGGTCTTAGGGAGGAAGTAGAGGGGATCAGAAGGCAGCTGGAAGGCGGGAGGGGTGGTGAGGAAAGGTGTGGAAAGGGTCTCATGAGAGTACACAAGGCCAATATGGCATAACCCAGGGAACAGGTAGACAAGGATCATATGGTTACTCATGAGGGGTGGGGCACGAAACAAGCAATGTACGGAAATCACTTCATAGGGAGATGGCTGACCAGATAGAGAGGGGACAGGAGAGAGCAGGTCGGGGGCAAGCATCACACTTACTAATCTATTCACCTTGCTGTACATGGGAGATGAGGTGGAGAGGCTGGCAGAAGGAGGGGAGCAGGCAGACAGAGAGGGTTTGGTCAGTAAGCTGGGGGAGATGGGGCAGGAGAGAGAGAGAGAGCCAGATCCACAGAAGGGGAGGGGGGAAGAAATATTAGCCTAGGTGGGAGGGAGGTGGGAAGGAAGGGGGAGTGAAGAGTGAAGCCAGGGTGGGAGGAGGGAGGACTAGGATTGGGCAAGCATCCAGGTTAGGGAAGTCAACCAAGAATAAGAGATACTCTAGATAGGCCCAGCTTCCAGGCGGGAAAATCAGATGAGGTGGGGGGAGATGGCGGAGTAGAGGAAACACAGCAGATCAGGGGTGAGGATGCAGAACTTGGAGGGAGGCAAGGAGGAAGCAGTAGAAGGAGCCTGGGGAGGATCTGAGATACCAACCCAGAAAGGGTCCTGAGAGATCTGGGTGGGGGCAATCTGTGCCACCCAGGAGGTTAAGGGGGCAAGGAGCAAGCTGAGAGCTACAGGTGAAGAATGAGCATGGTGGGGCAAGCACAGACTTGTGATCCCCAGGCTGAGGGGACAAGAAGAAGCTGGGGTTGATGACCAAAGGAAGAGCCTGGATGGAATCTAATGGGCTAGTAAAGTGGGGGGGTGGAGAAGGTGGTCTTGCTGGGTGACTCCATGACCTGGGGCATCCAGTGGGAGGGGGAGGGAAAAAGCAGCCCAGTCAAGGCTAAATGTATCCCAGACCTAGCCGTACACAAGGCCAAATTCCAGCTATACTCAATAGCATTGGAATGCGGGTAATCCCCAGATGAAACATCTGGGAACAAATGACTTAGAAGGGAATGGTGAACTAGAAATCCAGGCAAGATTCCGAGAACTGGCCAGGGTTTACCACTCTATAGAAGCTCAATCTCCTTCTTTGAGATTCTGCTAATACCTAGGGTGTCCAGGGAGACCAAACATAAACTTAGAGATGTGAACCAGTGGCTCAGGGACTGGCACAGGGCAGAAGGGTATGGGCTGGTGAGGGACTGGGGGATACATGGGAGGACAAGGGGTTATATGCCAGGGATAGGCTACACCTCATCTTGGAGGGAAGGGAGATCTTGAAACTAAATCTTGCTGGATTCATAGTTGAGAGGTGGAGTTTAAGCTTGTAAAGGGAGGGTTAAGTAAAAGAGTGGCTCCAGAAGGGCTTCGCGAGGGTCCAGGTCCAGGGCAGGAAAAGAAGGCAGGTAACTGCGATCTAAATCCATCCAGAGCTGTGCAAGAAAGGGCATCTAGGGACTGCTTAGGGTCGAGATGACTGGCGAAGGGAGAGGGGTCAGGATGGAGGACAGCCCTGATCAATGCTAGGAGTAAGGACAACAAAATGCCCAAGCTCCAGACGATGCTGGTTGAGGGATCAGTGGATCCGGCAGCAATTACTGAGACATGAGCCACTCAGAACAATGACTGGGACCTAGAAACATAGAAACATAGAAACATAGACTTTGACGGCAGATAAGGACCGCTGGGCCCATCTAGTCTGCCCATTTCCCTACCTACAGGATAGGCCGCAGATCCTAGTTAACCAACAGCCTTTATCTTCCTGCCCCCCACAAGAATTGCCATATGTCTGTCCCATGCATTCTTGAACTCTCCCACAGTTTTAGACCCCACAACTTCCTCAGGAAGGCTGTTCCATGCATCCACTACCTCTCTGTGAAATAATACTTCCTCACATTGCCCTGAACCGCCCTCCTTCTATCTTTAAATTGTTCCCCTTGTTCTTGCAAGTCTCTTTTTCTGAAAGATGCTACCCTCTTGGGCTTTGTTGATTCCTTGAGGTACTTGAAAGTTTCTATCATTCCCCCTCCTTCTTTCCTCAAGGGTATACATATTAAGCTCCTTTAGTCTCTCCTCATACAGCTTCTCTTGCAGACCCTGCACCATTTTAGTTGCCCTCCTCTGGACTGCCTCTATCCTGTCTCTTGCGGAGATGGGGTCTCCAGAACTGGACACAGTATTCCAGATGGGGTCTCACCAACTGTCTGTACAGAGGGATAACAACTTCCTGTTTTCTGCTTCTGATGCCTCTCCCTACATCCCAGTATACCCCTGGCCCTCCTACTGCCTTCTCACATTGCTTGCTAACCTTAAGGTCATCTGATATGATTACCCCCAGGTCCCTTTCCTGTTTTGTTGTTGTTACTACCTTCCCACCCATTGTGTATTCTTCCCTTGGTTCTTGTTTCCCAGGTGCATTATTTTTGCACTTTTTGCATTGAATCACTAGCTGCCATACGTCTGACCATTCCTCCAACCTTGCCAAGTCCTTTTCATCCTTTCCACGCCTCCTTGTATCAACCCTGTTGCAGATCTTTTGTGTCATCTGCAAAGGCATACTTTTCCTTCAGTCCCTCTGAAATGTCACTGATGAAGACATTAAAAGGACTGGACCCAATACTGAACCCTGCGGTACTCCACTAAAACTGCCCTTTCTTCAGAGTGGACTCCATTTACAATTATCTTCTGTGTCCTGTTGTCCAGCCAATGTTTTACCCAGGCTACCACCCTGTGACCCACTCCCAGGCTAGTTAATTTGACTATCAATCTTTGTGTGGGACTGTGTCAAATGCCTTGCTAAAGTCTAGGTAGAGCCATGTCCACAGCCCCTCCCTGGTCTACTACTTTGGTCACCCAGTCAAAGAAATCTATTAGATTAAGTCTGACTGACCTTCCCGCTGTGAACCCATGCTGCCTGGATCCTGTGCTCCACTGACCTCTAGGTATTCAACTATTCTTTCCTTCAGAAGTGACTCCATCACTTTCCCTACCACAGAGGTCAGACTGACAGGTCTGTAGTTTCCTGCCTCTGTCTTGGTCCCACTTTGTGAAGGGAATCACATCCACCTTCCTCCAGTCCTGGGGTACCACACCATCCTCCCATGATTTATTAAAAGAGTAGCCAGTGGTTTCACTAGTTCCTTCCTTAATTCTTTTAGAATTCTGGAGTTGAATTCCATCAGGACCCATTGCTTTGTCCACCTTCAGTTTTAGGAGTTCTTGCAGAACCCTTTCTTCTGTGAAAGGACGGATCGACCCCCTATCAAGATCTGCTGTTAATTGGATTAGGCACTTCCCTCCTCTTTTGTATACTGAGCAGAAATATTCGCTTCAGTATTCCTGCTTTTCACTGTCCCCTCTGCCCACCCACTGTTCTATTCAGCCTCACTATCCCTCCCTTTGTCTTTCTGTCACTGATGTACCTATAAAGGTTTTATCCCCTTCTTAACTGAGTTGGCTATCTTTTCCTCAGTTTGAGCCTTTGCTATTCTGACTTCCCTCCCTGCTTCTTTCTGCCTTAACTGGTACAGCTCTCTGTCCTGCTCCTTCTGTGTTTCCTAATACTTCTGGAATGCTATCTTTTTCTTCCTGACTTTCACAGCCACCTCTCTTGAGAACCATAGTGGCTTTTTCTTTCATTTTGATTTGTTTATTTGCTTCACACAAAGGCTTGTTGCGTCTGTGATGGCAGTTTGATAATTCCCATTGTTGCTCCACACCTCCTTCTAGCCTGTTTGCTAGTGCTTTTCTGAGGCACTCTCCCATCTTTACAAGTCAGCCCTCCTAAAGTCCAGTACCCTCACTTTTGTGGCTTGGCTCTGTAGCTGAGTTACGTGAACCACACATTTATGGTCACTTGTCCCAGATGGCAACCTACTTCTAGATCTGAGATCCTCTCACTGCCCCCGTTTGAGTCACGAGGTCTAAGATTGCTCCCTCCACCAGTGGGTTCCGAAACTAGCTGTCTAATGCCTGCCACCTGTAGGGCGTCAAGAATGGCCTGCTCTTGGATGTGGCTACAGCAAATATGCTCCAGTTAACATCTGGCATATTCAGGTCTCCCATCAACAGTATCTCCCTTTCTCTGCCATTCTAAGAATGCCTTCCATCATATCCTTGTCCATTCCTTCTCCCTGACATGGGGTCTGTACACAACCCCTGTGTGGATTGTGGTGCCTTTCCAGTCTCAAGGTGACCCACAGTGCCTCCTCTCCTCCTGTTTACTCTTTGTTCAGTTGCTTTTATCCTTCCTTTACATGGAGCTACTCCTCCCCCTCTTCTCCCCTGCCTGTCTCTCCTGTAGGTTATGTACCCTGGTATGTTAACATCCCAGTCATGGTTCTCTGTGTACCATGTTTCTGTGACTGCTACGATATCCAGGCATCCCTCTTCCATTAAGGCCACCAGCTCAGGGAGCTTGTTGCCCAGACTACGGGCATTGGTACTAAATTTGGTGGGCTACAAAATATTCAGGAAGGATAGAGGAGAGGGAAGAGGAGGGGGTGTAGCACTGATAGTCAAAAATGACATAGCAGTTATTGGGTGGAGGAGGCTGTAGGGAGGTGGAAAAGATCTGGGTAACCCTACAAAGAGGAGGTAAGGTTGAAAATAGGGGTGGTGTACAGAACCCCAATGATGGAAAGAGGCCTGGAGGACAAACTAGTTGAGATCATCAAGGAGCACTGTGACCGTGGAAAGCGTATGATGGTGACCATGGGTGACCTTAATATGCTGGGAACAGACTGGGACACTATGGCATCCTTTGTGGCCAGGGAACAGAGACTGATGGATATGTTCCAGTATGCCTTCCTGGTCCAGCAGGTGGGGGAACCTACTAGGGAGGAGCGGATACTGGATTGTGTCCTAGCAGACAATGACCAGATAAAGGCCCTGGAGGTGTGCAGCCCACTGGCAGGTGGTGATCACACTACAGTCTGGTTTCTGCTGTATCTGGGGGGGAGGATAACCATTCTAATACAGTAGTAGTGGACTTCAGGGGAACAGACTTCGTGAGCATGGGCAGGATTCTACAGGGGAGCTTGGACAAGATTAGGCTGGACATGGATGCTGGTAGATTGTGGGAGGCCATTAAGAAGGGGGGGTGTAGGAGACTACTGACTCCTGTACAAAGGTGAGGTGTAAGCATGGTAGAGCCAACAAGCGGTGTTGGTGGACCAGGGAGGTGCAGGAGGCAGTGAGGGATAAAAAGGGTGCCTATGCATGTTTTAAGCGCTCTTGGGGGGATAGGGAGAGGGGTATGAGTTGATGGCTGGAAGGGTCACCACAGTGGTGAGAGGAGCCAAAGTGAGGAGGGAGCAAAACCTGGCTAGGGATATCCAAAGGGGGGAAGGAATTCTATAGATATGCAAGGGAGAAGAGAAAAGGGAGGGCATGGATCAGCATGATTAGGACTGAGGAGGAATGGACTCAGGAGGCAGGGAAATCAGGCAGAGGTGCTAAATGAGTACTTTGCCTTGATATTTACAGAGGGAAGCAGGGATCCTCCAGCCCAGTGGGAAGGAAGGGAGCCAGCAGAGTCAAGAGGTCAGATGGAGTCGAGGAGGACTGAAAGAAGTTGGGGTGCAGGCTGGGCCAAGTCTAGAAGGGATGGGTGGTTAAATGAGGGGTGGACTGGGAGGGAGGGAGGAGAAATCACAGTGAAAAGGGTGAAGGAGGCCCTTGGACACTAAAACTGATAAGGCACCGAGGCCAGACTGAACTGCATCCCTGGGTTATAAAGGGGTGGCGATGAGCTAGCACCACTGGCAGCACTCTTAACACCTCTCTGCTGACAGGATGGGTGCTCAAGACTGGAGGGTGGCTCAGTGGTGCCTATCCACTAATGGGGAGTCTAGAGGAGATGGGAATTATAGGCTTGTCAGCCTAAAGTCTGTGGTGAACAAAGTAATGGAGGGCATTATCAAGGATAGGCTCAGGAGGCAGCTGGAAAGGTTGGGGCAACTGGATGACAAACATTATGGTTTCATCCTGGGGAGATCATGTTAGACCAGCCTCATAGATTTTTATGACTGGGACCCTGGACCGGCATAGACCAGAGGACGTCCTATACCTGGATTTCAGTAAGACATTTGATTCGATACCCCAAAATGGGCTGCTATTAAAGCTGGGGGTGGGAGGACAGTTGCTCAGATTGGGGGGGTGAGAGGACAGTTGCTCAGATGGGTAGAAAATTGGCTAACAGGGCAAATACAGAGGGTAGTGGTGGGTAGTCTCCTCCTCCTCCACGAAGGTTACCAGTGAGGTCCCCAAGGTCTGGCATTGGGGCCACTCCCATTCAATGCCTACGCCTTGATATGGGGAGGCGTGTTAAGAGTAGGATGAGTCTCTTTGTGGGTTACTTAAAACTGGGAGCATTGGCGGACGGAGACGAAGTGAGAGAGACAGTCCAGAGGGACCTGGATGCCCTGGAGGGGTGGTCAAGGAGGTGGGGACTGAGGTTTTATGCAGGGAAATGTTGGGTGCTGCATCCGAGGGTCAGAAACCCGGGCCATGTATTCACCCGGGGGTGTCATACTGCAAGCCACAACGAATGAGCGGGATCTAGGGGTGGTGGTAGACATCAAAATGAACAATACTAAAAATTGCAGAACAACTGTGGCCAAAGCAAACCGGATATTGCATAGCCAGGGGGATTATGTCCAGGAAGAGGGAGGTGTTCCTCCCTCTGTATAATGTCTTGGTCAGACCACATCTCTAGTACTGCATGCAGTTCTGGAGACCTCAGCTCAAGGATGATGCAACACTGCTGGAGAGTGTCCAGAGGAGGGCAACCAAGATGCTTCAGAGCATGGGAGGAAGGCCCTAAGAGGAAAGGCTGGAAGAGCTTGGGCTGTACTCTCTGGGGGAGAGGAGAGATGGGGGGGACATGATAGGGGTTTTCAAATATGTAAAAGGAATAAACAGGGGTGGTGCCAAAGAGATGTTCAGACTAAAGAAGGTGGGAAACAACCAGGTGACATGAGTGGAAGCTAGAGGAGGGAAATTACAGGGAGGATGCACTAGACCTTACTTCATTGAGAGGGTGGTGGAGTCCTGGAATGCACTGTCCAGGAGTCTTGCAGAGGAGGCACGTGGAGGGCTTGAAGAGGAGTGGGACAGGTTCAAGGATGAAACTGAAGAAGAGGATGACCCTCTCTGGGGCTGGGTGGGAAAGAAAGAACAATATGTATTAATGAATCTGGGAAATGATAATATCTTCTCAATTTATGTTCTCCAACTCGAAAGGTGAAAAATAGCTTCTGTACAACAACAGGATCCAGAGTCTTGTTTTGGCTTTTTGAATTCTTTCTTTATTTTAAAACAACCCCTCGTTTGCTTCTATGAACTTGATCCGGGGCTCCTTTATATATCTGTTTCAAAAATATATACAAATACATTTTTATACATATTTACTCCTTTCTCAAATAGTCTAAATTTCACAATATTTTAATGGCATATATCTACCTTATTCATTGAAATCTTAGCATACAGGCTCTAATATTCTTGAAATAAATATTTCTTCCCCTGACAAAAATATATATATACACATTACTCTGTTATTAAATAATTCCATATTCTATCAATAAACTTTTTCTTTCCATGAACAAAATAACACAAAACCACCTTTAAATGCACATCTTTATAGAGCCTTGTTTACCTTATTCTTGTTATATATCAATATCAATGAAATTTTAAACATAAATAAAATAAGCCCCCTTTACTTGTGGTCATGAACTTTAAACCATGCCAAAAGCGTGACAAAAGTGAAATATTCACTAAAAAACCCTATAGCTAGTGCCTTGAGAAAGTCTTTAAGCGTCTTGTTCTTTCAACTCTTTTTGAATGGATGAAATTTTTAAACCAGATCTGTAAGTTCAAAACATATCATTGAGTTGTGTTCCCACTGCAACTAGAGTGTATTCATATTATAACTATTGCATCTAAGTTTGCTTTTTAATTTTAACTCACCCTCTTCAACTCTTGCTAAATTCAGATCGTGTTCTAATCACGATAAATACTGTTGCCCAAAGTTTCCTTTTGGTGGCTTAATGACAAAATATTTTCAGCCCGTAATGGTGTATGATGCCGATTCACTCTCTAGCGACGTGGCTTTCCAAAAGCGCTGTTCCTCTTGAACAGCTTGAGGTTTCAGCAGGGTGGCGTAGTTCACTACCGAAACTCTGCTATTCTTGAGGCGTGTCGAAACAACTAAACACACATACCCAACCAAAAGGGTATGTGTGCGGTGCCCTCAAGCTGTTCGTTTTTTTGGCTGGTTATTTTACTATTTTAAAACAATTCATCTTCTAGTAACTGATACAAATGTCACTTGTAAAGGGAATGTAACATGCAGATATGAAGTGTTTGTACCAGTATTACTTCTACCATACCGTTTGTATGAACCTAAATGATTATTAACTTATGGTATGTGTGTTTAGTTGCTCGGCAATGCTCTCGCGAATAGCGAGAGTTTTGGGTAGTGACTACGTCACTCCCGCGGGAAACTCAAGCTGTTCAAGAGGAACAGCGTCTTTGGAAAGCCAGAAGCGTTAGAGAGCGAATCGGCGTTATACGCCATTACGGGCTGAAAATATTTTTTGTCATTAAGCGACCAAAAGGAAACTTTGGACAACAGTATTTATCGCATTAGAACACGATCTGAATTTAGCAAGAGTTGAAGAGGGTGAGTTAAAATTAAAAAGCAAACTTAGACTCAATAGTTATAATATGAATACACACTAAGTTGCGAGTGGGAACACAACTCAATGATATGTTTTGGAACTTACAGATCTGGTTTAAAATCTCATCCATTCAAAAAGAGTTGAAAGAACAAGACGCTTAAAGACTTTCCAAGGTACGCTAGCTATAGGGTTTTTTTTAAGTGAATATTTCACTTTTGTCACGTTTTGGCATGGTTTAAAGTTCATGGTGACCACAAGTAAAGGGAGCCTTATTTTATTTATGTTTAAAAATTTCATTGATATTGATATATAACAAGAATAAGGTAAACAAGGCTCTATAAAGATGTGCATTTAAAGGTGGTTTTGTGTTATTTTGTTCATGGAAAGAAAAAAGTTTATTGATAGAATATGGAATTATTTAATAACAGAGTAATGTGTATATATATATTTTTTTGTCAGGGGGAAGAAATATTTATTTCAAGAATATTAGAGCCTGTGGCGTTAAGATTTCAATGAATAAGGTAGATATATGCCATTAAAAATATTGGTGAAATTTAGACTATTTGAGAAAGGAGTAAATATGTATAAAAAATGTATTTGTATATATTTTTTGAAACAGATATATAAAGGAGCCCCGTGATCAAGCTCATAGAAGCGAAACGTAGGGGCGTTGTTTTAAAATAAAGAAAGAATTCAAAAGCCAAAACAAGGCTCCGGATCCTGTTGTTGTACAGATGGGAAAGAAAGAACCCATTAGGAGGCTGGCTACCGAGCAGACACTACAGACCATCTCGCCTATTCTGATGGCTTTTAGTATGTTAGATATAGCGAAGGAACTGCAGGGGAAGGTGTGCCTATTTGTAGATGATACAAAGATCTGCAATAGGTGAGACATCCTGGTAGGGAGAGTGGAGGCAGTGAGGGAGGCCTAAAGATTCTGGAGGTGGTCGGAAACTTGGCAGCTGAAATTTAATGCCAAAAGTAAATAGTAATGCCATGGGTGTAATAACCTCGTGAAACCATTTACATAATACGGGGGTAAGGAAACTCAGCAGGACAGAAATCTGGGGATTATAATTTCGATAACCTGAAGGCAGAGAACCAGTGCAGCACAGTGGAGGGCAAAGTGAATAGAATGCTGTGTGCATAGGGAGGGGTATAAAATAGAAAAAGGGAGGTGCTGATGCCCCTTTATAAATCCATGGTGAGGCCTCACCTTGAATATGGGGTTTAGTTCTGGAGGCCTCACCTACACAAGGATATAAGACAGGATTGAAAGGGTTCAGACAGGGGCAACCAAGATGGTGCACGCTATGCATAGGCAGCCCTATGAGGAGAGGTGGAGAATCTGATCTGTACCCACTGAGACTAGTAACTTATTTGCAAGGAAAATAAGTGCTAGAACTAGGGATCATAAACTAACATTAGAAGAAGGAAGGTTTGGGGCAATGTGAGGGGGCATTACCTCACTGAGAAGGTGGTAGGGTCAGGAACTGACTACCAGAAGAGGTGGTGTGCTCAAAAATGGTGAAAGGATTCAAGGGGGCATGGGACAGACACCAGGAGCTGACCAGTGGGCAGAGTGGGGTGTCTCTTGACAAAGATGATGATTGGGGGTGGGGTAAGGGGCAGACTCGACTGGCCAAAATGGTCCTTTTCTGTCACCAGATTTCTATGATTCTAAGGCAGTTAAGTAATTAGGACTTACCTGTTCCATCAGAGTAGGGGAGTCCAGAGTTGGGGTGTCCTTGGTTTGGGAGTATTCTGGTAAGACCCAAAAGGAAGAACAGAGAAAGGTTGAAGGGACACAAAGGTTCGGAGGTGCTAGAGGAGCGATTAGAGTGTTAGAATTAAACAAAGATACTTATCTGATTGGTATGTTTGGCCAGACCTGTAGAAATAAAGGAAAATAGATCAGTATGGGAAGTTATAGTAGCAGGAGAGAGAGATATAAAATGGTATATAGCACAGGAGTAAAGGAAGAGAAGTTTCAGAGGAAAAGACAAACTAGCCAAAGTAAAGGAACTAGAGATGGAATAAAATTGCAGACAGCTAAGAACAGAGAATAAAGTGGTATTTGGGACTCAGCAACTCCCCTTAGCCCCCTAGGTGACCTGCAGGTAGCTAATAAATTTAAGAAGTAGTCCAGATGGGCAGGTGGGAATGCATTTGGGCTAGTGGCCCCTATAGTATTTAAAAAAGGGGACAATGGTGGTTCAGGAGTCTTAAGTTGTCCCAGGAGGCCAATGGTTTGAAAAGTGATATAATGGGTCACTCCCTCATGGACAGTGGCATTTTTTTTTTATATTATCTTTCCCTGTAACCTAAGGTGGGGGTTGATGTCCTTGGGCCCAGACTGTATCTTAGCAGGCAGGAGGCTGTTCAGAAAACTGCTGACCAGAAATGCTCTGACTGTTGATAGGCAGACAGTTTAGTGCTATTGAACTACAGTGACAGTAATAGCAGGCACTTTCAACTGCCAATCCAGAGAAGGGCAACTAAAGTAGCGAAGGGTCTGCACCAGAAGCCATACAAAGAGAGACAAGCTGAATATGTATGCCCTTGAGGAAAAGGGCTGGGAGACAGGACAGAAAATTTCAAGCACCTCAAAGGAATCAACAAATTCAAAAGTAGCATCTTTCGAAAAGTGATGCAGAACAAAGGCCAAATTTGAAGATAAAGGAGACGGCTCAGGGCAACATGAGGAAGTATTTTTTCACAGAGAGAGTGGTGAACACATGGAATGGCCTTTCTAAGGAGGTTGTGGGGTCAAAAATAGTGGGGACTTCAAGAACATGGGACAGACATGAACCAATTCTATTGGTGGGTAGGAGGAAGTCAGCTGTTGGATAACTAGGATCTGCAGCTTATCCACTAGGTAGGAAATGGGCTGACTGAGTGGGCCCAAACGGTCCTTATCTGCCATAAATGTCTATGTGTCTATGATTCAGCCCACAGAGCTCAGGCAGTAACCTGCTCCATGTGTGTGGGAATGAAGATGGGATAATTTTGGGAGGGGGAAGAGACTAGAGCAAATATGTCTCCCTCTACCCATCAGCCACAAAGTGGCATGTAGAAAGGGACTGGGAGAGCAAATGCAGAAGATAGGGACCACAAAGGAAAATCCACAATGCAGCTGAAGGGCAATGCCTGAACTTGACTTAAAAGTAGCTATGGGTGGGAGGCAAACAGGGGAAATCAGTGGGCTCCCTGACGGGACCATGAAAGTCCACAGCACCATCTCTGCCTTAGCAAAAGTTACTAATGATTGGCAGACTGAATTAGACAAAAAGAATAATATCTGTGCTGTATTTCTGGATTTAAGAAAAGCCTTTGATACTGTGGACCATGAACTACTAATCTCCTCTCTACATTCCATAGGCCTAAACTCAGTCTCTCTTCAATGGTTTAGATGCTACCTCTGTGGTAGACTACAGCATGTAAAAATGAAGGTGACCTATCTCCTCAAAACCACTCCTAAGAGGTGTACCACAAGGTTCCATCCTGGGCCTATCCTCTTGCCATTTATATCAATAATATTGATTCCAACCTCACCAAATCTAATATTCACCTTTTTGCAGATGATACATTCCTATATGCCAGTAGTCCTACACCATCAAAGCCTGTGAACTTTTACAATCTGAGTTCTCTCTGCTGCAGCACAAACTACTAGAAAGAAACTCCTACTGAATGCCAAGAAACAAAGCCATGTTCTTCTCCAAAACTTCTCTTCCACTCACACCAAACACCCCTCCCAATTATCTACCATCCTTGGTGAAAGTCTGGACTATGTGGATAAATTTAAATATCTTGGGGTGTGTCTCAAAGGAAGGACCCTCTGATCAAATTGATCCCAGTAACTTGAACCCTGATCCAGGTCCTACAGTGGTGGCAGGATCAGAACAATTCTGAGAGAGTGTTCCCTTTGTCACTCAGTCTCACTCTTTAATCTCATTCCAGATGCCTCCCTTGGGGTGGGGGCCCACATGGGTGACCTGACCACCAGGGGTTGTCGTGGTCCCCTCAGAATCTCTGCTTCACATCAATCTGTTGAACCTGTTAGCATTTCTAGCACTTCAAGCCTTTTCCAAATCTGTTCAGAACAAAGTTATCCAGGTCAGAACAGACACACCACCACAATGTGGTACATCAACAAGCAAGGAGGCACTCTGGTCTATGGCCCTTGTGCACAAAGCAATGAAGTTGTGGTCTCTGGCTTACCCCTTGAACACCTCCTCATGGCAGTTCACTCCCAGGCACGGATGTGTCCTGGCAGATGATCTCAGCAGGATATCATCCAGGGCCATCAGCGAATGGTCACTTGATCCTGGTTTTGGAGGTGATATATTTCAGATGGGGCACCCACAGATAGATCTTTTGCAGCCCCAGACAATCACCAACTTCCTTTTTGCTGCAGGCCCCAGTGTTGGGCCCAGTCCCCTGGATGCCTTAGTTCTCAGTTGGGAAGGAAGTTCCGTATGCTTTTCCTTCCCTCTCCTGTTCAAAGTGCTAGTCAAATCAGATCTCAACCGTGCAAGATGATCCAGATTGCTCCAGACTGGGCCAGGCAGCCTGGGATCCACTCTACTGTCCTTAGTAGTCCATCTTCCCGTATCTTCCCAGGAATTACAACCTGTTAACCTGTGCTCAGGGGTGGGTTCGGACCAATCTCAAATCTCTCAATCTCAAGGCCTGGCTCTTGAAGAGTTAGAGTTTGCTGATTTGCTACCTGGTGTAATGGATATTCTGAAGACTTCATGGAAACTCTTCCACCAGGGCTATTTCTAATCCAAAATGGAAAAGATTTTCCATATGGTGCTCTGGGAAGCATATTTCCTTCAGAGTCTGCTGATTCTGCCCACAGTCCTTGATTATATGGTCCATTTAAATAGCTTGGGGCTGAGACCAGCTACACTGAAGGTGCACTTGGCAGCTGTTTCTGCTTCTATTTCAGCAGGTAAGCCCTCTCCTCTTTCAGCTCACCCTGTATTCTCCAAGTTTTTCAAGGGATTGCTTCACACCAACCCTCCATTCAGGGACCCTGCCCCTGCTTGGGACCTTAAAGTTTGCATTGCTCAGCTTATGCAACCCCCTTTTGAGCCTTTGTCTTTAGCAGAGCTTAAGTACTTGACTTGGAAAACTGTATTTCTGGTAGCCATCTACTTCTGCCAGACACATAAGTGATAAAGCTTTGTCAGTGGAGCTTGATTTTTATCTCCTTTCATAGAGATAAGGTGGTCCTCAGGAATAACAGGAAGTTTCTTGCCTAAGGTGGTTTCAGATTTCCACCTTCAATCAATCTATGTCTCTTCCTGTGTACTTTACTGACCATTCTTCCTCTGGCAAGAGGAGGGCTGCACAGTTTAGATGTGAAAAGAGCCCTTAGCTACTACATAGAGCGTACCAAGGGTCACAGGTTTGACTCCCTCCAACTGTTCCTCACTTATGTTGAGGTTGATAAAGGGAAACCTGACACTAAAAGATCCATTGCCAGGTGGATTGTTTCTTGTATCCAATTTTGTTACGAAAAACTAGGTAAGCTTCCACCCTCAGGCCTGAGGGCTCACTCTACCAGAGGTACAGCTGCTTCCTTGGCTGCTGCCAGGGACATCCCTGTTCTAGAGATATGTCAAGCAGCTACCTGGAAAACAGTTCACACTTGTACTAAGCATTACTCCCTGGATATCCAGGCTAGGAGTGGTGTTCGGTTTGCACAGCTGTGCTTCAGATCCTGTTCCCTAAGTGTGTCTCGTCCCTCCTCCATGGAGGTACTGCTTTGTAGTCTGTTACTATTAGAATGCAGCAGACTTCATGTTGTTTGAAGAAAAAATTACTCACCTTAGAAATGTTTCTTTTAATGGAGTCTTGCTGTATTCTGCATTGCCCCTCTCAGAACCTCTGTTTCTGGGATGTGGGTGAGTAGTACAGTGTTGGCACTCAGTAGGTGCCCACATTGTTGTTTTCACCCCCTTTTTTCTTGGGGTGAGTGGGTATTAGGTTTTTTCTATTTTTGGGTTCTCTGACTTGAGTCTTTGTTTTGGGACCAAAATGGTTTTATGTTTAGTAGCCAGTTGGCTAGTGTGGGGTTTACAGCTTCCACAAGGACCTTAGTGAGTTTAGCTCGTAAAGATCTGACGGTTTGAGTTTAAACAGCAACACACAGAGTCTCAACCGAGCTCAAGCTCAGCGTTCCATGCCTGGCATGGAAAGTTAACTCTTTCATCTCCGGGGCAGTTCGAAGGTTGGGACTCACTGCTACTGTCAGAATACAGCAAGACTCCATTAGAAGAAACAACATTACTAAGGTGAGTAATTTTTTCTACCCAGTCATATGTTACTACAGTAGCAAACCTAAAAGCAACTGATATTTTGGAGGCCTTGGTAAATGTAGGTTACCCTGGACAAGGTCCTGCAACCCTCTAGAGGATGTTGGATATATAGAAATAATAGAGACTCAGCTCAGCATGTCACATGGTTTAAACAATCCTTCCTGTACTTGTAACTCTAATAGGCCACCTATTGCAACAGTATATTAATCTCTCCCCAGGTATTAGTTAAAAACTTGAGAAATAACTAGTCCCACCATGTGAACTGTACGTGAAAACAATATACTGAATTAACTTGAGTGATTGTACTGTACTCCCAGTTCCTTAAGTGTATGTCCTTATTTATTTAGTTGTATGAGTTGTAGTTTTTTTTTTTAAGTAGCTTAGTGCTGTCCTTTTTCCTTTCCTTTTTGTGATGTTAATGAAATATATTTGTTGTGGTCGTCATATAAAAACCTTCAATAAACTTTGATTACAACAAAAAAAAATATTCACGAGCCTATTGAGGCTCCTGATTGGCTTACTGAACTGGTCATTAACATCAGGAAATGACAAATCCAGCTGTCAATTGATGCTGTGCAGCACGTATGGCTTACACCACTCCAATTAAAGCCTAAAAGTAAATAAAAAATAAATGGCAAAAATGAGAGTTTTTATTGCAATTCGACTTATAATCACAGTAACAACTAGAGATGTTGCAAAATTAAATTTCATCCAGGGGGAAGGGGGCACAGCCCAACCTATCAGCAAAGTTATCTGTCCATTTATTGTCTTCACTGTGAGTGTACATCACCATTTTTATTTTCGGTGACGTACACTCGCTCTACTGGGATCTCCGGTTTTTGATCATCCTGATGACATAGCACCCTGGTTTTTAGCTCATGTTCAGGAAGGGATCACAGCACTTACAAATGACTGTAGTAAATCATTTAACGTTTTGACTGCATGTCCAGGTTACAGTGAAGCTCTTCTGATAATACCTTTGCTTGTAAAGCCATTTGGTCTTGGAGGTTTTAAGTGTAGTCATTAACATTAGCAGTATATCGACCTAATGTTTTCCACTCTGAAGGTTAGGTAAGGTCTAGTAATTATTTCTGCGATAGGAAACACGTTTTTACACTTTCTTGTATAATTTCATGTTTTGCTTAGTGTGATATGTCATCATACCCATGTGTACTAATTATGTCATATTCATTGCCTCTCACTGCAGTGATTTCTTTACAAGCATCCCTGCATCTACTGCTCTCATTTTGTATAGTACATGTACATCCACAATGTTATTGACACCATTACAGGCCTTTCAAGGTGACTTACATGGAATGGTGATTCTGATGCTGTTGCATGTCTAAAAACTATAAAAGCAACAGCAGTAGGTGCCACTGCCTGCTTGTTTTACGTGGTACATTACACACAATGCAGACTTGAGGGAACTATGCACATTGTGTAATAAATATATCAAACTTGAGTCATGACTTAAGCAACATCAGAATACGTGAGTGACATGGAAAAGGAAAACAGAGGTTGTGTAAGGTAACAACAGCAGTGAGCTGCACACCGCCAGCCTACTGTATCCTGCGGACAACAGACCTGGTTTGGATTGCCACAGCCTTCACTTGCGCACTGTGAGACTCATGAAGTCATGACACTTTCTTCTTGTTTTGCCCTGTAAATTGGCCTTGTGTCCATTGGTCCTTTCCTGCATAGTGCTTACCAAAAAATAAGAACAAAGGGAATATGAAACACAATTCTAAATAAATAAATAAAACAGAACAGAACAGCATTAGAAATGACTTACAGTTACTATTCCATTTTCTGTCTTCTCTCACATTAAAATTGTTGCATTTGTCTGGAGTACAGATACACTGAAGTCATTACAAAGTGGTGTGTCCAGGGGCAGTTTTTGTGGTGCAGTTCATTAATACTGTATCCTGTTTTCACCTCATCCAGAGGTGGCAACCCTGAGCATGGGTGTTGTGGGCAAGAGAAGACACTAGTTTGCTTCAGATCTGACATGCAGAGATACCTGAGGGTGGCAAATTAGCAGGGAGAGTGTGAGATCTGGTGGGGCCATGCTGTCCTTATCTGCTCACCAGTTCTGTGTTTTCCGTGTGTCTTTGTGCAAAGTTTCTCTTTATGATTTTTTCTTTCAGGCATGTGACTGTCTCTAAAAGTTATATGAATGCTGTTGATGCTGAGATCCTGAGGTAATCCACCAGCCTTGTGCCTTCATGGTGTGTACATCACAAGTGCTAAGGTAAGTACGAATTTGTTTTACACTTTGCTGGTAACATTTTTCTGAAAAGGTTATTTGATGGGAATGGGACAAAAACATAGAAATTGTTGGCAGACAAGGACCGCTAGGCCCATCCAGTCTGCCCATAGGTCCTATACATAGTATGTGGCCACTGACTCTGTGTGATTAATGGCTTTTCATCACTCCCTCCTTCCCCTCTCAAGCTTCCCTTGTGCCTGTCCCAGGTATGCTTAAGCCCCTTTACTGTGCTTGCCCCCACTACCTCCTGTGGAAGACTATTCCAAACATTGACTACCCTTCCTGTGTAAAAAAAACCTCCTCACATTACCTCTTAATCTAATTCCTTCCAATTTCATATTGTGCCCCTTATTCTAGTACTTTTCTACCTTGGAAAAGATCCCCACCTGCACCTTGTTTATGTCCTTGAGGTATTTGAAAGTTTCAGTCATGTCCCCTGCTGTCTCCTCCTCCAGTAAATACATAGTTAGGTCCCTTAGTCTCTCCTCATATGTTTTGTGGTGCAAGCCCTGCACTATCTTTGTTACCCTTCTCTGGATAGTTTCCACCTCATTTATGTCCTTGTGCAGGTGTGGCCTCCAGAACTGCACACAGTACTCCAGGTGAGGCCTTACCAATGTTTTATACAATGGCATCACCACCTCCTGCCTCCTACTAGTGATACCCCTGCCTGAGCACCCCAGAATGCCACTGGCCCTCCCTGCCGCCTGTGTGCAATGCCTTTATACCGTAAGATCATCACTCATCAGAAATGATAACCCCTAGGTCCGTTTCCTCTTTAGTGACAGTCAGCTACTCTCCCCAACCTGTAGCTCTCCTCAGGGTTCTCTGTCAAGCATTATTTTGCACTTTGCATTGAACCTTAGTTGCCTTATCTCCGACCCTCTTCAAGCTTCTCCAGGTCCCAATCATTTTCTGCACCCCTTCTGGAGTATATGTATATATTAAGACTGACATCAAGACAGGAGGGGAGGGAGCAGAGCTGCCACAAACCAGTTGCAGTGGCGGATTAGGCAGTGATAGAATGGTCTGACTTGATGGGCCTCCCTGCCAGGTGCCCCCGCCCCCCCGCTCACCAATTCCATGTTTTCCTGTGCTTTTGTGGAACTTTCTGTATGATTTTCCTTTCAGGCCTCTAACTGTCTCTACAGCTATATGGATGCAGCTGATGCTGAGATCCTGGTGTAATCTGCCATCCCTGTGCCCTCATGGTGTGTCCATCACAAGTGCTAAGGCAAGTATCTGTAACCCCTAGGTGGTGCTACCCCAAGGTATACTACCCCTGCCTCTGCAACTAAGTGCAGGTTGAGGGGCCTGAGTTCCAGAAATAGGTGCCTCCACCTGGAAGACAGGGTCAATGGGAGTGTAGCTGCCTTGGGTACAGCCCTCCAGGGCACTGTTACCCCCTTTTTTCCCTCTAGTGACCTAGACTGTTCACTGAATACACAATTGTAATTAGCACCTAAATACAGCTTCAACCCCACACTTGTTGCACGTACCACCAGGGCTGGTTCAGCTGGCTCAGCCCTGAAGACCCCTTGTAAAATAAGGTTTAGGTCAACCACCAACAGTATTATAATGCTGCCTGTACAGAGATACACCACAACCAGTTTAAATGCAAAAAGTTCAGATCTGATTTATTTAGGGGCAGAGATAAGGAAGGGGGCATAATCTGATGCTTGATTCTAGTTCTGATTAAATCAGGTTAAGCATGCATGCCTTCTAAGAGTCCCTCTAGCACACTCACACACACCTGGCACTTTAGTTGTTATGCAAGGCTAGGCCTGAAGCGTGGCCAGGGGTAGGCTGGCATTGCTGCTGTTGTTGGGGCCCTAAGGGAGGAAAACACAACATGCATTTTAAACCACAGTTTGTATTGTGGAGCCAGAGGGCTCATTTCATGACAATCAATCAAAACAACTAAATCAGATGACACACTTTGATTTGATTTTTGTTTCAGGGAGCTACCCCGTGATTTATTCAAGATATCCAGACCAGGTGGCAGGATGGACGAAATAGAGACCTCAGGATGAAGTGCTGGTTTGCCAGGAGAAGCAGGGTCCACACGATTCACCGTGGTGTCGTTCCTGCTCGATGGCATTGAGCAGGGAGCTGAATCCCAGGGTGGGTCTCTCGTCGATCAAAACTCTGCAGCATGAGCGGCAATCAGGGCTGTGGTGTTGAAGCCCAGACAGGTTGAACAAAAAGGATTCAGTCTGGTCAGAGTTACTGGATACTGCTTCCAGCAAGCGTGACACATTCAAGCAGTGGGGAACCAAATCGCAACCCACTATTCGCACACTTACAGCAAAGCCAAAGAAATCCCATAGTCCGGTGAAATTCACAGGACTTTCTGCGTAAACCATATGCTCTGTGGTCATGGTAGAAGATCCTGACAGACCGATTGCACAACAGCAAGCCTTTGGTCCTCTTCAGGCCAAATTTGTCACAATTCAGGAAAAAAGTCACAAGTTTGGATAAAGTCCAATTCTATGCTTAAGGTCTCTTCACTTAGAAAGATGGTAGTCAGCAAACCAGACACAGCCTTCCAGCTGATTTTACCTGTGCACTGAGCAGGAGCAACTGCTCAAAATCTCGAGTTTCTCTCACTCTCAACTCCTACTCCACACTGACTCAGTGCTGCAGGCAGCATGGGACTTTCCCAGTGATCCAAAAGGTTTGGTTGGTTGATCCATCTGCCTGTCACAGCTAAAGCTCCCCCTCCAGGTCCATTTAGGTGCCAAAGGGTGGAAACTATAATTCCTACTGAAATTCGCTCCCACAAGACCCCTGGGGTCAGGTTCCATTTTAGGGCCCCCAAAGGTACTGATTGGTGCATATTGGCAGTCCAGAACCAAGATGGTGGTGTAAACAGAAAGAGTCCATGCTGCAAAGGAACGCAGGTTAGACAAACTACAATATCATTATCATTAAATCAGATAAACAGCCAACAATTACATTTCTTGATAGGGCTTCCTCCACGCAAATAGCGATGGCAGAAGGAAGCAAACACATGGCAGCTCAGGCGGGACTCAAGCCTAGGAACACTCAGCCCCTACCCAGATTAATTATTTCCTATGAGATTAGCACTTCTTAAAGTGGCAGGCACGGAGGCTAACAGGGCACTGATATACAAATGACTAGCAAATGATTCAGACACAGGGCACCAGCCTGGTAGAGGGCCTTAGGCAAACCTGAGAAGACATTTTAGGAACCCCCATTTGTGGGGGAGGGAGGTTACACCCTTCCCTGCCTTGAAAGAACTTGGTGTCCACGTCAAGTCTACATTTTAGCGGTATATAAAAGACAATGTTATATATGAGATATACATGACCTAACTACACAAAACAAGATAAGGAGTGATGCATCAGTGAAAGTAAACTTATCACATTACTGTACATTTTCAATACACTTTACACATATACTACATCTGGAGTGACAACAATTATGCATTTCTCATACACGTAATAATGATTTGACTAGGATTAACACATTATTAGGACTACTATACTGATTCAAGTTATGACTTCTTGTATTTGGAGTAATACAGATTGGGACCCATCCCTATCAGCTAACTTAGGGCTACATGGGGCAGGGGCATGATGTTCAGAGGGATGAACAATTAACTTAGAGGTGGCAGAAAGGCTAAGTTTAGGAAGTGAGCTCTTGGAGATATAGACACCCTTATGGATGACATTCAAAGAGCAACTGGTCTTCCAGGGGAGTCGTAGCTAAGACACATAACTGGTTTAACAGCTCTCCAAGGCTTTCGTGGGGGGAACAGGTATAGTCTCTGGAGTACCCGCACTAGCATTAGTCTGTTCTTGGATTGAGAGGGGTACCTCTGCACTGGGTGAAGACTCCAGCAGTTGAGCAATTTCAGTCTCTGGATCCACCACATTAAGCACATGGTTATCCTCTGCAACGGGTTCAGATGGGTCATCCAGGGAAGACTCTGACACATCTGTATCATAAGACACTTGACTGACACTGTCTGCAGCAGAGAGAGGACATTCAGGTCATTTAGGACAGCAAAGTCAAGTTCATTATGATCATCATTTTCTGGTTTATCACCAGGGCAGTTTATGGCATCAGGCTCTTCCTCGGACAGTTCGAACAATTCCACTAAGCACAGTGAGTCAACCATTTCAGACTATATACTTTGCATCTCATTTTCAGGGGGCATTGGTTCTAGGGAAGAAGTTGCGGGATAGACAGTTCTGAGGGCCCAGCTTCATCCCCATAAATACACAATGGGTTGCCTTGAAACAATTGACTCAGTTCATAAGTAGGATACTAAGGAGCATCTCACTCACTGTTATCAGATTCAGATTGACTGTTAGTGTCAGGCTTGGCCTGCTGGGGAGAAGGCTTTGGGGGTTGCATGGTTGGAAATAGTTGACTCTGTCGCCTTCTGCCAGTGGCACAGGACTCTAGCCTAGGAGGGGCAGGATCTGACTGTTCAGCATTGATCATTACTTGGCCAATAGGTAGTAAATGGTTTCTGTGCATGGTTTTAACAGCTTGAGAATTGTTCTCTGGGCACACTTTATACACAGGCAGTTCATCTAGTTTACTGATCATTATGTGTGGAAGATGATGCCACCTATCAGCAATTTTGTGCTTTCTGTGCAGTCCCAAATTGCACAACAGCACACAGTGCCCGGGCAGTAGCTCTTGAGCCTTCACTTTCTTGTTGTGCCTCTCTTTGTTGGCAAGGTTTCTCTTGGCGGCCATAGTCTTGGCCAACTGAAAAGCATGTTTCAACTGGGCCTATAGCTTTCGTACTTATTGCAGATAGTTGTCAGCACAGAACCCATCCAGGGACACTCCAAAGCAAACATTTACAGGTACCAGGGCTTCCCTTCCAAACATGAGGCGATACAGCAAGAACCCGGTGGCATAATTTTTTGTACAATTATAGATATGCACCAGAGTACTAATTTGCTGACTCCATTTGTCTTTATCTTTGGGGTGAAGTGTGCCCAACATGTCCAGGAGGGTCTGGTTAAAACGCTCAGGTTGGGGGTCCCTCTGGGGGTGATAAGGAGTGGTTCTGGACTTTTGCACCCCCCACAGGGAATGCATCTCCTTAATTAATCTACTTTCAAAGTCTCTCCCTTGAACTGAGTGGATATGTTGGGGTGTCCCATGATGGATAAAGAACTTCTCCACCAGCACCTTGGCCACAGCAGAAGCCTTTTGATCTTTTGTTGGAAAAGCTTGAGCATAGCAAGTAAAATGATCAGTTACCACCAGTACATTGTCAATGTTCTTTTGATCAGGCTCTAGACACAGAAAGTCTATGCAAACTACTGTCATAGGGGCACTGGTAGAGATGTTAACAAGTGGGGCAGCTTTCTGGGGCAAAGCTTTCCGCTAGTGGCAGTGACTGCAGGTTTTGTCATGGTTCTCAACATCTGCCCCCATTTTCAGTCAATTGAATTGGGACCGTACTAAGTCAAGAGTCTGGTCAATACCGCGGTGTCCCATGTGGTTATGGAGTGACCTCAGTACTAGCTGTTTGAAGGCTGTGTGTAGGATCAACTGCTGCTTGTCCTCTTGACCTTGATAGTCTACTGTCTCTCTATATAATGACTGATCTTGTAACTTTAGTCTGGGGCCTTCTTTGAATAATAAAGCAATTCACATGTCAGTAGAACATAGTTTAGACACATCTTTCTCTGCACGTATAGCGACAAGGGTGGGCTGGATCATTGGACCTTGGGATTGAGCCCACTGGATGCTATTACTGTCATACTGAGATAGAGCACTGATAGCCAGTGCTGAGAAATGGCAATATGCTGCAGGTATGCAAGTATCGGGAGGCCCCAGACAGTCCACCAGACAATCCACAGTTTCTGCAGATGGCTGCTTATTTTTGTCAAATGTTTGGCACAGTGCTTTAATAGATGGCTCAGACAGCCTCTCCCAGTTGTTAGGGGAATTTGGCTGCCTCAAGAGGGCGTCAGCATCTGTATGGTCCAGTCCAGGCTGGTATTCAACTGCATAATCATAGGTAGACAGTGCACAGAGCCACTGGTGCCCAGTGGCATCCAGTTTTGCTGAAGTCTGTACCTAAATAAAGGGGTTGTTGTCAGTATTTACCAATATCATGGCCCCATAGAGATAGTCATGAAACTGGTCAACTATGGCCCGTCTGAGGGTGAGAAACTCCAGTTTGTGAACAGGACAGTTTCGCTCAAATGGTGTCAAACTTAGGCTGGTGAAAGCTACAGGTCTCAGGCCATCCTCATAGTTCTGATACAACATAGCTCCAAGCCCCTTCAAACTGGCATTAGTGTGCAGGACATACAGTTTGTAGGGATCAGCATAAGCAAGCACGGGGGAGTGATTAAGTTGATAAATGATCTTAAAGAAGGCCCCCTCACATTTGGTGGTCCACCAGACCCCCAATGGTTCAGCTGTTCGGAAATACACCTTCGCCTCTTCCTCGGTGGACCCTTTCTTGTATCAGCGATTAGCAGGAGGGTAACCTTGAGTAAGACTGAGAAGCAGCCAGATTACTTTGGAGTAGTCCTTGATGAATTGCCGATAATAGCCGTAGAACCCCCAAAACCACTGCATTTCCTTCCAGTTGTTGAACTGGGGCCAGGTGGTCAAAGATTCTACTTTACTGAGGTTTGTCTGTATCCCCCTCTGTGGATACTATGTGTCCCATGTACTTTAGAGACATTTGGAAGAACTGACATTTGTCTATGGATAGCTTCAAGCTGAACTCTTCCAGGCGATGAAGTACTTTGAATAACATGGTTTCATGTTCTTCTAATGTGTGTCTGAACATGATGACATCATCTAGGTATACTAGACATCCCAACAAGTTCATGCCCCCCCCCCCCCGCATGCTCCATCAGCTGCTGGAAAATAGCGGATGCACCCAAAATCCCTTGAGACATCCTCAGAAATTCATAGAAACCTAAAGAACAGATAAATGCAGTCTTTTCACAGTCTTCTGGGACCATCGGGATCTGATAATACCCACTTCGTAAATCAAGTACTGAGAACCACTGACTACCATTCAAGCAGTCCAGGGTGTCCTGTATGTGGGGTATAGTGTATTGATCAGGTACTGTCTGTCAGTTCAAAGTCCAGTAATCCACACATATCCTCACAGACCCATTCTTCTTCTGCACTACTATAATAGGGGAAGCGCAGGGGCTTCTTGACTCTTGGATATTGCCAGCACCTACCATCTCCTGTAGGTGCCTTCAGACATCATCTATATCAGCTGGGGCAAGTCGATGAGACTGCTCCTGGAAAGGCATGCTATTGTGAAGTCTGATTGTATGTTCAGCACCTCGGGTGCACCTCACATCCCATTTTTTAGTGAAAACGCTTGGTCCCTTTGAGCAAGTTTTTTACTGATTTGAGTCCTTCATTGGACAGGCAGTGGGGACTCCCTAAAGTTGAATAGGTCTGGGGTCACCTCCTTCTTTGCACCAGTACACTTATTACTAGGTAGTACTGCAGCATCAGCACAGTACACCGTAGCTAACGTGCACCCTCGGTTCACTCAGATTTCTTGGTCAAACACATTTTGTATTTGGACAATCATTTGTCAAACATAGGCATGGGCATGAGCAGGTAATATACTGGTTTGACCATTAGCCCCTCTGACAACTTCCTCTAACCAGAGGTGTCCAGTATTAATATCTTGTCCTTTACATCTCTTTCTAAGACAGACTTCTCCATGAACAGTATGTTGAGCATTTGGGTGGTAATATCAAGGAATCAGGGTCTTTTTTCCATACTATCCCCACCAGCTCATCCTTGTCTGTCTCTGTAGTCTATGTCTGCAGGTTGTATGCTCTTCTTATTAAGGCTGGAATTCGCAACACCTGGCTAGTGTGTTACCCTTGCTTCTCTTGACACAATTGAACCAGCCTCCCAAACATATGTGCGTTGGTTCTGATGAGTAGAGGAACCTCATCATACAACCCCATAGGAGGGCACACCAGGGCTAGCATTTCTACATGTTCATCTACTCCTGCCACTGTGGTGGGAAAAGACAGCTAGGTTCAAATGTATCCCTGGTAGAGGTATGACTTCTCACTCAACACCCACACATGCAGGCCTTCCAGGGGTTGCAATGGCACATTGGGCAGGTGTTTTTGATACCAGTCTTGAAACACTATAGTCACCTGGGATCTGCTGTTCAGTACGGTCCTCGTCAAAACACCTTTCACCGTTACGGTGGTCTCCATTGATAAGCGACCACCTCAGACCAATCAGGTGAACAGGACTTAGTTATCTGTTTTATTGCAGTTTTGGTAGAATAAGTATTTTTCACAGGCCCAGTTTGAGGCCTTATGTTGCTCCGTCGAACTAAAGCCCATAGCCGAGTGGTAACTTTTCTCAGATTCTTGGGCAGGTTACAGTTAGGCCAGGTATGCTCACCTTCCTGATAGCAATAGCAAAATATGGGTTCTTTGTAGTTCCTGGGGGGAACCCACTTCCTTGTTTTGGCTGACTGGGCACATTCCAAGGTCACTCTATGAGTCGAGGTTTACTTTCTCGCCCATCTGAGCCTCTCCAGGGGTCAGCTACTTTAGTGGCTCCGATAAGGCCTCTTACCAGACCTCTCAATTCTCGTACTTCTTCCATTAGGTGACTCTCCGTCCAGGTCTCAAAGGAAACGAAATGTACCCCCACTCTGCAAGGGGGGATCTCACTCTTTTGTTCAAGGGGCATCTGACAAGTATTTGCATTGTTTGCCCCCTCAGCTTGCTGACTAGCTCTCATCTCTTTCAGCTCTTTGATTAATTCCCTCACCTGTTGTAATTCAGACTCATCATGTTGTTCATTACTTCAATCAGGGGTCTGACAGGTACTAGCAACCATGGTATAGGGCTCCCACCCCTCTTCATCATTCTTTACTTCTCATATCTCTTTCATAAGGTAGCAGTATTCAGGTGGATTTATCTTTCTATCTTGCAATTTCAATTTCAGCATCATCACACTGGAGTACCTGACGGATTTCAGAGCATGCTCTAACCTGACTCAGTTCAGCTCACTGGCAAGCACTTCCCTTTTCCTATGGGCCCGCTCAATTCTGGTGACAAACATGGACAGCTTTTCATTCTTTCATTGTTTGGAGGATTTTAATTTCCACATCAGGTCTTCCCCTCACTCAGTGCTGCCAAAGACCCTCCCTCCAGGGTAGAGAGGTACTCAGCAGCAGTGGCCTCCGAGCTGGTAGAGTGAAGGAAATGGATAGTCTCCACTGCAGGGCCCCTCAAGCTCTCCAAGAGCCTCTTCCTTTTCTACCCCTCAGAACACTGCCACTCCTGGACTGGGGGGGTGGCATAATCCATTCATGTCTCCAGGTCATCCTTCCCCACGGGTACCAGGACCGTGCCCAAGAAGAGCCTAAGTCTATGGTAAGAGTCCAGGTGTATGGATGGTATCATTATGGGGTGGTTACCACAGGGGAAGCTCTAAGGGTGGCAGGAGATGCTAAAGGGGACTGCAAGGGAGTGGTGTCTTCAGAAAGATCTAACATTTTCACTAACTCTTTGGTGGATCACCCCTCAGTGGCTAAAAGTCTAAGCAGTTTGTCTTTAAACCCCCTCTATACTTGGGGATTCTCCAGGAGCAGTCAAGTCACTGTGCAAATGAATGACCTGCCACCCCTTCTGAGACCCTTCAGGCAAAATAATATGGGGTACTCTCGCAGGATCTATGGGGAGGCTAGAGGACAGGAGGGCCACCATGGTTTGGTCAAACAGATCCGAGTCCCTACCTTTCACCTTAACCTTCCCCAAACACTTGACTTGTTCTACAGTCTCTATAATAGTAGTATTAATGGTCCCCAATGGGATATCCATTAACAATATGGCTTGAGGGGGCTTACCCCCTCAGCCTCGCTCCACCCTATCATACAGTGCACAACCAATTTATGGGGAGCAAGTTTAAGCTTGAGCATAGTAAGTGCCTCCATTCTGTCACAGATTTAAAGTGGGGAGTTGCAGTTTCCACCTCTGACCACTACAAGGTGCAAATCCCAGTGGTGCTTCCAAAATGTAACCCCTTGGTGGTACTACCACAAGGGATACTACCCCTGCCTGCTTAACTAAGTGCAGGTTGAAGGGCCTGAGTTCCAGAAATGGGTGCCTCCACCTACAGGACAGGGTCAATGGTAGCATAGCTGCCATGGGTACAGCCCTACAGGACACTTTTACTCCCTCTTTTTCCTCTAGTGGCCTAGACTGTTCACTGAACACAGAACTGCAATTGACACCTGAATACAGCTTCAACTCCACACTTGTTGCACTTACCACCAGGGTTGGTTCAGCTGACTTGGCCCTGGAGACCCCCTGTAAAATAAGATTTAGCTCAACCACCAATGGTATGACAATGCTGTCTGTACAGAGATACACCACAACCAGTTTAAGTGCAAAAAAATTCAGATCTGATTTATTTAGGGGCAGAAACAAGGGAGGGGGCATATTCTGGTGCTTGATTCTAGTTCTGATTAAATCAGGTTAAGCATGCATGCCTTTAAGAGTCCCTCTAGCACAGTCACACACACTCTGGGTACCCAGTTGGATTTACAGGCTAGCCTGAAGCATTGCCCTGGGTATGCCAGCATTGTAGCTGTTGTTGGGGCCCTTTGGGAAAAAAACACAACATGCACTTTAACCCACAATTTGTATTCTGGAGCTGGATGGCTCAGTTAGTGACAATCAATCAAAGCAACTAAATCAGATGACACACTTTGATTTGTTTTTTGTTGCAGGGAGCTACCCTATGATTTACTCATGATATCTAGATCAGGTGGCAGGATGGATGAAATGGAGACCTCAAGATGAAGTGCTGGTTTGCCAGGAGAAGCAGGGCCCACACGATTCACCGTGGTGTCGTTCCTGTTCTATGGCATTGAGCAGGGAATCGAATCCCTGGGCGGATCTCTTGTCGATCAAAACTCTGCAGCGTAAGCAGCAATCAGGGCCATGGTGTTGAGGCCCAGACCGGTTGAAGGAAACGAATTCAGTCCGGTCAGAGTTACTGGATACTGCTTCCAGCAAGCGTGACACATTCAAGCAGTGGAGAACCAAATCGTGACCCACTATTCGCATTCAGCACACTTATAGCAAAGCCAAAGAAATACCACAGTTCAGATGATAGTTCAGTTGCAATACACAGGATTTTCTGCGCAAATAGTATGCTCTGTGGTCATGGTGGAAGTCCTGACAGACCGACCGCAGAACAGCAAGTCATCAGTTCTCTTCTGGCCAAATTAGTCACAATTCAGGAAGAAAGTCCCAAGTTCAGATGAAGTCTGATTCTATGCTTAAAGTCTCTTCGCTCAGGAAGATGGTAGCCGGCAGGCCAGACACAGCCTTCCTGCCAATTTTCCCTGGGCACTACGCAGGAGCAGCTGCTCAAAATCTCGAACTCTACTCACTCTCAGCTCCTACTCTACACTGACTCACTGCTGCAGGCAGCACAGGACTTTCCCAGTGATCTAAAAGGTTTGGTTGATTGACCCATCTGTCTGTCACAGCTAGGGCTCACCCTCCAGGTCCGTTTAGGTGCCAAAGGGTGGAAACTACAATTCCTACTGAAATTCACTCCCACAAGACCCCGGGGGCAGGTTCCATTTTAGGGCCCCCAAAGGTACTGATTGGTGCATACTGGCAGTCCAGAACCAAGATGGTGGTGTAAACAGAAAGAGTCCATGCTGCAAAGGAAGGCAGGTTAGACAAACTACAATATCATTATCATCAGATAAATAGCCAACAATTACATTTCTTGATAGGGCTTCCTCCACGCAAATAGCGATGAGAGAAGGAAGCAAACACATGGCAGCCTGGGCGTGACTCGAGCCAGGGAACACTCAGCCTCTACCCAGATTAATTATTTCCTATGAGAGTAGCACTTTTTAAAGTGGCAGGCATGGAGGCTAACAGGGCACCCACATGCAAATGACTAGCAAATGATTCAGACACAGGACACCAGCCTGGCAGAGGACATTTGGCAAGCCCAGAAAGATATTTAAGAACCCCCATTTGTAGGGGGGCTACATATCAGTCTTCATTACACTGTGTTATTAACCTTTTTCTAAGAGGTCATTCACTGGGAATGGGATAGGCGTATAAAACAACAGTCAGACAATATGTTCATTGAACTTTTGTTAACCTTTACACCCAGTACAGAGACCTATGAGAAGAAAGTCTTGTGTAAACAGGAAAATGTTTAAGGGCACAAAACAACAAGAACAACAAGATCTGAAAACAGAAGAAAGAACTATATACAAAAAGAACACAAAACTATTTATGTAACAAACACCAACAAGGACTATGTATAATTATTTGGAAAACAGTAAACACAGTGCTCCAGCATTCACTAATGACAAGCAGCTGGCCTCTGCTGTAGCATCATCCTGGATGAAATGTTTTTAAGGAGCCACAAAATGTGGTGCTGGGTGGCAACGATTTGTTCCTGGTCAGAATGCAGTGCGGAATGGCACAGATGTCATGTTGGGTGGCTGGTGGTGGGACTTCATCCTGGGGACCTGGTGCTGCAGGTAGTGCTGGCACCATATGCATCTCAGTGGGCCTGACACTTGATAGTTAGAGGTCCTGGGCCTGGTGGTGTTGCTCCTTCTCTGCTAACTTCTCCAGTTCCTTATGGAGATTGGTCAAATCATTTTACCTGTTTGCTGTTCTTGGCCTGAGGTAGTGTGTCAGTGTTGTCTGTAGTACAGAAAGAAATATGCAGTTTGAACAGAATGAACTGTGAACATGACTAATTAATGAACTCAGCAGTAACTGTAGTACAGTAGTCTGTCCAGCATAACATTACTGTACCCTGACCTTCTGCTGAGACATGGTTTACAGCCTTGCCTAGACTCCCTGACCCTGCTGTACGTGTATCACCCTGCACCACATCTCACAGAGGACATATGAAGTGTATGAGTATGCAAAAACTGAGGTTTACCTAATGTTTCATTGCCCCCATATTCTACTAGTCTGCCCCTCATCATCCCCTCAACCACTCTCTCTGTAAGGTGTACCATCCATTGAAAGTTCCCCTCCCCAGTTACCTTCATGTACTTTGTTTTGTGTCCCCCCTCAACCTATGTAGTTCCTAACATTTCACCACCATGTGTATCCCTTTCTGGAATGGTAGCTTGTCTGTCAAGTGCATGTTGCCCACACAGAGCATGATCCCTCCTTTTCTGCCTGGGGTGGCTATATGTTTAGTGGACCAACCCAACCCTCATACACTGTGCATGGTTGAGTGGACCCACTGACTCCTTTAGGATACTAAACACTGCAACATATACAGCATGTATAGATATCTCCTTCCTCGTGAGGACCCCATAACTGCACATTGGACACAGTTTTGTACTCAGGAGGACATGTGGTGTCTGTCTCCTGACCACTGACAGAGACCCATAGAGAGATTTAATATGAATGGACCCAACCTCATTCCTGTAATGGTCTTGTATTGAAAACCACATGGTAGTGTGTGATCATTGCTCAGTTATCCTGCTTCCACTGGCCTCAGCCCCCCCCTCCCAAAAAATTACTGCCCATGCAGTACAATGACAGGTAGCCCTCCCACCCTTTGTTTTGTACCATGTCACATTCCCCAATCCCCTCTCTTCCTCTTTCTGCCACTTCCAAACAGAATCAGAGGATGACAACACAGTGTAGAGCACTTACTCAGTGAAGCAGGCCTAGCTGTGCAAAACACAAAAGCTGCCACCTTCAGAATATGCACCTCACCCACCTAAGTGTTACCCCTCACCCCCAGGGCACTGAACAGTGTCCACACAGAGACAGGCTGCATAAACCAGTACACCTTGTGATAGACAGCTTTGGGGGATTACCCCCTACATCCTTGTCCTGACAATTTCAGGGACCTTGTGCCAATTGTGCTTCTTTGTCAAAGTGTGGAAAAATGACCCACACATTGATTCAGGTCAGAAAATTTTATTTATTTAGTTTTTGTTGACCAGGTAAGTGCACTAGACAAATCCTGCCTATTTTCAGGCATGACCCAAGGGAAGGGGATACAGATGAATGCCAACTGACCTTTAACCAGATTGAGCTGTTGGTGGGATTTTTAGTGAATGAGAGAAATTTGGCCAAGACACCAGGGAAATTCCCCTACTCTTTTCGATAAGTGCCATGGGATCTTTAACATCCACCTGAACTACCACCAATCCAGGCAGATGGGACCTTGGTTTAACATCTCATCCGAAAGACAGCACCTCAGAAGTGCAGCACCCCTCTCATGCTGCACTACAGTGTCAGTACTGGGATATTAACCCAAGTGCCAGATGTGGGAACTGAACCCACAGCCCTCTGATCTCCCGGCCTCAGAGCCGAGTGTGCTACCTACTGAGCCACTGACACTGTTAACAAATACAAGTACAACTGTGACAAGGTACCTTTGTAAATGAGCCTATGGCTCAAAGGTTTTCCAAACTGCTGTTTAAATAAAAAAAATAACATCATGGCTGCAAGTGATAGGGCCAAGGATGTGCTCACACACCCCAGTCACAGATCACAGCATCAGCCTCACTTTTTTCCTCTCATCCAACTTTCTCATCTCTACTGTGGAGAACCCCCCCCATCCATTTGCCCACCTTCCTCTTTCAAACCAGATAATGTGGATTTTAAGGAGTCAGGACCTTATGCAAATATATGCAGGAGTCATCCAATTTTATTTAAATGTAATCAGTTTTGTGGACAATTTTGAGAGCTCAGCTCACATACAGTAGGTCAACTGCTAGAAGGCACGACGGGTTAAATTGTAATGTGGCATAAAAAAGCTAAAAGAAAATTAAGCATTCAGATAGGTGGAAAGACAGTATGTGGTACACCAGCAACCATGGCCTAATACCATAGTAGACCATGGTTTATGATGTAATACCTTGGCAATCTGCCATAGGCAAAAGCAGTATACAAGTAAAACCAATATGCAACTAGTTTGTTGTTTCTACTTATTTCAACTTATTTCTGGCAGTTTAGTTCTGGCAAAGGGTTTTTGATATTTTCAAGATTGTTTTATATTGTAACTGATACATAACTTTATGATTTACTAAACAGTCTACATGTAAACTCCACCTACACTGTAAATTATGCTGCACCAATATTTCTTCAGAAGTGAACATTTGCATACTATTACAATCACTTGTGATCCACTACTTTCTGAGCAACTTTGGCTGCAATTAATTCATTTATTATGTTCGCTTGCGCGCATGCACAAGGAACGTTTTGGGAGAGTAGCACACTTTGGAGGTGTGCCTCTCCCTTGCAATCCAGTGCTCCATTGAGCAGGAGTGGTGGTCCTGCACCAATGGGTGTGGGAGCTGTGTATGACAGCGGTTGTCTTTGCTTCAAAGAAAACCACCGTCATACCGAGTACGCATCGTGCCACCCCCCTCGCGTCACGCGCTCCCCCCGTGTCACACCGCCCCCCCAAAAGTTTGGTGCCACGCTGGAAGCCCACCCCAGTGTGGTAAATGTTGTTTGCCGACGGGGGTGCCCAATCCCCCATCAGCTCCATGGCCCCCCTGTTGTCTCTACTGCCACGCTGGGAGCCCACCCCAGCGTGGCAAACGCGTGAAGGTGTTTGTTGACGGGTGCCCAGTCCCGCTGGCCTCCGCCACCCCAGCCATCTTCTGCCACACTGGGAGCCCACCTCAGCGTGGCAAACGCCCCACGCCATTGTTTTTTTTACCTGTAAATGGAAAAACGCCCCATGGCGCATCTCCCAGTCCCTCCCACAACCCATACTCACCCAATGTGCACCCTGCCTCCCCACACCCTCTCACCCCATACTTACCTCCAAAGCTTGGAGCATGATCTTCAGTGGACCGGAACACGCCTGCACTCTTCAAAGCTGACCGCATAACTGAGGAAATGCTGGTAAGCTGTATAATGGACTAGATAGGGGTTTTCAACTTAGTACATATCTCAGGCATTTGGAAGTTTGTACCATTTTCAACATGGGGTTTGAGATCTATGAATGAATGATGTCACTGTCATTATAAGCCCAAAGGCTGATTTCTCAGTCACTGTGAAATCACCCTTCGGGCATGAATAGCGCCATGACAGTGACATCATTCATGAGAAGGGATCCCAAAAACCCCATGTTGAAAATTTGGTGAAAAATTCCTAAAAATAATTGTTTTTACTTAGCGCAGCGCGCAAAGTTCCTACACACGCCTGTAGGTTTGCTAATTTTCAATATTTCTACTCCAGATTTTCAACATTGCCATTTTACCACACCTTCTTATGAGTAGTACAGCTGTCATTTTTCACGCCTCACCCAAAACGGGTTTTCACCCATGTAGCGCACAATGGCGCAGTCGGTGTGTGAAATCAATGTATGGGACACATTAAGAAAATCACAGTGTCACTGTTCACGAGCTGAGATCTTAAAATGGCTATGTTGGAAATTTGGTGAAACAATTCCTACAAATAACTGTTTTACGAGCGTGCGTTATGCAGTTCCTACGCATGCTCGTACGTTTGCGAATTTCCAATATTTTCACTCCAGATTTTCAACATTGCCATTTTACCACACCTCCTTATGAGCAGTATAGCTGTCATTTTTCACATCCTGCCCAAAACGTGTTTCCATCCATGTAGCGCACAATGGCGCAGTCGGTGTGCGAAATCAATGTATGGGACACAGTAAGAAAATCACAGTGACACTTTTCATTAGCAGAGGTTTTAAAATGGCAATGTTGAAAATTTGGTGAAAGAATTCTTAAAAATGACTGTTTTACGAGCGTGCGTTGCACAGTTCCCATGCACGCTCGTAGGTTTGCGAATTTTCAATATTTCTATTCCAGATTTTCAACATTGGCATTTTACCACACCTTCTCATGAGCAGTGTGGCTGTCATTTTTCACATCCTGCCCAAAACATGTTTCTGCACATGTAGCGCACAATGGCGCAGTCGGTGTGCGAAATCAATGTATGGGACACATTAAGAAAATCACAGTGACACTGATCATGAGCAGAGGTCGTAAAATGGCTGTGTTGAAAATTTGGTGAAAAAATTCCTAAAAATGACTGTTTTACGAGTGTGCGTTGCGTAGTTCCTACTGACGCTCCTAAGTTTGCGAATTTTCAATATTTTCACTCCACATTTTCAACATTGCCATTTTACCACACCTCCTTATGAGCAGTGCAGCTGTCATTTTTCACATCATGCCCAAAACGTATTTCCGCCCATGTAGCGCACAATGGCACAGTCGCTGTGTGAACTCAGTGTATGGGACACATTTAGAAAATCAGAGTGTCACTGTTCATGAGCAGAGATCTTAAAATGGCTATATTGAAAATTTGGTGAACAAATTCCTAAAAATAACTGTTTTACGAGCGCCAGGCAGTTCCACGATCACCGTAAGTTTGCAAATTTTCAATATTTCACCCAGATTTTCAACATTACATTTTACCACACCCCTTTATGAGCAGTACAGTTGTCATTTTCACATCCTGCCCAAAACGCGTTTCCGCCCATGTAGTGCACAATGCCGCAGTCGGTGTGCAAAATCAATGTATGGCACACAGTAAGACAATTACAGTGACATTGTTCATTAGCAGATGTTTTAAAATGCCAATGTTGACAATTTGGTGAAAAAATTCCTAACAATGACTATTTTACGAGCGTGCATTGCACAGTTCCCACGCACGCTCGTAGGTTTGCGAATTTTCAATATTTCCACTCCAGATTTTCAACATTGCCATTTTACCACACTTCCTTATGAGCAGTACAGCTGTCATTTTTCACATCCTGCCCAAAATGTGTTTCCGCCTCTGTAGTGCACAATGAGGGTAACAAAAAGGTCATGCTGAAAATTTATTGTGCAAATACCAGCAGTCGCACAGGGCATTGCGGTACAGCACCATACGTGCCAAACACCACTGCAAATACCTGCAAATGAACGTTCGGCATTGACAAATGCTTGTTTATTTCAGTTTGAGATTAATTCCTTTGAGTCAAGGACTCATTTTCAAAGGTTCCACGTCAGTACTGAACAAACATGACAAGAATACAAGGTTTACAGAGAAAAAAAGAAAAACACTGAAGTATATACACAGGCAGTAATAGTAAAATTTGAACTTATACACATCAAATTAGTACATATTAATGACTGTTTAGATAAGAGATTAGACTTATTAGATAAGAAGGGGTTGAGGTCAGCAAGAGGTGGCATCATCTGAGGTCGGAGAGAGGTGGAGCTTTCAACCATGTGAGGCTGTCATCAGGTAATTGGGGGTAGGGGAGCGGGATAAGAAAAAAGTGTTATATAGCAGAAAGATGTAGGGGGGTAGGTAAATGGAAAACTGGTGGTGAGGCACTATCACATCAGCACAGGCAGGTACAATTCATTTTAGAGCCAAGGAGAGAGTTGAGCCCAGCTTTGAAGATACTAATATTGGTAGTATCAGTGAAGTCAGCAGGTGGTTCATTGTACCATTTCGGTCCTTGATACAGGATGGAGTTCTGGGCAAGTTTTGTCCTTTTGAAGGGAATCACCATCTTGTCAGCAACTGCACTATGGGTAGATTTCATTGGGATGGCCAGCTTAAAGTGTTCGTCCACTGTGGGGGATGTCAGTCCAAGTAGTACTTTTTTTAGAAGTAGGCAGGTTTGGTATCCCCTCTAAGATGGAGTGGGAGCCACACAGTTTCATCGTACAATGAGCAGTTGTGGGTGTTGAAAGTAGCTCCCAAAGTAAGATGACAGGACTTATTGAGGAGTATGTTGATCCTGTTAAGAGCAGTTTTTGTGCCTGCCCCATATATAGGCAACCCATAATCAACGGTAGACAGTATTGAGCTACTGGTAGCTAGTTTGAGTGCTTCCAGTGTCACTGAATGTCTGTGATGATAACGTGCACCAAGTTTTATATTTGCAGTCTTGATAAGAGTCAATGTGGTTTGAGAAGGTGAGCATGTCATTAAAGGTAATGCCGAGATATTTGAAGTTAGATACTTGGTTTAGGATCTCACTGTTTTGCTTATGAATATGCAGTGGCAGGTATTTCTTTTTGCTTTGAGAGGTGGTGAAGAGCATATTCTTTGTTTTTTTGACGTTTAATAGTAGCTTGTGTTCCATAAACCGCGATTCAATCTTATGGAACCTGCTTTGGAGTTCAGTTGTGATGGATTGTCGGACCACTGAGTAACATCATGTGTCCAAGCACTTCCGAGGTGAATACACAGTGGTAAAGATGAGCACACACCCTCTGTAACAGAAAGCAAAAATATTAGACAGTGAGCTAAACAAAGCAAGATCAAACAAATGGGCTACTTCTATGGGTGAAAAGAAAAAGAAAGTGAGAGAAACAAAAGGAAATCAAAGAAGGAAACTAACAATACTAATCAAAACAAGTATTTGAAAGGTAAGAGCAATAAACATTATATTGTTCTACCTCCTGCTGAGCTAGATAATTACTCAGAAGAATAGTACTTGTTCTATAAAGATGTTTTTCCAATTGGCTTAATTCAGTACATTTGGAAAAACAGTGCTGTGATGCTAGGATTGTTTTACAGCCACCATGTGCAACCCACTGATGTGCCCCTGCACGATATTCAAAAGGGAAAAGTGCACGGCACAAACCCCAATGCGCTGGAGAGCATCAGTAATGTATGCAGGCACAGGTGGGGGGGGGGCATGCTCATGCATAACCTGCACAGCCCGATATTCAGACCAGGATATGCAGAGCCATGCTTGCGCAACCCCTACCTGTGCCAACACAAAGTTATGCCAAAAAAAGGAACAACTGATGGCCACCCGCAGGTGAGCTGCCGCATTGCAGGGCACAACACGGCAGCTGCCACCTGTGGGTGGCCACCAGAGCTCTGGCTGCACCTGGCAGCACCCCCGCCATGCCCGATTGCAGGCATCTGTCAAAAGATAGAATAAGTTCCTATATCCCTGGTGGTCCAGTGGACTGCTTTCTGCCCGATCGTGGGCATCTGTATGAAAGAAATGGTCCTATATCCCTGATGGTCCAGGGGACTGCTCTCTGCCCAATCACGGGCATCTGTAAAAAAAAAAACCTCCTATTACCCTGGTGGTCTAGAGTACCCCTCACCCTCCCACTGAGCCCCACGCCCTGCTCCCCCGTCAGCTGGTGAGCAGCAGCACCTTACCCGCCTGCGCGCTCAGCCTGCCGACTGACACCTCGGTGGGCTGCATGCCCATTGGTTCACAGCGTGAGCCAATGGTGTGCTAGCTCTGGTTGTACATACATTCCAGATATGTGAATGAATCATTCACATATCTGAATGTGTAGTATGGTAGGTTGCATGCCCATTGGCTCACGCCAGAACCAATGGTAGGGCAGCCCTACCGAGGTGTCAGTCGGCAGGTGGCGGAGGTGGCAGGCAGGTGGGGTGCTGCCACCAGTTGGCTGAAGGGGGAGCGGGGTGGTGGAGCCCAGTGGGTGGTGGGAGGGGGTACCCTAGACCACCAGGGTAATAGGAATTATTTTTTTACAGATGCCTGAGATCGGGCAGAGTGCAGTCCACTGAACACCAGGATATTAGATGAGTTTATTTTACAGATGCCCATGATCAAGCACATAGCGGTCCACTGGACCACCACAGTTATAGGAAGTTTTTTATTTTACACAGATGCCCACAATCAGGCTGCAGGGGAATTGGTCCCTAATGTCTGCTACCTGGCAGGGCACCAGGCGCAAGTCGTCCGGGATCGGGCGCCTGACATGCAAATGGGGCCATAATGACATTCAAATGGCCCCATGTGTGCCTTGCATAAATTATGGCCCCATTTGCATGTCAGCTTTTGAATATCGCTGGTGCTGTGAATGGCGCAATGGCACTTGCGCTAGGACATCTCCATGCTCCACTCTGGCCACTTGCGCTGGTGCAGTGCCACTGTGCCATGCACACTGGGGTTGGCCAGGGTGCAATATTCAAAGCTGCTGAGCCATGGTGCAGCTCTGTTGAATATCGCCCAGGCCACACCCCTGCGCAGTCAAGTTGAGCTGCGCCCAAGCTTGCACCACAGCCTAGAGCAGTTTGAATATCCGGGCCAAGGAGTATTGTAGGAAGTGCATGTGGAATCCACAGAGTACCAGCCATCAGAGTAGATAGGAGGCACACAGTTTATCCCATTTTTTATCAAACAAGTTAAGTTTGTTACAGGAAATGGCAAGACATTTAACTCTGAAATAGACTGAGAGATTGTTTAACCATTCATTGTAGGATATAGACAGTTTATCCATCCAATGTTTAAGCACCAAATTCTTTACCACCATGGAAATTAGGGCCATGTGGTACTTACGATCTTTGACCCAGATAGTAGTGTAGTTACCTAATATCCAGATTTCTACAGTAAAGAGGTCCTCTAAACCTAGTAAGAGATCCAATTTGGATTGAATTGAACTCCACAAAGGGCAATTTTATCACAATGCCAGAAAATGTGTAACAGATTCCCTTCTTCCTGACCACATCTTATACAAGTAGGGTTGAGAAGATGGCCAATTTTAGCTAGTTTGACTGATGGAAGTTTAATATAAGTCATTCAGGATATGATATTGGGTAAGTCAGAGTTTTTCTAGAGAGGTATAAATATAAAGGTCCTGCCATACCCGGGTCCAGTCAATTACTATCTCCGGTAAAAGAGAAGCCCATATTTGGAGCCAGGTATAGGATCTGGGTGACCAATAGAGAGGAGGTAAGTATACAAGAGGGAGAGACAATGGAGTTTAGTAGATAGATCATGGAAACTGTCTAGGATAGGTTGTAGCCTGGACACTTGAAGGGAGGTACCAAAGGTTTTGCTAATTGAGTGCCTCAGCTGGAAGATTTCAAAAATGTGGATGGGAGTTAAGCCATATTTCTCTAGAATAGTGGAAGAAGAAAAAAAGGGACTCTGAGGATTAAAGATCCACTGCTATAGCATTTCATACTGGAGGCATCCAATCAGGAATGAGGTGTGCTCCGCCTATCTTAATGTTGGGATTAGAGATGATAGGTTGAGCTAAGTCTTTTTATGGAGAGATATTATAAAAAGATCAAAATTGCGAGAAAACCTTTAGTGAGGGCTCAACTACTGAGTGAAAAAGTGGATCTGGTAAACTTTTCGGTGGAATATAACAGATAGCAAGGGAGTGGAAGTTGTGTTGTTTTAGCAGTTGATTTTCCAACTTTAGCCAAGTGGGTATATAACTTTCTGTAGGATTAGTGAACCATCTGCCAATCCTGGCAAAATGACTAACCCAGTAATACAGGAGAAAACTGGGAAGGCGGAGATCGCCTGTTGCTTTAAGACGACTCAGTTTGATGAAGGACCTCCTAGGTTGTTTATGCAGCCAGATAAAGCCCGAAATAATGGAGTGGATATTCTGAAAGAACGAGAGAGGGGCCAAATATTCAACATCAGAAGGGGGTAGAAAAACCCAGAGAGAACATTAATTTTGATGATGTTAATTCACCCCCATAAAGAAAGTCCATCTGCGAAGGTCCTGCTGAAGGATGGCCACAAGGTCATCAAGGTTCAGTTTCTTGGTAAGAGAGAGGTCAGTAGTTAGGTAGATGCCCAAGTATTTGAGAGAGTGAGGGGACCATTGATGTCATAATGGCTAAAGTCAGCCCTATGGGTAACATGGTTAAGGGGGAAAATGTTGGTTTTGGTGAGGTTAAATTTATAGTTGGAGAGATGGCTGTATTGGGACACTATGTTCAAAAGATGTTTCAGAGACATTGCAGGATTCTTTACATGCAGAAGAACATCATCTGCATAGGCAGAGAGAGAGTAAAAGTGTGGTTAAGAACTGAGATCCCTTGTGTCTGGGGTGATAATTTTAATGTGAAGCAAGAGGGGCTCTAGATATAGATTAAAAAGAAAGGGTGAGAGGGGGCAGCCTTCTCTCATGCCTGTATAAAGGGGAAACCACAAGGAAAAGACCCCATTGCAATAAACCTTTGCAGATGGGGAGAAGTATATGGCCTGAATCGACTGAACAAAGTGGGGGTAACCCCATTTTTCACAGCATCAGCCAGAGAAACTCCCAGTCCACCCTATCAAAGGCCTTCTCAGCATCCAATGAGGTTAAGACCATTGGAATTCAAGAAGAATGGTCTGTCTAGAAAATATGGATACGTTTCTGGAGGTGATCCACAGAGGACCGTCCTGGGACAAAACCCACTTGTTCAGGGCTCAATAGAGGAGACCATACCTTCCTTATACAGAGAGCAAGTATCTTGGTCAGAATTTTAATATCGCAGTTTAAGAAAGAAATTGGACGATAACTGGCCAAAGATATATTGAGTTTATTGGGCTTTAGGAGGAGGATTATGGTCACTTCCAGAAGTGATGGGTCAAGGGAAGCGGTGTTAAGTAAGTGTTGGTATAGTTGAAGCAAAAGGGGAGCTAATTCTTTAACAAAGACCTTATAAAAGTTAGAAGGGAAGCCATCTGGACCGGTTGCTTTGTCCAGGGCCAAATCTTGTATTGCATCCTTCACCTCTTTCAAGGTAATGGGTGCAGTAAGAGAGGTTTGGTGATAGTTGGACAAACAGGGGAGAGCAAGGGAGTCTAGATAGATTTCAATGTCTTGTGAAGATACTGGAGAGGGTCTTTTACTGTATAGAGAACAACATAAATTTTCAAAGATCTGGGCAATGTTTCCAGGGGCCATTTTAATGGAGCCGTTTGAGGCCTGAATGGAAGGTATGAGTCTTGAGCTTTCCAGTTTTTTGAAGCCAGAGAGCTAAGAGTCTACCAGCCTTTTCTCCTTGGTCCATATAAGTAGCTTTTGTTTTCAGGAGTGCATATTCAGCCTTTTCCCTCAGGAGATCTGCATATTTATTCCTGAGATCCAGGAGCTCGAAGATGGAGTTGGGAGCCATGGAGGCTGATAAGGAGAGCTCGACTGCCTGTATTTGAGATAGAAGAGACAGAGCCTCTTTTTCTCTTAATCTCTTCCTTCTAGAGCAGGGGTCTGTAACCTTTTCAGGATTGGGAGCCACATGTCCTCCTGGCATGACCAGTCTGATCACCAGAGAGCCATATCAGCGTATGCATAGCAGAGGTCTTTTGTAGTGCATAATTTAGCTTAAATTCATCCCACAGTGCTATTTGAATAAAGCTTATGTTAATCAGTTGTAATACTGCACAAAGAAGCCACACTGGATAGCTTCCTCTCCAGATCCTCCCTAAGAGAATCAGAGGAGTTTTAGCCATTATTTTGTAACTTAAAAAGCAAATGGTTAGTAACTCAAAATTAATTCCTAATACACACTTCAGGCAAATCTCCTGGAGCCACTGAAAGAGTCCTGTTCTGTTGGCCTTTATTCTCTGGTGCATCCTTCCTGTGTCTCAGCATAGGTAGAGGTGAGCCTCGTCACCTCTACCAACTAAATCATTGGCATATATAGAATGTTTGGTTGGGACATGCCCTGGAATTAGTAGTATTTTTTGGAAAAATTCACTGCAAATCACATGAAACATTAATCCACCCCTACTGATGAAACCCAAAAAATCCCAGGCTATGTTCTCATCTATGATTTTTTTCTTTGTTGGGTGTGCCAGTTTATCATCAAATGTATGGCTGATTCACAGCATCAGTGCCACCTTAACATTGGCAAAGCTCTGTTTAATATGCTTAAAGGAACACTGCCAACTTCCTTAAGCATCAAAGTGTCCCTAGTTTAAAATGCACATTTTATGATTGTTCACATTATATACAGACTGTTTATGCAGCTGGTAGTTTGATTAATTTCCCTTTTTTCTTTTAAAAAGTGAAAAAACTAATTAACTGTCACCATGCTGGTGTTACCACACCAAACATGTTTGTCTACATATATTGACCACATCACACTGCATCTTTCCTGGACTCAGAAACACCCCCAACACAAGCTAGCCACTCAATTTTGTTACAGTTGTTCCACCAGAAGTCTACCTGTAATTACTGTCTCTCCAGTTGATGCTGTCTCACTTCTAATCCTTGTACTACTGTCTGATGTATGTAATATTGGTGTATGTAATTTAACCCCGGGTTGCCCCTGAAAAAGGGACCTGTGGTCTCAGTGGGTTTACCCGGTCTTCAAAATCTAAATAAATAAATACATTATGCAGTGGAAGTAGAAGAGACTATTGTATCATGAGTGGCTGCACTGCTTGATGGTGTGTCTTATGTTCAGAAAATGTGTACTAAGAGTAGTTCAATGATTTGAAGCAAAACAGAGCTAGACATAGCTGTACATTACCATACATTACATTTCTAACAAGCAATGAGGTAGATAAAACAACCAGCAACATAAATGAATTTTAGAGAAAGTAAGCAATCATAAAATATGGATTTTTACCAAAAATAATACAAAAAAGGTTGACAATATCCCTTTAATATTTCTTGCAGTTGTATGACCTTGCATGCCTTGACTCAGTCCTCCTTCCATCTCCACAGCCTACTAACCTGCCTGAGAAACAACTAGCTTTCTAATGATCTGAATGCTACATAGCATCCTGATGCAACTGTGGTTGTACATCTCACCCCATCTAGATCCCAACTGTACATAAAGTGCTCAGCACCTGTTAAGAGATGAAGGATGACACAATGACTGGCTGGAGCATCCTGTGTATCTGAGGGTAGGAGTCCATCTGTCCCTCCCACTTGGGGCACTGATGTCTTAGTCAGGCAAGGGTGGCTGGGCATGGACATCTACCAGACCGGCCTCCTATATGTAAAAACACATGGCATGTCTGCTGCCTCTGTATTCAGTGTCAAGTACTGCAAGCCCTGCTAACATCTGACAACATTTCCTCAACTGCAAAACTTTGCCAACACGATCCCTCCCTTTTAGTTACAAGAGAGCATTTGTGCAGTCATGAGACATCCAGAGCTAATTGTTACTGGGTTTGCCACTTGATGTTCAATACTCTGGGCTTTGGCCAAACGTTGTTCAGCACCTTGGTAAGCAGTAACACTAACAATAATATCATCAGGCAGCCCTGCCATGAACCTTTGAAAGTTTTCTCCCTCACATCCCACTGGCTGATGTCAGAACACAAATGGTAGTATTGATACTGGCCTATAACATGGTGGACACTGCAGGGTTGATAGCCTCTCATAAATAATTATGCTTAACTTCCTCATATTGTCCCAGCATCAAAAAAATTATACTTCATGGAGAGGGTGGTGGATAACTGAAACAAACTCCTAGAGGAGGTAGTGGGAGCAGGGACTGTGGAAGGATTCAAGGGAGCCTGGGAGAGACGCAGGGGTCTCTTGGATCTTGGGGGGGGTGCAGGAAATTACAAAGTCCCAGCAGCTTGTAAGGCAGACTGGGTGGGCCTGGCAGTCCTTTTCTGAAGGCACATTTCTATGTTTCTATCAAGGATATCAATGTGTATGTGATATTGCATATTCAGTGTGTGATCTCCACAGACTATTCCAAAATATGTTATTGTTGAGCAAAGTAGCAGAGATACTGAAAAACATAAAATTGGACTTTTGACAATTAAGGAGCTGCAGAGCCGCATGAAAACAGGCAAAGAGCCACATGCGGCTCCGAAGCCTCACGTTGCAGACCTTTGTTCTAGAGGCTATCTTAATAAATTGCCCCCGGAGATAACATTTCAGTGCACACCATATTAAATCTTGTCTTAGCACCATGCCCTGGTTAGTATCCATAAAGAGTTGGATAGAGGTTTGGATCTTGGAAATAATATGTTTATATTTTAAAAGTTGGGTATTCAGTTTCCATGACCTATCTTTAGGCCTGTCAGGGGTAGGGGAAAGGATCACCCAGACCAGCGAGTGGTCCGAGAGTACTATAGGTTCTATGCTGGCCTGGGAGAGACCAGGCAGGAGAGGGATACTAATTAATACAAAATCCAGCCTGGACCAGGATTGATGGATGGTGGAATGGAAGGAGAAAAGTCATGTGATGGATTAAGTAGGTGCCATGGATCGCAGAGCCAGAGTGTGTCCATAAAGCTTTTGGTAACCGGGTAAGTGCACTAGGCAACAATCCTGCCTATTTTCAGGCAGAACCCGGAAGAGTACAAAACTGAGAATACAGAAATTACAACAGTACAGTTCAAACAACAACAACTCAGGTGGAGTCGTTACAGACTGGGTTGAGATAAAACAGAGGACTGGGCACACAGCCAATTATACATACACTAATAAAGGTAAACAATAATGTAACGACAGAAGTAGGATTTGCTTGAGGGAGAGCACGCTCAATCAGTCTTATAGACAAGCTCAGAGGAAATGGAGGACACATAAATCAGATGCAGCAAAGTTATACGTTAACAGCTAAATAGCATGGCAACTTAGGTGATGACTCCCAGTTAGGTGCAGCAGCAGTTACCCAGGGCATTGAGATAAGAGAACAGAGAATGCTAAAAAGAAAGGTGGGAGGTGGAGTTTTTAACCTGGGGAAGCGAGTTCCAGAACCTAGGGGCAAAATAGGAGAAAGCCTGTTCTCCCATTTTGGTGGCACAGGGATGTACCAAGAGCATAGGGATGGAGGAGAACCTAAGTGAGCGGGAATGAGAGACCGGGGTAAGCATGTCACCAAGAGAGGCCGGTTGAGGGGTTCTAGTAAGGGAGTCAACAAGACATGCTAGAGTGTATGACCGGAGGTCTTTGGGAGACACCCAATTTAATCCAGAGTAGAGTAGAGTAGGCAGTGATGAGTTAGGCGAGGAGCTGATAAGGTGAACCTACAGATATTATTATAGGAAGTGCCTCACTTGCAGAGCATGCTAGCATTGGCTTGGTACAAAACTGGGAGGGCATAAAGGAGTTGAGGGAGTAGTACACCTCTAGCTACCAATTTCCTGGCAGTCGGGGTGAGTGAGTGGTGCACCCAATAGGCTGCGCCAATTTTGGCATTGACAGACCGGCAAACCTCATTGACATGCTCCGAAAAGTCCAGAACTGGGTCCATCGTTACCCCGAGGTATTTGAAAGTAGAGGTATTGGTGACATTAGTCCCATCCTGTCAGTGTACAAGGAGCTTCGGGGACTCAGAGGGCACTTTTTTAGAGGACCAAAAAAGCATAGCCTGAGTCTTACCTATATTTAGTATTTTATGGTTGGCCGAGAGCCAGGATTGAAGGGATTGAAAGTCTTGTGAAAGGTTTAGGTTTATGTCAGCAATAGACTTGGAAGAATGATGGAGCATGAGATCATCTGCGTACATGAGTTAGCTACTGTGAAGAGAAGGATTGGAAATATCATTTAGGAAGAGAGAAAAGAGTAGTGGACCAAGTATAGATCCCTGCAGAACATCACGGGTGATTGAAATGGGGAGAGGAGAGAACCTTACAGAAGGAAACAGCCTGAGAGCAGTTATCCAGGTAGCTACCGAACCAGGAAAGGGTAGAGTCAGAGGCTCCCAGGGCTTGTAGTCTAGTCAGTAGTAGAGGATGATGGACCATATCGAACGCTTTAGAGAGGTCAATAAACACGGCTCCCATGAGTAAGCCCTTATCCATGTTACTTTTGACGTCATTGGTGAGATGGGTCAGAGCAGTAGTAGTGCTATGCCCAGCCATAAAGCCATGTTGAATAGGGGATAGAAGATTAAACTTAAGAAGGTACTCAGAGACCTGATAATGGACTAGTTTCTCAAGTAACTTACTGAGTGTGGGGAGAAGAGAGATGGAGTGGTAGTTGGATAGTAGTTTAGCATCCTCCTTCTTAAAAAAACAGTATAGTTCTTGCCATTTTCCAGACCAAGGGAATGGAGGCAGAGCAGATAGAGAGGTTGAAAAGCCTGGTTATGGGCACTGCAAGCCAGGCAGCAAACTGCCTAAGAATCCCAGGATGAATACCATCAAGGCCTGTGCTCCCACTAGCTAGAACAGTTTTGAGTAGGTTTAGCACTTCGAGGTATGTGACTGGAGCCCGCTCCAGAGTATGAGGAATGGGGGCACAGGGAGATGAGTCAGGCCAAGCTGTGGGGTGCAAGGAGGGGGGGGGTAGGTATCAGATTGAGACACAGATGGGGGTGTTAGTGGCCAGTGGGTCCTGTCTAGATCCTGGGTAGGGAGAATATTCCAATCCCCTCCCAGAATCAGAGAAAATAGGAGGAAGGGGGAAATTTTGCCAGCCAGCTCCATAAGAAATGATGGGTCACCACCCGCCGGTCCATATATTGAACCCAGTATTAGAGCAGAGCCCAGAAGGGATCCTTTAACCAGGACGTATCCACCGTTGGGATCCGCCACTGTGGATTCTACCTGAAAAGGGATTGTGTTTTTGATTAGTAGAGTAACTCCCTTAGTCGAGAAGAAGGAGTCCCCCAAAGCAAAAAAATTGAGATATCCTTTTTCTATGCAACCAAACAGCCTCCTTTGCCAATAAACGAGTTTCTTGTAGTAAGATGATATCAGCATTAAGTAGGGCACAGTGTTTTAGCACTTGATATTGCTTCCTAGAGTTTCTGACTCCCCTAACATTCCATGTAACAATTTTACAGGTATTAAGAGCCATGTTTAAAATTTAGCCATGTAGATAGTCTAGGAGAGTAAAAGATAAATATGATCAATGAGCCAACTAGCACACTCCAGCCCTACCCCTCCACCCCAGCACATCCCCAACAATATTACCACTCATAGGGAAATAATAATTTCAGAGATCTAACACTAAATACTGTAATCCATAAGGTATAAGAGCAACCCTCACAACACCAAAAAATACCCCCGAAAAGAACAGTATGATAGTACTCTGGGTATCGTGGTTTCTGTAAGTCAAGCATACCCTCCTCACCCCAAAACCCAATATACAAAACACTGCAGCTTTGAATGAGTATATACAGAAGGTTTCGGAAAACAGCCGGTAAAACTGAAGCCATTTATAAAAAAGACTAGCTGGTTCCCCCACCACCCACACCCTTCACAACAAAGAATACAAAAAATCAAATAACTATTTACAGAGGACTTCACTATTAGCCAGATAATATTTATGTAAGAGAATAGCATAAAGGAAGCCCAATCCCCCAAAGCTTCCCAACATAATGCTGGACTCTTTAGACCAAAGGTAGACCCAAAATGAAAAGTTGGGAAGCTTACCCCCTTGTCATACAGCATGCAATGCAGTTCTGCCTTGAACCTACATAGCCCGGAGCATCCCGTTGAACCTCCCCCTCACAAACAGTTTAAAACCAAACAAGGTTCTAGTTATGAATAATGTATCCCCATCCATGGCACTTTTGGGCGAGTGGAGCCTTTAAGTGGCTACAATGAGGAAAGCAGACTCAGGATTGGATCCCTGGAGTGACCAAAGTCAGACACCAGATCCTTAAGGTAGAGTACTTAGAGGCCAGTGGATAGACCAGGGACTGAGTAGTGAGGAAGCCTGAGGCGAGTCACTGAGAGTGAGACACCAGGAGTCCATAAATGAGATTAGGGGAGAGGAGAGAAAAATCACCTACCTCATTATTCATGTGGGACGCAATCAAGGGCAAAAGGTAACAAGTAGGCCTTGCAGTGGAGACACTGGGTAGCTCATCATTAAGTTGGGATGAAATTGTCCTGGGGGAAGAATGAGACTGTGGGACCAGGGCTGTTCCGAACACTAAATCGGTCCCTAGAAAACTCACCTCTGTAATAGAGTTCCTCTTAGTGGAAGTGGTGCCCCCAGTCGGTATCAAGCTCTCTTTGCAAGGCCTATATGATGTAGGGAAGAAGGAAAAGGCCCAAGGTCAGTGACCCCCACCACAATCGAAATTCCCTTCAACCGAACCTCAGGAGGAAAAAGCAGAAAGGCAAAGAAAATTACCCAGGGGTGTAGCCAGAAATTTCCGTTTTGTACACACTGGCCCAGATATTCAAAAGGGTTACGCATGGCACAACAGTGTTGTGCCATGCACAATCACTGATGACCCCTGTGCGATATTTAGTAGGAAAAGTGTGTCAGACAAACCTCGGCTGCACTGGAGCCGCATCAGTAATGTATGCGGGCACAGGTGGTGCCCATGCATAACCTGCACAGCCCGATATTCAGCCAGGGCTGTGCAGAATTATGCATGCACAACCCCTACCTGCGCCTGCACAAAGTTACGCCAAAAAAAAAAAGGAACAAGTGTTGGCCACCCACAGGTGAGCTGCCACATTGCAGTGCACAACACAGCAGCGGCCACCTGTGGGTGGCCATCACTTGTTCCTGCCGCACCTGGCTGCGCCCCCCCATGCCATGATCACGGGCATCACTGTAACCCACCCCAAGTCCAATATCCTGGTGGTCCAGTGGACTGCATGGAACCAATCGCGGGCAGCATTCATCACCCCTCAAGTCCGATATCCCTGGCGATCTAGTGGACCCCCACCACCCGCCCACTGAGCCCCACCACCCCGCTCCCCCGTCAGCGGAGGGTGGCACCACCTACCGCCTGCCGCCCGCCGCGACCATGACAGCTCAATAGGGCTGCCGCCCATTGGTTCAGAGCATGAGCCAGTGGGCGTGCAGCGCTCAATACTAGTCAGTCCAGATATGTGAATAAATTCATTCACATATCTGGACTGACTGCAATCTGTATGAGGCTACGCCCATTGGCTCATGCTCGAACCAACAGGCGTCTGAGCTGTCAGTCGATGGGTAGTGGGGCGGCAGGCGGGTGGGGTGCTGCCGCCACTGGCTGACAGGGGAGGAGCAGGGTGGGGGCTCAGTGGGTGGGTGAGGTGGGGTCCACTAGATCACCAGGGATATCGGACTTGGGGGTGATGAATGCTGCCCGTGATCGTTCCATGCGTCCACCGGACCACCAGGGATATTGGATTGGGGGGGGAATACAGTGATGCCTGCGATCAGGCTGCGTGCAGTCCACTGGACCACCAGGGATAATGGACCTTCTTTGTCCCTTACGGGACGTCCCGCAATTGGGCTGCAGGGGGCGTTGGTCACCGATGGCTGCTGCCTGGCAGGATGCCAGGCACAAGTTGTCGGGGATCGGAGCACCTGCATGCTAATGGCATGCAAATGGGGCTATAATCAGATGCAAACGGCCCCCTGTGCGCCTTGGCGATATTATGGCCCCATTTACATGTCCCCCTTTGAATATCGCAGGTGCTGTGCATGGTGCAATGGCACTTGCACCACTGCATCTCAATGCTCCACTCTGACCACTTGCACTGGCGCAGTGCCACTGCGCCATGCACAGTGGGGGTGGCCAGGGTGCGATATTCAAAGCAGTTGCGCCATAGCGCAGCTCCGTTGAATATCACCCTGGCCACACCCGTGCACAACAAAGTTGAGCTGTACCCAGGCTTGTGCCACAGCCTGGCACAGTTTGAATATCCGGGCCACAGTCTCCAACAGTTACACCCCCACATTAAAAAATGTACACATCCTGTCCAAATGGTGCCCCCTTCCAAACAACTCAGACTGTTGTCAGATGATTCTTCTAATCTCTAAAGAAGTTATACATGTATCTGTCTCTTAAACAACAAAAGTTTGAATAGAGACACTACTCAGTGGCCTACACTAACCCAAATACTACAGATTAGAATAAAAATGTGAATGGAAAGGCATATGGGCTGTGATAGGCACTCAACAAAACTGTACTCAAATGTGTACAGTGAGTATGCCTGCCTACGCCCTTGCTTACGACACCATAATAAACTTAACGTCCAATGTGTACTTAAACCAGCATCAGTCTGCAATTATTCAGCCTGATTTAAACAAGTTAGGCAGCCAGGAAGAGAGGTCTGAAAATGCCTGGATGGGGGCATCGTAAGAAAGCAAGGAGCCATTGCTGGAGACCTGAAGCCTTGCAGGATAGAGCACTTTGAATGGGATGCCAGCCGCAATTAATTTGCAGACAGTGGAGTGAAAGGCAGAGCGCTTCTGGCGAGTTTCATAAGGGAATTCCTGCGTGACATGAAGCTTGGATCCTCCCAAGGTCATTGCTTGAAGCTAACGAGCCTTGGCCAGGAGATGTTGTTTTTCTATGAAACTGAGGAATTTCAGGATGATTGGACATGGTGGGGCTCCTGCTGATGGTTTTGGTCTAAGGGATCGGTGAGCCCGTTCAATCTGGTAAGTGGTGGTGAGGGGAGAAGGCCCTACTACCTTAAGCAGAAACTTTTGTAGGAAAGTGATGGTGTTCAGCCCTTCCTCCAGTTCTGGTAGGCCCAGGATGAGGATGTTGTTGCATTGGCTTCTCCCCTCGAGATCCTCCATCTTCAGCTGAAGTTTCTGGATTTGCTGGTGGAGGTGGGTAATTGCAGGGTCCACTTGTTCTCTCCATTTTTCAAGGAAGGACGAATGTGCCTCCGAATCCCTGACCCTCTTGTGGAGTTCAGCTAGGTCTCCTCTTATGGATTCGATTTCAGAGGAGATATCAGCTAGCGTTTCTTTGAAGGGTAGGCGTTCTTGTAAAAAACAATCCTTTGTAAGGGGGATCAGTTGAGGGATTGCAGAGCTGGATTTCCCGGTTGAAGAGCCTTATGCCTTGGGTTTTTTAGGCATTTTCTCGCATGATGCAGGAGGCATGTGCTTAAGGGAGGCTTGCCTCATATCAGCATCCATCAAGGCTGTTAAAGCCTAAAGCGATGCAAAAACAGGACAGAAGACGATTGCTGAAGGCAGATCCTTCCTGATGAGGTGAATATTTCTAGTAGAACCCTATTGAATCAGGCTGAATTAGCATTAATTGAAATGAAGGGACAGGAGCTCCAGACCCTTGCTGCTGCTAGGCTGCTTGCATCTCGTGATCTCCTTGCATGTCACTTTTAAATATAGCACATTTTTGCCCCAGGCAAGCATGACAGTGCCAGGCAAATGGCTTAGCTCCATGCAAAACCTGCTCAAATGTGTTTGCGTTGTGCAAACATTTCAGAAACATGATACATTTCTGCAGAACTTCACACGCGCTGGTACTTGCAGCTTTAATGAATCCACTCCTTGGCTAGCACACACATTGGTCACATAGAAACATAGAATTTGACAGCAGATAAGGACCGCTTGGCCCACCCAGTCTGCCCATTTCCCTACCTACTGGATAAGCTGCAGATCCTAGTTAACCAGCAGCCTACTTCTTCCTACCCCCACCCCCCAGAATTGCCTTATGACTATCCCATGCATGCTTGAATTCCACCACTGAGTTTGACTCCACAACCTCCTCCGGAAGGCCATTCCATGCATCCACAACCCTCTCTGTGAAAAAATACTTCCTTAAATTACCTCTGAGCCCCCCCTTCTTCAAATTGTGACCTCTTGTTCTTGCACACCTCTTTTTTTGAAAGATGCTACCCTCTTGGACTTTGTTGATTCCCTTGAGGTACTTGAAAGTTTCTATCATGTCCCCCCTCTCCCTCCTTTCCTTGAGGCTATACATATCAAGCTCCTTAAGTCTCTCTTCATATGTCCTCCGGTGCAGACCATGCACCATTTTAGTTGCCCTCCTCTGGACAGCTTCCATCCTGTCTATGTCTTTGCGGAGATTGGGTCTCCAGAACTGCACACAGTACTCCAGATGGGGTCTCACCAGCTGTCTGTACAGAGGGATAATAACTTCCTGTTTTCTACTGGTGATGCCTCTCCCTATGCATCCCAGTATCCCCCAACCCTCCTTGCTGCCCTCTCACATTGCTTGCCCACCTTTAGGTCATCTGATATGACTACCCCCAGGTCCCTTTCCATTTTTGTTGTTGTTAGTATCTCACCCCCATTGTGTACTCTTCCTCTGGGTTTTTGTTCCCAGGTGCATTACCTTGCATTTCTTAGCATTGAATCTAAGCTGCCATACATTTGACCATTCCTCTAACCTTGCCAAGTCCCTTCTCATCCTTTCCACCCCACCCTGTGCATCAACTCTGTTGCAGATCTTAGTGTCATCTGCAAAGAGACATAGTTTTCCTTCCAGTCCTTCTGCAATGTCGCTTAAAAAGACATTGAAGAGACTGGTCCTAATACTGAACCTCGGTACCCGCTAGTAACCCTCCTTTCTTCTGAGTGGACTCCATTTACTATTACTCTTGTGTCCTATTCTCCAGCCAATTCTTTACCCAGGCTGTTATCTTGGGACCCACTCCCAGGCTGGCTAACTTATATATTAATCTTTTGTGTGGGACTGTGTCAAATGCCTGCTAAAGTCTAGGTAGGCCAGTCCACAGCCCTCCCTGATCTACTACTTTGGTCACCCAGTCAAAGAAATGTATCAGATTCATCTGGCATGACCTTCCGCTGTGAATCCATGCTGCCTAGGGTCCTGTGCCCTCTGGCCTCTAGATACTCGACAATTCTTTCCTTTAGAAGTGATTCCATCATTTTCCTATCACTGAGGTTACACTAACAGGTCTATAGTTTATATATATAGTTTATATATATATATATATATATATATATATATATATATATGTGTGTGTGTGTATATATATATATATATATATATATATATATAGTATAGTTAACAGGTCACATAGTTCATCTTTGCCTTCCTTCACCCCATTGTGCACTGGGCTGCTGTTGTGGTTTGCATTTCCTGGTTGGCATATTCAGAGCTGTCTTATTTTCTGGGCTATGCTTGCACTGCACTCCCTGCCCAGTTTGCCTGGCTTCCTTAGCAAGCCATATTAAGCAGGGCTAGCACCAGAGTTATCTCTTTTGAATATAATGAGATATTGGCTCCAGGTTAATGTAACATGTTGGGGAGTGCTAATTTAACCCTGGGGCAAAGTTTTGAATACCTGGCCCCCAAAAGGTAAAAATAAGAGGTACTTGTGCAACATCCTATTTACTGCCACACTAAAGGCGATTACACAGAGATGGCTGAATTCCACCTCTCCAGATACAAAAGGTTGGCCGTAAAACTGTAAAGCCATCCAAGAAATGGAAAGATTTACCTCTTGGTTATGTTACACTCAAGAGTAGCACAATAGCCAATGGTACTCAGTCATATGTTACTAGCAAACCTAAAAGTGACTGATATTTTGGAGACCTTGGTAAATGCAAGTTAATTCTGGACAAGGTCCTGCAACCCTCTAGAGGCTGTTGGATATACAGAAATAACAGAGACTCAGCTCAGCATGTCACATGGTTTAAACAATCCGTCCTCTACTCATAACTCTAATAGGGTTCCCTATTGCAACAGTATATTAATCCTTGTCCCAAGGTATTAGTTAAAAAAACTTGAGAAATAACTGGTACCACCATGTGAACAGTATGTGAAAACAATATACTGAATTAACTGATGTATTGTACTGTACCCCAGTTCCTTATGTGTATGTCCTTATTTATTATGTTGTATGAGTTGTATTTATTGTATAAGTTGTAAAGTACTGTCCTTTCCTTTTTCTGATGTTAATGAAACATATTTGTTGTGGTTGTCATATAAAAACCTTTGATAAACTTTGATTAAAAAAAAATATTCATGAGCCTAGTGAGGCTCCTGATTGGCTACTGGCCTGGTCATTAACATCTGGAAATGAGACATCCAGCTGCCCACTGATGCTGCACAGCACACATGGCTCACACCAAGCCAATTAAAGCCTAAAACTAAGTGAAAAATAAACGGTAACAATTAGAGTTGTTAGTGCAATTAGATAATCACAATAACAACCTCAAAGACGCCTTTTCTTTGGATTAATGACTGGCTAGAGGCACGTGGCACTCAGCCCCCTAACCCTTTGTTAATGTCTTGAAAACAAATAGCTTTTTGGTCATGATTGCTTAAATAAAAGGATTTTAAAATTGGCAGCCAGTGCAATTAATGCAGCACTGGAGTACTAGATTCCCTTATCCTGGTAGATGTTGTTAATTTAGCTGCTGTATTCCGCACTAGATGCAGCTGGCAAGTCTGACCTGTAGGAAGGACTCAGAAGAGTGCATTACAGTAATCAAGATGGATGATAACAACAGCATGCATCTGTGTTAAGAGATCATCTGGATCAAGGTAGGGGTTAGCCAACTATATTTTCAGATGGTAAAAGTAAATCTTTACTACCACTTACACCTGCGCAGAGAGTGTCAGCTCCTGGTCAAGAGTGATGCCTAGGCTGGGCACCACCTACCTGACCTTGAGCCTCTCACTACCAAGTACAATGAGACCCAGGCTCTGGTCCCAACAGTAATGATTCAGTTTTTCCAGGAAGCAACTTCAACTCACTGTGAGAAATCCACAACCTGACTTCTGAAAGTGCATTCTTGAGCGCAGCAACTGAAGAGCTCTGTCAAGGTTTAAATGAAAGGTACAACTGGGTATCATTGGGATAACAGCAAAACCCAACTCATACTTCTGTATAACGTTTACTACCAGTTGTATGGACAATGTGGACAACATTGGAGACAAAATGAAACCCTAAGGAACAATACTGTCAATGTTTAATGATGATGATGTATCACCAAGGAAAGAACAGATGCACAGCATCAAAGTGACTGTCAGGGGCATTCCAGAAATGTGGCATGCAGTATTTATCAGAGAAAGAATCCAGAGGGGCTACAAGCCCTAATGGTAGAGTAAGCCCCAGAGCCAGATATAGATGCACCAAGGGTGCCCAAAGGGATTGACAGTGAGCTGGGTGAACCCTAGTAGGACTATATAATATTGAGAATAAAGTATAGGGTGATGTGTGTAAAGAGAGTTTACACACCGAGTGGTTAGATGCTCACAAGCCCGAGAGCAAAGCTCGAGGGTTTATATCTAACCACGAGGGTGTGTGTAAACTTCAAGTTTAAACACATCACCCCATATTTTATTTTATATAATTGCTGGGTTTGCCTTTTTCACCACAGCAATCATTTAAAATGAATGCAGGTTCCTGAGCGCTCCACAGTACCATTTGCTTTCAGTATGCAGTCGTTTTCATAGAAACATAGAAGTTGACGGCAGATAAGGACCGCAAGGCCCATGCAGTCTGCCCATTTCTTTTTCTACCTTATAAATGTGCCATTGGCCTTTGCTCTGTCAGTGACCTATCTATTCATAGTCATTTGTATTGCTCCCTTATGCCTATCCCAAGCCTGTTTGAAGCCCTGCACTGTATTTATAGCCACCACTTCTTGTGGTAAGCCATTCCATGCATCTACCACACTTTCTGTGAAAAAGAATTTCCTCACATTCCCCCTTAATCGGCCTCCCTCTAATCTCATGCTGTGTTCTCTTGTCCTGCTATTTTCTTCTATTTAAACATGTTAGACTCTTTCACCTTGTTTTATGCCCTTAAGGTGTTTGAATATATGATCATATCACCTCTCTCCCTCCTTTGCTCAAGGGTATACATATTGAGCTCCGTTAATCTGTCCTCATATGTCTTCTGATGCAATCCCTGCACCATTTTGGTTGCTCTTCTCTGGACTGCCTCAATTTGGTTAATGTCCTTGTGAAGGTGTGGCCTCCAATACTGCACGCAGTACTCCAGATGGGGCCTAACCAATGTCTTGTACAGAGGGATTATTACCTCCCTCTTACGACTTGTGATACCCCTACTAATATACCCTAACACCTCCCTAGCCTTACCTACTGCTTTAGAGGTCTGCTTGGATGATTTTAGGTCATCAGTGATGATGATGCCCAAGTCTCTTTCTTCCTTTGTGACTGCTTGCAACTCCTCCCAGCCTATAAGTGGCCAGGGTTTCTCTTCCCTATGTGCATGATTTTGCACTTCTTTGCATTAAATCCCAGTTGCCACTCTTCTGCCATTCTGCTAGTTTATCCAGATCTCTTCTCATTCTGCCCACCCCATCTGGATCATCTACTCTGTTGCAGATCTTGGTGTCATCTGCAAACAGACAAGCCTTACCCTCTAGTCCATCTGCGAGGTCACTAATGAAGATGTTGAATAGGACTGGCCCCAGGACTGATCCTGAGTACCCCACTTGTGACTTGCATCTCTTCTGACTGTATACCATTTACCACCACTCTCTGTTTTCTGCCAGTCAACCAGTTTGCCACCCAGTTGACCAACTTCTGACCCACCGAGCCTACCTAGCATATTTATCAATCTTCTATGTGGAACAGTGTCAAAAGCTTTGCTGAAGTCAAGGTAGGCGACATCAACTGCTCCCCCTTGGTCCACCACTCTGGTTACCCAGTCAAAGAAATCTATGAGATTAGTTTGACAGGACCTTCCTTTTGTAAACCCATGCTGTCTTGGATCCTGTGCCCCTATGGATTCCAGGTGTTGCACTATCCTTTCCTGAAGGAGTGCCTCCATAATCTTGCCCACTACTGAGGTAAGACTGACTGGTCTGTAGTTCCCCGCCTCCTCCCTGCTACCACTCTTGTGGAGGCGGGATCACATAAACCCTTCTCCAGTCTTCTGGGACCTCTCCTGTGCTCAGAGATGCACTAAATAATTCTGCTAATGGCTCTGCTAGTTCTTCCTTTAGCTCCTTAAGTACCCTGGGATGTATGCCATCAGGTCCCATTGCCTTATCCACCCTGAGCTAGCAAGCTCTTGTAGGACCTTTCTTTTGTGAAGGGAGTGTGCTCACCTCCCTCCCCTGTGTCCATGATGCTGAGCTGTGGGCCCTGCCTACCTTCTCTTCAGTAAATACTGAGCAAAGTATCTATTTAGGATAGATGCCTTTACAGGGTCCTCCTAATCACATGCTCCCTTTTCTCCATTAAGCTTAGCAATACCCCTCTGGACTTTCTCCTTTCACTAATGTATCTATAGAAAGTCTTGTCACCTTCTTTACTGTTCGTGCTAGTGTTTCTCAGTTTGGGACTTTGCCTGCCTTACTGCCTTACCTGCTTCCCTTAGGGCAGTTTGGTATGCCTCCCTATCTTCATCCGCTGTGTTCCCTTATATTTCCTGAAGGCCAGCCTTTTGGCTTTGACCTTTTCTGCTACTGTATTTGAGAACCAAAGTGGTTTTCCTTCTTCTTTGCACTTCCTTCTCTGTCTAACATAATGGGATGTTGCTTCAAGTATTGCATCCTTAATGCTTGCCCACTTTGCCTGTACCTCCTCACCTGTGTTTCTTTTTGCCAGGGCTAGCTTAACTCTGTTGGCCATCTTATCAAAGTCAGCTCCTCTGAAGTCCCATATTTTTGCCTTGGAATGGAATGATTTAGATGTAGTAGCCAAATTGAACCATACCATGTGATGGTCACTGGCCCCCAGGTGACCTTCTACGTGGAGATCTGTGATCCCTTCTTTGTTAGTCAGTACTAGATCTAGGAAAATCTTTCAATTTTATTTTAAAACTGTTTCAGCCAGCAATGAGAAGATAAGTTTTCCCTGTTTTGGTACATTTTCTGTTTTAAAATGTACTTACCGCAGAGTTCGAATGGCAGTTGGGTCTCTGCAGAACAAACAAAACATGCGGCCGCAGTCTGAGAAGAGCTGCAGCAGGGCATGCGCAGAGTGAGGGAAACTGTGCACGTGTTTGCCGTTATAAATGCTCCTTTATAACGGCAAATTACGTCACAGTTTCCCTATGGGAAAAAGTCAAGGTCAGTTATTATAGTTTAATTCAGACAGGGGTACTTCTTAAAGACTGGAGAGTACAGAGCATAGTCACACTACATGGGGGAGGAGATATTGGGGAATTACAAGCCACCTTTGTTGTGAGTTGACTGATGGAGCCACTGGTCAAAGAGGACCTTGTGGACTACCTTGACAGCAATAGTCTACAGGATAGTAAACAGCATGGGTTTGCAGAAGGGATTTCTTATCAGACCAAAATGACAAGAAATAAATAACAAAGGCAGTTGATAAAGGTCATGCTATGGATATCTGACTTTAATCTAGCAAGGCTTATGACTCAGTGCCACAGAAAGACTGCTGAAGATGTTGGAGGACCTGAGTGTAGCTAGGGATGCAGATAGATAGGTAGAAAACCAGATGAAGGAGTGACAACAGAAGGTGGTGGTTAGTAGGGTCAAATCTGAAGAGAGGGAGGTCACGAGTGGGCACCAGAAGAATTTGTTCTGGGTCTTGTCTTATTCAATATGGCTAAGTGAGACATTAGAGAGGACATCCAGGCCTAGTTGCATCTCTTTGCAGATGACATGAAGCTCAGTGAGAGATAAATGGTGACAAAAGGATCAGGGAGATGTAAAGGGTTCTATAATAGCTAATGTGGTGGTCTAAGGTTTGGCAGTTGAAATTCAGCGACAGAAAGTGCAAGGTTATGCACCTAGGGAAGAAAAACCCCAAGATAGAGTACTGGATGGGAGTGGTAAAACTGAGCACTGTGGCAGAAGAAATGGACCAGTGAGTCATCTTTAGTTACTTCCCCCAGCAATCAAGCCAGTGTTACAAGGCTTATAGTAAGGCTAATAGGATGTTGGTATATATTGAAGGAGGTACTGACACCAGGAAAAAGGAGGTATTACTACAGTTATACAAGTCCAAGTACGAAGAATGTTATTGTTTGACTATAAGTCTTTACAATACAAAAATAAGAACGATGAATAAAACAATCAGGTACATTTAAAATTTGATATGACGTAGATTTGCTTATAACAGCACATAATACAATTGTTCAGAACTCATCATAATACATAATTTTAACTTATAATAAGCCAAACAGGATAATTCTTTAGAGATAAAATAATAATCTCTTTGCAGTTCTTCATATAAGATGTATTATCTTTCCTACCATACCAATACAATAATATCCTTGAACAAAGAATAAAAACATTTAGTCAGATGCTTCTGTCCCTTGCTTTACGAACTATATCAAGAAATCCATAGACTTTCTACAATATGTCCCTACTTTCAATATTAAAAAGATACAAAACTAGTTGATCAGGAGGGAGGTTGAGACTCCCAAGTATGTCATCAAGCCATTCCTGCCTTCTGACCGAACACAAACGGCAGAGTAGAAATATGTGTTTTAAATCTTCATTATTTGTATTGCATTTATGGAAAGGAGAGTTATAGCCTAATCTTTTTGAGAAAAATATATATAATTTAAATCATACAATTCCATATGAAATCACGTAAGAAGCCTCCTTTGTGCTGATTGTATTAATATTTTCAAATATATCCTACAGAATGTGTTGATTTTAATTGCTTAAACCATCTGTAATGTTTTAGTTTATTTAAGCATTCCATATCCTTTACTATGGCTGTGTTTCTCAATCTATTTTTAATCTGAAAAATGACAACAAAAATGGAAAGGGACCTGGGGGTAATCATATCAGATGACCTTAAGGTTGGCAAGCAATGTGAGAAGGAGGTAGGGAGGGCTGGGGGGATACTGGGATGTATAGGGACAGGCATCATCAGCAGAAAACAGGAAGTTGTTATTCCCCTGTACAGACAGTTGGTGAGACCTCATCTGGAGTACTGCGTCCAGTTCTGGAGACCCCATCTCCACAAGGACATAGACAGGATGGAGGCAGTTCAGAGGAGGGCAACTGAAATGGTGCAGGGTCTGCAAGAGAAGCCATACAAGAAGAGGCTAAAGGAGCTTAATATGTAATATGTATACCCTTGAGGAAAGGAGGGAGAGGGGGGACAAGATAGAAACATTTAAGTACCTCAGTGGAATCAACAAATTCCAAGAGGGTAGCATCTTTCAGAAAAAGAGATGTGCAGAAACAAGGGGGCACAATTTGAAGATAGAGGGGGGACGGCTCGGGGCAATGTGAGAAAGTATTTTTTCACAGAGAGGGTGGTGGACGCATGGAACCACCTTCCTGAGGAGGTTATGGGGTCTAAAACTGTGGGAGAATTCAAGAATGCATGGGACAGACATAATGCAATTTTTGTGGGGGGTAGTAAAAAATAGGCTGTTGATTAAATAGGATCTGCTGCTTATCCTCTAGGTAGGGAAATGGGCAGACTAGGTGGGCCAAGTGGTCCTTATCTGCCATCAAAGTCTATGATTTCATGTTTTGGCCCCAGATATATTTCATAAAAAAGATGACCCAACCTAAGTGGAAAAATTTCCTTTTTGAATATTTGGATATATGGGAAGGCAAATCTCCTAGTAAAATATCCTATTTGTTCTTCAAGACATATTCTTGACAAGCATGAAGAGGGCAATTGAAATAATGATAAAAGAAAGCCAAGCTGTCTTTCTTTAATTAAAGTTGGTAGTGAATATTGACTCAGCTCTGATCTTAGTAATCCCCCTGGGACTGATTGTGGCAGCATCAGTAAATATCTATACATCTTATTTATCATGACTTCAAGTGTTTTTATGTCCATGAATGCCCACATTTCAGCCCCGTATAAAATACTGGTCTTTATTTTGTTGTTGCAATCTTCTTAACAGTGATATACAGATTATGTCTTTTAATTGTTTTGTTAAAAAAAATGACCATTTTTGTTTTGTCTCTATTAATATTTAATTGATTCTTTTTATATAAGTCTAAACATTTATTTATCTTTCTCTGCAAACCCAATAATGATTATGTTGATATAAGAATAATATCATCTGCATAAGCAAAACAAGCAATTTTTTTTCTGATTGATTGAAGGAGAATTAAAATCCAAGTCCTCATGATTCTGTATTATGTCATTAATGTAAATGTTAAACAGAGTAGGTTAACTATCGCCTTGCTTAGCACTCTCCTTAACTCCCCCAATTTGCATTAATTGAGGAGGTTAAACTCCTTTGATTACATTGTATAGAAATCAAGTATTTGTATGAAGACTTATAAAATGTTCAGTAAAGTTTGGTCAATATTTAAATGTATAAGTTTTTTTCATAACAACAATCTACTGACGCTATCAAATGCTGAGCTAAAATCAATAAACAGCAACAAAAAGATTTTGCTTTCTTAATCTTAACGTATTTCCATAATGAATGGGAGAGAACAAAACAGTTCTGTATAGTAGAAACGTGATTGTCTAAATCCATTTTGATACTCAGTATCCCATTCTCATTCAAATCATTCAGCAACTTCTGTAAATAACTTGTGATATACCCAAGAGAATAATGGAATGATACATCTTGGGATCCACTGAATTACCTTTTTAAAGAGAGGGAAAACAATACTTCCCTTTCAATTTTGCAGAGCATCTCCACCCTGAGCAATACAATTAATTTCTTTAAGATCATTATCCATTCATCCTAAAAGAAACTTATATATCTCTGTAACTATTTGGTCATGGCCAGGAGTTTTGTTCAATCTGGGCTCTGTAATAGCTTTATATATATTACATTCATCTATAAAGATAGGAAATGGGCCATAGTTTTGTCTTGCCTTTCAGTCTCCAGTACATGTTATTTATTTTATTTATTGAAATGTTTCACCAGGAAGGAACACTGAACAAAAATTGCTCATATCCCAGTGTGACGGGGGTTACAATGAGGATAACAAAAACAGAGAGTCTACAGAATAAAAGAGATAAGAGCAGTTACAATTGAGTTGAACCATTTAAACAATATAAATAACAATTGGTAAACAGTAGAAGCATTTCAACATATAAAATTATTACAGCCAATGGATAGTCACAGATCATGAAACCATCGTACTGACAAAGCAATATATGAAAAACTAACATGATGCCTAGATGTTCCAAGTGTAAGGCTCATAGACAGTAAATAGTGTGTGTGTTAGAGTTGGGAGGAGAAGACAATAACCAATGGTGAAGTGGGAGGAAAGTAGTTAAGAAATGATGAAGAGGAGGGGAGGAGTAAAATGGGGGAGGGAAAAACCTAGTCCCCCCTCAAGAAGTGAAGAACCCTGGAAGGGGGGTTAGTAGATAAGCTAGAGCAGTTAAAGGGAGAGATAGGATGAAAATAACAGGCAGCCAGTTAGCCTAAATGTCCTTCAGGATGCTGAGTACCCTGCAAGGGGGTTGGGGTGCTGGTGAGTAGGATCAAGTAAGGATGTGATTAGGGAGGATTATAGCAGGTGCAGTTGGAAGAAAGCTAATTGTGAAGTGCAGTAGGGAGGGAGTAGGTGGAAGAAGAGTGGTGAATTTGTGGGATAGAGTGATCCAGATTTTAGGGAAGTGGTGGGAAAATCCAGACTGACCAATGAGGGTAGAATGGTGAGTGACCAGCAGGGTGCACATATCGTTAGATCTCAGGGAGTGGGAGGGGGTGGGAGAGTTAGAAAGGGAGGATGAAGGTAAGCAGGGAGAGCACCAGGCCAGAATTTGGAGGTCAGTTTGGCGCAGTGGGAGAGTCATCAGTTAGACAGAGGTGGAAAAGCTAAGGCATGATAGAGGTCACAGTGATGAATCCTAGAAGGGGCATCAAGGGTGAAGCAACAGAAGGAGTTAAAAAGAGTGTCCAGTTTGGTCAAGGAAGATTTGAGAGTGGCACCACAGACCACATACATATGTATGTATGTATATTTACGTGTCTGTATCTACATACATATACATGTGTGTATATATATATATATATATATATATATATATATATATATATGTGTGTATATATATATATATATATATATATGACATATATAAGTTTTTAATTCCATTTCTTTTGTTTCAGAAAAATATTCATTTTTAAAATATTCTTCTCAAGGTATTGGAGGAACATGGGCTTCAAAGTTCTGTGAGTATATATTATAAACTTGACTAATCAATGTCCAAAATTGTTTAGTGTTGTATTTGTATTTAATTTAGTCAGATCAACAACCTGGACAAATTATCTCTGTATTTCTTTTATCTGTGCCTCCAACCTATGAACTAGTTTTGTTTGTTTTTCCTGTTCCCCTTTCCTCTTCTTATTCAGATGTATCTCCCCTTTTCTATATCTTTCTTTCATGTTCTTTCCTTTTATTTTTGTGCCTAGGTTTTTGGTATTCCTGCTTTAATATTTCCCCTCCTTGTTCCTAATTGAAGGGTGGTGGTAAGGAAGATTGCACAGCTTTATTGGCTAATTCAGGCACTGTACAGCTTTATTGGCTAGTTCAGGCACCCTTAAAATTGTTGTGTTTGATAATCTCCTCTCTTTTTTGTTAAGTTTTCCAATAAGGCTTGATTGTAAAATACATCATCCCTCAAACTGGCCAGTTCCTCCTTCAAAGTCCACATGTTTTTTAAGATTACTGCATTTGCATAATAAGGATTCTTTATAATTTCCATTATTTGTTTGGAGAGACAAGATGATGAGACAAAATTACCTTCATTAGTAAAGTAGTCCTTATTGTGTCAAATTTCATGATGGTTTGTTTCATTAATAATATTTGGAACCCTGGTAGAATTTTCTTGGCCTATAGATACTCCTCTTGAGGGATCTTCAGGATTTATCCTTTTAAGGCCTTCTATTATATTATTAAGATCTTTTTTGACTGAAGCTAACCTGTCTGATTTCATGACTTCCTTAATTGGTCCATGGATCTTATTGATTGAAACTGAGTAAAGTGCATCTATAGGATGGGCTACTTCAGTTTCTTGTGAAGCAATTCTCAATGTTCTTGGCGAAAAGATCCAAGGGGATGAATATGGTAAAAACTGTGGGTTCACCTCGTCCTGTGCAGTATTATCCTAAATTGAGGGTGAATAGTGATAGAGATCATAAAGTTCCTAATCATATGAAAATACTGTAATTACATCCTCTATGGGTGGGTCAAAATTGTCATTAAAGGACCTAATTTCCTTAGACATACTTTCCTTGGTACAATTCTTAGAGTTTAGTTTCCCTAGGGGATATTTCCACAATACAGGTTTTGTACCATATCTCTAGGTGTAGAGACTGACAATGATGTCATAGAGTTAATTGAAAAATCTGTTTGCACATCAGTGAGTTATTTATAATATAGTTTGTTATTTTACTTTGTTTTTACTTTCCCCTTTTCTTATTAGTTTTGTCTTTGGTTTAGGTGGAATTCCTATCAAATTCTTTTTTTTTTCTCCTTCTTCTCTTTTTTATGTTTGTATTTTGGTCCACTGCCTCATGTACTTCTTCTAAGGTGGAACTATTTTTGCTACTTCTAGTGGAAATCATATTAATATAAATTCATATTTCCAAATTGATTAATAGCTCAAATTATATGATATATTTTGCAAAATTACTTAAACCTTCAGAATGCAATCTAAGCAATTGTTCTGTTATAGGTATATTTATAAATATATTAATTAATATGTGTCTGTATCTTTAACAATACATTTGGAAGGTGCATATAGTGCATGACATTTTTTTCCAAACAAACTTCAAGCTTTCATAAAATAAGCTTGAATATTAACACAAGTGTTCATAAAGTACCAACAATTATGAAGTCCTTAAAATGATACCCAACTCCTCTTGTTGATTTTTCTTTTACTTGAGCATTTTCCCAATATGTATCATTGTGTAATTCATTTCATTCTGGTTTATCCTTTGTCTTTTACTTTCCCCAAGCTTGTAGTTTTGGCTTTGCTCTGTTTTAAAAATAGACTTAAATAGCCTAGGCTATGCTGGCCAACCATCAAAGTTAAAAACAACTTGGACAAAAATCTGCTGAAAATAAGAACATATAACCAAGAGCTGGCCTGATGGTGCAGAGGCATGGCTGCCATCTGTGCTGCCAATGACTCAGGTTCAGGGACAGATCTGGGTGTCGGAGGGTCGGCCAGGGGGAGTAGGATTGAGCTTCCACAGGACTGCTGTCCTGTTCTGGGTGAGGGGGGCTGTGGGTCCAGTGCAATGTGAACTCTCAGTGGAGGCAAGGGGTACCAAAAAGAAATTCTGGTGCCTGAACGTAAGAGGGGTGGGGCAGATGCTGGCCATCATTGCACATTCCAACCCCCAGAAAAACCTAAGAAAATCCATGCCAGCTCCCTGCTAATGAGCTGGCTCTGGTGCCGACCCATCTGGCCACCTAATTCCACCACCGGTGCTCCCATTTGGTGGGTCAGCCCCAAGCATGTGGGGGTCACTCACCGGAGCAGGGTGAACCCCATTCATGAGGTTGGGGAGAACCGGCAGCAAAAGGAATACAATAAAAAATAAAATCATATAACCAGCAAGGGAGAATAATTGTGCCAGGGATCCAATATTTTAATATGATCCACCATGAACTATCTAAGTCACACTCCGTAAGCATATGCTAAAAGTCATCAACTAAATTAGCAACTAGATCAGCAACTAAATGCTTCTATAACTTAGTTTTAAGCTGTGTCAAACAGTAGGAAATTAGTAACCAGCTTAATAAAATGTAGTGTTCTACTTTAATTAAATTAAAAGGCTCTTAGCATTTTTATTAAAATTTCCTACAGTAGAATAATTTAAATCCAGCCTGGCTTTGAACATGTTTCAATCTGATGTTTACTTTGAAAATATAAAATAATAGAAGTTAGCAAAACTGCTGATTATGGTCAAAAAAGTATATTGAATATCTTTTTTAAAACAAGGAAGGTTCTTATGTAAAGCAAGTTGGAATTCTTGATATATTTGAACCCCAGATGCCTTTTAAAATCATACATGACCTCTTAATCAACTGGATCCTCCCATCTTTTAATTATGCAAATACAGTATGCAGTGCTGTTACTGCTACCTGCCTTGTCAAACTGGATGTACTTTTCCACTCCGTCTGCAAGTCTGCTTCCAACTCTCCTCCTCTAACTTACCACTATGACCTGTACTCCCTCTCCCTTCAATCACTTGCACATCGTCACTTAGCTCACTGCTCCACTCTTATTGCCAAGTTCTGGTTTGGGTCACTCCCTTCCTACCTTTTATTTATTTAGCTTTTGTTAACCAGGTAAGTACACTAGACAAACACATGCCTATTTTCAGGTATGACCCGAGAGAGTACAGAAATCAAAGAACATACAGAGTACAATTTGAAGCAATTTGCCTCCCTTCTTACTCCTGAATCCCTATCACCCTACAACTAATGTTCCATCAATGCCTGCTTTTTCTCCCTCCCTTGGGTATGCTTCAACACAGGCCAACTCTTTCTCCTTTAGACTCCTGTCCCTCTGGAACAGCATTCCCCTCGAAACCCATCTCTACCCCTCCTTCCATGCCCTTAAGCAGCATCTTAGACCAACCAACTCCACCTCCTGTACCTGCTCCTCATCATAGGCCCCCCTCCTCTGCTTACTCTAGACCCCCTCCACTGTGGTATGCATTGTATATTTCTGGTTATTTGTATATTTATTACAGTCAGTACTAGTTCATCTGTATATTCACTGTTAGGCAGTTTTTTTAATCACCTCTGTTTCTTTATATACCTTGTAATTATTGTAGTATACCCTATAATGTAATTGTTCTCCTTTATGCGCTTTGTATTATTCCTCTCTCAATTAGTGTTGCATAATTTTATTTGCACTGCATGTTACCTTTTGTCTTACTGTACCCCATCCCCTGGATCACATCTGAAAATGAGCTGAGGTTCATGCTGCCTTTCCCAGTTATTAACTTTTAAATAAATAAACTCTGACAATTGTTTAACACAAGTCTGTGCCCCAGTATGCTAAAGCAAGAAAGACAAAGCATCAGAGACTTTATAAAATCCAGCAGCCTAAAAGCTTACTAATAATTTGTTAAAAAAAATATAAAAATAAATTAATACCAAAAGGTTTATCTGACAAACAATTTAGTATACCATTTTAAAGTAGACTGTTTTCAGTAAACTGCAGTTAACATGAGCCCAGATTCTGCAATAGATCTGGTCCAGGGTCTGTTGCTTCTGCTTCTTTATAATATAGCTGCACCAGGAGCAGTTTGAATGTTTTACTGAACTTAACTCATAGGTACAACTAAGAACCACAGGGATTTAAATAAAGATTTTTTTTATGAGATAAAGGAGTTACAAAAGTCTGCAGTTTCTACCTCGACTAATCCTACTGTCCTGTAAGTACCCAGGATGCCAATGAAATGCCAAAGCATGTGCACTGGTTATTTCAGCCATTATTTTATATGCTATGTCAATTGATTAATTAATTAATCAGTCCTAAAGCAGTATGCAGCCTCTTGCTGCTCGTGATTATTTATTTATTTATATTTAATTAAGCTCAGTTGAATCCATATAATTCCAGGCAGGTTCTCTGATAGCCGTAATATAAAAATAAAGTACAGAATTTTGCTTTGGTTCATCTGATTTATTTTTAGTGTAGTTAGTATAGTTGTTAAGATAATTCAAGTAATCTGCCTCTGGCACTTCTTACAGCCTAATGATTTAATAATCAGCACTTAGCACTCATTTACTTATTGCACTTTGATTCACTTTAGCAAGCTGCACTTTATGCACATTTAGCACTTTTTGTGTTTAACTATTTACAGGTTATATCAGCTATTTGGCATTAAGCATTCAATACCCAGAGTTTTAACCATTTATATGATAACACTATCTAGCACTTTAGCCATTCATGAAAACTTTGGGATAGTAGTAAGTATCAAACTAAACCCAAATTTGATTAAAATACTTACTTGAGTTCCCCAAACCCACTTGAAGTAACCAGAGTTGAATTTGTTATGGTCTCAACCGGCAAAACAGTATAGTTGAAGGAAAGAAAATAAGAATATACCACTCTACAACAAAATGAATATGCACAAATTAACTTGAGCATTGAACTAATCAAGGAGCAAATGGTAGTGGTATATGCAGAAGTAAAAATAAATATTTAAAACAATGATCCATTTTGGAATATTTGATATTTTAGAAAGTTTCTCCTATAGCGATATAGGGGCTTTCAGTTATCCTGAGGAGACAAAATGTATAAATGGAACTAGAAGTGTGGAATGGAAAGGATGAGAAGGGACTTGGCAATGATGGAGGAATGGCCAAATGTATGGCAGCTCAGATTCAATGCAAAGAAGTGCAAGGTAATACACATGGGAAGCAAAACCCAGGAGAAGAGTACACAATGGGGGGTGAGATACTGACAACAGTAAAAATGGAAAGGGACCTGGGGGTAATTATATAAGATGACCTAAAGGTGGGCAAGCAATGTGAGAAAGCAGTAAGGAAGGCTGGGGGGATACTGGGATGCATAGGAAGAGGCATCAATAGTAGAAAACAGGAAGTTTTACCCCTCTGTACAGACAGTTGGTGAGACCCCATCTGGAGAACTGTATGCAGTTCTGGAGAACCCATCTCGGCAAAGACATAGACAGAGTGGAGGCTGTCCAGAGGAGGGCAACCAAAATGGTGCAGGGTCTGCACCCGAAGACATACGAAGAAAGACTAAAGGAGCTTAATATGTATACCCCTGAGGAAAGAAGGGAAAGAGGGGACATGATAGAAAATTTCAAGTACCTCAAGGGAATAAACAAAGTCCAAGAGGGTAGCGTTTTTCAGAAAAAGATGTGCAAGAACAAGGAACACAATTTGAAGATAGAGGGGATGGCTCAGAGGTAAGGTGAGGAAGTATTTTTACACAGAGAGGGTTGTGGATGCATGGAACAGCCTCCCTGAGGAGGTCGTGGAGTCAAGAACAGTGGGGGAATTCAAGAATGCATGGAAAAGACATAAAGCATTCTTAGTGGGGGGTAGGAGGAAGTAAGCTGTAGGTTAACTAGGATCTGCAGCTTATCTTTTCGGTAGGAAAATGGGCAGACTAGGTGGGCCAAGCGGTCCTTATCTGCTGTCAGATTCTATATTTATATGTTTCTATGTAGAACAAGAGTGAATCTAAAGGCAAGAAGGGTTTGTCCTTCATTTTCGAAGCAGGTTGCTGCAGCTGATAGCCTCCCATGAGGCTCTTTGCCCTCAATCCGGAGGTCGGTAAGTTGCACTACCACCTACACTTCTGGCTTCCCTGAAAAGGGGATAGAGACTTCAGGCACAAATACTGACTTATTACAGCCACACAAGATTTACTAGGAAAGGTCACACACTCTGGTCTAAGGCAACAGTGGCATACCTGTTCTAGACCAGGTTGTGTGATCCCTGCTTTCAGCTTCTCCCCAGCCAAGCAGCATCTAGCAGCTCACTCAGTCACCAGTTCCTCTCAATGTCCTCTGCACATCCTCTCAGTAAAGGTGTGGCCTCCTTTCTTTGACCTGTGCAGTTCATGCCACTGCCACTACAGTTATAGCCATAGACATGATAAGATATTTCCTGAAATTTATGTGATATCTCTGAAGATTTTCCCAGCCTGCCTGCAGTACCACTATGAGTCACTAGAGACAATCACTTTAGATATATCACAAAATATCTGAAAATATCTGAACGTATCTATTGCTGCAATTGTACCTCTTTATAGGTCACAGGTGAGGCCTCATCCAGAATAGTGTGCCAATTATGGAGTGCTCACCTCAGGACAGACAGGGGCAGGCTGGAGATGGTGCAACACAGGGTGACCAAGATAATTTAGGGCTGGCATTGCAGATCATGGGGAGATCATTTCAAGGCACAGCACTCATACTCACTGTAGGCTAGGCAAGAGAGGAGAGATATGATAGAGTCCTTTAAGTTCCTCAAGGGAATAAACAAGATGATCTGCAGAGAACTATTTAAAGAAGAAAAGATTCAAAAACCTGAGGTCACAAATGGGAACTGGTAGGGGTGGATGGTTTCAGAGGATATGAGGAATTTATTTTTATGTAAAGGGTGATGAAGCCATGGAACAGTATACCAGTAGATGTGGTGGGATCCAAGACCATAAATGGTTTCAAGCATGGCTGGGACAGATTGAAAGGTTTGGTAGCGCCTCAGATCAGTAACCATAAAGAGGGAGCAGGAGTAGACCAGGAGGGATAGAACTCATATAGAAAATAAATCCCAAGACACAAATAGAACTATGGGCAAACTAGATGGAGTTTTGGTCTTTTTCTTCTTTTTAAAATTTACTACACTTTTATTAATATTTCAACAAAAATTAGTAACAAACAGGAACAATAACACAAACATTACAAACACCAGACATAAGACAAATATAACAATATCATTAACAATACCCCCAACTCACATCTACCTTCTCCACCCCAACCCCATCCCCTTCCTACCTGTGGAGAGCGTAGGAACACAAGTGCAATGGGCCACATTGGATATTATGAGGGCCCTTATAAGGAAGATGAAGACTGAAATAACCCACCAGATAAGTGCCCAAAGTACATAATACAGAGTATTGTTCTGTACAACTAAACTCAGGAAGGGTGAAGTAAATGAAAGGTGGAATGTATGCCACTCAGGGACCAGACAGAAGCAAAAATAGAGGGTGGAGTTTGCTCCATTTCCTATCGTACCCCAAGATTTTCCCCCGAAGGCTAGCCATCATCTTCTCAACATGATGGTTGGCCAGGAGGTCATTCAGCCACTTGGAGTAAGAGATGCCCTGTTGATCTCCTAGTACAGGACAACACGCCTCACTGACAATGAAATTATAGACATAAAATATCTCCTTTCTTTCACACAGATCTATGAGTAGTCCCCCACCAGACGTGTTTCAGGAGTAAATAAATTTTCCAAACCTAGAAGAGGGTCCGCTTTCTGCCTAATCTGCTCCTAAAGAGGAACAATTTTGGGACAGTCCCACAGAATGTGGAACAGAGACCCAGTCCCTTGTTCACACTGAGTACATAGTGAGGATGCTATCTTCCCCATCACAGCCAGTCGAGCAGGGGTAAAGTAAATAGTATGCATGATATAGAATTGTGTAAGACAGAGTTTATCATTAGCAATATATAAATAAAGGCCAGCTCAAAAGCTGTCCCAATTATATTCATTGACCGGGAAGGAGGACCTTTTGGTCTTTTTCTGCCATCATTGTCTATGTTTCCATGTTAACACAGTTTCCTCTGTCTCAACAATCCTCCTCATAAGTTCTACCATTTCCAGACATTTAACAGTGTCAAATAAGACCATGAAAGAATCCACTCCATTGTACCTTCCCAGGAGTAGATCACTCAATATCTGCATCAGGACTGCTGCAGTACTAGGCTGAAATCAGAATCCTGATTGGTAAAGTTCAAAGGTGGAAAGTTCCTCCAGGTATTTTTTTTTCTTTAACCCATCTGCAGCTGAATTCCTGATTGGAAAAGCTCATTGATGGAGAACTCCTCTGGGTGCTCTCTTAACCCTGCCACCATACTTTTCTCAATAACTTAGCTGAAAAAAGCAACTCTGAGATATGTCTAAACTTCACGAAACTGTCAGGATCTAATGTATTCTTCACCATGCTCCTCCACTGCCACCTAGTTGGCTTGTCTCTCCTAATCATTCACTGTAGCACTGACCTCATGCAAACTCCTATACCAGGCTATTACTGATATCATATCACTCTCCCTTCACTTAAATCTGGCATGCAATTATATGTATGTCACACTACCACTTTCAGATCATTTTCCCTGCTGCCACCTGCATTTTTGTACAGCATTCCACCTTCTTCAAAGCCTAAATACTCCTCATTGCATCCTTAGTATGCCTTAAACTCAATATTGCAGATCCCATCACTCTCTCTGGCACCCACAAGAAGGGCTGGGCTTGACTGCTGAAATCATTATTGAACTCTATTATAAAGATCCTATTGATCCCTGTACTTTGCTCGGGAGATGTCGAACTTAACCCTGGTCCCATCTCTCTATTTCTTCCCCCTCAGCTATGGTAAATCTAAAGGGGCTGAGACTTTTCCATGTTCATGTCTGCAGCCTCACAAGAAAATTGGATCTGATTCAAACCTGGCTGGACCTCTCCTCCCCAGATATACTTGTTATTACTGAGAAATGGCTTAAACCTTCCATCCAGGCTATAGAAAAAAAAAATCCCCTCCTACAAGGTCTTCAGAATGGATAGACAGACCAGAGGGGGTGGAGTAGCCATCTACAGTGGTAGTCACAGAAAAGTTTTGCAGTACTGAGATATACCTAGGTATACTGAGGCAGAATGAGGCAGGATCACATTACAGTCAATGCAAATTACCAATTACCTCAGTGGTACCTTGAGGTAGGAAACTTTTGGACAGCTACCACTGTACCTTCAGGATAGATACATTGCCTCTATTATTAAGTCTACCTCTGAGCCAAAGGAATTTGAGATCCTTTCCATCATGATAAAACTCTCCACCACCCAAGCAATTCATGTCATAGGGTGCTACAGACCCCCATCTGCTGGCCTCAAGATAATAAATCATTTGTCTACTCTACAGTACTTGATACCTCTTCTTCAGAAATTACAGTCATGGGTGACCTAAACCTAGACTGTCTCTCTACCTGTTCAAAACCACTCAAGAACCTATCCAATGCCTTTGGGCTCCACCAACCTATTAGGAACCTGCCCACCCAAACACAAAAATCCAGCCAATAGTACACTGCTTGATATCATACTAGTAAACAAACTGCAGCTCTTCTCCATGTAGGTTTCATCTTTAGTGATATCAGCGATCAATGCACTATTGCATAATGCGATCCTACAAAACCTATCTAAACCTCCAGATACATTTCCAAAAGGTGCCACTGGAATTTTGACATCTCTTCCTTTTCCTTCTAACCTTCAGTAAGCAAACTGGCAAGACTTATATCTTGCCCCTCTGTCAATGAAGCCTGCAATGTATTCCATAAGATTTTCTTTGACACTATCAACCGCCACACCCCTCTTGTGAAAATCAGAACAAAAAAAACCTCCTATCCTTGGTTCTCAGCCAGCCTTAAATCTGCTCTTCTTCACAGAGATGCCCTGTGGAAAACAGCACAGATGATTAAACTTCCTGTTGACAAGACCACCTTCAGAGCAGCTAGAAATCAGTGTACAATGCTTAGGAGTGCTATGAAGTCCAGTTACTACAACAACAAACTTTGCGCATCCACTCTTTGCTTCTCCACATTCTGGAAGACCCTTAAGGAAGTTGAGTGTTGTAAAACTTCCAACCCCCTCCCTTCAAAAATCACGACTGATAACACTTACACAGATAAACATGACATCCTGAATTTATTAAACAACCATTTTACTACAGCAGGCCTGGCTTTCGACTCCTGTGAATCAGCTATGTGGGCAGGGCACAACCCTCCCTGTCCCTTCTGCAGCTGTACCTCCCTTCTCCTTTAGTCTGATCACACTGAAGCAGTTAGAAGACTTACTTAGTAAATTAGATACTAGAAAAAGTGCCGGTGCTGATCTCATAGATTCATTCTTTCTGAAAATTAGCTACCACAGCCTAGCTGTCCCCATCGCTCACATCTTAAGTCTTTCCCTTATGCAAAGAACCCTTCCAGTGGTCTGGAAAATTGCCCATGTCATCCCCCTGTTCAGATCAGGGGATCCTGCTGACCTGAATAACTATAGGCCGATTTCTTTGCTCCCCACCCTGTCCAAAATGCTAAAAAAGTTAGTAAATCAACACATTAGAGTACATTTAAAGGATCATAACCTGCTTACCCCTATTCAGTCAGGCTTCAGACCTCAACATATTATGATCACTGCTCTTGCAAAAGGCACTAATGACTGGTTGGATGCTTTGGACAACAAGCTCTATGTGAGTGCCATGATTTTGGATCTAAGCATTCAACACTGTGGATCATGCTCTACTCCTGGTATTCCTCTGCAACATTGGTCTTGACCATGCCTCTGTCAAATGGTTTGATTGTTACCGTATTGACCGTTTACAGCAGATCAAAGCTGAAAGTGATTTCTCCCCACCAGAAACCTTACTTAGTGGTGTCCCAAAAGGCTTCATTTTGGGCCCTTTCTTCTTCTTCGCAATTTACATCAACAATATCCACACCAGTATCCAATCAGAAAATATCCATCTATTTGCCGATGATGCCATCTTATATACTTACAGTGCCTCCGCTGACCAAACATGCTCTGACCTTCAACTTGAGTTCAGCTGCTTGCAGAACAACCTGTTGCACCTAAAACTACTACTCAATGCAAAAAAAACAAAGGCTATGCTTTTCTCACCTTTCCCAAAGATCCCGGTCAATACCTTGAGTGCACAAACACCAATTACCACCCTTCTCCAGGAACCCCTCGAATCTGTACCCAAATTCAAATATCTGGGGGCATGGATTGACCACAAATTGACCATTACCAATCACATGATAAACTGTCCAAAAAGCTCAAGCAGAGACTTGGAATATTCTTCCGCATCAAGCACTTTTTAACGTTGGAAGAAAACTAGAATCATACAGTCAACCTTCATGCCTCTTCTTGGCTATTGAGGATATTCTTTATGGTCAAGGGACTAACACAGACCTAAAAAGCTTGATGTGCTATACCACTCGCACCCTAATATTTATTACTGGAGCATCCCACTCATCACTGTTTCTTATATGCCCTAATTGATTGGCCCTCCCTCAGCCTCAGACGATACAGAAATTCAACAATTTGGACATATCGGGCTATTATTAAGAAACTGCCCCTATATATTTCTGACTGCCTTCCTATATGCTCTCCTGGCACCTATGTGCTAAGAATCTCCTCCCAGTGCAGTTTTTATCAATAGGCTAAGTAGGCTGCAGCCTAGGGGTGCCAGCTGTTAGAAGGCACCTGAGAAATGAGAGGCATTAAAAAAAAAATTTGGCTGGCTCAGTGGCTCTGGGCGTCACTCCCCCACCCCAGAACTCAGTGTCAGACAGTGTCCCCCCAGAACTCAGTGTCAGTTTGTGCCCCCCCACAACTCAGTCTGTCTTGCTGCCCCCCAAGACAGAACAGATTAGTCCAATCAGCAGCATGTGTTGATTTTAAAATCCTTTGTGTGCTCAATGCACATGTGCACCCAACAGCCACACCAAACTGATGAAGGTAGAGGCCAGAGAATGCCTGCTGGGCAGAGCGGGCAAGGCACAGTGCACACCACATGAGTCATGGATTTGATCATGTACTGTTCGACAACAGTACTAACAGTAGAGGTTCACAGCATCTGCCACACTAGAGAGTCAAAAGAGAGTGGACCCTCACAGCTGGGTCTGGGTGGAGAACGGAGTGGGGAGTATGGCAGTCAGCGTGGGTTAGGGTACAGCCAGAGACTGGACCTGTCATGACTGTCAGTCACGTTCTTCTTGCTCAGAGTCAGTTTCATGTGTATGACTGTCCCCAGCAACCCCACATCTGACTTGCCGACAGCTGCCATGGCCAACAGATGAGACTACTTGAGTGTCTGAGGGAGCGACGATCATCAGTGCCAAATGCTTTCAAGGGATGAATGAATGAAAGGAGAGACCACACGGACTAGACTTGAGATGAGTGGGTGAGATGGAGACTGGGTCACACTGGTGCCAGGTGACAGTGAGTGTGAGTGAGGTTTATGATGACCATCACAGTCAGTAGTCCAAAAAAATGCCTAAAGAGGAATGTGGTCCAGATTGAAACCTGATGGGGTGGCAGGGACAGGGGACCTGCTCTGCAGGCTGCACTGACTAAAAAAAATTGTTTTGGGGGAGAGAGGAGTTTTGGTTCAGGCTTACTTAGCTTAGGCCTGGCTTGGGGGCAGTGACAGTGACTTGCCTTTAATTTCCCACTTATTGTCTGCATTCTTTGCATTCTCTGTTGACAAAAATTAAAACCTTGTCAGACAGCCTCTTTGTGAAAAAAAGCCAAAGTAATGAATGTGTGCAAACAGTGCAACCAGGCGTTATAAAAAAATGAAGTGAGTCTGACTGTGTGTGTAGTAGGTAGTGGCAATTCATTTTTATGTTACTCGCACGCATGTGCATGAAACATAGTGCCATCATCTGAGTTTTCGGAGGTGTGGCAGCCCTCTTCCAATTCAGTCAGTGTGTTTGCAGGTGCGGCCACAGTTCTCCAACCTATGCTGCAGCTGTCTATGACAGCAGTTGAAAATGCAGTGCCGTACAGTTGAAAGGGAGAGTTACACTTCAGTGAGCAGTGATAAGATCCCATGCTAATGCGCGCTCCCCCCCCACACACACACACACGCATACTGTGTGCTCATGCTTCCTCCCACGCACACACTGTATAGCCAACGGGGGTGCCCAATCCCCCATCAGCTGTGCTGCGCTCCCCCCCAACAGAATTCCAGGTGCCACGCTGGGAGACCACCTCAGGATGGCAGCAGTCTGTATGGCTGAGGGGGGTGCCCAATCCCCCATCGACTCTACTGTTTCCTCCCCCCAAGACTATCAGGTGCCACACTGGGAGCCCAACCCAGCATGGCAACAAGTCCTATGGCTGATTGGGGTGCCCAATCCCCTGTCAGCTCCACTGCCCCCCCAACAGCCTTCCTGCTGCCACGCTGGGAGCCAACCCCAGCATGGCAAGCATCCACGTAGTCCAAGTAATAAAAAAATCCTGAAAGAAAAAACCTTCCCTCGCTGCTGTCTTGACCCCTTCTCCCACCGCACCCACCCACTGTGCACCCTGCCTCCCCACTCCGACCTCACCCCATACTTACCTCCGGAGTCCGGCGCGATGATCTTCGGTGGACCAGGAACACGTCTGCACTCTTCAAAGCTGACTGCGAACTGAGGAAATGCTGGTAAGCTGTATAATGGAATAAATAGGGTTTTTTCAACTTTACTGCATATCTCGGGCATTTTGGGGAATTTGTTCACCAAATTTTCAAACTGGGGTTTTTGGGACCCCACCTCATGAATTCTGTCACTGTCATGGAGTTCATCGCTCGAAAGGTGATTTCGCAGTACTGCATGGAACCACCTTTCAGGATGGATTTATGAAACAACAGTGTCACTGTTCATGAGGTAGCCCCCAAAAATTCTATTTTGAAAATTTGGTGAAAAAATTCCCAAAGATGACTGTTTTACGAGCATGCGTTGCGCTGTTCCTACGCACACTTGTAAGTTCATGAATTTTCAATATTTTCATTCCAGATTTTCAGCATTGCCATTTTACATGCCTCCTTATGAGCAGTACAGCTGCCATTTCTCTCATCTCGCCCAAAATGTGTTTCTGTGCATATAGCGCACAATGGCGCAGTCGGAGTGCAAACTCAACGTATGGGACACATTAAGAAAATCACAGTGACACTGTTCATGAACAGAGGTCTTAAAATGGCTATGCTTGCCAGTGACCCAGGTTGGGGAATGAGCCCTGGTCACTGGAGGGCCAGCCAGAGGAAGAAGGATTGAGCATCCCAGGGACAGCTCTCCTTCTCCGAGGGAAGGGTAGAGGACTGGTCCGGAACCTGCTGGCCCCTAGCGGAGGCTGGGAGTATCACGGATGCACGGCCCAATACTAACTGGGGAGGAGCGACGCCAGCCTATGCTGTGACATCACTACACTGCCCCAACAGAAAGCCAGGAAAATCACTTGCTGGCCCTCCAGATGATGTCTCACTGTTCCTAAGGGCCTCCAGCTTCCCAGTGCCTCCTGTTCCCAGCAGCACCCCTGGGCCCTAGAAGGATGTGCTGGGGCTACCCTCCACCTTCCCCTTCAGAGGAGAGGGACCTGCCAGATGAAGGGATACACTGGGATATCCCGGGGGTCGGCTGTGATCTGGGGACTAGAGGAGGGCTGGGCAAGGACAGAAGAGGTTAGGGGGAACTTGTCAGAGCCTGAAGGAGTGGAGAACCAGCGAGCACGGGGGAGGAAAAAAAATGGCTATGTTGAAAATTTGGTGAAAAAATTCCCTTCAGCTGTTCTGCAATGTTACTAATGAAGACGTTGAACAGGACTTGCCCCAGGACCAATCCCTGCAGCACCCCACTGGTCACCCCCTCTCCCTAGACTGTACCCCATTTACCACCACTCTCTACCTCCTGTCTGTTAGCCAGTTTGTAACCCAGTTTACCACCCTTTCTCCCATGCTTAGCCTACCCAGCTAGTTTATCAGCCTCCTATGTAGGATAGTGTCAAAGGCTTTGCTGAAATCAAGGCAAGCGTTGTCCGCTGCCCCACCCTGATTCACTTCCTTTGTCACCCAGTCAAAGAAATCAACCAGATTTGTCAGACATGATGTCCCCACTGTGAATCCATGTTGTCTATGGTCCTGGGCTCCGATGGCTTCTAGATGCCCCACTATCCTTTCTTTAAGCAATGTCTCCATGATCTTCCACACTACTGAGGTGGCTGAGCAGCCTATTGTTCCCTGCCTCCTCCCTGCTGCCAGACTTGTGTAGAGGGACCACATGTGCCCTCCTCCAATTCACTCGTGTTTAATGACTCAGTAAACATGACTGCCAGAGTACTGCTCTCTCCCTTGCAGTTCTCTTAATATCCTCGGTGCATGCCATCTGGTTCCATCGCTCTCACCTTCAATTTAGTGAGCTCCTGCAGGACCCTTTTGCCTTTCAATGGACTATTGTCCACCTCTTCACCCTTTGGCAACTGCTGTGCTGCTGTGGCCCTTGCCCTCCACTCTTCTGTGAATACTGAACGGAAAGACACAGTGCATGTCTTGAGAGGAAGGCATGGAACTATCACTTCCAAATACCTAAACAGCACATGCAAGCAAGCAACATTCGGCATTGACAAATGCTTGTTTACACTCCCTCATGTGATATCAGTGTCACAGACTCACATTCTGAATTAACTTTGCAGAGCTCAGCTCTTAAGGTTTATGGGCATCAGAGATCACATACTGTAACTCTGGAGTGTAAAGACAGCTAATATAATGCATTGCCTCCTGTGCATTACTCTCTGTTTAATTTCTGAACACCACAAATAATGGTTTCTATTTATTTTTGGGACCGGACATTTGTAACTATTGGGCTGGCTATCTATCCTAGACATCAAACAATCAATCAATCAAAACTTTATTTGTAAAGGTGCCTTTCTAGAACCAAGGCACCTGTACATCACATAATAAAAACAGTATTACTAAAACAATAAAATTTATCCAAACCTAATAACATTTAAAATCATTATCACGTATGTTTAAAAAGTATGTTTTAAGAGCTCCCTTGAAAGTTTGGACAGTCGGGCAATCTTGTACCTGACGAGGTAGAGAATTTCCACAGGGTCGGGGCCATAAATCTAAGGGATCTGGCCCCAGAGGTCTTCAAACGGACCCTGGGAATCTCTAGCAATCCCTCGTCAGTGGATCGGAGAGATGGGGAGGGACAGTAGGGATGAAGGAAATCTTTCAGGTAGCCAGGTCCCTGATCGTGTAGGGCCTTATAGGTCAACAAACTGACCTTGAAGGTGATACACCAGCATATTGGCAGCCAATGCAGTCCGCGGAGCACAGGCGTTATATGGTTGGACCTAGAGGTACCAGTCAATAGCCTGGCTGCCACATTCTGCACTAGCCGCAAGTGGCAAAAATCAACCCCCGGTAGCCCAAGATAAAGGGAATTGCAGTAGTCAAGATGGGAGGTAAGCGTTGGACCAGAGTAGGAAGATCATGAGGAGGAACCAGGTGCTTCACCGAGGCGATGTTCCTTAGGTGGTAAAAGAGGCTTTGACAACTGCCGACACCTGTGATTTAAGTGTTAAACAGTTATCAAATACAATGCCCAGATTTCACACCCAGTCTGAGGTAGTTAGCTGGACACCCCTGAGCCATAAGCCAGAGGAGATCCGCCAACAAGCCCGCCTCCGGCAACCTGGGTCCACGACCAACACCTCAGTTTTCCGGATTCAACACAGCCAACTCACATTCATCTAGTCCTGGATTTCAGCAAGGCAGTTGTTAAAAACCAAAAAGGCAGCATCTTGGCCAGGTATAAAGGACATGTACAGTTGAGTATCATCTGCATAGCAGTGAAAACCCAAACAGTACTGCCTAATGATCATTCCCAATGGCAGCATGTACACCGCATACAACATGGGTGCCAAAATGGAGCCCTGCGGCAACCCACAGGATAGGGGGGGATGATGTCGAGGAAAAAATCCCAGACACCACCCTCTTTGAGTCCTACCCTTGAGGAAGGATCGAAACCAACTGAGGACTGTACCAGAGAGTCCACAGATAAACCTCAGGCGCTTCAACAGCACACTATGGTCCACGGTGTCAAATGCCACAGAGAGATCAAGAAGGACCAAGATAGAACAGGTCCTTCAATCTCTCACTATTAGGAGATCATTTAGTTCCCAGATGAGAGCTGTCTTGGTACTATGTCTCTTCCTAAATCTGGACTGGAGAGAGTCATAGACATCGTGGCTGGTTAAATGATCATTCAACTACTACATGACCACCTTCTCAATATCCTTTCCCACAAAGGGCAGGTTAGAGATGGGTCTGTAGTTAGACAGACAGTCCAGGTCCAAGGAGGACTTCTTAAGAAGGGGCTGAACCATAGCCTCCTTCAGAGGATTTGGAAAAAATCCCCCACTCCAAAGACCTCCAAACTATCTCAGCCAGAACCGGGCTGATTTTATCTACACAGCCCATTAGGAGATGCGTAGGGCCCAGGTCCAAACCACAGTTGGTCAGGCCTAATAATCAGATGACCATCACAATGTCATTGATTGTGGGAAGGCTGAAGTTGGACCACACAAAAGCGGGTGTCCGACATCTCCTGTCAACCATCACAGCTCCCACTAGAGGTTCAAGCAGACATCAGACCTGATTGTGGCAATCTTATCTGAAAAGAATTGAGTAAGCTCCTCCATCATTCTTGAGAAAAGGCTCTTCTGGGCTGAAGACAGATTGGATTGCACAATCTGTCCATAGTCGGAAAAGCTGAGCTGGTCTGTTCTGTGCAGCAGCAATCTCTCTGGACAGGAATTCTGCCTTCTTCGAGACTGCTGATTGATAGACCACGTAATGGTCCATCAAACTAAGTTTGTCACAATCCAGGCCCGACCTCCACAGCGTCTCTCTAATCTTTGTCCAACTCTCCTCAACTCCCTTAGAGTCTCATCAAACCAAGGAGACCTAAGGTGAAGAGTGAGAGAACAAACACGAACAGGAGCAATGGAATCCAGGTGCTACCGCCTTATTATAGCAAGTCCCCTGGGTCCATGCAATCACTCAGTAAACCCGATAGGTCCAGCACCGCCATCAGGCCATCTGGGGAAATACCCCTCAAAGGGCGGTACTGGACCATCTCCATAGGGGCTGGCTTACTAGGGGTGGCTCCAAAACTGAACCCAATGGAATGATGGTCAGACCATCCAACTGGTTCCACCACCAGATTGGATATCTCCATCCCCAGTAGGAACACCAAATCCAACGAATGACTACCAATATGGGTCATGGAGGAAATAACCTGTGTGAAGCCCAGTGAAGTCATTAACTGGCAGAAGTCTTGACCAAACTACGAGAATTCATCATCGACCCAGGCACTGAAATCCCCCAGAACCAACCATCTGGGGGATCCCAATGTCAGATCGACAATGAAATCTGTGACTTCCTGCAGGAAAACATTCCCATCACCTGGTGGATGGCAAGCGAGAAGAATTCTGCACCCACACCCTCGCCGCATGTGCATTCAAAGGAATGGTAGTCCCACTGGTACTTCCACTAGGTCCAGTTCTGATCAAAACAAATGGCAACACCCCGCCTTCAATCTATCCTAGGCGGTGTATCACCAGTACCCAGCTGGAATTGCTGAAAGACCAAAACTGGGCCAGCATTTTCATCCACCAGTCTCAGTGACGCATGCCCGGTCTGATGTTCTAACAAAATCCGATATGATAGCAGTCTTGTTTTTAATAGACCTGGCGTTGCATAACACTACCCGAGTAGGATGAGCATCCGAGGATGACCATGCTACCTGCTGACTACAAACGGAACCCTTGGGTATGGGAACCAGCCAGGGAGAACCCCTTTCCTGGACCTATTTTGCCCCAGGGCGTCTCCTTGTCCCCACTATCCCTATCAGCCCGCTCCTTTCCGGTCCCTCTCCAGGCCCAACCCTCGTCCTCCCCTTTTTCGTAGTAATCCCCAGAGACCTACACATCTATACACCTCTGGTGACAGGGAGGACAAAAAATGGACAGAGGTCTCTGAGCCTGGAGGGAGTAATCTCCGACTGTCCTAATACCATCCCAACACATATTTGCTGCGCTAACCAAATCCCAATAAATAAACAATCCCGGGCTGCAAATTTAGCCCATATCCAAACTCAGACATACAATAATCAACTATTTCAAAACCCATAAAATCAAATAAATACCCCCCCAATCACCTACCCTCACAAAAGAAAAAATATAAATAATCTAATTCAAACAAAATTTTGACTGTAACTTAAGTCCAAGAATATGAAGTTTTATGATGAAAAATATAAAAATAAAAACAATTCTTCAGCTGCCGAAGGCCCTCTCACAGTCTAGGGAGGTCAATAGAGCACAGGTACTCTCACTTCCTGAGCCCAAGAACTTTTTATTTTTAAGTTATCATTCAACCCCTGAGCACTCTCACTACCAGGGGAACCAAAAAGACACTCTCACTGCCATTTAGATGTAAGCAAAAGAAAAATAGAATTATTTCCTTCGTCTTGAAGTTTGGTGGGACTGTTTAAAAGGACTGGTCTCAGCACAAGTTAATCAGAGGAAGCAGAAAGATCCTGAAGATGGGCCAGGAATATACACAAGCAGACTAGCAGAGAGTGAGGACTCCCCCCCACACCCCAAACTGCCTAATCAGGTTACACCACACAAGACCCACAGCCACAGATACCCAGAGGCCAGCTAATAAGGCCAACCTTGGAATACCCTAAGAGTGCCCAAAAACCTCTAGCTCCCAGAAGTAAAGTGAGGCAACTCCTGCTCGGTCCTGGGCAGCATAGTCCACGAACACCCAGGCACGGGGGTAGGAGCCTCCCTCAACCAATACACCATACAAGGCCTGCTTCCCTAATTCAATGCTGGACACTCCAAATTAGAAAATATAGTCAAAAGTAAAATCCAAACGGAGGGCAACTGATCAATGAATGGGTCCCCCACTCATAACACTTTGGAGTGATATCAGCAATTCAATTCATCAGTCTCCTGGCCTTTCAGTCCCAAACAACCCTGTCAGGTCCTCCAATTGATACCTCCCCTTAGAAGACCAGCAGACAATTATCCAGGTATCGAAGGTCAAAAGTAAATCCAACCGATCCGGATCATGACACCAATCCAAGGAACGAAGCACTAAACCCCACAGTCAATAAACAGCAAAATCTGCGGTAGATTTCAAATCCAGTAGACCGAGCACACAAACGACAACAAATGAAAAATCAGCAGCTCCAGAACACACCATGCTATAGCCAAGAAATCCCAATGGCATCGCTTGCAAACTCGGCACACTCTTCTGTCATACCATTGGAAGGCAGACAGATGCAGTACACTATTCAGGATATCCCAACAGTATCACTTGCAAACTTGGTGCACTCTTCCATCGTATCCATTCCAACGCACCCGCTCTGGCACCGATTTGGAGCCCGAAACCACGAAAAAGATGGTTTATTTAATCTATGGAGTTTTAGGAAAGTGCAGAAAACTAAAACAGAATTAAACAATAGGAATACAATAAGGAAACACGAAACACTAAACTAAGCAGCCGACAGCACGCCCAGCCCGGCTGCCATCTTGGACATAAGAGTACTGAGCTGTGAATTAGCTTGGTTCACCCAGCAGACCTGGGTTTGATTCACATAGCATATGGCTATGCTTGCATACTGTGTTACCCTGGCAAGTCACTTAACCACTAGAACAATGCTCCTAGGTAACCCCTAAAAACAGGCACTGTGTCTAGTGGTCCTTACCTGATTACCAAAGAATAAAAAAAAAACTATTCAGAATAATTATACAAAAATAGTAAACACAAACAACAAAAAAAAGCTTTAAAAAGAACCTGTTATCCCTCTCTGGGTAGCCATGGCTAGTCCTTTGGTCCCAGCAGTCATCACTCCCAAGTCCTCCCATGCAGTCATATGTTGATAAATCTCCTGCTGGTGTCTTTCTTGCCAGCACCTTCCCACTTGACAATAACTTATTCTACAAGCTCCCCCCTACCCTGTCTCCCTAGCTTGACTCCATCTTGCTCCAAGTGGCCATCTTAGTAAAGTAGGGGCCGGGGCCCCATCCCGTGCCCTTATTTATAATGAGGAATAGTATAGACAATTTATCCTGTCAGTTCAGTAGTCCCCATCCCAAACCTGCAGTACTCTGCCATCTTTCTTCAGAAACTCACAGACAAAAACAGAGGTGGGGCGAGGTCCCAGAAACAGCTTGGTGCAGCAAATAGCCTTGACCCTGGGCAACGACTAAACACTATAAAGAATGCAAGTCTACATACTCAGGAGATGGATGTATTTCATTACATAAATTCAGAAAGTGCTAATCATGGCAGGAATAAACCAAATTATGCTGTCTGGTGAGACAGACACACCCCATCATTTCACCTCGCTTGAAGGCTTCGACTAGGGGCAATGTGCAGTTTATTGGAACAGCCTTTTATACTCAAAATTTTAATGGCACAGTACATGCTTAGTGGTCTTTGGACTGCAGAATTTATAGGTGTTCCCATCTCCTCGTGTACTAGTTGCAGGATAAGAAAGTAATTTGTTTTTCTATTAGTCATCTTTATGGTGACAGCAGTATTCTGTCTGTTTTAAATGTTGATTTCTGCATGAGATTTTGTTTATTGTTATTTTTTATTAAAATGACAATAAATAGAATGTACAAAAAAGTCAGTATTCTAAGTTTTTTATTGTTCTTCTGTGAATGTGTTGTTGCCACCCCCTGAACTGAGCCATGTTTGGCAGGGGAGTACCTGAAGTTTCCGGCCTGGAGCGCCATGTAAGTTAATACAGCACTGAATGACCTGCATACCTTGCCTAATGTTATGCAATTCTATGCTTGAAAACGTTGTATCTTACGACGTCGTATACACTATTATCTGTGTTTCACTGTTGTTAACATTGTAACAATGCCCAGGCCCATCTTGAAAATGAGTTCTTCTCAACGATGTTTCACCTGGCTAAATAACGATTGATTGATTGACTGATTGATTAAGGTGGGGTTGAACCACAGCCACTTTTAAGGATGTGGGAAAAAAACACTTTATCAAAGATAGCTCAATATTTTGACAATGACAGGCCCAGCACCTCCACCCCAACATTCATTAGGGTGATGTGATTAGAGTCTAATATACTGTGGTTTGGTCACAGATCCAACCGTTTAATTATGTATCTGCAACCTTGGTAATTTACTAAAGGGATTAGTTAACGGTGATCACCTTTTTCTTAGCCCAGGGGTGAGAAAATGTTCCTGCAGGAATTTGCAGACTTCATCGTTGGCATGACACTGGAGTCACCCAGGCTGATGGTCCTGGGTGACTTCATTGCTTGGGTCAACAGAGCCAGCCCAGTGCCGCTGAGGGCTGAGGTGCTGGACACCACATCTCATTCCATGCCAGTGACCCGGGTTCAGGAACAAGCTTGGTCTGCCAGGGGTTGGCAGGGGAAGAGAGTGATTGAGCACCCAACAGCGGCTCTCCCTCTCTGGGGAGGGTTCTGTGCATGACTCACTGCTCTACTGCCACCTTTCGGGTGAACCTGGGGTTCACAGTGCAGACTAGGGTCATGCAAAGGAATGGGGCAGTGTCAGCCGAGAGCCCTGGGAGGAGTTGCATCTTTACACATACCTCTCAAATGAGAGTGCTAATGGCTGTGGGGAACTGAACATGGAAAATGGTGGCCCGTCACTCCTAGGTGATGACCCTTCAAGCGCTGAGCAAATTGGCGGCCCGCCAAGACAGGAGCAGACTCTGCTGTGCAACACCTGCTCCACCATTGTTCAGGGAGAAGGTAAGAAGGGAACCTCTCCTTGCCCCACCCAGGGGGATATCCGGACTACCTAGGGCTACTGGGGGTGACACTCTGGGGCAGACTCCTGTGGTGAGGCGCTGAGTCAGCGAGTCATGAAGGGGTTCTGATTGAGTGGGGTGATGAGGCAGGAAGGAGGCAAAAGAGCAAGGGTAAAAAAAATGCTTGGATCGACGATGAACTCTCCAGTTTGGTCAAGACTTCCTCCAACTTATGCATTTGTTGGGGTTCACACAGGTAGTTGCCTCTGCTACTCATAGCAAGGTCACGCTCTTGATCTGGTCTAACTCCTGGGGAATCAGGTCCTTCAACTTGGTGGTGGAACCAATTGTATGGTCTGATTTCTACACAGTGAGATTCAACTTCCCCCATAGGCATGCCCTGTGGAGATGGTCAAATACCGCCCATTGAGGCAGTGACTCCTGAAGGCCTTCTGGCAGTGTTAAACCTATTGGGTGTTCCGTGGGCAGGCGAGGACCCAGAGAGCTCAGTCTTGGCCTATAATGATGCTATAACTGAGGCCCTGGATTCTATCGCCCCAGTCCATGTTCCTTCACTCTCTCTTCGCCCTCGGTTCCCTTGGTTTGATGGAACCTTGAGGGAACTGAGGCAAGTCAGCTGAAGGTTAGAACATCGCTTGCGGAAATCGTCCCTTGAGGCCAACCACCTTAGACTGATAGAGCACTATCAATGCTATCAATCAGCAATCACACGTAAGAAGGCAGAGTTCCTGTCTGGCGAGATTGCTGCTGCTCAAAACTGACCAGCTCAGCTCTTTCGAACCATAGACAGGTTATGCAACCCATCTTGTCTGCAGGTTCAAAGAGCATTTTCACAAATCAAGTATTAGGAGTTTGCTCAAATTTTTGCCGATAAGGTGGCCGACATCACGGCCGAGATCTGCTCAGCGTCTTCTATGGGAGTTGGTGGTGGTCGGTATTTGGTCACTTCCCCTCAGTCATCCTGGAATTCTTTTGACTGACCGGAGATGGGGGATATCATGCGGTTTGTCCAGAATTTGTGGCCAACATGCTGTAGTTTGGATCTGGTCCCTACATGCCTATTATTGGGGTGTCTTGAGTTTATCGGCCTGATCCTTGCACAGATTGTTTGGTGCTCCTTAGACTCTGGAGAATTCCGTAGCTCTCTGAAGGAGGCGGTGGTGACACCTCTTCTTAAGAAAGCTTCTCTGGACCCGAACAACTGTGCTAACTACAGACCTATCTCTAACCTTCCCTTGTTGGGAAGGTGATTGAAAAAGTGGTCGTGCTGCACCAGAAGAACCATCTTACCATCCATGATATCTTCGATCCTCTCCGGTCAGGCTTCTGGAAGAGACATAGTACCAAGACTGCTCTGGTTCAGGTGCTCAATGATCTCCTGATGGCGCAGGACCAGAAGCACCATTTCATCTTGGTACTTCTGGATCTCTCCTCAGCATTTGACACTGTGGACCATGGGGTGCTGCTTGAGCACCTGAGGGTTATCTGTGGCTTGGCTGGTCCAGTTCTCTGATGGTTTCAGTCTTTCCTCACCGGCAGGTCTCAAAGGGTATTATCAGGGATTTTTTCCTCTGAACCATTCTCTCTCTGCCATGTGGGCTCCCTCAGGGCTCGGTGCTGTCCTCCATGTTGTTTGTAGTGTATCTGCTGCCCCTCGGAGACTTTGTAAGATGATATGGGCTGAGGTTTCCCTGCTATGCTGATGACACCCAGCTCTATCTGTCTTTTGCACCCAACCAGGGTAGTGCAGTCTCATTGTTTAATAGCTGTCTGGTGGAGATCCATGACTGGATGAAGGCTAGCTGGTTGAAATTGAATTCCAGGAAGACTGAGGTGCTGGTAGTGGATCTGGGGCACTGGATAGAGAGGCAGGTGGTGGGTTCACCATCTGGGCTTTGGTGTGGTGGTGTACAACTGCCTGCCTCTGAACAGGTGCATGATCTGGGAATGGTTCTTGATGATGGACTAACACTGCATGCACAGGTGTCGGCAGTCATCAAGTTCTCCTTTTATCATCTTAGGAACATCACCAGAATTAAGCACCTGTTTCCGTCCGATGATTTTCCCATGTTGATCCATGCCATTGTGACTTCACACCTTAATTACTGTAACTCCCTTTACCTAGGGCTTCCAGGGACTGATATCCACCGCTTGCAGCTGGTGCAGAACGCAGCAGCTCGGTTGCTGACTGGATCGTTGCACTCTAGTCATATTACTCCTGTGCTACGTGTTCTGCACTGGCTGCTTATACAGTGATGGATCACCTTTAAGGTCAGTTTGCTGACCTATAAAGCACTGCATGGACAGGGACTGAGTTATCTGCAAGAGATCTTGGTTCCTACAGCCCTGGCCGTCCTCTCCGATTCTCTGATGAGGGGTTGTTAGAGGTTCCCAGGGTACATTTAAAAAGATCTGGGGCCCGGGCATTTATGTTTGTGACACCATCCCTGTGGAACTCTCTACCTTGTTGGATTAGAGAGTGCAGGACCATGGAGAGTTTTAAAACCAGTCTAAAAACACATCTTTTCCAACAGGCTTTTAATGATTGATATTTATGATTGGGGTAGTTTTTATTTGAAGTTGAAGTTGTGTTCGACTTTTAAATTATTTGTGATGTTTTTTTTTAAACTGGAAATGTGCTATATAAATAAAAATATTATTATTATTACTATTTTCTGTATTTAAGAAGTAGGCCCTTTGAAACTCAGAGTAGCCAGAAACTCATTAGATTAATTAAAAGCACATCTCACAAAAATGGTAACTCCACTAGGGATCAAACAGAAATGTTGTTGTGTAATGCTAGGAGCTTAAATAATAAAATTGATGTACTAAAAGCCTTGATCAAAGATAAACCATATGGCATAATTTCTATAACTGAAACATGATGGACAGACAAAAGATAAACATGAGGGCAACAACTTGATGGTTATACATCATATACAAATAACAGAACTGGAAGGAGAGGGTAGAGTTGCAATTTATATAAAAATGCAGTAAACTCTGTTGATATATCACATAAAATACAAGCAGCAAATACTGACACTGAAACTTTGTGGATGAGAATAAATGGAGGGAAATCACAGTCTACCATTCTGGGTACAGTTTATTGTAGCTCTTCTTCTAAAGCTGAGATCACTGAGAGTTTAATAAATGAGTTTGAAAAGGTGGGAGAAACCTCTATGTTTGTTGTTATGGGTGATCTAAACATTCCTAATGGCAACTGGTCAAAAATGACTGTGATGGGAACAAATGATAAAAACTTTCTCAACAGCTGTAACAATCTCAATTTGGTGCAATACATGCATTCCCCCACTAGAGGGTACAATATACTGGATATAGTACTAGGGTCAGAACAGTCATTAATATACTGGATTGTGCTACCAGTCCCCCGATAGGAAGTAGTGATCATGAATCAGTAACCTTCAAAATAAAATATGAGCATGAAGCACAGCAAGGTCAGACAACAATTTTCTTATATGAGAAGGGCAGGAAATATGAGATTATAAATGAATTAAAACAGCTTGACAGGGTAATAATATTGTCTAATGAAACAGTGCAGCAAATATGGGAACTATAAAAGGCATCATCCTGAGGTTAAGTGAGACACATATTCCTCAAATAATGAAACGTAGGAACATCCATAAAAGCCCTATGTGGCTAAATAGAACAATAAAAAAAACTAATTAAAAAGTTATAAAAAATGTTTAAAAACAGGAATGGTAGCATACATTATGCCTTAAAACAGGCACAACTGGCCTGCAAAATAGGCATAAGATGAGCAAACAGAAATGCTGAGGAGCAATTAGTAAAAACCGCTACAAAAGACAATTACAAGGCTGTTTTTTGCCTATGTTAAATCTCTTAAAAAAACAGAACCACTTGGGTCCCCTCAACATGGAAAATATGATTGTTTCTTCAGATGCAGAAATGGCTACCATTTTCAATAAATATTTTTGTCAAATCTACAGAAAAAAAGTCATTCAATAACCAGGATATTATGTGCTGTATTCTAATACAATACAGTCTGAATTATTTGATATCAGACAGCGTATCCAGAACTTGAGACCCAACACATCCCCAGGCCCTGATAAAATCTCAGCCAATATGTTACAAATAATGATTGATTACATCATTCTTCCTATAAAAATATTATTTGAACAATCAGTAATAAACTGGCGAGATACCAAATGATTGGAAATTGGCACATGTGGTACCAATTTATAACAAAGCATTTGTCAATGCTGAATGATTGCGTTGGTCTGTTGAGCTCTCACAGTGGCCCTCTGTCACTGGCTCACTCTGTTTGTCCTGGTACTGCAGGCTTCTCTTTTGTACTGGGCTACTGCCTGCATTGACACCTTTTTCTGCTGAGGAAGAAATCTGCAGCTGTCCCGACAGAGCTCCATTGAGGTGGCTCACTCCCCCGTCTCACTCGCTCATTCTGTTTCTCCTGGCAATGCAGGCTGCCCTTTTGTACTGGGCTCCTGCCTGTGTTGGTGGCTTTTTTTACCCACAAAGAAATCCACAGCTGTCCTGACAAAGTTCTGTTGAGGTCGCTCACTCCCCCGTGTCACTCACTCAGTCTGGTTCTCCTGGTGCTGCAGGCTGCCCTTTCATACTGGGCTCCTGTCTCTGTTGGCGCCTTTTTCTGCCCACAAAGAAATCTGCAGCAGTCCCGACAAAGCTCCGTTGAGCTCGCTCACCCCCCTTCTCTCACTCGCTCATTCTGTTCTGCCGGCGTTGCAGGCTGCCCTTTTCTACTGGTCTCGAAGTATTATAAGTAAGAAAAAATCAATTTTTAAGTCTACAGTAAATTAGACCAGCACTTATTGAATGGAGCAGTTCCACAATATTTTTAAATGACCATTCGGAGCACACATGGGCAACGTCGACTAGCTCCAAGTTTACCTCAGTATGTACCTCAGTATTTTAGTCAGTAGTACAAAGAGTTCTCTGGGCACCAGGATCAATTAAAAATTGACATCATGGAACATAAAAGGCCTGGGTTCCTCCTTTAAAAGGAAGAAGGTATTAACATTTTTGGATAAAAGTAAGGCTGATGTAGCTTTTGTTTTCAAGAAACTCATCAGTTGCATGAAGTAATGGAAAAACTCAAATGCATGTGGGTGGGTCATGAGGAACACAGCTGTTTAATACTAAACAACGAGGAACTTCCACCCTGATCCGAAAAGGGATAAATTTCATCAAACACTCACATACAGCTGATCAGGATGAACGATTGCAGATCTTGTTGGGGACACTAGATGGAAGAAAACTGGTCATGTACAACATTTATGCCCCTAACTACGGTCAAGAAGCCTTTCTGAACTAGATCTACAAGGAACTCGCCAATTATGTAGAGTATGATCTCATTTTGGGGAGAGATTTCAATCTTATTGTAACCCAGTGTTAGACAGATCATCATGCAAAGCTGTAAAGATTGAGACTAAGGCTAGAGTCCCCTACAAGAAACTAATGCATGATCCATCCCTCACAGACAGATGGCGTATAGTTCAACCCTAGGGAAGAGACTACACATTCCTTTCCAATAGGCACCAATCATACAGTAGAATAGATTATCTACTAGTGTCTAACAAACTCCTGACCACAGCTGCTGGAGCCAATATAAGTAATATCATTATTTCTGACCATTCCTTGATAAGTGGGGACTTTGACTGGGATAATAGGGGGAGAAGTTACAAAGATGGAGGATGAATATTCAGCTACTTAAAAATAAGAAATTTATGGAAATGTTGGAATCTTAGACCAAAGATTACTTCAAAATCAATGGTAGTGGTGCAGTCTTGAAGGCCACATTATGGAACATGTGTACAGCAGTTATTAGAGAGTGGATCATTGCATATGCCTCTAGGAATAAAAAGAAAGAAAAAAGGAGTTGCTTAGCAAGGAATGTGAGCTTAGGTACTTAGAGACACTCTACAAGTCCCATAAAACCCCTAATGGTGACTTGCTTCACAAAACGACATGCATTAGGATTGAGATGAACTGTCTTCACCCGCTGGTGGCTAAATTTCACCCGATGGTGCCAAATTTTGCCAGTTTGCAGGCAAAATTTCACTTGCACTGGTGGTGAAATTTTTCATTTTGCCCTGCAAAATATTTTGTGTAATGTCCGAATTACACAAAATATTTTGCTGGGTGAAATTGTTCAGTTTTGCACAACACTAGTCCACAGTAACAGACTCCCATTTATTTATTTGGTAACCAGGTAAGTGTACTGATCCAGTGGACCATTTTCAGTCATGACCTGGGCCACAACGTGGCAGTACAGGGAAATATGAATTACAGGAGTAGATACAAATTCACACTGAAGTGTAAGGTGGTCACAACAACATTAGGACAGTAAGAACAGTCATCATTTTATAATGTTTACAGACATAGAGATAACAAAACATTAGACAAGGAAATACAGGCCTAGAATGGGATAATTTGTTTAAGTATATACACAAAGCAGCTAAAACAGTTTCATAAGCTAAACATAAGTAGCAGTTTGAGCCGGTCAGACTGCTTTCAAAGAGGACTAGGTGAGACACCTGTCCCTGCCAGATTGCCGGGGCTGGCTGAGTAGCGGCAGCATGCGAGGTAGGCAGTGCGAGACATTGAGTGAGGCAATGTATGTTCATAGTGCTCCGGAGAGTAGGGGCAGTGGCCAGCAGTTTTGGCAGTTTAGGGTGGTTCATGGGATTCTGCTATGCCCGGCAGGCATTTGCAGGAGGACTCCAGCAGAAGCTAGGCCTTAGGGTTGGCTTTGAATGACAATTGGGATGGTGATGTACGAATGGCAGTGGGAAGACTGTTCCAGAGGGAGGGGGCCATTACTGAGAAAGCCATGCTGCCCATCAGCGTAGAGGCACAAGGAACTTTGAAGGTTGAAAAAGAAGAGGTCCTAAGGGGTCTAGTGGCTGCTCTAGGTATGAGTAGGGGAGCAAAGGGGGATAGCTGGTTACTTCTGAGAGCATTGTCCACCAGACAGCCCGCAGCATAGTTCTGGCGTGCCTGAGGGGAGAGCCATCCTAAGGACTCATAAAGGTTGCAGTGATGGGTTAACAGGCGTACTTTAAGGACAAAGCGACAGATAGCATTATATGCCATGTATAGGCATGATTGTTGCTTTGTGGGTGTTGGGGAGTAGATAGGGGAGCAGTAGTTAAGGAGAGGGAGAAGGTTTCCTTGCGTGATGGTAAGGCGAGCTTCTGGGGGAAAGCAGGTGAATTGCGCGATAGGCTGCACCTAGTTTCCGATTAATCTTTTTAATGGTCAGGGCTGTATGATCATTGAACATGAGGGAGGAGTCGAGGGTAACCTCGAAGTATGTGAACGAGGTGACCTGCTCAAGTGGGGGGCCAGTGGGAGTAAGTACAGTGAGGGCAGTGTTTGATCTGGCAGTTTTGTTTAAACAGGGCTTGGATCCGAAGAGCATGGCCTTCATCTTTTTCTCATTTAGTAGTAGTTTTCTGGATGTGAACCAGCTTTCAGCCACCCTGTAGTTGCCTGTGAGTGTAGTGGAGATGGATTCCAAGGACTTGTTACTGTGGTACAGGACTAGGTCATCTGTGTAGAGAATCACATTACAGTTTAGAGTCTCAGCAGGTAGTGCATTGATGAACATGGAGAAGAGAAGGGGCCCGAGAACTGATCCCTGGGGAACCCTGGTGCTTGTGGGGAGGGGGACTGAGGCAACTTTGCCTATGATTATGGATTGGGGCCTGTTTGTGAGGTAGCTATGGAACCAGTCTGTGGGTCCAGGGGCATAGCCAAACTGTCGAATGGTGGAGAGAAGGAGATTGTGGTCCACTAGGTCAAACACCTTTAACAAATCAGCAAAGACTGCACCTGTGGCCTTGCCCTTGTCCATATTTGTGAGGATGTGATTTGAGAAAATTGCCAGGGTAGAGGAGGTGCTGTGATGCTTACTGAAACCGTGCTGGAGGGGACTTAGGAGGTTGCACTTACTTAGGTGTTCTGATAACTGGATATGGACAACCTTCTCTAGCAGTTTGCTAAGATGAGGAAGCAGGGAAATGGATCTATAGTTCTCTGGGGCTAGGGGGTCTCCTGCCTTGAAAATGGGCATCACCTAGGCATGTTTCCAGGTGTCAGGCATTGCTGATGAGGACAGAGCAAGGTTGAAAATGTGTGTTAATGGCCTTACCAGGGCTGTGGAGATGATCCACAGGAAGGCAGAATAGAGGCCATCACTTCCAGGGCTGCCCCTATGGGGAATGATTTCCAGGAGTCTTTCAATAGTAGTGGTTCCAATGGTTCTGAAATAGAATGGTGAGGCGAAGGCACGATGGCTTGGAGGAGTGACGGGGTTACCATCAATGTTTTGGTAGAAAGGTGGGTGCAGAGGAAGCTTGCTAAGGTATGGGGTTAGGTCAGTGAACATGGTGTTAAAAAGGTCTGCGATGCCCGCAGGATCATTCATTATGCCTGCTGGGAACATAAGTTGGGTTATTTGCTTGTTAGTCTTGGGGTGTAGTATAGACCCAATTGTTGCCCAGAATTTGCAAGGATTTCCCAGGGTGTTTTGTTGAAGGTTGTTAAAATATTTCGTTTTGAGTGACTTTGCCATTTGTTTACAGGCGTTACATAGTTGCCTATAGGCATTCCATAGATGGGGGGATGGGGACGTTTTGAAAGCCTTCCAACTAGAGTCCCTGGCCTTCATTTGCAGTAGCAGCTCTTTAGTTATCCATGGCATGCAGCTGCCTCTGACCCTCCTGGATTTGTTAGAAAAATAGTTGTCTTTAAGTTTCCGGAGGGTGTTGGTGAGTAGATTTACCGCGGCAGAGAAGTTATCTGTCAAATATAGAGAGGACCAGCTTAAGGACAGTGCATGCCTGATAAAGAGGTCATGGTTTGGGATGTTGAAGTTTCTGAAGGACAGTATTTTAGGCGGGGGGGGGGTGAACCGACTTGTTGTTCACAACTATATAGGTGCGGGTGTGGTCACTAATTGCATCGGACACGGTCCCTGTTTGGAGGATTAGATTAGGCCAGTTTGTTAAGATCCAGTCAAGGATAGAGAGTGGTTGTTAGTGCATTGGTTGTATCTAGTTGAGGTAGAGATTACTTGATCCAAGTTGTGGGATCTTAGTAGAGTTGTGTAGTTTGGGTTTGGAGTCGCCGTCCAGTTTAGGTTGAAATCCCCTAGCAGGAACGTATCCCTAGGTGTGATGGAGCGTGTCAGGCTGTAGAGAAAACTAGACAACCACTGCATAGAGGCTGGAGGGGGGTTGTAGCAGCAGCCAACATAAATTTATTTTGCTGCTCTTATAGTCAGCTCAGTGATAACCCGATCACTTATGGAGTATGTCGTTGAGCAGGCAACAATGGCAGCTGTTATATGGTCTTGGACATACAGCACAACGCCTCCTCCTCTCTTTCTTCCCAGCCTATCCTGTCGACGGAGGGAGTAGCCTTGGGGCAGGTACAAGGCAGAGTCATGGTACAGTTTTAGCCAGGTCTCGGACCTCTAATTCCGCAAGATTGGAAGGGAGGCTACAGTCATTTTGGTGGCCAATCTTTATCCCATGACTTCCTGCCCATGCTGCATCCATGTGGTTAATGTGTATATTTGTTAGGCCTGGATTTGTTTCTACATCACCGGCTAGGAGGGCTAGAAGCAGAAGGGTCAAGAGTGGGCAGGTGGCAGGCCACCATGGGTGTTTACGAAGTGTAGTGTAGTAAAGCAGGTGCCCAAGCAGTCTTTGTTCCACGTACGATAGGGATGCCAACATTATGGATGGCAGGGATATGCCTATAATCATAGTTACATTGTGCATGTTTACAAGGCACGGTGGCAAGTGAGTAAGGGTGCAGTGGTATAGGAGTTTTTGCTCATTTCCTAGGATATTTGCAGAGAAATCCATGGCCAATAGCAATCTAGTTAAGGTGGATGTGGCCAGCTGGAAGAGAACTACATTCACTAGGGGTAGGGGAGGGGTCTAATTTTTAGGGTGGAAAACAAGTGAGGTGAAAGACTGAAGTGTCATGGTGCACAGTACAGTTTAGTAGTGATGTACGGTTATAGGGGTTTGCAAGATACAGGAGGTATAGAGAGGCAGCAGCCACTAGTGGTTGAAAAATATAAGCTGCAGATGGAAGAATAAGCTGGTAGGTTTTGACAGTCACGTGACGTAGAAACAAATCCGGGCCCAACGAACATACACATTAACCACATGGATGCAGCATGGGTAAATTTGTTCAATTTTGCACAACACTGGTCCCACAGCAATAGACTCCCATGACAACCTGCTCCCGACAATCCAGTCCCCCACATACTGTAGTTTAGACCCAGGCCCTACTTCCCTGCTTTTGGGTTGTAGCGATATCATTGGCCCCATCTTAGCTCAGATTGTCTGGTGCTCCTTGGAATCAGCTGAGTTTCCAAGCTCCCTGAAGGAGGTGGTGGTGACACCTCTTCTTTTTTTTTTTCCAATTCAAAATGTTATTAAGGTTTTAACAGTACAGAGGGTAGATCCATCATACAACAAAGAGGTATAAATGAACAATCTTAAGCATCTAAGATCTATTTTCTATCTCCTCCCCCCTTTTCCTAACACTCCCCCCACCCACACAGAGCAATATAGTGAAACCATAGGCTATGAAGTGCCTTGCATTTCTGACAGTAGATTATGAAGTGTATAGGGCTTGCAATGGGGTCCATACTCTGTTAAACTTTTTAAGTCTATGATAAAGACTGGCTATGGATCATTATGTTCTCAAATTAGCCAGAAGTTCCTGCAACCATTCAGTGTAGGAAATCTCTAAACTATCTTTCCAATGTTTTAGTACCAGTTTTTTTCACAGATGCTGAGATTAATGCTATGTGATATTTATGAAGAGACACGGGTATAGCAGCGTAGTCTCCTAGTATATATATATCTGGAGAAAATAAATCATTCAAGCCTAAAAGGTGATTAGTTCTACTATTGATCATAGCCCATAAAGGAGCTATTTTCTGACATGTCCAAAAAATATGAAAGAGATTGCCTTCATTTTGTAAGCATTGAGTACACATTGGAAAGGGCACACACCTAATTTAGCAAGTTTTTGCGGGGAATAGTAGAGGTTGTGCAGTATGTGAAACTGCACAAGTCTGAGTCTGTCTTGGGAGAGATATTTGTGGCAATTTTTCCATAATGAAGACCAGTTGAAATTTATGCTAGGAAAAAGCGTGAACCAAAAAGAAGTAGGACCAAAACTCTCCGGACGGATCCAATCAAAAAGAACACCATAAATCTTGGAGACTGCATGGGAAAGGCCTGCTATGGACCTAATTCTTTGAGAAAAGAAAATTTTGGAGATTGTGGGGGAGTAGCTCCTATGGCCTTGATCAAGAAATGACACAGCTGGAAAATTTGGAAAATCCAGTTAGGAATATTTGCTTTACTCAAAATTTCAGCAGAAGAGAGCCAGTTCCCTGTTTCAGACACAAAATATGAGAGCGAACAATTTCCCATCTGTGGAAGCCACCCATTGGGAAGAGATTTATCATCCAGTTTGATATTCGGATTATGCCGCAAGGATTGGGTGATGTCCTTTGTATGATTATATTTTAGAAAAGAGCATAGCTGAATATGGGTTCTTATCGATGTAGCCATAGGGGGAGCCTGTAAACAAGAGGGCAACTCTTTCACTTTAGTAAATAAAAGTACTTCTGTGGAAATACCCTGCTGTTTAATCAATTTTTGCTCAGTGTTAAGCCAGACAGGGTGGTAGGAAAAAGATTCATGAGACTGCTCAGGGATCATCCATTTAAGATATTTAAGGATTAATATCCCCCTTCATAGCTTTATTCTCATATATAGTTCATTTAGCAGACTTTATAAAGATTGTTTTGTATAGAAAGGAAGTGCATACTTTAAAAATGAATGTTAAGGATATTTTTTCTGATATAGGCTCTAATGTTCAGAACACTTTACATTTCACCACATTTTCTGATGAAGAAAAAAAGAAACTGCTCACCACGAGAGGGGACAGCGATTTGTCCATGCAGATGAGTGAAGCCCCCAAATAATTAAGTCAGAAAATAGATCATTTTTAAAATGTAAACATTGTCGCCTAGAATGGCATGGACTTACTTTGACACAATATTTTCAATATAACTGTATCCCTAGGGGCCTTAGAATTAGTGTAGAGCCCAATTTGGGCATAAATTACACTAAATTGGATAATTAATGGGATGGTACCCATAATAGAGCATCATGTGATTTCATGTATGCTTTAATAGAAGCCATAATTGATGAAAGACAGGCCATAGAAAAAGAAATAAAGGAGACATAAGACTTTCTCAAATTTAAGGTTCAAGAAGAAGAATTTAAAAAACTTACAGATGACATTAAACAGAAATTACTTGATTATGAGGGAAGGTTGAAAGAACAGAACATTAAGAAGTTCATTAGAGACACAAATGACTACCGTGATGGTAGAATTTATACATATAAGAAATGTAAAAGACTATTTGCTTTCAACACCTATAACAAGTATGAAAGTTCTGATAGTGACACTAGTTATACTAGGGATACTCAGAAACCAAATGAGATTATTAAGATACACCGAAGTGATACAGAACAACCTAGCACATCAAGTGATACACATAAAGAAGTTAGATATTACTTAAGAAATCAAGGTACAAACAGAGAAACTTATCAGCAGGGGGAAGGATGAAGAGGTGGAAGAGGAAATAGAGGAGGAGGGCAAGGTGGAAAAAACGGAGGATGCTTCACGACAGGGAGAGGGAGAATGACAGATGCTATGCCTATTTTTAATTTAAGTAAAAGAACATTTACACCCATAGAAACCAAAGTACTCAGTTTGGGCCTCTCATATGCACCAACATAATCTGTGAACCTTTTAGACTTAGAAGTGGATTTACAGAGGTTTTTCAGGAATCTAAGACTAAAAAAAATTTTTTGGAACTTCATCAAACATAGCTCAAGACCATTATCAACAGAATTTGAGACAAACACATTAAGTAAAATCTCAATATAACCCTCCTATAGGGAAACATCATGAGATAGAAGCATTTTGCCATAACGTGGAAAAGGAGGTTATGGATTTGTTCAGTAAAAGAAAAGAACTTAATCCACCATACTAAAAATTTGACAAAACTAGAAAATCTTGCTTTAGAAAATTTAAAATGGGACAAGGATATTGTCATTAAACAGGCAGACGGGGGGGGGGGATAGTTATCCAAGATAGGTCACAATATAAAGAAATGTGTCTTACATTATTACAGAATGAAGAAAACTATGAATTATTATCTGAGAACCCTACTCACAGTATTCAAGTAGAAATAAATGGCCTATTAGAAGAGTATACCTTAAATGGTTGGATTCAGACATGGAAGCAGATTTATTGTACTGTGAATACCCTAGAATTCCTACATTTTATTGTATTCCAAAAATACATAAAAACATTTCCAGTCCTCCTGGAAGACCAATAGTTTCTGGAATAGGTTCCATTTTTGAACCCCTGTCTAAGTACATTATTTTCCATTTACAACAATTAGTGGAAAATACTAGATCACATATCAAAGATTCATCAGACATGATAAGACACTTACAACAAATTTCAGACAGAGGAATTCCAGAGTCTAGTATTCTGGTCACTTTTGACGTGACAGACTTATACACTTCAATACCTCATAAAAAAGGAATAGAGTGCATAGGGCATATTTTAGACAAGAGGCATAGCAGTTGCAAACCGAAAACTATAGTTCTACAGAAAATGGCACAGTTGATTCTCAGTAAAAATTACTTTGAATTTGATGGATGATATTATCAACAAAATAAAGGTACTGCCATGGGATCCACCATGGCACCTGCTTATGCTAATCCCAATATGGCAAATTTTGAAGAAACATACATATACAATGTCCAAAGTAATATGTTTTATGACAAAATAGTAACATGGGTATGTTTTATTGATGGTATTTTCATGTTATGGTCTGGTACCAGCATAGAATTAAGTGCCTTTCATGAAGAACTTAACCAAAAGGATAGAAATGTGATGTCCTTGCACTATGTAGCTCTATGTGTTCCCATGGAATTGATTGTTTATGGTGTCAGAGTGTTTTTTTCATGTAATCCTAGGTTCATTTCATGTATGCATACCTGTTTGGAAAAAGATCACCTAACTAGTTTAAATGAAATTATTTAAAGTAGCTGGACTATTGACATACACATAACAACTGGAAGGCAATACATTAAAAACAAGTAAGCCACAGTGGCAGTCTTTGAGTGCCCATTTTGCTGTATATCCATGGATCTAATCACAGAGCCAGCTATCTGACTGCAAAAGCAGTCTGTTCATGCATGCGAGGTAGCACGATCGTGACAACATCACGTTTTGACGTCCTATCGTGGGATTTCAGCAAAATGGGCACAAGAGGAATACAAGAGTGCTTGAGCAGTAACAAACCACAGCAGCCATATTTTAGGTGCAGAGGGGTTGAAACAATGGAGAGAACCTTTTCTAAAAGCAATTGAGTAAGTTACTAAAATTCATCACTTTAACTAATATTGCACTTAGCATGATATATTTTCAAAGGAAGTTATTAAAACTTTACTATTATGGCTTTCTTACAGAAAATAATTTAGTGCTTAAAAGCACATTTGCCCCTACACCAAACAGAGCACACACATGAAGGTAGGAATAGTGTCCTTAGCTATAAAGGAGCACAAGTTATTAAGAACTGTGAGTAATTAGGCTGCCAGTGTGACTGCTTTATACATTTTATATTTTTTTATTTTTGTTACGTGTTTTGCAGAGTACTGAATACCATTCATGGTTTCTAAAAATATTTTACAAAACAGTAACAGCCTGCAAATTTTCTAAGGTATGAGAAATTGCTAATATTTGGAAGTTACCTCAATAAACATATTACAAAATAACATAAGTATAATTTAATAACAGTATGTTCTAATAAATTTACAGAAAGACAGAGAGTACAGCATCTGAAAATTTATATCCCCGTGAACAAGCCCGTTTTGTGGGTTAAACATAGGGGACTTTACATAATAAAACAGAAACTATTCTACAGAGAACTTGTTTTGTGGATTTGTCAAGCCCCCCCCATTTTGCACAGTAGTCTCAGTCCACCCTTCATCTTAGGGGCGGCTAATTTATGGAACGCCAACCTTGGTTTTTTGCCTGCCCAAATAAATTCTGCAATGAGACTATGGACTTTCCTAAACCATGTTAGTGGGAGCCATAGAGTCAGAAGATTAAGAGGGTAGAAGAGGCAAGGGAAGATGTTCATTTCAATCAGATTAATTCTACCCGATAGGGAAATGGGGAGAAGGGACCACCTTTTCAAATCCTGACTGATCGTGCTTACAAGGGAGTCTAAATTTAGTTGTTGAAGATGAGCTGGGTTCCTTGTAAGCTTAATGCCTAGATATCTGATGCTGTCAGACCTCCAGGAGAGTCCAAGGTCAGAAATAAAAGATTTGTGTGTTCTATAATTAAGGGGAAAGACTATGGATTTATCTACATTTAACTTATAGTTTGATACTGTACTGAATTCTTCAATAATTGTGAGCATGGAAGGGACAGAGTCCACTGGATAGGAAAGTTGAAGAAGCAAGTCATCCGCATAAACAGAAACCTTGACCATTTGATCTTGCATAGCAATGCCCTGGACATCCTATGAGTCTGTCAGCCTATGGATCAGGGGTTCTAAATATAAATTGAAGAGAAGAGGAGATAAGGGGCAACCCTGCCTTGTATCTGAATAAAAGAGGAACAGATCCGATATTACACCATTGCAGGATACCCGGCTGTTGGAGATTTGTACAGGGAGCCAATCCAACTTCAAAATTCAGGAGAAAAACCAACGGTTTTTAGGGTGTGCAGTAAATAGCACCAGTTGACCCTATCAAAGGCCTTTTCAGCATCCAGGGATACCAAGAGCGTTGAAAAGTTGGCATCCCTGGATGTCAAAAAGATGAGTCAGAGTTCGGAGATGATGCACTGAGGACCTTCCGGTCATGAAACCCACCTGCTCGGGTCCTACAAGAAATGGGAGAACTCTGTTCACATGTTCTGCCAGGACTTTGGACAGAATTTTTATATCCTGATTTAGGAGCGAAATCAGTCTATAGCTTGACACTAATGCCAGACCTTTATCTGGCTTTGGAAGGATCGCTATAAGTGCTTCAAACAGGGATTGTTCTGTATCCCTTACCGAAAGTATATGATGAAACAGAGGTAGTAGGGCAGAGGATAGTTGTATCACAAATACCTTGTAAAAATTAGAGGAGAATCCATCTGGTCCAGGGGTTTTGTCAGAAGGAAGATCTTTAATAATTCTCTCTAATTCAACCTGAGAAATGGGAATAGTTAAAGGGGCTTGTTGGTCTGCTGGAAGAGAAGGCAAGTGTGAATTGGATAAATATGTATCCAACTCAGTTTCAGACAGTCGGTTTACCATAGGGCCATAGAGCTGAGCATAGTACCGAATGAACTCTTCGACTATGGCCTTTGGTGCTGTTTTAAGTGTGTCATCTACCGGAGAGTAAACTGATGCAATTAAATGGGACATCTCTTGTTGCTTAATTCTAAGGGCTAACATACAACCAGCTTTTTCTCCGTGGTCGGTGTATGCTGCTTTAGTTTTCAGTATTGCAAATTCATCTCTCTCTCTCAGTAAATCCAGGTAATCATTTTTGGCTTTCACTAAGTCCAATCTATGCTGTTCAGGAGAATGAGGGAAGAGTTTAAATTCCAACTCTCGAAAAGAAATAAGAGAGTCTGCATTTGGTTATCCCAGCGTTTCTTTCTTTGAGTAGCTAATCTAATTAGTATTCCTCATAGGCCATTAGGGCACACCAAACCATATCCAGTTTGCTGGTAGGGGTACAATTAACAGAAAGATAAAGCTCTATTTGATTTGAAATATAGGAGACCATCTTAGGATCTTGTAGTATTTGATTGTTAACCTTCCATCGCCCCCCCAATTTTAGGGAGGAAATAGAAGGTCACTTGACAAAGAACCACTGCATGGTCTGATGGAGGGCCTGAATGAATGGAGGAGTCCATAACCCTGGGGAGGAGGGATTGGGAAAGAAGAAGATAGTCAATCCATGAGGAGGTTCCATGTACTGGGGAGCACAAAGTGTATTCTCTAGCGGATAGGTGAAGAACTCTCCAGACATCGCAGAGACCTGCCTGATTGATCAGGTCGCTGAGTGCTTTCTGAGCTGGGGAAGACCTGTACAAGAAGAGCCTGACCTGCCCATGGATGGGTCAAAGGTTAGATTCAGGTCCCCACCTAATATCAATGGGATAGTCAATAAAGGGATCGGTTCCTTAAGAAACTGCACTAAGAATTCAGGGGAATCGGTATTTGGCCCATATAAGCTACCCAAAAGGACCTCTGAGGTATGAATCTTACCATGGACCAAGAGAAATCTCCCTTGTGGGTCACTTATGGTGTGGATCGGGGTGAATGGTACTGATTTCTTTATTAAAATCAGGATGCCACAACTGTGAGTGATTCCTGCAGCTGAGAAGAACTGTCCTATTTGTTGTCTCCTCATTTGAACAGACTCTGCATTTAATAAAAGAGACTCCTGTATAAACATTATGTCCACTTTCGTTACTTCTAAATATTTCAAGATTTTGTATTGCTTTTGTTTTTGTCTAATCCCCTTTACATTCCATGTAACAACCCTTACTTCCCTAACCATTTTCCCTGCTTAGTGTGACTAATAAACAGCCTGTCAGATCCAAAAATAAGCATAGGTATGCCATTCCTATGTACCCAAGCTCTGTGCTTCCTTCCAAGTACAACCCCCCCCTCCGCCCTACCCCACAACCTACCATTGTTAAAATAAACAACACACATAACAGTAATCCCCTCTCCCTTTCCCTACCTGCCTGGCCCACCCCCCCCCTACTGTCATAGCCCTTGATATACAGCTCACCAAACCCAGTCCCTCCTCCAAACCACCCAGCCCTAATCATTACCACTTTATTATAATTGTGAATTATATATTCAGCTACATGTGTAAACACATTTCTAATTCTAAGAGTGTGACTACAAAATAACTGGATAAAGCCCTGAAACATAACATTTAAAAAAAACCTGTAATATAACAATAGCAGTCCTGGAGAACACTGGTATTCTGCTTGTAATGCTGACCCAGTAAATAGAAAACAATGTAGTATAACAATAATGTTCAGGGTGTACCCCAGTAACCTGATCGCAAGGCTGACCCTATAACTAGACAAAGGAAAAAGTATTCCCCTCTCAAACCCTTAGGAGAATGGTTATATACAATAAACCCTGTAATAACTTGTATCAAACAAAGACAAATACACAGTTCAATGTCTGTGAGCATTCAGAGCTTCAAGTGAAGTTCGTGGGAAATTAGTGTCCTCTCTCTAAACCATGTACCTGGTATAAAACCTTGATCCTAATGGGGGAGCAGGATGTGGCGCCCTCTAATGTCTGGGAATGTACAGTACCTCATTCGAGAAGACTTCCAATGTCCCACAAATATTCGAGCACTGCAGGGATTATAACTCGCTGTACCGAGCCATGACACATCGACTGCACACATCTTGATCGCTGCTGCAAAATGCTCACGGATTTCTAAACAAATCAGGAAATGCAGCCCTAAGACTGGCTGTTGCAATATCTATATCTTCGTAGGTGGCCCATGAGCCTGAAATTAGGACTTGGAGCCTAGCTGGGTAGCTCATGAGAAACTTGACTCCCGCAGCTATGAGCTTCGTGACGATTTGATGGAAAGTGGCTCTTCGTTTTCGTACTGACAGTGTGAGATCTTGAGCCACTTGAATCGTTACCCCTTCCCATTTTAACTCTTTCACTTCTCTGACCTTCGCAATAAAGTGTTGGCATTCTTGAAAATTCAGAAACCAAAAGATAAAGGTGCATGGGGAAGCTCCTGGGGCAGGAGGTGGAAGGAGGGCTCTATGGGCTCGCTTTGTAAGATATTTAGTACTGAACGGAGATGGACTGGCCACTTTTTCCACAAACATTTGTGCGAAAGCTATTGAGTTGGGACCCTCTTCCTCTGAAAGCCCAATCAGAACTGCATTATTGTGGCAGCTGCGTCCTTCCAGGCCCGCAACCTTATTTTCCAGTTTGGTAATTCTTTGCCGGGTCACTACCAGCTCAGCATCAAGTTTAGTTTGCTTGATTTCCGTGGAGTGGATTCGAGCTTCATTGTCAGATGTGCTGGTGGACACATCCTCTAAAGCTTGGGCAAGTGTTTTAATTTCTCCAGTAATTTGCCACAGTTCCTCCCGAAAGGGTTAAAACTCCACAAGAAAGTGAACCAGTGTAAGAGATTCTGTATCACGAGTAGAGGAGAGCATTGACGAGACCCTGGATTTCTTTGGGGCCTTTTCAGGCATGGGGGGCGGAGTATGTTTAGGCAGCATTTTCCTCATTACAACCTCCATAAATTACTCTGGAGGGTAGCTGTAGTTAGCAGTGGTAATTAGGTTCCAATTCTGTCCCACACACCACTAAAAAAGGTAGTTTTTAAGTTAAAATAAATGGCTGGGTGGCCGGAGCTAGAGGGGAGAGCTGCTAGCTGGTGCTCTGCATCACATGATCTCCCTGGTAGCACCTCTTCTGAAGAAAGCTTCTTTGAACCTTTAGACTCTAGCAAACTACAGACCCATCTCGAACCTTCCTTTTGCAGTAAAGGTTATCGAGAAAGTGGTGGCAACTCAACTGGAGAACTATTTAACCATCCATAATTTATACAAACCTCTCCAATCGGGTTTTTGTAAAAGGCATAGTACTGAGACTGCTCTGGTTCGGGTGCTCAATTATCTCCTGATGGTGAGAGATTGGAGAAAGCCATTCCATCTTGGTACTCCTTGATCTCTCTTCAGCGTTTGACACTGTGGACCATGGGGTCCTGCTCGAGCACCTGAGGTCCATCTGTAGGCTGACTGGGACAGTGCTCAGATGATTTTTATCTTTCCTCACCAGTAGAACTCAGAGTTGTCTCGGGAATATTTTCTTCCGAGTCTTTCTCTCTGCCTTGTGGGGTGCCTCAGGGCTCGGTGCTATCCCCCATGTTGTTTGCAGTGTATATGCTGCCCCTCAGAGACATTTTAAGACAGTATGGGCTGAGGTTTCACTGCTATGCTGATGATACCCAGCTCTACCTATCTTTTGCTCCCAATGAGGTTAGTGCTGTCTCGGTATTTAACAGCTGCCTCATTGAAATCCAGGATTGGATGAGTTCCAGCGGGTTAAAGTTGAATGCAGGAAAGACTGAGGTTTTGGTGGTGAACCTGGGTCGCAATACAGAGGGGTTGAGGACTGATCTGCCCTCTGGTTTATTTTTGGGAGGCACTCAGATACTTTCCTCTGAATGGTCGCGTGACCTGGGAGTGATACTTGGCAATGGGCTGACCCTTCATCATCAGGTGTCGGCAGTTATCATGTTAGCCTTTTACCATCTGAGGAGCACTGCCAGGATCAAGTACCTTGTTCCATCCAGTGATTTGCTCATTTTGGTCCACGCCTTTGTGACCTCACTCCTTGACTATTGTAACTCCCTTTACTTAGGGCTTCCTGGGGTTGATATCCACCACTTGCAGCTAGTGCAGAACACTGCTGCAAGTTTATTGACTGGGGTATCAAGAAGATCTCATATTACCCCAGGGCTGCGTGATCTGCACTGGCTGCCGGTTCAGTGGCGTATCACCTTTAAGGTAGGTTTGTTAACCTACAAAGCCCTACATGGACTTGATCCTGACTACTTGAAAGAGCTTCTGACTCCTTACGCCCCTGTGCAACAGCTCCGCTTGACTGACGAGGGGTAGCTGGAGATTCTGAGGGTTAGCTTAAATTCATCTGGGGCTGGTGCTTTTATGTTTACTGCCCCAACCCTCTGGAATTCTCTGCCACATCAGCTATGGGAGTGCAGGACAGTGGGGATCTTCAAGCAGACACTGAAGACTTTTCTATGGAGCAAAGCTTTTGCTGATTTTCTATGATTTTACTTATATTTATTGTATTCATCAAATTTGTATGTATCTGTGAAGTGCCTAGATATTTCGAAAGGCACTATATTAAATAAAGTTATTATTACTATTCTGTGAAAAAATACTTTCTAACATTACCTCTGAGCCGTCCCCCCTCTATCTCCAAATTGTGCCCCTTTGTTCTTGTACATCTCTTTTTATGATAGATGCTACCCTCTTGTACTTTGTTAATTCCCTTGAGATACGTAAAAGTTTCTATCATGTCCCCCCTCCTTCCTTTCCTCAAGGGTATACATAATAAGCTGCTTTAGTCTCTCCTTGTATGTCTTCTGGTGCAGACCCTCCACCATTTTGGTTGCCCTCCTCTGAACAGCCTCCACTCTGTCTATGTCTTTGCGGAGATGGGGTCTCCAGAATTGCACACAGTACTCCAGATGGGGTCTTACCAACTGTCTGTACAGAGGGATAACGACTTCCTGTTTTCTACTGTTGATGCCTCTCCCTATGCATCCCAGTATCCCCCATCCCTCCTTACTGCCTTCTCACATTGCTTGCCTACCTTTAGGTCATCTGAGATAATTAAACCTAGGTCTTTCAATTTTGGTTTTTTTTTATTATCTCACCCCCCCCCACCCATTGTGTACTCTCCCCTGGGTTTTTGTTTCCCGGGTGCATTACCTTGCACTTCTTTGCATTGAAACTGAGCTGCCATATATTTGACCATTCCTTCAACCTTGCTAAGTCCCTTTTCATCCTTTCCTTCCCACCTTGCGTATCAACCCTGTTGCAGATCTTTGTGTCGTCTGCAAAGAGACATACTTTTCCTACCAGGTGCTGTCCAATGTCACTTATAAAGACATTAAAGAGGACCGGTCCTAGTACCGATCCCTGCTGTACCCCGCTAGTTACCCTCCTTTCTTCACTGTGGACTCCATTTACTATTACCTTTTGTGTCCTGTTGTCCAGCCAGTTTTTTATCCAGGCTACCACCTTGGGACCCACTCCAAGGCTGGCAAACTTGTATATTAACCTTTTGTGTGAGACTGTGTCAAATGCCTTGCTAAAATCTAGGTAGGCCATAGTCACAGCCGCTCCCTGGTCTACTACTTTGGTAAGGTAGTGGGAATATGTTTTAAAAATCGCATCAGGTTCGTGTGTTGCACACTTGAGATGAGTGCAACAGTTAAGCTGGTGTGAACATCATTTAAAAATCACATCAGGTCCACATGCTGCATGCTTGCCATGTGTGCAGCAACTATGCTGGTGCAAATCTCATCTAAAAAATCACAGTTTCTATTTCTCATACTCCTGCTAGAAATTAGAGCCATTAAAATACATTTTCATTGATTTCACATTCAAATTAGTTAAAATTATTAATTTTGATCGTTTTGCAAGTTGTTTAATAGCTTTTGATTTTTGTCATTAAATTTCCATTAATTTGTAAAGAATTGTTTGCTTGATGCATTAAATGCCTAGTATATAGTCAGCTAACATCCCCCATCCCAGATGTGCGAATAGGAGCCTCTGTGTTGTGAAGCCTGACCTCTGACATACAAATCCCTTTATCCATATTTATATTTAGTACTACAAATGTGTTTCTCCATGACTGATTCAACTCACTTACTTTCCATTTGTCCTGTATGGAGCATATACACTATGGCCATGCTCAGCACTCTCCATACCTCACCTTTTGTCACTGAAATGAGGGACATGGACACACAAAATGAGGGACAATGAGGACACTAAGCCTCCTGATGATCAGGACACATCCTGAAACATGGAGATATAGTACTTCAGAGCACAGAGGAAGTCATTGTATTTACTGGTACCGATAGTAGCACCTGAGAATGAATTTTTACCATCAAGCAGCGGTGCCCTTCCCCGCATTTGTGCCTAGTTTGTTCTTATGGTATGGTAATAATGGCATTAAATTTGGATTTAGTCTTTTGCACAATAAGTGTGCCCTGGCCTTTATGTGCTCATGCTGCAGATGCACTCCTGACTCAACTGTGTCTGTATTGTGTTGTCAACTCTCTCCATCTATTAGCGGTAGCACCATCACATATGACATGGAGGAGCTCCAGCCAAGCAAGAGCACATGAGCCATATGAGTGCAACACTGCTTTTCCCACCACAGAGTAGACAGGCTGCACACTACAGCTTGGAGGAGTCAGTGAGCATTAAATTCTAAATAGCAGTGTTGTGGTGACATATTTTTGTTTGTCTACTGTTAGTGAGTCTCCATCTGCCCTGCTGTCTGAAGGGGTAGAGGGTGAGCTAGAAGCTAACTCAAGACTAGGCTACTTATTTACTCAGCTAGGCTTGCCTCAAAAAAAAAAAACACAGTCCATCTGCAGCAGAAAGCTAGGCCTAACAGCAGCAGTGACAGTGGTGCAGATGGCCTTCATAGGCCTTGATCAGTGCAGTGCAGCGACAGCCATGGCAGCAGCCAAGCAAGTAGCAAGCAACACAGGTTCAGTTGGTGAGGTTGGTGAGGTGACTTGGTCGCGGACCACATTGGGGACCTGGGATGGTCGAGTCTAGCATCAGCTTCTGGTAGAAGGACTGAGGATGAGTGGACTGAGAACTGGGTTGGTGGCACAATGGGCAAGGCTGCAGGTTCTGACCAGATGGCTGGGTAAGTAAAAGTAAACAATTTTTTTAAAAGTGTAGAGGGGAAGAAGGGACGACTGAAATAGTGATGTGTTTTTCATTTTTCTGTGCCTTTGGGCAGCTTCTTGACCCATAGTAGATGGACAGTGAAAGGAATGGAGTCAGGTATTGAAATCGGAACAACATTGTTTTCTTTTTAAGGGGGGGGGTCAGAACTTCAGCCAGGAAGAAAATTGGTTAGAAAATGGTTGGGGTAAGCCCACATCATATGCACTGCTCCAGGATATAGACAGATGAATCTTAAGTATTTGAATTTTTCCTGATTTTCGTATCACTTTTCAGTCACAACAAATACATTTTACCTTTTAGAGATGTTCCAGATATTCCAGAGCATGCCGCCTAGGGGCTAACTAGCACCTGGCCTCCACTAGTTGTTGGCTTTCACCTGCTGAAATGTAAAATGGTGCCCCTGCCATAAAGTCTAAATTTACAGTACATCCTCAGTGTTGGCAGTATGTTTCCCATGATGGATAGATGAAGAGCAGAGCAGTTTTCAGGGGTAAAATGAGGTGTGTCCCTTGAGTTCAGGAACAGTAGAGCGGTATAGAGAGCACAAACTATTGGAGTCCCACTATAGTCAGGCTTATGCCCCACACCCTCTAGTGAAGCTGACCTCCACATCTCCACGCTAAAGCACATCATGAAATAGGGCAAGGGAGACTGCAGGAACGTGCACCATTGAAATGAATGAGGGTATTCTTGTATTACTATTTTATACATTATTGATGGTGAGTTGGAGATTAAAGAAGGCCACCGCTCGACTAACAAGTGCCTTGTTAGTAGAACAACTGCCTTCATTATTCTCCAACTCACCATCATTATGAGTAAAATGGTAATAAAAATAACTCCATTCATTTCAAAGGGGTATGCCCCAGCACTCTTACCCATGAACATCATCTCTTAAAGACTCCTGCCTCTGTCTCTGTAGTAAACAGGTAAAAGACTCTAGAATTATGTCTATACTTGGTGGGTTGTCTGTAGTAGTATGGCCACACCTAATGCAGTGTGTGTGCATGGTGGGGGGATTGGCCATGTGGGTGGGTATCAAGTTATTTTTACTTTTGTGTTTGCCCCTTAAAGTCTGTTTGTATGGAAGCATTCAAAACTATGGAGGGAAAATGGTAGAAGTATAGGCCAGACAGAAGTAATTAAGTAGTTTTGTAAGTAACTGTGTATATTGGGGGTGGGAAGAACCACATATGTTTCCATTGGTACGTGTGCTACAATTCAGCTGTGCAGCTGAGATGGGTGTGTGGACAAGAAAACTAAAAAGTATAACAGTGGCTACAAGCATGCTGCATGTGTGCAGAGGTATGCAGATTTGTATTGAAGTACAAGCAAGCCATATGTGTTCAGGCAGTATAGCTTAGTGGTTAAAGGTACTGAACTGCAAATCAGGAGACACAAAGACCTGGGTTTGAATATCATCAACCCCCCCCCCCGCATATGGTGTGATCCTGAGCAAGTCACTTAACTTTTATGGGTGCAGTTATCAGTGACCACTTGCTTTTTGTACGCATGCCACATGCAAGCAGTCTGTTCCAATTTTACATGAAAAGCATGCTTGCCACACACTTGCTAACTGCATGCATGCCACATACCTGCAATCAATTCCAATTTAACATCTAAATCATGCTTACAGCATGTATATCACATGAGTAGTTTTATGTGTGCAGCATGAAAACATTTCATGTGATTATTTCTGTAAGGAATATCCGGTATTAATGAGCCCTACCAACAAATGCCTGAGTTGACTGAGTATATTAGCATGAAGACCACAAAGAGAGTGCATAGCTGCCTGTGAGCTGGCAATAGGTCAACTATCCAATGAGAGTAATTAAGAAGAGTTTATAAAATAAACAAGTATGTTACAATGAGGAAAAAAATATCATTATTTCCAATGAGAGCATATGAGTGTGATAACTATCCAAGGTGGAGGGCTCAGGGATATGCACATTTTTTTTTTTAATGTACGACACCTGCTTTGCTATTCCTTATACTTTAATTATTTCATTTAGTGAAATTTGAGTTTAATTTTCACATTACTTATTATTGATGTTTTAAAAGACTACTGTCTGAGCCTGGGGCAAACGTTTATATCTAGATCACAAATGCAGCTATGAAGATGCTAGAACCTCCTGCTCAATTTTAGGAGCTACTATATGTCAGTAAAACATATATAATATCTTCAAGTTCATAATTAAAAAAAACATGTGATCCTGCCAGGTGTCACTGAGGGCTGAGGTGCTAGGCACATTACCCTCTCGCCACGCTGACAACCCATGTTTGAGAAAGAGCATGGGCTGCCAGGGGTCAGCCGGGGGGGGGGGCTGGAAGAGGATAGAGCATCTGCCAGGCAGCTCTCCTCTCCTGGATCAGTAAGGTCAGCTCTCCCAGCCTAAGACCACCACCATGTGAAAACATGATATTGGTAGTGCAGGTAAGAGTGAGAGTCGGGCGCTAGGCCATGGGTGATCAGAGCAGAGTCAGCCAGGCCAAGGCATGCATGCCTTGACACATGCACTCGACCTTGTCTGGGGCTCCAGGGATTAAGCAGAGAAAACAGTAAATGTGGGGACTGTGGTTGGATGATGCCCCTATTCCGACTCTAGTGGTTCCACTGAGGTGAAGTGGAGGTGGCCTCAAAGAACTGCGGATGCCAGATATGGATGGCTAACACAAGTCACCAGCCCGCGGGGGAGAGATAAACACCTACACAGACAAAAACATTATTTTGAGTTTTTCTTAAAGATGTAATTGGTAGTGAAGAAAAAAAACTTTTTCAAAGACTTTATATAGCATGTACTGCAATTAAATAAAGTTACACATATTTTATAACCCCCATTTTTATACACAGAAGTTGAACTGAAAAATTGCAAATGTGTATTGCTTGTGAATTTTTATTCAAATTAATTAGTTACCTTTCTTATGCACTATTATAATTGTTACCATTATAAGGATAAGCAGTACAAGAACTCCACAACAAAGTCTAATCAATCCCAGCCAGTCTTTGTTTTCTGCAAAAGAAATCATGCATTCAAAAAACAGAAATGATTAGTGAAAATATCAAAACAATTAGACAGCAAAACTGCTTCTAAAGAATATAAATTTCTAGAGATATATACATCACATCACATTGTGGTTTACATTGTTTGTAATCTATAAACCAAGTAATTGCATTAGCTTTTCCTTATTAATTGTTAGTAAATTAAATATCTATTCAGAGGACACATTGATTTATTTGGTATATTTTAAATCCTGCATTACTTTTTGTCACACTTTGCTGAGCGTGAGATTGTTTGTACAGTAAACATAGAAACATAGAATCTGATGGCCCACCCAGTCTGCCCATTCCCCTATCTAATGGATAAGCTGCAGATCCTAGTTAATCAACAGCCTATTTCCTCCTACCCCAACCCCTAGAATTGCCTTAGGTCTGTCCCATGCATTCTTGAATTCTCCCACTGTTTTTGACTCCACAACCTCCTGAAGAAGGCCGTTCCATGCATCCACTACCCTCTCTGTGAAAAAATACTTCCTCACATTACCTATGAGCCATCCCTCTTCTATCTTCAAATTGTGTCCCCTTGTTCTTGCACATCTTTTTTTCTGAATGATGCTAACCTCTTGGATGTTGTTGATTCCCTTGAGGTACTTGAAAGTTTCTATCATGTCCTCCATCCCTCCTTTCCTCGAGGTTATATATATTAAGCTCCTCAAGTCTCTCTCTTCATATGTCTTCTGGTGCAGACCCTGCACCATTTTAGTTGCCCTCGTCTGGACTGCATCCATCCTGTCTATGTACTTTTGGAGATTGAGTCTCAAGAACTGCATGCAGTATTCCATGTGGGGTCTCACCAGCTGTCTGTACAGGGATAACAACTTCTTGTTTTCTACTAGTGATGCCTCTTACCTATGCATCCCAGTATCCCCCCAGCCCTCCTTACTGCCCTCTCTCATTGCTTGCCTACCTTTAGGTCATCTGATATGACTATCCCCAGGTCCCTTTCCATTTTTGTTGTTGTAAGTATCTCACCTCACCCATAGTGTACACTTCCCCTGGGTTATTGTTTCCCAGGTGCATTACTTTGCACTTCTTAGCATTTAATCTAAGCTGCCATACATTTGACCATCCCTCCAACCTTGCCAAGTCCCTTCTCATCCTTTCCACCCCACCTTGTGTATAAACCCTGTTGCAGATCTTTGTGTCATCTGCAAAGAGACATACTTTTCCTTCCAGTCCTTCTGCAATGTCACTTATAAAGACATTGAAGAGGACCGGTCCTATAACTGAACCCTGTGGCACCCACTAGTAACCGCCTTTCTTTAGAGTGGACTCCGTTTACTATTACCCTCTGTGTCCTGTTCTCCAGCCAATTTTTTACCCAGGCTATCATCTTGGGACCCACTCCCAGGCTGGCTAACTAGTATAATAATCTTCTGTGTGGGACTGTGTCAAATGCTTTGCTAAAGTCTAGGTAGGCCATGTCTACAGCCCCTTCCTGATCTACTACTTTGGTCACCCAGCCAAAGCAATCTATTAGATTCATCTGACATAACCTACCTGCTGTGAATCCATGCTGCCTTGGGTCCTGTGCCCCTCTGGCCTCTAAGTACTCAATAATTCTCTCCTTCAGAAGTGATTCCATCATTTTCCCTACCACTGAGGTCAGACTAACAGGTCTATATTTCCTGCCTCTGCCCTGCTTCCACTTTTGTAATAAACACATCACATTGTCTTACTTTTGAGGTGTTTGTGGTTTAACCCTACCTGATGCTTTAAAGTAGATTTTTTCAGTGAATATAATAAATATGTGGATTGTATAAATGTACTTATTAAAAGCTGGAAAGGAATATAATAATTTGTTATATTTATTTATGTGTGTATGCATAAGATAAAATAAATTGAGACACATTTTATAGGCATGATCTGTGTCAAGGGTGAAATATTATAGTATAAATAGATAGCTGTACATGATACTACAAAATCAAGAACTGCCAGACACAGTGCAGTATTAAGGAAGTTACCACATTTACATTCAGATATAGAAATGAGGGGGTTTGCTACATCAGCCTTGAATCGTGCATGGTTTGTGTCACTTTTTGCATGGGGTAACTAATTTCTTAGCCAGGGACCTAGAAGGAAAACGCTATTTTACCACGTTTAGTTTTAAGTCTAGAAACCATCAGCAAGCTGGTACTAGTTGAATGCAGAATATAGGTGCTAGTATGTGTTTACAAGAGATTATGTGTAGTTTCTTTCTTTCTTTCTTTCTTTCTTTCTTTCTTTCTTTCTTTCTTTCTTTCTTTCTTTCTTTCTTTCTTCACAAGTACTGTAGGCCCAAATTTCCAAGGATGGCAGGTTGCCCATTATGGAGTATATATGAATCTTATTTACCAATTACCCAACACTGCATGTGGAGTTTAACAGAATGGAAGACCAAACGTTGATCAAGTCCACCCTTCCCCATCCCAAAGTACTAGTGTTACATTATCTATGTCTTTTAAAATGTAATGTGGAAAAGAGCTACATGTGCTTACCTAGTGCTAGGGTCAGGGAAAATGAGCAAATTCCATAGACAAAGAAGTTGACGGCAGATAAGAACCGCAAGGCCCGTCCAGTCTGCCCATTTCTTTTTCTACCTTATGAATGTGCCATTGGCCTTTGCTCTGTCAATGACCTATCTATTCATACTCATCTGTATTGCTCCCGTATGCCTATCCCATGCCTGTTTGAAGCCCTGCAGTGTATTCATATCCACCACTTCCTGAAGTAGGCCGTTCCATGCATCCACCACCCTTTCTGTGAAAAATAACTTCCTCACATTACACCTTAATCGGCCTCCCTCTAATCTCATGCTGTGTCCTCTTGTCCTGCTATTTTTCTTATATTGAAACATGTTGACTCTTTCACCTTGTTAATGCCCTTAAGGTGTTTGAATGTTTCAATCATATCACCTCTCTCCCTCCTTTGCTATAAGGTATACATATTGAGCTCCGTTAATCTGTCCTCATATGTTTTCTGATGCAATCCCTACACCATTTTGTTTGCCCTTCTTTGGACTGCCTCAATTTGGTTAATGTCCTTGTGAAGGTGTGGCCTCCAGTACTGCACGCAGTACTCCAGATGGGGCCTAACCAGTGTCTTGTAAAGAGGGATTATTATCTCCTTCTTCTGACTTGTGATACCCCTACTAATACACCCCAACATCCCTCTTGCCTTACCTAACCTACTGCTTTAGTGGTCTGCTTGGATGATTTCAGGTCATCAGTGATGATGACGCCCAAACTCTTTCTTCTCTTGTGACTGCCAGCAACTCCCCTCCCAGCCTATAGGAGGCTTTAGGGTTTCTCTTCCCTATGTGCATGATCTTGCACTTCTGTCGTTAAACCCCAGTTGCCACTCTTCCTACCATTTTGCTAGTTTATCAGATCTCTTCTCATTCCCCACCCCATCTGGATCATCTACGCTGTTGCAGATCTTGGTGTCATCTGCAAACAGACAAACCTTACCCTCCAGTCCATGTGCAATGTCACTGATGAAGATACTGAAGAGGACTCGGCCCAGGACTGATCCCTGAGGTAACCCACTTGTGGCTTGCATCTCTTCTGACTGTATACCATTTACCACCACTCTCTGTTTTCTGCCCATCAACCAATTTGCCACCCAGTTGACCAACGTCTGACCCACCCCGAGCCTACCCAGCTTATTAATCAATCTACTATGTGGAACAGTATCGAAAGCTTTGCTAAAGTTAAGGTAGGCAACATCAACTACTCCCCCCTTGGTCCACCACTCTGGTTACCCAGTCAAAGAAATCTATGAGATTAGTTTGACAGGACCTTCCTTTTGTAAACCTATGCTGTTTTGGATCCTGTGCTCCTATAGATTCCAGGTGTTGCTCTATCCTTTGGAGTGTCTCCATAATCTTGCCCACTACTGAGGTAAGACTGACTGGTCTGTAGTTCCCTGCATCCTTCCTGTTACCACTCTTGTGGAGCGAAATTACATGAGCCATTCTCCAGTTTTCTGGGACCTCTCTTGTGCTCAGAGACTCACTAAACAGTTCTGATAATGGCTCTGCTAGTTCCACCCTTAGCTCCTTTAGTACCCTTGGATGTATGCCATCAGGTCCCATTGCCTTGTCCACCCTGAGCTTATTAAGCTCTTGTAGAACCCTTTCTTTTGTGAAGGGACTAGTGCACACCTCCCTCCCTCCTGTGTCCATTTTGCTGAGCTGTGGGCCATGCCCTACCTTCTCTTCAGTAAATACTAAGCAGAAGTATCTATTTAGGATAAATGCTTTTACATGGTCCTCCTCCTCACACGCCCCATTATCCCCTTTGATCTTAGCAATACCTCCTCTGGACTTTCTCATTTCACTAATGTATCTATAGAAAGTCTTGTCACCTTCTTTTACTGTTTGAGCTAATGTTTCCTCAGTTTGGGCCTTTGCCTGCCTTACTGCCTTCCCTGCTTCCCTTAGGGAAGTTTGGTATGCCTCCCTATCTTCATCCTGCTGCGTTCCCTTATATTTCCTGAAGGCCAGCCTTTTGGCTCTAACCTTTTCTGCTACTGTGTTTGAGAACCAAAGTGGTTTCCTTCTTCTTTTGTACTTCCTTTTCTCTCTAAAACAATGGGATGTTGCTTTAAGTATTGCATCTTTAATGCTTGCCCACTTTGCCTGTACCCCATCACCTGCATTTCTTTTTGCCAGGGCTAGCTTAACTCTTTTGGCCATCTTATCAAATTCAGCTCCTCTGAAGTCCCATATTCCAGTTTCATTAAATTTTGGAGAACATTTGTGGAATTTAGTGGAATTTCAGAAATACATTTATGTGGTCATAACTCGGCCATCTATTCAGCTAGACACCTAACTACTAGAAATCTTACTTATGGTATCTATGGGGGACAACACTTGCTTGAGCAGTTTTTTTAATATATAGGGGTTCAAAGTCTGACATTTTATTTTTCTATAAAATTATATGAAAATATTTCTCTGCTTATATCTTGGCCAGCTGTTGAGCTAGACATTTGCAAGCTGTAATACATAACTTCCTGCAATGGTTACAGAAATTAATACATATGGAGAAATTTGGTTAAGTAATTTTTAAATTGTATGAGTTCATAGTTTTACTATTTAAGGAATTGTGAACCATTGTGCAAACTTCTGAAAATGTGTATGTTTGTAACCTTCCTGCTATTGCAGGTATAGACCAGAAATTCGCTGTGCATACCAAATGGCAATGGATCCTGAAATGCAACACTATTGTGGAAATTGTTTCCACTACTTTTAACTATACAATGAAAATACTGCATACTCATAACTGGAAAACGTAGCAATCATGGAGGTGTATTAAATAAAAATGTCACTTGTGAAATTTAACTTCAAAGCATTTATCACCACTGCATCTCACAATCTGAATGTAGCTGTTGGCAGTCCTGAAGTTAATTTCTGGGTGACTGTTTTGTCCTTTTTATGTTGCTTGCACGCATGTGCAAGAAACATAGTGCCATCATCGGAGATTTCGGAGGTGTGTCACCTCCTCCTCCAATTCAATCAGTGTGCTGGCAGGCTCGGCCCCTGTAAGCCAATGCATTTTGGAGCTGTCTATGACACGCTCCAAAATGCAGTGACCACAGTTGAAAGGGGAGCGCTGAGTGAGCACCGACATATCAAGCTGCTCGACGCTGCAGGCCCCCCCACACAGGCATGCCGCGCACTTCACTGCACTGTATAGCCGACGGGTGCCCAATCCCCATCAGCTGAGCTGTGTCCCCCCGCCTCAGTAGTAGGTCCCACGCTGGGAGCCCACCCCAGTATGGCAAGCAGTCCTTTGGCCGACGGAGGTGCCCGATCCCCCGTTGGCTGAACCCCCCCGTCCTTGTGCCACACTGGGAGCCCACCCCAGCGTGGCAGCAAATACCATGGCCGACGGGGGTGCTCAATCCTCCATCGGCTGAACGCCCCACCCCAACATCCTTGTGCCATGCTGGGAGCCCACCCCAGCATGGCAAACATCCCACAACGTCTTTCTTTTATTTTTTAAACCTGTAAAACGAAAACGGTCCTGCGGCGCATCTCCCAGACCCCCCCTCCTACAACCCGCACCCACCCACTGCGCACTCAGCCTCCCCACCCCCCCACCCCATACTTACCTCCGGACTCCGGCTGATGATCTTAGGTGGACCGAACACGTCTGTACATCTTCAAAGCCGACCTTAACTGAGGAAATGCCAGTAAGCTGTATAATGGCTAGATAGGGGTTTCAACTTTGTTGCAAATCTCAGGCATTTTTGAGAAGTTTTGCAGCAGATTTTCATCATGGGGTTTTGGGACCCCTTCTCATGAATGATGTCACTGTCATGGCGTTATTCGGGCCGAAGGGTGATTTCGCAGTGACTGTGCAGTGACTGTGAAATCACCTTGGCCTGAATACCACCATGACAGTGACATCATTCATGAGAGGGTCCTAAAACCCCATGTTGAAAATTTGGTGCCAAAATTCCAAGAAATGACTATTTTATTTAGGCCCGCTAGCGTTCCTACGCAGGCTCGTAAGTTTGCAAAATTTCAATATTTTCACTCCAGATTTTCAACATTACCATTTTACCACACCTTCTTATGAGTAGTATAGCTGTCATTTTTCACATATCACCCAAAATGTGTTTCTGCCCATGTAGCACAGAATGCACAGTCGGTGTGCGAAATCAATGTACGGGACAAATTAAGAAAATCATAGTGACACTGTTCATGAGCAGAGGTCTTAAAATGGCTATGTTGAAAATTTGGTGAAAAAATTCCTAAAAATGACTGTTTTACGAGCGTGCGTTGCACAGTTCCTACGAAGGCTCGTAAGTTTGCAAATTTTCAATATTTTCACTCCAGATTTTCAACTTTGCCATTTTACCACTCCTCCTTATCAGCAGTACAGCTGTCATTTTCACATCCTGCTAAAATGTGTTTCTACCTACGTAGCACACAATGGCGCAGTTGCTGTGCGAAATCAATGTATAGGACACATTAAGAAAACCACCATGTTGCTCAGATTTTTTATGGAAAGGTAAACCACCTCGCAAGGCATATGCGAAACTTACCCGATTTAAGAAAGTAGGGGGGCTACAGTTGCCTGATTTTTATGCTTATTATCTAGCAATCCATGTAACAAGGTGCTTGCAGTGGGTGACAGAAACTGAAGTAACCTCGTTCCCCTTCCCTTGGGCTTATCCTAGATCGCTTTGCAATCAAAAATCTTAATTTAAATTTGGAATCCCTCCTGTATATCCCCTGGTCCAAGTTTCCTCATAAAGTTAGAAATACTCCATTAGGGTGGGATGTTAAGGCCCTACACCAACTCTATTCGCTGCTTCATATACCTTATGTAAAAGACTTAGTGCAACCCTTGTTAAGGAATCCTAATATACAGGTAGGAAACCGCCCCATCAGGAGGTTTATAGGTAGCTACTATCCTAAACTTTGTTTGGCAGACTTTGTGTCAGCTAACTCGTTAATTCCAACAATAGAGCTGGTAAAAAAAAATTCGGGGTGGAACAAAATAATTTACTGCAGTTGTACCAGATTCAACGTTGTGTAAGTTCCTTCTTGGGGGGATGCCCATGGAGTGACAGAGCCGGTGCCTTTCTAAGAAGTTTGAGGGAACTGCAACATCCCGGAATGCGGTTTCTAAAATTTATAAGTTTATATTGACAGGAACAATGCCTAAGGTTACCCCTATGGCCCATTATTGGGAGTCTAACCTAGCTAAAGGATGGCCTGTTGAAATCTGGGAAAGGATTTGGGTGGATATTTATACCTACAGTAAACAAGATAGACTTAGGAAAATTCAGTTTAATATATTGCATAACCTTTATCTCTCTCCCCGCTAAGCTTTCCCGGATCCACAGATCTTTTTCATCTGAGTGTGTCAACTGTGGGGACCCACTGGCCACGACTTATCATAAACTCTGGGCTTGTCCTAAGGTGGCTAAATTTTGGGACTCAGTTAGGCAATGGATGGGCCCATACTGCAGTATCTCAGCTTTTTTTAATGCAGATGTTTGTTTATTAGGGATGTATGCTCAAATCCCAACTTGGTCCCAAAAATGGCAAATGGCATTAGTAGCTCTTGTCACCAAACTAATTATTCTCAGGCACTGGCAGGGCAGTTGGGAACCCTCATTTAAAGAATGGTGGGATGAATTTTTAAATGCTTTAAATGCCGAAAGGTCGGTTACGAGCCTCTTTAACTCTGCTGAGAAATTCCAGAAGTGCTGGGGGGTTTCTTTCAGGTTTAAAAAAGTAGATTTGGTTAATAGAAGGGAAGCAGATCTAAGTAACCGGTGGGAAGATTCTGTCATGTTTTCTCCCTTGGGGCGTTATAGCCCCTTCCCTAGCCACCCCCTTTTATGGTTTCCAGGCATTCAGACACGGGTGGCTCTTTTCTTGTCTCTCCCCTTCCTCATGAGGATTATGTATGGTGGTTCCTCAGACCCTCCCCCTTTTGTATGCTGTTAGGCCAACATAGGAGATCTTAATCTGAATTTTTAGGGGAGGTACATCAACTTATAAACGGTATATATCAGCTGCCATGGGGGATGAATTTTGAGGTGGGGGGGTTGTTGTCGGGTTTTTTTTTTTTCTTCCTCTTCTTGGTGACTATGACGTACAAAATGTATTTGCGGGTGGGTTTGTGGGTTTGTTTATTTGTACTTTATGAGTTGTACCATTTTATGTAATATATTAAAAGGGAAAATAAAGTTATTTGCAAAGAAAACCACCATGACACTGTTCATTAGCAGAGGTCTTACAATGGCTATGTTGAAAATTTGGTGAAAAAATTCCTAAAAATGACTGTTTTACGAGCGTGCGTTGTGCAGTTCCTAGGCACGCTCGTAGGTTTGCGAATTTTCAATATTTTCCTCCAGATTTTCAACATTGCCATTTACCATAACTACCTCCTCATGAGCAATACAGCTGTCATTTTTCACATCCTGCCCAAAACATGTTTCCGCCATGTAGCGCACAATGGTGGCAGTCGGTGTGCAACCCAGTGTATGGACACATTAAGAAAATCACAGTGTCACTGTTCATGAGCAGAGGTCTTAAAATGGCTATGTTGGAAAATTTGGTGAAAAATTCTAAAAATTACTGTTTGATGAGCATGCGTTGCGCAGTTCCTACGCACGCTCGTAAGTTCGCAAATTTTCAATATTTGCACTCCAATGACTTCCAAATACCTAAACAGCACATAGAAGCAAGCAACATTCGGCATTGACAAATGCTTGTTTCTCTTGGCCTGACCAGATGGACTCAGTGGAATTGCTTGCCTCTGATATCTTCCTCCTTCTCCACAGTGACAGACTCCTTTAAAAAGAGAGAATCCTATTCCTTTTCCTGTCATACTTCTCCCATTGGAATAATTTGAATTCCTCCTTCTTGGTGCCTGAGTTATTTTATCTCCCCCCACCATGTCTCTCTCTGATTGCCTCTGACTCCTGGACTTGTAAGTACATCAGTCCCTTGGGCTAGTAACACTTGCTGTATGTGAGTCTTATGCAGCATGAACAACTTTAAACACAGAATTGTCCCTTAGTGCTTCCTTGCACTCACTGCATGTCTACTATTCTTGTTCTACTTTGCTTTGGTCCCTATTTTCAAAGGGTCAAGGAACTAAGTCCAGTACTGCAGTACACAAGTCCAGAACAAATCTCTTCAGTGGCAGACAGTTCTATTTTCAGCCTGTGCTCTGCATGGGCAGCAGGTACAGCTGTGAGCATGTTACATCTAGACCAACCAGGCGTAACATTTTGGTGCAACTGTGCCAAAAAATGGCTGTAAGCTATGATAAATCCTGGAGCTGGCAGTAAAATTGATCCTTCCTGAAAATCCTGTGCATGTGGGAAAAACTGCCACTCCACAAGTAAAACCCACTTATGCCAGTTTTTCCCTCACTTGTGCCAATCCAGTGGGCTTTGGAAGTCAGAGAATCTTAGAGTCATAGAAATTGGTGGCAGAAAAAGACCCTTCAGTCCATCAAGTCTGCCCCTCCTCCCCTTAGTCCCCGTAGTCCACCATTCTCCCACTTAGGGCTCCTCCCAGTAACCCCATGTGCCTGTCCTATGCATTTTTGAAGCCTGCCACAGTATCGCCCCCACCACCGCCTCAGGCAGCCTACTCCAGGATTCTACCACTCTCTCAGTGAAGAAGCGTCCCCTCACTTTTCCCCTAACAGTCGTCCCCTGTAGTCTCAGGCTGTGCCCATGCATTTTGGAGCCTCCTTTCCTCTGAAATAATCTCCCCACCTCTAGTCTATGGATCCCTTTGACATACTTAAAGGTCTGAATCATGTCTCCCCTCTCCCGTCTGGTCTCCAATGTGTATAGACCCAATTCTCTGCATCTCTGTTCATACGGCTTGTCTTCCAGCCCCAGCACTATTTTGATCACCCTTCTTTGAACCCTTTCCACTAACTCTATGTCCTTCTGGAGGTAAGGCCTCCAGAACTGGACACCGTACTTGGGATACAGCCTCACCAAGGCTTGGTACAGGGGTATCAGGATCTCCATTCTCCTGCTTGTTATTCCCATACCTATATTTGTCAGCATTCCATATGCCCTCCCATGGCCCTGGTGCACTGCTTTCCTGCTTTACTGTAGGTTGCCAAGGACTGTTATCCCCAGATCCTTTCTTGATCCATGCTCCTGATATTCTCCCCACCCCCAAAATTGTGTATTCTACCTGCAGGTTCCTGCTGCTGCCATGTGCACACTTCTTGGAGTTGAAATTCAACTGCTAGACATCCGCCCACCATTCCAGAGTCCACAGGTCCTTCCACATATCTTCTGTACCCCCTGCTGTGTTCACGTTATGTTAGATTTTCAGATCATCATCAAATAGGGCTCCATGTTCTCCGAGGTTGTCCGCTATACCTGAGATGTAGAAATTGAAAAGGAGTGTCCCCAGCACCGACCCCTGGGGGACCAAACTCCTCGCATTCCTTGTTCTTGAGTACACCCCATTCACCACCACCCTTTGGGCCCTGTCTGATAGCCAGTTTCCACCCATCTAGTTATTTTGTTGCCCACCCCTGGGCTTTCCAGTTTATAGACCAACCTTCTATGTATTATGGTGTTGAAGGGCTTGCTGAAATCCAGGTAGGCCACATCCACAGCGCCCCCTTGGTCCAGCACCTGTATCACCCAGGTGAATAATTCTATTAAACTGGTCTGGCATGACCTCCCTCTAGTAATCCCATGCTCTTTATCACCCACCAGCCTATTAGTTTCTAGGTAGTTCATCACCCTTTCCCTTATGAGTGCCTCCATGACCTTGCCAACCATCATGATGAGGCTGACAGGGCAGTAGTTCTCCCTCAGCTCCCTGCTCCCATCTTTGTGTATGAGAGCTACAACTGCTCACCTCCAGTCCTCCAGTCCTCCAGCACCCTGCCAGAGTCTAGGGACAGGCTGACTTCACTAGAGGCACAGCCAACTCGTCTTTTAGCTCCCAGATCACCCTCCGGTAGACCCCATCTGGTCCCATAGCCTTGTCCACTTTTAGCTTGCCTAGTTCTTCCCAGACTCTTTCTATGCTAAATGGTTCCATGTCCACCCCAACATTTTCCCCAACCTCTCTCTCTTAGTTCTGGTCCTCTTCCTTCCCCCTCTCTCATAAACATTGAGTAGAAGTACTTGTTTAGTTCTTCTGCTTTCTCCCTGTCCCCTTCTGTAAAGACCCCACCATCCCCCCTCAGCCTTGAAATTACTTGACTAACCTTCCTCCTGTCCCCCACATACATAACAAAAGGTTTTATTACCTCATAGAAACATAGAAATACAGAATTTGATGGCAGATGAGGACCACTTGGCCCACCCAGACTGCCCATCTCCCTACCTAATGGATAAGCTGCAGATCCTAGTTAACCAACAGCCTACTTCTTCCTACCCCCACCCTCTAGAATTGAGTTATGACTGTCCTATGCATTCTTGAATTCTACCACTGTGTTTGACTCCACAACCTCCTCAGGAAGGCTATTCCATGCATCCACAACCCTCTCTGTGAAAAAATATCTCCTCACATTACCTCTGAGTTGTACACCCTCTATCTTCAAATTGTGCCCCCTCGTTCTTGCACAGCTCTTTTTCTGTGAGATGCTACCCTCTTGGACTTTGTTGATTCCCTTGAGGTACTTGAAAGTTTCTATCATGTCTCCCCCTCCCTTCTTTCCTTGAGGCTATACATATTAAGCTCCTTAAATCTCTCTTCATATCTCTTCCGGTGCTGACCATGCACCATTTTAGTTGCTGTCTTCTGGAGTGCCTCCATCCTGTCTAAATCTTTGCTTAGATTGGGCCTCCAGAACTGCATGCAGTACTCCAGATGGGATCTCACCTGCTGTCTGTACAGAAGGATAACAATTTCCTGTTTTCTACTGGTGTTGCCTATTCCTATGCATCCCAGTATCCCCCAGCCCTTATTACTGCCCTCTCACATTGCTTGTCCACTTTTAGGTCATCTGATATGACGACCCCTAGGTCCCTTTCCATTTTTGTTGTTGTTAGTATCTCACCCCCCCATTGTGTACTCTTCCATTGGGTTTTTTCCTTCCCAGGTGCATTACTTTGCACTTCTTAACATTGAATCTAAGCTGCCATACATCTGACCATTCCTCCAACCTTTCCAAGTCCCTTCTTATCCTTTCCACCCCACTTTGTCTATCAACTCTATTGCAGATCTTTGTGTCGTCCTGCAAAGAGACATACTTTTCCTTCCAGTCCCTCTACAATGTCACTTATAAAGACATTAAAGAGGACTGGTCCTAGTACTGAACCCTGCGGTACCCCACTAGTAGCCTCCCTTTCTTAGATTGGACCCCGTTTACTATTAACCTCTGTGTCCTGTTCTCCAGCCAATTCTTCATCTAGGCTACCATCTTGGAATCCACTCCCAGGCTGACCAACTTGTATATTAATCTTTTGTGTGGGACTGTGTCAAATGCCTTGCTAAAGTCTAGGTAAGCCATGTCCACAGCTCTTCCCTGATCTACTACTTTGGTCACCCAGTCAAAGAAATCTATTAGATTCATCTGACATGACCTTCCCACTATGAACTCATGCTGCCTTGGGTCCTGTGCCCCACTGGCCTCTAGGTACTCAACAATTCCCTCCCTTTACCTATGATTCTGTTCCCTTCTCTGTGGTTGATTTTGCTTTCCTGATAACTTTCCTAGCAAGCCTTCTTATTTCCCTATAAGTCTCCTTGTCTTCTTCATTCTGAGTCTTTTTGTATTTCTTGAATGCCCACCTCCTGCTCCCAAACACCTTTGCCACATCCTTGCTAAACCAGAAGAGCCTCTTGCCCCTTGTCCCTTTGCTTACTGTCCTAATGCACATTAAGGTGACCTCCTTCACCCTATCTCTGATAACCTCAATAGTTCTTCCACTTTGTTGATTTCTCCCATGGCTTCCAATGCCTCTCCCACCATCTCCCTCATCCTTACAAAGTCTGTGCACCTGAAATCCAACACAATTGTGCTGGTTCAACATCCCTCTCTACCTGCCCTAACCCTGAAACTGATGGCCCTATGGTCACTGTTCCCTAATTTTTCTCCCACCTTCACCATTTATACACTTTCCCTATTCTTCAGGATCACATGTAGCAGGTTGCGCCCCCTGGTCGGGTCTTTGACTAGCTGCTGGAGGAACATCACCTACAGTACCTCCAGGATCCCCCTGCTCCTGGCTGGCATCACATCAGGTATGGCCCAATCAATGTCTAGGAGGTTTAGTTCCCCAACCAGTAGTGATTTCCCTTTGAAAGCCACCCTTGCAATGTCCTTCAACATCACCCCATCCTGTTCATCCCCCTGATCAGGTGGTTTGTGTATAACCCCAAGTCCTAAGGACTATCCTGTCCTTCTGCCTAGTGTAATCCAGAAGAATTCAGAGTCTCTGTCCCCCTCCTGCCCCTCCATTGACCTTATGACCTCTCTGACATATAGCACTATGCCCCTCCTTCCTATCACTCCTGTCCTTTCTAAAAAGCCTGACTCTAGGTAATAATGTATCCCACGTGTGATGATGCAGCCACCATGCTCAGTGACAGCTATTATGTCTAGGCTATCATGCACGGTGATAGCCATCAGCTTATCCATCTCATTTGCCGGGCTCCTGGCGTTCACCACCAGCCTACTCCACCCATACCCCCCACTCCATCCTTCCCAAGGGTGCCGGAAATCCCACCCACTTTCACAAAGGGAGGGTGACCATGGGTCCCCCATCTCGACTTCTGTATCAGATGGCTGAATGTTCAGCCTTCCCCTTATCTAGTTTAAATGGAGCTCGTTTTCAAAGAATTCACCCAACCAGCATTTCAATATGGCTGTGCCCTCCTTATTGACGTGGAGCCTGTCAGAGGAGAAGAGGCTTCCATCATCCCATGTCACTCCCCAATCCACTACTGTCCCATATCCCATCTCCCTACACCACCTCTCTAGCCAGCTGTTGAAATCCTGAATTCTTTGTTTCCTCTCTGAACTAGTTCTGGGCACTGGTAGCACTTCAGAGAAGGCAATGGATTTGATGGTAACACTTTCACAGAACCTAGCCAAGGCCTTAAATCTGGCCTACACCTCCATGACACTGTTCCCATTCAGATTGTTGGTACCCAGATGGAAAACCAGGTGTGTCTGCCTGAACTGTTACTTCCAGTGTGAGGGTATATGGTGGATTATGTTCATCACTGTCATCCCTGGCATGCATGCCACCTAAATTGCACTGTTTCTACCCCCCCACTTAACTCCTCTGATGATGAAGTCCCCAATCAGTAGCACCATACCTCCCTTCCCCTTCTGGGTAACCTGTGTAGTTGTCCTTCTCCCACTAGCTTTTTGTGTCTGTTCTACTTCCCCATCTCTTGCTCCACCTCCCGATCCTTCCCCAATCTCGATTACTCCTACTTGACCTGCTATGCAACTGTCTGACCCCAGCTATCTCAACCAGTCTTCAAGCGCCCACCCCCCTGGTCAGTGGATGGGCCTTACCCAGACTTTGCAGTAATACCCACCTCTAACACTTTCAATTCGAGCTCACCCATAGTTTGTTCTAAAGATGTGTTATCATCAGCCATCGTGATACCATTCAACCTCGAGACAGTGGCCACTACCATTTCCTTTACTAATCAAGCACCCTAGCCAAATCCACCATGTGAACCCTTCTGCTTTCCATGTCCTTTTGCTCCATCCTCCCCCTCCTCCCTTTCCCTTACCCCCTCTACCCGGGCTCCCTGCTGGATCCCTGCTCACAGGGCTTTGTCCTGCCCTAGTCTTACCACTTGCTTATTTTTCACTGCCAGTTGCACACCACTCCCAGCACCCTGCCCCCCTTTCCTTCCTGAACCCTTAGTCGACCCTGTAGCCTGCCATACAACCTTTCCCTCATTCATGCCTCCTGATCCTAACACACCCCACCCCAATCACTGATTCCACATTTCCATCCGAGACCCCTTCCAACATGATGCCTGCTAGTGGCTCATACCTATTGGAGACCTGTGACACCCCTGTGAGCCACCTATCAGCTTCCCCTTTCAGCAAGTTTGATTCCCTGCCCTGCGTTCTTGTGGCCCTTTTACCCTCCGCCACTAGCAGACTGTACTCTTTGACTGTCAACTGTGTCCCTTCTGATCGACCAATCCTCCCTACCCCCATTTGATTCCCAATCTTGGCATGCCTTTTCTTGGCTCAAATCTACCCTGTCTCCCTATAACAGTGTTCTTCTCCCACCACCCCCTCCTATCCGTGTCCACAAACCATCTACCCCCTGCAAGCATGTCATGAGTCCACCTGCTCAGCTTCCCTGAGCCAGTTAACCTTTGCTGCTAGTTCCCCCATCCTAGAACATATTGGGCAGTATCTCAGCCTCCACAGTTCATTGATGGCCATTGCAGTACCACATCCACTACAGCCCACCAGTCTGCCCCACCTCCATCCTGAGGATGCAGACCCTCTCTCCTTCCAGTGATAACTCTGCCCCTTCTGACCTCCTCCCCATCTATCAATGGGACTGTTCCCCCTCCCCATCTTGCAGTGTCCCCTCTCATGCTTCTAACTCCTGCCATTGGTGATCTCATGCAGTAACTAGCACCCTCAACCCATATCCTAAATTTAAATTGTCCTGACAGACCTGTTCCTTGACATGATGAGTATCATCTCTGTCTTAGCATAATGGCAGCCTTTTCTGAACATGCAGACCTTCCTTGCACCAATATACCCCCATCTAGCCAGGAAAAGAAGCCCATCCATCCTTTAGCAGAATTTTGCTAAATTTCACTTGTAACAGTTCTGTCCATATCATTTCTCACAGCACCCAGGAATATAAGGGTTTTGGAGAAGATCCCACTGGATATACAGCTTTTCCCTTAATAATATCCCTAATTTAATAAATGACCTCTTCGTTTACTCAGAATGTGTACCATCAGAATGTTGACAGTCAAATCCTCCCTATATGTGTAGTTGTGTACTATTGATTGGACTAATTTCATATAGGTGACAGGCAAATCACATCACCTGCTCTAGCTTCAGTGTCCAGAAATATCCCACCAACCCTCCAGATACTTTTACAGTGCATTCTCCCATTGATGCATATGTAATCTGTGACCAGAAAAGGCACATTAAGCTGTGATAGTTTGTTTCCAGGTGCGTCATGGGTTGGGGGGGGGTGCATGGATCTGTTTTATTGATGGAAAATTTTAGCCATGACACTGAAGAAACTAGCCTGCTCTTCTTTGATAGGTGTCATGTTATCTTTAATATCAACCTGTCAGTGACTGGAAATGGGCAGATGGGACTTCAGTTTAATATCTCATCAGAACCATGGCACCTCAATGGACCAGTATCCCTGCATACTGCACTACAGCGTATGGGTATTACCCCAGGTACTATAACTCATGCAGGGCTAGAATCTATGACCTTCCACTCTTCAGGCCTCAGAGAAGCATACTACGTACAGAGCCACTGACCCTGATACATCCCCTATGAATCTAGCTTTATGATCATTCTACCCAGCCTTTCTTTCCTCCTTTTACGGAATGTCCATGGTATGGCTTTCCAAAATTCATGGATATGGCTTCCATTAAATTATTACAAAATTCTACAATTTTCACAAAAGCCTTTGAATTTTACTTTACCTTCTGATGCTATTTTGCAAATTTTGGCTGCTTATTATAACATGGTTAGCTTTTAAAGAACACATTAAAAGGTTGGCACATGAGCCTCCATTTTGAAGTCCATGAACATACAAAACTTGGTGGCATTGTGTTCTCCAGTTTTAAAACTACAAGGGCTTTTAATTCAGCAGGTTAAATACAGTGCTTGTGAAATTAAATTTAAAACTCTTCAAATGTTTGGCTGCTAATAACTGACTTTTCTTTAAATCTAGAACTCTGAATCCTGCCACACATACAGTATACATTAAATGTAGTATTAAATTTTTAATTTGTTGAATTAGGTGAAAGTTGGATGTGTGTTTTCAAAATTAGATGGAAATAATAAAAAAATAAATTTTGGCAACACTGCATGATATTTTCATGGAAATTTCCTCAAATTTCATGGAAGGGGAATTACAATTGTGCCTAAGTTTTTCTGGCAGAAAATTGAATTTTGCACATCCCTACCTGTTATGTCGATATAAATATGGTCACTCTCTGTCGAGTTAAGGGCTTGATTTTGTATTACTGTTTCGTAACGGCATGCATAATTTCCTTTACTGTAATGGTTTGTTTTGGTGATTGTTAAATTAAAAGAATGCTCATTTTCTTGTTTCATTACATAGGAAACATTTTCTAATTCATTGTCTTTGTAGAAGAAGATCTTTGTTGCTTTGACAGTATCAGGTACTTTGCAGTAAATGTAAAATGTGTCCCCATCTCTCATTTTGTCATCAGATGGAATTGCAGAGATGTTGGGCTTTAAAGGAAGCTCTAAAAAAAGAAAAGAATGACACAGAAAGGAATTAGGACCATTTAAAACTTACAATAGATCACTTCAATAAAATTTGAAAAAGGAACAGAACAGGATTAGGACAGTTTAAAACTAGCAAACGATTCATTTTATACATTTTAAAAAGACTACTAACCAGAAAGGCACAAGTGGCAGAGGCCTTTCTCCTTGTGTGACTTTTGGAAAAGCATACTAAAAAATCACAGATTCAGAACATATTATATAAGGCTATAAAGTGCTGTACACATGATGCCATAGGTAAAATGTGCAAAAGATATAATCTCTGATCTTTAGTTCACTAGTCTAGCTGTCTTCCCTGGGCTAAGTGTAGTCACAGTAGACTGCACTTTGCCCCAAGAGAACAGCAGGACAAACAAACTTCTAATTGGGACTTATAAAAGCTCTAACATGCACTGCAGACTTTTGAATCTCCCGCTACTGCAGCCCTGCTCTGATGTCAGCTGCAGGGGTTTCTGGGATTTGTAGTTACTAAAGGTGTCAGCCAGGATGTAAGCACAATTTCTCAATGTAAACATTAAGTAAAAAAATGCTTTTTGCACACAAAGTGCAAACTGGTACCTGGCCCACTCATGGGTGTGGAGTTCTTATTGCCAGCTAGTCCCCTTTAATAAAGGGTTTCCAGTTAGGACATTCCTAAGTGATTAAATGGAAGCATTTTGCAGGAGTGCCACACACCTCCCATTCCCAAATGCCTAATAAATTTCAAATCTTGAAAACTCTACCCTAGCTTACTGTAACTCTGATGCTACTGGTTTTATGGCATGTTACAATAAACAAAGTCCAAATGTGTTACATGCCATTAAACCAGTAGCACCACATACGCGAAATATGATTTGAACTTTGTGAATTAAATAAGGGTAAAGTTTGAGAGATTTAGAATTTGCTTTATTAAGCCATAGGGTAGTAAACCGGCAAGGAAAAGCCTTGTAACAAACAAAGTAACATCCAGTCTTTATTCCCCTTGTTTATTCATGTATAATCCTGATGGAGGAATCATTTATGGGCTCTTAATTAGGAAATGTTACATAAAAGCCCATGCATTGGGGCATGGAGATAGAAAGTGGAATTCCACTGGACACTAGGGATATACAGTATGTACTTGAAAGGAATGTTTGAGAGGTAACTGGAAAATCAGGGACAACAGGTAAGGGACCAGAAAATCCAAACAAATCAAGGCCACTGTAGAACCTTAAGAATAGAATTAGGTAAGTTGGTGGGGGGATGACTGAGAAGGTAGTGCCTCCTGCTACAACCTCTAGGCATTACATAGCACCTTGTGATTTGCATTTTGCCATGACCAAATGTCATGGTCATCACCATTTACATTTGCAGTTAGAATCCCCAGTTCCAACCACAAATATCTGGTGATGATCATTTGCATTTCTTCAGTCACTAAGGTGGCTACTCCACCCAGTGACTTTGTTTTTCCTTTGTGTGCAGTGGCCCCCAGCATCAGAGTCCTTCATATCAATCAATGTCTTAAGTGAGGTATGGTTGAGATTAGTCAAGGCTATCTCTTTGCACATGACTTTTTTCTCCAGTTTCTCAACTGACTACTACAGCCTACATGCCAAAGGCTCGTAGAGGCACAGACATGTGAAGCATTTTTTCAGTACAACACCATCTACTGACTCATTAATAACCATGATGATATATATATATACACAGTATATATTTATTATATATGTATTAATAATTTTAGCAGTTAAAACTAGGACACCAAGTAACACCAAGCATTACAACTAGTTCTGATAAAGGACATTGTGACAGCAGTATCTGAATATCTTTAGTCATGGTGGAACCTGATGCTGGGCACCACTATGGGGCACTTTTTGGTTGTGGCATAATGGGGAGCCTTTTTCAGTGTTTAATGCAGCTCCATGGCTGCATCCATTACTGAACTAAACATTGTAATTGTATTTATTGTATATATTGTATGTATTGCAAATATCTTTGAATTGTAATACTCTATTACTAGTATGAACTATGTTATCTCATTACCATACTTATTCTATGTATTTTTCTTGTCATTGAGGGGTATTCACACAGTGACCTCACTTACAGGGGCACAAGTAATTTAACTTGTTATAACAAGTTATACAAAAAGAAACAAACACAAGAGAAAAATCTAGCTTTTGCTTTCAATTTCCTCCTAATTACTCGGATCAAGTTATAAACCCAGCAACTCATTTGGAATGAATAGTATTACCTGCAGGTACTGTGGGACACTTTTCAAAAGGGAAGTTATACAGGATTTAGGATGCTGTCCTACATGTTGGATCATCTGAGATCTAAGGGCTCAGCTCCAGCCAGCATGGGCAGAGATTGCACGCCTCAAATCTCATACTCAGGAGGAAATATATTATAAGAACCGACTGCCATTTCCCAACATACAACTGAAACACCTTGACCGCAGAGGGTAGTTGGTCCAGGAGGTTGGCAGGTGGTTAGAAGGGGAAGATTGAGTGCCCCATCACTCAGTGCTCTCCAACGTATCACTTCCACAAACCATATCAAAACTATAAGCAAGTATCTGCCTCTATCTCTGAAATCAAACATAGGAGCAGAGGACATTGCAGAGCAGGACACTGCAGCACAGGAGCTAGAGCAAAACAACTCTCACAAAACAGGGACCAAAATAAAAAAAGCAAATAGAGAATCCAAAACACTTCTGATCATAGGAAACTCTATGATTCAGGGAGTTGATACCTACCTCAAGCCAGGGGAAGGGGTGGTCAGATGTTTCCAAGGTACATCAGGGCGAAGAGACACTAACCACATTGCTAAAATTGTGCAGGAAGCAGGAGAAAATATTGACATCCTGGTACACATAGGGACTAACAATCTCACCAGCTGGTTAGTTGTGGAGACCAAGGAACACCTGAGCAGGCTGGGAGACAAACTGTCATCCATCTTCTCTGAGATCCTGCTGGTCAGGGAGAGGGGGCAGATGGACAGAAGGTCAGAGAAGGGGAGACAGGGGAGCTAAACATGTGGCTCAAGGGCTGGTGCCAGGAAAAATTACACAAATTTGTAGGTACCTGGCAAAATTTTTTGGGAGTGAAAGTTCTTTAAATTTGATGGACTGCATCTGACTAAGGAGGGAGCCAGTGTACTGAGGCAGAAGTGTGATGTCTTTGCAGAATATTTAAACTAGCAAATGAGGAGAGGGGTGCAGCACGCAATACATTGCATGGGAAGAACACCCCTCCCCCCTCAGCTAGTGATCAAACAGGAGTTCAGCTTGTTTATAGCTCATTTGCAACACCAGGTAAGGATAAAGGTCTGGATCCCCATACAACATGCAGGGGAACTGATGGACCTCTCTTAATAATTAACACACCAAAACCTGGCCAATGGAAACTCATTTACACAAATGTCCACAGTCTGGGAAACAAGATCCCAGATCGGGAGACAACAATGACAGAGGCTAAACTGGACATAGTGGCCATTAGTGAGACATGGATCACCAGTAACCACACTTGGGAGACTTCAGTACCCGGCTAAGTACTGTTCAGAAGAGATCGAGGTGCAAAAAGGGGGGGGCCCTTTATGTCTATGAGAATATCAAAGCTACAGATAAGGAGATACAAGAACTGTGGGTCACACTGGAAACAGGAAATGGGACAGCCATATGAACTGGGGTTGTCTACAGGCCTCCAGACATGGGGGAGGACACAGACACAATACTGTTAGAAGATATACAAAACATAACAGCTAAAGGGGGGGTTCTGATAATGGGAGACTTCAGTATGCCAGATACAGATTGGCCAGTACCAGCAGGAACATCCGCCAGAACTAGACACATGGTGGATTCCCTTCAAGGGGAGGGCCTCAAACAACTGGTACAACAACCCACAAGAGACAGGGCTATCCTAGATGTTGTACTGACTAATGGGGAAAGGATCACAGATCTCCAGGTAGAAGATCACCTGGGGGCCAGTGACCATCACATGGTATGGTTTAATTTGGCCACTAGAACTAAATCATTCCATTTCAAGGTACAAATATGGGACTTCAGAGGAGCTGACTTTGATAAGATGGCCAACAGAGTTAAGCTAGTCCTGGCAAAAAGAAGTACAAGTGAGGGGGTACAGGCAAAGTGGGCAAGCCTTAAGGATACAATAATTGAAGCAACATGCCATTGTGTTAGAGAGAAAAGCAAGAGCAAAAGAAAGAGGAAACCATTTTGGTTCTCAAAAACAGTAGCAGAAAAGGTCAGAGCCAAAAGGCTGGTCTTCAGAAAATATAAGGGAACACAGCAGGATGAAGATAGGGAGGCATATCAAACTTCCCTAAGGGAAACAGGGAAGGCAGTAAGACAGGCAAAGGCCCAAACCAAGGAAACATTAGTGCAAACAGTAAAAGAAGGGGACAAGACTTTCTATAGGTACATTAGTGAAAGGAGAAAGTCCAGAGGGGGTATTGCTAAGATCAAAGGGAATAAGGGGGAGTGCATGAAGGAGGACCAAGGAAAAGCATCTATTCTAAATATATAGTTCTGCTCAGTATTTACAGAGGAGAAGGTAGGGCAGGGCACACAGCTCAGTGACATGAACATGGGGGGGTGCACTAGTCCCTTCACAAAAGAAAGGGTCCTACAAGAGCTCACTAAGCTCAGGGTGGACAAAGCAATGGGACCTGATGGTATACATCCCAGGGTACTAAAGGAGCTAAGGGTGGAACTAGCAGAGCCATTATCAGAACTGTTTAGTGAGTCTCTGAGAACAGGAGAGGTCCCAGAAGACTGAAGAAGGGTTCACGTGATCCTCTCCAGAAGAGTGAAAGCAGGAGGAAGCAAGGAACTACAGATCAGTCAGCTTTACCTCAGTAGTGGGCAGGATTATGGAGGCACTACTTAAGGAAAGGATAGCGAGTACCTGGAATCCATAGGAGCACAGGATCCAAGACAGCATGGGTTTACAACAGGAAGGTCCTGTCAAACAAATCTCATAGATTTCCTTGGCTGGGTAACCAGAGTGGTGGACCAAGGGACACAGTTGATGTCACCTACCTTGACTTCAGCAAAGCTTTCGATACCGTTCAACATAGAAGATTGATTAATAAGCTGGGTAGGCTCAGAATGGGTCAGACGTTGGTCAGCTGGTGGCAAACTGGTTGGTGGGCAAAAAACAGAGAGTGGTGGTAAATGGTATACAGTCAGAAGAGATGCAAGCCAAAAGTGGGGTACCTCAGGGATCAGTTCTGGGGCCAGTCCTCTTCAATATCTTCATCAATGACATTGCAGATGGACTGGAGGATAAGGTTTGTCTGTTTGCAGATGACACCAAGATCTGCAATAGAGTAGATGATCTAGATGGGGTGGGCAGAATGAGAAGAGATCTGGATAAAGCGGCAAAATGGTCAGAAGAGTGGCAACTGGGGTTTAACGCAAAGAAGTGCAAGATCATGAACATAGTGAAGATAAACCCTGAAGCCACCTACAGGTTTGGAGGGGTGTTGCTGGCAATCACAAGGGAAGAAAGAGACTTGGGCATCATCATCACAAATGACCTGAAATCATCCAAGCAGACCACTAAAGCAGTAGGTAAGACCAGAGGGATGTTGAGGTGTATTAGTATGGGTATCACAAGTCGTAAGAGGGAGGTAATAATCACTCTTTTCAAGAAGCTAGTTAGGCTCCATCTGGAATAGTGTGTGCAGTACTGGAGGTTGCATCTGCACAAGGACATTGACAAAATGGAGGCAGTCTAGAAGGAAACCAAAATGGTGCAGGGACTGCATCAGAAAATCTATGATGACAGATTAACGGAGCTCAATATATATTCCCTAGAGCAAAGGAGGGAGAGAGGTGATATGATCAAAACATTCAAACATCTTAAGGGCATTAACAAGGTGAAAGAGTCTAACATGTTTCAATATAAGAAACATAGCAGGACAAGAGGACACAGCATGAGATTAGAGGAAGGTCAATTAAGGGGTAACGTGAGGAAGTTCTTCACAGAAAGGGTGGTGGAAGCATGGCACAGCCTACCTCAGGAAGTGGTGGCTATGAATACAGTGCAGGGCTTCAGACAGGTATCAGATAGGCATAAGGGTGCAATACAGATGAGTATGAATACATAGGCCATTGACAGAGTACAGGACTATGGCACATTCATAAAGTAGACAAAATGGTCAGACTGGATGGACCTTGCAGTCTTTATATGCCTTCAACTTCTATGTTTCTATTGTTTGTATAGGTGACATTCTTGCAAATGAGCTTGCTCAATGGATTTTATCCCTTCACAATAAACTTGACCTTTACAGAGTCTAAAGATTGATATTGGGGCAGCACTCTTAGATTTTGAGGCACTGCTCACCCGAATAGTGACTTGTAAGTTCATTCACGGGCAAGCTTAGATATCATGGGTGATCACTCCATGACCATCTCTCCATTATGAAAAGCAGTATGGTTCAGGTTGTCACTACAAAGGTGATTGGTTAGTGTTGCTAAAATTTGATTTTATGAATTATGTGGAACATTTTGCAGCTGCACTTATAGATTTTCTTCAAGGCTTGTTTAGACAAAGTGAGGAACAGGTCTCAGAATAACCTACATCAGGAAAACTCAGTATGCTTAATTGGAATCAGCTTAACAGATGCTTCATTTGCTATTATCAATAAAGGGCAAAACAAGAACTGTAATTTTCATTTTACAGCTCTCTGATAATGCAGAATGTATCATCAGCCACAGTAAGCCATGGGCAGCACCAGGATGAAGGTACCTTTTTTCTTATGAGATGATGGTACTGTAGAAGGTTAGGGTGCAGATACAATTGGGAGTGCATGCCAGCTCTAGTCGAGTATGGTCAGCTGTGTGTAGGCTCCATTCTTACCGCCAGCTTTTTCATAAAATTACACTCAAATGTTATTTGTTTAATGACCAAATGGTTTAGTCGCCTCAGCTAAAGCTGCTCTCTTAAATCATACAAAAAATCAGGATGGTACATCTTATTTCCTTCTCTTTATAAGTGAGTTCCTTCATCATGATACCAGCGTCCAGCTACTGTCAACATGCCGACCCCAAGTCTTAGATCACCTGATCCATGGAGACTTGGCACTGACAAGACTTATGACCCAAATCTTAATTATGCTAATAAAGAAGACCGCTCCCAACTTAAGGCTATGCTACGGAACATTAAACAACATATCAGACATCAAACTATCATTGACTGCCCTTACCAAACAAAATGAGGAACTGTGCATCAAATCTGAACCCAACAGTGCCAAAATGACAGAACTCACTTCTGCAGTGGGATATTTGAACAGCTAACCCAATGCCAAAGCAAACAGATTGCCTTTTTAATAGGCAAGGTTGAAGGTCTAGAGAATAGGTGTCAGCACAACAATTTAAGGATTTTAGGTGTCCCTGAAGGCAGTGAAGGGAATAACACAACATTGTTTCTGATAAACGTTATGCCTGACATGCGGGGCATCAGTGGCCCTGGCCACTGGAAATCAAATGGACACACCGATTGCTGGGTCCTAAACTTCAGAACCAAAGATCCAGACACTTCATTGCATACTTTTCAAGGTTTTCCATTAAGGAAGAAATTTTTAGACTCTTGAGGGAAAGGAGAACACTGTCATGGAAGGGAAAGTGAATCTTAATCTTTCAAGATTTCTCACGCAAAATTGTGGAGAAAAGAAAAGCCTTCTCTGTGAAAAAACATCAGCTTCAGACCTCTGGGCCTTAATATCACTTTAAATACCCTGCTACTTTGATGAAACAGGAGCTGAAGGGCATATTTGCTGATTGTGATAATGTTAAAGCTGCTTGAGACTTTATTCATAATTTTCAAGATATTAACTTTCACAATGGGCTTACAGATCATCACAACTGCCACTTTTCAAGCACAGCACGAGGCCAAGTCACTTTGACCTGCACAAATGTTGGGCCTTGCACTGATTCAGATGGCTATCAGCCCCTCACACCACCTTGCAACAACAGCCAAGTTCCTGCTTTTTCCCACATCACACTCGAAATCTCCACTCCTCAAGTGTACTTGGCAACAGTTGTGCATGAGGACCAGCATGCCTGGCTACCAGGAATCCAACAAAACCCAAACAGGTTAATCGTCTTTCGAGCATCTCGAGACATTCCCACTTATAAATCAATCCACCCAAAAAAAGGCCGCAGCAGGGAAAGTGTGCATACTTCATCCACCTGAACCTCACCGGAACCAGATGCTAGACAGGAAATGGATGCTATGTCTACTGTCCCTACAATCCTACTGGCCCTTTGGGAAACAACCTGCAAAAAATGGACTTCCTCCAAAAAGATCCATGTTGATCCTCATGCACTTCCTCTGGGGACACACGACTTGCTCCTTGCTGATCTTCCAGTACAGGACTGTGATGGTAACTTGAGATGTCTGACAAGCTTCTCCCTTGTCTGCTGCATAAGGTTAACTGTGTTTTAAATTCTTGGTATTGTATTAACTCTCTCCATTCTAATGACCAGCGCCAGTGTTATGCATGGATTATCACCAAACTGGAAGTGCTACTCATGATGGCCTATGACTATCACAGCTTTAACTCCTATATGTCTAAATATCCAGATTATATCTGTGGTGACATTGGGAACGCATTGAATGACACAGCTTTTAATTATTTGTTTACTGGTTGCTATATAGTCATGTTTACATGGTGATGTAATTATGGGTGGAATGTATTTTTTTTCTCTCTCTCTCGTTTTCTCTCTCTCTCTCTCTCTCTCTTTCTCTCTCTCTCTATCTCTCTCTCCATATCTCTATGTGTCTTCCTCTGTGGCTGTGACTCTCTCTCTCTCCATATCTGTCTATGTCTTCCTCTGTTGCTATGGCTCTCAACTAACTTAAGAAGGTGAAGCTCAGTTTGACTTTCCCATCAAGCAAGTCAAGCCCTTAATGCTGCAGTCTGAGAACTCTGGGCATCTCAATGTGGTGAGTATGACAATGTAATGGAGGAATCATTCTGCCAAGTTATTAGTTGGCTCTGCATCCGACCTTTACTGTGTAGCTGTGCCCCTTCTTTGCCTTCTAGAAGGCATGTGCCCCAGTAGCTACAATACAGGGTCTTTGTCACCTATCTTACTCAGTGGCAGAGTACAATATGAGGCTAGATGTTCTGGAATTGCAGAGTACTAAAGCCCTTCCTCTATTCATAGTTGTTAAGCCAAGTTTTATTTTCCTTTCCTCATTCTCCCTCCACCTATTCTGCGAGCCTGGTATGTATAACACAGCTGTAAGTCACCACCATGGCCCCCTTCTCTGCTGCTGTGCCGTACATTATTTTGTCACTCCAATGTCTTATGTGTCATGGTTAGAGATGCAACAACATTTAATCTAGCCGGCAAAATTCTGGTGAAATCGCAAATTTTGCTGCGTGAAATATTTTGTGAGATTTGCACATTTTGCAAAATATTTAGCGGGTGTGAAATGTGGAATTTTACAAGCAAAATGCAGAATTGCACCCACGAATGGAAACATTTCACCCATGAGTGGTAAAATTCCACATTTTGAGGGCACAAGTCTGCATTTTGCCCGCAGAATTTCTCATTTCGCACCCATAAAATATTTTGCAAAATGCGTAAATTTCGCAAAATATTTTGTGGAATGAAATTTTGTGGATTTTGCCCATCTCTAGTCATGGTTGCATATTTTGGTTAGTTGCTGATTTACTTGTCTATGAGCAATGTCATTCTAACTCATAGGAAAGGCTGATTCACTTCTCCCACCCAGCTACCGCTACTCTAAACCATGTGTGGCAACGCCGCCTTGGGCTTTAGTTCAGTGGATACTTGGCTTTACAATAGACTCCAAACTATTGGTTCTTTACTGTACCCATTGGGTAAAAGAGTAATTTCACTTAGTTGTCCTTTATTCCTGCATAATATACAGTTGTTTTTTTTTTTGTTGAAATTTGCTCTTTATTTCACGCCCCATGTCCGTCCTCAGCCTGGTCACGGACTCCGGGATCCCCGGTCACCGGACATTGCCGACTCCCCAGTCATCCCTGGCTTCCCCCCCAGAGAGTGGGGCCGTGGTTCTGACCCCCGTTATCAGACCGCGGAACTAGTAACTGGTCGGGGAACGGCTCCGGTGGCCAATCAGGGCGTCCCGGAGTAAAGCGTCATATAGACACTGGGCGTGGCTTTTACCCCCATTAGCCACTCCCTGAGGGAGGCGGGGACGTGCAATGATGCTGAGCGTCTGCCCTACCTCACTCCTCCTCCGATGTAAGCACGGCGTGGTGATCCCTAGCCTCTGCTAGGGTCCCCTTCAGCGCGACTGCCACCCCGCCCTCCCGGAGAAGAGAGGCAGTCCGTGGGGCTTGCCGATCCTTCTCCCGGCCAACCCTCCGATGACCCGGTCTGTTTCCGAACCTGGTCGCCGGGCGTCAGCGAAAGGAATTCTAACCGCTGCGCTGACGGGCCGGCATAATATACAGTTTACTTAAGACATAATTGAATACTACAAATCTCTGTATTAGTAATTATTTTAATTTAGAAAATGGGCGAGATAATCCCAGCATGCTGATTGGTCAAGAAGCCAACCTAAGTGGGCAGGTATTTTTCAGTAGAGCCCACACTAAAATAAGAGCCAATCCAGGGTGCCCCAGTACTAACGAAATTCTTGGGCACACTGAATGTTAACACTAGCCAGCCGCCATTTCTTTTCTCTTCCCAGACACTCGACAAAGTAGCTGCTGGGCTGCTCTCCTCCTTCCACCCAAGGCAACCATATAAAAAAATTGTAGGAAATGAAAATGGCTCCAAATGTCGTAGAAACCATTCAAGTTTCCAAAAGAAACCCTGTGATCAGCTATAAAGAGCGGTATCTCCGACACCACCACTACTAAGCAAAGCAGAGCAGTGGTGCTTTCTTAGTTTTCTATACCACCCAGAGATGCCCATCTGCGGTAAAGAAAATACCATTCCTCTCATGTACTGCAGTGGGAGATACTGCTCGCTGTTGGCAAACCAACAAAACATTTCTGGACCATAAAGAATGCAGTTCTAAACTGTTTGCATTCAAAATGAGAAGAAATAAAGCTTCACAGACTGAAATGTGCATTTGTTCCTTTTAACTAAAAGAAATACTGTACCACTATCACACTCGATCTCCCACACTGTGGTTTGCTTCCTGAACCTCTACATCTCTTGTCTCCACTATTTAAAACAAAAATGAAGGGGGAAGAGAGCTGCTCTATAAGGACCATGCGGGGGTTGGAGAGGTCAGAGTGAAGATACAGAAAATGCTCTGGGGGAACCAACAGCATTCAACCAGCATTTTCTTTTCATTTTCTGAACTAGAACATCTCAGTTAGACCAAAAGTCCTGTATTCCAATACAGGCGGAGGAACTGTTTAATTACAAAACTTGATGTAAATACATTTTTTTATTAAAAAAAAATTCTTAATCATTTATTTTTACTGTGCCAATTTTCTAAGCCCAATAATACCCTCCAGAGTGGGCTTTATTGGGAAATACCAGATCTTCCAGGGGCTATAAGGCCCTCCACCTGCAGCGTCAGGCCTCATTATGCCCCTGAGTGGTCCGGTATTTCCCAATAAAGCCCACCCTATCTGATATGCAAGCAATAATACCCAACAGGGTGGGCGGTATTGGGCAATACCGGACTGCCCAGGGGTGTAATGAGGTCTGACACTGCATGCAGAGGGCCTTATAGCCCCTGGAAGGTAGGGTATTGCCCATACTGCCCACCCTGGAGAGTATTATTGCACTTAGAAAATGGGCACTGTGTGAAATGTATTTAAAATATATATATTTTTAAGTTTTTATGGTGAAATTTTTATTTTATTTACTTTTATGTTACTAAAGTAATCCCTCCACCTGTTTTTTTGTTGCCTTCTGTGCATCCTGTTTTGAGCAGGCTGTCAAGGTTACACTTGCCCCTCCCATGCCCACACACACAGACACCCGCGCGCGCACGCACACACACACACACACACACACACACACACACATATATACACACACTTGAAATATTAGCAATTTTAGAATTTTTTTTAATACTGTTTTGCTTTGTTTGTTTTTGGGCAGTGTAGAGGTGGTGTTGGGCAGTAGGGGACGTCACAGGTTGTCATAGTTATACTCGCTCCCACCCCAGCACTAGCGGACACACAAGGACTATTGCTGATTTTAAAATGTGTTTTTTTTTCAATGTTTTTGGGGTTTCTTTGTTTGAGGGTAGTGGAGAGGCGGTAACGGGTAGTCAGCGAGGTGACCGGAAGTTGAGGAGATGGTCACAGAAGATGAGAGTCTGCAAATGAGTGAACGAGGGTAAAAGTTGCAGGAGTCAGAGAGAAAAAAAATACTGCAGGAGACAGTGAGGAACAGGAGTTAGAAGTAAGAAGTGTTTACATTGATTTTTGAATCTGCAGACTGGCACGGCAGGTGGGGGAAGGTGGCGCTTGGCTTACTATGGATTTTAGAGATCTTGGTTAGTTAGTGAGAGCAAAAAAATTGCTGCTCATCAGTATGCCAATTCGGGGTGCCCATAGATAGTCTAAAGTAATGGGGCACCTCGAATTGGCACTTCTTTCAAAGTGGGTGTATATGGTAATTTTAATGTACCCCCCTGCTATAGCTCTCAGTCAATCAGAGAGCTGATAGTGTCTAGGCCATTTTCTAACATTGCTTACATATTGCGTTCCTTAGATAGCTTATTAGCTACAGTAGTGTTGTTTATCCCTCTGTAAGTTTATCCCTTTTTTTTCTTTTAAGGTCACAGTGGTTCATAAATTGATTGTATACTTCCTGCTTAGAGCAGTTCACTGTTTTCAGGTTTGGTTATCCAAGAGGTTATAGCTTTAGTGCTCCCTGTGTACTGTCCTGTTCATTTCCCTTTAGCCAGGCATCCTTATAAAACTGTTTCCTGAAATGCTAAGGGTATTCGGATGCCTATTGAAAGAAGATTTTAACTTATCTCAATAGGAAAACAGCTGATATTGCTCTGCTGCAGGAAACACACATAGATGGTATTGAATCTCCTAAACTCTGTTAGTCCTGGATCTCCTAAGTAGAATTCAGCCCCTTTAACAGAAAGAAAAGGAAAACTGCTACCTTGATAAAAAAGGTGTTGATTTTGTTAAATCTGTCCAGATAACTGACCCAGGTGGTAGATTTCAAATTCTTTCAGGCTCTCTAGATGGTTTGAACATTGTAATATGTAATGTTTAAGCTCCTGATTCATGACAGCATGCATTTTTTGACGTAATTACTGCCCACCTTAATAACTTTCCTGACCATAAGTTAATTGTGAGGGAAGACTTTAATGAGGTGATGGATCCTCTTTTAGATAAGACTCCCCCAGGCCATCTCTTTTTTTTACTAAGACTGTCACTCTCTCTACAATCTTATAAAAACACTATCCTTATCCGATATCTGGAGACTGGCTCATTCGGAAGGTAAATACTTTACGTTTTTCTCCAATGGACACTCTACCTATAGTAGGATAAATCATGTGTTCATCTCAATTGACTTGATTAGCTTTGTTTTACTGTAGATGCCAGCACAGACAATATTGTCATTTCAGACCAAGCCTAATAGACTTACACATTATCCATGGGGAAAATAAATCCAAGGAATTTCAGTGTGGAGAATTAACACATCCCTATTGAAAGATAAGAATTTTATGCATTGGGTTTCTAAAGAGACTGAAGATTACTTCAGTATTAATGACAATGGTGAGATCTCTTATGCTTGTTTGTGGGAGAACATAGAGAATACTGATGGCAATTCAGGAAACCAGTGTTCTCACATAGAGGGATCTGATTCCCCAAACCTGAGAGCGAAAATCGGAGGTTCATGGAATCAGAATCCTGAGTCGGCAAAACACACTAGTTGTGCATAGAGTTGTTCATCCTGTAGTTTTTATAGTGTGTAGTACTGTGTGAAAAATATGTTTTGTGAGTTCTTTTGCTTTCAAATGAAACTGACTCATGCAGTCTCTAGTGGTTCTAGAATGCTGTTCTACCACAGTAGGGCAGAATAGCATTCCATGACATTGGAACTGTGGTAGAACAGCATTTTGAAAGGGATGGAATTCTATACAGAACACTCCACTATACACTATAAAAAGCTTTTATAAAAGGTAAAATCATACATTTCTCTGCATCCAAGAAAAGGCAAAAAGCAAAACTCCTGTCTGAGAAGCAATCTAAACTGGCCTCTCTGGTAAAACAACTGAAAAATTCCAAGATCTTAGATTGATCACTTATTCATAAAATCTCCTTGATTAAGTTTGAGATAAATAAGTTGCTCTCAGGCCAAGCAGAATATATGTCTTATTTCGCACAAAACAAAGGTACTAGGAATCAAGGGAAAAGGCAGGGAAATGTCTAGATTATGGATTAAAGAAAATGAGAGACCAGAATATTATTTCAGGGATTAAAAATCCATCCAGTAAGGTATTAAGTAGGAACAAGGACATTAAAAATGCTTTTGAAGAATTCTATGCTCAGATCTATGCCTCAAAACTTAGATAGACAGACAGACATAGATAGATAGATAGATAGATAGATAGATAGATAGATAGATAGATAGATAGATAAAATGTTTATTTTTATACAGGATAAGTACATGTCATAAGGGAACATACCCTGTTTACAAGACAGTCCTGTTAAGATGTTCAGAAATACACAAAGAATATTGCGTATAAAAATATAAATACATAAACATACATCACAAACTATACAAATGCAAATATGATAAAAAAGCACATAAAATATACTAACAGCTGCATATAACATAACATATTAACTCCAGTGCTGTGAGACCATTCCTCAATGCTTCCCATGTTCCTAAAATCCCACTATACCCTTCTTGAACTTTTAAATAAGAATATCTCCTTAGAAGAGATATCCTCAACTACTGGTCTCTTTCCAATAGGGAAGACCCCTGGCATGGATGGGCTTTCAGGTGAATTCTCAAGCTACTGAATCTTAAGGTGTCCCCATACTTGCTTGCTATGTACAGGGAGGCATGGCAGCAAGAGAGCCTACCCCCTACCCTCATTCAAGTGCTAGACACCCTTATGCATAAAAAGAACAAAGACCACTATCCTGTGCTAGCTACTGCCACATCTTCTTGATGAACTCTGATTATAAGATTTTTTCAAAAATGTTAACATTACGAATCCAAAAAGCTATTACAGACCTAATTGGAAGAGAACAAGTTGGGTTCATACAAGGAAAGGCTGGAGCCGACTGTGTACAAAGATTTGTAAATGTTTTATGGTGTGCAAACAAAACCAAGGGACCCTACCTTGCTCTGTCCTTAGACCTCTTCAAAGGTTTTGACTTACTATCCAGTGATTACATGTTCATGGTTTTGTACCATACAGGTTGCGGCGGTAGCTTTGGCAATTGGATATCCCTTCTTTCTAAGAGCTCATCTGCACAAATCCTTACTAATGGTCTAATTTTTCAACCTATCACTATAGCTTGTAGCACCAGACAGGGCTGCCTGTCATCACTGTATCTGTTTATTCTTGTGATTGAGCCACTGATCAGGATCATTGCAAAACATTCAGGAATCTCTGGGCTCAATAGTAACTCCTTTATGCACAAAACCTTTGTTTTTGCTGATTACCTACTTTTGACCTTATTAAGCATGTACATAGGTTCATAGATTCATAAGTATGATTACAAGTCCATGAGCTACTAAAGCCATTTAAGGACTTGTCACTATCTAGTGGACAAATTCACATTTTTTATTTCTCCATGAATTGGTCTAGCAGGTGCTTAAAAGCAGACAAATTATTTGCACTAACTACCTCTGTTGGAAGTGATTTCCATGTACCCACAATTCTTTGGTAGAACCACCTGCCTCTTTTTGTGGTTCTATACTGTTCCCCTTTTAATTGAAATGGGTGTGCCCTAGTTGCTCTTCTTGGCCTTTTCTTTTCTGCATGAACTTGCAGATTCCCACAATATGTCATCTGTTAATTCCTTAAATACAGTACAGAACACCGGCCCGGTGGTGTTGAGGGTTGAGGCAGTAGACACCACACTTTGCATCATGCTAGCAACCCGTGTTTGGGAATGAGCATGGGCTCCTAGGGGTTGGCAGGGGAGGGAGAGGATCAAGCATCCAGAGGACAGCTCTTCTCACCAAGGGAGGTAGGACTGGCACTCCCACCAAATGACTGCCCCCTCCGGTGGCAGTGTGGTACTGTGGGCACCTTGGAAGGGAGGGTACTATGGGACTTCTGTGGACACATACACACCTCCATGTATGCACATCCTGCTTGTGTGTCCCAGCAATGGGGAAGGGAAAAAATGGAGGGAAAAACATCCCCAGCTACAGAGGACGATGGACCTCTTGCAGGTTCCTCACCCAGTGACCATTCAGGCTCTGAGTAAGTCCCGGTGAGACCTGGGTGACTGGGATAGAGGTGTTGAGTTAGAAGGGGTAGCTGGGGCAGAGAAGGAGATAAACATCTATATAAAAAATTAGATAACAGAGTTCCACTCTGATTTTGCGATAGGCCAAGAAGAACACTCAGAAACTCCTGAAGTCTGACATGATACGGTTTATCCTTTAGTTTGAAAACACATTTAGTTAATCTCCTTTGTACCCTTTCAATCTGCCTGCTACCACCGATGCATTGTGGTGCATAGAATGGGACACTGTACTCCAGAATAGGTCTATCCATGGACTTATACAGGGGAACCAGTACCTCCTCCTTCCTGCTTCTGATGGTTCTAAGAATGTTCCCTATAATTTAGTGCCTCTTTTTAGCAGCATCATTATTATGTTCATCAAAGGTTAATATATTAGTAACACAAATATCCAAATCCTTTTTTTCATCGGTATTAGCAATAATTCTATCATTTATCATATACTGTGCATTGATGTTGTTATGGCCAAAATACATAACTTTGTACTTATTTTCATTAAACCATAGCTGATGTTTGTTAGCCCAACTCTCTGGATTCTTTAATTGTTTCCAAAAATTTTCTGTGGATTCTGCATCATTTACAATAGATCCAATCTTTGTGTCATCTGTGTATTTGCACAGCCACGTCCCACCAGAAACCTGCATTGTAAAGACAAACTGATTGCACAAAATGGGTCACAATATCGACCTCTGGGGCACTCCATTGGTCACAAACCCCCAGTCAGAGAAATAACCTTGTATTTGGACCCTTTGTGTTCAGCTATCCAACCACAAGCTAATCCAGGCTATCAGACCATCATGCACCCCAAGCTCTTTTAAGGATTTCATTAAGATTTCATGGGACACAGAGTCAAATGTCTTGGTGTAATCTAAATATATTACGTCCACTGGGAAACCCTGATCTAATGCCTGACTAACTTGCTCGAAGAGATGAAGCAAATTACCAGCACAGGATCTTCCAGAAGCAAAACCATGCTGTGTTACATCAAATATTTGTACTTGCCTAAGATTTTCTTCCAAAAATTACTCAATTAATTTTTCCATTACCTTACCCAAAACCAATGTTATGGTTATTGGTCTATAATTATCCAAACCTTCTCCCCTGATTTATGGATAGGAATGATGTGTGCTAGTTTCCATTCCCTCAAGACTCTGCCTTCCCTTAATGATATATTGAAGAATACTGCCAGTGGCCCTGCAATTTACTCAGCAATGTTCTGTGGGAATATGGGGTGCAGCCCATCAGGACCACTAGATTTGTATATATCCAGGTTCCTCAACCTATCTCGTATTTGGTTAACAGTAATCTCATATTGCCAACCTGGGCAATCCAGATGCCTATTTGTTAGTGTATGAGAACTATCTGGTATCTGGTAAATGCTTAGAAAGTGTTTATTAAAGACTATTGCCATATCTGCCTCACTGTCATTTGTGTTGTTCCCATCTTTTATTTTGTCCATGTCTTAAGCTACCAATATAATTGTAAAATTGCTTGCAGTTGTTCTTATCAGTTGCTAGTTTCAGTTCTGCACTAGCATTGGCTCTCCTTATAGCTGTCTTACTTTGACTGACTAATGCCTTATACTTAGTCAACCATGAGCATGTAGGGTTGTCCCTATACTTCCAAAATGCCCTAGTTTTTTGATTTACCGGTTTACAAATTCTTATATTGAATCATTTAGGGACTCTACCATTTTATTGTGTTTTCAGTTAATGGAACATAATATTGTATATAATACTGTCGTTTTTGTTAATATTCTCCCAAATTTCATTAGCGCTTCCTGACAATTCCAATTTACTAACACCTAATTTTAACATAATCAGCTTTTCTATAATTCCGTATTTTGATTTTAGCCTTAATTTTCATTATTTCTTTGGTCAGACAACAAGTAACCATATGGATATCATTATTACCCAGGGGTTGAAGTATACCTGCGTTATTAATTGCCCCTTCAATATTACAAAAAAGTAAATCAAGGATATGTTTATCTCTGGTACTCACTTTGATGTATTGCTCCAAGGAATTATTTAGCCAAATCTCAGTAAATCTTTCTTCTATATGGTTATTAATTCAAAAGGGCAAAAAAAAGAAAAAATACTCCACCACAAGGAGGGTGCGGGGTTCAAAAATAAATAATGATACTCACAAGAAGACCACACTCCTCATGACATGCTAGTTCACAAACTGGTCGGGATTCACATGGAGCATTGTTTTTCATTGCTGCATGGCAGCTTTTAAATTATTTGAATAAAGCCTTTTTGTACAGTCATTTGAAGAGTGCAGGCTTCTTGTGAGTATCACTATATAGTTACTACCCTGCAAGAAATCCCATTCTATTCTAGGGAAATTAAAATCCCCCATTAAAATGTGGTATGCTGACCATATGATGACACCATTAGAGCAAACATATCAATGCCAACAACATCGACAGTTCACTGTAATGGTCCACCCTAGACCCTGGCACTCTGTCTGCCAGTTCTGCACCCCCTAGCCAAACCAACTGTGACTCAGAGTTGGAATCTGCAGAGCCCCCCACATGGGGTGTTCAGGGGGTAAAGCCCCCTGATAGAAAAAAGACTAGGGTCTCCATTCAGATTTATGTCTACTGGAACATGCGATCAACATAAATCCATCACTGTGATGTGGGTCAACAAAATAGTTGTCTAACCATCATTGTGGAGCCTTAAAATGCAATTCTCAGTTATTTGCATACTAGCAATCATATTCAGAAACTGGATATTCTCTGCATAAGTAAGATTAGGGGACCTATAGCATAACCCTAGAGTCATAGTTTTCTTTCTGGTATTAAATTTAATTCATAACTGTTCCACAGTATCAACATCACCGTGTTGCAATTCCAGCATATGTGCTTTTAAAGCTATAGCTGCAAATAAACCCACACCTCCTCCAATTCTATCCAATCTTGATTTGTAGAAAAAAGTCATATACAGGAGTCCCTACAACTAAATCATCTCCTCTTAGCCATGTTTCAGTTATTCCACAAATGTCTGTATCATACTGTGTCATTATATAGTGTAGCTCGTCTAACTTTTTTTTAAATGCTTCTGGCATTAACCAGTAATATTTTAAGTTCTTTACTAGTTTTATTTGTAGTATTTAACTTTTTTTACATGATATGCTTTAGAACTGGCACTTTAGTACATTTGATTATTACCCCTTCTCCCCCCTGCCATTAGTTTAAAGTATTATCTGTGTGTGTTCTAAACATCTGCCACAATTTCCTACTTCCCTTCAGTCTTACACTAATCTTAAGAATTTACTATTCTGTTTTGAATCCCTTTCAGGATTCCAGGTAAACTGAGATAAAACTCAAGCTTTATGCCCCAATTCTGCTGCTTTCCTTCTGCAAAACGTCAAGGAGTTGCTTGACAATAACTGGGTCAAGGAACAACTAACTTACTTAGGTTTACAAATTAACACAAGATTAGATAGACTGATGAATATTAATATATTGCCTGTACTTAGATATGTAGATGTGGATAATGGCAGATGGAGTCATCTTAATTTATGTCTCTGGGGAAAGGTTAACTCTATTAAAATGATGATTACACCCAACTTATTTTATAGCTTTCAAAACATCCTCTTGTTGTTAAAAAAATCTCCTTGGTGAACTAGATTCTTGTAGGGAAATTCCTATGTTATTCTAACTCCCTAGGTTAAGTACTAATAAACTTATGGCAACCCACGCTAATGGTGGGTTTGCACTTCCTCACTGGGAATGGTACCAATGGGTCTTTATTCTTAAACAAGCAACCAGGCAACATGTGAACCTCTATGTCTCCATATTGTGGATGCTCTCCTAGCCCCCAACTCCTTTGCTGATTACTTGTATGTTGCCACTCCTGTAGACCTTAAAAATAACCCTTGTCTAGTACACACTTTCAAAGTGCCTACAAATGTTAATAAGACTATAAACCCCACCCTTCTACCCTTGAAATCTATAGCCCAGAGTCACGTGATGCTCGAGACCAGAGAGCAGCTCTCCATCGGTGCTTCTTTCTCTCTTCCACCCTATTTCTTCATTAATCTGAAAAAACTGGAGTTCTCTGCTTACCTGCCTATATGAGTGTTCTCTACAGCCTTCCAGGAGCAAACTGGTGAAGTTTTGACCTGATATCGACAAGAATGTCTGAGGTGGAGATGCACCAAGCTGCTCCTAAATACACCCCACCTCAGTCACCGGACAAGCAGGTGAAGTGGCCAAAGACCCAGGGCTCTGGCTCTGGCCGATCCTCCACTACTACTGTGGCTCCTGCTCCACTGACTGAGGAGTGGTTTCTCTTAGAATTTGAGCCCCACTGAGATGCAATTAAGGAGCTCACCGACCAACTGAAACCCATTAAAATGGACAATGGGGACCTGTGCAGATGTGTTAGGGATGTCGAGGCCCAAACCAACTGTTTAGAGACCTGGAAAGACCAATCCAATTCAGACACCAATCATATGCGGCATAAGATATCCAAACTCTATACTAAGATCAAAGACCTGGAGGGGAGGAGTCGCCACAATAACCTGATAATTTTGGGGCTTCCAGAAAGAGAAGAGGGGTCTAATCCAACCCAGTTCATACAGATGTTCTTGGAGAGAGTAGATGGTTACTCTCCAAATGGCCCTATCTACACTGTGGAATGGGCACACCGCTCCCTGTGCCCTAGACCTCTGGCTGGATCTCCACCTCACTCCTTCATGTTGAAACTATTAAACTACCTCAATAAACAGTTAATTCTACAAAAAAACTGTGACCTGAAAGACATCCTCTGAGAGGGCACCAAATTGAGGATCATGCAAGACATCTCTTCCGGGACTAGGCAGAAAAGGGCCTCTTTTTACCCAATTGTAGTTAAACTAATCGCAGTTGGAATCAAATTCAGGATGCAGTATCCTGCCTGCTTCCAGGTCTCCATTGACAGCAAGTGGCATTCCTTCAAGGATGTAGGGTCCACCTCTCAAGATCTCAAATGACTGTTTCTGGAGCTCTTCAAGAATTAGTGAGATCGTGCAAAGACAAATCTTTATTATCGGTTTGAATGTTGTTTATACTTCAGTTTGCCTTGTTCATCTATCACTTGGAATGGAGAGCAGCTGCTATTACCTCAGGGCCATGAACATTTTAAGGATGTGCTACCCCTTTCAACCGGGTGATGTTAAGAGAAGCTGCCCCATCTGTACCTGTTTTTCAGGGATTTACCTGGGTGCTGTGGCGGCCCTAGCCTCTGTTCTAGTCACTTCCACTAATGTTTGATGAAAGGCAGCATTTTGTGTCAATGGCTGTACATCTCATCACACTGGCTGGTGTGATCCCTCTCAGTTTTCGAGACATGTGCTTGGATTGGTGTTCTTTGCTCCTGCTGACTGCTCCGGTCCTGAAGTTCAGAAGTGGCTGGCTAGAGATGGATTTTCTTTGTCTTTATTGGATGCCATCCCTGGGGTATGGTAGACCTTTATCTCTGCTCTGGTATGCCTTGGTGGTGTCTTATTTTCCAGGTTGTCTTCCCTGATTACCTGGCTTGGACAACCTCAAATGACCATGTCAGCCTAGAGCTACTCTCTGGTACTGGCCTTTCTTTTGCACAGGGTCTCCAGTGGACTTTCTTGGGGGAGCATTCACCGCTGGGCTCCCATGTGGGTGGTCTTTTCCCTCTGTTTTATCCTTTTAGATCAGAGGGGGAATCCACCCATGCTACTAACCCAGGATTACTTTAACATGTGGTTCCTGTCCCCATTTGTTCCATTTTTGCCTGGGTTATTTACCGAGTCAGGACCATGATGGATCCTGTCCTTGGATTTATTTCTAAAGGATACTTCACCTGCCTCCCTCTTGGTGTTAGATCCTGAGTTGTCTTTTAGCCCTGGACTTGTCATTACAAAGGTTTTATCACTCCTATTGTCTTTATCTCTAGTATGCCATGACACAGACTTTTGGGGCATATTATTACACTTTCTTGTGACAGTTGTGTATTTCTGACCTAAGGTTTAAATGTTACTTTTTCCTTTTTTACCCTAGGCAGGGTTTACAGAGGTTTTCATCTCCTTCAGTTAATGTTATAATTACAAAATAATTAAGTTTTGAATTGGATAGTTTAGTGGATGGAGGGGAGGGTGGACTGCCGGAGGCGTAGTACTATAATGGGTATGAGTGCCATGCACAGTTGCTTAGAGGGCCAGGGTGTACATTGTTGGGGAGGTTCTTGAAGGGGTGAGTTGGGACATGGTAGGTTGTTTGCTGTGTTGTTACTTTTTGGTAGGGTGGGGCAGGGGGCTTGGATTATACTGGGGATAGGGAGGGGGATCTTAGCCTGGGGGGTTCTGTTTCATGTTATTACTTTTCATTATGCTGTTGTTTGCATGTGAAGGGGGGTTCCATTGCAGGACAGGTCTCTGTCAAAATACTGGAGATTTGTTTTCCACCTGCCTTTATACTTCTATGGCCCAGATTTCAGTACAACCCCAAATTCCAGTATGGCCACATATAGTTTTTGTACCTGGAATGTGAAGGGTGCTCGGTCCCCTACTCAGCAAGCCAAGCTCTACTTCACTTGAAGAAATTGCAGGTGGACATTGCATTTTTGCAGGTGACTCATCTGCTCCATCCCAGGTCCTCCTCTTTAGGCAGTCCTGGGTGGGGCAGACATTTAGTGCCAAATCTGACTCCCGCAAGAAAGGAGTAGCTATCCTTATATCCTGAATTATCCTCTTTTGTCTTTTTCAGGAAGTAACAGACCTTCATGGTCACTATATAATTATCTGAGCCCTTCTGGGACATATAGAAGTGGTCATAGGGGCTGTCTATGACCCTATGGCTGAGGCTCCCTCTTTCTTTATCATTCTAGAGACTGTCTTAGCTCCTTGGCCCCCCCCCCATCATTCTCAGGGGAGACTGGAACCTCGTTTTGAGTAATGAACTTGACAGGACAAGTAAGTCTTGACAGGCCCTTTCTCCTGCCCAACTGGCTCTCCAAGACCTGATGGACTCGGTGGGCTTGGTGGATCCATGGAGGACACTGAACCCAGACAGCCAGGAATATTCTTTACATTCTTTACCACACAATTCCTTCTCTAGACTGGATTACTTTTTATTAGGGGTGGAATATCTTTCTGTGGTCCTTCTATGTCACTATTCAGTTAAGGTGATCTCGGATCATCACCCTGCCCTTCTTGCTTAAATGTCACTCCTTCTTTTACTATGGATAAGACTTGGACCCTTAATAATCAACTGCTTAAGTCAAGGGAGAAACTGCAACACATCCAGTCATTCATCACTTCCTTTATGGAACTTAATTCCCCCTTCACGCCTTCCCTGGATGTTCTGTGGGAAGCCTTGAAATGTGCCCTTAGAAGGGAAATAATTCACTTAGTGACCAAGTGAAAAAAACAAAACTTAGCCACGCTCTCTTCCTTACTGTCCAATATACATGCTTTGGATGGACAGATCTTACATGCCTCTACATGTTTGGAATGGGAACACTTGGAAGCCCTTCACTTCAAATACAACACTCTATTGGGTGAGAGGGCTGAACATCTGCTTTTGCACTCCAAAGTGCAATACTTCGATCAGGGTGAGAAGGCAGGCAAATTGTTACTACTCTGGTTAAGGTCCCAGCCATGGACAAGATCATTCCCTCTATCTGATCTGACTATGGCTGCCTCCTTACTTCATCACAAACCATTGTTGATTCCTTCAAAACATTTTACCAACAACTACATGTTTGGCCTTCCTCCCCTTTCTGTCTATTGTCAAAGTCAATTTGAGGATGTTTTGTGAGATGTTCCTCTCTCCCAACTTACCAATAATAAAATAGCTATCCTTCAGGTCCCACTGTCCCTAGCTGAGTTCTGCCAGACCATTGGCTCTCTGGCTGTCGAAAATTCTCCTGGGCCTGATGAGTTCACTGTGAACTTTTACAAAGCCTGCCGAAACCAAATGACTCCTATTCTGCTTGATAAGTATAATTATCTTTTTCAAGAGGGTCTCTCTGACCTTTCTTTCACAGCAGCCACTATAGTGGTTCTTCCTAAGCCAGGTAGGGACCCCCTGCTGGTCCCCAACTATAGACCAGTATTACTCATCAGTGTTGACATTATAATCCTTGCCAAGGTACTGGCCTGAAAATGGGCTAGTATGGGAATCCCTTGTAAGTTGTGAGCAAGTTGGTTTTGTTAGGGATAGACTATCCTCCGACCACCTTAGGAAATTATCTTATCTCTTTTCAGCACCCAGGAACTCCTCTACTCCATCAGTTTTGGTGTCTCTGGATGCTGAAAAAGCTTTAGATCGGGTTTCCTGAGATTATTTATTTGCTCTTCTTCCAAAATACCACATCCCTCACACTTTTTTCCAGGGGTTAAAGTGCTCTGTTCTTCCCTGTCTGCTCAAATATTGTGCAATGTAGTTTTTTTTTTTCCAATTATTTAACCGGGAGAGACACACTAAGCTGAAAGCTTGTTTACAGGTGCGACCTGGGAACACAGGGAAGTTAACTGACTTGCTCAGGGTCACACAGTATGCAAGTGGGGGCTGTGGGATTCAAACCCAGGTCTCCAGATTTGCAGCTCAGAGCATTAGACCACTGCACTATGCTGCCTCCCTCTCAGTCATCCTCATTCCCTCTTCACCAGGGCACTAGGCAGGGCTGTCCTCTTTCCCTTTTTCTATTTAATGTTTTCCTGGAGACCCTTATTTGCAAACTTAATCTTTACCCTCAAGATTTTGGTATTTCTGTTGCTCAGACAGAACATAAACAATCTGTCTATGCAGATGATATTTTATGGCATATTTCCTCCCCTGCCACTTCTGTGCTGGCTGCCTACAGATTATTTCCCAGTTTGGAACTGTTTCTAATTGTAAGTTAAACTCACCAAAACAGAGGTGATGCCCCTTAACAATGCCACTTTTCGAGGGGATATTGAGCACTTGAGCTTGGTCTGTAAAAAAGATAAGCTCTCCTTCTCCAGGAAGGGGGGACACCAGCAGTTTGGTGCACTACTGCCCCCTGGTGGAGGCTAGGGCACTGGCACACTGAAAGCTACAGAGAGGGGCAGACAAGGCAGACGTTTGGAGGAGTGCATACAGGAGCATGCAAGCTTGCTTCTTGGGCATCATTTCATGCCTCGTCTAGGGGAACCAAAGTACAGTAGGGAAAAAGGTACTGGTGCAGCAGAATGAGGGTCGGTCCTTGCAGGCACCACCCCCACAATGGGTACTAACCCTTCCAGCACCAAATCCAGAGTTAGGTAGGTTGAGGGGGATCCCTACCACCCCACCATGGGAGGCAAGCCGTGGCAGCTGGAAGGGTAGGCTGCAAGTGGGGGATGGGGCTGGGGGAATCCGACAGGATGCATTGCCACCAGGGACCAGGAGGATAAAGAAATTAACAGTAAAAAAAAGAAATTCACAGACTCATCTCCTATTTTTTGTGGCAAGGCAAAATGGCCCACCAGACACTGGTCAAATTAATGTGTAATAAGCAGGATGGAGGCTTGCAGGCTCCTAACATCTTTCTGTATTACTTAACATTATATCTTGCCAAACTTTCCCACTGGTGGGAGATGTCTGATGTGGACCATTAGGAAGGTTTGTTCCCCAACTGGTAGACATGGAACATTCCTTATGTTCCCATACCAGCTTTACTATATGGTCATTTCCCTATCTCTCCATGAAAACTTTCCCAAGTCACTAAAAGACACACCCCTGCAGCTTCCCTCTGAATCCATATACACCTCTGCTCCCTGCTTAGTGCTTGCCTCCACAAAGACACATTCCAACTCCTACTCAAGAACCCTAATCACCGTATTCCCGGGAAACTGCTCCCTGGGATTTTTTGGCCTGATCTAGGAGCCCACACTGTTAACAATCTTATACTTGATCAAAAACTGTTATATTTCCAGGAGGCCCATGTCAAATTCCACTGGCCTAACTCAACTTCCTTCCATTATTTTCAGCTGTTCCACATGCTTATACAATATTTTGGTAAGGGTTACTGTTTTTGTACATTCAGCAACCTGGTATTTCCCCTTATTCAACAAACCCCCACCTCCCACTACATTTCTTACTACTACAGGTCACTGCAAGACCTCTTGGCTTCTATGGAAGGCACAAGGTTCTATTGCTGGGACCAATCTCTCTCAAGTCATCCCTCCCCTTGAAACTGGTCTATTATCTGAAAACATCTCTATAAATTCATAAAGTGGGACAAGTACTGCTTTATGCAATTCAGAATTATACACAACCTTTATTAAATTCTGGTTAAATTATGCAAAATGCAGAAACTACCGGTTGACACTTGTTCCAGATGTGGTAAAGAAACTGGCACCTTGCATTGCATTTTGTGGTCCTGTGAGAAGGTAACTCCTTTATGGGAATCGATTTCTTCTTATTTAGACCATTTGTTAGGACTGTCTGATGCCTTTATCCCCAATATCTGTATCCTGTGTGACTATACCGACTCCTTGGTTGGAAACCAGAGACTGCACATAGCTTTAATTTTGGCCTGCATGAAGAAAGTAATTTTTCGACACTGTCTTGACAAGAACGTGCACCACTTTCTTGAATGGTACAAGGACATTCTGTTCACACTGCAAGCAGAATGTTTAATTGCTAGCATGGCCAATAATCTGTCTAAGTATCACAAGATTTGGGAACCATTACAAATCCTCCTGATCAATTAATATACCATACTGCACCCCTCAAGATTTCTCCCTAATCTGCCAAGTGGCTTAGACTCAGCCCTTTTTTTATTTTATTTTTATTTTAGTCTTTAGTAACTGGATAAGGCCCACTAGGCACAAGTGCCTATTTTCAGGAGTGACCTGGGAGCACTGGGCAGTTAACTGACTTGCTCAGAGTCACACAGTATGCAAGTGGAGGCTGTGAGAATCAAACCCAGGTCTGGTCTGCTGGATGTATAAACCTCATTTACAGCTCATTACTCTAACCTCTAGGCTATACTGCCAGCCTTCTAACTCCGGCTTCCCTGTAGTATGTTCCTGGGTATCCTCTGGTGGATGGGATGGGGGCTAGGGATGGGGATTGGGTTGGGGCCTTACGTGGTGTATTGCTGTTTTTGTTGCTATGTATGTTTTTTTATGTCTGTTCTGTTTTTTTTTCTTGAAAAGTTTAATAAAGCATATTAAATTGGAAAAAGACATATATGGCCCTCTCGTCTAATCCCTATGTAACTGGAAATAATTCCATGCTTGGTAATGAGGAATGGTCTCAAGTGGGTATTAAAAGAGTAAGGGATATCTTGTCCAGTGACTCAACACTTTAATGTCCTTTCCTGAGACTGGAGAGAAGTTTAAACTGTGTTGGTTTCACTTCCGCTATAACCTACAACTCAGGGCCATGATTAAAGAATCTTCTTTTATGTCTAACGTTTCGCTCTCCATGAACACTGGGTGGGATCAAGTCATAAAAATAGGATCCCTAAGAAAGGGCATCAGTTTAATATACAAGTTCCTGACTAATTCCCTTGCATCTTCATCTCTGATATCTTCAACAAAAGAGAAGTGGGATGCTGAATTTGGTGTGCCTGTCTCAGACCAGGAGTAGAGCTTTGCCTGGAAACACACTTACAGTGGTAATAGGAACTTCAAGGTAAGCTGATTCAGTACAAGTTACTTCATCAATTTTATTTGTCTCCCAACAAACCCCTTGAATTAGGTCTCACTGATGACAATAGATGCTTGAAATGCCATCAAATAGGTGCCTCCCTGTCCAATATGATCTGGAGCTGCTTCTTGCTTAACAAATTTTGGTCTGATATACAGGATATATGCAACCACAGTCTATTGACTGTTTTGCATCTTTCCCCTCTTATTTTGGTTTTGGGAATCTTCCCAACTTCCTTCCCCACCTCATACAACTAGAAACTGTGGTTCTCGGTAACAACTACTGCAGCCAAACGCCTTGTTCTTAAATACTGGAAAGACTCCAGAGTGCCATCCTTAAAAAGCTAGTGTACTTCCCAAAACTAATATTAGATTTTAAAAGTAGACAACCTCTATCTTTTGTATCTGAGGAACTTTTTCTTTTCCCTATGTTTAATTAAAAGATTGTTTACTCTGTGTTAGTAAGTGTGATGTGTGGAACAGCTCTCAGCCTGGCAGCTGACATATTCTGCTCTACTGCCCCACACTACATCATCAGCAATGTGACCTCACTGATGGTGACATCATTGCTACTTAGCAAGTGAGTGACTGCCAGGTCATTCACCTGTGATGTCACTGTCAGTGAGATCATAATGCTGATGATGTAGAGAGGGGCAGTAGAGTTAGATATGTCAGCTGCCAGGCTAAGAGCTGTTCCACACATCCAGCATAATATTATCACATAGAAGAGCTTTTTGATGAGCAAAAGGAAAAAGAAAAATACTTCATAAAGAAAAAATTACAACTGACTGCTTCTTAAAATTATTATTTTCCTGTTTGCCTGTTTTGGCTGCACTAGTTTTTTATCTGAATGGTTCAATCAAATGAGTTATACAGCAAACAATGAAAGAACTACCTGCATACTCTTTGATAGGATGGACACGTTTCTGGTTATTTGGAGCTCTTTCCTTCAACTGAACAGTAAATAAGATATCAAGTTGTCTGCCTATTCCACAGGTCAGTTCTAGTGCTTGTTTTATTGCCAGACTCTCAATCTTAAATTGTGAACTTGTGATCTTGTTATGGCTGTTACCTTTGTATCCTAGTTACAGTGATTGTTTCTTGTATGTTAGCTCCTCGATAGCCAGTTTGGAACAAGTTTAACTGTTAATACACTAATGCATCACTCTGTCTTACATGTGTACTCTATTGTAATTGTTTATGCCTTCATGTTATTTCTGTACTTCAATCTGTCTCTCAAATAAACATTATTATGGTAAAAGCAGAAAAAAAAGGGGTGCAGATAAAATTGAGATGTAATAATCTTCAACATTAAACAGGAGGGTGGGGTTTATAAATTGGACACCAGGTCATGCTTTTAATTGTACAGAGAGAAGGGGCTGCAACTGTAGATGAAGGAGTAAATGAAGTGGGACAGGTAGTGGGAGGGGTGCCACTGTTATCCTGGACATTTAAAATATGATACTTGCACAGGAGTCATGTCCTAGTTCCGAACAGCCAATCAGATAAACTTTTTTGCCACACTCAACAATTCATTTATCAATGCAGGTTTACAGTAACTGTTTATGTAAAATGTGTAAAAGTTACAATATTAGATATGAAGCAGAGTCAATAAAGTTAAATCAAGGATATGTAGCTTAAATGGAACTTCTCTAGTTTGGCCAGGACATCCCTGAGGTCTTGTCTCCTCTCATATGTGTCTACTCTTCCACAGTGCTTTGTGTCACCTGCAGAAAGGCATATTTTACCTTTTATACCTTCTGCTATGTTGCTGACTGAGATGTCAAATAACACCAGACTGAACACTGAGCAGTGAGCACTGTGGGACCCTGCTAGCGACTGGTTTACCCTCTGAGAACTCCCTCCCCAACCACCATCCTCTGATTGTTATCTTGCAGCCAGTTCATCAGTCTATATAGCCAGTTTTGTCCCAATCTCCAGGTCCTCTATCTTCCCAATTAATCTCCTGTGGGGAACAGAGTCAACGTCCTCACAGAAATCCAGATACAGGGGCCAGATTCACCAAGGGCAATACAGGGCTTGCATCAAGCCCTGCAGCAAATCCATTTGTTGGTGCAGCTGGGCCAACAACTTTGCCACACCCTGCACCTGATTCTGAAAGACCAGGCACATTTATAACGCTTTTCCTGTTTTACAGCAGCTTGCACAAAATATTTGGTGCAAACCCAGTAAAATGCATAGTGGAGATTGCTGCAAGTTAGACCAGAAAAAGATGGTCTAACTTGTGGCAATTAGCTCACAAGATCAAGAATCCTGATCACTGGCTGGGAAAATGCCACAAGCCGTGTGCACCATATGTTCAGTGACCAAAGGCTTGAGGCATTTGTAGTCCTTCATGAATCTAGTACAGAATGTCCACTGCTTAACCCTCTACTGGCAAAATCTGTTCCACAGCTCATGTACCCTCTTGGTGAACCAGAACTTATGTCCTTCTTGAGGTTTCCACAGATGAGCCTCCATTTGTGTGTTGTAACTACCCCTACTGTTCCTGCTGTATGGGTCTTCACATTTCTCTCTATTAACTTTCCACAGTAACGTCTACATTTCTGTCATATCTCCCCTCTCCCTTCTAGCCCTCAGTGATTATGTGTTAAGGCCTCTAACTATTCCACATAGGATTTTCTCTGTTTGCTCTGGATCATCTTGGTGAAACCAAGGTCCTAGAACCTCCAGACGTGGTCATGGGAAATGAGCTTGTTATTATGATGTTTAGGCTGCCGCCTCAATGATGCTAATATCAACACAGTGTAGAGAAGTGACGGGGGCAAATAAGGCTTCCACACTCACTACAGAGATATTCTTGAGGGACACATTGCTACTAAAAGAGTTTCAAGGACATTGTTGTTGTGAGCATGGAAGCTTTTTTGGCACCCCCTCCACTTTTCTACAGTGTATTATCTTGGTGACCCTTAACTGCATATACTGTATCTAATCCCTGTAATTTTTCAGGGGCAAAATGCAAAAAGGGCTAAATACATTTTCATACATGCACATCCAAGTTAAAGCTGCAGTATTTATTGGTCTACAGAAATTTTTATCACATAATTGTGTAACAAAAATATGTTGCTACCATCCTTAGATTCATAATCAGTATTTTTCTAATGTCTTCAGGTTAATAAAATCCCCCATACAGCTTTTATAGCAATTTTTGTAATTTATGACTCAAGTCATTTAAAATGACAATGGACACTGACAATATGTAAGAATCTCTTCTACTGAAGGTGCTTTTGAACTGTACATGCAGGATTTATGATCAGGATGTATCATGATGTTGTTAGCATGCAGTATGTTTCTAATGGTAAATAGCACCACACTTCACCAAGATTTTTAATTTTTTTTACTTTCTGTTTTTGCTATTTACAAAGGATGGTTAGAGATAATACCAGACAGAGTGTACATAACGAGAACATTACTTAAAATTCTATGGGATTCTTTTGTCAGAAATATATGCCGTTATACACACTGGAGTTTCAAATTACGACATTAGTTTCAGGTCTGTGACAGGACTTAAAAATTTTTGGGCCAAATATAACGCAATGTGTAAAAATCCTTTATGAAGCCCATTTCTAGCACTTCCCCTAATGAAACCAATTATAAAAAAAATATAGCAGAATTATTTAGAAAAAAGGGGGCTAACATATCTGATATCATTTTCTGGTTAAAACAAAGCTGTGCGGTGGTGGGATCTCCCTCCCCATTATAGATTCATAACAAATAGGGATGGGATGGAAAGTCCAGGTAAAATTGAAACAAACAGACATGGGGGTACTTCATCTTCGAGGCAGTTTCTTTTTGGGGAGAGATCAGGGGTCACTATTTTATATAGGACAGCCAAAAACTTGTTTTAAATGTGGGGATAGAGGGCATTTAAGCAATGCATGTGACAGCAGTAAGTGTAATAAATGTTTGGAATATGGGCATGTATATATTGATTGTACTAACTGTCGTAAATGTAATTAATGCAAACAGAGGGGACACACACATGCAAAATGTCCATGGGCTTCCCACAACAAAGGAGAAAGTGTATCACATGAGCAACTGATCTTTCAAGCACAACAAAAAGGCTCCCTACAAATGTCTGAAAAAAGATTAGAAAGGATGTTATTAAAGGAAAAAGAGGAAGAAAAGAAAAGAAAAGAAAAGAAATAATATAGTAGAGGAAGGAGAAACTGATAATGAACCAGTATTACAGGGCAATGATAAGGAAGTACTTCTAGAGCAAATAAAGAGAGGGGGAAAAAACATTGAAAAAATAGAGGTTAGACAGGAAAATCAAGAAACACTGCAGGGGGAAAGACAATGAGGTAGAGACTAACCAGGTCCCCGCTAACAAAAAGGATCTCACTGTAGAGAAGGAGGAATTCACCATGGTAGTAAGAAAAAAGGGTGGGAACAAATTTAATAGAAACAGTGCCAGGTAGAGCCTAAGCTTTAGATATGAATTATGGGGAACATAGATTATGATTAATAATGGTATATGCACCACAAATGAAAGCTACAAGAATACAGTTATACAGTGACATCCATGTTTTTTATATACATCTAGTACAGTAATATGGGCTGGGAATTTTAATTGTGGTACAGAGCTATCAGATAGAGGGATGGTAAGAAAAAAATTATTTAGTGATGCAAACAAATTAAATGAAATAGTTAAATTAAGTAAATTGTCAAATGCTTACAGAAAAATACATCAGACTGGTGGGCACACATATTTTAGAGGAACCATTAAACCCATAATAGATTTTATTTTTGTTACAAATACCATCAAAACACAATATAGGCAACTCTGAAGTTACGAATTCTCAGACCATAGAATGGTACAGTCTACTTTAGAGTGGGGAGCAGCGCCCATGCATGGAAAATGTGTATGGAAAATGAATAATAGCACATTAGAAGAAGAATCACTGCTAAAACAATGGGGCCAATTATGGACAGCCAAGAAATCAGTGAAGTGTATATATGAGGATGAAGTACAATGGTGGGAGGATAGTAAAACATACATAAAGTCTTTATTCAGTAGGTACATGGGAAAAAACACAAAAAGAATGCATAAAATATCTACAACTAAGAAGTCAATTGCAAACACTAATTTTGATGACAGAAACAGAAAACCAAGACTATAGTAAACAAATCCAACAAATACAAAAGGAACTGAAAGAGGTACAATATGATAGAGCATATTCATTACAACAAGAACTACAGTTTGGAACCCAAAACAAAAGATAGACATTCAACCCATATGAAGATTGTACTGTAAAAACAGATAAAAGAATAAGCAATGAAATATATAATGATGAAGGAACTTTGCAAACCAGTAAACAAGTTATATTGCAGACTGTGAATAAGTATGTACAACAAACTTTAGGTGAGGTCCCAGAGATAGATGAGCCAGAACAATTTTTAAATGGATTGAATATAACAGGTTTAATGGAAAAGGAAACAAAGGAATTGATAAGACCAATAACAGAGGCAGAAGTAGAACAAAGTATAAAAATGCAGCAAAATAATATAACCCCAGGGAAAGACAGTTTAAGTGTAGAATTTTATAAAAAAATTCCAGAAGTAATTAGCCCCTGCTCTGGCTGAAATGTATAATTGTAGTTTGAATAAAGGTTATTTACCAACAAGCCAAAATGAGGCTTTACTTATATTAATACATAAGAACGGAGAAAAACAGCTTTACATAACTGGAGGCCACTGAGTCTCTTAAACATAGAGTACATCATTTTAGCAAACATTTTACAAGCCAGATTGGCAGAGGTGGCTGAGAAACTTATTAGTATGCAGCAGCCATGTTCTAGCAAGACTAGAACTGTATGGGATAACTTGATTTGGCTTAGGGAACTATGGGAATGTGGGAAGAGAAGGGAAGCACATGGGTATATTTTAACTATTGACCAAGAAAAGGCATTTGGTAAAATAGCTCATAAATACCTTTTTCAGACTTTAAAAGTATATGATATCCCAGAAGTTTTCATAGGATGGATACAGTGTATTTATAAAAAAGCAAGCATTACACCATTAATAAACAGGTGATTAGGACAGGAACAACATTTCTTTAGAAGTGTACGGCTAGGGTGTCTGTTAAGCCCTGTGTTATATGTTTTTGGGATAGACCCATTAGTAAGACATATTCAGACACAAGAACGCATTATAAGGATACCTCTGGAAGAACAAACACCAGCAGTCAAAATATTGGCATATGCTGATGATATAGTACGAACATTAGATGAAGGCACAGATGAAAGTACATTAAAACAGTCACTAGAACAGTATGCCAGTATACCTGGATCTAAGATAAATTACAAAAGAAGTACAGGAATGTATAATGGAATTAAAACATCTCTTAGACAATGGCAGGGATTGTGATAAAAGAACAAGATGATATAAAAATATTAGGAATCATATTTGGGAAAGAAAATGTATCAGAAAATAACTGGGAAGTATGTTTAGAAGTAGCAAAGTATAAAGTAGGGCTATGGAAAAATAATAAAATACCCAAACTGAAGAGAGTATTGTTACTAAAAACATTAATACTCCCTGGCCCAGATATTCAGACTGCGCCAGGCAGTGGGGCAAGCCTGGGCGCAGTGCAACTGGGAAGTGCCGGGGCCAGGTCCAGATGATATTCAATGAGGATGCACCATGTCGCAGCACCCCTGAATATGGCATGGTCTGTGCACATACTGTGCACAGCGCAGTAGCACTGCGCCAGTGCAATCCACAGATAGGGAGCATGGGGATGCATCAGTGCAAGTGCAGTTGTGCTAGGTGTATCACCTGCGATATTCAGCAGGGGGCATGCAAATTAGAACATCATATATGCAATTTGCCAATGAGGCCATTTGCATGTCATTATGGCCCCATTTGCATGCCTTGTGCAGGGCTGCCCGGTGACTTGCAGCTGGTGCCCTGCACAGCATGACGTGTGCAGTGGGGATCTCGGGGTATCTCCCACCCTGTAGACGCTATTGCGGTATATGTAGAACACAGAAAGCCCTGGTGTTCTAGTGGCCCCCCAAGTACCTGATTCCCCAAGATATGTAGAAAAGACTATTCTGGGTTGTCTAGTGGTGCCCTCAACCTGATTCTCTGTGAGTGGACTAGTAGACCCCCCCTCCGTTGCGCAGTTGTGGTACAGCTCCACCAAAGACATCCATAGTGATCAGTTACCTCCAACCCCTCCCACCCACACCAGACTCTTTGCCCACCTTATCCCCCCGGTCATTGGTGGTGGCTGCTATCCAACTGCATAGTGCCGCCCACCTGCCAAATAATGTGAATACAGTATGGGCTGTAAACCCATTGGTCCCATTGTGACCAATGGGCTTGCAGGGCACAATAGATAGATAGTTCCAAATATGTGAATGACTTCATTCACATATTTGAATTGTCTAGTACAGTATGCCCTGTAAGCCCATTGGTCCACATTGGGGACCAAAGGACTACAGTCCATACTGTACCTTTCATTCTGCTGCGGCCAGGCGGTATGCGAGCGGGTTGCAGCCACCTGCCAATGACTCTGGGGAGAGAGGGGTGGGGTCCAATGTGGGTGGAGGAGGTAGGCAGCTACTGAATCATCATGGATGTCTTTGATGGAGCTGTAACACAATTGTGGTAAAGGGCAGGGGGACCACCAGACCACCATGGATAGTCTTTTTTTTACATTTCTCGGGGAATCGGATGGGAGGGGGGACCACTAGACCACCAGGGGTTTGTGGGTGCTTGCAGATGGTGTTCTGGGTGGGCAGGTGGACACCCACATCTGGCGGCTGCTGTGTTGAACCATGCAATACAGTAGCCCACCTGTGGGTGGCTGGGATTCATTCCATCTTTTCTGGGGCACAACTTTGAGCTCCCCATGTGGCAGAATGCAGGGTAGTGCAGGCATATGCACTGTACATCCCAGGCTGAATATCAGGATGTGCCAAATATGCATGGGCACGCCCCCTGCATCTGTGCTGCATACACTTACATTGCACACCAGCGCATCAGGAATTGGCTACTGGCAACCCTTCTAATATCTCACTGGGGCACAATACAGGGTTGCGCCAGCACAACTCTGTTGCGCCAAGCGCAATGCCTTTGAATATCCGGGCCTCTATATTTTTGTATGTAAGTGGTGTACATCCAATTCCAAATCAGATGGAAACTAATATATTAAGTATATATTTTTCAAGGATTTTGAGGGAGGTGACTTAACCTTATTAAGAGTAATGTCATATATAGGAGTAAAACAGAGGGAGGATGTGGAATGATAAATCCTATTGTCTTTTTTTTACTGTATTTTTTTATGTAATATTGCAGAAGTTTTGAATAATCAGAATAGAATTTGGGAGGTGGGGTGAAGAGGTGGTTAGATCCATATATAGAGAAGTGGCAATCGGGACATATGAGGAAAGTTAAACAGATAAAGGGTCCAGAATATATGATCAATGCTGTAAAAAAGATTAAACAGTGGAATATTACGTTTCAGACAATACTAACAAAAGATAAGAAGATATTACAGTATATCAAATCATACAACAAGCTTGTTTCTATGAGACACTGCATATACCAGATTGTCTAGAAATGAAGATACAGAAAGTTTTGAAATACTTAAATAATAACAGAATACCCAGACAATTATGGGATTTACATTGGCTAACTATTCATGGACACATAGCGGTATGGAACAATCATAAACACAAGCAGTTAAAAGATAGATTCTGTATAAGAGAAGAATGTGTACAACAATTAGAGACTTAGAAGCATTTATATATAACATGTCCATATACTCATAATTACTGGAAATATCTAGCAGTGAGATGGAAAGAACCATTATTTGATCACATTGAATATGAAGATGTGCTATTGGGTTTATACAGGGAAGCCTGGAGAAAATATGACAAAGAAACATTACAGTTAATTGGAACAATATGTAAGTATTATAGATGGCAAGCACAGTGTGCATGGGTACTCCAGCAAAAAGTCATATCATGTGAAGAGCTGACAAATATGATTGAAGGAGAGTTTATAAAAGTCAATTTTTTTGAAATGAAAAATAGGTTGCATCATACACAAAAGACTATGGAGATATATAACATGGATAAGTAAATGAATAAGCAAAAATAAGTGACAGAATGGTTGGAATACTGTATATATTGTTTATTATGTGTAAATGCCTGTAAATGTGGATGGATATGCTTCTGTAAAATGGAAATTGTTATTTATCAAATAAAACTTCCCCAACTCTTTTCGATAAGTGCCATGGGATCTTTAACATCCACCTGAACTACCACCAATCCAGGCAGATGGGACCTCGGTTTAATGTCTCATCCTAAAGATGGCACCTCAGAAGTGCAATATCCCTCTCATGCTGCACTACAGTGTCAGTATTGGGATGTTAACCAAAGTGCTAGATGTAGGAATTGAACCCACAGTCTTCTGATCTCCCAGCCTCAGAGGCAAGTGTTCTACCTACTGAGCCACTGACACTGCTTATTTAACAAATCATACGAGGAGGGAGTGGTATCTGAGGACTGGAGGAGGGTGGATGTGATTCCCTGTCACAGAAATGAGAGCAAGGCAGAGGCAGGACACTAGAGACCTGTTAGTTTGACCTCAGTGGTAGGAAAAATGATGGAATCACTTCTGAAAGAAAGAACTGTTGAGTACCTAGAGGCCAGCAGGGCACAGGACCCAAGACAGCATGGATTCACAGCAGGAAGGTCATGTCAGACAAATCTAATAGATTTCTTTGACTGGGTAACTGACATAGTAGACAAGGGAGGGGCTATGGACATGGTCTGCCCAGACTTTAGCAAGACATTTGACACAGCCCCACACAAAAGGTTAATAGACAAGTTAGCCAGCCTGGGAGTGGGTTCCAGGGTGGTAAACTGGGTAAAAAATTGGCTGGACAACAGGATGTAGAGGGTAACAGTAAACAGAGTCCACTGTGAAAAAGGGGGGTTACTAGTGGGGTACCGCAGGGTTCAGCAGTGGGACTGGTCCTCTTTAATGTCTTTTTAGGTGACATTGTGGAGGGACTGGAAGGAAAAGTATGCGTCTTTGCAGATGAAACAAAGATCTGAAACAGGGTTGACACAGAAGGTGGGGGAGAAGAAAGGATGAGAAGGGACTTTGCAAGGTTGGAGGAATGGTTAAAAGTATGGCAGCTTAGATTCAATGCAAATAAGTGCAAAGCAACACCCAGGATGCTCCGTTAGATGAGCAATGTTGTATTGTTCCGTGTGCCTTTCCTGGTGAAACTTTTCAATCAATAAATAATGCACCTGGGAAACAAAAACCCAAGGGACTAGTACACAATGGGGAAGGGGGGTCGGTATTAACAACAACAAAAATGGAAAGGGACCTGGGGGTAATCATATCAGATGACCTAAAAGTAGGCAAGCAATGTGAAAAGGCAGTAAGTAGAGCTGGGGGGATATTAGAATGCATAAGGAGAGGCATCAACAGTAGAAAACAAAAAGTTGTTGTCTCTCTGTGCAGACATCTGCTGTAATGTGTACAGTTCTGGAGACCCCATCTCCACAAGGACATAGACAGGATGGAGGCAGTCCAGAGGAGGGCAAATAATGGTGCTGGGTCTGTACCAGAAGCCATATGAAGACAGATTAAAGGAGCTTAATATGTATACCCTTGAGGGAGAGAGGGAGAAGGAGGACATGATAGAAACGTCCAAGTACCTCAAAGGAATCAACAAAGTCCAAGATGGGAGCATCTTTCAGAAAAAGAGATGTGCAAGAAGAAGGGGGCACAATTTGAATATAGAGGGGTATGACTCAGGAGCAACGTGAGGAGGTATTTTCCCATGAAAATGGTGGTGGACTTATTGAACGGCCTTCCTAAGGAGGTCATCGGGAATTTAAAAATGCATGGGGCACCATAAAGCAATTCTAGTGGGAGGTAGGAGGAAGTAGGCTGTTGGTAAATCTAGGATCTGTAGCTTATCCAATAGGTAGGGAAATTGGCAGACTGGGTGGCCAAGTGTCCTTATCTGCCGTCAAATTCTATGTCTCAATGTCTCTAAACAGAGGAAATAAGAGGTTCCTGGAAGTGACTGAATGGCTGGCTCTATGTCAAAAGTGCACTCCATGAGATGTGGCCAGTGGTGGAACTTGAACTAGAGAAAGATACCCTATCAGTCACCCAGATTGGGCAGCACTGCAATATAAGAAGCCATATAGGTGTATTGGTGTGTTTCTGTATGAGTGAGATGAACTTGTATCAGCAGGGCAGAAGTTATTTATGCATTGCAATGTTTACTGTATTATGCCATATTTTTTTAAAACGTAATATAAATGTGTATTCAATATGCAGTACATCAGTCAGCACTACATGCATTAAATGCCCGTCTTCCTCTCAAAATCAACTGACTATCCATAATACATTAATCTACATACTAACATTTCAGTGAGGCTGTACTGAAGATATTTCATCTTCAAAATATTTATTTATTTATTTATTGAATTTTGATGACTGGGTAGGCCCACTGGGCCCGTAGGAGTCCCTTTTTCAGGGGCGACCCGGGTGCAACAACAACATACAGGTAACATTTCAGTACAGACTGGAGAGTGGAATAGTATTTTAAAAGTAGGAGTACATATCTTTGCAGACGCAAAAGCATGGAAAGCATGAAGGTAACAAATAATGAGCACGTTAAGCTTTATGCATCCTAAATAGTAGATTAGATACCAGGTCCACTGGGAAATAGTGGGCAGCGTCTGTAGACCTAGGGTTAGCTGATAAGTACGCTGGGTTGGAAGGGGGATAAGTTAGGGACCTAAGTGCACCCCTTCAAAGAGAAGAGGACCAAATGTCCTTCCAAGAATGGCTGTTGGGAGGGCAAGTGAGCTGCTCAAGAGGCTGAGCTAGGTCAGGTACTGTGGCATAGACATATGCTCCTATTGAGCAGGTGTCCCTTCAGCAGCGTCCGGAAGCTAGAAACCGTCTCTGCCTCCCGGACCTCCAAGGGGAGGTTGTTCCAGGTGGAAGGGGCAGTATACGCAAAGGACCTAGACCCGGCTTTGGTCCTAATCTTTGGGACCTCGAGGAGAGATTGGCCTGATGAGCGCAGGCACCGTGGATTGGGTTTTGCCCTGACGAGCCCAACCAGGCTAGGGGTGGGAGAGGGACCAAGTATCTTGTATGTAAGGCAGAGGGAAGGGTAGGCTAGACGAGCATCAAGCGACGGCCACCTGAGCCTGGATTGGGCCTCACAGTGGTGAGTCCTAGGGTGAGACAAGGTGGCAAAGCGGACTATCATATTGTACAGAGTCTGCAGCCTTCCTAATTCCATCATGGCTACACCCTGGAGGATCGGGGCCCCGAATGTGAGCTTTGGGAGGAGTATGCTTGTGGCAATGGCTGCCCTGGCTTCAGGAATGATTTGGTCCTTTAGTCTATAGAGGATGCCTAATTTCACATGTATGGCTTTTGTGATTTGATCTACATGATTCTTTAGGGTAAAACCTTGGTCCAGGGTAAGGCCAAGGTATTTGGTAGAGGAGACCACCTCAAGTTTTACACCCACCCTGGAATGGAGTTGTAGGTGGTGAGACCTCTCTGTTCCCAGGGATCTAGGGCCAAAGAGCATTACCTTCGTTTTGCTAGTGTTTAGAACCATTTTGTTCTGAGTTAGCCAGTCCTCCATCAGGTGGATGTCTTCTTGGAGGGCTGTCTGCAGCTCGGGTAAATTATGGGAGCCTCTGTAAATGACCACATCATCCGTGCTGAATAGCACTGCTACTACGCAGTTTTGTGCAGATCATTAATGAACAGTGTAAAGAGAAGGGGCCAAGGATAGACCCTGGGTACCCCTTCTTTAAGTGGAGCTAGCTTAGAGACTTTATCCTCCCACTTTACCCTCTGGGTGCGCTCGGAGATAACTCTGGAACCATCCCAGTGAGTGAGAGTCAAGGCCAAGAGAACACATTTTTTGTAGAAGGAGGTTATGGTTTACCAGATCGAAGGCTTTGGATAGGTCAATGAAGACCGCCCCTGTGCTGGCCCCTCCATCATTATTACTCAGGACATCAGCTGAGAATTTAGTTAGAGCAGTATCCGTTCCATGGTTAGCCCTGAACCCGTGCTGAGATGGTGAGATTACCCGGTGAGTTTCTAGGTAGTCCCGAAGTTGAGAGTAAACAAGCTATTAACCCTTTTTCTTACCAACTTCCATACATAAATCAATTTGACGGATTAGGATGATGTGTAAAATAAGACCAAAATGCCATAAAAGCATAATCTATTTGATAGCACCAGTAAGTCAGTTGTGGACTGCAATAAATGATGGACAAAAATGTTTAAGAATCACTTCATTATTTTTAATTCTTATTAATGGTGGCAACATCACCATTAATAAAAAAAATAATCATAATTTAGTTACACCTTCCAAATGTTCACAATTATATGGAGCCTGGAATGTGGTAATCCATGTCTAGTCTCCATACCCAAGAGCACCATCTCGTTAGATGGGCAAGTAACTGGGACAGCTCACGAACCCCGCCCTACTCGGGCAGTGTTATGCAATGCCAGATCTATTAAGAACAAAACTGCTATTATCGCAGATCTTGTTGAAACAGCTGATCTGGCTTGCATCACTGAGACCTGGCTGGATGATAATGCTGGCCCTATCCTGGAGGCAGCAATTCCGGTCAGGTACTTGGTGATACATCGCTCGAGATTGGTCTGTGGGGGAGGTAGTGGTCTGTTTTAAGACCGAGTTGGGCCTCACTGGTGTACCAGTAGAGGAGGCCAAATCCTTTGAGTGTACTGTGGTAGCTCGTGTGGGCTGCAGGATAGCTCTCGTCTATTGTCCACCCAGGGACAAAAGGTGATTCCTGCAGGAATTGGTTCTGGCCTATAATAAGACCATTTTCTTGTATCTAGACTTGATAGCTCCTGTCCATGTTCGTCCCCTCCCTCTCTGCCCTCAGGACCCTTGGTTTGATGGGTCTTTGAGGGAGTTGCGGCGGGTGGGACAAAGGTTAGAACATTGATGGCAGAAATCTGCCCTGGATGTTGACCGCCTTAGTTTGGTGGAGCATTATCAATTCTACCAATCAGCAATTTCCCGTAAGAAGGCAGAGTTCCTGTCCAGGGAGATCTCTGTCCCTCAGAATCAACCAGCTCAAGTCTTCTGAACTGTGGACAAGTTGTGCAACCCAGCCTGTCTGGAGCTCCATCGAGTTTGTTCACAAAAAGAGTGTGATGAGCTTGCTCAATTCTTTGCGAATAAGGTGGCCGATATCAGGTCAGAGATCCGCTTGACTCGCTCTATGGGGGATGCGGTTGGTCGGCACTTGGTCACTATACCTCGTACTTTCCGGAGTACCTTTGAGTAGCCGGAGTTCGAGGACATTATGAGGATTGTCCAGGGGATGCACCATATGTGCTGTAGTTTAGATCCGGACTCAACTTCCCTGATTTTGGGTTGTTATGAGATCATTGTCCTGTTTCTTGCTCAAATTGTCCAGTGTTCCTTGGAACTGGGTGAGTTTCCAAGCTCCCTGAAGGAGGTGGTGTTAACACCCTTTCTGAAGAAAGCTTCATTGGACGCAGACATTTTTGCTAACTACAGACCCAGTTCGAACCTTTCCTTTATAGGAAAGGCTATTGAGAAAGTAGTGGCAATCCAGCTGGAGAACCACTTGACCATCCATAATAAGTATGAACCTCTCCAGTCAGGTTTTCATAAGAGGCATACTACTGAGATGGCTCTGGTTCAGTGCTCAATAATCTCCTGATGGCGAGAGATCAGAGAAACCATTCCATTCTGGTACTCCTTGATCTATCTTCAGCCTTTGACACTGTAGACCATGGGGTCCTGCTCGAACACCTGAGGTCCATCTGTGGTCTGTCAAGTACAGTACTCAAATGGTTTACATCTTTCTTTGCCTGTAGAACACAGAGAGTAGTGTTGGGGATTTTTTCTTCTGACCCTGTCTCGCTGTCTTGTGGGGTTCCTCAGGGCTCAGACTGTCCCCCATGTTGTTTGCAGTGTATATGTTGCCCCTTGGAGACATAGACAGTATGGGCTGAGCTTTCACTGTTATGCTGATGATACCCAGCTCTACTTGCCTTTTGCCCCCTACCAGGTTAGTGCTCTCTCAGTATTTAATAACTGCCTCATCGAAATCCAAGACTGGATGAATCTGAGTTGGTTAAAGTTGAACACAGGAAAGATGAGGTCATGGTTGTGGACCCGGGTCTCAGGACAGAGGGGTTGAAACCAATCAGCCCTCCAGATTATTCCTGTGGAGCGTTCCGATCCTTACCTCAGAATGGGTGTGCAACCTTGGAGTGGTGCTCGATGACGGGCTGACCCTCCATTATCAGGTGTCGGCAGTCGTTAAGTCAGACTTCTATTATCTTAGAAACAACTCCAGGGTCAAATACCTTGTTCTGGCTAGTGATTTACCTGTGTTGGTTCATGCCTTTGTGACCTCTCACCTTGACTGCTGCAACTCCTTTTACTTAGGGCTTCCTGGGGTTGATATCCACCGCTTGCAGCTAGTGCAGAACGCTGCTGCTCGATTATTGACAGGTATATCTAGAAGATAGCGTATTACCCCTGTACTGCACGATTTGCACTGGCTGCTGATTCAGTGGCAGATCACCTTTAAGGTAGGTTTATTGACCTACAAAGCCGTACACAGTCTTGGTCCTGACTACTTGAAAGAGCTTCTGATTCCCTACAACCCTGTGTGACAGCTCTGCTTGGTTGATGAGGGGTTGCTGGAGATTCTGAGGGTTACCTTGAAATCTTCTAGGGCCCGTGCTTTTATGTTTAAGGCCCCAACCCTCTGGAACTCTCTGCCCCTTCAGCTCAGGGAATGTGTGACCGTGGGGAGTTTTAAGCAGGCACTCAAGACTGTTTTGTGGAGTCAAGCATTCTATGAATTGTAATGATTTTTAAATGGTCCATATTTTATCTGTTTTATTTTAGGGAATTTGTTTTTAAAAATTGTAAAGCAACTTGGAATTTGAAAGGCACTTAATAAATAAAGTTTTATTATTATTATTATTATTATAATATTAAAAGATTTTCTTTCGAAATGTGCCACCATTTTTATGTTTGCTTGCATGCATGTGCAAGAAACATTATGTGGCAGCTTAGGAGAGAAGAGGGTTGTGGAGGTGCAGCACTGTGGCGGCCAATGCCACCACTGCAGGCTTGGCCTCTTTATCCAATACAGTGGCACACTACTGCTGACGCTAGTTCAGCAAGCAGGCCACCAACCTGAAAGAAATTGGCCGCTGCAGTGAGGCAGTGCCCCATCACTTTAGTGCATGCCTTCCCTGCTGAAACATTTCTGTTCACCCACTTCCCTCCATTCTCCATTGTGGCACCAGGAGTGCAAGTAAACCCTCCTGCTACCTCCCACTGCAAGCTGTCTGCCCCACTCTGACCATTCCCTGTCCCAGCACCCAGAGTGCATGTAAACCCTCCCGCTCCATCCCACTGCATGCTCTCCGCCTCACTCCCTCCATTCCCCATCCAGGCACCTGGCGTGCATGAAAATCCTCCCACGCCCTCCAACTGTGTGCTGTCCACTGTGCTCCCTCTGTTCCCCATCCCAGCACCTAGAGAATAAGTAAACTCTCCCATTCCCTCCCACTGCATGCTATCTGACTGCTCCCTCTGTTCCCCATTCCATTAACTGGAGCACACATATAAACCCTCCCATGCCCTCTCACTGTGTGCTGTCTGCTCCAATCTGACTGTTCCCTGTCCTGGCAACTGGAGTGTATGTAAACCCTCCAGCTTCCTCCAAATGTGTGCTCTCTGCCCCACTCCCTCCATTCTCCGTCCAGGTACCCAGAGTGCACATATATCCCCCCCACCCCCTCCCACTGTGTGCCATCTGCTCTGCTCCCTCCGTTCCCAATCCCAGCATGTAAGTAGACCCTCCAGCTCCCTCCCACTGCATGCTGTCCACAATGCTCCCTCTGTTCCCCATCCTGGCACCTGCATTGTAAGTAAAACCTCCCATTCTCTCCCACTGTGTGCTGTCCACCCCACTCCCTCCGTTCTCTATCCTGGCACCCAGAGTGAAAGTAAACCCTCCCACTCCTACCACTGTGTGCTGTCCACCCCACTCCCTCTGTTCCCCATCCCAGCACCTGAAAACTGTGAGATGCCATTCAGCAGAAATGGTGAGTAAAAAACAAGAGGACATGAACGGGAGGCTGATTGGAGGATGTGGGGTTCAGGTGGCAGCTATAGGCTACTGCATTCTGCTGTCCTACTTCTGCAGTATGAAAGTCCAGAAAGATGTAAAAAGGTTTTACTTTACAGAGAGAGTGGCTGAGCCATGGAACAATCTAATCATGGAAGTGATGGGCACATCAATGGATTTAAGCACAGTGGGAACACAGTAAAATGCTAACAGTTACTAAGAGGATAGCAGTAAGGCAGGGAGTAAGGGAGGTGGCGAAGGCAAGAACCCAATCTATAACAAATCACTGGGTAAACAAGGACAATCAGAGCAGACTGCATGAAATGATCTTTTCTGCCAATATTGTTTATCTTTCTGTGTACACTGTGGTGTACTAATAACTATTGGTTTTTTGAACAAAGTAATGTATATTTGTGACCTTTGTGATATTATCCTGTTTGTATTCACCCAGGTCATGCCTGAAAATACAAAGAGGTATAAGGTATTGTACTTGATACAGGGATGGTGCTCTGCCAGGGAAGTGGCTAACTCCACAATAGTTAAAAACCTCTCAAGTGAAATGCAGGCATGCACTCAAGGGTAGGTCTGCATGAAAACTGCTGAACTGAGTTAAAGGGTCCATGAAAAATCTCATTTACTTCAGATATCTTGAAAAATTATTTATTTTAACAGAGCTTAGGCGACGACCCAAAGGCATACCCCAATTCCTGTCCATCTCTGCAGAGTGGGGGTGGGGTTGGCATCACTTCAGTACTTCACTGCACTTTCTATTCTGCATCTGTCTAACTCATGCACTTCCAATGATAATACCAGCAAGCAAACATTCAGCATTGACAAATGCTTGTTTTGAAAAAGACATATTACATATAATATTTCAACCTATGTAATGATTTTTGTTTAGGGATTGCAGAGTTTAGGTCCCAAGATTGTAACCAAGGATAGACCTGATCTAGAATGCAGGGACACCATATTTTGTTGGAAGGTTATAATAAGTGGTGGGCGAAGTGGCCCCAATTCACTCCACGAAGTGATCCTTGGAGTGCTCCGCAACGCAAAGCGGATTCTTCGTGTTGCAAATGGGTAACACGAAGTCCATTGAAAACAATGACTTTGTGTTACTTCGCCTTCCCAAACCACTACTCCACCAATTCTTAAGGTGAAGTACATTGAAAACAATGTATTTCGCCTTGTTTTTAAGCTCCAAATGCGAATTTTGCAGTGTTTCATGGGATTTCAGGTCACATGGGCTCTAGATTGTTCTGCACAGCCTCAGTTTGAGGTCGTGTGTGTAGGAAGCTGTAGGAGACAATCTGCTCTGAGAGCTCTCTGCAATTCAAACCTTCAAAAAGCTGTTAAAAAAGCCTTTTTGAGTAATTTCTTTTTGCTGAAACTTCAGTTCATCGATTATAGGAAACCCTCCTGTGCTCATATCATCAAGCGTTTATTGTTTGTGTATGGATTTTTAATGTTAATGTACAACATTCAGTCTGTGTACTGAGAGACAGTGGAAGTGTGCTTTGGGAGAGGGGTTATCTGTGGTGTAGGTGGATTAACTTGGAGAAAAAGGCAGAGCTTTCTGTTTTGGTTATATTTTTCTTGTTTAACTGTGTTAATGTACACACAGTAATATTTTCAATATTACGTGCCATTTTTTTGCTGATTGTTGTGGTGCAGCAGTGCATAATTTTAGTTTGTTTAAAATATGTGGTTATATTACAGAAGTTTTCAATTTGCTATGCATTACTTAGTGTGTGTGTGTGAGTATGTGCGTGACACGTGTCATCAAATCAGACACCTTTTATTGTGCTACATAATAATTTTAGCAATGTGAAGCTGCTATCCTCTGCAGCTGTGTGATTTTTGTACTTCTTTGTGGTATCTTTACTGGTTCTGGTACTAGTACTAGTGACTGTTACTGCAGCAGTACAGTACACTGCCCACCCCATAGCCCCTGTGATAAGGTATTCTTTTCCAGATTTGAATTTCTGATGGTGAGCACTGGTAAGGTGTTGTGCTTTTGTGTCTGCATCTCTTAAGTGCACAGCACAATCTTAATCTGTCTGTGCATTTGCATCTCTTAGGGCCCAATCTCCATCTGTAACTTAAGTCACAGTTGTTTCTTTGGCTTCCCTTCAAAGTACTGGACAGGTGTGGTGCTTAATTCTGCATGAACATTGTACTCATTAATATGCATTTTTAAGTCAGGACCATCACCACAAGTCACTCGTGATACAAATCACATTCTTCATCATCACAGTCACAAATGCAGTCACAAATCATGATTCACGATCATTCACGTTAAGAATCACATTAATTTTTTTTCTAGTGACTTGGATGCATTGTAAGAATATTTTGCAGTATCTCTCCAGACTTTACCACCCCACCATTGTACTCATTGATACGTGTTTTTAAGTCTGGGAGTTTTAAGCTACAGCTCATCAGGGAAGTACAGCCGTAGGCAGTAAGCATTTACATTTCTTCTTCATCACAGTCACAAATCAAGATTCATGATCATTCACATTACGAATCACAACTTAAATGTTTTTTCTAGTTACTTGGATGTATTGTAAGCCTGTTTTATAGTATCTCTCCAGGCTTCACCACCCCACCATTGTACTCATTGATACGTGTTTTTAAGTCTGGGAATTTTAAGCTACAGCTCATCGGGGCCCGGGGAAGTACAGCCAGAGGCATTCACATTTCTTCATTATCATGGTCACAAATGCAGTTACAAATCATGATTTATGATCACATCATGAATCACAACATAAATATGCTTAATAGTTACTTGGATGTATTGTAAGCCTGCTGGACACGGTGCTGAAAAGGGATGGGATCCACACCTGGGCCCTGGGGAACAGGCACATCCTGCTCCAGAGGACCTGGTGCTGGACTTGGTGGTGGTGGTGGTTCAACTGCCTCAGAGTCTGGACATGAGGAGGAGGTGCTGGTCCTGCTCCGGGGAGGCACTCACAAGTTTTGAGCTCTCCAACAGGAATGGGCACCCATGCCCTCCACACATGCACACAGTACGATGCTTACCACTACCACACTCTCCCAAAGCTGCCCCATCCCAGAAATTCCCTCACCCTGGTCCATCTCTCCTACTGAGCTCCCTCAGTCCGAGCAATCACTACTCACACTGTCACACAACACACACACAGTCACACAGACACAGACAAACAACTAACTACTTATAAATGTAAGAAAAATACAATTTTCAGAAAGAATACATCAAGTGAAGAAGAGTACAGGAAAGACAAAAAATGTAGCTTTTAAAAAAGCTGTTGGGTCTAAATCAAAGTTTAAATCTCCTCCTCGCTCTGATCTAAGAGTATCAGCAGTCACAAAACACACTACTCTCTCTCCGTCTGCACTGAAGAAAGTAAAAGTGTCTGTTTGTATGACTCACTTTCTTCCTGCCTAGCTAAAGAGCATTTGACTTACAGTACTGTAAGCCATGTGATGTGTGTGGGGGGGCTGCCTAATCTGAAACACCAAGTGGATCACTTAGAATCCTGATGAGGAACGTGAAGTCCATTAAAAACAATGACTTCACCTTACTTCGCATTGCCATTCCGCCTTGACGTGAAGTGGTAATGACATGGCGAAGTGAGCACTTTGCATTGCCCACTCCACATAGCGGAGTAGTAATGCGAAATGCCCACTTCGCATTCACTTTGCCGGTGAATTTTAAATTCCCTGCATCTCTAGTTATAATAATGGTTTTATATTGGAATATAAAAACATAGTAAAGAACAAAACTAAGAGCTAGACCATCTGTAACCCACTTCCCATTTTTCACAGATAAATAGTAATCCCTCTCTTAATAGGGTTCAGTCTGCTGCCCCAAATGCATTGAAAGAAGTAGCTATAGATGGTTGCTTCCAGCTGTTTCCTTGAAGAAAATATTGTACAGAAGTGTAAAAACATAGCTAATAAAAATGTTTTCCCCATATAAGTTTGCTCAAGTTTAGACATATACCATAAATTCCACTGTTTGACTTTGGTTTGACCCTTCTGCAGTAATAGGTTCCAGTTATTGGAAGACATATCCCCCTGGCCAAAATAAATTCCCAGAATTTTATGTAGCCTTGTCTGGACTGGAATATCCAAAAAGACTGGCCCATCCATAGATAGTGTCACTATAGGCAGACACTTGCATTTCTCATAATTTATTTCTGACTTTGTGACTGTCAATAAGGAAGTCACTGTCTGTCCTGCCATCATACCTGATCTCTGATTGGCCATTATCAGGCATACATCATCTGCTTAGGCCACAGATTTAATGTCCAGGTCTTCACTATGAACCGATACCCCTGTGATGTCCTCACAATGGTGTAGCCCATAAAGTGATGGATTAAGTACTATAATGTATAATGATGGGCTAAGAGGACACCCTTGTTTCACATCCTGAGATACTGGACATGTACGACCCAACCAACCATTAATGTAATACCTAATTACTGCTTCCCTGTAACAAAGTCTTACCCAGCCTATAAATTGCTCAGGGAACCCATAGGCTCTCATTCAAAGCCATAAATAATAGTGATTCACTTTATCAAACACCTTTGCCTGATCAAAGCTTACCAGATAGCCATTAATTTCATCATTATTCCCTTTCTCCATTATTTTTCTAAGGAGGATAAGTCCATCAGTAATTTTCTGGCCTGGAACTGTACAAAACTGTGAGGGATGTATAATAAAACCAAGGCCAAACAATTACATAAAATATATGCCACAATTTTATAAACCACATTAAATGGGGTAACTGGCCTCCAATTATCCAAATTCTCCCTTTCTCCAGCTTTCAATAAGAAAATGATCAGACCCTCATAGATGCTAAGTGGAAGTTTAGGATCCTGTGAAAAATAAGTAAACACGTGAACCAATTCATCAGAGAGTATTGGAAAAATACATCAGTAGAACTCACTCGGGAGCCCATCCAGCCCTGGAGCCGCCCCAGATTTAAGTTGCCCAATGAAAGATTTTAGATCTATCACCATAATCTGAGAAGTAAGAGAACCCAGAATATATTCCAGTATTTGTGGCAATCTACAGGAATGTAACCAGCACACAACCTCTTATTCAACAAGGCAAACATCCTTAAACCTGGAAGAAACATAACCCTCTATTTCCTTAAGAATTCCCCGTTTAGTGTCAGCTTCACTCCCTTCTGCCATTTTTATGTTGATTGTGCACATGCGCAAGAAACATATTGTGGCAGCTTGCTGCAGAAGCAGGCTGTGGAGATATGGCACTATTGTGGCCAATGCCCCCACAACCTTTGGAGACTTGGCCCACTTTCGCCAATGAGGTGACTTGCTGCTGCTGACACCAGTTCAGCCAGCATGCCACAACCTTGTAACATTTCTGCCACTGCAATCAGAGACTGCCTCGTCATTGCAGCGTAAGCCATTCCGCTGCAATGAGGGAGCGACCCGTCATTGCTGGGCAGAACCTTGGTACTCTGATATTGTTTGTGAACATGGCGGTGGCATGCCACTGCGTTCACAAATAATATGAGTGAGCCCACCATGCTGAGGGGGTGCCCAATCCTCCTCAGCAGCATGTGCTCCCCCACAGTGTTTGTGTGCCAACGGGGCCCCAATCCCCATCGGTGTCAGAGCCCATAAGCATGCATTCATTTTGCCAACAGGGGAGCCCACTCCCCATCAGTATTATGCCCCCCAAATGTTTCATATGCTGATGGGGGAGCCCACTCCCCGTCAGCATAATCCCCCCCAAATGCCCAGTGCAGTTATGCCGAGGGGGTGCCCAATCTCCCTCGGCTCTTGTACCCCCCCTTTTGTGCTGATGGGGGCGCCCAATCCCCTGTCAGCTAGAGCTGCCCCCCACAAAAAAACACTGTGTTGGCATGCTGGGAGCCCACCCCAGCATGCAAATAGCCCCGTAAAAAAAGAAAACTGTCCTGTGATTTTTTTTCTTCTGTTTAACCTATAAAGAAAGAAAATTATCCCTCGCCGTCTCCCTGCCCCTCCCACAACCCGTGCCCACCCTCTCTGCATCCTGCCTCCCCACACCCCCCTCACCCCATACTTACCTGAGGAGCCCAGCACGGCGATCTTCGGTGGACTGGGAACATGTCTGCACTCTTCAAAGCCGACCATGAACTGAGGAAGCTGAATAATGGCATAAATAGTTTTTTTTCATCTTTGATACATATCTCAGACATTGTTTGGAATTTTGGCACCAAATTTTCAACATGGGTTTTTGGGACCCCTCTTCATGAATTCAGGCACTATCATGGTGTTATTTAGCCCCAAAAGGTGATTTCACAGTCACTGCGTGGAATCATCTTTCAGGACTGATTAATGAAACAATAGTGCCAGTGTTCATGAGGAGGGCTCTCAAAAAGGCTATGTTCCAAATTTTGTTTAAAAAAATCCAAGAAATGACTGTTTTAAGAGTGTGCATTACACAGTTGTTACACACGCTCGTAACTTTGCAAATTTGTAATATGTTCACTCCAGATTTTCAACATTGCCATTTTTCTGCACCTCCTTATGAAAAGTACAGTTGTCATTTTCCACATAGTGGCCGAAATGTGTTTTCACACTTCCAGCACACAATAGCACGGTCACTGTGTGATATCAGTGTTTGGGACACATTACGAAAATCACAGGGTCACTGTTCAATAGTAGAGGTCCTAAAATGTCAATGTTGAAAATTTGGTGTCAAAAGTCCTTAAAATGACTGTGTTACGAGCGTGCATTGCGCAGTTTCCACGCACGATCGTAACTTCACCAATTTGCAATATTTTCAATCCAGATTTTCAACATTGCCATTGTTCCACACCTCCTTATGAGCAGTGCAGCTGTCATTTTTCACATCCTGGCCGAAATGTGTTTTTTGCACTTCTGGAGCAGAATAGCACGGGCACTGTGGGAAATCATTGTTCAGCACGCATTATGAAAATCACAGTGACACTGTTCAGGAGCAGAGGTGCTAAAATGCCTATGTTGAAAATTTTGTGATGAAACTCCATAAAATGACTGTGTTACGAGTGTGTGTTATGCAGTTTCCACACACCTTTGTAACTTCGCAAATTAGTAATATTTTCATGCCAGATTTTCAACACTGGCAATTTTTCACACCTCCTTATAAACAGTATAGCTGTCATTTTTCACATCCTGCCCAAAATGTGTTTTTGCATTTCTAGCACAGAATACCACAGTTATTTTCTGAAATCAATGTTTAGGACAGATTAGGATCGAACGAGTGAGACAGGGGAGTGACCAAGCTCAAATGAGCTCTGTCGGGACTGCTGAGGATTTCTTTCTGGGCAGACACAGGCACCAACGCAGGCAGGAGCCTAGTACAAAAGGGCAGCCTGCAGCCCCGGGACAAACAGAACGAGTGGGTGATGGAGGGGAACTGAACAAGCTCAACGGAGCAAAGCAATCAACATTCAGCATTAACAAATGCTTGTTAAATAAGATATTACTTTATTGTGACGTTGTTGTATACAGGTATTCAATGGGTTTACACTGCCATGCTTTCACTGATGTCCAAATCTCTGTTACAGTTCCAGAGACTTCATTCTATTATACTGGATAGCCATCACAGCTTCTTTAATTTCCCTGATTTGCTCAGCATATGACACATCACTATCCCTCTGTAGCTGATTGAGTATAGAGCTCAAAATAATTTTCCCCTTTTTTAGTTTCCATTGAATTTCCCCATCAGTTGCATGTATTCCCGGATATACCTTTTACTGTCCTCCCACCACTCGGCAAGGGAATCATATAAGAATAAAACCAATTTCCGAGCTTCCAAAATATATTTAAAACCTTCCCATATTTATGGGTTCCCAAACAGACTAAGATTCAGTCTCCAGTACCCATGGCCTCTAGATGTTACCGTAAAATCAGACAGGGTAACAATGAACAAACCATGATCCAATGTAGCCACTGGGATAACAGTCTTAGTTCTAATGGGCAGGTTGGGAGACATAAACCAAAAATCAGTCCTGGTAGAACCTGATCCTTTGAAATAAGTGTGGGGCGGCTTTTTCATTGTTTACTGCAAACACATCGACCAACCCCGTGGAATGTAATACCTGATTTAAATATGAAGAATCACAGTAAATTTTAGTTGATTTCAAACCTCCATCTGTAAGAAATCTATTTGAAATCACCTTTGAAAAGGATATTGTATATAAATACGGCAGTATTAGCTTCAACAATTCTATTCGGGCAGTTTTAGATTGTTGTGCGTATATGTTAATTAAATGAAAAGCAATCCCATGAAGCTGTAAATCCAACAGTAATGCCCGACCTGGTTCAATGTCAGCCATGGTCCATAAAACAGATGCCCACTCCACTACAAGTAGCTTCCCCTCCCAACCAGTAGCTAGAACCCCAAACCTATGAGTCACCAGCTGCTAAGTCAGATAAAGATGCCAATCAAATATCTTGTAAAAAGATGACATCATACACATAATCAGAAAATGAAGGGAATGTTGCTAGGCGTTTCTTTTCTGACAAAATACTGTTTGTGTTAAGGGAAGCCAATTTTACTTCACAACACCTTATTTACTTGTAATCGTGGCACTTTTCAGGATGAGGCCCTGGTTCTCATCTATCTCCTTTTCTATTTATTAGAAATAGGGATCTCTTGTTTCTTGTTCTCTATTTCTGAAAGAACCTCTACCTGAGAAGAAGCCCAGTAAGTAGTATCAGAGTCCATGTCCTCTTCCATGACACCTTCTTGTAAAACAAAAAAAGGGGTTAGCTAGTCATATGGAATCTGGTGGGAGAGCAGGCACCACCATGACTGTTTTGAATTCCAGTAACCCCTCCCGAGGGGGGGGGCATGACCACCTCCAAACTTGCTTCAGAAGTATTTGGAACCATTGCAGCAGGCAGGGCAGGTTCTGGGGGTTCAGGGGGGACTACTTCTGGGGTTGCTCTCTCACCCTCTGGAACATCTGCAGAAAATTGCAAAGAGGGAAAAGCAGACTTCGGGACTTGAAAGCCTGATGCTGATTTTGATTTATGAATGTAATAGTCCTGTACCCCAAAATCAGCATCTTCTGTATTGTGGGATGTCCATGGACAGTCTGTGAACGAGTGCCCCCCTCATCACATAAATTGCATCTTTATTGATTCTGGGAATGGTATCACCAGTGACCCATCTCCCCACACTGAGTGCACTTAAGGGCTTCACAGTTAGGGCTGATATGCCTCACTGACCTGCATTTTAAACACCTGTGGGGTTGTCCAGAATAAAATATGAAGTCCTTCTTTATACCTATGTACGTACAGTTAAGAACAAATCCATTCTCTCATAATGTAGTTTGATCTTGATTCTTCAGCCACCATTCCAAAATCCCTCTCTATCCAGTACAGGCTTAGGAGTGCCCAGCACTGAGCACTTTTTCTCGATCCAATAAAGAATATCCACAATATTTATCCTTTCATTCCTGAAGAGGACTGTTATGATGACCCTGAGAGACTGCTCGGTAAGTGGTATCACCTGAAAAGGTGTCGAACGTGGATTTGTCTTCAGAGACATATATTTTCCCCAGAATCTTTCAAGCAGATCTGGAGTGTGGAAACTTACACCACAAGTAAATTCACTTGGGGTGTGTAGCAATGCATATACATCCGCCAGTGTGAAACCTAAGGACTGCTTTATGAGAATCTTTACCACGAAAAAGCGATCTGGAGATAACTCCATTTCTCACAAATACCTAAGATGAACAGCGTTTCATCTTTTAGCCAGTTCAATGAGCTTTGTTACGTAGAAGCAGTATCCGATCCTGGGGGCTTCTCATGAGGTGGGTCAGTTCGTTCTCTACTTATTCCTCCCGATGGGGGCTTCTGAGTCTCTGGTAACATTGGATGAGGTTGTAGTGGGCACATCAGATACAGTTACTAGAGGTGAAAAACAAATAGTACCTGTAGCTGCTCACTGCAACTTCTGACTGTTCCATTCTCCATAGGGACAGGATCCTTTCCAAACGGTTCCATCCTTAAGAATCTGTTCACCAGAAAAATGTTTGGGGGCCACTACAGTAGCCGGATCAGGCACTCAAGTGCCTGTAGGCATTGGAATCCAGCCAGCATCTCATAATGCTCACTCTGGCAAGTGGCAACCAGTCACTGGTGTCATCGAGCTGCGGTTAGGTGGCTGCGGGATGTGGGACACTGGTAACAGGAGTAGTATTAGTGGAACTATTTCCAAAACCAAAAATCTTTGCTGTGTGTCATTCAGACCAGCCTGGTGATGGCTCTGTCAGCCTTTTCCATTTTCATTCATCTTCTTGGTGAGTGCTCTCAGCTGTAAGTTGTTTTTCAATCTTGTGCAGTTCCGTAGACAAGACAGCCTTTTTTTTCTTCCAGTGTTAAAGCCGTCTCACTGATGGCATCCTCTTCTGGATGCGTGTCTACTCTAGCATCTTCAAACATATAAAAATAAACTTTTTCCATAGTTTCCATAGTGGTGTCAACAGGACCTGAAACAGCAGGCAAACTACAACCTCCTCTGATGTCAGTCTCTCCCATACTGGAGTCCTCCATCTCCAACAGTAGTACAGCGCCCAATGATGAAGAGTAGGGGTTTCCCTGGTGTCACGGTCAAATTTCCATCAGTTACTTAAAATATCATCAGCAGCTTAACCTGACCTAATTCAATATGTGAATCTGTAACTTGTACTTGTAACCCCCACCCCCCACCCATGACGTGGATTAAAACAAAATTGCCTAGCCCTTTTTCCTGGTCAACAAAAGCTAAATTAAAGAAATTTGAAATCTATCTGTTATTGTAAGGGGATATGATGAACTGGATTTCTGTCAAGCTTATGTTGCCTCTTTTTAAAAGGAATATTTCTTGCCATCACCAGAAGATCTTGGAATGGTATAACATCGTAACTGCACAGATTCACTTGTGATGAATTTTGCATATATTAACCTGATTGAGAGTGAGAGGATTTTTGGTCTAGCTGAAATAGATTAAAATTGCCAAAGCATTTATAAATGTCAACAATTATGAACTTAAAGTAGAATTCTAATATATACTGTACACTAAGGGCTGGATATTCAAACTGCGCCATTGAAAGGCGCAAGCCCTTGCGCTGCGCAAAATAGTTGCGCAGGGATGTGTCAAGGGTGATACTCAAAGGAGTTGTGCTATTGAGCAACTCCTTTGAATATCACCCCCCAGCCACAGCCACTGTGCATGGCGCAGTGGAACTTGCGCCACCGCAAGTTGACAGAGTGGAGCATTCAACTTGCGGTGGCGCAAGTATCATTGCGCCATGCGCAAAATCCCGATATTCAAAAGGTGACATGCAAATGGGGCTATAATTGATGCAAGGCACAGGGGGAGCCATTTGCATCTGATTATGGCCCCATTTGCATGCCATTAGCATGTAGGTGTGCCAATCCCCGAGGACTTGCGCCTGGTGCCCTGCCAGGCAGCAGCCATCGGGGACTGACGCCCCCTGCAGCCTGGTCGCAGGGAATCAGTGTACAATCCCCACCACCACCCCCCAGTGGCCCGATCGTGGACATAGTGTACTCCCCACCACCAGCCCGATCACGGGCAGCAATGTAGCTCCCCAAACGTATCCCTGGTGGTCCAGTGGACGAAATGCCCAATCGGCAGTAAAGTTTAATAAACCCCTCCTCCGCAGTCATCCCTTGTGGTCCAGTGGACGAAATGCCCGATCGCAGGCAGTGCGTTTAATAACCCCCGAACAGCCCTGGTGGCTAGCGTCCCCCACCCACCCACCCACAGTCCCACCACCCCGCTCTCCCGGAGCTGGCAGGCGGCAGCATCCACCCGCCTGCTGCCCGCCCGCCCGCCGACTGATTGCCTGGGTAGGGCTGCCGCTCATTGTTGCAGAGCAAGAGCCAATGGGCATGCCCAGCCCATGCAAATACATGACAGTCAGATTTGAACTAATTATTCACAAATCTGGACTGTCTGTATCGAGCTGCACCCATTAGCTCTTGCTCTTCACCAATAGACATGCAACCCGCTGAAACTGTCAGCTGGCGGCGGCGGCAGCGATGGGAGTGCCACCCACCCACTGCGGGAGGCGGTGGTGAAAACAATGGTGGCAATGGACTGCCAGCAAGGACCAGTAAATGTGCTGCCCATGATGGGCACTTAATCACTGGACCACCAAGACAGACACTGTAGAAGAAGAGATATAAACTACTGCACAATCAGGCATTTTGGTCCACTGGACCTCGAAGAGATCTGATGGGGCCCCTAAATTGCTGCCCGTGATCGGCTGGTGGGGTGTACACTATGCCCTGATCGGGCCAGTGAAGGTGAGTGGTGGGGTATCACAGCTGCCCGATCGGGCTGCAGGGGGGCACAGGGAGTGGGTTGAGGCCCAGCCACAGGTGGCAGCTGCTGTGTTGTGCCCTGCAATGCAGCAGCTCACCCTGGTGGCCCTCAACTAAGTCTTTTTTGGCTCAAAGTTGTGCAGGCGCAGGTTGGGGTTGCTCTGCACAACTCTGCACAGCCCGGTTGAATATCGGGCTGTGCAGTTTATGCATGGTTCCTTCCCCTCCAGTTCAGCATGCATTCATTTGCATTGCGCTGTTGCTCAGCCTGTTTTCAGTGGCGCAACTGCCTCCTGCTGAATATCACAGAATGGAGCAAGTTCGGACTTGTGCAGGCACAACCCTATTGCGCATGGCGCAACCCTTTTGAATATCCGGTCCTAAATGTTTTACTTTGTCCACTCATCTGTGCAAATGAGCTAGGTTTCCTACACAGGGACACACTGCATGCAGGTGAGATTCACAATGCTCACAGGCATCACTAAAGACTGCACTCACTCATCTCCCTTGTGCTGCCCAAAAACCTCCTCAGCTTAAGTCAGTGAAGGCATGGCAAGTGCACTCAAGACCAATGCAAAAGCAAATAAGAAATTTAACAGCTTTTGCCTTGGTCTTGAGTGCTTCCATTTTGTCTTTATGATGCTCACAATGTTGCTACAAACTGTCCCTGAGGTATGTAGGTGGAACAGGAATGGGAAACTTTGGTCAAAAAAAAAATAAGCCTGACTCCTTAAAAGATGGGCACCAAAAGAAAATGATGGCCTAGCTGCGTCATTAGTTGGATGCTGCTGCAGACCCATGGGATGTGACAGAAGTGGTGACATCATTTATCTGGCACATACATTTTATGTTAAGGAAACCTATTGATTTATTGATTTGTAATTTTGTAAGGCTAATCCCTCTCCCTCCTTCTCTCCATCTCACCAACACCCTTCCCCTGCTGTCCCAAACCACTAATCCTAACCACCACCATTCCTTCTCCTTCGCCCCTACAACTTCTTACCTTCAAGGCCCTCCTCTCTCTTAACCCACACAAAGGATGGAGCCCCAATAGCCTTGACCCCAAACTCTTATCTCTCTGCCCCGATTGCTCTTCCTATCGCACTCCTCTTTAATCACTTGCTGCAGTGCCTGTTCTGTGGATGCAGGCCACTGTCATCCCCTTTCTCAAAGGAGGAGGAGACCCCTCACTCCCTGGCATCTACTGTCCCATCTCCCTCCTTCCCTCCCTGGCCAAAAATCAGGAACACCTGAGCCTTTCACAACTTTTCTCTTTCCTTGACTGCACCTTCTTCTTCACTCCCTTTCAGTGTGGCTTCAGGAAATCTCACTCCACCACCTTCCTCCTTACAAACATATGAATGTGCCAGCAGAAACAGACCTCCCGGTCTATCTGTGTATGCTCGGGTGTGTAGTTAGCACCCCCTAGGTTGCAGCTGCCCCACCCCCTCCCCTTTGTCATCCCAATGCTGCCCCCACCTTCACTCTCTCCTGCTTCCTGTACATGCCCTTTTAAAGCTGTTCACAGATTTATCATGAAACCATCCATTCTGATAGTGCATTCCATTTTGCTACCACCCTCTCTGTAAAATAGTGTCTCCTCATTTCCCTCCTAAATCTTCCCCCTCCCTCTATTCTTAACCCCTGCCTCCTGGTGTCCCTTCCCCTCCTTTGCTTAAAGAACCCATCTGCCCCATCCTTATTGATTCCCCTCAGATACTTAAATGTTTCTATCTTATCCCCCCTTGTCCCGTCTATCCCCAGGATGTACATATTCAGGTCTCCCAGCCTGCTTTCATATTATCTCCCCTCCATTCCACAAATCATCTTAGTTGCCCTCCTCTGTAACTCCTCCAGCAGAGTGATATCATGCTTCAGGTATTTCCTCCAAAACTGCACACAGTACTCCAAGTGGGGCCTTATCAGTGACCTGTAGAGGTGCAAGACCACATCTTTTCACCTGGACAAAAACCCCATTGCTATGCACCCCAGCATTTTGTTTGCTTTTGCATCCACTCTTCTGCACTGGGCAGTATTGTTCATGGTCCCTGTTACCATTACCCCTAGGTCCTTCTCCTCCTCAGTGATCCCCAGCTTAACCCCCCCCCAGACAGTATTCTCTCCTTGAACTCACTGACTCCATCTGTTCAGGCATGGACCAGTGGCTGGTCACCTCTGCCATCTTTGTCGACCAGGCCAGAGCCTTCGATACTGTTGCCCACCCATCCTTGGGTAAGGTAAAAGCAGTTGATCTCTCCTCCTCCTCCTCCTCTCTTGAGTCTGTCCCTCATGTCTGGAGAGTAGGACCCCAGCTGTCCATATTGGTGATGCCATCTTCCCTCCTCTCCCTATCTGCTCTGATGTCCACCAAGGATCTGTCCTTACCCCATCCTACTCTCCATTTTCCCAAATGTCCTTCCCCTAGCTTGCTCCTCTGCATCCATTCATATGTACACAGATGATGCGGTTCTCCATGCTCTGGTTCTTCTGCTTTTGACCTCATGCCCCTTTCCAACTGGATTTCAACATTTTCCAGCACTAGTTTCAGACCAACCAGCTGTTCCTAATTGCCCCCAACAATTGTCTCTATTACCGTTGGCATTATTTTATTTATTTATTTTTATTTATTTCAGTCTTGCAATTAATACCTTTGAGCCAAAAGCTCTTTTACATAGGCTCCACTTCATATTGAAGAACAGAAACAAACAGTACAGTGAGAAAATACATAGTGATCCTAGGAGTAAAGGTAACAATAAAATAAGCACATATGGATTTAAGTTACAACAAGCATTTGTCAATGCCGAATGTTTGCTTGCTGGCATTGGCATTGGTAGTGTAGGAGTTAGAGAGCTGCATAATAGGAATGGCTGTGAAGTATTGAACTGAAGCCACCCAACCCTGCAAAGACTGACTGGCATTGGGGTGTGCCTTTGGGTTGTCAGGCATAATGGTCACGCCATTTCACCACACCCTACCATGCGGACACTGACAAGTGTTACGGTGTGCCTTGGGGTCTTTGGCCCTTATGCACACCCCATTCCATCAGGAAATACAGTGAGATGTGTCCTGTATAGGAGAATGGGGTGAACTTTGGGGCCAAAGATTCCATGGCACACATCAATGCCTCTCACTGGCTGCAGGGTGTGGAATGGTATGAGCATTACAGGCGAGAATCCCAAGTCACACCCCTGATGCCTGTCAGTCTCTACAAGGTGGGGCATTATGGTCGGAAACCCTAACGTCTCAGGCGTTCATTGGCATTTTCACTCCAAATTTTCAACATGGGATTTTTGTGACCCCAAGCTTATGAACAGTGGCAATATCAGTTCATTAGCCAAAGGCTGATTTTGCACAATGACTATGCCATTTGGCGCCACAGGTGCGAAAACATTTCAAACAGGATGTGAAAAATGACAGCTGTACTGTTCATGGGGAGGTGCAAAAAATGGCAATATTGAAAATCTGCAGTGAAAATATTAAAAAAACTGGTGAAGTCACGAGGGTGTGTAGAAACTACGCAATGCACACCCATAATGCAATTAGTTTGGGGATTTTTTACAGCAGATTGTCAACACAGGCATTTTGGAACCTCCACTCATGAACAGTGTCACTGTGATTTTCTTAATATGTCCCGAACAGTGATTTCCCACAGTGACCACGCATTTCTGCGCTAGAAGTGCGAAAACACATTTCAGCCATGGTGTGAAAAATGACAGCTGTACTGTTCATAAGGAAGTGTGAAAAAATTCCAGTGATGAAAATCTGCACTAAAAGTATTAGAAATCCATGAAATTACTAGGGTGCGTGGAAACTGCGCAATGGTCGCTCATAACACAGTCCTTTTATGGACTTTTTTCACCAAATTTTTAACATAGCCATTATAATACCTCTGCTCATGAACAGTGTCACTGTGATTTTCTTAATATGTGCCAAACATTGTTTTCGCACACCGACTGAGCCTTTGTGCGCTACATACGCAGAAACATGTTTTGGGCGAGTTGTGAAAAATGGCAGCTGTACTGCTCATAAGGAGGTGCAGTAAAATGGCAATGTTGAAAATCTGTAGTGAAAATCATGAAAATTCACGAACTTATGAGCATGCGTAGGAACAGCACAACGCATGCTCGTAAAACAGTCATTTTTGGGAATTTTTTCGCCAAATTGTTAACATAACCATTTTAACACTTATGCTCATGAACAGTGTCACTGTGATTTTCTTAATCTGTCCCAAACATTGATTTCACATACCGACTGCGCTATTGTGCGCGACATGCCCGGAAACACATTTTGGGCAAAATGTGAAAAATGACAGCTGTACTGCTCATAAGGAGGTGTGGTAAAATGGAAATGTTGAAAATCTGGAGTGAAAATATTGAAAATTCACTAATTTACAAGAGTACATAGGAACAGCGCAACGCATGCTCGTGAAACAGTCATTTCTGGGAATTTTTTCACCAAATTTTCAACATAGGGTTTTTTGGGGGCCTACCTCATGAACCGTGACACTGTCATTTCATAAATCAGTCCCAAAAGGTGGTTCCGTGCAGTGACCGTGAAATCATCTTTTGGGGCCGATTAACAAAATGACAGTGACAGAACTCATGAGGTGGGGTCCCAAAAACTCCATGTTGAAAATTTGGTGAAAAAATTTCCAAAAATGCCGAGATATGCAGCAAAGTTGAAAAAATCCTGTTTATTACATTATAGAGCTTACCAGCATTTCTTCAGTTTGCGGTCGGCTTTGAAGAGTGCAGAAGTGTTTCCAGTCTACCGAAGAGTGTCTCGCCGAGCTCCGGAGGTAAGAATGGGGTCGGAGTGTGTGTAAGGATTCAGGGTGCACAGAGGGTGGGTGTGGGTGGGGGTGGGGGTCAGAACAGTCAGTGAGGGAAGGTTTTCTCTTTCAGGTTTCTTTTTCTTTTCTTGGACGACACGGGACTTGTGCCACACTGGGGTGGGCTCCCAGCATGGCAGCTGGAAGGCTATTTGGGGGCAGTGGAGCCGGCGGGGATTGGGCACCCCGTCGGCCAAAGCGGACTATTGCCATGCTGGGTGGGCTCCCAGCGTGGCACCCGGTTGTCCTGTTGGGGAGGACCATTAGAGCCGACGGGGATTGGGCACCCTGTCGCCATAGCACTGCGCTGCCACGCTGGGGTGGGCTCCCAGCGTGGCACCTGGAACTCTGTTGGGGAGCGCAGCAGAGCCAATGGGATTAGGCACCCCGTCAGCCATACAATGTGTGTGCAGGGGAGGCATTAGTACTCAATATGCGTGAACAGATAATGCGTGTGTGGGGGGGGAGCGCATGCACATGCAGTAGCTTCTCGCTGCTCACTGAAGTGGAGCTCTGCCTTTCAACTGTACAGCACTGCATATTCAACTGTTGTCATAAACAGCTGCAGCATTCATTGGCGAATGGTGGCCTTGCCTGCAAACACACTAACTGCATTGGAAGACAGGGTGCCACACCTACGAAAACTCGGATGATGGCACTATGTTTCTTTCACATGTGTGCAAGCAAACATAAAACCAGGTATTTTGCAGACATACAGTTGCTAGGATTAAGCTTAACTAGCAAGGAAGGACATTACAGTTGGGATCCAGCTACAGGAGGAAAAAGATGCAGCCAAGTGGCATTGTCAGAGACAAAATGAGGAAAAGACAACAACTAGGGACATGGTCTTACAGGATACAAAAAAGCTAAGGGCTAGGACCTAACATTGTTCCAGAGTAGGGATACAGCCAAAGGCATTGTCTGAGTGAGGGGGCGCTTGCCTGGAGGGGGCTACCGCAAGACAAACATGGGCTGTGTCATTCAGTTTAAAAGTGTACTCCAGTGGGGCAATCAGTGCAGGAACTGATGATGTGCTCTATGGAGCAGCAAGCACAGTTTGATGCTGGGACTGGTTAATGGGGACCTCAGGAAGGCAGGTAAGTTATAGGGTAGTAGCAAGGGTAGGATAGTAGGATGGAGGAAGTGTGGGATGGAGTGTGGGTGAAGGAGAGGAAACAGGCCAAGTTGTTTTATACGCAGCAGTCACAGGAGGCATGGGCAACTAGTGCTTGGTGCAATTCCTTTTGGAAGGAGCTTAGTGTTTGGTCTTTGGCAACATCACAGTGGATTGAATTGTACCAAAATGGTGCTCTGTATGCCTGAGCAACCTTCCTGCAGCCTCCCTGGGATTGCTGCTATCAGCTTCAAGCCCCCCAAACAGGTGCTGTCCCCCGAGCCTGCACTGAGTGGCAATTCTGAGTGCCGCCACCAGAGCAACCTTCCTGCCACCTCCATGGGACTGCCACTATCAACTTCAAGCCCATCAAATGGGCATTGTCCTCCAAGCCTGCACCAAGAGGCAATTTTCCGACTGTCACGACCCAAGCAACCTTCTTGCTGCCTCCCTGGGACTGCCTCTATCAGGTACGAGACCTCTCTGGAACAAGGGATTAAAATTTTTGATGCTCCTTGACCCGCGAGCAGTGATTGGCTCCCTAGTGGCCCAGACTAAACCCTGATTGACTGCTGTCTAGATTCCACTGCAGACTTCAAGCTCTGTCTACTTTCTCTCCATACTGGAGCCCTCTGATTCCTCTAGAAGTGTGGTATTTAAAAAAAAAATTTAAATAACGCCTGTCTCTTGCCGGCCCGGTGGTACTGAGAGTTGAGGCACTGGAAGCCACAACTCACGTCACGCTGGTGACCTGGGTTTGGACATGAGTCCGGGTTGTCAGGGGTCAGTAGGGGAGGATAGGATTAAGCATCTGGAGGACTGGTCTCCTATCCTGGGGAGGGATGTGGGCTTCCCCCACTCTGCAGCAGCCCCTAAGAATGCCCTGAGGCACTGCTAGAGTCAGTGCAATGGAGAGAGCAGTGTAGCAGATGTCAGTACATCAGTGCTAGACGTCATTGCATGTCTGCACTCCTGGAGAACAATCAGGAAGAAAAACCAGCAGCATCACTAGCAGTAGCTTGATGGCCGCAGCTTCCTGAGCCTTGCGGCAGCCCAGGGGTGACCTGTCATGCTGGTATTGATCCTGACCTGGCACAGAGACCAAGGAGGGGGTCCCTTACACGAGTACAGCAGCACATGCCAGTTGGTTGTGTGTGGGGCATCCAGGGGGTCATCTGAAATGGAGCAGTGGCTGGATGTAAGGCAGAGTGGTGTCTGCACAGGAGGAAAAAATAAAATGGTGAAAAAAAAATAACAATAACACCTGTCTTTAGCCTAGACTTGTCTGTTCTAGTGTGTAAAGTAAATTCCTGCTGCTCTTAATTGTGCTAAGTTTTGTAACTAAGTACTGTTTTTTTTTTGTTTAATCTGCCCTGCATAGTCTTGTTGCTGCTATTGTTTAAATTAGAGATCAGTGATATTAACCGTTATTTCAATCCTCTTTCTTGCCTTGCTGTGCTGCTGTTTCTGTCTTCTTACTTCAGCCCCAGCTCAGTCTCTCTCTCTCTTCCTTACCCCAATTCCTGTGTATGGTGCTGACCCAACTGCCCGAAGCTTTCTACATTGTTTTCCAGCTATCTCCTACCCCGATCTCAATTAACTGTGCCATGGCTCCAACCCCCAGCTGGCTTCTGCCTACAGTCTCCTGTCTCCCCTGCCCCCGATTCACACCTAATTTCTAGCTTTCCCCTGCCCTCTGACTCCACGCCTACCTCCTGCTCTTATTAACTCCCTGCTCTCTCTCTCTCTTCCTCACAGCTTTAAGCCCCCCCATACAGGCGCTGTCCCCTGAGCCTGCACTAAGTGGCGATTCTCTGACTGCCGCTGCCCAAGCAACTTTCCTGCCACCTCCCTGGGACTGCAGCTATCAGGTACGAGACCACTCTGGAGCTGAGGATTTAAATTTTTGGCACTCTGTGACCCGCGAGCAGTGATTGGTTCCCTCACGGCCCAGGCTAAGCCCTAATTGGCTGCTGCCTAGACTCCACTGCCGACTTCAAGATCTGTCTGCTTTCTCTCCATACTGGAGCCCTCTAATTCCTCTAGAAGTGGATTATTTTGTCCCACCTTCCACCAGTCTTTAAATCCTCTAAGTTGCCCAAAGGCCCTGCCCTGATGTTTTGACTTCCCAGTCATCTTGCTCCATTGCAAACAATCCACTGTCTGCCCTCTCTGACTCCTCTCCTGTCCAGCTAGATGCTCTCCTCTCTCCTAACTCTCCTTTTCTTTGGTCTCCTAGCCCTACTGGGCACAACTCCCCCTAGGGAACCTCAGACAAATACCCTTCCCCCCCACCATTGCTTACTGCAAGAAATTAAAGCCTGCTGTAGCTTGGCTTGTACTGTACCACAGAAACGGAACTGAGCACCAGGACACTGCCATGGTGCTATCAGTAAACAAAATAATCAATAAGGAAAGTCTGTAGCACCCATAGTACTGAACACAAATCATGCAGACCAAGTAAAATTCTGGCAAGATCTAATTTATAAAGTGCTGAAAGTGCAATAGCTGGCATAAGTGTCAAATTGCAAATAAAAAAATGGCTGACGTTTCCCCTAGCGTACTGCTAGGCTTCTTCAGAGTGATTTTAACAGAGATTAAGGTGCTGCATTTATACAAATTCAGAAGGATCATGTGTTGATAACAGGCCAGTCATAGAATACTGTTCGGTCAATACACACAATCCACTTATTTAAAGTGCTAGAGACATTAAGTGTAAACTTACTTAACACTGAAACTTGGAGCAGACATTTACCTGTCCATTACTTTACTTATACTACACAAAAAACATTTAATCTGCATCTCATTTTTTGAAGAAGCACCAAATAAGCCACATTAGCATTTGTGCATTCAAATATTAAGCATCTATTGCACATCTTTTTTTAGCTTCTGTGGCCAACAATTTCATCATGTGGCTACCATAGTGTGTATATATCATGTCTGCTACAGGCACCAACATTCTCATTATTCATTATAAGCAGACAATACCAACCCCTCCACTGGCTCTATAGGACTATGTATGTGTACTGCATCCTATAGTTCATATATAGAATTTAAAAGATGCACTCCAACAAATTCTGCCCTATCTTATCTAATACCTATACTTCTTCAAGAAGGCAGACAAATCAATGCTGTCATTGAGGCCCTTATTTCGACGTACCCCCAATTCAAAAATCCAGATGCTTTTCTTTTGCTCTATAGATTTGTTGAGCTCTCCCCCTCTATTCCCTACCCTGACTTGTTCAATTCCTATAAAGTGAATTTTATGTTGTTTTGATCTGTCCCCCAACATGTGTTTAGCTATTGCACAGGAGAGATCACCTTTTCAACAGCTCTCACATGTTCCCCCTTTCTTATGCAGCATTTTCTAACCATCCTATTGTAAGAGGTCTGAATCTCACTTTCAGGTTCTTGGCAATATTGGGGATGCAAATAATCACAGACAAGTTGCATTCAAGTAATAAACAAGTTTATTACTACAGAAAGGGATAAATCACAGTTGCCCTAAGCAGTTCTTACCAATACGAACCGGGAGCCAGTGCTAAGCGTTCCCTACACCTCAAGGTTTCTTTGTAGTCTCTTGGGATCTCTCAGGTCTCCGAGGTGTAAAGCCTGTGCATAACATTATATACCTATGATAATTACTATGGTTACTGAAAGATAGAAACATTTCTAGTTAGAGAGATGAGCCCTATTGGCTAAATTAGAAGTGGCTCCATGGTCCAAGATAACATTATGTAATTCTGTAAAGTCATCAGTTTTAGAACAAAGACGTTCTTATACAAAGTCTTACATAACAAGGTGAAGTGGTGTCCATCACCGAAAGATGGCAATGTTGCCTTACACATTATAATTACTTCAAGGACAGGTGTCTTGGCATCTGACAAATAGAAATAGACAGAAAATACATGGTATAATGTGTGTGCATTAGCAAGCAAAGTGAGTTACAATAATATGTATTCATATCCTGACATCTACTCTTATACGGTAGATGCCCTAAGCCCTATGTATTAGTATAGCTTATGCCTAAACATTAGCTGTCTACAGTGTACCCCTGAGGGTATCAATTAGGGTGCAAGGACCTCATGTAACACTATATAAAAGGCCCCACACACACGCCAGTTCAGCATGTATATAATGCCGCTGCTATTGCAAGTTATGAGGTCTTTTATTTGTATCATCTTGTTCATGGTAGGGTGCGGAAATTCCTTGCATGTGTGCACAAATTTGCAGTAGGTACACCTACCACAACGATGGGTGCCAATAGGTGCAGGGGCAAGTGATGTTTGACTTTGTGGTTCAGGTCCTGGTAATATATTACTGACTACCAAATCCCCAATACTTTTACATTTACGGAATATTGTTCTAGACCCCTGTTCCACTACAGTATTGAGCCTTGGCTCCAGTTGTAATGTGGACCAATTGCTACTAAATACCTGTCTCACTTTCTCTGCTGTTCTTGAAAAATCTGTGATAAAAGGACACCCCATAGTGTTGCTGGGTACTTTATCAGCATATTGCAATGTGTGTTCCCTACTCATGTCATTCACCTTCTGTACGGCAGATGCAATAATCTGTCTGTTATAACCTCCTTCTTTGAATCTATGAATTTGTGTTCCCCTTTTCAGTAGGTATTCTGTTTTTTCCGTACAGTTTTGTGAAGTGTGCAGTAATTGTCCTTTTGGAATATTATAGTGCACATGGTAGGGGTTAAAACGTCCGAAAACGCAACAAACTGCTGCGATCAGTATTTTTCTGAAACAAGGTTGTGCAAACACCACCTTTTCCATCCTTATATACAGTAGTTTCAAATCCAAGAAGTTAATGGTTGTCTGATTTATTTCATAATTGTAAGTCAAGCAGCTACTGGTCAGTTCCATCCAACTAATAAAGGATGCAAACTCTTCTTTAGTACCCTTCCACACAATTAGAATGTCATCTATAAGTGCTGCCACAAATCCACCTTATGGAAGAATGGACTAGTGGTGGCGCCATACAGATGATCACACTCCCACTTCCTCACAAACAAGTTTGCATAACTAGGAGCCATGGTTGTGCCCATGGCTGTACCTCTAATCTGATGGTAAAGCTGCTCCTGAAATAGGAAATCATTGTTTTGTAATACCATACGAGCCAATTCCAGTAAAAAGTGTGTGGGATTTGTCACACATTACACTTCTGTTCTCATCTCCAGGAAGTAGGTCAGTGCATCCAACCCTTCTGAATGTGGGATAACTGTGTACAAAGAATTAACATCAAGCACAGCAAAATACCACTCAGGCTCCATCCATAGTTCTTCCACTAATCTAACAATTTCAGTTGAATCCCTGATGTATGATCAAAGAATTTGTACTGTCGGTTGTAAAAACTGGTCCAAATATATTGAAAAGGGTTCGGTCAATCACCCATGCCCAGAAACTATGGGCCAACCTGGGGTTGTGACATGCTCTTATGTATTTTAGGCAGTATGCAGAGAACAGGCACAGTGAGACAATTTACTATCATAGTTCGATAAATTACATCTGTAATGTATCCCCTCACACTATCGCTAAGCGTATTATCTATTTCTGTTTTAAACTGTGCCACAATCTGTCCAGAAACACACTTATAAAACAAAGTATCATTTAGTAATCTTTGTCCCTCGATGATATAATCCACTGTCTTCATTACCACTACTGCCCCTCCATTGTCTGCAGCTTTTATAATGATATTAGTGTTATCACTCAAAGCCTTAATAGCTAGCCTCTCTTCCTTACTGCAGTTATTTCTATAAACAACAGTGGGTGTTTCTCTAAGAATTTCAAGATCCAATTCACATTTATGGATAAAGCTAGAGACAACTGGGTTAAATGTAGGGCAAACTTCTGATCAGGGGTTAAGCCTGGTGTTCATTAATGTGTTAGTGGCATTATTCTCAAACATACATTTGAAAGTTAGGTTTCTTCCAAACTTATTTAAATCTACGCAAGTACCAAATAAATTAATATCTGAAGATGGACAAAATGCTAAACCTTTATTAAAAATGGGCAATTCTGCTGCTGTCAAATCATAATCCAATATATTAACCATTGGTGTCAAGTCCACATTATATGGAGGATTGTTACATGTATCATACAACCCACATAAGTCCTCTTCATTAGAGTCAGCTTTAGAGACCTCTACTGTAGGATAAATGGGGGTGGGGGCAGAGGTGCAAGGCATGCCTGCTTCCTGTAATGCATTTTGTATTAGTACTTGTTCCTGCCTCTTTTTCCACACTCCCGCCCTTCGTCCTCCTCTTGGGTAATGGGGAGTTTGAAAACGTGCTCTGCACTGTCGTTGACTACACCTTGTCCCCTGGGTTTAAACAGAAGATTGTCCTATTTCTAGTTCCTCCATTTCACCTTCAGAGGGGGCCTCGGATCCATCTGTGTCTGAAGGGCCTGTTGTGTAATCTAGCACTGGTTCCTCCCCCTGCATTTCCATTCTATTTGCAGTGCCCCTCTTAAGTATGGACTTTGGCATAACTTTTTCATCTGCACCCCAATTGAACACCCTATTGTTCTGGTAGTCTCTCTCATCCCTTAGAAACCTTTTCTGCTTTTGTTTTTTTAATTTTCACAACATATTTTGTCACTTTGTTTATTAGCATTTTGTTCAGCTTTTCAAGATCATTGAGTTCAGTGCATGCCTTTAATGCAGTTTCCACTTCCCCAATTTCAATAGTTATTTCATTTTGAACTGGTTCAGAGAACTCTAATATCAGTTCTATATTTTTTATGGAAGCCTCTTGCATGTTCCTGCGCCATCTGTTCATAAAATCAGCATTGTCTGTCCCGCACAAGGGTTTCTGTATAATTTGTAGTCCCCTCGGAACCCTCTTTATGGCCAAATATGCCTCAAGTGTGGTTTTGTGCCAAAACATCCTTCTTCCTTTAAGCACTAATTTTTCAAGCTTGCAAAAAATAGTTTTAGAGTTGAACTGACCACTCAGGTGCTGATCTTCTTGAATATTCTCTCCCAGTAGGGGGTTGGTTTCTTCTGCTGTATGAAACACCATTTTTGCAATGCCACCTGTTGGAACACCGGTACATGCAGCTCCATTCTTCTCTCCTTCCACTGTCATCATGGTGTGGCATGGTCCATTGACACAAACACTCCCGCTGTGCCTTCAACGCTATGCTGGAAGGTTCCTGGCTGCTCCGTATTCGTTCCGATTCTCTTATTTATGAAGAAAGTAGACTGGCAGTTAAATAATGCACTGCTCAATGGATAAGGCAATATTTCCAAGAGAATTCAGCTGATACTTGTTTGATTTTTACTCCTACTTAATCGTAGGAAACCTGTGCTCCATTACAATAAAACATGAAGCACAGAAACAGAACTGAGCACCAGGACATTCTGCTATGGTGCTATCAGTAAATAAAATAATCAATAAGCAAAATCTGTAGCACCGATAGTACTGAACACAAATCACACAGATCAAGTAAAATTCTGGCAAGGTCTAATTTATAAAGTGCTGAAAGTGCAATAGCTGGCATAAGTGTCAAATTGCAAATAAACAAATGACTGACATTTCCCCTAGCGTACTGCTAGGCTTCTTCAGAGTGGTTTTAACAGAGATTAAGGTGCTGCATTTATACAAATTCAAAAGGATCATGTGTTGATAACAGGCCAATCAAAGAATACTGTTCGGTCAATACATACAATCCACTTATTTAAAGTGCTAGAGACATTAAGTGTAAACTTACGTAACACTGAAACTTGGAGCAGACATTTACCTGTCCATGACTTTTCTTAAACTACACAAAAAAACATTTAATTTGCATCTCATTTTTTAAAAAAGCACCAAATAAGCCACATTGGCATTTGTGCATTCAAATATTAAGCATCTATTGCACATCTTTTTTTAGGCTTCTGTGGCCAACAATTTCATCACATGGCTACTATAGTGTGTATATATCATGTCTGCTCCAGGCACTAACATTCTCATTATTCATTATAAGCAGACAATACCAACCCCTCCACTGGTTCTATAGGACTATGTATGTGAACTGCATCCTATAGTTCATATATAGAATTTAAAAGATGCACTCCAACAAATTCTGCCCTATCTTATCTAACCCCTATACTTCTTCAAGAAGGTAGACAAATCAATGCTGTCATTGAGACCCTTATTTTGACATGCCCCCAATTCAAAAATCCAGTAGCTTTCCCTTTCACTATAAGTTTGTTGAGATCTCTCCCTCTGTTATCTACCCTGACTTGCTCAATTCTTATAAATTGAATTTTATGTTGTTTTGATCTGCTCAAAAATCACATCCCCGACCCCTTATTCTCCCCTGTCTCTCTTACAATCATCTCATATGCTCAACCACAGTCTGCAGTGCAATCACAGCCTTTCTCTTATGTCAGCCCAAGCATCCTCCCTGCTCAGACAATTACCTTTGCTCTTCTAATAAGGGCTGTCAGACCCTCCTCTAAAGCCTTCCTTTACACCAGAACATATAAGCTTCCAATCAACTACTCCTTCCTGCTCCTCATCCTCCTCCTTCTGTATATGGGGACATTGACCCTAACCCAGGACAACAGGTCTTACCCACTTTAGCTCCTACATAGGTCTCTCTATTGCACATGTTAATATCAGAAGCCTCCTGCTCAAGCTAGACCTACTAACCAGCTAGATGAGCGAACACTCTCCTGATATTCTTTGCCTGTCTGAAACATGGCTCTCTCCTAAGATACCTGACTCCTCCCTCACTCTTTCTAACTACTCACTACATAGACAGGACCATGGAAAGAAGGCGGGGGAGTAGCCATCTACATTAAGCACTCCCTCTTGTGCTCAGTCACTTTTAAGGAAGCCATCCCATAAAATTCTCCTGCTGTATGCCTCTCCATGACTACCTAGCAACTTTCTTGTCTCTACTATAGCTACTCTACCCGACAAAGTCTCTAAAGTTGAACGATCCTCCTGGGTGACTTGATCTTGGACTGGTTAGCACCCTCCTCCCAGGACCACATGTGAAAAATTGAATCCCTCAATCTTACTCAGCTACTAAATGAGCCCACTCACTACAATCCTCATTCCCAAAACCATTCTCTGATTGACTGGATTATCTCATCCCACCCTCACAGAGTAAACATCTCCGGCACTCTAGCAAACATGCTAAGTGATCATTGCATCACATATTGCATTAGGAAAATCCACATGCCCAAGTCTGCCCCCAGATACCTCAACTCTCACCCTCTAACTGCTTTAGATACTAATTCACTCTTCTCCAGCCTTAAGCATGCATCCTGGGAACAGGTGTACACCACACTGAATGTCAACCATGCCCTTTCCTGTTTCCTAAACAAATTCACCAGAATCTGGGACTTCTATGCCCCTCTGAAAATGTCCAGGGTCAAAAAGCAGCCATCACAATTGGATCTCAGCACCCATCCTAACAAAATGTAAGGACAGTGTCAAAGCCTGGTCCATATTTAAATCCCACCCAACCCCTCAAAACAGGCAAACCTATAATTCCCTAAGAAATGCCTGCACTAAGGCCAACAGGCAAGCCAAAGGAGATTACTTCAGGTCAAAACTCTCCCACGCTCACCCTTCCAACTTCTGGAAAGTTGTGTGCTCACTGCTTGACTCACCAGCACAGTCCAACACCCTTGCCTTCCTAAATAGTGGCTCCCCAGATTCTGACCCTAATCACTCTGCTGACAAGCTAAATACATTCTTAACCTCCTGCCCTGCACCAACTTGGTCCTCTCCTGTTATCTCTACTATCCCCTCTCCTCAACACAGCAATAAGTTCCAATTCCACTCATCTCTGAACATGAAGTCCTAAAAAAGCTCCTTTCACTGAACCCTTCCAAATCTAGCCCTGATGGGATCCACCCCAAAATCCTTCAGATCTCCACTCCTGCCTTCCTCAAACCTCTCACCAATATTTCTAACCTCTCCTTTTTTATTGTTTCAGTCCCTCATTCCTGGAAGATAGCTTGTGTTATCCCCCTTCACAAAGGGGGAGACCTCTCCATGCCCAGCAACTACAGACCTATCTCCCTCCTCCCAACCTTAGCCAAGCTTCTGGAATCCTTGGCTCACTCAAGACTGGCTGAACATCTCTCCTCAAACAATCTCCTCTTTCCCCATCAATTTGGCTTCAGAAAACAACAGTCTACCACTTTTCCATTCTGCAGGTCATGAATCACATACTAACAGCCTCTGGCCATGGCTACCTAACCGCTGCTGTGTTTTTCAATCTGGCTATGGCCTTCAACTCAGTTTTCCACCCCCTCCTCCTAATTAAGCTTGAAGCAGCAGGGTTCACCCCCAGCACCATTCAATGGTTCAAATCCTATCTCCTCAATAGGCTGCAGTCAGTCAAAATTGCTGATGTCACTTCCACCCCTCTTCCAATCTCCATTGGTGTGCCACAAGGATCTGTCCTTGGCCCCGTCCTCTTCTCCATCTCCATAAATGACCTCCCCTCATCCTGCACAAACTCCAGAATACACATGTATACTGATGACACTATTCCATTCTCTTCTGGTCCTTCAGTGCTCATAGCACAAGTCTCCATCCAAAATGATTTCAACAACATTCAGCACTATTATTGTTATACACTTTACTGTCTAATATATACCTGTATTTACTGCTTACAAGATGTTAGGACATCTGTGTCCTTGTAATGATTATGATTAGGGCTGTAATTTTTTCACGGTGATTTTAGTCAAATGTCATGGCCCCCTAGAGGCTAAAATGTGCCATTTTCATGGAAGGCACATTGACAGTTTATATATAAATTTCAGTTTTATACCAACAGCAACACTTGTGACAAGTGCATAATAAAAGCAGCTATTAAAACATTTTGATTACTAAAATATATATGCACTATATCTGCAGTATTTCAATTTAATTTTGTCCCTTTTTCTGGCTTTATACTTGGCCTGTTACTCAGCATAGCAGCATATCTTGAAAATGAGTGCTCCGCGCTCCCGCTATCCACTGCCACAGTAAGATAGCTTAGCGTAAGCTGGTCGTTTCCCCCTTCTGCCTTTCCACAGTGGCATGCTGATAAATTTTCCTGCTGGACCCAAGACATGGAAACGAATGCTGTTGCAGCCTGGAGGCTATCGAGGAACTGCGAGGCAACTCCATGCAGATGTCTTGAAAGAACAAAAAGGGGTCTTTTCTTATGCTGCTATGTGGATGTGGTGGTGGTGTGCAGACTGAGGCAATGAAGGAGTTGAGCTTTGCGAGGCTTGTGCTGCAGCAGAGAGTAAGCCTGCACATAACCGAATAGCAACAGACTTCCCTCTTTGAAGTCAGGGAGTCATCAAGGGAGGGCAGATCAGCGTTCCAAACTTGGGGGCAAGCTAATCTCAGCACTAAGTCAGCACTAATTTGGCATTGTGCCACCTATCAGGCAATAAAATAGCAATTCCATGGTGGGTCATTGAATTCCCAGAGAACAACCTTTTTCCTGGAATCTGTGAACTCCGCGCATGCCGTGAAAAACTTACAGCCCTAATTATGATGTATGAGTCAGCATTGTCATCTTCTGATTATTTGTATTATTACACGGCTATGTGCAACTGTACTTTGTCTTTACAAAGTGATGACTACTACAAAATTGTATAATGTTATCTTGGACTGTGGAGCCACCTCTAATTTAGCTAATAGGGCTCATCTCTATAACTAGAAATGTTTCTATCTAACAGTATCCATGGTAATTATCATAGGTATGTAATGTAAGACATTACGTCTTCTACCTCGGAAACCCCAAGAGACACGGACAATCCTTAAAGTATAGGGAATGCTTAGCATTGACTCCCAGTTCCTTTTGGTAAGAACTGCTTAGGGCAACTGTGATTATCCTTTTGGTAGTAATAAACAAGCTTTAGTACTATTATGCAACATGTCTGTGATTCCTTGCATGCCCATTATTGCCAAGAACCTGAGAATGAGGTTTAGACCTCCTGACAATTTGCGACTGCATGTAGGTAATATATGGTGTTTGCAAAGTTTCACTTGTTGCTTACAACTTTTCCCTTCCCAACGGGGACTACAGGTGTGCATTCCCACATCCTCCCACCCATTCTATGACCATTTTGTAATAACTTGCAAGGTCTGGCTGCTTCCGGGGTGTGATCAATGTTGACTCAACACACCCCACAACAGTTTTGAATTGCAAGCTTACAAGTGCACAGTAGCCTGACTGTGAACAAGAGCACCTGTTGTGGATTGATACACAGCACGGTGCCTTTTCGTGGTTTGATTTTGTGTTCCCTCCCACACAATGGCCACCGTATCAAATATCTACGCAGAACTGAGACTCAATGTCTCAAACTTCCTTGCCTTCCATGGAGGATGGGCTGACATTGCGCAGGACACAAGTCAATCTGATAACCCTGTACTGGGGATTTCAACCCAGTACACAGGAATGAGACAAACGTCTGGAAAGAGAGATACTAAAGGGCTGTTGGTAGCGGCTCTTTATGCTGCTCTGGAAGCTTCCGAAGCAAGGTTTTGAACCCTTGAACTGCAAATCTCATCTCTTAAGCAGGAGTTGGGGTTGCAGAAAACTGAATGTGTGAGACGTGAGCAGGATTTGGAGTCTGAGCTCCAAACACTGCAAAATGAAAAGGATTCCCTTTTGCATCATTCTGCTCAGGCAGGTGAGCAGGAACTTTGTATGTTGAAGCAGGAGTGTGAAAGTTTGAGACAGAATAAGGGACAGGCTTTGCAAATAAATGACTTGTTATGTAGAACAAATTAATAATTGAGTGAGGAGTTGAGAGAGATTCAGGATGAGATAAACCAGGTACGTAATGACTTAGAAGTGGCTACTAGGAACAATCGTGAATTGAGTGCCACGTATAAAGTGTTACAAAAACAGATGCAGGATGAGGTGGATGTGAATGTTGCGAATTTGAATCATGCAGAATGTGAATCCAAGATGGCGAAACTGCACCATCAGTGAGAGGTGTTGGCTGGACATGTCAAGGTGATGGGAAGTGTAGCCTCTGCCTTGACAACGTCATCTGAGGGGGAGGTATCAGATGATGACATCTCGCAGGACAATGCCCAATCACACCCCTACAATGGCCCAGACACCCCACCCAACCATCCACAACATGGCAGACACCCATCACATGCCACTCATGTCATACGTCATCCACTTCATGACATACATCATGGGTGATGTCAACATGGTGATCATCCTGAATGGGGGGAGCAGACCCAGGCCTGCTCCTGACAGCACCACCGGTAGCCATTATTAATGTGGAAGACAGGCAGGAGATAGAGACGATGATCAAAACTGCAATAAGCACCGTGCCCATCTCTGAAAGAAATAAATGGGTTCTCAAGACCCAAATTAGGCAGCTTCTATACGAGACTGGGACACAAGATGGCATGGTTCAGTCAGTGGCAACAGCCATGGCTCTGGCAGCCATAGATGGTGCCCAAGGTAACCTACCTCCTCCTGATCTGCCCAGTGATCACCTACAAATGGCCTATTCTGTTCAGCAAATAGCTGACAGCATTGGTTGGATGAGCCTATCTGATAACCTCAGTTGCCACTTGGAAAAGGTGCATGCTACATGTGAAATGCTTAGTCTCACTGCAGACTACCAGGTCCAGATCCTACACCAGACCATTGATCCTGGACTGTGGAAAAACTCCCCTATACCATCTGTCAGGATGGACACGCCACCTTTGAGGAAGTAGTAGCAGTGCTCATTTCTGCACACAGCCCAGGTGTAGTAGGAGTGATGTTCACATACCCTATAAAACAGAATGTGAAAGAAAGTCCAGTGACTTTCCACCAGAGGCTCTGGATGTCCTACCGAGCAGAGAAGCATCTTGTACAAGAAGCCTCAGATGTGGACCTTATTGAATATAACACCCTGTTCATTAGGAACATGATCCCAACAGTAAGAGAAAAGGTAGAGCCAACCACATATCCCACCACGGAGATGTTTGCTGACATTCTTCAGAAAACCGAGAGAGTTTATCAACTCTACATCCAAGATCTGAGCTCCCATTCGAAGAAAGTAGCTGCCGTGAAGACTACTCTGGAGGCCATGATGCACTACACGGTAGAAGGGCAGGCCCAAGAGAAACAGCCCCTCCCCACAGACAACCAACACTCCCAGCAGGCCCAATAACAACAACACCAACAATCCTGGGGTGGGAACTGCAACTACCACAAAAATAAGAAACATTAGAAGAATAAGGCTGGACAACAAAGAGCAGGTCATTCGCATAGCAAAATAGCCAATGAGAACCAGAAGTTCCAGGAACTTCTTGGGCAAGTGCTTTCTGTAGCGGATGCTTTTCCCATTCAGATCCATGCCACCGTACAACCAGGAGAGGAGGTCTCTACTGGCTGCAGAGACACTGGAAGTACAGGCTTTCAGGTCCATAAAGGCCGGAACCCGGCAGCGGCTCCCTACATAGCATCAGTGCAGCATGTTAAAGTGGTTCACAGGAACCAGGCCCAGACTCTCTTCCATGAGACTCCCCATGCCTCCACTGGTACAGATTGACAATTACAGGCCCCAGTCCATATTGTAAACAAGCTGATCTTGGATACAAATGGAAGGCCCTGCAGCCAGGCCGAGGTTAGGGGCCACCTACTGACAGTACTATTGGATACAGGCGCAGCTGAGTCTGTATTACATGATGACCATCCAGACACATCCCCTTGGTCCACCAGATGGAGGACCAACATGTCTGGTGTAGACAGCACTACATTGCCTGCATACCATTCCATGCCACTACCTGTGACACTGGGACACCTGAAGGCCTATCATACCTTTCAGTCGATGGTACTGCATGATCACACTAGCATAATTGGAATTGACTTCCTAGCACCACATGGCTGTGTGGTAGACTTGGCCAACATGTTACTGATACAAATTCAGGGACAATATTACACCATCATGATCCCTGACTCACATGTGGTTGCAACAATCTTGGCAAACAACAAAGAATATGACGTCATAGATCTGTTCAAGAATCACAAGCTTTTCCCAAAGCTCCTCCCCATTCTACAAAGGTATCTGGAGGCATTTGCCACCAACAAGCATAATTGTGGCAGAATGCACACTGTCATTGAAGTGACAGGCCCAGCACATGAGAGGCAATGGCAATATCCCTTTACACCTGAGGTCTTGCACTCTCTTACAGAAACAATTAAATCATTTCTCAAGCAAGGTGTAATCAGGACATGTGTTTCCACTGCCAATTCCCCAGTGTGGCCTGTGAAAAAAACCCCACAGGTGCCTCAATACTTACTATTGACTACAAGAGACTGAACCAGATCACCCCCAGTTGTGCCCTAACTGTGGCATCAGCACCTGATGTGTTGTGACTATTGACACCTGACCAAAAATGGTTCTGTGCCCTGGACATCTCCAATGATTTTTAGTCATTGCCATTGGTCCCCAAGTGTCAGTATAAGTTTGCCTTCACCTTTGAGTGTAGGCAGTACACGTGGACCTGTTTACCATAGGGGTTCCATAACAGCCCCTCCCTGTTCCATTTACACATGACGGATGCCCTTGAGGGTTTCTCTACACCTCAGTGTCTCTTGCAGTATGTGGATGACCTGCTGTTGGCAGCAGTCATACAGGAACAACACCTGGATCTCTTGGACTAACTACTGACCCTCATTCAGAAGGTAGGCCTCAAATGTAACCCTACAAAAGCAAACCTATGTCAGAAAGAGGTACACTTTCTGGGCCTGAGAATAACTGACCAAGGCTGAAGCCCTACCTGGAAGAAGATACAAGGACTGCAAGACTTGCCACTGCCCACCAGTGTGGCCACTCTTAGAAGGTTTCTAGGTATGGGAAACTATTCTAGAGATTTTATTTGTGATTTTGCTCAGAAGGCTGCTCCTCCACATGAATTATTGAAAAAGGACATATCTTGGAATTGGGGCCCTATTCACAGCCAAGCTGTGATGTCAGTGTAACAGGCCTTGGCCTCAGCTCCAGCTCTGGTCAACCCCAATCCAGCTTTGCCATTACATCTGGATTGTGCCACCTCTGACATTGCTATGTCAGCAGTGCTGGCCCAGAAGGTTCATGGCACCCTGAGACCCATTGCATATGCATTTCAGCTCTTGACCCCCATGGAACAGAAGTACAGCCTTTGTGAAATGAACCTTCTGGCTACCTACTGGGCGGTCAAGCACTTTTTGTATATCATAGGGTACTCCCCTCTGATCAACAACACGAACCACACCCCAACTAACTTTTTGCTTTCAGATAGAGTAGAAGATGGATCAGTCTCCAACACCAGACTTACACACTGGTCTCTCCTTCTCCAGGATAGAGATATCAAGGTTCACCCAACCAAAATGCCATCCATGATGGTGCATGGCCTCCTTTTCCAAGGAGAACCCCATGACTGTACACTGCAGCCACTTGATCTTCCAGATCCAGGTCCTTTCCTCCCTGCTACACCACAACTACTTGACAACATCTCATTGTGTCGTGTCTTTACAGATGGCCCAGCTTCCTATTACCAGGGAGAACAGATTGCAAGGTTGGGCATATTGGCTATTCACCCTTATGGTAACACTGTTAAAATTTCTAAGTGTTGCAGTGTGGCATCATCACAGTATGCTGAGATGGCAGCAGTGGCCTGTGCCCTCGAGTTCATCCAGCATGGAACCAAGAACACTATCATCTTTATAGACTCTAACTGGGTTTGTTGTTCTCTTACAGAATTTCTTCCTTTCTGGCAGAAGAACTCCTTCCTCTCATCTGATGGCAGCCCAGTGAAACTCAAGGAGCTGGTAATATACATTTATTCACTGGCAAAAAAGTTTGCACACAAACTCTATGTACACAAGGTTAAAGCTCATTCCTTACATGACCCCTATCATGCATTGAATGACACTGCTGACATCCTTGCAAAGAAAGGGGCCTGAGGGCGGACACCTGGATGATGGACCATCCAGAGGCCAGAGCGGCCATACACATTGCAGTGGTCAGGAAGAAACCTGAAACCTTTTCCCCCTTGGACCTGTCAGCAGCCCAGCATGCTGACTCTGAGCTCAATGATGTGTTCAGATTCCTTGACAAGGGTATTGAGAAGAATCTCCCTACCCATAACCCCTACTGAAGGCATGAAGGTAAGTTGCATCTTTGCCCTGATGACAAAGTCATCTGGTATCAACCAGATGACACCCCCACCAAGTTGTGGGTGGTTCCTCATCATCTTAGGCCCACATTTCTACACCAAATTCACAACACCCCCATTGATGGACACCAGGGAGTGGAAAACACACTCCAAAGGCTCAAAACCACCGCCTGGTGGCCTAGTGTCACCAAGGATGTCAAACAGTACATAGACAGTTGCCTTGTTAGTGCACAAAACAATCCTAACCCTACCAAATGAAATGCCAAACTGCTACCACAAAGGCATTCTGGCCCTTGGCATGCCATACAGATTGATTTTTTTGGTCCTTTGACCAATACCAGCAGAAATAACAAGTACGCCCTTGTGGTTAATGATCTCTTTTCTAAGTGGGTTGAAGCTTTCCCCACTAAGACATGCACTGTTAAAACCACTGTCAAAATCCTGGTGGAACAGATTTTCTCCAGGTGGGGCCTACCCCTCAAGGTAGATTCAGACAAAGGAACCAGTTTTACAGGTGAGTTGATGAAAGAAGCACTTGAACTCCTGGGAGTTCATCAGACGTTCCTCATAACCTACCACCCAGAATCTTCAGGTCAAGTAGAAAGAGCCAACAGGCAGATTCAGAAAATGCTTTCCAAATTCACTGAGGACAATCCCAAGACTTGGGATTCTCTGTTGCCATTTCTCCTTATGGCAATCAAGGGTACACCCTCAGCCACCACCCAGTTGACACCCTTTGAGGTGATGACTGGTAGACAGATGAGATTGCCTGAGCACCTGTTGTTTGATCTACACACCCCTACTACTGACCATGTGTCTGTAGACGAATATGTGGAAAAACTCAGACAAGACCTCATGCACACTCATTTGTATGCTGCCAACTGCATCGGCAAAGCCCAGCAACAGTCCAAAATACAGTCTGGCAAACACGCACAAGAAGTGGATTGGCAAGTTGGGGATCTGGTAATGGTTCTCAGATTTGCACATCCCACATATTCCTTCTCCAGAACATGGGAAGACCCCTACCCCATTGTCAACAAGCTCAGTCCAGCAGTCTATCAGGTTAGACTCATGCAAAACAACAAACTGACTGACACGTGGTTACATGCAAACCAGCTAAAACTGTATAAAGGAGTACAATTACTTTTCCTCACCCCATTGGGCGGAATAGTACTAACTTACTAATGTTTGGTTTTCCTTTTCAGATACATTGACAAGATTGCTACCTTGTTCCGTTTTCTCCCCACCTCAGGAGTTATCCCCTGCATTCAAGGTATGGTAAAGCACCTCCTTCCTCACTGTGATCCTCCAGCATCTGCCCCAGAGGGAGTTACCATCAGTATACCTGACAATTTGATTACTGTCCAGGAAGGTTCAGATGCCTACCTCACTGCCTCGGTTGTTGCTCCTGATAAATCTACCCTACAAACTGAGTGGCAAACCACATCGTAAGGAGAAATTTTTCCTGTGGCCAAGCTCTCCAAGGGAACTTTCCATGGTTGGCCCAATGCAAAATTATCCCAAAATGGTTCTCTGTCCTTGCTCCAAACTGCTCTTAGACATTCTGGTTTATACAATATTGCTACCTTAATTGAGCCCTCATATTGTAATTCCTTGTCTAAAGACTCTGCCAGGAAATTTTGTGCTGTACACAACATGGCCTTTGCTGCCATGTACCTTTCTGTGTTACCCCCTACTGATATACAGCTTTTGGAATGTCCAAAACACACCCCTGGCCCTCGTAGTGGTTTAACCACTGCTGTGTTACCTGGTACACTTATTAACAACTCACAATTTATGCATATACCTGTTTTGTTTAATTTGACTCACTGGAATATGAAATAATTTGGTATGTGTCATACTACTAATACTTCATTGTTTCTAGTACTTTGTTACTTGATAGCTTAGTAGCTTTTCAAATTTGTAAGCAAGACCCTATTACCGGGGTACACACCAGTGAGCATAGAGGCAATTTCAGGAGAAAACCTACTCCTGATGATCAAAGTTATAAGTGTAACAGACATGAAGTTGACAGTTCTGATGTCACCAGTGCCAAAGGCACTGTTACAGATCTTTTTGGTATAGCCATGTCTATTTGGAATAAAGCTGACATTGCTGCTATTAAATCACATTCACAGAAATTCCAAATAGGTTTGGTAAATTATATTATATCCCCATTATTGCTTGGTGTGGATGGCCTTAGTCAGGAAGAAAAATACACTGTATACAACATGCACGATATTGCTAAAGCATTTACAGATTCTACAGATAAAATTAATTCTCTCATTGCACAGAACAATAAAGAAGCAGATGAACAATATATTGCCCATGAGATATTGTGCTCAGCCTATGGTTCTTGCATTATTACTACCATCAATAATATTTTCCGTTATCTAGAATCCGGAAGGATTCCTGATATTATACATGATAGACGTATCTCAAAATGGTATTGTCCTCAGTGTAAATCTTCCAGTTGTATTACAATGAGTGTGCTGCAGACTCTCACTATTCCTCTTTCCACAGCTAGGAATTTGGGTTTTGTGACCAGACACCCTAACACTGGTCTATGTTCTACTTCTAAGAAATGTTCCATCAAGGATACTATGTTTGTTTCTTTAACTGTCTCTTTACCACGTTTTGATCCCATTACAGCTTTATTTGATGAACTCACATCTGTACATTCCATTGGGCATCTTGATGATGACATCTACAAAGAACGCCTTGACTTACCTCCTCTATTGGTCTTCCGTTCTCTTCTGGATGCCTGGGTCACCCCGCTCACGGACTGCTGTATGAAGAAAGGGTATATTTATTTGTGTCGCTGTGATGTATTTGATGTTATTAAACCTGTATGTGGCTATTCCCCAGACAGTATTGATTGGTCCTTTTCCATGGACGATGACATCAACATTAATGACACAGACTACCAGGAATCAACATTGACTCCAGACAAGCTCTGCCAGTCTTCTCAAGAGGAGGTTCACTGCCTGTCAACACGGATTTCCAAGACTACCTACACCTGCCCAGTACAGTTGCAAAAATGGCGACTGCCTACTGTTAAAATGCAATATAATTCAGACAGCGAGTACTGCATTGTCACAAACTTTAAAAGTTATACATATGGAATGCAAACATGTTCTATTGATAGTCCAAGCTTCTGCTTCATGCTCATCAAAAGTCAGTTATTGGGAACACAGTTATTACACCCATCCTTCTTATGGGTGCTGCCATTATTGATTGTTATCTTGATTATCTGTTTACATAGAAACATTGGATCATAGAAGTTGACAACAGATAAGGACAGCAAGGCCCATCCAGTCTGCCCATTCTTTTTCTACCTTATGAATGTGCCATCAGCCTTTGCTCTGTCAATGGCCTATCTATTCATACTCATCTGTATTGCTCCCTTATGCCTATCCCATGTTTGTTTGAAGCCCTGCACTATATTCATATTCACCACTTCCTGAAGTAGGCTGTTCCATACATCATCCACCTTTTCTGTGAAAAAGAACTTCCTCACATTACTCCTTAATTGGCCTCCCTCTAATCTCATGCTGTGTCCTCTTGTCTTGCTATTTTTCTGATATTGAAACATGTTAGACTCTTTCACCTTGTTAATGCCCTTAAAGTGTTTGATTGTTCCATCAGCCTTTGCTCTGTCAATGGCCTATCTATTCATACCTTACTTTAATGTATGCATTGATCTTCTCACGTTGACGTTAAAATCACTTTTAGAGAGGAAAGACACCCATCTCCTCCATATCAGTAATAATATTACAAAAGCTAATGAAGCTGCACTTGCACTTATTATTGATGGTGATATGAACAGTGCACTGACTAACACTTGGTTAGAGATTACATGTAAAGGTTTTGTTATTATACAAGCATTTTTGATATTTTTTTCTCATTATCATCCTTTGCTGCCTACGGTGCACACATGCGTCAACACTGTGAGCAGCTGGAGTTCCTTTACAAGGCTCACGCACCAGGTCTGTAAATGACCCCTGCTCCCTATCCACTTCCCTACATTTGCTGTGTTGCCCTTTCTGAGGCAACAAGGGGAGAATATTACACGAGGTCCCTGCACTCTTACTGGCATCCCCAGAGGTACACCATAGACAGCTAGTGATTAGGCATATGTTATACTAACATATAGTGCTAGCGCATCTACTGTATAAGAGTAGATGTCAGAATATGTATGCACGTTATTGTTATACACTTTACTTTCTAATATATACCTGTATTTCTTGCTTACAAGATGTTAGGACATCTATATCCTTGTAATAATTATGATATATGAGTTGGCATTGCCATCTTCTGATGATTTGTATTACTGCACGGTTATGTACAACTGAACTTCTTTGTCTTTATAAAGTGATGACTACTACAAAGTTGTATAATGTTATCTTGGACTGTGGAGTCACCTCTAATTTAGCCAATAGAGCTCATCTCTGTAACTTGAAATGTTTCTATCTTACAGTAGCCATGGTAATTATCATAGTTATATAATGTTAAGACATTACATCTTCTGCCTTGGAGACCCCTAGAGACACGGAAAATCCTCGAGGTATAGGGAATGCTTAGCATTGGCTCCCAGTTTCTTTTGGTAAGAACTGCTTAGGGCAACTGTGATTATCCTTTTGGTAGTAATAAACAAGCTTTATTACTCTTATGCAAGATGTCTGTGATTCCTTGCATGCCAAACTTTATTGCCAATAACCTGAGAGTGAGGTTTAGACCTCCTGACATAGTCTACTGCTCTGCACCAGTAACCACTCTGTCTAGATTGGACACCTTACTAAACCTCTTCTGCCATTTTGCAACTAACTCACCCTTTTGCAGTTACCACTGTGATCTGTATTCCCTTCTGGGACTCTCCCATCTATCCCACAGACATTATGTACACTCCCTCAGCTTCATTTCTAAATTTTGGTTTAACTTACTTCCCTCCTATCTTATGGAAACTGTCCCTCCTACCTTATGGAAACTGTCTCCATTGACTCTAACACCCACTATGATTTCAGGCATGGAAATGGTAGGTTTTTCATTCTGCCCCATCCATCCTCACTGGCTGGCAAAGCCACGTCCTCCATTTGGCTACCCAGTCTTTGGAACAAACTATTGCCCCTAATCAGGAACTCTCCTCCTATGCTGTGCTCAAGCAACAACTGCGCTTCCTTCCCCTCCTTGTTTCTGTCAATCTGAATAATTTCAGCCCCTCAATGCTGGCTTTCTTGACCTCTCACCTAAAGCACTTACAAAGCAGCTCTCATCTCAACTGCAGTCTGCCAACCTCAGCACCTATGTCAACTGATATGTAATTGTTCCTTGTGTTTTAATCTGGCTGGTCTGTAACTGTGCCTGTATCTTATGTTATCACACCAATCTGTATAACTGTTCAGCTATTTTAGTCCATGCTTTTTGTATTCTGCACTCCCCCTTACCCCGGGTCACACCTGGAATCAAGCTTCGGCTCAGTGTGCCTTTCCTGGTTTCCAATTGTTTAAATAAAAAAAATAAATAAAAAAAAATAAAAGTGAGCACTGCCCTTGGGTGGTACTGCAGCGAGGCACTATGAACAAGTGGTTCAAGATGTGACTAGTATGCCGGGTGTTGTTTGGCAACCAAAACATTGACTGTACACCAGAATGCAAGAAACCAAGGGCGGCCTTTTTCATTATTAGGCATGATTGGTAGGATAGTCTGCCTTTGAGCTAAAGCCAGTTTGCTTGCTCATATAAGACACATGTGTGTGTCTGGTGGGTGGCCCCAGTCAGAACACAACAGGCCTTGTTAAGGGCAGTGGTGACATGGTGCTGGGCGGTGTTGGAGGAAGATCCATAGATCAAAAGCCCATAATTGATTACTAAGACTATTGAACTATGCATAGGAAGCTTGAGGGCTTCTGGGGTAAGGCAGTGTCTGTCTTTGTATAGTAGCCCAATATGGGTATTCACTGTTTTGGTAACATTGTCAATATGGCTGGAGAATGACAGAGTGCTGTCAGTTGTCACTCCTAAATATTTAAAAAGTCAAGTCTGCTCTAGGATAATGCCTGAGCTATTTCAGATTTCCAGCTGATGAGAGTGGAACCTGTTTTGTGCATTGTGAAACAACATCATTTTCGTTTTTGTATAGTTAAGGATTAGCTTCTTTGAGTGGAACCAAGTCTCAGCATTGGTAAAGCTAGTCTGCAATTGGTTAGCTAGGAGTGTGGGATCAGTATTACTTGAGTAAAGAACAACGTTGTCTGTGTAGAGCAGGATCTGACCATGATAGGAGGCTGGGAACTGATTCAGGAATATGGTGAAAAGTAGTGGGCCCAGGATAGACCCTTGTGGGATACCTTAATGAACAGGTTGTTTTGCAGACAGTGTATCACCAATCCTGACTTGTTGAGTGCATCTGCTGAGGTAGCTATTGAACCAGTTGGCGGTGTCCATGGATAAACCTAGATCAGATAATTGTTTGATAAGTAGAGAGTGATTTACAGTAACAAATGCATTGGAAAGGTCAATGAACATTGCTCCAACTAATTAACCTTGCACAATGTAAATAGTTTGAAAATTCGAGCAAGGCAGTATTAGTAGTGCTGTGCCCTTTGTGAAACCCATGTTACTGACTACAGTGAAGATTATACTTCTCCTTGTATTCTACCAATTGATCAGACACGATTCACTCTAACACTTTGGAAAGTGGCAGGAGGATTGATATGGGCCTGTAGTTCACAAGCAATGCCCTGTCCCCAGACTTGTGTACTGGCATAACTAAGCTGGCTTTCTATTTTTATGGGAACTGGGAAAGCATGAGGAAGCAGTTAAGGATCTTTGTCAAGGGGACAGAACCTCATCAATGGTGAGGAAGATGAGCTTTAGGTCAAGTGAATCCCCACTTAGCCTAGTTTTTCCAAGTACTTTGAGCATGTATTTCTTTGCTTATTCTTTGCTCACCACTTTAAAGTGGAATGGTTTCCTGTTGACATTGCCGATGGACTGGAGGGTAAGATTTGTCTGTTTGCAGACGACGCCAAGATCTGCAATAGAGTAGGTGATCCAGATGGGATGGGCAGAATGGGAAGAGATCTGGATAAACCAGCAAAATGGTCAGAAAAGTGGCAACTGGGGTTTAATGCAAAGAAGTGCAAGATCATGCACATAGGGAAGTGAAACCCTGAAGCCACCTATAGGTTGGGAGGGGAGTTGTTGGCAATCACAAGAGAAGAAAGGGACTTGGGCATCATCATCAAAGATGACCTGAAATCTTCTAAGCAGACCACTAAAGCAGTAAGTAAGGCTAGAGGGATGTTGGGGTGTTTTAGTAAGGGTATCACAAGTCATAAGAGGGAGGTAATAATCCCTCTTTACAAGACATTGGTTAGGCCCCATCTGGAGTACTGCATGCGGTACTGGAGGCAGCACCTTCACAAGGACATTAACAAAATGGAGGCAGTCCAGAGAAGGGCAACCAAAATGGTGCTGGGACTGCATCAGAAAACATATGAGGATGGATTAACGGAGCTCAATATGTATACCCTACAGCAAAAGAGGGAGAGAGGTGATATCAATCAATCAATCAATCAATCAAATCTTTATTTATTCAGGCGATCATCGTTAAGCAAGGCTCATTTACAAGATGGACCTGATAAGGTCAAGGTTCGAGTTGATGCACAGTAATTACATCACAAATTATGAGACAGTTATGCATACAGAAGAAAAGAAAATGTTATTTATAACACAATAATAAACAGAGAATTCACATGTTAAAGCTTGGCTAATAGAAAGTTAAACTAACATCTACAATATGTACAGTACATATATATCTCAATGAGGATCATGACAGTATATGATTAGAACAGGATATGATTGAAACATTTGAACACCTTCAGGGCATTAACAAGGTGAAAGAGTCTAACATGTTTCAATATAAGAAAAATAGCAGGACAAGAGGACACAGCATGAAATTAGAGGGAGGCTGATTAAGAAGTAATGTGATGAAATGTTTTTCACAGAAAGGGTGGTGGATGCATGGAACAGCCTACCTCAGGAAGTGGTGGATATGAATACAGTGCAAGGCTTCAAACAGGCATGGGATAGGCATAAGGGAGCAATACAGATGAGGATGAATAGATAGACCATTGACAGAGTAAAGGCCTATGGCACATTCATAAGGTAGCAAAAGAAATGGGCAGATTATTTGCCGTCAACTTCTGTTTCTATGTTTGTGGGACCTCGTATTTTCTGCTGACTGAGAATCGCAGGAAGAGGGAGTGGGGTCAAAGATGTTAGGGGGTAGGACATGACTGAGATCTTTACAAGCCTCATTGAAAGTGTCAGCTATGGTTTGAGGATCAATGGTTGTAGTGCCATTTATGTTGAGCATTGATGGGGTCTTTCTGGGTAACTTCCCTGTCACCTCAGAAATGTTGTTCCAAAATTTGCATCCATTTTTTTAGGAATTAGTTATGGCTTCCTTATAGTATTTTGCTTTTTTGGCCTGAATTCCACTTGTGCAGGCATTCTGTGCTGTTTTGTATGCCTGCATATCCACTTGGTTGCTAGTGGCCCTAGCCCAGTACCAGAGGTGATTGCGGGATTTCATTTACTCAAGTAGGTCATGCATAATCCAGGGATTGCTTTTACCCTTGATCTTTCTTGTTTTGTGAGGGACATGGAGATCACACGCTGTGCTGAAGGTAGCAATAAAGTAATCCAAGGCTGTATCGATATCCGGGGCTGTGTCAATTTATGACCAGTCCCTCTGTCAGAGCTGTGTCTTTAGAGGTTCTGATGTACTTGTTAGACCAGGTACATGGGATGGGTGAGTGATCAATAATTAAATCTGGCAAGACTTCAGTGTGGCTAATATGATCTGGTCTGTTGGAGACTACCCAGTCCAGCAGAATACCGGTCCCAGATTCGTAGTTCACCCTAGTGACTGACTGTACCAGCTGTGCGAAATTAGCGGTTGTTAGAGCGTCCTTATAACAGCTTGCACTGTTAGAGTACCAGTTGATGTTGAAATCAAGGAGTAGTATGGTTTCTGACTCATGACCTAGGTCTCTGATATAGTCAAAGAGGGGGACTGGGTCCACAGTTGTTAAATTTGGTGGGCAGAGACATGCTACACTCTCCATTTCACCTCCTTCCAGACCCTTGATGGTGCTGTGATTGAGGATGTCTCCTCTTTTAAATACCTTTAGGTAAAGTTAGATTGTCATCTGGACTAGAGATGCTGCGAATTTAGATTCTGCCGGTGAAGTGAACGTGAAGTGGGCACTTCGCATTGCCACTCCGCTACATGGAGTGGGCAATGCAAAGTGCTCTCTATGCCTTGTCATTACCACTTCACATTAAGGCGGAATGGCAACGTGAAGTAAAGCAAAGTCATTGTTTTTGATGGAATTTGCGTTCCTCATTATGATTCTAAGTGATCCACTTGGTGTTTCAGATTTGGCAGCGCCCCCCCAGATATCACATGGCTTACAGTACTGTAAGTCACATGTTCTTTATCTAGACAGGAAGAAAGTGAATCATACAAACAGATACTTTTACTTTCTGCTGTGCAGACAGAGAGAGAGTAGTATGTTTTGTGACTGCTGATACTTTGAGATCAGAGTGAGGAGGAGATTTAAACTTTGATTTAGATCCAAAAGCTTTTTTAAAAGCTACATTTTTTTGTCTTTTCTGTAATCTTCTTTACTTAATTTGTTCTTTTTGTAAATTTTATTTTTCTTATCATTATAAGTAGTTAGTTGTTTGTCTTTGTCAGTTTGACTGTGTGTGTGTGTGTTGTGTGACAGTGTGAGTAGTGATTGCTCAGACTGAGGAGCTCAGTAGGAGAGATGGACCAGGGTGAGGGAATGTCCGGGGTGGGGGCAGCTCTGGGAGAGAATGGCAGTGGTAAGCATCATACCATGTGCATGTGTGGAGGCCATGGGAGCCTATTCCTGTTGGACCGCTCAAAACTTGTGAGTGTCCCTCCCCCCGAACAGGACCAGCACCACCTCCTGTCACATAGAGGGACATCAGTTACAAATTATGTCCATACTGGAACTGCTGCTGTATCACCATGGGATCCCACATTAGTTTTGTTTTCCTCACACCATGTGCTCGCCACACCTTCCTTGCTGTGTTATAAAATGTATTCCTCCACCATCCCCGACACTTGTATGTAATTATGCCCTTTTTTGTTGTCTTTTGTATGCGTGACACTTTGTATGCTGAGCAGTTCAAGTATACTGTACTAAACTGCATGTGTGCAGTCAGTCTTCTTTCTAGTCTGTGTATGTACTGCAGACACTGTCCAACTCCCTGACTTAAACAAACATTAATGAGTACAATGGTGGGGTGGTGAAGTATGGAGAGATACTACAAAGCAGGCTTACATTACATCCAAGTAACTATTAAAAAAATTAATGTTGTGATTTGTGACTGCATTTGTGACCGTGATGATGAAGAAATGTGAATGCCTACGGCTGTACTTCCCCAGTCAGCTGTAGCTGAAAACTCCCAGACTTAAAAACACGTATCAATGAATACAATGGTGGGTGGTGAAGCCTGGAGAAACACTACAAAACAGGCTTACAATACATTCAAGTAACCAGAAAAAAAATTAATGTTGTGATTCGTAACATGAATGATCGTGAATCATTATTTGTGACTGTATTTGTGACCATGATGATGAAGAATGTGATTTGTATCACGAGTGACTCATGATGATGGTCCTGACTTAAAAGCGCATATTAATGAGTACAATGTTCATGCAGAATTAAGCACCACACCTGTCCAGTACTCTGAAGGGAAGCCAAAGAAACAACTGTGACTTAAGTTACAGATGGAGATCGGGCTGTAAAGAGATGCAAATTCACAAACAGATTAAGATTGCACTATGCACTGAAGAGATGCAGACACAAAGGCTCAACACCTAACCAGTGCTCATCTTCAGAAATTTAAATCTGGAAAAGAATACCTTTGCCAGTTGGGGTGGGCCACGGGGGGGGGGGAGCAGTGTACTGCACTGCTGCAGTAACAGTCACTATTACTAGTACCAGTAAAGATACCACAAAGAAGTACAAAAATCACACAGCTACAGTAGATATCAGCTTCACATTGCTGATATTTTTATATGGCACAATAAAAGGTGTCTGATTTGATGACACGCGTCACACACATACTCACACACATTAAGTAATGCATAGCAAATTGAAAAATTCAGTAATATAACCACATATTTTAAACAAACTAAAATTATCCACTGCTGCACCACAACAATCAGCAAAAAAATAACAAGAAATATTGAAAATATTACTGTGTGTACATTAACACAGTTATACAAGAAAAATATCACCAAAACAGAAAGCACTGTCTTTTTCTCCAAGTTAATCTACCTACACCACAGATATGCCCTTCCCCCAAAGCACACTTCCACTGTGTCTCAGAACACAGACTGAATGTTGTACATTAACATTCAAAATCCATACACAAGCAATAAATGCTAGATGATATGAGCACAGGAGGATTTCCTATAATCGATGAACTAAAGTTTGAGCAAAAAAATGACTCAAAAAGGCATTTTAACAGCTTTTTGAAGGTTTGAATCACAAAGAGCTTTCAGAGCAGATTGTCTCTTACAGCTTTCTACACACACTACCCCAAATTGAGGCTGTGCAGAACAATCTAATGCCCATGTGACCTGAAATCCCATGAATCACTGCAAAATTCGCTTTTAGAGCTTAAAAACAAGGCAAAGCGAGACGAAGTACATTGTTTTCAATGTACTTTGCCTTAAGAATTGGTGGAATTGTGGTTTGGGAAGGTGGAGTAACGCAAAATCATTGTTCTCAATGGACTTTGCTTTACCCATTAATAATGTGAAGTACTCCGCTTTGCATTGTGGAGCACTCTGCAAATTCACCTTCACTCCACGAATCACTCCACGGAGCGAATTGGGGCCACTTTGCCCATCACTAATCTGGACTCTAAACTCATATGGATGCCATCCAAAAGAAGCTGCATGCTAAACTTTGGGCACTTTACAGAAACAAAGCAAATATCCCACTTCCTGCCCATAGAGAGATCATCATAAAGATGATTCTATCTACTGTATCTTCAATTATGGAAACTTTGATAGAACTCTACTCCCAACTCCACCATTGCCAGGCTGGATCCACTCTTTCATTTCTTCTGCCACTTTGCCCTGGACTGCATCCTCAGAACATGCTACTGTTCCTTGTATTCCATCTTCTCCTTGATCCTCCGATATGCCAGGTGCCTAACCAATTGTTCTACCTTTGTCTTCAAATTCTGCATGGGATCCCTTTCCTCAAGCTTTCCTCTCTCCTCTCTTCCTTTCAACTCCTACTCCCTCCGCAGCTCTCATGCCTACTCTCCCCCATAAAATCCTTTGCTGGTCCAGATGTTTTCTCCTTCTATTTCCCCCAAATTTTGAAGCACCCTCTTGGTTGCTATGCTCAATGCTCCCTCTTCCATATCACTAAATTCCCTCCTCTGTGCCTGTGCTACTCACTCCTGCAGTTGCCAGTTATCCCAGGCTAATCCCACTGCTCCTTCCCCCGTACTACTCCCTCCTCCTATTGCCTGAGCTTATTGGCCCACTTCTCCCTCTCTCTAGTCTTTTTTTGTACTCACAATCTCCCTTTCCTCTCTCATTTTTCTCTCAGTTGCAACTTGCTGCACTGTTGCTACTACACTATTACGTGCTATGTTTTGCACGGCTTACTCTGTGCTTCCTTTCAAGTGTCTACTTTGCAGATGTGACTTAGTACTGCACTGTCCACATCCCCTACCCCAATACATACATAAATACATACATACACCACCGGTCAAAAGTTTTAGAACACCCCCGTTTTCCAGTATTTATTGAAATTTAAGCAATTCAAGTACAGTGAATAACCTGAAATGGTACAAAGGTAAGCGGTAAACTGCTAGAGGTTAAAAAATAAAGATTAGGTTAGCAAAAACTGCTTTAGAGAAATTGCAAAGAAAGCCAAGGTGTCAGTGAGTACAGTTTCCTACACCATCAATAGGCACTTGGAAACTGGAGGAAACTCTGACAGAAAGAGGTCTGGCAGACCCAAAGCCACAACAGAATCAGAAGACAAGTTTCTGAGAGTCAACAGCTTGCATGATAGGCAGCTCACAGGACAACAGCACAGAGTGACTGGCACCCTGAACCAAAAGGGCTACCACAGCATTTTGCAGCGCCATGCAATACCTTCTGGTCTACGTCTAGTTGGTCAGGGGTTCATCAAACAGCAAGATAATGACCCAAAACATGCCTCCAGGCTATGTAAGAACTACCTTCAAGGAAAAGAACAAGATGGTAGGTTTCAAATCATGGAATGGCCAGCACAGTCTCCAGATTTAAACCCCATCGAGCTGGTTTGGGATGAACTGGACAGAAGGGTTAAAGCAAAGCAACCTACAAGTGCAACACATTTGTGGGAACTTCTGCAACAGTGTTGGGAAGAACTTCCTGAACAATATTTGATGTCCATTGTAGGAAGAATGCCACGAGTGTGTTCGGCGGTTACAGTATATCTGCAAAAGGTGGCTACTTTGATGAGTCAAAAATTTAGATTAAATATTGTTAAACAAAATGATTCTATGATTTATTTTTTATCTCCAATTGTTTATTTGTTCTATGCTTTAATTTCAGAGTACATTGAGACATTAACCTGCATAAATTTCAATAAAAACTGGAAAAATGGGGGTGTTCTAAAACTTTTGACCGGTAGTGTACATGCAATTTTATGTAAAGGAAACCTATTATTCTTATGTTTAACACAGGTCCAGTACAGCCTCATGAAATCTGAAGCTTCTCATGTCAGTTTTTCATCTAAGACAAAGCTGTCGGATAATTTGTATCTGTGCTACAGTCTTGTGCCAAATAATGATCGTTACCTGTGCTGCATGCTTCTGTCATAAAGAAAGCATCAATATTGCTGTAAGCTGTTGCTTTGCATGTATAAAAATACTTTTCACTTACTAGTTACATCAACAGAAATAAATTTACTTTTAGAGGACTCAATGTTGCGACCTGATTCCAATTTCCGGACTGTGCAGATATAGTCAGATCTACCCATTACTGTTAGGAGGCACGATGATGAAGTAGAGTTTTGTAGGATTTCTGTTACCCCTTTGTAAAATATATATTGCTTGGTCTCAGCAGCAGAACTTCTGGAACAATAACACTTTATTAGAAAATGGGCTTTAAAATATGAGACATCTGTCTGACTGAGGAAGGTACATTAACTACCAGATAGAGCCCTGTGAAAAACAAGTGCTCATTCAAGGTGCCCAACAACCTTGGTTATTACTGGGCACCCTGAGTCTTAAAAGTGACCAGCCACCATTTTTTTTCTCTCACTTAGCTGATCAGTTGGCAGCTGGCCAAGCCCCTGTCCCCATTGGTCTTATATTCTTTAAGTAAATAACAGGGAAGAAAGAAAATAAGAAAAAACACTGTGGGCTGGATATTCAAACTGCGCTATTTTGTGGTGCAAGCCCTTGCGCTGCACAAAATAGTTGCGCTGGGGTGTGTCCAGAACGAAATTCAAAGGAGTTGCCCTTGAGCAACTCCTTTGAATATCACCCCCAGGCCACAGCCACTGTGCATGGTGCAGTGGAACTTGGGCCACCACAAGTGGTCAGAGTGGAGCATTCAGCTTGCGATGGCGCAAGTACCATTGCGCCATGCACAAAATCCCAGTTTTCAAAAGGTGACATGCAAATGGGGCCATAATTCATGCAAGGTGCAGGGGGGGCCATTTGCATCTGATTATGGCCCTATTTGCATGCCATTATCATGCAGGTGCGCCTGACCACAGGACTCACCTGGCACCCTGCCAGGCAGCAACCGTCAGGACCGGCGCCCCCTGCAGCCATCGCGAAACAGTGTATAATCCCTACCACCCCTCCACTGGCCTGATTACGGGCGCCGTTTAATCCCCCACCAGCCCGATCGCGGGCAGCAATGTAGCTCCCCGAGCGTATCCTGGTAGTCAGTGAACCGTAAATCCCGATCATGGGATTGTGTATTAACCCCACCTCGATTATATCCCTGGTGGTCCAGTGGACCATAAATCCCAATCGCGGGATTGAGTATTAACCCCTCCCACCTCCCGATTATATCCCTGGTGGTCCAGTGGACCGAACATCCCGATCGCGGGATTGTGTATTAGCCCCCTCTCCCGATTATATCCCTGGTGGTCCAGTGGACCGAACATCCCGATCGCGGGATGGATTGTGCAAACAACTCCCCAAAACATCCCTGGTGCCTAGTGTACCCACCCCACCCACCATGACCTCCTCACCCGCACCCCCACAGCGGTGGCGACAGCATCCCACCTGCCTGCCACCCGCTGCCCGCCGACTGACTGCCCAGTGGGGCTGCACCCATTGGTGCAGAGCAAGAGCCAATAGGCGTGCAGCCCACCTACCAAGACAGTCCAGTTTTGTGAATGAATGAATGTATTCATTTACAAATCTGGACTGTCTTCCTATGCTATGGGCTGCACACCCATGGCTCTTGCTCACCACCATAACCATGCAGCCCTACTGGGCAGTTAGTCGGTGGGCTGCGGGAGGCGGCAGGCGGGTGGGATACTGCCACCCACCGCTGCGGGGAGAGGGGTTGAAAATGGCGGGTGGAATGATGAGACACTGACGCACCAGATATTTTAAGGGGGTGTTCACACTCCATCCCACAATCCGAATGTTAGGTCCACTGAACCACCAGGATATAACTCGAGAAAAATGAGGGTTGTCAACAATCCATTCCGGATATTCAGTCCACTGAACCAGAACATGATCGAGGTGGGGAATAATACACAATCCTGTGATCGAAATTTATGGTACACTGGACCACCAAGGATATAGTTGGGGAGACACTGCTGCCCGCAATCGGGCTGGTGGTGGTGGGAATTTACGCCATGCCCGGACGGCCAGTGGGGTGGTGGTGGGATATTACTCTCTTTGCCCACGATCGGGCTGCAGGGGGCACAAGGTGTGAGTTGAGGGCCAGCCACAGGTGGCAGTTGTTGTGTTGCGCCCTGCAATGCAGCAGCTCACCTGTGGGTGGCCCTCGACTTAGGCCTTTTTTAGCTCAAAGTTGTGCAGGCACAGGTTGTGGGTTGCGCCTGCACAACTCTGCACAGCCCGGCTGAATATCGGGCTGTGCAGTTTATGCATGGTTCCTCCCCCTCCAGTTCAGCATGCATTCATTTGCATTGCGCTGTTGCTCAGCCTGTTTTCAGTGGCGCAACTGCCTCCTGCTGAATATCTCAGAATGGCGCAATTTCGGACTTGCGCATGTGCAACCCTATTGCACATGGTGCAACCCTTTTGAATATCCGGTCCTGTCTGTTCAAAAAACAGGACAGTCCACTACATTTTCCTTGCATGAGTATGTCAGCAGAACTAAACCTCTGTAACAACCGCATCCCCATTGTTCATCTAAACAGGGAAGTGGCAAACAATTTACCCCGGAAGTCACCGTAATTGGGTTCGATCCTACCTCACGTTGTTACCTCTGAATCCGAATACTGTAACAGCTCTGCTGTCTAAAACAGAATCATAAAAACAATTTAAGCACTCGCATTCCACATTATACTTCCCAGTCTGCACTTCCTGACAAGGTCATCAGGCCTTTGGGTCCAATCTGCACGCCGTAACCAACACAACTGCTGAGCTACTGAAAGAAAAAAAGACTCTTGCAGGAGCAGCAGAAATACTGTTCAGTCCTACAACAATGCTAACAAGTGACTGCTTGGTGTGCGGACCGTACAACAAACTCCATATGTCTGGTATCTCCTTATGGAAGTGTGTGTGTGTGTGTGTGTGTGTGTGCGCGTGTGTGTGTTGTGTGTGTGTGTGTGTGTGTCAGGGTAACTAGAAGTATGTGTGTGGGGGTTAACAGCAGATGGAACAGCAAAGAAAGGGATATGTACAAGTGGGGGGACAACAGCAGACAGAACAGCAGAGAAAGTGAGGGACTGCTTTACAAGAAAAAACACAAACTGCATTTTTACTCTTTTTATTAATTTTAAAGGTTTTCTAATCCCATAAAAAATGCCACTGGTTGCCCATTTTCTAAGTGCAATAATACCCTCCAGGGTGGGCTATATGGGCAATACTGAACCTTTCAGGGAATAGAAGGCCTTCTGCCTGTGGCGTCGGGCCTCATTATGCCACTTGGTGGTCCGGTATTGCCCAATACCGCCCACCCCTTTGGGTATTACTGCTTGCATGTCACAGATTATCCTTTCATGTGTACTGGATATTCTGGCACACAAGAGAAGATGGGACATCAGGTATAGCTGGAATAGAATAAAAACATAAACAGATTTAGATACACAGTCACAGCAATTCTGAATTTAAAGTAGAATTCTAATATATATGCTAAATGTTGTATTATGACCAATGATGTGGGCAAATGAGCTTAGTTTCCTACATATGGGTACTCTGCATGCAGGTGAGATTCACAGTGTATGAAGGTACAAATAAAGACTGCATTCTCTCCTCTTTCTCAAGCTGCCCCAAAACAGCCTCAGCTTGAATACAGTAAAGGCATGAGAGGTATATGTAAGACCAATGCAAAAACAAGTGAAAAATGTTACAGATTTTGTGTTACTCTCTAGTGGCCTCTTTGCCTTAATGATAATCACATGTTGTTGTAAGCTGTCTCTAAGGCAAATAGGGGAACAGAAATAGGAAATATTGGACAAACATTTGTAAAAAATGACTTGTTAAAAGATGGACACCACAGGAAAATTATTGCACAGCTGTGTTATTACTGGTATACAGCTGCAGAGCTGAGGAATGTGACAGAAATGGTCATAAAAATGTATAAGGCAAGTAATAAGCTTTGTTTGTTGAACACCTTTCAGAAACATCAAGGTGCTTTACATAAAAGAACAAACAGAACAAGGTAAAAATATAACACACAATATAAAAACAGAGAACCAATAAAATTCCACATAATTAAACAACGTATGCTTGGCACCAGAAATGTGTTTCTAATGCCTGTCTGAAGCCTCTCACGGTCGTGCACTCCTGTAGCTGACAAGGTAGAGAATTCCAAAGGTTTGGGGCTAAATACATAAATCCACGATCCCCTGAAGATTTTAGGAATACCATTGGAATCTCTATCAACCCCTCATCAGCTGAACAGAGTGATCGCTCGGGGCGGTAGGGGACAGAAGCTCGTTCAGGTAATCTGAGACCTGTCCGTGTAGGGATTTATAAGCCAGAAGTCTGACTTTGAAAGTGATCCGCCACTGAATCGGCAGCCAGTGCAGTTCATGCAGCGGTATGATAGGTGTGATATGAAATGTCCGTGGAGTCCTCATCAACAACCAGGCTGCTGCGTTCTGCACCAGCTGCAGGTGGCAGATATCAACCCCCGGTAGCCCTAGGTAAAAGGAATTGCAATAATCAAGGCATGAGGTCACAAAGGCATGGACCAGTATAGGAAGATCACCAGACAGAACAAGGTGCTTGACCCTAGCGATGTTCCTCAGATGGTAAAAAGTTGACTTGATCACTGCCGACATTTGAGATTGCAATGTCAGCCCATCATCAAGCACCACACCCCAGGTCCAGCACCCATTCAGAGGCAAGAAGCTGGGAGCCCTATGGAAAAGCCCTGTAGGCTGACCAGCCCGACCCCCCTGTCAGGCGACCCAGGTCCACGACCATTACTTTCTTGAGTTCAACTTCAGGCAGCTGGAATTCATCCAATCCTTGATTTCAGTGATTTAGTTGTTAAATACTGAGAGTGCACTATCCTGGTTGGGTGCAGCATAATAGTGAAACCTCAGCCCATACTGTCTTACAAGAAGAAGAAGAATCAGCATTTATGTAGCTCTTTTCATACACAGCATCCCAAAGCACTTTACAAGCAATACTAAACTGGTAGTGAAGTGACTGCATGTATGGTGGCTGCCATATCGCACATCATCACCCACACACAGCCTGGATAATTGCATGAACCAGTTTATGGGAAGGGGAATGTTGGTCAGGACACCTGGAATGTTCTCTGCTCTTTGTGAAGAGTGCCCTGGGTTCTTTTACTTCCACCTGGATACCCACCAGGACAACACCAGGATGAGCAGAAGGGACCTCAGTTTAAAGTCCCATCCAAAGGACGGCACTCCCCAACAGTACAGTACCCCCCAATACTGCACTCGGATGCCAGCAATTTTTAGGTGCAATTCCAATCCTGGTGTGGGACAAGAACCCACAACCTTCTGGTCCAGAGGCGGATGTGCTACCAACTGAACCATGTTGACACCTGCAGATACAATGTCTCTGAGGGGCAGCATGTACACAATGAACAACATGGGGGACAGCACTGAGCCCTAAGGAACCCCACATGACAGAGAGAGAGGGTCAGAGGAATAAATCCTTGACACCACCCTCTGAGTTCTGCCAGAGAGAAAGTACTTAAACCATCTGAGGACTGTACCAGACAGGCCACAGATGAACCTCAGGCGCTCAAGCAGCACCCCATGGTCCAAGGTACAAATGCTGAAAAGAGATCCAGAAGCACCAAGATGAAACGGCTTTTACGATCTCTCGCCATCGAGACATCATTGAACACCTGAACCAGCACAGTCTCGGTACAGTGCCTCTTTCGAAAACCAGATTGGAGACGTTCGTAGATACTATGGATGGTCAAATGGTTCTCCAGCTGTATGGCCACTGCCTTCTCAATCACCTTCCCCAAGAAGGGGAGGTTAGAGATAGGTCTGTAGTTAGCAAGGCAATCTGGGTCCAAAGAAGCTTTCTTCAGGAGAGGTGTCACCACCGCCTCCTTCAGGGAGCTAGGGAACTCACCTGACTCAAGGGAGCACCAGACTATCCATGCCAGGACCGGACCAATGATGTCACAATAACCCATAATCAGGGTGGTTGGACCTGGATCCAAACTACAGGACATAGTGTGCATACCCTGGACAATCTGTATAACATCCGTGAACTTCAGCCAGTCAAAGGTACTCCAGGAAAAAAGGGCAAAGTGACCGAGCACCGATCAATAGCATCCCCCATAGAGTATGCTGGTTGGATCTCCACCCTAATGTCAGCCACCTTATCCGCAAAGAACTGAGCGAGCTCATCACACTCCAATTGTGAAAAAGCTCTTCGAGACTACAGACAGGCCAGGCTGCACAGCCTGTCCACAGTTTGAAAGAGCTGAGCAGGTCGGCTCTGAGCAGCAGCAATCTCCCCAGACAGGAACTCTGCCTTCTTACAGAAGAGTGTTGATTGATAGACTTGATAATGCTCTAGCAATCTAAGATGGTCAGCCTCCAGGGTGGATTTCCACCAACAATGCTCTAACCTTCATCCTAGTCACCACATCTCTCTCCAGGTCCCATCAAACCAAGGGAACCGAGGGCGAAGGGAGAGAGGACGAACATGACAGGAGTGATAGAGTTCAGGGCTGTAGTAATGGCCTTATTATAGGCCAGAATCCAGGCCTCTGAATTCCTGCTTGCCACAGGAAACCCCTATAGGTCAAGTACCTCTGCCAGGCCTTCAGGAATCACATCCTGTAAAGGGCGATATTTGACCATCTCCACAGAGGCAGGCCTAAGAAGGGGGCGCAAAAAAATTGAATCCCACGGTGTAATGATCAGACCATCTGACAGGTTCCACCCCCAAATCAGAGGCTTCGATCCCCAGGAGGAAAACTAGGTCAAGAGAGTGACCGTGTTTGTGAGTAGAAGAGACAGCAATCTGTGTAAGGTCCAGAGATGTCATCAATTGGAGGAAACATTGTCCAAATCGAGAGAGTTTGTCATCAACCCAGGCACTTAAGTTGCCCAGGACCATCAGCCTAGGCGACTCAAATGCCATGTCAATCAAGAAGTCTGCTACATCCTGAAGGAATCATTTCTCATCCCTGAGTGGATGGCAGATGAGGGCTATCCTACAACCTACACTTGCTACTACAGTACACTCAAATGACCCGGCTTCCTCAACTGGTACACTCATGAGGCCCAGTTCAGTCCTGAAACAGACTGCAATCCCCCACCCACCGTGGTCCAGTTTTGAGCAGTGTATAACCATGTACCCAGCTGAAATCGCAGCCTCCAATATGGGGCCAGCATTTTCATCCAGCCAGGTCTTGGCTTAACTTTATGTTAAGGAGATCAGTTGATATTATTCTACTGCAGGACTAGTTCAGGTTTACAAAAGCTGAAACATCTCATCTGAGTTATTCCTCCAGAAAATGCCACTTATGCATATTTTATCTGTACTGCTTTCTTATGCCATACAGATAGTGACTTGTACCTGTACTGCATGCTGGTGTCATAAAGAAAGGGCCAGTATTGCTGGAAGCTGTTACTTTGCATGGCATAAGAAATAATTTTCACTTACCAGTTACAAGAACCAGAAACAGGAGCACTTTCTAAAAACTCAGTGTCATGACCTAATATCCTTTTCCAAACTCTGGAGGTACATTTGGATCTGTCTTTTATTGTAAGGGGATATGATGATGAAGATAATGATGAATTTGAGTTATGCTCCATTTCTGTTCACCAATTATAAAATGTACTGTATATCGCTTGAATCACTTGTAGATGTTGTGGAAGTAGAACATTGTAATTGTACAGATTATCCTTGGAGATATATTGAAGGTTTTGGCACAGCTGAGAGAAACGGTACATCAGTGGCCCAATATTCATAACTGGGAAAAGTGGAGTACAAACTTTTGTGCTACGCTTACCTATTGTCCATGACCCTGGGGATGTTATAGTCAGTTGGACAGTGCACCAGCACAATCTAACTAAATATAGGGTCATGTTTGCGCAGCTCTAAGCCAAGTAGTGATATCCAGACATGGACTCTACCGGTGCAGGGAACAGTGCTACCAGACCTGATAGTGCTGGTAGCACCTGATGTAACATTCAGACAACCCCATGCAAATATGCCCATTGGGCATGCAAGGCACCACAGGGCCATTTTTATGCCCATTATGTGCCCATTTGCATGGGAAGTGGTAGCAGGTTTGCACACCTGCAACCAGCTCCACACCAGCCCCAATTTCCTGCTCTCATAAACAACATGTATCTTCATTCCCCTGGTGTTTAGTGGCACCTCCCACTCTCCAGGCACCAGCCTACAGAACTGTCACCTGTTCCTGGTACCTAATTGTCCCCCCACCCTCCAGTCACTCTCCCCAGTGATATGTAAATTATCATTTGAGTGAAGTGTTTCCCCGCCATCTGATTGCCAACCTCAGTATGAATGGCAGCATCCCTGCTGCTTAATGGTCCCACTACCCTCCAATTACCATCCCGTATATGATAACATATTCCCTGGTGCTAGTAGTTCTCCTCTCCTCTGACTGCCAGTTCTTTATATGAAAACATATTCCCTGGCGCTAGTGGTCCTCAATCCCTCCACCTTCCAATTGTCAGCCCTGTATATGAGCTATGCTTCCTGCTCAATACAGGTGATGCACTCCCTGTACAGTACATTGGACCTGTGCTCCCTGTCTTTCCATATGGCAGCCAGTTGAGAAGTTGAGAAGATGGCTATGCTGGTTGCCATATGGGGTCCACATCACTGGCACTTAAGGTAAGGGGGGTTTGCAAGGTGAGTTTGTTGGTGTCCACAGTGTGGCAGCCACTGGAAACCAGGGAATAATCTTCATATACGGGGCTGGCAATCAGAGGGTAGGGGCACCACTAGCACCAGGGAATGTGTTTTCATATACAGGACTGAAAAAGGGAGAGTGAAAGGACCTCTAGTCACCAGGGATACTTCTTCTCACATGGGGATGGTGACTAGAAGGTGGGGGATGCCACTAGGCACCAGGGAATGATTTCTAATTTACCACTGGTGAAAATTAGTGGACGGGGTGCCACTAGATGCCAGGGGGCAGATGTGCCCCCACCAACTGTCAACTTGCTTGTTGGCTGCAGTGATTCTGGCAGCCTCTAGGGTTGCCCAGAGTGAGTTTGGGTGTTGATCCTATTTGCATTGTGAAAAGTGGCCTGTGTTTAACCCTTTGCAGGGTGCTGATGCACTGAATATCCCACTGTGCTGGTATTCCTGTTCCTGCCTTTACCTTTAACCACTACATACATTATGTTTTTTTTTGTGTGTGTGCGCACTAATACTGTTAGTGCACACTCAAGCCCCCTCTGAATATTGTGCTCAGACCCAAATCCCAGGCAAACAGGGTGCAATCAATTTGCCCACCTGGCAAAGTTTTGAATAGCTAGCCCCATGTCTAGCTGAAAAAAATCATAAACATATTTAGAGCAGTCACAGCAATCCTAATTTTAAAGAGGAATTCTACTGTATATGCTAAATATTTTACTATGTTAACTGATATATGCTAGTGAGCTTAGTCTCCTACACAGGGGCACTCTGCATGCAGGTCAGACTCACAGTGTACAGAGGTAGAGATAAAGTACTTGTGTTAAACAGAGTTAAGCTGATCTGTAATAAGGTGTGCCGCTTTGTAGTCGGTGCAGATAACCACACTCATAGTGTACCTTTTACACAGTCACTAATTAAGAAATGCCCTAAAACCTCTTTTCAGGTGTATCCAGCTCAGCAAGCAGCCTTTTACTGTCAGTGTCGCTAACTACAAATTGCCTCTTACACTACTGAATCTCTCCAAGTTGAATCAGATTAAGAGATCTTTGTGGTCTGCCTTTGCAGGTCAGTGCAATTGTAAGCATTAAACAGTTTTATTTGGTTTCTCTCTGTACATAACCTGTGACTTTTTATGCAACAACCTGTACTGATTTTCTTTCTTCAAAACTGTATGTAATTGTTCTGCTTTAAGTGCTTTGAGGTGGACTGACTGCATTTCCTCTGGAACTGCTTGCTGTACCTGTAATGTTTTTTGTGACTGCATATTTGATGTAGAACCTTTGTAAATGATCACTTGTGCTGAAAGGTAATCTCCAAAGTTTTCAATAAACAGTAAACTAACTGGCTACCTTTACCTTTCAGAATAAAGCTCAAGATTTGTTTCCAGCCAAGAAGGCTCTTCTGGGTCTAACACTCCCTGCTTCAACAAATTGCTTACATGCCATTTCCAAGCAGTTCAACACCAGGAACATTTTCAAACGCACACATCTAATTTAAAGCAGCAATATAAAGCACTTTCCTTCACTGCTCGATAATGGAAATGTAAATGTGATGATGTTCAGTATACAAAAATAGCTTTTACAATATATCTACAGCCCTATATGTGCCCCCTGTGGCTTAACCCGTCATATGTGTCATCACTGAGAGCTGGCTGTGGGAGAATGTTGGAGAAAAATGGCTGGTGCTGAGTCCAGGATCAACCAGATAAATATAACATTTACAGACAAGTAAGCAACTAAAACATTCACTTTACTTGCCATTTTCTGATCGGGACCTACAGGTCAAAAGGCTTTCTTTCTGGGGAGCTGACAGTTCCCCTTTAATGACTCAAGTCATTTAAGATGGCCGCCACTCACACTGTGTAAGAATATCTTCTGCTGAAGGTATCTTTCGGCTGTACATACAGGGTTTTTGATCTGGATGTACAGTGAAGGACTCTTAAAGGCATATCCTAGCTGCCTGCTGAGTGTATGCATTTAAGTGGGCTATGTGCTTCAGAGATCTTGTGTACTGCTGACTGGAAAAACAAAACTGACTGCGTTTACATTGTTAAAAAAGGGTTATTTTAATACGGTACTCACTGGGACTCCATTGTCTTGGTAAGGTAAATGACTGTAAGTGATTTAGAGTGATTATGTGCTTCACAGCCACTGCAGTAAATGCCTACAATACCAGCAGATGTTAATGACTGAAACACTTAGGTCATGAAGTACCAGTTAGAGCACTGTCTTATGGCACTAGATCTGTGCATTTAAACTGGTTTTAAATGCATTTAACAGGTCAAATTAATATTGAGGAGATACTACTGGAACTGGGACTTTAAAAATGTATGCAACAAAGAGGGTTACACATTTAAGAGATACTGTATGTGTTTAAATGTACTTTACTGTATTATGACGGTGCTAGCATACAGTAGATTTCTAATAGTAAATAGTACCACATTACACCAAGTGGTGTTACTATTTCATGGTGGCCACCACAAAGTAGGAAGAACAATTACATGCTTTGAAATCAAAAATTTTAATTCTGAAATAAGAGAAAATGTACACAAGTCCCTTTACATGAAAAAGGGTCCTAAAGGTACTGGAAGGAATAAGAGTCAATTAAGCAATGTGGCCAGATGGGGTGCACCCCGGGGTCCTAAAGGAACTGAGAGGTGGTGGCTGAACCTCTGGCAATCATGTTTAGCCAGTCACTGGAAACAAGGGACATATCAAAAGACTGTAGGACATCAGATGTAGTCCCTTTTTACAAAAGTGGGAACAAAGAGGACGTGGGGAACTACAGACCTGTCAGCCTGATCTTGGTAGTGGGCAAGATAATGGAAGTACTGCTGAAGAAGAGATTGGTGGAACATCTGGTAGCCAACAGACTATAGGACTCAAGGCAGAATGGTTTCACTGGGGTGCGGGGAGGTCATGCCAGACCAACCTCATTGAATATTTTGACTGGATGGTGAGGGAGGTGGATTGGGGAGGGCAGTGGATGTGGCCTATTTAGATTTCAGCAAGGCCTTTGACACTGTGCCACATAGAAGGCTATTAAACATACTGTGGAATATGGGAGTGGGCAGGATAGTAGTGTGGAGGGTAGGTAATTGGCTGGCTGACAGGACACAGAGGGTGGTGATAAATGGCTGTCACTCCACAGAGAGAAGAGTGACCAGTGGGGTACCACAGGGATCAGTGCTGGGACTGGTCCTGTTCAACATCTTCATCAATGACATTGCACAAGATCTAGAAGGCAGAATTTCTCTGTTCACTGATGACACAAAGCTCTTAAACAGAGTGGACACACCAGAGGGTGTAGACAGAATGAGGAGGGGCCTGCAGACACTTGAAGAATGGCCAAGGGTTTGACACTTGAAATTCAATGCAAATAAGTGCAAGAAAATGCATATGGAGCACAAAAACCCTGGAACAACATATCAGTTGAGGATATAGCATGTACCAAGCAAAAAATGGACCTTGGGGTTATCATCTCTGATGACCTCAAGGTAGGCAAACTGTGCAACAAGGCAGCAGGTAAAGCATACAGGATGCTGGGATGCATAGGCAGGGGCATCACCAGCAGGAAAAGGGAGGTCATAATTCCACAATACAAGACACAAGTGGGTCCCCACCTGGAGTACTGTGTACAGTTCTGGAGACCTTACCTAAGTAAGGACATAGACAGGGTAGAGAAGGTTCAGAGGAGGCCAGCAAAGATGGTACAGGGATTGCATCACAAGTCCTATAAGGACAGGCTAAATGACTTGAATATGTACTCCCTGGAGGAGAGAAGGGAGAGAGGGGGGGTATGATAGAGACATACCTTTGATGTTGTGACTCTGCATATCTGAATGATGTTTCACAGACTACCAGACATGTTGATGTTTTTGAAAGTACTATTGACACAGCCCCTTGTACTTATTTTAGGAGTTCAGCTTCCACCAGGACTGATTTCTGGTTTATCTCTCCTACAGGGAGGAACAGGAGCAGAAATATACAATTTTACAGCGACATATATGTTTTTCAGGACTAGAGGCCATGGAATGAAGTTGGAGGGAGGGCGATTCAGAGGAAATGTGAGGAAGAATTTATTCACAATACATTTCTGATGTTTTTAAACCTCTATTCTGCAAGAAGTGACTAATATTAAAATCCCCTCCAAAAATGATTTGTTCCTGGAAGTATAGAGAAATTGTAAAATCTTTTTTGACTAATCAGTACCAGCTGATTTTTGTTGAGGGGCATAAATATTAATCAAACGAAAATCAAAACCTTGAAATTGAATATCCAATAACAATGCTCTACCAGGTTCAATATCTACTAAATGACTGACTGAAATATCATGTTCCATAAAACAAATCCCAGTCCCACAAGATCTGTCTGGACATCATGACAAAAAATAGAATCCCACACACTTGAAGTTCTGGTAGCTGTTACATGTGAAGGAAGCGATAGCTGTGTGTCTTGGAAAAACACTACATAATAAGCAAAATCGGAGAATAAAGAAAAAGTTGCCAATCGCTTTTTCTCTGATAAAATGCTATTTGTAGTAAGAGATGCCAGCTTCACTTCATAATGGCTAATTTTAATCAAAAATAGTACAAGTCTGTCCTGAAGGAAGTTTTCTGGAAGTGGCTGTAGAACACATCAATCTTCCCCTTGTTCTAGTTGGAACTGGGACCATATTCTTAGCATCAGACTGCCCATCAGCTGTGGACAATGAGCATGAAACAGTGTCAGAATCCCTGTCATCCTCAGAAACTCCTTCTTGTAGGATGGAGAAGGAATTATGTAATAGCAAAGGATCCACTGGAATAGCAGTTGCCCCCTTGGAATCTTTGTTTTTTCCTTTTTTTGAGGACACAGTTTGAAATCACTGGATTTTTCTCCCACAGATAGTAGGGAGGGGGCAGAGGCACCATGACCTCTGATGCAGGTGGCTCTGGTAGCACAGCTGTGCGTACAGGTAGATCAACCAGGGAAGATGTGGGAGAAGTTTCAGAATGTACTACAGGGTTCTCCTCAGGTGTGTCATTAGAAGGTGGGGGCCTAGTGAAAGGAGGAGGCCTAGGGATCTTAATATCTGATGATGCTTTTAATTTATGTATGTAAAAATCCTGAATCTCATAGTTAGCATCCTCAGTATTATAGGATGTCCATGGGCAGCCAGTAAAGGACTGACCCTCCTCATCACACAAGTTACACCTCTGTGTATCATGACAATGAAATCCAGAATGGTCCATCTCCCCACATTGAGCACATTTCAATACTTCACAATTGGTACTAATACTGTATGTCTGGCCGACCCACACTTGAAGTATCTGCGGGGTTGGCCTGGATAGAATATGAATACCTTGTCCCTGCCAATGAACATGCAGATTGGCACGTGCTTTAAGTCAGTACCTTCTTATAGAAGTTTGATTTTTATTTGCCAGCCACCATTCCAAAACCCCTCACTATCCAAAACTGGCCTGAGTGGTTCCTTGTATCTATCAATCAATCAATCAATCAATCAACCAATCAATCAATCAATATCTTTATTTTGCCAGGTGGAACATCATTGAAACAAGCTCATTTACAAGATGGACCTGAGGCAAAACAGTTGCCAACAGGGTTAAGACATCACAGGTTGAATGAACGCACATAACAGTTACATAGTAATAATAATAATATAACAACATATAACTATCTCATGTGACAAGATACTTGCACCAGAACATAGCAATAGGTTCAACAGGAGGTAATGCCATTTAAATACAATTGCATGGATACAGATATATGGGCGTAAGGTAATGAGCTAAAGTTTATACAGTAAACATCATTGGAGGAGTCATAGTGAGCAGGAGTGGCAAGTGTATAATACACTTCTTCTCCAACCAATATAGAATATCAACTTTATTAACCCGTTTGTTATGGAAAAGGACCATGATTACCCAAAAGGATTTTTTGGTAAGTGGAATTATCTGGAATGGGGTCCATAATGGATTTCTTTTATGGGACATGTACTTTTTCCAGAATCTTTCAAGCAGGTGTGGGGTTCTAAAGCGGGCATCAAATATAAACTCACCCAGGGCATGTATTAACTCATACATGTCCATGAGCAAAAATCCAAAAGATTGTTTAAATAAAATTTTGCCCACATAAAATCTATGTCGAGGAGTTTCCATACTTCCCAGATACCGCAGGCATGCTACATTTCTTCTTTTAGCCAACTCAATTGGTTTTCTGAAGAGGCTAGCATAAGTGGGAGCAGGACCATCTTTTGGAGTTTCTGTATGTGGTATATATTGATGGCCTACTGGCCAGGCATGTCCTTCTCTGATGCCTGGGCAACATCTAGCTTCTCTGGAGCATTTGGCAATGGAGAGAAGGAAATGATACCTGAAGTTGCTGCCTGTGGCTGTGAAGATACTAACATAGTAACATACTAATTGCCAGCAGATTAGGCCTTATGGTCTATGGAGTATGATCAAACCTGAGATCCCTAGTTGGGTACCGAGGCCGCCCCCCCTTGTGTTCCAAAAACCCCTATCATCCATTCCCACCCCCCTGGGCCAGGCCACCATCTGATACATCCACTTTCTGTGTCTGTCCCACCCTCTCTTGAAGCCCTCCACTGTGGATCTCTGAACCAGCTTGTCAGGTAGCATGTTCCAAGGATACACCACCCTCTCAGTGAAAAAACTCCTCCTCTTTCCCCCCTCACCATTCCACCTTCCAACTTCAAATCATGCCCTCTGGTGATACCTCCCTGCTTTACTCTAAAGATTCCCTCCTTGTTTACCCTATTTATTCCCTTGAGGTACTTGAAGACCTCAATCATGTCCCTCCATCTCTCCTCTCCCCTCTCCTCCAATGAAAACAGGTTAGGGTTACTTCCATGAAGTCTCCTTCTTGTCTTCCTTCATCATTGGTAATGGCAAGGGATGTTTGCCCTGGTATAGGGTCACCATAGTCCAGGTCTGGTATCCACAACCCCATAGGATTTTGTGTCCACCCAGCCCCCTGAAGTGCCCACTTCAGCAACCAGCTGCTGGCATCACTCTGCTGTTTCAAGGTATCAGCAGCTGTCAGTGAACCAAGAACTAATATGGACTCAACAGATTGGCTGCCAGTACATATAAAAACTTTGGTAGCAGCTACAATACCTGAGCTGGAGGACGCTTCAGAGGGGCACTTTCATTTCTTTTCATTTCTTTTCATCAGAATAATGCGGTCACTGTGGGAAATCAGTGTTCGGGACACATTAAGACAATGACAGTGGCAGTGTTCATGAGCAGAGATCCTAAAATCCCTATGCTGAAAATTTGGTGATGAAACTCCACAACACGACTGTGTTACAAGCATGTGTTGAGCTGTTTCCATGCACCCTTGTAACTTCACAAATTTGTAATATTTTCATGCCACATTTCCAACAGTGGCATTTTTTCACACTTCCTTATGAACTGTACAGCTGTCATTTTCCACATCCTGCCTAAAACATGTTTTTTCACTCCTGCAGGAGAATTTCATGGTCACTGTGGGAAATCAGTGTTTGGGACAGATTAAGATCAAGCGAGTGAGAGGGGGGAGTGACCAAGCTCAACTGAGCTCTGTCGGCACTGCTGCTGATTTCTTTGTGGGCAGAAAAAGGCCCCAATGCAAGAGGCCAGTACAAAAGGGCAGCCTGCAGCACTAGGAGAAACAGAACGAGAGAGCGAGTGAGGGAGGGGGAGTGAGTGAAGTCAGCGGAGTGCTGTCAGGAGTGCTGCAGATTTCCTTGTGGGCAGAAAAAGGTGTCAATGCAGGCAGGGACCTAGTACAAAAGGGCAGACTGCAGTAGTGGGAGAAACAGTATGAGTGAGTGAGACCGGGGGACTGAGTGAGCTCAACGGAGCTCTATCAGGACTGCAGCAGATGTCTTAGTGCACAGAAAAAGGCGCCAATGCAGACAGGAGCCCCATACAAAAGGGCAGCTTGCAGCGCCAGGACAAACAGAATGAGCACATGAGAGGGAGAGAGAGACTGAACGACCTCAACGGAGCTCTGTTGGGACAGCTGCAGATTTCTTTGTGGACAGCCAAAGGTGCCAATGCAGCCAGGAGCCCTGTACAAAAGCACAGCCTGCAGCACCAAGAGAAACAGAATGAGCCAGTGATAGAGCGGTAGTGAGCAAGCTCAACGGAGCTGTATTGTGACTGCTGCAGATTGTGGGCAGAACATGTGGCAACGCAGGCTGGAGCCCAGTACAAAAGACCAGCTTGCAGCACTGTCCGAAATGGAATGAGTGAGTGAGAGAGCTCAACGGAGCTGTCGCAACTGCTTCAAATTTCTTTCTGGCCAGAATAAGCCACCAATGCAGGCAGGAGCCCAGTACAAAAGGGCAGCCTGCAGTGGCAAGAGACACAGAACGTGTGAGTGAGTGAGGGAGCGGGAGTGAGTGAGCTCAACAGAGCTCTGTTGGGACTGCTGCAGATTTGTTTGTGGGCAGAGAAAGGCAGCAGTGCATGCAGGGACCCAGTACAAAAGGGCAGCCTGCAGTGGCGGTGAAACAGGAGTGAGCGAGTGGGGGGTGACCGAGCTCAACAGAGCTGCATTGTAATTGCTGCAAATTTCTTTGTGGGCAGAAGAAGGCAACAACGCAGCCAGAAGCCCAATAGAAAAGGGCAGCCTGCATTGCCAGCAGAAATGGAATGAGTGAGTGAGAGAAGGGGCATGAGCGAGCTCAACAGACCTTTTTTGGGACTGCTGCAGATATCTTTGTGGGCAGAAAAAGGCGCCAACAGAGGCAGGAGCCCAGTACAAAAGGGCAGGCAGCAGCACCAGGAGAAACAATGAGTGAGTAACAAAGGGGGAGTGAGCAACCTCAATGGAGCTCTGTCGGGACAGCTGTAGATTTCTTTGTGGGCAGAAAAAGGTGCCAATGCAGGCAGGAGCCCAGTACAAAAGGGCAGCCTGCAGTGCCGGGAGATACACAACGAGCAAGTGAGAGAGGGGGAGAGAACGAGCTCAATGGAGCTCTATCGTGACTGCTGCAGATTTCTTTGTTGGCAGAAAAAGGTGGCAATGCAGGCAGGAGCCCAGTACAAAAGACCAGCCTGCAGCGCCGGCAGAAATGGAATGAGTTACTGAGAGAGGGGGGCAGTCAGCAGGCTCAACAGACCTGTGTTGGGACTGCTGCAGATTTCTTTGTGGGCTGAAAAAGCCACCAACACAGGCAGGAGCGGGCAGCCTACAGAGGCAGGAGAAACAGAATGAGGGAGTGAGAGAGGGGGAGTGAGCCACCTCAACGCAGCTCTGTCGGGACAGCTGCAGATTTCTTAGTGGGCAGAACAAGCTGAGAATGCAGGCAGGAGCCCAGTACAACACAGTAACCTGCAGCACCAGGAGAAACAGACTGAGTGAGTGACAGGGGGCAGTGAGCAAGCTCAACACACCAATGCAATCAACATTTGGTACTGACAAATGCTTGTTTCTAAAAAAGGGTTTTAATTCCACACGGTCATTAAGGCCTTTACCTTCATATGATCCCATCATATAAATCCAGTAATTCTCTCTTTGACTCAGGAGATTTTCAGTGTTACCTCTCCTATGACCCAGTGTCACCTTTTCAATACCTATAAATTTAACTTCATGCCCCTCAACATTACTCAAATGTCTTACATGCTAGGGCCAAGCATATTGTAAATTGTTATTTTTAATAGCATTTAAATACTCCCCCACTTGTTCCTTCCATTACCTCTTGGTCTTCCCCACATAGTATCTGCTACATATACAGAATGAATAATAAACAACATTTGTGGTATCACAGTTTATAAACCCTTTTGTATCATACATCCTAGTGTCATAGGAGTTTCTAAACATACTACATTTATGTATGTTTGGACAAAACTTACACCTCCCACACTTTCTACACCCCCTTGGTAGGGGGGCAGCCAATTTCTAGGCTTCTCCACTTCCTTGACAGATGACACCAAAATGTCCCTTAAATTTCTTGCCCTCCTATATGTCATCCTTGGCTTAGTTAGTACTGTTTCCCTTAGTCTATTGTCCACCCCAAAACATACCAATGTTGGTAAATATCCCTAATCTGATTTGATCTAACATCATATGTAGTAACAAAATTAATGCTATCACTACTATCATTTGTCTTTTTTATATTCTCTTTCAACAAGCTTTCTCTGTTTCTTAGGTCACATTCCTCCCTAGCCTCATTAACGGTGCATTCTGAGTAACCTCTAGTTTTCAATCTATTACCCTGTATATCCAACTCTTTATTCTGATCCTTTCTTCACTACAATTTCTTTTCACTCTAAACATCTGAGTCTTAGGGATATTCTCCATAATATGCCCTGGGTGGCAACTGCTTGCAACAATAAAGTATTTTTATCCATCTGTTTTCCAAACAGAGAGGTTGTCACCCTGTCACCCCCTGCAGTTTTTATATTGAGACCCAAAAAGGAAACTTCCTTTCTACTTGCAGTGTAAGTGAACCTCAGATGTCTGTTGGTGCTACAGAGATATTTTATTTATTTATTTAGTTTTTGTTGACTGGGTAAGTACACTAGGCAAATCCTGCCTATTTTCAGGCATGACCCAGGGGAGGGGGATACAGATGAATGCCAACTGACCTTGAACCAAATTAAGCTGTTGGTGGTATTTTAGTGAATATTCAATGAACCTATTAAGTTCACTATTTGACCCTCTTCATATCACGAGTCTTTTGTCAATAAACCTCACCCATAGGTCCATCTTGTCTCTAAACTTATTAGGCCCTGCATCCCATATGACTCTCTGCCCCCAATAACCCAGATATTAATTTGCATAATTGGGGGAAAAACTTGCCCCATCACTGTTCCCTTAATCAGGTGGAAGCTTTTGTCACTGAAAAAGAAGTTACCCTTTAGCACCATTCTGGTCAAGTCCACCAGGAAATCAGTCTGGCCCTCTGGCATTTAAATAATAATGCATTGCCCTCTTTCAAAAAGAGAGGTGTGCAAGAACAAGGGGGCACAATTTGAAGATAGAGGGGGGACAGCTCAGAGGTAATTTAAGAAAGTATTTTTTCACAGAGAGGGTTGTGGATGTATGGAACGGCCTTCCGGAGGAGGTTGTGGAGTCAAAAACAGTGGTGGAATTCAAGCATGCATGGGACAGTCATAAGGCAATTCTAAGGGTTGGGGGTAGGAAGAAGTAGGCTGCTGGTTAACTAGGATCGGCAGCTTATCCATTAGGTAGGGAAATGGGCAGACTGGGTGGGCCAAGCGGTCCTTATCTGCCATCAAATTCTATGTTTCTATGTTTCTATGTTAAACCCCCCTCAGGGGAATGTTCGTGTAAAGGGATTCTATATCTAAAGTTACGAACATATTTCCTGACTTCCATCCATATTCCCCTAATACTCTCAAAACATTTCCCGTATCTTTGATAAATGAGGGAAAAGTTTTAACAATTTTCTTTATGTTATCATCTATCAATCTGGCCAAAGGTTCCGTCACTGACCCCACATTTGATATGATGGGACATCCGGGTGGGTTTGACAGGGATTTAAGGACCTTAGGCAAAATATAAAATTGTGAAAACAGTGGGTGAGACACTGTCATATAATTTTTTTCCCTCTCATTTATCATTCCTTCCTTCTCTGTCCAAGCAAGAAAATTATCAACCTCCTGTTTAAATTTAACAACATCCCTTTTAACTTGTCTATAATAATCTTTATTAAGCAACTGCCTATTCACCTCTCTCTCATAATCACTCACATCCTGCACCACTACACTCCCATTTTTGTCCGTCGGCTTTATTGTATTACGCTTGTTATTCCTTAAAGCAAATAAAGCCTCTTTTTCTTTAGATGTTAGATTATCAAATCTAGGCACATAGTCTTCTTTTCTCAATTCTTCTATATCCTGTTCATACAGCCTTTGAAACATCATTACTGCATAAGGTAGTGATGGACAAAAAGTACTAGGTCTTTTCCTTTTATCCCCACTCTCACCACCCTCAACCCCGAAAACATCTCCCTCCCCTTCCCCCTATTCTTTTATGGAATTTATGAATTTTGGGGTAGTATTGCTGTATTATTTGACACTGTTTTACTGTACACTTCTTGTGCTCAATTAAGTTGTAAGAATAAGAAAATTGTGTGAGATAAATATGTAAATGTATAGGGGTCTGCTTCTGGGTATAAAGGGATTTATAGAGATTTTTGCTCCCATTTTGAGGTATATAAGTGTAATGAACTTCTTTTTACTGACCACATAGCTATGTCTAATAGTCAGTTATTTACTTAAATATCTAATATGAATGTATAATGGATTGTATGATGAAATATGACTATAGACATAGTGTGTGGTCTTTCTCATTTTAGTTTAAAACACTAGGTGTGATGTATGTGTATAAGTTGTTAGTATATGTGATAGATAAATGAAGCACTTACTCTTTAAGAAAGGTCACATGAATGTAAATGGGTGCTATTTAAGCTATCTATCACTAGGTGGTTATTACCTTTGACAAAGCCAGTGTTCAGGTGAAACGTGCGTGAAGAGTTTTTCTGTGTCTGCACTTACACTTTATGTCTTTGTATTCTGTATTCTGTATCCGTCCGTTGCCGCTGTTTTTTTGAACTATACAAGTAAAAATAAGTATTATTATTATTTCTGTCATGTGGAGATTTTTTTGTGTCCCTGTGGTGTGCCAAGTCTGTACTGCTCTGATATTGCTTTGTCTTAGAGCACTCATCCCTCTGTGCGGATCTACTCAGCTGTTCAACAATTTAATGTCACAGATTCTCCTTTGATGTGTACTGGATTTTCTGGCACAATTGAGTGGGATGGGGCATCAGGTCTTGCTGAAAAAGATTAAATTCATAAACAAATTTAGAAAAATAGCGCAGTAATTCTGAATTTAAAGTAAAATTCCAATATATATGCTAAATATTTTACTATAACCACTGATGTGGGCAAATGAGCCTAGTTTCTTACACGAGGGCAGTCTGCAGGCAGGTTAGACTCACTGGGTGGGATATTCAGAACGGTTGTGCATGGCACAACACAGGTGCACCATGCGCAACCCACTGATGTGCCCCAGTGCGATATTCAAAAAGGGAACATGCCTGGCACAAATCCCGATGCGCCGGGGCGCATCAGTACTGTATGCGGCACAAGTAGGGGGGGCGTGCTCATGCATACTCTGCACATCCCGATATTCAGCCCAGGATCTGCTGTGTATGCAGGCACAACCCCTTCCTGTGCCGCACACAGTTGATCAAAAAAAACAAGGAGCAACAGCTGGCCACCCACAGCAGAGTTGCCATATTGCAGGGCACAACACGACAGCTGCCAGCTGTGGGTGGCCACCCGAGCTCCGATGGCACCATCCATCATGGTAGCACCCCCCCATCCAATCAAGGGCATAAGTTTTATGAAATAATAGTCCAATATCCCTGGTGATTCAGTGGACTGATCACAGCCCAATCACAGGCAGAAGTATGAATAAAGGGATTAAAGCCCGATAGTGGGCAGAAGTATAAAAAAAGAGTAAATCACGTCCCTGGTGGTCCGCAGTACCTCTCACCCTCCACTAAGCCCCGCAACCCTCCCCCTCAGTCAGCGGCGGCGGCAGCTCCCCGCCATAAGCTGCCTGGCTGCCTGCCGACTGACTGTGTACCCAGTAGCTGTAAGCCCATTGGTCACAACATGGGCCAATGGGCATCTGAACTCATACCGTACTACACAGTCCAGATATATGGATTCATTCACATATCTGGACTTTAATGTCTGACTCTGATCTACATGCCCGTGTTACGCTGTGGACCAATGAACATGTTGTACTGTATGTAGTCAGTCAGCGGGAGGCCAGGCGGCTATGGGTGGGGAGCTGCCACCGCCGCTGACCGGGAGAGGGGGTGGCAGGGATCAGTGAGGGGTGTGGAGGGGGTACCGCTGGACCACCAGGGATGGGATTTACTCTTTTTTTATACTTCTGTCTGCGATCGGGCTGCAAGCAGTCCACTGGACCACCAGGGATGGGATTTAATCCCTTTATTCATACTTCTGCCCATGATTGGGCTGAAAGCGGTCCACTGGACCACCAGGGATATAGGACATTTATGTTTTAATACTTGTGCCCGCTATCGGGCTGGAAGTGGTCCACTGGTCCACTAGGGATATTGGACTATCATTTACTGACAGCTATGCCCGCGATCAGGCTGGGAGCGGTCCACTGGACCACCAGGGATATTGGAATATTATGTTTTGCAACAATATCCCACCCACTGTGTACAAATGTACAGCTAAGGACCCCACTTTGTCATCTCCTTTGTGCTGCCCCAAAACAGCCTCAAACTAAGTACAGTGACGGTATGAGAGGTGCACTCAACACCAATGTAAAAGCAAATGAGAAATTTCACAGCTTTTGCATTAGTCTCAAGTGCACCTCTTTTGCCTTAATGATACTCACACTTTCACTGCATCTTTCCTGGACCCTGGAATGCCTGGAACAGAATCTACCCACTCATATGCTGTGGTAGAAGAGGAGACTATTGTATCATAAATGGCTGCACAACTCTGGGGTGTTTCTAATATTCAGGATGTATACAAGAAGAGTGGATCAAGGTTTTGAAGCAAAACAAGGTTGGATATAATTACAACATTTCCATGTGTTTCGGTTCTACTAAGAAACGAAGCAGATCAAACAATCAGCAGCATCAATGAGTTTTAGGGAAGGTGAACAATTGTTAAATGTCAGTTTTCAACTATAAATAATGTGATGCAGAAAGGGTTGACAGTGTCCCTTTAAGGAAACCTTTTGATCTTATTCCTACTGCAGGTCTAGTGCAGGCTTACAAAAGCTGAAACTTCTCATTTGACTTTTCCATCTAGAACAAAGTTGCTCATGCAGTTTTTATCCGCACTGCATTCTTGTGCCATATAAATAGTGGTACCTGTTCTGCATGCTGATGTCATAAAGAAAGGGCCAGTATTACTGGAAATTGTTACTTTGCATGGCATAAGAAATACTTTTCACTTACCAGTTACAGAAACAGAAATGCTTTCTAAAGACCCAGTGTCGTGACCTAATATCCTTTCCCAAACTCTGGAGGTACATTTAGATCTGTCTTTTATTGTATGATGATGAAGATGACGATAAATCTGATTTTTGTTCCATTTATGTTCCCCAATTACAAAGTGTATATCGTTTGCTGTCACTTGCAGAAGTTGTGGATGTTGAACATTGTAATTGTACAGATTCTCCTTGGAGGTATGTTGGATGTATTGGCACAAGTGAGAGAAATGGGGCCCGATATTCAAAAATGGGCAAAGCAGAGCATAAAGTTTTGCACTGTGCTTGTCCATTGTCCATGACACAGAGGATGCTGTTGTCAGTCGGAGAGGGCACCAGCAATATCTGACTGAATATTGAAGTGTGTGGGTGCAGCATGAAGCCAACTAGCGCTGCCCAACATGGACCCCACCAGTGCAGAGAACAGCACCACCACACCTGATAGTGCCAATAGCTCCTGGCACAACATTCAGACAATCCCATAGCAGGCACTAAGGGGCCATTTGCATGCCCATTATGGGCACTTTTCCATTGGAATGGGCAGAAGGTTTGTGCCCTTGCAACTGGCTCCACTCCCACCCTAATTGTACACTCCTGTAACAATGTATTTCCTGGTGCCTAGTGGCACCTCCAACCCCCACCCCCCTATCATCAGCCCGTAGAACTGTCACCTATTCCCTTGTGCCTAGTGGTGCCAAACCCACCCTCTGATTGCTGTCCCCGGTGGAATGTAAATCATCCCTGGTGCCTAGTGGCCCCCCCCCAACATCTGATTGCTAGCTTAAGTGTGCTGAAAGCATACTTGGTGCCTAGTTGTTCCCTCACCCTCTGACTGCCAGATCCATCTATAAAAACACATTTCTTGATGCTAGTGGTCCTCTCTCCCTCTGTCCTTTAATTGCCAGCCAATGTATATAAGCCATGCTTCCTGTAAAATTCAGGTGATGCATGCACTGCATAGTACATTGAACCTGTGCTCCCTGTCTTTCCATACGGCAGCTTGCTGAGGAGGTGAGAGGAGGGCTATGTTGGTGGCTGTATGGGCTCTTTGGCTCTGGTGCTTTTGGTAAGGGGGGGTTGACAAGGTAGATTTGTTGTTGTCTGCAGTGGGGGGAACACTAGATACCATGGAATGATTTTCATATATGGGGCTGGCAATCAGAGGGCAGGGACACCACAAGTGCCAAGGACCATGTTTTCATGCACGGGTCTGGCAATCAGAGGTTAGGGGGACCACTAGTCACCAGGGATGCTTTCATTCACACCAGGTGGGGGGACCTCTAGGCACCAAAGAATGATGTCTGATTTACTGGGGATGGCCATAAGTGGTGGGGGGGTTGCAACCAGATGCCAGGGGGTGGGAGTTCTCTCCCAACTACCAATTTGCTTATTGACTGCAGTGTCTCTGGCAGCCAGTAGGGTTGCCCAGAGTGAGGTGGGGTTTTGGTCATATTTGCACTGTGAAACGTGACCTGCACTAACCCCTTTGAGGAGTGCAAATGCAATGCATAACACACTGTGCCAGTATTAATGGCCACACATCTCCCTTTGCCCACCACTTACATTATGTTTTCTTGTGTGCGTTAACCATGTTAATGCACACACAAGACCCCTATGAATATTGCATTTTTTTCATTTTATTTTTCCTTCTAATTACTCTGACTAGGTTACAAACCCAGCAACTTATTTGGAATGGATTTCATTAACTGCAGGTACTGTGGAACAATTTTCAGAAGGACAGTCTTACAGGATTTAGGACACTGTCCTACATGCTGGGCCTTTGGAGATCTTAGGTCTCAGCTCCGGGCAGCATGGGCAGAGATTGCATGCCTCAAATTTCATATTGAAGAGGAAATACATTATAAGAACCACCGCCATTTCCCCAGCATCCAACAGAAAAACCTCGACCGCAGAGGGTAGTTGGTCCAGGAGGTTGGCAGGTGGTTAGAGAGACAAATCAGGTGCCCCATCCTCTCTGCTCTCCAACATTACCTCCAAAACCATATAAACACTACAAACAGGTATCTGCCTCTATCTCTGAAATCAAATAAAGAGGCAGAAACACTGCAGAGCAGGACACTGCGGCACAGGAGCTAGCACAACAATACTCACCCAAATCAGGAACCAAAACTAAACAAGCACAAAGGAAATCAAAAAACTTCTGATCATAGGAGACTCCATGATTCGGGAGTTGATACCCATCTCCAGCCAGGGGTGATGGTCAGATGTCTCCAGGTACATCAGCATGGAGAGACACTGACCGCGTACTAAAATTGTTCCAAAGCAGGAGAAAACATTGATGTCCTAGTACACATAGGACTAATGATCTTGCCAACCCGGTCAGTTGTGGAGACCAAGGAACACCTGACTAAGCTGGGTGACAAACTATCATCTATTTCGTCGGCATCTCCTTCTCTGAGATCCTGCCAGTCTGGGAGAAGGAGCAGATGGACGGAAGGTCAGAAAACGGGAGATAGGGGAGCTAAACACGTGGCTCAGGACTGGTGCCAGGAAAAGGACACAGATTTGTAGGGAACTGGCAGCAGTTCTGGGGCGAAAGTTCTTTAAATTTGATGGACTGCATATGACTAAAGAGTCAGTGCATTGGGGCAGAAGTTTGACGTCTTTGCAGAATATTTAAACTAGCAAATGGGGAGAGGGTGCAGCACCCCCCATCGTCGAATGGGAAGAACACCCTCCCCACAGCTAGTGGTCAAACAAAATTCAGCGTGTTTGCCGTTCATTTGCATCACCAGGTAAGAAAAAGGTTTGTCTCCCATACGATGCACAGGGAAATGCCAAACTTCACCCAACAACTAACACACCAAAATCTGGCCAATGGAAAATCATGTACACAAATGTTCACAGCCTGGGAAATAAGATCCCAGACCTGCAGACAATAATGTCAGAGGCTAAACTGGACATAGTAGCAATTAGTGAGGCGTGGTTTACCAGTAACCACACTTGGGAGACTTCAGTACCTGGCTATGTATTGTTCAGAAGAGACCGAGGTGCAAAAAGGGGAGGAGGGCCCTGTATGTTAATGAAAATATCAAAGCTACAGAAATTCAGAATACACATAAGGAGCCAGAAGAACTGTGGGTCACCCTGGAAACAGGAAATGGGACAGCCATAAGAACTGGGGTTGTCTACAGGCCCCAGACCAGAGGGAGGACATAGACACATTACTGTTAGAAGATATACAAAACATGACAGCTAAAGGGAGGTTCTGATAATGGGAGACTTCAACATGCCAGATACAGATTGGTCAATACCAGCAGGAACATCTGCCAGAACTAGACTCATAGTGGATTCCCTGCAGGGAGGGCCTCAAACAACTGGTACAGCAACCCACAAGAGACAGGGCTATCCTAGATCTAGTACTGACTAACAAAGAAGGGATCACAGATCTCCAGGTAGAAGGTCACCTGGGGGCCAGTGACCATCACATGGTATGGTTCAATTTGGCTACTACATCTAAATCATCCCATTCCAAGGCAAAAATATGGGAATTCAGAGGAGCTGACTTTGATAAGATGGCCAACAGAGTTAAGCTAGCCCTGGCAAAAAGAAACACAGGTGAGGAGGTACAGGCAAAGTGGGCAAGCATCAAGGATGCAATACTTGAAGCAACATCCCATTGTGTTAGACAGAAAAGGAAGTGCAAAAGAAGAAGGAAACCACTTTGGTTCTCAAATACAGTAGCAGAAAAGGTCAGAGCCAAAGGCTGGCCTTCAGGAAATATAAGGGAACACAGCGGGATGAAGATAGGGAGGCATACCAAACTGCCCTAAGGGAAGCAGGGAAGGCAGTAAGGCAGGCAAAGTCCCAAACTGAGGAAACACTAGCACGAACAGTAAAAGAAGGTGACAAGACTTTCTATAGATACATTAGTGAAAGGAGAAAGTCCAGAGTGGGTATTGCTAAGCTTAATGGAGAAAAGGGAGCATGTGAGGAGGAGGACCCTGTAAAGGCATCTATCCTAATAGATACTTTTGCTCAGTATTTACTGAAGAGAAGGTAGGGCAGGGCCCACAGCTCAGCATCATGGACACAGGGGAAGGAGGTGAGCACTACTCCCTTCACAAAAGAAAGGGTCCTACAAGGCTTGCTAAGCTCAGGGTGGATAAGGCAATGGGACCTGAAGGCATACATCCCAGGGTACTTAAGGAGCTAAAGGAGGAACTAGCAGAGCCATTAGCAGAATGTTTAGTGAGTCTCTGAGCACAGGAGAGGTCCCAGAAGACTGGAGAAGGGCTCATGTGATCCCGCTCCACAAGAGTGGTAGCAGGGAGGAGCGGGGAACTACAGACCAGTCAGTCTTACCTCAGTAGTGGGCAAGATTGTGGAGGCACTCCTTAAGGAAAGGATAGTGCAACACCTGGAATCCATAGGGCACAGGATCCAAGACAGCATGGGTTTACAAAGGAAGGTCCTGTCAAACTAATCTCATAGATTTCTTTGACTGGGTAACCAGAGTGGTGGACCAAGGGGAGCAGTTGATGTCGCCTACCTTGACTTCAGCAAAGCTTTTGACACTGTTCCACATAGAAGACTGATAAATAAGCTAGGTAGGCTCGGGGTGGGTCAGAAGTTGGTCAACTGGGTGGCAAACTGGTTGACTGGCAGAAAACAGAGAGTGGTGGTAAATGGTATACAGTCAGAAGAGATGCAAGTCACAAGTGGGGTACCTCAGGGATCAGTCCTGGGGCCGTCCTATTCAACATCTTCATTAGTGACCTCGCAGATGGACTAGAGGGTAAGGCTTGTCTGTTTGCAGATGACACCAAGATCTGCAACAGAGTAGTTGATCCAGATGGGGTGGGCAGAATGAGAAGAGATCTGGATAAACTAGCAAAATGGTCAGAAGAGTGGCAACTGGGATTTAATGCAAAGAAGTGCAAAATCATGCACATAGGAAGAGAAACCCTGAAGCCACTTATAGGCTGGGAGGGAGTTGCTATGCAGTCACAAAGGAAGAAGAGACTTGGGCATCATCATCACTGATGACCTAAAATCATCAAACAGACCTCTAAAAGCAGTAGAGTGAGCTAGGGGTGTTAGAATTATTAATGCAGAAATTATCACAAGTCATAAGAGGAGGTAATAATCCTCTGTACAAGACATTGGTTAGGCCCCATCTGGGTACTGCGTGCAGTATTGGAGGCCACACCTTCACAAGGACATTAACAAATTGAGGCAGTCCAGAGAAGGGCAACCAAAATGGTGCAGGGACTGCATCAGAAGACATATGAGGACAGATTAATGGAGCTCAATATGTATACCCTTGAGCAAAGGAGGGAGAGAGGTGATATGATCAGACATTTAAACACCTTAAGGGCATAAACAAGGTGAAAGAGTCTAACATGTTTAAATATAAGAAAATAGCAGGACAAGAAGACACAGCATGAGATTAGAGGGAGGCCGATTAAGGGGAAATGTGAAATTCTTTTCACAGAAAGGGTGGTAGATGCATGGAATGGCTTACCACAAGAAGTGGTGGCTATGAATACAGTGCAGGGCTTCAAACAGGCATGGGATAGGCACAAGGGAGCAATACAAATGACTATGAATAGATAGGTCACTGACAGAGCAAAGGCCGATGGCACATTTATAAGGTAGAAAAAGAAACGGGCAGACTGGATGGGCCTTGCGGTCCTTATCTGCCGTCAACTTCTATGTTTCTGTTTCTATGTAATATTGCATTCAGGTGCAAACCTGGACAAAAAGGGCACAATCACTTTTGAATAGCTAGACCCACATCTAGCTGAAAAAATTTAATTCATAAACACATTTAGAAAAAGGCACATCAATTCTAAATTTAAAGAGGAATTCTAATGGATATGCTAAATATTTTATTAGGATCACTGATGTAAGCCAGTCAGCTAAGTCTCTTATACAGGGGCACTCTGCATGCAGGTAAAACTTACAGTGCACAAAGGTACGGCTAAAGTACATTGTGCTAAACAGAGTAAAGCTAATCTGTAATAAGGCGTGCTGCTTTGTACTTGGTGTGGTTAACCATACTCATAGTTCTGCATTTCATGCATTCAGTAACTAAGGAATTTTCTCAAACCTCATTTCAGGCACATTCAGCTGGGAAAGCAGTCATTTGCTTTTAGGCCTGCTAAATGGTTAAATAAATTAAATCTAGGAAAGGCTATGCACTCACGGACTCAAGAAACATAATTCTCAGGCCAAATTAAAGTGAAAACTGTTTGTTGAACAAACTGGAAGTGCACCAGTTAGAACCCTCAGCCCCATGCCTTCAAGCCTAATTGGGACTTCATCTGGGGGTGGGTCTAACATACGTCAGGAGGCTTCACCAATTTATTTCACACTGTTAAAGATACACATCCTAAAATAATGATTAAAAAAAAAAAAGTGATACACCTTTTCAAACATTTTATCAAATGTAATCACTTTTACCATGTTGAAAACTAAATTAAGAAAAGAATATTGTTACTACACACAAAAAATAATCATAATAAATCAAATATAATTGCAAAGAGCTGGGGGATAGATTCACCAAACAATGTAATTGAAAATCAAAGGTTGCAAAAAACTCCATTAATGCATCAGTTAGGGTTCTCATTACAGTGACAAAAGGTTGGAAATTCAATGTTAGGGTTACTAATCCTACCCCCAACCCCACCCACTCCCATCCTCCACATGCCAACAGGCGTCACAGAGTGCTTGGTGTGGTCAGCCCTAACTCTCACCCCATTCCATGTGTAAGGAAGCTGAGATGGTACAGTATAGGAGAAAAGCGTGAGAGTTAAGCCTGACAACCCCAAGGCAATTGAGCCAGAAAGTCCTGATTCTTTGCAGTGAAGTAGAAAAGAAACAAAAAACTTTCAAAATCCCTTTTCATGAGCAATCAATATCCCTTTTCATGTGCCAAATCCCTTTTCCTTAGCGGTCCTTCTTTTTGAGAAAGTGTAATGTTATTCATATCCATACTGTTTGTGGGACCATGGGCACACTTGGCCCTGCACTCCCATCTACCCATAAGCATAAAGACATATCACAGGAGGGCCCTGTTCTACCAGTCTTGCAAAAATGGTATCCACGAGGGAGGAAGCTGGATGTCATTGTCCACCTAGGGACAAATGACCTGGCTAGAAATGGGATCAGAGCAGTGCAAGAGGAGTTTGTAGAGTTGGGGAGGGGCCTTAGACAAGTATCGCATTCGGTAACCTACTCGGAGATGCTGCCTGTCTATGGCAAGGGTGATGCTGTGGTACTCCTCACCAGGGAATTCAATGAATGGTTGAAAAACTGGTGTGGAGCTCAGGGTTTTGGCTTCATTGGGCACTGGGGAGCCACCTGGAGGATGCAAACCCATACTGGTGCGATGGTCTGCATCTGTCCAGAGGGGAACCAGGATGGTGAGAGGTTTAAATGCTTCATTGGCAAGCATTTAAACTAGCTAAGGGGAGGTACTGAAAAGGAACAGGAATCATCATCCCCCCACAAAACACGGTAATTAGTGAGGTAAACACCAAGGTAGAGAAGTCATTAGGCAGCAGAACAGAGGCAAATGTGAAAAAAGGCAAAGGCAGTAAGGACAGGGATGGGGCTAAAAGGGGTAAGGCTATCAAAAAGTGGAGGGTGATGAGTACCAATGCCCATAGTCTGTGTAACAAGCTCCCTGAATTGGTGACCTTGATGGAAGAGGGTTGCCTGGATATTGTGGCAGTCACAGAAACATGGTACACAGAGAACCATGACTGGGATGTCAACATACCAGGATACACAATCAAAAGGAGGGACAGGGAGGGTAAAAGAGGAGGAGGAGTAGCTCTCTATGTAAAGGAAGGGAATAAAGCAACAGAACTAAAGAGAAAACAAGGAGGGAGGGAGGGAGGACGATTCAGAGGAAACATGAGAAAGAATTTCTTCACAGAACGGGTGGTGGACAAGTGGAACACCCTGCCAGAGGAAGTGGTGGGGGCTGAAACAATCACGGGATTTAAGAATGCATGGGATAGACATAAAGGAATTCTAGAGGTCAGGGGTAAGGGGAAATAGACTTCTAGGAAAACAAACTGAACTTACAAGCTCAAATGGGCAGACTAGGTGGGCCATAGGCCCTTATCTGCCGACACTGTCTATGTATCTATGTATCTATGTATCTATGTAAGGAGCAGATGATGCACTCTGGGTCACCCTGGAGACAGGAAATGGCACTAAAATCTGCATGGGGGTTGTATGCTGGCCCCCATCTCAGAGGGAGGGAATGGACATGGAAATGATAGAAGACATCCTTAGAATGGCAGAAAAAGGGGAGATATTGTTGATGGGGGACCTGAATATGCCAGATGTTAACTGGAGCACCTTTGCTGCAGGCACATACACGAACAGGGTCATTCCTGATGCCTTACAAGAGGCATGCCTCAGACAGCTAGTAATGGAACCCACTCGGGAGGGAGCAATCTAAGACCTGGTACTATCAAATGGAGATGGAGAAAGATTCTCAAATTTAGAAGTGGGTAGCCATCTGGGAACAAGCGACCACCAAACAGTGTGGTTCACGATAAACACTGCCATACAATCAAGCCATACAAAAGCAAGAGTATTGGACTTTAGGAAGACTGGCTTTTGGAAAATGAGCGAGTACCTCAGAAAAGCACTAGCAAACAGGCAGGAAGGAGGGGTGGAGGAACAATGGGGAGTAATCAAAACAGCCATCACAGATGCAACAAACCTTTGTGTAAAGCAAATCAACAAAAGGAAAAAAACGCTATGGTTCTCAAAAGAGGTGGCAGGGAAGGTTAAGGAGAAAAGGATAGCATTCAGAAAATATAAGGAAACACTGAAGGAGCAGAACAGAGAACTTTATCAGTTAAAGCAGAAAGAGACAGGGATGGCAGTCAGAATGGCAGAAGCCCAAACTGAGGAAAGGATAGCCAACTCTGTTAAGAAGGGGGATAAGACCTTTTATAGGTACATTAGGGAGCGAAGAAAGACCAAAGGAGGGATACTGAGGCTTAATAAAGGGGAGAGAATGTGGGCAGAGGGTGACAATGAAAAAGTAGGGATACTGAATGAATATTTCTGCTCAGTATTCACAAAGGAAGAGAAGGTGGAGGTACTTAAACCAAACAAGAGAAACACTCTAAAGACGGGGGTTGATACCAGTCCATTTACAGAAGAAAGGGTTCTGAAAGAACTAATAAAATTGAAGGTGGACAAAGCAATGCGGCCTGATGGGATTCACCCAAGAATTCTAAAAGAACTAAGGATAGAACTAGTGACATCGCTGACTAACCTTGGGGTGGTACCTGAGGACTGGAGGAGGGTGGATGTGATTCCTCTTCACAAAAGTGGGAGCAGGACAGAGGCAGGAAACTACAGACCAGTTAGTTTGACCTCAGTGGTAGGGAAAATGATGGAATCACTTCTGAAGGAAAGAATTGTTGAGTGCCTAGAGGCCAGTGGGGCATAGGACCCAAGGCAGCATGGATTCATGATGGGAAGGTCATGTCAGATGAATCTAATAGATTTCTTTGACTGGGTGACCAAAGTAGTTGACCAGGGTAGGGCTGTGGACATGGCCTATCTAGATTTTAGCAAGGCATTCGATACAGTCCCACACAAAAGATTAATACACAAGTTAGCCAGCCTTGGAATGGGTCCCAAGGTAGTAGCCGGGACAAAAAATTGGTTAGACAACAGGATGCAAAGGGTAGTAGTAAACAGAGTCCACAGTGAAGAAAGGAAGGTTACTAGTGGGGTTCCCCAGGGTTCAGTACTGGGACTGTTCCTTTTTAATGTCTTTATAAGTGACATTGTAGAGGAACTGGAAGGAAAAGTATGTCTCTTTGCAGACAACACAAATATCTGCAACAGGGTTGATACACAAGATGGAGTGGAAAGGATGAAAAGGGACTTGTCAAGGTTGGAGGAATGGTCAAATGTATGGCAGCTCAGATTCAATGCAAAGAAGTGCAAGGTAATGCACTTGCGAAACAAAAACCCAGGGGAAGAGTACACAATTGTGGGTAAGATACTGACAACAGTAAAAATGGAAAGGGACCTGTGGGTAATTATATCAGATGACCTAAAGGTGGGCAAGCAATGTGAGAAGGCAGTAAGGAAGGTTGGGGGGGATACTGGGATGCAAAGGGAGAGGCATCAATAGTAGGAAACAGGAAGTGTTAACCCTCTGTACAGACAGTTGGTGAGACCCCATCTGGAGTACTGTGTGCAGTTCTGGAGACCCCATCTCTGCAAAGACATAGACAGAGTAGAGGCTGTCCAGAGGAGGGCAACCAAAATGGTACAGGGTCTGCACCAGAAGACATATGAAGAAAGACTAAAGGAGCTTAATATGTATACTCTTGAGGAAAGAAGGGAGACAGGGGACACGATAAAAATTTTCAGGTACCTCAAGGGAATCAACAAAGTCCAAAAGGGTAGCATCTTTCAGAAAAAGAGATGTGCAAGAACAAGGGGGCACAATTTGAAGATAAAGGGAGGACAGCTCACAGGTAATGTGAGGAAGTATTTTTTCACAGAAAGGGTTGTGGACACATGGAACAGCCTCCCTGAGGAGGTCGTGGAGTCAAGAACAGTGCTTGAATTCAAGAATGTATGGGACAGACATAAGGCAGTCATAGTGGGGGGTAGGAGGAAGTAAGCTGTTGGTTAACTAGGATCTGCAGCGTATCTGTTAGGTAGGAAAATGGGTAGACTTGGTGTGCCAAGATGTCCTTTTCTGCCATCAAATTCTATGTTTCTATAGATTGGAGCCTGGGCCCTCTGGGACCTGTGCACCCACCTACACACAAGCATAATGGTGACCATAGGTGGTAGCGCAGGTCCTCTGGGCTCTGCCCTCCCATCTACCCACCCATAAGTGTAAAGGCATAGCGCAGGAGTGCCCTATGCTCTGTGTTTAGCATAAATGGCATGCATTGGTCGGAGTGCAGGCCTTCTGGGCCCTGCACTTCCACCTACCTATAAGTACTAACACATAGCGTGGGCCTAGAGACATTCGAAGTAACCTTTGTACTGCAAATGTGGCAATACCTCAGTAACCATAGCAACTTTGGAAAAAATGTATTTGCAGTTGTATTCATGACCTGGTCCCCTTCACACATGCTTAGTATACGCTGCACTTAGCAAAACATCTGTATTGTGAACTGTTTTCAAGATATAGCTGCTGAAAGATTCTTTGACTGCCATAATGATATCCTGTGGGAAAATGTGCAACTTTGGAGTGCTGCAACTATGGAACTAGTATCCATTTCTTCACCAAACCAGACAAGAGCACATCTGTGGAGAAAGGGCTTGCCACCCTTCAAATTTCAGCCCAAAAGTCCTAACCATTTTCTTGCTATGAAGCAGCAAATAAACTGTTTTTGGGGGCTGTTTACCTGTTTTCGCTTTCAGATCATAAATTTTTTTCACATAGGTTATAATGGGAAACTGTAAAGTTTAATAACTTTTGAACAGATTAACATTTTTTCATCAAACCTTCAAAAGGCACATCTGTGAGGCACAGGATTTCTAGCCTGAGAATTTCAGATCACAACCTAAAGCCATTTCTGAGCTCTAGGTGGACAAAGAAATGTCAAAAAAACACAGATTTTTCTGTTTTGTTAACGCTCTATATCTCATAAACCACACAACAAATTCCCACACAATTTGGCCAGTCATGAGACCAACAACAAGACATTATACATGTCAACATTCATGCAAATCGGTAGCATGGTTCCAAAGTTATTAACATTCAAATATTTAGGTTTAATATAGAAGTTACCTTTCACCCTGACTATACTGGCACTACTGTGCAAGTATACTGTATATATATTGCAAAAAACTTTGTTAATGCGCTAGTTAGGGTTAAAGTGACAATCATAGGGAAATGCAGCATTAGGGTTTCTAACCCTAACACCCCACCCCTTCTCTGCACACACCAACTGGCATTGTGGGTGTGTCTTTGGGTCATAAGAACCTAATGCTCACCCTATTCTATAAGTAAGTACACTGAGATGGGTTCTGTGTAGGAGAATGGGGTGTACATTGGGTCTGACAACCCCAAGGCACACCCCAACACCTGTTGGTGTGTGGAGGATAGGGGTGGGGTATTAAGGTTGCAATCCCTAATGCCACATTTCTCTATTTTCATCACTTTTACTCTAGAGCAGTGATAATGTTTTTTGCAGTTTATTTCCTTACTTTTGAGACAGTAGAATCATATTCTTATTTGCCTGTGTGAATGCATGGCCTTCAAGGCCCTGCACTCCAATCCCTCCATAGATTCATATATGTATCTAACTGTGGAAGCACAGACCACAGCACATCCTGAGCTTCCATTTATATTACAACAGTGACCAAATTGTCAGCATAGCCATCTTATTACCCCAGCTCATGTACCCAGTACAGAAAATATTCAAAACCTGCTGCAAAAACACATTTTGGCCAGGATTTTTAAAATGACAGCTGTGACGTACGTGAGGTGGGGTAATAAGAAGGCTATGCTCAAAATCTGGGGTCAAACTATATGAAATTTCCAAAGTTATGAGTGTGTGTAGCAAAATTGCCACAAATGGTCCTAACTTTGCCATTTTTACATATTTTGACCCTATATTTTCAACACAGCATTCTTATGACCCTCCTCATGAACAAGGGCTTAGAAAAATGTTCAAATCCCAACTGAAAGGTGAATTCGGCAGGTGACTGTAAAATCGCCTTTCAGGTGGGAGTTGATTAATGACAGTCATGAGGTGGGGTCCCCAAAAGGCCATGTTGAAAATATGTGGGTCACAATATTTACAAATGGCTAAGTTATGCATAAAAGTTGAAACCCCATTGAAATACATTGCACTGCACTTTACCTTAGTTGTTACGGCTGCAGTAGGTGGAGCCTGCAGACGTTTTGCATGTACAAAAGGAGTGATGTCATGTTTTCTGTCCGTGGAACTGACTGAAGGTGTAAATAGTCTCTTCCACTTTACCCTCTCCAAGCAATGTTTTCTGCCTTCAAAAAAATATGCTGTCATGTTAGTCAATGGTTGCAGGGTACTATTTTCTTTCTTAAATGGGTGGTACATGAACTGGAACCTGAGTAGTGGGAGGCAGCATTAGTTTTGGGAGTAAGATCCACCCCCGCCTCCACCCAAGAAACTCCTAAATATCTACCCCAAACTTTTTTCTGATTCATGTGGGAGGGGCATGAGATGGCTCTATCATGCTGTAACAAGGCACACTAGTTTGGGACCTGTATCAACCCACGGAACAAGTCTGTGCAGTGGAGAACAGAAGATACGTAATGCCTTTATTAAGGACTAGGAGAACAGACGATATTTAATGCCTTCAAATGACTTAAAAATCCTTTGAAACAAATGATTATCAGAGCCACCTGGGGCCTCAGAAGGAGACCTAGACACACATTTTAATTTACAGTAAGAGCCACATGTTTTTCTTAAACATTTTACATACATATAGTTTATATATAATTTGTCTTTAGTAGTTTCAAAACTTTGAAAGCATTGGTGTTAGTAATGCATTTAGAAATACATGTTTTAATTGTCATTACAGCTAAACATGCAGTTCCATGTCAGGGCACATTTTGGGGGGAGGGGGTTTAAATTATTTTAATCATGGGCTCAGTACTTGGTGAACACAGACTGATGATAAAGTGTGTTTTTTTCTTTTAAGTTTGAGATGTATTAGAAAACACTGAAGAAGAAAACAATTGGTGATTTTAAAAGCTATTCTGACCAGAGCGTACATTAAAAAAATCTTAACTGTATTTTTCATTTTATTTTATCATGGACACTGGAAACAGGATGTCAACATTTACTCCATGAAACCTGATATTCAGGTTTTTTTTATTGCATCTTGTCCCAGTCAATCTTCCCAGAACGCAGTTTGTCAGGGCACATTTTGGGGGGAGGGGTTTGAAATTGTTTTAATCATGACACATTGGTGTTAGTAATGCATTTAGAAATAACATTTTTAATTGTCTTTACAGTTAAAAATGCAGTTTCATGTCAGGGCACATTTCTGGTGGGAGAGGTTCAAATTATTTTAATCATGGACACAGTACTTGGTAAACAGACTTTGATGATAAAGTGTATTTTTCCTTTCAAGTTTGAGAATTATGTATTATATGTAAGTGCAACCATGGTGTAAATGGGACTGGGGAATGAATAATGGTTAAGCATGCAGGTAGGTTAAGAAGGCAGTATAACACAATGGTTTAAGGCTCTGAGCTATAAACCTGAAGACCTGGGTTTGAATCCCACAGACCCCATTTGCATAATGTGTGACCCTAAGCAAATCACTTAACTTCGTTGTGCTCCCAGGCTGCACCTGTAAACAAGCATTCAGCTTAGTGTATCTCTACTGGTAAAAAAAAAAAAGTGTCTAGAATTATTTTTGTAATACAATTGAGTTTATATGTGTCAAGTAGGTAATGGATGGTGTTTTGAATGCGGCAGTAGGATTTAGCATGTGCACTGCTTTAAAATCATTTCACAACAGCAGAGCTGTGTAGCTATTCTTATCCAGTGAGCATAAATGGCAACAGTCAAACAGTTATTTCAGCTATGCATTTGATTCCATATTACAGTGATCCACTGCACTACACATTTAGTGTATCACACTTTTTCAAATAATGAAACAAATATTCTCCAAACTAAATAACTCAGACATACATATTTTATACTTTATTAAAAAGATACTCCTCATTTGTAACAAGAAAAAACAAACAAAAAATAAATAAATGAAAAGCGTGTCACAGAGCAAAATTAGCCCTAACTCCCAGTTCCTTCTAGTAGAATGATGGTACCTACATTTACAGTTTAGCGAATACTTGAAAGCTGAGTAGGTGCTCTGTAAGAAACCAGCTACTGTCTTTACTATTTACAGCACTGATGATCTGGGACAATTTCTGTACTTTTTATTGTTGTGAGCAGTTTAATTAAATAACATTTTAAAATGAAACCACTACTGCTTGCTAGACCTGACAGATATCGAAAACACAAATAATGAATTACAGCTATTTAGCAGCGGTTTTCTTACAGAAATCCAGTCCTGATAAATTTGTTTTTTCAGCAGTTCTATAAGATTTATGTTTCTCTGAGATTAGATTGCAGAGCATAGAAATGAAAGGGTTTCTGTTAATGTTGTTTGCATGAGAAGTGGGCATGACAATGGTATGCAAGAGTGAAGTCTAAATTGTTTCTTGGCCATTCTGGGATTTAAAGTTTAACAGTATTGTGTGAAGAGAATAAAGTCATGTGTTTTTTGCATTTGAATAAATTGTGTGCTTTGAAGTTAAAAGATATACATAGATACATAGATACATAGACAGTGTCGGCAGATAAGGGCCTATGGCCCACCCAGTCTGCCCATTTGAGCTTGTAAGTTCAGTTTGTTTTCCTAGAAGTCTGTTGCCCCTTACCCCTGACCTCTAGAATTCCTTTATGTCTATCCCATGCATTCTTAAATCCCATGATTGTTTCAGCCCCCACCACTTCCTCTGGCAGGGTGTTCCACTTGTCCACCACCGTTCTGTGAAGAAATTCTTTCTCATGTTTCCTCTGAATCGTCCTCCTCAACTTCATCCCATGCCCTCTAGTCCTGGAACATCTTTTGCTTAAAAATAGTGTTTTCCTGCACCCTGTTCCTCCCTGTAAGATACTTGTATGTCTCTATCACATCCCTCTCCCTCCTCTCCTCCAGGAGTACATGTTCAGTTCCTTCAACCTGTCTTCATAGGGACTTGTGATGCAATCCATGCACCATTTTGTTGCCCTCCTCTGAACCTTCTCTACCCTGTCTATGTCCTTACGTAGGTATGGTCTCCAGAACTGTACACTGTACTCCAGGTGGGGCCTCACTAGTGTCTTGTATAGCGGAATTATGACCTCCTTTCCTGCTGGTGATGCCCTGCCTATACATCCCAGCATCCTATTTGCTTTACCTGCTGCCTTGTCACACTGTTTCCCTACCTTGAGGTCATCAGAGATGACAACCCCAAGATCCCTTTCCTGCTTGGTGCATGCTATATCCTCACCCCCAACTGATATATTGTGCCAGGGTTTGTGCCCCTATATGCATTATCTTGCACTTCTTTGCATTTAATTTCAACTGCCAAACCCTTGACCGTTCTTCAAGTTTCTGCAGGTCGCTTCTCATTCTGTCTACACCCTCTGGTGTGTCTACTCTGTTACAGAGCTTTGTTTCATCAGCGAACAGTGAAATTCTGTCTTCTAGATCCTGCGCAATGTCACTGATGAAAATGTTGAATAGGACCGGTCCCAGCACTGATCCCTGTGGTACCCCACTGGTCACTCTTCCCTCTGTGGAGTGACAGCCATTTACCACCACACTCTGTGTCCTGCCACCCAGCCAGTTACCTACCCACCACACTACTGTCCTGCCCACACCCATATTCCCCAGTTTGTGTAATAGTCTTCTATGTGGCACAGTGTCAAAGGCCTTGCTGAAGTCCAGATAGGCCATGTCCACTGCCCTCCCCTGATCCACCTCCTAGTCAACCAGTCAAAAATTCAATGAGGTTGGTCTGACATGACCTCCCCTGGTGAAACCATGCTGCCTTGGGTCCTGTAGTCCATTGACAACCAGATGTTCCACCAATCTCTCTTCAGTAGTGCTTCCATGATCTTCCCACTACCGAGGTGAGGCTGACTGGTCTGTAGTTCCCTGCTTCCTCTTTGTTCCCACTTTTGTATAAGGGACTACATCTGCTGTCCTCCAGTCTTTGGGTACCTCCTGTTTCCAGTGATCAGCTAAACAGGATAGCCAGAGGTTCAGCCACAACCTCTCTTAGTTCTTTAAGGACCTGGGGTACCCATCGCCCCATTGCTTTATCAACTCTTATTACTTCCAGTTCCTTCAGGACCCTTTCTCGTATAAAGGGACTTGTGTCCATTTCTGCACCATTCTCACCCCTTGTACTCCCTTCAGACCCATTACCCCCCTCTTCCTCAGTAAAGACTGAGCAGAAATTCCTGTTCAATATGTCAGCTTTACTATTGTCATCCTCCACGCGGCTCCCATCCTCCCCCTTCAGTCTCACTATCCTTCCCTTTGTCTTTCTTTTTTCACTTATGTACCTATAAAAGGTTTTGTCCCCTCTATCCACTGATTTTGCAATGTGTTCTTCTGTCTGAGCTTTGGCTTCCCTTACTGACCTCCTGCCTCCCTTTGCTTCTCCTGGTACTTCTCCTATCCCCTTCTGCCTGTGTCTTTTGTTTGCCTGAATGCAATCTTTTGCTTTCACTTTCTTTGCTACCTCTTTGGAAAACCATAATGGTCTCCTCTTCCTTTTCCTCTTGCTAACCTGCTTAATGCATAATTCTGTTGTTCTTATAATCCCCATTTTAAATACTGCCCACTGTTCCTCAACCCTGATTCCTCTCCCATTCCCTTAATGCCTCTTTCAAGTATCTCCCCATTTTCCCAAAGTCTGCCCCTAAAATCCAGGATACGTGTTTTGTGTGGTTTGGGTCTGCTCTTTCTGTGATTTCAAACCACAATGACTGGTGGTCACTGTTACCCAGGTGCTCCCCCACTGTTACCCCCATCACACTGTCCCTGTTTGTGAGCACAAGATCCAGTATTGCCTTCTGCCGAGTTGGTTCCATGACCAGTTGCTTGAGGAAGGCACCCTGAGGGGAGTCCAGGATAAATCTGCTCCTAGTTGATGCTGCTGCTGGGATGCTTCAGTCCACGTCTGGAGTATTGAAGTCTCCAACCAGTACTACCTCACCTTTGTCTGCTATCCTTTGGATGGCTAGCATCAGCTCCCTATCTGTTTCTTCCTCCTGGGCTGGTGGTCTGTAGACCACACCTGTGCTGATGGCTGTCCCCATTTTCCTTTCAAGCTTAACCCACAGTATTTCTCCCCCATTTTGTTCCTCTTGGACATATATATATATATATATATATATATATATATATATATATATATACCTAGTGTTATGGGCACCTGAAAAGAAAGAAGATACTACTAAAATAAATGCTATTCTGATATTTTATTTATTTATTTGTGAGATTTTAAGTGTAGTTTTGCCGATCACAGACACATTAACAGTTAAGTTTAGCAGATACTTCAGAGCTAGCTAACTGGAGTTTCTGTAAGACAACAGCTAATGAATAGCTCTAATTCATTATTTTTGTTTTCTATGTGCAACAGGTCTAGCTAGCAAGAGTGTTTTAATTTTAAAAGTTTACATTTTTTAAAACTATACACAACCATAAAAGCGCAGAAACTGCCCAGATCATCAATGCTCTAATTAATAAAGACTCTAGCTGTTTTCTTACAGAAACCCAACTCAGTTAGATTTCAAGTATTTGCTAAACTGTAAATGTAGGTATCAGCATTCTATTAGCAGTTAGTGCTAATTTTCCTCTGTGACAAGATTTTAATTTTTTTTTTGTGGGGGCTGTGGGATTCAAACTTAGATCTCCAGATTTGCAGTGAAGAGTCTTAAACCACTGTGCTATACTGTCTCCCTAGTTATGGTTTTTTTATGGATCATGAGGTTGGTGAAGTAAACATACGAACATAAAAAATGCCAGCAGAACAGGCCTAGCAGGCTTTCGTGTCTGCTAGTTTGGTCAGTCCCCACCCTGGGAGCTGATCTTGCTGCTCCCCACCTTCTCAGGCTTCTCCCTTCCTAGTCCAGGAAACAGCTAGCTAGCAGGGATTTCTATAAGACAACAGCTACTAAATAGCTGTAATTCACTATTTTTGTTTTCTATGTGTGTCAGGTCTAGCTAGCAGGAGTGTTTACATTTTAAATCTTTTAATTTTATCAAACTATACACAAGCATCAAAGCACAGAAACTGCCCAGATCATCAATGCTATAATTAATAAAAACTCTAGCTGTTTTCTTACAGAAACCCCACTCAGTTAGATTTCAAGTATTTGCTAAGCTATAAATGTAGGTATCAGCATTCTATGAACAGTTCATGCTGATCTACTCTGTGAGAAAATTGTCATTTTTTTTGTGGGGGCTGTGTGATTCAAACCCAGATCTCCAGATTTGCAATAAAGAGCCTTAAACCACTGTACTATACTGCCTCCCTAGTTATGGCAGTCATCTGTTTTATGGTTCGTGATGTTGGTGTAGTAAGCATACAAACATACAAAAATGCCAGCAGAATAGGCCTAGTGGGCTTTTGTAATTGCTCTTTTGGTCGGTCCCTACCATGGGAGCTGAACTTGCTGCCCCCCCACCCTCTCTGGCATCTCCCTGCCCAGTCCAGGGTATTCCCACTTCATTGGACTTTGCTTCCACAACCCTTCCCCTGTACCTTCCCACCCCCCTTGAACCCTTCCACAGTCTCTGCCTCCACCAGTCCCCCAGGCAGTGCATTCCATGGTTCTACCACCCTCTTACTGAAGTAGCATCTCCTCCTTTCTCCCCGAAGTATCCCCCCTCAGCTTCCATCCATGTACTCTAGTTGCCCCCCCTCCTTCCTTTGGAGCACTGTGACTTCACCACCCCTGTTTAGCCCCTTCCTGTACTTCAAGGCCTCTATCATGTCCCCCATCCCTTCTCTCTTCCAACATGCATATGTTCAGCTCTTCGAGCCTCTCCTCTGAGGTCCTTTCCCCCAAGCCCCAGATAATTTTGGTTGCCTTTCTCTGGACCCTCTCCAGGAGTTCAATGTCCCTCTTTAAGTGTGGCCTCCAAAACTGCATGCAGTACTAGAGGTGTGGCCTCACCAAGCAGTTATACAGAGGGAGTATCACTTCCCTCCTTCTGAAGTGATCCCCCTAGCGATGCATCACAGTAGCGTGGCCTTGGCCACTGCCCTCCTACAAGTCTTTGAGTTGTTCATCTTGACATCCACCACCACCCCCAGGTCCCTCTCAGCCATACAGCCATAGCAGCAATGCATTGCATAGCAGGTATAAAAGGTCAATAAGCAGGTCATGAAACAGATGTGCTGAGCAGTTACTGAAGCAAGAAATGTATAGCCATCATTTTTTACATCCTGTTCAAAATGTGTTTTTTCACCTGTGATGCCAAATGGCACAGTCACTCTGCAAAATCTCCTTTCAGTTAATGAACTGATAGTGTTACTGTTCACGTGGTGGGGTCACAAAAAGCCCATGTTGAAAATCTGGAGTGAAAATATCAAGAAACACCCAGGGCATTAGGGTTTCTGACCATAACACCTGGCACTGTAGGGACTTACAGGCATTGGGCTATGACTTGGGATTGTCACCAGTAATGCTCATGCCATTCTACCTCCGCCCTGCAGCCAGTGACAGGTACTGAGGGTGTGTCTTTGACTCTTCAGCCCCAAAGTTAACTCCATTCTCTTATACTGTTCCCATTTCAGCATATTTCTGTATGGAATGGGGTGAGTGTAAAGTCTGAAAACCCCAAGGCACACCGCAAATCTTGTCTGTGTTTGCAGGGTAAGGTGAGGTGAAATGGCATGAGCATTATGGCCAATGAACCAAAGGCACACCCCAATGCCTGTCCATGTCTGCGGGGTAGGGTTGGGGTTGGTGTCACTTCAGTACTTCACTGCCATTCCTATTCTGCCTGTCTGTCTGTGTCTATTACTCTCTGTCTATATGTCTATGTAATTATCTATCTTTCTATTAATTGTATGTATCACTATTTTTACCTATTTCTAAAACAAACCTGCATATCACATTTGCTTGCACTCTGAGCACATACTTACGCAACTGTGCATATTTTTACTACACTTCTGTGTAGACCTCATACTTTCTTAATATTGCCATTATCACATGCATAACTACCTTGCCCTTATCAAAAGTAACCCCCTCTGAAAGTTAGTATCACATTTTCTCTAACAGTCCATCATCATTACACCTGACTTCCTGACATCAACAGATTACTTATATATAACTTACATCACCTCATGGACAAAAACCCTGTTTCTCTGAAAAAAAAAAAAAAAATAAAACAAATGTGTAAATAATCCCAAGGCTGAACATATGCCAGCCATTACTTTTTCATGTACTGCCACCTTCTGCACCATCATGGGGATTTGCATATGTTTCCCTTGATGCTTTGCATTATTGGGATATGTGCAATTGTGTTTTCTTAAAAATTTGTCTGTCTGGCCAGTATCATCTGGGATGACACATACATCAGTAGCATTTGCTCTGGGGTTCTTTTGTAAGCTTCCTATTCCTTCCACTAAACTGTACACCTCCATATATTTTCCTAATAATGTGCATGCTTTCCTTAGAACAGAAACTAAGACAAATCATACTACTTACAAATCATTGTGTTGTTTCTCCATACCGCCTTAACAATTTCACACAAATTCACTAACTTCATTATGCAGCCATGGTGGATCTGACGAGAATTTTTAAGTTGGCGCACTTGCGCAGCCAACATAGTGGGACAGTGCAGCTTTAGAAGCGTGGTCGCTGTTGGGCGAATGCAGGGCATGCACCAGTAGGAGCGTCCCGCATTCCCCAATCAGCCTGTTTGCCGGCGCCACACCATGCATACATAATGGGGTGAGCACATCTAAGAAAAGGTGTGCTGCAATCTGAGCAAAGCTCGTCAGATGTAGCAGTCCTTTTCTTGCCGTGCTCACCACCATTAAGTGCATGGCAGGACACGGTGGTAGAACTGCTGACTTCAGGGGATGCCCAATCCCCCTGTCGGCTGCCCCTGCCCCCTGTGAACATGCTGATGGGGGAATCCCACTCCCAGTAGGCATAAAGCACCCCCCAATTGTTTAATGCTGAGGGGGTGCCCAATCCCCCTTGGCTCTAACCCCACCCCCCCTTTCCTTGTATGCCAATGGGGAGCCCACTCCCTGTTGGAAGAAATAACCCGCTCAAATTGTTTAATGCTGAGGTGGTGCCCAATCCCTCAGCTCTGCACTCCCCTCTTTGTGTGCCAACAGGGTGCCCAGTCCCCATCGGCATAAATCTCCCCTTGTTGTTTGCCGGCGAGGGTGCCCAATCCCCCGTCGGCTACAGACACCCCCCAAACAGTTATGTGGCATTCTGGGAGCCCACCCCAGCATGCCAAATGCCCTGCAAAGCAAAAACTGTCCCGCAATGTTTTTTTCTTTTTTTTTTTTTATAACCTGTAAAACGAAAATGGTCCCTCATAGTCTCGATGCCCCCTTCCCCCCACCTGCACCCACCCACTGTGCACCCTGCTTCCCCTCACCCCCCTCACCCCATACTTACCTGTGAAGTCCGGAGCAACGATCTTCTGTGGACCTGGATCACGTCTGCACTCTTCAAAGCCGACCGCGAACTGAAGAAATGCCGGTAAGCTGTATAATGGAATGAATAGGGGTTTTTCAACTTTAATGCATATCTCGGACATTTTTGTGAATTTTGGCCCCAAATTTTCAACATGGGGTTTTTGGGACCCCTTCTCATGAATTCTTGCACTGTCATGGCGTTACTCGGTCTCGAAAGGCGATCTTGCAGTCACTGGTGGAATCACCTTTCAGGACTGAGTAATGAAATGACAGTGGCACTGTTAATGAGAGGGGCTCTCAAAAAGCCTATGTTGCAAGTTTGGTGGGAAAAATCCAAAAAATGACTGTTTTATGAATGCATGTAGCAACCGCGCAACGCACGCTTGTAAGTTAGCGCATTTGCACTATTTTCATGCCAGATTCTCAACATTGGCATTTTACCACACCTTCTTGTGAACCGTACAGCTGTTATTTTTCGCATCCTGGCCGAAATATGTTTTCGCACTTTCTGAGCAGAACAGCACAGTCACTGTGCAAAATCAGTGTTCGGGACACATTATGAAAATGACACTGACACTGTTCATGAGCAGAGGTCCTAAAATGCCTGTGTTGAAAATTTGGTGACAATACTCCATAAAATGACTGTTTTACGAGGTGCATAGCAACTGCGCAATGCATGCTCGTAACTTAACGCATTCGTAGTATTTTCATGCCACATTCTCAACATTGGCATTTTACCACACCTTCTGGTGAACTGTCTAGATGTTATTTTTCACATCCTTGCCAAAATGTTTTTTCGCACTTCCAGCGCAGAATAGCGCGGTCGCTGTGCGAAATCAGTGTTCGGGACACATTACAAAAATGACAGTGATACCGTTCATGAGCAGAGGTCCTAAAATGCCTTCATTGAAAATTTGGTGACAATACTCCAGAAAATGACTGTTTTACAAGGTGCATAGCAATTGCGCAACTCACACTCGTAACTTAGCTCAGTCACAATATTTTCACACCAGATTCTCAAATGTGGCATTTTACTGCACCTTCTTGTGAACTGTACAGCTGTCATTTTTCACATCCTTGCCGAAATGTGTTTTCGCACTTTCAGCACAGAATAGCATGTTTGCTGTGCGAAATCAGTGTTCGGGCCACATTATGAAAATGACACTGACACTGTTCATGAGCAGAGGTCCTAAAATGCCTGTGTTGAAAATTTGGTGACAATACTCCATAAAATGACTGTTTTACGAGGTGCATAGCAACTGCGCAATGCATGCTCATAACTTAATGCATTCGTAGTATTTTCATGCCACATTCTCAGCATTGGCATTTTACCACACCTTCTGGTGAACTGTCTAGATGTTATTTTTCACATCCTTGCCAAAATGTGTTTTCGCACCTCCAGCGCAGAATAGTGCGGTCGCTGTGCGAAATCAGTGTTCGGGACACATTACAAAAATGACAATGATACTGTTCATGAGCAGAGGTCCTAAAATGCCTTCATTGAAAATTTGGTGACAATACTCCATAAAATAACTGTTTTTACAAGGTGCATAGCAACTGCGCAACTCACACTCGTAACTTAGCGCAGTCACAATATTTTCACACCAGATTCTCAAATGTGGCATTTTACTGCACCTTCTTGTGAACTGTACAGCTGTCATTTTTCACATCCTTGCCGAAATGTGTTTTCGCACTTTCAGCACAGAATAGCATGTTTGCTGTGTGAAATCAATGTTCGGGCCACATTACGCAAATGACAGTGACACTGTTCATGAGCAGAGGTCCTAAAATTCCTGTGTTGAATATTTGGTGACAATACTCAATAAAATGACTGTGTTATGAGCATGTGTTGCCCAGTTTGCATGCATGCTCGTACGATCACAAACTTCTAATATTCTCACTCCAGATTTTCTACACTGCCATTGTTCTGCACCTCCTAATGAATAGTACAGCTGTCATTTTTCACATCCTGACCAAAATCTGTTTTCACAGTTCTGGCACAGAATAGCATGGTCGGTGTGGAAAGTCCATGTTCGAAACACATGATGAAAATGACAGTGACACTGTTCATTAGCAGATGCCCTAAAATGCCTATGTTGAAAATTTGGGAACGAAAGTCAATAAAATGAGTGTTTTATGAGAGTGCATTGCACAGTTTGCACGCACGCTCATGACTTTATTAATCTGTAATACTTTCACTCCAGCTGTTCATCATTGGCATTTTTCCATACCTCCTTAAGAACACTGCAGCTGCCTGAAATGTGTTTTTGCATGTCCGGCACAGAATTGCATGGCTGCTGTGAGAAATCAGTTTTTGGGACAGTTTTTGGAAATGACGGTGACACTGTTCATGAGCAGAGGTCCTAAAATGCCTATGTTGAAAATTTGGTGCCGAAACTCCATACAATGACTGTGTTGCAAGCGTGCATTGCGCAGTTTCCATGCACCCTTGTAACTTCGACAATCTGCAATATTTTCATGCCACATTTTCACCACTGGCATTTGTGCACATCTCCTTATCAACAGTCCAGCTGCCATTTTTCTCAGCCTGCCCAAAACGTGTTTCCACAGCTGTGGCGCACAATGGCATGCTCACTGTGCAAAACCACCTTTCGACACACATTCACAAAATCACAGCACTATGCATCTCTAGCTATTCCACTCCCACTGCCAATGCCAGCGCGACAACATTCGGCATTGACAAATGCTTGCTTTATATTGCAGTCACCGGTTCCAGCAGCAAGATGCATCTTTGATAGGAGAATAAATCTTGAATCTGGGACCTGTTTAGGTGAGTGAGGCTGTGTTGGGGTGTATTTGGGGTGTGGGGTGATGGGTGCTGAGTGGGAGATGGGGTGGGAGTTGGGTGTGGGGGCTGCTGATTGAAGAGGGACTTTTTTTTGTTTTTTTTTACAGGTTTGGGAAAAAGAGCATTGAGGAGCCGTTTTCTTCATTTCAAATTATGCCTGAAATGGGAGGTGCCTCTAGACACCCCAAAATATATAATTTGCTAACAGGGGCTGTGATTGGAGGATGGGTGGTGCCACTAGACACCTGGGGAAATTGGGAATGGTGATCAGTGTGTAGGGGTGCCACTAGACAACAGGGACATTATATATTATTAAGGGGGATAGTGATTGGAAGGGTGGGGGGGACACTGGACACCAGGGAAATGGTGGTTCACAGCTTACACTGCAGTTGGCAGCATGAGTTCAGCTGTAGCTGCAGAGGTCTAGAAATTCCCACTGTTTTTATACAGAGAATGTGGAGGAAGCGCTCTTCTTGCTAAGCTGGGCATCTGGGATTTTGGGTACCCAGAGAAGGTATTTTGTGTCCATTATGTTCAGAAACAAACATCAGAATCTAACTAAAGGGTCACGTTTTGCTAAGTTCTGATTTTTTTTTTTTAAATCCCAGAATGTTTATGCATTTTTCATATTTGTTTGTTTGTAAAAAAACTATCAACAAGCTGGCGGTTGGCATGACACAAAAAATGTTTGCTGCCCTGCCAAACAAGTGGCGTACAATCAAGAATGAGCATGTGCGACATCAAACTTTAACTTTTGTCGCAGAACATTATCTCAAAAACCCTACTGTTCATGTGCAGGTCAGAAACCAACACAATTTAAGCCTTTTAACACTGGAAACCTTTGCTATTTTTTCACCAGACCTGTCAAAAGCATTACCTTAGGACGTGACACATGTTCCCTGTCATTGAAATCAGTTTGGATTGAGGTGAAATTCCTTCACCCTGGTCAATCAGTTTGTGTACTCCAACCCAGATCCTTAAAAACTTCTTTGTGTTCTGATTGTCTCTCAATGTAATGGGGGCTCCTGACAATGAAAGTAATAAACAGGCTGAAACTAGGTCACCTTCAAACATCTCTCACTCCATGGTCATCCAATCAGGTGGAGCAGCATCTTCGCCCTGTACCACCATTGCTAACTGTGATACTGATTAGTAATAGTTCTTGTAAGGAAGAGCCATTCCAACATTATTTAGAGGGAACTGGAGAAATGACCTAGAAATATGTGCTGTTTTGCCACACCCAAGGAATTTATGAATTATTCTGTTTAGGGAGTTGAAGAACTTTTCTGGAACTCTAACAGGAGGTTCTAAAACAAGTATAGGCCCTTAGGTAATGCATTCATTTTAATAGTATTTATCTTCCTGATAATACTAATGGGTAGACCAAAGTCCAAAAGTTTGTAGTAGTTGTCTTGTAAAAACTTATGTTTATCATTTGAGATCTGAATACCTAAGTATTCATGTGAGTTATCCACTTTCATGTTTAATGAGTTCTTTTGTAGATCTTGATTGGGGCCTTTACCTGCTGATAGTATTTTGCCCTTTGCCCAATTAATTTTATGACTGGATAGTTTGCTATATTTACATAAGATTTGATGGAGTCTAGGTATTCCCTCTTTAGGGTTTTACAAATACACTAATAGGTCATCAGCAAAGAATGAGATCATATATTGGAGGACATTTGAAGAATATCCTACTATTTGTGGGTCAGCTCTTATGGTTGCAGACAGGGGTTCTAGGCTGAGCACATATAGCCAGTGGGACAGCAGGCACCCTTGTCTAGTCCCATGTGTGATATCAAAGAGTAGGGAAAGATTTCCATGGACCAAAACCTGAGCAGCTGATTTATGGTACAGAGTAGAAATCCATTTCATCATTTTCTCAACTAAACCAAAATGTTTAAGGGTCATAAATATATACTGCCACTCCACTCAAACACCTTCTCTGCATTGGAAAGAAGGGTACTATGCACCTGGGACAAAGGCCGTGCCTTGGGTCAAAAAATGAAAATAGCAGACAGTAGCTGAACCAGCTAGGAGACCTGGCACCATCAAAGGCTAACTGGGCTGTAATAAAAGCTACAAAGTCTTCATTCTAAAGCAGCTTAAAAAAAGGTGATAAATGAACTCACCCAAGAACTGTGGGTGGTATTCCAGCAAATAATCCTTTATTCCAAACAAAGTAAAAATAATTGAAAAACAGCATTTGTATGTCGGTACATAGCTGTTCATACTCACTTCTTGGATACTGCTCCCACTACATCACCAAGCACCTGACATGTTTCGCTCTATCTTGAGTCCTTGGGTGAGTTCATTTATCAACCTTATTTCAAGCTGCTTTAGAATGAAGACTTTAGAGCTTTTATTATATATTACAGCCTATTTAGTTTTGGGGAAAATGGGGAGATACTTGAAAGAAGCATTAAGGGGAATGGGACAGGAATCAGGGGTTGAGGAACAGTGGGCAGTATTTAAAATGGGGATTACAAGAACAACAGAATTATGCATTAAGCAGGTTAGCAAGAGGGAAGGAAGAGGAGACCATTATGGTTTTCCAAAGAGGTAGCAAAGAAAGTGAAAGCCAAAAGATTGCATTCAGGCAGTACAAAAGACACAGGCAGAAGGGATAGGAGAAGTACCAGGAGAAGCAAAGGGAGGCAGGGAAGTCAGTAAGGAAGCCAAAGCTCAGACAGAAGAACATATTGCAAAATCAGTGGATAGAGGGACAAAACCTTTACAGGTACATAAGTGAAAAAAGAAAGGCAAAGGGAGGGATAGTGAGACTGAAGGGGGAGGATGGGGCTGCGTGGAGGATGACAACAGTAAAGCTGACATATTGAACAGGTATTTCTGCTCAGTCTTTACTGAGGAAGAGGAGGGTAATGGATCTGAAGGGAGAACAAGGGGTGAGAATGTTGCAGAAATGGACACAAGTCCCTTTACACGAGAAAGGGTCCTGAAAGAACTGGAAGTAATAAGAATTGATAGAGGAATGGGGCCAGATGGGGTGCACCCCAGGGTCCTTAAAGAACTAAGAGAGGTGGTGGCTGAACCTCTCGCTATCCTGTTTAGCCAATCACTGGACACAGGGGAGGTACCCAAAGACTGGAGGACAGCATATATAGTTCCTTTATACAAAAGTGGGAACAAAGAGGAAGCAGGGAACTACAGCCTCACCTCGGTAGTGGGGAAGATCATGGAAGCACTACTGAAGGAGAGATTGGTGGAACATCTGGTTGTCAATGGACTACAGGACCCATGGCAGCATGGTTTCACCAGGGGGAGGTCATGTCAGACCAACCTCATTGAATTTTTTGACTGGGTGACTAGGGAGGTGGATCAGAGGAGGGCAGTGGACATGGCCTATCTGGACTTCAGCAAGGCATTTGACACTGTGCCACATAGAAGACTATTACACAAACTGGGGAATATGGGTGTGGGCAGGACAGTAGTGTGGTGGGTAGGTAACTGGCTGGGTGGCAGGACACAGAGAGTGGTGGTAAATGGCTGTCACTCCACAGAGGGAAGAGTGACCAGTGGGGTACCACAGGAATCAGTGCTGGGACCGGTCCTATTCAACATCTTCATCAGTGACATTGCAGGACCTAGAAGGAGAATTTCACTGTTCGCTGATGACACAAAGCTCTGTAACAGAGTAGACACACCAGAGGGTGTAGACAGAATGAGAAGGACCTGCAGAAACTTAAAGAATGGTCAGGGTTTGGCAGTTGAAATTTAATGCAAAGAAGTGCAAGATAATGCATATGGGGCACAAAACCCTGGAACAATATATCAGTTGGGGGTGAGGATATAGCATGCACCAAGCAGGAAAGGGATCTTGGGGTTATCATCTCTGATGACCTCAAGGTAGGGAAACAGTGTGACAAGGCAGCAGGTAAAGCAAATAGGATGCTGGGATGCATAGGCAGGGGCATCACCTGCAGGAAAAGGGAGGTCATAATTCCACTATACAAGACACTAGTGAGGCCCCACCTGGAGTACAGTGCACAGTTCTGGAGACCATACCTACGTAAGGACATAGACAGAGTAGAGAAGGTTCAGAGGAGGGCAACAAAGATGGTGCATGGATTGCATCACAAGTCCTATGAAGACAGGTTGAAGGAACTGAACATGTACTCCCTGGAGGAGAGGAGGGAGAGAAGGGATATGATAGAGACATACAAGTATCTTACAGGGAGGAACAGGGTGCAGGAATACACTATTTTAAGCGAAAAAGATGTTCCAGAACTAGAGGGCATGGGATGAAGTTGGAGGGAGGACGATTCAGAAGAAACGTGAGAAAGAATTTCTTCACAGAACGGGTGGTGGACAAGTGGAACACCCTGCCAGAGGAAGTGGTGGGGGCTGAAACAATCATGGGATTTAAGAATGCATGGGATAGACATAAAGGAATTCTGGAGGTCAGGGGTAAGGGGCAACAGACTTCTAGGAAAACATAAACTGAACTTACAAGCTCAAATGGGCAGACTGGGTGGGCCATAGCCCTTATCTGCTGACACTGTCTATGTATCTATGTATTTATTATCTATGTATCTATGTACATTCATTGCTTTGCGAACATTGTGTTTCCCCTAACTGGTTCATACAAAGCCCCCTTGATCTTGATACATTATTTCTGGCAACACAGATTCCAATCTACCCACCAGAATTCTGGCACAAATTTGTTAGTCAGCTATAGGTAGAGAAATAAGTCTACAAGACACGGAAGGTGTCAAATCTTTCCCGAGTCTCACGGTGGGCAGTACAGCCTCAAGAAAATGGGAAAGGCTGCCATTCAAAAGGTGACCCAGTCAAATAAACACAATTTATTTATTTATTTGATTTAGTTTTTGTTGATCAGGTAAGTGCACTAGATAAATTCTGCTTATTTTCAGGCACGACCTGGGGGAGGGGGATACAGATGAATGCCAACTGACTTTGAACCAGATTAAGCTGTTGGTGGTATTTTAGTGAATGGGGGGAAATTTGGTCAGGGCACCAGGGAAATTCCTCTACTCTTTTTCAAGAAGTGCCATGGGATCTTTAACATCCACTTGAACATCCACCTGAACTACCACCAGAACAGGCAGATGTTACCTCAGTTTAACATTTCATCTGAATCAAACGGGCAGACTGGATGGGTCATAGGCCCTTATCTGACAACACTGTCTATGTATCTATGAAAGATGGCACCTCAGGAGTGCAGCACCCCATCCTCATCCTGCACTGCAGTGTTAGTATTGGGATATTAACCCAAGTGCCTGGTGTGGGGATAGAACCTACAGCCTTCTGATCTCCTGGCCTCAGATGTGAGCATGCTTCTTGCTGAGCCACTGACACTGTGACTAATTAAGGCCAGTCACTTAGTGGACTTTAACTTTAAAATGAAAAAAATAAATAAAACAAACTTCACATCAGAAGCATATAGCCATTGACATCACGTCTGAAGGATTCTCATAGGGGTCCACAACTAACCTGTCTCTAAGTGTTGAATTTGTCTGAGACACTGTATCCTATAAACGAACAGAATTTTATTTTTCAAAACTTCATGAACAAACACACAAAACAGAAAAAAATAGATTGCTCTTCATACAATTTAGACATGGAGCTGTTTAACAGCTGTTCGAATGACAGCCTTGACTTGTGCTGAAGATACCAGAGTGCCAATACTCTCAGCTGTCAGTCACACACATGGATGAGCACACTTACGGTCTCATGAATTTATATGCATGCTCATATGAAATCACAGCTGGAGCCCGAGTCTGCAGTCTTTAACTGATGTCACTTTGACTCAGGCTCCAGTATTCCACAGCACAGAGTTTTTGGTTTGGTTTTAAACAGCGCCCACTACAACAATGCTTATGTAAGGTGAAACGGGACATGGGCACATCAGAACGGCAATTCAATGAATAGCCAGTGCATAGGGAGAACAGTGAATACCTGCTCTGTAAGTGTTTTCTAGCTTTCAACTAATGTACCATTGTATATCTTTTTCTAAGATGCTTTGGTCTTGCTCACCTATTTTTACCACAGGTGCTTTGGACGGAAGAGTCAGTAGGTCATCTTCAGTTGGTTGCACCTCTAAAGTGTGCAGGTTTTGATAAAATTGCCTGAAGCTTTCTTCAATGTCCTTGTCAGTGTTCTGAGAAACCTTACCAGAGTTTTTAATTTGTGCAATATTTTTAATACTTGCTTTATGTTTTAACTGCCAAGCTAGTCATTTGGCCCGAGTCCTCCTCAAAATAACTTGTGGATTGATTTAGCACAATGGTGCATTCTATTTTGGAACTGGCCCATTGATTAAACTCCTATTTTAATTTTTGCAAATGCTGATATCCTGCGGCAATGGGATTGTGCATATGCTGTTTTTCAGTTCAAAGTATTTGCTGTTCTAGATCTGAAAGGGTTTTGGACTCATCTTTCCGAACATGAGCACAGTAAGATATTATGATCCCTCTCAGCACTGCTTTCAATCCCTCCCATCTAATGGAGGCAGGTGTCGTTCCTCTGGGGTTATGCAACAAAAACTGTCAAATTTTATCCCAAATGTATAAGACAAACTCAAATGTTTTTTAATAAGCATGTGTCAAACTTCCAGATTCTAGTTAAACTGGGAGATCCCCAGCCCTGTAGATTAGGAAAAACAGTGACATGATCAGTTATTGTAATAGAGTCATACATGACAATATGAATTGATGGAATCAGAGCATGTAAAATAAAAGTTGTGTCCAGCCTAGCTTAATTTGCTGCCAAATGAGAATAATATTTATATTCTCTACCCTTGGGGTTAACATGTCTCCAAGTATCTATCAGGCTATAATCGCATATTAGACTCTTAAAAGCCATGGCATTCCTGGACTCAGGTGTCACTAGTCTTTAGGATCTATCCAGGGTAGTGTCCAGAACATAGTTATAATCTCCACGGAATACCCATGGACCCTCAAAAATGCCACTTGAATTTTTAATCTGTTAAAAACTCAAGAAAGTCAATGTTTGGACCATAGATGGACCATATAGTGAGTTTTAGCCCCTTGTTAAGAAGAATCTAAACCAGTACGTATCTGCCTTTTGATCTTTATTAACTTTGGTCACTGCACCAGAAAAGTGAGGACAATTCCAGATACTGTAGCTGTACCTCTCACTTTTGACAAAAAGTATGAGCCAAACCATTCAACCCCCCCCCCAGTTCCTGTTCATAAATCCCCCTTCTATCTCCATCATATGGGTTTCTTGCAGACAAATGATGTCTGTTTTCATTGCCTTCATTTTTGTCAGTGCTCACTTCCATTTGACATGGGACTTAAGTCCATTCATATTCTAGGATTCTACTTTGAGTGCATTTTCAGGCATAATTATTTATGCACAATTCTATTTGCATTATAATCCTGGTGACTGATACTGTGAATTGCACCTTACAGCAATATGTACCTTTATTTTTATATAAACATCTCACCATTGAACTTTGAATAAATTAAAAATAACAACATCTCCCGCATACCCCCCCATTACCTAGCTGAACAGTTCCTTTAACCCTAAAGTTAATACAAAATAACATTAACAGGCAAGTGTTATGGAACATCGAATAAAACACAATCATTCACCACCTTGGCATATAGGAGCAACAAGCTGAGCTACTGCCAGCATTAATATCGCAAACTTAAGGTGGATCATTGGGTCCACCCCTCCCCATTTCCTCCATGATCTAGCACCATAAAAGTGCAACATCCCACTAATACCTCGGCAGACAAGGAGTGTAGGGATTTTCTGGTGCTCATGTACAATAGCTGTCAATGAGATAATGGACAGCAGCATTGAAACTGATTTATAACTACAGATAAGGGTGCATCGCACCACACCCCTCACCAAGTGTGGGGACCCCAATGTAAATTATGCACCCCTAGAATCTCTGGAAAAAAATATGTATATGTTACCCATAAGGGTGTATCTAGTTCAAATGTATATCCTATAAATAGGTCAATGAGAGCAGATTATTACCACATCACCATGCCATGCTCGGGGTGTGTATTTATGATTCTGGGATCCCAATTCTAAAATGGGTTACGTATGACACAAGGTGACTTGCACCATACCCAGTGGTGCAAGCCACATTTTGCAACATGCGTTATGCTGTTTGCTGTTCCAAGATGTGGCCTGCATCCAAGCAGACTTCTGCCAGTTGCATCCCCTACGGCACAGTGGAAGGGGAGATTACTGCAGCATCTGTACCCTGTTCTGAAAGTGGGGGTTGCTGCAATCCATTTACATCATTCCAAAACACACTGCACCACTGCGGGGTTAGACCAGCCATTTGCTGTTCTAAGGGGCATCCGTCCTTGCCAAACAGCAGTTGCCTCCCTGCAGAGCCACAACACACACACAGATGTGCCCCACAGACACCCTCCATCACATACATGCCCCCCCAATTCTGGGATGCCACCCGTGGGCACCCAGGTCCATTTTCTGTGGTGCCATCCTTGCACCTGTGCCACACTGCCAACCCCCCATCACCCCAAGGGGCTTGTGCACTTGTTTTGGGGCTGGGGGCTCAGGGGGGCTGTTCCCCATGGATGGTGTTTTGTGGCACCTTGATCCATTGCACCATTCCCATGGTGCAAACCTGCAGCTGCTGCACAGTGCAGGACATAAGTGCCGGAGACCCTGTCTATCTTGGAATAGGGTGCAGGGTCCCTGGTGTAGCAGCACAGTGACATGCATCTTAGAATCATGCCCTGTCTGTTCTGTCTGTTTTCTCCTTTTGCTGCCACCTTGTGGCCCAGGTCGTGCCTGAAAATGGTCCTATGGATCAGTGCATTTACCTGGTTACCAATGACAGACATAAATAAATACATACATACATACATAAATAAATAAATAAAACATCTTGATAATGCTACCTCAGGGCCCATTACTTCTATGTCGAGTCTGGTGTCAATCAGACCTAGTTATCTCTATGGGCCACCACTATTAAACACTTTCCAATTTGCTACTTGTGAGTTCAGAATACTGTAGGACAAAAGAAACATCATGATTAATGGGGTCCAAGTATCCAAGTGTTATTTTAACTTGATCACAGCTCCTTTGGGAATTTAAATGTAATTTTAGCTGGAAAAGCATGGCACCATCATAAACATGTCAACTACATAATATCTATGATATTTTAACTAATAACAAATGATTAAATCATGTGTTCATTAGGTCAATGTCTTTTTCATGTGGGTAGAGCAATAGTTCTCAGACTTTATCACAGTGAGCCTCCCCAAATCCATGGAAAAGATTTTGAGCCTCCCCCAAAAAAGTGAAATAATCTTGGGCCTCCCCAAAGAAAAATAACATACTGTACTTTGCGCAGAACACCATGAATAAATTGAAACCCCTCTGAGTACTTGGCTCACATTCAGTTCTTTGTCTTATACTGACATGGAACCTTTGAAAATAAATAAAATAAATATTATTATTCACTTATTGTAACCCCATCCTCAATAGGCCAGCCTATTTGCTCCGCTATTTTCATTCTTGAACCATTGTTACCCCATGTTGCAGTGCCTTCATGGGTCAGACTACTTTCTCTGTTTCCTCTTTATATGAAATAACCTTCCTACATACTTTGCCTCTCCCTCCTTCCCTGCTCCTAAGCAACTTCTCTGGGATTACTTTGCTCCTTCCTGCTATTGCTCTTAGCACTTCTTTGCTCAACCCTTGTATTTGGGCTGTTCTGCCATCAGTCTATAAATTGATCAATTACCACCACTCATTATTAGTTCATTGTTCATATTTGTTTGCACTATTGTTCATTGCCATTTCTTGATTGTTTTGCAGTTACCTTTTGAAATGTATTCACTCCCTACCCTTCCCCCGGGTACACCTGAAATGAGCCTTGGCTCATTCACCGTCCCTTGTCACCTATTAGTAAATAAATACATAAAATTCACCTACTACTGTCCGCTTTCAGTTTGCTTCATCTCTTCACACAAAATTTATAAAACTCAAAATTTAAATACAGTACTTTTTCAGACTTGCTTGAGCCTCCCCTGGAACAGGTTGGGGCCTCCCCATGGAGGCTGGCCTCACCATTTGAGAACCCCTGGGGTAGAGTCATCCAGTTCCTTCCCCCTTCATCATTACCTACAGCTCAAGCTGCAGTCAGAGGAAGAGTGGGGGGAGTACAAGCCACAGCAACATGAACAAGCCATACAGCGTAAAGTGTAATACGTTATGTTTGCATCAAACAGTCCAGTACACATATACCACCCAGTGCTCTGTCATTGTTAGCTAATGTCTAGATAGGTTTAAAAAGAGAAAGAGTGACATTACTTTTTATGCAGTACAGATTTAATTTCTGCCGTATTGGTCCTTGTAAAAACAAATCCAGAAGCAAATGATTTGATACCTTTTATTGGACCAACATAGATGTTACAAAGAGAACAAGGTGCTTAAGCTTTAGGACTAACAAAGTCCTTCCTCAGAAGCTTATGACAGTTATTCAGGAACTCACATACTATTAACACCCAGATCATACATTAAAAAAAAATAGAAGGAATTTTCATTGGTTTAAAATACTCATTTAAACCATCACTGAAAATAGGAATAGTTGAAACAGACCTCACCAGTTTGCTATTTGCTGAGACACCTTCAAGGTCCAATGTCATCTCAATAAAGATATAACCTGCCCAGCAGAAAGTTCAACTATTATAACTTCTGTCTCAGCATGTGCAGTGAATAATCTTAATGAACCACTGGATTCAATTCTCACTTAGGTACATGTTAAAATGTGATATCACTGTATGTTAAAGACAAAACTATATAACTGAAATTCTCTATATATGGCATTAAGAGGGTTTAAAATAAAGTTAAGCTAGCATGAGCAACTATTACACACCACTATACAGTTCAAAACATATCTGGAGACATTTTTCCAACTATACACTCAACCAGTTAGTATATTCCATAAACCTTAAAACCTTCAGGTGTTGTAACAGAATTTTATGCAAGGTAATATCAATTGTCAGTAAAAGTGCCAAACTGAAAAACTGTCAAGGATCCTAAGTAAATGAGACTTAATCACACTACAGGAAGCAGGCCTAAGTCAACTAGTGACATCACCCACAAGGGGTAATGTGATTCTAGATCTGATACTCACAAATAGCGATAGGGTTCTGGGGGTCGAAGTAGGGAACTACCTAGGCAACAGTGACCATAACACGGTATGATTCAGGGTAAAAAGGACTGAAGACTTTACACACTCCAAACTGAAGGTCCTTGACATCAGGAGGGCAGACTTCACAAAAATGAAGGCCTGCCTGAGGGACAACTTTAGTAACACAACAGAAGGGAGTGTTTAGAAATGTTGGACATGGTTGAAGGATGCGGTAACTATGATCACATCACAGTGTGCCTGTCAGGTTAGTAAGAACAAAAGGAGGAAAACCCCACTATGGCATTCCAAGGAGGTGGCAACCATGGTGAAAGAGAAGCGCATAGCCTTCAGAAAGTACAAGAAGTCAAGGAACGAGACGGACAAAACAATACAAACAGAAACTAAAAAAGACAGGAAAAGTGATAAGAAATGCAAAGGATCAAACAGAGGTTAGGATAGCTCAGGAAGTAAAAAAGGGTAACAAAACCTTCCACAGGGGTATCTCTGGGACGGGACTTAATGTTCTAACTGACTTTGCAGCATAGCTGACTTTGCTCTATGGCTGATAAAGATGGTTGTTAAAAAGGGGTCTTCGGGGGGGGGCTTTAAAATATATATACAAGCTGGATGCTTTCCATATACTTTATGGAGAGGGGGATAGAAACTAGATCCTGGGTTGGAGGGGTGAGCACAGGGTAGTTGGTACACCCTTAACCCCTCCAAGGGCATATCGCTTATTCTGATATGGGCTGGGGGGATGGGGGATGGGATGTCTGCATTGGGTCTGGTGACCCCACTGTGATTGTACATGTCTCGAGCTTTAGAGGCAAAATAGCCAAGTGCAGGATTTTATCCAGCACCTCCCACCACCATGGAGACACTGGCATGTGGTGAGGCAACTGTGGCACCTTGGAAGCAATTAACGAGAGGACTGGATTACAGTTTGTTCTCCCCCATTGGGAGCCCCTTATTTCTGCATTGCATTCTTTTCCAAGTTGATGTTAAAATACTTTTTCTAGAATTTTTGTTTTTCCATTTAAATAGAGTTGAGCTTTTTCCTCTTGGGCTGACTGTTACCCGCGCTGACCCTGTCTGGCCTATGGGCTCCGTCTGGATCTTACCACCATGAAGGTACTCAACATAGTGTTATATAATGTTTGGGACATAAATCAACCCTCTAAATGGTGAAAAATTCTGCAAGAACTGGCAAGGTTGGACACGCAGATCGCATTCTTGCAGGAGACCCATCACACCAAAAATAGAGCATAAAAAGCTGGTCAGACGATGGGTGGGGGCTGTGTATGCTTCATCTTATTCAGAACACCCCCATGGGGAGGTTGCTATTTTAACACATAAAACTTGCCCCTTGGAGGTGCAGGAAGTGCAGATGGATCCAAAGGGACGATATGTTAAGGTGTCAGCTTTCTTGGGGGATGTGAAATATTGTCTTATCGATATCTATGCTCCAAACAAGGACTGGGAGGCTGCCCTTTTTTTCAAATCTGCTTTATAAGACATGATGAGGGTGGAGGACCACCTTCTGGTGCTCGGTGGAGATTTTAACACTGTAATCTCACCTAACTTGGACATATGGGGGGGAGCAGAAGGGATAAGGCGAGAGCCAGCAGGTTGGACATTGAACAGGATGATTCAGCTCTCGGTCCTAGTGGATGCCTGGTGCTGGGTCAAAGGTCAAGCCAGAGACTATTCATACTATTCAGACAGACACAACTGTTACTCATGAATAGACATGTTCTTTATTTCAGAAGAATGGATTTATGCTACAGACAGGTGCCAGATTTCCCTTCATACTGTGTCAGATCACAACTCCGTGAAGCTAACGCTGGACTTGGCCCGTGCATTGAGCAATACACATTGGCAGTTCAATCCATGTCTGCTTAACAACCCATAATTCAAGATGTATATTAGGGACTCAATTAAGGATTATCTGGATCATAACCCAGCAGAGTTGACCACCCACTTCATTCGCTGGGACACCCTCAAGGCTGTCCTGAGGGGTAACATTATAAACTTTGCCTCCTGGGGGAAGAAAAAACTTTCCCAGAAAATAGAGCAGCTTCAGAGTGATATTGTAGAATTAGAATTTCAGCATAAAATCTCCCTTAATCCAGAAACCAAAAAGCAATTGGATATAAACAAGAAGAAGTTAGAATGAATTCTAACACAAAAGTTAGAGGGAGCTTATAGGAGAATCAGGCAGCAATACTACAAGGAGGAACCGAGCTGGGAAATTGCTGGCAGTCAACCTGCATACCCAGCTAGCCAGTAGGCTTATCCTCAGGACTGAAAATGCTGAGGACAATGACAAGGTACAATGCAGACCTGAAGAGATCACTACCACTTTTGCAAATGATTATAGGAAACTTTATACTCAGTAGTCCACTTCTGGAGTCGAGGGTCTCATGGAGGATTTTCTCCACCAGACCGCCCTTCGGTCCCTATCTGCTACTTCGAGAGTGAACTTGGAAGCAAGTATTGCTCTCATAGACTTTAAAGAACAGGTCAAATCCTTGAAGAATGGCAAATATCCCTGCCTGGATGGTTACGCCTTTGAATTCTATAAAGAATTTGGAGATCTTTTACTTCCCCTTCTTCTGAAGGTCTATGGGGAGGAGGCAAGAGGGGAAATTCCCCCAAGCTCTTTGGATACGGCCCTCATTTCAGTGCTGCTTAAGGAGGGAAAGGACCCTCTGAAATATGAATCTTGTAGACCCATCTCCCTACTCAATGTTGATCTTAAGATTTTCACAGGTCTTCTGGCCACATACCTGCAGAAGGAAATTTCCTACATTAATCATGAAGATCAGACAGGGGTATATTTCCAAATGATACTTGATGGATAATATATGGAGACTCTTAAACATTATTTAATCCCAGACAAAATGCCCAGAATTTCAATTGGCTATATCCATGGACACAGAAAAAGCCTTTAACTAGGTGAATTGGCAATTTCTAAAGATGTCCATGGAGAAGTTGAATTTCAGCCCTAAATTCTTACCTATTATTTCCCAGATGTATTCCCATCCCCAAGCACAGGTGAGAATGAATAGTATCGCTCTTCCCCCTTTGACATCTGTAGGGGAACTAGACAGGGCTGTCCCCTCTCGCCGCTTTTGTTTGCAATTAGTCTGGAAACTTTGGTGGCCAGGGTTCACCAGACCCTGGAGATTAGGGGCATAATGGTGTGGGGAACGCAATCAAAAGATCTCCCTTTATGAGAAAGATTCCATCTTCTTTTTATCCTCCCAAAAGACCTACCTCTCTCCTTTAATAACCCTTCTGCAGGAATTCAGCATGATCTCCTGTTACAAGATCACCCTCTCCAAGTCAGAGGCTCTTAGAGTGAGTGGCACTCCCTCAGATCTCATTAAATGCTCCTTTTTGTTTAAGTGGGCCCCCTCAAAATCAAATCAGGTACCTTGGTATTCAAATACCAGTCGGCCTTGCTAGACTCTTCCCAACCAAGTATGGGAGACTATGGAATTTGGTTGAGCGTGACTTGGTGTGGTGGCACCTCCTGACTTTGGTGCTGATGGGCCATATAGAAATAATAAAGATGAATGTTTTTCCCCGTATTCTATTCCTTTTCCAGAACCTCCCACTCCAACCCCCAAGATCATTCTGGGCCAGGATGGAAAAAGACATTTCCGGTTTTATCTGGAATCATAAAAAAACCTAGGACTTCAAACCAGATATTGCAACATCCCAGGGAGGCTGGGGGATTGTCACTGCCAAATTTGTATTTATATTATCTGGTGGTTCAGGCAGATGTCCTAATGACATGGGCCAGAGAACCACATCGCAATGGTAGCAATTAGAGGCTGCAGCTATAGGAGATAGGCTGTTGTTCTCTGTGGTGCTGATGGATTACACGAAGGGTTACAAACACTAAATACAAACTAGATGGGTAAGACATGGTCTCAGTGTTCTTAAAAAAATTTGCAAGCTTTTAGGTATACCACCAGGTCTGGGACTCTTATCCATTATAAGATTTGAACCAACATTTATTCCTGCTTTGTTGGATTCAGAATATGCAGCCTGGGCATCCAGGGGGGTCACTAGGTTCATACAATTTTTGGAGAGTGGGAGATGTATCTCATTTAAGAGAGCTAATGAGAAGTTCCAGTGGACAAATGAAGACTTTTTCTGCTTCTTGCAGATGAGACATTTTATAAATTCTGAGGACCACCTCCTCCATTTATTACATCCCTATTCCAGGTGGGAGTATTTTGTATACGGGACTGTAACCATTGCAGGATCAGACAGATTCATCTTCTCCCTCTACAAACTCTTATCCCAGCAGACCCTAGACCCTCTTGAGATATGCCAAAAGGCATGGGAAAAAGAGGCCAACATTCAGATTATGGAATCAAATTGGCACCACAGGCTAAAATGGGTCTAGATGGTGAGCTCATCCCCAGACTGGCATGAATTTTTTGGAAAATTATGGTGCCATTTTGAATGGGTCCCTGCGATTACAAAGCATTTTTAGCCTGGGGCTAGTGATTTATGCTGGAGGAAATGCGGGCAGCAGGGAAGTCACTGGCACATCCTTTGGGAATGTCGAATTTTACACCAGTTTTGTGGGGAGATTCTTTGTGCAGTGACATCCATTATAGAGGTGGACATTTCACTGCAGGGGGAGGAATGGATTTTGGGCATCCCCACAATAACACATCCTAGGGGAACACAAGGAGGGTGGCCCTGATTTGGTGTCAGTTGCCTTAAAGTTCATCACAGGTAACTGGCTTTCAGAGAAATCCCCAACCATTGCAAAGTGAGTTAGGAGAATGAGAGAGATGGTTCTGATGGAATCCTTCACAGTCAAGCTATTATTCAGCTTTGAAAAACATAATGAGAGATGGAAAAAATGAGAACTTTGCTCACAAAATTTTGGATAGTTCACGTTGCATGAGGTGTTCATGGAGCTATGGAGAGGTGCCCCATTCACTATTCTTTCTGCTAGAAGGGATGACCAACAGTAAGGGGGGAGACCAGATTTGAGTCCAAGCTCTCTTGGTTAGGTGATTCCTTTTTTAGAAGAGGGGACAGGGTGCAGGAGCTGGGAGAAATGTTTGGTGCAGCTCAATTGGGAACCGAGTTGGTAAGGCCCTTTACATAAGGGATCAGACTTGTTATTAGTCTCTTGTGTTTGTTATATTTTCTTTAACTTTTAACCTGTGACAGTCTGGTTCAATTACAGAGAATTCTTCACTACTTGAGAACAACTGGGCTTGATTATCCCTTAAAAGGTTCTTTAGTTACAGTCTATGCAGTCAGTGATAACCTGCCAAACAGGACCAGCTGGACTATTACATGAAGATGAACAATGGGGACGGGCTTTGCCCCTAAACAGATTGTGCATGCACATTGAACTTTTGGTTACATTGATTATTTCTTAGTCTTGTACTTTGCAGGTATAACATTGGATGAGGTGCTCATTGTTCTATATAACATTGTCTGAATGCTTTAATAAAGGTGATTTTCAAAAAAAAAAAAACCTTCTACAGGAACATACGAGAAAAAAGGAAGACCAAAGGGGGCTTTGTTAGAATCACAAAAACGGATGGACAACCCACAGAACAAGGTGGGGAGAAGGCAGAGGCACTCAGTGAGCACTTCTGCTCAGTCTTCACATAGAAAGCTGATGGAAATGGACCAACAATAGGCATAAAGAAGTGTCCAATTGAAGGAGCAGATGAGGGTCCCTTCACAGAGGAAAGGGTCCTAGAGGAAATAGACAAGTTAAAGGTAGATAAAGCTATGGGGCCAGATGGGATGCACCCAAGAATGCTTAAAAAACTTGGGAGAGTACTGGTAACCCCCTCAGCAGTGCTCTTCAATAAATTGTTGAGGAGTGGGGAGGTGCCAGAGGATTGGAAGAGAGCAACAGAAGTATTATTCCACAAGAGTGGAAGCAAGGAATAGCCAGGAAACTACAGTCTGATTAGTCTAATGTCAGTCATGGGGAAACTGATGGAGTCCCTGCAGAAGGAAAGAATTGTAGGTTTTTTGAAGCAAACTGGTCAGCTTGATAAAAATCAACATGGTTTCACGACAGGGAGGTCCTACCAGACAAATCTGGTTGATTTTTTCAATTGCGTCACCAAAACAGTGAATCAGGGTGGGGCAGTGGATGTGGTTTACCTGGACATCAGCAAAGCTCTTGACTCTGTTCCACACAGGAGACTATTCAAAAAACTGGTGGACATGGGAGTTGGGCCCAAGGTAACGAACTGGGTCAGAAACTGGTTACGTGGGAGAACTCAAAGAGTATTAGTGAATGGCACTCTGTCAGAAGAGGGGAGGGTGACTAGCAGGGACCTGAAGGGCTCAATTTTGGGGCTGATCCTCTTCAACTTATTCATCAGCGACACTGCAGATGGACTGAAGGGAAAGGAGTACCTGTTTGCAGATGAAACTAAAATCAGCAACATGGTGGACACACCAGAGGGACAGCATGGCATGGAAGCTGATCTCCAAAAACTGGAGGAGTTGTCCAGGACCTGGCAATTGAATGTGAATACAAAAATATGCAAGGTCATGCACCTGGGAAAATGTAACCCAGGAAAACTGCACTCAATAGAAGGAGAGTAGCTGGTGGCTACTAGGCAAGAGCAAGACCAGGGGGTGATCATATCAGATGACCGCAAGATCAATAAACAATGTGAAAAGGCAGCACTAAAAGCTAGTGGCATCCTGGAATGCATAGGGAGGGGCATCTCAAGCAGAAAGCATGAAATAATCATGCCCCTGTATCACTCCCTAGTAAGGCCTCACCTGGAGTGCTGTGTCCAGTTCTGGAGCTCACACCTCAGGAAGGACATAGATAGGCTGGATACAGTACAAAGAAGAGCAACAAAGATGGTACAAGGCTTACATCAGAAAACGTACAAGGCAAGACTAGATGACCTCAAATTATTCTCCCTATAGCAATGCAGGAATCGTGGGGACTTGATCGAAATATTTAAATACCTTAAAGGTAACAACAGGGTGCATGTGCAGAACCTCTTTCAGTTAAAAGACTACAACAGGACTAGAGGGCATGACCTTAGACTTAAGGGAGTGAAGTGCAGGAGCAATATGAGAAAATTCTTCTTCACAGAGCGTGTTGTGGAATCATGGAATAGCCTGCTGGAAGGGGATGGTGGGATCCAAAATAGTGGGGGAATTCAAGCGGGCATGGGACAGACAATGTGGGATATTCAAGCAGGCAGCTAAGTAAGGGGGGTGGAAACCAAGGGCAGACTTAATGGATCATACAGTCCCCATCTGCCGACAACTTCTGTGTTTCTATGTAGATCATGCATCCTGATACATGCAGAGTTTAATTATGTGTCTCTATATAACGAAACTACTATATGGACAGCATCAGTCTAAGGACTCTGAATAAAAACCCAATGGAATTAAACCCAACCACCCCATGGGTAGATAACTAGTCAGAAGAACGTGTATATTCACTATGTATGTGTGCTAAGAGTTCTAACACATCAACAATTACAACAATCATTACAATATTTACTCAGTTGAATTTAACCAGTTAAGGACCTTCAAGTAAATGAAATCATGCATCCTAACTTGTTCAGAGTTCAAAACTGTGACAGTATGTTATCAAATTACTGTATGTACAGTAACAGTCAAAGGAAACTGAATAGAACCACAGTGAAATAAAACCTCCACCCCCACTGCCTGGGGAAGATAATTAGATAGAAGAAGTACATATTCATTATGTATGTGAGCCCAGAGTCCAAACATACCATCATTTACATCAATTACTACAATATTTGCCCAGTGTAATTTAATTTATGAAGGACCCCCAAGCAGATGAGATCATGCATCCCAATATGTTCAGAGTTCAAAAATGAGACAATATAAAATAAAACTACTGTATGTATAGTAGAAGTCCTAGGAATCATCAGATTGAAAGGTCTCATTTACTTGGGGGTCCTTGACAGTTTTTCAGTTTGGCACTTTTACTGACGATTGGTATCACTTTGTATAAAATCATGTTACAATACTGAATGTTTTAAGGTTTATGGAATATAATAACTGGTTGAGTGTATACTTGGAAAAATGTTTCCAGATATGTTTTGAGCTGTACAGCAGTGCGTAACAGTTGCTCACACTAGGTTAACTACATTTTAAACCCTCTTATTAAGATTCATACTAAGACAAATAGATACACAGAAGGCCGAATCCCATAAATGTGTATCTCCAGCCAAGTTGGTATATCATCCCTTAGTTTAGTAGATGTTGCTTGAGATTCCATTTAAATTCTGTGTGGTTTGAATATTCCACTACTGAACTGGACAATGAGTTCCATAAGGGAATAATTCTCTGGGTGTAAAACAAGCTCCTTTTGTTATTTCTGAGGTAAGTAAGTATCAATTGATACTTATGGCTTCTGAGATTACACTCCTGTTGACCAAAGGACATCCCTAACTGTGTCAATAGTTCACTGTCAGTTGGCAGTTTATGCATTAGAAGAATTCTCTGTTGTTCCAGGGAGCATAGGTTAAGTTCCTCCAGCGTTATGCCATATTCTTTGTTGTACATATTTGTAACAATTTTGGTAACTCTCCTCTTCATACCATACTGTATTATATATGGAACATTTTGGTTATACAGTTTTGTTTGTTTTTAACATACAATAATATCACATTTTAACATGTACTTTGGTGAGAATTTAATCCGATGGTTCATTAAGACTACTCACTGCACAAGCTGAGACATTCAGAATTTATAATAGTTGAACTTTCTGCTGGGAAGGTTTTATCTTTATTGAGATGACATTTGACCTTGAAGGCATCTCAGCAAATAGCAAACTGGTGAGGTCTGGTTCAACTGTTCCTATTTTCAGTAATGGTTTAAATGAGTATGTTAAACCAATGAAAATTCTTTCTGTTTTGGTTTTTTTTAATGTATGATCTGGGTGTCAATAGTATGAGAGTTTCTAAATAACTGTCTTAAGCTTCGAGGAAGGACTTTGTTAGTCTGAAAGCTTAAGCACTTTGTTCTTTTTGTGACATCTATGTTGGTCCAATGAAAGGTATCAAACCATTGCTTCTGGATCTGTTTTTATGCAGTGAAATAAGTCCAGCTCGCATGTGGTTATATAAAACCCCCTCTACTCTGTGTTTGGGGTCAGTTAAATACAGAGTAAAGGATGGAATGCCAGATCAGGCATGTCCAGAAATCACCATTACTGGACTAATTCACAAGCAACTGTATGCTGGGGTGTACAATGTATTTCTGGGTCTATGTTTGCAGTACATATTTATTCTCAACAGTAGTTTGATGTTGCCCTGCTCAGACAAATCTGTAAACAACTTAACAGTGGCAAGATTGTCATATATGCACGTTTCCATGAGATAGTATGAGATGTTTGCATTTTGAAGAAACATTTACACCTGCCTAGAGCTGAAAGTTTGCCTTTGACATGACTGGAAAGTTTTACAGATAGTCAGTCTGTCATGGCTAGTTGAGAGGGAAACTGCTTGGCTGCCGAAATGGGGTCTCTCATGCAGCAACTAGCGGGTGTATCAAATTTGATAAATTTCAATCAGTCTATCAGGGAGAAATTTGACAAGCACAGAACAAACCACCCTTATTCAGTCATATATCGAGATACATCTTTCCATCCACAAACTATTATCAATGAATACTGAAATATCAGAAATAAACAAATGGAAAGTCCAATCTACAATAATGTTAGTTGAAATGGCCAAAAACATTGAGGAGTTGATAAGAGCTCTATTCACTAATCCAAAATAAATATTTATTTATCTACAAAAATGTACTGAGCATCCTTTCATTTGAGAATGTCTAACTTCAAGGGGCCGCATGGCATTTAAAATGGAGTTTTCCATTGGGCTCAGACTGGATCCTCACTGCCAGCTTTTTATGTTGATTGCGCACATGCGCAAGAAACATATTGCGTCAGCTTTCTCCAGAGGTAGGTTGTGGAGGTGCAGCACTGTTGTGGCCAATGCCCCCACAGACTTTAAAGGCTTGGCCCGCTTTCTCCAATGCCATGGCATGCCGCTGCTGACACTAGTTCAGCCAGCGTGCCTCAACCTTATAAAAATTTCGCTGCTGCAATCAGGAGCCACCTCGTCATTGCAGCATCATCCCTTCAATGAGGAAGTGACCCCTCATTGCAGGGCTGTTGCTGACTGGGAGCCCAGTCCCCATCAGCATGTCTCTCCCCCCCCTAATTTGTTGTGTGCTGAGGGGGGGTGCCCAATCCCCCTCAGTTTATGTTCACCCCCCACATCTGTGTTTGCCAACTGGGGTGCCCAATCCCCATTGGCATACCACCCACATTTATTGTGTGCCAACGGGGGTACCCAATCCCTGTTAGCATGATGTGGCCCTCCCTTTGTTGTGTGCCGATGGGGGTGCCCAATCCCCCATTGGCTGCAGTTGCCCCCCCAAAAGAGTCTGTTGGCATGCTGGGAGCCCATCCCAGCATGCCACATGCTCTGCAAAAAAAAATGGTTCTGTGATTTCCTTTTTTTTCTCCCACTAAAAAAAAAAACAATCCCTCGCCGTCTCCCTCCCCCTCCCACAACACACACCCACCCACTGTGCACCCTGCCTCCCACACCCTCTTACCCCATACTTACCTTTGAACCTCGGTACAATGATCTTCGGTGGACCAGGAACACGTTTGCACTCTTCAAAGCCAACCATGAACTGAACAAATGCCGGTAAGCTGTATAATGGAATAAATAGGGCGTTTTCCACTTTGATGCATATCTCAGGCATTTTTTGGAATTTTGACACCAAATTTTCAATATGGTATTTTTGGGACCCCTCCTCATGAATTCTGGCACTGTCATGACGTTGATCAGTCCCAAAACATGATTTGTAATCACTGCACGGAATCACCTTTTGGGGCCAATTAATAGAACGACAGTGCCAGTGTTCATGAGGTGGGCTCTCAAAAAGCCTAGTTGCAAATCTGGTGGGAAAAATCCAGAAAATGACTGTTTTACAAGTGTGCATTGCGCAGTTGCTATGCACACTCATAACTTCACACATTTGTAATGTTTTCACACCAGATTTTCAACATTAGAATTTTTCTACACCTCCTTGTGAACAATAGTTGTCATTTTTCACATCCTGGCCGAAATGTGTTTTCGCACTTCTGGCGCAGAATAGCTTGGTTGCTGTGGGAAATCAGTGTTCAGGACAGATTACAGAAATGACAGTGATACTGTTCACGAGCAGAGATCCTAAAATGCCTATGTTGAAAATTTGTTGCCAATAATCCATAAAATGACTGTGTTATGAGCGTGTGTTGCACAGTTTGCATGCACGAGTGTAAGTTCGCGAATTTATATTTTCACTCCAGATTCTCAACATTGTCATTGTTCTGTACCTCCTTATGGACAGTACAGTTGTCATTTTTCACATCCTGGTCAAAATGTATTTTGCACTTCCGGCTCAGACTAGCACGGTCGCTGTGGGAAATCCATGTTCGGGACACATTATGAAAATGACAGTGCCACTATTCATTAGCAGAGGCCCTAAAATGGCTATGTTGAAAATTTGGTGACGAAAGTCCATAAAATGAGAGTGCTACAAGTGTGCATTGCACAGTTTCCATGCACGTTCATACCTTCACAACTTTGCAATATTTTCACTCCAGATTTTCAACATTGCCATTTTCACACACCTCCTTATGAACAGTGCAGCTGTCATTTTTCACATCCTGGCCGAAATATGTTTTTGCTCTTCCAGCGCACAATAGTGTGGTCGCTGTGGGAAATTAGTGTTCGGGACACATTAAGACAATCACACTGACACTGTTCATGAGCAGAGGTCCTAAAATGCCTATGTTGAAAATTTTGTAATGAAACTCTATAAAATGACTACGTTATGAATGTGCGTTGCGCAGTTTCCACACACCCTTGTAACTACGCAAATTAGTAATATTTTCATGCCACATTTTCAGAAGTGGCATTTTTCCACACCTCCTTGTGAAAAGTACAGCTGTCATTTTTAACATCCTGGCCAAAATGTGTTTTCGCGCTTCCAGCTCAGAATACCACAGTTGTTGTCAGAAATCATTGATTGGGACAATTTAGGATTGAGCAAGTGAGAGACGGGGGGAGTGACCAAGCTCAAATGAGCTCTGCTGGGACAGCTGCGGATTTCTTTGTGGGCAGGATAAGGTGTCAAAGCAGGCAGGAACCCAGTACAAAAGGGCAGCCTGCAGCAACAGGAGACACAGAACGAGCGAGTGAGGGAGGGGAAGTGCATGAGGTCAACAGAGCTTTGTTGGGGCTGCTGCGGATTTTTTTGTGGGCAGAAAAAGACAGCAATGCTTGCAAGGGCCCAGTGCAAAAGAGCAACCTGCCGTGGAGGGAGAAACAGAATGAGCAACTGAGAGAGAGGGGTAGCGAGTGAGCTCAATGGAGCTCTATCATGACTGCTGCAGATTTCTTTGTGGGCAGAAAAGGGCTGCAATGCAGGCAGGAGCCCTGTACAAAAGGGCATGCTGCGTGCCAGCAGAAACAGAATGAGTGAGTGAGATAGGGGGAGTGAGTGAGCTCAACAGAGCTCTGCTGGGACAGCTGCAGATTTCTTAGTGGCCAGAAAAAAGATGGCAATAGAGGCAGGAGACCAGTACAAAAGGGCAGCCTGCAGCACCAGGACAAACAGAATAAGTGTGTAAGACCAGGGGTGTGAGCGAGCTCAATGGCGCTCTGTCAGGACAGATGCAGATTTATTTGTGGGCAGGAAAAGGTGCTAATGCAAGCAGGAGCCCAGTACAAAAGGGCAGCATGCAGCACTGGGAGAAACAAAACAAGCGAGTGAGAGAGGGGGAGTAAGCGAGCTCAATGCAGCAATGTCAGGACTGCTGCAGATTTCTTTGTTGGCAGAAAAAGGCAGCAATGCACGCAGGGGCCCAGTACAAAAGATCAGCCTGCAACAGGAGGAGAAACAGAATGAGCCAGTGAGATAAGGGGAGTGAGCGAGCTCAATGGAGCTCTATCATGACTGCTACAGATTTCTTTGTGCACAGAAGAAGGCGGCAACACAGGCAGGAGCCCAGTACAAAAGGGCAGCCTGGAGCGGCAGCAGAAACGGGATGAGTGAGTGAGAGAGGGAAGTGAGCGAGCTCAAAGGAACTCTGTCGGGACTGCTGTAGATTTCTTTGTGGGCAGAAAAAGGTGCCAATAGAGGCAGGAGCCTAGTACAAAAGGGCAGCCTCCAGTGCTAGGAGAAACAGAATGAGCAAGTGAGATGGGGGAGTGAGCAACCTCAATGGAGCTATAACGTCACTGCTGTGGATTTCTTTGTGGGCAGGATAAGGTATCAAAGCAGGCAGGAGCCCAGTACAAAAGGGCAGCCTGCAGCAACTGGAGACACGGAACGAGCGAGTGAGGGAGGGGAAGTGCGTGAGGTCAATGGAGCTTTGTTAGGGCTGCTGCAGATTTTTTTGTGGGCAGAAAAAGGCAGCAATGCTTGCAAGGGCCCAGTGCAAAAGGGCAACCTGCCACGGAGGGAGAAACAGAATGAGCAACTGAGAGAAAGGGGGAGTGAGCAAGCTCAATGGAGCTCTATCATGACTGCTGCAGATTTCTTTGTGGGCAGAAAAGGGCAGCAATGCAGGCAGGAGCCCTGTACAAAATGGCAAGCTGCAGCGCCAGCAGAAATGGAACGAGCGAGTGAGAGGGGAGGAGTGAGTGAGCTCAACAGAGCTCTGTTGGGACAGCTACAGATTTCTAAGTGGCTAGAAAAAGATGCCAACAGAGGCAGGAGACCAGTACAAAAGGGCAGCCTGCAGCACCAGGACAAGCAGAATAAGTGCGTAAGACCGGGGGAGTGAGCGAGCTCAATGGAGCTCTGTCAGGACAGATGCAGATTTCTTTGTGGGCAGGAAAAGGTGCTAATGCAGGCAGGAGCCCAGTACAAAAGGGCAGCCTGCAGCACTGGGAGAAACAAAACAAGCGAGAGAGAAAGGGGGAGTAAGCGAGCTCAATGCAGCTATGTCAGGACTGCTGCAGATTTCTTTTTGGGCAGAAAAAGGCATCAATATATGCAGGGGCCCAGTGCAAAAGACCAGCCTGCAACAGCAGGAGAAACAGAATGAGCCAGTGACAGAAGGGGAGTGAGCGAGCTCACTGGAGCTCTACCGTGACTGCTGCAGATTTCTTTGTGCACCGAAGGAGGCGGCAACACAGGCAGGAGCCCAGTACAAAAGGGCAGCCTGGAGCGGCAGCAGAAGCGGGATGAGTGAGTGAGTGAGAGAGGGGGGGAGTAAGCGAGCTCAAAGGAACTCTGTCGGGACTGCTGTAGATTTCTTTGTGGGCAGAAAAAGGTGCCAATAGAGACAGGAGCCCAGTACAAAAGGGCAGCCTGCAGTGCCAGGAGAAACAGAATGAGCGAGTGAGATGGGGGAGTGAGCAACCTCAATGGAGCTATATCGTGACTGCTGTGGATTTCTTTGTGGGCAGAAAAAGGCAGCAACGCAAGAAGGAGCCCAGTACCAAAGCCTAGCCTGCAGCGCCGGCAGAAACAGAACAAGTGAGTGAGAGAGGGGAAGTGAGCAAGCTCAACGAAGGTGTACCATGACTGCTGCAAATTTCTTTGTGGGCAGGAAAAGTCAGCAATGCAGGCAGAAGCCAAGTAAAAAGGCCAGCCTGCAGTGCCAGCAGAAATGGATGAGCGAGTGACAGCAGGGGAGGGAGCGACCTCAACGGAGCTATATCAGAACTGCTGCAGATCTCTTTGCGAGCAGAAAAAGCCACCAATGCAAGCAGGAAACCAGTACAAATGGGCAGCCTGCAACAGCGGGAGACACAGAATGAGTGAGTGAGTGATGGGCAGTGAGTGAGCTCATTGGAGCTCTGTTCGGACTGCTACAGATTTCTTTGTGGGCAGAAAAAGGCAGCAATGCATGCAGGGGTCCAGTCCAAAGGGGCAGCCTGCAGAGGCGGGAGAAACAGAATGAATGAGTGAGAGTGGGGGGGGCGCGAGTGCGCTCAATGGAGCTCTGTCATGACTGCTGCGGATTTCTTTGTGGGCAGAAAAGGTCAGCAACGCAGGCAGAAGCCCCATACAAAAGGGCAGACTGCAGCACCGGCAGAAATGGAAGGAGCGAGTGAGGGGGGGAGTAAGTAAGGTCAACGGAGCTCTGTTGGGACTGCTGCAGATTTATTTGTGGCCAGAAAAAGGTGCCAACAGAGGCAGGAGCCCAGTACAAAAGGCCAGCCTGCAGCACCAGAACAAACAGAATGAGTGCATAAGACAGTGGGAGTGGGCGACCTCAACGGAGCTCTGTCAGGACAGCTGCAGAATACTTTGGGGGCAGAAAAAGGTGCCAATGTACGCAGGTGCCCAGTACAAAAAGGCAGCCTGCAGCGCCGGGAGAACTACAACGAGTGAGTAAGAGAGGTGGAGTGAGCGAGCTCAAAGGAGTTGTGTCAGAACTGCTGCAGATTTCTTTGTGGGCAGAAAAAGGCAGAAATGCATGCAGGGGTCCAGTACAAAAGGACAGCCTGCAGCAGTGGGAAAAACAGAATGAGAGACTGAAAGAGGAGATGTGAGTGAGCTCAATGGAGCTCTATCGTGACTGCTGCAGATTTCTTTGTGCGCAGAAGAAGGCGGCAACACAGGGAGGAGCCCAGTACAAAAGGGAAACCTGGAGTGGCTGCAGAAACAGAACTAGTGAGTGAGAAAGAGTGAGTAAGCGAGCTCAAAGGAGCTCTGTCGGGCCTGCTGCAGATTTCTTTGTGGGCAGAAAAAGACAGCAACACAAGCAGGAGCCCAGTACAAAAGGCCAGCCTGCAGAGTTGGCAGAAACAGAATGAGCGAGTGAGGGAGGGGGAGTGGGCAAGCTCAACGGAGGTCTATCGTGACTGCTGCGGATTTCTTTGTGGGCAGGAAAAGCCAGCGATGCAGGCAGGAGTCCAGTGGAAAAGGCCAGCCTCCAGTGCTGGCAGAAATGGATGAGCAAGTGATAGCAAGGGAGTGAGTGACCTCAACGGAGCTGTGTCAGAACTGCTGCAGATCTCTTTGTGAGCAGAAAAAGCCACCAACGCAGGCAGGAACCCAGTACAAAAGGGCAGCCTGCAACAGCGATAGACACAGAATGAGTGAGGAGAGTGAGTGATGGGCAGTGAGTGAGCTCACTGGAGCTCTGTTGGGACTGCTACAGATTTCTTTGTGGCCACAAAAAGGTGCCAACAGAGGCAGGAGTCCAGTACAAAATTGCAGTCTGCAGTGCCAGGAGAAACAGAATGAGTGCGTGAGACAGGGGGACTGAGCGACCTCAACGGTGCTCTGTCAGCACACCTGTGGATATCTTTGTGGGCAGAAAAAGTTGCTAAGGCAGGGAGGAACCTAGTACAAAAGGCCAGCCTGCAGCACTGGGAGTAACACAATGAGCAAGTGAGGGAGCGGGAGTGAGCGAGCTCAATGGAGCTGTGTCAGGACTGCTGCAGATCTCTTTGTGGGCAGAAAATGCCAACAATGCAGGCAGGAACCCAGTACAAAAGGGCAGCCTGCAGCAGCAGGAGACACAAATGAATGAGTGAGGGAGGGGGAGTGAGTGAGCAACCTCAACGGACCTCTGTCAGGACAGCTACAGATTTCTTTGTGGGCAGAAAAAGCCCCAACGCAGGCAGGAGCCCAGTACAAAAGGGCAGGCTGCAGCAACAGCAAACACAGAATGAGTGAGTGAAGGAGGATGAGGGAGCTCAACAGAGTTCTGTTGGGACTGCTGCGGATTTCATTGTGGGTAGAAAAAGGCAGCACTACACGAAGGGGCCCAGTACAAAACAGAAGCCTGGAGCGGTGAGAGAAACAAATGAGCGAGTGAGACAGGGGGAGTGAACGAGCTCAACAGAGCTCTATTGTGACTGCTGCAGATTTCTTTGTGGATAGAAGAAGGTGGCAATGCAGGCAGGAGCCAAGTACAAAAGACCAGCCTGCAGCACTGGCAGAAACGGAACGACTGAGTGAGAAAGGGGGAGTGAGCGAGCTCAACGGAGCTGCATCAGGACTGCTGCAGATTTCTTTGTGGGCAGAAAAGGAAGCAATGCATGTAGGGGCCCACTATAAAAGGACAGCCTGCAGCAGTGGGAGAAATAGAATGACTGAGTGAGAGAAGAGGAGTGAGCAAGCTCAGTAGAGCTCTATCGTGACAAGTGCAGATTTCTTTGTGGGCAGAAGAAGACGGCAATGCAGGCAGGAGCCTATAGTACGAAAGGGCAGCCTGCAATGCTGGCAGAAACAGAACAAGCCAGTGAGAGTAAGGGAATGAGCAAGCTCAACAGAGCTCTATCCGGGCTGCTGCAGATATCTTTGTGGGCAGAAAAAGGCATCAGCAGAGGCAGGAGCCCCATACAAAAGGTCAGCCTGCAGCACCAGGAGAAACAGAATGAGCGAGTGAGGCAAGGGGAGTCAGCGACCTCAACGGAGCTGTATCATGCCTGCTGCAGATTGCTTTGTGGGCAGAAAACGGCAGCATCGCAGGCAGGAGCACAGTACAAAACGCCAGCAAGCAGCATGAGCAGAAACGGAACAAGCGACTGAGAAAGTGGGAGTGAGCTAACTCAACAGAGCTGTGTCACAACTGCTGCTCATTCCTTTGTTGGCAGAAAAAGCCACCAATGCAGGCAGGAGCCCAGTACAAAAGGGCAGACTGCAGCAGCGGGAGACACAGAATGAGTGAGTGAGGGAGGGGGAATGAATGAGCTCAATGGAGCTCTATCGTGACTACTGCAGATTTCTCTGTGGGCATGAAAGGGCAGCAACGCAGACAGGAGCCCAGTACAAAAAGGTAGGCTGCAGCACCGGCAGAAATGGAATGAGCGAGTGAGAGAGGGGGAGTGAGTAAGGTTGATGGAGCTCTGTTGGGACTGCTGCAGATTTCTTTGTGGGCAGAAAAAGGTGCCAACAGAGGCAGGAGCCAAGTAAAAAAGGGAAGCCTGCAGTTCCAGGAGAAACAGAATGAATGCATGAGGAGCTCTGTCAGGACAGCTGCAGATTTCTTTGTGGAGATAAAAGGCCTCCTATACCGGCAGGAGCCCAGTACAAAAGGGCAGGCTGCAGCAGAAGGAGACACAAAATGAGTGAGTGAGGGAGGGGGAGTGAGTGAGCTCAACGGAGGTCTGTTGGGACTGCTTCAGATTTCTTTGTGGGTAGAAAAAGACAGCAATGCACGCAGGGGCCCACTACAAAAGGACAGCCTGCAGCAGCAGGAGAAAGAGAATGACTGAGTGAGAGAAGGGGAGTGAACGAGCTCAACGAAGCTCTATTGTGGCTGCTGCAGATTTCTTTATGGGCATGAAAGGGCAGCAACGCAGGAAAGACCCCAGTACAAAAGGCCAGCCTGCAGCGCCGGAAGAAACAGAATGATTGAGTGAGAGAGGGGGAGTGAGCAAGCTCAATGGAGGTCTATCGTGACTGCTGAAGATTTCTTTGTGGGCAGGAAAAGGCAGCACTATAGGCAGGAACTCAGTAGAAAAGGCCAGCCTGCAGTGCTGACAGAAACGGATAAGCGAGTGACAAAGGGTGAGTGAGCGACCTCAACAGAGCTGTGTCAGGACAGCTGCAGATCTCTTTATGGGCAGAAAAAGCCACCAATGCAGGCAGGAACCCAGTACAAAAGGGCAGCCTGCAGCAGTGGGAGAGACAGAATGAGTAAGTGAGGGAGAGGGAGTGAGTGAGCTCACTGGAGCTCTGTTAGGAATGCTGCGGATTTCTTTGGGGGTAGAAAACGGCTGCAATGCAGGCAGGGGCACAGTACAAAATGGCATCCTGCAGCAGTGGGGAAACAGAACAGAGCTGTGAGCAAGCTCAACGGAGCTCTATCGTGACTGCAGCAGATTTATTTGTGGGTAGAAGAAGGCGTCAATGCAGACAGGAGCCCAGTACAAAAGGCCTGCCTGCAGCGCTGGCATAAACGGAATGAGCAAGTGAGAGAGGGGGAGTGAGCAAGCTCAATGGAGCTGTGTCAGGATTGCTGCAGATTTCTTTGTGGGCAGAAAAGGAAGCAATGCATGCAGGGGCCCACTACAAAAGGGCAGCCTGCAGCAGCGGGAGAAACAGAATGATCGAGTGAGAGAAGGGGAGTGAGGGAGCTCAATGGAGCTCTATCATGACTGCTGCAGATTTTTTTGTGGGCAGAAGAAGATGGCAATGCAGGCAGGGGCTCAGTACAAAAGGGCAGACTCCAGCACCAGCAGAAATGGAATGAGCGAGAGAGGGGGAGTGAGCGAGCTCAACAGACCTCTGTCAGGACTACTGCAGATTTCTTTTTGGGCAGAAAAAGGCACCAACAAAAGCAGGAGCCTCGTATAAAAGTGCAGCCTGCAGCACCTGGAGAAACAGAATGAGTGAGTGATACAAGGGGAGTGAACGACCTCAACGGAGCTGTATCATGACTGGTGCAGATTGCTTTATGGGCAGAAAAAGGCGGCAATGCAGGCAGGAGCCCAGTACAAAAGGCCACCCTGCAGCACCGGGGGAAACACAATGAGTGAGTGAGAGAGGGGGAGTGAGTGAGCTCAATGGAGTGGTGTCGGGACTGCTGCAGATTTCTTTGTGGGCAGAATAAGCCTCCATTGCAGGCAGAAGCCCAGTACAAAAGGTCAGGCTGCAGCAACGGGAGACACAGAATGAGCAAATGAGGGAGGGGAGTGAATGAGCTCAACGGAGTTCTGTTGGGACAGCTGCGAATTTCTTTCTGGACAGAAAAGGGTGCCAACGCAGGCAGGAGCCCAGTATAAAACAGCAGCCTGCAGCATCGGGAGAAACAGAACGAGCAAGTGACAGAGGGCCACTGAACAAACTCAGTGGACCAACACAATCAACATTCGGCATTGACAAATGCTTGTTTTTAAATCCTTTTGCCAGCATCAGCAGATAACCTCCTAAAACACAGCAATATACCCAGTACATTTAGTCAGTTGGCCCCGGTTACTGTGGTAATACCTGTGGCTATTCACACACACACACATAATCCTGGAGATCAGTATCCATGAGCCTGTTGTTTAACTGGACTGGCAGTGATATCAGCACAGTCGCATTATTTTATACATTAAGGGACGCAGAAAATGACATAGGACCCATGCCGAGCCACTCATATAGCTTTAGCTTACACCAACTCAGATAACAGACCTAATGTTTGCTCTCTACTTACAACAGGATTCAGTCAGTGAAAAGAAACTGCATTTGCCTCAGCTGGCTGCCTGAGTGTTCCGTGCCTGCAGCCAACCCTCTAGTTTCCATAGCTCGGACATAATCCTGAGTTTCAGTAGATTTATTGAGGACTTCTGCTGGCTGCCCAGGACATACAGTCCACCGCTTAGTTGGGTAAATTAGTCCAGACTATAAATCAAATTAATTATTCATGAGCTGAACTATTTCACTGATTGCCTAGAATGCTGGTCTAAAAACTCTTAGAAATACCCAACACGGCAGCAACAATGGGCTCACACACTGTACGCTGACAGCAGCAGCACCAAAGCAAAACTGTTTTGGGTGCTAAAAATGTAAAAAAAAAGAATTGTCATTATTGCAATTAGATTTTTTTGTTGTTGTTAATACTTTTTATTGTAAGTTTTCAGTTACACAGATTACACTGAAAAGTACAGGCAGGATAGTACATCAGTCATTTAAATTCCAAAAGGAATGCAGTATGCACAGGTCATGACAGTGGTACAGAAGAAAAGACATTCATTCTAGAAACCAGTACGAACAAGTGTCTAACATAAGGCATTGTTGAAATGTGACACCAGTAGCTCAAGTCCAGAAGTGAACAAGTGCAATAAAAGGGTATGTAAAGTCTTACACTTAACCGAAGCATCTGATCCAATAAAGAAGGTACGGTACGTCTTCTGTGCCTGTGGAACACAACAAAATGGATACCAACAGCAAAATCCAGATTGCAGTGACTTGTATTGAGAGGAAAAGCCTGGGGAATTTGAGCCTAAGTAAAGAAGATGATCAACAGCTTCTACAGTCAAACACTTGCACAGCACAGTAACTAAGCCCAGTAGGAATAAGTATGGGGGTCAACCTACCCCAGTTCGAGGTGACAGGTATACTAGGTAGGGAGCCCAGCACAAGTAATACTGTGAGAGGATATTAGCCACTACATGGGATAAGCAGTCTACAGCAGCTATATTGGAGAATGAGTTCAGCAGCTCAGGCAGGGTAGGTACCTCTGAGGTTCTCCATCGACATAGGATTAGTCGCTTAGCCTGGATACCTAACAGGGCCAGCCATTGCAGCTGACATGGCTTCAGCTTTGCTGGGGCAGGAAAAAGACCAGTAGCCACACCTTGGGGTCCAGATCTAGATGAATGCCAGTGACTTGTGCTGCCAGGCCACAGACAGTGGTCCAAAAGGGCTGCAGGAGTGGGCAGAACCAGATTATATGAGATACGTCTCCCACTGCAGATTGACATATCCAACACCAGTTCTTGTCAACCAGCTGAAACTTGAATAAGGTGGAGGGAGTACGATACCAGTGGGATAGAATTTTATTCTGTATGACCCTACTTCTTGCATCCGGGTAGGCAGTGTGGGCTACCTTCCAGCACAGCTTCCACTGTGAATCAGAGAGAGCGGTTGAATAAGTTTTTTTTTTTTTTTTCACTTAGCTTTAGCTTGCAGGTACTTAGAGGGGAGCTGTGCCTGGAGCTTGGAGTAGATCAAACTAGCTCTTCATGTTTTAAGAGAGAGCCATTAACCAAGTAAGGAAGGCTTGTGATCTCCTATGGTCAGAAGTTTTTTTGTATATGCTGTGACTGAGCTATGAAGCTGGAGATACTGCCAAAAGGCAGTTTTGCCCAGATGGTATTCTTGATCCAGCTCCTGAAATGACTTTAAATTCATCCCATTGGGTGACTGAATGTCGGCAAGGGTGGAGATTCCTTTACCCACCCATTAGGGCCAGAAAATAGTTTAGCCATCTATGTGAATGAACAAATTGTCCCAAATAGGGGTTTAGGGCAGTGGGCATGGATTAATGTGGAGTTTCGTATGCATCAAATGTCACATGTGCACCAAGGAGGCAATGGTAGGGTGCTGTAGCAATCTTTTGGGCAGGGGGTTATACAGGAGCAGCAGGAGAGTGGACCTGAGCAAGTGCAGTTTCCATATACAACCATTGTGGTATCTTCAGGGAGATTGGGAGGAACCATGTCAGAGTTTGAGCAGTAGAGTAAATCTATCTGTAGCCTTCCATCCAGGGAAGACCCCAGCCCCCAGAGGTCCAGTGTGCCCTCAGCTTGTTTCTGCTGTATCGGGGTTTGGAGCCTTCCCAGATAAAGCTACCAAAGGCTTTGTCTGTGGTCTTAATCCATGGGCTGGGATATCTAAGGGGAGATGTGATATAATATAAAGGAGCTTTGGGGCTGAGATCATTTTCAGCACAGATATTTTACCCACCAGCTGGTGTCAGGTGAAGTCCATGCCAATGGTCACACTCAGTCCTGATTTCAGCAATTAGTGGTCTGAGGTTGATATCCCACAACTTATTCAGATCAGAGGTTAAGCAGATCCCTAAGTATACCAGGGTATCATGGGACCATTGTAGGCCAAGAGGGGGTCACATGAGCTTGTATGCACAGTGGGTTCAGTAGGAGCACCTCTGTTTTGGAGTGACTGATCCTTAAGCTCGAGTAAGCTGCAACATCTGTGAGCAGGGAAAGCAAAGGAGGGAGAAAGGACTGCACATCCACCAGGGGAACTAATAGGTCATCGCATACAGAACAGTGGAGAAGGTATGTTTGCCAATTGTAACCCCATTTATCAAGGGGGAGTGGCAGATTGTTATGGCCAGAGGCTCCACAGCCAAGATGAATATCAAGGGGGAAAGAGGGCACCACTGCCTGGTGCCTCTCCCCAAATGGGAAGGGTTTCGACAAGGCAGAATTAGTTAAAACCCATGTTGTTGGGTCATTATATAGGCCTGATATCCAATGTCAGAAATTCTCTCCAAATCCCATAGAGATCAAAACCTGCTGAAGGTAGTCCTACTCCAGGGAGTCAAAACCTTTTCCAAAATCTATAGCCATAGCCGCCACTGGAGTGGGACTATCTCTGGCATGGTAAAGAATACTAATCATTGAGTGAATGTGGCCTCTGTTGTACAATCCAGGTACAAATGCAACTTGGGAGGGGTGTATAAGGGAAGGAAGAAGAGGGTTCAGTTGTGCTGCTAATATTTTAGCAAATATCTTGCTGTCAGAGTTAATCAGCGAGATTAGATGGTAGGTAGAGGGGAGTGTGGGGTATTTCCCCCTTTTTGGGAAACACTCTTATGATGGCTTCATGCAGGTTATGGGGAAAGGAATCTGAGGTTAGGGCTGAGTTGAAAAGTGAACTAAGAATTGGGGCAATGTGATTAGCAACCAGACGCCAGAGCTCTGGAGGAAAGCCATCTCCTTCTGGTGCTTTCCCACTATTCAGCGCTTGAAGGGCAGTGATCACCTCTTGAGGGGTAATGGGGCTTCCAGAACTGAGGACTGCTGGGGGAAGAGCTGAGGGAGAGGAAGTGAGTCTAAGAAGCTACAGCCGCCCTGCCGATCCATAGCTCTGGAGGAGGCATACAGCTCCTTGTAAAAGCTAGTCATGATTTCATTAATCTGCACCGGCTGAGTACGGACCCGCCTCCCCCCCAAGGTTTCTTAAGCCCAGGAATTTTGGCTCTCAGACCTCTGCTTTCGCAGTCAATAAGCCAAGACCTTGCCCCCTTTCTCCCCACCTTTCCAAAACTTGTGCTTCAGACGAAGAATGGCATGTTTGTCCTTCCTGGCCAGCAGGTCAGATTTGAAGACAAACTTTAACAATGTCTCCGCCTAAGGGGGAGCGGGTACTGAAGGATGGGATTTGTTTAGACTCCAGTTCCAGTTTAGCAAGCTGAAGTTCTAGGGTCTTGAAGAGACTTTCTCTTTGTTGTCTGCAGTTGGATGCATATCCCATGATGGAACCACAAATGGTGGCCTTCAGTGCCTCCCATATGTGGGCAGAGGATGCAGTCATGGACAGATTTTCCTTGAGAAAGTGACTTCAGTTAGAAGCCATGGAGAAAAGTCAGGGTCTTTCATCAATAGAGGGTCCAAATGCCAGCTTGAGGAAGTGGGAGTCAGGGGCCCATGGAGGAGCTGCAGATACACCGGAAAGTGGTCTGAGATGACCACCAGGAGAATTTCTGCTCCTACAGTGCAGTGCATGATGGTTGTTGAAACCAACCAGTAATCCAGCCGGCTATGAGAGTTGTGAACCAGAAAAGGAAAAAAACATATTCTCTTTCCCTGGGATGTAAGATATGCCAGAGATCTTGGAGCCCTAGATCTGCCATCAGGTGAGTGTGGGACAGCCATGATTTTGAGTTCTGGTCAGGGCTAGCAGAGCTCCTGTTCATATAAGGATCAAGGGGGACATTGAATTCACCCCCAAGGATTATTGGGATGTCAGGTGAGGCCAGGGACCCTATAGCCTGTGCTAGTGAGTGGAAGACCTCTGGATGGTCCTCTTTGGGACCATATGCATTGTTGATAACCAGGGGGCCCTCTGGGGTATTCAGTAAAGCTACAACCCACCTGCCTCAGAGTCACATTTGGTCTGAACCACTGATGACTTTAGGGCTTTGTGCAGTAGCATGGCCACCCCGCTCTTGCGTTTAGGGGCAGAGGAAGATATGACTTGTCCCACCCAATTTCTTTTAATTTATCCTGATCAGATTTGCTTAGTTTGGTCTCCTACAGAAATGTGAGACCTGATTGCAACCTCTTAAGGTGCGTTAACATCTGTTTATGCATTACCAGGGTATTTAGACCTCCAATGTTCCATGTATGAATATGTAAATCACCCATAGTCATATATAGGGAGTTGAAGGCACAGAAGGGGGATATAACACTGGGAGTAAGAGGTTGAAGTGGGGCTCAATGGCTTGCCAGATAGAATCATGTCTAGATACAGGCTCAAATGCACAGCAGTTCCACAAGCTGAAAAATTTACAAACCATGTGATCTGGATAACATCAAACACTAAGACTAGAACAGAGCAACCGGCTCTGTAACAGTAACACATTACCTACCTATATACAAAACTTTGCCTAATCAAGGCCACTAAGAATCATAGAGGTGTGAGGTCAGCAGTAAAGCCTGCAAGATACCCTCTGGCTTCTGTGGGGGAAAGGTCGCTGGCCATTGCATCCGGAATCAGTTGCTGATCACAAGCCTGAACAACCGGGGAAGTGAGACCAAGGGGTGGCCGCCCTGAAAGAGAGAGGTAGCCTCCCCTCAGATCAGTTGTACAAGAGGTGGCAGAGGAAAACAGAGAGGTGGGGGGCAGAAGCAGGGAGGGACCCCTAGTGGGCAAGGTCCATATTTCTGGAAGCAAAGCCAACAGTGTATACATAGCACAATGGGGAGCATCCTTGATGACACCAGATATCCCAAAATGAAAGGCATCAGGTGAGACAGGTAACACAGCCCCTCTTACAGCTGAGACATAGAAATACATTCAGGGAGCAACACATTGTTAGAGAGAGCTTAGAAGCCCTTAATCAGGTCGAGCAATAGAACTGCTGGGACTAAGAATAATAAGGGTGACCCAGGCCACTAACAATGAGGGGTAAAGAAGTCTAGCAGCAGAATTCCCCTGGCAGGGCCTGCTGGGGGGGGAACCCAGGATAAGTAAACAATCCCCCTAAGGGATAGCCCCCTCCACCACTTACCCCCAGCCTTAAAATAACTGCTAAACAGTACGAGCTCCATAAGTTCAAGATGGATTGTCCAAGCATTTGCCAGCCAAATATGGGCCTGAGGAGGACGAAATAGTGGCAGCAGGCCTGGAGGTGCCCAGAGGACTCGTCGGAGAAAGCCTTGAAACAGGTCCTGGACTGGCCACTGCTATGTCTGCCCATGATTTGCCTGCTGAAGGAGAAGGAGTAGGTTGATGGTCTGCTGCAGGCATTGGTGATATATCTGTTATCTTCTGCTCTTCAGGAGAAGACAGTTGCAGAACTGCAAAAAGGTTAGGCAAGTAGAAGGCTTGCAAGCTGGAGCTGTCTTGTGCTGCAGGATCCATGCCTTGCTTCGAGCTCGAAGGGTTAACCCTATCTGCTTGGTGCTGCCAACATGTATGGTGGTGCGATGGATGATACTTTTTAGATCTTGCACTTTGGGAGATGATACCAATCCACCAGCAAGGAGGTCTTGCCAGCTGATTCAGGCACAGAGGGTGAGTGTAGAGCTTCCCCAGAGTTCATCGGCTCACGAAATTCAGCCGGATGCATCTTATGAAAAAAATCCATGAGGCTTTCCGGGGTGGTGAAAAAAAAGGAAGCCTCATAGTGGATTATCTGCATGGTCACGGGATAATGAAGGGAAAAGGAGTAATTCAATTTATGCAGCAGCTTGCGGGCAGAAGAATACTCCTTGCATTTCTCGGATAACTCCTTTGAGTAATCTTGTAAAATCTGAATTTTGTGACCCTGCCAGGATAGCTGGCTGAGGTTCCTAGCAGCTGCTGCTACCACTTCTATCTGGTAGAAATCTAGAAATCAGGCAAGCATGGGCCTGGTCCTCTCCCCAGGCTGAGGTGGAGGAGCTAGTGAGTGATGAGCTCTATCAGTCTGGAGCCATGAGTCCTCTGGGAGGCCCAGAAGTTGTGGGAAGGTACGCTGAAGGAAGGAGACAGCATCTGTTTGTTCAGCCCCCTCTGGAAAACCCAAAAACCGCAAGTTGTTACGGGGGCTGCAGTTTTCCAGATCATCTATTTGATCCTGGAGCATGTGAATGGTCTTAGCCTGATCCCATAGAGTGGCAGACAGTTCATGTATCACTGCGTCATGCAAGGAAAGTCTGCGCTCATTGTGGAATGATCTGGTTTCAATAGTCTGAAGTGTCTGTGTGGTAGTATTGATGGCCGTGGTCATCTGTGCCATCTGTGCCAGAAACTGGCTGAACATTTCCTCCATGCTCGCTGAATAGCCAGGGACTTGTACAGCATAGGCCATTTTGTCAGCCTTCTCTGCAGCAGTCAGGGTGCAGTAGGATATCAGATGTTGGTGGCACTCGCAACTAATCTGCTCGTCAAAGGTGCCAGAGGGATCCCTCTAACAGGTAGAGTCTTTTCTGCTAGTAACTGAGTGCTCCAATGCAGGATGCTACAGGATGAGTCCCCTAGTTCATGGAGCTACAGATCTATGCATCCATACTAGCTGAAGGTTGGCCACGTCCCCCTGTGATTAGATTTATAATCCCAATAATACCCTTACAACCAGTCATTTCTGTTGATTAATGATCAGTCAGGTGGGGTTGACTCTCAGATGTGACTCGGGCCACCATTCGCCCCAGCTGGTCATTAATTGCCAGGAAATGACCAGCTGTTAGGTCATTATTGCTTAATTCCCAGACCAATCCATGCTTTGTTTTGACAACAGTGAATTTCTGACATTTAATCTGAAGGTCCCGGCTGAAGTCCTGGAAAATGAATACCTTTGCTCAGTCCATATCTAGTAGAACATGTAGTCGGGCTGCTCAGAGCATTTTCTCCTTTTTTGGATACTGCAAATATTTCATTAGATGGTGCCTCGGTCTATCTCCTGGCCTCAGCTTTGGACCAGTGTGGTGGACATGCTGTAGCTCATAGTCAGCTGCAGAGGAATCCATGCTCAGCTTTTCTGCTTGCAGACATTGAATGTGCTTGCTTTCTTCTCTGCCCTCAGCATTTTCTTGCAATCCAGTTAACCATACATTAACTATATTGGGGCAAAACAAAAAAAAATACTCCACAGTGAAATTCTGTGCCCAGTAAAACAAGAACAACTAGAACGAAAAACCTGGCACCAGAATTCAGCTGTGTAAATATTTCATTTAACCAAAATGTAGCAACATCAACACAGTAGCAGGAGAGGAGAAACTGCATTTCCCCTCTCCTGCTACTGTGTTGCTGCTGCTATGTTTTGGTTGTGAGTACTATTGTTAAATAAAATATTTATGCAGCCAAATTCTGGTGCCAAGTCTTTTGTTCTAGATACATTAGATCTATGGCCATGGTCCTCTTGATCATCTGCTCTCTCCATAGGAATTCAGCTTTTTCAGTTAACACATTTCTGTCTCTTGAGAGGTCAGTGAATGTCTTCCAGTCCCCCAATACGCATTTCTGCCTCACCCTAGTGTCTGCTGTGGGTGGTAGAAGTCTCTGCCAGCCCTGTTGCAACACCTTGCAGGTGGGTTAGCTGTGCCCTGATATTGGCAAAGACTCCTTTCTTTTCTTGTTGCAGACTAACAAGAAGTGGTGTCAGCAGCAGATCACAGCCATTTATTTCTTTCTTTCTTTTTGCCCATTATCTCTTTGGCTGCCATGCTTTGAGCTTGAGTTCTGACTTCTGAACTGGAACTTTGAACATAGTGTGCAGGCTTAAAATTCAGAGTTAACTGATGCTTTTCACTTCTGTTGGTAGCCATGGAATTCATTTAACTAACTATAACTTTTATTCATATTTCCCAGTATTTAATTTGATATTTAGCTGCTGTTAACTCTAGTGCCAGTCAGACCATGTCTAAAATGTGACCGCCATTGCTAAGTTATCAACCATGCCCTGAGCTGACGGCATGGTAGTTGATCTATACCAACTCATGCCCTAGATAGTCATCCCTCCATTGTAAGGGCCTTGCAAGAAGTCTGTTCCCCTACCTTGAAGGAGGCCATGATTACTCTTTTACTAAATAAATCATCGGACCCTCTGGATTGTGCCAATCTGAGGTAAATTTCTTTAATTTGTACAGATACTAGGCCATGGCCAATAGGGTTGAAAAGGTACTCCTGTCCATCTGTCACCTGTTCGAGGCTTGATTCCACTAAGGCAAAACTGGAATTGACAACATTTATTCAGTTCTCAACCTCATATGGTATGTGAATCAGTCTGCCTTCCCCATGGCTGCAATAGCAGTGGACTTCCCCAAGGCTTTTGATTTGGTGGTATGGCACTGGATGCATTTGGTCTTGGAGGCATATGGTTTTGGACCATATTTTTTGCAGCTGGATCTCTACGCTGTATAATGTGCCCATTCTGTAAAATATGCCCACAGCCACTATTCTCACCAACTGTACCATCTCCAAACCGTTCACCTTATACAGTGGCAAATGACAAGGGTGTCCTTTATCTCCCCAGCTGTTCTGATAGCATTGAACACCCTTCCTAGAAAATTCCTGGACTCACCTAACATATAGGGCATTAGGGTCAAGGAAACTGTTATTTAGTTAACACGTATGTTGACAACTTCCTCCTTACCATCACGATAGGTTTGCATCTGCCTCTGGCCTTGTTGTTAACTGAAAAAAGTCTACTATATCCCCCCTGAGCACAGTCTGCATGCTGGACTGTACTGCTGGCACACATACAGTTTAGGCTCAAGAGGGCTTTAGCACCCTTGACTTATTTACTAGCAGCTTGCTACCCCACTCCAAATGTTGGAGATGTAATGCCTTGGCTGCCAGCCTATTACATGTACTCTGGTAATGCCCACATCTACACCACTTCTGGAAAGGAGTTTTAGAGGATTGCTTTAAAATTCTGAATTTACAGATCCCATATTATCCAGCTTTAATTCTGTTAGGTGACACCTCACTGTTACTGGTAAGCTCAACCCAAGAAGCTAACTAGCTAGTGGCTGCACTTATGGAGGTGAAATATGCAGTCCTTATGAAATGGAGACAACCTGCCTCGCCGCCACTTTTAACCTGTCATACCGCACTGGCCCGATTGGCCATCTTTGAAAGATTTTTCTACTCTACTTACAACAGACTTCCTGTTTACTATATGAAATGCGGCAAGTACCTTACCTCACACCTCTGTTCTTTTCCCCTCCCCCTTCTGTGGAATCCATCATTTCAAACATGATATAGCTCTGACTCTATGAGCAGGGATCCTTTATTGAATTCTGAGCAGATTTACTCTGTTGTAGAATTTTAGCTAATGCTTGTATATTATCTCTTTGTGCTCATACAGGATGTGTTGTTTTGGAGTGCTCTATCTGATTAAGCTTATTATATACAGTAGCATGATTACCAACTTTAATCATCTTGTGATGTTTGTAATGTTTGAAAACTCAAAAAAATCTTTCATGTAAAAAATGTAAGAGCCTTGCCATATGGCACTACATCTATACATTTAAAATGGTTCTGAAATGCATTTAAAGGATACCTAAACAACATTTTGACAACAAACTATTCAAAAATCTGACTCCATAGATGACTAAAGGAAAGGCTTCTGTATTCATTAATGCTAAAACTATATTTACATAATTTACCTAAATGTGGTTCCAAAGCATTTGAAAATTGTAAAATCTGCCTTCCAATTTCAAAAAAAAACTGTCTTACCTGCTTCCTAAATAGGCCACCAAATGTGTTATGTGATGGCATCATTGGAGCCAAAGTCAGAGAGATAAATGGCTCTCAATAGTGCTATTTAGTTACTTTTTCCCTTTGTATAGAATTGTTTCACCCAAATCATCAAAACCATTGCCATTATTTTGTATAATACACATGTTAGGCTATGGTTCTGTTCATTTTGTTTACTTTAACATGCTAAAAATGTGTTTTAATCCAACCTACTTTCTCTGTGACAAACCACAGTGCAGTACACATCTTGAATAACCTGGTGGTCTAGTGGTTATGGTGGATCCAAGATGCTACAATGGGGGTGCTGGGGTGGTGTGCTTAATATGCACTTTTTACAATTTTTATTAAACCTTTATACTTTCTGCTATTATTCTTTTCTAGTATGTTTTTGACAGAACCTACAAATGTAATCCATAGTGTGAATATAAACATTTGTACAATCAATAAATCAGACTTCTTCAACAAAGTGAAATGCAGCAGCAGCCACAAAGAAGTAAGTTTACTATGTGGGGGGTTGCAGCCATACCCTTCACCACCCCTGAAAGTCACCACTTTTTTGTAGCAAAGTTCTTGTGCAGTCCAATGTTAGAGTTCATACTTTCTTGAAACTCAATAATATGCTTGTCTTGTCTTTTTTTCCCATGGGAAATAATAATAGAATCAGCATTTATATAGTGGTTTTCATACACATTGTAACCCAAAGTGGTTTACAAGCAATACTAGATTGGTAGTGAAGTGTCTAAACAAGTAGTGGCAGCCATTTCATACATTAATATACACACACAGCCTTGGACAATTGCATGAACTGGTTTTATGGGAAGGTGGAATGCTGGCCAAGACAACAGGGTCAGGTAGTGATCAAGATGCTGGCAGCCCACATCTTATTTCTCACAGTAATTTGCTTATATTTCTCTCCTTGTGTCTCCCCCCTTCCCTGAATATAGCAGTACCTTCCAAGAGTGGCCTTCTCAGTCCCCCTCTGGTATTCATTCTTCACTATTTCTCTTCACAACAAAAACTGGTGAGTTCATCACCCTTCTGCATCATGAATGCAAGTAGTACAGTCCCCGTCTTATTTTGACGTATCAAATATAATCATATCTTTCCAGTAAGTCAGGCTGATAGCAGCAGGGAACAAGGGGAGTGAAGGAATTTCCTATCCTTAAAAGATCTAGGCTGCCGGCCCGTTAGCGCAGCAGTGAGATTTCTGCTTGCGATGCCAGCGACCCTGGTTCAGGAATGGGCCCGGGTTGTCAGAGGGCCAGCCAGGAAGAGAAGGATAGAGCATCCTATGGACTGCTCTCCTTCTCCGGGGGGAGGGTGGGGGAAGCACTCGGAGCATTGAGGACTCCTGGTGGAGGCCGGGAGATCTCACGCTGCCGATGCTGATCTCTCTGCGAGGTGGAGTGGACGCTGGCGTCATTGCACGTCCCTGCCTCCATGAGGAAAAAAGACAGAAAAACTGAGGCGGGCGAGGGCCACTGTCTATATGAAGCCCTCCCGGAAGACCTTGCATTACCACTGTCGCTGCAGGTCCCCAGACCAGATTCTAGTTCTGTGATCATGGAAGACATGACCAAGGCTCTTCCCTCCCAGGGGGTAAGCCGAGGGTGACTGGGGAACCCCGGCAGCCATAGATAGTGGCAGAGGCTTCCAGGGGCCATGACCAGGGCCAACAGAAAGTGACAGGGTCCTGCCTGGAAAAAGAAGAAAAATAATTAAAAAAAATAAAATAAAAGATCTAGGCTACCTTTGATTAGGCACTGCTAAATGATGGGTAAGCACATCATTATGCACGTCATTTAATAGTGCCTAATCATAGGTGTCTTAGATCTTTTATGGGTAGGAAAGCCTCTTTTGCCACTTGTGCAATGCAGCTATCAGCCTGGCTTACCAGAAGATCATGTTAATTACTAATATGTAATAATAACATGTGAGACTGTACTAACCACATTCATGATGCAGAAGGTCAGTGAACCTACCAGTTTTTGGTGTGGGGATCAGGTGAGAAGAATGAATGCCAGAGAGGGACTGAAGAGGCCATTTCATCAGGGTACAGCTATATTCAGGGTAGTTGAAGACATGAAGGAGGACGTTGAGCAGATCACTGTGAGATCTGAAATGAAGGCCTGCCAACATTGTGATCACAACCTGACTGTGGATGAGAGTAGCCTGCAATGACTAATACTCAGCGTGGCAGGGCTGCACCTAAACTGTTACTTGAATTCAGTGCAGGGAGATTACCCTTGGGTGGTGGGGGGTGATGACATCTGTTAGGACAGTATTGGGGGAGTTGTGTATACCTCATTCAAGATTTGAAAGGGTGGTAGCCAACCCACTCACATTCTGGAGTAGAACATGGAAAGGTACTGGAGAAGAATTGCTGGGAATTGTCCTGCAGGGTTCTGCAGATCACAGATAAAGAAGTAGAATGACACTGGAAGTCGGGTGGATTCCCTCAAGGTATTTGTATGTCTCTCCTGCTATTAATATTATTATCCTTTGTAAGTGCAGCCCTTTTTAGGGCATGAACAGCAGGTTTTCTGGTGGGTCATGATGCTTATTGCTTGGCCTTCCGGGAAGACCTAGTTGTTGGTTAATGAGGCAGGAAAAAAAAACACAACAGGGGAACTGTACATACTACCTTCACCGTGCAGAAGGGTGGCGATCCACTCAATGTTTACTGTGGGAGCAGAAGTCAAACATTGAGAATGTGGACTGGAGAGTGATTTGGGAGGCATTTTTTAACAGTGCCAGCTGAAGATGCGAATCGGTATAGGTGTGTACAACTCTCTGAGGTACAAGATTACAATCTGAGGTGTGGTAATTCTCTTCATGAGACCATAAGCACATAGGCAGCACCAGGCAATACTAAGGACAGGGTGTGGATGGTGGGGTGTTCAACAGAAAGCAGGCTAGATGCAGGGGGTTCACATGGGAAAAGAAAGCCCTATTAGTGGATTAACAAGAGAGCATAAGCTTTGGAACTGAACCACACTGGTACTTTGCTGTGTGACCCTAAGCAAGTCACTAAACTTCCTTGTGCTCCCAAGCCACATCTGCTGTAAACAAGCTTTCAGCTTAGTGTGTCTTTCCTGGTTAACAAAAAACAAAATTCAGTGCATCACATAACCACTAGATCATTAGGTATTTGAAGCATTGTACTGTAATGCAGCTTGCCGAGGAAAAAGTCAGCTAGATTGCAAAACATTTTCCGCAAGTTAAAGTAAACAAAATGAACAAAATCATAACCTAACATGTACTGATTAAAATAATCCACGAGTTAATACATGATGTTGATCATTCTGGTGCAACAATTCAAAACAAAGAGGGAAAGAAGGACTAGTTGGCATTATAGAAATATATGTGGGTCTCTGCCTTTGTCTCCGATTATGTCATCATGACTCATCACTTAACACTCTTGGCAGGCATCTTAGGGAGAAACCAAGGCTGTTTTTTGAAAGTGTGAGGCTGATGTTTACATTTTTCAAAAGCTATGAAACTGCATTTATGTTATTTACATAAATGCAGTTTTTGCACAAATGTAAACAACAGCCTTTACTTTAGCTTGCTGTGAAGCCAGATTTTGGAGTTTGCAGTTTTAAAAAACTGATTGTTTAGGTACCCTTTAAAATAACAAATGTTCACTAAGGAGATACAACTGGAACTGGGACTTTAAAACATATGCAACAAAGAGGACTACACATTTAGGAGGTACGCATTTAAATGCATGTTATTAATGATAGTGTCAGCATGCAGTAGGTTTCTAATTGTAAATAGTACCACACTACACCAAGAGATGTAACTGTTTCATGGTGGCCACTGCAATAGAGCAAGAACAATTACATGCTTCGAAATCAAAAAAATTTGTTCTGAAATTAAAGAAAATGAAAAGAAAACTTGATACTGTATCTTAATTTTTTGCAAGAAACATGGTTACAAAAAACAGTTTCACAAACTTTCTCGGTCAAAAAAGTACTCCTTGGGTGGGGATTTAGGTGGCACATGTCCCACTAGGGTCTATGGGTATGATGGCCCTGGTGTTATAATTAGCTGGTGAGGTTTTAATGAGCAACATAATTTAGACTGATTTGAAATTAAACAGATCTTTTAAATGTAATTTTTTAACTTTGAAATTTGTTAAATCTTTACTTCCATGTTGCACTCAGCAACGTGTTAACTGGCAGTCCACTGGGGAGCAAAATGATAGCTCTGATCCTCCATTTTGAAAATGTGTGGGGTGCCTTATGATTGGGGAGTGCTCCAGGCTGTTATTTTTCACATGTGTTCAGTGATGAATCACATTGTTCCAACACACCTCTCTGTGATGGGGTGCCATACTGTACGCATATCACAGACACAAGGTATCGTGCATATTTGCACTGATAGGGCTGAAACAGGTGTTACAGGAGGGAATTATCTGCAAAACCCCTACTGCAGGAAGGTTGGGGCTTTTAAACTACAGGCTTGCACATGGTGTGATATCCTCATTTGCACATTAAATTAGCTAATGTACACTTGAGCTGATCCTCTCCTATTTAAAGCAGCAGTGTGACAAAATTGGTCAATAAATGTGGTCCTACCGTTCTTCACTATAATAGATTCTAAGCATCTTCCAGTTTTATTAAGTGGCAAAATTTTGTAATTGCACCAAAATCTGAGTATTTTATAAATCTTTTATTTTAGTTTTTCACAAGAAAAAAGATGGCCTCCACATTTGGCTTAGAAATAGCATCATAGATATGGCAAGTGTTGGGATTCAGAAAATAAAAAAAATATGGAGTGCAGCATAGGAGGTCTTATAAAATTAGATTTCACAGATATCCTAATATTTATATTAACTGTAGCTGAAACTAACACATTGGAAAAATGTTTTTGTTGCACTGCTGCTTTAACAAGTTGATCTCTGAAGCTCAGTGTACACAGAAAAAGGCAGAGAGACAGACAAACAGGCAGAAACGGTTAATCTGAAGTACAGCTAGCTATGTGTTTTTGTTCAAAATTCTGGTTTTAAACTCAATTTACTTTATTTTAGGTGGTTAAGCTGTATGGGATCTGCCTGTGGCCTTTCTGGTTTAACAATTAGAGATTCAAAGAGACTCAATAAGAAGATTTTTGTTTCAGGATCAGATTTTCAACCAGCCTGACATGGTGCAGGAAATAAGTCTTGTGACACAACCTGCTGGTGTGGGGTAAAAAGTTTTGCACTGGCAGGCATGCTGCTTTCAGCCATTTGGTGCACATGGGTGGCAGGCATAGCTGCGGAGGAATGTTATACCTGGTAATACTAGGCATAGCATTTCAGCACACCTGTGCATCCAAAATGGCTGCATGCTGCTGTAAACCATGAAGCTGATCTCAAAACTGCTCCCATTTCAAAATATTGCACATGCAGCAAATATTTAAGGTGTGAAGGGATGCTCCTCTTGTCAACAGTTTCTGCTGCCCATGCACATTTTTTATATTCACCAAAAATGTAGCCCTTAATCTTCCTTTTTTTTCAGCTTGAAAATAATGGGCCAAGAAGTGGATGTCCTGTACCTGGACTTCAGCAAGGCCTTTGATTCTATACCACATGGGGCACTGCTTAGCAAATTGAGTTACCAAGGGAAAGGGGAGAAATTGGTGGACTGGGTAAAAAACTGTCTCCATAACAGACAGCAGAGAGTGGTGGTGCAAAGTGCCAGTGCTGATTTCCAATCACCTGATGTGACTTCCTGGGCCAGTCTCATGTACAAGGTTTTCACCTTGACCTTAGGAGATTGACAACACTTCCATACCTCCCATGAGGTCAGACAATTATGCATAGAGACTGGTCAGAGAAGCAATACATATAGTAGACAAAGAGAAATCTGTTTCCTGATCCACAAGTCTTTCTGCCACTACCACTTTATCACCTACTTGACTGACCAAGACCATTCAATCTTTATGAATAAATACTCTATGTTCATTATAGCCCACTGTACTATTGTGACCATGACTGGCCACCATAGGACAATGGACCTGGCCTAATTCTTCAAATATTCTTACTAGTATTTTAAAATCTCCTTCCTCCTTATGTCATGCACAGTTCAGAATTCTGCAATTAATTGTCTTATTGGGATCTATGTGTCACCATCCCAGGAATTTATGTGTAAATTCTGGACAGTTTAAATCTGCACAGTTAATTATACGAATGTAACCTTGGAAGGAAATCATAATTGCTCCCTGATGCCTAATGAAACAGAAGTCAGATTTGGGTTTAGTCCTTAATCTTGAATGTTCTACATCAAGGGACCTTAATTTTATTACGCTTAGATGAGAAACACCACCACTACATCTGGAATTCATGTTTTCAAGAAATATTTTTACTTAATATCAAATTTAAAAATCACACAGTAATCATAACAGTAATATGAGTAAAAATACATTAATTCACTGAACAGCAGTGCAAGCAGAAAAATACAGAAGTTTCCCCTCACATGAAAATTAGTCACAATAAAAGAATAAAAACAGAAATAAAAAAATGTGATGCAAGCATTATCCTTTACCTAGTTCCAAATGCCTGGGTTGAGAGGCAAAACTCATCCAACCAGTTTAACCAGATGTCAAGCTTTGAGGTCCTGAACCAAGGATGACTGTGTCCTCCTTCTGCCTAGTCTTACCAGGACTGCTTTTCCTGCTGATTTTTATAGTATGTCAAGGCAATCAACTGGGCTGGCATTTCTGTAGTTTTTATTTTATGGGCTGGGTTTAAAGAAATAGTCTTCTTTGTTATAAAGTAATTTTATATGTCTGAAGACCACCAATTATTAATTTTCTGTATCAGAAAGCTGCCAATAACTCGAAGCATCTAAGGGGCTTGTTATGTAAAGATGTGGGCTGTTACTAGCAATTTGATGTCATGCTACAGTGTGTAGTTTGACCATCTAATATGACCGGAGGATTTTCAGCCAAATACAAAAATAATTTCATTTTTATCAATAGCAGACACTTATGTAAGGTAGTAACTTAGTTTTGTAATACTTCAGAGATGTGGGGCTTCACGTAGTCATCTGGTTGACTGGTAGTTTAAACAACTCAAGAAGGACATGCATATGATTCCTACTGTAAAGTATCTGCGTAAAGTATATAATACTTATTAAAAAGAGTCCACATTCAGTCATAAATTTTCACACAAGTTAATAGGCAGTCCAATAAGCCTTGAATATGATTCAGGCTTACGAAAAAGGAGAAAAGCTGAGAATGTATATATTCAAACCCTTGGTTATGAGGCATGTTCTGTTTTAATCTGTTTGAAGGAGGAAGTTGACCTTTCATGAATATAATACTGAAAGCATTTGTTCAGACACTCAGCTACAAAATATATCTATTTTAATTTGTTTAAGAGGAAGTTGACTTTGCAGTTAGGCTAGTTACAAGAAAAGGGTATTTCTGTGCATTTACTGTAACGTGTTTTTTTTTATGTATACTCAGTAATCATGTCAGCAGGTATTAGTAAAAATACAGAACCAAAGTCCTTTTTAGTAAATATTTAAATTTAACCCATGGCTATAAGTAAACTTAATCATTAATAAAATATATGTCTGAGTATTCATTCTAACTGTAATTATATTCTGGCAATGCTAAAACCTGCTTATTGCATTTTAAAACACACTGAGCAAAGAATGAGTTTATCTGACATTGTTCAAAATTAATGATGTTCAGCAGAGGTCACTTGGTGGGACATCTGAGATAGCCCATCATTCCATTATTGCTTCAAGTTACTCATTGGTTGGGAGTGATGGGGCGAGCACGCTCAATGGGGGCTGATTTGGAGCACAGACTGAACAATTCCTACCTCTCTTGCAGAAGTTAATTGTAGGATAGAAATGTGGATTTTCTGGTTCATGCATAGGGTAAATAGCTAACATGACTGCTAATTGACTATTGTGTCCATCACATTCGAGTGCTAAACATTTGCATAGGTCTGAATGTTGGATGAGCACACGGTGTCTAAGATGATAAGCAATGTGTGGTTCTACCAGGTTCGGAAAAACATCTGATCACAAAGTACACACTGGGCTCTGTCACCAATGTATGGTTGAATAAACAAGCATTTGTCAATGCCGAATGTTGCTTGCTTCTATGTGCTGTTTAGGTATTTGGAAGTCATTAGAGTGCAAATATTGAAAATTTGCGAACTTACGAGCGTGTGTAGGAACTGCGCAATGCATGCTCGTAAAACAGTAATTTTAGGAATTTTTTCACCAAATTTTCAACATAGCCATTTTAAGACCTCTGCTCATGAACAGTGTCACTGTGATTTTGTTAATGTGTCCCATACATTGAGTTTGCACACCGACTGTGCCATTGTTGCGCTACATGGGTGGAAACACGTTTTGGGCAGGATGTGAAAAATGACAGCTGTACTGCTAATAAGGAAGTGTGGTAAAATGGCAATGTTGAAAATCGGGAGTGGAAATATTGAAAATTCGCAAACCTACGAGCGTGCATGGGAACTGTGCAACGCACACTCGTAAAACAGTCATTTTTAGGAATTCTTTCACCAAATTTTCAACATTGCCATTTTAAGATCTCTGCTCATGAACAGTGACACTGTGATTTTTTAATGTGTCCCATACACTGAGTTCACACACCGACTGCGCCATTGTGCGATACATGGGATGGAAACATGTTTTGGGCAGGATGTGAAAAATTACAGCTGTACTGCTCATGAGGAGGTGTGGTAAAATGGCAATGTTGAAAATCTGGAGTGAAAATATTGAAAATTTGCAAACTTATGAGTGTGCGTAGGAACTGTGCAACGCACACTCGTAAAACAGTAATTTTTAGGAATTTTTTCACCAAATTTTCAACACAGGCATTTTAAGAGCTCTGCTCATGATCAATGTCACTGTGATTTTCTTAATGTGTCCTATACATTGATTTCACACACCGACTGCGCCATTGTGCGCTACATGGGCGGAAACACATTTTGGGTGAGATGTGAAAAATGACAGCTGTAACTGCTCATAAGAAGGTGCGGTAAAATGGCAATGTTGAAAATCTGGAGTGGAAATATTGAAAATTCAAAACCCTCTGACGCATGTAGGAACTGTAGCACGACGCCGTAAAACAGTCATTTTAGTATTTTTTCACTCAAATTTTCAACATAGCCATTTTAAGACCTCTGCTAATGAACAGTGTCATGGTGATTTTCTTAATGTGTCCCATATATTGATTTCGCATACTGACTGCGCCATTCTGCGCTACATGGGCAGAAACACATTTTGGGTGAGATGTGAAAAATGACAGCTGTACTACTCATAAGAAGGTGTGGTAAAATGGCAAGGTTGAAAATCTGGAGTGAAAACATTGAAATGTCGTGAACTTATGAGCCTGCATAGGAACTGCGCAATGCACTCTCGTAAAACAGTCATTTTTTGGAATTTTGGCACCTAATTTTCAACATGGGGTTTTTGGGACCCCTTCTCATGAATGATGTCACTGTCATGGTGGTATTCATGCCCAAAGGGTGATTTCTCAGTCACTGCACAGTCACTGTGAGAAATCACCCTTAGGGCCCGAATAACGCCATGACAGTGACATCATTCATGAGAAGGGGTCCCAAAACCCCATGTTGAAAATTTGGCAAAAATTCCCAAAAAATGCCTGAGATATGCAACAAAGAAAACCCCATCTAGCTCATTATGCAGCTTACCGCATTTCCTCAGTTCGTGGCTCGGCTTTGAAGAGTGCAGACGGTTCCCGGTCCACCGCAAGATCGCCACGCCAGAGTCCGGAGGTAAGTATGGGGTGGGGGTGTGGGGAGGCTGGGTGCACAGTAGGTGGGTGCAGGTTGTGGGAGGGTTGGGAGGCGCCCGCAGGGACGTTTTTGTCTTACAGGTAAAAAAATAAAAAAGAGCGTCGACAGGACCATTTGCCATGCTGGGGTGGGCTCCCAGCGTGGCACAGGATTTTGATGAGGGCGTTCAGCCAGCGGGGATTGGGCACCCCCATTGGCCATGGAATTTATTGCCATGCTGGGGTGGGCTCCCAGCGTGGCACAAGGACGAGGGTGCGTTCAGCTGATGGGGATTGGGCACCTGTCGGCAAAGGACTGCTTGCCGCTGGGTGGGCTCCCAGCATGGAACCTACTACTGGGGGCAAGAGCTCAGCTGATGGGGATTGGGCACCTGTTGGCTATACAGCTGCGTGCGGGCGCGCACAGCAGCTGCATGTGTCGGGGAGGAGTTGAGCGTGAGCAGCCGATATCTTATCGGTGCTCACTGAAGTGAAGGCCTTTAAATCAGAGTGTTACTGCATTTTTGGAGCATGTCATACATAGCCCAAAATGCATTAGCTTACAGGGGCCGCACCTGCCAGCACACTGACTGAATTGGAGGAGGAGGTGACACACCTCCGAAATCTCCGATGATGGCACTATGTTTCTTGCACATGCGTGCAAGCAACATAACAAGGATGCAGCTAAGACTAATTGTTTCCTTGGGCTAAAGTTGGTGTCTCAGGCAGGACAGGGCTGTTCTAAAATAATGTCCCCCTCTTACATAGCTGGCCATCTGAAAATCAATAGAAAAAACTTGTGAAAGTAGAGGTAGAGGTTTTAGGCAAAGAATTAGACATTGATTACTTTCTGCAACAGCACAATATCACAATGACAGCAGCAATTCCTAAAATCACTAGTATTATATAATATTATATGGAATGATGATAGCAGCCAATCCAACAACCATTGTATCCAATTTACTGGATTTAGCCAATTCCATGCCACTGGTTCAGTTATCACCTCAAATATTGATTCAAGGCATAAGTGAATTTGCACTTCCAGTTGAAAAATGTTATTTTAGACTATTCCAATTCAAGCTTTACTACCTGTTCTTGTAGAATTGCTATGTCCTCTTTCATTAAGTCACATGTCTTGTTAATTGATATTATGAAATGGGTAGAAAGAATGCTGAATTCTGATTGGCCAAAAGCTGCTTTCAGCTGGGCCATTAGCCCAGCACTACAGCCCAGCTGAAAGTATTATGTTTAAAATGCATGAACTTTTCTAAAAATGACCGATTTCATAATTGCAATAAGGCACTCCAGGGGGTGTGTTACAATGGGCTAACAGCCCTTCTTGGGTGGTGGAAGCCCTTGGCTACACCTTGTGATTCAACCCACCCCAAGGTGGGCCATTATCCCACCATAACACACCCCCGGTCATGCATTATTGCTTAATTAAATCACCCTTTATTGTAACTACATCATTCTCTAAGACCTTTATATCTTTCTGCACAATGTATATTGTGTGTCTCAGTTTATTTAATTGTGCTCTGAAGACTGCCTACTGGTTGTGTAAAGTGAATCTGAGAAATTGCCCAGTACCAGACACTGTGTTTAATCTGGATATTCTGTGTTGAATGAGGCTTTGCTGTGTACTGGTGTACGTGTGAGATTGCAGTAGGATTGAGATTGATAACTGCCCAGCAGTGCAGTTATAATACATGATACAGAAGTGTTTAATATTTTTCCAAACATAGCCTGAAATACTGTAAGGATGGGAATGTCAAGGTTGCCTATGATCCTTCTGGCTAATATTGTGTTGTTTGGTGGCATGATATATGGGTAATATATAGTGTTAAAACCCTGAAATGGCCAACATTATTTGAGTATTGAGGTGTTTGTGGGTTGTGAAACACAAATAGTAGGCTGTATGAATAAGGACAGGTTAGACTGTAAGGGTATTGGTGGAACAACATGTAGCATGCCTGCATATGAGTGGATGGTGTGGCTGAGTTTGGTTACTTGGATTCGGTATTTGACAGGATCAAAGCAGAATTCTGTCTTATAGGCTTGTTCTCCGTCTGGACAGTCACCTCTGAAGAGCGGGCACAGATGCATGTTTGCTGCTTCATTTAAATCTTCTGCCAGATTCAGTTGGTTTATTAATTCATATGTTAGTTATTAAGATACTGTATGTGGTTAAATCTTTTATATTTGTCCCCAGGTGTTCCAGGGCTTGTTGATATTCCCAGTTGGTGTTCATGATGCATTGATAGGCATATACCAGTGATCATTTGTGATGTTTTAGTCTTGGTGATTGTACTTGAGCACATCGTAAGATCTATCCTGATCCATATTTGTATATTTCAGCTTGACATATATCCATGTAACTGGTGTGCTTACAAGAGAAGAAATTTACAGTGAGTCCCAAAGGTTTCTGTTGTGGGGAGCATGTTTAATTTTTCCACATTGTGAATGTCTCTTAATTTATTATACTATTGTGTCACTGGCATTTGCAGGTTTATTATTAATGCAGGGCAACATGTGGTACAATTCCAAGTTGTGCATGGTGTGTCATTAGGAGGCGGCTGGTCACAAAATACAGTCTCTTTGCAAGACGCATATATGAGTTGGGGGACAGATTCATATGCCTGGAGTGATGACAATGTTGGTGTAATCCATCACACAGTGGACATTGTACTTGAGTTTGTCAAGTTCTACAGTGACGTTTTTATAGTTAGTAATCTGGAGTAACATTTGCACAGTAATAGAGTTTTGAAATTTTTTTAATTTTTATTTGCTCCATTCTTTGATGTAAGATTGCAGATTGGTATCTTGGACTGTTCAGAGGTATACCATTTCCTTGAGATGTACTGACAGTGGTGCACAAGTCTGTAAAATTGTCCATTCATTTTGACAAATCCCCCAGGCTGATGTATTGGAAGGTCCATAGAGTATTGGGAGTCATTTTTTGGACATGCCTGGTATCGGAGAGGGTCTTCAGGCTTGCTTCTGTGGGTGCAGGCAAGATGGTTTACTTGGATTTGGTATTGGACAGGATCAAAGCAAATAATCTTGAAACCATTTAGATATCTGACTTTTGTCAAACACATTGCACTAGTAAGCAATTAAATTCATGGATATGATGGGCTGGTCATGATTCAGCTATAGCACCTCTACGGCGCAAGGAGTCTGATCCACCTACCCCCCCAAAGAGCTAGATAAGGTGCCACTTGCCCCCTTGGGCAGCGGTCACGATCTAGCCATAGCACCCCTATGGTGCAAGGAGCCTAATCCACCTAACCCCCCCCCAAAGAGATAGATAAGGTACGACACTTGAAAAATTGCCACGATTTCTATGGGCTGTGTGAACGCTAAACCAGATCCTCACTTGCAATTTGCTGTTTTCAATTTCAGTGCCTTCTCAGGGTAGCGCTATTGGCTCCATGCCTGTGTAGAGCTCCCTGATTGGCTGGTCTCACTCACCTGAGACAGGAGCACCCGAGACATGTGGCTTAATGTAAGCCTGCATCCCTGTACTCTGGTTCTAATTTATATATTTTAATTTAGCCTGTTCTGCTCAGCCTGTGTAAAGTATCTTACCATCCCCACCACTGCAGTTTCTCTCCAACTGTATGTGCACTGATTCAGTGCTAGCTCTGCAAACTTCCCCTTGATTTTTCATCCAACTTCCCCTCCCCTTCCCAGGTCTCCTTTAAATGCACACAGTCTCCGCCCACTCCTATCTGATGTTTCAACTTATTGGTTACTTACTGTCAACGACTGCAATTCTTCCCATTCCTTTTTTGCAACTAAGCCTTCTATCATCTTTATCTCATTCTGTCTTGCTGAGACATACCATTTTGGTACTCTAGGTTTGCTTATTGCTGACTAGCATATCCTGTCTTGCTGTCTAGCATATCCTGTCTTGCTAAGGCACTCCTTTACTTGAAAATTGTACTACAAATTACTGAACTGTGACTGATTTGCCAAAAAACTGTGTTTATTGTCTAAAAATGTTCCCAGAAACCAAGTGTTACAGCCCCTTCATAACTTTGTAGCTCTCTCCAGACTGCAAGGCGCCAAGGAAATTGCAGGCTTTTCAGTTGCTAATTGAGCTGTTTTCACTCAGACTGCTAGCCTTTGTGTTGCCCCACTATTATTTTGAGCTACTCTCTCCTTTCTCTAGCCAAGGGTGGTATACATTTATCTTGCGTTACTCCATTTTTAAACTTCCCCAAACAGTCGCATATGGAACAACGACCCACGGGACCTATATAACTTAGATAGCAGAAGCTACTGCAGTACACTCCTTACTTACATAAAGGGCAACCATGACAGGCCTTATTTGGCTATGCTTATTCACCAGCCTTTGTATAATACCCTGTGTGGTTAGGCAACCTGGCAGAATTGATTCCAACAAAGGTGCATGCTCTACCATGCTAGTCTCCCCATATACCAACACTATGAACAAACTATGCTGCCACTGTACGTCTTTGATCCCCTCACAGTTTGTGGAATCTCCTTGAAGTGGAACTGCTAACCAATATCCTCTATGTGTCCTATATCCTATCCATTCAAACTAGGTATGGCTTGGTGCTATTCTACATGAATCCTAGGATATGTATCCGTAGGGCAGCACAATAAGATGATTCAGTTTTTGGACCCATGTACCCAAACTTATACCAGATGTGAAAGACTTGTTCCTTTAAACTTCTCCTTGCTGCCCTGAGGAAAATTGTGTTCCTTCTACTACTATGCTCAGGTGATGTCAAACTTAACCCTGGCCCTACAAAAGTGCTCTCAACTCCTTCTGAACTCACAACTTTGAAAGGAATTAGCTTCTTGCATACTAACATGTGTAGTCTTTTAAAGAAGCTTGATTCAGTCCAGGCTTGGATTATTCATACTGCACCAGACGTACTCGTGCTTTCGGAAACATGGCTCTGGGTGTCCACCCCAGACAGAGAGGTAAACATCCCTAACTACCTCCTCTTCAGGACTGACAGGCAGACCAGGGGTGGAGGAGTAGCCATTTACGTTAAAAACAAATTCTCAGTATCTATATTAGATGCTACCTCCTTTGCCTGTGAATTTGAATGCCTTTCTCTTAAAGTTGAGCTTTCCCCATTAGTGGCATTCCACATCATAGGCTGCTAGAGACCTCCAGCAGCAGGACTGCAACTTCTGACACACCTGTCATCCAATCTGGATACCACCCCAATGGAAACAATCATACTAGGCAACCCTAACTATGATTGGCTGAGTAAGGTCTCGTTACCCCTGAAACAATTCTGCAACTCTCATGGGCTCACTCAACTTATTACTGAGCCTACTCGCATCAACAAAAAAAAATCCAAAGAGAGGCACCTCTTGGATGTTCTCCATGTTAACAGACCTCATTCCTTTTCCCATGCTGGTATCCTCTTAGTGGACATTAGTGACCACTGCTTTATTGGTGGCATAAGAACTGTTACCAAATCTCTATCTACATCAAAGTTTTCCACTAAAAGATCCAGACAGAACTTCAATTCTATTGTATACCTCAATGATCTAAAAAACTCTTTGCAATGACAGAGTTTCTACCTGGCTAAGTCAGTGAGCGATGCCTATGACATTCTCCATGAAATCATATCCAACGCCCTAAACAGCCTTGCTCCCCTGGTTAAAGCATGAATAAAAGCCAGAACCCATCGTTGGTTCTCACCGGATCTGAAGGCTGCCTTACTCAAAAGAGATTACCTCTGGAAAAGGGCTGGTAAATCTCGTGCCGACGCAGACTGGTGTCTCTTCAGGGCATCTAGAAACGTCTGTACTAAGTTGGTCAGAGAGGCCAAAGCCAACTTTTATCAAACCGAGCTACTCTCTGCATCAAACTGCCCTACCAAGTTCTGGTCCACTATACAAGAGCTATCTGTCCACTCTCCAGGAAGTGCGCGTCCTTCCAAAATTACCACTGATAATATTATCATTAACGATAAATTAGAGATACTGCAGGCTTTCAACAATCACTTTGCCATTGCTGGCCTGGTGTTTGATAATGCACCTGTAAGCAGCCTTCTTCCTCAGACCAACATCCAGCCTTCAGAACCAAGTAGCAATAACATGGACTTCTCCTTTTCACCTACCACCGTAAAAGAAGTTGAAGATCTTCTTCTACGACTAGATACCAAAAAAAGTGCTAGGGGTGACTCCTTCGACCAATATTTCTTGAAAATAGCATACCATATACTTGCTACACCTTTAACACACCTATTCAATCTGTCCCTAGCACAAGGATCCATCCCCAAGGCATGGAAAACTGCTCACGTTATTCCCCTGTTTAAAGCAGGGGACCCCTGTGACTTAAATAACTATAGACCAATCTCCCTTCTTCCCATACTTTCAAAACTTCTAGAAAAAATTGTGGATATGCAGCTGAGATCTTTCTTAGACAATGCTAGACTACTCAACCCAATGCAGTCTGGCTTTAGAGCTAAGCATAGTACAATTACGGCACTGGCAAAAGTTACTAATGATTGGTAATGGGACCTAGACAACAAAACATTAATTTGTGCCATGTTTCTGGACCTCAGCAAGGCTTTTGACACTGTCGACCACTGCCTGCACCTCTCCACCTTAAACACTATAGGCACTGGCTCAACTGCACTGGAATGGTTCCAAGACTACCTTTCTGATAGACAGCAACAAATTAAGGCTGATGGAGAGATTTTTCCATTTAAACTGATAAAAAGAGGTGTCCCCCAGGGCTCCATACTGGGCCCATTACTGCTTGCCATTTATATCAACAGCTTGGACGTAGGCATCAAAGATGCCAGTATTCACTTGTTTGCTGATAACACGGTGCTCTACTTAAGCTGGGAATCTCCTGAAGCTGCCTGCATTGAGTTACAAGCTGACTTTAATACTCTGCAGTACCAGCTCATTAGCAAAAAATTACTACTTAATGTAAAAAAAAAAACAAGGCCATTCTTTTCTCACCATCAGGCCCAGGGGCTTACTCTGCTGTCGCTAGTCCATTACCATCAATCTCCACCTTATTAGGAGAAAATCTTGAATTTGTGACTAAATTCAAATACCTTGGTATTTGGCTAGACAACAAACTCTCTTTTGTGGAACACACAGAAGAACTGCTGAAAAAACTGAGGCAGAGACTTGGTCTTTTTTTCAGAATTAAACACCTCTTGACCACAGACACGAAAAGACAGCTTGTCCAATCTACATTCCTTTCATTAATTGACTACACCGACTTCATTTATGGCCATTGCCCTGCCTCATATCTTGCAAAACTGGATGTATTATATCATAGAGCACTGAGATTTATAACTGGCCTCCCGTACTCCACACATCACTGCTCTTTACACAGCCGTAGGGTGGCCTTCCCTTCAATACAGGAGTTATAGAAATACAGCCCTATGGACGCTCTGAGTCCTTACCAACAAACTCCCACAACACGTTGTTGACTGTCTCCCCCTTAGTCCTATTAGGAACTATGCCTTAAGAAGTCAATCGCAGATTTCTTTGAATGTTCCAAGGGCCAACACTCGCTTTGGAAGGGCCGCCATAAGCTATGCCCTGCCTACTCTCTGGAATAGAATACCAAAATCGTTGAGACTTAGCTCACCTTTCAGTCCTGCCTTCTTTAAGACCCTCTATGACAAAATGTTTGCTGAAATCTGTAATTGCTTCTGTCGCTCCTAGCAGCTTGACTATTGTTCCTATCTTCTTCAACACTAGTCCCAGCTGCTTATCCAAATCAGACCTTGCCACTACTACCTTCCCCTCTGCCCCACTTGCCCTTAGCACCCTCTGCATCCCTCTTATTCACCACCCCCTTCTGCCACAGTTACCTAAGGCTTACACACTGTTATGCGTACCTCCATAGCTTAGGAATTTCCATCCAGGTCTGTAATGTGCTTCTGCTGGACAGGAATATAAATAATCTTTCTTTCTTCTTCTACGGTTTGTATATGACATCCATACACATCCTGCTCCTGTGGGAACTGTATATATTTATTATGTTCGGGTTGTGTTATGTTTATCTTTCTTGTACATGTGACTTGGAATGTAAATACTCTGCTCCTATCAGTATTGTAAACATGTTGTTCCTTTTGTATTATGTATATTTATATGTAACTGTACAATTTTCCCTACCAACAGCAGGTCCACCTTGTAAATGAGCTCGCTCAAAGGTGATCGCCTGGATAAATAAAGATTATATTGATTGATTGGTTATCAGTCTATTTGGAACCTAACATAGAAACATAGAATTTGACGGCAGATAAGGACCGCTTGGCCCACCCAGTCTGCCCATTTCCCTACCTGATGGATAAGCTGCAGATCCTAGTTAAACAGCAGCCTACTTCTTCCTACCCCCACTCCCTAGAATTGCCTTATGACTGTCCCATGCATGCTTGAATTCCACCACTGTTTGTGACTCCACAACCTCCTCTGGAAGGCCGTTCCATACATCCACCACCCTCTCTGTGAAAAATACTTCTAAATTACCTCTGAGCTGCCCCTTCTATCTTCAAATTGTGCCCCTTGTTCTTGCACACCTCTTTTTTTGAAAGATGCTACCCTCTTGGACTTTGTTGATTCCCTTGAGGTACTTGAAAGTTTCTATCATGTCCCCCCTCTCCCTCCTTTCCTCGAGGCTATACATATTAAGCTCCTTAAGTCTCTCTTCATATGTCTTCCGGTGCAGACCCTGCATCATTTTAGTTGCCCTCCTCTGGACAGCTTCCATCCTGTCTATGTCTTTGTGGAGATTGGGTCTCCAGAACTGCACGCAGTACTCCAGATGGGGTCTCACTAGCTGTCTGTATAGAGGATAATAACTTCCTGTTTTCTACTGGTGATGCCTCTCCTATGCATCCCAGTATCCCCAGCCCTCCTTGCTGCCCTCACATTGCTTGCCCACCTTTAGGACATCTGATATGACTACCCCAGGTCCCTTTCCATTTATGTTGTTGTTAGTATTTCACCCCATTGTGCACTCTTCTCCTGGGTTTTTGTTTCCCAGGTGCATTACCTTGCACTTCTTAGCATTGAATCTAAGCTGCCATACATTTGACCATTCCTCTAACCTTGCCAAGTCCCTTCTCATCCTTTCCACTCCACCTTGTGCATCAACTCTGTTGCAGATCTTTGTGTCATCTGCAAAGAGACATACTTTTCCTTCCAGTCCCTCTGCAATGTCACTTATAAAGATATTGACGAGGACTGGTCTCTATACTGAACCCTGCGGTACCACTAGTAACCCCCTTTTCAGAGTGGACTCCATTTACTATTAGTCTCTGTGTCCTATTCTCCAGCCAATTCTTTACCCAGGCTGTCATCTTGGGACCCACTCCCAGGCTGGCTAACTTGTATATTAATCTTTTGTGTGGGACTGTGTCAAATGCCTTGCTAAAGTCTAGGTAGGCCATGTCCACAGCCCCTCCCTGATCAACTACTTTGGTCACCCAGTCAAAGAAATCTATCAGATTTGTCTGGCATGACCTTCTCACTGTGAATCCATGCTGCCTTGGGTCCTGTGCCCCTCTGGCCTCTAGATATTTAACAATTCTTTCCTTCAGAAGAGATTCCATCATTTTCCCTACCACTGAGGTTAAACTAACAGGTCTGTAGTTTCCTGCTTCTGCCTTGCTCCCACTTTTGTGAAGGGGAATCACATCTGCCCTCCTCCAGTCCTCGGGTACCACCCCATCCTCCCATGATTTGTTAAAGAGGGTAGTCAGTGGTGTCACTAGTTCTACCCTTAGTTCTTTTAGAATTCTGGGATGAATCCCATCAGGCCCCATTGCTTTGTCTACCTTCAGTTTTAAGAGTTCTTTCAGAATCCTTTCTTCTGTAAATGGGCTGGTATCAACTTCTGTATCCTGAGTGTTTCTACTGTTTGTTTTAGGTACTTCCCCTCTTCCTTTGTAAATACTGAGCAAAATATTTGTTTAGTATCTCTGCCTTTTCACAGTCACACTCTGCCCACCCTCCCTCCCTTTATTAAGCCTCACTATCCCTCCCTGGTCTTCCTTGGCTCCCTGATGTACCTATAAAACGTTTTATCCCCCTTCTTAACTGAGTTGGCTATCTTTTCCTCGGTTTGGGTTTTGCTGTTCTGACTGCCTTCCCAGCTTCCTTTTGCTTTAACTGATACAGTTCTCTGTCCTGTTCCTTCTGTGATTCCTTGTACTTCCTGAATGCTTTCTTTTCTCTTGAACCTTCACTGCCACTTCCTTTGAGAACCATAGTGGTTTCTTACCTCGTTTCATTTTGTTTATTTGCTTTACACAAAGGCTTGATACCTCTGTGATGGCAGTTTTTGTTATTCCCCATTGTTCTTCCACCCCTCCTTCCTGCCCATTTGCTAGTGCATTCCTTAGGCACTCACCCATTTTGACAAAGTCAGCCCTCCTAAAATCCAGTACCGTTGTCTTTGTATGGCTTGACTCTATTAAACCTGAGTTGAAATGTACCTTTACTTTTTTTTAAGAATGCTTGCAGTCTCATATGTAGAGGCAAATGATATCATGGTGGTAAGTAGGCCAAATAAGTTGTAATGTCCCTTCAGGGATGATACTGATATAGGTGAGGTTCAACTGCCACAGGTACATATTCATGATATTGTATTTTTGTTTTAGTAGTATATTGACTTGGCTTGTTTGATGTGCCTATAAGGGTATGATTTGGTGTAGGTGTGACACTGACCTGTTTGGCTACCCTGGGTTGTGAGATGGTTTGTGAGGCATTTTGACTGGATGTAGAGCCTTCAGTAAACAAGGCATTAAGAGTTATATTATATGGTGGGTGTGACAGGGAGCTTTTTCCACTTTTGAGGACTGACCTTTTCTTAAATCTGTTGCAACATTTCTTCTATTTCTTAGGCTAATCTATTCTTTACAATTTCTAGTCCATAAGGTTGGCCACCTAATGGGCACCCCTTCTCTTTCTTTACTATGCTATAGTGTCCTCTTTAATTTTCCTTTTCCCTCTCAGGTCCTCGTACAGGGAGGTTATTGTTGTGGCCTCTGAGCTGATATAAAACAGTCTGTGTTTCTCATTGTTGGATTTATTATGCAATGATACTTTGTCATAAATACATTAATGTATATACCTTATGTGTATAAAACCTGTAAATATTTAAAATACCATGGCACTAGGTATTTTTGATAAAGATAAAAAGTACTAGTTGTACTATAAAAATTAAGTTATTTGCCTATTTAAAATGCATGTAAATTGCTGTAAACTGAGACAATCTGAAATGGCATGTTGATTTGCATACATCCCATGATGCTTTGCATTATGGAAGTATGTGTGATGTTGTGTTTCTTTGAAACTTGGCTCATTGTCAATGCGCTTTGAGGTAACCCTTGTTTCTGTGCTACTGCACTGAGGTTCTTTGTCTTTAGCTTGTGTTTTTTTTTTTATTTGAGCCCCCACTACCTAAGCAAACAGGACTCGCAGAGAGGAGTCTGAACCTCAACTGGCTAGTTAGATCAAAGATCAATGAGTCAGTGGGTGCTGGCCAAGTGTAGAGGAAAGACTTGCATGGTCTGTTGTTGCAAACTGGTGTACTGAAGAAGGGATATGTCATTGCTAAAGGTTATCTGCTGCATTTTGAATAAACATCACATGGAGACTGTGTGTTGAACTTGAAGTTCCATGTCTAGTCCATCTGTTATCTCACAACCCCTCCACAGTAAGTAGGATGCATAAATTAGGAAAGTCAGCATAGCAAAAAAGAGTGTGAAAGAGATGCTACTTTGCAGTATTTTACATGTTGAATGTTTCTTTTGCTGTATGGATTTGGCCTCATGATATGGCCCATTATCCTTGACTGGATCAGTCCACACGGGGTAAGGCATGTTAGTCTTTTTAGAAATGGCTTGGATTCACTACGCAGCACCATATTGTACCAAAGACCCTAAGAAAAATAACAAAAATGCAATATTCTACTAAAGGCAAGAACAATATCAGAAATGCAATATATCTGAGTATGTAAAGAATCAGTATAAGGACAAATTTTGACACAGCCCTTGGAAGTTTCTCTCAAGAATTTGTTTTTTGCTGTCGGTTAATCTGGGTGTTGCTTTCCATCTAGGTATTTTGCCTGTTCTATAGCGGGGTTTAGACCTTTTAACCATTTCCTCAAACAATCTAGCAAAGGCAAAACCAAAACAAATGCTAAGTGGCATCAGAAAAGCTACACAAACAGTAGCAGGTGAAATTGTGATATCATAATCTGTAATCTTTTTCTCTTTCTTCCTTCAGGGTGGAAATCTTCAGCTTCTTGAAGCTCTGGCACATTAGGCCTTGGTGCAGCTCAGAGAATGTGTGGGTACACAAAAAAAAGATGAGGATACATGACCATTAGAGACCCTAGATTGCATCTGGAATGTTCAACTTGCTGTTGTCGCTGGGCCTCCTGGACAAGTTGTTGCAATCTTTGAACATTTCAGATTTGTGATACTGGGATATTCAGGGCATACAGGGCTTCATGGATTAGTATTCTGAGCTCAAAGGTCCCTCAAGGTACCTAGGTCCTTTGACCAGGATGGTGATTTGATGGCATCCATGTTTTAAGATGGCAGGATTTTTAGCTGCCATCTGAAACAAAGCATTTCTTTAATTGTGAAATATGAACCCATTTAGGCTTGCTTTTTACTTATAAAAGTACAATGTTATTAGTAACTTGTTTTAGTTATTTATTTATTTATTGAAATGTTTCACCAGGAAGGCATGCTGAGCAACACGTTGCTCATCTCCTGGTGCAACCTGGGGGATAGGGAACAATGGGATAGAATACAGAGAAGTGCTACAGTGTTGGAATACAGTTTGCTTACTTGCATACAATGAGAGCAGGACAGATTACAGGTCAATCACATTGGCTAACAATGCAACAGTCAAGTATCGTAGATATGAAGATGCATATCACAAATGGGTAACAGCTGGTGACTGCAGGTAGCACTGGAACACATATACTAACTTGATAACAGTATGTAGCTCTAGATGGTAAGGTGACACAATAGTAATTGGTAGCTATTACTGTATTATAGATATTCAACATTTACAGTGATTGGAGTAAAGTGAGGAAGACTGGAAGGAGGGAATGAAAAATTATGGAGGGCAGAATGGAAAAAGGGAAAGGAAATTTATAGAGAAACGCAGGAAGAACATGATTTTTGAGGCAAACAGAGATGACAGGGTGGACTAAAGTGCATATAAGAGGGATATAGGGGTAGGTTATAAGTGCGTAATTGAGTGTAGGGGTAGGCCAGTGTTAGGCTATGTTAACCAGAAGGGGAAGTTCGGCGGTGAGGAGAGGTACAGTGTGGCAGGGTGATGAGAGAGAGAGAGGTTTTGTAGATGGGGGTATCCAAGGGGTGGTAAATGAGGAGAGTTGAAATTTAACAGTGTCCTGTTATCCCTTTCTGGGCAGGGTGGTGGACAGCCCTACTGGTATGACACAGGTTACAGGCAATGAGAGTTATTTATATAGTGATGTAAGGGAGGTGTTGGAGGAGGGATGTTTTGGGAGGCGGTAGCAGAAGTCAGCTATAGTAGGGGGGTAGTACCCCACCAGTGTACTGGGTGATCCTACCTACACAAGGCAGCAATCTAGCAGTGACTGAGGGAGTGCAATAAAAGGAGAAATAGGGAAAAGGGGGTAAATCTATTGCCCACCATGTGCTATGGATCCTGCCTGTACAACGCCATGATTGTTCTCACAGGAGGGAGATAAATCAAGGGCATAGAAAGAAGGGGGAGGAACACTTTACGAAGAGGGAGAGTAGGGGACTAGGAGGAGCATGATCAGTGGGAAATTGGAGTGGTGGGGAGTAGGCATATGGTAATATGGGCTTAAGGGAGATGGCAGGGGGGTTAGGGAGGGTCCTGACAGGCACAGAAAGGGGCAAGAAAGTTCTTGAAGGCAGAGTTTATGGAGTAGCAAGAAAATGAGTGATGAATTTGAGGGGGAAGTGAAATCCAGATTTTTGGGAGGTGATAAGAATAACCCGATTGGCCGATAAGGGTGGAGTGGCATGGGACCACCAGGGTTCTTGAGTTGGTAGATGTTAGGGAGTGGGAAAGAGAGGGGCAGTTGTAAAGCAAGGGAGAGATAGAAGGGAAGTTTTCCCAGCCAGTGCTTGGAGGTGAATTTTGAGCAGTGAGAGATGTTGGTTTGTCATGGAAGGGAAGGATAGGGCATGGTAGAGATCCCAATGATGACTGCAGAGTGGGGGGCTTCAAGGGCAAAATGGCAAAAGGAGTTGAAGAGGGTATCTAGTCTGGCTAGGGAGGACATGGGGCAGCATTGTAGGCTATATTATAGTAGTCAAAGACAGGTAGGATAATCTTCTGAACAATGGACAATCTCATGCTTAGCCATGGGTGAGACACAGGGACAGTTCCTGAATAAGGCGCCAAGCTTGGGATGTAATTTTTTCTGAATGGCATCAATATGACCAGAGAATTTCAGTTGTTAGTCGAGCCAGACACCTAAATACCTGAAGGAGGATGTGTCCTTGAATAAAGTCCCATCAAGGATGTGGAAGGAGAGTAGAGAGGAGAAACCTGGAAAGTCACTGCCTGGTGCGGAAAGTCATGGAGACAGTTTTTTGGGGTGTTGAGTGATAGTTGGTGGTTTGCAAACCAATGATGAACTTTGTTGAAGTCATGCTGCAAGTTCGATGCAACCTTGGTGGGACATGAGCCAGATGCATACAAGACTGTATCATCGGCATACATGTGAATGGATGAGAAGGGAGAGCAGGTAGATGGGAGCTCATTTAGAAAAACAGAGACTAGTATGGGGCCTAACACTGATCCATGGGGGATGCCAGTTCTTACTGGGAGGGGTGGGGAAGTTGCATTGGAGATCTTTACTGATTGGGTTCTGCCAGTGAGGTATGCCTTGAAGCAATCTGTGGTTAAGCGGGATAGCCCAGCAGTTCATAGGGTGTCAAGGAGAAGGGAGTGTGAGACTGTGTCGAAGGCTTTGGCCAGATCAACAAAAATGGTTGAGGTGATTTGGCCATTGTCCATTCCCATGAGAATAGAATCAGTTAGCCGAAGAAGGGAGGTGGTGGTGGAGTGATTTTTCCAGAAGCCAGATTGATAAGGGGTAGAGAAGGAGGAGTCATTGAGTTAAGAGGTGAGCTGGTAGAGGGCTAGGTGTTCCTGAAGTTTGACAAGGGTAGGGAGAAGACATGGAGTGGTAATTGCCAGCGGAGGTGGGATCTCCACCTTTGGGGAGGGGAAGAACCACTGTGTCTTTCCATGGGGACGGTACTGAGGTGGTTAAGAAAGAGAGGTTTTGGATAATAGAGAGTGGGTTGGTGATAGCTAGGGCTGAGATAGATAGTAGTTGAGGGCCAAGGCCATGCGGGGAGGAGCCCTTTGAAGGGTTGATCACTAGCAGTGCATTTAGGCAGGGACACTGGTTTACCGGGATTGAAAAAGGGCATATTCTGTTTTGCACATTGTAAAAAACGGTATTGTCACCGGTGTCTGCTAAGCCAAAATCCAGTTTTACCGATATTTGGTTCTGTGTACTTTGTTTAACAATTTTTAACTCTGCTAACATGCATTTTAGCAATTTTGACCTCCACTATTGCACATCCTTCCATCCTTGTACCAATTAAAGTAATTTTAGGTACAAGATGTGATGGCAGCAACTGCACTACAGCCCCATCCCTAAGGTGTGATGGAAGCAGCATTAAGACCCCATCCCTCAGGTGTGATGGCAGCACCAACAGCACTACAGCCCCATCCTCTGGTGTGATGGCAGCAACAGCACTATGTCCTCCCTCCCTCAGGTGTGACAGAATCAGCAGCACTGCGGCCCCTATCCCTTAGGGATGAAGACAGCAGTACTACATTTCCCATCCACCAGTGGTGATGGCAGTATCACTATAGCCCCCACCCCTTCGGTGTGATGGCAGTAACAACAATGCAGTCCATGTCCCTCTGGGGTGATGGCAGTAGTGACAGTACTATGATCCCCTTTCTTCAACACCCACACCCCACATGCACACGTTACAAATTACTTGATCTCTTTCCTTGTTAGAACTCAGATGTGAATTAATCTGAACCACCACCACTAAGGTGGACTACCTTTGTTTTTTCCTATCTATAATTTAACTGCCTGAATTGGATTTCCACCTGTGACACCACTGACCAGGGTTAGGGAACAGACTTGGGTGTTGGGGGCCAGCTGGTGGGTGAAGGTTTGAGTGTCCAATGACCACTCGCCTTCTCCTGGGAGGAGGCTGGGTTCACGAGCTCAGCATTTGTTGGCCCTGGTGGAGGCCAGAGGCACAACAACACATCGGCCCTCACTGTGGGAGGGAGCATGACAAACTTCGGCTTGTGCCTTGACATTATGTGGCCTATCACACTTCCAAGAAAATGGGAAAACACCCGCTGACCAACTGAAGGACGGTTGCTGGTCCCTCCATAAGCTGGAAGCCCCATACATGTGTCCGTTCTGACCCCTGACATACCCAGGATACATCAGAAGCTCTTTGGGGGCAATTCTCCTCCCCTGGTAGCCTCTCACAGGGGTAGGGACCAACTCAATGAAGGGTTACTTTGGGTTACTGTTTAGCACAGCAGTAAGAGGCAGTGGATGGTGGTCGGACTCAGCAGCGGTGGTAGGGGGCCTTGTTAGGCCTGAAGAAGTGGATGGCCAGGGGGTAGGAGGAGCAAAAAAAAAATGCTTGAATTTGCTTCTTTGAAATAAAGTATCTTCACCTAAAAAATCTGCAAGTGATTAGTGGAAGACCGTCAAATGGATTCATGCATCTCCCAGACATGTGGATGCTTTTTTTTTTCACTTGGTGTCCAAGAAAAGGGTGTCTCCCAGTTTTCATGTCTGAGCTCAGATGTGAATTGAGCACCAATCTGCCCACCAGCATCATAAAGCCCCTGGGGTCTTACCTTCTGTATGTCATTGAATGTGCTTTCAAAATCCACTGGCCAAACATAAGGTCACTTAAATACTTAACATTTGCTTTTTGTTGAAGCAATCTATCAGAAAACTTTTTGTTGTCACAGAGACTGAAACAGCAGGTGGGAGAAAAGGTACAAATAATACAATTCACCTAAATGGGGTGCTGACTGTGAAGTCTTTTCATACGTAATAAGACAGCTTTTTCCTTGTGAACATACTTTCACTCAGACTAGTTTTCATTCAAACAACTGAGGATTTTGGATGGCCCTGCTGATTATAAACTTGAATAAGCTAGTTGGTAACAGTGACCCTGCATTTAGCAATCTACAACCTAGATACTCACATGCAAAGAATACAAAAGAAACCTGACTAAAATCTAAAAACAAGCTTATAAAACATAAAATGTAGTTGAACATTTATCTTTACCTATACAAAATCATTGCAGCCCAAGTAAAACTCAAGAAAATTACATAGTACCCTGACTACTATTCTATGATGTAGTACTAAACATGTATTGGTATTCTTTTTTTATATTCTTTGTAAACCAGGTAAGGCCAACTAGGCAGAACTGCATATTTTCAGGAGTAACCTAGAAGCACTGGAGAGGTTAAGTGACTTGTTTGGAGTCTCACAGTATGCAAGTGGAAGTTGTGGGAATCAAACCCAAGTCTGCTGGATGTACCCAATTCAATCATTGTTTGTTATTCTAACCACTAGGCTATACTGCCAGCCATAATAACACCCATAAGTAATGTTTTAATACATGATTTTAATAACTAGTGCACAGTACCTACAGTACAAATTATGAACATGAAACACTTTACAACATTTTACTAAAACTGAACTATTTGCCACTCCATTTGCTTATTTGTTCTTACACAAAAGTCGGTGAAAAGTTGACAGCACTGTAAATAGCTTTTAATCAGGCTTCATTATTCTACATCCAGAAACAGATAAAATTTGTTTATTCATGATTTATTTAATATTGATTTTCTGTGGTTCAATAAAAGAATCTAGCACTGTATAGGGCAGATGTTTTTACATTTTGGAAGAGAGCAACACATCTTATCCATTTAAGTTCCATGTTAGAAACAAATTTCTTTCATATTTAAAACATATTCAAGTGTCAGTGTATTCATTTAGTAGTTTATGCTGATTAATATATGCTGTAGAAAACAGTAATGATTTATTGTAAAGCACTCGGGATCTATAGAACTCCTGCAATTTTCACAAGTTTTGTAAAAATCTCTGCAATTTCAGGTTACTTTTCCTGCAATTTTCCAGTGACCCTGCCCATGTGTGCTGATACTTGTAGAGTCTTAGGCACATACTACATGAAAACTGTGGTTTCAGGAAGGAAAGCAGCCTCAGGTGATGGAGATGTTGGTGGGAAGCATGGGTGGTTAAACTGAATGGCTGATTACAACAGAGCAGTGCGGGTGAATTCCTTACTGACTATACACAGCAAAACAGAAAGAATGCGAAGCACAGTAGCATTCATTTTAAGATGCTGAAATCTGGGTCGGCCTGCTGGCACCGCAGCAGCAGTACTGCTTACAATGCCAGCGCACCCAGGGCAGGGAAGTGAACTCTTGGTTGCTGGAGGTCAGGCCAGGGGAGTAGGATTGAGCAACGGGGACTGCTTTCCTCCTCCAAGGAGGGTGGGCTGCAGGTCCTGCTGCTTTACCACCACCTGTGTGACCAAGGGTGGTGATGCAATGGTGCTGCAGAGTGATCAGGAGGAAGGATGCTAGCCAGGATCTGGAGCAGTGGCATGTCTCTATGTGACCTACCTCCTTGGATCTCCTCTAGTGCTGGTGCCCTCAGGGACAGAGACCAGAAAACCAGGAACAATCACCCCACATTGGCCACTGGCAGAAGGGACCCAGGTGCCCCAGACTTCTTAACCAAGCTCCATGAGGGGCCCACTGGGCTACGCAACACACACTAAGGGAGTGTGGAGGGGTGACCTGGGGTCCCCTCCATTCCTACCTGGAGGGGTTACAACCCAGGCAGGATAGGGGAAGGCACACAGGAGCTCCTGTGCATTACCTGAGGGTGAAGCTAGGTGATACCCATCCTAGAGATCTCTGAAAAGTGGAGACTGATGCTGTGAGAAGGGGACATAGAAAGAGAAAATAAAAAAAAAGTAAAAAGATGCTGAAATCTTAGAGATTCTGTGCAGTGACATGCAATTTCCGTGAGGCACCGGTACAAGAATTCAAAATCCGCACACCAAGCAGGATTCCGTGATTGTTACCGGTGTTACCGGTAAAAATGGAAAACCAGGGTCCCTGCATTTAGGGTTTCATTTGGGGAGACAGTGGTGAAGGAGAAGGGGGTATTGGGGGGTGATTCATAGGCAATAGGAAGGGGGAGAAGGAGGGGCATAGTTTGGGAGGGATTGGAGTAGCTCTTCAGTACAAGTAGTGTAATAGGAGTTGAATTTAGTAGATACTGCAACTGGATCAGCAACAAAGGTGGCGTTTACCTTAAGTATAGGGGTGGGGGGAAAGGATGGAGGGGGTAAAGAGGGTGTAGACCACGCTCCAGAACTTGAAGGGGGGGCTGATATTTGTCACAATGGTAGATTTGAAGTACTCTATTTTGGCTAGCCTGGTAGTCTGGGTGCAGGCATTACAGAGTTTTCAGTAAATTAGAAAGTCATTTGAAAGCTAGGAGACTTTGTGCCATTTCCAAGCCCGATCCCTGGCTCTGTGGCAGGCTAGTAATTCAGAGGTAACAAAAAACACACACATATAGAGCGTCACTGGATAAGAATCGGTGCTTTCCAAATAAATAACTATAGCACAAAGTATACATGCAGGCAGCACTTTCAGACCACAGGGGAAAAAAAGGTCAAAATGCAAGTAAGTAGGTTACATTAGCTGGAGCCTGCAGCTGCAATACCCAGGCTCTGGCTTAATGTAATTTACTTACTTACATTTTGACCTTTTATTTTCCTGTGGACTGAGAGTGCTGCCTGCTTGTGTTCATTCTAATTCAGGGGTAATCCAAGGGAGGTGATGACCTCTAGTCCTTGTTTGTTTTAGGGGTGTGAAGGCATTCCAATTTGTTAGGAAGATGTCGTTAAAATAGATTAAGGCTTTATCAACCGAGAAGGTGCTTGCTAGAGGGTACCAGTCAGAGAGGGCAAGGCTATGCAAGAGAGGTTCCATTCTAGGGTTTTATAAGTCCATATTCAAGGCCCTTGGAATTCTGCAGCTCTGCAGTTGCGGAATTGGCCGCAGAATTTGCATCATGCCGCAGAATATATATAGTGCCGTAGAATTCAATGTTTTTGGTGAATTTTCATATAAATACTGTTTTTCCATAGTGTCAGGCTTTTTTTCCCGCCTCGTTTATCCTGAAACCTCCTCTATGCTCAGCATATGATGTCATCAATGACATCACATCATATTTAGCCAATGACAGGACTGCATTCTGCCAGAGAAATGAATAAATCATGCCGCAGAAATCAGAAAATGCTGCTGCAAAAGTCAAGGAGCCTTGCCGCAGAAATCAGAAAATTCTGCTGCAGAACATCAGGGGCCCTGTCCATATTTGTAGGATTTTATGTGGAGATTTAGGGATGTGAACTTTTCTGACCAGGAAAACTGGGTTATGGTCACTGAGAGCATCCAGAAGGATGTTGGAGGCAATGATTCTATGGGGGTGGGACGTTAGGACCCAATCAAGTAGGGAGTGGTTTTGGGTCTTGTGATTAGGGTGGGTAGGTTCTGTAATTAGTTGTGTGAGGCTGAGGGCACTGATAGCATTTCTTGTGGTAGATGTTGGGGACAACCAATTTAAATTGAGTTCACCAAGGATGTAAAGCTCACCAGATTGAGAGAGGGAAGTAATGGAAGTTAGGAGGTCAAGGGAGACAGCAGGCTGGACATTTGGACAGCAATAGGTGCCAGCTACAAAGATAGGGAGTGAGAAAGGGAGGTATACATTGATGGCTAAGGTGTCATGGGTTGCTGCGTTGGAGGAGGAGAAGACTGGGAAGTATTGGAGGGAGGCACAGATATAAATTGCCACTCCATCACCCCTGCCTGCTCAGTCTAGCCTAAGGATGGAGTAACTGGGGATGAATGAAGACTGAGTGGTCAGGAATCTTTCTCTTCAGCCACATTTCTGTTATAATTAGAATGTTTGGTGTCAGGGCACCAACCATGGCTTGCAGGAGGTCTGTTTTTTGAAGTAGGCTATGATTGTTTAAGAGTAATATTTTGAAACCCTTTATGAGAACTATTGGGGATAGGGTATGGGCAGCAGCAGTGAGGGAGATGGCAGGGGTGAAGGAAGTAGCAGGATCAGGGTTGGGGTGGATGCCTCCCGAGGTGGGGAACTGTAGAGCTAGGATGAGGAAGTGCAGCTTTGTGGATTTGGAGTGATGGGGCTTGGAGGACAAGTCAGTGAGGTAAAAGGGAGTGGTATAGTGAGGAAGCAGGAGGTGGAGAAGAGCAAAGAAATTTGGTAAAGGTAGTACGGATGCATGTGGAATGATGAGGGAATGAGACCAGAATACACTGGTGGCAGGAGTAATAGCATGAATATTAGTTGGGGCCTGAATACAGGGGGTTTGGATGGATTTGGAGTTATAGGGCCCGGGGCTGGCAAAACCAGGAGGGGCGGGTAGGGAGAGGGTAAGAAATAAGGTTTGGGGAGGAGGTAGAAGGGAGAAGAATTTGAGTGGAGAGAAAACGCCCTTAGAGTCAAGGAGCAGCAGAGAGAAGGCAGACTTTGGCAGGTAGTAGACTACAACAAGGCCGTGTAGCTGAACAGAGTTGCTTTGCTACTGAGGGGAAGGGGCGCAATGCTTAAAATAAGCTCCATCAGTTGTCCAGCTGAATCGCCTGTAATAGGGAAGTAGAAAGTGAAGGATGCTTGCTTAAGTATACACCCTCTAGTGGAGAAGCTGTATAACCTGCTAATGGGGAAGCAGGTACTAATGGAAAGGTAAAGAAATCCTGGTACTGAGGAACTCGGTATTACCCCTTTAAGTGCTTTGCTGCACCTCTTACTTGCTTCCCCTTTAAGAGGGAAAGTGAAGTGTAACCAAGTAGGAGGTGGGAAGTCTCTCAGCTCTGGTAGTGTATTTAATAAAGGAAGGAGGTGAGTGGGCAAAACATCACTAAGAAACCAGTTCAGGTTAGGCAAATGCTGAAAACAGTGCGGTAAAGGACTGATCAGTTCAACGAGAGATACAAGTCAGGCTGTACAGCCCTGTGAACTGAGCAACTGACAAGAAAAACAATCAAATTGCAGATCTGCACTGTGCAGCTCACAGAACTGTGCAACTGAACGAACTGTGAAGCAAAAAGATCAGGACTTCACTAAGCAGCTGCTAAAAGATGAAGAGTAAAAGGTCATTGTTTCTCTGCAGTCTTATGCCCTAGTCCAGTGATTTCAGCACTGGCTGCAGCATTGGGCAGGAAACCAATGTTAACGCTCCAGGGCCACCTGGATCCATTCAGGTCCCACAGCAGTGGGTCCCAGGTATTCAATTAGAAAAGGGACGAAAGCTCCAAAATCCCCTTTCACTTGTCCCAGGTCAGGTACCAGCTGTTACCTTGTGAGTCAAGGAGGAAAGCAGGCAGCAGGCACTTTCTCACCCTGTCCTGGGTGGCAGGGTTGCTTGTGGAGGGGACCACATCCACGGTACCAGCCCAGTGGGCTCCGATCAGCATCAGAGAGAGGAACAGAAGAGAGGAAAGTTATAAAAATCAGTGGTGGTCAGGGGGAGGTTTCAGAGCAGGGATGAGTGAGAAAAATGAACAGTTGAAAAGTCTTGTGATGAAAGTTGGGGGGCTCTGTTACAGACTCTGGCAAGGTACCAGAAACAAATTGCAACAGGGAGCTAAAACAAAGGGTGTTAAATAGGGGTCTGTATCTGACCTGATTGTTTGGTGCCAGAGTCGGGGGGGGGGGGGTCTAGCAGCCAGACAGATTAGAAATGCAGAATGAGTCTTAAACTATAAAATACAAGTGCAGAAATTGCCATCAATAATCTAATATGCAATGTAAACACTGTTGAACTTACAATTAATTCAGAAAATCAACTCTACAGTCCATTTAAGGAAATCTAGAGGCAGGATCACCATAAATAATACAAAAATCAATTAGAAACCAGTTCAGGTTAGATAAATAATGAAAACAGTGCAGTGAAAGATTGATCAGTTCAGCAAGAGATTCAAGTCAATACTTCACTACGCAGCTGCTAAAAGATAAAAAGTAAAAAGTCAGTGATTCTCTGCAGTCTTATGTCTTATTTCAATGATTTCAGCACTGGATGCAGCATTGGGCAGGAAACCAAAGTTAGCACTCCAGGGCAGTCTAGAGCCATTCAGGTCCCACAGTAATGAGTGCCAGGTGACACTTTTTGATTATGTTCTCAGAATCATGGACATTTTTAAAATGTGAGCCTTGGCCTGAATACATATGTGTGGGAATTCCCCAATGAGGGAAAATTTCCCAAATTAAGGTATCCACAACAAACCTAGCCATAGCTGCTTGTACTGGAAAGGCTTCTACAAACTGTGTAAAATTATCAATAGTTACTAAAAGATACTTTTTATTTTCACTGGGAGGAAGTGTCCCACACAATCGATACACATTCTCCCAGGGCTTTTGAGAACTTACTAGCAGATTGGGAGTGGGAACTGGCTACGCCTGCTTCAATTGTTGGCAGGTTACACAGCTATTGACATATGTTGTTACATCTGTCATCATGTAAAGCCAATTAAATTTCTTTCTTAATATTCTATACATTGCTTTAATGCCCAGGTGTACATGTCCGGTGCCTGTATAGGCTAAATGAATCAGTTCCTGCCTGCAGGAGTTGTCATTTACCAAATAAGTAATTCTTGGTTGTTTTCTCAAATAGACCTTCCGACTCCCATTTCTGCAATTCTTGAATGGCTTTACTGTCCAGGAGGTAGCCAACCTCCTGTTCAGTCAGGCAGATCTCCATCATGGTTTGACTGGTGGTGAGAGGCAGTGGCATGGTGCATGCTACTGTAGCTTTGCTATGTGATCTACGGCGGTGTTGCCAAAATACTGCTTGGAAGATATGCCTTTTCACCTGTGCCCTCGAAAGTGGGAATTCTCGGGCCTTAGGTTTGAGTGGTCACCTGCTTGCAAAATCTCAACCCATTATGAAGTGAATGCATCAGGCTGTTGAGGACTTAACGTGCAAGTATGTACTATGTAACTGCTGTCAGTAAAAATACAAATTGGCTTGTGCTTTAAGTCTTCCTCTAATGCCAAAACCTCAGCATGCTGGGCAGATTTTGCCCGAACTTGTATTGCTTCTCTTCTAATAATAGAGGAATTGCCATGTTGTGTCTTGTGGCCTATAATTGTGCGTATTCCTGACTTTCTTTTACCATGGATATGCTGAACACTTCCATATGAAAATGCTGTGATGCTGTCATTCAGTATATCTTCCCAGGAGATGAATTTTAAATGTGGGGGGCTGCCTTTGTTATCAATTTGATGAGCATAGTGTTCCTTGCTTATAACAAAGGTTATTTTTTCAGCATTTAATAGTACACTGAGGTGCAGGGTTCAAGCCTTGTTTGCGACTAGTGCTGGATTTTTAACCAGGGCTAGGGTGCCTGGGTCTTTGATATGTACTGAGATTTTTGGTACCTGCAGTAAGTGTGGTGCTGACTTAAGTATTTGATGAAGGGTTAGCAATGGTTTAATGGGTTCTGAAAAGTGTACTTCTGTGTTTGAAAATAACCCTGTATAGCAAAAGATTAAGTTAATTTGTTGTTGCAAAGCAGCACAATAATAAACATGACTGGTATCAATAAAGATGTCTATGGACAGGGAAAGGTTGATTGGTGTCAGTTTGTGATGCTGCAGCACTGCCTGCTGTAATCTCTGCAGAAGTTCCTCTTTTCCCTGTCCCATTTAAAATGTGTTAATGATTGATATAGTGGCTTTATCATTGCAGCATAATTTGGGATGTGAATTCTTTCAAAGTTACATAATCCAAGTATACGCTGTAATTGTTGTTTGGTTTGAGGTACTGTAATATTTTTCACTTTTTTTAAGTACTCATTTGTGAGGCATATTTTGTGGTGTATTATTTTGCCAAGATAATTTACTTTGTGTAGGCCTATCTGGCCCTTTTCCGACTTAATCTTGTAGCCTTTTCATAAAGTCTATTTGCTGTCTGTTGAAGGCTGGCAAAGTGTTTGTCTGGGGTATGACTAAACTAGATATCATCTATATAAACTCTTATATGGGGAATGTCCTCTAAATCATTGATTATGATAGACTGGAATATATTTGGGGAATTCTTATACCCCTGTGGGAGGTGAATGAAACAGTACTGTCTATAATTTATAGTAACTGCTGTTTTAAATTGATCTTTGGGTTGTAAGGGTATGGAAAATAATCCATTTGATATGTCAAGGACAGTTTTGTAAGTTTTTATTGGGAGTGACTGTCATTGCTGTAACATGTCAATATATTGACATGCATAGTCTTGTGTGTTTATTTATTTGCCTGTAGTTTACCACTAGGTGAATGGATCCATCTTTTTTGGGCACTGGCAAGACTGGAGAATTAGTGGAGGAGGTGCATTGCCTAATAATATTGTCTTTTAAAAGTGTCTGAATTGTTTTCAAAAAAAATGTTGTTGGTGCTGTATTGGTCCTTTTAAGAACAGATCCAGAAACAAATGATTTGATACATTTTATTGGACCAACATGGATATTACAGAAAAGAACAAAGTGCTCTAGCTTTTGAACCTACCTGGTCCTTCTTCAGAAGCTTTATGGCCATAAAGCTTCTGAAGAAGGACCAGTAGTCACTACAACATTTGTTCTTTTCTGTATACATCCATGTTGGTCCAATAAATATCAAATCATTTGTTTCTGGATCTAAATTGTTTTCATTAACTCACCTTTATCCTGTGCTTTAATGGGATATTGCTTTTGTCTGCGGGGGTGCAGTACCATGTATTTTTACTGGGGGCATGTTTATAAGTCCTGCATACTCTGGCCTAGTGGTTGATTGGATTAGCTGCTGAATCTGGACTTTGTAGTTATGTGGCAGATCTGTTTGCAATGGGGGACAGTCAGTGACAACATTTAATAGGTCTAGGTGTCTGGCATCTTGTGCTCCAAGGACACCTTATGCTGGAATATCCACTGTTATTGCTGTTGTGGGGTGATTGTTGATTTAAACTGGGATCTCTTTTCCTGTCACTGCTAACTGATCCATAATTCTATACAGTATTTTTTGTTTATAGGCCCTAAAGTGAAATCAGTAGTTTCTAAGGGGCAGTACTATGTGTGTGGAACCTGAGACTATAAGCAAAATTTCCTCTACCTCTGCCTCGATCGGAACCCCAGTAGGGTCGACCCCTACCACGATTAAGGTCCTGGCAAGGGTGTAAATGATACCCATACTAATGTTAATTTTGTGGCTGGGAGTTGGAGTGGTTGGGTGGCTCTCCCAATGAGGAGTGATGTGGGGGATGTTGTTGGGGGTCAGCGACTGGAAAGGACTGCTGCTCCTCTAGTGGACTTGGTTCTCTGGTGTCTTTTTCTTTATGAAAAGGCTGCTTTTCTGGCTGATGTATTTTCTGACTTTGATGTATTAATTGCAGTTTTTAATTGCCTCAATCCATGGTAATTCTTTTATACTTGGAAGGTCAAATAAGGTTTGAAGTGATGGACTTAAGTTTGATAATAAATCAAGAACATCTAGATCCTAAATTTCACATTGTAAGTGATATAACCAAATGTTGAAATCTTTACTTGGTGTCAGGGATAGTCTATTGACTTGCTGTTTTATGCCTTATGTTTGCAAATTAAAAGTATTGTGGAGACAGTATATAACAGATCTGCCTGTGTCATAATGGTCTTTGAAAAATGTATATTTTACAGCATCCATGGTGTGTTTTAATGTTTCCAAAAATATCTTGTCTATATTCCTCAGAAAATTGTTTAAGTTGTGCTGCATATTTATGGATGTTATGTAAGGTAACTCCTTCATGGAGGTGTAATTGGTCTTTAAGTAATTTAATCAATTTTATTTTTTCTAATTTGGCTGTTGACAGAAGGGGCTGCATAGATGGTGCCTGGGAGGGCTGAATGGGGAACTATCCCTGTGAAGGCTGCATGGGAGGTTGTGATTGGGAGGGTTGAATGGTTAATTGTCCCTGTGAAGGCTGAGTGGTGATTGAAAGGGGCACTGTTGTGTGCTGGTGGACAGGCAGTGAAGTGTGCATGGCAGGAGAGGGTTGGGTGGCCACCGGAGGTGGTGTTGTTTGTATTTGGGCAGGCATTGGGACTTGCATGGTTTGTGAAGGCTGGGCAGTCATTAGAGGTGGCATTGTTTGTTGTTGGGCTACTGTTGGACTGTGAATGGCCACGGGATACTGTTGTGAGTATTGTTGTGTTGGAGTGGAGGGAGTGAACTGTGTTGAGTAAAAAACAGGTTGTTGAGGCCCAGGTGGTGTCAAGCCATGGATTTATGCCTGAAGTGGTGGGGTTGGTTGTTGGGTGTTTGCATTGGGTTGCCTTGATGTGCTAAAGTTGCATTTTCAATTGTTATACATTGATGATCTTTAAATATTCAATAAGTATCATATACAGTGCCAGTACTTGGGGCAAATACATTTACAGTAATTTCCATGTAAAAGGTCAAGAAAAGCAACTTGCCAAGCCTGATTTTGTTTAATGATGTCAGGTGTTATAGTATCAAATCGCATTTCTTGCATTAAGCGCTTCAGTAGGTAGCTTTGTATTTGTGCTAGATATGGTACTGTGTCCAATAAGGTATTTGGCAGGGTGACTCTAGCAAAAACATGAGTCATTGGTAAATAACAGTGACCTTGTGAAGGGGGTGGGTGACTAGGAGTTTGAGTGGCCTACTGTTGACATGTATAGGGACTATGAGGGGAAGAGGGCGTTTGATTAGAGGTTTGATGAGCTGTTTTAGAGGTATATGGTTGGGGGTTCAGGGAGTTGAGAGGTCATCATATTCAGTGTCTGAAACTGAATCTGTGTTTGAGTTATCAAACTCAATGTCTGAGGGGCATTGAGGAATTTCAAATTCCTCTATTAGGTTGACCTGTGGTGCTCCATCGGCCACCTGTTTAGCTAATTATGATTTGTGTTTGCCTATTTTTTTAAGTCCCTGTGTAACTGAGGCCATAAAAGAGTGTTGAGGGGTCTCGTCTTCTATTTGTTCCTGTTGTTCCTGTGCCATGTGTTCAATTTCATGGACGGATGGCACACTTGATATTCTACATAATTTGGATCTGCCCCTACTTCTATGATGTTTAACCTCAGGGTTCTAATTTTGGGGTTCCAGTATACATGTGGGGGTCACCATCTGAAGTGACAGAGCTGATTTACGACCCTCTGGGTGACTCATTTGGCCAGTCTTGTGTACAAGGTTTTCACCTTGATCTTCATAGACTGATAACTATTCCGTATCTCCCACGAGGTCGGACAATTCTGGGTAGAGTTTGGTCGAAGAAGCAATACATAGGGTAGGCAAAGGGAAATCTGTTTCCTGATCCATAAGTCTTCCTGCCACTACCACTTTATCTCTTACTTGATTGACCAAGACTATTCAACCTTGATGAATAAATACTGAATGTTTATAATAGTCCACTGTACTATTGTGACCATGACTGGCCACTGTAGGACAATGGACCTGGCCTGATTCTTCAAATACTCTTACTAGTATTTTAAAATATTCTGCCTCCTTATACCGTGTACAGTTCAGAATTCTGCAATTAAGTGTCTTATTTGGATCTATGTGGCACCATCTCAGGAATTTATGTATAAATTCTGGACAATTTAAATCTGTACAGTTAATTATATGATTGTAACATTGGATGGTAATCTTAATTGTTCCCTGATGCTTGATAAAACAGAAGTCAGATTTGGGTTTAGTCCTTAATCTTGAACATTCTAAGTCAAGGACCCTTAATTGTATTAAGCTTAGATGAGAAGCATCACCACTACATCTTGAATTCATGCTTCAAAGAAATATTTTTACTTAATATCAAATTGAAAAATCACACATTAATTTTAGCGGTAATATGAGTAAAAATGCATTAATTCTCAGAACAACAGTACAAGCAGAAAAATATATACATTTCCCATTGCATGAAAATTAGTCACAATAAAAGAATAAAAACAGAAATAAACAAGCATTTGTCAACGCCGAATGTTGGCTTTCTGGCATTGGCATTGGTAGTGCAGGAGTTAGAGAGATGCATAATACAAATGGCAGTAAAGTATTGAACTGATGCCAACCTACCCTCATGCTGCAGAGACAGACAGACATTGGGGTGTCCCTTTGGGTGTTGGCCATAGTGCTCATGCCATTTCACTGCTCCTTATCCTGCAGACACCGACAAGTGTCGCGGTGTACATTGGGGTCTTCCGACGTTACAAGGGTGCATGGGAAATATGCAACACACTCTTAGAACACTGCCATTTTATGGGCATTCGGCACCAGATTTTCAACATAGGCATTTTAGCACCTCTGCTCACTGTTATTTCCTCAAAGTGTCCTAAGAAGTGATTTCACACAGCGACCATGCTATTCTGCGCCGGAAATCCGAAAACACATTTTGGGCAGGATATGTGAAATGACGGCTGTACTGTTCATCAAGAGGTGTGTAAAAATGGCAATGGTGAAAATCCAGAGTGAAAATATCACAAATGCACGACGGTACGAGTGTGCATGCAATCAGCCAACACATGCTCGTAACACAGTCATTTTATGGAGTATCATCACCAAATTTGCAACATAGGCATTTTAGGACCTCTGCTCATGAACTGTGTCACTGTCATTTTCATAATCTGGCCCAAACACTGATTTCCCACAGCGACTGCGCTATTGTGCACTGGAAGTGCAGAAACACATTTCGGGCAGGATGTGTAAAATGACAACTGTACAGTTCTCAAGGAGGTATACAAAAATGGCAATGCTGAAAATCCGGCGTTAAAATATTGCGAAAGTGCGAAGTTACGAGCCTGCGTAGCAACTGTTCAACGCACGCTGGTAAAACAGCCATTTGTTGGATTTTTTTCACCAAATTTGGAACATAGGCTTTTTGAGAGGCCACCTCATGAACACTGGCACTGTCATTTCGTTAATGGGTCCCGAAAATTGATTTCACGCAGTGTCTGCGAAATCACCTTTCCATCCTGATTAACACCATAACAGTGATAGAATTCATGAGGAGGGGCCTCAAAAACTCCATGTTGAAAATTTGGTGCCAAAATTCCAACAAATGCCTGAGATATGCAGCAAAGTTGAAAAAACCCTATTCATTCCATTATATAGCTTACTGGCATCTCCTCAGTTAGCGGTCAGCTTTGAAGAGTGCAGACATGTTCCGGTCTACCGAATCGTCGCGCCAGACTCCGGAGTAAGTATGGGGTGAGGGGTGAGAGGGTGTGGGAAGGCAGGGTGAACAGTGGGTGGGTGTGGGTGGGGGCAGGAGACTATGAGGGACCATCTTTTGTTATAGGGTGAAAAAAAACTAACATTCTTGGGACAGTTTTCCTTTTTAGGAACTTGGCATGCTGGGGTAGGCTCCCAGTTGCCACCTAACTGTTTGTGGGGTTGCTGCAGCCGACGGGGATTGGGAACCCTCATCAGCAGACAATTGGGGGTTTGCTGCAGCCGGACGGGGATTGGGCACCCCTGCCAGCAGACAATGGGGGTAAACTTATGCGAATGGGGATTGGACACCCCTGTCAGCACACAATGACAGTGGGGGGGAGGCAAGAGCTGAGGGGGATTGGGCACCCCCCTCGGCATATAAGAAATGTGGGGGGGGATTTATGCCGACTAGAAGTGGGCTCCCCTGTCGGCACACAATGAAAGCAGGGGAGGCAAGAACTGAGGGGGATTGGGCACCCCCCTTGGCATATCAGAAATGGAAGGGCTGCTGTATGCCGATGGGGTGTGGGCTCCCCTGTCGGCAAATTTCAGTGGCCACAGAAAGCCGGCTGGGGGATTGGGCACCCCCGAAGTTGGCCATTGGGTGGCCGCCCACCATGCTGCTAACGTGGCAGCACGCAAGAAGGGCCTGCTGCGTCTGACAAGCTTTGCTTGGATTGCAGTGGACCTTTCCTTATATGTGCTTGCCACATTAGCATGCATGGTGTGGCGCTGGCATGCAGGCTGATTGGGGAATGAGGGACGCACCTACTGATGCGTGCCCTGCATTCGCCCAACAGCAGCTGCACCTCCAAATCTGCACTTTTCCAAGATGTTGACATGCGCACAAGCGCGGCAAGCCAACATAAAAAAATATGATGCAAGCAATATCCTTAACCCAGTTTCGAATGCCTAGGTTGAGAGGCAAAACTCACCCAAGCAGTCTAACTAGATGTCAGGCTTTGAGGTCCTGAACCAAGGATGACTGTGTCCTCCTTCTGCCTGGCGTACTGGGACTGATTTTCCTGCTGATTTTTATAGTATGTCAAGGCAATCAACTGGGCTGGCACTTCTGTAGTTTATATGTTATGGGCTGGGTTTAAAGCAACAGTCTTCTGTGTTAGAAAGTAATTTTATATGTCAGAAGACCACCAGTTATTAACTTTCTGTATTAGAAAGCTGCCAATAACTCGAAGCATCTGATTAAAAAGGGGCTTGTTAAGTAAAGATATGGGCTGTTACTAACAATTTTACATCATACTACAGTGTGTAGTATGACCATCAAGTATGACTGAGGAATTTTCAGCCAAATACAAAAATAATTTTATTTTCACCAATAGTAGACACTTATCTAGGTTAGTAAGTTATTTTTGTAGTACTTCAGAGATGTGGGGCTTCATGTAGTCATCTGATTGCAGATGGCTGAGACATTTAATTGGCTGATAGTTTAAACATTACACAAGAAGGACAGGCTTATGATTCCTTCTGTTAAGTATCTATGTAAAGCATTTAATACTTATTAAAAAGAGTCCACATTCAGCTATAAATTTTCACACAAGTTAATAGGTAGTCCAATAAGCCTTGAATATGATTCGGGCTTACAGAAAAGGAGAAAAGCTGAGAATGTATATATTCAAACCCTTGGTTATGAGACATGTTCTGTTTTCGTCTGTTTGCAAGAGGAAGTTGACCTTTCATGAACATAATACTGAAAGTGTTTGTTCAGACACTCAGCTACAAAATATATCTATTTTAATTTATTTAAGAGGAAGTTGACTTTGCAGTTAGGCTAGTTAAAGGAAAAGGGTCTTTCTGTGCATATTTTGCAACATGAAACAAATGTTTTTTTAATGTATATTCAGTAATCATGTTAGCAAGTATTAGTAAAAATACAGAACCAAAGTCCTACTAGTAAATATTGAAATTCAACCTATGACTATAAGTAAACTTAATCATTAATAAAATATATGCCTGAGTATTCAGTCTAACAGTAATTATATCCTGGCAAGGAAGGTTGAAACCCCAAGTTACAAGGTGTTAATGCTAAAACCTGTTTATTACATTTTGCAACATGCTGAGCAAAGAATGACTTTATCTGACATACATTGCTCAAAATTCATTTATGATGTTATGATGTCCTGCAGAGGGTCCCTTGGTGGGATGTCTAGCATAGCCCATCGATCCATTATCACTTCAAGCTCCTCACTGGTTTGGAGTGATGGGGTGAGCAGGCCCGCTGAAGGCCTATTTGGAGCACAGACTAAGCAGGTGGGAGGGGAACTCTCAACTCCAAGAGATGTAACTAGTGGAGTGCCACTGGGCTTGGTACTTGATCCACTGTTATTTAATATATTTATAGCAGACGTCTCATATGGCATTAAGAACGAGGTCAGCCTTTCAGAAGAGGACACGAAGATTAGGGCAGTGATGGATGATGCAGAGGTGTAGCAAGGACTGCAGGGGATCTGGCCGAACTTGAGCAGTGGTCAGAAATATTGCAGCTGGGTTTAATGCAAAGTAATGCAAAGTCATGCACTTGGTAGCACGGACCCCAAGGCATGGTTACTGGTTGGGGGATACAGCCGTCACTACAGAGAAGGAAAAAGATCTGGGGGTGCTCATAATAGGGAAATTGAACTACTCAGCACAGTGTAGGAATGCAGCAGCCAAAGCTAACAAGATGCTTGGGTGTATAACGAGGAATCACCTCCAGGTGAGGTGAGGAGAGGTCATCTTGCCACTGTACAGATCGCTAGTGAGGCCACACCTGGAGTACTGCATGCAGTATTGGCACCCCTAATTGAAGAAAGATGTCAAATTGCTAGAAGGTGTTCACTGCAGAGCAGTCAAGATGATCCTTATCTTGAAGGACAAACCCTATGAGGAGCAGCTGAGGGTTCTCAGCATGTACTCCCTGGAGGATCAGAGGGATGATAGAAACCTTCAAATATATGAAGAGCATAATTAAGATAGGCACAAATGGCATTCTTTAGTGGAGGGAGGGGAGGCACACTAGGGGTCACAGTCTGAAGCTGGAGGGAGGTAGATTCAGGAGGCAAATGAGAAGGCAATACCTTATGGAAAGAGTGGTGACAGGGTGGAATGCTCTGCCAGAGGAGATGGTGGTCTTAATATCGGTAGGCAATTTAAAGATGCAGTGGGACAAGGTCAAAGAAAAGTTTACAAAGAGGGCAAAGGAGGAGGGGCATCAGCAAGCAGGAGCATGACTTCAAAGGAGCGGGTGGGGAGGAGGGAGGGGCAGCTGCAGTACAATGGTCTGCTAGCTGCACACTCAAGCAGACTTGATAGATTGTACTGCCTGTATCTGCTGGCATTTTTCGTATGTTCGTATGCTTTGTATGTCAGTTCTGGCTGGGGGGAATGGGCCTTCTCTCCACCAGCCAGGCATGCAGTGCAGCACTTTTTGTGGCAGATTTCATCACACATGGGGCAGGCTAACCCCACAAACAGCTGTTAATTGATTAGTTAATTTTTTTTATTTATTTACCTGCTTATAGTATTTTATTTTATTTAGTTAGTTTTTATGAACCTGGAAATTAGCACTAGACAATACATCACATGTTCAGGATCATCCCTGTGGGAGGAATACAGATGCAAACCAGCACAACTGAACCAGATTAAGCTGTTGATGGTTTTAGTGAATGAACTGAGTTGTGCCCAGTGATTACAGGAGCTGGTGCCAGTTATAGTCATGCACCCAAACCACGGCTAGTGGAGTACTAGAAAAATTAAAAGGGTGGGATGACTGCTTCTGGTTGCAACAGTAATGAACTGATCATGAAATGAGTCAGGCCGAACCATTTCACAACAAAAATAATGACATATTTTTGTAAAACTGGGAGAGACATTTTCTTAGAAGCCTATGTCTGTGGCATCCCCCCCTCAATCCTCAAAGCAGACTTGCTTGCCTGATGAAGCACAATGTGTGCTATCCTTTAACTGCTGCCCCACCCACACCTCTGCTTTATCCCAGTGCTGGCTGGACTGCAGCCACTGGTCCTAGTTCCTGCAGAAATGTGAGTGATGGCCATAAGGGATGCAACTGAGCAATCAGGCTTGGTATCCCTTGACTCAGTCTTTGCATGCTCCTTCTGCCCATATGGCAAGAGACAAAAGAAAAGAACTGAACTGTTGGACCCTCAGTTCATCTCCTGCTGCAGCAGAGGGAGGAGTTGAAATGACTCAGTCAGACTGTTGAGTCCTCAGTTCAGGTTCTGCTAACACCACTGACTACCCTTTCTAACACATCATGGGAGGATGATGTGGTACAGTACCTGAGGACTGGAGGAGGGCGGATGTGATTCCCTTTCACAAAAATGGGAGCAAGACTGAAGCAGGAAACTACAGACCTACCAGTTTGACCTCAGTGGTAGGGAAAATGATGGAATCACTTCTGAAGGAAAGTACTGTAGCGTACCTAGAGGCCAGTGGGGCACATAACCCAAGGCAGTATGGATTCACAGTGGGAAGGTAATGTCAGACAAATCTAATAGATTTCTTTGACTGGGTAACTAAAGTAGTAGACCAGGGAGGGGCTGTGGACGTGGTCTACCTTGACTTTAGCAAGGCATTTGACACAGTCCCACACAAAAGATTAATAGTCAAATTAACCAGCCTGGGTAAAACATTGGCTGGACAACAGAACACAGATGGTAATAGTAAACAGAGTCCACTCTGAAGAAAGAGGGGTTACTAGTGGGGTATCGCAGGGTTCAGTACTGGGTCCGGTCCTTTTTAATGTCTTTATAAGTGATATTGCAGAAGGACTGGAAGAAAAAGTATCTCTCTTTGCAGATGACACGAAGACCTGCAACAGGGTTGATACACAAGGTGGGGTAGAAAAGATAAGAAGGGACCTGGCAAGGTTGGAGGAATGGTCAAATGTATGGCAGCTGAGATTCAATGCAAAGAAGTGCAAAGTAATGCACCTGGGAAACAAAAATCCAGGAGGAGAGTACACAATGGGGGGTGAGATACTAACAACACAAAAATGGAAAGGTACAGTGCCTGAGTGTTGTTATCAGATGACCTGAAGATGGACAAGCAATGTGAGAAGGCAGTAAGGAGGGCTGGGGGGATACTGGGATGCATAGGGAGAGGCAACACCAGTAGAAAACAGGAAGTTGTTATCCCTCTGTGCAGACAGTTGATGAGACCCTATGTGGAGTACTGCGTGCAGTTCTGGAGATCCCATCTCAGCAAAGACTTAGAGCGGAGGCTGTACAGAGGAGGGCAACCGACATGGTACAGGGTCTGCACCAGAAGACATACGAAGAGAGACTAAATGGGATTAATATATGTTTACCCTCAAGGAAAGGAGGGAGAGGGGTGGACATGATAGAAACTTTCAAGTACCTCAAGGGAATCAGCAAAGTCCAAGAGGGTAGCATCTTTCAGAAAAAGAGATGTACATGAACAAGAGGGCACAATTTGAAAATAGAGAGGGGACAGCTCAGAGTTAATGTGAGGAAGTATTTTTTCATGGAGATGGTTGTGGATGCATGGAACAGCCTTTATGAGGAGGTCGTGGATGCAAAAACAGTGTGGAAATTCAAGAATGCATGGGACAGACATAAGGCAATTCTAGTGGGGGGTAGGAGGAAGTAAGTTGTTGGTTAACTAGGATCTGCAACTTATCCATTAGGTAGGGAAATGGACAGACTAGGTGGGCCAAGTGGTCATTATCTGCTGTCAGATTCTATGTTTCTATATTTATGCTGCCAGGGAGAAAGAAGAAAGCATGCCGTAACAAAACAGTCATACTCAAAATTCAGCCCATTCACCCTTACCTGTCCCAGAGCCAAATGTTGGGAAGGAGGTAAAATTAAGAAAGTGAATAATCAGGCTGCACTGGTCTTTATTTCTGCTGCAGAGGATGGCGGGATCACACAATCAGAACACTGGTAAGGAGGTGAAATTAAGAAAGTGAATAATCAGGCTGCACTGGTCTTTATTCCTGCTGCAGAGGATGGCGGGGTCACACAATCAGACCATTGTGATTGGTTGGCATCCATGGCACTCCAGACATTACCTCAGGGAATGGGGGCTGGATATTATCCAGTACCTGGACGACTGGCTCATACGGGCCTGGTCCGAAGGTCTAGCACGGATTCACACGGAATCCGCTCTACACCAACACAATCACCTTTACCAGGTGAGTAAACACCCATTATGCCCTTAATACTGCTCCCAAGCTTGCTGATCTAGACTTCTGTGGTTGCACCCATATCCAACTAACAAACCTTTTCAAATTATACAGAAAGGGCCCAGCCCAAATATGGTTACTGATAGTGCGCAGGGCAGGACCATATTCAAAAGCCCTCAGAGTGCCCCCCAAACCCAGGTGCTCAAGGCACTAAACAACACTAATGCTCACCCCATTCTAATATACTCAGGCACATACAGTGGGCCATTACTGAAGTAAAAAGATCACATCTGGCCTTGTTTGCTCAGGAAATGGGGTGAGCATTACAGTTGGGAACCTCCAAGGAAGACTCCATCTCTAATTTGGCAAGACTCAGGACAGACAGTTTTTCCTTTTGTTGCTCGGGGGATGGGGATGGGAAATTAGAGTTGGAAACTCTAGCACTGAATTTCCCAGCTTTTGTCACTTTAATGTGAACCCTAACTGATGCAATAATGCAGTTTTTTCCAATGAATATTTAATAAATGTTTTATATTGTCCAGTGTGACTCTCCTGAATAAAACCAGTTGGGTGACAGTTTATCAGCTTCTGGATGTGGCGCTGAAGCCTGTCTCCTATAACCCCTGTGAAGATCGTAAGATCTATGTTCAGTGAGGAAAGTGGGCAGAAGGAGCCACAATAGCCTATAGGTTAGAGTACCACGCTGTGAATGAGCTTGGTACATCCAGCAAACCTGGGTTTGATTCCCATAGTCTTCACTTGCATACTGTTTGACTGAGCAAGTCACTTAACCTCCCCAGTGCTCCTAGGTTGCCCCTGAAAACAGGGACTTGTGCCTAGTGGTCCTTACCAAGTTACCAAAGACTAAAATAAAAAAAATAAAAACAATCTTCTGAAACATTTTTCCAGATTTTAACATCAAATATACTGATGACAGAGGCATCTGCTTTTGCTCATTGAAAACCACAAATTTAACTGCCAGCATATGAGGCAACATCGAATTCTCAAATGCTTTATAAAATCTGCCAGGTATCCATCTGAGCCAGGTGATTTACCATTTTTCAGAGTTTTAATTGCTGCTCTTATTTCTTGGACAGTTATTTGGGGCATTTAGCACCTCTCTGTCCTGGTCTCCCAGTGAAGGTAACCTGATCCTGTTTAGGTAAGTGTCTTTGGCCTGGTTCTGGTCTGTAGACCTTTCTGCTTTGTTTAAGACTGACAACATTTTGTGAATGCTCTGCAAATCTCCACTTGGTTAGTTACTATTGTGTCTTTCCCTGGGGTTTCATTTTAATACTGCTCTAGATGTAGCTTTTTTCTTGAGTTCTCCTGCCAGGAAATGGACAGCTGTGTTGATGTGTTCATGAAATTTTTCTCTTACGTAGCTCCGAGCCCCCCTCAATTTTATTCTTCAGCAATCTTGATGGATCATGTTAGCTCTGACTTCTCACTATCTAACCATATCATGACTCTTCATCCAGAGTCAACTTATGTTCAGTAGAGATGCAGTAAAGTAAAATTCTGTCCCCGAAGTGGTTGTGAAGTGGTCACTTCACATTAGTATTCTGCTACACAAAGTGCCCATTTTAAACCCTCATTTCTCCACTTCACATTCTCATTATGACTTTGCGTTGTACACTCCACCTTATTCTGCTTTAAGGTGGAGTGAAACTTCACAGGCAGCCCACACACATCACATGGCTTACACAGTGTAGGTCACATGCTTCAGGCAAGCACACAGGCAGGAGGTTGTAGGCAAAAACACTCTCCAATGTGGGCTGACTTACACATTTTACACGGGGTGTGATAAATGGCTCTGCTCTGTGAACGACCAGGGTTGGGATGTGGACATGTGATGAAGACAGGTGCACAAGTGACAAGTCCACAAATGAAGTTATTTTCCTCATTTTATGTACAGGGTTTGATGTACCACCTGCACTTGACATACTACATTGACCACCACCACCACCACCACCACCTGCTACTCTAACCACCACTTGACAATATTTCTAAATCACAATCCTCTGCATCATTATGCCTATAGTAATCTTCTGGTGTTATTTCATCGCTACTGCAGACATTCCTAATTGGTCTTGCACTTGTGGAAGAGGATAACATGCTAAGTAAGGCTGATGACGAGGGTGAATGCCCCACTATGGCATTAGCTGCCAGCTGGTGCTGGGTCCACAGTGCCATGTGCCTGTTCTTAAGATATGTATGCTGGCACCCCATGCCCAGATGACTCCCCTTTTTACCTCGACTCACACATGCATGGCAAAGCTGGCAGATTGCAACTGACTCATCATTTGCATCTCGGACAAAAAAATCCCATACAAGGGATTGTAATCCCTTACTTTTAACATGTCCCTGATGCTGCTTTTTGGACTCTGTTTTTTTTAACCCCTTAAAATGGGGGGTGTGCTACATGATTTTTTCAGGCTGGACACACTTGGACTCCAACTGACCACCACGATTACCTATGATTATTACTGGGTCATCATCATTATCATCAACAGGAACCACTAAATCACAACTTTTTGAGGAGGGGGAATTTAATGCCAACAGACCCAGACACAGTCACCTTGACTTTTTTTTCTCCAGTTCCCAAAAGGGATCACTGACATAATTATCGTATTCACCAACATCATCCACATCCATATTTTCAGCTTGGATGCTCTCTTGTGGAGAACATATTCCAAACACAGCATCATCATCATCATCATCATCATCACCCGATATTTTTGCACCACACTTTGAATCATTGGATGGCAAATGCATGACCTCAACAGCACTGAAAGAAATGTAACATGCAATGATGGGACAACATCATGTCCTCTAACTACCACTACACACACACTACACAGAGCTGAAGCTGTGCAAAACAATCTACAGTCCATGTGACCTGCAATCCCATGAATCACTGCAAAATTCACCTTTGAGCTCAATAACAAGGTGAAGTAATGCATTGTACATTGATTCCTATGTACTTCACATTAAAATTGATGCAGAAGTGGTTGGTGAAAGGCAGAGTAATGCAAAGTCATTGTTATAAATTGACTTTGCTTTCCTCTTTATGACACAAAGTACTACGCTTTGCATTGTGGATTACACATTACTCTAGGAATTGCTTTGTGGAATGAATTTTGGCCACTTCACCCACCTCCAATGTTCAGGCTCTAGGTCTTTCATATGTCATTCTAAGGAAAGCTGTCAAGGAATTCTGTCTTTCTTTTGCTGTAACACATTTGAAATTATAGAACCCCTAAGTGTCGATTTAAGCATGTCTCAGTAAAGGGGGCAGTGCTGTCTGCTTGTAGGTTGTTATCTGTGAAATCCTGGACTGTGTCAGTCACTAGCTGTTTGAATTCTTCAGTGTATAATATGCTGACTTTGGGTCTCCAAGCTGTTGTTCTGGGGGTGTAGGCTGAGAGACTCAGTGTTGTTTGTGTGAGACCTGATGATGTCATGTTATGAAGGGTGTGTCTATGCACTGCATGTGCCCATTGTACTGTGATAAAGAAGTTAGCTATTCTAGAGTACTGAATGTATAGAGGGGAGAAAAATAAATTATCTCATACCCCTGGGTTAGTGAAATGTCAAAATATCAAGTAGGCCCAACTATGATATATATCTAATCAACATTTTAGGCACTCCATATGTGCCAGACTGGTGAGGACCAGACTTGTCCAGTGCAGGGTTGAGAATTATTTTAAAGTCTACCCCTGTAGTCACTAATACCGGACCGGACCCAGAGGGTCGTAGTTGGTGGGATAGTCTCATCCCCAAGGAGGGTCATTAGTGGGGTCCCACAGGGATCAGTCCTTGGGCCCCTTCTGTTCAACGCCTACGTATCTGACATAAGGACAGGAATCAGGAGTGAGATGAGTCTCTTTGCAGATGACTCGAAACTGGGGGCGGTGGTGGATGGGGAGGAGGGAAGGGTGGCCCTACAGGGGGACCTGGAGGCTCTGGAAAGATGTTCTAGAAAGTGGAAGCTGAGGTTCAATGCAGGGAAATGCAAGGTACTCCACCTGGGGGCCAGAAACCCAGGCCAAGTGTACACCCTGGGGGGAATGCTACAAGTCTCGATGGCTGAGAGGGACCTGGGGGTGGTGGTGGATGTCAAGATGAACAACTCTGAGACTTGTAGGAGGGCAGCAGCCAAGGCTAACAGGATGCTGGGATGCATCGCTAGGGGGATCACCTCCAGAAGGAGGGAAGTGATACTCCCTCTGTATAACTGCTTGGTGAGGCCGCACCTTGAGTACTGCATGCAGTTTGGAGGCCACACTTAAGCGGGACATTAACCTCCTGGAGAGGGTCCAGAGGAGGGCAACCAAAATGATTTGGGGATTGGGGGACAGGAGCTATGAGGAGAGGCTCGAAGAGCTAAATATGTACACATTGGAAGAGAGAAGGGACTGGGGGGACATGATAGAGGTCTTTAGGTACATGAAGAGGATAAATAGGGGAGGAACAGTCGGGGTGCTTCGAAGGAAGGAGGAAGGGGCCACTAGAGAGCATGGGTGGAAGCTGGAGGGGGGAAGATTCAGGGGAGAAAGGAGGAGGTGCTACTTCACTGAGAGGGTGGTGGAGCCATGGAATGCACTGCCTAGGGGGCTAGTGGAGGCAGAGACAGTGGAGGGGTTCAAGAGGGGGTGGGACAGGTACAGGGGAAGAGTTCTGGAAGCAAAATCCAATGCAGCAAGAATATCCGGAACTGGGAAGGGAGAAGCCAGAGAAGGCGAGAGGGACAGCAAGGTCAGCACCCAGGCTGGGGACTGACCAAACGAGCAGACACGAAAGACCGTTAGGCCTATTCTGCTGGCATTTTAGTATGTTAGTATGTAATAGTGTTATGCATTCTATTGATTGACCATTTTTGTTATTACGAAGTTACAAATAAACATCCACAGTCAGTTAAAAAAAGTTAACAATTAATTTGTATCTTATATTACCTATGTATATTAGTGCAATTTTCACAATTCCTGTCTTATACTTTGAGTAATTTCAATTGGTCAACATTTATGTACGATCACAATAAATAACATGCAAAAACAACACAGTGTCCTGTTTTGTATTCATCCATGATTTACAATATGTATTGTTTTATTGACAATCCTTAAAAATCAGATCTTTGGTTCCAATATTATTTTGGAATAAGAACACATTAAATATCTTGCCATGTCATAGGGTGTTGTCTTGAAAGATGCTATTATGTCTCCCAAAATTTTATGTCTAAATTTATTGTATAAGGGACAAATAATTAAAGGGTGAACTATATTATCTTTTCCTTTTTTACATTTGCAAATTCTGCTAGTATTTTTGCTATGGAACTAACATGTCAGCCTTTGGCTCTCGTGATATTTGTATCTGAACTTAGTAAACAGCTTTCTATTCTGAGGATTGTCAGTCAGAATCATTTAATTTCATTCTTTATTTCAGAAAAACTTTAAGCTAATCTAGTCCTTTTTCAAAAGTGTCTCCGTCAAATACAATCAGACAATACAATAATACAAAACATCAGTTACAATCACAAGTAATTTTATTTAAGAACATTTGTAATGCATTAATTTTAAAATCATTTAAAGTGCTCAAATGACAGATCCCAGGTGAAAGTGAATTTTTAAATCTTTGCTGTGCTAATTGAGAAAGACCTTTGTCCTAAGTTTGTTCTACTATATGGTACTTGAAGTTTCTCACATGCCATGTTCCTAGTTGAGATTCTATTAGAGACATGGGGCCCGATTCTACAACGCATGGTTCAACTCTTCAGCATATGCGAGTTGTGCCATGCACTGCTATGCCAGGGACCCAGAGCCTGATTCCAGGTCAGGCAGGGTCCCCGGCACCTATGACCCATGACTTGTGGGGAGATGGGTGCCACAAGTCACAGACCTCAAGCAACTGTCCCCCGGAGACCCCCACCCTGTAACACACCCACAGTCCCCTGGGTGCATTGGGGTATAAGATGGGTAGCCAGGGGCAAGGGGGCATGGCATAATACTGACCTGGGTGGCACCCCAACATTGGGGAGTGGTGGGCAGCAATGTGCAGAGGAGGTATGTGGATCACCTATAAGTGCGCTCTGTAGCACTGCAGGGGGCATCCATCGTATAGCCAGGACAGATGCCCCTTAGACCACCTCCATGCTGGTCTAACCTGTAGTGCCTTTGCGGGACTTGTAATTGCATGAGTGGGTTACAACAACCACCCTTTTGAAATAGGGCAGAGGTGCTGCTGTAACCCACCCTTGAACCATGCCGTAGTGGGTTGCAGGCATAGTGGGTGGTGTAGCCCACCGTTGGCACAAAACCCACATCCGGCATTGTGCAAGCCACAGCTTGTAACAGCAACTTGCATAACGCATGACACAAAGTGCGATTTGAGCCATGGGTTTGATCGGGCCCATAGTTGAAGAGCTTTTGATCTCCAGGTGTACAGCCCAGAAAGAACTTTTTACACGCTGTTGCTAGATTGTAATCAATTCTAGAACAAAGTGATAACCAATTAAGTATAGTGTATAAACAACATCTGTGACTATCCCTTTTATGATTTAGTACAAATCTACAGGCATTATTTACAGAAACATTTATTTTTTTATGGGTAGTATTCCAGGCTACCGAATAAAGTACTAATCCATAGTCAACAGTAGAAACAAAAATCAAACTACTAATGCTTTTTTTAACCTCTGAAATAAAATTATTCCTGTTTCAGCAAAGAAAGCCAATATGGCAATTGATATTTTTAACAACATAATCAACATGGCATGTGAAAAACAACGGTGGGTCTAGAAAAAAAACAAGTAATTAAATGATTGCACCTGCTCAATACAATCACCTCTAGGGATCATTGTAGTCAAGGCTGAACATTTTCTTACATTGTGTCAAGTCAAGTTTAGTGCAGAAATTACTCTGCTGAGCAGACTCATTCACAAGGAGGTCCTGAGTATAAATCAGTAACAGATACATAAATCAGCAACATATACAGAGAGGTGGCAGGGAATAGTACAGTCCTGGAACATAATTAACATACAGTGCCAAGGTACACTTTATACATGACATATGCAATATATACAATATAAACAATATATACAATATTTACAAGATAACGCTATAAATTACCTAGTATGCTAGGAGGTTGCCAGACTGAGAATGTGAACACAAAGCCCTAGTGAATAGAAGCGGATGAGGGAATAGAAAAAGAGATCAAGGTAGGATATAAGAGAAAGGTGGGAGCAGGGAGGGTGTAGGAAAAGAAGGAGACAATGGATAAAAGGTGTAATTCAAGGTTTAGGCCTAGCGGCAACTGCATGTATCTTCTATGTTTCTTGCAGCTAATGTTTTAAAAAAATTAACAGAAACAAGGCTGGAAAGTTTAAGGACAGTCTGCAGTTTGTTCCAGGCTGCAGGGAGGGCATAGGAGATTGCACGCTCACCAAAGGAGGTACGAATCACAGGAACATCAAGGGGGATAAAGTCAGACTTCCTAACGGAGTATGAGCAATGGGAGATGTGGATTGGTGAGGATACTTATCATGGGAGCTTATTCAGCAGGATTTTAAGCGTCCAGTTTCCAGAATGAATCAAACGTCTGATTGGTACTGCCAAATAATATAGTCTTGGTATTGTTTGCATTAATAATCACGCCATTTGTTCAACTTCAAACCATTCCCAAATTAACTTTAAATCAAATTGCAAACTTCCCTGCATATTAATAACATTTTCCACAGAAGTAAAAAAGAATGGTATCATCAGCAAATAAAATTGTATGAGAGTATTTAGGAATATTAGACACTGTATTTATTTATAAAAATACTAAAGAGTAAGGATCCTAAAACTGACCTTTGTGAGTCTCCTAGATCAAAGGGCAAAATAGAAGAAATCAAGTTATTGCATTTTACCCTTTGCGTTCGTTTACTCCCTGGAGGAGAGGAGGGAGGGGGATATGATTGATACATAAAAATACCTCACAGGGAGGGACAAGGTGCAGGAAGACATAATTTTTCACAGAAAAAGATGCTCCAAGACTAGGGGACATGGGATGAAACTGGAGGGAGGGAGGGAGGGAGCTACAGGGGGAATGTGAGGAAATATTTCTTCATGGAGAGAGTGGTGGACAAATGGAATGCCTTGCCAGAAGAGGTGGTGGGGGTAGAAATGATTACAGGATTTAAAAATGCATGAGATAGGCATCAGATGATCCTGGTAGTCGGGGGAAGGGGACAACCTAGTCCTAGGGAAGCATGGAGAAGCACAATTATGTGTGCAAATGGGCAGACTAGGTGAGCCATAGGCCCTAATCTGCTGTTGACATCTATGTATCTACATATCTATGTATCTATGATTAGTCAAATAGTCAGAGAACCATGCCACTGCATCCATTGATAGGCGCATCTCCCCTAGCTTTTTTTTACTAGCAATCTATGATCAACAAGATCAAGGGCCTTAGATAAATCAAGGAAGGCTGCTCCAACATACTCACCCCTGTCCAAAGCTCTCCGAAGATCCTCAGTTAACTCAATCACAGCAGTAGTAGTATTTTGCTATTTCTGAAAGCCATGCTTTTTTAGCCATTACTTCACTATCCCTCTCCTCCACTCACCCCCTGCTACCAGTCCCTTTCCATCCATGGCCCTCTCTCCTTCTCCTGCCTTTCATTATTAATGCACTTACGTTACACGTGATTATGTTGCTGCATATACTGTACCATAATATCGGTTCATTTATAATCCTACATGTCAAACAGCTGCATCTGAATTGTCTGTTTGTTTTCTTTGTTAACACTGTTTTGACTTGTATAATTTAACTACTGTATTCCTGTTTTGTCATGATGTGGAACCTTTGTAAACTGGCTTCCAGTTCAAAGGTTGAAATCCATGATTTCAATAAATAAATAAATAAATACTGTTCCTTGGTAAGTAAACCATAATTGGAGATGTAGTTCTGCAGTTGGTCACTGACAACCCTCTCAAGAGCCTTGGACAGGGGGACAGCATGAAAATGGGCCTATAGTTTGACACAGCACCATGGTTCCCAGACTTAAAAACTGGCGTAACATTAGCCTGTTTCCAAATATCAGGGAGTACTCCAAATAGCAGTAAAAAATTAAACAGTTTTTTGTACAGGTATTACTAATTCATCAGTAGTAGAGCTGTGCAGAATATAAAACTCTGCCTGTGGAATGTTCACGGAATAACCATTCTGATTCCATGGAATTTTGTGGAATTTTTGGGAAAAAAATTCCATGGCATTTGGAAAAATTTTAAATTTCAGTTATTTCACTATAATTTTAAAAATACATGTCCAAATAACACCACATTCATAACATGAACAGTAGCCAACAGCTTACAAAAGTGTACCAACTTTCAGAGGTGTAGGCAGAAAGTGGGCAGAGTTATGGGTGACCAAACATTTAATCAACATTTAATTTTTATTTGTTTTGAGATCATTTTAAAATTTCTTATTTAAATTTCTCCATAATGTCAGGATTTAGAGAAGCATCCAACATGGATTTATGCACCATGTTTTAAGTCTCAAACTTCAATGGAAGCTGAGTTTTAGATAGTCAAACATTTTGCCAAAATTTAGATTTCTGTAATTTTAGTATAATTTTGATAGTATTCACTAAAATGTTAAAACAATTTGACAGGCATAAAGGTTATCACTACATTTGTATATGTATATAGTTTCAGATTTCTAGACTCAAATCAGACTGAGTTAGAGCTTGCCAAACATGTTGCCAAAATTTAAGTTTCAGTTATTCCCCTCTAATTTTAAAACATATCCAAATTTAACCAGAGTTGAAACATTTAAACTACTATACCACACATTTATTTCTGAAAAAGTTCATATTTGCAGCTTTAAATGGGATTGAATTAAAAGTAGTTAAACTTTCGCAACATTTAAAAATTTAAGTTTGTAAGAATGTAAACTACACATTTACTGCATAAATAGAGATGCAGAGAAATTTAATTTCACTGGCAAAACTATGGTGAAATTAACAATTTTGCCTAGTGAAACATTTTTATGAAATGATGGCCTTTAGACAAAATTTCACCTGCACATCTGAGGTGAAATTAGGTGAAACTGGGCATTTTGCTTTGCTGGTGGTGACATGGCTGAGTTTAAACATGAAGTAAGTGAGCAGTTCATTTCCTGTGCTATATATCTTGAGGAAGCAGGCAGTATTTATACTCCCTGTGACTGCAGAGTACACTTTTATGCCTAAATTGCTTTATTTGTGCTATTTCTTGCCATCTTTTTCTTGTTTGTCTTTATCATAGTTCATATTTTAGTACCTTGTGACTGTGTTTGTGCGTGTGTGCTTGTGTGTGATTGTGTATGTGTGATTCCCTCTCCCCAGCTCTCTCTGAGTCTCTGTCTCTGTTTCTTTTTTTCTTGTGCTCCTGCTGAAGGCTGTTGGCCATCTGGGCTTTGTGCACAGAGTAGTGCATATTTTTTCAGAATTCAAATACCTTGTGTGAGTTGTTCCATCTCAAAGTTAGATGTGCTCACCACAGCACATGTCCATAAGGTGCTCGTTCTTTATTCAATTCTCTAGTGTGGCAATTAAACAATGTAAAAAGTGCTTCCATATAACCAAGTTAAAAATGCCTGCTCCCCCAAGGCACCATCATCCCTTACATGTATTGTGAAGTACGGTGCCTTGAGGAAGCAGGTATTTTTTTTATCTTAGTTACATGGGAGCATTTTTCACATTGTTTGCATGCTGCACTCTAATAAGGAAAGAGCACTTTATGGGTATGTGCGTGTGGTGATTGCTTCTTACTTTGAGTCAAAGCAACTCACACGAGGTATTTGAATTAAAAAATACTGACTCTAATCACAGGGCCCTAATGGCCCACAGCCTTCGACTGGTGTGGCCTTTCCTTTGCAGACTCCTTGTAAGGGGCATGTTGGGCACTGTTATATTTTTGTCAAAGTTATGTTGAAGGTGTCACCTGCTCTTTATCATGTTTCCTCCTCTTATCCACAAATGTCAAGTAGTGTGCCTATTAAAAAAACTGTTTCACAATGCTATGTGATGTTGCATCATATATTATTGTGTGCAACATTAAGAAGATGTAACACATCTGCTGCCAGTACTGACAACATGCCCGAGAAGGCCAGAATTCCCAAAATGTTTCCCAGAAAATGATACAGTAAATTCAGACATAAATCAGGTGTCAGACATGCAGTTACATGGTTCAAATCCACCATCATGATCTAAATCTGCTGTTTCCTGCACCCTTTCTAATGATTTTCAGGCCTCACTGTGGTGGTGCCACTACCGAAAATGCCCCACAAGTCCCAAAATATTTCCCTAAAAATGTTACATTAAATTCAGACTGAAATCAGGTCACTTTCATGCTGTAATATGTTGCACACCTTCCACCCGGACCAAAAGATGATGTTTGGCCCACTGTTTACAGAAGGTTTAAGGCTTAATCATGGTGTTGTCACTGCCTAACATGGCCCAGAAGTCCAAAAATGTTGCCCCCAAAATGTTACAGTACATTCAGACAGAAATCAGGTCACTTTCATGCTGTAATATGTTACAAACCTCCACCTGGACCAAAACATAATGTTTGGCCCACTGTGTACAAAAGGTTTAAAGCTTAATCATGATGTTGCCACTGCCTAACATGGCCCAGAAGTCCAAGAATGTTTCCCAAAAAATGTTACAGTACATTCAGACAGAAATCAGGTGTCACACATGCAGTTACATGGTTCACATCCATCATCAGGACACAAATCTGCTGTTTTCTGTACTGTTTCAAATGGTTTTCAGGCCTAAACATGGTGATGCCACTGCCTAACATGCCCCCATATATAGTAGGGTCAGGTAGTAAACACCAGTGATGTAACAGAGAGAAAAGGGTTAATATGGTAAGCACATTAAATAGAAAAACAAGAAAGCTGCAATACAGAGGCTAGATCACAATTTTAATTCCTGTGAGCAATTCAACAATGCAGTACACCTGGACAAGTCAAGTGGTCAATGTGCACAAATGCTTCCAATAAAAACATAAAGCACAAAAGTGATAAAGCAAAAGGAAACAGTAACAGAACTACTCAGAATGAGTAACTGTTCAGATATAGTTACCCAAAAAAGGGTCAATATGTAAGAAAAATATAACAAATAAGTAGCACACCAACAAAAATATTAAGACTTAAAAGAAATTACAGAAACTCACTCACAACTTGTGAGAAATCTGTCAAATATTAGGAACTAGCCTGCTGTGCTTTCACATACACACACACACACACCACATGGTCAACCCTCCTCCACTCAACTCCCTCACAGACACAGACACAGGGAAAACTGAAAACACAACCTAAGTTTAACTAAGTATTATCCAAAGATACCAAAACAATAAGGCCTGGATATTCAAACTGTGCCATTCTGAGGCGCAAGCCCTTGCGCTGCTCAAAATAGTTGCGCAGGGGTGTGGCCGGGGCAATATTCAAAGGAGTTGCGCTATTGAGCAACTCCTTTGAATATCACCCCCCAGCCACAGCCATTGTGCATGGCGCAGTGGAACTTGCACCACCGCAAGTTGTCAGAGTGGAGCATTCAACCTGCTGTGGCGCAAGTACCATTGCGCCATGCGCAAATTTCCGATATTCAAAAGGTGACATGCAAATGATGCCATAATTCATGCAAGATGCAGGGGGGGGCCATTTGCATCTGATTATGGACCATTTGCATGCCATTAGCATGTAGGTACGCCGATCCCCGAGGACTTGCACCTGGCGCTCTGCCAGGCAGCGTCGGGGACGAAGACACCCTGCAGCCCGATCGCGGGCAGGCATGAAAACAACCCCCAAACATCTCCTAATCGCCCGATCACGGGTAGAGCGTGAAAACAACCCCAAACATCTCCCTGATGCCCAATCGTGGGCAGAGCGTAAAAACAACCCCCACCAAACATCTCCCTAATGCCCGATCGGGCAGAATGTAAAAGACCCCCAACCTGAATATCTCCCGGTGGTCAGTGGACCGTAATGCCCGATCGCGGGCAGAATGTACAGTGACAACCCCAAAACATCTCCCTGGTGTCTAGTGTCCCCCCACCCACCCACCCATGAAGCCCCACCACCCGCTCCCCCGGCGGCGGCGGTGGCAGCATCCACCGTCTGCAGCCCGCGCCGCCCGACAAACTGTCGGTGGGGCTGCATGCCCATTGGTGCAGAGCTAGAGGCCAATGGGCGTGCAGCCCTCCCGGCTCATGACAATTCAGATTTGTGAATGAACATCATTCACCGATCTGGACTATCATGTCTGATATGGACTGCATGCCCTCTAGCTCTGCGCAATGGGCGTGCAGCGTACGGACAGTCAGTCAGCCAATGACGAGCGAGCGAGATTCTGCCACCCGCCGGCTTCAAATGATGGTTCCATGGTGGTAGTGAAGTGATAGACACCGAGAAGACTGACTGAAGGTGTCACTGTACATTCTGCCAGCGATCATCCCGCTGAACCCCATTCTGCCGCGATCATTCCTGAGGGTTGTCATTATACATTCTGCCCGGCGATCGGGCACTAGAGGTTGTCATTATACATTCTTGCCCGGCGATCGGGCATAGGGAATTGTCATTATACATTCTGCCCATGATCGGGCACTGGGAGGTTGTCACTGTACATTCTGCCCGCGATCGGGCATTACGGTCCACTGGACCACCAGGGATGTGAGCGGGAGGGGGCCACATTGATGCCGCAATCGGGCTGGTGGGGGGCACAGGGACTGAGTTGGGGGCCAGCCACGGGTGGCAGCTGCTGTGTTGCACCCTGCAATACAGCAGCTCACTGTGGGTGGCCCTCAACAATCCTTTTGGCTCAAAGTTGTGCAGGCGCGGGTTGGGGGTTGCGCCTGCACAACTCTAACAACCGACTGAATATCGGGCTGTGCAGTTTATGCATGGTTCCTCCCCCTCCTGTTGAGCATGCATTCATTTGCATTGCGCTGTTGCTCAACCTGTTTTCAGTGGCACAACTGCCTCCTGCTGAATATCGCAGAATGGCGCAATGTAGGACTTGAGCATGCGCAACCCTGTTGCGCATGTCACAACCCTTTTGAATATCTGGGCCTAAAGGTTCACTAGCAGCACTAGGAACAAAATTGAGATTATGGGAGCAATTAATTCTCAAAAATCACAAATAAAGAGGTTTTTGAAGGATTTATTGGCTGTGATGCATCACACTGAACTACTCTCCGACTCAACAGACAATATACTGTGCAGGAAACAGCCTGCATGTGATATCTTAGCTATTTACCACAAGACATTGCAATTTTGCTGGCAAAATTGAAAAACATTGGCAAAATTCAGTGTAATTTGACAAAATTTCACCTAGTGCAAAATCGGCAGAATTGGTCGAAATTTCACATTGCGAGAAAGCGAAATCATAGGCAAAATTACATTTCACCTAGGTGAAAAAGTTTGCGTAACGCTGAAATTACATGAAATATTTTGCTAGGTGAAATTTTCCAATTTTGCACATCTCTATGCATAAACCCTATAAACCTTAAAACTAGAAAATGCAATACCATTAAATTTGGCAGGTTCTTAGATCTTACAAGGATACTGTGCGCCTAATTCACAAAACGGGCTTAGAATGGTGCAAGCTGCAGCAAATAGCAGCTTGCACCAAAGCCTAGTATGCTAGGGACCCTGCACTAAATTCAAGTACAGGTGGGGTCCCCGCGCCTAAGTCCCCACACTTGCGGTAACCTCTCCCATGCGCCACATGCCTGGTGCATGGGAGGGGTTTGCTGCAACCTCCTGTGAACATGGCAGGCATCCTTGCCCCATCCCTAGTGACCTAGTTGTCCCTCCCCCACTCTGATTATGCCTGTTATTATGTTTAATTATATATTTATCCCTGGTGGTCTAGAAGTCCCACCCCCTGCCCTTTATATGCTGTTACGTGTAAATAAAATAGAGATCCCTGATAGTATAGTGCTCCCTTCCCCTGCCCCGAATATGCCTGTTATATTGTGTAATAATACAATTATCTCTGGTAGTCTAGAGATCCTTCCCCTGCCCTGATATGGCCAGTATTGTGTATTTGGAAATTACTGTACCCTGATGGTCTAGTGGGCCTACTCCCCCACCTTGGTATGTAGTGCCACCACTCCGCTACCCCCAACCCGTACCTTAAGTCAACACTGGCACACCCCTCCTCACACCACCTCAGCCGGTGCTGACTGAATTATCACTGAGTGATGTACTACAATACAGTACTGTATTGCAGTGCATCACTCAGTGACAGTTCAGTCAGTGCTGGCTGAGATGGTGTGAAGAGGGGTGTTCCAACACTGACTCGAGGCATGTGTTGGGGGAGTGGGGTGAGGGCACTACATACTAGGGTGTGGGAGCAGGACCACTAGACCACCAGGGTACAATAATTACTAAATACATAATACCAGCCACATCGGGGCAGGGAGAGGGATCTTTAGTCCACCAGGGATAATGATATTATTACACAATACATAAGGCATATTGGACAGGGGGAGGGACCACTATACCATCAGGGATCTCTATATTATTAAACAAAATAAGGGGCATATCAGAGCTGTATAAGTGTGTATAGTGGGGGAATATGAAAACATTTCCCCAGCAGGCTATACCTCTCCAGAGGATATTGTTCTAAGTACCCTTAGACCGGTCCTGGCTGGTCTAAGGTACTTAGAATTTCTCCAGCTGGGGGATGTCTGTGAATAGCATTTCTGTGCTGTGGCAGCTTGCATCTTCTGCAAAGCCCCTTGCAGCTTGTTGCAGCCCATTCTGGGTGTAGGGATGGTGCAAGCCCTATTTGGGGCAGGCAGCCTGCATTTGATGCAGGTTGCCTTTAACAATCGCTCCTGGTGTATATTTCAGTGCAAGGTGTGGCTTGCGCTATTCTATTTGGTGCAAACCCCTTGTGCGCTACATAGGCGGAAACATGTTTTGGGCAGGATGTGAAAAATGACAGCTGTACTGCTCATAAGGAGGTGTGGTAAAATGGCAATTTTGAAAATCTGGAGTGAAAATATTGAAAATTTGCAAACTTACGAGCGTGCATAAGAACTGGCAATGAACACTCGTAAAACAGTAATTTTTAGGAATTTTGTCACCAAATTTTCAACACAGCCATTTTAAGACCTTTGCTCATGAACAGTGTCACTGTGATTTTCTTAATGTGTCCCATACATTGAGTTTGCACACCGACTGTGCCATTATGCGCTACACGGGCGGAAACATGTTTTGGGCAGGATGTGAAAAATGACAGCTGTACTGCTCATAAGGAGGTGTGGTAAAATGGCAATGTTGAAAATCTGGAGTGAAAATATTGGAAATTCGCAAACTTACGAGTGTGCATGGGAACTGTGCAACGCACACTCGTAAAACAGTCATTTTAAGGAATTTTTCACCAAATTTTCAATGTTGCCATTTAAAACCTCTGCTAATGAACAGTGTCACTTGGATTTTCTTACTGTGTCCCATACATTGATTTCACACACCGACTGCGCCACTGTGCACTACATGGGCGGAAACACGTATTGGGCAGGATGTGAAAAATGACAGCTGTACTGCTTATAAGGAGTTGTGGTAAAATGGCAATGTTGAAAATCTGGAGTAAAAATATTGGAAATTTGCAAACTTATGAGTGTGCGTAGGAACTGCACAATGCATGCTCGTAAAACAGTTATTTGTAGGAATTTTTTCACCAAATTTTCAACATAGCCATTTTAAGATCTCTGCTCATGAATGGTGACACTGTGATTTTCTTAGTGTGTCCTGTACACTGAGGGGTGATTTCGCTCAGTGACTGCGCACTGACTGTGAAATCACCCTTCGGACCTGAATAATGCCATGACAGTGACATCATTCATGAGAAGGGGTCCCAAAAACCCCATGTTGAAAATTTGGTGCAAAAATTCCAAAAAATGCTTGAGATATGCAATAAAGTTGAAAATCCCCTATCTAGCCCATTATACAGCTTACCGGCATTTCCTCAGATCGCGGTCGGCTTTGAAGAGTGCAGACGTGTTCCCAGTCCACCAAAGATCGTCGCGCCGAGCTCCGGAGGTAAGTATGGGGTGAGGGGTGGGGAGGCAGGGTGCGCAGTGGGTGGGTGCGGGTTGTGGGAGGGGGATGGGGAGACTGCGTGGGACGGTTTTTAATTTACAGGGTTTTTTTTTATAATTGACAACGTGGACATTTGCCATGCTGGGGTGGGCTCCCAGCGTGGCAGAAGATGGTTGGGGGGGCCAAGGAGCTGACGGGAGATTGGGCACCCTCATCAGCAAACAATGCGGGACATTTGCCACGCTGGGGTGGGCTCCCAGCGTGGCACCAAAGCTTTGGGGGGGTGGCATGACACAGGGGGTGGCATGACGCAGTGCTCTGTATGACAGCGGTGGTTTTCTTTGAAGTGAAGACCACCGCTGTCATACACAGCTCCCACACCCATTGGTGCAGGACTGCCACGCCTGCTCAACTGAGCAATGGATTGCAAGGGAGAGGCACACCTCCAAAGTGTGCTACTCTCCCAAAACGTTCCTTGTGCATGCGCACAAGCAAACGTAATAAAATGTTACCAATAATTAATTTTCTATTGCAAATTTAAAACTGCTAAACAATTTATCCATTTGTGTTTGACACCTAGGATACACTGACTATGGATATACATGTCAAATGTTAAGCCTATGCCTGCATGAGTAGAGAAGTTAGAAACAGCCACATTTTGAGAGATTTCACAACATTTTGCAAATATTTACACAGGAAAGTTTTGAACCCCTGTAACTTAAAAATCTCTGATCCAATTCTCTCCATATTTAGAACATATATAAACATTGCAAAAAGGTAATCCATGCTAATATACACATGTTTAGCTTCAAAGGTGCCCGAGTTATATGTAGATGAATTTGTTTCACAAAATGTCCCACAAAAAATAAAATGACAGATTTTGAGCACATATAATTTGAAGATGATGCATCATATTGTCATGAAATATGGCACATTGGTAGAATATCTATTATCAGGGAATCATGACAAATTTAAGAAATCTGGCCCAATAGACAGCTGAGATAAATGCAGATAAAAATGTTTGTGAAATTTCTCACAAAAATAAAATGACAGACTTTGTGAACCTATAATTTTCAAATTATTCATCTGAATTTGATATTTGGCATGTTATTGGCAATCTACCCAAAGAGTGACCATTCCAAATTTCAGAGCTTTAGTTTACATGTCGACTTAGTTATGATCAAATTACTAAATGTTAAAAATTCTACAAAATGTCATCAAAATTCCACAGCATTTCATGGAACTTTATGAAATTTCATCAACATTCCACGAATTTGGGATTTTCCCAGTCTATACAACTCTAATCAGTAGACAGTTTTAAAAGCCTCATATCTAATTGATCTTGTCCTAATCTAGTCTTAAAGGATGACTTAGTTAAGTATCTCTTTACAATTTTAGGTATCAGATATTTAAAATAGAAACCAGACCTTTGCAAGTCAGTAACACCTATAATATCTAAGTCAGGAGATGTTTTTCTCAGTCGTAGACACTTGCCAACATGAACAAAAAAATGGTTAAAATTATAAGCAATAACTACTGGGTCAGTAATATTCTGATCATCAGTGTTTATTACCTGGGATTAGAAAATTTACTTCTACCCAACAATTCATGTATATTACACCACCACCTTTTTGAGTTGTTATGGGCATCCCTTTGCTGAGCATTAAAGTAATCATTTTTTGATTTTTTCACTAACTTCTTAAATCTGTTTCTTAATTCTTTATATTCCTAAAGATGTAGCCTCAATCCACTATTTTTATATCTAGCCCAAGTAGTGTCTCTCTATCTAAAATATTCAAATAATTCTGTGGTTACCTACTTGTTATTTTCCCTTCTAAGCATCTTTTTTCTTAAGGGTGAAACAGGTCACAAACTTTATTAAAGTGCTCCTAAAAGCAATTAAGAATCAGATTTATGTCAGGGATATGATCCACATAACATCAGTCAGTCTGAGCTAAATATTCTTTAAAAGCTTATACTTTTGCCCTGTTAAGACTCCTAATAAAGGCAAACCTGGATGAAGGGCTCATCTTTTTAATTGACCAAGAACAATAATGGTCACTTTTTGAATCAGACAATATTTCAACCTTCCGAAACCTGTCCTTATGTGTCACAAAGACTCAGTAAATCAATGATACAGTACCACCCTTATAATAAATATGAGTAGGGGAATGCACAATTTGATTCAGGAACAGACTAGCTACTTTATTTCTGAATGGTAAGGATTTCTCTGACAACCAATTTATATTAAAATCCTCTAATATGATTTTCTCATAGAAACTGATGACAGGTAGGACCGCCTTGCCCACCCAGTCTGCATGTACCCTACCTTTACTTAGCTGCCGCTGACCCTACTACTGCTGCCTTTTCTCCCACCACCAGGGTTCTCTTATGTCTATCCCATGCATGTTTAAATCCATCCACTTGCCCCACCACCTCCTGGGGCAGGCCATTCCAATCATCCACCACCCTCTCCATGAAAAAGTAGTTCTTCAGATTGTCTCTTAGTCTACATCCTTCCCTGTCTCATGTCATACCTACTCATTGTTTTAAGCAGCTTCTCTTCTGAAATATGTTGCCCTCCTATACCTTATTAATCCCCCTGAGATACTTGAAGGTTTCTATCATGTCTCCCTCTCCCTCCTGTCATCCAGGGTGTACATACTGAGTTCCTACAATATCTCATTGTATGACCTGTTGTGCATGCCCTGCACTTTCTTTGAACTGCCTACATCCTGTCTATGTCCTTCCTGAGATGTGTCCTCCAAAACAGGATGCTTTATTCCAAATGAGATTTCACCAGTGACCTTTAAAGTGCAATGTTTCTTATTTAATGTTTGAACCTAATTCTGAAACATATGCAAACTAATCCAGGTGGCACATAAACAGAGGCAACTATAAGGTTCTTTCTCCTCTTCCCTAAATTAATATTAACTTTGAAGAACTCACAGTGCTGCTGATTGTCACTCATTTAAAGTGGTGTGGCTTGAAAATATTTTTTAACATACAGGAGACATCCCCCTCCCCTTTTACCCATTCTGTCCCTCAAATAAAGATTATGTAATAGTAATGAGACCTCATTACCACTCATTTTATCATTCAGTCAAGACTCAGTGACTGCCACCAAATCAGGGTCCCTCATACAGAACAGTGCATCAAACTCATCAAACTCTATTTATTTATTTTATTTACTTATTTAATGTTTGGTAACTGGGAAAGGCACACTGGGCCAATGCTCAATTCAAGGTGTGTCCAGAGGGGAGAGGGGAGAGGGGAGAGGGATTTAAACGGTCAGAGCAATACAAATTGACTTTCATGGATACAGTAGTACAATATACAGTAGAACAAGGTATGCAATTTGTAAACTTACATGTAAGTTACATTTTTGGAGCAGCATTATAGGCAAGTGCAAAGTACATTAGTAGACAGTGTTTCAGTTTGCATAGTACATTTTATAGAATTGGGAATGAGGCAACAATTTATGTTGGTAATATAGACTTGTAGAAAAAGCCAGGCATAACTTTTGCATGGGGTAAACACTTGAGCAAGAGAAGGTAACAAACTCCTAACATTGATGTGGAGACAGTCAATGAATCCCCTGAAAGTATCAAAGGCACATTTGTAGGACCAGGGTAAGTGTGAACTGAACACAACACCAGCAACAGATACATAATACAGTGCTTCATCATATACAAGGACAATCCATAGTGAGACTTATTCAATAAATATGTTCTGAAATTAGTTTTACATTTAACAATTGTAACACCTTTCAAACAAGATATTATCGCGAATAATCACTAAAGAGGTCCTTGCTTACTTGAGTCTCTTTTTCCATCATCGAGTGCATAATAAAATCATGCCTCATGTGTTCTTGGGATTGCTCTGTAGTACCACCACTAGTAGTATGATCTATTTTAAATAACACAAACTGTTGCTTAACAGATGATTTCAACCCCCACCCAGCCCAAGCCAGCAAGCAAATCAACACTAATAAATGACCTCCTAATGGCGAGAGATCAAAAGGCTCGTACCATCTTGTTCCTTCTTGATCGCTCAGTAGCTTTTGGCACTGTAGACCATGGAGTGCTTTTGGAGACCCTGCGGTTCGTTTGTAGATTGTCGGGTACAGTCCTCAATTGGTTTCGATCTTTCCTCACAGACAAATTTCAGAGGGTGGTCAATGGAATTTATTCCTCTGATGCCCTCCCCCTGTCCTGCGGGGTGCTGCAGAGCTCCATACTGGTGCCCATGTTGTTCGCAGTGTACATGCTACCATTGGGAGATATCATCAGGTGATACAGCTTGAGTTTTCACGGCTATGCAGGTGATACTCAGTTGTATATGTCCTTTGTGCCTGGACAGGTTGATGCTATCTCTGTGCTAAATAATTGCCTTACTGAGATCAATGACTGAATGGGCTCTAGTTGGCCGAGACTGAATCTGGATAAGACTGAGGTGTTGGCTGTGGACCCAGGTCACCTGGGGGGTGGGTTTGGGGGCTGGGCAAGTGTCTGGCCTGTGGATTGATGGTGTCCAGCTCATGACCTCAGATTGGGTGTGTAACCTGGGCATTATTTTTGATGATGGCTTGACCCTGAAATCTCAGGTGTCAGCTGTAGTCAAATCCTTATTTTACCATCTGAGGAATATTGCCCGGGTGAAACACCTGATTCTGCCGGGTGACCTTCCAACGTTGGTTCATGCCTTCATCACCACCCCTCTTGACTACTGTAATGCCCTCTACATTGGGCTGTCCGGGGTTGATATCCACCACTTGCAGCTGGTGCAGAATGCTGCAGCCAGGCTGTTGAACAATTACCTCTAGGTCCAGTCACACAACGTCTATGCTGCATGGACTGCACTGGCTGCCAGTTCAGTGGCAGATCACCTATAAGGTAGGCTTGCTTACCTTTAAAGCCCTACATGAACAGGGACCTGACTACCTGAAAGATCTCCTGACTCCTTACACCCCAAATCGTCCTCTCTGATCTGCCAATGAGGGATTGCTAGAGATTCCCAGGGTTTGTCTTAAAACATCTGGAGCACATGCATTTTCATTTGCAGCACCAACCCTGTGGAATTCTCTACCTCGTCGGTTAAGAGAATGCCTGACCGTCAGTAGTTTTAAACTTATGTTGAAAACTTAATTATTTTCACTTGCCTTCCCAGACTAAATGATTGTTAAATAATTACATTGCTTTCTGTTTTTACGTTTGTTATTACAATGTGTGCAGCACCTTCATATTGAAAGGCACTATACAAATAAAGAGTGATTGATTGATTGATTGACTGATTGATTGATTGAATAGAACCTCATCTTAAAATAAGAAAAAAGCTCCCTTCCAAAAATGATGTTCCTGCCACCCTCACCCATGTCACAAATTGATTCATCGAGCCAGTACCGACCACTGCCAGCAAATGGTTACTGCAGTCTTATCTGCTACCTGAGGGTGGGAGGAGATGCAGGACAACAACAACCAATGAATGCTTATAGTCCAGGTGAATCAAGATCAAATTCAGAGTTGCCATGTTGACTCTGTGTGTAGGAGCTTCCTATAAACATGAGGCACCTGTCAATCACTGTCAATAGGCCGTATGCTATACAGTACTGTGCGGTCACTGGGAGCGAAGTCAGTTGCCAGCAATGGTGGTGAGTGGTGGGCTGTGCCAGTCGCTGGCTGTGGATCAGGTAGGGGAGGAGTGGGATGGTTGGACTGTTACTGGGTGGGGGTGAGAGGGCCACTAGACTACCTGGGTCTTCATCTGTTGCATGGTTCAGGGATCGGCGAAAGGTGTGGGGGGTGGAAACACCACACTTTGGAGAAATGTGTATTTCATGGGGGGATCGGTGATTGAGGAGGGTCACTACATTATGGAAACATGTGTTATTACTATTGGGTGGGTGATCAGGGATTGGGGTGGGCCACCACACTGTGGAAACAGGGTGTATGTGTTAATGTATTTCATCAGCGATTGGGGCTGGGGGGGAGTCCACTACACTATGGAAAAAGGAGAATATGATATCCCTTGTTTACATCGGGGATTGGGGCTGGGGGGACCTTAAACTATGGAAAAAGAGGAATATGATATTACTTGTTTACATCAAGGATCAGGGCTGGGGGTGGGTCCCTACACTATGGAAAAATGGAATTCTGCTTTTACTTTTTTACATTGGGATTGGGGCTGGGAGGGGAGTCTACTACACTATGGAAAAAGGGGACATGCTTATTTTTGCTTTCATTGGGGATTGGGGCTGGGTTGGGGGGAGGATTGGCCTGGCACATATAGCCAGGCACAGCCATGCTAATGAGCCCATAATGGACATGCATGAGGCCCCTTTGTGCCATGCATGGTCAATGAGCTAACATACTAACATACTATTTGCCAGCAGATTAGGCCTTATGGTCTATCGAGTCTGCTCGAACCTCAGATCCCTAGTTGGGTGCCGAGGCCCTCCCCCCTCTTGTATTCCAGAAACCCCTATCATCCATCCCTACCCCCTGGGACAGGCCATCATCTGATACATCCACTTTCTGTGTCTGTCCCACCCTGTCTTGAAGCCCTCCACTGTGGATCTCTGAACCAGCTCACCAGGCAGTGCATTCCAAGGGTCCACCACCCTCTTAATGAAAAACCTCCTCCTCATTTCCCCCTCACCCTTCCACCTTCCAACTTCAAACCATGCCCTCTGGTTATACCTCCCTGCTTTAGTCTAAAGATCCCCTCCATGTTTACCCTATGTATTCCCTTGAGGTACTTGAAGACCTCAATCATGTCCCCCATCTCTCCTCTCCTCCAATGAAAACAGGCAGAGCTCCTCAAGTCTGTCTTCATACGTCAAATTCCCTAGCCCTCGTATCATCTTAGTTGCCCTTCTCTGTACCCTCTCCAGGACCTGTATGTCCCTCTTCAAGTGTGGTCTCCAGTACTGTACACAGTTCTCAAGGTGTGGTCTAACCAGTCTATTGTACAGTGGCAGAATCACTTCCTTGCTCCTAGAGGTGATCCCCCTTACAATGCATCCCAACATCCTGTTTGCCTTGCTAGCTGCTCTCCTGCACTGCTTAGAGTTATTCATACATGCATCCACCATGACCCCTAGGTCTTTTTCCCCTATTGAGGCCTCCAGCGTCTCCCCTCCTAGGGTGTACCTGTGTTTAGGGTTTCCCCACCGAAGATGTAGCACCTTGCACTTGGTGATATTGAAATTTAATTTCCATGTGTGAGCCCAGCTTTCCAGGGTGTCCAGGTCCCCTTGCAGGGCCAACCTCCCCTCTTCTCCCTCAACTACTGCTCCCATCTTGGAGTCATCAGTGAAGAGACTCATTTCACACCCTATACCCTCCCCGATGTCCGATATGCATGCATTAAACAGGATCGGACCCAGGACCAAGCCCTGCGGTACCCCACTGCCAACCTCTCTAGGGTTCGAGAGCTCCCCACCAACCACTACTCTCTGGCTGCATCCAGCTAGCCAGTTTTCAATCCATCTGACCATCAAAGGGCCTACTCTCAACCCCATCAGTTTCTCCACCAGACCATTGTGGGGGACAGAGTCAAACACTATGCTGAAGTCCAAGAATAATACATCCACAGGCTTTCTCTTGTCCAGTTCTGATGTTACCCATTCATAGAACTCCACAAGATTGGTTTGACATGATCTACCTGGCACAAACCCATGTTGCCGATTATCCAGACCTCCCACCTCCTCCAAGTACACTCACAATCATTCCTTTAGTATACTCTCCATTAATTTTCCCACCACCGAGGTCAAACTGATGGGTCTATAGTTACCTGGTACTTCCCTCAACCCCCCTTTATGGATTGACTCCACATGTGCCTCTCGCCAATCCCTAGGTACCCTCCCTGTCTCAAGTGACCTGTTGAAGAGCTCCGCCAGGAGTGCAGCCAGTATGTCCTCCAATTCACATAGTACTCTGGGATGAATGCCATCCTCATTAGCATATTTTGGCTGAATATCACCATTGGGGAAATCATTACATCCAGGTATGCACCACGCATTCCCCCATTGGCGGTCTTCAGCCCTGAACCCTGGGTGCGTTGCACCCAACATGGCAGCCGCCTGCTTTGTGCAGTACATCCAGGGTCCAGTATTCAAACAGAATGCATGATGATGTGTTCCATTTGAGCATTCTGCTTGAATATCCTGTTGGAGCTCGCAGGACCATTTTTTTTGTGTGGTGCACCCATTTGTGTCGTGCATCCAGCAGGCTCTGAATATGGGGTCCATGGGATTAAAGACTCAATTTTATTACCTTATTCCTGTTTCCAAACTGCACAGGTATATGCAGAGCAGTGTCAGTGACTAAGCAGGTTGCTCACTAGCTTTTGAGCCTGGAAGATTGGATAGATAGATAGATAGATAGATAGATAGATAGATAGATAGATAGTTAGTTTGATACATAGATACATACATACATAGACAGATAGATATTTTATTTATAAAACACTCAATTCCATACACTCTGGGTGCTGTACAATACAAATCAGCAACAGTAATGCACATAAACAGCAATTCATCATTAAAACAAGCAAAAAATTTCTATCCATCCCTTAAAACCAACATATCAGTCAGTGAAAGCCTGCTGGAACAGGTACTGTATGTCTTTACTCCCTTTTAAAAGGCTTCTACCAAGGGGGTCTTCCTTAGATAACCAGGAAGGGAGTTCCACAGAGTAGGCGCAATCACTGAAAATGTTCTGTCCCCAGAATGCTGCAACCTAACTCTGGGAATGCCTAAGAGGCCTCCCCCAGCAGAACGGAATGCCTGGGTCAGACGGTAGGGGACAAGGAGATTTTGCAGATAGATAGGTCTCCTTTCATGTAGGGTCTTGCAGGTCAGGAGCCTTACCTTGAAGACAATCCTCCACTGACTGGCAGCCAGTGCAGTCAACAGAGGACCGGGATGATATGCTCACCTCGTCTCACCCTGGTCAACAATCTTGCCGCCGCATTCTGCACCAGCTGCAGCCTGCACAGGTTGCCTCCAGATAACCCGAGGTATAGGTCATTGCAGTAGTCCAACCTGGAAGTAACGAACGTATGGTCAGATCCTCAGACGGGATCAGGGCTCAGATTCATGCAATGTTTCTGAGATGTTAAAATCCACTCCTGATGATGGCCAACATCTGCGCATCAAGTGACAAACTGTCATCCAGGATCATGCCCAAATCCTTCACTTGTCTAGACATGGTAAGGGGAATGCCCCCTAACACTAGGCCAGTGGTTAACCCCTCACCTCCCCACCGCGACGAACTTGGTCCACAGCTGGTACCTCTGTCTTGTCTGGGTTAAGTTTAACCCAGTTTTGAGCCATCCATGCCTGGATCTCATTGAGGCAGCTGTTAAATATAGAGGCCGACACCTGGGTATTGGGCACACAGGACAAGCACAGCTAGATGTCATCTGCACAGCAGGGGAAACCCAGCCCGTACCACCTGATAATGTCCTCCAGTGGCAGCATGTGCACCGTGAACAGCAAGGGCGACAAGACCGAGCCCTGAGGGAACCCCACAGCACTGAGGCTTCGGGTTAGATGAGGCTAACCCCATCATCACCCTTTGCACTCTGCCTGTCAGGTATGACCTGAACCAGTTGATGACATTACTGAACAGGCCACACCAGAACTACAGGCGGTCAAGTAACACCCCATGGTCCACATTGTCAAACGCCACAGAGAGGTCCAGGATGACCATGATGGTCTGGTCTCTCCTGTCTCTCACCATCAGATCATTAGGGAAACCCTCACCAGGGCAGTCTCTCTACTATGCCCAGGATGAAATCCAGACTGGCAGGGCTCGTAGGTGGAGGAAGAGGCAAGATGTTTCTCAGGCTGTATGGCCACCACTTTTTCAACAACCTTCCCTAAAAATGGGAGGTTTGAGGCCTGTAATTGCTGAGGCAGTATGGGTCCAAAAATAATTTCTTCAAAAGGGGTCTAATCAAGGCCTCTTTGAAGGCCATTGGGGACCTCACTTCTCAAGGAACTCCAGATGACCCCAGCAATCACAGGTCCAATCAGGTCCAAGCATCCAACCAAAAGCCAGGTTGGACCTGGCTTCAGTTCACATTGGGTTGGCCGCAGCTTCGAGATTATTTTCACCCCCTCCTCCACCTCCAACCAGTTCAAACTCATCAAAGACAGGAGGATTGTCTTGACACATTTCAGGCAGAACTCTGCATCTCCTTCAAGAGGTAATTGAGGAGACCCCATCCCTGATACAGGACACCTTGTAGGCGAAGAATACATACATCTCCTCACACCTAGTGCTAGAATCTGCTCCCCCAACACAGAGGTAGGCAGGGTGTAATAGCCTGTCCACTGTGTGGAAAAGGTGAGCCAGTCTGTTCCTCATTGAAGCAATCTCCCTAGACAAATATTCCGTCTTCTTACAGGAGATTGCCCCCTGATAGTCAACATAATGTGACCTCAGGGCCAACTTGTCCTCCAGCAGGCCAGATCTCCTCCAGCACCTCTCTAACCTCCACCCCATAATCTTTAAACTCCGGAGATCCTCATCATACTAAGGAGGTCTTCGGCAAGTAGACAAGGGATGGACACGAATGGGTGTGATGGAATCGAAGGCCAAAGTCACTGCCCCATTTTAGGTCACCACCGCTTCCTCTGCTCCAATCACACAAGCCACTTCAATACTCGATAGGTCCACCATCTCCAATAGTCCTATCTAGGAAACTTCTTTTATCAGGTGGTGCCAGAACATTTCCACAGGAGCATGACCATCTAGGGCTGGGCCACCAATCATGACCCTCACGGTGCGATGATCTGACCAAAATACAGGATCAACATTAAGGTTGATCACATCCAACCCTAAAGAAAAGACCAGATCCAGTGCGTGACCGCCCGAGTGCATAACTGTTGTTACTTTTGCGACAGGCCCAGAGTCCCCATGCTTCCCAGGAGATCACTTTCAAAACCTGAGAGATGACCATTGATTCAGGCATTGAAGCCCCCAGAATTAACCACCTGGGAGACTTCAACCCCAGGCCGGTGATGAGCTCTTTGATCTTCTGCAATAAATTCCTATCCACACCAGGGGAGCGATAAAACACAAGGACCCTGAAACCTGCCTCCACACCACCTCAGGTGGCCACACATTCAAATGATCACCTATGACCTACAGGTAGCACCATGAGGTTCAGGCTGGTTTTAAAACAAATAACTACTCTATCCCCACCCCTGTGATCCTCCCTCGGTTTGTATATCACAGAATACCCGGCGGGCACTGCCGCCTGCAAAATGGGGGCAGAATTTCCATCCAACCAGGTCTCCATGATGCAGGCCAGGTTGACCAAGGATATCAAGTCCACTATTATGGCAATCCTATTCCTCATTGACCTGGCATTGCATAACACAACCTGAGTAGGATGAGGTGAGGCAGCTGGACCAGCCAGCTGCCCACAATCCATTGTGGAACTCTTGGATATGGGAACTAAACATGGCAACTCCAGCTCCAGTTCTCATTTCACCCCAGGGCATCTCCTTATCTTCACCAACTGAATCCCAGGCACCCTGGCATCCACCAGGGTACCACCACCACCAGACCCCCCCCCCCCCGAGCTATTCCCAGGGCTCTACACCTCTGGTAGGCCTCATCTGGAAGTCTTGGGTGCTTAAAGGGATGGAGGCCCCAGAGGTAGTCCTCTGAGTAGCTGCACCTTTGGGTCCCTGTCTCAAACACATTTTCAAGGAGTAGCTATTCACTCACGCTAACACTAATATAACACAACCCCCCTCAACCAAACTAAACTAAGCAATTGAAACAACATCCTCCCCTCCCCCCACATTAAACATTTTCCAAAGTAATAATAAAAAAATAAAATCCTTATTTAAAATCCCTTAAATAAATCCAATTAATAAAAGACAAAGCAGCAAAACAATAACAAAACAGCAATAGCAAACATATTGAGTCCGATAGGTCACTGTTTAACCACAGTTTACTGTTCAGGAGAAGTCCCACTGTCAAATGTAATAACAGTTGAATGGATTTAGTCTTATATCTTCTGCTAAAAGGAGCATGCCAGAACTCCAAAATGGTCTCAAGTAGTGGGAGGGGTAGCTCTCACCATCACCCTCCTCAACGACTGTCCATTAACTGTAGCACTCTCACTGCCCCAGTTTATCAGTTTTAAAAAAAATGAAGAATAAAATTAACAGATAAAGAGGCCCTCTCATTGCCTCCCAAATTTAACACATGTATACAGTACCAGTGTCAGTCTGCAATGATGTTATGTCCAAGCTACCCATATTCTGTGTGGTAAATCCAGGTGAATCTTCCACTGAAGCAAAAAAACATACACTCCCCAAGATATATAGGATCTAGGCCACAGATGTAATCAGCCACCAAGTTGGTCAGGCTTAACCCCGAAAGCAGACACTTGACCCAAGCATCACCCCTGACTTTGGGACACTGGTGCATGCCAGACCCTAGTCAAGCATCCCCAGGGCAATCAGGATCAGAAGGTTAGGTTATAGGTTCTAGCCCCACACCAGGATCTTTGAGTAAAACCTCAGTACTTGACACTGTAGTGCAACATGAGAGACTGTTGTACTCCTGAGGTGCTGTCATTTGGAAGAGGTGTTAAACTGAGGTCTTGTGTGCCTGTTCTGGGGCTTGCTCGGGGAGGGGGATGCTAAAGATAGCATGGCACTTCTCAAAAAGAACGGGGGAATTGTATTGAGAAAGAAAACAAATATTACATTATGTTGGTCAAAACAAAATATAACATAACATTACAGAAATTATACATTCATGGTGAAAAAATATAAAGAAGCTTTGTATACAGTAATTTTTCTTTTTGTCGAATCCCTTTGTTTTTCCCTTGCTGTTTTACCTTTTTACATCCAAATGCTCTTTATTCTTAAAATATATTCTCCAAGTTCTTCTAGAAATGAGTAACTTTTTCTGGTGCTTACTTTTGCACATCTCTCTTTTTAATCTTAGCTATTGCTGTTTCTATCTATGAGATTAAAACTATATTGGTTACTTGAATCTGCTGGAATTAGTATTGGCATTTACATTGCCATAAATAATATTTAATTACTGCGAAAATGACATGTAGTGTACTTCTGTGGAAATTCTTTCAGATTCCTGAGTAGTCCCCTAGTATTAATGTATTTTAAGTGATTCTGTTTACAAAAGGCCCATTCCATTTTCTTGTCAAATCTTTCCAGAACTGTATGTTATTTGGACAATTTAAGAAGAAATGCATGTGTTTTTTTTATTTAACCAGGAATAGCACACTAAGTTGGAAGCTTTTTTTACAGGTGCAACCTGAGCATACAGGGAAGTTAAGTGACTTGCTCAAAGTCACACAGTACGCAAGTGAAAGCTGTGGGATTCAAACCCAGGTCTGGTCTGCTGGATGGCACCAAATTTACAACTCAGAGCCTTAAACCACTGCGCTATACTACCTCCCTTTTTGGCACAGTACCTTTCTTGAACTGACTTATGCTTAATATTTCCATGCACCTCTAATTTCCCCTGGCTGCATAGCCATGAGATATGCCACAACTGTATAGGTATCCTTTTATCTGCTAATAGTGCTAATGTCTGTGGCATTTTGGTGGGCATACATTCTGGGAAAACTAGAACAACTTTATTAACCTCATACTAGGGCTGTGCATGGTCCGAATAGTATTTCCTGAATACCATGAATAGTAGGCTTGCCGAATATTCAGATGGATATACCGAATAGTTTACTATTCGGCAACTATTCGGGACATACTATTCGGTGAGTGAGATTTCAAAATCTCACAGAACTTCTCTGGCCAATCAGAGGCTGTTTTTGGAGCTCAGAGCCAGGAACACCATGTGATCTCCTCACTCTGAGTGTGTAGATGAGAGGAGATAGTTATTTCTCAGAGAGCTAGCTCTGTTTAGTTTACCACTTGTAACTTTTATAGCTGTTTAAAAAATGTTTTGTGTGTGATCCAGTTTTTACATCTGATCACCTTGTGACTGCATCTGACTGCAGTTTTGTTTTTCATCCTTGAAACTGGGCTCAGTTTCAAGGAAAAGGAGAGTCTGTGTGTGAGTGAATCTGTGTGTGTACTGCTGCATGCTGACTCCCTTCCCCCACTGCTTACAGTTTCACAGCTCAGCTGAAGCAGTGTGGTTTGATTTTTTGCTTAAGAACCAGTTAGTTCTTATCAGGATTTTTTTTTTTGTAAACAAAGTGCAGTTTGGCTTTTGCATGTAGTGGGTAACTGTTACTGGGCTCAGTAACATTGAATGGCTCAAGCTTTTGCCGACTGCCCCATCCCCACTGCTGTGCTTGCTTAGCTTTTTGTTCCAAATCCACACACAGCACCTGTGGTATTTTCTATTTCTTTTGTGAAGCAAATTGGTATTTTGCTGTAATCAGGTTCAGGGCTCGATTCCCTGCATAAGTGAGGTGTTATTGTCATCTGACTCCCTACTATCGACGTTGCAGCTAACCATGGCATATACATCATCCGTGTGTGCGTTGTATTGTTGTTCTTGTAATCTGTGTCCTTCAAGAGCATGCACAGTTGTCTGCACAAATTTTTTTTTGTGATATATAAAGCAGCTTATTTTTTTCTTACTGGATCAGGCTTGGCCCATTGAATTGTTGATGACTGTAGTCTGGTTCTTGGCTCAGTTCCCCGTACAACTGAGTAAGGAGGGTGTCGCAGGTGACTGCTCCCTCCACAGCTCACTGCACCTGAGTGGTCTCCTGTGCATGTGAGTTTTTCCTTTTTTGTGTGTGCCTTTGCCCCTGTGTGTGCACTACTGTGAGTGTGTGCACGTAAATTTTCTGTGAGCTGCTTTCTGTGTGTGTCAGGCATGACTCACTGGGTTCTGTGTGTTGTAAGTTGTTTGGTGCACCTTCAAAGCTTGAATTGCTGTACTGTTTGACTGCAAAACTGACACCGTACAAGTAAGAAGTTGTTTGCTGACTCCATCTCTCTCTAATATCAGCTTGACTTCATAAGCTGCTACATACGTGGTGTCGCTATTGTTGTTTTCTTCAAGAAGCACCAACATAAACAAAGACACTAATCACAAATAATATACACAGTAAATTATGGACCATGTCTCATCAATCCCGTAGACGTGCATGGTCCAGCCCAAGCAAGTCATCTTTACCACCAGTCGTAAGTGATGAGGAACAGGGTGAGAGAAGGTCTGTTCATATTTGCCACTCTAAAATAGTTTTCTCCCCTGGTAAGCCTTCAGGTTCTGGTGTCAGTAAGATTGGGGGTAGTACTAGTACTACTATTACTACAAGTGCTGCCACTACTATTACTAGTACTGCATTTGCAGCACCATCATTTTATAAAAGTAGGAGGGCTTTACAGCTGACATCTCCAGTTGTACAAGAACAAGAACCCACCCCCACTACCAGTGGTAGTACTATTCACACTACTGCCCCATAGAGGCAACATTGCCTATCAGTGTGCTCCTCCCCACAACCAGTGGCGTGATTTCAGCAACCAGAGCAAATCCTTTTTGCACTGTTGACATCACCACTGCCATAACAGTGTGCACTGTTATTTGTGCTCCTTCCACAGCCACTGTCACCACAATCTTTGCCTCCATTAGTAGTCCTGAGTGTTCTGCTGTCACCATGACTACTGCTGCCAGTAATACAACTAGCTGTAATATGATGCCAATTTCTTCAATTGTAACTCCTGACCATAATTCTGGCAACAGGACTACAGTTGGCAGTGCTACTACCTTGCCAACTGTGCCCATGACCATAGGTACAATGACTAGTACTGACCATGAGACTGTTACAACGACTGCACCAATTGTTTTGCCAAAATGTACTGTTGCTCAGCCTCGCAAGTTTCCTCTCACCACATTTCCTTTTGCTGATGTGGAGAATTCTGAAGAAGAGCATTCATCTGGTTCTGAATATTTACCAGAGCCTCAAAACTTGCTAAATACATCATCTGACAGTGATACCCACCTAAGCGAATTTGGCAATGAGAATATGCGGCATATCTGTGTGGGAAGTGTGAATGTGCAGCTGCCAAAAAATGTGGTGCTTCTTGTTATGGCAAGCAGGCTGGTCAAGGTCACACTCCTCCTCATCCTCCTAAAAAAAAAAAAAAATCCACCCTGTCCTTTCAAAGAGTTGTGTCAAGTTCAACTCCATCTGATACACAAAGTAGTTTTACAACTACATATGTTGTGGAGAAAGAAAGGGGTAGAACAACTGCATCCACTGTATCCAAATCTGATAAGGGGAAGGGGGCAAAACATGCCCATGGTCGCCCTATTAGGGCCTGTACTTCCACTGTCAGTGCAAGAGAAAGTGTGGTGTGGCTGTACTTTAGTGTTGTAAAATATGATCCAACAGAGGCAGTATGCTGTGTGTGTGACTGTACTACAAGTCGTGGTAAAAACCTTTCAATTATCACAACAACATCAATGATGAACCATCTCGAATGAAACATCCCAGTGCATTTCAATGATCCACAGCTGTTCCTCCTCCTCCACAATATGTGCCTGTCAGCCCCTCTTCTGGTACTGGTCCAGTAGATGAACAAAGTATTGTTAGTGATTCTATTACAGAGACTGACAGTGTGCCCTCAACTCCCCCTACACCACTTATAACGCATACCCATACAGGAGCATCACCCATTCTGCCTTCTTCTGCTCAATTATCTATTACTGTAACACCCTCCACCATGGGTTCAAAGTCAAAATTAATGCGATGTGGTACCACTTTGACTACACCCATCATGCAAGCCTTCCATGCCTGCACCAAATACCAGGTGTCACACACAACAGCACAGCAGATCACCAGTTTAATTGGTGAGATGATGGCCTTGGATCTGAAGCCATTTCATAGTATGGAAAACACATGTTTCCATAGGCTGCTGCAGCATTTGCACCCTAGGTATAATATACCATCATGGACCACATTTTCACATACTGTAGTACCCAACATTTACCATGATTTGAGAAAAGAAGTTGCCAGCCTACTAGCAAGGGCTGTTGATGGAGTTTTTTACTGCACAACTGACATATGGGCCAGCATGAATTCAAATCGTGTATATATGTCACTAACAGCACACTGGTATGTTGCAGATGTGGTATTCATTGGTGGTGATGGTGGTACTGGTGCTGGTTCTGTCTCTTCCCTCTCCCTGCAGGTCTGCTTTGCTAAATGTCAGTGTTATGGAAAAGGATCGCCAGGCTATAAACATACTGTCATTCCTACAAGAAATGTTGAGCCCATGGATTGATGGCAACAATTTGCAGGTAGGGTTTGTGGTCACAGACAATGCCAGAAATATGATAAAAGCACTTAGAGATGGCAATTTTGAGGGGATACACTGCTTTGCTCATACACTAAATTTGGTGGTGACAAAGGCTTTGGCAAGCACACAGTCAACTAGCCAGAAGCATATGCAGCCACTTCCATCACTCTGTGAAAGCCACAAACTGTCTGCATCAGCTACAAGAGCATCTTTAGATACTGAAGCATCATCTCATCCAGGATGTACAGACCCGGTGTAATTCCACCTACTACATGCTGCAAAGGCTTCTGGAGCAAAAGTGGGCCCTTCATGAGATGAGCATGGAAACTGATATAGGGGGAGTCCTCGGACATCAGGACTGGACTGTGATTGAGGGTTCAGTAAAGGTTTTAGTCCCATTTGAAAGGAGCACTCATGACCTTAGCTCTGATTCAGCACTGCTAAGTCAGGTGATTCCTGCTGTACAGATCCTGAAAAATGCCATGAGGAGATTCAGTGAAAATGCTGAGAAAGATCCAAACCAGACGCCAGGAACAGTGATATCCCTTGTGGAAAACCTCACCACAGAACTAGAAGTTAGATTTTTTGATCTCTGTTCCAATAAAAAGCACATATTTGCCACTATGTTGGATCCACGTTTCAAGTGTGAGGTACTACACCTTATAATGCCCACTCACAGGGTTACAGACATTCAGAAGCAGATGTGCTGAGAACTTAGTTTCTGCATCCTTGGGTCGATGAAACCAGCAGGTAACCCTATTGATGAGCCAGTCTCAGAATCACAGACTGAAAGCAGTATGGAAAACCTTGAGAAGGAGGGTGACTGTTTGTCTGAACTCAGCTCATCACTACAGGCTGAGCAGCGGAAGAGAACGGAACAGCAGCCACAGTCGGCACCCAATCTGCTGAACAGTTATTTCAATGAGCCTCTGGAGTCATTCTCCATAAATCCAGTGGAGTACTGTATCAAAAGGATGAAAGCATCTCCACACTTGGCACAGTTGGCCCTTAAATATATCTGTTGCCCCCCTACCAGCGTACTGTCTGAATGAATGTTCAGCACTGATGGTGATGTGTTGGAACCTCACCGAACCTCACTTGACCCAGCACATGTGGAAAAACTTGTGTTTATAAAAATAAATCTACCTCACCTTGGGCACACATATGGCCACTAACAATTGCATTAAATAATTGTCTTGTACTGGATACAACATTTGTGTGTTGTGGCATTGACTCATACACAAGCCATTCTGGGCCAGATATTCAAACTGTGCTATTTTGTGGCGCAAGCCCTTGCACTGCACAAAATAGTTGCGCAGGGGTGTGGCCAGAGTGATATTCAAATGAGTTGCGCCCTTGAGCAACTCCTTTGAATATCATCCCCCAGCCACAGCCACTGTGCATGGTGCAGTGGAACTTGCGCCATTGCAAGTGGTCAGAGTGGTGCATTCAACTTGCGGTGGCGCAAGTACCATTGTGCCATGTGCAAATTTCTGATATTCAAAAGGTGACATGCAAATGGGGCCATAATTAATGCAAGGCACGGGGGGGGCATTTGCATCTGATTATGGCCCCATTTGCATGCCATTAGCATGCAGGTGCGTCGATCCCCGAGGACTTGCACCTGGCGCCCTGCCAAGCAGCAGCTGTCGAGACGGGCGCCCTGCAGCCCGATCGTGGGCAAAAGATTGAAAATCCCCACCACCCCCCACTGGCCCGATCAAGGCAACAGCAGAAATGTCCCCCCTCCCCCAACTGGCCCAATCGCGGGCATTGCTGAAATCCCCCCCCACCAGCCTGATTGTGGGCTGCATCAGTTTAAAAACAACTCCCCCTCCTCATGAATACTGTGTTTGGGGGGAGGTTTGTTTAATTTATACATCCCACGATCGGGATTACCCACTGGACCACCAGGGCTATGTTCGGGGGTGGTGTTTGTTTAATTTGTACATCCCGCGATCAGGACTATCGGTCCACTGGACCACCAGGGCTATGTTCGGGGGGGGGTGTTTGTTTAATTTGTACATCCCGTGATCGGGATGGGGCTATGTTCAGGGGGTTGTTTAATTTGTACATCCCGTGATCGGGATTATCGGTCCACTGGACCACCAGGGCTATGTTTGGGGGGTTGTTTAATTTGTACATCCTGCGATCAGGATTATCGGTCCACTGGACCACTAGGGCTATATTGGAAGACACATTGCCCTTGCGATCGCGGGCTGGTGAGGGTGGCGGGGATTTTACACACTTCGCCCGTGATCGAGACTGCGAGGGGCACAGGAGTGGGTTGGGGGCCAGTCACAGGTGACAGCTGCTGTGTTGCACCCTGCAATGCAGCAGCTCACCTGTGGGTGGCCCTCGGCTTGAGCCTTTTTTTTTGGCTCAAAGTTGTGCAGGCGCAGGTTAGGGGTTGCCCCTGCACAACTCTGCACAGCCTGGTTGAATATCGGGCTGTGCAGTTTATGCATGGTTCCTCCCCCTCCAGTTCAGCATGCATTCATTTGCATTGCGCTGTTGCTCAGCATGTTTTCAGTGGCACAACTGCCTCCTGCTGAATATCGCAGAATGGAGCAAGTTTGGACTTGTGCAGGCGCAACCCTATTGTACATGGTGCAGCCCTTTCGAATATCTGGCCCTCTGTGTTAACCATCATTGTTCTGTTAGCAAATAAGCACATGTTAACATTTATATTCAAAGTCATACTAACACAAATCTGTGACCAGCATCCTTTTTCTTTATTACTTCCACTGTCATGGTGTATTCTTTTGAACGAGCATGTGCTGCAGTTCCCAGTGCCTAAAACTGCCACCCACCTATTGATTGCTGTTCCCAAAACAAAATCCTCAACTGGTGTTGCTACATCTCTGATCCCCTGTGTTGCTCTTGCCCATATTCCATCAATCCCTTTAACAGCTTTCCAGGTGCCAGTTACCAGTGTGACATCACCAGTCTTAAGCATTTCATATGCATAAAATATGGCAGCTAATAGTCTGTTATCTCCAGTCTCAGTGTTTCCCATGCCTGAAATATGTCAGATACAAGTGTGGCATCACCAGTCTCAGTGTTTCCCATGCCTGAAATATGGCAGTTACAAGTGTGGCATCTCCAGTCTCAGTGTTTCCCATGCCTGAAATATGGCAGTTACAAGTGTGGCATCACCAGTCTCAGTGTTTCCCATGCCTGAAATATGGCAGTTGCAAGTATGGCATCTCCAGTCTCAGTGTTTCCCATGCCTGAAATATGGCAGTTACAAGTGTGGCATCACCAGTCTCAGTGTTTCTCATACCTGAAATATGGCAGTTACAAGTGTGGCATCTCCATTCTCAGTGTTTCCCATGCCTGAAATATGGCAGTTACAAGTGTGGCATCACCAGTTTCAAGTATTTTGAGTGCATAAAATGTGGCAGTTAGTGTGGCATCTTCAGACTCGAGTATTTCACATGACTGAAATATTATGGTTATGAGTATGGTATCACTTGTCTCAAGTATTTCACATGACTAAAATATTATGGTAATGAGTATGGTATCACTTGTCTCAAGTTTTTCACATGACTGAAATATTCCAGTTACCAGTATGGGATCACCATTCTCAAGTATTTCACATGCCTGAAATATTCCAGTTACCATTATGGCATCTCCAGTCTCCAGTATTTCACATGACTGAAATATTCCAGTTACCAGTATGGCATCTCCAGTCTCCAGTATTTCACATGACTGAAATATTCTAGTTACCAGTATGGCATCGCCTATCTCAATTATTTTCCATGCCTACAAAATTAGTGCAAAGTGCTGCAGTATGCTGCAAGGAGCAGTGTAATTCAATGGCAGTTAATCTCTAGTCATCCAATATTTTGCGACAGCATTTACTGCAAAGTACTGAATTGCATCTTGTCTTGCTTCACTGTATGCTACTGATACATAATACAATTCCAGAGAAGGTGGTGAGATAGACTACATGGACGATGACAGACAGATGTCTGTTTATTAGATGGTCTCAAATATTTTTCTCCCCAAGTAAGCCTTTAGTTCTTGTAGCACTGGGAATAGTACTACTACTACTACTAATACCACCGACAAAACTATTACTACTACTGGTGTCACCACCTATTCCATCTATACATTCACTGTCACATCCTTTTGTGCAGTAGTAGGATGGCATTAGTGCATACATGCTTTGTGCAGGATGCATCGGACACAACCACCAGTGTTCCCACTGCTATCACTATGGCTGTTACCTCTACAGTCAGTGTGCTTTCCACCACGGCCAGTGCCATTCATGCAGCAGCCACTCATTCAGCTGTCACCACTATGGCAGCCACTATTACCACTATTCTTATGCCCATGGCCAAAGCACCGTCTACCCCATGTCTGTGGATTTTTGTGATAACCACGAAAGTGCAATCGCAGTTGGTGTCAGGGCAAGAATATATCACCGTAAATTTATTTCAGTGATGTACACCCCCAACACACAGGAAAACAGTGCCAAGAACTTAAATTTTGATTGTTCATGCAGTGGGCTGTACCCCTTGCATTGCCCCATGCCCCCACTATTAAAGAATTCTTAACTCCAAGGGGGTGCATGTCGGGGGGGGGTGCAAAATCTGGAGAAAATAAATTAGAGGCTGAGAACACAAAAATGTAGGCATGCCCGGACCTGAACCTGGAACCCTTGCACCTTTAGGCTGACAACCACCAACTACACTATGGGTCCAACTTGGCAGCCCAACACCAACCACACCAGGCCAACCCGCCTTCTCTTCCATCACGCTGGACCCCCCTCCCTGCACACGTACACATATAGTGATGTCCTGTCACTACATGCGCCCACCTCCTCCATCCGGTCACCCTTCCTCAGCAGTAGCCCCTTCGACATGCACCAGGATTGAGTTGCCATTATTTCAAGCACTCAATCACCGATGCCCATGTCATGGGCTGCTGTGTCTGTGACCGTGAACACCCTCCAGTGCTGACCTAATGCAATGCTTGATATCATTTTCGGAGTGCAATATTTGTGGTGTGGTGGATCAAGTGTGCCGCATGTAGCTTGTGTTGCATTAATGAGAGCTCTGCATTGGTGGTTGAAGTCTCATTGAGGTGTATATGCTACACCAGGTTTAATGGGTCATTAATAGTGTTGTTAAATTGCTTTTTTTAAAGTTTCCTTAAAAAAACACCTTTTCTGGTTGAATACCAAATACCAAATAACGAATACCGATACCTGGGACCCGAATACCGAATATTCGGCCAAATATTCAGGAAAAGGTATTCACACAGCCCTACCTCATACACAATGTGGTTATATAATTGTTTTCTCCCAAAAGATAAAAGTATGTGTTTATTGATCTCCTACTGTTTCAATTTTTTTCAAGGAAACAATAACATATTCTGGGATGTTATATAAAGTTAATATTTTGGGAGGGTTCTGTTCTCATTTTGTTACATAAATTTGAAGAGAATGTTGAATCCATATCTGCCATGGTAAGTTGGGTGTATTCCATCCCCAAATCAATGCATTATGTATGAGGAAAGTGTGGTGAAACACTATCGAATTTATCATATTCAGTCCAACTTTTTTATATGGTAGGTAAGCAATATCCCTTCTGACTAGATTTAAGCAGCAACCCCATAGCATATGAAAGAAATTACTTAAAATGCTTGTTTCTAATTGTATAGATGTGAATATACATAGTTTAAATAAGTACATAATGGTAGTAGAAACATTTTTTTATAATTAATGTTCTTTTCTTTTTTCCCAGCTTCCAGGTCTTCCATGTTCTCACTTTTGCTTCACATATTTCTTTTTTTTTTGCTATTTAATATGCTTTATTAGACACACTAAATTATACACATACATTATACATACAGTTGCACTGAGCTTTTCAATTACAAAAATAATACAACTAAAACTTAAAAAACTCAACTCCATTCCCACTCCCTCCCCCACTTCCTCCCTCTTTCCTACAGTCTATGTTACTATGTATATGAGCTAAATTAGCCCCCTCCCAACCTCCCCCATTCAACAAACCAGTACCCTTCAGGACTCCATGGCTTAAAAAAAAAGATCATAGTATCAACTAATACATTCCATTTGATTAACCATATTGTTATGATATCCATCTACTACATCAGGAAGAGTTGGAGCTGTGACCATTCTGTGTCGACTCCCACCTCTCGGCTATATAGGCTGTGAGTTGCTCCCATCTCTTACTAAAAAATTTGAGAAAGTGATACTGTAACGCTATTGCTCTTTCTACGTTAATAGCATTATACATTTCTTGAATCCATTCCCAGAAAGGAGGTGGAATTTTCTTTTACCCAGTACTTCATTATAAGGAGCAGTGCTACAGCTGAAATTAATGTCAAATAATATTTGAATTTGCTTGGAATAGCCCTGAGAGGTGGCCTAGCACACATGTCTCAATCGAAAGTAATTGCTCTACCTGAACAATGGGCTATAGAAATCTTTAATCTCCAACCAAAAGTCTTGGATCTTAGGACAAGCCCAGATCATATGGCTAAGCATACCCAACTCCTGTTTACATTTCAGGCAAGTTGAAGAATGCTGATTCCCCATCAAGTTCCTCTTAACCGGGGTAATATATAAATTGTGAAGAATGTTAAATGTAACTAACCGAAGCCTGTCCTGTTTAATGAACTTATAATTATTAGACCAAATTAATTTCCACTGAGCTGTATCATATGACAGATTCATAGCCATTTGCCAATATATAGCTGTTGGACTGAAAACAATTTCGGCCATAGAAACCAATTTTCTATATAAACCGGCTAATTGGTCAAGATCGAGTAGCTATTTCTGCCGACTCTGTGAACACTCTATCTGCCTTTGAAGACCACGGGGGCTTTTTTAATGCCTTACCTACAGATTGTTTGATCTGCATAAATTTTAATATTGGTAATGTTGGAAACTGAAAAGTTTGTTTAAACACAGAGGGTGAAATGCATTCCTTCTCTGCCACTATTTCTGATAGCTTCATCACACGCCAGTCTTCCCAAAATGACTAAGTAATAACTTTACCTCCTGTATTTAAGTTATTGAATATTGGTTGCCCCAGATCATGGAGATGATCCAATTTAAAGCTATTACACAGCTGAGCATGAGTTTTAATAGACCATGCTAGGGGTGTACTCCTCCAATTCTGTGGTATTTTCTTACCCAGCATGAACAACAGGGATGCTAATGATACCTTATAAGTAGAAGTTAGGTGTCTCTCTATTTGTAGCCAGGCTAACTTTGGTGCATTATCTCTTAATGGTTTCTGCCATTGAAAATGCTTACTCCCCTGAAAGGCCAGATAATAGAAAAACAGGTTGGGAATACTGAGAACTCCCCGCTCCTTTGGTCTTTTTAATTTCTGAATGTATCTTCTTGGTCTCTTTCCTTGCCATAAAAAATCAGACCATATCGAATCCACCATTTTTGAACCAACTCTGAGGGAGAGCCAAGTTTAAAATGGATAGAGGATACATCAGCCGAGGAAAGATAACCATTTTAAGGATGTTGACCCTTCCCCAAAGAGACAGAGGTAATTTTTGCCATCTCTTCAGGTCTTGTTGCATTTTTAAAATTACCTGATCTAAATTTTAAGCTTTTAATTTCCCCATGTCCTTAGGGATTTCTATACCTAAAAATGAAATTGACCTTGGGGCCCAGCATAATCCTAATTCTTCTGTCATGGCCTTTGTACATGTTGGGGTTAGAGCTAATACTGATGTTTTATTTGAATTCAATTTATATCCCGATAGAGCACTGAAGTCTTGTATAATATCCAAGGCCGACTGCAATGATAGGTGCCTAGAACATAAATGAAAGAATCTGCAAACATTGATATTTTATATTCTTCTGCACCTATACTTATTCCTCTGATAGTTTTAACCACCTTTATTTTCAGGCATAATGGCTCAATATATAAATTAAATAACATCGGGGATAAGGGACACCCCTGTCTTGTACCTCTAGTCAACATGCAACTATCAGAAATAGCCCAGTTACAAAGCACTCTCGCTGATGGGGAGTGATACAGTATTTCCACCCATCGAATAAAATCAGCAGGAATGCCGTATCGAGGCAAAAGGTCAAATAAAAATTCCCAATTGACTCTGTCAAAAGCTTTTTCCGCATCCAGGGAGACCAGTACCATATCAGCATTGGGGTCCCTGGATACGGACATCAAATGACAAATTTTTCAAAAGAGGTCACTAGTGTGTCTACTTGCGACAAAACCCACCTGCTCAGGTCCAATTAGGATGTCTCAAACCTGTTTTAATCTGAATGACAGAATACTTGCCAACAATTTGACCTCTATATTAAGTAACGAGATAGGTCTGTAGTTACTTGGACTAGAAGGATCTTTCCCAGGCTTTGGTAAAACTACTATTCTGGCTTCAAATATGGAGGACTCTTTTATTGAAGTCTCAAATAAGTAGTTAAATAATTCCTGCAAATAAGGAGCTAATTTGTTTCTAAATGTTTTGTAGAAGGCGGGAGGGAAGCCGTCAGGGCCTGGGGCTTTGCCCACCGGTAATCTATCAATTGCAGCTAATATTTCCTGTATATTGATATTGCCTACCAAACAATTTAGTTGTTCTATATTTAACTTTGGTGGTGTTACATCCTTTAAAAATTCCTCTAGTTTGTTTATATATATTCTCCCGGTAAGTCTGGAGCTGTATACAACTCTTGATAATAATCCCTAAAAATCTTAGAAATTACTGACTGGTCAGAGGTAAACTGTCCTGTGCTTTTATCTTATAATGTTGACACCCACCTTGCCTCCCTCTGTTGCTTAAGTCTGTTTGCTAATAACCTCTCTGCCTTCTCCCCATGTCTGTGATAAATGGCTTTCCACTTCGCATTAGCCCGTAAGTTACCATTTAACATATGAGAGGTATATTTCACTCTAAGTGCTTGAAGTTCTCCCCGAACCCGCTCTTCTGATGGTGAACCCAGATATTTACACTTACCCGGTTAACAAAAACTAAATAAATAAATAAATAAATATTTTTCCAAGACATTTATTTGTTCTAACCACCCCTAGACTTCTTTTATCCCTTGATGGTTCCTAACTGTGGCCATTCATATTAACTCCCCCCTCCATGTAGCTTTAAGGGTGCCCCATAGCACATCTGTTGCTTGGATGGATGCATAATTCTTCTTCCATGTGACTTTTATAAAGTCTCTTATCCTTTCTCCTCATTTCTCATCTAAGAACAATTGGGTGCTTAGTGACCATGATCTGGATGCCTTCCTATATTGAGTAAATCTCACTCTCAGCCAAATCGAAGAATGATCCGAAAGGACCCTAGGATAAATCCCAACATCCTCGACCCCTGATAAAGCAAATGAGCTGATAAGGAAAACATCTATCCTTGAAAGCACCCTATGCAGAGCTGAATAAAAAGTATACTCATGCACCTGAGGGTTTCTAAGCCTCCAAGGGTCCGAGAGACCAGAGTCAGTCATCAATTCTCTGAGCGCCCTCTGTGCTGATGAAAGGCCCACTCGCTTACTATATGATCTATCCAGATCATTCGCATATACTAAATTCTAATCTCCTCCGAGGAGGCATGGAGTGTTAGGGACTAAAGATATTATGGATTCTAGTAGTGGGAAAAATTTAGGGGTGTCCTGCTTTGGGCCATAGATGGAGCCTAACATCACCTCCAATGCTGCTAAACTCCCATGCACAAAAACAAATCTCCCCTCAGGGTCCTGCCACATCCTGATTTCCTTAAAGGGTACGCTTTTATGGATTAAAATAGCTACTCCTACCTTTCTGAGGCTGTTACCTGCACCGTATACCTGTCCCACCCAGGATTTGCAGAATTGGCTCAAATTCCCTACAATTACATGTGTCTCCTGTAACATAACAATGTGAGGTTGGTAACTTTTAAGATGACGTAATATAACATGTTTATTTGAGTTGTCTTCCCCCCCATTAATATTCCACGATATTACTCTCCAACTCCCCATGTTTCTACAACATAGCTTTCTAATGTATTAATTGTGACCTGTATCTGTGTCCTGAAAGGTATAATAGTACTAACTAAAATGAATTCCTGCCTATATCCTCTCTCCCTCCCTCCCTCCTTCCCAACCCTTGTTTTTCTTCCCACTGATTAACTACCCGGGCCGAATGCCCACTCCATAATGTTTTATCTGCCATGCCCCAAGAGGAGCAGCCCCACTATGATCTCTTAAGCACCTACGAAAGAAATCAGAAAGAATGATGAGAAAAAAACAAAACAAAACACATGTCTTAATAATTCTGATAAGCTTACATTATCGCCCCTATAACTCTATACCTTCCCTTCTTTCACCCACATTGCTAGTTGCCCTACCTCCTATAACATTCTAGCATAAATTAACTATTTCTATTCACTCTAGAGGTCTAATAATTTTCATTACTGTCCCACTTCATTCTCGAGTATACCTATAAATAACTCACAACAATCCGATCTATACTTTGTATTCCCTAAATATTACAAATATCCCTGAAGCTATCTGTTAGTATTTCACAGTAGCTCAGCCTTTTCTTGAAAACAAATGTCACATTTTAATGTTTGACTAGCATACTATTAATTATTGGAAGGACTGCAATGTTCCTTTGCAGCCACACATTTGTATTCTTTTCCCTATTTTAAATCACTGTATATATTTTACTAGTATTGGAGAAGAGTAAACTATATAATCAAGTCCCAAAGTTTTGATCATCCAAAACAAAGATTCCTACTCTCCCGTATTCCCCTCTTTCTTTCATCTTCTCATTTTCTTTTCCCCTCTGAATATGGGGCCGAAATGAACACCTTTACCCCCCCCAAAAAGCAAAACAGTCTCTCTTCAGCTCGTGGGCATAGTCCAATCTTCCTTCTCACATATCTATCCTATATTCTTTTACTTGCTTTCTGCAGTATTCCATTTGCCTTCCAAATTGCTCAGTCCCCCTTCCCAAACAGTTGTGGCAACCGGACAGCCAGATCAGCCTTTGCTTGTTCCACTGATTCATAGCGCTGTACCCCCAACTGCAAAGTAACTTCTAGTCGGGCTGGATGGAGTGTTCTGTGGTGTATTTTTGGCTGCCCAAAGCTTTGATTGAATTGGACAATAGGCAGCTCGATCCTGCCTTACTTTATATGTCAGATCAGGAACCATTCTCAGGTGCTTCCCTTTCCATTCTATTTTTTCATCACTTCTAGCAGCTTTTAAGATGTGATCCCTGTCCAAGTAGTTTAGAACTTTGAATATTATAGGTCTTGGTGGATTATTTGGCTCGGATTTCAGCCTAATCGCTCTGTGTACATGCTCTATTACATATATAGGCCCATTTGGAGAAGGGCCTGCAATCCACACACACAGATTTTGCATGAAAGTGATGGAACTGCTGCCTTCATCCCCTTCTAGAAGTCCTAGGAGGACTAGATGATGATGCCTAGACCTCCCTTCTAGGTCGTTGATTTTAATTTCCATTTTTTTACTGATTTCTTAAGATCTACATTGTTGGCTTCTAATTTAACTAGGTGATCGTCCACTGATGCTATTCTAGTTTCTGCATCTCCTATACATGAACCCACCCCCGACAACGATCCCTTTCATTCCTTAAATTCAGCTATTAAGGAAAACAAGGCTGTTTTAATGGTTCCGATGTCCTCCTGCATCTGGTCTTGTGCTGATTGTTGTTTATTTTGAATTGCTTCAGATTCTGGAGAAAGTGTTTCTGCGGAGCCTTTTAGCTTCCAGCCCCATCGCGACTTCCTCATCTCAGTCTTCCGACGGCTCTGAAATCATACTTCAGACTCTATCTCCTGACTTTTTGATTACTCCCTTCAGTAATCTTTTGATTCTAGCGAGGGTAAGAAGCTGTTCTACTTAGCTTCTAGCAGAAATTATTGTATTTATTTGCTTCAAGCTAGCGGAGCTGCAACGTTATGCTGCTACTCTCCCCAGGGCATCACGTGATCTTGCTTCAGATATGTCTAACTGCATTTCCAAAATTAAAGCTGCTATATCTTCCTTCCCAAACCATATCCTAGTAATTTTGTGGAGTTGTAACAATGTGAAGTCCTGCAATGTCAGTTAAGCCTTCTATAGTTGTTCCAAGTGATATAGCCACACTTTTTTCTCTAAGTTAAGCTGTGCTTCTGATACTGTAGAAAAGACTTTAAATGTTTGTATTACTTTTTCCCCAGATGTAATATCCTTAAGTAGACTGCAAACATCATCTGCATAAGCACTTCTTTTTTCTGGACATAAATGTGGGTGTGGTGCATGTCCTATAATTTGGTTATCTGATTTAATCTGTCTAATTATGGGATCAAGTGCAAACATATAGAGAAAGGGCACCCCCTGTCTGACTTCCCTCTTTATTATTAAACTTTCCCCTATATTGCCATTAACTGAGAGTATAATACTAGCATTATCATATAGCCATTTTATTCAACCCACAAATTGTTTTGGCACTCCATACATTGTTAAAACTTGTATTAAATACTGATGTCCTACCTGAGCAAATGCTATTGACTGGTCTAGTGCCATTATATATCCATTGATTTATTTTCTGTTGCTAGTTTTGAGCAGTTCTCTTAGTACGTACAGATTATGCTGGATTTTCCTCTGAGGGATACAACAAGTCTGTTCTGGATCTATTAAATTTTTAGTTACATTTTGTAATCTATTACATATTATTTTTGCTAGGATTTTGTAATCACCATTTAAAATACTTATTGGTTTCCAGTTTGAAATGTTTTGTTTATCCCCTCTTTTTAATGATGTAGCTCATGATAGCTTTTCTAAAGTCTGGATGCTCGTGTTAGTGTTCCAATATGTATTTGTTAACTGGTTCTAGTAGGTAACTAAGTTTATTTATGAATTTTTTGTAAAACTTATTTGTAATGCCATCTATACCTGGAGAGGTTCCAGTTTTCATGGATATTATAGCTTCATATACCTCATCCTGTGTAATTGGGTTCTCTAATCTGCTATAGCTTTTACTTTCCACTTGTGGTACTGGGACTGTTACAATATTAGGCAAGTTATAGTTATCATAGGGGATGTCAGAAAATTATTTTTTAAGTACATTCTGCATTACCATCAGCATTCCTAAATCTGATGTTACTAAGTTCCCCCCTGAGCATACAGTCATATCATGATTGTTTTGTCTAGCCTTTGTCTGCAAGTCATATAAGAATCAGAGGCTGGATGCATTAGGGTTCCAAATCTCATTTCAGCATCCAGGGATTTGGCTCTATCATGCTGGTGTATACACATTTGCTTTTTGATTTCTACTAGTTATGATTTGTATTTTACCCGATCCTGGGGGTGTGGGGCAATCGTTTATATAACTGATTTCGGTACCCCAGATATTTTGTATAGTCTGAGTTAGATTTTTTTTCTCCCAAACATCATTATAAGTTGTTTTCGGTCTTTTTTTGTATCATTCCACCATTCCCATAGATTGTCATACATATATTTTGTTGTATGTCTAGCTTCCAAGAAAAGCTCTATCTGTCTTTGTAATTATATCTGCTCCAACTGAGAAGAGTTCATTTTCCAATGCTGTGTTTGAGAAAATACTCTAGGTGGTGCTGTTGCTAAACTAAATTTCCCTACTGTTATGTGATGGTCTGAAAACTCATTAGGCCTAATTTCCATTTTTATTGGTGTTAGGAATTTTGAAGTAAAAAAGTAATCTATTCATGTAGCAAATGTGTATCTATGATGAGTTGCTCCTACATCTTTCTTAAGGTGTCTATAGGCATCCTTTAAGTTTGCTCAAATTAGAATTTGTTGTAAAGCATGTGTGTCACAGCACAGTATACCATCCATATGGTGTCTCCTGAGTTTTTATTATCTAAACTACACTTAAAGTCCTCCCCCAAGCTGGTCTGATGGCGTTGAGGGTTGAGGTGCTGAACGCCACACCTCGCACCATGCCAGCAACCAGGGTTCGATGACGGACTTGGATCACCAGGGATCAGATGGGGGGAGAGAGACACTGAGTGCCCAATGGCTGCTCTCTCTCTCTCTCTCTGGGGAGGGTCGCAAGCTTGCTCCACCATGTTACTGCCATCTCCTGGGTAAACCTGGGTATTGACTGTGTGGTCAGAGAAGCCAATAGAAAGGAAGGGGTTGATGTTTGCAGACAGCCTTGAAGAGAGACACAGCTCAGTGCACCCCCACTTCATTGGCTCTCCTTGAGTGGCAATGTCAACAGGGGAAGGGCACAGAACAAGGGAAAAATCCTCAGATGGCCCTGGTGATGATTCCCCCACTCTGCATCCCAATGCTGAGGACAGACTCCCCAGCATATGCACGCTCCTCTGAAATATGAGGAAGGTGAGTGGGTGACCTTCCTTGCCCCACCTGGGGGGGTTAAATGGGGATCTGAGTTGCTAGTAGTAGCATGCACTCTAGGGACAGACTCCTCCATGGGTGGAAATGTGGAGACTTGGTGGAATCTGAGAGATGGAATCATCTGAGGCAGTAGGAGAATAAATAAAGAGTAAAAAAAAAAATTCCCCGAACACACTATATGTTTCCTACTGTATAAATAGGATTTCACTGCATCAAAAAGTTCTATTCTTGTTGCTTTGATTTGTGGGTCATAAATGTTAATAAACTGAAAAAAGAAATCCCTATATTTACAATCAAGTAAGAGTGCTCTGCTTGGTAGGATGTCTACTACCCTGGTAACTGAGAACTGTGTACCTTTAAATAATATTCCTATACCATCTGCTATGTCTGTGCTGTCCAATGTGATGGTCCACACACCTAGCTCCTTCTAAGTTATTCTATTTCAAATAATGAATTCTGGTTTCTTGTAGAAATACAACATTGTTTTCTAAGTTGTTTAAGATAGGCCAGAATTTAAATTTTTCTTTTGAAGTTTTTTAAACTAAAGTGTTAAAGGAGGCTAGGTTTATGGTAGCCATTAAGATTAATATTACAGGGCACTGACTGAGGATGGACAAGTAACCGAGTATCTCTGGTCATCCAATCCCCCTTTTTTTTTAATTATTTTTTATAAATTATTGCAAAATCTTTAATTCCTCATGAACGGGACCAGTGACATGACTGTAGTTCAATCGGGGCTTCTAAAGCTTTAATTTTTGTAGTAGGGGGACAATTTTTCCAAAAACAAAAATTCCTGTAAGCTGAAATGTTGGTGGCCCATCATTACACTGTCATGCCGAGCAGCACTCCTAAACCACAGGAACCAATGAAATTGAACCTTGGCTCTGAATATCTAGAAAATGACATTGCCAGCAAGAGTGATGTCCTAGATCTAAAACAAATGCTTGAGGGTTTAAAGATGAACATCACGAATATTAAATTGTTAACTTCTATACTAACCACAAGCAATGAAGAGCTCTCTCCCAGGGTAGATATTAATGACTCCAAAATTAAGGAACTAACAGCTTCTGTGGGATACCTGGAACAAGTCACACAAAGACAAGGTGATCACATTTCTTATTTGTTGAACAAAGTTGATGACCTGGAAAATAGGGGGCATCAAAACAGTCTTAGGATTCTAGGAGTACCTAAGGGGTTAGAGGGCAACAACATGATTAGCTTTTTGCTAAATTTTCTCCCTGATGTACTTGGACACCAATGGCCCAGGACCCTTGTAATAGAAAGGGCACACAGATCACCGGTTCCCAAAACTAAAAATTCTGAACCTAAACCAATTTGGGCTTATTTTTTACGATTCACTGTAAAAGAGGAGATACTGAGAACTGCCAGAGATAGAGTCACTGCACTGGACAGGAGAGCGTATTTCACTCTTTCAGGACTTTTCATCTGAGATTATTAGCAAAAGAAAGGTGATTTCAGGAGGTTAAACAGCAATTACAACTTTATGGGGTACAGTACCACTACAGGTACCCTACAACATTTATGATTCAAGGGGACAAATGGGGCTTTAATTAAATGTGATACTGTTAACCAAGCCTGAGGTTATATTCAGGAATTTCAGAACTCCATGCCTTTTGAAAATCAAAGGAGGGTTAACTGTCATTCTGGTGATGACGAAGCACGAGGCTCAGGTGTCTCTGGCCATGAGCCTACTGTGAAGTGTTCCACTCACAACTCTTGTGCACCCCTAAGTTTCTCTCACTCGAACAACAGGCCTCAACCCATACCCACAACACCATATACGTAGTCTACTGCACTGAAAGTACCTGCCACTGGCCCAAATGCATCTGATATCCAGCAAAAATTCAGGCTCTTTGTTAAATCCTCAAACATCCCTAGACCAGCAACTGCTCTAAGAACCCCCAGAAAGCAGAATCAAAGCAGAGACAGTCTTCAGTCCTCTACTTCACATGCAACGCTAGAACCAGATGTGATTAATAAATCAGATGAAATATATGCAGAGTCCTATGCCCTCAGTGCTCCCTCTGGGTCTGTATCCCCAAAAGCATCTAGTTTTCAAGCACCTGCTGTTTCTGGAGAGACACTCCTCTTGCAACACTAAAGTCAGTGTGCACTGTCCTTCCTGTGCGAACATGGTTCCCAAGAATATAATTTATTTTTTCTCATTTGATGCCTGCAAGGTGAGCTTTCTTTCCCTGATAAACCCGGAATACACACACTCAGGAAGGCTAGGATGCAACAACCTGTCTTAGTATATTGCTAAATCAGGTTGTACTCAAAAAATGAAATGTCAGGAGGTAATTGGCTATTATAATGAGATATACAGGCACTTATAACCTGTACTGAATCTGGCAAGAGTAAATTTCATCAGGTGAGTTTGGCTGCCACCTGCTATTAGATTCTAATTGTCTGAAATAGACATCCTTTATTGGATCTGCAAGGTTATTAAACACAAACAAGTCCCAATTTGTTCTTTTTTACAACCAAGACACCTCAAGTTATGAAATGCTTTTTTAATAAAAGAGAATTAAAAATAAAATAAAAGCTCTGCCCTTACATGACCTGTATTGCTATGATTCCCCCTTCCCCTCCTTAAACCCTTTATTTCTGTATGTTTACATCCCCTTCTATACTGATCTCCTACACTCATCTGGATTTTTATATATCTACAAATTCTGTTTGGTTTTTATAGCATCCCAGGTTAATTACATTATACAACTGGTCCTGGCAATTCAAATTTCAAGCATCTCAAGTTATTCAGCATTTTAGGGTGGAATCTGGAACAGTGCCCCTCAGTCTACAACTTACTGCCACCTTGGGCACTCATTGTTTGGTGGACTACAAGTTGTGCAGTAGACTACAACCTACTGATTTTCAGTGTTTGTTTTTTTTTTGTTTGTATTTTATAGTCTTTTGGTAAACTTATAAATAGTTTAAAGCTGTTTCTAGTATCGTTGAGGTTTTATAACCTACATAATTTAAAGTATCTACTTCTTACTAAATAACCTCATAGTTACAGTTAATTACATTTATTGGTCTTATATTTGTCTTTTAGTTAAATTTCTGCTGTGTTAATACAATTGCTATTCATAGATCTGTGTTTGTCTTAGCAGCTATTGTCATTTCACTGTTATTAGTTTCACATAAGTAGCTGACTGAGTATAATAACTTATATTAGGGGAAAAAAAAGATCCCTTCTTTTTTTGGAATATTATCTAGAACTATTCTTTGTCTAGCCAAAGTACATGTGAAAGAGGAAATATTATGTCAGTGTCAGTGGTTCAATAGGTATCCCACTTGTCTCTGAGGCCAGGAGATCAGAGGGCTGTGGGTTCAGTTCCCACATCTGGCGCTTGGGTTAATATCCCAATACTGACACTGTAGTGCAGCATGAGGGGGGTGCTGCACTTCTGAAGTGCCGTCTTTCAGATGAGACATTAAACTGAGGTCCCATCTGCCTGGATTGGTGGTAGTTCAGGTGTATGTTAAAGATCCCATGGTACTTATCAAAAAGAGTAGGGGAACGTTTTATTAAGAAGCTTGACAAAACCAGTTATAACAACCACAATTATAACAAAGAAAATACATCAGGAAAAAAAATGCAAGAAGTTACTTAACAATAAGGAAAAAAAATGACAGTATCATGTTAGGCACACAAAAAAATACATCATAAAAAAAGCCCTGGCAATCTCCATGATAGTGGCAAAACAAGCAATGGAAGGAAAAAAAAGATCAGGATAAAAAAAAGATGTAAGTCAACCTATCTTATCTTTAAGAAAAGGAACATCGTTCCATCTTGCAATCCATTCATCATACGCTAAGTACGTCTTTTCAAAGAAACATTGAGTAAATAATTCATGTTCAACCCTATTGAGTAATGCAGTAGGCTCCTGTGAGATCTGTTGAAGAACAAAATGACACCTACTCTGCCAGAGTACAAATTAAAAAAAAAGCAAAAAAGAGTCAAACAAATCCCTTATGCAGTGCTGTTGGAATGAACAAAAACCCACCCACAATTTTCTCATAGGAGATAGCCTTCCAATGCTCCCAGCCCCATCGTACTGTGAGAAGCTGCCACACATCTGACACATATAGACACTCTACCAAAAAATGGAGCATGGTTTCTTCCTGAGCTGAACAGGACTGTCTAGGGCACATCCACACATCTGCTCAGTGACACTTTCATTGTTTTGTGTTCCCCTTGACATACAGCTGACCATGGCTACACAGCCATGTTACATCCCAAATATGGGGGGGAGGAGTCTTCTTTTCCCTTAAGGTCAGAAGCATTTTATCATGGTGAGGTGGTGCAACACCTGGAAATTCAGGGCTAGTCAGAAACACTAACCTCTGAATTGTGACATAAATAATTTTCCTGGGTTTATTAATAACATTCAAATGGGACAAGGCCCACTACCACACTTTTCAGATAGCAGGCTGAACATAAGCAGGATAAGATTTCATCTTAAAAGGAGCCAGGGCTTGGGAGGCCCTGTCTGTACTGAAACACCTCAACCAATAGCCAGCAAACAACACCCATAACTTACCACTGGGCCTAGAAAGATCCTGCAAATTAAAGCTAAAATACAAGCTATAATTAAAGGAAATAGGATTCACCATAATCAGACCACCATGCTGCATGGGCAAATACTAGATATTCCTCTGAATAGGATTAAGGCTGCTCCCCCAAATCAGTTGAAAGAATAAACTCAGAAGGGTAGGTTCCAAACTCTGGGGAATGAGATAAATTATACTAAGGAAAGTAAACAGAGGAAGCAAAAAGGTTTTGGCCAGCATAACTTTTATAAGTTTCACCTGCTGCCATGCTTTCCACTGTGCAACTTTACATTTTGCAGAGTCCAGTTTCACAGTCCAGTTCAGGAGAGCATTATACCCCCTCTCAAATTGAAGACCCAAGGCTGTGAAAGGCTCAGTAGACACCTTTCTACTCAGTATGGAGGGAATCACAGGCATGGTGTCATTGATGGGATAAATGTGACATTTGGCTTTATTAATACAAGCACCCAGCACCGTAGAGTAAAATTCCAATTGACGTAGTGCCATCTGTCCAGACCTGTAATCTGAGACAAAGGGACACATATCATCTGCATAGGCCGAGATCTTGGCCATCATTAAAGAACCTCCGGGTTGGATACCGGAAATTGACCTATCCTGTTGTATTAAATGTAACAGGGGGTCGAGACAAAAAACATACAGTAAGGGGCTCAATGGGCATCCCTGATGGACCCCTTTCTCAATAGAAAAATAGGAGCCCAAATAACCATTCACAAGAGGAACAGCATCAGCCATGTTGTAAAACAGACCAATCCAATCACAAAAAAGAGCAGGGAGACCATAGCCCAAAAGTTCACCAGCCTTCCCTTGCTCAACAATCTCGCTCTCTCTCTCGAAGATTATCCTGAATGGATCTACCAGGTACAGAACATGTCTGGGACCCCAAGATCAGAAAAGGAGCCAGCTGTAAGAGACGGGATGTCAAGACTTTCATCAAAATCTTAAAATCAGTGTTAAGTGAACTCAAAGATCTCCAATTATTAACATCACACTTCTTATTTTTCTAATGAATCAAGATTTATACTGCAGTACACAAATGAAAATCAACACGTTGATTCAAAATTCAGTCTAGAGATAGCCTCCTGGACCTCCTTGACAGTAATAGGGCCAATCAGGGGTGATGTGCTCTCATGAGGAGGAATAGGGAGATCCAAAGTTCAGAAAAACTCTGAAATAGAGGATTCAACCATCTCGGGGACACTATACATGATTCTATAATAGGTAATAACTGCTGCCATTATATCAGTCTGAGACGTAATCAAGAAACCATCTATGTTCCGGACTGCCATCAAAGTCCTATCAGACACCCTCTTAGTACTTAAAGCAAAAGCATTATCAACCCCTTGTTTACCATCAGAACAAATTCTATGATTGTGCAACATAGGAGTTATTGCAAATGTTCCATATCCTGTTTCACAGCATTAACCTGGGAAGTCAAATAAAGTTTATGAACATTAATACATGAGTACAACTTATCCAAATGAGATCTGAGTTCCAAATAACATTTATACCATTGTGCACAATTAGTAGTGGACCTTCGCTTGGCCAAGTGCTGTATGTCCAATTTAGTGTTGATCCACCAGAGACTTAAATCAGATGAAAGACCAGCCACAGACATGTGAGCCTTAAGCAACCCAGACAAAAGTAGTGAAGAAGTCATCAGTTAGTAGAGTAACATTAAACTTCCAGTACCCCTTCCCCTTGGTTGTCTGGACAACCAAGCCTAAGACTGTGTGTAAAATAAAATGGTCTGATAATTCAAAGGGGACAGTTCAGGCTTCCAGTACCTTAATATGGGGTGATGTAAAAGGAAATCAATCCTGGTAGACAGTTTACCCTTAATAAAAGTATGGCCTTCCTTAGGATTACAAGTCCTATAGGCATCACAAAGGTTACACTGTGATAAGACCAGTTTGAGACAGTTGGAATCACAAAATTCTTTATCTGTAAGAGCACCCTATCCTGCTTTTCCAAACTACAATGAAAGTCACCACCCCAGATGATATGCTTAGTGGTAAACAGAAATGGTTTAATGTCAGTAAACAAATCAACCCATTCTGTTTTAGTCAGAGGGGCATAGTTATTAATGGCCCTCCAGGCTGTGTCCAGATAAACAAAGTCAACTGAAAGAGCCCTTCCCAGACAGATATCCACCAGTCGAGTAATGTGAAACCCATCACCCGGAAAAAGGATACCAACTCCATCACAGACTGAAACTCCAATAGAAAAAAAAGCTGGGCCCCAATGCCACAACTGTTTAGCCGTGTGAACCAAAGACACCATATTCAATCTGATGTCTTGGAGAAAATAGATATCAAAATGAAGATCATTGCGAATATTCAGAGTAACCAAGTGGTGTTGAGCATTCTTTAAACTATTGGTGTTTAAAGTGGCTATACGGAGCTGAAATGAAGAAGCCATAAGTGGTTTGGACAGGGAGAGGAAAAAGGGGTCCTTAATCAAGTAAGCTTCCCAAGCCTAGTACTACGTCTAAGGCGAACCCTCAGTCTCTTTGGTTTCACCTTACCATCAGAGTGACTCATGACCTCATCATCTGAATCTGAAGTAAGCAGGAGTAATGAGGATGTCTCAGAGTCTCTGCTGTGCTCAGAATCATGAAACCCTGTAGCTAAGACTGTAACTTTATTGCTTAAAGGAAGAATGGGCAAGGGGAGGAGGTCTTGTCCATCTTCAGCCGTGTCCTAACCTGCCTAATGGTCCATTTCTTGATAGAAGACCCTGAAGCAGGAGGGAGCATCGCCACCTCATCCTGCTCAGATGCAGGCAGCACTGTTTCTCCTGAAATGTTAGAAGCATCAGTTAAAGGCAGTACAATCATAGAATGCTGTTCGGGGGGGGGCAGGACCTCAGCATTAAGTACAGGGAGGGACTGAGGACTTTGCCGTGGAAGGTAAGACCAAGGCAGAAGAGGGGAGGGGCAGCAGTTGTAACAGAAGTATGAACAGAAACGTATTTTTTCTGGGCCTCCATAAGCAGAATCTCCTGACTAAGGCGATCCTCCCTATTGCGAGTGGCCCAGGGACAGGTCTGAAATGCATGGCCTAACTCATCACAGAGGTTACATTTGAGATCATTAGTGCAATCAGTACTGGAGTTCCCATACAATAGACATAAATTACACCAAATTCTATCATACTGAACTCAAATGCACATAGGAACCACACTTAAATCAGGTTTGAGGTTGGCCAGCATAAAAACAGTGGCCTCTTTCTCTCCCCAAAAACAAGCTATTCGGCAAATGAATGGCCCCAGTGTTAGTAAGATGGAGCCGCACTTTAAGCTTCCACCCACCCGTTCAAAAGTGTTCTTCATCAAAAATGGCTTGAAGGGGGCCCAGAACATCACAACGTTGTTGCAACCAGCGTGAAATATCATGCACAAAAACAGATTCATTACGAAATAGAACAGTAACAGTTTTAATAGCAGGCCTATTCAAGAGTATAGCCCTGAAAGGAAGCCACAAAGCAGTATATCGTAATTTCTCATATCAAGTCCAGAACTTGTCCAGTCCATGAGGGGGATTTAAAACTAATGTCAAATAAACTGTCACCTGAAATATGAATCAATGCATAAATCTCATTCGTAAAGTAGACTAAAGAGCATTTAATGAGAGTTTTCCCCAAATACAATCTGTCAGGTGCAAGCATCAAACCTCCCACATACTGTAAGTGCTCTGCGTTCTGCCATTACATAGGTGATGGTTGCCCAGAAAAATTATCACACTTTCGAAAGCCTCCCAGGCAGTCTTAGCCAAGTACTGTTGGGCAGCTTGTGGCTCCTGTAAGGGAGCTGCAACATCCATATGGTCACCCCATGAGGGTGGACGAGTACTGGGGCCTTCATCATCCAAAGGACCATGAGAGGCTATCGGAATCTTCAGGGAAGGGTCAGGAAGCACAGCCTTGTACTGGACATCATCAGCATGGAGATGTGTATCAAAATCTGACTGTTCATATGCAGTGGAAATGGTCTGCTCAGGCAAAAGAATGGGGGCCACAGACTCTGGTGAACCCAGAATAGAATTATGGGAGGGATCCGGGACCCAATGACCAGCAGAACCCAATTTCCACCCCAAGTTCTTCAGCGAGCATTCCAAGGAAGGAGAAAGACTGTGCAGCACTGAGAGAGGTAGAGACCTGACAGGCGAACTCCCATGCTGTGTCTCCCAACTAACGACAGTCAAGTCAGGGGAAGACAACACCCACCCAGCAGAAGAAGCAGAAAAAGGAGCACTTACTGAGTGTGAGGCAAGCCCCACAGCGTCCACCGTAACAGCGTTCAAAAGCAGAACAACATCAGGCAAGTCAAGAGCAGGTCAGGCACCAACAATACCACATACAGCTGATCATGGTTCATGTGCTGAGACCGCGGCAGCAGCAGCCACGACTGGAGGCATTTCTATCTCATCAATAACCACAGACAAGGGGAACAAGGAACCAGACTGCACAAGGGGAACAGAAGGGTGTGAAATAGGGCCAGCAACATTCAGAAGATCAGGTAGGTGCTCAGCTGTAGCAAGTTCCTCCGCTAAAATAAATGTCAGAACCAATTGTCTGTTCATTTTGTAAAGCTCCTTCAATAAATTTTTATCAGACACCAAGACCAGAAGGCAATAAGGCCAAATCAGCAGTATCCACCATCATAAGCTCCTCCTGAAGCCGGACCTTTGTACAGACGTTATCCAAACATAGAATCTCTATTGCTGGACCTGTTGGGAGGGAGATCTGCTCACCTACAGGGCTACCAGCAGAATGACCACTCGACTCAGAGGCCATAGCAGCAGCTCCCCCTACCATCAGAGTAGGGGAATTTCCCCGGTGTCCTGGCCACATTTCCCCCATTCACTGAAGAAATACCACCAACAGCTTAATCTGATTCAATAATTATGATTACCATCTGTATCCCCCCCCGGTCACCCTGACAAAGGGAATTCTAGGCCCAGTGGGCCTACTCCGTCAACAAAATTCAATAAATAAATTATCTGCTTACAGGCTAAACAAGAAGTTTTGAACTAATACATCTTTTCTGCTTCTCATTGTACATTATCACTAGCTGATTTTATTAACCTCACCTTTTTTTTGTTAGTCTGTGAGTAAGTGTATTGACATCAAAAAATGGTATCCCCTATAACATCTCCTCCTGGAATGTCAAAGGGCTAGATTCCCCCAATTAAATGCAAGATGGCACTAGCCTACCTTAATAAAAAAAAGGGGTAGACATTGCATTCTTGCAAGAAACCCACCTAGCACAATCAGAGGCAGACAAACTCCAAGGAGCCTGTACAGGACAAGTTGAAAGCTGCTGTTACTCATCCGAAAAAAGGGGCACAGTAACTCTCATTAGAAAAGGCATTAACTTTTGTAAACTTTCACATGTGGTGGATAAAGAGGGATGGTACCGAATTCTAGCAGGAACATTGGATGGACAAAAAGTGGCACTGTGTAATGTTTATGCACCTAATGAGAATCAGGGTCCCTTCTTCAACTCTCTTACAGCAGTGTTGGGTGACTTTTCAGGCTCTGAGTTAGTGATGGCAAGGGATTTTAATGAAGTTTTAGACCCTGTCATGGACAGATCCTCCGTAAAGCAAATTCAGTTAGTAACTAAAGCAAGGGCTTCTTTTAAAAAAATGTTTACAGATTTAGGCCAGCTGCATACCTGGAGAATGGTTTACCCTCAGGGTAGGGACTACTCATTTTTCTCCAATAGATTTAACTCACACTCCAGGCTAGATTGTATACTTGCATCACACAGATTTATTCAATCATTGGTGGATGCAAAAATAGATAACATTATCTCAGATCATGCTTAGGTAAGTTTTCACATAATATTAGGAGATGACAAGGAAAAAAATGCATTGTTGGAGCCTAAATACTAGTCTACTTAAGGAAGAAGAATTCATTGAGTGGATTTTAGAAAAAAACACAGAATTCATTTTCATTAACAGTAATGGGGAAGTGACACAAATGTGCCTCTGGGAAACTTACAAAGCATACGTCAAGGGCAGGATCATTAGCTTCTCATCCAAAAGGAAAAGGGAAAGGGAAAAGGTTCTCAAGGAAGACCAGCAAGAACCTACTGTCCTAGAACCGATTTCAAAAACAGCTAAGACCCAACAGCATGATCTGCTTCATAAAATAACTTTTCTAAGGGGAAAATTAATAATATTCTTTCTCAAAGGGCTGAATTTGCATTGTTCAGAACTAAGTAAAATTATTGGGAGGCTGGGGAAAAAGCTGGGAAAATATTAGCTTCTTGGCTCAAAAAAAAATACAACAAAATACCATCCCAGGTATCAAGGATACATTTGGAAAAGTAGTCACAAATAAACAGGCTATTAACAGAGAATTTATCAAATTCTATAGTGACATTTATGCAGGCAAGGGTTCAATTGATAATGTATTGCTAGAAATTTTTTTAAAGAAATTTAACCTCTCCCAAGTAGCTGTAGAGCATAAGGAGATCCAGGAAAGGGACATTACTTTTCAAGAAGTCCAACAAACAATTCACAAACTACCTGTTGGAAAAAACCCAGGCCCAGATGGACTCCCTAGAGAGTTTTATAATAAACTCTCCAGTGTAGTAACACCCCATGTCCTTAACACGCTTAATCGGCATGGAAGGATAAGCCTTTCCCCCTACCATCAAGGAGGCCTTTTTAACTCTCATACCCAAGAAAGACAAGGACAAGATGGATTGTGCCAGCTATATACTAATTTCATTATTGAATTTGGGTTAAAAAATTTTGACTAAAATCCTGCCTAGGAGAATCCAAATGGTTGTCACATACCAAGTTGGCCCCGAACAGGTGGGTTTTGTGCCAGGCAGATCTGGAGTTGACAGTATTTGCAGATTATTGAATCTTATATGGTGGAACAACAAATCTAGAGACCCCTTTGTGGCTCTGTCATTGGACATACTAAAAGCATTTGACTCAAGAGAAACTGGCCATATAGGTTCAGGACACCATACAAATTTGGTTTTGGTGAGAAATTTATTTCATGGGTGTCACTAATGTATGAAAACTCCACTACTAAAGTAATAACTAATGTGGTATTGTCACCTGAGATCAAATTAGCTTGTGGGATGAGACAAGGCTGTCCGCTGTCTCCCTATTCATTTATTCTGCCATTTGAACAACTAATTAGACTAATCAATGACAATCTAATTATAAAAAGAATGAAAATAGGATAGTTTGTCTTCACTAACAATCTCCTACTTACCCTAAGTTCACCTACTCAATCCTGTTCAGAAGTGCAACTGATTTTTAAAGAATTCAAACTGATCTTAGGTCTGAGAATTAATTGGGGGAAACCCCAAGTTTAACACAATGATCTAACAGATCAAGATATGGAAGATCTAATGAAGAAATGTTCACTGGATTGGTTCAAACCTGTCATCACCTATTTAGGGTTGCAGATCTCAACAGATTTAGGGAAGCTGGCAGAGCTCAACTATAAGTCAGTATTATTGGATATGGAGCTAGACTTAGAAAGAATGGAAACTCAGTCTATCACTTTGGGGGAAAATTAATGCAATTAAAATTATTCTGGCACCAGCACTTTTTTACCTATTTTAGAACCTTCCCATTGTGCTCTCTATTAATTACTTTAAACACCTAGACAACATATTTTAACTTTTTCTTTGGGGATGTAACCCCAAGATTGGGGTTATCTAAATTGAGACGTCCAAAAGAACAAGGGGGATTCACACTTCCTTGGTGAGAGAAATATCAGCTTGCATTCATCTTTAAACAGGTACTAAAGCATATGGCCAGCCCAGACAATGCAGGCCCAAAACAACCTCTTTGGGTAGATTTGGAAAAAGAATTGCTCAAAACTCTTAGTCTTACTGATTTTATAAATATGATGGTACCCCTGCATATCAAAGGGGACCCATGCATACAAGGGTCAATAACAACCCTGAAAAAATGTATAAATATTGTCAACAAAAGCAAAATACCCCTTATGTGTATGCCCATTTGAAACAATACAGAGATCACAAGAAATAAGACAGGCTTATTTCAGTTGGATTGGCTGAAGTCAGGAATCAAAAACCTGGGTCAGTTAATAGATAAGAAAACTAGAATTATTTTATTCTTCACAGAGCTAAGGCACAAGTTTGACATGCCAAAATACCAATTTCACTACTATCTAAGGCTTAGAGAGCTTTTAAAAAATAATTGCCTGACAGAATCCTATAGTTTACCATAAAATGAGGAGTGGTATCAGTTAATATAGCTGGGTTCACTTAAAAGAGGAGCCAGTATCATATATAAACTGCTCTCGGCTAACATATGGTCTTCTTGTTTGACACTTAAGGCCAGATGTTCCTGGGAAGAGGAGCTTACAATATCACTCTCGATGGAGGATTGGGAGTCCACATGGAGGATGGCCAATAAATCTATTAAGGAACTGCAAGGTAGGCTTATCCAATTGAAAATATTGCATAGGTCCTATTTAAGTTCTAGGCAGCTGCTGACAATGGGTGTTAAGGAAAATGCTGATTGTTGGAAATACAATAGCAGAGAGGCAGATATACTGCACATGCTGAGGGATTGTGCAATGATTATGGGTCTATGGGAGGAGGTACTTAAGGTTTGCAAGTTAGTTACAGATACTTAGATCCCACCTTCTCCTTTAATTTTTATTCTGGGGATATTTTCAGAATGCTTAGATCTGAACAAGTTCCAAAAAATCTGGCTGTGTAATGCTGCCCTTTGTATAGAAAGACTCTTAATAAAATATTGTAAATACAAAGAGTCTCCCTCATCACAAGAATGGTATAACCAGGTGGAATTTGTCTCAAGAAATGAAAGAATACACTACCAGCTGTTAGATAGTTTAGATGACTATAACAGTGTCTGGTCACTTTTTACTGCTTTGGAAGGGGTCTAAGATAACTAATCCTTTATCTTCATAAGAATTTAGATATTCATTCATTAAAAAAAGCTACATCTGTTAAAACGTTGGTGTACTACTCTTTAAAACGCTGTATTTTATTAGGAATGATACATGAAATAATTTATTATAATTAACCCTTTATAATAGAAACTATCATAAGAATGAATTTAAATTAATATTGTATGGAACAACGTATCTATATGAGTTTGTTTTGGTTTTATAAAGTTGTATTGTATGGATGGAAAAATCAATAACATTTATGATGGCATACAAAAGATTTATATTACAGCGTCAATTATTTTCTCTATGTGAGGATTTCATTTTCCTTTTTTGCCCTTTCTTTTTTTATGTTTGCTTGCACACACAGCACACAAGGAACATATTGAGATTAGTAAAGTATTGCAGAAATGTGGCAGTGTTTGGCCAATCCAGCAAATATTTTGCTGCTGATGATGGGAAGTTTCAGAGCGAGCGCCAGATTTGAAAGAAACTGACACTCCAATCATGGACAACTTCGTCATTGCACCGGCAGATCTAGCCCCCTCCTCCCCGGCAAACCAGGCACATTCCAACCATGTGCGTTACAGTGCACAGTAATGCGCATGGCCGGACTTACGAGCAACTCATTTGTTCAGTGTGCCTTTCCCAGTGAAATAAATAAATGAGCTGTGCCACTGCTTTGCATAATTGGCAGCTCCTGCTGCCCACCACACACTCCCTCTAAAGCCAGAATCAGGGTGCCCAGTCCCCATGTCAGCATGCCCCCCCCACTATTGTGGCACACTGGGAGCCCACCCCATTGTGCCAAGGTAATTCTTATCTTTTTCCAACACCAGTATGCCCATTTCCAGTGTTGAATGCATCTCCCACACACCCCTTTTTTTCAGATGACCTTGGGGTGCCCAATCCCTGTGTCAACATTGACCTCCCCCCCACTAGTCTGGGACACTGGGAGCAAAACCCAGTGTGCTGAAATCCATTTTTGTAATATTTTACCTGTACAAAAGAAAACAGTCTCATGACGTATTTATTTTTTTAAAAAAGAAAATGGCCCCTCGTTGTTCCCGCAGGCCCTTTCCCCCAATCCGCACCCTCCCTCTGTGCACCCCACATCCCTGCATCCCCCCTCACCCATACTTACCTCAGAAGGTCAGAAGCAGTGCTCTTCTGTGGACCAGAAACATGTCTGCACTCTTCAAAGACCAACCAGAAACTGAAGAGATTATGGAAAGCCCTATAATGGCAGTGAATGGGGAGGGGGTGATATCTCAGCCAATTTTTGGAGTTTTACTCCCAAATTTTCAACATGTGGTTCTTGAGACCCCACCTCATGAAAACTGGCACTGTCATTTCGTTTCTCAGTCCTGCAGAATTACCTTTCGGGACTGATTAATAAAACAATAGTGCCACTGTTCATGAGACGGTGTCCCAAAAGCCTATGTTTCAAGTTTGGTAAAACAAATTACTGCATTACGAGCATGTGTTGTGCAGTTTCTACACATGCTCGCAACTTAGCCAGTTTTTAATATCTTTACTCCAAATTTTCAACATTACCATTTTCATACCTCCTTATGAACAGTGTGGCTGTCATTATTTGCAATCTGCCCAAAATGTGTTTTTCCACCTGTGGCACAGAATGGCACAGTCGCTGTGCAAAATCAACTTTTGAGATAGATGAATGAAATCACAGTGCCACTGTTCATGAGGAGATGTTCCAAAAAGGCCACGTTGAAAATTTAATGAAAACATCCCAAAAAATGAATGCACTACGAGCGTACATGACCTATTTCTATGCATGCTCATAACTTCACCCCTTTTTCATATTTTCACTCCAGATTTCAACATTGCCATTTTTTCACACCTTCTCATGAACAGTGCAGATATAATTTTTATATCCTTCCCAAAATGTCTTTTTGCACCTGTTTTGCTGAATGGTGCATTAGCTGTGCAAAATCACATTTCTGGATTGAGTAACGAAATGATAGTGCCACCTTTCATGAGGTGGGGGTCCCAAAAAGCCCATATTGAAAATTTGGGGTGAAAATATCAACAAATTCCTGGGGCATTAGGGTTTCCAACCTTAACGTCCCACCCTGTACAGACTGACAGGCATTGGGGTGGCTTGAGGTATCAACAATGCTTATGCTATTCCACCCCCCACCCCACCCCTGCAGCCACTGAGAGGCATCAAGGTGTGCCTTGGGGTCTTTGGCCCTAAAGTTCACCCCATTCTCCTATACTGCACCCATCTGAGCTTATTTCCTTATGGAATGGGGTGAGCCAAAGACCTCAAAGCACACCGTGCCACCTGTCAGTATCTGCAGGGTCGGGTGTGGTGGAATGGCGAGAGTGTTACAACCCAAAGCACACCCCAATGCCTGTCAGTCTTTGCAGGTGGGGTTGGGAGTTGGTGTTAGTTTAATACTTCACTGCCATTCCTATTATGCATCTCTCTAAGTCATGCACTATCAATGCTAATACCAGCAAGCAAACATTTGGCATTGACAAATGCTTATGTCTAGTGCCCTTTTTTCCTCTTCGTCTACTTCTGAAATGACCTCTGAATGATCAGACCTAGCTGATTACAGATCTGAGTCCCCCTTCCCATTCTTCTTGCAGTGGGGTGTAAGTGTTTTGTGTCGGTACCACAAAGGATGTTGCTGTTTGTTTTGCTGCTGCCCTGGTTACCCTGTGGTTTGATTTTACTACTTTCACACTGTCTAAAAGACACTGAACATTTTGCTGGGGGTCGCCCTCTTCATCCTATGGATTATCATGATCCTGAGCTCTGTGTGTATGTGTGTGTGTGGGGGTTCTGAGGTTAAGGTCAGGGGATTCATTTCCTCCTCTTCCCTAACCACTTTGTCATCCTGTCTTTCTTTGTCTTGGTGATTTGTGTGGAAATCCTGCTCTGGTGCTGCATTTGCTGGATGGGATGGAGCTGGGATAGGTGTAAGGCCCCTCCTTTTATCTTGTGCCCTCTGTACCAGGTTATCTTGATTCCAGCCTTCATTCCTATTGTGCCTTGCCCATGGGTATTGATGGAAAGCAAGTCCCTTTTCATCATGTAGGTTACATTGAAAAATGTTTTCATATAAAACACTAGTATGCCCATATCCCCCACATAAGGAGCATTTCAGCATGTCACAAGTGCTTCTCCAATGTGTCTTTGCCCACATTTATAGCAAGCTCTTGGCTGTCCTCCCTAAAAACACACACCCTTATCTTTTCCCATAAAGAAGCTGTTTGGTAGATACATTACTTCTGAGTTCACCTGGAATAATTTTGCTCTATGATGCCAGTTTGACAACTAAGCTATCGACCACCATCACAGCGATGGATTTATGTTGACCGCAACTTGCAGTTGACAAATCCGACTGGAGACCCCAACTATATTCAAACCCCCCATATGGGGGGATCTGTCCCCGCACCCCCGATCTCTAGGATTCTAACCACAAGTCAGAGTTGGATCAGGAAGGGGGTGCAGGACCAGGAGACAGGGTGCCGTGGTCCCTGGTGGACTAAGTATTACAGCGAAAACAACTATGTTGTTGGCATCGAAGTTTTCGCTGCAAAGATGTCGCTGTATAGGGGGCACACTGACTAATTTTACCTTAAATCTCCAGCATCCTGTCCAAAACCCTTTGGTATCCATGACTGCTTCAGGGGGGCCCAGTATGGCACATCTGCTCTGAAGCCAATGATAGATGTTATTGACATTTACACCTTCATTTCTAAACATAATTGTTATTAGCTTTATCTGGGGTTTAGTTAAGGAGATTGCATAAAAGGGGGTTTGTTGTAAGTTGTTATATTCCCACTAAAATATTTCCAGACCTGTGTTTGTTTTAAAGCTGATGTCAAGTGTGCCATCACCAGACACATGTATAAGGGCATATATATCAACTGAACAAATTGCATAGACCCCTTTAACAAATGTCTTGCTAAACAGTATCTACCTGAGTGCTCTGAAAGACCACCTCTGTATCTGAGCTTTACTATATTGTTCCTTGTTGACTGCTGTAATTTATTCATGTATTTTTTTTTATACTTTATTATGTTGGCGTGCTTATGCAGCCAACATCTTGTGGTAGTGCTGATTTGGAGGCAGAGTCACTGTTGGGAGAATGCAGGGCATGCGCCAGTAGGCGCATCCTTCATTCCCCAATCAGTCTGCATGCCAGCACCACACCATGCATACTAATGTGATGAATACATCTAAGGAAAGGTCCGCTGCAATCCAAACAAAGCTAGTCATATGCAGCGGACCCTTCCTATGTGTTTCACCAGCTACAAACATGGCGGCACAGTGGCCACTAAACTGCCGACTTCAGGGGTGCCCAATCCATCTGGTTGGCTTACCCTGCTCAAGTATGTGCCGACAGGGGCGGCCACTCCCAGTCAGCAGAATGTGTCCCCCCTGCTTTGGCTGTTTGCTGACAGGGGTGTCCAGTCCCCGTTGGCATCCGTCCCCCCCTTTCCCACTTTAATGTGCTGACGGGGAGCCCACTCCCCATTGGCATGATGTTCCCCCTTCTTCCGTGCCAACAGGGGTGCCCAACCCCCATAGGCTACGGTATCCCCACCAAAAAAAGAAACCACCTGTAAAAAAGAAAACCGTTTGCGATGTTTTTTTTTCCCAACTGAAAACAGAAAACAGTCCCTCGTAGTCTCCCTACCCACCACCCATGCCCACCCTCTGCGCATCCTGCCTCGCCACACCCCCTCACCCCATTCTTATCTCCGGAGCTCGGCACGACAATCTTCAGTGGACCGGGAACATGTCTGCACTCTTCAAAGCCGACCGCGAACTGAAGAAATGCTGGTACGCTGTATAATGGAATAAATAGTTTTTTTTTTTAACTTTGATGCATATCTCGGGCATTTTTTGGAATTTTTACACCAAATTTTCAACAGGGGATTTTTGGGACCCCTATTCATGAATTCTGTCACTGATATGATGTTAATCAGTCCCGAAAGGTGATTTTGCTGTCACTGCATGGAATCACCTTTCAGTACTGATTAATGCAAGGATAGTGGTAGTGTTCATGAGGTGGGCTCTCAAAAAGCCTATGTTGAAAATGTGGTGGAAAAATCCCCAAAATGGCTGTTTTATGAGTGTGCGTTGCGCAGTTGCTATGCACACTTGTAACTTTACAAATTCACAATGTTTTCATGCCAGATTTTCAACATTGTCATTTTTCTACACCTCCTTGTGAACAGTACAGCTGTCATTTTTCACATCCTGGCCGAAATGTGTTTCCGCACTTCCGGCACACAATACCGCAGTCGCAGTGGGAAATCAGTGTTTGGGGCAGAGTTTGAGAATGACAGTGACACTGTTCATGAGCAGTGGTCCTAAAATGCCTATGTTGAAAATTTGGTGATGATACTCCATAAAATTACTGTGTTACAAGCGTGTGTTGCACAGTTTACATGCATGCTCGTAACGTTGTGTATTTGTACTATTTTAACTCTGGATTTTCACCATTGGCATTTTTACACACCTCTTGATGAACAGTACAGCTGTCATTTTACATATCCTGCCTGAAATGTGTTTTCACCTGTCTGGCGCAGAATAGTGTGGTCACTGTGTGAAATCACTTTCTGGGACAGTCTGAGGAAATGACAGTGACACTGTGCATGAGCAGAGGTACTAAAATGCTTATGTTGAAAATTTGGTGCCGAAACTCCATAAAATGACTGTGTTACAAGTGTGCGTTGCTCATTTCCCATGCACCCTTGTAACTTCGAAAATTTGCAATATCTACATGCCACATTTTCACCACTGCTATTTTTATACCTCCTTATGAACAGTACAGCTGTCACTTTTCACATCCTTCCAAAAATGCATTTCCGCACTGCACTACCAAAGCCAATGCCAGCACGACAACATTCGGCATTGACAAATGCTTGTTTTTCTTAAGGTACAGTTATATCTATCTGTTACAAAGACATTATAAGGACAAGAACAATTTTGTATTACCTTCATGCCAGCATCTCTGTGCTCCAAAGGCTGTACAACATATGCCACATAACACATTTTACATAACTGGTTCCAGGCTAACGTGTTCACTTCTATTATTAATACATTTTCCAGATTTAACAGCATTAAAATGCAGATTTGGAGTACTCTAGATTCCTGTCTAACCCCATCCTCCCCCCTTTTCTCAGGGCTAATAATCAAAGTCCTCATCATGGGACAAATTCAGGGTCTCTGGCTGAGTTATAAAATACCCAAGCCCTCCATCATATCTCAAAGTGAGCAGCTCTACCCATTGCCCCTGCAATCATTCACGCTATTCTATAGTGCTCCGCCATCATGGCATGCCATTCTGCTATCAGTGGTGGTCTAGCTTGCTGCCAGTGCCTTGTTATCACTTGCTTAGCCAACAATAGGAAAGAAAATAAAAGGGAGCCTTTCTGTACCGTGTACCCTTCTGGAGGTACTGATACCAAGACCAGTTCTGGTGTAACTTTAAGTTCTGGGCCAAATAGTTCAGTTAGTGCCAATACTACCTCCTGCCAGAAAGGATGAATTTTGCTACCAGCCCAGAAGACATGAACTTGGTCTGCCTTTTTTCCCACATTGCCTCCAGTAATCCCCTCCCAACCTCAGGAAAATTTTAGTGAGCTTAGCAGGAGTGTTAAAATATCTGTTATGGGTTTTTCAGGCAAATTCCCACCAATACAGGGCCAGAGAGACCCCCAATGAAGGCCAGGTATATTTCAACCGTTGATCAAATCACACTATATCAGGTAATTCTTTATTCCATGCCTCTAATATTGTCTCAGAGGAGCTGGCTGTAAATTCCTGAAAGCCTCTATATAGTAAACCTATCAGATTTTGCCAGATGGTCCCCTACATTGAGGTCACAATCAGATTTAACAAAAGGGGGAAGAGGTTTGGCAAGCATCTCCTTACTGGGTCCTTATGCATAATAAATGTTCAGACTTGTAAGTATCTATAATACTCCCTATTGGTGAGGCCATGCTATTGCTGAAGTTGATTAAAAAGACCTACCGCCTGTTTTTTTCTAAGAACTGGTATATAAACTAAAGTCCCCTTCTATGCCACTGTTGAAAAGTCAGATTGAACTGGGCTGGAAGAAATTCTGATTCTACCATTAAAAGCCTCAAATAACAGAATAGCAGCTCTAAAGCTGGTAAAGTCCTGAGTTTGTACCACATATCTAAAGTCTGCTGCGCTCCTATATCATTTTTATTTATTTGGTTTTTGTTGACCAGGTAAGGTACACTAGCCTTAGAAATGACTATTTTCAGGCACGACCCAGGAGTGTACAAAAACAATACATTATTAAAACAGAGACAGTATAATCATTAAACAGTAAAAGTTTAGACAGTTATAGTACAGTGCAGGCAGGAGAAAACAATAAGTACACTAGATTCAACTATAATGTATAAAATAGAAAGAATACGAGAGCAAAAGTAAAATAAAGCCATCAAACAACATTCAGGTAGCAGATAGGGTGAGATTATACAATGAGGAGTACCGTTATAATAGCAGTGTAAGATGGATATAGGAAAGTCGGGAATTGGGAACAGGGTAGGGATGCGAAATAAGGAGGGGAGGATGGGATAGAAAATTCAGGTATGGGATGAAGACACAGATAATAAGAGAAAGGCAGAGAGGGGAGATATGGAAAATGCTGAGCACAAAGGTGTTGAGGAAATGAACTCAGAAAGGAAAATTAGGGGGTGAAAGATAATAATAATCATAATAATAATCTACTCGATTTAGGAGAGATGAAAGAGGCGCAAAAATCACCCACTGTGGGTCATGTAAATCATTAAGGGAACATTCTGTTTTCTTCCAGGGTGTCTGGATACCCGGATTTACCCAGGCCAGAATCCTAGTCGTCCCTACTGCTATAGCATATTGCTTCAAGTCAGGTTCAAACCACCTTTATCTTTTGATAATTGCAATAGAGACCATCTAATTTGTGGCTTACTGCCACCCCACACAAACCTGGATAGAATCGTATTCCATGAGGTGAAGTATGTCTGTGAAGTGAGCAGAGGGATCATTTGAAAAAGGTGTAACAGCCTCTGCAATATGTTGGATTGCATTATTTCAATTCTAGAATACAGGGGAAACCTCATCTGAGACCACCTGTGGATATCTGCTTCTATTTTCAAAGTGAGGGGTTCATAATTTATTAGGGCCAAATTTAACATATTTAAAGACAGAAAGATCCCAAAATATTTTAGTTCTGTACTCCTCCATTTGACTGGCATCAGCACTTTCAGAGTATGGGAAGGTACAAAATTAAGAGCTAGCACCTCCATCTTTGCAGCATTAATCACATATCCAAAAACCTCTGTAAACTCCTCAAGAATCTGCCACCCCTTTATTAAGGATGTCTCTGGATCTGTTAACTTGAGTATTACATCATCTGCATATAATGATGCCCGATAGCTTTCTCCTTCTAACTCCACTCCCCATACCTCTCTGGGGGCCCAAATCGCCATCACAAAAGGCTCTTTATGAAGAGCAAATAGCAAGGGCAATAGTGGGCACTCCTGCCTAGTGCCCCTCCCAAGTTGTATAGGTAAAGACATATTCCCGTTCACTTTAATATAGGCCTGTGGGTTTGTATATATATTACTGAGCCATTTAATAAACTCTTCCGGAAATCCAAAACAATCTAATACCCTCCATAGAAATCTCCACAGCACCCGATCAAATGCTTTGTAAGCATCCAGGCCAACTATAACTACTGGAAGGGAATGCTTGGAAATGTGATCTAGTAGATGAATAACTCTGCAGGTGTTATCTGATGTTTGCCTATTTTTTAAAAACCCAGATTAATCCAGGTGTATAATGTCCAGTAAGATACCTTCCATCCGTTTAGCCCATATTGACCTATATAGCTTATAGTCACAGTTAAGAAAACAATATTGGCCTGTATGAGTCTGGGTGCTGTTGGTCCTTCCCCGGCTTAGGTATTGTAGATATAACCACATAGGCCCATGAAATGGGGGGAGGGGTTCCTTCCTGACCCTCTCTATAAGCATTCACCATCAGTGTGAGAAAGGCAGGAAGGAAAGCCTTATACCATTACTGAAAAAAAACATCAGGTCCCAGAGATTTCAAAGCTTTTGCCTGTTGAACTGCCCTCTTTATTTCTCTGTCTGTAAGTGGGGATAACAATCCCTCCTGCTGAACTTGGATACGTTTAGGGAAGTGTAACGTTGAGAGGAACCATTGTATAATTTTTTCCACAGGGAGAGAGGGGTTTGCATACAATTCCCTATAGTATTTCTGAAACAGTAAAAGAATCTTCAGAGTATTGTTTTTCAAAACTCCGGAGTTAGGATCCTTCAGGTTTGTTATAGTTGCTGCCTGATTGTATCTACAAAGTCTTTTAGCCAGGTTCCGCGCACCTCTGGGACTTCCCTCATAGTAATATATTTTTAACTGTTGGAGTTTGGCTTGGACCCGGTAGTCAATAATTGCTTTTAAGCCTCTTTTGATTTGCCGTATTTCCCATTCCAACTCCTTCACTTCCGTCCTATGTTTTGCTGCAATGTCTTCAAATGAGCTTGGAGCTGCCTATTTCTACACTCCCTAATTTTTTGTGTAACCCCCTTGTTCCCTGGGGTTACTAGAATCCCACTTACAGTCACTGGAAGGCAGGAAGAGGTAGCTTGTGAGATGCCAGTTAAATGGGTTTCATACTGTCACACTCTGTTTTCAGTTTCAGCTGAGCTGGAATGATGATGATGTCACCTTAGATTTCTCGCATAGGCCACAATGGAATGCTAGCTGCAGGAGTTAGCAGTAGAATGTTGGGAGGGAGTCAGTAGTCTGAGTGGAGAGTCTGGAGAGTGAGGAGTGCTGCAGAAAGCAGCTCCTCAGACTCAGCTCTGCTAGACAGCTACCTCAGGAGAAGGGGTTGTGTGTTCTCTCCCTAGAGAAGAACACAGAAAGCTTGTAGAAGGAAGTGGCAGAGACCGTTATTGGAAGGTTTTACAGCACCCCATCCCTGGAGGGATGGGGAGGATTCCAAGATTCAGGGACAATCTCCTGGTCCAACCTGGAGAGGGTGAATCTGCCTGAGAATCGTTTGCTCTGTGTTCACCAAGACTGTGTTGTAGGAAGAAGCCCCAGGGTACCTGCATTCCTGTGGTGAGTTTTCTCTGACAAAGGGACTCTGTTCACCAACATTGTGTTTCTAGTAAAAGTGTCTGCCTACTGTGGGGTCCAAAAGAGACTTGTCAAGTACAGAACTTTTAGACTGCGTATGATTTAAAAGCATCTGAAAAAGTGGAGGTCAAGAGTAAAGATATAGCCACATACAGAACTTTTAAATTCAGGACACCTCTGTGGTGGGAAAAGTAGAATGTTAAATGTGCAAAACATTTCAAGAGAGCATCTACAAGTGTTTCAGAGAAAGGTGTTGTAACCAGATGAATGGCCAAGTATAGATTTAGGAGCAATAGATGGGAGACCCCCCCATCTGGATTAACCAGGTTTACCTCTCCAGGTTCAGTTTAGGAACCTTTGCTTTCTCTCAGCGCATTTGGTCAATGCCTGAGGAAAGCACCCAGACATGGGATTTTGGATTTTCCCTGTGAGACGGAATGTGCTCATCGGTGGTTTAGGGAGCCACCAATAATTCCTCATGATATATGAGGAAGTGTCCTAGTAATGGTCGTGGTGCCAAGTCAAGGGAAAGAAAAGTGTACCAGTTCAGGCCACGTGTGCCCAGATCCATTCAGAACATGAGCGTTCACTGTGTGTGTGTGTGCTCTGTACCTCAGTAATCTGCATTGCCAGAGGAAGGAGCCCTGTGGGGGTCCATCTTTGCTTTGTTTATTCTCTGTGTTATGTGAATAAAAGCCACACTCTAGAATCCCAACCTTGTTTGGACAGTACACTTATTGCTTCCAGTGTCTGGATTTACTTGTGTGCCCCTGAACAGAAGCACAAACCTTGCACAGTTCTGAGCAAATTTTTTCTCCCAGGGACCCAGGTTGATGGCCATGCTTAGTGGTGCCCCAGGTGTGAGCCAAGTAGTTGCCTCACTGGGTTTGCTTGTCTAAGGATGGCAGGCTCTGAAGTAGAAGTATGGGTCATAGACATGAGTTTGTAGTGACAACCCTCACCCCTCTTGGTGGTGCCTTGGTTTGAGAGGAGCAGTCCTGCTAGTTGAACAAGGGGGGCTGATGGGGGGTGGTTACACAAGTTTACAAGAGGCTTAGGAGATTATCTTCCCTCTGACTACAGCCTTCAAAGTATCCCACACCTGGGCAGATGGAGCCACTGGTGTCTGATTTTCCTGAATAATTTGGGGTATTTTCAGTATCTTCAGGTCTCTAAATTCCTGTTCTTTAAGTAAAGACAAGTTTAATCTCCATAGGCCCTGTTTACGTGGGGGCCCCATATCTATCTTTAACATTAATGGAGTATTGTCTGATAGAAATCTAGCATTTAAAGATAAGTCTTGGAGAACATCTAAGTGTTCTACTGAGATAAAAAACAAATCTGTTCTAGAAGATGTCTTGAACAGCGGGGATTCAAATGTGTATCCTCCCTGTCTAGAGTAAAAATGTCTCCAGACATCCAGTAGTCCCAGGGCCAGAATCTGGGAGCGCAACAGTCTCTGCGTGGGGGACCTTCTATGTTTTTGTGGGTGGGACGTGTCTATTTTAGGTTCTTTGTAATATTGCTGTAATTTATTTTTAAATAAATCAGGCACTGTTAAACCCCTCATATTCCCATAAGTACCCCTTTGATTTTCATCATTTTCTCCATTGTCAGTTGACACTCTTCACGAGTATGTTCCTGTAAATCTTGTTCTATATGGGTTTGTTCTTTCCCCAATGGTCCAGGCATCTCTGTATCCTGGGTACCTGAAATATTTTTTCACGCATTTGTATTGTGTAGGGCCCCAGATAGATTCGTTTGTAAAGGCACCTGTTTGTTTCCTGAGCTCATGGTTTTTTGTTGGTAGCATTTCCAGAAGGGTTTCCTATTGAAGGCCTATTTGGTGCAATCTCTTGATGAAACTCTACATTCTCCTCCCATTCTGGGTTCAGAATCCATTGTCCTTACTTGTTTTGTATCCATTCAGCATTGCAGAGAGCATTCTCTGCTGTCCAATCTGTGTCCTGTGGCTCTTTCCGCTTTAACTTAGCAGCCCAAATTGTCGTTGAATCTGCTGCATTGCAGAAGTATGATGGGTTTCCCTCATTGGTACATTATCATCTCCCATACACTGCTCTGTGCTAGCAGCATTCTCCATTGCTGGTTCCACCTCTACTGGGGGAAGGGGATGCTCCTGTGCTTGCTCTGAAAGTGGTTCTTTAGGGTGCTCTGGCGTGACTCCACTAGTCACACTATCCTGTGAATTGCAGGTAGGATTCTCCTCAGTACTTTGCTGCTCTTTCTCAGTTGTTGAAACCTGCTGCATATCGACATTTTATTCCCTTATTTCTAGCATTTCTTCATCCTCATGGTTCTCCTCAGCTAGATGACAGGACACCACCACAGCCTCCACATCCATCTCTTCCTCACACTAATCCACCATCTTGGATTCACAGAAGTTCTCCTACTGGAGAGTAGGGGAATTTCCACAGCGTCCTGGTCAGATTTCCACCAGTCACTTGAAATACCACCAACAGCTGAACCTGATCTAATGCATTATGTCAGTCAACATCTGTTTTCCCCCTCCTTCTTGGATGTTACTGAACATAAGCAGACTTGCTTAGCCTTCCTTTCCTGGTCTACAAAAGTAAAATGGAATAATTAAAATTCAGATCTGTCTGGTATTGGGAGGGGATATGATGATGAACTGGATTTCTGTTAAATTTATGTAAAGATGTTGCAAGGTTTTACTTCGCCAGTGAAGTTCTGGTGAATTTGCAAAATTAACCTTCATGAATTACTTTTCAAAGTTCCCAATTCCTCAACTTTGCCTAACTTCAACTAACTTCACCTAGAAAAGTGGCAAAGCTAAGGCAAAGTTAGGAGAGGTTAGGCAAATTTAAGTCAATTCAACTAGAAAAAAAGAGCAACTGCACCTTGTAAAAACTTTGCGAAGTTGGCACTTCTCACTTTGTTAATTAATTCACAAAGTGAATTTTATTCACTTCACCCATCTCTTTTTCCAGTACAGCTTTTTTCATGTGTGAGGGGGCCTAACAAGTAGGGCTTTGGCTCTTCCACTTTAGAGGGCTTGTTTCCGCCCCTTGACCATGTGATTTTCTTACCTGACTCCAGTCCCAGGCTGATTCCCCCACAAATTCCCCCCTCCCCCCATGTTGGGGCCTGGGAGGGAAGCCCTCCTCCTCTCCTAGGGAGTAATCCAGATAGCCTGGAGTGGTGTCACAGTTGGGAGCATGGCCAGGTCTTCATGAAGTCTACTAGCACCCCTTTTTTCACTTTCTTCCTCCCCAACACCCCATTGCTGGGGCAAACACATCAGCATGTTCACAAGGAGGCACGCACATGCTGCAGAGTCCTGCATCACCCTCCCATGGTAGTGTTTCCAGACCTGCACTACCACCAGGCCTACTTCTGGATGCTTGATCCTGTCCCTCCCTAGTTGACTCCTGATGACCCAATCTGCTACTGAACACAGGTTGCCAGTGTGGCAGGAGGTGAGACGTGTGGCGCCTCTCCCCTCCACACAACTAGGTCAGCTAATTTCACCCATCTCTAAATTTATGTTGCCCTTTTTAAAATAAATATTGCTTAATGTGGCAAATCTGCATACCAGCAGCTAAGGGAGTGGTCCTGAAATTGAGGAAGAGGGGGATACACAGCAGGAAAACTTATCACCCTGGGGAAATAGGTAAAATATTTGCCTCCTACTATGAGAGGACCAACACATGAGACTGCTATGCAGTGATTCCTGGGAAAACTGCAACTAACTTCTCTGCCCCTCAAACAAAGGGAACATTTTATTTATTTATTTGAGGATTCGGAGAAGACCTTTGAGTACAAGCTCTTTTACAATGGTTCCACGTCAGACTGACAGACAATGACATATTACATCAAGCAGGTATAGAACATACATAGGTTACAATATTACAGTGTTCTCACCAGTACCATGGAATTAGTACAACATCAGTAAAGGATATAGAAAAGCAGTAGTGCTCTACATGGGGAAAGCAGGGAAGGACCCCCTTTTGAGTTGACAGGAGACTTAGGAAGGGTAAGCAGCCTCATGTTGGGGCTTTGTCAAAAACAGGAGGGTGAAATAGTGGCTGGTGGAGCCAGGGGGTAGAGAGAAAGGGGGAAGGTGACAAAAGAGGGGAAAAGTGCTTGACTAAATGGTCATACAGGGGAAATGGGGAGGGAAATGGTGCGGGGATGGAGTTATAATGAAGGGAGGTACTCAGGGAGAACAGCAGGGGTGGCATGCTGAAAGCCACATGGGGTGGGGTTGGCCTTAGGCATGTCAGAAGAGGTGGGGGACTAGGAGAGACCAAGGTGGGGGGGGGAAACAGAGTGGATGCCTAGTGTCAGTTCAGGGGGCAAGGTGTAGGTTATTGGAGGGGGAAGTAGCAAAGGAGGGGTAGAGTGGCTACTACAGGAAGCAGACACTAGCTGTACAGAGGAGCGGGGTGCAGCAGGGCTGCCATATGAGCAACTCTGGAGGCTAAGGAGGGGGGAGGAACTAGCCTTCAGAGGCAGTCACACTCTGTGATTGATTTAAAGTGTTGCCTTAGTCCAATTTTGATATGTGATACGCATTTTGAGGTTTGAATGGGCACATGGATTTCATTAAGCCACTGGAGAGCCCTATAGACGAAAGCGCGTTGTCCAAGTGCAGTTCAATGGAAAGGTGTTGATAGGGCCCCCCTCATCCTACCTCTGGTATCTTAAAGGGTAGCAATCGGTGAAAGGATGTTGACTACATGGGGGGGGGGTTGCCCGATAACACCTTCTTACCCAGGATGCAGGTTTGGAACTTGATCCTGTTCTTTAGAAGCAGCCAATTAGTCCATTCATACAGAAAGCAAGTGTGTGTTTGATGATTCACAGCTAGGGTGAGCCAGCAGGCTTTATTAAGAGCAATATGAACCCTCTTTAGTGCCATATCTGTTGCCACTCCGTAGACAACCAGGCCATAATCAGTGGTTGATAGGATGGAGCTGAAGACTGACAGGCAGAGGGCCTCAGGGGTGAGGTATTTCCTGTGTCTATAAAGGACACACAGCTTGGTGTTTACCACCTTAACCCCTGAGTCAATGTGTTGGTTGAAGGTGAGGGTGTCATTTAGGGTGACACACTGGTACTTGAACAAGTGTACTTGTTCCAACGGTTCACTGACTGTGTTGGAGATGACGAGGGAGGGGATCCTCTTTTTGTGCTGGGGACTGGATATAGACATGGCCTTGGCCTTTTTATAATTTAGTAGAAGTTTATGCCTGCAGAACCAGTCCTGTAGTTTGCTGAAAGAGTTCTGTAGTTCGGATTGGATGGTGTCATGGGATGTATTGCTGTTGAGAAGCACTGCATCATCAGCATATAGGATAAGTTTAGTATCACATGCTTTAGGAAGATTGTTTAAAAAAAGGCTTAAAAGTAGGGGCCCCAGTATTGACCTTGGGGGACCCCTAATGTTATTTCCCTGGAGCTAGACACTGTTTACTTAACTTCGACACAATGACTTGTATGAGTCAGGTAGTCCTGGAACCACCATGCGGTATTGGCTGCCACACCCAGGTTCTACTGCTGTGCCAGGAGAAGGGAATGGTTAACAGTGTCAAAGGCTTTGGTGAGGTTAATGAACACTGACCCCACCGATTTGTCTTCGTCCACTGCCTTGTGCAGGTAGTCCATATACTCCAACAGAGCAGTGGTGGTACTATGGTTCTGTCTGAAGTCATGCTGATTATGGCATAATAATAACTGGTATTTATTGAGGTATTCAGTGAGTTGTGCTGCCACTATCATTTCTAATGCCTTGGATGGGGGAGAGGATGTAGATTGGTCTATAATTGGCTATACATGTCTTGTCTCTGTTTTTGTGTACAGGTGTCACAAGGACCTCCTCCCAGATCTCTGGGAATTTAGCAAGAGCCAGTGACTTATTAAATAGCTTTGTTATTGGCACAATGAGAACATGAAGTGTGAGGGATAGAAGTTTTATGTCCACCTCACCGCTGCCCATTCTGGTCTTGTCTAGCACTTTTTGTATATGTTTTAGAGCCTCCTTCACCATCATCCTCTTGAAGTAGAGGTCTGGATGTGTGTTCTTGAGTGGCTTGTAATTTGGTTGATCAGCAGCAGGGAGCAGCTAGTCGTGGGGTAATACCAAAGTCAAGTCAGTGAAGACCGTGTTGAATGAGTCTGCTATAAGTAGTGGGACAGTTATGAGAGAGCTGTTGATGTTAATCAGATGAGGGTGCCTCTTATAATCCTTTCCAAGGAGGTTTTTAAAGCTCTACCAGAATCTCTTACCATCACCCCAGGAATTGCTAAGCTGTTCTTTATGGAAGTTAGCTTTTGCTTGTTGGATAAGGTTAGTGCGGTGATTTCTTGTGGCTTTGTAGCACTAGTAATCGTGGACCTGGCTTTTCCCCAGAGGCTGTCCCTTTCTTTCATCTGGGCAAGGAGATCCCCCCATAATCCAGCCATTTTCATTCCCCTGGATTTTCCTTTTCCTCAGTAGGGCAAAGAGATCGCATACACTGTTGAATCCATCAATAAAGTAGCTAAGGGCCTGATCGAGGGGGTTAAGGTGAGGGACTCAAGTTTGCCCTGCCTCAGGACCCTGCTTTCAATTAGGATGGGTGGGAATTTACTAAATTTGTTGGACCACAGGAATGTGACTGGGGAGTGGTCACTTAAGGTGTCTGGCAAAACCTTGAGCTCACAGATCCTGGATGGTGAACTTGAGAGGAACCAATCAAGGAGGGTGTCATTGCTTGTCTTGTAGTTCCACCTGGTGGAGCAGGGAACAAGTTCAGTTAGGTTGGAAGTACTGACCATATCCCTGAAAGGGGTTGATTCCTTGCCAATCCAATTAATGTTAAAGTTGCCTGTGATAATGAGTTCAGTGCCCCTTAGGGAGAGTGGCAATTGCATCCAGAATTTTAGGGAGGTCTTCTCTGGCTTTTTTTGGGGGGGTAGGTAGACTGTGGCAATGATTAGAGTCTTGCCATGCTTCCGACCTGTGCTTTTACTGTTACTAGTTCATAATCCTCCATCACTATGGTAAGAGGGAGGACAGAGCATTGAAGGGATCCCCTGGCATAGATGAGGCATCCTCCACCTTTCTTGCCCGTCCTATCTATCCTGAAGGCTTGGTACCCAGGAAGTGCTACTTCATTATCTTTAATCTTGCTTGACAGCCAGGTCTCCATCAGGCAGAGAATGTCGGGCATGGTGGGTCATCCATGCCTGGAGCTGTTCGAATTTGGCAGTTATGCTGCAGATATTCAGTGCAGTTATTCTCAGGCCTTTGATCTTGCATACTCCAGTGCCTGACAAAGTTGGTGGGCCGGGGTTGGCATGGATATTTCCAGATGGGAGCAGTAGCATGAAAATAACCTTCCTGGCCATAAGGCTGATGCGTATCATGGTCCATATCTTCCACCACCTAATCTAGTCATGAGAGAGGTGGGCGGCCACCAGTGGTAGCTTTGTGTCGGAAATAATAGCTAATATGCTGAAGCTGGGGGTGGATGTAGGGGGCCTAGGGTTTGTTGGTGGTATGCAGGTAGAGTACAACTGGTATCCAAGCAAGCAAGTTGCCGTGGATGCGGTTGACAACCCATAGTTTCCAAGATATGGTTCTGGTAGAGGTGGTAATGGTCAATTTCGGTACCAAGGGCAAACGGCACCAAAAGAGGTTACAAAGAGCAGGAGAAGCATGCATCCCTTGTTAGAGCAGCAGCAGCAGCTAGCACAGTGCAATCCTGCAAGCACTGTTGTAGAATGGGTTGCTGATTAAGTTGTGTTTCTGCTTTAAGGGTTGTAGTAGACGTAACATCCAATGTCTACTATATAAAGTAATATATACACAAAAATAGAACCCTAATGGAGAAGCCGAAATTCTCAGAATCATTAAGAAATTAGAAATGGTAAGGCCATAGGCATTGATGGAATGATCTTCAAATTTAATAAAAAAATTGGAGAATAATTTGTACCAGAACTTAAGGGGGGTATTTGAGGAAGTGTCTTGGGGGCTCCCCCATCCAGGCACAGAGCACAGATCTCACTACAGTTAACACTGATAAAGATCCAACCCAATGCGAGTCATACAGACCCATATCTATTCTCCTGGTTGAGTTAAAAGTGTTTAGGGCTGGTCCAGTAGTGCTGAGAGTTCAGGCACTGAATGCCATACATCACACCATGCCTGCGACACGGGACCGGGAACGAACTCGGGTTGCCGGAGGTCAGCAATGGAGGGAGAGTATTGAGCATCCAAAGAACTGCTTTCCACTCCCTAGGAGGGGAGGGTTGTCATCCTGCTCTCTGGCTGCCCCCGGTGGAGGCTGGAAGGCAATGCCAGGGGCTGGGAGACATAGAAGTGCAGTTATGTGATGTGCGCATGCCTCTACACATACACATTCATGCCATGAGGGGGAGGGGGTGTACAGGGAGAAAACGGAAAAAGTGGACAGAGAAAAGTAATATGGAAAAGGGTAAAAATATTTAGTTCAGTGGTTGCTGGTAGGGTACAGGAGGTTGAGGGGGCACCAGTCAGCCTGAATCAAACAGGGTTCATTAAGAGATGTAACCTCAATGATAGTATACAGCACCTTCTTAATATTCTACATTCCCAGAAGGGCTCAAAAAAATTTCCACTGAGCCATATCTATTTGATATGGAAAAGGCATTTGATGGGGGTTGTAGGGTCTTTCTCCTCTGTGCCCTTAAGGAAATGAGGTTGATACCCCAATTTGTGGCTGCCTTACTTGCTTGTATACATTACCTGAGGCTTTAATAAAAGTAAATGAAGTGTTTTCAGCTAGATTCTCACTGGGAAGTGGAGCGAGGCAGGGTTGCCCCCTCTCCCCATTATTGTTTGCCTTATGCATATAACTACATGCAGTAGTGGTGCATGCAAACAGAAAAATCAGAGGGGTGAAAGTGGGAGGCTCTGAGAAAAACATGTCATTATATGCCAACAATTCTTAATTTTGTTTCTTTTATTAGAGACCTGGATACACAGTTCCAACCCTGATGGAGTTATTGCAATCATGTGGAAAGATTTCCAGGCATAAGGTAAATGTCAGTAAATCACAGGCCATGGTGATATTTTGTGGTGTGTGGGGGGGGTCTTCCACAGTTCACAGCTACCTTTCTCTTTAGATGGGTGACCCATAACATATTTAGATACTTGGGAATAAAAGTAACCCATACATTGTCTAAACTGTCTACATTGAGTTGCCTGAAACAGATAGAGGAAATAGCAAAGGATTTGCAAACATGGGGGCTGATTCCTCTGTCAGTTGGGGTGGGGGGAATTGTTCTGAAGGAAGTTCTGAAGATGAACATTTGTCACTGAGTGATGTTTCTGTTTCAGGCACTTCCCATAGCATTACCTTGTTGCTTTTTCATAGATTTAAATTGCTGACAAGAAAATTCACCTTGCAGGAACACAGAGTATGACTAGGAGCAAATAACGTATCACTGCAACCTGGCAGGGGTGGGGGGGGGGAGTGATAGGGATGGCAAAGTTTGAATTCTATTATGTAGCTACCCAGACCTCCAGATTTGTTTTCAATGGTGAGATAAAACATACATACAAACATATGAAGAAGCTAGCAAAAGAAGGTCATTTGGTCTATCTAGTCTGCTAATATTGCAGGGTACACAGCTTGAGCTACTGTCCCTGCCCCCACCCCAATCCTCCCATCCTCCCTACCCATGATCCTTTCCTTCCCCCATGCCTATTCCAGCCTCTCTTGAAGCTACCCACTATTTTCAATGAGGCCACCTCTTGTGGCAGCACATTCCAAGTGCCCACCACCCTCTTTGTGAAGAATGGCTTCCTGACCTTCCTCCTAAACTTCTCCCCTCCAACTTAATACTTTTCCCCTCATGTTATGGTTGCCACTTAGCATAAAGAGACCCTCCTTATCTACTTTAGTTATCCTTTTCAAGTACTTGAATGTCTCCTCTCTCTCTCTCTCTCTCTCCACCTTTCCACCAGGGAGTACATGTTCAGTGCCCCATTCTCTCCTTATATGCCTTACACTGCTGACCCACTATCATCTTTGTAGCCCTCCTTTGGACCTTCTCCAGAAGGTTAATGTCCTTTTTGAGGTTTGGGCACCAGCACTGAAGTCCATATTCTAGATGTGGCCTCGCCAGTTACCTGTACAAAGGTGGTATGGCCTCTTGTCTCCTACTACTGATCCCCTAGATGTGCATCTTGTTTGCCCATGGTGCTGCTTTCTTGCACTGCATGGATCAGGTCACTAGTGATCATCACTCCCAGGTCCTCCTCCTCCTCCTCTGATGCAGATACTTGACTTCCGCCAAGATAGTACCCCATCATGGGATTCTTGGCTCCAATGTGCATAACTTTGCATTTCTTGGCATTGAAGCTAAGCTGCCAGATCCCAGACTACCTCACCAGCTTTTCCAGATCATTCTGTAGGTCCTGTATGCCATCAACTGTGTCCACTCTCCCACATAGACTCCAGCTGGTATTCTTGTACAGAACCCTTGGACAAAACATATCTTAAACTTACTCTGGAAAAGGAGAATCATAATACACTGACTAGTGAGATAGATCCCCTCATTATTATAATAGAGGATCCATAATTTGTACCCATGTACAAGGACACTGGATTTCTTAGATGGAGTCAACAGACTCTGATGAGGTATAAGCTACGGTATCTGTACAGAACCCTGACCATCAGAATTCTGACCCTCAAAAGCCCAACACCAAAATCCCAACAGCCGGAGTCCCAACAATGGCAAAATCCCAATGTGTGCTGCCCTATCTGCAGGCACCTCTCTAGGCTGAGGGAGGAGGATGCCTGTCTTCATGCAGAGGTGGCCAGGTTGCAGGCAGCATCCACTCCCACCCAGAGATGACTGGGTCCACAACATCAACCTCAAAGGTTATCTAGCAAGAAGGGTGAATGGACCACAGTGGGCTCAGGGAGAGTGGGGAGGGGTCAGGATCACATTACACCAACTGGTCCAGCTTAATAACTCCTACACTGTCTTGGAGGAATGGGAATACCCCACATAGGTGCCCACACATGGGACAAGAGAGGATGGTTGGGACCTCCAAGCTGGAGTCCAAGGGAAGGTGGCAAGGGATCCCGGAGGAGGGGAAAGCTTCTCCTAGTGGGGGACTCTATTGCACAGGGTATGAAATTAGGTACACCTGGCTGGGGGAGTAGGAGGCCAAGTGCCTCCCAGGAAGTGCTGCATGGAGGGATAGGAAGCAAATCCATAGGATCACTAGTGCGATCGCCGGGAGGAAGGAGCTGGATGTCATTTTCCACCTGGGACCAATGAGCTGGCAAGGAGAAGGGTAGAGATAATCAGAGTCCAGGACGATTTCAGGAAGCTGGGAGGGCACCTGAAACAGGTTGCACATTCTGTTTGTTCTCAGAGGTGCTACCTGTCAGGGCACTCCACATCTGAATCTTCAACTCCTCATTGAATGATTGGTATGGAAGGGAAGGGTTTAGTTTCACAGGGGAATGGGGCCCAACCTGGGCAGATGCAAGCTTGTATCAGAAGAATGGCCTGCATCTGTCTGGAAAGTGGACCTCAGTCCTTAGGGAGAAGTTGGAATGCTTCAGCAGAGAGCATTTAAACTGGCCAAGGAGGGAGAGCCAGGAGAGGCAGGTGGCTCAGGAACACACCCACCCCCAGTGCGAGAACATGCAAAAGTACAAGTTAAGAACAGGAACAACTGAAATGAGCAGTGAGGGTCAGGCAGAGGAAACATTTATAAAGGGGGATAAGGGGTGCAAGAGAATATGAGCTGGGGGACTAGGCAAAGTAGAGAAACTAGGAACAAAGGAAGGGCAGGGAGTAAAACATGGAAGGTCATGTTCACAAATGCCCATAGTCTGGGAAAAAAAGTTACAGACCTGAATGCCTTGATGACAGATGCAGACCTTGACATAGCAGCAATAACAGAGATATGAAATTCTACTAATCACAACTGGGATATCAATGTGCCACGCATATAGAAGGAGGTATGGAGGAACAATAGGTAAACATCAAAACTGCTATCACAGAGGCAACAAGCCTTTGTGTGAAGCAAATAAACAAATCAAAACAAAAAAAAGCCACTATGGTTTTCAAAAGAGGTGACAGGGAAGGTCAGGGAGAAAAGGCAGCATTCAGGAAGTATAAGGAAACACAGAAGGAGCAGGACAGAGAACTGTACCAGTTAAGGCAGAAGGAAGCAGGGAGGGAAGTCAGAATAGCAAAGGCCCAAACTGAGGAAAATATAGCCAACTCAGTTAAGAAGGGGGATAAAACCTTTTATAAGTATATCAGAGAGCGTAGAAAGACAAAGGAAGGGATAGTGAGGCTGAATAGAATGGACGGTGGGTGGGCAGAAAGGAACAGTGAAAAAGCAGTGATACTGAATGAATTCTTCTGTTCAGTACCCACAAAAGAGGAGGAGGGAGAGGTGCATAATCCAGTTAACAGAAGCACTCTGGATGGGGGGGTTGATCCTAGTCCTTTCACAGAAGAAAGGGTTCTGAAAGAACTCCTTAAAGTAAAGATAGACAAAGCAATGGGGCCTGATGGAATTCACCCCAGTATTCTAAAGAATTAAGGGGAGAACTAGTGAAACCACTGACTACTTTTTTAACAAATCATGGGAGAATTGTGTGGTAGCTGAGGACTGGAGGAAGGTGGATGTGATTCCCCTTCACAAAAGTGGGACCAAGACAGAGGCAAGAAACTATAGACCTGTCTGTTTGACCTCTGTGGTAGGGAAAGTGATGGAATCACTTCTGAAGGAAAGAACTGTTGAGTATCTAGAGGCCAGTGGGGCACAGGACCCAAGGCAGCATGGGTTCACAGCGGAAAGGTCATGTCAGACAAATCTAATTGATTTCTTTGACTGGGTGACCACAGTAGTAGACCAGGGAGGGGCTGTGGACATGGCCTACCTAGATTTTAGCAAGGCAATTGACACAGTCCCACACAAAAGATTAGTAGTCAAATTAACCAGCCTGGGAGTGGGTCCCGGGGTGGTAGCCTGTAAAACACTGGTTGGACAACAGGACACAGAAGATAATTGTAAATGGAGTCCACTCTGAAGAAAGAGGGATTACTAAGGGGGTACCTCAGGGTTCAGTACTGGGTCCAGTCCTTTTTAATGTATTTATAAGTGACATTGCAGAGGGACTGGAAGGAAAAGTATGTCTCTTTGCAGATGACACAAAGATCTGCAACAGGGTTGATACACAAGGTGAGGTTGACAGGATGAGAAAGGACTTGCCAAGGTTGGAGGAATGGTCAAATGTATGGCAGCTTAGATTCAATGCAAATAAGTGCAAAGTAATGCACCTGGGAAACAAAACCCAGGGGAAGATTACACAATGGGGGGTAGTAACAGCAACAAAAATGGAAAGGGACCTGAGGCTAATCATATCAGATGACCTTAAGGTTAGCAAGCAATGTGAGAAGGCAGTAGGGAGGGCTGGGGTGATACTGGGATGTATAGGGAGAGGCATTACCAGCAGAAAACAGGAAGTTGTTATTCCTCTCAATAGACAGTTGGTGAGACCCCATCTGGAGTACTGTGTCCAGTTCTGGAGACCCCATCTCTGCAAGGACATAGACAGAATAGAGGAAGTCTAGAGGAGAACAACTAAAATGGTGCAGGGTCTGCAAGAGAAACCATATGAGGAGAGACTAAAGGAGCTTAATATGTATTCCCTTGAGGAAAGGAGGGAGAGGGGGGACATGATAGAAACTTTTAAGTACCTCAGTGGAATCAACAAAGTCTAAGAGGGTAGCATCTTTTAGAAAAAGAGATGTGCAAGAACAAGGGGACATAATTTGAAGGTGGGAGGGCAGTTCAGGAGCAATATGAGGAAGAATTTTTTCACAAAGAGGGTGGTTGACATATGGAATAGCCTTCCTGAGGATGTTGTGGAGGTCTAAAACTGTGAGAGAATTCAAGAATGCATGGGACAGACATAAGGCAATTTTTGTGGGGGGGTAGGAAGAAATAGGCTGTTAGTTAACTAGGATCTGCAGCTTATCCTGTAGGTGGGGAAATGGGAAGACTAGATGGGCCAAATGGTCCTTATCTGCCATCAAAGTCTATGTTTCTATGTTTCTACACTGTTTAGAAGGGATGTATAATGGAACGGGGGTGGCCCTGTATGTCAGAGACGACATAAAGACTGAAGAAGTACTGGGAAGGCAGGGGGAGGTTGAGGCAATATGGGTCATCCTTGAACCAGGAAATGGCACATCAGTATGTACAGGGGTGATCTATAGACCTCTGGTACAGAGGGAAGAAGTGGACATGGTACTAGTAGAGGAAATTCATGACATGGTAGCTAAAGGTGAAATCCTGTTGATGGGAGATTTCAATATGCCAGATGTGGATTGTACCACCAAGGCAGCTACTTCAGCCAGAAGTATAGCCATTCTGGAATCCCTTCAGGGGTTGACTCAGACAGCTGGTGCATGAGCCTACCAGGGACAAAACATTTTTAGATCTGGTATGGACCAATGGCAACAGAGTCAAAAGAATCATAGAAACATAGACTTTGACAGAAGATAAGGACCACTTGGCCCACCCAGTCTGCCCATTTCCCTACCTACTGGATAAGCTGCAGATTGTAGTTAACCAACGGCCTACTTCGTGCAACCCCCCACTATAATTGCCTTATGTCTGTCCCACATATGTTTGAATTCCCCCACTGTTTTAGACCCCACAACCTCTCCAGGAAGGTGGTACCATGCGTCCACCACTCTCTCCATGAAAAAAACATTCCTCACATTACCCCTGAGCCGTCCCCCCTCTATCTTTAAATTGTGCCCAGGTGGAAGGGTATCTGAGATCCAGCAACCACCACATGGTATGGTTTGACATGGAGACAGGAACTCAATTAAGCCACACAAGGGCAAAATTATTAGATTTCAGGAAGGCGGATTTAAATGAAATGGGTAGATGTTTAAGAACAGCCCTGGAGAAGGTACAGGTAATGGAAGAGGTGGAGGAACAGTGGGGGAGACTAAAAGGAACCATTATGGAGGTAACTTACCAATGAATTAGGATAGTGGCCAAAGGGAAAAGAAGAAAGAAACTACTATGATTCTCTTAAGAGGTGGGAGACAAAGTAAGGGCAAAAAAAGCAAGTTTCAGGAAGTATAAGGGGACCCAAAGGGAGGAAGAGGACAGGGAGGTGTACCTTGAATGTCTAAGAAAGGCAGGGAAACCTGTTAGGAAAGCCAAGGTACAGACAGAGGAGGGTTTAGCACAGACTGTGAAAAAATCGGACAAGACATTCTAAAGGTACATTAGTGATAGAAGAGAAAAAGGGGGTTGTTTGGCTCAAAGAGGAGGAGGGACAGTGCAAGGAGGGGGATCTAGACAAGGCAGAAATACTGAACAAATACTTCTGTTCAGTATTCATTGGGGAGGAAGAGGGTCAAGGACCACAGTTGGGGAGCAGAGGCATTTGGGGGGGGAGAAGTGGACACCAGTCCATTCACAGTGGAGAGAGTTCAGGAAGATCTCACAATGCTGAAGGTGGATAAAGCCATGGGGCCAGATGACATATACCCAAGGATATTAAGGGAGCTGTGGAGGGAACTAGCAGTGCCTCTGGCCACCCTGTTCACAGAGTCACTCAACACAAGCATGGTTGCAGAGGACTGGAGGAGGACGTATGTAGTTCCACTGCACAAAAGTGGCAGTATGGTGCAACTGGGAACTACAGGCTAGTCAACCTCACCTCAGTGGTGTGGAAGATCATGGAGACACTGCTGAAAGAAAGTATACTGGCACACCTGGAATACATTGGTGCTGAGGATCTGAGGCAGCATGGCTTCACATTAAGAAGGTTTTGTCAAATGAATCTGATAGATTTTTTTGATTGGGTGACTAGGGAAGTGAATCAGGGAGGGGCCATAAATGTTGCTTACCTGGATTTCAGCAAAGCCTTCAATACTGTCTCACACAGAAGGCTGGTTAACAAGAAGAGTAGTCTAGGCATGGGGCATAAGGTGATACAGTGGATTAGAAACTAGCTGATGGACAGAAGGCAGAGGGTGGTGGTAAATGGGATCCAATCTGGGGAGAGATGGGTGACCAGTGGGGTCCACAAGGATCAGTACTGAGATCAGTCCTGTTCAATGTCTTCATTAGTGACATTGCAGAGGGGCTGAAAAGAAAGGTCTGCCTATTTGCAGATGACACCAAGATCTGCAACAGGATGGATATTCCAGAAGGGGTGCAGAAAATTACGAGGGTCCTGGAGAAGCTTGAAAGATGGTTGGAGACGTGGCAACTGAGGTTCAGTGTTGAAAAAGTGCAAGATAATGCACCTGGGTAGGGGGAACCCTGAGGAGAGCAACAAGATAGGGGGAGGTGCTGATCATCACCAAAGAGGAGAGGGACCTAGGGGTTATCATATCTGATGACCTTAAGGTATCAAAACAGTGTGCAAAGGCTGCAGGAAGGGCCAATGGCATGCTGGGGTGCATAGACAGAGGTATTACTAGTAGGAGGAAGAAAGAGATTATGCCATTGTATAAAGCACTGGTAAGGTCTCACCTGGAGTAGTGCATGCAGTACCGGGGATGACATATGCATAAGGACATAAACAAGGTGGAGGCTGCCCAGAGAAAGTGACAAAGATGATGCATGGTTTGCACTACAAAACATATGAGGAGAGACTAAGATCTCAATATGTACTCATTGGAGGAGAGAAAGGGGTGACATGACTGAAACTTTTAAGTACCTCAAAAGTATAAACAAGGTGCAGATGGGAGATCTTTTCCAGTGTAGAAAAGATACCAGAATGAGGAGACATAGATACATAGATACATAGACAGTGTTGGCAGATAAGGGCCTATGGCCCACCCAGTCTGCCCATTTAAGTTTGTAAGTTCAGTTTATGTTTTCCAGGAAGTCTGTTGCCCCTTACCCCTGACCTCCAGAATTCCTTTATGTCTATCCCATGATATGAAATTGGAGGGGGGAGATTAAGGGGTAACAAGAGGAAGTTTTTCTACATAGAGTGGGTGGCGAATGCTTGGAATAGTCTGCCACAAGAGGTGGTAGGGGCAAGCACAGTGGCACCTTTATATATATAGGCATATAGATATATATGTATAATGTATATATATATAAAGTATATATATATATATATATATATATATATATCTAAGGGCCGGGCAGAACACTTCTTTGAAATTTCACTTCTCTTATCTGCCATCATTAGGAGTCTGACTGTTGGGATTTTGGTGTCGGGATTTCGAGTGTTGGGATTCTGACTTTTGGAATTCTGTAGTAGACCCATAAGCAACTGGTAGTTGGAGGTCAGTGGGTTATTTCTGAACATCTAAAAACAGAATATGGAGTAGCTATTGGGGACCTACACAGGTACATAAAATTGAGTCACTGTATATGCTCAGGCAGTAATCTATTGCACATTGAGAGGGAATCATCACCCTGGGAAGAAGTGGCATTTTAAGCCAGGAAGCTTAATTATGAAGTGTAGATACATTTCCTTAGTGTACAAGTTGCTGATGCCATCAGGCGACAGTCTCTGTTTAAAGTATAGGACAAATATGAACTAGAGGCTGCGAAACAATTTACAAACCAGGAGTGGGAGAAGGTACTACGTGATGGGTGGATGCTTACCTCTTCACCACTATGGCATGAGTATAGATGCAAGGCTGTCAGAGCGTGTGGGAATAAACTTCAGATGAGGCAAATTTACAGGTTTAAAACACACCTTGGTATGATATTTATTATTCAAAAGTTCAAAAAAATAATAAATGAAAACAAAAAAAGAAAATCACTGCTTAACACAAGTAGTTTCTCACATAATACAGTCCTGGATCTTAAAGCTCCTAAGACCCTTCTCATCTGCATTCAACAGCTTGTCTATAGTAGCAGTAGAACCTCTCTTCTCCTCTGTCAGGGCTAAGCCCCACTGGACTGACCTGAAGTGAACTCAGTGAAGAGGATTTATATATTTTAGTGAGGTCACCTGACTGAGCCATTTCTATTTACATGTCTGGACTTGTTTCAAAACCAAGGTGGGGGGGTTGTTTCAGGGGACTTCCTGGTTCAGTTAAAGTTACAGTGTATATCTCCACAGATATTGGGCCTGATTCCAGAAGGTGGGCACAGGGCTTTGCAATGTCTGACGCAGCTGAGTCAGTGTCCTCCGACACAACTCTACACCATTCCAGAAGGGTTGATGCAGTACCGACAGTTTCCACACTTTACGTCAGCTTGTGCCAAATGAGTGGCTCAAGCCCGTAGGAAGAGTACACCCACTGATGCAAAGTTAGACCATTGGGGAGATGGTCTAACTTTGCGGTGTCAGGGACTTGTGGCATTGGCTTCTGGAATACCATGTTTGGCACAAGTCGGCACTTGCATCACACAGCCTGCCACAAGTGTCCTGTGGTAGTCACAGTCGCTTTTACAATTGGGCCCTATTGACTCTCTATATCTCTGATCCACAGTGACTAAACACTTTTATAAACATACCACATTCTTTTGTTCAGCCTCATACATAGAACTATGTCCAGTAACAGGTTTATAGTGTGAATTTATGAAAATATTTTAAGGATTTCTTATAACTGTATTAATCAAGAAATTATTAATGTTTTATATGTCTTCTAAATCCTTTTTATTTAAAAAGGCTTTAACAACTGTATTTATTCCTATTTAAAATAACCTTCATGCTTATTGTACACAAAATGCACTTATGCACTTTACACAACACCCCTCCGGGTGTTTGGCATCATTCCAGGGACTGGATGAATGGAAATGGAAAAAGAATGAAAAGAAAGAACTAGTAGGAAGTATAGTAGGGACACTAAAGAGCTACACTAGGTGTCCAACCTAGGGTAGGGAGAAAAGAAGAAAAGTAAAGAGAAAAAAAATTAACTGTTGCTAGGAAATAGGGAGAAAGAAAAGTGATCCATCAGTCACAGCTAAGGGTGTATCCTAACTCCACCACAAAGGTCTTGGCCAGATTTGTTCACATGCCAACCACTGCAGCACATTTTTGTGTGTGGGGGGGGGTGGGCACACAGACAGATGCAGGTGGGGATGCCCAGACAGAGATGATCACTGTCACATTTTTTTGGGATATCTGAAAATTAGCATATACTGGACTCAGATGCATATAGAGCTATGTAGAACCTGGGAACAGGATCTACAGACATTTTAAGACCTGTGTCTTTCTCTGAAAGGAGTGAGCCTCAAAAGATATCAAGAAGTGTTCCACATCATGTGCATAGTGGCAGTAAAGGGTGACACCGCACACTGACTCTCTCATATATACTGACTGCAAGTGGGTAGAAAGACAGAATGGAAGCAGGGTATGAATGGAGCTTATCATGGTAATCCTGAAACTCACATTAGAATTGTTTTTAGAAAAGTACACTAAATGGCACACCTTCACTCTCTCAGGAGTCCTGAAGGTGCGGAACTGGACTAGGTGGATGTATATGAATCAGGGTACAGACCCATGGGGATGAAGTAAGTAATAAATATCAGTTGAATCACACATGGACCTAGACAGAGGGAGAATAAAAAACTGCTGACACTACTGTTTGGTTTTATATGTTTAATGAGTGCACAATTCAATGTTTTTTTTATTTAGTTGTTTAACCAGGTATAGCACACTAAGCTGAAAGCTTTTTTTACAGGAGCGACTTGGGAGCACAAGGAGGTTAAGTGACTTGTTCAGGGTCACACAGTATGCAAGTGGAAGCTGTGGGATTCGGACCCTGGTCTGGGCTGTTGGATGTCACCAAATTTGCAGCTCAGAGCCTTAGACCACTGCACTATATTGCCTCCAGTACAATGGTTAACACTGATTGTTTTATCCCTTGTACAAAGAAGCTTACCCTGTCAGATTAAAGAGTCCACACTATACCGTGTGCTACCAGTTGTTATATTGTGTAAGACTGTGATGTATGATTGTGTTCTTCAATACAAAAAAGTTATAAAACTGAGTATTGCTTGCTATCACCAGCAGATCATGTGGAATTACACCACTGTCATGGCCCAGATTCTCCTAAGAAGTATACTGGATATTAAGTCTAGCTGAAATAGACTAAAATCATAATTGCATTTAGGTGAAATTCTGAATTTAAAGTAGAATTCAAGCATATATGCTAAAAGTTTACTATGATCACTTTTGTGGGCAAATAAGCCTAGTCTCCTATTCAGAGGCACTCTGCACGCAGGTGAGACTCACTGAGTGCAAAGATACAGCTAAGGACTGCAGTCTCTCCTCTCCCTTGGGCTGCCCCAAAATAGCCTCAGTTTGAATACAGTGAAGGCACAAGAGGTGCACCCAACATCAGTGTAACTGGGGATTTATAGTTTTGTAAGAATATCTTCCAAAAGTTTATAAATAAATAATACAAAAAAAAAAGAGAAATTTGCTATCTTTTCCATTGGTCTCTGTTGCACCCTTTATGTCTTTAAGATGCTCACAGTGTTGTTCCAAGCTGTCCCTGAGGCATGAAGGAGGAACAGGAATGGGAAACTTTGGGGAAAATTAAAAAATAATAAAGGCTCCTTCTAAGAGGAGCACCACAATAAAAATATTGTACATCTGTGTCATTGCTGGGTTCCTGATGCAGACCCGAGAGATGTGACAGAAGTGGCTACAAAAACATATTTGACTAATACATTTTATGTTAAGAAAACCTGGCAATCTTATTCTTAATACAGGTCGAGTTCACCCTCACAAAAGCTGAAGCCTCTCACATGAGCTATTCATCAAGGAAAAAACTACCTGAACAATTTTTAGTTGTACTGCATTCCTCTGCTGTACACATAATGATTTTTACCTGCACTACATGCTAGTGTCATATAGTAATCATCAGTATTACTGTAAGTTGTTACTCTGCACAGTATAAAAATGACTTTTCACTTACCGGTTACAGCAACAGAAACAGGAGTACTTTTTTCAGACTCAATGTCACGACCAGATATCTTTTTCCAAACTGTGCAGGTATGTTCAGATCTGTCTGTTACTCTTAGAGAAGTTAGGGAATATGATGATGAACGGGACTTTCTTTGGATTTTTGTTGCCCCGTTGTAAAATGTATATTGCACGGTCTGATAAGCAGAACTTTGGTAACTAGAACATTTTAATTGCACAGATTCTTCTTTGATGTATACCGGATGTTCTGGATCAATTGAGAGTGATGGAGCAGCAGGTCGAGCTGAAACAGTTTAAAATCATCAACATATATTCAAAAACAGTCACAGCGATTCTGAATTTAAAGTAGAATTCTAATGTATATGCAAAATATTTTACTATGACCACCGATGTGAGCAGATCAGATTCCTGTCTTGCACGGGAGCACTCTGCATGCAAGTGAGGCTCACAGGCCCAGATATTCAAACTGCGCCATTCTGAGGCGCAAGCCCCTGCGCTGCTCAAAATAGTTGCGCAGGGGTGTGGCCGGGGCGATATTCAAAGGAGTTGCGCTATTGAGCAACTCCTTTGAATATCACCCCCCAGCCACAGCCACTGTGCATGGCGCAGTGGAACTTGCGCCACTGCTAGTTGCCAGAGTTGAGCATTAAACTTGGCGGTGGCGCAAGTACCATTGCACCATCGCGAAATTTCCGATATTCAAAGGTGACATGCAAATGGGCCATAATTTATGCAAGGCGTGGGGGCCATTTGCATCTATTTATGGCCCCATTTGCATGCCATTAGCATGTAGGTGCGCCGATCCCCGAGGACTTGCGCCTGGCCGCCCTGCCAGGCAGCAGCCGTCGGGGACCGATGCACCCTGCAGCCCGATCGCGGGCAGTATGTGTGTGTATACATTCCCCCCACACACACAGCTCCTGAAGCCCAATCGCGGGCAGTATGTCTGAATACACACACCCCCACACACATCTCCCAATGCCCGATCGCGGGCAGAAAGTATCATGAACCCCCACACACACATCTCCCAATGCCCGATCATGGGCAGAACATGAAACAACCCCCAGTGCCCGATTGCTGGCAGAATAAAGCCCCCAACCCGAATATCTCCCTGGTGGTCCAGTGGACGTAATGCCCGATCACGGGCAGAATGTCAAGTTACAACCCCCAAAACATCTCCCTGGTGTCTAGTGTCCCCCACCCCACCCACGCACAGGCCCTCCACCCGCTCCCCGGCAGGCGGCAGTGGCGGCAGCATCTCACTCCCGCCCAAGCCTGGGCCGACGACTGATCAGCTAGGGCTGCACGCCCATTGGTGCAGAGCTACAGCCAATGGGCGTGCAGCCCATACTGTACATGACAGTCCAGATTTTTGAATGGGGGTTGTTTTACGTTCTGCCCACGATCGGGCTGGTGGGTGGGCACAGGGACTGAGTTGGGGGCCAGCCATGGGTGGCAGCTGCTGTGTTGCGCCCTGCAATACAGCAGCTCACCTATGGTGGCCCTCAACTTGATCCTTTTTTTTTTGGCTCAAAGTTGTGCAGGCGCAGGTTGGGGGTTGCGCATGCACAACTCTGCACAACCCGACTGAATATCGGGTTGCGCAGTTTATGTATGGTTCCTCCCCCTCCTGTTGAGCATGCATTCATTTGCATTGCGCTTTTGCTCAACCTGTTTTCAGTGGTGCAACTGCCTCCTGCTGAATATCGCAGAATGGCGCAATGTAGGACTTGCGCATGCACAACCCTGTTGCGCATGGCGCAACCCTTTTGAATATCTGGGCCACAGTGTACAAAGGTACAGCTAAAGACTGCCATCTCTCCTCTCCCATGTGCTGCACAAAAAACAGCTTCAGCTTGACTTCAGTGAAGGCACGAGAGATGCGTTCAACATTAATATTAAAGCAAATAGTACATTTATACCATCTTTTACACTGGTCTGTATTGTGCCCATTATGTCTTTAAGATGCTCACAGTGTTGTTGCAATCTGTCCCCGAGGCATGTAGGAGGAACAGGAATGGGAAACTTTGGGGAAAAATTAAAAATAATAAAGGATCCTTATAAGATGAGCACCACAAGAAAATTATTGTATATCTGTGTCATTGTTGTGTTGCTGATGCAGACCTGAGAAGTGACAGAAGTGGCAACAAAAATATATCTGTCTAATACATTTTATGCTAAGAAATCTTATCAGTCTTATTCTTAAAAAAAGGAATAATGCCTGACAGGGTGGGTGTTATGCTGGGATAATATCCCACCTACGGCGGTTGAGCCCGAGGCCACCAGACGAGGTCATCCAACACCCGAGAAGGGGTGTTATCCCAGAATAACACCCACTCTGGAGGACATTATTGCTATTATACAATGGCTTGTTGTTTCGTACAGAATAAAAAACATAATTTTAAAGAATGTTTTTGTTAGTGTGTAAAAATGTTTTTATTCCTTAAGAGAATATGTGATGACAATGGTACAAATGATGGTCCAACAAATCCAACAAACAGTCAGCTGGGATGTTATGCCAGGATAACATCCCAGCTGTGATGGCCAACTGACCAATCAGAAGGTAGGATTCTTTCTTGCCATTGTATAATTCAGGTCGAGTTCACCCTCACAAAAGCTGAAGCCTGTCATATGAGTTATTCATCAAGGAAAAAGCTACCTGAACAATTTTTAGTTGTACCGCATTCCTCGGTCATACAAATAGTGATTTGTACCTGCACTACATGCTGGTGTCATAAAGTAATCATCAGTATTGCTGTAAGTTGTTACTCTGCAGAGTATAAAAATTACTTTTCACTTACCAGTTCCAGCAACAGAAAAAGGAGTACTTTTTTCAGACTCAATGTCACGACCAGATATCCTTTCCCAAACAGACCAGTTAGCCTCACCTAGGTAGTGGGGAAGATCATGGAAGCACTACTGAAGGAGAGATTGGTGGAACATCTGGTTGTCAATGGACTACAGGACCCAAGGCAGCATGGTTTCACCAGGGGGAGGTCATGTCAGACCAACCTCGTTGAATTTTTTGACTGGGTGACTAGGGAGGTGGATCAGGGGAGGGCAGTGGACATGGCCTATCTGAACTTCAGCAAGGCCTTTGACACTGTGCCACATAGAAGACTATTACACAAACTGGGGAATATGGGTGTGGGCAGGACAATAGTGTGGTGGGTAGGTAACTGGCTGGGTGGCAGGACACAGAGGGTGGTGGTAAATGGCTGTCACTCCACAGAGGAAGAGTGACCAGTGGGGTACCACAGGGATCAGTGCTGGGACCAGTCCTATTCAACATCTTCATCAATGACATTACATGAGGATCTAGAAGGCAGAATTTCACTGTTCGCTGATGACACAAAGTTCTGTAACAGTAGACACACCAGAGGTGTAGACAGAATGAAGCGACCTGCAGAAACTTGAAGAATGGTCAGGGGTTTGGCAGTTGAAATTCAATACCAAGAAGTGCAAGATAATGCATATGGGGCACAAAACCCTGGCACAATATATCAGTTGGGGGTGAGGATATAGCATGCACCAAGCAGGAAAGGGATCTTGGGGTTGTCATCTCTGATGACCTCAAGGTAGGGAAATAGTGTGACAAGGCAGCAGGTAAAGCAAATAGGATGCTGGGATGTATAGGCAGGGGCATCACCAGCAGGAAAAGGGAGGTCATAATTCCGCTATACAAGACACTAGTGAGGCCCCACCTGGAGTACAGTGTACAGTTCTGGAGACCATACCTACGTAAGGACATAGACAGGGTAGAGAAGGTTCAGAGGAGGGCAACAAAGATGGTGCATGGATTGCATCACAAGTCCTATGAAGACAGGTTGAAGGAACTGAACATGTACTCCCTGGAGGAGAGGAGGAAAGAGGGAATATGATAGAGACATACAAGTATCTTACAGGGAGGAACAGGGTGCAGGAAAACACTGTTTTAAGTGAAAAGATGTTCCAGGACTAGAGGGCATGGGATGAAGTTGGAGGAGGACGATTCAGAGGAAACATGAGAAAGAATTTCTTCACAGAACGGGTGGTGGACAAGTGGAACACCCTGCCAGAGGAAGTGGTGGGGGCTGAAACAATCACGGATTTAAGAATGCATGGGATAGACATAAAGGAATTCTAGAGGTCAGGGGTAAGGGGAAACAGACTTCTAGGAAAACAAACTGAACTTACAAGCTCAAATGGGCAGACTGGGTGGGCCATAGGCCCTGATCTGCCGACATTGTCTATGTATCTATGTATCTATGTATCTATGTATCTATGTAACTGTGCAGGTATATTCAGATCTGTCTGTTACTCTTAGGGAATATGATGAACTGGACTTTCTTTGGATTTCTGTTGCCCCATTGTAAAATGTATATTGCACAGTCTGATAAGCAGAACTTTTAATTGCACAGATTCTTCTTTGATGTATACCGGATGTTTTGGATCAATTGAGAGTGATGGAGCAGCAGGTCGAGCTGAAATAGTTTAAAATCATCAACATATATTCAAAAACAGTCACAGCGATTCTGAATTTAAAGTAGAATTCTAATGTATATGCAAAATATTTTACTATGACCACCAATATGGGCAGATTAGATTCCTGTCTTGCACAGGACCACTCTGCATGCAAGTGAGGCTCACAGTGTACAAAGATACTGTACAGCTAAATACACCCATCTCTCCTCTCCCTTGTGCTGCACAAAAACAGCTTCAGCTTGAGTACAGTGAAGGCACAAGAGATGTGCTCAACATCAATATAAAAGCAAATAATAAATTTACTATGTTTTACACTGGTCTCTATTGCACCTATTACATCTTTAAGATGCTCACAGTGTTGTTGCAAGCTGTCCCGAGGCATGTAGGAGGAACAGGAATGGGAAACTTTGGGGAAACATTTAAAATAATAAAGGGTCCTTATAAGATGAGCACCACAAGAAAATTATTGTATAGCTGTGTCACTGTTGGGTTGCTGATGCAGACCCGAGACATGTAACAGAAGTGGCAAGAAAAATATATCTGTCTAATACATTTTATGCTAAGAAATTTTATCAATCTTATTCTTAATAAAGGAATAATGCCTGACAGGGTGGGTGTTATGCTGGGATAATATCCCTCCTAGGGTGGTTGGGCCCGAGGCCACCAGCCGAGGGCATCCAACACCCGAGAAGGGATGTTATCCCAGAATAACACCCACCCACCCTGGAGGACATCATTGCTATTATACAATGGCTTGTTGTTTTATACAGAATAAAAAAAAATAATTTTAAAGAATGTGTTTGTTAGTGTGTAAAAATATTTTTGTTTCTTAAGAGAAGATGTGATGACAATGGTACAAATGATGGTCCAACAAATCCAACAAACAGTAAGCTGGGATGTTATGCCAGGATAACATTCCTGCTGTGATAGCCAACTGACCAATCAGAAAGTAGGATTCTTTCTTGCCATTGTATTATATAAGTCGAGTTCACCCTCACAAAAGCTGAAGCCTCTCATATGAGTTATTCATCAAGTAAAATGCTACCTGAACAATTTTTAATTGTACTGCATTCCTCAGCCATACAAATAGTGATTTGTACCTGCACTACATTCTGGTGTCATAAAGTAATCATCAGTATTGTTGTAAGTTGTTACTCTGCACAGTATAAAAATGACTTTTCACTTACCAGTTCCAGCAACAGAAAAAGGAGTACTTTTTTCAGACTCAATGTCACGACCAGATATCTTTTTTCCAAACTGTGCAGGTATATTTATATCTATCTGTTACTTTTAGGGAAGGTGGGGAATATGATGATGAACTGGACTTTCTTTGGATTTCTGTTGCCCCTTTGTAAACTGTATATTGCATAGTCTGATAAGCAGAAATTTTGTAACTAGAACATTGTAATTGCACAGACTGTCCTTTGATGTATACCGGATATTCTGGATCAATTGAGAGTGATGGAGCATCAGGTCGAGCCAAAATAGTTTAAAATCATAAACATATATAGAAAAACGGCCACAGCAATTCTGAATTCAAGTAGAATTCTAATGCATATGCAAAATATTTTACTATGACCACTGATGTGGGCAGATTAGATTCCTGTCTTGCACAGGAGCACTCTGCATGCAAGTGAGGCTCTCAATGTACAAAGGTACTGTACAGCTAAAGATCACCATCTCTTCTCTCCCTTGTGCTGCACAAAAAACAGCTTCAGCTTGAGTACAGTGAAGGCATTAGATGCACGCTTAACATCAATGTAACAGCAAATAATAAATTTACTGTCTTTTACACTGGTCTCTGTTGCACCCTTTATGTCTTTAAGGTGCTCACAGTGTTGTTGCAAGCTGTCCATGCATGTAGTAGAAACAGGAATGGGAAACTTTGGGGTTAAAAAAGGCTCCTTATAAGATGGGCACCACAATAAAATTATTGTATAGCTGTGTCATTGCTGGGTTGCTGATGCACACCCGAGAGATGTGACAGAAGTGGCGACAAAAATATATCCAGCTAATACATTTTATGTTAAGAAAACCTATCAATTTTATATAAGACTTGCCATCCTTGAAGGAAAATAGTAGTTCTTCCTCCCCACCCCCAGCTGCTAGAGCCCTGACTGAGCAAGGAAGAAGGCGACTACCAATGCACATAAACACTTGACTTAGAGAAATAATAATAATAATAATATTTATATGAAGTGCAATTCAAAAAAAGATAAAAGTGCTTTTACAAACGGCTAAAACCATAACATTTTAAAACAACAAAATCCATAACTTAATAATCAGGATAGGCAAGAGAGAATAAATAAGTTTTCAGAGCAGATTTAAAACACTCCACAGTCTGACACCTCCTTATCTGAGGAGGTAGAGAATTCCACAGAGTAGGAGCCACAAAAGCAAATGAACGGGCTTCAAAGGTCTTCAAATGAACCCTGGGAATCTCCAACAATCCCTCCTCAGCAGAGTGGAATGATCAGAGGGGCCAGTAGAGACAGAAGGGCTCTTGCAGTCACTGTCCATGTAGGGCTTTATAGGTTAGTAAACCAACCTTGAAGGTGATCTGCCACTGAACTGGCAACCAGTGCAGGCCACGCAGCACAGCTGTGATATGACTAGATCTAGGGAGCCCAGTCAACAACCTGGCTGCAGCATTCTGCACCAGCTGCAAGCAGCAAATATCAACCTCCAGAAGCCCTAGGTACAGGGCATTGCAGTAATCAATGTGGGAGGTCACAAAGGCGTGGCCCAGAATTGGAGATCACCACGCGGAACCAGGCACTTAATCTGGGCAATATTCCTCAGATGATAAAATGAGGTGTTAAAGACAGATGACACCTCAAACTTCAGAATGTACCCCTCATCAAAAATAACACACTGACTCTGCACCCATTCAGAGGACATCAGATGACATCCCCAAGCACAAGCCCAGAGGATTGCTCTGCTGATGACCCCTCTACCCAGTGACCTAGGTCCACCATCAAAACCTCAGACTTGTCAGAATTCAGCTTCACACAGTTGGCACTTGTCCAGCTCTGAATCTCGGTGAGGCAGTTGTTAAACACTGAGACCGAGCCATCCTGATCAGGTGCAAAGGACATGTATAGCTAAGTATCGTCTGCACAGCAGTGAAAACTCAAGCCATACTGCCTTATAATGTCACCTAATTGCAGCATGTACACCGCAAATAACAAGGGAAAAAGCAGAGAGATCCCTGGGGTACCCCACATGATAGAGAAAATGTGTCAGAAGAATAAATATCCCACGCAACTCTCTGAGATCTACCAGTGAGGAATGAGTGGAACCATCTGAGGACTGTACCTGACAGTCCACAGATCACCCGCAAGTGTTCCAGCAAAATGCCATGATCCACATTGTCAAATGTTGTAGAGAGATCAAGGATGACTAAGATGGAATGAGTCCTCCAATCTCTCGCTATCAGAAGATCATTGCACACCAGAACCAGGGCAGTCTCGGTGCTATGTCTCCTCCTATATCCCGACTGGAGAGGATCGTAAATGTCATGGATGGTAAGATGATCGCCCGGCTGCAGCAAGACCACCTTCTCAATAACCTTGCTGACAAAGGGCAGGTTAGAGACAGGTCTGAGGTGGCGAGACAGTCTGAATCAAGAGAAGATTTCTTAAGGAGGGGTGTAACCACTGCCTCCTTCAGGAAGTCCGGAAACTCACTCATCTCAAGTGACCTATGGACTGTCTCAGCCAGGACTGGGCCAATGACCTCAATGCACACCACAAGGAGGTGAGTTGGATCTGAGTCCAAGTACAGTAAGACAGCTGCATACTCTGGATGATCCCTATGACATTGATGATTGCCAGCTGGGTGAAAGCCAACCAACAAAATCGTGGTTCTGCAGCCTCTAACCGATCACCGCCCTGCCCATTGGAGTTAGTTGAGCTGACATTTGATCTGATATTGGCAACCTTATCTGCAAAGAAGTGAGCAAACTCATCACACTTATCCTGTGACAATGCTCTCCAAACTTGTAGAAAGGCTGGATTGCACTGTCTACTATTCAGAAAAGCTGATCAGGTCAGTTCCTTGCAGTGGCAATCTAATCTCCCCAGACAGGAATGCTGCCTTCTTACAGGAGAGTGTCATTTGATAGTCCAAATAATGAGCCATCAACCTATGCCTGTCTGCATCAAGACCAGATTTCCACCAGCAACGCTCCATCCTTCACACCACTGTCCTCATCTCCCTCAAGGTCCCATCAAACCAAGGGAACCAAGGGCGATGGGTGAGGGCCAAACACGAACAGGAGTGATGGAGTCCAGTGCCAGCATCACAACCATATTATAAGCCTGCAGCAGGTAGTGTGGACCCAAGCTAGCAGTCAGAAGTCCCAGTAGGTCCAGTACCACCATCAGGCCATCTGAGGTTACTCCCCTTAAAGGGCAGTACTGCACCATCGCCACAGGGGTAGGTCTATAAGGGGGGGGCCTGTAAATTGAACATAATAGTGTAATGGTCAGACCAGCCGACTGGCTCCACCACCAAATCAGAGAGCTCCATACCCAGGAGGAAGACCAGGTCCAATGAAGGCCCAGTATTATGGGTGGCAGAGGCAACAGCCTGAGAGAAGCCCAATGACATCATAAGCTGAAGGAAGTCTTGGCCAAAATTGCAAGAGTTCATCATCGACCCAGACACTGAAGTCACCCAGCACCATCAATCTAGGTGGCTCCAACGCCATCTCGACAATGAAGTGTGTGACTTCCTGCAAAAACTGCTTTCCGTCCCAGGGTGGATGTTAGATGAGAAGAACTTTGCACCCCCCACCTGCACCCAGGATGCATTCAAAGGATCTGGTCTCCCCCACTGGAACATCTATCAGGCCCAGTTCCATTTTAAAACAAATGGTCACACCCCCGCCCCTATTATTCAACCTCGGGCGATGTATCACCAAGAAACCGTCTGGAACTGCTGACTCAAGAATTGGGCCAGCATTTCCATCCAGCCAGGTCTCAGTGATGCAAGCCAGGTTTGATGACCAACAAGATTGGCAATTAATGCCATCTTGTTTTTAATGGCCCTAACATTCCATAACACCGCCTGGGTTGGATGGGAATCAGAGGCTGATCGAGTAAGCTGCCCACTAAACATGTAGCCCTTGGATATGGGGACCAGACAAGGAGGACCCCTATCAAGTTTCCATTTTGCCCCAGGGCATCTTCTCACCACCACAACCCCAAAATGGCCATCCACCTCTCCCCCTCCCCCCGCAGTCTGGAGCCCCCTTCCCCCAAGCCTCCTCCTTTCTATCCCTAATGCACGAGAATATTATAAATGTCGGCAAGCAAAAGGGGGCAATTGAAGGGACAGAGGCCCCAGAGTGCAAAGCAGGATTAGCACCTGACTAGGAGAGCCATCTGCCAACAGATACTCTCTAGCCACTCTGAGTAGCCACCATAATTAATCAGCCCTCTGCACAACAAATAAATAAACCAGCTTAAAATAACCCCCAATCTAAATTACTGTATTCCAACTAAAGTAATCAAATAATAAACTGATCTACCCTCACAAACCTTTTAATTAAAACAAAAGCAATACAGCAAATGCAAATGAAATTTAAGGTTCAAGCAGTAATACTAACAAAGGTTACTCAAAGTAATGTCCACCAAAGTAGTAACAGTATTAACACACAGGGATTAAATAATAATAATATCAACAGAGCCAATGCCACAGCTCTAAAAGACAGTTTTAGTTGAAAAGGAGGGCTCTCACCAACTCCTATTCATAAAGTTAGTCCAAAGGATATGGCCCTCTCATAGTCATATCCAAAACTTGATTAAATGATAGTAGCTTTATAAAAGAGGTCCTCTCACTGCCTCCCGGCTCAGTTAAAAATGATCACCAAACCAAAAGATAACTTCCAGCAGAACTCGTGAGAGTCCGAACTGCAGACCACAATAGCCCAGTCAACTTGGTGAAGGTAAAGATTTTGGAATGAAGAAGGTACAGAGAAAGAAAAGGAGAGGGAAGAAGAAGGAACAAGAAAACAGTAAGCAGCTTTAAAGGGGGTTTGTGCAAAGTGCTCTGGGAGAGTTAGCCTGTGGTTTTTTTTTTCCTTCTTTTTGTTGTGTCCCAAGCCGTCAATGTCCGCCCAGATCATGAACCCCCATACCTGCACCCCTGCCGATGCCCGCGCTCTCCCAGTCACTCCTGGCTTTTCCCCCAGTGGGTGGGGTCATGGCATTGTTCCCCTACCCATGCCAGGATACCAATAACTGGATGGGGAGCCGGCTGTGAAGGATAATTGAGGCCGGGGGCAGGGCCTCATGGAGACAGCCAGGGACACAGGATTTTTTCCTCCTTTAGGCAGGGGTGGGGACATGCAATGATGACCAGCGTCTACGTTGCCCCTGAGTGGAGTAGGCATCGGTGCTTGAGACAAATCCAGCCTCCGCTGGGTGCCACTGCTGCACTGACTGCGAGTGCCCCACTTCTCCCCCAAGAAGGAGAGCAGTCAAGGGACACGCGACCCTTCTCCCCTGGCTGGCCCTCTGATGACCCACGTCCATTCCTGAAAGCAGGTCACCGGTGTCGCAAGCAGAAATCCAACTGCTGCTCCAGTAGGCTGGCCAGAGTTATCCTGTAGGTTAACTATTGGAAATTGTAGGGGTAGGCAGTGCTAAAACGTGTGTGTGCAAATGGTGCTTCTGGGGGTTGTTAGCCTGCAGGTTAACTACAGGACCTGGTAAATTTTAAGGCGGCAGGTTATCTATTTGAATGGGTAAATTTTTAGGAGGTAGCAGATAAGGTCTAGGTACAAGGAGTAACTATAATGGGAGTGGTGCAGCACGTCAGCTGTGTGGCTGCAGTCTTCAGAGAAACTTTCTGGAGACCCCCATGCTGCCCCATCTACAGACACCTGTCTGGGATGAAGGAAGAGGTTGCCAGACTCAAGGACAAAATGGCTTGGTTTAGGAGGACCTACTCCTTCACTCAGGGTCCACCAACTCCACCACCGCTTCCTGAAAGAGTGCCCAGTATGAGGAGCAGTTAGACAATGGTGGGCTCGGGGAGGGTTAGGGTGGTGGGAACTAGGCACATCCCAAATCCCATACCATTATGGAACCCCTACATCACACTGGCAAGGTGGGACTGCCCAACAGAGGTACATTAGATAGTTATTGGGATTGATGTGGAGGACTTCAATGGTGGAGACCCCAAGGAGGGGTTACAGAGGACCCCAGAGGATGAGGAAGTGAATCCAGATAGTTGACTTGATAGTTAAGGGATACAGTTGTGGCTGGGAAAGGATGAGGAGAGGGTGGTAAGGTGCGTTCCAGGTGCCAGGGCTCACAGGAATGGAAGTAGTATCCCAGGGGTTGCCCCGGGGAGGCAAGGAATTAAGGAGAGCTAGATGTCATTATCCACTTGGAGGCAAATGATCTGGCTGGGGAAAGGCCAGATGCAGTTCAGGAAGAGTTCGGAAACTGGGAAGGGGTCTTTGGCAAGTAGCGCAATCTGTTACTTTCTTGGTGGCCCTACCTGTCCATGACAAGGGGGGACAATAGGAGGCTCTGCACAAGGAACTTCAACTAATTGTTGAGGAAGTGGTGCAAAGAAGAAGGATTCTGATTCATTGGGGACTGGGGCTCCACCTGGAGGGATAAATGCCTGTACTGGGGTGATAGCCTACATCACTCTAGGAGGAGAAACGAGATCCTTAATGAACAGTTTAAATGCTACATTAGTAAGCATTTAAACTTGTTGACGGGTGGAGGTGGAATAAGGCAGGAAGACATAGTCTGCCCCCCCCCCACATGCTTACAGGATCAGCAATGGGAATTTGGAAGTTGGAAGTCCCACAGAGAACAAACACAAGTAGGAAACCTGAATGGAAAAGGAGTGGGAAAAACGAAAGATAATAGTGGAGGAAAACAGATGGGCAAAAGGGCAAGGAGAGTGGAGATGCCAAATTCTCAAAGTCTGGGCTACAAGATAGCTAACCTAGAGGCCACCATGGCAGCTGGAGAACTGGATATAGTAGCAGTTACAGAGACCCGGTGCAATGAAAACCAGGATTAGGTGGTAGTTATAAGAGAGTTTGCGTTATTCAGGAGGGACAGGGTAGGAAAAAAAGAGAGGCACGGTGGCTGTTTAGGTGACAGAGGACAAAAAGGCCACAGAAATACAAGGCAGAGAGAGTAAAGTAGAAGTACTGTGTGGGTAACCCCGGAGACAGGGAGGAGGGACACTTTTAGAATAGGGTGATCTACAGACCTCCAGCTCAGGGAGAGAAAGGATCTAAGGATATGGCAGATGAAATACAAGGGATGGCTAACAAGGGCAAAGAACTGCTAGTGGGAGACTTCTGTCTACCAGAAGTGGATTGGAGCCTACCTACTGCAGCATCAATTAGAAATAGGGAAATCCTAGACTCTCTGCAAGGAGTGTTCTTCAGGCAACTAGTTAAAGAACCCACTCATGAGAGTATGTTACTGAACCTGGTACTGTTAAGCGGGGATTGTATCACTGACATCACAGTGGGAATTGCCATCTGGGAACCAGTGATCATCATACAGTGTGGTTTAGCATAAGGACAGGGTCAGAACCGATCCACATGAAAATGAAGGTCCTGGACTTCAGGAGGGCCGGTTTCAAAAAAATGTGAGAGTGCCTCAGGGAAGCCCTAGCAGGAATAAGGAACAAGGATCGGTTAGAGGAAAGTGGGCAAGAATAAAGCATGCGATTGAGAAGGCAACAAACCTCTGTGCCAAGCAGGTTACTAAGAGCAAGAGTAGCAGAGAAGGTAAAGGGGAAAAAACAGACATTCAAAAAGTACAAGACAACACAGAAGGAAGAGGATAGGAAGAGGTATTAGGAGAAACAAAGGGAGGCAGGGAAGGCAGTTAGGAAAGCTAAAGCCCAAACAGAGTAAAATATTGCCAAATCTGCAAAAGAGGTGGATAAAAAATTCTTCAGATACACAAACAAAAAGAAGAAAAGCAAGGAAGGATAGTAAGACTAAAAGGGATCAGGTGGCAAGTGAGAAAGAGGACCAGAAGAAAGCTGATAAACTGAATAGTACTTTTGTTCAATATTCACAAAGTAATTGGTAGGTTACGGGCCACGGATTGTGGAGAAGGGTATTAAGGGAAGATAGGTGGACACTAGCCTTTTCATGGAGCGAAGAGTCTCCAGGGAACTAGCAAAACTATGAGCAGACAAGGCTAAGGGGATGGATGGGGTTCACCCTAGGATACTGAAGGAACTAAAGGAGGAACTGTTTGCGCCTCTGATGGCCCTATTCAGTCTGTCACTGGATACGGGGGGAGTTCCTGGAGACTGGTAGAGGTGGTTGCGGTCCCACTATACAAAAGTGGGAATAGGGAGTAAGCAGGGAACTATCGACCTGTAAACCTGACTTCAGTGGTGTGCAAGTTATGGAAGCTATATTTAAAGAAAGGATTGGAAACTTTCGTAACATCAGTGGATTACAGGATCCAAGGCAATATGGGTTCACAGGGGTTGGATCATGTCAAACAAACCTGACAGTTTTTTTGACGGGGTTACCAGGGAAGTGGATCAGGGAGGAGCGGTAGATGTGGCCTACCTGGATTTCAGTAAGGCCTTCAACACCACTCCACACAGAAGTTTGGTAAACAAGCTAGACTGCATGGGAGTGGGTACAAAGGTAATAAAATGGGGCCAACTCGGTGGCACTGAGGTTTGAGGCATTGGAAGCCACACCTCATGCCATGCCGGTGACCTGGATTTGGGAGCATACTCTGGCCATCAGGGGACAGCAAGGGTGGAAAGGGATTGAGCATCTAGAAGACTACTCTCCCTTCCCAGGATAGGATCTGGGGTTAGCGCTGCTCCTGTGTGGCTCATGGTGGTAACTTGAGTCAATGCCAGGAACATGCAGCAATTGCAGATGTGGGGTGGGTGGCGGTGGGCATTGGTGCCATGGACACCATTGCATATCCATGCTTTGATGGGGTGAAACTTCACAGAAAAATCCCAGAGGACTGGGGAGTCAAGGAGGGCCCTAGAGATCTTTTCCCATGTCCCCAGTACTGGACTCTTCCTCTGACGGTCCCAGGCTCCACCCACATGACAGACCTTGTAACTTCAGACAGAGCTCCCAGGTAGGTGAGGCGGGCCCTCCCTTGGGGGATGATCTGGGTGGCTGGGAAGTCCTGGTGGGGGGCACTAAGGAGAAGGGTCTTGGTGGGGAGCAGAGGCCAGATCAAGGGGGCACCTCCAAGAGATACCCAGGCTCAAACGTGATAAAATAAAGTTGACAAAAAAAAAGGTATTAAAATGTTTAAAAAGTTGGCTAAGTAACAGAACTCAGAGGGTGGTGGTAAATGGAGTTCACTCAGAAGAAGGTAAGGTAACCAGAGGGGTGCCACAGGGGTCATTTCTAGGACCAGTCCTCTTAAATGTCTTTATTAGTCACATCATAGAAGGAAAGGTATGCATGTTCATGGATGACACAAAAATCTGCAATGAGTGGACGAGTGGGGGAGATGGGGTGAGTGGAGAAAATGATGGAAGATCTAAAAAATCTGGAAGACTTGTCAGTGGTTTGGCAACTGGGCTTCAATGCCCAAAAATGTAAAATTATGCACATGGTGCACAGAAACCCAAGGGCAACGTATCATTTTCTGGGGAGGTGTTAACAACAACAAAACAGGAAAGGGGCGTGGGGGTCATTATAGCTGATGACCTCAATGTAGCAAAGCAGAGTGATAAGACAGTAGGAAAGGCTAGTAGCGCATATCAGAGGTTGTCCACTCAAAGTGAGATTCAAGTTTGTAGAATAAGTGCAGTCTAATTTGTATGTACTGAACAAGCCACAGTATGCATTTTCCTGGGTATGTGCTGAAGCATGAGGCAGAGCCAAGCGTGTTCATGTAACAAAGGTGTGCATATACCAGAGGCCTATCAATCAAATGTGACACAAGATATTCAGAATAACTGCCCTTTCAATTGTACATTGTGAAACAGCCATGGTATGCTTTTTCCAGGGTATGCCATGGTGCACAAACAACTTGTTTCCAGATGTGTTCTGGGGAAGGGGTATGGAGTATTGTACAATAGGAATAAATGAAATAATAATTAACAGTATTACAAGAATACTAGTCATATATAGCAATGCAGTGCATCAAAGGAACATAATTATAAATGTTGCAAATATACAAATTTACAGAAATTATATCTGTGAGATCCTTATTGGTAGCAGTTTACTGGTGGAACTCCATTTTGTGTAACACCACTATCGTTGTTGCTCTGATGACATCATCCTCCAGCAGCTTTAATGCAGAAATGGAGGAGAAACACAATGATAGCTTCTGGGGCTGTAATTTTTATTATCAAATCTGATTTGGACAAAAATAGGACTGCTGGTGAAGAAAAAGGCACACGACACTTACACATAAGGAGCTAGAAAAATATTGCTGTGAAAGAAATGTGAGACTTCCCCTTGACTCATTTCTGGTTACTGAATTTTTGCTATGGCAGAGGGGATCACCCTTTGACTTTTCAGTACCTGCAGTATAACACGTAATTTTTTACGTTCGCTTGTGTGCATGCGCAAGGAACATCTTGCAACAATTTAAGGTATGGAGGTGTGTGACCCTCCTCCCCAATGCAGTGACAAGTGTAGCAGAAGCGACCCTAGCGGAATAATACATGCCGAGCTGTGTATGACAGCAGTTCGGCTGTGTTGGTCTTCACATCAAAGAAAAGGTCCGCTGCAATCAGAGGTGGTAGCGTGTGTGCAATTAGCATACATAGCCGAACAGCTGTCATGCACACCTCGGCAATCCCTCCCACTTCCTCCCACTGCTAATGTCCTCCCCTCCCTCCTTTTGTCCCCCACATTGTTTGCCTGATGGGGTGCCCAATCTCCCATCAGCTGCAGCTGCCCACAAAAAAACAACCAGTTGGCATGCTGGGAGCCCACTGCAGAGTGCTCATGCTCCCTCCCACACACACACACACTCTGTATGGCCTGTGGGGGTGGCCAGTCCCCGCCAGCTCCAGTACCCCCCATCAGACACCTAGGTGGCATGCTGGGAGCCCACCCAAGCTTACCAAAAGCATAGGTTTCCTTTTTTTCTTTACATCCCGTAAAACAAGAAAATGGTCCCTCATTTAGTCATTGCTGCCACCCCGCCAACCCGCACCCTCTTTCTGTGCACCCACCTCCCCACACACACCCCCTCACCCCATACTTACCTCTGGAGCCCAGCACAATGATCTTAGGTGGACTGGGAACACACCTGCACTCTTCAAAGCCGACCGTGAACTGAAGAAATGCCAGTAAGCTATATAATGGAATAAATAGGGTTTTTTCAACTTTGGTGCATATCTTGGCCATTTTTGGGAATTGTGGCACCAAATTTTCAACATGGGGTTATTGGGGCCCCTCCTCATGAATTCAGTCACTGTCACTGCATTATTTGGTCCCAAAAGGTGATTCTGCAGTCACTACACGGAATCACCTTTCGTGACTGATTAACAAAACAACAGTGTTGGTGTTCACGAGGCTCTCAAAAAGCCTATGTTGCAAATCTGGTGAAATAATTAAAAAAAATCACTGTTTTATGAGCGTGCATTGTGCAGTTTCCTCACACACTTGTAAGTTCGCGAAGTTGTAATATTTTCAACATAGGCATATTTCTACACTTCCTTATGAACAGTGTAGCTGTCATTTTTCACATACTGCCTGAAATGTGTTTTCACACTTCTGGTGCAAAATATCACGGTCGCTGTTGGAAATCAGTGTTCGCTACAGAGTAAGAAAATCACAGTGACACTGTTCATAAGCAGAGGTCCTAAAATGCCTATGTTGAAAAGTTGGTGGCAAAAGTCCATAAAATGGCTGTGTTATGAGCGTACATTGCACAATTTCCTCGCACACTCAGAAGTTTGTGAATTTGTAATATTTCCACTCCAGATTTTCAGCATTGAAATTTTTCCACATCTCCTTATGTCCAGTACAGCTGTCATTTTTCACATCCTGGCCGAAATTTGTTTTTGCACTTCCGGCATACAATAGCGTGGCAGCTGTGGGAAATCATGTCTGGTACAGAGTAAGAAAATCACAGTGACACTGTTCATGAGCAGACATCCTAGAATGTCCATGTTGAACATTTGGTGCAAACATTCCAAACAATGACTGTTTAATGAGCGTGCATTGCACAGTTTCCACACGCACTCATAACTTCGCGAATTTGTCATATTTTCACTTCACATTTCCAACATTTGCATTTTCCCACACCTCCTTATGAACATTTCAGCTGTCATTTTCACATCCTGACTGAAATGTGTTTTCACACTTCCGACAAAGAATAGCATGGTCACTGTGGGAAATCAGTGTTCAGTGTACAGTAAGAAAATCATAGCGACAGTGTTCATGACCAGAGGTGCCAAAATGCCTATGTTGAAAATTTGGTGAAATAATTCCACTGAATGACTGTGTTACAAGCGTCGGTTGCTCAGTTTTCACACAGGCTCGTTCCCTTGAATACACCCAGGGTGTTAGCGTTCTTAAGACACACACACTTAAGAAGTATGTTGGTGAAATGTTGATCAGATGCAAGAAGAGTTGCAGAGAGGTACTCTTTTGGGATATGGATGCTAAAGGGACATGGATACAATGGGGGGCTGATAAATGGCAAACACCAATGCAAATACCTACACGTGAACGTTCGGCATTGACAAATGCTTGTTTGTTATGTTCCAAAGCCACAGCAAAGGGAAATAACTGTGAGACACATGCCATCCATAATGAGAGAAGTCATCTTCAGCCCTATGGCATGATGACTGTCGAGTGTTCGAATGCAGGAACCAGGGACCATCAAAGGAATATTTCATTGGAGAAGGAGTGATTGCTTACATCATAAACCATGCAGTACTATTACTGATGTTGTCCACCAAATGGAAACATTACTTCTTACATGCTTTAGCTACAGGGATTGCTCAGTCACTGCTGCTACACAGTGCATTGCTATGGACATTTGCATGATTTTAGGATCCTGCTTTGAAATCTGGACAATAATTGCAGGGCATTTCCACATATTTAGGTTCCTATTATAAGGGTGTCCACAAGATACAGGATACACAGATACATATCAGGGCAGGTCAATGAACAGGACAGTAAAATGACATAAGCAGCAGCAAGGAGTACAAAAAGAACCCATAGTAAAATATTGATTAATTAGTGTCCCAAAAAGTCATATTCGATCATAAAGTCCATAAATATCCCCACGTTCAAAATACAATTATAAATATATGCAGCCGTATCACAATTATACATGTCCAGATTTCAAAGCAGGATCCTAAATTCATGGGAATGTCTTTAATAATAGCTTGCATGTCCTAAATGCATGCAAATATCCTGCAACTGTAATGGATGACCAAAATGTACAGCAGGATGCAAAATATGTGCTAATCTAAATGATAACAGGTAAATAATGTCAATATTTATTACTCTCAGAAAGATTATATCCCTTAGCCCCTGTCCTGCACCCGTTGTCTTTGTAATTATGTATTAATAATGATAGTGCTTATATCGTAAACTATGCGGTGCCACTACTGATGTTGTCCACCAAATAGAAACATCACTTCTTATGTGCTTTAGCTACAGTGATCTCTGGGTCACTGCTGCTGAGCAGTGCATTATCATGGACATTTGCATGATTTTATGATCCTGCTTTGAAGTCTGGACATTTATAATTGCAGGACATTTCCATGTACTTAGGATCCTATTATAAGGATCTCCACAAGATGCAATATAATTTCAGTAAACCACAACAGCCCTTAACTGATTCATCTCTCATTCTTCTACACATCTATTCTGCACACCTCTCACCACCATCACTACTATCATTTTGCAGCAGTATTGGCTCTGACCAGAGTTTGTTCAGCAGTGCTGCCAATGAGGATGATGGGAAGGCCCAGTGTATGAAGTGAAATCAGAGAAGAAACCATTGAACGTGTCAGCTATAATTTTGGAATTATTACAGTTGACATCATATATAAACATGTAATGGAAAGGGAGATTAGCAGATTGTCCCATGGCCAGTTTAATATATTTCCAGAAATGCCTTGTGTTACCAATAGAGGGGTCTGGGAATGTCCTGTAGTAAACACTCTTATTAAGATGAATAGCTTTTTTTTGCATTCTTTTCTGAAGGTATGATATTTTACCCAGTCAGGGCAAATTTAGTAGCCTCATATATAAACCAGGGTTTATCCCTTGCCTTAATCTGGGTGAGGAGTGGTTGGTCTAGCCTATTTGGTAACAGGGTCCCAGACTTTCTTTGTAGTGGAGGGGGCAGGTTTGTCCTGTAGTCCAAAGAAAGTCTGTTTAAAGTGAGAGCTGGCAAAATTAACGTCATGGTGTGCCAGAGATATGATCAGTCAGTACCCACAACATCTTGTTTGAACAGTCTTGAATTAAAGTGAGAGAGATTTCAAAAGTGAAGAAGTCTCAAAGGGGCTTTGAGGATTTACCTCTTCAAACACAGAACACTGGTGAATGGTCATTGATTACTTCTGGGAGTGCTCCAGAACAGATGATCCAATGAGCAAAGGGTGTTATGATCCAATCAATTAAAGAGGCTTTGCTCCCATTAAGCGAGATTCTAGTGGGGTCAGAGATAATTTGGGTAATATGAAACATACTGTACTAAGGGAGAGGTCAATATCTTTACTTTTTGCTCTATGCCAGTCTATGTTGAAGTCCCCAAACAGTAAGAATTCATTATTTTTAACTATGGGTCCAATAGTCCTCAGAAGGGGTCAGAGTGCTTGACAACTACCAACAATGGGGATATAGGTGCAGAATAGGTGCCAAATATTGGTCACACCTAAAAGGAGAACAGAATGGTTAACTTCAAAATCCCTGTCAGAAGGGGTAGGGGTACTTGGAGCAGTGAGGTTTCAATAGGACTAAAAGTATACCATGGTGCCCCACCCCTCTAGTAGCAATGAGTGTCTTTTCTAATAAAATTAAACCCAGGCACAACACAGGTAATGATGCTCACAGTGTTACTGCAAGCTGTCTCTGAGGCATGTAAGATGAACAGGAAAGGGGAAACTTTGAGCAAAATTAAAGCAAAATTACTCTCTAAAAGATGGAGAACACAAGAAAATGTTTGTGCAGCTGTGTCATTACTGAGATGTTGCTGCAGAACTGAGGGATATGACAGAAGTGGTGATAAAATGTATAAGGTAAGTGCATTTTGTGTTAAGAAACCCTGTCAGTCTTATTCTTGATACAAATCCAGTTTAGCCTCACAAAAGCTGAAGCTTCTCATTAGAGTTTTTCATCCTGGACAAGGCTTCCTGGGCAATGTTAAGCTGTATTGCTTTCTTATGCCATACAAATAGTGATGATTACCTGTACTACATGCTGGTGCTACAAAGAAAGCATCAGTAGCCCTGAAAGTTGTTACTTTGCACAACATAAAAAACACTGTTCAATTGCCAGTTACAGCAACACAAACAGGAGTGGTTTTTTTTTTAAGCGGACTCTGAACCAATATTTAAATAAGCTCTAGCAGAGCCACTACGACTGTGACTGCATTAACTAGATAAGGATGTTTCATGGGCTTAAACATAAACAGTTATTTATTTATTTAAAAAATATCAGATTTACAAACTTTTGAGTCAGAGACTCATCTACAAAAGCACCTCATTGAAACTAATACAAAGACAGCACAGTTAAGTCAAGAAACAATGACTCGGACAGCAGACAGTTATAACAATCATTCACTGGAGATCCATGGGTAGCAGTAGATAAATAGATTACATAGTTTAGGCACACAGGCACCACATCAAGAAGACCAAAGCAGTTCAAACAATATACAATAGCCAAAGCAAATAGACATCAGGAGTCAAAGAGAAGCCCAGAGTGTTCACACGAAGGCTGTTGCTTATACACTAACTGAATCAAAGTACAGTACATTGAGAAAGGGCATATTTAAGCAATAAGGCATGATAGGGTCTGTGTTATCATGCAATAATATCACTCCTGGGCTAGGTTAAAGCATGAGGCAAAGCTGAGTGCTTCCACCACCCCAGGAGTGACATTATCACAAGCTAACACACACCCTGGAGTGCCTTATTGCAATTATACAATGGCTTGTTGTTATATACAGAATAAAAAATACATTTTGAAGGATGTTTTTGTTAGTGTGGAAAAATATTTCTTAAGAGAAAATGCAATGAATGATCCAAATCCAAAGCTACGGCGATGTTGTTGTGTAATAACATCACTGTTTCAATGGGTCAGCAGCCAATCAGCTTCTTACATTTTTCCTTGTCATTGTATAATTAAAACTAATGCCACCTTCTGTATTACAGTTACCTATATGTTTTGCATTTTATTCTATGCACTGTTATAACTATCAACTCAACAGAACCAGGCCATCATATACATGAAGGTACTGTACCCTAACTGAAAGCACTGTTGAGACAGCTGTATGTTGTGACAAGGTGGAAGATAAACACAATGTTGAGACAAGTTTTTGAAGACAGTTGATGTGTTTTTTTTAGTGACTGATACACAGTTCACACACAAAATTCATATAATATAAAAGTCCATATGCCCAAATGCCAATGTAAATTCGACACATTTCATTACAAGCTGTTCTCTTGAAGAAAGATATTACTACATAAGGCCTAAAAATGGGCATCAGGTAAAGGGTTTTATTTAACTCTAAACAATTGATTAGCGCTTTGCTCATAAAAGTGCTAAAACTTTGTGAAAATTAATAGCTCTTACCTCACTGTGTTTAACAAACACAGCACTTCTAGAAAATTTATATAAATACTTTCTGTACAGTTAGTATCATCCCAAGAGAACAATTGCTAATCAATTATTTTAAACCCTGTGCATGCTTCTTTTTTTCTGCTGCTGTGAGTTCCCTCATCTGTGAAATCCCATTCTGCTTGTGGCGGCCCCCTCCCCCCAAACCAGATAATTTATTTAAAAACATTTTTTTGAGAAATTTTTGTTTTAGTATGTCCATGGTCAGGAAAAATGAATTTGTAAAATAAACCAAAATTTCCATTTATCAGTTCATTGAATCACAATACAGCATGTTATGAATTTTTCAGATTCTATGTGTAACCTACAGTAAGTCAAACAAAAATTAGACACACAAATGCCTGGCTATTTGCAAGAGAAGCAAATGTGGTAATTATCATTCAGTTATAAACACCTATAGTCACAAACTGCAAGCTAAGAAAATTCAGCAGAACATTAACACTAGTCCAGAACTGCCTGCCTGAGAATGAAGTTGGTATATTATTTGGAAAAAGGCAAGAAAATTGGGTCTCTTGCTACAGTATGCAATGTCCTGCAAAGACAGTAGTGTCACATGGCTTAATGAGGTGCTGCGAGGTGCCTAAGGGAACTTGTCATGCAGAAAGTTCCAGATGCACAGTCATAAAAACTGGAATAACAGGTTCCAAGTAGTAATTAACTCAAAAGGAATGTTAAAAAAAACTACTCCATTCATTTAGAGGTGTCAATGAATGTATTTGTTAACCATGCTGGTTTATCTCACTTCCCTCATGGCAAAAATGTGAAACCACATTTATGTTATTTTAAATGAAAAATGAGTGATAAATAGCTTGTCCAGTTGGATGGCAGCTCTTCATTGATATAAACTGAGCCAGGAAAAAAAGCAAATAGGAAAAAAAAAACAGCATTTTGTTTCTACAACTACAGTAGTTGCTGATTGCAGCTGGTATTTTTAATATATGCAAGTCAACTCCACTTCTCAAACTTAAAAGGAAAAATACACTTCATCACAGACTGTGTTTACCAAGTATTGTGCCCATTTTAGTATATAAATGTTTAAGAAATAACTGAAAGTTGTCTATTTAACTTGATGTTGAATCCTTAAGCTGTAGTTTCAGACATTTCTTAATGTTTCCTTTTGAGACACCAGGTGACTCTGATAATCATTTGTTCCAAGAGTTTCCTTGAAGTTGAATCCTTAAGCTGTAGCTTCAGACATTTCTTAACGTCTCCTTTTGAGACACCAGGTGACTCTGATAATCATTTGTTCCAAGGGTTTTTAAGTCAGTTTGAAGGCAATTTAAGTATCTTCTGTTCTCTTAGTCCTTAACAAAATGCAGGGACTCCACAGATGTGTTGTTCCTTGGTCCGCACCCCAAACTCTAGTGAGTCTTCTTTCAGTATGATAGATCCATCTCCTGCCCCTCCAACATGAATAAAAAAAAAGGTTGGATGGACCTTTTAGAGCTTCTTGGGTGGAGGTGGGTTGGACCTTACTTCCCCCCAAAAAATAATGCTGCCTCCCACTACTCAGGTTCCAGTTCATGTACCACCCAATTAAGAAAGAAAGTAGTACCCTGCAACCATTGGCTAACATGAAAGCGTATGTATTTGAGGACGAAAAACATTTCTTGAAGGAGGGTAAGGCAGAAGAGACTATTTACACCTTCAGTGAGTTCCACGGACAGAAAACATGACATCACTCCTTTTGTACATGCAATACTCCTGTAGGCTCTGCCCACAGTCGTAAAAACAGCTTCCACTAAAATGACTTATGGATTAAATGCAGTTCTCCATTAAGCAAAAGGACTGATCTCCTATTGTAATTCCTTTAATTTTTGAATTTTGACATGCATTATTTTAGTCAGAAATACTTCAGTCCCCAGTATAAACAAGAAGTGTGACAGCCTGCATGGTTGGCTCATGTCTCTCTTGAATCTAAAAGGTTGGGTCAGTTTGCCATTAATTTTCAATCTAGATCTGGGTGGCTAATAGAATGCTACATCCATATGTATAAAGGTCTGCAGGCCTATGTATCTCAGAACTCCTAACATGTAGTTCCATTCCAGTAAATCAAAAGCCTTCCTGGCATCCAGAGAGAGAGAGAGCGTGCAATGACATGAATGACAGTAGAAGAGGCATAATGTAGCAACAATTGTAGTTTGTGAAGTCGGTCATGTATCACTCTCCCAGGGAGAAATCTGTTGTGATCATTTCATTTATTTTACCATTTTTGACCAAGAAAGACACAGTAAGCCAAAGCTTGATTCCAGATGCATCCTGGGAGCACAGGGAAGTTATGTGACTTGCTTATGGTCATACAGTGTGTGAGTAGTGACTTTGGGAATCAAATCCAGTTCTCTAGGTTTCCAGCTAAGTGCTCTTTACTGCTATGCTATGCTGCCACAGCAGGCAGGGATCAGCATGAACAACATCCTATAAGTAGTGTATTAATCTGGTATATTATATTTTTTTAGTAATAAATTGTAGTCACCTGGCCCAGTAGCATTGAGGGCTGAAGTGCTGGATGCCTTACCTCGCGCTATGCCGGCAACCCGTGTTCGGGAATGAGCACGAGCCACCGGGGGTCAGCAGAGGAAGAGAAGGATTAAGTGTCCAAGGGACTGCTCTCCTCTGGGGAGGAGGGTGTCAGTGGTCAGTGTATACCTGACCACTAGCGGAGGCTGGGGGGGCAGCATGCCTATGATGCAGAAGTGAGTGGAGGTGGGGCAGATGTCTGGAGGAGTGTGTGCAGGTGTGTGAGTGCTCCCTCTGCCAGCATCATTGCAGGCACCATCTCCAAGGGACCCAAAAAACGGAGAAGAAAAGAGTTGCTGCAGAGTATGATGGAGGGCGCCTTGCAGGTCCTGCTCCTGGCTAGCTACGGCACTGGCCACACTGGATCCAGTCTCCAATGGGGGTTGGGGAACCCCACCGGCCCAGCCAGGGGGGTAAGCACTGGGGGTAAGAGTCAGTGCCAGCTGGCGAATGCCAGGGGATGGGGCTGGTGACTTCCTCCTGAGGGAGGGGCCACATCAACAGGAGTAGAAATCAGTAACAAAAAATAAATAAACTGTAGTCCCAAGTATGTAGTGAAGTTAGTCAATAATTTCCTATTTTATATTGCCTTTATTTGGTTGTAATATGAAGGCAACATAGGCTTCTTGGAAAGAGTTTGAAGTTTCCCTTTTTGTGGTACAGTTACAACTATTTTTGAAAATATGGCAATAATGCATTTTTTTTTTAAATATACACAAAATTCTTGTAGAAAGCCTATCTGAACTGGATGCTTTCTCTTGTGCCATGAATGCCACTGCAAACTCTATTTCTATTAGAGATAGTCTGCAAGTCTCTTCAGATGTTACATTATTCTTTGTACAGTATAATAAAGTTCTGTATAACATTAGAAACAAACTTTATTTTTTTATTTCATATTTATCTGTTGTTAGTACTCCTTTGTCATCATAAACTGATATTATAAAGTTTTTGAGTTTGAGGCTTCCTCATCTGCAACTGAATGGGTTGAATACAGGACACTCAGAAACAAATGTAAAAGAGAACCAGGTGCATCTTTGACATCACAGCCCCAAATCCTATGCTCTTTTGGAAGTGTGCTAATAAAATGTTGAGGCCTAAAGGTGACCATTCCCTCTCAGACATGGACTTAAATGATGTACATTGCAACAGTAGTTCCACCAGAGTGAATGCTTTCAACTGCTATTTCTTTGATCTCTTCTCATATACCAAGGCATTCCAGGTCTTGCATCAGCCCCTATGTAGTGATGACTTCCTGCCTCACAATTGTTGCCTCACAGCTAACCAGTTATCTCTCTGCATATGAACCTCTGTCTCTAGCACAGCATGGGTTCAGGAAAGGACACAGTACTACCACTGCCCTCCTCACAGTCAAAAAACAGCATTGCCTCTGTCATGGATAGGGGAAGTCTTTCTGGTGCAGTCTCTATTGAACTAGCAAAGACCTTTAGCCTGGTGGACCACTCATTGCTCTGTTCCAAACTTGCTAAGCAAGGAATCTCATCCACTGCACTTCCATAGTTAAGTAACTACCTTTCTTACAGATCTTAGAGTCAGATTTGAATGTTGTTTTATTATATTTTTTTTTATTTTATTCAAAGTATTGGAATTACAATCATTTGAGTCATTGACTCCTTTACAAGGACTCCACATCATGTTAAGACAGGTACAAAAGGCAGTGTAGTGCAACAGACAGTGTGATACAGAGAATACAGAGATGTGCAGACAGAGATGGTCAATATACAGCTCAACAATACATACAGTGCAAATAAGTATGGTGCTATACAGTGCAATAATACATACAGTGCAAATAGGTAGGACATTACACAGTACAGCAATACAAACAGTGCAGATAGGTAGTTTAATTAGTGCAGTATAACAAATACAGACAATGTATTAAATATACAGTGCAGAAAATATCGATTGCACATAAGGGCCTAAGACACCAGCGGGCATACTTCAACAAAGGGGGGGGGGGGAGGCGGGACGTAGGACTGTTGTCAAAGGTAGAGAAGGGGGGGAGCTGGGCCTGCTGAGTGAGCTATGTGCAGTTGCAGGAGTGCAGAGAGCAGAGATAGCATTGGAGTGAGGACTTGAAAGGACCGAGTCTGTTTTTCAGTGGAGATAGAAACATAGAAACATAGAATCTGATGGCAGATAAAGACCACTTGGCCCACCTAGTCTGCCCATTTTCCTACCTAATGGTTAAGCTGCAGATCTTAGTTGACTAACAGCCTATTTCTTCCTATCCCCCCCACTAGAACGTCCTTATGTCTGTTCCATGCGTTCTTGAATTCCCAAACTGTTTTTGATTCCATTACCACCTCAGAAAGGCTGTTCCATGTATTCACAACCCTCTCCATGAAAAAATACTTCCTCACATTACCTCTGAGCCTCCCCCCCATCTTCAAATTGTGCCCACTTGTTCTTGCATATCTCTTTTTCTGAAAGATGCTACCCTCTTGGACTTTATTGATTCCCCTGAGGTACTTGAAAGATTCTATCATGTCCCCCTCTCCCTCCCTCCTCTCCTCAAGGGGTATACATATTAAGCTCCTTTAACCTCTCTTGATATGTCTTCTGGTGTAGACCTTGTACCTTTTTAGTTGCCCTTCTCTGGACAGCCTCCATCCTGTCTATGTCCTTTTAGAGATGTGGTCTCCAGAACTGCACACAGTACTCCAGACGGGGTCTCACCAACTGTCTGTACAGAGGGATAACAACTTCCTGTTTTCTGCTGGTGATGCCTCTCCCTATACATCCCAGTATCACCCCAGCCCTCCCTACTGCCTTCTCACATTGCTTGCCAACTTTAAGGTCATCTTATATGACTACCCCCAGGTCCCTTTCCATTTTTGTTGTTGTTAGTATCTCACCCCCCAGTGTGCACCCTTCCCCTGGGCTTTTGTTTCCCAGATGTACTACTTTGCACTTCTTAGCATTGAATCTAAGCATTTGACCATTCCTCCAACCTTGTTAAGTCCCTTCGCATCTTTTCCACCCCACCTTCTGTGTCTACTTTGCTGCAGATCTTTGTGTCATCTGCAAAGAAACATACTTTTCCTTCCAGTCCATCTGCAATGTCACTTATAAAGGCATTAAAGAGGACCAGTCCAAGTACTGAACCCTGTGGTACCCAGCTAGTAACGCCCCTTTCTTCAGAGTGGACTCCGTTTACTGTTACCTCCTTCATCCTGTTTTCCAGCCAATTATTTACCCAGGCTACCACCTTGGGGCCCACTCCAAGGCTGGCTAACTCGTATATTAATCTTTTGTGTGGAACTGTGTCAAATGCCTTGCTAAAGTCTAGGTAGGCCATGTCCACAGCCCCTCCGTGGTCTACTACTTTGGTCACCCAGTCAAAGAAACCTATTAGATTTGTCTGACACGACCTCCTGCTGTGAATCCATGCTGTCTTGGGCCCTGTACCCCACTGGGCTCTAGGAACTCAACAATTCTTTCCTTCAGAAGTGATTCCATCGACTTCCGGTTCCACCTCCAAGGTTGATGGCTGCATAGACGACCCGCTCTGTCCAAACTTCCCAGCATTTTTACCTCCATCAAATACTGCTTCCAAGTTAAAAAGGTACTAAACATGAATAGGATGGGAAATAAAGGGACTGAGCCCCTGGTAGCCCAAAAATTTGAGTAATGACTTGGGGATGAAGAGCCATCCGACTCGGAAGTATCGGAAACAGATGGTGCGATCCCTCATCCTGCTGCGGCTTACCTTAAATCAGCTGGTGCCACCCCAAAGACTCCTAAGGCAAAGAAATGGATCAAATTAGATAGACTCTACAATGAACTCAGTGCATTTCGAGCAGACATTAAACAGCTCTACGGTGAAATGCGCAGAGATGGCTCTCAATTAGAAAAACGAGCAGATGACACTGAGAGGCAGGTTACTGCAAATGAAAATCGGGTGGATGATCTTGAAAATTTGGTCCAGCTGCTCCAAGATCAACAGGAATTACTGACGGCCCAGCATGAGGATGCCGAAAACCGGGCCCGACGCAAAAAGATTTGCATCTACTGTATAGCTGAAGGAGCAGAAGGAACCAACATAAAAGAATTCATTACAACCTTACTGAAAACCTCCCTGGACTTACAAACTGGCATGGCACTCGATCTTGAGTGGGTCCATCAGGCACTGGCACCCAGGCCCACCTCCTCTGCAGCTAGCCTTAGGTACATTATTGCCCACTTTGGTAGCTATGCAATTAAAGAACAGGTGCTACTAATGACTGGGTACGAGAAGCAAATTTTCCATGGCCAACGCGGCTTCTATTTGGACCATGACTACGCGCCTAAGATGATGAGGCTTCATAGGGTGTATCTTCCCCTCTTACCAACCCTGAAGACTCAGGGGTTGAAGTTTACCACCCCGTATCCTGCAAAGTTGATTGTCTACCTACCTTTTAGGGAAGCAGGAGTTCACCACAGCAGAAGAGGCACGTGAGGCCCTTCTTAAGCAAGGCCTGTTCTTCCTGGAACACACAACCCAGCCTACATTCCAGAAAGCTCAACTTCCGAGGTGGCAGACATGGAAAGGAAAGTAGCGCAAGCGTGAGGATGTTACTGATACCAACAAGGACCCATAGCAACTTTTAGCCGAATTTCACAGAACAGAGAACAACACGGAGAACACCTGATGACCAGACTGTTCCCTGCATACTTCTGTGTGCCTGGGGTATTTTTTTTGGGGGGGGGTTGAGGTAGGGAGGAAGGGTGGAGGTAGTTGGGTAAGGGTTTTGTCCTTGCCTGTGCTCCAAGAGCAAGCCTGATTCTAGGCCACAGACTTTAGTTTAACTACCCTCTATTTAACTGGGTTCTCTTAAGGCCACCTGTCGTGGTACTGCCTCGGGGCCATCTCCCTTCCAAGTCCTCTTTCCTCATTCTCTCCCTCAGGTTCCGATGAGGAAACTCATGTTGCCTTGACACAGGGACTTCCCTGCTCTGCCATCGAGTTTGGGCAGGGGATTCTGACTTCACATGGCTTGACTGTGCATAGAAGGCCTAATGGAGGAAGAATGATCACTGAGATTGCTGAGGCCCATGAGGTTGCAAGACTTGCCTTCTATACTGCATTTATGAGATTGTTTAATCTCCATTCAGGGGACTGATTTTAGTATGGGGCTAAACTTATTGCACCGTCCAATACATGGACCTTGAGACATTTCATTACGTGGGACATTTCTTTCAGAAGGTTTTTTTTTTTCATCTTATACCAGGGGGCTTTACCCGTGACTTTAAGGAAGCAGTTTCTTATACTGGGTGGGGGGGGGGAGTATTTATGGCCAAGCCGACAGGCGTAATTCCAGAGATAATTCTCTGGACTATCCTTCCCTTGCCTTCACTCCTATGTTTCTTATCCCTGTACTGTTTTCTGTTTTATTTGGACCTATGTAGTCCACAGGGGGCCCAGGGCCAGGCAAGCAGCGGATATACCCCCTTTTCTGTCATGAAGCATGACTGCATCTATGTGCTCCCAGAAATAATAGGGAAATGGATTAAAATTCCCCTCCTTGGAAGTTCAGTTCGATCATCAGTTGTTACTAAATATGAACAGTTGTTTTTTTTAGAATATTACTTAATGTTACTGGTTCCCGGTTTGCCCGGTTGGCAACTGGCTTGATATTTTGTTTTTTTATTATTAATAATGCAGAGTGAAAAGATTAAGGGCTTTAGGGTACATACAAGAAGGTGGAGAGGTTTGAGGGGAGCACTTAGGGGATCCGGGATAGATTTCCGATAGTAAAAATGATGCGATTTTATTTTTATGGATGGGCTGACACTAAGGGGGACCAGACAGATCAAAGTATGTTCCATAGGCAGCTTCAGGGAACTCTTACCTTATAATGGGCAAATCTGCTCTAATACTATCATTCAATATAAACGGTATCCATAACCAGTTAAGAAGAGGAGGCTACTTAACTTATTTGAACAAGAGAAACCTGATGTTATTCTTTTACAAGAAACTCATCTTCCCCAGACTGAGCATTCTAAACTTAAATCCTGTGGATTCCAGGTGGTAGTGGCCTCCTTGCATGCTTCTGGTAGGCGTGGGGTGCTGCAGTACTGGTGTCCCGAGGAATCCTGTTTCAACTCCAAAAGGAGACTGTAGATGGGGAGGGGTGCTACGCCATTGTGGTAGGTAAACTCTATGCCACCCAAATCACCCTGGCCTCTATATATCTCCTGCCAGGTTCCCAGGTCCAAGTTATAAATACATTTCTGGATGACCTTCTGGCACATGCACAGGGTATGTGTATTGTTGGTGGCGACTTAAATGTTGTACTAAATACTAACTTGGACACTTCTTTCCCTTCTCAACATAGGTCCACACCACTACAAAAATATCTTAAGGTGGCCCTTCCTAAGTTAGGCATGGTAGATATTTGGTGTCATTTCTTCCCCTTGATTAGGTCATATACCTGTACTTATTATTCACCCAAAACCCATACGTCTTCCAGAATGGACTATTTTTTTTTACCTCAATTGAGCATTTAGAATCAATATGAGACTTGGTGGTGGGTGCCTCTGTTTTATCAGATCATTCTCCCCTGTACTTAAAAATAGATGTTGCATCACTGAGAGGGGCCTCCTCCTTCTGGTGTCTAAATTTAGTGCATTTACAGGACCAAGAATTCAGTAAGATGATCAAAGCAGCTATACCTAGGATTTTAGCAGATAATGACTCTTCGGAGACTTCACAAAGCATAAGATGGGACACCCTCAAAACAGTGTTAAGAGGGAAGATCATTAGATATTCTACCCACAAGCAAAAAGCACGGGAGAAGTTGCAGAGGGAACTGCAAACACAGCTAATAGATCTGCAGACTAAACAATTCCACAGGGATCTTACTGTCAGGGCACAATTAGCTATAGTTAAACAGCAGATTCAGAAGCTGGTAGACCAACAGATAGAACAGCAGTTGCCCTATCTGAAACTTTGACATCAAGAGGGAGAACCTCGAGGGGCTAGAAATTTAGACAGACGTTTGAGAGGTGTGAAAGCACAAGTTATGGTTACAAAATTAAGGGACCCTGCCTCTAGCCAGTTATTACTCCACCCAAGTGAGACAAGGCACGCGATGGCCAATTTCTATTAGACTTTATATACTCAAAAGATTCAACCCATCCCCCAACTAGTTACCTATCTACAACTCCTCGCTACCCCAATTAACACAGGCCCAGGCAGAAGGACTACTCCATCCTATCACAGCCACTGAAGTATGGGATACTCTTTAACTAAGTATCAGAAAGCACTGGGACCTGATGAATACCCAGCAGAGTTCTATAGAACTTTTCGTAGATTACTGACCCCACCTCTTACTGTCATCTACGTAGATATTCAGGGGGGACAGCCCACCCACCTTCCTGGTGCTATACGGAGATGGTGGCTATTCCTAAACCTAGAAAAGACCCATTCTTTATGGCCTCCTATCGACCCATCTCGAAACTCAATTGTGACTATAAATTATTTATGTCAGTGTTGGCCCATAGGGTGGCAGTTATGCTCCCTACTTTAATCAATGGTGACCAGGTGGGTTTCATCATGAAATGCCAGGCTCACGATGCAGTTAGGCGGGTACTATTACTCACAGAATATGCATCTCAAAGGCAGATTCCATTGGTCCTTCTAGGTCTTGATGCCAAAAAGGCATTCAACAGGGTATCTTTGCTCTATCTATGGGCCACCCTGAAATGCTTTGCATTCCCAGACAAATTTATCTCTCAAATCCAAGCTATGTATCACATGCCCCTAGCCTATCTTAAATTAGATGTAGTGCTTTCCCCACCATTCCCTTTAACTAGAGGCACCCAACAGGAATACCCGTTATCCCCTTTGCTATTTGCCCTTTATTTGGAACCATTAGCTGTTAATATTAGGGACCAAGTTCAAGTGGAAGGAGTCAAAGTGGGGGGATGGTCACATAAATTGACACTCTTTGCTGATGATATTTTGATGACCCTGACCTCCCCAGAAACATCTGTCCTGGCAGTCTGGGAACAACTGGATATATTTAGCAAGTTGGCCAGCTACAAAGTTAACAGTACTAAGACGGAGGTCTTAACATATTTCTTTTAACCTTCCAAAACTTTGAAAATGGACTTCCCTGTCTGCTGGAACAGAGTGGAGATGAGATATTTAAGTATAAAAATACCATATAAGATGATACATTTGGAATTGATGAACTTCGAACCTATCACCCAACAAATTACCCTGGATTTAGCCCGATGGGCACTGCTCCCCTTGGGGATCCTATCTTGAGTCAAAACTATATAACAAAATGTTCTCCCATGCCTGCTTTTCTTTTTGCAGACTCTCCCTGTGCTCCAGTCAAATACTTATTTTCCAATGTGGGACAAATTAATCTCTCGGTTTATTTGGGGAGGCAAAGCACCATGAGTGAAATACTCCACACTGCAACTTTCTAGGATACGGGGGGACTTAATATCCCAAATATGAAAAGATATGTTCAGGTGGCCCAAATCCGCATATCCCTGCTACATGCAGCTACTCCATATGACACATACTGGAAGGATATTGAGGTTACTCTTAATGGTTTAGAAAGCTTTCCTTCTTTTATTGTGGGGAGCCACCAGAGTGTATACCACTCACGAGGTTCATGAGATTTACCTCAGAATTTTTTAGAAGCTGGTAGCAAATGTGGAGATATCTGCTATCCCCCTCAGAGTGATGATACCTTTCTCTGATCCCGATCCAACAATGGGAGAGGTTTGATCTCCACTATACCTTTCAATTAGTGGGTCCCCTGGGCATCTACTCCTTTTCTCGCTTACAAACAGAATATAAACTCCCTAATACTCAATACAAACCATATTTGGCTCTTAGAAATAACTTGATACCATTTGAGGAGACCCTATCAGGAGTAGCTGAATCCCCTCTCTTTGATTCAGATGGTGATACATCATTTACAGGGGCAAATACAGGAGCGTGTCATTGGAGGTCTTTATCTGGCACTGAGGTCCTACAGTACTGATTCACTGGACTACCTTAGAATCAGGTGGTCAAAGGAACTGGGACTGGAATTAGAAGTAGACCAATGGCAGACTTCAACTTCACTATATTCCAGAATTTCCTCTAGTATATATTGGCGGGAGTATGCATAGAAGGCAAGAGTATGTTGTTTTAAAACCCCGGATATTACTGCAAAGTTTAGAGGACATCGGAACCTGCTGGAGGAGATTGTAGACAGGATGATGCAGGGCTGGGACATATTTTGTGGTCCAGCCCGTATGTACTGGGATATTGGCAAGAGATTATTAGAGAATTAAATGCTATCTATGAGAGGCTGGAGGTACTCACTCCGACTTTCATCTTGATGGCAATGCCCCCTACCAGACTTAAAGTCCACGGGATGCTCTATCGAATGCTAACTCTTCTGGTTCTGGTGGCCAAGAAGATTATTACTAGACTCTGGCTTTCTAATCAGATCCCAACAAAAGTGTGTTGGAGAAAGTTAACATATGAAATACATAACCTGGAGAGGATTTCAGCTAGACTGAATTATAGGACTCATAGCTTTGATAACCGTTGGAAATGCTGGACTCTATCAATTAGAACACTATTTGGACTTTGTCCCCTGAGTATCATATCATATCTCATGTTCAAATTGATTAGGGATCTCAAAAGAAGGGGATGGGTTGGGGGGAGGGGATTTGTACCCACCTCTTTGGCTAAATATTCCTGTAAACTGAAGTGTCACAGGGATACTATTATCAGCATCATGGTTACTATCACTATTCTTAGTAATATGCCTTTCTTTTCTAAGAAGACTCAAACCTGCAAAATGGCTTCCCCATATGTCGGGGATTTAGGTTGTATATTATTGCTTTTGCCCTATGCTCTGTATGTTATACATGAAAATATCTCTGTATTGCATTTGGTATTATACTATGCTGATAAAACTAATAAAATACAACTAAAAAAAAGAAGTGATTCCATCATTTTCCCTACCACGGAGGTCAAACTAACAGGTCTGTGGTTTCCTGCCTCTGTCTTGCTCCCACTTTTGTGAAGGGGAATCACATCCACCCTCCTCCAGTCCTCAGGTACCACACCATCCTCCCATGATTTGTTAAAAAGGGTAGTCAGCGGTGTCACAAGTTCTACCCTTAGTTCTTTTAGAATTCTTGGGTGAATCCCATCAGGCCAGATTGATTTGTCCACCTTCAGTTTTAAGAGTTCTTTATGAACCCTTTCTTCTGTGAATGGACTGGTATCAACCTCCCTACCCAGAGTGCTTCTATTCTTTGATTTAGGTACCTCCCCCTCCTCTTCTTTTGTGAATACTGAGCAAACATATTCATTCAGTATCCTTGATTTTTCACTGTCACCCTCTGCTCACCTTCCCTTCCCTTTATTAAGCCTCACTATCCCTCCATTGGTCTTTCTTTGCTCCCTAATGTACCTATGAAAGGTTTTATCCCCCTTCTTAACTGAGTTGGCTATCTTGTCCTCAGTTTGGGCCTTTGCTATTCTGACTGTCTTCCCTGCTTCCTTCTGCTTTAACTGGTACAGTTCTCTGTCCTGCTCCCTTCTGTGTTTCCTTATACTTCCTGAATGCTACATTTTTCTCCTTAACCTTCCCTGCTACCTCTTTTGAGAACCATAGTGGTTTTTCCTTTGATTTGCTTTGTTGATTTGCTTCACACAAAGGCTTGTTGCCTCTGTGATGGCTGTTTTGATTTTCCTCATTGTTCCTCCACCCTCCTTCTTGCCTATTTGCTAGAGCTTTTCTGAGGCACTCTACCATTTTTCCAAAGTCAGCCCTCCTCAGTCCAATACTCTTGCTTTTGTATGGCTTGACTCTATGGCTGTGTTTATCGTGAACCACACTGTTTGGTGGTCACTTGTCCCCAGATGGCTACCCACTACTAAATCCAAGATCCTTTCTCCTTCCCCATTTGACAGTACCAGGTCTAAGATTGCTCCCTCCTGAGTGGGTTCAACACTAGCTGTCTGAGGCATGTCCCCTGTAGGGCATCAAGAATAACACTGCTCTTGGATGTGGCTGTAGTAAAGGTGCTCCAGTTAACATCTGGCCTATGCAGGTCCCCCATTAAAATATCTCCCCTTTTCTGCCATTCTAAGGATGTCTTCTATCATTTCCTTGTCCATTGCTTCTCCCTGAGATGGGGGTCTGTATACAATCACCGTGCTGATTGTGGTGCCATTTCCAGTCTCCAGGGTGACCCTCCCTGTATATCCTTTAGTTCCATTGCTTTGATCCCTTCCCTTACATAGAGAGCTACTATTCCTCCTCTTTTACCCTCCCTGTCCCTCCTGTAGCTTGTGTACCCGGGTATGTTGACATCCCAGTCATGGTTCTCTATGTACCATGTTTCTGTGACTGCCATGATATTCAGGTGTCCCTCTTCCATCAAGACCACTAGTTCAGGAAGCTTGTTACACAGACTATGGGCATTGGTATTCCTCACCCTCCATTTTTTGATGGCCTTATCCCTTTTAACTCCTTCCCTATCCTTACTGCCTTTTTCTGCATTTACAGTACCCATGTCCTGCTCCCTATTGACTGCTCTACCTTAGTGTTTACCTCTCTAACTACTGTGTTTTGTTGGGGGAGGCTGGGTTTTCCTTGCTCCTTTTCAGTGCCTCCCCCTTGGCTAGTTTAAATGCTTGCCAATGAAGCATTTAAACATATCACATAGGATCCCAGACAGATGCAGACCATCATGCCAGTATAAGCCTGAATCCTTCCAGGTGGACCCCCAGTCCCCATTGAAGCCAAAATGCTGAGCTCTGCACCAGTTTTGCAATCATTCATTTATTGAACCCCATGATGTGGAGTACCCTAGCATCACCCTTGCCATAGACAGACAGCACCTCTGAGAAGTTTGCTGTATGTGCTACTCTTCTAAGGCCCTTCCCCAACTCTTTAAACTCTTCTTGCACTGCTCTGATCCCATTCCCAGCCAGGTCATTTGTCCCTAGGTGGACAATGATATCCAGCTCCCTCTCTCATACAATTGCTCATGTGACCCTGAGGATTCATTCCCTGTGCCTCCAAGTTGTGGTGCCAGGCAGGCACAGTACCTCCTTCTCCTCTTCCTCCCCCAGTTCTACCCCTAATGATTGAGTCCCTCACAAGGAATTGTTTCCTTCCTCTGTGGGGTCCCATGTCACCCCTGTGGGTCTCCTTTGTGGAGGTTCCCAGCATCCTCCTTGGTCTTCACTGCAGGTGCCTCCATAGAGGAATTGCTCTCCACAAGAACAGTGTATGAATTGTGGAGAGGTACAACTGGAGGATTGCACCTCTGTTCCACCACCCTTTCCCTCCCTGAGTCCACTTTGGTCCAACCACTCAGCTTTCTTGGCAACATCTGAGGTAGGGGTGGTGGCCCTGGTGGTCCCTGGATGGGAGAGGAAGTCTCCTGAATCCTGGCCAAGTCAGCCTGGAGATGAGCAACCTCCTCACTCAGCCCAGAGTGGTGTCTGCAGATGGGATAACACTGCATCCTTCAGAATGTCTCCCGGAAGACTGCTGCTCCACAGCCACTGCACTGCACCACTCCCATCACGTCTTATTTGTAGCCCCTTAACTGTTGTTTTGTCTACTTCCTTTTTCCTCTCTCTGTTTATTTACTTTTTGTTTGTTTTTGTTTAAATTTCTATATAAATGTTTTTTTTTCCCTACTTTCCTACTGCCTCTGTGCCCTTAAAGCACTTAATCTTCCTATTCTTTGACATGAAGCTCCTATTTTCCTTGGTAATCTCCTTCTTACTTGCTCAGAGTCAGACATCCAGCAGCTGGGGGGGTGGAGAGCTACTCTTTTCCTTCTAGGATGGTGAGTCTTTTGTGCCTCTGTGATTACTCCTTTCCTGCTCCCAAACAGGAAGTTCCTGTTGTCAGTCAAATCCTGTGCCTATAAAAGTAGAACAAGCTATGGGTGGGGGGTAGAGGGCTATATTGTCCCAGAAGAGTAGTATAGTTCTCACAGCACATCCTCTCTCTGGGAGGATGTGGGGAGGGAGTTTATCCAGGCAGGAGCTTTGTAAGAGAAGAACCTTTGGGCCAATGAGGTCCTAACTCTGGGCACATGTAGGATGGTCCAGGCAATGCTGCAAGTGGGGGGTGGGGCTGAAGGAGTAGGTTGGAGTGGGGTGGAGAGTCTAGGTGGGGTCAGTCCAACCATAATCATTTTGGTGAAGAGGTAGGACTGGTACTGGAGTCACTCCTCAAAGTTGAGAAGGTCGGCTAGGTCATATAGGGTGCAGGTGTGGGTGAGTTTGTCACAGCCTGCAAGTAGGCAGCAGGCTTTGTTTAATGAGATTTTTACTCTTAGGAGGGTAGAGTTGGCTGCCACCCCATAGACTACAAGCTAATAAATAGTCCACAAGAGAGAGGACAGAAGTGGTGATAGTGAGTCTTAGCGCATCAGGATGGAGGCAGTCTCTGTGGCAGTAAAGTAGACCAATGCAGGTATTTATTGTGGTGCAAATGAGATAGACATGCTCATGGAAGGATAGAGCCATGTCAAAGGTAATGCTGAGATATTTAAAGCTAGGAACTTGTTCTATTGGGAGAAGTCTGCTATTCATAATGTTCAGAGGGGAGCCATGGTGCTTACTCTGGTTGTGGGAGAAAAGCATGGACTTTATTTTTTTGTGGTTCAGTATGAGTCTGTGGTCAGTGAACCACGATTCAGCCTGGCTGAAAGATTACTGGAGGGTAGCTTGAAGGGAGTGGGGGTCAGGGTGGAAGTGAAAGAGTACTGCATCATCAGTATAGAGGAGGATGTGCTCAGATCAGGCAGTGAGGAGTGAGTTGAAGTACAGGCTAAAAAGCAGGGGACCCAGAATGGACCATTGGGGAACCCCTGAAAGAAAAGGTTGGTGGGCAGAGATGGTGTCATTAATCCTGACACATTGGGAGCCTGAAGAGAGATAGTTGGAGAACCAGGAGGTGACCACCTGGGAGAAACCCAGCTGAGTAAGGGTGGATAGGAGGAGAGGGTGGTATACAATGTCAAATTCCTTTGACAGATCTAGGAAGAGAGCCCTGGCCAGGTGTCCTTTGTCGGGGGTAGAGTGGAGGAAACTAAAGAATTTCAGCAAGGCAGTCCTAGTGCTATGACCTGAGTGGAAGCCATGCTGCTCCTGACATAGGAGGTTGTGGGTAGAGAGATATTCAGATAGCTGGTCTGCAATGATTTTTTCTAAGCCTGGGGGGATGGAGATCAGGCGATAGTTTCCTGGGGAGGTGCAGTCCCCACTCTTGTGCACTGTGGTAATGACTGCCACTTTCCAAGTGGAGGGGAATTGTCCAAGACAAAGGGAGCAGTTTAGAAGGCAGGTGAGAGGGGTAAGCATTACATCAAAGACCTGAAGGAGCAGCCTGAGGTCCAGTGAGTCATTACTATGACTGTGGCTGTTTAGGACTTTTAAGAGGTAGGGCATAGCCTCCTGTTCAGAGAGGGTACAAAAACAGAAAGGGGGGCAGGTGAGTGGGGCTGCTTGATGGGTGGGGATGGGGTCAAAGACATTTTTTGGAATTTAGAGTCAGATTCAGAGAAGGTGGAATGTAGAGTATCTGCAATGCAGTTAGGGTCATTAACGCTGATCTGGGAGGGTGGCGGGGATATGGTCTTTCCGTTGAGCTATATGATGTTATTCCTGAATTTATTTCCAGGATGAGTACCAAGAGGAGGCCAGTACTGATTTACAGAAGTCAGCCTTTGTTTTTTGGATAGTCCAGGTGCATTTGTTATGGGCCTCATGGTAAAGTTGCCTATCAGAGGTCGTTCCAGAGTCGAGGACTTTATACCAAACATTATCCCAATTGCTCATACAATTGAGTAAAGTTTGGGTGACCCACGTGGTGTTTGAGTTTTTTACCAGGTGTTTTGTGAGGGGGGTGAGAAGGTCACAGGCTGAACTGAAGGATGGGATAAGGTATGATAGGGCTGTTCCGTGTCAAGTACCTAGTTGATTGGGGACCAGTCCCAGTGGGATAGGTAGACTTTTAACTGTTCCAATCACCCTCGGTTAAGGCGGTGCCGAAGGGTTGTTTTGGGTGGAGGTTTTTATGATTTGCCAGACCAGGAAAATAGTATAGGGGAGTGGTCGCTGAGGGCATTTGGTTTCCTCTCAAAGCCTGCCCCATCTTTGGTAGGAGTGTCTTATAGATCTATTTTATGCCTACTTCTCTTTGCCCTGCATATAAGCCCAATAAGCCAGTGTCTATCCCACTGTTCTTACATCCTATATGCTGACGCTGTAATGGTATTAAAGAGTCATTCAGAATCTGATGGACCTGCAATCCATACATAATTTGCTGGCTTACAAATTACTTTTGAATTATGACTAAAACACAATCTATGCTTTTTAGAATGACCCCTAAATTAAGGCTTTTGTCCACCAGCCCCATAGAAACTGCTTTTCATGATGGAACTCTGTCCCCACTGTCACTTCTTTCACCTGCACTAGTGTCATCATAGAATCTTGACTTCTTACCTCATGTGGTGGGTCTCTGTAAAGCTGTTAATTACATGCTGGGAATCTCCTACAAACTTAATCATAACTTTACTTTCCAAACTTAATCAGGCCATTATTGACGGGATGCTGCTCCCCAAACTTTTCTATGGTTTCCCTGTATTCTTCGCTGCTTCCAAATCTTCTCTTTATTGGTGGGATGTCACCTATAATCATATTTGCTGATTTAGCTGGCCCAGTGACATGGAGGGCTAAGGCACTGCAAAGCACCTTACCTCATGCCACACTGGCGACCTGGGGAACAAACATGAGTTGTCAGGGGTTGGCCTGAGAGGGACAGGACTGAGCATCTGAGGGACTGCTCTCCTTTCCCAGGGAATGGGTGGCATGTCATCCTGGTCTCGACTGTCCCCAGGTGGAGGCCTGTGGGTAGCTCAGTCAGGGATGCAAAGTATGTGAGAGACCTGTGGGGACATGTAGGATGGGTGCACCTCCACATGCAAGTCCTATGCTCTGCAGGAGGGATGGGACGGAAGAAAAACCAGGAGGAAAATGGACTACAGGGGGGCTTCATGAAGCCCAGCTGAGCCATCTCTGTGCCTGAGCTGCTGCCCAGTGAACAACCTGGTCTGCCTAGGATATGACGTACTGGGGTGGGAGAATTGCCCTCCCTTCTCGGAAGTGCCATAAAAGGGGAACTTATGAGAAGAAAACATGACTGGTCACACACCGGGGAAGGTGAAGATTCAGCCAGGAGGGACTGGAGCTCAGGCTGAGGCAGCTGCTTCCACAAGATGAAGGAGGATAAACACTAAAGTAAAAAAAAATTGCTGATTTGCACTGGCATCCCACTGACTTACTTATCACTTATCTTTGTATGTCAGGCTTGGTTGGCTTCCCCCATTATCCATTCATGACCACATACTTGGTGGTGAAATTTTCAGCACTTTGCACAATCGTCTTCCCTCATCCCTAGTTTCACACTTGAACCAAAGCCAACTTGTAGTACATACCCCTGAGATCTGGAGACCATGCCCTCATGTGTTCCAAAATGAGTACAAAGACAGGAGGCACTTCATTCACTTATGTCACTCCAAAGTTATGGAATTCAATCTCTTCTGAACTTTGTCTTTGCCCCTCTGTTGCTTTCTTCTATAGCAGGTATTGTGAATATCTGCTTAAGGATGTTAACTGTTCTTACCCTTAGATTCTGTTGGCACTATCTTCTTGTGGATAATTATTGTACCATGAATACCTTTGTATCAGCTGGCAGCCCCAGTAGTTGCAACTCCCATGGCCACGTTGTATAATATGTCACTGCTCTGCAGAGAAGTCCCCCATTATTGAAAACCACCCTTGTGATCCTTGTACACAAAGGCGGCACAAAGGACACTACAGAAAACTATCTCCCAAGCTCGATACTCAGTGTCTTGGCCAAAGTACAAAAATGACTTATCTGCAACCAACTGACTACTCACCTTGAGGCATACAACCTGATGACTTCTTCCCAGCATGGATTCACAAAATACCATGGGACCAACACAGCTCTGGTGCACCTCACCTCAGGCATATTCAAAGGCACAAATAAGGGAAAAGCCACAGGAGCCATCTTCATTGATATCACAAATCTTTTGACTTGGTGGATCATGAGATACTACTCTCCAAACTTTAGAATCTGGTATTAGACCACCAAGCTACTTCCTGGTTCAGAAGCTGCATAGTAGGCCACAGCCAAACTGTTAAATGGAGCTATGGCCTATCCTTGTGACGCGCAATCACTGAGGGAGTCCCGGTGTGGTCAGTTCTCAGTCCGTTAATCTTCTCCCTCTTTATCAATGATTTGCCACTCAATTGCAGAGAAGCAAAAGGAATCCTATATGCCAATGATGCTGTCTTGTACAGGGATTGTAACGTCATTATAGATATTGAGCAAGGGCTCACAAAGGACTTTGCCATACTTGGTAGTAGGCTGTCATCTAATCATCTAGTGCTCAACATCAAGAAAACAAAGGTCATACTCTTTGGGCCCAGAAGACTAGGAGCTGACAGAACCAAGCTCCTAAGGATCACTGATGCCAGTAAAACCATGTTGGAAGTCATTGACATCTTAAAGTACCTTAGAATGTGCCTTGACCAAGAGCTCACCTTAAAATAACATATTGAACACACCACTAAAATTGTACACCAGAAATTAGGTCTGTTGTACAGGATAAAGGCGTACCTCACAAAGGAGACCTGCCACACTGTGGATAATTCTATCCTGCTCCCAACGCTCCTCAATGGAGCTCCATTACTATTATCCCTGAAGGAAACCTAGCTCAGCAGGCTCCATATGCTCTACCACAAGGTCTGCAGATTTGCATCTCAGACCAACAGTAAGGAACATCATTGCAAAGTACTTTCATCACAAAACTGGCCCCACCTAGACAATAGGCTTAAGCATTCCTCACTTTGCCTCATCTTGAAAATCCTGAACAACCACCTACCTCACCACCAGAACCTAGTGGTGCATAGGCAGCATTTAAGAACTCTCCATGCTATATCGCAGCCTACTCTGGAGGTACCAAGGGTACTCATGGTAGTTGGACAAAGATAATTTGTGTATAGAATAATGCAGTGCTGGAACAAACTCCCCTCTGCCTTGCAGAACAGCCCTTTGCTCCCTGCATCCAAACATTCAATAAAGGTGCACCTCTTCACTAAAAGTAACTGCACCTGTGCATACTAAAGCACACCTCTGCATGAACATTCAGGAGTCTGACTAAAGCTCCCCTGAACTAGTATCCTCCCACATATTCTTCACCTCAGGTTGATCCCCCACAACTATGGTACTGCTACAATGAATACCTACCTTTACCTAAAATGTGTATCTGTACTTCAAAGGATGATAGTTAATGTTATTCTTGTTTATTGTTGAGTTACTGTTGTTCAGTTGTAACTAATGACCTGTCCCACACTGAATGATCGCGTTCTGCAGTGTCTCCATGGGTTAGTTTGCCTACATATAGACCTTACATTTTCCATGAGTTTTTCATTACTGAATTCTGTACTCTGTATGACAAATGTCAAATGTTCTCTTTTATGTAACTAATCCCGGGTCGCCCATGAAAAAGGAACCTTTGGTCTCAGCAGGCCTACCTGGTCAACAAAATTCAATAAATAAATAAATAAAGAAAAAAAATGTATACATATGAATTTTATGACATTTTCATTCATTGATTTATTTAGCTTTTGTTGACCAGGTAGGTGCATTAGACAATAGAGTGCCTATTGTCAGGTACAACCCAAGAGACTACAAAGACCATTGAAAAAAACAATCAGAATCACAACATTTCAAAGAGTAAAAAAACAGCAAAAAACTTCAGACATTTTATGAACTATTTTATATTTTATGTCATCCTGATGCTGTCAATTATGTAATTCTGTAATGTATTGACTGTATTTATCTCTTTATATTCCCTGGCCTAGATATTCAGAACAGTTGCGCATGGCACAACTGCTTTGCACCAGCACAAGTGTGGTATTGCACCAAGGAGCCAGTCTGCAGAGAAAAATCCACTGTGCCAATGCACAACTATAATGAATGCAGGTGCAAGAGCAGGGGGCGTTCCCATGAATATCCAGTGCAATGGCATATTCAACCATGAATCCATGGCGCAACTGTGGAGCAACTCAAAGTTGCTCCAAGCAGACTTGTTCCTATAAATACAGGGTGCAAGCACACAGACAGCACTTGCGCCAGGGTTGAGAGTGAGATTGAGAGACAGAGAGAGACAGACAGAGGCACAGACAGACAGACAAAGGCCACACACAGAGGGACAGGGACAGAGGTGGCGTTGGAGAGGGAGAGAGGAGCACAGAGAGCGAGAGAGAGAGACACACACACACACAGACAAACAGTGCACCAGGGTGGCACACAGCCAGCAGCCAACTGTCCAGGGAACAGTGGACAGCAAGGACCATGGACAGTGTGCACTTGAGGGGTGTGAGAGGGCAGGAGGAACAGCAACATGGCCAAGGAAGGGCTCTTCAGTGGTATTCCTGACACAGGTGGTACCATGCCCCCATCACCTTTGAGAACTACAGTGACACTGAGATCATGGGCCAGTACCACCTGAACAGGGCCATTCTGAGCCAGTTCTACAAGCTGTGCAGTGAGGAGATGCAGGCACCCACCAGATGGAGCCATGCAATATCCGTGGAGATGACGGTGACTGCCGTCATGTGCCTGCTTACCACGGGCACCTTCAAGAGACCAACAGGGGACACCACAGGCATCACCCAGTTGGCCCTGTCCCACCTCCTCACACAGTTCCTCAATGCTCTGCTGCCACGTGCTTTGGAATTCATCCATTACCCCAGTTCACAGGTGGAGCATACAGCAACCATGCAGGACTTCCACAGGGTGGCACATATGCTTGGCTTGACTGTGGCCATTGACTGCACCCACGTAGCCATCTGCATGCCACCTGGCCCTGAGGGCATGGCATACATACACTGGAAGGGGAGCCTGAGTGTCAACTGCCAGGTGGTGTGCAATGCCACGGGGTACATCACCAATGTCTGAGCCACACACCCTGAAAGCGCACATGACACATTCATCTGGCACAGCTCTGCACTGTGTCACAGATTTAAATGTGGGGACATCCCCATGGGCCACCTAGTAGGTGAGTATGGCATGGGCAAGCGTCAATGGGCAGAGCAGACCTGGGGATGGAGGGTGGGAAGGGCGTGCATTGTGGCGTGGGCACCAGGAACAGGCAAGGGGCACAGCATAGAATAGCAGAGGGCTAATCATGTCAGTCTCCACACAGGTGATTGCACGTATCCACTGAGGACCTGGCTGCTCACCCCTTACTGGTGCCCGTCGTCCCCAGCAGAGGAACGGTACAATGAGGTACACGCCAGCACGTGCATCATCATTGAGTGTGTCTTTGGCATGCTGAAAGCATGGTTCCATTGCCTAGACAGGTCAGGCAGCACCCTATAGTACAGCCCCTCAAAAGCCTGTGGCCTATTCCTGGCCTGCTGCATACTGCACAACATGGCCATTGGGATAGCTGTCGAGGCTGATGAGGGTGACAGCAGTGGAGAGAATGAAGGCAATGTACCAGAGGGTTGTGGACAGCCACCCCCTGGGTGGAGGGAACCCCGGCTGCTCCAGCAAATGTGATGCCACCGGGACACCATTGCACAGGAGCACACAGGTAGGTGGTGCGGTACACATGCATGGGCCACACAAACAGGTACAGAACACATGCAGAGGCATGCATTTCAACAGGCATGTACACACAGAGGCATGATGCAAGGGTAGGGGAGTCAGTGGCACACAACCACACACAGAAACACACACACACAAAACCACACACCCACATGCGCCCACATGCACCCGCACAGCCAGGCGTTGATATGTGGCATGGATCAGATGCATTGAATTAGTGCACAGGCGCAACTGGTGCTAGACTACCCTCATCTCTCCCATGTCACATGGTCCAGCAGCCAGGCAAGCATGCACACAGGCAGTGTGTGGTGCGACACACAGGAGCGACACCAGGCACCAGTGGCAGGCGCACACACACACACACACACCACCCATATACACACAGGGCTGCAGCTGCAGACTGCAGTAAGGGAGGCCTGCACATCAGGGCCGCTGCATGGAACCATGACCACCATGGTTATGGGGGCGGCTGCACCGGGGCCGATCAGCAGCCACAGGTTGTGCATCAGCCATGGGGGGGTTTGCAACAGCCCCTCAGGGGTTGAACCATGGGACTGCAACCATGTCCACACAGGTGTGTGCAGGCTCCCAAACAGACCAGCCCCTGGCATGCCTGGGATGCCTACATCAGAGCCCGGTGCTGACTGTGTTGGGGTCACCTGATGCCGGGTTCGTGGCTTGGACAATGCACTGCAGGGGGTCACCTGTACATGACCATGCCCTGTGGCAGCCAGCAACGCAAAGCCATCTGTGATCGTAGTGGCAATGTGATCCAAAGATGCAGTCGTGGCCTCCTGCATTTGCTGCATCCCTGTCAGGATCTGCGCAGTGCCCCATTTCCTGCTGCTCAGCTAACTGGCGCACCTCCACACACTGTGCACACAACCCAGTGGCAAGCTGCACCTGTTGCTGAATGGATGCCCGCAGCAGACGGGTGTGCTCAGCCAGCCAGTCGGTGTCCTGGGGCTGCTGAGCAGGATGCCAATCCTCTTGTGGTGACTGGCCATGCTGAACAGACCCCTCTCTGGTGGACACTGCACAGTGCGGTCTGCAGGGGGAATGGGCACAGCAGGTGCACCAGTGGAGGACCCTGTGTCCAGCTGCCCGGTGGCACCCACAGCCTGCTGCCATCACCCGTATGCATGCGCGACCACACCACTGCCACAGCAGGGCACAGCCATGGCAGCAGACACCGCTGCACCCACAGTGGTGGCAGGCAGCTGTTCCACCGCTGGCAGAGCGCTGGGTGTGGTGTCTGTGTCAGATGTCAGCAGGGGCAACATGCCCACAATGCCACCCATGCTGTCCAGGAGCTGATAGTAGTCATCATCGGAGTTGGACCCCGCCCGATCTGTGTCTAGACACACAGGACACCAAGGCTGGCATCCTGAAGGATCACATCCACAGCCTTATCCGACCCCAGGTCCAGAACATCTGCCTGCATCGTGGTGCCGAAGCTGCAGCCTGTCAGACCCCTGGATGCTAGTGGAGGTGGACGGCTGGTCATCCGGGGCCATACCAGCATCCACGGTTACTGCCGCTACCAGCATCCCATCATCTGTACGGAGGCATGCTGGTGTTACAAGAGAAAAAAAGGCCCACATGTTCCCCCCTGTACACTGCTGCTGCATGTGTCCTGCAGCATGGCATGCTCATGGGTGCACACACATGCACATGACATGCATGCCGGCCACATGCATGTCAGCATGCCTGTGCATGCATGCACCCTCCGTGCCACCAGCTGTGCATGGCTGACATACGTACCATGCAGTGATGGGCTGCCACCCATCTAGAATCCTCCTCCAGGCACACCCTCCACCATGGTGGAGTGCATGGTGGCTGCCACCAACTCCTCCTGTGGCATTAGTGTGGGTGCATCCACAGACCCTCCTCTGGTGGCAGTACAGGATGCCCAGATGGCACCACCTTCTCCTTTATCTGTTGCTTGTCCATTCCCACCTTCTTTCTGTACTCCTGTGCTGACCGATGGTGGCTGCCATGCTGGTTAACGTAGGCTGCCACCTCCTCCCATGCACCAGCCCTGGCCTGTGGTGTGCCTGTGGCACCAATCAACAGGGGGTCCCTGTCTAGGTAGGCCTCAAACACTGCATCAGTCTCGGCCTTTGTGAAGTTGGGCTCCGTGACCTCCTCATATGCTGACATGTTGCTGCCTGTGGACATGGACAGCACAGTGTGACAGTGGCAGCATCTCCCCGATCTGTCCCACCATGCAGTGTTGTTGGCTCCCAGTGAGCTACAGTGGCATGCACAGCTTACCTAACAAGGTTGCAATACCAGTCCATGGCCTGTGCTGTTCCGTGGCACTTATAAGATGTAACGCCTGCAAATGAGGTTGGGTGCAACAGTAATGACATGCTAATGCACCCACTGTGCCACGCATTGGCTGATGAGCTCATTTGCAGGTGGTGTCTGAATATTGTGATATTGCACCATGCAAAATGGGATTACACTGGAGCAAGTCAGGATGGTGCAATGGGCACACAGGTGCGCAGGCCCACAGTGCGCATACACATCACGGCATCATGGTGTCAATCATATACTGTGTGTGGACAGTGCGATGTAGTGGCATTGTGCATGTTGTACATGGGCCAGCTATGCACATGGCCGCATATGGGGTGCCATGCCCTTTCACGCACATGTGCAATGGCGGGTGACCCCTGACCCCAGGGTCGGACTTCCGACCCTGTGACCCTATAGCCACACCCATTCCGGCAAGTCTCTGGCACTGCCGGGGCGATGGGTGGGCACTACTGATGCTCCCACGCGCATCATGCAGTGGGTGCAATGGTGTGGACATACGCGCCTGCCGACCATTTTCACCACTAAATGCGCAGTTGGCTATGGCGCAGTCAAGATGCAGGAGGGCCTAGAACTAGTCAAAGGTCAAATTGGCCAACTTAGTGGCTTGCATGGCGCTCCATGCCCCCAGCTCTTTGGGCAGGTGCCCCAGCAGCAGACCAGGGGCACTGTATGGCAGGACATAGCCGACAGCCTGGAACAGGGGACGGGGGTGCCCAAGACAGGCGAACAATGTCACCACTGCTATGGGGACCTCATGCGGTGGGACCCAGAGTGCCTGAGGAGGCTACAGACACACACCAGGCAAGAGGCCGTGCCACAGCCAGGTAAGTCATCCCATGTTGCATGTCTGCCCTTGTGCTGTACTGTGGCGTTGGCTTGGCTGCCTAGTGTACAAATAAGGTTTTAGAGCATCAGAAAGTTCTATTCTCATTGCCTTGGTTTGTGGGTCATAAGTGTTAATAAACCCCAAAAAAGAAATCCCTATATTTACAGTCAAGTAAGAGTGCTCTGCTTGGTAGGATGTCTACTACCCCAGTAACTGAGAATTGTGTACCTTTAAATAATATTCCTATACCGTCTGCTATGTCTGTGCCAAAAATCCAATATGATGGCCCCTACACCCAGCTCCTTCTGAGTTCTTATTTCAAATAATGAATTCAATCTGGTTTCTTGTAACAATACAACATCATTTTATAATTGTTTAATGTAGGCCAGAATTGAGATTCTTCTTTTGGAGTCTGTTGAAGTACAACTGTTAAAGGAAGCTCGGTTTATGGTAGCCATTAAGATTTATGGCAATTTGTTGAGGAAACGTTGGCAATGGTTGACAAACAATGCCCTTGTTATTTGACCAGTGCCCACGTTTCTTCACCAAATTGCCATTATAATGTAAAATAAATGATCGGAAAGGTGCTGCCCATGGAGTATAATGGAGCACATCCCCGCTCTCTCCCTAGCATCATGTCATAACTTGGCAGAGCGTGGGGGTGGAGCATGGGTGGCACCAGAAACTGGGAAGTCCGTGGGACCTGGATTTTATGATTGATGCAACTTTTTTGTTAGTGTAATATTAGGGGCAGCATTCCATGAGGAGGTTTCATATATACTGGGTGCAGATGCTTTCTGGATTAACTTGGCGGGTCTCTTTAAGAAGTATACTGGATATTTTGGCAGGACTGAGAGGGACAGGATATTAGGTCTAGCTGAAACACACTAAAATCATAAACACATTTAACTGAAATTCTGAATTGGAAAGTAGTCCTATGCTAAATATTTTACTGTGACCAGTTATGTGGGCAAATGAGCCTAGTATCTTACACAGGGGCCCTCTGCATGCAAGTGAGACTCAAAGTGTACAAAGATACAGCTAAAGACTGCCGTCTCTCCTTTCCCTTGTGCCACACAAAAAAACAGCTTCAGCTTCAGTACAGTGAAGGCACGAGAGGTGCACTCAACACCAATGTAAAAGCAAATGAGAAATGTATTATCTTTTACGTTGGTCTCTATTGCACCCTTTATGTCTTTAAAATGCTCTCAGTGTTGCTGCAAGCTGTCGCTGAGGCATATAGGAGGAACAGGAATGGGAATTTTTGGGCAAAAATAAAAAATAAAAAAGGCTCCATGTGAGATGGGCACCACAATAAAATTATTTTCTAGCTGCGTCATCGCTGGGCTGCTGATGCAGAGCAGACCCAAGAGGTGCAACAGAAGCAGAGATAACAAGCATTTGTCAATGCCAAGTGCTGCTTGCTGTCATTAGCAGTGGAAGTGCAGGAGTTAGACAGATGCAGTATAGGAATGGCAGTGAAGTATTGAACTGACGCCAACTCCACTCCCACTCTGCAGAGATGGACAGGCATTGGGGTGTGCCTTTGGGTCGTCGCCCATAACTGTCACGACATTTCACCTCATCCTACCCTGCAGACACTTACAAGTGTTGAGGTGTGCTTTGAAGTTTTCAGGCTTTACATTCACCTCATTCCATAAGGAAATACACTGAAATGGGTGCAGTATAGGAGAATGGGGTGAACTCTGGGATCAAAGGGTCCAAGGCACACATCGATGCCTGCCACTAGCTGCAGGGTGGGGGTGGAATGGCATGAGCATTACTGTCAACAATCCCAAGTCACACCCTTGATGCCTGTCAGTCCCTACAGGGTAAGGTGTTATGGTCGAAAATCCTAACACCCTGGGCGTTTCTTGGTATTTTTACTCCAAGTTTTCAACATGGGCTTTTTGTGATCCCACCGCATAAACAGTGACACTATCAGTTTGTTAGCTGAAAGGTGATTTTGCACAGCGACTGCGCCATTTGGCAACACAGGTGCGAAAACACATTTCGAACAGCATGTGAAAAATGACAGCTGTACTGTTCATGAGGAGGTGTAAAAAAATGGCAATGTTGAAAATCTGGAGTGAAAATATAAAAAACTGATGACGTCACGAGTGTGCGTAGAAGCTGCGCAATGCACACCAATAATGTCATTAGTTTGGGAATTTTTTACAGCAGATTTTCAACATAGGCATTTTGTGACCTCCGCTCATGAACAGTGTCACTGCAATTTTCTTAGTCTATTCCAAACACTGATTTCCCACAGCAACCGTGCTATTCTGTGACGGAAGTGCGAAAACACATTTCGGCCAGGGGTGAAAAATGACAGCTGTACTGTTCAAAAGGAGGTGTGGAAAAATGCCAATGTTGAAAATTTGGACTGAAAAGATTACAAATTCGTGAAAGTACGAGGGTCCATGGAAATTGCACAATGCAAGCTCATAACACAGTCATTTTATGGACGTTTGTCACCAAATTTTCAACATAGCCAGTTTAAGACCTCTGCTCAGGAACAGTGTCACTGTGATTTTCTTAATCTGTCCTGAACATTGATTTCGCACACTGACTGTGCCATTGTGCGCTACATGTGCAAAAACACATTTCAGGCAAGATGTGAAAAATGACAACGGTACTGTTCATAAGAAGGTGTGGTAAAATGGTAATGTTGAAAATCTGGAGTGAAAATATTAAAAATGCTCAAAGTTACAAGCGTGCATAGGAACTGCGCAATGCATGCTCATAAAACAGTAATTTTTGGGAATTTTCAACATAGGGTTTTTGGGGGCCTTCCTCATTAACTGCGACACAGTCATTTTGCTAATTGGTCCCGAAAGGTGGTTCCTAGCAGTGACGCGAAATCACCTTTTGGATCCGAATAACAAAATTACAGTGCCTGAATTCATGAGGAGGGGTCCCAATAACCCCATGTTGAAAATTTGGTGAAAAAATTCCCCAAAATGGCTGACATATGCACCAAAGTTGAAAAAAAAAACATTTATGCCATTATAGAGCTTATCGGCATTTCTTCAGTTTACTGTCAGCTTTGAAGAGTGCAGACGTGTTCCTGGTCCATCAAAGATCGTCACGCTGGGCTCCGGAGGTAAGTGTGGTAAGGTGGGGTGTGGGGAAATGGAGGCACAGAGGGTGCAACAGAATCAATGAGGGACTTTTTTTTCTTCTAGGTCTTTTTTTTTAAAGACGATGGGGAATTTGCCATGCTGGGATGGGTTCCAGCGTGGCACCAGGCAGTTTGTTTGGGGGGCAGTGGAGCCGATGGGGATTGGACACCCCCATCAGCCATACAGTGTGCTGAGGGGACGATGAGCCATGGGGGTGCATTATGCTGATGGAGATTGGGCTACCCCTTTGGCAAATGAACTGGGAAGGGGGTCATGCTGACAAGGGGATTGGACACTCCGTCTGTTTTTTTTTTAATTTCTTGAAATGTTTCACCAGGAAGGCACACTGAACGGAAGGTGGTGGCTTTCCATCAGCTTCCTGGGGACTGTCAGAGGCTGACGGAGAAGCCATCGCCATGAGGACACCACGCAATCAACTGTTTTGGTAGCTTGTAATGCACCAAAACAGCTGATTGCGTGGTGACGTGGTTGGATTTCTTGACGCATTGTGGCATGCTCCCTAACTGCTAACACAATGTGTTTCTTGCACATGTGTACAAGCAACACAAAAATGTTTAAGCCAAATACATTTCATGTTAAGAAAACCTATCGATCTTATTCTTAATGCAGCTCCAGTTCAGCCTCACAAAAGCTGAAGCCTCTCATTTGAGGCATTCAGCATGGAAAAAGGAAATGAGATAAAAGTTATACAGGAGAGACTGACAGAATATGAAGCAAGAGCAAGAAGAAAAAAACATTTAGGCTATAGGCGTACAGTACTAAATATTTTATTATAATCACTGATGTGAGCAAATGAGCTTAGTCTCCTAAACAGGGGTACTCTACGTGAAGGTGAGGCTCACAGTGTACACGGGTACAACTAAAGGCAGCGGACACTCTTCCCCATGTTGATTCACTGACAGAGCTCAGTTTGACCAGCCATTGTAGAGAGAGGAGGGTGTTGCTGGCTTGGGGATGGGGAGGGGGAAGTGAGGTGGTGGGGCACTACCTACCAGGTTGGGGGGGTGGGTCCACTAGACACCAGAGAAAGTGAAAACCTATTTGATTTTAACAGGGGTGCTTTAGGATAGGAAGGAACATCCACTAGACAGCAAGGAATTAAAAGATCTTAGGTATTAAGATTGTACTGGCAATCGGGGATAGGGAAGGGGTATCTGCTAGACACCAGGGAAACATTTCTTTGGGTGTCACAGTCACTAAACATTTGAAAGATTTCCGATTTTGCCAAAGGTGGAAGTTCTGAAACTTCCACAAATGTTCTGAAAGTTCTGCAAGTGGAATTCACAGCTTTCACCCAGCTGTAGAGCAGTGTTGCTGCAGTTTGTGTCTGAGGCAGGTAGGAGGAACAGGAAAGGAAATCATTGGACAAAAAAATGTCTCTTTGAAAGCCGGGTACCACAAGAAAAGTGTTGTGTAGCTGTGTTATAACAGGGATGGTGATGTAGACCCAAGGGGTGGGACAGAAGTGATGATAAAAATGAATAAGCCAGAAACATTTTATGTTCAGGAAACCTACCAATCTTATTTCTAATGCAGGTCCAGTTCAGCCGCACAAAAGTTGGAGCCTCTCATTTGAGATATTTATCCAGGACAAAGCTACATGGACAGTTTTTCACTGTCCCACATTCTTGGGTCATTCAAATAGTGATTTTTGATCACAAGATCAGCTGGTTTTACTATGCAAGTTAGCATCTACGAGTCCCTTCATTCAGAAGAAGACAGCCAGCCGTGGAGGAAGGTGGGCTCTGTTGGTTGCCTTCACTTTCAATTTACATTCGGGTGGGGGGGCAATGACAGTCATGAACCTTGGCAGCCAGGTTGTGTCAGTCACCCATCCATGTAGTTTTTTTTATTATTCTAGCATGTCAAATGTGTCTGGGGGGGAGGAGGGGAGATTTGGGTTCTGACTGTGGGTGAGGGATGGGTGCTTCTGTATCTAACTGAAACTGGGCTAGGGAAGAGGATGGGGGTGCATTTGGATTTTTTTTTTATCTTTAGTTTTAGAACAGAAATACCGAATATTTCAGCCGAATTCCAAATACCTGGACATCAAATATTGAATATTCAGTAAAAAGTATTTGAACTGCCCTAGCTGAGGAGAGTTGGAGAGAGTGGTAGAGTGAGGTTATTATCAGGTGAGGAATAGTATCAGGAGAGAGAAAAAGACCGTCTGACAGCACAGGTGATGGAGATATGTCAGTAAGAGGCAGTAATAACAAGTCAAATGACAAAGCAGGGCTGTTGTTTGTTTTATGGTTTCATTTTTTGTTTGACTGAAAGGGGACAGAAGCAAGGAGCCAGTGGCACCAGAGTTTCCCTGATCGACTGCAGGTGTGGGACGAGCCACATTCCTGAGTAAAAAACAAATGGTAGCAGGTTACAAATGGTTAGTGCTTCAACCCTCAGCACCTGGCTGGCAGGCGGATACATTGTATGTTACGGAAACCTATCGATCTCATTTCTAATGCAGATCCAGTTCAGATAAACAAAAGACAAAGCCTCTTTAAGTTGAGATATTCATCCTAGTCAAAGCTACCTGGGCAGTTTTTTGCTGTACTGTATTCTTGTGTCTTGCAAAGAGTGATTTTTACATGCACTACCTGTTGTCATAAAGAAAGCATCAGTATTTCTGTACATTGTAAACAAAACACTTTTCACTTACCAGTCAGAACAACAAAAACAGATTTACTTTTAAAGGACTCAATGTCACGACCCAGTTTCTGTTTCCAAACTGTACAGGTATAATTAGATCTCTCAGTTACAGTTAAGGAATATGATGATGAAGTGGTGCTTTGTAGGATTTCTCTTTCCCCTTTATAAAATGTATACTTCTTGGTCTCAGCAAGATATCCTGTGGCAGCAGAACATTTCAGTGTCACGTGCTCTCCTGTGATGTATATTTTATGTTCTGGCTCTACTGAGAGGGATGGAATTGGAGGTCTAGCTGGAAAAGATTAAAATCATAAAAACATTAAGCAAAACAGTCACAGCAATTCTGAATTTAAAGTTGAGTTCTAATATATTTACTAAATATTTTATAATCATCACTGATGTAGGCAAATGAGCTTAGTCTCCTAAACAGAGGTACTCTACATGCAGGTGAGGGTCACAGTGTGCATGGGTACAACAAAAGACTGCACTCTTTTCCATCCCTTGTGCTGCCCGAAAACAGTCTCAGCCTGAGATCAGTGAAGGCATGAGAAGTGCTCTCAAGACCAAAGCAAAAGCAAATCTGAAATCCAGCACCTTTTGCTCTGGACTTGTGCCTGCCTCCTTTGCCTTTAAGGTGCTCATAGTAGTGCTGTGTGAAAAATCTTCTGCTGGTGGAATCTGCATGAAAGTTGAACTTTCGCTTCCATTAAAGCTCAGAAATCATTTTGCCAACTTTTGCAAAAATTCTAACTTAGCACAGTATGTATCTATACATTCATTCTGTAATTCAGTGAGTCACTGAACTGCAGAATGAATGTAGGTATTTAATTCAATTGTCCCTCCTTTCAGTCTAGCAGACCCCCTTCCCCATCCATGATCTCTGGTATGGTTGGTGTACCAACGTAAGGACGAAACTCCACTGGCAAAATCCCCCACAGTAACAATTTAGACAAGATCCGAAACTGTCGCTGTATGGGACCTGCCACGGATTTCCACCCTTACGCCGACTGTTGCCCCCCTTGAGTTAACTCCAATGGAGTTAACAATCCTAAAAAGGAGATGCGGGGCACAGCCCCACATGGGAGGTTTGGGGCAGCCCCCGATAGAAAACACTTCCTTTGCCAACTTTCAAAATTCCAACTTAAATATGGTAGCAATTCATGACATTCTTTGCAGCTCAATGAGCACTGAACTGCAGAATAAATGTATGAATTTAATTAAATTGTCCCTTCTTTCTATCCAGCGGACCCCATTCCCCATCCCCTATCACTGGTATAGATGTAAAATTAAAGATGTTCTATTTCCCAGGTATCTAGCAGAACCCTGATCCCTGTCACTGGGAGCGTTGGTATATTTATTTCCCTGGTGACTAGCAGAACCCCGATCCCTAAGAGCACCAGTATATTAACTTCATGGTGTCTAGCAGTCCCCCCTCCCTATTCCTGAGTGCTCTCATTAAAAGCAAATAGCTTTTCCCTGGTGTCTAGCAGACCCACTATCCTGGCAGGTAGCCCCCACAACCACACTCCCCCCTTCCCATCCCCGAGCTGGTGACTGGCAAAGCTCTACTCTCTCCATCAAGGCCAGCCATAACACTAAGCTCTGTCATTAAATGACTGTTCCTGTACAAGTTCTGAAACTTGCACAAATGTTCTGAAAGTTCTGCAAGTGGAATTCACAGCTTTCACCCAGCTGTAGAGCTGTGTTGCTAGTTTGTGTCTGGTGAGTGCCTAGAGGGTGGGCGCGGGTTGGGAGAGGGGGCAGGGATACTGTAAGGGACCGTTCTTCTTTCACAGGTTTAAAAAAAATTATGGGATGGTTTTGTATTTCAGGGGCATTTGGCATGCTGGGGTGGACTCCTATCATGCCACCTGACTGTTTTGTGGGTGGGGGTGGGGATTCTATAGCCAAGGGGATTGGGCATTCCCCTGAGACACATACTGAAGGGGGGATGAGAGCCGAGGGATTGGGCACCTCGGCACACAACAAAAGCGGGAGGGGGTGGATGTTATGCCAATGGGAAGTGAGCTCCCCCATCGGCAAAATAAACAGGGAAGAGGGACTCACACCGACAGGGATTGGGCCCTTCCATTGTCAAAGGAAGACTGTTCGGGGGGGCACATGATGCCGAGGGGGATTAGGCACCCCCTCATCATATATTTTAAATGAGTGGGGGAGGGCAATATGCCGACGGGGAGTGGGCTCCCCCGTTGGCAAGTGAAGTGGGTCACTGCAGTCTGCAGGCATTGGACAGGCACATCGGGAGGGCATGTTATTGTGCTGCTGCATGATTGCAGCGGACCTTTTGTTAGATCTGGTGGCCACCTTACGTATGCTTGGTATCAGCACCTGCAGCTGCCTTATTGGGGAATGAGGAACACACCTTCTGATGTATGCCCTGCATCTGAACACAGTGACCGCACCTCCAAATCTGCTACTAATGCAATATGTTAGCTGGTGCGCACGTGCGAGCCAACATAAAAACAGCCCATGTTTTGGGTTGGGAAGGGTCATCACTCAACAGTCAGCACTAGGAACTGCTGAAAACATTGTAGCCTATTAACTTTTGTTCTGGCCAGCCAAATGAAAACAGATAAGCTGGGTTCACTTGCATTAATTATCACACAAATCTAAAACATACAAATACACCAATTAAAATGAAGATATATTCTACAATATGTCCAAACACCCAAATCCATTTCTAAAATGCACAACTTAAATTTTGAAAACATGTTTATCAAACCTTTAGTCATAGCCCCCAAATGTATACACAAAACTCAAGACCAATAATGTAAGAAAAAAGTTTGCTCAGCAATGAAATTAAAAGAACTAGTGTATCAAGTCATTTTGAGCACCTCATACTTACTGGACTGGACAACTGTTTCCATTTGCAGTGTATTATTTATTTATTTATTTTAGTGTGTGTGTGTGTGTGTGTGTGTGTGTGTGTGTGTGTGTGTGTGTGCCTGAAAGTGAAAGCCCAGAGGCCTGCTAATCACTAATTCCCCATAGCTTAGGGGGTAGAGCACTGGCATGCTATACCAAGGGCCTAGGTTCAAGTCCCAGTGGGGTCACACTTTTCCTTTCACATTTTTCCATCATAATTTAAAAAAACCTCACAGTGGCTTTAATGTACTGGAGAAGTTATCTTGTGTCTTTGTTTGAGGTTGTACTTATATTATCAATGGAGCAACCCCTGAACTATCGCTATGTTTTATCAGGGCTCCAGTGATCACTGTTCGCCATGTGCAACAGGCACCTGCAAAGCAAGTAATATGGGAGGAAAGCTACCATCTATGTCTGGATGACTGTACACTGACAGGAATTAAAAAAAAAAGATAAAATTGCAATGTATATTTTTTGCACTAGGGCCCAGATATTCAAACTGCGCCAGGCTGTGGTGCAAGCCTGGGCACAGCTCAACATGGCTGCGCAGGGGTGTGGACTGAGCGATATTCAGTGGAGCTGCACCATGGCTCAGCATCATTGAATATCGCACCCTGGCCATGCACACTGCACATGGCGCAGTAGCACTGCACCAGCGCCAGAGGCCAGAGTGGAGCACGGGGATGCACTAGCGCAAGTTCCATTGCGCTAGGCGGAACTACCACGATATTCAAAAGTTGACATGCAAATGGGGCCATAATGTATGCAACGTGCAAATGGGGCCATTTGCATGTCATTCTGGCCCCATTTGCATGCTGGTGCGCCGATCCCCGACAACTTGCACCTGGCGCCCTGCCAGGCAGCAGCTGTCAGGGACCAACGCCCCCTGCAGTGCGGCAATGTGCCCCACAGCCTGATCATGGGCATTAATAACAGAAATAAACCCTCATATATCCCTGGTGGTCCAGTGGACTGCTGTCTGCCCAATCGCGGGCTTCAGTAAATGAAAATATATCCTATATCCCTGGTGGTCCAGTGGACCACTGTCTGCCGATTGCGGGCTTCAGTAAATGAAAATATATCCTAGATCCCTGGTGGTCCAGTGGACCACTGTCTACCCCATTGCAGGCTTCAGTAAATAAAAATATATCCTGTATCCCTGGTGGTCCAATGGACTGCTGTCTGCCCGATCATGGGCTTCAGTAAATAAAAATATATCTTATATCCCCTGGTGGTCCAGTGGACCTCTACCCCGCCTGATAAGTGAGCTGAAGTAAGAATATATTTTTCTATATCTTTGTGAATGTCCAGTGGAGACTATCGTCTGGATCGACACGTGGCTTGCAATGGAATGACATCATATTCCAGGAGATCAGCGACTTCTCCCATTTCCGTTTCCACTGATCCTCACATCATTTCCCTCAGTCGTGGTATAGCATCTATTGCTGCCCTACCGCCCGCCGACTGATACTGGCCATTATGCTGTACGCCCATTGGTTCAACAGCGTGATCCAATCGGGCGGTAGCTGAAGTCAGACTATACATTCCAGATATGTGAATGGATCCATTTACATATCTGAATGTAGAGTAGGAGTTGCACGCCCATTGGCTCACGCCTTGGACCAATGGGCGACAGCCCCACTGACGTGCCATCAGCGGCAGCGGGCAGCAGGCGGTGGTATTGCCGCCCACCACTGACTGGAGGAGCGACAGTGGGGATCAGTGGATGGTGGAGAGGGGTCCGCTGACCACCAGGGATATGGGTGTCATTCTATTTTACTAAGCACACGATCGAAGCAGACATCGGTCCACTGGACCACCAGGGATATAGTAGACGTATTATTTCTTATTTCAGCTCGCGATCGGGTGGGCAGCAGTCCACTGCACCACCAGGGATATAGGATATATTTTCATTTACTGAAGCCCGTGATTGGGCAGACAGCGGTCCACTGGACCACCAGGGATATATGATATAGGATATATTTTCATTTACTGAAGCCCGTGATCGGGCAGACATAGGTCCACTGGACCACCAGAGATTTAGGGAACTATATTTTTAATACCAATGCCCGCGATTGGGCATGGGGGGCGCCACCACGGAGGTGCAGCCGCAGCTCAGGTGGACACCCACAGGTGGCAGCTGCCGTGTAGTGCCCTGCAATATGGCAGCTCAGATGTGGGTGGCTGACTGTTGGTCCTTTTTTGTTTGCTCAACTTTGTGCAGCGAAGGTAGGGGTTGTGCATGCATAGCTCAGCACACCCCGGGCTGAATATCGGGCTGTGCAGAGTATGCATGGGCACGCCCCCCCCCCACACACACACCTGCACCTGCATACATTACTAATGCACTCCGGTGCATTGGGATTTGTGCCAGGCACAATTCCCATTTGAATATCGCGCCGGGACACATCAGTGGGTTGCGCATGGCACAACACTGTTGCGCCATGCACAACCCTTTTGAATATCTGGGCCTCGATGTACTGGTTTGCCTGATAGATGGGTTTGTGATGATTCGTGTATGATTTGTTCTCTCTTGTTTTATTTTGTGGATTTTTATTGTTTTCTTTTGTAGATGTGAAAGGAGCAGGGCAAATCAGGCAACTGAGATTCAGTCTGAACTGGTACACAAGTTCATAAAGTCAGAAGTGCTGATAACAATTTTGAGTATCTGCATTACTAAAACACGTTAGAAAAAAGTTAGATACTCTTCTCTTTCATAGTTTCATTAATTATGTGTGCAAATGCAGTCTTACTTCTACAGTTGGGTGCATTCATTGTGGTCATCCCTCCCCCAAACATAAACATGCATACACACACACACACACACACACACACACACACACCAGCTCATACACAGATCTCTCATCTTTTATTTTGAAAATTTGAATCTGCATGTTTTTTTCATGTGCTATAAACTTACTGATTTTCCTGAAAATGAATGCATGGACAATCCAGTCATCTGCTAGCTGTTTCAGTTCTCCAGTACAGTACATTCATGCCCCCACAAACACACTCTTTCATACTACTTTTGATCTAATCTTTACAAATACAATAATTTTTTTGCAGCTTAGTATACTTCATTGACTTTTCAGATGTACACAAATTTAACATTTACAAATACAATTTGATTAGATTAATTTTCTGCTAACATTGGCAAGTGATGATGTGCAACTTATGTTCATTGTTTATTTTTCTGTATTTCATAAAAGAAAGAGCAATGGTAAGACAGGGAGAGTAATCACGCTCCTCTATTAGCACGTCTTTCTAAACTGACATTACAACAGAAACTCTCACCATCACATTATATCCATTTGAAATTGACATTTAAAATGTCAAATATTAATCTGAATGTGTGGACGTCATCCAATTTTCTTGACTTTGAAGCCTACTTGCAAATTGTTGTGCATGAGTGCATGTGGCTAGGAGGCAGGGCACCATCTACTGTAGTAGAAGTTTAACCATCAGGTTACTTCTTTGTTTCGGTGTAATAAATGCCAATAGTTAGCATGTTAGGCTTGTGTATTTTGTGATAGAAAATTGTCTTTTTTTATTGCATACAAATACAGTGTGAGTCAGGCATGCATTTTTATGCTTCTTCAGGTGTTCAGTTGCAATCATTCTCAGAGATAGGAGCAGCTTATTACACGGTTCCCTCCACTTTGTCACATTCAAATGTGCCTTGTATCCAGGCAATCCAACTAGGCATGACAGTACAGAACCAGGTGCCACAGGAACAGGGTACAGAGATGCAGTACACTGAGGACAGGGGTGACTAGGAGCCATCATGCAGGGCAGGACAAAATCAGAGTTGGACAGGAGGAGCATCAACATGTTGCCTGTATTAGCCAGATGTACAGATACTGGAGCAGCAAATGCTAAGGGCAACCTGGAAAAACAATGAACAGCTGTGTGCACTCAAGGAAGAGATGGCTAGTCCCTGGGTACAGGTTACATGTGTGCCCAACATCCTTGAGTGCATACCTAAGCATGTGAATGCACAGTCACCCAGCATGCCCAGAAGAGCACCACACATCCTACAAGCACACAGCACAAAGGCACAACATGGTGTAGTGGGGCAGACAATGGCAGGACACGTCCAGCAGGACCACACCACTCCTTACAATATACATGTTCCCATGAACTGCAATAGGTGACTTGAAATTATCCAAGCAGACCACTAAAGCAGTAGGTAAGGCTAGGGGGATGTTAGGGTGTATTAGTAGGGGTATCACATGTCAGCAGAGGGAGGTAATAATCCATCTTTACAAGACACTGGTTAGGTCCTTTCTGGAGTACTGCATGCAGTACTAGAGGCCACACCTTCACAAGGACATTAACCAAATTGAGGCAGTCCAGAGAAGGGCAACTAAAATGGTGCAAGGACTACATCAGAAAACATATGAGGACAGATTACCGGAGCTCATTATGTATACCCTAGAGCAAAGGAGGGAGAGAGGTGATATGATCAAAACATTCAAACACCTTAAGGGCATTAACAAGGTGAAAGAGTCTATCATGTTTCAATATAAGAAAAATAGCAGGACAAGAGGACACAGCATGAGATTAGAGGGAGGCTGATTAAGGGATAATGTGAGGAAGTTCTTTTTCACAGAAAGGGTGGTGGATGCATGGAACGGCCTAATTCAGGAAGTGATGGATATGAATACAGTGCAGGGCTTCAAACAGGCATGGGATAGGCATAAGGGATCACTACAGATGAGTATGAATAGATAGGCCATTGACAGAGCAAAGGCTGATGGCACATTTATAAGGTAGAAAAAGAAATAGGCAGACTGGATGGGCCTTGCGGTCCTTATCTGCCATCAACTTCTATGTTTCTATGTTTCTAGGTGCAAGTGGTGGATGTGGTGCAAAGCAATAGTGCAAGGCTACCCAGCATTGCAGGTAGTAATGCAGCTGACACCCAAGGACACACACAGTGTAGCATGAATGCCAGCCAGCACACATGCAACACAGAGGGTAGCACATGCAGTCACACATGCCACACACAGCTTAGCAGTGTCACTCATCACAGCTGTAGTATGATGTGCCACCCCCACTACAATCACAGCCCACATGAATACCTATCATCCCCCTTCCCCACCCACTGAACATGTCATGCACTAGAGAGTACCATGTCTCCATCCCACTCAGTGCCTCCTGGAAAAGGTTGTGTGCAGGCACCTCATGATACTCTGCAACATCATCCACAGGATTTGGACAGCAAGGTGCATCAGGAGGCAGTGACAGTGAGACATGTCTAGCAATGGTCAGATTGTGCAGCATTGCACCTGTCATGAAATCCCAGCACATCCTACTAGGTACCAGCATCATAGCACCATCTATCTCATCTAGACATTGGAATTGCACCTTCAGCTAGCTAAATGTGCATGCCACAATATCCCTTGCCTTCTGATGTGCCTTGTTATACCTGTCCTCATTCTTCCTGTCTTGCTGAAGTAATGGGGTCATCAAGTATGGCTACAGAGCATAGCCATTATCACCTGTGAAGCAACGATAGCATATCAGTCTGTCCCCCACAATGCAGTGCAAATGCAGGTCTGTGTTAATGTATCCACTTCCACATCTCACCCAGTGCATACATTATGTCCACACAGCTGTTGCCTCAAACATGACTGATTAAATATGTACATGTTATGTGTGCCACCTGGATACTAGGCATATACATTGGTGGCCACGCCTTCTGCATTCATGATCACCTAGATGCACCTGCTGTGGTACCCTTTCCTGTTCCTGTATGCCTCCTAGATCATGTATTACACCATTATGGCCACATTTGTGCAGTTCATCGCGCCCAGTCATTTAAGACATACACTGTCCATCTCCACTCCTCCACTGTGCTGGGGAATCATATGTATTTCCCAACATGAGTGAGCAGTGTGTTCCTTATCTGTCTGAGTGCACATTATACAGACAACTGGCTAACAGCTGACACTTCCACTGACACATTCTGGAACAAACCTGTGGCATAGTATGTCAAGGCACACAGGACCTTTGTTTCCACCATCATAATATGTGAGGGCCAGATCTGTGGCTCAAAGCTGTGCACATAGCATGCCAATTAGGTCATGTACACACACACTGCTGAGCCTGACAGTCCAGTAATGCATGTTCCTGGCTGCCCTGTGTTTTGGACATTGCACATTGCAGGACACGGCCATCTATCTGTCCCCACTGTATGGAGGAAATTTAGTATTCAGTCGTGGTGGTAGTGAACGTGTCAAGGGGGTAGCACTGTACCAGTATAATGTAGACTATTCTCTTTAACAGCTCAAATTGGGCTTCCACAGTTATTATTCTTCAGCCTGGAGGTTGCAGATGTTACTTTACTACACAGCTGGATCTGCTGGTACAGGTTACAGAGGCTGCACTCCACACTATACAGTCATTCCTTGTCTGACGCTTGGCCCTCATGGGTGTACACAGCACACATGCTGCATCATACTTGAATGGGCAGAGGGTGGGGGACTGGTACACTAGCCATGAACACACATACATGGCATGGTCATATCCACCTGTAACTGGGCAGGTCCATATTCCCAGGGCACACAGGTACCATGTCTTGCAGGGCACTCCATATAGCCATGGTGTATATACAGCCATGTTCTGGTATCTGTATGTGTACCAAGGGACTGTACATTCACACATCCCATACATTTGTACTGCAAAGGCAATGCATGACATGCCCTCATAAAACAAACACACATATGTGCATGCACACACACACACACACACACACACACACACACACACACATATGTACACACACACGTGTGTGCACCACCTAGCACCTTGAAGATATCTGTGCAGGGTTATGTGTGGTTCCATAGTAATGAGTCATGATTTTTGTCTTCCAGGTATCTGCAAGTCCAGAGCACAGAATGCTCCTCCAATGGGAGGAGGTTGGAGGTGATCTATGTGGGTAGGCCACCAGAATGGAAACCATTGCATGAGGGGGAAGATGCATAATTTATTTATTTATTTTATTTATTTATTTTATTTATTTCACATTTCTGATTAAAAATACCTTTAAGCCCAGGGTTCTTTTACAAAGGTTCTATGTCAAAAAACAGACGTACAAACATGTAGGGTCAAATTGGAATAGAAAGATACAAAAAATACAAAAATGGGTTATACATAAAGAGGTTAAGGTCAAGCATCAATTGTATAATGGTACAAGGGTAAGCAAGAACATCATTATTTGGTAGGATACACTTTTTTTCATTGGACAGATACTTTGGTTAGTGTTCACCTTAGGGTATAGGAAAAGCAGTCAGGATTCAGACTTTGTCAGAGTTGAGAAAGGTGGGATAGGGAGAAGAAGGTGGGAGAAAGGAGAGGAAGCATTTTTTTTTTTTTTAGGCAGGGAGGAAGCACGGGAGGGGACAGTCAGAAGTAGGCCACCCTTTTAGGGCCAGGTGAGTCATTTAAGTTGCTAGATTTATATTATTAAGTGCCAGCAGGTTTATAAGTTAGCAGACAATAACAGGCATTGGTCGATGGGTAGGGACAGGGATGATGAACATGGGAAAAATGGATGGGGTGGTCTAGGATTAGAGGAGGAACTGGACTGAGAGGAAGGATTGAGAGGGTCAAGGATGGAGGATGCTGGATTGGCAATTTTTTGGGGGAGCTGAGTTCACATTAAAAGCATTCACAATTACCTCATCATATGGTGCTGTGCACATCCCTGCAATGGTGGAAGGTCCAATGAAAATGCAGCATGACAGAAAGAAGCTATGTCATGCCATTGATGGGGGCTGTGCATCACTGTACAGACATTTGTGCTGAACTGCTCTTATTGCTACATTTCCTGTTGTGAGAGGACCCAAATCTCAAACATTTTCTTGCTAATAAACTGTAATTTTTGCTACAGTAACTCCTTACTCCAGGAAGGTAAGTTTTTCAAGGTTTTGATTGTAGGCTGCTGTTTCATCTAATACTTTATCTGTACCAGTTTCTGTTGTGTTGTCCCACGCAAGATGTACAGTACACTGAACCAGCCATTGGGATTTGATGGATCCTCTTAAAATCACTAGCATGTTTATGCCCACCAATTTGTCTCATGTAGCGACAGTTAGCATTGCATTGTGTAACCCTTTGAAAATGAGACACCTTTAGTGAAACAGTACAGTTTTAGAAATAAAAGAGAAAACGTGAGAACTGGCAATAAAATGTCTGAATTCTAAATGGTTCTAAGTAGCTTTCAACCTTTCATTCAGTTAAACAAATCTTCCTTTGAAAGATGAACTTAAGATGGTGAACTTGTCTGATAGAAACTGTGATGTTCCAGTTGTAAGGACTCTAATATTCTTTTTCCAATTTGTCTTTCCAAATGTTGACATATCAATAGAACAAATCAAAAAATGGGAACTTGTAGAATGCTTTGGGAGCTTACAAAATTCTGACACATACCTGTCACAGTAATGGATTTCTCATCACTAATTGCTGATATCTGTATCATTTCTCCACTGTTGCTTATAGTAAGGCAACGGCATTTATAGTAGCCTTGATTATTGATTTCCACATTTGTTAAAGAAATGTATTTTTGTAATGGTTTGCCTTGTTCAAATTCATTTGTGCCTTTAAGTAAATCCCAGTAATCACATCTGGATTTCTGTAATTCTCCACAAGAAAATATGATGGTTTCTCCAACAATATATACTCCAGACTGTTGATCTGTGAATAGTTGGACCCTCGGTAAGGAAGCTAAAAAACAGAAATATAAAACAACATGTCACCCTGTGATGTTACTCTGCTCTGATTTTAGCAAAAAAAAATTGTTAGATGATATAGTTTTCATATCAGAGCTGTATCTGTGCCTTTTTGCATGCTTCTGACTCTTTCTGAATTACAGTACCAGAGTTGTTTCAGTCTGTAGAGCACTGGCTTAAATGATTCAATGGCATCTAGTTCTGTTCACATTGGGCCCCTATGCAGTATGCCTGCACACTGCTATGTGTGACATGTACTGTAGGATGAACATATGTAGAACTCTGGACATGGAAGGCTGCGGGAACTCCGTGGCATGCATTACACTGCAAGTCTCACATTCCCTGATCTTGTTTTTTGTGCATAGCTCTGTGCATGGCCAGAATGGAGGCATCAAGGACAGTGTTGCTACATACTGTTGGATGCATGATGACCTATGTGTAATGGAGGGCAGTAGTAGTGTGCATATACTACAGGGGATCCATTGGGTGGTCAAGCCAGACTTGCTATTGGAATCCCAATACCTAGCCATGCCACACCTCCATGTCTGCCCAGCTCATGTTGCATCTGAGGATCCTGTGTTTGAGAACAACAGGGAATCCGCTGGGCAGCTGAGTGGAGTGTCTGACTGGACACCCAATGCCTGGCAATGCCTCAACTCCAAGTTACCTCACCACATTGCAGAGCCCCTAGCTGGCATGTGTTAGTGCCTGGGCTTAGAGAATGCTGTTGGCTCACCTGTGTGAGTAGAATGGTGTCCCAGTGTGACATGTTGCATGCCAGCAACATGTGGATCATGTGTTTATAGTGCAAAGGGCCCACTGTGAAAAAATACATACAAAATGATATCTCTTAATACATGAGCTTTGTATGCCAGTTAAACAATTCCAAAGGTTCAAATACAGTTTCTAGCGAGATAAGGCCCTTATTGTTATGTGTGTAATATGAGGTAGTACAAGTGACAAAATAAAACTTGTGCCTTGACAAATGACAACACTAACTGCAGGTTATTCTTCAAACAAACTGTAATTTGGAGTACTGCCTATGCTGACAGACTTCAAGGGCAAGTGTCCTGTGCGACGGCCGAAAGCTGTGAGACAGGCAACAGTTACTAGTGCGGGGCATAACATTTGATGTTTCTACAGCACGTAGTTTAGGCTGTGCAGCTGGAAGCTTGAATTTACACTTGATGTATGCTCTGGAGTATAGTCCTTTCAAGGGCTACTTGAACAGGGCATTTTACTTTTAAATTGAGAAGCGACTACAAGCAGGAACACTGCTGGGTGCACATTCCTAGCTAGGGGGCTTAATTGCTAATATTTGCAACTACATCAGGTGCTAGTGGTTTGTAGTTAGGGACACTGGTTAATAGTCACAAGCTCTGTGACTTCCGGGTCCCATCTACAAAGCGCTCGTGGTAGCGAGCAGAGTGAGCGCACGTGGGTGAGCACACGGAGATGAGTGCAGAGACACAAGCGTCCCTGTGTGCATGTCGAGTGTGTCCAGCATGGCTAGCAGGATAGCAGCCAGTTCATTTACTTTTTTACTGACAGTTAGCCATTGAAATGTTGAGTTTCTAATCTATACACTATTGCTAAGGTAGTAACTGGGGGTTATTGTTTGTGAAGTGTTACAAAATGAGCGAAGCACCGCTGAAAACTGATTGCTTCATTCTATATACAGGTCAGACCTTAGTAGTATGCTCCTTATGCAAACATGTGTTATTTAATGTTTCTACAGTATCCTGCTTACCTGCAGACATAAACTGTTCATACTGTCAGGAAGTAGAAGGCATGAAAAAGAAGATTATAGCCTTAAAGTTCAAGCAGCAAAGGAAATTAAGGAGCTTGAAAACTTCCTGGATAACATGGTTCGAAATCTCCCAGAAACTAATCAAATTCAAGATTTGTTTCAAGATACTAACTCTGTGCAGGCCCCTAACATTTTAAATGTATCAAATTATCAAATCTTAGATGGGTCTGTAGCTCCCTTATTTAACTCTAAATTTAAAGAGACAACAATCTGTGATAGTCAACTAATTCCAGTACATCAGTATTCAACAAAAGAAGTAGAAATCCTTTGTCAGATTTAATCTCAGATGGGAACTGGGAAAAAAATCCCAAAACAAAAGTACAAAAAGGGAAGAAGAGCAGATTATGTCCATTCAGTACCATTAGACTGTCTGCACTCATTAAATTCAAAGGAAAAGGGGTTTTGCATCTCATAATAAATTTACTATTTTACCAAATGAACAAGCAGAACAAGAACTACGTGATGCCACCCAGTCAGTTAATCTTCCAACTGTAATAATAGGTGGATCTATAGTTAAATATATTGGCTCTTATGTAGCCAATTCTGAGAGTGTTCTGTTTTCCAGCTGCTAGAATTGAGGACATTGCACTTAGAGTAGACTCTCTTATTACTAGTCTAGCCAATGTGATTATTCATGTAGGCACTAATAATGTAGGTTATACACATGAGAAAGATATCTGCTTTGAACTTGTTGAATTAGGTAAAAAGATTAAGTCTAAGAATTGCAATGTCTTCATTTACCACATTCTCCCCATCCCTTGGGCAAAATTGGGAAATAATTACACTATTGAGAGGATTAATGTAAGATTAATGAATTAGTGTACCTCCAGTAATCTAGTCTTCATTGATCACTGGACACATTTTAACAATTGCAATGTGAAATTTGCTAGGGATGGATTATACCTGAACAAGCAGGGTGCAATTAGTCTATGTCAGATATTTCAAACTAGGATACCTTCAATTACTTTAAACTAGCAATGACGGGGGGAAACACAAATAACACAAAAAACTGGCTTATCGTTATCTTCTCATGTTAGCTCTAAACAAGCTAAGAATCAAGAATTAAAGTTTTTGCTGCTGAACGCCCATAGTCTAGGCAATAAAATGGATGAACTGATGTTGAGAATCAGTACTGAAAAAACAGATATCATTGGTATCACAGAAACCTGGTGGCCCTCTGAGCAGATTTGGGAGCCATGAATTCATGGTTATACATTATTCCGTCTAAGCAGATCAAATTGTAAGGGGGACGGAGTGACACTCTTTGCTACCTCGACTCTATTGGTACATAACATTTCTAATAAAATCAGAGATAATACCGCTTTAACAGAGACTGTATGGTTGAATATTAAAAAGCAAAATAAGAAAGACCTTGTACTGGGCCTCTGCTACAGGCCACCTGATTTAAAACATGATATGTTAAATGAAATTATTTCAGAAATAGAAAGAGCTGATGATTTAGAAAATATCCTATTTAAATCTAGGTGACATAGATTGGGTAAACACCACTGCCAGGAATAGAATGGCAAAATAATTCTTGAACATGTGTGAGGAACTAAATTTAACTCAACATGTAATGTTTCCAACCAGAGACTCTAATATTTTGGACATTGTGTTAGGCAATGAATCTGTTAACATCAAAGAATGTTGTGCTTTGGCTCCACTGGGCAATAATGACCTCTGTTTTGTCAGCTTCAAACTTTGCAATACATTTTTAAAATCAGAAAATGTTACAGAAATATTTGCCTTTCATAAAACAGATTTGGCAGCGCTTCATAATTATTTGGCAAATATTGACTGGCCTATCCATTTGAACCATGACAATATAGATGATACATGGAATGCTTTTACTTCTATTATTATGGACACTGCTAACAAATTTATACCTAGAACACATAAAAGAAATCCAAGATGGCTTAATATTAGTTTACAGAAACTGATTAAAAAGAAAAAACAAACTTTATAAGAAGTACTGTGCAAGTAAATGGTTTAGAACATTAACAGCATTTAAAAGGATTCAAAGAATCTGTAAAAGGGAAATTAAAAAAGCAAATATAAACATGGAAAGATCGCTTGTGTTTCAAGCACAAAAAGGAAATTGTAAAATGCTGTTTAGTTACAGCAACTCTCTAAAAAAGCAGGAATGTTGGGTAGGCCCAATTATGAACACTGATTCTGTTTTTCAGCACCCAAAAGAAATGGCTGAATTTTTTAATTCCCATTTCTGCAAAGCATTTACTACTGACATTAATGCTGTCAATTATACAGTTCCAGGCAGTCAATCATCCCACAATGTGGACATTACTATAGATATTATTAAAACTAAATTAAAAGAAATAAAAAAAGGCTCCTTGGCTGGCCCTGATGGCATTTCTGGGAACTTAATATGGGTAATGAAGGACCATCTTTGTGTACCTCTTAAAATACTATTTGAAAGAAGTCTAAATACAGGTGCTGTCCCTTTTGGATGGAAACAAGTGAATGTTATTCCATTATTTAACAAGCATTTGTCAATGCTGAATGTTGTCTCGCTGGCATTGGCATTGGTAGTGCCGGAGTCAGAGATGCATAATAGGAATGGCAGTGAAGTATTGAAGTGATACCAAGCCCACCCCACCCTCTAGAGACTGACAGGCATTGGGGTGTGCTTTTGGGTCATCAGCTATAATGCTCATGCCATTGTACCTCACCCTACCCTGTAGACACTGACAAGTGTTGTGGTGTGTTTTAAGGTCTTTGGGCATTATATTTATCCCATTCCATAAGGAAATACACTGAGGTGGGTGCAGTATAGAAGAATGGGGTGAACTTTGTGGCCAAAAAGTGCAAGGCACACCACGATGCCTGTCACTGGCTGCAGGGTGGGGGTGGGGGTAGGGGTGGAATGGCATGAGCATTACAGCCGATGATACCAAGTCACACCCCTGATTCCTGTCAGTCTGTACCGGGTGGTGTGCTACAGTTTGAAACCCTAACACCATGGGTGTATGTTGGTATTTTCACTCCAGATTTTGAACAACAGCTTTTTGTGAGTCCACCTCATGAAAAGTGGCACAATCAGTTTGTTAGCTGAAAGGTGTCTTTTCACAGTGGCTATGCCATTTGGTGACATAGGGATGAAAACACATTTTGGGCAGGATGTGGAAAAAGACAACTGTATTGTTCATGAGGAGGCATAAAAAATGGCAACATTGAAAATCTGGAGGGAAAATATGAAAAATTGGTGAAGTCATGAGCAGGCACAGAAACTGCGCAACACACATCCGTAACCCAATTATTTTTGGGAGTTTGTTAGCCACATTTTTAACATAGGCATTTTGGGACCTCACCTTGTGAACAGTGGCACTGTGATTTTGTTAATCTGTCCCAAAAGTTGATTTCCCACAACGACCACACCATTGAGTGCCACAGGTGTGGAAGCACATTTTGGGCAGGATCTGAAAAATGACAGCTGCACTGTTCACAAGGAGGTGTGAAAAAATGGCAGTGTTGAAAATCTGGCATGGAAATATTGCAAATTTACAAAGTTACAAGGGTGGGTGGAAACTGTGCAATACACGCTTGTAACATAGTCATTTTATGGACTTTCGGCACCAAATTTTCAACATAGGTATTTTAGGACCTCTGCTCATGAACAGTGTCAACGTCATTTCCTCAAACTGTCCCAAAAACTGATTTTGCACAGCGATCGCACTATTCTGTGCCGGACGTGTGAAAACACATTTTGACAAGGATGTGTAAAATACATCTGTACTGTTCATCAGGAGGTGTGGGAAAATGGCAATTTTGAAAATATGGAGTGAAAATATTACACATTCACAAAGTTACGAACGTGCATGGAAACAGCGTAGTGCACACTCATAAAACAGCCATTTGTGGAATTTTTTTCACCAAATTTGCAACATAGGCTTTTTGAGAGCCTACCTCATGAACTGTCACACTGTCAGTTTGTTACTGAGTCCTGAAAGGTGATTCCATGCAGTGACTGTGAAATCACCTTTCGGGACCGAATAATGCCATGACAGTGACTGAATTCATGAGGAGGGGCCCCAAAAAACCCATGTTGAAAATTTGGTGCAAAAATTGAAAAAATGCCTGAGATATGCACCAACATTGAAAAAAACTATTTATGCCATTATACAGCTTACCGGCTTTTCTTCAGTTTGCGGTCGGCTTTGAAGAGTGCACATGTGTTCCTTCTCCACCGAAGATCGTCGAGCCAGACTCCGGAGGTAAGTATGGGGTGAGGGGGGTGTGGGGAGGCAGGGTGCATAGAGGGTGGACGCGGGTTGCAGGAGGGGGGCAGGGAGATGGCGAGGGACCGTTTGCTTTTTCCACAGGGTTAAAAGAAAAAAAAAACATTGTGGGACGTTTTTAATTTTTCAGGGGATTTGGCACATTGGGGTGGGCTCCCAGTGTGCCACCTAAGTGTTTTGGGGGGAGATGCTGTAGCTGACAGGGGATTGGGCACCCCCATTTGCACACAATGAAAGTGGGGGGGCAAGAGCTGAGGGGGATTGGGCACCCCCTCGGCATATAACAAATGGAGGGGTGCATTATGCTGATGGGGAGTGGGCTCCCCTGTCAATACATACATTGGGGCAGGGCATGCCAAAAGGGGGATTGGGCACCCCCAAAGTTGGAATTATGGCAGGCAGTGTGCCACCATGTTAATTTTTTTTTCTCACCAGTGAAAGCATGTCGGGAGGTCTGCTGCATATGATGAGCTTTGCTCGCATTGCAGTGGACCTTTCCTTAGATGTGCTCACCACATTATGTATGCATGGTGTGGCACTGGCATGCAGGCTTATTGGGGAATGAGGGAAGCACCTACTGATGCATGCCCTGCATTCGCCAAATAGTGACCACGCCTCCAAATCTGCTACTACCACAGTATGTTTCCTTCGCATACGCGAGCCAACATAAAAAGAGAGTTAAGAGTTCACCAGATAATTATCGACCTATTAGTTTAACCCCTATTTTGTGTAAAATGTTGGAATGTATAATCAAAGAATAACTGTCCTTAGATATGACAGGTCTTGATCAATCCCAGCATGGGTTTATAAAAGGGCGATCATGCACTACGAATCTGGTGAGCTTTTATAATTTTGTACGTGAAAATTTAGACAAAGGCAAATCTTGTGATGTCATTCTTCTAGATTTTAAATCAAGCCTTCGATTCTGCTCCTCATTGGGCTTTAAATCAGAAACTTCAGTTGTGTAACATTAAGAGCATATATATTCAATGGATCTCAAACTGGCTATCTGACAGGAGGCAAAGAGTGATTACTGATGGTCATACATCTAACTGGAAGAAGGTGGAGAGTGGGGTCCCACAGGGCTCCGTTCTGGCACCATTAATTTTCCAGATATTTGTATCAGATTTATCCAATAATATTCAAAGCAACATAGTCAAATACACAGATGATTGTAAAATCACCAATATATGTATGACCTCAGAAGATCAGACGATTATTCAGGAGGATCTGGGTAAACTGGAGGACTTGTCTATAAAATGGAACTTACGCTTTAATCCATCCAAATGCAGTGTTCTGCATTTCGGAAAGAATAATAATAAAAAACAATATTATCTTTATGATAAAATATTACTTAGCAAAGAAAGTGAAATAAATGTGGGGATTATTGTTGATTCATCTTTAAATTTCAATATTCATATTACTAACACTATTAGTAAGGCAAATAAGATGTGGTGGGTCATACGTCATAACATTACATCCAAAAACCCTGATATTTTGTTGCCCCTGTACAGAGCTTATGTTAGACTCCACTTTGACTTTGCTTCACAACTATGGAGTCCTTTTAAACAAAAGGACATAGAATTGAAATGGTACAGAGAAGAGTTACCAAATCTGTTGTTTCTAACAAGGTCCTTTCCTATGAGGATAGACTATCTAAATTTAACTTGATGTCATAGGAGGATCGGCGAATCAGAGGTGATCTCCTATTCACATGGGACATTATTCAAGATCCTTATTTATCAGCAGAGTGTGGCCAGATTACAAGCAAGTTCAGGTTAACACTAGAGGTCATCCATTACAGCATGCTAGAAATAAATGTAATACTAAACCTAGATAGACCATCTTAGGGTAGCTGGTTCATTCCACTGGGGTGTTAAACAGACGAGGCATACTGATGAGTCCTGGTAGGACAAAACACATGTCTATGTCTTCTGTTGGCACCCTTTGTCTTTCGGCACCATGCATTTCTGCTTAAAGTTGAACCAGTATAAAATTCTGTGGTGATTTGCATATGTAGCCCATGATGCTTTGCATTATGGGGGCATGTGTACTTGCATAGTATGTGCATAGTGATCCCCTCCCCTTGCTTTGCATTGTGGGGGCATTTGTACTTTCATAGTACTTGCTTAGTGAACCCCTCTCCTTGCAACTCAGAATATTTAATCTCTCTTACTTGTTCTCCTCAGCTTGTGTCCCAGGATCCAGTGAGGGTCCTCAGAAAGGTCACGAGGGCCGGATTGCAGGCACCCTCCCCAACCCCCCGAGACCATCACCAGGTATGAAACAGAGCTTGGCCACGCTGTGGAGCCACAGGACTGTGGCTCAGTTAGGACTTGAGTTTGCTCCACCGATGCTATGCGTCGGCTCCCCACCACCACCACCACCCTTGGTCGACACTCTCTTATATAGGGCTGAACGGAACCAATAATGCTGAGGCTGAGTCCTGAACTAATCAGCACACTTCACCCTTAGCAGCTTGTAAAAGTTCATCACTTGAGGCAGCACTGTACTGCTTCCCCAATCACTGATTCCCCTGTCCCCTGCATAACACTTTTATATTATTTTCTATGGTTTCCTCCTTCCAAACTCTCCTCTCCTACTCTCTCTCTACTAACTGCCCCTTCTTTCCTTCTTTCCTGTGCCACCACAGACAGCTTACTCGCTGCTTCTCAATCCCTGGCATCTCCCCCAGTTGCAACACAACAGCACTAGAATGCTTACTTCACTCATTGCTTTTGTCATCCTCCTCCAGGGTGTCCCCAGTCCCTTGCATGTGGCTCTCCACCCTGGCTCCCCCATGACACTACACTGGCTCCCACCTACTCTCCCTCTCACTGCAGCTCTACTGCCACCCCACCTACTCATCTTCCAGCTATCTCCTCCCAACACCACCTGACATGTTCCATTACATTCCTCTCCTTCCCTACTCTCATCTCCCTGGCCATCCCTTGCTCTGGCAGCACCTCAGCTAAGAAGCATCATGCCAGCACTAGTAAGCTGAGACTTCTGGGCCTTCTAAGAATCATTGCTCTATTGCTCCTTATTTCAGGCAATGTTCACCACAATCCAGGCCCCATCTCATTCAGTCCCAGTGCCTCACACCATGGACTAAGTATAGCTGCAATGAATATCTGCAGCCTACCCAAAAAGTTATCGCTGCTACAATGCTGGATGTTGCAGCATCAAACAGATATGCTGGCACTCACTGAAACCTGGCTGTCAAAGAAGGTCCCGAACTCCTCTGTTGCACTCCCAGACCTCACCCTTTATAGAGCTGACAGAATTGGCAAATGGGGAGGTGGGTGTGCCTTTTACATCCAAGACTCTGTACTATGCCACAACCTCCCGACCCCCTCCCTGAACCACAGGGCACAAGCCCTGATATTAAAGCTAACACCAGACCCTACCAGAGCCCCTGTAACCATTATTGTGGCTTACATCCCACCACAAAACCAAGCTTCCATTTTTCAATCCCTAGCTGACTATATCTCCAGTTTCCCACCAAAAACAGAGCACATTTTCTTGGTGGATTTTAATGTGAACTGGTTATTGAGCTCAGCCTCCCCTATAAAAGATACCTTTCTGCACTAGATCTAGTCCAGTTAGTTAACCAGCCAGCCAGTGTGAACCCCAGTAATGGTACTGGCACCCTGATCGACCTCCTACTCACCAACTGCCCAGACAGAATATCAAACCTAGCTGTACTCCCAGATTCATTAAGCAATCACTCCCCCATCCTCTTCACCTGGTCATGTCATTGGCAACTTCCAGAACCTAACAGTTTTACCCAATGCCATCTTCAACCTGGAGGCCTCACTAAACTAAGGATACATCTTGCCCAGTGTGATTGGCCCCCCCATCAGCCACACTCCTTCCATAGATGCCGCCTTTGACTACTTCACCCACACATTCAACAATGCTTGTGATAGACTTACCCCCATCACAAAGGTTCAATCCAAAAAATGTAATGCCACCTGGGTCTCACCAGCACTGCTTCAGCAACTAAAGAACCGTGATGATCTCTGGCACAAAGCAGTTGCCTCTGGTGGGCAGGCGGACAGACTTGCCTATAAAGTGGCTTGCAACAAGTGCACCTGGGCTATTAGGGTGGTCAAATCCAGCTACTACAAATCCACCCTCACCTCCTCCTGGGGGAATGCCAGGTTGTTTTGGGACAACCTAAAGGAACTGAACGGAAACTCCAGGAAACAACCCCCCCCTCAATTAACTGTCAACAATATTATTACCTCGGACCCACTCACCATCTCCAGTGGCCTAAATGCTGCATTCTCTGATCTAAGCACAGTTCTTTCAAACAATTTCTTTGACCCCACCCCTGTGACTCCTGAGTCAAGCAATACTTACCCCCCCTTCTACCTCAGGGTTATTACTATGAAAGAAGTGAGATCATACATAGCAAAAGCCCTGGGAGGCTCTAACTACTGCAAAGACTCCTTCAACATGAAAATCCTTAATTTGGTACTTGACTCGGTGCTCTCCCCCCGACCGCTCTTCTTAACCTCTCCCTATGCCTAGGGCAGTTCCCAACAAACTGGAAGATGGCCAATATCACACCAATAATAAAGAGTGGGGATCCCACCGTACCCAGTAATTACTGGCCCATCTCCATTCTCCCTCCCCTCTCAAAAGCTTTGGAAAAAATCATTGCCACCCAACTTACAGACTACTTGCTTGCACATGACGTACTATGTAGGGAATAGTATGGCTTTAGAACTGGACACAGCATAACCACTGCCCTCATAGAGTTCTCCAGCTCCTTGCAGAATGCCCTAGATAAGAAGCAGCCAGCTGGAGCTGTCTTCATAGACCTGTTGAAAGCGTTCAATACAGTCTCCCATGCCCTGCTTCAAAATACTCTTCGCCACACTGGTCTATCCCATACTGATCACGTGGTTCACAAGCTACCTCACAGATAGGTCCCAGTGTGTGAAGATAAACAGCACCCTCTCACCTACTCTACCAGTCCACTTGGGGTTCCCCCAGGGATCCATCCTTGGTCCATTATTATTCAGCATCTTCCTGAACACCCTACCTAAATCCTGCCCATGTAACCTTCTGCTCTATGCAGATGATGTGGTACTTTATGCCTCCCACTCAGATCCCACATCCCTTCAGTCCTCCCTACAACTTGCCTTCAACCACATTGAAAACTGGTTCACTGACCACAGACTGGTGGTCAATGTAAAAAGGACTAAGTCAATGCCCTTTGCCCACTGTCAGAGCAAGGACTACGATGTCCAGCTAACAGTCTTTTCTAAAGCCCTCCTCCCACTGGAACAGGTTTACTCCTATAAATACCTGGGCCCTACTTTCAATCCCAACCTTTCATTCCACCCACATATCAGCAATCTGTCCTCTGCCATAAATATACACACAGGGCTACTGTATCGGCTCAAAGCCTGCCTACTGTCTGAGGCCCTAAACATTGCTGTTACCTCCTCTGTTCTCTTGCTTGTAAACTATGAACTAACTGTCTAGTTGACTGCTGACCCCACTGCACTAAATAAAATCCACCTAGCCATCAACAAAGCCTGTAGGCTCCTCACTGGAGTAGATAAACGTATCCACAGTTGCACCCTGTATGCCCTAACAAATATCCTCACCTTAGATGAAAGAGTATGTTATCAAACATGTCTCCTCACAAAAAAAATCCAACTTGGCCTTGCCCCCACTGGAGTCGTTGCCTTCCTCTGCACTGCGCAGACTACTGTCAACACACACACAGCAGATAAACTAACGTGGGCTGTTCCCAGGGTCACTACCTCTTTAGCCCAAAGGTCTTTCTCATTCAGAGCACCATTATGGTACAATGAACTCCCTCTGGCCATTACCTCTATCTCCAGACTAGGCCCCTTCAAAATAGTCCTCAAAAACCACGTACTCTCCACCCGTCACTGCCAATGCTTTGGCTAAATAAGTGAAACTGCCTACAAACGGCGAGCATTTGGACTAAGTTCTCTTTATTTCCACTGTTATTATTGTATTGACTTTGTGTTTCTGACAATGTTGGTATTCCAACTGCTCGCACCACCTGCAGGTGCTTATGTATCACCCTCCCATTGTTTGTACTGCTCACTGACACGTACAAACTCCTCTCAAGGCTTGTATAGCTACTCAACTGTATAAGACTGTCTGTACTGTTCATACCCTGTTGTTGTTTCCTCCTACCCCTGCTGTTATATTGTGCACTGAATGTTATTGATCTGTACTGTACTCTGACGTGAAGCCTTTGTAAATGAGTGCCTGACTCAAAGGTTGAAATCCGATATCTTCAAATAAATAAATAAAAAATAAATGTGTGATTTTGTATTTCTTTGAAACTTGGTTTCCCGGCCAAATGTCCTTTGGAGTAACCATTGCCTCAGTGCTTGTGCACAGAGGTTATATGCCTTTTAAATTGTTATTTGTTTTAATTGGGTTCCCCACAACATAACCCAAATAGACCATCTTAGGTTAGCTGGTTCATTCCACTGGGGTGTTAAACAGATGGGGCATAGTGATGAGTCCTGGTAGGACGAAACAAGTGTCCATGTCTTCTGCTGGCACCCTTTGCAAACTGTGTGAGAGGCCTTTCAGCACCATGCATTTCTGCTTAAAGTTGAACCAGCATAATATTCGGTGGTGATTTGCATATGCAGCTCATGATGCTTTGCATTGTGGGGGCATGTGTGATTTTGTATTTCTTTGAAACTTGGCTTCCCGGCCAGATATCCTTTGGGGTAATCATTGCCTCAGTGCTTGCGCCCAGAGGTTCTTTGTCATTTAAATTGTTTTTTTGTTTTAGTTGGGTTCGCCACAACATAACCCAGATAGACCATCTTAGGGTAGCTGATTCATTCCACTGGGGTGTTAAACAGATGAGGCATACTGATGAGTCCTGGTAGAATGAAACATGTGTCCATGTCTTCTGCTGGCACCCTTTGCAAACTGTGTGAGAGGCTGCTTGGCACCATGCATTTCTGCTTAAAGTTGAACCAGCATAATATTATGTGGTGATTTGCATATGCAGCCCATGATGCTTTGCATTGTTGGGAGCATGTGTGATATTATAATACTAAGAAAAGGGCCTACTATTTCTCTCAGAGAGTGGTCAGCCATGGAATATGTTGCCCATAAATATTATTGTTAGTAAAAATAAGAACATCTTTAAAAATAGACTAGACAGTTATATGAGATCAGGATTGACCCTTAATTACTATATGTATGGTACGAAGCTCCATGGGCCTTGTAGCCTTTTGCTTCTTTCCGTTCTTAGTATGGTTCTTAGTATTCTGATAGTACTTGGTGACATATTACAGTATCAATAATTAAGATATGTAGCTTCATGTAGTTTTATATACATTAACTTAGTAAAATTAAAAACTGGAAGTTTTATAAGATTGGTCAGAGGGTTAAACACTTTATGTCCCCCATTTGATTTAATTTGTAAAGGGTACATTTACTTGAAGACAACATAATATGGTGAGTGACAGTTTTTGCCATAAGTGATGCCCCCAAGTGGTCACAGTGACCACGTATCAACACTTGTATACCTGTGACTCCATTGAGCTATACACAAGGGTCACAATCCTTCTGTGGGATATTCCAAAGCATATAGAAACCATTCAGCAAGAGGCAGGGGTTAAGCTGCAACTGAATAGTAAGGCTTTTCCCAGAGTAGAGTGAGCCACTCAAAGTCAGTCGCTGAGTTTTGTTAAACCCTAAGAACTATAAAAAGCAGACAACAGGCATGTCACAACTTTGTTACTGACAGCAGATGCACTCAGGAGGATGAAGATCATCATGGTAACACACAACTGGAGATGGCATTTTATGGTAGCATAAGGCAAGGGAGGTGATTCCACAAGTCACCAGGATGTAAACATAGAAACATTGACTTTGATGGCAGATAAGGACTGGTTGGCCCACCTAGTCTGCCCCTTTCCTTACCTATTGGGTAAGATGCAGATCCTAGTTAACCAACAGCCTACTTCTTCTTACCCCCACAAGAATTGCCTTATGTCTGTCCTATGCATTCTTGACTTCCCCCACTGTTTTTGACCCCATGTCCTCCTCAGGAAGACAGTTCCATGAGTCCACCACCCTCTCTGTGAAAAATACTTCCTTACATTGCCCCTGAGCCATACCCCCTCTATTTTCAAATCGTATCCCCTTGTTCTTGCAAGTCTCTTTTTCTGAAAGATGCTACCCTCTTGGACGTTTTTGATTCCCTGGAGGTACTTAAAAGTTTCTATCATGTCCCACCTCTCCCCCATTCCTCAAGGGTATACATATTAAGCTCCTTTAGTCTCTCCTCATATGGCTTCTATTGCAGACCCTGCACCATTTTAGTTGCCCTCCTCTGGACTGCCTCTATCCTGTCTATGTCTTGCAGAGATGGGGTCTCCAGAACTGAACACAGTACTTCCAGATGGGGTCTCACCAACTGTCTGTACAGTGGGATAATAAATTCCTGTTTTCTAATGGTGATCCCTCTCCCTATAGACCATCTGGCTGACAACTAAGCATAGTGACCTAGTCACAAGGGGACTCCACTCCAAGCAATTATTTCATCTGTGCATATTCTCAAAGTGCAGTGATGCAACTGAGTAGCCATTTGCACTGCACAGTGTGCCACCAAACTTTGTGACTGTATACATGTCTTATTTATTTTTAACTATAATAGATAACTTTCTCAATTTATTTAAAAAAAATATTTTTTTCTCACTACTACATTATCACAGGATTATTAAAACGGCATTAAACTAACATACAGTAAGCTAGCCCAATGGTGCTGAGGGTTGAGGCGGTGGACGCCACATCTCACACCATGCCCACCACCCAAGTCCGGGAAGGAACTCAGGTCATGGGTGGACAGAGGGGGGAAGGAGGATTGAGCATCCCAAAGATGCTCCCCTCCTCTGGGTGGGATCCTGGGGTGTCTCACACACCCAATGCACATGTGCCAGTGAAACCACAGGTACCGGTGCATAGGCGGCTCTTCAAGAGTCGGGGAGGACATTGTGGGCATTTGTTGGTTACGTGCAACAGCATGCCATATGATGGGATATAAGTCCTACGTGCTGACATCCTCAGAGGGTAGGAGGGACTAAGGGGAGAAAAATGGAAAAAAATTTTGGTCCAAGATGACGAATGATCCATCTCAGGATCGCTGACCTGCCGGACAGACCCCATTGTGCAGGCAATCCAAGGAGTAGGAGAAGGTAGGAGGGATAAAGGAGCATGCCTGGCACTTTGGGGCAGATTCTGTGGAGGGACATGTAGGAATGATCAATGGTCGGAAGGAGTGGGTCAGGGGGGCAGTAAGGTGGGATAAAAATTAAAGTATTAAAAAAAGTAACATACAGTATATTGAGAATCAGTGTTCTGTATCTGCATTGATTGTTGCATGTTATATTACTATTGCTATTGCTGAATAATCGTAGCAACTGGCAATACCGGCATACTGCAGGCACTAATGTATGAGTATTTTAAATTGGGTTGGAAAGTGGTCAGAAACTTTAATTGTGTCTATTGACCAATGGTTGAATTTTGCAAAAAAATAATTTGCTTATCGCTAATGTCTCCTGGCATTAAACAGGTTTATAGAAGTACTGAGAACAAGCATTTGTCAGTGCTAAATGTTACTTGCTGTCATTAGCAGTGGAAGTGCAGGAATTAGACAGGTTCAGTATAGGAATGGCAGTGAAGTATTGAACTGACGCCAACTCCACCCCCACTCTGCAGAGATGGACAGGCATTGGAGTGTGCCTCCGGATTCTCCCATAATAATCATGACATTTCACCTCACACTACCCTGCAGACACTTACAAGTGTCAAGGTGTGCTTTGAAGTGTTTGGGCTTTACACTCACCTCATTTCATAATGAAATACACTGAAATGGGTGCAGTATAGGATAATAGAGTGAACTCTGGGTCCAAAGGGTCCAAGGTGCACCTCGATGCCTGACACTGGCTGGAGGGAGGGGGTGGAATGGCATGAGCATTACAGTCGACAATCCCAAGTCACGCCCCTGACGCTTGTCTGTCCCTACAGGGTAGAGTGTTATGGTCAAAAACCATAACACCCTGGGCGTTTCTTGATAATTTTTACTCCAAGTTTTCAACATGGGCTTTTTGTGATCCCACCGCATGAACAGTGACACTATCAGTTCATTAGCTGAAAGGTGATTTTGCACAGCTACTGCGCCATTAGCGCCACAGGTGTGAAAACACATTTCGAACAGGATGTGAAAAATGACAGCTGTACAGTTCATGAGAAGGTGTAAAAAATGGTAATGTTGAAAATCTTGACTGAAAATATAAAAAAAGTGGTGAAGTCACGAGTGTGTGTAGAAACTGAGCAAACGCACACCCGTAATGTAATTAGTTTTGGAATTTTTTACAGCAGATTTTCAACATAGGCATTTTGGGACCTCCACTCATGAACAGTATCACAGTGATTTTCTTAATCTATCCTGAACACTGATTTCCCACAGCGAATGTGCTATTCGCGCCGGAAGTGTGAAAACACATTTTGGCCAGGGTGTGAAAAATGACAGCTATACGGTTCATAAGGAGGTGTGGAAAAAAGGCAATGTTGAAAATCTAAACTGAATAGATTACAAATTTGTGAAATTACAAGGGTGCTTGGAAATTGCACAATGCATGCTCGTAACACAGTCATTTTGCATACTTTTGTCACTAAATTTTCAACATAACCAGTTAAAGACCTCTGCTCAAGAACAGTGTCACGGTAATTTTTTTAATCTGTCCAGAACATTGATTTTGCACACCGACCATGCCACTGTGCACTACATGTATGAAAACACATTTTGGGTGAGCTGTGAAAAATGACAATTGTACTGTTCATAAGGAGGTATGGTAAAATGGTAATGCTGAAAATCTGGAGTGAACATTTAAAAAATGCTCGCAGTTATGAGTGTGCGTAGGAACTGCACAACGCACGCTCGTAAAACAGTCATTCTGGGGAATTTTTTCACCAAATTTTCAACATAGGGTTTTTGGGAGCCTACCTCATGAACAGTGTCACTGTGATATTCTTAATCTGTCCTGAACATTGATTTCACACACTGACCGCGCCATTGTGCGCTATATGTATGAAAACACATTTCAGGTGAGATGTGAAAAATGACAGCTGTATTGTTCATAAGAAGGTGTGGTAAAATGGCAATGTTGAAAATTGGGAGTGAAATATTAAAAATGCTCGAAGTTATGAGCGTGCGTTGGAACTGCACAACGCATGCTCATAAAACAGTCATTTTAAGGAATTTTTTCACCAAATATTTAACATAGAGTCTTTGGGGGCCTGCCTCATGAATTATGATACTGTCGTTTTGTTACTCGGTCCCAAAAGGTGGTTCCTTGGAGTGACCGCGAAATCACCTTTCGGGACCGAATAACAAAATGACAGCGACTGAGTTCATGAGGTGGGGGTCCCAAGAACCCCATGTTAAAAATCTGGTGAAAAAATTCCCCAAAATGGACAAGATATGCACCAAAGTTTAAAAAAAATATATATTTATGCCATTATACAGCTTACCAGCATTTCTTCAGTCACGGTTGGCTTTGAAGAGTGCAGACGTGTTCCCAGTCCACCCAAGATCATCGCGTTTGACTCTGGAATTAAGTATGGAGTAAGGAGGGTGTGGGGAGGTGGGATGCACAGAGGGTGGGAGTGGGTTGGGGCAAGGGAATCAATGAGGGATTTTTTTTTCTTCTAGGTCTTTTTTTATATATAGATGATGGGGGACTTTTGCCATGCTGGTGTGGGCTCCCAGTGTGGCACCAGGAAGTTTGTTTGGGGGGGCAGTGGAGCTGACAGGGGATTGGGCACCCCCATTGGTCAAGGAGACTTTTTCCAAGCTGGGGTGGGCTCCCAGCATGGCAGATGGAAGTCTGTTTTGGGGGGGCAGTGGAGCCGATGGGGGATTGAGCACCCCCATCAGCCATACAGTGCTGGGGGGATGCATGAGCCATGGGGGGTGCATTATTCTGACAGGGATTGGGCTACCCCATCAGCAAATGAACTGGTGAGGGGGTCATGCCAACAGGGGGATTGGGCACCCTGTTGGTTTTTTTTTATTTATTGAAATGTTTCACCAGGAAGGCACACTGAACGGCAGGCGTTGGCTTTCTGTCGGCTTCCTGGGAACTGTGAGAGGGCAACGGAGAAGTCGTAACCATAGGGACATCACACAATCAGCTGTTTTGGTAGCTTATAATGCACCAAAACAGCTGATTGCATGGTGACGTGGCCCAAATTTCCTGACACATTTAGGCATTCTTCCTAACTGCTGAAAGCAATGTGTTTCTTCCACATGTATGCAAGCAACACAAAAATAAGGAAGTTCCATTCTTCATTAATGTCCCTGCAGCATCTGGAATCAGTGCAGCATACCATACATTTTGTAGGAAGCAACGATATGTACAAATCTGTGCAGTTCATAAAACTGCAGTAGTTCAATGCTGAATTCTGCCATAAACACTCTAAGTCTGCTGTGGTAGTCTTCAACCAATGAGGAAGGTGCTTACACAGTATTAAATAATTCCACAAAACATAATGTTGATTGGATTTATAAATTCAATTCACTTATCCTAGTAGAAAATACAATTTACTTAGCATCAATTTGTGGCCACAAATGTTACCAGTTCCTAGGGTAGAGGTACTGGGAGGTTCCAGTATATATAATAATTTGTAAAATGAATACATAGAGGGACCTATTTAAATGAATTACACATAACGTGTAGATTAGATCAGCAACAACCGTGTCAGGAGAAAAGAAAATAAGAAATGGGATATTTGTAGTGGAATGCACCACAGGTAAAATACAAATGAAGTGATGGCAATCAAGAGAATAAAAATTAAAAACAGTAGTATGTTGTGTTGACAAGGTCTCAGACCTCTTCTTAAAGTTCATTACTTGAATGGCAGGATGCATTGATGCAGGGAGGCCATTCCAGAGACTTGGAAATCTGAACGAGAATCCTGCATTGCTGATGGCCTTTGTGCATAAAAGGGAATGAAAGGGTCAATGTGGCTTGTTTCTAACTGCATAAGCACTAAGCAGATAAAATATAGTAGCCTGATATAAATGAGAAATTAGATATATTGGGATTTCTGATGTTCAGCCTTTATAGAGGGATATTCCCCTACGTAGTTCCCAATGCCCCTTCAGTGATGGCAGATTTTGGCAACTGTACAGATTATGGTGGCGGGTATAGGGTTGTAGTTGAGGGTATACTGGCAAAATAAGGACATTTGGGTATCCATTTGGGCAAGGGAGGATTTGGGGGCAGATCCATAAATGACAGTACATCACCATAGTCAATAATGAAAAACTTCCATTTTGCGATGATCTCATGGCATGCACAAGCAAGAAATAGGATTTGTGATGGTGCAGAGAACCATCTGAGGAAGAGTTAAGAACAGATAATGTTGGTATAATACAAAACATCTAGTAGATGGGCTAGTCAGATGCCTAGATATTTGAGCCAGCTAACATGAGAGAAAGGGGAACCATTATGAGCAATAGTACATATGGAGAGTTTTCACTTTGTGCTAAACATAATGACAATGCTTTTTCTTGTTGAAGGATAGAAGGAAAGGTGTATAAGATCAGTAATACAGGCAGTAAGGCTGAATTGGTCAATCCAAGGTGTAAGGGCTCAGTATCATCAGACTATGGCTCTGAACAGAAATGAGGGAAAGATGGTATTTTTTGGGGAGCGGAGAAATGGAAAGAATTTGGGGGACTTGGGAGGAGGTTATCAAGAGGGTAACATGGAGAGGTCAGTGTAACAAATGCACTCAGCAGGTCAAGCCCTCTGCTTCCACAGTGCCAACCTCAGAGCGCAATAGTGTGAACAGATAACAGACAGGGTAACCCTCCTGTCTGCTTTTGGGTCTGAATCACCTTTAGTCTCAAGTTCTGAGGGTATTCAAACTGTGAACCTTATGCATACCCAATGAACAGGGCCAGATATGCATCCTCTTCTGGGATTGCAGCACAATCTTTCACCATGGGCACCCAGCCAGGCTTCCAAAATGAATCCTTTTAACTCTATAAGAGACCTTAGGTATATTCTTACTTTTTCCCAGTTTAGTAACACCATCAAGCCCTTCAAACAGCTATCAGACTTAACCACATATACATCACATGCAAAAAGAACTTAGAAGACACATCCAGGCAGTATCTTAAGAAAATGTACTTTCTTAAATGATGATAAAAATATGAAACATGTAAATGCAGAACAATATATCAATGAGCTATCAATCACATAAAAGCACAAGGGGAAATTACAAAGCAAAACAATACATCTAGATGTTTGCTATCTAAGGTACTGCCTCTGGAAGTGCGTTTAAAAGTTAGATCTGAGAGCTGTGTCTCTCTAGACTGCCAAAATGATATGACATTCATTTCAGACACAAGTATAGGTTTAAACTCTGTGTCTCCACACCCCTTCTGTGAGTCATCTAGCTTCTCCTTTTTGAATATAAAATTACAAACATGATTTTCCCACCAGGAGGTATGTTAAATAATGTTAACATCGGTAAAAACCCAGTTCCCAAATTATGAGTCTTTGATCAACCAGTTCCTTTGAGGTTCATAACTTTTCACACCAAGTTGGTATCAAATGGCCTGTTCCTCTTAAGACATCATAAAAGTTTATTAGGCTCATCATCTGGCAGACTCATAAAGTCACCTTTGGTTTTCACCTTCAAAAGCATGAGGTCATAAAAAGGCCATAAAATGCAATTTCTCAAGGAAGTTAATTACATTACAGAGATCCCCTGGTCAGTGTAATACATCCTGTGATTGCAGCTGCTGACACCTTGTAATTTAAAAGGGCCACATCTCATAGACTGGCATTTCAAACACTGACCATTTATTTATATTACCAATATCATACAATAATCATAACCAGCTGGCCAAGCACCACAGTCAGGTCATAGGAGTTTTTGCGCAAGTGGAGAAAAATTACTACAAATGAGGAAACTTCAGAAATCTCAGAAAAGAAGATTTGGTTTTACATTAGAGAGGGTGAGAGGTTTGAGAAGGCAGACCCATCCAATAGCTTGTGGACAGCCTCCAGTTCCAGAATTTAGTCAGATTGTTTTGAGTTGTGTTGGAAATTGGTGGAAAAAAGATAACTTCAGAACTTTTAGCAGCTTAAGGACGTTCCCTGGTGTTTCAGCAACCCCATGCCAGAGTCATAATTTTTGCCCAGTACATGATGGTCATATAAACATTTAAAATCAACAACAGAAACATGGGTTGCTATGCTTGTTTATAAGGTACATTGGTGAGGCTTAATCTCTCATTATGGAAAAAATCTGGAAGAGGTCAGATTGTTTTATGTGGTTATAACATCAGCATTTTAGATGTCAACATGAGTGTGAAAGAAAATGTGAAATAAGGAAACATCATCTGTCATGATGCTTGCTTCATTTTTTCCACAAATGCAAAAATAAAGAGTAAATTACCAATACTATGACTTCTGCTTTAACTGATATTCACCCCCAAAAGGGGGAACTATTTGTATGTTTTTATATATAAAATAATTTCAAAGCATTGTCATTTTCATGAAATTTTTTTGATGGATGTACATATGGTTATGAATATAGAAACATTAAAAAAATATAGGAGTTACTATACTTCTTTTGATTATATCTGCTTTCAAAGTTATAGTTTCAGAGGTGGTCAGTTCAGGACAAAAAACAACTGAAACATCCAAATAAAACATAAAACTTGCAAGAATGCTATTCAAACAATTCAAAAGTACATACAGAATGGCACAGACTTTAACATAAACAGTGTAACCAAAGGCAAACAGATTTTTAGGTAAAGAGTCTTGAATGATACCAACTGCTGCAATTGTGTGAGCTACAGTAATTTCCTTGCTGCCATCCCGTATATATTCTTAGCTGTACATGACATAATAAGATAAATCATTATTCGAATAATACTTCCATATATTTATGAATGTACTTGTGTCAGAAATCAACTTTATACACTGAATGGTTTCTTTTTGCTACTGTCTTTAAAAAAGGAAATGATGTACAAAATATCATAATAAGGAAAAATTATCAAAATATAAAAATAGAAACTACAAAAGAAGTAGTGGAAAGATTGGTAAATAAAGTTAAAATACATAAATCAGCAGGACTGGATTTATTACATCCCCAATATATTAAAGAGGTGTTACCATGGATATCAGAAATCTTGACGTATATATTTAACAGATCTTACAAGATGGGAAATTCTGGAAGACTGGAAAAAAGCTTAAGTGGTACCATAGTTTAAGAAAGGAAAAAGGACAGAGGTAACAAATTATAGGCCAGTAAGTCTAACTGCTACACTAGGAAACATTGCTGAGAGTATATTAATAACAAAACTAGAAAAAGGTCTTGAGATATTAGAATACAAGGAAGAGAAGCAACATGGGTTCAAAAAGAACAGAGCATGAAGCACTAATCATTTGTGTTTCTATGAAAATATTAAAATTAACTTAAACAACAATATACCCATAGATATAATATTTTTGGACCTTAAAAAAGCTTTCAACAAGGTTCCTCATGATAAATTGATAAAGAAATTAATAAATATGGGATTGGATAGTCGAATTATATTATGGATTAAAAATTAGCTGAGCAATAGAACACAGCTTGTAAGAATAACAGGTGAAATGTCAAAATCGATCAAAGTGGAGATTGGAGTCCCACAGGGATCCGTGTTGGGACCCATTCTGTTTTCTTTATATATTAATGACTTACATTATGGAACTACAAATCAAATAGTGAAATTTGCTGATGACATTAAGTTAGGAGGACAAGTAGAAACATTAGAACAACAGGAAGGATTAAATGAGGATTTAAAAAAATTGAGAGGTGGGCAGAATAAAATGGGATGAAGTTTAACATAGAAAAATCAGCGGTAATGTAGTTAGGAAAAAGAGATAGAAAGAAAAATAGGTATCTACTAAATGATAAGGAAGTTAAAGAAGTAGATAAAGAAAAAGATTGTAGGATAGTGATTGATAATAAATAAAATTTTATTAAACATCGAACAATGGCTATACAGAAAGCTAATACTATGGTGAGGGATATAAAAAGAAGCTTTATCAATAAATCTTTAGCATGTATGGTACCAGTGTACGGGTCTTATGTTAGGCCATACTTGGATTATGGGTCACAATTGTGGAACCCATATAAGAAGATGGAAATAAAAAGAATAGAGGGAGTACAAAGAAGATGTACAAAGATGATTGGAAATTTGGGGAGATATGGGTACAAGGAGAGACTAAGACAAATGGGTCTGTAGAGTCTAGAGAGAAAGGAGAGAAAGAGGAGATTTAATGATGTTATTCAAGATAATAAATGATAAAGAATTAAAAAGTGAGTTGAATTTAGAGTTACAAGATAAGCCAGATGGATTAGGAAGATGTATAAACCAGATTAAGTTGAGAATGGTCAAAAAATGATGTATACTATTCCTTTATAAATAGAACAGGAAGATTATGGAATATATTGCCAGCTGATATAGTAAAAAGTCAAATATTGGCTCAGTTTAAAAGAAATATTGATGAGTATATAATGGCTGATGTGGTGATCAGTTTATATGGACATTGAGTCTTCTACTGTTCCAAGCACCTAGTATGAGAACCTTGAAAACATGTTAGAGAGCATCAGAAAAATGGAAATTTGAAACAGCAGGGAATGTCTTTAAGGTGGGTATTGTAAAGGTAAGTTTCAGGTGCCTACATGATCAGGAAGGGATGGAGTCATGTTCCACTACTGCACCAACCCTTTTGGTGGCCTCAGGGAAAAGCAAGTACAGAGCTGAAAGAATGTGCACATAAGAAGTTCACCACCACTAGAAGGCTTTATAGTCTATCAAGTCTGCCCAGTAAAGACCATGGGGGGAATTTCATAGATATGAAAGTAGCACTCAAGTCCATATTTTGGATGTATACAAATGTGTCAGGATGCTCACAGCATATTTACAAACATCTCAATGTATTTGTGATACCTGCTGATTTTTCTGGCAATTACTAAATAAATACATAGATAATTAAATAAAGCATGTGTCTAATTTTGATGCATGCATCAGTTTGGGGATGCACGTTGAGGTGACGGAGGACATAAGTTACACCACCTCATAGCTGGTCTAACTATCTGGCAGATACTGGGCAGCCATGTCCATTCTAGAGACACAGCTGTCTGAAAATCTTGCCTAATGTATCCTAACCTACATGCTTCTCCTTAACCAGTCACTCGTACCCTCATCATCACTTTGTCCCATCCCTTCTTGAAGCTATCATTGGTTTTCTTGCTTACCACCTCTTATGGCAGCCTGTTTCAAACCTCCATTACTTCCTATGTGAAGATGTGCCTCCTCACCTCCTTCCAGAAACTGCCTCAGCCAGTTTGTAGCTGTTTTTCTTTGTGTTTGTATTCCCACTGGTCCTAGAATGTTCACTGGAGTCTAAAGTACTTAAAGTTCTCTATCAGGTAACCCAATTCCCTTCTGTTGCCCAATGAGTACATACTCAGCTTCTTCAACCTCTACTAGTATAACAGCCCCTGCTGCACCTGACTATTTTTGTGGCCTTTCATTACATCATTTCTGGGTGTTCTATGTTCTTTTTGTGGAAGGAATTCCAAAGCTGTATGCAGTACTCCAATTGCGGGCATACCATGGACTGCATTTCCTCTGCTTGTGAACCCAGTATCCTGATAGCTTTCCCCTGCCTTTCTGCATTCATGTAACTAGGTCTTGCAATCCTCTGGTATTTATTCTCTTCAGACAACATGATAGTTAGTTCCTAGCTTGTACTCCACCCCTGGATTCTTTCTCCCCGCATGCATAACTGCAGTTTTTAGCATTGAACCCCAGTTGCCAGATTTTACATAGAAACATAGAAGGTGATGGCAGAAGACCAAAGGACCATCTAGTCTGCCCATTTCCTCAGTCTCTCTAGGTCTTCCCTCATGTTCTGGACCCCCTTTCTCTGTATCTACCCTCCCTCAGAGCTTAGTGACATTCAAGGAAAGACAAAATATGTCCGTAACAAAATCCCCAAAGTCATTAACGAATATGTTGAACAGCACCAGACTAAGCACTGATCCTGTGAACCCCACTAGTAAAATCTCTCATCTCTGAGTGTTCCCCCACAATCACTACTCTTTTGGTTCTATCTAACAACCAGTTTGCCACCCACCTAGATATTTTGTCCCCTACCCCATGGTCATCCAAACTCTTGATCAATCTTGTATGAGGGACTGAGTCAAAAGACTTACTAAAAACCAGATACAGTATGTCTACTGCTGGCACTTATCCACTGCCTTTGTAACACAGTAAAAATAAATTATTACATTTGACATGACCTCTGACACATAACTGTACTGTCTGTTATATTTGAGCCTCTTTACCTCAAGAAACGTGACCAACTTTTCCAAAATAATTGCTCCCATCTGCTTGTCAGTGAACAACATCAAACTGACTGTTTTATTAGATTCCTAGCTTGTCCCTTCTCTTATGTAAGTGCATAACACTAGCTGTTCATTCTTGTAGCACCGTGTTTGAGTCTTAGAAACTACTTAACAGGTCAGCCAGTGGAGCTGCTGATACTGCTGCTAGGTCCTTCAGAACCTTTGTGTGCACACCATCTGTTCTTGGAGATTTTTCTACCTTATGGGCCAATAGTCCTTTGAAGACCTTGTCAGCTGCAATCGGCTCCTTGCACATCTATACTTCCCTCCCTCACTATGTAAATCCTACATTGTGGTATTAGTCTTTCCTTCTCCTTAGTGAATACTGAACAGCAGTGTTAGTTCAATACTTCTGCTTTTCCTGTGTTGTCCTCCACCTACTCTGCCCCATATCTCAATTTGACAGTACTCTCCTTTTTACTTTTTTTCTGGATGTACCAAAAAAAGGTCTTGTCATCTTGCTTGACTCCCTCCACTATTCTCAACTCAGCTCCTGCTTTAGCCATTCACACTTCTGTGCTAGCTAACTTGAGTTTCTCTCGATAGTCTACTCTGCCCCACCACCCCACTCTGCAGCTTTTCACAATTTGACAGTACCCTCCTTTTTTCTCCTTTTTTCCCCCTGGATGTACTGAAAAAGTCCAGTCAGCTTGCTTGCCTCCTTCTACTATTCTCAACACAGTTCCTGCTTTCACCCATTGGGAAAGACAGCTTAGAGGTTGCAGTGTATCTTGGTAAACAGTATGAGGCAAGTGAAAGAAAACTGGGCAACTTGCAGTGCTCATATAAAACTCTTACAGAACTAGAGTTCAAAGTACAAAAAAACTTTTATTCAGCAATTCCACACTAGGTAAAAGAAAACTCAATGTGCAGGTTTTTCAACTGGTGACACATGGCTCATGTTCTGCCCTACACTATGGGACCTAGATTTCAGCAGTGTGCCAAACCCTTTTGCCGCAACTGCATCCAATTTTCAAATATCAGGTGCAGCTACGACAGTTTTCTTGATTAATGGCAGCTTGCACCAAATATCTGGCACAAGCTCCGTTACTTAGTCCCCAGTGAGTGGCGCATGCTAGAAAGCAAAACTGTGGTCTAAACTGTGGCGCTACATGCAAGGGATGGAAAATCCTGAATGCCGCCTGCTGAATGCCGCAAACCCTGTGCATCATATGTTCGGCACACCAGAGGCTTATGGCAGTACTAAACATTTGAAAATCTGGCCTAATGCTTCACTTTTTGGACAGAAGCTTTATCAACAGTACTTGATAAAGCTCCTATCCAAAAAGTGAAATATTGAGTTTTTTTTACCTTGTATTGAATTGCTGGATAAAACAAGCATTTGTCAATGCTGAATGTTTGCTTGCTGGTATTAGCATTGGAAATGCAGGAGTTAGACAGAAGAAGGGTAGGAATGGCAGTGAAGTATTGAACTTCACACCAACCACACCTCCAATCTGCAGAGATGGACAGGCATTGGGGTATGCAATTGGGTTGTCGCACATAACATTCATACCAGTTCACCTCACCCTATCCTGCAGACACCGACGAGTGTTGAGGTGTGCCTTGGGGTGTTCGGCTTTACAGTGACCCCACACCATAATAACATATGCTGAAATGGGTGCAATAAATGAGAATGGGGTGAACTCTGGGGCCGGAGAGTCCAAGGCACACCTCGATGCCTGTCATTGGCTGTAGGGTAGGGGGGTGGAATGGCATGAGCATTACATTTGGCAATCCAAAGGCACACCCATGATGCCTGTCAGTCTGTACAGGGTGGGACGTTATGGTTAGAAACCCAAATGCCCCTGGTGTTTGTTGGTATTTGCACTAAATATTTTCAGCATGGCCTTTTTGTGACCCCCCCAACTCATGAAAGCATTTGGGTCCTCTTCTCATGAACAGTGGCACTGTAATTTTGTCAATGTGTCCTGAACTTTGAGTTCCCACAGCGATCATGCCATTGTGCGCCAGATGTACAAAAACATAGATTGGGCAGGATGTGAAGAATGACAGCTGCACCATTCATAGGGAGGTCTGAAGAGATGGCAATGTTGAAAATCGTTAGTGAAAATATTAAAAATGCTCGAACTTCCGAGTGTACGTGGAAACTGTGCAACGCATGCATGTAACACAGTCATTTAATGGAATTATATCACCAAATTTTCAACATGGGCATTTTGTGACCTCTGCTCATGAACACTGTCACTATGATTTTCTTAATCTGTCCCGAACATTGATTTCCCAAAGTAACCATGCTATTCTACGCCAAATGTGTAAACGCATAGTTCGGGCAGAATATAAAAAATGACAGCTATACTGTTCATAAGGAGATCTGAAAAAATGCCAATGTTGAAAATCTGGAGTGAAAGTACTACAGATTTGTGAAGTTATGAGGGTGTGTGGAAACTGCTCAATGCACACTTGTAACAGTTATTTTATGGACCTTTGTCACCAAATTTTCAACATAGGCATTTTAGGACCTCTACTCATGAACCGTCACTGTGATTTTACATATATATGAACATACAACTCTGCCAGCAGGAAACAGACCAATCAGTCTAAGTCTGCCCAAGTGTGCAGCTAGCACCCTAGATTACAGCTGCCCCAGTCTCCTCCCCCTCAGTTCCTCCCCCGCTTGTCCCAGCCCCTACCCCCTGACTCTTCCTCTTGCTTTATTCCACTCCGTCTTAAAGCTATTGACTGTCCTACATGTTATCACCCACTCTGGCAGCGTATTCCAACCAGACACCACCCTGTCAGTGAAGTACTGCCTCCTCATTTCCCTATTGAAACGTCCCCTTTCCAACTTCAGTCCGTGCCCCTGGTCTCTCTTCCACTACTCAGTTAAAACACCCCTTCAGTGCTAGGTTTATTTACCCCCTTCAGGTATTTAAATGCTTCATTCATATCCCCCCATCCCTCCTCTCCTCCAGTGTGAACATGTTCAGCTTATTCAGCCTAACTTCATATCCTTTTCCTTCCATTGCCTTTAACATTTTTGTTGCCCTCCTTTGCACCCCCTCCAGTAACTTTATATTTCTCCTCAGGTATGGCCTCCAGTATTACATAGAAACATAGAATTTGACGGCAGATAAGGACCGCTTGGCCCACTCAGTCTGCCCATTTCCCTACCTACTGGATAAGCTGCAGATCCTAGTTAACCAGCAGCCTACTTCTTCCTACCCCCACCCCCTAGAATGACCTTATGACTGTCCCATGCATGCTTGAATTCCACCACTGTTTTTGACTCCACAACCTCCCGAAGGCTGCTCCATGCATCCACAACCTCTCTGAAAAAATACTCTTAAATTACCTCTGAGCCGCCTCTATCTTCAAATTGTGCCTCTTGTTCTTGCACACTCTTTTTTGAAAGATGCTACCTCTTGACTTTGTTGATTCCTTGAGGTACTTGAATGTTTCTATCATGTCCCCCTCTCCTCCTTCCCTCAAGGCTATAATATTAAGCCCTTCATCTCTCTTCATATGTTTTCCGTGCAGACCCTGCACCATTTTAGTTGCCTCCTCTGGACAGCTTCCATCCTGTCTATGTCTTTGCAGAGATTGGGTCTCCAGAACTGCACGCAGTACTCCAGATGGTGTCTGACCAGCTGTCTGTACAGAGAGATAATAACTTCCTGTTTTCTACTGGTGATGCCTCTCCTTATGCATCCCAGTATCACCCCAGCCCTCCTTGCTGCCCTCTCACATTGCTTGCCCACCTTTAGGTCATCTGATATGACTACCCCCAGATCCCTTTCCATTTTTGTTGTTGTTAGTATCTCACCCCCCATTGTGTACTCTTCCCTTGGGTTGTTGTTTCCCAGGTGCATTACCTTGCACTTCTTAGCATTAAATCTAAGCTGCCATACATTTGACCATTCCTCTAACCTTGCCAAGTCCCTTCTCATCCTTTTGACCCCACCCTGTGCATCAACTCTGTTGCAGATCTTTGTGTCATCTGCAAAGAGACATACTTTTCCTTCCAGTCCCTCTGCAATGTTGCTTATAAAGACATTGAAGAGGACCAGTCCTAATACTGAACCCTGCGGTACCCCACTAGTAACCCCCCTTTCTTCTGAGTGGTCTCCATTTACTATTACTCTCTGTGTCCTATTCTCCAGCCAATTCTTTACTCAGGCTGTCATCTTGGGACCCACTCCCAGGCTGGCTAACTTGTATATTACTCTTTTGTGTGGGACTGTGTCAAATGCCTTGCTAAAGTCTAGGTAGGCCATGTCCACAGCCCCTCCCTGATCTACTACTTTGCACACAGTACTCCAGGTGTGGTCTGACCAATGATCTGCAGAAAGATAGGATCACATCCCTGTGTCTGGATGAGAACCCCCTTGCAATGCACCCCAGCATCCTGTTTTCCTTTGCTTCTGCTCTCCTGCACTGGGCTGAGTTGTTCATGCTCCCAGTTACCAACACCCCTAGGTCCTTCTCCTCCTCTGTGATCCCTAACCTCATCCCCCCAAACAACAGTCCCTCTTCTGGTTCTTAGCCCCAAAGTGCATCACCTTACATTTCTTTGCATTGAATCCTAGCTGCCAGTCCACTGACCATATCTCTAGTTTGGTTAGGTCCCCTGCAGCTTTTCCCATCCATCCTCTTTGTCCACCACTGCCTCCAATTTGGTATTATCTGTGAACAGACTAACCCTGCTCCCCACTCCATGTGCTATATCTGAGATAAAGAGCCCAAAAAGCACCGGGCCAAGCACTGACCCCTGCGGCACTCAGCTTGTCACTGCTCTAGGTACCGAGAGCTCCTCCACCACCACCACCACCACCCTCTGCACCTTCCCCTGTAACCAGTTTTCTATCCATTTAGTCAGCTTTTTCCCAACCCCCACTGCTGTCAGCTTCTCCCCAGTCTCCCATGAAGCACTGTATCAAAGGCCTTACTGAAGCCTAAGTACAAGACATGTACCACATGGCCCCTGTCCAACTTCCTTGTCACCCAGTCATAATACTCTGTTAGGCTGGTTTGACAAGACCTCCCTGAGATGAACCCATGTTGCTGCCCATCTTGAAGGCCATTACTCTCTAGGAATGCCACCAGCCTCTGCTTCAGTATCGCCTCCATGAACTTACCCACTATGGATGTAAGACTGACTGTCCAATAATTTCCTGGCTTCTCCCTTGGCCCACTCTTGTGTATGGGCACTCATGGGCCACCCTCCAGTCCTTGGGCACACACCCCATTTCCAGGGAGGTGTTGAAGAGATCTGCCAGTGGCTCAGCCAACAGCTAAACCATCTCCCTCAGCACCCTGGGGTGGATGCCATTGGGACCTGGTGCCTTGTCCACCTTTACCTGCCCTCAGCCCCTCTAGTACCCTACTCCCTGTGATCCCTTTGTCCATCATCTCCTTCCCCCTTTCCCCACCCCTCACCCCATACTGGTAGTGGACCATCCCTCTTCTTAGTGAAAATGGAGCACAAGTACTCATTTAGGATTTCCGCTTGCTCTTCCCCCTTTTCCACCCAATCTGCTCCCCGCTTTATCCTCACAATATGTTCATTGCACTAACTCTTCCCTGACACACCTAAAAAAGTCCTTTTCCCCTCTCTTTAGGCCCTGTGCTAACCTTTATTCCCTGGAGGCCTTAGCTTTTTTCACCCTCCTGGCCACCTCCCTTGACCAACTCCCATAAGCCTCCTTATCCTTTCCCTTCCCTGTTCTCCTGTACTTCCGGTATTCAGCACTCTATGCCCTCACCCCTTGCAGCACTTCCTTGTTCAGTGAGCATGGTTTCCTTCCTCTGCTCTTCTTACTCCTGGCCCTGGTGCAGGATACTGTGGCCTCTGTTAGCCCAGTCTTTATGACTCCCCACTTTTGTTCTGCATCCATCCCAGGCCTTATATCCTGGAGTCTCCCTCGCAGTATTGCTCCCATCCTCCCAAAGTCCATTCTACTAAAGTCTACCACCTTAGTGCCTGTGCCTCCTGTCTCCCTGCCCAGCACGAGAATAAGCCACACTGTTTGGTGGTCGCTACCTGCTAGTGGGTCCTCCAACCTTACTTCCCTCACCATCATCCCATTTGCCAGTACTAGGTCCAGAGTGCAATCAAGCCTTGCAGACCCACTTACCAACTGCATCAGAAGGCCATCCTGGAATGCATCAAGGAGCACCTGATCCCTGGTACTGCTAGTGGCTGGGGTGCTCCAGTTAACCCTTGGTAGGTTAAAATCCTCCACTATCAACACACTTCCCGTTCTACATACACTCCTTATCTGCTCTGCCAACTCCCCATCCAGTTCCTCGGATTGGGCTGGTGCTCTGTACACCACCCCCAGCCTCAGCTTTCTGCCCTTGGAGTCCAGGAGCTGCACCCAAAGCACCTCTGTCCTCTCCTCTTCTCCCTCATCCCTCATCCCTTATGCATTTGATCCCATCCCTCACATAGAGTGCAACCCCCCCTTCCAACCCCTGGTCCCTGCTGTATATCCTGTATCCTGGGATTGCCGAGTGCTAATCATGGTACTCTGTTGCCCAAGTCTCTGTCACTGCAGCAGTGTCCACCTTCCTCTCTGAAAGGAGCACCTGAAGCTCTGCAATTTTGCTCCCCAGGCTTCTTGCAAAGAGAAAGACCACCTTCCACCTCTTCAAGTGGTGTAACAGGCTGTGCATTGAAACAACTGAGAAGCTGCATGGGATATACTATATTGGATTAGAAATCTGCAACTGATCTCTCTTACGTACATCTGAGGGAAGTTTTCCTTACTTTAAAGTCTTACATTGGGATTGTTTTGTGTTTAATTTCATTTTTAAATCAGGAAGGGGGTTTTCAAAACTACTTATCTTGTGAGCAATTTCAGAAGGGTTGAAATAACTGCATATTTGATTTTCCTTTGTGTCTATCTGGACTGTCTGTTAGTATTCTGACAGTTTACATTAATATAGTTGGAAAAAAAAATAGTTGGAAATAACTTACTGGTAGTAGCTGGGTACTTTGAATAGCAAAGGCTGCAGTTTGTAATTTGATGCCAGACACAGCCTCAGGTGGTGGAAATTGTCTTCACTAGTCAGGGAGACCTTACATCATAGCCAAGTGTTTTGGGTGGATGTAGCCTTACATTTGTTACAATTCTTAAGATTCTCAGTGAAGGAAGAGTTTAAAGCACAGCTGAATTATTTTGGGGCTGACTGCTTTCAGAGCACAAACTCCCAGGCTGTTTTGGGGCTGGGGAGGTTTACCTGTGTCTGACTTGGATGTCTGGATTTTTCTCTTTTCGATTAGCAGGGTATTTTCTCTGTCAAATTGTTGTATAGGGCATCTTGCTGACAGGAAGGCACTCATCATAGCAGTGGGTCAGAGCTTTTAGCTGATTGTTTTGTGAGGGCACTGTTTAGGCCCAACCTCTTCCCACCCTCACCCCACCCACCCCTGGAAATAGTTCCTTTATACCTGGGGTTCTGACATCATTTCCTCAAGAGTGCAAGGTGCATATCACTGTCATATCCTCTCTAGCACACTGCACTGACAATGTAAGCATACACATTGTTTAATATATATATATATTTCTATAAAACACGCCAATCACACACACACACAAAAAAAGTAGATAAACATGTGGGGAGTAGTGCAATGTAATGGCTGTGGGGCAGCAGTCTTCCAGGAGTCTTTCTGGAGACTGAGATGCTGCCCTATTTGCAGACAACTTCTGCCTTGAGGGAGGAAGTTGCCAGTCTTCAGGCCACACTGGACAGTAGTAAGGGAACCTTCCCCCAGGCCACGCTGGATGGTAGGAAGGGAACCTCCCCCATCCAGGGAGCACCAGAGCCACCACCACCTCAGAGGTTGCGAAGAAAGCACAGCAGTTGGACCACAGTGGGCTCAGGGAGGGTGAGGATGGTGGAACAGAGGCACACCCAGTCAGTTGTTCCACTCCACAATCCATACACCATTCTGGGGGAGCATAGCTCCCCTATGTATGCACCCACAGAGGAGAATAAAGAGGCTGAGGACAACTGTCACAAGGGAGGCCCACAGGAAGGAGGCAGAGGACACCACAGGGAAAGGAAGCAGCTCCTGGTGGGGGACTCAATTATTAGGGGGATAGAACTGGGGGGAGCAGGGAAAACTGAAGTAAGGTGCCTGCCTGGTGCTATGGCTTGAGGGACAGGAAGCGATCATCAGGATCACGAGAACAGCTGCACAGGAGTTGGGCTGGATGTCATTGTCCACCTAGGGACAAATGACTTGGCTCATCATGAGATTAGAGCAGTGTAGAAGGACTTTGTAGAATTGGGAGGGCCTAAGACAAGTAGCACACACAGTATCCTTCTCAGAGGTGCTGCCTGTCAATGGCATGAGTGAGGCGAGGGTACTTTGCACCATGCAGTTTAATGAATGGTTGAAGAAATGGTGTGACACAGGGTTTGGCTTCATTGGGGACTGGGGTTCCACCTGAGGGACAACAGACCTATACTGGCAGGATGGTCTGCATCTGTCCAGGAAGGAACAAGTCTTTGAGCAATCGGTTTAAATGCTTCATTGGCAAGCTTTTAAACTAGTCAAGGGGGGAGGCACTGATAAGCAGCAGGAAAATCCCAGCCTCTCCTTACAAAACAGGGTACTAAATGAGAAAAAGACCAAGGTAGAAAGGTCAGTGGGGGATGCTGAAGCAGAAAGTAAAGCCATCAAGAAATGGAGAGCAATGAGTACCAATGCCCGTATTCTAAGTAACAAGCTTCCTGAATTAGTGGCCTTGATGGAGGAGGAACATCTGGATATCATGGCAGTCACAGAAACATGGTACACACAAAACCATGACTGGGATGTAAACATACCAGGATACACTATCTATAGGAAGGACAGGGAGGGTAAAAGAGGAGGAGGAGTAGCTTACATGAGGGAAGGAATCAAAGCAACAGAACAAAAGGGAAAACAGGGAGGAGAAGAAGCACTGTGGGTAAATTTGGAGACCGGCAATAGCACCACAATCCACACAGGGGTTGTATACAGACCCCCCTTTCAAGGGAAGGAAATGGACAAGGAAATGATAGAAAGTATACTTATAATGGCAGAAAAAGGGGAGATATTGTTGATGGGTGATCTGAATATGCCAGATGTTAACTGAGTCAGTTGCAGCAGCCAGTTCGAAGAGTGGGGTTATTCTAGATGCCCTACTGGGGGCATGCCTTAGACAACTAGTATTGGAGCCCACTCGAGAGGGAGCAATCTTAGACCTGGTTCAATCAAATGGGGATGAAGAAAGGATCACAGATGTAGAAGTGGGTAGCTATCTGGGAACTAGCGACCATCGAACAGTATGGTTCTCAATAAACACAGCAATAGAGTCAAGCCATACAAAGGCAAAAGTACTGGACTTTAGGAAGGCTGACTTTGCCAAAATGGGTGAGTGCCTAAGGAATGCACTAACAAATGGGCAGTAAGGAGGGGTGGAAGAACAATGGGGAATAATAAAAACTGCCATCACAGAGGTAACAACCCTTTGTGTGAAGCAAATAAACAAAACAAAACGATGTAAGAAACCACTATGGTTCTCAAAGGAAATGGCAGTGAAGGTTCAAGAGAAAAAGAAAGCATTCAGGAAGTACAAGGAATCACAGAAGGAGCAGAACAGAGAACTGTATCAGTTAAAGCAAAAGGAAGCTAGGAAGGCAGTCAGAACAGCAAAGGCCCAAACTGAGGAAAAGATAGCCAACTCAGTTAAGAAGGAGGATAAAACTTTTTATAGGTACATCAGGGAGCGAAGGAAGACCAAGGAAGGGATAGTGAGGCTTAATAAAGGGGAGGGAGGGTGCGCAGAGGGTGACTGTGAAAAAGCAGAGATACTAAACAAATATTTTTGCTCAGTATTTACAAAGGAAGAGGGGGAGGTACCTAAAACAAACAGTAGAAACACTCTGGATACAGAAGTTGATACCAGCCCATTTACAGAAGAAAGGGTTCTGAAAGAACTCTTAAAACTGAAGGTGGACAAAGCAATGGGGTCTGATGGGATTCATCCCAGATTTCCAAAGAACTAAGGGTAGAACTAGTGACACCACTGACTAACCTCTTTAACAAATCATGGGAGGATGGGGTGGTACCCGAGGACTGGAGAAGGGCAGATGTGATTCCCCTTCACAAAAATGGGAGCAAGGCAGAAGCAGAAAACTACAGACCTGTTAGTTTAACTTCAGTGGTAGGGAAAATGATGGAATCACTTCTGAAGGAAAGAATTGTCGAGTATCTAGAGGCTAGAGGGCACAGGACCCAAGGCAACATGGATTCACAGTGGGAAGGTCATGCCAGACAAATCTGATAGATTTCTTTGACTGGGTGACCAAAATAGTAGATCAGGAGGGGCTGTGGACATGGCCTACCTAGACTTTAGCAAGGCATTTGACACAGTCCCACACAAAGATTAATATACAAGTTAGCCAGCTTGGGAGTGGGTCCCAAGATGACAGCCTGTGTAAAGAATTGGCTGGAGAATAGGACACAGAGAGTAATAGTAAATGGAGTCCACTCTGAAGAAAGTGTTACTAGTGGGGTACAGCAGGGTTCAGTATTAGACTGGTCCTCTCAATGTCTTTGTGTTATTTGCAGAGGGACTGAAGGAAAGTATGTCTCTTTGCAGATGACACAAAGATCTGCAACAGAGTTGATGCACAAGGTGGGTGGAAAGGATGAGAAGGACTTGGCAAGATTAGAGGAATGGTCAAATGTATGGCAGCTTAGATTCAATGCTAAGAAGTGCAAGTAATGCACCTGGGAAACAACAAACCCAGGGAAGAGTACACAATGGGGGTGAGATACTAACAACAACAAAATGGAAAGGGATCTGGGGGTAGTCATATCAGACGACCTAAAGGTGGGCAAGCAATGTGAGAGGGCAGCAAGAAGGGCTGGGGGGATACTGGGATGCATAGGGAGAGGCATCACCAGTAGAAAACAGGAAGTTATTATACCTCTGTACAGACAGCTGGTCAGACCCCATCTGGAGTACTGCATGCAGTTCTGGAGACCCAACCTCTGCAAAGACATAGACAGGATGGAAGCTGTCCAGAGGAGGGCAACTAAAATGTTGCAGGGTCTGCACCGGAAGACATATGAAGAGAGACTTAAGGAGCTTAATATGTATAGCCTTGAGGAAAGGAGGGAGAGGGGGAACATGATAGAAACTTTCAAGTACCTCAAGGGAATCAACAAAGTCCAAGAGGGTAGCATCTTTCAAAAAAAGAGGTGTGCAAGAACAAGAGGGCACAATTTGAAGATAGAGGGCAGCTCAGAGGTAATTTAAGGAAGTATTTTTTCACAGAGAGGGTTGTGGATGCATGGAACGGCCTTCCGGAGGAGGTTGTGGAGTCAAAAACAGTGGTGGAATTCAAGCATGCATGGGACAGTCATAAGGCAATTCTAGGGGTTGGGGGTAGGAAGAAGTTGGCTGCTGGTTAACTAGGATCTGCAGCTTATCCATTAGGTAGGGAAATTGGCAGACTGGGTGAGCCAAGTGGTCCTTATCTGCCATCAAATTCTATGTTTCTATGTTTACCCCTACTTCTCCTCACTCTTCTCATTGGCCTGTGTCCCTCCTTCCGGTAGTCTGCACCCTTTCTCCTCGTTATTCTTACCAGGTGGTGGTGCCTTCTGTATTACACTCAGACCACTCTGCCCACCCCCCTCCCAGGGTTACTGTGCCTCCGCCTTTAGCTATATCAAGATGATCAAGAAGATCAAGATGGCGGCCATGCTGCGCTGCTGCCTGCAAGTGCTCTAATCAGAGAGCAAAACTTTCTTTTGTCTGTAAATATCTGCTGCAAGAGATCTACAGGAGAGCTTGATTTACTTTTTTACCTTTGTGACTGTATTATGGCCTAAGTTTACCGCGCTTTTGTACTTAATTTCTTTTAGCCAAAACTTAACTTTTTAACCGTAAATCCTCTATGGTGACTCTTTATTTGTGGATGCACCGTCACGGCATTTTTGCCTGAGTGTGGATAGGGGTCAGTACGCCGCTTTTCTTGCAGTCTGTTTGCAACTTGCAAGTTGCCTGTAAGCTGTACTCATTTGTTGACTCAAGCTGACTTGGACTTGCTGAATTTATTGAGGAGCCCACACTGCACGGGTGTGCTCGAATGCAGGAGAACAGTGATTGTGGCTGTCTGGATCGGATGGTGGAGTGGAGTGGACTGGCTGTAGCTGTTCTGATGAGTGGACTGCCTTGAGATTTGGAGTTGGTGGTTACTGCCTTGGGTATTTTCCCGGCCTTCCAGTTGGTGGAGCATTGGTCCCTCAGTATTTGGGAAGTTCTTACCGGAGGTGAAAGAAAGGGTGTAACTCCACAAGCCGTGGCTGCGAGGGGTCTCGGCCCTGGCTGCTATCCCTGGGGGGACCAGAAGAGATTGATCGGAGGATCTATCGTTCTTCAGGTCTAGCCCATTGGTATCTTTGTTTCATCTGGCTAGGCTGGGTGCTCCATGGTTACCTAAAGAGGGGGCGGTAGTGGGGTCTGGGTTTCCTTCACGGGTCGGTGCTGGGTTGGAGTACTCACACCCATCGAGCTCACTGATTTAGCTCCATCTTTGTGCTGGGAATTCCGAGGAATTAAGAGTCAGCAAGTACCCTTCTTGGATTATCATGACTGGACTTTAGGAGGAGTTAGATTCTATAAAACTGCAAGTACTTTGTCTAGCTCCTGAAACTGCAAGTTTTCTGATAATTTTGCTGAGGGGAGAACTCCATGTTTTGTGGTTATGACCCATGGATATTCCTGGCTTACTTTTAGTCTGTTTTTTAGGGACTTATATTTAGTTTATTCACCTTATTGAGTAATACCTTTAATTTGTTACTGAATTTTGGGACCACTTGAAGGAAAGTGTGGGTGGTGAGAGAGCCTTACTAACCTTAAATCCCTTGGCTCTGGACAAAAATTCTAACCTTGTGGCAGTGAGAGTGCCAAGTATTTCAAATGGATTGCTAATACTGTGTATGCTCCTCTCCTAGTTCCTGTGAGAGACTTTTAGGAGGAAACTTTCTTATGTTTTAGTTGTTTTCTTTTTCCCCCGTCCCCAATACTGTGAGAGTCTTGGGGGGGGGGGAGTTAAACTGGTTTTGTTTAGTTGTTATTATTGTAGTTATTTTTAATTTAGACTGTTAAACTAGTAGTTTAGTAATTTTAGTTATTTTTTTGGATTGAATTATATAAGAGATTGAGTTTTAAGTATATATTCTTTTGTTTTTAAATTTTTTTAAATCTGAGGATTTGTAATTTATGAGATATGCCTACCTGTTGCCCCCCCGCCCCCGGTCATGCACTACTCAGCCTCTGTTCTCCATTCCCTCCGCCCTTTTCATACCCCCTCTCTGGTTTTCTCCATCTACCAACACTGTTGGACTCTAGGTATTGCCCGTGGGGGGGGGGGTGTGAACAGATGAGGTGAATGGAGTGGAGCACTCCCATTAGGGTGATTAAGCCCAGGAGACGCCCTGGGATGAAGTGGAGCTTGGAGTGTGGACCATCTTGTTTGGTCCCCATACCCAAGGGCACCATCATTAGTGATGGGCAGGTAGTCGGGGCAGCCCAGGAGTTTTGTCCAACCCGGGCGATGTTGTGCAATGCCAGATCTGTCCGGAACAAGACCGCTGTGATTTCAGATCTTGTTGGCTCGACAGATCTGGCTTGCATCACCGAGACCTGGCTGGATAATAATGTGGGACCAATGTTGGAGGTCGCAATTCCAGCTGGGTATACGGTGATACATCACCCGAGGTTGGACCGCAGGGGGGGTTGCAGTCTGTTTTAAGACCGAATTGGCTCTCATTTGTGTTCCAGTTGAGGAGACCATCTCTTTTGAATGTTCTGTTGTAGCAGGTGTGGGCTATCGAATTGCTCTCATCTACCGTCCACCAGGAGATGAGAAGCAATTCCTTAAGGAAGTAGCAGACTTCGTTGTCGACATGGCTTTTGAGTCTCCCAGGCTGATGGTTCTGGGCAACTTTAATGCATGGGTCGACGATTATCTCTCGCAATTTGGACAACACTTCCTCCAGTTAATGAATTCACTGGGCCTAACAAAGGTGGTTACCACTGCTACACATAAAGGTGGCCATTCTCTTGATTTGGTCTTCCTCCTGGGGATCGAGGCCTCTGATATGGGGGTGGAACCAGTCAGCTGGTCAGATCACTACACTGTGAGATTCAGTTTGGGCACCCCACCTTCTAGGCCGACCCCTGTGAAGATGGTCAAGTACTGCCCTTTGTGGAATATTTCTTCCAATGGCCTTGCTGCGGTTCTTGACCTATCACAATTTTCTGTGCATTGCAATGATCCAGAGGCATTGGTTGTGGCTTATAATACTGCCATTGCCTCTGCCCTGGATTCTATTGCTCCAGTTCATATGCGTCCTCTCTCCCTCCGACCTCGGGCCCCATGGTTTGATGGGGCCTTGAGGGAGTTTCGACGACTTGGACGCAGGTTAGAACGTTGTTGGCTGAAATCTGACCTGGATGCCGACCACCTTAGACTGTTAGAACATTACCAATTCTGTCAGTCAGAAATTTCTCATAAGAAGGCTGAGTTCCTGTCCGGGGAAATTTCTGCCACTCAGAACCGACCAGCTCAGCTATTCAGAACTGTGGACAGGTTGTGCAACCCAACCTGTCTACAGCTCCATAGAGCATTTTCACAGTTACAGTGTGATGAGATTGCTCGGTTCTTTGCTGATAAGGTGGCCGACATTAGGTCAGAGATCTGTTTGACATGTTCTATACAGGTTGATAGTGGCCAGGATCGGGTCACCGCCCCTTCATTTTCCTGGAGTACCTTCAACCACCCGGATATCGTGGATGTTATGCGGATTGTCCAAGGGCTGCGTCCTACTTGCTGTAGTTTAGATCCAGGCCCTACTTCCCTAATTTTGGGTTGTGGGGGTCCATCCTATTGGTTCTAGCACAGATAGTCTGGTATTCCCTTGACTCAGGTGAATATCCCTGTTCCTTGAAAGAGGCAGTGGTGACACCCTTGTTGAAGAAAGCATCTTTGGACCCAGACTGTTTTGCCAACTACAGACCTATCTCAAACCTTCCCTTTGTAGGGAAGGTGATCAAGAAGGTGGTGGCGGCCCAGTTGGAGAACCATTTGACCAGTCATAGCATCTACAAACCGCTCCAATCAGGTTTTCAAAAGAGGCACAGTACCGAGGCTGCACTGGTTCTGGTGCTCAATGATCTCCTGATGGTGAGAGACCAGAGAAAACGGTCCATCTTGGTACTTTTAGATCTGCCATCAGCATTTGACACCGTTGACCATGGGGTCCTTCTTGAGCACCTGAGATGTATTTGTGGGCTCTCTGGGATTGTTCTCAGATGGTTCACTTCATACCTCACCCGAAGAACTCAAAAGGTGGTGTCAGGGTTTTTTTCCTCTGAGCCCATCTTCCTATTTTGTGGGGTTCCTCAGGGCTCTATAATGTCCCCCATGTTGTTTGCGGTGTACATGCTTCCCCTCAGAGACATTGTGAGATGGTATGGGCTGAGGTTTCACTGTTATGCAGATGATACCCAGCTATACCTGTCCTTTGCACCCGACCAGGAAGGAGATATCTCAGTATTTAACAGCTGCCTAAGTGAAATCCAGGACTGGATGAGGTCCAGCTGGCTGAAGTTGAACTCTGGAAAGACGGAGGTGTTGGTATTGCATCCGGATCACCAGACAGGGGGACCTATGACCGGCACCCCATCTGTATTGTTTTTTGGGGATGTCAAGCTACGGGTCTCTGAATGGGTGTGAGATCTGGGGGTGATATTACATGCAGGGCTGACTCTTCGATCCCAGGTGTCAGCGGCAGTAAAGTCATCTTTTTACCATCCAAGAAACATCGCCAGAATCAAGCACCTTGTTCCATCCGGTGATCTGCCAACTTTGATCCATGCTTTTGTGACCTCACGTCTGGACTACTGCAACTCACTTTACCTTGGGCTTCCAGGGGTTGATATCCGCCACTTGCATCTGGTGCAGAATTCCGCAGCCCGAGTATTGATGGGTACCCCTAGATCTTCCCATATTACTCCTGTGCTGCGGGAACTGCACTGGCTGCCAGTTCAGTGACGGATCACCTTCAAAGTCGGATTACTGACTTTTAAAGCCCTGCGTGATCTGGGCCCTGATTACCTGAAAGAACTCCTGATTCCTTATCGCCCTGTGAGAGCGCTCCTCTTAGCCAACGAGGGGTTGCTAGAGATTCCAAGGGTGATGTTAAAATCTGCTGGGGCCTGTGCTTTTATGTTTGCAGCCCAGTCCCTTTGGAATTCTCTACCCCATTGGACTAGGGAGTGTACGACCGTGGGGAGTTTTAAACAGGCTCTTACATCTTTTTTGTGGGAAAAGGCATATGGTTTTACTGAGCATTAATTTGTTTTTTGTGCTTTTATAATATTACTTTTATATTTCTGTTTTCTGTATTCTTGTATTTCTATCTTATTTTATTGGAATGTGCCTTGATATTCGAGAGGGGCAATATAAATAAAATATGATTATTATTATTATTATTATTATATCTACCTGGGTGAGCTCATTAAGCTCCCCTGTCTGGACCTTTCTACAAACCTCAGTTTTTTGGCAACCACCCACCCACTAGTTTAAATCCACCTTAGTAGAGATTTACCCCTCTAATCCCACCTTTAATACTCCCCTTCCCTCCCTGCTCAAGTGTAGCCTGTCCGCCGTGTACAAGTCACTATTCCCCAGACCCTACCCCAGTTAGTCACTAACCCATAATTTATGGTGTTGCACCAATCCCTCAGCCACTCATTGAACTTCTTGATCCTACCCTTCCTCCCCATGCTTGCACATGGTACCGAGAGTACCTCTGAGACTGCCACTGACTCCCCAACCCCCTCACACTGCCAGCCCAACTCCTAGAACCTCTCTCTCACTACTTCCACAGTCTCCCTACCAAGTCGTTTGTTCCCACATGCAACACTAAATGAGGTTTCTTCCTCCCCTTCACTGCACATTTGAGCACTGCCTGCCCTGCCCTTCCTGCAGGCAACCCGGGGATAGCTTCATCCCAAATACGGCTGTGCCTTCCCCCCTTCTGCCCCATATCATCCCTTTCAGTATAGAATCCCCCTGGACAAGTGCCCCTCATCCCTCACCCCTTTCCCTTCTAATGCCCTTCCACCACCCAGTATTGTTCTTCCCTGCCCTCACCCCACCAGCCGCACCCTCTGTAACTTCTGTATCTGCACCCCCTACTTCTGCCTCACTTCTTTTCTCTGCCTTATTTCTGCCATCCCGCCATCCCCCTTGAACCTCTTTCCAGCCTGACTACTTCCTACTGGACTTCCCATATCAACCTCCCCTCCTCCCCTGCTGATTTCCAACCCCTCTCCTATCCCCATTGTTGTCAATTTAGAGCCCCCATTCACTTTGACCCTGATAGTGATGCTCCTCCCATCCTTCCCCTTTCCCATAGCCTTCTCTCTCCTCCAGTCACTCCCCTTCTTCCTTACTAGCCCCTCTTCTACCCTTTCGTCTTTGCTATCTCTTCCCCTACCTGTTGGCATCCCTCTCATACCCTGCTTGTCTTCCCCTTCAATATGTTCCTGCTCCCCCCTTTCTCCCATAGCAGAAGCTCGAATCTATTCCTAGTTGATACCTCCTCGCATCTCTTCCTCCCACTGGTTCCTCCTCCTACTTGTTCCCTCCATGCCCCCGGTCCCAGCCCTGTTCCTCCCTACCGCAACCATCTGCTTTCTCCCTGGTCTCTTCCCCCATCAGGAGACCCCTCGCCTAGACACACCCTCCTTCTCCTCTCTTTCTGCTAGTGTCTCTGATACTGGGGTCACTTTTCAGTACCTAGTTGGTGTTCCCACATCCCCTTGCCCTCCCTAGTCCCCCAGGCAGGATGCCTACCATACTCCTCTGCTCTGCCACTTAGACCTCCTGACCTCCACAGTTCCTCCCTCAAACTAGCCAGTTGTAAAACAGACCATACACCCCCATCCTCCAAGCCCAGTCCAGGATCGCGGGCAGACCCACCCTGTACACCCACACCATTCCAGTTCTACTGACATGCGGCACTTGCCCCATTTTGACCCCCATCTTATTTTTATGGGCTCTACTCCGGTTTCTGTACCCTACTACAACTGTTAGGGCCCTATTTACTCAAAGTCCTCTTTTCCCCCACACTAGTCCCCCTACTGCCCCCTTGCTGACTGGGTTAATTCAGTGTCAAATCTCATCTGTTAAATACTCTATTACTGTACAATCCTAAAGCCTCCTTGTCCATTTTGCACCCCTCAGCTACCATACTTTTGGTTCTCAGCCCTCATAGTTTCACTTAGCCCAGTTAGGCATTGCACTCCAAGTATTACTCAACTCAGTTAGAGAAATAAACAGAACAAATAAATATGTATTATTATAGCAATCCTAATGGTATAGCTCAGTACTTAGCTCAGTTAGAGAAATAAATAGAACAACTAAATCTGTATTATTGCAGCAATCCTAAAAAAAATAATCATTGCTTTGTCTCCTCCCCAGAAACCCTGCTGTAATATAGGACCACACAGGACCCTGGGCGGTAGGGTGGGTAACTCTAAAGTCCCAACAGAGCTCCGTTGAGCTCACTCACTCCCTCCCCCTCTCTCACTTGCTCATTCTGTTTCTCCTGGCACTGCAGGCTGCCCTTTTGTACTGGGCTCCTGCCTGCATTGGCACTTTTTCTGATCACAAAGAAATCCCCAGTAGTCCTGGCAGAGATCCATTGAGCTCGCTCACCCCCCTTCTCTCACTGACTCGTTCTGTTTCTCCCGGTGCTGCAGGCTGCTCTTTTGTACTGGGCTCCTGCCTGCATTGGCGCCTTTTTCTGCCAACAAAGAAATCTGCAGCAGTCCTGACAGAGCTTTGTTGAGCTTGCTCACTCTCCCTCTCTCACTCACTAGTTCTGTTTCTCCCAGTGCTGCAGGCTGCCCTTTTGTACTGGGCTCCTGCCTGCGTTGGTGCCTTTTTCTGCCCATGAAGAAATTTGCAGCAGTCCTGACAGAGCTCCATTAAGCTCGATCACTCACTCATCTTCTCTCACTCACTCATTCTGTTTCTCCCAGCGCTGCTTGTACTGAGCTCCTGCCTGCATTGGTGCCTTTTTCTGCACACAAAGAAATAAGAAATCTGTAGCAGTCCCGACAGATCTCAGCTGAGCTCACTCACTCCCCCTCTCTCACTCACACTTTCTGTTTCTCCTGGTGCTGCAGACTGCCCTTTTGTACTGGGCTCCTGCCTGTGTTGGTGCCTTTTTCTGCCCACAAAGAAATCTGCAGCAGACCAAACAGAGCTCAGTTGAGCTTGCTCACTCCACCTCTCTCACTCACTCATTCTGTTTCTCCTGGGACTGCAGGCTGCCCTTTTGTACTGGGCACCTGACTGCACTGGTGCCTTTTTTCTGCCCACAAAGAAATGTGCAGCAGACCCAACAGAGCTCCGTTGAGCTCGCTCACTCCACCTCTCACTCACTCATTCTGTTTCTCCTGGCGCTGCAGGCTGCCCTTTTGTACTGGGCTCCTGCCTGCATAGGAGCCTTTTTTCTGCCCACAACAAAATCTGCAGCAGTCCTGACAGAGCTCCGTTGAACTCGCTCACTCCCCCTCACTCTCTTTCTCACTCATTCTGTTTCTCTGGGTGCTGCAGGTTGACCTTTTGTACTGGGCTCCTGCCTGCATTGGTGCCTTTTTCCTGCCCGCAAAGAAATCCACAGCAATCCTAAAAGAACTCCATTGAGCTCACTCACTCCCCCTCTCTCACTCACTCATTCTGTTTCTCCCAGTGCTGCAGACTGCCGTTTTGTACTGGGCTCCTGCCTGAATTGGTGCTTTTTTCTGCCCACAAAGAAATCCACAGCAATCCTGACAGAGCTCAGTTGAGCTCGCTCACTGATTTCCCACTTCAACAGTGCTATTCTGTGCCAGAAGTGCTAAAACACATTTTAGCCAGGATGTGAAAAATTACAGCTGTACTGTTCTTAAGGAGGTGTGGAAAAATGCCGGTGTTAAAAATCTTGCGTGAAAATATTGCAAATTTGCGAAGTTACAAGGGTACATGGAAACTGCTCAATGCATGCTTGTAACACAGTCATTTTATGGACTTTCATCACCAAATTTTCAACACAGGCATTTTAGGACCTCTGCTCATGAACACTGTCACTGCCATTTTCTTAATCTGTCTGAAAACTGATTTCCCACAGCGCCCATGCTATTCTGCGCTGGAAGTGTGAAAACACATTTCAGTCAGGATGTGTAAAATGACAGCTGTACTGTTCATAAGGAGGTGTGGAAAAATGTCAATGTTGAAAATCTGTAGTGAAAATATTACAAATTTGCGAAGTTACAAGTGTGCATTGGGCAGTTTCCACGCACCCTCGTAACTTCATTTTTTTGGATTTTTTCTCCAAATTTGCCACATAGGCTTTTTGAGAGCCCAACTCCTGAACAGTGGCACTTTTGTTTCGTTAATTGGTCTGAAAAGGTAATTTGCGCAGTGACTGCGAAATCACCTCTTGGGACTGAATAATGCCATGACAGTGTCTGAATTCATGAGAAGGGGTCCCAATAACCCCATGTTGAAAATACAGTGCCATAATTCCCCAAAATGCCCAAGATATTCACCAAAGTTGAAAAAACAACTATTTATGCCATTACACAGCTTACCAGCATTTCTTCAGTTCGTGGTTGGCTTTGAAGAGTGCAGACGTGTTCCTGGTCCACCGAAGATCATCACAGTGGACTTCAGAGGTAAGTATGGGGTGAGGGGGTGCGAGGATGTTGGGTACGCATAGGATGGGAGCAGGTTGGGGGAGGGGCACTGGACATGTTGAGGGACTGTTTTCTCATTTTACAGGTAAAAAAATAAAACAAAAGACAATGCAAGTCAGTTTTCTTCTTTTGCAGGTGTGTTTGGTACACTGGGGTGGGCTCCCAGTGTGCCACCTGCATTTGTAGGGAGAGGCACTGAAGCCGATGGGGATTGGACCCCCCCATCGGCACAGAAATGGGTGGGGTGGCGCATGATGCCGAGGGGGATTGGGCACCTTCCTCAACATATAGCAGAAATCCAGGGGTGGGGACATCATGCAGATGAGGAGTGGGCTCCCCCATTGACAAATTGAAATGGGAAGGGGGGCTGAAGCTGACAGGTATTGGGCCCCCATCGGCAAAGAAAGACTGTTGGGGGGTGCATGATTCTGAGGGGAATTGGGCACCCCTTGGCACCCAACAGAAATTTGGGGGGTGGGGACATGATGCCAACAGGGAATGGGCTCCCCATCAGCAAATGAAGTGGGTCAGGGGCATGCCAACAGGGGGGTTGGGCACCCCCCATCAGCTCCAAGGTGGCCGCACAGAGCTGCCATATTCCTAGTAATGTTACACCAAGCAAGGTACCGCCCTGCTGTGATGGATTGCTCCCTCATTGCAGGGGAATTGCTGATGCTGCAGTGATGAGGCTGCCCCTCATTGCAGCAGCCAAATTGTTTCAAGTTGGTGGAACTTCTACAGAACCAGTGTCATCAGGACACTGGGCCTGCATTGGGTGCACACTGCCAAGCCCACAAATGCTGTGCTGGCATTGGCCGCCACACTGCCGCACCTCCACAACCCGCTTCTCTCCTAAGCTGCCGCATAATGTTTCTTGTGCATGCGGACAAGCAAACATTAAAAGTATTTTTGTACTTTGACTTATGTGCTAGCTAAATTACGTTTCTCTTACAAGTCCACTCTGTTCTCTCACTGCATCTTCCTGTATCTTTTGAAGAAAGCACTTTTCTCCCTTACTGCACCAACTACCACCCCTGTGTTCCAGCAAGCATTTCCCTGATTATTTTTCTTGTCTTTCTGCTTCAAGCAGACATTGATGACTTCCTGGATCCCTTTTCTAATGATGGACCATGTTTCTTCTATTCCCTGTGCCCACTCTGAGCTCTTTAGTTCAAAATGAAAGACCACAAACTCCAGTTCATTGTGCTGCCTGAGAAAACAGGCAGCCAGCCTAGAGTATAAAGCAATGGTCCAAAAGCACTCAGCACTCAGCACTCACAAGGAGAACACCACACACTTTATAGCTGAATGCCAGTCAGGCTATTTATTAGCCAAAATAATAACGTATAATCATAGACTTTGCTGTAAACTCATGCACGGCACTTCAAGATTGCTTTCTTTGTCAGGGGGCGTGGTTAGAGCATATTTGCAATCACATTAAAATGATACAGGTAATTAAATACAAACATTTGCACCAGTATGTGCAGGTCACTCAGATTAATTTAACTGCCTGGAGCCGCATACAATGCCCTCAACTCAATTTAATTGTACCTGCTGATTTTTAGTTTATTATTAATGTAAACAGATTTTTGTTACAGGCAAATTCTAGTGAAAAGGAAAGACAGATGAGAAATTAGAAGGTTCTTAATCTATAAGCTCCCATTTATTAAAAATGTATTTTTCATATCTTTATCCAATGAAGAAATGTAAATGTGTTGCCAAATCACTATAATAATTTGTATTAACCAAGGAGTTTTACCAGATAAGAAATAATTAACATAGGAAGGAAACTGGGTTGGGGGGTTAAGGGGGACAAAAATAAACAAATGAGATCTGCTGTGGCCAACCCTCAGGAGAAAACTAGAAAGGTAACTGCGCCTGTAAAGTAATAATAATAGATAACCATTATTATTCAAGTGGTAAATCTTTTTGTATATAAACACTTTGACTATTCCAAATGGAGCCAAATTTAACAGTAACATCATCTGTCATATACAACAATGTGATGTCATGAAAGGAAAAGTAAATAGAAGTCCATATCATCGTACAAATACAAACAACCTGCTTAACACAGTACATCAAATGATATTATACAGGAGAAATAAGCAAACCATATGACTGATAAAGTTTGAGCAACCCCAAATGAACAGAAGAGAACATCAGCAAAGACATTTGGCTGTAATACTGTAAAGCGGCAACATTCTTACCTCAATAACAGTGACAGGTAAAAGAACAAAATACCAAATGCACATCCTGACTTCTCACTGGTTAAATTAAAACCTAGTCAAAGAATAACCTACTATCCATCCATTAGGTAAAAAAAAAATTTCTTATGGAAACACCCCAAAATGACCTAACCAAACATGCCAAGCTTGGTAAAATGTTAAAAGTGCCTTCCTTTGCCAGCCCAGAGGTGCTGAGGGTTGAGGTGCTGGATGCCACACCTCATTCCACACCAATGGCCCAGGTTTGGGAATGCCCCGGGCCTTCGGGGGTTGGCCTGGGAAGGGAAAGGATCTAACATCTGAATGACTGCTTTTTTTTTCCTGGGGAGTGACTGGGGTCTGCATTGTACTGCAGTGGCCCCTGATGGAGATCGGGGGCACTACAAGAGCGGTACATTTGTGGGGTGAAGTGCAGCGGACATCGAAACATAGTGCCTTGACGTCATTGCACGTTTGTACTTCAAGGGGTAAAAACTGGAAGAAAAATGTCAGACAACCAGGCAGCTTGATAGCCACACTTTACCACCCAAGGGCCCTGTCATGGAATCGCACTGCAGTAGTGGTTCCTGGCCCAGCACGGGAGGACTATGGGGATCCCCTCTGCAGGTAAGGTGCACACCAGTCAGTATGTGAGTGAGCCTGTGTACTGAATGGGGGGTGGTAGGCATGTCAGGCTGTGGGGAGTAGAAATAAGAGATATAAAAAAAAGTGCCTTCCTTCTGCAAGACATCACTCAAATGGTAAATCTTGATATATATGTGGTATGCTAAATATCAAAGAGACTTCAGCTACTAAATCCAAGCTAAGCATCTTATAGAATACTATGTCTATGACATTGCTAAAAGTATTTACTTATTTACATACAAAACCATTTTTATATTGACTTGCGCCAACATCTTGCAGTAGTAGCAGATTTCGGAGGTGCATCCATGTGGGCATATGCAGGGCAAGCTTTAATAGGTGCATCCCTCATTCCCCTATAAGCCAGCATGCAAGCACTGACACAAGAAACATGCTAAGTGGTCATGACATGTAAGGAAAGTGCCACTGCAATGAGAGACAAGCTGGTCATGCAGCAGCACAGCACACCTCCCGATGTGCCTTTCCTGGTGAGGTATTTCAGTAAACATGGTGGCATCTGCCAACGCCTACTACAAAATGCAAACTTCAGGGGTGCCCAATTCCCCTCTCGACATGCTAAATAATGCCCCCCAAGACTGTATGGCACACTGTGAACCCACCCCAGTGTGCCTCCCCATACTCAAAGCCAACTGTCGGCAGCATGTTCCACCCTGCCCCCATTCTGTGCCACACTGGGAGCCCACCCCTTTGTGGCCAACATCACCCACCCCAATGTCATGGGGCACACTGGGAGCCCACCCAGTGTGCAAAACTGTTTTACACACCTGTGAAAAAGAAAACTGTCTGAGGTATTCTTTTTTTTTTAAAGTACCTGAAAGAAAAAAACAGTGCCGCGCTGTCTGTGGCAACCCCAGCCCAACCCGCGCCCACCTGCTGTACACCCCCCTCCCCATACCCCCCTGACCCCATACTTACCTCTGGAGCTCAGCGCAACAATCTTCAGTGGACAAGGAACACATCTGAACTCTTTAAAGCAGACCACAAACTGAAGAAATGCCGGTAAGCTGTATAATGGCATAAATAGGTTTTTTTTTCAACTTAGGTGCATATCTCAGCCCTTTTTTGGAATTTTGCCTCCAAATTTTCAATACGGGGTGCTTGGGACCCCACCTCATGAACACATGCACTGTCATCTCATTACTCAGCCCCAAAAGGTGATTTATCTGTCACTGTGAAAAATCAACTTTCGGGACGGATTAACAGAATGACAATGCCACTGTTCATAAGGTGGGATCCCAAAAACCCTATCTTGCAAGTTTGGTGAAAAAATTCAAAAAAGTGACTGTGTTGCGAGCATGTGTTGCACAGTTTCAATGCACGCTTGTACCTTTGATAATTTTTAATATTTTCACTCCAGATTTTCAGCGTTGGACCAGGAACACGTCTGCACTCTTCAAAGCTGACCGCAAACTAAAGAAATGCCAGTAAGCTGTATAATGGCATAAATGTATTTTTTTTCAACTTTGGTGCACATCTCGGCCATTGTTGGGAATTATTTCACCAAATTTTCAACATGGGATTCTTGGTACCCCACCTCATGAACTCAGTCACTGTCATTTTGTTATTCAGTCCAGAAAGGTGATTTTGTAGTCACTGCGCAAAACCACCTTTTGGGACAGAGTAACAAAATGACAGTGTCACAGTTCATGAGGTAGGCCCCCCAAAACCCTATGTTGAATATTTGGTGAAAATATTCCCCAAAATGACTGTTTTATGAGCGTACATTGTGCTGTTCCTATGCACACTCGTAACTTTAAGCATTTTTAATATTTTCACTCCCGATTTTCAACATTGCCATTTTACCACACCTCCTTATGAACAGTGCAGCTGTCATTTTTCACATCCTGCCCAGAATGTGTTTTTGTGCATGTGGTGAACAATGGCACAGTCGCTAGGCAAAATCAATGTTCAGGACACATTAGCAAAATCACAGTGACACTGTTCATGAGTGGAGGTCCTAAAATGCCTATGTTGAAAATTTGCTAAAAAAAGTACCCAGAATAATTGCATAATGAGCGTGCATTGTGTAGTTTCTGTACACGCTCAAGACATCACCATTTTCCCAGATTTTCACTTCAGATTTTCACCATTGTCATTTTTGTACACCTCGTTATGAACAGTACAGCTGTCATAATTCATATCCTGCCCGAAATGTGTTTTTGCACGTGTCACACAATGGCGCAGTTGCTGTGGGAAATCAATGTTCAGGCCAGATTAAGAAAATCACAGTGACACTGTTCATGACTGGAGTTTCCAAAATGCCTATGTTGAAAATTTGGTTAAACAAATCCTCTAAATACTGTAATTACATTATGGGCATGCGTTGCACAGTTTGTACGCATGCTCATGATGTCACCAATTTGTCATATTTTCACTCCAGATTTTCAACAATGCCATTTTTTTTATACCTCCTCATGCACAGTGCAGCTGTCATTTTTCACATTCTGCCTGAAATGTGTTCTCACACCTGTGGCACCAAAATGCACATTCGCGATACAAAATCACCTTTCAGCAAACAAACTCATAGTGCTACTGCTCATGAGGTGGGGTCACAAACGGCCCATGTTGACAATCTGGAGTGAAAATACCAACAAATGCCCTGGGCATTAGGGTTTCCGCCCGTAATGACCCACCCTGTACAGACTGACAGGCGTCAGGGGTTGTGACTTGGCATTGTCGGCTGTAATGCTCACGCCATTCCACCCCCCTACCCTGCAGCCACATAGGCATCGAGATGTGCTTTGGGCTCTTCCACCCCAATGTTCACCCCATTTTCCTACACTGCACCCATGTCAGTATATTTCCTTATGGAGTGGGGTGAGCATAAGGCCCAAGGAACCCAAGGCAGATTGTGGCACTTGTTTGTCTCTCATGGGTAGATGGGATGAACATGCGTGACAGGCTAGCCACTCCAAAGGCACACCCCAATGCCTGTCACTCTCTATATGGTGGAGCTGGGGTCAGCATCAATTCATTACTTCACTGCCAATCCTATTATGCATCTCTCTAACACCTGCACTGCCAGTGCCAGCAAGCCAACATTCAGCATTGACAAATGCTTGTTATGGTTAGGCACAGTGCTTTACTTTAGCAGGAAGGGCTTCAGGTCCCACTAATCAGTGGCAGTATAGCCTAGAGGTTAGAGTAATGAGTTGTGAATTAGCTTGGTACATCCGGCAGTCCTGGGTTTGATTTCCACAACCTCCACTTGCATACTGTGTGACTCTGAGCAAGTCACTTAACCTCCCCAGTGCTCCCAGGTCACCTCTGAAAACAAGCACTTGTGCCTAGTGGACCTTACCTGATTACCAAAGACTAAAATAAATAAATAAAATAATTAGTCAATCCTATCAGAGCCTCAGACCATTTTACTCCTTGGGAGTGGCCAAAGAGATAATTATGGAACCAAGATAGTGGCTGTCGGTCCAATCCCAGAGAGTATAGTTCATGCAACAGAAAGTTATGGTTTACCAAATCAAAGGCCTTGGTTAGATCTACAACTATGGCCCTGGTGTACAGCCTTTTGTCAAGTGAGCCGAGGACATCTGTACATACATTAGTGAATGCTGTGAGGGTGCCATAATTCTTTTTGAAACTGTGTTGACAATCTGTTATGAGGTGATGACATTCCAGGTAAGACTGAAATTGACTGAAAATCGGTCATTCTTTTATTTTTGTTGGGGTGCTGAGGATTGATATGGGTCTGAATTTTCAACTGCATATGCGCCACATACACCACCCTTGTGCAGTGAAATCATATTGTGGAATATCGGGCCTGAAAGCCAGCTGTGCTCCAGCCAGATTGTTATTCTTATCAACCCACTCTTTAATTCTGCTGCTTAAAATTCTGGAGAAAATTTTCTCAGTGCAATTAATCAGACTTATTAAGTGATAGCAATTTGGATAATTTTTCCCCCTTTTAATGTAAGGGGATAATTGTATTAATTCTCGAGGTGCATGAACCTTTGTCAGTTTCTACTACATAAATGAATAATTCATGCAAAAAATGAACTCATATGTCCATAGTTTTCCATATCACATCTAGGGGCACCCCATCGGGTCCAGGGGCTTTATGGGCAGCAGAGGAATTTAATACTATGGCTATCTTATTCTTCATGATTTGTTCTTTTAATTAGGATCCAATCAATTGTCTCCATATTCTCTTTTAATTTTGTATTGTATTCCATGTTTTTATTAAAGTAAAGATTCCTATAATGCTCTACTCAAACATTTGATTCAGTGCTCCAGTCTATTTCTTCCTAATAGTCTCATAACTTTACTGAAAATAACACATAACTTTTTATTGTTTTCTTGTAGTATTGGTTCATCTAATTCTGTCCATAGATGATTAATGTATTTTTTCCCTTATTTAGCACAGTAACAAAGCAGGAATTTTGCACACATGTCCAAAACACATCAGGGAGTCCCTGACTGGAACATCCTTGTCTCACTCTCGGCCCTTACCATGCTTGTAACACTCTATTTCTTCATCGCTGAGTTGTCACTGTAACTTTCTGGGGTGGGGTTTTAACAACGAGAAAAATGTACTGACAGATGGGAGCAGGCATTATACATTTTTTGGAGCGGTGATGATTCAAGCAACAGTCAGACAGATAAGTCATGACAGTAAGTAGCAACATTAATAAAGGCTATCTGTGGCATAGTTACCACTGCAGTGGCAATATGAAGAAAGCCCTCTAGGGGCAGGAGACAACACAGTGTATTGCAAGATCAACAAAGCCCCTCTGGGCAAAGTACTGTCACTGCAAGCTCTACTGTGCAGTACATGTTTGTAAGTGTGTGTGTGTGTCTGTGCAAGTATTTGTGTGAGTATATGTGTTTATACATGTACTGTAATTCCAACCTAGGCATTGTCCAGCACCACTGGCAATCTGCTTTTGTTTGCTGCTGTTGTCAGCCTTTGCAATTATTTGTGAGGCCTTTTGACACCAAACAGTTGTACTTAAAATTGGGGTGACTAATTTTCTTTCATAGTAATATATAGCTGCATTAGGGTGAATTAGTTTTGTATTTCTATAGTATTAGGGGAAATTATTACTGTATTCAGAAACCAGTGAGTTACAACCAGGACTGTGTAAACTTTCCAAAGTTTGACCACACAAGCGTTGTCCAAACTTTCTAAAGTTCAACAATGTTCTAGCAGCGGACTAATTTGTATTGGTTTGACCACTGAAAAGCATTAGAAAATGGGCTGATTATGCAGCCAAAACAGCAGGATGATGAAGTGGGCCACACTTAGGGGTACTGGTTCCCAAAAGTGTGCCCATTCAGTCAGTGCCAAACATGGACAATACTAGTAATAAACAAGTGTAGGTGGCTAACTATCAATGCTCATATAAATGGTTGTAATTGTAAGGCCTATGTATTCCCACAAAATATCATTACAGAATCCCACAGCATAGGTTACTGGTTCCAGAAATTGTTTGTCCACAGGGACAGTGCCACACAAGGACAAGGCTTCCAGTAGTGCCATGCAAAAGTGTTGTACACACTGGTTTCATGGGCAGCATTGCTCCCTCCCAAAAAAAATATTTACTCAGCCTGTGTAGGCTTGCCAAACATTCACCAACCATTAATCTAAAGAAGACTGAGTGAAGACAACAGTGTAGCATCCCACAGTGTGGGCTACTAGATCTAAAAATTGTGTGCACATTAGGACAGTGCCACACATAGACAAGGCTTCTGGTTATGACATTGATAAGTGCTATACACACTGATTTTATGGGCAACATTGCCTAGTAAATTAAAGAGGCTGGTTAATTTTATTTAAAGTGAGCATCCCTACATTTTGGGTTTATAGGCAATATCTTGTGTTGGTGACAATATTGCCTGCAGCACTGAAAATTCTCACTGAGTATGTATTTATAGCTGAATAACTGAGGTGTTCATCAGCTATCTTTGTCAAAGGGAAAAGGGAAATTGTTTAACCAGAAAAGGCACACTAAGCCGAAGTTTGTTTCCAGGTGCGACCTGGTTGCACAAGGAAGTTAAGTGACTCGCTCAGGGTCACACAGTAAGAACATGAGGGCAGTGGAATTCAAACCCAGCTCTCCAGGTCAGCAGCTCAGAGCCCTAAGCCTCTGCACTATACTACCTCTTACAGACAGCCAAATGTGTTTGGTACCAGTACAATAGAGGCTCATCTCCTGCTACTGAAACATTCTCACCTGGATAATCTTGCACCATTTTGTTTGCTTGCATCTCTGGCACCATTGTGTCAGAAAGTGACTTGCTGGGCTTTTCTACCAAGCAATAGTCAGACAGTTGTTCCCATAGTGGTTTGTCATCAAAAGCTAGTTTTCTGGAGGGTGCAGCAGCAGCAATAGTAGCAGGCTGACTTGGAGAGAAAAATGAGTGACTCTTGTGATGTTCAGTAGTAGCAGTGGAATCACACTTGGATCTTCCTTCTTCCTTCTCATCCACCTGACCTGTCAGTGCATTTGCAACAGGGGATGGCAATGAGTGCTGTTATTCTGTCCTACATTGTGCCAAACATAAAGAGAATAGATGGATAAGTCAGCCTAAATAGGACTGCTGATCCTCACCGCATTTTTGTGCATCAACGAAAGTCTCAAATGTGTCTTTGAACAGAGGGTCCAAGAGGGTGACCAGGCTGTAGGGATCATGTGTAGGAATTTTTGAAATGTGTTTGTCATTCCAGAAGCATGATCTTATCCTTTCTTTTTTTGCAATTTAAATTTTTATTAGCAAAGTTTTCCACATTACGAGGCAGTAACATGAGAGAAAACAAGAGTACAGCACTTATTATATTAAACTGCCCTTCCCTCCCTCCCCCACAGCAGTTGCATATCAATGTACCACTAAAGTGTAAAACCATTGTACATAAGCATACAGGGCAATTGTACTAAAACACTACTAATTCTGAGCAGCTAAAATAAGAGAGTGATCCGATACTTGGCTAGGATGGTCAGGCTTGTCTGAACCACTCAAGGCCCTAGGTTTCTTTGGGGCCTTCTCGTGGGTAACGGGCGGAGTGTGTTTTTGCAAAGGTTTTTTCATATAAGCCTCCATGAATGCTCAAATTCGCAACTCTGAATCCTGAAGAGGTTAGAAGGCAGGTTCCGCTGACACCAAGGGTTTTTTAGCAATTTAACAGACCAAAAAAGATGATTTTATAATCGGGAGGCTGGAGCTATGCGGAGGAGCTTCTATTCAGCACTCTGCATCACGTGGTCTCCATGATCTTATTCTTTCTTATTAGACCAGGAGCTTCAGTCAAAATCTGTTTGTATTTGTAAAGTCCTACTAAAATGTTAGTTTTGTAATTAAATAAATTAGTGGTGCTAAAATTAAATTTATTAGGCAACAAGTTGGCACTGGCAGACTGCCACCTCCTTCCCCATCTACCCACTGACCAGCCCCAATCACACTCTCCTCTCCAGAGTAAAGTCTCTTTCTCCCCTCTCCCCTCTCAGGCAAGCTCCTGGTCTCAGAAGGCTGCTGCAAGCCTGCAACATTGCTGCTGCTATGCCTGCCTTTTTAAGATTTTATTTCTTCTTTTTCCTCCTAAATGCACCCCTTCAACAGTCCTGCTGTTGCAGAACTAGTGTAGGTCAAACCATTGAAGATTTTCTTTGTTTTGCAGATTTACCTAGGCAATCTAACTAGAAATGAAGCGCAGTCTTGCCTGAGCTATCTAACAGCCTGGCAAAAGGCGCAAAAGTGAACTTTCCCACTGACTCACTTAGTTGAGCTGTGTCTAGCTCCAAAACAAGGCTATGACTCACACTGCACCCTAATTAACTTTTTCAGCTGTGAATTGCAGTTTGAGCTTCAATTAGTTCAACTCCTCCACACCATTAAGACCAGGTCAGACCAGTCAAATCAAAAGCCCATTGATTTCCCTTAAAATCTGTGACCATCAAAAAGAATTGAACACCCGAAGCTTGAGGTGTTTGTTTTGTAGAACCAAACTTGCAGACCTAGTGATTATTACTGTTCATGAGTTAGCGGTTAGCATAAAATTCTGAATTTGCAGGATGAGGATTGACTGCTAAACAGTACAACTGTGTCTGCTACAATATATTTTACTCTAAAAACTGTACACCAAACTGTTCAGTTTTTATAATCGGCCTGTCCACACCCACAATAGCAACATTACAAATTATAGAGAAGAAAACAATCACTGGATACTCATCATCATGAGAAAGGTCCAGCTGAAGGGAAATAAACACAATAACCACTATGTCTATAATGAATGACAAAGAAGGACCTGGTATACCTTGGAAGTAGGTGATATACTTGCAGGTACATACTTTTCCCACATTCATTCATCAGCTGGAAGCAGTGGCATACAGATGTGACATCCAGGATTCAAAACAGAAATGCTGCAGAATATCACAGAATGCTGCAGTTTACTGCAGGGACTATTGTAAATCAAGGGCAATTAAGCCCTTTTGTCATGCAGGATTTTGTGACATGTCATTACTGCAAGTTACTGCACTTCATCGCGGCTGACACCACTGTGGATTAAGTGGTTCAGAGTTCCCAGACCGTGACTTTTGAAGTACTGAATGTATTTTTTTTTGTTGTTGTTGTAGTCGGGTCAAGATTCAGGACACGGCTGACAGGAGTTCTGGGAGAAGCTATGAGGTTTTTCTTTTTGTATTGGTTGTGGTGATTGGTTAGGTCAGGATACAGGACACATGATACAAGTTCCGGAAGGGGGTTTGGTTCATTGTTTGGCTCTGCTGCTCATCAGAAAATGGAAGTGGGCAGTGGGTGGGTCACAAACTAATGTACCTCAGTGAGCACTACAGCATGCTATCCAAAGGTTTGTCAGGCTCCATTTTATGTGCTTCATTCACACACTTGTCAGTGAGACTGTACCTACCACTGCACCGCTGCCGCGCATCATGGATCAGTCATGTGACTTGTGTCAGTTTAGTCTGCACATTCAGGCCAGGTCAGATAACTTAGATGATGTTGTTCAAGTAGCGTAAGAGACACACATGTATTTTCTTCTGTTGGTCTTCTTGAACAATGGCTGCAATGGAGAGTATTTGTTTAAATCATGCATGAGGCAACAGGAAATGTTAAGGGCATAGGTAATTTTATTGGGTGAGGACTTGAAGAATGAGGTTGACTATAACTCGTTTCCAGGCTCATGGTCCGTGAGCTAGTCTCCCAGTTCAGTCTGTCAGATTGTCACACAGTAGGTAGCCCAGGTGTATGATGGCTTCCTGAAGCAGGAATGAATTTTTAAGTAATCAACGTTATGGTGTCTGTGACAGCCAACCCCTCTCTCTCTGGGCTAGAACAGCTTTTAGAGAGGTGTCTGCCCTCGAGTATTCACTGCCACCAACTGGGTTTCACCCAGCGCTGACCTCAAAAGTTTACAAAACTGGGTAGTCAAACGTGCAATTGTACAGATTAAAGTCTGGTAGTGTATCTCTCAGATGGCAGATGCTGAATAGAGTTTACCTCAGCCAATGGAACCCATGTATTACCTTAGAAAACAAACAACATCACAGTAACAACTGTGGAGCAAATAAATAGCTTTTTACTTAACAGAAAGTGAAAAGAAGCATTACAGAATATCTATATTCAACACAAGAGAATAACACTGTTACAGGAAAAGTAAACACATGTTTTTAAATAACAGATGACAAAACAGAAAAAGGTTATTACTGAGATAAGCTAGAATTAATCTTACCCTTCCCTATTCTTGTAGAGACACTGACCCTATGCTAACTGCCAGTTCCCACAGATATAGCAAGAAGGGTAGACCCCAAGATTAGTTCTTCCTTCAACTCCAAGAGAGTAATTCCCCACTCACTGTCTTTCAGCATCTTATATTCTCTCTTGAGATTATGTAATTCCTATTACCCCTTTGAATGCACCAACCATCTACCATGCATGTATTTAATTGTCCCAATCAGATTAAATGCCTATCAGTAACCAATTATATTCCATTTTAACTTTATGTTTATATTTGAGTGAACCAATCCTTTTAAACTGTGAGCCTGTGTATTTGAGATTTATGACCAACCTAGCCAGAAGCTGAGGACAGTGGAATTTCAGCTTGTGTGTGTGTTTTTTTTTTCTAATTGCTAACAAAATGACACTGCTTGGAGAATACAAACATTAACCTCTTCCTTATCATTTCTGTCACAGTGTCCATTTGATTATTTTCTAATTATGGCCTTTGCCTGCAGTCAGAATGATTTAAGGTTTACTCAAGTGTCTGCCATCAGAGGAACAATAATCACTGTTCCCTGCTGCTCTTGGCAGCTGAGAACAGACTAGTGGAGCCAGGGAAGGTTACACCCATGTGCCCTAAAAGAATGTGATACAAGCTGTAAATGGTAAATGCATATCCCTTAAGCTTAATGACAAGTCATCAGTCTGGTCAGGCAGCATGACCCAGTCTGAAGAGTGCTTAGCCCAGCCTCATGATGAATTTGGCTTTCCCATGTTAATGGTGGACCTGGAGCCAGAAAAGTGTGACACTTGCTGTGATGGAGCCCCTACATTCAGACCAGCAAAGTTAGGAAGCCTCGTTTAGGATAGGGAGGCACTAGGCAGTACAATTAAATGTCTAGGCATAAAATGAGAAGAACATGTGGTCAACATTTAGGGACTGTTATTTGTTATTGGATGGTGAGATTGAAAAATTGAGCCCTCTGTTTTGCTCTTATCAATGCACAGTGTGAGGTGAGCTTCCTTGCTGCAGTCCTGGTTGCTTGATTCTGGGGTTCAAGAATGCATAGCTTTTGTAGCCGAATTTAAGGATTTATAGTTTTTTTCTGTTGTTAGGAAAAGTTTGTAGTTTTGGCTCCTTGATTTTAATCAAGCGATAGTATTGCCAGTTTTAAAAAGGAAATGAAAGACAGTCATTTTGGTATTTAGTAGTGATATTTGTTGTTTGCAACAAGTGAAAGAAAGCTTTAAAAGCAGCAAAAACAGTTTCGAAATGATTCACAACAGCACCACACTGCATCTAAAACCTGATAGTTTCTGGGAGCCTAGGCAGCCCCCCAGACCCTCCACCTATTGGTTTAGCATTTCTCAGGATGACTAGGACTTTTAGTAGTCTTTGCCCCCCCCACCCCCATCAAAAAAGCTAGCTATGTCCCTGGCTGTAAGCTTAGCTAATAGTCCTTCTGTTAGTCTAATAAAAAAAAATGCATTGCTGCCTGCCAGGTGAAGTGCAGTATCATAAATTCAGGCACTGATATCTTGTAGGATACAACAGGAACCAAAGCAATCCAATGGTAACTACCCCAATTTGCCAGACAGGAAATTGTGACAGTTAGTTATGGAGCACTTCATCCTGGCTGACAGTACTATATACGTTCTTTCATTAGAATAACACAGCTTCACATACCTACACTATAAAGTTATGTACTACATCATTGTGTTTTAAATGACATAACAGGGACAAAGAAGCATGTCTTGAGGGAGTGAATGAATAGTGATATTCCAGATCAAAGATTTACACTGAAGTACAGTAAGTTATCAAATTCTGTTTTAAAGATTTGAAATGCTGTGAATGTACTGGTGATTGTTGTTCTGATTACTGAATAGCTTATATTATATGTATACAAATATAGAATAAAAGAAAGATTTACGAAGAAAAGCTGAGGTGGGCAGGACAGATAATTAGGAGGGTGAAAGCAGATACAGAGGAGAGAATTACTAAGCAGGCCAAGCGAGAGATGAAACATTTTTTAGGTATCTGGGAGAGAAGAGGAAGGCAAGGCAGAGAAGTGTAAGACTGAGGAGGGAGGGAGGGATTCAAGTGGAGGAGGACTTCAAGAAGGCAGACGTGCTCAATAGGTACTTCTGCTTGGTCTTCATGGAGGAGGAGGGAGAAGGGAGGGCACTGGAGTTAAGGGAGAAGGGAATGAGGGACAAAAGAATATTTTATTTATTTTATTTTTTTTATTTATTTCAGTTTGGGATTAATACCTTTGAGTCATGGACTCGTTTTCAAGGTTCCACGTCAGTGTTGAAAAAACATTACAAAAATACACGGTTTACAGAGAGAAAAAAAAAGAGAAAAACACTGAAGCATATACACAGGCAGTAATAGTAAAATTTGAACTTATACACATCAAATTAGTATTGATAGTATAATAATATTTCGACAGGGCGGTATTAATATACTGAGACTACCCAGGGCGAATGAGGCCCGACGCCACAGGCGGAGGGCCTTATAGCCCCTGGAAGGTCCAGTATAGCCCAATACCACCCACCCTGGAGGGTATTATTGCGCTTAGAAAATGGGCACTGTAAAAAAAAAAAAAATGGTTTAATTCAAAAAATAATAACTACTTACTTTACAGTAAGTTTTGTAATAAAATAGTTCCTCCACCTTGTATGAGTGTTCTTCCTTGAAGCTGGTTGTCATGGTTATACACACATGCACACACACACACACCAAGTTATGATCCATTTGTATGCTGCATCTATGTGTCTGTACCCCCCGCCGTTGAATCGCCATCGAGCGAACACCATATCTGGATCTTCAGCTTGTTGTTACCAGTACACCCAGAATGAAACAGCAGAAAAGAGCAAGCTGGTAGTGGTGACAAAATGGATGGGCACCTGGAGAAGCGGGCATGAGATTGCGATCGGGAGACAGCAGAGCACGGCTGATAAATTATTATTTGTGTCTCTCCTCGACCGCAGAAATAAAAACTGCTGTTTTTTTTTTCTTCATGGCCCCATATTGAACTTAAATTGAGACAGACAGAGGTGGAGAGAGATTGAATTGACTGCCAACTTGCTCGCTAAGTTTAGTCGGAGTTGTTGTCAGCATTTTTGCGATCCCAAAAGTACTGCTGTCTGCTTTGAAGTGTACAGTGAATACGCAACTTTGAGGTACCGTACAAAAATGAATAGTTTTTTTGTCGTGGGTGTGGTGAGAGGCACAGTTAAGGAAAAATGGCAGTTTGTGCTTTTGCACACCCTCCCTGTCACTTTGTGGTCGGCAGTAAGGTTACCCACAGCATTGTGGTATGGAAACCAAGACAGTGCGCCTGCTCTTAGACAGCAGCGCTACCAGAGGTAGTGCTTGTTCTGTTTCTGTCGCTGAAATCAATTTGCGGCTTTGCAGCCAGTCAGACTGGCTACGTCTTTTTGCTGTCATCCTTCGTTTTTCTTTTCTTAAATTTGAATAAGATAAACGGGGGGGCTGGGGAAGGAGTTTGGTTAGCAACCAGCCTGCTAAGTGAGAGGAAAAACATGGCGACAGATCAAGGCCTACAATTTGTTTAAAATTCGAAATGGCCCCTCGATTTCGGTACTTAGGTCAGTTGGGTCTGGCATTTCTTCTTACCTGGGCTCTGTTCTCTGATACATGCCCAGCTTGCCAGGGGTATCAGCCAATCAGAGTCTGGGAATTTCCAAGCCCATTTTCTAATAACAGATAGATTGATTAGATAAGAGGGGGTTGGGGATCATCTGAAGGTGGCATCATCTGAGGTGGGAGAGAGGTGAAGCTTTCAACCAAGTTAGGCCATCGTCAGGTAATTAGGGTTAGGGTAGTGGGTTAAGAAAAAAACGGTATATACCAGAAAGATGTAGAGCGGTAGGTAAATGGAAACTGGGGAAGAGGTACTATCACATTAGCGCAGGCAGGCACAATTCATTTTAGAGCCAAGGAGAGATTTCAGCACAGCTTTGAAGGTACTAATCTTGGTAGTATCAATGAGGACAGCAGGTAGTTCATTGCACCATTTCAGACCTTGATACAGGATGGAGTTCTAGGTAAGTTCGTCCTTTTGAAGGGAATCACCATCTTGTCAGTGACTGCACTATGGGTAGATTTCATTGGGATGGCCAGCTTAAAGTGTCCGCCCAATGTGGAGGATGTCAGTCCAAGCAGTACTTTTTTTAGAAGTAGGCAGGTTTGGTATTGCCCTCTAAGATGGGGTGGGAGCCATCCAGTTTCAGTGTACAGTAAGCAGGTGTGGGTGTCAAGAGTAGCCTCCAAAGTAAGATGACAGGCCTTATTGAGGAGTGTGTTGATCCTGCTAAGAGCAGTTGTTGTGCCTGCCCCATATATAGGCAACCCATAGTAAATGGTAGAGAGTACTGAGCTACTGGTGGCTAGTTTGAGTGCATCCAGTGTCATTGAAGTCTGTGACGATAAAGTACACCAAGTTTTATATTTGCAGTCTTGATAACAGAGTCAATGTAGTTTGAAAAGGTGAGTATGTCATCAAAGGTAATGCCGAGATATTTGAAGTTAGATACTTGGTCTAGGATCTCACCCTTTTGGCTATGAATACGCAAGGGCAGGAATTTATTTTTGCTTTGGGAGGTGGTGAAGAGCATACTCTTTGTCTTTTTGATGTTTAGTAGTAGCTTGTTTTCTGTAAACCAAGATTCAAGTTTATGGAAGTTACTTTGGAGTTCAGTTGTGATGGATTGTTGGTCTTTGCCAGCGACTGAGATCACCGGATCATCAGCATAGAGAACTGAGCCTGCTGAGCAAGCCATTGAGCAGAGTTGATGAAGAGGCTAAAGAGTAGAGGACTGAGGATTGACACCTGTGGAACCCCGAGGTGCACTTCCTTAGCAGCGGACAGGGTATCTCCAATTTTGACTCATTGTGATCTGTTAGAGAGGTAGCTGCCAAACCATAGTACCGTATCTGGGGATAGACCTGTAGACAGAAGGCAACTTAGGAGGAGGTTGTGATTAACAGAGTTGAAAGTCTTTGTGAGGTCGATGAAGACTGATCCAACTGCCTGACCACTATCCAAGGCGTTACATAGTTGGGATGAATAATCAGCTAGAGCAGTGAGTGTGGAGTGATTTTTACGGAAGCCATGCTGTTGCAGGCAGAGTAGGTTATGATTATCAAGGTATTCAGTAAGCTGCTCTGAGACCATTCTTTTGAGTACTTTCAAAAGGGGAGGAAGGATGGATATAGGTCTGTAGTTGGATGTTTGGGTTTTATCCCCCACTTTAAAGACAGGCGTTACGTTAGCTGACTTCCATGCATCTGGAAATACTTTTGATTTTAGGGAGGCATTAAACACCATAGTAAGAGGACCAGCAAGTTCATGAAGGAGTAGACCAACCAGTTTCATGTCAAGCAGATCCACCCCATCCTGGTCTTGCCAAGCACCCTTTTAATATGCTTGATGGTTTCAGCTTTGGTGACACGTCTTAAGTAAAAGGGTGGTACAGCTTTCCTTGGGGGATCTTGAGGGGCAGTTGGACGTTGCTGAACATGCCTATCTTTGAAGTAGTCACCAGGGAGTACACTTAAATGGTCAGTGAACATGTTGTTGAGCCATTGGTAATTTCAATGGGTTCCTTTGGGGCCCCTTCACAGTCGACAGTAGATCTGGGGGGGTCTTGGGGGATTTACCCATCAAGGATTTAAAAGAGCACCAAAAGTATCTTCCAGAACCCCAGGTTTTGGTTAGTAGAGCCTTATAGTTGGAGGCTTTAGCCTGTCGGATGAGTCTGGTTCAGGCATTTCTAGCTGCCTTGTAGATATCAAATGCAGCAGGTGTACCAATTGCTTTTGCTATATACCAAAGATTGTCTCTGTTCTTCATAAGTCCAATAAGGGAGTTGGAGAGCCAGGGATTGGAGGGTCCCTTAACCGTTTTAATTTTGTATGGTGCAAAAATATCATGAGCATGGTTGAAAACCATTATGTAGTAGTTAAGTGCCTCATTACCATCAATATTCCCAGCCAGCAGAGACCGAGCCAGTTGTGTCATGTACAGCCTGAAATGTTCAAGAAGTCCAGGCCTCAGGCAGCAGTTTTTGCACACCTTGGGTGAACTCTTGGGAAAATTGTTAGACCAGGTACACTTCACAGGGGAGTGGTCACTGAGGCTGTCAGGCAGGACTGTGACATCAGATATATGCTCAGATTGTGTGGGCAGGAGCCAGTCTATGAGAGAGCTGCTCCCTGTTTTGTAGTTAAGCCAGGTGTTTGCAGTGACCAACTGTTTTAGGAAAAGGCTAGTAATTAGATCCTTGACTTTTATTTCTTTCAGTGAGTGCCAGTTTATGTTGAAGTCATCTACAATGATCTTTTCCCAGTGGTTGCCTTGTTGCTCTTGGCTTGCAATGACATGGTTTAACCCAGCAGGTTGGTGCCCTGGAGGTACGTATACTATGGAGACCAGCAGGACTTTATTCTGTGTCCCTATGTTTAATTTGAGGTTCAGAATTTGGGCCTCTTTTGTATTAAGACTGTTATCAGGGGCCTGCACCTTTATTCCAGACCTGACATGTACTAGGCACCCACCATCAGGTTTAGCAATCCTATCTTATCGGAACGAGTTGTAGCCATCAAGGGAGATAGATGCATCTGGTGTCTTGGAGGAAAGCCAGGTTTCAGTGAGTGCTATAATGTCTAGGTTGATCATCTGCACCCATGCCTGGAATTGTGCAAACATGGCGAGGAGACTGTTAATATTCAATGATACTATATTAAGTTGACCTTTAAGCTTAGTCATTTTAGAGTGAGGGGGTCCAGCGTTTGGGTGAATATTCCCTGATAGTAGCAGGAGCAGCAGGATTAGAGAGCAGAGAAAATGACAAAGTAGTGGAGTAGATCCTAGCCGATTCAGGGTGGACAGGGTAAGATAGCAACAGGGAAGATTGAGAGTGGATAAGACAATAGGTCCGAATGCCCTACACCCTAGAGTACTCTGGAAACTAAGGAAGAAGCTAGCTTCACCTCTGGTGAGACACTTCAACTTGTCATTGGATACAGGGGGATGCCTGAAGACTGGAAGAGGGCAGGCATGGTGCCACTTCACAAGGGTAGCAACAAGGAGGGGGTGGACAATTACCATCCAATCAACCTCACCTCAGTGATGAGTAAGGTGAGGAAGGTGCTATTAAAGGAATAGGTAGTTAGTTACAGTACATTGCAGATAGTGGACTACAGGATGACAGACAGCATGGGGTAGGTCATACCAGATGAACCTAATCAAGTTTTTTGATTGGGTGACAAGGGTAGTCGATCAGGGAGGGGTGGTGGATGTATGTGTATTTATATATTCTTTACATGTTCAATCATAGAAAAATATTTTTTACAAACATACATAGTAAACAGACATTACATACAACAGTAAATTAAAAAATGTAAAACACAATCTTTGCAAAATATAGTAGAATAAATTTAGGATTGTATAGTGTGTACCATCCTTTTCCTTATCTTTTGTGTATTACAGAGATACAGAGCTGTCTTTTTATGATCTGATCATCTTCAGAGGCAAACAAAATTTTTAAAATAATTCCGCTGGGGTAATGTGTCAGTAAAGCCAGAAAGGGGCCCAGTCATTTACATCTTCCTGCACAAGGCTACTAACATCTTAGCAATACATGTTCCAAATCCCCTTTTTCATTTCCACTACAAAAGCACCAAGTAAGCACTGGATCCTTAGTTTTATCAAGTTTACATACAAGCACATTGGACTAAAAAAAAAAAACAATTCTATATTTTGTAAATGGTTTATACCTATTTGGACATTCCAGAAATTTGAAATAGTAACGAAAATAGTGGAAACAGTCATTATGAGAGTACCATGATGCAGTTTTGGAGGCCATTATATATTGTATATCGGTATGTTTATATTACCTAATCAGTAATTTTTTAATATAAGGTCTATACTTTTCTGAAATCACAATGTTCTGAACCATTAGGTGACCCACTGATTTCAATAGTGCTTTTACAAATGTGAGCCACTCTGATTTTTTGTAACCAATTGTTTCCCAGTACATTTTCTTTACTAAGCACTTTTTGGTGTAACATTGTTCTGATAAGCAATTTAGCTTAATCCAAAAATTGATAGTACGTGATCCAGACAGAGCTAATGGGCAGTGGACATGGTCTACCTGCACTTCAGAAAGCCTTTTGACACTGTCCATCACAGAGGGTTGGTAAGTAAGTTGTATGACTAGGTTTACAGGCCAAGGCACCTAGCTTCACCTGAGCTCTCTTCTTCTAGGTTGCTTGAAAGGACAGAGCAAAGAACCTTACCAGAGCAAGGGGAAGGATTATGGCTTCTTCTGGCTAAGCAGATTTACTGTGTGTTGTTATTTTTATTTTGTACTTATAAGGATTGTTACTGTTTGTTGATAACATTTTATTGCTTTATTTTTCTCTGATTCAAATTGTTGTTGCTGGGTATACCTTCTGCTGCATTATGACAGTGTGTGCCTACAGGTATGTGCTAACAGATTACCACTGTAATCTTCTGATTCAAATTGTCTTTTGCAAGGTATATCTTCTGTTTCTGCTTTATTTTTCTCTGTAGCAAAGTGTTTCTTACATAGTATATCTTCTGTGAAATTATTACAGGTAGCTTTTCAGGTTTTACAGTTTTATCTATCACTAAGATAAGCTTTCAGGACTACTGTATTTGTTGCTGGTTGATTGTTTCTGCTCTTACCTCCTTGTTTCTTTTGTCTGTGGTTCTTCTTTTTTGGCAGGGGGAAGGGCCCAGCCACCCACCCCCATCCCCAACCACCCCACACTATACTCCTTTTATAGGGTAGTACAATCATGCCATTTCCTGTGGCAAAGCAGGAAGGTGCAAATCACAGGGGTCTCCACACAGTGACCTCATTCACAGGGGCACTAATAATTTGACTTGTTATAACAAGTTATACAAAAACAAACAAACAAAACACAAAGTCAAACTTTTGCTTTCATTTTCTTCCTTCTAATTATTCTGACCAGATTATAAACCCAGCAACTTATCTGGAATGGATATCATTAACTGCAGGTACTGCAGAACATTTTTTGAGAAGGGCAGTTTTACAGGATTTAGGGCACTGTCCTACATGCTGGGCCATTGGAGAACTAAGGGCTCAGTTCCAGGCAGCATGGGCAGAGATTGCACACCTCAAATTGCATATTCAAGAGGAAATATAAGAACCACCCGCCATTTCCACAACATCCAACAGAAGCACATCGACCACGGAGGGTTGTTTGTCTGGGAGGTTGGCAGTGGCAAATCGGGTGCCCCATCACTCAGTACTGTCCAAAATATTACCTCCACAAAGCATATAAAAACTACAAACAGGTATCTGCCTCTATCTCTGGAATCAAGCAAAGGGGCAGAGGACACTGCAGAGCAGGACACTGTAGCACAGGAGCTAGCACAACAAAATTCACCTAAAACAGGAACCAAAACAAAAAAGCAAAAAGGAAATCCAAAAAACTTCTGATCATAGGAGACTCCAAGATTCGGGGAGTTGATACCTATCTCCAGCCAGGGGTAATGGTCAGATGTCTCCAAGGTACATCAGCATGGAGAGACACTGATCACATTGCTAAAATTGTTCAGGAAGCAGGAGAAAACATTGACGTCCTGGTACACATAGGGACTAATGATCTCACTAGCTGGTCAGTTGTGGAGACCAAGGAACACCTGACCAGGCTGAGTGACAAACTACCATCAATTTCGTCCAGCATCTCCTTCTCTGAGATCCTGCCAGTCTGTGAGAGGGGGCAGACAGATGGAAGGTTAGAGAAGGGGAGGTAGGGGAGCTAAACATGTGGCTCAAGGGCTGGTGCCAGGAAAAGGGACACAAATTTGTAGGGAACTGGCAACAGTTTTGGGAGTGAAAGTTCTTTAAATTTTATGACTGCATCTGACTAAGGAGGGAGTCAGTACATTGGGGCAGAAATTTGATGTCTTTGCAGAATATTTAATCTAGCAAATGGGGAGAGGGGTGCAGAACCCCATACTTTGAATGGGAAGAACACCCTTCCCCCCTCAGCTAGTGGTCAAACAGGGGTTTAGCATGTTTGTAGTTCATTTGCATCACCAGGTAAGGAAAAAGGTCTAGCTCCCCATACGATGCATAGGGGAAATGCCAGACCTCGCCCAACAACTAACACACTGAAATCGGGCCAATAGAAAATCATGTACACAAATGCTCACAGTCTGGGAAACAAGATCCCAGGCATGCAGACAATAATGACAGAGGATAAACTGGACATAGTAGCAATTAGTGAGACATGGTTTACCAGTAACCACACTTGGGAGACATCAGTACCTGACTATGTACTGTTCAGAAGAGACTAAGGTGCAAAAAAGGAGGGGGTGGAGTGGCCCTGTACGTCAATGAAAATATCAAAGCTACAGAAATTCAGAGTACACATAAGGAGCCAGAAGAACTGTGGGTTACCCTGGAAACAGGAAATGGGACATACGAACTGGGGTTGTCTACAAGCCTCCAGACCAGAGGGAGAACATAGACACATTACTGTTAGAAGATATACAAAACATGACAGCTAAAGGGGAGGTTCTGATAATAGGAGACTTCAACATGCCAGATGCAGATTGATCAATACCAGCAGGAATATCTACCAGAACAAGACACATGGTGGATTCCCAGCAGAGGGAGGGTCTCAAACAACTGGCACAACAACCCACAAGAGACAGGGCTATCCTAGACCTAGTACTGACTAACGGGGAAAGGATCACATATCTCCAGGTAGAAGGTCACCTGGGGGCCAGTGACAATTATATGGTATGGTTCACTTTGGCCACTAGAACTAAATCATCCCAATCCAGGGCAAACATATGGGACTTCAGAGGAGCTGACTTTGATAAGATGCCCAACAGAGTTAAGCTAGCCCTGGCAAAAAGAAATACAGGTGAGGGGTACAGGCAAAATGGGCAGGCATTAAGGATGCAATACTGGAAGCAACATCCCATTGTGTTACAGAGAAAAGGAAGTGCAAAAGAAGAAGGAAACCACTTTGGTTCTCAAAAATAGTAGCAGAAAAGGTCAGAGCTAAAGGGCTGGCCTTCAGGAAATATAAGGGAATGCAGCAGGATGAAGGTAGGGAGGCATACCAAACTTCTCTAAAGGAAGCAGGGAAGGCAGTAAGGCAGGCAAAGGCCCAAACTGAGGAAACACTAGCACAAACAGTGAAAGAAGGTGACAAGACTTTCTATAGATACATTAGTGAAAGGAGAAAGTACAGAGGGGGTATTGCTAAGATCAAAGGGAATAAGGGGGCATGTGAGGAGGAGGACCATGTAAAAGCATCTATCCTAAATAGATACTTCTGCTGAGCATCTACTGAAGAGAAGGTAGGGCAGAGCCCACAGCTCAGCACCATGGACACAGGGGGGAGGGAGGTGTGCACTAGTCCCTTCACAAAAGAAAGGGTCCTACAAGAACTCGGTAAGCTCAGGGTGAACAAGGCAATGGGACCTGATGGCATACATCCCAGGGTACTAAAGGAGCTAAGGGTGGAATTAGCAAAGCCATTATCAGAACTGTTTAGTGAGTCTCTGAGCACAGGAGAGGTCCCAGAAGACTGGAGAAGAGCTCATGTGATCCTGCTTCACAAGACTGGTAGCAGGGAGGAGGCAGGGAACTATAGACTAATCAGTCTTACCACAGTAGTGGGCAAGATTATTGAGGTACTCCTTAAGGAAAGGATAGTGCAACACCTGGAATCCATAGGAGCACATGATCCAAGACAGCATCAGTTTACAAAAGGAAAGTCCTGTCAAACTAATCTCATAGATTTCTTTGACTGGGTAAGTAGAGTGGTGGACCAAGGGGGAGCAGTTGATGTCACCTACCTTAACTTCAGCAAAGCTTTCGATACTGTTCCAGATAGAAGATTGATTAACAAGCTGAGTAGGCTCGGGGTCGGTCAGAGGTTGGTCAACTGGGTGGCAAACTGGTTGACGGGCAGAAAACAGAGAGTGGTGGTAAATGGTATTCAGTCAGAAGAGATGCAAGTCACAAGTGGGGTACCTCAGGGATCAGTCCAGGGGCCAGTCCTCTTCAATATCTGCATCAGTGACATTGCAAATGGACTGAAGGGTAAGGTTTGTCTGTTTGCAGATGACACCAAGATCTGCAACAGAGCAGATGATCCAGATGGGGTGGGCAGAATGAGAAGAGATCTGGATAAACTAGCAAAATGGTCAAAAGAGTGGCAACTGGATAGGTAACAGGAAGAACCAGAATTAAGACACTAAAGGAACAAGATGGAAAAGGCATTGACATTCATGGGATGACATTGCATGACCAGAATATGGGGTACAGTGGTGAGCTAGGTGTTGAGCAGTTGAGGGCATAGTGACTAAAAGAAAGGTATGGGGGTGAAGCTTGATGAAAGCAGCAATTGTGAAGAGATGTTAGCAGAATCAAACTGCCCTTTGATATTCACAGAAGCTTACGATTTATTGTGTTTATAAAATGTGTTGTTTAATTGAGACAGATTGAGCCTTCTTGTTTGCAGAATTAAAATAAGAACGTAATTGATGCCTACTATTTTAACATTGCCCCATGTAGCCTTAATAATATGACATGTTTTGGGCTTTCACAGAATTGCACATTGTTGTGAATCACTATTACTGTACACATTGCAAGCCCATTGGTCCACAGTGTGGACCAATGAGCTTGCAGGTGATACTCTAAGCTGTAATTTGGGGGGTAGTCATGGAGGTGTTCAGGTGGGTGTGCTGCTTACCAATGACCTGGGGGGAGTGAGATGAGTAGGAGTCCTGTGTGCATGGGAGGTAGAGGTACCACCAGACTACCAGAACACTGCAGGGGCTGTTTATGTCTAGGATCTAGGTTGTGGGTGGGAAGGGGGAACCCCGGGGGACATACTGTAATGTGGTAATGGGGATCGGACTCAGGTGTGGAAGGGGGGACCACTAGACTACCAGGAAATATATAATTTCCCAATAATGGGGATCAGACTCTGATGTGGGAGTGCAGAGCACTAGACTACCAGGGAAAACATATTTTTTGATGAGACAGGGCTCAGACTCAGGTGTGGGAGTGGGGACCATTAGACTACTAGGGCATATGTGGATGCTTGTGCACGGTGTTCTGAGGAGGGTAACCACCCATGGCTGGCAGATGATGTGTTGCACCTTGCACTGCAGTAGTCTGCCTGTGGGTGGCTACCAGTTAGGCCTGTTTTATATAGGCATAACTTTGTGCCTGTGTATGTGACACATCTCCGAGATGTGCCAGCAGATATGCTGCACATCTCAGCTGAATATCAAGATGTGACGCATTTGCATGGGCACACCCCTTGGGGATGCACTGCATACATTATCTTTGTACCGTGCCACATCCGGAATTGCGTAGTGCATTTCCCCTATCTGAATATTACCCCGGGTGCATTTCTGGGGTTGTGCAAGGTGCAACTCCTTTGAATACCCAGCTCTAGAAATACAAATCTTTGTTGTGCAAGAATGTAAAGGGAGCTCAGACAGGCTATGGTGAATTTAGTCACTGCGCTGACATTAATAATAAATGTAATAAAGCAACATGAAACATAAGAAATTATTTATAGCAAAATAGATGTATTATAGATGAAAAATTATTTTAAATTGTGTAATTTTTTCCTAGTGGGCAGGCAATCACTACATGTTCTTGATATAACTTTTTGATGAACACCATAAATTAGTGGCCTAATCATGTCCCTTCAAAACATACAAGTACATATTGTTCTACAGGTATATTCTCCCAAATTAGTCTAGGTTCTGAATTTATAAACCATCCCTCTCCATTCTACTGTCAATCACTGCCCATTTGCAACCTGAGAAATATGCTTAAATCATCACTAATGAAGGGAATATGTGTCAAATCATCAATCATCTTCCATTCTCAAGGAACACCACGGTGTATCACATCCCTGTGTTGAGAAAATCCAGTCTACTCAAACTATATGCTCTCTTTTGAAAATATGAGTTCAGACCTGGGTTCTCATCTAGCACTGCCCCCTCTAGATCTTATGAGACACGTGCATTTCTGAACCAATTTCAAAACAAATAATGAGAAGGATGGAACATCTGTGGGTAACTGCGACCTCCAGGACAACTGAACCTGCTAGACATATTTCATTTAGAAGTCCTGTTTACCTGCAGAGTGTCACAGTGCCACTTTAATTAGAAGATATTTTGAAACTAACCTTCATCATATGCTGTTGATATTTCTAGAAGGGTCACTAAAACATAAAGAAGATTTTTGTTAATAGCACACACATTGCCAAAATGTATTAAGTTAAAAAATTATCTATACACCTGAAGAAGAGACCTCTGAGGTCTGGAAACATCAGTTAGTCATTTAATGGAATTATCCTGACATTAAATTAACTAACGCTACAACACATACCTACAACACAGAGCTTCAGGATGTATATAATACTTTGACACTGGAAAAGGCTGCGGGATACATACTGTTTTGAGAATTTTTTTCAGTATGTCTGCTTTGACAAATGCTATGAATGAAGCATCTGCAGTGTTTATAGTAAGTACAATCAAGTTTAAGAAGGTTTTATTTTTATGTTCTTTAAAATATCTCTACTTGCAATAGTACAGGTAGCTAAGTAGAGCTAAGTAGAGCAGTGTAGAATTTTAAAATCCCGCTTCTGCTTGAATTTCACGGTAGCGCTCATGTAATCATGTAATCATTCACTAAAAATACCACCAACAGTTTAATCTGGTTCAAGGCCAGCTAGTATTCGTCTGTATCCCTATCCTCCTCCCTCAGGTTGTGCCTGAAAATAGGCAGAATTTATCTAGTGCACTTACCCGGTCAACAAAAACTAAATAAATAAAATAAATAAATAAAAATCCTGAATGGGTTTGGTACACCTACCCATGCATACATTCTGTACCCAACTGGACAAGAGCAATGCTTCTTAGGGCAGGCTTTAAATGAGAGAACTTTTTGGTTCTATCTCAGGATCCAGATGAATTCAGACAGAGGAATGTACTACCGTACTAAAGTTTATGTGTAATGCTTTTGTTCTAGCCATTGGACTATGTCCATCACATGCCCAAAAACATGGAAACATAGGATTTGTTAGCAGAAAAAGACCAGTAGGCCCATCCAGTCTGCACCATTTCCCCTGCCTATTACAACCGTATTTGGTCACAGGTAAACCTCCATCCCTTGTATTGACTTCTGTTTAATTCAGGGGATAAGGAGTTAAGTAAAATTATTATTATTATAATTATTATTATTCAGATTATTTGGATTGTGTTTCATTATAAAAATGAAATGAAGTGCATTTATTGTAATAAATGTGTTTCTGCTTGGTACAGCATATTTAGCTAAATCATAGAATCATAGAAGCTTGACAGCAGAAAAGGACCATACCGGCCCATCTAGTCTGCCCTTTTTTCCCCCCTGCACTCCCTCCCTGCCAGCCCCACACCTCCACCGATACTCAGCCCCATATGCTTGTCCCATGCCTTCTTGGATTCTTCCACCAATTTAGCCCCCATCCTTCTGTCTGGTAGTCTGTTTCAGGGCTCCACCATCCTTTCTGTGAAGAAATGCCCTCTCACATTGCCCCAGTATCTTTTTTCTTGCAGTCTGATTTGACCCTCTCCTTCCTCTTAAGTAAACCCTCTTCTCCCACGTTATTGAACCTCTTTACATATTTAAAAGTTTCAATCATGTCTCCCCTTACCCTCCTTGTGTCCAGCATGTACAGATCCAGTTCCTTATACCTCTGCTCATATGACTTGCCCTGCATACCCTGCATCATCTTGGTTGCCCTTCTCTGAATCCTCTCCAATGCATCTATACCCTGGTGGAGATGTGGCCTCCAGAACTGACCCCCATGCTCCAGGTGCGGCCTCACCATGGTTTTGTAAAGGGGCATTTTTACCTTCCTCTTTCTGAAAGTAAAGTAGGTAGAGCTGAGTGGAATTTTCAAATTTAACTTCCACAGGAATTCTGTGAAAATTTGGAAATTCCACCTAATTCCATGGAACTGCATCAAAAGTGAAATTCCCAGAATTTTGAAAATGAAATGTTAACTGTGGAATCTTAGTCTGCAGTTTATGTGAACCGCAAATTAATTTCCCACAAACCAAGAATAATATTCCACATGGTTTACATAGAAATTCATTTCAGATTTCTATGGCGCTAAAAGAGAAATTTTGAAAAGCATTTTGGGGGCAGAATTACCACATTCCACACAGTTCTTTCTTTTTTTTTTTTTTAGCAACTGATGGAACATGGTGTCCTCATAGAGTATTTTGTTTTTATTAGGACATAGTGCTGGTTTGGTGTCTGTTTAAAGCTGTATAAAAGGTTTTTATAAAAACAACAAAATGTGTGCAAGGTAAGTCACTACATCTGCATATAGTGAGGCAGTGTTCAACAAGACAACTGTGAAATACACCATGCATGTGAAAGGCATTATGTAGATGGAGGGTGTTTGTAGGTTCATCATCATGTGCATTGAGAGGCACAGGATAAGATGATTGATTGGAGCTCGGGAGGTCACCTTTTACCCTCTGATGATGAAGGCCAGGTTTGATGGACTGACAAGAGATGCACGAAACAGGCAACACTGAGAGAAGGTTTTGTATTGGTAAGGCTTAGATACTGCAGTCCTATTTTCCTGGAGCATCATTGAAATAAAACTCACAGTGGCCCAGCTAGTCACATATGGGGACTGTAGGTCATCATCTTGCCTGCTGGGAGATTTCCAATTTTACCACCATGATGCATGTTGTGCAAAGCCGGCTCGGTGGTGCTAAGGGTTGAGGTGCTGGATGCGACTCCTCATGCTACACTGGCTACCTACATTCTGGAATGTACCTGGGCTATTGGGGGTCAGCAGGGGAGGGAGAGAATTGAGCATCTGGAGGACTGCTCTCCTCTCCTCTCCTCTCCCAGGGTGGGCTATGGGGTTTTCCCAGCATTATAGCAGCCTCTGGAGGAGACTGGAGGCAGCACAAGTGCATGGGATGTTGTAGGGGTGGGACAACGGCAGGGTCCAGCAGCAACAAGCATGGTGGGAGCCATGCAGGAGTCATTACACGCCACATCCTCGGGGGGAAACACAACAAAGAAAACTCCCTGGTGGACTTAGGGAGGTGACAGAGGCTCCAGTAGCCCAGGCCCACATCCCAGTGCCAGACCTGCCATCCACTGGATCTCTCGAGCCCCTCAACCTGGAATCGGACCATCCCTCTAATTCTAGACAGGCTGCCAGGTAGGTGAAGTAGGCCCTCCCTTGGGGGGCAATCTTCAGGGCTGGATAGATCCGCAAATCCAGGAGGAGTGTTCAGCAATGTGTTTCCCAGTGGCACAGAGGTGGCAAGCTGGGAGTAAAGGCAATGGCTGTGAGGACACTCCTAAGAGATACCCCGGTCCCCAGAGTAGAACCAGAGTGTACAAAGCAAAAATTATGCATGTTGCATGCTTCTGCATGATGTGCATCAATGACTATCACACCCCCATGCATTCTGGCAGCCCCAGCTGCCTTTTCCCCAGTCGTCGCTATGGTCTCTGTGTTCACTGGGCTGTGCACACCCTCCCCCCAGAGGAAGAGAAGGAGAGCTGTCATTTGGACACTCAGTCCTCCTCTCCCTGGTGGCCCTCCAATGGCTTGTTTTCACTCAAAAATCTGGATCATCAGCTCTGCAAGAGGTAGAACTACCGTAGCACTGGTGAGCCAACCCTTGTACGTTTACAGTAGAATCTCACCATGGTTAAACTGAATTCTGCAGCATGCTGCAGCAGAGTTACTTCAATAAACAATGTAATTTCAATGGGAATTAGTCCCTTTTGTCATGTAGGAAACTGTGACACTGTGCTTCATCATAGCGAGCTTCACTGTATGTGTGTTTTTACTGAACACAAAAAGGTCGAGGATATAGTGTGCAGTTTTAATAATGTACTGTATGTGAGGACATCAGCAATAAGAGGAAAAAACAGAAACACAAAGGCCCAGGCCTTGGTACACCATGAACTATTCTTCTCCAATCTACCAGATTTTGCATGTTCCTATGAAATAATGGCAGTATGAGCATCACAACCAGCAGTAGCACAGCTTTACATGGGTAGCACATTACTGAATCAGGATACTGAAAATAAAGCTGCATTAATACAGAAGGTAATGTTAATGAATATAGGCCAGTGTATAATAAGAGATTACAGCAAACCAGACCAGAGAGGTACTATTGATAGAAATGTAAAAAGTTCTCTTAATTATTATTTTTTTTTATTACCAACATGTTACTAACAGTGGAATTTTAAAATTCAGATGTATTTAGTGTCATAAGCCATACTTACTGATCAGAAAAAAACGATGATGTGACGACATTATGTAGGGATTGAATGTCACAGCAGGCAGCAAAATGTTTTTTGTCAAAATCCTGTATATGAAAGAAATCATGATGAATATAGATATCAGTTGAAATCATAATTTTCAGACTCAGTAAATCATGAGTCTTTCAGTTTCCTATACAGAAAAATAATTCAACAAGGAAGATACATAAGTATAGTTCATGAGTTCTTAGACCTTGTGATAATGAGCCTCCCCCAAGCCATGGAAAAGATCTTGAGCCTCCCAGGACTTCAAAAATGCATTAGTTTCCAATAGAAAATTTGAAAGTAAATGCAAATCTTCTTTTTTATTTTTAACATAACTAGAAATTCAGGTATATGCGTAGCAGTGCACAGTTTCCTTCACTATCTCTTCAATAGTTTGCTTTGATGTAATCTTGCTACTTCCTTTTTAGGGTCTCATGCTGATGCTGCCTTTTCAGTCTGGTGCTTATTTAATATTTACTGTTAGTTGGTCCAATGGTGCAGTCATATGGCCGCTGCTTATGAAAATGGTGTTGCAAGTTTGAGAATGATCTTCAGCCATCAGGGGACCAGCTGGGGAAGAAGAGTCAGTGCCCTAGAGGACATACTCTTCCTCCAAGGAAGGGGGGGTAATTGTTGTCACTAACACACTGCCCCCTGAGTAACCACAGGTGGTACTGCAGTACCAGCACAGTAATGGGGGAGATTTCAGCTGGACTCTGCTTAAAGTATTCATTGCATGTGTCAGCTTGGAGTACCTAGTGCCCTGACAACCCAGGGCACCATAAGGAACAGGAAAAGCCTGTCTTGAATGTGATGACTACAGGTGCAGTCGGGCCCTAACCCCAACTTCTGCCCCCTCACAGTAGAACCCCAAGGTCTCCTACCTCTGTATCTAGGAAGAGGTGGGAGGTTGTATCGGTCATGTCCATACCCTGACATAGGGTTGGTAAACTCATGGTTTGAAAACTGCTCAGAGATAAATGGTAGGGATGATGGAAGGTGGTGCTGGGCCTGTTCCAGTGGGCTGGAAGCAGAAAAAAGAAGTAGTATAGCGTAAACAATTTAGTGCAAAAATAAAATATGACTACTGTACTTATTTGTGGATGCAGGTGACATGAATTGAATAGATAACCAGCTTTCAAACTTGACCTGTGTGTTTCCACTCAAATGATGTTACCTGGTTCCAGGACTGATTAGTAATTATCAAATATCTTGTGGGAAAGTGGAAGCATCAACATAGACCCTTAAAAAAATAAGTCAACTTCAAAGCAAACAAATAAAAAGCATTTCTTTATTTAGTTTTTGTTGACCATGTATGTACACTAGACAAAAATTCCAATTTTCTGGAACATCCCAGAAGAATTGCAATAAAATTAACAAAGTTACAGGCATACAAATTACGCAACAACATAAATCACAACAAGGCAAACAAGCAGACAGCATGAGGTAAACAGTGATGTTATCAGACTGAAGCCATTTTAAAACATATTAAAAGGTTTACAAAATATTATCTTCCTTTAGAAAGAAAACACACTATACTTCATGTCAGCAAACTAGTATTGTGGTGACAGAAGGAACTTTGTGTTAATCTTGTGTGTCCTTCCTTTTGCATAGCAGCTGTAGGATTAGATTGTATTTGTGTATTTTCATTTCATTTTTATTTTTTATTTTTAACCAGGTAGTGGTCTGGGAACTGCCCTTTTTCAGCCACACTTGACATTTAAACAATAACAAAACTTACAACCATATAAATAAAAATACAAATAGACGATACAATACTTTACAGGTACACAACACAATCATTTTGCATGCAATTGCAGACAATCCCATTTTTTAGAAATGTAAGGAGTCCTTTCCTAAAGTGCATTAAGTTGCGTACTTCCTTAATAAAATGTGTATATTCATTCAAGAGAAGGGGGTATGTACCAAGAAAAAGCCCTCCTAGTCATCTGCAACTTATATCTCGGAACCTCATAATCCTGGACCCCACTACTTCGTGATGTTCGTTCCTTTTATTAGATCCATTGTCCCAGAAAGCACCTTCGGGTCATAGGCTCTCGATATCCTAATTGCAAAATTCCCCAATTGATATCTAATTCTCATTTTTGGTGGAAGTTCTCCCAATTGCTCATAAAGCACACAATGGTGCATACGTTTTGGCACCCAAAGTGCAAACCTACAAATGTTATTAAACAAAGTCTTGCACTTTGTCTCAAACACCCTGTTACTATTAAAAAACAGTATACTGCCATATTCCAGTGTAGGTATAAGAACTTGCTTGGCTATAACTGTCTGAGCTTCTTCAGTCAGTGAGATTATGTTCCTGTACAAGAACTCTATTTTTTGATTAAGTCTCTTTCCTACTTTTTCAATATATAGAATTAAACTCAAGCAGGGGTCCAAATAAACTGCTAGTATTTTGAAATAGTAACTATGGAAAGACTGATCCCATTTTGTCCAATTATTTGTAATTTATTTTCCTTTTGCAATTTCTGTTGGGTTCCAAATGGCATAGTAGTTGTTTTTTCTCATTTAGAGTCAATTTATTGTCCCTTAGTCATTGAGCAAACATGTTATATTTATGTTGTAGGGACACCTGAATAATACTACTTGAAGGTGCAGAGTCCCATATTACAGTATCATCAGCATAAATAATGCTGTTTTTAGTTGAAAACAAACTAGGTATACTATTCATGAATACTGTAAATAATAATGGTCCTAACACCGTGTATGGCACCCTTCCCCTGAGGCTCAGGGCTCCAGTACAACAAACAGAGATAGCAACAAATGTTGACTACACCAACATTTGAGTAGGAACACACTTACAAGCTTGTCTACTGTAATAATACTGCTACTCATTCTGCATAATCCTCAAAGTTATGCTATATCAGGAATGTAGTCCACTGTGAAATCCTGAACAGGACCAGCATCCACAACTTCACTTTATAGGCTATTTCACATGTTAAGCTCTGTCTGTATTTAAGGAAAACTACATGCAAGAATTATAAAACCACATGCTGTGCATTGGGATTCTCTTTTTCTGATGGTCCCTGGCATAGAAACATAGAAACATAGAATTTGACGGCAGATAAGGACCACTTGGTCCACCCAGTCTGCCCATTTCCCTACGTAATGGATAAGCTGCAGATCCTAGTTAATCAGCAGCCTACTTCTTTCTATCCCCACCCCCTAGAATTGCCTTATGGCTGTCCCATGCATGCTTGAATTCAATCACTGTTTTTGACTCCACAAACTCCTCCGGAAGGCCATTCCATGCATCCACAACCCTCTCTGTGAAAAAATACTTCCTTACATTACCTCTGAGCCGCCCCCCATCTTCAAATTGTGCCCCCTTGTTCTTGCACACCTCTTTTCTTGAAAGATGCTACCATCTTGGACTTTGTTGATTCTCTTGAGGTACTTGAATGTTTCTATCATGTCCCCCTCTCCCTCCTTTCCTCGAGGCTATACATATTAAGCTCCTTTAGTCTCTCTTCATATGTCTTCTGGTGCAGACTCTGCACCATTTAGTTGCCCTCCTCTGGACAGCTTCCATCTTGTCTATGTCCTTGCAGAGATTGGGTCTCCAGAACTGCACAAGTACTCCAGATGGGGTCTCACCAGCTGTCTGTACAGAGGGATAACAACTTCCTGTTTTCTACTGGTGATGCCTCTCCCTATGCATCCCAGTATCCCCCCAGCCCTCCTTACTGCCCTCTCACATTGCTTGACCACCTTTAAGTCATCTGATATGACTACCCCCAGGTCCCTTTCCATTTTTGTTGTTGTTAGTATCTCACCCCCCATTGTGTACTCTTCCCCTGGGTTTTTGTTTCCCAGGTGCATTAACTTGCACTTCTTAGCATTAAATGTAAGCTGCCATACATTTGACCATTCCTCTAACCTTGCCAAGTCCCTTCTCATCCTTTCCACCCCACCTTGTGCATCAACTCTGTTGCAGATTTTTGTGCCATCTGCAAAGAGACATACTTTTCCTTCCAGTCCTCTGCAATGTAGACACAAAGACATTGAAGAGGACTGGTCCTAATACTGAACCCTGTGGCACCCCACTAGTAACCCCCTTTCTTCAGAGTGGACTCCATTTACTATTACCTCTGTGTCCTATTCTCCAGCCAATTTCTTTACCCAGGCTATCATCTTGGGACCCACTCCCAGGCTGGCTAACTTGTATATTAATCTTTGTGTGGGACTGAGTCAAATGCCTTGCTAAAATCTAGGTAGGCCATGTCCACAGCCCCTCCCTGATCTACTACTTTGGTCACCCAGTCAAAGAAATCTATTAGATTCATCTGGCATGACTTTCCTGCTGTGAATCCATGCTGCCTTGGGTCCTGTGCCCCTCTGGCCTCTAGGTACTTGACAATTCTTTCCTCAGAAGTGATTCCATCATTTTCCCTATCACTGAGGTTAAACTAACTGGTCTGTAGCTTCCCGCTTCTGCCCTGCTCCCACTTTTGTGAAGGGGAATCACATCTGCCCTCCTCCCGTCCTCAGGTACCACCCCATTCTCCCATGATTTGTTAAAGAGGGTAGTCAGTGGTGTCACTAGTTCTACCCTTAGTTCTTTTAGAATTCTGGGATGAATCCCATCAGGCCCCATTGCTTTATCCATCTTCAGTTTTAAGAGTTCTTTCAGAACCCTTTCTTCTGTAAATGAGCTGGTATCAACTTCTGTATCCAGAGTGTTTCTATTGTTTGTTTTAGGTACCTCCCCCTCTTCATTTGTAAATACTGAGCAAAAATATTTGTTTACTATCTCTGCCTTTTCACAGTCACCCTCTGCCCACCCCCCTCCCCTTTATTAAGCCTCACTATCCCTCCCTCCCTTCGTCTTCCTTCGCTCCCTGATGTACCTAAAAAAGGTTTTATCCCCCTTCTTAACTGAATTGGCTATCTTTTCCTCAGTCCGGGCCTTTGCTGTTCTGACTGCCTTCCCAGCTTCCTTTTGCTTTAACTGATACAATTCTCTGTCCTGCTCCTTCTGCGATTCCTTGTACTTTCTGAATGCCTTCTTTTTCTCTTGAACCTTCACTGCCACCTCCTGTGTGAACCATAGTGGTTTCTTATATCGTTTTGTTTTGTTTATTTGCTTCACACAAAGGCTTGTTACCTCTGTGATGGCAGTTTTTATTATTCCCCATTGTTCTTCCACCCCTCCTTCCTGCCCATTTGCTAGTGCATTCCTTAGGCACTCACCCATTTTGGCAAAGTCAGCCTCCTGAAGTCCAGTACTTTTGCCTTTGTATGGCTTTGACTCTATTGTTGTGTTTATTGTGAACCATACTGTTCGATGGTTGCTAGTTCCCAGATGGCTACCCACTTCTACATCTGTGATCCTCTCTCCATCTCCATTTGAGAGGACCAGGTCTAGGATTGCTCCCTCTCGAGTGGGTTCCAATATTAGTTGTCTAAGGCATGCCCCCTGTAGGGCATCTAGAATAACCCCACTCTTAGAAGTGGCTGCTGCACCTGCACTCCATTTAACATCTGACATATTCAGATCACCCATCAGCAATATCTCCCCTTTATCTGCCATTCTAAGTATACTTTCTATCATTTCCTTGTCCATTTTCTCCCCCTGAGAGGGGGGTCTGTATACAACCCCTGTGTGGATTGTGGTGCCATTGCCTGCCTCCAAATTGGCCAACAGTGCTTCTTCTCCTCCCTGTTTACTCTTTTGTTCTGTTGCTTTCATTCATTCTCTTATATAGAGAGCTACTACTCCTCCTTCTCTTTTACCATTATGTTCCATGTGTCTGTGACAAAGTTTTTTCTTGTTCTTTTCCATGACAGTTTTATGACCCATGAGAGTAGCCATTTAGGCTTCTTTTATTGCCTTTGATCTGTTGGAATTTTCCCAGAATGCTTCTAGGAATGATATGAATTAGACCTAAGTCCTTCAAAGGCATATTGGCTTTATTATCACCCAGGGCAGCACTTGACAAAGAAAATTGCCACACATCCAGAAAAACAAGCTATTGGTGCTTAGAAAACTCTGATTTTGGCTGGGTAGGGAGGGCAAACACTTTCTCATAACAGTTAACTTTCACAAGCAATTGCAGTTAGATCAAATTAAATCATTCTTTATTTATATAGCGCCTTTCAATATCAAGGCACTGCACACATTGTAACAATAAGTATAAAAACAGAGAGCAGTATAATTATTAAAAATCATTCAGCTTGGAAGGCCAATGAAAATAAATACATTATAAGTATAGATTTAAAACTGTTGATGGTCAGGCATTCTCTCAACTGACGAGGTAGAGAATTCCACAGCATTAGTGCAGCAAATGAAAATGCATGTGCACCAGATGTTTTAAGATGAACCCTGGGAATCTCTAGCAATCCCTTGTTGGTGGATCAGAGAGGACAATTAGGGGTGTAGGGAATCAGGAGATCTTTCAGGTAGTTGGTGTCCCTGTTCATATATGGCTTTAAAGGTAAGCAAGCCTACCTTATAGGTGATCCGCCACTGAATCATCAGACTGTGCAGTCTGTGCAGCACAGGTATTATGTGAATGGACCTAGAGATACCTGTCAACAGCCTGGATGCAGCATTCTGCACCAGCTGCAAGTGACAGATATAACCCCAGACAGCCCTAGGTATGGGGCATTACAGTAGTCAAGATGAGTAGTGATGAAGGTATGAACCAATGTTGGAGGGTCACCCAGTGGAACCAGATGTTTCACCTGGGAGATATTCCTCAGATGGTAAAATGAGGATTTGACTATAGCTGACACCTGAGATTTCAGGGTCAAGACTTCATCAAAAATAATGCCCAGGTTCTGCACCCGATCTTGAGCTGGACACCGTCAAGCCATAGGCCAGACACTTGCCCAACCTCCAAACCTGCCCTCGGGCAACCCAGGTCCACAACCAACACCTCAGTCTTATCCAGATTAAATCTCAGCCAACTAGAGCCCATCCAGTCATTGATCTTGGAAAGGCAGTTATTTAGCACAGAGATAGCATCAACCTGTCCGGGCACAAAGGACATATACAGCAGAGTATCATCTGCATAGCACTGAAAACTCAAGCCGTATCACCTGATGATATCTCTCAATGGTAGCACATACACTGCGAACAACATGGGCACCAATATGGAGCCTGTAGCACCCCGCAGGAGAGAGGGAGGGCATCAGAGGAATAAATTCCAGTGATCATCTTCTGAGATCTGCCTGCGAGAAAAGATCAAAACCAATTGAGGACTGTGCCTGACAATCTACAATGGAACCACAGGGTCTCCAAAAGCACTCCATGGTCCACAGTGTCAAAAGCTGCTGAGAGATCGAGAAGGACCAAGATGGTACAAGCCTTTCAGTCTCTTGCCATTAGAAGATCATTTAGTACCTGAACAAAGGCATCCTCTGTGCTATGCCATTCCCTAAAACTAGACTGGAGGGCTTCATAGATATTGTGAGTTACAAGGTGATCATCCAGCTGCAATGCAACCACCTTCTCAATAACCTTGCCCACAAATAGGAAGGACGAGACAGGTCGGTACTTAACTGGATCGTCAGGATTCAAGGAAGGTTTTTTAAGGAGTGGTCAAATGACCACCTCCTTTAAGGTATCCGGAAAGATCCCCTCTTCCAAGGATCTCCACACAATTTCAGCTAGGATTGGGCAGATAACATCTACACATCCCACTAAAAGGGGGGGTAGGGCCAGGATCCAAACTACAATAGGTTGGGCACAAGTCTGGACAATCTTCACAATTGCCATGAATTCTGGTCAGCTGAAATCCATCCAGACAAACCAAGTGCTCACCACCTCCTGTTGACCTCTGCAACCCCTCATAGAGACAGCTGAGCCGATTCTGGATCTGATGTTGGCAACCTTACCTGTGAAGAACCGAGCTGGCTCATCACACTTATTCTGTGCAAAAAACTCTTCCGGACTGGAGACAGATTGGATTGCACAATCTGTCAATGGTTCGGAAGAGCTGAGCCCGTTGATTCTGCGTAGCAGAAACCTCCCTGGACAGGAACTCTGCCTTCTTATGGGTGATTTCTGATTGATAGCCATTATAATGTTCTACCAGTCTGTGCCTGTCAACATCTAGGCCAGACTTCTTCCAAGCTCTCTCTAGCCTTCAGCCAACTCACCTCAACTCCTTCACAGATCCATCATACCAAGGGGACCTTGGGCAAAGAGTGAGTGATCAAACACGAACAGGAGCACTCAGGTCTAGGGCCTCTTCCACTGCCTTATTATAGGCTAGTACAAGGTTCCCTAGACTTGTGCTTTCACCCAGCAATCCCAATAGGTCCAGAACTGCCAATAGACCATCTGGGGTAGCTCCCGTTAAAGGGCAGTACTGAACCATCTCCGAAGGGGTAGGTCCAGTCGGGGGGGTCCCAAAGCTGAACCCTATGGTGCAATGGTCAGACCAACTGACTGGTTCCACCCCCAAATCAGAGATCTCCATCCCCAGGAGGAACAGCAGGTCCAATGAGTGACCTCCTATATGGGTAGAGGAGGTAACTACTTGTGTGAGGCCCAGCATTGTCATAAGCTGGAGGAGATTTTGACCAAATTGGGAGAGTTTATTGTTGACCCAGGCATTGAAGTCCCCCAGAATTATCCATCTGGGAGACACCAATACCATTCAACGATGAAGTTTGTAATCTCCTGCTGGAATGAAGCTCCATCACCTGGAGGATGGTAAATAAGGAGTATCCTGCAACCTACACCCTCTCCCATAATGCACTCAAAGGATCTGGTGGTCCCCACTGGAACATCCACAAGGTTCAGCTCGGTCTTAAAAAAGATGGCTACACCCCCATCCCTTCGATCCAACCTCAGATGGTGAATCACTGAGAACCCAGCCAGCACCACAGAAGCCAATACTGGGCCTGCATTTTCATCCAGCCAGGTCTCAGTGATTCAAGCCAGATCCACCATATCAACAAGATCAGCTATAATAGCCGTCTTGATTTTGATGGACCTGGCATTGCATAACACCACCCAGGTTGGATGAGATGCTGGGGAAGACCTCAACTCCTGACCAGTATTAATTACTGGGCCCTTGGGTATAGAGACAAGACAGGGATTACCCCTGTTCTGGCACCATTTTGCCACAGGGCATCACCTGGACCCTTCCACCTCAATCTGTCCCCCTTTCCATTTCCACACCAGGCCCAGTTCTCACCCCTTTCCTGTGCCTCCTAGCAATCCCCAAGGATTGACAGCGTCTATAGAGCTCAGTCAGCAAATAAGGGCAGTTAAAGGGGCATAAATCCCTGAGCCTGGTGGGGGAATACTGACTGACTGTCATTTGGCCTCCCCAACACAATCTTAAAATGATAAGTAATACACTAAATTAACTTAGTTCTATCCAAACCCAACTAAATATAAACTACAAACTATGAATAACAACAAACAAAAATAAATCACACTATCAAAATATACATAAACTACATAAGCATAAATTACAAACTTAATTACACTACAAATACTTCAAAAATGAATAACATAAGCATAGTCCAGTTCATGAAAAATAAATATGAAAGAAGTTTTAGCCCAAGGAGCTCCCACCTCCTAGGGCCAAACAACTGTCCATTTAATAGACCCAAAGAACTCTCACTCCTGAAGGTCAACAGAATAAAACTAACATCTTTATGTTTGCTTGCACTCACGTGCATGAAACATAGTGCCATCATCCGAGTTTTCCAGAGGTGTGACAGCCTCTTCCAATTCAGTCAGTGTGTTTGCAGGTGCGGTCGCAGTGTGCCAATCACTGCTCCAGCTGTCTATGACAGCTGAAAATGCAGTGGCATACAGTTGAAAGGGAGAGCTCCGCTTCAATGAGCAGAGCTCCCCCCTCAACACGCACGCATGCATATTGTGTGCTGAGCTCTCCCCCCCCACGCACATACTGTATAGCCAACAGGGGTGTCCAATCCCCCATTGGCTCCACGCCCACCCCAAAAGTTGTCCAGGTGCCACACGAGCCCACCCCAGCGTGGTAAAAATGTTATATCCAACGGGGTTCCCAATCCCCATTGGCTCCACGGCTGCACCCCCTCAAAACCTTTTCCAGGTGCCACGCTGGGAGCCCACCCAGCATGGCAAATCTTGTTATAGCCAATGGGGGTGCCCAATTCCCCATCAGCTCCAGCCCCCCCCAAGCAGCCTTTCCAGCTGCCACGCTGGGAGCCCACGCCAGCGTGGCAAAGCCTGTATGGCCAACGGGCATCCCGCATCGGCTCCAGCCCCCCCAACCAGCATTTCCAGCTGCCACACTGGGAGCCCACCTCAGCGTGACAAACATCCTGTGTCATCTTAATTAAAAAAAAAAACCTGTAAATAAAAACGGTCCCTTGCAGTCTCACTGCCCCCACCCACACCCACCCACTGCACACCCTGCCTCCCCACACCCCCTCACAATTTACTTACCTCCGGAGTCCAGCGCGATGATCTTCGGTGGACCGGGAACACGTCTGCACTCTTCAAAGCCGACCGCGAACTGAGGAAATGCCGGTAAGCTGTATAATGGAATAAATAGGGTGTTTTCAACTTTGCTGCATATCTCGGCATTTTGGAATTTTACACCAAATTTTCAACATGGGGTTTTGGGACCCTTCTCATGAATGCTGTCACTGTCATGTGACATTTGGCCCAAAGGGTGATTTTGCAGCCACTGCGCCGAAATCACCTTTCGAATGATTAATGAAATGACACTGCTAGTGTTCATAAGGTGGGCTCTCAAAAGCCTATTTTAAAAATTTGTGGAAAAAGTCCAAAATGACTGTTTTATGAGCTGCAGTTCCTACGCACGCCATAAGTTCGCGAATTTTCAATATTTTCACCCAGATTTTCAACATTGCCATTTTACCACACCTTCTTATGAGCAGTACAGATGTCATTTTCACATCTCGCCCAAAACATGTTTCCCACTTCATGAAGCGCACAATGCAGCTTTGGTATGTAAATCAATGTATGGAACACATTAAGAAAATCACAGTGACACTGTTCATGAGCAGAGGTGTTAAAATGGCTATGCTGAAAATTTGGTGAAAAAATTCCCAAAAATGACTGTTTAAGGAGCGCACGTTGAGCAGTTCCTACGCGTGCTGGCAAGTTTGCAAATTTGTAATATTTGCACACCAGATTTTCAACAGTGCCATTTTACCGCACTTCCTTATGAGCAGTACAGCTACCATTTTTTACATCTCGCCCAAAATGTGTTTCCGCACATGTAGCCCACAATGGTACAGTCGGTGTGCGAAAATAATGTTTGGGACAGATTACGAAAATCACAGTGACACTGGTCATGAACAGAGGTCTTAAAATGGCTATGTTGAAAATTTGGTGACAAAACTCCATAAAATGACTGTTACGAGTGAGCATTGCGCAGTTTAGACACACCCTCGTAAGTTCATGAATTTGTAATATTTTCAGTCCAGATTTTCACCAGTGGCATTTTTCCACACCTCCTTATGAACAGTACAGCTGTCATTTTCCACAACATGGCCGAAATGTGTTTTTACACTTTCAGCACAGAAATGTGTGGCCGCTGTGGGAAATCATTGTTCGGGACAGATAAAGAAAATCACACTGACACTGTTCATGATCGAAGGTCCCAAAATGCCTGTGTTAACAATCTGCTGTAAAAAATCACCAAACTAGTTACATTATGGGTGCGCGTTGCACAGTTTCTACGCACGCTCGTGACTTCACCAGTTTTTTTAAGATTTTCACAGCAAATTTTCAACATTGCCATTTTTTACACCTCCCCATGAACAGTACCACTGTCATTTTTCACATCCTGTTCGGAATGTGTTTTTGCACCTGTGGTGCCAAATGCCATAGTCACTGTGCAAAAGCAGTTTTCAGCTAACAAACTGATATTGCCACTGTTCATGAAGTGGGAGTCACAAAAAAACATGTTGAAAATTTGAAGTGAAAATACCAACCATAGCCTGAGGCGTTAGGGTTTCCGACCATAACGCTCCACTCTGTAGAGAATGACAGGCATCAGGGGTGTGACTAGGGATTCTTGCCAGTCATGCTCATACCATTCCACCCCCACCCACACCCTGCAGCCAGTGAGAGGCATCAAGGTGTGCCTCGGTATCTTCGGGCCCAAACTTCACCCCATTTTCCTATACCTCACCCATCTCACCATATTTCCTGATGGAATGGGGTGCGTAAAAGGGCCAAAGACCCCATGGCACATCGTGACACTTGTCAGTGTCTGTAGGGTAGGGTGTGGTGAAATGGCATGGTCTTTATGCCTAACGACCCAAAGGCACACCCCAATGCCGGTCACTCTCTGCAGGGTGGTGGTGGGGTTGGCTTCAGTTCAATACTTCGCAGCCATTCCTATTATGCAGCTCTGTAACTTCTACACTACCAATGCCAATGCCAGCAAGCAAACATTTGGCATTGACAAGTGCTTGTTATACCTCAGTCTTTGTGAATACCAGGGATGTAATTTATGAAACTAAATGCCAGTAATCAGTTCTCCAAGGGCTCTCACCACCATGTAGAGGATAAAGGCTGATCAAGTTCTCAGGTACCATAATCCAGGGCAGCTTTTAAATATATTATTGAAGTTAAAGAGGCGAGGCAAAACAAACCAACTCAGGCAGCAACTCACGGCTTTCCCTTTTATTTGCTGCAGGTCAAGGGAAGCGACAGTAGCACCACAACGATGACACAGCTGTAGTCCAGGCTCCAAGCATAACCCCCAACCGGCAGGGATAATCCTGGGAATAGCGTCACTTTGCTTCTCTTTAGACCAGGGTGTTACAGGCTTATGGGGCCCCTCAGACCATCCGCCTCTCCCCAGACTCTACCACTGCTCCAGCGGCTCACCAGCCACCACATTATGAATCAGAAGTGCTGCAGGTGCAGTCAGGATGGTGTGACTATATTATAACTAGGATCCTGGACTCTTAACTCTAATGTAAGGTCTAATTTATATAATTCCCAGAGGCATTCTGGGAAAATTCCAACAGATCAAAGGCAGCAGAAGAAGACAGAATCGCTACCCCAAGGGGCCATAAGACTTGCAGAGAAAAGTAAACAAAAAAAAAGTTGCCTCCCGGCATTTTACACAAGATGATTCCCAGTGCTTGCCATAATTGTAACTTTCCAGTTAACATCTGGCATGATATAGAATAGCCTGAACAAGTAGGTTCCAGTCCAGCCAACCTTGGTAAAGAATAATAAAAGAAACTTGTGGGAGTAGCTCACTACCAATCAGGCATGTAAACAGCAAAGACAATTGGTAGAGATAGAGCCACTCACCAAATGTGTAAAATAGATTATATGTAGTTAATTATTATACGTGTCTCTTCTTATTTTTTTAAAACCAAGTTCATAAATTACATCGATACAGTATCACAATATTTTTTAAACATTTCGGACACTGTCCTTCATCAGTAAGTATGTACTGCATTTGTTGTAAAAGAGAAACATAATATTTGATATTTTACAACTTCTTATTCCACTTATACATGAAACTGAATTGTTCTGCAAAACCAGGGACTATTTCTCACCATAAATTCATTTCAGTTTCTTTCCTTTTGTCTATTTATATTTTTATATTCAGATTCTCATACCTGTAAAAAACAGGTCACTTATTTTACTTACAGGGAACATCACACCAGTACATTCACATACATTAACCATCTTTAATCATGATTAGCCTATTAGACTGCACAAAGCAGTCAAAATCATTGCCTATTATCCATTGCTCAAACAGGATTCCTGTAAATGTATATACAAAATATTTTACATTTTTTTCAAGCGCTATTCAAAAAGTGCTCTTTAAAATTCTTTCTCACATATCAAATCCTATGAGCCGTATTTTTGTTCAAACATTATATCTACTTCTGTGTCCTTTCCTCCTGGTTCTCTTATGTTCACAAAATCTCTTGAAAAGCAAAGTAACCTGATGCCAAGCAACATTTATTTATTTGTAATAGCTGCACATATTTTTCCTGGGCCTGTCCTATCCTTACACAATTTCTGGACATGTGCTCCATTTATTCAACATTTTCACAACATGCCTATCTGTGTACATGTGCTGAAATCTCATTTTAAAGGTTCTAAAAGCAAACAGGATAAAATCTGCGTGTCACTCTTATATTTGTCAAAACAGCAAGGCTGCACATATTTCTCCTGTGCCTGTCCTATCTTTACACAGTTTCTAAACATGTACTTCATTTATTCAGCATTTTATCAACATACCTGTCTGTACTTGTACTGAAATCTCTTTTTAAAGTTTCTGAAAGCAAACAGCATAAAATCTGCACTTTACTCTTGCATTTGGGAGTGATGCAGAGGACAGTAAAGGTTTGACTGGTTCTCCAATTACCTCTTGAACTGGTACCAGCAGGCCAAAATTGGTAACACCCTATCCTCTAAAATGCCAGTCCTCTCAGGTGTTCCACAGGGGTCCATACTAGGACCACCACTCTTTGGCCTCTTCCTTAACTCCCTCCTCAAATCCTGCACTGGCAGTCTACTACTATACACGGATGATGCCATCCTATTTTCCTCCAACTCTGACCCCTTTGTACTCCACCAGGCCCTGCAATCCTCCTTTAGTTGCACTGAAATTTGGTTCTCCTCTCAATGCCTCATTCTCATCTATAAGATGACCAAAGTCATGCTTTTCTCTCACCCTCTGAACCCTCGGAAAGAGCTCTGCCCCCAAGTACTAACTACCAGTTTTACCCCTTTGGAGCAAGTGGACTCCTTTAAATACCTTGGGATTACTCTAGACGCAGTCCTTAATTTCCACCAACATATCCTTCTCCTGTCCACTGCCTTCAATGTTAGGCTTGGGTTATTGCATTGCTTCAAGCATTGCCTTACCCCTGATGCTCTTAGGCTCGCTGTCTCCTCCTTGGTCCTCTCCCTTCTCAACTAGGGTCTACTGATCTACAGTGCAGCAAACAACTCGGCCCTTGATAGACTCCGTCTCTCCCTGAATAAAGCCTGCCACCTCATATTGGGATGTAACCAACTAACCCATACTTGCTCACTCTACAATGACACCAACTGGCTAAATCTTGACAATAGAATCATGTTTCACACTTGTATCATGGCAAAAAAGACTTTCCTTGGTCTTAACCCCCCCCCCCGGGCTCTCCGCCATAGTCCACCCTGCCCCGGTACTTAAGCATACCGTAGCTCTGACAAACATCCCCTCTCGGTACCCCACACGCGAACCTCCCAGTTCCAAAGGTCTTTCAGCCTTTCAGCTACAGGGCCCCTTCCTGGATGACCAACCTGCCTAAGTCACTTGTGAATGAAAATAGAATTGGCCCCTTCAAAACCCAACTTAGGGCCCACCTTAAGTTCTCTAATACCTGTGACTGTCATTGATCCTGCTCTACCCCTCCCTTTATTTTCTCTTCTCTCCCACAACTACGGCCTCTGGCCTGCTTTCCCCTTGACCCTTATTTAAGCTGATACTCTGCTATGTCTTGTATATAAGTGTACTGTTACAGATGTGTACAAATTAACCTATTAGCCACTTGTTAGCCTACACTGCTCATTCTAAATATGCTTGACTCTATTGCTTGTTGTATTACCTTCTAATGTCTGTTCTGTTGTTATTCTGTGTGATGTGGAACCTTTGTAAATGAGTCTCTGACTCAAAGGTATATCCAAAAACTCAATAAAATAAAAAATAAATGAATAAACCAGGAGGTGGCCCAGCTAGAGGCCTTTTTTTGGGAGAGGGGGATAGAGGGGCAGGGGAAGGAGACAGTATTATGGCAACACCAACAGAGGTTACCATTATACTCACAATACCAAAGAACCTCTCAGGGAAGATGTAGCAATAGCAAATACATTAGGAGACATAGAAACAGGACAGCATATAGACCCAGAAGACAAACAAAAAGAAAAAAGACAAACAGGTCAAACAGACAAGAAAACACTGAGGTCACAGACTCAAAAAATCAAGTTAGTATGTAATATATCTAAAAGGAATCTCACACGGGGGAAACTGATGTTTTGTCTAAAGGTATGTCCTTTTGCCCACATGCCAACAATGATGTTTGTTGAATAAATGGATCACATGTCCGGAAAACTGTGTAAAGATAGGACAGGCCCAGGAGAAATATGTGCAGCTATTACAAATAAAACAAGCATTTGTCAATACAGAATGTTGATTGCGTTGGTCTGTTGAGCTTGCTCAGTGGCCCTCTGTCACTGGCTCAGTCTGTTTGTCCCTGTACTGCAGGCTGCTCTTTTGTAGTGAGCTGCTGCCTGCGTTGGCACCTTGTTCTGCTGAGGAAGAAATATACAGCTGTCCTGACAGAGCTCCATTAAGGTGGCTCACTCCCCCTCTCTGACTCGCTCATTCTGTTTTTCCTGGTGCTGCAGGCTGTTCTTTTGTACTGGGCTCCTGCCTGTGTTGGTGGCTTTTTATACCCACAAAGAAATCCACAGCTTTCCCGACAGAGCTCCATTGAGGTTGCTCACTCTGCCTGTCTCACTCACTCATTCTGGTTCTCCTGGCGCTGCAGGCTGCCCTTTTGTACTGGGCTCCTGCCTCTGTTGGCACCTTTTTCTGCTCACAAAGAAATGTGCAGCAGTCCCGACAAAGCTCTTATGAGCTCGCTCACTCCCCTTCTCTCACTCGCTCATTCTGTTCTGCCGACGCTGCAGGCTGCCCTTTTCTACTGGGCTCCTGCCTACGTTGCTGCCTTCTTATGCCCACAAAGAAATTTGCAGGAGTTACAATACAGCTCTGTTGAGCTTACTCACTCACTCACTCATTCTGGTTTTCCTGCCACTGCAGCCTGCCCTTTTGTACTGGGCCCCTGCCTGCATTGCTGCCTTTTTCTGCCCACCAACAAATCTGCAGCAGTCCCAACAAAGCCCCATTGAGCTCACTGACTCCCCCCCTCCTTCACTCACTCGTTCTGTGTCTCCTGGTGCTGCAGGCTGCCCTTTTGTACTGGGGTCTTGCCTGCATTGGTGGCTTTTTCTGGCCAGAAAGAAATCTGAAGCAGTCCCAACACAGCTCCACTGAGCTCGGTCACTCCCCCTCTGTCACTCTCGCATTCGTTTCTGCTGGTGCTGCAAGCTGGCAATTTGTACTGGGCTCCTGCCTGCATTGCCCCATTTTCTGCCCACAAAGAAATCTGCAGCAGTCACACTAGAGCTCCGTTGAGCTCACTCTCTACCGCTCTGTCACTTGCTCATTCTGTTTCTCTTGGTGCCACAGACTGCGCTTTTGTATGGGGCTCCTGGCTGCATCGGTACCTTTGTCTGTCCACAAAGAAATCCGCACCTGTCCTGATAGAGCTCCATTGAGGTCGCACAGTCTCTCTCTCTCTCTCTCTCTCTCTCTCTCATCGCTCATTCTGTTTGTCCTGGCACTGCAAGCTGCCCTTTTGTACAGGGCTTCTGCATTGGTGCCTTTTTCTGCCCACAAAGAAATCCCAGCAGTCCTGATAGAGCTCCGTTGAGCTGACTAAGTCCCCTTGTCTCACTCACTCATACGGTTTCTCCCTCTGCTGTAGGCTGGCCTGTTGTACTGGGCCCCTGCCTGTATTGACGCCTTTTTCCTGCCCACAAAGAAATCTGCAGCAGTCCTGACAGCGCTCCGGTGAGTTCGCTTACTTCCCCTCCCTCACTCGCTCTCTTGTTCTGTTTCTCCCAGTGCTGCAGGCTGCCATTTTGTTCTGGGCTCTTATGTTGGGGCTTTTGTCTGCCCACAAACAAATCCACAGCAGTCCTGACAGAGCTCAGCTGAGCTCGGTCACTCTCCCCTCTCACTCGGTCGATCTTAATCTGTCCCAAACACTGATTTCCCAGAGTGACCGTGCTATTGTCTGGCAGGAGTGCAAAAACATACTGTAGCCAGGATGTGAAAAATGACAGCTGTAGTGTTCATAAGGAGTTGTGGAAAAATGCCTCTGTTGAAAATGTGGCGTGACAGTATTACAAATTTGCGAAGTTACAAGGGTGCATGGAAACAGTTCAACGCATGCTTGTAACACAGTCATGTTATGGAGTTTCTTGGACAAATTTTCAACATAGGGATTTTAGGACCTCTGCTCATGAACAATGCCACTGTCAATTTCTTAAATTGTCCCGAACACTGACTTCCCACAATAACCACATTATTCTGCGCTGGAACTGTGAAAATACATTTTGGTCAGGATGTGAAAAATGACAGCTGTACTGCTAATAAGGAGGTGTGAAAAAATGGCACTGTTGAAAATCTGGTGAGACAATATTACAAATCTGCGAAGTTACAAGGGTGTGTGGAAAGTGTGCAACGCACACTTGTAACACAATCAATTGATGTACTATCATCACCAAATTTTCAACATGGGCATTTTAGGACCTCTGCTCATGAACAGTATCATTGTCATTTTCTTAATCTGTCCAGGACAGTGATTTCCCACAGCGACCGCTCTATTCAGTGCTGGAACTGCGAAAACACATTTCAGCCAGGATGGGGAAAATGACAGCTGCACTGTTCATAAGTAGGTGTGGGAAAATGGCAATGTTGAAAATCTGGAGTGAAAATATTATAAATTTGCGAAGTTACGAGCATGCGTGCCAACTGCGCAACGCACGCTCATAACACAGTCATTTTATTGAGTATCATTACCAAATTTTCAACAAAGCCATTTTAGGACCTCTATGCATGAACAGTGTCACTGTCATTTTCTTAATCTGTCCTGAACATTGATGTCCCACAGCGACCGTGCCATTCTGTGCTGGCACTGCAAAAACACATTTTGGCCAGGATGTGAACAATGACAGCTATACTGCTCATAAGGAGGTGTGACAAAATGCCAATGTTGAAAATCTGGCATGAAAAATATTGTAAATTCACGAAGTTACGAGCGTACATAGCAACTGCGCAACGCATGCTTGTAAAACAGTCATTTTTTGGATTTTTTCCACCAGATTTGCAACATTGGCTTTTTGAGAGCCCACCTCATGAACACTGGCACTGTCATTTCGCTAATTGGCCTCAAAAGGTGATTCTGCGCAGTGACCGTGAAACCACCTTTCAGGGCCAATTAACGCCATGACATTTCAAGAATTCATGAGGAGGGGTCCCAAAAACACCATGTTGAAAATTTGGGGAAAAAATTCCCCAAAATGCCCAAGATATGCACTAAAGTTGAAAAAACCCTATTTATTACATTATACAGCTTACCGGCATTTCCTCAGTTCACGGTCGGCTTTGAAGAGTGCAGATGTGTTCCCAGTCTAGCGAAGATCATCGCATTGAGCTCCAGAGGCATGTATGGGGTATGGAGGGGTGTGTGGGGAGGCAGGGTGTGCAGTGGGTGGGTGCGGGTTGTGGGGGGGGCAGGGAGACTACGAAGGACTATTTCCTTTTTTACAGGTTGTAACAAAAATAAGACATTAGGGGACCGCCTTCTGATTTAACAGGTGCTTTGGCATGCTGGGGTGGGCTCCCAGCATGCCACCTGTGTAGGTGGGTTAGCCGACGGGGATTTTGGCACCCCCACAGGCAAACAAGGCAAGGGGAAGGGGAGGGGAGCTGCAGGAGCCGAGGGGGATTGGGGACCCCCAAGGCTATAGCAATGGAAGGTGGGGTATCATTATGCCAACAGGGATTGGGCACCCTGTCGGCAGGAACAAAACAGGGGAGATAATCATTATGCCAATGGGGATTGGGTACCCTGTCAGCAGGAACAACAGGGGTTGGGGGATAATCATTATACTGAAGGGGATTGGGCACCCCATCAGCAGGAACAACAGGGGGGTATTACAGAATGCCAACAGGGAGTGGGCTCCCCCATCGGCAAGTAAACAGGGTGGGGGAAGGGGGTATATTGTTTGTGAACATGGTGGCAACCCTTCGCCATGTTCACAAACAATATCAGGGATCCCACATCCCGCCCTGCAATGACGGGTCACTCCCTCATTGCAGCCAATGGCTGACGCTGCAATGACGAGGTGGCCCCTGATTGCAACAGCTGATTTTTTAGAATGTTGTGGCACGCTGGCTGAACTAGTGTCAGCAGCAGCGTGCCACGGCATTGAGGGATGGGGGACAAGCCTTTGCAGGCTGTGGGGGCATTGGGCACAACAGTGCCATGCCTCCACAACCTGCTTCTGGAGAAATCAGCCGCAGCATGTTTCTTGCGCAAGTGTGCAATCAACATAAAACATGTTGTTTGGCATCAGGTTACTTTGCTTTTCAAGAGATTTTGTGAACATAAGAGAACCAGGAGGAAAGGACACAGAAGTAGATATAATGTTTGAACAAAAATAGAGCTTATTGGATTTGATATGTGAGAAAGAATTTTAAAGAGCACTTTCTGAATAGCACTTTAAAAAGATTTAAAATATTTTGTATATACATTTACAGGAATCTTATTTGAGCAATGGATAATAGGCAATGATTTTGACTGGTTTGTGCAATCTAATAGGCTGATCATGATTAAAGATGGTTAATGTATGTGAATGTACTGGTGTGATGCTCCCTGTAAGTAAAACGAGTGACCTGTTTTTTACAGGTATGAGAATCTGAATATAAAAATATAAACAGACAAAAGGAAATAAATTGAAATGGATTTATGGTCAGAATTAGTCCCTGGTTTTGCAGAACGATTCAGTTTTATGTATAAGTGGAATGAGAAGTTGTAAAATATCAAATATTATGTTTATCTTTTATAACAGATACAGTACATACTTACTGATGAAGAACAGTGTCCAAAACATTTAAGAAATATAATATAATATAATGTAATTTATGAACTTGATTTTGAAAAATAAGAAGAAACAAATATAATAAATAACTACATATAACCTATTTTACACATTTGTTGAGTGGCTCTATCTCTACCAACATTCTATGCATGTTATAGAATAGGCATGTAAGTTCTTGCATCCTGATTGGCTGAGACCAGTATCTAGCCTTTTCATTAAGACAGCACTACCAATGGTTAAAATGAAGTCCATGCCAAACTGGGTGAAGGTATTCTATATTCATGTGTCAACCTGGAATTTTCAAAAAAGCAGCAGCTTGTTTACCATAAACATTGAAACAGCCATGTAGTTTCAAGTTCACACCCTATCCACTTCTCATTGTTTAAAATGTGCAGTCCTTATTTTTTTTCCAAATTTTAGGTTTGTGCCCAATTTGTTGAGCACTGATCTCTCAACTGCCCACTCTCACTCCTCTCACAACTCATGACCTCCCACTTTCTGTACAGGCTGAAGCCAGCAGCAAATCTCCATCTGTGGGAGCAGCATTGATGAAAGTACTGCTGGTCTCATCCAGGTGGTTTTTCACTTGCTGCTCCTGGAGTGGCTGGCTGCCTGAGTACAGTACTACCTTCCACGGGCAGACTGCATGTGTTCCTATAGCAAGAGACACCATAATCTGAAAGATAAAGGTACAAGAAAGTTAAAATGAATTTTTCTAACCCAACTGTCCCTGCCACTCATTGCTTGCTGTTGTAGCTGTGCACTTGCTCAGACCACCAACAAAAATGATTATTAGAGGTAAGCAAAGGATTTAAACAAGCTGTCATCCAGATCAGACTTTGGCACAAGTATTCTCCTGTTTCAGGGCTGTGGACAGAGCATGTAGCCCTATTGGGATCAGACTGTAGCTCTAAAAATGACTGATCGTGGAACTCCCTTTTTGGACATTTGGAAGTATTCCTCCACAGCTGCAAAATAGTGTAATCCCCCTTTAATTTTTGCTATTTTCTGCTCTATGTTAAAGGCATATGAAGGGAGGGGGATGCTACTGTATTGTACCTCTGAACCTCTCAGGATATTAACAAAAAAACCTTTTGAAACTGCTGTTTCTAGACGCTCAATTGAACCTTTGCAGGGCTGCAGACTTTCAACAACCTAGGGGTTAACTCATTATCTGTTGTACTGGAATTTATTGAAGCTTTGAAACAGTCAGGCAGACTACAGTGTCAGATTACAGGCAGTCCAGCTGTAGCTATTTTCTTCTGTTTTTTTAAATATATATATACATATATATATATATATTTCTATTCAACCTTTGTATATTTGTTATCCAGTGCTAGTGAAAGGTGGGGACTTACAATGCCTCTATTTATCCACAGAATCAGGTTCACCACTGACTGCTAAACTAAAGCTCTTTGTTTATCCACAGGGGCAGATATTGTAAAGGCCCTCCCCCACCCACTGTGATGGATTTAGTGCTGGTAAAAAGTAGATGATGCCCTCAGTTTATCCACCGGTACAGAACCATGTGAATCAGGCTCTGTGCAAACATACCCACACTGTGATGGGTTTAGTGCTGATAAGAGGTAAGGGACTGACACCACTTTCCACACTCTCTGCATTTTGTCCTGGTGAATGGTGAGAGACTGCCAGAACTGGGGACTATAGCATTTTGTTTATCTACAGTGACAGGTTGCATACACATACACACACGCACACACAAAGCAGCATGTACTCTGACTAAATAAATTCAAGAGAACTAAATTAGCAGCATGCCAGTTTTTGATGATTGTGACTGAACAGCACTATAATGCAACAACAAGAAAATAATAAATTGCTATCCAAAATGTTTAGCCAAAATAATATTTGTGTGAAAGTATGGAAAATTTTTTTTAATAAAAGATGTTTTCCAATTAGGTATGCTGTGCAGGCCACTGTGTACCACACTCATTTTTCTTTTGTCCAAATTGTAAACTTAGCGCCTTTTTTGTTGGACCACGAGTTTGCTCCCAGGGCTAATGTACTAGGGGTCCTGCTTTGCTCACTCACACAATTTATGTGTATATCTCGGTGCTTCTCTTTCAGTTACCACAGATGTCTTGACTGTAGGGCTCATAATTGATTTTATTCTGTGTGGAATCTTAAAAGTTAATTTACTGGGTCAGCATCTCTGATTGGGGCCACCGATTAAATACATTTTCAGCTGTAGGTAGCCACACAGTTATTTCTTTATAGTTTGCCAGCATTGCTGTTGCTTAGAAGATACTCCAGCCTGCTGTTGGTTTAAAATTAACTCCACTTGCAATTTGGAGCAAACTAATTTCTTCAGGCCGAAATCTGCTTCAGGCTGCCAGTGAAGTCCAGGTAGTGCTTTCTGGTTGATTCCCCGCAGTCGCTTCGTGACTGCTCCTTGTCTGCCCCACAATATCTCCCACCCTTAGCTGGTTTTACATATATAGTGCATCCTCTCATGAGACTTCAAGATGTTTCTTCTTTTTTTTATCTGCTGTGTTTCTCATTTGCGCATTATATTGTGTCACCACTAGAGGCTGTTTGGTCTCTTTGGGGATGAAAGCATTTGTCTCTGCCACAGTGCTCAACCAACTTGTCCTATCCTGTGGGGTATTTACTCTTCCTCCTCTCTCTTCCTTTCCTCTCACAGGTCTTTTTCTCTGCTTCCTAACTAACCCTTAACCTTTCTTCTCCCTTGCCATGTACACTAGGGCTATATATCCCCTTCTGCCTGTATTAGGTATGCTGTTTTTTCTGGCTTTTATTACTCGGCCAACAGAGTATCCTTCTTCTAGCTCTGAATATTCTCTAGACAGCTTCTGCTACTCCAACATACTGACTGACTCCACCCATAATCCATCTCCTTTATTGGGGCATAAGTATAAACCCTTAGGAGTATTACTAAGGTATATCTTATGAAGTTTATCTATCTCACTCTGCCTCTCAAGCATTTTTGACTGCGTCATTATGGATAATTACCCTATCCCTTATCCTTGCTGGGGATATTGAGACCAATACTGGTCCTTCTATTGCCACTACTACCACTCAGCCTCACCCCTTAGATTGTTTGCCCTAATCATCCTGTTTCTCCTTTGCTCACCTAAACATAAGGAGCCTTACTGCAAACCTTCCAGAACTTGAGGCTTGGGTATGCTTTAACAACCCTGACATACTTGCATTATCTGAAACGTGGCTGAAACCAACCATTGCAGATTCCCTCTGCTCCCTACAGGACTATAATATGCTTCGGGTGGATCACACTAGCAACAAAAGAGGTGGAGGCTTGGCTCTGTACTACAAGTCACACCTCAATGTGTCTGTCATGCATGGTCCCCTTCTGGCTAATTGCGAGGTTCTTCATTCCCTTCTATTGCTTGGGGTGTCAAAAAACTTCACATTTTCTGCGTTTGTGTACCTCCCAGAAACTCCAGGCTAGGTCTTGAAGAATTTATTGACTTTGTGCCATCTGCATCTGGGAAAAATGAAATAATCTGTTTAGGAGATTTTAATCTGGACTGGGTCAGGCCTAGTTCCTTACTCTTATCATCCATTACTAGCAAGGACAATCTCAATCAACTCATGCAGGCCCCCACTAGGATCTCCCATTGTGGCTCCTGCAACACCCTCATAGACTGGATCCTGACTAATAGGAAGGAGTACTTCCCATCTGCTGGAGTTCTACCAGACTCCAAAAGTGATCACTACCTGGTTTACTGCATCTGGGACACCTCCCCTCCTACCCCTCTAAAGTCACATCTTTTTCAAACCTCTCTAAGCTTGACCCTGCTGCATTTCTGCAAGATTTACACCTGGTTGACTGGTCCCTCCTCTTCATAACCAATGATGCTAACATAGCGGCTGAATATTTCAACGCTACCCTACTCACTCTGCAAATCCAGCACATTCAGGTCACCATGCATAGAGTAAAAGGAAAAGTCGCCAAATGGCTCAAGCGTCCCCTTCTCCAGCTGCTGAAATGTAGGGATAAACTCTTGTCAATGTGGAATTCCTCAACCCTTCAAGCTGATTACGAGGCACACAGGTCCTTACTCAACACCTGTAAAAATAAGATTTGTTCAGCTAAGAGTATTTACTACTGGAACCTACTCAGTTCCTCCGCCTCTAACCCTAAACATTACTGGTCTCAAATTAAGGAAATTCTCAGGAACAGTAAGCCTCCAGCTCCTAAGGACATGTTTGTAAATGATACCCATTGTAATAACCCTCTCACCTTAGATAATGCCTTCAACTCCCTCTTTTCCTCCCTACCCACCACCAACCAATCTACATCCCTTAGTGCCCTGGCATCCACAACCCCGCTAGCCACAGCTTCCCCCCACTCTTGTGCTAGTACCGGTCATGTGCAAAGAAGTCCTTAAATTACTAAGGTCTATTCCTGCTAAAAGTAGTGCAGGCCCTGATGGTATTCATCCTAGGATTCTTACGCAGTTTGCTTCTTGTCTGGCTGCGCTAGTAACCCGGCTTTTCAAACTCTCAATCTGCTCTGCCTCAGTCCCCTCAGTCTGGAAAACAGCCAGAACTAAATTGGTGTTTAAGAAAGGTGATGGCAAAGTCCTGTCAAACTACCGTCCCATTTCTCTCCTGCCTATGCTCAGTAAGTTGCTTGAAAAACTAGTTCATTGGCAGGTCTCTGCGCACCCTCTCAACTTTAACCTTCAATCCCTAATACAACATGGCTTCAGGGCTGGGCATAGCACAACTACTGCTCTGACCCAGTTTACAAATGATATTAAATGCTACATGGACAAGGGCTTACTTACGGGAGCTGTGTTCATCGACCTCTCCAAAGCTTCTGACATGGTACATCACCTCCCCTACTACTGGCTAAGCTGCAATCTCTTGGTGCCTCTGACTTTACCCTATCCTGGTTTAGCAGCTACCTAGAAAATCATTCTCAGGCTGTCTCTTTCTGTAAGGTTCTCTCCCCTGCCCCTATCACCTGTGAGGTTCCACAGGGTTCTATTCTTGGTCCCCTATTTTTTTCTGTCTCTCTTCCTTAATGACATCCCTAGTCCTTTCCCTCACAGCAGTATGATCATGTACATGGATGACCTGGTGCTTTACTCTGCCTCCAAGTTTATTGTCAATATCAATCAGCGTCTTTCACTTGACTTACAGACCCTCCAATCCTGGTTCTCCGCAAACTATCAAATTCTAAACATATCTAAGGCTCAGGCCATGCTCTTTGGGTCCTTTAGAAAGGTGCACACTGAGTCTCCAAAATTTATGATCCGCTGCTGTGATGGGATAGCTGCATCTAACACCTTATCCTTCAAATATCTAGGGGTTACGCTTGACCCTGTAATTGACTTTGCTGCACACATAAATGAGGTGTGTCACTCAGTTAACTCCAAGATTGGGGTGGCCTATAAAGTTTGTCATTCACTCACCCTGGCTGCTAGGATCTCTGTAGCAAGAGCTGTGTTACTTCCACAACTTCAATATGCCCTCCCTGTACTCTCGCATGCCAATGTGGGGGTCCTTCACATATGGGACACCTCCTATAACAACATCTGTAGATTCGCCTTATCACCTCCTCGCCTTACCCATCACTGCCTGCTGGTTCTATGTGATAATGGCGAATGCCTAAAGGCGATCGCTGTTATCGCAGATTTAGAGTGCCAAAAAAATGTTCAGCACTCTGACAACCCCGGTGCACAGGACAATGGTGCTGGAACATGTATTTTAATGCTTTCTGTGGGGGGGGGTGCACCTCCCCACACCCCCCTCATGAGGAACTTCACCCCCCAAATCCCCCTACTAAATGATTCTCAACTACAGGGGTGTGCATGTCGGGGGGAGTGAAAGCATTAAAAAATAAAGGTCCTGGCCAGGCGCAATAAAATCGCACCAGCACTCAGACCCGAACCCAGTACATCACACACACAAACCACTAGCCAATACCAGATGCCATGATGTAGCTCGGCAATCCACCACAGCTCCACCCCCTACAGCTCCTCTGCCCCTCCCAGCCCACACTCGCCATGCTTGCCCCCCCGTGCATGTACACATAACGACATCCTGTCACCCAGTTCACCAACCCCCTCATCTGGTCACCCTAACCTCCCATCGCTGTGAGAATTGTGCCAGGAAGGAGTCATCATTACGGACGGTGCCCTTCCCCATGAGCCCACCTCATGGGATACCCTGCCTACTCTATTCAGCCTTAAACTGGCTGTCACACAATGACCTCTGTGCTTACGCTCTAGGTTGTTTCGTTGACTCCCTAACCAGAGCCTCTTGTCCCGCCACTCTGGGTGATATGCTTACCCTTGTCCCCTGCTCCTACTCCCTTAGGTCCTCCTCCTCCCCCTTGCTCTCTGCTCAGCCCTGCTCCTCTAAAATGGGTGAGCGAGCTTTTTCCTATTTTGCACTTAAGTTTGGGAATTTTCTCCCCCTCCATGTAAAGAACTCCTCATCTCACCTTACTTTTAAGCATGCTCTTTTTCCACACCTCAGTGCTCTTGGTAACTGTGACTGCACCTAATTTCTGCATTGTTGCTATTATTGTTCCCCTTCTGTGTCTGTGTCCATTTCTGTATGCCTAACTGTGAATGTTGTCTACCTGTCTTTCTCTCCTTCCTAGGCCATTGTGACTTGTTTATCTGGTTATTAAGCTATTATTGTATTCAACTATAACTTGTATTATTTTTGCCTATATCTGTCTTGTATGAATTTCAGTTGCCTCTACTGCAGATGCATTTTGTCCTGACAGTTTGTCTTCAATATGTGCGAATTGTTGTCACTGCTGTTTTTCACAATGTACTCTCCCAGGTTGTGCCTGAAAATAGGCAGGATTGCTGCCTAGTGTGCTTACCCAGTTAATAAAAGCTAATAAATAAATAAATATTTGACCATTGCTTCTTAGCAGTCATATAATATTATTTCAATATGTAGTGTGCATTTTAAATATTTAACTTGTAAATACCGTTTATACTAGTTGTTATGACCATGTCATGTACAACAGCAAAAATAATCTCTATCTCTTTCAAAATAAAAACTCTATAAGGGAATGTGTTTGTATTGGAGATAGAGATACAGTAAATGTATAGTTTGCCAGTGATGCTGGTAAAAATCTGGGAATGTCACACTTCCCAAAGTTTTGCAAAGCACCCCAGCTTCATAACAAGTTTGCCACCAATTTCTGAATATTAAAAAAAATAATGCGTTCACTCTTTGAAATCACCTTTCGGGACAAGTTAACAAAATGACACTTCATGAGGAGGGGTCCCATAAAGGCAATATTGAAAATTTGGTGCAATACCTACAAAAAATGGCCAAGTTACACCTGAGCATTGCGTGATGTCTATGCACATTTGTAACTTTGGTCATTTGGTGGCTTTTCCCAGCCCGATCGGCTCTAGCTATGGCTTGTATACTTGTTCCAGATTCCCTCAATCCCGCTTGCTGATTTCTCACTCAATCAAGTCATAGTCTGCTATATTACCAATTGCAAATACAGGTTCAAATAAAGAAATACAGACACTCACTAAAAACAAGTAAACAGAACAGATGTGCATAATAAAAACAGACATATAAATCTTTGTAAATCTGATGTTTCCAGTACAATTAATAAATAAATAGAGATTTTTTTTAAGTTGTGTCCTATGCCTTATCATAGCTAACACCGACAGGGTTTCTAGTTTTTCTGAACCCAGTAGACTGTCTTGGTTGCCTCTATCCCCTCTTTTACATACAGTGCTATTCTCTTGCCCCCCCGGCACCCTTTGCTCTGTCCATCCTGAACAGCGACTACTACGGTATGGCCATCTCACGTTTCTGTATGAAATTTCCCACGTCTCTGTGACAGCCACAAGTCTTTATAATAATGTATTTATTCATGAGTAAGTTAAGCATTACAACGTATAAGAATTATTTTATACATTTAAACATTTTTACAAAGTAGGTGGTAATCAATGTCTCTTCATTAAAACATAGTAAAACCATATTAAAGTGTGACTATACATTGAACACAAAGGAAGATATGAACTACCTATTCGAATAAGCGTAAGGTAACATATTTATACTAAAAATGCATTGGTCTTTGTCAGTTTTGTTGATTCTATCCTAGTCTCCTTAGGAAAGGTGACCATACTGCATTGAACTTGTCTTCTTTCTCCAACAGCAGATGGCTAAGTCTCTCATTGTTGGCAGTTTTGCTCATGTATTCAAACCATTCAGTAACACTTCAAACCATGTCTGATTTGCGTTTTCTCAGTAATAATCTTTTGACCCCCCAAAAGCCAGCAAGACCCACAGATTCTGATGATGACTTGCATTTAAGTCTTCAGGAATTAGACTGAGAAGTATTAGGGTTGGATTTTTTTGTAGTTTAAAGCAGAAGTGCCACAGAAAAAAGTTATTTCCAAAAGTTAATTTTCTGCTATGGTTATGACAAATATTGGCAGAACTGCTGAGTTGGGTTTTCTTGATGCTTTCTATGTTGTGTATAGTACATTTGCAATTTTTTCTAGATTCTTACTCTCCTTAGGTCCTCAGGAGTATTTCTATGCAAAACTGAGGTGACCATCTTTTTTTCTTGAGAAACAAATTATTATAAAACTGTCATAACATTCTTAAATGATAATGGATGGAAATTCAAATGTTTACTACCAAAATAAACTGGAAGGCATCTGGCATTGATTACGAAGTAAAAAGGCTGGGGTCAAATTTTAACCCATTTTCATAGCACTGTTGTTTTAAATTTTAGTGATTTCTGAGCAGAAATGTAATATTTTGCTCCATAAGCTGTATATCTTGAGACAACGCTTTAGGAGATCAGTCGTGATAGCATATGGATCACTAAATCCCTAACATAGTCTTCCTGTGTCTAGATTCATGTCTTCTAGCCTCTGTGAGGTACGATAGAAGTCAATCAATACTTTGAACTGGATTAACATCTTTTGTATCTCTCAGCTGCTCTTAACAATATTTTGCTATACTTGATGCCAACATTTTTCCAGGTTGATGCTCCCTTCTGTGACTATTGCTCGATGTTTTAGCATTTTGTTGCCAAGGATCCTTGCATTCCTACACATCATTTTCCAACATCTATCCCATGCCCCCTCTTTTTCGCTTCACCATGTTGTGCTTCATTCCTTTGCATTGGTTGATGAGGGAGGCCAGTAAAGCCCCACCTTTTTTGTGACATCAGATGTTCACTTTGCCACTCTAATACCTCTGCACTAGTTTAAACTAGCTATATGCTATTCCCATCATCCTCCCTGTGCTCTCCTTGTTAAGATGTAAACCCTCCCAGTCCAAAAGCCTTCTGCCCCATCTGGTCAGGACCCAGTCCCCAAGAAACCAAAATCTCCTATTCCTGCACCATCCCCAGATCCACACATTGAATTGAAAGACATGGAACTGTACCCTTAGAGTCAGGCATGGCCATGGTAGCTCCTTTGAGAAGGTTACCAGCCCTGCTCTCTCCCTTGCTAACTTTCCCACCATACAGAAGTCTGACTTCATCTGTTCCATGCCACCTTATCTTGGGTCATTTCTGCCCTTGTGCAGAAGTAGATTTACCCTTCCCTCCATTACTCCCATGGGTTACACCACCCTGGCTATACGTCTGATTCCTATCACTACAGGAAATCAGCAGATTACCTGTTTTCCATCTGGTGTGAGAGACCCAGATCCCACTCTGTGTCCCTCACAATTGAATCCTCTAATATGTGTAGCTTTCTCATTTCCTGTTTGGGGTCTGACCCATCCCCAGTATGCTCTCTAGCAATGCCTGTCTACTTGGTATGCTGGTTCCCTTTTCCATCATCGTTAAAAGTGGGGAGCGTCTTGTTGCAATAGGTAGAATCTGTTGCTGGTGTACAGCCCTGGTTCCTCAGGCTTGGTCTTACCTCCTCCCTTCTTCCCTTCCTTCCTTATACTACTGTCCACCTGTCTCTGGCCTGTGTTGCCCTTGGGGGTGACTCTGACTGTAATGCCCCATGAGGCCCAGTGGTTGCACCTCTCAAGTGACATGTTTCAGCACTTGCAGTTTCCACTTCTACCCTCAGGACCTATAACTTACTGCAGCTGAGACAGATGCCAAACTTCCAGAGTTCTCTTGTTCACCAATGTTCCATACCCCCTACATTCACCCCACCACTCAATAATATGTACGCCCCCTGCATAATTTGTGTTTATGTTAGTTTTAGATGTGTTTTGATATTAGTGTGTTTCTTTCAGTGCCTGCTAAAACTCAGGCTCTGTGCACTGTGTTTACTGTTCACAATGCATACTATTATATTATAGTAGTTAGGGTATTCCTAAGATTCCTTCTCTGAATTAAAATGTGTTCTGTTAGACTACCTTAGATAAGTTGTTTCTAGGATCCCTTCACACAACTTGCCTTGCTAGTTACACATTGTACTATAAAATACCTGTACCATCTGCCAGAGTCTCTGCAATCCTGCAGATGCCCTCCAGAATCCTGCAGAAGGCCAATAGAAAGATGAGTCTCACCTATGCTATGCCATTCACATGACTGTACATCAAGTGATGGAATTCTTGCAGGTAATGGGACATCAAGTGATGGGGATTCTTGCCACTGATAGGACACCAAGTGATGGGATTCTTGAAGACCTCGGTTATAAATATCCTGTCTTTCCCAGCAAGTATTTTGTCTACTCAGAGTTCCAGAAATAAAAAAAAAATGCCCCACCAACCCAAAAGAACTTACTCCCAACTACTTCCTTACTTAAATGCAAAATACAATAAATACATCATTTATTTATTTATGACTTTGATAACCGGTTAAGTACATTGGTCCAAAAGGACCATTTGCAGGAATGACCTGGGCCAAAAGGCACATGTACAAACATTATTACTGAAAAGGTACAACAGAAACAATTACAAATAGTAGTACATTTGTGGTCAATGCAGTGATAGGAAGCATAATATATAATAGCTGATTTCAGGAGGTGAAAACATACAAGGAAACAAATAACTGATTGACATTCATTGTGCAAATGATAAAAAAAGGTGGAAATGAGTAACAACAACCTAAGAGAAACTGGGATACCACAAACCCCCAAAAAAGAATCTCCTCCCCTTCACAAAGCCCTGATAGACCCAGTGATCCATCAACAAAATATAATGAGTGTAGACAGAGTCATCTGGAAAGAAACAAGAAGCCAGAGTGGTGGTGGGTACTACCTGTGTAAACAATTGCAAGAGTAATGAGCAAGGAGCCAGGATTTAAGGTTCTGCTTGAAGTTGTGGTGCATATTGGATGACCTGAGGGGCACATGAAGAGTATTCCAAAGTGAGGGGGCCACTACCAATAGAGCATTTCCACCTATTTTGGTAGAGGTTCTTGGAATCACCGGGGTGGGACAACAGTGGACCAGAGACTCCTCGGCTTGATGCAGGGCTCACAAATGGAAAAAAGAGGGGAAGCAGGGCCACTACAAATGATAGTATCAATGAGGGATCCAAGGGTAAAATCAAAATGGCCTTGCAGAGGGAGCCAGCTGAGGGAACTATATAGGTTGCAGTGGTGAATGGAGTAGGGGGCAGACAAGGCAAAATGGCAGACACTGTTGTAAACAGCCAAGAATCTGGCCTGAAGGGTGGTAGAGACATGCATATAAATAGGTGAGCAGTAGTCCAGGATTCAGAGTAGGTTGCTGTGAGCTATAGCCAAGCAAGCCTCATCAGTTAAATAGCATTTGACACAGTACGCAGCACCAAGTGTCTGATTCATCCTACAGACTACAAGATTTATATGGACAGTGAAGGAGTGGGAGGGAGGGATCAAGTGTGACCCCCAGGTACTTGAAGAATGGGACAACTTTAAGTGGGGGGCCATCAGGTGGGAGGCTATGGAGAGAGGAGTTGGCTTTCAGGATACTGGCTAGGTATGGTTTAGACCCAAAAAGCGTGGCCTTGTTTTTTTTCTGCCACTATCCAGTATCAGATTGCAGGAGAACCAGTTTTGGGCAGCACATTCTTTCTGGATGAGGACAGAGGATATAAGTGGAAGAGATTTGTCACTGTGGAAGATGATGAGGTCATCCACATTAAGGAGGGACTCACAGGATTAACAGTTAGAGGAGAGGGTATTAAATATGGTAAAGAGCAGAGGGCATAGGATGGAGCCTTGGGGTACCCTGGAGGAGACAGCCAGGGGAGGGGATATGGCAGAGCCGATGCACATGGATTGGGAGTGATCTGAGAGGTAGCTATGAAACTAGCTTGTGGCCCCTTGGAACAGCCAATAGAGTGTAACTTGGAGAGGGTGGTTTATAAGATCAAAGGCTTTAGATAGGGCCATTAATATATCACACCAGTGGCATGTCCTTGGTCCATATTCATAAGGATGTGATTGATGAATAAAACCAGAGCAGCAGTAGTGCTATGGAGCCTATGGAAGCCATGCTGATTATAGCATAAGATGTCGTGATTATCAAGATATTCAGATAGCTGCTGGTGAGCAACCCGCTCAAGGAGCTTACTAAGATTGGGGAGGATGGATGTAGGGTGATAGTTGTCAGATAAGAGGAGGTTCCCAGATTTGAAAATAAGAACTTTCTTGACAGACTTCCAGAGTAGGGGCATGCAGGAGGAGGTCAGGGTGAGATTGAAGATAAAGGACAGAGGTTTGGCAATCACTAAGGAGACAAGTTTGAGAAAAACTGGGGAGAGGAAATTGGAGCACGGACTACCCTGATTGGGTAGACTCCTAAGGAGTTCACAGGTGTCCTTGGTGGAAATGGTCTAAAAATAGAAAGGAGGGCAAAGAGTGGTACCAGATGGGGGAGGACATGGGGTGGGAGTGGGACCCTTGTTCCGGGGGCTGACAATGTGGAGGGTGGACAGAGTGGGAAGAAGGGGAGGCGAGGTGGGGGGAGGTGCAAGACCACTGGCAAGAGGGACTGCTCAGGGGGAGTTTGCTGAGGAGGGCTGACAGGTCAGAGAATTTATTGTTGAGTGCCATGGCTACCTCAGCAGGGTCCATCAAAAGGCCAGAAGGGGAAGTAAGTTGAATATTGGTGCTGCCAGAGCTATGGGTGAGATGAGAGTTAATGGAGTCCCAGAATTTTCTGAGGTTTCCAAAGCTATTTCTGTGCAGGTTGGTATAAAAACTCCATTTTAGGGTTCTGGTCAAAGCCTTTCATCAGTTTCACAGGTGCCAGTATTCATTCCATAGGGAAGGAGAAGGGGTCAATTTATCGGCAGACCACTTTTGGTCCCCCTCTTTTATGAGGGTGAGGAGTTCTTTGGAGATCCAGTGGGTACAGCCACCTCGGACTCTCAGAGTAGTAGTTGGGAAGTGATGATCCTGGATATCCAAAAGAACATCAGTGAAATGAGTGACTATATGTGACGCATCAGAAAGAGCATATAGACCCTGCCAGTTATTAGCACTTAGATCATCAAGTGTCAGGGTGGTTAAAATTGCAGAAAGTAAGACATTTGGGATGGGGGCGAGGGGCTTTGAGGACCATATGGCAAAGGTAGGGGAGTGGTAACTCAGGTAGTTGTATGGTGTGCCAGCTTGTGTGCCACGGTCACCACAGTTGTTAATCACCCAGTCAATTAAGGAGTGAGTAGAGGTACAAGAGTTTAGTCAGGTGGAGGGGAGATTATTTGTGATAGATTTTGCTACTTAAGCACATTAGCGTAGTCAGTTTCTTGGGCGTCCAACCAGTTGAGGATGAAATTGCCTAGGATGATAGTTTCCCTGGCAGGGGAGTGAGACCAAAACCCAGTGAGCAGGCTTTGGAGGCTAGCTACTCCCCCTTTTGGGGGTTTGTAACTGCCACCCAGGTATAGTTTCTTAGTTTCCCCCAATATAACTTTGGCAATAAGCCATCCGCTGGGGGAGTTACTGTCGGTGCAGAGGGAGGTAGCAGCAGAGAGGGGTTCCCTGACAAGAATAGTGACACCACCCCCCTTTTTTTTACAGGCCTGTCTTTGCACAAAATGGTATAGCCAGAAGGTAGGAATATAGAATCAGTATGGTGTGGCTTAAGCCAGGTTTCTGTGAGACAGAGTACATGGGGTTTATGGAGAGCAAGCCAGGCTTCAAGATTGGTAAGTTTTGCAGGTAGGCTGCATACATTCATGTGGGTGAATTTTATTACGGGGGTAGTGGCCCATATGCTACAGGTAGATGTAATAGGGATGTTAGGAGGGCCAGGGTTGGGATCAGTGTCTCCACCCAGCAGGAGAAGGAAGAAAAGACAGAGATATGGGGACAGTATGCCTATAAATGAAGGGGGAAGGAAAGGGATTAAAGAAAAAAGCCTAAAATGTGATGCTCAACATTAGGGAGGAAAGCCAGAGAGTGAGGTCCAAAGTGGGTATATTCTCACCTTAGGGGAAAAGGGGGAAGAGGATCTTGAGTCCATGAAACTTCGGTGAAATGGTGGAGGTCAGCCAGATCATAATCAGATAATAATAAATAAAACACCTGGGATCCCAATCGTTCTCTTTCTGCTAGTAAACCTTCTCCCAGTGCACCCCAGTATAGACTTTGCCTTGCCCACAGCACTACTGTGATGTGTCAATGCCTTCATATTCTCCAGTATTAACACCCCCAGGGCCCTTTCCTCTGATGCACTGCCCACTATCATCTCATTCATTCTATACTGTGTTCATGGGTTTTTGAAGCCAATATGCACTTTTTCACATTATACTAAGTGTCATACTAAGAACTGATAGGAGCTAGAGAGCCGCAATGCCCATAGTTGCTCCTATTTACTAATAATAACAAGGCCAAGAGCCTGAAAGGATTAAATTATCCAGCTGGGACTTAAACATTGCCTTGGAACTACTAATAATCACCTCCAGGGAAATGCATTCCAGGGCTTGATAATGCATAATGTATAACAAAATTTATGAGGCAAACAATTAAATCTCCTTGGTTGTAACTAAACAGGGTGACCTCTGAAATCATAAATGTCATCCCTTAACTGAAACACTAAACTGGTCAATAAATAGGGATCATTCATAATGTCGTACAACAAAAGAAGATCCCCTCTTAAGTGTCTGGTAGAAAGGAGCATCCAATTCAGAGAGCGAAGTCTTGTTTCATACAAGACATTTCTTAAACCTCTCACCATTTTTGTGTATTATCTCTGTACCCTTTCCAGTAACATAATATCCTGCTTCTTATAAGGGCACCATAGCTGTGAAGAAAAATCTAAGTGGGGGCATATGTAAGCTCTATAAAGAGAATTTTGCGCTCCCTAGATCTAATGTTCCTCTTTAGGGACCAAATAATCCAATTCACCCTAAGAATTACCTAATTAATCTAAGAGTTAGGGAGGAAATCCTCAGATACCAGGACCCCCAAGTCCTTCTCTGTGTCAGTACTGATTAACTCTCTGTTGTCTAGTGTACAAGCATGAGAGGGATTATTGTTCCCAAAGTGCATAATCCTGCACTTATTATGGTTCACTTTCATACCTCATGTGGTAATTCATTTAGATACTAGGTCCAAGTCATTCTGGATGGCATTTATTTGATCAAAATTGAAACATAGTCCACCAGTTTTAATATCATCCATGCATTTAATAGTATTGGAACAGCAATATCTTGTAATGTCAGCAATAAATAGCTGAAATAGGCAGGGGCGCAAGACAGAACCCTGTGGTACCTCACTGGTGACAGCCCCAATGTTAGAACGCTGTCCATTAATTAGAACTCACTGCGTTCTATCAGTCAACCAACTGGCTATCCATTTTACAAAATTGGGGTCGATGTCATATGAATAAAGTTTATGCAACAATGCCCAATGGAGGAGAAGGTTAAAAGCCTTACTGAAGTCAATATAGATCACATCATAGGGAAGTCTATTGTCAAGTTGTAAGATGACATCTTCATAGAAACATAAAAGATTGGTCAAACAACTACGACCCTTTTTGAAGCCATATTGTTTGTTGTCAGATTTGGATTGGGGGGGAAATAGAATCCTTAATCAGGCTTTCCAGTATTTTACACATTGGGGAGGTTAAGCTGATGGGTCTATAATTCCCCCAATTATTCCTTGAACCTTTTTTATAAATTGGTATAACATATGCTGTTTTCAAAATTTCAGGAACAAAATTGTGATTTACACAATGTTCATAAAGTAATTTGAGGGGCAAGGACAAACTATCAGCCAGTAAATACAAAAGATGACCAGGCACATCATCCGGTGATACATTGATTTTCCCTTTAAGCATGGTTAGTTTCACATGAACATTAGATATGGGAATAGTGATATGGCAATCTGTAGAGTCCTTTATGATATTAGCTCTCTGTTTTTTTGGAAATATATTACAAAAATTAGCATTAAATAAATTAGCCACATCCAAGGGATCATGTATTAGGGTTTCATTTGCCTGAACTGGGCCAACCTGATGTGGATTTTTTTAAGGAGTTTAAATATGCATAGAAGGACTGAACTATTGTCCTTACAGAAGTTAGAAGCTAATCTTAACTCCCAAGTTTTTTTCACCCTTCTAATGCTGTGTTTACACTTCTTTTGAATTTGTAAATATAAGCACCAATTTGTAGGAGTTGGAGATTTTAGGTAAGTGGAATAACATTTATCTTTTTTATAAGCTTAGTTACCACTTTATTCATCCATTTTGGTTTCAGTTGACTAGACACATTTTTTAGCCTAGTAGGAATGTAACTATCCTGCAAATCAATATTTTTGCTGTGAAGTATGTTAAAGTACTCCTCAATACCCACAGTGTTGAAGGTAGACACCAAGTCCACACTATCTAAACCAGCTTTAATGTTAGGGATATCAGCTTTATTGTACATGTAAATTAAGGATCTGTTAGACACCAGAGAAATCAAATGTTCCAAATTGAAAGTAATAGAACAGTGGTCGCTATTACCAATGGGAGCAGATACAGTGCGATTATTTAATACAAACATACGAAATTTGCCAGCAGATAAAGGCCTAGAGGTCTATCAAGTCTGCTCGAATGTGCAGCTAGTACCCCTTATTCTGCAGCTGCCCCTCCCTTCCACCCTTCCCCTTCATTAACCCTCCCCCTTGTCCTGTCCCATCTTTGTTTGAAGCAGTCCACTGTTCTACTGCATACTACTTCTGCAGGTAATGCATTCCACCCAGCCACCACCCTCTCTGTAAAAAAGTGTCTCCTCATCTCCCCCCTGAACCTTCCTCGCTACAGTCTCATTTCATGGCCCCTGGTGGCCCTCCTGTCCCTTACTTTGAACAGCCCCTCTGTACCCGTCTTGTTTATTCCTTTCATGTATTTAAAAGTTTCAATCATGTCACCCTTGTCACTCCTCTCCTCCAGTGAGTACATGTTCAACTCCTTCAACCTCCTCTTGTATGATAAGTCCCCCAGCCCCTTGATTATCTTTGTTGCTCTGCGCTGCACCCCCTCCAGTAACTTAATGTCCCTCTTCAGATACGGACACCAGTACTGCACTCAGTACTCCAGGTGCGGTCTAACTAATGACCTATACAGTGGCAGAATCACCTCCTCCCTCCTCGAGGATATACCCCTTGCAATACAACCCAGCATTTTGTTGGCCTTTGCAGCTGCCTTCCTACATTGTGCCGAGTTGTTCATTGACTCTGTAATGAGCACACCCAGATACTTCTCCTCCTCTGTCTGGGCTAGCTGCACTCCCCCTAGCTGGTAACTCCTCCTTGGGTTCTTCATCCCAAAATGTAGCACCTTGCACTTTTTGGCATTAAACCCCAGTTGCCAGGTGTCTGACCAGGTTTCAAGTTTTGCCAGATCATCCTGCAACCCCTGCCATCCACCTAAGTCATCCACCACCGCGCCAACCTTGGTATCATCAGCAAACAGGCTGATCTTGCTCTTGATGTCCCATGATATGTCTGCAATGAATATCCCAAACAACACTGGTCCCAACACCGAGCCCTGTGGGACACCGCTCGTCACTGCCCTTGGGTGTGAGAGCTCCCCACCCACCACCACCCTCTGTTGCCTTCCCTGCAGCCAGTTTCCTACCCATCTCACCAGCTTTGCACCCGCCCCTGTGCCTACTAACTTCCTTACCAGCCTTCCATGTGGCACCAAGTCGAATGCCCTACTGAAGTCCAGATACAGGACATTCACTGCTTGGCCCCTGTCCTAGTTACCCAGTCATAGAACTCAACCAGGTTGGTTTGGCAGGATCTGCCACGTATGAAGCCATGCTGTCTGCTGTCCTGTAGTCCTTTGGCCTCTAGGAGGGCCACCAGCCTCTCCTTCAGGATAGTCTCCATTAGCTTACCCATGATGGATGTGAGGCTCACTGGTCTGTAGTTTCGGGTTCATCCTTGGGCCACTCTTGTGGAGGGCACCAATGAGCCATCATCCAGTCCTGAGGTACACACCCGAATGTAGTGAGGCATTAAATAGTTTGCCAAAGGTCCTGCAAGGACCTCTGCCAGCTCCTTCAGTACCCTGGGTGGATGCCATCTGGGCCTGGCGCCTTGTCCACCCTCAGTGCCTTCAAACCTCTCAAACTCTGCCTCCATGATTTCCCATCTGTCACCACTTCCCTGCTTCTGCCATTTCTCCCACCTTGAGTGTCACCCTCTTCTCTTTAGCAAATACTGAGCAGAAGTACTATTTAGTCTCGCTCCTTATCGCACTCCAGCTCCACCCAACCCCTCCTTCCTAATCCTTACTATGTGGTCCTTACAGCTCTTTTCTCCCTGATGTACTTAAAGAAGTCCTTCTACCCTTTCTAATGCCTTGTGCCAGCCTGAGTTCCGTAGATGCTTTGCCCTTACTGCCCTTGTCACCTCCTTCCGATTCTGTTAAGTACCTCTCTGTCTTCCTCCCCATTTTCTTGTACTTCCTAAAGGCAGCTCTTTTCCTCCTTACCTTTCCATGACCTCCTTGCTCAACCAGCTTGGTTTCTTAGCCCTAGCCTTCTTGATCTGGGCTTTGCAGCAGGTTTTGGTTGTCTCCACTATCCCCAGCTTTATGAGCTCCCACCTCTGGTTAGTATCCATACTAGATTGAATTCTGCCAGGTACCCTTTACCACTTCCCCATCCTCCCAAAGTCGGCCCTCCTGAAGTCCAGCACTCTTGTGCCAGATTCCACTCTCTTCCTTGCCCATATCCAATGTGAGCTATACTGAGTGGTGGTCACTCCCTGACAGCAGTTCCTCCACTGTAAGTTCTCTCACAAAGTCCCCATTTGCCAGCACAAGGTCAAGGGTATTCCCTAACCTGGTTGGTTCACTGACTATTTGCAGCAGGAAGCTGTCCTGAAGGCATCCAGCAGTACCTGCTCCTTCTGTTCCTGGTTGTTGGGGTGCTCCAGTCTACTCCTGGCATGTTGAAGTCCCCCACAATCACCACACTACCCTTATCGCAGGTCCTCCTGATCTGTCCCGCTAGTTCCCTGTCTAACTCCTCCGTCTGAGATGGTGGCCTGTACACCACTCCCATTCTTAGAATCCTATTCTTGGAATCCTGGAGTTGCACCCAAAGTGACTCCGTACTACCCTCCTCCCCTTCCTCCCTTACACACTTCAGTCCTTTCTTCACACATAGTGCCACTCCCCCTCCTTTCCCAATCACCCTGTCCCTACGAAATAACCTGTACCCTGGTACAGACAAGTCCCAGTCATTATATTGGGTGGCCCATGTTTCCGTGATGACTGCAATGTCCACCTCTCCCTCTGCCATGAAAACCTGTAACTCTGCAGTTTTCCTCCCAAGGCTCCTAGCATTAAGGGTAACCACATTCCACCCTCCCCCCCCATCCTGCCCTCCTTTCCTAGCATCACCAATAGCACTTGCCATTTGTCCTTTGTCATTGTTATGGGGGGTAAGCTCATATGATTTCCCAACCTGTGGTCTCTGCATATATCTTCCCCAACTGCCACCCCCACTCCTAGTTTAAATTCCCAACTTCCCTATATACTCTTCCATCCTCTGTTTCAACACTTTTTCCTCCTCACTCAAGTGTAGTCTGTCCTTGGCATAGAGACTACTATCCTCCCAGGTCCCTCCTCCCCCCCAACAGCCCATACCCTTTAGCACAACACCAGGTACTTAGCCATCCGTTAAATTCCTCTATTCTCAGCTTTCTTGTTGTGCTTGCCTTTGGCACTGGAAGTATCTCGGAAAAAGTTACTGATCTTCCTGCCCCCTCACATAATTGTGCTAGTTCCTCAAATCTCCTCTGGATTATATCTACTGTCTTGTCAGCCAGGTCATTTGCCCCAAGATGTATAATTAAATGAGGCTTGTCCCTACCTCTTCTAGCATATTTCAGAACAGACTGTCCCATCCTGTCCGCTGTCATTCCTGGCATGGCCTCCACCCAAATGTGACTATGCCTCTCCCCCTTGCTACCCCACCTAACTCCTCTTAGTATTGAGTCCCCTAGCACTAAGATTCCACCCCTCTTACTCCCTGCTTGCTTCCATTCATCTCCCTCTCTCATTTCCAGCTCCTTCATCCTCCTGCACATTATTTCCCTTTACCCCTGCTGCAATCTCCCAGCAGAACTTCCTCCCGCCTCCAGTTTGGTCCAGGCATTTATCAATTACTCCTCTAATTTCATCATTTCCTCCTCCACTTTCTTCCTCTGTAGCAGTGCACAGCTGTTTTCTGAAGACCCTTCACAAATGCCTTCCTCTCTCTTCATAGTAACCTGTTCTCTCCTTTCCACTCCATGACTTTTGCCACTTCTTCACCTCCCTCACAAGTCCCTATCCTCCTTCCATTTGTCTTTGTCTCCTGACCTGGTTTCCCGCAATCGCCTTCCTGGCCTGGGCCCTTTGTCTCTGCTTCCCTTCTTCTGACCCTCTCCTCACCACTGTTGGCTTAAATCGCCCTCCCTCATCTCCTCTTCTTCCTCCCGCCAGTATTGGGCTAAACCCACCCCCAATCTGTCTTGCCTGCCTTAGTTCCTCCTGCAGAACCTCAATCTCCTTTCTAAGTTTTTCTATGTGGTTGCACACTAAACATCATCCCACACTCCAGGCAATGTTTAGAAAGATTGGTGCACCGCAGTTGTTGCAGCCTACCACCCTACCCATTGCTGTCGTTGCCCACCAGTGACCTCCCACCCTTCCAGATGCAGGATACCAAACACTCCCCCAAGTCTCCCCTCTCCCCCCTCTATCAGTGCAAAACATTCTTTTCTTTATTTCCCTTACCTCCTTTGTTGTACACATTTAGATATATTGAGCAACTGCTTTTTATATTCCTGTCCTTCCTATCCACACTCAAAAAGAGACTTTAAGTAGCCATTGCACAACCTTCTTCAAACTCCTACTCCTCCTTTCCCCAATGCAATATCAATGCGAAGAAGTAATAATGAAAGCTCCTAGCTTTGCATTTACTTCCTTCCACTAAGAGAGCAGTCACTCTTCACTTGCTGCTGTTCCTTTCCTGGATATCTGCTTTGCTTTGACAGGTGCATATCCTTTGCCTGTTTGAGGAAGTGATGTCAGAACTCTAGTATAAAGGAAATAATGGACCAGGGGTGGTGGGGTGAGGGGTTTGGGTGGGACCAGCCCAAGTCTTCTAGAAACAATCAGGTAGCTGAGGCCTCTGGTCAGACCATTATCACTCTTCTCCCACTGTGCACTCAACTTTGCAGCTAGTGAAGCCAGCAACAATGAATCACAATTCTACTCAAAGCCCCCCAAATAGGTTTGCTACCCAAAGAAACATGACTCCAATTCAAACAGCTTCACCAACAACACATCAAAATAGGCTTGGAATTAGAAGATATAGGTCTCCAATTCAAAGAAACAGACCCAGTTAAATTACTCCAATTATGTTTTAAAACAGAAGAAATAGGCCTCTACAAATGCAGCCTGCCACACAGTGAACCAAACAAATAAGCCCACTTATAGCTACCAAAACAGGTTTCAAAATTCCAACAGCCCCAAACAATACCCTGCTAGCCCCCTTAGTAGTAAGAAAGAAAAGAAATAACATTCTACCAAGTAGAATCCACGAAAAACAAAGTAAAACAAGAAGCTACTGTACTGTAGATCTGATCCTGTCCCCCTTCTAGTTCCTTCTGAGAAGCCAATGCACAGACTCCACACCTGATTCAGCTCTGCTTCTCTACTGAGGATGTTAGATTCCTACTGTAAAAAAAAACAAGAACAAGGATGATTTTACCCCGGTTGGTTGTTTAACACCATGCATAAGGTTACATTGCTGACACATGTTAACCAATTTTTTCCCTTGACCACATCTCCAGATTTTCCAGCTCTTTCTCTAGGGTCCTTATCCCTTACTCAGTGCCCAATTTTCACAGACCTTGGTGTCATCAGTGAGAGGCATATCTTTCCCTGCATATCTCCCTGTATTACAAAACTTTGTTAAAGAGAACTGGCCCTTGAGCTGATTACATTCTCAATCAGGTATGTGCAGTTCAGCTTGCAAAAAGACAGAACCACATCCCTAAATTTGATCTTTACTATACTCTGTGGAGGTATATTGCATTAGAGGAGACAATTTTAAGCTAATCTATTTTGGAAAAGCAACTTGTTGTGAATGGAAACTCGGTGAAATATAATCTTTCAGATGCAACCATTTTGTGAGTTTTGGTTACCACCACAGTAAACAAAATGGTTGAGCATTTTTAATTGACCAACTGAATGTACTGTAGGTATTGCCATGGCAGAAACAAGACAACATTTTAGCATATAGCAACAGAGAACCGGCTCAAGATGCCATGGGGGTGTGCCTGCATAGCAAAACAATCTTAAACCTACTTTAAAAAATGCAACACCAAACCCATCCACCTTCCAACAGCTACAAATGAGGTCAAAAGAGAAGTTTAAGAAGCTTTATTTGGTAACTCGTGATGTCGAGAGTAGGTATGAAACACTGTATATTCCTGGGCTCACCATTGTATGAGCTCTGCATGACTAAGGAAGTCACTTGTGTGCATGCATTTATTTAAAAAAAAAAGTTTTTTAACTAACTTTTGTACCAGTTATGTATCTGTTGAGAGAGAGGGTTTTGGGGTGGTCTGGTGCATTTTTTCTGGTTGGTTTAGGATAACATTTTACTCTACTGTAGTCATGAAAAGGGCAAAATGCAACACTGAGTGCTTTGTAAAGCAGTTTGAATTAATGTCGCTTTTTACATCGCTACATTTATTCAACTTGTCTAACTTGTAAAACTGAAGAAAGTACAACACCTTAAATCTCCTTTTACAGTCTGTAGCTGGGAAAAACACAATGAGCTGAAGTTTTTTTCCTGGTGCTTTCCAGGAGCACAAGGAGATATAATTTTTTAATTTATTGGTTGATTGATTTGATTAATTGATAGATTGAGTTAGTTATTAATGTATTTTAAAATGTGTGACTGGGAGAGAGGCACAGTGAGCCATGAGCCATGGCACATTTCCAGGTGTGACCCAGGCCGGGGTTGGGGGAAGTTACAGTCATACAAGTAGATCAAAATAACAGTGAGAGGTACAATGAAATAATAGAACAATGACAATTAATACAACAGTGACGTGGGGATAATTGAAGCAAGTACAAGCCATTGCAAGCATACACAATAGTGAAAAGCATGAGTTGTGTATTGAATAACTGAGATAGTGCAAAAATGCACTAAGGAGAATAACTGCAGATTAAACATTGCTCATTTAGCTGATTAAAATTGGGAAACAAAAACAGCAGTAATCAGGAGATGAAAACAAAGTGCTTAATTATTACATGATCATACAGCAAAAGCTGTCATATAGCACAGGCTATGTGACTACAGTACCTCAGGGTCACACAATATTAAACTGGATGTCATGGGACTCAAACCCAGGTCTGTTGAACCGCCAGGTTCACAACTCTCTACCCTAATCAGTAGGCTATAAAAGTGATTCTTAGGTATAAAAATCACTGAGTGCTAAAGCGCCACCATCTATTCATGGTCAGTATGTCAATTTATACTTACTAATTTTATTCATTAATTTTACTTGTTTTAGATTGATTAGATTTGGGACAAGAAGACAGAGATCAATAGGTCTCTTTTTCAGTTCTGACATGGGCAAGGAGCGTTATCATGCAGTAGAAGCCTATTTTTTCAACATAATTCATTCTGTACTCTGCTGTACAGTAGAGCTAAAGTATTTTACTGCCTTCTTACATTTAGTGGCAGTAAATCGGAATAACATTAGAATGTTAAACAGAGTGAAGCTGATCTGTAATAAGACATGCAGCTTTACACTTGGTGTAAATAACTGCACTCATAGTCGTACCCTTCACACACTCATTAACTGGTTACCTTTATGCTACAGAATAAAGTTCCGGACCTGTTTGCTAGCCCAGAAGGCACTCCTGGTCTAATATCCTTTGCTTTAACAAATTGCTTCCATTCCATCTCCAACCAATACAACACAAGGAATATGGCCAAGAGTGCCCTTAAGCCTACTTGCTAGCATACTCAGCTGAGCAAGCAATCATTTGCTGTCAGGACAGCTAACTGGTTAAACAAACTGCCTAAAAAATCTTTGTGGTCTGTCTTTGCAGTCCAATGCAACTGCAACCACTAAACTGTGTTATTAGCTTTCTCGCTGTACATATCACTTTACTTTTTACACTCTTTGAGCCTTACACAACTGCATTTCCTCTGGAACTGTTTATTGCATTTTTTGTTAGTATGTTTTTGATATGGAACCTTTGTGAATGAGCACCTGTGCACAAAGATAATCTCCAAAGGTTTCAATAAATAAAAAAATGAGCCCATGCTTAATGCAGAAAAACACTATTACATAAACAGACAGCTTAGTTATAAGTTACAAGTTCTTAACATAAAACTTAATTTAAGCACTATACTTACCTTTGCTGGAGTCCAGATCCTACTGTTATACAGCTATAAATATCCAAACTGCAGTGATGCACTCACTGCAAGCTTCTGGTCAGTGTCAGATGCTGAGTGTCTCATATCCTGTGTTTTGATTCACACAAACCTACTCTGAGAATGACATCACTTTTATTTTAATCTGCATATCTTGCTGTGAACATTTTTGTAAATTACAAACTGATCCTTATGTCCTTAGCCAATAAAATAATTTCTAACTTTGTTGGGTCTATGGTGCAGAGCGTTTATGCTGAGAGGTTATTGCTTTAAAAAAATGCAACAATCAGACCACTGGCACTTAATTGCTTGTTTACAGTTTTATATATTTCAGTACCTTATTTTTCTGCAGGATAGCCCAGGTAAAGAGCATCTCATTTTCAGTGACATCCTGTTTCTACTCACTATTATAGCCAGGATGAATGAACACTTGGAGAATACTTAGCTTATTCAAGTACACTCTGAGTTAGGGGCTCTAGAGGGTTTGATGCTGGAATCAATTGGTGCATAGAAATGCAATAGTGTGTACCCTCTATACATGTAGAGCACCAAGCAGCATCCATCTCACAATGCCTCCATATAAAAGGCCCCACACCTGATCCTTTTCCATACACAACAAATCAAGTGAGAGAAGGGTGTGGGCCCCTGTTTCACTGTATTCTTACAGCCAGGTATGCCTGCTTCAGGAACTAAGAGGGCACAGAGGTTACATGGGAGGGTCCTCATATAATATCTCTGTGATCCTTTCTGGGACACCTCACCACATTTGAGCCACTCTCCCCCGACACATGTCCTAGCCCTCCTAATATGGCAATAATGACTATGAGAGACATCAATCATTTTTTGTGATTCATTTTTGAACTGTCTGCTGGAAAAAGAGATATGACAGTCCTAGTCAGACTACTGAATCCCATATTCCATATGCTCTGCACTTGCTGGCAGTCCCAGGCTTCTGACTGGAATTCCAGTGATCAGTCCCTGTCATCTCTGAGCCCTGGCCTCCTGTTGTCCTCATAAAGAGCTCAGCTTTGGTAAATGATGTACTAGGCAGCCAGGCTACATGCATTCTACCGCACAATAGGATTATCTTCTAATTGCACATATGTTTGCACATTGCTAAAGGTCCTAAATGAATTCCAGTGCTTCCTGTCCTTAGTGCCTCTGTAATTTGATGTGGAATGGAACGGAACAGAATGGAATGGAACAGAACAGAACAAAGTGGGCAGCATTTAGGAAATACATGAAAAAACAGACCAAGATCCAAATCGTGGGGGAGAATATTTAGAGAACTTAAAGGGGACCAACAGAAGAGTAAAAATTCCCTTCTTCCCTGGGCATGGCAGAAACAGGTCTTTGACAAAGCCCACCTCCCTAATAAAATTGATGTAAAAATAAAAAATAAAATAAAAAACATTGTAAGGGAATTGCCAGGCCGAAGCGTAGAAATGATTGATGAAGGATGACAGCAAAACAGCAAATATCCTGAACAACTAAATGTGTTCAATTTTCTCAATGCAAAATGAGTCACTCTCATAATGTGGTGCACTGATCCTAGGAGTGCAGAGGTGCAGACCAGAGATAGGCATGGTAACAGATGAGAGAATGCTCAAGGCAGTCAAGGATCTACAAATGAATGAATCAGTGGAACTAGATAACGTGCACCTTACAATGCTTAGGTGGGTAAATCAGGCACTGGCAGCACCTCTTGCTGATTTATTTAACTGCTCCCTAACACCAGGGCTTATGTCAGTGGATTAGAGGATAATGTAGGATTAGAGGAGCCAGTGGATTAGAGTAGGTAATGTAGTGTCACTCCACAAGATGGGAGACTGTGGTGTACCAGCAACTACAGGCCCACCAGACATACCTCAGCAGTAGGGAAACAGCTGGAAACCATCTTAAAGTGGCACCAGCTGAAATCTTAACAGACTACAGGGCATGAGGAATCATGGATGTATGACTGCAAGACTGTACCAGACTAACCTAATTGGCATTTTATTTGTGCACATATCCAACTCCAAACCACAAATCCCCTAATGTATTGGATCCCAGATGGATGTACTAACATCACAGATCATAATTTTTAGTTGAGGTGTTTTTCCTGGTATTGCACCAGTGAACTGACAGTAAAAAATTAAAAAAAATTCTTCTTATGTACAACATTTCTAAGTGTTTATCACCAGATACTAAATTATCTACACAGACAGAATATATAAGCACTGGAAGGGTCCCTACACATGAGACCAAGAGAGGTGAGAAGTAGAAAGAAGTGTGAAGAGCGGAGGACATGTAGGCCACAGGAAGCTGAATACATAGCACAACCTCTGACATTTATTTATTTATTTAGTGTTTGCTTAGCAGGTGGGTGCCATAGCCACAAATGTGACTTTTTTCAGACATGACCTGGGAGGTTACAAACATTTGAGCAGTCAAACAATTTACAGATATTGTACAGAGATACACCAAGGAGATATACAGGAAACATTTCAGGAAATAACACTAATGATATGAATCGAAACAAAGGAAAATGCACATAACCCTAGTTCAAAAAATGATAAACATACAATCGTAAGGCAGTAGAGTTTATCATACAATCCACAGTAAGTGCTCTACATAACAGTAGTCAGATCCAGAGAGAGATGGCCATTTAGTGAGCTAAAGTAGGGAGTGCGAGCAGCCTATGGGGGTTAAAACAGGTGCATTGGGCATATTTCACAAGAAAGGTGTAGTGCATCTTTTTGAAAGCAGCATGATTAGGTGCAGAATGAACAACAAGTGGTAAGGAGTTCCAATATATTGGGGCCAGGCTTGAGAAAGCTGAAGTTCCATTCAGGGTGACATTCTCTGCTATTCTAAGCTGTAGAGATTTGTTTGCCTGCACAATGGTTATTGTATAAACAGATGAAAAATACAGGTGATATAGTACCTTTTATTGGACCTACAAGAAATTTTCAGTACACAAACTTTCAGGTTTACAGATTCCTTCTTCAGATATTGGCAATTTCTACAAAAACAAGCATTTGTCAATGCCGAATGTTTCATTGCATGGTGTATGTGATGGTGTCAGTGTCAAACAGGCCTGGTAATGAAAGAAAGAGAACCCTGGTAACAGGGCTGAGGGGGGAGTGGCAGGTAAGGCTGAAGAGCAATAAGATCTGTGGTAGCACAGTAGGGAGGGACCTTACAGCAGACTACAGTAGGTGGACCAGGAGGTCCTTTTTTGTTTTCATGTAATTCTCCTTGCTAAATGAGGTGAAATCCAAACTGGCCTGCTGAGCAGGGTACATGAATACTGGGCGTAATAAAGGGAAAAAGTATAAGTACCATCTTGTACTCCTCCTGCATCGGAGGATAGAAACATAGAAACATAGACTGTGTCAGTGGAAAAGGACTGCCAGGCCCACCCAGTCTGCCCAGTATGTCTAGCATGCTGCTAGGACTTTGCTATTGCCTTTTGCCTGCCCCCCTCCCTGTGTCTAACAACCCCTTGTGTCTATCCCACGCTCCCTTAAATCCCCCCCAAAGTTCTTGTCTGCACCACTGCTTCTTGGAGGCTGTTCCAGTTTTCCACCATCCTCTCCATGAAGTAGAATTTTCTGATGTGTCCCCTGAAGGGTCCCCCCCACTATCAGCAAACCATGCCCCCTTGTTTTTGATTGCTCTCTTAGCTTGAAGATGTCCCCTTCTGGCACCCTGTTAATACCCCTGACATATCTGAAGGTCTCTATCATGTTCTCCCTTTCCCTTCTTTGCTCAAGAAAGTACATGCTGGTGTCCTTCAGCCTTTCTTCATAAGACAGATGACTAAGACCTTTTACCATTTTTGTCACCTGCCTCTGGACTCTCTCCACCCTATCCACATCCTTCCTCAGGTATTGCCTTCTCACTCCTACCACCTCCTGTAGCAGACCATTCTATGTGTCCACTACCCTCTCTGTGAAGAAAAATGTCCACATTTTCCCTCTTAGCATGCCTGCTTCCAATTGTATGTCCTGCCCCCTCATTCTTGTATTCCTTCTGTATTGCAAGATGTCTTCCCCCTGCATCTTGTTTATACCCTTGAGGTACCAGAATGTCTCTATCATGTCTCCTTTCTACCTCCTCTCCTCCGGCTAGTACATACTGCTGTTCCTTAATCTCCGCTCATTTGTTTTGTGGTGCACGCCCTGTATCCTCTTAGTCGCCCATCTCTGGACCATCTCCAGCCAGTTTATGCCCTTTTGAAGCTGCATCCTCCAGAACTGCACACAGTACTCCATGTGAGGCCTAATCAGGGCTTTATATAACATCATCACTACCTCCCTCCCTCCCTTTGCTGGCGATACCCATGCTTATGCAATCCAGCATGCCACCAGCCCTCCCCGCTACTTTTGTAGACTGCTTTGACATTTTCAAATCATGTGAAATTATAACCCCCAGGTCCCTTTGTTCTTTGGTGACTGTCAGCAACTGCCCTCCCACCCCCATCATGTAGCTGTCCCCAGGGTTTCTATGCCCATGTGCATAATTTTGCACTTCTTTGATTTAAACCTCTGTTGCCACTTCTCAGACCATTTCTCAAGCCTGCCTAGTTCCTTTCTCATTTTCTGCACTCCTTCCGGAGTATCCACCCTGTTGCAGATCTTGGCGTTATCTGCAAACAGGCAGACCTTTCCTTCCAGCCCCTCTGCAGCATTACTAATGAAGACATTCAATAGGACTTGCAGAGAACAGCAAGAAGAAGGAGCTGCTGTTATAACTATACTTCTCTAGTGGGACTAAAGAACTAGAACGCTACTACTGAGACCTTCAATTTAGGTTAAAAACAAAACAAAAAGACTTAGTGTGTTTGTCTGAGTTGGCTGAAGTGAGTTGTTATCTTTGCAGTTATCTAGGTGATTGAGCTGGCTGAAGTGAATTGTTATTTATGCAATTATCTAGGTGTAGAAGGAGCTGTAAAGTAGGGGGAGTGGCTCAGCTAGAAGGAAGCCATATGTTTTGGATTTAAAAACTGACCTAGATAGCTTCTGACAGGGAAAAGGCAGAGAACACCAAGAGGAAGGAACTGCTGTTATAACTATACTTCTATACCGGGACTATATTGCTCTCCATCCCCACCCTTAGCTAATTCCACTTCTATAGGCACCGGATTTGACTGACAACAGGAACATCCTGTTTGGGAGCAGGAAGGGAGTGATCACAGAGCCACAAAAGACTCACCATCCTAGAAGGAAAAGAGTAGCTTTCCACCGCCCCCCCCCAGCTGCTGGAGGTCTGACTCTGAGCAAGTAAGGAGACTACTGAGAAATATAGGAACTTCTTGTCTCAGAACAGGAAGATCAGGAGCTTAGCGGGCATGGAGGCAGTAAGTAAGTAGGGAGAAAAATAAATAAATAAATAAAGAAAAAAAGAAACACAGGAAATAGTAAGTATTCAAAACAACAGTTAAGGGGCCAGAAATAAGACATGATGGGAGAGGTGCAGTGCAGTGGCTGTGGAGCAGCAGTCTTCCGGGAGACGTTCTGGAGGATGTGGTGTTGTCCCATCTTCAGGCACCTATCTGGGCTGATGGAGGAGGTTGCTCATCTCCAGGCTGAGTTGGCCAGGATTTGGGGGACCTCCTTTCCCACCCAGCGACCACCAGGGCCACTGCCATTGCCTTAGAGGTTACCAAGAAAAAGGAGCGGTTTGACCACGGTGGGCTCAGGTAGGGTGAGGGTGGTAGAACAGAGGTGCAACCCTCCAGTTGTACCTCTCCAGAATTCATATGTCATTCTGGCAAAGTGTGATTCCTCTATGGAGGCACCTGCAGTGGAAACTAAAGAGGATGCTGAGAACCTCCACAAAGGAGACCCACTGGAGGGTGGCATGGGATCTCACAGGGGAAGGAAACAACTCCTGGTGAGGGATAGTATTGTGAGGAGAGTAGAACTTTGGGAGGAAGGGGAGAGGGAGGTAAGGTGTCTGCCTGGTGCCATGGCTTACAGGGACAGGGAGCGAATCCTCAGAATTATGGGAGAAGCTGCACGGGGGATGGAGTTGGATGTCATTGTCCACCTAGGGAACAGGACCTGGCTGGGAAAGGGATCAGAGCAGTGCAGGAAGAGTTTGTGGAGTTGGGGAAGGGCCTTAGACAAGTAGCAGGCTCGGTAACCTTCTTGGAGGTGCTGCCTGTCTATGGCATGAGTGAAGCTAGGGTGATCCACACTATGGGAGTCAATCAGTGGTTAAAAAACTGGTGTAGAGCTCAGGGATTTAGCTTCATTGGGGGCTGAGAGTCCACCTAAAGTGATGCAGGCCTATACTGGCACAGTAGCCTGCATTTGTCCAGGAGGGGAACCAGGATCCTAGGTGATGTATTTAAATGCATCATTGGTAAGAATTTAAACTAGTCAAGGGGGAAGGCACTCAAAATGAGCAGGGAAATTCTAGCCCCCCCCCAAAAAAATCAAGATATTTAGTGAGGTAAACACCAAGATAGAGATGTCAATAGGGAGAAGGGCAGGGGTAAATGGAGAAAACGACAAAGGCAGTAAGGACAGAGATGCGACAAAAAGGGCTAAGGCCATCAAGAAATGGAGGGTAATGAGTACCAATGCCTGCAGTATGGGCAACAAGCTCCCTGAATTGGTGGCTTTGATGGAAGATGGATGCCTGGATATCATGGCAGTCACAGAAACATGGTACACAGAGAACCATGACTGGGATGTTAACATACATGGGTGCACAACCTACAGGAGGGACAGGGAGGGTAGAAGAGGAGGAGGAGTAGCTCTCTATGTAAGGGAAAGGATAAAAGCAATCTTTTGTTCCATGAGTAAACAGGGAGGAGAGGAGGCACTGTGGGTCACCATAGAGAATAGAAATAGTCCCACAATCCACACAGGGGTTGTATACAGACCCCCATCTCAGGGGGAGGGAATGGACAAGGATATGATACAAGGCATCCTTAGGATGGCAGAGAAAAGGGAGATGCTGTTGATGGGGGACCTGAATATGCCAGATGTTAACTGGAGCACCTTTGCTGCAGCCACATCAAAGAGCAGCGCCATTCTTGATGCCCTACAGGGGGCATGCATCAAACAGCTAGTGTTGGAACACACTTGGGAGGATCAATCTTAGACCTTATACTCTCAAATGGGGACCGTGAGAGGATCTCAGATCTAGAAGTGGATAGCCATCTGGAAACAAGTGACCACCATTGTGGTTCACGATAAACTCAGCTGCAGAGTCAAGCCATACAAAAGTGAGGGTACTGGACTTCAGGAGGGATGACTTTGGCAAAATGGGAGTGTGCCTTAGAAAAGCACTAGCAAACAGACAAGAAGGAGGAGTGGAGCAACAATGGGGACAATGAAAACTGCCATCACAGAGGCAACAAGCCTTTGTGTGAAGCAAATAAACAAATTAAAATGAAAGAAAAAGCCACTATGGTTCTCAAAAGAGGTGACAGGGAAGGTTAGGCAGAAAAAGATTGCATTTAGGAAGTATAAGGAAACACAGAAGGAGCAGGACAGAGAATTGTACCAGTTAAGGCAGAAGGAAGCAGGAAAGGCAATCAGAATAGCAAAGGCCCAAACTGAGGAAAAGATAGCCAACTCAGTTAATAAGGGGGATGAAAGCTTTTATAGGTACATTAGGGAGCATAGAAAGACAAAGGGAGGGATAGTGAGACTGAACAGAAAGGACGGTGAGTGGGCAGAGAGGGGCAGTGAAAAAGCAGGGATACTGAATGAATACTTCTGCTCAGTATTCACAAAAGAGGAGGAGGGGGAGGTACTAAATCCAATTAACAGAAGCACTCAGGATGGGGAGGTTGATAGCAGTCCTTTCACAGAAGAAAGGGTTCTGAAAGAACTCCTAAAACTCAAGGTGGACAAAGCAATGGGGCCTGATGGGATTCACCTCAGAATTCAAGAACCCTCTCTCAGTCATAAATATTCTATCAAAACAGTAGAGTAGAATGGGGATTGATTGAAACTTTCTCTCACCCACTATTAGAGCTTCAGCAGTACATTAAAAAAGAGGAAGAAATACACAGCAGTTTTATGCTGACATTGAGCTTCCTCCATACTCATCACTTGGGCTCATTTCAGCCCTGTGCACACACTTATCATACCTTCATCAGTACATTAAAAAAGAGGAAGTAATACACAGCTGTTTTATGCTAACTTCAAGCTTCCTCCACACCCATCACTAGGCATCATTTCATACATCCCATTTATCCATTTTCTTTTCATATATTTTCTGGCAGACAAGGGACCTTCTCATACTGAACATCAACCAGCCTGTTCCTAACTCCATAACCTTTAGGTTTTCTTTCAACCCTTATTTTTAACATACCAGGGGTTTCCTTTCAACCCTTACACCATTCTGATACCCTCATCTGACTTCAATTAGCACCACCCTTAATGTTAAATTCATTTTAAACATTACATATTTCATACATTTCATACCATATCACATAGGGGTTTAAAATACGGGAAAGTCCATTCAACCACCATGGTGTCTTCCCTGTTGCTTGTAGTCTTCACCCCAGATGCAAATGTCCTGAAACAGTCTTAGCTGGGGGCTTCATCTCATTGTCCTCCAAGTAGCAGCAGCCCAGAAAAATGGGAAACAATGGGATTCCAAAAGTGACTGGCAACAGAGGTTCCATCAGCTGGTCCTCCTCCTCTAAAACCCATGGATTCTGCTCCTCTGCTTCGGCCACAAAATCCTCCAGTCGCAAACCCTCCATCAGCACCTGCGGGTGTACTCCATCTCTCTCCAACACTGGAATGTGTTCCATCAAACTCCAATCCAGGCAATAGCTCCTCTTCTGTTCTCCTCATCTGGGCTCTGGTATGCACACCAGTAAGTCCCTCCTCCTTCAACAGATCCTTGGCATTGACGAGATCCTGGAGGTATGCTATACTGAACTTTGCCCCCTATGTCTGGATACCAGGGCTGGTATCTGGGTACTGATCTCCCCCTTGTTTCTCTGGACAACCAGTACTATCCCACTTCTCACACCAAGCTTGTCACAGTGTGTGGGAATAAACTTCAGATGAGGCAAATTTACAGGTCTAAAACACACCTTGGTGTGATATTTATTTTTCAAAAGTTTGAAAAATAATAAATGAAAACAAACAAAATTACAAAGAAAATCACTACTTAACATCAGTAGTTTCTCACACAATATATTCCTGGATTCTAAAACTCCTAAGACCCTTCTCATCTACATTCAACAGCTTGTCTGCAGCAACACCTCTCTCCTCCTCTTTCAGGGCTGAGCCCCACTGGGCTGAACTGAAGTAAACTCATTGAAGAGGTATTTATTTCTTTTTGGTGGGATCACCTGACTGAGCCCTCTTCTAGTTACAAGTCTGGACATGGTGCTTCATGTCTGAACATGTTGTTTCAAAACCAAGGGGGGAGGGTTATTTCAGGGGTCATTCTGGTTCAGTTAAAGGTACAGTATATATATCCACAGATATTGACTTTCTATATCTCTGATCCACATTGACTAAGCTATTTTATACAAAGAATATAATACAGTAACAAGTTTATAATGTGAATTTATGAAAATACCTTCAGGATTTCTTATAACAGTACTAATCATGACATTATTATTGTTTTATATGACTTCTGAATCGGTTTTCTTTAAAAAGGCTTTACTAACTGTATTCATTCCTATTTAAAATAGCCTTCATGTTTTTTATACACAGAATGCACTTATGCACTTTACACAACACCTCTCAAGGTGTTTGGCATCATTCCAGGGACTGGATGGATGGAAATGGAAAAAGAATGAAAAGAGAGAACTAGTGGGAAGTTTAGTAGGGAAATTAAAGAGCTATGCTAGGTGGCCAACCTAGGGTAGGTGGGAAAAAGAAGAAACTTAAGGAGAAAAGTGGTAGATGTTGCTAGGAAATAAGAAGACAGAAAAGTGGTCCATCAGTCACATCCGAGGGCGTAGCCTAACTCAGCCATACACCTCCCTCCTTAAGAAAAAAATGGTTCTCAAAACTATACAGTTTTTTCAAGAACCCTCTGTGTCATAAATATTGTACTATAACAGTACAGTAGAATGGGGATTGGTTGAAACTTTCTCTCACATACTATGAGAGCTTCACCAGTACATTAAAAAAAAGGAAGTAATACACAGCAGCTTTATGCTGATTTCAAGCTTCCTCCATACTTATCACTTGGAATCATTTCAGCCCTGTGCACGCACTTATCATATCTTCATCAGTACATTAAAAAAGAGGAAGTAATACACAACAGTTTTATGCTGACTTTGAGCTTCCTCCACACCCATTACTTGCCATCGTTTCATACATCTCATTTATCCATTTCCCTTTCATATATTTTCTGGCAGACAAGGAACCTTCTCATACTGAACATCAACCAGCCAGTTCCTAACTCCAAAACCTTTGGAGTTCCTTTCAATCCTTATTTTTAACATACCAAATTGTTTCTTTCAACCCTTACACCATTCTGGTACCATCATCTGACTGCACACAGCACCTCCCTTAATGCTATATTCATTATAAACATTGCATGTTTCATACATTTCATGCCATATCACATGGGGGTTCAAAACATGTGAAAGTCCATTCAGCCACCATGGTGTCTTCCCTGTTGCTTGTAGTCTTCACCCCAGTATGGAGATGTCCTGAAACAGTCTTATCTGGGGCCTTCATCTCATTGTCCTCCAAGTAACAGCAGCCCAGAAAAATGGGCAACAATGGGATTTCAAAAGTGACTGGCAACAAAGGTTCAATCAGGGGGTCCTCCTCCTCTAGAACCCATGGATCCTGCTCCTCTGCTTCAGCCATGAAATCCTCCAGTTGGTAACCCTCCATCAGCACCTGGCGAGGGTACTCCACCTCTCTCCAGCACTGGTCAGTGTTCCATTGAACTCCAATCAAGGTAATAGTTCCTCTCCAGGTCTCCTCACCTGGGCTCTGGTATGCACACCAGTAAGCCCCTCCTCCTTCAACAGATCCTTGGCATCCATGAGATCCTGGAGGTATGCCATCCTGCTCTTTGCCCCCATGTCTGGATAGCAGGGCTGCTATCTGGGTACTGGTCTCCCCCTTGTTTCTCCGGACAACCAGTACTATCCCACTTCTGACACTAAGTTTGTCACAGCGTGTGGGAATAAACTTTCAGACTAGTCAAATTTACAGGATTAAAACACACCTTGGTGTGATATTTATTTTTCAAAAGTTTGAAACAAATAAATGAAAACAAAAAAATTACAAAGAAAATCATTACTTAACATCAGTAGTTCCTCACACAATACATTCCTGGATTCTAAAGTTCCTAAGACCCTTCCCATCTGCATTCAACAGCTTGTCTCCAGTAACACCTCTATCCTCTTCTTTCAGGGCTGAGCCCCACTGGACTGAACTGAAGTAAACTCACTGAAGAGGTATTTATATCTTTTTGGTGGGATCACCTGACTGAGCCCTCTTCTATTACAAATCTGGACATGTTGCTTCATGTCCAAACATGTTGTTACACAAGGTCCCTGCACCCTAATTGATACCCTCAGGGGTACACCGTAGACAGCTAATGGTTAGGCATAAGCTATACTAATACATAGGGCTAAAGGCATCTACCGTATAAGAGTAGATGTCAGGATATGAATGCATATTATTGTAACCCGCTTAGCTTGCTAATGCACACACATTATATCATATATTTTCTTGTCTATTTCTTACTTGTCAGATGCCAAGACACCTGTCCTTGAAGTAATTGTAATATGTAAGGCAACATTGCCACCCTTTGGTGATGTGCACCACTTCACCTTGTTATGTGAGACTCTGTATAAGAACGTCTTTGTTCTAAAACTGATTACTTTACAGAATTATATAATGTTATCTTGGACCGTGGAGCCACCTCTAATTTAGCCAATAGGGCTCATCTCTGTAACTAGAAATGTTTCTATCTTTTAGTAACCATAGTAATTATCACAGGTATATAATGTTATGCACAGGCTTTATGCCTCGGAGACCCGAGAGATCCCAAGAGACTACAGAGAAACCTCGAGGTGTAGGGAATGCTTAGCACTGGCTCCCGGTTCGTATTGGTAAGAACTGCTTAGGGCAACTGTGATTTATCCCTTTTGTAGTAATAAACTTGTTTATTACTCGAATGCAACCTGTCTGTGATTATTTGCATTCCCAATATTGCCAAGAACCTGAAAGTGAGGTTCAGACCTCTTACAAATTGGCGACCATGTGCAGGCAATATTTGGTGTTTGCAAGTTTTCACTTGTTACTATACATTTTCATTTTCCCCACGGGAACTGCAGGTGTACACTCCCATAACACCTCTCCCGTCTTTTCTACCAGTTTGTAGATACTTGCAAAGTCTGGCTGACTTTTTGGGCGTGGTCGATGCCGTCTCGACCCACTCCATAGCAGCTTTGAATTGCAAGCCTACAACTTATACAGTAGCCCAGCTGTGTTTAAAGTACTCGTGTTGTGGATCGATACGCAACACGCGGTCTTTTTCACAGTTTGAATTTTCGTTCCCTCCCACACAATGACCACAGTATCAGATATCTGCGCAGAACTGAGACTCAATGTGTCTAACTTTCTTACCTCCCATGGAGGATGGGCTGACTTTGCGCGGGACGCAAGTCAATCCGAAAACCCTGTACTGGGGATTTCAACCCAGCATGCAGAGATGCGACAATCAACTAATAAGCGTTGCGCTAAAGGGTTGATGGTCGCGCCCTCTACGATGCTTTGGAAGCCTCCAAAGCAAGGTTTTGTACCCTTGACCTGCAGATTGCATCTCTTAAGCAAGAGATGGGTTTACAGGAAACAGACTGTGTTTGAATACAGCAGAACCTGGAGTCAGAACTCCAATCTCTGCGCAATGAAAAAGATTCACTATTGCATCATTCCGCACAGGCTGGTGAACAGGAAATGTGTACTCTGAAACAGGAGTGTGAAAATTTGAGACAGGATAAGAGTCAGTTTGTGCAAATGAATGATTTGTTGAGTGCTGCGAATGCACAGTTGAGTGATGAAATGGGTGAACTAAAGGACGAGATCAACCAGGTATGTAATGATTTAGAAATAGCCTATAGGGACAATCGCGAATTGAGCCCCGCTTACTGTGTTTTGCAGAAGCAGAAACAGGATCAGGTTGATATGGATGTTGCAAGTGTGAATCATGATGAATGTAAAGCTAAGATGGATAAACTGCGCCATCAGTGAGAGCTTTTGGCTGGCCATGTTAAGGCAATGGGAGGCGTAGCCCCTGCCTTTCACTCGTCATCAGAAGGGGAGCTATCTGATGATGACGTCTCACAGTACAACGCCCAGTCACGCCCCTACTATGGCCCAGATTCCCCACCCAGCCATCCACAGTATGGTGGGTCCCCACCCACAACTCCCTAGGTCACACATCGACAACGTTATGACGCTCATCATGGGAAACGCCATCATGGTGGCACCCATGATAGGGGGGGAGCAGGCCCAAGCCTGGTCCTGACGGCGCCTCCAGTAGCCGTTATTAGTGTGGAAGACAGGCAAGAGATTGAAACCATGATTGATAGAGCATTAGGAAATGTTCCTTTTCCTGAAAGAAGTATGAAAGCCATTAAAAGTCAGATCCGACAAATTTTCCAAGAAGTTGGCACTCAGGAAGGTGTTGTTCGTACTGTGGCTGAAGATGCAGCTTGCGCAGCATTGGACGGTGTGCGAGACGCCTTACCTCTGCCTGATCGACCACTGATTAATCCCCTACAAATGGCCTACTCTGTTCAGCAAATTGCTGACAGCATTGGTTGGATGAGCCCGTCTGACAACCTCAGCTGCCATTTGGAAAAGGTGCGCTCCAAATGTGAGATGCTTAGCCTCGCCGCAGAATATCAGGTCCAAATACTATGCCAGACCATCGATCCTGGTTTATGGGCCAAACTCCCCGAAGCAGTTCACCAGGATGGGAATGCTACTTTTGATGAAGTCGCAGCTGAGCTCATCTCCGCTCACAGTTCTGGTGTGGTTGGAGTAATGCTGGCATACCCTGTGAAGCAAAATGCTAAAGAAAGTCCAGCGACCTACCATCAGAGACTCTGGATGGCCTACCGAGCAGGGAAGCATCTGGCACAAGAAGCTGCAGATGTAGATCTTATTGAATATAAGACCTTGTTCCTTAGGAACATGATCCCAGCTGTAAGAGAGAAGGTAGAGCCAACCACATACCCAAATACGGATAGGTTTGCCGATATTCTTCGGAAAACCGAGCGGGTGTATCAAATGTACATCCATGATTTGGGTTCCGGTTCCAAAAAGGTTGCAGCTGTGGAACCCACTTCCAGGACCACGACATATTACACCGTGGAAGGGCAGGCCCAGCAACAGCAGCCTAAACATCCATCGGCCCCTCCAGCTAGCACCCAGCAAAACCCCCAACAGGGCCAACAACAACAGTGGGGTGGGAACCCGAAGTGGCCCAAAAACAGAAGGCACAAGGGCAGAGGGAAACCATTACAAAGATCGGGTCCCTCATACAAGGAGATAGCCGAAGAAAACCGAAAATTTTGGAAGCTCCTGGGGCAAGTACCCTCCGTAGCGGACGCTGTTTCTGCACAGACCCTTGCAGCAGTACAACCAGTGACCCACGCCACCACTGGTCATGGAGACACAGGAAGTACGAGCTCTCAGGCCCACATAAGCCTGAACCCGGAAGCTCCTCCCTATATTGCATCAGTGCAACACTGTGAAGTCATCAATGCAAGTCAAGCTCAACCTCTGCATGCCTCCAGTAATATGGATTGACAATTACAGGCCCCAGTCCGCATTGTAAACAAGCTGGTCTTGGATACAAACGGAAGGCCCTGCACCGAGGCCGAGGTCGGGGGGCCGGAAACTAATTGTCTTGTTAGATACAGGTGCAGCTGTATCTGTGTTACACGACGAACAGCCGGACACGTCTCCTTTGTCTACCAGATAGAAGACCAATATATCAGGAGTTGATGGTACTAGGCTACCTGCATACCGCTCTCTACCTCTACCGGTAGAGTTAGGCCATTTAAAGGCCTCCCATGCTTTCCAACTAATGGTGCTGCATGATCATCCTAGTATCATTGGGATTGACTTCCTTGCACTGCACGGCTGTGTGGTGGATCTAGCAAACATGTTGCTGATACAGATCCAGGGTCAATACCATACTGTCTTAATTCCTGACTCACATGCTGTGGCAACAATATCTATCAACAACAAAGAGTATGATGTCATAAATTTGTTCAAGAACCATGAATTTTTCCCAAAACTCCTACCTATTCTGCAATGGCATTTGGTAGCATTTGCAGTTAACAAACATGATTGTGGCAGAATGCATACTGTTATCGAGGTGCCAGGCCCAGCACATGAGAGACAAAGGCAATACCCTTTTCCCACTGAAGCCTTTCCCTCTCTCCGAGAAACGATCAAGTCACTCCTTAAACAAGGAGTAATCAGAACATGTGTTTCCACTGCCAAGTCTCCTGTTTGGCCTGTGAAGAAACCCACAGGCACCTGGAGACTTACTATTTACTACAGGAAACTGAATCAGGTTACTCCCAGTTGTTCCCCAACTGTGGCGTCGGCACCAGATGTGCTTTGACTTTTAACACCAGATCAGAAATGGTTCAGTGCCCTGAATATCTCCAATGGTTTTGGGTCATTACCATTGGCCCTCAAGAGTCAATATAAGTTTGCCTTCACCTTTGAAGGACGACAGTACAAGTGGACTTGCTTGCCACAAGGATTCCATAATAGCCCATCCCTCTTCCATCTCCACATGATGGATGCCCTACAAAGTTTCTCAGCCCCCCAATGTCTCTTACAGTACATAGATGACCTGTTGTTGGCCACTGCCACACAGGAACAACATCTGGATCTCTTGGACGAACTACTGACTCTCATTCAGAGAGCAGGTTTGAAGTGCAACCCAGCAAGAGCACAATTATGTCAGGAAGAAGTACTCTTTCTGGGTTTGAAAATAACTGACCAAGGCCGGAGCCCTACTTGAAAAAAGATTCAGGGATTACAAGACTTGCCATTACCCACCAGTGTGGCAACTCTTCAAAGGTTTCTAGGTATGGTAAACTATTCCAGAGATTTTATTTGTGATTTTGCTCAGAATGCCGCTCCGCTGTATGATCTACTCAAAAAGGACGTTCCATGGAATTGGGGCCCTGTCCATACCCAGGCTGTGACATCACTGAAGCAGGCTTTGGCCTCCGCCCCAGCACTGGTAAACCCCAATCCAGCACTACCATTCCATCTAGAGTGTGCCTCCTCTGACATCGCCATGTCAGCAGTGCTGGCTCAGAAGGTGCATGGCACCTTGAGACCTATTGCATATGCATCGCAGCTCTTGACCCCAGTGGAACAGAAGTACGGCCTTTGTGAAAGGAACCTTCTGGCCACCTACTGGGCTGTGAAGCACTTCCTGTATATCATTGGGTACTCACCACTGATTCTTAACACTAATCATACGCCCACTACCTTTCTGCTCTCAGATAGAGTGAAGGATGGGTCAGTCTCCAACACCAGGCTGACACATTGGTCACTTCTCCTCCAGGATAGGGATATCCAGGTCCACTAGACCAAAGTTCCATCTCTGCTAGCTCATGGTCTCCTTTTCAGGGGGAACCCCATGACTGTACGCTGCAGTCACCTGACCCTCCAGATCCGGTCCATTCCTCCCTGCCACCCCTGATACTGGAAAGTGCCTTTGTGCCGTGGTTTCACTGATGGTTCAGCATCATACTATCAGGGAGAACAGATTGCAGGATGGGTATTTTGGTGGTGTATCCTTGTGGAACACTGTCAGGATATCTAAATGCTGTAGTGTAGCTTCATCGCAGTATGCAGAGATGGCAGCGGTGGCCTGTGCACTTGAGTTTATCCAACATGGAACTCAGGATACCATAATTTTCACAGACTCTAATTGGGTTTGTTGTTCCCTTACAGAATTTCTCCCTTTCTGGCAGAAGAACTCCTTTTTCTCCTCTGATGGAAGTCCAGTGAAATACAAAGAATTGGTACTATACATACACGCATTGGCACAGAAACACCCATACAAACTTTATGTGCACAAGGTTAAAGCTCACTCCCTACATGATCCCTATCATGCATTCAATGACACAGCCGATACCCTTGCTAAGGAAGGGGCCCGAGGGGGGGACGTCTGGATGATGGATCATCCGGAAGCCAATGCAGCTGTACATGTTGCAGCTCTCAAAAATAAATCTGAATCTTTTCCCCCCTGGACCTCTCAGCAGCCCAGCATGTGGACACTGAACTCAAAGAAGTGTTCAGATTCCTGGACAAGGGTACTGAAGAAAAACTCCCTACACATAACCCATATTGCAGGCATGATGGTAAGTTACACATATCCCCTGACGATAAACTCATTTGGTTCCAACCAGAGGATACTACCACCAAATTGTGGGTAGTCCCCAGACATTTGAAATCTGAATTTTTGCACCAGGCACATGACACTCCTACTGGTGGACACCAGGGGGCAGAAAATACCCTCCAACGTCTCAAGACCACCGCCTGGTGACCTGGTATTACCAAAGATGTTAAACAATACATTGGAAATTGCCTTGTTTGTGCACAAAACAATCCCATACCTACAAAACGAAATGCCAAACTTTTACCACAAAGGCACACTGGCCCTTGGCATGCCATTCAAATTGATTTCATTGGTCCTTTGACCAATACCAGCAGAAACAACAAGTGTGCCCTTGTGGTAACCGACTTATTCTCTAAGTGGGTTGAAGCTTTCCCCACTAAGACATGCACCGCAAAAACAACTGTCAAAATCCTGGTAGAACAGATTTTCTCCAGGTGGAGCCTGCCTCTCAAGGTAGACTCCGACAAAGGAACCAGTTTTACAGGTGAGTTGATGAAAGAGTCCCTTGAACTTCTTGGGGTTCAGCAAAAGTTCCATATACCTTATTACCCTCAATCCTCAGGTCAAGTAGAAAGAGCCAACAGACAGATTAAGCAAATGCTTTCCAAATTCATTGAGGACAATCTCAAGACCTGGGATTCCCTATTGCCTTTACTCCTTATGGCAATTAGGGGTACACCATTAGCCACCACTCAGCTTACACCCTTCGAGGTAATGACTGGAAGACAAATGAGATTGCCTGAACACTTGCTCTTTGACCTACACACACCCCCACTGCAGACCGTGTGTCTGTGGATCAGTATGTGGAAAAGCTCAGAAAAGACCTCATGCACACACACTTGTATGCTGCAAACTGCATGGGCAAACCCCAGCAACAGTCCAAAATACAATTTGACAAACATGTACAAGAAGTGGACTGGCAGGTTGGAGATCAGGTAATGGTATTTTGATTTGCACATCCTACCCACTCCTTCTCCAATAAGTGGGAAGGCCCTTACTCCATTGTCAACAAGCTCAGTCCAGCAGTCTATCAAGTTAGACTCCTCCACAACAATAAATTGACTGACAAATGGTTACATGCAAACCAGTTGAAACTGTATAAAGGAACTTAAACTTACTTTTCCTAACTCCACTGGGCGGAATTGTACTAATGTACTAATCTTTGATCTTCCTTTTCAGATACATTGACAAGATGGCTATCTTGTTCCTATCTCTCCTCCTTGCAGGAGTGATCCCTTTCACCCAAGGCACGGTACCGGACCTCCTTCGACATCTGGATCCTCCAGCACCTCCTACAGAGGGAGTTTCCATCAAAATACCAGATACTATGATTACTGTCCAGGAAGATTCCGATGCATACCTCACTGCCTCGGTCGTTGCTCCTGACAAATCTACCCTTCAAATTGAGTGGCAAACCACATCATAAGGACAAATTCTCCTGGTGGCCAAACTCTCCAAGGGAACTTTTCAGGGTTGGCCCAACGCTAAATTATCCTCAAATGGTTCACTGTCCTTGTTACAAACTGCATTAAGACACTCTGGTTTGTACAACATTACTGCTCTGATTGATTCTTCCTATTGTAACTCTCTCTCTACCAGGATTCTGCCCGCAGATTCTGTGCTGTACACCACATGGCTTCTGCAGCCATGTATCTCTCTGTGTTGCCTCCTACTGAAAAACAGCTTTTGGAATGTCCAAAACATAATTCTGGTCCCCGTAGTGGTCTCACAGCCACTGCCCTCCCAGGTTCTTTGATTAATAATTTACAGTTCATGCATATACCTGTTTTGTTTAACCTTACTTACTGGAATATGAAAGAATTTGGTATGTGTCACAATACCAATACATCTGCATTCTATAGCACATTACTGCTTGACAGTTTAGCTGCATTTCAGATTCGTACTAAGGATCCCTTTACCTGGGTTTATTCTACTGAACATAGAGGTAACTTTAGGAGGAAAACACCCCTCCTGGTACTCTTAATCATAAACGTAGTAGACGTGAAGTTGACAGTTCTGATGTTACAGGTGCTACAGGTACTGTCACAGGTCTTTTTGGTACTGCTATGTCCGTTTGGAACAAAGCAGACATTGCTGCTATTAAGAGTCATTCTGCTAAGTTCTCCACTGGTTTGGTTAATAATGTTTTACCATCATTATTGCATGGTGTGGATGGCCTTAGTCAGGAAGAAAGATACACTGTATACAACATGCATGACATTGCTAAAGCTTTCACTGATTCAAAAGATAAGATTAATGCACTCATACAACAGAACAATAGAGAAGCTGAAAAACAATACATTGGTAGAGAAATACTTTGTTCTGCATATGGTTCATGCATCCTCACTACCATCAACAACCTCTTCCGTGATTTAGAAACTGGAAGAATCCCTGACATAATACATGACAGACGCATCTCTAAATGGTATTGTCCTAAATGTAAACTTTCAACTTGTGTTTCTTTATGTATGCAACAGACTTTGTCTATTCCTCTCTCCACAGCACGAAACTTGGGGTTTGTGACCAGACACCCTAATACTGGTCCTTGTTTTTCTACTAAGAAATGTTCCATAACAGATACCATGTTTGTCTCTTTTACTGTCTCCTTACCACGTTTTTGATCCCACCACAGCCTTGTTCGACAAGCTGACACTGGCGCATTCGGTTGGGCATTTGGATGACGACATCTACAGACGATGCCTAGATCTCCCACCTCTTCTGGTCTACCATTCTTTCCTGGATGTCTGGGTGGCACCGCACATGAACTGCTGTGTGAAAAAAAGCAATATATCTACTTGTGCCGATGTGATGTGTTTGATGTTATATGCCCTGTTTGTGGCTACTCTCCAGACAGCATTGATTGGACCTTCACCATGGATGATGACATCACTGAGAATGGCACCAACTCTTTTGAATCAACGCCGTTACCAGATCAGCTCAACCAGTCCTATCGTGAGGAAGCTCATCGCCTGTCAACACGGATCTCGAAGACGACCTACACATGCCCTGTCCAGTTGCAAAAATGGAGACTACCTACTGTACGTTCACAGTATAACTCTGACGGAGAGTACTGTATAGTAACTAACGTTAAGTCCTATACATATGGTTCTGTTACTTGTTCAATTGATTACCCCAACTTTTGTTTTGTTCCCCATCAGAAAACTGTTATTGGACATACCGTAATAACCCCCATTCCCCCCTTATGGATGCAGACATTATTGATGGTAACCCAGATTACTTACTCACACTCTCAGAATACCTACCATACTTTAACGTACACATAGATCCACTTACACTTACACTGAAATCCCTTTTAGATAGAAAGGACACACACCTCATCCACATCAACAATAATATAACCAAAGCCAATGAAGCTGTTCTTGACCTGATCAACAATGGAGATATGAATAACGCATTGACTAACACCTGGTTAGAAATCACTTTTAAAGGTTTTGTTATAATACAAGCATTTTTAATATTCACTTTGATTATTATGCTTTGCTGCCTACGACGTACACTGCGCGCAACACCATGAGCAGCTTGAGGTTCCTTTACAAGGCTCGTTGCATCAGGCTTGTGGCGTCCACTGCTCCTGTCCATTCCCTGGATTTGCCTGTGTTGCCCTTAGGCAACAAAGGGGTGGAATTGTTACACGAGGTCCCTGCACCCTAATTGAAACCCCTTAGGGGTACAATTGTCAGAGACAGCTAATGGTTAGGCAAGGCTATACTAATACATAGGGCTAAAGGCATCTACCGTATAAGAGTAGATGTCAGCATATGAATGCATATTATTGTAACCCACTTTGCTTGCTAATGCACACACATTATATCATATATTTTCTTGTCTATTTCTTACTTGTCAGATGCCAAGACACCTGTCCTTGAAGTAATTGTAATATGTAAGGCAACATTGCCACCCTTTGGTGATGTGCACCACTTCACCTTGTTATGTGAGACTCTGTATAAGAACGTCTTTGTTCTAAAACTGATGACTTTACAGAATTATATAATGTTATCTTGGACCGTGGAGCCACCTCTAATTTAGCCAATAGGGCTCATCACTGTAACTAGAAATGTTTCTATCTTTTAGTAACCATAGTAATTATCACAGGTATATAATGCACAGGCTTTACGCCTCGGAGACCCAGAGATCCCAAGAGACTACAGAGAAACCTCGAGGTGTAGGGAACGCTTAGCACTGGCTCCCGGTTCGTATTGGTAAGAACTGCTTAGGGCAACTGTGATTTATCCCTTTTGTAGTAATAAACTTGTTTATTACTCAAATGCAACCTGTCTGTGATTATTTGCATTCTCAATATTGCCAAGAACCTGAAAGTGAGGTTCAGACCTCTTACAATGTTGTTTCAAAACCAAGGGGGGATGGTTATTTCAGGGGACATCCTGGTTCAGTTAAAGGTACAGTGTATATATCCACAAATATTGACTTTCTATATCTCTGATCCACAGTGACTAAGCTCTTTTATACATAGAACCTTACACAGTAACAAGTTTATAATGTGAATTTATGAAATTACCTTTAGGATTTCTTATAACTGTATTAATCATTACATTATTATTGTTTTATAAGACTTCAAAATCCTTCTTCTTTAAAAAGGCTTTACTAACTGTATTCATTCCTATTTATAATGGCCTTCATGCTTTTTGTCCACAAAATGCACTTATGCACATTACACAACTTCTCTTCAGGTGTTTGGCATCATTCCAGGGACTGGATGGATGGAAATTGAAAAATAATGAAAAGAGAGAACTAGGAGGAAGTTTAGTATGGAAAGTAAAGAGCTACATTAGGTGGCCAACCTAGGGTAGGTGGGAAAAAGAAGAAAAACAAAGAGAAAAGTGGTAGCTGTTGCTAGGAAATAAGGAGACAGAAAAGTGATCCATCAGTCACAGCTAAGGGTGAAGCCTAATTCCGCCACAGACTGGAAGGAAAAGTATGCCTCTTTGCAGATTACACAAAGATCTGCAACAGGGTTGATACGCAAGTGGGTGTGGAAAGGATGAGAAAGGACTTGGCAAGGTTGGAGGCATGGTCAGCAGTATGGCAGCTTGGATTCAATGCAAATAAGTGAAAAATAATGCACCTGGGAAACAAAAACCCAGGGGAAGAGTACACAATGTGGGGGAGGTAGTAACAACAACAAAAATGGGAAGGGACCTGGGGGTAATCATATCACACAACCTTAAGGTTGGCAAACAATGTGAAAAAGCAGTAGGAAGGGCTGGGGTGATACTGGGATGTATAGGGAGAGGCATCACCAGTAGAAAACAGGAAGTTGTTATCCCTCTGTACAGACAGTTGGTGAGACCCCATCTGGAGTACTGAGTCCAGTTCTGTAGACTCCTTCTTCACAAGGACATAGACAGGATGGAGGCAATCCAGAGGAGGCAACTAAAATGGAGCAGGGTCTGCAAGAGAAGCCATATGAGGAGAGACTAAAGGAGCTTAATATGTATACCCTTGTGGAAAGGGGGGGCATGATAGAAACTTTAAGTACCTCAGTGGAATCAATAAACATAGAAACATAGACTTTGTCGGCAGATAAGGACCGCTTGTCCCACCTAGTCTGCCCATTTTCCTACCTAAAGGATAAGCTGCAGATCCTATTTAACCAAAAGCCTATTTCTTCCTACCCCCCAAAATTGCTTTATGTCTGTCCCATGCATTCTTGAATTCTCCCACAGTTTTAGACCCCACAACCTCCTCAGGAAGGCTGTTCCATGCGTCCACCAACCTCTCTGTGAAAAAAATACTTCCTCACATTGCCCCTGAGCCATCTTCCCTCTATCTTCAGATTGTGACCCCTTGTTCTTGCACATCTCTTTTTCTGAAAGATGCCACCCTCTTGGACTTTGTTGATTCCACTGAGATACTTAAACATTTCTATCATGTCCCCCCTCTCTTTCCTTTCCTCAAGGGTATACATATTAAGCTCCTTTAGTCTCTCCTCATATGGCTTCTCTTGCAGACCCTGCACCATTCTAGTTGCCCTCCTCTGAACTGCCTCCATCCTGTCTATGTTCTTGTGGACATGGGGTCTGCAGAACTGGACGCAGTACTCCAGATGGGGTCTCACCAACTGTCTGTACAGGGGGATAACAACTTCCTTTTTCTGCTGGTGATACCTCTCCCTATACATCCCAGTATCCCCCCAGCCCTCCCTACCGCCTTCTCACATTGCTTGCCAACCTTAAGGTCATCTGATATGATTACCCCAGGTCTCTTTACATTTTTTGTTATTGTTACTACCTCTCTCCCATTGTGTAATCTTCCCATGGGTTTTTGTTTCCCAGGTGCATTACTTTGCACTTCTTTGCATTGAATCCAGGCTGCCATACTTCAGACCATTCCTCCAACCTTGCCAAGTCCCTTCTTCCTTTCCATGCCTCCTTGTGTATCAACCCTGTTGCAGATCTTTGTGTCATCTGCAAAGAGACATACTTTTCCTTCCAGTCCCTCTGCAATGTCACTTATAAAGACATTAAAAAGGACTGGATCCAGTACTGAACCCTGTGGTACCCCACTAGTAACCCCTCTTTCTTCAGAGTGGACTCCATTTACAATTACCTTCTGTGTCCTGTTGTTCAGCCAATGTTTTACCCAGGCTACCACCTTGGGACCCACTCCCAGGCTGGTTAATTTGACTACTAATCTTTTGTGTGGGACTGTGTCAGATACCTTGCTAAAGTCTGGGTAGGCCATGTCCACAGCCCCTCCCTAGTCTACTACTTTGGTCACCCAGTCAAAGAAATCAATTAGATTCATATGACATGACCTTCCCGCTGTGAACCCATGCTGCCTTAGGTCCTGTGCCCCACCGGCCTCTAGATACTCAACAATTCTTTCCTTCAGAAGTGATTCCATCACTTTCCCTACCACAGAGGTCAAACTGACAGGTCTGTAGTTTCCTACCTCTGTCTTGGTCCCACTTTTGTGTAGGGGAATCACATCCACCTTCTTCCGGTCCTCAGGTACCACACCATCCTCCCATGATTTGTTAAAAAGCGTAGTCGGTGGTGTCACTAGTTCTTCCCTTAATTCGTTTAGAATTTTGGGGTGAATTCCATCTGGCCCCATTGCTTTGTCCACCTTCCATTTTAGGGGTTCTTTCAGAACCCTTTCTTCTGTGAAAGGACTGGGATCAACCCCCCCACTCCAGAGTGCTTCTGTTAATTAGATTAGGCACCTCCCCCACTTCCTCTTTTGTGAATACTGAACAGAAGTATTCATTCAGTATCTCTGCTTTATCACTGTCACTCTCTGCTCACCCACTATCCATTCTGTTCAGCCTCACTATCCCTCCCTTTGTTTTTCTACGCTCTCCGATATACCTATAAAAGGTTTTATCCCCCTTCTTAACTGAGTTAGCTATCTTTTCCTCAGTTTGGCCCTTTGCTATTCTGACTACCCTCCTGCTTCTTTTTGCCTTAACTGGTACAGTTCTCTGTCTTGCTTTTTCTGTGTTTCCTTATACTTCCTAAATGCTATCTTTTTCTCCCTAACCTTCACTGCCACCTCTTTTGAGAACCATAGTGGCTTTTTCTTTCATTTGATTTGTTAATTTGCTTCACACAAAGGCTTGTTGCCTCTGTGATGGCAGTTTTGATATTTGCCCATTGTTGCTCCACCCCTCCTTCTAGCCTGTTTGCTAGTGCTTTTCTAAGCACTCTCCCATCTTGCCAAAGTCAGCCCTCCTGAAGCCCAAGAACCCTTACTTTTGTATGGCTTGACTCTGTAGTAGGTTATCATGAACCACACTGTTTGGTGGTCGCTTGTTCCCAAATGGCTACCCACTTCTAGATCTGAGATCCTCTCACTGTCCCCATTTGAGAGTACAAGGTCTAAGATTGCTCCCTCATGAGTGGGTTCCAAAACTAGCTGTTTGAGGCATGCCACCTGAAGGGCATCAAGAATGGCCCTGCTTTTGGATGTGGCTGCCGTAAAGGTGCTCCAGTTAACATCTGACATGTTAAGGTCCCCCATCAACAGGATCTCCCCTTTCTCTGCCATCCTAAGTATGCCAAGTCCAAGAGGGTAGCATCTTTCAGAAAAAGAGATGTGCAAGAACAAGAGGATGCACTTTGAAGATAGAGGGGGGATGTCTCAGGTTCAATGTAAGGAATTTTTTTTTTCACAGAGAGGGTGGTGGATGCATGGAACTGCCTTCCTGAGGAGGATGTGGGGTCTAAAACTCTGGTAGAATTCAAGAATGCATGAGACAGACATAAGGCCATTCTTGTGGGGGGTAGGAAGAAATAGGCTGTTGGTTAACTAGGATCTGCAGCTTGTGCAGTAGGAAGGGAAATGGGCAGACTAGGTGGGCCAAGCGGTCCTTATTTTCTGTCAAAGTCTATGTTTCTATGTTTCTATGACTGTCCCAAGCATTGATTTCTATGGTACCCTGCTGGTCACCCTACTCTCCCCAGATTGTACCCTATTTACCACCATCCTCTGTCTCCTGTTTCTTAGCAAGTTCCTAACCCAGTTCACCACCTTGTCTGAAAACCCAGGCTACCAATCTTGTTAACGCGACTCTTATGTGAGACAGTGTGGAACATCTTGTTGAAATTGAGGTATGTGAAGTCCAGGCCCCCCCTCCCGCTAATTAACTTCCCTTGTCAATCAGTCAAAGAAATCTATGAGACTTGTTTGGTACAATCGACCCGCTGTTACATCTGACATGGGTTTTATATAACGGCATCACTACCTCCCTCCTCCTGCTATTGCCACCCCTGCCTATGCACCCCTTGTAATTTTTTCACATTTTCACCCCAAATTTCAACATAGTCTTCTTATCACCATACCTCACAAACCCCATAGGTGAAAATTAATCCATGGCTAAATTCTGCACCACAGGTGTGGAAACTTGTTTGGGGCAGTATGTGTGTAATGACAGCTGTACTGTACATGAGGTTGTGTGAAGAAATGGCTACTGTAGGTTGAAAATTTGGAGTCAAAATATAAAGATTTGGCAAAGTTACGCATGTGCATAGGAAAATTTCAATGAGCGTGCATAACTCTTTCGTTTGTTGTTATTTTTGCTCCAAATTTTCAACCTGGGCTTTTTGGGAACCTGCCTTATGATCAATGGTGTTATCATTTTGTTATGCAATCCCAAAAGTGGGTTTTGCACAGTGAATGCGCCATTCCACTCCACAGGTGCAAGAACATGTTTTGGGCAGGATGTGAGAAATGACAGCTATTCTGTTCATGAAGTAGTGCAGAAAAATGACTATGTTGAAAATTTGGAGTAATAATATTAAAATTTGACTGAGTTATGCTCATGCATCAGAAAATGTAAATAAGCACACGTAACTTGGACGTTTGTTGGTATTTTTGCTCCAGATTTTCAACATGTGCTTTTTGGGACCCCACCTCATGAATAGTGGCATGATCATTTCAGTACTGCATCCCAAAAGGTGATTTTGCATTGCGACTGTGTCGTTCTTTGCTACGGGTGCAAAAACATGTTTTGGGCAGGATGTGAAAAATGACTGCTTTATCATTCATGAGGTGGTATGAAACAATGGCTATGTTGAAAATTTGGAGTAGAAATATTAAAAATAACCAAAGTTACATCCGCTTGTATTAAACTTCCAATGAGCTCACGTAACCCAGCCAGTTTTCAGTATTTTTGCACCAGAATTTAAAAAGGAGTTTTTGGGACACCACCTCATGAACAGTTGTACTGTCGTTTCATTAATTGGTGCTGAAAGGTGATTCTGTGCAGTGGCTAAGAAATCACATTTTAGGACTTGGCAATGAAATGACAGCCGCCGTGTTCATGAGGTGGGGTCCTAAGAACCCCATGTTGAAAATTTGGTGCACAAATCTCAAAAAATAGCTGAGATATCAACATACATTGAAACCGCCATTGACAACCATTATACACTTACAGGTTCATGATTCGCTTTAAAGAGCGCAGACATGTCCCAGTCCAGTGAAGATCACAGCCGCCAATTCCAGAGGCATGGGGTAAGGGGGTGTGGGAGGGTGTAGAGGAGGTGGTCAGAAGGGAGGGGACAGGGAGATGATGAGGACTGTTTTCTTTTTTACAGGGTTAAAAAATATAATAATAAAGACATTGGGGGACAGTTTTCTTTTTTTAATGGACAAAAATATTTTGGGACACTGGGGGTGTGCTCCCCAATGTCCCAAACTGTTGGGGGGGTTCTTCCACTGCTGATATGGAGATTGTGCCCTGATGTCAGCAAAGATAAGTGGAGGTACTGTTGCAACAGTGGCATCTGATGCTGGAACTATCCCAGTATCAGATTGTATTAATAAAATATTATTTGGGAACAGTGAAAGTGGGATCCCTGCTATCCCACAGTGCTTGAGCAGGGGATACAAGATAGGGTGGTGGTACCATTACATACCAGGGATGAAGGACAATGGGCTAGCTTAAGGGGGGGGCCATTAAGCACCAGAGATAAACAAGGTGGGGAGGAAGGGATTACACTGGGCTGCAGATGTATCCAGACCCACTAGCATGATTGTGCTTAAGTGAAGGTGCCTTTGGGCACTGGAAACTCCCAGTCTACATGGAGCTTAGGCTGTGGCCTACTCCATACAGCTGGAAGAAGAGGAGCAGGTGTTTAATTTTTCTGTGTGGAAGCACAAGAGAAAGAACAGCTGCCAGACGGTTGGCTTACACTTTATGCAAATGAAAGAAATGAAGCACTCTTATTGATGCGCTTCATTTCTTTCAACTAGAGAACATCTTCCAGCTGGGAAATTGAGACTAGTGTCACAGTCTGGTTGCGTTCTCATTGATCTGTGAGGGATGAGCCACTGTAGAATGCGTTGCATTGGACTCGTCCCTGACACACCTCTGAAATGTCATTCTACCACAAGAGGTTTCTTGCACATGTGCAAGGAAACATAAAAATTACTTTCATACAATGGATAGTGCTACCTACCTCCAGTGTTTAACATATCCACAACTAAGAGAATCTGTAAGACTAAATTACAGAAATGCTGTTAGGTGTGTTAGAAGTTCATCTGCTGTCATGTCATGTAGCCCAGAATATGAAAGTCAGAGAAAATGGAGGGCAGATTTAAATCTATCCATGCTACACCAGTATGATGTGTAAATAAGAGATATAGAATTGCCATCTCTAAATATGCATCTTGTCTTTGTGTGGTGGGAGGGCAGGACCATAAGTCATGAGTGTCAGAGCCACGAGGGAGTCATGAGAGTCCAGCTCCCTCACTACTAATGCTAACTGCATATTATTAGTCAGACCATTGCATATTCAATTTATACAACATCAGTTTACATGTTATAACTTTAAATCTTTTTGTGGATGACACAAAGTTAGGTGCAGTGGTGGATTACATAGAGGGGTGGCAGGGGCCACAGGATGATCTGGCTAGACTCAAGCACTGGTCAGAAACATGACAGTGCATGTTCAATGCAAGGAAGTGCAAAGTCATGCACTTGGGAGCAAGAAATACAAGGAATCATTACCGACTGAGGGGGTACAATTATCCCCTACAGAGGAGGAAAAAGATCTTGGGGTGATAACAACATGACAAATGAACCATTCAACACAGTGCAAAAAGGTGACAGCTAAGGCTAATAAGATGCTGGGGTGCATTGCCAGAGGAATCATGTCCAGGAGAGAGGAGGTCATCCTGCCACCATACAGGTCTTTGGTGAGGCCACACCTGGAGTACTGCATGCAGTTCTGGTGCCCCTATCTAAAGAAAGATGTTAAATTGCTGGAAGGGGTCCAATGCAGAGCAACGAGGATGATTCTCGGTATGGAGGACAAACTCTATAAGGAGAGACTGAGGGAGCTCAACATGTACTGCCTGGAGGAATGGAGGGATAGAGGGGATGCAATGGAAACCTTCAAATATATGAAAGGCATAAATAAAGATGCTACAGAGGGAATTTTAAGATTAAGGATAGGGAGATAGACTAGAGGGCACAATCTAAAGTTGGAGGGTGGTAGATTCAGAAGGGAAATGAGAAAGCTCTATTTCACAGAGAGAGAGAGAGAGAGCAGTTACAGGGTGGAACACATTGCTTCAGGAGGTGGTATCCTTGAAGACAGTGGGCAGTTTTAAGAGGGGATGGGACAAAAATCAGTGGAAAGGTCACCAATGAGGCACTGGGGTAGGAGTAACAGCTAATATGAGCATGAAATTGGATATGCGGTTAGGAGAGAAGGGAGCAGCTGCAGTGTATCAGACTGCTACAGTAGCTGCATAATCGAGCAGACCAGATAAACTATGACACCTGTTTCTGCTGACACTCTTCGTATGTCCGTATGTTCATAAATCTGCTGTTTGTATGAACATTTAACTGTTTCTCTTTGCTTTCAACTGCTGACATCAGTGATTCCACTTTTTATCCTGCCATTTTCATCTCTGCGGGTGTTTTATGGGGTAGGAGGAAGAAGGCTGTTCTTTAACTAGGATCTGCAGCTTATCTGTTAGGTAAGGAAATGGGCAGGCTAGGTGGGCCAAGCGGTCCTTATCTGCCGTCAAATTCTATGTTTCTATATAAACATACTACATATACACAAAAACACAGTTTGTATAGACATCAACATATCTACATATATACAATATTAACTGAACTGCAGTAATGTATATGGCACAATAAAACAAATAGCAAATGTGAGAGATAATGGCCCCCATATTCTGAGCTGGCTGTGTGCACCAGACAGACAAGTGTGATGTGTTGCAATTAGCACATGTCTGGCTTTGGACAATATTCAGACAATTAGCAATCTTCAACTGGAGCGTGCTAACTGTCTGAATATGGGGCCATCCCAGTGCAACAAATAGTGACCCTGCACTGTTCAAACACATCCCCAGATTGAAGTACACCTCTACAAGCACAAGCGCCGTTATAGAAACATAGAAGCTGTCGGCAGACAAGGACTGCTTGGTCCATCTAGTTTGCCCTAAATTCCCTACCTATAGTTGCACAGGAGACACTACTTGGACTCTGGCTTGCACCCCCCCCTTTTGCTTCTAAGATTCCTTTGTATCTATCTCATGCATTCTTAAATCCTGTAACCATTCTAGCTCCACCACTTCCTTTGGGAGGCTGTTCCAAGCATTTTCACATTTACTCTGAGCCTTCCCCTTCCAGCTGTATATTGTGGCCCTTTGTCCTTGAGCATCTTTTTCTTTGGAAATTAGACACAGGACATCAGAAGCAATATTTTTTGTAACTGGACTGAAGCATCAAGTACTGTATAATAGCACCAGCAACATCAACAATGACATATATATATTTTTTTACTTTCAGTAGAAATATTTTGTGTTTTTATCTAAAAAACATTTGAACTGATTAGCTGTTTTGTCTATCACATGTTGACATTTTTGTGATGATTTTGTAATTGAAAAGTGCCGGTTTGCTTCTGTCCAAGCACACTGACTTTTTATTAGATCTCGGTGTAATTTATCTTCCCCCAGTGAATTTCTGATTAAATTTCAGTTTTGCCTCTATGAATTTTCATGAACATTTGTGACATTTTTCCAAAATTTTGACTTCAGTTATTTTTTTGTCTAATTTTTATTTATTTATTTTTTAATGCTTCTCCTTGGTAGGTTGTGCCCCCATACAGATGCCCACCCAGACCCATCACCCAGCTTCTCATGGTCTTACCTGCTTTACCTAAATCTGCCCCAATGACTTGCTCCTTGTGGTGGGGTGCAGCAGGACACCCACCTGCTGCTGAACAGGATCTAGTTCCTAGGGAAACTTGCCATGTCACCAGTGCAGGGCCTGCAAGGGATTGGTCCATCACTCTGCCCCAGCCTACCAGTGTTTTCCTCTGCTCTCTCTGCCTCCCTTGAGATGCTAATCTGGGGAATGATGTAAGCACACATGCAAGCATGGTGTGCATCATGCACTGGGATCTTCCCTCCCACCAATCCGCTCCTGGGTGTACTGCCACCTGTGTTCACCCAGGTTACAGTCATACCCCAGTGCTGGATGATGTCCCTTCCTGGGGAAGGAGAGTGTCCTCTGGGACACTAGACCCTCCTCCTCCCTGCTGGCTCCATAACTTGAACTAATTTTCAAACCCAGGAAACTCACGTCGTGAATAGTAGCATTACTGTTGTGCTGATGAGTTGGCTATTTCCATCTAATTTAACATGCATTTGTCCAAAGTGCACCAACTTTGTCATATTGAATTAACCATTGCCCATACAGAAGTGTGCAGATCTCTATCTTTAAAGCTGACTGAGTTATAAGCATCCAACATTTGGACATTTTATAACTGCATTTCACAATTATGTAAACTGCAGAACTATAAGCCCCCTATAACTTTAATACTAGGTAATGGAATATTGCCTATTTTGTTAAGTTCATTGAGAATAAATATTAGGCTTTGAGGCCACCAAAAGGCCAAGCAGCAGAGCATCACACTGCCATGCTGATGACCTGATTCCACAGAGCTGGCATTAGATTTTTTGGGGCCCGGGACAGAGGTAAAACACGGGTCCCCCTGTAACCGGCAATCGTCAGTCTGGTGTTTATTTACTGTTGTAATCGAAGGTAAGCATAAAAAATTGGATGCACTCTATAAAAACTCTCCAATAATAAATACATAAAACATTTTATTACTCACATTTCATCATCCAGAGCAAAAACTGTATATATGTTTATAAAATGAGAGTCCCACAATATTAGTCCAGCAAAATGAGCAAATCTCACCATTGACAAAACCTGCCTATGCATACCTCCATCCTGCTAGCCCTCCCCACTGCCCCCTTACACTGTTTAGCAACCTTTCAGTAATGATTACCCCCAGGTCCCTTTCCTGCTTTGTTAGTACGTACACCCAGTTAGTATGTTGCCCCTTGGGTTTCTGTACCCCATGTGCATTATTTTGCCCTTTTTGTGTTAAAACTCCATTGCCAATCCCTTGACCATTCATCCATTTTTTTTTAGATCATTCTTCATTCCTCATTCTATCCACCCCCCCATCCACTCAAAGAGTTTTGTATTGTCTGTGAACAGGCATACTTTTCCTTTCAGTCCTTCTGTAATGTCACTAATAGAGACATTGATGAACAGGACCCATTACCAATCCCTGAGGCACCCCACTGGTCAATTTGCCTACTTCAGAGTGAATACAATTCACTTCCATCCTCTGAATCCTATTGCTCAGCCAACTCTCTACCCATTTTACCCCTTTAGTACCTACTCCTAGGCTCTCCAGCTTGTTTATCAGTCTTCTATGTGGAACGGTGTCAAAGGCCTGGCTAAAATCCAGGAAGGCAATGTCCATCACCCCTCCCTGATCCACTTCCTGGTTATCCAGTCAAAGAATTTGATCAGGTTTGTCTGCAAGATCCCCCCGCCCCGTGGAAACCATGTTGTCTCAGATTGTGCAGAGTACTAGCAACAAGGTATACCCCAATCCTTTCTTTTAAGAGATTACATTACCTTACCCACCCCTGATGTCAGGCTGATAGGGCTGCAATGTCCTGCATCTACCCTATTTCCACTTTTGTAGTGAGGGACCACATCAGCCTTTCTCCAGTGCCCTGGTACCTCCCTGGTTTCCAATGACAGGTTGAACAGGATTGTTAGAGGTGCTGCCTGCTCCACCTTGAGTTCCCCTAGCATCCTGGGACACATGCTGTCTGGTCCCATTGTCTTGCCAACTTTTACTGCAGTTAGTTCCCTAAGGACCTTTTCTATTGAAAAAGGACTTATGTCCACCTCCTGATCCTTAATGCCCTTGTCCTTTATCATTGGCCCATTACCTGCCCCTTCCCCTATAAATACTGAACAGAAGTATTTGTTCAATATGTCCACTTTTTAGTGGTCCTCCTCTACACTATCCCCTTCTTCTTCTCTTATTAGCAGTACTATCCCTCTCTTTGTCTTTCTCTTTTCTGTTATACACCTATAAAATGTTTTATCCCTTTTTTTTCACTGATTTGGCAATCTTTTCCTCTGCTTATGCCTTTGCTCTCCTAACTGCCTTCCCTGCCTCCCACTGTTTCTCCTGGTTGCGTTCCCTATATCCCTCCCTTTGTGTTATTTTGTATCTTCTAAATGACTTTTTTTTGCTCTTACTTTTTCCACTACCTCCTTAAAGGAAAACAATGGAAAAGATACAGCTTTCTCAGACACTACAGAAACACTCAATTAGTGCTATCAAACAGTAATAGCTTTTTTAAATTATTTAGAACAGCTAACAACAACTTCCACTTTCTGTAGCTGGCAGAAGCCATTTCACGAACAGCAGTGAGCCTCCTGAGCTCACTGTATGCTAATATGCCTGTTTGACCTCTGCTATTGGTTGGCAGGTCATATTAGCATAAAGTGAGCCCAGGAAGTTCTCTGCTACTCATGAAATGGTGGCTGCCAGCAATAGAAAGTGAAAGCTGAAGGTCACTGTTTAAATCACTAAAAAAGCAATTGGAGGAGTTAAATAAAAATGTACTATCTGAAAGCACTAATCAGGAATGTTTGTAGTGCCTGGGTAAAGCTGCACCTTTCCCATTGTTTCCCTTTAAAGAACCATAGTGGTCTCTTTTTTATCTTGCCCTTGCTAACCTGCCTGATACAGAGATTTGTAGCCTTTTCAATGCCCACTTTCATTTTAGCCCACTGTTCCTCTACTCCCCTGATTTTCCCTAACCCTGCTGTCCCTCAAGCATTCTCCCATTTTATTGAAGTTGGCCCTCCTGAGGCCCAGGACCCTTGTCCTTGTGTAATTTGACTCTGACACAGTTTTTATATCAAACCACACCATACAGTGATCACTGTTTCCTAGGTAGTCCCCCTCTGTGACATCTGTTATACTGTCTCCATTTGTCAGTACCAGGTCTAGTAATACCCCCTCCCAAGTGGGTTCCATAACTTGTTGCCTGAGGAATGCTCCTTGCAGGGAGCCTAGGATGTTCCTACTCCTGGCTGATGCTGCTGTGTGGTGGCTCCAATCCATGTCTGGTAAACTGAAGTCTTCTACTAGCAATACCTCTCCCCTGCAAGTCATCCTTTGGATTGCTATCATTATTTCATTATCCACCTCTTCCCCCTGCACTGGAGGTCTGTACATCACTCCTGTGTGGATAGCTGCCCCATTCCACCTCTCCAGAGTGACCTACAATACCCCACCCCCTCCCTACATCCCCTGTATTTTGATGACTTTTATGTTGTCCCTTACATAACCAGCACTTCTCCCCTTTTTCTGCTTACCCTGTCCTGCCTGAACAGAGAATGTCCTAAAGTGACTTCTTCCTAGTCCTGGTTTTCACTGCACCAGGTCTCTATGATGTTGACCAAGTCTAGGTCTTCTTCTACCACAGTAGCCTCTACATCAGCAATCTTGTTGGTCAGATTTCAATCATTTGCACACATGGCTCTCCAGGCTGTGTTGTCACCACCCCTCCTTTTCCTTTTGCCCATCTTATCTCGCCCAGTATATTTCTCAGTTATAATCATTTCTTCTACCCCCTGGCTTCCATTTTTATTTGCTTCCTTTAATCATTTTACTCCCCCCCAGTATTCTCGCTGATGGCCTTGTGAACTTGTGGGTTGTCAATTTTTATCTCTCTGCCTCCTTCTACCTCCACCCTTGGATAGTTTAAATGCATGCCAATGTAGCATTTAAACTGTTCACTAAGGGCTACAGTCCCATCCCTGGAGGGATGCAGGGCATTGCCCTTGTATTGGCCCTCATTTTCTCCAGATGGTTCCCCACTTCCCCAATGAAGCCAAAACCCTCATCACTGCACCAGTCCGTCAACCGAGCACTGAAGTTCCTGGTACAGATATTCCTAGCCTCCCATTTGCCATAGTCAGGCATCACCTCTGAGAAGGTCACAGAGCTTGCTACCTGATCAAGAGCCCTCCCCAACTCCCTAAACTCCTCCTGCACTCTTCCTGTCCCTGCCTCATCCCTAGCTAGATAAATTATCCCCAGATGGACAATGACATCCAGCTACCCCTCCCCCAGATGCCACCCTAGTGATCCTCTGGATCTGGTCTCCATCTCTCCAAACTGTGTCTCCAGGTGTGCACTTAATCTCCCTCTCCCCCTTTGCCACCTGTCCCCAAATCCACTCCCCTGACTATAGAGTCCCCCACCAGGAGTTGCTTCCTCCTCCTCCTCCGCCACCACCCTTGGGGTTCCTTATGGAGGATCTGCTCATCCTCCCTTGCTATAACTTTTGATGTCATCATGGGACATTCCTGCTCCTCTAAAGCAGTATAGGAGTTCTTTAGTTGCACCGGATGGCAGGTGTGCCTCTGTCCCACTGCCTTCACCCTCCCTGAGCCTACATTAATCCATCCACTGCTCCAGCTAGGCAACCTTTGAGGTAGCACAGGCAGACTTGGTGGCCACTGGGTGGGGGAGGAGGTTTCCTGAATCCTATTCAACTTGACCCAGAGACTAGTAACCTTTGCCCTCAGCCCCAAGAGGTGACTGCAGATGGGGCAGTACCACAGTATCCAGAAGGCCCACCTGCAGACTGCTGCCCTATAACCACTGCATTGCACCACTCCCAGCATCTTCCCATTCTATGCTGTCTATCTTTCTCTGTTCTGTTTTAAAGAAACCACTTTTCTTCATTCATTTTTCCCTTGCCCTGTATAGGGTGTTACTCCTCTTCCCACTTGACTGTAGTTAGACAGCACACTCACCCCAAATTACAGAGCACCCTCTGGATGTTTTTGATTTCTACTGTACCTGGGTTACCCCTTCTATAAAAAAGCCAACCCTTCACTAACTGTCCTAGGAGCTAAATACAGCTATTTCCCCCACAATGGACGAAGCATGCAGAAGCTGTAATAATGTCTACCAACACCAGATTAGGTATTACATACTTTTTTAAGCTTACTCGCTAGTGTACATGAATACTTTTTTTTTAATTTTCATTCAGCTCAGGAAAAATAGGATGATAAGATACTTAAAACCTAGACTATAAGCCCCCAATGTACTCAGTAAATGTTCTCAGAATATATGCCCCAAATGCACACAGTAAATAAGTCCCCTATGTACACAAAATCCCACTTATCAAATTGATCTCTGCCCCTTGTTCACTTTGTTCTTCCATCTTCTCATCAACCAGAACTCCCACTGCAGTTCCTAGGCATAATTGTTGGTTTCTACTGAGCTGATTAAATGATTGGAGTAGGGCAGGCAGGGGCGCAGGGGGAGGGCCAAAACCTTGATTGTACTGGCTTGAGTAGAGTCTCGTGGTATCCGACTCCCAATCCCAATCTTCAGGAATGCAGTCAAGTCCTGCAGGCTGTTGAAACCTCTTCAATGAATCAAGTGCAGCTCCCTCAGCAAAAAAGAAGATTCAGGCCTCTAAAAAACAATCTGTGGCATCTTCCAACCACAGCCACAGGCACTCCGGTCGGCAGCAATCTCCCAGTGGCTTCTGAAATATATTTTTGTGCCGCGTAACAAATTATTGACTTACTGAAGATCATTCAGTGAGTTAGTGGCCACCCTGGGAATCATATCTATGACCTTTTGTTTTATAGTCCAGTCCTGTACTCGCATGGCCACAAGGTCAATTACAAATATTTGTACAATCTTTTTCAGATTTCCTTTTCCACCTTTTTTTCCTAGGACTTTACTTGGTTGTAGCTCAGCTCTGTAATGTGAAATTGCTCTCCTTTTTTCTGATCATTCATGAGATATAAATAAGGTTTCAGACAATGTTTCTCAACATGATTTACCAGTCAGTTGGAACATTTTAATTTTCTGATTTTTTTTTCTAAATCTAACTGACATGCACTATCTCATAATGTCATCTTAATAACTCAGGTAATTTATAACTAATATTAATCCCACAATTCACATAATTCCATAGGTAATAGTACACATTCCTTGATAGTTCTCTTTTAACCGAGTCCAACCAAGAAGATCCACAGTTTCCAGACATGAGCATCCACTTTTCTTTTAGGGCCTTTCCTGGTAACCTACCTATCATTCAATACATTTTTAAGTTTTGTCCAATAATCAATTCTTGCAAATGTGACAAAAACATTTAGAGGAAATACCCCCAGTTCTGGCCTGACTAGACATGTACAATATGTGCTGATGAAGGTATGCCAGGAGTCTTTAATATGCACTATATTCGCTACATTTTCTATGATATTTAAATTAGCATCTCCCCAGATTTCTCTAGCATATAACATGTTTGCTGTTAAATTTACTCAATAATGCTTTTATCACAGGATACACAGTAATTCCCCATATTTAGTATTGAAATAGCACAAACCAGTCACAATTTGTTTAATTTCCAAGGCTAACTTAGTAATATGCAAATTCCCAGAAAAAGAGTTTGTGAAAGTTACAGCAAGATAACAATACATGCCGTAACAGTTTTCATAGGTTTTCCATTAATAAACAACTTTATGTTCACTTTTTGAGTACCAACAATCACATCACAGCCTTAGATTTAGATACCAGTAATTTCTGACTGTTTACACAGTTTTAGTCTGTTCAGTTTTTTACCCCTTGAGAAAGCAATTCAACAACAAAAACCTTAGCATATGTTAAGACAGACATTGACTGATCTAGAATCTTAGGTGAACTGAATTGTTATTCATTCCCATAGCATAACAAGTAACCTGGCCCCAGTAACTTTAACTTACTGAGTTTGTTTTTGCTAAAGTAACTTCTCTTTGCTACAGGTCTCCTGACTCCCTCTGTGACTGTCCATCTCTTCTAAATCAGCACTGTCAGCAGCACTCAACTCGCTCTGCTCCACACACGATGACGCTGATACTCTGATTCCCACTGAAGTTAATATCCCCGTTCTGTGTCCATACATGCTGCATCATGTTAGTTGCTTGGAACAGGTGGCCCCATTTTGCCCGACACCCTAATGGAGAAACACGGAAAAAGACCACTACAGTGACAGTCACTGTAATGGTCCGTTTCCATGTTTCACTTTCCCCCAGTGTTCTGCCCCCTCCCCAAACCAATTCTGACCTGCAGTTGAGAATTCTAATGTCTGGGGAGGTGAGGGAGCACAGCCCACCACATGGGAGGTGTGGGGGGCACATCCCCCCCCACAGAAAACTTTGGTTGATTGGGTGGCACAATACCCGTGTCGGTACTGTGCCATCACTGTGTGGGAGATCAGCAGTTTTACTGTTGACCTAACTTGGCGCTTCCACTTGGAACAGTGAGAAACTGATTCAGTCCACCATATGGGCAAGTTATAACCAACATATCGGACAGACTGTCATTTTTTTAATAAAATACAACATGTTCCGCATATACCTTACCCTTAAAATAAAGGAAGAACTGTTGGCAGCTCTAAAGTTTGCAGAGCCCCACACAAGTGCAGGGCCAAGGACAGTTGCTCTGACTTCCCCCCCCCCAAGGCCAGCCCTGGGGTTCAGAAGCAAGTACAGGAATCCATGTCAGGAGATAGGCCATGGCCAAGACAACTGCCGCTCAAGACTGCATCTTGGTTTGGGAGGTTTGGTTTCAGATTCTACTAACACAGCAACCCCTGCAGCTGGGCCAGGGAGGTTGCTCCTGCCACAGGGGAATCTATTTCTGTGCAAGCCCCAACCAGGATAGATGGGAGGGAAAAAAATGTTGGTGGAAAAAACCCAGTAGCCAACTTAATAATGGCTAGGTTCAGCCTGATCAGGGTATATCACTGTGAACAGGGTCTTTCCCTGACAGATGATCTGCCCATCAGGAGAAAAAACATATATGAAAAAGAAAAGAGGTGGTATGTGTCAACTATCAAATCCCTTGCTCAAAGGCTGGACAAATTATAAGCAGCCATATATTCCAAAATAACATCAGCAATTAAAGTTGAATTTCATGAGCTTTTGTGAAAGTGTGGAATCTTGTGATACTTTTGTCCAAGCCATGTCCTCACATTGTGCCAATTCATACACTTAAGGTGCCATTATAGAGGAAGGTAAAGGCTGGGTAAAGTGGAAAGAAAGTAGCATTCATAGCAGGCTCTGTAGTAAGAATATAGTGGTGCCAAGTGTTAGGTCACTATCTTAAGTGACAAACCATGAGGAATAGTCATGGACATCACTGTGCACTAGCTTGACTTCTTGAAATATGCCACAAAATCACTAGAATTCACTGAATTAATGACTTGTGGAAGCACATGCACATGCAGCATTATTTCTGTACAATGCCACCTGCTTACTCTTTTTTTTTTGTGCCTAGTCCCCAGAGCCTCAGCTCTCATTCCCCTTGGACCCCACTCACCCACCAGGACTTACCTTTGTGATGTTCCTCCCAGACTTGCTCCCCTGAATGGGGCCACTGAGTATGTGTACCACCTATGGAGCCTGTACTTGATTTACAGTAGGCCCCTCTACTACTGGAGTTCCTCTATGGCTTACAACCCTGCCTTGGGAGGGGCCACAGGGTCAGGCTGATCCCAAAGGAGGACTGGACTTGGACTGGACTCGGTCACCAGCTGCTTTGTTCCCCTGGGAAGCATAGCATGCAATGACATGGTGCACCAAACTGCTGATGTCTGGCACACCTCCCCTGTATCTCAGCTCTGGTAGATGATCTTCACAGGCCTCCTTCAATCAGGGGTTGATCACATATCTAATGCTCACCCTGTCCATCCCTCACATCAGAGGAGGAGAGCAGTCCATGGGATGCACAATCCTCCGCCCAGCCAGCTCTCTGACTCCGCGGGTCTGTTCCCTGACCCAAGGCATTGGTATTCCAAGCAGAAACCCTTCCTCTGCTCAGGCAGGCTGGCTATTCCTGCTGGCTCTTTAACAGCCATGTAGATAGCAATGTATATTTTTATTATTTGAAAACAGTAGCACCAAGTGATATCGCGCCTCACAACTAGTTGTAACTTAGGCCATTGTGACAGAAGTATCTGAATATCTTTAGTCATGTGATGCATGATGCTGGACATCATTGTCTCAGGAGTGTTGGAGGGGTATTGTAGGTCCATGATGCTAGTACAGGAAAGGTGATTCAGTGATGATAAGTACTTTGTGAAGGTCAAATTCCACAGGTGGAGTTCTAGTGGCATTATCTATCATGCATCCATGGATTTTTGAGCGAATTTTGCTAAGTACTCACAATAACTTTGTTCCTACTAAACCACATTTATCCAGCTTAATTAGATTCCGAGACATATTTACATTGGGTATACATGACAAATTCTGAGTGTATACCTACAATATCAGTGGAGCTGTAAACATCCAAATACTTGGAATGTTTCACATAGTTTAGCAAATGCTTTAATTGTGAAATTCTGAATTCTTATAGCATACAATTTACATAATCAATTTCCACTCTATTTAGCCATTTCTCTGACTCTTCCTAGAAAGCATAAATATAAATTTTCAATTATCTTGCTCCAAAGGTGGCTACATTGTAAGCACAGAGATATTTCCAGAAATGATCACATGAATAATACATTGGCAGACTTTGAGCCCCTATAACGTCCCCACCCCTCATCCAACTGTCATAAAACTTGGCATCCTTTTAGGGTGTTTTCCAAACAACAGGGTATATGCAGGACTGACTGCATGGATTGCCTTTGGCCATGTATCCATGGTGAATAGACAACACTAAGTCAGAACACTACATATGGGGGCTTCAGGGGACCCCTGGCAGCACTCACAGAAGAAGTGTGCACACTTTGTGCATGCACTCCCCTTGTTGATTGCCTGCTATGGGGATGGACAGTTTGAGGGCATACCTGCACTCTGAACCATTCATAAAGGCGTGGAGTGTTGGGCAAGGGGGCAGCAGGGACACTAATGTATCATTGCATGGTCTTAGATTTCACCTGCTGGCTGTGGTGAGAAAAAACACTCTCCCCTGCCAGGGTGCATCTGCCCTCTGGGCAGACAGGGAGGGCCAGGGCAGCTATTTCAGCACTAGCTCAATCATTTTTAAATGTTCTAGTTCATGCCATCCCAGAATTCTCTGCTCCACATGGAGCAGGGGATCCACTAGAGGACCATTATGGGTATCCAACTGGACTCTGATCCACTCAGTGCATGGTGGTAGACAGCTTTTGAACATGATGGCCATCTCTTGCATGTCTGCAGGTTTAAAGTCATGTGTCCTGGGTACATGTGAATCACATATACCTGGCCCATCTTTGATGCACAGCCTTCAGTAACCTCACCAAATTTTAGATATCTAGCTATAATACTGATTGTGTTATGACCAATTAAATAATTCTGGAATATTCCACAAAGTTTTGTGAAATCTAACAAAGTTTCACAGAAGTTTGGAAAAATTCTGCAAAATAGGAATTTACTAATTTTGCCCAGCCCTACTTCTGACCAACTGACAGCTGAAATATTGTAGGCTGTTTGAAACCACCTGAGTTCTGATTTTCTTGTGTGGACTGTGACTGGAAGGCAGTAGTAGCATTGTATATCCATGGTATTCATGTAGGGTTAATGTTGCTCTTTCAAGGACTTCATTTTGGACCTCACCATTGAGTTTTTACTGAGTTTTTTTTGTTGGTATTTTTGGTCTTTGTTTTGCTGAACATCATCTTGTACTTAATGAAATCAAAAGATGAGCCCCACCAGGGTAGGGTGATCTGTAACAAACTATAAGACTGTACCAGAAAATCATGGCACACCTTACTCCTTAGCCTTAAAAATTGAAGCCAAAGTCCAAGGTTATTCAACCATATAAATATTTATTGCCACAATGTGTGCATAAAAATGCCATTCCTGGAGATCAACAGCTGCAAGATAACCTTTAACATTTCAACCATAAGGTCTATGTCAAAGATGGTGCCCTCAGGTGTATGCTTTGTTTATGTTACCCTTAAAGTACATCACATGTCACTCATTCACAGTGCTTTACATGCAAAATAATCACTATTTAAAAAGTCATTACCACCAAATAAACATATTACACAAATAACAAACAATGCAAAGATTTAAAAACAAGAAGCAGCTTAGGTACACGCTCCACTTAACATTTTTTCAAGTATTTCACAAAACCTTTTATGTATATCATCACATTTGTTCAAAAACATCTGTATACCTAAGGTGCTTCTTGTTTTTAAATCTTTGCGCTGTGTGTTCTTTATGTAATATGTTTATTTGGTGATAATGTTTTTTTGTAGCAATATATATTTATATGGTTGCATAACCATGGACTTTGTCTTCAATTTGGGAGGGGTAAAGAGTAAGGTGTGCCATGGTTTTCTGGTACAATCATCTGGTACTTACTGAAGCTTGATTTTCTCTCTTCTGCTGTCATCTAATTGGAGATCCTAAGTTTTTGGAAATCAGTTTTTGTTTGATTTCTGTTGTGTCTTTGTTCAAATTTTAAAAACATAACCTTTTCCCATGTTGCAAAGAAACATCCTTGGCATCATGTTTGGAAGCCTGTAAGATCAACCTATAGCAACCAGTTGTTCACAATGGCCCCTATGCATGTTGGGGCGGGAAGTACGTGCCCAAGGTGCACATCTTGCCCATGCAGCTACGCATCTGCGGACAGGTGCACACCTGAAGCATTCACCACCAGCAGCCACCTGTCCATGGTCCTGCCCCCCAGCATGCAGGTCCATGCAGGGCAGGCATGGGTAGAGTTGCAGAACCAGCCAAGCATCCAATTAGATGCCCAGCCTTTGTCCAACAATGGATCCCTTACATAGTGGGGCGTGTGTTGGCAGCACACTCCACAGATGTCCGAGGGCTGGTGGCCATGGCATGTGGTAGGTGGGCAATGCTGCCAACCTTTCAATGGCACAACAGTCATGCAATGGGATGGGGAGCTTGTCGGGTGGCAGGGGGACTATACCAACACTAGTGGGAAGGGGGTTCACATGTGGTGTTGCTGGACAGGGGGCAGCAGCCTTGTGCAGGTTCCCCTGTGTGGGGTATGGGTCTTGTGGGGGGGCACCAGACTTACCGCTGTGTGCTGGGGTGGGTGGGTGACATTAGGCAGTCATGTGCTGTGGCCCCAGAGTGTCGTTGGGCTGTCCACCCTGTCCTGCGGCATGTCCCAGGGTGTGCACAGGGCTCAAAGGGGGTTTACAGCAGGGTTCTCTCTGGTGTACCCTGAGCCCCCCATGCACCCCCACAGCCAGCACTATGTGCCTTAGTGCATGGAATGTAGGGCTGGCCCACTCCTCGCCCGCTCCTGGCATGTTGCACTTTGCATGGCTGGGGGACTGGGTGCATACATGGTGTGCCTCTGTGGTGCATCCTGCATGAGGGCACAATAGGTGCAGAGTGGCTACATACCCCAGATGTGTGGTGGGTAGCCACTCTTCCCCTTTGTGCATGGTGGCCATTAAAAGGAGAAGTCTGACAGAATTTGGAATCATATGAGAAGCTAAATTCAAACCTTTACTTCTATTTTTTGGGGGGAGGGGGTGGTATCTGTGTATTATAAAGCAGTTCTTTTTTCCCTTTGTCATAGTAATAAATGTAAGAGGCTGCAGTACATAAGGACCTCTTAGTCTAGTATCATATAGTACTAAGTAGTTTAACCTTAGGCATATAGCAAAGCCATTTAACTGACTGGAATGGAGCATTGGCTCAGTGGACACTCATCTCTAGGGTTATGCTTCGGAGAAAGAGACACTGCTCTATTTGCAGGACTTTCAGGGAGCTCCATGCTCAGTTGTCATCACCAACTGTAGGAAGGAAATATTGCAACTGTGACTCCAACTAAGTTTGCACCCACTCCTCACACTCCCACTTTCTCAGAGCCCTACTGGAACTTGGGAGGTAATGGGAAGGGAAGGACATCAGGTACAGGTATGTGCACACAAGAGTCAGTCCTTTCCATCAGGCACCAATGGAAAACTGATTTTGCACCCCTGGAAGAGACACAGGTGCCTGGCTTGGGCAGAGGTGACCATAGGTCAGTTGGTGCTAATGGGAAGGGAGATGTGATGATACCTAGAGAAGGGGGCAAAAGTTAGCAAGAAGGATTCAAGTGATAGCTGCCTTTTTGTTTATAAAAGTCGAGAGGGTGGTAGGTAAGTGGAGGTTAAGTGGAAGGATGTGGTCAGATGCCTGTCTGGAGCATCAGCTATCTGTGATTAGGATAGAATAGGGATTATATTAGAGGAGTTGGGAGCAGGTAGTGCTGGTAAACCTTGGTACCAACAATCTGATGAACTAACCTGTGGAGATGGTGAAGAGGGACTTCCAGTAGCTAGGAGACAGATTGAAAGCATTTGGTTTCCTCAGCTTTTCTGAGGTCCTTTTGTCTGGGGTGGGGAGAATAGGAAGGGTAGAGTAAGGGAGGTAGAGATTATAACACCTGCCTGTACCCTGCCTTCACTTACCCAGGAGATGGAGTTTGGTTAGCTGCAAGGAAGGTTAGTCACAAGGCTGGCAGATATTAATAGGAGTCATAACATTTTAGCCATAACAACAGTGCTATAAGAATTACCACAGAGGCAGAAATCTCTTTCAAATGAAAGCCAATTTTTCTTAGCAATCTGAGAATTACTGTTACTTTTTAGGGCTGTGGGCAGAGCCTACAGCCCTAATGGGATTAGATTGCAGATCTAAAAATAGCTGATCATGGAACTCCCTTTTCAGACATTTGGAAGTATTCCTCCACAACTGCAAAATATTGCACTCACCCTCTGATTTTTGCTATTTGCTGCTCTATGTTAAAAGCATCTGAAGGAGAGGAGGATGCTACTGTATTGTACCTCCAAATGTCTTAGGATATTAACAAACAAAACTTTTTAAACTGCTGTTTCTAGCCCCTAAATTGAACCTTTGAAGAGCTGCAGATTGAGCATCTCTCCAGCTCAGTCTAATAGATTTATTCTATTTCTTTCAGCAACCTAAGGGTTAACTCATTATATGTTGCACTGGAACTTATTGAAGCTCTGAAACAGAAAGCAGACTACAGTGTCAGATTACAGACAGTTCAGCTGCAGCTTTGATAACTCTCTCATTCTTAAGAGCATTTGTTGGGATCTGAGACCATTTTCCTATGTTTCTTTTATATATATTTTTCTATTCAACCTTTGTATAATTGCTATCTAGTGCTAGTGAAAGGTGAGGACTTAGAACACCTCTGTTTATCCACAGAATCTGGTTCACTGCTGACTTGTCTTCTCAGTGCTCGTACAGGTGTAAGTCCTTGTCCCCAGGGGTTACTAGAATCCCACTTAGAATCAGTGGCAGGCAGGGAGAGGCAGCTAGTGAAATGCCAGTTAAATGGATTTCACAGTGTCCCACTCTGTTTTCCAGTCTCAGGTGAGCTGGAGTGATGATGTCACTTTAGAACTGTCACAGCAGCATAAGCCACAATGGAATGCTAGCTGCAGGGAGTTGGGTGGGATGTTGAGTTAGAGTGCAGTCAGTCTGTAGAGTTAGTCTGTAGAGTGGAGTGTGAGGAGGAGGCTGCTGCCTGGGCAGCTCCTCAGTTTTAGCTCTGACAGAGAGCTACCTTCGTAGTTTGGGTAGTTTGTTCTCACCCTTGAAGAAGAAGATAGAAGACTAAAGTGTGAAGTGGTAGAGACAGTTCCTAGAGGGTTTTCCAGTGCCCCATCCCCAGAGGGATGGGGGAATGCCAGGATTCAGGGGTAATCCCCTGGTGCAGCCCAGACTATGTTGAAGCTGCCTGGGATTCATCTGCTCTGTGCGTACTCAAGATTTTTGTGTGGAAAAAAGCCCTGGGGCACTTGTATTCTTGTGGTGAGTTTTCTCTGACAAAGGGACTCTGTCACCAAGACTGTTTCTGTTTAAAAGTCTCTGCCTACTATGGGGTCCGGAGAAAGACTTGCCAAGTACAGAACTTTTAGTCTGTTTTTGTTTAAAAGTGTCTGCCTGCTATGGGGTCTGGAGAGAGACTTGCCAAGAACAGAACTTTTAGTCTGTATCTGTTCAAAAGTGTCTGCCTACTATGGGGTCCGGAGAGAGACTTGCCAAGTACGGAACTTTTAGTTTGTGTCTGATTTAAAAGCATCTGCTAAAGTGGGGGTCTAGGGAAGAGACATTGCCAATTACAGAACTTTTAAATTCATGACACCTCAGAGGTGTGTAAAGTAGACTGTTAAGTGTGAAAGACATTTCAAGATAGCATCTACAAGAGTTTCACAGAAGGATGTTATTAACCAGATGAATTGCCGAGTATAAATTTGGAAGCAAAAGGTGGAAGACCCCCCATCTGGAGTAACCATGTTTACCTCTCTGGGGTCAGTTTGGACACCTTTGTTTTCTCTCAGTCCATTTGGCCAGTGCCTGAAGAAAATGCCCAGATGTGGGATTTGGGATTTTTCTGTGAGCTTGTGTGTGCTCTTTGGTGGTTGAGGGTGCCACCAGTAATTCCTCATGAAATATGGGAAAGTGTCCTAGTACTGGCTGAGGGTGCCTAGTCAAGTGAAGTATACCAGTTCTGGCCATGTGTGCCAAGATCCATTCAGAACCTGAGGGTTCTCTGTGTGTGTCCTCTGTACCTCAGTAATCTGCATTACCAGTGGGAGCAGCCCTGTGTGGGTCTATCTTTGCTTTGTATTATTCTCTGTGCATGTGAATAAAAGCCACACTCTAGAATCTCAACTTGGTTTGGACAGTGCTGTTATTGCTTCCACTGTGTCTGGATTTACTTGGGGGCCCCTCACCAGAAGTACAAACCTAGCATAATTCTGAGCAAACGTTTTCTCTCAGGGACCCAAGTTGATGGCCATGCTAAAGGGTCCCCCCAGGTGTGAGCCAGGTAGTTGCCACAATTGGTTTGCCTGTCTGAGGATGGCAGGCGTAGAAGCAGAAGTATTGGCAATGAGAACTGCTCATCATGACAATCCCCATCCCTCTCGTTGGTGCCATGTGTGAGAGGAGAAACCCTGCTAGTTGAACAAGGGGGGCCGGTGGGGGGAGGTTACAAAATAGAGGCACCGCTGAGGATTTGTTTGGAATCTGGGAGAAAACAAGAGAGGTTTGCTCAGGTTGTGGCTAATGTTTTGTCTGTCTGGCAGTTGGTAGCCCAAAAAATCGAAAGCTTTGTACATAAGGGATTTGCCCAGAGTAGTGTCATCTGTATGTGCCACTGTGTGCCTGCTGTTCATGTGCTGCTGTGATTGTGCCAACATTTACCAAGGAGCTGTAAAGCCAGACTGTGTGTGCCCCTTGTCCTGCATCAAATAGAACATTTGCCAGCTTTAATTTTCAAGTTGTGACAAGAGAAAGTATTGAGAACTGTGGGAAACAAAGAGACAATTGTACCCTAAAAGTTTAAAATGCTTGCAGTGTGAACTGGGGGAGTTGCTAAAGAAATTGCCATGATAAATTGCTAAAATGGTACTCCTGCCATGGAGTTACAGTTGAAAAGAAAAAAAAGTTGTTTTGCAGTTTAAATTTTGCCTTCTCGATAATCGCTTTGGAGAAGAAGCGCACGAGAAGAGAGAGAGGGTCATTTGCATGGCGTCGAGTGATTGGTGAGATTGCAATCAGTCCCGCCCCCAAGCCAGCTTCAAAGTGCTGCCTAGTGTTCAAGAGGCAGAGAGCGAGTGATGTGTGAGCTGGCTAGCCAGGAAGATCGTTGCGGTGACTACAAACATTCTAAAAGTTAAAACAACAGACTTTTCTGTACTAAATCGAGATCAACCCATATTCCGATCAACTGGAGAGAAAGCGTGGTGTTTGTAGGGATAATCAGCAAGGTTGCCAGCCCGTTTCAACCCAGAGGCCTTTCAGGATCAGCTGTAGGCTGAAATTTTAATCAAAAAGCCAGCTACTGATTTAGTGAGTACCATTCAGCAAAACTGAGCTCAAACTGTGTGATTTTTCTAAAGCCAGCTGGATCTGAGTGTAAACAGTGTGATTGTTTTTGCAAAGAAGAACTGTGTCAAGTGATCAAACCCAAGCAAGAATTCTGAGCATTAGACTCTGAGCATGTATTATGGATTCAGCAACAGTGCAATTTTCTAAGCAAACAGAGAGAATGTGAGTTGTATGAGAGGCTGCAACAAAACAAGCAGTTCTGTTCAAGAAATACTGTGGCTTTAGTGACTTTAAGCAAGTAAAAGTGATTGAAAGCTAATGTAAAGTCCTACAAAATCATATATATGTGCTGAGGAAGAAAAACAGTGCAGTCTGTGCAGTCTGAGTAAAATTTATCAGTATGCAGTAAATCAGATGCGCAGTGGCTTGGGTCAGATGCAGAATTTTGATGTGCCAGGAGTGCTGCCACTGCCATTACAGGGTGGGGTAATAATGTAAACACAGCAGCAGGGAGCCATTTTGTGAGACTGTTCCAAGTGTAGTGAACTCAGTGATAATAGTGAACTTTTGTGTGTTTTTCCACAGTCATGGCTTTGGGACCATCCTGCTACCTTGATCATGCCTGGACTATGATAGTTGAATGGGTTACCAAGCTGCAAGAAATAGAGAAATGTTTCTATGTTGGAAGTTTGCCTCGTCATGTTACAATTCCCGGATACCCTGTGAGAGTATGCATAATGTGTCTCAAGGCTGTAAGGGACATTTTCATGATTCCTCATTGTTCAGGGTGCTTAGAGAAGCAAGGTCTAACTAGTGCACCCAAGATTTGTTTGGCTCCCACGAGAACAAAGCTTCAAGATCCTGCAAATGGCAGCACACAGCACCAGGTGGAGCCTTTTGGGGGAAGCCCAGCAGAGTGTGGCACAAAGGAAGATGGTATAGATTTACTGCCAGAACAGAGTCCTCGTGATGTCTCCATGTCTGTGTCACAGATGGACAGTGCGGAGGGAGAATCATTGGATCCATGGAGGGAGGGTCCTAGTCCTAGCCACGTGGGAGAGGACAAGATTCAAGAAACCTTAGATTGGGAAGTGTCTACCTCCGCACCCAGTGAAGAGTGGACAGTCTCAGAAGTGAGGACGACTGCTCACTCCTGGGCCCGGGTCCTAAGTGAGGAAGAGGAGGAGAAGGAGAGAGCTATGTATCTTTATGATGAAGGTTCTAGTCTCCAGCCTTGGGCTCTTGCCTTGGAGGAACCAGAAGAGGAAGTTGATGACTCCACAGCCCTACCCCAAGAAGAAGGAGTCAGGGACCAGTTCTACGTATATTTGAGTATGCAACACTGGCAGAACCAGGACTGGCCACCCCCAAGCCAGGCTGGAGGTCATGAACTGATGAAGAGTAGTAAGGAGGAAAGACTGGTTCATAGGAAGGCAGATGAGATCTGTGGAATGCCCTTTCCTACCTTTCCTCTGAGAGTCTGGGAGGAAATTGAGAAAAACAGGAGAGCCTGGCTAGTGGAAGAGGCAACCAAAGACCTGCATCCAGGTGCAACTCAATATGTCAGAGATGACGTTGTCAGAGACAAAATCAGGTTTTGGAAGGTGGGCAGGACACTGTTCATAGATACTGTACGTATTGTGGACAGAAAGGGAAACAAGACTTTCCATAATGTGAATTATGCGCACCAGACAGGGTAATAATTCTTGCACCTGACCCATTGTGGTACTACCCTCAATGTAACCAGGTTCCTGTGAATGTGCCCATGCCTACCAAGTGGAAAGCAGAGCAGTGGTAGCCAGTGCTGCCATCCAGCCATTGCTGTACTCATGTTGTTCCTCCAGTCTGGTATGCCAGGATCCAAAGGTGCATCCAGATTTGTCAGGCTTGTAGTGTGCTTTCCAGTTCCATTGCCTGGCCTTCCAGGTGACACCAGCCAGAGATGACATCAACCCAGCTGTTTCCTGATTCATCGCCTGGGATTTCAAATTACTTCAGTCCAGCTGTTCCTTTCCTGTTCCAAGGTTCCATCTCCTAGATGACGTCAGCCAGAGATGACATCAACCCAGCAGTTTCCAGATGTCCATCCTGTCAGTTCCAAAAGATTTCCACCCAGCTGTAACTGAAAAATGCTGCCAGGGAGAGTCTTCAGTTGGAGATCCAGGTGCTGTTCCATTTTTCATTCTTCAAGTGACTGGTAAGTCCAGACTTTTCTTAATTTATTGGCATTGCAATACACATCCTACACCTGGCAAACTACAGGCTGTTGAACTGTCCACAAAGACCCTCCCCTTTGGGACTACAGTACTTCAAGAACTGTGCTTCACCGGGCTCTGGCCCAGGAAAGACTTTTTCATGGACCTTGCCTTCTGGCACTGTTTGTCACTAGTTGGGACATTTAGGGCCTTTCATCCACAAAAGGTGTATTGTACATAATGTTGATATTTTCCACTGTTTTCTGCTTTTCTACTTTTTCTAAAAAAAAATGTTTTGGATTCTCCAGTGTTTTGATGGTAAGGGTTATGGTCGTGTACTGTGTTTGCAGATTTGGGGGGGGGGGTGTTTTGTCTTTTCTCTTTCAGGTGGATCCTGATGAAGACAAAGAGAAGACAAGAAGAGGATTGGATTGACTCATTGGCATTCCTCAGTGCTTTAAAGTGTTGTTTTTAAAGTACTGTGTAGTTGTTAGCATGTGTTAACCTTTATTCCTTCCACAGGTGTAGTTGTGGGGAGTGTGGGAGAGTAATGCTTGTGTATAGTGTTAGCTCCAGGTTTGGTTTGCAGCAGAGATGGGGGGAGGTTCCCCTGTTTTGGGTAGTTTTGTTTTGGCTAGATAGGTTTCCCCTAGAGGGGTAGGGGTTAGACAGGCTGTGGTCCTGACCTGCAGTAGGGGCAGCAGTGCTGGTCTATTAGGGATGTGCTCTGGACAGTTCTTCCAGGGTCACTGATTACCATAGTAAGATCATAGTGTAGGGACTGATGTATCAGCCAATGGCTTCTGAGCTCTTAGTGTTCTCTGCCTGTGCCTGGTCCACAGTAGGAGAGAAGGTAGTGGTACCTCCCCATAGTCAACACATAGGGTAGGATTGCCTGATGCCTGGTAAGTAATGACTAGGGACAGTCATTTTCCTGGCTGAGGGTGGGTGTAACCTTCTTGTTCCCAGGAGTTACTAGAATCCCACTTAGAATCAGTGGCAGGCAGGGAGAGGCAGCTAGTGAAATGCCAGTTAAATGGGTTTCACAGTGTCCTACTCTATTTTTCAGTCTCAGTTGAGCTGGAGTGATGATGTCACTTTACAATTGTTGTAGCAGCATAAGCCACGATGGAATGCTAGCTGCAAGGAGTTGGGTGGAATGTTGAGTTAGAGTGCAGTCAGTCTGTAGAGTTAGTCTGTAGAGTGGAGTGTGAGGAGGAGGCTGCTGCCTGGGCAGCTCCTCAGTTTTAGCTCTGACAGAGAGCTATCTTCGTAGTTTGGGTAGTTTGTTCTCACCTTTGAAGAAGAAACTAGAAGACCAGAGAGTGAAGTGGTAAAGACCGTTCCTAGAGGGTTTTCCAGTGCCCCATCCCCAGAGGGATGGGAGGAATTCCAGAATTCTGGGGCAATCCCCTGGTCCAGCCCAGACTGTGTTGAAGCTGCCTAAGATTCATCGGCTCTGCAAGTACCTGAGATTTTTGTGTGGAAAATGCCCTGGGGCACTTGTATTCCTGTGGTGAGTTTTCTCTGACAAAGGGACTCTGTCATCAAGACTGTTTCTGTTTAAAAGTCTCTGCCTACTATGTGGTCTGGAGAGAGGCTTGCCAAGTACAGAACTTTTAGTTCGTGTCTGATTTAAAAGTGTCTGCTAAAGTGGGGGTCTAGTGAAGAGATATTGCCAATTATAGAACTTTTAACTTCATGACACTTCAGAGGTGTGTAAAGTAGAATGTTAAGTGTGAAAGACATTTCAAGATAGCATCTGCAAAAGTTTCTGAGAAGGGTGCTATTAACCAGATGAATGGCTGAGTATAAATTTAGAAGCAAAAGGTGGGAGACCCCCCCATTTGGAGTAACCATGTTTATCTCTCCGGGCTCAGTTCTGGTACTTTTGTTTTCTCTCAGTCCATTTGGCCAGTGCCTGAAGAAAATTCCCAGATGCAGGATTTTATATTTTTCTATGAGCATGTGAGTGCTCTTTTGTGTTCGAGAGTGCCACCAGTAATTCCTCATGAAATATGGGAAAGTCTCCTAGTACTGGCCGAGGGTGCCTAGTCAAGGGAACTGTACCAGTTCTGTCCGTTTGTGCCAAGATCCATTCAGAAGCTGAGGGTTCACTGTGTGTGTGCTCTGCACCTTAGTAATCTGCATTACCAGTGGGAGTAGCCCTGTGGGGTCTATCTTTTCTTTGTATTATTCTTGGCACCATGTGTGAGAGGAGCTGCCCTTCTAGTTGAACAAGAGGGGGTCAGTGGGGGGAAGTTACACAAGGTACAGTTGATATAGAACTAGAAGGTAAACTAAAGCTCTTTGTTTATCCACAGGTACAGGTACTGTGCAGCCCTCTCCCCCCACTGACCCACTGTGATGATTATAGTGCTGGTAAAAAGTAGATAAAGCCCTCAGATTATCCACAGGTACAGTACCACGTGGGGCAGGGTCAGTGAAGACGTACCTACACAGTGATAGATTTAGTGCTGGTAAGGGGTAAGAAACTTACACCACTTGGGCTTTAAACCCTTGGATAATCCACAGAGACAGCTACAGTGTGGGGGGAGGCAGGGCAAGTGCTTGTTTTTTACACTGTCTGCATTTAGTCCTGGTGAATGGTGAGAGACTACAAGAACTGAGGACTATAGCATTTTGTTTCTCTACAGTGACAGGTTGCATGCTCACACACACACACACACACACACACACACACACACTGTGGGTCACCCTGGAAACAGGAAATGGGACAGCCATAAGAACTGGGGTTGTCTACAGGCCCCCAGACCAGGGGGAGGACATAGACACATTACTGTTAGAAGATATACAAAACATAACAGCTAAAGGGGAGGTTCTGATAATGGGAGACTTCAACATGCCAAATACAGATTGATCAATACCAGTAGGAACATCTGCCAGAACTAGACAAATGGTGGATTCCTTGCAGGGGGAGGGCATCAAACCACTGGTACAAAAACCCACAAGAGACAGCGCTATCCTAGATCTAGTACTGACTAACAGGGAAAGGATCACAGATCTCCAGGAAGAGGGTCACCTGGGGGCCAGTGACCATCACATGCTATGGTTCAGTTTGGCCACTACAACTAAATCATCCCATTCCAAGGCAATAATATGGGACTTCAGAGGAGCTGACTTTGATAAGATGGCTAGCAGAGTTAAGCTAGCCCTGGCAAAAAGAAATACAGGTGAGGGGGTACACACAAAGTGGGCAAGCATTAAGGATGCAATACTTGAAGCAACATCCCATTGTGTTAAAGAGAAAAGGAAGTGCAAAAGAAGAAGGAAACCACTTTGGTTCTCAAAAACAGTAGCAGAAAAGGTCAGAGCCAAAAGGTTGGCCTTCAGGAAATATAAGGGAACACAGTGGGATGAAGATAGGGAGGCATACCAAACTTTCCTAAAGGAAGCAGGAAAGGCAGTAAGGCAGACAAAGGCCCAAACCAAGGAAACACTAGCACAGACAGTAAAAGAAGGTGACAAGACTTTCTGTATATACATTAGTGAAAGGAGAAAGTCCAGAGGGGGTATTGCTAAGATCAAAAGAGATAAGAGGACCATCTGAGAAGGAGGACCATGTAAAAACATCTATCCTATATAGATACTTCTGCTCAGTATTTACTGAAGAAAAGGTAGGGCAGGGCCCACAGCTCTACACCATGGACACGGGGGAGGGAGGTGAGCACTAGTCCCTTCACAAAAGAAAGGGTCCTACAAGAGCTGGATAAGCTCAGGGTGGACAAGGCAATAGAACCTGATAGCATACATCCCAGGGTACTAAAGGTGCTAAGGGTGGTACTAGCAGAGCCATTATCAGAACTGTTTAGTGAGTCTCTGCGCACAGGAGAGGTCCCAGAAGACTGGATAAGGGCTCATGTGATCCTGCTCCACAAGAGTGGTAGCAGGAGGAGGCAGGGAACTACAGACCAGTCAGTCTTACTGCAGTAGTAGTCAAGATTATGGAGGCATTCCTTAGGGAAAGGATAGTGCAACACCTGGAATCCATAGGAGCACAGGATCCAAGACAGCATGGGTTTACAAAAGGAAGGTCCTGTAAAACTAATCTCATAGGTTTCTTTGACTGGGTAACCAGAGTGGTGGACCAAGAGGGAGTAACTGATGTTGCCTACCTTGACTTCAGCAAAGCTTTCGATACTGTTCCACATAGAAGATTGATTAATGAGCTGGATAGGCTCAAGTTGGGTCAGAGGTTGGTCAACTGGGTGGCAAACTGGTTGACGAGCAGAAAACAGAGAGTGGTGGTAAATGGTACACAAACAGAAGAGATGCAAGTCATCAGTGGGGTACTTCAGGGATCAGTCCTTGGGCCAATTCTCTTCAATATCTTCATCAGTGACATTGCAGATTGCCTGGAGGGTAAGGTTTGTCTGTTTGTAGATGACACCAAGATCTGTAGCAGAGTAATGATCCAGATGGTTTGGGCAGAATGAGAAGAGATCTGGATAAGCTAGCAAAATGGTCGGAGGAGTGGCAACTGGGGTTTAATGCAAAGAAGTGCATGATCATGCATATAGGGAAGAGAAACCCTGAAGCCACCTATAGGCTGGGAGGGGAGTTTTTGGAATCACAAGGGAAGAAAGAGACTTGGGCATCATCATCATCACTGATGACCTGAAATCATCCAAGCAGACCACTAAAGCAGTAGGTAAGGCTAGGGAGATGTTAGTGTGTATTAGTAGGGTTGTGATGTGGACAGCCAGTTCTGAGTGCTGTATTATCTTTTTTAATATGAAATGTATTACTGATGTTCTTTGCTGAAAATCTGATGTTCTAGGAGTGACCTCACCCCCCTTCCAGTTTCAGCTGAAAGATGCAAGCCAGGAGAAAATGCTGACAGAATGCGAGTTCACACACACTTAGTTTTTAGAGACAGTGTGTTACATGTAAGGATTTAATCAAGAATCCTGCTTATCTGAGTTTATTACAGCTGTAGTTGCTATACTATATCCATTTTATGATGCTGGGGAGGAACCTAGGTTGTTACACAGAGGCGCAAGGTTGTAAATGCTCCTATGAAGCCTGTGTGAGGGAGGATGCAGCATGGATCAAAAGAGATGTAATTTCAAACATGAGTCATGCTGAGGATTGCAAAATGAATACTGAAAAGACATCCTGTTTTTTGTATAAGATATATATTTTTTATATATAATCTGACAGAGGAGGAGGAGTTAGCTGACCTCACACAAAAAGGTGTTGGCCAATACAGTATGCTTAAGGAATATTCTGTTTTACTACACAGAGACACATTTTTGCCTAGAGTCTGACCAAGAAACATTGGTGAGCACTGTAAACAAGTAGTTAGAAAGACAGTCAAAATCTAAGTACTGTAAGTAGGAATTTGCACTGTTTAAACCTTGTTCTTTTAAAAGATTTGTATGTCTTGTGGTATAAGAGTTCTGTATTTTATGTTTAACATATTTGTATCTATTTTAGTAAAACTCTTTTTAGAACTTACTTTGTCTGTCTTTGACTTATTTTTAGTTGTAAGAAAAGTATATGGTTATAGCAGATACTAAACATAACCTTGAATGGTGAGACCAAAACTGGAAAGAGAAGTGTTTTGAATCTGAGGTCTTTATTAAAGTTTTTAAGGGTTCATCTCTGTATACCTGGTTAGGTGCCCATAGGTAAAAATATCTGGCCCCCAGAAGACAGAAATATCTGAAATATCTGAGCCTGTGCATTGGGCACGCTAGCAAGAGGTTCACAGTTTGAATCCCTCCAAGACTTGAGACCAAGTTTGATCCGAACTCACAAAACAGACAAGAGTTGCCTTGTTCTGTTAAACTGTTCACTAGACTGTACTTGGAGGTTGGCACTTTTGGAGTAGAGGGCCTGGCCTGCTGAGTGGGTTTGTGACAGGTGTATCACAAGTCAGAAGAGGGAGGTAATAATCCCTCTTTATATGACACTGGTTAGGCCCCATCTGGAGTAATGCATGCAGTACTGGAGGCCATACCTTCACAAGGACATAAACCAAATTGAGGCAGTCCAGAGAATGTCAACCAAAATGGTGCAGGGACTGCATCAGAAAACTTACGAGGACAGATTAATGGAGCTCAATATGTATACCCTAGAGCAAAGGAGGGAGAGAGGTGATATGATTGAAACATTCAAACACCTTAAGGGCATTAACAAGGTGAAAGAGTCTAACGTGTCAATACAAGAAAAATAGCAAGACAAGAGGACACAGCATGAGATTAGAGGAAGGCCGAATAAGGGGTAATGTGAGGAAGTTATTTTTCACAGAAAAGGTGTTGGATGCATGGAATGGCCTACCTCAGAAAGTGGTGGATATGAATACAGTGCAGGGCTTCAAACAGGCATGGGACAGGCATAAGGGAGCAATACAGATGAGTATGAATAGATAGGCCATTCACAGAGCAAAGGCTGATGGCACATTTATAATGTAGAAAAAGAAATGGGCAGACTGGATGGGCCTTGCGGTCCTTATCTGTCTCAACTTCTATGTTTCTATGTTTCTATGTTACACCAGCATGAACTCTGACTAAATAAATTCAAGAGGACTGAATTAGCAGCATGCCAGTTTTTGATGATGGCGACTGAACAGCGTTATACGGTGCCAACAAGAAAATAATACATTGAGATAGCACTAGACGGTAAACTAAAACTCTTTGTTTCTCCACAGGGACATGTACTGTGCAGCTCCCCCCTGTACAATCACCCACTATGATGAATTTAGTGCTGGTAAAGAGTAGATAAAGCCCTCAGTTTATCCACAAGTACATTGGCATCCGCCAGGATGAAATGCAATCCTGCAGCATTTTGCAGCACTCTGCAGAATGCTACAGAAGACCTACCAAATAAAGCAATGTAGTTTCAATGGCAATTAGTCACTTTTGTCATTCAGGACAATGTGATGCTGCCAGGATGAAGTGAATGTCACAGTTTCCTGCATGACAAAGGGGACTAATTGTCATTGACATTACATTGCTTTATTCTGTAGGTCTGCTGCAGCATACTGCAGAGTGCTTTAAAAGTGTGTTTCATCCTGGGGACTCCACTGTACAGTAACATGTTGGGCAGGCTCAGTGTAAACTTACCCTTACTGTGATGGATTTAATACTGGTAAGAGGTAAGGGACTGACACCTCTTGGGCTTTAAACCCTTGGGTAATCCACAGAGACAGCTACAGTGCGGGGACAGGGTATGTGCTTGGTTTGCACACTGTCTGCATTTAGCCCTGGTGAATGGTAAGATGCTGTCAGAACTGGGGACTATAGCATTTTGTTTATTTACAGTGACAGGTTGCATGCACACACACACACACACACACACACACACACACACACACACACACACACGTACTCTGACTAAATAAATTCAAGAGGACTGAATTAGCAGCATGCCAGTTTTTGATGATTGTGACTGAACAGCACTATACGGCACTAAAAAGAAAATAAATTGAGCTAGCACTAGATTGTAAACTAAAACTCTTTGTTTATCCACAGGGGCAGCTCCTGTGAAGCCCCCCCCAACACACACACATACACACTCAGCCACTGTGATGAATATAGTGCTGGTAAAAAGCAGATAAAGCCCTCAGTTTATCCACATTGTGAGGTAGGCTCAATGCAAACTTGCCCACACTGTGATGGATTTAGTGTTGTTAAGAGGTAAGGGACTTACACCACTTGGGCTTTAAACCCTTGGATAATCCACAGAGACAGCTGCAGTGTGAGGGCAGGGTAAGTGTTTGGTTTCCACACTGTCTGCATTTAGTCCTGGTGAATGCTGAGAGACTGCCAGAACTAAGGACTATAGCATTTTGCTTATCTACAGTGACAGGCTGCATGCTCACACACACACACACACACACACACACACACACACCAGCTTGTACTTTGACTAAATAAATTCAAGAGGACTGAATTAGCAGCATGCCAGTTTTTGATGACTGTGATTGAACAGCTGTATACTGCGCCAACAAGAAAATAATAAATTGAGATAGCACTAGATTGTAAATTAAAGCTCTTTGTTTAACCACAGGGACAGATACTGTGCAGCCCCCAACCCCCTTCCCCCCAACCCAGCCATCATGACAAATATAGTGCTGTTAAAAAGTAGATAAAGCCCTCAGTTTATCCACAGGTACAGTGGCAACCCCCAGTATGAAATACAGTTTTGCTGCATTTTGTAGCACTCTTCAGAATGCTGCAGAAGATCTACTGAATAAAGCAATGTAATTTCAATGGTAATGAGTCCCTTTTGTCATTCCAGAAAATGTGACACTGCCAGGATGAAGTGAATGGCACAGTTTCCTGCATGACAATGGGGACTAATTGCGTTTGAAATTACATTGCTTTATTCAGTAGGTCTGCTGCAGCATACTGCAGAGTGCTTTAAAAGTGGGTTCAATCCTGGGGGATGCCACTGTACATTACCATGTGGGGCAGGCTCAGTGCAAACATACCCACTCTGTGATAGATTTATTGCTGGTAAGAGGTAAGGGACTGACACCACTTGGGCTTTAACTCATTGGATAATCCACAGAGACAGCTACAGTGTGGAGGCAGGTTAACTGCTTGGTTTTCACACTATCTGCATTTAGTCCTGGTGAATGGTGAGAGACTGCCAGTACTGGGGACTATAGCATTTTGTTTATTTACAGTGACAAGTTGCATGGTCACACACTCACGCATACACAAACACACACACACACACACACACACACACACACACACAGCAGCATGTACTATAACTAAATAAATTCAAGAAGACTAATTTAGCAGCTTGCCAGATTTTGATGATTGTGACTGAACAGCACTATACGGCACCAACAAGAAAATAATAAATTGTTATCTGAAATGTTTATCCAAATAATAGTTGAGTGAAAGTATGGAAAATATGTTTTAATAAAATATGTTTTCCATATTTGCCCATTGCTTCTTAATAGTCATATAATATTACTTCAATATGTAATGTGCATTTTAAATATTTAACTTGTAAATACTATTTATACTTGTTATGACCATGTCATGCACACCAGCAAAAAATAATCTTTCAAAATAAAAGACTCAGAAAGGGGAATGTGTTTGTATTGGAGATAGACATATTGTAAATGTATAGTTTGCCAGTGATATTGATAAATATCTGCAAATGTCACACTTCCCAAAGCTCTGCAAAGTTCCCCAACCTCATATCAACTTCACTACCAATTTCTAAATATTAAAAAGTAGTGCATTCTGGCCAGCCAGATGGTGCTGAGGGTTGAGTTGCTGGATTCCACACCGCACAGCACACCATGTCGGCGACCCAGGTTTGGGAACGAGCCTGGGTTGTCAGGGATCGGCAGATGAGGAGAAGGATTGAGCATTCATAGGACTGCTCTCCCCTCTGGAGGGTGGGATGCCTCGGTGGCCTAGTGGCCTCTAGTGGAGGCTGGGGGTGATTGCAGGTCATGGGCAGACTTGGAGGGACAGTGCTGTGGCAGAGCTGGGACAGGGCATGTGTGTGGTAGTGTACGCGATCCTGTCTCTTGGCATCATTGCACACCACAGATGTACAGGAAAAGGAAAGAAAAAACCTGCTACCTGATGGCCAGCCAAGAGGCACCACCCAGCTTCAATCCTGAATGCCCCTCGATCTGAACCCCCCGGATCCCTGGTGGTGGTGATTACGCACTCCATGGTGGATCACTGTGCATGACCAGAGGTAAGGGTAGAGCTTAGATGTGTGGGCAGAGCAGGGGCTGGAGCTCGGGCCGGACTGGGGGGGAACCATAGGTAACACCCCCACAGCCGTAGAGGAAATAAAGTATACAAAAAAAAAAAGTAGTGCATTCACTCTACAAAATCACCTTCTGGGACAAGTGAACAAAATGACACTGGCACTCTTCATGAGAAGGGGTCCCAAAAATTCCATGTTGAAAATTTGGTGCAATACTGTACCTCCCAAAAATGGTCAAGTTACACCCGGGTGTTGCATAATTTCTATGCACATTTGTAACTTTGGTCATTTGGTAGCTATTCACAGCCCTATCAGCTTTGGCTTGGTCTTGTTTACTTCAGCCATGGCTCTGTCAGTGACTGGAAAATATGGTTACTCAGCCTAAACTGTAACATATCATTTGCACAAAAACAAGAATCAGTATTTTCTTTCCCCTGACAAAAAAAAAAAAACTAACTTGGTTGCAACACACATTTCAAATCCAGCCCCTAGGTAAACAGTAAAATGTCCTGGGAACACTTTAAGTCTTTTTTAACAGTCACAGTTTGCACTACCTCAACCGAAAATGTGAAATTTATAAGGATGATGAAGCTCTTCAATACTGCCTTGGCCAGGGTTGGTGGGGCATCATCTTCCTGAAGTCCTGTGATGAATCTGCTGCACCCTGGGTCCTCACAGGTCCTGATTCCACTTGGCTGTACCTCTGGTCCTCTTCAATCCTCTGTCAACAGGCAAACCCTCCCTACAACTTTAACTAGAAAATAATAAACTTTTTGCAGGTGTAATGGCAATTAACTGGAAAATAAATGGACTTTCTCTCAATCCTCCTTTGGTTGAACTGTCAAGGTTCAACAGCTCTGTAAATCAATTAATTGAACTAACTTTTCCTGTCTAAATACTTTTTTCTACCTTGGCAGTGATAGCCCCCATCTGACTATAATGCCACTTTAAACTTTCCCTACTTTTTTTTCTTCTTTCTTCAGTAGGAGTTGCCTGTGGTAGAGCCGTCCCACAGCACTCCTGTCAGCTTTGTGAGGAGGAGAAAAAGAATCCCTGAACTACTGCTCCTTAGACCTTTAACCTACCCTACTCAGCACCTGATTGGTGCATTTTGCTGCCAAGGCCTCTGGCAGCCAATCAGGAGAGAGTTCAAGCCCCCCAAAGGTAGTATCGTCTGATGCTGACTTCTCCCAACTGTTGTTTTGCCCCTTTTGAAGCCCCTTGTTTACACCCCTTCCTGAGGTAACACTGCCCAGATATTTTATGGGTAGATAGGGCTGGCGATTCCCCAGCTACCCCACCTCACACTTTCTCAAAACAATTGTTTAGCTGTTGGGAGCCACTAAAATGCAGCGCCCCCCCCTTCACTTTATGTTCTATCTGGCTGATCCTGCCTCCTGATGCTGATGTCAGAACATCCTAATGACATCTGCAGCAGCCAGCATCCTCCATAACAATGTAATTACAGGAAAGGAGCCCCTCACTCGCTGATGAATGGCTGGGGCAGCAACCACAAGACAAAATACTTAAATGGAAAAAAGACACCGACTCACAGACAAGGTTAAAGCAAACCAGAAAAGAACATTTATTGTGCCCTGCAGCATTACGTAGGGCACAATAAAGGTTATTTTCTGTTCCCTAATCTGTCTGTGATCGTTTTCTTCCATTTATGCTCTAAAACAACATATCCTGCCTGTCCTCTGCTCCACCAGGCAGCCATTTAACAATATTATTTAATTTTAGTTAGGCTTTAGCCCCTTTAGGGCGTCTCTGCTGCCTGCTGCTGCTCATTGTTTATGAATTCTACAGTCTAAATGCCCACTTTCCTTTCTCTGTTCCCCCCCCCAGTTCACAGTTACAGCCCTTTCTCAGGCTTGCTAATTGCCATGGTGAGGCTCTCACTCTGTGGCACCCGCCGTGTTTACTGCTGCTCTCTATTCTGAAATACCCTCCCCCAGCTTTGCTTTGGCCACAGAGCAGCATCACTACTGGCGGCTCATGGCACCCAGTGCACTCTCCAGGAACAACCCCCCCAGCTCTCACTGATGCTGTGCGAGTGATTTTACTAAAACAGCAGCTGCCTTGCTGCTTCTCTGCTTCTCCTTTCTCCCCTGGCTGTCTCTAAGCCCCATAGGGCATAAACAATTAAAGATTCTGCCACCAGAGCAGCGATCAGTAAGGTGGGGGGAGACACTCTGTTTGCTGCCTCCTCCATCTCTCTCTGGCTGCATTTGTTTCCTCATCTCCCACCCGTGCAGAGTAGGCCGCAGTCTGAGCTCCTTGTGGACTGGGAGTTGTGAGCACATGCAGGCACTCTCCTGATAGCGTGATCACGCTTGTAGCAGGTTACAACTGCAGCCCAGCATATTCCTTCTGCTGCCACAGCTAAAAATAAGCCCTCCAGCAATGATAGGGTCAGGATACCCCAACTAGACTCAAGGAATGGGTATCAATTTATTTAAAACAAAACGCTGGCTTCAGCCACCCATGGGGCTAGCCCACTAGTCAGCCAGGGCTGCATCTTACATGAAACAACAAAAGGGCCGCTCAGTCACTAGGTACATCTTACTGACCACTCGTACCATGTAGAAAATAAAGCAACCGCACTCAGGAGATACATATGCAGTGTTGCTGAAAAACGTAATATGCGAAACAAGCCCATCATACAGCCAAATTTCCCCACCACAAACACTTCAACTTTTCGCACCTCCGCACTTTAACATGATGCTGAAGTGCATAGAAAGTGACCCATTTAAGTAGTATGTGCAGGTAATAATACTTAATTGAATTAATAAACAGCCATCACAATTAGATCAGAAAATGCATTAAAAAGCACACTCAAAATCAGTCATCAATTACTAGTCAAAGTAGCATAGTCAATTACATCAGTTTTTTCAATGTCTTAGTGTAACTATCTAATTACTATGGTAGCATAGTTATTACATCTTATCATAACATTGCTTACTGTTGCTACAGATGAATAATTAATTTGTTTATCCCTATAAATGGATATCTAAGGAATCAAAGTGCAGTTTGCAAATATTCCCACAGGATCAGCAGTTACTATATACACATTTTACATTGTAGCTCCCCCTGGGCATTTCCTAGCCCAACTACCACCAATGCCTTCTTTATTTATACACAAGGGCTGCTAGCCCTCATTGATCTTCCCTAGCCCACCTGTGGTATTAAAATACGTACTGGGCACTTGGCCACCATTGGACACAGGGGTTTGTGTGGAGCCTCCTTTCCCCAAACCTCACTCTTTTTCCTCTTTTTCTTCTATGTTATTGTTTTCTTATAACTAACCTATTTTCTCTTTTATCTCTTCAGGTCTAACAGAACATGGACTCCAACTCTATCAGGTAAGTATACTTTTATTTTTATCCTACCCCTTCTACCCTGTTGGACCCCCTAAAGTGCTATGGATACTTTGTGACCCCTTTTCTATTTTTATTTTACAGGTACCTTGGCATCGCTCCTCCGTCACCCCTTCAGACTCCTACCATTGGCTCCATAGCACCCAGGTAAGTCCATTTCTTTTACATTGTTTGTTGGGTTGACTGTAAGGGGCGGACATACCCATTACAAGATCAAGGAGTTCATCAGATGGTTGAAGGGATGGTATCAAGAACAGGGTACCACTTTCTAGGTGAAGGGTTGAAAGAGTGGGAGTAAGAGGAGAGGTGTGGTCAGACACCCATTTTGAGCAACAGCTATCCAAGATTAGACAGGATAGGGATTATATCAGAGGAGTTTGGAGCAGGTAGTGCTGGTACACCTTGGTACCAACAATCTGGTGAATTGTCTTATTGAGATTGTGAAGCGGGACTTCCAATTGCTAAGGGGACAGATAAAAGAAGCACTTGGTTTCCGTAGCCTTTTCTGAGGTCCTTTCTGTCTGGGGTGGGGAGAATAGGAAGGTTAAAGTAAGGGAGGTAGAGACTGTGAATTGAACAGGTGGTTGAAGGCAGGGTGTCAGTAACAGAGGGTCCACACTTTGAAGGGGATTGTGGGACTTCTAAGGCAGAAGACTCTAAAAATGCGATTGGCAGCCATCAAACGTGTTCCCTAACACTGGTGTGTTAGGGCACACATTTGATGGCTACATTGGCAGATAGTTAAACTAGCTACAAGATATGCTGAAGCTGTGGATTCCACTGTGGAAGGAGGGAGGAAGAGTGGGGAACATAGACAACATTCCCCCAGGGATGGTGGTAAGGTGTTCAGGGAATAACAGAAGAGATGAGCCACCCCAGGGGACAGGGCAGGGTAGTCACAATAGACATGAAAAGAGGGGGATATACAAGACACAAAGGATGTTAGAGAAGAGTGATGGGGAGGTAAGTGAGAATCAATAGAGGTAGGCACCCATGTTGGAGGGTGGCATGCTTCAATACCAGGAGTCTGAGAAATAAGATTAGTGAGCTCTAGGATTTGGTGGCAGTCTCTGGGCTGGATCTAGTGGCTGTTACAGAAACTTGGGACAGTGAGAACAATGACTGGGACATAGCAATCCAAGCTACACCTTATATAGGCATGATAGAGAGAGATGAGTAGAGAAGAATGGGTGAACATCTACACTATATCAGAAAACCAAAAATAAAAAAACAACAGCTCAGTAGAAAACTTAGATGGTGAGGTCCAATAAACAAATGCTTCAAAGAGCAAAGTTAACCTTGCAGGAATACCGTGAATATACAAAGCTACTGCTGGCCTTCAGTCACATTCCACACAGGAAAATCAGCCATCAGGTGTTCCAAATGGCCCACAAAATGTCAACTTCCAGCTGGTCACAGGTCAGTGAAAATAGCAGAAAATGGGTATTTGTCAGTCACAAAATCACCACTTTCAAGTGTTTTAGACAAAATTAAAAATTATTTCCACTGAAAGGGAAAAAACAAAACAAAAAAATGGATGTCACTGCTGCAATACATGTTTCTTCATTCCTGTTATAGATTACATCACTGCTGATGCTGCTGGTGATATCAGGCAATAGGTGCTGCTTCAGTCCCTTTATTGATTGCATCACTGCTGATGCTACTGGTGATATCATGCAGTAAGTTTTTCTTCATTCCTGTTATACAGTAGATGACATCACTGCTGATGCCGCTGGTGATATCATGCAGTAGATGTTGCTTCAGTCCTGTTATAGATTACATCACTGCTGATGCTGCTGGTGATATCATGCAGTAGGTGTTTCTTCATTCCTGTCATCAGGATTACATCACTGCTGATGCTTCTGGTGATATCATGCAGTAGGTGTTTCTTCAGTTCTGTTATTGATTACATCATTGCTGATGCTGCTGTTGATATCATGCAATAGGCATTTCTTCATTCCTGTTATCTGGATTACATCACTGCTGATGCTGCTGGTCATATCATGCAGTGGGTGCTGCTTCAGTCCTGTTATAGATTACATCACTGCTGATGCTGCTTGAGGTATTATAAAATAGGTGTTTCTTCAGTCCTGTTATTGATGACATCATGGCTGATGTTATTAGTACTGCTATGGTGTTTTTCAGTCCTGTTATTGATGACATCATGGCCGATGTTATTGGTACTGCTATGGTGTTTTTCAGTCCTGTTATCAATGACATCATGGCTGACGTTATTAATAAAAATCCAGGAGAAGAGTACACAATAGCAGGGGAGGTACTAATGACAACAATAATGGAAAGGGATCTGGGTGTAGTCATATCAGATGACCTAAAGGTGGGTAAGCAAGGTGAGAAGTCAGTAAGGAGAGCCAGGGGGATACTGGAATGCATAGGGAGGGGCATCAAAAGTAGAAAAAGGGAAGTGGTTATCCCTCTATACAGACAGTTGGTGAGACCTCATCTAGAGTACTGCTTGCAGTTTTGGAGACCTCATCTATGCAAGGACATAGACAGGATGGAAGCAGTCCAGAGTAGGGCAACTAAAATGGTGAAGGGTCTACATCAGAAACCATATGAAGAGAGACTGAGAGAGCTTAATATGTATACCCTTGATGAAAGGAGGGAGAGGGTTGACCTGATAGAAACTTTTAAGTACCTCAAGGGAAACAACAAAGTCCGGGAGGGTAGCATCTTTCAGAAAAAGAGATGTGTAAGAACAAGGGGGCACAATTTAAAGTTGGAGGGGGGACGGCTCAGGGGTAATGTGAGGAAATTCTTTTTCATGGAGAGAGTGGGGGATGCATGGAACCGCCTTCCTGGAGAGGTTGTGGGGTCTAAAACAGTGGGGGAATTCAAACATGCATGGGACAGACATAAGGCAATTATAGTGGAGGGTTGCAGGAAGTAGGCTGTTGGTTAACTAGAATCTGCAGCTCATTCAATAGGTAGGAAAATGGGAAGACTGGGTGGTCCAAGTGGTCCTTATCTGCCATCAAAGTCTATGTTTCTATGTTTCTATGCTATGATGTTTTTTAGTCCTGTTATCAATGACATCATGACTGACATTATTAGTACAGCTATGGTGTTTTTCAATCCTGTTATTGGTGACATCATGGCTGACGTTACTTTTCAGTCCTGTGATTGATGACATCATGGCTGACGTTACTAGTCCTGCTATGGTGTTTTTCAGTCCTGTTATTGATGACATCATGGCTGACCTTATTAGTACTGTTATAGGGTTTTTCAGTCCTGTTATCGATGACATCATGGCTGACATTATTGGTACTGCTATGGTGTTTCTTCAGTCCTGTTATTGATGACATCATGGCTGACGTTATTAGTACTGCTATGGTATTTTTCAGCCCTGTGATTGATGACATGGCTGACATTATTAGTACCACGATTGTGTTTTTCAGTCGTGTTATTGGTGACGTTACTGATGATTATTGGTGACAACACTGCTTATGTTGCTGGTACTTTTACATAACACGTGTGACTTCAGTCCGGTTATAAATAAAGTCACTTCTGATTTTGCTTCTGCTTGTATAGGTGTACTTCAGTCTGGGGCTGTGTTTGCACAGTGAGTAGTCACTATTTGCTGCACTGGAATGGCCCCATATTCAGACACTTAGCATGCTCCAGGTGGAGATTACTAATTGTCTGTATATTGCCCCAAGCCATCTGTGTGCTAAGTGCAGCACAACTTCTGTCTGTGTGTTGCACACAACCGGCTCTGAATATGTGGGCCATTATCTCTCATATTTTCTATTTGTGTTTTATTGTGCCTGGTACATTACCACAGTTCACTAATACTGTGTGTATGTAAATATGTTGATATCCATACAAACTGTGTTTTATGTCTATATGTAGTATGTTTATATAACAACAGCAGACAAAAAAAAAAGAAAGACATGATGAAAAGTAATATTTTATACTCATATCATGAGATATTCTGTTATCTTGTGAGCTGGGTATGTCACAGATAATATCCTGTCCTGCTTAGTACATCTTAATGCATACTGAACCATTCAGAGTACAGCTTTCACAATGCTGATGACATCTCAGTACCTATGTGTATCATTGAAGTCATCAGTTGAAATCAAAAAGAAACAGTTACATCTTCATTCAAACAGCAGATTTAAAAACCATAACTTGTAAACTGAAGTATAAATCGCATATGCAACGGTCTGACTAAAAACATACAGTTATCATCACTTGTAAGGGAGCTGAACTTTCATGACTCGCTCATGGCTCTGCCACTTGTTGGTTATGGTCCTGCCCCCCACACACACACACACAAACACACACATGGAGATAAATTGTATACTGTGAGTCAGCCAGTTGTATATAGTTATACGTCATACTAGTGTATCATACGTGGATTTAAATCCCCCCGACCCCCAATTTTTTCTGACTTCCATATTAAGGCCTACACGCATGACAACAGAATCTAACACATTCTAACAGCATTTCTGTAATTTATCCTTACAGCACCTCATTGTTGTGTGTATGTTAAACACTGAGGGTAGGTAGCACTATCCATTGTATAAAAGTAATGCTTTTTGTAGAAACTACCAACATCTGAAGAAAGGCTCTGAGTAAACCTGAAAGTCTGTGTACTGAAAATTTCTAGTAGATCCAGTAAAAGGTATCATATTACCTATATTGTTTATCTGTTTGTACAACAACCATTGTGGTATGAACAGTTCTCTAATGTTTAGAATAGCAATGGACCTAAGAGACTTTTCTCTGTATTCAGTTTCCTGTGGCCTGCATTTCCTCTACCCTTTACACTTCTATTTCTCACCTCTTTTGGTTCTCCTCTTTAGTCTCCCTTCCACTGCCTTTATATTTATCTCTGTGTAGGTATCGTAGTACCTGATGAAAAACTGTTTATCAGTTCAAAATGTTGTACCTAGGAAGAAATATTTTTACTTGTATTTCTTTACTATCTATGTACTGCTTCAACACCATACAAAACACCTCGGCTAAAATCTGTGATTTTTGAAGTCATTGCATCCCTCTGGGATCCAGTAGTTTCATGGATATGTGGGTTGGAGTTAGATAGGTACACAAATAAAAAGAAAATTAAGTTAGCCTGGCACAATCTGGCAGCCATAGATCTATGCTGCCACATGTCCTGTAGTCTGTTAAGCTGCAGAGATTCCAACAGGTACTACTTATTAGATGGTTTCCAGCTGTTTCCCTACTGCTGAGGTGTACGTTTCTGGCCTGTCGCTGTCTAGGACATCACAGTCTTCCATCTTGTGGAGTGGCACTACATTATCTACTCTAATCCACTGTCTCCTCTAAATCTACATCATCCTCTAATCCACTGACATAAACCATTTTTCTTAGGGAGCAGTTAAATACATCAGCAAGAGGTGCTGCCAGTGCCTGACTCACCCACCTGAGCATTGTAGGGTGCATGTCATCTAGTTCAGCTGATTTATGCACGTATAGATCCCCGAGTGCCTTGAGCACTCTGTTATCTGACACCTTTCCTACCTATGATCTGTGTGCCTGCATTGCTGGACCTGTATTCCACATTATGGGAGTGGCCAATCTTACACTCTGCATACTGAATAAAAATATTTGTTCAGCTATCTGCCATTTTGTTGTTCTCCTCCATCCATCCTTTCCAGTCCTCAGACTGACAAGTCCCTCTCTTGTTCTTTATTTATGTTATTTATTTCCTTTTTACTTTTGTTTTATTAGTAAGGTGGAGTCTGCCAAAGACTTGTTTTAACCTCGCATGGGGAAGAAGAGTATTTTTACTTTCCTTAAGATAACTCAATAAAGCTCAATAAAGTGGGATAAAAGGGTTTACTTAAGAAGAAGACGTGGGTCAGAACTAGAGGGCACAGGTGCAGACTGCAAGGAAAAAGATACAGGGGCAATGTGAGAGGGCATTTCTTCATGGAGAGGGTGGTAGAACCCTGGAACAGACCACCAGATGGAGTGGTGGGGGCTAAATAAGTGGAAGAATTCAAGAGGACATAGGACAAGCATATGGGGCTGAGTATTGGGGTAGGATGGGGGCTTTCAGGAAGGGGAATGTGTAGGGGGAAGGGCTAACTAGATAGGCTGGTATGGTCCTTTTCTGCCATCAAGCTTCTATGATGATATGATATGATATGATATGATATGATATGATATGATATGATATGATATGATATGATATGACATGATAACGAAACAAGGCTTTCTTCCTCTTCAGAGGGTGGTAGTTGGAGGAGAGCTGTTGGCACCCTGGGGCTGTGACTAGCAGGGACCCACAGGGTTCGGTGCTGAGTCCAGTACTATTTAACATCTTCATTGTTGACATATCAAATGGGATAAGGAGCAAGATCAACCTCTTGGCAGACAACACAAATATCTGTGCAGAGGTGAATATTGAGGAAGGGGTTATAGTACAGCAAGAGGATTTGGTGAAACTCAAGAGTTAGTCAGTCACATGGCAGTTGGGGTTCATGCTAAAAAATGCAATGCATTGCATTTGGCGGCAAAAAATCCAGAGAACAGCTACTGGTTGGAGGGGAGTGCAGTTATCCACTTTAACAGAGGAGAAAGACTTAGGGTGCCAGTGACAGGGGACATGCAGTGCAAGAAGGCAGTGGCAAAGGCGAATAAAATGCTAGGATGCGTTGCCAGTGGAATCACCTCTAGGAGGGTGGGAGGAAGTCATTCTGCCCCTATACGGGTCCCTAGTGAGACCACACTTGGAATACTGCATACCATTTTGGTGCCCATATTTGAAAAGGGGCACCAAACTATTGAAGGGGGTTCAGCATAGGGTGACAAAGATGAACCTGGGGATGGGGACAAATTCAAGGCCACTGTTTTTTGGTTTTTACCGGAAAACCTGGTAAAATTCCGGAATTAGAGCTGCCTGAAAACTGGTAAAAACAAAGATTTCATAGAATCCGGCATTTTATATCAGATCAGTAAATCTACAAAATTTGTATTTTTCTGATAATTCCTTCCTGTACTAGATTCAGTTTGCTTTATTTGAGGCTCTGTATATTAAGCTTTCTTTAATTCTGATTCTTTATGCACATGCTAAAAGAATGATAGCACAATTCCGGTAAAATCCAGAAATTAGAGTAAACAATCACCGGTGCAATTCTGGAATCTGAAGTCTTGAAAATGGAATTTCATTGTTTTATTCATTGTAAATCAGTGGCCTTACATATGAGGAAAGACTGTGGTGGCAGGATGGAATGTGTTGCCGGAGAAAGTGATATCACTGCGGACAAAGGGCAGCTTCAAGAGAGGATGGAATAGAGCCAAAGGGAGGGTCAAAACTCTGGAGAAGTGAGGGGGTGAGAAGTCAGAGGATACAGCACTAAATCAAAAGGGTTGACAAGGGGAGTAGGGCAGCTGCAGTTTAATTAAATGGCATGCTGCACTCTCAAGCAGACTAGATAGATCAACAGGCCTGTATCTGCTGGCAAAAGACCACAACTCATTTTATGTTTCCCAGAGACCTGAAGGCCCATTCCTCCAACTCAGAAATTAAGACTTTAGAGGGGCATTTATAAAAAATATATAGTATTTGCATTGATACAGATTGGCAGAGGTTGGGAGGGCAGAAGAGAAAGGTGCCAAATGGGAACTGATCAAGAGAGGGATAGCTGAAGTGACTGATACTTGCAGAATGCAGGTGGGTAAGAGTGGGAAATACAAAAACCTGATGTGCCTCTCCAAAGGGGTGGGGGAGGTGGTTAAAGCAATGTGGGCAGCATTCAGGAAGTACATGAGAAAGCAGACCATGAGCAAAACAATAGGGTGTCATTTTTTACTTCCTTAAGTACATAATGTTGTTAAATGTACATGTTGATAAATTCTATTAAAAAGACATAAGGAAAGTGCAATGTACAACTCAATTACAAAATACAGAGTGATCATATAAATACTAAGCACTTTAAACACATAAATGTAAAAACATATTTCCATCTGGAATGTGATCTGTATGAGCTATATAAATAAGCAATGCATGTCACATGGAGAGAAGTGAAGGGAAGAAATACTGCAAAAAAAGCAGCCAACACACTTATCATGGCATACATGTAATGTGTAAAGTTGTGTCACACATTAAACATAACAGAGCAAAATCTAATAAGACACAAAGGGTGGGGGGGAGTGTTCAGAAATATGTCTGCTATAAACAGATATTGTCCCTTGTGGCAGTGGCTGTACAATGGGCAGTAGTTTACTTAGAGAACATATTAAAAATACACATTCTCCATATTAAAAAAGCATAGCACAAAGAAGTACCATGAAAGAATTTGCAAACCTAAACCACAAAAAAAGCTGTGAGGGGTGTGGAAAGAGAAACAGGACTCACTCTCTCATGTCATAAAACCAGGGTGAATAAGTCATGTGAAATATTTACAGTTATAGTCAGAAAACTAATTCAAAAAATTCATATGTGGTGTACATGGTCATTACAAATCCTTCAGAAAAATGGAGGTGACATGGAATGGTGTAATTATATCACAGACTATAGCTAGATTGAATGTAACAGCATAAATGCTGATAATTTGCTTAAATGGGTCACCCAGGATTTGGACCTGGGAAATCTTGCACCCAAAGAGAGAATCATACCCCAAGACCAACAAACAATACAGCAATACACCAAAGTAATATTAATAGTTGATGGAAAAACACGATATCTCATATTTGAGACGCCACATAAGAATTTAGGATTATATCAAATAGACAGCAGCATTCCTGTAGATGACATATGTAGAACATAGAAAATCTCTTCTGTTACTTTTAAAAAGCTTGAAGTTCAATGTTATTGTTGCATCCAGGGTGTACTAATGCCTCCAGCTCCTAAATCCCAAAAGATTTTCTCTTGTATAGCAAAAGTCTCAAGTCTCCACCCCTTTCTACCTGTTCTATCCCACAAAAAGTGAAGGAGTGCTCAGTTCCATCTCAGACTTTCTGTGCATGATTATAAAGAATACTACATCCATCCTTATTCTGATGGAAGCAAGATATTCCACTATCCTGACCTCAAAGGCATGTCTGAGCCTCCCTACATAAGAATAATTACATGAGCATGTGGAAATGTAAATCAACCCAGGGTACTGCAATGGATGAACTTCAAAACCTTATATTCTTCCCTACTGTTAACCGTATGGAACATTTTACATTTACTGATGTCAAAACAAAAATGAGAGTGGCCATACTTATGACAGCCAGTCTGTGCCTCGGTAACTAGTTGCTGTGTTGTTTACTGTTATATGGCTGCTAATCATAGACCAATATGTTGCACAAATTTTGACCCCTTCTGTATACAATTCGTGATGGTCTCTCCACTATGTCCTTCAAAACTGATTCTGTGGCAAGAATGTGACAGTTTTTATGGCTGTGGGCAGAGCCTACAGCCATCCCACTTTCACTTGAAAAAAGCTGTTTCCACGGAACACATCTTTTATAAGTTTTCAGTGTATCTTTCCATCAACTGCAAAATAGTGTGCTCCCCTTCTGATTTTTGCTATTGGCTGTTCTGCCTTAAAGGCAGGGGGGTGCTACTTTGCCTCCCAACTTCTCAGGATATAAACAAAAAAATAACTTTTTGAAGCTGCTGTCATTTAACCCTTGCAGGGCTGCAGAATGAGCATCTGTCCAGCTCAAGTCAAATAAATGCAATCCAGTTCTTTCAGCAGCCTAGGGGTTAAGTCAGTATCTCCTTACTGTGAGTGAATATTGATCCATTAGCACATGGCTAATAAGGCACTTTTGTAATGTGGGGGACAGAGCAATGCAGGAAGTAGACCCAGATCCCCCTTCCCCCAAAATCCCAGACTTGAATCTGGGATTATCATGTAGGAATTTCTACTGTCTACTGCACTCAACACTCCCACATGTCTAAGTTATGTAGTTCAAAAATTAATTAGAACTAAAAAAAACAGTCATACATAGGTATAATGATGAATATTTTTTTTTTCTTTGTTTTTGTTTGTTTTCTATTACTGGTCCAAAATAAGTATCCATTTATAAGTGATTGAGCCCTATTTGATAAATGAATGCTCTGCTATGCCATGCAGCTCCAAATTTCAGTACTAAAACAATGATATCAATCTGTGTCCAGTTGCCTCTTGCAGCAAGGTTAAACTGATTCCATGTCAAGGAGGCACAATCTGTAATTCAACAGTGTCTATTCTGCTTCACTCTGGGATCCATTTTAACTGGAATTTCAGGCACAAAAATAGGGTTTAAATATCCTTTAAATTCTGTTATGTTATCCAGTTTGCGTGCATTTACTGTCAATTTACATAATGTATCTCCTTGGAACCAGTTTAACCTTGCTACAACAGGGAAATGGACATACATACTACAGCAAAATGTATTCAACTCAGATTTAAAAAACAAATATGTGCATAGATTCTATTTTTCAACAGTAGCCATGAACAGGATGAAAGTAGCCCTGGTCTAAAACAAGTGCTCCTGGGTCATCACTTGTAAGTAGCTCTGGTGGGATTCAAAGCAGGTGATTCATTATCTTAAGCCACGTAACAGCTTTGTAAACATAAGACTGCAGAATACTGTTTTCTGTTGTGCCATAAATCTGATGTACCACATTTTATTGTCATATCTTCTATGACACATTTCAGATTGTCTTGCGAGGATAGGTTGAGGGACTTCAAAATGTACTCATTGGAGGGGAGAAGTGAGAGTGGTGATATGATCAAAACTTTCAAGTACTTAAAGGACATCGGTGGGGTTAGTACAGAGGGCATGTTTTGATCAAAGGGAGAAGGAATTACTAGGGGACACAGCCTGAAGTTGGTGGGGTGTAGTTTCAGAAGAGAGAGAGGTGAGGAGACATTACGTCACATAGAGAGGTGGAACGCACTTCCTGAGGAAGCGGTATCTTTTAAAACAGTGGAGAGTTTCAAAAGGGGGTGGGACAAGGTCACGGGTAAGATACTAGTTGGTGGGAAGTTGAGGGGGGAAGAGAAGGAAGCAAGGGGTGGAGGCAGCAGCAATAGTCTAACCTGTGTGCTGCATGACTCAGCAGACGTGATAGACCAATTGGCCTGTATCTGCTGGCCTTTTTGTATGTTCATATCACTACATTTTCTTACTACAGATCAAAGCTTTGGACTTGCTACCTCTATTGCTGAAGATGCTATAAGTTAAAACAGTGATTTAGTTATTTTTCTATTATGACAGGTTTGTACAAGGGGTAAGTGTGGAAGGGTAGTCATGTCAGAAATGAAAACTATAGACTAGATTACATTCTAATATACAGCACAGAGCAAGATGAATTATAGTAAAATGTTTAGTGACTGCAGTGTACAGTCAGAGGTTATGTCTTCATCTCATTTAGACTGCTGGAAGCCATGCAAAGATAATAAAAAAAACAAGCATTTGTCAATGCTGAAGGTTTCCTTGCATGGTGTATGTGGGATGGCATTCAGTGGCACTCAGTTATTATTAGGAGCTTCTTCAAGCTAACCACAGCCATATTGACTCTGGCTAGAGTTTGTTATTCAACATGTCTCTAATCTTATTACTGTGGATGGAGTACTGTGTTATCAAACTAGCACTTCTCTGGGAAGACACATTCTTACGATTGCATACCAATATGTTTTCCCAAGGAATCCTTCTCTGTCATGCCTCACTCACTTAATCAGTTCCTTGCTGTGCTCCCAAGACACAAACCTCTCTTGCATTTGATCTTATCTCAGTTCAGAAGTGCAGCTCTCAGAACAATTTCTCTTGATCCTGAGCAAATGGTATTTAGGAATGTTGTTAATGGTGTGGCAGAGGATTCTGTTCCTATCTGTGATCATCTGATAGAAGTAAGTGACAATGAAACTTGAATCCATTTTACATATGTCAAAATCCACAAATTTAATATCAAGATGAAAGGCAATGGTAAATTTTATGTTTGGATTTGACTGCTCTAAAAAGGTTACAAAGTCCATCAGATCCTCAGACTCTTACTCAACACCATCAAAACATCATCTATAAACCATCACCATAAATGCACCTTATAAATGTAGGGGTTTGCTATAGAATTGTTCAACACCTCCCTCTCCTAGAGGCCCAGGTAAAGGTTAACATAGTTTGAGGCCATCATTGTCCCCATTGCTGTTCTCTTTACCTAGAGAAAATATTGCCCCTGAAAGAGGATAATGTTACACTTAAAAATGTACTCAGAGTGTCTGCAAAGGAAGTCCTTAAAGGGATCACTGTATCTAGTGGCATTGTCCAATGACATATGTAGTGCCCTAAGTTTCTCATCATGGAGGAACTGATGTACCACGACACCACATCCATTGTAACCAAAAGAACAGAAAGTAATACAGTAGATTCCTTCCTTCCAGGGTGCTCAATATGTAGGCGGCATTTCTGATGTAATAAGGTCAAATAGTGACTATCTGTTTTATGTGATCATCTACAAACCATGACAATGCCTGCATCAGGGACTCTATACCCACCACAACAGGATACACTGGAGGACTGTCCAAGCTTTTATGGACCTTTGGTAGGATGTATAGTGTGGGTTTCACCCAATGTTTGATAGTAAGATATTCAAGACAATCTTTAGATATAGTTCTTGACTCGTAGGACTCCTATAAATACAAGCCAGGGAAGGGAGGGACAGCTGCAAAATAAGGGCTGCTAGCTGCACAACTAAACAGACATAGTAGACCATAAGTCCTTTTTCTGCTGGTGAATTGTGTATGTTCGTATGCCCCTGGAGGTAGTTATAAGTGAAACCAAAGAAACATTCAAAAGGTGATTAGATAAAAATGTATTGAGTGGAAACACACTAAAATATTATGCTTGTTAAAAACGGAAGCAGTTATGGGCCTCTGGCCCCCTTGCTTCTAAACCTACCTAATATGAAACCTAGTATGTTCGTAAGTCAATTTATTTTTTGAAGTTGTCAGTCAAATCATTTTAAGTCCCACATTAAAGTCAGCATTGGTTAGCTGTTGCCAAATCTCCTAGTTATAGTCTGTAGTGTCCATTAGGACGATGGAAAGACCCTTGTTCACTGGTTTCATTGTCAGCAGTTAGTTCACCTGATGATCCTTTATTTTCTTTCTCACTGCAGATTAAATGGTGCACTTTATTCACTGCATAACATGTCCTCAATGTCCATGTGAATGGTCCTCTCAAAAACCATGACTGCATCTGAGTAAGGAGGTACAGTATATATGTGGAAGTAGGTTTTAATGGGGTATAATAAGTTTCAAATGGAGGGTGTTCACTAAAACTCAAGCCAAAATTTACTGAGGGATTTCCTGTAGACTGAGAGGTTAATTCATTAATTTTCTTTTTGTCAAACAGGACCCATAACTTTAACTTCCTAGTTATTTTTTTTAAAATCCACAAATAAATCAAAATTCCATGCCTCACAAGTCAGAACAAAACTCAGTCCCTTACTCAGGATGTTAAACTGGAGAGTGGTAAGTTGAAAGGAAGATTAATTATATTTCTTTGTCCCATTGTACATTTTCTTCCTACAGGCAGGACTTCATTTTCTAACTGCTCCCATAACCCACCTCTTTAATCTGTCAGAAGCAGTTGGGATCTGGCAGAGGCTGTCTGAACCTTCTTTTGCAGTTGGGGAAAGGATTTAGTTGCTAGATAAGCTTTAAATTATGTTTCCGCCTGTGGACTTTAGGGCAGTAGTGCTAACTTATGTAATAGTGTTGTGTGGTGTGGGGGATTCATAGTAGAAGCTGGCTATTCATATATCTTTTCTACAGACATTGTGAGCAGCTTTCTGAGAGTTTCTGTCCTTTTCAGCCAGGATCAATTTACAGCTCATTGGGGCTTACATACCAGGTCTTCTCACACAGCAGGACTGCAGGAGCAGTTGGGGGTCTGGCAGAAGTTGTCTGAACCTTCCTTTGCAGTTGTGGAAAGGATTTAGTTGCTGGATAAGCTTTACATTCTGTTTCAGTCTGTGGACTTTAGGGCTGTAGTGCTGACTTGTTTAATACAGTGCTTGTGTGTGTGTACTACCTTCCTCCGGAAGAGGTTGCAGTGCTTGGAGGTGCAGAGAGGGGCAGACTCAGGGCTGATACACTCTTGTGAGAGTTGGGTGTGGGCCCTAATCCCACCTTCCCTCACCCCTCCCTCTCCAAAGCATAGCTCATTTATAGAGGAACACCTACCCTGCAATTGGAGGAAGGGGCTTCAGGTGCACCTCATGTAGTTCTATCCAATAATGCAGCCATGGGGCAGGGAAAAATCATAGGTAGGTCTCAAATAGAAGTACAGCATCCACAATGAATTGTTGATTAGTGTGCTAGGTGGATATTGTGGAGGGTCTTCAACTGGAATATATCAGGTAAAATTTCTGTTAGAGGCTGGGCAATGATTAGTTAATTCTACTTGCTGTAGGGATAGTTAGTGTGGAGAGGCTGTATAGGTAGTGCGGACCATGGGTAGGATTGTTGGGTGCAATGATTGTGGGGCAGCAATGCAGATGAATATACTGTGGAGGCTGGGAGGGTGCCCAATATGCCACAGGCTAAGGAGGCTTGAGGAAGAGGTTCAGTGGCTTGGCAGGGAGCTGGGAAGGTTGAGGGATGAGGGGAGGACTGCATTGGAAGGAGGGCTGACATCTGAGAGTATTGTGGGGGCACCACAGAGAAGGAACAGTTGGTCAAGGGAGGGGGGAAGGGGGAAACTAGACAGGAAGCCAGCTAATGAAGGGTGGACTCTAGTAGGACCTATAAAAAGAGAAGCAGCAGTAGGCAGGAGGGAGGAGAAAGCACATAGTAAGACAAAGGGGATAGGGAACATGTTTACTTTACTAGCAACACATGGGGAATAGGATACAGGAGGTAATTGCACAAGGGATATCACTCACAAAGAAGAGAGAGTGAGGGGCATTACTAGTGGAGAGATTCAGCATAGTGTGGCAGGGGGAGGGATAATACTAGGAGAGATGAGGAGGGAGAGGGAAGTTGACAGTCAAACAGGAGGAGGAGGAGGGGGGTCTTAATTGGGAGGGATACGGGGAGGACACTGGGGCACATGGTAAAAACACAGTCTTGAGTGGCTCCATAAATGAGAACCTGGGTGGGGGCAGCGATGGGTGCAAGGAAAGGGGGGGTGTACTGGTGTTAAGGGACTCCATACTCAAGGGGATGAGATGGGGCAGCAAGGGGGAGAGGCACAGTAGGATATGGGTGGAGTCCATTCCAGGATTAAAGGCAGACGTGGCAGGACAGGCAATCCTAAGGTGCGTAAATAGCAGTAGGAGGAAACCACACATTGTGATACATGTGGGGACAAATGAACTAGCAAGGGAAATGGTTAGGCAACAAGGGAGAGGACTGAGGAAGTGGGAAGGTTGTGCAAGGAGACTGGGGATTCTGTGGCCTTCTCCGAAGTGCTCCCAGTACCCTGTGCAAGCACAGTGAGAAAAGAGAGTATTATAGAGTTGAACACATAGTTGGTAGAATGGTGTCGAACTAAGGGGTTTGGGGTTGTGGGTAGCTGGGGCAGTACCTGGGATAATAACAATCTCTTTGCAAGGGATAGGCTGCACCTGAGTGGGCAGGGGAAGGAGATATTAAAGCAAAGACTGGGGAGGTGTATTGTGACAAGGGTGGATTTAAACTAGATGGGGGTGGCAAGTAGACAGCAGGTAGACAGGGATCCAAGAGTAGAGTCACAGCCTACCCCCACCCCAGGCTAGCAGGAAAGGACTCGGGGCGGCCAAAAAAGGAGGGAGTAGAAGGGAGTAGATGAAGGCTTTTGAAGGGAAGGGGGCATTATGGAGGGTAGTCTCAATGAATGCAAGAAGCCTAGGAAACAAATCTGTTGAGCTACAGGCACTCTTAGCAGTGTGGAGGGTAGATATTGCAGCTGTCACAGAAACGTGGGCAACTAAGTACAAGGACTGGGATCTGGTAATCCCAGGATACAAATTATGCAGGAAGGACCGTAAGGAGGGGAGGGGGAGTGGGGTGGCAGTCTATGTCAGGGATAGGATCAAATGCACACTGGACAAGGGAGAAGAAAGGAGAACAGAGGCAATCTGGCTGCAGCTCCCAGACTAAAGGGGTAGGAAATTAAGGTTTTGGGGTGGTATACAGGCCGCCGTCCCAGTCTGAGGAGCTTGACAGGGAGTTAGTGGGACAAATCCAAAAGGTATGTAGAAAAGGTAAGGTGGTCATCGTGGGGGATTTCAACTTGCCGGAGGTTACTGGAGCATTCCAGTCATCTCCTGTGTTAGGGAGCAAGTGCTCCTGGACGCAATCCAGGAGGATCTCCTGACACAATTGGTTACTATACCTACTAGGCTAAAGAACACTTTAGATCTGGTATTATTGAATGGGGAGACAGTGAGGGGAATAAAGGTAGAGGACCCACTAGTCGACAGTGATCACCAAACAGTGTGGTTTAATATCACGATGTGCGGGGAGCCAGAGAAATCAGTTACCGGGGTGGTAAACTTTAGGGGGGAAGACTTTGGGAGGATGCAGGAAGTACTGAAAGGGAAACTGGAGGGCATTAGATAGGAGAAGGATGTGGAGCAGAAATGTGATATTATTAAAAGGGGGGTTACAGAGGCAACAGAAGCCTGCACCAAGGCACAGAGTAAGAGGAGCAGAGCAAGAAAACCATACTGGTTGAACAGCGAGGTTGTGGAGGTGGTGAGGGCAAAATTAGTGGTGCACCAGAAGTTTAGGAGGATGGGGAAGGAAGTGGACAGGGAGGAATATGCAAGATGGTCCTGGGAGGTGACCAGAAAAGTGAGAGAAGCCAAGGCCCAGAAAGAGTTGAGATTAGCACAGGGAATTAATGGTTGGGGGAGAAAGACTTTTTCAGATACATCAGGGAGAAAAGGAAGTGCAAGGAGACAATAGTGAGGATAAAAAGGGGTGGGAAGTGGACAGAAAAGGGGGAGGAGCAGGCAGAAACACTGAATGAATACTTTTGCTCAGTGTTCACAGAAGAAAAGGCGGTACTGCTACCAGCATGGGCTGGGAGGGTGGGACAGGGGAGAGGAGGCAACAGATTGAAGAATTATGGCAAATAGAGTCCTAGAGGGACTGAGGGCACTGAAGGTAAACAAGGCACCAGGGTCCAATGGTATCCACCCCAGGGCGCTGAGGGAAATGGTGGAGGTGTTGGCAGATCTGCTGGCAGATCTGTACAGCACCTCACTGGAGTTGGGATGTGTGCCACTGGACTGGAGGATGGCACATGTAGTACTATTACACAAGAGGGGGCCAAGGGATGTACCGGGTAATTATCGTCCGGTAAGTCTCACCTCCATAGTGTGCAAACTCATGGAAACAATACTAAAGGAAAGACTGGTGTTGTACATAGAGGACAATGGCCTCCAGGATGTGTGGCAGCATGGGTTTGTTTCAGGGAAGTCTTGTCAAACCAGCCTCATACAATATTATGACTGGGTGACAGGTGAGCTGGATAAGGGTCATGCGGTGGATGTTCTTTACTTGGACTTCAGCGAGGCCTTCAATTTGGTGCCTCATGGGCAGCTTGGGGGGAAGCTAACTGCTGTAGAGGTGGAGGCAAAAATGATAAACTGGATTACAAGCTGGCTGAGTGGCAGGCTGCAATGTGTGGTGGTGAGAGGAGAGCTCTCAATACCAAGGCCGGTGACTAGTGGGGTGCCACAGGGCTCGGTGTTGGGGCTGTATTGTTTGGGCTCTTCATATCAGACATTGCACATTGGGTGGTGAGCAAGTTAAGTCTATTCACTGACGACACCAAAATGGGAGCAGTAGCAGATGGAGAGGAGGGATGGAGGCAGCTGCAGGGGGACCTACGCAAGCTAGAGGAGTGGTCAGATAGGTGGCAGTTGGGATTCAGTGCAAAGAAGTGTTAGGTTATGCACTTTGGGAGTGAAGAACCCACAGATAGAATACTGGCTGGGGGGGGCGTTAAGCTGGGGATCACTGAGGAGGAGAAGAACCTAGGGGTAATGATAACAGGGACCATGAACAACACTGCCCAGTGCAATAGAGCGGCTGAAAAAGTGAACAAAATGCTATGGTGCATAGCAAGGGGGTTTTCACCCAGGTGAAGAGAGTTGATCTTGCCCCACTACAGGTTGCTGGTAAGGCTGCACTTAGAGTATTGTGTGCAGCTTTGGAGGCCATACCTAAAGCATAATATCAGGCTATTGGAGGGGGTGCAGAGGAGAGCAACAACAATGATATGTGGAATGGAGGGGGGAGAGACTATGACAGCAGGCTGGGAGACCTGAATATGTACACCCTGGAGGATAGAAGGGATGGGGGACATGATAGAGACATTCAAGTATCTAAGGGGAATCAATAAAGATGGGGCAGATGGGGTCTTTAAGTTAAGGAGGGGGCGGGTCACCGGGGGCACAGGCTAAGAAAAGAGGGAGGAAAATTTATGAAGGAAATGAGGAGACACTATTTCACAGAGAGGGTGGAAGCAAAATGGAACACCCTACAGAATGGGTGGTATCATTTAAATCTGTGAACAGCTTCAAAAGCGTATGGGACAGGGAACAGGGAAGAGTGAGGGAGGTGGGGATGGCAGTGGGATGACAAAGGGGAGGGGGATGGGGCAGCTCAAACTGGGGGTGTTGGCTGCACACTTGAGCAAACTTAGATAGACCGGGTGGTCTGTTTCTTCTGGCACATTCGTATGTTCGTATGTTCGTAATTTCTACCAGCACCAGCACCTCACTACAGGAAACAGCTCGTGTACTGCCTCTGTTCAAATCGGGCTACCCTTATGGCCTAAACAACTATAGGCCCATCTCTATCCTGCCCATTTTATCCAAAGTTCTTGAGAAAGAAATCAATAAGGAACTAAAGGATTACCTAGAAAGCAGGAAGATACTTAACCCGTTACGATCAGGCTTCAGGCAAAACCACAGCACAGTCTAAGTCTTGGCCAAAGTGACTGATGACTGACTTACCACCCTAGACCCCAAACATTTCACCGAGCCTGTTTCCTTGGACATAAGTAAAGTGTTCAGCATGGTAGATCATGACCTACTGCTAGCAAAACTTAAGTTGTACAGCCTTGACAAATCCGCTGATGGTTGGTTTGCTAGCTAACTTACAGGTAGAGTCCAACGCATCAAAGCAGATGGTCTCCTATCTTCACCCCTACCTCTCTTAAGTGTCGTACCCCGAGGATCTATATTAGGTGACCTTCTCTTCACAATTTACATTAATTCCTTAACTGACAAAATCCATACAGCAAACCTTCACTTTTTCATGGATGATACCGTTCTTTATATATCGAAACCCTCCCAAGAAGCTGTTCACATTGAACTTCAGTCTGACTTCAACCAGTTGCAATATAGCCTTATAAGATCTAAACTTCTACCAAACACAAACAAAACAAAGGTCATATACTTCACATCGACTCCTTTCCCATCCTCATCACCAAGGCAGGACATCTTGGTACTTATCTCAACATTGCTAGGGGATTTAATAGAGGATGCAAGTAAATTTAAATATCTGCTGTAGGTCTCTTGTTAGATAGCCACCTATCATTTACTGTTCTCATTGAAACACTGACTAAAAAACTAAAAGCCAGACTGTTTTTTTGTTGTTGTTTTTTTTTGTTTTTTTACAGAAATAAATCCCTTTTCCCTATGGACATCAGTAAAAGACTAGTCCAAGCCACCTCCCTCCTTCTTTTGGAGTATGCAGACATTTTATATACCTACTGCTCAGCCTCATACCTTCTCAAACTGGATATTCTTTATCACGTAGCCATTCACTTTATACTGAATGCTTCCTCCAGGACCCATCATTGATCACTTTATTCTGCAACAGGCTAAATGTCCCTCACCACAAGAAGGTTGCTACATTGTTGTACATGGGCATATAAAGCTATAGTAAATAAACTCCCCCTGGATATTTTGTCCCTATTCCATCGCTTTGATAGTTGTTACACACTCAGAAAAAACACATTATGTTGCTTGACACACCCAAATTTCACGCCCGATTTGGAAAAGCTGCTATTGGCTATGCTATTCCAATGGCCTGGAATAAACTTCAGACCACCCTTAAGCTCTCCAATTATGTCTCACTGAATGTTACTAAATCAGTATTAAGTAGCTCCCTCAAGGAGGACTGCGGATGGCTCCCTAGCTAGCACAGCCATCAGGCTTTGTTCTATTGCCCCTTCTAAGTGATCTAAATTACCAGCACTTGTCTGTTTTTTTCCCCAAGATTACCCTACCCATTTGCCCTAACATCTCTGTCCACTCAATGTTTTCTTTCTCCATGCTATGTAGATGCAAATGATTATTATAAACCATACACTGTATGTATAATGTCATGTACAGTTTATTGTTACCTTCTTTTCACAGGTTTGTGTTAGCATTGTCTAATTTCTGGAATATTGTTATGTATTATGTATTCGGTGCATTTGATGTGTTGATGTACTGTTTTGTCTATGGCAGGGCCTCCCTGTAAATGAGTTTGCTCTATGAAGCTTTCCAGATTAAATAAACTTTAAACTTGAACCTGAATGTTTTGTTGGTCTTTTTCTTGGCTTTCCTCGTGTGAGCAAACTTGTGGGGTGGTTGCCCATACACCTCTTGTGCCCCTCTCTGGGTTCTTTTGTGTCTGTTGTAAATTGCACTATTCTCTAGAGGAGAATTGGTGTTGATGTCTGTTACTGTATAATTCCAGTTGTTGGCTCTTCTAAAAAAATATTTCGAAGAATTAGTACCTGAGTCCCTGGTGGATGAAAAGTGGTCCTGTGTGATATTTTTTTAATGGACTTAATTGGGGTATGATCCTTGTTACCCCTTGATCTAGATTTATTGTTTCCCCTTTTCCTTGTACAAACACAGTCCAGGAGGTAGTCCTGTCTGTCTCTTTCACATCTTATCAACTTCTGAGCCTACAGTTTGTTGTTCTGAGCTTCTATGTTTTTTTTAAACTCAAGTTCAATTACATCAATGTTAGGGTGATCTTTATATGTAGCCACAATTTCTTCTTTAATATTTAGCTCAGCCTGTAACTCATCTTGAAGTGCAGTATAATCCCTAATTATGTAGTTCTCAAATGTTAGGGATGCAAGTTGATGTGTCTGATTCCAAACTTGCATAAAATGTTCCTTCTTCTGACCATAGTCCCGCCACTTGATCACCCTTCATCATCTAGGTACTCTTTCAACTTTACCATAGGCTTCTAAGGTTACCTTGTGCCAGCAATTGCATCTGGCCTTGAGAATAACTTTTTCCAGTTGTTGAAATGCTAGGGCTATGTCGGGATCTGTTGTTTCTACATTCTCTGTTCCCTCTGATGTATCAACTCCAAAGGTAGAATCAGACATCAAATGGACCAACACTACTGAGATAACTGAAAATGGCAGTCGACTGTGGTCTACCAGCACACCCCAGATTAATAGCTCCAAACTCTTGGGACAAAACAGTTCTTTCCCAGTGGCTGCTATAGGAAGACATAGGGCTCAATGTCATAAAAAAAGTTTAATTAGCTCAAGCAGTTTTAGCAGGCAAAATGCTCCCCATCTTTTTTTGTGGTTCAGGTTTGCAAATCCTTTCATGGTACTGCCTTGTGTTGAGCTTTTGTTGATACAGAGAAGAGAGAATACATATTTTTTATATTTTCTCTAACTAAACTAGAACCCATTGTACAGCCACTGCCTTAAGGTACAATGTATTTTTAATGCAAACTTACTGTACAGTATATTCTGACCTCCTTATTCCATGTGTCTTACTAGATTTTATAATGTTATGTCTGATGTGTGGCTGATTTAGGGTCAGTGGTTTGGGCATTTTGGTGAAATTATGACAAGTTCTGTATAGCATTTCTTTCTTTCTCTACAGTGTTTCCTCTGCAGAACTCTACACGGTATATATCTGCCACTTTCTCTTTGTAATTCTTCTCCCCACTTCTCTCCTTATGACATGCATGGCTTATTTACATGGCTCATACAGATCACCTTCAGGACTTGTATATATAAATGTGTATATGTTTTTTTATTTAGATGTTTTAAGTGATTAGTATTCCTTGCAACATAGCATAGAGGTTAGAGTAATGAGCTGTGAATGAGTTTGTTACATTTAGCCGACAAAGGTTTGATTCCCACAACTACCACTTGCATACTGTATGGCTCAGAGTAAGTCAGATAGCCTCCGCAGTGCTACCAGGTCACCATCTGAAAACCGGCACTTGTGCCTAGTGAGCCTTACCTGGTTACCGAAAAATATCACAACAAGCACTGGGTATTTTGTAACTGAGTTATATTGTACATTGCACTTTACTTACATTGTTTTAATAGTATTTTTTTTTTCATTTTATCTTTTTAATGAAATTCGAGTATATAAGAAAGCACACATCTTATACAATAGAAGACTATCCTTCATGTAAGGTACAGTATAAAATATCACTTAACAAAACACAGTATTTAGGGTAAACATATTGGAGAAGCCCTATAAACACGTATTGATAATAAAACACAAACCTAGACAGGATGTAAGTGGAGAGCAGAAAGGTTACAATCAATAGGGTATAATAGGATCAGAAATAGCAACCATGTATGAAATACATGCTAGGGCAGGCTATGGCAAGGCATTCAGTAAATTGCAAAAAGTGATAAATGTGGTAATATGAACAATGCTCAGCAATGGAGAGGTGAAGATAAGCGAAAAGTATGCAAGGAAAGAAAGAAGAGAGAAAAAAGCAAGGAAGAAGGGAAGAAGAAATAATATTTTTTTTTAACATGCACCTTTAACAACATTATGTACTTAACTAAAACACGCCAGCTAACACTCCCTGATGATGAGCTGATAAATGAAACTGGACAGAGTGTTCTTTCAGTTCTCTTTTGGCATTCCCATGGTGTAAGTGCTATCACAAATTTGTGTACCAGGGCACTTACTGTAAGTAAAATACAGCTTCTGTCACGCTTCCTGGTACTGTTTTAAATGTATGTATGTTTTTGCCATGATAATGCTTAGGTGTCCTGGGACAGCACGATCCCATTCATAATTGTTGAATGACGAAGTTTAGATTATGGCAAATAAGTCTAGTTGGCCTTAAATGTCTTGTGATAGCTAGGTCAATATTTTGACAAATATTTGGTTGATTGGTTGGTTGCTTGGTTGGTCAGTGCCCAGTTGAGTCATTTGCCTTGGGTACATGTATCCCTCCACGATGTCTATGCCTGTCCCAGGTCAAAATGTGTGGCAAAAACCCTGGCTACACTGCTGATTATATGGAAATGGGACCACTCTACTCAGTGGACGCAGTGGCTCTATTCTTCTATTCCATCTTCTCCATTTTCTCTTCTGAATGTTTGATCAATGCCATCTCCAAAATGATAGATTTTAAGGAAGCCTAGACTTTTTCTTTATTCCTCTATTGTTCTTACACGACTTGGCTCACAGCTGTCCTCTGAAAGGGTGGATTTACAAGACACCTTGAGACTTGGACTCCCAGGCCACCTATAATCTACAGCACCATATGAGCTGAGAAATTTGACCAAATGGGATAATTCAAACCAGGATGGGCCAAATATAGTTTGGTCCACCTTATCCCAATGTTAAATTCAAAACTGTATATTGGCCGAACAAATGCTGCATCACTGTTCTCATGCAACCATTTCTCCTTCTACTGCAATAAATGCCTACAGCTACTATACTGTCACCCCAAACTAATTTGCCATAGCCAGCATGGAGATGGGCTGTTCACAGAGCTATTGCCCTTACAATTGGTCTAAGAACATTTGGATCATTGCTCATGATTTTTTCAGAAATCTAATTCGACTTGTTTCTCCAAAACTCTGCCAACTGAACTGGCTGAAAGCTGTAGCCTGACCTGATTCCTAGCCCTAATAATCTATTCCCTCAGATAACTCCTATGTCATTAAGGAGACTGGCCAGCCGCCAAGCCTTATGATCGCTCCTTAACTGAAGATGAGTTACACATGAAACAAATTTAGTTTCTATCATACATCATAGATTTACAGAACAAAATCTATGTTGCTTTATATTGAAAGCACATTCTGTTACTCCTCATAAAAAATATAATTTGGTAATAGTTTTAAAGCAGTCTCTGTTTTACTGAAAAACAAGCATAGGCCTGAAAAGTACTGATATTGTCCTTAATATAAAATTTCAAAGACTTCCCCTCCAGCTAAAGAATTCCACCCATCCTTCACTCTTCATCAGTTCTCACAAGTTGTGCCACCACATGCATCAAAACCTTTTCCCTCCCCTTGTCATGGCTTATTTTCACTCTCAACAAGAATCTCAAAATGAGTCTCTCTCCATGTGTCACAACTGAAACTGTTTCCTCATCCATTGCTACCACATAGTACCCCCAGCACTCTCTCATGAGAATCAACCTTCCATCCAGTTTCACAATAGTAGTTTTCTCTACCAACACACAACTCCAATGTGAATACACATGCACAGCTCCACACTCTGTATTATGGATCAGCAGAGGGACCGTTCATTAAATTGGGCTACTTTCATTGATTGCTACACTGTTTCTCGCATGTCATTAGCAGAATGTTACAGTATCTGTAATGTGGCCTGTGTGTGAATATATGTGTTCATTGGGGTCTACACACATGGGTACAGATGGCCTACATGCCAAGGATCCATGGCGTGTAGACAACCGTAGACAAGCCATGCACGAGGAGTAATGCAGATGGGGTCATGTGGATCCCTGGCAGCAATAAGCAAGGGATGTGCATTCATTCTGTACTGGATCCCCAGGCTGTTTGTGCAGCTACATGAGCAGAAGGTCCAGGGGTTTGTCTGGGGAACTGCCTGCATTCCACACCATTTATGATGGTGCACAGTGCCATATGAGGAGAGTGCAGGATATGGCGGCAGGGATCCTGCCATATCCATTGTGCACCCCCATGATTACACCTGCTGTCTGTGGTGGGGTGAAGAATCCCTCTTTCTCTGATCCCCCAGCCCTCTAGGCAGGCAGTGACATCTAAGGGCAGCCATTTGGGCACTCACCTGTAATTCTGAATTTATCAGTCTTGTACCATTTCACAATTCCCTGCTCCACATGGAACAGGGGATCCACTAGTGAGTCAGGACAGGCATTTGATTGGATGCCCACCCCTGCACAGCAGTGTGCCAGGGCAGTGCCACAGACAGGAGCAGTGCAGTGCCCAGCATTCATGCATTCTAGCCACTGTGCATCTGTCTGAGGGTGCAGAGCTATGTGGGCCAGGTATGTACCAACTGGGCTCTGTGATGTTGGTTTGACAAAACTTTCGTCGACCAGCATCACAGTGACAGGATTTATGTTGACTGCAACTTGCAGTCGACATAAATCCCGATTGTCTCCCAGTCCATTTTTTTCATTGGGGAGCTTTGCCTACTGACCCTCCCATTTGGGGGGTTCTGCCCCCACACCTCTGAACTATAGATTATCAACTCCAAGTCAGAGTTGGTTCAGGAAGGGGGTGCAGGACTGGGAGACAGTGTGACCCTATGCAGGGGTGTGCAAATCAAATTTTTAAGCACTTTGCCAAGGGCAAGTCAAGTTGTAAAAATTACTTGCCCATGAAATCTTGTACTTGCCCTACTACGAAAGATATTACTGTAAAAAACAATGTTATAACCACTAATCACCCCCAAAAAATGAATTTTCTTCTTACCTTGTGTATGGAATCTACACAGCACCTTCTCACACAAGTTACAGCTTATATGAACAGAAGTGCCAGGGGAGGGGAGGGGGAAATTGTTTAACCAGGAAAGGCAAGCCACAACAAGCTGAAGAAGTCTGTTTACAGGGTGCGACCTGGGTGAAGAAGTAATGTAATAAATTAGTCGCTCACTTCACTGTCTGATGATGCCACCTGACCCGCCCAGCCACCTCTGACCAGCACCCCACCCCCCCATCAAAAAACACACAGCACTGAATGAAGAGCAGCAGTTGTAGCACTTGCAAACAGAAACTGATTAGCAACATTACAACCACCCACCGACCCACTATTACTGGTAGACAACCAGACCCGGCTTCTCACCTTCTCAGACTTCTCCTTCACCTCCACCCAGTCAGAACTAAGCAAGCATTGTGGGGACTGACAGGGTTTGGCACTGCTAATCTATATCAGGTAGCCAGTGCAGCTGGCTGCCAGCCAGTGCCCAGCAGCAACACATCAATTCATTATTTAATGAGAAATGTTCCCCCTTGCAAACCCTTAGCTACAAGTGTAAGACCCACCTAAACAAATTCAAGAACTGAACCGACCAAGCAGCTCATCATCAACAGTTTTGCAACTTCAGACCTTAAAACATGACAGCAAGCAACGAACAGGACAAGACAGACAATACAACTCCTCCTATTTTCCATCACATCAACCATCCAGCTGCTCCTGGCCCAACCTCGACATCAAGTGAAGTATCCAGACCTCATTGGGTATTGCATAAGCACCTGTACACTTAACTTACCAACCCAGGCACTGTCCTTTCTGCCTCCGATCACTCTGGACCACCATGCCCCCCCCCAGTAGCATCACATACACACATTAGCCAGCCTGCTGCTAATAAAGTGCAAACTCATTTTCAGTGCCCAGACTAGACATATGACAGCTGCTGTCTCAGCAGTTCTGCACTACACACTACACAGTACAGGTAGTCAGGGGTCTCCTCTCAACAATTTCAACCCAAGATCCAAACCACTAAACTAAACAACAATCTACCAGCATGGCCATCACTAGTCAAACTCTTAGATAAGGATCCAGGCCTGAGGAGGAGGGGACAGATGGTGATGGGGATTACAGCCTCCATGAACTACGGCCTGGTCAGACTCTTGGATTACACTAGGGCATGTGTACCACGTCAGGGCCGGACCAACTGCTCAGCATATACATACGTCATCAAAATGAGTCTCGGTGCAACTGGTGTAGCAGCAGCAGAATCGGATGAAGCCCTGCAAGTGCCACAAATAAAAACCAACATGACGACATATGCTACTCATTACAATGCTGCCCCATGGCAATGTGCCGTTTTAAATCAATAATTTTACACTAAAACTCACTGCATATGTGGCAGAACCACCAAGCAGAGATCATGTGATGCTTCTGTGTGACTCACAGCTCTGAGAGCCGGCTCCTGCTCCAACGCTCAATCTACATCAAAATATAATTATCTAGCAGGTTTTTAGTTACATTTACAACTCGCAGTGGTTCAGGCAGACTTCCGACGAGTGGACAGCAATTTGCAGGGCCTACTGTGCACATATCTCTATAATTCTACCAGTAAATCGGCCACTGGAATTCCAAGTCCAAAACAAATTCAGCACCCTTTGCCTGTATTGTAGATAAATTCAGGTACAATCTAAAGTTAATGAAAAATAGACATTTATTGTAGACATAAGGACCAACAGGCACGCAGAAAAATAAAGCGCTTTGTACAGGCAAAGAGTGCTGAATTTGTTTTGGACTTGTTTAATCTTTGGGCTGGCTACCCTTATTATCAGCACCATCCCATTTACTCCTGCTCGCAGCGCTTTAGTTTGGTTGGAATTCCAATCTGAATCCTGGAACTGCTAGCAACTAAAAAGCATGGAAACCATGGGATTCAGCAGGCTGGTAAGGACTGCTGTATCTCCTTTTCAAGCAGGCCAGTGTTTAAAAATTAATCACAAAAAGGGAGTGATGTCCCTTATAGTTCTTATTGCTGTATTAGGATAGCTGGGATGTGTGTGTGTGGCAGTGGACAGTGGCTCAGATGTGGTGGGGCATCATAGGAATCGCAGAAAAGTTACATCAGGAGACCCCCATGTGATCTCTGTGCCTTCTAAGTTCCTGAAGCAGGGATATCTGGATCTAAGAATACGATGCAACATGGGCCCACACCCCCTGCTACCTCTTGATGTGTTGTGTGTGGTGGAGTGGAATCATGTTTGAGGCCTTTTATATACACATATATCAGGATGTATACTGCATGGTGCTATACATGTATAAATGGTGTTTTCCAATGCATTTGCTAGCCCTCTACTCCCATGCAGGGCTCAGTGTACTGTGCACACATTTATAAAAGCACTAAGCATATACAGTAGAGCTGCATGTTCAGCAGTTATAGTGCATGTCTGTGCACCAAATAATTCCAGCATCAAATTCTCTAGAGCCCCTAACTCAGATTGTACTTAAACACACCAAATATTCTCCCAGTGTTTAATCCTTCCCAGCTATAATACCAGGTGGAAATAGGCCGTCATCCTTCTCAGCTACAATACCGGGTGGAAATAGACCTTCATTGAAAATGAGATGCTCTTCCTCACCTGGGTTGTCCTACATAAAAGAAGATGTACCCAACAAATGCTACTTAATGTATATCCGGTTCGCCCCTGAAAAAGAGACCTTCGGGGCCCAGCAGGCCTACCTGGTCATCAAAATTCAATAAATAAATAGATAAATATAAAACTGTAAAATAGCAGTTTGGTGCCAATGGACTGATTATGTTACTGGCAGCATAAATAATCTGCACCATACGCCCATCAAAGGTGGAAATGGTTTTATTAGCAAAGGGCACAGGAATTGTTTGTGATTTACAAATGTGTTCATAGCAATATATATTGATTAAAAACAATTGTAACATGGCAAGCTTTCTTATGCTTAAATACAGCATACCAAAAGGTGGAAATGCAACCCGTGATGCAAAATGAAGTGGATATTAATCCCCTAATAATTCCCACTTCATTTTGTAGTACTTTAAATCTCCACATTCAAATCACCAGCCAGGTAACACTTCCACTAGTTACCTCCCACTCACCTGTCCAACGGTCACTGTAATATTATAGCAAATCGTGAATCACAGGAGTAGCAGAGCAACAATCATAGAAAAAAAATAAAAATGTACTCTAAGCCACAGAATCACAGTTGGGAACCAGAATTGAACATTACCTTTGAGCTCTGTGGTCATGTCAGCATCACATTCTTGTGATGGGCAGTGTTGGATAGCAGTATGTTAATAAGCGATCCCAGAATTCCATGCACCTGAAATAGTGAGGTAACGCTCAAATTATAAGTACATTTCCAATCCTAAAAGTAGTTTGTTGTAAAATGTAATGATGTAGCATGTATTAGCGTATGGTACTGCTCCACATTTGGTATGTTTTAGTGATGCAACAGTATGCAGCAGTTACAATATTAAGTGACATTGCCTTTGTGAAAAAACAACTGCCGACATAAAAAAAAACCCTGGAAACAGCAGAAATGTGCATCTCTGCATTTCTTTCAAAAAGCTATTGTCTGATATCAATTTTTGTAGTGGTTGCCATGTTATAAGCACATTTATGCATTCAGATTTGGGCTCTACTAGGGAATTAATGCCCAGCTGGTGGTTAAAGGCACTCGACATCCAGCCACATGCTCCACCCCCAACTGGGCATTAAATCCTTAGTAGAGCCCTCCTCTGTCATGCATTAATGCTTATACAAACATGTGAAGCCATGTTCAAAGTAGATCTTTGTGACTCAAAACACAGGATGCGATACTCGGCCACTGACAAGTGGTTACATTGAAAATGTTTAGGGGTTGAATCTGTAATGTTGGCACATTATGTAGGAAATCTCAGCAGTATTCAGTTGTGAAATGTGTCAAAAGAGGTGAAACTGAGGTCCTGTTAATGCCTACCCAAGATGACCCCTGCCACTGACCAGTAACTTTCTGTGAGTGCAGCACCGCAGTTTGGATATTTTTAGCTGTATAAAAGTTGGATTTTAGACTACAGCAAAGGTTAGTGTAATGCCTATTTTTTTCCTTTTTTGAGAACTTGTAGCTAAACTGTCTGCTTATTTAAAGGTGTTTCCCTATGTGAAGCATGTGTTCATTACATAGAGGATAATGACTGGGGGTCGGTTGATTACCAGGTTGTAAACACCCGAAGCAGTTACCATTTTGACCTTTGTAAACCTAGAGAGTGAAGCTTAAGAGGTTTACGGTCATCAGGGCAACCGTGAGAGGTGTTTGCAACCTGGTAATCAACCAACCCCCAGTCATTGTTGTTTATGGTGTATGGGGTCACCATGCATCTGGACAATTGATTTGTTTTTACTTTCTTACAGCATTTTTAGAGAGAAATAATAAAGGTACCCCTTACTTTGCGCAAGAAATTAAGTCTCCATGATGATCATGAAAGGTACTTTCTTATTGCTGCAATCAGCTCTGCCACATTAATGTGATATTTGTAAAGCATTAAAAACAAGAAAAACAGCAGCTCCATGTTTAGGACCCTTGACAGCACTTACTAAATGCCTAAAATGAGAACTCAAATAACTACAAACAGCTGCACTCTTTAATGTCCATAACAGAATAAAAAATAGCCATTTTGTAGCAACTCAAATTGAGAAATCCAGTTGTTCGCTAGGTATCATGTGGGAACAGGTCACAAGGACTTCTGGGAGTTGCCGGCACATCGTCTTCTCATCTGTTTAAATGGGTCTAGAGCAATCAAGCCGGGGAACAAGGTATCCTGATTTTGGACAGAACAAAAAAGAAAATAACCTGAATACATTTCTGGTTGTGTGAGTGGAGCTGCTGCCATCGTGGTCGCTAGCTACTGCAAGCACTAACTGAAACTGGAATGCATAGTTCAAACGCTTGCAAACTGCTAATGAATCATGTTCCTTCTTATAAACTCATTGCTGTGACGTAGTTGAGACAGGTTTATTACTTAGTCATGGCAATGAGATTACAAGGAAATAAACTGTTTTAATACAATACATAAAAGGCGGCTCCCATACATTATACAGTAATATTCTTCAGCATAACTGCCACTAAATGTAAGAAGGCAGTACAGCAGAGTATAGTGTGTGTGGTGTTGAATAAAATATACTTTTCCTGCATGTTAACTTTCCTTTCTAAGGTCAAAACTGAGAAAGAGACCTACTGATTTTTCTCTCATTTTTAGGGATGTACACTCAATCTAAAACAAATAAAATGACTGAATAAAATAAAACAATATAAACTGATGCACAGATCATGAATTGATGCAGGTGCTTTAGCGCTCAGTGATTTTACATCTAAGAATCACTTTTTATAGCCTAGTGATTACAGCAGAAAGTTGTGGATTTGGAGACCTAGCAGACCTACCTGGGTTTGAATCCTGCAGCATCTAATTTCATATTGTGTGATCCTGAGCAAGTCACATAACCTGTGCTGTATGACAGCTTTTTCTGTATGAAGGTGTCATCATATAATATTTAGGCACTCTGGCCCAGATATTCAAAAGAGTTGAGCCATGCACAATATGGTTGTGCCTGCACAGGTCCGAAATTGTGCCATTCTGCGATATTCAGTAGGAGGCAGTTGCACCCCTGAAATCATGCTGAGCAACAGCGCAATGATAATGAAAGCATGCACAACTGAAGGGGGAGGAACCATGCATAAATGGCGCAGTGTGATATTCAAAGACTTGCACAATGCGCAACAGTGGAGCAAGCGGAAGTTGCGCCATAGCAGAAATGACCGAAAATAAAAAGGACCAAGGAAGAAGCGCAAGAACGCTACAGGGAAGCCACATGAGGCACAGGCAGACAGACAGGGCAGGTGTCATGAACAGGGCAGGCTAGGGGGAAAGGCCACAGTGAACAGCCAGGCATAGGGAAGGTGTGGGGAGCCACACAGCACAGAGGCCAGCACAGGCAGGTGTACCCGGTGCAAGGGAGGTAGCAGCCAGGACAGCGGGGGGAATACAGTAACAGCTGCCGGTGGGGTGAACGTAAGCCAGGGACATGGCCAGTGCCACCTTCCACATGGAGGCCATAATGAGGGGGGTGAGAAGGCTGGCAGCAAGGGGGCGTGGCTGTGGAAGGGCCCGTCGGCGGTATGCCCCCTCGCAGGCAGTACCGAGCCCACACCAGCTTTGAGCTGTACACAGATACTGAGATTGTGAGCTGGTACCACCTAAACAGAACAATTCTGAGGCAGCTCTGTGAGCTGTGCAGTGATGTGATGCAGGCACCCACAGGATGGAGCCATGCCCTGTCAGTGGAGACCAAGGTAACAGCCTACATGTGCTTGCTCGCCTTGGGTACCTTCCAGAGACCAACTGGGGACACCACAGGCATAACCTAGTTGGCCACGTCACGCCACCTCACCCATTTCCTCAGTGCACTGCTGCCACATGCTGAGGAGTACATCCATTTCCCCAGCACAGCGGTGGAGTGCACAGCAAACATACAGGAGTTCCATAGGGTAGCACGTATGCCTGGCATGCTAGGGGCAATAGACTACACCCATGTGGCCATATGCACACCACCTGGCCCCAAGGGGTTTGCATACATAAATCAAAAGGGCTATGCCAGCATCAACTGCCAGGTGGTGTGCGACGCCAGGGGGTGCATTATCAATGTCTGTGCCATGCACCCTGGGGGAGCACATGATTCTTTCATCTGGCACCAGTTGGCACTGTGCCACAGATTTGAGATTGGGGACATCTCCACTGGACACCTAATGGGTGAGTATGCAAACCACATGGACAAATATAGGGCCTGGGGGAGCATGGCCAGAGGTGGCATGGGTAGTGGCCTACATGGCCTGGGGCAGGGCGATGCTGATCACCAAACTAACCTCCTCCCTCTACACACAGGTGACAGTTGATACCCACTCCATCCCTGGCTGCTCACTCCCTACCAGTGGCCCACAACCCCATCGCAGCAATGCTACAATGAGGCACACACCTTCACACATAATGTCATCGAGCGGGTGTTTGGGATGCTGAAAGGACATTTCTGTTGCCTGGACACCTCTGGCGGTGCCCTACACCACAGCCCCTCAAAGGCCTGTGGGATATTCCTGGCCTGTTGCATCCTGCACAACATGGCCAACGAATGTGGGATAGCCGTACAGGTTGAAGAGGGGGACAGCAATGGGGACGATGGGGACGCCGGTGACGATGGTGGTGGGCAGCCTCCCCTTGGCTGACGGGACCCCCAACTGCTCCGGCTGGCACATCTGCACTGGGACACCATCACGGAAGAGCACTTCAGCCAACCCAGGTAAGTCATGGGGCCATGCGCAACCACCAGTGGCCAAGGCACAACCCACAAACATGCAGGAACCCACACTGGGGGCGCATGCTGTCAAGGGAAGTGGCAGGGCACAGAGGCACACACACAGCCAGGGATGGGTGAGGATTTACATGCCACACCGAAGGACACACACACGCACACATACAATGCAACAAATGTTCACAGAGGGCAGAAGGCACACCGACCCAGAACGCACGCCCTAGCAATACACATGTCCACAGGCCACCACGCCCACTGCCTGTCCATGTGCACGCATCAGATGCTGAGCACCATTGCACATTGGTGTACAGCGCAATGCAGGCATCATCATGCACACGCAACTGTGGACAGCAGCTGGGAGGGTGTGCAGGTGGACTGTGTGTCCGTGTGCAGGGCCGGGTACCCACCCGTACACTGCCCACTGACACACACAATGCACACAGGACAGCACTAGACATTAGCTGTGCTGGGAGACAGGTCAGTCTCGTGACACAGTGCCACAGCCGCCACGGAAGCGTCGGCAGCCCCGCTGAGACCAGCCAGCACTGGCAGGCTGACCACTGGCCTCATGGCATTGATGGTCCCCCAGGAGTTCCACAACATGAATGCGACCATGCCCACGCAGGGGTCTGCAGCACACCGAACATGCCTGCACCAGGAGTGCTCAGGATGCCCACAGCTGAACTCAGCATCGACAGGATGGGAGTCGCACAATGCTGGGAATGGGGGGTGGATAGTGCACTGCGTGGTGTCCACGATGCATGGGCATCTGACTGTGTGCCCACTGTGGCCATGACAGCAATGAACGCCTGTGCATGCCTGTCAGTGGCAGCGGTCACATCCTCCCGCAAATGGTCCATCCGTGCCATGATCATTTTGGCGTCCCTGCTGCGACGCTCCTCTGCCCACTCCAGAGACACATGCAGTGCATTCATGGATGTCGCAAGCTGCATCTGCTGCTGGACTGATGCTAGCAGTAGGCAGGTGTGCTCGTCCAAGAGGTCATCAGCCTCCTTGGCATCCTGTCCCTCAGGGTGTGCAAGGGCCTGATGTTCAGCACCCCTTGAGGGTGGGTGCTGCACACCAGGACCAGGTCTGGACATATCCACAGGCAGTGCACAGATGCTGCCACTGAACCCTGTACCCCCAAGCCCAGTGGGCAACTGCTGATGCTGCCCCTCTGGCTGCCGCACCCCAGGGCTTAGTGGTGCCACCGCAGTGGCCACAACAGTCCCACTGTCCTGAACAGACACCAGTGCTGCCCCACTGGTGCTGACAGGCACAGTCTGTGACTGTGCTGACATGCAGGCCTCCATGGTGGCACCACCCACAGCCATGGGCGCGAATTGCCCTGCTGTGTGTCCATCCTGTGGCATACACATGTCACTGCCCAAGGCGGTCATGTCATCATCACTGGTGCCGGACTCTGCCCCGGCCACAGCCACAGTGTGGATGGTCCCACCTCCGACTCCATCCAACTGTCTGCAGTGGACAGGCCCACCACCGCTGACCCATGCAGATGCTCAGGATCTGTAAGGGAAAGCAAAGTCACATTACTGTGTGTGACCTACCCTGCCCCCCCAGACAGACCATGACTTACCATGCAGTGATGGGTCACCACCCATCTGGAAGCCACCACCCGGAAAACCCTCAATGGCACTTCGGTGCATGCTTCCAGCAAGCCTGTCCTCCGCTGGGGAAGGCTGAACCACCTCCGGCTGTCCCCCACCTGTTGCAGCACGTGCTGCCCTGATGGCAGCCACCTTCTCCTTTACCCTCCTCCTGTCTGTGCCCATCTTCTTCTTACACTCCTGCACAGAGTGCTGGTGGCTGCCATGCAGGTTCACGGCACATGCCACCTCCTCCCATGCAGCAGCATGGGCCTGAGGGGTGCTCAGCCGTCCACTGAGCAGTGGCTCCTGATCCAGGTAGGTCTCAAAAAGGGCCTCGGTTTCAGCCTTAGTAAAATTCGGCCTCCTCCTCCTCCTCCCACCACTGTTGTCCTCCTCTCCAACAACATGCTCAGTCATTAAGTAGCCTGTAAGAATGGCAGTTGTTGCCTGTGACTGTGCAGTCCCATGCATGTCCCTGAATCCACAGTCCACACTCCCAAACAGCATGCAACTCACCAAGAAACTGCAGCAACTGACTATGGCTACTGCAGCACATTGTCGCACCTTTATAGCGCAATCCATGCAAATGAGGTGAGGAGCAACTTTAATTAGATGCAAATTGCAGTGCTGCGCCATTGAATGGCTGATCGGATGATTTGCATATGATGGCTGAATATCACGCTGTTGCGCTTTGCGCAATTGTGTTAAATGTGCTGAGCCAATGGCGCAGTTCTGTGGCATGTGTAGTACACCTCACTGCACATGTTCGGGTTGCTGATGCAAGTGTGTGCCATGCTGATGATGTGCTGTGCACGGTAGGCAATGCAGGATACGGCCACCATTGTGCCAGTGGCGCTATAGCGATGGTCACTACATGGCTCTGTGGCACTGGGCCTTCATAGGCGCAATGGCCCAACTGCCCGATACTCCGCTGTGGCGCTGGCACACAGGCAGCCAATCACGCTACATGCCTTGTCATCTGATGGCACTGTGCGTGGCCTTGCACCAGAGACCCTTGACCCTGTGCCTGACCTTTGCCCCTTGGCACCATGCATCAGGCATAGGTGCACCTCTATCATGCTGTTCGGTAACAGTGCGATAGGGAATGGCAGTGCTCTACCGCGTAGCATCTGCACATGGGGAACCATGCTGCAGAGCGCCATATTGCCTACTATAGCTATTGCAATGGTGCGTAGATGAGCTGCTCCATGGACGGCCATTGAGCTGGCTAATCTGGTGGCCATAGTTGAGCCACACCATGGGCCTCTCTTTTGGGAGGCCCCCCTAGACAGGGCAAGGACCCAGGTGTGGCAGGAGGTGGCCACTGCCCTGGATGAGGCAACAGGCCGGGGGCATTCGGCTGAGCAGTGCAGGCACTGCTATGGTGACCTGCACAGGAGGGAGCCAGAGCTACTGGCCAGACTGTGGTCACGTGCCAGGAGGGGCATGGTGCCACATCCAGGTAGGGGTTCCGTCAACACACTTTTATCGTCCATATGAGTCACACTGTTGTATGTGTCCAGCACACAGGGGAGGGACCGTATGGGGTTGGCTGTGGCGGTGTTCACAGGGTGTGGGGTGGGTGGGTCTGGCTGTGTGGGAGGGCACACACCTTGGAGCAGGGGGACTTTGCTCTGGGAATGTACTGATCTTCTTCTCTCCTTTTTTCCCCACAGGCCCGGAAGAACTATGCAGGGTGTGGGCAGAGCAGTGGAGGGGTGTTGAAACCGCAGCCAGGCAGGCCGAGGACCAGCAATGCCCACCTGACCGGCCTGATGAGGGTGAGTTCCAGACCTCCATGATTAGTATTGCATGCTGTGTGACAAGGTGGGCAGCGGGGCATGGCCACCTTTCATTGACATCACTGCCATGCACGCCCACTTGTTACAGTCAACACTGTCCAGTGGCAATGCATGTCTGGGTGTGCGTCACTGGTGGTCCATGCATGCACCAGGTGCAAGGCTGTGCCACTGCCTTTGCACCACATAGCCATTTCACTAAATGGCCACGGTGGTGCTGTGCGTGACTTGGCCGGTGGGTGTGTGGAGCATTCTGCATGGCTGTATGCTCCTGGGTGGGCAGGTCCTGTGGACGTGATCACTGCGGGTGGTCACACACCATCACAGTGGTATGTCCCATGGCCATATGCCATGCACAGTGGGCGGACTGTATGGTGTTGTGCATTCACACCTATTGACTGTGCTCCCTTGTCCTAGGTACGAGACATCTCAGGGAAATTAGAGACACCATGAGGGAGCTCCTCAATCTGGCCCGGGAGTCAGTGACAATCCTTAGGAGGCTGGATGTGACGGGGGTGCTGCGGCACCACAGAGCAAGGCGGACCCAGAGCCAGGAATGGCAGTCACATTGACAGTCCCTTGGTCCCTGACTTCACCTACTCCCTTGGACCCACCCTCACACCCCACCTATCCCATCCCATTTGTCCACCCCTTCCCCCTGCCCACCCTCACCTTGTTTGTGTCCCCCACCCCAAGCTTGTAAATAGTTTTTATTGTTGTACATAGTTAAGTTTTATATTTTTACAATACATTTGAATTTTATATGAATACCATGGTGGTCTCTGATTTGCAGTGGGCTATAGGTGCTCAGCTGCAGTGATGTGCATGGCATCAGGGGTGGTGCAGTCATGGGTATGTGTGTGTGTCCATGTGGAGGTGACTATGGTCTGGGGGTAGATATCAGTCAGTGTCTGTGTTGTGTGTGTTGTTCCCTGTGCACTGGATGACCATGTGCAGTGGTCCATGGTGCATGCTCTGTGTCCATGGCACACCCATCAGCCCATCCATGGCCTGTACAGCTGACACACATGCCTGTCTGTGACCTACATGGTCTGCTGGCATGTCAGTGGTGGCATTCCCTGCAGGGTGGACACTGTAACCATCACTTTGCTGGGTTGCCCATATGACTGATGTGGTGCATGCCTGGCTCAGGTGGCACTGTAGGCAATACGGTCATTGTCCCACCTCCATGCTGTGGCTTGTGTGTGTTGCAGGGGATATGCCCCACTGTCTTTGGCTTGTGCTTTGGGTCACTACTGGTGGTGTATGGGTCCACGGTGCCTGCACAGGGTGGCTGGCACTACAGTGTCATGGTGGACTGCGGGTTGTGTGTACATGGCTTACATGGGCCCACAATGGGAGCTTGGTTGCCCCACCACTGCATCCCTGTGTTGTTATGACCTTGGGTATGGGTGGGTGTCTGTCCATACCCTGTGTGGCATCTGGCATGGTACATGCTTCCACGCACCGCTGTGGGTGTCTGTGCTGGCTGTTGTGGCCAGTGGTGGGCCGGGGAGTGTCACTGGAATACTGTGCAGGGCACTGTACCACTGGTGGTGGTGTCAAGGACAAGACCGTCCCATATGGGGTACCTCTTGTGCCAACACATGGTCGGTCTCTCAGCAGTACCTCAGGGGACTGTGCATGGTGGCACTGTGTCTGCTGTTGTTGCATTGCCGTGTGCTGCAACCTGCTGATGGGTGCTCATGGTGGGGCTGGCTTGCATGGTTCTGTGGTGACCAGGGTTGCATTGACACAGTGGGGGTGGTGGCATGCATGGGGTTTCCTGCAGTGGTGGTCACTGCTCATGGGGGGGTGTCTGAGGGTCACAGTGCAGGGAGTGCTGTGCACTGGGGGGGATGGTGTGGCACAGGGTGGTCTGCCCTCCTTGCGTGCCAGTCACAGCTTGCTGGTAGGTGTGATGGGGCACCATGGCCAGGCTGTGGGTTGGTTGCTTGTCTCCATGGACCAGTGGTTATTCCAGCCTTCCCCTGGCTGTGCTGTGCTTGGGGTGTGGGGGGACAATGTCTGTTCTGCTGTGTGTTCTTGTGCCCATCTGTGGCACGGGTGGTGGGCCCCTACCTCCCTGATTGTGCAGTTACATTGCTCTGCAGCTGGGGGGCTCCCTGGTTGCACTATGGCACCCTCTGGACTGCTCAGCTGAACATCCCTTGTTGCGCTATGGTGCATCAGATCTGCTCAGCTTCCCCTCCCTAGTTGCACTATGGTGCAGGTGGTGCGATATTCAGTCGTTGGCTGTAGATGCAATTTGGCCTGCTCCTTTTTTGAATATCGCGTCTCTTGCGCATGGGTGCAATAGACTTGCGCTTGCTCCTGCTATTGCACACTTTTTGGGCGCAGTTTGAATATCTGGGCCTCTGTTTTTATCTTCTGATTAGTGCTCCTTCCATTTTCCAATTTTAGTCAACTAAATGTGAAATATGTATTTTAATCATTCTCCTTACTGCATTTTGCAGTATCTTAGTTACTCCATATACAACTCATACTTTTCATTATTGTGTATGCCTGCACTGTCCAGTACTTGCTTTAGCTATCCATACTTCACTGATTCATTAATTGTCATTATTTTGTTCTTTCCCTGTACCTGTCACTGTTATTTTGCTCTATTTGTACAACCATTTTAACTCCCCCAGGTCCCCGGGTGACACCTGAAGGATGAAAATCAAGCCACTGGATAATTGCACCTGCAATTTTCACCTTTCTTTGCACAAAATCTACAATTTCTTGCAGTTTCTTACCTTTATTGAATTTTTGACTGAAATTGTATAAAATATTTTAATTCTCAAGGAACTCTACTCTGATATACTAACAATTTAGTACACAGACTTGAATTTAACCCAAACAATACAGCGTGAGGTGAGAAGGGGTCCAGTGAGACTGTGCTTTCATGTGATTCACTTCCCTGCTTTGGTTTCAAAATCCTCTGGCAATACAAATGTGCACTTCAGCATTTAAAACCTGTGTTAAAGCAGACTATCAGAGAACTTTTTTGCTGACACAGAGATTGAAACAATAGTTGTGAGAAGAGATGCAAAGTGCCCCATTCACCTAACTGAAGCATTGACCACAATGCTTGCTTTTGAATGGTAGGGTAGGTTTTCCTTGTATAAATACTTTCATTCTGAAAGGATTTTGATTCCAATGTGTGAAGAGTTTGGATGGCCCTACTAATTATGAACTTTTTTATAATGAAAACTTTCATTGAAGATTTAGAAAGATATAAGAATAAACAATAATACATACATCATCACATCTACAAAGGTCAATCATACATCCTTACTTTTAGGTAAAAACATTCTCAAATTATCATTAGCTAATACATATTAAAAACTTCTGACCAATACATCTATTATATTACAAAGTAACACATTTGCAAAAAATGGAATTTAAAAATGGGTTCCAGATATCTAAGAAATTCTCTATTCGATCACTGCAAATGAACACAAGTTTTGTATAGCTCAATCTGGTAGCAATATCTTCTAGACATTCATTCAGAGTGGGGAGGGAAGAGGTTTGCTTCCAATGTCTAAGAATTTAATTCTTGGCTGAGATCATGGCAGCTAGTAGCCACAGCATATTATGTTTAGACCATAGGTTTAGATCTGATGTGATACTCAAGATTACTAATTTGTTAGTTGGTATAATATTTTTATTCAGAATTTTTTCACAGGATCCAATACCTTCGTCCCAATACTTTTGAATTAGTGGGCAAGACCAAATGATGTGTGTAATTGTCCAAATATCGTTTAGACATCTCCAACAAGTATTGCTGTTGGAAATGCCCCTATTAAACATTTTTTTCTGGGGAGTGATGCCATCTATGTACAATTTTATAGTGCACTAACCTACCTTTTACCTCTTTACATGCCTTGAGATTATTTACCCAACTTCGATCCCACTCAGTCAATGAGATAGTAGTACCCAGCTCAACTTCCCATTTTAGTATTAACAACTCAACCGGATTTTCTTTAGAATCTATAACCATATTGTATATTGTTTTGTAACCCTTGTAAGTAGAGAATATTTTATCTAGGGGTGAATAAAAGGCAATGTGATTGAGTCATTAATGTTTTCACTCAGAATTTGTCTTAGCTGTAAATATCTATAAAATTTGATTCTGGACATCTTGTATTTCTTGGCCATATCATTAAAAGACAATAGGTTAATGTTTTATGATCTACTAGGTCAACCATTGCAGAGGAGTCAAGCACTAGGATGTGGTGCTTCAATGCCCCAAAATGAATTCATCAATACGAAAAAGGCAGAGCACACAGAAACCATGAGATACCAAAAGCACTGGTCATAAAAATATTTATTAAAAATACATAACGGAGGTAAGAGATGCCTGACACATTTTGGATGCTTCTTACATCCTTTCACAAAGGCTAAAATCTCTCAAAAGTGTGACTATTAAATACACATGAAACAACTCACTTAATTATGACATCATAAATAAACATTCATTGATGATACAGCTGAAAAAATCTAATTAACTACAAAACAGGCAGCTAATTCATGAAATTGCTAATGCATCAAAACCACTAATGGTATTAATCACATTTTCAACATGAAGCGTGATGGTATGTGAAACTCCAATATAAAGAATGAAATGAAAATGGGGGGGGGGGATTTATTTATTTAGCTTTTGTTTACCGGGTAAGTACACTAGACAAGTAGTATGCCTATTTTCAGGAACGACCCGGGAGAGCACAAAACATACTGTATACATACATGGCAACATTGGAGAAACAGCATGATACAGTAAAAAACAGCTATAACAACACTTGTATAAGGGCAGAGATACTGCCACACATAGTATAAATTGTTACAGGACATAGATAGACAATTAGCAAACCATACAAGATGAACAACATGAATCAAGTGATTATTCAATCAAAATATTTATATGCAGAAAAACACACAGCATACAAATCTAAAAATGAACCTTCTGCTACAGTTGTGAGAACTAGTTCCTCTTTAAAAAAGACTTGAGTTCAAATCCGACATTCAGACTTCTACCTTTGGTTGCATTAAGGTTTATATTCCGAAATGCTTCCCTGGTAAGCAATAAATCATTAAAGTTACCACCCCATGGTTTAGATCACACTTTATCAATTCCCATAAAGACAAATTTATGTTCTTCCCGATCAGTGTTTTTCAAAATATGTGCAGCCGTGGCATATGTGATATCATTTTTTTCTGTCGCTCTCACATGTTCTCTTACTTGAATTTTTGAGTTTCTGATTGTTTTTCAAACATAATATGACCATCATAAACATTGTGCCAAATAAATAATGCCTTCAGAATCACAAGTAATGAATTGCCTAATCTGGTAACTTTTGCCATCTTCCTGTAACTTGAATTCTGTCTCCTGCCTTGTACAGGTACAGACAATAGATTTTGTACATGGAAATTCATATAATTTAGCATAAAATCTTTAAAAAAGCTATCCACTTAAAAAATAAAAGATGTCTGTAGTTGTTGTTAAAACCCATTCTTCTATGATTTGTCAAGCCTATTGTTAGCCTCAAGGTCCACATGGACAGTTCCAGCACTTTATGTAAGAGTGTGATGACCTACTTCAAGGGATATGGGAGTACTGCCTGAACACTTGTCACATACGTATTATATTAGCACTTGAATTTCTGTTGTGAGCATTTACTGTATGTTTATGTTAATCTTGTTAGTATGTATATACCAGGACCTCCTTGTGAATGAGCTTGCTCAATGGAGTTATTTTTCCTTCAATAAACTTGAAACTTGAGAATGAATTAATTTTGGGATGAGATTGTTTAGTCTGTTAGCTAACATCTTTGCTAGTAATTTACGATCAACATTGATCTAGGAGATAGGTATGTAATTGTCACATCTTCACGCATAAAGGGGGTAGCCTACCTGTTTCAAAAGATTCAGTAAAAACTCTAACAAAAGTGCAGTCTCCTGTATTGTTGCCTTGTAAAACTCACCTGATAACCCATTTAATTCTGGTGCTTAACCAACTGGTGTTGACATAGTTACTTTAACTAATTCATCTTTAGTAAAGGGTTTGTTTAGAGTCAGATTATCATTCTCAGAAATAGAAGGCATCTTTAAATTACTTAAGAAGGAGTTGAGCAATTCCTCAACAATAGGCACTTCAGATTCATATAATTTAGTATAAAATCTTTCAAAGCTTTTAGCAATTTGAGTTGTTGAACAGGCCACAGTGTGTCTGTTAACCCAGAATGAGGCAATTTTTGTGGATTCTGTACTTTTATGAAGCCTGTGAGCTAATCATTTTCCTTGCACGTCACCAGATTCCCAGTACTTCTTTTTCAGTTGAAGTAATGCACATTCAACCTTACAGTAATATATGGTGTAAGCAGCATATTTTAATCCCACTACTTCTGAAAATATTTGTGAATCTGAACATAAAGGTCGTACATATTGGGAGTCTTTCAGTTTGATTTCGTTTTCTAGATTGTTCAGCTCTGCATTTTACAATTTTCTTTTATGACCAGCATATGATATAATACGATCTTTCATATAGGCCTTTAGAGCGTCCCACGGAACACCATTAGACACCTCCCCATTGTCATTTTACTAAACAAATTGCATGATTTCTGCACTTAACATTTTAATAAACTCATTATCCTTCAGTAAACTGCTATTAAATCTCCATGCCCCCTTTGAATCAGAGATGTCTTCTAACTGGATGCCAGCCATCACTTTGGCATGTTCTAAAATGACCATGGTCCCTATGTTACTACTTGCCAGGCCAGCCAACAACTATTTTGAAACAAGTATATAATCTATCCTACAGTATGAGTTGTGCCTGCAAGATCTAAAAGTGAAGTCCCTGCCCTTAGGTTGCATTACTCTCCAAGAGTCTATTAGGCCTAGTTGCTTGCAAAATTTATTAAAGGCCTTAAAAGGGTTTATTTGTTCAGGTGACATTTGTGAACTTCTGTCCAGGTAATTATCCAGTATAGAGTTCATATCACCTGCCATAATAATAGCCTTTGTGCTAAATGTCCCCAACTTGTCAGCCACAGTAGCAAAGAAACAGCCCTGATTAACATTAGGTGCATATAGGTTAACCAGTGTGACATCTACCCCAACAATCTGAGCATTAATAATTATGAATCTACCTTCTGGGTCTTCCAATTTGGACTTAATCATTAAATTTAACTTCTTATGAAATAGGATACAGACTCCTCTACTCTATAAATTAAATGAGCTCCCCCCTACAGTACCCACCCATTTTTTTTTTTAAGTTTCAATAACTCCTCCCTGTAAGATGTGTTTCCTGGATGAATGCTCTGTCTATCCGCAGTGATTTAAGAAAAGAGAGAACCTTAGTCCTCTTAATGGGGTTATGACAACCCTTAATATTCCATGAAACTATCTTAAAAATGTTCCTGTTACCATATCACATCTTAATTTGTAAAGCTATTCACTTACTAGCTATTTTAATCCAAACGTATCTATGCAAAATAGTTGGGTAATAACTATGGAAATGCAAAACACAATGAGCCACCCAATTAAGGATTAAGATTATCAGGTATAAATATATAATAGCTTTAAACAAAACACGTGAGCCTGTGCATAACAATTATTCAATTATACAAATAATGAAAGATAATTTAAGATCCATATTGGACTTTCACACATTCTTAGTATCAACCATACACTCAGGGAAATACAGAGACCTTCGTGACCACACTGCTCAACCTGTCATCAGTTTGCTTATAGTAAGTTAACACACAACAAGTACAATATAGTTCAGAACTTTATATCCAGTGCAAAACAAAGGAAAACATCTTGAGTCACACTATTGATAGCACTTTTTATGAAAAAGTATGCTGTTCCCATGAATGAGTTATGCAAACACTTCAATGATCCTGTATCAATGAAATGAAGCTATGAATCACCCCCATGCAATCAGGATGGTGTTAGGGAACTATCAGAATACTCTGGCTCTGGTCAAGAACATAATACCTTTAAGTGAACACAAGAAAGGACAAAATATTGTAATTTTAAAGCAGCGGGACTCTTACTGTATAAGCTACAGCAAACCATCATCTGGTGCATGAATTGGATGTATGTGGTGAATTTGTATTTTAACAATCTGTTGAGCCCCATAGGCCCTATTCACAGCCATCCATCTTGTGGTTATCTAATTAGCCTGATTAATTTATTAACACTGTCACCGTATCCTGAGCAAGCCTTGTCATAGATATCCCCCAATCACCCTTCAGGGCCTGGGTCCAGTTGACTGTTTATTTCTCTTAACTTAATGTCCTTTTCTTGCAAGGTATTTCTAGATGACCTAGCCACCCATTGCTCCATTAAACCACCCCTTGCATGTTAAACAGGTGATTGTGCCTCAGTTGTGGAAAGAAAATTAACCTCCTCTCCATCTTGTTATACTATCTTACTAATTGAACACACCCATTGATGTGTCTGTAAACTACACCCCTAGGTATTCATAATATATATAAATAGTTTAAAATCTTCTGTGACCAAGAAACCCTCTTTGTTGTTTTGCATCCAGATTTGTAAGAAAGATAGCTAAATAAAATGTAAATGTGTGTTTTGGGCATAAACAAAATAAGACGTAGATAGATTAAAGCAAGACCCCCTATAAGTAACACTCTGTAATAATTATAAGCATTGAATGTAAAACGCTATAAGGTCCTTCTCCTGCAATACTTTCTTACTGAAAAGAAAAAAGAACAAGCATTTGTCAATGCCGAATGTTTGCTTGCTGGCATTGGCATTGGTAGTGTAGGAGTTACAGAGCTGCATAATAGGAATGGCAGTGAAGTACTGAACTGAAGCCAACTCCGAAACCACCCTGCAGAGAGTGACAGGCACTGGGGTGTGCCTTTGGGTCATCAGGCATAATGGCCATGCCATTTCACCACACCCTACCCTGCAGACACTGACAAGTGTCACGGTGTGCCTTGGGGTCTTTGGCCCTTATACGCACCCCACTCCATCAGGAAATATGATGAGATGGGTGGGTATAGGAGAATGGGGTGAACTTTGGAGCCGAAGAGCCCAAAGCATACCTCGATGCCTCTCACTGGCTGCAGGATATGGAATGGTATGAGCATTACAGGCAAGAATCCCAAGTCACACCTCTGATGCCTGTCATTCTCTACAGGGTTGGGCATTATGGTTGGAAACCCTAACACCTCAGGCATTCATTGGTATTTTCACTCCAAATTTTCAAATTTTCAACATGGCTTTTTTGTGACCCCCACCTCATGAACAGTGGCAATATCAGTTTGTTAGCCGAAAGCTGCTTATGCACAGGTGCAAAAAACACATTCCGAACAGGATGTGAAAAATGACAGCTGTACTGTTCATGGGGAGGTGTAAAAAATGGCAATGTTGCAAATCTGCAGTCAAAATATTAAAAAAACTGGTGAAGTCAGGAACGTGCATAGAAACTGTGCAACGTACTCCCATAATGTAATTAGGTTGGGGAGTTTTTACAGCAGATTGTCAACACAGGCATTTTGGTACCTCCGATCATGAACAGTGTCACTGTGATTTTCTTTATCTGTCCCGAACAATGATTTCCCACAGTGACCATGCATTTCTGCACTGAAAGTGTGAAAACACGTTTCAGCCATGTTGTGAAAAATGACAGCTGTACTGTACATAAGGAAGTGTGGAAAAATGCCACTGGTGAAAATCTGGACTGAAAATATTACAAAGTCATGAACTTACGAGGGTGAGTGGAAACTGGACAATGCTCACTCATAACACAGTCATTTTATGGACTTTTGTCACCAAATTTTCAACATAGCCATTTTAAGACCTCTGCTTATGAACAGTGTAACTGTGATTTCCTTAATCTGTCACAAACATTGCTTTCACACACCGACTGCACCATTGTGCGCTACATGTGCGGAAACACATTTGGGGCGACATGTGAAAAATGGCAGCTGTACTGTTCTAAAGGAAGTGTAATAAAATGGCAATGTGGAAAATCTAGAGTGAAAATATAGAAAATTCACAAACTTACGAGCGTGCATAGGAACTGCGCAACGCACGGTCGTAAAACAGTCATTTTTAGGAATTTTTTCAAATTTTCAACATAGCCATTTTAAGACCTCTGCTCATGAACAGTGTCACTGTGATTTTCTTAATGTGTCCCACATTGATTCGCACTTTACAGACTGTGCCATTTTCGCTACATGGGTAGAAACACATTTTGGGCAAGATGTGAAGAATGACAGCTGTACTGCTCATAAGGAGGTGTGGTAAAATGGCAATATTGAAAATCTGGGTGAAATATTGAAAATGTGTGAACTTACGGGCATAGGAACATGCATAGCATGCGGCTCGTAAAATATTAATTTTAGAAATTTTCCACCAAATTTTCAACATAGCCTTTTTGAGAGCCCACCTTATGAACAGTGGCAGTGTCATTTCATTACTCCATCCCAAAAGGTGATTTTGTGCAGTGACTGTGAAATCACCCTTTGGGCCTGATGAACGCCATGACAGTGAGATAATTCATGAGAAGGGTTCCCCAAAACCCCATGTTGAAAATTTGGTGCAAAAATTCCAAAAAATGACTGAGATATGCAGCAAAGTTGAAAAAACCCTATTCATTACATTATACAGCTTACCAGCATTTCCTCAGTTCACGGTTGGCTTTGAAGAGCGTAGACGTGTTCGGTCCTGAATCGTCTGCAGAGTCGAGGTAAGTATGGAGTGAGGGGTGTGGGGAGGCAGGGTGCGCAGTGGGTGGGTGCGGGTTGTGTGGAGGGCAAGGAGAGGCGCCGAGGACAGTTTTTATTTGCAGGTTTTCTTCTTTACATAGCGGCGCTGGGACTTTGCCACGCTGGGTGGGCTCCCAGCATGGCAAGGATGGCTGGTGGGGACAGGGGGCGTGGAGCTGATGGGGATTGGGCACCCCGTCGGCAATAGCATCTGTTGCCATTCTGGGGTGGGCTCCCAGCATAGCACCCTGTACTGGGGAGGGGGACAGTGGAGCCGGCGGGGATTGGGCACCCCATCAGCTACACAATGTGTGGCCACGCTGGGTGGGCACCCAGCGTGGCATATATAACTCTGCTGGGGCCCGTCGGCTACAGTATTACCCGTGGAGTGGGGCCGAGCCTAGCGTGCCCTGCGTGTGTGTGCGTGTAGGGGGGTGCGCATGAGCAGGCGATATCTGATCGCTGCTCACTCGAAGTGTAGCTCCTTTCAACTGTACTCCACTGCATTTTGGAGCTGTCATGGAGACAGCTCCAGCAGGCGTTGGAGAACTGTGGCCGCCTGCAAACACACTGACTCAATTGGAAGAGGGCTGCAGCACCTCTGAAAACTCAAATGATAGCACTATGTTTCTTGCACATGCATCCCACCACCCCACCCAAAATTACTTTGGCTCAGCAGGTCTCCCAAATGTGTCTGGTGTGTGGCACAATCAGGTCATGCCTTGGTTGAATTATCTGTGCATGATGCCAAACTGCAGTCTGCTTTTTTCAGTTTGAACTTCTTTTCACGGCATGCCATGTTTCCTGTGGCAGTAACTTCTTCTGCTATCACACTCCTGTCCATAACTTCTCCTAAAACACTCTCCTACCCATTAACCTCCTAACACCCCTCCTGCCCATAACTTCTCCCATAACCCAACATTCTCCCTCCTGCACCTTTACGTGTACTGTTGATGACAATAGAAAAAACTGTTGCAGGCAGACTTCTGAAAGAGCAGAATGGGTTAGACAAGTACACTGACAGTATAATCTCAGACTGTCCCCCCACTAAAAAACAAAAACAACACGGGGACTGCACTGGGGCCACAATAGTTTACCCCCCACCCGATCATCTGAACTTGTTTGACTGTGATCGTTTCCAACCAAAAACAAAAGAAGCCCATCTTCTTCCAAGTTGTGTACAGGAGTGCTTGGAAACAACTAAGAAGCTGCATGGGATATACTATTTTGGACGAATTATCTGTAACTAAACTCTCTCTCTTGCTTACATCTGAGAGAAGTTTTCCTCACTTTTAAAGTGGCATTGCTTGGTATTTGTTTTAGTTTTTAATTCAGAAAGGGGGTTTTTAAAACTGCTTATCTTCTGCATATTTGATTTTCCTTTGTGGCTAACTGGACTGATTACTAGAATTCTGTGAGAATCTGCATCATTATATTTTGCAACTTTAGGTGGGGTTGTGTGATTCAAAATAGCAAAAGCTGCAGGTTGTAACTGGATGCCAAACATAGCCTGAGGTGGGGGTAATTGTCTTCACAAGTCAGAGCTCAGCATCATAGCCATTTGTCTAGCTAGACCATTTGTCAGCATTATTCAATTACTATAAACTAGTGGTGTGATCCTGTGTGAGTCAGAAGCCCATCTTCTTCCAAGTTGTGTACAGGAGTGCTTGGAAACAACTAAGAAGCTGCGTGGGATATGCTATTTTGGACGAATTAATTGTAACTAAACTCTCTCTCTCTTGCTTACATCTGAGAGAAGTTTTCTCACCTTGAAGTGGCATTGCTTGGTATTTGTTTTAGTTTTTAATTCAGAAAGGGGGTTTTTAAAACTGCTTATCTTCTGCATATTTGATTTTCCTTTGTGGCTAACTGGACTGATTACTAGAATTCTGTGAGAATCTGCATCATTATATTTTGCAACTTTAGGTGGGGTTGTGTGATTCAAAATAGCAAAAGCTGCGGTTGTAACTGGATGCCAAACATAGCCTGAGGTGGGGGTAATTGTCTTCACAAGTCAGAGCTCAGCATCATAGCCATTTGTCTAGCTAGACCATTTGTCAGCATTATTCAATTACTATAAACTAGTGGTGTGATCCTGTGTGAGTCAGAAGCCCATCTTCTTCCAAGTTGTGTACAGGAGTGCTTGGAAACAACTAAGAAGCTGCGTGGAATATACTATTTTGGACGAATTAATTGTAACTAAACTCTCTCTCTCTTGCTTACATCTGAGAGAAGTTTTTCTCACTTTTAAAGTGGCATTGCTTGGTATTTGTTTTAGTTTTTAATTCAGAAAGGGGGTTTTTAAAACTGCTTATCTTCTGCATATTTGATTTTCCTTTGTGGCTAACTGGACTGATTACTAGAACTCTGTGAGAATCTGCATCATTATATTTTGCAACTTTAGGTGGGGTTGTGTGATTCAAAATAGCAAAAGCTGCGGTTGTAACTGGATGCCAAACATAGCCTGAGGTGGGGGTAATTGTCTTCACAAGTCAGAGCTCAGCATCATAGCCATTTGTCTAGCTAGACCATTTGTCAGCATTATTCAACTACTATAAACTAGTGGTGTGATCCTGTGTGTGGCAGAAGCCCATCTTCTTCCAAGTTGTGTACAGGAGTGCTTGGAAACAACTAAGAAGCTGGTTGGGATATACTATTTTGGACGAATTATCTGTATCTAAACTCTCTCTCTCTCTTGCTTACATCTGAGAGAAGTTTTCCTCACTTTTAAAGTGGCATTGCTTGGTATTTGTTTTAGTTTTTAATTCAGAAAGGGGTTTTTTAAAACTGCTTATCTTGTCAGCATCCTCAGAAGGGCTGAAATAACTGCATATTTGATTTTCCTTTGTGGCTAACAAACCACCAGGCTGTTTTGGGGCTGGAGAGGTTTACCTGTGTCTGACTTGGATGTCTGGATTTTCTCTGTTTGATTAGCACGTACTTTCTCTGTCAAATTGTTGTGTAGGGTATCTTGCTGACAGGAAGGCACTCGCCTAGCGGTGGGTGAGAGCTTTTAGTCGATTGTTTTGTGAGGACACAGTTTAGGCCCAACCCTTCCGCCCCTCACACCACCCACCCCTGGAAATAGTTCCTTTATACCTGAGGTTCTGACATCATTTCCTCGAGTGCAGGTGCATTTCACTGTCATATCCTCTCTAGCACACTGCACTGATAATACAAGCATACCGTTGATAATATATATATATATATATATATATATATATATATATATTTCTATATAACAAATCACACACACACGCGCACGCACACACACACACACACACAAATACAATTAAAAAAAACAAAAAAAAAACAACTAGATAAACATGTGGGGAGTTGTGCAATGTAATGGCTGTGGGGCAGCAGTTTTCTGGGAGTCTTTCTGGAGGCTGAGATGCTGCCCTATTTGCAGACAACTATATGCCCTGAGGGAGGAAGTTTCCCGTCTTCAGGCTGCACTGGACAGTAGTAAGAAAACCTTCCCCCAGGCCACACTGGACAGTAGAAAGGAACCTCCCCATCCAGGGAGCACTAGCGCCACCACCACTACCTCAGAGGTTGTGAAGAAAGCACAGCAGTTGGACCACAGTGGGCTCAGGGAGGGTGAGGAGGGTGGAACAGAGGCACACCCAGTCAATTGTTCCACTCCACAATCCATACACCATTCTGGGGGAGCATAGCTCCCCTATGGATGCACCCGCAGAGAAGACTGATGATATCTGTCACAAGGGAGGTCCACAGAAAGGAGGCAGAGGGCACCAAAGGGAAAGGAAGCAGCTCCTGGTGGGGGACTCAATTATTAGGGGTATAGAACTGGGGGGAGCTTGGAAAAATGAAGTAAGGTGCCTGCCTGGTGCCATGGCTTGGAGGGACAGGAAGCGCATCCTCAGGATCACGAGAACAGCTGCAAGAGATTCCGAGCTGGACGTAATTGTCCACCTAGGGACAAATGACTTGGCTCATCATGAGATTAGAGCAGTGCAGGAGGACATTGCAGAGTTGGGGAGGGACCTAAGACGAGTAGCACACACAGTATCCTTCTCAGAGGTGCTGCCTGTCAAAAGCATGGGGGAGGTGAGCAATTGGCACCATGCAGTTTAATGAATGGTTGAAAAAATGGTGTGGAGCACAAGGGTTTGGCTTCATTGGGGACTGGGGTTCCACCTGGAGGACACCAGCCTATACTGGCAGGATGGTCTGCATCTGTCCAGGAAGGAACAAGCCTTTTGAGCAATCGGTTTAAATGCTTCATTGGCAAGCTTTTAAACTAGTCAAAGGGGGAGGCACTGACAAGCAGCAGGAAAATCCCAGCCTCTCTCTACAAAACAGGGTACTAAATAAGAAAAAGACTGAGGCAGAACGGTCAGTGGGGGATGCTGCAACAGAAGGTAAAGCCATCAAAAAATGGAGAGCAATGAGTACTAATGCCCATAGTCTGGGTAACAAGCTTCCTGAATTAGTGGCCTTGATGGAGGAGGAACATCTGGATATTGTGGCAGTCACAGAAACATGGTACACACAAAACCATGACTGGGACATAAACATACCAGGATACACTGTCTACAGGAGGGACAGGGAGGGTAAAAGAGGAGGAGGAGTAGTTCTTTACATAAGGGAAGGAATAAAAGCAACAGAACAAAAGGGTAAACAGGGAGGAGAAGAAGCACTGTGGGTAAATTTGGAGACAGGCAATGGCACCACAATACGCACAGGGGTTGTATACAGACCCCCTTCTCAGGGGGAGGAAATGGACAGGGAAATGATAGAAAGTATACTTAGAATGGCAGAAAAAGGGGAGATATTGCTGATGGGTGATCTGAATATGCCAGATGTTAACTGGAGTGCAGTTGCAGCTGCCACTTCGAAGAGTGCAGTTATTCTAGATGCCCTACAGGGGCATGCCTTGACAACTAGTACTGGAGCCCACTCGAGAGAGGAGCAATATTAGACTTGATTCTCTCAAATGGAGATGGAGAGGATTACAGATGTAGAAGTGGGTAGCCATCTGGGAACTAGCGACCATAGAACAGTATGGTTCACAATAAACACAGCAATAGAGTCAAACCATACAAAGACAAAAGTACTGGACTTTAGGAGGCTGACTTTGCCAAAATGGGTGAGTGCCTAGGAATGCACTAGCAAATGGGCAGGAAGGAGGGTGGAAGAACAATGGGGAATAATAAAAACTGCCATCACAGAGATATGAGCCTTTGTGTGAAGCAAATAAACAAAACAAGACGATGTAGAAACCACTATGGTTCTCAAAGGAAGTGGCAGTGAAGGTTCAAGAGAAAAAAAGCATTCAGGAAGTACAAGGAATGCAGAAGGAGCAGGACAGAGAACTGTATCAGTTAAAGCAAAAGGAGGCTGGGAAGGCAGTCAGAACAGCAAATGCCCAAACCAAGGAAAAGATAGCCAACTCAGTTAAGAAGGGAGATAAAACCTTTTATAGGTACGTCAGGGAGCGAAGGAAGACCAAGGGAGGGATAGTGAGGCTTAATAAAGGTGAGGAAGGGTGGGCATAGGGAGACTGTGAAAAGGCAGAGATACTAAACAAATATTTTTGCTCAGTATTTACAAAGGAAGAGGGGAAGGTACATAAAACAAACAGTAATACTACGCTGGATACAGAGTTGATACCGCCCATTTACAAAAGAAAGGGTTCTGAAAGAACCTTAAAACTGAAGGTGGACAAGCAATGGGGCCTGATGGGATTCATCCCAGAATTTAAAAAGAACTAAGGTAGAACTAGTGACACCACTGGCTACCCTGTTTAACAAATCATGGGAGGATGGGGTGGTACCTGAGGACTGGAGGAGGCAGATGTGATTCCCTTCACAAAAGTGGGAGCAAGGCAGAAGCAGGAAACTATAGACCTGTTAGTTTAACCTCAGTGATAGGGAAAATGATGGAATCACTTCTAAAGGAAAGAATTGTCGAGTATCTAGAGGCCAGAGGGGCACAGGACCCTAGGCAGCATGGATTCATAGCGGGAAGGTCATGCCAGACGAATCTGATAGATTTCTTTGACTGGGTGACCAAAGTAGTAGATCAGGGAGGAGCTGTGGACATGGCCTACCTAGACTTTAGCAAGGCATTTGACACAGTCCCACACAAAGATTAATATACAAGTTAGTCAGCCTGGGAGTGGGTCCCAAGATGACAGCCTGGCAAGAATTGGCTGGAGAATAGGACACAGAGAGTAAAAGTAAATGGAGTCCACTCAGAAGAAAGGAGGGTTACTAGTGGGTACATGAGGTTCAGTATTAGGACGGTCCTCTTCAATGTCTTTATAAGCGACATTGCAGAAGGACTGGAAGGAAAAAGTATGTCTCTTTGCAGATGACACTAAGATCTGCAACAGAGTTGATGCACAGGGTGGGGTGGAAAGGATGAGAAGGGACTACAAGGTTAAAGGTATGGTCAAATGTATGGCAGCTTAGATTCAATGCTAAGAAGTGCAAGGTAATGCACCTGGGAAACAAAACCCAGGAAGAGTACATAATGGGGTGAGATACTAACAACAAAAATGGAGAGGGACCTGGGGTAGTCACATCAGATGACCTAAAGATGGGCAAGCAATGTGAGAGGGCAGCAAGGAGGGTTGGGGTGATACTGGAATGCATAGGAGAGGCATCACCAGTAGAAAATAGGAAGTTATTATCCTCTGTACAGACAGCTGGTGAGACCCCATCTGGAGTACTGTGTGCAGTTCTGGAACCCAATCTCTGCAAAGACATAGACAGGATGGAAGCTGTCCAGAGGAGGGCAACTAAAATGGTGCAGGGTCTGCACCGAAGACATATGAAGAGAGACTTAAGGAGCTTAATATGTATAGCCTCAAGGAAAGGAGGAGAGGGGGACATGATAGAAACTTTCAAGTACCTCAAGGAATCAACAAAGTCCAAGAGGTAGCATCTTTCAAAAAAGAGGTGCAAGAACAAGAGGCACAATTTGAAGAGATAGAGGGCAGCTCAGAGGTAATTTAAGGAAGTATTTTTTCACAGAGAGGGTTGTGGATGCATGGAACGGCCTTCGGGAGGAGGTTGTGGAGTCAAAATCAGTGGTGGAATTCAAGCATGCACGGGATAGGCATAAGGCAGTTCTGGGGGGTGGGGGTAGGAAGAAGTAGGCTGCTAGTTAACTAGGATCTGCAGCTTATCCAGTAGGTAGGGAAATGGGCAGACTGGGTGGGCCAAGCAGTCCTTATCTGCCGTCAAATTCTGTTTCTATGTTTCTATGCAAGCAAACATAAAAAGGAAATTCAGAGCATGAACTATAAAAAGCAACTGCAACTATTCATTTTAGCCACTTGATGGCAGACCTTCCAAAAGAATGCAATTTAGTCCTTATGTGTATTATTTTTAGTTAATAACAGGAGGTTATCTACTAGACTAAAAAGAAAGTCGTCATATACCTATCAGTTAAAATTTACATTGACAGTCAAATGAAATTGGAAACACACATTTAATGAAAAAAAAAAAAATATTGTAGACATTTGTTCTTGTATTTTGCTCATTAAAGGTGACTTCCACTTTGAGAGGAGTTGCTGCACAAAGACTGACTTTCCACAGTCTGTGGTGAAAGTATCATAAGGGAAAGCACCCATATCAAGTAGCAGACATTCCTGTAGAACTACCTGCTTGTTGGCTATTAAGTCATTGTGGTTTTGAGGACGAACAATTAGAAGCACTCCTGGAATCTTTTAGTGTAGCACTGGATGTTGTCTAAGGCAAGTTCGTGTTCTTTACATGGAAACTTTTTTATCAGAAAAAAAACAGGTAGTACCTGGCAGTGGTTGAAAAATGTCTTGTTTGTTGGTTTACTCCTACAGGAAATGGTGGATTAAGCTACTGACTTTGGAGTGCTTGAGGGACCCTTTACAGCAGCAGAATATGGTACTGGTGTGTAGTCTTTAAATAGGGGCCTTGTCAGTGGTGTGTTTACTTGTGTGGGTGTCTGCAGCACTAGCAATAGTTGTCAGGGCAACGGAATCTTGAGGATTCTGGCTAGTGGGCACACACTCATCTACATCAGCATCTGATGGGGCTGGGTATTCCATGGCAGTTGGGGCTGTAGCTACATTTGAAGAGTCCTGGATTAGGTCCCAAACTTGTGCTGCATTGTTACAATAAACTGTTTTATAACCAAGCACATTTAGAACCAAAACAGCTGGATACTTGAAAAAATATAACCATTGTAACTTTTGTAACTGTTTCTTAGCCTCATAAAATGTCTTACGCTGCTCCACTATTTTGGAGGAGAAATCCTGAAATAAAAAGATTTGTTCTCCCTTCCACGATAGTTGTTTGTGCCCCTTCGCCAGTCTAAGTACAGTACCTCTTCTTTCACTGAATATCTTAGAAAGTTAACTATTATGGCCCAGAATTCAAAGGGGTTGCACCATGCACAACCCCCTAGTGTGCCCTGGCACAATATTCAAAGGAGCAGGTTGTGAGGCGCAACTCCCGATGTGCCGGGGTGCATTGGTAATGTATGCAGCACAGATGCAGGGGATGCTCATGCATATGCGGCACATCCCGATATTCAGCCCGGGATGTGCGGTGCATATGCTGGCGCAACCCCTACATGTGTTGCACACTGGTGCTCAAAGTTGATCTAAAAATAAAAGGCTCAAATACTGGCCACCCACAGGTGGGCGGCTGTATTGCAAGGCAGAACACAACATCCACCAGCCATGGGTGGCCACACGCCCAGCAGGAACACCATCCACAAGCACCTGGACCCTCCCTGGTAGTCTAGTGGACCCCCTTCTCTCCCCATATGCCTGATCGCAGGCTGTTGTACAGTAATATTAAAATCAAACTGGTGGTCTAGTGGTTCCCTCCCTGTATGCCCGATCATGGGCTGTTGCAAAAGTAAAATTAACCTGGTGATCTAGTGGGTAACTCACCATATGCCTGATCGCGGGCTGTTGTAAAATTGAACATAACCTGTTGGTCTAGTGGTTCCCTCCCCATATGCCTGATCTCGGGCTTCTGTAATATTAAAATTAACATGGTGGTCTAGTGGTTCCCTCCCTGTATGCCTGATCATGGGCTGTTGTAAAAATAAATTGTAACCTGGTGGTCCAGTGGTACCCCTCCCCACCACCCACAGGACCCCCGCACCCAGCACCCCCATCATCATAAGTGACAGCACCCACCCACATACCACTCGGCTGCCCACGAATGACAGCATACAGTATGATCTGTGCGCCTATTGGTCCACAGTGTGGACCAATAGGCTTGCAGACCATAATGTACTACATAGGACCAGCTATGTGAATGACATATCTGGTACTGAGTAGTGCAGTATGATCTGCAAGCCCATTGTGGGCCATTAGGCATACAGATCATACTGTGTGCTGTCATTAAACAGGCAGCTGGATGGTATGCGGGTAGGGTGCTGCCTCTCGCCAATGATGCGGGGGGGGCGCTGGATGGCCGGGGGTCCTCTGTGGGTGGGTGAGGAGGGGGTTACCACTGGACCACCAGGTTACAATTTCTTTTTACAACAGCCCATGATCGGCCATATGGGGAGGGAACCACTATCCTGGACTCCCTTCAGGGTGCCTTCCTCAAGCAACTGGTCATGGAACCAACTCGGCAGAAGGCAATACTGGACCTTGTGCTCACAAACGGGGACAGTGTGATGGGGGTAACAGTGGGGGAGCACCTGGGAAACAGTGACCACCAGTCATTGTGGTTTGAAATCACAGAAGAGCAGAACCAAACCACACAAAAACACGTATCCTGGATTTTAGGGGGCAGACTTTGGGAAAATGGGGAGATACTGAAAGAGGCATTAAGGAATGGGACAGGAATCAGGGTTGAGGAACAGTGGGCAGTATTTAAAATGGAGATTACAAGAACAACAGAATTATGCATTAAGCAGGTTAGCAAGAGGAAAAGGAAGAAGAGACCATTATGGTTTTCCAAAGAGGTAGCAAAGAAAGTGAAAGCCAAAAGATTGCATTCAGGCAATACAAAAGACACAGGCAGAAGGGGATAGGGAGAAGTACCAGGAGAAGCAAAGGGAGGTAGGAGGTCAGTAAGGGAAGCCAAAGCTCAGACAGAAGAACACATTGCAAAATCAGTGGGTAGAGGGACAAAACCTTTACAGGTACATAAGTGAAAAAGAAAGACAAAGGGAGGATAGTGAGACTGAAAGGGAGGATGGGGCCGCATGGAGGATGACAACAGTAAAGCTGACATATTGAACAGGTATTTCTGCTCAGTCTTTACTGAGGAAGAGGAGGGTAATGGGTCTGAAGGGAGTACAAGGGGTGAGAATGGTGCAGAAATGGACACAAGTCCCTTACACGAGAAAGGGTCCTGAAGGAACTGGAAGTAATAAGAGTTGATAAAGCAATGGGGCCAGATGGGGTGCACCCCAGGGTCCTTAAAGAACTAAGAGAGGTGGTGGCTGAACCTCTGGCTATCCTGTTTAGCCGATCACTGGAAACAGGGAGGTACCCAAAACTGGAGGACAGCAGATGTAGTCCCCTTATACAAAAGTGGGAACAAAGAGGAAGCAGGGAACTACAGACCAGTCAGCCTCACCTCGGTAGTGGGGAAGATCATGGAAGCACTATTGAAGGAGAGATTGGTGGAACATCTAGTTGTCAATTGTCTACAGGACCCAAGGCAGCATGGTTTCACCAGGGGGAGGTCATGTCAGACCAACCTCGTTGAATTTTTTGACTGGGTGACTAGGGAGGTGAATCAGGGAGGGCAGTGGACATGGCCTATCTGGACTTCAGCAAGGCCTTTGACACTGTGCCACATAGAAGACTATTACACAAACTGGGGAATATGGGTGTGGGCAGAACAGTAGTGGTGGGTAGGTAACTGGCTGGGTGGCAGGACACAGAGGTGGTGGTAAATGGCTGTCACTCCACAGAGGAAGAGTGACCAGTGGGGTACCACAGGGATCAGTGCTGGGACCAGTCCTATTCAACATCTTCATCAGTGACATTGCGCAGACCTAGAGGCAGAATTTCACTGTTCGCTGATGACACAAAGCTCTGTAACAGAGTAGACACACCAGAGGGTGTAGACAGAATGAGAAGCGACCTGCAGAACCTTGAAGAATGGTCAGGGTTTGGCAGTTGAAATTCAATGCAAAGAAGTGCAAGATAATGCACATAGGGCACAAAAACCTGGCACAATATATCAGTTGGGGAGTGAGGATATAGCATGCACCAAGGAGGGAAAGGATCTTGGGGTTGTCATCTCTGATGACCTCAAGGTAGAAACAGTGTGACAAGGCAGCAGGTAAAGCAAATAGGATGCTGGGATGTATAGTCAGAGGCATCACCAGCAGGAAAAGGGAGGTCATAATTCGCTATACAAGACACTAGTGAGGCCCCACCTGGAGTACAGTGTACAGTTCTGGAGACCATACCTACGTAAGGACATAGACAGGGTAGAGAAGGTTCAGAGGAGGGCAACAAAGATGGTGCATGGATTGCATCACAAGTCCTATGAAGACAGGTTGAAGGAACTGAACATGTACTCCTGGAGGAGAGGAGGGGAGAGAGGGATATGATAGAGACATACAAGTATCTTACAGGGAGGAACAGGGTGCAGGAAAACACTATTTTAAGCGAAAAGATGTTCCAGGACTAGAGGGCATGGGATGAAGTTGGAGGGAGGACGATTCAGAGGAAACATGAGAAGAATTTCTTCACAGAACAGGTGGTGGACAAGTGGAACACCCTGCCAGAGGAAGTGGTGGGGCTGGAAACAATCACGGGATTTAAGAATGCATGGGATAGACATAAAGGAATTCTGGAGGTCAGGGGTAAGGGGCAACAGACTTCTAGGAAAACAAACTGAACTTACAAGCTCAAATGGGCAGACTGGGTGGGCCATAGGCCCTGATCTGCCGACACTGTCTATGTATCTATGTATCTATGTATCTATGTACCACCAGGTTAATTTTAATATTACAGAAGCCTGCAATCAGGTGTACAGTGAGGGAACCACTAGACCACCATGTTATGTTTAATTGTACAACAGCCTGCGATGGGGCATATGGAGATGGACCCACTAGACCCCCAGGTTAATTTTAATATTACAGAAGCCTGCGATCGGGCATATGGGGAGGGAGCCACTAGACCACCAGGTTACATTTACTTTTATAACAGCCCATGATCGGGCATATGGGAGGGGAGGGAAGGGGGTTACAATAACCCACCAGGGACCCATCTCCCAATAACGACAGCTAATCAGGGTGCCAGGCGCGTTTCACTGGGACACCCTGTACAACGCATGCAAATGGGTCCATAATGACATGCAAATGGCTCCATTTGCACCTTACATATATTATGGCCTCATTTGCATGCCCCCAGACAAATATCACAGGTGATGCACCTAACGCAACTGCACTTGCACTGGCGCATCCCCGTGCTCCCCCTCTGAGGCTTGTGCTGGCGCAGTGCCACTGCGCCATGCACAGTATGTTCGCTTTCCTTGCCATATTCAACAGTGCTGTGCCATGGCACATCACCATTGAATATCACCTGGTCCAGGCCCTGGTGCAGCCCAGGTGCACTGCACCCAGGCTTCTGCGACTGCCCAGAGCAGTCTGAATGTCTGGGCCTATAGCTCTAGGTCTCCCTCCTGCTTCTGGTGTAGGACTGAGGGACCTGTGTGCCCTCTCCAATTCTAGTGGCCACTTCCATTGATATTTTAATTGCTCTGGCATGAACTGCTTTAAAAACGGGACCATTATATTGCCTTCCACCCCTTCTGGTAAGCCTACTATGCATATGTTGTTGCGCCTGCCCTGATTTTCTAAATCATCCACTTTTCTGAGCAGGTGTTGAAATTGTGAATTTTGTTGGTCTAGCTTATCTTCTAAGAAGGCAACAGTGTCAGCCAATATATCAATTTTATTTTCATTGGCTAAGATTTTGGCAGAGTTATTTTCTGATTCAGTTTTCAGTATGTCTAATGAATTATTTGCTTCCGGTAATTTAAGCTGCAATTTAACAAGCATGACTTTCATCTGCTGAATATCTGCTCCGCAATTACAGTTACCATTTATCCCAGAATCGTTAGCTGGACCGCTGTGAGGCTGCTTCAACGTATTACTGCCTCCCTTCTCAGGTTCACTGATGCCATCCTTACTGGGATGGATGCTGGTCACATCACAGCTGCCATTTTTATCGACCTGGCCAAAGCATTTGACACTGTCTCACACTCATTCCTCCTGACTAAACTCGCCAAAGCTGGTCTATCCACCTGGGCCACCAGATGGTTCCATTCATACCTTGCAAGCAGGTCCCAATCCATCAGAGTCAGTTCTTCCGCCTCGGCACCCCTCGCTGTCACCTCGGGGGTACCGCAAGGCTGCGTCCTAGGCCCACTCCTGTCCTCCATCTTTCAGAACGACCTGCCTTCTGCTTGCCCACACACCTCAATCCACATGTTTGCAGATGACACTGTGCTGTATGCATCTGGCCCATCAGCCTCAGAGGTTATGGCCAGACTGCAGCTGGACTTTACTAAGGTGCAGTACTGGCTTCACTCCAATAAACTCCTCCTCAATGCCAAGAAAACAGTCTCATTAACCTTTGGCACAAGGCAGAGACTCCCGAGGCTACCCTCTCTGATCACATTCCACACCCTGGAAGGGATGCCCCAGAGGCCTGTACCTCCATCAGATACCTCGAGGTCTGGCTTGATTAGCACCTCAACTTTTCTGCACATGTTGACTCCATACCCAAGTAGCTGCACCCCAGGCTTGGTGCACTTTACCAGAACTGAGACAGCATCCCTGAACCAGCCCATAGGGCCATTGTGCAGAAAATGATCCTCCCCGTCTTCAAGTATGGCAATGTAATCTACGTTGCTGGTCCCAAGTCCACCTTAGCCAGACTGGACCCTCTTTTCCACTCTTTCTGTTGCTTTGTCCTGGACTGTCCATACTCCATACACCACTGTGCTTTATACCAATGAATGAGCCTCTCCTCTCTAGATAATTGTAGGCAGTCCCACTATGCTAAGATCCTTGCCAAGTTCTGATTCCAGCTGCCCCCCCACCTTGCCACTCCCCTAGCCAACCCCAGCACTCCAGCTTACTTTCTCAGAAACACTGACTCTCAGTCCCTAGCTGTCCCACAAAGGTCCACTGCTGTTGGCCAGGCAGCACTCAGCTACCGCTTACCATGCTGTGGAATTCCCTCCCTGCAAGCATTCATCACTTCTCTTCCCCCCAGCACCTTAACTCCATGCTCCAAGTTCACTTTGCCTCTAACTGTGCATGTGTATAGGCAGTCTACTGGCCATGGAGTAGAATCTCTGATTAACTAACCCATGTTTATATCAATGTATTGTTCTACCTATCCGCCTTTATTTTTGGTAATGTTTAAAAACTGTGCCTGTATCTATTGCTCTCACTCTATCATGTCTTAATACCAGGGCCTATTGTTAACTACTGGCCATGGAGTAGAATCTCTGATTAACTAACCCATGTTTATATCAATGTATTGTTCTACCTATCTGCCTTTATTTTTGGTAATGTATATAAACTGTGCCTGTATCTATTGCTCTCACTCTATTATGTCTTAATACCAGGACCTATTGTTAGCATTATGTACCCGTACTTGTATTATGCTGTCATTCTCTGTGCCTATGTTCCCCCTCCCCCAGGACGCATCTGGAATCGAGACATAGCCTGCTCAGCATGCCTTCCTGGTTAAACGGTTAAATAAATAAATAAATTGGGGTTGGCTTGGATGACAGAAGAGCCATAGCATGAGTTGTCAGGTACAGTGTTTAGCTGAGAGGAAAATATGTAAAAATGGTTATCTAAACTCCCACAACAGAACACATTTGATAGATGGGGTCATTATTCAATGAATAAAATCAAACAGACACTCTTAAACAAGATAAATTATGCAATAATATAAAAATTGAGATAGGTGGGCAAGAGCTGTTGATCAACTGGCCATCCTAGTCAGCGTCCCGTGCATCTGTAACTAATTATACACTTGAATGTGTCTCTGAGAGGGTTGGTGACAGTGAGTACTTACATGTCAGTCTGCCACAACTGCATGCTCACATATGAAGCCTACAAAAAGCAAATATTTCTGAAAATATGCTGAACAGGTTAAGTATATTAAAACAGTCAAAATAATTGCAACCCAAGTAAAATCACTGCAAACTAAGTAAAACAAAAGTACCACCTATTAAAAACTGTTGTATGATGTAATAAAAAGCTATTGGTATGATTCAATACTTTTAACATGTACAGTACTTTCAGTGCTGATTAAGAACAGTTATTATTTTAACAAAATAAATATTTATTTACTAGAACTTTATTAGGCACTCCCCATGTTATCTTTTTATTTTTTTCTTGCACCAAACAAGCAATTGTTAAACAGGCTTCATAATTTAACAGCTAGCAACTGGCAACATATGTTGTTTCAGGATTTATTCAATATGGACTGACTATGAGTTATTAAATAAAATCTAATTAGCACTGCATGACTTAGATGTCTTTAGATTTTTAGAAGATATGCTACATAATTAATTTGCAGTGCATTTCAAAAACACACACCTTTCTTTATGTTGAAAGCATTTACAAGTAGCAATATATTTGACTAACAATTTACATGATCAATATATACTGCAGCAAACAAAAAAATATTTATTAGGGGGCAGTGAGGATGTATAGTGAACCCCTGCAATTTTTTCACAATTTCTGCAAAACTCTCTGCAAGCTGGTGTAAACTTTTCCACAATATTCCAGTGGCCCTGGCCATGGCTCAGTGTGTGTCTCTCCCAGTCACAATTTTTAACATAAATGAATTAACAAATAAATGAATGAATGAACAAATAAATAAATAATCTCCTTTCGCTCTGGAAAGCACCTGGAAACAAACTCTAACCCGATGCGTCTTTCCCAGCCAGCTTTCCCAGCTAGTATAATGCTTAAATTAAGTTTTTTGTTTTCAAGAACTTGTAATTTGTAGCTAAACTGTCTGCTTATTTTATTTTATCTATATATTTATTTAAACAGTACATTATGCAACATGTTTTTTCTGTATGAAGCATGTGCACATTATAATGTTATTGAGTATAACTGCTAATAAATGTAAAAAGGCAATAAAATGCATTGTCTCTTTTACACAGCAGAGTACAGATATGTGTGGTATTTAATAAAATATGCTTCTCCTGCAAGGTATTTCTCAGTCCTCAGGTCAAAAGTGAGAAAGAAAATGACTGATCACTGGCTTCTTTTTCTGGATGTAATCAATCCAAAATAAATGTAGAAACAGAGAATTTAAAGGCAGTTAAGGACCGCTTGGCTCACCTAGTCTATCACATTTTTCCCTACCTCCAGTATCACCATAGACCCTAATCAATCTCCAGCTCTTTCTCCCTCTCCCCTCTCTTTCCTTTAGATACCTTTAAGCCTATTCCATACATTCGTGCACCACCCCCCACTGTCTTGGCCCCCACCACCTCCACTGGAAGGCTGTTCCAGGTATCCACCACTCTTTCTGTGAAGAAGTGCTTGCTCACATCTACCCTGAATCTACCACGTTCCAGCTTCATAGCATATCCCCTTCTTCTTGGGCACTCCTTTTTTTTCTTAAAAATCTGAGGTGTGATTTCCAGAATTGAATACATTACCTAAGGTGTGGTCTTATTAGTGATCTATACAGGGGCAAAACCACCTCACTCTTTCTGCTGATGATAACCCTCGCTGTGCATCCCATCATCCCACTAGCCCTCCCAATTGCCTTGTCACACTGCTTGGTCATATTTAGGTCAATCGATACGATTACCCCAGGTCTCTTTCCTGCTTAATTTTTGTCAATATTACTCAACTCATTTTGTAATCTGCCCCAGGGTTACTGTACCCCAAGTGCATTATTTTGCACTTTTGTGCATTGAAGCGATCTACCATACCCTTGACCACTCCTCAAGTTTTCTCAGGCATCTGCTCATCTTTTCCACCCCTTCTACCAAGTGTCCACCCTGTTGCAGATCTTTGTGTCATCCACAAGGAGGCAGACCACCCCTTCCAGCTCCTGTGTAATGTCACATATACAGTAATGATATTCAAGAGGACCAGTCCCAGCCCTGATCCCTGAGATACCCCATTGGTCACCTTCCCTTACTTGGAATGAACTTCATTGACCACCACCCTCTTTTGCCTATCCCTAACCAATTTCCTATCCAGTTTGTCACCTTTGGACCCACTCCTAAGCTATCCAGTGTGCTTACTAGTTTCCTGTGTAGAATGGTATTGAAAGCCTTACTGAAATCCATTTAGACCATGCCCACCACTCCACCATGATCTAACCCTAGGTCATCCAGTGATCTGTGAATCCATGCTGCCTCAGGTCTTATAATCTGTTTGATTAATGATGCTCCACAAACCTTGCTTTCAGCAGTGTTTCCATTAATGTTCCCAACACCGATGTCAGGCTGACTGCCCTATAATTGCCAGCCCCCTCCCTGCTACCACTTTCATGAAGTGGGACTACATCTACCCTCCTCCAGCCCTCAAGAACCACTTATATTTCCACTGTGCTGTTAAATAGGACTGTCAGAGATGCACCCAATACCTCCCTGAGCTTCCTTTACAGCCTTGATGCAGCCCATCTGGTCCCATTGCTTTGTTCACTTTCAGATAAGTGAATCCCTTGAGGACTGTCTCTCTCTGCTGAAAAAAGCCTTCATGACTCCTCTGAAAAAGGACTAGTGTCCACCCCCCCCGAAGCTGATCTTACTTTTCTAGGTTCCTTCCCCTTCCCCTTCCCCTTCCTCTTTGAACAGAGAGCAAAAGTATTTTTTCCAAACGTCTTCCTTTTCGTGGTCCTCCTCTGCACAGTCCCCCTTCTCTTTTTCAATCAATCAAAATCTTTATTTATCCAGGCGAACATCATTGAGCAAGCTCATATACAAGATGGACCTGGTTAGCTCCCGGTCAAATGGTGCAATCCATACAGAGATATTTACAATAGAGCCAAATAACACAAGTAAAGAACAATTAATGCAATTAATTCAAGTAAGTACTCAATGTTACATCAGTCATATCAGTTCAGAGTGCTTCTGTAATATTTAAGGGGGACAAAAGATAAGGCTTAGTAGGAACTTCAGTAGGGAGAAGTGATCGGCCACTTGTGTAGGGAGCGGACGCAAGCACAGAATTTCAAAAGTAGTATAATCACACAGTACCCTTAATTTTTAATTTTTATTTTAGCTTTTGTTGACCGGGTAAGTGCACTAGACAAATCCTGCCTATTTTCAGGCACGACCCGGGGGAGGGGGATACAGATGAATGCCAACTGACCTTGAACCAGATTTAGCTGTTGGTGGTATTTTTAGTGAATGAGGGAAATTTGGCCAGGACACGGGAAATTCCCTGCTCTTTCGATAAGTGCCATGGGATCTTTAACATCCACCTGAACTACCACCAATCCAGGCAGATGGGACCTCGGTTTAACGTCTCATCCGAAAGCTGGCACCTCAAAAATGCAACACCCCTCTCATGCTGCATTACAGTGTCAGTACTGGGATATTAACCCAAGTGCCAGATGTGGGAACTGAACCCACAGCCCTCTGATCTCCCGGCCTCAGAGGCGAGTGTGCTACCTACTGAGCCACTGACACTGTTTTTTCACTGTTTAATGTAACACTCTAAACAGAAGGATAAGGGTCTTAACAGTCCAGAAGAAAAGCAATTACAGTTCTTTTGGAAAATTTCTGCATAGGAATCAAATTTATGCTTGGTTTAGAACAGACACAGAAGCAGACTGCAGGAACCAATTGGAAGCCAATGCCACAGAGCGCTCACATTCTGATTGGATGGTTGCTAATGCCATGCTTTGCTAATGGAGAGTCCACGCTTAGGTTCTCAGGCAGCAGTAGAGGCAGCGTCGACCACTCAAGTGTCCCATGCCTATGGTCAGGGAGCCCATGGAGAGCATATCCTTGGCAGCGGATGGAGGAAGGGGTAGATATTAAGTACTAGACCATGAACAATGGGACATCTGAACCAGCAGGAGGACTAAATCAGCAGGACAACAGAACTGGGTATTCCTTGATGCCTAAAGACTGGCCCAACCACAGAAATTTAGAAAGGAGTACAATCAAACAAAGTCCCAACTCTTGACACTCTAAACAGGAAAAAATAGAGGTCATAACTGTTAGGCAATAAGTAAGTACAGCTCTTTTTTGTGCAAGTTTTAGACAGAAAATCAGACTTTAGCTTAGTATTGAGGGAGACACAGGAGCAGACTGCAGGAACCAATCAGATGCCAGATCAGAAAAGCGCTTGCTTTCTGACTGGATATTGGCAATGCCACACCTCGCTAGTAAGGAGTCTGGTATAGGTGTCTCAGGTGGCAGCTATGGAAGTGACAACCGCCCAGTATCCACATTTCTCCCATCTGAGGGCAGGGAGCCCCTGAAGGGCTAGTTTATGGCAGAGAAGAGTTAGGGGACAGAGGAAAGAGAAAGTAAGAGTGGAATGCAGTGGAGAGGGAATACGAAGATGAAATAGGGCAGTTAAATGGTACAGGGTAGGGGAATAAGAGCCACAGAATAAGCAATATGTCAAAGACAGCAGGGTGAGTAAGGTGTAGTGGCAGCAAAAGCCATGAAGAGATAATAACCCTGCAGGGATTTCTAGAGGGGAAAAACATTTAAGTCCTAAGATGCTCACAGAGTTTTTAACCTAACAATCCCTCCCTTCATCTTACTCTTTTCACATACATACCTAAAAAATGTTGTGTCCCCTTGTGTTACTGCCTGGGCTATTTTCTCTTCAGTTTTCACCTTCCCATTCTTTATTGCTTTCCCTGCTTCCCTCCATTTCCCCAATACATCTCCCAGTCCTCCTCCTTCATTTCTGAATCCAAGCCTTCTCACCTTTACCTTTTCAGCCACCTCTTTTGAGAACAGTAGTGGTCCCTTTTTCTTCTTGCTTTTGCTCACTTGCTTGACAGAGAGGTTTGTTGCCTTTACTGTGCCCCTTTTAGCTTTGCCCACTGTTCCTGCACCCTTCCACCATCATCCACCACCAGGTCTTTGAGGCACTTACCCATATTTATAAAATCTGCACTCCTAGGGCCCCAGTCTCAAATGTGTTGGAATGCCACAAGCTCCTGGTGCACCAAACAGATTGCACATGGGACTTGCATCATTCTCTGGCTGGCAATTGGGATTCTTGATCATGTGTGCCACATGCCACGAGTTAGACTAGCTTTTGCTTGTCTAACTTTGTATCAGTCATGGGACCTTTTTACAGAGTTTGCACTAAATATTTGGCACACGCCACCATATAACGGGTAAAGTGCTGCAAATGTGAGCAACCTTTGAGAATTGTGTGCAAGGTGCAACGGTATGTTGGGTACAGCACTGGGTTTGACACAGGGTTTGTCACAAGCCTGTGTCAACCTTTGAGAATTGGGCCCCTGAAGTCCAAGAACCTTGCTTGTGTGTGGTTTGATTCCTCAACTGCTCTTCTATTGAGCCATACTGTATGGTGATTACTGGTCCCCAGGTGGCATCTGACCATGACATCTGCAACACTATCCCTGTTAGTGAGTTCCAGATCCAGTATTGCACCATCATGAGTGGATCTGCTGACTAGTTGCCTCAAGACACTAGAGGAAGTCCAGGACATCACTGCTTCTAGCTGAAGCCACTTCTGTTCTGGGAGTCTCCCATCTGCATCTGGCAGACTGAAGTCCCCCACCAGCAGCACCTCCCACTTTTCTGCCATTTTGCCAATGGCTTCTACCAGTACCTCATCTAATTCCTGCCCCAGTGCTGGAGGTTTGTAGATCATGCTGGTGCAAACAGTGGCCCCATTCCCTATGTCCAGGGTGACCCACAGTACCTCTGCTCCTCCATATTCCCTGTATCACCATTGTTTTTTATGCTTTCCCTCACATACAGCACCACACACTCTCCTTTCCTTCCCACTCTGTCTTTCCTGAACAGACTATAGCCTGGTGTTACCATGTCCCTGTCATGGTTTTCAGTGCACCATGATTCGGTAATGGCCACTATATACAGGTCGGCACCTACCCTGATGGCCTCTGGGATTGGTACCTTATTTCTTAGACTTCTAGCATTCACACACATGGCCTTCCAGATTTTGTTAGCACTCTACTTGTTACCTCCCTTTTTTTCCTTTTTACCACTCTCCATCCTTCCTGTCTTTTTGATGACAATATTCTGCTCCCCCTTTGCTTCTATCATTATATTTCCTTTCTTATTTTGCACACTGAAGGGTTCCTCTCCTCTTGGTTTCTCCCAACTCTCCTGAAGTCACACCTGGAAATTGACCATAGTTCAGTGTGCCTCTCCCAGTCACAATTTTAAAAATTCCTTAAAAACGAAATAACTGCTGTGTTCATAAAAAGCTAAACTGCACTCTGGGGCAAACACCTGAGGGAATATACTTTTAATTACTTTTATTGATTGTTTGTGTGTTAGTATCTACAGGCAGAAAGCGCCATCCGTACAGTGCTATATAATACCTGATTTTGTGCAAATCAACTGGCATTTCGTGCCTATTTCACGAATGAGTGGAAAACACACGGTGTAAATATCACATTATAGCCTGTAGTTGTGCAACTTTGTTGTAAGAAGCTGAGTGGTTAATCAATTTCGCTTCCGGTGAACACTCACTATAAAATCAGCCCTGCAGCGAGTGGGCAAACATATGCTGTGTTCATAAAAAGCTAAACTGCACTCTGGGGCAAACGTCTGAGGGGAATATACTTTTAATTACTTTTATTGAATGTTTTTGTGTATGAGGAGCCCTGTTAGAATCTACAGGCAAAGAGCACCAGCCATACAGTGCTATATAATACCTGATTTTGTGCAAATCAACTGACATTTCGTACCTCTTCCATGAATGAGAGGAAAACGCACGGTGTAAATATGACATTATAGCCTGTAGCTGTGCAACTTTGTTGCGAGGAGCTAAGTGTTGGTTTCACTTCTGGTGAACACTCGCTATAAAATCAGCCCTGCAGCAAGCAGGGCGAGCATGCGCAGGGGGCGCGCGGAGACGTGCGCAGAGATAAGCGCGTCTGCACGTGTCTGCTGTGTCTGCTGAGTTCACGGAGTACTGGGACATAAACACTTGGTGTAAATACAGCCTGCAAGAAGGTGAAGTTAAAGGATTGTATGATGTCACAAAACAAGAGTAAGCGCGGCAGCGAATCTAAAAGAATTTGCACCAACTGCCAAATGTTTACTAAGGCACCAGCTTGCAAGGATTTTGTGTGTGAAAATTGCGTATTAATTGCAAATTTAAGAAAAGAAATTGATAATCTTTTTACAATGGCTAGCCACTCAAAAAGAAATTACCTGCCTTGAGAGATTTATAGATCAAGCTGTACATGACATTACAGTGCCTGAATTCCAAATTTCTTACATTAAAGTTAAAAGTGTGTCGGAAGAGGATAACCTAATTCTAGTGGGGGGAAGAAGTGCCTGCAATACCTATGGTTAGTACCCCATGGTCAAAACCTAAAAATCCATTAAAGAAGTGTTGTACTACTTGCAATGAAAATACTTTACAAGTTTAAAATATGTTTGATTGCTTGCAAGACAATATAGACTCTGGAGATAATTTTAAACAAAATCCCCAGGGTAGTCAACAAGAGTATGTTCTTGAAAATAATCAAAACACACTGTTATCTGAAAAAGCCTGACCAAAGATATATTAGTTATAGGTGATTCAATTATTAGAGGAGTGGATACTGTGGTATGTGAAGGCAGGAAAAGCAACATTACTGTCAGCACCCTTCTAGGAGCTCAAGCAGGTGATGTGTCAGACTTATTGGATGGGCTTATGGAGAATACAGAGAACCCATTTGTTTTAGTGCACATTGGTATTAATGATGTATATAAAACTAGCCAGAATGCATTTCAGACTAAAATAACTGACATAGCAATGAGAATCAAACAAAAAGGAGGAGACTTAATATTCTCAGGTATATTACCAACACATGGGTATCTCAATTACAAAAATAAAGCAATTAAGTCAACAAATATTATTAAGAACTTTTATAAATATTTCTTGTGGGATCAAGATTCAGGTAGGAAACCGAATAAAGTGATTGATTTTCATTTAAACTGGTGCAAGGGGGGCAGCCCACGTCAGTAAGGCATTCAAACATGAATACAGTATTGGATCATAATAATATTATGGGTTGGAAAATGATACTTATAAACTCCAGAAGTCTTATAAATAAATATGATGAACTTAAAGATTTCATGCTAACACATGATATACATATAGCGTGTATTACAGAAACCTGGTGGGATATTAATGACTCCTGGGAGAAATCAATACCAGGTTATAACTTATACCACAAATCTAGATCTTATAGAAAAGGTGGGGGCATTGCAATATATATACATAATTCCATCAATAGTATACAATTGCCTTATGACAACCTTGAAGCTGAAACTATCTGGCTTAAGTTAACACCATCTAGTGGCCATAAAGTCATAATTGGGCTTTATTATAGGCCACCATCTAATACACATGATAAAGATGCTATTTTTTTAGATGTGCTCAGTAATTTGAATCCAGAGGATAATTTAATAGTGTTGGGTGACTTCAATCTCCCTAATATAAACTAGAAGTCAGTAAAGGCGGGTAACAAAACTGAATAAATATATTTGGATGCATTTGATCAGTCAGGTTTAGAACAACTAGTACATGAACACACCAGAGGAAATAATATTTTGGACCTCATATTAACAAATATGAGTGACTTAATAAACGAGGTACAGATTCTACCTCCTTTGGGTAATAGCGATCATTCTGAAGTTCAGTGTATGATAGTAGCATTGGCGTTAACTCATAATTTAAATTTATGTTCCAAATCTGAAGGAGCAATTAAATTAAATTTGGCAAAAGCAAATTTCTCCCGCATTAGGCAAGATCTGGCATTGTGGGATTGGTCTAGGGCTTTTGAAGGAGAAAACACTGAGGATATGTGGATTGCTCTTCTTAACAAGCTTAATAAGTTAATTACCTTGCATATTCCAACTAATAAATCTAAACAAATGAGAGGTAAAAAAACCTAATCCAAGCTGGCTAAATAAACAAATCAAATGCTTAATCAATAGTAAAGTAGGATTATTCAAGAAATATATGAAGAAAAAAATGCAGAAGAATTACTTAGCATATAACAAACATGTTAAATTGCTTAAGTTAACTATAAAAAAGAGTAAAAGCTCAGCAGGAGATTATTTTGGCCAATAAGATTAAAGATAATAAAAAATATTTTTTCTCGCATATTAACAGTAAAAAGATTCATCCCTCAACAACAGGACCCTTTAAAGATAATAATGGTGAAATGCTTAATGAACAGGAGACAGTTAACATACAAAATAATTACTTTTGCTCAGTTTTTAATCCTGGGAATACACCTCTTATTTTTGATACTTTGACTTCTTTAGTTGGAAATATTAAAATAACATCTGTAGAGGTAAAGAACAGATTAAGTAAATTAGACATCAATAAATCTCCAGGTCCAGATAACATTCACCCCAGAATTTTACAAGAACTTGCTGACCATTTGGCGGATCCAGTGAGCTTTCTATGTCAAACATCCCTGGATAGTGGTGAAGTTCCTGAAGCTTGGAGGAATGCTTTGGTTGTTCCTCTCCACAAAAAAGGATCTAGATCTGAGCCAGCCAATTTTAGGCCCATTAGTTTGACATCATTACTGGGTAAAGTTATGGAGGGTATTTTAAAGGATATTATAGTTTATTATATAACAGCAAATAATTTGTCTGATCTTGCACAACATGGTTTTATTATGTCTAGATCATGTCAAACTAACTTATTATCCTTTTATGAAAATGTCAACACACAATTGGATAATGGCAAACATGATGCAGTTTTCATGGATTTTGCCAAGACTTTTGACAAGCTACCTCATGAGGAATTAATACAAATTTTGATTAGAACAGGAATTTATAGTAACTTCATAAAATGGACAGCTAAATGGTTGACTGACAGAAGACAGAGAGTGGTGGTCAGGGGTGTGATGTCAGATTGGTCTGCAGTCACCAGCAGGGTACCTTAGGGTTCAGTATTGAGCCCTTGTCTTTTTAATGTCTATATTTCATCTTTGCATCTCAGTAGTCCTTATATATGGATTTCTAAGTTTGCTGATGATTGTAGACTGGGTACAACTGTGACTTCAACAACTGAGGCACTTTCTTTGCAACAGGCCATAAATTAAATTTATGAGTGGACTAAAATTAGTAAATTGGAACTCAACATCTCTAAATGCAAAATTATGCATTTGGGCCGAAACAACAGCAAACATATATATTGCATTGGGAACAACATTCTGATATCAACATCTGAAGAGAGAGACTTGGGCATCAAAGTTACTTCAGATTTAAAGTTTAGTTCACACTGTAAACAACAGGTTAAAAGGGAAAATCAGAATTTAAATTGTATCTTGAGACATATTTCTAGCAGACATGGGAATGTGATTATTCCATTGTATGGGGCCCTGGTGAGACCGCATCTGGAGTATTGCATCCAACTGTGGTCCCCCCAGTACAGGGAAGATATTGTAAGAATGGAGAGTGTACAGCACAAAGCAACAAGATCAGTGTCTGGACTAAAAAACCTGTCCTATAAGGAGAGATTAACTAAACTAAACTTATATTCATTATACTATAGAAGATTAAGGGGAGACCTCTGTATGATGTATAGAATATCACAGGATGTTACATTAAGGGAAGATCTTAAAATGTCATATAGAACAGGTTGGTCTAGTGCTAGAAAGCATTGTATGCAACTAGATCTGCCTAAATGGAATACTAATTTAAGGAAACACTGGTTCACTGTAAGGGCAGTGTCAGCATGGAATGGCTTGACAGCAAATGTGATGGGGAGTTATAACATGGACATGTTCAAGTCTAGATTAGACAACTATCTATATGATAAGACTACTACGTTTTAACAAAAAATGGCGAGCATTATGGACGAAAGTCCCATAGCTTGACTTGACTTACGAAAATACATAAAGCAACCAATCAACTAATCAAACAATCAATCAATCAATAAATAATCTCTCTGTGCTCATGGAAAGCACCTGAAAACAAACATCAGCCCAGTATGCCTTTCCCAGCCAAAAACTGTAAACAAAATTTAAGGTTTTGTTTAGGTGTAGTATTTTTTTTTCAGTTTACAAATTGAGGTGTGCAAAATTGGCAAACTTCACTTCTTGGATAAATTCATGACTTTACCCAAATACACAAATTTAATCTTCCCAGTGAATTTCCAAGTCCCAGTACAGAGCTAACTTTGGGGATGGTGGATTTGACAACTTCGCTGGTGAAATGGGTCCCACAGGCAAAGTTTGCACTGTACCATAAGATTGGTGGTAGCATGGTACAGAAATGAGCTGTATGCCATGTGGAGGCTATGTTCAGGGCTGTCTTATGAAGAAAGAGTTAGAAATAAGTCTGTCCCTGATGGTCTGATAAAACAAACAAAACAAAAAAAAACTTTAAAACTACTTTGAACTCAGAGTATTTAGAACCAAATTGCTCTGAAAAATATATACAGTGCCTTGTACAAAAGGATTTCTGCTGTTTTTGTGTAGTTTTGCATATTTAGTTGAAAGGGACACTCTCAACTCCCTTAGGCTTCATATTGTCCCTAGTTTAAACAAGCATTTGTCAATGCCGAATGTTGTCTCGTTGGCATTGGTAGTGCCAAAGCCAGAGGTGCATAATAGGAATGGCAGTGAAGTATTGAAGTAATGCCAACCCCACCCCCACCCTGTAGAGAGAGACAGGCATTGGGGTGTGTCATTGGGTCATCAGCTATAACGCTGATACCATTGTACCTCACCCTACCCTGTAAACAATGACAAGTGTCGTGGTGTACTTTGGGGTCTTTGGGCATTATACTTACCCCATTCCATAAGGAAATACACTGAAGTGGGTGCAGTATTGCAGAATGGGATGAACTTTGTGGCCAAACAGTGCAAGGCACACCACGATGCCTGTCACTGGCTGAAGGGTGGGGATGGGGGTGGAATGGCTTGAGCATTACAGCCAATGATACCAAGTCACACCCCTAATGCCTGTCAGTCTTTACAGGGTGGGGTGCTACAGTTGGAAACCCTAACACCACAGGCATGTGTTGGTATTTTCACTCCAAATTTTCAACATGGGCTGTTTGTGAACCCACCTCATGAAAAGCGGCACTATCAGTTTGTTAGCTGAAAGGTGGTTTTGCATAGCAGCTATGCCATTTGGCAACATAGGGATGAAAACACATTTTGGGCAGTATGTGGAAAATGACAACTGTATTGTTCATGAGGAGATGTAAAAAAATGGCAACGTTGAAAATCTGGAGCGAAAATATGAAAAAGTAGTGAAGTTATGAGCATACATAGAAACTGTGCAACACACATCCATAACCTAATTATTTTGGGGATTTTTTTTAACCACATGTTTAACATAGGTATTTTGGGACCTCCCCTCATAAACAGTGGCACTGTGATTTTGTTAATTTGTCCGAAACGTTGATTTTGCACAGTGACCATGCCATAGTGTGCCACTGGTGCGAAAACACATTTAGGGCAGGATGTGAAAAATGACAGCTGTACTGTTCATAAGGAGGTGTGAAAAAATGCCAGTGTTGAAAATCTGGCATGGAAATATTGCAAATTTCCGGAGTTACAAGGGTCCGTGGAAACTGCGCCATACGCACTTGTAACACAGTCATGTTATGGAATTTCATGACCAAATTTTCAACATATTGGAATTTATATCAGTGACCTGCACCAGGGGGTAATTAGCAATATTACCAAATTTGTAGACGATACAAAAATATCTGCACGGGCTGACAGATAAAATTTTACAACTACAAATGGATTTAACAACAATTGAAAATGGGCTTCTAACAATAAGTTGTCTTTCAATACAAATAAAGGTACAATAATTCATCTAGGAACTAAAACTGTTACTTCCCTGTACACACTCAATGGTAAGGCTATCAAGCTAGTTATTACAGAGAAATACCTGGGCATCACTATTAATGGGTTGTTTTCAGCAAGGGACCACTGTGGGAAAATTGCACAGAATAGTAACCATATCTTAACATCAATTAAAAGGGCTTTCATATCTAGAAATGAACATTGCATTCTCCCCCTTTATAAATCATTCATTCACCCTTACACAGATTATGTTGATTCCTTTTGGGCACCTTATATAAAAAAAGGATATAAAACTAATTGAAAGCATGCAGAGGAGAACAACTGAAACTTATACCTCAAGTGAAACATTTACCTTACAAGGATCGATTACACTCCCTTAGGCTTTATGACCTAAAACTAAAAAGGGACTGTGGAGACCTATTGCTCCTATTTAACATTTTGGGAGACTAGTCACTTATGAAAGCCACCAACACCATAATGGCTAATAAACCAGATAAACTGAGGTTCCATATCAGACAAATCTGGATCCTCAAAGTGTTAACTTCGAAATAGCAGCATTACTTTTCCATAAGAGCTACCAGAATTCTCTACCTCAGCATCTGTTAACATATCTTGTTTTTATTAATTTAAAACAGAACTGGATAAATATCTCCTGTGATAGTTTATAACGCACCCTACAATGTGTAGGGAAGGTGGTCTCAATGAGCCTAGTGTCTCCTTCCACCTTTCCAAATATCAAGTAATACTGAGTAACGATGAGAAGGAAAGAGAGGGGAAGCAAGTGTGGAGGCGGAGGACAGATTTCAGGGAGAGGACAATATCATCCTGGGTGGTGAAAGGGAAAACGATTTGGACCCCCTATGGAACCTGAAAAGACAAAAAGTAAAGGTCATGCTACTGAACCTGTGATGCTGTACACACCACAATTAATTCAAAGAATTACTAACCCCCTCTAATCCTCCAACTGTTGTTCCTGTTAGGAATGTTGATCTAATCACACCGCATGAGTCACCCACTCTTGCAGTGCAGGAGTCATCCCCCAAAACTCCCACTGCATCCCCTCCAGTGCCCCAGTACCACCACCATGTAAAATCAAGGGAAACAAAATCTCTAGTTTGGGATCGTCACATACTGAACATAGCTAACAAATTGGTGACTATCTACCAGCTATGTCAAGCACAAGTTAGGACGGAGGTTCCCATCTCCTACTGTAGGTGGGAAACCTCTTCTGTGTTTTTTTTGTGGTAGTGCAGGTGCCTGTTCTGGTACAGGTGTCATTGCTAGTGTGGTTGCAGGAGCTCCTGGTGCAGTCACATGCCCATTTTTAAGCCTAGAATGGTGGTGATGGACTCTGCACTCCCCTGTGAGTGAGCACTCTACAGTGGATAAAACAGAAAGTCCACCACCACCACTAGCTACTTGTGCTGTCTCACCTTCAGGCCCACCAGGTGGCATACCTTTAAATGTGTACACTGGCCACCAGTGCCTAGGTAGTTCCCCTTTTTCAATACAGAGGAGAGAAAGCAGTAAGTGCTTCAGCTGGGACTTGAACCCAGGCTGCCCAGAATGCCATCCTGGTTGCATTACCAGCTGCACTACCAAGGCAATTGGAAACTAGGCTGTCCCAGAGCACAGTATTCTTTCTCCATGCACAGTCTGGTGCTGCACAGATAATTACATTTTCAATCACAAGAGTGCAGTGTGCATATTTATGGAACATATACAAACAGAGGAGAGAAAGAAGTAAGTGCCTCAGCTGGGACTTGAACCCAGTCCCAGCTGAAGCACTTACTTTCTCTGCTCTGTCTGTATATGTTATATAAATATACCACCACACTCTTGTGATTGCAGAGGTCCCTTTTTCCCCCCTTGACTGATATGGGTGGGTATGCTGTAAAAAATCTTCCATACTGTGGAACACCATGGGTGCTTGGCTCTGGATATCCATTGCACTAAGGAGCCTGATGTGAAAAACAAGCATAGCTGCTTGGAGGGACAGCTAGTGCTGGTGGTACCACAGGGACACAAGGGTTCGGGCTGCTGTGGAGCTGGTGCAATGAGGGGTTGCTGCAAAGCTGGTGCCAGTGGTCATGGATGCTATTACTGTTGCTACTTCAGAGTGCAGAGGGGGGAAATGGGCTGCTGCAGAGTTGGGTACAGTGATTCTGGCTGCTGCTGCAAAGCTGGGGGAATTGTGGGCTTCTGTGGAGCTATGGCATGGAGTGGGGCTTGCTGTTGTTGTTGCTGGACTTGGGGGTGCCTGCTGCTGTGCTGTGGGAGTGTTCTGCTGGTAGACCAATAGGCCCAGGATGGTGCAGCTGTGCCACCTAGAGTCTATACAAGACCCTAGACACCATCCTTAACAAAATAAAGACAAAGTGAGTGCAAAACAGAAACATCAGAGAGAAACAAGTGGGGGGAAAAATACAAAACAGGCCTCTCAAAATAAAGGTTACAATTAATAGAATATAGGCAAAATATAGAAGAAACAAAAACTAAATTACTACTAAGAAAATGATACAATAAGAATGGAAACATTAAAAAAAAACTGTACAGCAGTTTTCTCCACAGAAAGTTATCAGGCTCCTATCTCCTTCACAGACTAACACTGCAAAACCAAAAGTGAAGCAATTTTACTGTATGGAGATATATTCTGTGACCTACAGCAGCTCTTCAATGTGACCTTGAGACACTTGTTTTCCATTAGCCTCAGTCTGACCAAATGTCACCTTTGTGTACCCCAAAGGAGAAGATACAAGTGAAGTTTGCCAGGCGAAGTTGCCAGGCAAATCTACCAAAGACAACTTTTCTGTTACATAGCAAAAATGTGTGGATTTATCCACAAAGGCAAATTTGGCAAGTTCACTTTAATTCCGCTGGTTTGATTTAAACTTCACAACATCTTTATTTACAAGTTAACCAAGTTGAACAAATGTGGAACTGTAAAAAGCTGCATTAAGTCATGCTGCTTTACAAAGTACTGTATGTTGTGATTTGCCCAATTCATTATTATACTAGTGTAAACTAGAATCTTAAACCAACCAGAAAAATGCATCGACCCATCCCAAAACCCTCATCCCATCAACAGATACAAAAGAGGTGCAAAAAGACATCTAGAACGCCTTTGTTAAAGTAAATGCACACAAGTGGCTTCCTCAATCATGCATAGCTCATGCAGAGGTGCTCCTAGGAATACAGAATGTTTCACACTCACTCTCAGCACTAAGTGTTACTAAATAAAGCTTTTTTAAATATCTCAATTAACCTTTTTTGTAGCTGGTGAGAGGTGTAGACTTCTGGCTGGTTTGGTGTTGCATTTTTTAAGTAAGGTTTAAGAATTTACCAAAAGCAAATAAATAAATAAATGTTTTGCTATGCTGGCGCACCCCATGGCATCCTGAGCCGGTTCTTTGTTGCTATATGCAAAAAATTGCCTTGTTTTTGCTATGACAATATTTGTATTCTGTTCAGCAATTTCAAAATACTTACATATTTAGTCTACTGTGGCAACCAAAAGTCACAGAATGGTTGAATCAGAAAGATGTTATTTTACTGAGTTTCCCTGTGATTTTGTCTTAGTGCCAAATGTCTCCTGTCAGTATATTAACAGCCAAAGTTAAAGATGTGGTTCTGCCTTCTTGCAAGCTGTATAACATCGAACTGACTGAAAATGTGATCAGTTATAGGACCAGTTTTCTTTAACAATGTTTTTATGTGAGATGGGGAGATGTTCATGGAGCGATATGCCTCTCCCAGGTGAAACCAAGGTCAGAAAGAGTGGACACTGAGGAAGGGATAAGGGCCATAGAGAAAGAGCTGGAAAATCTGGAGATGTGGTCAATGGTGGGGTAATTGAAATATAATGTGAAAAACTGCACAGTAATGCACATAGAGTTCAAAAACCCATGAACACAGTAGAGAATGAATGAGGTAATAGCAGAGAGTGCATGAGAGGAAAGGGCCCTGGGGGTGTTAATACTGGAGAACATGAAGGCATTGGCACATTGTAGTTGGGCAATGGGCAAGGTAAATTAGATGCTGGGCTGTTTGGGGACAGGGTTCACTAGCAGAAAGAGAAAGAGAACGATATGGATAGCAGGGATTTTACTGAATTTTATACTTAAATGGTCTGTATAAGGAAGTAGACAGAAGTAAGTAATTTTGGGTCAGTGTTTTAGTGCTGTTTTTAAGGCTGCATTGGTGAATCCATACTATTTTATTGCTGTGAAGTAAAAGAATAAAGGGACTTAACAGGAATGCTACCTTGTGTCCTTCCGCAGTGCTACAGTCATGTCCACAACACTGGTTTTCCACTACCCCATCCCTTCGCAGACCTCACAACCCCCAACTCCCTCCCTCCTGCAAGGCTACTGAAGAAATAGTTCTCTGGAGTTTTTGAAAACACAGGATATGATCACCCTCTCCAAGCATATTCTGTTGTCAGTTGCTTATCTGACTGGCACTAGGACCCCGAGGAACTCTGAGTCTCAAAGGCAGAAGGCTTGTGCTGCATCAGAAAGTGGCAGCCTGGAGCTTAGCAAGAAGTGTATGGAACCATGGAGCTTAGCAAGAAGTAAACAGAACTGTATAGGTAAGCAAAGCCATTTATTGATAGCAGTTGCTAATAGCTATGCTTTTATTCAGTAATATTGGAGAATGGCTAAGTCTCTATGTTACAAACATGGCTGCAGGATGTGCTGGCAGATCTTCCAGCCTGGGACTGAGAAAGCCAGGCTTTCCTCTGAGATCCCAATGACCTGCTCTAGTGAGGGCTTCAAATTCTTAGCTTCCAGTCACAGGACCCGAGGTATCTTAGCTGCTAGTTCTTTGTGGGTACACAGCACCAGAATTGAGAGACTTTAAATGCTTCTTCTTTGAATCCCTTACTTAAGCAGCTGTGAAATTATACATTCCAGAAGCCTGTTTAATAAGCAATGTAAAGTTTAATATACAGAGCTGCACTGATACTGGAAGAGTGATCCAGTTGGCGGGGGACTGGGATGTGGGTTTTCTGACTCCTAGCAGGGTGCTCAGCTTTAGGGCTGGTCAGTGGGCATGAATGTCTAGAGGGTCATCTTGTGGATGGCATTGCCCACTCCAGAGCTCTCGATTACATTTTGTAGCCACTAGCCAGCAGGTTTAGTGATTGGGAAAATTTACTAGCCCCACAGACTCTTCCACTAGTCCAGCTGATGTACTTATTGGTTACATTCTCCAGTACAAACCTAGAGGGCTAGTTTAAGGAAAATATTACTAGCCTAACACTAAGTCTACCAGAATTTGGCTAGTGGGCCTGTGACAGTTTTGACCCCTGCACTCTTTGTGATGGGTTGCCAGTACTTAAACAACTATTTATTTTTAGATTTTATGACTGAAGTGTGGTCAGTGCTGAGATTGCCAGTGGCTGGTGGTTAGTTCTGCAACTGTTAGTGCATTGCTGTAAGGGGGTGGGTAAGTCCTGTAACTGTTGATGGAGGTTCAGAGGCAGTGCTGTGTTAATGGTTGGGGTCAGTACTGTATTTTTGTGATTGGGGGTGCTGGTGCTGTAATAGTCAAGGGTGGGGAGCCAGTGTAGTTATTATTAGTGGGTGGGTGGCCAGTGCTGTGACTCCCAGGTGGGGGGCAGGGTTGTAACGTTTGGGATTGGGGGGGCAGTGTTGTGATTGCGGGAATAGGGATCACTGCTGTGACTGTCTGTGGAGGGTATCAGCCCTGTAACTGTTGCGGATGTAGGGGGACAGTGCTTTGACTGTGGTGGTAGGTAAAGCTGTGACCGCTGGGGGTAGAGGTTAGTGCTATCACTGTTGGGGGATGAAGATCAGTGCTGTGACTGTCAGATAGGTGGCCACTGCGACTGACAGTAGAATGTGTTTGTTCTGTGACTATTGGAGAAGTGGTACAGTTCTGTGACTGTCGGGAGTGGTGGTGGGGTCAGTCCTGTGACTGTTGTGGGTGAGAGGGAAGTGCTCTAGCTTTTGTAGATGACGAGGCTGTGCAGTGACTGTTAGGAATAGTGGGTCAGTGTTGTTATTGTCAAGGGATGGGAATTAGTGCTTTGACAGATGGTAGAGGGTGTCAGTTCTGTGACTTTTGGGGCCGAGGTGGCTGTGGTGTGACTGTTGGGGATTAATGATCAGTGCTGTAAGATGGGATAGGGTGCAGTACTGTGACCAGTGCTGTTACTATGGGGGGATGGGGATTGGTGCTGTGACTCTCTGTGGTGTATGCTCATTGCTGTGACTGCCAGGCTGGGGGAAGGGGGGGAGTTCTGTGACTGTTGGGAATAGTGAGAAAGTGTTGTGACTCTCAGGGGTGTGGATCAGTGTTTGACTACCAGAGGTGGGCAGTCATTGTCATGACTGTTGGTGGAGGGTGTCGGTGCTGTGATTGTCAGTGGGGTGATACAGACCTGTGACTGTGGGGGGGTACAATACCATGCCTGTGGGGAAGAAGGTATGTTCCTGTGACTGTTGGAGGGGGGTGTGTGTTGGTACAGTCCTGTGATTGTGGGGGGTATAGTCCTGTGACTTTGGGGGTGGTCATTGCTGTGACTGTCTGAGTGGTGGTGGTATAGTCTTGTGACTGTCAGGAGGAGGGTCTGTAGGGGAGTTGTGCCTATAGGGGAGGAGGTGTTACAGTTCTGTGACTGTTGGAGGGGTTGTACAGTCTTGTGACTGTGTGGAAGGGGGTTGGTACAGTGTTGTGACTGAGGGGTACAGTCCTGTGACTGTAGGGGGATGGTACTGTCCTATGACTGTTGGGGGGGTGGTTATTGCTGTTACTGTCTGAGTGGTGGTACAGTCCTGTGACTGTTAGGAGGAGGGTCAGTTATGTAACTGTTGGGGATAGGATGTAATTTATGTGACTTATCAGGGTGAGAGTTATTCCTATGACTTTTGGGAGTTCTGCTTCTGTGCAATTCTACAGCTTTGCAGGAAGTTGTACATGCAGCAGGAAGATTGTATAAGGTGCCAAACAGTGTGACTGTTTGAGGAAGGGGCAGTCCTGACTGTGTGGGGTGGTTGTCATTGCTGTGAATGAAGCACAGTGTTGTGACTGTTAGAGGTGGGGATTACTGCTGTGACTGTCTGTGGAAAGTGTCATGGATGTGTCTGTCTTTTTTTTTTTTGTCATAATATTTTTTACTGATTTTTAAACATCCATAAAACATTTTACGTTTATGAAAATAAAAAATTAAAAAATTGTAACATCAAGCGAACAACAGCTGATAGAAAGATATATGTCATGTCTAACAACTTGATGAGCACATTATGTGAGTGACTTCACCACCAAGCTAAACTCAATGGGGTTACCCGTATCGCTGTGACTGTCGGTGGTATGGGGGCAGTGCTGTCATAGTGGTGGATGTAGTGCTGTGGCCATTAGGAATGGAGATCAGTTCTGTGACTTCCAGGGGTGGGTGCCCAGTGCTGTGACTAACAGTGGAGGGTTTCAGTCCTGTGACTGTCAGGGGGGGTACAGTCCTGTGATGGTCGGGGGTGGGAGGGTCAGTCCTGTGATGGTCATGGGTCACTGCAGTGGCAATTCTGTAAGTAGTGTAGAGTGGTGTGCACTGAAATAGGTTGTGTATGAGCAAAGCAGCCAGCTTATAATAACAAAAGAAAAGAACACTCTGCACTCGTAGATTCAGTTTTAAATGCAAAGTGCAGGATTTATTTTCTGGCAAGATGTCTGGTGTGCACCCACTAGTCCCAGCACTTTAACCCTTCAATGGGCTTTCTTTTGGGACAGGTCTGAGGAATACAAACGTGCATCTCATTTATACACAAATCTCTTTTTTTCAACTTCTTTTTCTAGCTCCGACATCCCGGGGAACTCTCTTGGGCATCCACCTGCTCCTCCAGCTCTACTGCTGGGCCTGAAACTCCTTCTTACTCCTGGCACCAGCCCAGCTATCCCCCCTGGCTCTGAGCCCCCTGAGGTGGGGTTTCCCTATCTTCCACCAGGCGCTTTATCTACAATTCAGACTGGGCAGTGATAGGCCCAGGAGAGGAGGGAGTCTGACCAGTGGAGTGTGGCAAGAGGTAGGTGGTGCCGTCTCCTATCCCCAGGGGTGGGGATTTTCTGCTTAGGTTTTTGCCCTTGACTCCACTCCCCAGGCAGAGCCACAAGCATGCAGTGATGGCAGGGGATGTCTGTTGTCGCTCTGCATCCCTCTTTTTGCGTGCCTGAGTGGAGCAGTACCTCTGGTCTTCACCGGAGGCCACTGCAGTGCCAGGCAGCCTCTGGAGCTCACCCACCCCCAAGAGAGGAGAGCAGTCCTCCGGATGCTCAATCCTCTTTCTCCCCTGCTGACCCCAGATGACCCAGGCTTGTTCCTGAACCCAGGTCGCCGGCATGGCGTGAGGTGTGGGTGTCCAGCGTCTCAACCCTCAGCAGCACTGGACCAGCACAAATCTTTTAAAGTGATATACACCACACACTAAAAACAATGTGCAAGTCAAGGTGAAACATGAACAATGTTTACAATGGTTACAAACATTTCATTGTTCTGTTTTTTTTGTATTTCATTTTTGAAGCTCATGGTAAACAGTTACTGATATTAGAATAATACTTAAACTAAACATGTCTCTACATCTTTTACATCATTTAATCATGTAACTTTCTATCTAAAGCTATATTTTGTACCTCTTATACTGTACTATACCTCTTTCTATCTCTCTTTCTCCTCTCTATTGTTCCCACTTCTGTATTTACTCCATATTTACCTTTGTTTACTTTCACAGGTCTCCCAGGATGTGAACTTCTTTCTCATCAGATAAGTATCACAATATGTCTAATATATCTTATCCTTCCAAGTAACTCCCTAAGAACTGTGGATCCTTTGTAACACCTTTCCTCTATTTTTATTCTACAGATTTAAGAAACCTCATCCCTTTAAGACTCCTACCTCTGGCTCCATAGTACTGTGGTGCTCTCTTCTGATGATGGAATGAGTGGAACACCAAGGTCCAAATTAATGTGGATAGATGAAAGTTACCCAGACAAGGAGAGGCAGGAGTCATCCAAGAGATTTGATGCCTGCAGGGCTTTATTCAGTATCAGTGGGAAGGGAGACACAGTCACAGGAGGGGTAGGCAATACAACAATAGAGAGAACAGAACTGCTTTTATCTCACACTGCTGAAATAACTACCAGAAAATATGTTAAGGTGCACCTCTGCCTATTGCCACTGTAATCCAAAATTTGTTATCAGTAAGCTGTATGTAAAACTAGTACTATACAGACATCAGATTCTATTCACTACCCACAGTATCTGGATTTACTATGACCACAGAAGCATAGCAAAGTCCAACTGTCTGAATCCTTCATGTGCTCTGTCGATCCCCATTGGTAGCTGCAAGAGAAGCAGAACAGAACTGTAGAACACTTCGACACAATTCCCAGCATGGACCTAGTTAAGGCCGCTGGGGTGGTAAAAGGTTTTGTAAACAGACCATAGATTTCTCTGCAAAACCCACTCTCTCCAAGGCTGCCGGAAAGAAAGAACCAGAGAAACTGGTTCCTGGAATGAACCCATTTTCGGGTTGTCAGATTCAACAATGGATACAAAGAATTCCTCTGCCAAAACCCCCTTCTAAGGCCGCCAAGGATGAAGAGGAACCAGGAGATGCATGGTGATGAATCCACTGGAGGATTACCGTGACCTGGATGATGCTGCAGCTCTCAGAGGACCAGCAAGACTTTGAAGGATCTGAGGTGAAGACGGATCTCCGATGCAACCAGGAACCAGAAGGATCTGAAGTGAAGATGGTTGATTCTGAAGGAACATCACAAGGAACTGGAACAAAACAATGAAATGGCGGATTCATCCCGCACTGGGCTTCGATGGACTCAACTTGCTGCGAATGATCAGGGGACGCAGACCAGGTTCTTCCAGGATGGACACACTCTTCTGCAGAGGGTGATCAACTTCAGACATCTGGATCAGGAACCAAACAAAACAGCACTGGCATGGTGGATGTGTTGCACTTGAACTTCGGCAAATGTAACTTTGAACTGAAGGACAGAAGAAACGGCGGGTGTGACTTGTACGAACTGCGACAAACTCGACTTCGGTGAATGACAAGGATGGAGTAGATGATCTGATGGTCATACACTTTCTGGTGAAGAATGATGTTGAAAACATCTTCCTCCAGGTAGAGAATGATTTTGGATATGTAGAACAGCAGACCACACCATCAAACATCAATGCGGTGGAAGTTTAAGTCTGTTCACATATGCTGTCAACACTGTCGCTAATAGGCACACCTTCTCACAATACCAAGAGAACTGCATGATGGCCAGATAATTTGCCAGGAGAAGGGGCAAATTATTAATTTTGGAGCAATTATTTACTTGTGGGGCAATTGTTCAGATGCACTGGACAATTGTTCAGATGCCAGGGCCATTGTTCATATGCCTGGAGCAATTGTTCAGATGCATGGGGCAATTGTTCAGATGCCAGGGCAATTGTTCACATGCCTGCAGCAATTGTTCAGATGCACGGGGCAATTGTTCTGATGCCAGGGCAATTATTTAGATTCATTGGGCAATTGTTCAGATTCACAGGGCAATTGTTCAGATGTCAGGGGCAAATAACCAGAATCCTAATATCACAGTGCAGTCTTGGTGCTATTAGCCAATACACAATCTTTCAGATGCTTAAGCAATAAACAGTTGCATAACAGTACAGTTAACAGTCACTTCGCAGTATAGTGTGTGCTAGGCACCCTTGATTGGACCCTTTTCTCACTTTAGGGCCTTCTTGAATAGGTTCTGGCTACCCCTGAACACTTTGTCGTGGATGCCCCAATCACTACATTTGGGTGTACCACTTGCCGCTAGACCAGTTGCTCTAAATACAAGAGACCTGAATACCTTAATTACTATAGGGCCTAAATGCCCTAATTACCACTAGGCCAGCTTGCCCTAACTTGCTAGGCCTGGGCTGCACTTTATTACCATGGGCCTGCTGTCCTGCTTTACTTTGGGCCTGGTACCCACTTTTTTTTTTTTTAGTCTTTGGTAACCAGGTATGGCTCACTAGGCACAAGTGTCTGTTTTCATGGGTGACCTGGAAGCACTGGGCAGTTAAGTGACTTGCTCAGAGTCACATAGTATGCAAGTGGAGGCTGTGAGAATCAAACTCAGGTCTGATTTGCTGGATGTATCAAGCTTGTTCATCTCGTTCCTCTAATCTCTAGGCTATACTGCCAGCCCACAGGGGTCTGGTGCTCTGCCTTACATTGGGCCTGGTGCCCTTCTTTACTTTTGGCCTGGTAGCCCTGCTTTACCTTGGGCCTGGCACCCTGCTCCAAAAACATGGGCCTGGTGCCCTCTCTTAATCTGGGCCTAATGCCCTCTTTAAACTCATGGGCCTGGTGCCCTCTTTAAATGGTGGGCCTGGTGCCCTGCTGTACATTGGGCCTGGTGCCCTACTTTACTTTAGGCCTGGACCCTTTACTGAAATTAACTGGGCCTGGTAGCCATTTTACCTCTGGGTCTAGTGCCCTTCTAAATCTTTGAAGGGTCCCTGACTCTGTTGCAACTCTGTTTCGGTGGTCATGTCCCCTAATTCCACCCCTTTCATGAATATTTATAGGCCTTTTTCTATGGCCTTGCTTTCCTGGCCCCTCCTCGTGGGCATTGCTACCTCCCCACACTCAATATTAATTAACAGGGTGCTTGTGCCCCACTCTCCCCACGGTGCTCAGCCGCTCCTTCAAGCGCTTTGTGTGCTAACGATTAAATTAACAACAAAAAATCAGTCTTTGTTTTAATACTTTAGGTGGACAGCACGGATCAGCATGCTGCCACCGATTCACCACAATCCACCACGATTAGGAGAAGCAAACGGGAGGCAGGAGGTGCTCTGACAGTGGAAGGGAGTGAACAGAAGCAGCGGGCAAAGAGAGGGACAACCTGGGGGTCTTGGATGGCTGACAGCTTCTCAGCGATGCGGCACTAGTTAGCTGCTGACACGGGGACCGAAATTAAGTTTTTTTTTAAAACTAGGGCACAAAAAAATAAAAAAATGGGGCTAAACACAGCCCACACTGACTGCATGGGACTGAATTATTTTTTCCTTTTGCGGCCGGTCTTGACCGCACAGCACATAAAGGAGCACCAGGAACAGCAGCAGGGATCTTCACTGGCTGGAGGAGGCACCAGGCAGAGTCAATGAGATGGCTTCAACCAAAGCTCAGATAAGCCCTGTCTCCATTGCACTCTGCAGGTCCTCACACTCCACAGCCCAGCATTACTCTCTCCCCAAATGGCTAAAGCTTGGTTTGAAAAAGTGCTCGGGGTTCTGATTCTGGAAACCCAAGCTCGCGCCCACACAAATGGCCACGGACTTGAACAGGGTACCATGCACTGGCCAGAAGCAGCCCCAGCGCGTGGGTGCCCACTCTCTTGCTGCCTGCTCTGGGAGGGGGTGGAATGGAGTAGAGAGGCAACAGAGAGGAAAAAACCTTTTTTTTAATATTAGCCCTGCCTAACGCTTATCTAGGGGGCACTACAAGGACCCTCACCTGAAGCCCCAAAGCTACAGCACAACACAGGGATCCCTGAGGCAATTATAAACCCCACATTCTTTTCTGTGATGCCCTACTTTGGGGCATTACAGATTCAGGACCACCTAAAAATACATGTTCCCATGTATTCCCCTTAAACACTCTATAAAACATTCCATAAATATCAATTCTATAAGAGGTTATAATATTTTCTTAACATGCTAATATTTTATTTAATACTTTATGAAACCTTACTCTGATAAAACATTCTTAAAATATTTATAACTTACTGTAAGACACTTGATATTTGCTAAACTAAAGAGACTGTGTCGGGGAATTACTCTTAATAGATCTATCCATGGTACAACGAGACAAGTTGAGAGTTTTCCATTATGTATCTTCTGGGGGACACCTGCATTAGATCTTTGAGATCTATGGGGTTGGAAATCTACAGGTTCTGGAGTAATGCATTCTGGGTCCAAGAAATCTGGCATTTCAGGATTTACTTCAGGCACAACAATTGGATGGTAAAAGGAATTTACATTGGAAGGGTGAATCCAAGGCTCTTTGCATCAACTGGTTGGTGATTCCAGTCCCAGCATTCTGTCCTTTATAGATGCCTGCCTCTCATTTGGGGTAAAACTGTCCTTCTTTTTTGCTAGAACAGTGTCTCTAAAAGTACAAGTTTTCAGGAGATTTTGGTGAGCAATCTTGGTATTATTTCCCATTTCTTTCTGAATCTTATATACTGGTAACTCTAAATTAGGGATTTCAATAATGCGGTACGGTTCAGGTTCCCATTTTGAAGCTAACTTGCTACATTTTTGAGTCCTTTTTAGCATCACTCTTTTTCCTATTAGTAAGGGTGTAGCATTAACCTTGGTATCATAGTTTGCTTTTTGTCTTTGATGCACTTGATCCATGTGCTTGCCTACAATTTGTCCCGCTTCTTGCAGATGTTGATTATGTTCTTGTATACAATTCGTAATTGGCTGTTTGACTTTGGCTTCATCAAGCAGTACTTCTAATACTAAGTCCATTGGGAGTCTTCTGTGGCATCTGAACATTAAATAATGAGGTGTATACCCAGTAGAACAGTGTATAGTGTTATTATATAGATAAGTAAGTTCAGGGAAAAGAGATGGCCAGTAGGGACATTTATATTCCGGTAAAGTTCATAGCATCTCAAGCAAATTTTGAATTGTTCTTTCACAGAGTCCATTAGGTTGGGGATGGTAGACCATAGTTTTTAGTTTGTGACTTCCAAAAAGAGCACATACTGTAGTTCATGGAAAAGCTTAGATTCAAAAGAGGTTCCTTGGTCTGTAAGGATTTTTGTTGGATAACCATAAGGTCGCTCAAAACGCTTAGAAAGGTTTCTGCTGTAGTTTGAGCAAATAGATCTTTAATTGCACTGGCAACCACAAATTTTGAGAAGTGATTGACTATAGTAAGAACATACATGTGAGCACTGGTGCTTGGTTCCAGCTTTAGGTGATCTAAAGCAACTAGCACTAATGGTGCATTACTGATTATGGGGTGGAGAGGAGCTTTCTGGTCACTCTTTTCTCTGTGTTTCAAAGTGCAGGCTGGGCATTCTTCATACCACTTCACTATATCATTTCACATTCCTATCCAATAATACCTTCTTTTAATAACACCCTCTGTTTTCTTGTGTCCAAAATGTCCTGAATGATCATGGTATGCTTCCAATACTATGGATGCGCTAGTTCTTGGAACTATGATCTGGATCAATTCACTATGCGTAGTGGGGTCTCTACTTCATTTAACTAGGTGATAATTTTCTATAGCCAGATGGGTTCTATGCCTTCATAGTTTAATTATTTCTTGAACAAGTTTCTTCCGTTCTCACTGGGTCAGACATTTCTGCGCTGAAACTAGAGTTTTAATCCATTTAACAGTGGGATCCTGGTCCTGCAATTCAACCCATAAACTTTTTTGGTCGGCAATTGTATCATTTACTTCAGGTCGGCTTTCCATACCTGGGTCTGGAGAAACATGACAGCAAGCTTGTACAATTTCTGCTGGTACTTGGAGAAAAAGCGGCATCTCTATGTTCTCCAATGAGGTGTCATCTGCATCTGTTTGTACTTGTCCAGGTATCTGAGACAATGCATCTGCATTTGCATTTGCTCTACCAGAGCGGTACCTCAGGGTAAATTGATAGTTTGCAAGTCTGGAGGCCCATCTTTGTTCTAGTGCTTCTAGCCTTGCTCTATTTAAGTGCGCTAACGGGTTATCTGTGAAGACTCTAAAAGGAGTAGCAGCCAAATATTGATGGAACTTTTCTGTAACGGCCGATACCAATGCTAGGAATTCAAGTTTAAAAGAGCTGTAGCGGGCATCATTCTGCTCTGAGCCTCTTAATCCGTGGCTTGCATAAGCTATAGCTCGTTCAACACCATCTTGTTTTTGTGTTAGCACTGCACCCAACCCCTTGTTGCTGGCATCGATATACAAAAGGAAAGGCTTTGCGTAATCAGGATAAGCTAGGATAGGAGCTTCAGTCAGTATTTTCTTTAACTTATCAAACATTCTTTGTTGCTCAGCTGCCCATACAACAGAATGATTCTTTGTGACTCTACCCTCTGTCGATCCTCTCAAAAGTTCATGCAATGGCACAGCAATTTTTGAAAAGTCCTTGATGAATGTTCTGTAATACCCCATGAAACCTAGGAACTTCCGGACATCTCTGACAGTAGCAGGAACAGGCCAGTCTCGTACCACCTCTATCTTTTCTGGGTCTGGTGACACTCCCTCTGAGGAAACTATATGTCCCAGGTAACTTATTTTGGATTATAATAGATGGCATTTAGATGGTTTTACTTTGAGACCATATTGAATTAGTCATTAAAACACCTCACCTAAGTGCAATAAATTTTTTCTCATGCATCTTTGAATAAACAATGATATCATCCAGATACAGTAATAAGATATCAAAATTTTGACTTCCTAGACAATGCTCAACAAGTCTCTGAAAAGTTCCTGGGGCATTACAAAGTCCAAAAGGCATCCTTGTGAACTTAAAGAGACCCATCGGGGTGATGAAGGCTGTTTTGTCTTGATCCTCTGGTGCCATAGGAACTTGCCAATATCCACTGGTTAGGTCTAAAGTGGAGAACACAGCAACAGATTGAAGAGCCATGAGGGAATCTTCAATACAGTGCAAAGGATATGCATCTTTATGGGTGATGGCATTCAATTTGCAGTAGTCAACACAGAATCAAATTTTGTCATCCTTTTTCTTAACCCAAAACAATAAGAGCTGCCCATGGGCTGTGACTCTCTTTAATTACTTCGGCCTCTTTCATCTCTTTGATCACTTCCTTCACTTGTTGATACATTGCTGGTGGAATTGGCATAAAATGCTCTCTGCTTGGCAGATGTCTATTGGTACAGATGTGGTTCTGTAAACTGCTAGCTAGCCCAAAGTCCAATGGGTGCTGGTTAAAAGCTTCTTCATTGTGTAAAACCACTTTCAGTACATCAGCTCTCTGTTCCACAGTGGTCTCGGGATTATCCAAATTGATCTCTTCAGTCCATTTTGGTGTACCAACATTTCTTATTTCTTCTCCAGGCACCACCTTTGTCTCTTGACTCTGTCCAGTCTCTTGCTCTGCCTCACTAATGTCCTGAAGGCACACAGTATGGATTTAGAAACATAGAAACATAGACTTTGACGGCAGGTAAGGACCACTTGGCCCACCCAGTCTGCCCATTTTCCTACCTATTGGATAAGCTGCAGATTCTAGTTAACCAACAGCTTACTTCCTGCAACCCCCACTATAATTGCCTTATGTCTGTCCCATGCATGTTTGAATTATCCCACTGTTTTAGACCCCACAACCTCTCCAGGAAGGTGGTTCCATGCATCCGCCACTCTCTCCGTGAAAAAGAATTTCCTCACATTACCCCTGAGCCGTCCCCACTCTAACTTTAAATTGTGCCCCCTTGTTCTTACACATCTCTTTTTCTGAAATATGCTACCCTCCTGGACTTTGTTGATTCCCTTGAGGTACTTAAAAGTTTCTATCATGTCCCCCCATCCCTCCTTTCATCAAGGATATACATATTAAGCTCTCTCAGTCTCTCTTCATATGGTTTCTGATGTAGACCCTGCACCATTTTAGTTGCCCTCCTCTGGACTGCTTCCATCCTGTCTATGTCCTTGCATAGATTAGGTCTCCAAAACTGCACACAGTACTCCAGATGGGGTCTCACCAACTGTCTGTACAGATGGATAACCACTTCCCTTTTTCTACTTGTGATGCCCATCCCTATGCATCCCAGTATCCTCCTGGCTCTCCTTACTGACTTCTCACATTGCTTACCCACCTTTAGGTCATCTGCTATGACTACACCCAGATCCCTTTCCATTATTGTTGTCGTTAGTACCTCCCCTGCTATTGAGTACTCTTCTCCTGGATTTTTATTTCCCAGGTGCATTACTTTGCACTTCTTTGCATTGAATCTAAGTTGCCATATGTCTGACCATTCCTCCAACCTTGCCAAGTCCCTTCTCATCCTTCCTACCCCCCCTTGTGTATCAATTCTGTTACAGATCTTTGTGTCACCCACAAAGAGGAATACCTTTCCTTCCAGACCCTCCGCAATGTCACCTATAAAGATGTTAAAGAGGACTGGACCCAGTACTGAGCCCTGAGGTACTCCACTGGTAACCCCCCTTTCTTCAGAATGTGTTCCATTCACTATTACCCTCTGTGTCCTGTTGTGCAGCCAGTTTGCTACCCTTGCTACCACCCTGAGACCCACTCCCAGGCTGGCTAACTTGATTATTAATTTTTTGTGCGGGACTGTGTCAAATGCCTTGCTAAAGTCAAGGTAGGCCATATCCACAGCCCCTCCCTGGTCTATTACTTTGGTCACCCTGTCAAAGAAATCGATTAGATTCATCTGACATGACCTTCCTGCTGTGAATCCATGCTGCTTTGGGTCCTGTGCCCCGCTGGCCTCTAGGTACTCAACAATTCTTTCTTTTAGAAGTGATTCCATCATTTTCCCCACCACTGAGGTCAAACTAACAGGTCTGTAGTTTCTTGCTTCTGCCTTGCTCCCACTTTTGTGAAGGGGAATCACATCTGCCCTCCTCCAGTCCTCAGGTACCACCTCATCTTCCCATGATTTGTTAAAAAGTGTGGTTAGTGGTGTCACTAGGTCCTCCCTTAGCTCTTTTAGGATTCTAGGGTGAATCCCGTCAGGCCCCATTGCTTTGTCCACCTTGAGTTTTAAGAGTTCTTTCAGTACTCTTTCTTCTGTAAATGGACTGGTGTCAACCCCATTATCCAGAGTGCTTCTACTGTTTGGTTTAGGTAACTCCTCCTCTTCTTCTTTTGTGAATGCTGAGCAAAAGTATCCATTCAGTATCTCTGCCTTTTCACTGTCTCCCTCTGCCCACCTCCCCTCTCCTTTATTAATCTTCACTATCCCTTCTTTAACCTTTCTATGCTCCTTAATGTACCTATAAAAGGTTTTATCCCCTTTCTTAACTGAGTTGGCTATCTTTTCCTCGGTTTGGGCGTTTGCTTTTCTGACTGCCTTCCCCACTTCTTTCTGCTTTAATTGATACAGTTCCCTGTCATGCTCCATCTGTGATTCCTTATACTTTTTGAATGCAGCCTTTTTCTCCTTAACCTTCCCTGACACCTCTTTTGAGAGCCATCGTGTTTTTTTATTCCGCTTTGTTTTCTTTATTTGTTTCACACAAAGGCTTGCTGTCTCCATGATGGCAGTTTTGATTTTTCTCCATTGTTCTTCAACCCCTCCTTTCTGGCCATTTACTAATGCATTCCTCAGGTATTCACCCATTATGCCAAAGTCAACCCTTCTAAAGTACAGTATCCTTGTCTTTGTATGGCTTGTCTCCATGGTTGTGTTTATTGTGAAGCACACTGTGCAGTGGTCGCTTGTTCCCAGATGTCTACTGACTTCTAAGTTTGTGATCCTCTCTCCATTTGAGAGTACCAGGTCTAATATTACTCCCTCCTGAGTGGGTTACACCACTAGCTGTCTAAGGCATTTGAGCAACAGGCTGATTATGGTAAAGTTGCATGTCATGGTTTCTGCAATTTAACAGTCTAACAGGAATTTGAGCATTGGTCACGGTAGCTACGCTTCAAGCCACTATTATGGGTTCTTCTTTTCTAGTAGGATATGGTTCTACCAAAGCATTGTAATCTTGACCCCTCAGGCCCACCTTTGCCTTACACCATAGGGTGGTTTCTGTGCCCAGCTTTAAAGTCACTAGCGTGGTGTCTGTCACTCAGACTTTACCAGTCTCACCATCAGCATTGGCAAATCATTGGTGGCATTGCAGAAGATTAATAGTTTGCTGTAAAACATGCTTATCCACTTTCTACTGAAGGATCTGGACCAGATCATCAAAACAATTCTGTAGGAAATTCATTCCCCAAATCAATGATGGCAAATGATCACTTTCCATGTCACTAATGATGATGCCTTGTCAGCCTTAAGTGCTTCTTCCCAACTGAATATCAGCCTCCAGATAGCCCAGATACAGTACTTTATTTCCATTGCTTGCTATCAGTTTCACCCAAGATCTGGGAGGTGGTTTGAGATAGTCAGGAGTCCAATATTTCTGGAAATCTCGCTCCTGCACCATGGTGACCTGTTATCCCATGTCCAATAAAGCCATAAGTTCAATTCTGTCCACCTTTACCGGCACCCTTGGACTCTTGCCAATGAAGCAAGACTGATCTAGTGGGGTTGCTGGACCTGGTAGTCTGCTCTTCGAGGGTCGGTCGTCATCCCCGAAGAATTTCGGTTTAAAGTTAAGGTGGCATCCACTTACTGACTGCATCATCACTCCAGATGGCCACTGACACTAAACCAACTACAGATGGGCCTTCCCTGGTTATCAAATCAATCCATGGGGCTCCTTCCTTCACCCCTCCTTGGATGACCTATGTGATCATTCCCTCACTTTTCCCTTCCAAGCTGATTATGAGACATTTCCTTTTTCTACCTTTCTTTTAGGCCTTGAATCTCCTTACACATCTCTGCCATCTTGTGAGTCAGAGTGGCAATTTGCTTGGTCAACTCAGAGTATTGATTAGAACTGGACTTCATAGAGCAGCTCAGCGTCTGCACCATTGGATCACGCGTCTCTCTGGGATCCGAATACTGGCTTGGATATGTGACTGGTTCTGTTCCATACCCTGCTCTCTATAGAGGTAATTCTTCAGGTTGAAGTTCCTTTTTCCAGGCAATTTCTTCCATCTACCTTTCTGTAGGATACCTTGGCCACACAGTTCCCAGAAAATCTGTCATCTGTGGATAGGCCAGAGCCGCTTCTCCAGAGTGTCCAGAACTGAAGACCTTAATTGACTTTTCCTTAAAATCTAGGATATCAGCCTCAGGGTCTTGCAAATGTAACACGCGGAGCTCTCTCTTCAAGGCCTCGATATGCACCCCTTCAACAAACTTCTCTAACAACACCTAATCCACACCTTGGACTTCCTCAGCATCTACCCTCTCAATAGCTCATAATAGCTCTTGCAGGCTCAATGTAAATTCATGCAGGGTCTCTTGGGGCTTCTGAGTGCGAGAGAAAAATTTCATTTTAAGGTCGAGCACTGTTCAGGCATCAAATATTTGCTGCAGCCTCTGTAGGATCTGCTCTGCCATAACTTTTGCTCCACTTGGCCAGGACTTTACTTCTCTATGAGCTGGTCCTTTTAATTGCCCAATCAGAATCTCAACCTTCTGTTGCTCTGGGACCTGGTACAACCTGCACATAGCCTGCATTTTTGAGCGGAACTCCCCTAAGTTACTGGTTCTGCTTCCGTCTCTCTCTTCAGAAAATTGTGGAAGCCATGGCACTCCAAAGTACTATGGCATCATTAACGGTGATGGTGGCATACCTCCTTGGGGTCAGTCCTGGTCTCTTCCAAATGACTCACTATCCCCACCTGACAATTCACTACTACACCCTGGCTCCATTTGCATCTCTCCCTAGGTAACTCCAACTTTGGACTCCTTGGATAAAGGTTTATCTTATCCTGCCAACTACGCCAATTATTTTCTTGTGGTGCTCTGTTCTGATGATGGAATGAGTGGAACACCAAGGTTTTAATTAATGTGGATAGATGAAAGTTACCCAGACAAAGAGAGGCAGGAGTTGCCCAAGAGATGTGATGCCTGCAGTGCTTTATTCAGCATCAGTGGGAAGGGAGACACAGTCACAGGAGGGGTAGGCAACACAACAATAGAGAGTACAGAACTGCTTTTATCTCATACTGCTGAAATAACTACCAGTGCACCTCAGCCTATTGCCACTATACTCTAAGATTTCTTAGAGGTAAACTGTACGTAAAACTGGTACTACACAGAAATCAGGTTTTATTCACTACCCACAGTATCTGGATTTACTATGACCACAGAATCATAACAAAATCCAACTGTCTGAAGTCTTCATGTGCACCATCGATCCCCATTAGTAGGTACAAGAGAAGCAGAACAAAACTGTAGAACACTTGGACACAATTCCCAGCATGGATCTAGTTAAGGCCACTGGGGTGGTGAGAAGTTTTGTAAACAGACCATAGATTTCTCGGCAAAACCCACTCTCTACAAGGCTGCCAGAAAGAACCAGAGAAGCTGGTTCCTGGAATGAACCCACTTTTGGGTTGTCGGATTCAACACTGGATTCAAAGAATTCCTTGACCAAAACCCCCCTTCTAGGGCCACCAAGGATGAAGAGGAACCATGAGATGAGTGGTGATGAATCCACTGGAGGATTGCCACGAACTGGACAATGCTGTAGCACTCCAAGGGCCAGCAAGACTTTGAAGGATCTGAGGTGAAGATGGATCTCCGATGCAACCAGGAACCAGAAGGATCTGAAGTGAAGATGGTTGATTCTGAAGGAACGTCACAAGGAACTGGAACAAAATAATGAAATGGCGGATGCATCCCGCACTGGGCTTTGACGGACTCAACTTGCTGCGAACGACCAGGGGACGCAGACCAGGTTCTTCCAGGATGTGCACACTCTTCTGTGGAGGGTGACCAACTTTGGGAGATCCAGATCAAGAACCAAATGAAACGGCACTGGCTCAGTGGACGTGATGCACTTGAACCTCGGCGAACGTAACTTCAAACTGAAGGACAGAAGAAATGGTGGGTGTGACTTGTACAGACTGCGTATAACTCAACTTTGGTGAATGACAAGGACGGAATAGATGATCTAATGGCTGGACACTTTCTGGTGAAGGATGATGATGAAGACGTCTTCCTCCGGGTAGAGACTGATTCTAAATACGAAGAACAGCAGACTGCACGATCAAACATCAATGTGGTGGAAGATTGAGTCTGTTCCCATGTGCTGGCAACACTGTCACTAATAGGCACACCTTCTCACAATACCAAGAGAATTGTGTGATGACCAGATAATTTGCCAGGAGAAGGGGCACATTATCAATTTTGGTGCAATTATTTACTTGTGGGGCAATTGTTCAGATGCATGGGGCAATTGTTCAGTTGCCAGGGCCATTGTTCATATGCCTGGAGCAATTGTTCAGATGCATGGGGCAATTGTTTAGATGCCAGGGCAACTGTTCATATGCCTGGAGCAATTGATCAGATGCATGGGACAATTGTTCAGATTACATAGGGCAATTGTCCAGATGCCAGGGCAATTGTTCAGATGCCAGGACAATTATTTAGATTCACGGGGCAATTGTTCAGATTCACGGGGCAATTGTTCAGATGTCAGGGCTAAATAATCACAATCCTAATGTCACAATGCAGTCTTGGTGCTTTTAGCCAATACACAATCTTTCAGATGCTTAAGCAATAAACAGTTGCATAACAGTACAGTTAACAGTCACTTTGCAGAACATTGTGTGCTAGGCATCCTTGATTGTATCCTTTTCTCACTTTGGGGCCTTCCTGAATAGGATCTGGCTACCCCTGAACACTTTGCTGTGGATGCCCCAATCACTACACTTGGGTGTACCACTTGCTACTATACCAGTTGCCCCAAGTACGAGAGGCTTGAATGCCTTAATTACTATAGGGCCTGAATTACCACTAGGCCAGCTTGCCTTAACTTGCTAGACCTTGGCTGACCTTACTTCCTCGGGGCTGACTTGCCCTAACTTGCTAGGCCTGGGCTGCCCTTTATTACCATGGGCCTGGTGTTCTGCTTTACTTTGGGCCTGGTGCCCACTTTAAACTGTGGGCCTGGTGCCCTGCCTTACATTGGGCCTGGTGCCCTGCTAATTCTGGGCCTGGTGCCCTTCTTTACTTTGGGCCTGGTAGCCCTGCTTTACCTTGGGTCTAGCGCTCTGCTCCAAAACCATGGGCCTGGCACCCTCTCTTAATCTGGGCCAAATGCCCTCTTTAAACTCATGGGCCTGGTGGCCTCTTTAAATGGTGGGTCTGGTGCCCTGCTTTACATTGGGCCTGGTGCCCATCTTTACTTTGGGCCTTGACCCTTTACTGAAAATTAACTGGACCCGGTAGCCCTGTTACCTCTGGGCCTGGCGCCCTTATAAATCCTTGAAGGCTTCCTGAGCCTGCTGCAACTCTGTTTCGGTGGTCGCTTCCCCTAATCACACCCTCTTCATGCATATTTATAGGCCTTCCTCTATGGCCTTGCTTTCCTGGCCTCCCCAGTGGCATTGCTACCTCCCCACACTGAATATTAATTAACAGAGGTCTTGTGCCCCACTCACCCTTCGATGCTCGGCCGCTTCTCCAAGCACCTTGTGTGCTAACGATTAAATTAACAAAAAAAAAGTCTTTGTTTTAATACTTTAGGCAGATAGCATGAATCAGTGTGCTGCCGCTGACTCACTGCACCACAGTGTGATTAGAAGAAGTAAACGTGAGGCAGGAGGTGCTCTGGCAGTGGGAGGGAGTGAACAGAAGCAGTGGGCAGAAAGGAACAACCTGGTGGGCCTCAGACAGCCAACAGCTTCATGGCGATGTGGCACCAGCTAGCAGCTGATGGGGGATCGAAATTAACCTTTTTTTTAAAAAACAGGTGCAGGAAAATAAAAAAAAAGGGCTATACAGAGCCCACACCGACTGCAGGGGACGAAATTCTTTTTTCTTTTGCCGCCAGACTTGATCACACAGTGCAAAAGGAGCACCAGGAACAGCAGCAGGAATCTTCACTGGCTGGAGAAGGCACCAGGCAGAGTCAGTGAGACGGCTTCAACCAATGCTCAGATAAGCCCTATCTGCGTTGCACTCCACAGATCCTCATACTCCACAGCCCAGCATGACTATCTCCCCAAATAGCTAAAGCTCCATTTGAAAAAGCGGTCAGGGTTCTAATTCTGGAACCCCAAACTCACGCCCACACAAATGGCCAGGGACTTAAACAGGGTACCATGCACTGGCCAGGAGCAGTGGTCCCAGCATGTGGGTGCCCACTCTTCTGCTGCCTGCTCTGTGAAGGGGGGTGGAATGGAGCAGGCAGACAGCAGAGAACAAAAAAAACCTTTTTTTTATATTAGTCCAGCCTAACGCTTATCTAGGGGGCACTAAAAGGGACCCTCACCCTGAAGCTCCAAAGCTACAGTACAACACAGAAAACCCTGAGGCAATTATAAACCTCACATTCCTTTCTGTGATGCCCCACTTTGGGGCATTACAGTACCCTGGTAAGAGACCCTGTACGTATTACCTATATTTGGTAGGGTTACTGTAACATTGCAACTGCACCCGTTATGGGAGAGTTGTGTATATGTGTTATGATAATTCATACTGCAGCATTTTTCTGCCTCCATAAATCTTTTTACCTTGTCAATTGCCTCAGGCAGACTCTCAGCCCAATTACCATCACTCCTCTGTCCCAGACCACAGATCACAATGTTCCCCATGGATTACCCCCTCCCCATGCTAAGGCCAGAAAGGGGAAAGTCATCCCCCCCCCAACCAGTCACTCCCATGCACAACTGAGCCAGTCATCCAGGTGGTCATGTGGGATAGTAGTGTGTGGGTTGGGATTCATGGAGCCTGTGCTAGCCATTTCCTAATTGTTCCCCTTGTATGCCTACCTTCACCTAATGGAAGCCAAAGGTTGAGTCAGCATGCCACCCCACCCAGGGAAAGGACAGCTTTCTGATGAATGATCAGTCATCTGTCTGCCCCGGCAAACGGAGCATGTTCCTGAACTAGAGTCACTGATGTGGTGGGAGGTAAGGCACACACTTACCTCATCCCTCCACACCACTGGACAGACTGACCTTATACTGCAACTAGGGAATTATTTGTTTCTAACAGGGCAGGCGATCAGACAACATTGGTGCCACTGCACCCAGAGAATTATTTTTTTATTAATGGGCCTAATGGTAAGAGGATCGGATGTAGTAGTGGGCACCAGAGAATGCGTAAACTTTAACAGGTCCAGCAATCACAGGCAGATATTGTTTTTTGCTGGCAGTTCAAAAGGACTATTGAGCTGCTCGAGGTTCCAAATAAAAAACAATTTTCCTGTAGATGACTCCTAACTCTGGTAAAATATCATTATGTAGCCTTGTTGGCTCTGACCAGAGTTTGTTTAAAATTTATGTAACTTTGAGTAGTCAAGCTACTAGCTGGGAGAATATCTGTAGTCTCCTGTGAGTTGTGTAGCTAATTACAACCTGTGAAACCAGCATCTGACTGGTGGAGGGGCTGAAGCAGAGTTAGATGAGACAGGATATATATACCCCCCACACCTGCAAGAATCCTATCACTTGATGTCCCATCAACTGTAAGACTCCAGACACTTGATGTCCCATCTAGTGGTGGTGAAGTGGGCTCAATTCACTCCACAGCGTACTTCGAACACAATGATTCACGGAATGCTCCATAGCGAAAGTGGAGTACTTCACCTTATAATGAGGAGCGAAGTGCATTGAAAACAACGACTTTGCGTTACTCCACCCTCCACTAGTCACTACTCTTTCTATTTTAAGGCAAAGTACATTGGTGGCAGTTCACTTCGCCTCACTTCACCTTGTTTTTGAGCTTCAGAGGTGGATTTTGCAGTGATTCATGGGAGTTCAGGTCACATGGGCTCTATATTGATCTGCACAGCCTCAGTTCGGGGTAGTATGAGTAGGAAGGAGTAGGAGACAGTGTGCTCTGATAGCTGTCTGTAGGAATCTTTTAAAAATTGTTCAGAAAGCATTTTTGCTTTTTTTGGGGGGATCCAACTGTAGTTCATTGATTGTAGGAAACCCTCCTGTGCTCACATCATTGAATGTTTTTGTTTGTGGGTGGATTTTGAATGTAAATTTACAACATTGCATGTGTGTGGTGAAAGACAGTGAAGCGTGCTGTGTGTGGGGGAGAGGCATATCTCTGTGTAGGTAGATTTAAGTTGGAGAACTAGTGATTTCTTTGTGTTTTGGTTATATTTTTGTTATATAACTGACTGTGTTATTGTACACATAGTAAAATTGTCAGTAATAGTACAAATGTTCTTGCTGTTTGTTGTATGGATGTGGTACAGCATTTCATAAGGTCAGGTTGTTTAAATTACAGATTTACATTATGTGGCAGTACACTGAACTTTTGCATTTGCATCGCATTCCTCATTCAGCATTGTACACAAAGTGTTCTGTGTTGTGTGTGCAGTGTTGCATGCATCAGATATAATATACCTTTTAAAATTTGTGACACAGATTAGTGTAAGTGCAACTAAGAGCAGCAGTGTGAACCTGCTATCCACTGCAGCTGCCTGATTTTGTACTGCGATCATGTTCTCTGTTCTTAGTTTTGCTGCTTGTAGTGCTATAAAAATCAGCACTGTCTGTATTCAGTGCTCCCCCAACCCCCACGTTGAAAAGGTATTTTTTACCAGACTGGATTGTTTTTGTGACCCCATCAGCACCACTGGTTACTGAAGTTGTTTTAATTCCGTGACAGTGTCACAACACAGTAGTTTCTTATCTGTTGCTGAAGCCACAGTTGTTTATTTTGTTTCACATCCAGCCAGCGTCCCTCCAGTCAGAAAGTGAACGTATCAAAATCTGAATTTGGTAATAATATTTGTGGTTGATCCCCCAAAATGCCTGCAAAGAGACATGGAAGTAAAGCTGTTTCTGGCCATGGCAATGTAGGCAGTAAGAGGGTCTGTGGGCATGGTAGTAGTACATGGATGGAGAAGTACATTGCTGATGTGAGGAAAGGTATTTCTCCTGCAATGTTTTTTATAGCCCAATCAGTAGCTTCACTGATAGTTGGAGGAGATGATGTTTTCCCAGCTAGTGGTGTTAGTGTTACTGGTGTTAGTGGTGGTGGAGGTAGTATTAGCATTGCTGGTCAAGTTCTAATTCTGACCAGGTACCATATCCAAACATATTGAATGTGAAGCAGTGCAAGTGAGTGACAGCATAGATGATGTCATACTTCCCAGTAACATCCCATTAACTGAACCTGATTCTGATGATCATGTCAATGATAGCATACAATGTGATATTCCATCCACCGTGGCACTTAACGTCACGCATTTTCCATGCAGTGATTCGCAGTGTGGTGAAAAAATATCAGGTGATGATGGTGTAGATGCTGATGATGAATGTGATGATGATGATGATGTTGCAACATGCAGTCCACATGTTAGCATCCAAGCAGAAGATGTGGATGTGTGTGATAGTGACATTGATGAATATGATGATGATGTAATTCACCCCAGTTGGGAATCGGAGAAAAAGAAATTAAAAGTGTGTGTGTCTGAATCTGTTTGCAGGAATCCCTCCCCCGTAAAAACATGTGATTTTCTGGTTTTAATGGATGATAATGATGATGATGATGATGATGATGATGACCCAGTAATCAGTATGATAGGTAGTCATGGTGGTCAGTTGCAGTCCAGGTGTGCAGTGCCTGAAGCATCACGTGCTCCCCCCCACTTCAGTGCTTAAAATAACAGACTTAAATAAACCACATCATCATGGACATGTTAAAAGCAGAGCATCACACTCCCTTGTTTGGGATTTTTTTGTTCAAGATGCAAATGATGATTCAGTTGCAACCTGCCAGGTTTGCCATGTGCATGTGAGTCGAGGTAAAAGGGGAGCCATCTTGGGACAGGAGGACAGCATACGCATCTTAAGAATAGGCACTTGGCTCTGTGGACCCAGCACAAGCTGACAGCTAATACCAGACTGGGGCATTCACCCGTATCACTGGCAACTACAGCCAGCATGTTATCCCCTTCCATGACTGTTAAGCCCAGTAGGAAATTAAAAGAAGAAGAAGAATCAGCATTTATATGGCGCTTTTCATACATCCCAAAATGCTTTACAAGCAATGCTAGACTGGTAGTGAAGTGACTGAATGTGTGGTGGCAGCCATATTGCACATCATCACCCACACACAGCCTGGACAATTGCATGAACTGGTTTATGGGAAGGAGAATGTTGGCCAGGACACCAGGAATGTTTCTTCCTTACTCTTTGCGAAGAGTGCCCTGGGTTCTTTTACTTCCACCTGGACATCACCAGGATGGGCAGAAGGGACCTCGGTTTAACATCTTATCTGAAGGACAGCACACCCCAGCAGTACAGCACCCCCCAATACTGCACTCAGATGCCAGCGATTTTTAGGTGCAAGTCCAATTCCAGTGTGGGACGAGAACCCACGACCTTCTGGTCCAGAGGCAAATGTGCTACCATCTGAGCCACGCTGACACAAATTAAACATGTGCAGTAGTGCAGTAAAAAGAGCAGAGGATTACTACAGGCATGATGAGGTGGAGGACCATAATGACTTTGAAATGTTGTCCAGTGCTGGTGAAAGTAGCAGTTTTTGTGGTGGTGGTGGTGAATGTAGTGCAAGTGGTACACCAACCTCAGTTGGCAAATCTGGAAAAATAACTTCATTTCTGGGTTTGTCATCATCACCTGTGTAACCGTCTTCATCAAATGTCTACACTTCACCCCCTGCCAATGCCATTCATCACAGTGCACAACCATTTGTGATCAACAACACACCCCGTGTAAAACATTTAAGTCAGCCCATGTTACAGAGTGTTTTTGCACATAAGCTTAAGTACCCCCCCAATCATACAGTGTCACGTGAACTTAATGCTGCTGTAGTGGAAATGCTGGCAATAGATCTTTTGCCTTCTCCTTTGTGGAGAATTCTGGGTTCCGGCGGTTTGCTGCCCGTGCCTGTCCAAAATGGAAAGTCCCATCCAGGACATACTTTTCTACCCGTGCTGTTCCCAAGTTGGATATGTGAACAAGTGGCAAAATAGTGGGGAGTTCATATCTGTGTATAACTGCACACTGGGCGCAGGTGCCAGGGGTTGTTTGTGACGCTGGTAGTGTGAATAATCAGTGAGGTGGATTGTCACAGTAGCAATCGTCCTGGAATTTGGCAGCATGCAACAATTGCTATGCGCAGTGTGACTTGTTCACACACTAGTGAGATCATATTGGATATGATACTGACTGAAATTGACAGATGGCTAAACCCTTTGTCCCTGAGAGCTGGGTTCATAGCAAGTGACAATGGGTCAAATGTGGTGAAATGCATCACGAATGGTGTTTTTTATCGTGTTCCATGCATGGCCCACTGTTTAAATCTTGTGGTTCAGAAGTTTCTGCAGCACCTTGACATAAAGGAAATGCTGACCATTGCACAACATATCTGCTCTCACTTTTCAAGATCTGGAAAGGCCCGTGACCAACTGCGGCAGTTGCAGATACAAAACAGCCTGCCTCAGCACCGCTTGAAGCTGGAAGTTGTCACCTGATGGAACTACAAGTTATACATGGCAGAGAGGTTGTATGAACAATACAAAGCCATCCCAGAATATCTTGTTATGCACACTAGCCATGACAGTTCTGGGGCCTCCATGTCTATGATGGCTGAACAGTGGCACCTCATGGACTCTGCAATAACAATTTTGTGGCCTTTTGAACATGCCACACAGGCAATGAGTGGTGAGTCTGCCTCCATTACCCAATCAATTCCACTGCTGCAGGTGCTGAGGCAGACATTGGTGAATGTACAGCATGGCCTTGATGTTGCCAGAGATGGTGGTAACAGTATGTTGCTGCAACACAATGCTGACAGTATTCGACCAGAATCGTCACATTGTGAGCATTCAGCATAGTGACAACTTTGCCATGGCAACAACGCTGGACCCATGATACAAACGTGGAATTGCATCAGTACTGGAGGGAGGGCCTGAACAGGTAAAAAATATCAATGGTCAACTGGTTCACTTGGTTCATAGGGCACAGAAGTCATGTGCCAAGGTTTGCAAACCTCAGCAGCATAATCCAGCTGAAGGTGTAGCTGGAGGACCAGCAAGCATATCACAAGTTCCTGGAGGTCTGTCATCCAAAGTGGTTGGCGTCAACCTTCTTTGGGAGGCTTTGTCCCAAGTGGGAATTTGTGAAATCAGTGATTCCAGGGAACAGGCTGATGCATCAACAATTGGACTTAGTGCGGCACAGAGAATGGTTGAGTCATATTTGTCTGAAAACAGGCATCTGACAATAGGTGAAGATCCTCTTTTGTACTGGAGTGGAAACATCAGTGAATAGCCAGAGCTGGCTGCAGTGGCGCTGAAGTATCTCACATGCCCACCCTCCAGTGTAAGTGTTGAGAGGGTATTCAGCTCAGCAGGTGCAATAGTCAGGGACCATCAGACAAACCTGCCTCCTGCAAATGTTAGTTTGCTAACATTCATTAAAATGAATGAGAGGCACATACCAGCACAGACTGCAACCTTGGTATTCATGCCCCGGCCTAGTCATGGTGGTCTTGCTGATGTGGAAATGGAGCATCCTGGTGGCACTGGCAGTGGCTGCCTGAAACGGCCCACCACTGTCGTAGATGATGACACAATGGAAAAAGAATTTCCCAGTGGTCAGACTTCAGACATTGATGATTGTAAGGGCAGTTTTCTTTATGAGGATGATGATGTGGTTAATGTTGGCAGGTTTCAATTGCAATATTTAAAAGGCGGCGTGCCCCCCCCATCCCGAACCACCACCACTGGGACTGATGTTATCCAACTCTGCTGCCACCATGAGTCTGTCTGACCACCACCAGGACTGATGTTTTGCAAGTCTGCCACCAAGAGTCTGTCTGCCCCCCATGGACCACCACCACCACCGAGTCTGATGTTATGCAAGTCTACCGCAAAGAGTCTGTCTGCCCCCCCCATGGTCACACCACCACCACCACCACCAGAACTGATGTTATCCAACTCTGCTGCCACCATGAGTCCGTCTGCCCCCCATGGACCACCACCACCACCAGGACTGATGTTATGCAAGTCTGCCACCAAAAGTCTGTCTGCCCCACACGGACCACCACCACCACCACCAGGACTGATGTTATGCAAGTCTGCCACCAAGAGTCTTTCTGCCCCCCAAGGACCACCACCACCACCACTGGGACTGATGTTATCCAAGTCTGCCACCAGGAGTCTGTCTACCCTCCATGGTCGGACCACCACCACCACCGGGACTGATGTTATTCAACTCTGCTGCCACCATGAGTCTGTCTGCCCCCCACGGACCACCACCACCACCACCGGGACTGATGTTATGCAAGTCTGCCACCAAGAGTCTGTCTGCCCCCCATGGACCACCACCACCAGGACCAATGTTTTGCAAGTCTGCCACCAAGAGTCTGTCTGCCCCTTACGGACCACCACCACCACCACCGGGACTGATGTTATCCAACTCTGCTGTCATCATGAGTCTGTCTGCTCCCCACGGACCACCACCACCACCAGGACTGATGTTATGCAAGTCTGCAACCATGAGTCTGTCTGCCCCCCACAGACCACCAGTCCACCACCACCACCAGCTTCTTAATATTTAAACCATAAAGTGACTATGTGCACTCATGTTTGTTATGCTGCCTCACTTCCTTAAGTTGTCTGTTTTGTTTTCTGTAGCTTTTCAGAGCCACAGTGACAAAATACATATGGTACACTTCTTTTATTTCTTTTACAGGGGAACAAAAACAGGCTCCATCGCTACTGCTCATTGGGAAAGATGCTGTAGCTATACCGTACAGAGAGGAACCAATGTAATGTCCATGTGAAATCCATTCTGGTAAGTATGAAGATTTTATTTCATCCATTTCATTGCTTTGTAAAGACTGCTGCAAATATTGCAAACAACAGGTTGTCTTAATAATTGACAAGCTGTGTCTCTGAAATGTAACTTGACAATAGGAATTGAGATTTGAGAACCAGGGAAGGACATATAACAATGAAGTTGTAACTTTTCAGAAGTCATTCATTTCTTTTTTTAGGAAACATGCAATACTTTGTTATTCTGTCAAAGTGTCCTTATCCAAAAAAGTTCTTCAACATCAGGCACACCCCTCCCCGACCCGAGTTTAGGCACACATGCAACACACAGAAGTCATTTCATTCCATGACCATGACCATCATAACAACCGGACTCCAGAAGGATGCTAATGAAATCTGTGAAGAAGTACAAAAATAAGAAACCATTACAGACAAAAATGAAAATATGATGCCCCCCCCCCTCAAAAAAAGAAATACTTACCTTCATGTGCTTGAGAGTTATCTGTTTCCATTTAAGTGCAAAAAATTCTCATTGAGCACTGGAATGTGCACAGCAGCAGTTTGGAGTCACCTGTGTAATGCAGAACAATAGCATGAGTACATGTCCATGTCAAGTTCAACCCCCCTCATCATCACCTACAACATACACAACCATTTATCTATAGATATATATCTACTCACCAAGGCTAGCATTATTGTACGTCCAGAGGGCACCTTGCAATCCAGTTGATATGATCACATTTCATTTGGTGGAATCGTCTTGCACAACACATTGGACCAGCAACATGAACCTCGCAATCATCATTTTATACTGGGGATGGGGTATGTGCTGAAACAGTCTCATTTCACTTTGTTACCACTTGTCAATTTTCTGCATACAAGGAGGACGCATTGTGGGACTGCAGAAAAAATCTGGGGACTCTATGCCACCACTACGCACATGTCTGAGTGCGCCATTAATTCTGGGGGACTTTGTACGTGCTGAAACAGTCTCTTTTCACTTCATTACCACTTGTCAATATTCTGCACACAAGGTGGATGCATTGTGGGTCTGTATAAAAAAATCTGGGGACTCTGTGCCACTTCTGTGTGTTCTGTGATTGTTGCTGTGAGCTCATAGTCATGAGGTCATAGTGACATTTTTACAATTAAAGCAGCATTGCAAGAATGTCCTCACAGTTCTGAACTGTACTTTTTTATGCTACTTTAAATTGCCACAGCAACCACTACTTACGTGCAAGTCGTCAGTGACTTAAATGATATGATTCTTCTCACAATTTATGTGTGCTTCTCTTACTCCTACTTTTTTCATGCATGAAAACAAAATGAGCACATCTTTCAATATTGTTCTGACCAACTTTGTATTTATTTGCAGCTGCTTTTCAGTAACTATTGTTCCATGGTGTCATATAAAACACTGATTGATGCATAACTGTTAGTTAACAACAGAAGTTATATATGACAACTACTTGATGTGATGGAGAAAAGCAGAGGAAAACAATGACAAAGACCTGGTCACATTCACTGTCAGCAGCACCAATTTAATAGGAATGCTCCTTTCATTATTTCACACATGAAATAAAGGTAGTACAGCACACTCAACTACTGCAAATTATCGTATCATTCCAGTCAGTCAGGATGTAAGTAAAGGAAGTTGTAACTTAGCATTAAAAAATATAAGTCAGAGTTATCAACAGATTGTTGCGCTGCTGCTTTACAGACAGTCACCACATTACATAGCTATGGTGATGCACATAAACTAATATGTGGGGGCATTACTACCACTGGAATATTTCTTGCTCCACAGAGTGCAATATATGTCTGTGAAAACCACCCATGATTTCATTACAGTGAGTCACATGACAGAGGAATTAACAATCTGAAAAGCAACCCACATTTGTGCCACACTTCCTCAACAATGTTAAGACGTGATGGCAGGGGCGCCAGGTGCATGCTCACTATACTGAATGTCCAGCAGCTATCCCAAGCAATGTTTCCTAATGTTATAAGGTTCACTTTGTGGTGAAATGTGGGATGTTTCCACTACCAAGGCTCTTCTTACTGGAAACGTGGCCGCACATTTCACAATAAACTGACCATTAACATAAAGAAACATTCGCAAACTTGCACATTCCGATATTCACTGTAAGGAGCATGCACACATGCTCTCCCTGCCATCATGTCCTAATGTTGCTAAGAAGGGAGGCAGAATGTGGGCAGATTTTCAGAATGGGAATGCCTCTGTCACATGACTCACTGTAATGCATTTACGCATTGTTTTCCAAAAAATGTATTGCACTATGTGGTGCAAGAAAGATTCCCCTGGAAGGGAAAATGTGTATGATTTAATAATAAGAAACAAAAAACACACAACAAAAGTACAACACAGTAGTGGAGTGGGGTCAGAGGGGTGTGGGGGGGCAGAAAACAATACCTGGACTTACTATGGCCGTGGGATGCCGTGGTGGTCCAGCAGCAGGTGTAGCACTGTTGTTGGTTTGTTGGTTCTGCTCTTACCTTCCTGTTTCATTTGTCTGTAGTTCTTCTATTTTAGCAGGGAAAGGGGCCCAACCACCAGCCTCCATCCCCAACCACCCCATGCTATACTTCTTTTATAGAGTAGCACAGTCGTGATATTTCCAGTAGCAAAGCAGGATGGGGAGGATCAGAGGGGTATCCACACAGTGACCTAACTAACAGGGGCACAATTAATTTAACTTGTTATAAAAAATTATACAAAAACAAAGAAACAAAACAAAACAAAAAATTACAAAAAAAAAATCTTTTACTTTCATTTTCCTTCTAATTACTCAGGCCAGGTTATAAACTCAGCAACTCAACTGGAATGGATATTATTAACTGCAGGAACTGTGGGACACTTTTCAGAAGGGCAGTTATACAGGATTTAGGATGTTGACCTACATGCTGGACCATCGGAGATCTAAGGGCTCAGTTCTGGGCAGCATGGGCAGAGATTATGCACCTCAAATTGCATATTTAGGAGGAAATATATTAAAAGAACCACCCTCCATTTCCCCAACAACCAACTGAAGTACCTCAACCGCAGAGGGTAGTTGGTCTGGGAGGTTGGTAGGTGGTTAGGGGGCAAATTGGGTGCCCCATCACTCAATGCTTACCAAAGTGTCACCTCCACAAACCATATAAAAACTTCAAACAGGTATCTGCCTCTATCTCCAAAATCAAACAAAGGGTCAGAGGACACTGCAGAGCATGACACTGCAGCACAGGAGCTAGCACTACAAAACTCACCCAAAACAAGTACCAAAACAAATCAAAAAGGAAAACCAAAACTCTTCTGATCATAGGTGACTCCATGATTCGGGGAGTTGATATCCACCTCTGGCCGGGGGTAATGGTCAGATGTCTTCCAGGTACATCAGTGTGGAGAGACACTAACCGCTTTGCTGAAATCGTTCAGGAAGCAGGAGAAGACATTGATGTCCTGGTACACATAGGAACTAATAATCTCACCAGCTGGTCAGTTGTGTAAACCAAGGGACACCTGACCAGGCTGGGAGACAAACTGTCACCCATTTCAACTGTCATCTCCTTCTCTGAGATCCTGCCAGTCTGGGATAGAGGGGCAGATGGACGAAAGGTCAGAGAAGGGTAGATAGAGGAGCTAAACTGTGGCTTAAGGGCTGGTGCCAGGAAAAAAGACACACATTTGTAGGTAAAGTATTGGGAGCGAAAGTTCTTTAAATTCAATTAACTGCATCTGATTAAGAAGGGAGTCAGTGCATTGGGGCAGAAGTTTTATGTCTTTGCAGAATATTTAAACTAGCAAATGGGGAGAGGGGTGCAGCACCAGATACATCGAACAGGAAGAACACCTCCCTACTGGCTAGCGATCAAACAGGAGTTCAGCATTTTTGTAATTCATTTGCATCACCGAGTAAGGAAAAAGGTCTGGGTCCTCATCCAACATGCAGGGGAAACACTGCACCTCACCCAACAACTATGGCACCGAAATTTGGCCAATGGAAAATCATGTACACAAATGCCTGCAGTCTGGGAAACAAGATCCCAGACCTGCAGGCAACAATGACAGAGGCTAACCTGAACATAGTGGCCATTAGTGAGATATGGTTCACCAGTAACGGCACTTAGGAGACTTCAGTATTCGGCTATGTACTGTTCAGAAGAGACCAAGGTGCAAAAAAGGTGGAGGGGACTTTATGTTAATAAAAAGATCAAAGCTACAGAAATTCAGAATACACATAAGGAGCCAGAAGAACTGTGGGTCACCGTGGAAACAGGAAATGGGTCAGCCATATGAACTGGGGTTATCTAGAGGCCTCCAGACCAGGGAGAGGACATAGACACATTACTGTTAGAAGATATACAATAACATGATAGCTAAAGGGGAGGTTCTAATAATGGGAGACTTCAACATGCCAGATACAGGTTGGTCAATATCAGCAGGAAGATCCGCCAGAACTAGACACTTAGTGATTCCTTGCAGGGGGAGGGCCTCAAACAACTCGTACAACAACCCACAAGAGACAGGGCTATCTTGAATCTAGTAATGACTAACAGGGAAAGGATCATAGATTTCCAGGTAGAAGGTCACCTGGGGGCCCAGTGACCATCACATGGTGTGGTTCAATTTGGCCACTAGAACTAAAGCATTACATTCCAAGGCAAAAATATGGGACTTCAGAGCAGCTGACTTTGATAAGATGGTCAACAGAGTTAAGTTAGCACTGGCATTAAGAAATACAGGTGAGGGGGTACAGGCAAAGTGGGCAAGCATTAAGGATGCAATACTTGAAGCAACATCTGTTATGTTCTAACATTTAATCTGGTCTTGTTCAACAAACTCACACTGCAACAGGAATACAGCAGCTTCATTTTTATTCAGGAGCCTCTCTCTCTCAACAACACTCTCTGTCTGCTTTCTTTCTAGCTTACACATATCGGAATGCTGCCCTCAAGTGGCACAAGTAACACAATGCATTACCATTTCAAATACACAACATTTCCTCCCCACTAAATTATAGTGTTACCAAATAAACAAGTATTAACATTATTCGCTATTATTAAGATGGTTCATACTATGCTAGAGGTAGGGGGTAGACTGCCCCAGGCCTTGAACCAGTCAAGGGGATTATTCTGCCCCAATAATCTGACCTGGCTCTCTAACTACACAAAACATTTATTTATTTTAAATGTCTCACAGGTTCAAACGATCTGGAGGTTTTAAAATTCAGGATGGATAACGTCTCTCGTAAGCAACCCTTGGCATGGCTGCCCTGTCTGGTACCTCCCTCCGATCCTCGGTTGGTGGTTGTACAGCCTCACCATTGCTCCTCTCCACCTCCCGCTCTACATCTTCAGAAGGTGTTGGGACTTCCGTAGTGGGGCTTCTGTAAGCTACGGCCGATGGAATCCACATTTCCCGTGGGTTTTCTTCCCTGGAGACGTCCCCATCTGTGCGCTGCTGAAGATCTAGGAGCTGTTCAGCATGATGTTTCCATTTCACTCCAGATTCAACATCAACTGTATACGACACTGGAACCATCTGAGATGTCACCACACCAGAGGTCCACTTTTTCCCCTTCTGGTAATCTCGAACAAGCACTTCTTGACCAACAATGAACTGCCTGTCCTTTGAACGAGCTTGCTGGTGTAGTATTTGAGATTCTTGGTTCTTCAAAACCTCTGATGTCACATCTGGCTTAAGCAAATCAAGATGGAAGCGAAGCTTACGCCGAAAAAACAACATTGCTGGAATTCCTTTGTTGTAGCATGGTGTATTTCGGTATGCCAACAGGAAGTTATCCAACTTGTGTTGTAAGGTCAAAAGATCCACCCTGCCAATTTCAGAGCATTCTTCATGGTTTGCACAAACACTCCGCTATACCATTAGTCGAGGTGATATGGGGCACTCTGAATATGCCTCACACCATTGGACTTCAAAAATGCTGCAAAGTCACTAGAAATAAATTGTGGTCCATTATCGCTGACCAGCTGTTCAGGAATCCCGTAATGGCTAAATAGTCCTCGCAGCACTTGAATGGTCTTACCGGTAATAGTGGTGTCCATGACTTGAATTTCGGGCCACTTTGAATGTTCATCTACAACAATTAAGTACATGTGTCCCTCCCACGGCCCCGCAAAATCTACATGAATGCGCTGCGACGGTGCACTTGGCCACATCCAGGGATGTAGAGGCGAGGGACACGGCATTTTCTGAACACGCTGACAAATAGTTCATGTTTTTGCTTGTTGCTCAATTTGCAAATCAATCCCTGGCTATCAAATATAGCTTCTAGCTAAAGCCTTCATTCTCACTACACCCGGGTGTCCCACATGTAGCTCATCCAGTACACGAATACGTAGTTTTGAAGGGACAATCACCCAGACACCCCGCATCAAGCAACCTTGCTGTACTGAAAGCTCATTACGTCTGGTGTAGAATGGTGATAACTCACCCTGAATGTTCTGATTCACAGTAAAAGTCCCTTTTGTTACTAAGTCCAAGACTTGAGACAACACAGGATCAACTTTTGTCTCCTTTTTAATTTCAGAACTTGTAATAGGTAATTTCTCAAGCTGACTGATGTAGAAGACATCAACAGTGTCCACTTTGTCACTGTGGGCTACCTGCAGAGGCAATCTTGAGAGCCCATCAGCATTGCCATGAAGAGCCGCCTTCTTATATTCAACGCAGTAGTTGTGAGCTGATAACAAGAGAGCCCAACGTTGCATTCTGGCTGCTGCCATGGAAGGAATACCTTTGTGGCGGCTGAAAATGGTCATGAGGGGACGGTGATCAGTGAGGAGTGTGAATTCACGACCATAAAGGTATTGGTGGAATCTGCGAACTCTGAACACTATTGCCAAAGCTTCTCTCTTGATTTGGGCATAGTTTTGTTCAGCTTTTCTGAGAGTTCTGGATGCAAAGGCAATTGGCTTTTTGTCCCCATTCGGTAGAACATGAGAAAGAACTGCTCCCACCCCATAAGGTGAGGCATCACACGCCAGTCTGATGCTCAGCTGTGGATTATAGTGAATGAGCACATCTTGAGAAACAAGTTGCTTTTTGGCCTTCTAAAATGCGCTCTTGCAGTCCTTTGTCCAACACCAGGACTTCCCCTTGCACATCAAGCCATTTAGTTGATTGAGAATCATAGCCAGATTAGGAATAAACCTGCCATAATAATTTAACAGGCCCAAAAATGACCGTAACTGGCTCACATTTTCCGGTGCTGGGGCGTCCACAATCACTTTTTCTTTCTCAGATGATTTGTGTAAGCCCGCTGCATCTATGGTATGGCCCAAGTACTCCAATGAAGTCTTGAAAAATTCACACTTCTCCTTCTGGACACACAAGGCAAAATCTTCCAAGCGCTGCAGAACTGCATCCAGGTTCTTCAGGTGCTCTGCATCATTCCTTCCGGTCACCAGTATATCATCCAGGTAACAGTGAACATTTGGAAGGCCTTGTAAAACCTGGTCCATGGCTCGCTGAAATATGGCTGGAGCTGATGCAATGCCAAAAGGTAGGTGATTATAGCAGAAGAGACCCTTTTGGGTGGTTATTGTGAGATAATTCCTTAACTTTTCATCTACTCTCATTTGTAGATAAGCATGTGACAAATCCAGCTTACTGAAGAGTTGGCCCTGTGCCAGCGATGCAAACAAGTCTTCGATGCATGGAATCGGATACTGTTCCACACACAGAACTAGATTTATGGTTACTTTAAAGTCTCCACATATTCGCACGGACCTGTCTTTCTTTACCACTGGCACTGCTGGCGTTGCCCAGTCACTACACTGTACAGGTGACAAGACTCCAGCTTCGGTTAGGCGAGTTAATTCGGCCTGCACTTTCAGTCTGAGTGCATAAGGTACTGGGCGTGTTGACAAAACTGGTTTGTGTTGCGTCCTCAGAGACACTTTTGCGTCAATGCCCTTCATTGTGCCTAGCTCCCCTTTGAATACAGGAGCATGTTTTTGCAACAATGCTTCTAGAGTGTTGTGGTCACCCGTATTGACAGTCCTTACCTCCTGCCAGTTGAGGCGTATTTTCTTCAGCCATTCTCAGCCTAAGAGTGAAGGGTAGTTACCTTTAACCATGTACAAAGGCAGTAGTGCCATTTGCCCGTTCATTTTCACCTGCACCTTGATGACACCTTCAGGTGAAATTGCCTCGCCAGTGTATGTCCTCAGTACAACGTCGGTCATTTGCAGGGGTAGATGACTCAACATAGTTTCATACTTGTCTGTAAAAATCAATGAAACTGCAGCCCTAGTGTCCAATTCCATTTTCAGTGGTTTCCTTCAATTTCAGGTGTTACACAGATGGTTGCCATTTCCTTTAAGAGTCAGCAGGTGCAATGCTAATTCAGTATCAGTGTCATCACTGCACGTTCCTGTGTTTCCACCACGATGTACTTCTCTCTTTCTACATTTTCAAATTGCTTCCCTTTAGCTTCACTGATTTCCCCTCCTTTCTTTTTTCCTCTGCACACTCGCCCAATGTGGCCTTTCTTCCCACAGTTATGACATGTCTGTTCTTTAAACCAGCAGTCCTTATCATTATGATTAGCCTTGCCGCAACGACCACATTTATTAGTCTTCCTGGGAGAAGAGAAGGATAAGGCATTTACTTTCAGGGAATCACTTAGGTGCTGAGCCTTCCGTGCAGCTGTTTCCATTGATACAGCGATCTCTATAGCTTTCTTGTATGTCAGTCCCGCCTCCGTTAAGAGACGCTTCTGTGTCGCTTCACTTTTCAAACCGCACACAAATCTGTCTCGGAGGGCATCATCTAAATGGGTGCCAAACTCGCAATGCTCAGCTAACTTCTTTAGAACAGCCACATACTGTGCAACAGACTCGCCCTCTGCTTGATTCCGTTTGTGAAAGAGAAATCTTCCAGCAATCACCAGAGGCTTAGGAGAGAAATGTGTCTGTAAGACCTCTACAATGCTGGCAAAAGCTTTCTCCCCAGGCTTTTCTGGTGCTGTAAGACTTCTCAGCAAACTGTACGTTTTGCTGCCCATAACACTCAGTAACACAGCCACTTGTTTTTCATCACTTATATCATTTGCTGTGACAAAATGTCCAAATCTCTCAATATAAGTTGTCCATTGTTCCACATTTTCATCAAAGGCATCAATATGTACTATAGTCGTAGCCATCTTTTTGTGTCTCTCATGGGTTCACTTGTGGGTCCAAAAGTTACGTCTCAGGAAAACCCTCACAGCAGTAATTCGTTCTGGTAAGGTACAGGAGAGTAACTAAACACCACGTCGCCAATTATGTTATGTTCTAACATTTAATCTGGTCTTGTTCAACAAACTCACACTGCAACAGGAATTTAGCAGCTTTCTTTTTTATTCAGGAGCCTCCCTCTCTCAACAACAACACTCTCTGTCTGCTCTCTTTCTAGCTTACACATATCGGAATGCTGCCCTCAAGTGGCAGAAGTAACGCAATGCATTACCATTTCAAATACACAACAACATCCCATTGTGTTAGGGAGAAAATCAAGACCAAAAGAAGGAGGAAACCACTTTGGTTCTCAAAAACAGTAGCAGAAAATATCCGAGTCAAAAGTTTGGCCTTCAGGAATTGAAAGGGAACACAATGGGATGAAGATAGGGATGCATACCAAACTTCCCTAAGGGGAGCAGGGAAGGCAGTAAGGCAAGCAAAGGCCCAAACCAAGGACACAGTAGCATGAACAGCAGAAGGAGAGGACAAGACTATCTATAGATACATTAGTGAAAGGAGAAAGTCCAGAGGGGGTATTGCTAAGATCAAAGGGAATAAGGGGGAGCGTGTGGAGGAGGATCAAGGAAAAGCATCTATCCTAAATAGATACTTCTGCTCAGTATTTACTGAGGAGAAGGTAGAGCAGAGCCCACAGCTCAGCACCATGGATACGGGGGTGGGGGAGGGAGGTGTGCACAAGTCCCTTCACAAAATAAAGGGTCCTACAAGAACTCAATAAACTCAGGGTAGGCAAGGCAATGGGACCTGATGGCATACATCCCAGGGTACTAAAGGAGCTAAGGGTGGAACTAGCAGAGCCATTATCAGAACTGTTTCATGAGTCTCTGAGTACAGGAGAGGTCCCAGAAGACTGGAGAAGGGCTCATGTGATCCTGCTCCACAACAGTGACAACATGCAGGGAGGAGGCACGGAACCACAGACCAGTCAGTCTTACTTCAGTAGTGGGCAAGATTATGGAGACACTCCTTAAGAAAAGGATAGTGCAACACCTGGAATCCATAGGAGCACAGGATCCAAGGCAGCATGGGTTTACAACAGGAAGGTCCTGTCAAACTAATGTCATAGATTTCTTTGACTGGGTAACCAGAGTTGTGGACCAAGGGGGTGCAGTTAATGTCACCTACCTTGACTTCAGCAAAACTTTGAATACTGTTCCACATAGAAGATTGATTAATAAGCTGGGTAGGCCCGGGGTGTGTCAGACTTTGGTCAACTGGGTGGCAAACTGGTTGACAGGCAGAAAACAGAGAGTGGTGGTAAATGGTATACAGTCAGAAGAGATGCAAGTCACAAGTGGGGTACCTCAGGGATCAGTCCTGGGGCCAGTCCTTTTCAATATCTTCATCAGTGACATTGCAGATGGACTGGAGAGTAAGGTTTGCCTGTTTGCAGATGACACCAAGATCTGCAACAGAGTAGATGATCCACATGGGGTGGGCAGAATGAGAAGAGATCTGGAAAAACTGGCAAAATGTTCAGAAGAGTGGCAACTGGTGTTTAATGCAAAGAAGTGCAGGATCATGCACATAGGGAAGAGAAACCCTGAAGCTACCTATAGGTTGGGAGGGGAGCTGCTGGCAATCACAAGGGAAGAAAGAGACTTGGGCATCATCATCACAGATGACCTGAAATCATTCAAGCAGACCACCAAAGCAGTTCGTAAAGCTAGAGGGATGTTGGGGTGTATTAGTAGGGGTATCACAAGTCATAAGAGGGAAGTAATAATCCCTCTTTACAAGACACTGGTTAGACCCCATCTGGAGTACTGTATGCAGTACTGGGGGCCACACCTGCACAAGGACATCAACAAAATGGAGGCAGTCCAGAGGTGGGCAAACAAAATGGTGCAGGGACTGCATCAGAAAACATATGAGGACAGATTAAAGGTGCCCAACATGTATACCCTAGAGCAAAGAAGGGAGAGAGGTAGAATGATCGAAACATTAAAACATCTTAAGGGCATTAACAAGGTGAAAGAGTCTAACATGCTTCAATATAAGAAAAATAGCAGGACAAGAGGACATAGCATGTTATTAGAGGGAGGTTGATTGAGTGGTAATGTGAGGAAGTTCTTTTTCACAGAAAGGGTGGTGAATGCATGGAACAGTCTACCTCAGGAAGTGGTAGCTATGACAACAGTGCAGGGCTTCAAACAGGCATGGGATAGGCATAAGGTAGCAATACAGATGAGTATGAATAGATAGGCCATTGACAGCGTAAAGGCTTAAGGCACATTCATAAGGTAGAAAAAAAGGACTGACTTGATGGGCCTTGCAGGCCTTATTTGCCATCAGCTTCTGTGTTTCTATGTTTCTATCCTGTTGAGGATGGTGATGTGGAGCAGGAATCTTCAGAGGAAGATGAGAATCTGCCAGTGCCGTCTGATGATGAAGACACAACTGAGGGGTCTGAGTTCTCCTGAGTATGAGACATAACATGTGGTACGCTACTTTCATTGTCAGGTGTGCACCTGAATTGTATGGTGATGTAACGTAATAGCTACATTTGTCTGCAGTTAGCAGAACAAAGACGCTTGTCACCAGGAGTGAGTGTGTCATTTAGTCCTGAACTGCTGATTCATATGATATAACAAAATTTGGAGAAAGGTTTCTGATTCCATGCTGATTCATAATATGTTCCCTCAGATTACCAACACTTGTGTTAGCCAAACACAATAGTATTTGCAAATTTCCCAGATGGATGCAGTTTAGCCCCCGCCCAAAAAAAAACAAGCATTTGTCAATGCTGAATGTTTGCTTGCTGATATTAGCATTGGATGTGCAGGAATTAGACAGATGCAAGAATAAGAATGGCAGTGAAGAACTGAACTCACGCCAACCCCACTTCCACCCTGCAGAGATGGACAGACATTGGGGTGTGCCTTTTGGTTATCACCCATAATGCTCATTGCATCTCACCTCACCCTATCCTGTAGACATCAAGTGTTGAGGTATGCCTTGGGGTGTTCGGCTTCGCAGTCACCCCATTTCATAAGGACATACACTGAGATGGGTGCAGTATAGAAGAATGGTGTGAAGTCTGGGACCGAAGAGTCCAAGGCACACCTCGATGCCTGTCACTGGCTTCAGGATGGGGGTGAGGTGGAATGGCATGAGCATTACAGCCAGCAATCCAAAGGCACACCCCTGATGCCTGTCAGTCTGTACAGGATGGGACGTTATGGTTAGGAACCCTAACACCCAGGATGTTTGATATTTACACTACAGATTTTCAACAGGGCCTTTTTGTGACTCCCACCTCCTGAAAGCATTTGGGACCTCTGCTCATGAACAGTGGCACTGTGATTTTGTTAATGTGTCCCAAACTTTGATTTCCTACAGCGACCATGCCATTCTGAGCCAGATGTGTGAAAATACAGATTGGGCAGGATGTGAAGAATGACAGCTGTACTGGTCATAAGGAGGTGTGAAAAAATGCCAAAGTTGAAAATCTGGAGTGAAAATATTACAAATTCATGAAGTTACGAGGGTGTGTGGAAACTGCTCAATGCACACTCATAACACAGTCATTTTATGGACTTTGTCACCAAATTTTCAACATAGGCATTTTTGGACCTCTGCTCATGAATGGTGTCACGTGATTTTCTTAATCTGGCCAAACACTAATTTCCACACAGAGACTACGCTTGTTCTGTCCAGAAGTGCAAAACACATTTCGCCAGGATGTGAAAAATAATAGCTGTACTGTTCATAAGGAGGTGTGAAAATGCCATGTGGAAAAATCTGGAGTGAACATATTACAAATACATGAAGTTATGAGTGTGCGTGGAAACTGCGCAATGCACGCTCGTAACAATTATTTTTTGGAATTTTTTCATCAGATTTGCAACATAGGGTTTTTGAAAGCCCAGCTCATGAACAGTGACACTGTTATTTCATTAATCAGTCCTGAAAGATGATTTCATACACTGACCGCAAAATCACCTTTCAGGACCGAATAATGCCATGACAGTGACTGAATTCATGAGGAGGGGTCCCAAGAACCCCATGTTGAAGATTTGGTGTCAAAAGTTGAAAAATGGCCGAGATATGCACTAAAGTTGAAAAAAACATTTATGCCATTATACAGCTTTCCAGCATTTCTTCAGTTTGCGGTCAATTTGAAGAGGCAGACTTGTTCCCAGTCCACCTAAGATCATCGGGATCCAGAGGTAAGTATGGGGTGAGGGGATGTGGGGTGGTGGGTGCACAGAGGGTGGGTGCGGGTTGGGGAGGGCCACAAAAACAGCAAAAGATTGTTTCTTTTTAATAGGATTTGTAAAAAAGACTACGTGAGAGTTTTTGGCACATTGGGGTGGGCTCCCAGCATGCCACCTGGTTGTTTGTTGAGGGTGACTGGAGCTGATGGGGATTGGGCATCCTCCTTAGCCATACAGTGTGCTGGGGAGAAGTGCATGAGCCGAGGGGGATTGGGCACCCCCTTGGCACAGAACAAATGGGGGGCAACATGCTGACGGGGAATTGGGCTACCCCATCAGCAAATGAACTGGGGAGGGAGCATGCCACCAGAAGGATTGGGCACCCCCGTTGACTTTAACAGGGACTGAGAGAGGCAGTGGCTGTCCATCGGCTTTGTGGGGATTGTGAGAGGCCAGCAGAGAATCCATCACCATGTTTATTGAAAGGGGACACCAGATAATGCAGCTGTAATTGGCTGCTACAGTCAGGGACCGCCGAGCAAAAACAGCTGATTGTTGATGACAGGGTGCTCCCTGATTGGAGCGACCAGTTTGTTTCAAGTTGGTGGCAAGCTACACTACTGTTGTCATGGACAGCGTGATCCTGTATTGGTGCCACACAGACCAGCCCCAAAATGGACTGCCTGTATTGGCAACAACACTGCCGTGCCTCCACAACTGTTACTACAGCAAGCTGCTGCAATAAGTTACTTGCACATGTGCCAGCAAACAAACAATGAGAAAGAGAAATACCAAAAATTTGTCTGGCTATTGTTATTTGTCCTTTACTGTTTGCTCATCTCTGTTTCTGCAACTTGTTTCCTAAGAAACACAGCACTGTTTCAGAGTGTCCCAGTTGGCCACTGTTTTGGCCTCCCTCCCCAAAAGAAACAAGAGAAATAAATACAAACAAATAAAAAACGTGTGTGGGCAATTATTACTTGCCCTTTAGTGTTCATCTTCCTTGCAACTATGTTTTCCTTAAAAAGATAGCATTTATAATACTGTACATTCCCCACTTGCGCCCTCTTTAGGACCTCCTCAACAAAATAAAAAGACCTCCCTCCACATGGAATTGGGTCAGCCATTGTTAATTGTCCTGTATCGATCTGCTCTGCTACTCCTGGGTTAAAAAACAGCATGTGTTGTAATAAAGTCCGTTCCTCAGTTTTCTGAGAACCCCCCCAAAACAACTTTGGCCTGATATTGTTTCATACCCTTTATCTTTTCTCTTTCTTTATACCACTTTGTTGTGTTGAAAAAAATATCACTTACTGTAAACTGTATAATTGGACATCCACTGTTTGCCCTTCCCCCACACCAAAAACAAGCATCATTCACCTCCCAGATTTTCTCAGTAGTACAAATGATGATCTGACCACATGGCTTCTAGGTAAAACCAGGGACCTACTGTACGTATAGTATTCATCGCCTGTTGCAAGACTGATCAATCCACCATGGCAAGCAATGACCACAGAGGCAACCATGACATCAGGCAATATCACTTCCCTTTCTACAGTTCATACCAATATTATTCAGTGATGAGTGCATGGCCTGTAACTTACTCAGCATAAATATTAGGACTGTGCAGAATGCAAAATTTCACTCTTGGAATTGCTGCGGAATGGCAATTCTGCTTCTCAAATGCTTTATGGAATTTCTTTTAAATTCCATGGAATTAGAAAAGCATTCCTGTGCAAACTATAGAATAATTTTCAGCTGATCATGTAAACTGCGGAATGATTTTACTCACATTACAGAAAAATAATCCGTGGTTTATGAGAACTATGGATTACTTCTCTGCAAAAAAATATTTCACATTCAGAGTGTCAAAGTTCAGCAAATGATAGAAATTAGCTGAATTTTCTAACATTCTTTGGAATTCTGTTAGAATTTCATCATTCTGCACAGCCTTAATATATGCATTTTTTTTAGTTGTTTAACCAGGAGTAGCACACTAAGCTGAAACCTTTTTTACAGGTGCGACCTGGGAACACAGGAAAGTTAAGTGACTTGTTCACGGTCACACATTATGCAAGTGGAAGCTGTGGGATTCAAACTCAGGTCTGGTCTGCTGGATATCACCAGATTTGCAGCTCACAGCCTTAAACCACTGAGCTATACTGCATATATATATATATAGTCATGGGATTGTCTCTGACTGAAAAATATACCATGGCAAATAACAACCACAGAGACATCAGCAGAGTCTGTCACTATCGCTTCACCTCCCAAAATGTCAGAACAACAGTGTCACTGGCACTGGGGCAGTGTGTGGTGCAGCTGCTGTGGCAATTTTGACTGAAAGAAACTTGATAACGCTATTTATACATACTCAAAGTGTGATCAACAGTGATGGTACCATGGAAATATGCTAGTAATCCTTGTTACAGATTTGTGGGCACTGGAAATTAAACAGAAATAAAAGGTGTGTGGAACAACAACAACAACAGAGGTGCCACACTGTGACAGAGTCTGTCAATGTGGCCTCACAGGATGTCATCATATCAGGAAATCGCATGACTTGAGTAATGTGATGTGTGCAGTACTCCTTCGTACAAGAGTTATGGAAGAATTAATCCCGGGTTTTGGCAAGTGTGTTTTAGACCTGGGGGAGCAGGCTGAGGTACTAAATGAGTACTTCACCTCAGTTTTCACCACCAAGGAAATGGGGCTGCATCACACATGGGATGAGATGGTGAAACTGAGGAGGGGACCCGCCAATCAGCGGGTCTGGGGAGAGGGGGCCATCACTGGCAGGAGGGGAGGAGGCAAAGCAGGCGGACGAGATAGCAGAGGTGGAAATCATGGCAGAGAGAGTGAGGGAAGCCCTCAGGTCCCTTAAGATGGAGGAAGAACCTGGGCCAGATAAATTACATCCCAGAGTGCTGAAGGAACTGGTGGATGTCCTGGCAAAACCCCTGGCAGAGCTTTTCAGCATTTGTCTGAGGACAGGGTGGGTGCCCCAGGACTGGAAGGCAGAGCATATAGTGCCTATCCACATGGGGGGATCAAGGGAGGTTGCAGGGAACTACTGGCCCATCAGCCTGACATCGGTGGTGGGTAAGGTGATGGAGAGCATTGTCAAGGAGAGGCTAGGGGGGACCTGGAAAAGTCGGGGCACCTGGATGATAGACAGCATGGATTTGTCCCAGGGAAATCGTGTCAGACAAAAATTGTGGAGTTCTATGACTGGGTGATGACTGCTTTGGACCTGGGTAGACCGGTGGACGTCCTCTATCTTGACTTCAGCAAGGCGTTTGACTCTGTTCCTCATGGGGGCCTGTTGAATAAGTTGGGAGAAATGGGGGTGGGGAACCAGATGATGAGATGGATAGGCAATTGGCTCCAGGACCGGACCCAGAGGGTCATGGTTGGTGGGATAGTCTCATCCTCAAGGAGGGTAATTAGTGGGGTCCATCAGGGATCGGTTCTTGGGTCCCTCCTGTTCAATGTCTACATCTCTGACATAAGGAAGGGTATCAGGAGTGAGATGAGTCTCTTTGTGGATGACTCAAAACTGGGGGTGGTGGTGGATGGGGAGGAGGGGAGGGTGGCCCTACAGGGGGACCTGGAGGCTCTGAAAAGGTGGTCTAGAAAGTGGAAGCTGAGATTCAATGCAGGGAAATGCAAGGTACTGCATCTGGGAGCCAGAAACCCGAGCCAAGTGTACAACAATGGGGGAGGGGGATACTACAAGGCTCAGTGGCTGAGAGAGACCTGGGGGTGGTGGTGGATGTCAAGATGAACAGCTCTGAGACTTGTGGAGGGCAGCCAAGGCCAACAGGATGCTGGGATGCATCGCTATGGGGATCACCTCCAGAAGGAGGGAAGTGATACTCCTCTGTATAACTGCTTGCTGAGGCCACCCTCTAGTACTGTCGTGCAGTTTTGAGGCCCTTTAAAAGGGACATTGAACTACTGGAGAGGGTCCAGAGGAGGGCAACCAAAATGATCTTGGAGCTTGGTGGACAGGACCTATGGGGAGAGGCTTTGAAGAGCTTCATATGTACACATTGGAAGAGAGCAGGGACCAGGGGACATGATAGAGTCTTCAGGTAAATGAAGGGGTTAAATAGGGAGGAGCAGTCAGGGTGCTCTGAAGGAAGGAGGGGGGCAACTAGAGGGCATGGTGAAAGCTGAGGGGGATTCAGGGAAGAAAGGAGGTGGTGCTACTGTACTTCACTGAGAGGGTGGTGGAACCATGGAATGCACTGCCCAGGGGGCTGGTGGAGGCAGAGATGGTGGAGGGGTTCAAGAGGGGGTGGGACAGGTACAGGGGAAGGGTTCTGGAAGCAAAGTCCTGTGCAGCTGGAATATCCAGGACTAGGAAGAGAGAGGCCAGAGAGGGCGAGGGGGGTCAGTAAGGTCAACTCCCAGGGTGGGGGCTGACCAAATGAGCAGACACAAAAGACCGTTAGGCCTATTCTGCTGGCATTTTAGTATGTTAGTATGTAAGAAATGCTAATCCTACAGCTCGGCTATGGGTTTGGATGAACTGCAGCACCACACCTTAAACATTATTTACTGCTACAGTGCTCTGACTGTGATGGTGTCCTCTTCAGCACTTCACTACTCCTTCCACTGTCACAAAGGTTAGTAGAAACATTGTATTTGCTCTATTGTTGGTTCCTGACTTTTCTTATTAGTATTACAACACTATGCAGTGCTTATTACATTATCCACAGTGTCAGTGGCTCAGAAGGTAGCACACTCGTCTCTGAGGCCGGGAGATCAGAGGGTTGTGGGTTCAGTTCCCACATCTGGCACTTGGGTTAATAACCAAGTACTGACACTGTAGTGCAGCATGAGAGGGGTGCTGCACTTCTGAGGTGCTGTCTTTTGGATGAGACGTTAAACCGAGGTCCCATCTGCCTGGATTGGTGGTAGTTCAGGTGGATGTTAAAGATCCCATGGCACTTGTCGAAAAAGAGTAGGGGAAGTTCCCCAGTGTCCTGGCTAAATTTCCTTCATTCACCAAAAATACCACCAACAGCTTAATCTGGTTCAAAGTCAGTTGTCATTCATCTGTATCCCCCTCCCCCGGGTCGTGCCTGAAAATAGGCAGGATTTGTCTAGTGCACTTACCCGGTCAACAAAAAATAAATAATTAAATCCTATCCATTCTCCAAGTCACCACCCTCTCTCCACTGCTGGTGCTGGAGTGCAGGACAAGCTGCTTTCCTGCCTCCTCCATTCCCTTTCTGACCTGCTTCCCTATTCCCTTTGCTTCTTCCACTCCTTTCTCTCAAGTCCCTGCCTTGAGAGGATGCCAGCAAAGGTATCTTCCTGCTTCCTCCTGTCCCTGTCAACACCCATCCTGACCCTTATTTCTACCTTCCTCCTGCTTATGATCCCAGCCTGAGTAACCATGGGTACAAAGGACTACCATGCCAGCAGTCAGTCCCAGTAGAAATGCAGCAGTACTGCCATCTTCCCCAACAGTCACTGCTCATTTTGTTGTACTGTTGCAGGAGCTCTCACTTGTAACTGCTGCACTCCGTTCTGTTGTATTGTTTTAAATGCTCAGTCACCACAGTGCTTCTACATTTGTTATGTTGCCCATGTATCTGCATTGCGATGTTTTGTGAGGTTATTCCAGCTGCTGTCTGCTCCCCCCCCCCCTTCACTGTTTCCCACCTGGACATAAACCATGGCTCTGTGTGCCTTTCTCTGATGCAAATTTCTCCATAAGTACATAAATTTACATACAGGTTTCATGCAGCACTCTGTTCAATGGGATGATAACCTGTAATTATTCTGCCCAGTGGTGCTGGTATGCATGACTGGGCTATACTAGCCAGTCCACTGTAGACCCTTGTTCAGGAAATCACTGTGTTCATTTGCTGGACAGCTACCCTCTGCATGTGCATATGGCATTATAATTATACCTTGTATGGTTCATCATGTGGCCCTTTGGAAGGGGTGTGACTCAAGGCAGAGTTTATCACTGTTTACAAATACTTAATCTGTTTTGCTGCACTTGCTTCTGTACCTGAGGATATGTCTGGCAGGGCCATAACTGACAAGTGAACTGTGTGGACAATGAGAAAGATAGGACGGCACTCAGAGAGGATTTAGCTAAATTCGAACACTGGTCTAGGGAGTGTCAGTTGGGGTTTAATGTTAAGAAGTACAAGGTCTTGCACCTTGGAGCTATAAATCCCAAGAACAGCTACTGGCTTGGGGAAGTGCAGGTAACAGCTTCAGAGGAGGAAAGCAACCTGGGGGTGATAGTCACAGGGGACATGAAGGTATTTGCACAGTGCAGGAGAGCTGCAGCAAGGGCAAAAAGACTGCTGGGGTGCATTACCAGAGGGAATCACCCCTTGAAAGGGGGGTGTCATCCTGCCATTGTATAGATCACTGGTGAGGCCACACTTGGAATACTGTGTACTGTACTGGTGCCCATACCTCAAAAAGGATGTGAGATTACTGGAGAAGGTGCAGCGTAGGGATACAGAAATTATCATGGGATTAGGGGAGTTGCCATATGAGGAAAGGTTGAAACAGCTCAACATGTACCGACTGAAAGACAGAAGGGTAAGAGGGGACATGATAGAGACCTCTAAGTACTTGAAAGGCATAAACAAAGTGAGGGAGGATTGTTCTGCTTAAAGGGGGGGAAGGGTCACTAGGGGGCACAGTCTGAAATTGGAAGGAGGAAGGTTTAAGAGGGAGATGAGGAGGCACTACTTCACAGAGAGAGTGGTGCCAGATTGGAATGCACTGCCGGAGGAGTTAATCGCTCAAAGGACAGTGGATAGTTTTAAGTGGGGATGGGATAGAGTCAAGGGTAGGGTTAGTACAGACAAAAACACAAAGGGGGAAAGGATCAGAAAAGAGGAGGAAGAGAGAGGTTTGGGTGGTGGTGGGAAAGAGGTACTGATTTGAAACTAAGAGCTGCACAATTGGACAGACTTGATAGACCTGTGGGCCTTTTTCTGCTGGCAATTTCATGTGTTCGTAAGTGCCTATTGTTTCTAAAACAGTTGTTTGTAAATTGTTATGCTCCTATTTTCAAGTCTGTACCTTGGATTCCATTTGCTGCTGCCATCATGATTTTACCCTCTTCTATGCACGGACTACAGCATGGACATCTCAAGAAGGTAAGTAAAAGATATCATAGCAGTTAATTGTATTTTTCCCCACAGGTGATGAGATTATTATAGCAGGCAGCTGTCAGGAGTACTGGCTATGCTACCATACTCTGGAGGTGGGGGTGGTGTTAACTTCACGTGCACCTTTTTGGAGGCTTTTGCAGTAATGGTTGTATGACATGCAGAGATATGTGATGTTGCAAAATTGGCAGGGGAAACAGTGGTCAGATCTGGTAGGCCATGTTGTCCTTATCTGCTCATGAGTTCTATGTTCTCCCTTGTGTCTTTGTACAAAGTCTCTCTCTTTATGATTTTCCTTTCAAGCCTGTGACTGTCTCTGAAGCTATATGGATGCTGCTGATACTGAGATCCTGATGTAAGCCACCAGCCCTGTGCTTTCATGGTCTGTCCATCACAAGTGCCAAATCTGGAATGGGAATTTATCTGTCAAGGGCATGTTGCCCACACAGAGCACAAACCCTGCTTTCAAGCTTTCGGAGACTACATGTTTAGTGGACCCAACCCTCATATGATGTGCGTGGTTGAGTGGACCCACTGACTCATTTAGGATACTTAACACTGCAACCTATACAGCATGCATATCTCTCTCCTCTTGTGAGGACCCTATGACTGGACATTGGACACAGTGTTGCACTCAGGAGGGTGTGTGGTATCTGTCTCCTGATCGCTGACAAAGACCCATAGAGAGATTTAGTATGACTGCACCCAACATCATTCCTGTATTGATCTTGTATTGAAAACCACACTGTAGTGTGTGATCATTACACAGTTATCCTGCTCCCACTGGCCTCAGCCCCTACAAAAAAATATATGACTGCCCATGCTATGCAATAACAGGTAGCCCCCCACCCTTTGTTTTGTACCTTACCATATTCCCCAATCCCCTCTCTTCCTCTTCCTGCCACTCCCAAACAGAACCAGAGGATGACAACATGGTGTATAGCACTTATTTGGTGAAACAGGCCTAGCTGTGCAAAAACTAATAGCTGCCACCATCAGGACATGCCACTCACCCACTTCAGTGTCACCCCACCCCCCAGGGCACTGAACAGTATTGCACAGAGACAGGCAGTATAAACCAGCCTACCCTTTCATAGACATCTTGGGGGGGGGAATCACCCCCTGCATCCATGGCCTGACAATTGTAAGGACTTTCTACTAATTGAGCTTCTCTGTCAAAGTGTGGGAAAATGTCCCACATGTTGATGCAGGTTGGAATATCATGGCTGCATGTGGTAGGGCCAAGGATGTGAGCTCCCCCCACCCCCGCCCCCAGCCACAGCTCACAGTGTCAGCATCAGATTGTTCCTGTTATCCAAATTTCTCATCTCTAGTGTGGAGAACCCCACCCTCCTTTGCCCACCATCCTTTTTCAAACCAGATAATGTGGATTTTAAGGAGTCGGACCCTTATGCAAATATATGCAGGAGTCATCCAATTTTATTTAAATGTAATTAGTTCTGTGGACAATTTTGAGAGCTCAGCTCACATACAGTAGGTCAACTGCTAGAAGGCATGAGGATTAAATCTTTTTAACAGCTATCTGCCAAATTCAGCTTTAACAGACAAGACAAAGTTAAATACTTTGTTGTTGTTAATGATTACGACATTAAAAACACATTTGCTGATGTGCTGCCTGTTGGAGCTAAATTGTGATGGTAATTATGTTTTAGGTATGCCCTAAGTGTTTGATGTAAAAGTAACTGGAATTCTGTAAAATTGCCTCACTGAAAATGAGCATGGCTCAGTTAAGTTATCCAGTTCATTTGAAATGAATAAAAGTGTTACTGTTACTACTTGATACTTTCAAAACTGCGTCATTACCTGACCACAGAAACATGAACATCAATCTTGAAACTGGAAGAAAATACAATATAACTGACTCTGCCTGACTTAATTAAGCAGGAACAGCCCCAAAAAATGAATTTTGATTTGCGCTTCATGTCCTTAAAGGGTTGGAAGGGGACTAACCAGAGGAGACATGGAGAATGGGAACTGGGGAAAACGTTACAGACAAATAATGTGACAATATCTGGATCCCAGCACATGAAGCTACAACTAGTGGTATGCAGAATTTTCAGATTCTGGAGGAATGAAATTTCACAACATTTTTGACATTCCACCAAAAATCTTGTTTAATTCCATCAGAAGTGAAATGGTAGAATTTCACAGTTGAATAATGTGGAATGGGTTTTCTGCTACAATTCTGTGGAATTAAATTCTGTGGATCTCAAATGTTTTCCAAGGAAATGGTTGCAGAATAATTTTCCATGGAAAAATACTGTTCTGCAGAATATTATTCCACCGATTATAGAAAGTGGCATTCCACAGAAGGACCAGCAAAATTCTAATGGCAATTCTGCCCATGAATGATCATTCTGTACTAATTCTGCCAGCAGAATTCTGCATTCTACATAGCACTGGTCAAAAACCTCTCCAAACTGGCATGAATTGCACTGGCAAGTGTGAGATACTTTAAAACACTTGTTATTTGAAAGCACTATGGCACACAACAGTCAGACTAGTGTTAAAGGGGTTGTGGTGAACATGAACATCACACATGTATTTTTTTGGGAGTTGCCCAGTGGTAAAAGACTACTGACAGAAAGCAGGACAAGTTTGGACAAATATGTGAAATCACTCCCCCCATCTCATTCAGAAACCTAGTTCTAGGTCTCACATCAAAAGATCTAAAAAGTAAAAACAAGAGGTACTTGACAACATCCTAATTACTGCCGCACTAAAGGTGATTACACAGAGATGGCTGAATTCCACCACTCCAGATACAAAAGGTTGGCTGTAAAACTGTAAAGCTATCCAAGAAATGGAAAGATTTACCTCTTGGTTATGTTACACCCAAGAGTAGCACAGTAACCAATGGTACCCAGTCATATGTTACTACAGTAGCAAACCTAAAAGCGACTGATATTTTGGAGGCCTTGGTAAATCAGGGTTTTATTTAACTCTAAAAATTGATCAGTGTTTTGCTCATAAAAGTTCTAAAACATTGTGAAAATGCACAGCACTTGCCTCACTGTGTTTAACAAACATAACACTTCTAGAAAACCTATATAAATGCTTTCTGTACAGTTAGTATTGTCCCAGGAAAAAAACTGCTAATAAATTATTTAAAACCCTGTAAATGCAGGTTAATTCTGGACAAGGTCTTGCAACCCTCTAGAGGCTGTTGGATATACAGAAATAATAGAGACTCAGCTCAGCATACCACATGGTTTAAACAATCCTTCCTCTACTTGTAACTCTAATAGGGCCACCTATTGCAACAGTATATTAATCCTCTCCCCAAGTATTAGTTAAAAACTTGAGAAATAACTGGTACCACCATGTGAACTGTACGTGAAAACAATATACTGAATTAACTGATATATCATACTGTACCCCAGTTCCTTATGTGTATGTCCTTATTTATTTATGTTGTATGAGTTGTAGTTATTTTATAAGTTGCTTAGTGCTGTCCTTTTTCCTTTCCTTTTTGTCATGTTAATGAAATATATTTGTTGTGGTCGTCATATAAAAACCTTCAATAAACTTTGATTACAACAAAAAAAATATTCACGAGCCTAGTAAGGCTCCTGATTGGCTTACTGGACTGGTCATTAACATCTGGAAATGACAAATCCAGCTGCCAATTGACGCTGTGCAGCACGTATGGCTTACACCACTCCAATTAAAGCTTAAAAGAAAGTAAAAAATAAATGGTAAAAATGAGAGTTGTTATTGCAATTAGACTTATAATCACAGTAACAACTAGAGATGTTGTAAAATTAAATTTCACCTGTGGGGGGGGACACAGCCCCCCCTTATACACAAAGTTATCAGTCCACTCATTGTCTTTGCTGTGAATGTACATCACCATTTTTATTTTTGGTGATATACACTCGCCCTAATGGCAATCCCAATTTGGTGATTAACCTTATGACAGAGCACCCTGGTTTTTACCTCATGTTCAGGGAGGGATCACAATGCTTACAAATGACTGTACAAAATCATTTAACATTTTGACTGCACGTCCAGGTTACAATGAAGCTCTTCTGATAAGACCTTTGCTTGTTAAGCCAGTTGGTCTTGGAGGTTTTAAGTGTAGTCATTAACATTTGCAGTATATCGACCTAATGTTTTCCACTCTGAAGGTTAAGTAAGGTAATTACTGCTGCGATAGAAAACACGTTTTTACACTTTCTTGTATAATTTCATGTTTTGCTCATTGTGATATGTGTCATCATACCCATGTGTACTAACTATGTCATATTCATTGCCTTCGCCACTGCAGTGACTTCCTTTTACAAGCATCCTCAGCATCTACTGTTCTCATTTTGTATAGTACATGTACATCCACAATGTTATTGACACCATTACAGGCCTTTCAGGTGACTTACATGGAATGGTGATTCTGATGCTGTTGCATCTCCAAAAACTATAAAAAGCAACAGCAGTGGGTGCCACTGCCTGCTTGTTTTTACGTGGTACATTACACACAATGCAGACTTGAGGGAACCATGCACATTGTGTAATAAATGTATCAAACATGAGTCATGACTTAAGCAACACCAGAATACGTGACTGAAATGGAAAAGAAAAACTGAGGTTGTGTAAGGTAACAACAGCAGTGAGCTACACGCCGCCAGCCTGCTGCATCCTGCAGACAACAAACCTGGTTTGGATTGCCATGGCCTTCACTTGCACACTGTGAGACTCATGAAGTCGTGACACTTGCTTCTTGTTTTGCCCTGTAACTTGGCCTTGTGTCCATTGGTCTTTTTCTGCATAGTGCTTACCAACAAATAAGAACAAAGGGAATAAGAAACACAATTCTAAATAAATAAATAAAACAGAACAGAACAGCATTAGAAATGACTTACAGTAACTATTCCATTTTCTGTCTTCTCTCACATTAAAATCATTGCATTTGTCTGGATACAGGTACACTGAAGTCATTACAAAGTGATGTGTCCAGGGACAGTTTTTGTGGTGCAGTTCATTAATACTGTATCCTGTTTTCACCTCATCCAGAGGTGGCAACCCTGAGCACGGGTGTTGTGGGCAAGAGAAGACTCTAGTTTGCTTCAGATCTGACATGCAGAGATATCTGGGGTGGCAAAATTGGCAGAGAAAATGGTGGGCAGATCTGGCGAGCCATGTTGTCCCTATCTGCTCACCAGTTCTATGTTTTCCTGTGTATCTTTGTACAAATTTTCACTTTATGCTTTTCCTTTCAGGCCTGTGACTGTCTCTAAAGCTATATGGATGCGGCTGATACTGAGATCCTGATGTAATATACCAGCCCTGTCTCTTCATGGTGTGTACATCACAAGTGCTAAGGTAAGTACTAAACTTTTTTACACTTTGCTGGTAACATTTTTCTGAAAAGGTTATTTGATGGGAATGGGACAGAAACATAGAAACATAGAAATTGTTGGCAGACAAGGACCGCTAGGCCCAACCAGTCTGCCAATAGGCCCTATACATCGTATGTGGCCACTGACTCTATGTAATTAATGTCTTTTCATCACTCCCTCCCCTCTCAAGCTTCCCTTGTGCCTGTCCCAGGTATGCTTAAGCCCCTTTACTGTGCTTGCCCCTACTACCTCCTGTGAAAGACTATTCCAAACATTGACTACCCTTCCTGTGTAAAAAAACCTCCTCACATTGCCTCTTAATCTAATTCCCCTTCCAATTTCATATTGTGCCCCCTTATTCTAGTACTTTTTCTACCTTGGAAAAGGTCCCCCACCTGCACCTTGTTTATGCCCTTGAGGTATTTGAAAGTTTCAGTCATGTCCCCTCGCTGTCTCCTCTCCTCCAGTAAATACATAGTTAGGTCCCTTAGTCTCTCCTCATATGTTTTGTGGTGCAAGCCCTGTACCATCTTTGTTACCCTTCTCTGGATAGTCTCCACCTTATCTATGTCTTTGTGCCGGTGTGGCCTCCAGAACTGCACACAGTACTCCAGGTGAGGCCTTACCAATGTTTTATACAATGGCATCACCACCTCCCGCCTCCTACTAGTGATACCCCTGCCTGTGCACCCCAGCATGCCACTGGCCCTCCCTGCCGCCTGTGTGTAATGCCTTGATACCGTAATGTCATCATTCATCAGAGATGATAACCCCTAGGTCTCTTTCCTCTTTGGTGACAGTCAGCTACTCCCCCCCCCAACCTGTAGCTCTCCCCAGAGTTCTGTCTATCCAAGAGCATTATTTTGCACTTCTTTGCATTGAACCTTAGTTGCCTTATCTCCGACCCTCTTTCAAGCTTCTCCAGGTCCCTCTTCATTTTCTGCACCCCTTCTGGAGTATAGGTATATATTAAGACTGACATCAAGAAAGGAGGGGTGGGGGCGCGGCTGCCACAGACCAGTTGCGGTGGCAGATTAGGCAGTGATAGAATGGTCTGACTTGATGGGCATCCCTGCCAGGTGCCCCCCTGCTCACCAATTCCATGTTTTCCTGTGCTTTTGTGGAACTTTCTGTATGATTTTCCTTTCAGGCCTCTGACTGTCTCTAAAGCTATATGGATGCAACTGATGCTGAGATCCTGGTGTAATCTGCCATCCCTGTGCCTTCATGGTGCCAAGGTAAGTATCTGTAACCCCTAGGTGGTGCTACCCCAAGGGATACTACCCCTGCCTGTAAAACTAAGTGCAGGTTGAGGGGCCTGAGTTACAGAAATAGGTGCCTTCACCTGGAGGACAGGGTCAGTGGTAGCATAGCTACCGTGGGTACAGCCCTCCAGGGCACTCTTACCCCCCCTCTTTTCCCTCTAGTGGACTAGACTGTTCACTGAATACACAATTGTAATTAACACCTGAATACAGCTTCAACCCCACACTATTGCACGTACCACCAAGGCTGGTTCAGCTGGCTCGGCCCTGGAGACCCCCTGTAAAATAAGGTTTAGCTCAACCACCAACAGTATTATAATGCTGTCTGAACAGGGATACACCACAACTAGTTTAAGTGGAAAAAGGTTCAGATCTGATTTATTTAGGGGCAGAAAAAAGGAAGGGGGCAGAATCTGGTGCTTGATTCTAGTTCTGATTAAATCACGTTAAGCATGCATGCCTCTAAGAGTCCCTCTAGTACACTCACACACACTCTGGGTACCTAGTTGTTATGCAGGCTATCCTGAAGCATGCCAAGTGGTAGGCCGGCATTGCTGCTGTTGTTGGGGCCTAAGGGAAGAAAACACAGCATTCATTTTAAACCACAATTTGTATTCCGGAGCCAGAGGGCTCAGTTCATGACAATCACTCAAAACAACTAAATCAGATGACACACTTTGATTTGATTTTTGTTCCAGGAAGCTACCCCATGATTTATTCATGCTATCCAGACCAGGTGGCAGGATGGATGAAATGGAGACCTCAGGATGAAGTGCTGGATTGCCAGGAGAAGCAGGGTCCACATGATTCACCGTGGTGTCGTTCCTGCTCGATGGCATTGAGCAGGGAGCTGAATCCCAGGGTGGGTCTCTCGTCGATTAAAACTCTGCAGCATGAGCCACAATCAGGGCTGTGATGTTGAAGCCTAGACAGGTTGAACAAAAAGGATTCAGTCTGGTCAGAGTTACTAGATTCTGCTTCCAGCAAGCATGACACATTCAAGCAGTGGGGAACCAAATCACAACCCACTATTTGCACACTTATAGAAAAGCCATGGAAATCCCATAGTCTGGTGAAACTCACAGGATTTTCTGCATAAACCATACGCTCTGTGGTTATGGTGGAAGTCCTGACAGACTGACTGCACAACAGCAAACCTTTGATCCTCTTCAGGCCAAATTAGTCACAATTCAGGAAAAAAGTCACAAGTTTGGATAAAGTCCAATTCTATGCTTAAGGTCTCTTCACTTAGAAAGATGGTAGCCAGCAGGCCAGACACAGCCTTCCCACTGATTTTCCCTGTGCACTGAGCAGGAGCAGCTGCTCAAAATCTCAAGTTTCTCTCACTCTCAACTCCTACTCCACACTGACTCACTGCTGCACACAGCATGGGACTTTCCCAGTGATCCAAAAGGTTTGGTTGGTTGATCCATCTGTCTGTCACAGCTAGGTCTCCCCCCTCCAGGTCCATTTAGGTGCCAAAGGGTGGAAACTGCAATTCCTTCTGAAATTCACTCCCACTAGACCCCTGGGGGCAGGCTCCATTTTAGGGCCCCCAAAGGTACTGATTGGTGCATACTGGCAGGCATGGAGGCTAACAGGGCTCGTTTTGAAATAGTTGATTCTGCCACCTTCTAGCAGTGGTGCAGGACTGTAGCCCAGGAGGGGCAGGATCTGACTGTTCAGCATCTATCATTACTTGGCCAGTAGGTAGTAAATGGTTTCTGTGCATGGTTTTAACAGCTTGAGATTTATTCTCCAGGCACACTTTATACACAGGCAGTTCATCTAGTTTACTGATCACTATGTGTGGAAGATGATGCCACCTATCAGCAATTTTGTGCTTTCCGTGCAGTCCCAAATTGCGCAACAGCTCACGGTGTCCGGGCAGTAGCTCTTGAGCCTTCACTTTCTTGTTGTGTCTCTCTTTGTTGGCAAAGTTTCTCTTGTCGGCCATAGTCTGGGCCAACTGAAAAGCATGTTTCAACTGGGCCTATAGCTTTCATACATATTGCAGATAGTTCTCAGCACAGAACCCATCCAGAGACACTCCAAAGCAAACATTTACAGGTACCAGGGCTTCCCTTCCAAACATGAGGCGATACGGCAAAAACCCGGTGGCATCATTTTTTGTACAATTATAGATATGCACCAGAGTACTAATTTGCTAACTCCATTTGTCTTTATCTTTGGGGTGAAGTGTGCCCAACATGTCCAGGATGGTCCGGTTAAAACGCTCAGGTTGGGAGTCCCTCTGGGGGTGATAAGGAGTGGTTCTGGACTTTCGCACCCACCACAGGGAAAGCATCTCCTTGATCAATTTACTTTCAAACTCTCTCCCTTGAACTGAGTGGATATGTTGGGGTGCCCCATGATGGACAAAGAACTTCTCCATCAGCACCTTGGCCATAGTAGAAGCCTTTTGATCTTTTGTTGGAAAAGCTTGAGCATAGCAAGTAAAATGATCAGTTACCACCAGTACATTGTCAATGTTCTTTTGATCAGGCTCTAGAAACAGAAAGTCTATGCAAACCACTTCCATAGAGGCACTGGTAGAGATGTTAACAAGTGGGGCAGCTTTCTGGGACAAAGCTTTCTGCTGGAGGCAGTAACTGTAGGTTTTGACATGGTTCTCAACATCTGCCCCAATCCGGTCAATACCGAGGTGTCCCATGTGGTTATGGAGGGACCTCAGTACTAGCTGTTTGAAGGCTGTGTGTAGGATCAACTGCTGCTTGTCCTCTTGACCTTGACAATCTACTGTCTCTCTATATAATGACTGATCTCGTAACTTTAGTCTGGAGCCTTCTTTGAATAATAAAGCAGTTCACAGGTCAGCAGAACATAGTTTAGACACATCTTTCCCTGTACGTATGGAGACAAGGGTGGGCTGGATCATTGGACCTTGAGATTGAGCCCACTGGATGCTATTACTGTCATACTGAGATAGAGCACTGATAGCCAATGCTGAGAAATGGCAATAAGCTGCAGGTATGCAAGTATCTGGAAGCCCCAGACAGTCCACCAGACAATCCACAGTTTCTGCAGATGGCTGCTCATCTTTGTTAAATGTTTGGCACAGTGCTTTAAAAGATGGCTTGGACAGCCTCTCCCAGTTGTCAGGGGAATTTGGCTGCCTCAAGAGGGCGTCAGCATTTGTATGGTTCAGTCCAGGCTGGTATTCAACTGCAGAATCATAGGCAGACAGTGTACAGAGCCACTGGTGCCCAGTGGCATCCAGTTTTGCTGAAGTCTGTACCTAAGTAAAGGGGTTGTTGTCAGTCTTAACCAATATCATGGCCCCATAGAGATAGTCATGAAACTGGTCAACTATGGCTCGTTTGAAGGTGAGAAACTCCAGTTTGTGAGCAGGATAGTTTCGCTCAGATGGTGTCAAACTTCGGCTGGTGAAAGCTACAGGTCTCAGGCCATCCTCATAGTTCTGATACAACACAGCTCTAAGCCCCTTCAAACTGGCATCAGTGTGCAGGACATACATTGGAGGGATCGGCATAAGCAAGCATGGGGGCGTGATTAAGTTGATAAATGATCTTAAAGAAGGCCCCTCATATTTGATTGTCCACCAGACCCCAAGTGGTTCAGCTGTTCAGAAATACACCTTCTCCTCTTTCTTGGTGGACCTTTTGTTTATCTGCAATTAGTAGGAGGGTAACCTTGAGTAAGACTGAGGAGCAGCCAGATTACTTTGGAGTAGTCATTGATGAATCACCGATAATAGCCGCAGAACCCCCAAAACCACTGCATTTCATTCCGATTGTTGAACTCGGGCCAGGTGGTCAAAGATTCTACTTTACTGGGGTCTGTCTCTATCCCCTCTGTAGATACTATGTGTCTCATGTACTTTACAGACATTTGGGAGAACTGACACTTGTCTGTGGATAGTTTCAAGCTGAACACTTCCAGGTGAAAAAAGAACTTTGAATAAACTGGTTCATGTTCTTCTAATGTGTGTCTGAACACAATGATATCATCTAGGTATACTAGACATCCTAACAAGTTAATGTCCCCCGCGAATGCTCCATCAGCTGCTGAAAAATAGCAGATGCACCCAAAATCCCTTGAGACATCCTCAGAAATTCATAGAAGCCTAAAGAACAGATGAATGCAGTCTTTTCACAGTCTTCTGGGGCCATTGGGATCTGGTAATACCCACTTCGTAAATCAAATACTGAGAACCACTGACTACCATTCAGGCAGTCCAGGGTGTCCTGTATATGGGGTATAGTGTATTGATCAGGTACCGTCCGTCAATTTAAAGTCTAGTAATCCACACATATCCTCACAGACCCATTCTTCTTCTGCACTACTATAATAGGGGTAGCACAGGGGCTTCTTGACTCTTGGATAATGCCAGCACCTAGCATCTCCTGTAGGTGCTTTCAGACATCATCTATATCAACTGGGGAAAGTCGACAAGACTGCTCCTGGAAAGGCATGTTATTGTGAAGTCTGATTGTATGTTCAGCACCTCGGGTGCACCTCACATCCCATTCTTTAGTGAAAACACTTGGTCCCTTTGAGCAAGTATCTTACTGATTTGAGTTTTCTATTGGACAGGCAGTGGGGACTCCCTAAAGTCGAATAGGTTTGGGGTCACCGCCTCCTTTGCACCAGTACACTTATTACTAGGTAGTGCTGCAGTGTCAGCACAGTACACCATAGCTAACGTGCACCACTGGTTCACTCGGATTTCTAGGTCAGACACATTTTGTATTTGGACAATCACTTGTCAAACATAGGCATGGGCAAGGTCATGAGCAGGTAATATACTGGGTTTGACCATTAGCCCATCCAACAACTTCCCTTAACCTGAGGTGTCCAGCATTAATATTTTGTACTTTACATCTCTTCTAAGACAGACTTCTCCATGAACAGTATGCTGAGCATTTAGGTGGTAATATCAAGGAATCAGGGTCTTTTTTCCATGCTGTCCCCACCAGCTCATCCTTGTCCATCTCTGTAGTCTATGTCTGCAGGTCGTATGCTCTTCTTATTAAGGCTGGAATTCGCAACAGCTGGCCAGTGCGTCACCCTTGCTTCTCTTGACACAATTGAGCCAGCCTCCCAAACATATGTGCATTGGTTCTGCTGAGTAGAGGAACCTCATCATACAACCCCATAGGAGGGCACACGAGGGCTAGCATTTCTACATGTTCATCCACTCCTGCCACTGTGGTGGGAAAAGACAGCTAGGTTCGAATGCATTCTTGGTAGGGGTATGACTTCTCACTCAACCCCCACACATGCAGGCCTTCCAGGGGTTGCAATGGCACATCAGGCAGGTGTTTTTGATACCAGCCTTGAAACACTATAGTCACCTGGGATCTGCTGTCCAGTATGGCCCTCGTCAAAACACCATTCACCGTTATGGTGATCTCCATTGATGGGCCGACCACCTCAGACCAATCAGGTGAACAGGACTTAGTTATCTGTTTTATAGCGTTTTGGTAGATAAAGTATTTTTCATAGGCCCAGTTTGAGGCCTTATGTTGCTCCGTCGAACTAAAGCCAATAGCCGAGTTGTAACTTTTCTCAGATTCTTGGGCAAGTTATAGTTAGGCCAGATATGCTCATCTTCCTGATAGCGATAGCAAAATATGGGTTCTTAGTAGTCCCTGGGAGGAACCCACTTCCTTGTTTTGGCTGACTGGTCACATTCCATGGTCACTCTATGATTCGAGGTTTACTTTTTCGCCCATCCGAGCCTCTCCAGAGGTCAGCTACTTAAGTGGCTCTGATAAGGTCTCCTACCAGACCTCTCAATTCTTATCCTTGTTCCATTAGGTGACTCTCCATCCAGGTCTCAAAGGAAACGACATGTACCCCCACTCTGCCAGGGGGGATCTCACTCTTTTGTTCAAGGGGTGTCTGACAAGTATTTGCATTGTTTGCCCCCTTGGCTTGCTGACTAGCTCTCATCTCTTTCAGCTCTTTGATTAATTCACTCATCTGTTGTAATTCAGACTCACCATGTTGTTCATTACTTCAGTCAGGGGTCTGACAGGTACTAGCAACCATGGCATAGGGCTCCCACCCTTCTTCATCATTCTCTGCTTCTCATATCTCTTTCATAAGGTAGCAGTATTCAGGTGGATTTATCTTTCTATCTTGCAATTTCAGTTTCAGCATCATCACACTGGAGTACCTGGTAGATTTCAGAGCATGCTCTAACCTGACTCAGTTCAGCTCACTGGCAAGCACTTCCCTTTTCCTATGAGTCCGCTCAATTCTAGTGACAAACATGGACAGCTTTTCATTCTTTCATTGTTTGGAGGATTTTAATTTCCACATCGGGTCTTCCCCTCACTCACTGCTGCCAAAGACTCCCTCCAGTGCAGAGAGGTACTCGGCAGCAGTGGCCTCCGAGCTGGTGGAGTGAAGGAAATGGATATTCTCCAGCGCAGGGCCCCTCAAGCTCTCCAAGACCCTCTTCCTTTTCTAACCCTCACAGCACTGCCACTACTAGACCGGGAGGGGGGTGGCATAATCCATTCACATCTCCAGGTCATCCTCCCCCATGGGTACCGGGACCATGCCCAAGAAGAGCCTAAGTCTACAGTAAAAGTCCAGGTGTATGGATGGTATCACTATGGGGCGGTTACCACAGGGGAAGTTCTAGGTGTGGCAGGAGATGCTAAAGGGGACTGCAAGGGAGTAGTGTCTTCAGAATGATATAACATTTTCACTAAGTCTTCGGCGGATCACCCCTCAGTGACTAAAAGTCTAAGCAATTTGTCTTTAAAACCCCTCTATACTTGGGGATTCCCCAGAAGCAGTCAGGTCACTATGCAAATGAATGACTGGTCACTCTTTCTGAGACCATTCAGGCAAACTAATATGGGGTACTCTCACAGGATCTATGGGGAGGCTAGAGGAGAGGAGGGCCGCCATGGTTTGGTCAAACAAATCCGAGTCCCTAACTTTCACCTCAACCTTCCCCAAACATTTGACTTGTTCTACAGTCTCTATAATAGTAGTATTAGTGGTCCCCAATGGGATATCCATTAACAATATGGCATGTTGGGGGCTTACCCCCTCAGCCTCGCTCCACCCTATCATACAGTGCACAACCAACTTATGGGGAGCAAGTTTAAGCTTAAGCGTAGTAAAGGCCTCCATTCTGTCACAGATTTAGAGTAAGGGGTTGCAGTTTCCACCTCTTACCACTATAAGGTGCAAATCCCAGTGGTGCCTCCAAGATGTAACTCCTTGGTGGTACTACCACAAGGGATACTACCCCTGCCTGCATAACTAAGTGCAGGTTGAAGGGCCTGAGTTCCAGAAATGGGTGCCCACACCTAGAGGACAAGATCAATGGTGGCATAGCTGCCATGGGTACAGCCATACGGGACACTGTTACTCCCTCTTTTTACTCTAGTGGCCTAGACTGTTCACTGAATGCACAATTGCAATTAACACCTGAATACAGCTTCAGCTCCACGCGTGTTGCACTTACCACCAGGGCTGGTTCAGCTGGCTCGGTCCTGGAGACCCCCTGTAAAATAAGGTTTAGCTCAACCACCAATGGTATTACAATGCTGTCTGTACAGAGATACACCACAACCAGTTTAAGTGCAAAAAGATTCAGATCTGATTTATTTAGGGGCAGAAACAAGGAAGGGGGCATATTCTGGTGATTGATTCTAGTTCTGATTAAATCAGGTTAAGCATGCATGCCTCTAAGAGTCCCTCTAGCACAGTCACACACACTCTGGGTACCCAGTTGGATTTACAGGCTAGCCTGAAGCATTGCCCTGGGTATGCTGGCATTGCAGCTGTTGTTGGGGCCCTTTGGGCAAAAAACACAACATGCACTTTAACCCACAATTTGTATTCTGGAGCTGGATGGCTCAGTTAGTGACAATCAATCAAAACAACTAAATCAGATGACACACTTTGATTTGTTTTTTGTTGCAGGGAGCTACCCTGTGATTTACTCATGACATCCAGATCAGGTGGCAGGATAGATGAAATGGAGACCTCAAGATGAAGTGCTGGTTTGCCAGGAGAAGCAGGGCCCACATGATTCACCATGGAGTCATTCTTGTTCTATGGCATTGAGTAGGGAGTCGAATCCTTGGGGGGATCTCTTGTTGATCAAAACTCTGCAGTGTAAGCAGCAATCAGGGCCATGGTGTTGATGCCCAGACTGGTTAAAGGAAATGGATTCAGTCTGGTCAGAGTTTCTGGATACTGCTTCCAGCAAGCGTGACACATTCAAGCAGTGGAGAACCAAATCATGACCCACTATTCACATTCAGCACTCTTACAGCAAAGCCAAAGAAATACCAAAGTTCAGATGATAGTCCAGTTGCAATGCACAGGATTTTCTGCACAAACAGTATGCTTTGCAGTCGTGGTGGAAGTCCTGACAGACTGACCACAGAACAGCAAGTCATCGGTCCTCTTCAGGCCAAATTAGTCATAATTCAGAAAGAAAGTCAGAAGTTCAGATGAAGTCTGATTCTATGCTTAAAGTCTCTTCGCTTAGGAAGGTGGTAGCTGGCAGGACAGACGCAGCCTTCCCACTGATTTTCCCTGGGCACTACATAGGAGCAGCTGCTCAAAATCTTGTCCTCCACTCACTCTCAGCTCCTACTCTACACTGACTCACTGCTGCAGGCAGCACGGGACTTTCCCAGTGATCCAAAAGGTTTGGTTAGTTGATCCATCTGTCTGTCACAGCTAGGGCTCCCCCTCCAGGTCCATTTAGGTGCCAAAGGGTGGAAACTAAAATTCCTACTGAAATTCACTCCCACTAGACCCCTGGGGGCTGGTTCCATTTTAGAGCCCCCAAAGGCACTGATTGGTGCATACTGACAGTACAGAACTAAGATGGTGGTGTAAACAGAAAGAGTCCATGCTGCAAAGGAAGGCAGGTTAGACAAACTACAATATCATTATCATTAAATCAGATAAACAGCCAACAATTACATTTCTTGATAGGGCTTCCTCTGTGCAAATAGCGATGACAGAAGGAAGCAAACACACGGCAGCCTGGGCATGACTCAAGCCAGGGAACACTCAGCCTCTACCCGGATTAATTATTTCCTATGAGAGTAGCACTTCTTAAAGCGGCAGGCATGGAGGCTAACAGGGCACTCACATGCAAATGACTAGCAAATGATTCAGACACAGGACACTAGCCTGGCAGAGGACATTTGGCAAGCCCAGAAAGATATTATAGGAACCCCAAATTTGTAGGGGGGGCTACACATCAGTCTTCATAACACTTTGCTATTAACCTTTTTCTAAGAGGTCATTCACTGGGAATGGGATAGGCATATAAAACAACAGTCAGACAATATGTTCATTGAACTTTTGTTAACCTTTACACCCAGTACAGAGACCCATGAGAAGAAAGTCTTGTATAAACAGGAAAATGTTTAAGGGCACAAAACAACAAGAACAACAAGTTCTGAAAACAGAAGAAAGAACTATATACAAAATGAACACAAAATTATTTATGTAACAAATACCAACAAGGACTATGTACAATTATTTGGAAAACAGTAAACACAGTGTTCCAGCATTCACCAATGACCAGCAGCTGGCCTCTGCTGTAGCGTCACCCTGGATGAAATGTTTTTAAGGAGCCACAAAATGTGGTGTTGGGTGGCAACGATTTGTTCCTGGTCAGAATGCAGTGTGGAAGCTTTTAAAATTCTTCATATCCATGTGGATGGCACCGATGTCATGTTGGGTGGCTGGTGGTGGGACTTCATCCTGGGGACCTAGTGCTGCAGGTAGTGCTGGCACCATATGCATCACAGTGGGCCTGTCACTTGGTAGTTAGAGGTCCTGGGCCTGGTAGTGTTGCTCCTTCTCTGCCAGCTTCTCCAGTTCCCTATGGAGATTGGTCATATCATTTTACCTGTTTGCTGTTCTTGGCCTGAGGTAGTGTGTAAGTGCTGTCTGTAGTACAGAAAAAAAAATGCAGTTTGAACAGAATGAACTGTGAACATGACTAATTAATTAACTCAGCAGTAACTGTAGTACAGTAGTCTGTCCAGCATAACATTACTGTACCCTGACCTTCTGCTGAGACATGGTTTACAGCCTTGCCTAGACTCCCTGACCCTTCTGTACGTGTATCACCCTGCACCACATCTCACAGAGGATGTATGAAGTGTATGAGTATGTAAAAGCTGAGGTTTTCCTAATGTTTCATCGCCCCCATATTCCACTAGTCTGCCCCTCATCAGCACCTCAACTACTGTCTCTGTATGGTGTACCATCTATTGAAAGTTCCCCTCACCAGTTACCTTCATGCACTTTGTTTTGTGTCCCCCCTCAACCTATGTAGTTCCTAACATTTTACCACCATGTGTATCCCTTTCTGGAATGGTAACTTGTCTGTCAAGTGCATGTTGCCCACATAGAGCATAAACCCTCCTTTTCTGCCTGAGGTGGCTACATGTTAATGGACCAACCCAACCCTCATACACTGTGCGTGGTTGAGTGGACCCACTGACTCCTTTAGGATACTAAACACTGCAACATATACAGCATGTATATCTCTTTCCTTGTGAGGACCCCATAACTGGACATTATACACAGTTTTGTACAAAGGAGAACATGTGGTGTCTGTCTCCTGACCACTGACAAAGACCCATAGAGAGATTTAATATGAATGGACTCAACCTCATTCCTGTATTGGTCTTGTATTGAAAACCACATGGTAGTGTGTGATCATTGCACAGTTATCCTGCTTCCACTGGCCTCAGCTCCCCCCCCCAAACAAATGACTGCCCATGCTGTCCAATGACAGGTGCCACCCCACCCTTTGTTTTCTACCATGCCACATTCCCCAATCCCCTCTCTTCCTCTTTCTGCCACTCCCAAACAGAATCAAAGGATGACAACACAGTGTAGAGCACTTACTCAGTGAAGCAGGCCTAGCTGTGGAAAACACAATAGCTGCCACCTTCAGAATATGCACCTCACCCACCTCAGTGTCACCCCCACCCCCAGGGCACTGAACAGTGTCCACACAGAGACAGGCTGCATAAACCAGTACACCTTGTGATAGACAGCTTGGGGGGGGGATTACCCCCTACATCCTTGGCCTGACAATTTCAGGGACCTTGTGCCAATTGTGCTTCTTTGTTAAAGTGTGGAAAAATGACCCACACATTGATTCAGGTCAGAACGTCATGGCTGCAAGTGGTAGGGCCAAGGATGTGAGCACACACCCCAGCCACAGATCACAGCGTCAGCCTCACTTTTTTCCTCTCATCCAACTTTCTCATCTCTACTGTGGAGAACCCCCCATCCATTTGCCCACCATCCTCTTTCAAACCAGATAATGGGGATTTTAAGGAGTCAGGACCTTATGCAAATATATACAGGAGTCATCCAATTTTATTTAAATGTAATCAGTTGTGTGGACAATTTTGAGAGCTCAGCTCACATACAGTAGTTCAACTGCTAGAAGGCACGAGGGTTAAATTGTAATGTGGCATAAAAAAGCTAAAAGAAAATTAAGCATTCAGATAGGTGGAAAGACAACATGTGGTACACCAGCAACCATGGCCTAATACCATAGTAGACCATAGTTTATGATGTAATACCTTGGCAATCTGCCATAGGCAAAAGCAGTATACAAGTAAAATCAGTATGCAACTAGTTTGTTCTTTCTACTTATTTCAACTTATTTCTGGCAGTTTAGTTCTGGCAAAGGGTTTTTGATATTTTCAAGATTGTTTTATATTGTAACTGATACATAACTTTATGATTTACTAAACAGTCTACATGTAAACTCCACCTACACTGTAAATTATGCTGTAACAATATTTCTTTAGAAGTGAACATTTGCATACTGTTACAATCACTTGTGATCTACTAATTCCTGAGCAACTTTGGCTGCAATTTATTTATTTCAGTTTGAGATTAATTCCTTTGAGTCTTGGACTCATTTTCAAAGGTTCCACGTCAGTGCTGAACAAACATTACAAGAATACAAGGTTTACAGAGAAAAAGGAAAAACACTAAAGTATATACACAGGCAGTAATAGTAAAATTTGAACTCATACACAACAAATTAATACATATTAACAGATAGACTAATTAGATAAGAGGGGGTTGGGGGTCAGCCTGAGGTGGCATCATCTGAGGTGGAAGAGAGCTTTCAACCATGTGAGGCTATTGTCAGGTAATTGGTGGTAGGGGATAAGAAAAAAGTGTTATATAGCAGAAAGATGTAGAGTGGGGTAGGTAAATGGAAAACTGGGGGTGAGGCACTATCACATTATCACAGGCAGGTACAATTCATTTTATAGCCAAGGAGAGATTTGAGCCCAGCTTTGAAGATATTAATATTGGTAGTATTAGTGAGGTCAGCAGGTGGTTCATTGTACCATTTCGGTCCTTGATACAGGATGGAGTTCTGGGCAAGTTTCATCCTTTTGAAGGGAATCACCATCTTGTCAGTGACTGCACTATGGGTAGATTTCATTGGGATGGCCAGCTTTAAGTGCTCACCCAGTGTGGGGGATGTCAGTCCAAGTAGTATTTTTTTTAGAAGTGGGCAGGTTTGGTATTCCCTCTAATATGGAGTGGGGGCCACCCAGTTTCAGCTTACAATAAGCAGGTGTGGGTGTTGAAAGTAGCTCCCAAAGTAAGATGACAGTACTTATTGAGGAGTATGTTGATCCTGTTAAGAACAGTTTTTGTGCCTGCCCTATATATAGGCAACCCATAATCAATGGTAGACAGTACTGAGCTACTGGTTGCTAGTTTGAGTGCTTCCAGTGTCATTGAATGTCTGTGATGATAACGTACACCAAGTTTTATAATTGCAGTCTTGATAACAGAGTCAATGTGGTTTGAGAAGGTGAGCATGTCATCAAAGGTAATGCTGAGATATTTGAAGTTAGATACTTGGTCTATGATCTCACTGTTTTGCCTATGAACATGCAGGAGCAGGAATTTCTTTTTGTTTTGGGAGGTGGTGAAGAGCATACTCTTTGTTTTTTTGACGTTTAATAGTAGCTTGTGTTCCGTAAACCACGATTCAATTTTATGGAAGCTGCTTTGGAGTTCAGTTGTGATGGATTGTGGGACCACTGAATAACATCATGTGTCCTAGCACTTCCTAGGTAAATACACAGTGATAAAGATTAGTACGCACCCTCTGTAACAGAAAGCAAAAATAATAGACAGTGAGCTAAACAAAGCAAGATCAAACAAAGAGGCTATTTGTATGGGTGAAAAGAAAAACAAAGTGAGAGAAACAAAAGGAAATCAAAGAAGAAAACTAACAATACTAATCAAAACAAGTATTTGAAAGGTAAGAGCAGTAAACATTGTGTTGTTCTATCGCCTGCTGAGCTAGGTAATTCAGAGATGAAAAAAGTGAAGTTCATACTCTGAAAAGTAGTACTTGTTCAATAAAGTTTTTTTCCAATTGGCTTAATTCAGTACATTTGGAAAACAGTGCTGTGATGCTAGGATTGTTTTACAGCCACCTATCGGTCTGCAAAGGAACTGCAGGAATGAAATGTGAAAATGTACCCTAACACACTCCCATCATGCAGTGCAACCCATAACTTGTAATACACACAGATGAAAATCAAAGAACCTAGCATAGAAAGTGAATTGCAAGTTTTTGAAACTTGTAAAATATGTTTTGATGTTACAAAACTTAAAGCTTGTAAAGAAAGTTATATTTATAAAAGTGAAATAGCAACCACAATATTTCCAATAAGTGTGTTCCATTTGTTTTGTGCTGTGAGTACACCATGTTTAACAACTGAACATATAGCATTCTAAAACTAAATCAGGCTGTCTGTTCTCATTTATTCAGAAATTATCACTCATACAATCATTGCCCTGTTATCAGATGATTGAGCCACTCAAAAGGATGGGTCTACCTTGAAATTAATCCATGGTTAGGTTGTTGGAGGCACTCAGCCTTTAGCCTCATGCCCCAGCCTACCCTAACCATGTATTGATTCCACAGTAGATCCATTCTTTCTCATGGATTAATTCTTACTTAACAGGTATGTACCAAATGTGGCCTAAACAGCAAGACAAAATTGGATACTTTGTTATTGTTAATGACTATGAAATTCAAAACAAATTTGTTTATGTGCTACTTGGAGATAAATTGTAGTGGTAATTATTTTTTATGTATGTCCTAAGTGTTTGATGTAAAAGTAATTGGAATTCTGTAAAAGGACCTCACTGAAAGTGAGCATAGCTCAGTTGAGTCATTCAAGTTATTTGAAATTAATAAAGTTTTACTACTACTACTTACTACTAGATACTTTCAAAACGTTGTCATTACCTCACCACAGAACCATGCACATCAATCTTGAAATTGGAAGAAAATATAGTACAACTGATTTTGCCTGACTTAATTAAGCAGGAACAGTCCACAAAAATGAATTTCTATTCTGCACTTGGTACCCTTAAAGGGCTGGAAGGGGGCTAACCAGAGGAGAAATGGGGAATGGGAACAGGGGAACACATTACAGACAAAGACTATGACAATATCTTGGTCCCAGCACATGAAGTTACAACTAGTGGTGTACAGAATTTTCAAATTCTGGAGGAGCAGAATTTCACAAAACTTTTGACATTCCACCAAAATTCTGTTGAATTCCATCAGAAGTGAAATGGCAGGATTCCACAATAGAATAACGTAGAATGGATTTTATGCTGCAATTTTACGGAATTAAATTCTGTGGATCTGTGGATCTCAATGTTTTCCAAGGAAATGGTTGTAGAATAATTTTCCATGGAAAAATGCTCTTCTGCAGAATTCTATTCCACTGATGACAGAAAGCGAAATTCCACAGAAGGGCCAGTAAAATTCTGATGGAAATTCTACCTGTGGAATGGTCATTCTGTACTAATTCCACCAACAGAATTTTGCATTCTGAATAGCACTGGTCAGAAACATCCCCAAACAGTTATGAGTTTCACTGGCAAGTGTGAGATACTTTAAAACACTTGTTATTTCAAAGCACTATGGCACACAAAAGCCAAACCAGTGTTGGAGGGGTTGTGGTGAACATGGACATCACACGCATATTTTTTTGGAGCTGCACAGTGGTAAAAGACTACTGACAGAAAGCAGGACAAGTCTAGACAAATATGTGAAATCACTCCTCCCAGTTCATTCAGAAACCTAGTTCTAGGTCTCACATCAGAAGATCCTGGGCCAGATATTCAAAACTTTCAGTTGAGTGCAAACTGTTTGTGCAGGGTTTACGTCGGGTTTTCGTGGGTCTGCTATACTCAAAAGCTCAAATTGAGTGGGCAAACCGCATTAGCACTGAGCAAAAGTATAATGTATGCAAGGGGTAACATGAGGGGGCGTGTACATGAATACAGGCACAATGCTATATATTTAATGCATTAGTTCCATGCAAAGTGTTTTTGTGCAACTTAGCACAACATTTTGTGCAGTGCAAATTACTGCCCAGGAAAAGTTTGTCTTAACACTGGGTAAACTAGCTTTGCACAACTTTGTGATTTAGTGTGGCTTTTCACAGGTTTTGTGCTGCTTTGCATGGCCCTGACCATTAAATAGTAAACATAGAAATAAACCAGACAGGTAAGAAACATGCTGCGTATGGATGGCACCTCCTATATTGCCAACATCTGCCACTAGTCCCAACCATGCCAGGCATTAATTGGTGACCCAGCCCCTTTTGAACACTATGGCAGTGTATCCATACAGCACACACCTGCTGGCCACACTTCGGTGAGCACAACAGAATCCAGCACACACATGCAGCACTGGGAGCATGGAGGGTGTTGAGGGGAGGGTGTACAGGTGGCCAGTCTGTACCACATACTGGGTACAGCCAAAAGACTGGGACAATCAACACAGTGCAAATGGTCCAGTGCAGGGATTACCCCAACAGCAGTGTGCCAGTCTGATGGTATGTGCCCCCCAGCCACATACCGCACATTTGAACAGACACCACAGCACACACACCCAGCCATGTATATGTATATGTATATGTCACTTTGAATATCCCATGCCAGTGATGCAGTGTCTGTGGGTCACACAACAGCTTAACAGTAATGTCCACTGTCAGTACACACCTGCAAGATTGGCCTGTCATTGTGTAAAGTGCAGCAGTCATTGATGCCCTTCACACCATAGGCATTGCTGTGTCCCTCACACTACTGGCTCCCTTGACACTGTAGTGTCTGCTGTGCACTGTAGCAGGACCTACAGTTTGACTTTTGTATGCAGCAGCACCACCCGTGTCTGTGCTGTGTATTCCCCTGGGGCACAATATTTTATGCTGTTCTGTACAAATGTAGCCTGAAGCTTCCACCATGCACTTCCAGACTGACCTACAGGTGGAGCAGTGGGCAGACCCAGACAGCCCCTGTATTTCCAGACTGACCTGCAGGTGGAGCTTTGGGATCTTGCAATATCACTGGCATACTGCATGCAAATAGAACATAATGAGATTCCAATCTGGATGTTTGCCCACAGACTACCAAAGTAAGCTTATTTGCATGTCACTTTTATTTTTTTTTCAAAATTCAACATCTTTATTAATTTATAAAAATTGAACAACAACATCAGTACAGGGTAAAGCACAATGATATTACAAATCAGAAAAAGGAAAAAACTCTCTCTATTCCCAATCCCACTCCCTCCCCACCCCACCCACCCAGCGTGTGCCTACAGAAAAATACTTTAAAACACTAAGGCCCAGATATTCAAAGGGTTGCACATGGTGCAACAGTGTTACGCCATGGCAATCCACTGATGCAACTCTGCGCGATATTCAAAAGGAAAAAGTGCACGGCACAAATCCCGATGCACCAGAGAGCATCAGTAATGTATGCAGGCACAGGTGGGGGGGGCGTGCCCATGCATAACCTGCACAGCCCGATATTCAACCCGGGATGTGCAGAGCCATGCATGCTCAACCCCTACCTGTGCCAGCACAAAGTTACATCAAAAAAAAAAGGAACAACTGATGGCCACCCACAGGTGAGCTGCTGCATTGCAGGGTGCAACATGGCAGCTGCTACCTGTGGGTGGCCACCAGATCTCCGGCTGCACTTGGCAGCACCCCCATGCCTGATTGCAGGCATCTGTCAAAAGATAGAATAAGTTCCTATATCCCTGGTGGTCCAGTGGACTGCTATGTGCCCGATCATGGGCATCTGTCCAAAAAGAGAACACCATCCTATATCCCTGGTGGTCCAGTGGACTGCTCTCTGCCCAATCATGGGCATCTGTAAAAAAAAAACTCCTATTACCCTGGTGGTCTAGGGTACCCTCTTCCACCCATCCCTGGGCCCCATGCCTCCCCATCAGCCAGCGGCAGCACCCACCACCTGCCGCTTCTGCCCACTGACTGACACCTCAGTAGGGCTGCACGCCCGATGGTTCACGGCATGAGCCAATGGGTGTGCAACCTCTACCATACTACATATTCCAGATATGTGAATGAATCATTCACATATCTGGAAATGTGTAGTATGGAGGTTGCAACTCATTGGCTCACGCCAGAGCCAATGGGCATGCAGCCCTACTGAGGTGTCAGTCGGCAGGTGGCGGGGTGGCAGGTGGTGGGTGCTGCCACCCACTGGCTGATGGGGGAGCGGGGTGGTGGGCCCAGTGGGCGGGTGGGGAGGGGTACCCTAGACCACCAGGGTAATAGAAGGTTTTTTTTTTACAGATGCTTGAGATCAGGCAGAGTGCAGTCCACTGGACCACCAGGGATATTGGATGAGTTTATTTTTACAGATGCCCACAATTGGGCACATAGCGGTCCACTGGACCACCACAGTTATAGGAAGTTTTTTAATTTTTACACAGATGCCCACAATCAGGCTGCAGGGGGAATTGGTCCCCAATGTCTGCTGCCTGGCAGGGCACCAGGCGCAAGTCATCAGGGATCGGCATACCCTGCTTGCAAATGGGGCCATAATGACATGCAAATGGCCCCATGTGTGCCTTCCATAAATTATGGCCCTATTTGCATGTCAACTTTTGAATATTTCTGGTGCTGTGAATGGTGCAATGGCACTTGTGCTAGCGCATCTCCATGCTCCACTCTGACCACTTGCACTGGTGCAGTGCCACTGCACCATGCACACTGGGGGTAGCCAGGGTGCAATATTCAAAGCTACTGAGCCATGGTGCAGCTCTGTTGAATATTGCCCAGGCCACATCCTTGCACAGCCAAGTTGAGCTGCGCCCAAGCTTGCCCCACAGCCTGGAGCAGTCTGAATATCCAGGCCAAGGAGTATTGTAGGAAGTGCATGTGGAATCCACAGAGTACCAGCCATCAGAGTAAATATGAGGCATACAGTTTACCCCATTTTTTATCAAACAAGTCAAGTTTGTTACAGGAAATGGCAAGAAGACATTTAACTCTGAAATAGATTGAGAGCTTGTTTAACCATTCATTGTAGGATATAGACAGTTGATCCATCCAATGTTTAAGTACCAATTTCTTTACCACCATGGAAATTAGGGCCATGTGGTACTTACGATCTTTGACCCAGATAGTAGTATAGTTACCTGATATCAAGATTTCTACAGTAAAGAGGTCCTCTAAACCTAGTAAAAGATCCAATTTGGATTGAATTGAACCCCACAAAGGGCAATTTTATCACAATGCCAGAATATGTGTAACAGATTCTCTTCTTCCTTACCATATCTAGTACAAGTAAGGTTGAGAAGATGGCCAATTTTAGCTAGTTTGGCTGATGGAAGTTTAATATATGTCGTTCAGGATATGATATTGGGTAAGTCGGAGTTTATCTTGGGAGGTATAAGTATAAAGGTCCTGCCATACCCGGGCCCAGTCAATTGTTATCACCGGTAAAAGAGAAGTCCATATTTGGAGCCAGGTATAGGATCTGGGTGACCAGTAGAGAGGAGGTAAGTATACAAGAGGGAAAGACAATGGAGTTTAGTAGATAGATCATAGAAACTGTCTAGGATAGGTTGTAGTTTGGACACTTGAAGGGAGGCACCAAAGGTTTTGCTAACTGAGTGCCTCAGCTGGAAGATTTTAAAAATGTGGATGGGAGTTAAGCCATATTTCTCTAGAATAGTGGAAGAAGAAATAAGGGACTCTGAGGATTAAAGATCCACTGCTATAGCATTCCATATTGGAGGCATCCAATCAGGAGTAAGGTGTGCTCTGCCTATCTTAAAGTTGGGTTTAGAGACGATAGGTTGAGCTAAGTCTTTTTGTGGAGAGATATTATAAAAAGAGCAAACTTGAGAGAAAACCTTTAATGAGGGCCCAACTACTGAGTGAAAAAGTGGATCTGGTAAACTTTTTGGTGGAATATAACAGATAGCAAGGAAGCGGAGGTTGTGTTGTTTTAGCAATTGATTTTCCAACTTTAGCCAAGTGAGTTTATACCATCTGTAGGATTAATGAGCCATCTGCCAATGCTGGCAAAATGACTAACCCAGTAATACAGGAGAAAATTGGGAAGGTGGAGACCGCCTGTTGCTTTAAGAAGACTCAGTTTGATGAAGGACCTCCTAGGTTGTTTATGTAGCCAGATAAAGCCCTAAATAACGGAGTGGATATTCTGAAAGAACGAGAGAAGGGACCAAATATTCAACATCAGAAGAGGGTAGAAAAGCCAGGAGAGAACATTAATTTTGATGATGTTAATTCATTCCCATGAAGAAAGTGGGAGAGATTCTCATCTGTGAAGGTTCTGCTGAAGGATGGCCACAAGGTCGTCAAGGTTCAGTTTCTTGGTAAGAGAGAGGTCAGTAGTTAGATAGATGTCCAAGTATTTGAGAGAGTGAGGGGACCATTGATGTCATAATGGCTAAAGTCAGCCCTGTGGGTAACATGGTTAAGGGGGAAAATGTTGGTTTTGGTGAGGTTAAATTTATAGTTGGAGAGATGGCTGTATTGGGTTACAATGTCCAAAAGATGTTTCAGAGATATTGCAGGATTCTCTACATGCAGAAGAACATCATCTGCATAGGCAGAGAGAGTAAGAGTGTGGTTAAGAACTGAGATCCCTTGTATCTGGGGTGATAATTTTAATGTGAAGCAGGAAGGGCTCTAGATATAGATTAAAAAGAAAGGGTGAGAGGGGCAGCCTTCTCTCATACCTGTATAAAGGGGAAACCACAAGGAAAAGACCCCATTGCAATAAACCTTTGCAGATGGAGAGAAGTATATGGCCTGAATTGACTGAACAAAGTGGGGGGAACCCCATTTTTCACAGCGTCAGCCAGAAAAACTCCCAGTCCACCCTATTAAAGGCCTTCTCAGCATCCAATGAGGTTAAGGCCATTGGAATTCAAGAAGAACGGTCTGTCTAGAAAATATGGATATGTTTCTGGAGGTGATCCACAGAGGACCATCCTGGGACAAACCCACTTGTTCAGGGCTCAGTAGAGGAGACCATACCTTCCTTATACGGAGAGCAAGTATCTTGGTCAGAATTTTAATATCGCAGTTTAAGAAAGAAATTGGACGATAACTGGCCAAAGATATATTGAGTTTATTGGGCTTTAGGAGGAGGATTATGGTCACTTCCAGAAGTGATGGGTCAAGGGAAGCGGCGTTAAGTAAGTGTTGGTATAGTTGAAGCAAAAGGGGAGCTAATTCTTTAACAAAGACCTTATAAAAGTTAGAAGGGAAGCCATCTGGACCAGTTGCTTTGTCCAGGGCCAAATCTTGTATTGCATCCTTCGCCTCTTTCAAGGTAATGGGTGCAGTAAGAGAGGTTTGGTGATAGCTGGACAAACAGGGGAGAGCAAGGGAGTCTAGATAGATTTCAATGTCTTGTGAAGATACTGGAGAGGGTCTTTTACTGTATAGAGAACAACAGAAATTTTCAAAGATCTAGGCAGTGTTTCTAGGGGCCATTTTAATGGAGCTGTTTGAGGCCTGAATGGAAGGTATGTGTCTTGAGCTTTCCAGTTTTTTGAAGCCAGAGAGCTAAGAGTCTCCTTGGTCCATATAAGTAGCTTTTGCTTTCAGGAGGGCATATTCTGCCTTTTCCCTCAGGAGATCTGCAAATTTGTTCCTGAGATCCAGGAGCTTGGAGATGGAGTTGTGAGCTATGGAGGCTGATAAGGAGAGCTCGACTGCCTGTATTTGAGATAAAAGAGATACAGCCTCTTTTTCTTTTAATCTCTTCCTTCTAGATGCTATCTTAATAAATTACCCCCGGAGATAGCATTTGAATGCACACCATATTAAATCTTGTCTTAGCACCATGCCCTGGTTAGTGTCCATAAAGAGTAGGATAGAGGCTTGGATCTTGGAAATAATATGTTTATCTTTTAAAAGTTGGGTATTCAGTTTCCATGACCTATCTTTAGGCCTGTCAGGGGTAGGGGAAAGGATCACCCAGACCAGCGAGTGGTCCAAGAGTATTATAGGCTCTATGCTGGCCTGGGAGAGACCAGGCAGAAGAGGGATACTAATTAATACAAAATTCAGCCTGGACCAGGATTGATGGATGATGGAATGGAAGGAGAAAAGTCATGTGATGGATTAAGTAGGTGCCATAGATTGCAGAGCCTGAGTGTGTCCATAAAGCTTTTGGTAACCAGGTAAGTGCACTTGGCAACAATCCTGCCTGTTTTCAGGCAGAACCTGGGAGAGTACAAAACTGAGAATACAGAAATTACAACAGTGCAGTTAAAACAACAACAACTCAGGTGGAGTCGTTACAGACTGGGTTGAGATAAAACAGAGGACTGGGCACATTGCCAATTATACATACACTAATAAAGGTAAACAATAATGTAACAACAGAAGTAGGATTTGCTTGAGGGAGAGCACGCTCAATCAGTCTTATAGCCAAGCTCAGAGGAAATGGAGGACACATAAATCAGATGCAGCAAAGTTATATGTTAACAGCTAAATAGCATGGTGACTTAGGTGATGACTCCCAGTTAGGTGCAGCAGCAGTTACCTAGGGCATTGAGGTGAAAGAACAGAGAATGCTAAAAAGAAAGGTGGGAGGTGGCGTTTTTAACCTGGGAGAAGCGAGTTCCAGAACCTTGGGGCAAAATAGGAGAAAGCCTGTTCTCCCATTTTGGTGGCACAAGGCCATACCAAGAGCACAGGGATGGAGGAGAACCTAAGTGAGTGGCAATGAGAGACTGGGGTAAGCATGTCACCAAGAGAGGCCAGTTGAGGGGTTCTAGTAAGGGAGTCAACAAGACACACTAGAGTGTATGACCGGAAGTCTTTGGGAGACAACTAATTTAATCCAAAGTAGAGTAGAGTAGAGTAGAGTAGGCAGTGATGAGTTAGGTGAGGACCTGATAAGACGAACCTACTGATATTATTATAGGAAGTGCTCCACTTGCAGAGCACGCAAGCATTGGCTTGGTACAAAACTGGGAGGGCATAAAGGAGTTGAGGGAGTAGTACACCTCCAGCTACCAATTTCCTGGCAGTCGGAGTGAGTGGTGGTCTCAATAGACTACGACAATTTTGGCATTGACAGACTGGCAAACCTCATTGACATGGTCCAAAAAGTCCAGAGCTGGGTCCAGCGTTACCCCAAGGTATTTGAAAGTAGAGGTATTGGTGACATTAATCCCATCCCGGCAGTGTACAAGGAGGTTAGGGGACTCAGAGGGCACTTTTTTAGAGGACCCAAAAAGCATAGCCTGAGTCTTACCTATATTTAGTATTTGATGGTTGGCCGAGAGCCAGGATTGAAGGGATTGAAAGTCTTGTGAAAGGTTTAGGTTTATGCCAGCAATAGACTTGGAAGAATGATGGAGTACGAGATCATCAGCATACATGAGTTAGCTACTGTGAAGAGAAGGATTGGAGATATCATTTAGGAAGAGACAAAAGAGTAGTGGACCAAGTATAAATCCCTGCAGAACATCACGGGTGATAGAAATGGGGGGAGGAGAGAACCTTACAGACGGAAACAGCCTGAGAGCAGTTATCCAGGTAGCTACCAAACCAGGAAAGGGTAGAGTCAGAGGCTCCCAGGGCTTGTAGTCTAGTCAGTAGTAGAGGATGATGGATCATATCGAACACTTTAGAGAGGTCAATAAACACGGCTCCCATGAGTAAGCCCTTACCCATGTTACTTTTGACATCACGGGTGAGCTGGGTCAGAGCAGTGGTAGTGCTATGCCCAGCCATAAAGCCATGTTGAATAGGGGATAGAAGATTAAACTTAAGAAGGTATTCAAAGACCTGATAATGGACTAGTTTCTCAAGTAGCTTACTGAGTATGGGGAGAAGAGAGATGGAGTGGTAGTTGGACAGTAGTTTAGCATCCTCCTTCTTAAAAAAAATGGTATAGTTCTTGCCATTTTCCAGACCAAGGGAATGGAGGCAGAGCAGATAGAGAGGTTGAAAAGCCTGGTTATGGGCGCTGCAAGCCAGGCAGCAAACTGCCTAAGAATCCCAGGATGAATACCATCAGGGCTTGCGCTCCCACTAGCTAGAACAGTTTTGAGTAGGTTTAGCACTTTGAGGTATGTGACTGGAGCCAGTTCCAGAGTATGAGGAATGGGGGCACGGGGAGATGAGTCAGGCCAAGCGTTGGGGTGTGAGGAGCCGGTAGGGATAGGTATCAGATTGAGACACAGATGGGGGGTTTTAGTGGCCAGTGGGTCCTGTCCAGATCCTGGGTAGGGGGAATATTCCAATCCCCTCCCAGAATCAGAGAAATGAGGAGGAAGGGGGAAATTTTGCCAGCCAGCTCCATAACAAATGATGGGTCACCACCCGCCTGTCCATATATTGAACCCAGTATTAGAGTAGAGCCCAGAAGGGAGCCTTTAACCAGGACGTATCCACCGATGGGATCCGCCCCTGTGGATTCTACCTGAAAAGGGATCGTGTTTTTGATTAGCAGAGCAACTCCCTTAGTCGAGGAGAAGGAGTCCCCCAAAGCAAAAAATTGAGCTATCCTTTGTCTATGCAACCAAACAGCCTCCTTTTCCAATAAATGAGTTTCTTGTAGTAAGATGATATCAGCATTATTTAGGGCACAGTGCTTTAGCACTTGATATTGCTTCGTAGAGTTTCTGACTCCCCTAACATTCCATGTAACAATTTTACAGGTATTAAGAGCCATGTTTAAAATTTAGCCATGTAGATAGTCTAGGAGGGTAAAAGGTAAATATGAGCAATGAGCGAACTGGCACACTCCAGCCCTACCCTTCCCCCACAGCACATCCCCAACAATATTATCACTCATTGGAAATAATAATTTCAGAGATCTAACATTAAATACTGTAATCCATAAGGTATAATAGCCACCCTCACAACACCAAAAAACACCACCCAAAAGAAGAGAATGATAGTACTCTGGGTATTGTGGTTTCTGTAAGTCAAGCATACCCTCCCCACCCCCAAAACCCAACATACAAAACACTGCAGCTTTGAATGAGTATATACAGAAGGTTTCGGAAAAGAGCCGGTAAAACTGAAGCCATTTATATAAAAGACTAGCTGGTTCCCCCACCACCCACACCCTTCACAACAAAGAATAGAAAAAATCCAACAACTATTTACAGAGGACTTCACTATTAGTCAGATAATATTTATGTAAGAGAGTAGCATAAAGGAAGCTCAATCCCCCAAAGCTTCCCAACATAATGCTGGACTCCTTAGACTAAAGGCAGACCCAAAATGAAAAGTTGGGAAGCTTACCCCCTTGTCATACAGCATGCAATGCAGCTCTGCCTTGAACCTACATACCCCGGAGCATCCCATTCAACCTTCCCCTCACAAACAGGTTAAAACCAAACAAGGCTCGGGTTATGAATAATGTATCCCCATCCATGGCACTTTTGGGCGAGTGGAGCCTTTAAGTGGCTACAATGAGGGGAGCAGTCTCAGGACTGGATCCCTGGAGTGACCAAAGTCAGACACCAGATCCTTAAGGTAGAGTACTTAGAGGCCAGTGGATAGATCAGGGACTGAGAAGTGAGGAAGCCTGAGGCGAGTCACTGAGAAATGAGACACCAGGAGTCCATAAATGAGATTAGGAGAGGGGAGAGGAGAGGAGAGAAAAATCACCTACCTCATTATTCATGTGGGACCCAATCAAGGGCAAAAGATAATAAGTAGGCCTTGCAGTGGAGACACTGGGTAGCTCGCCATTAAGTTCGGAGGAAATTGTCCTGGGGGAAGAATGAGACTGTGGGACCGGGGCTGTTCCAAACACTAAATCGGTCCCTAGAAAACTCGCCTCTGTAATAGAGTTCCTCTTAGTGGAAGTGGTACCTCCAGTCAGTTGCAAGTTCTCTTTGCAAGGCCTATGCGATGTAGGGAAGAAGGAAAAGGCCCAAGATCAGTGCCCCCCACTACAATCGAAATTCCCTTCAACCGACCCTCAGGAGGCAAAAGCAGAAAGGTAAAGAAAATTACAAGACACCATAATAAACTTAACATCCAATGTGTACTTAAACCAGCATCAGTCTGCAATTATTCAACCTGATTTAAACAAGTTAGGCAGCCAGGAAGAGAGGTCTGAAAATGCCTGGGTGGGGGCATCGTAAGAAAGCAAGGAGTCATTGTTGGAGACCCGAAGCCTTACAAGATAGAGCAGTTTGAACGGGATGCCAGCCGCGATTAATTTGCAGACAGTAGAGTGAATGGCAGAGTGCTTCTGGTGAGTTTCATAAGGGAGTTCCTGCATGACATGGAGCTTGGATCCTCCCTAGGTCATTGCTTGAAGCTAACGAGCCTTGGCCAGGAAATGTTGTTTTTCTATGAAACTGAGGAATTCCAGGATGATGGGACATGGTGGGGCTCCTGCTGGTGGTTTTAGTCTAAGGGACCGGTGAGCCCGTTTGATCTGGTAAACGGGGGTGAGGGGAGAAGGCCCTACTACTTTAAGCAGAAACTTTTGTAGGAAAGTGACAGTGTTCGGCTCTTCCTCCAGTTCTGGTAGGCCCAGGATTAGGATGTTGTTGCATTGCCTTCTCCCTTCGAGATCCTCCATCTTCAGCTGACATTTCTGGATTTGCTGGTGGAGGTGGGTAATTGTAGGGTCCACTTTTTTCTCCATTTTTCAAGGGTGGATGAACGTGCCTCCTAATCCTGACCCTTTTGTGGAGTTCAGCTAGGTCTCCTCTAATGGATTCAATTTCAGAGGAGATATCAGCTAGCGTTTCTTTGAAGGCTAGGAGTTCTTGTAAAAAAACAATCCTTTGTAAGGGGGATCAGTTGAGGAATTGCAGAGCTGGATTTCCCGGTTGAAGAGCCTTGTGCCTTGGGTTTTTTAGGCATTTTCTTGTGTGATGCAGGCGGAATGTGCTTAAGGGAGGCTTGCCTCATATCAGCTTCCATCAAGGCTGTTAAAGCCTAAAGTGATGCATAAAAAGGACAGAAGACGATTGCTGAAGGCAGGCCCTTCCTGATGAGGTGAATATTTCTAGTAGAACCCTATTGAATTGGGCTGAATTAACGTTAATTGAAAGGAAGGGACAGGAGCTCCAGACCCTTGCTGTTGCTAGGCTGCTTGCATCACGTGATCTCCTTGCATATCACTTTTAAATATAGCACATTTTTGCCCCAGGCAAGCATGACAGTGCCAGGCAAATGGCTTAGCTCCATGCAAAACCTGCGCAAATGTGTTTGCGTTATGCAAACATTTCAGAAACATGGTACATTTCTGCAGAACTTCACATGCACTGGTACTTGCAGCTTTAATGAATCCACTCCTTGGCTAGCACACACATTGGTCACATAGTTCACCGTTGCCTTCCTTCACCCCATTGTGCACTGGGCTGCTGTTGTGGTTTGCATTTCCTGGTTGGCATATTCAGAGCTGTCTTATTTTCTGGGCTATGTTTGCACTGCACTCCCTGCCCAGTTTTCCCGGCTTTCTTAGCAAGCCATATTAAGCAGGGCTAGAACCAGAGTTATCTCTTTTGAATATAATGAGATATTGGTTCCAGGTTAATGTAACATGTTGGGGAGTGCTAATTTAACCCTGGGGCAAAGTTTTGAATACCTGGTCCCCAAAAGGTAAAAATAAGAGGTACTTGTGCAACATCCTAATTACTGCCACACTAAAGGCGATTACACAGAGATGGCTGAATTCCACCTCTCCAGATACAAAAGGTTGGCCGTAAAACTGTAAAGCCATCCAAGAAATGGAAAGATTTACCTTTTGGTTATGTTACACTCAAGAGTAGCACAATAGCCAATGGTACTCAGTCATATGTTACTAGCAAACCTAAATGTGACTGATATTTTGGAGACCTTGGTAAATGCAAGTTAATTCTGGACAAGGTCCTGCAACCCTCTAGAGGCTGTTGGATATACAGAAATAAGAGAGGCTCAGCTCAGCATGTCACATGGTTTAAACAATCCTTCCTCTACTCATAACTCTAATAGGGTCCCATATTGCAACAGTATATTAATTCTTTCCCCCAGGTATTAGTTAAAAAACTTGAGAAATAACTGGTACCACCATGTGAACAGTATGTGAAAACTATATACTGAATTAACTGATGTATTGTACTGTACCCCAGTTCCTTATGTGTATGTCCTTATTTATTATGTTGTATGAGTTGTATTTATTGTATAAGTCGTAAAGTACTGTCCTTTCCTTTTTCTGATGTTAATGAAACATATTTGTTGTGGTTGTCATATAAAAACCTTTGATAAACGTTGATTACAAAAAAAAAAATAGTCATGAGCCTAGTGAGGCTCCTGATTGGCTACTGGTCTTGTCATTAACATCTGGAAATGACAAATCCAGCTGCCAAATGATGCTGCACAGCACATATGGCTCACACCAAGCCAACTAAAGCCTAAAAGTAAGTGAAAAATAAACGGTAACAATTAGAGTTGTTAGTGCAATTAGATAATCAGAATAACAACCTCAAAGATGCCTTTTCTTTGGATTAATGACTGGCTAGAGGCACGTGGCACTCAGCCCCCTAACCCTTTGTTAATGTCTTGAAAACAAATCGCTTTTTGGTCATGATTGCTTAAATAAAAGGATTTTAAAATTGGCAGCCAGTGCAATTAATGCAGCACTGGAGTACTACATTCCCTTTTCCTGGTAGATGTTGTTAATTTAGCTGCTGTATTCTGCACTAGATACAGCTGGCAAGTCTGACCTGTAGGAAGGACTCAGAAGAGTGCATTACAGTAATCAAGATGGATGATAATAACAGCATGCATCCGTGTTAAGAGATCATCTGGATCAAGGTAGGGGTACAACCCAGCTATATTTTTCAGATGGTAAAAGTAAATCTTTACTACCACTTACACCTGTGCAGAGAGTGTCAGCTCCTGGTCAAGAGTGATGCCTAGGCTGGGCACCACCTACCTGACCTTGAGCCTCTCACTACCAGGTACAATGAGACCCAGGCTCTGGTCCCAACAGTAACAATTCAGTTTTTCCAGGAAGCAACTTCAACTCACTGTGAGAAATCCACAGCCTGACTTCTGAAAGTGCATTCTTGAGCACAGCAACTGAAGAGCTCTGTCAAGGTTTAAATGAAAGGTACAACTGGGTATCATTGGGATAACAGCAAAACCCAACTCATACTTCTGTATAACGTCTACTACCAGTTGCATGGACAACGTAGACAGCAATGGAGACAAAATGAACCCTAAGGAACAATACTGTCAATGTTTAATGATGATGATGTATCACCAAGGAAAGAACAGATGCACAGCATCAAAGTGACTGTCAGGGGCATTCCAGAAATAAGGCATGCAGTATTTGTCAGAGAAAGAATCCAGAGGGGCTACAAGCCCTAATGGTAGAGTAAGCCCCAGAGCCAGATATGATGCACCCAAGGGTGCCCAAGGAATTGACAATGAAACTGGGTGAACCCCTAGTAGGACTATATAATATAGAGAATAAAGTATAGGGTGATGTGGGTAAAGAGAAGTTTACACACACTCAAGTGGTTAGATGCTCATAAACCCAGACAGCAAAGCTTGAGGGGTTTATGTTAGCATCTAACCCTGAGGGTGTGTGTAAACTTCAAGTTTAAACACATCACCCCATATTTTATTTTATATAATTGCTGGGTTTGCCTTTTTCACCACAGCAATCATATAAAATGAATACAGGTTCCGGAGCACTCCACAGTCCCATTTGCTTTCAGTATGCGGTCGTTTTCAATTTTATTTTAAAACTTTTTCAGCCAGCAATGAGAAGATAAGTTTTCCCTCTGTTGGTACATTTTTTGTTTTAAAATGTACTTACCGCAGAGTTCGAATGGCAGTTGGGTCTCTGCAGAACAAACAAAACGTGCGGCCGCAGTCTGAGAAGAGCTGCAGCAGAGCATAGGCAGAGTGAGGGAAACTGTGCACATGTTTGCTGTTATAAATGCTCCTTTATAATGGCAAATTACATCACAGTTTCCCTATGGGAAAAAGGCAAGGCCAGTTATTATAGTTTAATTCAGACAGGGGTACTTCTTAAAGACTGGAGAATACAGAGCATAGTCACACTACATGGGGGAGGAGATATTGGGGAATTACAAGCCACCTTTGTTGTGAGTTGACTGATGGAGCCACTGGTCAAAGAGGACCTTGTGGACCACCTTGACAGCAATAGTCTACAGGATAGTAAACAGCATGGGTTTGCAGAAGGGATTTCTTATCAGACCAAAATGACGAGAATAAATAACAAAGGCAGTTGATAAAGGTCATGCTATGGATATCTGACTTTTATTTAGCAAGGCTTATGACTCAGTGCCACAGAAAGACTGCTGAAGATGTTGGAGGACCTGAGTGTAGCTAGGGATGCAGATAGATAGGTAGAAAACCAGATGAAGGAGTGACAACAGAAGGTGGTGGTTAGTAGGGTCAAATCTGAAGAGAGGGAGGTCACGAGTGGGGCACCAGAAGAATTTGTTCTGGGTCTTGTCTTATTCAATATGGCTAAGTGAGACATTAGAGAGGACATCCAGGCCTAGTTGCATCTCTTTGCAGATGACATGAAGTTCAGTGAGAGATAAATAATGACAAAAGGATCAGGGAGGTGCAAAGGGTTCTATAACAGCTAATGATGTGGTCTAAGGTTTGACAGCTGAAATTCAGTGGCAGAAAGTGCAAGGTTATGCATCTAGGGAAGAAAAACCCCAAGACAGAGTACTGGATGGGAGTGGTAAAACTGAGCATTGTGGCAGAAGAAATGGACCAGTGAGTCATCTTTAGTTACTTCCCTCAGCAATCAAGCCAGTGTTACAAGGCTTATAGTAAGGCTAATAGGATGTTGGTATGTATTGAAGGAGGTACTGACACCAGGAAAAAGGAGGTATTACTACAGTTATACAAGTCCAAGTAAAAATAATGTTATTGTTTGACTATAAGTCTTTACAATACAAAAATAAGAACAATGAATACAGCAATCAGGTACATTTAAAATTTGATATGACGTAGATTTGCTTATAACAGCACATAATACAATTGTTCAGAACTCATCATAATACATCATTTTAACTTATAATAAGTCAAACAGGATAATTCTTTAGAGATAAAATAATAATCTCTTTGCAGTTCTTCATATAAGATGTATTATCTTTCCTACCATACCAATACAATAATATCCTTGAACAAAGAATAAAGACATTTCATCAGATGCTTCTGTCCCTTGCTTTACAAACTGTAGCAAGAAATCCATAGACTTTCTACAATACGTCCCTACTTTCAATATTAAAAAGATACAAAACTAGTTGATCAGGAGGGAGGTTGAGACTCCCAAGTATGTCCTCAAGCCATTCCTGCCTTCTGACTGAACACAAACGGCAGAGTAGAAATATGTGTTTTAAATCTTCATTATTTGTATTGCATTTATGGAAAGGAGAGTTATAGCCTAATCTTTTTGAGAAAAATACATATAATTTGAATCATACAATTCCATATGAAATCACGTAAGAAGCCTCCTTTGTGCTGATTGTATTAATATTTTCAAATATGTTCTACAGAATGTGTTGATTTTAATTGCTTAAACCACCTGTAATGTTTAAATTTATTTAAGCATTCCATATCCTTTACTATGGCTGTGTTTCTCAATCTATTTTTAATCTGAAAAATGACAACAAAAATGGAAAGGGACCTGGGGTTAATCATATCAGATGACCTTAAGGTTGGCAAGCAATGTGAGAAGGAGGTAGGGAGGGCTGGGGGGATACTGGGATGTATAGGGACAGGCATCACCAGCAGAAAACAGGAAGTTGTTATTCCCCTGTACAGACAGTTGGTGAGACCCCATCTGGAGTACTGCGTCCAGTTCTGGAGACCCCATCTCCACAAGGACATAGACAGGATGGAGGCAGTTCAGAGGATGGCAACTGAAATGGTGCAGGGTCTGCAACAGAAGCCATACAAGAAGAGGCTAAAGGAGCTTAATATGTATACCCTTGAGGAAAGGAGGGAGAGGGGGGACGTGATAGAAACATTTAAGTACCTCAGTGGAATCAACAAATTCCAAGATGGTAGCATCTTTCAGAAAAAGAGATGTGCAGAAACAAGGGGACACAATTTGAAGATAGAGTGGGGACCGCTCAGGGGCAATGTGAGAAAGTATTTTTTCACAGAGAGGGTGGTGGACGCATAGAACAGCCTTCCTGAGGAGGTTGTGGGGTCTAAAACTGTGGGAGAATTCAAGAATGCATAGGACAGACATAAGGCAATTTTTGTGGAGGGTAATAAAAAATAGGCTGTTGATTAAATAGGATCTGCTGCTTATCCTCTAGGTAGGGAAATGGGCAGACTAGGTGGGCCAAGTGGTCCTTATCTGCCATCAAAGTCTATGTTTCTATGTTTCTATGATTTCATGTTTTGGCCCCAGATATATTTCATAAAAAAGATGACCAAACCTACGTGGAAAAATTTCCTTTTTGAATATTTGGATATATGGGAAGGCAAATCTCCTAGTAGAATACCCTATTTGTTCTTCAAGACAGATTCTTGACAAGCATGATGAGGGCAATTGAAATAATGATAAAAGAAAGCCAAGCTGTCTTTCTTTAATTAAAGTTGGTAGTGAATATTGAGAATATTGACTCAGCTCTGATCTTAGTAATTCCCCTGGGACTGATTGTGACAGCATCAGTAAATATCTATACATCTTATTTATCATGACTTCAAGTGTTTTTATGTCCATGAATGCCCACATTTCAGCCCCATATAAAATACTGGTCTTTACTTTGGCATTTGCTACCCTCAATGCTTCTACTGATCCCTTACCCAATATTATATTAAAGCATTTAAATGCTGAAAAGGGAGTTTTTAGTTTCTCATGAAGAGATTTTTTTTTTGTTTCCATAAGCAATTTTCCACGAATCTAATACCTAAATAATCATATTTTGTTGTTGCAATCTTCTTAACAGTGATATACAGATTATATCTTTTAATTGTTTTGTTAAAAAAATGACCATTTTTGTTTTGTCTCTATTAATATTTAATTGATTCTTTTTATATAAGTCTAAACATTTATTTATCTTTCTCTTCAAACCCAATAATGATTATGTTGATATAAGAATAATATCATCTGCATAAGCTAAACAAGCAATTTTTTTCTGATTGATTGAAGGAGAATTAAAATCCAAGTCCTCATGATTCTGTATTATGTCATTAATGTAAATGTTAAACAGAGTAGGTACTAATATGCACCCTTGCTTAGCTCCCCCCTTAACTCCCCCACAAATTTGCATTAATTGAGGAGGTTAGAGCTCCCTTTTGATTACATTGTATAGAAATCCAAGTATTTGTATGAAGACTTAATAAAATGTTCAGTAAAGTTTGGTCAATATTTAAATGTATAAGTTTTTTCCATAACAATAATCTACTGATGCTATCATATGCTGAGCTAAAATCAATAAAGCAGCAACAAAAAGGTTTTGCTTTCTTAATCTTAATGTATTTCCATAATGAATGGGAGAGAACGAAACAGTTCTGTATAGTAGAACGTGATTGTCTAAATCCATTTTGATACTCAGTATCCCATTCTCATTCAAATAATTCAGCAACTTCTGTAAATAACTTGTGATATATCCAAGAGAATAATGGGATGATACGTCTTGGGATCCACTGAATTACCTTTTTAAAGAGAGGGAAAACAATACTTCCCTTTCAATTTTGCAGAGCATCTCCACCCTGAGCAATACAATTAATTTCTTTAAGATCATTATCCATTCATCCTAAAAAAAAACTTATATATCTCTGTAACTATTTGGTCATGGCCAGGAGTTTTGTTCAATCTGGGTTCTGTAATAGCTTTATATATATTACATTCATCTATAAAGATAGGAAATGGGCCATAGTTTTTTCTTGCCTTTCAATCTCCAGTACATGTTATTTATTTTATTTATTGAAATGTTTCACCAGGAAGGAACACTGAACAAAAATTGCTCATATTCCAGTGTGACCGGTGGGGAAGGGTGTACAATGAGGATAACAAAAACAGAGAGTCTACAGAATAAAAGAGATAAGAGCAGTTACAATTGAGTTGAACCATTTAAACAATATAAATAACAATTGGTAAACAGTAGAAGCATTTCAACATATAAAATTATTACAGCCAATGGATAGTCACAGATCATGAAACCATCGTACTGACAAAGCAATATATGATAAAACTAACATGATGCCTAGATGTTCCAAGTGTAAGGCTCATAGACAGTAAATGAGTGTGTGTGTTAGAGTTGGGAGGGAGAAGACAATAACCAATGGTGAAGTGGGGAGGAAAGTAGTTAAGGAATGATGAAGAGGAGGGGAGGAGTAAAATGGGGGGAGGGAAAAACCTAGTCCCCCCTCAAGAAGTGAAGAACCCTGGAAGGAGGGTTAGTAGATGAGCTAGAGCAGTTAAAGGGAGAGATATGATGAAAATAACAGGCAGCCAGTTAGCCTAAATGTCCTTCAGGATGCTGAGAACCCTGCAAGGGGGTTGGGGTGCTGGTGAATAGGATCAAGTAAGGATGTGATTAGGGAGGATTATAGCAGGTGCAGTTGGAAGAAAGCAAATTGTGAAGTACAGTGGGGAGGGAGTAGGTGGAAGAAGAGTGGTGAATTTGTGGGATAGAGTGATCCAGATTTTAGGGAAGTGGTGGGAAAATCCAGACTGACCAATGAGGGTAGAATGGTGAGGGACCAGCAAGGTGCACATATCGTTAGATCTCAGGGAGTGGGAGGGGTTGGGAGAGATAGAAAGGGAGGATGAAGGTAAGTGGGGAGAGCACCAAGCCTGAATTTGGAGGTTAGTTTGGTGCAGTGGGAGAGTCATCAGTTAGACAGAGGTGGAAAAGCTAAGGCATGATAGAGGTCACAGTGATGAATCCTAGAAGAGGCATCAAGGGTGAAGCAACAGAAGGAGTTAAAAAGAGTGTCCAGTTTGGTCAAGGAAGATTTGGGAGTGGCACCACAGACCGCATACATGTGTATGTATGTATATATGCGTGTCTGTATCTACATACATATACATATGTGTATATATATATATATATATATATATATGTGTGTGTGTGTGTGTGTGTGTGTGTGTGTGTATATATATATATATATATATATATATATATATATATGACATATATAAGTTTTTAATTCCATTTCTTTTGTTTCAGAAAAATATTCATTTTTAAAATATTCTTCTCAAGGTATTGGAGGAACATGGGCTTCAAAGTTCTGTGAGTATCTATTATAAACTTGACTAATCAATGTCCAAAATTGTTTAGTGTTGTATTTGTATTTGATTTAGTCAGATCAACAACCTGGACAAATTATCTCTGTATTTCTTTTATCTGTGCCTCCAACCTATGAACTAGTTTTGTTTGTTTTTCCTGTTCTCCTTTCCTCTTCTTATTCAGATGTATCTCCCCTTTTCTACATCTTTCTTTCATGTTCTTTCCTTTTATTTTTGTGCCTAGGTTTTTGGTATTCCTGCTTTAATATTTCCCCTCCTTGTTCCTAATTGAAGGGTGGTGGTAAGGAAGATTGCACAGCTTTATTGGCTAGTTCAGGCACCCTTAAAATTGTTGTGTTTGATAATCTCCTCTCTTTTTTGTTAAGTTTCCAATAAGGCTTGATTGTAAAATACATCATCCCTCAAACTGGCCAGTTCCTCCTTCAAAGTCCACTTGTTTTTTAAGATTACTGCATTTGCATAATAAGGATTCTTTATAATTTCCATTATTTGTTTGGAGAGACAAGATGATGAGACAAAATTACCTTCATTAGTAAAGTAGTCCTTATTGTGGCAAATTTCATGATGGTTTGTTTCATTAATAATATTTGGAACCCTGGTAGAATTTTCTTGGCCTGTAGATACTCCTCTTGAGGGATCTTCAGGATTTATCCATTTAAGGCCTTCTATTATATTATTAAGATCTTTTTTGACTGAAGCTAACCTGTCTGATTTCATGACTTCCTTAATTGGTCCATGGATCTTATTGATTGAAACTGAGTAAAGTGCATCTATAGGATGGGCTACTTCAGTTTCTTGTGAAGCAATTCTCGATGTTCTTGGCGAAAAGATCCAAGGGGATGAATACGGTAAAAACTGTGGGTTCACCTCGTCCTGTGCAGTATTATCCCAAATTGAGGGTGAATAGTGATAGAGATCATAAAGTTCCTAATCATATGAAAATACTGTAACTCCATCCTTTATGGGTGGGTCAAAATTATCATTAAAGGACCTAATTTCCTTAGACATACTTTCATTGGTACAATTCTTAGAGTTTAGTTTCCCTAGGGGATATTTCCACAATACAGGTTTTGTACCATATCTCTAGGTGTAGAGGCTGACAATGATGTCATGGAGTTAATTGAAAAATCTGTTTGCACATCAGTGAGTTATTTATAATATAGTTTGTTATTTTACTTTGTTTTTACTTTCCCCTTTTCTTAATAGTTTTGTCTTTGGTTTAGGTGGAATTCCTATCAAATTCTTTTTTTTCTCCTTCTTCTCTTTTTTATGTTTGTATTTTGGTCCACTGCCTCATGTACTTCTTCTAAGGTGGAACTAATTTTGCTACTTCTAGTGAAAATCATATTAATATAAATTCCTATTTCCAAATTGATTAATAGCTCAAATTATATGATATATTTTGCAAAATTACTTAAACCTTCAGAATGCAATCTAAGCAATTGTTCTGTTATAGGTATATTTATAAATATATTAATTAATATGTGTCTGTATTTTTAGCAATACATTTGGAAGGTGCATATAGTGCATGAAATTTTTTTCCAAACAAACTTCAAACTTTCATAAAATAAGCTTGAATATTAACACAAGTGTTCATAAAGTACCAACAATTATTAGGTCCTTAAAATGGTACCCAACTCCTCTTGTTGATTTTTCTTTTACTTGAGCATTTTACCAATATGTGTCATTGTGTAATTCAGTTCATTCTGGTTTGCCCTTTGTCTTTTACTTTCCCCAAGCTTGTAGTTTTGGTTTTGCTCTGTTTTAAAAATAGACTTAAATAGCCTAGGCTATGCTGGCCAACCATCAAAGTTAAAAACAACTTGGACAAAAATCTGCTGAAAATAAGAACATATAACCAAGAGCTGGCCTGATGGTGCAGAGGCATGGCAGCCATCTGTGCTGCCAATGACTCAGGTTCAGGGACAGATCTGGGTGTCAGAGGGTCGGCCAGGGGAAGTAGGATTGAGCTTCCACAGGACTGCTGTCCTGTTCTGGGTGAGGGGGGCTGTGGGTCCAGTGCAATGTGAACTCTCAGTAGAGGCAAGGGGTACCACAAAGCAATTCTGATGCCTGAAAGTAAGAGGGGTGGGGCAGATGCTGGCCATCATTGCACATTCCTACACCCAGAAAAACCTAAGAAACTCCATGCCAGCTCCCTGCTAATGCGCTGGCTCTGGTGCCACCCATCTGGCCAGCTAATTCCACCACCGGTGCTCCCATTTGGTGGGTCAACCCCAAGCATGTGGGGGTCACTCACCGGAGCAGGGTGAACCCCATTCATGAGGTTGGGGAGAACCGGCAGCAAAAGGAATACAATAAAAAATAAAATCATATAACCAGCAATGAAGAATAATTGTGCCAGGGATCCAATATTTTAATATGATCCACCATGAACTATCTAAGTCACACTCCGTAAGCGTATGCTAAAAGTCAGCAACTAAATTAGCAACTAGATCAGCAGCTAAATGCTTCTATAACTTAGTTTTAAGCTGTGTCAAATAGCAGGAAATTAGTAACCAGCTTAATAAAATGTAGTGCTCTACTTTAATTAAATTAAAAGGCTTTTAGCATTTTTATTAAAATTTCCTACAGTAGAATAATTTAAATCCAGCCTGGCTGTGAACATGTTTCAATCTGATGTTTACTTTGAAAATATAAAATAATAAAAGTTAGCAAAACTGCTGATTATGGCCAAAAAAGTATACTGAATATCTTTTTTAAAACAAGGAAGGTTCTTATGTAAAGCAAGTTGGAATTATTGATATATTTGAACCCCAGATGCCTTCTAAAATCATACATGACCTCTTAATCAAATGGATCCTCCCATCTTTTAATTATGCAGATACAGTATGCAGTGCTGTTCCTGCTACCTGCCTTGTCAAACTGGATGTACTTTACCACTCCGTCTGCAAGTTTGCTTCCAACTCTCCTCCTCTAACTTACCACTATGACCTGTACTCCCTCTCCCTTCAATCACTTGCACATCGTCACTTAGCTCACTGCTCCACTCTTATTGCCAAGTTCTGGTTTGGGTCACTCCCTTCCTACCTTTTATTTATTTAGCTTTTGTTAACCAGGTAAGTACACTAGACAAACACATGCCTATTTTCAGGTATGACCCGAGAGAGTACAGGAAATCAAAGAACATACAGAGTACAATTTGAAGCAATTTGCCTCCCTTCTTACTCCTGCTTCCCCATCACCCTACAACTAATGTTCCATCAATGCCTGCTTTTTCTCCCTCCCTTGGGCATGCTTCAACACAGGCAAACTCTTTCTCCTTTAGACTCCTGTCCCTCTGGAACAGCATTCCCCTCTAAACCCATCTCCGCCCCTCCTTCCATGCCCTTAAGCAGCATCTTAGACCAACCAACTCCACCTCCTGTACCTGCTCCTCATCATAGACCCCTCTCCTTTGCTTACCCTAGCCCCCCTCCACTGTGGCATGCCTTGTATATTTCTGGTTATTTGTATATTTATTACAGTCAGTACTAGTTCATCTGTATATTCACTGTTAGGCAGTTTTTTAATTGCCTCTGTTTCTTTATATACCTTGTAATTATTGTAGTATACCCTGTAATGTAATTGTTCTCCTTTATGCGCTTTGTATTACTCCTCTCTCAATTAGTGTTGTATAATTTTATTTGCACTGCATGTTACCTTTTGTCTTACTGTACCCCATCCCCTGGATCACATCTGAAAATGAGCTCAGGTTCATGATGCTTTTCCCAGTTATTAACTTTTAAATAAATAAACTCTGACAATTGTTTAACACAAGTCTGTGCCCCAGTATGCTAAAGCAAGAAAGACAAAGCATCAGAGACTTTGTAAAATCCAGCAGCCTAAAAGCTTACTAATAATTTGTTAAAAAAAATATAAAAATAAAATAATACCAAAAGGTTTATCTGAGAAACAATTTAGTATACCATTTTAAAGTAGACTGTTTTCAGTAAACTGCAGTTAACATGAGCTCAGATTCTGCAATAGATCTGGTCCAGGGGTCTGTTGCTTCTGCTTCTTTTAATATAGCTGCACCAGGAGCAGTTTGAATGTTTTACTGAACTTAACTCATAGGTATAACTAAGAACCACAGGGATTTAAATAAAGATGTTTTTTTTATGAGATAAAGGAGTTACAAAAGTCTACAGTTTCTACCTCAACTAATCCAACTGTTCTGTAAGCACCAAGGATGCCAATGAAATGACAAAGCATGTGCACTGGTTACTTCAGCCATTATTTTATATGCTATGTCAATTGATTAATTAATTAATCAGTCCTAAAGCAGTATGCAGCCTCTTGCTGCTTGTGATTATTTATTTATTTATATTTAATTAAGCTCAGTTGAATCCATATAATTCCAGGCAGGTTCTCTGATAGCCATAATATAAAAATAAAGTACAGAATTTTGCTTTAGTTCATCTGATTTATTTTAAGTGTAGTTAGTATAGTTAGAACAGTTGGTTAAGATAATTCAAGAAATCTGCCTCTGGCACTTCTTACAGCCTAATGATTTAATAATCAGCACTTAGCACTCATTTACTTGTTGCACTTTGATTCACTTTAGCAAGCTGCACTTTATGCACATTTAGCACTCTTTATGTTTAACTATTTACAGGTTATATCAGCTATTTGGCATTAAGCATTCAATACCCAGAGTTTTAACCATTTATATGATAACACTATCTAGCACTTTAGCCATTCATGAAAACTTTGGGATAGTAAGTGAGTATCCAAACTAAACCCAAATTTGATTAAAATACTTACTTCGAGTTCCCCAAACCCACACTTGAAGTAACCAGAAGTTTGAATTTGTTATGGTCTCAGCCGGCAAAACAGTATAGTTGAAGGAAAGAAAATAAGAATATACCACTCTACACCAAAAATGAATATGCACAAATTAACTTGAGCATTGAACTAATCAAGGAGCAAATGGTAGTGGGTATATGCAGAGAGTAAAAAATAAATATTTAAAACAATGATCCATTCTGGAATATTAGATATTTTTAGAAAGTTCCTCCTATAGCAATATCGGGGGCTTTCAGTTATCCCGAGGAGACAAAAATGTATAAATGGAACTAGAAGTGTGGAATGGAAAGGATGAGAAGGGACTTGGCAATGATGGAGGAATGGCCAAATATATGACAGCTCAGATTCAATGCAAAGAAGTGCAAGGTAATGCACATGGGAAGCAAAAACCCAGCGGAAGAGTACACAATGGGGGGTGAGATACTGACAACAGTAAAAATGGAAAGGGACCTGGGGGTAATTATATAAGATGACCTAAAGGTGGGCAAGCAATGTGAGAAGGCAGTAAGGAAGGCTGGGAGGATACTGGGATGCATAGGAAGAGGCATCAATTGTAGAAAACAGGAAGTTGTTATCCCTCTGTACAGACAGTTGGTGAGACCCCATCTGGAGTACTGTATGTAGTTCTGGAGAACCCATCTCGGCAAAAACATAGACAGAGTGGAGGCTGTCCAGAGGAGGGCAACCAAAATGGTGCAGGGTCTGCACCAAGACATACGAAGAAAGACTAAAGGAGCTTAATATGTATACCCTTGAGGAAAGAAGGGAGAGAGGGGACATGATAGAAACTTTCAAGTACCTCAAGGGAATAAACAAAGTCCAAGAGGGTAGCATTTTTCAGAAAAAGAGATGTGCAAGAACAAGGGAACACAATTTGAAGATAGAGGGGGGATGGCTCAGAGGTAAGGTGAGGAAGTATTTTTTCACAGAGAGGGTTGTGGATGCATGGAACAGCCTCCCTGAGGGGGTCGTGGAGTCAAGAACAGTGGGGGAATTCAAGAATGCATTGGAAAGACATAAAGCATTCTTAGTGGTGGGTAGGAGGAAGTAAGCTGTTGGTTAACTAGGATCTGCAGCTTATCTTTTAGGTAGGAAAATGGGCAGACTAGGTGGGCCAAGCGGTCCTTATCTGCTATCAAATTCTATGTTTATATGTTTCTATGTAGAACAAGAGTGAATCTAAAGGCAAGAAGGGTTTGTCCTTCATTTTCGAAGTAGGTTGCTGCAGCTGATAGCTTCCCATGAGGCTCTTTGCCCTCAATCCGGAGGGCGTCAAGTTGCACTACCACCTACACTTCTGGCTTCCCTGAAAAGGGGATAGAGACTTCAGGCACAAATACTGACTTATTACAGCCACACAAGATTTACTGGGAAAGGTCACACACTCTGGTCTAAGGCAACAGTGGCATACCTGTTCTAGACCAGGTTGTGTGATCCCTGCTTTCTCAGCTTCTCCCCAGCCAAGCAGCATCTAGCAGCTCGCTCAGTCACCAGCTCCTCTCAATGTCCTCTGCACATCCTCTCAGTAAAGGGTGTGGCCTCCTTTCCTTTGACCTGTGCAGTTCATGCCACTGCCACTACAGTAATAGCCATAGACATGATATTTCCTGAAATTTCTGTGATATCTCTGAAGATTTTCCCAGCCTGCCTGCAGTACCACTATGAGTCACTAGAGAGAATCACTTTAGATATATCAGAAAATATCTGAAAATATCTGAACGTATCTATCGCTGCAATTGTACCTCATTATAGGTCACAGGTGAGGCCTCATCCAGAATAGTGTGCTCAATTCTGGAGTGCTCACCTCAGGACAGACAGGGGCAGGCTGGAGATGGTGCAACACAGGGTGACCAAGATAATTTAGGGCTGGTATTGCAGATCATGGGGAGATCATTTCAAGGCACAGCACTCGTACTCACTGTAGGCTAGGCAAGAGAGGAGAGATACCAGTAGATGTGGTGGGATCCAAGATCATAAATGGTTTCAAGCATGGCTGGAACAGATTGAAAGGTTTGGTAGCGCCTCAGATCAGTAACCATAAAGAGGGAAGCAGGGAGTAGACCAGGAGGGATAGAACTCATATAGAAAATAAATCCCAAGACACAAATAGAACTATGGGCAAACTAGATGGAGTTTTGGTCTTTTTCTTCTTTTTAAAATTTACTACACTTTTATTAATATTTCAACAAAAAATAGTAACAAACAGGAACAATAATGCAAACATTACAAACACCAGACATAACAAGACAAATATAACAATATCATTAACAATACCCCCAACTCACATCTACCTTTTCCACCCCCACCCCATCCCCTTCCTACCTGTGGAGAGCATAGGAACACAAGTGCAATGGGCCACATTGGATATTGTAAGGGCCCTTATAAGGAAGATGAAGACTGAAATAACCCACCAGATAAGTGCCCAAAGTACATAATGCAGAGTATTGTTCTGTAGCAACTAAACTCAGGAAGGGTGAAGTAAATGAAGGGTGGAATGTTTGCACCACTCAGGGGCCAGACAGAAGCAAAAATAGAGGGTGGAGTTTGCTCCATTTCCTATCGTACCCCAAGATTTTACCCCAAAGGCTAGCCATCATCTTCTCAACATGAAGGTTGGCCAGGAGGTCATTCAGCCACTTGGAGTAAGAGATGTCCTGTTGATCTCCTAGTACAGGATAACATGCCTCACTGACAATGAAATTATAGACATAAAATATCTCCTTTCTTTCACACAGATCTGAGAGTAGTCCCCCACCAGACGTGTTTCAGGAGTAAATACATTTTCCAAACCTAGAAGAGGGTCTGCTTTCTGCCTAATCTGCTCCCAAAGAGGGGCAATTTTGGGACAGTGCCACAGAATGTGGAACAGAGACCCAGTCCCTTGTTCACACTGAGTACATAGTAAGGATGCTATCTTCCCCATCACAGCCAGTCGAGCAGGGGTAAAGTAAATAGTATGCATGATATAGAATTGTGTAAGACAGAGTTTATCATTAGCAATATATAAATAAAGGCCAGCTCAAAAGCTGTCCCAATTACATTCATTGACCAGGAAGGAGGACCTTTTGGTCTTTTTCTGCCATCATTGTCTATGTTTCCATGTTAACACAGTTTCCTCTGTCTCAACAATCCTCCTCATAAGTTCTACCATTTCCAGGCATTTAACAGTGTCAAATAAGACCATGAAAGAATCCGCTCCGTTGTACCTTCCCAGGAGTAGATCACTCAATATCTGCATCAGGACTGCTGCAGTACTAGGCTGAAATCAGAATCCTGATTGGTAAAGTTCAAAGTGGAAAGTTCCTCCAGGTATTTTTTTTTTCTTTAACCCATCTGCAGCTGAATTCCTGATTGGAAAAGCTCATTGATGGAGAACTCCTCCGGGTGCTCTCTTAACCCTGCCACCATACTTTTCTCAATAACTTAGCTGAAAAAAGCAACTCTGAGATATGTCTAAACTTCACAAAACTGTCAGGATCTAATGTATTCTTCACCATGCTCCTCCACTGCCACCTAGTTGGCTTGTCTCTCCTAATCATTCACTGTAGCACTGACCTCATGCAAACTCCTATACCAGACTATTACTGATGTCATATCACTCTCCCCTTCACTTAAATCTAGCATGCAATTATATGTATGTCACACTACCACTTTTAGATAATTTTTCCCTGCTGCCACCTGCACTTTTTGTACAGCATTCCACCTTCTTCAAAGCCCAAATACTCCTCATTGCATCCTTGGTATGCCTTAAACTCCAATTCACAGATTCCCCTTCACTCCTCTCTGGCACCCACAAGAAGGGCTGGGCTTGACTGCTGAAATCATTATTGAACGCTATTATAAAGATCCTATTGATCCTTGTACTTTACTCGGGAGATGTCGAACTTAACCCTGCTCCCATCTCCTCTATTTCTTCCCCCTCAGCTATGGTAAATCTAAAGGGGCTGAGACTTTTCCATGTTAATGTCTGCAGCCTCACAAGAAAATTGGATCTGATTCAAACCTGGCTGGACCTCTCCTCCCCAGATATACTTGTTATCACTGAGAACTGGCTTAAACCTTCCATCCAGGCTATAGAAAAAAAAATTCCCCACCTACAAGGTCTTCAGAATGGATAGACAGACCAGAGGGGGTGGACTAGCCATCTACAGTGGTAGTCATAGAGAAAGTTTTGCAGTACTGAGATATACCTAGGTATACTGAGGCAGAATGAGGCAGGATCACATTACAGTCAATGCAATTACCAATTACCTCAGTGGTACCTTGAGGTAGGAAACTTTTGGACAGCTACCACTGTACCTTCAGGATCGATACATTGCCTCTATTATTAAGTCTACCTCTGAGCCAAAGGAATTTGAGATCCTTTCCATCATGATAAAACTCTCCACCACCCAAGCAATTCATGTCATAGGGTGCTATAGACCCCCATCTGCTGGCCTCAAGATAATAAATCATTTGTCTGCTCTACAGTACTTGATACCTCTTCTTCAGAAATTACAGTCATGGGTGACCTAAACCTAGACTGTCTCTCTACCTGTTCAAAACCACTCAAGGACCTGTGCAATGCCTTTGGGCTCCACCAACCTATTACGAAACCTGCCCACCCAAACACAAAAAATGCAGCCAATAGTACGCTGCTTGATATCATACTAGTAAACAAACTGCAGCTCTTCTCCCATGTAGGTTTCATCTTTAGTGATATCAGCGATCAATGCACTATTGCATGCGTGCGATCCCTACCAAAACCTATCTAAACCTCCAGATACATTTTCAAAAGGTGCCACTGGAATTTTGACATCTCTGCCTTTTTCTTTCTAACCTTCAGTAAGCAAACTGGCAAGACTTATATCTTGCCCTCTGTCAATGAAGCCTGCAATGTATTCCATAAGATTTTCTTTGACACTATCAACCACCACACCCCTCTTGTGAAAATCAGAACAAAAAAACCTCCTATCCTTGGTTCTCAGCCAGCCTTAAATCTGCTCTTCTTCACAGAGATGCCCTGTGGAAAATAGCACAGATGACTAAACTTCCTGTTGACAGGACCACCTTCAGAGCAGCTAGAAATCAGTGTACAATGCTTAGGAGAGCTATGAAGTCCAGTACTACAATAACAAACTTTAGCATCCACTCATTGCTTCTCCACATTCTGAAGACCCTTAAGGAGGTTGAGTGTTGTAAAACTTCCAACCCCTCCCTTCAAAATCACGACTGATAACACTTACACAGTTAAACATGACATCCTGAATTTATTAAACAACCATTTTACTACAGCAGGCCTGGCTTTCGACTCCTGTGAAACAGCTATGTGGGCAGGGCACAACCCTCCCTGTCCCTTCTGCAGCTGTACCTCCCTTCTCCTTTAGTCTGATCACACTGAAGCAGTTAGAAGACTTACTTAGTAAATTAGATACCAGAAAAAGTGCCAGTGCTGATCTCATAGATTCATACTTTCTGAAAATTAGTTGCCACAGCCTAGCTGTCCCCATCACTCACATCTCATATCTTTCCCTTATGCAAAGAACCCTTCCAGTGGTCTGGAAAATTGCCCATGTCATCCCCCTGTTCAAATCAGGGGATCCTGCTGACCTGAATAACTATAGGCCGATTTCTTTGCTCTCCACCCTGTCCAAAATGCTAAAAAAGTCAGTAAATCAACACATTAGAGTACATTTAGAGGATCATAACCTGCTTACCCCTATTCAGTCAGGCTTCAGACCACAACATAATATGATCACTGCTCTTGAAAAAGGCACTAATGACTGGTTGGATGCTTTGGACAACAAGATCTATGTGAGTGCCATGATTTTGGATCTAAGCATTCAACACTGTGGATCATGCTCTACTCCTGGTATTCCTCTGCAACATTGGTCTTGACCATGCCTCTATCAAATGGTTTGATTGTTACCGTATTGACCATTTACAGCAGATCAAAGCTGAAAGTGATTTCTCCCCACCAGAAACCTTACTTAGTGGTGTCCCAAAAGGCTCCATTTTGGGCCCTTTCTTCTTCTTCACAATTTACATTAACAATATCCACACCGGTATCCAATCAGAAAATATCCATCTATTTGCCGATGATGCCATCTTATATACCTGCAGTGCCTCCACCGACCAAACATGCTCTGACCTTCAACTTGATTTCAGCTGCCTGCAGAACAACCTGTTGCACCTAAAATTACTACTCAATGCAAAAAAAAGACAAAGGCTATGCTTTTCTCACCTTTCCCAAAGATCCCGGTCAATACCTTGAGTGCACAAACACTAGTTACCACCCTTCTCCAGGAACCCCTCGAATCTGTACCCAAATTCAAATATCTGGGGGCATGGATTGACCATAAATTGACCATTACCGATCACATTGATAAACTGTCCAAAAAGCTCAAGCAGAGGCTTGGAATATTCTTCCGCATCAAGCACTTGTTAACGTTGGAAGAGAGAACTAGAATCATACAGTCAACCTTCATACCTCTTCTTGGCTATTGGGGATATTCTTTATGGTCAAGGGTCTAACACAGACCTAAAAAAGCTTGATGTGCTATACCATAGCACCCTAAGATTTATTACTGGAGCATTCTACTTATCACTGTTCCTTATATGCCCTAATTGACTGGCCCTCCCTCAGCCTCAGACGATACAGAAATTCAACAATTTGGACATATCAGGCTATTATTAAGAAACTGCCCCTATATATTTCTGACTGCCTTCCTATATGCTCTCCTGGCACCTATGTGCTAAGAATCTCCTCATAGTGCAGTTTTTATCAATAGGCTAAGTAGGCTGCAGCCTAGGGGTGCCAGCTGTTAGAGGGCACCTGAGAAATGAGAGGCATTATAAAAAAAATTTGGCTGGCTCAGTGGCTCTGGGTGTCACTCCTCCACCCCAGAACTCAGTGTCAGTAAGTGTCTCCCCAGAACTCAGTGTCAGTTTGTGCCCCCCCACAACTCAGTCTGTCTTGCTGCCCCCCCAAGACATAACAGATTAGTCCAATCAGCAGCATGTGTTGATTTTAAAATCCTTTGTGTGCTCACTGCACATGTGCACCCAACACCCACACCAAACTGATGGAGGGAGAGGCCAGAGAATGCTTGCTGGGCAAAGCAGGCAAGGCACAGTGCACACCACATGAGTCATGGATTTGATCATGTACTGGTCGACAACAGTACTAACAGTAGAGGTTCACAGCATCTGCCACACTAGAGAGTCAAGAGAGAGTGGGGCCCTCACTGCTGGGTCTGAGTGGAGAACGGAGTGAGAGTACTGCAGTCAGCGTGGGTTAGGGTACAGCCAGAAACTGGACCTGTCATGACTGTCAGTCACGTTCTTCTTGCTCTAAGTCAGTTTCATGTGTATGACTGTCCCCAGCAACCCCACATCTGACTTGCCGGCAGCTGCCATGGCCAACTGATGAGACTACTCTAGTGTCTGAGTGAGCGACGATCATCAGTGTCAAATGCTTTCAAGGGATGAATGAATGAAAGGAGAGACCACACCAGACTAGACCTGAGATGGTGGGTGAGATGGAGACTGGGTCACACTGGTGCCAGGTGACAGTGAGTGTGAGTGAGGTTTATGATGACCATCACAGTCAGTAGTCCAAAAAAATGCCTAAAGAGGAATGTGGTCCAGATTGAAACCTGATGGTGCGGAAGGGACAGGGGACCTGCTCTGCAGGCTGCCCTGACTAAAAAAGTGTTTTGGGGGAGAGAGAAGCTTTGGTTCAGGCTTACTTAGCTTAGATCTGGCTTGGGGGCAGTGACGGTAACTTGCCATTAGTTTCCCACTTATTGTCTATATTCCTTACATTCTCTGTTGACAAAAATTAAAACCTTGTTAGCAAGCCTGTTGGTGAAAAAAAGCCAAAGTAATGAATGTGTGCAAACAGTGCAACCAGGAATTATAAAAAAATGAAGTGAGTCTGACTCTGTGTGTGTGGTAGGTATTGGCAATTCATTTTTATGTTGCTCGCATGCATGTGCAAGAAACATAGTGCCATCATCAGTTTTCGGAGGTGTGGTAGCCCTCTTCCAATTCAGTCAGTGTGTTTTCAGGCGCGGCCACAGTTCTCCAATCTACGCTGCAGCTGTCTATGACAGCAGTTGAAAATGCAGTGCCGTACAGTTGAAAGGGAGAGCTACACTTCAGTGAGTAGTGATAAGATCACATGCAAATGCGCTCCCCCCACACACACGCCTGCATACTGTGTGCTCTTGCTTCCCCCCACGCACACACTGTATCCAAGCCAGGGTGCCCAATCCCCATCAGCTGTGCTGCGCTCCCCAACAGAGTTCAGGTGCCACGCTGGGAGACCACCTCAGGGTGGCAGCAGTCTGTTTGGCTGACGGGGGTGCCCAATCCCCCGTCAGCTCTACTGTTTCTCCCCCCCCGAGACTATCGGGTGTCACACTGGGAGCCCACCCCAGCATGGCAACAAGTCCTATGGCCGATGGAGGTGCCCAATCCCCTGTCAGCTCCATTGCCCCCCAAACAGCCTTCCTGCTGCCACGCTGGGAGCCCACCCCAGCATGGCAAACATCCCGCGTAGTCCAAGTAATAAAAAAAAATCCTAAAAGAAAAACCTTCCCTGCTGTCTTGACCCCTTCTCCCACCGCGCCCACCCACTGTGCACTTGTCTCCTCACACTTCGACCTCATCCCATACTTACCTCCGGAGTCTGGCCGATGATCTTCAGTGGACCGGGAACACGTCTGCACTCTTCAAAGCCGACTGCGAACTGAGGAAATGCCGGTAAGCTGTATAATGGAATAAATAGGGTTTTTTCAACTTTACTGCATATCTCGGGCATTTTGGGGAATTTGTTCACCAAATTTTCAACCTGGGGTTTTTGGGACCCCACCTCATGAATTCTGTCACTGTCATGGAGTTCATCTGCCCCGAAAGATGATTTTGAGGTCACTGAACGGAACCACCTTTCAGGATGGATTTACGAAACAACAGTGTCACAGTTCATGAGGTAGCCCCCAAAAATTCTATGTTGAAAATTTGGTGAAAAAATTTCCCAAAAATGACTATTTTATGAGCATGCATTGCGCTGTTCCTACGCACACTCGTAAGTTCACGAATTTTCAATATTTTTATTCCAGATTTTCAGCATTGCCATTTTAACATGCCTCCTTATGAGCAGTACAGCTGTCATTTCTCTCATCTCGCCCAAAATGTGTTTCTGTGCATGTAACGCACAATGGCGCAGTCGGAGTGCAAAATCAATGTTAAGGACAGATTAAGAAAATCACAGTAACACTGTTCATGAGCAGAGGTGTTAAAATGGCTATGTTAAAAATTTGGTGAAAAAATTCCCTCAAATGACTGTTTTACAAGCATGCATTGTGCTGTTCCTTTGCAAGCTCCTAAGTTCGCGAATTTTCAATATTTTCACTCCAGATTTTCAACATTGCCATTTTATCACACCTTCTTATGAGCAGTACAGCTGTCACTTCTCACATTTTGCCCAAAATGTTTCTCAAGATGTAGCACCTTGTCGGAAGAAGCCCATGTATGAACTCAATGTATGGGACACATTAAGAAAATCACAGTGACACTGTTCATGAGCAGAGGTCTTAAAATGGCTGTGTTGAAAAGTTGGTGAAAAAATTCCTAAAAATGACTGTTTTATGAGCGTGTGTTGCACAGTTTCTACGCACACCTGTAATTTCACGATTTTTCAATATTTGCACTCCAGATTTTTAAAATTGCCATCTTACCACACCTCCTTATGAGCAGTACAGCTGTCATTTCTCACATCTTGCCCAAAATGTGTTTCTGTGAATGTAGGGCACAATGGTGCATTCGGTGTGCAAACTCAATGTATGGGACACATTAAGAAAACCACAGTGACACAGTTCATGAGCAGAGGTCTTAAAATGGCTATGTTCGCCAGCGACCCAGGTTCGGGAACAAGCCCTGGTCACTGGAGGGCTGGCCAGGGTAAGAAGGATTGAGCATCCCAGGGACAGCTCTCCTTCTCCGGGGGGAGGGGAGGGGACTGGTCCAGCACCTGCTGGCCCCTAGCGGAGGCTGGGAGTATCACAGGATGCACGGCCCAATACTAACTGGGGGAGGAGCGGACGTCGGCCTGTGCCGTGACATCACTACACTGCCCCAACAGAAAGCCAGGAAAATCACTTGCTGGCCCTCCAGATGATGTCTCACTGTTCCTAAGGGCCTCCAGCGCCTTCCCGGTGCCTCCTGTTCCCCAGCAGCACCCCCGGGCCATAGAAGGATGTGCTGGGGCTACCCTCCCCCCGGTACCTTCCCTCTCGGAGGAGATGGACCTGCCCGGTGAAGGGATACACTGGGATATCCTGGGGGTCGGCTGTGATCTGGGGACTAGAGGAGGGCTGGGCAAGGACAGAAGAGGTCAGGGGGAACTTGTCAGAGCCTGAAGGAGTGGAGAACCAGCGAGCACGGGGGAGGAAAAAAAAATGGCTATGTTGAAAATTTGTTAAAAAAATTCCCTTCAGCTATTCTGCAATGTTACTAATGAAGACATTGAACAGGACTTGCCCCAGGACCAATCCCTGCAGCACCCCACTGGTCACCCCCTCTCCCTAGACTGTACCCCATTTACCACCACTCTCTGCCTCCTGTCTGTTAGCCAGTTTCTAACCCAGTTTATCTCCCTTTCTCCCATGCCCAGCCTACCCAGCTAGTTTATCAGCCTCCTATGTAGGATAGTGTCAAAGGCTTTGCTGAAATCAAGGCAAGTGTTGTCCGCTGCCCCACCCTGATTCACTTCCTTTGTCACCCAGTCAAAGAAATCAACCAGATTTGACAGACATAATGTCCCCACTGTGAATCCATGTTGTCTATGGTCCTGGGCTCCGATGGCTTCTAGATGCCCCACTATCCTTTCTTTAAGCAATGTCTCCATGATCTTCCCCACTACTGAGGTGAGGCTGAATGGCCTATTGTTCCCTGCCTCCTCCCTGCTGCCAGACTTGTGTAGAGGGACCACATGTGCCCTCCTCCAATTCACTCATGTTAAATGACTCAGTAAACATGGCTGCCAGAGTTACTGCTCTCTCCCCTTGCAGTTCTCTTAATATCCTCGGGTGCATGCCATCTGGTTCCATCGCTTTCTCCACCATCAATTTAGTGAGCTCCTGCAGGACCCTTTTGCCTTTCAATGGACTATTGTCCACCTCTTCACCACTTTGGCAACTGCTGTGCTGCTGTGGCCCTTGCCCCTCCCACTCTTCTGTGAATACTGAATGGAAAGACACAGTGCATGTCTTGAAAGGAAGGCATGGAACTATCACTTCCAAATACCTAAACAGCATGTACAAGCAAGCAACATTTGGCATTGACAAATTCTTGTTTGCACTCCCTCATGTAATATCAGTGTCACAGACTCACATTCTGAATTAACTTTGCAGAGCTCAGCTCTTAAGGTTTATTAGCATCAGAGATCACATACTGTAACTCTGGAGTGTAAAGACAGCTAATATAATGCATTGCCTCCTGTGTATTATTCTCTGTTTAATTTCTGAACACCACAAATAATGGTTTCTATTTATTTTTTGGGATCGGACATTTGTAACTATCGGGCTGGCAATCTATCCTAGACATCAAACAATCAATCAATCAGAACTTTACAGTATTTGTAAAAGGCGCCTTTCTAGAACCAAGGCGCCTGTATATTACATAATAAAAACAGTATTACTAAAACAATAACATTTATCCAAACCTAATAACATTTAAAAATCATTGTACGCATGTTTAAAAAGGTATGTTTTAAGTGCTCCCTTGAACGTTTGGACAGTCGGGCAATCTCGTACCTGAAGAGGTAGAGAATTCCACAGGGTCAGGGCCTTTAATCTAAAGGATCTGGCCCCAGAGGTCTTCAAACGGACCCTGGGAATCTCTAGCAATCCCTCGTCAGTGGATCGGAGAGATGGGGAGGGACAGTATGGATGAAGGAGATCTTTCAGGCAGCCAGGTCCCTGATCATGTAGGACCTTATAGGTCAGCAAACCGACCCTGAAGGTCTTACACCAGCATATTGGCAGCCAATGCAGTCCGCGGAGCACAGGCGTTATATGACTGGACCTAGAGGTACCAGTCAATAGCCTGGCTGCCACATTCTGCACTAGCCGCAAGTGGCGCATATCAACCCCCAGTAGCCCAAGATAAAGGGAATTGCAGTACTCAAGATGGGAGGTAATGAAGGCATGGACCAGAGTAGGAAGATCATCAGGAGGAACCAGGTGCTTCACCCGGGCGATATTCCTTAGGTGGTAAAAAGAGGCTTTGAAAACTGCCGACACCTGTGATTTAAGTGTTAAACAGTTATCAAATACAATGCCCAGATTTCACACCCAGTCTGAGGTAGTTAGCTGGACACCCCCGAGCCATAAGCCCGAGGGAGATCCTGCCAACAAGCCCGCCTCCCGGCAACCTGGGTCCACGACCAACACCTCAGTTTTTTCCGGATTCATCCACAGCCAACTCACATTCATCCAGTCCTGGATTTCAGCAAGACAGTTGTTAAAAACCGAAAAGGCAGCATCTTGGCCAGGTACAAAGGACATGTACAGTTGAGTATCATCTGCATAGCAGTGAAAACTCAAACCGTACTGCCTAATGATCATTCCCAACGGCAGCATGTACACCGCATACAACATGGGTGCCAAAATGGAGCCCTGCGGCAACCCTCAGGATAGGGGGGATGATGTCAAGGAAAAAATCCCGGACACCACCCTCTTTGAGTCCTACCCTTGAGGAAGGATCAAAACCAGCTGAGGACTGTACCAGACAGTCCACAGATGAACCGCAGGCACTCCAACAGCACACCATGGTCCACGGTGTCAAATGCCGCAGAGAGATCAAGAAGGACCAAGATAGAACAGGTCCTTCAATCTCTCGCTATTAGGAGATCATTTAGTACCCAGACCAGAGCTGTCTCGGTACTATGTCTCTTCCTAAATCTGGACTGGAGAGAGTCATAGACATCGTGGCTGGTTAAATGATCATTCAACTACGACACGAACACCTTCTCAATATCCTTTCCCACAAAGGGCAGGTTAGAGATGGGTCTGTAGTTAGCCAGACAGTCCGGGTCCAAGGAGGACTTCTTAAGAAGGGGCTGAACCATAGCCTCCTTCAGAGGATTTGGAAAAATCCCACACTCCAAAGACCTCCAGACTATCTCAGCCAGGACCAGGCTGATTTTATCTACACAGCCCATTAGGAGATGCATAGGGCCCAGGTCCAAACCACAGTAGGTCAGACGCACTAATCAGATGACCATCACAATGTCATTGATTGTGGGAAGGCTGAAGTTGGACCACACAAAACGGGTGTCCGACATCTCCTGTCAACCATCACAGCTCCCACTAGAGAGGTTCAAGCAGACATCAGACCTGATTGTGGCAATCTTATCTGAAAAGAATTGAGTAAGCTCCTCACATCATTCTTGAGAAAAGACTCTTCTGGGCTGAAGACAGATTGGATTGCACAATCTGTCCACAGTCCGGAAAAGCTGAGCTGGTCTATTCTGTGCAGCAGCAATCTCTCTGGACAGGAATTCTGCCTTCTTATGAGAGATTGCTGATTGATAGACCACGTAATGGTCCATCAAACTAAGTTTGTCACAATTCAGGCCCTACCTCCACCAGCGTCTCTCTAATCTTCATCCAACTCTCCTCAACTCCCTTAGAGTCTCATCAAACCAAGGAGACCTAAGGTGAAGAGTGAGAGAACAAACACGAACAGGAGCAATGGAATCCAGGTGCTACCGCCTTATTATAGCAAGTCCCTGGGTCCATGCAATCACTCAGTAAACCCGATAGGTCCAGCACCGCCATCAGGCCATCTGGGGAAATACCCCTCAAAGGGCGGTACTGGACCATCTCCATAGGGGCTGGCTTACTAGGGGTGGTTCCAAAACTGAACCCAATGGAATGATGGTCAGACCATCTAACTGGTTCCACCACCAGATTGGATATCTCCATCCCCAGTAGGAACACCAAATCCAATGAATGACCACCAATATGGGTCGGGGAGGAAATAACCTGTGTGAAGCCCAGTGAAGTAATTAACTGGCGGAAGTCTTGACCAAACTGCGAGAATTCATCATCGACCCAGGCACTGAAATCCCCCAGAACCAACCATCTGGGGGATCCCAATGTCAGATCGACAATGAAATCTGCGACTTCCTGCAGGAAAACATTCCCATCACCTGGTGGATGGTAAACGAGAAGAATCCTGCGCCCCACACCCTCGCACATGATGCATTCAAAGGAACTGGTAGTTCCCACTGGTACTTCCACCAGGCCCAGTTCTGATCAAAAACAAATGGCAACACCCTCGCCCCTACAATCCATCCTAGGGCGGTGTATCACCAAGTACCCAGCTGGAATTGCTGAAGCCAAAACTGGGCCAGCATTTTCATCCAGCCAGGTCTCGGTGATGCACGCCAGGTCTGATGTTCTAACAAAAATCCGCTATGATAGCGGTCTTGTTTTTAATAGACCTGGAGTGCATAACACTACCTGAGTAGGATGAGCATCCAAGGATGACCGTGCTACCTGCTGACTACAAACAGAACCCTTGGGTATGGGAACCAGCCAGGGAGAACCCCTTTCCTGGACCCATTTCACCCCAGGGCATCTCCTTGTCCCCACTATCCCTATCCGCCCGCTCCTTTCCGGTCCCTCTCCAGGCCCAACCCTCATCCTCCCCTTTTTCCTAGTAATCCCCAGAGACCTACACCATCTATACACCTCTGGTGACAGGGGAGGACAAAAGAATGGACAGAGGTCTCTGAGCCTGGAGGGGGAGTAATACCCGACCGTCCTAATACCATCCCAACACATATTTGCTGCGCTAACCAAATTCCAATAAATAAACAATCCCGGGCTGCAAATTTAGCCCATATCCAAACTCAGACATACAATAATCAACTATTTCAAAAATCATAAAATCAAATAAATACACCCCCAATCACCTACCCTCACAAAAGAAAAAAATATAAATAATCTAATTCAAACAAAATTTTGACTGTAACTTAAGTCCAAGAATATGAAGTTTTATGATGAAAAATATAAAATTAAAAACAATTCTTCAGTTGCCGAAGACCCTCTCACAGCCTAGGGAGGTCAATAGAGCACAGGTACTCTCACTTTCTGAGCCCAAGAACTTTTTATTTTTAACTTATCATTCATCCCCTGAGCACTCTCACTACCAGGGGAACCAGAAAGACACTTTCACTGCCATTTAGATGTAAGCAAAAGAAAACTAGAATTATTTCCTTCGTCTTGAAGTTTGGTGGGACTGTTTAAAAGGACTGGTCTCAGTACAAGTTAATCGGAGGAAGCAGAAAGATCCCGAAGATGGGCCAGGAATATACACAAGCAGACTAGCAGAGAGTGAGGACTCCCCCCCGCCACACACCTCCAAACTGCCTAATCAGGCTACACCACACAAGACCCACAGCCACAGATACCCAGAGGCCAGACTAATAAGGCCAACCTTGGAATACCCTAAGAGTACCCTAAAAAAAAACTCTAGCTCCCCAGAGGCAAAGTGAGGCAACTCCTGCTTGATCCCGGTCAGCGTAGTCCACGAACACCCAGGCACAAGGGGGGGTAGGAGCCTCCCTCAACCAATACACCATACAAGGCCTGCTTCCCCTAATTCAATGCTGGACACTCCAAATTAGAAAATATAGTCAAAAGTAAAATCCCAAAAAGGAGGGCAATTGATCAATGAATCGGGTCCCCCACTCATAACACTTCGGAGTGATATCAGCAATTCAATTCATCAGTCTCCTGGCCTTTCAGTCCCGAACAACCCTGTCAGGTCCTCCAATCGATACCTCCCCTTAGAAGACCAGCAGACAATTATCCAGGTGTCGAAGGTCAAAAGTAAATCCCAACCGATCCGGATCATGACACCAATCCAAGGAATGAAGCACTAAACCCCACAGTCAATAAACAGCAAAATCCACGGTAGATTTCAAATCCAGTAGACCGAGCACACAAACAACAACAAATGAAAAGTCAGCAGCTCCAGAACACACCATGCAATGGCCAAGAAATCTCAATGGCATCGCTTGCAAACTCTGCACACTCTTCTGTCATACCGTTGGAAGGCAGACAGATGCAGTACACTATTCAGGATATCCCAACAGTATCACTTGCAAACTTGGTGCACTCTTCTGTCGTACCCATTCCAACGCAACTGCTCTGGCACTGATTTGGAGCCCGAAACCACGAAAAAGCTGGTTTATTTAATCTATGGAGTTTTAGGAAAGCGCAGAAAACTAAAACAGAATTAAACAATAGGAATACAATAAGGAAACACGAAACACTAAACTAAGCAGCCGACAGCACGCCCAGCCCAGCTGCCATCTTGGACATAAGAGTACTGAGCTGTGAATTAGCTTGGTTCACCCAGCAGACCTGGGTTTGATTCACATAGCATATGGCTATGCTTGCATACTGTGTAACCCTGACAAGTCACTTAACCACCCCAACAATGCTCCTAGGTAACCCCTAAAAACAGGCACTGTGTCTTGTGGTCCTTACCTGATTACCAAAGAATTAAAAAAAAAATAATTCAGAATAATTATACAAAAATAGTAAACACAAACAACAACAAAGAAGCTTTAAAAATAACCTGTTAGCCCTCTCTGGGTAGCCATGACTAGTCCTTTGGTCCCAGCAGTCATCACTCCCAAGTCCTCCCATGCCGTCATATGTTGATAAATCTCCTGCTGGTGTCTTTCTTGCCAGCACCTTCCCACTTGACAATAACTTATTCTACAAGCTCCCCCCCACCCTATCTCCCTAGCTTGACTCCATCTTGCTCCAAATGGCCGTCTTAGTAAAGTCGGGGGGCCTGGGGCCCCACCCTGTACCCTTATTTATAATGAGGAATAGTATAGACAATTTATCCTGTCAGTTCAGTAGTTCCCATCCCAAACCTGCAGCACTCTGCCATCTTCCTTCAGAAACTCACAGACAAAAACAGAGGTGGGGCGAGGTCCCAGAAACGGCTTGGTGCAGCAAATAGCCTTGACCCTGGGCAACGACTAAACACTATAAAGAATGCAAGTCTACATACTCAGGAGATGGATGTATTTCATTACATAAATTCAGAAAGTGCTAATCATGGCAGGAATAAACCAAATTATGCTGTCTGGTGAGACAGACACACCCCATCATTTCACCTCGCTTGAAGGCTTCGACTAGGGGCAATGTGCAGTTTATTGGAACAGCCTTTTATACTCAAAATTTTATTGGCACAGTACATGCTTAGTGGTCTTTGGACTGCAGAATTTATAGGTATTCCCATCTCCTTGCGTACTAGTTGCAGGGTAAGAAAGTAATTTGTTTTTCCATTAGTCATCTTTATGGTGACAGCAGTATTCTGTCTGTTTTAAATGTTGATTCCCGCATGAGATTTTGATTATTGTTATTTTTTATTAAAATGACAATAAATAGAATGTACAAAAAAGTCAGTATTCTAATTTTTTAATTGTTCTTCTGTGAATGTGTTGTTGCCACCCCCTGAACTGAGTCGTGTTTGGCGGGGGAGCACCTGAAGTTTCCAGCCTGGGGCGCTATGTTAGTTAATACAGCACTGAATGACCTGCATACCTTGCCTAATGTTATGCAATTCTATGCTTGAAAACTTTGTATCTTACGACATCGTATACACTATTATCTGTGTTTCACTGTTGTTAACATTGTAACAATGCCCAGGTCCATCTTGAAAATGAGTTCTTCTCAACGATGTTTCACCTGGCTAAATAACGATTGATTGATTGATTGACTGATTGATTAAGGTGGGGTTGAACCACAACCACTTTTAAGGATGTGGGAAAAAAACACTTTATCAAAGATGGTTCAATATTTTGAAAATGACAGGGCCCAGCACCTCCACCCCAACATTCATTAGGGTGATGTGATTAGAGTCTAATATACTGTGGTTTGGTCACAGATCCAACTGTTTAATTATGTATCTGCAACCTTGTTAATTTACTAAAGGGGTTAGTTAATGGTGATCACCTTTTTCTTAGCCCGGGGGTCAAAAAATGTTCCTGCAGGAATTTGCAGACTTCATCGTTGGCATGACATTGGAGTCACCCAGGCTGATGGTCCTGGGTGACTTTAATGCTTGGGTCAACAGAGCCAGCCCAGTGGCGCTGAGGGCTGATGTGCTGGACGCCACATCTCACTCCATGCCAGTGACCCGGGTTCGGGAACAAGCTTGGGCCACCAGGGGTCAGCAGGGGAAGAGAGTGACTGAGCACCCAACAGCGGCTCTCCCACTCTGGGGAGGATTCTGTGCATGACTCACTGCTCTACTGCCACCTTCCGGGTGAACCTGGGGTTCACAGTGCAGACTAGGGTCATGCAAGGGAACGGGGCAGTGTCAGCCGAGAGCCCTGGGAGGAGTTGCGTCTTTATACATACCTCTCAAAATGACAATGTTAATGGCTGCGGGGCACTGAATATGGAAAATGGTGGCCCGTCACTCCTAGGTGATGGCCCTTCAAGTGCTGAGCATTTTGGCAGCCTGCCAAGACAGGAGCAGACTCTGCTGTGCAACATCTGCTCCACCATCATTCAGGGAGAAGGTAAGAAGGGGAACCTCTCCTTGCCCCACCAAGGGGGATATCCGGACTACCTAGGGCTACTGAAGGGGTGAGCATTCTAGGGGCAGACTCCTGTGGTGAGATGCTGAGTCAGCGAGTCATGAAGGGGTTCTGATTGAGTGGGGTGATGAGGCAGGAAGGAGGCAAAAAGAGCAAGGGTAAAAAAAAATGCTTGGATCGACGATGAACTCTCGCAGTTTGGTCAAGACTTCCTCCAACTTATGCATTTGTTGGGGTTCACACAGGTAGTTACCTCTGCTACTCATAAGCAAGGTCATGCTCTTGATCTGGTCTTCCTCCTGGGGAATTGAGTCCTTCAACTTGGTGGTGGAACCAATTGTATGGTCTGATCTATACACAGTGAGATTCAACTTCCAGCCCCCCCCCACCTATAGGCATGCCCCTGTGGAGATGGTCAAATACCGTCCATTGAGGCAAGTAACTCCTGAAGGCCTTCTGGCAGTGTTAGACCTGTTGGGTGTTCTGTGGGCAGGCGAGGACCCAGAGAGCTCAGTCTTGGCCTATAATGAGGCTATCACTCAGGCCCTGGATTCTATCGCCCCAGTCCATGTTCCTTCACTCTCTCTTCGCCCTCGGTTCCCTTGGTTTGATGGAACCTTGAGGGAACGGAGGCAAGTCAGATGAAGGTTAGAACGTTGCTGCCGGAAATCGTCCCTTGAGGCCAACCACCTTAGACTGATAGAGCACTATCAATGCTATCAATCAGCAATCACACGTACGAAGGCAGAGTTCCTGTCAGGCGAGATTGCTGCTGCTCAAAACTGACCAGCTCAGCTCTTTCGAACCATAGACAGGTTGTGCAACCCACCTTGTCTGCAGGTTCAAAGAGCATTTTCACAAATCAAGTATTAGGAGTTTGCTCGATTTTTTGCCGATAAGGTGGCCGACATCGGGGCCGAGATCTGCTCAGCGTCTTCTATGGGAGTTGGTGGTGGTCGGTATTTGGTCACTTCCCTTCACTCATCCTGGAGTTCTTTTGACTGGCCGGAGATGGGGGATATCATGCGGTTTGTCCAGAATTTGTGGCCAACATGCTGTAGTTTGGATCTGGTCCCTATACGCCTATTATTGGGGTGTCTTGAGTTTATCGGCCCGATCCTTGCACAGATTGTTTGGTGGTCCTTAGACTTGGGAGAATTCCATAGCTCCCTTAAGAAAGCTTCTCTGGACCCGAACAACTGTGCTAACTACAGACCTATCTCTAACCTTCCCTTGTTGGGAAGGTGATTAAAAAAGTGGTTGTGCTGCACCAGAAGAACCATCTTACCATCCATGATATCTTCGATCCTCTGCGGTCAGGCTTCTGGAAGAGACATAGTACCAAGACTGCTCTGGTTCAGGTGCTCAATGATCTCCTGATGGCGAGGGACCAGAAGCGCCGTTCCATCTTGGTACTTCTGGATCTCTCCTCAGCATTTGACACTGTGGACCATGGGGTGCTGCTTGAGCACCTAAGGGTTATCTGTGGCTTGGCTGGTCCAGTTCTCTGATGGTTTCAGTCTTTCCTCACTGTCAGGTCTCAGAGGGTATTATCAGGGATTTTTTCCTCTGAACCATTCTTTCTGCTGTGTGGGGTCCCTCAGGGCTCGGTGCTGTCCCCCATGTTGTTTGCTAGTGTATCTGCTGCCCCTCAGAGACTTTGTAAGATGACATGGGCTGAGGTTTCCCTGCTATGCTGATGACACCCAGCTTTATCTGTCTTTTGCACCCAACCAGGGTAGTGCGGTCTCATTGTTTAATAGCTGTCTGGTGGAGATCCATGACTGGATGAAGGCTAGCTGGTTGAAATTGAATTCCAGGAAGACTGAGGTGCTGGTAGTGGATCTGGGGCACTGGATAGAGAGGCAGGTGGTGGGTTCACCATCTGGGCTTTTGTGTGGTGGTGTACAACTGCCTTCCTCTGAACAGGTGTGTGATCTGGGAATGGTTCTTGACAATGGGCTAACGCTGCGTGCACAGGTGTCGTCAGTCATCAAGTTCTCCTTTTATCATCTTAGGAACATCACCAGAATTAAGCACCTGTTTCCGTCCGATGATTTGCCCATGTTGATCCATGCCATTGTGACTTCACACCTTAATTACTGTAACTCCCTTTACCTAGGGCTTCCAGGGATTGATATCCGCCGCTTGCAGCTGGTGCAGAACGCAGCAGCTCAGTTGCTGACTGGATCATTGCACTCTAGTCATATTACTCCTGTGCTACGTGTTCTGCACTGGCTGCTTATACTGTGATGGATCACCTTTAAGGTTGGTTTGCTGACCTATAAAGCCCTGCATGGACAGGGACTGAGTTATCTGCAAGAGATCTTGGTTCCCTACAGCCCCGGCCATCCTCTCCGCTTCTCTGATGAGGGGTTGTTAGAGGTTCCCAGGGTGCATTTAAAAAGATCTGGGGCCTGGGCATTTATGTTTGTGACACCATCCCTGTGGAACTCTCTACCTTGTTGGATTACAGAGTGCAGGACCGTGGAGAGTTTTAAAGCCAGCCTAAAAACACATCTTTTCCAACAGGCTTTTAGTGATTGATATGTATGATTGGGATAGTTTTTATTTGAAGTTGAAATTGTGTTAGACTTTTAAATTATTTGTGATGTGTTTTTTTGAAACTAGAAATGTGCTATATAAAAAAAATATTATTATTATTACTATTTTCTGTATTTAAGAAGTAGGCCCCTTGAAACTCATAGTAGCCAGAAACTCATTAGATTAATTAAAAGCACATCTCACAAAAATGGTAACTCCACTGGGGATCAGATAGAAATGTTGTTATGTAATGCTAGGAGCTTAAATAATAACATTGATGGACTAAAAGGCTTGATCATAGATAAACCATATGACATAATTTCTATAACTGAAACATGGTGGATGGACAAAAGGTAAACATGGGGGCAACAACTTGATGGTTATACATTATATACAAATAACAGAACTAGAAGGAGAGGGGGGTTAGAGTTGCAATTTATATAAAGAATGCAATAAACTCTGTTGATATATCACATAAAATACAAGCAGCAAATACTGACACTGAAACTTTGTGGATAAGAGTAAATGGAGGGAAATCACAGTCTATCATTCTGGGTACAGTTTATTGTAGCTCTTCTTCTAAAGCTGAGATCCCTGAGTGTTTAATAAATGAGTTTGAAAAGGTAGGAGAAACCTCTATGTTTGTTGTTATGGGTGATCTAAACATTCCTAATGGCAAAAGGTCAAAAATGACTGCGATGGGAACAAATGATAAAAACTTTCTCGACAGCTGTAACAATCTCAATTTGGTGCAATACATGCATTCCCCTACTAGAGGGCACAATATACTGGATATAGTACTATGGTCAGAACAGTCATTAATATGGGATTGTGCTACCAGTTCCCCAATAGGAAGTAGTGATCATGAATCAGTAACCTTCAAAATAAGATATGAGCATGAAGCACAGCAAGGTCAGACAACAATTTTCCTATATGAGAAGGGCAGGAAATATGAGATCATAAATGAATTGAAACAGCTTGACAGGGTAACAATACTGTCTAATGAAACAGTGCAACAAATATGGGAACTATAAAAGGCATCATCCTGGGGTTAAGTGAGACACATATTCCTCAAATAATGAAATTTAGGAACATCCATAAAAGCCCTATGTGGCTAAATAGAACAATAAAAAAACTAATTAAAAAGTTACAAAAAATGTTTAAAAATAGGAATGGCAGCACACATTATGCCTTAAAACAGGCACAGCTGGCCTGCAAAATAGGCATAAGATGAGCAAAAAGAAATGCTGAGGAACAATTAGTAAAAAACGCTACAAAAGACAATTACAATGCTTTTTCTGCCTATGTTAAATCTCTTAAAAAAACAGAACCACGTGGGTCCCCTCAACATGGAAAATATGATTGTTTCTTCAGATGCAGAAATGGCTACCATTTTCAATAAATATTTTTGTGAAATCTATGGAAAAAAGTCATCCAATAATCAGGATATTACGTGCTTTATTGTTAATACAATACAGTTTGAATTATTTGATATCAGACAGCGTATCCAGAACTTGAGACCCAACACATCTCCAGGCCCTGATAAAATCTCCCCCAATATGTTACAAATAATGATTGATTACATCATTCTTCCTATAAAAATATTATTTGAACAATCAGTAATAAACTGGTGAGATACCCCATGAATGGAAATTGGCACATGTGGTACCAATTTATAACAAGCATTTGTCAATGCCGAATGTTGATTGCGTTGGTCTGTTGAACTCGCACAGTAGCCCTCTGTCACTGGCTCAGTCTGTTTGCCCCGGTGCTGCAGGCTGCTCTTTTGTACTGGGCTGCTGCCTGCATTGGCACCTTGTTCTGCTGAGGGAGAAATCTGCAGCAGTCCTGACAGAGCTCCATTGAGGTGGCTCACTCCCCCTGTCTCACTCACTCATTCTGTTTCTTCTGGCACTGCAGGCTGCCCTTTTGTACTGGGCTCCTGCCTCTGTTGGCGCCTTTTTCTTCCCACAAAGAAATCTGCAGCAGTCCCAACAAAGCTCCGTTGAGCTCACTCACTCCTCTTCTCTCGCTGCCCTGTGTTGGTGGCTTTTTCTACCCACAAAGAAATCCACAGCTGTCCCAACAGAGTTCTGTTGAGGTCGCTCACTCCCCCTGTGTCACTCACTCAGTCTGGTTCTCCTGGTGCTGCAGGCTGCCCTTTCATACTGGGCTCCTACCTCTGTTGGCGCCTTTTTCTTCCCACAAAGAAATCTGCAGCAGTCCAAACAAAGTTCCGTTGAGCTCGCTCACTCCCCTTCTCTCACTCGCTCATTCTGTTCTGCCGGCGCTGCAGGCTAACCTTTTCTACTGGGCTCCTGCCTGCGTTGCTGCATTCTAATGCCCACAAAGAAATTTGCAGCAGTTACAATACAGCTCTGTTGAGCTCATGCACTCGCTCGTTCTGGTTTTCCTGCCACTGCAGGAAACTTTTATACTGGGCCCCTGCATGCATTGCTGCCTTTTTCTGCCCACAAACAAATCTGCAGCCCTGTTGAGCTCACTGACTCCCCCTCCCTCACTCATTCATTCTGGTGCTGCAGGCTGCCCTTTTGTACTGTGCTCCTGCCTGCATTGGTGGCTTTTTCGGGCCAGAAAGAAATCTGAAGCAGTCCCGACACAGCTCCACTGAGCTCGCTCACCCCCCCCCCCGTCACTCTCTCATTCTGTTTCTGCCAGCGCTGCAAGCTGGCCATTTGTACTGGTCTCCTGCCTGCATTGCTGCATTTCCGGTGAGTTCACTCACTCCCCCACCCTCACTCGCTCTCTTGTTCTGTTTCTCCCAGTGCTGCAGGCTGCCCTTGTGTACTGGGCTCTTGTGTTGAGGCCTTTGTCTGCCCACAAACAAATCCGCAGCAGTCCCAACAGAGCTCAGTTGAGCTCGGTCACTCCCTCCTCTCACTCGGTCGATCTTAATCTGTCCCAAATAATGATTTCCCAGAGTGACCGTGATATTGTCCGGTAGGAGTGCAAAAACATATTTTAGCCAGGATGTGAAAAATGACAGCTGTAGTGTTCATAAGGAGTAATGTGGCATGACAGTATTACAGATTTGCGAAGTTACAAGGGTGCGGGGAAACAGTTCAATGCACGCTTGTAACACAGTCATGTTATGGAGTTTCATCACCAAATTTTCAACATAGGGATTTTAGGACCTCTGCTCATGAACAGTGCCACTGTCATTTTCTTAATCTGTCCTGAACCCTGATTTCCCACAGTGACCATGTTATTCTGCAGTGGGACTGTGAAAATACATTTCGGTCAGGCTGTGAAAAATGACAGCTGTACTGCTTATAAGGAGGTGTGAAAAAATGGCACTGTTGAAAATCTGATGTGACGATATTACAAATCTGCGAAGTTACAAGGGTGCATGGAAAGTGTGCAATGCACATTTGTAACACAGTCAATTGATGGGCTATCATCACCAAATTTTCAACATAGGCATTTTAGGACCTGTGCTCATGAACAGTATCATTGTCATTTTCTTAATCTGTCCCAAACAGTGATTTACCACGGCGACCGCTCTATTCTGTGCCGGAAGTGCGAAAACACATTTTGGCCAGGATGGGAAAAATGACAGCTGTACTGTTCATAAGTAGGTCTGGGAAAATGGCAATGTTGAAAATCTGGAGTGAAAATATTATAAATTTGCGAAGTTATGAGCGTGCGTGTCAACTGCGCAATGCACACTCATAACACAGCCATTTTATGGAGTATCGTTACCAAATTTTCAACATAGGCATTTTAGGACTTCTACTCATGAAGATTGTCACTATCATTTTCTTAATCTGTCCTGAACACTGATGTCGCACAGCGACCGCGCTATTCTGCGCCGGAAGTGCGAAAACACATTTCGGCCAGGATGTGAACAATGACAGCTGTACTGCTCACAAGGAGATGTTGATAAAATGTCAATGTTAGAAATATGGCATGAAAATATTGTAAATTCGCAAAGTTACGAGCACACGTAGCAACTGCACAAGGCACGCTCGTAAAATAGTCATTTTTTTTATTTTTTCCACCAAATTTGCAACATAGGCTTTTTGAGAGCCCACCTCATGAACACTGCCACTGTCATTTTGTTAATCAGCCCTGAAGGGTGATTCTGCACAGTGACCACGAAACTACCTTTCAGGGTCGATTAACGCCATGACAGTTCAAGAATTCATGAGGAGGGGTCCCAAAAACCCATTGTTGAAAATTTGGTGGAAAATTACCAAAAATGCTCAAGATATGCACTAAAGTTGAAAAACCTTATTTATTACATTATATACAGCTTACCGGCATTTCCTCAGTTCGCAGTCGGCTTTGAAGAGTGCAGACGTGTTCCTGGTCCACAGAAGATCATCGTTCCGAGCTCCGGAGGTAAGTATGGGGTGAGGGGGTGTGGGGAGGCAGGGTGTGCAGTAGGTGGGTGCAGGTTGCAGGTGGGGGGCAGGGCGAGCGCTGAGGGACCGTTTCCATCTTTTCAGGAGAACAAAAAAAAACAAAAGACATCACCGGACAGTTTTTCCCTTCACTGGGGCATCTGGCAGCTGGGGTGGGCTCCCAGCATGCCAGCAGAGCCTTTCCTTTTGGGGCCAGCAGTAGCTGACGGGGGATTGGGCACCCCCATCGGCAGGAAAAAAATGGGGGAGTGTTTCATTATGCCAATGGGGATTGGGCATCCCGTCAGCAGAAACAAAATGGGGAGTCATTATGCCGATGGGGATTGTGCACCCTTCAGCAGGAACAAAACGGGGGTCATTATGCCGATGGGATTGGGCACCCGTCGGCAGGAACAAAATGGGGGGTGTTTTATTATGCCAATAGGGGATTGGCACCCGTCAGCAGGAACAAAATGGGGGTGTTTTATTATGCCAATGGGGATTGGGCACCCGTCGGCAGAAACAAAATGGAAGTCGTTATGCCGATGGGGATTGGGCACCTGTCAGCAGGAACAAAACAGAGGGCTATTTCATTATTCCGATGAGGAAGTTGGGCACCCGTCAGCAGGAACAAAAGCGGGAGGCTGTTTCATTATGCCAACAGGGTTGGGCACCCTGTCGGCAGGCACAATACGGGGGAGAGGTTCATTATGCCATCGGGGATTGGACACCCGTCAGCAGGGACAAAACGGGGGTGTTATATTGTTTGTGAACATGGCGGCAAGCCGCTGCCATGTTCACAAACAATATCAGGGGTCTTACATTCCGCCCTGCAATGACGAGTCGCTCCCTCATTGCAGCGGATGACTGATGCTGCAATGACAAGGTGGCCCCTGACTGCAGAGGCTACTTTTTTAGAAAGTTGTGGCATGCTGGCTGAACTAGTGTCAGCAGCAGTGTGCCATGGCATTGGGGGATGGGGGACAAGCCTTTGCAGGCTGTGGGGGCATTGGGCACAACAGTGCCACGCCTCCACAACCTGCTTGTGGAGTAAGCTGATGCAACATGTTTCTTGTGCATGCGCACAATCAACATGAAAAGGAGATAAGGCCAGTGTAAAAAACTATAGACCTATTAGTTTGACCTGTGTTATTTGCAAAATATTGGAAAGATTGATAAAGGATAAATTATATTCCTCTCTTGACCTAAAGGACACAGATCAGCATGGCTTTAAGAGTGGCAGGAGTTGCACTACAAACCTGCTTTGTTTTAATGAAAATGTTAGTAAAGCCTTGGATAGAGGGGTGCCATGTGATGTGATTTTACTGGATTTTAGTAGAGCCTTTGATTTAACACCACATGGGGCAGTTATAGAAAAACTTAGACTCCTGAAGGCAGATCCACTTTTAACAAATTGGATTGCTCAGTGGCTAACCAACAGGAAGCAGAGGGACCAGATTAACGGACAATTGTCAGATATTGGGGAAGTGACGAGTGGTGTGCAGCAGCATTCAGTGCTCAGACCAATATTATTTCAGATATTCATTTCTGATCTAACTAATAATTTAAACTGTTGGGCTACCAAATACTCAGAAGAAACAAAATTAGGAGGGCCTTGGGGTACTTCAGTGGAGATTAATTATATTCACCAGAATCTTGACAGTGTTACAGAATGAGTCAACAAATGGGGTATGTCATTTAATCAGGACAAATGTAAGGTTATGTATTTAAGGAAAAAAAAACCTTTACACTTTGCAATAATATTTTAAACCCTTGTTCAACTGAGAAGGACCTGGGATATTACGTATCTGATAACCTAGGTACAGATGAACAAACCCAGGCCACTATCAAAAAATGTAATAACATTATTTGGTCAATAAAAAGAAACATAACTACTATCAAAAGTTCTGTAATGATGCCTCTATATTGAGCATATGTCCGTCCGCAACTAAATATGCATCTCACATCTGGTTCCCCTCAAGGAAACATGAAAGGTACAAATTAGAACAGATACAAAGGAAATTTACTAAGTGCATAGAGGACATGGAAGGATTAGATTATGACAAAAGATTAAAAAAAGTGAAATTAATGTCCATAGAAACCAGAAGGCTAAGGTCAGATCTTCTGTTCATGTATAATATCATGCAGGCTAACACTCTGTTAAGTGACCTTGGGATAGAGTTCAAACAAGATAGGAATAATACAAGAGGTCACCCACTACAAAGTCAGGGTAAAAGATTTCGCACTAACAAAGGGAAATTTTTTTATACATCAAGAATAGTTAATCCAAGGAATGCACATCCTGAAGATATAATTATAAGTAAGAATAAATCAATTTTTAAGTCTACAGTAAATTAGACCAGCACTTATTGAATGCAGCAGTTCCAAAATATTTTTAAATGACCATTCAGAGCACACATGGGCAACGCCGACTAGCTCCAAGTTTACCTCAGTATGTACCTCAGTATTTTAGTCAGTAGTACAAAGAGTTCTCTGGGCACCATGATCAATTAAAATTTGACATCATGGAACGTAAAAGGCCTGGGTTCCTCCTTTAAAAGGAAGAAGGTATTAACATTTTTGAATAAAAGTAAGGCTGATGTAGCTTTTGTTTTCAAGAAACTCATCAGTTGCATGAAGAAATAGAAAAACTCAAATGCATGTGGGTGGGTCATGAGGAACACAGTTGTTTAATACTAAACAATGAGGAACTTCCATCCTGATCCAAAAAGGGATAAATTTCATCAAACACTCGCATACAGCTGATCAGGATGAACAATTCCAGATCTTGTTGGGGACACTAGATGGAAGAAAACTGGTCATGAACAACATCTATGCTCCTAACTATGGCCAAGAAGCCTTTCTGAACCAGATCTACATGGAACTCGCCAATTATGTAGAGTATGATCTCATTTTGAGGAGAGATTTCAATCTTATTGTAGACCCAGTGTTAGACAGATCATCTTGCAAAGCTGTAAAGTTTGAGACTAAGGCTAGAGTCCCCTACAAGAAACTAATGCATGATCCATCCCTCACAGACAGATGGCATTTAGTTCAACCCTAGGGAAGAGACTACACATTCCTTTCCAATAGGCACCAATCACACAGTAGAATTGATTACCTAGTAGTGTCTAACAAACTACTGACCACAGCCGCTGGAGCCGCTATAAGTAGCATCATTATTTCTGACCATGCCTTGATAAGTGGGGACTTTGATTGGGATAATATGGGGAGAAGTCACACAGATGGAGGATGAATACTCAGCTACTTAAAAATAAGAAATTTATGGAAATGTTGGAATATTAGACTAAAGATTACTTCAAAATCAATGGTAGTGGTGCAGTCTCGAAGGCCACATTATGGAACATGTGTACAGCAGTTATTAGAGAGTGGATCGTTGCATATGCTTCTAGGAAGAAAAATAAAGAAAAAAGGAGTTGCTTAGCAAGGAATGTGAGCTTGGGTACTTAGAGACACTCTACAAGTCCCATGAAACCCCTCATGGTGACTTGCTTCACAAAACAACATGCGTTAGGATTGAGATGAACTCTTTTAACCCGGCAAAAGCAGAGTATGCAGTATTTAAAACCAGGCAGTGCTACTAGGAGGTGAGAGAGAAGCCTGGCAAATTACTGGCAGCTAGACTTTAGAAAATGCAACATCAAACCATAGTTCCAGGGCTTCAGAACAAATCAGGGACATAGTAACCTGTAATACTGATATCAATAAGGAATTCCACTCTTTCTATAAGGAGATTTGCTCCAACCCAGACAGTAATAATCAGAATCAGGTTAATACCTTCCTCAAGACTCTGGACTTACCCTCCCTTACAGACCATGAGCAGTTGGATTTAGATAAGAGCAAGAAGTGGAATGGGCCTTCAATGCTTTACCCAATGGTAGAACCCCTGGGCCTGTTGGCCTGCCAGGAGAATTTTATCATACACTAAACTCCATCATAGCACCCATCTTTCATTCACTGATGAAAGGCTTACAAGAGGATGAAACCCTCACCAGTACCATGCAAGATGCATTTATAACACTTATTCCTTAAAAGGGCAAAGACACACTCGAGTGCTCCTGCTATAGACCCACATCTCTAGTAAATTCAAATTATAAAATCCTGACCAAGATCCTAGCAAGAAGGGTGCAAAACATTGTCACATAACTTATTGGTAAAGAACATGTGGGTTTCGTCCAAGGCAGATCTGGATCTGACTGTTTGAGAAGGTTGTTCAATTTACTATGGTTGGCAAACAAACAGAAAGATTCCTATGCAGTACTGTCTTTAGATATCTTTAAAGCATTTGATTCCTTGCAATGGGATTATTTGTTTCAGTCCCTAAAGGAATTTGGTTTCAGGTCAAAGTTCCTTGCATGGATTCATATGCTTTATATAAAAAACAAGGGCTCAACTTATCACGAATAGTATTACATCTACACCCTTTAATTTGCACTGTGGAATGAGACATGGGGAGCATGACAATTCACTCCCATCTTTTCACGCCCATCATCACACTCTGGGCAATTTGCTCCCACATAGAGATGTTGCAAATTAAATTTCACCAGCAAAATTGCCACAAAATTGGCTTGTACAAGCATGCGCTCATTCATTCAAGCGCTCAGTCTGGCTGCCAGCTGTGGAGGTAAGTGGAGGGCTGTGCCAGTGGCCCAATTGGGATACTGGGGAGTTGGTGGGCACTAGCTCATGATGACAGGGTGGGGGTCCACTAGACACCAGGGAGTGTGGGTTTTATTTATTTTTTAATAAAAGGAAATGAGAGGCCAGGGTAACTGGGGATGGGGGGACATTATTCAATTATGGCCGGTGATCAACCGGCAGGTGGGAGGACCACTAGACACCAGAGAATAATTTTGGGCCTTGAGCAGTCTTGGGGGAGGCCACTAGTCACGAGGCAGTGCGGGTTTAATTTTTTTTGAATTAAAATAGGACATGAGGGGGCCAGGGAAACAGGGTGGGGGTGGGCTTTACTCAATTATGGGCAGTGATCAGCCAGGGAGACCACTAGAGAACAGTGAGAACTTTGGAAACTGTAAATTTCACCTGCTGGTGGCTAAATTTCATCCGCTGGTGGCTAAATTTCACCCGATGGTGCAAAATTTTGCCAGTTTGCAGGCAAAATTTCACTTGCTTTGGTGGTGAAATTTCCCTGTAAAATATTTTGTGTAATGTGCGAATTACACAAAATATTTTGCTGAGTGAAATTGTTCAGTTTTACACAACATTAGTCCCACAGTAATAGACTCCCATTTATTTATTTATTTGGTAACCAGGTAAGTGTACTGATCCAGTGGACCATTTTCAGTCATGACCTGGGCCACAACGTGGCAGTACAGGGAAATATGAATCACAGGAGTAGATACAAATTCACACTGAAGTGTAAGGTGGTCACAACAACATTAGGACAGTAAGAACAGTCATCATTTTATAATGTTTACAGGCATAGAGATAACAAAACATGAGACAAGGAAATACAGGCCTAGAATGCAGGGGAGAATTTGCTTAAGTATATACACAAAGCAGCTAAAACAGTTTCATAAGCTAAGCATAAGTAGCAGTTTGAGCCGGTCAGATTGCTTTCAAAGATGACTAGGTGGAGACACCTGTCTCTGCCAGATTGCCGGGGCTGGCTGAGTAGCGGCAGCATGCAAGGTAGGCAGTGCGAGATGTTGAGTGAGGCAATGTATGTTCATAGTGCTCCGGAGAGTAGGGGCAGTGGCCAGCAGTTTGGGCAGTTTAGGGTGCTTCATGGGATTCTGCTCTGCCCAGCAGACATTTGCAGGAGGACTCCAGCAGAAGCTAGGCCTTAGGGTTGGCTTTGAATGACACAATGGATGGTGATGTACGAATGGCAGTGGGAAGGCTGTTCCAGAGGGAGGGAGCCATTACTGAGAAAGCCTTGCTGCCCATCGTCTTAGAGGCACGAGGAACTTCGAGGGTTGAAAAAGAAGAGGTCCTAAGGGGTCTAGTGGCTGCTCTAGGTATGAGTAGGGGAGCAAAGGAGGGTAGCTGGTTACTTCTGAAAGCATTGTCCACCAGGCAGCCTGCTGCATAGTTCTGGTGTGCCTGAGGGGAGAGCCATCCTAAGGACTCGTAAAGGTTGCAGTGATGGGTTAACAGGGGTACTTTAAGGACAAAGCGACAGATAGCATTATATGCCATGTATAGGCATGATTGTTGCTTTGTGGCTGTTGGGGAGTAGATAGGGGAGCAGTAGTCAAGGAGAGGGAGAAGGTTTCCTTGCGCAATGATGAGGCAAGCTTCCGAGGGAAAGCAGATGAATTGCGCGATAGGCTGCACCTAGTTTCTGATTTATCTTTTTAATGGTCAGGGTTGTATGATCATTGAACGTGAGGGAGGAGTCGAGGGTAACCTCGAGGTATGTGAACAAGGTGACCTGCTCAAGTGGGGGCCAGCGGGAGTAAGTACAGTGAGGGCAGTGTTTGATCTGGCAGTCTTGTTTAAGTAGGGCTTGAATCCGAAGAGCATGGCCTTCATCTTTTTCTCATTTAGTAGTAGTTTTCTGGATGTGAACCAGCTTTCAGCCGCCCTGTAGTTGCCTGTGAGGGTAGTGGAGATGGATTCCAAGGACTTGTCACTGTGGTACAGGACTAGGTCATCTGTGTAGAGAATCTCATTACAGTTTAGACTCTCAGCAGGTAGTGCATTGATGAACATGGAGAAGAGAAGGGGCCGAGAACTGATCCCAGGGAAACCCTGGTGCTTGTGGAGCGGGGAACCGAGTCAGCTTTGCCTATGATCATGGATTGGGACCTGTTTGAGAGGTAGCTATAGAACCAGTCTGTGGGTCCAGGGGCACAGCCAAACTGTCAAATGGTGGAGAGAAGGAGATTGTGGTCCACTAGGTCAAACGCCTCTGACAAATCGGCAAAGACTGCACCTGTGGCCTTGCCCATGTCCATATTTGTGAGGATGTGGTTTGAGAAAATTGCCAGGGCAGAGGAGGTGCTGTGATGCTTATGGAAACCGTGCTGGAGGGGACTTAGAGGTTGTACTTACTTAGGTGTTCTGCTAACTGGATATGGACAACCTTCTCTAGCAGTTTGCTAAGATGAGGAAGCAGGGAAATGGGTCTATAGTTCTCTGGGGCTAGGGGGTCTCCTGCCTTGAAAATGGGCATCACCTTGGCATGTTTCCAGGTGTCAGGCATTGCTGATGAGGACAGAGCAAGGTTGAAAATGTGTGTTAATGGCCTTACCAGGACTGTGGAGATGATCCGCAGGAAGGCAGAATAGAGGCCATCACTTCCAGGGCTGCCCCAATGGGGGATGGTTTCCAGGAGTCTTTCAATAGTAATAGTCCCAATGGTTCCGAAATAGAATGATGGGGCAAAGGCACGATGGCTTGAAGGAGTGAGGGGGTTACCAACACTGTTTTGGTAGAAAGGGGGGTGCGGAGGAAGCTTGCTAAGGTATGGGGTTAGGTCAGTGAACATGGTGTTAAAAAGGTCGTCGATGCCTGCAGGATCATTCATTATGCCTGCTGGGGACATAAGTTGGGTTAATTGCTTGTTAGTCTTGGGGTGTAGTATAGACCCAATTGTTGCCCAGAATTTGTGAGGATTTCCCTGGGTGTTTTGTTGAAGGTTGTTAAAATATTTCTTTTTGAGTGACTTTGCCATTTGTTTACAGGCGTTACGTAGTTGCCTATAGGCATTCCATAGGTGGGGGGATGGTGACATTTTGAAAGCCTTCCAACTAGAGTCCCTGGCCTTCATTTGCAGTAGCAGCTCTTTAGTTATCCATCGCATGCAGTTGCCTCTGACCCTCCTGGATTTGATAGGAAAATGGTTGTCTTGAAGTTTCCGGAGGGTGTTGGTGAGTAGATTTACCGTGGCAGAGACGTTATCTGTCAAATATAGACAGAACCAGTTTAAGAACAGTGCATGCCTGGTCAAGAGGTCATGGTTTGGGGTGTTGAAGTTTCTGAAGGACAGTATTTTAGGCGGGGGGGTGAACCGACTTGTTGTTCACAACTATATAGGTGGGGGTGTGGTCACTAATTGCATTGGTCTTGGTTCCTGCTTGGAGGATTAGATTAGGCCAATTTGTTAAGATCCAGTCAAGGATAGAGTGGTTGTTAGTGCATTGGTTGTATCTGGTTGAGGTAGAGATTACTTGATCCAAGTTGTGGGACCTTTATAGAGTTGTGTAGTCTGGATTTGGAGTCGCAGTCCAGTTTAGGTTGAAATCCCCTAGCAAGAACGTATCCCTAGGTGTGGTGGAGCATGTCAGGCTGGAGAGAAAACTAGACAACCACTGCATAGAGGCTGGAGGGGGGTTGTAGCAGCAGCCAACATAAAGTTTTTTTGCTACAGTTATAGTCTGCTCAGTGATAACCCAATCACTTATGGAGTCTGTCGTTGAGCAGGCAACAATGGCAGCTGTTATGTGGTCTTGGACATACAGAGTGACACCTCCTCCTCCTCTCTTTCTTCCCAGCTTATCCTGTCGACAGAGGGAGTAGCCTTGGAGCAGGTACAAGGCAGAGTCATGGTACAGTTTTAGCCGGGTCTCGGACCTCTAATTCCGCAAGTTTGGAAGGGAGGCTACGTTCATTTAGGTGGGCAATCTTTATCCCATGACTTCCTGCCCATGCTGCATCCATGTGGTTAATGTGTATGTTTGTTGGGCCCAGATTTGTTTCTACATCACCGGCTAGGAGGGCTAGAAGAAGAAGGGACAAGAATGGGCAGGTGGGATGCCACCATGGATGTTTACGAAGTGTAGTAGTAAAGCAGGTGCCCAAGTGGTCTTTGTTCCACGTACGATAGGGATGCCAGCATTATGGATGGCAGGGATATGCCTATAATCATAGTTACATTGTGCATGTTTACAGGGCACGGTGGCAAGTGAGTAAGGGTGCAGCGGTAAAGGAGTTTTTGCTCATCTGCTAGGATATTTTGCAGAGAAATCCATGGCCAATTGAATCTAGTCAAGGTGGATGTGGCCAGCTGGAAGAGAACTACATTCCCTAGGGGTAGGGGAGGGGTCTAATTTTTAGGGTGGAAAATCAGTGAGTTGAAAGACTGAAGTGCCATGGTGCACAGTACAGTTTAGTAGTGATGTAAGGTTATAGGGGTTTGTAAGATACAGGAGGTATAGAAAGGCAGTGGCCACTAGTGGTTGAAAAATATAAGCTGCAGATGGAAGAATAAGTTGGTAGGTTGACAGTCACGTGATGTAGAAATAAATCCGGGCCCAACGAACATACACATTAACCACATGGATGCAGCATGGGTGAATTTGTTCAGTTTTGCACAATACTAGTCCCACAGCAATAGACTCCCATGACAACCTGCTCCCGACAATCCAGTCCCCCACTCCCCTGTGAGCAGCCAACTCTCACATAAATCTCTTCTCTTGATACTTCATTTGCTAGCTGCCAGATATAATTCGCGCATTACACAAAATATTTTGCAGGGCAAAATGAGAAATTTCACCACCAGAGCAAGTGAAATTTTGCCTGTAGCTGTCCCTGGTGGTCACCATGCCACATGGCCAGCTCAGCAGCCCACCACCATACTACACCCCACAAACCCTCCCTCCCCTTCAGCCCATGGCACATCATGGTCCCTCCCCCCATGTGCATGTTTATACAGCAACATCCTGTCACTATATTTGTTGACCCCCACCCCATCTGGTTGCCCTCCCTGCCTGGTTGCCGTGTGCACAAGTGCCGTCACTGAGTAGCCCTTTTTGAAAGCGCTCAATCGTGATCACCATCATTACAGGCTACCCTTTTGTACTGTTCAGCCATTCAAGGACTTTGAATATAAATGCACAATATATGTAACAATATTTCCCAAGCAACTATCACATTGTCCCAAGCCCTTTTCCTGTTAGACAGTTTCCCTGTTAATTGTGAACTAGACTCTTGTGAATGCAATGGGGTCTGCCTGGCATCTCTGACCTTAAAAAGGATTCTTTGAAGTGTAACCCCTACAGCGGCACTTTCCCAAGGGCTACTACCCCTGCCTGCTTGGCTATTAGCAGGTTAAGGGGCCTAGGTTCGGTAACTGGTGCCTCCATTGTGTGACCCCTTCTAGGGTCAGGAACAAAATCTATTTGCTCAGCATTATGTTAGGTTTGTACTTCTGGTCAGTGGTGCCCAAGTAACTCTGGTCACAGGAAGCAATAACTGAAAATGTCCAAACCAGGAATGGGATTCTAGAGTGTGGCTTTTATTCACATCAACACAGGAATAACAAGGCAAAGATGGACCCCCACAAGGCAACACTCACTGGCAATGCAGATTTACAGAGGTCAGAGCACATCTTCTTCACTACACAAAACCCTCAGGTTCTGAATGACTTGGGCAATGGCCGAACTGGACTCTTCTCTTGGATTCCTTGACATGGCACCCTAGCCAGTACTAGGACACTTTTCCATATGACATGGAGTTTGATGGTGGCTCCCTCAACCACCCATGAGCACTTTCTAACTCTAAAGGGAAAAATCATCCTTAATCCCATGTCTGGGTACTTTCTGCAGACACTGGCCAAGTGCCAGGAAAAAAAAGCTATAGGTGCCCAAACTGAACCCCTGGAGGTAAACCTGGTTACTCCAGAAGGGGAGGGGGGTTCCCACCTCTTGTTCCCAAATCAATGCATAGCCATTCATTTGGAACAACACCTTTCTTCAAAACTACTGGTTGTAGATGCTATCTCGAAATGTTTGTCACATTTAACATTCTACTCTGTATTCAGGTGGTGTCCTGACTTAAAAAGTTCTGTAAGTGGCTATGTCCATTCCTTAGACTCCCACTGTTTCAGATGCCTTCAAGCCATTCACAAACTAAAAGCACTGTACTTGGCTAGTCTTCTCTTGACCCCACAGTAGGCAGATACTTTTACTCAACTCTCCGTTTTGGTGAACATAGACTCTAATCAGAGCAGACTCACCATGGTATGCAGGTGTCCCAGGGCTTCTTTCCAAGGAAACACACAAATTCTCTAGTACTCTCTGTACAATCTTCACCTTCAGGCAGCTTTTCCCCTTCCAGGTAGGACCAGGGGGTTACCACTGAAATGCTGGATTTCCCCCTATCCCTCCAGAGACGGGGCACTGAAACAACACTGGGAATGGTCTCTACCACTTCCCTTGGTATCTTCTGTGTTCCTGTCTAGGGTGAGAACACACAACCCACTGCTTTCTCAGGTAGCTGTAAAGCAGAGCTAGGCTGTGAGGAGCTACACAGAGCAGCACTCCTCTCAGGTCTCCACAACAGACTGACTTCAATTCCCCAACATTCTACAGCTAACCCCCTACAGCCAGCATTCCAATATGGCTTATGCTGCTGCATGAATTCTATGGTGATGTCATCCCTCCAGCTCAGCTGAGACTGAGGACAGAGTGAGACAGTGTGAAACCCATTTAACTGGTGTCTCACAAACTGCCTTTCCCTGCCTGCAACTGGTTCTAAGTGGGATTCTAGTAACCCCAGGTAACAAGGGGGTTACACCCACCCTTGGCCAGGAAAATGACTGTCCACAGTCATTACTTACCTGGCCCAGGCTATCCTACCCTATGTGCTACCTACGGAGAGGGGTGATCAGGCCCTCTCCTACTATGTGCTAGGCACAGGCAGGCAACATTAAGAGCCCAGAGGCCATTGGCTGACCCATCAATCTCTACTCAATGATCTTGCTATGGGTACATAGTGGCCCTGGAAGAATTGTCCAGAGCATAGCCTTAATAGATCAGAACTGTGGCCCCTCTGGTCTGTTAGGACCACAGCCTGTCTATCCCCCCTAGCCCTCTAGGGAAAACCTGTCTGACCTGAACCCAGATTACCCAAAAAACACACTGGGGAACCTCCCCCCATCCCTGGACACCAGCAACGAAACCAAAGGAGCTAACACTGCACTCTAAGCATTACTCCCACACTCCCCCACAACCATACTTGTGGAAGGAAAAGTTAACACAGTTAACAACAACAAAGTACTTTAAACAAACTACTTTCAAGCCCTTGAAGAACTCCAATGAGTACCTAACTCCTCTTCTTGTCTTCGTCAGGATCACCTGCAAGAGAAAAGACAAAACAACCCCTAATCTGCAAACACAGTAACTATCTAAACCCTACCATCAAACACTGGAGAATCCCAAAAATATTTTTAGAAATGTAGAAAAACAGTAGAAATAGTAAAAACAGTAGAAAAACATTAACATTTATTTACAATACACTTTTTTGGGGATGGAATGCCCTAAAAGTCTCATCTAGTGACAACAGTGCCCAAAGGTAATTCCAAGGGAGAGTCTCTCCTGGGCAGGAGCCCATATGAAGAACAGTTCTTGAGGACTGTAGTCCCAAAGGGGAGAGTCTTTGAGGACAGTTCAAACAGTCTGAAGTCTGCTGGGTGTAGGTGTGTAAGCAATGCCATTAAGATAGAAAAGTCTGGACTTACCAGTCCCTTGAAGAACGAAAATGATACGGCACCTGGATCTCCAACTGAAGACTCTCCCTGGCAGCATTCTTCAGATACAGCACAGTGGACATCTTCCAGGAAATGACAGGCTGGTACATCTGGAAACTGCTGGGTTGATGTCATCTAGGAAATGGAACCTTGGAACAGGAAAAGAAACAGCCAGTCTGAAGTCATCTGAAATCCCAGGCGGTGAATCAGGATTCAGCTGGGCTGGTGTCCTCTCTGGATATGAAGTCATCTGGAAGGCCAGGAGATGGAATCTGGAAGGCACACTGCAAGGCTGATGAATCTGGGGCACCTGGATCCTGGAATGCCAGACTGGCAGAACAGTATAGGTATGGCAACGGCTGGATGGCAGCACTAACTACCACTGCTCTGCTCTCCACTTGGTAGGCATAGGCACATTCTCAGGAAGTTGGTTGCATTGAGAAAAGTAACACAGTGGGTCAGGTGCAAGAATTATTACCCCATCTGGGCACTCATAATTCACATTGTAGAAGGTTTCATGGCCCTCTCCATCCACAATCTGAGCAGTGTCTATGAATAGTGTCCTGCCCACTTTCCATTGTTTTAATTTTTCTTGGAACACTCTGTCTCGAACATACCGACTTGCACCTGGATGCACATGTTTTGTTGCTTCTTCCACTATTCAGGATTTCCTGTTTCTTTCAATCTCCTCCCAGACTCTCCAAGGAAAGGTAGGAAAGGATATCCCATAGATCTCATTCACCTTCCTACAAACCAGTCTTTCCTCTTTACTACACTTGATCAACTTTAGACCTCCGGCCTGGCTTGAGGGTGGCCAGTCCTGGTTCTGCCAGCTATGCATACTCAATGCAATGTAAAAATGATCTCTGACACCTCCTTGTGGGGGCAGGGCTGTGGAGTCACCAATCTCTCCTTATGTTTCCTCCTCCGAGGCAAGAACCCAAGGCTGTGGACCAGAACCTTCTTCACAAGACCACATAGGTTCCCCCTCATCCTCTTTCTCGCTGAGGATCTGAGCCCAGGAGTGAGCAGTCATTCTCACTCCTGAGACTATCCACTCTTCACTGGGCATGGAGGTCAACACCTCCCATTCAAGAGTCTCTCTCATCTCATCTTCTCCTATGAGACTAGGGCTTGGCCCCTCTCTCCACGGATCTGCGGATGCTCCCTCCGCTCTGTCTCTCTGTGACCTGGACTCGGATACATCAGCACTACTTTGCTCTGCCTGTAGATCCACACCCTCTTTTTTTGTGCCACACTCTACTGGGCTTCCCCCAACAGGCTCCACCTACTGCTGTGTACTGCCACTTGCAGATTCTTGAAGCTTTGTCCACATGGGAGCCAAATGAATCTTGGGTGCCCTAGTTAGGCCATTTTTCTCTAGGCTCCCAGAACAGTGAGGAACCATGAAGATGTCCCTTCCAGCCTTTAAGCACATAATGCACACTCTAACTGGATATCCAGGAATCACCACGAGGAGGCAAACATCCCCCGTAGTAAATGTCTCAACATCTTTAAACTTGTTAACTTCTTCTACTGTCATAGCCCGGGCGTGATCTGGGTAGCAGGCTGATCACAAAGCCATGACTGCAGAGAAAAAACCAAAAGTTCACCGTTATGTCATAACTCACTTTGTTTGGAAAACTTTTACAAAATGGCTTCCTTGCTGCTGTGTTTACTTTACTACCCCACCCTGTAATGGTGGCAGTAGCACTCCTGACGCATCAACGTTCTGTTTCTGACTCAAGCAACTGCACATCCGATTTATACGCTCTACTGATAAAGTTCACTCAAACTGCATAAACTGCACTGTTTGCTCTCAGCACATTTGTATGATTTTTACAGGACTTTTCATTTGCTCTAACTCACTGTTCTTGTTTAAAAGTCCCTAAAGCCATAGTATTTTATTGCAAAGGGTTGCCTGTATTTTTGTTGCATTTTTCATACAACCTGCAGTCTCTCACTTTGCTTTGAAAATCATACTGTTGCTGAACCCATAATTATGCTCACAGTCTAATGTCTAGAATTCTTGTTTAGCTTGATTAACTTGACACAGTCTTTCTTTGTACAAACGATTACATTGCTTACACGCAGATTCAGCTGGCTTTAGTTAAAATCACACACAGTTTGAACTATTTCTCTGGATGGTACTCACTAAATCAGTACTTTGCTATTGTGATGGAAAATTCAGCCTACAGCCAGTCTTGGAGGCCTCTGGAATAAAGCAGGCTGGCAGTCCTGCCAATTGTCCCTCCGAACACCACACTTTCTTCCCAGATGATTGAAATGCGGGTTGAGACCAATTTTCAACAGAAAAGTTTGATTTTATTATTTTTATGACATTTTTAGTCACAGCAACGCTCCTCCTGGCAAGCCAGTTTGTACACTACCCTCTCTCTCTCTCTCTCTCTCTCTCCCTCTCAAACACTGTGCAGTCAATCTAGAGCTGGCTTGAAGACGAGACCAATTGCAGTCTCACCAATCACTCGATGCCATGCAAATGAGCCTCTCTGTTCCCGTGCTCTTCTCCTCCACGGCGATCGTTGAGCAGGCAAATTTAAACTGCAAACCACACTTTTTTTTTCAACTGTGACACCTTGGTGAGAGCACCATTTTGACCATTTTTCATGGCATTTTACTTAGCGACACCCCCAGTTCACATAACAAGCACTTTAAACATCTAGGGCACAAATCTTTGTTTCCCACAGTTTTCCATACTTTTTCTTGTCGCACATGAACTTTAAAAGCAGGCAAATGTTATATTTTTGATGCGGGATGAGGGGCATACTCAATCTGGCTTTACTGCTCCTTGCCAAACTGGTGGCACAATTACAGCAGCACATGAACAATGGCACACAGAGGAACATTCAGGTGGCAATGCTTCTGATTTTTGGGCTACCTACTGCCAGGTAGCCAAAAGGCTAGCCCTAATCTGAGCAAATCTTTCTAGTTTTCTCCCTAAATTCAAAACAAATCCCAGTGGTACCTTCATTTTGTAAACCCTACAGCAGCACTTTACAAAGGGCCACTACCCCTGCCTGCTTAGCTATTAGCAGGTTAAGGGGCCTAGGTTTGGTAATGTATGCCTCCATTCTATGACCCCTTCTAGGTAGGGGAGAAAATCTGTTTGCTCAGCATTATGATAGATTTGTACTTCTGGTCAGTGGTGCCCAAGTAACTGTGGACACAGGAAGCAATAACTGAAAATGTCCAAACCAGGAATGGGATTCTAGAGTGTGGCTTTTATTCCATTAGCATAGAAATAATAAAGCAAAGATGGACCCCACAGGACTATACTCACTGGCAGTGCAGATTTTCAGAGGTCAGAGCACATCTTCACTACACAAAAACTCTCAGGTTCTGAATGACTCTGGGCTCACATGGCCTGAACTGGCACTCTTCTCTTGGATTCCTTGATATGGCACCCTGGCCAGTACTAGGACACTTTTACATATGGCATGGAGTTTGATGGTGGCTCCCTCAACCACCCATGAGCACTTTCTAGCTCTAAAGGGAAAATCATCCTTAATCCCATGTCTGGGTACTTTCTGAAGATACTGGCCAAGTGCCTGGGAGAAAGCTATAGGTGCCCAAACTGAACCCGTGGAGGTAAACATGGTTACACCAGATGGAGGATCTCCCACCTCTTGTTCCCAAATCAATAACCGGCCATTCATTTGGAACAACACCTTTCTTAGAAACTACTGGTTGAAGATGCTATCTCGAAATGTTTGTCACATTTAACATTCTACACTGTATTCAGGTGGTGTCCTGATTTAAAAAACTCTGTAAGTGGCTATGCCCATTCCTTAGACCCCCACTGTTTCAGATGCTTCCAAGCCATACAAAAATTAAAAGTACTGTACTTGGCTAGTCTTCTCCTGACCCATTAGTAGGCAAATACTTTTACACAACTCTCTGTCTTGGTGAACACAGTATCTAATCAGAGCAGACTCACTGTGGTATGCAGGTGCCACAGAGCTTCTTTCCAAGGAAAAACACAAATTCTCTGGTACTCTCTGTACAATCTTCTCCTTCATGCTGCTTTTCCTCTTCCAGGTAGGACCAGGGGGTTGCCCCTAAAATGCTGGATTTCCCCCCCAACCCTCCAGGGATGGGGCACTGGAACAATACTTGGAACGGTCTCTACCACTTCCCCAGGTATCTTCTGTGTTCCTCTCTAGGGTGAGAACACACAAGCCACTGCTTTCTTGGGTAGTTCTAAAGAAGAGCTAGGCTGTGAGGAGCTGCATACAACAGCACTCCTCTCCTCTTGAGTCTCCACAACAGACTGACTTGAATTCTCCAGTGTTCTACACCTAACCCCCTACAGCCAGCATTCCAATGTGGCTTATGCTGCTGCGAGAATTCTATGGTGATGTCATCCCTCCAGCTCAGCTGAGACTGAGGACAGAGTGAGACAGTGTGAAACCCATTTAACTGGTGTCTCACAAGTTGCCTTTCCCTGCCTGCCACTGGTTCTGAGTGGGATTCTAGTAACCCCAGATAACAAGAGGGTTACATAAGGAATTGAAAATCCCCAAAAATCCCTCATGTAGGGGAATGGTACAACAACATGCCACTCCAAGGTAACAATGAATGTATCAGTTATAGTATCATTGATAAATTGGATCGGTTTCACAAAATCTGGGAACCCTTTCTAAATACAACCCCAGGAGACCAACCCATATTGCATGTTAAAGAGTATGTGGTATGACTGTCTCTTTGATACTTGTAGTAAGATGATTTGTTTAAGTTTTTTTTTTATCTTGTACAGAAACTGTGTATGAGGCTGTTGAATAGCTAAATACTAATTTTTTTATTCTATATGTTATGCATTTAGTATTTTATGCATTTATTTTTTAGATACTCAGTGTGTATTTTATGCTGATTTTGTTTGTATTTGGAAATTTCAATAAAAAGTTTTGATGGAAAAAAGGTCTAACAGTACCAGACAGATCTCTTTAGAGTCAAACAGGCAGAATGATGGTCCAGTGCTACTATGCAAGTGACACTGGTTAAAAGACAGACCCAGGTTGCTAGCACTGAGGGCAGGCAAGAGCTGAGGATGCTGCTGCCAGCATTATGTCTAATCTTGGGGAGGGCTAGTGATAGCTTTTTATCACAACAGTGACCCTGTGTGGGGCAGGAAATATGCTCCCCTGCAGGGACACTGTGCACATGCAAAGTACCAAGGAGACACAAAGACAGTAGCAGCCCACTTGGAAGACCAATAATTTAAGGGATTGGCTACATTTCTGAACCTATCCCCAGTTACGTGAACTATTTTATTTTCATCTTTGGTAACCAGGAAAGGATCACAAGACACAAGTGCCTGTTTTGGGGGGCAACCTGCAAGCATTGAGCATAGAAAACTACTGTTTTTACCAATACTTTGTTTTCTGTTTGTACATTATTCTGTAAATATTGTCACTCCCTGCTTGCTGTATTATAACTGCACAAAAACTACAAACTGCTGCTTCTTCCTTTGTGATTTTACCTCCTGTAAATGCTATTGTTATTATTGTGATGTCCCTTGATGCTTTCGACCACTGCTGTTTTTACCTATGCTGTATTTTCTGTACATTATTCTGTAATATCTCTGACATGTGCCTCTTGGCCTGGGTCGTGCCTGTAATCGGTCCCTCTGACCAGTGTACTTACCCACTTAACCAAGTCATAAATACATAAATGTTAAGTGACTTGCTCAGAGTCACACAGTATGCAAGTGGAGACTGAGGGAATCAAAACCAGGTCTGCTGAATGTATCAGTCTTATTCAGAGCTCATTACTGTAATCTCTCGGCTATACTGCCAGCTCCATTTTACACAGACCTTCATACCCATAATACCCATTTATGCCCCATTAGTGAACATACACTGCATCTTTTGACAGAGTTCAGCAAGAGTAACGCACACCTACTGTAGATTAAGTGACTTTACTGACTCTGACTATGGTCATAAAGGATATTTACCCCATAAAGAGGATCTCAGAGCAGTACAGATAGATTGGGGGGGGGAGAAAGAGATACAACCAGTTCCCGAATTTCTCATACAGCTTACAATGATAATCATATTAATCACTACTTCCCTTTAATAAACAGTTGTATCGGCAGCAAAGAGGTAGGCCATGGGAAGCAGCATTGCCCCAGATTATACAAATTGATACACTCTATGGGGTAATTGAACAGGATGAATACTTGGGGGAGAATAATGAGGAACAAATCTGACAGCATAGTCATATGGAGAAGGTATATAGAATTGATTTAAATTTGTGTATATGTGTGGCAGAGGAAGTGAAGAACTTAATGACTTTCAAGCACACCCTAACAACCTGACAACTAACTTCAGCTTCACTCTCAACAGCGACAAACTGGAAATCCATTTTTAGATATGACAGTCTTCAAAGCAGAAACCAGTTGTATAGTACTTTGTAATGGAAAGAGACTGACTGCAACAATGCCAAACCACTTCCCCTGCTGAGATATTTGTTCCAGTTTGAAAGGCTCTGCCCTCCTGTTGAGTTGCTTGTAAAACGGTTATAGGGATCTGTGGATTGTGACTTGAGGTGCAGGAGCCAGAATCCTACTGCTCGTTTGCATGCAGGTGCTGACATTAACTTGGCTGCCCCTTCCCTTTTCCTGTGCTCTTAGTTGCAATTGTGATAGCAACTGGCAAGCCTTGTTACCTCATTGTGTTTAGTATAATGGATGGACATTTGCACAGGGGCACACTGCCATCATTCCAACCTCTGTGTGCCACTAAATTGCATTAGTGTATGGTGTTTAACATTTCCCCTCATGCTCACAACACATTTAAATATTGGCAATAGTTGAAGAAAAAAGTACATATTCGCAAGTTTCTTCTCCTGTTTTGATAATTAACTCCTTGATATGCTTTCTTCAACAATGTTTAAATTGTTTCTTTAACCTTAAAGTACTTATTGTAACATGTAAACACTTCTTCATTACTTCTGTGAAAAAGCTGCCTATTTTTATCTCACAAGCACCCATATACTTGCCTCCAGTCCTTACAGAAAAATAAGTGTTCTGTGTACATGGAGAATGCATGTTACATGTTAAATTGTGCAATGTTTACATGCAGTTCGCATACACAAAGTGAACCTATGCGAACCAGGTCTAAAAAGCAAAATCAGGTTTGCATGCTGCAAGCTTGACAAGTGTACAGCACAGAAACATAGAATTTGATGACAGATAAGGACCACTTGGCCCACCTAGTCTGCCCATTTCCCTACCTGATGGATAAGCTGCAGATTCTAGTTAATCAACAGCTTACTTCCTCCTACCCCTACTAGAATTGCCTTATGTCTGTCCCATGCATTCTTGAATTCTCCCACTGTTCCAAACTCCACAACCTCCTCAGGAAGGCTGTTCCTTGAATCCACAACCCTTCTAAGATGGCCACAAGGCTGGGCGAGTGATCGTTTGCTCTGTAAAGATATATGCTGTAGTCAGCATTTCTTTTGTTTTAAAAGCTCCAATTTGCCTTTTGTAGCGGCATTTTAGCCACTTCGTTTTAATTTTAGTTACTTGCCTGGAGGCACTGATCTGCTGATCTGTCAGCTTTCTAACCCTGGATTTGGGTTTGAGGAGGATTTGTGGGCTGCTGTGTAGTGGACTGCCCCCCTCGTTTTTTGATTGTGGTGGAGCATCGACTCTGCAATTTCATCTTTAAGGAGCCTGGTCCCAGTAACTGGTCGGGTGTTTTGCATATGGATTGGTATGTGTGGCATCTGGCGTGAATGTTGGATATGCTTGCTTTTGGAGGATAGGATGGATGGTTTATTTTGTCATCTGTTGGCCCGAATGTTTGTGGTTCAGTGACTTTTGGTTTTATATGGGATGGATCCTGTTTGCTGTGAGTGTTTGGACCTGCTAGGCTCCCTGGACTTCTTCCTTACTCTGGATTGCTTTATCTGGTGCCGTGAGTACTGTGGGCCAGGGTCTGCATTGGATTCTGGCCTGCTTTTGGTTTTTATGTGCTGAGTTTTTGTTATTTCTGGGAAGGCTGCTGATCAGGATGAAGGTGGAACTCTTTTGAGTCAGTCTCTCAGTGATGGTCCTGGATTACTTTGTGGGTTCTGTCTGGATTTAGCGACTTTGGAGCTGATTTCCCTGCTATTATTGCACTATCTGGTGAATCCCAGCTCCCCTGACTGTAGCGGTGCAGAGGTTGGGCATCCATCACTGGGGAGTCACTGGGTGGCAGTCCTTTCCTTTAGGGAACCCCTGGGAACCTAACTTGTTGGGTTCCGCTGGGGTCTTGTAGTAACTGCTGTAGCCTGATGGTAGGCTGGGGTTTTAGTCCTGAGAATGAAGCTAGTCCCAAAGATATTTTAGTGTTCCCTTTAGTGGACAGATTGCTGTGTGATTTAAACCCCCTTTTTGAATCAGTGAGAGTACTTCTGGGGTTTTCAGCTGCTGGATATGTACTAAATTTTGTCTCAGTTGTCTTCCATCATTAACATTCTTTTGTATGGAGAATCCCTGTGCCTTTTGGAAGATCTGGCAGTGAGGGTGCTTAGGACTGGGGATTTCCTGATGTTTTTTCAGTGATTTTGTCGCAAACATTTTGTGTTAATTTTAATTTTTAGGTTCTGTTATTCTTATTATTTTTGCATTAGTTTTCCAACTACATATGGTAGTGAGAGTAGCACTCAGTTTCTCCTTTGCATACCATAGTGAGAGTATGGTGTAGCCCCGGGGGGGGTTATTTTATTTGGTTCTTTGGTTTATTAGTTTGAGTTTATTTAGTGGCACCAGTTAGTGAGAGTTCCTGGTGCCCGTTTTTTTTATTTTATTTTATTAGTTATTGTTTTGTTTCATAGTTTGTTTATTTATATGTATTTTTTTTTAATTTTGTTTTGTTGGTTGGGATTTTTGGGGTGATGTGGTTTGTTTGTATTTTGTTTTATGCTTCTAATACTTTTTAGAAGCTTTTTTATATTTATACTGCAACTTTATCTTCATTTGTTTTTTGGAAATTATGATTCTTTATGTTGTTTTGCCACAGTCTGGTGGCATTTTGTGGAATATGTCTGCTTGCTCCCCCGTCCTGTGCTATTCGGCTTCCTCTCTCCATGCCCTCCACCCGTTCTATCCCCCCCACTGCCTGCTGTCATTTACCAGTACTGTTGGGCACTGGGGATTGCTCACAGGGGAGGAGCACAGGGGCGGGCTGGGGGGCATGGACATTGGAGCTCGAATGAGTGGGTCTCACCCATAGGGGTGGTTAGGACCAGAAGATGCCCTGGTGCAAAATGGTGTCTGGAATGTGGTGATCCATGTCTAGCCTCCATACCAAGGGCACCTCCTTTTTGGGTGGGCAAGTAGCCAGGACGGCTCATGAACATCGTCTGACCCAGGCATTGTTATGCGATGCCAGATCCACTAAGAACAAAACTGCACTTATTGCAGATTTTGTAGGAACAGTGGATCTGGTTTGCATCACCAAGATCTGGTTAGATGGAAATGTTGCCCCAATTTTGGAGGCAGCTATTCCTCCCGGGTACTCGATGATACATCGCGAGGTTGAATCACGGGAGGCGGTCTGTTTCAAGACCGGTGGGGCCTCACTGGTGTACCAAATGGGAGGTCAAATCATGAGTGCATCATGTAACTGGTGTAGGGTGCAAGATAGCTCTCATTTACCATCCACCAGGGGATGAAAAGCTGCCTGCAGGAAGTAGCAGACTTCATCGTCGACACATTGAAGTCGCCCAGACTCATGGTTCTGGGTGACTTCAGTGCAAGTTGATAATGAATCCTCGCTTTTTGCACAACACTTCCTCCAGTTGATGATATCACTGGCCTTCACACAGGTTGTTTCCTTAGCTACCCATAATGGTGGTCACTCTCTTGACCTGGTCTTCCTCCTGGGGATCGAGGCCTCCGATTTGGGGGGGATCCTGTCAGTTGGTCCAATCACTACACTGTGAGGTTCAATTTTTCTGCCTCCCTGGGTAGGTCTGCCACTGTGGAGATGGTCAGTTTCTGCCCTTTGCAGGACATGGTCCCTGAAGACCTGGCAGCAGCGAATGACCTCTCGGTGTTCGGTGAGACCAGCACAGGTCCAGAGCAGTTAGTTGTGGCCTATAATAAGGCTATTTCTTCAGCTGTCAACTGGATTGCTCCTGTCCATGTTTACCCCCTTCTGCTTCGTCCTCGGGCTCCATGGTTTGATGGGTCTCTGAGGAAGCTGTGGAGGTTGGGACACAGGTTAGAACATTGCTGGTAGAACTCCACCTTGAATGCCGACCATCTTATTTTGTTAGAGCACTATCTACTCTATCAATCCGCGATCTCCTATAAGAAGGCAGAATTCCTGTCAAGGGAAATCGCTGTTGCTAGGAACTGACTGGCTCAACTCTTCCGAACTGTGGACAGGTTGTGCAACCCAGCCTGTCTGCAGCTTCTTCAAGTTTTTTCACAAATGGAGTGTAATGAGATTGCTCGATTCTTTGCAAATAAGGTGGCTGACATCAGGCAGGAGATCCATCCGTTCCGTTCTATGGGGGATACTGTTGGTCGGTGCTGGGTCACTATGCCTGGTGTTTCCTACAGTACCTTTGACCTGCCGGCATTCATTGACATTCTGAGGATTGTCCAGGCGATGCACCCCACATGCTGTAGTTTAGACCCAAGCCCTACTTCCCTGCTTTTGGGTTGTAGCGATATCATGGCCCCATCTTGGCTCAGATTGTCTGGTGCTCCTTGGAATCAGGTGAGTTTCCAAGCTCCCTGAAGGAGGCGGTGGTGACACCTCTTCTTTTTTTTTTCAATTCAAAATTTTATTAAAGTTTTAACAGTACACAGGGTAGATCCATCATACAACAAAGAGGTACAAATGAACAATCCTAAGCATCTAAGATCTATTCTCTCCCTCCTCCACCATTTTCCTAACACTCCCCCCGCCCCACACAGAGCAATATAGTGAAACTATAGGCTATGAAGTGCCTTGCATTTCTGACAGTAGATTATGAAGCGTATAGGGTTTGCAACAGGGCCCATACTCTGCTAAACTTTTTAAGTCTATGATAAAGACTGGCTATGGATCATTATGTTCTCAAATTAACAAGAAGTTCCTGCAACCATTCAGTGTAGGAAATCTCTAAACTATCTTTCCAATGTTTTAGTACCAGTTTTTTTCACAGATGCTGAGATTAATGCTATGTGATATTTATGAAGAGACATGGGTATAGGCGTAGTCTCCTAGTATATATATATCTGGAGAAAATAAATCATTCAAGCCTAAAAGGTGATTAGTTCTACTATTGATCATAGCCCATAAAGGAGCTATTTTCTGACATGTCCAAAAAATATGAAAGAGATTGCCTTCATTTTGTAAGCATTGAGTACACATTGGAAAGGGCACACACCCTAATTTAGCAAGTTTTTGCGGGGAATAGTAGAGGTTGTGCAGTATGTGAAACTGCACAAGTCTGAGTCTGTCTTGGGAGAGATATTTGTGGCAATTTTTCCATAATGAAGACCAGTTGAAATTCATGCTAGGAAAAAGCGTGAACCAAAAAGAAGTAGGACCAAAACTCTCCAGACAGATCCAATCAAAAAGAACACCATAAATATTGAAGATTGCATGAGAAAGGCCTGCTATGGAGCCTAATTCTGTGAGAAAAGAAAATTTTGGAGATTGTGGGGGAGTAGCTCCTATGGTCTTGATCAAGAAATGACACAGCTGGAAAATTTGGAAAATGCAGTTGTTAGGAATATTTGCTTTAATCAAAATTTCAGGGGAAGAGAGCCAGTTCCCTGTTTCAGACACAAAATATGAGAGCGAACAATTTCCCATCTGTGGAAGCCACCCATTGGGAAAGATTTATCATCCAGTTTGATATTCGGATTATGCCGCAAGGATTGGTCGATGTCCTTTGTATGATTATATTTTAGAAAAGAGCATAGCTGAATATGGGTTCTTATCGATGTAGCCATGGTGGAGCCTGTAAACAAGAGGACAACTCTTTCAATTTAGTAAATAGAAGTACTTCTGTGGAAATAACCTGTTGTTTAATCAATTTTTGCTCAATGTTAAGTCAGACAGGTCGGTAGGAAAAAGGTTCATGAGACTGCTCAGGAATCATCCATTTAAGATATTTAAGGATTAATCTCCCCCTTCATAGCTTTATTCTCATATCTAGCTCATTTAGCAGACTTTATAAAGATTGTTTTGTATAGAAAGGAAGTGCATACTTTAAAAATGGATGTTACAGATATTTTTTTCTGATATAGGCTCTAGTGTTCAGAGCACTTTACATTTCACCACATTTTCTGATGAAGAAAAAAAGAAACTGCTCACCACCATGAGAGGGGACAGCGATTTGTCCATGCAGATGAGTGAAGCCCCCAAACAAGTAAGTCAGAAAATAGATAATTTTTAAAACGTAAAAAGTGTCACCTAGAATGGCATGGACTTACTTTTACATAATATTTACAATATAACTGTATCCCTAGGGGCCTTAGAATTAGTGTAGAGCCCAATTTGGGCATAAATTACACTAAATTGGATAATAAATGGGATGGTATCTGTAACAGAGCATCATGTGATTTCATGTATGCTTTAATAGAAGCCATAATAGATGAAAGACAGGCCATAGAAAAAGAAATCAAGGAGACAGAAGACTTTCTCAAATTTAAGGTTCAAGAAGAGGAATTTAAAAAACTTACAGATGACATTAAACAGAAATTACCTAATTATGAGGGAAGGTTGAAAGAACAGAAAATTAAGAAGTTCATTAGAGATACAAATGACTACTGTGATGGTAGAATTTATACATATAAGAAATGTAAAAGGCAATTTGCTTTCAACACCTATAACAAGTATGAAAGTTCTGATAGTGACACTAGTTATACTAGGGATACTCAGAAACCAAATGAGATTATTAATATACACCGAAGTGATACAGAACAACCTAGCACATCAAGTGATACACGTAAAGAAGTTACATATGACTTAAGAAATCAGGGTACAAAAAGAGAAACTTATCAGCAGGGGGAAGGATGGAAAGGTGGAAGAGGAAATAGAGGAGGAGGACAAGGTGGAAAAAACGGAGGATGCTTCACGACAGGGAGAGGGAGAATGACATAGATACTATACCTATTTTTAATTTAAGTAAAAGAACATTGACATCCATAGAATCCAGAGTACTCAGTTTGGGCCTCTCATTTGCACCAACACAGTCTGTGAACCTTTTTGACTTAGAAGTGGATTTACAGAGGTTTTTCAGGAATCTAAGACTAAAAAAAATTTTTGGAACTTCATCAAACATAGCTCAAGACCATTATCGACAGAATTTGAGACAAACACTTTAAGTAAAATCTCAATATAACCCTCCTATAGGGAAACATCACGAGATAGAAGCATTTTGCCATAACGTGGAAAAGGAGGTTATGGCTTTGTTCAGTAAAAGAGAAGAACTTAATCTACCATCTAAAAATTTGACAAAACTAGAAAATCTTGCTTTAGAAAATTTAAAATGGGACAAGAGTATTGTCATTAAACAGGCAGACAGGGGGGTGGAATAGTTATCCAAGATAGGTCACAATATAAAGAAATGTGTCTTACATTATTGCAGAATGAAGAAAACTATGAATTATTATCTGAGAACCTTACTCACAGTATTCAAGTAGAAATAAATGGCCTATTAGAAGAGTATACCTTAAATGGTTGGATTCAGACATGGAAGTGGATTTATTGTATTGTGAATACCCTAGAATGCCTACATTTTATTGTATTCCAAAAATACATAAAAACATTTCCAATCCTCCTGGAAGACCAATAGTTTCTGGAATAGGTTCCATTTTTGTTCCCCTGTCTAAGTTCATAAATTTTCTTTTACAACCATTAGTGGAAAATACTAGATCATATATCAAAGATTCATCTGACATAATAGGGCACTTACAACAAATTTCAGAAAGAGGAATTCCAGAGTCTAGTATTCTGGTCACTTTTGACGTGACAGACTTATACAATTCAATACCTCATAAAAAAGGAATAGAGTGCATGGGGCATATTTTAGACAAGAGGCATAGCAGTTGCAAACCGAAAACTATAGTTCTACAGAAAATGGCACAGTTGATACTCAATAAAAATTACTTTGAATTTGATGGATGATATTATCAACAAAATAAAGGTACTGCCATGGGATCCACCATGGCACCTGCTTATGCTAATACCTATATGGCAAATTTTGAAGAAAAATACGTATACAATGTCCAAAATAATATGTTTTATGACAAAATAGTAACATGGGTATGTTTTATTGATGGTATTTTCATGTTATGGTCTGGTACCAGCATAGAATTAAGTGCCTTTCATGAAGAACTTAACCAAAAGGATAGAAATATGATGTCCTTGCACTATGTAGCTCTATGTGTTCACATGGAATTGATTGTTTATGGTGTCAGAGTGTTTTTTTCATGTAATCCTAGGTTCATTTCATGTATGCATACCTGTTTGGAAAAAGATCACTTAACTAGTTTAAATGAAATTGTTTAAAGTAGCTGGACTATTGACATACACATAACAACTGGAAGGCAACACATTAAAACAAGTAAGCCACGGTGGCAGTCTTTGAGTGCCCATTTTGCTGTATATCCATGGATCTAATCACAGAGCCAGCTATTTGACTGCAAAAGCAGTCTGTTCACGCATGCGAGGTAGCACAATCGTGATGACATCACGTTTCGATGTCCTATCATGGGATTTCAGCAAAATGGGCACAAAAGGAATACAAGAGTGCTTGAGCAGTAACAAACCACAGCAGCCATCTTTTAGGCACAGAGGGATTGAAACAATGGAGAGAACCTTTTCTAAAAGCAATTGAGTAAGTTACTAAAATTCATCACTTTAATATTGCACTTAGCATGATATATTTTCAAAGAAAGTTATTAAAACTTTACTATTATGGCTTTCTTACAGAAAAGAATTTAGTGCTTAAAAGCACATTTGCCCCTACACCAAATAGAGCACACACATGAAGGTAGGAATAGTGTCCTTAGTTATAAAGGAGCACAAGTTATTAAGAACTGTGTGTAATTAGACTGCCAGTGTGACTGCTTTACACATTTATATTTTTTATTTTTGTTACATGTGTTTTACAGAGTACTGAATACCATTCATGGTTTCTAAAAATATTTTACAACTACAGTAACAGCCTGCAAATTTTCTAAGGTATGAGAAATTGCTAATATTTGGAAGTTACCTCAATAAGCATATTATAAAATAACATAAGTATAATTTTATAACAGTATGTTCTAATAAATTTACAGAAAGACAGAGAGTACAGCATCTACAAATTTATATCCCCGTGAACAAGTCCATTTTGTGGGTGAAACACAGGGGACTTTACATAATAAAACAGAAACTATTCTACAGAGAACTTATTTTGTGGATTTGTCAAGGCCCCTCCCCATTTTGCACAGTAGCCTCAGTCCACCCTTCATCTTAGGGGCGGCTAATTTACGGAATGCCAACCTTGGTTTTTTGCCTGCCCAAATAAATTCTGTAATGAGACTATGGACTTTCCTAAACCATGTTAGTGGGAGCCATAGATTCAGAAGATTAAGAGGGTAGAAGAGGCAAGGGAAGATGTTCATTTCAATCAGATTAATTCTACCCCATAGGGAAATGGGGAGAAGGGACCACCTTTTCAAATCCTGACTGATCATGCTTACAAGGGAGTCTAAATTTAGTTGTTGAAGATGAGCTGGGTTCCTTGTCAATCAATCAATCAATCAATCAAATCTTTATTTACCCAGGTGAACATCATTGAGTAACGCTTATTTGCAAGATGGACTTGGTAAGGTCAAGGTTCAATTTATATGAAATATAACATACAGAATATACACACTTTGAGAAGACAACAGATTGATACAATACATCAATTTCGTGTCACAGTACATTGATATGCTACTAAACAAGAATATAATACATATATACATGATTCATGAAGTAGCCAGCTTGCTAAGTTGGTAATGGAAGACACTTTAAAACTAGCACTTTTTGAAAAAGTGTCAGAGATTTACTTAGATAAGTTTAAACTCAGGTGATGTGCTGTATGGATGGCTGGAGGATATATCCACGAGGAGCGATTTGTAATTGGTAAGTACCGGAGGGGATAGTGACAAAGGGGATGGATAGGGTGAATACCGGATGTTGTGGCCAGGGGTGGGGAAAAAGGTGGTGGGGGGGAATGGAAAAAAAGCTGATGCTATAGAGGGATCAATAGTGGGTCTAGAGGGAAGGGAGGAGGCCAGGCTGGTGAAGTATAAAGCTGAGAGTGTAAAGGAGATTATGTACATTAATGAATAAGGAGAATGGATTGTGGTGATGTTTTATGAATTGTGAGGTAACTGCTCATAGAGTGCTGAAGAGCTACCTTTTAATGGTCGGCTAGCTAAGGAGAAATATAGAATAATAATCTAATGTTGGCAGAAGCAGTTACATTTTTCTTTGAATATCCTGTTGTATAGATATTTGAAGGCTGTAATAGATATAAGCTTGTTCACTTTCAGTGTCTTCTGCATTGTGTTCCATAAAGTAGATAACACATAGCTAACGGAGTATCTGCCATGTCGAGAGTGGAATTTAGGCACTTCAAGCATAATGAAGTTCAGACTTCTTAATGCATAATTACTTGATGTGGCTTGTAAGAAGCAGTCTGAGATATATTTTGGAAGCCGCTGTGATATTGCTTTCTAAGTCCATAGTACTGCATTCCTGTCTCTTCTAAATTGAAGCGAGGTCCATCCAACTTCAGAATATAGCAAGCAGTGGTGAGTGCTGTAGGGTAGATCAGTGATAAAACTCAAAGCTCTGTGGTACAGTATGTCTAGTTTGTTCAAATATACAGTGGGGCAGTGACTATATAAGAAGTCATCGTAGTCTAGTACTGAGAGGAATGTGGCCTGGACCATCGTCTTTTTTGAATCACTTGTAAGGAAGTGCTTTATTCTATAGTAAAGTCCAAGTCTTTGTCTGAGGCTTTTTAGTAATTCTTCCAGATGTTCTAGGTAGTCTAGTCTGCTGTCTAGCCATACCCCCAGGTATTTGAATTTTGTGACATATTCGAGATTTTCACCAAGGGCAGTGGATAATTTAGGGAGATCGATTGGGATAGAGTATCCTGCCTGTACTTGTGGGGAGAAAAACATTGCCTTAGTTTTTTTTGCATTTAATAGTAGTTTTTTTCCCAGCAACTGGTGTTGCAGAAGGTCGAATTCTGCTTGTAGGTCTTTGCAGGCTGTTACAGGAGAAGGGTGACTGACATACAGTACTGTATCATCAGCAACCAGGTGTACAGTGGCTTTAGTAAGATTTATGTCAATGCTATTGATATACAGTATATGGCAAAGAGGATAGGGCCAAGGATAGATCCTTGTGGTATTCCTCTTTGTAATGGTTTGAGTGGGGATATATCTCCTTTGGCCTTTACCTGCTGGGTTCTTCCTGAAAGATAATTGTTAAACCATCTAATGGAGTTGGTGTCAAGTCCAATTGACCTCAGTGAGGAGAGGAGCAGGCTGTGGTCAACCGTATCAAAGGCCTTACTTAGGTCTAAGAAGACAGCACAGACACAATTTTTTTTATCCAATTCAAGTTGCCAGTCATTGGTTACTTTTGCAAGAGCTGTAATGGTACTGTGTTTTGCTCTGAATCCAGATTGTGCTGGGTTTAGTAGATTATTAGCTTCTAGGTATTCTCTTAGTTGGGTGCTCACAATTTTTTCAAGTAATTTGGACAGCACAGGGAGAATGGAAATTGGTCTGTAGTTATTGAGGTCTGTGGGATCCCCGGCTTTCAGTAGTGGAATAACTTGAGCGGTTTTCCAGATTGATGCGATAGCTCCTGACTGTAGTGAGAGGTTAAACAGGTGTGTTACTGGTACTGCTAATACATGTATGGCAATTTTTAGGATGTAGGGGTCAAGGAAGTCGGCACCTGCACTTTTTTTTTATATCCAACTGTGAGATTAGCTCTTCAACTTGCTTCAGCTTGGCTGGTGTGAAGGAGAAAGTAGAGTCAGTCACCCTTGCGTCAGTGTTCTTTATCCCTAGATGTGATCTCAATTAGTTGGCTGGAGAGGAGTCGAATGCTAGCCCAGCAGTTGTAAACTGATTATTGAAGGCTTCCAGGACTTCTATTCTATCAATGATGGTTCTGTTTCCACTATGTAATTTTGCTGGGAGTGAATTACTTGGGACATGGCCAGTTATATCTTTTATAGTGTTCCAAAACTTGGCAGTGTTGTGGTATGAGGAGTCTAGTTCAGCCATATAGTATGCAGCTTTTGTGTCTCGCACTTTCTTGGTGCAGAGATTCCTGGCTTTTTTGAACTACTCCCAATCAGTGGCTAACTTAGTTTTTCGAGCCTTTTTCCAAAGCTTGTCCATTTCAAGAAGGGTGGATTTAAGGTCTGAACTGAACCAGTGACAGGTTTTATTTTTTGATACGTAGTTTACAGACTGGTGCATGGGTGTTTAGAGCACCTGAAATAATGTCATTTAGAACACCATATGCAATCTCCATTGTGTTCGCTAGATAGAACTCTTGCCATCTTGTGGAGTGTTTAATGTCTTCCAGGTATGCATTGATATTAAACTTCTTTTTCGATCTCTTCATCGTGAATTTTTGTAGGGGATGAGAGCTTACATGCTGACCTAATTGCCGCAATAGTACAATGATCACTGATGTCATTAAACAGTACTCCAGTGTGTGAGAAGAGGTGAGGTTTACTCACTAATAGTACATCCAATAGTGTGCTATTTTTAGGGTTCTTTTTTGTTTATTCTGGTAGGTTCATTTATAAGCTGAGTAAGCCCATACATGTCACAGAATGATATTAATGGTGTAGCTGCCTTAGAAAGCCAGTTTAGGTTTAAGTCACCTATAATTATAGTTTCTTCATTCCCTTGTTTGATTAAGTCACCCAAGTGGGATAGAATCTTAAGGCCAGCTGAGGGAGGTCTGTAACATCCGATCAGCTGCAGTGAGGTATTGTTGGAGAGAGCTATTTTGAAGGATAAGCATTCGAATTCTTTTGCCATAGAGGAAGAGTCGAGACAAATTGCAGATAGGTTGGCCTTTACTTATATTGCTACTCCCCCTCCTTTTGTATGTCTATCAGCTCTGAATGTTTGATAGTTAAGTAAGTTTATGTCTCTGTCGGCTGTGTCAGGCTTAAGCCATGTTTCAGACACTACCAAAATATCAGGTAGTGTATGGTTAACCCAGGTTTGGAGCATCGTGATTTTTTTTTTAGAAGACTACATACATTAATATGTAGAAGGCTTAGCCCTTTAATCTTTGCTAGTTCTGATGGGCAGTGATAGTCCCTGCTGGTCCAGGGTTAAGTTCCACATTTCCTGAGCATATTAATAGTAGCAGCAGTAATTTCATAATTGCAGCAAAAGATAGGGTATAGATTCTTACTGATGCCTTTTTTATTTTTTTTTTATTCTGTTGTAGTCTTATTTGCCATCCAGAATCAGTTCTTCGGCCTCTTGTAAGAGAGAAGATTATTACTTTAGCAGAGATGAGCATGGAATATTTTTCCGTATGCAGTTGGAGACAGGCACCAAACAAATGCAAGGCTGACTGTGTCCCTCCATAGTAATTGTTAAACATAATGCCTAGATATCTGATGCTATCAGACCTCCAGGAGAGTCCAAGGTCGGAAATAAAAGATTTTTGTGTTCTATAATTAAGGGGAAAGACTACAGATTTTCCTACATTTAACTTATAGTTTGATACTGTACTGAATTCTTCAATAATTGTGAGCATGGAAGGGACAGACTCCACTGGATAGGAAAGTTGAAGAAGCAAGTCATCCGCATAAACAGAAACCTTGACTATTTGATCTTGTATAGCAATGCCGTGGACAGTCTGTGGATTGTATTTGTGGGGGAAGCGCAGAGCTTGGGTACATAGGAACGGCATACCTAAGTTTATCTTTGGATCTGACAGGCTGTTTATTAGTCACACTAAGCAGGGAATATGGCTAGGGAAGTAAGGGTCATTACATGGAATGTAAAGGGGATTAGACAAAAACTAAAGCAATTCAAAATATTGAAACATTTAAGAGTAATGAAAGTGGACATAATGTTTATACAGGAGTCTCATTTATTAAATGCAAAGTCTGTTTAAATGAGGAGACAACAAATAGGACAGGTCTTCTCAGCTGCAGGAAGCACTCACAGTTGCTCGAACTTTCCTTTTGTGGGAAAGGTTATTGAGAAAGTGGTGGCAACTCAACTGGATAACTATTTAACCATCCATAATTTATACGAACTTCTCCAATCGGGTTTTCGTAAAAGGCATAGTACCGAGACTGCTCTGGTTCAGGGTGCTCAATGATCATCTGATGGCGAGAGATTGGAAAAAAACATTCCATCTTTGTACTCTTTGATCTCTCTTCTGCTTTTGACACAGTGGACCATGGGGTCCTTCTCAAGCACCTGAGGTCCATCTGTGGGCTGACTGGGACAGTGCTCAACTGGTTTTTATCTTTCCTCACCAGTAGAACTCAGAGAGTTGTCTCGGGAATATTTTCTTCTGAGTCTTTCTCTCTGCCTTGTGGGGTGCCCCAGGGCTCGGTGCTGTCCCCCATGCTGTTTGAAGTGTATATGCTGCCCCTCAGAGACAGTTTAAGATAGTATGGGCTGAGGTTTCACTGCTATGTTGATGATACCCAGCTCTACCTGTGTTTTGCCCCCGACCAGGTTAGTGCTCTCTCAGTATTTAACAGCTGCCTCATTGAAATCCAGGATTGGATGAGTTCCAGTGGGTTAAAGTTGAATGCAGGAAAGACTGAGGTTTTGGCGGTGAACCTGGGTCACAGCACAGAGGGGGTTGAGGACTGATCTGACCTCTGGTTTATTTTTGGGGGGGCACTCAGATCCTTACCTCTGAACGGGCGCGTGACCTGGGAGTAATACTTGGTGATGGGCTTACCCTTCATCATCAGGAGTTGGCAGTTATCAAGTTAGCCTTTTACCATCTGAGGAGCACTGCCAGGATCAAGCACCTTGTTCCATCCAGTGATTTGCCCATTTTGGTCCATGCCTTTGTGACCTCACTCCTTGACTATTGTAACTCCCTTTACTTAGGGCTTCCTGGGGTTGATATCCACCACTTGCAGCTAGTGTAGAACACTGCTGCATGTTTATTGACTTGGGTATCAAGAAGATCTCATATTACCCCAGTGCTGCGTGATCTGCACAAGCTGCTGGTTCAGTGGTCGATCACCTTTAGGGTAGGTTTATTAACCTACAAAGCCCTACACGGACTTGGTCCTGACTACTTGAAAGAGCTTCTGACTCCTTACATCCCTGTGCAACAGCTCCACTTGACTGACGAGGCATAGCTGGAGATTCAAAGGGTAATCTTAAATTCATCTGGAGCTCGTGCTTTTATGTTTACTGCCCCAACCCTCTGGAATTCTCTGCCAAGTCAGCTATGGGAGTGCAGGACAGTGGGGAGCTTCAAGCAGGCACTGAAGACTTTTCTATGGAGCAAAGCTTTTCCTGATTTTCTATGATTTGACTTATATTTATTGCATTCATCGAATTTGTACGTATCTGTGAAGCGCCTAGATATTTCGAAAGGTGCTATCTTAAATAAAGTTATTATTATTATTCTGTGAAAAAATACTTTCTAACATTACCTCTGAACCATCCCCCCGCTTTCTTCAAATTGTGCACCTTTGTTCTTGTACATCTCTTTTTCTGAAAGGTGCTACCCTCTTGTACTTTGTTAATTCCCTTGAGATACTTGAAAGTATCTATCATGTTCCCCCTCTCCTTCCTTTCTTCAAGGGTATACAAATTAAGCTGCTTTAGTCTCTCCTCATATGTCTTCTGGTGCAGACCCTGCATCATTTTGTTGTCCTCCTTGAACAGCCTCCACTCTGTCTGTGTCTTGCAGAGATGGGGTCCTCAGAATTGCATGAGTACTCAGATGGGGTCTCACCAACTGTCAGTACAGAGGGATAACAACTTCCTGTTTTCTACTGTTGATGCCTCTCCCTGTGCATCCCAGTATACCCCCAGCCCTCCTTACTGCCTTCTCATATTGCTTGCCTACCTTTAGGTCATCTGATATAATTAATCCTAGGTCTTTTTCAATTTTTGTTGTTTTTATTATCTCACCCCCCCACCCGTTGTGTACTCTTCCCTGGGTTTTTGTTTCCCAGGTGCATTACCTTGCACTTCTTTGCATTGAATCTGAGCTGCCATACATTTGATCATTCCTCCAACCTTGCTAAGTCCCTTTTCATCCTTTTCTTCCCACCTTGCGTATCAACCCTGTTGCAGATCTTTGTGTCATCTGCAAAGAGACATACTTTTCCTACCAGGTGCTGTCCAATGTCACTTATAAAGACATTAAAGAGGACCGGTCCTAGTACCGATCCCTGCTGTACCCCACTAGTTACCCTTCTTTCTTCACTGTGGACTCCGTTTACTATTACCTTTTGCATCCTGTTGTCCAACCAGTTTTTTATCCAGGCTACCACCTTGGGACCCACTCCAAGGCTGGCTAACTTGAATATTAACCTTTTGTGTGAGACTGTGTCAAATGCCTTGCTAAAATCTAGGTAGGCCATATTCACAGCCCCTCCCTGGTCTACTACTTTGGTAAGGTAGTGGGAATATCTTTTAAGAATCACATCAGGTTCATGTGTTGCACACTTGAGATGAGTGCAGCAGTTAAGCTGGTGTGAACATCATTTAAAAATCACATCAGGTCCACATGCTGCATGCTTGCCATGTGTGCAGCAATTAAGCTGGTGCAAATCTCATCTAAAAAAACACAGTTTCTATTTCTCATACTCCTGCTAGCAGTTAGAGCCATTAAAATACATTTTCAATGATTTCCCATTCAAATTAGGTAAACTTATTAATTTTGATCCTTTTGCAAGTTGTTTAATAGCTTTTGACTTTTGTCATTAAATTTCCATTAATTTGTAAAGTATTGTTTGCTTGATGCATTAAATGCCTAGTATATAGTTAGCTAACATCCCCCATTCCAGATGTGTGAAGAGAAGCCTGTGTTGTGAAGCCTGACCTCTGTCATACAAATCCCTTTATACATATTTAGTACTACAGATGTGTTTCTCCATGACTGATTCAGCTCACTTACTTTCCCTTTGTCATTCTGTATGGAGCATATACACTATGGCCATGCTCAGCGCTCTCCATACCTCACATTTTGTCACTGAAATTAGGGACATGGACACGCAAAATGAGGGACAATGAGAACACTAAGCCTCATGATGATCAGGACACATCCTGAAACATGGAGATATAGTACTTCAGAGTACAGTGGAAGTCATTGTATTTACTTGTACCAATAGTAGCACCTGAGAATGAATTTCTACCATCAAGCAGGGGTGCCCCTCCCTGAATTTGTGCCTAGTCTGTTCTTATGGGGTGAAAATAATGGCATTAAATTTGGATTTAATCTTTTGCACAATAAGCGTGCCCTGGCCTGTATGCGCTCATGCTGCAGATGCACTCCTGACTCAACTGTGTCTGTACTGTGTTGTCAACTCTCTCCATCAATTAGCGGTGGCAACAGCCATGGCATCAGCCAAGCAAGTAGCAAGCAACACAGGTTGGGTTGGTAAGGTTGGTGAGGTGACTTGGTTGCGGACCACCTTGGGGACCTGGGAAGGTCGGGTCTAGCATCAGCTTCTGGTAGAAGGACTGAGGATGAGTGGACTGAAAACTGGGTTGGTGGCACACTGGGCAAGGCTGCAGGTTCTGGCCAGATGGCTGGGTAAGTAAAAGTAAACAATTTGTTTAAAAGGGGAAGAAGGGAAGGAGGACTGAAATATTGATGTGTTTTTCATTTTTTTGTGCCTTTGGGCAGCTTCTTGACCCATAGTAGATGGACATTGAATGGAATGGAGTCAGGTATAGAAATCGGAACAACATTTTTTTTTTGGGGGGGGGTCAGAACTTCAGCCAGGAAAAAAAATGGTTAGAAACTGGATGGGGTAAGCCCACATCAGATGCACTGCTACAGGATATAGACAGATGAATCTTATGCATTTTAATTTTTCCTGATTTGCATATCACTTTTCATTCACAACAAACACATTTTACCTTTTAGAGATGCTCCAGACATTCCAGAGCTTGCAGCCCAGGGGCTAACTAGCACCTGGCCTCCACTAATTGTTGGCTCCCACCAGCTGAAATGCAAAATGGTGCCTCTGCCATAAAATCTAAATTTACAGGAAATCCTCAGTGTGGGCAGTATGTTTCCCATGATAGACAGATGAGGAGCAGAGCAGTTTTCAAGGTTAAAATGAGGGCTGTCCCTTGCATTCAGGGACAGTTGAGCGGTATAGTATGCAAAGACTATTGGAGTCCCACTATAGTCAGGCTTATGCCCCACACCCTCTAGTGAAGCTAACTTCCACATCCCCATGCTCAAGCACATCATGAAATAGGGCAAGGTAGACTGCAGGAATGTGCACCATTGAAATGAATGAAGGTATTGTTTTATTACTATTTTATGCATTATTGATGGTGAGTTGGAGATTAATGAAGGCCGCCGCTTGACTAACAAGGGCCTTGTTAGTAGAACAGCTGCCTTCATTATTCTCCAACTCACCATCATTATGTATAAAATGGTAATAAAAAATAACTCCATTCACTTCTAGGGAGTATGCCCCAGCACTCTAACCCATGAACATTATCTCTTAAAGACTCCTGCCACTGGCTTCATAGTAAACAGGTAAGAGACTCTCAAATTATGTCTATACTTGGTGGGTTGTCTGTAGCAGTATGGCCACACCTGATAAAGTGTGTGTACATGGTGGGGGGATTGGCCATGTGGGTGGGTATCAAGTTATTTCTACTTTTGTGTTTGCCCCTTAAAGTCTGTTTGTATGGAAGCATTCAAATCTATGGAGGGAAAATGGTAGGAGTATAGGCCAAACAGAAGTAATTAAGTAGTTTTGTGAGCAACTGTGTGTATTGGGGTTGGGAAGAACCACATGTGTTTCCATTGGTATGTGTGCTACAATTCAGCTGTGCAGCTGAGATGGGTGGGGGGGGCAGCAAGAAAACCAAAAAGTATAACAGTGGCTACAATCATACTGCATGTGTGCAGAGGTATGCAGATTTGTATTGAAGTGCAAGCAAGCCATATGTGTTCAGGCAATATAGCTTAGTGGTTAAAGGTACTGAACTGCAAACCCGGAGACACAAAGACCTGGGTCTGAATCTCATCAACCCCCACTTGCATATGGTGTGATCCTGAGCAAGTCACTTAACTTTTATGTGTGCAGTTATCAGTGACCACTTGCTTTTTGTATGCATGCCACATGCAAGCAGTCTGTTCCAATTTTACATAAAAAGCATGCTTTCCGCACTTGCTAGCTGCATGCATGCCACATGCCTGCAATCAATTCCAATTTAACATCTAAATCATGCTTACAGCACATATATCACATGAGTAGTTTTATGTGTGCTGCATGAAAACATTTCATATGATTATTTCTGTAAGGGATATCCAGTGTTAATAAGCCCTTCCAACAAATGCCTGAGTTGGCTGAGAATATTAGCATGAAGACCACAAAGCGAGTGCACAGCTGCCTGTGAGCTGGCAATAGGCCAACTATCCAATGAGAGTAATTAAGAAGAGTTTATAAAATAAACAAGTATGTTACAATGAGGAAAAAAATATCATTATTTCCAATGAGAGCATATGAGTATGGTAACTATCCAAGGTGGAGGGCTCAGGGATATGCACAATTTCTTTTAATATACGACACCTGCTTTGCTATTCCTTATTCTTTAATTATTTCATTTAGTGAAATTTGAATTTACTTTTCACATTATTTATTATTGATGTTTTCAAAGACTACTGTCTGAGTCTGGGGCAAACGTTTATATCTAGATCACAAATGCAGCTATGAAGATGCTAGAACCTCCTCCTCAATTTTGGGAGCTACTATATGTCAGTAAAACATATACAATATCTTCAAGTTCATAATTAAAAAAAACATATGAGCCTGCCCGGTGTCACTGAGGGCTGAGGTGCTGGGTGCCTTACCCTCTCACCATGCTGGCAACCCATGTTTGGGAAAGAGCATGGGCTGCTAGGGGTCAGCCAGGGGAAGGGCTGGAAGAGGATAGAGCATCTTCCAGACAGCTCTCCTCTCCTGGATCAGTGAGGTCAGCTCCCAGCCTAAGACCACCACCATGTGAAAACATGATATTGGTGATGCAGGCAAGAGTGAGAGTCGGGCACTAGGCCAGGGGTGAGCAGAGCAGAGTCAGCCAGGCCAAGGCATGCATGCCTTGACACATGCACCCAACCTTGTCTGGGGCTCCAGAGATTAAGCAGAAAAAACACAGTAAATGTGGAGACTGTGGTTGGATGATGCCTCTATTCCGACTCTAGTGGTTCCACTGAGGTGAAGTGGGGGTGGCCTCAAAGGACTGCGGATACCAGATATGGATGGCTGACACAAGTCACCAGCCCGCTGGGGAGAGATAAACACCTACACAGAAAAAAACATTATTTATAGTTTTTCTTAAAGATGTAATTGGTAGTGAAGAAAAAAACTTTTTCAAAGACTTTATATAGCATATATTGCAATTAAATAAAGTTACACATATTTTATAACCCCATTTTTATACACAGAAGTTGAACTGAACATAATTCTGCTATACAAGACACTAGTGAGGCCCTACCTGGAGTACAGTGTACAGTTCTGGAGACCATACCTACATAAGGACATAGACAGGGTAGAGAAGGTTCAGAGGAGGGCAACACAGATGCTGCATGGATTGCATCACAAGTCTTATGAAGACAGGTTGAAGGAACTGAACATGTACTCCCTGGAGGAGAGGAGGGAGAGAGGGAATATGATAGAGACATACAAGTATCTTACAGGGAGGAACAGGGTGCAGGAAAACATTATTTTTAAGTGAAAAAGATGTTCCAGGACTAGAGGACATGGGATGAAGTTGGAGGGAGGACGATTCAGAGGAAACATGAGAAAGAATTTCTTCACAGAACGGGTGGTGGACAAGTGGAACACCCTGCCAGAGGAAGTGGTGGGGGCTGAAACAATCACGGGATTTAAGAATGCATGGGATAGACATAAAGGAATTCTGGAGGTCAGGGTTAAGGGGCAACAGACTTCTAGGAAAACAAACTGAACTTACAAGCTCAAATGGGCAGACTGGGTGGGCCATAGGCCCTTATCTGCCGACACTGTCTATGTATCTATGTATCTATGAACAATTGTAAATGTGTATTGCTTGTGAATTTTTATTCAAATTAATTAGTTACCTTTCGTATGCACTATTATAATTGTTACCACTGTAAGGATAAGAAGTACAAGAACTCCACAACAAAGTCTAACCAATCCCAGCCAGTCTTTGTTTTCTGCAAAAGAAATCATGCATTCAAAAAACAGAAATGATTAGTGAAAATATCAAAACAATTAGGTAGCAAAACTGCTTCTAAAGAATATAAATTTCTAGAGATATATACATCATATCACATTGTAGTTTACCTTGCTTGTAATCTATAAACCAAGTAATCACATTAGCTTTTCCTTATTAACTGTTAGTAAATGAAATATCTATTCAGAGGACACATTGATTTATTTGGTATATGTTAAATGCTGCATTACTTTTTGTCCACACTTTGCTGAGCGTGAGATTGTTTGTAAAGTAAACATAGAAACATAGAATTTGATGGCAGATAAGGACTGCTTGGCCCACCCAGTCTGCCCATTTCCCTACCTAATGCATAAGCTGCAGATCCTAGTTAGTCAACAGCCTACTTCCTCCTACCCCCAGCCACTAAAATTGCCTAATGTCTGCCCCACGCATTCTTGAATTCTCCCACTGTTTTTGACTCCACAACCTCTTCAGGAAGGCCATTGCATGCGTCCACTACCCTCTCTGTGAAAAAATACTTCCTCACATTACCTCTGAACTGTCCCCCTTCTATCTTCAAATTGTGCCCCCTTGTTCTTGTACATCTCTTTTTCTGAATGATGCTACCCTCTTGGATGTTGTTGATTCCCTTGAAGTACTTGAAAGTTTCTATCGTGTCCCCCTCATCCCTCCTTTCCTCGAGGGTATACATATTAAGCTCAAGTCTCTCTTCATATGTCTTCTGGTGTAGACCCTGCACCATTTTAGTTGCCCTCATCTGGACTGCCTCCATCCTGTCTATGTCCTTTCGGAGATTGAGTCTCAAGAACTGCATGCAGTACTCCAGATGGGGTCTCACCAGCTGTCTGTACAGAGGGATAACAAGTTTCTGTTTTCTACTGGTGATGCCTCTTCCTATACATCCCAATAACCCCCCAGCCTTCCTTACTACCCTCTCACATTGCTTGCCTACCTTTAGGTCATCTGATATGACTACCCCCAGGTCCCTTTCCATTTTTTGTTCTTGTTAGTATCTCATCCCCCCATAGTGTACACTTCCCCTGGGTTTTTGTTTCCCAGGTGCATTACGTTGCACTTCTTAGCATTTAATCTAAGCTGCCATACATTTGACCATTCCTCCAACCTTGCCAAGTCCCTTCTCATACTTTCCACCCCACCTTGTGTATAAACCCTGTTGCAGATCTTTGTGTCATCTGCAAAGAGACATACTTTTTCTTCCAGTCCCTCTGCAATGTCACTTATAAAGACATTGAAGAGGACCAGTCCTAGAACTGAACCCTGCGGTACTCACTAGTAACCTCCCTTTCTTCAGAGTGGACTCTGTTTACTATTACCCTCTGTGTCCTGTTCTCCAGCCAATTTTTTACCCAGGCTATCATCTTGGGACCTACTCCCAGGCTGGCTAACTTGATTATTAATCTTTTGAGTGGGACTGTGTCAAATGCCTTGCTAAAGTCTAGGTAGGCCATGTCCACAGCCCCTCCCCGATCTACTACTTTGGTCACCCAGTCAAAGCAATCTATTAGATTCATCTGACATGACCTAACCACTGTTAATCCATGCTGCCTCAGGTCCTGTGCCCCTCTGGCCTCTAGATACTCAACAATTATTTCCTTCCGAAGTGATTCCATCATTTTCCCTATCACTGAGGTAAAACTAACAGGTCTATAGCTTCCTGCCTCTGCCCTGCTTCTACTTTTGTAGTAAACACATCACATTGTCTTACTTTTGAGGTGTTTGTGGTTTAACCCTACCTGATGTTTTAAAGTAGATTTTTTTCAGTGAATATAATAAATATGTGGATTATATAAATGTACTTACTAAAAGCTGGAAAGGAATATAATAATTGGTTCTATTTATTAATGTGTGTATGCATAAGGTAAAATAAATTGAGACACATTTTATAGCCATGATCTGTGTCAAGGGTGAAACAGTGTAGAATAAATAGATGGCTGTGCATGATACTACTAAAAAAAGAACTGGCAGATACAGTGCAGTATTAAGGAAGCTACCACATTTACATTCAGATATAGAAATGAGGGGGTTTGCTACATCAGCCTTGAATCGTGCATGGTGTGTGTCACTTTTTGCATGGGGTAACTAATTTCTAAGTCGGGGACCTAGAAGGAAAAAGCTATTTTACCACTTTTAGTTTTAAGTCTAGAAACCATCAGCAAGATGGTACTAGTTGAATGCAGAATATACTGTAGGTGCTATTATGTATTTCCAAGAGATTATGTACTCTTTCTTTCTTTCTTTCTTTCTTTCTTTCTTTCTTTCTTTCTTTCTTTCTTTCTTTCTTTCTTTCTTTCACCAGAAGTACTGCAGATCCAAGTTTCCAAGGATGGCAGGATGCCCATTATGGGGTATATATGAATCTTATTTACCAATCGCTCGACACTGCATGTGGAGTTTAATAGAAGGAAGGCCAATCATTGATCAAGTCCACCATTCTGAAATACTATTTTTACATTATCTAAATCTTTTAAAGTATAATGTGACAAAGATCTACATGTGCTTACCTAGTACTAGGGTCAGGCAAAATGAGCAAACTTTAGTTTCATGGAATTTTGGAGAAGATTTGTGGAATTTTGTGGAATTTCAGAACTATGTTTATGTGGTCATAACTCAGCCATCTATGGAGCTAGGCATCTAACTATTGTAAAGCTTACTTATGGTGTCCATGGGGGACAACACTTAACTGGAGCAGTTTTTAATGCATAGTAGCTCAAAGTCTGACATTTTATTTTTCTATGAAATTGTGTGAAAATATTTCTCTGCTTATATCTTAGCCAACTGTTGAGCTAGACATTTGCAAATTGGTATACATAAGTTCCTGCCCTGGTTGCAGAAATGCAGTACTTTTTTCACATCTGAAATAATAAAGGGAGCACTCCTTTTAATATGGCGTGGACGTGGTTTCCATCAGGAGGCTCAGCTGTTATTGTACATCAGTTATTTAAAAACACTGCTTTTGTGACTAAAATGAACTAGCATGTAGCAGGTAGTTCTCCCTGACCTTAAAGAACAGTAGGTGTTCAAAAACAGCTGGAACTAGTGATGAAAACCTGGTCTGAGCCATATTAAAAAGAGCACTCCTTTTATTATTTTAGATGTGAAAAAAGTACTAAAGCAGACTCATAATGTGGAAAAAAGGGTATTACACAAATAGTTCCATGTTATGATAGAGATCAAAAAACAGAGATCGCTATCATAGCAAATGTATATCACTGAAAAGTATTTCGGCTATATACAAACCAAAGCCACCTGACTTCAGGCCACTGAGCCCCCCTGCACCCTCCTGAATTAAGATTTTTTACTCCAGTGGAGTGCATATCGAGGAGGGGGTGAAGCACATCTGGGAAAAAAATAAAGAGCTGCAAGCAGCAGCAAAAACAATCATCCCAAGCAGGTCCTGAACCCAGTGCTAGCTGCACCGTAGCCAGCCACCCTCACCACCACACCACAGGGCTGGCTCATCTGCAGTATGATCCCCTACTCATTCAAACCCTCCCTTCTATCCCTCCCCTCCACCTCCTTATCCCTCCTCTTCTGGTCACTCTCGTCGCTGTGGGATCACTACCCTAGAGGGGTAGCTATTGATGGTAGCGATATAAATGAATCACTGTTTCTACAATTGCTCATTTATTATTGCTATCATCACTGGCTTCCCATACGAGTCAATAGATAAGGGGCAATCTAAAACAAAATAAAAAAGTATAGGTCAAACTTTTCACTGGATTCTTGCCCTGCTGCTTTAATACATATGTAGACATTTGGGTAAGTAATTTTTAAATTGCATGGGTTCATTATTTTACTATTTAAAGATTTGTGAACCATTGCGAAAACTTTGTTACTTTTTTTTTTTTTGCAGCATTACCTCCTCGGCAGTGGTGGTCCTATGGTTCCCCTTGTCTGGTCTTCCCCCAGCGACCTCTGCACTGGGAGTCATGCCTGAGCTCACCTCCTCTCCTTCTCACCCACTCAGGCCATGTCATGCACCCCACAGCATGGAAGACCATGAGGGAGTTATGGCCAGTGGGAGCACCCATGGGAGCGTCTGGTGCAGTGTTGCAGGGGCCGTCCTTCATGAGCCCAGGGGATTGGGGTCTATGTTGATTTGATCCCTGGTTCCCACACAGCACGGGTGTGCAAGGACATCAATCATACTGCAGTGCACACTTCCATTAACTGCACATCCGATGCCAGCCCACGAAAACCCCTCTAAGTCACCGTGGCTTGCACCAACCTCCATCTGCCACCAGAAGCCAGGACATCTGTGAGTGTTCCTCCCCACCCTCCACAGAGGAGGAGAGCAGTCCCTAGGATACTCAGTCCTCCTCCCCCCAGCTGACCCTTTGACATCCAAGGTCTCTCCTGACCCCAGGTCATTGATGTGGACCAAGGTGTGGTGTCCAGCACCTCATCCTTCAGTGTCACCAGGATGCCCTGTCATGAAAACTATATGAAAATGTGTGTTTGTAACCTTCCTCTACTAGTGCGAGTATAGACTAGAAATTTGGCATGCATACCAATGGCAATGGATCCTGAAAGGCAACATTACTGTGGAAATTGTTTCCAGTACTTTTAAATATACTATGAAAATACCACAAACTCATAACTGGGATTCTATATTGTTTTCTAAAACAATTATGGTAGCGTATTAATAAGATGCCGCTCATGAAATTTATCTTCAAAGCATTTATCACCACTGTATTTGGTAATCAGAACACAGCTGTTTGCAACCCTGAAGTTTATTTCTGGGTGACTATTCTGGCCCTTTTGTTCTCTTTGCCTGACCATATGGACTCAGTGGAACTGCTTGCCCCTAATATCTTTCTCCTTCTTCACAGTGACAGACTCCTTTAAAAAGAGAGAAACCTACCTCTTTTTCTATCATACTTACCCCATTTGAATAGTTGGGATTCCACCTTCTTGGTGCCTAAGCAATTTTCTTCCCCTCACTATGTCTCTCTCACCACCTCTGAGTCCTGGACTTGCAGGTACGTCAGGCTGTTGGGCTAGTCACATTTTCTATATGTGATTCTTATGCAGAATGAACAACTTTCAAGTCAGAATTGCAATGCTTCCTTGCTCCAACTGGGTGACTGCTAATCTTGTTCTACTTAGCTCGGGAGCCCTATTTTCAAAGGGTCAAGGGACTAAGTCCTGTACTGCAGTCCGCCAGTCCAGAACAAATCTCCTCACTGGCAGACAGTCCTATTTTCAGCCTGTGTTCTGCAAGGACAGCAGGCACAGCTGTGGAGCATGTTACACCTGGACCAACCAGGCATATCATTTTGGCGCAGCTGTGTAAAAAAATGGCTGCAAGTTACTATAAATCCTGGTGCTGGTCGTAAAACAGGTCCTCTCTGAAAATCAAGTGCACATGGGAAAAATGCATCTCCACAAGTAAAACCCACTTATGCCAGTTTTTCCCTCACTTGTGCCAATTCTGTGGGCTTTGGAAATCCAGCCAATGTTCCACTTCTTGGTGATCACATGCTTCTAACTCCTGCCATCAGGGATCTTATGCACTAGTTGCCTCCCCAACCCATATCCTGTAGTTTAAGTTGCCTTGATGGCCTTGTTACTTGGCATGACCAGTTCCACCTCTGTCTTTAGCACAATGGCAGCCTTTTCTTAACATGCAGACCTTCCTTGCCCCAATATACCCCTCAGCTAGCCAGGAAAAGAATCCAGGTGTGAAACTGCAAAATTTCACTCCAGAAATGCGAAATTTAGCAGCGAAATGCACAATTTCACCAAACGTCACCCATATTTTGCCAATTTTCACATTTGTCCCACAGAATTTCACTTTTCATACCCACAAAATAGTTCACAAAATGCACACATTTTGCAAAATATTTCACAGAACAAAATGTTCAAATTTTGTACATCTCTAGATGCTATTTTGCAAAAGTTGCCTGCTTATAACATGGTTAGCTTTTAAAGAAATCATTACACAGTTGGTACATAGGTCTCCATTTTAAAGTCTATGAATGCACCAGGTTTAGTGGCATTGTGTTCTCTAGTTTTTAAACTACAAGGGCTTTTAATTTGACAGGTTAAATACAGTACTTGCCAAATTAAATTTAAAAATATTCAAATGTCTGGCTTCTAATAACTCACCCTTCTTTAAATCTAAAAATCTAACACATGCCATGCAAACTGTATACGTTATATGTAGTATGGAACTGCAAATGTGTCAAATTAGATGAAAGTTGGATGTGTGTTTTTTTTTTAAATTAGATGCCAATAATTAAAAATACATTTTGGCAATGTTGCATGATATTTTCATGGAAATGCCTTGAAATTTCATGGAAGGGGAATTATAAGTATGCCTATGTTCTTTTGACAGATGATTAAATTTCACACATCCCTACCTGTTATGTTGTTATAAATATGGTTACATTCTGTAGAATTCAAGGTTCGGTTTTGTATTACTGTTTCATAGCAGCATTCATAATTTCCTTTACTAGAAAGACTTGTTTTGTTGATTGTTAAATTAAATGAATGCTCATTTTCTTGTTTCATTACATAGGAAACATGTTCTAATTCATTGTCTTTGTAGAAGAAGATCTTTGTTGCTTTGATAGTATCGGGTACATTGCAATAAATGTAAAGTGTGTCCCTATCTCTCACTTTGCCATCAGATGGATTTGTATAAATGTTGGGCTTTATGGGAGGATCTGAAAAAAGAAAATAATGACACAGAAGGGAATTAGGACTATTTAGAACTTACAATAGAGCAAGTCAATTATATCTGAAAAAGGAACAAAATAAGATTAGGACTTGAGATGTTGAGAAATTAAGTTTAGCCAGCAAAATTGCCACGAAAGTGACAATTTTGCCACATGAAACATTTTACAAAATTTCACCATTCTGCAAAATATTTTGCCACATGTGAAGTTGTGTAATTTCACCTGCAGAATGGGGAATTTCACCCTGAAGTGCACAGTTTTGCCTGAAACTGCAACATTTTGCCTGAATTTTGTCATTATGAGGGCGACAGTTTGAATTTTGCAGCCAAAATTTTGCATTCCACAGGCAAAATTTTGCATTTTGCACCTGCAAAATATTTCTCAAAGTGCACAAATTTTGCAAAATATTTCAAATAAAATTTCCAAATTTCACACATCTCTAATTAGGACAGTTTCAATCTAGCAATAGATTAATTTAATAAGTTTTAAAAAGACTGCTCAAGAGAAAGGCACAAGAGGCAGAGGCTTTCCTCCTTATGTGACTCTAAGAAAAGCGTACTAAAAAAAAAAAAACAGATTCAGATCCTATCGTCTAAGGCTAGAAAGTGATGTACAAATTATGCCATAGGTAGAGTGTGCAAAAGATATAAAATCTGATTGTTCACTCATCTAGCTGTCCTCCCTGGGATAAGTGCAGTCACAGTAGACAATACTTTGCCCGAGGAGAACAGCAGGATAGAAAAACATCTAATTGGAGCTTATAAAAGCCCTAAAATGCATTGCAGACTTTTGAATCTCCTGCTGCTGCAGCCCTGCTCTGATGTCAGCTGCAGGGGATTTTGGGATTTGTAGTTACAGAAGATGTCAGCCTGAAAGTAAGCAAAATTAATCAGTAAACAGTAAATAGAAAAATGTTTTTGTACACAAAAAGCAAACTGATACCTGCCTCACTCTTGGGTGTGGAGTTCTTAGTGCCAACTAGTCCCCTTTAAATAAAGTGTTTCCAACCTAGGACATTCACAAGTGAATAAAGGGGACCATGCTGCAGGAGTGCCACACACCTCCTAGTCCCAAATGCCCAACAAATTCCAAATCTTGAAAACTCTACTCTTACTTACTGTAACTCAGATACAACTGGTTTTATGCCAAGTAATAACAAAGTCAAAATGTTTTACATGACATTAAACCAGTAGCACCACTTATGAAAAATAAGATTTGAACTTTGTGAATTAAATAAGGGTAGAGCTTGTGAGATTTAGAATTTGTTTTGTTAAGTCATAGGATATTAAACCAACAAGGGAAAGCTTCATAACAAACAAGGTATCATCAAGTCTTTATTCCCCTTGTTTATGCATAGTAGAATCCTGTTTGAGAGAGCATTTTCTGGCTCTTAATTAGGGAATTTTTCATTAAAGCCCAAGCATTGGGGCACAGAGATAGACAGTGGAATTCTACTGGAAACTAGGAATATAAATACTTGAAAGGACTGTTTGGGAGGTAATGGGGCAATCATGGACAACGGGTAAGAGACCAGAAAACTGGAACTAATCAAGGACCATAGTAGAGACTTATGAACTGAATTAGGTAAGTGGGGGAGGGTGAATGACTGAGATAGTAGTGTCTCATGCTACAACCTTTGGGCATTACATAACACCTTGCAATTGAATTGTCATTGTGCCATCTCCAGATGTAATGGTGGTCACAGCTTACACGTTTGCAGTTAGAATCCCTGGTTTGGACCACAAATATCTGGTGAGGAGCATTTGCTTTTTTAAAAGGAGTAGTCCACCCAGAATTTGCAAAAACATATGTTGTGCAGAGTGTTTTCATTTGTATGTAAAGTCCTAATGTATCCTTCCCTCTGTCTGCTATTAGGAGTTTTTCCTAAATTAGCCTGTTAGTTTTATAGTAGTTTTACAACCCCTGGGGATCTCCATCATAAATAGGTTTATTGCCTTTCTTGCTCCTACAATGCACCCTGTCTCATGTGGCAGTGATGTAGCCGAGCCCATATATTTAGTAAATGCACTGCTTTAAAATCAGTTCACAACAGCAGAGTTGTGTAAATGTTCTTATCCAGGGAGCATAAATGGCAACAGTTAAAATTTAGCAGATACCTGAGAGCTAGTTTACTGGGGTTTCTGTAAGAAAACAGCTGCTAAATAGCTTTAATTCACTCTTTGTGTTTTCTGTGTGTGTCAGGTCTCGCTAGCAGGAGTAAGGGTTTTTATTTAAAATTTAATTTCATCAACCTACATATGACAATAAAAACACAGAAATTGCCCCAGATCATCAATGTTATAATTAGCAAAGACTGTAGCAGTTTTCTTACAGAAAACCCACTTTGTCAGAGTTCAAGTATTTGTTAAACTATAAATATAGATACCAGTATTTTATTAGGTAGCACTGGCAGTTAGTGCTGATTTTGCTCTGTGGCATGATTTTCAATTTGTTTTGTTACAAATGTGAAGTATATTTTAATAAAGTATAAAAATATGTACAGTATGTGTGAGTTATTTAATTAGTTTGCTAGTATTTTTTATTATTTGAAAAAGTGTGATATACTAAATGTGTAGTGCAGTGAACTGTTGTAAATGGAACTAAATATGTGTAGCTGAAATAGTCTCTTTCATCTTATTGCTTTCATGCCATACCACACAAGAGTAAAACTAGCATCAAAGTTTTTTGCATTTTCTAGGCTGCAGCTTCATACCATACACTTCATTTATAAAAAAAAGAAAAGAAAAGAAAACCATGTCACAGAGCAAAATCAGCACCAACTGCCAGTTCTACCTAATGGAATGCTGATACCTACATTTACAGTTGAGCAAATACTTGAAATCTAATTGAGTGGGTTTTCTGTAAGGAAAGAGCTAGAGGCTTTACTAATTATAGCACTGATGATCTGGGCAATTTCTGTGCTTTTATGGCTGTGTATAGTTTGATGAAATTAAAAGTTTTAAATTAAAACACTCCTGCTAGCTAGACCTGGCACACAGAGAAAACAAAAACAGTGAATTAGAGCTATTTAGTACCTGTTTTCTTACAGAAACCCTAGTTAGCTACAGTAGCTCTCAGGAATCTGCTATACTGTAACAGTAGCCATTTGTGCTCACTGGATAAGAACAGTTACACAGCTCTGCTGTTGTGAACTGATTTTAAAACAGTGCATATGCTAAATCTATGGGCTCAGCTACATCACTGTCACATAAGACAGGGTGCATTGTAGGAGCAAGAAAGGCAATAAAACTCTTTGAGATGGAGATCCCAAGGGGTCATAAAACTACCATGAAGCTAGCAGGCTAATTTAGGAAAAACTGCTAATAGCAGACAGAGGGAAGGATATGCTAGGACTTTACATACAAATCAAAACACTCTGCATAACATATGTTTTTAAAGATTCTGGGTGGACTACTCCTTTAATCATTGGGGTGACTACTCCACCCAGTGACTTTGATTTTCCTTTGTGTACAGTAGCTCCTAGCATCAGATTCCCTTGTGTGAAATTGTCAATCAATATCTTAAGTGTCGTATGACTGGGGATAGTCAAGGCTATCCCTTTGCACATGACTTTCTTCTCTGATTTGCCAACTGACTACAAGAGTTTGCATGTTAAAGTGCTTGCAAAGGTGCAGACATGTAAAGCACTGTTTCTGTACAACACCATGTACTGACTCCTTAACAGCCATAACCATGAATATATATAAATTTATTCATTGTTATTTTATATTTAATAATAATTTCAGCAATTAAAACAGTGACACCAAGTGATACCAAGCATCACAACTAGTTGTGATTCAGGACATCATGACAGCAGTATCTGAAGATCGTCAGTTATGGTGGAACCTGATGCTGAGCACCACTATAGGGCATTTCTTGGTGTTGGCATAATGGGGAGTCTTTTGCACCCCAAATTTGTGCCACCACCATCTGTGACTATTGGGCCTAAGATTTTCAGGCAGGCATAAAAAGCTTACAACAGCAGAATGAGTAAAGATTCAAGTTTTCAATGCCACAGCCAGTTTCATCTGCCATTAGTTAAACAACGTTCATCCCTCTATAAAGGTAAGAAATCAATGGCCTATTGTAAAAAGTATAAATGACCATATGTGTGAAATTAATGGAAGTCACTTGCTTTCCCCTTGGGTTGTGATTCCAAGTCCAACTCTCTTCTGTTACTGGAAAAGTCTAAAGATTGATGCATGGGAAGCACTCTCAGATTTGGAGGCACTGTTGTTAGTCACCCCAATAGTGACTTATAAGTTCAGTCATGGGCAAGCTGGGAAATCATGGGTGATCACTCCATGTCTATCTTTCCATTATGAGGACCAGTATGGTTTAAGTGGTCACTGCCAAGGAGATTGGTTAGTGTTGCTAATATTTGATTTTATGAATTATGTGGAATATGTTTTAGCTGCACTTGTAGATTTTCTTCAAGGCCTGTTAGGAAAAAGACTGGAATGAGTCTCAGAATAACCCACACCATGGAAATGGAGTGCCCTTCATTGGAATGTATCCTCAGCCAGAGCAAACAGTGGGCAGCAGTAGGATGAAGGTACCTGTTTTTTATTAGATGACAGTATTGTGGAAGGTCAGGGTACAGACAAAATTGTGATGGAATAATTTTCATCATTAAACATAAATGTGAGCTTTAAAAATTGAACACCAGGTCATGCTTTTAATTGCACAGAGAGAAAGGCCTGTGTCAGTAAGCAAGGGAGTGAATGAAGTGGGACAAAAAGAGGGAGGGATGCCACTGTTACCCTGGATATTCAGGATATGCTACCTGCAAAGGAGTTCAGACCAGAGAATCAGATAAACGTTGTTGCTAATCTTAATAATTCATTTATCAATGCAGGTTTACAGTAACTGTTGATGTAAAATGTGTAAAAGTTAAAATATCAGACATGAAGCAGAGTCAATAAAGTTAAATCAAGGACAGGTAGCTTAGATAGCACTTCTATAGTTTGCCCATGACATCCCTGAGGTCTTGTCTACTCTCATACATGTCTACTCTTCCACAGAGCTTTGTGTCCTTTGTGGACAGGCATATTTTACCTTTTTTATACCTTCTGCAATGCCACTGATTAAGATGTTAAAAAACAGCTGGCCCGGAGGCTCTGAGGATTGAGGCGCTGGATGCCACACTTCATGCCACACCGGTGACCAGGGTTTGGGAGTGAGCCAGGGCCACCAGGGGTCAGCAGGGGCGATAGAGATTGAGCATCTGCCAACTGCTCTCTTCCTGGGGATGGGGTGGGAATGCATTGCTCTAGGAGCAACCTCTGGCAGTGGCTGAGAGTCACCAGTGTAGCAGCGCAGCGTAATGCCGGGGGGGGCAGAGCCATGGCATTCTGTAGCCTTGCTGGCCAGGGTCTGTAAGGGGGAGGGACAGAAAAAGCAAAGAAAATACCTCCTGCATGTCAGGAGATGACGGTGGCCCCAATGGACCCTCCCACATCCCAAACACCAGCTCAGATGAGCCCAGGATCTCTCTTTCTGGAGGACCTGATGACTTGCAGGTAGGCCCCTCATACTTAGGAGGTAGTCACTGAGGGGGAGCGGAATCAGCCCCGGAGATAGTACCAGGGGTCGGGTCAGCCTGCAGTTTTTGGGAGGAGGAGGCCAGGAATGGGGGTTCAGGTTGGGAGTAGGGCAGAGATCCGTTTGGGCATTCCTGAAGGATGCCCAGGGTGTCCGAAAAATAAACAAAGTTAAAAAAAAAAAAAGATGTTAAATAACACCAGATTGAGCAGTGAGCACTGTGGGATCCTGCTAGTGACTGGTCTAGCCTCCAAGAACTCCCTCCCTAACCACCATCCTCTGATTGTTATCTTGCAGCCAGTTTATAAGTCTATATAGCCAGTTTTGCCCCTATCTCCAGGTCCTCTATCTTCCCGATTAATCTCCTGTGGGGAACAGAGTCAACGTCCTCACAGAAATCCAGATACAAGGGCCAGATTCACCAGGGGCAATGCAGGGCTTGCATCAAGCCCTGCAGAAAACCCATTTGTTGGTGCAGCTGTGCCAACAACTTTTCCACACCCTGCACCTGATTCTGGAATATTAGGCACATTTATGACACTTTTACTGTTTTACTGTAGCTTGCATCAAATATTTGGTGCAAGCCCAATAAAAAGGGTAGTGAGGGTTGCTACAAGTTAGACCAGGAAAGCTGGTCTAGCTTGTGGCAATTAGCACACAGGATCAAGAATCCCAATCGCCAGCCAGGAGAATGCTGCAACCCCTGTATGCAATATGTTTGGTGCACCTGGGCCTTGTAGCATTTGCAACCCTTCATGAATGTGGCCCAGGATGTCCACTGCTTGGCCCTCTACTGGACAAATCTCTTCCACAGCTCAAGCACCCTCTTGGAGAAGAAGAACTTACTATACTTATGTAACCCCCCTGTCATCTGGGGTTACAAGAATCCCTTCTAGATCTAGTGGCAGGCAGGGAAGGCAGCTTGTGAAACTCCAGTTAAATGGATTTCACACTGTCTCACTCTGTCCTCAGTCTCAGCTGAGCTGGAGGGATGACATCATATAGAATTCTCACAGTAGCACAAGCCACTTTGGAATGTTGTAGCAGGGAGTTAGTTAGAACATCAGGAGGTTTTGAATTCAGTCTTGAGGAGAGTGAGAGAGAAGTCTAGTAGGAGACTCAGTGAAGGGAGGAGGTGCACTGCAGTTGGCAGTCCCTCAGGGCCCTCAGCTCTGACTAGAGCTACCTGTCATTATGGTTGTGTGTTCTCGCCCCAGATAGAGACAGAGAAGATACCTGTTTGAAATGGTTGAGACCATCCCCCAGTTGTTCCAGGGCCCCATCCCTGAGAGGATGGGGGGAACCAGACCAGCTTTTCAGGGGTAATCCCCTGGCCCTGCTGGAAGAAGAGAAGCTGCCTGCCTTGAAGAGTTGTGCTGAGGCACTGAGAAGTACATTTGTGTTTTTCCTGTGAGAGAAGCCTGTGGGCACCTGCATACCAGGGTGAGTTGCTCTGACATAGGGCCAATGTTCATCTAGAATGTGTTTTAAGTAGCTGTTACTGTGGGTCAGAAAAGGACAGCCAAGTACAGTACTTAATTTTTGTATGGCTTGGGAATGCCTCTAACCAGTGGGGTCTACAGGGATGGACCGTGCTACTTAAAGAACATTACCAGTCAGGACACTATTTTTCCAGTAGATTGTTAAGTGTGATATACATTTCAAGATAGCAATCTACAACCAGAGGTTCAAAGGAAAGGTGTTGATTCCAAATGAGTGGCCGGGTATAGATTTGGGAGCAAGAGGTGGGAGAACCCCCACCATCTGGAGTTGCCAGATTTAACTCTACGGGTTCAATTGGGCACCTATTGCTTTCTCCCGGGCACTTGGCCATTGCTCGCAGCAAGTACCCAGATGTGGGATTTGTGAAGAAGATTTTCCCTTATGGAGCCTGTATGTGCTCATGGGTGGTTTAGGGAGCCACAGAGAAATGGTCCATGCTATATGGAAAGTGCTCCAAGTGCTGGCCGGATGTGCCAGGCCAGGGAAATCCAGAGAAGAGTACAAGTTTGGGCTGAGAGCCCAGTGTGTTTCGGAATCTGAGGGTTCCAGTGTTGTAAAAGAAGATGTATTCTGGTCTCTGTATATCTGCATGACCAGGAGTGTAGCCCCATGAGGGTCCATCTATGCTTTATTGTTCAGTTGTTGTGAATAAAAGCCACACTTTAGAATCCCACTCCTGGTTTGTACATTGCAGTTATTGCTTCCTGTGTCTGGAGTTACTTGGGACCCTTGACTAGAAGTCAAACCTAGCCAAAATATCGAGCAACAGTTTTCTCCCCGAACCCGGGTCCCAAGTAGGGGGTTACATATGGAGGCACCACACAGTGCTAATAACAAAAAATACCATCAACCCAACCCCTGGGGTTACACTTATGTCCTTCCTGAGGTTTCCACAGACGAGCCTCCATTTGTGTCCTCTTGCAACTGCCATTACTGTTCCTGTTGTATAGGTCTTCAAGGTTAACTCATTTAAGTAATTTATTTATTTGTTGTTTTTTTTTGTTTGTTTACCAGGAAAGCTCCATTGAGCAATGCTGATTTGCAAGGCAGTCCTGGTAAGACAGTGTGAAAAATAATGTATAATTCCCCTCAGTAACATTTCTGTCAAGTCACCCCTCTCCCTTCTGGCATTCAGTGAGTACGTGTTGAGGGCCTCTAACCATTCCACATAGGATCTGCCCTGTTTGCCCTGGATCATCTTGGTGAAACCAAAGTCCTAGAACCTCCAGACGTGGTCGTGGGAAATTAGCTTATTATTATGAGTTTAGGCTGCCACCTCAATGATGCTGTTATCGACACAGTTTAGAGAAGGAGGGGTGCCAAATAAAGCTCCATGCTCACAACAGAGATGTTCTTGGGAGGCACATTGCAACTACTAAAGAGTTCCAAGAATACTGTTGTTGTTACCGTGGAAGCTTTATTTGGTGTGTGTTCCCCAACACGGTTCTCTACACTGCATCATCTTGGTGACCTTTAACTGCACATTCTCTAGCTCATCCCTGTCCTTTCTCGGAGGGCAAAACTGAAGGAGAAACAAATATATTTTCAAACACACATATCCAATTTAAAGCTGCAGTATTTGTTAGTCTACAGAAATAATTATCACATAATTTTGTAGCAAAAATATGTTGCTAGCATCCTTAGATTCATAATCAGGATATTTCTAATGTCCTTAAGTTAAAATCAAAAACAGCTTTTATAACAATTGTTTTGTAATTAATAACTCAAGTCATTTAAGATGGCCACCACTCACAATATGTAAGAATCTCTTCCATTGAAGGTACCTTTGGTCTGTACATACAGAATTTATGATCTAGTTGTATTACGATGGTGTAAGTATACAGTATATTTCTAACAGGTAAATAGTAGCACACTACACCAAAATGTTTAACTGTTTCATGGTGGCCATTACAATAGAGCAAGAACCTTTACAAGCTTCAGAATTATAAATTTCATTTCAGAAATAAAAATGAAAAGAACATTTGGTATATTTATGCTTTTGCCAGAAATACACAATTCCAAAAAAAAAAAAAAACTTGCACAGCCTTTCTCAGTCTAGAAAGCACTATTTGGATGCAGATTTTGGGGTGGGGGGTGAACCCCTAGGTTCTATGGACATGATAGCTCTGATCTTATGCTTTCCATGCTTTTCTTCGCGGTTGAGGTTTTTATGGGCAACATAATCTGGAATAATTTTGACATTAAACAGGTCTTTTAAAAATGTTAAATCTCATAAGAACAGTCCTTGATCTGGATTTTCTAGTGGCTGTTTTCAACAGGCTCCATCTATTTTATGAAAGAATCCTTACCGTGCGAAGGGGTGAGGTATGTTTCCCCTTGTCTCAGGTTGTTTTGTCTTTCTGCAAAGTGTTTCTTTGTGAACTTGATGTGCAGTGTTAATATATAACAGTTGATCTGCTAGGTCCATTTCATCTACTCTACTGTAGGATGCCATAGGGCAAGCATGGAAGGAGCATCCATCTTCATCACATAAATTATATCCAACTTTGTTGGTGCAGACATTACTTGTTTGTCCCAACTAAGGTTCACTAAAATTCAAATAGGGAGCATAAGGCTGAGGCCCATACAAGCTTTTATTGTTCAGCTATAATAGGATAGCTATATCAACCCCTGCTCTGAGCATAATCCACATTTAACCTGCCACAAGCACTGCTTAAAGTGACACCGTCTGCCTCTTGTAATGAAAACTGTACCCATATAGTTTACTGTGGTAAAGCAAGCTATGGTGGCCACGGTTTTGCACCCCAGATCTAATTTCACAGTATGTTTATTCGTTTGCTGGTATTCTGTTTTTTTTACCTTTTCATTCTGGATAACCGAAGTTCAAGCCATCTGTAGCCTGCCCACCATGCTGTGAGTCTTTCTGTCTGCCCAGGGGGCATGGACCCGCACACTCTTTGATGATTGACGGTAGTTTCCTGTCTTCATTTGTTGCAGATGCAAACTTTTGTCAGTAGCAAGGGAGGAAGTACGTTGCTAGATCCACTCTCACCACTTGTGGCTGTATTTTGGACCAGGTAGGTGATGCCAGCAATGCTCTATGTCTCTTCTTTTTATTGTATTTTTTATCTTTTTTTGGGATGAGGTGGGGGTGTACATAAATGGCACCTTGTATAATTGTAGATACCCAAAGCACAACTGACCGGCAAAGGTAAAGGAGTAGAAAAAATATATAGTTTACCATGTCTGTATTGCTATTTCACTTCACAGTTCTGTCAGCAACGCTCATCCTGTGTTGTGTTGTTTATTCTGATTTGTTACCTTACTGATTGCATTTTCGATGTGCGATCACTAATAATGTTTCCGTGCTCAGTCCCTTTCCCTCTCTACCACAGCACTGTAAGAAATGAGGATGGTACCCCAGTGCTGGTGTTATTCTGCTGTCTGAAGTGCAATCAATTTTTGTAAAGCTTCTGAGCAAGGCATGCCCCTTCTGAATCATCCCAGTGCTCAAAATTACTCCCCCTCCCCGCCAAAAAAAATTAATAAACTGCTGTTAGTGGACAGATGGGGGATGTAAAGATGTACACTTTGCTGAGTGCCAGCATTCCAGTCTGGAGCAAATGCATGATATGACTTGCAACCCTCCGATTGTGTGTCGTTTGATCAGTACTTCATACCAATGCCTGAGGTCCAGAAATAAACACCTGTCACTGAAGTCGGAATGTTACTGTTCAATGAATTGCAACTATTCTTGAAGTTGTAGTCAACTCGACTTCAGTCCCACACTTGGTGAGCATTTAATAGCAGGCTCGTGATGGGTATTGTGTGCTTAGGGTCATGTTCAAATGCTGAGTCTGTAATCTACTCTTTATCTGGAGCCCCATGATTAGATTTTTGTCTACGTACCCTAGGGGTCATGACAGCAGTGTATGCAAGGACCCGAAAAACAGAGACAATCACAGTATTGCAGACTCTCTTTTGATCATTTCATGCAGCAAAGACATCTTCCGTGGCAAATTATGACTTTCCCATCATTGGCCCTTTGCTGACCTTTGCAACTTGATTTTTGTCTAGCACAGGTTCTTCTATGATGCCAGAATTTTGGGGAAAAAAATATATGGTTGTTGCTGTGGTACAGCATACCACCTGGTCAATTCCACAGAATATGTACAGTATGCATAATATTTTTTCTACCCAATTCCACTGATAACTTCTGCTCGGCGAGTAATGCTATAGCTGTGCAGGCCGTAGTCACTGTTCAAACAGACAATTTATGTGATGCCACGTATTCCGCCATGTGTTTGGTAGCTCCCCTACACTACAAATTCTGTGACGGACAGTAGATCATGCTATTATTTTTTTCTTAAATCATGCACTGCACTGCTGGACACTTTCACCCATAAGCAATTTTACATGCAGATTGTTGTGCATTTCTGACACTAAAATGTTGAAACTGGACCAAATAGCGCAAATGCTACAATTTGGTCAATTATGTGCACGAAGGTATGATACATCTGGACAAAACTGCTGCCTACTTTATTCTCCTTCTGTCTTCCTTGGATTGCCTTTATGTCCATCTGTATGAATGGATGGAGAATAAATTGACTGCCCCAGTGTCAATCACTGCATAGATCATTGCACGGTATGCAGAAAAAATGGTAGGTGAAAAAAGAAAGAAAAACAGTTGTGGAGCCTGGTGACACAAATCTATTGGTGGTGTGTGTGTGTTTGTTTTTTGATGGATAGGTAAATTGCAGTTTGACTGTACAGCAAGATGGGTCAGTTGTCGGTAGCTATTCCCAGCAATAATAGTGTATGTGCAAAACTCCATCAAAGCGCTGAACGCATAGGACACCCAAGTTCCCATTCTGCTCCATCAGTCAGGTACAGGGCAGGGGATGCAGGTGTCATTTTCCCTTTCTGGCCGTGTTCGCCAGTGCTGTGTTGTGATGGGTCGTAGGGGCCATGCTTTTGCAGCAGGTACTTAGAGGTAGACAACCAATGGATGCAGAACCTGGGGGAGTGCCTCTGCACAGAAGTACATCATGAATTGAACACCCAAATGCTGAGGTGGGAAAAAACAGTGAGGTGTGGTTGGGGTGACCATAGTCTCTTCTAGTCATACACTTAGGCAATGGATCTCTGGCTGTCACTGAGGTCTTAGAGTACCAGTGCCACAGTGACTTTCAAACATTGCAGTGTACAAGCACTGGGATTCAGCAGTCATAGAGCGTGTGTACAAAATATAAATAAATAGCTGCACCACAAGACACAAGTACAGAAACAAAGTTATTAGCCACAGCATGATAGAGTTGGAGCCGGATTGACATACAGCATTAGTAAAAATTCACATTACGGTTCACTCTACTAACCACCTAATATGCATTGTAATTACTAAACAGTACACATTCCAGAAACATTGTGTCAATTTGGAAGCATTGTCTGCATGTCTCTATAGCCACCTGCATCCGAACTTCCACCTAACAGTCTCTCTTTTTCTCGCTCTTTCTCTCTCTCTCTCTGTTTCGCTATCTATCTGTCTGACTGCCTGTCTGTCTGTCTGTCTATCAGTCTGTTTATCTGTCAGTATTCTGGCCATCTATCTGTCAGTCTGTATAGTATGACATTCTGTTCATCTTACAACACTGCCACGTAGTCATACAACAATGGAGGCCAACAAACTGACTATGAATGTGAAACAATGGTGAGCATAGCACTAAGTGCAGAGCACATTGTGACAACAGGACTTAGAGGTGGTCAACCCATGCACAGTAATGTAATTACAAATAGTGAAGGAGCATGGATGCATAGTGAGGCCGAAGGGGGAAGATGGCAGCTTAGTGGAGGAGGACAGCAGTGAAGTTGACATACTTAACCAGTATGTCAGCTCTGCAGTTACATATGTACTTGTATGGTAAGTGGACAGAAGGGAGGAGAAGAAGGGGGTCAGAAGAGCACAAAATCTGACAAAAGTTGATTTCCATGGGATGCTAAAGGAGATAAAGGGAATAAAACACAATAAAGTCATGGTGCAAGATGCAGCACAATGCAGGGTAGAGAAAGAGTTAAGGGAGGTTTTGGCCACTGCTCTACCAAGCATGTTATCCTTGTCATTGGAAACAGTAGATGTACCTGGAACTCAGTAGTGATGAATGCCATAGAAGCACGGTAGAAGGAAAGACTAGTGGAACCCATGATTGCAATGGCCTACATGACCAGTGGCAGCATAGTTTCACTGAGGAAAAGTTGGCCCAAACTAAATGCATGACACTGCCTGACTGTGATAAAGGAAGTGGAAGAATGTTGTTAGTGGTTAGTGGATGCCACCTAACATGACAGCAGCAAGGCATTTGCCACTATACCACCTCAAAGGCTGTTAAACAAGCTGGGGGACAAGGGAGTAGGTAGGTTGATGGGGCAGGGGGTGTGAAACCAGTTGGATCACAGGACACAGTGGATAGACTGAAATGCCTGTCACTACATAGAATGGGGTGACCAGTGGTGTTCCACACTGATCAGTGATATTCCATGACCCATTTAACATTGTTATCCATACTATATTATAACTGAAGACCAGGAAGGGAGAATTTGCCTATTCAAAGATGACACAATGTTGACTTACAGGGTTGACACACCACTGGGTGTGGAGAGAATGAGAGATACGCACATGCTGGACAAACGGTCGAAGTTGCGGCAGTTGAGAGTTTAATCAAAAAGGAAAAAAAAATAGCCAAGTAATGCACATGGGGCCCAAAACCCATCTAACAACATATGAGCTCAGTGGAGGGGGTGGGAGGAATATGAACTGATAAAAGCAGGAAAAGGACCTGTGGGTAATCATCTCTTATTACCTCTAGGGAGGTAGTCAATGTGAGAAGGCCACATGAAAAGCAAACAGGATGATAGGGTGCATAGACAGGTGCCACAACAGCATGGAAAGGGAGGTCATTCTTTCACTATAAAAACATTAGGGAGGACATACCAAGAGTTTTGTGTAGACCTCAGGAGGCATTACATCATATGAACATATATAGGGTGGAGGAAAGTATGAGGCGGGCATCCACAGTGGATCAGGGATTGGATCTCAAAACAGAGGAGGACAGGAAGAAGGATCCAAGTATTTTCTCCCCAAAGGTGCTGAGGGGGAGAGGTGATATGACTGAGAGATACAGTTAACTCCTGCAAAGGACAATGCGACATGTTAATGATTATTTTTCATCAGAACTGAAGTAACAGTTGTAGGTGAGTATTGGATTTAAAAAGGGGGGTGAGAGGGACTGGGATGTGATATTGCGTCCACAGAAAGGGTGATGGACACATGTAATGCCCTGCCATAGTAGGATGCCCTGTCATAGTAGGATGGGGCAGCCACTATTAACTAAGAGTTCCAGGGATACACATAGTAGGATCACGGCAGTCATTTGAAGGGTACAAAGCAGCTCTAGAGACTGTTGAAGAAGCAATGATAATTGCACAAAGGGGTAGATGGTGAGGGCTGAGGGCACTTATCTGCTGTCAGTATGTCTGCAGCACAGTAACAATAGATCTGTCTATGTGTAAACCCATCTATTTATCTGTGCATCTTCTCTTCCCACCTATGGATCTGGCAACCTGTCAGTCAATCAATCTATCTATCTATCTATCTATCTATCTATCTATCTATCTATCTATCTATCTATCTATCTCTCTCTCTCTGTATTAATTTATATATGTGTGTGTATGCATATGTGTGTGTGTGTGTGTGTGTGTGTGTGTGTGTGTGTGTGTGTGTGTCCATCAATCTAGCTGTCTATTTGCCTATCTATTGGTCATCATGGTTCTCTATCAATCAATTACTAAGGATCTCTCTAACTATATGTCAGTGGATCTGCATATTTGTCTGTCTATATGTCAGTCTCTGTCAGTGTGTCCATCCCTCCATGCAGTCATCCATCTAGTCATTTATAGATATATCTAGCTGTCTGTATGGCTGTCTAGCTGTCTGTCCATATGTCTATCGGTCTATACATCTAGCCATGTGTATGTATCAGTATTGGTCTGGCTCACTGCATGTCTGTCGGTCTTGCATTGATTCTGCTTGTCACTATACCATGCAGCAGAGACATCTGCATTTTTATCATTTCAGAAGTGCAGAACACTGGCCCATTGGTGCAGAGCTTGGATTTCCACTTGCTATGCCAGCGACCCGGGTTCGGGAACGAGCATGGGTCGCTGGAGGGCCGGAGGGGGAGAAGGATGGAGTGTCCCATGGACAGCTCTCCTTTTCCAGGGGGCAGGTGAGGGAATGCTCCGGTGCCTGCTGGCTCCTAGCGGAGGCTAGGAGCATCACAGGACACCGGATCACACACTTCATCAGGGAGGGGCGGACATCAGCATTAGCCATTATGTCACTATGCCACCCTGAACTGAAAAAGAGGAAAAATGGCTGGGTGCTCACTGGATGACGGCCTCCAGATCCTCCGTGCCTCTGAACCCTCCAGGTAGCCACTTCCCACAGGCCTTAGCAGTGTTCTACGGCCTATAAGGTAGGTGCTGGTGTTCCCCTCCACTAGTGCATTCCCCCCGGAGGGGGGGACCCGACTGGTGATGGGAAACGCTGGGATACCATGGGATGGGCTGCAATTTGGGGCTTGCGGGCGGGGTCATGACTCAAGTGAGGCAGTAGGGAGGTATGGCAGAGACGATCATAGGACTGCCTGAAGGAGAGGGGGGCATCTGAGCAGGAGTGAAGGGCATAAATACAATACACAAAAAAAAAAGAAGTGCAGTGCTTCAAATTCAATAATGCATTCAAGTCTGAGCCGCAAAAACTATGTATGTTACATCTGATGTGACCATCGCATTTAGTTGGATAACACGATTGTTTCTGATGCCTGCACTGCTGAGCCACCAGTGGAACTGTCCAAAAATATGTATTGTGGTGCCTTCATGCTGGTTTGCATGGCAGTACATTGGCAGCAGTGCTCCAGGAACAGCTCTGTGTACACAATTCCACCCCCCCCACCAACACCACCACCACCAGTCACAAGCAAGAGTTAGGTGGAAGTGCCATTGTAAATGTGTAGTTTGCCAAGAACAGTGCTTAGTGTATGGTGTTAAAAAAGCAAACAGCAAATTTGCAGGTGCTGATGGTATGTGACATGCACAGCAGCCTGTATCAATCGGATTCTAAAAGAAAGCAGAAGTAGAATATATATGTGTCATCTGTGGACAGGTCACAACATGGAATGCATGCCCTCCTCATACTGCGATATATGAACCATCTGCCAATGATATCCTACTCTGTCATCATTTCTTGTTACTTTCTGTGACTTTAGCATGTTAACCGGTGTTGCCGCATCTTGAAATAGTGAGACGGTTGTCAAATGTGATGTGAAGGTTAATAGCAACAAAATATTTCAAGCATATCATGCACCTGTTTGGTGTGCTGTTTCAAAATTAAAATAGCACTTCACACGGAATTACGCATTCTGCAACATAAAGTAATGCTGCGGAAGGCATGTGCAGGTGTGAAAATATATTTTATTGATGGTGCAGAAAACATTCTGCACCATCAAGGTTTGCAATTTGAAATAAAAAAATAGAGCACTAACCAAGGAAATAAAGAGCAAGAAAAAAATGAAATAAAGAATTCCATTCAGTGCGAATGTGGGTGGCAGTACAGTGAGGCAATAGGAGTCAGGGATAATGGCTTGATGAAAGTGGATCCACAACAGGTCGTTGACAAAATATTTGTCGAATGACCTGACAGCAAAACCGACAGGTCGACTGCAGTTTGCAGTTGGCTGCTGGTTTCCACAACACGCTAGTGTTTTCTTCAGAGGGCTTTGCTCCCCCAAACCCCCATGTAGGGGTCTGTGTCCCTTGCACCCCCCCCACTTAGGGTTTTCAACTCCGAGTCGGAGCCGATTTGGGGGGGTGCAGGACCCCTGACAGACAGTGCTCGGTTTCCATGGGTTACCTGCAGCAACGTGGTCCTGTAGTCACTGTAGGGGACTCTGCTGTCAAAATGTTGATGTCGTGCCTGCATACCGATGACAGTGACATCCAGAAATACTTGAAGGGTGCAAGAGACTGTTTGACAGATGGTGTAACCAAACAGTAACATTCATAGCAGTGTACTAATGTAGAAAATGCATCTCCCTAAGGGCTTTGAATGTTCTGAAATTATCTACCAAATGGGTTTTCCATTATCGCCCAGCCCATCACACTGTCAGTAAGGTCAACAATTCTGTCTGAGCACTGTCTGATGAATATACAGCCGGGCAGAATCAGCAAACAAAAAGAAAATGTACATCAAACAGTCTTGCAGAAAAGTAGGATCATCAAAGGGACATCTCCGCCAAATCGTTTGCAGTGGTAGGTGGTATCAAAAAGATTCAATGGCAAGGACAAAGGGCTCAGATATAATAATGACACACAAGGACTTGAGAAAGGGACTGGGCTTGTCCGCCACTGACATCAGTTAGCATTACTTTGAATTAGTTCACCAATTCCAATATAGAACAAGAATTGTCCAAAAAGAAATGTAGCACTACTGAGAGGGTAATATGTATCCAAGTCATTGGAGGTACTACAGTTCATAGTTATGGGCCCCCATTATCCAAATAATGTAAGGGACACCAGTGTTGGTGACAAGATGTTGTATCAACCAAAGAGTAACATTATAATATCGGCACACACAGACAGTCATCCCGTTATGTAATGCTACTGTATTCCATGAAAATATTTAATCTAAATAACCCGAAACACAGACAGACATTGGAAACATATCAACTGTACATATGAATAGTGAACATGTACAATTAGCCACCTAACTTACTGAGTAAGGGCAGTGTTGTGTTTCCATGGTTGGTGGTGGAGTGTGTGTGTGTGTGTGTGGGGGCAAGTTGAATGATGAAGGCAGCAACAAAGCACAAATGCTTGAAATTAATTTGACATAGCTAGCCATCCTGTCTAATCTTCATTGGCGTGCCAGCAAAAGGCATGACAAATTCGAGTGCACAATTGAAGCAACAACTACCACAATGTGGTAGACAGAGGTGACAGTGTAACACATCCTGCACAATTCAAAGGTAGTGAGACACTTAAGAAACACGAGTGGCAGTTACAGTAACACTACCGCTAGTTGTGTATTTTTGGCTTTTGCAGTGTATCTACAAGTCATAAGCAATACTTTACTGGAATGCACTTTAGTCTCAATGACTTTGAAAAGACCACAGTGAACACTGTGTAGATGGGACAGAAACATGCAGATAAGAATATTGTGGGAACCACAACACAACCACACACACTACCCATATAGTACTTTGTGAAACTGTGTGGTCCAGCAGTCACAGCTTTCACTCCAGATTTTCAACATTGCCATTTTTCCCATCTTCTTATGAACAGTACAGCTGTCATTTTTCACATCCTGCCCAAAATGTGTTTTCGCACGTGTCACACAGTGGCGCTGTCTCTGTGGGAAATCAATGTTCAGGACAGATTAACAAAATCACAGTGACACTGTTCATGAGCAGAGGTCCCAAGATGCCTATTTTGAAAATTTGGTTAAAAAAATCTTCAAAATGATTTCATTATGGGCGTGCATTGCACAGTTTCTACATATGCTCGTGACATCACCAATTTTTCATATTTTCACTCCAGATTTTCAACATTGCCATTTTTTTTTACACTTTCTCATGAACAGTACAGCTGTCATTTTTCACATGCTGCCCAAAATGTGTTTTTGCACCTGTGGTGCCAAGTGGCACAGTTGCTGTGCAAAATCACCTTTCAGCTAACAAACTGATAGTGCCGCTACTCATGAGATGGGGTCACAAAAAAGCCCATGTTGGAAATTTGGAGTGAAAATATCAAAAAACTCCCAGGTCATTAGAGTTTCCAACCATAACTCCCTACCATGTAGAGACTGACAGACATCAAGGGTGTGACTTGGGATTGTTTGACGATGGGCTGACGCTTAAATCTCAGGTGTCATCTGTCATCAAGACCTCATTTTACCATCTGAAGAATATTGCCCAGATCAAACACATTGTCCTGCCTGATGATCTTCTTATGTTGGTCCATGCCTTTGTGACCTTCTGCCTTGACTACAGCAATGCCCTGTACCTAGGGCTACCGGGGGTTGATAGCCACTGCTTGCAGCTGGTGCAGAATGCGGCTGCCAGGATGTTGACAGGCTTGTCAAGATCATGCCATGCCATGCCTGTGCTCTGTGGCCTGCACTGGCTGCCTGTTCAGTGGCGGATCACCTTCAAGGTTGGTTTGCTGACCTATAAGGCCCTACACAAACAGGGATTGTGTCACCTGCAAGATCTTCTTCACCCTTACTGCCCACTCTGTTCCACTGATGTGGGATTGCTAGAGTTTCCCAGGGTTCATTTGAGGACTTCAGGATCTCCTGCATTTGCATTTGTGGCCCTGACCCTGTGGACCGCTCTAGCTTGCCAGGTAACAGAGTACCTGACCGTGGAGAGTTTTAAATCTGCACTTAAGACCAGCTATTTAAACGTGCCTTTCCTGAGTCTTGATAAGTTTTATTTGATGCTGATAAGTTATTGAATAAGTGTTTTTAGATTTTATAATTTTAAATTGGTTCCATGTCATAACGGCAATCATGGAATAGCGATCGCCTTTATGGTGAGTGTACATCACTGAACGATGCACACTTGCATCGAGGCACCCTCTTCATCCTCGATGCGAGTGTGCATCACTGAACGATGCACACTCGCATCGAGGATGGCAGGCGCCTGAGGCTAGAGTGTTTTTTTCAATGCGGGGAGCTTTGCCCCTGCGCCCCCCTACTGATGGATTCTCAACTCCTGGTCTGTGGATGGTGGGGGGGGGGATGAAAAACTTGGAAAAATGCAAAGCTGTCCACCTGCAAAAAAAAAAAAAAGTGCCGCTCTGGACCCGAACCCTGCACCTCCCAAGCAACCACCCACCCCACCACGCTAGCAGTCTGGCTCAGCAGCTGCCTGCCACACCCCCTCCCACATACTGTCCCTCCCTTTCCCCCTCCACGTGCATGTATACCTGCGTACATCTGTTCACCCTACCTCACCCACCCTGGTATCCGGTCACTACCCTGCCTGGTAGTCCTGTACACAGGTGCTGTGATTGAGTTGCCCTTTTTGTAAGTGCTCAAACACAGTTGCCCTATACATGGTATACCTTTTAAATCTTTTTTATTGATATGTACGAGTGCTTTGGTCATTTGTGAATTGTGCTCTTTTGCAAAGAAAGTATTGATTGATTGATAGAGGTACTCTGTATGCAGGTGGGATTCACAGTGTACAAAGGTACAGATAAAGACCATAGTCTGTCCTCTCCCTCATATTGCCCAAAAACAGCCTCAGCTTGAATACAGAGAAGGCATAAGAGGCACACATAAGACCAGTGCAAAAACAAATGAGAAATTTAACAGCTTTTGTGTTAGTCTCTAGTGGTCTCTTTTGCCTTAATGATATTTACAGTGTTGTCACAAGTTGTCTATAAGGCAAACAGGGGGAATAGTAATGGGAAACATTGGACAAACATTTTTAAAAATGGCTGGTTAAAAGATGGACACCACAAGAAAATTATTGCACAGCTGTGTCATTACTGGGACATGGATGCACTGAGGAATGTGACAGAAGTGGTCATAAAAATGTGTAAGGCAAGTACATTTCTATGTTAAGAAAACCTATTGATATTATTCTACTACAGGTCTAGTTCAGGCTTACAAAAGCTGAAACTTCTTATTTGAGTTATTTCTCCAGGAAATGCCACCCATGCATATTTTAGCTGTACTGCATTCTTGTACCATACATATAGTGTCTTGTACCTGTACTGCATGCTGGTGTCATAAAGAAAGGGCCAGTATTGCTGGAAGTTGTTACTTTGCATGGCATAAGAAATAATTTTCACTTACCAGTTGCAGAAACTGGAATACTTTCTAAAGACTCAATGTCATGACCTGATATCTATTTCCAAATTCTGAAGATACATTTAGATCTGTCTTTCATTGTAAGGGGACCTTACCCGGTTACCAAAGACTAAAATAAAAAAAAAATATGATGATGAATCTGAGTTATGTTCCATTTATGTTCCCCAGTTATAAAATGTATATTGCTTGCAATCACTTGCAGATGTGAAAGTAGAACATTGTAACTGTACAGATTCTCCTTGGAAATATATTGAAGGTTTTGGCACAGCTGAGAGAAACAGGACTTCAGGGGCCCAATATTCATTAACCGAGCAAAGCAGAGTGCAACATTTTGTGCTGTACTTGCCTATTGTCCATGACCCTGAGGATGTTATGGTCAGATGGGTAGTGCACCAGTGCTATCTGACTAAATACTGGGTCATGTTGGTGAAGCTCTAGGCCAAGTAGTGGTGCCCAGACATGGACCCTACCAGTGCAGGGAACAGTGCCACCAGACCTGATAGTGCTGGTAGCACCTGCTGTGACATTCAGACAACCCCATGCAAATGTGCATATCGGGCATGCAAGGCACCAAGGGGCCATTTGCATGCCCATTATGGGCACATTTCCATTGTAAGTGGTGGCAGGTTTGCACCCCCTGCAACTGGATCCACACCTGCCCCAATTGCTTATGTCCATAAACAGCATGTATTCCCTGGTGTCTAGTGGCACCTCCAACCCTCCAATCACCAGCCTGTAGAACTGTGACCTGCTCTCTAGTGCCTAGTGGTCCCCTCACCCTCCAATCACTGGCCCCAGTAGAATTTAAATCATCCTTTGTGCTTAGTGTTTCCCCCACCATTCGATTGCCAACCCCAGTGTGAGTAAAAGCATCCTTTTTGCATAATAGTCCCCCTACCCTCTGATTGCCAGCCCCGTATATGAAAACACATTCCCTGTTGCTAGTGGTCCTCCCTCCACCCTCTGATTGCCAGCCCTGTATATGAGTCAAGCTTCCTGTGCAATACCAGTGATGCATGCCCTGTACAGTACATTGAACATGCACTTCCTGTCTTTCCATATGGCAGCCAGCTGAGAAGTTGAGAGGATAGCTTTGCTGATTGTCATATGAGATCTGCATCACTGGTGGTTAAGGTAAGGGGGAGTTGGCAGGGTGGATTAGTTGGTGTCCACAGTGGGGGGGGGGGCACTAGACACCAGGGAATGATCTTCATAGGCTGGCAATCAGTGGGTAGGGAGCACCACTAGTGCCAAGGAAAGTGTTTTCATATATAGAACTGACAATCTGAGGGTGGGGTGTTCACTAGTCACCATGGATGCTTTTGCTCACATGGGGATGGTGATTTGAAGGTGGGGAGCACTAGGCATCTGGGAGTGATTTCTAATTTATCAGTGATGGCAATCAATGGATGGGGTGTCACTAGATGCCAGGGGGCAGGTATGCTCCCCAGCTGCAAACTTGCTTGTTGGCTACAGCGACTCCAACAACCACAAGCGTTGCTCATAGTGAGTTGAGGTTTTGATTCAATTTGCACTGTGAAAAGTGGTCTGTGCTAAACCCTTTGCAGGGTGCAAATGCGCTGAATATCATGCTATGCTGGCATTCCTGTCCCTCTCTTTGCCCACCACATACACCCCTTTGAATATTGCGCTCGGGCACAAACTCCTGGCAAACAGGATGCAATCACTTTGCTCACCAGGCAAAGTTTTGAATAGCTGGCCCCATGTCTAGTTGAAAAAAAAGTTAAATCATAAACACATTTAGAAGAACAGTCACAGCAATTCTAAATTTAAAGAGGAATTCTAATGTATATGCTAAATATTTTTGTAACCTCCATCCAGGTATGCCGTTTCTATCTTGACAGCTCTAGCTGGTGGGCTGCGTTCGGGGAGGAATATGTCACTTGGCACATTGGCTAGGTTTGGCTACTCTGCACAGGGGCACCCAAGTAACTTCGGACAAAGGAAGCAATAACTGTAATGTCCAATACCAGAAGTGGGATTCTAAAGTGTGGCTTTTATTCACATCCAACAGAATAAACAAAGCATAGATGGACCCCCACGGGGCTACACTCCTGGTAATGCAGATTTAAGAAGACCAGAACACATCCTCATTCACTTTAGCCCTCAGGCTCTGAAACATACTGGGCACATAGCCCACACTTGTACTGTGCTCTGGATGTTCCCTGGCTTGACTCCCTTGCCAGCCACTTGAACACTTTCCACATAGCATGGAAACATTTACTGGTGGCTCCCTAAACCACCTATGAGCACTTCTGCTCCATAAGGGAATCTTCCTCATCAATCCCATGTCTGGGTACTTTTCTCAGGCACTGGCCAAGTACCTGAGAGAAATCAACAGGTGTCCCAGAGCAAATCTGTAGAGGTGAATTTGGTTACTACTGATGGGGGGAGGGTCTCCCACCTCTCGCTCCCATAATTCATACCCGGCCATTTCTCTGGACTGTAACACCTCATCTTTTAAAACACTTTGCTGTGTAGATTCTTTTTAAATGTATTCACATTCAATCTACTGTCTTTACATCCCATTTGTGCTGAACTTGAACATACTTAATAAGAGGCTGTGTCCATTACTCTAGACCCCCCCCACAGAGTTAAGCAGTCCAGTCCCCACATCTTCCAAACTGTACTTGGCTGTTTTTTCCTGACCCAACGGTAACAGTCCCTTTAGTTTAATCTTGTTTCAGGTGAAAACACATGGCCCTTTAGCAGAGCGAACTCACCCCTTGGTTGCAGGTGCTCCACAGTCGTTTTCTCCTCAACGAACTCTCGTCCAGAGCTTCTGGTGCCTCAGCACGAACTTAAATCAGGCAGCTTCTTTTCTCTAGCTGGACCAGGAGGGTTGCCCCTGGAAGCAGGCTGAATCCTTCCCCCAATCTCTGCAGGGGTGGGGCTCTGAACGACTGAAAGCGGTCTCTACCACTTCAATGTGCTCTTCTTGTGTTCCTCTTCAGGTGAGAACACACACCTATACCAAAAAATAGCCCTTTGACAGAGCTTAGAGCTCTGAGGGCCTGCTTACAGCAGAGCACCTCGACTACAGACTGCAACTGACTCTACTGACCTAACTTCAAATTCCCCAGCATTCTACTCTAACCTCCAACTGCAAAATTCCAGTGTGGCTTATGCAGCTGCAACAGTTCTAAAATGATGTCATCCCTCAGTCTCAGCTGAAACTGAGAACAGAGTGAGACAGTGTGAAATCCATTTAACTGGAGTTTCCCAAGCTGCCTTCCCTGCCTACCACTAGGTCTTACTGGGATTCTCGTAACCCCGGAAAACAGAGGGGTTACATTTTACTCTGATGACTGATGTACGCCAGTGAGCTTAGTCTCCTGCACTGGGGCACTCTGCATTCAGGTAGCGTAGTGTACAAAGGTACAGCTAAAGTACCTTGTGCTAAATAGAGTAATGCTGATCTGTAATAAGGTGTGCCACTTTGTACTTGGTGCAGATAACCACATGCATAGTTTCACTCACAAACTAAGGAATGCCCTTAAATCTCCTTTCAGGTGTACTCAGCGGGGCGAGCAGTCATTTACAGTCAGTGTCAATAACTGGTTAAACAAATTGCCTGATATCCTGCTGAATCACCCCAAGTTGAATCAGTTTAAGAGATCTTAGTGGTCTGCCCTTGCAGTTCAATGAAACTGTAACCATTAAACAATTGTATTTGGTTTCTCTCTGTACATAACTTGTGGCTTTTTATACAACAATCCGTACTGATTTTTTTTTCAAAACTGTATGTAATTGTTCAGCCTTAAGTGCTTTGAGCCTGACTGACTACATTTCCTCTGTACCTGTAATGTTTTTTGTGACTGTATATTTAATGTTGAACCTTTGCAAATGAGCCCTTTTGCTCAAACGTAATCTCCAAGGTTTTCAATAAGCTATAAACTAACTGGCTACCTTTATCCTTCAGAATAAAGCTCAAGATTTGCCAGCCAAGAAGGCTCTCCTGGGCCTAATACCCCCTGCTTCAACAAATTTCTTCCATTACATTTCCAACCAGTTCAACATTAGGAACATTTTCAAACATACACATCCAATTTAAAGCTGCTTGATAATGATAATATAAATGCAATGATGTTCAGTACACAAAATTAGATGTTATAGTATACAGTATCTATAGGCAAAGAGGCGCCCCCTGCGGCTTAGCCTGTCATACATGTCATCATAGGGCTGGCTGCAGGGTAATCTGGGAGAAAAATGGATGGTGTTTGGTCCAGGGTCAACTAGATAAATATACAGTTTACAGACAAGTAAGCATCTAAATAAATTCACCATACTTGTGATTTTGCTAATTGGGACCTATAGGTTCATACGCGTTCTTTCTGGGGACTGACCATTATCCTTTAATGACTCAAGTCATTTAAGATGGACACCACTAACAATATGTAAGAATCTCTTCTACTGAAGGTGCCTTTGGATTGTACAGGCAGTATTTACATAGAAACATAGAAGTTGATGGCAGATAAGGACCACAAGGCCCATCCAGTCTGCCCATTTCTTTTTCTACCTTATGAATGTGCCATTGGCCTTTGCTCTGTCAATGGCCTATCTATTCATACTCATCTGTATTGCTCCCTTATGCCTAACCCATGCCTGTTTGAAGCCCTGCACTGTATTCATATCCACCACTTCCGGAGGTAGGATGTTCCATGCATCCACCACACTTTCTGTGAAAAAGAACTTCCTCACATTACCCCTTAATCTGCCTCTCTCTGATCTCATGCTGTGTCCTCTTGTCCTGCTGTTTTTCTTATATTGAAACATGTTAGACTCTTTCACCTTGTTAATGCCCTTAAGGTGTTTGAATGTTTCGATCATATCACCTCTCTTCCTCTTTTACTCTAGGGCATACATATTGAGCTCCATTAATCTGTCCTCATATGTTTTCTGATGCAGTCCCTGCACCATTTTGGTTGCCGTTCTCTGGACTGCCTCAATTTGGTTGATGTTCTTGTGAAGGTGTGGCCTCCAGTACTGCAAGCAGTACTCCAGATGGAGCCTTACCAGTGTCTTGTAAAGAGGGATTATTACCATCCTCTTATGACTTGTGATACCCCTGCTAATACACCCCAAAATCCCCCGAGCCTTACCTACTGCTTTAGTGGTCTGCTTGGATAATTTATACTAAGGTTCGTACTAAGGTAAGTGCAAGAGCGAGAAGGCGGAAGCCCATGATGCTCTTATGCTAATCCAATATATAATAGGAAAGTTCATATCCACTGCCTATCAGGCCATCTAATCTATTTTTAAAAATACTTTTAATTTCGCTGATAACAACTTTGAGCAGTAATCTATTCCATGGACCAACAACTCTGAGAGTGAAAAAATATTTGTGACTAGATCTCAAGAATGGTTTTCTGACTAGTTGCAAGGGATGCCCCCTAGTGTTATGGTTATAATTTTTGAATTCTAAACCAAGTTCACATAAGAGATAGGGGTCATGAACGATGTCGTATAACATAAGATCGCCTCGAAGATGACATGTGGATAAGGGCATAAGTTTTAAGATGTCTAACCTTCCCTCATAAGAGACATTATATAGCCCAGAAACTTTTTTAGTAAATTTCCTCTGAACTGCTTCTAATAAAAGGCCTTCAGGTTTTTATATGGACACCAGAGCTGGGAAGTGTATTCTAAATGTGGTCTTGCATATGCTTGGTACAATGGTAGCAACACCTCATGCTCTCTTGATCTGATGTTACGTTGAATAGACCATACTACTCTATTGGTTTTATTAATAATGCTGTGCACGTGTCTGTTGTAAGATAAATTATCTGAAATTATTATGCCTAAATCTCTTTCATCCAATATTTTGTCAAGTGGTATGCCATCCAAAAAGTAAGGAATATGCACATTTCTTGAACCTAAATGCTTAACTTTACATTTTGAGATATTCAAAGTCATGCCCCAGTTCTTAACCCATGTAGTAATGTGATCAAGATCTTTTTGGATGATGTTAGCCTGAAGGACAGAGGAATGAGGGCCACCTATTTTAACATCATCTGCATATTTAATGGTAAAAGAAGAACAACCTAAGGTGAGATCAGCAATAAATGCATGAAAAAGGCAAGTGTCCAAAACCAAGCCCTGTGGCACCCCGCTTGTCACTATACCCTTAGCTGATTTACTCCCATTGATTGATACTTGCTGAGAGCAATTTTGAAGCCAGTTATTTATCCAATTCACTATGAAACTGTTTATTTTTAACTTATGAAGTTTAATAATTAGGGCCCAATGTGGCAAGATGTCAAAAAGCCATACTAAAGTCAATATAAATAACATCACAAGGCAAGTTTTTGTCTAGTAAGGAACTATAATGTTTATAGAAGCATATTAAGTTGGTTAAACGGCTTCTACCTTTTTTAAAACCATGTTGCTCTACATCATCAGAATCAACGACAGGAGATATCACGTCTTTAATTAGACTTTCTAGTAATTTACAGATAGATTAAGTTAAACTAATCGACCAATAATTTTCCCAGTTGTGTTTTGGGTCTTTTTTATGAATAGGGATAACGTCTGCCTCTCTCCAATCCTGTGGGACAAAGTTTGTGGCCAAAAAATAGTCAAACATCAGTTTTAAGGGGATAGTAATAACATCTACTAACAACATTAGTAAGTGACCAGCTATGCTATCTGGGCCAGGGCTGTATTTACCTTTAAGTGTTAATATTTTTTTCCTAATTATGTCTGTAGAAAATCTAACTGGTGGAACATTTGTAGTTTCTAACAAGGCAGCATCATAAGTTGGTGTGACAGTACAAGAAAAATTTTTACAAAAATTGTTATTAAACAATTCAGCCATTTTTTTTAGGGTCATGAATCAAAATGTCATTGTCAAGTAATTGACCAACTTGACATGTGGATTTCCTCAAAGAATTAATATAAGAGTAAAAGTGCTTACTGTTTAATTTGTTAGCAGTTAACACTAAATTATGTTCCCAGTTGGATTTAGCCCTTTTGATCATGGTCTTACAGTTTCTTTGTGTTTGAATATAAGAAGTCCAATTAGAGGATGATTTAATTTTTTGATATCTGATGTACTTTTTGTGCTTTAATCTAATAATACTTTCGATAGACTGGTTGATCCATCTGGGGACTCTGTTTGAGTTAGCATTTTTAATCTTAGATGGATAATATAATTCCCTAAGATGACAGATAATATACTTGAAGCTTTCCCAGTAAAGTTCCGGAGTAGAACCTGTCAATAAAAACTCCCAATTGATATTCTCAATTATATGTTTCATTGTATCCAAATCAGCTTTGTCATACAAATATATTTTGGTGAGATTGAAGTTATAAACATAAGTTTGTATAATATTAAATGTGATAGTGTTATGGTTGCTATTCCCAATTGGGTCACTAACCAAAATATTATCTACTATTAGATCATCATCACAAAGTACGAGGTCCAGAATGTTATTTCCTCCAGTTGGGATAAGTACATTCTGCTTAACACCCAACTGAATACATGTATGCAATAGCCTATTCCACTGACTGGCATTGGTGCTTAAATTCTGCCAATCTATTTAACCTAGGTTAAAGTCTCCAGAGACTACAATTTTGCCTATCGCTTTAGCCTGTTCAAATTTGCATAGAATAGCATCTAAAATATCAACTGGAGAGTTGGGAGGGTGATAACAAGAACCCAAAATGAGGACTTCTGATGTGGACATACTTAACTTGACCCAAATGGTCTCAGTTTGTTTGTCATGTTTTTTGATATTCTTAGTAATGTCAATTGAGTTTAGTTGTTTTTTTTTTATAAATAATGCAACTCCCCCTCCCTTCCTATTATGTCTATTATATGTATATGCAGTAAAACCTGGTATGATTGTCTCCCAAGATGATTTATCATCACCCCAGATTTCACTAATTGAGATAATGTCAACATCATCTTAACTAATTCCGCATTGTAATTCATTCAGTTTATGATTAAGATACCTGGCATTAAAGCATAAGCAATGCAATTGTCGACATATCAAAGCTAGCTGGAGATTTTAGAGACGGTGACCTGTCCACCATCTCACTTCCTGAATTCAGTTTAAAAGATTGTTAACAGATGCCAAAAATTGTTTTCCCAAGACAGCATTGCCCCGTCTACTTAAATGTAAACCATCAAAGAAGTACAATTCGGGATGATGTTCAAATTCTTCCCAATGAGTTAAACAAATCAAATTTTGTTGCAGACACCATTTCCTAAACCATTTGTTAATTATTTTAATTTTATTATTAAGGAATGGTGAAAAGCGTGGAACAGATAAATTTCAGATACACAAATTTTACAACCTATATCCACCAATTTATTAGTTAAAGCAACAAATCTTTTATTGATTGAACAGAATCCCTATAGATGTTGTTAGCACCTACATGTACAAGTGCTATGGGGTTATTGCCACAGTCCTTCATAATCCCTGATAGCATCATGTGAGATCAGATATTTTGGAGCCACTGAAACTAGAACAAGTTATGTTAGCTTTATCAGGGTTACATATTATCCTATCTAAGTGTTTAGTTATAGAATCACCCAAAACATAAATTTGTTGTTTCAAGGGGATGTTAAGATCACAATGATTGCTTGACTAAGAAGAAGTAGTAAGATCAGTGGATAAATCAATGAGAGGAGTTTTATTGGTTCGTGTATTGTTAGTAATAGGATTAACAGGTGGTAAGTCAGGAGTACAACAATCAGTTAACCCAATAAGGGCATCTGTAGTTACATCTGTAACATTTAAAGCAGGGGAAGATAAAGGATTAAATCTATTAAATTGCTCAGTACAAAAGTGTTGAGCCTTTCTGCCCTTTTTTGTGACTCTGGTACTTTATGTGTGAAACCAGCTGTCTGCATTGTTTTGATTGTTGTCATTAAAACAGTCATCCTTCCTGGCTTTTTTTCTTAAACCCTCTATATGTGACTGAGGACTGTTAATAACTGTCTGGACAGAAACCTCAGAAAGATGGGGGTGCTTGGTGTAACAACATTCCCACCTTCTGTGCCATGATTAACTTCTAAAATTGGTGATTCAGTAGTTGCTTTAAAACGTTTATGCATATCTGATTTCAGGTCATCTGTGATGATGATATGCCCAAGTCTCTTTCTTCCCTTGTGACTGACAGCAACTCCGCTGCCAGCCTATAGGTGGCTTCAGGGTTTCTCTTCCCTATGTGCATGATCTTACACTTCTTTGCATTAAACCCCAGTTGCCACTTTTCAGATCATTTTGCCAGTTTTCCAGATCTCTTCTCATTCCGCCTACCCCATCTGGATCATCTAGTCTGTTGCAGATCTTGGTGTCATCTGCAAACAGACAAACCTTACCCTCCAGTCCATCTGCAATGTCACTGATGAAGATATTGAAGAGGACTGGCCCCAGGACAGATCCCTGAGGTACCCCACTTGTGACTTGCATCTCTTCAGACTGTATACTGTTTACCACCACTCTCTGTTTTCTGCCCATCAACTAGTTTGCCACCCAGCTGACCAACCTTTGAACCACCCCGAGGTTACCCAGCTTATTAGTCAATCTTCTATGTGGATTTATGATCCGGATGTACAGTGGAGGCCTCTTGCAGGCATATCCTAGCTGACTGCTGAGAGTATGCATTTATGCTTCTGAGATCTTGTGTACTGCCAACTGGAAAAACAAAACTGACTGCATTTACAAAATTAACAAGCATTTGTCAATGCTGAATGTTTGCTTGCTGGCATTGGCAGTGGCAATGTAGAAGTTACAGAGCTGCGTAATAGGAATGGCAGTGAAGTACTGAACTGAAGCCAACCTCACCACCACCCTGCAGAGAGTGACAGGCATTGGGGTGTGCATTTGGGTCATTAGGCATAACGGCCTCACCATTTCACCACACCCCACCCTGCAGACATTGACAAGTGTCACGGTGTTCCTTGGGGCGTTTGGCCCTTATGCGCACCCCATTTCATTAGGAAAAGCGGTGAGATGGGTGCAATATAGGAGAATGGGGTGAACTTTGGGGCTGAAGAGTCCAAGGCATACCTCGATACCTCTCACTGGCTGCAGGGTGTGGGATGGTATGAGCAATACAGGCAAGAATCCCAAGTCACACCCCTGATGCCTGTCATTCTGTACAGGGTTTGGCGTTATGGTTGGAAACCCTAATACCTCAGGCATTCGTTGGTATTTTCACTCCAAATTTTCAACATGTTTTTTTTTGTGACCCCACCTCATGAACAGGGGGAATATCATTTTTTAAAAAAGCTGCTTATGCACAGTGAGTACGGCATTTAGCACCACAGGTGAAAAAACATTCCGAACAGGATGTAAAAAATGACAGCTGTACTGTTCATGGGGAGGTGTAAAAAATGGCAATGTTTCAAATCTGCAGTAAAAATATTTAAAAAAATGGTGAAGTCATGAGCGTACATAGAAACTGTGCAACGCACACCCGTAATATAATTAGGTTGAGGATTTTTTACAGCAGATTGTCAACTCAGGCATTTTGGTGCCTCCGATCATGAACAGTGCCACTGTGATTTTCTTTTATCTGTGCGAACAATGATTTCCCACAGCGCGATGCATCTCAGTGCTGAAAGTGTGAAAACACACTTCAGTCATGTTGTGAAAATGACAGCTGTACTGTTCATAGGAAGTGTAAAAAATGCCACTGGTGAAAATCTGGACTGAAAATATTACAAAGTCATGAACTTACGGGTGCATGGAAACTGCATTGCTCACTCATAACACAGTCATTTTATAGACTTTTGTCACCAAATTTTCAACATAGCCATTTTAAGACCTCTGCTCATGAACAGTGTAACTGTGATTTTCTTAATCTGTCTAAACATTGCTTTAGCACACCAACAGCACCATTATGCGCTACATGTCTTGAAAACACATTTAGACTACATATGAAAAAATGGCAGCTGTACTGTTCATAAGGAAGTGTAATAAAATGGCAATGTTGAAAATCTGGAGTGAAAATATTAAATTTGCAAACTTACGGCATGCATAGGAACTGCATAGCACTGCGCTCGTAAAACAGTCATTTAGGAATTTTTCCCCAAATTTTCAACATAGCCATTTTAAGACATCTGCTCATGAACAGTGTCACTGTGATTTTCGTAATGTGTCCCATACATTGATTTTGCACATACCGCCATTGTACACTACATGGGTGGAAACACATTTTGGGCAAGATGTGAAAATGACAACTATACTGCTCATAAGGAGGTGTGGTAAAATGGCAATGTTGAAAATCTGAAGTAAAAATATTGAAAATTCGCGAACTTACGAGTGTGCGTAGGAACTGCTCAATGCATCCTCATAAAACAGTCATTTTTAGGAAGTTTTTCACCAAATTTTCAACATAGTCATTTTAACACCTGAGCTCATGAACAGTGTCACTGTGATTTTCTTAATTTGTCCCGTACATTGATCTCTCACACCGACTGCGCCATTGTGTGCTACATGGGCAGAAACATGTTTTGGATGACATGTGAAAAATGACAGCTGTACTGCTATAAGAAGGTGTGATAAAATGGCAATGTTGGAAATCTGAAGTGAAAATATTGAAAATTCGCGACCTTACGAGTGTGCGTAGGAACTGCACAATGCACCCTCATAAAACAGTCATTTTAAGGAATTGTTTCACCAAATTTTCAACAAGGCCATTTTAAGACCTCTGCTCATGAACAGTGTCACTGTGATTTTCTTAATTTGTCCCGTACATTGATTTCGCACACCAACTGCGCCATTCTACGCTACATGGGTGGAAACACATTTTGGGTGAGATGTGAAAAATGACAGCTGTACTACTCATAAGAAGGTGTGGTAAAATGGCAATGTTGGAAATCTGGAGTGAAAATATTGAAATTTCGCTAACTTACGAGCCTGCGTAGGAACTGCGCAACTCACCCTCGTAAAACAGTCATTTATTGGAATTTTGGCACCAAATTTTCAACATGGGATTTTTGGAATCCCTTCTCATGAATGATGTCACTGTCATGGTGGTATTCGGGCCCAAAGGGTGATTTCACAGTCACTGTGCGAAATCACCCTTCAGGCCCGAATAACGCCAATGACAGTGACATAATTCATGAGAAGGGGTCCCAAAAACCCCATGTTGAAAATTTGGTGCAAAATTTCCCCAAAATGCCCGAGATATGCAATAAAGTTGAAACCCCCTATGTAACCAATTATACAGCCACGGCATTTCCTCAGTTCGCGTTGGCTTTGAAGAGTGCAGACGTGTTCCCGGTCCACCACTGAAGATCATTGCGCCAGAGTCCGGAGGTAAGTATGGGTGGAGGGGTGTGGGAGGCTGGGTGCGCAATGGGTGGGTGCGGGTTGTGGGAGGGGTTGGGAGATGCGCCCGTGGGATAGTTTTATTTTACAAGGTTAAAACAAAAAAAGACGTCGTGGGACATTTGCCACGCTGGGGTGGGCTCCCAGCATGGCACAAGGACTTGGGGGGGCGTTCAGCCGATGGGGGATTGGGCACCCCCATCGGCAAAATAAAAAAAAAAAATTGCGGCACCATTTGCCACGCTGGTGGAGCTCCCAGCGTGGCACATGAGGCTAGGGGCAGCGTTCAGCCGACGATGGGGTGCCTCGCCAGGGGATTACAGTGCTTGCCACGCTGGGGTGGGCCCTCAGCATGGCACCTACAACTGGGGGTGGGGATGCAGCTCAGCCGACGGGGATTGGGCACCCCGTCGGCTATACAGTACGGGGCACGACGCCTGTTTGTGCATTGGGGAGCTGCTGTGAGCAGCCGATATCTTATTGGTGCTCACCAAGCGAGCTGCCCTTTCAATCAGAGGTTACTGCATTTGGAGCATGTCATAGACAGCTCCAAAATGCATTGGCTTATAGGGGCCGCGCCAGCCAGCCCACTGACTGAATTGGAGGAGGAGGTGACACACCTCCAAAATCTCCGATGAAGGCACTATGTTTCTTGCACATGCATGCAAGCAAACATAAAAATGGGTACCTTTTAAAGGATACTCACTGGGACACCATTGTTTTGTTAAGGTAAGTAATTAAGATTCATTAATGTGCTTCACTAGCACTGCAGTAAATGCCTACAGTACCTGCAGATATTATTCACTGAAACACTGAAGTCTGGAAGTACCAGTTACAGCACTGTCTTATGGCACTAGATCTATGCATTTAAAAGGTTTTAAATACATTTAACAAGTCAAATTAACCTTGAGGAGATACTAATGGAACTGAGACTTTAAAAATGCATGCAACAAAAAAGAGCTACACATTTAAGAGGATATGCACTTAAATAGACTTGATTGTCTTATGATGGTCCTAGCATATAGTACGTTTCTTATGGTAAATACTACCACACTACACCAAGAGGTCTAACTGTTTCATGGTGACCACCCCAATGGAGCAAGAACATTTACATGCTTCAGCATCACAAATGTTAGTTCTGAAATAAAAGAAAAGGAAAAGAAAACTTGATACTGTGTATTGATGTTTCTGCTAGAAATGTGATTGCAAAATAAAAACACTTTCATAGGCTGTATCAGTCAAAAAAGTGCTCATTGGATGGGGCTTTGGGTGGCATGTACCCCCCTAGGGTCTATGGGTATGATGGCCCTGGTATTATCATTAGCGGGTGAGGATTTTATGAGCAACATAATTTAGAATGATTTGACATTAAACAGACATTTTAAATGTTATTTTTTAACTTTGAAGTTTGTTAAGTCTTTATTTCTGTGTTGCAATCAGCAAAGTGTTACCTGGCAGTCCATGGGGGAGCAAAATGATAGCTCTGATCCTCCATTTTGAAAATGTGCAGGCTGTCTTAGGGCTGGGAAGTTTTCCAGGCTGTTATTTTTCACATGTGCTCAGAGAAGAATCAAATTGTTCAAACACACCTCTCTGTGATGGGGTGCCATACTCCTATCACAGACAGAAGGTATCATGGGTATTTGCACTGACAGGGCTGTAATAGGTGTTACAGAAGGGAATTGTCAGTAAAACCCCTACTGCTGGAATGTTGGGGGTTTTAAGCAACAGGTTTGCTCATGATGTGATATCCTCATCTGCTAATGAGCTAATGTACACCTGAGTCGATCCCCTCTTATTTAAAGCAGCAGTGTGATGAAATGGGTCAAAAAATTTGGCCATACTGTTCTTCACTATAACAGATTCTAGGCATCATCCAGTTTTATTTGGTGGTAACATTTTGTAATTTCATCAACACTTGATTATTTTATAAATGTTTTATTTTAGTTTTTCTCCAGAAAAAAGATGGCCTCCACACTTGGTTTAGAAATAGACTCATAGACCTGGCAAGTGTTAGGACTGAAAAAGTAAAACAATTATGGTGTGCAGCATAGGAGGTCCTTATAAAACTAGATTTCACAGGTATGCTAATATTTATACTAATGGTAGCTGAAACTAACAAGTTGGAAAAATATTTTTGTTGCACTGCTGCTTTAACAAGTAGATTACTGAAGCTCAGGGTACATAGAAAAAGGCAGAGAGACAGACAAACAGGTAGAAACTGTTAATCTGAAATACAGCTACTTATGTGTTGTTGTTCAAAATTCTGTTTTTAAACTCAACTTACTTTATTTTAGGTTGATACGGATGTGTGGGATCTGCCTATGGCCTTTCTGGTTTTACAATTAGAGATTTAAAGAGACTCAATCGGAAGATATTTGTTTCAGGATCAGATTTTCAAATAGCCTGACATGGTGCAGGAAATAAGTCTTGTGACACAACCTGCTGGTATGGGGTAAAAAGCTTTGCACTGGCAGGCATGCAACTTTCAGCCATTTGGTACACACAAGTGTCAGGCACAGCTGTGGAGGAATGTTATACCTGGTAATATTAGAGAGAGCATTTTAGCACACCTGTGCATCCAAAATGGCTGCAAGCTGCTGTAAACCATGAAGCTGATCTCAAAACTGCTCCCCATTTGTAAATATTGCACATGCAGCAGTTCTTTTGGGTGTGAAGGGAAGCTCCCATTGTGCACAGTTTCTGCTGCCTATGCACATTTTTTATATTCCCTAAAAATCTGTCCCTTAAACTTCCTTTTTTTCAGCTTGAGAATAATGGGGCCATGCAGTGCATGTCCTGTACCTGGGCTTCAGCAAGGCCTTGGATTCCATACCACATGGGAGACTGCTTAGCAAGTTGACTTACCAGGGGATAGGGGAGAAATTGGTGGACTGGCTAGAAAACTGCCTCCAGGACAGGCAGCAGTGAGTGGTGGTGTGATGTGCCAATGCTGATTTCCAACCCTCTAGTGTGACTCCCTGGACCAGTCTCATATACAAGGTTTTCACCTTGACCTTCAAAGACTGACAACCCTTCCTTATCTCCCACGAGGTTGGACAATTCTGTATAGAGTCTGTTCAGAGAAGCAATACATAGGTAGACAAAGGGAAATCTGTTACCTGATCCATAAGTCTTCCTGCCACTACCATTTTATCACTTACTTGAATGACCAAGACTACTTAATCTCTATGAATAAATAGTCTCTGTTCATTATAGTCCACTGTACTATTGTGACCATGACTGGCCACCATAGGACAATGGACCTGGCCTAATTTTTCAAATATTCTTACTAGTATTTTAAAATCTTTTGCCTCCTTATGTCATGGTCAGTTCACAATTCTGCAATTAATTGTATGTGGCACCATCCCAGGAATTTATGTATAAATTCCAGACAATTTAAATCTGCAGAGTTAATTATATGAAAGTAAACTTGGATGGTAATCTTAATTGTTCCCTGATGCCCAATGAAACAGAAGTCAGATTCGGGTTTAGTCCTTAATCTTGAATGTTCTAAGTCAAGGGCCCTTAATAGAAACATAGAAACATAGAATTTGATGGCAGATAAGGACTGCTTAGCCCAACCAGTCTGCCCATTTCCCTACTTAATGGCTAAGCTGCAGATTTTAGTTAACTAACAGCCTATTTCTTCCTACCCCCCCACTAGAAATGCTTTATGTCTGTCCCATGCATTCTTGAATTCCTCCACCATTTTTGACTCCACTACCTCCTCAGCAAGGCTGTTCCATGTATCCACAACCCTCTCCATGAAAAAATACTTCCTCACATTACCTCTGAGCCACCCCCCTCTATCTTCAGATTGTGCCCCCTTGTTCTTGCACATCTCTTTTCTGAAAAAGCTACCCTTGGACTTTGTTGATTCCCTTGAGGTACTTGAAAGTTTCTATTATGTCCCCTCTCCCTCCTTCCTCCTCAAGGGCATACATATTAAGCTCCTTTAATCTTCTTCATATGTCTTCGTGTAGACCCTGCACCATTTTAGTTGCCCTCCTCTGAACAGCCTCCATTCTGTCTATGTCCTTGCAGAGATGGGGTCTCAAGAACAGCACACAGTACTCCAGATGGGCTCTCACAAACTGTCTGTACAGAGGGGTAACAACTTCCTGTTTTGTACTGGTGATGCCTCTCCCTATGCATCTCAGTATCCTACCAGCTCTCCTTACTGCCTTCTCACATTACTTGCCCACCTTAAGTTTATCTGATAAGACTACCCCAGGTTCCTCTCAATTTTTGTTGTTGTTAGAATCTCACCCCCCATTGTGTTCTCTTTTCCTGGGTTTTTGTTTCTCAGGTGCATTACTTTGCACTTCTTTGCACTGAATCTAAGCAGCCATACATTTGACCATTCCTCCAACATTGCCAGGTCTCTTCACATCCTTTCCACCCCACCTTCTGTATCAACCCTGTTGCAGATCTTTGTGTCATCTGCAAAGAGACATACTTTCCCTTCCAGTCCATTTGCAATGTCACTTATATTGACATTAAAGAGGATCGGTCCCAGTGCTGAACCCTGTGGTACTCCGCTAGTGACCCCCCTTTCTTCAGAGTGGACTCCATTTACTGTTACCCTCTGGGTCCTTTTTTCCAGCCAATTTTTTATCCAGGCTACCACCTTGGGGCCCTCTCCAAGGCTGGCTAACTTGTATATTAACCTTTTGTGTGGAACTGTGTCAAATGGCTTGCTAAAGTCTAGGTAGGCCATGTCCACAGCCACTCCCTAGTCTACTACTTTGGTCACCCAGTCAAGGAAATCTATTAGATTTGTTTGACATGACCTTCCTGCAGTGATCCATGCTGCCTTGGGTCCTATGCCCCACTGGCCTCTACAAATTCAACAATTCTTTCCTTCAGAAGTGATTCCATCATTTTTTCTACCACTGAGGTCAAACCAACAGGTCTGTAGTTTCCTACCTCTGTCTTGCTCCCACTTTTGTGAAGGGGAATCACATCCGCCTTCCTCCAGTCTCGGGTACCACACCATCCTCCCATGATTTGTTAAAAAGAGTAGCCAGTGGTTTCACTAGTTCCTTCCTTAATTCTTTTAGCATTCTGGGGTGAATTCCATCAGGACACATTGCTTTGTCCACCTTCAGTTTTAGGAGTTCTTGCAGAACCCTTTCTTCTGTGAAAGGACTGGGATAGACCCCCCTATCAAGAGTGCTTCTGTTAATTGGATTAGGCACTTCCCCCTCCTCTTTTGTGAATACTGAGCAGAAATATTCATTCAGTATTCCTAATTTTTCACTTTCCCCCTCTGCCCACCCACCGTTCATTCTATTCAGCCTCACTATCCCTCCCTTTGTCTTTCTACGCTCGCTGATGTACCTATAAAAGGTTTTATCCCCCTTCTTAACAGAGTTGGCTATCTTTTCCTCAGTTTGGGCCTTTGCTATTCTGACTTCCCTTCCTGCTTCTTTCTGCCTTAACTGGTACAGCTCTCTGTCCTACTCCTTCTGTGTTTCCTTATACTTCCGAATGCTGTCTTTTTCTTCCTGACTTTCACAGCCACCTCTCTTGAGAACCATAGTGGCTTTTTCTTTCATTTTGATTTGTTTATTTGCTTCACACAAAGTTTGTTGCCTCTGTGATGGCAGTTTTGATAATTCCCCATTGTTGCTCCACACCTCCTTCTAGCCTGTTTGCTAGTGCTTTTCTGAGGTACTCTCCCATCTTGCCAAAGTCACCCTCCTGAAGTCCAGTACCCTCACTTTTGTATGGCCTGACTCTGTAGCTGAGTTTAATGTGAACCACACTGTTTGATGGTCACTTGTCCCTCAGATGGCAACCCACTTCTAGATCTGAGATCCTCTCACTGCCCCCGGCTTGAGAGTACGAGGTCTAAGATTGCTCCCTCATGAGTGGGTTCCAAAACTAGCTGTCTAATGCCTGCCACCTGTAGGGCATCAAGAATGGCTCTGCTCTTGGATGTGGCTGCAGCAAATGTGCTCCAGTTAACATCTGGCATATTCACATCTCCCATCAACAGTATCTCCCCTTTCTCTGCCATTCTAAGAATGCCTTGCATCATATCCTTGTCCATTCCTTCCCCCTGACATGGGGGTCTGTACACAACCCCTGTGCGGATTGTGGTGCCCTTTCTAGTCTCCAAGGTGACCCACAGTGCCTCCTCTCCTCCCTGTTTACTCTTTTGTTCAGTTGCTTTTATCCTTTCCTTTACATAGAGAGCTACTCTTCCCCCTCTTCTCCCCTGCCTGTCTCTCCTGTAGGTTATGTACCCTGTTATGTTAACATCCCAGTCATGGTTCTCTGTGTACCATGTTTCTGTGACTGCTATGATATCCAGGCATCCCTCCAACTGTAGCACCCCACCCTGTACAGACTGACTGGTGACAGGGGTGTGAATTGGAATCATCGGCTGTAATGCTCACACCATTCCACCCCCACCCTCCAGCCAGTGACAGGCATCATGGTGTGCCTTGTACTGTTTGGCCACAGAGTTCACCCCATTCTCCCATACTGCACCCACCTCAGTGTATTTCCTTATGGAATGGAGTAAGTATAACACCCAAAGACCCTAAAGCACACCACGACACTTGTCAGTGTCTACAGGGTAGGGTGAGGTACAATGGCATGAGCGTTATAGCTGATGATCCAACTGCACCCCCAATGCCTGTCACTTTCTGCAGGGTGGGGAGGGGTTGGATTCACTTCAGTACTTCACTGCCATTCCCATTATGCATCTCTAGCTCCACCATTACCAATGCCAATGCTAGCGAGACAACATTCGGCATTGACAAATGCTTGTTTGGAACTCTTTCACCAAATTTTTAGCATAGGCAATTTTGAGACCTCTGCTTATGAACAGTGGCACAATGATTTTCTTACTCTGTCCCAAACATTGATTTCCCACTGCAACTGCGCCATTGTTTACCAGATGTGTGAAACCACATTTCAGTCAGGATATGAAAAATGACAGCTGTACTTTTCAAAAGGAGGTTTGCAAATATGGCAATGTTGAAAATGTGGAGTAAAACTATTAAAAATTCTTGAAGTTATGACTGTGCATGGAAACTGTGCAATGCATGCTCGAAACATAGACATTTTTTGGTATTGTGTTACCAAATTTTCAACACAGGCATTTTGGGACCTCTGCTCATGAACAGTATTACTGTGATTTTTTATTTTGACCCAAACATTGCTTTCCAATACCAACTGGGTCATTGTGTGCCGAACGTATGAAAACACATTTCGGGCAGGATGTGAAAAATGACAGCTGTACTGTTCATAAGGAGATATGAAAAAATAGCAATGTTGAAAATCCAGAATAAAAATAGTACAAATTCTCAAAGTTATGCGTGTGCATGGAAAGTGAGCAATGCACACTTGTAACACAATAATTTTCTGGAGTTTTTTCACCACATTTGCAACATAGGCTTTTTGGGAGCCCATCTCATGAAAAGTTACTGTTTTGTTAATCAGTCCTGAAAGGTGATTCCATGCAGTGATTGTAAAATCACCTTTCTGGACCAAATAGCAACATGACAGTGACTGAATTCATGAGGAGGGGTCTCAAGAACCCCATGTTGAAAATTTGGTGCCAAAATTCCCCACAATGGCCGAGATATGCACCAAAGTTGAAAAAAAAAATTTATGCCATTATACAGCTTACTCACATTTCTTCAGTTTGTGGTTTACTTTGAAGAGTGCATACATGTTCTTGGTCCACTGAACATCGTTGCGCCAAGCTCCAGAGGTAAGTATTGGGTGAGGGGGATGTGGGGAGGTGGGTTATGCAGATCATGGGTGCAGGATGGGAGAGGGGGCACTGGACATGTCGAGGGACCTTTTTCTTGCTTTTCAGAAAAAAAAACATATTGACAACATGGGTTGGTTTTTGTATTTTGCAGCTGTGTTTTGGCACACCGGAGTGGGCTCCCAGTGTGACATCTGTAGTTTAGGAGAGGGAGACTGAAGCCTGGACTGTGAGACAAACGTCAACAGCTGCAATTTTTTGTTTAAATGTTACACCAGGCAAAGTGCACCCTGCAATGAGGGAGAGCTTCCTCATTGCAGCGGCTAAATCATTTCAAGTTGGTGGCATGCTTTTGCACTGCTGTCATAAAACAGCATGCAGTCTAATTTATGCCATGGAGCCCAGCCTGAAAAAGCAGTGGTGCCACTGGCCACAAAATGACAGCCCCTCCAAAACCTGCTATTCCAAGCTACCCCAATATATTGCTTGCAAGTGCGCAAGATAACATAAAAATGACTGTGTTACCAGTGCGCATTGTACAGTTTCTATACACACTCGTAACTTCACCATTTTCCCACATTTTCACTCCACATTTTCAACATTGTCATTTTTTCACATGTCCTCTTCAACAGTATACCTGTCATTTCTCATATCCTGCCCAAAATGTGTTTTTGCACCTGTGGCACTGAATGGCACACTCGCTGTGCAAAATCACCTTTTGACATTGAGTAATGAAATTATACTGCCACTGTTCATGAGGGGGACTCCCAGAAAGCCTATGTTGAACATTTGGAGCAAAAATACCAACACACACCTTGGCAATTAGGCTTTCCTACCATAATGCCCACCCTGTACAGACTGACAGACATCGGGAATCTGACTTGGGGTCATCAGCTGTAATGCTCAACCCATTCCACCCCTACCCTGCAACTACCGACAGGCATGCAGGTGTGCCTTTGGGTCTTCAACCCCAGCATTCACCCCATTCTCTTATACTGCACTCATCTCAGCTTATTTGCTTTTGAAATGGGGTGAGCGTAAGGGCCAAAGACCTCAAGACACACTGTGACACCTCTTGGTGTCTGCAGGGTGAGGTGAGATGAAATGCCATGACTGTTATGGCCATCTACACAAAGGTACACCCCCAACACCTGTCAGTCTCTGCAGGGTGCAGGTGGGGGTTGTGTCACTTCAATACTTTACTGCCATTCATCTTACGCATCTCACTAACTCCTGCACTACCAATGCCAATACGGCATTGACAAATGCTTGTTGCTACTATAGTGCTGCTATAAGGTTCTATACTTATGTGTAAGTGGGATCGCAGGGCCCAGAGGGCCCGTGTTTCTACATACCCATACCATTACACAAAACTTGGGCATTGTGAAGGGAGTACAGGGCCCAGAGGGCCCTCGCTCCCACAATCACACACCAGTTACCACTTACATTACATTTTCTCAAAAAATAAGGAATATTCATAAAAAAAACTCCTTTAATGCATCAGTTAGGGTTGAAAGCACAGTGAAAAAAGTATGGAAGTGTGATGTTAGGATTAGCACCACACACTCCATGCACACCAATAGAAGTCAGGGTGTGCCATGGGGTCATCAGGCCTAACTCTCATCCCATTTTCCTATATTGTAACATGCAACCCATTTTGCTTGTGGAATACGGTGAGAGTTAGGTCTGATGACCCCATGGCACACTCTGACATCTGTTGGTGGGTGGAGTATGGGGGCATAGTGGTGATGGTGGTGGGGAACCCTAACATCACATTTCCATACTTTTGTTGCTGTGCTATCAACCCTATCTGATGCATTAATGTATTTTTGCAATGAATATATATATATATATATATATATATATATATATATATATATATATTTCTCACTGTTGGATGGAGTAATATATATATTCCTCACTGTTGGGTAGAGTTTAAATCTTAAACAAGTTAAATGTTTTAAATGTTATTTTTTTTATTGTTGCAAGGAGACAAAACTATAACCAGTAGGTTAAAATTAAGAAAATACAGAGGAAGAGAGAGCCTAGGCACAAATGTAATTCCAAGAACCAGATAAGAATACCCAATTAGTGAAAATAAAGACTTGATTCATCCTATAAAAAGAAGTAAGAATATGACATCTCGGGCAATCTAAAGCAGAGATTATCATGTTAGATAACCCACCTAACAGTGGAAGACCAAGGAAAACTTAAGATGTTTTGATATCTGTATGTGTGTGCATCTTCCTATAAAGAGGGGATAAGGTTGAACATTGTTTCATATCAACAGAGATCCAGGACCCTTGTTTATGGATGCAGAAAAGGCCTTTTACAGGGTGGATTGGAGGTTCCTGCACAGGACCCTGGAGGAGATGGGGGTGAGCCCCACATTTCAGAATTTAGTGGATTGCCTGTACTACTCGCCCCCATGCCACAGTCAGAGTTAATGTGGTTCCCACCAATAGGCTGCACCTAGAGAGGAGAACAAGGCAGGATTGTCCACTGTCACCCCTGCTTTTTGCTCTGTGCTTTGAGCCACTGGCTGAGGCAGTGAGGGAGAATGACAACATCCATGGTGATGAGCAGGGGATAGATCACATAAGATCTCGCCGTATTCAGACAATTCTCTGTTCTTCCTTACATCCCCTAAGACATTGATCCCTGCACTCCTCAAGGAGTTAGAGCTATATGGTCAAAGTTTGGGCTATAAAATCAACTATGACAAGTCTGAAACTACCAGAATGGGAGAACCCCCCCCCATATAGAGTTGTTGAAGGAATGCCCCTTTAAATGGATATCCAACAATACTGTTAGATATCTCAGGATTTTAATCTATCTGAGACTCTCTACCCTCTTCAAACTTAATTATAAAAACCGTGGACAGCAATAAAAAAAATGACCTGTCCCTCTGGGAGATACTGCCCCTCTCCCTCACTGGAAGGACCGACACAATCAAAATGAACATTCTCCACCATTTCCTATTTTTGTTCTAAGCCTTACCTATCCACATACCAGAACACTACTGGAAAGAAATAAACAAGACAAACACAAAATTTGTTTGGAAGGGTGGTAGGCCAAGGGTCCGCTCACACACCCTGTCACAACCCAGGGAGCTAGGAGGCCTAGCCTCGCCAGTCTTCAGTATTATTATCTCTTGGCATAACTGATACTGGTCAGTACCTGGGTCAAGCAAGGGGAAAGACGTAGGTTGGAGAGAGAAGTAGAAGTTAACCACTCCTGCTTCATCCTGTTATTCATGCTTCCACATGACCCCATTACCCCAAAGATGTGAAAACAATTACCCAACCCCTGGTCATATCTCACATTAAAAACTCTGAACAAGGTGAGAAAACTCACACAGACATTAGAGGGTATAGAATGGGTCCCCTTACCTCAATCATTGGAGACCATAATTTTGCCCCCCCCCAAGGATGGACATGGGGTTCACCAGATAGAATAGAGCAGCACTGGTTAGGTATCAATTGATATTTAGAAATAACACCCTGGCCTCCTTCTCACAGCTCTGGGGACAGTTTGCACTACCTCAGTATGATTTTCATAGATATCTGCAGATTAGACACTATCTGAATTCAGCCCAAATGGCTCTAAAAGTTAACACAGAGCATTCACCACATTAAAAAACGTCCTTTACTGGCTAGTCAGATTGGTAGTGTATGAGGTCTAAACCTCACTTTCAGATTCTTGATGATATTGGGAATGCAAATAATCACAAACAAGTTGCATTTGAGTAATAAACAAGTTTATTGCTACAAAAGGGATAAATCACAGTTGCCCTAAGCAGTTCTTACCAATACAAACCAGGAGCCAGTGCTGAGCGTTCCCTACACCTCGAGGTTTCTCTGTAGTCTCTTGGGATCTCCCGGGTCTCCGAGGTATAAAGCCTGTGCATAACATTATATACCTATGATAATTACTATGGTTACTAAAAGATAGAAACCTTTCTAGTTACAGAGATGAGCCCTATTGGCTAAATTAGAGGTGGCTGCATGGTCCAAGATAACATTATATAATTCTGTAAAGTCATCAGTTTTAGAACAAAGAAGTTCTTATACAGAGTCTTACATAACAAGGTGTAGTGGTGCACATCACCAAAGGATGGCAATGTTGCCTTACATATTATAATTACTTCAAGGACAGGTGTCTTAGCATCTGACAAGTAAGATACAGTGAGAAAAGACATAGTATAATATGTGTGCACTAGCAAGCAAAGTGGATTACAACAATATGCATTACATCCTGACATCTACTCTTATACGGTAGATGCCCTTAGCCCTATGTATTAGTATAGCCTATGCCAAAACATTAGCTGTCTATGGTGTACCCCTGAATGTATCAATTAGGGTGCAGGGACCTCGTGTAACAATTCCCCCCTTGTTGCCTCCAAGGGCAACACAGGCTAATCCAGGGAATGGACAGGATCAGTAGTCATTTACAATCCCGACATGCGAGCCTTGTAAAGGAACTCAAGCTGCTCACGGTGTTGGCACAGTGTACATCGTAGGCAGCAGAGCATAATAATTAAAGTGAATATTAAGAATGCCTGTATTATAACAAAACCTTACAAAAAGTGATTTCTAACCAGGTGTTCGTCAATGCATTATTCATATCTCCACCATTGATCGGATCAAGAACAGCTTCTTTGGCTTTGGTTACATTGTTGCTGATGTGGATGAGGTGTGTGTCCTTTCTGTCTAAAAGGGATTTCAGTGTAAGTGTAAGTGGACCTATGTGTACGTTAAAGTATGGTAGGTATTCTGAGAGTGTGGGTAAGCAATCTGGGTTACCATCAATAATGTCTTCATCCATAAGGGGGACGGGGGTTATAACAGTATGTCCAATAACAGTTTTCTGATGGGGAACAAAACAGAAGTTGGGGTAATCAATTGGAAAAGTAACAGAACCATATGTATAAGACTTGTAATTGGTCACAATGCAGTATTCTCCATCAGAGTTATACTGTGAGCATACAGTAGGTAGTCTCCATTTTTGCAACTGGACAGGGCATGTGTAGGTCATCTTCGAAATCCATGTTGACAGGTGATAAGCTTCCTCACGATAGGACTGGTAGAGCTGATCTGGTGACAGAGTCGATTCAAAAGAGTTGGTGCCATTCTCAGTGATGTCATCTTTCATAGTGAAATTCTAATCAATGCTGTCTGGAGAGTAGCCACAAACAGGGCGTATGACATCAAACACATCACATCGGCACAAGTAGATGTATTGCTTTTTCACACAGCAGTCTAAGTGCAGTGCCACCCAGGCATCCAAGAAGGAGTGGTAGACCAGTAGAGGTGGTAGATCCAGGCGTTCTCTGTAGATGTCGTCATCCAAATGCCCAATGGAATGTGCCAGTGCAAGCTTGTCGAACAAGGCTGTCGTGGGATCAAAACATGATAAGGAGACAGTAAAAGAGACAAACATGGTATCTGTTATGGAGCATTTCTTGGTAGAAAAACAAGGACCAGTATTAGGGTGTCTGGTCACAAACCCCAAATTTCTCGCTGTGGAGAGAGGAATAGACAAAGTCTGTTCCATACACAAGGAAACACAAGTTGAAAGTTTACATTTAGGACAATACCATTTGGAGATGCGTCTATCATGTATTATGTCAGGGATTCTTCCAGTTTCTAAATCATGGAAGAGGTTGTTGATAGTAGTGAGGATGTATGAACCATAGGCAGAACAAAGTATTTCTCTGCCAATGTATTGTCTTTCAGCTTCCCTATTGTTCTGTTGTATGAGTGTGTTAATCTTATCTTTTGAATCAGTAAATGCTTTTGCGATGTCATGCATGTTGTATACAGTGGACCTTTCTTCCTGACTAAGGCCATCCACACCATGCAATAATGATGGTAAAACATTATTAACCAAACCAGTGGAGAATTTCTCAGAATGACTTTTTATAGCAGCAATGTCTGCTTTGTTTCAAATGGACATAACAGTACCAAAAAGACCTGTAACAGTACCTGTAGCACCTGTAACATCAGAACTGTCAACTTCACGTTTACTACGTTTATGGTTAAGAGTACCAGAAGGGGTTTTCCTCATAAAATTACCTCTGTGTTCAGTAGAATAAACCCCAGTAAAGGGATCCTTAGTAAGAATCTGAAATGCAGCTAAACTATTAAGCAATAATGTACTATAAAATGCAGATGTATTAGTATTGTGACACATACCAAATTCTTTCATATTCAAGTACGTAAGATTAAACAAAACAGGAATATGCATAAACTGTAAATTATTAATCAAAGAACCTGGGATGGCAGTGGCTGTGAGACCACTACAGGGATCAGGGTTATGATTGGGACATTCCAAAAGCTGTTTCTCAGTGGGAAGTAAAACAGAGAGGTACATGGCTGCAGAGGCCATATGGTGTACAGCACAGAATCTGCGGGCAGAATCTTTGGAGAGAGAGTTACAGTAGGAAGGATCAATTAAAGCAGTAATGTTGTATGAACCAGAGTGTCTCAATGCAGTTTGTAACAAGGACAGTGAACCATTTTGGGATAATTTAGCGTTGAGCCAACCCTGAAAAGTTCCCTTGGAGAGTTTGGCCACAGGGAGAATTTGTCCTTGTGATGTGGTTTGCCACTCAATTTGAAGGGTAAATTTGTCAGGAGCAATGACCGAGGCAGTGAGGTAAACATCAGAACCTTCCTGGACAGTAATCATAGTATCTGGTATTTTGATGGAAACTCCATCTGTAGGGGATGCTGGAGGATCCAGTTGTCAAAGGAGGTCCAGTACTGTGCCTTGGGCACAAGGCATTACTCCTGCAAGGAGGAGAGATAGGAACAAGATAGCCATCTTGTCAGTATATCTGCAAAGGAAAATCAAAGATTAGTACATTAGTACAATTCCACCCACTGGGGTTGGGAAAAGTAAGTTTAAGTTCCTTTATACAATTTCAATTGGTTTACATTTAACCATTTGTCAGTCAGTTTATTGTTGTGGAAGAGTCTAACTTGATAAACTGCAGGACTGAGCTTGTTGACAATGGGGTAAGGGCCTTCCCATTTATTGGAGAAGGAGTGGGTGGGATGTGCAAATCGAAGTACCATCACCTGATCTCCGACCTGCCAATGCACTTCTTGTGCATGTTTGTCAAATTGTATTTTGGACTGTTGCTGGGCTTTGCCCATGCAGTTTGCAGTGTACAAGTGTGTGTGTGTATGAGGTCTTTTCTGAGTTTTTCCACATACTGATCCACAGACACTCGATCTGCAGTGGGGGTGTGCAGGTCAAACAACAAGTGTTCAGGTAATCTCATCTATCTTCCAGTCATCACCACAAAGGGTGTAAGCTGGATGGTGGCCGAGGGCATACCCCTGATTGCCATAAGTAGTAAAGGCAATAGGGAATCCCAGGTTTTGGGATTGTCCTCTATGAATTTGGAAAGCATTCGCTTAATCTGTCTGTTGGCTCTTTCTACTTGACCTGAGGATTGAGGGTGATAAGGTATGTGGAACTTTTGCTGAACCCGAAGGAGTTCAAGGAACTCTTTCTTCAACTCACCTGTAAAACTGGTTCCTTTGTCGGAGTCTATCTTGAGGGGCAGGCCCCACCTGGAGAAAATCTGTTCTACCAGGATTTTGGCAGTTGTCTTTGCAGTGCATGTCATAGTGGGGAAGGCCTCAACCCACTTAGAGAATAAATCGGTTACCACAAGAGCATGCTTGTTGTTTCTACTGGTATTGGTCAAAGGACCAATAAAATCAATTTGGATGGCATGCCAAGGGCCAGTGTGTCTTTGTGGTAAAAGTTTGGCATTTCATTTTGTAGGTATGGGATTGTTTTGTGCACAAACAAAGCAGTTGTCAAAGTGTTGTTTAACATCTTTGGTAATACCAGGCCACCAAGCGGTGGTCTTGAGACATTGGAGGGTATTTTCTGCTCCCTGGTGTCCACCAGTAGGAGTATCATGTACTTGGTGCAAAAATTCAGATCGCAAATGTCTGGGTACTACCCACAATTTGGTGGTAGTATCCTCTGGTTGGAAACAAATGAGTTTGTCATCAGCGGATAAGTGTAACTTTCCTTCATGTCTGTGATATGGGTTATGAGTAGGGAGTCTTTGCTCAGTACCTTTGTCAAGGAATCTGAACACTTCTTTGAGTTCAGTGTCCAAATGCTGGGCTGCTGAGAGGTCCAGGGGAGAAAAAGACTCAGATTCCTTTTTAGGGGCTGCAACATGTACTGCTGCATTGCCTCCTGTATGATCCATCATCCAGACATCCCCCCCTCGGGCCCTTTCCCTAGCAAGGGTATCTGCTGTGTCATTAAATGCATGGTAGGGATCATGTAGAGAGTGAGCTTTAACCTCGTGCCCATAAAGTTTGTGTGTGTATTTCTGTGCCAATGCATGTATATAGATTAACAATTCTTTGTATTTCACTGAACTGCCATCAGAGGAGAGGAAGGAGTTATTCTGCCAGAAAGGGAGAAATTCTGTAAGGGAGCAACAAACCCAATTAGAGTCTGTAAAAATGATGGCATCCTGAGTTCCATGTTAAATAAACTCAAGTGCACAGGCCACCGCTGCCATCACTGCATACTGCGATGTAGCCACACTACAACGTTTGGATATCTTGACAGTGTTTCCATAGGGATAAACCACCAAAATACCTGTCCCTGTGATCTGTTCTCCCTGATAGTATGATGCTGAACCATCAGTGAAAATACGGCACAAAGAGGTACTCTCCAGTATTTCTGGTGTGGCAGGGTGGTATGGACCCGGATCTGGTAGGTCAGGTGACTGCAGTGTACAGTCATGAGGTTCTCCCTGAAAAGGAGTCCATGAGCTAGCAGAGACGGAACTTTGGTCTGGTGGACCTGGATATCTCTGTCCTGGAGGAGAAGTGACCAATGTGTCAGCCTAGTGTTGGAGAGTGATCCATCCTTCACTTTATCTGAGAGCAGAAAGGTAGTTGGCGCATGATTAGTGTTAAGAATTAGTGGTGAGAACCCAATGATATACAGGAAGTGCTTGACAGCCCAGTAGGTGGCCAGAAGGTTCCTTTCACAATGTCCGTACTTCTGTTCCACTGGGGTCAAGAGCTGCGATGCATATGCAATAGGTCTTAAGGTGCCATGCACCTTCTGGGCCAACACTGCTGACATAGCAATGTCAGAGGTGGCACACTCCAGATGGAATGGTAGTGCTGGATTGGGGTTTACCAGTGCTGGGGCGGAGGCCAGAGCCTGCTTCAGTGACGTCACAGCCTGGGTGTGAGCAGGGCCCCAATTACATGGAACATCCTTTTTGAGTAGATCATACAGAGGAGCAGCTTTCTGAGCAAAATCACAAATGAAATCTCTGGAGTAGTTTACCATACCTAGAAACCTTCGAAGAGTTGCTACACTGGTGGGCAATGGCAAGTCTTTTAATCCCTGTATCTTTTTTCCAAGTAGGGCTCTGGCCTTGGTCAGTTATTTTCAAACCCAGATGGAGTACTTCTTTCTGACATAATTGTGCTTTTGCAGGATTGCATTTCAGACCTGCTCTCTGAATGAGAGTCAGTAGTTCATCCAAGAGATCCAGATGTTGTTCCTGTGTGGCCGTGGCCAACAACAGGTCATCTACATACTGTAAGAGACATTGTGGGGCTGAGAAACTCTGTAGGCGTCCATCATGTGGAGATGGAAGAGGGATGGACTGTTATGGGATCCCTGTGGCAAGCAAGTCCACGTGTACTGTCGTCCTTCAAATGTGAAGGCAAACTTATATTGACTCTTGAGCGCCAATGGTAATGACCAAAAACCATTGGAGATGTCCAGGGCACTAAACCATTTCTGATCCAGTGTTAAAAGTTGAAGCACATCTGGTGCCGACGCCACAGTTGGGGAACAACTGGGAGTGACTTGATTCAGTTTCCTGTAGTCAATAGTAAGTCTCCAGGTGCCTGTGGGTTTTTTCATGGGCCAAACAGGAGAGTTGGTAGTGGAAACACAAGTTGTAATTACTCCTTGTTTAAGGAGTGACTTGATCTTTTCTCGAAGAGAGGGTAAGGCTTCAGTGGGAAATGGGTATTGCCTTTGTCTTTCATGTGCCGGGTCTGGCACCTTGATAACAGTATGCATTCTGCCACAGACATGCTTATTAACTGCAAATGCTTCCAAATGTCATTGCAGAATAGGTAGGAGTTTTGGAAAAAGTTCATGGTTCTTGAACAAATCGATGACATCATACTCTTTGTTATTGATAGATATTGTCGCCACAGCATGTGAGTCAGGAATTAAGACAGTGTGGTATTGACCCTGGATCTGTATCAGCAGCATGTTAGCTAGATCCACCACACAGCTGTGTGGTGCAAGGAAGTCAATCCTGATGATACTAGGATAATCATGCAGCACCATTAGTTGGAAAGCATGTGAGGCCTTCAAATGACCTAGCTCTACCGGTAAGGGTAGAGAACAGTATGCAGGTAGCCGGTACCATCAACTCCTGACATATTAGTCTTCCGTCCGGTAGACGAAGGGGACATGTCCGGGTGTTCGTCGTGTAACACAGATACAGCTGCACCTGTATCTAATAGGACAATTAGTTGGTGGCCCGAGACTTTGGCTTCGGTGCAGGGCCTTCCATTTGTATCCAAGACCAGCTTGTTTACAGTGCGGACTGGGGCTTGAATTATCAATCCATATTGCTGGAGGCATGCAGAGGTTGAGCCTGACTCGCACAAATGGCTTCACAGTGTTGTACTGATCCAATATAAGGAGGAGCTTCCGGGTTCAGGCTGGTGTGGGCCTGAGAGCTCGTACTTCCAGTGTCTCCATGACCAGTAGTGGCATATGTCACCATTTGTACTGCTGCAAGGGTCTGTATGGGAACAGCGTCCACTACGGAGCGCACTTGCCCTAGGAGCTCTCGAAATTTCTGGTTTTCTTCAGCTATCTCCTTGTATGAGGGACCCGATCTTTGTAATGGTTTTACTCTGCCATTGTGCCTTCTGTTTTTAGGCCAATTCCGGTTCCCACCCCACTGCTGTTGTTGGCCCTGTAGGGGATTTTGTTGGTTGCTAATTGAAGGGGCCAATGGATGTTTGGGCTGCTGTTGCTGGGCCTGCCCTTCCACAGTATAGTGTGTCATGGTCCCAGAGGTGGGTTCCACAGCAGCAACCTTTTTGGAACCGGAACCCAAATCATGGATGTACAGATGATACACCCTCTCGGTTTTCTGAAGAATATCGGCAAACCTATCCGCATTTGGGTACATGGTTGGCTCTTCCTTTTCTCTTACGGCTGGGATCATCTTCCTAAGGAATACGATCTTATATTCAATAAGATCTACATCCACAGCTTCTTGTGCCAAATGCTTCCCTGCTCGGTAGGCCATCCAGAGTCTCTGGTGGTAGGTTGCTGGGCTTTCTTTCACATTTTGCTTCACGGGGTATGCCAGCATCACTCTTACCATGCCTGGGCTATGAGCAGAGATGAGCTCAGCTGCAACTTCGTCAAAGGTAGCGCTCCCATCCTGGCGAACTACTTCAGGGAGTTTGGCCCACAAACCAGGATTGATGGTCTGGCGTAGTATTTGGACCTGATATTCTGCGGCGAGGCTGAGCATCTCGCATTTGGAGCACACCTTTTCCAAATGACAACTGAGATTGTTGGATGGGCTCATCTGACTGATACTGTCAGCAATTTGATGAACAGAGTAGCCATTTGTAGGGGATTAGTTGGTGGTCGATCAGGCAGAGGTAATGCATCTCACGCATCGTCCAATGCTGCACGAGCTGCAGCTTCAGCTGCAGTATGAACAACACCTTCCTGAGTGCCATCCTCTTGGAAAATTTGTCGGATCTGACTTTTAATGGCTTTCATAATTCTCTCAGGAAGAGGAACATTACCTAATGCTCTATCAATCATAGTTTCAATTTCTTGCCTGTCTTCCACACTAATAACGGCTACTGGAGGCACCGTCAGGACCAGGCTTGGGCCTGCCCCCCCCATCATGGGCGCCAACATGATGGCATTTACCATGATGAGTGTCATGACGTCGTTGATGTGTGACCTGGGGAGTAGTGGGTAGGGACCTGCCATATTGTGGATGGCTGGGTGGGGAATCTGGGCCATAGTAGGGGTGTGACTGGGCATTGTACTATGAAATGTCATCATCAGATAACTCCCCTTCTGATGACGAGTGAAAGGCAGGAGCTACGCCTCCCATTGCCTTAAAGTGGCCAGCCAAAACCTCTCACTGATGGCGCAGCTTATGCATCTTAGCTTTACATTCATCATGATTCACACTTGCAACATCCATATCAACCTGATCCTGCTTCTGCTTTTGCAAAACATGGTACGCGGCGCTCAATTAGCGATTGTCCCTATAGGCTATTTCTAAATCATTACGTACCTGACTGATCTCGCCCTGAAGCTCACCCATTTCATCACTCAACTGTGTATTTGCAGCACTCAACAAATCATTCATCTGCACAACTTGACTCTTATCCTGTCTCAAACTTTCACACTCATGTTTCAGAGTACACATTTCTTGTTCACCAGCCTGTGCTGAATGATGCAATAGTGAATTATTTTCATTTCGCAGAGACTGGAGTTCTGACTCCAAGTTCTGCTGTATTCGAACACATTCAGTTTCCTGTAAACCCATCTCTTGCTTAAGAGATGCGATCTGCAGATCAAGGGTATGAAACCTCTCTTTGGAGGCTTCCAAAGCAGCGTAGAGAGTGGCGACCATCAACCCTTTAGCACAACGCTTATTGGTGGATTGTTGCATCTCTGCATACTGGGTTGAAATCCCCAGTACAGGGTTTTCAGATTGACTTGTGTCCCACGCGAAGTCAGCCCATCCTCTGTGGGAGGTAAGGAAGTTAGAGACATCGAGTCTCAGTTCTGCGCAGATATCTGATACTGTGGCCATTGTGTGGGAGGGAACGAAAATTCAAACTGTGAAAAAGACAGCGTGTTGCATATCGATCCACAACACGAGTACTTTAGACACAGCCGGGCTACTGTATAAGTTGTAGGCTTGCAATTCAGAGCCGCTATGGAGTGGGTTGAGACGGCATCGACCACGCCCAAAAAGTCAGCCAGACTTTGCAAGTATCCACAAACTGGTAGAAAAACAGGAGAGGTGGTACTGGAGTGTACACCTACAATCCCCGTGGGGAAGGGAGAATTTACTGCAACAAGTGAAAACTTGCAAACACCAAATATCGTCTGCACACGGTCGCCAATTTGTAAGAGGTCTAAACCTCACTTTCAGATTCTTGACAATATTGGGAATGCAAATAATCACAAACAAGTTGCATTCGAGTAATAAACAAGTTTATTACTACAAAAGGGATAAATCACAGTTGCCCTAAGCAGTTCTTACCAATACAAACCGGGAGCCAGTGCTACATTCTCTACACCTCAAGGTTTCTCTAGTCTCTTGGATCTCTCTAGGTCTCCGAGGTGTAAAGCCTGTGCATAACATTATATACCTGTGATAATTACTATGGTTACTAAAAGATAGAAACATTTCTAGTTACAGAGATGAGCCCTATTGGCTAAATTAGAGGTGGCTGCATTGTCCAAGATAACATTATATAATTCTGTAAAGTCATCAGTTTTAGAACAAAGAAGGTCTTATACAGAGTCTTACATAACAAGGTGTAGTGGTGCACATCACCAAAGGATGGCAATGTTACCTTACATATTATAATTACTTCAAGGACAGGTGTCTTGGCATCTGACAGGTAAGATACAGACAGAAAATACATAGTATAATGTGTGTGCACTAGCAAGCAAAGTGGATTACAACAATATGCATTATATCCTGACATCTACTCTTATATGGTAGATGCCCTTAGCCCTATGTATTAGTATAGCCTATGCCTAACCATTGGCTGTCTACGGTGTACCCCTGAGGGTATCAATTAGGGTGCAGGGAACTCGTGTAACAGTAGGGAGGAGCAAACTTGTGTCAGCGGTGTACCAAGTCCTGCAAGGCATGGGGGTCGAGGTCTCTGAGAAGCTGAGACTGAAGAGGGAAAATGAAGCAGCAGCCATGATTCCCCAGAAAGGCTGTAGATGGGCATGGACAAGAGGCTGGGAAACCATAGTCTGCTCAGGGTGGAGGGAGTTTAGATGGAAATGTATGTCCCATTTCTTACACACACACCCTCAGTAACTGAACACCTTAAGAGAGGCAACTGAGACTTGTGCTGGAGGGGCTGCTGCCAATCAGGAACTCACCTACACATATTTGGTCCTACCTAAAAATAACTAGACTTTGGTTCCTAATACACTGTCAATTAAGGCAGCTCTGGGAAGTGCAAATTTCTTTTGAAATTAATACTTTGGTCCTTAGCCTACCAATGAGGGAACTTAGAAATCAGAAACAGCAGTCTTTGCTGCAAATTCTGTGTCTTGTAGCACAAAAAGAAATCATAGCAAACTGGCTGCAGGAGACCTCACCATCAGTGGAGTCTTGGACTTCCATACTCTCAAATATAGAGAGAATGGAAGGCCTCACAGCAAAACTAAGGCTCACAACAGATAAACATAAAGAGCTATGTTCAAGATGGATTACTTCTAACACATCACAAAACTAGAAGGAGGAAGGGAGGCCATAGGGAGGTCTCCGTGTGGGAAAGGGTTTTCGGCATAGGGTAACTCATCAGGGAATCAATCCCCCCCCTTTTCTAAAGTGAAAGTGTAAAAGGAATGCCCCAGCATGCTTTCCCAAGAAGGTGTCCTGGGGGTCTAAAGGTCTCTGATCTTTAACCTTAACTATGTCTGTATATAGCATTTCAAAGAGAAAACTTCGAAAAGCACCTCTGCTAAAGTTCCAGTTATAGCAGTTTTAGGTTCTTTCCCCTAACATTGGTTATTTGTTGTTGATGAAGGGTAAGTCCTGTTTTTCACTGTAAGGCTTCATAGTGAACATAGAGGGATAAAAGGCTTGTCAGAAACATTGCTATATACCACCGAATCATACAGAAGCCTAGAAGACACAATATGCCTTAGGAGAAAAGAGTGCTTGCCTAACAGCTATTGGGTTAACACCCACATTTGGACTATATGACCGGAGTAAGGTTTTCAAAGTGCAAAAAAGGTAAAGGTGTTAACTTGAAGAACATTTACTGGGCAGATGTCTGCGACACCACCCTGTATCACTTGTACTTCTTTTCTCAAGTGATGTATGAATTTGTGTTTTCCAATAATAAAAGTTAAGTTCAAAAAAAAGAGGGGAGAAGGAGAGGAGCATCACTACTCATACCCAAAAGAACACCATTTGAGCTGACAGAAGAAATTAAGGATACAGAATGGAAATATGTGAGTCAAGGGACTATATAATCACCATACAGTCACATTAGCCTCAATTTATGTCCCTATAGCCAGCCCATGTAAATTCTACAGGCAGTTTCTAACACTACTAGTAGAAAATGAAGAAGGTATGCAGACATGTGTGTGAGATTTCAACTTGACATTAGTCCCTCAGAAGATGTTACCTTGGGAATCCCAAGGAAAGAACACTGAGTAGCTAGAAAAGTAAGATCCCTTTACAGGAAATAGTTTTAGAGGATTCTTGGAGATATCTACAAGGACCAACTAGGGGTATAAGTATTAATCAGCCACACACCAAATGTACTCAAGAATAGATCTGTATTTAATATCAGAAGAAGAAGCAGCCAAGCTCTACAGATGTGATGTAGGATGTATAGGATTATCAGACCATGCCTCAATATTCTTAGAGATAGACCTGGCCATAAAAAAAATCATTCTGGAGGTTAAATCTCTCTTTACTACAGAACAAAACAATAAGAGAACAAATGCCTAAAATATTTCAACAAGCCCTACAAGATAATGACTCCCCAGAGATATTGAAGACAATATTCAGGGCCACTGTAAAAGTAACATTAAGGGGAAAATTAATTGCAGTAGCTGCAGAGAGAGAAAAAGAATCAGAATAAAAAATCAGAAAGACTTAGAGAAAAGCATCCAGGAACTAGAGAAATTCCAACAAGTAAGACGAGATAGGAAAAGGGTCTTAGAGGTTTAAAAATCTAAAGAAAAAACTAAAAACAATCCTAGAATATAAAGTAAAACAAAACCTGAAATATCTTAGACAGCGATATTATGAAGGAGGACCCAAAGCAATTCAGCAAGTGGCATGCAGACTTAGAGTGCAGAAAGCAAAAGCCCAATCATAAAGATATAACACAAAATCACAAGAGAGAGAGAACAGCAGACTTGAAGTAAATTACAGGAATATTTTATAAATACTATGAAATCCTACACAAGTGATCCCAAAGACCATCATGGGATAGTATAGATGCCTACCTAGCACAGTTACATCTACCCCAGGTGAGCCAGGAACAAAACAAATTGACAACACCATTTACAAATTTGGAAATATTTAATGTAATAGGTAACATTAAACCTTGGAAATGCCCAGGATCTGATGGATTCCTGGAAGAATTCAGCAAAGCATTTAAAAAGGCTACAGTCCCATTGCTCAGGAGAGCCTGTACTACAGCGCTAGCAGAAGGAAGGGCCCTTGCCTCCTCCTGGAACTATGCATTCCTATCAGTGATCCCCAAATCCAGCAAGGACGCAATCCTGTGTTCATCATACCGCCCTGTCTTCATTCTAAATGCGGACTATGAATACCTTGCTGGGATTCTCACTAAACGACTAGTGGAAATTGTGCCAGGGCTAGTTGATATGGACCAAACAAGATTCATAACGGGAAGACAAGCAAGTGACAATGTCAGACGAACAACACGTAATAGAGCATATTAATAAACTAAAACAACCTTATGGATGCAGAAAAAGCCTTTGACCAGGTAGACTGGAGTTTTTTGAATACTGCCCTTGTCGGGTTTGGATTCTTCCCATATTTCTTGGGACAGATACAGGTACTTTATAATACACCACAAGCATAAGTCAGGGTAAATGGTTATACTGCTGGAGCCTTCCCTTGGAAAGAGAAAACAGGACAAGGCTGCCCCTTATCACTCATATCATTTGCCTGATGTATAGAGCCCCTAGCCAAATAGTTGGGCTAGACAACGCTATAGAAGAAATCCTAATACACCCTGGAGATCATAAAACAGCATTGTACACAGATGACACACTACTTTATCTAGCAAAGCCCCAGATATCACTAGATAAAATGATGGAGACAGTCAAGGAATTCTGTTTTTACTCAAGGTACACAGCGAATATGGAAAAAACAGAGATAATAACTCTTAACTTTAACCCAGCAGACAGCATAATGAGGAAATACCAATGAAATGTGACATGCAGAGACTGAAATACTTAGAGATACATATTAGAAAGAACAGCACTGCATATAACTATTCCCCTCTATTAAATACACTGAAGAGACATCCAGAGATTGTCCTTACTCCCACTTCAACTACATTTAAGAATACGGGCTATCACAACAAACATACTACCGAGATACTTGCATCTATTTTAATGTGTTCCAGTGAACCTATCATGAAATTGGTTTAAACAAGTACAAAACCAATTAAATAAATGTATATGGGCAAACAACAGACTCTTGGGTCAGAAATGCACTTCTTTTGGCCAGAAAGGAATGGGGAAGATAAGCAGTCCCATCATTAGAAGATTACTAGCTAGCAACACAAGTTACACAAATACTTCTCTTAAATAAAACAGAATACGAGGCTTGCTGGTAGGAAACAGAACTAGAGGAGTTAAAGGACAAATCAATAGAGGCCATTCTGCATGCCCAATCAGACAAATATATAGAAATACAGGCACACCAAGAAGCATTAAATGTCACCTGGAAGTCTTGGGAAAGGTTACAAAAAATACCAAGAGTAAAGGCACAACATTGGAGACATAGATGGCTTGCAAGAGGTGATAACTTTACCCCAAACAAAATGGACATATGGTACCAAAAAAAGCTAAAAAACATTTAGGAGCCCATGACAATGTGCTGTATACAAGGCCCAATAATAAGGACTTTTGAGGACCTTAAAGTCACATTTAACTGGAACACAACAAACCAATTAGATATTTCCAGATATGAGATTTCTTAATAAAATAGTTATGCATAGAGAGCAGAAACCAAATAATCCTACAAGGAAAATAAATTACCCTCAACACACTAATACAGACAATCCAAAAAAAGAACGGATAACCCTAATGTACCCCTAATATACCAATTAACAGCTGAAGACAAATAGACAACAGCCACCTACCTGACAAATAGATGGCAGGCAGAAGCACAAGTACAACTCACCCAGAGGGAGTGGAAACCTCATCTGGATAGGCATGGACCATACCTCTACCTCTTCTGTATGGAAGGAATTTGTGGGAAAAATTAAAACATGTTGCTTTATAATCCCTATCAGGAAAGCAAAGTGGGATCCATCAACCACAGCAGAGTGTTGGAGTCTATGTGGAGACCACTGAGGGACACATACCCATATCTTATGGTCATGTGAATACCTCCAAGGATACTGGGGGAAGTGGCAGGAAAATTGCAAAACACATTTATGCTACCTGAACCACCAAGCTTTACCAGCCTCATACTAGGACTTAAACCATATACCATAAAGGGAAACGAATATGGTACATATTCTATGTGTTGTGGCCATAATAACAGCCATCATTAGGAGATGGCTGCAAACTGAACCCCCTACAGTACAGGAGTGGAGGAAGATGATGAATGAAATCACAGAGATAGAATAATTGGCATTTAAAGTGCAGGACAGATCAGATTCCTTCCTAAACAGATGTACCAGATGACAGCTAACATTAGGGGAGGAGGGGGGAGAAGAAGGAATCCCAGCAGTGTGAAGTATAGTGTAACATTAGAATACAATCAATAACACTTACCTTAAAACTAAATGAGGGTACAGAGACAAAATAATTATAAAACCATGCAAGATAAGGCTCCAATAGAAAAAATATGAGTCACACAGAAGTATAAAACAACTAACAGGTGTTGGTTATAGGCCTAGGGACTCTCTCTTAATTAGTGAACAATAAATTTAAAAATATAGTATTAAAGTCTAAGATAAAGGAAATAATTGTACACCTCCAAATTGTTGTTATGTTAGACATAGTGTTATGTATGTTGTTAGTAAGATAAAACACAAAAAGCAGAAAATATGAAATGTATTATAGAGATATGGCTTCAAATGTGAATTAAATATACTGGATGTAAGTAATGTAATAAGCATGTATCAAACTGGATGAATTTACCAATAAAGTCTAAAAAAAACACAGGGGCACTTTGCATGTAAGTAAGTTAGACTCACATTGTACAAAGGTGCGCTAGAAATCACACTCTCTGTTTATGCTGCCCAAATACAGCATCAGCTTGCGTACAGTGATGGCATGAAAGGCACGGTCAGTACCACTGTGAAAGCAAACAAGACATATAACAGCTTTTGTGTTTCTCTCAAGTGTGCCCCTTTTGCCTATATGATGCTCAGTGTTGCTGCAAGCTATTCCTGAGGCATGTAGAAGAAACAGGAATGGGGAATTCTGGACAAAAATAAAAAAATATGACTTTTTACAAGACAGGCAATGCATGACAATTATTATATTGCTGTGTAATGACTTGGATACTGCTGCAGAACCAAGGGATGTGACAGAAGTCATGATAACAATTTACCTGGCACATAAAGACCCAGTTCAGTCTGACAAAAGCTGAAGTTCCTCACTCAAGTTAGTCACCAGTCAGGCAAAAAAAAGCTTTATTGCTTGGCAGCATGCCATACATGAATACAAATGCAACCATACATAACAACAAATCCCAACAGAAATGATAAAAGAATAAAATACACACAATAGATCAGTATCTTCCATATAGTAAAACACTACACATATAAGTAAAAACCGTAATCCACCATTTCATAAAACAAGTTTAAATCCTAAATTAAATGTTAGAACAGGGCAAGGACAAATGCCTATCCTAAAGGCATGGAAATCTGTCACTCTGATAATCACAAATCCTAATAAAAGTGATCCAATTGGAATATAAAATGTGTGTGGCCCTGTGAGATTCCAGCATAAACTCACATTTGGAGCCCAACAGAGGCAGAGCGTTAGAAAGTACAGCAAACTGAATTTAATCCGAGTAGGGAAAAAAACAATTCCTCCCCTCCTTTAGTTTGAAAATCTCAAATATGGATAGATGTCCCATAGGGCTGAAACCTAACCCTGATCCCAGTGAGCTAGTCATCAGGAGAAAGGTACTCGGGCAGCTTTTAGCTCTACTGCATTTCTCTGCCATATACTATAAATAGTGATTAGTACCTGTTGTACATGCTGGTGTCATAAAGAAAGCATCAGTATTGCTGGAAGCTGATACTTTGCACACTATAAAACTACTTTAAACCAGTTACGGAAACAAGAATACTTTTTAGGGACTCAGTGACATGACTTGATATACATTTCCAAACTGTGCAGGTATATTCAGAGCTCTCTTTTGACGTAAGGAGATATGATGATGATGATGAAGATGATGAAGAATCTGATTTATGTTCCATTTTTATTTCCTCAGTTATAAATTGTATTGCTTGCTATCACTTGCAGATGTTGTGGAAGTAACACAGAAACACAGAATCTGCCTTCAGATAAAGACCGCTGGGCCCATCCAGTCTGCTTGTTTTCCCTACCATTATCAGCAGCCGCTGATACTAATTGGTCATCTGCTTTAGTCTCTCTTTTCCATCTCTAGGGTTCCCTTGAGCCTATCCCATATTCTTTTGAATCCCCCACTGTACTTGCTCCCACCACCTCCTGGGATAGGCCGTTCCATACATCAACCACCCTTTCTGTGAAGAAAAACATCCTCACATTCCCCCTTATCCTGCCCCCTTCTAGTTGCACCTCATGCCCCCTTGTATTTGTACCTCTCCTATACAGAAAGGTGTCTCCCACTTGCACCTTGTTTATGCCCTTCAGATATTTGAAGGCTTCAATCATATCCACCCTTTCCCTCCACTCCTCTAGATTGTACATATTGAGGTGTTTTAGTCTCTCACCATATGACTTCTTCTGCAAACCCTGCATCATCTTACTTGCCCTTCTTTGAACTGGCTCCACCTTGTCTATGTCTTGTCAGAGGTGCAGCCTCCAGAACTACACAGTATTTCAGATGAGGTATCATCAGTGTTCTGTACAGTGGCATCATCACCTCCCTTTCTTCTGTAGTGATACCCCTTCCTATGCACCTTAGCGTACCACTGACTCTCCCCACTGCATTTTTACACTGCTTGGCCACCTTTAGGTCTTCTGAGATTATTACTCATAAATCCCTTTCTTCTCTGGTAACCATCAGTATCCCCCCAATCCTGTAACTCTCCTCAGGGTTCTTGCGCCACAGATGCACGATTTTGCACTTTTTCATGTTGAACCTAAGTTGCCACACCTCAGACCATTATTCCAGCTTCTCTAAGTCCCTCATTTTCTCTACCCCTTTTGGAGTGTCTAATCTGTCACAGATCATTGTGTAATCCACAAATAGGCAAACCATCCCTTCCAGTCCTTCAGCAATGTCACCAATGTAGAGGTTCAAATTGGACTAGATGCAGGGGTTCTCAAATGGTGAGGCCAGCCTCCTTGGGGAGGCCCCAACCTGTTCCAGGGGAGGCTCAAGCAAGTCTGAAAAAGTACTGTACTTAAATTCTGAGTTTTATACATTTTGTGTGAAGAGATGAAGCAAACTGAAAGAGGATAATAGTAGGTGAATTTAATGTATTTATTTACTAATAGGTGATAAGGGAAGGTGAATGAGCCAATGTTCATCTCAGGTGTACCCAGGAAGGGTAGGGAGTGAATACATTTCCAAAGGTAACTGCAAAACAATCAAGAAATACACAGTGAACAATAGTGCAAACAAATCACGAACAATAAACTAATAATGAGTGGTGGTAATTGATCAGTTTGTAGCCTGATGGCAGAACAGCCCAAATACAAGGGCTGAGCATAGAAGTGCTAAGAGCAATAGCAGTAAGGAGCAAAAGTAATAAGCTGAATAACAATATTTGTTTATTTTATTTGTTATTCAGATAACACCTTGAGCACAGGAGCTCTTTTTCAAAGGTTTCACTTCAATATAAGACAAAGAACTGAATGTGAGCCTAGTACTCAGAGGGGTTTCAATATATTCATGGTGTACTGAGCAAAGAACAGTATGTTATTTTTCTTTGGGGAGGCCCAAGATTATTTCAAGTTTTAAGGGGAGGCTCAAAATCTTTTCCATGGATTTGGGGAGGCTCACTGTGACAAAGTCTAAGAACTACTTAGGAAGAGACCAAGGAGGGAGGGCTCACAAAGCCTGCAATCAATATGAAAAAACAAGAAGTTAAGGAGACTAGGAAAAAATAAAGGAGAAAGAAAAGTTTTCTGGATGTAGACTCTGCTGCGGTCAGTGGAAACTTCACAAAGGCAAATTTTGGAGACTTTATCGTGACTGCGCTGGAGAAATTTAAATCAGTGAAATGCACATTTCAGACTGAGATGTAAGCATTTCATAAAATAAGGAAACTTAATAGTCACAGTACTTTTTAATATGTTGCTCTTGTCTGAAAATATAGTTCTTTCAAAAACTGTTTTTTATGTTTGCTAGCTTACGTGTGCAAGAAACATAGTGCCACCATACGAGTTTTTGTAGGTGTGCCTCCCCCGCTCCCAATGCCCTGCTTCCTTTTGCAGGCATGGCTGCACCACGCTAATGAATGTCTGAGCTGTCTATGACAGCCATTCAGATGCAGTGGCATACAGTTCTAAAGGAAAGACTGCCACGATCAACAGTGGTAACATGTAGACAATTTGCATACTGCCGTTGGCAGTATGCAAATTGCCTACACGTACGTCAGTACTGCATCTGAACTGTCAGAGACAGTTTGTCGTTCACCCCCTGAACACTACTTAGCATGGTGGGAGTCCACCCTAGCATGCTCATGTGCTCCCCTCCACACTCCATGCACTGTTGTATGACCGACGAGGGTGCTCAATCCCCTGTCAGCTCCATGCCCCCCCCAAACAGACTTCTAGTAGCTGCCACACTGGGAGCCCACCACAGCATGGCAAAAGTCCTTATGGCAGAAGTGGTGTCTAATCCCCTTCAACCGCACAGTCCCTCCCCCAAAAATCAGACTTGTAGGTACCACACAGGAGCCCACCTCAGCATGGCAAAAGTTGGTATTACCGACGGGGAGGTGCCCAATCCCCCGTCGACTCCACTGCCCCCCCAATTAACTTTCCAGCTGCCATGCTGGAAGCCCATCCCAGTGAGACAAAAGTCCCATGTCGTCTTCCTAAATTCAAAAAAAAAAACTGTTAAAAAGAAAGGTCCCTCGTTGGCTGTCTCATCCCCCTCCCTGCACCCACCCTCTGCGTACCCACCTCTCCACATCCCCTAATCCCATACTTACCTCCGGAGCCTAGTGCGACAATCTTCAGTAGACTGGGAACACATCTGCACTCTTCAAAGCTTCCCGCTAACTGAAGAAATACTGGTAAGTTGTAAAATGGCATACATAGGGTTATTTTCAACTTTGGTGCATATCTCAGCCATTTTGGGGAATTTTGGCACCACATTTTCAACATGGGGTTATTGGGACCCCTCCGCATAAATTTAGCCACTGTCATGGCGCTATTCAGTCCCAAAAGGTGATTTCACAGTCACTGCACTAAATCACCTTTTGGGACTGATTAACAAAACAACAGTGTCACAGTTCCTGAGGTAGTCCCTCCAAAACCCTATGTTGAAAATTTGATGAAAAAATTCCCAAAAATGTCTGTTTTACAAGTGTGCATTGTGCAGTTCCCACGCATGCTCGTAACTTCACAAATGTGTAATATTTTTACTCCTGATTTTCAACACTGCCATTTTGCCACAACTCCTTATGTGCAGTACAGCTGTCATTTTTCACATCTTGCCCAAAATGTGTTTTCATGCATGTAGCGTGCAATGGCACAGTCGGTGTGTGAAATCAATGTTCAGGAGAGATTAAGAAAATCACAGTGACACTGTTCATGAGCAGAGGTCCCAAAATGCCTGTGTTGACAATCTGCTGTAAAAAAAAAAACTAATTACATTACGGGTGTGCGTTGTGCAGTTTCTTTGCATGCTCTTGACTTCAGTTTTTTAATATTTTCCCTCCAGATTTTCAACATTGCCATTTTTTTACACCTCCCCATGAGCAGCACAGCTGTCATTTTTCACATCATGTTCAAAATGTGTTTTTGCACCTGTGGTGCCAAATGGCGTAGTTGCTGTGCAAAATCAGCTTTTGGCTAACAAACTGATAATGCCATTGTTCATGAACTGGAGGTCACAAAAAAGACATGTTGAACATTTGGAGTGAAAATACCAACGAACGCCTGGAGCATTAGGGTTTCTGACCATAACACCCCACCCTGTAGAGACTGACAGGCATCAGGGATGTGACTTAGGATTGCCGCCTGTAATGTTCATGTCATTCCACTCTCACCCACACCCTGCAGCCACTGACAGGCATCGAGGTGTGCCTTGGACTCTTCGGCTCCATTCTCTTCACACCTCATACTCATATACAGCGCTGATCTTACCATATTTCCTTATTGAATGGGGTGAGCATAAGGCCCAAAGACCACCAAGGCACACCGTGACACTTGTCGATATCTGCAGGGTAGGGTGTGGTGAAATGGCATGGCTGTTATGCCTGATGAACCAAAGGCATACCCCAATGCCTGTCAGTCTCTGTAATGTGGTGGTGGGGTTGGCTTCAGTTTAATACTTCTCTGCCATTCCTATTATGCACCTCTCTAACTCCTACACTACCAATGCCAATGCCAGCAAACAAACATTCGGCATTGACAAATGCTTGTTTGCATATGTTGTGGTAGGTTCCTGCACTTGCTTGGTCTTTAACTTGTAAATTGTGGCTTCCTGCAGGTCCTGCATTATATGCAATGAACTGGTTATTTCTGTATAATCTCCAGGAGCACCATGATCTTTCACTATAATGTCCACAGTTAAAATTGATGATGTCTCCTCAGATAAAGACATTATCAGCATGATTCACACTGAGAGTGGGCTTTGGTACAGGATCTGCAGGAAAGCAAATTTATAGATAGTAACATAGTATTTGATGGCAGATAAGGACCTCTTGGCCCACCCAGTCTGCCTGTATTCCCTGCCTGTATCAGTGGTCGCTGACAATACTTGGTCATTGGCTTTCATCTTTTCTACCCACCTCTAGGGTTCTCTTGTGCCTGTCTCATACATGTCTGAATCCCCCCATTGTGCCAGCTCCCACTACTTCCTAGGGTAGGCTATTCCATGCATCTGTCACCCTTTCTGAGAAGTAAAATGTCCTCACATTCCACTTTATCCTGCCTCCCTTCAATCTCATATCATGCCCCCTCATCCTTGGGAAGCACATAGGTAAGTCGACTCCACCAGTGACACCACTAAGGAGTGGTACAGAACACCGGCAGCTGCCGCAGCGATGTGGGATCCACAATGACTTGCACCCGGAGTATCAGCAGGTGTGCTGACAGAGATGAAAAGCACCAGTTGGCCCCACAGACACCAGCTCAGCAACCCCCGGGGAGAATGGAGATGGGATATGTGGAGAGAATTAAGGGGAACAGACCGCTGATGGTGGGGATGACACATATCAGCGGGAGAGGAGCCATTGGGAGAGGATGTACTGGAAGTGCTGCAACTATGCAGCAACCCGGTGCAAATGCCAGGCAATTATCATCACGGAGAGTGACACCACCATCTTGGGCACCCACAACCACGTACCAGATTCAGCCTCAGTGGGTGTCCGGAGGGTATGTGTAGCAGTAAAGAGGCGGACCAGAGACACCAATGAGACGTCGTAACAGATAGTCATCACCTGCTGTTCAGGTGTGAACGAGGCCATGGGGAAAAGCCTACCACCCATACCCCTCCTGAAACGAGCAGCCCAAAACATGCGGTGCAGTGCACTTTGTTCACCAGTGGACCCCAGACATTGGCAGATTTGGAGATACCAGAGGAGTTCTGCATGACAGAAGGGGGGGATCCCTTCCTGCTGTATGACTCGGAGGGCACCAGAGACCATAGGTTCCTGCTGTACAGCACCACTAGGAACATGGAGTACCTGGCCCACTGCCACACCTGGCTCAGAGATGGCATGTTCAAGTGTTGCCCATGCCTCTTCCAGAAACTCTACACCCTGTATGGTCGATGGCACCGCGGTCCTGTCCACTCTGTATGTGCTGATGACCAAGAAGACCGTGGCTGCCTACATGGCGGTGTTCAGTAAGGTGGCTGAGCTCTGTCCTGCAGGCAGCCCTCAGCACATGCTGATCGACTTTGACATGTCTACCTACAAGACACTGTGGGCAGTATTCCCACAGGTGGAGGTAAATGGTTACTTTTTCCACCTATGCCAGTGTGTGCGGTGGTACATACAGCAGATGGTAGAGCTAGTATGCCTGTACAGGGACAATGATGTCTGTGCCATGCACCTCTGCATGCTCCCTGTGCTGGTCTTTGTGCCCCCCGCTGATGTTGTGGCCACTTATGAAGAGCTCCGCAGCAGGCTTTACTTCATGGAGCATGAGGAGACTCTGGCGCTAGTCCTCGATTATTTCAAGGACACATGGTTGGGGTGTCCTGTCCGCAGTGGCCACCGGAGCAAGCCACTATTCCCCATCCCTATGTGGAACTGCCACACCTCTGTGCCTGAGGGGATGCCTGCATGAACAATGCAATCGAGGGCTGGCAGAGAGCCTTCAGTGCCCTGCTTGGTGAGTGTGCCCCACCCTATGGTGGTTCCTGGAGGTCCTGCAGGGGGAACATTGGCTTACCGAGGTGAAGAGGCAACAGACAGCATCAGGGCAGCCTGTGGGGTGGTTCCATAGGTGTTGGAGGGAATATGAATGCTGGGTCACGGACCTCAATGCTCAGTACAGCACCCGTAGTCACAGGAACTACCGAATGGGGCTGGCGAACAGCATCAGCCTCCAGGTCTGACCACTGGGGCAGTGTTCAAGGCCCACCAGTGCTGCCTGCCAATGTACAACCACCCAGCTGGCACCTGCCCCATCATCGGTACCATCCCATGTTACCTGGTCCCAGCCTGTGGCAGGGGAGTCGGCAATGCCAGTGTCATGTGTCAGCTGAGGTCTGATTTCTGCGCCTTGTGGTATGCCGGCTGTATGTCTGCAATGCTCTGCCACCATGCATTCAGCCTTGCCACCACTGGGCTTTGATTTGTTAGTGGGCAGTCCAGTGTTTACCCCTGCCATGCTGTATGCCTTTCATCCCTTTTGCATCACCCTGTGGACTGCCGTGCTTAAATTTGCTGTCCGCTTGCCTCCATCCATGTTGGCATGCTCACCATCAGGGACTGTGCAGGGGTGTGTGGCTTGTCGTGCCGTGGTGCTCTTACTTGCGGCAATCTGTGGTGTGCCATACTGTGGCTCATCATGTCAGTTGTTGTCATGGGGTCTCCTTCGGGTACTGTGTCGATGGCCTGTCTGTCGGTTTCCTCTGCATCGGGGTGGTATATGGCATTCTCATGATGTCACTGTGGGGGATGTTGGCCGGGTGGTTGGTGCTCTTCTGTGGTCTTCCTCATCCTTGTGCACCTCATATACTGAAAGATGTCACCCACTAGCACTTTGTTTATGCCCTTAAAGAGCAGTTTCCTAGTAGCTTCCTGCCTGAGCATGGTCAATAACTGACCTGTCTCCGAGTCTCACATCTAAAATTTGGCAGAAATCCATCCTCACAATAAAAAGTTATATCCCTCATAAATTTGTATTTTCCCTTAGTGCTGAAAAAAGAACCGACTTCCTGGTCCGCAAACCATGCCCCTATGTCGGCCCATGTAGTCCTGTTTTGTGATGTCATAAAGCAAAGGTTGTGTGAGCACGCCCAATTCACTACTATGGAGCCCATAAATAGACATGTTTTATACCCTTTCCTGTTGAAATTTTAATAAATCAAAGTGATTGATCGACTAATAGTGTCCCTTTCTTTCTTGGTGACCATCAGTATCTCCCCTCTCCCATCCTGTAACTCTCGTCAGGGTTTGTGCACCCAAAGTACATGATTTAGCAGTTTTCACGTTGAACCTTAGTTGCCACACCTCGGACCATTTTTCCAGCTTCCCTAAGTCTCTCCTCATTTTTTCCACCCCTTTTGCACCCATTTTGGAGTGTCTGCTCTGTTGCAGATCTTTATTTTATCCTCAATAAGCAAAACTTCCCTTCGAGTTCCTCAGCAATGTTGCCAATGTAGAGGTTCAGATTGGGCTAGAGGAAGGATTGAGGAGGGAGGGTTCAAAAAATGTTAAGGAGACTAGGAAATAATAAGGGTTAAAGACACATTTTGTTTACTTATTGAGAAGAATCAGACATTACTTTAAGTCAGGGACTCTTTTACAAAGGTTCCACACCACAGAACAAATATACAGGCAAGATAGAACAGTAATGTACAGCAGTAGGTATCAGTGCAACATAAAACAACTCAAATTGGTAGATAAATCAGGCTAGACTAATCTGGTGGAGTTTTATGACTGGATGATGGGTGCCCTGGACCGACATAGGCCAGTGGACGTCCTCTATCTGGATTTCAGTAAGGCGTTTGATTCAGTATCCCACAATGGCCTACTAACAAAGCTTGGGGGAATGGGGTTGGGGGGGCAGTTGCTCAGGTGAGTGGAAAGCTGGCTTACAGGGGAAATACAGCGATTGGTGGTTGGAGGGATAGTGTCCCCCCCAGAAGGGTCATCAGTGGGGTCCCCCAGGGTTCGTTCCTGGGGTCACTCCTGTTCAATTCCTATGTCTCAGACATAGGGTGGGGTGTTAGGAGTAGGTTGAGTTTCTTTGTGGATGACTCAAAACTGGGAGCACCGGCAGATGGGCAGGAGGGGAGAGAGGCCCTGCAGGGGGATCTAGATAACCTGGGGGGGGCAAGGAAGTGGGGGTTGACGTTTAATGCAAGGAAATGTAGGGTGCTGCATCTGGGGTCAGAAACCTGGGACATGCATACACCCTGGGGGGGACCACACTGCAAGTCACATCGGGCAAGAGGGATTTAAGGATAGTGATGGACAGTAAAATGAATAACACAGAGAATTGTTGAAGAGCTGCAACAAAAGCAAATAGCATGCTGGGCTGCATAACCAGGGGGATGATCTCCAGGATGAGGGAGGGAGGGAGAGAGGTGATCCTCCCTCTGTGTAATGCTGTGGTTAGGCCACATCTTGAGTACTGTGTGCAGTTCTGGAAACCCCATCTTAAGAGGGACATAGTGTTGCTGGAGAGGGTCCAGAGGAGGGTGACTAGGATGATTCAGGGCATGGAGGGTAGGACCTATGAGGAGAGACTGTATGAACTCAATCTGTATGTATTGGAGGCGAGGAGGGAGAGAGGGTACATCATAGAGGTTTTCGAGTATGTAACGGGGATAAACAAGGGCAGAGCCAGGGAAGTGTTCAGGCTTAAGAAGGGGGGAACTACCAGGGGGCAAGAGTGGAAACTGGAAGTGGGGAAGTACAAGAGGGAGCACAGGAGACACTTCTTCAAATAGTGGGTGGTGGAACCATGGAACGCACTGCCCAGGAGTCTGGTGGAAGAGACCACAGTGGAAGGATTCAAAAAAGAGTTGGGACACGTACAGGGGGAAGCAGAGGCCAGGGAGGGCCATCTCTGGGGCTGGAGGAGGTGGAGGAGTGAGCTCCCACTAGGGGGCTAGTTTCTGAGCAGACACAATAGACCATGGAGCCTATTCTACTGGCTTTTACTATGATACTATGATAGATCTAAACAATTATGTAGGTATACAAGACATTGGGAGTGCAGAACACAATAGTTTGCAACGTAGACAAAATAAATTTCAAACATATTGTCACTTTAAAGTAAATGCTGTCTATGGTAAAAGTCTGAGGCAGGTGAAAGATCCTTTGTCAGGTGGAGTGGAGGGGAGGGGGACACAATGAAAAGGGCAGGAGGAGACTCCTTTGTCAAGAGGAGAGTGGGGGAAAGCAGGGGGAGTTGGGGGGAGCAAGTTAGCAAGAAACTCCATTTTACTCGGTGACTTTAACATAAATTGAACAAATTCTCCGGTCTCTGACCATGCAATGCTACTAAGTTTGCACAATCTGGAGCAAATCATCACCTCCCCCACCAGACACAATTGACGCTCGCAAAACCATTCTATTTTTGACTGGATTGTCACAAATCAAGCCGACAAAGTCCTCCAGGCAGGCACCATGGTTGACTCTATAAGCGACCTCTCCCCTACTTATATCATCCTGGCCACAAGATCTAGTTGCCCTCTCTCCAAATTTCTATCTTTTAGAAAGGTTCAATAGCCATGACCCAAACATGGTCCTTAGGGATGCGAGGTCCATTAACTGGGCAACTCTCTTCCAGCCAGAGATAGCCCTGGGAGTGATGGGCTTTACCCTACAATTCTGAAACTCATCTCTCCAGTCATTGTTAGACCCTTAACCTTTATTTTCAACCTTGCACTCTCATCCTCCACAGTACCTAACTCGTGGAAGCATGCACATGCGGAACTTATCTGCAAACAGTGTGGTTCACAATAAACACAGCCACAGAGTCAAGTCATTCAAAAGCAAGAGTATTGGACCTTAAAAGGGCTGACTTTGGGAAAATAGGACAGTGCCTCAGAAAAGCACTAGCAAACAGGCAAGGAGGGGTGGAGGAACAATGGGGAGTAATCAAAACAGCCATCACAGAGGCAACAAGCCTTTGTGTGAAGCAAATCAACAAACCGCAATGAAGGAAAAAAAATGCTATGGTTCTCAAAAGAGGTGGCAGGGAAGGTTAAGGAGAAATGGATAGCATTCAGGAAATATAAAGAAACACAGAAGAAGCAGGACAGAGAACTTTATCAGTTAAAGCAGAAAGAGGCAGGGAAGGCAGTCAGAATAGCAAAGGCCTAAACCAAGGAAGGGATAGTCAACTCTGTTAAGAAGGGGATAAGACCTTTTATAGGTACATTCGGGAGAGAAGAAAGACCAAGGTAGGGATACTGAACCTTAATAAAGGGGAGGGAATGTGGGCAGAGGGTGACAGTGAAAAAGCAGAGATTCTGAATGAATTTTTCTACTCAGTATTCACAAAGGAAGAGGAGGGGGAGGTACTTAAGCCAAACAAAAGAAACACTCTGAAGATGGGGGTCAATACCAGTCCATTTACAGAAGAAAGGGTTCTGAAAGAACTAGTAAAATTGAAGGTGGACAAAGCAATGGGGCCCTGATGGGATTCACCCAGGTGTCCTAAAAGAACTAAGGGTAGAACTAGTGACACCGCTGACTACTCTCTTTAACAAATCATGGTAAGATGGGGTGGAACCTGAGGACTGGAGGAGGGCAGATGTGATTCCTCTTCACAAAAGTGGGAGCAGGGCAGAGGCAGGAATCTACAGACTAGTTAGTTTGACTTCAGTGGTAGGGAAAATGATGGAACCACTTCTGAAGGAAAGAATTGTTGAGTACCTAGAGGCCAGTGGGGCATAGGACCCAAGGCAGCATGGATTCACAGCAGGAGGGTCATGTCAAATGAATCTAATCAATTTCTTTGACTGGGTGACCAAAGTAGTAGACCAGAGAAGGGCAGTGGACAAGGCCTACCTTGATTTTAGCAAGGCATTTGATACAGTCCCACACAAAAGATTAACAGGTTAGTCAGCCTTGCAGTGAACCCAAGGTGGTAGCTTGGATAAAAAATCGACTGGACATCAGGGTGCAAAGGGTAGTAGTAAACAGAGTACATAGTGAAGAAAGGAGGGTTACTAGCGGGATACCGCAGGGTTCAGTACTGGGACCTGTCCTTTTTAATGTCTTTATAAGTGACATTACAGAGGAACTGGAAGGAAAAGTATGTCTCTTTGCAGATGACACAAAGATCTGCAACAGGGTTGATATACAAAATGGAGTGGAAAGGATGAGAAGGGACTTAGCAAGTTTGGTGGAATGTCAAATGTATAGCAGCTTAGATTCAGTGCAAAGAAGCACAAGGTAATGCACCTGGGAAACAAAGACCAAGGGGAAGAGTACACAGTGGGGGATGAGACACTGACAACAATAAAAATGGAAAGGGATCTGGGGGTAATTATATCTGATGACGTAAAGGTGGGCAAACAATGTGAGAGGGCAATAAGGAAGGCTGGGGGGATACTGAGATGCATAGGGAGAGGAGTTCACAGTAGAAAACAGGAAGTTATTATCCCTTTGTAGAGACAGTTGGTGCAACCTCATCTGGCGTTCTCTGTGCAGTTCGGGAGACCCCATCTCTACAAAGACATAGACAGAGTAGAGGCTGTCCAGAGGAGGCCAACCAAAATGGTGCAGGGTCTGCACCAGAAGACATACGATGAGAGACTAAAGGAGCTCAATATGTATACCCTTGAGGAAAGAAGGGGGGGCATGATAGAAACTTTCAAGTACCTCAAGGTAATCAACAAAGTCCAAGAGGGTAGTATATTTCAGAAAAAGAGATGAACAAGGGGACACAATTTGAAGATAGAGGGGGGACGGCTCAGAAGTAATGTGAGGAAGTATTTTTTCATGGAGAGGGTAATGGATGCATGGAACAGCCTTTCTGAGGAGGTTGTGAAGTCAAGAACAGTGGGAGAATTCAAGAATGCATGGGACAGACATAAGGCAGTTCTAGAAGAGTAGGAGGAAGTAGACTGTTGGTTAAGTAGGATCTGCAGCTTATCCATTAGGTAGGAAAATGGGCAGACTAGCTAGGCCAAGCGGTCCTTATTTGCCTTCGAATTCTATGTTTCTATGTTTCAACAGAACAATGTTTCCTCTGCTGTTTCAATCCTTACGGACACCTTTCTTACGCTACAGGATAGACTGTTTCCCACCACCACCAAGAGAGTCAGGGGTGGATGCACACTGGCTGTCCAAAGAATTACTTGTGAAAATGAAGGAAAGGGACAAAACATGGAAGCTCTTCAAGGCGTCTCCCTCCCCTCAGTTATGGAATGTCTACCAATAGCTATGCAACTCTTGCAAGCAGGCTGCCAGATCACTTAAAAGCAAATACTACATCAACCAGCAAAAAAACACCCTCAGAAACCCTTGCAGTTTCTGGGCCTCCATTGGGTCCCTCCTAAATCCTAAATCCAGCAAACAAATCACACAGCTTGCATCAGCCTCGGGTCCCATCTCAGACTCTACAAAAATTGCTGACATTTTCAATTCAATGTTTACAGACCTTACCCCCACCTAAGTAAGTTACCCCCCAGCCCTCCACCAGCCAAGTTAACCTTCCCAGCTACTCCCAGTCACCTGCTCAGAGTAGCATTTCTCCCTTGTTCTACTTTAGGCTCATCAGTCATAGTGCTACCACCAAACTTCTGAAGACTCCTCCAGCCAGAGGTAGCCCTGGAAGTGATGGGCTTTACCCTACATTTCTGAAACTCATCTCTCCAGTCATTGTCAGAACCCTAACCTATATTTTCAACCTTTCACTCTCAACATCCACAGTGCCTATCTCGTGGAAGCATGCACATCTGGTACCTATCTGCAAAACTAGCAACCCCCTTTTCCCTGAGAACTATAGACTTATCTCTTTCCTCCCTCACCTCAGCAAATTATTGGAAAAAATAATCCACCACCAGCTGTCCGAACATCTGGAAAAATATAACCTTCTGTGTCCACTCCGGCATGGTTTCTGCAACATTAACCTAACATTCACCGAACACATAACACATGAGATAAGTAAAATACACCAAAAACTTGGTGCTGCCCACGGAACCAAACTATTTCTGTCCCCAGATGCCCACCTCATCATAGCACAAGATAACCTCCTTCCCCTGCTTGACTACTGCTCCCCTGTCTACTCCTTTGCTGCCACTCCCTTGCTTCACTCTCACCTTAACACTACCTACAACTTAAAACTGCCACTTTGTCCTCCAAGCACCCTACTTAACTCCCCACTGCACACTATACAAAACCCTAGGGTTGCCTAACCTTCAGGGACATTTCAACTATGCCATGGGCAGCCTAATTGACAACTCACTTAGGAATTTGCAATCTGTCCCCTTTCTCCTCCCTACTTATAGAGAAGGTAGCACCTAGAACCCTCAGGTCTTCCTCCATTCCTCCCCTGGAAGGCCCATGCACCCATTCTGTCATGGGCAGTAAGGCCTTCTCAGTGTCTGCCACCTCCCTCTGGAACAGGCTTCTAACTTTGATCCACTCATCCCCCTTCCACATAGCCTTCAAAAAAAACCTACGAGCCTGGCTCTAGACTAAATCTTCCTGCAACTGTTCCCCTGGCCATGCTATGGCCCATGATCCACCCCTAGCCTCGATAGTCTTCTAATTTTCTGCCTGCCTTTATCATTGACCCTTACCTTGTCAGCCTCCATCTCTTACTCTTTAGTCCTGACTTGCTCACACTCTCTTATTTCTCCTGGCTGATCAGGACTGTCCGAGACCGTAATAACTGCTGTACCTCTGTACATAGTTAGCACTTTCTGATGTATCACATACAGGAATAATGTCCACAGTTTCTAATAGGTTGATGATACAACTCTGATCTTGTAATAATCCTGATTGCTATTGTGCTTGTACATACTGCTCTCTGTACAGCATAAAATCCATTAACTGTGTATCTGTACATACTCTTGCTCTGTATAGTTAGATCCTCATGTTTGTTACCCTGCTTCACTCTCCTGCATTTGTGCTGTATTACTGCTGGATATGTATTATGTATAACTGCTCTTGTACACTTTGCTGCCATCTTGTTTGGCCTGGGTCATGGCTGAAATCAGTCCTTTTGGATCAGTCCATTCACCCGGTTATCAAAGACATAAATAAAACAGTCCCAGGAGTAGGAGGGTACCAGGAGGGACTTGAGGGCAGATAGGCTAGTAGCAGTCGCAAGAGCTAGAGGATACAAGGTGTGACCTGAGGAGGGATTTGAAACATCCCAGTTTATTTTCAGGGGCGATATTAATGGGAAGGGCATTCAACCACTGCAGGGCTCTGAATTTGAAGGATCTTTGGAAGAGGGAGGTACATCCCCAAGGAGTCTGAAAAGGGGCCTTGGAGGCAAGTCTAGTAGTTTTGTGGGTAGTGGCTGGCATTAACAGAGTGGAGAGTCCAGGGGTGAAAAAACAGTGGAGATTGTTTTAACAAGTAGGCAGGTTTAGTACCGGAGCCTGTTGTCGAAATTAAGCCAGTCAGAGAGACTGTAAAGGGTACAAGTGTGGGTGTTGTGGTCACAGCCAAGGACAAATCAGCAGGCTTTGTTCAGAGCAACCTTAATTTGGTATAGAGAGGAATTGTCGGCAGTGCCATAGATTAGGATACTATAGACAATAACTGAGATTATTGACGAGGAGACAGCTAGGCATAGGGCTTCAGGATTGAGATTGTGCATGTGTCTGTAGAGAAGACCAGTTCTGGTGTTGACAGCTGTGGAGAGTAGATGGATTTGTTCATGGTAGTTAAGAGAGGTGTCCAAGGTAATAACAAGATATTTAAAGGTAGTGACCTGGTGAAGGGGTTAAAGCCGAGAATTGAGGATGTACAGGGGATGGCTTTTTTGCTTGTTCTAATGATGGGAGAATAACATGCTTTTAGTCCTTTCTTGACATAGAAGTTGCAGAGGTCAGTGGACACTTCGCAGACAAATGTTGGCCACTTTATGATAACTTTGCTGGTGAAATGTACATCAATTCAATGTACATTTCAGATTGAGATATAAACATTTCATAAATATAGAAACTTACCTGCCACAGTAATTTGCATTGAATTGCTCATGTCTGAATAGATAGTTCTTTTAGAAACTGTTTCTGTGCATCTGCACTGGTAGGTTCCTGCACTTGATTGGTCCTTAACTTCTAAAGTGTGGCTTCTTGCAGGTTCTGCATCATCTGTAATGAGCAGGTTATTTCTGTATATCCAGGATTTACATGATCTTTCTCTGTAATACCCACATTTAAAGTTGATGACTTCTCCATGGATGAAGACATTATCAGCACGATTCACACTGAGAGTGGGCTTTGGTACAGGAGCTACAGGAAAATAAATTTATAGATAGTAACATAGTATTTTGATGTCAGATAAGGCCCACTAGGCCCACCCAGTATGCCCATATTCCCTGCCTGCATCAGTGGTCGCTGACAATACTTGGTCATTGGCTTTAGCCTTTCCTACCCACCTCTTGTGTTCCCTTGTGCCTATCCCATGCATGTCTGAATCCCCCCACAGAGCCAGCTCTTATTACTTCCTAGGGTAAGCTATTCTATTCATCTACCACCCTTTCTGAGAAGAAAATCTTCCTCACATTCCACTTTATCCTGCCTTCAGCTAATTTCATATCATACCCCCTTGCCCCTGTACATCTCCTATAATGAAAGATATCACTCACTTGCACTTTGCTGATGCCCTTAAGACATGGTTTCTATCATATCTCCAATGTAGAGAGGGGAAAAAAAAATATTGCAAGTGATACCGTTTATTGGACTAACAAAATGAAATCTGAAACTAGCGTGTGAGGGGATAATACTCTCTTCTTCAGGTCGGGTCACCTGACCTGAAGAAGAGAGTTTTATCTCTTGAAAGCAAGTCTCAGAAATGATTTTCTCAATCCAATAGAAGGTGTCACCTGCAACATATTTGTTTGTTTTTTCCCTCTCTGTATTGTTGACTGGACTAACACGGCTATCACATTTCCTTTTATCGTATCTCCCCATTCCCATCTGTCTTCCAGTCTATACATACTGAGGTCTTTTAATCTCTCCTCATATGTCTCCTGGTGCAAGCGCTACAGCAACATCTGTGTTGCCCTTCTCTGAACTGCCTCCACCCTGTCTAATGAAGATACAGCCTCTAGAACTGTACACTGTAGTCCAGATGTGCCTCACCAGAGTTCTGCACAGTAGCATCACCACCTCCCTTCTTCTGCTAGTGATATCCCTTCCTATGCACCCCAGCATGCTACTGGCCTGCCCCACAGCCTTGGTACAGTGTATGAACACCTTTAGTTCATCTGAGATGATCATCTCTAAATCCCTTTCTTCCCTGGTAACCCTTCCTACTGCCAAACAGGAAGTTCCTGTTGATAGTCAAATCCAGTGGCTATAAAAGTACAACTGGCTTAGGTTGGGATGGAGGGCACTAAGTAAGAAAAAAGGTTAGCAACAGGAAGTTGTAATTTGAGTCACCTGCTTTTATAGTGTCTAAGCCACACACCCAATTCAGCTCTCTCTGTCCTCCTACTGATTTAGCAAAGTAAGTTGATACAGTACTCTTCCCAACACAGAACACACACACTGACTTTCTTTCTTTTCTTTCTTTTTCTAACCCAAAATAAGACCCTTCTACTTCTAATAAAATATTTGTCTGCTTAATCTCAACAGACACTGACTTCTGCTGAGATATGTGTTAAATTAATTAGAACATGTAGCTTCTTTTAGTTAGCCGCTTTCTGCTCTACAAGCAAGGCTAGCAACAGGAAGTTGTGATTTGAGTCACCTGCTTTTATACTGTCTAAGCCACACCCCCAATTAAGCTCTCTCTCTCTCTCTTTCTCTCTCTCTCTCCTCCTACTGGTTTAGCAAAGTAAGTTGATACAGTACCCTTCCCAGCACAGAACACACACGCTGACTTCCTTTCTTTTCTTTCTTTTTTAACCATAAATAAGACTCTTTCTACTTGTAATAAAGTATCTGTCTGCTTAATCTCAACAGACACTGACTTCTGCTGAGATATAAGTGTTAAATTAATAAGAAAATGTAGCTTCTTTTAGTTAGCTGCTTTCTGCTCTACAAGCAAGGCTAGCAACAGGAAGTTGTGATTTGAGTCACCTGCTTTTATAGTGTCTAAGCTACAACCCCCAATTACATTCTTTCTCCTCCTACTGGTTTAGCAAAGTAAGTTGAAACTGTACCCTTCCCAGCACAGAACATACACACTGACTTTGTTTCTTTTCTTCCTTTTTTTAACCCTAAATAAGACTCCTTCTACTTCTAATAAAGTATTTGTCTGCTTAATCTCAACAGACACTGACTCTTGCTGAGATATGTGTTAAATTAATTAGAACATATAGCTTCTTTTAGTTAGCTACTTTCTGCTCTACAAGCAAGGCTAGCAACAGGAAGTTGTAATTTGAGTCACCTGCTATTATACTGTCTAAGCCACACACCCAATTAAGCTCTCTCTCTCTCTCTCTTTCCTCCTACTGGTTTAGCAAAGTAAGTTGATACAGTACCCTTCCCAGCACAGAACACACACTGGCTTTCTTTTGTTTCTTTTTTAACCCTAAATAAGACTCCTTCTACTTCTAATAAAGTATCTGTCTGCTTAATCTCAACAGACACTGACTTCTGCTGAGATATAAGTGTTAAATCAATAAGAAAATGTAGCTTCTTTTAGTTAGCTGTTTTCTGCTCTACAAGCAAGGCTAGCAACAGCTCATGTGCATTTTTGATTCACTTATGACACTGCTAACATCTCAGATCATACAGGACTTATGATTTTCTCCTTTTAAATATGTGACAAGCTGCCTGCTGCATTAATGTCAAAAGTCTAACGCATACACAGCATAAACAGCAGCAACATGGTTTCCTCATGTATTTAGCTAGCAGCTATCAATAGTAGGAATGGTGTGTGTGTGTGTGTGTGTGTGTGTGTGTGCTGCATGCATGCTCGTGTGGATGGGGACAATATAAATTATTTTATTTCTAGGATTAATCTTTTGCAAAACAGTTAAATTATTTAGAAAGCAAGAAAACCTGCGAACGATCTTATTACTGACTTCTCAATCTTTTTTTAGGACATTCAGCTAGTGTGCATGCTGTGATCAAGGGTAGAGTGGTTAAGTCAATAACTTCCAGTTTGTTGAACTTGTCTTTGATTTGCCCCACAATATTGAGACCAGTGTGCCTCATTCCCCAACCTTTTGAGTGCCCACATCCAACACTGCAGTGACAGAATTCTATGATGTATACATGGTCTGCCCAGCCAGATGGCCTGTCCACTCTATACTCTCTCTGAACACCACTGCAGACTAGACTCTGAAGTGGCCATTCATAGACCCATAGCTACCATTACTGACTGGTGCAGGGTTCACAGCAACTCTTAATGGATCACACAAATCAATGCCATCAGTGCAGTACCACCTAGTATGTCATTTCATCCTAAAAACAATGCTTTGGAGCATGTATAGTACAAAGCAAAACCTTAGTAAAATATATCATTTGAAAGGTTAAAAAAGGTATTCCTGGTGTGCATAGATCATCCTATATAGAAAAAGAGGTAGTACAGCATCATGCCTGTACACTGCTCCTCTTTGGCTGATGAAAGGACACCATTATGAAAAATATGTTTTTGTTAGGGCAGAGGATGTTAAATCAATGTTTTTGTGCCTGGTATACATAAACAGATATGTCAAAGTTTCTTACACCCCAAGCCCCCTGTATTTTTTTAACTCTCTTCAAAGAAATCCTAGGTTCACTTTGCACTGTAGGTGTAGATCTGGTTAGGTTAATCACAGGGTGGATTGCCTGCAGGTCAGGGTGGAACAGTGGTAAGGTGCATGATGATGGTGGCTATTGTTAGTGCAGCTCTAGTACCGCTTGACTGAACATTTGCTATAATGGTCTCCTCTGGTTTGGTGGGAAGGGGGTGAAGAAAGAGGAAGCAAGGGGCACATGGTAAAAAACAGTGGGGGTACTCCCTGCATGTGATTGTATTGCAGTCTTTTTTTTTTTGCTGGGCAGGAACCAATGTGGGAGCAGCATAAATATGCAATTGTCAAGAGTATTTTTTGCCTTGCATTTTTCCTGTATAACAAATCAAAACTGATCATTACTATTGTGAGCTAGTGCAACCATCTGTGGGCTAGTGTAATTTTTAATCAACTTATCTGGCTGGCTAGTGCAAAAAAAAAGTTAAGGTTGACCCCTGTTGATAATGGCTCTACTTTACAACTCTGATGGAACTTCCAGCTCCCATCTGCTGCTAATTTAATTAAGGAGACCACCCCAATCAGCCCTGCCCTTAACAGCTGTTTTTTCTAGGGTAGGGGATTCAGGACGTACAGCACACTGTACTTGTCCTCCTGCCTCAGTGCCAGCACCTCCAGGTCTACTCTCCTTGTAACAATAACAAATGCTGAAATGCCTTATTTTAATTTACTATTGTCCCATGTGAAGGTCCAACTAAGAAAAGTCAAGTACGCCAGTAAGGGGGGAGTGGGGCCTAAAGGTAGTCCCTCATCACCACAGCCATCATTGCAACTAAAAGTCAGTGTGTTAGTCTGACAACTGTTGGTGTGGCTAGTGGTGTGGTGGCATGGCTAGTGGTGTGTGCATGGACCTCTGTGGACTGCCTACCTTGATGTGGTACAGAAGCTTGTTGCAATGCAATATTGTAAGTAAAAGCCAGTGTGTTAGTCTGACAACTGTTGGTGGCTAGTGGCGTGTGAATGGATGTCTGTGGGACTGGCTACCTGACAACTGTTTGTGATGATCTGGCTACTATTGTGGTGGCATGTCTACTGGTGTGTGATTGGGCAAAACATTTCAAACAAGCATTTGTCAATGCAGAATGTTGTCTTGCTGGCACTGGCATTAGTAGTGCAGGAGTTAGAGAGATGCATAATAGGAATGGCAGTGAAGTGTGGAACTGATGTCAACCCTACCCCACACTTCAGAGAGTAACATGCATTGAGGTGTGCCTTTGGGTTGGCTATAACTCTCATGCCATTTTACCACACCATACTCTGCAGACTCTGATAAGTGTCATGTTGTGCCTTGGATTGTCAGACCTTACACTAACCCCATTTCATAAGGAAGTACATTGATATGGGTGCAGTATAAAAGAATGCAGTGAACTTTGGGACCAAAGAGGCCAAGGCACACCTTGATGCCTGTCATTGGCTGTAGGCTGGGGGCGGAGGTTCAATGGAGTGAGCATTACAGCTGACAATCCAAAGGCACTCCCCTAACACCTGTTAGTCTGTACAGGGTGGGACTTTATATTTAGAAACCCTAATGCCCCAGGCATTTGTTGGTATTTGCGCTGCAAATTTTCAACATGGCCTTTTTGTGACCCCACCTCATGACAGGATTTGGGACCTCTGTTCATGAACAGTGGCACTGTGATTTTGTTAATCTGTCAGGAATGTTGATTCCCTACAGCATCCATGACATTCTGTGCCATGTATGAAAACACAGTTTGGGCAGCATGTAAAAAATGACAGCTGCACCATTCAGAAGGAGCTCCGAAGAGATGGCAATTATGAAACTCTGAAGTGTAAATGTTAAAATTCTTGAAGTTTTGAGTGTGTGAAAACTGCGCAATGCATGCTTGTAACACAGTCATTTTTATGTTGGCTCACGCATGGGCAGCCTACATATTGCGGTAGTAGCAGAATTGGAGGCACAGTCACTGTTGAGCGAATGCAGGACACAGACCAGTGGGTACATCCCTTATTCCTCAATCAGTCAGCAGCAGGCACTGACCTCATGCATCCCTAATGTGGTCACCAGAACAAAGAGTAGGTCTGCTGCAATGAGAGCAAAGCAGTGTGACCACAACATGTCTCCCGATGTGCAGGCAACATGATGGCAGTGACTGCTGCCACCACCTGTCACAATGCCAATGGGGAAGCCCACTCCCAGTTGGCATACTGAACCCTCTCCCACTTCCCAACAGTTTATCTTTTCCGATTGGAGGTGACCAATTCTCTTCGGCATATATCCCCCATCCCTGCTGATTTTGCTGATGGGGGAGCCCACTCCACATTGGCATAATGTCTCCCCCCCACTTCTGTTGCGTGCCGAGGGGGTGTCCAATGCCGATTGGCTCATATCTCCCATCCTCAGTATGTCCCGACAGAGGTGCCCAATCCCCCCTATTGGCTACAGAATCCTTCCCCCAAAAAAACACTTAGGTGACAAGCTGGGATCCCACCCTAGCATGCTAAATCCCCTGCAAAAAAAAGTCCCACAATGTTTTTTTTTGTTTTTAGACCTGTAAAAAAGAAAACAGTCCCTCGCTGACTCCCTGCCCCCTGCCGCGCCCATCCTCTGTGCACCCTTCCTCCCCACACCCCCCTCACCCCATACTTACCTCTGGAGTCTGGCGGATGATCTTTGGTGGACCAGGAATACATCTGCACTCTTCAAAGCTGACCGCAAACTGAAGAAATGCCGATAAGCTGTATAAAGGCATAAATAGGGTTTTTTCAACTTTGTTGCACATCTCAGCCATTTTTGGGAATTTTGGCACCACATTTTCAACATGGAATAATTGGGACTCCTCCTCATGAATTCAGGCACTCTCCTGGCATTATTAGGTCCCAAAAGGTAATTTTGCAGTCACTGCATGGAATCATCTTTCGGGACTGATTAATAGAATGACAGTGCCAGTGTTCATGAGGTGGGCTCTCAAAAAACCTATGTTGCAAATTTGGTGGGAAAAATAAAAAAAAGGCTGTTTTATGAGTGTGCATTATGCAGTTTCCACACATGTGTGTAACTTCATGTATTTGTAATATTTTCACTCCAGATTTTCAAAATTGGCATTATTCCACACCTCCTTATGAACAGTACAGCTGTCATTTTACATATCCTGACTGAAATGCGTTTTCACACATCCGGCACAGAATAGCACAGTTGATGTGTGAAATCAATTTTTGGCACAGTTTGAGGAAATGATGGTGACACTGTTTATGAGGTCCTAAAATGCCTATGTTGAAAATTTGTTGCCAAAAGTCCATAAACTGACAGTTTTCATGCACACTTGTAACTTCACAAATTTGCATTTATTTTCATGCCAGATTTTCAACACTGGCATTTTTTCACACCTCCTTATGAAGAGTATAGCTGTCATTTTTTCATCCTGCCCATAATGTGTTTCCACACATGTGGCGCTCAATGGCATGGTCACTGTGGGAAATCAACTTTTGGGTCAGATTAACAAAATCACAGCACCACTGGTCATGCAGGGAGGTCCCAAAATGTCTATGTTGAAAATATGGTTAACAAACTCCCAAAAATAATTGGGTTATGGACGTCTGTTGCACAGTTTCTAAGCATGCTCATGACTTCATCAATTTTTCCTTATTTTCACTCCAGATTTTCTATGTTGCCATTTTTTTATGCCTCTTCATGAACAATATAGTTGTAATTTTCCACATCCTGCCCAAATGTGTCTTCATCTCTGTGGCACCAAATGGCATAGCCGCTCTGCAAAACCACCATGAGAGGGACTCACAAATAGCCCAGGTTGAAAATTCGGAGTGAAAATACCAACACACACCTATGGTGCTATGGTTTCCAACTGTAGCATCCCACACTGTACACACTAACAGGCATCAGGGGTGTGACTTGGAATCATCAGCTGTAATGCTTACACCATTCCACGCCCACCCTGCAGCGAGTGACAGGCATTGTGGTGTGCCTCGCACTGGCCATAAAGTTCACCCCATTCTCCTAAACTCCACCCACCTCAGTGTATTTCCTTATGGAATGGGGTAAGTATAACACCCAAAGACCCCAAAGCACACCACAACGCTTGTCAGTGTCTACAGGGTAGGGTGAGGTACAATGGCATGAATATTATATCTGATGACCCAAATGCACCCTCCAATGCCTGTCACTCTCTACAAGGTGGGTTTGGCTTCACTTCAATACTTCACTGCCATTCCCATTATGCATCTCTAGCTCCACCATTGCCAATGCCAATGCCAGCGAGACAACATTCAGCATTGACAAATGCTTGTTTGGAATTCTTTCACCAAATTTTTAGCATAGGCAATTTTGAGACCTCTGCTTATGAACAGTGGCACTATGATTTTCTTACTCTGTCCCAAACATTGATTTCCCGCTGCAACTGCGCCATTGTGTGCCAGATGTGCGAAGCCACATTTCAGTCAGGATGTGAAAAATGACAGCTGTACTGTTCATAAGGAGGTGTGCAAAAATGGCAATGTTGAAAGTGTGGAGTATAAATATTAAGAATTCTTAAAGTTACGACTGTGCATGGAAACTGCACAATGCACGCTCATAACATAGATATTTCATGGAATTGTGTTGACAAATTTTCAACACAGGCATTTTGGAACTTCTGCTTATGAGCAGTGTTGCTGTGATTTTCTTATTCTGACCCGAACATTGTTTTCCTACACCGACTGCGCCATTTTGTACTGGATGTACGAAAACACATTTTGGCTGGATGTGGAAAATGACAGCTTAATGAAGTTCATAAGGAGATGGTAAAAATTATCAATGTTGAAAATCTAGAGTAAAAATATTAAAAATTCTCAAAGTTATGCATGTGCATGGAAACTGCACATTGCACACTTGTAACACAATAATTTCTTAAAAAATTTTCACTACATTTGCTACATAGGCTTTTTTGGAGCCCATTTCATTAAAAGTTACTGTTTTGTTATTCAGTCCTGAAAGGTGATTCCATGCATTGACTGCAAAATCACCTTTCTGGTCTGAATAACAACATGACAGTGACTGAATTCATGAGGTGGGGTTCCAAGAACCCAATGTTGAACATTTGGTACCAAAATTCCACTTATACAGCTTACTGGCATTTCTTTAGTTCACGGTTGACTTTGAAGAGTGCATACATGTTCCTGGTCCACCGAAGATCATCGCACCAAGCTCCAGAGGTAAGTATTGGGTGTGGGGGGTGTGGGGAGGTGGGCTATGCAGATGGTGGGTAGAGGATGGGAGAGGGGCACCAGACATGTCAAGGGACCATTTTCTCATTTTTCAGGAAAAAAAAAACATATTGACAATGTGGGTTGGTTTTCTTATTTTGCAACTGTGTTTTGGCAGCCTGGAGTGGGCTCCCAGTGTGCCATCTGTAGATTGGGGAAGGGGACAGAAGCCAACAGGGATTGAGTCCCCTGTCAGCACAGAAATGTGTCTGGGGGGCACTCCCTTGGTACACAAATTAAATGATAAGGGGACCATTATGCCAATGGGGATTGGGCTCCCCCATCGGCAAACGAAATGGGAAGGGGGCTTGCCGACTGGGGGAGTGGGCACCCCCGACCTCAGCTTGATTGGGAGTGTGAGGCAAATGTCAACAGCCACCAATTTTTTTTAAATATTACACCAGGCAAGGCACACCCTGCCATGAGGGAGAGCTCCTGCATTGCAGTGGCTAAATAGTTTCAAGTTGGTGGCACACTTTTGTACTGCTGTCATAAGACAGCATGCAGTCTAACTTGTACCATGGAGCCCAGCCTGAAAAAACAGTGGCACCACTGGCCACAACACAATAGCTGCTCCAAAACATGCTATTCCAAGCTACCCCAATATATTGCTTGCACGTGCACAAGATAACATAAAAATGACTGTGTTACCAGTGTGCATTGTATAAATTCTATGCACATTCGTAACTTCACCACTTTCCCACAATTTTACTCCACACTTTCAACACTGTCATTTTTTCACATGTCCTCTTCAACAGTATACCTGTCATTTCTCATATCCTGCCCAAAATGTGTTTTTGCACCTGTGATGCCGAATGGTGCACTCGCTGGCAAAATCACCTTTTGGCACTGAGTAATGAAATGATACTGCCACTGTTCATGAGAGGGCCTCCCAAAAAGCCTATGTTGAACATTTGAAGCAAAAATACCACCACACCTGGGCAATTAGGCTTTCCAACCATAATGCCCACCCTGTACAGACTGACAGGCATTGGGGGTCTGACTTGGGGTCGTCAGCTCTAATGGTCAACCCATTCCACCCCCACCCTGCAGCTACTGACAGGCATGCAGGTGTGCCTTTGGGTCTTCAACCCCAACATTCACTCCACTCTCTTATACTGCACTCATCTCAGATTATTTATTTTTGAAATTGTATGAGCATAAGGGCCAAAGACCTCAAGACACTCTGCGACACCTGTTGGTGTCTGCAGGGTGGGGTGAGGTGGAATGCCATGACTGTTATGGGCATCTACACAAAGGCACACCCCAACACCTGTCAGTCTCCGCAGGGTGCTGGTGGGGGTTGGTGTCACTTCAATACTTTACTGCCATTCTTCTTATGCATCTCACTAACTCCTGCACTGCCACTGCCAATACAGCATTGACAAATGCTTATTACTACTATAGTGCTGTTATAGGGTTCTATACTTACATGTAAGTGGGAGTGAAGGGCCCAGAGGGCCCGTGTTCTCACATACCCATACCATTACACAAAACCTGGGCACTGTGAAGGGAGTGCAGGGCCCAGAGGGCCCGCACTCCCACAACCACATACCAGTTACCACTAACATTACATTTTCTCAAAAAAAGAAGGAAAATTCATTGCAAAAAAACTCAATTAATGCTTCAGTTAGGGTTGATAGCACAGTGATAAAAGTATGGAAATAAGATGTCAGGGTTAGCACCGCACACTCCACACACCAACAGATGTCGGGTGTGCCATGGGGTCATCAGGCCTAACTCTCACACCATTCTCCTATAATGTAGCACATCAACCCATTTACTCATTTAATTGGATAAGAGTTTGGTCTGATGAACCCATGGCACATGCTGACATCTGTTGGTGGATTGGGTATGGGGGCGTAGTGTAGGTGGTAGTGGGGAACCCTAACATCACATTTCCATACTTTTGTTGCTGTACTATCAACCCTAACTGATGCATTAAAGTTTTTTGCAATGAATACATACATATATATAAATAGAATAATAGATAGGTGAGAGTGTATTACAAGGGAGTAATACCATCGAGAGGTTCTGGGGACAAAGGAACCTCAAGAACGAAGCTCCAGAGGTTCTCTTGTCCCCAGAACCTTGAGATGGTATTAGTTATGAGTAATGCACTCTCACTTATTTTTTATTTTTTGTAATATATGGATCCGATTTTAAACTTGTGCAGCTGCTGCTGCTTTGAAGACTCGCTCACAGGTGGCACACTGTTCAACAACTGCCCCATCCCCCGTCGTCTGTCTCTGTACTTCAGTTAATGTGTTTAACTTTCATGGGGAGCCCTACCTTTTTGTTGTTTTGATGCGCAGGGAAGGCAGGATCCACAGAGAAAATGGCTTTGTTTAAAAAAAATATCGTGAAGACGAAATACTCTCTCGCTAAGCGAGAGATGGCCGCCATGTTATTTAAAATGTTTTGCCCACCCACAGACAGAATTCAGCCAATCATGAGCTGTGATTCAAAACGTGTGCACGCTGCTGTCTGATTGACAGTTGAGGAGCATGGCAACCATTGAATGGAGTGGGAGAGCTTGCGCTTGCGTTGTTTGGATTTTGTGATAATAGTATTGTTCATAGAAACATAGAAACATAGACTTTGATGGCAGATAAGGACGGCTAGGCCCATCTAGTCTGCCCATTTCCCTACCTACAGGATAGGCTGCAGATCCTAGTTAACCAACAGCCTATATCTTCCTGTCCCCCACAAGAATTGCCTTATGTCTGTCCCATGCATTCTTGAATTCTCCCACAGTTTTAGACCCCACAAATTCCTCAGGAAGGCTGTTCCTTGCATCCACTACCCTCTCTGTGAAATAATATTTCCTCACATTGCCCCTGAACCGCCCTCCTTCTATCTTTAAATCATGTCCCTTGTTCTTGCAAGTCTCTTTTTCTGAAAGATGCTACCCTCTTGGACTTTGTTGATTCCCTTGAGGTACTTGAAAGTTTCTATCATGTCCCCCCTCTCCCTTCTTTCCTCAAGGGTATACATATTAAGCTCCTTTAGTCTCTCCTCATATGGCTTCTCTTGCAGGCCCTGCACCATTTTAGTTGCCCTCCTCTGGACTGCCTCTATCCTATCTATGTCCTTGCGGAGATGGTGTCTCCAGAACTGGACACAGTATTCCAGATGGGGTCTCACCAACTGTCTGTACAGAGGGATAACAACTTCCTGTTTTCTGCTGCTGATGCCTCTCCCTATACATCCCAGTATACCCGGCCCTCCTACTGCCTTCTCACATTGCTTGCTAACCTTAAGGTCATCTGATATGATTACCCCAGGTCCCTTTCCTGTTTTGTTGTTGTTACTACCTCCCACCCATTGTGTATTCTTCCCTGGGTTCTTGTTTCCCAGGTGCATTATTTGCACTTTTTGCATTGAATCCTAGCTGCCATACGTCTGACCATTCCTCCAACCTTGAAGCTCCTTTTCATTCTTTCCACTCCTCCTGTGTATCAACCCTGTTGCAGATCTTTGTGTCATCTGAAAAGGCATACTTTTCCTTCCAGTCCTCTGCAATGTCACTGATGAAGACATTAAAAAGGACTGGACCCAATACTGAACCCTGTGGTACCCCACTGGTAACTGCCCTTTCTTCAGAGTGGACTCCATTTACAATTATCTTCTGTGTCCTGTTGTCCAGCCAATGTTTTACCCAGGCTACCACCCTGGGACCCACTCCCAGGCTGGTTAATTTGACTAATAATTTTGTGTGGGACTGTGTCAAATGCCTTGCTAAAGTCTAGGTAGGCCATGTCCACAGCCCCTCCCTGGTCTACTACTTTGGTCACCCAGTCAAAGAAATCTATTAGATTCATCTGACATGACCTTCCCGCTAGAACCCATGCTGCCTTGGATCCTGTGCTCCACTGACCTCTAGGTACTCAATTATTCTTTCCTTCAGAAGTGACTCCATCACTTTCCCTACCACAGAGGTCAGACTGACAGGTCTGTAGTTTCCTGCCTCTGTCTTGGTCCCACTTTGTGAAGGGAATTACATCCGCCTTCCTCCAGTCTTCGGGTACCACACCATCCTCCCATGATTTATTAAAAAGAGTAGCCAGTGGTTTCACTAGTTCCTTCCTTAATTCTTTTAGAATTCTGGGTGAATTCCATCAGGACCCATTGATTTGTCCACCTTTCAGTTTTAGGAGTTCTTGCAGAACCCTTTCTTCTGTGAAAGGACTGGGATCGACCCCCCCTATCAAAAGTGCTTCTGTTAATTGGATTAGGCACTTCCCCCTCCTCTTTTGTGAATACTGAGCGGAAATATTCGTTCAGTATTCCTGCTTTTTCACTGTCCCCCTCTGCCCACCCACTGTTCATTCTATTCAGCCTCACTATCCCTCCCTTTGTCTTTCTACGCTCGCTGATGTACCTGTAAAAGGTTTTATCCCCCTTCTTAACTGAGTTGGCTATCTTTTCCTCAGTTTGGGCCTTTGCTATTCTGACTCTCTCCCTGCTTCTTTCTGTCTTAACTGGTACAGCTCTCTGTCCTGCTCCTTCTGTGTTTCCTTATACTTCTGGAATGCTATCTTTTCTTCCTGACTTTCATGAGCCACCTCTTTGAGAACCATAGTGGCTTTTCTTTCATTTTGATTTGTTTATTTGCTTTACACAAAGGCTTGTTGCCTCTGTGATGGCAGTTTTGATAATTCCCATTGTTGCTCCACACCTCCTTCTAGACTGTTTGCTAGTGCCTTTCTGAGGCACTCTCCCATCTTGCCAAAGTCAGCCCTCCTAAAGTCCAGTACCCTCACTTTTGTATGGCTTGACTCTGTAGCTGAGTTTAATGTGAACCACACTGTTTGATGGTCACTTGTCCCCAGATGGCAACCCACTTCTAGATCTGAGATCCTCTCACTGCCCTCGTTTGAGAGTACGAGGTCTAAGATTGCTCCCTCATGAGTGGGTTCCAAACTAGCTGTCTAATGCTCACACCTGTAGGGCATCAAGAATGGCCCTGCTTTGGATGTGGCTGCAGCAAATGTGCTCCAGTTAAAATCTGGCATATTCAGGTCTCCCATCAACAGTATCTCCCTTCTCTGCCATTCTAAGAATGCCTTCTATCATATCCTTGTCCATTCCTTCCCCCTGACATGGGGTCTGTACACAACCCCTGTGCAGATTGTGGTGCCCTTTCCAGTCTCCAAGGTAACCCACAGTGCCTCCTCTCCTCCCTGTTTACTCTTTTGTTCAGTTGCTTTTATCCCTTCCTTTACATAGAGAGCTAGTCCTCCCCCTCTTCTCCCCTGCCTGTCTCTCCTGTAAGTTATGTACCCTGGTATGTTAACATCCCAGTCATGGTTCTCTGTGTACCATGTTTCTGTGACTGCTACAATATCCAGGCATCCCTCTTCCATTAAGGCCACCGGCTCAGGGAGCTTGTTGCCCAGACTACGGGCATTGGTACTCATTACCCTCCATTTCCTGATGGCCTTACCCCCTTTTGCCCCATCCCTGTCCTTCTTGCCTTTGTCACTTTCTCCATTTACCCCATCCCTTCTCCCTATCGACACCTCCATGTTGGTGTTTGCCACACTTACTACCATGATTGTTTGGGGAGGCTAGGATTTCCTGCTCCTTTCCAGTGCCTCACCCCTTGGCTAGTTTAAAAGCTTGCCAATGAAGCATTTAAACCTATCACCAAGGATCCTGGTTTCCCTCCTGGACAGATGCAGCCCATCATGCCAGTATAGGCTTGCATCACTCCAGGTGGACCCCCAGTCCCCAATGAAGCCAAATCCCTGAGCTCCACACCAGTTTTTCAACCACTGATTGAATGCCATGGTACAGAACACCCTAGCCTCTCCTGTGCCATAGATGGGTAGCACCTCCGAAAAGGTTACCATGCGTGCTACTTGACTAAGGCCCTTCCCCAATTCCACAAACTCTTCCTGCACTTCTCTAATCCCTTTCTTAGCCAGGTCATTTGTCCCTAGGTGGACAATGACATCCAGCTCCCTCCCCTGTGCAGCTCCTCTGGCAATCCTGAGGATTCGCTCCCTGTCCCTCCAAGCCATGGCGCCAGGCAGGCACCTTACCTCCCTCTCCCCTTCCTTGCCCAGTTCTACCTTCCTAACAATGGATTCCCCCACCAGGAGTTGTTTCCTTCCCCTGCAGGGTCCCCTGCCACCCTCCTGTGGGTCTCCTTTGTGGAGGTTCCCAGCATCCTCCTTGGTCTCCACTGTAGGTGCCTCCATAGAGGAACCACACTTTGCCAGAATAGCATAGGAATTGTGGAGGAGGGTACAACTGGAGGGGATGCGCTTCTGGCACCACCAATCTCACCCTCCTGAGCCCAATGTTGTCCAACCGCCTCTTCTTGGCAACCTCTGAGGCAACAGCAGTGGCACTGGTGGTCCTTGGATGGAAGAGGAGGTCCCACAAATCCTGGCCAACTCAGCCTGGAGATGAGCAACCTCCTCCCTCAGCCCAGAGAGGTGCCTGCAGATGGGACAACACTGCATCCTCCAGAACATCTCCCGAAAGACTGCTGCTCCACAGCCACTGCACTGCACCACTCCAATCATGTCTTATTTCTGGCCCCTTAACTGTTTGCAATGCTTACTCTTTCCTCTTTTTTTTCTCTCTCCTTACTTTCTGCCTGTGTGCCCTTTAAGCTCCTGATTGTCCTGTTCTGAGACAAGAATATCCTATATTACTCAGTAGACCACTTACTTGTTCAGAGGCAGACCTCCAGCAGTTAGAGGGGGCCGGAGAGCAACTCTTGCCTTTCTAGGATGGTGGGTCCTTGGTGGTTCTGTGCTCACTCACTTCCTGCCCCTAAACAGGAAGTTCCTGTTGTCAGTCAATCCTGTGCCTATAAAATAGAACTAGCTTTGGGTGGGGAGTGGAGGGAGGGATGGAGGGCAATATAGTCCCAGTAGAGAAGTTCAGTCACACAGCAGTCCTTTCTCCTGTGGTCTTCTGCCAAGCTATTAGCAGAATCTTTCTAAGGCAGTCTTGCATGTAGCTTCCTTCCAGCTGCCTCACCCCTACTTACCAGATCTTTCTAAGTAATTTAAACCTCACAGCAGTTAAGTCCTTTCAGTCACCTGAGATTTACACCTAGATGACTTTTCAGTTACCCATTCAGTTCAGTTAACCCAAACACACACTTTTTTTTGTTTTTGTATGTTAGTTTTTTATCCTAAATTAAAGGTCCTAATACAAAAGTTCTTCTACTTTAGTCCCAGCAGAGAAGTTCAGTCACACAGCAGTCCTTTCTCCTGTTGTCTTCTGCCAAGCTATCTTGTATCAGAGCTTGGAACGATAGTATTACGGGATCTGAACGATACTATTATCACCTAAAACCGATGGTATTATCACTTGAGCTCCGGTGTATTACAAGAAAATTTTCATATGCTTTTCGGTAGTATTATTTTAACTATCCATATATTACATACATATATATATATATATATATATATATATATATATATCCATCTATATATAAATATATATATATCCATCTATATATATATATATATATATATATATATATATATATTTTTTTTTTTTTCCTCACTGTAGGATAGAGTAATATATATATATTCCTCACTGTTGGGTAGAGTATAACTCTTAAACATTTTAAACATTTTAAATGTTATTTTTTTTTATTGTTGCAAGGAGACTAAACTATAACCAGTAGGTTAAAACTAAGAAAATACAAAGGAAGAGAGAGCCTAGGTACAAATGTAATTCCAAGAACCAGATATGAATACCCAACTAGTGAAAATAAAGATTTGACTCATCCTATAAAAAGAAATAAGAATATGACATCTCAGTCAATCTAAAGCAGAGATTATCATGTTAGATGACTCACCTAACAGTGGAAGATCACAGAATACTGGAGAAGTTTTGATATCTGTATGTGTGTGCATCCTCCTATAAAGAGGGGATAAGGCTGAACATTGTTTCATATCAACAAAGTTCCAGGACCCCTGCCCTGGTCTTGCTTATGAATGCAGAAAAGGCCTTTCACAGGTAGATTGGAGGTGGAGGTTCCTACACAGGACCCTGGAGGAGATGGGGTTGAGCTCCAAATTTCAGAATTCGGTGGATTGTCTCTACAACTCCCCCTAGGCCACAGTCAGAGTTAATGAGGTTCCCACCAATAGACTGCACCTAGAGAGGAGAACGAAGGCAGGATTGTCCACTGTCACCCCAACTTTTTGCGCTGTGCATTGAGCCACTGGCTGAGGCAGTGAGGAAGAATGACAACATCCAGGGTGTTAAGCATGGGATAGACCACATAAGATTTCACCAAATGCAGACAATTCTCCATTCTTCCTTACATCCCTTGAGACATTGATCCCTGAACTCCTCAAGGAGTTAGAGCTATATGGACAAAGTGTCGGCTATAAAATCAACTATGACAAGTCTTAAGCTATCAGATTGGGACAACTCCCCCCCCCCATATAGAGTTGTTGAAGGACTGCCCCTTTAAATGGACATCAAACAATACTGTTAGGTATCTCAGGATTTTAATCTATCTGAGTCTCTCTACTCTCTTCAAACTTAATTATGAAAAACTGTGGACAGCAATAAAAAAACGACCTGTAACCCTCTGGGATATACTGCCCCTCTCCCTCACTAGAGGGACCGACACAATCAAAAGGAACATTCTCCCCCATTTCCTGTTTTTATTCTAAGCCTTGGCTAGCCACATACCAGAACACTACTGGAAAGGAGCAAACAAGACCCACACAAATTTGTTTGGAAGGGTGGGAGGCCGAGGGTCCGCTCACACACCCTGTCACAACCCAGGGAGAAAGTAGGCCTAGCCATGCCCAGTCTTAAGTATTATTATCCCTTGGCACAACTACGAACATACGGACATATGAAATTTGCCAGCAGATAAAGGTCTTGAGGTCTATCAAGTCTGCTCGAATGTGCAGCTTGCACCCCTTATTCTGCAGCTGCCCCTCCCTTCCACCCTTCCCCTTCATTAACCCTCCCCCTTGTCCTGTCCCATCCCCTTTTGAAGCAGTCCACTGTTCTACTGGATTCCACTTCTGCAGGTAACGATTCCACCCAGTCACCACCCTCTCTGTAAAAAAGTATCTCCTCATCTCCTCTCCTGAACCTTCCTCTCTCCAGTCTCATATCATGGCCCCTGTTGGCCTTCCCCTCCCTTACTTAGAACAGCCTCTCTGTACCCATCTTGTTTATTCCTTTCATGTATTTAAAGGTTTCAATCATGTCACCCCTGCCCCCCCTCTCCTCCAGTGAGTACATGTTCAATTCCTTCAACCTCCTCTCGTATGATAAGTCCTCCAGCCCCTTGATCATCTTTGTCACCCTGCGCTGCACCCCCTCCAGTAACTTAATGTCCCTCTTCAGATACGGGCACCAGTACTGCATGCAGTACTCCTGGTGGGGTCTAACTAATGACCTATACAGTGGCAGAATCACCTCCTCCCTCCTCGAGGATATACCCCTTGCAATACAACCCAGCATTTTGTTGGCCTTTGCAGCTGCCTTCCTACATTGTGCCGAGTTGTTCATCGACCCTGTAATGAGCACACCCAGATCCTTCTCCTCCTCTTTCTGGGCTAGCTGCACTCCCCCTAGCTGGTAACTCCTCCTTGGGTTCTCCATCCCAAAATGCATCACCTTGTACTTTTTGGCATTAAACCCCAGTTGCCAGGTGCCTGACCAGGTTTCAAGCTTTGCCAGATCACCCTGCAACCCCTGCCATCCCCCTAGGTCATCCACCACTGTGCCTACCTTGGTATCATCAGCAAACAGAATTATCTTGCTCTTGATGTCCCATGATATGTCTGAAATGAATATCCCAAACAACACTGGTCCCAACACAGCCCTGTGGAACACCGCTTATCACTACCCTTGGGTGTGAGAGCTCCCCACCCACCACCACCCTCTTTTGCATTCCCTGAAGCCAGTTTCCTACCCATCTCACCAGCTTTGCACCAGCCGCTGTGCCTACTAACTTCCTTCCCAGCCTTCCATGCAGCACCGAGTCAAATGCTTTACTGAAGTCCAGATACAGGAGATCCACTGCATGGCCCCTGTCCAGTTGCCTAGTTACCCAATCATAGAACTCCACCAGGTTAGTTTGGCAGGATCTGCAACGTATGAAGCCATGCTGTCTGCTGTCCTGTAGTCCTTTGGCCTCTAGGAGGGCCACCAGCCTCTTCTTCAGGATAGTCTCCATTAACTTACCCACAATAGATGTGAGGCTCACTGGTCTGTAGTTTCCCGGTTCATCCTTGGGGCCACGCTTGTGGAGGGGTACCACATGAGCCATCCTCCAGTCCTGAGGTACACATCCCGAATGTAGTGAGGCATTAAATAGGTCAGCCAAGGGTCCTGCAAGGACCTCTGACAGCTCTTTCAGTATTCTGGGGTGGATGCCATCTGGGCCTGGCGCCTTGTCCACCTTCAGTGCCTTCAAACCCTCTTGAACTCTGCCCTCCATTATTTCCCCATTTGTCACCCCTTCCTTCCCTGTTTCTGCCATTTCTCCGACCTTGGGTGTCACCCCCCTCTTCTCTTTAGTAAATACTGAGCAGAGGTACTCATTTAGTGCTTCTGCCTTATCACACTCTGCTTCCACTCAACCCCCCTCCTTCCTAATCCTTACTATGCGGTCCTTACAGCTCCTTTTCTCCCTGATGTACTTAAAGAAGTCCTTCTCCCCTTTCTTAATGCCTTGTGCCAGCCTGAGTTCCATAGATGCTTTGGCTCACCTTACTGCCCTTGTCACCTCCTTCAATTCTGTCAAGTACTCCTCCCTATCCTCCCCCCTCCCTGTTTTCTTGTACTTCCTAAAGGCAATTCTTTTCTTCCTTACCTTTTCCATGACCTCCTTGCTCAACCAACTCTGTTTCTTAGCCCTAGCCTTCTTGCTCTGGGCTTTGCAGCAGGTTTTGGTTGCCTCCACTATCCCCAGCTTTATGAGCTCCCTCTTCTGGTAAGCATCCATACTAGACTGAATTCTGGCCAGGTACCCTTTTACCACTTCCCCCATCCTCCCAAAGTCAGCCTTCCTGAAGTCCTGCACTCTTGTGCCAGATTTCACTCCTTCCTTGCCCATATCCAATATGAGCCATACTGAGTGGTGGTCACTCCCTTATAGCGGTTCCTCCACTGTAAGTTCTCTCACAAAGTCCCCATTTGCCAGCACAAGGTCAAGAGTATTCCCTAACCTGGTTGGTTTACTGCCCATTTGCAGCAGGAAGCTGTCCTGGAAGGCATCCAGCAGTACCTGCTCCCTTCTGTTCCTGGTTGTTGGAGTACTCCAGTCCACTCCTGGCATGTTGAAGTCCCCCACAATCACCACACTACCCTTCTCACAGGTCCTCCTGATCTGTCCCGCTAGTTCCCTGTCTAACTCCTCCATCTGAGATGGTGGCCTGTACACCACTCCCATTCTAAGAATCCTATTCTTGGAATCCTGGATTTTCATCCAAAGTGACTCTGTACTACCCTCCTCCCCTACCTCCCTTACACACTTCAGTCCATCCTTCACATATAATGCCACCCCCCTCCTTTCCCAATCACCATGTCCCTACGAAATAACCTGTACCCTGGTACAGGCAGGTCTCAGTCATTGTATTGGGTGGCCCATGTTTCTGTGATGGCTGCAATGTCCACTTCTCCCTCTGCCATGAGAACCTGTAACTCTGCAGTTTTCCTGCCAAGGCTCCTATCATTAAGGGTAACCACCTTCCACCCTCCCCCCCATCCTGCCCTCCTTTCCTAGCATCACCAATAGTACTTGCCATTTGTCCTTTGTCACTGTTACAGGGGGTAAGATCATATGGTTTCTCAACATGTGGTCTCTGGATATCTCTACCCCAATTGCCGCCCCCCACTCCTAGTTTAAATTCCCAACTTCCTCTATGTACTCCTCCATCCTCTGTTTCAACACTTTCTTTCCCTCTTCACTCAAGTGTAGTCTGATCTTGGCATAGAGACTACTGCCCTCACAGGTCCCTCCCCACGCCCCCAAAAGCCCATACCCTTTAGCACAACACCAGGTTCTTAGCCATCCGTTAAATTCCTTTATTCTCAGCTTTCTTGCTGTACTTGCCTTTGGCACTGGAAGTATCTCTGAAAAAGTTACTGATCTTCCTGACCCCTCAGATAATTGTGCTAGTTCCTCAAACCTCCTCTGGACTATATCTACTGTCTTGTCAGCCAGGTCATTTGTCCCAAGATGTATAATTAAATGAAGCTAGTCCCTACCCCTTCTAGCATATTTCAGAACAGATTGTCCCATCCTTTCTGCTGTCATTCCTGGCATGGCCTCCGCCCAAATGCGACTATGCCTCTCCCCTTTGCCCTTTGCTACCCCACCTGACTCCTCTTAGTACTGAGTCCCCCAGCACTAAGATTCCACCCCTCTTACTCCCTGCTTGCTTCCATTCATCTCCCTCTCTCCTTTACAGCTCCTCTTCTTCCTCCTGCACTTTATTTCCCCCTTTTATCCCTGTTGCAATTCTCCCAGCAGAATTTCCCCATGCTCCAGTTTGGTCCAGGCATTTATCAATTACTCCTCTAATTTCATAATTTCCTTCCTCCACCTTCTTCCTCTCTAGTAGTGCAAAACTATTTTCTGAAGACCCTTCACAAATGCCCACTTCCTCTCTCTTCATAGTAACCTGTTCTCTCCTTTCCACTCCATGACTTTTGCTACTTCTTCACCTCCCCTCACAAGTCCCTATCTCCTCCTTCCATTTGTCTTTTGTCTCTTGACCTGGTCTCCCTGGTAATCGTTCTTCCTGGCTTGGGCCCCCTTGCCTCTGCTTCCCTTCTTCTGACCCTCTCCTCACCACTGTTGGCTTAAATCACCCTCCCCTATCTCCCCTTCTTCCTCCCTCCAGTATTGGGCTCAACCCACCCCCAATCTGCCTTGCCTGTCTTAGCTCCTCCTGCAGACCCACAATCTCCTTTCAAAGTTTTTCTATGTGGTTGCACACTAAACATCCTCCCACACTCCAGGCAATTTTTAGAAATATTGGTGCACCTCAGTTGTTGCAGCCTACTACCCAACCCATTGCGGTCATTGCCCACCAATGACCCCCCACCCTTCCAGATGCAGGATACCAAACACTCCCCAAAGTCTCCCCTCTCCTCCCTCTATCAGTGCAAAACATTTTTTTCTTTATTTCTCTTACCTCCTTTGTTGCACACATTTAGATATACTGAGCAACTGTTTTTATATTTCTATCCTTCCTATCCACACTCAAAAAGAGACTTTAAGTAGCCATTGCACAACCTTCTTCAAACTCTTACTTCTCCTTTCCCCAATGCAATATCAATGCGAAGAAGTAATAATGAAAGCTCCAAGATTTGCATTTACTTCCCTTCCACTGAGATAGCAGTCACCACTTCACTTGCTGCTGTTCCTTTCCTGGATGTCTGCTTCTGCTATGACAGGTGCATAACCTTTGCCCATTTGAGGAAGTGATGTCAGAACCCCTGGTATAAAGGAAATAATGGACCAGGGGTGGGTGGGGTGAGGGGTATTGAGGTTGGGACCAGCCCAAGTCTTCCAGAAACAATCAGATAGCTGAGGCCTCTGGTCAGACCATTAGAACCCTTCCCCCACTCTGCACTAAAACTTTACAGCTAGTGAAGCCAGCAACAATGAATCACAATTCTACTCAAAGCCCCCAAATAGGTTTGTTACCCAAAGAAACAAAAATCCAATTCAAACAGCTTCACCAACAACACATCAAAATAGGCTTGTAATTAGAAGATATAGGTTTCCAATTCAAAGAAACAGATCCAGTTAAATGACACCAATTATATTTTAGAACAGAAGAAATAGGCCTCTACAAATGCAGCCTTCCACACAGTGAATCCTCAAACAAATGAGCCCACTTATAGCTACCAAAACAGGTTTCAAAATTCCAACAGCCCCAAACAATGCCCTGCTAGCCCCTTAGTAGTAAGAAAGGAAAGAAATAACCTTCTACCAGGTAGAATCTTCAAGAAACAATATAAAAACAAGAAGAAGCAACTGTACTGTAGATCTGATCCTGTCCCCCTTCTAGTTCCTTCTCTCAAAGAAAAGAGAGGTTACCAGTCTGATACCAGTCATTACCTGGGTCAGGCAAGGGGAAAGACACAGGTTGGAGAGAGAAGTAGAAGTTAGCCACTCCAGCTTCATCCTGTTATTCATGCTTCCACATGACTCCATTACCCCAGAGATGTGAAAACAACTACCCAACCCCTGGTCATGTCTCACATTAAAAACCCTGAACAAGGTGAGAAAACCTCACACAGACACTAGAGGGTATACAGTGGATCCCCTTACCTCAATCATTGGAGACCATAATCCACCCCCCCACAAGGATGGATATGGGGTTCACCACATGGAATAGAGCAGCACAGGTTAGGTATCAATTGATGTTTAGAAATAACACCCTGGCCTCCTTCTCAGAGCTCTCGGGACAGTTTGCACTACCTCAGGATGATTTTCATAGATATCTGCAGATTAGGCACTATCTGAATTCAGCTCAAATGGCTCTAAAAGTTAACAGAGTTCACCACGTTAAAAAACTTCCTTTACTGGCTAGTCAGATTGGTAGGGAGGAACAAACTGGTGTCAGCGGTGTACAAAGTCCAGCTGGGCATGGGGGTCTGGGTCCCTGAGGAGCTGAGACTGAAATGGGAAAATGAAACAGCAACCCTGATTCCCCAGAAAGGCTGTAGATGGGCATGGACAAGAGGCTGGAAAACCACCGTCTGCTTGGGTTGGAGGGAGTTTAGATGGAAATGTATGTCCCATTTCTTGCACATATCATCAGTAACTGAACACCTTAAGAGAGGCAGCTGAGACTTGTGCTGGAGGGGCTGCAGTCAATTAGGAACTCACCTACACATATTTGGTCCTACCCAAAAATAACTAGATTTTGGTTACTAGTACACTATCAATTGAGGCAGCCCTGCTAAGTGCAAATTTCTTTTGAAATTAAAACTTTGATCTTCAGCCTAACGATGAGGAGACTTAGAAATCAGAAACAGCAGTCCTTGCTACAAATTCTGTGTCTTGCAGCACAAAAAGAAATCATAGCAAACTGGCTGCAGGAGACCTCACCATCAATGGAGTCTTGGACTTCCATACTCTCAAACATAGAGAGAATGGAAGGCTCCACAGCAAAACCAAGGCTCACCACAGATAAACATAAGGACCTGTGGCCAAGATGGATTACCTCTAACACATCACAAAACTAGAAGGAAGAAGGGAGGCCATAGGGAGGTCTCCAGGTAGGAAAGGGTTCTCAGCATAGGGTAACTCACCTGGAAATCAATCCCCCCCTTTTCTAAAATGAAAGTGTAAAAGGAATGCCCCAGCATGCTTTCCCAAGAAGGTGTCCCAGGGGTCTAAAAGCCTCTGATCTTTAACCTTAACTATGACTGTATATAGCATTTCAAAAAGAAAACTTTGAATTGCACCTCTGCAAAAGTTCCAGTTATAGCAGTTTTAGGTTCTTTGCCCTAACATTGGTTACTTGTTGTTTATGGAGGGTAAGTCCTGCTTTTCACTGTAAGGCTTCATAGTGAACATAGAGGGATAAAAGGCTTGTCAGAAACATTGCTATATACTGCTGAATCATACAGAAGCCTAGAAGACACAATATACCTCAGGAGGAAAGAGTGCTTGCCTAACAGCTATTGGGTTAACACCCACATTCGGGCTATCTGAACTGAGTAAGATTTTCAAAGTGCAAAAAAGGTAAAGGTGTTAACTTGAAGAACATTTACTGGGCGGATGACTGTGACACCACCCTGTATCACTTGTACTTATTTTCTCTATTGATGTATGAATTTGTGTTTTCCAATAATAAAAGTAAAGTTCAAAAAAAAGAGGAGGGAAGGAGAGGGGCATCACTACTCATACCCAAAAAAAACACTATTTGAGTTGACAGAAGAAATTAAGGATACAGAATGAAAATATGTGAGTCAAGGGACTATATAATAACCATACAGTCACATTAGCGTCAATTTATGTCCCAATAGCCAGCCAATACAAATTCTATAGGCAGTTTCTAACACTACTAGTAGAAAATGAAGAGGGTATGTAGATATGTGTGTGAGATTTAAACTTGACATTAGTCCCTCAGAAGATGTTATCTTGGGAATCCCAAGGAAAGAACACTGAGTAGCTAGAAAAGTAAGATCCCTTCTACAGGAAATAGTTCTAGAGGATTCTTGAAGCTTTCTACAAGGACCTACTAGGGGGTATAATAATTAATCAGCCACACACCAAATGTACCCAAGAACAGACCTGTATTTAATATCACAAGAAAAAGTGGCCAAGCTCCACAGATGTGATGTAGGATGCATAGGATTATCAGACAATGCCTCAATATTCTTAGCGATAGACCTGGCCATACAAAAAAAAAATATTCTGGAGGCTAAATCTGTCTTTATTGCAGAACAAAACAATAAGAGAACAGATGCCTAAAATATTTCAACAAGCCCTACAAGATAATGACTCCCCAGTGATATTGAAGACAATATTCAGGGACACTGTGAAAGCATCATTAAGGGGCAATTAATTGCAATAGCTCCAGAGAAAGAAAAAGAACCAGAATATATCAGAACGACTTGGAGAAAAGTAAGACGAGACAGGAAAATGGTCCAAGAGGTTTAAAAATCTAAAGAAAAAATTAAACACAATGCTAGAATATAAAGTAGAACAAAACCTGAAATATCTTAGACAGCAGTATTATGAAGGAGGGGCCAAAGCAATTCAGCTACTGGCATGCAGACTTAGAGTGCAGAGAGCAAAAGCACAGATCATAAAGATACAACACAAAATCACAAGAGAGAGAGTAGTGGACTTGAAGTAAATTACAGGAATATTTTATAAATTCTATGAAACCCTATACAAGTGATCCCAAGGACCATCATGGGATAGTACTGATGCATGCCTAACACAGTGACATCTAACCCAGGTGAGCCAGAAACAAAACAAATTGACAACACCAATTACAAATTTGGAAATATTTAATGTAATAGGTAACATAAAACCTGAGAAATGCACATGATCTGATAGATTCCTGGCAGAATTCAACAAAGCATTTAAAAAGGCTATTGTCCTGTTGCTCAGGAGAGCCTGTACTACAGCACTAGCAGAAGTAAGAGCCCTTGCTTCCTCATGGAACTATGAATTCATTTCAGTGATCCCCGAATCTGGCAAGGATGCAATCCTATGTTCATCATACTGACCTATCTTCATTCTAAATGTTGACTACGAATACCTTGCAAGGATTCTCACTAAATGACTAGTGGAAATTGTGCCAGGGCTAGTTGATATGGCTCAAACAAGATTTATAGCGGGAAGACAAGCAAGTGACAATGTCAGATAAACAACACGTGTAATAGAGCATATTAATAAACTAAAACAAACTGCACTTATATAATGAGTATGGATACAGAAAAAGCCTTTGACAAGGTAGATTGGAGTTTTTTGAATACTGTCCTTGTTGGGATTGGATTCTTCCCAGATTTCTTGGGACAGATACAGGTACTTTATAATACACCACAAGCATTTGTCAGGGCAAATGGTAATACTGCTGGAGCCTTCCCTTGGATAGAGAAACAGGATAAGGCTGTCCCTTATCTCCCAAATTATTTGCCTGATATATAGAGCCCCTAGCCAAAAAATTGGGCAAGACAACGCTATAGAAGGAATCAAAATAAGCCCTGGAGATCATAAAACAGCATTGTACACAGATGACACACTACTATAACTAGCAAAGCCCCAGATATCACTAGATAAAATGATGGAGACAGTCAAAGAATTCTGTTTTTACTCAAGGTACATACTGAATATGCAAAAAAACAGAGATAATAACCTTTAACTTTAACCCAACAGACAACATAATGTGGAAATACCCAATGAAATGGGACATGCAGAAACTGAAATATTTAGAGATACACATTAGAAAGAACAGCTCTGCATTATACATAGGCAACTATACCCCTCTATTAAATACACTGAAGAGACATCCAGAGATTGTCCTTACTCCCACTTCAACTACAGTACGTTCAAGAATACAAGCTATCAAAACAAACATACTACCGAGATACCTGTATCTATTTGAATGTGTTCCAGTGAACCTATCATGAAATTGATTTAAACAAGTACAAAACCAATTAAATAAATGTATTTGGGCAAACAACAGACACTTGGGTCAGAAATGCATTTCTTTTGGCCAGAAAGGAATGGGGAAGATGAGCAGTCCCATCATTAGAAGATTACTAGCTAGCAACACAAGTTACACAAATACTTCTCTTAAATAAAACAGAATATGAGGCTTGTAGGAAGGAAATAGAACTAGAGGAGTTAAAGGACAAATCAATAGAGGCCATTCTGCATGACCAATCAGACAAATATGTAGAAAGACAGACACACCAAGAAGCATTAAAAGTCACCTGGAAGTCTTGGGAAGGTTACAAAAAATACCAAGAGTAAAGGCACAACATTGGAGACATAGATGGCTTGCAAGATGTCATAACTTTACCCCAAACAAAATGGATATATGGTACCAAAGAAAAGCTAAAATACATTTAGGAGCCCACAACAATGTACTGTATACAGGGTCCAATAATCAGGACTTTTGAGGACCTAAAAGCTACATTTAACTGGAACTCAACAGACAGATTTAGATACTTCCAGATAAGAGATTACTTAATAAAATAATTATGCATAGAGAGCAGAAACCAAATACCCCTACAAGAAAAATAAATTACCTTCAACACACTAATACAGACAATCCAAAAAAAAGAAGAGATAACCCTAATGTACCCCTAATATTTCAGGTAACAGCTCAAGACAAAGAGACAACTACCACCTACCTGACAAATAGATGACAGGCAGAAGTACAAGTACAACTCACCCAGAGGGAGTGGAAACTCATCTGGATAGGCATGCACCACACCTCTACCTCTTCTGTATGGAAGGAATTTGTGGGAAAAATCAAAACACATTACTTTATAATCCCTATCAGGAAATCAAAGTGGAATCCATCAACAGCAGCATAGTGTTGGAGTCTATGTGGAGACCACTGAGGGGCACATACACATATCTTGTGGTCATGTGAATACCTCCAAGGATACTGGGGGAAGTGACAGGAAAATTGCAAAACACATTTACACTACCTGAACTACCAAGCTTTATCAGCCTCATACTATGACTTAAACCATATACCATAAAGGGAAAATAAGCAACTTGTCTATGGTCCATACTGAATGTGTTGTGGCCATAATAAAAGCCATCACAAGGAGATGGCTGCAAACTGAGCCCCCTACATTACAGGAGTGGAGGATGGTGATGAGTGAAATCACAGAGATAGAAGCATTGGCATTTAAAGTGCAGGACAGATCAGATGCCTTCCTAAACACATGTACCAGATGACAGCTAGCATGGGGGGGGGCAGAAGGAAACCCAACAGTGCCAAGCATAGTGTAACATTAGAATACAATCAATTACACTTACCTTAAAACTAAATGAGGGTACAGAGACAAAATAATTATAAAACCATGCAAGAGAAGGCTCCAATATAAAAAATATGAGTCAGACAGGAGTATAAAACAACTAACAGGTATTGGTTATAGGCCTAGGGACTCTCTCTTAATTAGTGAACAATAAATTTAAAAATATAGCTTAAAGTCTAAGATAAAGGAAATAATTGTATATCTCCAAATTGTTGTTATGTTAAATATAGTGGTATGTATGTTGTTAGTAAGATAAAAGATAAAAAGCAGAAAATATGAAATGTATTATAGAGATATGGCTTCAAATGTGAATTAAATATACTGGATGTAAGTAATGTGATAAGCCTGCAACAAACTGGATGAATTTACCAATAAAGTCTAAATAAACACAGGGGCACTTTGCATGTAAGTTAGACTCACATTGTACAAAGGTGCACTAGAAATCACACTCTCTGTTTGTTTATGCTGCCCAAAAACAGCATCAGCTTGCGTACAGTGAAGGCATGAGAGGCACGGTCAGTACCACTGTGAAAGCAAACAAGACCTTTAACAGCTTTTGTTCATCTCAAGTGTGCCCCTTTTGCCTATATGATGCTCAGTGTTGCTGCAAGCTGTTCCAGAGGCATGTAGAAGAAACAGGAATGGGGAACTAACATACTAAAATGCCAGCAGAATAGGCCTAACGGTCTTTTGTGTCTGCTCGTTTGGTCAGCCCCCACCCTGAGTGCTGACCTTGCTGTCCCACTCGCCTTCTCTGGCTTCTCCCTTCCCAGTTCTGGATATTCTTGCTGCATTAGATTTTGCTTCCAGAACCCTTCCCCTGTACCTGTCCCACCACCTCTTGAACCCCTTCACTGTCTCTGCCTCCACCAGCCCCCTAGGCAGTGCATTCCATGGCTCCACCACCCTCTCAGTGAAGTAGCACCTCCTCCTTTCTCCCCTGAATCTTCCCCCCTCCAGCTTCCACCCATGCCCTCTAGTGGCCCTTCCTCCTTCCTTCGAAGCACCCTGACTGTTCCTCCCCTATTTACCCTCTTCATGTACCTGAAGACCTCTATCATGTCCCCCCCGGTCCCTTCTCTCTTCCAATGTGTACATATTTAGCTCTTCGAGCCTCTCCTCATAGGTCCTGTCCCCCAAGCCCCAAATCATTTTGGTTGCCCTCCTCTGGACCCTCTCCAGGAGGTTAATGTCCCTCTTTAAGTGTGGCCTCCAAAACTGTCACATGATACTCAAGGTGTGACCTCACCAAGCAGTTATACAGAGGGAGTATCACTTCCTCCTTCTGGAGGTGATCCCCCTAGCGATGCATCCCAGCATCCTGTTGGCCTTGGTTGCTGCCCTCCTACAAGTCTCAGAGTTGTTCATCTTGACATCCACCACCACCCCCAGGTCCCTCTCAGCCATCAAGACTTGTAGCATTTCCCCCCCAGGGTGTACACTTGGCCTGGGTTTCTGGCCCCCAGGTGGAGTACCTTGCATTTCCCTGCATTGAACCTTAGCTTCCACTTTCTAGACCATCTTTCCAGAGCCTCCAGGTCCCCCTGTAGGGCAACCCTCCCCTCCTCCCCATCCACTACCACCCCCAGAACTCTGGACAAAAATAAAAAAAATATGACTTTTTACAAGAAGGCACTGCACGGAAATTATTATATTGCTGTGTAATGACTTGGATACTGCTGCAGAACCAAGGGATGTGACAGAAGTGGTGATAACAATTTACCTGGCACATAAAGACCCAGTTCAGCCTGACAAAAGCTGAAGTTCCTTACTCGAGTTAGTCACCAGTCAGCCAAAAAAAGCTTTATTGCTTGGCAACATGCCATACATAAATAGAAATCCAACCATACATGACAAAAAATTCCAACAGGAATCATAAAAGAATAAAATACATGCAATAGGTCAGTATCCTCCATATAGTAAAACACTACACATACAAGTAAAAAACGTAATCCACCATTTCATAAAACAAGTTTAAATCCTAAACTAAATATTAGAACAGGGCAAGGACACATGCCTATCCTAAAGGCATGTAAATATGTCACTCTGATAATCACAAATCCTAATAAAAGATGATCCAATTGCAATATAAAATGTGTGTGGCCCTGAGACACTCCAGCATAAACTCACATTTGGAGCCCCATAGGGGCAGAGTGATAACAAGTACAGCAAATGGAATCTAATCCAAGTAGGGAAAGAAAAAAATTCCTCTCCTCCTTTAGTTTGAAAATCTCAAATATAGATAGATGTCCCATAGAACTGAAACCTAACCCTGATCCCAGTTAGTCATGAGGACAAAGGTACCCGGGCAGCTTTTAGCTCTACTGCATTCCTCTGTCATATACTGTAAATAGTGATTGTGATTGGTTGGCATCCCATGGCACTCCAGACTTTACCTCATGGGTTACAGCCCACCTGATAGGCTAATGATGCACATGACCCAGATCCGATTTCCAGTATATCCAGGTCCCAGGAACCCCTGCTCTCCAGTTGTGAATTGTGCATCTGAACAGGCAAGAAGCATTCCAGAGCACCCCTGTCTGCTCTTTTATAAGGTAGGAACCAGTGATCTATATCTGCACTTTTCGTGCTTTCTACTGATAAGTTGCTATATGTATATATTATTTAGCTCCTGGGGTCAGGCCATGCTGCCCCAAGATATATCAGATATCATCTGTAAAAAGAAATTCCTGTTTGTTTGTAATGTGCTGGCGTTTTTCAGATATCGTTGGTATAAAGAAATTCCTGCTTGTTTTTTTTTTTAATGTGCTGGCGTTCCTGATAAAAAATACTGTACGCAAGAAAACATGTTCGGCCTGGCCTTTCTTTATCAGAAAGTCCTCCGCAGCCTAACGCTTCCTAGCGCTCCTCAGGGATCCCTCCGAAGGCCTTGCTCTTCCGGCCCTCCCTGGCAGTGTGCTGCCCCATCTGCCACACGCGGCCTCGAGGGCATTTTCCTGTAGGCCCTCATTGTTCTGGCCTCCCTCGCCGCTTTCCCTTCCCGCGACTCCGCGGCCTTGTGAGCAGCCTAGCCCCTCCTCTAGAGCCTCCCTTGCTTTCCAGGCTCTCTCTGGGGCTTCCCCTTGGCTCTGGCATCTCGTAGGCATCCCAGGGGCTGACTGGTTTGGTGCATCGCCGGCCGCTCTCCTCTCTCCCATCTAGCTCCATCGGAGAGGCCCTGGAGGACAAAACACGCTGTCTCACGGCATGGCGACGGATCCTGGGCCCTCGGTCGGCCCACCTCCTCCCCCTGCCTCCCCACAGTGCCTCCCGTTCAGAAGGCCAGAGACTTCACTCCTTCAGGGAGGGACTCCCCACGTGGCAAACTGTTCCCTCTCACCACCAGGGGAAAGGACAGGAGAGCCAGCGATGTGGTCGCCTCGCCCAGTTGGGCGCTGCTACGAGAGGCGATCCCATGTCCTCACGGCATTGAATTCTCTGGCCTCAGGGTGAGGCCTTGTTTACCTCGGGCCTTCTCGGCCCCTCCTTCTCCCTAAGCTGGGCATTAGGAATCCAGGAGGTCCCGAGCAGCGTCTGGCTAGAGTGACCAAGCTTCGAAAAAAAGGGTTGGCGAGGGGTCCAGGGCTCAGCCCACGCCGACCCTCACTCTCAGATCTGTTTTGCTGGCCAATGAAGTCCTGCGCCCCCAAGGGAGGTTCCAACCCCCTTTCCTCCCCCCCTCATATCCACGAAGGAACTGCCATTATATGGGGGATCCTGGGTTCGGATCCCAACAGTACCTTTTTTTTTTTACAGTCTCCCCAAAAAAAAAAAAAGTTTTTGTGTCTTCAAGGAAAGAACTCTTCCTCCTACCGGTCCCTCACATAGTACCCCAGTAGAGTCTTCGAGTTATAGTGGCGTGAAAGTATTTGCCCTCTTCCTGATTTTCTCTATTATTGCATATTTGTCACACTGGATGTTTTCAGGTCTTTAGAAAATGTAATATTAGATAAAGGGAACCTGAGTGAACAAATAACACTTGTTTTTTTTAATTTCACTTATTTAATGAAAAAAGTTAACCAACACCAACTGGCACTGTGTGAAAAAGTAATTGCCCCTTACACTTAATAACTGGTGCCACATTTAGCTGCAATGACTGTAACCAAACACTTCCTATAATTCAATATCAGTCTTTCACATCGCTGTGGAGGAATTTTAACCCACTCTTCCTCGCAGAACTGCTTTAATTCAGTAACATTTGGTAGGTTTTGAGCATGACCTGCTCGTTTCAGGTCCTGCCACAGCATCTCTATTGGGTTTAAGTCTGGACTTTGACTAGGCCACTCCAAAACTTTAATTTTACTTCTTTTTAGCCATTCTGATGTGGACTTGCTTTTGTGTTTTGGATCATTGTCTTGCTGCATGGCCCAACTACACTTCAGCTTCAGCTGACGGAAGGATGACCGGACATTCTCCTTAAGAATTTTCTGGTACAGAGCAGAATTCATGGTTCCTTTAATTATGGCAAGTCATCCAGGTCCTTAGGCAGCAAAGCATCCCCACACCATCACACTACCACCACCATGTTTGACTGTTGGTATGGTGTTCTTACTGTGGAAAGCTGTGTTTGCTTTACGCGAGACATTATGGGATCCATGTCATCCAAAAAGTTCCACTTTGGACTCATCTGTCCATAGAACATTTTCCCAAAAGGCTTGTGGATCATCCAGGTGCTTCTTGGCAAATGAGAGACAAGCATTTATGTTCTTCTTGGTTAGCAGTGGTTTCCGCCTTGCTACTCTCACATGAAGCCCATATTTGCCCAGTCTCTTTCTGATTGTGGGGTCGTGAACACTGACCTTAGCTGAGGCAAGAGAAGCCTGAAGTTCTTTGGATGCTGTTTTAGGATCCTTTGAGACTTCCTGAATGATTTTACGCTGCGCCCTTGGAGTAATTTTGGCAGGCCGCCCACTCCTGGGAAGATTCACTACTGTTCCAAGTGTTCTCCATTTGGAGATTATGGCTCTCACTGTGGTTTGATGGAGTCCCAGAGCCTTAGAAATAGCTTTGTAACCCTTTCCAGACTGATAGAGGGCAACACATTTTTTTTTCTGATCTTTTCAGGAACTTCCTTTGATCATGGCATAATGTGCTTGTTGAATCTTTGTGCTGGCAACGTGACTCTGATGGTAAGGGTCAAAATAAGTGAGATTTATATTGAGCAGGGCTGGCTGTAATCAAGCCTGGCTGTGTTCAATCAGCTGACTCTAATTATCCCTTAATTGGGTTGATTTAACTAGGGGCAATTACTTTTCACACAGTGCCGGTGGTGTTGGTTAACTTTTTCATTAAATAAATGAAATAAGTAAAAAAAAAAGTGTTATTTGTTCACTCAGGTTCCCTTTATCTAATATTATATTTTGTCTAAAGACCTGAAAACATCCAGTGTGACAAATATGCAATAATAGAAAATCAGGAAGGGGCAAATACTTTTCCGCCACTGTACCTACTCGGGTCCCTCCCATAGCGACCCCTGTAGAGTCCTGCGGAACCTTCCATCTACGAGTGGTGGCCCCGGCCCCCTCCCACAGCGGGCCTCGGCTTCTTCAGGAGAAGGAGTAAAAAGGGGAAAGGAAAGGTAAAGGAAAGAAGAGGGAAAATCCCGTTCCTCCCACTGACTGTCTAAGGGCCCTCCTATAGTGCCCTTACCACAGTCCCTCCCTCCATTCCCCCCCGCTGCCTGCGGGCGTGATATCCTACAGGGGGCAAGAGGGGGAAAGTTTCCGGAGTCATTGACCTTCTCTCAGTCTCCTCTCTCTCTCTTTCAGATGGTAAAGGCAAAGAAATGCACCGCGTGCAGCACCACCCTCCTCCCCCAGACCCCGGGTCCTCTCTGCGCAGCCTGCCTGATGGACAATGACCTTTCTTCAATGGAGAGGACTCCACCTCTGGCACCCTCTAATCCCGGCCCCAGCACCTCAACGTGGGTGGACCCAGGTTCGCTGTTGATCCAGAATCAACAGGCGGCAGTGGCCATGATGGAGAGTCAGCAGAACTTCATGCTGAAGATCATGGAGAAGCTGGAGGCCCTTACCCAAAACAGAGCGAGACCACCCAGCCCGGAGCCCCCCCATCAGAGAGGCCCTCCAGAGGAACCGCCCTCCCAAGAGGACCCCCGCCCCAGCGCACCCCTCGACGGCACACCAGAGGAAGGGGAGAAGGACGACCAGTATGACGAGGAGGAGGAGAAGCCTGGCTTGGAGTCCGACATGGAGGATGTAGACCAGCAAGCAACTCCATCCCTGACGTCCAAACTGTGTTCATTCGAAACCATCCCCGGGCTCATGAAGGTCATCAAGGCCACCATGGGGCTGTCAACAGAGGAACCGGAAGGGGAGAAGACGGAATCGAAGCTCGATCCCATGATCCAGCTAAGAACCACTACCTCGGAGACCTTCCCAGTTTGCCCGGCCATCGAAGAGTTGGTTCATGCGGAATGGCAATCCACAGACCCGGGCAGAATGCCAAACCGCAGGAATTTGCACAAAATGTACCCGGTACAGGGAGACAAGTCTGATGCTTGGTGCAAGGCACCCTCCATTGATCCCCAAGTGTCGGCCCTGAGCAAGAAGACTGTGCTACCATGTGGTACCATAGCCCTCAAGGACCCAACGGACAAAAGGATTGAGGACATGCTAAAGAGGACATTCGAGATAGAGGGCACAATGGCCAAGGCAATGACAGCTGCTATCTACACCTCCTGGGCTCAAATTCGCTGGCTAGAGGAACTCCAGGAGCAGGCGAGCCCAAAGTCCAGAGAGGCTGAACTCTTAGATTGCACCCTTGAAGCAGCCAAGTACCTGGCCAACATGGCAGTGGACTCCCTACGTCTCCAGGCCAGGGCCGCCGCCATCATAAATCGCCCGAGAGCACTATGGTTGAAGCTCTGGGACGCTGATTCAGAATCTAAGACTTTGCTACAGAATCTACCCCTTAAAGGGAATCATGTATTTGGGGAGGGACTTCAGAGCTACCTGAAACAGACGGAAGAAGGTAGAGACCTCCTAAGGAACCGGTCAAGATCCTCCCATCTGCCCTCTGCAAGATGGAGGTTTCGACCAGGGGCCAAGGGCCAAACCCATAGGGGCTCGTTTCCACAAAACCATTCCTTTCGGGGCAGGGCTCCCCCCTCTAACTCCCGCAACCCCGCCTTTCACAGTTACCAGTCCTCCTCCTTCAGACCCCGGGGACAAAAGTCCGGAGGTCGAGGCAGAGGGTTCAGGGAGAAGCAGTGACTCCGACACACCCGGCTACCACCACCAGGGCCCATATCCCCCTGTCAGGCAACGACTGGCCCTGTTCACCCATCGCTGGACGGCCACCACGTCGGACAGGTGGGTCCGGGACGTGGTCTCCAAGGGATACACCATCGAATTGGCTCATCCCTCCATCCCACAATGTTTCATCTCATCCCCAATCTCCAGAAGAAGAGCCTCACCTCATCAGGTGCAGGGGATCCTGGCAGAGCTGATCCAGAACAGGGCCATCCAACCCGTTCCGGTCCAGGAACAGGGAGAGGGCATGTACTCCATCTTCTTCCTGGTCCCCAAGAAGTCGGGGGAACTAAGGCCCATCCTGGACCTAAAACGCCTGAACCAACACGTGATCCCCCATCAGTTCAAAATGGAGACCATCTGGTCCACCCTACAGGGCATCAGAGTAGGCGACTTCCTGACGTCCATCGACCTAAAGGACGCCTACCTACACATCCCCATCATCAAGAGACACAGGCAGTTTCTCTGCTTCCACATCATGGGGCACCACTTCCAATACAGGGCGCTCCCATTCGGCCAGTCCTCAGCACCCAGAGTTTTCACCAAGGTCTCCATCACCCTGGTGGCCAGACTCAGGGAACAGGGGCTGGACATTGTCCCATACTTGGACGATTGGCTCATCCGCGCCTGCTCCGAGGACCAGGCGTGCGCACATACGGAACTCGCTGTATGGGCCCTCAAGGACCACGGTTGGGTGGTGAACCGAGAAAAGAGCCATCTCTGTCCCACCCAACAGATAGAGCACCTCGGGACCATCATCAACTCGGCTGAAGGCTGGACGAGACCGTCACCAGCCCGGATCTGCAGCCTTCAGAGTATGGCCTGACAATTAAGGTCACACACTCACACAACGGTGGCAATGGTGGTGAAACTTCTGGGCTGCATGGCCTCCTGCATCGACCTCGTGCCCTGGGCCAGGTGGCACATGCGCCCACTCCAGAATTACGTCGTAGCGCATGGGGCACCAAATGAGAACAACCTCCAGTGCGTGGTACCACTACCCGCTGAGGTAAGATCCTCCCTGGAGTGGTGGGTAACTCCGGGGAATCTGACAAGGGGGTTCCCCCTGGAAGCCCCCCACCCGATCCCCATCGAGACGGATGCGAGCTTCTCTGGCTGGGGGGCCTGTCTAGGGGACGTGTCAGCACAGGGAACATGGTCCCCCGTGGAGTCTCAACTCTCCATCAACGTCCTGGAGATGAGAGCAGTATTCCACGCGCTGAGGGCATTCCGTCGTATCATCCAGGGATGGTCGGTCCTGATCAAGTCCGACAATCGCATGACGGTGGCCTATATCTCAAAACAGGGAGGGACCAGAAGCAGGGCCATGTCAAGGGAAACCTCAAGGGTGATGAACTGGGCACAAACGCACCTATCACACCTGGGAGCAGTGCACTTGGCGGGAAAGCTGAACATCAGGGCGGATTGGCTCAGCAGACAGCAGATCCACCAGGGAGAATGGCGCCTGCACCCGGATCTCTTTCTGACAATCCAGGCGGCATGGGACCCAGTGCCCCTAGACCTAATGGCATCGCGGGACAACACCCAGGTGGACTGGTACTTCTCGCGTTTCAGAGACGCTCACTCCCAGGGCACGGACGCTCTGTCTCAGGTCTGGTCACGGGAGTATGCGAATGTGTTTCCCCCACTTCCCCTCATCCCACAAGTCTTGACCAAGATCCAGGAATCTCGGGTCACCATCATCCTGGTGGCCCCTTACTGGCCACGCAGATCATGGTTCGCGGCAATCACGGAGATGTCGCTAGCCAGCTTCCGGGTCCCGGTCCGACCGGACATGCTGTCACAGGGACCAATCCTCCACCCGTCCCCTTGAACCCTAAAACTCATGGCCTGGCTTCTGAGAGGGAATGACTGATGGCTACCGGGTACCATGAGTCGGTCATAGGCACACTTCTCCAATCTCGACGGGCATCCACCATGTCCACCTATGAGAGGCAATGGGCTGTCTTCTCTCAGTGGTGCCATCAGAGAGGGTCGGTACCAGAACAGGCCGACCTGCCCACGATCCTCCTGTTCCTACAACAAGGGGTGGATAAGGGGCTTGCACCCTCCTCACTAAGGGTGCAACTGGCGGCCATCGGGGCGGCCAGAGGTCTCGTCGAGGGACACCCACCAGGAGCCCACCCCGATGCCATCCGCTTCTTGATGGCGGTAGATCTTATGCGCCCCAGAATCAGACCAAGCGTCGCACCGTGGGACCTACCTCTGGTCTTGGACTCCCTAAGAGTGCCATCCTACGAGCCGCTCATCGAGACAGACCTCTTCTGGGTCGGTTTAAAGACCGCCTTCCTTGTAGCCATCTGTTCGGCCAGAAGAATCGGGGAGCTCGGCGCCCTGTCGTGCGCGGCACCATACACCATCTTCACCCCCAAGGGGGTCCGGCTGAGAACAGTGCCGGCCTTCCAGCCGAAGGTTCCAACAAGGTTCCACAGGGAACAACCCATAGATCTGTCTACCTTGCCTCGCGTAGCCCCTCAGGCCAAGAGCGGGGCCCCGACTCCCTGGAGGTCAGGTCGGCTCTCTCAGTCTACCTGGACAGGACTCGCCCCATCCGTAAGATGGAGAGGCTATTCACATCTCGAAAGGCCAGAGACAGGGGCTCGCAGTGTCCAAGACCACCATCGCAGGGTGGATCTGACGGGTCGTCCTTCACGCCTACATGGCGAATCGACTGACCCCGCCTCAGGGGATCAGGGCTCACTCCACCAGGGCGATAGCCACCTCTTGGGTGGAGCGAGCATCAGTGTCTTCCGAAGACATCTGCAGGGTGGCCACCTGGAGCTCCCTGCACACCTTTGCTAGGCACTACAGACTGGAACAGCTTCAGGACTTCAGGCCAGCTTTATACCAGGTCCTGGAGCTGCCCCCACCCGGACTCTCCGACTCACCCGGATCCCACGGAGTACTAACTGCTTCTTATCTCCCATGAGGTAATGTCTGGAGTGCCATGGGATGCCAACCAATCACAATGGGTGTTTACTCACCTGGTAAAGGTGATTGTGTTAGTTGGCATCCATGGCACTCAAATCCCTCGGGGGTGATCAGAGCGTCCACTGTCAGGAAACAGGAGATCCCTACACCCAGTGCCTCAGAACTCAGACCCACTGCTAAATCAGGCCTAACCCTGGTCTAATAAGAATGTACATAATAGGGAATAACACAGGCCTCCGGCCTTTGCTTTCTACCATGTCATAGCGGACCTCATCTTTTGCGTGACTATATTGTTTGTATTGTATTCTTGTTCTAACTAACTTCCTTTCAGCTATGGAAAATTCAAACTGGAGAGCAGGGGTTCCTGGGACCTGGATATACTGGAAATCTGATCTGGGTCATGTGCATCATTAGCCTATCAGGTGGGCTGTAACCCATGAGGTAATGGCTGGAGTGCCATGGATGCCAACCAACACAATCACCTTTACCAGGTGAGTAAACACCCATTTGTACCTGTAGTACATGCTGGAGTCTTAAAGAAAGCATCAGTATTGCTAGAAGCTGATACTTTGCACACTATAAAAATATTTTAAACCAGTTACAGAAACAGGAATAGTTTTTAGGGACTCAGTGACATGACTTGATGTACATTTCCAAGCTGTGCAGGTATATTCAGAGCTCTCTTTTAATGGAAGGGGATATGATGATGATGAAGAAGAGGATGATGAATCTGATTTATGTTCCATTTTTATTCCCCCAGTTATAAAATGTACTGCTTGCTATCACTTGCAGATGTTGTGGAAGTAACACAGAAACACAGAATCTGCCTACAGATAAAGACCACTGGGCCCACCCGGTCTGCCTGTTTTCCCTACCATTATCAGCAGCCGCTGATCCTAATTGGTCTCTCTTTTCCATCTCTAGGGTTCCCTTGAGCCTATCCCACATTCTTTTGAATCCCCCACTGTACTTGCTCCCACCACCTCCTGGGATAGGCTGTTCCATACATCAACCACCAATTCTGTGAAGAAAAACATCCTCACATTCCCCCTTATCCTGCCCTCTTCTAGTTGCATATCATGCCCCCTTGTATTTGTACCTCTCCTATACAGAAAGGTGTCTCCCACTTGCACCTTGTTTATGCCCTTCAGATATTTGAAGGCTTCAATCATATCCACCCTTTCCTCCGCTCCTCTAGATTGTACATATTGAGGTGTTTTAGTCTCTCACCATATGACTTCTTCTGCAAACCCTGCATCATCTTACTTGCCCTTCTTTGAACTGGCTCCACCTTGTCTATGTCTTGTCAGAGGTGCAGCCTCCAGAACTACACAGTATTTCAGATGAGGTATCACCAGTGTTCTGTACAGTGGCATCATCACCTCCCTTTCTTCTGTAGTGATACCCCTTCCTATGCACCTTAGCGTACCACTGGCTCTGCCCACTGCATTTGTACACTGCTTGACCACCTTTATGTCTTCTGAGATTATTACTCATAAATCCCTTTCTTCTGTGGTAACCATCAATACCCCTCCCCCAATCCTGTAACTCTCCTCAGGGTTCTTGTGCCACAGGTGCATGATTTTGCACTTTTTCATGTTGAACCTTAGTTGCCACACCTCAGACCATTTTTTCAGCTTCTCTAAGTCCCTCCTCATTTTCTCCACCCCTTCTGGAGTGTCTACTCTGTTACAGATCATTGTGTAATCCACAAATAGGTGAACCATCCCTTCCAGTCCTTCAACAATGTCACCAATGTAGAGGTTCAAATTGGACTAGAGGAAGAGACCAAGGAGGGAGGGCTCACAAAGCCTGCAATCAACGTGAAAAAAAGAAGTTAAAGAGACTAGGAAAGAATGAAGGAGAAAGAAAAGTTTTCTGGATGTAGACTGTGCTGAGATCAGTGGAAACTTCACAAAGGCAAATTTTGGAGACTTTATTGTGACTGTGCTGGAGAAATTTAAATCAGTGCAATGCACATTTCAGACTGAGATGTAAGCATTTCATAAAATATGGAAACTTAATAGTCACAGTACTTTTTATTGTGTTGCTCTTGTCTAAAAATATAATTCTTTCAGAAACTTTTTTTTATGTTTGCTTGCATACATGTGCAAGAAACATAGTGCCACCATCCGAGTTTTCATAAGTGCGCCACCCCAACTCCCAATGCCCTGCTCCCTTTTGCAGGCGCAGCTGCACCATGCTAATGAATGGCCGAGCTCTCTATGACAGCCATTCAGATGCAGTGGCATGCAGTTCTGAAGGAAACACTGCCACAACCAGTGGTGGTAACATGTAGACAATTTGCATACTGCATGCTCATGCGCTCCCCTCCACACTCTGCACGCTGTTGTATGACCGACGGGGGTGCCCAATCCCCTGTTGGCTCCATGCCTCCCCAAACAGACTTCTAGTAGGTGCCATGCTGGGAGCCCTCCCCAGCATGGAAAAAGTCCTTATGGCCGAAGGGGTGCCTAATCCCTCTTTGACTGCACAGTCCCTCACCCCAAAAACACAACTTAGCAATGACACTGGGAGCCCACCCCATGTGGCAAACATAGAAACATAGAAGTTGACGGCAGATAAGTACCGCAAGTCCCATCCAGTCTGCCCATTTATTTTTCTACCTTATAAATGTGCCATCGGCCTTTGCTCTGTCAGTGACCTATCTATTCATACTCATTTGTATTGCTCCCTTATGCCTATCCCATGCCTATTTGAAGCCCTGCACTGTAATCATAGCCACCATTTCTTAAGTTAGGCCATTCCATGCATCCACCACCCTTTCTGTGAAAAATAATTTCTTCACATTCCCCCTTAATTGGCCCCTCTCTAATCTCATGCTGTGTCCTCTAGTCCTGCTATTTTTCTTATATTTAAATATGCTAGACTCCTTCACCTTGTTAATGCCCTTAAGGTGTTTGAATGCCTCGATCATATCACCTCTCTCCCTCCTTTGCTCTAGGGTATACATATTGAGCTCTGTTAATCTGTCCTCATATGTCTTCTGATGCAGTCCCTGCACCATTTTGATTGCCATTCTCTGGACTGCCTCAATTTGGTTAATGTCCTTGTGAAGGTGTGGCCTCCAATACTGCATGCAGTACTCTAGATGAGGCCTAACCAGTGTCTTGTAAAGAGGGATTATTATTATCTCCCTCTTACAACTTGTGATACCCCTACTAATACACCCTAACACCCCCCTAGCCTTACCTACTGCTTTAGAGGTCTGCTTGGATGATTTCAGGCATCAGTGATTATGATGCCCAAGTCTCTTTCTTCCTTTGTGACTGCAAGCAACTCCCCTCCCAGCCTATAGGTGGCTTCAGGGTTTCTCTTCCCTATGTGCATGATCTTGCACTTTGCATTAAATCCCAGTTGACACTCTTCTGACCATTTTGCTAGTTTATCCAGATCTCTTCTCATTCAGCCCACCCCACCTGGATCATCTACTCTGTTGCAGATCTTGGTGTCATCTGCAAACAGACAAGCCTTACCCTCTAGTCCATCTGCAACCTCACTAATGAAGATGTTGGAGAGGACTGGCCCAAGGACGGATCCCTGAGGTACCCCACTTGTGACTTGCATCTCTTCTGACTGTATACCATTTACCACCACTCTCTGTTTTCTGCCCGTCAACCAGTTTGCCACCCAGTTGACCAACTTCTGACCCACCCTGAGCCTACCCAGCTTATTTATTAATCTTCTGTATGGAACAGTGTCAAACACTTTGCTAAAGTCATGGTAGGTGACATCAACTGCTCCCCCTTGGTCCACCACTCTGGTTACCCAGTCAAAGAAATCTATGAGATTAGTTTGACAGGACCTTCCTTTTGTAAACCCATGCTGTCTTGGATCTTATGCCCCTATGGATTCCAGGTTTAGCACTATCCTAATATTAGGGAGTTCCTCCATAATCTTGCCCACTACTGAGGTAAGACTGACTGGTCTGTAGTTCCCTGCCTTCTCCCTGCTACCAGTCTTGTGGAGCGGGATCACATGAGCCCTTCTCCAGTCTTCTGGGACCTCTCCTGTGCTCAGAGACTCACTAAATAGTTCTGTTAATGGATCTGCTAGTTCCACCTTTAGCTCCTTAAGTACCCTGGGATGTATGCCATCAGGTCCCATTGCTTATCACCCTGAGCTTAGCAAGCTCTTGTACGACCCTTTCTTTGTGAAGGGAGAATGCCCACCTCCTCCTCCCTGTGTCCATGGTGCTGAGCTGTGGGCCCTGCCCTACATTCTCTTCAGTAAATACTGAGCAAAAGTATCTATTTAGGATAGATGCTTTTACATGGTCCTCCTCCTCACATGCTCCCTTTTCTCCATTAAGCTTAGCAATACCCCCTCTGGAATTTCTCCTTTCACTAATGTATCTATAGAAAGTCTTGTCACCTTCTTTTACTGTTTGTGTTAGTGTTTCCTCTGTTTGGGACTTTGCCTGCCTTACTGCCTTCCCTGCTTCCCTTAGGGCAGTTTGGTATGCCTCCCTATCTTCATCCTGCTGTGTTCCCTTATATTTCCTGAAGGCCAGCCTTTTAGCTCTGACCTTTTCTGCTACTGTATTTGAGAACCAAAGTGGTTTCCTTCTTCTTTTGCACTTCCCTTTCTGTCTAACACAATGGGATGTTGCTTCAAGTATTGCATCCTTAATGCTTTCTCACTTTGCCTGTACCCCCTCACCTGTGTTTCTTTTTGCCAGGGCTAGCTTAACTCTGTTGGCCATCTTATCAAGGTCAGCTCCTCTGAAGTCCCATATTTTTGCCTTAAAATGGGATGATTTAGATGTAGTAACCAAATTGAACCATACCATGTGATGGTCACTGGCCCCCAGGTGACCTTCTACCTGGAGATCTGTGATCCCTTCCCTGTTAGTCAGTACTAGATCTAGGATAGCCCTGTCTCTTGTGGGTTGTTGTACCAGTTGTTTGAGGCCCTCTCCCTGCAGGGAATCCACTATGTGTCTAGTTCTGGTTGATAGACGTTCCTGCTCGTATTGACCAATCTGTATCCGGCATGTTGAAGTCTCCCATTATCAGAACCTCCCCTTTAGCTGTCATGTTTTGTATATCTTCTAACAGTAATGTGTCTATGTCTTCCCCCTGGTCTGGGAGCCTGTAGACAACCCCAGTTCTTATGGCTGTCCAATTTCCTGTTTCCAGGGTGACCCACAGCTCTTCTGGCTCCTTATGTGTATTCTGAATTTCTGTAGCTTTGATATTTTCATTGACATACAGGGCCCTCCCCCACCACCCCTTTTGCATCTCGGTCTCTTCTGAACAATACATAGCCAGGTACTGAAGTCTCCCAAGTGTGGTTACTGGTAAACCACGTCTCACTAATTGCTACTATGTCCAGTTTAGCCTCTGACATTATTGCCTACAGGTCTGGAATCTTATTTCCCAGGCTGTGAGCCTTTGTGTACATGATTTTCCACTGACCAGATTTTGGTGTGTTAGTTGTTGGATGAGGTTTGGCATTACCCCTGCACGTCGTATGGGGAGACAAACCTTTTTTCTTACCTGGTGATGCAAATGAACTGCAAACATGCTGAATCCTTGTTTGACCTCTACCTGAGGGGGGAGGGGTGTTCTTCCCATTCGACATATGGGGTGCTGCACCCCTCTCCCCATTTGCTAGTTTAAATATTCTGCAAAGACATCAAACTTCAGCCCTAATGCACTGACTCCCTCCTTAGTAAGATGCAGTCCATCAAATTTAAAGAACTTTCACTCCCAGAACTGTTGCCATTTCTCTACAAATCGGTGCCCTTTTTCCAGGCACCAGCCCTTGAGCCACGTGTTTAGCTCCCCTGTCTCCCCTTCTCTGACCTTCCGTCCATCTGCCCTCCTCTCCCAGACTGGCAGGATCTCAGAGAAGGAGATGCCGGACGAAATGGATGATAGTTTGTCACCCAGCCTGGTCAGGTGTTCCTTGTTCTCCACAACTGACCGGCTGGCAAGATCATTAGTCCCTATGTGTATCAGGACATCAATGTTTTCTCCTGCTTTGTGAACAATTTTAGCAATGTGGTCAGTGTCTCTCTATGCTGATGTACCTGGGAGACATCTGACCATTACCCCTGGCTGGAGATGGGTATCAACTCCCCGAATCATGGAGTCTCCTATGATCAGAAGTTTTTTGGATTTCCTTTTTGCTTTTTTCGTTTTGGTTCCTGATTTGGGTGAGTTTTGTCGTTCTAGCTCCTGTGTCACAGTGTCCTGCTCTGCAGTGTCTTCTGCCTCTTTGTTTGATTTCAGAGATAGAGGCAGATACCTGTTTGTAGTGTTTATATGGTTTTTGGAAGTAATATGTTGGAGAGCAGAGAGTGATGGGGCACCTGATTTGCCCCTACTAACTACCTGCCAACCTCCTGGTCCAACTACCCTCTGCGGTCGAGGTTTTTCTGTTAGATGCTGGGGAAAAGGCGGCTGGTTCTTATAATGTATTTCCTCTTGAATATGAAATTTGAGGCGTGCAATCTCTGCTCATGCTGCCCAGAGCCGAGCCCTAAGATCTCCAATGGCCCAACATGTATGACAGTGTCCTAAATCCTGTAAGACTGTCCTTCTGAAAATTGTTCCACAGTACCTGCAGTTAATGATATCCATTCCAGATAAGTTGTTGGGTTTATAACCTAGTCAGAATAATTAGAAGGAAAAAAATGCAAGTAATGGTTTGATTGTGTTTTGTTTTTGTTTAACTTGTTATAACAAATTAAACTACTAGTGCCCCTGTAAATGAGCTCACCTTGTGGATGCCCCACTGATCCACCCCTTCCTGCTCTGCCACAGGAAATGTCACAACTGTGGTACCCTATAAAAGGAGTGTAGTGTGGGGTGGTTGGGGATGGGGGTGGGTGGCTGGGCCCTTCCCCTTACGAAAAAGAAAAACCACGGATGAAAGAACAAGGAGGTAAGAGCAGAAACAATCAGTCAACAACAAATGCAGTAACCCTGAATGCTTATCCTAATGTTAGATATAACTGTAAAACCTGTAAAGCACCACCTGTAATAATTTCAGAGCAGATATATGCTGTAAGAAACACTTTGCTACAGAGAAAAATAAAGCAATGAAATGTTAGTAACAAACAGTAGCAATCCTTGTGAGTAAAAAATAAAAACACCACCACACAGTAAATCTGCTTAGCCAAAAGAAGTCCTAATCCTATTCCCTTGCTCTGGTAAGGTTATCTACTCTGCCTTTCAAGCAGTCTTGGAAGGAAAGAGCTCAGGTGAAGCTAGGTGCCTTGGCCAGCAAACCAAGTCTTCTACCTCCTAAGTTGATATTGTTGACGGGGGTGCCCAATCCCCCATCGACTCCACTGCCCCCCAAAAAACTTTCCAGCTGTCACGCTGGAAGCCCACCCAACATGGCAAAAGTCCCACATCGTCTTCCTAAATAAAATAAAAAAAACTGTTAAAAAAAAGGTCCCTTGTCGACTGTCTCATCCCCCTCCCTACGCCCACCCTCTGCTCACCCACCTCCCCACATACCCATCCCATACTTACCTCCAGAGCCCAGTGTGACAATCTTCAGTGGACCGGGAACACATCTGCACTCTTCAAAGCTGCCTGCTAACTGAAGAAATGCCAGTAAGCTGTATAATGGCATAAATAGGGTTTTTTTTCAACTTTGGTGCATATCTCAGCCATTTTGGGGAATTTTGACACCAAATTTTCAACATGAGGTTATTGGGACCCCTCCTCATGAATTCAGCCACACTCATCTCATGGCACTATTCCATCCCAAAAGGTGATTTCACAGTCACTGCATGAAATCACCTTTTGGGACTGATCAACAAAACAACAGTGTCACAGTTCATGAGGTAGTCCCTCCAAAACCCTATGTTGAAAGTTTAGTGAAAAAACTCCCAAAAATTACTGTTTTATGAGAGTGCATTGTGCAGTTCCCACACATGCTCATAACTTCACAAATGTGTAATATTTTTACTCCAGATTTTCAACATTGCCATTTTGCCACAACTAGGGTTACCACCTGTCCTGATTTTTGCAGGACTGTCCTGATTTGGGCAACTGTGTCTTGCGAAGAAACATTAAACATACTGCATGTCCTGACATCTTACAGTGGGAAAAAATATTTTCTAACTTCCTCTTAATGTTGTAGAAAACTATAATACCTTAACTAAAATACCTTTAAATGATAAGACAAAACAGAAACAGCTGAAAAACTACAACACCCAGTCTCTATTCTAAATATTTTAAGAAAACAAGTCTGTTGAATTGGTCAAGGTTTTATCTTGTACTGTGAAAAATCATGTTTCAGGAGGAAATGTCCCACTTTGGGCTTCTTAAAAGGTGGTAATCCTAGCCACAACTCCTTATGAGGAGTACAGCTGTCATTTTTTACAACTTGCCTGAAATGTGTTTTCGTGCAAGTGGCACAAAATGGCACAGTCGGTGTGCGAAATCAATGTTTGGGAAAGATTAAGAAAATTACAGTGACACTGTTCATGAGCAGAGGTCTTAAAATGGCTGTGTTGAAAGTTTGGTGACAGAAGTCCATAAAATGACTGTGTTACGAGCGTGCATTGTGCAGTTTCCACACACCCTCGTAAATTCACAAATCTGTACCATTTTCAGTCCAGATTTTCAACACTGGTATTTTTCCACACTTCCTTATGAACAATACAGCTGTCATTTTTCACACCCTGGCCGAAATGTGTTTTTGTACTTCTGGCACAGAAATGTGTGGTCGCTCTGGGACATCAGTGTTAGGGACAGATTAAGAAAATCACAGTGACACTGTTCATGAGCGGAGGTCCCAAAATGACTGCCTTGACAATCTGCTGTGAAAAATCCCCAAACTAATTACATCATAGGTGTGCATTGTGCAGTTTCTATGCATGTTCGTGACTTCAGTTTTTTTATATTTTCCCACCAGATTTTTAGCATTGCCATTTTTTACACCTCCCCATGAACAGTACAGATGTCATTTTTCACATCATGTTCGAAATGTGTTTTTGCACCTATGGTGCCAAATGGCGTAGTCACTGGGCAAAATCAGCTTTTGGCTACCAAACTGATATTGCCATTGTTCATGAGGTGGGGGCTCACAAAAAAATCATGTTGAACATTTGGAGTGAAAATACCAACGAACGCCTGGAGCATTAGAATTTCTGACCATAACGCCCTACCCTGTAGAGACTGATAGGCATCAGGGATGTGACTTGGGATTGCCGCCTGTAATGTTCATGCCATTCCACCCCCACCCACACCCTGCAGCCACTGACAGGCATCGAGGTGTGCCTTGGACTCTTCAGTCCCAATGCCTTGGACTCTTCAGTCCCAAAGTTCACCCCATTCTCCTATACTGCACCAATCTCACCGTACTTCATTATGGAATGGGGTGAGCATAAGACCCAAATACCCCAAGGCACACCGTGACACTTGTCGATGTCTGCATGGTAGGGTGTGGTGAAATGGCAAAGACGTTATGCCTGATGGCCCAAAGGCACACCCCAATGCCTGTCAGTCTCTGCAGGGTGGTGGTGGGGTTGGCTTCAGTTCAATACTTCACTGCCATTCCTATAATACATCTCTCTGACTCCTACACTACCAATGCCAATGCCAGCAAACAAACATTCGGCATTGACAAATGCTTGTTTGCATATGCAGTGGTAGGTTTCTGCACTTGCTTGGTCTTTAACTTGTAAATTGTGGCTTCCTGCAGGTCCTGCATTATATGCAATGAACTGGTTATTTCTGTATAATCTCCAGGAGCACCATGATCTTTCACTATAATGTCCACAGTTAAAATTGATGATGACTCCTTGGATAAAGACATTATCAGCACGATTCACAATGATAGTGGGCTCTGCTACAGGATCTGCAGGAAAGCAAATTTATAGATAGTAACATAGTATTTGATGGCAGATAAGGACCGCTTGGCACACCCAGTCTGCCTGTATTCCCTGCCTGTATCAGTGGTCACTGACAATACTTGGTCATTGGCTTTCATCTTTTCTACCCACCTCTGTGGTTCTCTTGTGCCTGTCTCATACATGTCTGAATCCCCCTACTGTGTCAGCTCTCACTACTTCCTAAGGTAGGCTATTCCATGCATCTGTCACCCTTTCTGAGAAGAAAAATGTCCTCACATTCCACTTTTTCCTGCCTCCCTCCAATCTCATATCATGCCTCCTCATCCTTGGGAAGCATGAAGGGAAATTGACTCCACCAGTGACACCACTAAGGAGTGGTTCAGAACACTGGCAGCTGCCACAGCAATGTGGGATCCACAGCGACTTTCCCCAGGAGCATCAGCAGGTGTGCTAACAGAGATGAAAAGCACCAGTTGGCCCCACAGACACCAGTTCAGCAACCCTGGGGAGAAAGGAGATGGCATATGTCAAGAGCGTTAAGGGAAACAGACTGCTGGTGGTGATGGGGTGACACATATCAGCAGGAGAGGAGCCATTGGGCGAGGATGTACTGGAAGTGCTGCGACTATGCGGCAACCCAGTGCAAAGGCTGGGCAGTCACTGTCACAGAGGGTGACACCACCATCTTGAGAACCCACAACCACATACCGGATTCAGCCTCAGTGGGTGTTCAGAGGGTACGTGCAGCAGTAAAGAGGCAGGCCAGGGACACCAACGAGATGTCACAACAGATAGACTTTGCCTGCTGCTCTGGTGTGAATGAGGCCATGGGGGACAGCCTACCACCCATACCCCTCCTGAAACAGGCAGCCCAACATGTGCACGTCGGGCACTAGTGGACCCCAGACATTGGCAGAGTTGGAGATACCAGAGGAGTTCCGCATGACAGAAGGTGGGGAGCCCTTCCTGCTCTATGACTCGGAGGGCACTAGTCACGATAGGTTCCTGCTCTACAGCACCACCAGGAACATGGAGTACTTGGCCTGCTGCTGCACCTGGCTCAGAAATGGCATGTTCAAGTGTTGCCCATACCTCTTCCAACAACTCTACACCCTGTATGGGGTTGATGGCACCATGGTCCTGCCCACTCTGTATGTGCTGATGACCAAGAAGACCATGGCTGCCTACATGGTGGTGTTCAGTAAGGTGGCTGAGCTCTATCCTGCAGGCAACCCTCAGCATATGCTGATTGACTTTGACATGTTTACCTACAGGACACTGTGGGCAGTATTCCCACAGGGGGAGGTGCATGGCTGCTTTTTCCACCTATGCCAGTGTGTGTGGTGGCACATACAGCAGATGGCAGAGCTAGTCTGCCTGTACAGGGACAATGATGTCTGTGCCATGCACCTCTGCATGCTCCCTGTGCTGGCCTTTGTGCCCCCTGCCAATATTGTGGCCACTTATGAAGAGCTCCTCAGCTGGCCTTACTTCACAGAGCATGAGAAGACCCTGGCACCAGTCCTCGATTATTTCAAGGACACATGGTTGTGGCGTCCTGTCCACAGTGGCAACCGGAGCAAGCCACTGTTCCCCATCCCTATGTGGAACTGCCACACCTCTGTGTCTGAGGGGATGCCCCACATGAACAATGTAATCAAGGGGTGGCAGAGAGCCTTCAGCGCCCTGCTTAGTGCAGCACACCCCACCCTATGGTGGTTCCTGGAGGTCCTGCTGGGGGAGCAGTGGCTTACTGAGGTGAAGAGGCAACAGGCAGTGTCAGGGCAGCCTGTAGGGTTGTGCCATAGGTGTTGGAGGGAATGCACCTGCCAGGTCACCGACCTCATCACTCAGTACAGCTCCTGTAGTTGTGGGGACAACCTAATGGGGCTGGTAATCAACATCAGCCTCCAGGTCTGACAATTGGGGTGGTGTTTGGGGCCCACTGGTGCTGCCTGCCCATGTACCACCACCCAGCTGGCACCTTCCCCTTCATCGGCACCATCCCATGTCACCCTGTCCCTGCCTGTGACAGGGAAGTCAGCAATGTCAGTGTCATGTGTCAGCTGAGGTCTGGGTTCTGTGCCCTGTGGCATGCCGGCTGTATGTCTGCAATGCTGTGCCGCCATGCATTCAGCTGTGCCAATGCTGGGCTTCGATCTGTCAGCGGGCAGCACAGTGTTTACCCCAACCATGCTGTGTACCAGTCTGCCCTTTTGCATTGTCCTGTGGACTGCCATGCTTCCTGTTGCTGTCCGCTTGCCTCCATCCGTGTCTGCGCGCTCACGGTTGGGGACTGTGGGGGGGCTCATTGTGCTCTGGCCCTCCTGCTTGTGGCAATCTGTGATGTGCCATACTGTGGCTCGTCATGTCAGTTGCTGTCAATTTGTCTCCTTCGGGTGCTGTGTCAATGGCCCATCTGTTGGTCTCCTTTGCATCAGAGTGGTATATCGCATTCTCATGGTGTCACTGTGGGGCATGTCGGCTGGGTAGTTGGCACTCTTCTGTGGTTCTTCCTCATCCTTGTGAACCTCATATACTGAAAGATGTCACCCACTAGCACTTTGTTTATGCCCTTAAAGAGCAGCTTCCTAGTAGCTTCCTGCCCGAGCATGGTCAATAACTGACCTGTCTCCAAGTCTCACATATAAAATTTGGCATAAATCCATCCTCACAATAAAAAGTTATATCCCTCATAAATTTGTATTTTTCCCTTAGAGCTGAAAAAAGAACCGATTTACTGGTCTGCAAACCACACCCCCCATGTCGGCCCATGTAGTCCTGTTTTGTAATGTCGTAAAGCAAAGTTTGTGTGAGCACGCCCCATTCACTACTATGGATCCCATATTTTAACATGTTTTTATACCCTTTCCTGTTGAAATTTTAATAAATCAAAGTAATTGATTGACTAACAGGATCTCTTTCTTTCTTGTTGACCATCGGTATCTTTTCCCACCTGCCCCATCCTATAGCTCTTTTCAGGGTTTGTGCTAACAAAGTGCATGATTTAGCAGTTTTTCACGTTGAACCTTAGTTGCCACACCTCAGACCATTTTTTCAGCTTCCCTAAGTCCTTCCTCATTTTCTCCTCCTCTTTTGGAGTCTCTGCTCTGTTGCAGATCTTTATGTTATCTGCAATAAGCAAAACTTCCCTTCGAGTCCCTCAGCAATGTTGCCAATGTAAAGGTTAAGATTGGGCCAGAGGAAGGATTGAGAAGGGAGGGCTCAAAATATGTTAAGGAGACTAGGAAGAATAAGGGTGAAAGACACATTTTATTTATTTATTGAGAAGAATCAGAGATACCTTTTAAGTCAGGGACTCTTTTACAATGGTTCCACACCACAGAACAAATACACAGGCAAGATAGAACAGTAATGTACAGCAGTAGGTATCCACGCAACATAAAACATCACAGGTTGGTAGAGAAATCAAGCTAGACTAACTTGGTGGAGTTTTATGACTGGGTGACAGGTGCCCTGGACTGACATAGGCCAGTGGATGTCCTCTATCTGGATTTCAGTAAGGCGTTTGATTCGGTACCCCACAATGGCCAACTAGCAAAGCTGGGCAGGATGCGAGTGGGGGGCAGTTGCTCAGGTGAGTGGAAAACTGGCTTACAGGGCAAATACAGCGAGTGGTGGTTGGAGGGATAGTCTCCTCCCCTTGGAGGGTCATCAGTGGGGTCCCCCAGGGTTCATTTCTGGGGATATACCTGTTCAATTCCTATGTCTCGGACATAGGGTGGGGTGTTAGGGGTAGGTTAAGTCTCTTTGTAGATGACTCAAAACTGGGAGCATTGGCAGATGGGCAGGCGGGGGGAGAGAGGCCCTGCAGGGGGATCCAGATACCCTGGGGGTGTGGGCAAGGAGATGGGGGTTGAAGTTTAATGCAAGGAAATGTAGGGTGCTGCATCTGGGGGTCAGAAACCTGGGACATGCATACACCATGGGGGGGGACCACACTGCAAGTCACTTCGGGTAAGAGACACTTAGGGATAGTGATGAACAGCAAAATGAATAACACAGAGAATTGTGGAAGAGCTGCAACAAAAGCAAACAAGATACTGGGCTGCATAACCAGGGGGATTACCTCCAAGAGAAGGAAGGGAGGTGATCTTCTCTCTGTATTATACCCTGGTTAGGTCACATCTTGAGTATTCTGTGCAGTTCTGGAGACCCCATCTTAAGAGGGATACAGCACTGCTGGAGAGGGTCCAGAGGAGGGTAACCACAATGATTCAGGGCATGGTGGGTAGAACCTATGAGGAGAGACTGGATGAACTCAATCTGTATGTATTGGAGGAGAGAAGGGACAGAGGGGACATTACAGAGATTTTCAAGTATGTAAAGGTGATAAATAAGGGCGGAGCCAGGGAAGTGTTCAGGCTTAAGAAGGGGGAAAACTACCAGGGGCCAAGAGTGGAAGCTGGAAGGGGGGAGGTACAAGGGGGAGCACAGGAGACACTTCTTCAGAGAAAGGGTGGTGGAACCATTGAATGCACTGCCCAGGAGTCTTGTGGAAGAGACCACAGTGGAAGGATTCAAAAAGGGTTGGGACAGGTACAGAGGGAAGCAGAGGCCAGGGAGGGCCACCTCTGGGACTGGGGGGTGGAGGACCGAGCTCCCAGTAGGGGGCTAGTTTCCGAGCAGACATGATAGACCATGGAGCCTATTCTGCTGGCTTTTACTGTGATACTATGACACTATGATACATCTAAACAATTATGTAAGTATACATGACACTGGGAGTGCAGAACACAATAGTTTACAATGTAGACAAAATAAATTTCAAACATATTGTCACTTTAAAGTAGATGCTGTCTAAGGTAAAAGTCTGAGGCAGGTGAAAGATCCTTTGTCAGGTGGAGAGGAGGGGAGGGGGGACACAATGAAAAGGGCAGGAGGAGATTCCTTTGTCAAGAGGAGAGTGGGGGGAAGCAGGGGAGCGGGGGTAGCAGGTTAGCAAGAGTCTCCATTTTACTCGGAGACTTTAAAATAATTTGGACAACTTCTCCGGTCTCTGACCATGCAACACTACTAAGGTTGCACAGTCTGGAGCAAATCATCACCTCCCCCACCAAACACAATTATTATTCGCAAAACCATTCTATTTTTGACTGAATTGTCACAAATCAAGCCGACAAAGTCCTCCAGGCAGGCACCATGGCTGACTCTATAAGCGATCACTCCCCCACTTATATCATCCTGGCCATAAGATCTAGTTGCCCTCCCTCCAAACTTCTATCTTTTAGAAGGTTCAATAGCCATAACCCAGACATGGTTCTTAGGGATGTGAGGTCCATTAACTGGGCTACCCTCTTTCTGCCAGAAATATCCCTGGGAGTGATGGGCTTTACCCTACATTTCTGAAACTCATCTCTCTACAGTGATCGTCAGATGCCTAACCTTTATTTTCAACCTTGCACTCTCATCATCCAGAATGCCTAATTCGTGGAAGCATGCACACGTGGTACCTATCTACAAACAGTGTGGTTCACAATAAACACAGCCATAGATTCAAGCCATACACAAGCAGGAGTATTGGACTTTAGGAGGGCTGACTTTGGGAAAATAAGAGAGTGCCTCAGAAAAGCACTAGCAAACAGGCAAGGAGGGGTGGAGGAACAATGGGGAGTAATCAAAACAGCCATCACAGAGGCAACAAGCCTTTATGTGAAGCAAATCAACAAAACACAATGAAGGAAAAAAAAACACTATGGTTCTCAAAAGAGGTGGCAGGGAAGATTAAGGAGAAATGGATAGCATTCAGGAAATATAAAGAAACACAGAAGGAGCAGGACAGAGAACTTTATCAGTTAAAGCAGAAAGAGGCAGGGAAGGAGGTCAGAATAGCAAAGGCACAAACAAAGGAAAGGTAGCCAACTCTGTTAAGAAAGGGGATAAGACCTTTTATAGGTACATAAGGGAGCGAAGAAAGACCAAGGGAGGGATACTGAAGCTTAATAAAGGGGAGGGTATGTGGGCAGAAGGTGGCAGTGAAAAAGCAGAGATACTGAATGAATATTTCTACTTAGTATTCACAAAGGAAGAGGAGGGGGAGGTACTTAAACCAAACAAGAGAAATGCTCTGGAGACAGGGGTTGATACAAGTCCATTTACAGAAGAAAGGGTTCTGAAAGAACTAGTAAAATTGAAGGTGGACAAAGCAATGGGGCCTGATGGGATTCACCCAAGACTCCTAAAAGAACTGAGGGTAGAACTAGTGACACCATTGACTACTCTCTTTAACAAATCTTACGAAGATGGGGTGGTACCTGAGGACTGGAGGAGGGCAGATGTGATTCCTCTTCACAAAAGTGGGAGCAGGGTAGAAGCAGAAAACTACAGATTAGTTAGTTTGACCTCAGTGGAAGGGAAAATGATGGAATCACTTCTGAAGGAAAGAATTGTTCAGTACCTGTTGCTAGCCTTGCTTGTAGAGCAGAAAGCAGCTAACTAAAAGAAGCTACATTTTCTTCTTAATTTAAAACTTATATCTCAGTAGGAGTCAGTGTCAACTAAGATTAAGTAGACAGATAACTTTATTAGAAGTAGAAGGGGTCTTATTTAGGGTTAAAAAAAAGAAAAGAAAGAAAGAAAGGCAGTGTGTGTTCTATGCAGGGTAAGGTACTGTATCAGGTGACTTTGCTAAACCAGTAGGAGGAAGAGAGCTTACCTGGGGGTGTGGTTTAGACACTAGAAAAGCAGGTGAGTCAAATTTACAACTTCTGTTGCTAGCCTTTTTCTTAGAAATTGCCCTCCATCCCACCCACCAAAGCCAGTTCTACTTTTATAGCCACTGGATTTAACTGTCAACAGAACTTCCTGTTTGGTAGTAGAAAGGAAAGGATCATAGAGAAACATTGGTTTGTCAACCTGAAGTAGAAAAAGTAGCTCACTCTCCCCCCCTAGCTGCTGATAGTGTGATATTGAGCAAGAAAGAAGGAGACTACTGAAGAAGATAGGAAGTTGCTATCCCAGGACAGAAAGGGTGAGAGTTGTAAGGAGAGGAGATAGTAAGCATCCAGAGAAACAGTACAGGGGACACAAAATAAGACATGATAGGAGTGGTGCAGTGCAATGGCTGTGGGGCGGCAGTGTTCCGGGAGACATTCTGGAGGCTGCGATGCGGCCCTATTTGCTTGCACCTCTCTGGTCTGAGAGAGGAGGTTGCCTGTCTCCAGGCTGACCTGGCTAGGATTCGTGAAACCTCCTCCCCCACACAGGGACCACCAGGGCCAATGCCACTACCTCAGAGGTTGCCAAGAAAAAGGACTGGCTGGACCAGGGTGGGCTCAAGGAGGGAGAGGGTGGTGGAACAGAGTTGCATCCCTCCAGCTGTACCTCTTCACAATTCATTCGCTCTTCTGGTGGATAGTGGTTCCTCTATGGAGGCACCTGTAGTGGAGACCATGGAGGATGCTGGGGACCTTCACAAAGGAGACCCAAAGGAGGGTGGCATGGGACCCCACAGGGAAGGAAACAACTCCTGGTGGGGACTCAATCATTAGAGGTAGAAATGGGGATGATGGGGAGAGGAGGTAGGTGCCTTCCTGGCCACGGCTTGGAGGGACAGGCGAATCCTCGGATCGTGGGAGAAGCTGCATGAGGGAGGGAGCTGGATGTCATTGTTCACCTGGGACAAATGACCTGGCTAGGAATGGGATCGAGCAGTGCAAGAGGAGTTTGTAGAGTTGGGAAGGGGCCTTAGACAAGTAGCGCATACGGTAACCTTCTCGGAGGTGCTGCCTGTCTATGGCAAGGGAGATGCTAGGGCACTTCTCACTGGGGAATTCAATGAGTGGTTGAAAAACTGGTGTGGAGCTCAGGGTTTTGGCTTCATTGGGGACTGGGGAGCCACCTGGAGGAATGAAGACCTATACTGGTGCGATGGTCTGCAACTGTCCAGGGGGAACCAGGATCCTAGGTGAGAGGTTTAAATGCTTCATTGGCAAGCATTTAAACTAGCCAAGGAGGGAGGCACTAAAAAGGAGCTGGGAAATCCGAGCCTCCCCCCACAAAACATGGTGATTAGTGAAGTAAATGCCAGGGTACAGAATTATTAGGGAGCAGAACAGATTTAAATGTAAAACAAGGCAAAGGCAGTAAGGACAGAAATGGGGCTAAAAGGGTAAGGCTATCAAAAAGTGGAGGGTGATGAGTACCAATGCCCGTAGTCTGTGTAACAAGCTCCCTGAACTAGTGGCCTTGATGGAAGAGGGTTGCCTGGATATTATGGCAGTCACAGAAACATGGTACTACAGAGAACCATGAATGGGATGTCAACATACCAGGATACGTAATCTACAGAAGGGACAGGGAGGGTAAAGAGGAGGAGGAGTAGCTCTCTATGTAAAGGAAGGATCAAAGCAACAGAACTGAAGAGTAAACAGGGAGCAGATGAGGCACTTTGGGTCACCCTGGAGACAGGAAATGGAACCACAATCCGCATGGGGTTGTATACAGACCCCCATCTCAGGGAGGGAATGGACAGGAAATGATAGAAGGCTTTCTTAGAATGGCAGAAAAAGGAGATATTGTTGATGGGGGACCTGAATATGCCAGATGTTAACTGGAGCACCTTTGCTGCAGGCACATCCAAGAGCAGGGTCATTCTTGATGCCCTACAGGGGGCATGTCTCAGACAGCTAGTATTGGAACCGACTTGGGAGGGAGCAATCTTAGACCTGGTACTTTCAAATGGGGATGGAGAAAGAATCTCAGATTTAGAAGTGGGTAGCCATCTGGGAACAAGTGACCACCAAACAGTGTGGTTCACGATAAACACAGCCATACAATCAAGCCATACAAAGCAAGAGTACTAGACTTTAGGAGGGCTGACTTTGGGAAAATGAGAGAGTGCCTCAAAAAACACTAGCAAACAGGCAAGAAGGAGGGGTGGAGGAACAATGGGAAGTGATCAAAACAGCCATCACAGAGGCAACAAGCCTTTGCAAAAAAAATCAATAAAACACAGCGAAGGAAAAAAACGCTATGGTTCACAAAAGAGGTGGCAGGGAAAGTTAAGGAGAAAAGGGCAGCATTCAGGAAATATAAGGAAACACAGAAGGAGCAGGACAGAGAACTTTATCAGTTAAAGGAAAACTACACCCAAAACCTGAAAAAATACATATTGTGCAGAGTGTTTTAATTTGTATGTGAAGTTCTAGTGTTTTCTTCCCTCTGACTTGTATTAGGAGTTTTTCCCAAATTAGCCTGCTAGCTTTATGCTAGTTTTACGACCCTAGGGATCTCCATACCTGATAGTGTAATTGTATTTCTGGTTCCCACAGTGCATTTTGTCTCATGTGATTGTGATGTAAGAGAGACCCAACATTCAGCACACGCATGCCAAACAAACTAAATATCTTGGAAGCTTTACAAGCTGCACAAAAATTACCAGCAGCAATGTTTTTCAGAACAGTAAAACCTTTAGAATGAGGGTGGTCACCAAGCTGAATTATACAGATTTTAAAATATAGCCATCTCTGTTGTTGTGAACTGATTGTAATGCAATGCTTTCTGCTGGATTTATGGGATCTGCTACATCACCATTACATGAAACAAGGTGCACTGTAGGACAATGAAATGCAATAAAACTATTTGATATGGTGATCTCCAGGGGTCATAAAACTACCCTAAAGCTAGCAGGCTAATTTAGGAAAAACTCCTAATACCAGTCAGAGGGAAGGAAACACTAGAACTTCACATACAAATTAAAACACTCTGCACAACATATATTTTTTCAAGTTTTGGGTGTAGTTTTCCTTTAAAGCAGAAAGAGGCTGGGAAGGTAGTCAGAATAGCAAAGGCCCAAACCAAAGAAAGGATAGCCAATTCTGTTAAGAAGGGGGATAAGACCTTTTATAGGTACATTAGGGAGTGAAGAAAGACCAAAGGAGGGATACTGAAGCTTAATAAAGGAGAGGGAATGTGGGTAGAGGGTGACAGTGAAAAAGCAGGGTTACTGAATGAATATTTCTGCTCAGTATTCACAAAGGAGGAGGAGGGGGAGTTACCTAAACCAAACAAGAGAAACACTCTGAAGACGGGGGTCGATAATAGTCCATTTACAGAAGAAAGGGTTCTGAATGAAATAATAAAATTGAAGGTGGACAAAGCAATGGGGCCTGATGGGATTCACCCAAGAATTCTAAAAGAACTAAGGGTAGAACTAGTGACATCGCTGACTACTCTCTTTAACAAATCATGGGAGGATGGTGTGGTACCCAAGGACTGGAGGAGGGCAGATGTAATTCCTCTTCACAAAAGTGGAAGCAGGACAGAGGCAGGAAACTACAGACCAGTTAGTTTGACCTCAGTGGTAGGGAAAATGATGGAATCACTTCTGAAGGAAAGAATTGTTGAGTACCTTGGGGCCAGTGGGGCACAGGACCCGAGGCAGCATGGATTCACGATGGGAAGGTCGTGTCAGACGAATCTAATAGATTTCTTTGACTGGGTGACAAAAGTAGTAGATCAGGGAGGGGCTGTGGACATGGCCTACCTAGATTTTAGCAAGGCATTTGATACAGTCCCCCACAAACGATTAATACACAAGATAGCCAGCCTTGGAATGGGTCCCAAGGTGGTAGCCTGGATGAAAACTTGGCTAGACAACAGGACGCAAAAGGTAGTAGTAAATGGAGTACACAGTGAAGAAAGGAGGGTTACTAGTGGGGTACCACAGGGTTCAGTACTGGGACCGGTCCTTTTAATGTCTTTATAAGTGACATTGCAGAGGAACTGGAAGAAAAGTATGTCTCTTTGCAGATGACACAAAGATCTGCAACAGGGTTGATACACAGGATGGAGTGGAAAGGATGAGAAGGGACTTGGCAGGTTGGAGGAATGGTCAAATGTATGGCAGCTCAGATTCAATGCAAAGAAGTGCAAGATAATGCACCTGGGAAACAAAACCCAGGGAAGCATACACAATGGGGGTGAGATACTGACAACAGTAAAATGGAAAGGGACCTGGGGTAATTATATCAGATGACCTAAAGGTGGGCAAGCAATGTGAGAAGGCAGTAAGGAAGGCTGGAGGGATACTGGGATGCATAGGAAGAGGCATCAATAGTAGAAAACAGGAAGTTGTTATCCCTCTGTACAGACAGTTGGTGAGACCCCATCTGAGTACTGTGTACAGTTCTGGAGACCCCATCTCTGCAAAGATATAGACAGAGTGGAGGCTGTCAGAGGAGGGCAACAAATGGTGCAGGGTCTGCACCAGAAGACATCTAGAAGAAAGAGTAAAGGAGCTTAATATGTATACTCTTGAGGAGAGAAGGAGAGGGACATGATAGAAACTTTCAAGTACCTCAAGGGAATTAACAAAGTCCAAGAGGGTAGCATCTTCCAGAAAAGAGATGTGCAAAAACAAGGAGGCACAATTTGAAGATAGAGGGGGGACGGCTCAGGGGTAATGTGAGGAAGTATTTTTTCACTGAGAGGGTTGTGGATACATGGAACAGCCTCCCTGAGGAGGTTGTGGAGTCAAGAACAGTGGTGGACTTCAAGAATGCATGGGACAGGCATAAGGCAGTCCTAGGGGCGGGTAAGAGGAAGTAAGTTGTTGGTTAACTAGGATCTACAGCTTATCTGTTAGGTAGGAAAATGGGCAGACTGGGTGGGCCAAGCGGTCCTTATCTGCCGTCAAATTCTATGTTTCTATGTTTCTATGTACCTAGAGGCCAGTGGGGCACAGGACCCAAGGCAGCATGGATTCACAGTGGGATGGTCATGTCAGATGAATCTAATCGATTTCTTTGACTGGGTGGCCAAAATAGTAGACAAGGGAGTGGCTGTGGACATGGCCTACCTAGATTTTAGTAAGGTATTTGATACAGTCCCACACAAAAGATTAATAGGTTAGTCAGCCTTGGTGTGGGTCCCAAGGTGGTAGCATGGATAAAAAAAATTGCTGGACAATAGGATGCAAAGAGTTGTAGTAAATGGAGTCCGCAGTGAAGAAAGGAAGGTTACTAGTGGGGTACTGTAGGATTCAATACTGGGACCGGTCCTTTTTAATGTCTTTATAAGGAACATTGCAGAGGAACTGGAAGGAAAAGTATGTCTCTTTGCAGATGACACAAAGATCTGCAACAGGGTTGATACACAAGATGGAGTGGAAAGGATGAGAAGGGACTTGGCAAGGTTGGGGGAATGGTCAAATGTATGGCAGCTTAGATTAAGTAGAAAGAAGTGCAAGGTAATGTACCTGGGAAACAAAAACCCAGGGGAAGAGCACTCAGTGGGGGGTGAGATACTGACAACAATAAAAGTGGAAAGGGACCTGGGGGTAATTATATCCGATGACCTAAAGGTGGGCAAGCAATGTGAGAAGGCAGTAAGGAAGGCCAGGGGGATACTGGGATGTATAGGGAGAGGCATCCACAGTATAAAACAAGAAGTTGTTATCCCTCTGTACAGACAGTTGGTGAGACCTCATCTGGAGTACTGTGTGCAGTTCTGGAAACCCCATCTCAGCAAAGACATAGACAGAGTGGAGGCTGTCCAGAGGAGGGCACCCAAAATGGTGCAGGGTCAGCACCAGAAGACATACGAAGAGAGAGAGAGAGAGAGTAAAGTAGCTTAATAGGTATACCCTTGAGGAAAGAAGAGAGAGGGGGGGCATGATAGAAACTTTCAAGTACCTCAAGGGACTCAACAAAGTCCAAGAGGGTAGTATATTTCAGAAAAAGAGATGAACAAGGAGGCACAATTTGTAGATAGAGGGGGGACAGCTCAGAGGTAATGTGAGGAAGTATTTTTTCATGGAAAGGGTTGTGGATGCATGGAACAGCCTTTCTGCGGAGATTCTGAAGTCAAGAACAGTGGGGGAATTCAAGAATGCATGGGACAGACATAAGGCAGTCCTAGTGGGGGGGGTGGAGGAAGTAGGCTGTTGGTTAACTAGGATCTGCAGCTTATCTGTTAGGTAGGAAAATGGGCAGACTATGTGGGCCAAGCGATCCTTATCTGCCATCAAATTCTATGTTTCTATGTTTCAGCAGAACAATGTTTCCTCTGCTGTTTCAGTCCTTACGGACACCCTTCATATGCTACATGATAGGCTGTTTCCCACCATCACCAAGATAGTTAGTGGTAGATGCACGCACTGGCTGCCCAAAGAATTACTTGTGAAAATGAAGGAAAGAGAAAAAACATGGAAGCTCTTCAAGGCGTCTCCCTCCTCTCAATTATGGAATGTCTACTGACAGCTGCGCAACTCTTGCAAGCAGGCTGCCAGATCACTTAAAGACAAATACTACATCAACTAGCAAAAAAACACCCCCCAGAAACCCTTGCAGTTTCTGGGCCTCCATTGGGTCCTTCCTAAATCCTAAATCCAGCAAACAAATCACATGGCTTGCATCATCCTCGTGTCCCATCTCAGACTCTACACAAATTGCTGACATTTTCAATTCAATGTTTACAGATCAAACCCCCACCTAAGTAAGCTACCCTCCAGGCCCCCACCAGCCAAGTTAACCTTCCCAGTTACTCCCAGTCACCTGCTCAGAGTAGCACTTCTCCATTGTTCTACTTGAGGCCCATCAGCGATAGTGCTACCACCAAACTTCTGAAGACTCTTCCAGCCAGAGGTATCCCTGAGAGTGATGGGCTTTACCCTACATTTCTGAAATGCATCTCTCCAGTCATTGTCAGACCCCTAACCTTTATTTTCAACCTTTCGCTCTCATCATTCACAGTGCCTAACTCGTGGAAGCATGCACATGTGGTATCTATCTACAAAGCTAGTGATCCCTTTTTCCCAGAGAACTATAGACCCATCTTCCTCCTCCCTCACCTCAGCAAATTATTGGAAAAAATAATCCACCACTAGCTGTCCGAACAGCTGGAAAAATATAACCTCCTGGGTCCACTCCAGCATGGATTCTGCAAACATCACAGCACCTCCTCTGCACTCACCCTCTTCTTGAACCATGTCCAGAAAAATATGGACATAGGCAAGGCCAGAGGTGTGGTATTCATTGACCTACCAAAGGCCTTTGACTTAGCGGACCATCACCTCCTTCACTTCACCCTGTGCCATTTCTGTTATTCACCTGACACTGCTGCATGGTTCCACAGCTACCTGTTCTATAGGTCCCAATCTGTTATCATAGGAATGGTGCCTTCTGCCTTACTACCCACATGCATTAGAATCACACAGAGCTCCATGTTTGGCGATCTACTTTTCTCTAAGTTCATAAATGCTGTCCCCTCTGAAAGCCTAAACTGTGAGGGACTCCTCTACACTGATGATCTGGTACTGTACCACAGCGACAAATCTCTTTAGTCAATCTCATCCTCTCTGACTACTAACTATGACATAGCCCATGACTGCCACTATCCAGAAAACTTCTTGTTAATGAGAAAAAAACCAAGACCATGCTATTTGGCTCAAAGCCTTTTCTAGCCAAGATCACAAAAACAAATACATCTCTACTTATACACTCCCCAGTTGGCCCCCCCCTCCCGTTCGACACAGTTTCCTCTTTCAAATACCTAGGGGTGACTCTTGATCCCTCCCTAACATTCACTGAACATATAACACATGTGATAAGTAAAATACACCAAAAACTTGGTGCTGCCTACAGAACCAAACTATTTCTGCCCCCAGATACCCGCCTCACCATAGCGCAAGGTAACCTCCTCCCTCTGCTTGACTACTGCTCCCCTGTATACTCCTTCGCTGCCACCCCCTCACTTCACTCTCACCTTAACACTGCTTACAACTCCAACTGCTGCTTTATCCTCCAAGCACCCTATTTAACTCATCACTCCACACTATACAAAACCCTAGGGTGGCCTAACCTTCAGGGACATTTCGACTATGCCATGGGCAGCCTAATTGACAGTTCACTTAGGAATCACCATCTGTCCCCTTTCTTCTCCCTACTTATAGAGAAGGTAGCACCTAGAACCCTCAGGACTTCCTCCATTCCTCCCCTGGAAGTCCCATGCACCCGTTCTGTCATGGGCAGTAAGGCCTTCTCTGTGCCTGCCACCTCCCTTTGGAACAAGCTTCCATCATTCATCTGCTCCTCCCCCTCCCACATAGCCTTCAAAAAAAACATTTGAGCCTGGCTCTAGACTGAATCTTCCTGCAGCTGTTCCCCTGGCCATGCTATGGCCCATGATCCACCCTAGCCTCGATAGTCTTCTAATTTTCTGCCTGTCTCTATCCCTGACCCTTACCTTGTCAGCCTCCACCTCTTACTCTTTAGTCCTGACTTGCTCACACTCTCTTATTTCTCCTGGCTGATCAGGACTGCCCGAGACCATAATAATTGTTGTACCTCTGTACGTAGTTAGCACTTTCTGATGTATCACATACAGTAATAATGTCCTCAGTTTCTAATAGGTTGATGATACAACTCTGATCTTGTAATAATCCTGATTGCTATTGTGCTTGTACATACTGCTCTCTGTATAGCATAAAATCCATTAGCTGTGTATCTGTACATACTGTTGCTCTGTATAGTTAGATCCTCATGTTTGTTACCCTGCTTCACTCTCCTGCATTTGTGCTGTATTACTGCTGGATATGTATTATATATAACTGCTCTTGTACACTTTGCTGCCATCTTGTTTGGCCTGGGTCATGGCTGAAATCAGTCCTTTTGGATCAGTCCATTCACCCGGTTATCAAAGACATAAATAAAACAGTCCCAGGAGTAGGAGGATACCAGGATAGACTTGAGGACAGATAGGATAGTAGCAGTCACAGGATATAGAGGATACAAGGTGTGACCTGAGGAGGGATTTGAAACATCCCAGTTTATTTTCAGGGGTGATGTTAATGGGAAGGGCATTTAAACACTGTGGGGCTCTGAATTTGAAGGATCTTTGGAAGAGGGAGGTACATCCCCAAGGAGTCTGAAAACGGGCCTTGGAGGAAAGCCTAGTAGTGTTGTGGGTGAGTGGCTGGTATTAGCAGAGGTGAGAGTCCAGGGGTGAAAGACCAGTGGAGATTTTTTTAGCAAGTAGGCAGGTTTGGTACCAGAGCCCATTGTCGAAATTAAGCCAGTCAGAGAGACTGCAAAGGGTACAAGTGTGGGTGTTGTTGTCACAGCCAAGGATAAATCAGCAGGCTTTGTTTAGAGCAACTCTAATTTGGTGTAGAGAGGAATTGTCGGCAGTGCCGTAGAGTAGGATGCTATGGTCAATAAGTGAGATTAATGTCGAGGAGACCAATAGGCATAGGGTATCAGGAGTGAGACAGTGCATGTGTCTGTAGAGAAGACCAGTTCTGATGTTGACAGCTGTGGAGAGAAGATGAATGTGTTCATGGTAGTTAAGAGAGGTGTCCAAGGTAACATCAAGATATTTAAAAGTAGTGACCTGGTGAAGGGGTTGAAGCTGGGAATTGGGGATGTGCAGGGGATGGCCTTTGTGCTTGTTCTGATGATGGAAGAATAACATGCTTTTAGTCCTTTCTTGACATAGAAGTTGCTGAGGTCAGTGGACACTGCACAGAGAAATTTTGGTCACTTTATGGTGACTTTGCTGGTGAAATTTAAATCAACTCAATGTACATTTCAGATTGAGATATCAAAATTTCATAAATATAGAAACTTACCCGCCACAGTAATTTGTATTGAATTGCTCATGTCTGAATAGATAGTTGTTTCAGAAACTGTTTCTGTGCAACTGCACTGGTAGGTTCCTGCACTTGATTGGTCCTTAGCTTGTAAAGTGTGGCTTTCTGCAGGTTCTGTGACAACTGTAATGAGCAGGTTATTTCTGTATAATATCCAGGATTTACATGATCCTTCTCTGTAATACCCACATTTAAAGTAGATGACTTCTCCTTGGATGAAGACATTATCAGCATGATTCACACTGAGAGTGGGCTTTGGTAAAGGACCTGCAGGAAAATAAATTTATATATAGTAACATAGTATTCGATGACAGATAAGGCCCACTAGGCCCACCCAGTATGCCCATATCCCCTGCCTGCATCAGTGGTCGCTGACAATACTTGGTCATTGGCTTTAGCCTTTCCTACCCACCTCTTGGGTTCCTGATGCCTATCCCATGCATGTTTGAATCCCCCACTGAGCCAGCTCTCATTACTTCCTAGGGTAAGCTAGTCCATTTATCTACCACCCTTTCAGAGAAGAAAATCTTCCTCACATTCCACTTTATCCTGCCTCCAGCTAATTTCATATCATGTCCCCTTGCCCCTGTACACCTCCTATAATGAAAGATGCACCCACTTGCACTTTGCTTATACCCTTAAGATACGGTTTCTATCACATCTCCAGCGTAGAAAGGGGAAAAAAATATATTACAAGTGATACCTTTTATTGGGCTAACAAAATTATATCTGATACTAGCCTGTGAGGGATAATACTCTCTTCTTCAGGTCGGGTCACCTGACCTGAAGAAGAGAGTTTTATCTCTTGAAAGCAAGTCTCAGAAATGATTTTCTCAATCCAATAGAAGGTGTCACCTGCAAAATATTTGTTTGTATTTTCCCTCTCTGTATTGTTGACTGGACTAACACGGCTATCACATTTCCTTTCATTGTATCTCCCCATTCCCATCTGTCTTCCAGTCTATACATACTGAGGTCTTTTAATCTCTCCTCATATGTCTCCTGGTGCAAGCGCTACAGCAACATCTGTGTTACCCTTCTCTGAACTGCCTCCACCCTGTCTAATGAAGATGCAGCCTCCAGAACTGTACACCGTATTCCAGATGTGTTCTCACCAGAGTTTTGCATAGTGGCATCACCATCTCTCTTCTTCTGCTAGTGATATCCCTTCCTATGCACCCCCAGCATGCTACTGGCCTGCTCCACAGCCGTGGTACAGTGTATGAACACCTTTACTTCATCTGAGATGATATCTCTAAATCCCTTTCTTCCCTGGTAACCCTTCCTCCTGCCAAAGAGGAAGTTCCTGTTGCCAGTCAAATCCAGTTGCTAAAAAAGTAGAACTGGCTTATGGTGGGTGGGATGGAGGGCAATTAGTAAGAAAAAAGGCTAGCAACAGGAAGTTGTAATTTGAGTCACCTGCTTTCATAGTGTCTAAGCCACACCCCCAATTAAGACCTCTCTCTCTCTCTCCTACTGGTTTAGCAAAGTAAGTTGATACAGTACCCTTCCCAACACAGAACACACACTGACTTTCTTTCTTTTCTTTCTTTTTTTTAACCCTAAATAAGACCCTTTTTGCTTCTAATAAAGTATATGTCTGCTTAATCTCATCACTGACTTCTGCTGAGATGTAAGTGTTAAGTTAGTAAGAAAATGTAGCTTCTTTTAGTTAGCTGCTTTCTGCTCTACAAGCAAGGCTAGCAACAGGAAGCTGTAAATTGAGTCACCTGCTTTTATACTGTCTAAGCCACCCCCCCCAATTAAGCTCTCTCTCCTCCTACTGGTTTAGCAAAGTAAGTTGATACAGTACCCTTCCCAACACCGAACGCACACTGACTTTCTTTTCTTTCTTTTTTTAACCCTAAATAAGACCTCTTCTTCTTCTAATAAAGTATCTGTATGCTTAATCTCAACAGTCACTGACTCCTGCTGAGATATAAGTGCTAAATTAATAAGAAAATGTAGCTTCTTTTAGTTAGCTGCTTTCTGCTCTACAAGTAAAATTAGCAACAGGAAGTTGTGATTTGAGTCACCTGCTTTTACAGTGTCTAAGCCACACCCCAATTAAGCTCTCTCTCCTCCTACTGGTTTAGCAAAGTAAGTTGATACAGTACCCTTCCCAGCACAGAACACATACTGACTTTCTTTCTTTTCTTTCTTTTTTAAACCCTAAATAAGACCCCTTCTACTTCTAATAAAGTATATGTCTGCTTAATCTCAACAGACACTGACTCCTGCTGAGCTATAAGTGTTAAATTAAGAAGAAAATGTAGCTTCTTTTAGTTAGCTGCTTTCTGCTCTACAGGCAAGGCTAGCAATAGCTCATGTGCATTTTCGATTCACTTATGACACTGCTAACATCTCAGATCATAAATGACTTGTGATTTTCTCCTTTTAAATATGTGACAAGCTGTCTGCTACATTAATGTCAGAAGTCTAGCACATAGATAGCATAAAGAGCAGCATGGGGTACCTCATGTGTTTAGCTAGTAGCTATCAATAGTAGGAATGGGTTATGTGAGAATGAGTAGTGTGTGCCACATTGCAGTGCCTGCAGATGGGGGACAATAAAATTATTTTATTTCTAGGATTAATCTTTTGCAAAACAATGAAATTATTCTGAAAACAAGAAAAACTGTGAATGATCTTATTACTGTCTTCTCAATCTTTTTTTATTGTCTCAGCAGTGCTCAAAACCTTTGAGTCATATCTGGGGGTCATACATTAATTATGTGCTGGACGACTGACTGGGGGTTAAGCTTGGATCTCTCCAATGTTGATTTTGCTTTTCCAGGTGACAGTTGTTTAATGAAACATAGATGGCGCCATCTCTCCATTCTTTGTAACATATGAACAGAAGACACACTGAATTCCATATATCATACTTCTTATTAAGGGAGACTGTTTTATCCCTATAACAATAGGCTTCAGAACTGGGAGGGGGTGAGGAGGGTGTCTGCCTCTCCAGTTTTTTGGGGTCAAATAGAATGCCCTTTTTGATTTATTCCACTCACTGTTTAGGTCAGTGTGTGCCAGCAGTCAGCAGTGTCCCTTGCCCTTCAATCTGCCAATGCACCTTGTGCCCCCTCCTTCTTAGATCTGCCACAGAACCTCACAACCTCCTTTAAACAAAAAGATTAAAGAAACAGCTACAAGTTGCTGTCCAGTCTCAGAGAGAGTGAGGGTGTGTCAACAGTGTTAAGTACTTCATTCTAAGCCCCAGTAGAGTTGTAAAGTACAGTCGACATCAAATGACTGCAAGGCTAATTGATAAACAGGATTCGACCTTAGCATTGTTTCACTTGCCCAGAACCTAGTTCAAATTGACCAGGGCTAGTGCAGCTAACTCTCTACTTGTCCATCTTGACTTGTACAGGTTTTTAATGGCTGCTAATGAAGTTGAAAAAGTCCCTGCTTTAGCAGGCTATAGTACTTTTGCTCATCTCCCTCAGTGTCCCAAGGGGTCTGGTGTGATTAACAGCTTGTTAACAGCTGCAATGATTTAGCATTTCAAGAGGGGATCCAACAAAAGACTTGATGTGAGTCATTATCACTTAGTTGTTAGGACATTCAGTTAGTGTGCATGCTGTGGCCAAGGCTAGAGTGGTTAAGTCATTAACTTCCAGTTTGTTGAACTTGTTTTTGATTTGCCCCACAATATTAAGACCAGTGTGCCTCATTTCCCAACCTTTTGAGTGCCTGTATCCAACACTGCAGTGACAGAATGCTATGATGTATACAGAGTCTGCCCCGTCAGGTAGCCTGTCCACTCTGTATTTTCTCTGGACACCACTGCAGACTAGGCTTTGAAGTGGCCATCCATAGACCCATAGCTGCCATTACTGACTGGCACAGGGCTCACAGCAACTCTTAATGGATCACACAAGTCAATGCCATCAATGCAGTACCACCCAGCATGTCATTTCATCCTAAAAATAATGCTTTGGAGCATGTTTGGTACAAAACAAAAGATTAGTAAAATATATAGTTTGAAAGGTTAAAAAGGGTATTCCTGGTGTGCATAGATCATCCTATATAGAAAGAGAGGAAGGACAGCATCATGCCTGTACACTGCTCCTCTTTGGCTGATGAAAGGATACCATTATGAAAACTCTGTTTTTGTTAGATCAGAGGATGTTAAATCAATATTTTTGTGCCTGGTATATATAAACAGATATGTAAAAGTTTCTTACATCCCAAGCCCCCTGTGTTTGTTTAACTCTCTTCAAAGAAATCCTAGGCTCACTTTGCAGTATAAGTGCAGATCTGGTTAGGTTAATCACAGGGTGGAGATGAAACTGTCTTTCTCAGCCTGACTCTGTACATTGCCCTGCAGGTCAGGGTGGGACTGTGGTAAGGTACATGATGATGTTGGCTACTGTGTGTGCAGAGCTAGATCTGCTTGACTGAACATTTGCTATTATGGTCTCCTCTGGTTTGGTGGGGAAGGGGTGAAGAAAGAGGAAGCAAGGGGCACATGGTAAAAAACAATGGGGGTACTCACTGCGTGTGAATGTATTGCAGTCTTTTTTTTTCTGCTGGGGCAGGAAGCAATGTGGAAGCAGCATAAATATGCAATAATCAAGAGTATTTTTTGGCTTGCATTTTTCCTGTATAACCGAACAAAACTGACCATTATTATTGTGAGCTAGTGCAACCATCTGTGGGCTAGTGTAATTTTTAATTAACTTGTCTAGCTGGTTAGTGCAAAAAAAAGTTAAGGTTGACCCCAGTTGATAATGGCTCTACTTTAGAACTCTGGTGGAACTTCCAGCTCCCATCTGCTGCTAATTTAATTAAGGAGACCACCCCTATCAGCCTTGCCCTTAACAGCTGTTTTTTCTAGGGTCAAGGATTCAGAATGTACATCACATCCTACTTGTCCTCCTGTCTCAGTACCAGCACCTCCAGGTCTACTCTCCTTGCAGCAATAGCAACTGCTGAGATGCCTTATTTTAATTCATTATTGTCCGGCATGAAGGTCCAACTAAGAAAAGTCAAGCACGCTAGTAAGAGAGGAGGGGGGCTTAAAGGTAGCCCCTCATCACCACAGCCATCATTGCAACTTAAAGCCAGTGTGTTAGTCTGACAACTGTTGGTGTGGCTAGTGGTTTGGTGGCATGGCTAGTGGTGTGTGCATGGACCTCTGTGGGACTGCCTACCTTGACGTGGTACAAAGGCTTGTTACAATGCAATACTGTAACTAAAAACCAGTGTGTTAGTCTGGCAACTGTTGGTGTGACTAGTGGTGTGGTGGCATGGCTAGTGGTGTGTGAATGGATCTCTGTGGGACTGCCTACCTTACTGTGGTCCAGAGGCTTCTGACAATGCAATACTGTAACTAAAAGTCAGTGTGTTAGTCTGACAACTGTTGGTGTGGCTAGTAGTGTGTGAATGGATTTCAGTGGGACCCGCTACCTTGATGTGGTACAGAGACTTGTCACAATGCAATACTGTAACTAAAAGCCACTCTGTTAATCTGACAACTGTTTGTGATGATCTGGCTACTATTGTGGTGGCATGTCTGCTGGTGTGTGATTGGATGACAACATTTCAAACAAGCATTTGTCAATGCTCAATGTTGTCTTGCTGGTGTTGGCATTAGTAATGCAGGAGTTAGAGAGATGCATAGTAGGAATGGCAGTGAAGTGTGGAACCAATGTCAGCACCACCCTACCCTGCAGAGAGTAACAGGCATTGAGGTGTGCCTTTGGGTCGGCGATAACTCTCATGCCATTTTACCTCACCCTGCTCTGCAGACTCTGATAAGTGTCATGTTGTGTCTTGGGTTGTCCGACCTTACACTAATCCCATTTCATAAGGAAGTACATTGACATGGGTGCAGTATAAGAGAATGCAGTGAACTTTGGGACCAAAGAGTCCAAGGTACACCTTGATGCCTGTCAGTGACTGTAGGGTTGGGGATGGGGGTGCAATGGCATGAGCATTACAGCTGACAATCCAAAGGCACTCCTGTAATGCCTGTTAGTCTGTACAGGGTGGGACTTTATAGTTAGAAACCCTAATGCCCCAGTCATTTGTTGGTATTTGCACTGCAAATTTTCAATATTGCCTCTTTGTGACCCCACCTCATGAAAGGATTTGGTACCTCTGTTCATAAACAGTGGCAATATGATTTTGTTAATCTGTCAGAAATGTTGATTTCCTACAGTGACCATGCCATTCTGCGCCACGTATGAAAACACAGTTCGGGCAGCATGTCAAAAATGACAGCTGCATCATTCAGAAGGGGCTCTAAAGAGATGGCAACTATGAAAATCTGGAGTGTAAATATTAAAATTCTTGAAGTTTTGAGTATGCATGAAAACTATGCTATGCACACTTGTAACACAGTCATTTTTATGTTGGCTCGTACATGCGCAGCCAACGTATTGTGGTAGTAGCAGAATTGGAGGCGTGGTCACTGTTGGGCGAATGCAGGGCATGCACCAGTGGGTACGTCCCGTATTCCCCAATCAGTCAGCAGCAGGCACTGACCTCATGCATCCCTAATGTGGCCACCAGAACAAAGAAAAGGTCTGCTGCAATGAGAGTGACGTTCTCATACAGTGTGACCCACAACACGTCTCCAGATGTGCAGGTGAGATGACGGCAGTGACTGCCACCACCGCCTGTCACAATGCCGATGAGGGAACCCAGTCCCAGTCGGCATACTGAACCTCCTCCCATTTCCCAACAGTTTTTCTTTGCTGACAGGAGGGGCCCAATCCCTGTCAGCATTTATGCCCCATCTGTGTTGATTTTGCCAATGGGGGAGCCCACTCCATGTCGGCATAATGTCTCCCCCTCTGCTTTTGTTGCGTGCTGAGGGGGTGCCCAATCCCCATTGGCTCATGTCTGCCCCTTCAGTATGTGCTGACGGGGGTGCCCAATCCCCCGTTGGCTACAGAATCCCCCCAAAAAACACTTATTTGGCATGCTGGCATTCCATCCAAGCGTGCCAAATCCCCTGTAAAAAAAAAAAGTGCCACAATGTTTTTTTTGTTTTGTTTTTAGACCTGTTAAAAAGAAAACGGTCCCTCTTGGGCTCCTTTCCCCCTCCTGCACCCACCGTCTGTGCACCTTGCCTCCCCACACCCCCCTCACCCAATACTTACCTCTGTAGTCTGGTGAGTGATCTTCAGTGGACCAGAAACACGTCTGCAGTCTTCAAAGCTGACCGTGAACTGAAGAAATGCCGGTAAGCTGTATAATCGCATAAATGGGGTTTTTCCAACTTTGTTGCACATCTCAGCTATTTGTGGGAATTTTGGCACCAAATTTTCAACATGGGATTATTGGAACCCCTCCTCATGAATGCAGGCACTGTCCTGGTATTATTACATCCCAAAAGGTGATTTCACGGTCACTGTGTGGAATCACCTTTTATTCATGAGGGGGTCTCTCAGAAAGTATATGTTGCAAATTTGGTGGGAAAATTAAAAAAAAGGCTGTTTTATGAGTGTGCATTGCGCAGTTTCCACACACATGCGTAACTTCGTGAATTTGTAATATTTTCACTCCAGATTTTCAAAATTGGCATTTTTCCACACCTCCTTATCAACAGTATAGCTGTCATTTTACGTATCCTGACTGAAATGTGTTTTCACACGTCTGGCACAGAATAGCACAGTTGCTGTGTGAAATCAGTTTTTGGGACAGTTTGAGGAAATGACAGTGACACTGTTCATGAGGTCCTAAAATGTCTATGTCGAAAATTTGTTGCCAAAAGTCCATAAAATGACAGTTTCCACGCACCCTTGTAACTTCATAAATTTGCAATATTTTCATGCCAGATTTTTAACGCTGGCATTTTTTCATACCTCCTTATGAACAGTACAGCTGTCATTTTTCACATCCTGCCCAAAATGTGTTTCCACACATGTGGTGCACAGTGGTGTGGTCGCTATGGGAAATCAACTTTTGGAACAGATTAACAAAATCACAGCACCACTATTCTTGCAGGGAGGTCCCAAAATGCCTATGTTGAAAATTTGATTAATAAACACCCAAAAATAATTGGGTTACGGACATCTGTTGCACAGTTTCTATGCATGCTCATGAATTCACCAATTTTTCATATGATCACTCCAGATTTTCAACGTTGCCATTTTGTTACACCTCCTCATGAACAATACAGTTGTCATTTTCCACATCCTGCCCAAAATGAGTTTTCATCCCTGTGTCACCAAATGGCATAGCCACTCTGCAAAACCATCTTTCAGCTGAAAAACTCATTGTGCCACTTTTCATGAGGTGGACTCACAAACAGCCCATGTTGAAAATTCGGAGAGAAAATGCCAACACACACCTACAGCGCTAGATTTCCAACTGTAGCATCCCACCTTGTACAGACTGACAGGCGTCAGGGGTGTAACTTGGAATCATCGGCTGTAATGCTCACACCATTCCACCCCCACCCTGCAGCCTGTGACAGGCATCGTGGTGTGTCTCACACTATTCGGCCACAAAGTTCACCCTATTCACCTATACTGCATTGACTTCAGCATATTTCCTTATGGAATGGGGTAAGTAAAACACCCAAAGACCCCAAAGCACGCCACGACACTTGTCAGTGTCTACAGGGTAGGGTGAGGTACAATGGCATGAACGCTATAGCTGATGACCCAAATACACTCCCCAATGCCTGTCACTCTCTACAGGGTGGGGTGGGTTGGCTTCACTTCAGTACTTCACTGCCATTCCTATTATGAGTCTCTAGCTCTACCACTACCAATGCCAATGCCAGCGAGACAGCATTCTGCATTGACAAATACTTGTTTGGAATTCTTTCACCACATTTTTAGCATAGGCAATTTTGAGACCTCTGCTTATGGACAGTGGCACTATGATTTTCTTGGCCTGTCCCAAACATTGATTTCCCACTGCAACTGGGCCATTGTGTACCAGATGTGCGAAACCAAATTTCTGTCAGGATGAGAAAAATGACAGCTGTACTCTTCATATGGAGTTGTGCAAAAACGGCAATGTTGAAAATGTGGAGTAAAAGTATTAAGAATCCTTGAAGTTACGACTGTGCATGAAAACTGCGCAATGCACACTCGTAACATAGACATTTTGTGGAATTGTGTTACCAAATTTTCAACACAGGAATTTTGGGATCTCTGCTCATGAACAGTGTTACTGTGATTTTCTTATTCTGACCCAAAACATTGTTTTCCTACACCGACTGTGCCATTGTGTGCCAGACATACGAAAACACATTTCGGGCAGGATGTAGAAAATGACAGCTGTACTGTTCATAAGGAGATGTGAAAAAATAGCAATGTTGAAAATATAGAGTAAAATATTATGAATTCTTGAAGTTATGCATCTGCATGGAAATTGCGCAATGCACACTTGTAATACAATAATTGTTTGGAATTGTTTCACCACATTTGCGACATAGGCTTTTTGGGAGCCCATCTCATGAAAAGTTATTGTTTCGTTAATCAGTCTTTAAAGCTGATTCCATGCAGTGACTGCAAAATCACCCTTCTGGAATGAATAAAAATATGACAGTGACTGAATTCATGAGGTGGGGTCCGAAGAACCCCATGTTGAAATTTTGGTGCCAAAATTCCCCAGAAAGGCCGAGGTATGCACCAAAGTTCAAAAAACCCATGCATGCCATTATACAGCTTACTGTCATTTCTTCAGTTCACGGTTGACTTTGAAGAGTTCATACGTTCCCGGTCCACCGAGGATCATTGGGCCAAGCTCCAGAGGAAAATATTGGGTGAGGGGGTGTGGGGAGGTGGGCTACTCAGATGGTAGGTGCAGGATGGGGGAGGGTCACTGGACATGTTGAGGGATGTTTTTGTTGTTTTTCAGAAAACAAAAAACGTACTGACAACGTGGGTTGGTTTTCTTATTTTGCAGCTGTGTTTTGGCACACTGGAGTGGGCTCCCAGCATGCTATCTGTAGTTCGGGGGAGGGGGACCCAAGCCAACAGGGATTGGGCCCTCTGTCAGCACAGAAATCTGTCTTGGGGGCACTCTCTCAGTACACAAATTAAATGACAAGGGGACCATTATGCCAATGGGGATTGGGCTCCTCCATTGGCAAACTGAACTGGGAAGGGGGCATGCTGACAGAGAGATTGGGCACAACCAACGTCAGCTTGATTGGGACTGTGAGGCAAATATCAACAACCACCATTTTTTTAAATGTTACACTAGGCAAAGCACACCCTTGCCTGGTGTAACACCACACTTTCACTCCACATTTTCAACATTGTCATTTTTTCACATGTCCTCTTCAACAGTATACTTGTCATTTCTCATATCCAGCCCAAAATGTGTTTTCGCACCTGTGGTGCTGAATGGTGCACTCGCTGTGCAAAATCACCTTTTGGCATTGAGTAATGAAATGATACTGCCACGATTCATGAGAGGGACTCCCAAACAGCCTATGTTGAACATTTGGAGCAAAAATACCACCGCACCTGGGCAATTAGGCTTTCCAACCATAATACCATAATGCCCACCCTGTACAGACAGACAGGCATTGAGGGTCTGACTAGGGGTCATCAGCTGTAATGCTCAACCCATTCCACCCAAACCCTGCAGCTACTGACAAGCATTCAGGTGTGCCTTTGGGTCTTCAACCCAAACATTCACTCCGTTCTCTTACACTGCACCCATCTCAGCTTATTTCCTTTCGAAATGGTGTGAGCATAAGGGCCAAAGACCTCAAGACACACTGCAACACCTGTTGCTGTCTGCAGGGTGGGGTGAGGTGAAATGCCATGACTGTTATGGGCATCTACACAAAGGCACACCCCCAACACCTGTCAGTCTCTGCAGGGTGCTGGTGGGGGTTGGTGTCACTTCAATACTTTACTGCCATTCTTCTTATGCATCTCACTAACTCCTACACTACCAATGCCAATACGGCATTGACAAGTGCTTGTTACTACTATAGTGCTGCTATATGGCTCTATACTTATGTGTAAGTGGGAGTGCAGGGCCCAGAAGGCTCATGTTCCCACATACGCATACCATTACACAAAACCTGGGCATTGTGAGGGCCCGCACTTCCACAACCACATACCAGTTACCACTTACATTACATTTTCTCAAAAAAGAAGGAACATTCATTGCAAAAAAACTCCATTAATGCATCAGTTAGGGTTGATAGCACAGTGACAAAAGTATGGAAATGTGATGTTAGGGTTAGCTTCGCACACTCCACACACCAAAAGATGTTGGGGTGTGCCATGGGGTCATCAGGCTTAACTCTCACCCCATTCTCCTATACTGTAGCATGTCAACATGTTTACTCATGGAATGGAGTGAGAGTTAGGTCTGATGATCCCATGGCACACCGTGATATCTGTTGGTGGGTGGAGTATCAGGGCATAGTGGTGGTGGTTGGGGGAGAACATTAACATCACATTTCCATACTTTGGTGGCTGTGCTATCAACCCTAACTGATGCACTAAAGTTTTTTTGCAATGAATACATTCATACATATATATATAAATATATATATATTCCTCACTGTTGGATGGAGTAATATATATATATTCCTCACTGTTGGGTAGAGTTTAACTCTTAAACATGTTAAACATTGTAAATGTTATTTTTTTATTGTTGCAATGAGACTACACTATAACCAGTAGGTTAAAACTAAGAAAATACAGAGGAAGAGAGAGCCTAGGCACAAATGTAATTCAAAGAACCAGATATGAAAACCAACAAGTGAAAATAAAGACTTGGCTCATCCTATAAAAAGAAATAACAATATGACATTTCAGGCAATCTAAAGCAGAGATTATCATGTTAGATGACCCACCTAACAGTGGAAGACCATAGAAAACTGGAGAAGTTTTGATATCTGTATGTGTGTGCATCCTCCTATAAAGAGGGGATAAGGCTGAACATTGTTTCATATCAACAGAGATCCAGGGCCCCATCCCTGGCCTTGTTTATAGATGCAGAAAAGGCCTTTTACAGGATGGATTGGAGGTTGCTGCACAGGACCCTGGAGGAGATGGGGTTGAGCCCCAAATTTCAGAATTCAGTGGATTGCCTGTACTGCTCCCCCCCAGGCCACAGTCAGAGTTAATGTGGTTCCAACCAATAGGATGCACCTAGAGAGGAGAACAAAGGCAAGATTGTCCACTGTCACCCCTGCTTTTTGTGCTGTGCATTGAGCCACTAGCTGAGGCAGTGAGGGAGAATGACAACATCCAGGGTGTTGAGCAGGGGATAGATCACATAATATCTCACCGTATGCAGACAATTCCCTGTTCTTCCTTATATCCCCTGAGACATTGATCCCTGCACACCTCAAGGAGTTAGAGCTATTTGGTCAAAGTTTGGGCTATAAAATCAACTATGACAAGTCTGAAGCTATCAGATTGGGAGAACCCCCCCCCCATATAGAGTTGTTGTAGGACAGCCCCATTAAAGGGATAGCTAACAGTACAGTTAGGTATCTCAGGATTTTAGACTCTCTGAGACTCTCTACCCTCTTCAAACTTAATTATGAAAAACTGTGGACAGCATTAAAAAAAAACACCTCTCCCTCTGGGATATACTGCCCATCTCCCTCACTGGAAGGACAGACACAATCAAAATGAACATTCTCCCCCATTTCCGATTTTTATTCTAAGCCTTGCCTATCCACATACCAGAACACTACTGGAAAGGAGTAAACAAGACCCACACAAAATTTGTTTGAAAGGGTGGTAGGCCGAGGTTCCACTCACACACCCTGTCTCAACCCAGGGAGAAAGGAGGCCTAGCCATGCCCAGTCTTAAGTATTATTATCTCTTGGCATAACTGATACCAGTCATTACCTGGGTCAGGCAAGGAGAAAGACACAGGTTGGAGAGAGAAGTAGAAGTTAGCCACTCCAGCTTCATCCTGTTAATCATGCTTCCACATGACCCCATTACCCCAGAGATGTGAAAACAACTACCCAGCCCCTGGTCATGTCTCATATTAAAAACCCTGAACAAGGTGACAAAATGCACACAGACAATAGAGGGTATACAGTAGGTCCCCTTACCTCAATCATTAGAGACCATAATTTTACCCCCTCCCCAAGGATGGATATGGGGTTCACCTCATGGAATAGAGCAGCACAGGTTAAGTATCAATCGAAGTTTAGAAATAACACCCTGGCCTCCCTCTCACAGCTCTCAGGACAGTATTCACTACCTCAGGATGATTTTCATAGATATCTGCAGAATAGGCACTATCTGAATTCAGCCCAAATAGCTCTAAAAGTTAACAGAGAGTTCACCACGTTAAAAAACTTCCTTTACTGGCTAGTCAGATTGGTAGGGAGGAGCAAACTGGTGTCAGTGGCGTACAAAGTCCTGCTGGGTATAGGGGTATAGGGGTCCAGGTCCCTGAGGAGCTGAGACTGAAGTGGGAAAATGAAACAGCAACCCTGATTCCCCAGAAAGGCTGTAGATGGGCATGGACAAGAGGCTGGAAAACCATGGTCTCCTCAGGGTGGAGGGAGTTTAGATGGAAATGTATGTCCCATTTCTTACACACACCCTCAGTAACTGAACACCTTAAGAGAGGCAACTGAGACTTGTGCTGGAGGAGCTGTGGCCAATCAGGAACTCACCTACACATATTTTGTACTGCCCAGAAATAACTAGATTTTGGTTCCTAGTACACTGTCAATTAAGGCAGATCTGGGAAGTGCAAATTTCTTTTGAAATTAATACTTTGGTCCTCAGCCTGCCGATGAGGGAACTTAGAAATCAGAAACAGTAGTCCTTGCTACAAATTCTATGTCTTGCAGCACAAAAAGAAATCATAGCAAACTGGTTCCAGGAGACCTCACCATCAATGGAGTCTTGGACTTCCATACTCTCAAACATAGAGAGAATGGAAGGCCTCACAGCAAAACTAAGGTTCACCACAGATAAACATTAGGACCTGTGGTCAAGATGGATTACTTCTAACACATCACAAAACTAGAAGGAGGAAGGGAGTTCATAGGGAGGTCTCCGTGTGGGAAAAGGTTTCCAGCATAGGGTAACTCACCAGGGAATCAACTCCCCCCTCCATTTTCTAAAATGAAAGTGTAAAAGGAATACCCCAGCATGCTTTCCCAAGAAGGTGTCCCGGGAGTCTAAAAGCCTCTGATCTTTAACCTTAACTATGACTGTATATAGCATTTCAAAGAGAAAACTTCAAAAAGCACCTCTGCAAAGGTTTCAGTTATAGCAGTTTTAGGTTCTTTGCCCTAACATTGGTTACTTGTTGTTGATGAAGGGTAAGTCCTGTTTTTTATTGTAAGGCTTCATAGTGAACATAGTGAGATAAAAGGCTTGTCAGAAACATTGCTATATACCACTGAATCATATAGAAGCCTAAAAGACACATTATACCTCAGGAGGAAAGAGTGCTTGCCTAATAGCCATTGGGATAAAACCCACATTTGGACTATATGAAATGAGTAAGACTTTCAAAGTGCAAAAAAGGTAAAGGTGTTAACTTGAAGAACATTTACTGGGCGGATGACTGTGACACCACCCTGTATCACTTGTACTTCTTTTCTCTAGTGATGTATGCATTTGTAGGCAAGAAGGACAGGGATGGGGCAAAAGGGGGTAAGGCCATCAGGAAATGGAGGGTAATGAGTACCAATGCCCATAGTCTGGGCAACAAGCTCCCTGAGCTGGTGGCCTTAATGGAAGAGGGATGCCTGGATATTGTAGCAGTCACAGAAACATGGTACACAGAGAACCATGACTGGGATGTTAATATACCAGGGTACATAACTTACAGGAGAGACAGGTAGGGGAGAAGAGGGGGAGGAGTAGCTCTCTATGTAAAGGAAGGGATAAAAGCAACTGAACAAAAAAGTAAACAGGGAGGAGACCAGGCACTGTGGGTCACCTTGGAGACTGGAAAGGGCACCACAATCCACACAGGGGTTGTGTACAGACCCCCATGTCAGGGGGAAGGAATGGACATGGATATGATGGAAGGCATTCTTAGAATGGCAGAGAAAGGGGAGATACTGTTGATGGGAGACCTGAATATGCCAGATGTTAACTGGAGCACATTTGCTGCAGCCACATCCAAGAGCAGGGCCATTCTTGATGCCCTACAGGTGGCAGGCATTAGACAGCTAGTTTCAGAACCCACTCATGAGGGAGCAATCTTAGACCTCGTACTCTCAAATGGGGGCAGTGAGAGGATCTCAGATCAAGAAGTGGGTTGCCATCTGGGGACAAGTGACCATCAAACAGTGTGGTTCACGTTAAACTCAGCTACAGAGTCAAGCCATACAAAAGTGAGGGTACTGGACTTTAGGAGGGCTGACTTTGGCAAGATGGGAGAGTGCCTCAGAAAACCACTAGCAAACAGGCTAGAAGGAGGTGTGGAGCAACAATGGGGAATTATAAAACTGCCATCACAGAGGCAACAAGCCTTTGTGTGAAGCAAATAAACAAATCAAAACGAAAGAAAAAGCCACTATGGTTCTCAAGAGAGGTGGCTGAGAAAGTCAGGAAGAAAAGATAGCATTCGAAGTATAAGGAAACACAGAAGAGCAGGACAGAGAGCTGTACCAGTTAAGGCAGAAGGAAGCAGGGAGGGAAGTCAGAATAGCAAAGGCCCAAACTGAGGAAAAGATAGCCAACTCAGTTAAGAAGGGGGATAAAACCTTTTATAGGTACATCAGCGGGAGTAGAAAGACAAAGGGAGGGATAGTGAGGCTGAATAGAATGAACTGTGGGTGGGCAGAGGGGGACAGTGAAAAAGCAGGGATACTGAATGAATATTTCTGCTCAGTATTCACAAAAGAGGAGAGTGCCTAATCCAATTAACAGAAGCTCTTTTGATAGGGGTTCGATCCCAATCCTTTCACAGAAGAAAGGGTTCTGCAAGAACTCCTAAAACTGAAGGTGGACAGAGCAATGGGTCCTGATGGATTTCACCCAGAATTCTAAAAGAACTAAGGAAGGAACTAGTGAAACCACTGGCTACTCTTTTTAATAAATCATGGGAGGATGGTGTGGTACCCGAAGACTGGAGGAAGGCGGATGTAATTCCCCTTCACAAAAGTGTGACCAAGACAGAGGAAGGAAACTACAGACCTGTCAGTCTGACCTCTGTGATAGGGAAAGTGATGGAGTCACTTCTGAAGGAAAGAATAATTGAGTACCTAGAGGTCAGTGGAGCACAGGATCCAAGGCAGCATGGGTTCACAGCAGGAAGGTCACGTCAGACGAATCTAATAGATTTCTTTGACTGGGTGACCAGAGTAGTAGACCAGGGAGGGGCTGTGGACATGGCCTACCTAGACTTTATCAAGGCATTTGACACAGTCCCACACAAAAGATTATTAGTCAAATTAATCAGCCTGGGAGTGGGTCCCAGGGTGGTAGCTTGGGTAAAACATTGGCTGGACAACAGGACACAGAAGGTAATTGTAAATGGAGTCCACTGTGAAGAAAGGCGGTTACCAGTGGGGTACCACAGGGTTCAGTATTGGGTCCAGTCCTTTTTAATATCTTCATCAGTGACATTGCAGAGGGACTGGAAGGAAAAGTATGCCTTTTTGCAGATGACACAAAGATCTGCAACAGGGTTGATATACAAGGAGGCATGGAAAGGATGAAAAGGGACTTGGCAAGGTTGGAGGAATGGTCAGATGTATGGCAGCTAGGATTCAATGCAAAAAAGTGCAAAATAATGCACCTGGGAAACAAGAACCCAGGGGAAGAATACACAATGGGTGGGGAAGTAGTAACAACAACAAAACAGGAAAGGGACCTGGGAGTAATCATATCAGATGACCTTAAAGTTAGCAAGCAATGTGAGAAGGCAGCAGCGAGGGCCGGGGGTATACTGGGATGTATAGGGAGAGGCAACAGCAGCAGAAAACAGGAAGTTGTTATCCCTCTGTACAGACAGTTGGTGAGACCCCATCTGGAAAACTGTGTCCAGTTCTGGAGACCCCATCTCCGCAAGGACATAGACAGGATAGAGGCAGTAGAGAGGAGGGCAACTAAAATGGTGCAGGGTCTGCAAGAGAAGCTGTATGAGGAGAGACTAAAGGAGCTTAATATGTATACCCTTGAGGAAAGAAGGGAGAGGAGGGACATGATAGAAACTTTCAAGTACCTCAAGGGAATCAACAAAGTCCAAGAGGGTAGCATCTTTCAGAAAAAGAGACTTGCAAGAACAAGGGGACATGATTTAAAGATAGAAGGAGGGCAGTTCAGGAGCAATGTGAGGAAGTATTATTTTACAGAGAGGGTAGTGGATGCATGGAACAGCCTTCCTGAGGAAGTTGTGGGGTCTAAAACTGTGGGAGAATTCAAGAATGCATGGGACAGACATAAGGTAATTCTTGTGGGGGGCAGGAAGATATAGGCTGTTGGTTAACTAGGATCTGCAGCCTATCCTGTAGGTAGGGAAATGGGCAGACTAGATGGGCCTAGCGGTCCTTATCTGCCATCAAAGTCTATGTTTCTATGTTTCTATTTTCCAATAATAAAGGTAAAGTTCAAAAAAAAAGAGGGGAGAAGGAGAGGAGCATCACTACTCATACCCAAAAGAACACCATTTGAGCTGACAGAAGAAATTAAGGCTACAGAAGGGAAATATGTGAGTCAAGGGGCTATATTATAACCATACAGTCACATTAGCCTCACTTTATATCCCTATAGACAGCCCATATAAATTCTATAGGCAGTTTCTAACACTACTAGTGGAAAATGAAGAGGGTATGTAGATATGTGCGTGAGATTTAAACTTGACATTAGTCCCTCAGGAGAAATTACCTTGGGAATCCCGAGGAAAGAACACCGAGTAGCTAGAAAAGTAAGATCCCTTCTACAGGAACTAGTTCTAGAGGATTCTTGCAGATATCTACAAGGACCTACTAGGGGGTATAAGTATTTAACAGCCACACACCAAATGTACCCAAGAATAGACCTGCATTTAATATTACAAGAAGAAATGGCCAAGCTCCACAGATGTGATGTAGGATGTATAGGATTATCAGACCATGCCTCAATATTCTTAGAGATAGACCTGGCCATAAAAAAAATAATTCTGGAGGTTAAATCTCTCTTTACTGCAGAACAAAACAATAAGAGAACAGATGACTAAAATATTTCAACAAGCCCTATAAGATAATGACTCCCTAGAGATATTGAAGACAATATTCAGGGACACTGTAAAAGCAAGATTAAGGGGAACATTAATTGCAATAGCTGCAGAGAGAGAAAAAGAACCAGAATAAAATATCAGAAAGACTTGGAGAAGGATATCCAGGAACTAGAAAAATTGCAGCAAGTAAGACGAGATAGGAAAAGGGTCTTAGAGGTTTAAAAATCTAAAGAGAAAACTAAACACAATCCTAAAATATAAAGTAGAACAAAATCTGAAATATCTTAGACAGTGTTATTATGAAGGAAGGCCCAAAGCAATTCAGCTACTGGCATGCAGACTTAGAGTACAGAAAGCAAAAGCCCAGATCATAAGGATACAACACAAAATCACAAGAGAGAGAATAGTGGACTTGAAGTAAATTACAGGAATATTTTATGAATACTATGAAACCCTGTACAAGTGATCCCAAGGACCATCACGGGATAGTATAGATGCCTACCTAACACAGTGACATCTGCCCCTGGTGAGCCAGGAGCAAAACAAATTGACAACACCAATTACAAATTTGGAAATATTTAATGTAATAGGTAACATTAAACCTGGAAAATGCCCAGGATCTGATGGATTCCTGGCAGAATTCAGCAATGCATTTAAAAAGGCTATAGTCCCATTGCTCAGGAGAGCCTGTACTACAACACTAGCAGAAGGAAGGGCCCTTGCCTCCTCCTGGAACTATTCAGTCATATCAGTGATCCCCAAATCCGGCCAGGATGCAATCCTATGTTTGTCATACCAATCTATCTTCACTATAAATGTCATCTATGAATACCTTGCTGGGATTCTCACTAAACGATTAGTGGAAATTGTGCCAGGGCTAGTTGCTATGGACCAAACATGATTCATAGCAGGAAGACAAACAAGTGATAAAGTCAGACGAACAACACATGTAATAGAGCATATTAATAAACTGAAACAGCCTGCACTTTTATAATGAGTATGGATGCAGAATAAGCCTTTGACAAGGTAGACTGGAGTTTTTGAATACTGTCCTTGTTGGGTTTGGATTCTTCCCAGATTTCTTGGGACAGATACAGGTACTTTATTACATACCACAAGCATATGTCAGGGCAAATGGTTATACTGCTTGAGACTTCCCTTGGATAGAGAAACAAGACAAGGCTTCCCCTTATCCCGCATATTATTTGCCTGATATATAGAGCTCATAGCCAAAAAATTGGGCTAGACGACACTATAGAAGAAATCCAAATAAGCCCTGGAGATCATAAAACAGCACTGTACGCAGATGACACACTACTATATCTAGCAAAGCCCCAGATATCACTAGATAAAATGATGGAGACAGTCAAAGATTTCTGTTTTTACTCAAGGTACATAATGAATATGGAAAAAAACAGAGATAATAACCCTTAACTTTAACCCAACAGACAGCATAATGAGGAAATACCGAATGAAATGGGACATGCAGAAACTAAAATATTTAGAGATACATTTTAGAAAGAACAGCACTGCATTACACATAGTTAACTATTCCCCTCTATTAAATACACTGAAGAGACATACTGAGATTGTCCTTACTCCCACTTCAACCACGTTCAAGAATACAGGCTATCAAAACAAACATACTACCAAGATACCTGTATCTATTTCAACATGTTCCAGTGAACCTATCATGAAATTGTTTTCAGCAAGTACAAAACCAATTAAATAAATGTATATTGGCAAACAACAGACCCTTGGGTTAGAAATGCATTTCTTTTGGCCAGAAAGGAATGGGGAGGATGAGCAGTCCCATCATTGGAAGATTACTAGCTAGCAACACAAGTTACTCAAATACTTCTCTTAAATAAAACAGAATATGAGGCTTGTTGGAAGGAAATAGAACTAGAGGAGTTAAAGGACAGATCAATAGAGGAAATTCTGTATGACCAATCAGACAAATATGTAGAAAGACAGACACACCCAGAAGCAGTAAATGTCGCCTGGAAGTTTTGGGAAAGGTTACAAAAAATACCAAGAGTAAAGGCACAACACTGGAGACATAGATGGCTTGCAAGAGGTCATAACTTTACCCCAAACCAAAAGGACTTATGGTACCAAAGAAAAGCTAAAAAAAACATTTAGGAGCCCACAACAATGTACTGTATACAGGGTCCAATAATCAGGACATTTGAGGACCTAAAAGCCACATTTAACTGGAACAAAACAAACTGATGTATATTCTTCATGATAAGAGATTACTTAATAAAAGAGTTATGCATAGATAGCAGAAACCTTTAGAACAGGGCAAGGACAAATGTCTGTCCTAAAGGCATGTAAATCTGTCACTCTGATAATCACAAATCCTGAAAAAAGATGATCCAGCTTTCAAGTACCTCAAGGGAATTAACAAAGTCCAAGAGGGTAGTGTCTTCCAGAAAAAGAGATGTGCAAGAACAAGGGGGCACAATTTGAAGATAGAGGGGGGATGGCTCAGGGGTAATGTGAGGAAGTAGTTTTACACTGAGAATGTTTTGGATGCATGGAACTGCCTCCTTGAGGAGGTCGTGGAGTCAAGAACAGTGGGGGACTTCAAGAATGCATGGGACAGGCATTAGGCAGTCCTAGTGGCGGGTAAGAGGAAGTAAGCTGTTGGTTAACTAGGATCTGCAGCTTATCTGTTAGGTAGGAAAATGGGCAGACTAGGTGAGCCAAGCAGTCCTTATCTGCCATCAAATTCTATGTTTCCATGTTTCTATGTTAAACCAAATACCCCTACAAGAAAAAGAAATTACCCTCAACACACTAATACAGACAATCCAGAAAAAGAAGGGATAACCCTAATGTACCCCTAATATACCAGTTAACAGCTCAAGGCAAAGAGACAATGGTCACCTACCTGACAAATAGATGGCAGGCAGATGTACAAGTACAACTCACCCAGAGGGAGTAGAAACTCATCTGGACTGGCATGAACCGCATCTCTACCTTTTCTATCTGGAAAGAATTTGTGGGAAAAATTAAAACACATTACTTTATAATCCCTATCAGGAAAGTAAAGTGGGAACCATCAACTACAGCAGAGTGTTGGAGTCTATGTGGAGACCACTGAGGGACACATACCCATGTCTTATGGTCATGTGAATACCTCCAAGGACACTGGGGGGAGTGGCGGGAAAATTGCAAAGCACATTTACGCTACCTGAACCACCAAGCTTTACCAGATTCATACTAGGACTTAAACCATATACCACAAAGGGAAAAGAAGCAACTTATCTATGGTACATACTGTATGTGTTGTGGCCATAATAAAAGCCATCACAAGGAGATGGCTGCAAACTGAACCTCCTACATTACAGGAGTGGTGGAAAGTGATGACTGAAATCACAGAGATATAAAATTGGCATTTAAAGTGCAGGACAGATCAGATTTCTTCCTAAACAGATGTACTAGATGACAGCTAGCATGGGGAGAAGAAGAAAACCCAGCAGTGCCAAGTATAGTGTTACATTAGAATACAATCAATGACACTTACCTTAAAACTAAATGAGGGTGCAGAGGCAAAATAATTATAAAACCATGCAAGAGAGGGCTCCAATAGAAAAAATATGAGTCATACAGAAGTATAAAACAACTAAAAGGTGTTGGTTATAGGCCTAGGGACTCTCTCTTAATTAGTGAACAATAAATTAAAAAATATAGTAATGAAGTCTAAGATAAAGGAAATAATTGTATATCTCCAAATTGTTGTTATGTTAAACATAGTGTTATGTATGTTGGTAGTAAGACAAAACACAAAAAGCAGAAAATATGAAATGTATTATGGAGATAAGGCTTCAAATGTGAATTAAATATACTGGATGTAAGTAATGTAATAAGCCTGCAACAAACTAGATGAATTTACCAATAAAGTCTAAAAATACACAGGGGCACTTTGCATGTAAGATAGACTCACATTGTACAAAGGTGCAGCTAGAAATCACACTCTCTGCTTCTTCACACTGTCCAAAAACAGCATCAGCTTGCGTGCAGTGAAGGCATGAAAGGCACGGTCAGTACCACTGTGAAAGCTAACAAGACATTTAACAGCTTTTGTGTTCATCTCAAGTGTGCCCCTTTTGCCTATATGATGCTCAGTGTTGCTGCAAGCTATTCCAGAGGCATGTTGAAGAAACAGGAATGGGGAACTCTGGAGAAAATTAAAAAATATGACTTTTTACAAGACAGACACTACACAAAAATTATTATATTGCTGTGTAATGACTTGGATACTGCTGCAGAACCAAGGGATGTGACAGAAGTGGTGATAACAATTTACCTGGCACATAAAGACCCAGTTCAGCCTGACAAAAGCTGAAGTTCCTTACTCGAGTTAGTCACCAGTCAGCCAAAAAAAGCTTTATTGCTTGGCAACATGCCGTACATAAATACAAATCCAATCATACATGACAAAAAATCCCAACAGAAATGATAAAAGAATAAAATACACACAATATATCAATATCTTCCATATAGTAAAATACTACACATACAAGTAAAAACAGTAATCCACCATTTCATAAAACCAGTTTAAATCCTAAACTAAATATTAGAACAGGGCAAGGACAAATGTCTGTCCTAAAGTCGTGTAAATCTGTTTCTCAGATAATCACAAATCCTCATAAAAGATGATCCAGTTGGAATATAAAATGTGTGTGGCCCTGTGAGACTCCAGCATAATCTCATATTTGGAGCCCTACAGGGGCAGAGCGTTAGAAAGTACTGCAAACTGAATTTAATCCGAGTAGGGAAAGAAAAAAATTCCTCCCCTCCTTTAGTTTGAAAATCTCAAATATAGATAGATGTCCCATAGGGCTGAAACCTAACCCTGATCCCAATGAGTTAGTCATCAGGACAAAGGTACCCGGGCAGCTTTTAGCTCTACTGCATTACTCTGCCATATACAGTAAATAGTGATTTGTACCTGTAGTACATGCTGGTGTCATAAGGAAAGCATCAGTATTGCTGGAAACTGATACTTTGCACACTATAAAACTAGTTTAAACCAGTTATAGAAACAGGAATACTTTTTAGAGACTCAGTGACACGACTTGATGTACATTTCCAAACTGTGCAGGTATAGTCAAAGTTCTCCTTTAAAGGAAGGGGATATGACGATGATGAAGAAGAGGATGATGTCTCTGATTTATGTTCCATTTTTATTCCCTCAGTTATAAAATGTATTGCTTGCTATCACTTGCAGATGTTGTGGAAGTAATACAGAAACACAGAATCTGCCTTCATATAAAGACCGCTGGGCCCATCCAGTCTGCTTGTTTTCCCTACCATTATCAGCAGCCACTGATCCTAATTGGTCATCAGCTTTAGTCTCTCTTTTCCATCTCTAGGGTTCCCTTGTGCCTATCCCATATGCTTTTGAATCCCCCCACTCTACTTGCTCCCACCACCTCCTGGGATAGGCTGTTCCATGCATCAACCACCCTTTCTGTGAGGAAAAACATCCTCACATTCCCCCTTATCCTGCCCCCTTCTAGTTGCATATCATGCCCCCTTGTATTTGTACCTCTCTTATACTGAAAGATGTCTCCCACTTGCACCTTGTTTATGCCCTTCAGTTATTTGAATGCTTCAATCATACCCACCCTTTTCCTCCACTCTTCTAGATTATATATATTAAGGTACTTTGGTCTCTCACCATTTGACTTCTTCTGTAAACCCTGCATCATCTTCCTTGCCCTTCTTTGAACTGGCTCCACCTTGTCTATATCTTTTCAGAGGTGCAGCCTCCAGAACTACACAGTATTTCAGATGAGGTCTCTCCAGTGTTCTTCACAGTGGCATCACTACCTCCCTTTCTTCTGTAGTGAGACCCCTTTCTTTGCAGCTTAGCATACCACTGGCCCTCCCCACTGCGTTTGCACACTGCTTAGCCACCTTTAGGTCTTCTGAGATTATTACTCATACATGCTTTTCTTCTCTGGTAACCATCCGTATACCCCCCAGCCCTAATCCTGTAACTCTCCTCAGGGTTCTTGCACCACAGGTGCATGATTTTGCACTTTTTCATGTTGAATCTTAGTTGCCACACCTCAGACCATTTTTCAAGCTTCCCTAAGTCCCTCCTCATTTTCTCCACCCCTTCTGGAGTGTCTACTCTGTTACAGATCATTGTGTAATCCACAAATAGGTGAACCATTCCTTACAGTTCTTCAGCAATGTCACCAATGTAGAGGTTCAAATTGGACTAGAGGAAGAGACCAAGGAGGGAGGGCTCACAAAGCCTGCAATCAACATGAAAAAAAGAAGTTAAGGAGACTAGGAAAGAATAAAGGAGAAAGAAAAGTTTTCTGGATGTAGACTCTGCTGAGGTCAGTGGAAAGTTCACAAAAGCAAATTTTGGAGACTTTATCGTGACTGCGCTGGGGAAATTTAAATCAGTGAAATGCACATTTCAGACTGAGATGCAAGCATTTCATAAAATATGGAAAATTAATAGTCACAGTACTTTTTGTTGTGTTGCTCTTCTCTGAAAATATAGTTCTTTCAGAAACTGTTTTTTATGTTTGCTTACATACATGTGCAAGAAACATAGTGCCACCATATGAGTTTTCGTAGGTGTGCCTCCCTCACTCCCAATGCCCTGCTTCCTTTTGCAGGTGCGGCTGCACTGCTCTAATGAATGTCCGAGCTGTCTATGACAGCCGATCAGATGCAGTGGCATACAGTTCTGAAGGAAACACTGCCACAATCAGCGGTGGTATCATGTAGACAATTTGCATACTGCTCGTCGCAGTATGCAGATTACCTACACATACGTCAGTACTGCATCGAAACTGTCATGGATAGTTTGTCGTTAACCCCCTGAGCACTGCCTAACATGCTGGGAGCCTACCCCAGCTTGCTCATGCACTACCCTACCCACTCCACACACTGTTGTATGACCGACGGGGGTGCCCAATCCCCCATCGGCTTCATGTCTCCCCCAATCAGACTTCTATTAGGTGTCATGCTGGGAGCCCACCCCAGCATGGCAAAATTCCTTATGGCCGAAGTGGTGTCTAATCCCCCATCAACTGTTCAGTCCCCCCCAAAATAAGCACAGACATCTAGGTACCATGCTGGGAGCTCACCCCAGCATGGCAAAAGTTGGTAATGCCAATGGGGATACCCAGTCCTGCATCAACTCCATTGCCCCCCAAAATAATTTTCCAGCTGCCACGCTGGAAGCCCATCCCAGCGTTGCAAAAGTCCTGCGTTGTCTTCCAAAATAAAAAAAAACTGCAAAAAAAAGATCCCTCGTTGACTGTCTCATCCCCCCCCCGCACCCACCTCCCCCAACCCCATACTTACCTCCGGAGCCCAGTATGACGATCTTCGGTGGACCGGGAACACATCTGCACTCTTCAAAATCGTCTGCTAACTGAAGAAATTCTGATAAGCTGTATAATGGCATAAATAGATTTTTTTCAACTTTGGTGCATATTTCAGCCAATTTGGGGAATTTTAGCACCACATATTCAGCGTGGGGTTATTGGGACCCCTCCTCATGAATTCAGCCACTGTCATGGCATTATTTTGTCTCAAAAAGTGATTTCACAGTCACTGCACAGAATCACCTTTTGGGACTGATTAACAAAACGACAGTGTCACAGTTTATGAGGTAGTCCCTCCAAAACCCTATGTTGAAATTTTGGTGAAAAAATTTCCATAAATAACTGTTTTACCAGCGTGCATTGTGCAGTTCCTACACACCCTCGTAACTTCGCAAATGTGTAATATTTTTACTCCAGATTTTCAATATTGCTATTTTGCCACAACCCCTTATGAGCAGTATAGCTGTCATTTTTCACATCTTGCCCAAAATGTGTTTTCGTGCATGTAGTGTGTAATAGCTTAGTCAGTGTGCAAAGTCAATGCTTGGCAGAGATTAAGAAAATCACAGTGACACTGTTCATGAGCAGAGGTCTTAAAATGGCTATGTTGAAAGTTTAGTGACAGAAGTCCATAAAATGACCGTGTTATGAGCGTGCATTGTGTAGTTTTCACGCACCCTCAGTTCACAAATTTGTACCATTTTCAGTAAAGGTTTTCAACACTGGCATTTTTCCACACCTCCTTATGAACAGTACAGCTGTCATTTTTCACACCCTGGCCAAAATGCGTTTTCGCACTTCCGGTGCAGAAATGTGTGGTTGCTGTGGGATATCAGTGTTCTGGACAGATTAAGAAAATCACAGTGACATTGTTCTTAAGTGGAGGCCCCAAAATGCCTGTGTTGAAAATCTGCTGTAAAAAATCCCCAAACTAATTACATTATTTGTGTGTGTTGTGCAGTTTCTATGCATGCTCGTGACTTCAGTTTTTTCATATTTTCCCTCAGGATTTTCATCATTGCCATTTTTTACCCCTCCCCATGAACAGTTCAACTGTCATTTTTCACACCCCATTCGAAATCTGTTTTTGCACCTGTGGTGCCAAATGGCATAGTCGCTGTGCAAAATCAGCTTTCGGCTAACAAACTTATATTGCTATTGTTCATGAGGTAGGGGTCACACAAAAACCATGTTGAACATTTGGAGTGAAAATACCAATGAATGCCTGGAGCATTAGAGATTCTTACCATAACGCCCCACCCTGTAGAGACTGACAGGCACCAGGGATGTGACTTGGCTTTCCCACCTGTAATGTCCATGCCATTCCACCCCCACCCACACCCACACCCTGCAGCCACTGACAGGCATCGAGGTGTGCCTTGGACTCTTCTGCCCCAAAGTTCACCCCATTTTCCTATACTGCGCCAGCCTCTCCAAATATCCTTATGGATTGGGGTGAGCATAAGGCCCAAAGACCCCAAGGCACACTGTGACACTTGTCAATGTCTGCAGGATAGGGTGTGGTGAAATGGCATGGCCATTATGCCTGATGAACCAAAGGCACACCCCAATGCCTGTCAGTCTCTGTAGGGTGGTGGAGGGGTTGGCTTCAGTTCATTACTTCACTGCCATTCCTATTATTCCTATATATGCATTTCTCTAACTCCTACACTACCAATGCCAATGCCAGCAAACAAACATTCAGCATTGACAAATGCTTGTTTGCATATGCAGTGGTAGGTTTCTGCACTTGCTTGGTCTTTAACTTGTAAATTGTGGCTTCCTGCAGGTCCTGCATTATATGCAATGAACTGGTTATTTCTGTATAATCTCCAGGAGCACCATGATCTTTCACTATAATGTCCACAGTTAAAATTGATGACGTCTCCTCGGATAAAGACATTATCAGCACGATTCACACTGAGAGTGGGCTTTGGTACAGGATCTGCAGAAAGCAAATTTATAGATAGAAACAGAGTATTTGACGGCAGATAGGGCCCACTAGGCCCACCCAGTCTGCCCATATTCCCTGCCTGCATCAGAGGTCGCTGACAATACTTTGGTCATTGGCTTTAGCCTTTCCTACCCACCTCTTAGGTTCCCTTGTGCCTATCCCATGCATGTTTGAATCCCTCCCACTGAGCCAGCTCCCATTACTTCCTAGGGTAAGCTATTCCATTCATCTACCACCCTTTCTGAGAAGAAAATCTTCCTCACATTCCACTTTATCCTGCCTCCTGCTAATTTCATATCATGCCCCCTTGCCCCTGTACACCCCCTATAATGAAAGATGCACCCACTTGGACTTTGCTTATACCCTTAAGATACGGTTTCTATCATATCTCCAGTGCAGAGAAGGGAAAAAAATATGTTGCAAGTGATACCTTTTATTGGGCTAACAAAATTATTTCTGAGACTAGCGTGTGAGGGATAATACTCTCTTCTTCAGGTCGGGTCACATGACCTGAAGAAGAGAGTTTTATCTCTTGAAAGCAAGTCTCAGAAATGATTTTCTCAATCCAATAGAAGGTGTCACCTGCAACATATTTGTTTGTTTTTTCCCTCTCTGTATTGTTGACTGGACTAACACGGCTATCACATTTCCTTTTATCGTATCTCCCCATTCCCATCTGTCTTCCAGTCTATACATACTAAGGTCTTTTAATCTCTCCTCATATGTCTCCTGGTGCAAGCGCTACAGCAACATCTGTGTTGCCCTTTTCTGAACCGCCTCCACCCTGTCTAATGAAGATGCAGCCTCCAGAACTGTACACCATACTCCAGACATGGCCTCACCAGAGTTTTGCACAGTGGCATCACCATCTCCCTTCTTCTGCTAATGATTTCCCTTCTTATGCACCCCAGCATGCTACTGGCCTGCTCCACAGCCTTGGTACATTGTTTGAACACCTTTAGATCATCTGAGATGATTATCTCTAAATCCCTTTCTTCCCTGGTAACCATTAACAATTGTCCCTCATCCTGTAACTCTTCTGGCCCAAGTTACATTATTTTTCACTTCTTTGCATTACTTTTGAATTGCCAAACATTGGACCAATTTTCTAGCTTTCCAAGGTCCCTCCTCATATTCCCAAATCCCCCACCCCCACAGAGTGTCTACCCTGTTACAGATCTTGGTGTCATCTGCAAATTGGAAAAACTTCCCCTCCAGCCCTTCAGCAATGTCACTAATGTAGACATTAAACAGGACTGATCCCTGTGGAACCCCAGTGGACACTTCCCTTTCCTTGGATTCGACCCCATTTACTACCACCCACTGCTTTCCGTCCCCCAAACAATTTCTTACCTAATTTACTACCATGTGGCCCATTCCCAAGCTACCCAGCTTGTTTGCCAATCTTTTATGAAGAACAATGTTAAGGGCCTTGCTGAAATCCAGGTAGATGAAATCCACCACTCCCCCCCATAAGCCACCTCTTTTGTCACCCAGTCAAAGAAATCTATCAGATTTGTCTGACATGATCTCCCTGCTGTGATGAACCCATGCTGCCTTGGGTTCTGTGACCTGCTAGATTCCTAGTGTTCCAAAATCCTTTCCTTAAGAAGTGTCACCATAATCTTCCCCACTACTGAGGTGAGGCTGACTGATCTATAGTTAGCAGCCTCCTTTCTGCTCTGGCTTTTATGAAGTGGGACTGCATTCACCCTCCTTCCGTCCTCTGGAGCCACCCTGTATTTAGCAATTCATTAAACAGGCCTGCCAGTGGGGCTGCCAGCACCATCCTTACCTCCTTTAATATCACAATATATATGCTATCTGGGTCCATTGCTTTGTCCAACCTCAGCCTTGTGAGTTCCTCTAGGACTTTCTTCTGTGAAAGGACTGGTGTCCAGCTCCCTTCTCCCTTTGTTTCTGGTGCCTAGCTGTGGCCTGTCTCCCACCTACTTTACACAGTTAGCCACCCCAGCACCCCCTACTGGGCACACACTCACAATGTAGAAATGGTACCACCTTAGCTTTGGGAATGTATACCAGGCTCATTCTGCTCCAGAATAAGGGGTGGGGGTGTACAAAACAATTGACCTACAGTATATGGTATTTACAAAACCAGGTCCTGGGAAGAGATTTTTTTGCTAGGCACATGCTAGACCTATCTTCTGGAGTATACCCAGTAACTCCACTCAGGAAGCAATAATGCAACTGTTCAGACCACAGTTGGGGTTCTAGAGTGGGACTTTATTCAAATGATGTTTTCTAAAGCAAGGGTGACACCCAAGGTTTACACATCGTGACACTAGGAACTTGCAGAACAACAAAACAAACTGTATCTGACAGAAAGTCTTGTATTCCCAAATGTTGTAGGACATAGAACAACTTGCACTCAGTGGCATACTGGCCACAACTGTAAACACATTCTCACTGAAAAAACTGAAACCCACTTCAGGGGGTAAAAATCCTCTTCAGACATTAGTCCATTTGTACTGAATTAACCAGGTACCCTTACCAAACCTGTTAGTCCTGAACTGGTTATTCCAGATGGTGGGAGGGGGATCTGCCCACCCTTTGCTCCCAAATCCATACTCAACAATTGTTCAGTTACACCTTAAACATCTGGAACACACTTTGAAATGCTATAGAATGAAACTTGGCATCCAGCATTCAAAATACTACACTTGTAGAGAGAAAGGACTGAAGTCCCAAATAATATGATGTAGTCACGCTTCTGGACATCACATACCTCAGCCAACTTTACTTTAAAGACAGTCATGCATGTCTGTACTTACAGAAATAAATTGTGCCTTCCCTCTAGGCTTGGAACACAACAGAACAGGTATTGGTTTTCTGTAGCAAAAGTCAGAATTCACTCACTGTTAGACATTTAAGGCAGCTTCAAAACATCCTGGATCAAACAGGGGATTGCCCCATGAATCCACCAACTAGCAGTCCTTTTCACCCCTCCAGAAATAAAAATCAGAAAATCCTACTGTAGACACTGTTTTTACCACTTCTCTTCAAGTTGGAGAATTCCCAGAACTAGGGTGAGAATGCAGGGCTCTCAACTCATGGCCCACAGCTAAGCAGTTCTCACTTCTCCGGCTTCAAACTGCAACTTCAACTGACTAACACACACTGACTCCTCTCAAGTTTCTATCTTCCCACACCACAGCTGGCACAAGGGTTATGCTGCTGCAAGAGTTCGGAATGGGTTCATCATTTCCATCTCAGCTGAGGCAAAGTGAACAGAATAGCAAGCAGACCAAGCCATATTAAAAGGAGTGCACTTTTTATTAATTCCGATGTGAAAAAAAGTACTAAAGCGGACTCATATTGTGGAAAGAAGGGTATCATATGAGTCAGTAGATAAGGGGCAATCTAAATAGAATAAAAAGTATGTCTCAAAAGCTTCACCAAATTCATTCACTGCTGCTTTAAGTAGCAGCAGATCACTTCCTCTTTTATGAGTTAGAGATTATTGTTAGTATTTTATGATGCAGTACACACAGCATAGCACTGCCCCCCCCAAAAAAACACTTTGAAAGTCTGCAGTTCATTTACGTTAATTCCTTTTTCTTACTTTGACTTAATTCAACCATTTTAATATTTTAAAGGGGTTCTTGGTCTCATTCAGCTGAATCACAATTTGCCTAACAGCCAATGACAAGGCAACTCTCTTGCATCAGGTAACTACACTTTAAAGTTTAACATGCCAATGTTATCTGAGGTCCCACTGCTCTCCCTCTCTCTCTCTCTCTCTCTCTCTCTTTTTCTTTTGCAGAAATCACTCTCTGGCCTCATCTTTTGTATTGTTTATCAGTAGAGTGACTAAATGAAGGCAGAGTAAAAAAATGGTTTAACTTTAATGAATTGCAGGCTTTCAAGTTCCTTTTTTTGGAGGGGGGCATGATACTATTACTGTTTGATTCTGATTTTGCCACATACCTTGAGCAACCATGCACAATTGAAGAAAAATGTTTAAGAACTATGATAAAATCTCTATGTATTACTCAGGGTTCAGCTTGCTAAACCTTTAAAATGTTCTCCTTGACTGCCATTGCATGACCAAGAAGGCCCTATGAACCTCAATCTTGTCCTGGGATAAGTGGTATTCTTACACCTTTGCATCTAGCTCGATGTTCAGGAATGATATGACTGAGTTTTGGAACTGCACTTTACTAAGGGCCATTGAGACTCTGAAGCTGTGCCTCTCCCCATTGCCCTTTGCCCTTTGTATTGAGCCACTGGTGCAAACAGTCCTTGGGAATCTGGAGGTAGTGGGGATATGAGGAAACAATAGAGACCACAGAATCTCATCATGGGCCCTATGTATGAATGGGCAGGAATTACACGGAGGAGATGTGTATCCTACACACATAGACCCACTCATGTGGACAGGTGCGCACCCAGAGGTATGCATAAATGCTACGCACCTGTCCATGACTCCACCCCCTGGCATGCAGGACTCTGCAGGGTGGCCAGGAGTGGAGTCACTTACCCAGGTGGGCTTCTAATTGGATGCCCTCCTAGATCCCAAAGTGGATCCCTAGCACAGGGTGGCATGGATCTGGGTTCATGGATAGCACCAGCGCACACCTGGACCAGCTTAGAACAGCCCCACCAGGCAGCTTACCCATGTCCAAGCCCCTGGGATGTTGCAGTCTGCCACCACTTTGCTGCCTCCCCGACACAAGGCCCCCCCAGCACCCATGCAGCAAGCCCCCCCAACACAACTCTGCCCCATTCCCCAGAGAGGACCAGCATAACCCCTGCCCACACCATCCACTGTGAAGCATATGACAGCCCCCCCACCCCCGAGACACAGACCATAACACCCCGGTACCTGTATAGCCAGTTCCATGTCCCTGATCATCAATGGCACAGCCTCCCCATTCCTCCACAGCTGCTGGCCATCTGACTTATGCAGGGCACACAGAGTTAATTCATGCCCTGTGTAAGTTACATGGCCAGCGGCTGTGGAACTGTGAGGAGAGCTATGCAGCTGGCCATCCTGTGCCCAACGCAAACAGGCAGGCACAGAAGATGGGGGGTGGAGGGGGCACACAGACCAGCAAAGGGGGCAGGGATGCACCAGAATGAGGGTCCTCAATGTGAGCCAGCCTGTGCCAGATGGCACATGGATGGGCACACTTGATGGTGATCCTGTTGGGGGGCTCCAGGGATGAGGCAGGGGGTTGTGGAGTGGATGCTCCTTTGGGGTCAGAGTGCTGTGTCTCTCAGGGAGTTTCCATGTGTCCCAGGTGTCTGGACAGAGCATGGCCCACTGGCATCAGGCACTGTGGCCTACACTTTGGGCTACCACCAGTTTCTCCACCCCTTCACCACCCCAGTAGCCTACAGGGCTCAGGCAACATCATGACTCATTGCCATGTCATGCCTGTGGAGGCATGCAATGGGTTATGGCAGAGTCCAGGCTGCTGTAACCTGCACCCCTGTGAACAGCACTACATGTCTTGGAGAATGGTGCATAGTGCTGCCACACCCCCAGCCACCCCTGGTGCGTTGCTGTCCATGCAACCAGGGAATTGAGTGCTTAGGGACTGCACGCCCCTGTTGGTGCATTCCACATAGAGTGCACAATGTGTGCCAAGTGGCTATGCACCTCGCAACATCATAGCCAATTCATGGGTTTGTGCATAGGGCCCTATATGTGGGTGATTTATTGCTTTTCCTGACTCAGCTAGAAAAATCTGTACCTGCACTGCTTAAAGAACTTGAGACCTACAGAACTATTTCCGGATATAAGATTAATTACATGAAATTGAAAATTCTGAAACTTAGTAGAGTCTGCCCCCCACATCTCTCAGTTCTCCCATTCCAGTGGGCAACACAAAACGTAGTCCAGTGTCTCAGTATCCGCATTTCTCCTAAGCTTAGTTCTGCATTCAGATTGAACTATGAGAAGTTTGAAGTGGAGGTTCAAGCAGGCATAGTATGCTGGAATCTTCCACCTCTTTGGGTGGCAGGCTGTGCAGTCACCCTTAAGACGAATATCTAGCCAGCCCGGTGGCTCTGAGGGTTGAGGCGCCGGATGCCACACCTCACATTATGCTGGCAACCCAGGTTTGGGAGCGAACTTGGGCACCGAGGGTCAACAGGGGAAGGGTTGAGGATGAGTGACCTTGTGGTGCTTTCCACCCTGGGGAAGGAAGGGTGGGTTGCATCAGCATATCAGCAGCCCCAGGTGGAGACCGGGGGCACTGCAACATCCTAAGCAAGAATGTATCTAGCATGGCCAATGCTGTCAGGGTTGCCGTGCACCAGTGTGTTGACGTGCACCACGCAAGGGGTCTAGGGATTGGGGTAGCATACAGAAAAGGGAAAACACCGGTGCCATGAACAGGCAACGGCTTCTGTCCTCCATGTCCTTTGCTGGGTCAACCTCAACTGGCTTTTCAGTTCCTCCAGCCGAGTCCTGTGCTGCAGCCAGGGTCTGACTTGCAAGAGCGCCCAAGAGGAGGGGTGACCCACCCTTGGCGGTTAAACCAGGGATGCTAGCTGTGGGGAGGGGGGGGAGAGAGGAGGCACAGATTGGGGGGCCTCAGGTGGGCAGGATCTGGACTAGGATGCTCGAGAGAGGTTCCACGGGGCTGTGACTGGAGGGAAATAAAGTAAAAAAAAAAGATGAATATCTTAGCCAAATTCATTTTATTCCAAACACTGCCAGTAGGAGTTCCAGAGACATTTTGGGAAATGATCTAATGAACTTAACTGATTTTTGCTTCAGTGGGTTACAGACACTGGATTCAGAGGCAGGTGTTGACACTCCCCAGGAAGAAGTGGGAACTAGCAATGCTGGATATGCACTTATATTACATGGCAGCACAGCTTACTCCTGTGATTTCATGGGTAAAGCAAAATGCAGACTCGGGATGGCTGCACCTGGAGACAGACCCAGGACTCCTTGTGCCCCTGTTCACCTTGCAGCATATCCGCATTACACCGGCTTTATTAGCATCTATCAAAAACCGCTGGATGCAGTACTCTTTAAGGCCTTGAGTACTCTTTAAGACTAGATCTACAACATGAACCTCCAATGAAGCAGGGCTGCAAATAATAATTACAGGTGACCTGACTTCTTCCCCCAAAGAGAGGCTAGAAGATACTGGAACTGGAATCACAGATCCAATTTCAGGTTTCAACAGTTTATAGAAAACAGTGTCTGCCTGTCTTTAAATGATCTGCAACAGAAATTCATCCTGCCGTGGCTGAACTTCTAATGCTTCATACAAGTCCGCCACTATTTACAAACAGAGGGAAGACTGGCCCTAATTAACCAGAATCCCACTGCACTGGAGGACTTCATCTACTGGGCAATATTATTGGTTGGAAGATGAGGCAACAGAACATTGGCATATAAAATGTTGCAGGGCAGAACACACCTAGAGTTACAGGCAGCCAGGGTGGCTTGGGAGCATGGGTCCCAGGTCAGAATAAATGAAGATGACTGGACGGCTATGTGGGAAATGGGCTGGCACACAACATCCTCCTTAAAATGGAGGGAGTTTAGTTTGAAGTGCCTTATACAGTTCTTCTATACCCCAACTAAAACAAGGCACTTTGGAGAGGGAGGCTCAGACCCCAGTTGGTGGGGGAGTGGCAGGTGGGCACGCACAACCATATTTTATGGGGCTGCCCCATTATACAGCCATATTGGTCTTAGGTACATGAAGCCCTTGAAGGTATATGGGAGTTAGGTATCTCTTTACCATTTGTACACTGTACACTTATTTCTAAGGAAGAAAGTGCCACAATCTGGCCGTTGACCACAACAGATGCTCTTTCAGGCCCTCTGCTTGGTGGCATTGAAAGAGATAATACTGAATTGTCAGACGAACACATCGCCATTGGTAGAGGTCTGGAAGTCAAAGGTAAGACAGCCTCAAGCAATGGCGTGCATAGCAGCTAATTGCAACTAACTCAGGAAATGCATATAGACCTGAGGTGCAGATGGGATGCCTATGACTCTTCAATGTGGGAAGTAGTGTCTCCAGTAAAAGAGGGCAGTGGGACCCCACCTCTACTTGGTGATCTCTAGACCCTGCCAGCATGTCAGGAGATTTCCTGAGCTAAGGCAGGTTAAGGGACTACTAAACAACTTGCTGTGGGCATGGGGTCAAACTGAAGATTGGAGGGAGTCCCAGATATGGCAGAGCTTAGGTGGTCAACATTCCCCACCCACCTTAGTCAGTTTGTTGGTGAACAACAGAACTGAAGAGGTAAACAGCCACACACATCTTCTTGGTTATAGTTTGTTTTATTAACCTTTTTCTTAAAAATATACCAGCTGTTTTCAGTGACTCCTCAACAGCAGCTTGATACGATACCAGCTTCTTCGTGGACTTGAGAAAGACATGGTTTTAGGTAGATTAACAGGATGCAGCAGAATAGACTTTATGATACTGTTACTGGTATCTGATTCCTACCATGTTTTTGAATATAATGTACTTCCATGGAGCATGTCAATAATGCTGAGTTTAAAAAGACACACCCTTTACTTACCCTTGCATATAAAATAACAATTTCTGCACTTTGAAATAACTCCCAATCCTGATATCTGACAAGCAGAAAACTAATTTAAGAAATATTTCAATCTATAAATCTGAACTTTTCTTTTCCTTTTTAGGTCTTACAGGCTGGACATTCATGGTAGTTTACTCCATCCCCTATCATTGCAATTGTTGGTGACTGCAGCTCCTCAATACCCACCCCTACAGGCCTCGCTACACATTTGAAAGCCCCACTAGCACCACAAGAGTGCTACCAAAACCACCTCCCATCTGGTTCCACTGATGAAAAACAGTCACCGGTCGTGTGTCCAGGCAAAGACAAAAAAAATTAAAAAAATGCTCAGTGACTGCACCAGTGGCAGCTTTCAATAATTACAGTCACTGGCTTTGAGAGTGCCACCAGCTATCCTGTCTGCTGTTCTCCAAATGGCAATATTGAACTGTTTTAAGTAAAATAGTTACCACATGCTCTAGCTGACAATAGCACCCCAATCTGACCAAGCGCTTAGTTTCCTGAAACCAGAAGTCACAAACTGCCCAAGGCCCTACCCAATCAAATGAGTACATCCTGAGCAGCGCTGTCTAAACAGCGCTGTCATGACCATGCAATACATGAATAGCAATAGGAGTAGAACAGCGAATGACAACTATCGCTACTCCTGAAGCTATTCTGGCAGTTAGAGGAAGGTCAAGTATGAAAAAAAATCCATTAACTGGCCAAGCTGCTCTTGTGGCACAGTGGGTTAGGGCAGCAAGAGCAGCTCGGTCATAACAGAGAGAGAGACCAGAGTTCTGTTCTTGGTCTCCCCACATATCAGCCTGTCAATTCTCTCTCCCCCCACCACTGAAGTGTAATTTTTTTTAAGAAACTCCCAGACCCGGGTTTCACCTTTTAACAGATATCTGCACTCCCTTGGAGTTAGATAATTATGTTACAGGGGGTTAGGGGGCAGAGCCCCCTACATTGAGGGATGTGGGGGAAGACCCCACCACAAAATAACAAGAGTTACAGTACATGATAGTTTTGTTGCCAATGTAGGGGTCCTCCATGTGTTTTGGACCACTACCATTGATGCTATTGTGTGTTACGGCATTGACTCCAGCATCTCTGTTGTTGAGGGTACTATTTTTACTACACAGTTCTGGACCACACTCTTATTACAGGCTCTGTTATGACCTAGTACCCCAAAGGCAACAAGTTCATGGAGTTCGCTGTCATTTTTATGTTGGCGTGCTTGTGCAGCCAACATCTTGCGACAGTGGAGATTTGGAGGCGTGGTCGCTGTTGGGCGAATGCAGGGCACACATCAGTAGGTGAGTCACTCATTCACCAATCAGCCTATATGCTGGCGCCACACTATGCATACTAATGTGGCGAGCACATCTAAGAAAAGGTCCGCTGCAATCTGAGCAAAGCTCGTCAGACGCAGTGGGCCCTTCCAACGTGCTCACCATATTGTCAGCATGGCGGGCAGCCACCAAACTGCCGACTTTGGGGGTGCCCAATCCCCCTGCTGGCTTACTCTGGCCACAAACTTTGCTGACGGAAGCCCACTCCACGTCGGCATAAAGCAGTCTCCCATTTCTTATATGCTGAGGGGGTGCCCAATCCCCTCGACTCTTGCCTCCCCCCGCTTTCCTTGTGAGCTGCCTGGGGTGCCCTATCCCCGTCGGCATAAATTAACCCTCCCTTTTGTTGTGTGCTGATAAGGGTGCTCAATCACCCTCAGCTGAAGCACTCCTCCCCCAAACAGTTAGGTGGCACGCTGGGAGCCCACCCCAGCAAGCAAAATCCTCTGAAAAAAAAAAGTCCAGCGATGTTAGTTTGTTTTTCTCCCTGTAACATAAAAACGGTCCCTTGTAGTCTCTCTAGAGTCCCTACTCACCACCCACACCCACCCACTGTGCACCCTACCTCCCCACACCTCCCCACACCTCCCTCAATCCATACTTAACTCCGGAGTCCAGCGCAATGATCTTCGGTGGACTGGGAACACGTCTACACTCTTCAAAGACAACCGCAAACTGAGGAAATGCCGGTAAGCTGTATAATGAGATATATAGGGTTTTTTTCAACTTTGCTGCATATCTCAGTCATTTTTTGGAAATTTTTGCACCAAATTTTCAACATGGGGTTTTTGGGACCCCTCCTCGTGAATTCTGTTACAGTTATGACGTTAATCGGTCCTGAAAGGTGATTTCGCAGTCACTGCACAGAATCACCTTTCGGGACTGATTAATGCAAGGACAGTGGCAGTGTTCATGAGGTGGGCTGTCGAAAAGCCTATGTTGCAAATTTGGTGGAAAAATTAAAAAAAATGGCTGTTTTACTAGTGTGCGTTGCCCAGTTGCTACGCACACTCGTAACTTCACAAAATCACAATATTTTCATGCCAAATTTTCAACATTGTCATTTTTCTACACCTCCTTGTGAACAGTATGGCTGTCATTTTTCACATCCTGGCCGAAATGTGTTTCTGCTCTTCCGGCGCACAATACTGCGGTCGCTGTGGGAAATCAGTATTCAGGGCAGATTATGAAAATGACAGTTACACTGTTCATGAGCAGAGGTTCTACAATGCCTATGCTGAAAATTTGATGACAATAATACTCCATAACATGACTGTGTTACAAGCATGCAATGCGCAGTTTGCATGCACTCTCGTAAGTTCGCAAATTTATAATATTATCACTCCAGAATTTCAACATTGCCATTGTTCTCTACCTCCTTATGAACAGTACAGCTGTCATTTTTTTACATCCTGACCAAAATGTGTTTTTGCAGTTCTGGCACAGAATAGCACGGTCGCTGTGGAACGTCCATGTTCGAGACAAATTATGGAAATGACAGTGACACTGTTCATTAGCAGAGGTCCTAAAATGCCTATGTTGAAAATTTGGGGCCAACAGACCATACAATTAGTGTGTTACGAGCGTGTATTATGCAGTTTGTATGCATGCATGTGACTTCATGCATTTGTAATATTTTCACCTCACATGTTCAACATTGGCATTTTCCACACCTCCTTATGAACAGTACAGCTGTCATTTTACACATCCTGCCTGAAATGTGTTTTTGCACGTCCGACGCAGAATAGCAGGGTCACTGTGTGAAATCAGATTTTGGGGCAGTTTGAGGAAATAACGATGAAACTGTTCATGAGCAGAGTTCCTAAAATGCCTATGTTGAAAATTTGGTGCCGAAAGTCCATAAAATGACTGTGCTGCAAGTGTACATTGCGCAATTTCCATGCAGCCTTGTAACTTTGTACATTTGCAATATTTTCATGCCACTTTTTCACCACTGGCATTTGTGCACACCTCCTTATCAACAGTACAGCTGCCATTTTTCACAGCCTGCCCAAAACACGTTCCTGCAACTGTGGCGCACAATGGCATGCTCGCTGTGGGAAATCACATTTTGGGAAACATTAACAAAATCACAGCGCCACTGTTCATGAGGAGAGGTCCCAAAATACCTATGTTGAAAATGTGCCTAAAAAACTCCCACAAATAATTGGGTAGCGGATGTCTGCTGTGCAGTTTGTATGCATGTTCACTGCTTCACCAATATTTCATATTGGCACTCCAGATTTTCAGCATTGCCATTTTGTCGCCTCCTCATGAACAATACAGTTGTCATTCTCCACATGCTGCCCAAAGCTGTGTTTTCATCCCTCTGTCACCAAATGCCACAGCCGCTGTTCAAAACCACCTTTCAGCTAACAAAGTGATTGTACTGCTTTTCCTGAGGTGGTCTGACAAGCAGCCCATGTTGAACATGTAGAGTGAAACTACCACTACATGCCTACGGTGTTAGGGTTTCCAGCTGCGGCACCCCACCCAGTACAGACTGACAGGCATTAGGGCTGTGACTTTGAATCATCAGATGTAATGCTCACGCCATTCCACCCTCTCCATGCCCACGCTGCAGCCACTAACAGGCATTGTGGTGTGTTTTGCACTGTTTGGCCACAAACTTCACCCCACCCTCCAATACTGCATTAACATCAGCATATTTCCTTATGAAATGGGGTAAGTATAATGCCCAAAGACCCCAAAGCACACTATGATACTTGCCAGTGTCTACAGGGTAGGGTGAGGTACAATGGCATGAGCATTATAGCTGACGACCCAAAGGCACACCCCACTGCCTGTCACTCTCTACAGGGTGGGGGTGGGGTTGGCACCACTTCAATACTTCACTGCCATTCCTATTATGCGCCTCTAGCTCCACCACTGCCAATGCCAATGCCAGCGCAACAACATTCGGCAATGAAAAATGCTTGCTTTTATTGTCAGAATAACAATACTGCATGACATCGTGGAAGTAGTGGAAGAAGAGATACTAGAGGGAGAAGTGGGAATTCAGATATGGGGAGTAGAATCTCTAACATGCATTATGATAAGCAAGGGACAAGTACCCTCTACAAGGAACCAACAGCTTCTACACTGCAAATGCACTTCAGTGTAAGAAGTATTCATTAATGTAATGTACCTCCTGCCCTCTTCCACAAAAACTGTAAAACTGTATACTGTCTTTGTAATCCTGTACAATATGTCTGACACTGTATTACCTGACTGTATACGCAAAATTACATGTAACTAACTCCGGGTCACCCCTGAAAAAGGGACCTTCAATCCCCAGTGGGCTTACCCAGGTAACAAAATTGAATAAATAAATAAATAACAGAGGAGCTATTTAATTTTAAAACAAATGAAGAAAGACCTTTACATTTCTTTAATAGTTATAGGATCCATTTTGAAAGTGGAATAAGACACTCCAGGGTGCGGGTTGTTACCTCATTAGAGCAATTCACAGGTGCTGAAGGCACTCTGTAAAAGTGCTTCATACCTCACCACCCACCTGGCAAAAACTCACACCCTGTTATGTCTTATTCATTACATATTTTCTTTTTCAGTTTGGAATCAACTAGCAGTACTGAATCTGCTTGTCCTAAGATGGGGGTACAAAACTTGTCAACGTTCTGATCATCATGAGTCATCCATCTCAGCAGATGGAGCAGCGACTACAGACTCGGTGTCTCCCTTGGGGTCTAAAATTATTGATGATTTCAATACTTCATAGAGCAAATGGTTGATTTAACACTCAGGACATCACATTTAGGTTCTTACTCAGAAGAGGCATCCATTGACTGTCCACATCATTCTGGAGGAAACACACATATGGAGGATTTTTAACATCAAACCTAAATCCTATTTTTGCCTTGCAAGTCTCTTAAATACTTGTTAGATACCTTTTAAAGGATTGTACCAAAATATATTGATGCTAGTTATGCTTCAGATGACACACAGGGTCATGTGTTAATCACTGCAAAGTGGCAGTACAGGCATTGAATGAACTGCAGGAAATGGAGGATGTAATCAGGAAACAATCTGATAAGGGAGGCAATATTGTTATCTTAAAGGAGTTCTATGAGTAGAGCTGAATCCCCGACCGCTACACAGATCAGGGTTTCACCTCTTCTCCACCCCGCCCATAAGCACCAAAGAAATTCACAGTTTAGGTATCTCAGCACTCGTAAAAATCCTCTGCAATTCCATTGCAGCTGACACATTAATAATGGCGCTCTTTTACAACCCCCCCCGATCTTGCTGGTAATACCGCAAGAAAGTGATGCTGCACTGTCTGTACCATTATACTGCCCTTATGTACAGAAATAAAACAGTATGTATATCTCCAATGCTCAGTGCTGTTTTTACTAAATTTGCCTGTATCCCATGGGTATGGCATGCATCCCATGGGATTTTGACAATTCAGTAAAAAACAGCCAGTGAGCATCGAAAATATACATATTGTTGTTCGCAAGAACGAGTCTAATATTACAGACAGTACATCTTTCTTCTGACAACCTGATGAGATCCCAGAGGGGGTGTAGGGGTGTAGGGAGTGCCAATATTAAAATATCAGCTGCACTGGATCTTCAGAGGATTTTACAAGTTCTGGAGGTACTTAAACTATAAATTTCTTATGGTGCTTGCGAGGGGGGGGGGAATCGGAGAGGTGAAGCCCTGATCTGTGCAGTGCTCAGGGATTCACCTCTCCCGGCAGTTCTCCTTTAAATAGAGATTAATATGATAAGGTGCTCTGTGTCAGCTTAGTGATACAAAAGCCTCAAGCCTAGTGCAAGGCACTGTGAGGGTGGGAATCTATGTGCAAGGTCAACTGATAATTTTTCACTAGAACCATTAACAGTAACACTATTAAAATTATTGCCTATGTGCTTATTATTAGGATTTCCTGCCTCTGGTGGGTAGCTGAAACAGATGCCAAATACCTGAGGACAGATTGCTCTATCAACCCAAGGCTCTAACTAATTGATCAGGAAGAATGATTTTCTCATGGGTGGCATCTGTTACTGAAAATCTTTCCAGGTAAGTAGTTTTGTCTAAAGGAACGTGTATGGAGGCAAAGGCAGATTAGAAATTTTTCTTTTTTTACAGAAAGTAAGAAGTTAACAATAGAAGTAAGAAGGAACCTGATTGCTTTCTTTGACTGGATAATGAAGGACTTGGATAGGGGCCATGGTGTGGATTTCATCTCCTTTGACTTCACACTGGCAGCCTCTGTCCCAGAGCAGATCTGGGCTGCTGGGGGTCAACCAGGGGAAAGGATTGAGTGTCCAGTGGACTGTTCTCCTTCAGGGGGAGTGGCTGCTGCACTGTTGCAATGCTGCTGCCACATGGAGGCATGGTGACAGGGACAACAGGCAGGCTAGCAATGCAGGGTGGCTGGTGGCATACTAGGATTCATACTAGGAAACACTAGCACATAATGCATGGGCTCATAGGTGTACATCTCCTACAAGGGGCATTAGTCCCAGAGCGTGCATGCCACTACACGTATATGCAATTGCATCATTGCATGCCACCAGCTGAGGGGAGAAAAATATAGGGAAAACAGAGATGGCAGATGATGACTGGCTCACTCCTGACACCCACCACCACTTGTGCTAATGGCTCAACTAGATTGTCCTCTTTTTGTTTTACCATTGTTTTACCAGGAGAAACACACTAAGCTAAAAGGTTGTTTACAGGTGCAACCTGGAAGCACAAGGAAGTTAAATGACTTGCTTAGGGTCACACAGTATGCAAGTGGGGGGCTGTGGGATTCAAACCCAAGTCTTCAGGTTTGCAGCTTAGAGCCTTAAACCACTGCGCCATACTGCCTTCTTCTGGGGGGGGGTTAAACAGCCCTCCTCTTCCTGGCCCACCCACTCATGAAACCTTTGAGAGACCATGGCTGATGACTACCAGAGGAAACTGGCTGCCTGGTGGGGGCAGGTTGGGGCACAGAGGGCTGCCCAGGCTCAAGAGCCAATAAGTCCCTATGGGATTTTTTTTTTTTTGTAATTTTTTATGGTAATTACTGCCACCAGCTCAACTGCACTGTAATGGGGGCTACTATGGTGCCTCATTGTTTTTTGTGTACAAGCTGCTGCGGGAGATCATTATATAGTACTGAGTTTGGTTTCACTACTATGCAGATGACACTGAGCTGTACCTGTCTTGTTCTCCTGATAATGGTCTGGAAGCCTCAGTGCTGAGTCAGTGTTTGGCCAGTATATTTATTTATTTATTTCAGATTGGGATTAATACAGCTGAATTGCCAGCCCATCGGCGTAGCAGTTGGATTTCCATGTGCTAGCACTTTGTGACCAGGTTCGGAATGGACTCAGTTAAGCCAGAAGGGCCAACCAGGGGGAGAAGAATGAAGCATCCAGGGACAGCTCTCCTTTTCTGGAGGGAGGGTGGAGATGTGCACTGGCACATCCTGGCCCCTGGTGGACACTGTGGACACAGCAGAATGTTGGGCTCAGTGCACAAGGGGAATGGCAAACGTCGGCGTTAGCCCTGAGGTCAAAACATCACTCCCCCCAAGAAAACCAGAGGAAATGCTCCCTGGCTGGCCAGATTATGGTTCCCAGCCCTCCACTGCTGCAGAACCCATGACTGGCACACCTCAGTGACACCCCGGGTCAAGTATAGAGTGTGCTGGCTGGCCCCACCAGTGCCTTCCCCCTCGGAGGAGGGGGATCTGTCCGGCAAAGGAATATGCCTGGTTACCCGGTGGAGCCGCAATATGAGGTAAGTGGCTGGCATGGGGATGGGTAGGCAGTCGGGAAGGGCCTATGTGGCCTGAAGGAGTGGACAGCCAGGAGGGAGGGAGGTGCAAAAAAAAATACCATTGAGTCAGGGGCTAGTTTACAAAGGTTCCAGGTCATACAACTACATAAGACAATCAAACAACACATAGGCTACGTAAGGTTACACAGATTCAATAGTAAGTTACATTGAAAGTTACAAAAGGGTCCACATGAGTACATTGGTTGCAAAGGAACTTAGTTAACCTGGTAGCCCAGGACGCAACATAAGAAGATTTGATTTCAGTGTGAAATAAAGAGAGCTGTTTACATTTCAGATTGTAGCGTAAAGCTATGCCAGGGTAAGTGCAGAGTACAGCAAGAGGACTAGAATCAAAAACTGGCTTGAATTAGTGAAACAGCCAGAGAAGGCTTTGTCAGTACACTGGCATAGGGGAAGGCATGTGGTGGGGAGGAGAATCATGGTAGGGGTAAACAGAGGAGAAGGGGAGCAGACGGATGAGGAAGGGAAATATCAGAGGTGAACCAGGAAAGTCGGGGAGGGGTGGCAAGGGGAGCTGATAGGAAGAAGGTGGGGGGTAGCGTGGGGAAGATCAGGGGAGGGAGAGATGTGAGGTGGGGGCAACAATGACTTGGGGAGGGATGATCATTTTAACAGTTTACACTAGTGTCCGAAGGGGTGGTATGAAAGGAGCCCAGAGATCTCTGCTTTGGCAAGGGCTAGATATTGTTAGGGTTTATGGAAACATTTGCAGACATTTTCTTGGGCTAAGAGGGCTCAGAGGCCCGATTTGTATTGCCTAACCTTACTACACTTGATCGGGGCCTTGGGGAGTTCATTGAGCCACTTGGGACCACAGAAGGACAGAGATCTCTAGGCTTGTGCTGTTTGCTTGAATGACACCACAAGCTCCCCTTAACCACATTTCAGGTGCTAATAGTAGGTTGGGCAGTTCAGAATAGGCAAGAAGTTGATCTAGGAGTAAACCCCCACAAGGACTTCTTAGCAGGTAGGTACGTTTGGTATTAAATCCTATGGTGAAGAGGGAGCCATCCTGCCTCTTGACAGAGGGCACAAGAATGTGTCCAGTGATCCACCCCAGAACCAGGTGACAGGCTTTCTTAAGTAGGGTTTCTACCCTTTTGAGGGCAGTGTCAGTGCCAGCACCAAAGATAACAAGGCCATAGTCTACGGTGGATAAGACTGAGCAACTTGTGACCAGTTTCAGGGCTTCCAGGGTCATAGAATGCCTGTGGAGATAAAGGACACCAAGCTTTGCATTAGCAGTCTTAACAACATGGTCAATATGAGTACCAAACATTAAGGTGTCATCTAAATAAACCCCAAGACATTTGAAGGTGTTAACTTGTTCCAGTGAGTCATCTTTGAGACTCTGTACCTGTAGATGCCCAAACTTCTTCCTGTTCTGTTGAACGGAGTAGAGCATGCTCTTAGTTTTTACGTTCGCTTGCGCGCATGCGCAAGGAACGTTTTGGGAGAGTAGCACACTTTGGAGGTGTGCCTCTCCCTTTCAATCCACTGCTCCATTGAGCAGGCGTGGTGGTCCTGCACCAATGGGTGTGGGAGCTGTGTATGACAGTGGTGGTCTTAGCTTCAAAGTAAACCACTGCTGTCATACAGAGCACCGCATCACGCCGCCCCCCTGTGTCACGCTGCCCCCCGCAAATCTTTGCTGCCACGCTGGGAGCCTACCCCAGCGTGGCAAACATCCCGTGTCGTCTGCCGACAGGGGTGCCCAATCCCCCATTGGCTCCACGGCCTCACCAAGTCATCCTTCTGCCACGCTGGGAGCCCACCCCAGCGTGGCAAACATCCCGGGTTGTCTGCCGATGGGGCTGCCCAATCCCCCGTCAGCTCCACGGCCCCCCCAGCCATCCTTCTGCCATGCTGGGAGCCCACCCCAGTGTGGCAAACGTCCCACATAGTCTTGTTTTTTTTTTCACCTGTAAAGCAAAAACGGTCCCAAGGTGCTTCTCCCAGTCCCCCTTCCCACAACCCATACCCACCCACTGTGCACCCAGCCTCCTCACACCCCCCTCACCCCATACTTACCTCTGGAGCGTGGCGCGATGATCTTCAGTGGACCGGGAACACGTCTGCACTATTCAAAGCCAACTGCGAACTGAGGAAATGCCGGTAAGCTGTATAATGGGCTTGATAGGGAATTTTCAACTTTATTGCATATCTCAGGCATTTTTGGGAATTTTTGCACCAAATTTTCAACATGGGAATTTTGGGACCCCTTCTCATGCAGGATATCACTGTCATGGCATTATTCGGGCCCGAAGGGTGATTTTGCAGTCACTGCGCAGTCACTGTGCGAAATCACCCTTCAGGCCCAAATAATGCCATGACAGTGACATCATTCAAGAGAAGGGGGTCCCAAAAACCCCATGTTAAAAATTTGGTGTAAAAATTCCTAAAAATGACTGTTTTACGAGTGTGCGTTGCACAGTTCCTATGCAGGCTCGTAAGTTCGCAGATTTTCAATATTTTCACTCCAGATTTTCAACATTGCCATTTTGCCACACCTCCTTATGAGCAGTACAGCTGTCATTTTTCACATCTCACCCAAAACGAGTTTCCACCCATGTAGCGCACAATGGCACAGTCGGTGTGCGAACTCAGTGTATGGGACACATTAAGAAAATCACAGTGACACTGTTCATGAGCACAGGTCTTTAAATGGCTGTGTTGAAAATTTGGTGACAAAATTCCTAAAAATTACTGTTTTACGAGTGTTCATTGCGCAGTTCCTATGCACACTCGTAAGTTTGCGAATTTTCAATATTTTCACTCCAGATTTTCAACATTGCCATTTTACCACACCTCCTTATGAGCAGTGCAGCTGTCATTTTTCACATCTTGCCCAAAACATGTTTCTGCCCATGTAGCGCACAATGGCACAGTGGCTGTAGAACTCAGTGTATAGGACACATTAAAGAAAATCACAGTATGCTACTGTTCATCAAGAAGAGATCTTAAAATGGCTATGTTGAAAATTTGGTGAACAAATTCCTAAAATTAACTGTTTTATGAGCATCGTTGTGCAGTTCCTTTCACATCGCTCATAAGTTCTTAATTTTCAATATTTTCCTCCAGATTTTCAACATTGCCATTTTACCACACCTCCTTATGAGCAGTACAGCTGTCATTTTTCACATCCTGCCCAAAACGTGTTTCCGCTTATGTAGTGCACAATGGCGCAGTCGGTGTGCGAAATCAATGTATGGGACACAGTAAGAAAATCACAGTGACACTTCATTAGCAGAGGTTTTAAAATGCCAATGTTGAAAATTTGGTGAAAAAATTCCTAGCAATGACTGTTTTACGAGCGTGCATTGCACAGTTCCACGCACGCTCGTAGGTTTGTGAATTTTCAATATTTCCACTCCAGATTTTCAACATTGCCATTTTACCACACTTCCTTATGAGCAGTACAGCTGTCATTTTTCACATCCTGCCCAAAACATGTTTCCACCTATGTAGCGCACAATGGGGGTAACAAAAAGGTCATGCTGAAAATTTATTGTGCAAATACCAGCAATCGCACAGGGCAATAGGGTAAAGCACCATACGTGCCAAACACCACTGCAAATACCTGCAAGCGAACGTTCGGCATTCACAAATGCTTGTTTTTTATAGTTGATCAACAGTTTGTTACTGGAGAACAACTTTTCAGTTCTATGGAAGTTGTATTACAGTTCAGTGGAGATCATGGCCAGATTTTTTCCTTTAACAGAGATAACTGCATTATCAGCATAAAGCACGATGTGTGCTGGGCATTCTGAGGGTAAAGGGTTAATAAAGAGACTGAATAGGAGTGGCCCAAGTATTGACCTTTGGGGGACACCCATGCTCACTCCCCTTGGCTCTGAGATATTACCTTTGATTTTGACTCATTAAGACCTGTAAGAGAGGTAGCTGTTGAACCATGCCACCATGTCCCTGGACAGGCTTATAGAAAGGAGATTTTGGGGAAGGAGATATTGGTTGATGGTGTTGAATGCCTTCGTAAAGTCTATAAAGATAAACCCCACTGCCAATCCATCATCAAAGGCATCACATATATGGGAGCTGCAATCAACCAGGTCAGAAAGGGTGGAGTGCTCTCTCCTGAACCCATGTTGCTGGGCACAGAGTAGGTTGTGCTTGGATAGGTACACTGTGAGCTGGTCTGATACCACATGTTTGAGGTCTTTAGATAGTGGGGGCAGGATAGAGATGGGCCTGTAATAGGACAGGTTGGTAGTATCCCCAGTTTTGAAGACTGGGGTAACCAGTGCCTCCTTCCACTTGTCTGGGAAGTTACCTGACTTTAGAGAAGCATTGAACACTTTAGTGAGAGGTTCAGCTACCTCAGTACCGCAGCTATCAGCTTCATATCAATGAGGTCACTACCCATCTGTGTCTTCCATAGTGCCCATTTAACATATTTTAAGGTTTCATGACTATCGAGCTGCCTAAAGTAGAAAGGGGGAATGCTTCAGATTGGTAGAAAGTGTGACATTATTTTTCAGGGCAGATTTGGAGAAGAGGGGGATAGATAGTCCCTGGGTAGTTCCGTACTGAGATCAGTGAAAGCCTGGTTAAAAGCATTTGCAATGTCACAAGCCTCCTGGAGTGTCTTTGTTGTAGTGATAATTAATTCTGGAGGAGCTATGGAGGCTTTCCCTGTAAGTGACTTTATAGAGTCCCAAAACTCTCTTCCATGGCCCCAGCTCTTCTTTAGGAGTTTGTTGTAATAGTAGACCTTAGCCTGTTGAATGACCTTGATGCATTTGTTCCTGGTTGTTTTGTAGGCAAGGATGTCAGGATGTTTACCCATCACTTTGGCCTTGTGCCACAAGCTGTCCCTATGGCGCATGAGCTCAACGAGGGGTCCAGAAAGACACGGGTTGGGAACCCCTCATACTTTTTTAGTTTTGTAGGGGGCAAATATGCCACATGCCTTGTTAAAGTTGTGATGAAGTAGTTAAGAGCTTTGTTGCCATCCTGTATCCTGTCCAATGGTGACCAATCTACCAGTATGAGATTTCGCCTAAAGGCATTCAGCTGTCCAGTTCTCAGTGAACTATTTCTTGTGACCTGGGCTGCACTTCTGGAGAACTTATTCAACTAGGTGCACATAACTAGGGAGTGATCACTAAAGGTGTCAGGTAGGACTGAGACCTCGGTGATGTGTTCTGGACATTAGTGAGGATCCAGTCAATTAGCATACTTGTGCCTGTTTTATAGTTATATCTGGTTGGTTGAGTTACCAACTGTGAAAGGTAAAGGCCTGAGCTCTGTTCACAGAGAGTGGATGCATCATGGGACTGTCAATTGACATTAAAGTCACTAACAAAGTGTTCCCAGTTTTGCCTATAATGCTCTAGGTTGGTAATTACTTGCTGGATACCAGTAGTGTGGGTACCAGGGTGTATGTAAACAGTGGAGAGTAGTAACTCTATGAAATGTACTGTGGTCAGCACATGGGTGGAGGTGCAGCTAAATACTTCCATAGTGCTTTTTAAATGACAATAGCCACACTCACCCCTCCTTTGGAAAGAAGACCTCTGATGAAGCACGTGTTTACATGAAAGCATAAGGCTGATGCTCAGCTGAGCATTAGATTTTGCTTATTGTCACTGAATAATGGCCAAATAAAAGACACCAAAAATGCTTGTGTGTTCAGCGTCTTCTTTCTGAAGGAGTGGTGAGTGCGGCTATTGTCATTCAAAAAGCACAGTAGTAACACTTTGTTTTGTTGGCCAAGGGTAAGTTTGAGGCTTAAAATGTGTGCCTCAGTGTGGAGACTAGTAGGCGGTAGCTGACCTCTGATCCCGCTTTTGATGTAAACCAAACATCCTCCCCCATGTTTGGATAATCTATCCTGGTGGTACACAGTATACTCATCTAAGGCTAGGGCAGCATCACTGGTGTTCGGGGAGAGCCAGATCTCCGTGAGCATTATGGCATCTGGTTGAAGCAGTTCCACCCATGCCTGAAATTGCAGCATCTTGGGTAGGAGGCTGAGTATGTTTAGGGGCACTATTTTGGGGTGCCCCAGGCTCATTGGATAAATGACTGGATAGCCTAAAATTGATCATGTTTCAATCAGGGTAAGACAGAAATCATAGTGATCAAACTGGGTCACTTGGGCCTGGTTGTTGTTGATGGTGTGACTCCCATCAGTGGGCGACTGACCTCTCATGGCAACTGATACAGTAAAGAATCTGGGAGTCATTTGAACTGCAGACTGATGGTAGAACAGCAGGTATCATCTGTGGCTTTTACCACCTCTGAATGATCTATATTACCAAGACATATCTTGCTCAGGATGACTTAGTGACAATCATCTATGCTTTCATCACCTCCAGGTTAAACTATTGCAATGCTTTTTACCTAGAGTTATCTGGAGGTCTGATACAATGCCTGCAGCTGGTCCAGAACAGTGTTGCTCAGATGATTGTGGTCTCCTCATGGAATGAACATATCAGGCCAGTTCTACATGCACTACATTGGTTTCTATGTGCTGGCTCATCACCTTAAAGATTTTCTTGCTAACATACAATGCCATACAGTATCTGGGTCTGGACTACTTAAAAGAGCTCCTAGTTTCCTACCATCCAATTTGCCCTCTCCCCTCCACTGATGTGGACTTGCTCATTGTCCCTCCATCTAAGTTGAAACTATCTATAGACAGCTTTGGGAGTGACTGCTCCATTGCCATGTAACTCTCTCCTGTTTAGAGCTGGGCAAAAGTTGCAAATTCCACTTTTACAGAACCAAAATTTTCCAAACTTCCACTATTGTAGAGATCAGAATCTTCTGCATGTATTTGGTAGATTTTTGCCCTATTCCATGGAATTTTTTGGCTGAACTGTGGAATAATATACATGAACTTCAGAATAACAGTTCAGAGGAAATTTAGTCCTCAGTTTAATAGATTATTCTGCAATACATGTAATTATTCTGTAGTTCAGTGATCAGTTCAGCATAATTTTTTCTCCCCTGTTTAATACAATAGTCCACAGTTCACACATTTATTCTGTTGTTCTAAGCTGGAATTTCCATGAAAGTTTCTAATCTGATTTTTATACTTTCATAGAACCCAAAGTCTAACTTTTGTGGAAATTCTACCAGCAGAAGGTTTTTTCGCAAAGCTCTACTCCAGTGAAATATTTGTATGACCAACATGGTGGAGGCTGGTAGAGATTCTTTAAAGACCTTCTTATTTTAACAGCCATTCACTGATTAATGACTGTTTTCCACTTCGCTTATTTTAGTTAAAGCATACTTTAATACTTTTTTCTTGATATTGTGTTTAATTCTGTACAGTGCTCAGAGCCATTTTTATGTTTGCTTGCGCATGCACAAGGAACGTTTTGTGACAGCTTAGGAGAGCAGCAGGTTAGGGAGGCATGGCACTGTAGCAGCCAAGGGAGGCACAGCATTTTGGGACTTGGCCATGGTGCACCAATGGAGGCACAGTGTGCTGATGACACTGGCTTCCAGAAGCTGTACCAAGTTGAAACGTTTTCGCCGCAGCAATCACGGGCCCCCTCGTCATTGCAGCATCAGTGATTTGCTGCAATGAGGAACTGACACGTCATTGCTGGGCGGAACGTTGCTGCTGTAATATTGTTTGTGAACATGGCAGTACATCGCTGCCTGTTAATGAACAATATTACTGGCCCCGGTGCCGAGGGGGCACACAATCTCCCTCAGCAGCATGTGCCCTCCCCCAAAACTGTCTTTGTCTGCCAATGGGGCAGCCTACTCCCCGTCAGCATGCTGTATCCCGCCCTGTTTTCGTGTTTGCCGACAGGGTGCCCAATCCCCATCGACCTAGCTGCCCAAAAAGACCCCCTGGCAGGCTGGGAGCCCACCCAGCATTCCAAATGCTTATAAATAAAAACATCCACCACTGTCCTTTTTTGTGTGTGTAACTGTAAAGCAGAAAATGGTCCCTCGCGGTCTCCAGGGCCCCTCCCACAACCCACACCCACCTTCTGCACACCCTACTTCCCCCCACCCCATACTTACCTCTGAGTCCAGTGCAATGATCTTCAGTGGTCCAGGAACATGTCTGCACTCTTCAAAGCCGACCGCGAACTGAGAAAATGCCGGTAAGCTGTATGATGGGATAGATAGGGTTTTTTCAACTTTGGTGCATATCTCAGGCATTTTTGGGAATTTTGGCACCAAATTTTCAGCATGGGGTTTTTGCCACCCTTCCTCATGAATTCTGTCACTGTCATGGTGTGAAATGGGCCCGAAGGGTGATTCCGTTGTCACTGCATGGAATCACCTTTTAGGACCGATTAATGAAACGACATTGTCAGTGTTCATGAGGGGGCTCTCAAAAAGCCTATGTTGCAAATTTGGTGAAATTATTCCTAAAAATGACTGTTTTACGAGCGTGCATTACGCAGTTCCTATGCACGCTCATACATTTGCGAATTTGTAACATTTTCACTCCAGATTTTCAACATTACCTCTTTATCACACCTACTTAGGAGTAGAAGAGCTATCATTTTTCACATCTTGCCCAAAATGGGTTTCCATGCATGTAGCACACAGTGACGCAGTCGGTGTGTGAAATCAATGTTTGGGACACATTAAGAAAATCACACTGTCCATGAGCAGAGGTCTTAAAATGGCTATGTTGAATATTTGGTGAACAAATTCCTAAAAATGACTGTTACGACCGGGCATTGCGCAGTTCCTATGGGCACTCTTTAATTCACGCATTTGTAACATTTTCACTGTAGATTTTCAACATTGCAATTTTATCACACTTACTTATTCGCAATACAGCTGTCATTTTTCACAACTTGCCCAAAATGTGTTTCTGTGCATGTAGCGCCACAATAGCACAGTCGGTGTGCAAAATCAATGTTTTGGACAGATTAAGAAAATCACAGTGAAACTTTTCATGAGCAGAAGTCTTAAAATGGCTATGTTGAATATTTGTGAAAAAATTCCTAAAAATGACTGTTTTACAAGCGTGCGTTGTGCAGTTCCTATGCAAGTTTGTAAGTGCACACATTTTTAATATTTACAGTCCCGATTTTCAACTTTGCCATTTTATCACACCTACTTATGAGCAGTACAGCTGTCAATTTTCACATCTCACCCAAAATGTGTTTCTGTGCATGTAGCACACAATGGCGCAGTCGGTGTACAAAATGAATGTTTGGGACAGATTAAGAAAATCACAGTGACTCTGTTCATTAGCAGAGGTTCTAAAATGTTTATGTTGAAAATTTGGTGAGAAAAGTTCATAAAATGAGTGTGTTACGAACGTGCATTGCGCAGTTTCTATGCACACTCATACTTTTGCGCATTTGCAATATTCTCACTACAGATTGTCAACATTGCCATTTTCCACACCTCCTTATGAACAGTACAGCTCTCATTTTTTACATCCTGGCCAAAATGTGTTTTCGCACTTCCAGCACAGAATGGCGTGGTCGCTGTGGGAAATCCCTGTTTGGGACACATTACAAAAATCACAGTGACACTGTTCATTAGCAGAGGTCCTAAAATGCCTATGTTGAAAATGTTGTGATGAAAGTCCATAAAATGACTGTGTTACGAGTGTGCATTGTACACTTTCCACTCATGCTTATAACTTTGCACATTTGTAATATTTTCCACTCAAGATTTTCAACACTGCCATTTTTCCACACCTCCTTATGAACAGTATAGTTGTCATTTTTCACATCTTGGTTAAAATGTATTTTTGCAGTTCCAGCACAGAATACCATGATTGCTGTGGGAAATCAGTGTTCAGGACGCAGTAACAAAATCACAGTGACACTGTTCATGACCACAGCTCGTTAAATGCCTATGTTAAAAATTTGGTGATGAAAGTCCATAAAATGACTGTGTTACATGCATGCATTGCACGGTTTCCATATATGCTGGGAAGTGCAAGCATTTTTAATATTCCCACTACACATTTTCAACATTGCCATCTCTTCATACCTCCCTATGGATGTTACAGCTGTCATTCTTCACATCCTGCCCAATCTGTGTTTTCGTACATGTAGTACAGAATGCCACTGTCACTGTTGGAAGTCAGTTTTCAGGACACATTGACAAAATCACACTACCACTGTTCATGACAAGAAGTCCCAAATGCTTTCATGAGGTGGGGTCACAAAAAGGCCATGTTCAAAATTTGTACTGTGAATACCAACAAACACCCGAGGCACTACGGTTTCTAACCATAACATCCTACCCTGTACAGACAGACAGACATCGGGGTGTGCCTTTGGATTGCCAACTGTACTGCTCATGCCATCCCACCCCCCCCCCAGCCACTGACAGGCATTAAGGTGTACTTTGGACTGTTCATCCCAAGACTTCACCCCATTCTCCTATGCTGCACCCATTTCAATGTATGTCCTTATGGAATGGGCTGACTGTAAAGCCAAATACCCTAAGGCACAGTTCAACACGTGTTGGTGTCTGCAGAATAGCATGAGGTCACATTGCTTGACCATCATGGGTGACAACCCAAAAACTTACCCCAAATCCTGTCCATCTCTACAGGATGGAGGTGGGGTTGGTGTGAACTTCAATACTTCACTGCCATTTCTATTCTGCATCTCTCTAACACCTGCATTTCCAATGCTATTACCAGCAAGTAAGCATTCAGTATTGACAAATGCTTGTTACACTTTTGTCTTCACTTGGTGGTGCTTATACATTGACTAACAGGACATAATAGTCTTATTTAGTTTGTTCAAATAGACTAGGGTACTTACAGAACATATTTCCTGGTACTTTCAAGAAAAAACAGGGAGTTCCCTTACCTGAATGGGAGCTCCTCAGGTGTTAAACAATTTTTTAGTTGAGTCCCCCAAAGGAAGGGAAGTGATCATAATTTGTCCCTGAGATGGTCACTGAATGATCCATTTCCTCTTTAACAAAGCCGGCTCCACCCTGACATTTCAATGTTTTATGAATTGAATGTTTTGTGAAGATCAATGCCAGGGTTCAAGTAATAGGGCTCTTGTTAGTGAACCCCTGGTATTGATCGTTACCAAAACCCAATTTACAAGCAATAAATCTGCTTTGGAAATCACACTCTAGAAGTGAATGGATTGCACCCAACCTTTTTCTCTATACAGATGTCATAAAATGTCAGACTGTGGGGCAGAGCAGACTAGTAGGGAATAGAAAGGGATCATGCAGTGAGCTCCTCAGGGGCAAACTACAATCTCTTCCCTTCTTTTGGTGGTCAAACTAAAAAACAAACAACACAGAGGAGCTCTCGTTAAGGCAGAGGAGCTCCTGTTTTATGTTGAAATGTGTGGAAAGGTGCTCTTTAATAAAAATGTCTAGATTACTGATACAAGGAGAAACCCAGATGCTAGAGCTGAGTGAAATTAGCAAATTCCGATTTCACAGAATTTTTACAAAATGTTTTGGAAATTTCAGAAATTTTTAATTGGTCATAACTCAGTCTGTCATATCTAGGGATCAAGCTGCAATTTGGCTTGCATATTGTTTGGTCAGTGGCCACATACAATGTATAGTGCCTAAAGGCAGACTGGATGGGCCTAGTGGTCCTTATCTGCTGACAATTTCTATGTTTCTATTTTTCTAAGCTGTATCTCTTCATCTAGATTTGATAATCTAATTTTGGTTGATTCAGTCTTTCCCATATTTTTCATATTAGAGGAACCTTTAGTCCCCCTCCCACTATCTAAGTACACAAAATGTACCCTACCAAAATAAATTCCAACATCCATCCCCTCCCTGACACCCCCTCCCTCCATCCCAGAGAGTGATCCATAATAAGATTTTTAACATAATATCCCTCATATAACCCCTATGGAAAGTGCTCCCTTTGGCCCTTTCCCCTTTCATCGACCATAACAGTGGTCCTGGAAGGCCATTCCGAGTAAACACACTCCTAAGCGGCCCCTTACTACACACTACCCTAGCTGTGACCAGAAGTGTAATCCTTCTATCCCCAAAATATCCTCTCACAATTCTAAGCCTGGTTCCTTTCATAAATATTTCAACATACCACACTATGGAGTTCATAACATAGCCTACTCCTAAATCTGGCACAGTATCGCCAAGAATTTATATTCCTTTCACTATTTTCTACCTCTCGATAAACCATACATTAAATAGCCGGTGACCTTTTGCCTCAATGATTGCCTATACCTGCCCTAAATACTGACAAATGTCATCTAGATTTTATATACAGTTGTTTTTATATAATTTCTGGCTCCCCTTAAAAAAAACAAATATCCTGGGGTAGGAGGGAAGTGTGCACCATCTCACTATGCCCACTTTCCCCTCACCTCTATCATCTCCTGTTCCCTCCCCCAAAGTCAGGTAAATCACAACATCAATTTCATCTATTCAAGATAGTGCCCCAGCCGGGGGGGCCTGGAATTGCACCCCCACCCCACCCACATATCATGCTATAACCCCTCCTTAACAAACCTAATACAGCTAGAGGCAGGAAAGGAATTGAGGAGAATAAAAGAGGAGACAAAAGGAAATAGAAAAAAACAGAAAAAAGAAGCAAAGGGGGGGTTGATTAAACTCAAACAATTGAACATAAAACTATAATTGAGCCCCCAGAAATCATATCCACAAAATAAGGCTGCTGCTCATTTGACCAGTTTGCTTTTATGAATGTGCCTTGTTAAATCCATATTCCTCGGGGGAGGGGCCCAAAAATATTTTTCTTTTAGCCTCCCTTTTTATACGAGCACATTAACAGTCCTTCAGCAGTCCATTCCCTGCATCTTCAAAAATGTGAACTGTGCCATGAAAGAAGAATCTAACCTTGGCAGGGTGTAAGAAAGCAAATTGAATTTTTTTTTGTTTTAACAGTGTCTACACATTATCAAAAGCTCTCCTAGACTGCATAGTAATCAGGCTCATGTCAGGATATGCTGAAAATTTTACTCCATCTGCCACAAGCCCCTTATTAACCCTGGTATGCTTCAATACAAGTTCTCCGTCTGAAAACTTATGAGGTTTAAGGTATACTGGTCTTGGTCTTCTTCCATTAGTTCATTATTCTTCCAGCCTCCCCCTTCCCCCTCGATGGGCCTGATCCAACACAATTCTGTCTTCTGGGTACTTTTTATTAATTATGTTAGTGATCAGCTATTAAAAAAAAGGAATTGGGTTTGAGTTTCTTTCTAAGCCTTTGAGAATCCCAATTAGTTTCGTGTTCTGCCGCTTAGAGTGATCTTCCAGCTCATAGATTTTCAGCTGGAGTTCCTTAATTGTTTTAGAGTGTTCTGGTACTTTGATTGTCACTGGATTTACTTTGTCCACCATGTAGATTACCTGCTTTTTCAGTGTATCAGCTCTGAGAGTAAATTGTTGAAGTTTTGCATTACTGTCTGCCAAAGAGTTTGCAATAGTAGTTAATGCCGTGGTCACAGTAGCAAAATCATCATGGATATCTTTTTTAAATTCTGCTTTTAACTGGGATAGCATTACAGAGTTGATCCCCGCAACCCCACTTATTTCAGGGGAATCACTGGTATCACTTCAGGAGCCACTAGCATGACCTGCCAATGCTATATTATCTCAATATGCAGAATTAAGTGCCTTGACTTTATACGTTAGTTCAGACTGTTCATTACATATCATCCCATCTCTGTCCTTGTTTCTTCAGCTATTTATTCCTATTCAACGATATAAGCTCTGACTCAGATACTAGAGCTATATGAGCCTCTACAGTTAGCTGTTGTGAAGGATTTGGTACATTTTCACTTGCCACTATTTCCATATTCAAGTTCGGGTCTTTGTGATCCAATAGTATATCCTCTTCTTCATCCACTGTGATGTACAGCAGGTCTTCTGTCTCTACTTTTTAACAAGTGAAGGAGTCTATTGTTTCAGAAGAATCTTGCTCCAGTTCATATTTGGCCCCCCTGGCCTCTCACCGGGGGGGGTCGAGTTGCTGACAGCCCCCAAGAGGGTAGGGTCAGGAGGTCCGCCCACCAGAAGGGGAAGAGGCGGCCCCCACTTGGCAATCGGCCCTATCAGTGTATCCCCATGGAGAGGGCTGGCCTTGCCAGGTCCTGCAGGGAGGAGCCTGGCAGGGTTCTTAAGAAGTGATCCCAGGAGATTTCACCTTCTTGGAACCGCTCCTCAGCCATGCAGTTTTCAACTTCTGCATTTGGTGGGTAAGTCCAAATTTCCTCCCACTTTTGTTGCTGAGTTTTTGTTTTTTCTCCTTGGCTGGTTTTGCCTTCCTGCCTAGCTGTAGGGTCCCCCTGCAGCCCCCTTGCTTTTCCCCTGCCCGGTTCGCTGAGCCCTCTTTTGCAGTCTCTCCTGTGGTCCCCCTCTGTCCCCTGGTGGCTTCTGCCTTTCCTTCCCAATTTTCTTTTTGCTCCTGCATCAGCAGCCCCCTCCTCATTGTCCCACAGTTTTCCACAGTGCCCGCCTCACCCAGTCCCTGCCTGGTTCAGCCTACTTCCCTGTTCTCCTCTTTCAGGCTGCATCCTTTAGTCCCATTTTCTATCCCCCCAGCTGCTGCCTTGCAGTGGGCCCTCCTGAGCTTCCTGGCCACGTGGCACAACCTGTGTTTTCCTGGCCTCCCTCCCCACTGTGGCTTCCCAGCCTTTCCCCTTCCCCTTTTTATCCTGCAATGCAGGGCTGCTTGCCAGTTTTCACCCCCCATCAAGTTTAGGCAGAATTCCAGTGTCAGTAGTTTAGAAATAGAAAGTTCTTCTGCCTTTTCCCCTGTTCTCTCAGCAAGATAGCTCTCTGATCTCCCCCCGCAGGTGGCTGCCCATGGCCCCTGTTTCTCCTCCCCCTTGGCTGTGGCCTCATGCCCGGCCCTCTGGAGCACCATGGCCACTCGGTGAGGCTTACGTTTTTCTCTGTCCCCCCGTGGCTTCCCAGCTTCATCCTTTCCGTGTTTATCTCTCACTTGTCCTGCTCTTCCTGGCAAAGCATGGGCCCCATGTATTTGTTCTCTTTCAAATTTCCTCCCATCATTTGCATGGGTTCCTTTCCTACTCCTGGCCATCCACCTGACCAGCCCTTGCTCCACCCATGCTAAGCCTCCTGGGGTACCAGACTTACCTTCAGCCACTCTTGGGGTTTGCTATAGTTTTCCTCCTGCCCCCCATTCCTGCCACCTGGTTTGCCCTCCATGCATATTCTGGCCAGGCTGAGCTCGCAGCACCAGATTTTTATCCAGCCACGTGTTCGTTTCCAGCAGCCTTCCTCTAGTTCCCCAAGTTCTTGCTGCTGGATCAGTTCCTTTGTTTATGCAGCACCTCATTTAAATCCCCTTGTTGAAGTCACGTACACCGCCTGTGACTCTTACATTCTCAGCATGTCTCATTTCAGCCCAGCAGGAAATGTAAAGCAATGTCCTTAGCATGTATGGTAAACATTCAGAATGTATAGCTCTGTTTATTTGCTTTTTGGAGTGGGGTACCATTTTGTTTTGCTTGTGGGGCCAGAATTGGTTGAACCTTTTGTTTTCTCCTGCCTTCCTGGGCTATATGTGGCCCTCCTGTGCAGGCCATTCCTTGGCTTTTGGCACGTGGGGGCTGGGGTGTTACCTCGCTCTGGCATGGGCTGGCCTTTTTGCCCTGTGCATGCACGGTCAGGCCTAGGGCCGCCATTTTGGTAGTTTTGGTTGGTAGCAGGCCAGGCTTTTATCATCAAATTAAAAAAAAAAGGTTAAGTCACAGCCATTGTGCAGGTCTTCTAGTATGTAGGCTAAGTGTGGGGGCATTTGTCTGGCTCAGGGAGCCAGAGATCCAGTAGGTCCAGACAGGAGCAGTAAAAGGATATTGAGTTTTTAAAAAATTATTTCAGGTGTGTTAGTGGGCTACCGTTCCATTTATGGAGTGGGTTTGTGGATTTGCTTGCTAGGTCAGTTTTGCTTGATCCATTCATTCAAGTTCCCATCCCTCTTATTCCACTCAGAGGATTTGGTAACAGCTTCATTTCTATATATCCATGGTGGCTCAGATATGCTGAGAAATGCACAGGATGTGGGGATCCCATCCCCCCATTCCCAGACACTTCTCCAGGGCATCAGAGGCCATGGCCTAGCTCTTCCATTACTCCTGTTCCTTCCTGGTTAGGTCTGTGTTCAGGCCACATAAGTAAAATGCATATATTTCACAATACAATTAATGTGTCTTTTTTTTGTTGTAATTTTTGCATTGTTTGGTTTGTTCTGCATGGGGGAGAATTTCAGTTACCTACAGAGGGTATAGGCTGTGATAACATTAGAGAGCTGGGACCAGGTTCCCCACAGAGGGGTAGAGGGTGGCAGTTACAGCATTATAGGGGATTTGAGAGTCAGGGTTTGGAGCCTTACATTCTTTGGTTAGTGGTGTACCAGTGTCGGTTGGATGGCTAACTGGTGGAGGTCATGGGAAGGTTTTTAGGACTGGCGAATATGTTTTGTTTCAATAGGTATTGCCACTCTTAGCATAGCTTTGCCCCCAATGATTTATAATTGAAATGTTGGAAACACAGATGTTTCAGGTTCAAAATAGCCAAGCTCTCCAAATTTCCACACCTGCCCAGGCTCAAGGTCAAGACCATGCAGGACTGGGAAGCCAGATGCAACCTGTGGCACAGGCTACCCAAACACAAGGGCAAGATCAGCCACTTTGTGAGGCCCTGCAATGCCTTAAGGAGATTGGGGGGGTCAGATTGGCTCTTGGCCATATCTATCAGGCTAGAACCAAAATTATTGGTCACCCATCCAGGTGGGCAGCAGCTGCCAGAGACAGACCCTCCCACCTTAGCTGAACGAAGTCCTCAGATACTGGTGGAGGTGGAGGGGCATTAGCCCAGGTGGAGCCAGCCATTGGCCTGGTTATTAGAATCAGTAGCTCAAACTAAATCTGGTAAGAAAAAGGGAAATGTTTTTGTTCTTTTTGTAAATACAGCCATATCTGCAAACAATGTGGAGGAGAACACAGGTAAGAAGAAGGCAGAACAAGCATAAGGCTCAACCGGTGGTGAAGACTGGCAGAAAATGGACCAAGAAGAAATGGAATGGAGTTGAAGACAGCACAGCAGCCATACTCCAGCCAAGTGCACCCAATGATAAAGTGGAAAAGCCCCCTGTGGCACCCATGCTCCAGCCACAAATTGGTAAGTATGAGGGAGATCAGGACAGTGATGTTTCCCAAAATGTGGTGTGGTCGGATTCGGATAGCGATGAGCAATCTAGTGAGGACCTGCAGTGGTTGCCACTGGAATCTGTAGCTGCAGAGTCAAAATATGCTAAATGTAGACAAAACTTGAGAGATAAGGCTATGGACACGGAGGTGAGGGAATGGGAATGGAAGAGGGCTATGAGGGTAGAAGGCAGGATGGGGGCATTCACCAGCAGATACAGTAGACTTTAGAAAAACACAAGGCAAGCAGTGGGGGAAAAGCCAAGTAGCCATGAGGGGTGGCCTGGGGTTCCTGGGGACATTTCATCACTGGCACTGCCATGGCTTCAAATATGGCAACATAACCCTTTCCTGTGACCATTTATGTATGGGGGTAGGAGACATGCCCGCCACTTGGGCTACAGTGAATCCTTAGGGTCCATTTGGCCTAGTCCTCCAACACCCCTACAAGGTGGTATGATAGCTACTAATGCAGGGTCTCATGCATTTCTGGCCAATGAGCCAGGCGAGGGTACTTCTCAGGGTCAAGCGGGCTACAAGGCACAAGGCCCAATAGACTGGCAAAGGTTGATGACACAAAGGAGGAGTGGAGCCCACTAATAAAGGGACAACAAAAGTCCCAATAGGTTGACAGAGACAGGGCAGGGTTTAGCAGATCACCCCAGGGGCCAAGGCAATGCCTGCGCAGCCACTCCAGTGCAGTGGCTTACAAGGCGCTGTGACAGGGGTGGGTAGCACTCAGGGAGGTGCATTCCAGTTATGGACAGGAGCATTGCCCCCACCAATACAACCTCCTCAGGGGAATAAGGAACAATTGGTGTCAGAAGCAGAAGGGTGGGAAATGGTTTCTGCATCAATGGGAGCCACTCTCACTACTCCAGCAGAGGTTAGTGCAACCATCATCCAACACTCGGAATTGGACCGTTGGACCTATGCCAAGGTATAAGACCCACTGGGGGATCACTTATCGGACAAGGTCAGGGAAAAAATTTGGAAGGGGGGATTTATAGACATGTTCTTGTTATTACACAGGGAGATCACAGAGGTGAATGAGGAGAAAAAGAATAAACAGAAGAGGCCACAGAGGCTGAAAGTACCTTTCACATTTGAGAATTGGGCCACAGCATTTGACATACTTATGTCAGTATATGAGATGAAGCACCCCAATAAGCTAATTGCACTGCTTAAGTACAGGGATACCATTAAATTTGCCCATTCATCTTTTGATAGATATGCATGTCTAAAATATGACAAACAATTTAGTCTAAAATTATCTAGGCAGCCCAATCTCAAATGGGGAAAATACTCACATAGACCTCTGGGTTCACTATGTGATTCGCGGAAGACCAAATGTGGTAACATACATGGATAGTGGTCATGTTATTGCCAGACAGGCAGGGGGTGACTACAAGAGGGACCAGAAAGAGGTGGCAGGTAAGAAGGCCTGATCTGATTATAACAAAGGGACATGTTTTTGTTCCTTTTGTAAATACAGCCATATCTGCAAACAGTGTGGAGGAAAACACAGGGTTACAGACTGCACCTAACATTCTTCCAGGAAACAAGGTAACAAGGGAGCCAGAAGGGGAGAAAGGAAAGGGGACTGGGAAGACTGGCTAATTTACCAGTACACATAGACTTGATGGAAACCTGGCTCTCCTGCTACCCTGACAAAACTACAGCAAAATATTTACATGACGATTTCAAACACGGCTTTAGGATCCCATACAAGGGGCCAAGCATGGCAACCACAGCTCGCAACCTTATGTCTGCGAACTTACTCCCCAATATGGTCAAGAAGAAGATAGCCAAGGAAGTGGAGGTAGGCAGGTGGCAGGACCATTTGACTACCCCCCAGTTCACAACCTCAGGGTATCCCCATTGGGGCTGGTCCCCAAGAAGGCAGAAGGGGAAGACAGGCTGATCCATCACCTATCCTACCCAAAGGGTACCTCTGTAAATGACTTTATCAACCAAGAACATTTCGTACGGTACGCATCATTTGATGTGGCACTGCACCAGATACAAGAACTGGGCCATGGGGCAATAATGGCAAAAAGTGACATCAAGTCAGCTTTCTGCCTTTTACCAGTACATCCGGGCAATCATGATCTATTGGGTTTCAAATTTAGAGGCCAATGGTATATGAACAAGGCAATGTCCATGGGTTGCTCTATAAGCTGCTCAGCTTTTGAAGCATTTCCATCTTTCTTGGAGTGGGCCACCAGAAGGCACATGCAGAACCCACATATAGTACATTATCTAGACAATTTTTGTTTGTGGGTCCTAGTGGAAAAAACTACATGTGCAGATATGCTACCCGGTTTCACTACACTAATGGGGTATTTCGGTGTCCCTTTTGCTCAGGAAAAAACAGAGGGTCCCACCACCTGCCTCTCCTACCTAGACCTAGAAATAGACTCGGAGGCCATGGTTTCTCGACTACTGCAGGAAAAGGTGTCACTGTTGGACAGGATGTTAAGTGAGATGGGAAGAGCAATGAGAGTGACCTTAAAACAGCTACAATCTGTCATAGGTCACGTGAATTTTGCATGCCATGCAATCTGCCCAGGTAGGTCGTTCTTCAGGCAGATGGCCTCAGCCACAGTCGGGGCTTTAAAACCATACCACCACATCAGACTGACGCAGGGCATAAAAGCTGACCTGCAGGTATAGGAACTCTTTCTGCAAGATTTTAATGGTATCACCATCTAGCAGACACCGGCAGACCAGCTATTGGATCTGCACATGGTTACAGATGCATCAGGTGTTATTGGCTTTGGAGCATTCTAGCAGGGGGCATGGTTTGCAGAACACTGGCCACAAGAGTGGGTAACAAAGGGTCTAACAAAAAACATTACATTACTCGAATTGTTCCCTATCATGGTGGCAGTAAGGGTGTGGGGGCACAAACTTGAGAATAAGAAAGTGCTGTTCCATACAGACAATAGGGCAGTAGCAGACATATTGAATTTGCAGACTTCTCATTCTGAAGAAGTGATGAAGGTTCTGCCTGTCTTTGTGTTATGCTGCCTATGGTACAACACCTCTTTCAAGGCACATCATTTTCCAGGAAACGATAATGTCATTGCTGATGCCCTGTCTCGGTTGTAGCTCAAGCACTTCAGGCGGCTAGCCCCGTGGGTGGAACCACTCCCCACGAAGATACTGGAAGAGGTCTGGTGGCTGGGGAACCAAGATTGCAGTAACTGGTACAGCTCGCTGTGGCCCCCTCAAGATGGAGAAAATATGTAGGTAGGTATGAGTCTTTCCAGGAATTCTGTGGTCACTAGGTAAGCATGGCACTGCCCAACACCCATAGACAAGTTCAAACCTACATCCTCCATTTAGAAAGCCTGGGAAGATCTCTGGTGGCTGTACATCTCCAACTGGTTGGCACTGCATTCCTATGCAAGACTGAGGGTTTTCCCGACCCAACTAACAGTTTCATCTCAAAGAAAATGTTACAGGGCATGGTGAGATCCACAGGGAAAAAGGCAGACACAAGGAAGCTCATAGGCCTATCCGAACTGTTCAGCCTCCTGAACACACTATCAGTCACTTGTAGCTCGGGCTATGAAACAAAGCTTTTTAGGGCACTATACACTTGTGCGTTTTTTGAGGCATTCTGGGTATTAAAGATAGTACTGCAGTCCAACAGAGTGGGTCAGAACACAAATCTCCAGTTCAATGATTTTGCCATCCTGCAAGACAGATTGTGTCTTCAGCTGCGCAAATCAAAGACAAACCAATGTGTGCCCCAGCCACCATAACACTGTTTATGGCTCCTGCAGGGAACATTTGCCCATGGTTATTAATAAAAGAGTATGTAGAGGGGCGGCTAACAGTACCTGGGTATTTATTCATCCATGGGGATGGAAAACCGGTCATGAGGTGGCAGTTCACAGCCATCCTACGAAAAGGTTTGTGGATGGCTGACCTAAATCCAATATCGCATAACACACATTCATTTAGAATTGGAGCAGCCACCAAGGCAGCCAGGTAGGGGTTTAAGGAGGAACAGATCAAACAGGTTGGCAGATGGGCATCAAAAGCCTATATGGGTTACATCAGGTCCCAGCACAACCCATCAGGGAGTGAGGCTAGAGGGCCAGGCACAGATGGAAACTGAACAACAAAAAGGTGGCACCATACTGACATTTTCTGGTTTGTTTTGCAGGCATGGCTATGGCAACACCTAGGATATGGATCATGGGTCATTCGCATGTGAGAGAGGCCTACACAGTTGCGAAAAAATAACCTTACACAAGGCAGCTTGGCATCCTGAGAAGTCAAGCTGTTATACAATGATCAGGAAAAGAGGGGATGAAGTGGGGGACATTGTGTGAAACTATTTTCAGATTGAACCTACATGGTCAACCACCTGTTGTGCTGGTTATCCACTTGGGAGAGAACGACCTGGTCACCCTAGGAGCCCACAGATTAATTGGGGAAATAAAGAGGAGACTGGCCTGTCTAAAACAACGGTTACCTCACACCATTCAGGCATGGACCAGAATCATCCCATGCCAGCAGTAGCATGGGGAGTGAATGATGGGAGCCATTGACAAAGCACACAGGTCAGTGAATAGGGAGGTGTCCCATTTCACGGCCTCACTTGGGGTGGAGGTTATCAGGCATTTTTTTATCACCAAAATAGATACGGGTCTGTATAGAAGTGATAGGGTTCATCTGTCGGACATCGAGAATGACATTTTTAACAACACTGAATGATTTCTGTGAAACCGTACTATATGGAAAAAGTAAGATCCCTTGTGCATTAGTGGGAGATACTTGTTGGCACTGTATGTAAGTGGCAGTAATTCATGACTGACCCTGGGTAAGTGAAGCTCCAGACATAAAAGAGAAGCTGCGATTGGGTGACACTGGAGAGAAGCATGACCCTAGGATGGGTATGTTTCAGGGACCTGAGAAGGAAGGCACCCAAGTGCAGCATGCACCGAAATGCTGGGAACAAAGATTCAGAAAAAGGGAGTGTGGCCCCGGAGTTGCATGCTCCTCATCAAAATGGTCTAGGAGACCCTAAATTTGGGGAAGATGGGGAGGAGAACTGTCCAGAGGAAGGCTTGGCCCTCACTGGGTCTTTTTGACTAATGGGCCAGAGTTCCTCTCAAATAATTGGATGAAGGAGCTGGGGTTTCAGCATAAACATGAATTTTCTGCCAAGGGTCTTACTGCAGGGTGATACTTGATGTATATTGAATTAGGATTTGTATATATATATATATACATATATATATATATATATATATATATATATATATATATATATATATATATATATATATATATGTATATATATATATATATTGATATAGTAATGTGCATATATCTGTGTTGAATGTAATGTGCATATTCATATCTGTATACAATGTTAAGTATTACCTGTAAATTATAATTTTGATTAAGTAAAAGAGCTGCTGCCTTTTTTATCCCAAAAACCTGCGTGGTGTGTTATTGAATTGGAGTCCTCTTTGAACAACAGCTTTAGCTTTCAAGGCTTCTGAGGCTTCTGAATTAACAGGTGCTGCTGCATTTGGTGATTCAGGAACTGGAGATAACTTGGGTCTCAGGTGAAGAGTGCCAAAATTCAGCTGCTGTTGCTGCAGCCAAGTTCTTGGTACAGTATCTGGTCCTTGATGAGTTAGTGGTTTAGATCTTTTAACTTTTTCTTTGCTTCACTTACCATCTTTCCCTCCTCTAGCAGCTTTAGATGCTGTGTCAGTGACTGGCTTGTCAAAAAGTTCAAATGAACACCACACCAACTTTGACATTCTTATAAGATCCACTCATTTGTTAACAAGCGTTTCACAGCGATAAGTGGTTAAATATAGAGGAGTGATGTGGTTTTTACCAGGCCCATCATTTCAAGAGCAAAAACTATTTTGGCTTAGTTTTTATTTCACAGCTCTACTCAACAGGACAACATTGCAGCCTGCATATGTTCCTCCCGGCGTCGGCCGTTAGGCAGCCATTTTGTATCCTGCATTAGGCTCTTCCTCCATCCAACCTGAAATCCCAATATTGGCAAAATTTCATGGAAGCAAAATTAGAATTTCACCAGACTCTCACTGGCAGAAGATAAATTTCACCCAGCCCTACCAGGTACTGTACTGAAGGGATATGTACTCATGATCCTGCCCTTCAGGCATACCTGTTATCACACTTTATGTCCTTTTTTTTTGCTGTTTTCTGAATTTAATCACATTTGGAATCAAATCTGAGCTGGACAAAGTACTTAATAAAAAACATATGTGACCTCAGTGACGTCTCTTGGATAATTTAAAGCTATGCTCTGTAACATCTTAGGGTACCAGAACCATTATGCTTTGTTTCTTGGTTCACAGACTCTAAGAAGTTAGGTGAAGACAGTCTTGATTAGTCAAATGACACCTCCTGAGCCCCATTTACTTATATTGTAAAGCGAGTTTGAAATATTTTACTTTTATAATGCAGATAAATTCCTGCAAGGCCTGTCGGTACATTTGTAGTTTTATGTTAATTCAGTCAACATTACTGTTACCTTTTGTGTGATTCAGCCACATACCAGCTGTGTAGTCAGTGTAGCTGTGCAGTCAAAGGACTGTAGTACTAGTTGTAACTTTTTCTTTAGAGTTACAAAGCAGGACTTTAGCACACATGTGCAAACACATCTGAGAGTCCCTGATCAGAACATCTTCATCTCACTCACAGGTCCTGCCATGCTTCTAATGCTTCATCTTTTAAGTTGTCAGTGCAGCTTTCTGCGGAGGTATTATATCAACCAGAACAAGCATTTGTCAATGCCGAATGTTTTCTCACTGGCATTGGCAGTGGTGGAGTTGGAGACGCATAGTGCTGTGATTTTGTTAATGTATCCCAAAAGGTGATTTTGCACAGCGAGTATGCCATTGTGTGGCAGAGCTGTGGAAACCTATTTTGGGCAGGCTGTGGAAAATGGCAGCTGGACTGTTGATAATGAGGTGTGCACAAATGCCAGCGGTGAAAATGTGGCATGAAAATATTGCAAATTGATGAAGTTCCAAGGGTGTGTGGAAACTGCGCAATGCACACTTGCAACACAATCATTGTATGGACTTTCGGCACCAAATTTTCAACATAGGCATTTTAGGACCTCTGCTAATGAATAGTGTCACTGTCATTTCCTCAAACTGTCCCAAAAAGTGATTTCGCACAGTGACTGTGTAATTCTGCACCGGATGTGTGAAAACACATTTCAGACAGCTGTACTGTTCATAAGGAGGTATGAAAAAATGTCAATGATGAACAGCTGGAGTGAAAGTATTACAAATTCAAAAAGTCATGAGTGTGCGTGCAAACTGAGCAACACGCACTTATAAAACACTAATTTTATTGACTTTCATCCCCAAATTTTCAACATAGGCATTTTAGGACATCTGCTAATGAACAGTGTCACTGCCATTTTCATAATGTGTCCCGAACATGGGCTTTCCACAGTGACTGCGCTATTGTGCGCCGGAACTGCAAAAACAGATTTTGGTCAGGATGTGAAAAATGACAGCTGTACTGTTCATTAGGAGGTGTAGAACAATGGCACTGTTGAAAATCTGGAATGAAAATATAAGCTTGCGAACTTACAAGCGTGCATGCAAACTGCGCAATGCACGCTCGTAACACAGTCATTTTATGGAGTATTGTCACCAAATATTCAACACAGGCATTTTAGGACCTCTGCTCATGAACAGTGTCACTGTCATTTTCATAATGTGTCCCGAACAGTGATTTCACACAGCGACTGCGCTATTCTGAGCCAAAAGTGCGAAACAACATTTCGACCAGGATGTAAAAAATGACAGCTGAACGGTTCACAAGAAGGTGTGGTAAAATATGAATGTTGAGAATCTGGCATGAAAATATTGTGAATTCACTAACTTATGAGCGTGCCTAGCAACTGAGCAACGCACACTCGTAAAACAGTAATTTTTTGGATTTTTCCCACCAAATTTGCAACATAGGCTTTTTGAGAGCCCCCCTCATGGACGGTGGCACTGTCATTTCATTACTCAGCTCGGAAAGATGATTCTATGTAGTGACTGCAAAATCATCTTTTGGGAATGAATAACGCCATGACAGTGCAAGAATTTATGAGGAGAGGTCTCAAAAACCCCATATTGAAAATGTGGGTCCAAAATTCCCAAAAATCCCTGAGATATGCAAGCAAAGTTGAAAAAACCCTATTTATTCCATTATACAGCTTACTGGCATTTTCTCAGTTCGCGGTCAGCTTTGAAGAGTGCAGACATATTCCCGGTCCACCGATGATCGTCGCATCGAACTCCAGAGGTAAGAATGGGGTGAGGGGGTGTAGGGAGGCAGGGTGCACAGATGGTGGGTGTGGATGGGGGCCAGGGAGACTACGAGGGACCATTTCTGTTTTATAGGTGGAAACAAAAAAACATTGCAGGACAGTTTTTGTATTTCAGGGGATTTGGCACACTGAGGTGGGCTCCCAGCGTGCCACCTAAATGTTGGGGGGCCTGTAGCTGACGGAGGATTGGGCACCCTTGTTGGCACACAAAGAAAGCAGGGAGGCAAGCCAAGGGGGATTGGGCACCCCCTTGGCATTTAACAATGGGGGGGTTTATGCCAATGGGGAGTGGGCTCCCCTGTTGGCACACAGAGAAAGTGGGGATAAACCGACAGGGGGATTGGGCATCCCCAAAGTCAGCAGTTGGTCAGCCACCTGCCCACCATGCTGATAATGTTGGCAAGCACATAGAAAGGGTTCGCTGCATCTGACCAGCTTTGCTCAGATTGCATCGGACCTTTTCTTAGATGTGCTCATCACATTATGTATGCATGGTGTGGTGCCGGCATGCAGGCTTATTGGGGAATGAGGGATGCACCTACTGATGCATGCATGCACTCAAGCGCACCAACATAAAAATGTACTGACAGATGGGAGCAGGCCATATATGTTCTGGGGTGAGTCAGTTCAGGTAACTCTCAGACAGAAGAGTCACAATGCTGGTGACAGCATTGATAAACACTCTCTGTGACTGGAAGCAGTCATTGCCTGTGACAATAACAAGAAAACCCTCAGGAAGAAGGAGACGCCACTGCATAATGCAATGCTATGCAAGTATTTCTGTGAGTGTATGTGTTTATGGATGTGCTTAAATTCCAACCTAGTCACCGACCAGCACAGTTAGTGATTTGATTTTTTATTCATTTGGTGTTGTCAGGCTTGGCAATTTGTTTGCTATGTCTTTTGACTTCGAGCGGCCATGCTTAAAGCTGGGTCAGCAAATTTCTTTCATGGGAATTTACATCTGCTACCACTAATGCATTTATTTTGGGTGAATTACTGTTGTATTTCTACTGAACAAGACTTATCAAATAGTAAAGCTCAATCATTAGGGGAAACATCCACTGTATTCATAGATCAGTGAATGACAATTCATGACTTACCAGAAGAAAATCAAAACTTTGCAGACAGAGGAGTGACTGTTGAACAGCACAAATGCATCTGCTACAGTTAATATTCCTCTAAAACTGTTCACCAAACTGTACAGCTTTTACAGTAGGGATCGCTACACCCATGACAGCAACATTACAAATGATATAGAAGAAAACATATGTGAAATTTACAAAGTACAAATTTCTGTGAAGTCACACCAGCTGTGCCACTGAATTAAAAGTTTATTTATGACTAAAAGGTTTTTGGGAGGTGAGATGGTCAGTATTACAGCACAGTGGTGCTACAGTTATTACATTTTGTGTTTATTTTTAAATAGGAATTCATGTAGCAAGTTGGTACAGCTGCTGAAAAATTCACGAAATTCATGAAGTACGAATTCCTGCAAATCCACACCAACTGTGCCACTGAGTTAAAATTTGCTGCATCTCTAGCGATGAACATTATATTCGCTTCTGTCAGCTTTGCCACCATATTCATTGTTTATGCCCTTGCCCTAATCTCTGTGTTGGTAGTAGCATAAGCAACTAAAGCAAATACTTCAGAAACAGATTTCTACCATTTTATATGACAGGCTAGACAGTAATGTGGGGAACATTATGCATAAACCCATTCCTGTAATCCCTTGTCTCTTGATTTTATGAGGTCCAGCCAAATAGAGCCTAGGTGCAAGTGTGGTGACCATATGAAACTATTTCTACAACTGGAGTCTGAGTTAGATCTGTATCATGCAGTGCTGTTAATGAATTAGGTTTAAGTTACATAATAGACAGCAAACCTTTCTTCCATGCAGTAGCCATCTCCACCAGAGAGTTTAGGAATTATTATGTAACTTTACAATAGGTGTCTGGCAAATTAACACTGAAATACGATATGTAACTATGTCTAGTTAAAATGTCCATTCAAAGGTTCTGACTCAATGTGTCAGTTTGATTTTCCTGTAGTGGCAGCACATCTACCATTTTTGGAAGTCTTAAACTGGAGACACATTATTGTGGTCACTCCTTCATGGAATGCTATGTGAATTCAATTGGAATGTCAGAGTACCTCCCTGTATGTGCAATTACTGAAATGTACAAATGCTTCTGGTACAGTACTTTATTTCATTCTAAAAACTGCACCCCAAACTGTACAGTATTTACAGTAAGACTAGTTACATCCATGACAGAGCAACATTCCAAAATTATAGAGCATGACATTTTCATTGCTTATTCATCTTCATGTGAAAGGTCCAGCACAAGAGAAATGAGCACAGTGAGTCACTGTGTCTATAATGAATAACAAAAAAGGACATGGAATGCCTTGGGGTGGTGTTGGGTGATGTACCTACAGATACACAATTTTCCCACATTCATCTATCAACAGAAAGGTATCTAAAAACCCTTCTGTTAGTCTAATATAATGCATTAACAAATAAATAAATAACATACAGTACATTTTCAGGTTTTAGAAAAGGACACAGTACTACATCTGCCCTTCTCGAATTCACTGGAGCAATCCACAATTCTCTAGACAATAGCCTCCTTACGGGATTGGTCTTCATGGACCTTACTAAAGCTTTCAATTCCATCAATCACCACCTACTAATCTCACAGTTGCTCAATGCCAGCTTATCCCCTGAATCAATGACATGGTTTAAGAGCTACCTCGAAAACTGCTCTCAAAGAGTGAAAATTGCTGAGTTTCTCTCTGAGGCTAAACCTATATGCTCTGGGGTTCCACAAGGATTCATTCTCAGACCTTTTCTGTTCAGCCTCTTTCTGAATAGTCTTCCTCAGTCATGTCCAGAGCAAATCCTTCTCTATGCCGATGACACGGTCATCCACTCCACTCACAAGGACCCTCACCTCCTCCAGAGTAAACTCCAACATGGCTTCTCCTCAGTTGAGAGCTGGTTCAGTGCACATAAACTGGTGCTTAACAATAAAATATAACAAAACCATGATGTTCTGCAGTTCACATAATAAACAGCAGTCCTAACCCCTCTCTATCTCCAATGGCCTAGGAGAAACCCTGGAACAAGTGGCATCCTTCAAATACCTTGGGGTCACCATAGATTTATAACCTCTCGTACGGGTCCCACATTGATAATGTTGCCAAAGCAGCCAATACTCACATTGGCTAACTCTACAGGCATAAGAAATACCTCACCTCTGATGCCTTATGGATCGTAGTCCAGAACTCGGTAGTTGCAGCAATTGACTATGGCTTCATCATTTATGGATCCGACTCCTCCTCTTCCACCCTCAGATGCATATTCATGGCCCTCAACAAAGCTTGCCGACTTATCACTGGGTCACACTGTCTCACCCATACATGTGACCTATATGCTCAAATTGGGTGGCTCCAACTCTCAAAGCACATTAAATACTTAACATGCCTTATGGCTAAAAAAACAATTATGGGCCTTGCCCCTCCTGGTATTCAAGCTCTCATCTGGCCTGCTCTGAATCGCCACCCCACTAGGGGCTCAGAATTTCAATCACTACACATCCCAAGATGCTGGACTATGCTGCACCAAAGATCCTTGGCTTATAGAGCTCCTAGCTGATTAAATGGCTTAAATAGTGACATTTCCTCCATTCCTATGCTTGGACCCTTCAAATCTAAACTTCGCCTGCACCTAACTACCTCCAGCTCATGTGACTGCCATCCGTAATCTTTCTCTGTCTAGCACTTACTCCCCCTCCTCCCCATCCCCTCTCCCCCCTACACCACCTCCCCATCCTGTACTCCCTACTTGCACTTTCTGTGTTATGTGAGACCCTGACACTAGCCACTGGCTGCATTCTTGTGTGTATTGCAACATTTATGCCACTAAGTGTTTTCTTTGAGGGGCTTTGCACTCCGACCCCCCCCGCACCCCTCCACTTAGGATTAGCAACTCCGAGTCAGAGCTGATTTGGGGGTACAGGACCCCTGACAGACAGTGCCAGGTTCCAGTGGGTTCCCTAAAGTGGCATGCTGCTGTAGTCACTGTAGGAGACCTCACTGTCAAAAAGTCGCTGTTGGTTGGGTATACAGCTGACAGTACTGTATACTTTTTTCCCTCAAATTACCACAGCAACACAAACCTACAAGATAGAGGCATGTACTGTATCACTGTGTTTTAAAATGACATACAAGGGATAAAGAAGCATGGCTTGGAGGAGTGGAATGCTGGTGGTGTTCAGAATTAATGATTTACAGTAAGGTACAGTAAGTTATCAAATTCCATTTTAAAGATTTAAAATTATGGAAATATACTGGTAAATGCTATTCCAGTTACTGCCAAGCTTGTATTATTTGTAAACAATTATAGAATAAAAAAAGACATATATATAAAAATAAATTGTCTTTACACATATATATGTTATTTCAGAATGCTCACTAGGAAATGCAACTTGAGCTGAGGGTTGTTTACAGGTGTGAACTGTGGGAAGGGGCATGACATATGAGTTACTGAAATGAACATTGTAATAATACAGTTATGTCAAATACAGACACAGTTTATCAAAAAGCTGAACATCAAGTGTGTCAGTCTACAAGTATGCAAAATGTATAGGTAGACAATACAGTGATTAACTAGAAATGTTCATTGTAATTTAATTTTCATTGATTTTCACTCAATGCAATGATTACACAAGAAAAATTTATTTAGTTTTTGTTGACCAGGTAAGTGCACTAGACAAATGATTGCCTATTTTGAGGCAAAACCTGTGGGGGAGGGGGATACAGATGAATGCCAACTGACCTTGAACCAGATTAAGCTGTTGGTGGTATTTTTAGTGATTGGGGCTAAATGGCAGAACCTGTGATTTTTAGTAGAAGTGAATTAGAAATAATATTCAGAACACAATGGCATTATGTGCCGTGAGTGCAAAAAGGTAGAATTTTTACAAAAGTTGATAATGCTAGTGAACTAAACCAGGGATAGATACATCTTTTATCTCATATAGGGCATGCATCGGCAACCCAGGGACAGAAGAAGAAAGCTGGGTGAAGAGTAAAGTGCAAGGGAAATAACAGAATGAACACAGAATGCTTAGCAAAAATTAATTACGTACAAGAGAAGGAGAGAGTAAAGAACAGATGGCATAAGATCCAGTACACACTACTGATTCGAGTTTTTAAAAAACAGTTTCTGACCTGCCATGCTAGTGCAGCCACACTTGTTTCTTCAATGCCAGTTTCGTGTTTAAAAATGGTTTAAATCATGGTACCCCAGCCACATTAATTTATGTAAATCATGTTTTCTAATTCTGTTTTACAGTGCAACAGCCAAAGTATCTCATAGTTCCAAGTGTCTCCATCATCCTTTGCACTGTTTACAAGTGCTGTGAGCTGTCATCTGAGCAGAGCAAATGACAGCTTAGTATCCCTTGAGTTTATATATGTTGGCTGTTCACATAGAGGTAATTATTAAGGGGTACACAAGAACAACAGTATGGCATCTTTTATCACTTTTGTTGTGTTTCATAACTCAGATTTAGCATATGCTTTTCCTAAATAGTGTGTTATAATGTACTTTCAGATGGAACATACTGGCATGTTCCCAATATTCCAGGCAGTCTTGATGTCCACAATGTACCGTGTGATAAAGGACATTTTAAAGGAACCTGTATACTTTGGAAAGCGGCCTGCATTAAATGTCTGCTCTAAAGATGCTGCTGCTTCACTGGCAGAAAATACACTGACTCTGATTAAAGTGTTGCCTCACTTTTTATGGAGACTCTATGTTGACGTAATGAAAAAAATTAACTGTAGAGCATTATGTAAGGTGATTGATATTGTAGGTGCAACAGATGGTCTTAAAACTCAGGCTTGTTATTTTGAGTGGTGTATGGCATAAGTGTGTATGTATTGTGCCTGCCTCATCACTAAGGGGGAATTGGATGATGCCCATGCTTGTGTAAAACATGCAGCTCAAAAGTTACTGTCTCTGAGTATTGTGAAACATGTAAAAATGGAAGAGTAGAAAACAAGATATTATGTAATCATTGCATGCTTGCCATGTGTTATGCCTTTTGTAGATATCAGCTATATGCATTAGTTTATGTATTATAAACTATATAAACTAAACCTTTGAATACTGTTATGATGTGTGTATTTATAAATAATGTATAATTGTGCATTGCACTTTGTTATTGTCATAGTGTTTTTAAAGGAATAGAAAGAGCACATGCTTTAGTTTACTGGTGACAAGAGTTTTGCTAGCTAACAGATGTATCGGGGGTTGATGAAAGAAAATGAGTGATCACCTGCTCCAGAATATATATTTTAATGCAAAAGAAAGTGTGGGTAGTTTCACAGGTGTGACTCAGCTGTATAAGGCTGCAAAAAAACTTGATAAAGATGTCACCAGGAAAGGTGTTGCAGAATGGCTTGCGAAGCAGGACCCCTATTCATTACACAAAGCAACCAGAGTCTGATTTAAGAGTATTTGAAGGTACATACACACATATGCCATACATCACTCAAAATAACAAGCCTGATTTTTAAGACCATCTGTTGCATTACAATGTCATTCACCTTACATAATGCTCTATGGTTAATTTTTTCCATTACTTCAACATAGAGTATCCATAAAAAGGGAGGCAATGCTTTAATCAGAGTCAGTGTGTTTTCTGCCAGTGAAGCAGCAGCATCTTCAGAGCAGACATTTAATGCAGGCCGCTTTCCAAAGTATACAGGTTCCTTTAAAATGTCCTTTATCACATCAAGACTGCCTGGAATATTGGGAGCATGCCAGTACATTCCATCTGAAAGTACATTATAATACACTATTTAGGAAAAGCATATGCTAAATCAGATTTATGAAACACAACAAAAGCGATAAAATAAGCAAAATATATGATGACAGACTCAGACGCCCCCCCGTTCTGCAGATTAAACACTAAAAATTCAACAGCTGTACAGATAAAACCACAAAAGTGTACCACATCATAAGGATTATGCATAAACTCTATAGCAATTTTATACATTGTTTCCTCAAGAGTAGCCCCCTCATCCTTAAAATAATCCACAGTTTCCTTTTGGGGTCCCTCTGGGAGACCATCAAAAAGACCTTGGCATGTCTCTAAAAGTACAGATGGTGCTTATTCCTGTAGGTAGATTTAAACCAGGTTGTTTAGCTCTGTGTCTGACTAGTTGGTAAACAAGCCTCTGGACATACTGACAGGATGTTTCCCATCATGGTATACTCTGGAAAAAAACATACAACACTGTTTTAGTGACCTCTCACTGCATGGTGCAGTTTAGCAAACAGAAAAAAACATTTATCACATGGTACATTGTAGACATCAAGAGTGACTGGAATATCAGGAGCATGACAATACATCATAATACACTATTTAGGGAAAGCATATGCTAAATCTGATTTATTAAACACAAGAAAAGTGACAGCTTCAGAGTAATGTATGATGACAGACTCTGACCTCCCGTTCTGCAGACTAAACATTGTGGTATACCTTGGAAAAAACATACAGCACTATGTTTTAGTGACCTCTCACTGCATGGTGCAGTTTAGCAAGCGGAAAAAGCCAGGGTAACAACATGAACAATATTAAAATGGTAACAAGAAACAGTTTTTTTGGGGGGAGGTAAATGTTTTAAACAATATAAACAAGGTTCCTGAATGTCCTTATATAATTTTTTTTTAAAGGGTTCTTTTTGACCAGTGGATCATTTCAGCAAGCGGAGAAGCCAGGTTAACAACATGTACAATATTACAAGTTTTTTTTCTGCTTTATAGTACACACACACACACACACACATGACTATGACGATCATGATATAAAGTCCACAAAGACATTCATTATCTTCCATGAATATATCGGCAAAAACGTTAACATTTTCTACAAGTGGCAACACTGATTCATTTATATATTTATCTGTATCCTCCCATACTTCTGGAAAGGCACACATCATCAGTTCAGAGGCTGCATGTTTCTCCCAAAGGCAAATGTCATATTGAGGTGAACCAAACAGTGATGGATGGCAGTAATGGCTTAGGATCAGATACATAAGTCTTTGGATTCTCTCTGTACTTGCATCCCATATGATTATCTGTAAAATAAAATATGACACGTTTTGGTACTGAAATGTTTACATGTAGTAATTTGGGGTGGGTTGGGGTGGGGTAATGCTTTTTACAATATAAACAGGGTTCCTGAATTTCTTTTTAGAAATTTTTTAAAGGAGCCTTTGCTGACCAGACGGCAGGCATCTTTTTTAATCTCACTGTCTGTCTGCTGTAACATTTGTATAACTAGCCTCATGGGGTCATCGGATTTTCTCACATCATTTAAAACATGACTTATAGTTTCCATGGTACAACTGGTCATATTTAATCCCTGATGCTTCATAGCGATTGCCAAGATCACAGGCCTGAGCTGCCCTATATGTATGGCTTCAGAAACATTTCTGTATGCTTCTTTAGACATTAAGTCATCAAGGATGCATGAATGGTTTTTCTGACTCGGATCATCTATCTCACACCCGGGACAGGAATCAAACAATTCACAATGTATCACCCTCTGTATCACTGAAGCAATCACGTCATGGATGGTATGATACATAACATACTTACAATACATATCATTGTCAAGTTTTAGGGGGTTTACTACTGAGGCCTGGTTTTTCACGTGAGGTCCCCTTTCTAATCTCAGTAGAAGAAGAAGAGGGTTGGGTAGTGATCACAGCCTGTTCTGTGACATTTTGAAGCATTCTATCGCTCTCTATATTTCTAACATACTGGTCCTCACACATCTCATTAACAACCACAATTGTATCTTTCACACAACAAAGACAGTCGAGCAGTAGATTTGTGGAAAGTCGCAAATCCATGCTGTCCGAATATGACTGCTGCTTCATCACAAATCCTTCAGTCTATTAAAGTAAAAACAGAAAACAGCATTGGTCTTCTGATTCATTATAGGTAAGATTTAGTTCTACTGCTAACTCATCTCCTCAGTTACACCATGTACACATGTCACCACTCACACATTTTTTTTAATGTTAAGATGCATTTACCTCATCAAAGCAACTCTTTTCTTCTTCTTCATTTTTCTTATCTTTCTCTTTCTTAGCCTGGGCTTGACTGCTTGTGGCTGTATTCATCAACATCATCCCCCTCTTGTTCAGAGGCACCTCTTGGCTGTGTCTTGGATTTCTGTTTCACAACTTTTTCTGATGCTTTTTTTGGGAGTGTCTCGCTGACCATCTTCTCTGGCTCCCCCTTCTTTTCACTCTCTGTTTTGGGTTTCATAGTAACTTTTTTTTCTGCATCAGATTCACACCTCAGCAACTCTTCAAGGTCTTACAGTGGTGTGTCTTCAGAAGGACAGTCAGATTTAAGATTTTCTGATTCACCAAACTGTTCAGCGAGTTTCTTTTTTATGTCAGACACTCTTCCACTCAACAAGACTAGTGTGGGACATTCTTCTTCACACCTCATGTAGTACGTGTACATTGGCTTGGGTTGTGGGGCCCCAATAGCCATCTTCTTGTTTGGTTTTTCATCTCCAGACTTTTCATTCAGTGGTGCGACAGTCTGGCCTGTTGCTGGGAGGTTGAATTGAGAAGCACTGCGCTGTGCCATCTTCTTCTTAATGTTTTTGATAATCTGCTCCAAGTCTATAAAACTGAATCTGAGGAGTCTCTCAAAAAGCTGTGCCTTCTGGCTTCAAATGCAGGGTTTATATAATGCTTTGCAAGATGGACTGCCCCTTGGTAAAACCATCACCACACCCCATCATGCTATACATGGTACCATGTGTCAGAGGCACATCTGTTGTAGCCCCAAACCCCTTTTTTAAAAACATTATAAATATCACTCACATTTCATTCAGCCTTCTTGATGCTACACAGAGCTGAGGGGAGAACTATAGGTATGTGTTTTCCTTTTATCTGACGTATTTTATTCTTTTAATTCATGATGGGGTAAAATGATTAGTTTGTGATTGCTATAGAATAATCACACACACACACACACACACACACACACACACACACACACACACAGCCAGCATGTTGCAATGCTATCCAGAGAAAACTGTTAACCCATCTTATTTACACAGAGGCCACACACACACACACACACACAAACAGCCAGCATGTTGCAATGCAATCCAGAGAAAACTTTTAAACCACCTTATTTACACGCAGGTCCCTGTTTTAGCTTATAAATGTTACATGCATATACATAAAGGTATCCTTTTGATGCAAGTTTTACACAGTCCTTCAGATGCATGTTATATTATTTTATAACTTATTATAAAACAGAAAAAGGGGCACTCACACAGGCAGATAGATTTCCCTTGGGGAGGTCTCCAAACAGATCGGTGAAACCTCTTCATGATCAGGTTGCCTCCTAGATACTTCTTTCTGAAAATATCCTAATCAAAAAAACACACACATGCCCCTGCAGTTATAAACCCAAGATGACAGGAGGCACATAACACTACATAAACTCTAACCTATTTTTTTGGGGTGGGGTAGGGGCACGGTGGTAAAGAGGGGAAGAGGGGTTCAAACCAGGATGGTAGGGTGCACATGGTGGGACTCAGGTTCCAGCCAGGATGGTGTGGCAGGGGTTTGAGAAGTGTGTGAGAGGGAGGGGCATAGGATGCTTACAAAATGGTGGGTGTCAGGGATTTGAGGAGTGTACGAGAAGAAGGAGTGTAGTACACTTACAAAATGATGGTGTTATGTCATTTCCAGGGTTTCAGTGTTGGTCATTTCCTGCGCAAGTGGGCGGGACTCTGGTTCAAACATGTGTCATTTCCTGCACAAGTGGGCAGGACATGGGTTCGAACGCGTGCCATTTCCTGAGCAAGGGGCGGGACACGGGTTCAAGTTTACGTCACTTCTGCCAGAAGTGGGTGGGCTAGCACATTTTAGGGAGGGACTTCCGGTTTAACAAGGGACAATTCTGATTTGCCCATTTTAGGCCATGCCTACCTGTCAAATGACATGCCACATGCTGATTGGCTGAAATTTAACATTTGATGAGATATATGAACTTATACTACTGATGTAAAACTTGTGAGCACATATCCACTTCAGACTGTGTGGCTACCTCACAAAACAGACAATTCAGGATATTGGATAATTATACGTGTACATCAAGCAATGTTGTTTATCTTAGTCAATGTAGGAAATGTCCTCCACAAGGTATGTGGGGAAGACAAAATGACAACTCTGCACTAGAATGAATTCACACAGGTATGATATTAATAGGAAGATGACTGACAAACCACTGGCACAACACTTCTCTCAGCATAACCACTCAATCTCAAATATGTCTGTGATGGTCTTGAAAGGAAATTTCATCAATATACAACAGAGATGAGCTTGTGAGATCAGATTTATGTTACTTCTTAATATGGTGGAAGATGGCATGAACACTGATGTTGGATATATGACACATTACATGTAAACTTACATGGACTTTTATTTCAAAGGATGGACATATATATTTTAGGGTTTCAGCAAGCTTTGGACTTTGACTCTTATACAGTCCCTCTTAGCTGGTTATCTACAGGTTGGTCTCTCACATTAGTAGAGTGTGTGTGTGTGTGTGTGTGTGTGTGTGTATGTGTGTATGTGTGTGTTTGTGTTTTTATGTGTGTATTGCAGGGAGAAGAAGTGTGGCACATTGCATTTTTAATATGGATATTTGAGATGGGTGGTTATGTGGGTATAGCGGATGTGAATATTGTGGTGATACTGAGGTAAACTTATGTTCCGATACATGATATTATGGTGTCATAGTGGTTAGGACTCTGGTCTTATACTCATATTTATAGTGGATATTTACTTCCTACTGCTAGTTCTGTAGTCTGAGTATATACTGTTATATGTTTACATTCTGTACTTATTAGGATGCATTGTCTCATTTACTTGTGGATTCATGACAGGTGTAGTTCATTTTTGTGTAACTAGTGTAGTGATTGGTGCAATTGATGGTGTATTAGGAATCATGTGCATATATTTCCTTTTAAGTATTTACTTTCCCGGGGGAGGTAATTCCTAGGGATTCTTGATTAGGTTTCTTAAACTGTTTCTGTAAATGTATTATTTCTATTATACATTGACAATTTATTGAAATCTGTACATATCAGACTGCACAGTCTCAGTTTCTTGTGAGTCCTTGACTAGTACTTCTTCGTATCTGGCACTTACACTGACAATTGATGTTGTCATGTATAAAATCTTATTACAACACTGAAGGCCTTAAGGTTTCTGGAACATAATAGCTAGTTGATAGTATGTTGTAACTATATCTCCAGCTAGTTGTACATTCACCAGAGTGATACACTTACTCACTTTGGGTAAACACCTCTTTAATCCTTCCATATGCCATGTAAAAATAATTTCTGCTGTAATTTTTTACTTACTTATATATTACATTTTGGCATGTAATTATTTTATCCAGGGTCATTTTCTTGTCATTGGCTGTATTTTCAAACTAACAGAGTTCTGAGCAGAGTTGAAACTGACTCCTTCTGGTATGCTCTTACCTCACTCTTGAAGCATGTGTCTTTGGGAGGTTTATCGACTTGACATATAATTTAGTGAGTAGAGAATCCTAGTGTTTGTTATTCATTAGACTTATACATGGTATAATATATGTGGGTTGAACTCTCTGCCTGCTGTTATCTCTGGACAACCTTTGACCTTTAAGTTTGGTTCAGCTGAAAGCACACTGAAGATATTCAAGCTCTCTGATGTCACTTTAATTATGTTTTGAATGCCTGTTTTAAACCAATGAGAATTATTTCTGTTTTTTTCTGCATGTTCTAAATGATACTAGTATGGTATTTTCTAAATAAATAACTGTCATTAAGCATTCTGAAGAAGGACTTGTTGGTCCAAAAGCTAAAGCTATTTGTTCTTTTTTTAACAACCTTGTTGGTCCAATAAAAGGTATCAAACCATCTGTTCTGGAATTGTTCTTACTAGGACCATTAAGGCATTAAACAGTTTGTTTGTCAATCATATAACAAAATTTTTTTCATCAAAGTCAGGGTGTGTGTGTGTGCGTGTGCTTGTATGTGTGTGTGTGTGTGTTGTGGTAATGGGGGGGTATATGTTCATATGTGTTCCTAACAAAGTTTTGCAATTTTGCTGATCACGGTTTATGACAGTGGATGGGTGGGCTCTGTATGGAGTACTAAAAAATGAAGTAGGCTACAATACACCATCACAAAATGACAGAGCACTAATTACTTCAACAATAATCGGAAGGAAAGACATTACAAAGCAAACATTAGCTGACCAAAGAATAAGTTGTGTTTGCTTTTTAATTTATTTCATTGTTGGTGAAGACTAGAATGTTTTTTCTGATCACTGGCTTACATGTAATGACACTTAGCAGTGTCAGTGGCTCAGTAGGTAGCACACACTCGCCTCTGAGGCCGGGAGATCAGAGGTCTGTGGGTTCAGTTCCCACATCTGACACTTGGATTAATATCCCAGTACTGACACTGTAGTGCAGCATGAGAGGGGTGATGCACTTCTGAGGTGCCATCTTTCGGATGAGACGTTAAACCGAGATCCCATCTGCTTGGACTGGTGGTAGTTCAGGTGGATGTTAAAGATCCCATGGCACTTATCGAAAAGAGTAAGGGAATTTCCCAGGTGTCCTGGCCAAATTTCCCTCATTCACTAAAAATGCCACCAACAGCTTAATCTGGTTCAAGGTCAGTTGGCATTCATCTGTATCCCCCTCCTCCCCGGGTCGTGCCTGAAAATAGGCAGGATTTGTCTAGTGCACTTACCCAGTCAACAAAAGCAAAATAAATAAATAAATAAATGTTCAAATAATTTGTGGTATGATACTGTGTTATGATGTTATGTTGCCTTTTTCATTTATGATTTGCTGAAACTTCACACTTCATTCCGGGTGTCACAAATGACTGGCAGTAGTGACGAGGGGGTTGGGGAGGAGTACAGCTACAACATTAGAGCATATGATGTGCATGCTTCAACACCTAGCCAAGTACATAGCATAAAATTCTAATGCCAAATAAGAACATTGAAAGGCACCCAAAAAGAAACACAAAAATAAAAAGTAACTCCACAAGTTTACTGTCCTTTAACCTTAGAATTTGTGATGCATTGTGATGTGACCTAAATAGCTTGGTGGATGCAATGGAGAAAATATTTACTGGTACTTTGCAAACCATACCACCTATCTGGTGCATGCTGGATAAAAATGGTGACAAATTAAATATTTCTGAACAATCATCTGTGCCACTAACATTTTTTTTTATTTCTACACGTGCGAATCAGAAACCCCTACTTTACTAGAAATGCAGTACATGTCATGCAGCTCTGTTTCCTTGCTAATAACAGAGCTTGACAGATCAGTGATGCTTCAAATAAATGCATCTTGTTATTTGAGCATAGTCACTGATTTTAAACAAAAACACTATGGGATATACAAAAATAAAACAGAGAAGAGCCTCTTTGGTGATCGCTGAAGCTTTTTTCAAATACAGCTGTCATAAAACATCTGAGTGCAGGGTGGGATGGGTTGCAGAATAAAGAAATGGACGGGTTCAGACTATCAGAGCTAAAGGGGAAAATTGCAATCCTCTCCTATGGCACTAACTTCACTTGTGTTACTGACGCCAGGCTCTTGTATGGTGTGTTGCATTAATTAATTGCACAATTGGTGTCAAGAAGAGCCAAGGGTACCATGCCACATATTTCCTGTTCTCTTCTTCTTGTTAGAGCACGTAGTGTTAATTTTTTCTGTAATTCCAAGTGTGACAGCCTCTGTGCATGGATCACGCATTGCAGTGGACATTATATACAAATGCATCCATTTAGAAGCTGCACTGATCAGTAGAGTGGCTTTTCAACAAAGAGACCTATACATCACATATATACAGTATTGCATTCTTTCTGTGGGTGGAGGATTCACAATTGAAAACATGTCAGTCATGCACAGATGAAAATATTAATAATTCTCTTTCCAATGGCACTACACATATAAAATAAGCATGCAAGTAACAGCAGGGTCACTTAGCACCAGATTATGGGTTGTATAAATTAAAAAAATATATATTTCAAGGCCAGACCTATAATGGAAGGACTGAAGTTGAGTAGATGCAGGGAAAGCATGAGCTTAGTGCTGTTACTACTGGACACAACACATGAATTAATATTTGGGGTCACCTGGGCTGTAGTTCACATTGTATGGTTATTTAATTGAACTTATTTTTTGGACAAAACCGTTGTGGTACAGGGGGAGAGGTGTGATGGTGATGCAGGTGACAAGTGTCTAGCTCAAATACTGCTAAGATGATGACAAATGGGGGGAGGCTTTGCTGGGTGTAAGCAGTGACCTGTGATTGATGTTAATCATGTGTACATAACTCAGAAGATCACATCCCATCATTGTACAGCACCTCGTATGTGACATTTTCATTTATAGCATCTTCCTCCAGTATGTCTCCACTCTGGATCACCACAGAGGGCACTGAAGTTGGTCTAGTGTCCAAAATCCAACCAACTTGGTCAAGAAAAGGACATGTTACACAACCTCCACCAGACTTATGGTTCTGATCTTTTATCTTATAGCAGACCTTTAACTGTTTAATTTTTTCATGGCACTGTTTTGTCATGTGATCCTGATCCTTCTGTAGCTGTTTAGCTCTTTCTGCACCACCTCCATAGACCAGTACTCAATCAGAATCTTTGTTGCCTCCTTAGACCAACTTGCAGCTCTATCTGCCAGTGTGTATTACTGTATTTAATTTGTCAACACACTCTATGAATGAAAGCTCCTTAAATTTACCATGATTACACTTCTGCATTTTGTCAGGTGGTGGGAAAAGGTTTTAAGAGACACTGGATGACCGCGGCTACTAGGTTTAAGAATGGTTTGCATACACACTACAAATTGAAACTGTGCTTACTGTAAAACATTTTTAAAACAATGCTCAAGACTATGTTTCCAGCAGAGTTTAAACACGGTTTTATAAAACATTTTACAGTTATGCTATGTGTGGCCACAAACCGTGCTAAGCACTTTTAAAACAGCATAAGAGCCTTGAAACAGTTTAAAAGCACTAATGTGTAAAGGGCCTAAGTCTTCCATGGAGAAAGACAAAGAGAAGTGAAGATACTGGGTGGCAGATTTCTCCAGAGGTGGGAGGAGGAGTCTGTTAGAAAAGAAGGTCTGTCCAGCACAGCCTTGGAGAACTGTAGATTTGAACAAATGGGTTTTACAGTTCTGGTTGGGTAGGTGTGGGTGGGGGAGGAGTGGGGGATAGGTAATAGGGAGAACCAGAATTAAGACACTGAGGTAACAGAATGGACAAAGCATGGGCATTCGAGGGACTGCAGTGCATGATCAGAATAAAAGGTACAGTGATGAGTTAGGTGCTGAGCAGTTGAGGGCTTAGTGACCAAAGAAGTGGTAAAAGGGGCTGAAGCCTGACAACAGCAGCATTTGTCAAGATAAATTAGTACAGTATAATCAGCACTGCTTGTTGATGTTAATTGATGCCAGCAATTTACTGTGTTAATAAAATGGGTTGTTTAGTTGATTAAAGACAGATTAAGCGTTCTTGTCTATATAATTAATATATGTTACTAATTGAGGCCTACTGTTTTAACGTTGCCAAACGTAATCTTAATGATATGGCATTTTGGAGGCTTTAATAGAGTTACACATAGTTTGTATGTCTTTTGCACTATAAATACAAGATCATTAATGTTTTTTTCAACTCTTGTGAAAGCGCCATGTAAGGGCACAAATCAGGCAATATTTTTATCCCTCTCTTAATATGCTGGCACGTTAAACTGTATTCAATAAAATGACTTTCACATCTTTTGTGCAATATCTTTTAGTCAAGAAACGTTTTCATTCAAGTAGCTAGAGTGCTGGGCTTTCTGTTTTACACGACTGTGAACGGTATTCAGTGAGGCCAGGGTGGCTTTCGTCACTACACTGACATTAATAATAAATTGAATAAAGCAACACAAAACCTGCATAGAAAAGTATTTATAGCATAAAAGATGTAATATATTTGTACAATTCCATTACATTGTGTGATTTATTATAGTGTGCAGAAAGTTGTCTGATTTTGACATGATTTTCTGATAGAAACATAGAAGCTGATCGCAGATAAGGACCACAAGGCTCATCCAGTCTGCTCATTTCTTTTCCTACCTTACGAATGTGCCATCTGCATTTGTTGTGTCAATGGTCTATCTAGTCATATTTATCTGTATTGCTCCCTTATGCCTATCCCATGCCTGTTTGAAGCCCTGCACTGTATTCATATCCACTACTTCCTAAGGTAGGCCTTTCAATGCATCCACCACCCTTTCTGTGAAAAAAAACTTCCTCACATTACCCCTTAATCGTCCTCCCTCTAATCTCATGCTGTGTTCTCTTGTCCTGATATTTTTCTTATATTGAAACATGTTAGACTCTTTTGCCTTGTTAATGCCCTTAAGATGTTTGAATGTTTCGATCATATAACCTCTCTTCCCACCTTTGCTCTAGGGTATACATATTGAGTTCCGTTAATCTGTCCTCATATGTTTTCTGATGCAGTCCCTGCACCATTTTGGTTGCCCTTCTCTGGACTGCCTCAATTTGGTTAATGTCTTTGTGAAGGTGTGGTCTCCAGTACTGTATGCGGTACTCCAGATGGGGCCTAACCAGTGTCTTGTAAAGAGGGATGATTATTACCTCCTGCTTAAGACATGTGATACCCCTGCTAATATACCCCAACATCCCCCTAGCCTTACCTACTGCTTTAGTGGTCTGCTTGGATGATTTCAGGTCATCTGTGATGATTATTCCCAAGTCTCTTTCTTCCCTTGTGACTGCCAGCAACTCCCCTCCCAGCCTATAGGTGGCTTCTGTGTTTCTCTTCCCTATATGCATGATCTTGCACTTCTTTGCATTAAACCCCAGCTGCCACTCTTCTGACCATTTTGCCAGTTTATCCAGATCTCTTCTCATTCTGCCCACCCCATCTGGATCATCTATTCTATTGCAGATCTTGGTGTCATCTGCAAACAGACAAACCTTACCATCCAGTCCATCTGCAATGTCACTGATGAAGATATTGAAGAGGACTAGCCCTAGAACTGATCCCTGAGGTACACCACTTGTGACTTGCATCTCTTCTGACTGTATACCATTTACCACCTCTCTCTGTTTTCTGCCCATCAACCAATTTGCCACCCAGTTGACCAACTTCTGACCCTCCCTGAGCCTACCCATCTTATTAATCAGTCTTCTATGTGGAACAATATAGAAAGCTTTGCTGAAGTCATTATAGGCATCATGAACTGCTCACCCTTGGTCCACCACTCTGGTTACCCAGTCAAATAAATCAATGGGATTAGTCTGACAGGACCTTCCTGTTGTAAACCCATGCTATCTTGGATCCTGTGCTCCTATGGATTCCAGGTGTTGCACTATCCTTTCCTTAAGGAGTGCCTCCATAATCTTGCCCACTACTGAGGTAAGACTGACTGGTCTGTAGTTCCCTGTCTCCTCCCTGCTACCAACCACTCTTGTGAAGTGGGATCACATGAGCCTTTTTCCAGTCTTCTGGGACCTTTCCTGTGCTCAGAGACTCACTAAACAGCTCTGATAATGGCTCTGCTAGTTCCACCCTTAGCTCCTTTAGTACCCTGGGATGTATGCCATCAGGTCCCATTGCCTTGTCCACCTTGAGCTTATCGAGCTTTTGTAGGACCATTTCTTTTGTGAAGGGACTAGTGCACACCTCCTTCCCCCCTGTGTCCATGGTGCTGAGCTGTGGGCCCTGCCCTTCCTTCTCCTCAGTAAATACTGAGCAGAAGTATCTATTTAGCAGAGATGCTTTTACACGGTCCCCCTCGTCACATGCCTCCTTATCCCCTTTGATCTTAGCAGTACCCCCTCTGGACTTTCTCCTTTCACTAATGTATCTATAGAAAGTCTTGTCACCTTCTTTTACTGTTCATGCTAGTGTTTCCTCAGTTTGGGCCTTTGCCTCCCTTACTGCATTCCCTGCTTCCCTTAGGGAAGTTTGGTATGCCTCCCTATCTTCATCCTACTGCGTTCCCTTATATTTCCTGAAGGCCAGCCTTTTGGCTCTGACCTTTTCTGCTACTGTTTTTGAGAACCAAAGTGGTTTCCTTCTTCTTTTGCACTTCCTTTCCTCTCTAACACAATAGGATGTTGCTTCAAGTATTGCATCCTTAATACTTGCCCACTTTGTCTGTACCCCCTCACCTCTATTTCTTCTTACCAGGGCTAGCTTAACTCTGTTGGCCATCTTATCAAAGTCAGCTCCCCTGGGGTCCCATAGTTTTGCACTTGGAATGGATGATTTAGTTCTAGCGGCCAAATTGAACCACATCACATGATGGTCACTGGCCCCCAGGTGACCTTCTACCTGGAGATCTTTGATCCTTTCCCTGCTAGTCAGTACTAGATCTGGGATAGCTTTGTCTCTTGTGAGTTGTTGCACCAGTTGTTTGAGACCCTCCCCCTGCAGGGAATCCACTATGGCTCTAGTTCTGGCAGATGTTCCTGCTGGTATTGACCAATCTGTATCTGGCATGTTGAAGTTTCCCATTATCAGAACTTCCACCTTAGCTGTCATGTTTTGTATGTCTTCTAACAGTAATGTGTCTATGTCCTCTCCCTGGTCTGGAGACCTGTAGACAACCCTAGTTCATATGGCTGTCCAATTTCCTGTTTCCAGGGTGACCCACAGTTCTTCTGGCTCCTTATGTGTATTCTGAATTTCTGTAGCTTTGATATTTTCATTGACATAAAGGGCCACTCCACCTCCCCTCCTTTTTGCACCTCGGTCTCTTCTGAACAGTACATAGCCAGGTACTGAAGTCTCCCATCTGTGGTTACTGGTGAACCATGTCTCACGAATGGCTACTCTGTCCAGTTTAGCCTCTGTCATTACTGCCTGTAGGTCTGGGATCGTGCTTCCCAGACTGCAAGCATTTTGTGTACATGATTTTCTGCTGGCCAGATTTTGGTGTGTTGGTTATTGGGCAATGTCTGGCATTTCCCCTGTGCATCATATGGGGAGCTGTCCCTCTAAACATGAAAGTACATATTGTTCTTAAGTCTCTAAAACTAATTTCAGTTTAGAGTTTATAAACCATTCCTCACCATTGTATCACCAGAAACTGGCCATTTCTAACCTGCGAAATATGTTCAGACCATTATTGATAAAGGTAGTATGTAACAAACATCAATTATCTTCCACTCTTGCTGTATCCTGCCCCAGTATTGAGCAAACCCAATCTACTCAAAATGCATGCTGTCTTTTGAAAATATGAGTTCAGACTTGGTTTGTCCCCTAGCACTGTACCCTCCATATCTTTTGGGACAGTTACTGAACCAAGTCAAAAAACAAATAATCAGAAAGTTGGAACATTGGTAGGCAATTGTGACCTCCAGGACCACTGGACTTCAAAGACATATTTCATTTAGAAGTCCAGCTTACCTGCAGAATGTCACAGTGCTATTTTAATTAGAATATATGTTGAAACTTACCTTCATAAGCTGCTGCATATATTTCTAGAAGGACCACTAGAAATATAAAAAATATATAGAATATTTGTGTTACTAGCACACACTGCCACCATTTATTTATACAGTTGTCTATGCACCTGAAGAAGAGTCCTCTGAGGTCTGTAAAGTTTTTTATAACACTTTATCAGTTAGTTAATTTAATTACCCCAAGAATGGGCACTGGCCTTTAAATCAACTAATGCAACAACACATCCCTGCAACATTGAGCTATAGGACATATCTACTTTGACACTGGAAAAGGCTGCTGGGTACATACTGTTAAGAGAATTTCCTTCAGTATTTCTGCTTTGACTAATGCTATGGATGAAGCATCTGCAGAGTTTATTATAAGTACAACAAAGTTTAAGAAGGTGTTGTGCATTCCTTAAATATTTTTGTTTGCTACAGTTCAGGTAACTAAGTGGAGTTGTGCAAAATTTGAAATCCCGCATCTGCCAAAACCCTATGGTAGTGCTCATGTAAGGGGTTGGCACACCTACCCACCACTGGACTCTGTACCCAACTGGACAAGAGTGATACCTATAAGGGCAGATTTTAAATGACAGAACTTTGTGCTTCTACAGTATATCAGGGTCCCCATGAATTCAGACAGAGGAATGTACTAGCTGGCTAAAGTTAATGTGTAATTGTTTTATGCTAACCACTGGACTATGTGCATCACATGCCATTGAAACATAGAAACAGAGCTTGCCAGCAGAAAAAGTCAAGTATGTCCATCCAGTTTGCACTGTTTTCACTGCCTATTACAACACTTTGGTACCTGTTTGGTCACAGGTAACCCTTCCTCCCTTGCATTGACTTCTGTTTAATTTAGGGGAGAAGGAATTAATGGAAATCTACACCCTCATATCTTCTAAATTTTGTTTCCCTGTCAACAGATAACTCTTTTCATGTAGTTGTTAGAGATGTATGCAACTCCTTTAGTCTATATTCGCACTTCATACTAGGCCCTGTAACTGTCCTGGGAGGATCCATTTGGTGGTTGTTGAAATCTCATTGTTTCTGAGAGTTGCATTGGCATATGAGAATATGATGTGTAATTAACCTTTAAACTCCCCAGTATGCCTATCTGCTTAATTAGTCTTCAAAGAAACAAGCTGCAAGAAGGTATGAAATGCCACATTTACCTTTAGTGAGCTTTGTAAACTATCTGAGTTGTATTGCAGGGTTTTTTCCCTTTAAACTCCATTCACTTGATGTGTTTATAGACAGTTTTTGCAGGATACTTGTTCTTTCAGCATAGAGATACATGATATAAATGGTTGACCTGACATCATGTTCTCATATGCTAATGCAGTTCTCTTGGGCAAAGGGATTTCAACAACTACGAAATGGAGACTCCCAGTGCAGTCACAAAGGGCTATCGTGAGCAGTGAAAACAAACTAAAGATAACACATATAGCCCTAACAGCTACAGGAAAGTAGTTGTATGTTGACATGGAAACACATAAAATGTAAATGATATGAGGGTATCATTTTCCTATAAGTATAATTGTTGTGTTTTCTGTTGGTTGTTTGGTTTGTGTTTTGTATCAAAGATTTAATGAAGTGCATTCAGTTTAAAAATATATTTCTACTTGCTACAGTACAGGTAGCTAAGTAAAGCTGAGTGGAATTTTCAAATTCACCTTCCACTGAAATTCTGTGGAAATTTGGGAATTCTGCCTAGCTCCATGTAATTGCATCAACAGTGAAATTCCAAACATTTTGACAATGAAACATTAACTGCGGAATCATTTCTGCAGTTATGTAAACTGCAAATTAATCTTCCACAAACCCCATAATTGTATTCCACATTATTTACATAGACATTCTTTGCAGATTTACACAGAGTTAAAAGAGCAATTCTGAAAAGCATTTTGGAGGCAGAATTACCACACTCCAAAGAACTCTATAGTTTCTTTAGGAACTGAGGAAACATGGACATCTCATAGTGTACTTTGTTTTTATTAAGGGATAGTTTTGGTTTGATGTCTGTTAAAACTGTGCAACAGGTTTTAATATCAACAACAAATTGGGTATGAGGTAACACTGCTCCTGCATAGTGAGGCAGAGCTCAACAAGACAATGGGGAAATACACTGTGCAGGTGAAAGACATTGTGAAGATGGAGGCTGTTTGTCAACTCATTATCGTGTGTATTGAGAGACCGGTGAGATGAGTAGGCCCTGGGAGGTCATTTTTTACCTGCTGATCATGGAAGTCAGGCTTGATGGATTGACAAGAGGTAAAGGAAATGGGCAACACTAGGCTACGCAAGCCTTGGGGAATGTTTTATGTTGGTAAGGCTTAGATATTACAGTTCTATTTTCTTCAGTACCATTAAAATAAAAAACTCACCATCGTTCAGCTAGTTAGATATGAAGCCTGTGGGTCATCATCCTGCCAGCCAGGACCGTTCTTAGTTTTTTTAGTCTTTGGTAACCAGGTAAGGCCCACTAGACACAAGTGACTGTTTTCAGGGGCAACCTGAGAGCACTTGTGGTTAAGTGACTTGCTCAGAGTCACATGATATGCAAGTGGAGGCTGTGAGAATCAAATTCAGGTCTGGTCTGCTGAATATATCAAACTTGTTCACACCTCGTTCCTCTAACCTGTAGGCTACAGTATACTGCCAGCCTAAATATTGTGCTTCTTCTCAGCCCTGGACTCTGTACCCTCTATCCCAGAGCCAGCCACCCTAACCACCGCCCCTCACAGCCATCCTGATGGTGTAGTGTCATTATGATGCACATTGCATGTTTCTCCATGATGTGCATCAATGACTGTCGCACCCCCCCCACATTCCGGCAACCCTCACCCTGGTGGTATAGTGTCATCATGATGCACATTGCATGTTCCTGAATGATGTGCATCAATGACTGTCACATCCCCTGCATTCTGTAAGCCCCATCCCCTCAGTGGTGCAGTGTCATGATGATGCACATTGCATGTTTCTACATGATATGCATCAATGACTGTCAGACCCCCTTCATTCCAACAGCCCCCACCCTGGTGGTGCATTGTCATTATGATGCACATTGCACATTCCTGCATGAAGTGCATCAATGACTGTCACCCCCCCGCATTCTGGCAGCCCCCACCTTAGTGATGCAGTGTCACCATGATGCATGTTGCACATTCCAGCATGCTGTGCATCAATGACTGTCACACCCCTTTCCTTCTGGCAGCCACAACCTTGGTGGTGCAGTGTCATTATGATGCATGTTGCACATTCCTGCATGATGTGCATCAATGACTGTCATACCTCCTGCATTCTGGCAGCCCCCACCCTGGTGGTACAGTGTCATTATGATGCACATTGCACGCTCCTGAATTATGCGCATCAATGACTGTTTCACCCCCTGCATTCTGGCATCCCCACCCTGATGGTGCAATGTCAACATGATGCACATTGCATGTTCCTGCATGATGTGCATCAAAGACTGTCACGCCCACCTGCATTCTGGAAGCCCCAATCCTGGTGGTGCAGTGTCTTTATGATGCATATTTCATGTTTCTGCATGATGTGCATCAATGACTGTCAGAAAGACAAAAAGAACCTCTGTCTAAACACTGAGGCAAGGGTTACCCAAAGGGCATTTGGCTTGGAAGCCAAGTTTCAAGAAAATACAAAATCACACATGCCCCCACAATGCAAAGCATCATGAGCTGCATATGCAAATCACCACAGAATGTTATGCTGGTCCAGCTTTAAGCAGAATTCCATGGTGCCGAAAGGCCTCTTACACAGTTTGCAAAGGGTGCTAACAGAAGACATAGACACGTGTTTCATCCTACCGGGACTCATCAGTATGCCTCATCTGTTTGACACCCCAGTGGAATGGACCAGCTACCCTTAAGGCAGTGTGCCTTGGATATATTGTGGTGAACCCATTAAAATAAAAAACTATTTAAAAGACAAAGAACCTCTGTGCACAAACACTGAGGCAAGGGTTACCCCAAAGGGCATTTGGCTGGGAAGCCAAGTTTCAAGAAAATACAAAATCACGCATGCCCCTACAATGCAAAGCATTGTGAGCTGCATATGCAAATCACCACAGAATGTTATGCTGTTCCAACTTTAAGCAGAATTGTATGGTGCTGAAAGGCCTCTCACACAGTTTGCAAAGGGTGCTAACAGAAGACATAGACACGTGTTTCGTCCTACCAGGACTCATCAGTATGCCTTGTCTGTTTGACACCCCAGTGGAATGGACCAGCTACCCTTAAGGCAGTGTGCCTTGGATATATTATGGTGAACCCATTAAAATAAAAAACGATTTAAAAGACAAAGAACCTCTGTGCGCAAACACTGAGGCAAGGGTTACCATTTGGCTGGGAAGCCAAGTTTCAAGAAAATACAAAATCACACATGCCCCCACAATGCAAAGCATCGTGAGCTGCATATGCAAATCACCATAGAATGTTATGCTGGTCCAAATTTAAGCAGAATTGCATGGTGCCGAAAGGCCTCTCACACAGTTTGCAAAGGGTGCTAACAGAAGACATAGACACGTGTTGACAAGACAATGACTGTCATGCCCCCTTGCATTCTGGCAGCCTCCACCCTGGGGGTGCAATCTCATTATGATGCATGTTGCACATTCCTGCATGATGTGCATCAATGACTGTCTCACCCCCCTGCATTCTGGCAGCCCCCACCCTGGAAGTGCATTGCCATCATGATGCAGATTGCATGTTCCTGCATGATGTGCTTCAGTGACTGTCACACCCCCCGCATTCTGGCAGCCCCCACCTTAGTGATGCAGTGTCGCCATGATGCATGTTGCACATTCCAGCATGATGTGCATCAATGACTGTCACACCCCCTTTCATTCTGGCAGCCACAACCCTGGTGGTGCAGTGTCATTATGATGCATGTTGCACATTCCTGCATGATGTGCATCAATGACTGTCATACCTCCTGCATTCTGGCAGCCCCCACCCTGGTGGTACAGTGTCATTATGATGCACTTTGCACGCTCCTGAATTATGTGTATCAATGACTGTTTCACCCCCTGCATTCTGGCATCTCCACCCTGGTGGTGCAATGTCAACATGATGCACATTGCATGTTCCTGCGTGATGTGCATCAATGATTGTCATGACCACCTGCATTCTGGCAGCCCCAACCCTGGTGGTGCAGTGTCTTTATGGTGCATATTTCATGTTTCTGCATGATGTGCATCAATGACTGTCATACCCCCTTGCATTCTGGCAGACCCCAATCTGGTGGTGTAGTGTCATTATGATGCATGTTGCATGCTCCTGCATTATGCACATCAATGACTGTCACACCCCCCTGCATTGTGGCAGACCCCAGTCTGGTGGTGCAGTGTCACTATGATGTACATTGCATGCTCCTGCATTGCGTGCATCAATGACTGTCACAACCCCTGCATTCTGGCAGCCCCACCCTCGTGGTGCAGTGTCATTGTGATGCACTTTGCACATTCCTGCATGATGTGCATCATTGACTATCACCCCCTGCATTCTGGCAGCCCCCATGCTGGTGGTGCAGTGTCATTATGATGCACATTGCATGTTCCTGAATGATGTGCATCAATGACTGTCACATCCCCTGCATTCTGTAAGCCCCATCCCCTCAGTGGTGCAGTGTCATGATGATGCACATTGCATGTTTCTACATGATATGCATCAATGACTGTCAGACCCCCTTCATTCCAACAGCCCCCACCCTGGTGGTGCATTGTCATTATGATGCACATTGCACATTCCTGCATGAAGTGCATCAATGACTGTCACCCCCCCGCATTCTGGCAGCCCCCACCTTAGTGATGCAGTGTCACCATGATGCATGTTGCACATTCCAGCATGCTGTGCATCAATGACTGTCACACCCCTTTCCTTCTGGCAGCCACAACCCTGGTGGTGCAGTGTCGTTATGATGCATGTTGCACATTCCTGCATGATGTACATCAATGACTGTCATACCTCCTGCATTCTGGCAGCCCCCACCCTGGTGGTACAGTGTCATTATGATGCACATTGCACGCTCCTGAATTATGCGCATCAATGACTGTTTCACCCCCTGCATTCTGGCATCCCCACCCTGATGGTGCAATGTCAACATGATGCACATTGCATGTTCCTGCATGATGTGCATCAAAGACTGTCACGCCCACCTGCATTCTGGAAGCCCCAATCCTGGTGGTGCAGTGTCTTTATGATGCATATTTCATGTTTCTGCATGATGTGCATCAATGACTGTCAGAAAGACAAAGAACCTCTGTGCGCAAACACTGAGGCAAGGGTTACCTCAAAGGGCATTTGACTTGGAAGCCAAGTTTCAAGAAAATACAAAATCACACATGCCCCCACAATGCAAAGCATCATGAGCTGCATATGCAAATCACCACAGAATGTTATGCTGGTCCAGCTTTAAGCAGAATTCCATGGTGCCGAAAGGCCTCTCACACAGTTTGCAAAGGGTGCTAACAGAAGACATAGACACGTGTTTCATCCTACCGGGACTCATCAGTATGCCTCATCTGTTTGACACCCCAGTGGAATGGACCAGCTACCCTTAAGGCAGTGTGCCTTGGATATATTGTGGTGAACCCATTAAAATAAAAAACTATTTAAAAGACAAAGAACCTCTGTGCACAAACACTGAGGCAAGGGTTACCCAAAGGACATTTGGCTGGGAAGCCAAGTTTCAAGAAAATACAAAATCACGCATGCCCTACAATGCAAAGCATTGTGAGGCTGCATATGCAAATCACCACAGAATGTTATGCTGTTCCAACTTTAAGCAGAATTGTATGGTGCTGAAAGGCCTCTCACACAGTTTGCAAGGTGCTAACAGAAGACATAGACACGTGTTTCGTCCTACCAGGACTCATCAGTATGCCTTGTCTGTTTGACACCCCAGTGGAATGGACCAGCTACCCTTAAGGCAGTGTGCCTTGGATATATTGTGGTGAACCCATTAAAATAAAAACGATTTAAAGAAAAAAGAACCTCTGCTGCAAACACTGAGGCAAGGTTACCATTTGACTGGGAAGCCAAGTTTCAAGAAAATACAAAATCACATGCCCCACAATGCAAAGCATACGTGAGCTGCATATGCAAATCACCATAGAATGTTATGCTGGTCCAAATTTAAGCAGAATTGCATGGTGCCGAAAGGCCTCTCACACAGTTTGCAAAGGGTGCTAACAGAAGACATAGACACGTGTTGACAAGACAATGACTGTCATGCCCCTTTGCATTCTGGCAGCCTCCACCCTGGGGTGCAATCTCATTATGATGCATGTTGCACATTCCTGCATGATGTGCATCAATGACTGTCTCACCCCTGCATTCTGGCAGCCCCCACCCTGGAAGTGCATTGCCATCATGATGCAGATTGCATGTTCCTGCATGATGTGCTTCAGTGACTGTCACACCCCCCGCATTCTGGCAGCCCCCACCTTAGTGATGCAGTGTCGCCATGATGCATGTTGCACATTCCAGCATGATGTGCATCAATGACTGTCACACCCCCTTTCATTCTGGCAGCCACAACCCTGGTGGTGCAGTGTCATTATGATGCATGTTGCACATTCCTGCATGATGTGCATCAATGACTGTCATACCTCCTGCATTCTGGCAGCCCCACCCTGGTGGTACAGTGTCATTATGATGCACTTTGCACGCTCCTGAATTATGTGTATCATGACTGTTTCACCCCTGCATTCTGGCATCTCCACCCTGGTGGTGCAATGTCAACATGATGCACATTGCATGTTCCTGCGTGATGTGCATCAATGATTGTCATGACCACCTGCATTCTGGCAGCCCCAACCCTGGTGGTGCAGTGTCTTTATGGTGCATATTTCATGTTTCTGCATGATGTGCATCAATGACTGTCATACCCCCTTGCATTCTGACAGACCCCAATCTGGTGGTGTAGTGTCATTATGATGCATGTTGCATGCTCCTGCATTATGCACATCAATGACTGTCACACCCCCCTGCATTGTGGCAGACCCCAGTCTGGTGGTGCAGTGTCACTATGATGTACATTGCATGCTCCTGCATTGCGTGCATCAATGACTGTCACAACCCCTGCATTCTGGCAGCCCCACCCTCATGGTGCAGTGTCATTGTGATGCACTTTGCACATTCCTGCATGATGTGCATCATTGACTATCACCCCCTGCATTCTGGCAGCCCCCATGCTGGTGGTGCAGTGTCATTATGATGCATGTTGCATGTTCCTGCATGATGTGCATCAATAACTGTCACATCCCCCTGCATTCTGGCAGCCCCACCCTGGTGGTGCAGTGTCATTGTGATGCACTTTGCACATTCCTGCATGATGTGCATCATTGACTGTCACCCCCTGCATTCTGGCAGCCCCCATGCTGGTGGTGCAGTGTCATTATGATGCATGTTGCATGTTCCTGCATGATGTGCATCAATAACTGTCACATCCCCCTGCATTCTGGCAGCCCCACCCTGGTGGTGCAGTGTCATTGTGATGCACTTTGCACATTTCTGCATGATGTTCATCAATCCCTGTTGCACCCCATGCATTCTGGCAGCTCCAACCCTGGTGGTGCAGCATCATCATGATACATATTGCACATTCCTGTATGATGTGCATCAATGTGTGTTGCACACCCTGCATTCCAACAGCCTTACCCTGGTGGTACAGTGTTATTATAATGCACATTGCACATTCCTGCATGATGTGCATCAATGACTGTCACACCTCTTGCATTCTGGCAGTCGCCACCCTGGTGGTGCAGTGTCATCATGATGCACATTGCATGTTCCTGCATGATGTGCATCAATGACTGTCACACCCCTGCATTCTGGCATACCCCACCCTGGTGCTGTACTGTCATTATGATGCATGTTGTGTGTTTCTACATGATGTGCATCAATGACTGTCACACCCCCTGCATTCTGGCAGCCTCCACCCTGGGGGTGCAGTCTCATTATGATGCCTGTTGCACATTCCTGCATGATGTGCATCAATGACTGTCTCACCCCCCTGCATTCTGGCAGCCCCCACCCTGGAGGTACATTATCATCATGATGCAGATTGCATATTCCTGCATGATGTGCATCAGTGACCGTCACACCCCCCTGCATTCAGGCAGCCCCCCACTGTCTTTCCCCCAGTCATTGCTATGGTCTCAGTATTCTCTGGGCTCTGACCATCTTCCTCCCAGAGAAGGAGAAAAGCAGTCCTTTGGACACTCAATCCTTCTCTCCCTGGTGGCCCTCCGATGCCCTGTGTTCAGGCCAAAATCTGGATCATCAGCTCTGCAAGAGGTAGAGCTACCATTGTGCTGGTGAGTCAACCCTTGTACATATAATTTGAAAATGTATGTGTGTTTTTATTGAAAGCAAGAAGTAGAGCATATAATGTGTAATATTATTAATGTACTGTATGTCAGGATACCAGGAATAAGAGGAAGAGCACAGTAGCACACAGGTGCAGGCCTTGGTACACCATGAGCTATTCTTCTCCAATCTCCCAAATGTTGCATGTTCCCATGGAATAATGGCTTATGCTATGAACATCACATCCATGTATAGCACAGCTTTATATAGGGAGCACATTTCTGAATCGGGATAGTTAAAACAAAGTTGTGTTAATGCTGAGACTAATGTTCTTGACTACAGGCTCTTGTATAATAAAAGATCAGTGAACATAATCCTACTAGTAATAGAAATGTAAAAAGTTCTCTGAATTATTTTTTTTTATTCCAACCAGTTACTAAAAGTGGAATTTTAAAATTCCAGTGTAGTTAGTGTCACAAGCTGTACTTACTTATCAGAAGAAGCACATGATGTGAAGACATTATGTCGGAACTGAATGTCACACCAGGTAGCAAACGTTTTTGGTTTTTTGTCAAAATCTTGTGTATGGCAGGAATCACAATAAATATCAGTATCAGTTGAAATCTTAATTTTTCACACTTTGTAAATCAAGAGAATGTTTCAGTGTCCTAGACATAAAAAGAATTCAGCAATGGAGATACATAAGTACAGATTATGTAAAGGAGTTCAAAGTTAAAAAATCAAATAGCTATAGAAAATATGAAAGCAAAAGCAAATCTTTCTTTACCTTTTTAGCATAACTAGAAATTGAGATGTGTGTGTAGCTGTGCTCTGTTTCCTTCACTATGTATTCAATAGTTTGCTTTAACGTAATCTTGCTTTTCCCTCTTTAGGGTCTGATGTTGATGCTGCCTTTTCAGTCTGGTGTTGATTTAATATTTACTGTTAGCTGGCCAGTGGTGCAGTCATATGGCTACTGCTCATGAAGATGGTGTTGCAAGTTTGAGAATGAGCTTCAGCCATCAGGGAACCAGCTGGAGAGGAACGTCAAGTGTCCTAGAGGACACGCTTTTTGTCCAAGGAAGGAGGAGTAATGATTGCCAGTAACACACTGCCCCCTGAGTGACCACAGATGGTACTGCAGTGCCAACACAGTGGGGAGGGGGATGTCAGCTGGGCTCTGCTTGAAGCACAATTTGGATGTGTCAACTTGGTACACCTAGTGCCCTAACAACTAAGGCACCACAAGGAAGAGGAAAAGCCTATCTCAAATGTGATGACCCCAGGTACACTCAGGCCCCAGCCCCAATTACTGCACCCTCAAAGCAGAACCCCAAGATCTCGTACCTCTGTGTCCAGGAGGAGGAGGTTGGAGGTTGTATCTGTCCCACCCAGACCCTGACATGGGGTTGGTAAACTCAAAGGTTTGAAAACTGCTCTGAGGTAAATGGCAGAGATGAGATAGGGTGGTGCAGAACCTGTCCCAGTGGGCTGTGTGCTGAAAAAAGGAGTGCCGTAGCATAAACAATGTATCACAAAAATAAAATAATTCTGACTTATTTGTGGAAGCTAGTGACATGAAGTGAATAGATAACCAGCTTTCAAACTTGTCCTGTGTCCTTCAACTTAAATGGTATCACCCGGTTCCAGAAGTGATTAGTTCTTAGCAAATATCTGTTGGGAATGTGGTAGCATCAACACTGACCCCTAAAAATACAAAGCTACCTCAAAGCAAACAAGCTAAAACATTTATTCAGTTAGTTTTTGTTGACCAGGTACATACACCAGCCCAAAAATGCCTGTTTTCAGGAATATTGCAGGAGAGTTGCAATGAAATTAACATTGCAGGGTTTTAAATAATTGATTAGCAGTTTTTTTCATGGGACTGTACTAGCTGTACAGAAAGTATTTATATAGGTTTTCTAGATGTGATATGTTTGTTAAACACAGTGAGGCAAGAGCTATGCATTTTCACAAAGATTTTGCACTTTTATGAGCAAAACGCTAATCAATTTTTAGAGTTAAATAAATCCCTGCATTGCAGGCATACAGATTACGTATTAATAGGTTAATAGTAGATTGTATTTGTCCAGAGGCTCAGGGTGCCAGTTCAATAAAGCGGAGACATCAACAAAAGTTGACGACATCAACATTTAAGTAGGAACACACATACAAACTTGTGTTATGTAGTGTTACTCCTGCGTATGCTGTATAATCCTCAAAGTTACTCTGTCTGAGGAATGTAGTCCTCTGTGAAATCTGAATAGGGCCAGCATCCACAACTTTACTTTATAGGTGATTTCATATGTTAGCCTCTCTTTGTATTAAAGGAAAACTACATGCAAATATAGTAAAAACACATGCTGTGAATTGTGTTTTGGTTTTTTTGGTGGTCCATGGCATTCTATTCCATGTGTCTGATGAGGGTTTTTTTTTACTTTTCTCTGCCAGTTTTATGACCCATGAGAGCAGCCATTCAGACTTCTTTTATTGCCTTTGATCTATTTGGAATTTTCCCAGAAAGCCCATGGGAATTATTTGAATTGGACTTAAGTCCTTCAAAGGAGTATTGGCTTTATTATCACCCAGTAACAGCACTTGACAAAGAAAATTACCACTCATACAAAGTAACAACAGGTGATGCTTAGAAAAATGTGACTTGGGCTGGGGAAGGAGGGCAAACACTTTCACATAACAGTTCACTTTCACAAGCAGTTGTAGCTAGATAGTATGACTACATTATAATTAGGATCCTGGACTCTTACCTCTAATACAAGATCCAATTCACATAATTATATAATATATATAAATAAATATATATAATAGGCAAGTAAATCCTTGTATCCTGATTGGCTGAGACCTGTTTCTAGCCATTTCATTAAGACAGCAGAACCAATAGCTAAAAAGAAGTCCATGCCAAACTGGGTGAGGGGTATTCTATATTTGTGTGCCAACCCAAAATTTTCTGAAAAGCAGCCATTTATTTTTCAGGTCTTCAACTTTACCCATAAAAACCAAAACATACATGTAGTTTCAAGTTTACACCCTATCCACTTCTCATATTTTAAAATGTACAGTCCTCATTTTTCCAACTTTTTTTTTCTGTTTGTGTTCAATCTGTTGAGCACTGATCGCTCAACCACCCACTCTCACTCTTGCTCACAACACATGACCACTCACTTTGTGTACAGGCTGAATCCGGCAGCACATGTCTGTCTGTGGGAGCAGCATTGATGAAAGTACCACTGGTCTCATCCAGGTGATATTTCACATGCTGCTCCTTTTGTGGCTGGCTACCTGAGTACACTACTACATCCCAAGGGCAGATCTCTTCCATTCCTATAGCAAGAAACACCATCATCTCAAAGACAAAGGCACGAGAAAGCTGAAATGGGCTTTTCCAACCCAACTCTCCCTGTCACTCACTGCTTGCTGTTGTAGCTGTGCTTTTGCTCAGAAAACCAACAAAGACTACGATTAGAGGTAAACAAAGGAGTTATACAAGCTGTCATCCAGATCAGACTTTGGCACTAGTAATCTCTTTTTCTAACTTGTTTGACACTCCCTCAATCCTGCTTGCTGATTTCTCCTTCAGTCATGTCATAGCCTGCTGTATTACCAATTATAAATACAGGTTCAAATAAAGAAATACAGACACTCACTAGAAACAAATAAACAGAACAGCCACACACAATAAAAATAGATACACAGATCTTTGTAAATCTGATGTTTTCAGCATAATTAGTAAATAGAGATTTTTTTGAGTTGTGTTATCCATACTTGTACATTTAGAAATATAGTACATACAGTGACCCCTAACAACACCCAATAAACAGAAGGACAATTTTACCTATTTTTTTCTGCAGTATTTTAAAAGTTTTTAATATTTTTATGAAAAGTTTCCATTCACTTTTTATTTCAGCAAATGCCTATTCTATATAAGCAATACGGCTCTCTGGGGCATCTGTTGTACTAGGTTTATTTATTTGATTTATTAATAATATCAGAATTACAAACCTTTGAGTCAGAGACTTTTTTACAAAGGTGCCATGTCCTAGTTTATCCCACGGCCAGGGACTGAAGGTGCATAGCTCCATCTTGTGCCTTACTATGCCCCTGAACATGGCGTAAAAATAGTACGACCAATGCCCCATCATATCGTACTGCTTAATTAAATTTCCTTACTACTACTACCAGGCCAGACTTGGCCGCCTTCCTAAGCACCCCCCTCAGTTACTTTTCAGGACACTTGAACGGAAGGATCACTTTGCTCACAACCCACCATGGGCCACTGCCACTAGTGGATTGAATATCAGCCCTGAACTGTTGGACAGTGTTGATTTACAAGCATCAGGAACTCAGGATATGTCTTCACACATGGATTTTAATGCTAAACTAGATGATTTAGATTGCCAGAATTTACAAATATTGGAAGACCTGTTTTTTGAGAATCAGGGGCAGGAAAACAGGTATTTGAACACAGCACTATATGATGTAAATCCAGGAACATTCATAGAACTTAGAAAGAGTTTATTTAGACCTAAATCCAAGTTCCTGCCAACTAGTAGAAATGTATTTATTAATGTCTATAAAAATGTGGTTATGAAGGAGGTAACTGCATTATTAGACAAATTTTATAATAATTATGGAGGAATTTGTCTAAAAATGAGCTTGTAGCAATCACTGAACTTAAAAATAATGATGGCATAAGAATCAAACCTGCTGACATGGGAGAATCTTGTTGTGATGGACAAAATGTTTTACTGTGATATAGTCATGGACTTATTGGGGAATGCTAACTATTATTCCTGTCTCAGGAATAACCCATTATTTACACACAAGAAAGAACTGTTGAATATTCTTGAGTCATCAAAAGCTAGAAATGAGATCACAGAGAATGAGTTCAGATTTCTGTTTCAAGAAATTCCTATAACTCAGGTTATGTACATTTAAGCGAAGGTACATAAGAATGCCACAAATCTCCCTGGAAGGCCCATAGTGGCAGGGATTAATTCATTAACTGGCAACTTGTGCCAATATATTGATTTTTACTGGAAATGTACTGTGGTCTGTATGCGGTCCTATACAAGGGACACTATGCATGTATTAGATCAGTACAGAGGCTTTGACTGTCAAGAGGGCTGGTACTGGTTGACAATAGATATGGAATCGCTCTACACTTCCATTCATCACCAGGATGGTATACATGCCTGTGAACATTTCCTAGCTTGTGACCCACTCAGAAATAAAATAACACTTCAGCTGATTTTAGAGGGATTACAGTTTGTTCTCACACATAAGTATTATGAGTTTAATGGTAACTTTCACCTTCAAGAATGTGGCACAGCAATGGGCACAGCAATGGTCCCCTCATATGCTAGTTTGTTCCTCAGTTACTGGTAGGAACAAATACTTTTTTGCACAAAGTGCAATCCCTTTCTGGGTAAAACTGTGAACTGGTCACATTTTATTGATGATGTGCTCTGCGTGTGATCAGGAAAGGAGATAGAACTGGAGAGATTTATGCAGTGGCTTAATGTGAACAACACGAATGTTCACTTTACATCAAAATATGATCCCCATGAAATTGAGTTATTGGACATTATATTGTCCAAAAGACATGATAACAGAATCTCCACTGGGGGGGTGTACAGAAAACCTACAGCCACAAATAGCCTGTTGTTTGCAACCAGCTCTCATCCTAAAAAGCTGAAGGATTAGATTCCATTTTCCCAGTTCTTAAGATTAAGACGAAATTGTAGTGACACTGAAATATATAAATAACAAGCTTCTGACCTATACAATCAGTTTTTATCAAGGGGGTATGCACCAGAACTTTTTGGAAGAGGCAATACAGCACAGTGGGTTAAGGCTCTGAGCTGCATATCTGGATACCTGGGATTGAATCCCACAGCCACCTAGATGCATACAGTGTGATATTGAGCAAGTGACTTAACTTCCTTGTGCTCCCAGGTTGCATCTGGAAACAGCTATGCTTTGGCTTAGTGTGCTACTCCTGGTTAACAATCTTCCCTTCCCTTCCCTTCCCTTTTACTACAAGCCCTTGAAAAAGCATCAGCCCTAAGTAGGAAAGATCTGTTGCATCCTAAGGATAGATACAGTGAGCAAAGTCAAAATATTGTATTTGTAACTGAATTCAATCATATAACTGGTGCACTTGGGAATGTTGGTAAGTTCTAGCCCATATTATGCAATGACCCCATATTAGCAGAACACATTGGCACAAGGCGAAGAATCACATTTAGACATAGCAAAAATCTGAGGGACGAACTTGTGAGGAGCCAATTCACTGGTGAAAGAAATTCATTTCAAACTTGGATACCAGTAAGACCCAATGGTATGCACATATGCATTAACTGCAACATTTGTGCATACTTTTCTCAAGGGACAGTGTTTGTGGCACTCATCAATCAGAGAAGGGTATGTAACAGTTGATACTGTGTGAGATGGTGTACACGGTATACTCTTTGTGGTGTGATTGTGGTAAGGTTTATGTGGTAGAACTATTCAGCCCTTAAAAACTCGAATACAGAAACATGTCAGGGACATAAGGAATTGTGACATGGGTAGCCCTGTTGCTGAACATTTTTTTGAATGCCACAATGGAAACTCATAATCACTCAAATTTACTGGGTTAGTACAAGTTAAGGCCAGAAGAAGGGGAGAGACTACCTTAACAGACTTTCACAACATGAATGTTTTTGGATCTTTTCCTTAAATGCACTTTGCCCCAAGGAAATGAACCAGGAATGGGATTTAAAATCCTGTCTGTAAGAGCTTTATCCTATACACATAATCTTCCATGTCCACCCAAGAGAGTTCATTAAAGAATAAATATGAGTTTACATCTGGTGTGGTTGTTTACCACTTATTTGGAAGTCTCAGAAAACAACTTAAATACCCCCCCCAAACACACACACACCTCGTGCTTGGTCCATTTGCCTTGATTGGCTGTGTGCCCTGATAATTTGGGATAAGAGAAATATTAGAATGGACATATCTGTCTAATGTATCTACAAGTATTTTCATTATTTGTTTATCTATTTATTTATTTATTTACGAGATTAACCAGGCAGGCATACTGAGTGGGGACCACTCATTTCCAGATGTGACCCAGAGAAGTTACAAGGGGTACATCAGGACAGATATTTATAAGGTTTTAGCATAGGTGCTGGGTATATACAAGGCAGAGAACATTTAGGTACACAGGTATTCACAATATTTAACATAGGTGCAGAGCATATACAAGGCAGAGAACATTTAGGTACACAGGCAGTGTGAGAAAACATGCGACAGGCCCACGGTAGCGAAGCAAGTCAGCAATACTTAGACATTTCCTACCCTATGATGCAGCAGGTGAGAATAAATGGTGCATCGCAAAACAGGGGCACATGGAGCTTATAGCTAATGAATGCTGGTAGCAGTTGCATGTGTCAGAGAAATGTGCATGGAGAAGCAGGTTTAGGAGTCTCGGGTTACAGCTAAGCCTGATGCCTGCAGGTAAATCATTCCAAAATTTGGACAAACAATATTTGAAGGCTGATTGTCCCTCGGATGTATGCATGAATGGGACTTGGAGGAGCCTGGAGTCAGAGCTTCTGAGTGAGTAGGCCAGGGACAGTTGGGCTGATAAGGCACAGCTGAGGTAAAGGGGGAGGGATTTATACCAGAATTTTGCTTTGACTCTGGAGCAGTGGATCAGTCTGTGGGGTGCAAGTGAGTGCAGGACTAGGGAGCTGAATAGGTCACAGTGATGGGTCATTGGGGGCAGTCCAAGATGAAGCAACAGAAGGAATGAAAGAGGGTGCCCAGGCTGGCCAGGTTGGATGAGGGTGCAGTGCCATAGACCATGCCACCATAGTCAAGTATCGGGAGAATCATTTTATGCACTAATTCCCTTCGAACCATGGTGGGCATGCACCTTTGTTGCGATATAGTGCACCCAGTTTGGGGTGCATTTTTTTGTGTAACGATTCGATGTGAGTGGAGAAATCTAGGTGTTGGTCAAGCCAAACACCCAGGTATCTAAATGAAGTGCAAGACTCCAGGAGGGACCCGTCCAGGGTATGGAAGGTGGAAGGAGCAGCTAGGCAGGAGAGTCAAGGTTGCATGCCAAAGGTTAGGGAGATGGTTTTCTTTGCATTTAGGATTAGTTGGTTGGACCTGAACCATTGCTGAATGGCACCGAAGTCCTGTTGGAGATCAGCGGACACGATACCAGTGGAGGGACCAGAATTGTACAGTACGGTATCATCCGAGTACATTTGTATGGCTGAGTTTGTGCAGGCCAGTGGGAGGTCATTTCGAAATCTAGAAAATAATAGCAGGCCCAGGACTGAGCCTTGGGTGACCCTCAGGGTGACTAAGGGGGGAGATATTTAGGAGCCAATTTTCACTGATTGGGGTTTGCCAGTCAGGTAGGCCTGAAACCAGCTAGTGGCAAAGCTGGAGAGACCTGCATCATTAAGTTTTGCTAGTAACTTGGGGTGGGAGATGGTGTTGAAAGTCTTGGCCAGGTCTATGAAAATAGCCGAGGTGATGTGCCCCTTGTCCATTCCTAAGGAGATGTCATTTGTGAGTTTTAGGAGGGCAGTGATAGTGGAATGAGACTTACAGAACCCTACCTGATAAGGGGTGAAGAAAGAGGTAGAGTCAAGGTATTGGGTGAGTTGGGCAAGAGCAAGGTGTTCCTGAAGTTTGACTAGTATTGGGGAGTAAGGAGATTTGGCGGTAATTTCCAGGCACTAAGGGATCTCCACCCTTTGGGAGGGGGATAACAACTGCCTGCTTCCAAGCAGCTGGGGTTTTAGCCAGGGAGAAAGAGAGGTTAAGGAAGTCAGCTAGTGGAGCAGCAATGGCGGGGGCTGATAAGTGGAGTAGTTTAGCGTCCAGGCCTAAGGGGCATTTACCTTTGTTAGGGTTGAGAGTATGTAGTGCTTGTAGTACTTCGGCCGGGGTTTACTGGACAGAAGGAGAAAGTATTAGCGGTGGGGAGTTCTGGGATTTCAATGATGAGCTAGGTGTGGGTGGGGTGAGCTGGTGGTTGGGTAGGAGAGACGTGGCGCAGCTGGAAAAGAAGGTATTGAAGGCAGTGACAACTTCGCTAGGGTCCGAGATGATGTTGCCATGGATGGATAGGGTTGGGGTTGGTGACTGAACTGGTGGAGCGAGTAGGGATTTGATGGTTTTCCAAAAGTTTGAAGGGTGGCAGAGGTTGGAGCAAAGAGCCGACTTGAAGTAGTTCTTTTTGGTCAGCCATATAGATTTGGTGCAGGAGTTGTGGAGGGTACGGTATCTTTGTAGAGATACTTGGGTGCTGGACAGCTTATGTTTTTTTCCAGGCATGGTCCCTGGACCAGCATCTGCTAATGATGTCGGTGGTGACCCAGGGGAGATGGGAGCCCTTTACCCTTGTGCGTCTTAGAGGGACGTGGTAGTCCCATACAGCAAGAAAGTTATTTCTGAACATATCAAAGGTGAAGTCGATGGTGGTTGCCTTCTGTATGAAGGACCAGTCGATGTGAGCAAGGTCATTTAGGAGGGAAAGTAGACATAAGGATTGATAGGATCTCGTGAGGAGCATCCTAGTGGGTGTTCTGCGGGTCTGTGCACCTTCCTGACCATATGTACCATGTGGTGGTCACTCAGGGAGTCGGGGAGGAGACCGGCTTTAATAATCCTGTGAGGGTGGGATGTCAGGGCCCAGTCCAAGAGGGAGTGGTTTAGCATTTTAAGGTTTAATCGGGTGGGTTGGTCGATTAGTTGGGAGAGGTTTAGAGTGTTTACTTTGGTCCGTAGCTTAGAGCAGTTGTTCGCTAGCCAGTTGAAATTGAAGTCACCGAGGATATGGAGCTTGCCAGCTGTGGCAATAGACTTTAATGTGGCTAGGTTGTCTAAGATGTCAGGCAAAGGGGTAGCAGGGGCACAATAAGTCCCTGCAGTGTACACTGGGGAGGAGTGAGGGAGAGCAAGCTTAACCATCAAGGATTCAATCTGTGGTGCAGGACCAGGGATCTGGACCAGGGTGAGCTGGATCCTAGTGGAGATGAACATAGCAATGCCTTCTCCTTTCTTCTTGCCCAAATGGTCCTGCCTGATGAGTGAGTAGCCAGGAATGGTTACTGCGGAATCGGTGTGGTGTGGTTTCAGCCATGTCTCAGATATAATGAAGATGTCTGGGCGTAGGGTTAGGGCAGTGAGTTGTAGCTCAGGTACTTTGTTCAGAATGCTGAAGATGTTGAGGTGCAGTAATCAGAGGCCTTTGAGGAGAGTTGTGGGGAGTGGGAGGCATAGGACCTGGGCTGGTTTCAACATCCCCTGCCAAGAGGAGCAGCAATGTGAGGTAGTGTATGGAGATATTCCATGCTGATCTGGACTTTGTCTGGAGTGGGTTTCTTGACGGTGGGGTGGGATGGGAGGCAGAAGTAGCCAAGTTGCATAGGACAGATAGTCCCTGGAAGAAGGAGGGAGGATAGAGGCACTGAGTGCCCAAGTAAGGGTGGGCATATGTGGCAGTAGGTGTTGGGTGGTGGTAGATAAGGGTGGTGGGGGAGAGGGCAGAGTGTAATAGAGGTGGTGGTATGATTCCCGCAGGGGCTGGGTTGCTGGGGGGAGAAAGGCAAAGTGTACTAATTGGTTCTAGCAAGTCACCTGACATCCCCTATATAGCTGACAGCCAACCAAGGGTGGTGGTGGTGGTGGGGGCAGCGGTTACAAATCACACACCATCTCCTGTAAATGGTGGCAGCTGTGGCCTGTGTCACACTCGCTCTGTACCTTTGTGTGCTCTGGGGGGGGCTCCTGGCTGGTGGATCCAGTGGGGAGGGCAGTCAACAGGGAAGCCCTCATGTCCCTTGAGGTGATCCTGGGGAGGGCTGGCTTCTCAGGCCCTCATGGCCCTGGCTTTATATGCTGTGAGAGAGGGGAGAGAGAGGAGAATTAATTTACCTGCTGCTGGAGGGGTGGGGCTGCTTTACAAGTAGGTTGTTATACACTCTAGCTTGCTGCATATCAAATGCTAACTATTCTTGGGTCCTTCTGCAAAAAATTGGCTTCAGTTTCCCACATTTACATTGACTGGGCAGTATAGTTACTGAATGAGCTAACAGACTCTTAAGGTACAGCTACAGGCAGTAGTTAATTTAGGCTGAGAGTAGCATTGAAGGAGACTATTGTTTTAAAGAATCTATCAACCCTCAAAGTTCATGCTGCAGACTGCAAATTAACTCTAGGCACAGAAAAACTATCAGTAGAGCTACGCCAACAGCAATTAAATTTAAAGGCAGCTTGTTTAAGTTCATTGGTTGGTTTAAATATTTTTTGGTGCCCAAAATCAAATCACAAGCTGTCTCCTGTAAATGGTGGTAGCTGTGGCCTGTGTCATGCTCGCTCAGTACCTGTGTGTGCTCCGGGGGTGGGGGTGCTACGGGCTGGTAGATCTGGTGGGGAGAGCAGTCAACAGGGAGGCCCTCGTGGCCCTCAAGGTGATCCTGGGGAGGGCTGGTGCCTCAGGCCTTCGCAACCCTGGCTTTGTGTGCTTTGTTAATGCATCAAATGATTTTGATTTAATTGTTCTTTAGATGCATCATACCATAGAATCATAAAATGTTATTCTAATGGCAAGATCTAATGGTTGCGTCTCTTTTGCCATACAGCTGGAGGTGGTCGGTGAGCATTGGCATGCCCAGTACCTCGCACATTATGACTATTTTTATGTCCATAATTTGCGGAACTGCTCACTATGCTACTGCAATGACAGGATCAGTATGTACTAAAATAAAATGTCTGTTATAATGAAATGAAAGTAACTTGTGATACAATGTTGAGTTTTTTTTCCATAAGTGCTGGCATAATTATCAGTGAATTTCTGAAAGAGAAATACTCTGTTTGCTTTTTTCATAAAAAGAATCATTTTGCTTCAAATACTTCATATACTTGCAAGTACAAGTCATTGCAGGTATACACAATAATGAAAAGTATGAGTTGTATACCAAATAACAGAGACAGTACAAAAATGACTGCAAAATAAATATAATTGATTTAGCTAACAAAAACTGAGAAATGGAAACAGCAGTGATCAGAAGATGAAAACAAAGTGCTTAACTATTACATGATCATACAGCGAAAGCTGTCATACAGCAAAGGTTATGTAATTACAATACCTCAGGGTCACACAATATTAAACTGGATGCATGGGACTCAAACTCAGGTCTGTTGGACCTCCAGGTTCACAACTCTGTGCTCTAATCACTAGACTATAAAAAGTGATTCTTAGATATAAAATCGTTGAGTGCTGAATCGTCACCATCCATTCATGGTCAGTATGTCAATTTATGCTTATTAATTTTATTCATTAATTTTATTTGTTTTAGATTGCTTACATCTAGGAAAAGAAGATATACATCAGTAGGTCTCTTTCTCAGTTATGACCTGGGCAAGGAGAGTTACCATGTAGGAAAAGCTTAGTTTTTTAACACAGCACAGTCTGTACTCTGCTGTACAACAGAGCTAATGCATTTTACTGCCTTCTTACATTTAGTGGCAGTAAATCAGAATAACATTAGAATGTTAAACAGAGTGAAGCTGATCTGTAATAAGGCATTCCACTTTGCACTTGGTGTAAATAACCACACTCATAATCGTACCCTTCACACAGTCACTAAGAACTTCTTATCTGTTGTCTATTTTCTCTGACAAATGCCACTGGCTGCCTTGTTAACAATGCTACCCTTGAATTGTATTAATCTGTACTCTGTTTGCAAAGTCCACATTGTTGTAATGTCTATCTTGATGTTCCCCATAACTTGTATTTCTCTGACATGGAACCTTTGTAAAAGAGCCAAGGCTCAAAAGTATCAAAAGTTTTTGTAATCCTAGACTTGATAAATAAAAAAACTACTGTAACTGGTTACCTTTACCCTGCACAATAAAGCTCCAGACCTGTTTCCTAGCCCAAAAGACACTCCTGGTCTAACACCCCTTGCTTTAACAAATTGCTTCCATTCCCTCTCCAACCAATACAACACAAGGAATATGGCCAGGAATGTCCTTAAACCCCCTTGCTGGCATACTCAGCTGAGCAAGCAATCATTTGCTGTCAGGGCTGCTAATTAAACAAGCTGCCTGATACACTGTTGCAATTTCCCAAGATTAATCAGGTTACAAATCTCTGTGGTCTGCCTTTGCAGTCCAGTGCAACTACAACCAATAAACTGTCTTATTAGCTTTCTCTCTGTACCTATCCTGTGTAGGGTTACCACCTGTCCCTATTTTCGGAGGACAGTCCTGATTTGGGCAGCTATGTCCTGCAGAAAGACATGAAAAATACTAAATGTCTTGACATGATAGTGGAAAAAATATTTTCTGATTTTCCTCTATAAATGTTTTAAAAAACTAAAATACCTTAAAATGATAAAAAAAACACAAGAAACAACTAAAAAACCACAACACTGAGTCTTAATTCTGATTATTTAGAGATAACATGTCTGTTGCATTGGTCAAGATGACATATTGTCCTGCGAAAAATCCACTTTCAGTAAGAAATGTCCCACTTTGGGCTTCTTAAAAGGTGGTAACCCTAATCCTGCGACTTTTTATACTCTTTGAGCCTTACTCAACCGCATTTCTTCTGGAACTGTTTACTGCATTTTTTGTGACTATGTATTTGATATGGAACCTTTGTAAATAAGCACCTGTGTGCAAAGGTAATCTCCGAAGGTTTCAATAAATAAAAAAATGAGCCCATGCTTCATGCAGAAAAACACTATTACGTAAGCAGACAGTTTAGTTATAAGTTACAAGTTCTTAACATATAACTTAATTTAAGCCTATACTAACCTTTGCTGGAGTCCAAATCTGATTCTTATACAGCAATAAATATCCAAACTGCAGTGATGCACTCACTGCAAGCTTCTGGTCAGAGTCAGTTGCTGAGTGTCTCACATCCTGTGTTTTGAGTCACACAAACCTACTCCGAACATGATATCTCTTTTATGTTAATCTGTATATCTTAATGTGAACATTTTTGTAAATCACAAACTGACCCTTTGTCCTTAGCCAATAAAATAATTTATAACTTTGTTGGGTCTATGGTACTGAGCAATTATGCTGTGAGGTTATTACTTTAAAAAAAAGCAAAATGATCAGACCACCGGCACTAAATTGCTTATTTGCAGTGGTATATATTTCAGTACCTTATTTTTCTGCAGGATAACCCAGGTAAAGAGCATCTCATTTTCAGTGACATCCTGTTTCCACCCACTATTATAGCTGGGGTGGATGAACACTTGGAGAATACTTAGCTTGTTCAAGTACACTCTGAGTTAGGGGCTCTAGAGGGTTTGATGCTTCAATCAATTGGTGCATAGTAATACAGTAGTGTGTACCCTCTATATAGGTAGAGCACCAAGCAGCATCCATCCCACAATGCATCCATATAAAAAGGCCCCAAACATGATCCTTTTCCATACACAACAAATCAAGTGAGAGCATGGTGTGAGTCCGTGTTCCACTGTATTCTTACAGCCAGGTATGCCTGCCTCAAGAACTAAGATGGTACAGAGGTTATATGGGAGGTTCCTCATATAATATCTCTGTGATTGTTTCTGGGACACCTCACCACATTTGAACCACTGTCCCCCCTCCCCCCACACACATGTCCCAGCCCTCCTAATATGGCAGTAATGATTAAGAGAGACAGTCACTTTTTCTGATTCATTTTTGAACTGTCTACTGGAAAAAGAGATATGACAGCCCTATTCAGACTGCTGAATCCCATTTTCCATATGCAATGCACTTGCTGGTAGTCCCAGGCTTCTGACTGGAATTCCAGTGATCAGCCTCTCTCATCTCTAAGCCCTGGCCTCCTGCTGTCCTCATAAAGAGCTCAGCCTTGTTAAATGATGGAATAGGCAGCCAGGCTACATGAATTCTACTGCACAATAGGATTATCTTCTAATTGCACAAATGCTTGCTCATTGTGAAAGGTCCTATATGAATTCCAGTGCTTCCTGTCCTTAGTGCCTCTGTAAGTTGATGAGGAATGGAATGGAACAGAATGGAATGGAACAGAACAGAACAAAGGGGGCAGCATTCAGGAAATACATGAAAAAGCAGATCAAGATCCAAACAGTAGGGGAGACTATTTAGAGAACTTAAAGGAGACCATCAGAAGAGTAAAATTTCCTTTCTTCCATGGGGATGGCAAAAACAGATCTTTGACACAGATCACATTCCTAATAAAATTAATGTAAAAATAAAAAACAAAGGAGGGGAATTGCCAGGCTGAAGAGTAGAAATGATTAATGAAGAATGACAGCAAAATAGTAAATATCCTAAACAAACAAATGTATTCAATTTTCTCAATGCAAAATGGGCCACTCTCATAATGTGGTGCACTGATACCAGGAGTGCAGAGGCACAAATCGGAGGTAGGAATGGTAACAGATGAGAGAATGCTTAAGGCAATCAGGGATCTACAAGTGCATAAGTCAGTGGAACAGATGACACACTCCCTACAATGCTCAGGTGGGTGAGTCAGGCACAGGGAGCACCTCTTGCTGATTTATTTAACTGATCCCTAGGAACAGAGGTTGTATCAGTGGATTAGAGGATAATATACAATTAGAGGATCCAGTGGATTAGACTAGGTAATATAGTGCCACTCCACAAGATGGGAGACTGCAATGTACCAGACAAATAAAGGCCAGTCAGCCACACCTCAGCTATAGGGAAACAGCTGGAAACCATCTAAAAAGTAGGACCTGTTGGAATCTTAACAGACTACAGGACATAAAGCATCATGGCTGTATGGCCACCAGATTGTGCCAGACTAACTTAATTTGCATTTTATTTGTGAAAATATCTGGCTCCAAACCACAAATCCCCTAATGTATTGGACCACAAAGGGATGCAGTAACATCACAATTCATAGTTTTTAGTTGAGTTGTTTTGCTGGGTGTTGAACCAGTAAAGAATTAAAAAAAAATCTTAGGTATAACATTTTCAACTGATAAACAGTTTAGCACCAAGTACTAAAATATCCAAACTGACAGAACATATAATCACCGGAAGGGCCACTACACATGAGAACCAAGAGAGGTGAGAATAAGAAAGAAGTGTGAAGAGCGTAGGACATGTAGGCCACAGGAAGCTGAGAACAGAGTAAAGTCTCTGCCATTCATTTATTTATTTAGTTTTTGTTTAGTTGGTGGGTGCCAAAGCCACAAATGTGGCTATTTTCAGACACGACCCAGGAGATTACAAACATCTGAACAGTCAAAGAACAGATATGGTTCAGAGACAGAGAAGCACCAAGGAGATATACAAGAAACATTTCAGGAAATAACAGTAATGATATAAACTGGAACAAAGGAAAATGCATATACCTGTAGTTCAAAGAATGATGCACATACAATCATGAGGCAGCAGAGTTTTATCATACAATCCACAGTAAGTGCTCTACATAACAGTAGTTAAATCCAGAGAGAGAGAGAGAGAGAGAGATGGTTATTTAGTGAGCAAAAGCAGGGGAGTGCGAGCAGCCTATGGGGGTTAAAACAGGTTAATTGGGCATGTTTCACCAGAAAGGTGTAATGCATCTTTTTGAAAGCAGTATGATTAGGTGCAGAGTGAACATCAAGTGGTAAGGAGTTCCAATATATTGGGGCCAGGCTTGAGAAAGCAGAAATTCCATTCAGGATGATATCCTCTGCAATTCTAAGTTGTAGAGACTTGTTTGTGAGCACAATGATTATTGTATGAACAGATGAATAATGCAGGTGATAAGGTACTGTTTATTGGACCTACAAGAAATTTTCAGTACACAAACTTTCAGGTTCACACAGTGTCACTCTTCAGATATTGGCAGTTTCTACAAAAACAAGCATATGTCAATGCTGAATGTTTCCTTGCATGGTATATGTGATGTGTTAGTGTCAAACATGCTTGGCAATCAACAAATGGGGACCTTGGTAACAGGGCTGGGGGGAGTGACAGGTAAGGCTGAAGAGCACTTAGGATCTATGGTAGCATAGCCACTGCCAGCTGATCCCTTCCAGCTTCCTAAGTCATCAGCTGCACACCCCCCCCCCACTCTGTGGTTTTGTGACATCTAAGCAGAAAGAGCACAAAGGCGAGCCCTATACAAGTCTTGGGTGTTTTTTTAAAAGCAGTTTTATGATGTTTTAAGCAGTCTGAGAGGGCAATGAAAGCAACTGCTCTACTAACAGTAGTTTTCATTGCCCTCTCAGACTGCTTACAGCTTAATAAAACTGTTGTTAAAAAATACCCCATAGAATTTAATAGGGCTCACCTCATGCTCTCCCTACTCCCATATCACAAAAACACTGTGTGCAGGGGTGGAGCAGGGTCAGAGCTGATGACCTATGAAGCAGGAAGGGATTGGCTGAATGTGGCTATAGAGCCAGCTATGATCCTTTCATGCACTTCAGCAAGTGAGTAAAACAAATATTTTTTGCATACTTTAGCTCATATTGGCATGAGGTAATGGGCTATGAAGCCCAACCCTGTATCTTATACCAGAAACTTCATTTAAAAGAAAAGTGGATGCTCATATCCAGAAACTGTAGATCTTGGCTGGACTCAGTTAAAAGAAAACTGTCAATGAATGTGTACTATTACCTATGAAATTATGTGAACTGTGGGATTAATATTAGTTATAAAAATTACAGAGCAATTAAACTAACATTATGAGATAGTGCATGTCAATTAGATTCAGAAAAAAAACAGAAAATTAAAATGTTCTAACAGACTGGTAAATAATGTGGAGGAACATTGTCTGAAACCTTAGTTATATCTCATGAATGATCAGAAAAGTAATTTCACATTATAGATCAGATCTATAACCAAGTAAAGTCCTAGGAAAAAAAATATTTTTTGCATACTTTAGCTCATGCTGGCATGAGGTAATGTGCTATGAAGCCCAATACCTTATGCCTTTTCATTGGTAATTCACTTTAAGGCCTTTCCTGGTAACATATCTGTCATTTAATAATGTATTACATTTTATACAATAACCAGTTCTTGCAGATGTAATAAAAACTTGGAGGAAGTACCCCCATTTCTGACCTGAACAGACATGTACAGAATGTGCTGATGAAGGTATGCCAGGATTTTTTAATATGCACTCTATTCACTACGTTTTCTATATTTAAATTAGCATCTCCCCAAATTTCTAGCATATAACATGTTTGCTGTTATATTTACTCAATAATGCTTTTTTATAGGATAAACAGTCATTCCTCATGTTTAGTATTAAAACTGTACAAACCATTCACAATGTGTTTAATTTCTAAGGCTAACTTACTAGTATACAAATTCCAAGAAAAAGACTTTGTGAAAGCTATACCAAGATAACAATATATGACTTAACAGTCTCCATAGGTTTTCCATTAATAAACCATTTCATGTTCACTTTTTGAGTACCAACAATCACATCACAGCCTTAGATGTAGATACCAATAATAAGTTCTGACTGTTAACACAGTTCTATATGTTCAGTTTTGTTTACGCCATGAGAAATAAACAACAACAAAACAAAACAAAAAAGATCCTCTGCATATGCTACGACAGACGCTGACTGATTTAGAATCTTAGGTGAATGGAATTGTTATTCATCCCCATAGCATAACAAGTAACCTGGCCACGGTACCTTTAACTTACTGGGTTTGTTTTTGCTAAAGTAACTTGTCTTTGCCACATGTCTCCTAACTCCCTCTGTGATTATCCATCTCTTCAAAATCAGCACTGACAGCAGCACTCAACTCGCTGTGCTCCACACACAACAATGCTGATACTCTGATTCCCACTGAAGCTAACATCCCCATTCTGTGTCCAGACATGCTGCATCATGTTAGCTCCCGGGAACAGTGAGAAACTTAGTCAGTCCACTATACAGGCAAGTTATAGCCAGCATATGGGACAGGCTGCAATTTTTAAATAAAATACAGCATTTCCCACTTATACCTTACCCTTAAAACATGGGAAGAACTATTACCAACTATAAAGTTTGCAGAGCCCTGCACAAGTGCAAGGCCCAGAACAGCTGTCCCAACTCTCCCCCGTCCCCCAAGGCCAGCCCTGGGGTTCAGAAGTAAGCACAGGAAACCATGTCGGGAGGCAGGCCTTGGCCAAGACAGCTGCTGCTCAAAACTTTGTCTTGGTTGGGAAGGGTTGGTTGCAGATTCTGTTAACACAGCAACCCCTGTAATGGGGCCAGGGAGCATGCTCCGGCCACAGGGGAATCTGTTTCTGTGCAATGCTAACAGAGGGACTGCCTCAACCAGCATAAATGGGAGGGAAAAACATATTGGGGAAAAAACCCAGTAGCCAACTTAATAATGGCTGGGTTCAGTCAGATCAGGGTATATCACTGCAAACAGGGTCTATCCCTTAGAGATGAACTGCTCATCAGGAGAAAAAATGTATATGAAAAGAAAAGAGGTGATATGGGTCAACTACCAAATCCCCTGCTCAAAGACTGGCCAAATTATAAGCAGCCATATTCCAAAATAACATCAGTAATTAAAGTTGAATTTCATGAGCGTTTGTGAAATTGTGGAATGTTGTGATACTTTTGTCCAAGCCATGTCCATACATTGTGCCAATTCATATACTTAAGGTGCCATTATAGAAGAAGGTTAAGGCTGGGCAAAGTGAAAATAAAGTAGCATTCATAGCAGGCCCTGTAGTAAGAATATAGTGGTGCCAAGTGTTAGGCCACTATCTCAAGTGACAAACCACAAGGATTAGTCATGGACATCACTGTGCACTAGCTTGACTTCTTAAAATATGCCAGATAACCACTAGAGCTCACTGAATTAATGATTTGTGGAAGCACATGCACATGCAGCATTATTTCTGTGCAATACCACCTGCTGACTCTTTTTTTTGTGCCTAGTCCCCAGGAGCTCAGCCCTCACTCCCCTGGCCCCCACTCACCCCCAGGACTTACCTTGGTGATGTTCCTCCCAGGCTTGCTCTCCTGAGTGGAGCCACTGAGTAAGTGCACTCCTGAAGGAGTCTGTACTTGATTTTAGGTAGGTCTCTTTACTACTGGTGTTCCTCTATGGCTAAAAACCCCCCCCCTTGGGAGGGGCCATGTGGTCAGACTGATCCCAACATAGGACTGGACTCGGTCACCAGCTGAGTGTCATGGGCAGGCACAGCAAGACCATAGGAGCAAAGTGTCATTAACGGGGCTGGCATTTTTGCTGCTTTGTTTTCCTGGGAGGCGTAGCATGCAATGACATGGTGCGCCAAAGTGCTGATGTCTGGAACACCTCCCCGGTATCTCAGCTCTGGCAGATAATCTTCCCAGGCCTCCTCCCATCAGGAACTGATAACATATCAAATGCTCACCCAGTCCACTCCCCCCCCGGAGGAGGTGAGCAGTCCATGGGATGCACAACTGCCCCCCTGCCCAGCCCTCTGACTCCTCGGGTCTGTTCCCAAACCCAAGGCATTGGCATTCCAAGCAGAAACCCTACCTCTGCACTGGCAGGCTGGCTATACCTGCTGGCTGTCTAACAGCTCTGTAGATAACAATGTATATTTTTACTATTCGAAAACAGTGGCATCAAATGGTACCAAGCCTCACAACTAGTTGTAACTTAGGCTATTGTAACAGAAGTATCTGAATATTTTTAGACATGTGGTGCATGATGCTAGACATCACTGGCTCTGGAGTGTTGGAGGGGTATTGTAGGTCCATGATGCTAGTGCAGGTAAGGTGATTCAGTGACGATAAGTACTTTGTGAAAGTCAAATTCCACAAGTGGAGTTCTAGTGGCATTACCTATCATGCATCCAAGAATTTTTGAGCAAATTTTGCCAAGTACTCACAATAAATTTTAACCTACTGAACCACATTTATCCAGCTTAATTAGATTCCAGGACATATTTACATTGGGTATGCATGACAAATCCTGAGTGTATACCTACAATATCAGTGGAGCTATAAGCATCCAAATATTTGGAATATTTTTGCATAGTTTAGCAAATGCTTTAATTGTGAAATTCTGAACTCCTATAGCATACACTTTACATAATCAATTTACACTCTATTTAGCCATTTCTATGACTCTTCCTAGAAAGCAACATATACATTTTTGATTATCTAGCTCCAAAGGTGGCTACATAGCAAGCACAGATATATTTCCAGAAATGTTCACATGAATAATACATTGGCAGACTTTGAGCCCCTATATCGTCCCCACCCCTCATCCAACTGTCATGAAACTTGCCATCCTTTTAGGGTGTTTTCCAAACAATGGGGTATATGCAGGACTGCATGGATTGCCTATGAGCCACGTAACCATGGTGAATAGGCAACCCTAAGTCTCAACACTACAAACTGGGGGTTGAGGGAACCCCTGGCAGCACTCACAGAAGGAGTGCACACACCTTATGCACGCTGTCTCCTTGTTGATTGCATCCCTATGTGCATGGCCAGTTGGAGGGCATACCCACACTGTGAACCATTCTTAAAGACATGGAGTGTTGGGCAAGGGGGCAGCAGGGACACTACTATATCACTGCATGCTCTCAGATTTCACCAGCTGGTTGTGGTAAGAAAAAACACTCTCCTCTGTCAGGGTGCACCAGCCCTCTGGGCAGACAGAAAGGGCTGGGGCAGCTATTTTGGCACTCGCTCAATCATTTTTAAATGTTCTAGTTCATGGCATCCCAGAATCCTCTGCTCCACATGGAGCAGGGGATCCACTAGAGGACAATGATGGGCATCCAACTGGATACCCATCTGTGTCTCTGATCCACTCAGCGCATGGTTGTGGACAGCTTTTGAACATGCTGGCCACCTCGTGCTTGTCTGCAGGTACAAAGTCATGCAGTCTGGGTACATGTGACGCACATGTACCTGGCCCGTCTTTGATGCACAGTCTTCAGTGAGTAAACCAAATTTTAGATCTCTAGCTATAATACTGATTGTGTTATGACTAATTTAAGAATTTTGGAATATTGCACAGAGTTTCATGAAATCTAACAATGTTTCACAGACGTTTGGGAAAATTCTGTAAAATAGGAATTTATTAATTTTGCCCAACCTTACTTCTGACCAACTGATGGCTGAAATATTGTAGGCTGTTTGAAACCACCTGAGTGCTGATTTTCTTGTGTGGACTGTGACTGGAGGCCAGTAGTAGCTCTGTAAATCCATGTTATTCACGCAGGGTTAATTTTGCTCTTTCAAGGACTTAGTTACTGAACCTCACCATCGAGTATTTACTGAGCTTTTTTGTTAGTATATTTGGTCTTTGTTTTACGGAACATCATCTGGTACTTACTGAAATCAAAGGAAGAGCCACACCATGGTAGAATGCTCTGTGACAAACTGTAAGACTGTACCAGAAAATCATGCCACAGCTTACTCCTTATCCTCAAAAATTGAAGCCAAAGTCCATGGTTATTCAATCATATAAATATTTATTGCCATGATTTGTGCATAAAATACCATTTCTGGAGATCAACAGCTGCAAAAAAACTCTAACATTTTGACCAAAATGTCAATGTCGAAGATGGTGCCCTCAGGTGTATGCTTTGTTTATATTACCCTTTAAGTGCATCACATGTCACTCATTCACAGTGCTTTAAGGGCAAAATAATTACTATTTAAAAATACATCACCACCAAATAAACATATTACACAAATAACACACAGTGCAAAGATTTAAAAACAAGAAGCAGCTTAGGTACACTCTCCACTTAATATTTTTTCAAGTATTTGTCAAAAACCTTTATGTTTATCATCACCTTTGTTCAGAAACATCTGTGTACATAAGGTGCTTCTTGTTTTTAAATCTTTGTGCTGTGTGTTATTTATATAATATGTTTATTTGGTGGTAATGTCTTTTTGTAGCAATAAATATTTATATGGCTGAATAACCTAGGACTTTGGCTTCAGTTTTTTGGGGTAAAGAGTATGGTGTGCTGTGAATTTCTGGTACTTGCTGAAGCTTGATTTTCTCTCTTCTGCTGTCATCTAATTGGAGATCCTAAGTTTCCGGAAATCAATTTTTGTTTGATTTCTGTTTTGTGTTTGTTCAAATTTTAAAAACAAAACCTTTTTCCATGTTGCAAAGAAACATCCTTGGTATCATGTTTGGAAGCTTATAAGATCAGCCCATAGCAACCAATTGTTCACAAGGGCCCCTATGCATGTAGGAGTGGGAAGTATGTGCCCGAGGTGCACATCTTGCCCCATGCAGCTACGCACCTGTGGACAGGTGTACACCAGCAGCATTCACCACCACTGGCCACCTGTCCACTGTCCTGCCCCCCAGCATGCAGGTCCACACAGGGCAAGAACAGGCAGAGTTGTGGATCCAACCAGGCATCCAATCAGATGCCCAGCCTGGGTCTAACAGTGGATCCCTTATGCAATGGGGTGTGTGTTGGCAGCATGCTCCACAGATGTCCAAGGGCTGGTGGCCATGGCATGTGCTAGGTGAGCAATGCCACCGGCAATCCAATTGTGATGCAGTGGGATGGGGGGCTTGTCAGGTGGTGGGGGGACAGTACCACCACTAGTGGGAAGGGGGTTCATGTTCACAGTTACAGACCCTTCTCAGGCTTGCTAATTGCCATGGTGAGACTCTCACACTGCGTAACCTGCCATGTTAACTGCTGCTTTCTCTCTACTTTGAAATACCCTCCCCCCAGCATTGCTTTAGCCACAGAGCAGCATCACTGTCAGCTCCTGGCACCCGGTGCACTCTCCAGGAACAACACCCTCCAGCTCTCACTGATGCTGTGTGAGTAGCTTTACTAAAACAGCAGCTGTTGTGCTGCTTCTCTGCTGCTCCTTTCTCCCTTTGCTGCCTCTTAGCCCTGTAGGGCATAAACAATTAAAGATTCTGCCACCGGAGTGGCAATCAGGTGCTCCCTTTATTGTCTCCTCCACCTCTTGCTGGCTCCATTTGCTCCCCCTTCTCCCACCTGTGTATAGTGGGCCACAGTCTGAGCTCCATGTGGGCTGGGAGTTTTGAGCACAATCAGGCACTCTCCCGGTAGCGCAATCACACTTGCAACAGACTGCAACTGCAGCCCAGCATATTCCTTCTTCTGCCACAGCTAAAAATATGCCCTCCAGCAATGAAAGGGCTCACAGTACCCCAACTAGACTCCAGGAATGGGTATCAATTTATTTAAAACTAAACACTGGCTTCAGCCACCCATAGGGTGAGCCCTCTAGTCCACCAGGGCTACATTTTACATAATACAAAAAAGGGCCGCTTAGTCACCTGGCGCACCTTGCCAGTCTCTCGTATCATGTAGAAAATAAAGTAACCGCACTCAAGAGATACTGATTCAGTGTTGCTGAAAAACTTTAACATGTGAAAAAAGCCCATTATACAACCATATTTTCCCACCACAAACACTTCAATTTTTCATGCCTCCACACTTTAACAAGAAGTTAAAGTGCATAGAAAGTGACCCGTTTAAGTAGTACGTGCACGTAATAGTAATTAATTAATGAACAGCCATCACAATTAGTACTTAAAAGACATTAAAAAGCACACTCAAAATCAATCATCAATTATTATTCAAAGTAGCATACTCAATTACATCAGTTTTTTTCAATGCCTTAGTGTAACTATCTAATTACTATGGTAGCATAGTTATTACATCCTATCATAGCATTGCTTGCTGTTGCCACAGGCGAATAATTAATTTGTTTGTCCTATAAATATATATCTAAGGAATCAAAGTGCAGTTTGCAAATATTCCCCCCCAGGATCAGCAGTCACTATATACACATTTTACATGGTAGCTCCCCCTGGGCATTTCCTAGCCCCACTACCACCAATGCCTTCTTTATACACAAGGGCTACTAATCCTCATTGACCTTCACTAGCCCACCTGGGCTACTAAATAACTTTCTGGGCATCCGGCCACCATTGGGCACAGGGATTTGTAGTGGAGACCCCTTTCCCCAAACCTCACTCTTTTTCCTTTTTTTCTTCTCTTTTATTGTTTTCTTATAACTAACCTATTTTATCTTTTATCTCTACAGGTCTAACAGCACATGGACTCTGACCCCATCAGATACATATACTTTTATTTTTATTCTGCCCTTTCTGCCCTGTTGGACTCCCTAAAGTGCTATGGATCCTTTGTGACCTCTTTTCTATCTTTATTTTACAGGTACCTTGGTGTCACCCATTTGTCAGCAGTTCGGACTCCTACCATTGGCTCCCTAGCACTCAGGTAAGTCCCTTTCTTTTACATTGTTTGGTGAGTTGACTGTAAGGGGTATCCATACCCATTACGAGATCAAGGAGTTCATCAGGTGGTTGAAGGGGTGGTGTCAAGAACAGGGTACCACTTTCTAGGAGAAGGCTTGAAAGAGTGGGAGTAAGAGGAGGGGTGTGGTCAGACACCCATTTGTAGCATCAGCTATCTGAGTTTAGATAGGATACGGATTATACCGGAGGAGTTGGGGGCAGGTAGTGCTGGTACACGTTGGTATCAACAATGTAGTGAATTGGCCTGTGGAGATTGTAAAGAGGGACTTCCAGTTGCTAGGGGGACAGATAAAAGAAGCACTTGGCCTCCTTAGCCTTTTCTGAGGTCCTTTCTGTCCAGGGTGGGGAGAATAGGAAGGTTAAATTAAGGGAGGTAGAGACTGTGAATTCAACAATTCAACATGTGGTTAAAGGCAGGATGTCAGTAACAAAGGATCCACACTTTGAAGGGGATTGGGGGACTTCTAAGGCAGAAGACTCTTCAAAGGTGATGGGCAGCCTTCACCTGAAAAGGGAGACTGGTGTGTTAGGGCACACATTTGATAGCTACATTGGCAGATAGTTAAACTAGATACAAGATATGCTGAGTCTGTGGATTCCACAGTAGAGGGAGGAAGAGTGCGGAACCCAGAGAGTATTCCCCCAGGGATAGTGGTAAGGTGTTCAGGGAATAACAGAACAGAGGAACCAGCCCATGGAATAGGACAGGGTAGTCACAATAGACATGAAAAGAGGGGGAAATACAAGACACAAAGGATATTAGAGAAGAGTGATGGGGGAGGTAAGTGAGAATCAATAGAGGTAGACACCCATGTTGCAGGGTGGCATGCTTCAAAACCAGGAGTCTGAGAAATAAGATTAGTGAGCTCCAGGCTTTGGTGACAGTCTCTGGGCTGGATTTAGTGGCTGTTACAGAAACTTGGGACAGTGAGAACAATGACTGGGACACAACAATCCAGGCTACACCTTATATAGGCATGATTGAGAGATGAGTAGAGGAGGATGGGTGAACATCTACACTACATCAGAAAAATAGACAAAAAAAAACTCAGTAAAAAATTTAGATGGTGAGGTCCAATAACCAAATGCTTTAAAGAGCAAAGTTAACTTAGAAGGAATACCATGAATATACAAAGCTACTGCAGGCCCCCAGTCACATTCCACACAAGAAAATCAGCAATCAGGTGGTTCCAAGTGGCTCACAAAATTTCAGCTTCCAGCTGGTCACAAGTCAGTTAAAATAGTAGCAAACAGGTATTTGTCAGTAACAAAATCATCACTTTCAAGTGTTTTAGACAAAAATAAAAAATGTTTCCACTGAAAGGGAAAAAACAAAACAAAAACAATGCATGTCACTGCTGCAATATGTGTTTCTTCATTCCTGTTACATATTACATCACTGCTGATGCTGCTGGTGATATCATGCAGTAGATGTTTCTTCATTCCTGTTATAGATGACATCACTGTGATGCTGCTGGTGATATCATGCAGTAGGTGTTTCCTCATTCCTGTTATAGATGACATCACTGCTGATGCTGCTGGTGATATCATGTAGTAGGTGACTCTTCATTCCTGTTGTAGATGACAACATTGCTGATGCTGCTGGTGATATCATGCAGTAGGTGTTTCTTCATTACTGCCATAGATTACACCTCTGTTGATGCTGCTGCTGCTGCTTCTAACATGCAGTAGGTGGTTCCTCATTCCTGTTATAGATGACATAACTGCTGATGCTGTTGGTGATATCATGCAGTAAGTGTTTCTTCATTCCTGTTATGCAGTAGATGGTATCACTGCTTATGTTGTTGGGAATATCATGCAGTAGGTGTTTCTTCATTCCTGCCATCCATGACATCACTGCTGATGCTGCTGGTGATATCATGCAGTAGGTGTCTCTTCATTCCTGTTATAGATGACATCACCACCAACGCTGCTGGTGATCTCATGCAGTAAGGAATTCTTCATTCCTGTTATAGATGACATCACTGCTGATGCTGCTGGTGATATCATGCAGTAGGTGTTGCTTCAGTCCCATTATTAATTACATCACTGCTGATGTTGCTGGTGATATCTTTCAGTAGGCGTTGCTTCTTTCCTGTTATAGATGACATCACTGCTGATGCTGATGGTGATATCATGCAGGAGGTGTTTCTTCATTCCTGTTATACATTACAACACTGCTGATGTTACTGGTGATATCATGCAGTAAGTGTTTCTTCATTGCTGTTATTGATTGCATCATTGCTGATGCTGCTGGTGATATCATGCAGTAGGTGTTGCTTCATTCCTGTTATAGATGACATCACTGCTGATGCTGATGGTGATATCATGCAGCAGGTGTTTCTTCATTCCTGTTATAGATTACATCACTGCTGTTACTGGTGATATCATGCGGTTGGTAATTCTTCATTCCTTTTATAGATTACATCACTGCTGATGCTGCTGGTGATATCATGCAGTAGGTTTTGCTTCAGTCCCATTATTGATTGCATCACTGCTAATGCTGCTGATAATATTATGCAATAGGTATTGCTTCAGTCCCGTTATTGATTGTATCACTGCTGATGCTGATGGTGATATCATGCAGCAGGTGTTTCTTCATTCCTGTTATAGATTACATCACTGCTGTTACTGGTGATATCATGCAGTAGGTGTTTCTTCACTCCTATTATAGATTACATCACTGCCAGTGCTGCTGGTGACATCATGCAGTAGGTGTTTCTTCATTGCTGTTATTGATTGCTTCACTGCTGATGCAGCTGGTGATATCATGCAATTTGTGCTGCTTTAGTCCCGTTATAAATGAAATCAATGTGCTGCTTCAGTCCCATTATTGGTTACATCACTGCTGATGCTGCTGTTGATATTATGCAGTGGGTGCTACCTTCAGTCCCGTAATTGATTGCATCATTGCTGATGCTGCAGGTGATATCATACAGTAGGTATTTCTTCATTCCTATTATTGATTACATGACTGCTGATGCTAGTGGTGATGTAATGCAGTAGGTGTTGCTTCATTCCTGTTATTGATTACATCACTGCTGATGCTGCTGGTGATGTCATGCAGTAGGTGTTTCTTCATTCCTGTTACAGATTAATCACTGCTGATATTGCTTGAGCTATTATAAAATAGGTGTTTCTTCAGTCCTGTTATTGCTGACATCATGGTTGACATTATTAGTACTGCTATGGTGTTTTTCATTCCTGTTGCTGGTGACATTACTGATGATTATTGATGACATCACTGCTTATGTTGCTGGTGCTATTACATGACATGTGTGACTTCAGTCCGGTTATAAGTAAAGCCACTTCTGATTTTGCTTGTGCTTGTACAGGTGTACTTCAGTCTGTGGCTGTGTTTGCACAGTGCATAGTTACTATTTGCTGCACGGGAATGGCTCCATATTCAGACAGTTAGCATGCTCCAGGTGGAGATTACTAAGTGTCTGTATATTGTCCCAAGCCATCTGTGCACTAATTGCAGCACAACTCCTGTCTGTGTGTTGCTCACAACCAGCTTTGAATATGGGGGCCATTATTTCTCAGATTTTCTATTTGTGTTTTATTGTTCCTGACACATTTCCACAGTCCACTAATACTATATGTATGTATATATGTTGATGTCCATACAAACTATGTTTTATGTCTATATGTAGTATGTTTATATAACAGCAGGCAAAAAAAGGAAAAACATGATAAAAAGTGATATCTTATACTCCTATCACAAGATATCCTGTTATCTTGTGAGCTGGGTGTGTCACAGATAATATCCTGTCCTGCTTAGTACATCTTAATGCATACTGAACCATTCAGAGTCCAGCTTTCACAGTGCTGTTGACATATCAGTACCTACATGTATCACTGAAACCAGCAGTTGAAATCAAAAAGAAACAGTTACATCTTCATTCAAACAGCAGATTTCAAAACTACAACCTGTAAACTGATGTTTAAATTGAATATGCGATGCTCTGACTAAAAACATATACTTAGCATCACTTGTGAGGGAGCTGGACTTTCATGACTCACTCGTGGCTCTGCCACTTGTGAGTTATGGTCCCCCCCACATACACACACAAACACACACACATGAAGATAAATTGTATACTTTGAGTCAGCCAGTTGTATATAGTTATACATCATACTAGTGTAGCATACATAGATTTACCCCCCCCCACCCACAATTTTCACAGACTTCCATGTTAAGGGATCTATGCATGACAACAGAATCTAACAGATTCTAAATGCATTTCTGTAATTATCCTTATAGCATCTTTGTTGTGTGTATGTTAAACACTGAAGGTAGGTAGCACTATCCATTGAATAAAAGTAATGCTTTTTGTAGAAGCTGCCAACATCTGAAGAAGGGCTCTGTGTAAACCTGAAATTTTGTGTACTGGAAGTTTCTGACAGGTCCAGTAGAAGGTTTCATATCACCTACATTGTTTATGTGTTTGTACAACAACCATTGTGGCTATGAACAGTTCTCTAATGTTTGGAATAGCAAGGGACCTAAGAAACTTTACTTTGCATTCAGTTTCCTGTGGCCTGCATTTCCTCTACTCTTTACACTTCTATTTCTCACCTCTCTTGGTTTTCCTCTTTTGTTTCCCTTCCACTGCCTATATATTTCTGTCTGCTTAGGTATCTTAGTACCTGATGAAAAACTGTTTATCAGTTGGAAATGTTGTACCTAGGAAGAAATATTTTTACTTTTATTTCTTTACTGTCTGTGTACTGTTTCAACACCATGCAAACACCTAAACCAAAAATTGTGATTTTTGATATCATTGCATCCCTCTGGGATCCACTAGTTTCATGGATGTGTGGGTGGGAGTTGGATAGGTACACAAATAAAAAGCAAATTAGGTTAGTCAGATACAATCTGGCAGCTATGGGTCTATGCTGCCTCGTGTCCTGTAGTCTGTTAAGCTGCAGAGATTCCAACAGGTACTACTTATTAGATGGTTTCCTGATAGATCCCTACTGCTGAGGTGTAACTTTCTGGCCATAGCTATCTAGGACATCACAGTCTTCCATCTTGTGGAGTGGCACTACATTAGCTACTCTAATCCACTGTCTCTTCTAATCCTACATTATCCTCTAATCCACTGACACAACCTCTGTTCCTTGGGAGCAGTTATATAAATCAGCAAGAGGTGCTGCCAGTGCCTGACTCACCCACCTGAGCATTGTAGGGTGCATGTCATCTAGTTCAGCTGATTTATGCACATGTAGATCCCAGAGTGCCTTGAGCACTCTGTTATCTGATACCATTCCTACCTCCAATCCATGTCTCTGCATTACTGAACCTGTATTCCACATTGTGGGAATGGCCAATCTTCTAGTCTGTATACTAAATAAAAATATTTGTTCAGATACCTGCCATTTTGCTGTTGTCCTCCATCCATCCTTTCCAGTCCTCAGACTGACAAGTCCCTCTCTTGTTCTTTATTTATGTTATTTTCTTTTTACTTCTATTTTATTAGTAAGGTGGAGTCTGTCAAAGACTTGTTTTAACCATGCATGGCAAAGAAGGGTATTTTTACTTTCCTTAGGATAACTCAATAAAGCTCAATAAAGTGGGAGAAAAGGGTTTACTTAAGAGGAAGGCATAGATCAGAACTAGAGGGACCAGCCTCAGACTGCAATGAAAAAGATACAGGGGTATTGTGAGAGGGTGGTAGAACCTGGAACAGACTACCAGATGGAGTAGTGGGGGTTAAATCAGTGGAAGAATTCAAGAAGGCATGGGACAAGCATATGGGGCTGAGTATCGGGGGGTACGATGGGAGCTGGAAGGGAGGGGTAGGGGTAGGGGAAAAAGGGCAGACTAGTTGGACTGGCATGGTCCTTTTCTGCCATCAAGCTTCTATGATGATATGATATGGTATGATTTGATACATGATTGATATGATATGATATCAAAACAAGGTTTTCTCCCTCTTCAGAGGGTGGTAGTTGGAGGAGAGCTGTTGGCACCCAGGGCTGTAACTAGTGGGGTCCTGCAAGGTTCAGTGCTGGGTCCAGTACTATTTAACATCTTCATTGTTGACATATCAAATGGGATAAGGAGCAAGATCAATCTCTTGGCAGACAGCACTAAGATCTGTGCGGAACTGGATATTGAGGAAGGGATAAAGTACTATAAGAGGATTTGGTGAATCTCAAGAGTTGGTCAGTCACATGGCAGCTGGGGCTCAATGCTAAAAAATGCAAGGTATTGCATTTGTGGGCAAAAAACCCAGAGAACAGCTACTGGTTGAGGGGAGTGCAGTTATCCACTTCAACTGAAGAGAAAGACCTGGGGGTGCTGGTGACAGGGGACATGAAACATTTGGTGCAGTGCAAGGAGGCAGTGACAAAGGCAAATAAAATGCTGGGTTGCATTGCCAATGGAATCACCTCTAGGAGGGAGGAAGTCATTCTTCCCCTATACGAGTCCCTACTTAGACCATACTTGGAATACTGCATTCAGTTTTGGTGCCCCTATTTGAAAAGGGGCACCAAACTGTTGGATGGGGTTCAGTGCAGGGTGACAAAGATGAGGGGACAGGGCAAAATATATGAGGAAAGACTGTGGTGGCAGGTTGGAATGTGCTGCCGGAGAAAGTGATATCACTGCAGATGATGGGAAGTGTCTAGATAGGATGGGATAGAGCCAAAGGAAGGGCCAAAACTGTGGAGAATTGAGGGGGTGAGAAGTCAGAGGATGGGGCACTAAATCAAAAGGGCTGACAAGGGGAGGTAGGGCAGTTGCAGTATAATTAATTGTCATGTTGCACTCTCAAACAGACTAGATAGATCAAAAGGTCTGTATCTGCTGGCAAAAGACCACAACTCATTTTATGTTTCCCAGAGACCTGAGGGCCAATTTCTTCAACTCAGAAATGAAGACTTCAGAGGAGTACTTATCAAAAATATATAGTATTTGCATTGATACGGATTGGCAGAGGTTGGGAGGGGAGAAGAGAAAGATGCCAAATGGGAACTGATCAAGGGAGGGACAGCTGAAGTGACTGATACTTGCAGAATGCAGGTGGGTAAGAATGGGAAGTACAAAAACCTGATGTGCTTCTCCAAAGGGGTGGGGGAGGTGGTTAAAGCAATGTGGGCAGCATTCAGGAAGTACATGAGAAAGCAGACCATGAGCAAAACAATAGGGTAGAATTGTTTTACTTCCTTAAGTACATAATGTTGTTAAAGGTACATGTTTACAAATGCTACTAAAAAGACGTAAGTACAGTGCAATGTACAACTCAATTACAAAATACAGAGTGATCTGTATGAGCTTTATAAATAAGTGATGCATGTCATAGGGAGAGAACTGAAGGGAAGAAATACTAGAAAAAGGTGGCCAACACACTTATCATGGCATACATGTAATGTGTAAAGCTGTGCAGAGGAAACACTATTGAGAAAGTAAGAAATCCCATACCGGACTTGCCATAATCTCACTAAAATGCCAAAAGCACTGACCCTGCACTAGCCACACATCAAACATAACATTGCAAAATCTAATAAGACACAGAGGGTGGGGAGGGGGTGTTCAGATATATGTCTTCTATAAAAAGACATTGTACCTTGTGGCAGTGGCTGTACAACGGGCTCTAGTTTACTTAGAGAACATATTCAAAGTACATATTCTCCATATCAAAAAAGCCTAGCACAAAGACGTACCAAGAAAAAATTTGCAAACATAAACCACAAAAAAAGCTGTGAGGGGCGTGGACAAAGAAACAAGACTCACTTTCTCATTTCAAAAAACCAGGGTGAATAAGTCATGTGAAATATTTACAGTTATAGTCTGAAAACTAATTAGAAAAATTCATATGTGGTGTACAAGGTCATTACAAATCCTTCAGAAAAATGGAGGTGACATGGAATGGTGTAATTATATCACAGACTATAGCTAGACTGAATGTCACAACAAAAATGCTATTTATTTGCTTAAATGTGTCCTCCAGGATTTGGACCTGGGAAATCTTGCACCCAAAGTAAGAATCATGCCCCTAGACCAACATGCAACACATCAAAGCAATATTAATAACTGATGAAAAAACACAATGGCCCAGATATTCAAAAGAGTTGAGCCATGCGCAATAGGGTTGCGCCTGCACAAGTCCGAAATTCTGCCATCCTGCGATATTCAGCAGGAGGCAGTTGCACCCCCGAAAACATGCTGAGCAACAGCGCAATGATAATGAAGGCATGTGCAACTGAAGGGGGAGGAACCATGCATAAATGGTGCAGTGTGATATTCAAAGACTTGTGCAATGCACAACAGTGGAGCAAGCGGAAGTTGCGCCATAGTGGAAATGAGCCAAAATAAAAAGGAGCAAGGAAGAGGCACAAGAACGCTACAGAGAAGCCACATGAGACAGAGGCAGAGGCAGAGGCACAGACAGGGCAAGGGACAGGAACAGGGCAGGCCAGGGAAATGCCACAGCAGAAAAAAGGTACAGGGAAGGTGTGGGGCGCCACACAACTCAGAGGCCAGCACAGACAGGTGTACCCAGTGCAGGGGAGGTAGCAGCCAGGACAGCGGGGGGAATAAAGCAACAGCTGCCGTGGAGGGGAACACAAGCCAGGGACATGGCCAGTGCCACCCTCCACATGGAGGCCATAATGAGGGGGGTGAGAAGGTGGGTGGCAGGGGGACGTGGCCGTGGAAGGGCCCGTTGGTGGTATGCCCCCAACAGGCAGTACCGAGCCCGCACCAGCTTTGAGATGTACACAGATACCGAGATTGTGGGCCAGTACCGCCTGAACAGGGCAATACCGAGGTGGCTCTGTGAGCTGTGCAGTGATGTGATGCAGGCACCCACACAACGGACTCATGTCCTGTCAGTGGAGACCAAGGTAACAGCCTGCATGTGCTTGGTTGCCACTGGTACCTTCTAGAGACCAACTGGAGACACCACAGGCATAACCCAGTTGGCCACGTCACACCACCTCACCCAATTCCTCAGCGCACTGCTGCCACATGCTAAGGAGTACATCCATTTCGGAAGCACAGCAGAGGAGCACACAGCAAACATACAGGAGTTCTACAGGGTTGCACATATGTCTGGCATGCTAGGTGCAATAGACTGCACCCATGTGGCCATATGCACACCACCTGGCCATGAGGGGGCCGCATACATGAACCGCAAGGGCTATTCCAGCATCAACTGCCAGGTGGTGTGCGATGCCAGGGGGCGCATCATAAAAGTCTGTGCCACGCACCCTGGGGGAGCACACGATTCATACATCTGGCACCACTCAGCACTGTGCCACAGATTTGAGAGTAGGAACATCCCCACAGGACACCTAGTGGGTGAATATGCAAACCAAATGGACATATCGAGGGCCTGGGGGCATAGCCAGAGGTGCAATGGGTAGTGGCCTACATGGCTTGGGACAGGCTGAAGCTGATCACTAAACTAACCTCTACCCTCTGCACACAGGTGACAGTGGATACCCACTCTGTCCCTGGCTGCTCACACCCTACTGGCAGCCCATGACCCCATGGCAACAACGCTACAATGAGGCAACACGCCACCACATGCAATGTCTTTGAGCGGTGTTTGGGATGCTGAAAGCACGTTTCCATTGCCTGGACACCTCTGGCGGTGCCCTACAGAACAATCCCTCAAAGGCCTGTGGGATATTTCTGGCCTGTTGCATCCTGCACAACATGGCCAACGAATGTGGGATAGCCATAGAGGTTGAAGAGGGGAACAGCAATGGGGACAATAGGGGAGTCAGTGACGATGGTGATGGGCAGCCCCCCTTTGGCGAACGGGACCCCCGACTGATCTGGCTGGCACAGATGCACCAGGACACTATCACAGAGGAGCACTTCAGCCAACCAAGGTAAGTCATGGGCCCATGTGCAACCACCAGTGGCTAAGGCACAACCTGCAAACACGCATGGACACACAACAGGGGTGCATGCCGTCAAGGGAAGTGGCAGGGCACAGAAGTACACACACACAACCAGGGATGGGTGAGGATCAACATGCCACATGGACAGAGACACACACATGCACACACACAATGCACCAAATGTGCACATAGGGCAGGGGGCACACTGACCTAGAATGCCAACCCTAACAACACACATGTCCACAGGCCACCATGTCCACTGCCTGTCCATGTGCATGTGTCAGATGCTGGGCACAACTGGACTTTGGTGTACAGCACAATGCAGGCATCATCATGCACACGTAACTGCAGACAGCAGCCGGGAAGGTGTGCAGGTGGACTCTGTGTCCGCGTGCAGGGCCAGGTACCCACCCGTGCACTGCCCACTGAAACACACAATGCACACAGGGCAGCACCAGACAGTAGCCATGCTGGGAGACAGGTCAATCTTGTGACACAGTGCCACGGCAACCACGGATGCATGGGTGGCCCCGCCGAGACCCACCAGCACTGGCAGGCTGACCACTGGCCTCGTGGGATGGCACCGATGGTCCCCCAGGGGTTCCACTGTGAGAACACGACTGTGCCCATGCAGGAGTCTGCAGCACACTGAACATGCCTACACCATGAGTGCTCGGGATGCCCACAGCTGAACCCGGCATTGACAGGGTGGGAGTCACATGATGCCTGGAAAGGGGAGTGGAGAGTGCACTGCATGGTGTGAGCAACGCATGAGCAGCTGACTGTGTGCCCATTGTGGCCATGACAGCAATAAATGCCTGTGCATGCCTGTCAATGGCAGCGGTCACATCCTCCCACAAATGGTTCATCCATGCCAGGATCCGTTTGGTGTCCCTGCTGCGACGCTCCTCTGCCCACTCCAGAGCCACACACAGTGCTTCCACGGATGTTGCAAGCTGCATCTTCTGCTGGACCGATGCTCACAGTAGGCAGGTGTGCTCGTCCAAGAGGTCTTCAGCCTCCTTGGCATCCTGTCCCTCAGGGTGTGCAAGGGCATGATGTTCAGCACCCCTTCAGGGTGGGTGCAGTGCACCAGGACCAGGTATGGGCATGTCCACAGGTGATGCACAGATGCCACCACTGAACCCTGCACCCCCAAACCAGGTGGGTGACTGCTGCAGCTGCCCCTCTGGCTGCCACACCCCAGGGCTCAGTGGTGCTGCCGCAGTGTCCGCAACAGTCCCACTGACCTGAACAGACACCAGTGCTGCCCCACTGGTGCTGACAGGCACAGCCTGGGACTGTGCTGACATGCTGGCCCCCACAGCTGCACCAGCCACTGCCATGGGCACGAATTGACCTGTTGTGTGTCCATCCTGTGGCACACACGTGTCACTGCCCTTGACGGTTGTGTCATCATCACTGGTGCCAGACTCTGCCCCAGCTACAGCCACAACGTGCTGGCATCCATGGACGCCAGCACACTGAGACACAGGCAGGGCTTCCCCCACACCTGTCTCAATGACATCAGTGTGGACCGCCAGGTGGCCCCACTGTCTTACTGATCCACACATACCTGTGGAGGTGGATGGTCCCAACTCAGACTCCGTCCAGCTGTCCACAGTGGACAGGCCCTCCACTGCTGACCCATGCAGATGCTCAGGATCTGTGAGGGAAAGCAAAGTCATGTTACTGCGTGTTATCTACCCGCCCCCTGAGGCAGACCATGGCTTACCATGCAGAGATGGGCCACCACCCATCTGGAAGCCACCACCTGGAACTCCCTCTATGGCACTGTGGTGCATCCTTGCAGCAAGCCTGTCCTCTGCTGGGGTGAGCTGTACCATGTCCGGCTGTCCCCCACCTGTTGCAGCACATGCCGCCCTGATGGCAGCCACCTTCTTCTTTACCCTCCTCCTGTCTATACCCATCTTCTTCATACACTCCTGCATGGAGCACTGGTGGCTGCCATGCAGGTTCACGGAACGTGCCATCTCCTCCCATGCAGCAGCACGGGCCTGAGGGGTGCCTCACCATCCACTGAGCAGTGGCTCCTGATCCAGGTAGGCCACAAAAAGGGCCTCAGTCTCAGCCTTTGTGAAGTTTGGCCTCCTCCTCCTCCCACCACTGTTGTCCTCCTCTCACAGAATGTGCTTGGTCATTATTTAGCCTGTAAGGATGGCAGTTGTTACCTGTGACTGTGCAGTCCCATGCATGTCCCTGAATCCACAGTCCACACTCCCACACAGCATGCAACTCACCAATAAACTGCAGTAACTGACTATGGCCACTGCAGCACTTTGTCGCACCTTTATAGTGGAATCCATGCTAATTAGGTGTGGAGCAACATTAATTAGATGCAATTCATGGTGCTGCACCATTGAATGGCTGATTGGATGATTAGCATATGACAGCTGAATATCACGCTGCTGCACTTTGTGCAATTGTGTGGAATGTGCTGAGTCAATGGCGCAGTTCTGTGGCATGCACAGTACACCTCACTGCTCATGTCCAGACTGCTGATACAGGTGTCTGCTAAGCTGATGACGTGCTGTGCATGGTAGGCAATGCAGAACATGGCCACCATTGTGCCAGTGGTGCTATAGCAAAGGTCACTACATGGCGCTGTGACAATGGACCTTCATAGGCGCAATGGCATGACTGCCTGATAGTCCGCTATGGCGCTGGCACACAGGCAGCCAATCATGCTACATGCATTGTTGTCTGATGGCACTGTGTGTGGCCTTGCAGCACGGGCCCTTGACCCTGTCCCCAACCTTTGCCCCCTGGGCACCATGCATCAGGCATAGGTGCACCTCTGTCAGGACGTTCGGTAACAGCGCGATAGGGAATGGCAGTGCTGTACCATGCAGCATCTGCATGTGGGTTACCACGGTGCATAGCACCATATTGCCTACTATAGCATTCACAATGACACGGAGAAGGGCTGCTCCATGGCCTGCAGTTGAGCTGGTGAACCTGGTGGCCACAGTGGAGCCACGCCATGGGCCTCTGTTTGGGAGGGGCTCCCCTGGATAGGGCTAGGTCCCAGGTGTGGCAAGAGGTGGCCACAGCCCTTGAAGCAGTGACCGGCAGGGGCAGAATGGCAGAGCAGTGCAGGCACCATTATGGTGACCTGCAAAGGAGGGTGCCAGATTTATTGGCCAGACTGAGGTCATGTGCTAGGAGGGGCATGGTACCATGACCAGGTAGGGGTTCAGTCAACACACTGTTATTGCCCATATGAGTCACATTGTTGTGAGTGTCCAGCACATAGGGGAGGGAATGTTTGGATTTGGCCATGGCGGTGTTCACAGGGTGTGTGGTGGGTGGGTCTGACTGGTTAGGGGGGTACACTCCTTGGGGCAGGGGTGCTTTGCTTCAGGAGTGCACTGATGTTCTTCTCTCCTTTTGGCCCCCACAGGCCAGAAGAGGTACGCCACTTGCGGGCAGCACGGAGGGCGGTGGAGGCCACAGCCAGGTGGGCCAAGGGTCCTCAACGGCCACCCGACCATCCCAATGAGGTTGAGTGACAGACATCCTTAATTAATATTGAATGCTGTGTGACAGGGTGGGTAGCGGGGCATGGCCACCATTCACTGACATCACTGCCATGCACGCCACTGGTTACGGTCAACACTGTCCAGTGGCAATGCATGTCTGGGTGTGCATCACTGGTGGTGCATACGTGCACCAGGTGGATGACTGTGCCACTGCCTTTGCACCACATAGCCATGTCACTGGATGGGCACAGTGGTGCTCTGCATGACTTAGCTGGTGGGTGTGTGCAGCATTCCACATGGCTGTATGCACCTGGGTGGGCATGTCCTGTGGATGTGATCACTGTGGCTGGTCACACACCATCACAGTGGTATGTCCCATGGCCATATGCCATGCACAGTGGGCTGGCTGTATGGGGCTGTGCATTCACATGTGTTGACTGTGCTCCCTTGTCCTGGGTGTGAGACATCTCAGGGAGATACGAGATACCCTGAGGGAGGATAGATCAGGCAGGGGTCCACAGGAGGCGACGTGTGAGGTGGAGCCAGAGCCTGGACCAGCACAGACACAGTAGTCTCTTGTCCCTGACCTTCCATCCCCCCGGAACCACCCTCCCACCCCTCCAATCCCATCCCAGTTGTCCACCCCTTCTCCCTGACCATCCCCACCTTTTTTGTGTCACCTACCACCTGTATATAGTTCTGGTTGATCTTGTAAATAGTTTATATATATTTTATAATACATTTGACTTTTCTATGAATACCGTGGTGGTCTCTGATTTGCAGAGGGCTATAGGTGCTCAGCTGCAGTGGTGTGTATGGCATCAGGGGTGGTGCAGTCATGGGTATGTGTGTGTGTGTGTCCGTGTGGAGGTGTCTATGGTGTGGGGGTGGATATCAGTCATTGTCTGTGTTATGTGTGTTGTGCCCCGTGCACTGGATGACTGTGTGCAGAGGTCCATGGTGCATGCTCTGTTTCCATGATGCACCCATCGGCCCGTCCATGGCCTGTGCAGCTGACACCCATGCCTGTCTGTGACCTGCTTGATCTGCTGGCATGTCATTGGTGGCATTCTCTGCATGGCAGACACTGTACCCGTCGATTTGCTGGGTTGCCCATGTCACTGGTGTGGTGCATGCCTGGCTCAGGTTGCACTGTGGGCAACACGGTCATTGTCCCACCTCCATACTGTGACTTGTGCATGTTGCAGGGGATGTGCCCCACTGTCTATGGCTTGTGCTCCAGGTTACTCATGGTGGGGTATTGGTCCATGGTACTGGCGCAGGGTGGTTGTCACTCCAGTGCCATGGTGCACTGCAGGTTGTGTGTACATGGCTTACATGGGCCCATGATGGGGGCTTGGTTGCTCCACCACTGCCTCCCTGTGTTGTTGTGCCCTTGGGTATGGGTAGGTGTCTGTCCAGACCCTGTGTGGCATCTGGTGTGGTGCATGCTTCCACACACCACCGTGGGTGTCTGTGCTGGCTGTTATGGCCAGTGGTGGGCTGGGGTGTGTTACTGGTATACTGTGCAGAGTGCTGTACCACTGGGGGGAGGGGTCACTTACATGACCATCTGATATGGGGTCACTCTTGTGCATACGCATGGTCGGTGTCTCAGCAGTACCTTGGGGGACTGTGCATGGTGGTACTTTGTCCGCCATTGTTGCATTGCCATGTGCTGCAACTGCTGATGGGTGCTCATGGTGGGGCTGGCTTGCATGGTTCTGTGGTGCACAGGGTTGCATTGCCACTGTAGGGGTGGTGGCACGCATGGGGATTCCTGTAGTGGTGGTCACTGCTCATGAGGGGTTGTCTGGGGGTCACTGTGCAGGGTGCACTGTGCACTGGGGGGGATGGTGTGGCACAGGGTCGTCCACCCTCCTTGTGTGCCAGTCACAGCTTGCTGGTGGGTGTGATGGGGCACCATGGCCAGGCTGTGGGTTGGTTGCTTGACTCCATGGATCAGTGGTTTTTCCAGCCGTCCTCTGGTTGTGCAGTGCTTGGGGGGGTGATGTCTGTTCCGCTGTGTGTTCCTGTGCCCATCTGTGGCATGGTTAGTGGGCCCCTAACTCCCTGATTGTGCTGTTACATTACTCTGCAGCTGGGGGGCTCCCTGCTTGTGCTATGGTGCCTCTGGGCTGCTCAGCTGAACATCCCTTGTTGCACCATGGCGCATCATATCTGCTCAGCTTCCCCTCCCTAGTTGTGCTATGGTGCAGCTTGTGCAATATTCAGACATTGGTTGTGGGCATAATTTGGCCTGCTCCTTTTTTGAATATCGTGTCTGTTGCACATGGGCACAATAGACTTGTGCTTGCTCCTGCTATTGCGCACTTTTTGGGAACAGTTTGAATATCTGGGCCAATATCTCATGTTTGAGACACTATATCAGAATTTAGGATTATATCAAATTGACAACAGCATTATTTCCTGTAGATAACATATGCAGAACATAGCAAATCCCTTCTGTTACTTTTAAAAAGCTTGACATTCAATGCTGTTGTTGAATCCAGGATGTGCTAATGCCTTCTGCTCATAAATCCCAAAAGATTTTCTGTTGTATAGCAAAAGTCCCAATTCTCCACCCCTTTCTATGTTTTAAATCCCACAAAAAGTAAAGGAGTGCTCAGTTCATTCTTAGAGTTTCTGTGCATGATTATAATGAGCACTACATCCTTCCTTATTCTGATGGAAGCATGATATTCCATCATCCTGACCTCAAAGGCATGCTTGATCCTCCCTACATAAGAATAATTACATGAGCAAGTGGAAATGTAAATCAACCCAGGGTACTGCAATGGATGAACTTCAAAACCTTATATTCTTCTCTACTGTTAACCGTTCGGAACATTTTACATTTACTGATGTCAAAACAAAATTGACAGTGGCCATACTTACGACAACCAGTTGGTGCCTCAGTAACTAGTTGCTATGTTGTTTACTATCATATGGCTGGTAATCGTAGACCAATATATAGCACAAATGTTGTGCCCCTTCTGCATACAATTCTTGGTGGCCTTTCCACTATGTCCTTCAAAACTTGATTATGTGGCAATAATGTGCCAGTTTTTATGGCTGTGGGCAGAGCCTACATCCATCCTGCTTTCACTTGACAAAAGGTGTTTCCGTGGAACACATCTTTTAGGAGTTTTTAGCGTATCATTCCATCAACTGCAAAATAGTGTGCTCCCCTTCTGATTCTTGCTATTGGCTGCTCTGCCTTAAAGGCAGGGGGATGCTACTGTGCCTCCCAGCTTCTCAGGATATAAAAAAAACAAAAAAAAAACTTTTGAAGCTGCTGTCATTTAACCCTTACATGTCTGCAGAATGTGCATCTGTCCAGCTGAAGTCAAATAAATGCATTCCAGTTCTTTCAGCAGCCTAGGAGATAACTCATTATTCCCTTACTTTGACTTAATATTGATTCATTAGCACATGGCTAATTAGGCACATTTGTTATGTGGGAGACAGAGCAATGTAAGACATAGACCCAGATCCCCCTCCCCAGAACCCCAGACATGGATCTGGGAGTCATCATGTAGGAATTTATACTGTCTACTGCTCTCAGCACTGCCATGTGTCTAAGTTAAGTAGTTCAAAAATAAATTAGAACTACAGAACCAGTCATACATAGGTATAATCACTTGCATAGTTTTTTGTTTGTTTGTTTTTGTTTGTTTTCTATTAGTGATCCAAAATAAGTATCCATTTATATGTGTATGAGCCCTATTTGATAAATGAAGACTCTGCTATGCCATGCAGCTCCAAACGTCCGTACTAAAACAACGTTATCAATGTGTGTCCATTTGCCTGTTGCAGCAAGGTTAAACTGATTCCATGCCAAGGTGGCACATTCTGTAATTGAACACTGTCTATTCTGCTTCACTCTGGGATCCATTTTAATTGGAATTTCAGGAACAAAAATAGGGTTTAAATATCCTTTAAATTATGTTATGTTATCCCTTCATATTGCATTTACTGTCAATTTATATAATGCATCTCCTTGGAGCCAGTTTAACTTTGCTACAACAGGGAAATGGACATACATAATTCAGCAAAATGTATTCAACTCAGATTTAAAAAACAAATATGTGTGCATAGATACTATTTTGCAACAGTAACCAGAGCATGATGAAAGTAGCCCTGATCTAACACAAGTGTTCCTGGGTCATCACTTGTAAGTGGTTCTGGTGGGATTTGGTGGGATTTGAAGCAGGTGATTCATTTATCTTAAGCCAGGTAACAACTTTGTAAACATAAGACTGCAGAATACTGTTTTCTGTTGTGCCATAAAACTGATGTACCACATTTTACTGTCATGTTTTTTATGACAGATTTCAAATTGTCTTATGAGGATAGGTTGAGATACTTCACAATTCTCTCATTGAAGGAGAGAAGTGAGAGTGGTGATATGATTAGAACCTTCAAGTACTTAAAGGACACCAATGGGGTTAGTACAGAGGGCATGTTTTGATTAAAGGGAGAAGGAATTACTAGGGGGCACAGCCTGAAGTTGGTGGTGGGTAGTTTCAGGAGAGAGAGGTGAGGAGACATTACTTCACAAGAGGGTGGTAGAGAGGTGGAGCACACTTCCTGAAGAAGTGGTATCTCTTAAACTAGTGGAGAGTTTCAGAAGGGGGTGGGACAGGGTCAAGGGCAAGATACTAGTTGGTGGGAAGTTGAGGGGGGAAGAGAAGGAAGCAAGGGGTGGGGGGCTGCAGCAGGAATCTAACCTGTGTGCTGCACAACTGAGCAGATGTGATAGACCAATTGGCCTGTATCTACTATCATTTTTGTATGTTTATATCACTACATTTTCTTACTTCAGATCAAAGATTTGCACAAGCTACCTCTATTGCTGAAGATGTTATTAGTTAAAACATTGATTAAGTTATTTTTTTATTATGACAGGTTTATACAAGGGGTAAGTGTGAAAATGTGGACATGTCAGAAATTAAAGTTATAGACTGGATTACATTTTCATATGCAGCACAGAGCAAGATGAATTAAATTAAAATGTTTAGTGACAGCAGTGTACAATCAGAGGTTATGTCTTCATTTCAGTTAGACTGCTGGAAGCCATGCAAAGATAATAAAAAACAAGCATTTGTCAATGCTGAAGGTTTCCTTGCATGATGTATGTGGGATGGCATTCAGTGGCAGTCATGGTGCTTGTTATTAGGAGCTTCTTCAAGCTTGCCACGACCATATCGGCTTTGGCTAGACCTTGTCATTCAAGATTTTTCTAATCTTATTACTGTGAATGAAGTACTGTGTTATCAAACTAGCACTTCCCTGGGAAGACACATTCTTACGATTGCATACTAATAAGTTTTCCTGAGGAATCCTTCTGTGTCATCCCTCATTCATTTAATCAGTGCCTTACTGTACTCCCCAGTCACAAAACTCACTTTCATTTGATCTTATCTCAGTTCAAAAGTGCAGTTCTCAGAATAATTTCTCTTGATTCTGAGTAACTAGGATTTAGGAATGTTGCTGATGGTGTGGCAGAGGATTCTGTTCCTGTCTGTGATTGTCAGACAGAAGTCAGTGACAATGGAACATGAATCCATTTTATATATGTCAAAATACACAAATTTAACATCAAAATGGTAGGCAATGGTAAATTTTATGTTTGAATTTGACTGCTCTAAAAAGATCACAAAGTCCGTCAGCTCCTCAAACCCTTACGCCACATTATCAAAATAGCATCTATAAACCATCACCATAAATGCACCTTATAAATGAAAGGGTTGGCTATAGAATTGTTCAACACCTCCATCTCCTAAAAGCCAAGGTAAACGTTAGCATAGTTTGGGACCATCATTGTCCCCACTGCTGTTCTCTTTACCTAGAGAAAATGTTGACCCTGAAAGAGGATAATGTTACACTTGAAAATGTACTCAGGGTGTCTGCAAAGGAAGTCCTTAAAGGGTTCACTGTATCTAGTGGCATTGTCCAAAGACGTATGTAGTGCCCTAAATTCCTCAAGGAGGAACTGATGTACCACAACACCACATCCATTGTAACCAAAAGAACAGAAAGTAACACAGTAGATTCCTTCCTTCCAGGGTGCTCAATATGTGGGTGGCATCTCTAATGTAATAAGGTAAAATAGTGGCTATCTGTTTTATGTGATCTACAAACCATGACAATGCCTCCTCCACAACTGGACACCCTGGAGGACTGTACAAGCTTTTATGGATCTTTGGTAGGTCATATAGTGTGGGTTTCACCCAATGTTTTACAGTAAGATATTAAAGACAATCTTCAGATATAGTTCCTGACTCTTAGGACTCCTATAAATACAAGCCAGGGAATGGATGAGCAGCTGCAAAATAAGGGCTGCTAGCTGCATAACCAAACAGACATGGTAGACCATAAGGTATTTTTCTGCTGTCAAATTTTGTATGTTCGTATGCCATGGAGGTTGTTATATGTGAAACTAAAGAAACATTCAAAAGGTGATTATATAAATATTTATTGAGTGGCAACACACTAAAATATTATGCTCATTAAAAATTGAAGCAGTTGTGGGCCTCTGGCCCCCCTGCTCCCTAACCTATCAGGTATGAAACCTAGCATGTTTGTAAGTCAATTTCTTTTTTAAAGTTGTCAGTCAAATCACTTTTGAGTCCCACATTAAAGTCAGTGTTGGTTAGCAGCTGCCAAATCTCCTGGTTATAATATTTTGTGCCAATTAGGAAGATGGAAAGACCCCTGTCCACCAGTTTCATTGTCAGCAATCGGTTCACCTGAAGTTCCTTTATTGTCTTTCTCACTGCAGATTAAATGGTGAGCTTAATTCACTTCATAACATGTCCTCAATGTCCATGTAAAAGGTCCTCTCAAAAACCATGACTGCAGCTGAGTAATGAGATACAGTATATATGTGGAAGTAGGTTTTAATGGGGTACAATAAGTTTCAAATGGAGGGTGTTCACTAAGATTCAAGACAAAATTTAGTGAGGAATTTCTTGTAGAGTGAGAGATTATTCATTAATTTTCTTTTTGCCAAACAGGACCCTTAACTTTAACTTACTAGATATTTTTTTTAAATCCACAAATAAATCAAAATTCCATGCCTCCCAAGTCAGAACAAAACTCAATCCCGTACTCAGGATTATAACCGGAGAGTGGTAAGTTGAAAGGAAGACAAATTATATTTCTTTGTCCCATTGTTTGTTTTCTTCCTACAGGCAGGACTTCACTTTCTAACTGCCCCCATAACCCACCTCTTTAATCTGTCAATTTCTACCAGCACCAGCACCTCTCTATAGAACTGCCTCTGTTCAAATTGGGCTACCCTTAGGACTTAAACAACTATAGGCCCATCTCTATTCTGACCATTTTATCCAAACTCTTGAGAAACAAATCAATAAGCAACTAAGGGATTACCCAGAAAGCAGGAAGATACTTAACCCATTACAATCAGGCTTCAGGCAAAACCATAGCACATTCTAAGTCTTGGCCAAAGTGACTGATGACTTGGCTCACCTTCTTAAACCACAAACATTTCACCGGGCCTGTTTCCTTGGACTTTAAGTAAAGCATTCGACACAGTAGATCATGATCTACTGCTAGCAAAACTTAAGTTGTATAGCCTTGACAAATCCGCTAATGGTTGGTTTGCTAGCTACCTTACAGGTAGAGTCCAACGCATCAAAGCAGATGGTCTCCTATCTTCACCCCTATCTCTCTTAAGAGTCATACCCCAAGGATCTATATTAGGTCCCCTTCTCTTCACAATTTATATTAATTCCTTAAGTGACAAAATCCACACAACAAGCTTTCACTTTTTCATGGATGATACTGCTCTTTATATATTGAAAGCCTCCCAAGAAGCTGCTCACATCGAACTTCAGTCTCACTTCAACCAGTAGCAATATAACCTTATCAGATCTAAACTTCTACTAAACACAAACAAAACAAAGGTCGTGTACTTCACATCAACTGCTTTCCCATCCTCATCACCAAGGCAGGACACCCCGGTACCTATCTCAACCCTGCTAGGGGTCTTGTTAGAGGTTGTAAGTAAATTTAAGAATCTAGGTCTCTTGTTAGATAGCCACCTATCATTTACTGTTCACATTGAAACACTGACTAAAAAACTAAAAGCCAGACTGTTTTTTTTACCGAAATAAATCCCATTTCCCTATGGACATCAGTAAAAGACTAGTCCAAGCCATCTTCCTCCCTCCTTTGGAGTATTCAGACATTTTATATACCTACTGCCCAGCCTTATACCTTCCCAAACTGGATATTCTTTATCGCCTAGCCATTCGCTTTATACTGAATGCTTCGTCCAGGACCCATCATTGATCACTTTATTCTGCAGCGGGCTGAATGTCCCTCTCCACGAGAAGGTTGGGACATAGTTTGTACATGGGCATATAAAGCCATGCTGAATAAACTCCCCCTGGATATTTTGTCTCTATTCCATTGCTTTCATAGTTGTTACTCACTCAGGAAATAACACATTATGTTGCTTGGGACACCAAAATTTCACACACAGTTTGGAAAAGCCACTATTAGCTATGTTATTCCAATGGCCTGGAATAAACTCCAGACCACCCTTAAGATCTCCAATTATGTCTTAATGAATGTTATTAAATCACTAATAAGTAGCTCCCTCAAGGAGGACTGCTGATGCCTCCCTAGCTAGTATGGACATCAGGTTTTGTTCAATCCCCCCTTCTAAGTTATCTAAGTTACCAGCAATTGTCTATTTTTCCCTAGAATACCCCTAACCATTTGCCTAATATCTATGTGCACTTAATGTTTTCTTTCTTCATGCTATGTAGATGCAAATTATTTCATACCATGTATGTGTAATGCCATGTCAAGTTTATTATTACCTCCTTTTCACAGTTTTGTACTAGCATTGCCTACTTTCTGGAATATTGTTATGTATTATGCATTCAGTGCATTTGATGTGTTGATGTACTGTTTTGTTTATGGCAAGACCTCCTTGTAAATGAGCTTGCTCAATTAAACTTTCCTGATTAAATAATCTTGAAACTTGAACTTGAATGTTTTATTGTTCTTTTTCTTGACTTTCCCTCCTGTGAGAAAACTTGTGAGGTGGTTGCCCCTATACCTCCTGTGCCCCTTTCTGGGTTCTTTAGTGCCTGGTGTAAATTGCACTATTCTCTGACCGTGTCTTGATGTTGATGTTTGTTACTGAATAATTCCAGTTTTTGGCTCTTCTAAACAAAATCATCTGATGAATCAGACCTGACTCGCTGGTGGATGAAAAGTGGTCCTGTGTGGTATTTTTTTTAATGGACTTAATTGGGATATGATCCTTGTTACCCCTTTATCTAGATTTATTGTTTCCTCTTTTACTTGTGCAAACACAGTCCAAGAGGTAATCCCATCTGTCCCTCTCACATCTTGTCAACTTCTCAGCCTTCAGTTTGTTGTTCTGAGCTCCTATGTTGTTTTAAACTCAAGCTCAAATGCATCAATGTCTGGGTAATCTTTATATGTAGCCACAATTTCTTCTTTGATACTTAGCTCAGTCTGTAACTCATCTTGTTGTGCAGTATAATCCCTAATTATGTAGTCCTCAAATATTAGGGATGCTTGTTGATGTGTCTGATTCCAGACTTGCTTAAAATGTTCCTTCTTCTGACCATAGTCCAGCTACTTGATCACCCTTCATCATCTAGGTACTCTTTCAACCTTACCATAGGCTTCTAAGGTTGTCTTGTGCCAGCAATTGCATCTGGCCTTGAGAGTGACTTCTTCCAGTTGTTGAAATGCTAGGGCTATGTTGGGATCTGTTGTTTCTACATTCTCTGTTGCCTCTGATGTATCAACTCCAAAGGTAGAATCACACATCAAATGGGCCAACACTACTGAGATAACTGAATATGGCAGCCAACAGTGGTCTGCCAGCACACCCCAGATTAATATCTCCAAACTCCTGGGACAAAACAGTTATTTTCCAGTGGCTGCTATAGGAAGAAGTAGGGCTCAGTGTCATAAAATAAGTTAAATTAGTTGCAGCAGTTGTAGCAGACGAAATGCCTCCCATCTTTTTTTGTGGTTGAAGTTCTCAAATCCTTTCATATTACTGCCTTGTGTTGAGTTTTTTTGATACAGAGAAGAGAGAATATATATTTTTAATATTTACTCTAACTAAATGAGAACCCCTTGTACAGCCACTGCCTTAAGGTACAATGTATTTTTATAGCAGACTTACTGTATATCCTGACCCCCATTCTGCATGTCTTACTATATTTTATAATGTTATGTCTGATGTGTGGCTGGTGTAGGGTCAGTGGTTTTGACATTTTGGTGAAATTATGACAAGTCCTGTATAGCATTTCTTTCTCTACAGTGTTTCCTCTGCAGAACTCTACACGTTATATATCTGCCATTTTTCTTTTGTAATTCTTCTTCCCACTTTTCTCCCTATGACATGCATGGCTTATTTACATGATTAATACAGATCACCTTCAGGACTTGTATATGTAAATGTGTATATATTTTTATATTTAGATGTTTTAAGTGCTTAGTATTCCTGGCAACATGGCCTAGAGGTTAGAGTAATGAGCTGTGAATGAGCTTTTTACATCCAACAGACAAAGGTTTGAATCCCACAACCACCACTTGCATACTGTATGGCTCAGAGTAAGTCACTTAATCTCTGCAATGCTACTGGGTCACCCCTGAAAACAGGCATTTATGCTTAGTGAGCCTTACCTGGTTACCAAAGAATTTCACAAACAAGTAAAAAATCAGGAGGAAGTAAGCTGTTGGTTAACTAGGATCTGCAGCTTATCTGTTAGGTAGGAAAATGGGCAGACTAGGTGGCCAAGCGGTCCTTATCTGCCATCAAATTCTATGTTTCTATGTTTCTATCACTGAATTTTTTGTAACTGAGTTGTACATTGCACTTCCCTTATGTCGCTTTTATAGTATGTATTAACATGTGCCTTTAACACCATTATGTACTTAAGTAAAACATGCCAGCTGACACTCCCTGATGATGAGCTGATACATGAAACTAGTCAGAGTGTCCTTTCGGTTCTCTATTGGCATTCCTATGGTGCAAGTGCTATCACAAATTTGTATACCAGGGCTCTCACAGGAAGTAAAATATGGCTTCTATCAGGCTTCCTGGTACTGTTTTAAATGTATGTACAGTAAGTTTTTGCCATGATAGTGCTTAGGTGTCCTGGGACAGCACAATCCCATTCATAATGAACCCACATCTATGAACCCTTCCAATCTGGTTTTCATAAGAGACATAATACCGAGACAGTGCTGGTTCAGGTGTCAATGATCTCCTGATGGCTAGAGATCGGAAGAAATGCTCCATCTTGGTCCTTTTAGATCTCTCATCAGCATTTGACACCGTGGACCATGAGGTGTTATTGAGCCATCTGAGGTTCATCTGTGGACTATCAGGAACAGTCCTCAGGTGGTTTACATTGTTCCTCATGGGTAGAACACAGAGAGTGGTGTCTGGGGTTTGTTCCTCAGGCCCTACTTCTCTGTTGTGTGGGGTACCTCAGGGCTCTGTTCTTTCACCCATGCGGTTTGCGGTGTACATGCTACCCCTCAGAGACATTGTAAGAAGATTTGGGCTGAGGTTTCACTGCTATGCTGATGATACCCAGCTCTACCTCTGTTTCGCACCCGAGCAGAATGGAGCTGTCTCGGTCTTTAATAACTGTCTGAAAAAAATCCAGTCTTGGATGGATTCCAGTTGGCTAAAGTTGAACTCAGACAAAACTGAGGTGTTGGTTGTGGATCCGGATTGCTGGATGGGGGGGTCAGGGGAATGTTTGCCTTCAGGAATTTTTCTTGGTGGCATTTCACTCCTAACCTCTTAAAGGGTGCATAGCCTGGGGGTAATATTTGATGAAGGGCTGACCCTGCATTTGCAGGTGTTGACCTTAGTCAAAACGCCCTTTTACCATCTTAGGAATATTGCCAGGATTAGCCATCTGGTTCCATCTGATGATCTTCCTACACTGATCCACACCTTTGTGTCCTCACACTGAGAGTATTGCAGCTCCCTTTACCTAGGGCTTCCTGGTGTAGAAACCTGCCACTTGCAGCTGGTGCAGAATGCAGAGGCCTGACTTTTGGCGGGATCTTCATGATGCTGCCATATTTCGCTGGTGCTGCACGAACTGCACTGGCTGCCAGTACAGTGGCGGATCACCTTTAAAGTCAGTCTGCTGACTTTTAAAGCCCTACACAGACTGAGCCTGGATTACCTGAAAGAGTTCCTGGTCCCCTACTGCCCTGGATGATCACTCTTCTCAGCCAGCGAGTGGTTGATAGAGATTCTGAGGGTATGTTTAAAATCTTCAGGGGTGAGAGCTTTTGAGTTTTTAGCCCCTACCCTCTGGAATTCTCTACCCCATCGGATTTTCGAGTGCACAACTGTGGAGGGATTTAAGCAAGCAACAGTAATGCAAGCAACAGAAATGGAGCAAGAGGGAGGGAGAAGTACCCCAGGGGTGTCACATCAGGATAAGGATAAAAAGGCCAGTAAGGTGGAGGGGACAGATGATGCTATCTCCACCGAAAGGGTGTGTTTAGCCCTCAAGGCCCTAAAGAAAGACAGATCTCCTGGGCCGGATGGCATTCATCCAGGAGTACTATGGGAATTGGTGGACATACTGGCTGCACTCCTGGTGGAGCTCTTCAACAGGTTGCTTGAGACAAGGAGGGTACCTAGGGATTGGCAAGAGGCATATGTGGTGCCAATCCATAAAGGGAGGTTGAGGGAAGTACCAGGTAACTATAGACCCATCATTTTGACCTCGGTGGTGGGAAAATTAATGGAGAGTATACTAAAGGAATTATTGGGGTGTACTTGGAGGAGGTGGGAGGTCTGGATAGTTGGCAATATGGGTTTGTGCAGGGTAGATCATGTCAAACCAATCTTGTGGAGTTCTACGAATGAGTAACATCAGAACTGGACAGGGGGAAAGCCTGTGGATGTATTATTCTTGGACTTCAGCAAGGCGTTTGACTTTGTCCCCCACAATGGTCTGGTGGAAAAACTGATGGAGTTGGGAGTAGGCCCTTTGAGGGTCAGATGGATTGAAAACTGGCTAGCTGAATGCACCCAGAAAGTAGTGGTTGGTGGGGAGCTCTCGAACCCTAGAAAGGTCGGTAGTGGGGTACCGCAGGGCTCGGTCCTGGGTCCGATCCTGTTTAATGCATACATATCGGACATCAGGGAGGGTATAGGGTGTGAAATGAGTCTCTTCGCTGATGACTCCAAGATGGGAGCAATAGTTGAGGGACAAGAGGGGAGGTTGGCCCTACAAGGGGACCTAGATGCCCTGGAAAGCTGAGCTCACACATGGAAATTAAATTTCAATATCACCAAGTGCAAGGTGTTAGATCTTGGGCGAGGAAACCCTAAACAGAGGTACACCCTGGGAGAGGAGGTGCTGGGGGCCTCAATAGGAGTAAAAAGACCTAGGGGTCATGGTGGATGCATGTATGAATAACTCTGAGCAGTGCAGGAGAGCAGCTAGCAAGGCAAACAGGATGTTGGGATGCATCGTAAGGGGGACAACCTCTAGGAGCAGGGAAGTGATTCTGCTGCTATACAATGGACTGGTTAGACCACACCTTGAGTACTATGTACAGTACTGGAGACCACACTTGAAGAGGGACATACAGCTCCTGGAGAGGGTACAGAGGAGGGCAATTAAGGTGATACGAGGACTAGGGGATTTGACGTATGAGGACAGACTTGAGGAGCTCTGCCTGTTTTCAATGGAGTAGAGGAGAGACAGGGGGGACATGATTGAGGTCTTCAAGTACCTCAAGGGAATAAATAGGGTAAACATGGAGGGGATCTTTAGACTAAAGCAGGGAGGTATCACCACAGGGCATGGTTTGAAGTTGGAAGGTGGAAGGGTGAGGGGGGGATAGAAGAGGAGGTTTTTCAATGAGAGGGTGGTGGACCCTTGGAATGCACTGCCTGGCAAGCTGGTTCAGAGATCCACAGTGGAGGGCTTCAAGAGAGGGTGGAACAGACACAGAAAGTGGATGTATCAGATGATGGCCTGGCCCAGGGGGGTGGGGATGGGTGATAGGATTTCTGGAACACAAGGGGGAGGCCTCGGCACCCAACTAGGGAGCTGAGGTTCGAGCAGACTTGATAGACCATTAGGTCTAATCTGCTGGCAATTAGTATTAAAAACATATTTATGGCATCAAGCTTTTAACAACTGAGCCTCCTGTTTTAGTATATGGATAGTGTTATGATTTTATTGAAGTTTGTTGTATTTTATATTATCATTGTTGTTTTAAATGTGAGGTACCTTGGTTATAGATAAGGCGCCATACAAATAACTGTTATTATTATTATTATTGTAATTGTTGGATGATGAAGTTTAGATTATGGCAAATAAGTCTAGTTGGGCATAAATGTCTTGTGATAGCTAGGTCAATATTTTGACAAATATTTGGTTGGTCAATGTCCAATTCAGTTGGTTGCCTTAGGTACATGGATCCCTCCATCATGTCTATGTCTGTTCCAGCTCAAAATGTATGGCAAAAGCCCTGGCTACACTGCTGATTATAGTGAAATGGGACCACTCTGCTCAGTGGAGGCAGTGGCTCTATTCTTCTACCCTAACTTCTCCATTTTCACTTCTGTATGTTAGCTCAATGACATCCCCAAAATGATAGATTTTAAGAAAAACCTAGACTTCCTCCTTATTCTTCCATTGTTTTTACATGCCTTGTACTCACAGTTGTCCTCTGAAAAGAGTGGATTTACAAGACATCTTGAGACTTGGACCCCTCCCCCCAGCCATCTATAATCTAAAGCACCATATGAGCTGAGAAATTTGACCAAATGGGATAATTCAAACCAGGATGGGCCATTTATAGTTTGGTCCAGCTTGTCCCAATGTTAAATTCAAAACTGTATATTGGCCACACAATTGTTGCATCACTGTTCTTATGCAACCATTTCTCCTTCTACTGCACAACATGCCTACAACTACTGTACTCTCAACCCAAACTAATTTGCCACAGCCAGTCTGGAGATTAGCTGTTCTACACAGCTATTGCCCTTAGGATTGGTCTAAGAATGTTTGGATCATTTCTCATGACTTTTTCAGAAATCTAATTCGACTTGTTTCTCCAAAACTCTGCCATCTGAACTGTCTGAAAGCTGTAGCCTGACTCGATATCTAGCCCTAATAATCTCTATTTCCTCAAATAACTCCTTTTTCATTAGGGAGAGGCCAGCCACCAAGCCTTATGATTGCTCCTTAACTGAAGATGAGTTACTCATGAAACAAATTTGGTTTCTATCATGCATCATAGATTTACAGAACAAAATCTATGTTGCTGTATATTGAAGCACATTCTGTTACCCCTCATAAAAAATATAATAATTTGGTAATAGTTTTAAAGCAGTCTCTATTTTACTGAAAAACAAACATAGGCCTGAAAAGTATTGCTATTGTCCATAATGTAAAATTTCAAAGGCATCCCCTCCAGCTAAAGAATTCCACCCATCATTCACTCTTCATCAGTTCTCACAAGTTGTGCCACCACATGCATCAAAACCTTCTCCTTCCCCTTATCATGGCTTATTTTCACCCTCAACAAGAATCTCAAAATGTGTCTCTCTCTCTATGTGTCATAACTGAAACTATTTCATCCATTGCTACCGCATAGTACCCAGCACTCTCTCATGAGTATCAACTATCCGTCAAGTTTCACAATGGTAGTTTTCTCTACAAACTCACAACTCTAGTGTGAATACACATGCTCAGCTCCACACTCCAGATCATGGATAAGCAGAGGGACCATTCATGAAACTGAACTTCTTTCATTGATATCTACACTATTTCACGTATGTCATTCACAACATTTTACAGTATATGTAATGTGGACTGTGTGTGAATATATGTATTCATTGGGGTCCACACACATTTTATTTATTTATTTATTTATTTATTGGAATCTCGGATAACACCTTTGAGCTAAAAGCTTGTTTACAAAGGTTCCACGTCGTAAGGCACTAGACAAGGTACGTAAACATTACAAAACAAATAGGGGTATGCAGCAGGCAAGTACATTATGGTACATACAGATACAGATTCAAGCAAGTACAGTTACAATACAGCAGGTAGGAGAGGTCAACTTTAATGCAACTGTACTATGAGCATACCTAAAGTGGACAAGCAATTTATAGTGGTAGCTGAGCTTTAGAGCGTGCATAGGTACAGATTGCCTACATGCCGTGGATCCATGCCATGTAGACTACTATGAGACAGAATGCTATGCACAGGGGTCCCACAGATGGGGAGTCATGTTGATTCCACGGCAGCAGTCACGAAAGGGATGTGCAAGCCTTCTGTACTGGATCCCCAGGCTGTTTGTGCAGCTACACGAGCAGAAGGTCCAGGGGTGTGTCTGGGGAACTGCCCATATTCCACGCCATTCATGACAATGCACAGTGCCATGTGAGGAGAGTGCAGGATATGGCAGCAGGGATCCTGACATATCCATTGTGCACCCCCTGATTATACCTGCTATCTGTGGTAGGGTGAAGAATCCCCCCTACTCTGCTCCCCTAACCCTCTGGGCAGGCAGTGATATCTAGGGCCAGCCATTTGGGCACTCACCTGTAATTTTGAATTTATCAGTCCTGCACCATCCCACAATCCCCTGTTCCACATGGAACAGGGGATCCACTAGTGAGCCAGAACAGGCATTTGATTGGATGCCCACCTGTGTCTTCTGATCCACCCCTGCACAGCAGTGTGTCAGGGCAGGGTCACAGATAGGAGCAGTGCGGTGGCCAGCATTCATGCATTCCAGCCACTGTGCAGAGGTTGAAATTGGACCCTCCCACTAGCCAAATGCTGGTAGATTTTGTATTGGGCTAGTAAGATTTTCTGTTAACTAGCCCTGTGGGATTGTGCTGGAGAATGTAATATTTCAGTAAGCTTATCAGCTGGGCCAATGGAAAAGTCTGTTGGGCCAGTTGATTTTCCCAGTTACTAGCCCTGCTGGCTAGTGGCTGCAAAACTTAATTACAACCCCTGCTGTGCACCTGTCTGAGGGTGCAGATCTATGTGGGTCAGGTACGTACCAATTGGGCTCTATGATGCTGGTTCAACAACACTTTCGACAACTAGCATCACAGCAACAGGATTTATGCCGACCACAAGTTGCAGTTGACATAAATCCCGATTGTCTCCCGGTCCATTTTTTCATTGGGGGCTTCACCCACTGAACCCCCAATTCAGGAGGCTCTGCCTCTCCACACCCCAGAACTGAAGATTATCAACTCTGAGTCAGAGTTGGTTTGGAGAGGGGGTGCAGGACTGGGAGACAGAGTGCCCCTGTGTCATGTGCACCAGCGCAGCGACTGGTCAGCGAACTGTCAATTTTGTCAACAGGTATGTAGATTGCTGTGTTGGTGTCACTGACTGTGGCACATTAACTACCAATTGCATGCACTTGGCCCATCAATAGTGCAGAAACCCTGTTGGAGTGTGTATTTTGCACCATGTATATGTGTGCACAGGACGTACTGTTGTGAATATGTTTGTTTTATGCACTGGTATTTCTTGTAGGATTTTATGTATGTGTATTTTATTTTCCTTGCACCAACACTATGTGCAGATATCATCCCTTCAACAAACATCCTCAGATTTGTGTCAGATTAAATATTTTTCCTTATTTCATTCATTCAGACTAACTTACATATTACACAATGGTATAGTGTTCATGGGAGCCTGGATGTGACTTTTTCCCTTTTGCTGCTAACTTGCCTCTATCTTTGTGCTTCCCTATGTACCCTTATGTTAGGGTACTTCTGGAAACAAGCTGATACTTCTCAGCAGGCCTTCTTGGTAAAACTCTTCTAAAAATATTGCAATCAGTTATACAGTGCGGTGTGGTCCTGTCCTAACTACTTCAAATTACAGAGGCACTAAGGACAAGAGGTATTGAAATACACTTAGGACCTGATCTCCAAAATAGGCAAGAATGTGTGCAGTTAGCAGATAAGCCTATCGTGTGGGCAGAATACATGCACCCTAGCTGCCTATTCCATCTTCTACCAAAGCTGAGCTTGTTGTGGAGACAGCAGGTGGCCCGGGGCTCAGAGATGGGATGGACTGGCCACTGGAATTCCAATCTGAATCCTGTGACTGCCAGCATGTGAAAAGCATGGAGATCATGGGATCCAGCAGTCTGGTAAGGACTGTTGTATCTCCTTTTCAAGCATGCCAATGTTTAAAAAGTAATCACAAAAAGAGAGTGATGTCCCTTAAAGTCCTTATTGCCATATCAGGATGGCTAGGTTGTGTGTGGCAGCGGACAGTGGCTCAAATGTGGTAGGGCATCATAGAAGGGATCACAGAAGAGTTACATCAGAAGACCCCCATGTGATCTCTGTGCCTTCTTAGTTCCTGAAGCAGGCATATCTGGATCTAAGAATACAATGCAACAAGGGTCCACACCCCCTGCTACCTCTTGATGTGTTGTATGTGGTGGAGTGGAACCTGGTTTGTGACCTTTTATATGCATATATATTGGGATGGATGCTGCATGGTTCTCCACGTGTATAAATGGTGCCCTCCATTGCATTTGGAATCCCTCTACTCCCATACTGGGCTCAGTGTACTGTGCACACATTTATAAAACCACTAAGCATATACAATAGAACTGTATGTTCAGCTGTTATAGTGCACGTCTATGCACCGACTAATTCCAGCAACAAATCCTCAAGAGCCCCTAACTCAGATTGTACTTAAACACACCAAATATTCTCCCAGTGTTTCATCCTTCCCAGCTATAATACCGGGTGGAAATAGGCCTTCACTTAAAATGAGATGCTCTTCCAAACCTGGGTTGTCCTGCATAAAAGAAGTGGTAATGAAATATGCTGTAAAATAGCAGTTTGGTGCCAATGGTCTGATTATGTTACTTGTTTAAAAATAAAATGGCAGCATAAATGCTCTGCACCAAACACCCATCAAAGGTGGAAATGGTTTCTTTAGCAAAGGGCACAGTAAATGTCTGTGATTTACAAAAAAAAACAATTGTAACATGACAAGCTTTTTTATGCATAAATACAGCATACCAAAAGGTTGAAACACAACATGTGATGCAAATTGAAGTGGGTATTAATCCCCTTATAATTTCTGCTTCATTTTGTAGTACTTTAAATTTCCACATTCGAACTGCCAGTCAAGCAACACTTCCATTAGTTACCTCCCACCCATGAAGCGGTCACTCAAATATTGTAGCAGATCACGAATCACAGGAGCTGTAGACCAACAATGAGAGAAAAAATAAATATGTACTCTAAGCCGCAGAATCGCAGTTGGGAACCAGAATTGTACATTACCTTTGAGCTCTGCTGTCTCATCGGCATCACATCCTTGCAATGGGCAATGTTGGATTACAGTATGTTAATAAGCAGTCCCAGAATTCCATACACCTTAAAAAGCAAGGTAACACTCAAATTATGAGTACATTTCCAATCCTAAAAGTACTTTGTTGTAAAATGTAGTGATGTAGCATGTATTAACATGTGATACTGCTCCATATTCGGTATGTTTTAGTGATGGAACATGTATGCAGCAGTTACAATATTAAATGACATTGTCATTGTGGAAAACCAACTGCAAACATTACAAAAAGTTGGAGACAGCAAAAATGTGCATCTCTGTGTTTCTTTCAAAATGCTATTTTTTGATGTCAATTTTTGCAGTGCTTGCCATGTTACAAGTGCATTTATGCACTCAGGGGGCCCGATTCTAGAAGGTTGGTACAAGTCACCACCACATGTGACTTGTGCCAATTGCAACTGCTACATTGACCCTGCACCCTATTTTAGAAGGTGCATGGTCTCCGTGTCTAATTCCTGTGACTTGTGACATGCTGTAAGTACGCTGAACAGAGGGTGCACCTGGCAAGCACATGTTGCAAGCATGGGAAGTATACTACAGGTGGTGCACCCATGCCCAGCCAAAACCATTAGGCACTCCATAGGGCTGCCCACACACCCTGCCCCTGAAGTGTACTTTAAGTGCTCCACAGGGCTGCCAACAACCCCTGACCCTGAACTGTACTTTAAGTACCCTGCAGGGCTGCACACACCCCCCCAGCCCCCCAAATCCCCCATTGTGATATGCCCCACAGGGGGGTGCAGTCAACCCTCCACCCTTGCCCAGACCCTGATTCACCACCACAAATGCGGCATATACCCAGCCCAGCCCTGGTAGTCTAGTGGCCCTACAACCAGTCATGCCAGTCCACCTAGCACTGCCCGACCCATCCCCAGCTGACTGGCACAGCCCACCTCTCATCTCCATGGCCAGCCACCGACTGACTTCAATGGGAGTATTACTGTAAAGATGCACTCAGAAATTAATTTCTGAGTACATCTTCAGCAATCTCCATTAGACAGTCGATGGCTGGCAGTCAGGTGAGAAGTGAGCTTTGACAGTCGCCGGATGGGGATGGGTGGGGGGTACTGGGTGAACTGACATGGCCGGGTGGAGGCCCATTAGACTACCAGGGCTGGGATGGGAATATGCTGCATTTGCAGCGGTGACTTGGGGTCGGGGCATGGATGAGGGGGTTGACTGGGCCGCCCTGTGGGGAATATCGCAATGGGGGATTGAGGAGGATGGGGTGTGAGCAGCCTTGCGGGGCTCATAACGTACACTTCAGGGGGCTGGAGGAGTGGACAGCCCTGCGGGGCTCATAAAGTACATTTCAGGGGCAGGGAGTGTGGGCAGCCCTGCGGGGCACCCACTGGGGAATGGTGGGGAGGACATCTGAGGATTTACTGCTGGGCTGCTGGTGGTTCTACAGGACCCCTAGGGGCATCCATACATTACACAGTCTAAAAGCTGGTGTAACTTACACTGCTGATTCTCCTCCAGGGGTTCTTGTAGAATCCCAACATTGGGGACTTTGTTGCTGCCCTTCTGGAATGGGGCACAGTTGCTGCCATAAACCCCCTAGTGCCATGTCACAGGGAGTTTATGGTGCAACTGCCAGCATAACAGCCCTTTGGCGCAAGTGACCTGCACCATGTCGCAGGCCACATTGTAGAATTGCGCATGTCACAACTGCTGGCGTAAGTTGCTACATGCACCATTCTACTAGGCACAAGTGCTGTTATGCCAGGTGTAACTGTACTAGAATCGGGGCCAGAGTTGGGCTCTACTAGGGAATAAATGCCCGGTTGGTGGCTGGAGGCACCCAGCCTTCTGCCTCATACCTCCATCCAGCCCCCCAACCACTCATTAATTTTCTAGTAGAGCCCTCCTCTGTCATGCATTAATGCTTACACAAACAAGCAAAGCTGTGTTCAAAGTAAATCTTTGTGACTCAAAACACAAGATGTGATACACTCGGCCACTGACAAGTGGTTACATTAAAAATGTCTAGGGATTGAACCTGTCATGTTGGCACATTAGGTAGGAACTCACAGCAGTATTCAGTTGTGAACTGTGTCAAAAGAGGTGAAACTGAGGTCCTGTGTGTTCCTGCCCAAGATGACCCCTGCCACTGACCAGTAGCTTTCTATGAATGTAGCACTGCATTTTGGATATGTTTAGCTGTATAAAAGTTGAATTTTAAACTACAGCAAAAGTTAGTATAATGCTCATATCTTTTTTGAGAACTTGTAGCTAAACTGTCTGCTTATTTAAAGGTGTTCCTCTGTGTGAGGCACATGCTCATCGTATAGAGGATAATGACTGAGGGACAGTTGATTACTAGGTTGTAAACACCTCAAACGATTGCCACATTGACCTTTGTAAACCTCGAGAGCGAAGCTTGAGAGGTTTACAGTCATCAGGACAACCACGAGAGGTGTTTGCAACCTGGTAATCAACCAACCCACAGTCATTGTCTTTTATAGTGTATGGGGTCATAACACATCTGGGCAATCTATTTGTTTTTATTTTCTTGCAGCATTTTTAGAGAGAAAAGACAATGGTATCCCTTACCTTGACCAAGAAATTAAGTCTCCACGGTGATCATGAAAGACACTTTTGTACTGCTGCAATTAACTTTGCCACATTAATGTGATATTTGCAAAGCACTAAAAACAAGAAAAACAGCAGCTTCATGTTTGGGACCCTTGATGGCACTTACTAAATGCCTAAGTTGAGAATTCAAATGACTGCAAACAACATTAATCTTTCATGTCCATAACAGAATAAAAAAAAATAACCGTTCTGTATGAAACTCAGATTCAGAAATCCAGATGTTTACTAGGTATCACATAGGAAGAGGTCACAAGGACTTTTGGAAGTTGTCAGCATGCCGTCTTCTCATCTGTCAAATTGGGCCTAGAGTGATTAAGCTGGGGAACAAGGTAACCTGATTTTGGACAGAACAAAAAAGAAAATAATCTGAATACATTTCTGGTTGTGGGAGAGGAGCTGCTGCCATCACGGTCGCTAGCTACTGCAAGCGTTAACTGAAACTGGAATGCATAGTTCAAATGCTGACAGATTGCTAATGAACCACATTCTGAAAGGGAATTATACTTCAAGCTAGCGTTCCTTCTTATAAACTCATCACTATGACATAGTTGAAACAGATTTATCACTTACGTCACAGCGATGAGATTACAAGAAAATAAACTGTTTGAATACAATACATAATACCATATATTATACAGTGATATTATTCAGCATAACTGCCACTAAATGTAAGAAGGCAGTACAGCAGAGTACAGTATGTGTGGTGTTGAATAAAATATACTTCTCTTCCATGTTAACTTTCCTTCCCCAGGTCAAAACTGAGAAAGAGACCTACTGATTTTTTTTTTAATTTTTAGGAATGTCCTCAGTCTAAAGCAAGTAAATGACTGAATAAAATAAAAAAATTTAAACTGATGTACTGGTTATGAATGGATGCAGGTGCTTTAGCACTAGTGATTTTACATCTAAGAATCACTTTTTATAACCTGTTGATTAGAGTACAGAGTTGTGGACATGGAGACCCAGCAGATCTACCTGGGTTTGAGTCCCACAGCATCTAATTTCATATTGTGTGATCCTGAGCAAGTCACATAACCTGTGCTGTATGAAGGCACAATCATATATTATTTAGGCACTCTGTTTTTATCTTCTGATTAGTGCTCCTTCTGTTTTCCAATTTTAATCAACTAAAAGTAAAATATGTATTTTAATCATTCTCCTTATTGCATTTTGCAGTATCTTACTTACTCCGTATACAACTCACACGTTTCATTATTGTGTATGCCTGTACTGTCCAGTACTTGCTTCAGCTATGCATACTTCACTGATTCATTAAGTGTCATTATTTTATTCTTTCACTGTACCTGTCACTGTTATTTTGTTCTACTTGTATAGCCTTTTTAACTCCCCCCAGGCCCCGGGTCACAGCTGAAGGGTTCAAATCAAGCCACTGGAAAATTGCACCAGCAATTTTTCGTCAATGTCTGCAATTTTCACCTTTCTTCACATAAAATCCACAGTTTCTTGCAATTTCTTACCTTTATTGAATTTTGAATGAAACTATATAAAAATATTTAAATTGTCAAGGAAATCTACTCTGATATGCTAACAATTTAGTACACAGACTTGGATTTAACCAAAACGATGCAGTATGAGATGAGAAGGGGTCCAGTGAGACTCTGCTTTCATGTGATTCACTTCCCTGCTTTGGTTTCAAAATCCTCTGACCATGCATGTGTGCACTTGAGCATTTAAAATCTGTGTTAACGCAGACTATCAGAGAATGTTTTGCCGATACAAAGATTGAAACAATAGTTGTGAGAAGAGATACAAAGTGCCCCATTCGTTTAAAAGAAGGTTTGACCACAATGCATACTTTTGAATGGTAGGGTAGATTTTCCTTGTATGAATACTTTAATTCTGAAAGGATTTTGATTCAAATGTGTGAAGAGTTTGGATGGCTCTACTAATTATAAACATTTTTTATAATTAAAACTTTTATTGTATATTTAGGAAGATATAAGAATAAACAATAATACATACATTATCACATCTGCAAAGGTCAATCACACATACTTACTTTTAAGTAAAAACATTCTCAAATTGTCATAAGCTAATACATACTAAAAACTTCAAACCAACACATCTCTTATATTCCTAAGTAATACATTTACAAAACATGGAATTTAAAAATGGTTTCCAGATATCTAAGAAATTATCTATCCGATCACTGCAGACAAACGCAAGTCTTTTATAGCTCAGTCTGGTAACAATATCTTCTAGCCATTCATTCAGAGTGGGGAGTGGAGAGGTTTGCTTCCAATGTCTAAGAATTAAATTCTTGGCTGAGATCATGGTGACTAGTAGCCACAGGATATTATGTTTAGACCATAGGTATAGATCTGACATGACACCCAACATTACTAATTTGTCAGTTGGTGTCATTTTTTTTTTCAGAATTTTTTGCAGGCTCCAATAACTTCATCCCAATACTTCTGAATTAGTGGGCAAGACCAAATGATGTGTGTAATTGTCCCAGCAACATTTAGACATCTCCAACAAGTATTGCTTTTGGAAATACCACTACTAAACATTTTTTCTGGGGCATGATGCCATCTATGTACAATTTTATAGAGCACTAACCTATCTTTTGCCCCTTTACATGCCTTGAGGCTATTTACCCAACTTTGATCCCTCTCAGTCAATGAAATAGTAGTACCCAACTCAACTTCCCATTTTTGGATTAACAGCTCAACCAGATTTACTTTATAATCTATAATCATATTGTATATTGTTTTGTAACCCTTGTACATAGAGAATATTTTATCTAGGGAGTGAGTAGAAGGCAATGTGACTGAGTCATTAGCATTTTTACTCAAAGTTTGTCTGAGCAGTAAATATCTATAAAATGCAGTTCTGGGCATTCTGTATTTCCTGGCCATAACATTAAAAGACAATTGGGTTAATGTATCATGATCTACTAGGTCACTTATGTGATTAATGCCCCTCTCTATCCAGCTCTTCCAAACCAGCATGTTGCCCTCAGTTTTAAAAAGTTTGTTGTTCCAAATAGGACAGTGTGGAGAATAAGCCAGGTTCCAATCCAATGCCTTGACAATCTTGGACCAGGCTAACAATGTGGCCTTTAAAATACGGTAAGACTTGAGTTCTTTGGGAAGCTCCACAAATAAAATTACTCTGGGATTTGCTTCTTTCAATAAACATGTTTCAGTTTACACTCAGATTAGTATCTCGTAACCATAAAGCCTGAATATTCTGTGCCACTAAAAAGGTGTCATGTCTTGTTCTGAATGCTGGATAATTAAACCCACCCCTAGTTCTGGGTAGCTGTAGTTTAAACTTAGATATACAAGCAGGCTTATCCTCCCATAGGTATTTTAGCAGTACAGAGTCCAGTAACTTATAATATTTATCTTGTAATTGTAGTGGTAAGTAATGTAATAAGTGGTAGACTTTAGGAGCCAAAATCATGTTTATTGACTGTATCTTCCCCCAGAAAGATAAAAGCATTGGACACCACATCTGTAGGTCTAATTTTAAAGAGTCTATAAACTTACTGAAATTAAATGTAATGATTTGTTTAATATCAGCACACAATTCTAGGCCTAGAAAAGTAATTCTTGATGTAGAGATCTTAAGTTTATAGTGAGTAAAAGCATTGCTACTAACTAGCTTTGAAAGTAGGAGTATCTCTGACTTTTTAAAATGTATTTTAGAACCTGATATTAGGGAGAATTCTTGAATAAGGTCCATCAATGGGCCTAGAGTTATACGCGGTTCCAAGAGAGTAACCAGTAAATCATCTGCATAAGCTACGAGTTTATTATATTTACTCAAACTCGTACCTTTAATATCAGTAAAAGTCCTAATTTTAATTAGTAAACGTTCTAAAGCCAGTATAAACAGCAAGGGAGATAGAGGGCACCCATGTCTGGTCCCTCTATGTATATCGAATTTGTCTGAGAACAATCCATTTACTTTAACTGTAGTCGAAATCTGCTTGTATAAAATTCTTACCCAACCACAAAAATGTTCCCCTAGATTATATCAGAATGTACTGCAAATAATTCCATTACAGCCAATCAAAAGTGTTGTTAGCATCCAAAGACAATAGAAATTGTTTGTTGTTGGTATTCTTTGCATTAAGTATAGTGTGTAGAACCTTTTTTTATCAAGTTGGCACTGTTTTGGCCTTTAACAAAACCTACTGGATCAGAATGAATTAATTTTGGGATGAGATTGTTTAGTCTGTTAGCTAACATCTTTGCTAGTAATTTACAATCAACATTGATCAAGGAGGTAGGTCTGTAATTGTCACATCTACTGGGGTCTTTGTTCTTTTTAGGTAATACACTTATGGCTGCTTCACGCATAAAGAGGGGTAGCCTACCTAATTCAAAACATTTAGTAAAAACTCTGTTTAACAAAGGGCCAGTCTCCTGTATTGTTGCATTGTAAAACTTGCCTGAGAACTCCTCTAATTCTGGTGCTTATCAACTGGTGTTGACATAGTTGCTTTATCTAATTCATCTTTAGTAATGGGTTTGTTTAGAGCCAATTTATCATTCTCAGAAATAGAAGGCATCTTTAAATTACTTAAAAAGGAGTTGAGCAATTCCTCATTAATAGGCACTCCAGATTCACATAATTTAGCATCAAATATTTCAAAGCTTTTAGGAAATTGAGTCACTGAATGGTGCACAGCATGTTTGTTAACCTTGAATTGAGGCAATATTTGTGGATTCTGTACTTTTACGAAGTCTGTGAGCTAATAATTTCCCTTGTGCTTCACCAGATTCCCAGTACTTCTGTTTTAGTTGAAATAATGCTAATTCAGCCTTACAGTTATATATGATGTTAGCTGCATATTTTAATCTCACTATTTCTGAGAAAAGTTATGAATCTGAACATAAAGATTGTACATATTGGGACTCTTTTAGTTTGATTTCTTTTTCTAGATCATTCAGCTCTGCATTTTCCAATTTTCTTTTATGGCTAGCATATGATATACTACGACCTCTCATATAGGCCTTTAGAGTGTCCCACAGAACACCATTAGATACCTCCCTATTGTCATTTAACTCAAGATATTGTATGATTTCTGCACTTAACATTTTAATAAACTCATTATTCTTCAGTAAACTGCTATTAAATCTCCATGCCCCCTTTGAATTAGAGATGTCTTCTAACTGGATGCCAGCAGCTACTGCAGCATGGTCTGAAATGACCATGTTCCCTTTGTTACTGCCAGGCCAGCGAACAACTGTTTTGAAAAGGTATCCCATGATTCTGGAAATCGCCAATGGATGATGTCCAGAATGGTGACAGGATTGTGGCACCTGTGGATGTGGCAATCAGGGGAGCTGGTCAACCGGATAGTGGGGTTGGGCAAAATAACTACCGTATGTCACTGTATCTCTACGCGCACGAGGAGGGAGGGAGCACACTGAGCATGGTCTGGGATGGGATGTATGGGCTGTAGAGGTTGATGCTGTGGTGGGCTGCCGAGCTGCATCATGGCATTGGGGGTCAGTCCGCACCTGCAGCAGGTGTGTTACTGGGTTCAGGTCCAGGCATGGGTGCCTTTTGTTGCGCCCGGACCCAATTTTTTATTTTGTCAAACTTGCATTCCCCCAACATGCACTCCCCTGGAGTTGAGAATCTTTAAGCAGGGGGGTGTGAGGGGTGAAGCCCTCCCATGGGGGAGTGCAGGGGGCACAGCCCCCCACATAAACAATAAAAATGTATGTCCCCAATGCCGTGTTGCTGTGCACCCAGGAAAGTTGACTGCACCCTAACGGCAACCACCAATGGGCAAATGCCATTATCACATAAATCCTTTTGAAACAGGCATATAATCTATCCTACACCATGAGTTGTGCCTACAAGATCTAACTGTGACGTCCCTGCCCTTAGGGTGCATTAATCTCCAAGAATCTACTAGGTCTAGTTCCCTGCAAAATTTGTTAAACAGAAGAGTTTATTTGTTTGGGTGACATTTATGAACTTCTGTACAGGTAATTATCCAGTGTAGAGTTTATATCACCTGCCATAATAATAGCCTTTGTGCTAAATGTTCCCAACTTATCAGACACAGTGGCAAAGAAACAGACCTGACTGCCATTAGATGCATATAGGTTAATCAGTGTGACATCTACCCCAACAATCTGAGCATTAATAATTATGAGTCTATCTTCTGGGTCTTCCAACTTAGACTTGATCACCAAATTTAAGTTCTTATGATATAGAATACAGACTCCTCTACTCTTTGAATTAAATTAGGTCCTCACTTCTGTACCCACTCATGTGTCTTTTTAAGTTTCAATGACTCTTACCCTGTAAGATGCATTTCCTGAATGAATGCTATGTCAGTCCGCAGTGATTTAAGAAAAGAGAGAACTTTAATCCTCTTAATGGAGTGGTGACAACCCTTAATATTCCATGAAACTATCTTAACAAGCATTTGTCAATGCCGAACACTCACTTGCAGGTATTTGCAGTGGTGTTTGGCACGTATGGTGCTTTACCCTAATGCCCTGTGCGATTGCTGATATTTGCACAATAAATTTTCAGCATGACCTTTTTGTTACCCCTATTGTGTGCTACATAGGCAGAAACACGTTTTGGGCAGGATGTGAAAAATGACAGCTGTACTGCTCATAAGGAAGTGTGGTAAAATGGCAATGTTGAAAATCTGGAGTGGAAATATTGAAAATTCACAAACCTACCAGCGTGTGTGGAACTGTGCAATGCACGCTCGTGAAACAGTCATTGTTAGGAATTTTTTCACCAAATTGTCAACAATGGCATTTTAAACCTCTGCTAATGAACAGTGTCACTGTGATTGTCTTACTGTGTGCCATACATTGATTTTGCACACCGACTGCGCCATTGTGCGCTACATGGGCAGAAACACATTTTGGGCAGGATGTGAAAAATGACAGCTGTACTGCTCATAAGGAGGTGTGGTAAAATGGCAATATTGAAAATCTGGAGTGAAAATATTGAAAATTCGCAAACCTACGCGCATGTGTGGGAACTGTGCAATGCACGCTCGTAAAACAGTCATTTTTATTAATTTGTTCACCAAATTTTCAACACAACCATTTTAAGACCTCTGCTAATGAACAGTGTCACCATGATTTTCTTAATGCGTCCCATACATTGATTTTGCACACCGACTGCGCCATTGTGCGCTACATGGGTGGAAACACGTTTTGGGCAGGATGTGAAAAATGACAGCTGTACTGCTCATAAGGAGGTGTGGTAAAATGGCAATGTTGAAAATCTGGACTGAAATATTGGAAATTAGCAAACTTACAAGCTGCATAGGAACTCAAGCACGCTCGTAAAACAGTCATTTTTTGGAATTTTTGCACCAAATTTTCAACATGGGGTTTCTGAGACCTCTTCTCATGAATGATGTTACTGTCATGGCACTATTCAGGCCCAAAGGGTGATTTTGAACAGTGACTGCGCAGTGACTGGGAAATCACCCTTCAGGCCCGAATAACACCATGACAGTGACATCATTCATAAGAAGGGGTCCCAAAAACGCATGTTGAAAATTTGATGCAAAAATTGCAAAAACTACCTGAAATATGCAATAAAGTTGAAACCCCCCAATCTAGCCCATTATACAGCTTACCGGTATTTCCTCAGTTCGTGGTCAGCTTTGAAGAGTGCAGACGTGTTCCCGGTCCACCAAAGATCATCGCACCGAGCTCCGGAGGTAAGTATGGGGTGAGGGGGTGTGGGGGTTTGGGGAGGCTGATGCACAGTGGGTGGGTACGGGTTGTGGGAGGGGGACTGGGAGATGTGCCGGGACCGCTTTCGATTTACAGGTACAAAAAAAACAGACGATGGGACATTTGCCACGCTGGAGGGCTCCCAGCATGGCAGAAGATGGCTGGGGCCGAGGAGCCAACGGGATTGGGCACCCCCACCGCAAAACACGCTGATGTTTGCCACGCTGGGATGGGCCTAGCCGCAGCAGAAGGATGGCTTGGGGGCGGTGGAGCTTACGGGATTGGGCACCCCATCGCAAATACAACGCTTGCCACGCTTGGGTGGGCTCCCAGCATGGCACCATAGCTTTGGGGCGGCGGATGCGGGGAGCGACGCTCAGGGGGTGGCGGACGAGGCCTGCATGACAGTGCAGTGGTTTTCGAAGTTTAAGACCACCGCTGTCATACACAGCTCCTGCACCCATTGGTGCAGGACCGCCATGCCTGCTCAATGGAGCACTGGATTGCAAGGGAGAGGCACACCTCCAAAAAGTGAAACTCTCCTAAAATGTTCCTTGTGCATGCGAGCAAGTGAACGTAAAAATGTTCCTGTTACCATGTGACATCTTAACTTATAAAGCTATTCAAAACTAACTATTTTAATCCAAAAGTATCTATGCAAAATAATTGGGTAATAACTGTGGTAATGCAAAATACAATGACCCACCCAATTAAGGTTAAGATTATCTAGTATAAATATATAATAGCGTAGTGATCTTATCAACTGGGTGCTGACCATGAAGATCACCTGTCCCAGCTGCACACTCAGTGTTGCTTCAAGAAGGTGGACTGGTGAGACAATGCTGTGGTTTGATTAGGGTTAGGGTGAATGAAAACACCTGATAAGGAGAGGCAGGAGACAATCTGTAAGTGTGATGCCTGATGAGCTTTATTCATACACAGGGAAGGTAGACATGGTCACAAGGGAAGAAAGGGGACCAAACCTTATAAAACAGTGAATGATACTTTACTCACTCTACTCACGTTAAAAGGTGAACCTTGGCTTTAAGGCCACTGCATATAATACTCTATTCTATGTTTCTCTATAAGGCCCAAGAACAAATACGAGCTGTATAACTTTATCAGAAGATGGAACACATATACAGCATACAATGAACACCAGGAATTACCCTGGGTAAGGTGGTATAACCCTCTCAGAATCTGTAAGATCAAAGAAGTCTGAATGTTCCTGTTGTCTTGTTGTCTTCATGCACAGCTAAAGAAGTGGAAGCAAAGGGGAAAAGAGGAACTCCTGCTTGGTGCAAAGCTACACCAGTGAGAACCTATGAGAAGTTGAATGGGAAATGGAGAGACTTGTAAACAGACCTTAGTTCTTCGGCCAACCCACTCTCCAGAGTTGCCAGAATAATTGCAATACAAAAGGACTAAACTGGTCTGAGCTCTTCCTTGGCACAAACCCTCGACTATGGTTGCCAAGGAGGAAGAACACGGAATGTGGTAAGGAATCCACCCAAAGGATTGCCATGAAGCAAGATTCTGCAGATGTTTCCCCAGCAAAAACCCATGACCAGGGCTGCCAAGGAGGAAGAATCTGAACTGCTGAGATTTCCCGGCATCAACGTTCGACCAGGGCTGCCAGAGATGAAACACAAGACAGAGAAACAAAGAATCTAATGGCAGATAAGGACCGATTGGCCCACCTAGTCTGCCTATTTCCCTACCTAACGAATAAGCTGCAGATCTTAGTTAGCCAACAGCCTACTTCCTCCTAACCCCCACTAGAATTGCCATATGTCTGTCCTATGCATTCTTGAATTCCACCACTGTTTTTGACTCTACGACCTTCTCAGGAAGGATGTTCCATGCATCTGCAACCCTCTCTGTGAAGAAATACTTCCTCACATTACCTCTGAGCCGTCCACCCTCTATCTTCAAATTGCGCCCCCTTGTTCTTGCACATCTCTTTTTCTGAAAGATGCTACCCTCTTGGTCTTTGTTGATTCCCTTAAGGTGTTTGAAAGTTTTTATCATGTCCCCCTCTCCCTCCTTTCCTCAAGGCTATGCATGTTAAGCTCCTTTAGTCTTCCTTCATATGTCTTCTGGTGCAGACCCTGCACCATTTTAGTTGCCCTCCTCAGGACAGCCTCCACCCTATCTATGTCTTTCCGGAGATGGGGTCTCCAGAACTGTACACAGTATTCCAGATGTGGTCTTACCAACTGTCTGCACAGAGGGCCAACAACTTCCTGTTTTCTACTGGTGATGCCTCTCTCTATTCATCCCAGTATCCCCCAGCCCTACTTATTGCCTTATCACATTGCTGGCCTACCTTTAGGTCATCTGATATGACTACCTCCAGGTCCCTTTCCATTTTTGTTGTTGTCAGTATCTCACCCCCCCATTGTGTGCTCCTGCTCTAGGTTTTTGTTTCCCGGGTGCATTACTTTGCAATTCTTTGCATTGAATCTAAGCTGCCATATATTTGACCATTCCTTCAACCTTGCCAAGTCCATTTTCATCATTTCTACCCCACCCTGTGTAGCAACCCTGTTACAGATCTTTGTGTCATCTGCAAAGAGACATACCTTTCCTTCCAGTCCCCCTGCAATGTCACTTATAAAGATATTCAAAAGGACCTGCCCCAGTACTGAACCCTGCAGTACCCCACTAGTAACCCCCCCATCTTCACTGTGTACTCCATTTACTATTACCCTCTGTGTCCTGCTGTTCAGGCAGTGCTTTACCCAGGCTACCACCCTGGGACCCACTCCCAGGCTGGCTAATTTGTTTATTAATTTTTTGTGTGGGACTGTATCAAATGCCTTGCTAAAGTCTAGGTAGGCCATGTCCATAGCTCCTGGTCTACTACTTTGGTCACCCAGTCAAAGAAATCAATTAGATTTGTCTGACATGACCTTCCTGATGTGAATCCATGCTGCCTTGGGTCCTGTGCCCCATTGGCCTCTAAGTATTCAACAATTCACAGGTGAGGGGGTACAGGCAAAGTGGGCAAGCATTAAGGATGCAATACTTGAAGCAACATCCCATTGTGTTAGACAGAAAAGGAAGTGCAAAAGAAGAAGGAAACCACTTTGGTTCTCAAATACAGTAGCAGAAAAGATTAGAGCCAAAAGGCTGGCCTTCAGGAAATATAAGGGAACACAGCGGGATGAAGATAGGGAGGCATACAAAACTGCCCTAACGGAAGCAGGGAAGGCAGTAAGACAGGCAAAGTCCCAAACTGAGGAAACACTAGCACGAACAGTAAAAGAAGGTAACAAGACTTTCTATAGATACATTAGTGAAAGGAGAAAGTCCAGAGGGGGTATTGCTAAGCTTAATGAAGAAAAGGGAGCATGTGAGGAGGAGGACCATGTAAAAGCATCTATCCTAAATAGATACTTTTGCTCAGTATTTACTGAAGAGAGGGTAGGGCAGGGCCCACAGCTCAGCACCATGGACACAGGGTGGAGGGAGGTGAGCACTAGTCCCTTCACAAAAGAAAGGGTCCACAAGAGCCTCTAAGCTCAGGGTGGACAAGGCAATGGGACCTGACGGATACATCCTAGGTACTTAAGAAGCCAAAGGTGGAACTAGCAGAGCCATAAGCAGAACTGTTTAGTGAGTCTCTGAGCACAGGAGAGGTCCCAGAAGACTGGAGAAGGTTCATGTGATCCCGCTCCACAAGAGTGGTAGCAGGGAGGAGGCAGGGAACTACAGACCAGTCAGTCTTACCTCAGTAGTGGGCAAGATTATGGAGGCACTCCTTAAGGAAAGGATAGTGCAACACCTGGAATCCATAGGGGCACAGGATCCAAGACAGCATGAGTTTACAAAAGGAAGGTCCTGTCAAACTAATCTCATAGATTTCTTTGACTGGGTAACCAGAGTGGTGGACCAAGGGGGAGCAGTTGATGTCGCCTACCTTGACTTCAGCAAAGCTTTTGACCCTGTTCCACATAGAAGATTGATAAATAAGCTGGGTAGGCTTGGGGTGGGTCAGAAGTTGGTCAACTGGGTGGCAAACTGGTTGACGGGCAGAAAACAGAGAGTGGTGGTAAATGGTATACAGTCAGAGGAGATGCAAGTCACAAGTGGGGTACCTCAGAGATCAGTCCTGGGGTCAGTCCTCTTCAACTTCTTCATTAGTGACCTTGCAGATGGACTAGAGGGTAAGGTTTGTCTGTTTGCAGATGACACCAAGATCTGCAACAGAGTAGATGATCCAGATGGGGTGGGCAGAATGAGAAGAGATCTGGATAACTAGCAAAATGGTCAGAAGAGTGGCAACTGGGATTTAATGCAAAGAAGTACAAGATCATGCACATAGGGAAGAGAAACCCTGAAGCCACCTATAGGCTGGGAGGGGAGTTGCTAGCAGTCACAAAGGAAGAAAGGGACTTGGGCATCATCATCACTAATGACCTGAAATCATCCAAGCAGACCTCTAAAGCAGTAGGTAAGGCTAGGGGTGTTAGGGTGTATTAGTAGGGTATCACAAGTCGAAGAGGGAGGTAATAATCCTCTTACAAGACACTGGTTAGGCCCCATCTGAGTACTGCAGTATTGGAGGCCACACCTTCACAAGGACATTAACCAAATTGAGGCATTCCAGAGAAGGGCAACCAAATGGTGCAGGGACTGCATCAGAAGACATATGAGGACAGATTAACAGAGCTCAATATGTATACCCTTGAGCAAAGGAGGGAGAGAGGTGATATGATCGAGGCATTCAAACACCTTAAGGGCATTAACAAGGTGAAAAGAGTCTAACATGTTTAAATATAAGAAAATAGCAGGACAAGAGGACACAGCATGAGATTGGGGGGCCGATTAAGGGAAATGAAGAAATTCTTTTCACAGAAAGGGTGGTGGATGCATGGAATGGCCTACCTCAAGAAGTGGTGGCTATGAATACAGTGCAGGGCTTCAAACAGGCATGGGATAAGCATAAGGGAGCAATACAAATGAGTATGAATTGATAGGCCACTGACAGAGCAAAGGCCGATGGCACATTTATAAGGTAGAAAAAGAAATGGGCAGACTGGATGGGCCTTGTGGTCCTTATCTGCTGACAACTTCTATGTTTCTATGTTTCTATTCTTTCCCTCAGAAGTGATTTCATCATTGTCCCTACCACTGAGGTCAAACTGACAGGTTTGTAGTTTCCTGCCTCTGTCTTGCTCCCACATTTATGAAGGGGAATCACACCTGCCTTTCTCCAGTCCTCAGGTACCACACCATTCTCCCATGATTTATTAAAAAGGGTAGTCAGTGGTGTTACTAGTTCTTCCCCTAGTTCTTTTAGAATTCTGGGGTGAATTCCAACAGGCCACATTGCTTTATCCACCTTCAGTTTTAGGTGTTCTTTCAGAACCCTTTCTTCTGTGATAGAACTAATATCAACCCCTCTATCCAGAGTGCTTCTATTGATTGGATTAGGTATTTCCTCCTGCTCTTGCATTGTGAATACTGAGCATAAGTATTCGTTCAGTAGCCCTGCTTTTTCACTGTCACTCTCTGCCCAACCACCTTCCTCTTCATTCAGCCTCAGTATCCCTGCCTTAGTCTTTCTTTGCTCCCTAATGTACCTATAAAAGGTTTTATTCCCCCTTCTTAACTGAGTTGACTATTCTTTCCTCAGTTTGGGCCTTTGCTATTCTGACTGCCTTCCCCACTTCCTTCTGTTTTAACTGGTACAGTTCTCTGTCCTGCTCCTTCTATGTTTCCTTATACTTCCTGAATGCTATCTTTTTCTCCCTAACCTTCCTCGCCACTCCTTTTGCAGACCATAGTGTTTTTTTCTTTAATTTTGATTTGTTTATTTGCTTCACACAAAGGCTTGTTGCCTCTGTGATGGCGATTTTGATGTTTCCCCATTGTTGCTCCACCACACCTTCTTGCCTGTTTGCTAGTGCTTTTCTGAGGCACTCTCCAATTTTGACAAAATCAGCCCTGCTGAAGTCTGGTACCTTCACTTTTGTATGGCCTGACTCTACAGCTAAGTTTATCATGAACCACACTGTTTGGTGGTCTCTTGTACTCAGATGTCTACCCATTTCTACATCCGAGATCCTCTCTCTGTCCCCATTTGAGAGTACCAGGTCTAAGATTGCTCCCTCCTGAGTGGGTTCCAAAACTAGCTGTCTGAGGCATGCCCACTGTAGGGCATCGAGAATGGCCCTGCTCTTGGATGTGGTTGTAGCAAAGGTGCTCCAGTTAACATCTGGCATATTCAGGTCCCCCATCAACAATATCTCCCCTTTCTCTGCCATCCTAAGGATGCCTTCTATCATTTCCTTGTCCATTTCCTTCCCCTGAGACGGGGTTTGTATACAACCCTTGTGTGGATTGTGGTGCCATTTCCAGTCTCCAGAGTGATCCACAGTGCCCCCTCTCCTCCCTGTTTTCCCTTTAGTTCTGTTGCTTTGATCTCTTCCCTTACATAGAGAGCTCCTCCTCCTCCTCCTCCTTGTCTACCCTCTCTGTCTGTCCTGTAGATTGTGTACCCTGGTATGTTGACATCCCAGTCATGGTTCTCTGTGTACCATGTTTCTGTGACTGTCATGCTATGCAGGAATCCCTCTTCCATCAAGGCCACCATTTCAGGGAGCTTTTTACCTAGACTTCAGGCATTGGTACTCATTATCCACCATTTTGTATGGCCTTATATCTTTTTTCCCCATCCATGTCCTTACTGTCTTTGTCTTTTTCTCCATTTACCCCTGCCCTTCTCCCTATTGACTGCTCTATCTTGGTGTTTACCTCACTAACTACCTTGATTTTTTTGGGGGGAGCTAGGATTTCCCTTCTCCTTTTCAGTGCCTCCCCCCTTGGCTACTTTAAATGTTTGCCAATGACACATTTAAACCTATCACCTAGAATCCTGGTTCCCCTCCTGGACAGATGCAGACCATCATGCCAGTATAGGCCTGCATCCCTCCAGGTAGAGCCCCAGTCCCCCAGTGAAGCCAAATCCCTGAGTGCTGCACCAGTTTTTCAACCAGTCATTGAATCCCATGGTGCAGAGTATCCTAGCCTCATCCATGCCATAGACAGGTAGCACTTCCGAGAATGTTACCGTGTGTGCTACTTTTTTAAGGCTCCTCCCCAACTCCACAATGTCCTGTTGCACTGCACTGATCACATTCTAAACCAGGTAATTTGTCCCTAGGTGGATAATGACATCCAGCTCACTCCTTTTTGCAGCTGCTGGCATGATCCTGAGGATTCATTTCCTATCCCTCCAAGCCATGGCACCAGGCAGGCACCTTACCTCCCTTTCCCCTCCCTCCCCCAGTTCTACCCCCTTACAAATGAGTCACCCACCAAGAGTTGTTTCCTTCCCCTGTGGGGTCCTGTGCCACCCTCCTGTGGGTCTCCATTGTGGAGGTTCCCTGCATCCTCCTTGGTCTCCACTGCAGATGCCTCCATAGAGGAACCATGCTCTGCCAGAGTGGCAAATGAATTGTGGAGAGGCACAACTGGATGGATGCCTCTGTTCCATCACCCTCACCCTCCCTGAGCCCACAGTGGATCAACCATTCCTCTTTCTTGGCAACCTCTGAGGTAGTGGTGTTGGCATGGGTGGTCCATGGGTGGGGGAGCAGATTTCCCAAATCCCTACCAGGTCAGCATGGAGACAAGCAACCTACTCCCTAAGACCAGAGAGGTGCCTGCAAATAGGGCAGCAATGCAATCTCCAGAATGTCTCTTGGAAGACTGCTGCTCCACAGCCAGCGCATTACACCACTCCCCATATGTCTGTCTCCTTTCCTGTTTCCGATGTTTTTTTCTTTTTTTTGTTCTTGTTTTAATGTGTGCAAGCTTGTGAGTGTGTGTAGCCCCCATTCAGTGTGCCGTGCCTTTAACGATATGAACAGGTGTATGTTGTTAGCAATTTTGGGGAAGCGATGTCAGAACCCCTGCTATAAAGGAAGTTATGCGCTTGGGGTGGGTGGTGTGAGGGCAGAGTGGGTGGGAGTAAACCTGTGCCCTCCAGAAATAATGAACTACAGCTGTGACCCTCCACCCCAGGGAGTGCCTTCCTTCCTTTCAGACACCTATTTCACAGAGGTTAAGTAACAGGTCTAGTCACAAATGACTGCAAATATCCCAGCTAGAGTTCCTCCCTGGCAAATAAAAGTTAAACTAAGAAAAGTCAACCCCAAAAACAGAGAATCAAAGCTAGTTACTTACTCAGGCCCAAAAAATAATAATTCTACTCAGTGTAGACTTTTAAATGACCTCCTTGATTTAAGGAAGCCTTTGGCTTCTCTCTCTCTCTCTCTCTCTCTATCTCTCAGCAGCCTCGGTGAAGAATCCACTTGGAGGATTGCCAAGGATGAGAACACCAACTGTTGAGCTTCTTCAGTGATGGATCCACCTGAAGGACCACCAAAACTGAGCTGGATCCCAGAAGATCACACGGTGCATGCAGGACAGAACAAGCAGGAAAAAAAGCTGTAGGATCAAGATCTGGATTCCACAAGTTCAAGACCAAAACAAGAAACTGGCGGACACAAATACACCTGGGCCACGATTTACTTGACTTTTGTTGGACAGCTGGGAGTGACAGTTGAGGCTTTTTCTAAGGCATTTCACTTTCAAACTGACCAGGATCTGCATCCCTGACTCACCAAGAGATGACAATTTCAACTTCTGGCTAAAGACAGGGAAAAAAAGATGCTGAAGTTCTTCGCTGACTGTGCTGAGGTGAAGAATCGATGGCAGCTGAAGATTGAGTCCACAGACTTTGTGCTGAGCACTGGTACTTCTGCTTAGCATTGTACACTGGAATTCAATAGTTGCAGAGGCAATTTGCCTGGAGCAGGGGCAAATTGCAACAATTTGTGGCAATTGTTCAGATGCAGGGGCAATTTGCCTGGAGCAGGGTCAAATTGCAACAATTCGAGGCCATTGTTTAGATGCAGAGGCAATTCACCTGGAGCAGGGGCAAATTGCAACAATTCAGGGCAGTTGTTCAGATGCAGGGGCAATTAGCCTGGAGCAGGGCAAATTGCAACAATTCTTTGCAATTGTTCAGTTACAGGAGCAATTTGCCTATCTTGGGCAATTGTTCATATCAGGGAAAATAACCACAATCCTAGTTTACCACAATATAGTCTTTGTACTTTTGCAATCAACACAACCTTTCAAATGCTTGAGTAATAGACTTTGGCCCAGATATTCAAAAGGGTTGCGCCATGCGCAACTCCAAAAATGCGCCATTCTGCGATATTCAGAAGGTGCCAGTTGCGCCACCAAAAACATGCTGAGCAACAGCGCAATGGAAATGAAGGTACGCGCAACTGAAGGGGCGGGTCCATGCATAAAGTGCGCAATGCGATATTCAACACTCTCAAGTAATGCGCAAGAGTGGCTCAGCTGGAAGTTGGCAAGAGAGCAGAATTGAGCCAAAATAAAAAGGCTCAAGGAAGCGCGCATGAACCCTAGCAGGCCGCAAACTGGGGAGAGAGAGAGAGAGAGACAGAAGCTGGAAGGGCAGACAGGGCAGTAGGTCCAGGAGGACAGAGAGGCCAGCGGGGTGCCGGTGCAGTGGAAGCAGCAGTGGGGGCAGTGGGGTAACACAGGAACAGCAGCCGGGGGCAGAAGCCAGGAGATGGACAGTGCCAGCCACATGGAAGCTGTAATGAGGGGTGAGACACCATGCTGCAGGGGGACGTGGGCAGGAGGGGCTCGTCGGCGGTATGCCTCCTACAGGCAGTATCGTGCCCGCATCAGCTTCAAGCTGTACACAGATGTCGAGATCATGGGCCGGTACTGCCTGAACAGGGCAATACTGAGACGGCTCTGTGAGCTGTGTAGTGATGTGATGCAGGCACCCTCACGACGGAGTCACGCTCTGTCTGTGGAGACCAAGGTGACAGTCTGCATGTGCCTGCTCACCATGGGCACCTTCCAGAGGCCGACAGGGGACACCACAGGAATCACGCAGTCGGCCACATCATGCATCCTCACCCAATTCCTCAGCGCACTGCTGCCACATGCTGTGGAGTACATCCATTTCCCCAGCACCGCAGCAGAGCGTACAGCAAACATGCAGGAGTTCTACAGGATAGCACGTATGCCTGGCGTGCTAGGGGCCATAGACTGCACCCATGTGGCCATTCGCACACCACCTGGCCCCGACGGCCAGGCATATTGGAACCGAGAGGGGGTTCTCCAGTGTCAAGGTGGTGTGTGATGCCACTGGGCGCATTATCAATGTCTGTGCCACACACCCTGGCGGAGCACATGATGCCTTCATATGGCACCAGTCTGCACTGTGCCATCGATTCGAGAGTGGGGACATCCCCACAGGACATCTAGTGGGTGAGTACACATGTATGGAATGCAAACTCTGGGCAAGGGTGGGAATGACACAGGTGCCATGGTAGTGGCACACAAGGCTATGGGCAATATGGACCTGACATGACACTGCTCTCCACTATCTCCACACAGGTGACTGCGGATACCCACTCCGTCCCTGGCTGCTCACACCGTACCGGCGCCCCACGACCCCAGCGCAGCTATGCTTCAATGAGGCACATGCCGCAACACGTAACATCATAGAGCGGGTGTTTGGGATGCTCAAGGCACGCTTCCGATGCCTAGACACCTCCGGCGGTGCCCTACAGTACAGCCCCCAAAAGGCCTGTGGGATATTCCTGGCCTGTTGCATCCTGCACAACATGGCCAAAGACCATGGGATAGCCGTACAGGTCAAAGAGGGGGACAGCAATGGGGACGCCAGTGGCGCCGGTGATGTTGGTGATGAGCAGCCCCTAGGACGGAGGGACCCCGACTGACCGGCAGGCCCGGCTGCACGGGACACCATTGCAGAAGAGCACTATGCCCAACACAGGTAAATCAAGGGGACATGTGCAAGCCACACTGTCCATGCACAAACCACAGGCACACAGGGGAACACACCGTGCATGAAGGTCAGGGGAGTTGAAGGTTCCAGGCATACCAACACACCATCAGGGAGGGGTAAGTACTCATATGGACACACACACACACCAGGCAGCGTACATGGGCAGAAGCACAGCACTGCGGAAACGACATTGCCAACACACACAGCACCACCAACCACCCCCACTACCTGTACCGTACAAGTGCGTGTGTCAGGACCTGGGCACCCTTGCACCTTGGTGTACAGTGCAATGCAGGCATCATCATGCACACGCACCTGTGGACAGCAGTTGGGAGAGTGTGCAGGTGGTCTGTTTGTCAGCATGGTGAGCAGAGCACCCAGCAGTGCACTGCCCACCATGACACACATTGCACACAGGGCAGCACCAGACAGGGCCCGCACTGGGAGACAGCTCAGTCAGGTAGCACTGTCCCACGGCCACCACAGATGTGTGGGTAGCCCCGCTGTGGCCCAGCAGCCCTGGCAGGCTGAGCAGGGGCCACATGGGGTGGCGCTGTTGCACCACCAGGGGCCCCACTGCGCGAACGCGACCTTGCCTGCACAGGGGTCTGCATCATGCCAAACAAACGTGCACCAGGGGTGCTCGGGATGCCCACAGCAGAACCCGGCATCGACAGGCCTGGTGTCGCACGACACCGGGAACGGGGAGTGGAGAGCACACTGTGTGGGGTGTGTGGTACAGGGGCACCTGACAGTGTGCCCAATGCGTCCGCGACAGAGACCACTGCCTGGGTCAGCCTGTCAATGGCAGAGGTCACATCCGTCCGCATAAGGACCAGCTCAGCTCAGTCCCGAGCACACTCCCTGCTATGCCGCTCCACGGACACAGACAGTGCCTCCACGGACCTTGCAACCCGCCCCTGCAGCTGTACCAATTCCTGCAGCAGGCGGGTGTGCACGCCCAATGGGTACTGTGCCCCAATGGCATCGTGACCCCCAGGGTGTGGACGGTCCTGGTGCACAGCACCCCTTGAGGGTGGGCGCTGTTCACCAGGACCAGGTATGGGCGGATCAAAGGGCGGTGGACATGTGCCACTGCTTGACACTGTACGCCCAGACCTGGTGTGCGACTGCTGCTGCCGCCCCTCCAACTGCTGAGCCCCCAGGTCCACCTGTTCCACCTCCATGCTGGCAACAGTGCCAGACACCTGCACAGCCACCGGTGCTGCCTCACCGGTGCTGACAGGCACAGCCTGGGACTGTGCTAGCATGCTGGTACACAGGTGTGAACCAGGAAGGCCCAGGGGCATGTGCTGGCCTGCCATGTGTCCGTCATGGGACACACACCCATCATTGCCCATTGCAGGGCTGCCATCATCAATGGTGCAGGTACGTGCCACTGCCATAGGCACAGCATGCTGGCATACCTGCATGCCAGACTGCTGAGACACAGGCTGTGCACCCCCCGCACCCGTATCACTGACACCAGAGTTTTTGGCCCAGCGTTCATGCTGCTGCAGTGCCTGCTGGCTGGTGGCGGAGGTGGATGGTCCCTCCTCCACGTCCAGCAGGTCTGCATCACTGTCTGGACCTACCACCACCACCGTCTCCTGAAGACGAACAGGATCTGTAACAGAAAGAGAGCACATGTGAGTGCATGTGAACAACCGCCCCCCCAACACCACCACCATGTCATACCGTGCAGTGATGGGCTTCCACCTGTCTGGAATCCTCTGCCTGGTACACCCACAATGGCACTCGGCTGCATGGCCGTGACCAGTGTCTCCTCTGTTGGGGTCAGCTGCAACACCACTGGCGGGCCCCCACCAGTGCCAGCACGTGCCGCCCTGAAGGCTGCCACCTTCTCCTTCAGCCTCCTGCGGTCAGTCCCCATCTTCTTCTTGCATTCCTGCACGGAGCACTGGTGGCTTCCGTGCAGGTTGACAGCCCGAGCTACCCCCTCCCATGCAGCTGCACGTTCCTGAGGGGTGCCCCTCCGTCCACTCAATAGTGGCTCATCCTCCAGGTAGGCCTGGAAGAAGGCCTCCGTCTCTGCAGCTGTGAAGTTCGGCCTCCTCCTACGCCCGCCGTCCTCACCCCCACCTTGTCTCTGGTCAGTCATGGTGATCTGTATGGGTGGAAGTGGACACCTGTCACTGTGCAGTCTACAGCATTTCCCCATGAGCATAGGTGCCGGCCCGGGGGGGCGTAAGCCCCCCACGTTTCTTCTCCATATGGCAGATACTAATAGAAACAGTGCCCTTTGTCCCCTTCTAAGTGCCCTTTTGATTCTCAGCCCCCTCAGCCTTTATCATCCTCCGGCACCCCTGCCCATGAGCATTGTCCTGAGCATCACACAGCATGTAACTCACCTCTCACCTGCAGTAACCAAATCTGGCCAGCACAACCCACTGTCACATTTTTATAGCGCAACACATGCAAATGAGGAGTGGCGCAACTTTAATGACATGCTAATCATGCCACTGCGCCTTTGAATGGCTGATCGAATGATTTGCATATGTCGGCTGAATATCGCGAATTTGCGCTTTGTGCAATACGGTAGGTCCGGCTGAGCCAATGGCGCAGGTTTGTGCCTGCGTGCTACACTGCATTGCGCATGCCCAGACAGCTTACACATGCATCTATTGTGCTGCAGACCTGCTGAGCGCGATAGGCGATTCAGGCCATGGCCACCATTGTGCCAGTGGCGCTACAGCACTGGGCACTATATGGCGCTGTGACACTACTGCGCGATGGTCCACTGTGGCACTGGTATGCAGCTTGGCAGTCGCGCAGGATGCCTATATGTCCAATGGTGCTGTGCGTAGCCTTGCATCATTGCCGTGACCTTGTGTATGCCCTCTGCCCCCTGGCGCGGTTCGCATGCCATGTGTACGTCCCTATTGCACTGTCTGGTGACAGCGCCATGTGAAGTGACGGCGCTGTTCGAACAGCGCGATTGGAGCTTGTGGTGGTCTATTGCACACACTCCACGTGGAGTACAGTGCATGAGCGCCATATTGCCTGCTGTAAACTGGCTGAGATGGCTAGGGAGGAGGGCAGTGAGTTGGAGCCCACTGGAGGTGGCCAACCTGGTGGCCCTGGTGGAGCCCCACTGTGAGGCACTCTATGGTGAGGCCCCCTCACCATGCCTAGGACACGCGTGTGGCAGCAAGTGGCCACTGACCTGGTGGAGGTCACTGGACGGGCCGGTCTGCTGAGCAGTGCTGGCACTGGTACAGTGACCTCCGCGGAGGAGCCAGACCTTTGAGCTGCTGTGGTCGCGTGCCAGGCGGGCGTGGTGCCTAGGCCAGGTGAGTGTACCATCTATGCACCTATATTCTCTGTAGGGTGTGTGTGTGCTTGGGTGGCTGTGCATAGGTGCTGGCTCGACACAGTTGGCTGTGTCAGTGTGTGCAGCTGTGCGATGGATGGTTATGGCTGTGTGGGCAGGCACTCTCACTGGGGCAGGGGGCACTCTGCTTTTGAGTCACACTGATGTTTGTCTCAACATATGTCTCCCACAGGCCGGAATCTGAGGACGCAGGGCGAGGGTGAGGTGAGCCGTGCCAGGGCCCCGGTGCCGGTGGGTGTTGTGCCCCAGCAGCAGCAGCAGCAGCAGCATCAGTGGCAGACCCAGCTGCTTGAGGAGTGTGAGTATCATTACTTCATGGATGCTATTGCATGCTGGGGGCAAGACCACCAGCCATGCACAACACAACCATGCAGGAAAGGGAGGTCATAATTCCACTATACAAGACACTAGTGAGGCCCCACCTGAGTGACAGTGTACAGTTCTGGAGACCATACCTACGTGTGGACATGGACTGGGTAGAGAAGGTTCAGAGGAGGGCAACACGGATGGTGCATGGATTGCATCACAAGTCCTATGAAGACAGGTTGAAGGAACTGAACATGTACCCCTGGAGGAGAGGAGGAGAGGGGGATATGATGGGGACATACAAGTATCTTACAGGGGGGAACAGAGTGCAGGAAAACACTATTTTTAAGCGTAAAAGATGTTCCAGGACTAGAGGGCATGGGTTGAAGTTGGAGGGGGTACAATTCAGAGGAAACATGAGAAAGAATTTCTTCACAGAACGGGTGGTGGACAAGTGGAACACCCTGCCAGAGGAAGTGGTGGGGGATGACTTGGTCACGGGATTTAAGAATGCACGGGATAGACATAAAGGAGTTCTGGAGGTCAGGAGTAAGGTGCAACAGACTTATAGGAAAACAGAGTGAACTTACAAGCTCAAATGGCAGGCTGGTGGGCCATAGGCCCTTATCTGCCGACACTGTCTATGTATCCATGTATGTAGGCACGACACAGATGACATGCATCACTGTGCAGTATCACAGCACGCCTGTGACGCTCACTGGTGGTCCAGACATGCACTGGGCACATAGCTGTGTAACTGGCATCGCACCACATTGCCACATCACTTGCCAGCCTAGTTTGTACTGTGATTGACGTGGGCAGTGTGTGTGGGCAGTGGTGCGCATAGCTGGTGCCACCTGTTTGTGATGGCCATGTGCATGTTCACTGTGGGTGGGTGCATGCCATCAAAGGTGTGGGACATTGGGCTATGTGGCTTGCAGGTTGGGTGGTGTTCAGGGTTGTGGTCAGTCACAGCCATTGACTGTGTTCCTATTTTCCTAGGCCTCATAGTTCTCAGGAGGATACAGCGGGACATAGAAGGCTGACAGAAGGGTCCCTAGAAAACCAGGCCATCCTGAGAGACATTCACAGACATGGCCTGCAGAGGAGGCATCGCGAGAACAGCGGCACTGAGCAGAGGAGGACCAGCCTGCTGGGCCTTAGACCAAATTACTCTTCCCACTTCACCCATCCCTACCACCCTGCCTTCCCCTCTCCAAGTTGTTCATCCCTACCCTTGCCCACCCCTACCTTGTACCCGTACCCCTTGTAAATAATTATAGTTGATTGTTTTGTACTTTACACATTTTGATAATACATTTATATTTTGATATGAATACTGTGTTGGTCTCTGTTTTGCAGCTGGCTATGGTTGTTCAGTTGCAGTGGTGTACATGCCATCTGTGAGGTGATATGTGTGCGTGGTGTGTGTGTGTGTGTGTGTGTGTGTGTGTGTGTGTGTGTGTGTGTGTGTGTGTGTGTGCATGGGGAGGTATCTCCAGCATGGCAGTGACTTTCTGTTGGTCTTGCCGTCTGCTGCCACCCACTGCTGGGTGCACAGGGTGTGTCTGGCTTGTAGACTTCTGTGTTGCATGGGGCTGACGAGTGCTGGGGGGACTGCATGGTTTCCTGCAGTGCCAGTCACTGCACATGGGTGGTGTCTTGGGGTCACAGTGCAGGGTGTGCTGTGCGTATGGGGGGCTGATGTGCACTGTGGTTGTCAACCCCTGTGTGTGGCACTCTCAGCCTGCCAGTGGTTGTGCTGGGTGTCATGGCTCTGCTGTGCTTTGTTGGCTTGTCCCCATGGGCAGGTAGATCATCTGTCCCACCCCAGTGATGCTGTTCTTGGGGTGTGCAGGTGTGGTGTGGGTTCTGCAGTGTGTTCCTGTGCCCATGTGTGGCATGGCTGGCGGTGGGCCCCAGCCTGCCTCCCTGGATGTGCAGTTCCATTGCTCTGGGGGCTGTGCTTGCGCTATGGCAGCTCTGGAATGCTCAGCTGAGCTTCCCTGGTTGCTCCATAGCGCAACATTTTGGCTCAGCTTCTCCTTCCTGGTTGCGCGATGGCACAGTATGTGCGATATTCAGACGTTGGTTGCTTGCGCAATTTGCTCTGCTCCATGTTTGAATATCGCACCTGTTGCGCATTTGCGCAACTGGTTTGTGTTTGCTCCTGCTGTTGCGCTACTTTTGAGCGCAGTTTGAATATCTGGGCCATTCTGTATAAACAGTACATTCATTGACAGTCACGTCATAGCATATTGTGTGCTAAGCACCCCTTTGTGCTCACCCTTCACACTAGTGGGTCCCATTATAGTAGGATCTGGCTACCCCTGAACACTTCAGTGTAAATTCTTTCTTTGCCTGGCCTTCTTCTACTGAGCCTTTTTTGCTCTGGTTACTGGGCCTGAGCTGCCCTAAAGGTACTGGGCCTGGTTGCCCTTTAAGGTACTGGTCCTGGTGTTTGGACAGGGCCCCTTTAATTTTTCTTTTGTCTTGGCCTACTTAGTTGGGCCTCTTTAATTTCCTTCCTTTGGGTCTTCCTGCCACTCTTTACCTCCTGCCCTGCCTTGTCCCACCTCCCTCATAAATATTAATGGACCTGCTCATGGCCTTGCTGCAGTAGTCCCTCCCATGGGTGTCACCACGCCCTAAATACTTAATAGAAACATAGTAACATAGACTTTGATGGCAGATAAGGACCACTTGGCCCACCTAGTCTGCCCATTTCCCTACCTACAGGATAAGCTGCAGATCCTAATTAACCAACAGCCTCTTTCTTCCTCCCCCACACAAGAATTGCTTTATGTCTGTCCCATGCATTCTTTAATTCTCCCACAGTTTTAGACCCCACAACCTCCTCAGCAAGGCTGTTCCATGTGTCCACCACCCTCTCTGTGAAAAAATACTTCCTCACATTGCCCCTGAGCCGTCCCCCCTCTATCTTCAAATTGTGTCCCCTTGTTCTTGCACATCTCTTTTTCTGAAAGATGCTACCCTCTTAGACTTTGTTGATTCCACGGAGGTACTTAAAAATTTCTATCATGTCCCCCCTCTTCCTCCTTTCCTCAAGGAAGAGGCCCCCTCCTTTTCGGCCATCAGCCTATATTTTTGGTATCTCTCTCCACAGTTTTAAAATAAATAAATAACTTTATTTTCTAGCAGACAGCACTTAACTTGTGTGCTGCTGATAACTCACCACCCAGACTTAGGCTCAGAGGAAGCAGAATCGGAATGTGGGAGGATTTTCTGCAGTGGGAGAACCTTCAGGTGGCTTGGTGGACAGCAGGGGACCTTCCAGGGATTCCCGACACCTACTTTTACTCTAAAGGATGTGACAACTTGCTAGCCACCAACAGGGAACCGAAGAACTATTTTTAGTTAAATAAAATAATAAAACAGGGAAGCAAGCCCTGGTGACAGAAACTGGATGGCTTTTTCTTCTTGTGGTGCCCCAATGGCTCCACCGACTGCATCACACAGCTTCTTGGGCAGGCTTCATGCACTGGAAGCAGAGCAGGCATGCAGACAAGTCCTTGGGGATGGCTTCAACCACAGGTAAGCCTTTTCCCCTTGTCCCCTTAACTTGCTGCATCCTCGCTCCTCAACAGCTGCCCAGGAACTCCTTTAATTCAACAACTTAATTTTAAAACTAACGCTCTGGTTCTAGATTGTTTGGATTGGAATGCTGTGCATGTGCAGCTCAGCACAGCATTCCATCCAAAGCCATTGTTTCTTTTGCTGAATATACATCTGCTTTTCTACATTTATTTTGTGCTCTGGGCACCTTTTCTATGTTTCACTTGTGTTTCTCACTATAATAAGGGGGGAGGGGAATCACTCACAGGGGCCCATTCTGGTATTGTACCCTGCCAGCCCACACAAACATTGGGCATCCTAGACACACTGTAAACCTCTATTTCTGCATTGCCTCCTATTTCTGTAGTGCCCACAACTTTGGGACATTACAATAGCTTTAAACAAAATGTGTGAGCATGGGCATAACAATTATTCAATTATAAGAATAATAAAAGATAAATTAAGATCCAAAGTGAACTTTCACACACACTTAGTATCAACTGTACACTCAGTAAATGCAGAGACATTCATGACCCCACAGCTCCACCTGTCATCAGTTTGTTTATCGTAATTTAGCACACAACTAGTACAGTATAGTTCAGAGCTTTATAGCCAGTACAAAATGAAAGAAAAACACCTTTAGTCACACTATTGATAGCAACTGATATGAAAAAGTAAGCTGTTCCCATGAATGAGGTATGCAAACACTTCAATGAGCATGTATCAATGTAACAAAGCTATGAATCACCCCCATACAATCAGGATGGTGTTAGGGAACTATCAGAATACTCTGGTTCTGGTTGAGAACATAATACCTTAGGTGAACACAAGAAAAGATATAATATTGTAAATTTGTAAAGCAGCATGGCTCTTAAGGCCCTTTTACACGCAGTGGTCTGTATCGGAATGACCAGTACAGACTCACTGTAACGTTACCTGTTTCTGTGTGTACAATCAATCCATGCCGCAACATAGTGAGTGCTCGCTTAAAATGGGTTCCCTGCTTTTCATGGTTTGCGGGCTTCTGTGGCATTGTAACCTGGCATGTAATCATGCCATGTCTGTCATTTTGGCACACTACTCTATTTTTACCACAGATATCCCGTTTGTTGTTTCTGTACCTGTATGCAGTGAGAGGGAGATGGCAACGAAACATGAACTGCGTGTAAACGGGAATGAGGAAAGCTACACTTGCAGTAGAATGACTGTGTGCCAGAGCAAAATTTAAAAGTAAGCACTGTGTAAAAGTGGCTTTACTGTATAAGCCACAGCAAACCATCATCTGGTGCATGAATTGGATGCATGTGGTGAATTTGTATTATAATAATCTGTTGAGCCCCATAGGCCCTATTGACAGCCATCCATCTTGTGGTTATCTAATTAGCCTGATTAATTTATTACCACTGTCAACATATCCTGAGCAAGCCTTGTCATGGATATCCCCTAAGCACCCTTCAGGGCCTGGGTCCAGTTGACTGTTTGTTTCTCTTAACTTAATGTCCTTTTCTTGCATGGTATTTCTAGATGACCTAGCCATCCCTTTCCCCATTAAACCACCCCTTGCATGTTAAACAGGTGATCGTGCCTCAGTTGTGGAAAGAAAATTAACCCCTTTCCATCTTGTTATACTATCTTACTTATTGAATACACCCACTGATGTGTCTGTAAACAACACCTCTAGGTATTCATAACATATATTAATAGCTTAAAATCTTCTGTGACCAAGCAACCCTCTTTGTGGTTTTGAATCCAGATTTGTAAGAAAGATAGCTAAATAAAATGTAAAGGTGTGTCTTGAGCATAAACAAAATAAGACGTAGGTAGATTAAAGCAAGACCCCCTATAAGTAACACTCTGTAACAATAATAAGCATTGAATGTAAAACACTATACGGTCCTTCTCCTGCAATACTTCCTTACTGAAAAGAAAAAAGAAAAAGAAAATTCAGAGCATGAACTGTAAAAAGCAGTTGCAATTATTCATTTTAGCCACTCGATGGCAGACCTTCCAAAAGAATGCAATTTAGTCCTTGCGTGTATTATTGTTAGTTAATAGCAAGAGTTATGTACTGGACTCGTGAGAAAGTCATCATGTAGCTATCAATTAAAATTTACATTGGAAGTCAAATAAAAATGGAGACATACATTTGATTTAAAAAAAAAAAACTCTATTGTAGACATTTGTTCTTTTATTTTGCTCCTTAAAGGTGATTTTCACCTTAAGGGGAGTGGCTGCATGAAGATTGACTTTCCACAGTCTGTGGTGAAAGTATTGTAAGGGAATGCACCCATATCAAGTAGCAGACATTCCTGTAAAACCACCTGGTTGCTGGCTATTGAGTTGTTGCAGTTTTGAGGACGAACAATTAGAAGCACTCCGGGAATCTTTTAGTGTAGCACTGGATGTTGTGTAAGGCAAATTCATGTTCTTTACATGGAAACGTTTTTTACCAGAAAAAAAAAACAGGTTGCACTTGGTGGTGGTTGAAAAATGTCTTGTTTGTTGGTTTACTCCTACAGGAAAGGGTCAAGTAAGCTGCTGACTTTGGAGTGCTTGAGGGACCCTTTACAGCCACAGAATATGGTACTGGTGCATAGTCTTTAATAGGGGCCTTGTCAGTGGTGTGTTTACTTGTGTGCATGTCTGCAGCACTAGCAATAGTTGTCAGGGCAATGGAATTTTAGGATTCTGGCCAGTGGGCACGCGTTTATCTACATCAGCATCTGATGTAGCTGGGTATTCCATGGCAGTTGGGGCTGTAGCTACATTTGAAGAGTCCTGGATTAGGTCCCAAACTTGTGCTGCATTGTCACAATAAACTGTTTTGTAACCAGGCACATTTACAACCAAAACAGCCGTATACCTGAAAAAAATATAACCACTTCAACTTTTGTAACTGTTTCTTAGCGTCAGTAAAATGTCTTTCGCTGCTCCACTGTTTCGGAGGAGAAATCACAAAATAAAAAGATTCGTTCCCCTTTCCACGATAGTTGTTTGTGTCCCCTTGCCAGCCTAAGTACCTCTTCTTTCACCGAATATTTTAGAAAGTTAACTATTATAGCTCTAGGTCTGCCTCCCGCTTGTGGTATAGGACCGAGGGACCTGTGTGCCCTTTCCATTCTAGTGGCCACTTCCACTGATATTTTAATAGCTCCAGCATGAACTGCTGTAAAAATAGGACCATGGTATTGCCTTTTCTGAGAAGGTGTTGAATTTGTGAATTTTGCTGGTCCAGTTTATCTTCTAAGAAGGCAACAGTGTCAGCCAATGTATCAATTTTATTTTCATTGGCTAAGATTTTGGCTAGAGTTATTTTCTGATTCACTTTTCAGTATGTCTAATGAATTATTTGCTTCTGGTAATTTAAGCTGCAATTTAACAAGCATGTCTTTAATCTGCTGAATATCTGCTCCACAATTACAGTTACCATTTATCCCAGAATCATTAGCAGCACTGCTGTGAGGCTACTTCAGGGTATCCGGGGCCAGCTTGGACGATGGCAGAGCCATTGCACGAGTTGTCAGGCATCAAGTTTAGCTGAGAGGAAAATAAGTAAAAATGGTTATTTAAACTCCTAAAACAGCACAAATTCAATAGACAAGTTCATTATTTAAGAAATAAAATCAAACGGACATGCTTAAACAAGATAAATTGTGTGATAATATAAAAATTAAGACTGGTGGGCAAGAGCTATTGATCAACCAGCCATCCAAGTTAGCGTTTCATGCGTCTGTAGCTAATTATAAACTTGAATGTGTATCTGAGAGGGTTAGTGACAGTGATTCCTTACATGTCAGTCTGCCACAACTGCATACTCACATATCAAGCCTACATAAAGCAAACATTTCTGAAAACATGCTGAACAGGTTAAGTATATTAAAACAGTCAAAATAATTGAAACCCATGTAAAATCATTGCAAACTGAGTAAAACAAAAGTACCACGTATTAAAAACTGTTGTATGATGTAATAAAAAGCTATTGGTATGATGTAATACTTTTATCGTGTGATTTTAACATGTACAGTACTTTCAGTGCTGATTAAGAGTAGTAATTATTTTAACAAATTAAATATTATGATGTTGGCTCTCACTTGTGCACCAGCCAGCATATTGAATTAGTAGCAGATTTGGAGGCGTGGTCACTGTTGGGCGAATGCAGGGCATGCATCAGTTGGTGTGTCCCTTATTCCCCAATAAGCCTGCATGCCGGCACCACACCAAGAATACATAATGTGGCGAGCACATCTAAGGAAAAGTCCGCTGCAATACGAGCAAAGCTCGTGATATGCAGCAGCACATCCTGAAGTGATTTCCCTGGTGAAAAATTAAATTCAACATGGTGGCACACTGCCTGTCACAATGCCGACTTGGGGGGTGCCCAGTCCCCCTATCGGCATGCCATGACTCAATGTATGTGCCAACAGGGGAGCCCACTCCCCATCGGCATAATGCACCCTCCCATTTGTTATGTGAGGAGGGGGGTGCCCAATCCCCCTCGGCTCTTGCCCCCCACTTCGGTATGTGCCATCGGGGGTGCCCAATCCCCTGTCAGCTACAGCATCCCCCCAAAATAACACTTAGGTGGCACACTGGGAGCCCACTCCAGCGTGCCAAATCCCCTGAAAAGGAAAAACCTTCCTGCAATGTTTGTTTTTTTTTAAACCCGTGAAAGAAGAAAATGGTCCCTCGCGGTCTCCTTGCCCCCTCCCACAACCCATACTCACTCTCTGAGCACCCTGACTCCCCACACACCCCTCACCCTATACTTAGCTCGGGAGTCTGGCGCAAATATCTTCAGTGGACCGGGAACACGTCTGCACTCTTCAAAGCTGACCGTGAACTGAAGAAATGCTGGTAAGCTGTATAATGGCATAAACAGGGTTTTTTCAACTGGTGCATATCTCAGGCATTTTTTGGAATCTTTGCACCAAATTTTCAACATGGGGTTATTGGGACCCCTCTTCATGAATTTAGTCACTGTCATGGTGTTATTCGGTCCTGAAAGGTGATTTCACGGTCAATGTGTGGAATCACCTTTTAGGACTGAGTAATGAAACAACAGTGCCACTGTTCATGAGGAGGGCTCTCAAAAAGCCTATGTTGCACATTTGGTGAAAAAATTCCCCCAAATGTCTGTTTTATAAGCGTGAGTTGTGCTGTTTCCATGCAAGCTCGTATCTTCATGAATTTTTAGTATTTTCACTCCAGATTTTCAAAATTGGCATTTTTCCACACCTCCTTATGAACAGTACAGCTGTCATTTTACATATCCTGGCTGAAATGTGTTTTTTTGCACGTCCGATGCAGAATAGCGTGATCGCTATGCGAAATCAGTTTTCAGGACAGATTGAGAAAATGATGGTGGCACTGTTCGTGAGCAGAGGTCCTAAAATGCCTATGATGAAAGTTTGGTGCCGAAAGTCCATAAAATGACTATGTTCCAAGCTTGTGTTGTGCAGTTTCCATGCACCCTTGTAACTTCACAAATTTGCAATATTTTCATGCCAGATTTTCAACACTAGCATTTTTTCACTCCTCCTTATCAACAGTACAGCTGTCATTTTTCACAGCCTGCCCAAAATGTGTTTCCACATCTGTGGTGTACAATGGCATGGTCACTGTGGGAAATCATCTTTTGGGACAGATTAACAAAATCACAGCACCACTGTTCTTGAGGGGAGGTCCCAAAATGCCTATGTTGAAAATGTGGCTAAAAACTCCCAACAATAATTGGGTTACGGACGTGTGTTGCTCAGTTTCTATGCATGCTCATGACTTCACCAATTTTTCATATTTTCACTCCAGATTTTCAACGTTGCCATTTTTTACGCCTCCTCATGAACAATACAGTTGTCATTTTCCACATCCTGCCCAAAATATGTTTTCATCCCTGTGTCGCCAAATGGCATAGCCACTGTGCAAAACCACCTTTCAGCTAACAAACTGATTAAGCCGCGCTTCATGAGGTGGGGTCACAAAAAGCCTATGTTGAAAATGTGGCTAAAAACTCCCAACAATAATTGGGTTATGGACGTGTGTTGCTCAGTTTCTATGCATGCTCATGACTTCACCAATTTTTCATATTTTCACTCCAGATTTTCAACGTTGCAATTTTTTATGCCTCCTCATGAACAATACAGTTGTCATTTTACACATCCTGCCCAAAATATGTTTTCATCCCTGTGTCGCCAAATGGCATAGCCACTGTGCAAAAACACCTTTCAGCTAACAAACTGATTGTGCCGTTTTTCATGAGGTGGGGTCACAAAAAGTCTCTGTTGAAAATTTGGAGTGAAAATACCAACAAGCGCCTACAACGTCAGGGTTTCCAACTGTAACACCCAACCCTGTAGAGACTGCCAGGCATCAGGGGTGTGACTTGGGATCGTTGGCTGCAATGCTCATGCCATTCCACTCCCACCCCCACCCTGCAGCCAGTGACAGGCATCAAGGTGTGCCTTGGAGTGTTCAGCCCTAAAGTTCACCTCATTCTCCTATACTGCACCTGTCTCAGTGTATTTCCTTATGGAATGGGGTAAGTATAAGGCCCAAAGACCCCAAAGCACACCACGACACTTGTCAGTGTCTAAAGTGTAGGGTGAGGCCCATTCTCCTATACCGCACCCATCTCAATGTATATCCTTATGGAATGGGGTAAGTATAAGGCCCAAAGACCCCAAAGCACACCACAACATTTGTCAGTATCTACAGGGTAGGGTGAGGTAAAATGACATGAGCGTTACAGCTGATGCCTCAAAGGCACACCCCGGCACCTGTCAGTCTCTGCAGGGTGGGGGTGGGGTTGGCGTCAGTTCCATACTTCACTGCTATTCCTATTATGCATCTCTGACTCCTGCACTACCAGTGCCAAGGCCAGCAAGACAACATTTGGCATTGACAAATGCTTATTTTTACTAGAAATTTACTAGGCACCCCGCTGGTTATCTGTTTATTTTTTTCTTGCACCAAAGCAAGCAGCTGTTAAACAGGCTTCATAATTTAACAACTAGAAACTGGCAACATATGTTGTTTCAGGATTTATTCAATATGGACAGACTGAATTTTTAAATACAATCTAATTAGCACTGCATGACTTAGATGTCTTTAGATTTTTAGAACATATGCTACATAATGATTAATTTGCAGTGCATTTCAAAAACACACACCTTTCTTCATATTGAAATCATTTACAAGTAGCAACACATTTATCTAACAACTTAAACATAGAATTTGATGGCAGATAAGGACCACTTGGCCCACCCAGTCTGCCCATTTCCCTACCTACTGGATAAGCTGCAGATCCTAGTTAACCAGCAGCCTACTTCTTCCTACCCCCACCCCCCAGAATTGCCTTATGACTATCCCATGCATGCTTGAATTCCAACACTGATTTTGACTCCACAACCTCCTCCGGAAGGCCATTCCATGCATCCACAACCCTCTCTGTGAAAAATACTTCCTAAATTACCTCTGAGCCGCCCCCATCTTCAAATTGTGCCCTCTTGTTCTTGCACACCTCTTTTTGAAAGATGCTACCCTCTTGGACTTTGTTGATTCCTTTGAGGTACTTGAAAGTTTCTATCATGTCCCCCCTCTCCCTCCTTTCCTCGAGGCTATACATATTAAGCTCCTTAAGTCTCTTCATATGTTCTCCGGTGCAGACCCTGCACCATTTTAGTTGCCCTCCTCTGGACAGCTTCCATCCTGTCTATGTCTTTGCGGAGATTGGGTCTCCAGAACTGCACACAGTACTCCAGATGGGGTCTCACCAGCTGTCTGTACAGAGGGATAATAACTTCCTGTTTTCAACTGGTGATGCCTCTCCCTATGCATCCCAGTATCCCCCCAGCCCTCCTTGCTGCCTTCTCACATTGCTTGCCCACCTTTAGGTCATCTGATATGACTACCCCCAGGTCCCTTTCCATTTTTGTTGTTGTTAGTATCTCACCCCCCATTGTGTACTCTTCCCCTGGGTTTTTGTTTCCCAGGTGCATTACCTTGCACTTCTTAGCATTGAATCTAAGCTGCCATACATTTGACCATTCCTCTAACCTTGCCAAGTCCCTTCCCATCCTTTCCACCCCACCCTGTGCATCAACTCTGTTGCAGATCTTAGTGTCATCTGCAAAGAGACATACTTTTCCTTCCAGTCCTTCTGCAATGTCGCTTATAAAGACATTGAAGAGGACTGGTCCTAATACTGAACCCTGCGGTACCCCGCTAGTAACCCTCCTTTCTTCTGAGTGGACTCCATTTACTATTACTCTGTGTCCTATTCTCCAGCCAATTCTTTACCCAGGCTGTCATCTTGGGACCCACTCCCAGGCTGGCTAACTTATATTAATCTTTTGTGTGGGACTGTGTCAAATGCCTTGCTAAAGTCTAGGTAGGCCATGTCCACAGCCCCTCCCTGATCTACTACTTTGGTCACCCAGTCAAAGAAATCTATCAGATTCATCTGGCATGACCTTCCGCTGTGAATCCATGCTGCCTAGGGTCCTGTGCCCTCTGGCCTCTAGATACTGACAATTCTTTCCTTTAGAAGTGATTCCATCATTTTCCCTATCACTGAGGTTAAACTAACAGGTCTATAGTTTCCTGCTTCTGCCTTGCTCCCACTTTTGTGAAGGGAATCACATCTCGCCTCCTCCAGTCCTCGGGTACCACCCCATCATCCCATGATTTGTTAAAGAGGGTAGTCAGTGGTGTCACTAGTTCTACCCTTAGTTCTTTTAGAATTCTGGGATGAATCCCATCAGGCCCCATTGCTTTGTCCACCTTCAGTTTTAAGAGTTCTTTCAGAACCCTTTCTTCTGTAAATGGGTTGGTATCAACTTCTGTATCCAGAGTGTTACTACTGTTTGGTTTATGTACCTCCCCCTCTTCCTTTGTAAATACTGAGCAAAAATATTTGTTTAGTATCTCTGCCTTTTCACAGTCTCCTCTGCCCACCCTCCCTCCCCTTTATTAAGCCTCACTATCCCTCCCTTGGTCTTCCTTTGCTCCCTGATGTACCTATAAAAGGTTTTATCCCCTTCTTAACTGAGTTGGCTATCTTTTCCTCGGTTTGGGCCTTTGCTGTTCTGACTGCCTTCCCAGCCTCCTTTTGCTTTAACTGATACAGTTCTCTGTCCTGCTCCTGCTGCGATTCCTTGTACTTCCTGAATGCTTTCTTTTTCTCTTGAACCTTCACTGCCACTTCCTTTGAGAACCATAGTGGTTTCTTACATTGTCTTGTTTTGTTTATTTGCTTCATACAAAGGCTCGTTACCTCTGTGATGGCAGTTTTTATTATTCCCCATTGTTCTTCCACCCCTCCTTCTCGCCCATTTGCTAGTGCATTCCTTAGGCACTCACCCATTTTGGCAAAGTCAGCCCTCCTAAAGTCCAGTACTTTTGTCTTTGTATGGCTTGACTCTATTGCTGTGTTTATTGTGAACATACTGTCCGATGGTCGCTAGTTCCCAGATGGCTACCCTCTTCACATCTGTGATCCTCTCCATCTCCATTTGAGAGTATCAAGTCTAATATTGCTCCCTCTCGAGTGGGCTCCAGTACTAGTTGTCTAAGGCATGCCCCCTGTAGGGCATCTAGAATAACTGCACTCTTCGAAGTGGCAGCTGCAACTGCACTCCAGTTAACATCTGGCATATTCAGATCACCCATCAGCAATATCTCCCTTTTTTCTGCCATTCTAAGTATACTTTCTATCATTTCCTTGTCCATTTCCTCCCCCTGAGAAGGGGGTCTGTATATAACCTCTGTGCGGATTGTGGTGCCATTGCCTGTCTCCAAATTCTACCACAGTGCTTCTTCTCCTCCTCCCTGTTAACCCTTTTGTTCTGTTGCTTTTATTCCTTCCCTTATGTAAAGAACTACTCCTCCCCCTCTTTTACCCTCCCTGTCCCTCCTGTAGATAGTGTATCCTGGTATGTTTGCGTCCCAGTCATGGTTTTGTGTGTACCATGTTTCTGTGACTGCCACGATATCCAGATGTTCCTCCTCCATCAAGGCCACTAATTCAGGAAGCTTGTTACCTAGACTACGGGCATTGGTACTCATTGCTCTCCATTTTTTGATGGCCTTACCTTCTGTTGCAGTATCCCCTACTGACCGTTCTACCTTGGTCTTTTTCTCATTTAGTACCCTGTTTTGTAGATCTTATGTGGAGAACTTATGTGATCAATATATGCTGCAGCAAACAATAAACATTTATTAGGGGGCAGTAGGGATGTATAGTGAAACCTGCAAATTTTCTGCAATTTCTGCAAACGTCTCCACAATTTGGGGTAAACCTTTCCACAATATTCTAGTGGCCCTGACCATGGCTCAGTGTGTGTCTCTCCCAGTCATAATTTTTAACATAAATGAATGAACAAATGAATAAATAAATGATACCATGGACATAAGTGAACAGCCAATGAAATGGTCAGACTGGCAGTTTACCACTGGTGTAAATCCTTTGATAATCACTGGCTGTTGATGGCCAAATAGTCTAAATCATCTGCAGCACAGGAATAAATACAATAAAAATAAACAACAAAGCAACCTCTTTAATATTTGTATTTTATTATAGTAAAAAAAAAGAACCTCGGTATAATTGCAATAAACCACTCAGAAGATGTGGGTTATCGGGAGATTTACCACGGCTGGCAAGGATGTACCCACTTGGCTGCACCTCATGGGCAAACCGCTCCAGCCATGGTAAATCCCCCAATAACCCACACCACCTCCTGGCTTATTGCTTAAGTAACTAATCTCCTTGCACTCTGGAAAGCACCTGGAAACAAACTTTAGCCCAGTGTGTCTTTCCCAGCCAGCTTTCCCAGCTAGTATAATGCTGAAACTAAGTTTTTTGTTTTGAAGAACTTGTAATTTGTAGCTAAACTGTCTGCTTATTTTATTTTATGCAATAGGCGTGGACATAAATCCTATGTGACAAATCTGAGCTACTATGTGATAAATTCAAAATTTTACATTTATACACATACTAGACACATCATCACAGATGTATACACATAGTAGATGTGTCACAGTCACTCTGGAACTCATTTAGAATGTTCAGCCTCAGTACCAGTACTAACTATATTCTAATGCAAATAATTTTAAAATGAAAAAAGCATAGTGCTGTGAGCATGAAAGTTGTTCAGCACAAAATTATCTACAAAATGAGTGACATTTCATTTATAGATACCTTATAGATATTTTTATAATTAGCAAAAAAGAGCAGAAAATGCAATTTTTTTCTCACTTTTTTGACAAACATATGCAAACACAGATAAACAACCAACAGCAAATGTCCATGCACTGACAGAAAGCATCCCTATTGCATAAATGAAATATACAATGGTGAGCTGTCAGATAAATGATTTATCTACATTTGTGCTGTTTGACCTCTGACATCTCACTCGTGGCTTACACCACTCGTAAGGTTACCCGAGGTCAAACAGCACCTGTGTAGATAAATCTCATATCTGACAGCTCACCATTGTATATCCCAAATGTATCTATATATTTATTTAAATAATAAATTGTGTAACATATTTTTTCTTCATGAAGCATGTGCATATTATAATGTTCTTCAGTATAACTGTTACTAAATGTAAGAAGGCAATAAAATACATAATCTCTTTTACACATCAGAGTACAGTTTGTGTGGCGTTTAATAAAATGTGTTTCTCCTGCATAGTAACTCTAAGTTCTCAGCTTAAAAGTGAGAAAGAAAATTACTGATCACTGGCTTCTTTTCCTGAATGTAATCAATCAAAAATAAATATAGAAACATAGAATTTAATGGCAGAAAAGGACTGCTTGGCCCACCCAGTTTGCCCATTTTTCCCTACCTCCAGTATCACCATAGACCCTAAACAATCTCCAGCTATTTCTCCTTCCTACCTCTTTCTCCACTAAGATATCCTTAAGCCTATTCCATACATTATTGAACCATCCCCCACTGTCTTTGCCCCCACCACCTTCACTGGAAGGCTATTCCAGGAATCCACCACTCTTTCAGTGAAGAAGTGCTTTCCCACATCTCCCCTGAATCTACCACGTTCCAGTTTCAGAGCATATCTCTTCTTCTTGTGCACCCATTTTTTGTTAAAAATATGAAGGTGTGATTTCTAGAATTGAATACAGTTCTTAAGGTGTGGTCTTATTAGTGATCTATACAGGGGTAAAACCACCTCACTCTTTCTGCTGATGATAACCCTCCCTGTGCACCCCATCAGCCTACTAGCCCTCTCAATTACCTTGTTACACTGCTTGGCCACATTTAGGTCAGCTGGTATGATTACCCCTGGTCTCTTTCCTGCTTCTTTTTGTCAGTACCACTTAACTCATTTTGTAATCTGCCCCAGGGTTTCTGCACCTTAAGTACATTATTTTTCACTTGTTTGCATTGAAACCAATCTACCATACCCTTGACCACTCCTCAAGTTTTCTCAGGCATCTGCTCATCCTAGCCACCCCTTCTACCGAGTGTCTTGCCTGTTGCAGATCTTTGTGTCATCCACAAACAGGCAGACCATCACTTCCAACTCCTGTGTAATGACACATATAATGACATAAAAGAGGACCAGTCCCAGCCCTGATCCTTGAGGTACCCCATTGGTCACCTTCCCTTCCTTGAAATGAACTTCATTGACCACCACCCTCTTTTGCCTATCCCTAACCAATTTCCTATCCAGTTTGCCACCTTTGGACCCACTCCTAAGCTACCCAGTGTGCTTATTAGTTTCTTGTGTGGAATGGTGTTGAAAGTCTTACTGAAATCCATTTAGCTCATGCCCACCACTACACCATGATTTAACCCCTTAGTCATCCAGTGATCTGTGAATCCATGCTGCCTCTGGTCTTGTAACCTGAATGATTAACGATGCTTCACAATCCTTGCTTTCAGCACTGTTTCCATTAATGTTCCCAACACCGATGTCAGGCTGACTGCTCTATAATTGCCAGACCCCTCCCTGCTACCACTTTTATGAAGTGGGACTACATCTACCCTCCTCCAGTCCTCAAGAACCACTTCTGTTTCCACTGTACTGTTAAATAGGACTGTTAGAGATGCACCCACTACCTCCTGAGCTTTCTTGACAGCCTGGATGCACCCCATCCGGTCCCATTTCTTTGTCCGCTTTCAGATAAGAGAATCTCCCTTCAGGACTCTCTCCTCTGAAAAAAAGCCTTCATGACTCCTCTGAAAAAGGACAATGTCCACCTCCCCCCCCCCGAAACTGATCTTACTTTTTTAGGGTCCCTTCACTTCCCCTTCCCCTTCCTCTTTGAACAGTGAGCAAAAGTATTTTTCCAGACATCTGCCTTCTTCTGGTCCTCCTCTGCAGAGTCCCCCCCTTCCCTTTTTAACCTAACAATCCCTCCCTTGGTCTTTCTCTTTTCACATACATACCTAATAAATGTTGAGTCCTCGTGTGTTGCTGCCTGGGCTATTTTCTCTTCAGTTTTCACCTTCCCATTCTTTATTGCTCTCCCTACTTCCCTCCATTTCCCCGATACATCTCCAGTCCTTCTCCCTCATTTCTGAAGACAATCCTTTTAGCCTTTACCTTTTTTGCCACCCTTTTCAAAAACCATGGCAGTCTATTTTTTTCTCTTGCATTTGCTTACTTGAATGACACAGAGGTTTGTTGCCTTTTCTATGCCCCTTTTAGCTTTGCCCACTGCTCCTTCACCCTCCTCCTATCACCCACCACCAGATCTCTCAGGCACTTAGCCATATTTATAAAATCTGCACTCCTGGGGCCTCATTCTCAAATGTGTTGGAATGCCACAAGCTCCTGGTGCACCAAACAGATGGCACGTGGGGCTTGCATCATTCCCTGGCTGGCAACTGGGATTCTTGATCTTATGTGCCACATGCCATAAATTAGACTAGCTTTTGCTTGTCTAACTTTGCATCAGTCATGGGACCTTTCTATGGAGTTTGCACTGAATATTTGGCACAAGCCACCATATAACAGATAAAGTGTTGCAAATGTGAGCAAGCTATGAGACTTGGGTGCATGGTGCAACAATGTGTTGGGCACAGCACTGGGTTTCACACAGGGCTTGTCACAAGCCTGTGTCATCCTTTGAGAATCGGGCCCCTGAAGTCCAGGAACCTTGCCTGCATGTGGTTAAGTTCCTCAGCTGTCTTATATTGAACCATACTGCATGGTGATCACTGATCCTCAGGTGGCCTCCCACCTTGACATCTGCAACACTAACCCTGTTAGTGAGTTCCAGGTCCAGTATTGCCCCATCATGAGTGGATCCACTAACTGGTTGCCTCAAGACACTAGAGGAAGTCCAGAACATCACTGGTTCTAGCTGAAGCCACTTCTGTTCTGGAGGCTCCAGTCTCATGTACTGTGCTTGTCTCTGTTTACATCTGTTTTGCCTGTGTTACTCTGCTAGTACAGATTGCAGCTGTTTCTGATCCTTATCAGCTAGGCTACTCAGGAAGTCTTTATCACTGCTGTTTACTGCTGTATTCTACTGTTAATTCTGCTAGTGTTTGTGTATTATTAACTGTAATCAGTCCTTACCTGAGCCTGGAACACTGCCTGGAACCCATAGCATGGTGTGGTGTCTCCTGCTGCAGGTCTTACAGGGCACCATCTTGTCTTGGCTTTGTTTCTTCCCCTTGGGACCTCCTATTCTGGTGCATGCACAGTATGGGGCAGTGTCTGCACATGCGCAGTAGAGCACAGTGCCCAGAATAGCAGTGACTAGGCCTGCAAGCTCCCACTGCATATGAATGGTCATTGTTCTGTTCCCTATATAGGCTGGGACCACAGCCCACAGTAACACACAGAGTCAGGGAAGCCTGCACATATCAGGGGTAGTGAGGTCTGCCAGAGTCTTAAAGGTAACTACTCTCCTCCTGCAACTGAATTCTGTGTGGGGTGTTCACCCATCGACGCTGTGCATTGACTGCCCCACCTGCCCTCCCTCCCTCCCAAGCCCAACCTCAATTTATTGTCCCTTCTCTATGCTGTCACTTCCTGCTACCATTTCTTCTAGTACCCACTTTTCTATCAGCAGGTTATGCTCACTGGCCACTAGAGGATATTCTCCTGCTTGCTCCCTATTCACTTTGAATTCCCACCTCCTCTTCTAACCCTTAAAATTAAAGAAATGGGGTCTCTTGAACTCCAATATATGTACTAAGTGTTTGTGGGAACAAGAAACACTTCTTCACATGTTCTGGTCCTGCCCTAAAATTTCCCTTTCATGGGATTCAATCAGGACTTCCCTGGATCCTTTACTGGGTCTTCAGGAGTACTTTACTCCTGATATTTGCCTATTAGGGGACTTGTCTTCTATCAGAGTTAAAGTAAGAAGGTTTCATATTTCTATGATTGCCTTATCTGTCAAGAAGCTTATTTTACGTCACTGGAAAGACAAGTCCACCCAACCTTTCAAGAATGGGTGAATGAAATTCTTGCCAATCTGTGTACAGAAAAAGTGATTGCCAGTCTTCAAAATAGATTGGCATCATATACCAAAATATGGGATCCCCTTCACTCTCTAATTTTAGTGGCTCAGTCTTAATCATGTCACAGTCTAAATTGCCCTGCAGGTTCTCAGGTAATGAGCTTAGTATTTAGAGGGTACATGGATTTGTTACTGCTGTAGGGGGAGGGACAGGAGGGTAAGGCAGTCAAGTCCTTATAAGTGGCTGTATTTACATCTCATTTCCATTGTAATTGCCTTTTATTGTGGAAAATGTACTAATAAAGTTTGAATTAAAAAAAAGAAAGATATAGTTCCATGTCTTTCAATTCAGTGCATCATTCTGGGGTTGGTGCGGGGAGAGGGATTTTGGTTCCTCAGGGACTGGGTCATGACCTGGTAAGAAAGGAGGCTTTTGAAAATGGAGGGTTCATATCTTAACAAGGATGGCACTGGGAGAAGGATGGTCACAGTATATAGCTAGCTTAAAATAGTGCAGAGATATCAGAGTGGCAAAGAGAACATCTGATGTCACAAACAAGGTGGGGGGACCTGCTTGCCTCCCCCATCAACCAATGCAATGGAATGAATCACAACCTGGTCAAAGGGTAAAGAGGGGACATGGATAGATGTTGGAAAATGTTGTACACCAATGTAAGGAATCTTGACACCAAAATGCCAAAACTTTAAGTGATAATTACAGAGCAGTATCCTGAAAAATGTTGGCATTTAGTATAGGAAAATGCTGTTAAGATTAGTAGAGAGATACAAAGAAAGTTATTCCAATTCAAAGTATTGACTCATTTTTATTACACCCCCACAGAGACTGGAAGAAATGAGTCTAGAGACAGGAGGACACTGTTGGAAATGCAGTGACCCACATGCTGACATGACTCATCTCCTAAGGGGACATCCTAAAATGTACAGCGTATGGAGCAAAATATGAGATTTCTGCTTAGAAGTCATTCAAATTTAGATTTCCAAAAATCTGGCCTTAATACATCTAAGTGTAATTGCTGAAGATTTAAATATAAGTCATCATTAAAATTGTGGATCTTGTAGACTTTTTGAGTGTCAAAAGATCATTACTGAGAAGCTAGAAATCAGACATGGTTCAAAGCATTACTGAATGGCTTGAATATATGAGCCAAACTGACATCAATGGCAGAATTCACCTCTTGCTGTTGGAGAAAGAAGACATGTTCGATGCAATAAGGTTACCCATCCTAAGCAGACTAGGACAGAATAAACATATTTGACAAAGAACAACACATTTTTAGCTTACTTATGTTACCTTATGCTTATCCCAATAGGTAGTTTGTATCTTCCTTCATGTTCACAGTACAGTCAAACTTCTATAAGATTTTACTATATCTTAATGTAGTAAAATATTGATTGTTACAACCTACTACGCAAACGTTTTGAAATGTATAATGTAATTCTTAAGTACTGCAGTGCTAAACTTGCTCATGAATAAATAAATTCTATTAATGACCTGGTGGCTGTCACAGAGATGAGGACAACCTCATACACAAATGTGAGATGACAAAACTAGGGTACTCACTGTTCAGGAAGGACAGAGCAAAGGGCGGGGAGGGGGTGCAGTGGCAATATATATAAAGGAAAGGATAGAGGCAACTGAGCTAGACAGTCTAGTGGATTCAGAAAAACTAGAATCCCTGTGAATGCTAGCAGTGATAAGGCATAGGACACAAGCCAGGACTGGGGTGGTCTATTGTCCTCCAACTCAGGATCAAGTGGCAAAAAAGAACTAGGAAGATGCTTAGAAGGTGGCAAAGTCTGGCCTGGTGATGGTAGTTGGAGACTTTAATATACTGTACCAGATGGGGACTGGAATGTTCCAATCATGGCAAACTTGAGGAATCAGCTCTTGGTGGATAAATGCCAGAAGACTTTCCTAGTTCATAAAGTCCACTGTCCAGGAAGGGGGGGGGCCCTGTTTGTGTTCCTCTGGGTTTTATTTTGTCTTCATTGTTGCTGACATTGTTCATAAAACTGCTAGAAGTGATCCAGCAGTATGAGTTGGGTTTTTACTGTTATGCCAATGATACCAAGCTGTACCTTTTTTCTTTTTGAAATAGTAATTTTTTTGTTGACAAGAGATAACAAGATGCTTGTTACATCACCATGAATCTCATACATAGATTAGGCCTCTCATCAGCTTTTTTTTCTTTTCCTTGAAAGTTAGAGATTGAAGAGAGGAAAAGAACAGTTGTCCAAGGATAGTTAGACAGAGACATAGGAAAGAAGAACAGGCAAGAAAAAAGTACAGAAATTAGCAAGAAAGATGACAGAAAAAGGGACTTGCTAGGAAGAGGGAGGAAAACAGAACAATAAAACATAAAAATTAAAAACCAAAAGATGAGAGATTAAATGAGATTCTAATTAATATCTTCCACGTTTCCTGAAGCAGACTGTCATTCTCCCTGAATCTCATCCAGTACAACTCAAGGCTGCTATGTATTTCATTCATACATGGAAGAATTGATTTTTACTCTTATCAGGCTGGACCAACTATTACTTTATGGGCTGGATATTCAAACTGCGCCATTAAATAGATGCGCAGGGGTGTGTCCGGGGCGATATTCAAAGGAGTTGCGCTATTGAGCAACTCCTTTGAATATCGCTCCCAACCACAACCACTATGCATGGCGCCAGTGAACTTGCGCGAAGCGCAAGTTGACAGGTGGAGCAGTCAACTGCGGTGGTGCAATGCCAGTGCCTGCCATAATCCTAATAATATTCAAGGGTGACATGCAAATGGGGCTATAATACATGCAAGGTGCAGGAGGCCATTTGCATGTCATTCTCTTCCATTGCATGCCATTAGCATGTAGGTGCTGATCCCGAGGACTTGCGCCTGGCCCCTGCCAGGCAGCAGCCGTCGGGGACGAGCCCGCAGCCCGATCGCGGGCATAGTGTCCCCACCAGCCCGATCGCGGGCATCAATATGCTCCCCTTCCATATTCCCTGGTGGTCCAGTGGACCAAAATGCCCAGTGCAGGTGGTATGTTTAAAACACCCCCTCCGTTCATATTCCCTCATGGTCCAGTGGACGGTGCCTGATCGTGAGCGGTATCTTTAAACCCCCTCCGAACATGGCCTGGTGGCTATGATCCCACCTACCCACCCATGAAGCCATCACCCCTTCCCCCAGCAGGCTGGCGGGCGGCAGCATCCCACCCGCCTGCCGCCCCGCCGCCCGCCACCCGCTGACTGACAGCCGGTATGACTGCCGCTATTGGTGCAGGCAGAGCCAATGGGCATGCGGCCCATACCGTATCTGACTGTCCAGTTTTGTGAATGAATCATTCACGTCTGGACTGTCATATGCCGGTATGGGCCTGCCGCTTGGCTCTTGCTCTGCACCAGTAGGTGCAGCCAACCAGGCTGTCAGTCGGCGGAAGTGCAGGCGACAGGCGGTGGGATGCTGCTGCCAGCCGGCTGCCGTGGGGGAGCAGGGTGGTGGAGCCTGTGGTGGTAGGGTGGGGTCACAGCCACCAGGTCTATGTTTGGGGTGGGTGTTTTAAACATACCACCCGCGATCAGGCAATTTGGTCCACTGGACCACCAGGAATATGAATGGGAGGGGGGTGTTTTAAACATACCTCCCGCAATCAGGCAATTCCGTCCACTGGACCACCAGGGAATATGAATGGAGGGGGTTAAAGATACCGCCCGTGATCGGGCAACTCGGTCCACTGGACCACCAGGGATATGTGGGGGGGTGCCACATTGATTCCCGCGATCGGGCTGGTGGGGGGGGACACTATGCTCGCGATTAGGTTGGGTGCCAGCCACAGGTGGCAGCTGCTGTGTTGCGCCCTGCAATACAGCAGCTCACCTGTGGGTGCCCCTCAACTTAAGCCTTTTTTTTTTGGCTCAACATCCTGAAGGCGCAGGTTGGGGGTTGCGCCTCCACAACTCTGCACAGCCTTGCTGAATATCGGGCTGTGCAGTTTATGCATGGTTCCTCCCTCTCCAGTTGAGCATGCATTCATTTGCATTGCGCTGTTGCTCAGCATGTTTTCTGTGGCGCAACTGCCTCCTGCTGAATATCGCAGAATGGAGCAAGTTTGGACTTGTGCAGGCGCAACCCTATTGTGCATGGCGCAACCCTTTTGAATATCTGGCCCTATTTGTATATAGCCAACAGAGTTATCATATCAACATTGTCTCTTCTGCTCATCAGATGGAAAAAAGGCAGCCAGCTCACTTGAAACAAATCTAGCTTCGATCTAACTTTTGCCGTCAGGTATTCTGATTGCAAAATTTTAACACAAATAGAGTATCAAGTATCTAAAGTTGGCTTATTTGGTGTTAACCAATTTGTAGTAATAGTCTTTAAAGCTGCCCCTATTACTATATTAAACAAGTATTTCTGCGTCCTTTTTTTCAAAACTGTGGGAGGGAGACCAAGTAACCAGTGTTGTGAGTCTAATGGGAGAGAAACTTCAAATAGATCAGATGTTACCTTCTGAATTTCTTCCCAGAAACTCATCACCACTGGACAATTCCAAAATATATGGGAGTATGAACCCCTTGCTTGACACTGACGCCAACATTTGTCTGAGGGATAATGTCCATAATGTTTTGTCACCACTGGGGGGTCGAAAAAACCTCACATTTACTTTCCAATGAAACTCTCTCCAAAAAAGGGATGCTGTTGTTCTATGTATCTCTTCCCATATCTTATCCCACTCCTCTTTCAATAAATCAAGTCCTATATCTGATACCCATGCCTGTTTGAGCTCCCTCAGACAGTCCTGATTTAGGCTTTGCATAGTTCCCACTAACTTCGATACGACCCTCTTATTTTCACACGTAGTTACCCTCTCATTAAGAAATCCCCTCAAGGGATTAACTGGGAAGTTGTCACTGTCCCACACATTCCCTAGTTTGGATCCTAAATAGTTCCTAAGTTGTAAATATCTAAAGAAATCTGAGTGTCTCAGACCAAACTCCTGTTTCAGCTGTTCAAATGTTTTAAGAATCTGGCCTGAGTAAAATTGGCCCAACCACTTTAAGCCATATCTCTCCCAAGTCCGGAATGACATATCAAGTTTTAGTGGCAGAAAGTCCTGACAACTAGTTAATGAGTCTGGGGAGTGAAAATCAATGGGAAACTCAATCCCTTATTCACTTCCAACCAAGCGTGTATTGTGGTCTGTAATCATGGATTTGGAGTTTGCAGTTTTGATAGGCAAGAATAGTCCAAGTGAAAAATATCTGTCACTTTCAATGTTGGTAAAAAGAAATGAAATGGATGAACTCCACTTTAATTATACTCCTAAAACAATTTATTCAATTCACATTACACAGAAGAAAGGCAACAGTTTCGTGGTGATCCCACTTCATCAGGTCACTGTGTTACTAAAAATAAAAGAAATAAAAAAACATCATAAGTATTAAATCCATATAATGGCATTATTAAACAAACAGAACCATCTGTATCAATGTGGATCACAATGTATTGAGAATTCTATACTGTCATATATGTTATGTCACTAGCTAAATACCACTATCAGGTATAGAAACTAAATAGAGACAATTCATGATTAGTACAATCTGAGAGACATGCTCAAAAACTGATAGTGACCAGGTCTCCATGAAGCCCTATAGTAAATATTTATAGTAACATTATTTACCTTATCTACATGTTGCTAATTATTCAATGATGTAATCAGGTCCAATTGGAAGCCAATCATTCTCAAATGATGAGATCTCATAAGTTCTGAAATCAAGTTTCAAAAACGAAAAAATGAAAAAAAAGTAAATACTTTAAACAAAATTTAAAAATAGAAAAATCTATTATTGAATTTCTAATAAGAATTCTTACCACAAATTGTATGACATGAACAAATGTTTCAAAATTGAGCAAGCATGTCGATGCTGAAATATAAACACCAAATCAAATTAAATACCTTAAACAAACTTAAAACCATAAACTCTGCGCGTGACAGCTCTAAAATCTTTTACCTATTTCAGTGTCAAATGATATTGGGATATTCGTAGAGTCTTAGAATTCCTTCAGACCTCATATATAATAGTTACTTCGGACCTAAAAAACATCAATATTAATTTAATATAATGCATACTAATCAAAGTGGTATTTAGCTAGTGACATAACATATATGACAGTATAGAATTCTCAATACATTGTGACCCACATTGATACAGATGGTTCTGTTTGTTTAATAATGCTATTATATGGATTTAATACTTATGATGTTTTTTGTTTCTTTTATTTTTAGTAACACGGTGGCCTGATGAAGTGGGATCACCACAAAACTGTTGCCTTTCTTCTGTGTAATGTGAATTGAATAAATTGTTTAGGAGTATAATTAAAGTAGAGTTCATCCATTTCATTTCTTTTTACCAATTACCTTGACACTAATGGATGATCCAATTATAATAGGATTCTTTAAATCTGGCAGCCTGGAATCCTCTTCTTTTTGACAGTCACTTTCAATGTTGGCCAGAGATTTAATTCAAGCTCCACTCATTTAGAAGGGGAAGATCTCGTTAGTGCATTCAGCACCTGTAGCTGAGCCACCCAATAATATATCTGCATATTTGGTAACCCCATTCTACCTTTACTTTTGGGTGTCATTAGTATTTTCCACTTAACTCTAGGTTTTCTACCTCCCCAAATAAATTTAGAGAGAGTCAACGATAAATCCTTCCAAAACCCGGTGGGTGGCTTAACAGGAAGAGCACTGAAAATAAAAAGAAAATGGGGGAGAACATTCATTCTAATTGTCTCTATTTTCCCTGAAAATGAAAGAGGCAGTTCTTTCTATCTATTAAGATCTTCCCTGACTTCCTGCAACAACTTCCCATGATTTTTATGGCAAAGCTGCTTCAGATCCTGAGGGATCCATACCCCCAGGTAGCGGAAACCCTGTATACACCACTTAAAGGGGGTCAGTTTTGGTAGGGTTCCTCCCCCCATTGGATAAAGCTCTGACTTCTTCGCATTCACTTTATAACCTGAAAAACTGCCAGCCTCTTGTAGTATGTCTTTAATGGATGGAATTGCCAGTGTTGGATTGGAAATATATAACAATGTATCATCCGCATACAAGTTTATTCTTACCTCCTCTCCCCCAACTCGAATGCCCCGGAAGGATGCTGTCTGTCTTATAAAGACAGCCAGTGGTTCCAGACTGAGAGCAGAAAGCAAGGGTGAGAGGGAACACCCCTGTCTGGTACCTCTAGAAATTGAAAAATATGGGGATAGTGCCCCACTCACTTTGACCCGCGCCACCTGATTTGAATATATACCCTCCATCCATGCCTGGAATCTGTCTCCAAAGCCGAACCTCCCCAAGACCATGTTCAAATACTCCCAATCTACTCTATCGAATGCTTTTTCAGCATCTAAAGAGAGGACCACCCCTAGCTCCCATCCGTGGAGAGGTTCAGCTCTGGAGAGTACATTCAAAAGCAGACATATGTTGTCCTGCAGGTGCCTTCCCAGGATAAACCCTGATTGATCTGGGTGCACTAAATCAGATATAACTCTTTGCAACCGATTACTCAAGACTTTAGTGAATATTTTGGCATCTTGGTTTAACAACGCTATTGGCCTATAACTGCCACACTTTGTAGGGTCCTTCCCCTCTTTAGGAATGACAGCTATTATAGCTTCCTTCCATGTCCCGGGAACCGCTGGTGGATCTAAATTTGAATTACAAACCTTTGTCAGTAAGGGGGCCAGATCTTTGCCAAACTCCTTATAAAATTCAGCCGTATAGCCATCTGGACCCAGCATATTCCCAGTGGGGAGATTTTTAATTACTGTCAACACCTCCTGTTCAGTCAAGAGGGCCTCTAAGATCATTTTCTGGGAGTAAGATAAAGTAGGGAGGGTACCCTTATCCAAAAAATTCTTGATAAGTTCAGAGTGTTGAGAACTCTTTTCCACCGCATATAAATGTTCATAGTATTTTTTAAAAACTCCTGCAATTCCTTCTGTGGAGAACTCCTCCTGTGATGGGTTTTCTTCCGGGGCCACCTTCTCCACATATCTATCTGCTACCTGTTTTCATAATCTTTGGGCTAACAGCCTACCTGCCTTGTCTCCTCTCTCATAATATTTCTGCCCCAGGAACCTGAGACTGTTTTCCACCCGCCTCTGCAACAACACATCATATTTGTCCTGGGCTTGGGAAAGTTTGATCTGGGTCGAGGCTGCGCCTGTTCTCTTATGTTCCTCTTCCAAATTCCTGATCTGACGCCGGCTCGTCGGTGCAGTGGTTGGATTTCCGCTTGCCGCGGCGACCGGGTTCAGGAACGGACTCGGTCGTCGGAGGGTCATTGGCTGGGAGAAGGATTGAGTCCGCTGGACTGCTCTCCTTCTCCGGGGAGGGATGGGGTAGCATCTCGGGCGATGGGGACTTAGCGGAGGCTAGGAGGCACCCACGCTTGCTGCGCTCTAAAGATTGTAGGAGGCGGGCAGATGCTGACATCATTGCATGACCCCACCTCCCCGGAAAAAAGAGGAAAATGGACGGCTGCCGGCCACCCTCCATGAAGCCCGCCACGGCTTTGATTAGCCCCCCCAGGCCAGTCCTCCGACCAATTACGGTCTCTGCGGGATGCCTCGCTCTCCCCATCCCGCAGCCCTGCCGTGGGGGGCAAGCCACGGGGTATCGGAGGACCCGAGGCCGATGTGGGGGGGTGGAAGACGTTGGCCCGTGACCGGGCTGAACATTGGGTGGTCGGCAGCTAGGAGGAGGTGGAAAAAATGCAAATTAAAAAAAAAAAAAAAACAAATTCCTGATCTGATCTAGGGCATCCCTTAACTTGGCCTGGTGTAATTTATATTTATATGAAGCATAAGAAATTGAGTGGCCCCTCAGCACCGCTTTTAATGTGTCCCACAAATATTTGGGGGTTGCTTCTGCACTTTCCTTTATGAACTGCTGCACCTCTTGTCTAATTAAGGCCTTATATTGGGGATCATTTAATAGCCCTGTATCAAATCTCCAAAGCCCTCTCACCCTAGGATTCTCCCCAACCCACTCTTGCCTTTATTGTGGCATGATCTGATAAAGTGATCGGAAGGATGCTAACTTCTTTAAAGATATGTAAAAAGTCTTTCTGCGTATAAAACCTATCTAATCTCGAATAGGTGTTGGAAGACAATGAGAAAAAAATATAGTTTTTGGCCTTCAGATTATAACACCTCCATGGGTCTACTAATCCAGCCTCGATGCACACATTTTTTAATAATCGTGAGCAGGCTCTAGAACCTGGCATCTTCGGGGAACTCTGATCTTTAACTATGTCTTCGACACAGTTCCAATCCCCCATACATATAATTTGTCCAGGGGAGAGAGAGCTGCCATAGTCATGAGTAAAGCTCTAAAAAATTCTCCTGAAGGAGGGGTGAGGGCATACACTCCCACCAAATGGAGTGGTCTACCTTTATATAGCCCTGTGAGAATCACCCAATGACCAGAACCTGCTCTCTGCACTTTTTGAGACTGAAACGGGAGACCCCTTCTGATAAGAAAAACCACCTCCGCTTTAGTAGCAGTAGGATGTTTGTCTGAATAAACACTGCCCACCCATGACCTACGAAGTTTAAGATGTTCAGTTAAAGATAATTTGGTTTCCTGCAGACAGGCAATATCACAGTTTTCTCTCTTCAGTTCAGTGAGTATCTTAGCTCTTTTAAGGACGTTGTTGATGCCCTTGACATTCAGTAAACACAATGTTAAACACGCCATTACTTATATAAAAGTGATATTAACCAAAATCTCCCAGGACCCTCCCCTACCCTCGTTTGTCCAGTACTATTCATTATAAACTTTGAACCTTTAGTCCCTTTGAAAGTATAGGAAATAAGGAAAGAAGAAAAAGATTGGAAACCAGAATATAGAAAAGAGAAATTGATACAGAAATCCATCACCACCAATTCTGTAAACATTAGTTAAACTCCTCTGCTCCCACCACCCACCCTGTACCAAGTAGGCCTGGTGGAGCAACAATTGTTTGGCGGGAGAAAAAGGAAACCTCCGCCCACACCACCTTCCTCTAGTGGTGTTATCCCTTAATCGGGAATTTTAGCCTAGGCTATTGAGGGGTAAGCACCCTAACGTCTAGGTGCAAGGTTGGATAGCCCCGAATGAACCAGAGCCCTCCTAACCTATCTCCTCTAGACAGATATCTGAACAGACAAAAGTTACCAGTGAGGTGTAGCTGTCCTCAGCTTTCTATACCCCAAACTGCATATATAATGCCCTGATTTCCAGAGACATCATCACTATTCTGCTTAAACCTGTAATTTTTACAACTCTGGACCTTTTGCACCCCTTAAATCCCGTGTAATATTGCTTCATGTTAATCTACCCCAGTATCGAGGGATGCAGGTGACTTAGAAATTATACTTCTGTGTAATTCACAGGCAAGTACAAAAGTAAACAGAAGTCACTGTCTCATTTGTCCCAAGGTCCACGCTGGTACTGAAATAATAAAAAAGGAAAACCATCCCATTTTACTGGAATATTCATCCAAAATTCGAACTCCCCATCTGATCAAGTTCCATTCGCAGACGAGCCCTAGCAATGTTGCTCCTCTCGAGAGCTTACGAGTTAAGACTAAACTTTGAATAAGTTCCCTGATGTTCTCGATGTTTCCATGTAGGTCTCAAAGCAGTACATATATGATAAAAAGGAAAGCCCTCCTGTTGCACTGGGATAACCCTCTTAGACTCGAACTCCCCATCCAATTAAGTCCCATTCACAGATGAGCCCTAGCGATATTGCTCTTCTCGAGGGCTTATGAAATAAGGCTAAAGGTTGAATAAGTTCCCTGATGTTCTTGATGTTCCCCATGTGAGTCTCAAAGCAAAAGTCACCAATACAAACAAACCTCCCTGATCTCCAGCAAGCAGATACAACCTTCAATCATCTGAAATCGTCTCCATAAGTAAATGATCGCCACCATAATTGTTCGCACAGTCTCCATCACCCACCAGTAGCTCTTTTTCTGAACCACAAAGTAAGGTGCTGACCAACTTTCACCCAAAAACAGTTCCCTCTTCTATTCAGTTTAATTGCTTTTGCTGAAGCCATTTCGACAGATCTGCATGAAGGGGGGAGCAATGCTTCTACTCTGGAGGCCGAGTTTTGTAGTTTCTTTTCTCCTGGGGATTGAGACCATAGCAATTGTTCCACTTCACTTTCCACAATCTCCTCTTTTAAATCTGGCAATGAAATACCCTCTGCAACCAGTGTCTTTCTTGTGGCTAGCAGGGATTCAAAGATTTTGGGACCCCCCGGAGAATCCAGCCATAATTGAGACGGGTAGCGTAAGTAGGCCCGCTTTCCCTTCTCCCTCAGTTGCTTCACCACCCACAATACCTTTGTAACCCCCCTGCAAATGGGGGCTCCCAAAAGACTTCCAGGAGCTTGCTTGAATGCTCCAAGCCTGAATGGTGTTTGGCGTTTAAGCCATTTATCAGTGAGTGTTTTTAGAACCTCTGGTACTGTCTCTTTAAGAGCTGTCTGCTTGCAGACATAATTAGTTTGTATGGGGGACTGTGTGTTTCTCTGTTTGAGTACCACTTGAACTGCTGCCAATTCACTCCATTTTTGCAGTCACTAGGAGTACAAAGGGAGCCTATCTAAAAGATGTAACTGTTTGCCAGAAATAATTTAGAGTAATAATGAAAATACAGTTTGTCTAACCTGCTTTCTTTGCAGTCAGAACTGTGTCTGCTAGTTCCCCATTCTAGTTTTGAACTGCTGAACTGGACCAATCAGTGTGGGGTAAGCTAGTTCTAAAATGGTGCCTTGGACGAATCAGAACTTGGACTCATAATCTGAGCCAGCCACAAGAGGATTGTATGGGCAGTGACTCTGGGAGATGTAGTTTAGACTTCAGTGCCTTTTTGGACCAACAGCAGCAGTCTATTGTGAGTGACAGCCAATCCAGTCAAGAACTGGGAGGAACTCAAAGGAAGTGCCCGGTTTTGTCGGTTGGAGTTTCAGTTGAGCTTTGGCAGTGAAGAAGGAAGGACCCTGTGCTTTTTCAGTGTGCAGTTTTAGTCAAAACGTGTAAGGGCCCAGAGTTCCGGTCTGCAGATTGTGTAACAGCTTGTTAGGACTGAATCCGTCCTGTGAAAAGAATCAAAGGATCTCTGAAGAGTAGAAACCAGGCTCACCCTGTAGAAGACTGGAGGAATTGCTGAAAATTGCACTCGGTCTGTACGGAACTGAATCTGCTGTGTGTTCTCCCGGGTATTGTGCAGTAATTGCGATCGGGATACAGATGCAGCCTGCCTGGTATAGTGCTTTCTTTTATATGGATGTGTGAAGAGGTTTGTGTACCTCAAGTGAGCCCTGCTGACATTGAAGGACCCTTATCTTATTTGGAGGTCGTGAGTACTAATTCAGGGTCGCCCTGTTGAATTGCCACATTAAATCCAAATGGAATTACTGTACTGCTGACTGTTTAATTCTCCTTTCTCTGTGTGAAAGGGCCCCTACCAACTGCCACGGTTTGGACTAGCCACTAGAGCTTGGGTACCCAGGGACAGTAACTGATAGGGATAGGCCTGTGCACAGAGCCATAGGTAGATTATTAGAGTGATAAGCTAATTAACCTGATTTCCCCTGTCCTTGTTATATCCCCTAAATAAATCAGAGCTGCTTGTTTCAGCAAAGTTATACTGCCTGAGGTATTTGTCTATGTTAAAGTACTGTACTGTGATTGTTGCACTGTATCTCATTTCACAGGAGGTCCCAGTGCCAGAACCAGACCTGGGGTAAGTGTATACTGTGAAGGTAATTCTGATATATTGTGTGGGACACTAGTGGGAAGAAAGGGGGTTGCAGTGTCCCAGAGGGCTGTGACCAAGTTAGTTTAACTATTGCAAACCCTGACCTCTGGGTGGAGGCACCCGCCATTGGATCCAGGCCCCTCAACCTGTTAGTGGCAAATCAGGCAGGGGTACTAGCCCCTGGGATAGCGCCGTCTAGGGGTTACACCTTTTTCCTTTGATCTGCCATTGAGGGGGGGAAGTCCTGATCTATATACACTCTGGTCCTGTCTAGATTAAGGTCTTTCTTTGCCCACACTCGATGCAACAATTTTTCTTTGGTAGGGTACTTTAAAAACTTGATAAGAATAGCTCTCGGAGGCGCCCCAGGTTTTGGCTTAGGACCCAGTGCACGGTGCGCTCTCTCAATTTCCAGAGGGGTATCCTCCTCCAGGCCCAACTCCATTTTCAGCCATGACTACATGTAGCTTGCCATATCATCTTGTTCTACACCCTCCGGAATTCCAATCACCCTTATATTGTTACGTCAGGACCGAGCTTCTGCATCTTCCATTTTTGCCATTAAAACCCTTTCTCTTTTATGGAGGTAGAACAGGGATCGGTTATAGGGCATGTTTTCTCTTGGAGAATATCCATATGTTTCTCTATGTCAGTTGTTCTCGCTTCCAGTTTTCGAAAGTCTCTCTGAATCTCTGTTACTTTACCATCAATTCATTGTAAAAGTCGCAATATTTTCCTCGCTTCTAATCTCGTTCCCGATGGATCCCAAATCAGAGCATGAGTCTTCCTCGCCCGAGCCAGAGATCACCGAAGATCGAGATGGTGCAGGGCTCAGGCCTGGAGTTGCACGCCCTTTGTCATTCCATGTGACCATTGTGGGGCTCGTAGCGCCTTTCTTTTTAGTTCTTCCCATTCTCGGTATTCAAGTTTCAGTTTCTTAATGACTTTCGGGAATGGGTATACTCGATTCTCCAGATTGCACACAAATATTCGCACTTGAGGTATGAGCTGAAGGCTAAGCAGCCATATTGGATCGCAGCCTCACCAGAAGACCCAAGCTGTACCTTTTGTTTAAACCCTGACAGAGCTCCTCAGTTGCTGTGCTTAAGAATGCACTTTCAGAAGACAGGATGTGAATATCTCACAGTGGTTTGAAGTTGATTCCTTGCAAAACCGAGTTGTTATTGTTGGTACCAAAACACCTCAGGTCATCTATTATGGAGAGTCTGAGCCTCATTGTACTTGGTAGTGAAAGGCTCAAGGCCAGGTAGGTGGTGCCCAACCTAGGCATCACTCTTGACCAGGAGCTGACACTCTCTGCACAGGTGCAAGTAGTGGTAAAGACTGTCCTTTACCATCTGAAAAGTACAGCTGTATTGTACCCCTACCTTGATCCAGAAGCTCTCAGCACAGGTGCGTGCCTTTGTTATCTCCTGTCTTGATTACTGTAATACACTCTGCTGGGGTGTTCCTGCTGGTTGGACCTATTGTCTGCATCTAAGGTAGAATGCACCAACTGTATTAATGGCATCTTCCAGGAGAAGGTAACATATTACTCAGGTGTTGCATTCATTGCACTAACTGCCAGTCAGATGGCAGAATTGATTTTTAAATCCTTTTACTTAACCAGTAATAACCGAGAAACCTGTCATTTCTGAGGGACTGATGACTAGTTGGCGGGAATGGATGCCACCTCCATCCAGCTGGTCATTAATCCAAGAAAATAGCCATCTTCAAGGCTGTTATTGCGATTATAAGTCTAACTGCAGTAACAGTTTTCATTTTTAACATTTATTTTTTACTTACTTTCAGGTTTTAAGCAGGGTGGCATGAGCCATGTGTGCCCCACAGCTTCAATTGGCAATGGGACCTGTCATTTCTACGATGCTAATGCCCAGTCCAGTAGCCAATTAGGAGCCTCGCTAGGGCTGGGTGAAAGTTGCATATCCCGTTTTCATGGAAGCTTCATGACATTTCTAAGCTTTCACAGAATTTTATGCCCTTTCACATGTGATGAAATTTCAAACATCCAAAAATTCACTGCAAATTTTCTCCTACTACTGCAGTAATTATTCACTAATGGCAGAACTATAGCCATGACCTGTGGAATTAAAGCTTATTGCCATTTATTTTGCAGGTTCATTTATGTATCCACAATTTGCAATATAATTCTGCAGGATTTTTTGTTTCTGCCAGCAATGTATAGCCATCTTGGTTTGATTTTTAGGTGGTATTGTAAATGTTAAGCTCACATAGTGACTCTAACCATCCAAACTGTAAAGTACCTATATTGTACTGTCAGCAAACCAACCCTCTTTTGTTTTATTTTGTATTTTTTTTTACCACTGTTCCTGTTTTTATTTTTTTATTTTTTTTCCTCTGCCCAATTTGGCTCTTATTCAGGAGAGCACCCGAGTCCTATCCCACCAACATGCCCCTGGACTTACCACCAGCTGTCTTCCACCAGGGTGTGTTCCCCTTCCCCGGAGGAACTGGTCCTCACTGAGGACTGGATCTAGTTTGGGCTTGTGAGCCCAGCTAGTCAAGAAGCAGGACCTGCAGGCCCACATGATCATCCAGCCACCAGCATTTCCTTAGTTCTTGTCCCCTGAAGGTGTGGCATGCAATGATGACCAGGTGCATGCCACATGCTTCAATGTGACATGCACCAATGTTTTTCCCATCTCCCAATCTGATGGCCTGAGTTGTCTTTCCCTCATCTTCCAACAGGCTCCACCCAACCCATCTCCCTTAGAGGAGGAGAACAGTCCATCAAACACTCAGTCCTCCTCTTCCTGGCCAACTCCGACTCCCCAAGGTTGTTCCCGACCCGGGTCACCAGCATGATGGTAGATGATGCTTTGTGCCTCCACCCTCCATGCCACTGGGCTGGCACCCTGGTTTTATTTTGAGTTTTTCTTTTGAATTCCACAGAACCCAAGGATTGCCTACATTTTCCATTTCACTGTAGTGAGCTGAATTCCATGCTTCAACACAGTAATGCCACAGAAAACTGAAATTACTCTGCATGCAGCTCTGCAGTCACAGGTGGTGCAGAGGGTGTATCACATGATAGCACACATTTCTTGCTGCTTAGCTTCACATTTCTGAAGTGATTGCTGAAGAGGAAAGAGTTCTGTTCATTGTGCTGCACTGTTGCAGCTCTCTTGACCAAGAATCTACAGTTTTCTTGCTGATTACAAGAAAAATGGCTAGTATCTGTGCTTTCAGTGCTGAGACAAACATATTGCTGTAGTTTTTAATTTCTTGGAATGACTATTGCATACTAGTTTTACTAGTATTCTCTGTAGCACTGTGTTGTTTCTTAATGTGGTATTCTGTGAAGAAAAAAGCACACCATGGTGGGCAAGCGAAAACATGAAGAACGTGGAAAAAGTCCAGTTGCTGGTGGATCTTTGAAAACAGTGTCATATGGAGTTACAAAGGATACTGGGAAAGGTGCTAGTTAATGCAGCACATTTAATGACACTCAGACTTCCAGTGGCAGTGCAGTTCCAGCAGTTCCCCAATGCTGTGCCAGTGTCAGCTGGAGCTGGTATCAAAGCTGCTAGTTTCCTTTCTTCCACATGCATTTTTTATGGGGGGAACTGACAGGTGGCTATGGCTCAGGGGGAGCTTATCTCTCTGGCCCCAGTATCCCCCACCAAGCTTCCCCTGGAAATCCCTCATGGGTTGCCCCCACAACATGGCCAGGGGTGAGAAGCATCACCTTTCTCCCTTCCCCTCCCCTGGAAAGCCAGTGTCCAGATTCTGGGATTTGGCACAGGTGCAGCCAGGGCCATCATGGAGCCTGCCACCTCCATTTTTCACTTTTTTCCCCGATCCCCTTCTCCTCCGACATAGACACACTCCAAACCATATCACCCTCCAGCCTCCACTAAAGGGCAATCAGCAGGTGGGATGACAAACCCTCCCTCACTGAGAGAGGAGAACAGTCCTCTGGATGCTCAATCCTCTCTTGCCCCCTACCAACACCTGACAGCCCAGGCTTGTTCCTGAGCCCGTCACCAGTGTGGCATGAGGTGTGGCATCCTACACCTCAACCTCCAGTGCCACCAGGCTGGCTAAAGCTACTGGTTTCCAGCATACAAGTCCCACAGCAGCTGTTGCTCACTGTGCAAAACTGGCAAGAATAATTGCTATTGATGTTGCTGTACTGCTGTGTCAGTCCCAGGAGTCTCAAGAAATGGAACAGTTACAGGAGTCTCAGGAGTTGTCTCAGTAGCTGCTAGGAACTAGGAGCGATGAGAGTGTGTGTTCAATCACAGTCAGGATCAGAAGGGATGCTGTTAAGGTGGGGGTCCAGGACCATTAACTGTCCTGACAAAGGAGGAGGAGGAGGAGGAGAAGAATGGACTGGAGCACAGTGTGTTTGAGATGGAGGCTGAGGAGGAAGAACATCCTCAGTCCAAACCTCCTGCTACTGTCGAGGAGGAGGAGAAGGGCAGTGAGGAAGAGGAGGTGGAGGATATAAAACCCGTTGTGTCAGTGCCAGAAACGTCTGAGTTAAACATCAGTGATAACAGTGATGAGAGAGGTGATGATGGCCCAGTACTTGACCCTAGTTGACATCCTCCACAAGCACCCATTAAAAAAGTGTAGTCACAGGTAAATGGAAAGCAATGCTTCTTATGCCACTCCATTGAAAGGAACACTCTGTTAGGGGAAAGGGACCTCAAGTTAAAAGAGTACATGGGGTTAAGCAGCAGCAGCAGGAGAAGCAAAAGGCAACCATTTTGCCCACCCCATGTCCCTGGCCCTATCCGCCCAACCCAAGAAAATCCAGCAAGCTGAGAGAAAGCCTCTTCTGTGGGATTTTTTCTCAGTGGATGAGATCGATGACAGCGTGGCTGTGTGCAATATATGTAAGTCAAAAATAAGCAGGGGTAAGGCAGGAACAAGCTGTGGGACAACTAGTACACACAGCCATATACAAAGTAGGCATTCCATTCGCTAGGCACAGCTTAAGTGATTGGCATCAATGCCCACTTCTAATATTGTACCTGAACAGTCTGAAAGACAGGGTCATGGTAATGTAACATTTACCCCTAGGCATGCAGTTACAAGTAATAGTAGTCAATGTGCCAAATCAGAGCCTCTCTTTCCAATATACAGAGTTTTTTTCCACCACAGTGTGTTCCCATTCTTGGACAAGACAGCCACAGCAGCAAGAGCAGAACTGCTAAAGTCAGTAAATCAGCTTCCTCCACAGTCCATCCCCACTCCCAAGCTTTAGCATCCAAATATTAAATTTGCCTTAAACAAGCACACTAAATACCATCGTAAGCACCCTGTGTCAAAAGAGCTAAACACTGCTGTTGCAAAGATGCTGGCAACAGACCTGCTGCCATTTTCTTTTGTTGAGAAGTCTGGGTTTCTATAGCTCATGGAAAAATCTGCACCCAGATGCAAAGTGCCAAGTCACACTTATTGCTCCACTAAGGCTATCCTGACAATTTACAGTGACCTTGCTTGCATTGTGTCACATGTAGTGTCCCACTCTGTAGTACCCAGCATTCACCTTACAATAGCTATCTGGACTAGTGGCCCATTATCTGCTATCGGTTTTATGTGCATTATGGCACACTGGGCCTATTTCCCTGGAGTTTATGTCTTGCACTCATGTCCATCATCTAGTTGCCCTTTGAAAAGTGCCACTACTATTGCTGGTCCTTGTCAGCATGCCACACTGAACATACAGAGCATGCATGGCTCACACACATCTGTAAGAATACTCACCCAAATTAATGAAGCCATTACATCCTGGCTGAAGCTACATGGATTCCATGCTGGCTTCATTGCAAGTGACAATGCATGGAATGATGCTAAAGCAATCAGTGATGGCTATTTTTATCATGTTCCATTCTTCACATGTGTCCTTAATCTGATTGTGAAGACCTTTCTCCATCATGAAGCAGTCAGTAGCATGATGAGTGTCAGTCACAAAATCTGCAGTCATTTTAGTCACTCCTCACTGGCAAGATCAGAGTGCATGAGTTTACAGAAGGCCAATAAAGCACCACAACACTGCCTAAAGCATAATGTGAAGACACACTGGAACTCATTGCTCTGTATGTTTGAGAGGCTATTTGAGCAGTATAAGCCAATCAATGACTATGTTATGTAGATGTGTGATTGTGAAACACAGAGAGCCATGTCTCTGAGTCCATCCCAGTGGATGTTGTTGGATAGTGTCATACATATCCCCTGGACATTTGAACAGGCTACACAAGTTGTTAGCTCTGAAAATGCATGCCTGAGTCAGATTATACCACTGCTGCATGTGCTCTGTCAGACACTGGTCAATGTCAGGGAGCAATCTGAATTGTCAGCAGACTCTGTGGGAATGGAGCTGGCTGACCAGATCATGCAGCTGTGTGATAATGATCCCAGTGTGATTCATATTAAAACCTCTGAGGCATACATCCTAGCAACCTTGCTAGATCCATGATATAAACATTGTATGCTGGAACTTCTTCCAGGTGAGAAGGCTGATCTGGATCACTGTGTTGTGATCCTTCATGGCAAATTGTAGAACTGAATGATGGTATGGCATTCAGAGAAAAGGGCACAATCGGTATCTGGAGACAAACCTGAATGAACAACAGACCTTCTGAAAGTATCCTCCTCATCCTTCTCCTGTACTGTGTCTGCTACTGGCCCCTAATCCTCATGTTGCAGTGGCACAAATCTTCTCCGTTCCATGCTGCAGCAGGTTAGTGTTTCCACGCAACAAGCAACTGAAGACTAGTGTCACCAGGGAGTCAGTGTGACAGTTTGTCCTGAACTGCTGGTTCATATGTAAGCATTAATCCCAGCTGAAGGTGGCATCTAATGGGTAGTTAATGCATGGTTGGGGCCGTTGGGGCACGAGGCCGGAGGCCGAGGATGGACAACAGCCCCAACCATGCATTAACTCCCCATTAGATGCCACCTTCAGCGGGGATTAATGCACTTGTAACACGGACATACTCCATGGTGGTGCAGGCTACACAGTGTGCTACTTGATCCACAATAAACACAAGGCAATTGCAGAAATTACTGTGATCTGTATTCTTACTTTTAGATTTCATCACAGTGTTGTGTTACATACAGATGTGGGTCAAAACTGGTTTCGGTAAACGCACATAGAGTTCCTAGCTTCATGATCGGGACACATCTCCCATGCTTCGGAGCGGCCGTTTCCCTCACAGCCTGCCTCGGAGGACAGCAGTTCGCTTCGTTCTGACCTGTGCGTGGCCGGCCAGTCTCTCATTTGCATGCCTGTGTCATCACTGAGGGGGGTGTTTCTAGTCCTTGTCCCGCTCTGCCCACCCCCTTCCCAGCAGCACAGTTCCCTACCTCTCCACCGGTACTGGTCATGTCCGGTACACTGGCCGTGGCTCCCGGTGACTCCGTAATTAACATTGACAGTCCCATGCACCGTAAAAGTGTGGCAGGTAAATGTGGAAGCGGATGTGGCTGCTGCTCTTGTGAGTCCCCCCCGCACCTTCCTAGCTCACTCTGTTGGTGGGGTTCCAGCTGACTGCATCTTTGTTTCCCTGGTGCTGGCTCCTGATTCCCTGTGTGGTGTTCTGCCGCTCGCTTTGCATCGGTCCACGCTTTCATATCCACTGCTCCACATAAACCACACTGCACTGCCATCTGCTTGCTCAGTACACTACCTCGACCTGTGTATGTCTTTCTGCCTGTGTCCCCCGTCTGTACCTGTCCCTGCTCCCTCCCTCTCCTACTCTCTCACTCCTAGCTGGCTGTGTGGCTCTTTCTCTCACCGGCGTCGAGCTCACACACCGCTATTTCACTTCTCGTGGCTACTTTCGGCATTGCAGGAGCAACACGGCATTATTGTCTCATAATGCCGTGTTGCTCCTGCACCACGTGATGCCGTCCTGCCTATCGCCGGCACCCCTCCTACACCTCTCAATAGTGCCGTGTTACAAGTTATAATAAAAGCTGGAGAAAGGTTTCTGATTCCATCCTGATTCATAATATATACCCTCAGATTACCAACACTTGCATGATCCAAACACAATAATATTTGTAAATTTCCCAGCTGGCTGCTGTTTAGTGCCTCCTTCCAAAAAAAAAAAGAAATACCAAAAACAAATGTCTTGCTTTTGTTATTTGTCCATTACTGTTTGTTCTTCTCTGTTTCTGCAACTAGTTTCCTGAAAAATACAGCACTATTTCTAAGTGTCCCAGTTGACTACTGTTTATTCCCCCCCCCTCCCCAAAAGAAACAATAGAAATAAATACCAAACAAAATTGTGTGGACATTATTTTTCCTTTACTGTTTGTTCATCTCTGTTTCTGCAACTTGTTTCCTAAAAAACACAGCAGTATTTCTAAGTGTCTCAGATGGCTACTGTTTAGCTCCCCCTCCACAAAATAAAAAAGAAATAAATACCAAAGCAATTATGTGAACATTGTTATTTGTCCTTTACTTTTTGCTCATCTCTGTTTCTGCAACTTGTTTCCTGAAAAAACACAGCACTATTTCTAAGTGTCCCAGTGGACCGTTGTTTAGGCCTCCCTCCTCAAAAGAAACTAGAGAAATAAATACAAACAAAAGAAATTGAGTGGGCATTATTATTTGCCCTTTACTGTTCATCTTCCTTGCAACTATTTTTTTCCTTAAAAGCCAGCATTTATTTTTTTTTCATAGTAAGTATATTTTAAAATTAAGAAAACAATACATATAGAAATAGTGATTAAACACAAGTTAACTCTATTAATTCGACAGTCCCTAATCCCACCTCCACCCTCCACCCACCCTTCCCTCCCAGCTGCACCATTGACCCATCCTTAAGAGAAAAAAAAGTTCCTAGAGCTACCTATAACCCCCCTGTTACCCAGGGTTACAAGAATCCCAGTAAGACCTAGTGGTAGGTAGGGAAGGCAGCTTGTGAAACTCCAGTTAAATGGATTTCACACTGTCTCACACTGTTCTCAGTCTCAGCTGAGACTGAGGGATGATGTCATTTTAGAACTGTCGCAGCTGCATAAGCCACACTGGAATGTTGCAGTTGGAGGTTAGAGTAGAAAGTTGGGGAATCTGAAGTGAGTTTTGTTGCAGTCTGTAGTAGAGGAAGGAGGTGCTCTGCTGTAAGCAGGCCATCAGAGCTCTAAGCTCTGTCAAAGAGCTTTTTTTTTTGCATAGGTGTGTTTTCTTACCTGAAGAGGAACACAAGAAGAGCACAGTGAAGTGGTAGAGACCGCTTTCAGTGGTTCAGGGCCCCATCCCTGCGGGGATGGGGAGAAGGAATCAGCCTGCTTCCAGGGGCAACCCCCCTGGTCCGGTTTGGGAAAAAAAGGAGTTTTCTGACTTAAGTTCGTGCTGAGGCACCAGAAGTTCTGGACGAGAATTCTTTGAGGAAAAAACGCCTGCGGGGCACCTGCAACCAAGGGGTGAGTTCGCTCTGCTAAAGGGCCAATGTGTTTTCACCTAAAACAAGATGAAACTAAAGTGACTGTTACTATGGGGTCAGGAAAAGACAGCCAAGTACAGTTTGGAAGATGTGGGAGATTGGACTGCTTAATTCTGTGGGGGGTCTAGAGTAATGGACACATCCACTTATTAAGTATGTTCAAGTTCAGCACAAATAGAAAGTAAAGACAGTAGATTGAATGTGAATACATTTAAAAAGAATCTACACAGCAAAAGTGTTTTAAAGGATGAGGTGTTACAGTCCAGAGAAATGGTCGGGTATGAATTATGGGAGCAAGAGGTGGGAGACCCCCCATCAGTAGTGACCAAATTCACCTCTACAGGTTTACTTTGGGACACCTGTTGCTTTCTCTCAGGTACTTGGCCAGTGCCTGAGAAAAGTACCCAGATGTGGGACTGATGAGGAAGAGTTCCTAATGGAGCAGAAGTGCTCATAGGTGGTTTAGGCAGTCACCAGTAAATGTTTCCCTGCTGTATGGAAAGTGTCCAAGTGGCTGGCAAGGGAGCTGAGCCAGGGAAAGCCCAGAGCAGCGTACAAGTTCGGGCTGAGTGCCCAGTGTGTTTCAGAACCTGAGGGCTAAAGTGAATAGGATGTGTTCTGATCTCCATAAATCTGCATTACCAGGAGTGTAGCCCCATGGGGGTCCATCTATGCTTTGTTTGTTCTGTTGGATGTGAATAAAAGCCACACTTTAGAATCCCACTTATGGTATTGGACATTACAGTTATTGCTTCTTTTGTCCAGAGTTACTTGGGTGCCCCCGTTGCAGAGTAGCTAAACCTAGCCAATGTGCCGAGTGACATATTCCTCCCCAAACCCAGCCCACCAGGTAGAGCTGTCAAGATAGAAATGGCATACCTGGGTAGGGGTTACAAAAATGCAGGCACCACTGAGGATTTGGGTTTGGAATTTAGGGAGGAATGTAAGAAGGGTTGCTCGGACAATGGCTTGCATTTTGGTTATCTGGCAGTGGGTAGCCCAAAACAACTGAAGCAATGTTTAACTAATGTGCCGCTGTGTGCTGCTATCCATGTGCTGCTATTAAAATACCAACTGTTTACCAAGGAGCAGTGAAGCCTGAGAGTGTATGCCCTTGTCCTGCATAAAATTTACAGCATTTGCCAGCTTTTAAAAGTGTTTGTGACAAAGAAAAGTGTGGAAAACTGTGGGTAGCAAAAGGAAAATTGTGCCCTAGATGTTGGAAATGCCTTCTGTGTGAACTGAGAGACTTGTGTTTAAAGGGACACTGTCAACCCCCTTAGGTCTCAAAGTGTCCCTAGTTTAAAAAACGTATTTTATGATTGCCAAAATTTGGTAAAAACTTTTGATATAGCTGGTAGTTTGATTCTGACTCTTATTTTCTTTAAAAAAGTAAAAAACAGACTGCTCAACATACTGGTGTTATCACACCAAAAACAGGTTTGTTTACATTCCTTGATCAACTGCAAATTCATCTTTCCTGGACGTGGGAACATCCACAAAACAGTCTATCCCCTCATGATGCATTGGAAGATTAGGTGGCTACTGTCGTATTAGCGACTGCACTTTCTGTGTGTGTTTGTAATGCTCAGGGCATATGCAGTAAGAATATAACCAAGGTTGTAAACAAAAACAAGGTTGTCTATAAATATACATTGCCATGCATTTCAGTTCTACTAAGCAAGGCTACAGATAAAACAAACCACAACATCACTGAATTTTAAACAGGTAAGCAATCATAAAATGTGGGGATTCAACTAGAAATAATATGATGACAAACAGGTAGACAGTGTCCCTTTAATGGCCATGAAAAATGGTTCAAATGGTGCTCCTACCATGGAGTCAGTTGAAAAAAAAAAAGTGTGGTTTGCAGTTTAAATTTGTCTGCTCAACGATCACCATGAGGAGAACAGCACAAGAGGAAAGAGACTCATTTGAATGGCGTCGAGTGATTGGTGAGACTTCAATCAGTCCCGCCCTCAAGCCAGCTCTAGAGTGACTGCACAGCATTCAAGAGGGAGAGTGAGTGTAATGTGTGAACTGGCTTACCAGGAGGAGTGTTCGCAGTGACTGAAAGCACTGTAAAAAGTTTAAAAAACTGACTTTTCTGTTTAAATTCGGGCTCAACCCACATCTCAATCGACTGGATTAAGAGTGTGGTGCTCAGAGGGACAATCGGCAGGACTGCCAACACACTTCTTTCCAGTGGCCTCCAAAACTGGCTGCAGGCCATTTTTCCTATGCAGCAAACAGCTACTGATAACAGTGAGTACCAACGGAAATAATTGCTCAAACTGTGTGATTTCACCAAAAGCCAGATGGATCTGTGTGCAGCAGTGTAATCACTTTGCAAAGAAGGACTGTGTTAAGTTTTACCAGCAAAAGCAAGAATTCTAAGCAATTGACTGTGAGCATAATTATAGGTTCAGCATCAGTACAATTTTCAAAGCCATGTGAGAGACTGTGAGTTGTATCAGGTATGCAGCAAGAAATACAGGCAATCCTGCGCTATGAAATACTGAGGCTTTAAGGGGCTGTAAGTACAGCAATGTCTTCAGTGAGTAAAAAGTCTGCGGTAAATCATATAAATGTGCTAGGAAAAGAACAGTGCAAGTTTGTGCAGTTCGAGCAAAGTTATCAGTACAGTGTGTAAATCGGATGTGCAGTTGCTTGACCCAATTACAGAATGTTGATCCCTAGGAGTACTGCTGCCATTACAGGGTGGGGTAGTAATGTAAACACAGCAGCAGAGGAGCCATTTAGAAAGAGAAAGAAAGTTTTCAGTGATGTGAGAATTGAAATAACAGTGAGCATTGTTTGTTTTTTCTCTGCAGTTATGTCTTCAGGACCAGCCCGCTACCCAGATCATGCCCGGGCTGTGATAGCAGTAGACATTAACAAGTTAAGGGACATTGAGAGATGTTACTACGGGGGATGACTGCCTCCTCATGTGGCGATTCCTGGCTATCCAGTGCGAGTATGTGTGATTTGCTTAAATGCTGGAAGGGACATCTTCATGGTATCTCACTGTTCTGGGTGCCTAGAGGAATATGGTTTGTTTAAAGCACCCAAGATTTGTTTGGCTCCCACATGGACAAAAGTTCAAGAATCTGCAGTTGGCAGCACACAGCACCAGGCGGAGCCTGTTGGAGAAGGCCCCTCAGAGTGTGGTACAAAGCAAGAGGGTGCAGATTTACAGACAGAACAATGTGCTGATGTTTCACAGTCTGAGTCGCAGAGAGACATTTCAGGAAGAGCATCAGTAGACTCTTGGAGAAAGGGGCCTAGCCCAAGTCTCATAGGTGAAGATGAGATGAGGGAGGCCTTTGAATGGGAGGTTTCGACCTCTGCACCCAACGAAGAGTGGACAATCTCAGGAGTGAGGATGACTGCTCACTCCTGGTCACAGATTCTCAGTGAGGAAGAAGAAGAGGGGGAACCTATGTGGCCTTGTGAAAAAGGAACTGGTACACAGCCTCAAGCTCTTGGCTCAGAGGAATGCATGGAAGAGAGTAGTGATTCAAATACCCTGGCTGTGCAAGAAGAAGGAAGGGATCCATTTTTTGTGTCTTTAAGAATGCTTAGCTGGCAGAACCAGGAATGGCCACTCCCAAGCCAGACCAGAGGTCTCAGGTTGATCTAAGCTAGTAAAGAGGAAAGACTGGTTTGTAGGAAAGTGAATGAAATCTATGAGATGTCCTTTCCTACCTTTCCTCGAAGAGTCTGGGAGGAGATTGAAAAAAGAAGAAAACCCTTGATTTGGGAAGAAGCAATGAGATATGTGCTTCCTAGTGCAAACAAGCATGTCAAGAACAGAACGTTTCAAGAAAAATACAGCCAGTGGAAAAGAGGCAGGACACTCTTTATGGACACTGTTCGAATTGTGGATGGAGAGGGACATGAAACCTTTCACAGTGTGAATTATGAGCACCCACATGGGGCAATAATTCAAGCACCTGACCCGTTGTGCTATTGTCCACAGTGCAAAGACCTTCCTGCGAAAGTACCCATGCCTACCAAGTGGAAAGCAGAGCAGTGGTAGCCAGTGCTGCCACTCCAGCTGTTGCTGTACCTATGTTGTTCCACTAGTCTGGACGTCCAGGACTCAGGTGCCCCACATTAATCAGTTCTACAGTGTACTGGCTTTCCAGAATCCATTGACTGGCCCACCAGATGACTTCAGATCCAGAGAGGACACCAGTCCAGCTGTATCCATGATTCATCGCCTTGGTACTGGATGACTTCAGACCAGCTGTTTTCCTTTTTGTTCCTGTTTCAAGGTTACATCTCCAGAGATAACATCAGTCCAGCAGTTTCCAGTTGTGCTCTCATGTCATTTCCCAGAAGATATCTGTCCAGCTGTATCAGAAGAATGCTGCCAGGAAGAGTCTTTGGCTGAGGACCAGGTGTGGTATCATGTTGTTATACAAGGGACTGGTAAGTCCAGACTTTTCTATTCTTATGACGTTGCAGTACACACCCTACACTAGCAGACTCCAGATGTTTGAACTGTCCTCAAAGACTCTCCCCTTTGGGACTTTGGCCTGATAGAACTGTGCTTCACCGGGCTCTGGCCCAGGAAAGACTCTTTAATGGACTTACCTTCGGGCACTGTGGTCACTAGGTGGGACTTTTAGGGCACTCCATCCCCCCAATATTGTGTATTGTAAATAATGTCATTGTTTTCTACTGTTTTCTAATGTTTATACTGTTTTTTCTACTTTTCTAAAAAAACTCTTTTTGGGATTCTCCAGTGTTTTGATAGTAGGGGTTTAGATAGACTGCATATGCAGATTAGGAGTGTGTGTTGTCTTTCTTTTTCTTGCAGGTGTTCCTGAAGAAGATAGAAGAGAAGACAAGAAGAGGAGGAGGGACTCATTGGGTTCCTCAGTAGTACTAAAGTGTAGTGTTTAAAGTACAATGGTTGTTGTTGTTACTGTGTGTAACTTTTTCTTCCACAGGTATGGTTGTGGGGAGTGTGGGATGTCATCGTTATATGGTGTTAGCCCCTAATGTGTGGTTGCATGGTGTCCAGGGTCAGGGAGGTCCCCTATTTGTTTTGTTTTGGGAATTTTAAGTTAGAGGCAGACAGGTTTTCCCTAGAGGGCTAGGGGGATAGACATGCTGTGGTCCTGAATGGCCGTAGGGGCCACAGTACTTATCTAATAGGGCTATGCTCTGCACAGTGCTTCCAGAGCCACTGAGTACCCATAGTCAGCGGGTAGAGTAGAGGGTTAATGTATCAGCCAATGGCCTCTGGGCCCTTAGTGTTGCCTGCCTGTGCCTAGCACATGGTAGGAGGGGGCCTGATCACCCCCTCTCCATAGGTAGCACATAGGGTAGGATGGCCTAGGTCAGGTAACTAATGACTGCAGACAGTCATTTTCCTGGTCCAGGGTGAGTGTAACCCCCCGTTACCCAGGGTTACAAGAATCCCAGTAAGACCTAGTGGTAGACAGGAAAGGCAGCTTGTGAAACTCCAGTTAAATGGATTTCACACTGTCTCGCTCTGTTCTCAGTCTCAGCTGAGAGTGAGAGATGACATCATTTTAGAACTGTTGCAGCTGCATAAGCCACACTGGAATGTTGCAGTTGGAGGTTAGAGTAGAAAGTTGGGGAATTTGAAGTGAGTTCTGTTGTAGTCGAGGAAGAAGGTGTTTTGCTGCAAGTAGGCCCTCAGAGCTCTAAGCTCTGTCAAAGAGCTATTTTTTTTGTATAATGTGTGTTCTCACCTGAAGAGGAACACAAGAAGAGCAAAGTGAAGTGGTAGAGACCACTTTCAGTGGTTCAGGGCCCCATCCCTGTGGGGATGGGGGGAAGGAATCAGCCTGCTTCCAGGGGGACCACCCTGGTCCGGCTAGGGAAAAAAAGAAGCAACCTGATTTAAGTTTGTGCTGAGGCACCAGAAGTTCTGGATGAGATTTCTTTGAGGAGAAAACACCTGTGGGACACCTGCAACCAAGGGGTGAGTTCGCTCTGCTAAAGGGCCAATGTATTTTCACCTGAAACAAGATGAAACTAAAGTGACTGTTACTGTGGGGTCAGGAAAAGACAGCCAAGTACAGTTTGGAAGATGTGGGGATTGGACTGCTTAACTCTGTGGGGGGTCTAGAGTAATGGACACATCCACTTATTAAGTATGTTCAAGTTCAGCACAAATGGGATGTAAAGACAGTAGACTGAATGTGAATACATTTAAAAAGAATCTACACAGCAAAGCATTTTAAAGGATGAGGTGTTACACTCCAGAGAAATGGGTGGGTATGAATTATGGGAGCAAGAGGTGGTAGACCCCCCCATCAGTAGTAACCAAATTCACCTCTACAGGTTTACTTTAGGACCCTATTGCTTTCTCTCAGGTACTTGGCCAGTGCCTGAGAAAAGTACCGAGACATGGGACTGATGAGGAAGTTTTCTTAATGGAGCAGAAGTGCTCATAGCTGGTTTAAGGAGCCACCAGTAAATGTTTCAATGCTATATAGAAAGTGTCCAAGTGGCTGGCAAGGGAGCCGACCCAGGGAAAACCTAGAACAGTGTACAAATTTGGGCTGAGTGCCCAGTGTGTTTCAGAGCCTGATGGCTAAAGTGAATAGGATGTGTTCTGCTCTCCATAAATCTACATTACCAGGAGTTTAGCCCTGTGGAGGTCCATCTATGCTTTGTTTATTCTGTTGGATGTGAATAAAAGCCACACTTTAGAATCCCACTTCTGGTACTGGACATTACAGTTATTGCTTCCTTTGCCCGGAGTTACTTGGGTGCCCCTGTTGCAGAGTAGCCAAACCTAGCCAATGTGCCAAGTGACATATTCCTCCTCGAACCCAGCCCACCAGATAGAGCTGTCAAGATAGAAATGGCATAACTGGGTGGGGGTTACATACCCACAAAACATATTTTTGTTAACATGAGGATATACAGAGTTAGTACTTAGTACTGTATAAAGTAAGTAATGTGTATAAAGGCACCCAAACTCTTTGATAATATTTTATTTTCTTTAGAGAGATTAGCCAGAAGATTCTCTGCATGTAGTACGAATAGAATCTCATGTAGACATACTGTTACTGTAGGAATCTTCTGGTCCATCCAATGGCACACTAACACTTTTTTAGGACCTAGAGAAATTAACACCATGTGTTTCCTTTGGTTTCCAAGCAAAACATTTCCGTAATCTCCCAGAATGCATATTTCTGGGCAGAATGCATCAGTCAGGTCCAAAAGGGGATCTAGTTGAGCTTTAATGGTGGACCAGAACAAAAAAGGCTTTATCACAGTGCCACAAAACATGAAGTAGGATGCCAGGCTGCTCACCACAATAGGAGCATAAATTATTTGGAAGTTTCCCCATTCGAAACAGTTTTGAAGGAGTATAGTAAAGATCATGAAGCATATAAAACTGAAGGATACGATATCAGTTGCATTTTATATCTTTATACAAGTGTTCAAAATCTGACTCCAGCAACATGTGGAAGAGGGAGAAGAAGGTAGGACATAGTCCCATTTGTAACATGGGGGGCTGTCCTTGTCTGCTATAAAGTCCCAAATATGATTATAGAAAAATGAGATAGTGTGAGATGAAGGTGATGAGAAAATAACTGGGAAAATTGGTCCATCTAAGTATTTGTTCCAGAGACCAGGTCCAACATTGTGAAGAAGCATGTGAGACAATTGGATATATTTAAAACAGTAGGAGGAGGGGAGGTTAAATTTATGTTGAGCTTCTAGAAAATGAGAGCTCAGTAAGTCTTAAACCTGAATTTTCTCACCACTGGGCCAAAAAGAGGAACCCAGAATCTTACCCTCTATTTTAAAATTAGGATTATGTAGCACCTGCTGGGAAACATCATATTTAGGAGAAGTGTGAGCTACTGCATTTAACTGTGCATGTATCTGAAGCATTGCCATTATAGGAGAATTCCTTAATTGCCTGGGTACACATTTGAGAGGAACATATAACAGTGAACCCAGATCAATATTATGTTGGGCACATAAAGCTTTCTCTGTCTGCATCCAGAGCGGTGAGTAAGTATTAAGATCTGTTAGCTTAGGGGTCATTAACCAATGACTTATAACAGCGCAGGATATAGAAAGATAGTAGAAAAAAAATTGGGAAGTTGGAGACCTTCTCCAACTCTAGTATGCTATAACTTAGAAAGAGCTCACTTAGGCAATTTGCCCTGCCAAATAAAGGTAGAGATAATACCATGTAGTTGGGAAAACCAACGTTTTGGAAGAAAATAGTTGCACATTTGAAGTGGGTACAAAAGACAGGGAAGGACGTTAATTTTTATAACACTAATATGCCTCCATAGAGAAAGAGGGTGTAAAACCCAGTGATTAAGGTCTATTTTGATACAGGATAATGTCTCATCCAGATTGTATTTCCTCATTTTTGTTTCAGTCCGAGAAAGATATACTCCCAAATATTTAATCTTGTCCTCAACCCAGGTTAGCCCCAGGTGCTGAACGTCTGCATGCATCATAAAGACATTAAGAGGCATCACCTCTGTTTTAGTAATATTTAATTTGTAGTTAGAAAAAAACTCTAAAATCATTGATGGCATCTATAGCTGCTTTAAGGGATACAGAGGGATAGGTAACATGCAGGAGTATGTCATCTGCGTAGACCGACACCTTGTATTGGGAGGAACCAATGAAAATCCCTGTTATTTTAGGTGAATTATTAAGTCGACGAATTAGTTGCTCAAGATATAAATTAAATAAAAAGGGGGACAATGGGCAGCCTTGCCAGGTACCTTGCTGCAAATTTGTAGTTTGCGACAGTACTCCATTGCAAAGTATGCGGGCTCTCGGACATGAATATAATATACTTATCCAATGAATAAACTGTGGAGGAAGATTATATTTTGGCAGGAGATGAAAAAGGTAGTCCCACGAGATCCTGTCGAAAGCTTTTTCTGCATCCAGGAAGGCCAAGACCACTGGGACATTGGACTCCCTGGACACAGATATAAGGTAAGCAAGTTTCCGAAGGTGAACCACCAACAACCTGCTGGACACAGCCAGCCTGGTGGCACTGAGGGTTGAGGCGCTGGATACCACACTTCGCACTGCATCAGTGACCCAGGTTCAGGTTGGGGGTCGGCAGAGGAGGGAGCTGGATTTAGCATCTGATGGGCTGCTCTCCTCTCCTGGGGAGGGATCCAGGGATTTCCTGGCATATTAGTGGCCCCGGTGGAGACCAGGGGTACTATATGCATGAGACTTACAATGGGGACGAGCGTGGCAGGTGTTTACAGGGATATCCAGAATGCTGACACCATTACATGCCATGCTCGTGAGGGGAAAGAAAGATGAAAAGCCTCGGACACCGTTGGTGAGATGACAGTGGCCCCCGGGGAATCACCCACATCCCAAACGCCGGCCCAGATGCACCCGGATCTCCCTCCAGAGCCGACCCATCGACAGCAGGTTAGGCACTTCACACTTAGGAGCTGGCCGCTGGGGGGGGGCAAAATCAGCCCCAGAGATGGTACCGGGGGTCAAGCCTGCCATTCGGTGGAGAGGAACAAGGTGAGATGCGAGGGGTTCAGGCTGGGAGTAGGGAGAAAATTATGAGTGGGCACTTCTGAAGGATGCCTGTGGGTGTAGGTGAATAAAAAAAAACCCTGCTGGGCACAAATCCCACCTGTTCAGGGCTAATGAGTGCACTCTATACTTTATTTAGTCTGTTGGCCAGGACCTTTGCAAGGATTTTTTTTTTCTTATTCTTCTTGCCCCTACTACTCCCATCAGGATCTTCTCTGGTCATGGCCCCCCCCCTCACCTCCACCTTTGGTTATGCCTGCATCCCCCAGTTATCTCTGGTTTTCCTCCCAGAAAGTGGGGCCATGGCACTGACCCCCCATAGCGGGACTGCGGTACATGTATCTGGTTGGGGGATCAGCTCCGAAGGCTAATTGAGGCGCATGGGGACAGATCATCATGTAGACAGTGATGTTCAGGAGTTTTTCCCCCTTTAAGCAGGACGGGGACGTGCAATGATGACCTGCATCCTCCCTGTCCTGACGTTCTGTTGAGTGTCGACATGGTGTGGCTACCCCAACTCCGCTAGGTGCTGCTCGTACACCGAACACTTCCCTGCCCTCCCCCTGGAGAAGGAGAGCTGTCCTAAGGATGCTCAATCCTTCTCCTCCCGGCCAGCCCTCCTGTGACCCGGGCCCATTCCCGAACCCTGGTTGCCGGTGTCGCAAGCAGAATTCCAAGTGTTGCACTGACAGGCCGACATTGCAAGGATATTTAAGTTGGTGTTAATCAGAGACATTGGACGGTAATTCAAAACCTGGAAAGGGTCTCTCCCTGGTTTAGAGAGGACCACAATTGTGGTCTTGGTACTAGAAGGATCTGACAGGCCGTGTTTGTAAATGTAGTTGTAAACGTCTAACAGCAGAGATGCTAGTTGGGTTTGAAAGGTTTTAGAGAATTCAGCGGTATAACCATCAGGGCCAGGTACTTTATCTGTTGGGAGGGAGTCACTAGCTGAAACAATTTCCTCTGTTGTGAGTGTGGTGCTCAAGTAATCTGACTGATGGTTTCCTAATCATGGAAGTTGAAATTCTTGCATAAACTGGTCCATAATATTTGGATCAAAGGACTTCGTAGATTGAGAGTATAAATTTTTATAATATTCCTGGAAACATGCCACTATTTAGCAAGGAAAAGTAGCAACTTCTCCTTCTGCATTTTGAAGGGAATGAACAATCCTGTCTGCAGTCTGGGCACGGAGCCAGAGAGCAAGTAACTTGCTTGCCTTGTCCCCTTGATCAAAATAGTGAACCTTCGATCTTAATAGTAAATGTTCAGCCTTATCACTTAGCAGGGTATTGTAACAAGAGTGAAGAATTTCTAACTGATGGAGCTCATCCGGGGTTGGTATAGGGGATAATGATATTTCTAACTGCCTGATTTGACAAAGGAGATCAGACGAGATTTGAGCAGTAATTTTCTTCCTAATGGAAGCTAATCATATTATTTCTCCCCTCAAAGTACATTTCAAGGCCCCCCCCAACAGGTCCAACTTAGCCATTGAAGGAAGATTATTGGTTAGAAAAGTAGAGATAAAATACGGAGATGAGAAACCAGCTTTTCAGATCTCAATTGCTGGGCATTTAACCTCCAGACTTTATCTCAGTTGAGAAGTGGGCCTAGTTGCCAGTGCAGAAGCACATGATGGTGATCAGAAACTACTGCAGGAAGATAGTTACATGATGTAATATTTTGATGGTGCCCAGTACCCAGCAAGAAATAATCAATACGAGAAAAAGAATTGTGGGGAATAGAATGGAAGGCGTATTCTCTATCAGTGAGAAATAGTGCCCTCCAAGGATCTACCAGACCTACAGAATCCATCAATTCTCTGAGGGCTGTTTGGGCAGGAGATAGGGTTTGTGTCCTTTCCCTAGATTTGTCTACCCAATTATAGTATGCTAAATTCCACTGTCCCCCAATCAAAACTGGCAGAGTGGACAAGGGTGCCAGCAGCGTCATAAGGAATATAAAGAGTTGTGGCTCCTCCAAAGTTGATTCATACACTGAACCTAACACCACTTCTGAATGACCCACCAGTGCTTTAATTATGATATATCTCCCCTGAGGGGTCTATAATTTGGTTCAGCAATCTAAACAGCATTCTCCTTGCTATTAAATTATCTACTCCTACCCTGTGTGAATCTGGTCCCATACCCATTGCCTGCCCCAACCAAGATCTACGGAACAGAAGAACTTGAGGGGATGGAAGATGCATCTGTTGTAGAAAGGCCACATCAATATTTAGTTTATTTAGATGTAACAGAACTTAAGCTCTCTTGATGAGTGATTGGGCACCTTTTACATTCCAGGTACAAACCTTAAGATTGATAGCCATGCCTCATTAAATGACCTAGAACAATTGAAACAACCAGGTATATAAAAAAGTATCAAGAAATACGGTATTTTCACCTCGTATTGTATCAATGGTGCAGCCCCTCTCCCCACCTCCCAGACCTTAACCATAATGATAATGCTAGTAATTGAGGGAACAATAACTCCCCGATCCTTTTGTATTGCTTGTCCCATGTATCTAAATGTAAAACTCTCCCGTTCTTGTTGTTAGAAACTGCTGTACCCTCTATTGCCCATATCATCACCCACCCCTTATAAGGGATCTCTGTATGATCCAGTAAACATGATCCATCCTTATATCAACCAAGAACAGCCTCCTCCCTACTATTAACAAACCCCAAATGTAGTACCCCGTTCCAAAACAACAACCAATTTGTGTGCAATGGTTTCCCCTCCCTCCATAATATGACATGTATTGGTCTGTATAACCAAACTGTGCCCCATAGTACCAACCAACCAAATAAAGTTCAGAATTCCCAAGACCAGTACAGCCCCCCATCTTCCTGGTGCATGATCCACAGCCAGGTAAGCAGAATTAACCACCAACAACCCCTGCCCCGCCCCCAATTAGGAGCCCCTTCCACCAAAACCAACAGGTTATGTCGCCCTGTCATGTAGCCCAGCACAAATCCTCAGTGTCTATAAGCAAAAAAGAAAAAAAAAATTTAAATTGTTGTTGACACTGACAATAATGTTTCACAACTCTGGTAAAAAGTCCTTATGTCCAGGAAGTGATTATTCTCAGCCAGGTAATAAAGCATCCTATTTTGCATCCCAATAGATTAAAACTCCACCGAGGACCATAAGCAGATTGTGGGTGCCGCTGTAGAACGTATTTAATATATTAAACCACAATCTTGGTAAACCGAGGACATCCCCAGGAATCTCAGGTACCAGGAAGAGTTCGGAGCTAAGTGTGGACTAACGTCAGAGTACTATTCTTAGTACAGCAAAAATTGACAAGCTAGTAAATTCGCCTACTTCTCATATATTCACACATACATGCAGCTGAGCTGAGTGACATAGGGCCCTTTAGTGGTAGACCTCAGCAAGTGCTAAACAGCTCTGGAAATAGGGCCTGTAAGGCTGGAGAAGCCTGTTCAGCACTTTCATAAGATTGCCAAGTACCTTGATGCAGCACCAAGAGGCAAGAAGGATACACAACCTTAAATTTAATATTGGTTGTGATCAATTTAGAAACAAGTGGATGGTATGCAGCACGCCACTGTCTCACAGCCACCCGGAGATCCTGAGCGATCCAGATTTTCTGCCCATCCCACAACACCTCCTGTAAGTCTCTAATTTTAGCCAGAATGTGGACTTTATCAAGGTAATTTAGTAATTTTAGAATAAACGACCTTGGTGGAGAGCCTTCAGCTGGTCTTGGTCTCAGGGAGCAGTGGACCCTCTCGATGACATAGGTGGTATTGTTGGTAGAGGGCCCCGCAATCCGAGTGAGCAACTTCTGAGAAAGCTGAATTGGCATAGTGCCTTTGGCATCTTCTGGGAGGCCAAATACAACCAAATTATTGTGTTGGCTCTGGCCCTCCAGGTCCTTCAGCTTGCTATCCATTTTAGCTAGTTTCTGTTGCAGTGCAACAACCTCCAGATCAATTCTTGTCCGCCATCCCTCCAAGGATGAGGTACGGGAGGTGACATCTGCAATTGCCTTAGTGGTTTCTGTCAGGTCCCCCCATATTGATTTCAGCTCCTTAGTGATATCTTGTTACACAGCCTTGAAGGGCTGCAATTCCTCAAAAAAAGTTCCTCTGTAAGTGGTAGTTGAGAGGAAGCCACGGAGGAGATTGTAGATGTGGATTTTCCCATAGCCGATTGTTGGCTTTTGGATTTCTTGTGCTGCTTTTCTAGTGTCCTTGGGGGTGTGTGACGTGGTGGGGCCTGGCACATTTCGGCCTATATTACAGCAAGGCTGGGTGCAGAAAAGAGCTGAGTTTGCGCACTCAGGTTCATTGTTGCTGGGTTTTTGTTCCTCCATTAGATGCAGGACATCTTCAAATCAGCTGTTTGTGGAAGGGTAAGTAGATATCGAAATGAGGATTACGGAATATTTAATTAAACTGAGTCGGCGGAGCGGGAGTTCGGTAATAGTGCTGCTCACTCCAGTGCAGTCATCACATGACCCCCAAAAGACAGTATTTATAATACTGTACATTCCTCACTTGTTCCCCTGTTTAGGACCTCCTCGACAGAATGAAGAAAAAAAACTCCACATAAATTGGGTCAGCCATTCTTAATTGTTCTGTATCTGTCTGCTCTGCTACTGTTGGGTTAAAAAACAGCCTGTGGTGTAACAAAGGTCACGTCTCTGTTTTCTGAGGACCTCCCCCCAAAAAACAACATTTGGCCTAATATTGTTTCATACCCTTTATCTTTCCTCTTTCTTTATGCCACTTTGCTGTGTTAAAAATCATCACTTACTGTAAACTCAACAGTTGGACATCCACTGTTTGCCCCTCCCCCCCCACACCAAAACAAGCATCATTCACCTCCCAGATTTTCTTAGTAGTACAAATGATGAGCTGACCAAATGGCTTCTGAGTAAAACCAGAGACCTACTATACAGCAGTCATAACCTTTTACAAGACTGATCAATCCACCATGGCAAACAACCACAGAGGTACCCATGACATTTGGCAATATCACTTCCCTTTCTACATTTCATATCAATATTATTCAGTGATGAGTGCATGGCCTGTGACTTACTCTGCATAAACGTTAGGGCTGTGCAGAATTCAGAAAAGCATTCCTGTGCAAACTGCAGAATAATTTTCAGCAGATCATGTAAACTGCAGAATGATTTTACGCACATTGCAGAAAAAGAATCGGCAGTTTATAAGAACTGTGGATTACTACTCTGCAAAAAAATATTTCACATGTGGAGTGTCAAAGTTCAGCAAATGATAGAAATTAGCTGAGTTTTCTAACATTCTTTGCAATTCTATTCTGTTGTAAATTCGACATTCCTAACAACCCTAATATATATGTAGTCATGGGATTGTCTCCGACTGAAAAATATACCATGGCAAATAACAACCACAGAGGCATCAGCAGAGTCTGTCACTATCGCTTCACCTCACAAAATGTCAGAACAACAGTGTCACTGGCACTGGGGCAGTGTGTGGTGCAGCTGGTGTGGCGCTTTTGACTGAAAGAAACTTGATATGCTATTTGTATGTACTCACAGTGTGATCAACAGAGATGGTACCATGGAAATTTGCTAGTAATCCTTGTTACACATTTGTGGGCACTGGAAATTCAATGGAAATAAAAGGTGCATGGAACAACAACAGAGGTGCCACTTCATGAGAGAGTCTGTCAATGTGACTTCACAGGATGTTATCATATCAGGATATCGCATGACTTGAGTAATGTGATGTGTGTGTAGTACTCATTCGTACAAGAGTGATGGAAGAAATGCTAATCCTACAGCTTGGCTATGGGTTTGGACGAACTGCAGCACCATACCTTAGAAGTCGTTTACTGCTACGGTGCTTTGACTGTGATGGCATCCTCTTCAACACTTCACATCTCTTTCCACTGTCACAAAGATTAGTAGAACCATTTCTTTTTGTTCTATTACTGATTCCTGACTTTTCTTCTTAGCTTGACAACACTATGCAGTGCTTATTACATTATCCTATCCATTCCCCAAGTCATCACCCTCTTTCCACTACTGGAGCTGGAGTGCTTAGTAAGCTGCTTTCCTGCCTCCTCCATTCCCTCTCTGACCTGCTCCCCTCTTCCCTTTGCTTCTTCCACACCCTTTCTCTTGAGTCCCCCTGCCTTGAGAGGATGTCAGCAAATGTATCTTCCTGCTACCTCCTGTTCCTGTCAACCCCCATCCTGACCCTCATTTCTGCCTCCCTCCTGCTTATGATCCCAGCCAGAGTAACTTTAGGTATGAAGGACTACTATGCCAGCAGTCAGTCCCAGTAGAGCTGCAGCAGTACTGCCATCTTCCCCAACAGTCACTGCTCATTTTGTTGTACTGTTGCAGGAGATCCCATTTGTAACTGCAGCACTCCGTTCTGTTGTATTGTTTCATATGCTCGGTCACCACAGTGCTTCTACATTTGTTATGTTGCCCATGTATCTACAATATTATGTTTTGTGATGTTATTCCTGCTGCTATCTGCTTTCCCCTTTCACTATTTCCCACCTGGAAATGAGCCATGGCTCAGTGTGCCTTTCTCTGATGCAAATTTCTCCATAAGTACATAAATTTACATGCAGGTTTCATGCAGCACTCTGTTCAATATTATAATGACCTGTAATTATTCTGCCCAGTGTGTCCTGTGCCCCATTGGTGCTGGTATACATGACTGGGCTACACTGGCCAGTCCACTGTAGATCCATGTTCAGGAAATTCATTGTGTTCATTTGCTGGACAGCTACCCTCTGCATGTGAATATGGCATTATGATTATACCTTGTATGGTTCGTCATGTGGCCCTTTGGTAGGGATGTGACTCAAGGTAGAGTTTATCACTGTTTACAGATACTTAATCTGTTTTGCTGCACTTGCTTCTGTACCTGAGGAAATGTCTGGTAGGGCCATAACTGATAAGTATCTACTGTTTCTAAAACAATTGTTTGTAAATTGTTATGCTTCTTTTTTCAAGTCTGTACCTTGGATTCCATCTGCTGCTGCCATCATGAGTTTACCCTTCTCTGTGCATGGACTACAGCATGGATATCTCAAGAAGGTAAGTAAAAGATATCATAGCAGTTAATTGTACTTTTCCCACAGGTGACAAGATTATTACAGCAGGCAGCTGTCAGGGATACTGGCTATGCTATCATACTCTGGAAGTGGGGGTGGTGTTAACTTCATGTGCACCTTTTTGGAGGCTTTTGCAGTAACAGTTGTATGACATGCAGAGATATCTGAGGTTGCAAAATTGCCAGGAAAAACTGGGCGGATCTGCCAAGCCATGTTGTCCTTATCTGCTCATGAGTTCTATGTTCTCCCGTGTGTCTTTGTACAAAGTTTCTCTCTTTATGATTTTCCTTTCAGGCCTGTGACTGTCTCTAAAGCTGTATGGATGCTGCTGATACTGAGATCCTGATGTAAGCCACCAGCCCTGTGCTTTCATGGTCTCTCCATCACAAGTGTCAAATCTGTAATGGGAATTTATCTGTCAAGGGCATGTTCTCCACATAGAGCATAAACCCTGCTTTCCAGCTTGCAGAGGCTACATGTTTAGTGGACCCAACCATCATATGATGTGCATGGTTGAGTGGACCCACTGACTCATTTAGGATACTAAACACTGCAACCTATACAGCATGCGTATCTCTCTCCTCTTGTGAGGACCCTATAACTGGACATTGGACACAGTGTTGTACTCAGGAGGGTGTGTGGTGTCTGTCTCCTGATTGCTGACAAAGACCCATAAAGAGATTTAGTATGACTGCACCCAACATCATTCCTATATTAATATAGTATTTAAAATCACACGGTAGTGTGTGATCATTGCACAGTTATTCTACTCCCACTGGCCTCAGCCTCCACAAAAAAAATATATGACTGCCCATGCTATGCAATGACAGGTAGCCCCCCACCCTTTGTTTTGTACTTTACCACATTCCCCAATCCCCTCTCTTCCTCTTTCTGCCATCCCAAACAGAACCAGAGGATGACAACACAGTGTAGAGCACTCATTCAGTTGAAGCAGGCCTAGCTGTGCAAAAAACAATAGCTGCCACCATCAGGACATGCACCTCACCGACCTCAGTGTCACCCGCACCCCCCAGGGCACTGAAGGGTGTCACACAGAGACAGGCAGTGTCAACCCGTCTTCCCTGTGATAGACAACTTGAGGGGATTACCCCCTGCATCTTTGGTCTGACAATTGTAAGGACTTTCTGCCAACTGTGCTTCTTTGTTAAAGTGTGGGAAAATGACCCACACATTGATGCAGGTCAGAACATCATGGCTGCAAGTGGTAGGGCCAAGGATGTGAGCACTCCTCCCCCAGCCACAGTTCACATTGTCAGCCTCACTTTTTTCTACTCATCCAACTTTCTCATTTGTACTGTGGAGAAACACCCCTTCCCCTGTTTGCCCACGTCCTCTTTCAAACCAGATAATGTGGATTTTAAGGAGTCAGGACCTTATGCAAATATATGCAGGAGTCATCCAATTTTATTTAAATGTAATCAGTTTTGTGGATGATTTTGAGTGCTCAGCTCACATACAGTAGGTCAACTGCTAGAAGGCACGAGGGTTAAATCTTTTTAATAGCTACATGTAGGTGCCAAATTCGGCCTTAACAGACAAGACAAAGTTAAATACTTTGTTATTGTTAATGATTATGAAATTGAAAACAAATCTGCTGATGTGCTACTTGTTGGAGCTTAATTGTGATGGTAATTATGTTTTATCTATGTCTTATGTGCTTGATGGAAAAGGAACTGAAATTCTGCAAAAGGACCTCACTGAAAATGAGCATGGCTCAGGTGAGTTATCCAATTAATTTGAACAGAATAAATGCTTTGCTACTACTACTTACTACTTGGTATTTTCAAAACTGTGTCATTACCTGACTGCAGAACCATGCACATCAGTCTTGAAATTGGAAGAAAATACAGTATAACTGACTCCACCTGACTTCATTAAGCAGGAACAGCCCCCAAAAATAATTTATATTCTGCAATTGATACCCTTAAAGGGTTGGAAGGGGGCTAACCAGAGAAGAAATGGGGACTGGGAACAGGGGAAAACATTACAGACAAAGTACGGGAAAATATCTGGGCCCCAGCACATGAAGTCATAACTAGTAGTGTGCAGAATTTTCAGATTCTGGAGGAAAGGAATTTTGCAAAATCTTTGACTTTTCACCAAAATTCTGCTGAATTCCATCAGAAGTGAAATGGCGAATTCCACAGCAGAATAATGTGGAATGGGTTTTCTGCTACAGTTCTGTGGAAACAAATTATGTAGATCTCAATGTTTTCCAAGGAAATGGATGCAGAATCATTTTTCTTGGATAAATGCTGTTCTGCAGAATATTATTCCACAGATCGCAGAAAGGGAATTCCACAAAAGGACCAATAACATTCTGATAGGAATTCTGCCCTTGGAATGGTCATTCTGTACTAATTCTGTACCAATTCGACCAACAGAATTATGCATTCTGCATAGCACTGGTGAGAAACCTCTCCAAACTGGCATGGGTTTCACTGGCAAGTGTGAGATACTTTAAAACACTTGTTATTTCAAAGCACTATGGCACACAACAGCCAGACCAGTGTTAGAGGGGATTGTGGCGAACACGGACTTCACATACGTATTTGTTTGGAATTGCACGGCAGTAGAAGACTACTGGCAGAAAGGAGGACAAGTCTGAACAAATATGTGAAATCACCCTCCCCTCCAGCTCATTCAGAAACCTAGTTCTAGGTCTCACATCAAAAGATCTAAAAGGTAAAAATAAGAGGAACTTGTACAAAATCCTAATTACTGCCACACTAAAGGTGATTACACAGAGATGACTGAATTCCACCACTCCAGATACAAAAGGTTGGCTGTAAAACTGTAAAGCTATCCAAGAAATGGAAAGATTTACCTCTTGGTTACGTTACACCGAAGAGTACCACAATAGCCAATGGTACCCAGTCATATGTTACTTGCAAACCTAAAATGACTGAAATTTTGGAGGCCTTGGTTAATCCTGGACAAGGTCCTGCAACCTTTTAGAGGCTGTTTAATATACAGAAATAATAGAGACTCAGCTCAGCTCTATCACATGGTTTAAACAATCCTTCCTCTACTCATAACTCTAATAGGGTCCCCTATTGCAACTGTATATTAATCCTTCTCCCCAGGTATTAGTTAAAAAACTTGAGAAATAACTGGTACCACCATGTGAACTGTATGTGAAAACAATATACTGAATTAACTGATGTATTGTATTGTACCCCAGTTCCTTATGTGTATGTCCTTATTTATTTAGGTTGTATGAGTAGTATTTATTTTATAGGTCATATAGTACTGTCCTTTTTCCTTTCCTTTTTGTCATATTAATGAAACATTTGCTGTGGCTGTCATATAAAAACCATCGATAAACTTTGATTACAACAAAAAAAAATATTCATGAGCCTACAGTAGTGAGGATCCTAATTGGCTACTGGACTGGTCATTAACATCTGGAAATGACAAATCCAGCTGCCAATTGACGCTGTGTAGCACGTATAACTTACACCTCTCCAATTAAAGCCTAAAAGTAAGTAAAAAATAAACAGTAAAAATGAAAGTTGTTATTGCAATTAGACTTATAATCACAGTAACAACCAGAGATGTTGCAAAATTAAATTTCATCTGTGGGGGGGGGTGCAGCCCCACTTACATGCAAAGTTATCTGTCTGCTCATTGTTTTCACTGTGAGTGTACATCACCATTTTTATTTTCGGTGATGTACACTCGCCCTAACGGTGATCTCCGTTTGGCGATCAACCTCATGACATAGCACCCTAGTTTTTAGCTCATGTTCAGGGAGGGATCATAGCACATACAAATGACTGTATAAAATCATTTAATGTTTTGACTGCACATCCAGGTTACAGTGAAGCTCTTCTGATAAGACACTTGCTTGTAAAGCTAGTTGGTCTTGGAGGTTTTAAGTGTAGTCATTAACATTAGTAGTATATCAACCTAATGTTTTCCACTATGAAGGTTAGGTATGGTATAATAATTACTGCTGTGATAGGAAACACATTTTTACATTTTCTTGTATAATTTCATGTTTTGCTCAGTGTGATATGTCATCATACCCATGTGTACTATGTCATATTCATTGTCTTTGCACTGCAGTGATTTCCTTTTACAAGCATCCTCAGCATCTACTGCTCTCATTTTGTATAGTGCATGTACATCCATAATGTTATTGACACCATTACAGGCCTTTCAGGTGACTTACATGGAATGGCGATTCTGATGCTGTTGCATGTCCAAAAACTATAAAAAGCAACAGCAGTGGGTGCCACTGTCTGCTTGTTTTTACGTGGTACATTACACACAATGCAGACTTGAGGGAACCATGCACATTGTGTAATAAATGTATCAAACATGAGCCATGACTTAAGCAACATCAGAATACCTGACAGAAATGGAAAAGGAAAACGGAGGTTGTGTAAGGTAACAACAGTAGTGAGCTGCAGGCCACCAGCCTGCTGCATCCTGCAGGCAACAGACCTGGTTTGGATTGCCAAGGCCTTCACTTGCGCACTGTGGGACTCATGAAGTCATGCCACTTGCTTCTTGTTTTGCCCTGTAACTTGTCCTTGTGTCCATTGGTCCTTTCCTGCGTAGTGCTTACCAACAAATGAGAACAAAGGGAATATGAAGCACAATTCAAAATAAATAAATAAAACAGAACAGAACAGAACAGCATTAAAAATGATTTACAGTTACTATTCTGTTTTCTGTCTTCTCTCACATTAAAATCATTGCATTTGTCTGGAGTACAGATACACTGAAGTCATTACAAAGTGGTGTGTCCAGGGACAGTTTTTGTGGTGCACTTCATTAATACTGTATCCTGTTTTCACCTCATCCAGAGGTGGCAACCCTGAGCATGGGTGTTGTGGGTAAGAGAAGATGCTAGCTTGCTTCAGATCAGACATGCAGAGATATCTGAGGTGGCAAAATTGGCAGGGAAAACGGTGGGCAGATCTGGTGGGCCATGCTGTTCCTATCTGCTCACCAGTTCTATGTTTTCCTGTGTGTCTTTGTACAAAGTTTCTCTTTATGATTTTCCTTTCAGGCCTGTGACTGTCTCTAAAGCTATATGGATGCGGCTGATGCTGAGATCCTGATGTAATCCACCAGCCCTGTCTCTTCATGGTGTGTACATCACAAGTGCTAAGGTAAGTACTAATCTTTTTTACACTTTGCTGGTAACATTTTTCTGAAAAGGTTATTTGATGGGAATGGGACAGAAACATAGAAACATAGAAATTGTTGACAGACAAAGACCGCTAGGCCCATCCAGTCTGCCTATAGGCCCTATACATTGTATGTTGCCACAGACTCTGTGTGATTAATGGCTTTTCATCACTCCCTCCCCTCTCAAGCTTCCCTTGTGCCTGTCCCAGGCATGCTTAAGCTCCTTCACTGTGCTTGCCCCACTACCTCCTCTGGCAGACTATTCCAAACACTGACTACCCTTTCTGTGTAAAAAAAAAACCTCCTCACATTACCTCTTAATCTAATTCCCTTCCAACTTCATATTGTGCCCCCTTATTCTAGTTCTTTTTCTACCTTGGAAAAGGTCCCCCACCTGTACCTTGTTTATGCCCTTGAGGTGCTTGAAAATCTCAGTCATGTCCCCCCGCTGTCTCATCTCCTCCAGTAAATACATAGTCAGGTCCCTTAGTCTCTCCTCATATGTTTTGTGGTACAAGCCCTGCACCATCTTTGTTACCCTTCTCTGAATAGTCTCTACCTCATCTATATCCTTGTGCAGGTGTGGCCTCCATAACTGCACACAGTACTCCAGGTGAGGCCTTACCAATGATTTATACAATGGCATCATCACCTCCCACCTCCTACTAGTGATACCCCTGCCTATACATCCCAGCATGCCACTGGCCCTCCCTGCCACCTGTGTGCAATGCCTTGATACTGTAAGGTCATCACTCATCAGAGATGATAGCCCTCTTTGGTGACAGTCAGCTACTCCCCCCAACCTGTAGCTCTCCCTAGGGTTCCCTCTATCCAAGTGCATTATTTTGCACTTCTTTGCATTGAACCTTAGTTGCCTTATCTCCAACCCTTTTTCAAGCTTCTCCAGGTCCCTTTTCATTTTCTGCACCCCTTCTGGAGAATAGGTATATATTAAGACTGACATCAAGACAGGAGGGTGGGGGCCACAGACCAGTTGCAGTGGCAGATTAGGCAGTGATAGAATGGTCTGACTTGATGGGCTTCCCTGCCAGGTGCCGCCCTGCTCACCAATTCCATGTTTTCCTGTGCTTTTGTGGAACTTTCTGTATGATTTTCCTTTCAGGCCTCTGACTGTCTCTAAAGCTATATGGATGCAGCTGATGCTGAGATCCTGGTGTAATCTGCCATCCCTGTGCCTTCATGGTGTGTCCATCACAAGTGCCAAGGTAAGTATCTGTAACCCCTAGGTGGTGCTACCTCAAGGAATACTACCCATGCCTGTGCAACTAAGTGCAGGTTGAGGGGCATGAGTTCCAGAAATAGGTGCCTCCACCTGGAGTACAGGGTCAGTGGTAGTGTAGCTGCCATGGGTACAGACCTCCAGGGCACTGTTACCCCCCTCTTTTCCCTCTAGTGGCCTAGACTGTTCACTGAATACACAATTGTAATTAACTCCTGAATACAGCTTCATCCCCACACTTATTGCACTTACCACCAGGGCTGGTTCAGCCTTGGAGACCCCCTGTAAAATAAGGTTAAGCTCAACCACCAACAGTATTATAATGCTGTCTGTACAGAGATACACCACAATCAGTTTAAGTGCAAAAAGGTTCAGATCTGATTTATTTAGGGACAGAAACAAGGAAGGGGGCATAATCTGGTGCTTGATTCTAGTTCTGATTAAATTAGGTTAAGCCTGCATGCATCTAAGAGTCCCTCTAGCACACTCACACACTCTGGGTACCTATTTGTTATGCAGGCTAGCCTGAAGCATGGCCCAGGGTGGGCCAGCATTGCAGCTGTTGTTGGGGCCCTAAGGGAAGAAAACACAACATGCATTTTATACCACAATTTGTAGTTTGAAGGAACTAGAAGGGGACAGGATCAGATGTGTTTCAGTACAGTAGCTGCTTTTTGTTGTTTTTACAGGGTTTCTTGTGGATTTTACTTCGTAGAAGGTTATTTCTTTTCTTTCTCACTACTTCTAAGGGGCTAGCAAGGTATTGTTTTTGGGGCTGTTGGAAGTCTGAAAACTGGTTTGGTGGCTGTAAGTGGGCTCATTTGTTGGATGTTTCACTGTGTAACAGGCTGCGCTGGTGGAGGCCTATTTATTCTGATTTAAAACCTATTTGGTGGGATTTGCTTGGGGCTGGTTATTTGAAGTGTAGACCTATATCTGTTAATTTCAAGCCTATTTTGATGTGTTGTTAGTGAAGCTGATTGAATTGGAGACTTGTTTCCTTTGGTAGCAAACACATTTGGGGGGCTTTGAGCTGAACTTTGATTCCATTTTTCTGACTTCACTAGCTGCAAAGGTTAGTGCATAGTGGGGGAAGGGAGTTAATGGTCTGGCCAGGTCTCACTCAGCAAAACTGACTGGAGGCAGAGCTGAATCAGGTTTGTGGTGTTAGTTGCTTTGGCTTCTCAGAAGGAACTAGAAGGGGACAGGATCAGATGTGTTTCAGTACAGTAGCTGCTTCTTCTTGTTTTTACAGGGTTTCTTGTGGATTTTACTTGGTAAAAGGTTATTTCTTTTACATAGAAACATAGAATTTGATGGCTGATAAGGACCTCTTGGCCCACCCAGTCTGCCCAGTTCCCTACCTAATGGATAAGCTGCAGATCCTACTTAACCAGCAGCCTACTTCTTTCTACTCCCACCCCCTAGAATTGCCTTATGACTGTCCCATGCATGCTTGAATTCAACCACTGTTTTGATTCCACAACCTCCTCTGAAGGCCATTCCATGCATCCACAACCCTCTCTGTGAAAAATACTTCCTTACATTACCTCTAGGCCACCCCCATCTTCAAATGGGTGCTCTTGTTCTTGCACACATCTTTTTTGAAAGATGCTACCCTCTTGGACTTTGTTGATTCCTTGAAGTACTTGAAAGTTTCTATCATGTCCCCCCTCTCCCTCCTTTCCTCAAGGTTATACATATTAAGCTCCTTTTGTCTCTCTTCATATGTCTTCCGGTGCAGACCCTGCACCATTTTAGTTGCCCTCCTCTGGACAGCTTCCATCCTGTCTATGTCCTTGCGGAGATTGGGTCTCTGGAACTGCACACAGTACTCCAGATGGGGTCTCACCAGCTGTCTGTATAGAGGGATAACAACTTCCTGTTTTCTACTGTTGATGCCTCTCCCTATGCATCCCAGTATCCCCCAACCCTCCTTTCTGCCCTCTGACATTGCTTGCCCACCTTTAAGTAATCTGATATGACTACCCCCAGGTCCCTATCCATTTTTGTTGTTGTTAGTATCTCACCCCCCATTGTGTACTCTTCCCCTGGGTTTTTGTTTCCCAGGTGCATTACCTTGCACTTTTTAGCATTGAATCTAAGCTGCCATACATTTGACCATTCCTCTAACCTTGCCAAGTCCCTTCTCATCCTTTCCACCCCACCTTGTGCATCAACTCTGTTGCAGATCTTTGTGTCATCTGCAAAGAGACATACTTTTCCTTCCAGTCCCTCTGCAATGTCACTTATAAAGACATTGAAGAGGACCGGTCCTAATACTGAACCGTGCGGTACCCCACTAGAAACCCCCCTTTCTTCAGAGTGGACTCCATTTACTATTACCTTTGGTGTCCTATTCTCCAGCCAATTCTTTACCCAGGCTATCATCTTGGGACTCACTCCCAGGCTGGCTAACTTGTATATTAATCTTTTGTGTGGGATTGTGTCAAATGCCTTGCTGACTTCACTAGCTGCAAAGGTTAGTGCATAGTGGGGGAAGGTTGTTAATGCTCTGGCCAGGTCTCACTCAGCTAACTGACTGGAGGCAAAGCTGAATCAGGTTTGTGGTGTCAGTTGCTTTGGCTTCTCAGAAGGAATTAGAAGGCGACAGGATCAGATGTGTTTCAGTACAGTAGCTGCTTCTTGTTGTTTTTATAGGGTTTCTTGTGGATTTTACTTGGTAGAAGGTTATTTCGTTTCTTTCTTACTACTTCTAAGGGGCTAGCAAGGTATTTTTTGGGGGGATGTTGGAAGTTTGAAAATTGGTTTGGTGGCTGTAAGTGGGCTCATTTGTTGGATGTTTCACTGTGTAACAGGCTACGCTGGTGGAGGCCTATTTCTTCTGATTTAAAACCTATTTGGTGGGATTTGCTTGAGGCTGTTTCTTTGGTTGCAGGGCCTGGAGGGGCAGACACAGGGTTGATACACTCTCTTGAGAGTCGGGTGTAGGCCCTAATCCCACCCCCCCACCCCTTCCTCCCCAGAACTCTGCTTATTTATAGAGGAACACCTGCCCTGCAATTGGAGGGAAAGGCTGCAGGTGCAGCTCATGCAGTTCTAGCCACTGGGGGTTGGATTTAAAGGCTGGGAAAGAGGAACTTAGGGAGTTGTTCATTTCCCTTATAAGTTTACCGTGTTGTATTGCACCTAGTAACAGGGTTACTGATTTACTGTGGGACTGTATCTAGGATTAGTAGGTGATCTGATTAGTCAGTAGGGGTGTATCTTGGACTAGTGGGGAATGGTGGCTCACCCAAGGAAACCTACTTGGATGGGGATGGGACTACACATCATTAGGGCCGGCATCTTTGGGAGGGTGGTGGGGTGCACAGGGTGTGGGGCAGCCATGATACTGGACTGGGCTTGGAAGTTCAGTGGTTGCCCAGTGTGCTACCAGCTGGCACATCTTAGGGAGGAGGTTGCAGGGATTAGGAGACAGCTGGGGGAAGGGGGCAGGTATGGTTGGGGAAGAGGGCAGGGGATCTCCCACGGGGTTTCACCAAGCACTATTAGCAGGGGCATAGGGAAAGGAGGGCAGGAAAATACTCTGGGGTCAAATAAGGACCCTGGCAGAGGGGTTCCAAAAGGAGGACACTACCAAGGAATCAGAGAGGTAACTGGGGACCCTCACAAAGTGGGGCCAGAGGTACAACATTCTCAGGGAAGTAGGCAGATGGCTGGGGCTGGACAGAAGGAAGCAAGGTGGAGAGGTGGATCGGACCTTATTCTTAGTAACAGCTTCAATTCTCTTCTTCTGCCTGAGGATGAGGGGGTTGATGTAGCCATGATGGGGTGGTTAGAGATGGAAAGGGAGTGGGGGGCAGGAGACAGGGGCTGGATAGCAGGAGGAACAGGGGGAACCTGAAATGCAGGAAAATGGGAGGAGCAGTGGATCAGAGCAGGAGGGGCAGGAGGAAGAGGGAGGAAAGTGCAAGGAGAAGGACCAGTTGGGAGGAAAGGACAAGGAGAAGAACCAGAAGTACAAGGAGGATACAGTAAAGGGAGTTGAGGATTTAGGCCAGGGGAGCATGACAAGCAAGGAGGGACTGAACAGAGACAGGAAGGAAGGGAGGACGAGCCAGGCTAGTTTAGCAGATTAGAGAGAAGGACCAGTCACGAGCAGTGAGGGGGGAGTTAGCGAGGCACAGAATGATACTCAGGAGGAGGAGAGGCATAGGATCAGAGAGGAGGGGGTGGCCATGGTAAATAAGGGGGCGGCATGTGGCACCCAGATAGGAGGAGGAACAAGGAGCTGGCTGGGTGGAGGGGCCAGTAGAAAGGATGAGGGACATGGAAGGGGGTGAAATGGAGGAAAAGGAGCAGTCAGAGTGCTCCTGTTGGGGATTCTATGATCAGGGGTATCAAATGGGACAGGAAGGGGGAAGCCTGGCCAGTTAGAACAAAATGCTTCCCTGGACTAATGGTGTACAGGGCCAAGCATGAGGTATATCAGCTGGCAAAGGATCGGGGGGGTTTTCTGGACATACTGGTCCACCTGGGTACAAATGACATTGAGGGAAATAGCGAGCTAGAGATACAGGCAAGGTTCAGGGAGCTTGCCAGGGTCTGCCATGACATAGGGTGCACAATTTCCTTCTCATAAATCCTGCCAGTGTCAAGGGCTAGTGGGGAACACAAAAGGAAGATTAGAGAGATAAACCAGTGACTCAGGGGGTAGTGTGAGGCCAGAGGGTATGGGTTGATGGGTGATTGGGGGGAGACCTGGGAAGATAAGGAGCTGTATGCTCCATCTCAATTTGGAGGGGAGGGGAATCCTTAAGTTGAAAATAGAGGGGTTCATTGGTGAAAAGTGGGGTTTAAACTTGTGAAGGGGAGAGGGATGGGAGAAGAGGCTGTTGAGTGGAGTCCAATAAAGAAGGGACTCTGTCTCCACCCCACCGGGGAGCTGGAGGAATGTGGGAAAAGGCCGACTGGTAAAGTGCAGACCAGGGGAAAATGGAATCCCCATGGGAACATGAGCAAGGATAATGGAAGTATAGGGAAAGGGTGGAAGGTATTCCTGCTAAATGCCAGGAGCTTGGGCAATAAAATGCCTGAGCTCCAGGTGATGTTAACTGAGGGAGCAGTGGATGTGGCAGTGGTCACTGAGACCTGGAGCACCGCAGGACACGACAGGGACCTGAACCTGGAGGGTTACACTATGTTCAGGAAGGATGGGGGAGAGGGAAGGGGAGGAGGGGTAGCAATAATAGTCAAAAACTGCATTGACATAGGGGAGTAGAGGAGGTGGAGGGAACCGTGGAGGTGATTTGGGTCACCTTGATAACAAGGGGCGGCAAGAGAGTAGAAATAGGAGTGGTGTATAGACCCCTTGCGCTGGCAGAAGAGCTGGAGGAGAGCCTGGTGACAGATGTTGGGAGACACTGCAGATTGGGCAGGGGAAGGGTGGTGGTGTTGGGGGACTTAAACATGCCAGGAACAGACTGGGAGACTATGACATCCTCAGTGGTCAGGGAACAGAGGTTGTTGGATGTCTTTCAAGATGCGTTCCTAAATCAGCAGGTGGGGGAATCTACCAGGGAGGCACTGGTACTGGATGTGGTCCTGGCAGACAGTGACCAGATTGGGGGCCTGGAGGTTAGGGACCCATTGGGGGAGTGACCATGCCACAGTCTCGTTCTGCTTGGACCTAGGAGGGTTAGAAGGTTGCACAAAGACGGAGGTAATTGACTCCAGAGGGGCGGATTTTAAGGAAATGGGAAGGATCCTAAGGAGCATTTGGATGTTATTGGGTCGAACATGGATGCTGAAAGTAGGTGGGAAATAATCAGGAGAGGGGTGCAGTATGCTACCAGCACCTGTGCAAGAGTAAGACAAAAATTCGGTAGGGCCCGAAAACCCTGCTGGTGGACCAAGGAGGTCCAGGAGGTGGTGCGGGGAAAGAAGGCAGCCTATAGGCAATTCAAGTGCTCAAGGAGTGAAAGGGATCGAGGGAAGTACAAACTGATTGCTAGAAGGGCCACTAGGGTGGTGAGGGTGGCTAAGGCAAGAAAGGAGCAGAACCTGGCCAGGGAAATTAGGAGAGGGAACGAGGGGTTCTTTAGATACATTGGGGAAAAATGAAGGGTGAAGGGGAAGATTAGCAGGATTAAAACAGGGGAGAGATGGGCACAAGACTTGGAGGAGCAGGCTGAGGTACTAAATGAGTACTTCACCTCAGCTTTCACCAAGGAAAATGGGGTGCTGCATCATAAATGGGAGGAGACAGTGATACTGGGGGACCCTCACCGATCGTGGGTCTGGGAGAGGAGAGGCATCACTGGCAGGAGGGAAGGTTAAGCAGGGAGAAGAGGTAGCAGAGGTGGAAATCACTGCAGAGAGAGTGAGGGAAGCCCTCAAGTCCCTTAAGAAGGAGAAAGCACCAGGGCCAGACAAATTACATCCCAGAGTGCTGAAGAAACTTGCGGATGTCCTGGTGAAACCCCATGTGGAGATTTTCACCATCTCTCTCTCTCTGAGGACAGTGTGGGTGCCCCAGGACTGGAAGGTGGTGCATATAGTGCCTATCCACAAGAGGGGATCAAGGGATGTGGCAGGGAACTACAGGCCTGTCAGCCTGACATTGGTGGTGGGCAAGGTGATGGAGGGCATTGTCAAGGAGAGGCTAGGGAGGGACCTGGAAAAGTCAGGGTGCCTGGACAATAGACAGCATGGATTCGTCCCAGGGAAATCATGTTAGACAAACCTTGTGGAGTTCTTTGACTGGGTGACAAGTGCCTTGGACCTGGGTAGACCAGTGGATGTCCTCTTTCTAGACTTCAGCAAGGCATTTGACTTTGTTTCCTCACAAGGTCCTGTTGGATAAGCTGGGAGAAATGGAGGTGGGGAACCAGATGATCAGATGGATAGACAATTGGCTCCAGGACTGGACCCAGAGGGTCGTAGTTGGTGGGATAGTCTCATCCCCAAGGAGGGTCATTAGTGGGGTCCCACAGGGATCAATCCTTGGGCCCCTCCTGTTCAACGCCTACACCTCTGACATAAGGACAGGTATCAGGAGTGAGATGAATCTCTTTGTGGATGACTCAAAACTGGGGGAGGTGATGGATGAGGAGGAGGGGAGGGTGGCCCTACAGGGGGACCTGGAGGCTCTGGAAAGATGGTCTAGAAAGTGGGCTGAGGTTCAATGCAGGGAAATGCAAGGTACTACACCTGGGGGCCAGAAACCCGAGCCAAGTGTACACCCTTGGGGGGAATGCTACAAGTCTCGATGGCTGAGAGGGACCTGGGGGTGATGGTGGATGTCAAGATGAACACCCTGGAGACTTGTAGGAGGGCAGTAGCCAAGGCCAACAGGATGCTGGGATGCATCGCTAGGGGGATCACCTCCAGAAGGAGGGAAGTGATACTCCCTCTGTATACCTGCTTGGTGAGGCTGCACCTCGAGTACTGCGTGCAGTTTTGGAGGCCACACTTAAAGAGGGACATTAAACTCCTGGAGAGGGTCCAGAGGAGGACAACCAAAATGATTTGGGGCTTGGAGGACAGGACCTATGGGGGGAGGATCAAAGAGCTAAATATGTGCACATTGGAAGAAAAAAGGGACTGGGGGACATGATAGAGGTCTTCAGGTACATGAAGGGGGTAAATAGGGGAGGAGCAGTCAGGGTGCTTCGAAGGAAGGAGGAGGGGCAACTAGACAGCATGTGTGGAAGCTGGAGGGGGGAAGATTCAGGGGAGAAAGGAGGAGGTACTACTTCACTGAGAGGGTGGTGGAGCCATGGAATGCAGTGCCCAGGGGGCTGGTGGAGGAAGAGACGGTGGATGGGTTCAAGAGGGGGTGGGACAGGTACAGGAAAGGGTTCTGGAAGCAACATCCAGTGCAGTTAGAAAATCTGGAACTGGAAAGGGAGAAGCTAGAGAAGGCAATGGGGGCAGCAGGGTCAGCTCCCAGGGTGGGGGCTGACCAAACAAGCAGACACAAAAGACTGTTAGGCCTATTCTGCTGGCATTTTAGTATGTTAGTATCTTAGTATTCCAGAACCTGAGGGCTCAGTTCATGACAATCAATCAAAACAACTAAATCAGATGACACACTTTGATTTGATTTTTGTTGGAGGGAGCTACCCCGTGATTTATTCACGATATCCAGACCAGGTGGCAGGATGGCTGAAATGGAGACCTCAGGATGAAGTGCTGGTTTGCCAGAAGAAGCAGGGTCCACACGATTCACTGTGGTGTCATTCCTGCTTGATGGCATTGAGCAGGGAGCTGAATCCTAGGGTGGGTCTCTCGTCGATCAAACCACTGCAGCATGAGCGGCAATCAGGGCCATGGTGTTGAAGCCCAGACAGGATGAACAAAAAGGATTCAGTCCAGTCAGATTTACTGGATTCTGCTTCCAGCAAGCATGACACATTCAAGCAGTGGGGAACCAAATCACAACCCACTATTCGCACACTTATAGCAAAGCCAAAGAAATCCCATAGTCCGGTGAAATACACAGGATTTTCTGTGTAAACCATATGCTCTGTGGTCATGGTGGAAGTCCTGACAGACAGATTGCACAACAGCAAGTCTTTGGTCCTCTTCAGGCCAAATTAGTCACAATTCAGGATAAAAGTCACAAGTTTGGATAAAGTCCGATTCTATGCTTAAGGTCTCTTCACTTAGAAAGATGGTAGCCAGAAGGCCAGACACAGCCTTCCCACTGATTTTCCCTATGCACTGCGCAGGAACAGTTGCTCAAAATCTCGAGTTTCTCTCACTTTCAACTCCTACTCTACACTGACTCACTGCTGCAGGCAGCATGGGACTTTCCCAGTGATCCAAAAAATTTGGTTGGTTGATCCATCTGTCACAGCTAGGGCTCCCCTCCAGGTCCATTTAGGTGCCAAAGGGTGGAAAATATAATTCGTACTGAAATTCACTCCCACAAGACCCCTAGGGGCAGGCTTCATTTTAGGACCCCCAAAGGTACTGATTGGTGCATACTAGCAGTCCAGAACCAAGATGGTGGTGTAAACAGAAAGAGTTCATGCAGCAAATGAAGGCAGGTTAGACAAACTACAATATCATTATCATTAAATCAGATAAACAGCCAACAATTACATTTCTTGATAGGGCTTCCTCCATGCAAATAGCAATGGTAGAAGGAAGCAAACACATGGCAGCTCAGGTGGGACACCAGCCTAGGAACACTCAGCCCCTACCCAGATTAATTATTTCCTATGAGACTAGCACTTCTTAAAGTGGCAGGCACGGATGCTAACAGGGCACTCATATACAAATGACTAACAAATGATTCAGACACAGGACACCAGCCTGGTAGAGGGCATTAGGCAAACCCGGGAAGACATTTTAGGAACCCCCATTTGTAAGGGGGTTACACCCCTCCCTGCCTTGAAAGAACTTGGTGTCCACGTCAAGTCTACACTTCAGCAGTATATAAAGGACAATGTAATATACGAGATATACATGACCTTACTACACAAAACAAGATAAGGACTGATGCATCAGTCAAAGTAAACTTATCTCATTACTGTACATTTTCAATACACTTTACACATATACTACATCTGGAATGACAACAGTTATCCATTTCTCATACACGTAATAATGATTTGACTAGGATTAACACATTATTAGGACTATTATACTGATTCAAGTAATAACTTCTTGTATTTAGAGTAATACAGATGGGGACCCATCCCTATCAGATAACTTAGAGCTAGATGGGGCAGGGGCACGATGTTCAGAAGGATGAACAATTAACTTAGAGGTGGCAGAAAGGCTCAGTTTAGGAAGTGAGCTCTTGGAGATATAGACACCCTTATGGACGACATTCAAAGAGCAATTGGTCTTCCAGAGGAGTCGTAGATATGATGCATAACTGGATTAACAACTCTCCAAGACGTTCGTGGGGGAACAGGTATAGTCTCTGGAGTACCTGCACTAGCATTAATCTCTTCTTGGGTTGAGAGGGGTACCTCTGCACTGGGTGAAGCCTCCAGCAGTTGAACAATTTCAGTTTCTGGATCCACAACATTCAGCACATGGTTATCCTCTGCAATGGGTTCAGATGGGTCATCCAGGGAACACTCTGACACATCTGTATCATAAGGCACTTGACTGACACTCTCTACAGCAGAGAGAACACTCGAGTCATTTAGGACAGCAAAGTCAAGTTCATTATGATCATCATTTTCTGGTATATCACAAGGGCAGTTTATGGCATCAGGCCCTTCCTCACACAGTTCAAATAATTCCACAAAGCACAGTGAGTCAGTCATTTCAGATGCTATACATTGCATCTCACTCTCAGGGGGCATTGGTTCTAGGGAAGAAGTTGTGGGTTGGACAGTTCTGAGGGCCCAGCTTCATCCCCATAAATACCCAATGGGTTGCCTTGAAACAACTGACTCAGTTCATAAGTAGGATAATAAGGAGCATCGCACTCACTGCTATCTGATTCAGATTGACTGTTAGTGTCAGGCTTTGCCTGCTGGGGAGAAGGCCTTGGGGGTTGCACAGTTGGAAATAGTTGACTCTGTCATCTTTTGCAGTGGCACAGGACTCTGGCCCAGGAGGGGCAGGATCTGACTGTTCAGCATCGATCATTACTTGGCCAATAGGTAGTAAATGGTTTCTGTGCATGGTTTTAACAGCTCGAGAATTGTTCTCCGGGCACACTTCATACACAGGCAGTTCATCTAGTTTACTGACCACTATGTGTGGAAGATGATGCCGCCTATCAGCAATTTTGTGCTTTCCATGCAGTCCCAAATTGCGCAACAGCAAACGCTGTCTGGGCAGTAGCTCTTAAGCCTTCACTTTCTTGTTGTGTCTCTCTTTGTTGGCAAGGTTTCTTTTGGCGGCCATAATCTGGGCCAACTGAAAAGCATATTTCAACTGGGCCTATAGCTTTTGTACATATTGCAGATAGTTCTCAGCATAGAACCCATCCAGGGACAGTTCAAAGCAAACATTTACAGGTACCAGGGCTTCCCTTCCAAACATGAGGCGATACGGCAAGAACCCGGTGACATCATTTTTTGTACAATTATAGACGTGCACCAGAGTACTAATTTGCTAACTCCATTTGTCTTTATCTTTGGGGTGAAGTGTGCCCAACATGTCCAGGAGGGTCTGGTTAACACACTTACATTGGGGGTCCCCTTGGGGGTGATAAGGAGTGGTTCTGGACTTTTGCACCCACCACAGGGAAAGCATCTCCTTGATCAATCTACTTTCAAAGTCTCTTCCTTGATCTGAGTGGATATGTTGGGGTGCCCCATGATGGACAAAGAACTTCTCCACCAGCACCTTGGCCACAGTAGAAGCCTTTTGATCTTTTTTTGGAAAGGCTTGAGCATAGCGAGTAAAATGATCAGTTACCACCAGTACATTGCTAATGTTCTTTTGATCAGGCTCTAGACACAGAAAGTCTCTATGCAAACCAGTTCCATAGGGGCACTGGTAGTGGTGGTAACAAGTGGGGCAGCTTTCCGGGGCAAAGCTTTCCACTGGAGGCAGTGACTGCAGGTTTTGACAGGGATCTCAACATCTGCCCCATTTTCAGTCAATTGAATTGTGACCATACTAAGTCAAGAGTCCAGTCAATACCAAGGTGTCCCATGTGGTTATGGAGGGGCCTCAGTACTAGCTGTTTGAAGGCTGTGTGTAGGATCAACTGCTGCTTGTCGTCTTAACCGTGACAATCTACTGTCTCTCTATATAATAACTGATCTCGTAACTTTAGTCTGGGGCCTTCTTTGAATAATAAAGCAGTTCACAGGTCAGCAGAACACAGTTTAGACACATCTTTCACTGCACCTATGGCGACAAGGGTGGGCTGGATCATTGGACCTTGGGATTGAGCCCACTAGATGCTATCACTGTCATACTGAGATAGAGAACTGATAGCCAGTGCTGAGAAAATGGCAATATGCTGCAGGTATGCAAGTATCAGAAGGCCCCAGACAGTCCACCAGACAATCCACAGTTTCTGCAGATGGCTGCTCATCTTTGTTAAATGTTTGGCACAGTGCTTTAATAGATGGCTTGGACAGCCTCTCCCACTTGTCAGGGGAATTTGGCTGCCTCAAGAGGGCGTCAGCATCTGTATGGTTCAGTCCAGGCTGATATTCAACTGCATAATCATAGGTGGACAGTGCACAAAGCTACTGGTGCCCAGTGGCATCCAGTTTTGCTGAAGTCTGTACCTAAGTAAAGGGGTTGTTGTCAGTCTTTACCAATATCATTGCCCCATAGAGATAGTCATGAAACTGGTAACTATGGCCCTTTTGAGGGTGAGAAACTCCAGTTTGTGAACAGGATAGTTTCGCTCAGATGGTGTCAAACTTTGGTTGGTGAAAGCTACAGGTCTCAGGCCATCCTCATAGTTCTGATACAACACAGCTCCAAACCCCTTCAAACTGGCATCAGTGGCAGGACATACAGTTTGGTGGGATCAGCATAAGCAAGCATGGGGGTGTGATTAAGTTGATAAATGATCTTAAAGAAGGCCCCCTCACATTTGGTGGTCCACCAGACCCCAAATGGTTCAGCTGCTTGGAAATATACCTTCTCCTCTTCCTTGGTGAACCCTTTCTTGTATCTGCGATTAGTAGGAGGGTAACCTTGAGTAAGACTGAGAAGCAGCCAGATTACTTTGGAGTAGTCCTTGATGAATTGCCGATAATAGCCGTAGAACCCCCAAAACTGCTGCATTTCCTTCAAATTGTTGAATTGGGGCCAGGTGGTCAAAGATTCTACTTTACTGGGGTCTCTCTGTATCCCCTCTGTGGATACTATGTGTCCCATGGACTTTACAGACATTTGGAAGAATTGACACCTGTCTATGGATATCTTCAAGCTGAACTCTTCCAGGCGATGAAGGACTTTGAATAACCTGGTTTCATGTTCTTCTAATGTGTTTCTGAGCACGATGACATCGTATAGGTATACTAGACATCCCAACAAGTTCATGTCCCCGTCTGCATGCTCCATCAGCTGCTGGAAAATGGCGGATGCACCCAATATCCCTTGAGACATCCTCATAAATTCATAGAAGTCTAAAGGACAGATGAATGCAGTCTTTTCAAAGTCTTCTGGGGCCATTGGGATCTGATAATAGCCACTTCATAGATGAAGTACTGAGAACCACTGATTACCATTCAGGCAGTCCAGGGTGTTCTGTATGTGGGGCATAGCGTATTGATCAGGTATCGTCCGACAGTTTAAAGTCCAGTAAACCACACATATCCTCACAGACCCATTCTTCGTCTGTACTACTATAATAGGGGAAGCGCAGGGGCTTCTTGACTTTTGGATAATGCCAGCACCTAGCATCTCCTGTAGGTGCCTTCAGACATCATCTATGTCAGTTGGGGCAAGGTGACGAGACTGCTCCTGGAAAGGCATGTCATTGTGAAGTCTGTTTGTATATTCAGCACCTCGGATGAATCCCACATCCCATTCTTTAGTGAAAACACTTGGTCCCTTTAAGCAAGTTTTTTACTGATTTGAGTCTTCCATTGGACAGGCAGTGGGGACTCCCCAAAGTCGAATAGGTCTGGGGTCACCCTCCTCCTTTGCACCAGTACACTTATTACTAGGTAGTACTGCAGTGTCAGCACAGTACACCATAGCTAATGTGCACCCTCAGTTCACTCAGATTTCTTGGTCAGACACATTTTGTATTTGGACAGTCACTTGTCAAACATAGGCATGGGTATGAGCAGGTAATATACTGGGTTTGACCATTAGCCCCTCCGGCAACTTCCCTTCACCTGGGGTGTCCAGCTTTAATATCTTGTTCTTTACATCTCTTCTAAGACAGACTTCTCCGTGAAGAGTATGCTGAGCATTTGGGTGGTAACATCAAGGAATCAGGGTATTTTTTCCACACTATCCCCACCAGCTCATCCTTGTCCATCTCTGTAGTCTGTGTCTGCAGGCTGCATGCTCTTCTTATTAAGGCTGGAATTCACAACACCTGGCCAGTGCGTCACCCTTGCTTCTCTTGACACAATTGAGCCAGCCTTCCAAACATATGAGCATTGGTTCCAATGAGTAGAGGAACCCCATCATACAACCCAATAGGAGGGCACACCAGGGCTAGTATTTCTATGTGTTCATCCACTCCGGCCACTATGGTGGGAAAAGACAGCCAGGTTTAAATGTATCCCTGGTAGGGGTATGACTTATCAATCAATCCCCACACATGCAGGCCTTCCAGGGGTTGCAATGGCACATCGGGCAGGTGTTTTTGATACCAGTCTTGAAACACTATAGTCACCTGGGATCTTCTGTCCAGTATGGCCCTTGCCAAAACACCATTCACTGTTACAGTGGTCTCCATTGATGAGCCAACCACCTCAGACCAATCAGGTGAACAGGACTAGTTATCTATTTTATTGCAGTTTTGGTAGAATAAGTATTTTTCACAGGCCCAGTTTCAGGCCTTATGCTGCTCCGTCGAACTAAAGCCACTAGCCAAGTGGTAACTTTTCTCAGATTCTCGGGCAGGTTACAGTTAGGCCAGGTATGCCCATCTTCCTGATAGCGATAGCAAAATATGGGTTCTTTGTAGTCCCTTGGGGAACCCACTTCCTTGTTTTGGCTGACTGGACACATTCCAAGGTCCCTCTATGATTCAAGGTTTTCTTTCTCACCCATCTGAGACTCTCCAGGAGTCAGCTACTTCAGTGGCTCTGATAAAGTCTCCTACCAGACCTCTCAATTCTTGTACTTCTTCCATTAGGTGACTCTCTGTCTGGGTCTCAGAGGAAATGACATGTACCCCATTCTGCCAGGGGATCTCACTCTTTTGTTCAAGGGGCATCTGACAAGTATTTGCATTGTTTTCCCCCCTCGGCATGCTGGCTAGCTCTCATCTCTTTCAGCTCTTTGATTAATTCCCTCATCTGTTGTAATTCAGACTCATCATGTTGTTCATTACTTCAGTCAGGGGTCTGACATGTACTACCAACCCTGGCATAGTGCTTCCACTCCTCTTCGTCATCCTCTGCTTCTCATATCTCTTTCATAAGGTAGCAGTATTCAGGTGGATTTATCTTTCTATCTTGCAATTTCAGTTTCAGCATCATCTCACTGGAATACCTGGCGGATTTCAGAGCATGCTCTAACCTGACTCAGTTCAGCTCACTGGCAAGCACTTCCCTTTTCCTATGGGCTCGCTCAATTCTGGTGACAAACATGGATAGCTTTTCATTCTTTCATTGTTTGGTGGATTTTAATTTCCACATCGGGTCTTCTCCTCACTCAGTGCTGCCAAAGACCCCCTCCAGAGTAGAGAGGTACTCGGCAGCAGTGGCCTCCGGGCTGGTGGAGCGAAGGAAATGGATAGTCTCCAGTTCAGTACCCCTCAAGCTCTCCAAGAGCCTCTTCCTTTTCTATCCCTCAGAGCACTGCCACTCCTGGACCAGGGGGTGGCATAATCCATTCATGTCTCCAGGTCAGCCTCCCCCTCGGGTACCGGGACCATGCCCAAGAAGAGGCTAAGCCTACGGTAAGAGTCCAGGTGTATGGATGGTATCACTATGGGGGCGGTTACCACAGGGGAAGCTCTAGGGGTGGCAGGAGATGCTAAAGGGGACTGCAAGGGAGTGGTGTCTTCTGAATGATCTAACATTTTCACTAACTCTTTGGTGGATCACCGCTCAGTGGCTAACAGTCTAAGCAATTTGTTTTTAACCCCCCCATACTTGGGGATTCCCCAAGAGCAGTCAGGTCACTATGCAAATGAATGACCCGCCACCCTTTCTGAGACCTTTCAAGCAAAATAATATGGGGTACTTTCACAGGATCTATGGGGAGGTTAGAGGAAAGGAGGGCCACCATGGTTGGTCAAACAGATCCGAGTCCCTACCTTTCACCTCAGCCTTCCCCAAACACTTGACTTGTTCTACAGTCTCTATAATAGTAGTATTAGTGGTCCCCAATAGGATATCCATTAACAATATGGCTTGTTGGGGGCTTACTCCCTCAGCCTTGCTCTACCCCATCATACAGTGCACAACCAACTTATGGGGAGCAAGTTTAAGCTTAAGTGTAGCAAGCACCTCCATTCGGTCACATATTTAAAGAAGGGGGTTGCAGTTTCCACCTCTGACCACTACAAGGTGCAAATCTCAGTGGCGCCTCCAAGATGTAACCCCTTGGTGGTGCTACCACAAGGAATACTACCCCTGCCTGCGTAACTAAGTGCAGGTTGAAAGGCCTGAGTTCCAGAAATGAGTGCTTCCACCTAGAGGACAGGGCCAATGATAGCATAGCTGCCATGGGTACAGCCCTACGGGACACTGTTACTACCTCTTTTTCCTCTAGTGGCCTAGACTGTTCACTGAATACACAACTGCAATTAACACCTGAATACAGCTTCAACTCCACACTTGTTGCACTTACCAACAGGGCTGGTTCAACTGGCTTGGCCCTGCAGACCCACTGTAAAATTAGATTTAGCTCAACCACCAATGGTATTACAGTGCTGTCTGCACAAAGATACACCACAACCAGTTTAAGTGCAAAAAGATTCAGATCTGATTTATTTAGGGGAAGAAACAAGGAAGGGGGCATATTCTGGTGCTTGATTCTAGTTCTGATTAAATCAGGTTAAGCATGCATGCCTCTAACAGTCCCTCTAGCACAGTCACACACACTCTGGGTACCCAGTTGGATTTACAGGCTAGCCTGAAGCATTGCCCTGGGTATGCCAGCATTGCAGCTGTTGTTGGGGCCCTTTGGGAAAAAAACACAACATGCACTTTAACCCACAATTTGTATTCCATTGCTGGACGGCTCAGTTAGTGACAATCAATCAGAACAACTAAATCAGATGACACACTTTGATTTGTTTTTTGTTGCAGAGAGCTACCCTCTGATTTACTCATGATATCCAGATCAAGTGGCAGGATGGATGAAATGGAGACCTCAGGATGAAGTGCTGGTTTGCCAGGAGAAGCAGGGCCCACACTATTCACCGTGGAGTTGTTTCTGTTCTATGGCATTGAGCAGGGAGTCGAATCCCCGGGCGGATCTCTTGTCGATCAAAACTTTGCAGCGTGAGCGGTAATTGTGGCCATGGTGTTGAGGCCCAGACGACTTGAAGGAAACGGATTCAGTCCGGTCAGAGTTTCTGGATACTGCTTCCAGCAAGCGTGACACATTCAAGCAGTGGTGAACCAAATCTTGACCCACTATTCGCATTCAGCACACTTATAGCAAAGCCAAAGAAATACCACAGTTCGGATGATAGTCCAGTTGCAATACACAGGATTTTCTCCGCAAACAGTATGCTCTGCGGTCATAGTGGAAGTCCTGACAGAACGACCACAGAACAGCAAGTCTTTGGTCCTCTTCAGGCCAAATTAGTCACAATTCAGGAAGAAAGTCACAAGTTCAGATGAAGTCTGATTCTATGCTTAAAGTCTCTTCGCTTAGGAAGATGGTAGCCGGCAGGACAGACACAGCCTTCCCGACGATTTTTCCTAGACACTACGCAGGAGCAGCTGCTCAAAATCTCGAGCTTCTCTCATTCTCAACTCTTACTCTACACTGACTTACTGCTGCAGGCAGCATGGGACTTTCACAGTGATCCAAAAGGTTTGGTTGGTTGATCCATCTGTCGGTCACAGCTAGGGCTCCTCCTCCAGGTACATTTATGTGCCAAATGGGTGGAAACTACAATTCCTACTGAAATTCACTTCCACAAGACCCCTGGGGGCAGGTTCCATTTTAGGGCCCCCAAAGATACAGATTGGTGCATACTGACAGTCCAAAATCAAGATGGTGGTGTAAACAGAAAGAGTCCATGCTGCAAAGGAAGGCAGGTTAGATAAACTACAACATCATTATCATTAAATCAGATAAACAGCCAGCAATTACATTTCTTGATAGGGCTTTCTCCATGCAAATAGCGATGGCAGAAGGAAGCAAACACACGGCAGACTGGGCGTGACTTGAGCCAGGGAACACTTCAGCCTCTACCCGGATGAATTATTTCCTATGAGAGTAGCACATCTTAAAGTGGCAGGCATGGAGGCTAACAGGGCACTCAAATGCAAATGACTAGCAAATGATTCAGACACAGGACACCAGCCTGGCAGAGGACATTTGGCAAGCCCAGAAAGATATTTTAGGAACCCCCATTTGTAGGGGGGTTACATATCAGTCTTCATTACACTTTGCTATTAACCTTTTTCTAAGAGGTCATTTACTAGGAATGGGATAGGAATATAAAACAACAGTCAGACAATATGTTCATTGAACTTTTGTTAACCTTTACACCCAGTACAGAGACCCATGAGAAGAAAGTCTTGTGTAAACCGGAAAATGTTTAAGGGCACAAAACAACAAGAACAAGTTCTGAAAACAGAAGAAAGAACTATATACAAAAAGAACACAAAACTATTTATGTAACAAACACCGACAAGGACTATGTACAATTATTTGCAAAACAGTAAACACAGTGTTCCAGCATTCACTAATGACCAGCAGCTGGCCTCTGATGTAGCCTCACCCTGGACGAAATGTTTTTAAGGAGCCACAAAATGCGGTGTTGGGTGGTAACGATTTGTTCCTGGTCAGAATGTAGTGCAGAAGCTTTTAATATTCTTAACTCATTGTATCCTAGCAGATGCCTGTAGTCATCAGTAAAATACACTGGTGTGTCCTGAGGACGTCTGCAGAAGTCAGCTACTGACTCCCAGTGTGCCCTTGCAACGTCTGGAGAAGTCACTTATATATTTTAATATATAGTGTAACAGAATATAATATATATATTTGACTGCATAGCACCATTGGAAAGGTAATTTTATGCTGAACAACTTTGCCACTGTTATTTTGTGTATATCATGTATACTTTAGGAGTTATTCACATTTGTTTATGGTATGGTATGTATGGCTTATGTTGCCTGTTTTAGTGAAAAAATTTTTTTTTTGCTGTTTCAACCAGCATAGAAAAAAAACAAAAATACATATTATTATTTGCACACCACCAGGTAATTTTATGCTGAATAACTTTGCCACTCATACTTTATGTCTAGCACTTACGGTTCTTGAGCTATTAGGATTTGTTTGTGGCATGCTGACTATAGCTTGATTTTGCTTAGAAAGGCCCAGGATTTACTGTTAACAGTATACAGGAGACAAGTGGTGCAACTTCAGAGAGCTCCTGTGGAGGCAATGAGTTAATATCCATGTGGATGGCACAGATGTCATGCTGGGTGGCTGGTGGTGGGACTTCATCCTGGGGACCTGGTGCTGCAGGTAGTGCTGGCACCATATGCATCTCAGTGGGCCTGGCACTTGGTAGTTAGAGGTCCTGGGCATGGTGGTGTTGCTTCTTCTCTGCCAACTTCTCTAGTTCTCTATGGAGACTGGTCAAATCATTTTGCCTGTTTGCTGTTCTTGGCCTGAGGTAGTGTATCAGTGTTGTCTGTAGTACGGAAAGAAATAAGCAGTTTGAAAAGAATGAACTGTGAACATGTCTAATTAATGGACTCAGCAGTAACTGTAATACAGTAGTCTGTCCAGCATAACATTACTGTACCCTGACCTTCTGCTGAGACATGATTTACAGCCTTGCCTAGACTCCCTAACCCTGCTGTACATGTATCACCCCGCACCACATCTCACAGAGGAAGTATGAAGTGTATGAGTATGTAAAAGCTGAGGTTTACCTAATGTTTCATTGCCCCGATATTCCACTACTCTGTCCCTCATCAGCCCCTCAACCACTGTCTCTGTAAGGTGTACCATCCACTGAACGTTCCCCTCCCCAGTTACCTTCATGTACTTTGTTTTGTGTCCCCTCTCAACCTATGTAGTTCCTAACATTTTACTGCCATGTGTATCACTTTCTGGAATGGTAACTTGTCTGTCAAGTGCATGTTGCCCACATAGAGCATAAATCCTCCTTTTCTGCCTGGGGTGGCTACATGTTTATTGGACCAACCCAACCCTCATACACTGTGCGTGATTGAGTGGACCCACTGACTCCTTTACGATACTAAACACTGCAACATATACAGCATGTATATGGATCTGTCCGCAGTAATAGGGGTCATATGTGGGACATGACTGGAAAAATAAATGTTGTCATTTCTTTCTTCTTTCACCATCAATACTTTACCCTTAATGTCCTTTACTGAAAGTGTAAACAGGAAGATAATATAACTTGTGGTTTTCTGAGTACAGTCCCTAATGTTTGGAAACAGTAACCGGTTAAAGTATGCAACAGGGACAGAGAATGTGTTAACTAGAAAAAAAGTTATGTATAAATATTTTTGAATCTCTACATGAATTTGCAGTACTTTAACTCACTTGATTAATTCACTAAGCAACTCCAAAATATTTGCATGCAAAATAATGTGATAACCATCAATCTAACACATGGCAGGGAATTACGGGGCAAAGTAATTTCAAAGTTTTCCCTCACCAAGAATTCTTGGGTAACACAGATTAAAATGCATTCATACATAACTGGGGATAAGAGTAGATGATATTTAAAACTTTTTTTGATCACTTTAAAAATTAAACTCCAAAAATCTGTGAAAAAGTGTTTCATTAACGTATGTAACAGGACAGAGAAAAATTCAAAAACTTTAAGCAGTCCCAGAAAACATTGTGGAAAAAAAGAAAATCAAGCATTTGGAGTCCTTTATTCTTTTCCACTTTATGTTTAATGTCTAAAGTTATGATTCAATTAGCATAAAAGTTCTACGGTTGCATACCATCACTACAAAGGAAGTTCATAATGCAACAAATTTATTATACTAACAGGAAATATCAGATGCACTAAGTAAAATGAACTAAAACCATAACTACAACTCCACAATATACACACTGGGCTGGATATTCAAACTGTGCCATTCTGAGGTGCAAGCCCTTGTGCTGCGCAAAATAGTTGCACAGGGGTGTGGCCGGGGCGGTATTCAAAGAGGTTGCGCTATTGAGCAACTCGCTTTGATATCACCCAACCACAACCACTGTGCGTAAGCGCAGATGGAACTTGCGCCACCGCGAAGTTGTCGAGTGGAGCATTCAACTACCATGGCACAAGTACCATTGTGCCATGCGCAAAAATCATGATATTCAAGGTGACATGCAAATGGGGCCATAATTCATACAAGGCACAGGGGGCCATTTGCATCTGATTATGGGCCCATTGTATATCATACTATCATAGGTGCACCGATCCCGAGGACTTGCGCCTGGTGCCCTGCCAGGTGTAGCAGCCGTCGGGAACCCCACGTACAGCCCGATCGCGGGCAGCAATGTGGCACTCTTAATAAGATATCCCTGGTGGTCCGGTGGGCCGAAATGCCCTGATCGGCGGGTGGTATGTGTCATAAAAACCACCCCGAACATATCCCTAGTGGTCCAGTGGACCAAAATACCCGATCACAGGCAGTATGTGTCATAAAGCCACCCCCCGAACATAGCCCTGGTGGTCAGTGGACTGAAATGCCTGATCACAGGCGGTATGTGTCACAAACCCCCAAACATAGCCCTGGTGGCTAGTGTCCCCACCCACCCAAACCGAAGCCCCACCACCCGCTCCCCCGGCGGCGGTGGGCGGCAGCATCCCACCGCCTGCCGCCCCGCCCCACCGACTGACTGCCCAGTAGGATGCCGCCCATTGGTGAGTCCAAACAGAGCCAATAGGCGTGCAGCCCTACACCGTACATGACAGTCAGATTTGTCAAGATGACATCATTCCGAATCTGAACTATCATCTCGTAAACTATGCATGGCTCTTAACTCCAACAGGCATCAACACCGAACGTCAGCCGATGACGAAGCGACAGCGGGTGGGACGCTGCGCCTACCGCTGGAAGGCATGAATACGAAACTGCATGAGTAGTAGGTCAACATAACCACCTGAAACTCGTCGAAAGTGGTTTTATAACACATACGTAGCCAGCGATCGCATTCGATCACTGAACCACCAAGACTTCTTCACAGGAGGGGTGGGAACCAATACACATACTGCCGGCATTCGAGCATTTCGGTCCACTGGACCACTCAGGGATATGTATGGGAGGAGGGTGGAGCACATGATGCCCGTAATCGGGCTGGTGGGGAGTACACTATGTCCAGCGATCGGACTACTGGGGGCACAGGGACTGTGTTGGGGGCCAGCCACAGGTGGCAGCTGCTGTGTTGCGCCCTGCAATACAGCAGCTCACCTGTGGGTGGCCCTCGATTTGAGCCTTTTTTTGGCTCAAAGTTGTGCAGGCGCAGGTTGGGGGTTGCGCCTGCACAAACCTGCACAGCCCGGCTGAATATCGGGCTGTGCAGTTTATGCGTGGTTCCTCCCCCTCCAGTTCAGCATGCATTCATTTGCATTGCGCTGTTGCTCAGCATGTTTTCTGTGGCGCAGCTGCCTCCTGCTGAATATCGCAGAATGGAGCAAGTTTGGACTTGCGCAGGCGCAACCCTATTGCTCATGGCGCAACCCTTTTGAATATCTGGCCCACTATATACATTGCTTATTACAGACCTAAAACCTCCAACAAATGTGCATATGTACATCTAGCAGACCCCTTGTGACAGCGTAAATGAATCCACCAGACATGAGCATGGATACCAGCCTACAGTGACTCACTCAGGCCGATGTACACAGTACACCACTTGCAAACACACCAGCACCCCATGAGAGATTGACCAGGGACCTGGCACACCCCAGGTGACAGTGTAACTGAATTCATCAGAGCAGAACATGGGTGCTGGCCTACAGTGACTCAGTCTAGCAGGTGCATGCAGTACACAAACTGCACACCCATCAGGGACCCATGAAGACTGAGCAGGGACCTGGCAGACCCCAGGTGATGACGTAACTAAATCCACTAGACGAGAACCCTGGCATCGGTCCATTGTGGCTCAAGTCAAGCTGCTGTGTGCAGTATGCCACTTGCACACCAACCAGGGCCCCATGAAAGATTGAACAGGGACCTGGCAGACCTCCAGTGATGACATAACTGAATCCACCAGATGAGAACAGATAATAATATGGGCAACCCACTGGACTGGAAACAAAATGGAGGCAGACATGGACACAACCACTGAATTTCAAACAAAATGTAGGCAGGCATGGACACAAGCACTGGATTGCAAACAAAATGAAGGCATGCACAGATACCCATTAGCTTGCAAACCAAATGGAGGCACACATGACCGCAGCAACTGGTTTATAAATAAAATGGAGGTAAACATGGACACACACAGAATTGCAAACAAAAGAGAGACATGCCCGGACAAGCAAAATAGATGCACTATTCCCATCCCCCTCCAAATCTGTGTCAGCAGTCCCTGGGGATTGGTAGACTGTTTTATAATTCTCCAGCCCTGTCAGTAGCCCCTGGGACCCAAGATCAATCCCATCCCCCTCTCCATCAGCACTGTGGTATGTGAGGTTAGTCTCATTTCCCTCCCCAGTCCCTGGAGGCTTGTGGCACACTCCTAAAATGCTCCAGCCATGTAAGCAGTCCCATGGGACCCAAGGTCAGTAACACCCCCTCCCAATCAGCCCTCTGACATGTGAGGTCAGTCCCATCTAGCTCCCTAGTCCCCGGGGCCTGGTGGCAAACTCTTAAAATTCTCCAGCCTTGTTAGCAGTCCTGTGGGATCCAAGGTCAGTCCCAAACCCTCCCCATTGACCACCTGGCACATGAGGTAAGTCCCATCCACATCCCCAGTCCATGGGGCCTGGTGGAACACTCCAACAAATCTGCAGTCCCATGGAACCCAAGGCCAGTCCCAGCTCTTCCTCATTAGACTCCTGGCACATGAGTTCAGTCCCTTTCCTCTCCCATGTCCATGGAGCCTGGTGGCACACTCCAACAAATTCACAGTCCCATGGAACCCATGGTAAGTCCCGTCCTCCTTCCTATTAGCCCCCTGGTATGTAAGGTCAGTACCATCCCACTCCCCAGTCCCTGGGGTCTGGTGGCACACTCCTAAAACTCTCCAACCCTGTCAGCAGTCCCATGGCATCCAAGGTCAGTCCCACCCCTTCCCCATCAGTTGCCCTGGCACATGAGTTCAGTTCCACCCCCACCTTCTCAGTCCCTATGGTCTGGTTGTGAACGCCTAAATTTTCCAGCCCTATAAGCAGTCCTATGTGACCCAAGGTCAGTCCCATCTCCATCAGCCCCCAGGCACAGAGGTCAGTCACATCCCCCTCCCCAGTCTCTTGGGCCTGGTGGCACGCACAAGCATATCCTCAGTCCCATTGGACAAAGAGCAGTCCCACATCCCCATCAGCCCCAGGCATGTGAGGTCTATTCCATTCCCCTCTCCAGTCCCAGGGGCCTAATGGCACACACTGACAAATCTACAGTCCCATGGAACTCAAGGTCAGTCCCACCCCCTCTCCATCAGTTCCCCTGCATGTGAGGTCAGTCCCATCCCCCTCCCCAGTCCCTGGGGCCTAGTGGCACACATCAACAAATCTACTGTCCCATGGAGCCCAAGATAAGTCCCACTCTCCTCCAAGTCAGCCCCCTGGCATGTAGGGTTAGTCTCAGCCCCTTCCCCAGTCCCTGGGGCCTGGTCATTCACTCCTAAAACTCTCCAGCCCTGTCAGCTGTCCCATGGTACCCAAGGTAAGTCCCACCCCTCCCCATCAGCCCACCTGGCATGTGAGGTTAGTCCCATCCCACTCCCCAGTCCCTGGGGCTCAGTGGTTCACTCCTAAAACTCTCCAGACCTATCAGCAGTTCCATGGTACCCAAGGTCAGTCACACCCTCCCCATCAGCCCACCTGGCATGTGAGGTTAGTCCCATCCCACTCCCCAGTCCCTGGGGCTCAGTGGTTCACTCCTAAAACTCTCCAGACCTATCAGCAGTTCCATGGTACCCAAGGTCAGTCCCACCCCTTCCCCATCAGCCCCCTGGCATGTGAGGTTAGTCCCATCCCTCCCAAGTCCCTGGGGCTCAGTGGTTCACTCCTAAAACTCTCAGACCTATCAGCAGTTCCCATGGTACCCAAGGTCAGTCCCACCCCTCCCCATCAGCCCCCTGGCATGTGAGGTTAGTCCCATCCCCCTCCCAAGTCCCTGGGGCTCAGTGGTTCACTCCTAAAACTCTCCAGACCTATCAGCAGTTCCATGGTACCCAAGGTCTGTCCCACCCCCTCCCCATCAGCCCCCTGGCATGTGGGGTTAGTCCCATTCTCCTCTCCAGTCCCTTGGGCCTGTTGGCATGCTGTATCAAATCTGCAGCCCCATGGGATCCAAGGACAATCCCACTGCCCTCCCTATTGGCCCCCTGGAATGTAAGGTCAGTCTCATCTCTGTCAGCAGTCTCAAGGGTGCTAGTGGCACACTCCTAAAATTCTCTAGCCCTGTCAGTTGTACCATGGGACTTATGATCAGTCCCATCCCTCTCCATATCTTGTCAGCAGTCCCAAGGGTACCTGGTGGCAGCTGTCTCCCTCCCCACTGCCCTATTAGCCATACCTTGGACAGAACCATTTTGTAAATTTAATCTGTGCCATTGTGCTTCCAAGGAGTAAGTTACCACTGCAATCTTTATTTTCATAACATACAAGGGTCTTTAGTTGCAAAACATTTTTGTTCTAAAATATTGTCATTGGCATTTGTTCACTTTAAATTTAGTAGGAAATTACTACAGCACCCAATATGTCTATTGTTTTTAATCTCAGGCTTTGCAGCAAATATTCCATTTCTAATTTACTTTTGGATCAGCTGGCAGGTCCCCTTCCCCAGAGCATGTGGGTGACTATTTTAAAACAAAAGTCCTTTGTTGCATCCCCAAAACAAATGCTCAGTCAAAACCAACAAGTCTTGTAGAATATCTTAATAATCACAATTAAAAAATAAGGCAGCACTGGAAGTCCCATCCATTTGTGTCAGGTACCACTAGAAGTCCCATCCATTTGTATCAGGGACCACTGGTTTCCTGACATGCATGTTACAAACATGATTGAACTTGGCTGTGGGCTGTTAGGACAACTTTTGAAAATGCTAAAACAGATTCCAGGCTTTTTTCACTTTAAATGCATCAGTAAATGACTACAGCACCCAATACTTTGATATTTTAATCTCAAAATTTGCAGCAAACATTCCATTTCTAATTTACTTTTGGATAAGCTGGCAGGCCCACCCCAAAAGCATGTAAGTGACCATTTTAAAATAAAAAAATCTTTGTTACACCCCCCCAAACAAATGCTCACTCAAATCAACCCAAAAAGCATGCAACATCTCTTAATAATAACAATGAAAAATAAGGCACCACCAGAAGTTTCGTTTGTAACAGGGACCGCTGGTTTCCTGAGGTCCCTGTTATAAACATAATTGAACTTGAATGTGGGCTGTTAGGACAACTTTTGAAAATACTGTTTTGGATTCCATGATTGTTTCACTTAAAATGCATCAGTAAATGATTACAGCACCCAGTACTTTTATATTTGAATCCCAACCTTTGCAGCAAACATTCCAGAAATAATTTACTTTCAGATGAGCTGGCAGCCCCCCTCCCCCAAAGTATGTGAAAGGCCATTTTAAAACAAAAATCATTTGTAACACCCCCCCCAAACAAATGCACACTAAAAGCAAACAAAAATCTCATTAAATATCTTAATAATCACAATTCCAAAATAAATACATCAAAAGTCTTGTTTGTAACTGGGACAGAGATTGTTAGGAGGTCCCAGTTACAAACATTAGCATGCTACCTCTATCCCTGTTACAATCAGGACAGTACCATAAGACCAGTAAAACAAGATGTTTGGAAGCCTGCAAAAGTCATACATCCACAATGAATTACACAGACTTACACACCTGTTTAGCACATTACGAAACTGTGAAATTCACAGCATGTCTGGCACACAGAAGGCAGTTATTACAGCCACAAAATAGATAACCTTGAACAATATGTGAAATACTTGCCATTTTCAGACATAAATGGATATATTTAAACAGCAGTCATGAACTCCAGTAAAATGTATTATAAATTCAAACTTTATTTAACATAATTAACCATGTCAAGTAGCTAAATCCTGTTTTAACAGGGACAAATGTATTACCTCTGTCCCTTGTTGCAAACATGATTGACCTTTTCTCTGTCCCCAGAGACCTTACTGAATGCCAGTCTGTGCACAGCGTACTCCCATTTCATGTCTAGCAACAAAATGCAGTCAAATTTATGGCAGACAGTATAGAAAATCATTATTTCATTGCTATGTAGCCCCATTCATGCCTACTTACATTTCTGACCGGTTTCCACATTCCTGTTTGTAACACAGTCACAAGTTTGTAACAGCAAGTTTGGAGGAGACAGAGAATGTTCTCATTTGGTGTTTAGGAAGACAATTGACTGATCTGCAGGTAAATCAAAGTCTAAAGGACTTAATCTGGTGTTATGATTGGCTAGAAATAAGCCAATGACGCTGTGAAAAAAAGTCACACTCCTCAGACATGATAAGCAGCTGTTACATACGTAGATGGGGTGGGACAGAGACAGATAGCCAGGTTCTACTTTTAAAGGCAGCCAGAGCATCTCTGCAGTTTTGAAATATTTTGACAGCCAGAACAGCAAACTAACTGAGCCTCCTTAAGTTCCTGGCATCCAGTGCCCCAATTCGTGCACAGTTTCATGTTTATACCAGTCAATACCATATGTAACCCAAGGGGACAGAGAATATTACATACGAGATTATCACTTTTTAACTCATTCTGGAAAAAAAATATATATATAAAGGCACACACACATGGTGATGTTACAGGGCTCTTTATGTAAAATGCATAGGGAGACTTGTTTTTTCAACACAGCATTTTAGTAGGTAGAAGGAACGCATACAACATGTGGTGTCTTGAAATGTCCCACCTAGCCAATGCAAAAACCAGGGGACAAATCTGCAAGTTTAAAAAAAAAACATTTTTTCAAAAGTATTAGGTGGCTGAAGTTATTTATGTTATCCCATTAACGTCTGTAGTAGACAGCAGTGCAATTTTGAAATATATTTAAATACTCTTTGCAGAGTTACTGAGTGTTAAAGTGCATGTGATGGAAATGCACCCATTTAGTATGGGCATGCCCCTATACCTCTTTCCTTGTGAGGACCCCATACTGGACATTGGACACCGTTTTGTACTCAGGAGAACATGTGGTGTCTGTCTCCTGACCACTGATAAAGAATCATAGAGAGATTTAATATGACTGGACCCAACCTCATTCCTGTACTGGTCTTGTATTAAAAACCACATGGTAGTGTGTGATCATTGCATAGTTATCCTGCTTCCACTGGCCCCTGCCCCCCAAAAAAAATGACTACCCATGCTGTGCAATGACAAGTATCCCCCACCCTTTGTTCTGTACCATGCCACATTCCCCAATCCCCCCTCTTCCTCTTTCTTCCACTCCCAAACAGAATCAGAGGATGACAACACAGTGTAGAGCACATATTCTGTGAAGCAGGCCTAGCTGTGCAAAACACAATAGCTGCCACCTTCAGAATATGCACCTCACCCACCTCAGTGTCACCCCAACCCCCAGGGCACTGAACAGTGTCCACACAGAGACAGGCTGCATAAACCAGTCCACCTTGTGATAGACAGCTTGGGAGGGGGGATTACCCCCTACATCCTTGGCCTGACAATTTCAGGGACCTTGTGCCATTTGTGCTTCTTTGTCAAAGTGTGGAAAAATTACCCCCAGCCACAGATCACATCGTCAGTCTCACTTTTTTCCTCTCATCCAACTTTCTTATCTCTACTGTGGAGAAACCCCCCTTCCCCCATCCATTTGCCCACCATCCTCTTTCAAACCAGATAATGTGGATTTTAAGGAGTCCCCTCCTGTGCTCATTTCATTCAGTGTTTTTGTTTGTGTGTGGATTTTGAATGTTAATTTAGAACAGTCAGTCTGTTTGCTGTGAATTGTGCTTCGGGGAGGGGTGTGTCTGTGGTGTGGGTCGATTTAAGTTGGAGAAATAGGGATTTCTTTGTTTATTGGTTATATTTTTTATATAACTGACTGTGTTAATGTAGACACAGTAATATTGCCAGTAATTGTTGAAATTTTCTTTCTGATTCTGTGTTGTGTGGGTCTGGTGCAGCAGTTCATAATTTCAGGTTGTTTACAATATGTAGCATATTACTGAACTTTTCAATTTGCTACGCATTACTCGTTCACCATTGTAGACAAACTGTTTTGCGTATGTGTCTGAGTGTGTGCAGTGTTGCATGACATCAAATAATATACATTTTATTGTGCCACAGTGTAATTGCAGGCACAGCAGTGTGTTTTGTGAACCTGCTATCCACTGCAGCTGCCTGATTTAGTACTGTGATCGTGGTATCTGTTCTTTGTTTTGCTGCTTGTACTGCCATAAAAATCTGCAGTCAGTGCTCCCCCCACCCCACTGGCAAAAGACATTTTTTACCAGATTGTATTATTGTGACTTCAGCACCACTGGTTACTGAAGGTGTTTTCACTTGTGAATTTGCGTGACCATCTCTATCTGTTGCTGAAGCCACAGTTGTTTTTTTGGCTTCACATCCCGTGTCCCCCCAATTAAAGAGTGAATATACCAAAATCTAAATTTGTTTATAATATTGTTGTTGATCCTCAAAATGCCCACAAAGAGACATGCAAGCAAAGCTGGTTCTTGCCATGGCACTGCTGCCAGTAAGATAGTCTGTGGGCATGGTAGTACGCAGATGCAGAAGTGCATTGCTGATGTAAGGAAAGGTATTTCTCTTGCAATGTTTTTTACAGCCCAATCCGTAGCTTCACTCATAGTTGGAGGAGATGATGTTTTCCCAGCTGGTGGTGTTAGTGCAGTTGCTGTTGGTGGTAGTATGATTATTGCTGCCTCAAGTTTGAATTCTGACCAGTGTACCGTATCCAAAAATATAGTGGCGTGTGAAGCAATGCAAGTCAGTGGCAGTGTAGATGATGTCATACTTCCCAGTAACATCCCAGTAACTGAACCTGAGGATTCTGTTAATCATGTCAACAATAGCATACAATGTGATATTTCGTCCACCGCGGTTCATGTCATGCATTTTCCATGCAGTGATTCACAGTATGGTGAAAAAGATATCAGGTGACGGTGATGTAGATGATGATGATGATGAATGTGATGATGATGATGATGTTGCTGTGGTTGCAACATGCAGTCCACATGCCAGCATCCAAGCAGAAGATGTAGATGTGTGTGATGTTGATGAATATGATGATGATGTAATTGACCCCAGTTGGGAACCGGAGAAAAAGAAATTCAAGGTGGCTGTGTCTGAGTCTGTTTGCAGTAATCCCCCCCCCCCAATGTAAAAACTTGTGATTTACCAGTTTCAGTTGATGATGATGACCCAGTAATAATGATAAGTAGTCATGGTGGTCAGTTGCTATCCAGGTGTGCAATGCCCGAAAAAACATCACGTAGGCCCCCACCCACTTCAGTGCTTAAAAGAACAGAGTTAAATAAGCAGTATCATGGACATGTTAGTAGCAGAGCATCACAATCCCTCATTTGGGATTTTTTTGTTCAAGATGCAAATGATGAGTCAGTTGCAATCTGCCAGGTTTGTCATGTGCGTGTGAGTTGAGGTAAAAAGGGGAGCCATCTGGGCACAGGAGGACAGTATACGCATCTTAAGAATAGGCACATGACACTGTGGACCCAGCACAAGATGGCAGCTAATTCCATATTGGGGCGATCACCCTCATCAGCAACCATAATGAGCATGTTATCCCCTTCCATGAGTGTTAAGACCAGTAGGAAATTAAACATGTGCAGTAGTGAGGTAATGAGAGCAGAGGATTACTACAGGCATGATGAGGTAGAGGAGCATAATGACTTTGAAATGTTGTCCAGTGCTGGTGAGAGTAGCAGTTTTGGTGGTGGTGGTGAATGCAGTATGACTAGTGCAAGTGGTACATCAACCCCGGTTGGCAAATCTGGCAAAATAACTGCATTTCTGGGTTTGTCATCATCGCTTGTGCAACTGCCTTCATCAAAAGTCCACACTTCACCCCTGTCAATGCCATTCATCACAGAGCAGAACCATTTGTCATGACACCCCATGTAAAATGTTTGTCAGCCCACGTTACAGTGTTTTTGCGCACAAGCTGAAGTACCCCCCAATCATACAGTGTCACGTGAACTTAATGCTGCTGTAGCTGAAATGCTGGCAACTGATCTTTTGCCCTTCTCCTCTGTGGAGAATTCTGGGTTCCGGCAGTTTGCTGCATGTGCCTGTCCAAAATGGAAAGTCCCATTCAGGACATACTTTTTGACCTGTGCTGTCCCCGAGTTGTTCTGTACTGTGTCCCAGTCCAACTCAGTAAGACATGCCCTTCACCATTCCTCCTCTGCTTTCATCCATGTAGGTATGGATATGCGGACAAGTGGCAAAACAGCGGGGAGTTCATATCTGTGTATAAGTGCACACTGGGTGCAGGTGCCGGGGGTTGTTTGTGATGTTGGTAGTGTGAATAATCAGTGCAGTAAGGTGGATTGTCATGGTAGCAATCTTCCAGGAATTAGACAGCATGCAATAATTGCTATGCACAATGTGACCTGTTTACACACTGGTGAGAACATGTTGGATGTGGTACTAACTGAAGTTGACAAGTGGCTGAACCTCCTGTCCCTGAGAACTGGGTTCATAGCAAGTGACAATGGGTCAAATGTGGTGTAATGCATCACACATGGTGTTTTTTTTCATATTCTATGCATGGCCCATTGTTTAAAACTTGTGGTGCAGGAGTTTCTGTAGCACCCTGATGTAAAGTAAATGCTGACCATTGCATGCCATATTTGCTCTCACTTTTCACGATCTGAAAAGGCCCATGACCAACTGCGGCAGTTGCAGATGCAAAACAGCCTGCCTCAGCACCGCTTGAAGCTGTCAGTTGTCACCCAATGGAACTCCACTTTATACATGGCAGAGAGGTAGTATGAACAATACAAAGCCATCTCAGAATATCTTGTGATGCACACTAGCCGTGACAGTTCCGGGGCCTCCATGTCTATGACAACTGAACAGTGGCACCTCATGGACTCTGTAATAACAATTTTGTGGTCTTTTGAACATGCCACACAGGCAGTGAGTGGTAAGTTTGCCTCCATTAGCCAATCTATTCCACTGCTGTGGGTGCTGAGGCAGACATTGGTGAATGTACAGCATGACCTTGATGCTGCCGAAGACAGTGCTAGCAGTATGTTGCTGCAACACATGCTGACAGTATTTGATCAGAATCCTCACATTGTGAGCATTCAGCATAGTGACAGCTTTGCCATAGCAACAATGCTGGACCCACGATACAAACGTGGAATTGCATCAGTACTGGAAGGAGTGCCTGAACAGGTAAAAAATATCAGTGGTCAACTGGTGCACTTGGTTCATGGAGCGCAGAAGTCACGTGCCAAGGTCAGCAAACTTCAGCAGCATAATCTGGCTGAAGGTGTAGCTGGAGGACCATCAAGCATATCCTGCAAGGGGAAGGGGACTGCAGTTTCAGGTGGACTGTCATCCAAAGTGGCTGGCATCAACCCATTTTGGGAGGCTTTGTCCCAAGCGGGATTTGTGAAATAAATGATTCAGGAGAACAGGATGATGATGCATCAACCACTGGACTTAGTGCGGCACAAAGAATGGTTGAGTCATATTTGTCTGAAAACAGGCATCTGACAATAACTGATGACCATCTTTTGTACTGGAGTGGAAAGGTCAGTGAATGGCCAGAGCTGACTGCAGTGGCACTTAAGTACCTCACATGCCCACCCTCCAATGTAAGTGTTGAGAGGGTATTCAGCTCAGCAGGTACAATAGTCAGGGATCATCGGACAAATCTGACTCCTGCAAATGTTAGTTTGCTAGCATTCATTAAAATGAATGAGAGGCACATACCAGCACAGACTGCAACCTCAATATTCATACCCTGTCCTAGTCATGGTGGTTTTGATGATGTGGAAATGGACCATCCTGGTGGCACTGGCAGTGGCAGCATGAAATGGCCCCCCACTGACGTAGATGATGACACAATGGAGAAAGAATTTCCCAGTGGTCAGACTTCAGACATAGATGACTGTGAGGGCAGCTTTCTTTATGAGAATGATGATTATGTGGTTAATGTTGGTAGGTTTTAACTGAAGTTGTTAAACGGTGGTGTTTCCCCCCCCCAGGCAACCACCACCACCACCGGGACTGATGTTAGCCACTGCCAACACTGAGCATGAGTCTGTGTGCTCCCTGGACCACCACAGCTGGGACTGATGTTTGCTACTGTCACCACTGAGCATGAGTCTGTCCACCCCCCAGACCACCACTACCACCGGCACCAATGTTAGCTACTGCCACTACTAAACATGAGTCTGTCCACCCCCCCATACCACCACCACCGGGACTGATGTTAGCCACTGCCACCACTGAGCATGAGTCGGTCTGCTCCCCGGACCACCACCACTGGACTGATGTTAGCCACTGCCACCACTACCAGATGCAGGATGATATAACAGAGAATGTCATCACGTGCCGCTGCTATCACCACCAGCACCCACCACCAGTGTCATTCAGACAATATTTCCCCATTACATTTACATTTACCATGCCAAGGCAGAGGAAATCAAACAGGAGACCACGCCCATCAGCCACAGGCAAAAAGCTTCTTAATATTTAAACCATAAAGTGAGTATGTGTACTAATGTTTGTTATGCTGTTTAACTTTCTTTAGTTGTATGTCTTGTTTTCTGTAGCTTTTCAGAGCCGCAATGGTCAAACACATACAGTACACTTATTTTGTCTTTTTTACAGGTTAACAAAAAACTCTCCTTCACTGAAACTCAGTATGGATGGTACTGCCACTGTACTGTACAGAGGAACCTTTGGAATATCCATTTGAAATCCATTCTGGTAAGCATGAAGATTTTATTTCATCCATTTCATAGTTTTGGAAAGACTGCAGCAAATGCGACTGAGTATGATTCATAAACTAGGTGACATGTGTACGTCACCAAAACTATTTCTGTAAGATATCATTCAAGCTCTGTATTCTGAACATGCAGCTGTTCAGCCCTGACCATGACAGTGTTGAAAAAGTTACACACAGGTTGTGTTACTTGACAAGATGTGGTTTTGAAATGTAACTTGACTTGAGATTAAGAACCAGGGACACATTACAATCAAGTTGAAAGAAGTCATTAATTTCTTTTTTTAGGAAACATCCAGAAGCTTTTTATGTTGCTTGCACGCATGTGCAAGAAACATAGTGCCATCATCGGAGATTTCGGAGGTGTGTCACCTCCTCCTCCAGTTCAGTCAGTGTGCTGGCAGGTGCGGCCCCTATTCGCCAGTGCATGCTGGAGCTGTCTATGACATGCTCCAAAATGCAGTGGCATACAGTTGAAAGAGGGAGCTACGCTTGAGTGAGCAGCGATAAGATATCGCCTGCTCACGTGCAGCTCCCACCGCAGGCGTGCGTGCCCTTACGCACTGTATAACTGACAGGGTGCCCAATCCCCATCGGCTGAGCTGCTCCCCCCCCAGTAGTATGTGCCATGCTGGGAGCCCACCTCAGCATGGCAATCAGTCCTTTGGCCAACAGGGGTGCCCAATCCCCCGTCGGCTGAATGCACCCCCTTGTGCCACGCTGGGAGCCCACCCCAGCGTAGCAATAAATACAATGGCCGATGGGGGTGCCTAATCCCCTGTCGGCTGAATGCCCCCCCAATGTCCTTGTGCCACACTGGGAGCCCACCCCAGCATGGCAAACGGTCCCACAACGTCTTTTTTTTCCTGAAAACAAACAGCGGTCCTGCGGCGCATCTCCCGACCCCCACAACCCACACCCACCCACTGAGCACCCAGCCTCCCCACCCCCCTCACCCCATACTTACCTCCGGACCTCGGCGCGACGATCTTCGGTGGACTGGGAACACGTCTGCACTCTTCAAAGCCGACCGCGAACTGAGGAAATGCCGGTAAGCTGTATAATGGGCTAGATAGGGGGGTTTCAACTTTGTTGCATATCTCAGGCATTTTTGGGAATTTTTGCACCAATGTTTCAACATGGTGTTTTGGGGACCCCTTCTTATGAATGATGTCACTGTCATGGTGTTATTCGGGCCCGAAGGGTGATTTCGCGCAGTGACTGTGCAGTGACTGTGAAATCACCCTTCAGACCTGAATACTGCCATGACAGTGACAGCATTCATGAGAAGGGTTCACAAAAACCCCATGTTGAAAATTTGGTGCCAAAATTCCAAAAAATGACTGTTTTACAAGCGTGCATTGCGCAGTTCCTACGCAGGCTCGTAAGTTCACGAAATTTTAATATTTTCACTCCAGATTTTCAACATTGCCATTTTACCACACCTTCTTATGAGCAGTATAGCTGTCATTTTTCACATCTCACCCAAAATGTGCTTCCCGTCCATGTAAGCGCGAGAATGGTGCATTGGTGTCTTGAAATCAATGTCCGGGACAAATTAAGAAAATCACAGTGACACTGATCATGAGCAGAAGTCTTAAAATGGCTATGTTGAAAATTTGGTGAAAAATTCCTAAAATGACTGTTTCTGACGTCGCGTTGTGCGGTTCCTACGCAGGCTCATAAGTTCGCAAATTTTCAATATTTTCACTCCAGATTTACAACATTGCCTTTTTACTACACCTCCTTATGAGCAGTACAGCTGTCATTTTTCACATCCTGCCCAAAATGTGCTTCCGCCCATGTAGCGCAGAATGGTGCATTTGGTGTGCGAAATCAATGTACGGGACACATTAACAAAATCACAGTAACACTGCTCATGAGCAGAGGTCTTAAAATGGCTATGTTGAATATTTGGTGAAAAAATTCCTAAAAATGACTGTTTTACGAACGTGCATTGCGCAGTTCCTACACACGCTCGTAAGTTCGCAAATATTCAATATTTGCACTCCATTGACTTCCAAATACCTAAACAGCACATAGAAGCAAGCAACATTCAGCATTGACAAATGCTTGTTTGTTGTGTCAAAGTGGTCTTATCCAAAGAAGTTCTTCAACATCAGGACTGCCACCCCTCTGGGCTTGGGCACACATGGAACACGCAGAAGTCATTTTATTCGATGACCATGACCATCATTCACAACCAGACTCGAGAAGAATGCAGATGAAATCTGTGAAGAAGTAAGAAAATAAGAAACCATTACAGACAAACCTGCAAATATGCTCCCCCCACCCCCCAAAAACAAAATACTTACCTTCATTTGCTTGAGAGTTATCCATGTCAAATGTCTACGCAAAAAGTTATCATCGAGCACTGGAATGTGAACACCAACAGTATCTGTGACCTGTGATACAGAACAATACCATGAGTACATGTCCATGTCAACCCCCTCACCTACAAAATACGCAAATATATATCTACATATATATTAACTCACCAAGGCTACTTTAAGTGTACAGACAAAGGGCACCCTTCCATCCAGTTGAGACGATCACATTGCATTTGCTGGAATCGCAGCACACATTGGACCAGCAACAGTTCACTCACGGTCATCATTTTATTCTGGGGGACTTTGTATGTGTTGAAATGCTCCCATTTCACTTTGGCACCACTTGTCAATTATCTTGACACAAGACAGATGCATTTTGGGCATGCAGAAAAAATCTGGAGACTCTGTGTGACCACTGCACGCATGACTGAGTGCGCCATTAATTCTGGGGGATTTTGTATGTGCTGTAATGCTCACATTTTGCTTTGTTACCACTTGTCAATTTTCTGAACACAAGGCAGATGCATTTTGGGCATGCAGAAAATATCTGGGGACTCTGTGCCACCACTGAGCACATGACTGAGTGTGCCATTAATTGTGGGGGACTTTGTGCTGAAACACTCCCATTTCACTTTGTTACCACTTGTCAATTTTCTGGACACAAGACAGATGCATTTTGGTCATGCAGAAAAAATCTGGGGACTCTATATGACCACTACATGCATGACTGAGTGTGCCATTAATTCTGGGGGACTTTGTATATGCTGAAATGCTTCCATTTCACTTTGGTACCACTTGCCCATTTTCTGGACACAAGACAGATGCATTTTGGGCATGCAGAAAAAATCTGGGGATTCTGTATGACCACTACATGCATGACTGAGTGTGCCATTAATTCTGGGGAACTTTGTGTGTGCTATAATGCTCACATTTCAATGTATTACCACTTGTCAATTTTCTGGGCACAAGACAGATGCATTTTGGGAATGCAGAAAAGTGAGGCACCAAAACAGTGTGCATACACACACTCACACACACACACACACACACACACACACACACACACACACACACACACAGACACTTAAAAGAAGGAAGGGGGCCAGAATACAAAGTGTCATGCATACAGAAGACAAAAAAAGGTCATAATTACATACAAAGGTCAGGGATGGTGGAGGAGTACATTTTATGACACAGCAAGGAAGGTGTTGGGGGGCACATGGTGTGAGGAAACAAAACTAATGTGGGATCCCATGGTGATCCAGCAGGAGTTCCAGCATGGACATAATTTGCAGCTGATGTCCCTTTATGCAATCCAGCTGCTACTCCACAGCAGTCACCCTCCCGTTGTTCTCCTCTGCAGCTCTCCAGAGAACTGTCAAGTCAGCCTGTGTTACACGCAGTTCTCTGAGGTCCACACATTCTACAGGCTGACCTACTGTTGGTGGTGGTGGTGGGGGTGCTGGTGGAGCAGCAGGTGCTGCTGTGGTCCTCCTCTTCTTAGGGATGCTGCCATGCACAGCAACACCCTCTGCCACAGAATGGCCAGCAGGTGCAGGCATGGTCTGTTCTGTGGCAGCCTGCCACTCCAACTGGTGGTGATTGAGCATATGGGTGCAGTGGCCCCCAGTCCCCAGGTTAGTCCCCTAGGGGACCGGTGCACCTCCACCTCACATAGGCAGCACTTGACCACACTGCTGTCCCTCCTGACAGAGTCAAAAAACTGCCAAAAAATAGAGGTGTGGGGAAGACCAGGCACAGGCAGGGGAGGGTCAGATGAACTGGCAGCCAGCTGGTCACAGTACTGAACAGGGATGTGATCCACACCTGGACCCGGGGGAACAAGCACATCCTGCTCCAGAGGACCTGGTGCTGGACCTGGTGGTGGTGGTGTTTCAACTGCCTCAAAGTCAGAACGTGGTGCTGATCCTGCTTCCGGGGAAGGGCACTCACAAGTTTTGAGTGGTCCAACAAGAATGGGCACCCATGTCCCCCAAGCACGCGCATGGTATGACGCTTACTACCACGCTTTCCCAGAGCTGCCCCCACCCCAGGCATTCCCTCACCCTGGTCCATCTCTCCTACTGCATTCTCTCAGTTTGAGCAATCATTAGTCACTACTCACACTGTCACACAACATACACACAGTCACACAGGCACAGACAAACAATAACTACTTATAAAGGTAAGAAAAATACAATTTACAGAAAGAACAAATTAAGTAAAAAAAAAGTACAGAAAAGACAAAAAAAAAGTTTTAAAAAAGCTGTTGGGTTAGAATCAAAGTTGAACTCTCCTCCTCACTCTATTCTCAAACTATCAGCAGCAGTCAAAAACACACTCCTCTCTCTCTCTCCGTTTGCACAGGAGAAAGTGAAAGTGTCTGCTTGTATGACTCACTTCCTTCATGCCTGGCTAAAGAGCATGTGACTTACAGTACTGTAAGCCATGTGATGTGTGGGGGGCTGCCAAATCTGAAACACCAAGTGGATCACTTAGAAACATAATGAGGAATGCGAAGTCCATTAAAAACAATGACTCAGCCTTACTTCACATTGTCATTCCACCTTAACGCGAAGTGGTAATGACAAGGTAGAGTGAGCACTTTGCATTGCCCACTCTGTGTAGCGGAGTGGCAACATGAAGTGCCCACTTCGAGTTCACTTCTTCATCAGAATTTAAATTCACTGCATCTCTAACTGGGAGACTGGAAGGGCTCAAGTGGAACGCAACAGGGGAGGATGCATTTTCTACCTGACGGTTAACCTGAGACACTGCCCATATGGTGTGTCCTTCATTTTGCTCCCCTACTTCAGATCATTGAGAAACCATTGCAAATAACAATGTATGGGCATTCTTAACAGTTATGTTGTGAGTGATCAGGTAAAGTAGATACTCAAAGGGGAAAACCATACTTCTAACTTCAGTTCGGGGAAAACATGCATGTGAGTACTCCCTTTATGGACACAGTTATTCTCTTGCCACTTAGGGGCTGTAAAGAGCTAAAACAACTGCCTGTCTGGAAAGTCAACCCTTGAAGTGGAATTTATTGACTAACATTTCAAATTCACAGAACCTAAACAAAGAATGCCCAGGTTAATTTTAGAGGAGTCAAACCCAAGTAGAATATTTTGAAAGTTTTAGCCCCAATATTTCAACTGCTGATTTAACAGGTTCTTTCTCGAACTTGGGGATTATTTAAGAATTTTCGTTTGCCAGTATTCACTTTAAAGATGACTTGAAATGTTAAAGACAAGGGTTATTTTAGTATTAAAATGCCTAAAGTACACAAGATGAAAAGTAGATGGCTATACTGTTGTGATAACGGGGTGTGTTAATTTACTATCTTAGGGAAGTAAATGTGGAGCAGCTCTGGCTGAGCAAATTCTGGGGTAGCTCCTGCCAGCTGCCATTACCTAACAATCAAACTAAGCACCCCCCCCCCCACTTTAGGGTTTACTACTGGGGAATTGAGATCCCGGTGGTCTACATCAAGGGAAGGGAGGCAGGTGCCAAACTGGGATTTTACTCTTTATACTCTGGTCAGGCTGCTCTCTTGATTACAGTTGCTGAGCTATTCATCTTGGCACCTTCGGTACCTTCGGTAAATGTTTTGACTCCTACAAATTTCTGTTTATCACAGGTTACAGGGTTACAAATTAGTGTGTGTTCACGTTGTCATACTGTTCTTACACAGTGTTTTATGTGTAAAGTCATGCCGATTTAAGACAGATTTATCTGAGGGGTTTTAGTACCTTTGTTCCTGTTTGTATGTTGTTTTAATCTTTCAGTTGGAAACATTTATATGGGAGGAATTGAGTTACTGGGGGGGAAGCAGGAATGGGACAGCAAAAATGAGTATCTCAATGAGTATTTTAAGATGGATGATGTAGTGATCTGTTCTTGGAATGTTAAAGGGGTAACTAATGTAGTGAAAAGGTCTAGGATGCTACAAGAGATACAAAGAGCCAAATGCAACATAACTAGGAGGCAAGACTATCTGCAGCTGAACATCTTTAATTAAGGAGAGCATGGGTAGGAAAAGTATTCGCTGACCCTAATCCACAATCTAAGATGGCTGGGGTTGCTATCCTGATCCATAAGGGATTCCCCTTCCAGGTAACTAACACTAAATTTGAAGGCTCTGGAAGACTAGAGCTGGTGTCAGGGCAGCTTAGAGGCCAGTCCCTGCATATTATTTCAATCTATGGTCTGACCCTCCCCAACTGGGGAATATTTCAGGAAGGTTTTCCAAGTAATTGCCTCACTCACTAAGGGGCAAATACTATCACTGCAAGAAAGAATTAGGTCTAGTTGATCCTGGAGAGTGGCATTGCCAATGGGAAAAGAATACACTTTCTATTCAGCAACCACAAATTCCTATTTGAGGTTAGATAGGCTATATACACAAAAAACTGGGCTCACACTGTCCACAATATTCATTTTCATCCCCTTGCTCTGTCTGACCACTCCTTAACAGTGTACAGTACCAGTTGTCGTGGGGGAAGGTTAAATCAAACAGGACATGGAAATGTAATGTCAGTTTGTTACATGATAAGACCTTTGTGTCCTCAACAAAAGAAGTTATTAATAATTTTATTAAAGACAATGATACCCAAGAAACGCCACTAAAATATGTTTGGGACTGTCTCAAGACAGTGGTATGGGGACATGTGATATCATATGCCTCCCATAAGGTAAAGAAATATAGAGCTACACAAGTCAAAGTGGAGGATGCTTTACAGAAGCTGGAAGCTGAGGACAAAAGGATCATGACAGTTGATGTATTACCTAAAATAAAAAAAACTAGAGAGGCTGTAAACGCTTTTTATCTTTATGTAGGATGGAAAATGCTCTTAGATTTACACAACAAAAATATTATGACTGGGGTGATAGGGTGGGGCGCTTATTAGCATTATGCCTTAAAAAGCAAGAGGTGGACAGAGATATATATATATATATCCAAAATACATAACAGCTGAAATTAAAAGGAATATGCCTATAGTCCCATGGAGATAGCTCAAGAATTTATAAAATACTACTCTCAACTGTATAGTGAAGAAAGGCTTCCAGATCAACAGAAAAAAAAAAAATCTTTGGGCAATTAGAGTTCCCCACTCTCCTCTGAGCAGCAGCATCTGATAGAAACACCCTTCTCTAATGTACAGTCTTAACTGCCTTGAGATCTTTCAAAGGGGGTAAGGCTTCAGGACTGGATGGCTTTCTGAAAGAATTTTATAACACCTTTGCTAAAGAACTTGTCCCTTTGCTTACTCAGGTATGTAATTTAGCCCATGAGGAGGGACAGACCCCAGACCCATGGAATAGCACTCGGATAATTGTCCTTCCAAAACCAGGGAAAGACTCCACAGAATGCTTGAACTACCGCCCCATTTCATTACTTAATTTGGATGCAAAGATCTTTGCCAAAGCAATTAGTACATGACTACAGGCCCTAATCACAAATTTAAAACACCCCGACCAGAGCAGATTTATACCTGGATGCCATATATAGGATAACATCCATCTTCTCCTGACTACTATAGTGAAATCATTCCCTAAGGATACACTACACGCGGTGATGTCAGTTGATGCTGAAAAGGCATTTGACAGCCTAGACTGGTGTTATTTAAATGAAACTCTGGAACATTTTGGTTTTGGTTCCTGCTTCAGAGCTTGGATCTGCCATTTATATAGAGCCCACACAGCAAGGGTTAGGTAAATGGATTAATTTCCACTTCCTTTAAAATTTTAAGGGGTACACAACAGGGGTGTTCCCTTTCCCCACTACTTTTTTCACTGAGTATTGAGCCCCTAGCAGCATATATTAGACAGTCCCCAGATTTCGTGGGGATTGGGGTGGGGGTGAGGAAATAAACATGTCAATGTACGTAGATGACATCCTGTTATATATAGCTGACCCAGCCCAGACAGGCCAGGGTGTACTGCAAAAACTCAAAGCATTCGGAGCTGCCTCCAGTTACAAAATTAATGAGGCTAAGATGGAATTTCTTCCTTTGGGGAGATGTGGTGGTCTTCTTCCTTGGCCTGCGGGAGGCCTTAAATGAACTTCAAATGGCTTCCGTTACCTAGGAGCCCAGATACCTCAAGATTTAACTCAACTATATAAACAAAAGAATTTTAAACTATTAGCTGAGGCCCAGGTGGACTGTAAGAGGTGGAAGGAGCTACCACTGACCTTGTTAGGTAGAATTGATACTATATGTATGACTCTATTACCAAGATTCCTATTTCTATTTACTGTCATTCCCATAATACCACATATGAGTTTCTGGAAATCACTTAGATCCATGTTAACAAAATTTGTATAGGGAGGGAAAAAGCCTGGAGTACATTGGCCCATCCAGCCCCAAAAATATAGGGGGGGGCTAGCATTACCTGACTTCAGATTCTACTTTTTGGGCTCACAATTACAGCATTTTATTCCATACCTAAATAGGATGGAAACACTCCTTTGGGTTGACCTGGAGGGGGGCATATCTAACATGGGAGATACATTATTTAATGCTAGACAAAACATTAAATCATTTGCATGTAGTAATATATGGGCACAGAACTTGAAACAGATATGAGTGGAGACTTGCAAAAAATATAATGTGCCCATGTCTCTAACAATGGATACCCCATTAAAGGCCTGCACAGATTTTCTTCCTTTTAAATTCGAGGGGGGGCCTCAGAATGTGGAAGAGGTGGAGTCTGTCCATGGTAGGACAACTTTATCAGGAAGGAACTCTAAAATCATTCTAACAGCCATCCCAAGAATTTAATCTACCATGGGAAGAGTTTTTTAGTTTTCTGCACTTTAGGCATTGTCTTACAGACAGTTACCGCAAACCATAATTTCAAAGTGAAAGAAATCAACTCTCTTCACTCATTACAACAATGGCAGAATCCCCTCAAAGCCGAGGCAGGATCTCTGAGATTGTGCACCTGCTTTGAGGTTTACAGCCTGATCGGTTGACGGATTAAAGAAAAAATGATCTCAGGAAGCAGGGATTGAGCTGTCTGATATTGAATGGGTGAGGATATGGCAGGGGACATTTTCAACATCGGCCTCCCCATCGTGGTGAGATTTCAGGTGGAGGATGGTGGCACACCACTTCCATACACCAGTTATTACCAAGCATTATGGAACCCAGCCCATAGACCTTTGTTGGAGAGATTGTTCTGGTGTGGCAACCCACATCCACATTTTCTGGTTCTGCCCCATATTGAAACTTTTTTGGACAGAAATTGTCAGGGAAAGTAGAAAAATATTGGAAATAGAGATACCTATGGACCTTCCCACTCTCATTTTGGAGTTGCCACCAGTGGGACTAAAGACCAAGGCCAAAATTCTCCTATTTAATATCTTAATAGCAGCAGAACTTAAGGCTGTGACTCAAAAATGGCTCAACCTAGAGACCCCCACGATGGAAGCATGGTTGTCTAACATAGCTAGGCTGATGGAAATGGAATGTCTTACTGCAAAACTAAGACTACAAAAAGATAAATACATCAGCTGCTGGCTTCCCTACTTTCATCATTTGGAAGAGATTCACCAGAAATATACTGGAAATTCTTGCTGAGCAACAATAACAGATCCTGTGCACATGGTGAATATTCAGCTTATGGGTGGACATATGTTATAATTAGTTCCAGGCTGAACCAAATGGCAATATATTGGTTTTCATGACAATAAATTACTTGTCAAGATTGATGGACTTTAAGACAGTACTAAGTAATTTTCCTAACCTACTTTACCACAAGAAATTGCATATTTGAATAAGATTGTCCTCTCATTGTCCTTATATTCTTACCCCTCTCCCTTTTGTTGATTTTTTTTACCTTTATGTCACTTTTTAGTTGAATGTCCTGTATCAATTGTCTGTAAGTGGCATATACTGTATGTTGCAAGTTTTATAGTTGAAAATCAATAAAGAATAATTAAAAAAAAATACTGCCCCTTGGTAAACACTAACATTTGTGTTTATCTAATTGGAGTCTGAGGAACATGCTGCTGACATTATTTGTGGGGCATAGGATTCCAAAATATGTCTTTTTGATGGTAGTCTGTGCTGCAAATTGAGACAGAATTCTGACACTACATTGCCCGCATGACAGTATGTGGGGGATTTCCAGACAAATGCCCCTGCTCATTTTGGGGGCAAACAGACACCGGAATTGGATTCCTTGGTCCCTGATTAGGTAAAGACCAAGTTTTTACTTAACAATTACTTAATGTTCCACTTTTACATCACTTAAAGGGAAGAGGGCTGAGGAATTTTCCTAATAATTATTTCAATGTCTGCTGACAGTGGGTTGCCCAATGCCAGTGTTGGCAGTAGCCCCACCTCCTTCTAACAATGTGGGACACTGGGAAGCCCACTCTCAGTGTTCTCAGCTGTGTGGTTACCCAACTTTATTGTGGAACACTGAGGAGCCTACTCCCAGTGTTCCCAGTGACACCAGGCAGTGTTGCTGCTGTCCCCTCCTAATGTTTGCCAACTGCAGGGTGCCTAATCCCTGCATCCAAAGCAGCCCTCTCCCCCTGATAGTGTGGGACACTTGGTATCCCACACTCAGTGTCCCAAAATGTTTAATGTCTCTTTTAAATAAATGGTTCCCCAATGTCTTTTTTTATTAAACATGCAAAAAGTAAACAGTCCCTCGTCTCCCCATATCCCCCTCCCCATCCCCACTTTCCCTCTGTGCACCCACCTCTTCACACACACCCTTACCCCATACTTACCTCCAGAGGTAAAAGGCAGTTGTGATCTTCTCTGGAGCAGGACACATCTGAACTCTTTAAAGGTGAACCAGGAACTGAATGAATCAAGGTAAGCTGTATAATGGCTGTTAAAGTGGCTTTTAAATTATTTCGATATCTCAACTATTTTTAAAAATTTTGATTACAAATTTTCCACATAGGGTTCTTGAGACCTCACCTCTTGAGCACTGTCATTGTCATCTTGTTAATCAGTCCCAAAAAGGTGATTTTGTGGTCACTATGCAGAATCACCTTTCAGGACAGATTAACAAAATGACAGTACCAGTGTTCATGAGGTGGGGTCCCAAGAACCCCATGTTGAAAATGTGGTGCAAAAAGTGTCAAACATAACTGCATTATGAGAGTGTGTTGCGCTGTTTCTAAGCATGTTAGTAACATCACCAATTTTTAATATTTTCACTGCAAATTTTCAACACTGACATTTTTTCACACCTCTTCATGAATAATACAGCTGTCACTTTCCATGCTGAAAATCTGATGAAAAAAATACTGAAAATGCCCAAATTATGTACACCCATTTAATTTATTCTATGCAAGCACATCCTATTATGCTACAGTATTTCAAAAATAAGGGAAATTCATTGCAAAAAAACTATGTTAATGCCTCAGTTAGGATTTTTATTGAAGCTTCAAAAGCTGGGAAATTCACCCTTAGAGTTACCACCCCCATCACTCCACCTCCCACCTTCCACACACCAGCATACATTGGTTGTGACATGGGACTGTCAGGCCGAACTCTAACCCCATTCCATGTATAAACAAGCTGATATGCTACAGTATACAAGAATGGGGTGAGAGTTAGGTCTGAGGACCACACAGAACACCTCAACATCTGTTAGTATGTGGAGGGTGGGGTGGTAGGGAGATTAACCCTAACATCACATTTCCATACTTTTGATGTTGTGCTATCAACACTAATTAATGCATTAACAAAGATTTTTTTAAATGAATTTCCCTTCTTTTTGAGAATGTGTAATGTAACTGGTAACAGGTATGTGTTTGTGGGAGCACAGGGCCCCCCTGTGCTCCCTTCACAGTGCCATTTTTTGCCTAATGGTATGTATGTGTGGAAGTGTGGGCCCTCTGGACCCTGTGCTCCCACTTATACATAAGTACAGAGCCCAGCAGCGGCCCCATAGTACTGAAACGGAACCCTCTTAACACTTATTTGGCAATATCTCAGTAACCATAGCAACTATGAAAAAATCTACTGCAGTTGTAATCCTGGCTTTGAAAACTCCACACAGGCTTAGTCCAGGTGGATTAAGCTGCAGAGAATGAAAAATATGTATCTTGAATTGTTTTGGAGATCTGGTCAACGAAAGTTGCAGTGGGTGCCGTAATGTTATTCTATGGGAAATTTCTGAAATTCAGAGCTCTGTAACTTTGCAACTCTTCTTAAATGTTTTACCAATCCATCAAAAGTCACGTCTGTGGGGCTAGGGCTTCCAGCCATCGAATTCCTGCTCAGAAGCCCCGACCATTTAGGTGTAGTGGTGTGGCAAAGAAATTGTATTTTTTTGGTGCAGTAGTGTTGCAAATTGTGACAGTACACATGTGACAGTGTCGTGATTTGCGAAAGTGTCGCAAATTTACTGTCATAATTTGCAACACTATGGGGAATGTGATTTTTAAAAAGGTGTTTCTAGGGGTCATAGAAAAAAATGATGGCACCATTGTGTTCCTCAGGGTCCATTTAGGTAAACACAACTGCCAGTGTTTACCTAGAGGCACCAGAATGTGAATTACAGACCTTTTCTTCATAACTAACTGAAACAAGATGGCTGCAGAATGACACTATTAAGTGGAATTGTGACAGTAAAATGTACTTTTGTAAAAGTAACAGGTGCTTTGAAAGGCACATATATTTTTCCCCATTCACATCAGTGACCCAGTCTGCATCTTCACGGAAGATTTCACACCAGATGGAAATATTGTGTGTGCTGTAGACCTGAGCAAAGAAACATGGAAAACCCCAGTTTTGTGGTGCTCTACAGCTCCACAACTGTTCATGTTACTGTAACACAACTTGCCAGATCCAGAGATCTATGGTACCACACCACACATGTAATCTGTCAGGCATATCCATCGTATGGTGACAAAGTGTAAAATTTTGGGTTTAACATAGAAGTGGCCAGGCAACCATATATATCTATATATCTATCTATATCTATCTATCTAGATATCTATATACAGTATTATATATATATATATATATATATATATATATGAAATACAAAATCACACATGCCCCACAATACAAAGCATCATGGGCGGCACATGCAAATCACCACAGAATACTATGCTGGTTCAGCATTTACCAGAAATGTATGGTGCAGAAAGGCCCTCTCACTCAGTGGAAGGCCTTTCGGCACCCTTCATTCTGTAAAATTGAACCAGCATGAAATGTCTAATAATTGTTCTCTAATATGATGCTTCGATAATCAGGGGCATGTATGTTCTATTCTCTGAAACTTAGCTTCCCAGCCAAATGCCATTTGGGGTAACCATTGCCTCAGTGCTTGCACAAATAGGTTCTTTGTCTCATATATATATATATATATATATATATATATATATATATACACACACACACACACACACACATATATCATGTGCTGGCATAGTCGTGCCTGTATTGTAAGAGTTCAGGAGGCAGTTTAATGTTAAACCACAAATTTTGCATGTTAATAACTTTGCAACCGTTCAATGGATTTGCATGAAATGTGGAATGCATGGTCTCCTATTGTAGATCTCTTGGTTTGCCAAAAAAATACTATTTCAGTTAGACTTGCTGTTTTTGTGCAGCAAAGCACTGAAAAAAGTGCTTTTCACTTTTTTTGTCACTTTTTTGGTGATTTTTGCCCATCATGTTGCAGCCACACCATTTAGTATTTTGGGGTGCAATTGTCAGGGTAGAAAGATGTTTATAGTCAAAGAACAATTCAGCATTGGTTTGGTGAAAAAAATAGTAATCTGTTCCAAAGTTATTTAATTTTGAATTTGCAGGTTCTGAGCATGTTCAGTTCACTACAGGATTTATATGTATGTTTTGCGAAAGGGGATTGGGTTTGGGATCAAGGATTTTGTCACCTTGCAAACAGGGATTTATAATGTTCCCGTTCATGAGGAAAAAATCCTCATTCACGAGCCTCCTTCTTGTTTTCATTTTGTTCCTCTAACAAAATGTTATAGCTTTCCCCATGGGTGACTTGTGTTACAAATAAGGCAAGGGTTTTGTTCAGGGCGATGCCCTCTACAAATCCATGCTTTTGGTTTCCATTGGTGTGGCCAAAAAATGACCATTTTAAATTTTTTAATTGTTTATTCGTCACTTGCTTCTGATCCTCATTCGTGAAGTGACAAGATCCCCTTTGCGGGCCCATCCTCTTTTGTGAGGTAACAAAATCCTTGATTGTGACTTAGGGACCACATGACCCTATCTCACAAATGAGGACTGGCTTGCAAATGAGGATTTTGTCAGCTCACAAAAGGGGCTCAGCTCACAAATTGGGATTTTGCCAGCTAGAGAAGGGGAATTGGGGTTTTGAATCCCCTTTCATGAGTTGACAAAATCCCTATTTATGAGATGTCAAAATCCCCATTCTTGAGCCTATCCCCTTTCGTGAGCTGACAAAATCCTTAATCGTCATTTCATAACAAGATTACCTTTCTCACGAAAGAGGATTGTCTCGCTAATGGGGATTTTGACACCTTGCAAAAGGGGTTTGGCTCACGAAAGTGGATTTTGTCAGCTTGCGAAAGTGGATTTTTTAATTAATTCCTCATTCACAAGGTGACAAAATCCATGTTCGTGAGATGTTAGGATCCCCTTTCATGAGCCAGTTTCCTTTAGGGAGCTGACAAGATCCTTCTCCACGACTTTCAGACCAGATGATCAAAATCTGATGATCAAGGATGTCTTGCAAATGGCAGTTCTGACAGCTCATGAGCAGGGATTCACCTCGCAAATGGGAATTTTGCCATGCACTAGGAATTTAAAGATGTTGCCAGTGCACTGTAAATAAACAGTGTGGTCTTTTGGCTTGAAATTTACAGGGTGTAAAGGGGGTGTCTCAGAGATATGAATTATGCTGCTTAGGTGTAAAACCTTTTCTCAGTTCCATAGATACGCCATAACAAAATTAAGATGTGTTCCATTGGATAACATTGCAGCACCCACAGTGACATTTGTTGCCTGTATTTTGGAACTGGAGTATCCCATGGGGTCATCAGACCTAACTCTCACCCCATTCCCTTATGCTGTACCATGTAGCCACTTTACACATGGAATGGGAAGAGATTTGGGCCTAACGACTCCATGGCACACCCTGATTCATGTTGGTGTATGGAGGATGGGGGGGTTTGGAGCTCAACCCTAATGTCTCATTTCCCTGCTTTTGTCTCTTCAACCCTAACTGATGCATTAATAAAGATTTTTGCCAGGAATATATCTATCTAGCTACATATGTGTGTGTGTGTGTGTATATATATATATATATATATATATATATATACTGTATATATGTATATATATATATATATATATATATATATATATCATGGCAAAAACTCCATTTAATGCCTCAGTTAGGGTTGTTCCCAATGACAAAAGTGAGGACATTCAATGCTAGGGTTCCCACCCCTTGAACCCCTTGCATCCCACCCTGCCCCCACAACAGGCATCAGGTTGTGCATTGGGGTCATCGGTCCTAACTCTCACCCCATCCCATGTGTAAACAAGCTGAGGTGGTACAGTATAGGAGAATGGGGTGAGAGTTAGGACCGATGACCCCAACTCACACCCCGATGCCTGTTGGTGGGGGTGGGGTGCAAGGGGTAGGAACCCTAATATCGAATTTCCTCACTTTTGTCACTGTGGAACAACCAAACTGATGCATTAAACAGAGTCTTTTGCCATGAATTTCCCTTCTTTGTGTGAATGTGCAGTATAAATAGTGAAAGGAATGTGGTGGAGCGAGCTCGTAGCCCTTCGTTAACAGGAACGCAATTGGAAACAGAAACGATTACAGTAACAGCAAGGAGGATGCCAAAAGGAACAGTAACAGAAATGGAAGTGGAAATGGAAATGCGTAAGAAAATGCAAATCATTACATGCACAATCACGGTAATGCAACTGGAAATGCAAACGCTTAGGGTAACAGCAACAATGACTCCAAATGAAACAGAAACGCAAACAGAACCACATGTGCAAACACAAATGGCAATGCATATGGTGATGCAAAAGGAAACACAAATGCAAAAAGAACAGTAATGGAAACACAACTAGAAACAGTAATGCATATGCACATGCAATCGCAAAGGGTAATGCACACGGCAACATAAATGGAGATGCTAACTCAAACGGTCATGGAAACCCAAGCGAAAACACTAACTGTAAGAGTAATGCAAACACACTCACTTTTTGTCCCAAAAAAGTGCATTCAGAAGCACTGTGAATACAAAGAATGTATGCATAATAATGTCCCTCGGAGCAGAAAATGAACACTTAGAATATTAAATTGCTTATATATCAGGAACCGTAGGACGTAGGAAATTTTTTTAATTTCATATTATTTATCACTTTCCTGGCTAACTTTGCACTTAGCCCCCTTAATGGGGGCTAAGCTTTTTTTCTGATGAAAAGTCCATATCTCTAAGTGACGGATACTGTAATGTTAGCCTATGGGCAAAATAGTCAAATTTGGAATGCTGTAACTTTGCAGCCCTCTAATATTTTGTCACCAAACTAACAAAAGGCACATTTGTGGGATGTTGGATTTCTTCCTTCCAAATTTCAGCCCAAAAGACCAAACCATTGTTTTGCAGCAGGGTGGCAAAGAATTCCTGCTATTTTGGGCATTGTTTCACAAAGTAGTGTCGTGATTTGCGACACTTTCGCAAAAAAAAAAATCATGAAAATGTTGCAAGTGCGACACTACTTTGTGACACTATAATTTACAAAAATGTTAAAACATATTTCTGGTGTGTTTTACCCCCCCAAAAAAAAAGACATGGCTAGCATCCTCTGGGCTCGACTAGGTGAACACAAAAGGAACTGTGTCCCTAGAGGGTCCCAAATTTAAATGCCAAGCATTTCTGTGACCAGTAATGAAAACAAAATGGTGGATTTGTAACACTACAGGGGTCATTTGTGACACTAAAAACTGCATTTGCGACACTGTCAAACTTTTTGTTAACTTTTCCCATTGACTATAATGGGAAAGTTGTTTTTTGAATAACTTTTGAACTGTTTAATATTTTTTCATGAAATCTTCGAAAGGCACATTGGGGACCCGGGCTGCATGTTCCCTGAAGTTTTTGGACTAGTCATGTAAACCTTGTGACCTGTAGGTGCCAGCAAAGAATGTGCAAATAAGTGTAAATATGACTTTCTACAGTGCTAAGTAGCTCTGCAACCATATATCTGACTGTTATGAGACTTTGCAGATCCAGAGATCTATTGTACAGCTCCATGCATGCCAAATGTCAGTCAAATCTGTCATATGGTGGTAAAGTTATTAAGCTGCAAAATTTCACACTTTAACCTTGAATGGGGTGCTCAACCCTAACTATAGTGGCACGGAATATATATATTTATATATATATATATATACATACATATATATATATATATATATATATATATATATATATATATATATGTGTGTGTGTGTGTGTGTGTGTGTATGTCTATATATATATATATATATATATATATATATATATATATATTGCAGTGGCTCTCGGTCACACCACTATAGTTAGGGTTGAGCAGTCAGTTACATACTAAAGTCAAACGTTTGGGCATTAATAACTTTGGATCTGTCCAATAGATTTGCCTGAAATTTGGTACATGAATTGGGGCATGGTAAATCTCTTGATTTGCCAAATTGTGTTTCGGTCGGAATGCTGGTCTTTGTGTACGAAAAGTGCTGAAAAATGATAAATTTTTGGAGGCATCTTTTGGCATTCTTAATGTGGTCCTGCATGGCAGTTGTGTGGTGTGCCACTCTGCAAGATGACTCTTTTTAAAGAGCTTTAGTGGCCAAACATGGTGCTTTTTGTTTGTTGAAAAAACATTAAGGCATTCAAAAGTTATGGCACATTTAAGTTTCCATTATAAGTCAATGGGAAAATTTATATGTATATTTTGCAAACAAAGAATGGGGTTCTGGCCATCTCGTCCTGCCTGGCGGTCAAAGAATTTGCAGCCTCACGGTTCAAGAATCTGTGTTCCTGAGGAATTTCAAAAATTCTTTGGCAACGAGGTCCGCCATCTTCTTTGTTCCTGAGGAATTTCAAAAATTCTTTGGCAGCGAGGTCCGCCATCTTGTTTTCAGTTTTCCAATCGCACAAACACAAATATCTCGGCTTAGGGTCATTTCTGAAGTAAAACTTTGATGGGTTTTACTCAGGGGACCCCAATCAATCAGGCCATGGCTTTGGTTACATCCAAATCGGTCTAAAAATAGAGTTTACATCTTTTAAATTCTTTGTTCGTAGCTGCTAATGATCTTTGATTGTGAGCCTGCAAATTCTTTGATCATGCGAAACTTTGATCGCGATCGTGCATCGTGAGCGAGGGACGAGATGGTCAGATTTTAAAATTGATTTTTGTAGCCCAAGGGTGCCCTATTAAGTAAAATAAGGATGGGTTTTGCTCAAGAGGCTCCCCTCTTCCACATCTGAATAAAAAAGTGTAGTTTTTATTATCCCTGGTAGTCTAGCAGCTCCCTCCCCATCATGGCAATGTACATAATGATTTATGTTATCCCTGGTAGTCTAGTGGCCTCCCCGAATGAGTATCATATTAATATATTTCTTTATTATCTGTGGTAGTCTAGTGGCCCCCCCATGTGTCTTTATGCATATTTTTGTAATAATTATATCCCTGGTAGTTTAGTGTCCCCCCCACCCACGATCTGTAGTTCTTAATAATTAATATTCCTATCCCTGGTAGTCTAGCAGTCCACCCTCCCATCGTAATAGAATTTACTTCAATTTAGCAATACCTGATAGTCTAGTGGCCTCCCCACCCCTCCACCCATCCATGACAGCCCACCCAGCACCCCCACCACCCTTCCCCAGCCTTCAGACTGGCATTGGCCCACTTCACCTCCATGGCCTGCCACCCCATCAGGTATGTATTATGAATGGTAATTGAAAGAGGTGCTCAGAAATTATTTCCTAGCTCTTCTTTCAATTCCTGCTGGTAATAACCACAGTCGGTGGCTGACCTGGAAGTGAGAGGGGTGGGCTGTGCCAGTCGCCTTCTGGGAAAGGGTGAGGTGGTGCTGGGTGGGCTGGCAGGCTGGGTGGGGGCCACTAGACTCATAGGTATTGCTAAATAAAAGTAAATTTTATTATGATGGGAGGGGGGACCGCTAGATTACCAGGGATAGGAATATGAATTATTAAGAACTATAGATTGCAGGTTTGGGGGGCACTAGACTACCAGGGATATAATTATTACAAAAATATGCATAAAGACACATGTGGGGCTACTAGACTACCACAGATAATAAAGAAATATATTAAAATGATACTCATTCGGGGGGGGCACTAGACTACCAGGGATAACATACATCATTATGTACATTGCCATCATGGGGAGGGGGCCACTAGACTACCAGGGATAATAAAAAATACACTTTTTAATTCAGATGTGGAAGAGGGAAGCCCCCTGAGGAAAACCCACCCTTATTTTACTTAATAGGGCACCCCTGAGCTACAGAAATTGATTTTAAAATCTGGTCATCTCATCCCTTGCTCTTTGTTCTCGAGCGAGCAATTTCTTTGACCACCAGCATGCAAATTCTTTGATCACAAGATTCTTTAATCGTGATCATGCATCACGAGCGAGGGCCGAGATGGCCAGATAAAAAAAATAATAGTGCTCAGGGGTGTCCTAGCAAGACAAACAAGGGTGGGTTTTACTCAGGGGGCTTCATTCTGCCTATCCACGGTGGTAGATTACAGCAATTGTGTACATTTTGTAAATTACACTAGTTTTTATTCTTTAGTCATGACCACATAAATACTTTGATTATGAGCCTGCAGATTCTTTGATTATGAGATTCTTTGATCGCCATCTTTGATCGTGAGGACAGGACAAGATGGCCAGATTTTTTTAAATGGAATAGATAGGGAAATTTTACCAAATTTTAAGATTTAATAACTTGGAAACGGTTTACTCTTTTTACTTGAAATTTGGAGGGTGTTTACGGCATGTCCTGTAGATGTGAATTATAGTGTTAATGTGTCAGAGAAAAGTTTTTTTGCGGAGATATTGCATGACACACTTTACTTGTTGTGGACAGTGTTTTGCTTGTGATGGTGGCTTGAAATGGATAGGATACCTAGTCTTAGTGTCATGGATGCAGTTTTCAGTTGTTGTATGTGTTAAATGTCAACAGGTGCAGAACTGTGCCAGTCTGACAAATGAAAATCTCATAAGTTAAAATGTTATATCTTGGACACGGTTTGGTCTTTTCACTTGAAATTTTGAGGGTGTTGATAACATGTCTTGTGGATGAAAATTACAGTGTTTCCGTGTCGTAATTTTTTTTTGTGCAGATATGGTGTAGTGCAGTTTACATTCTGTGGACAGTGTTTTGCTTGTGGTGATGGATTGAAATTGATAGGATATCTAGCCTTAGTGTCATGGATGTAGTTTTCAGTGATTGTGTGTGTTAGATGTCAACAGGTGCAGAACTCTGCCACTCTGATGAATGAAAATTACAAAGTTTAACATGTCATATCCTGGACACAGCTTGGTCTTTTTACTTGAAATTTGGAGGTTGCTGCTGGCATGTCCTGCAGATGTTTACAGAGGTGTTTACGTGTCAGGCAATATATTTTTGGCCGACAAACTGTGTGGCGCAGTTAACATTTTGTGGACAGCGTTTTCTATTGTTTTACTTGACAAACATTTGTTTGGTGGCTGGCCTTGCTGTTCTGAATGAACTTTTTAGTCATTGGGTGTGTACTGTGGCCTGACACATGTTGGTGGGAGCGTGGGGCCCCCACCAACTTGAGCAAATTTCTACTTTTCTATTTTTTCTTAAAAAGTAAGGAAATTCTATGCAAATAACTTGGTTGATGCATCAGTTAGGGTTCTTCTACAGTGAAAAAAGTGAGGATTGATATTAGGGTTCCCACCCTTGCACCCACCCCCGCCACCCCACCAACAGGCATTGGGGTGTGCATTGGGTCCTTGGCCCTAACTCTCACCCTTTATTCTCCTACACTGCACCACATCAGCTTGTTTACACATGGGATGGGGTGACAGTTAGCTAAGGACACCAATGCCACACCCCGATGCCTGTTGGTGGGGGCGGGTTGGGGTGGAGTGCAAGGGGTGGGAACCCTAAAATCAAATTTCCTTGCTTTTTTCACTGTAGAACTCTAATTGATGCATTAATGAAGTTTTTTTGCATAGAATATATATATATATATATATATATATATGTAGATATACAGTATATATTATAAGAGTGCTGTAGCATCCCAATAGTAGTTAGGGTTGATGCGGCACTTTAATGTTAAACTCCAAATTTTGCATGTTAATAACTTTGCAACTGTTCAACGGATTTAAATGTAAATTGGCATAGATGGTGTTGGGTGGTAGATCTTTTGATGTGCTAAGTTACATTTTGGTCAGATTTGCAGATTTTGTGCAGCGAATTCTGAAAAAACATGCTTTTCTCCAGTTTTTGTCATTTATTCCCTGTTGTTTCCTCATCGTGCTGTGACCGCACCATTTACAATGTTGACCAGAAATTTTCAGAATAGAAATTGGCTATCTGAAGGAACAGTCTAGCATTAGTTTGGGGGAAAGAACAATAATCTGTTCCAAAGTTATGACATTTTTAAAATTCTGTATCTAAGCATGCTTAGTTCAGTCTTTGGGATAGGTGCAGTTTCAATCAAGGATTCCTGTTCATGAATGGCTGGTGAACAGGGATCCCTTTTTGCAAGAAAATCCTTGTTCATCAGACACCATTTTGTTTTCTCTCTTAGTGCAGGGAGAAAACAAAATCTTGGAACGTCCCCCAGGGACTTTTTTTTTTAAACTATGACATGAGTTTGGCTTAAGGGAATATCCTGTGCCCACCCATGCCTTTTGTTTTGTGAATTTATTTAAAATAAATTTCAGTTTTGAAAATTAAACATCCCTATTCATGATCTCTATTCACCAGACAATAGCTTTTTGTGAGGATCGGCTGGAAAAAAGGGATGATGAAGAGGGATTTTAAAGATCAACTGCAGTGGTTTACATGGTGGTTTTCTCTGGTGTGGCAGTCACACTCTGTTTTCTCTGATGTTAGTTTATGTTAAATAATGTGGCATCTTTTTTTTTTGCCATGAGTTTCCTGGGGGCATGAATTTCCCTAAATGTTACCACATCCGAAATGGCTTTTTTTCAATGCATGGTCCAGTGCCCTGGAGTGCTGACATAATTTTGGCCACTGAAGTGTAAGGTGTGTGCTCCATCAGTGTAAGAAGAGTGAACAGTGCTAGAGTCCATTCTGAGCTATTCTGGGTGTCTAATGTTCTGAAAGCAGATGTCCAGTTGTGGAAAGCTGTGCTATTTGAAAAATCTGATTTTTTTACGCTATTGTGGAGAAGTGTCCCGGTGTTTTAGTTAGTGTTTCCTTAGTGGGTTTTTTTTCTGTCAGCAGTGGGGTGGGCAAGTAGCACTGACTGTGAAATGAGTGGCAGTCATTTTGAAGAGTGAGTACACTGTCTCAGGGGATATGTAGAGACCATTTTCAAGTACTCTTTGTTTGAAAAAGTTCACTTTTTTATTTCTTTGTAATCGGTCTTGTTGACTCTCTCTGTCTGTTGTACAGTCTGTGCAGTGTGATACTGTATGGTTGAATTCAAATACCAAGTAATTTATTCTGTATATGTTATGTAGTTGGTTATTTTTTACTGTTTGATGTTCCACAGTGACTGAATTATTAAAAGGACTGTGCCAACATGAGCAGGGGAAATGGAAGTATAGGGAAAGGGTGGAAGGTAGTCCTGCTAAATGCCAGGAGCTTGGGCAATAAAATGCCTGAGCTCCAGGCGATGCTAACTGAGGGAGCAGTGGATGTGGCAGTGGTCACTGAGACTTGGGCCACTGCAGGACATGACTGGGACCTGAACCTGGAGGGTTACACTATGTTCAGGAAGGACAGGGGGGAGGGAAGGGGAGGAGGGGTAGCAATGATAGTCAAAAACTGCATTGGCATAGGGGGAGTAGAGGAGGCGGAGGGAACCGTGGAGGTGATTTGGGTCACCTTGATAACAAGGGGGGGCAAGAGAGTAAAAATAGGAGTGGTGTATAGACCCCCTGCACTGGCGGAGGAGCTGGAGGAGAGTCTGGTGGCAGATGTTGGGAGACACTGCAGATTGGGCAGGGAAGGTGGTGGTGTTGGGGGACTTAAACATGCCAGGAACAGACTGGGAGACTATGACATCCTCGGTGGCCAGGGAACAGAGGTTGTTGGATGTCTTTCAAGACGCATTCCTAACTCAGCAGGTGGGGAACTGACCAGGAGGCGCAGGTACTGGATGTGGTCCTGGCAGACAGTGACCAGATTGGGGCCTGGAGGCAGGGACCCATTGGTGGGAGTGACCATGCCATGGTCTGGTTCTGCCTGGACCTAGGAGGAGTAGAAGGCTGCACAAAGACGGAGGTAACTGACTTCAGGGGGGGATTTAAGGAAATGGGAAGGATCCTTAAGGAGCATTTGATGGATTGGGTCAGACATGGACGCTGATAGTAGGTGGAAATCATCAGGGAGGGGTGCAGGATGCTACCAGCACCTGTGCAAGAGTAAGAGAAAATGCGGTGGGCCCGAAAACCCTGCTGGTGGACCAGGGAGGTCCAGGAGGTGGTGCGGGGAAAGAGACAGCCTATAGGCAATTCAAGTGCTCAAGGAGTGAAAGGGATCGAGGGGAGTACGAGCTGATGGCTAGAAGGGCCACTAGGGTGGTGAGGGCGGCTAAGGCAAGGAAGGAGCAGAACCTGGCCAGGGAAATTAGGAGAGGGAACAAGGGGTTCTTTAGATACATTGGGGAAAAACGAAGGGTGAAGGGGCAGATTAGCAGGATTAAATCAGGGGAGAGATGGGCACAAGACCCGGGGAGCAGGCTGAGGTACTAAATGAGTACTTCACCTCAGTTTTCACCAAGGAAAATGGGGGTGCTGCATCATACATGGGAGGAGACAGAGATACTGAGGAGGGGGGACCCTTACCGATCGGCGGGTCTGGGGAGAGGGGGAGGCATCACTGGCAGGAGGGGGAAGGCTAAGCAGGGAGAAGAGGTAGTGGAAGTGGAAATCACAGCAGAGAGAGTGAGGGAAGCCCTCAGGTCCCTTAAGATGGAGAAAGCACCGGGCCGGATAAATTACATCCCAGAGTGCTGAAGGAACTTGCAGATGTCCTGGCGAAACCCCTGGCGGAGCTTTTCACCATCTCTCTGAGGACAGGGTGGGTGCCCCAGGACTGGAAGGTGGCGCATATAGTGCCTATCCACAAGGGGGATCAAGGGAGGTGGCAGGGAACTACAGGCCTGTCAGCCTGACATCGGTGGTGGGCAAGGTGATGGAGGGCATTGTCAAGGAGAGGCTAGGGGGGACCTGAAAAGTCAGGGTGCCTGGACGATAGACAGCATGGATTCGTCCCGGGGAAATCGTGTCAGACAAACCTTGTGGAGTTCTATGACTGGGTGATGAGTGCCTTGGACCTGGGTAGACCAGTGGACGTCCTCTTTCTAGACTTCAGCAAGGCATTTGACTCTGTTCCTCACGAGGCCTGTTGGATAAGCTGGGAGAAATGGGGGTGGGGAACCAGATGATCAGATGGATAGGCAATTGGCTCCAGGACCGGACCCAGAGGGTCGTAGTTGGAGGGATAGTCTCATCCCCAAGGAGGGTCATTAGTGGGGTCCCAGAGGGATCAGTCCTTGGGCCCCTCCTGTTCAATGCCTATGTCTCTGACATAAGGACAGGAATCAGGAGTGAGATGAGTCTCTTTGTGGATGACTCAAAACTGGGGGCAGTGGTGGATGGGGAGGAGGGGAGGGTGGCCCTACAGGGGGACCTGGAGGCTCTGGAAAGATGGTCTAGAAAGTGGAAGCTGAGGTTCAATGCAGGAAATGCAAGGTACTGCACCTGGGGCCAGAAACCCGGCCAAGTGTACACCCTGGGGGTGAATGCTACAAGTCTCATGGCTGAGAGGGACCTGGGGTGGTGGTGGATGTCAAGATGAACAACTCTGAGACTTGTAGGAGGGCAGCAGCCAAGGCCAACAGGATGCTGGATGCATCGCTAGGGGATCACCTCCAGAAGGAGGAAGTGATACTCCTCTGTATAACTGCTTGGTGAGGCCGCACCTTGAGTACTGCATGCAGTTTTGGAGGCCACACTTAAAGAGGGACATTAACCCTGGAGAGGTCCAGAGGAGGGCAACCAAAATGATTTGGGGCTTGGGGACAGGACCTATGAGGAGAGGCTCGAAGAGCTAAATATGTACACATTGGAAGAGAGAAGGGACCGGGGAGACATGATAGAGGTCTTCAGGTACATGAAGGGGGTAAATAGGGGAGGAGCAGTCAGGGTGCTTCGAAGGAAGGAGGAGGGGGCCACTAGAGGGCATGGGTGGAAGCTGGAGGGGGGAAGATTCAGGGGAGAAAGGAGGAGGTGCTACTTCACTGAGAGGGTGGTGGAGCCATGGAATGCGCTGCCTAGGGGGCTGGTGGAGGCAGAGATGTTGGTGGGGTTCAAGAGGGGGTGGACAGGTACAGGGGAAGGGTTCTGGAAGCAAAATCCAATGCAGCGAGAATATCCGGAACTGGGAAGGGAGAAGCCAGAGAAGGTGAGAGGTGCAGCAAGGTCAGCTCCCAGGGTGGGGGCTGACCAAACGAGCAGACATGAAAGACCATTACACCTATTCTGCTGGCATTTTAGTATGTTAGAATGTTAGTAAGTTAACTGCCATTCTGGTCAGTGGCATCATGGGAGGTGGTGAGAAGCAGATCTTGTGGTATTCTGTGTCAGTTGTTGGTCTGATCACCCTGAGATGGTGTGATAAAGTGTTTTCCAGACCGCTGAAACTTGTTGGAATTTGCTGAGAATTCTTTTTTTTTGTATTTCCCTGTTTTTTGATGTTCTTTTTTAATACTAATGCGCTTGAGTAATTATTTTATAAAGTGCTTTGCTGCTGTGGTATGAGTTCCCCTCAAACAATGACGTTATTTCCACCCTATTTCTGTTAGCAAATGACACTAGTCATAAATAAATGTAAATGAGAATATTTTGAAAATGTTACTTTTTGTGCTAATTCCATGTTTGTGTTATTGCTGATTGAGTCAGCAATGCAGTTAGTGTGGCAACTATATTGCTTTTTATGTGTTTTCATCTTGACAGCATTTTTATTGAATGTTCATTTTTGGGGAACTATGACTTTTTTTCTGTCTCTGAATCAAAATTAATTCTTTAAAAATTAAATAGATTTTTTAAATTGGGGTGGGTGTGGGGAAGCTGAGAAGGTGCTTGCCTGTGCCTTAGAAAACATGGCAGGTTTTGTTAAGCTGTGCAAAATGACTTGTGCACTGAGCCACTCCATGAATAGTTATTTACTGTGTCTCTGTGGCTCATGAAGGCCTAGATTTGGATGGGACACATTTCGTGGCTAGTAGCACATTTGAACTGTACCTTCCTTCAAGGAATTGCATATGATGTCTGGTTTTGGGGATGCACATAATATATTATTTGTTTTTTGCTGTCGAGTTATTTATGCACTGTTAATGTTCTCTTTCTTGGTAGATGGATGTTGAAGCTCATGGGAGTCTTATTTCTGTGTTATGTCCTTGTCTTTCCTCTTTTTTTTGCTTTCATACATCATACATCCATGCTTTCTGTAAATCTGTCCTCTCTATTTCATGCAAATATATCAGTTTTACAACTGTAAAATGCTCCATTCCAGCCTATAGAACAAATATACAGCAACTGCATTTTCTTTAACCAATTTTTGAAAACTATACTCTCTGTTCAAGGCTGAGTAATGTGAAGGAAAGAGTCTGCATGTGGTCAGGAAGGAGAGTACAGTTTATCATGTTGTTTCCATGATCACAGTTAGTTTCTAAAATGGAGGCAGTATTCTTTCATTTCTTTAAGTCTGTCTCTTGTGCACACACACATGCACACACACACACTGCCCCACCTCCACACCCCCAAATCCAAACTCACGGACTGGCACACACATTGTTTTCCCAATGTTCAATACTCCCTTCTCAAACCAGCAACACTGTTCACTTCTATGGTTATTAGGCCAATTTCTCACATATATATGAAGGTGCAGCAAACCACTTGGGGTAATTGCATGTGTGTATTTTCTTTTTTTAATTCTCTATTTTACTTCCCTGCTGCCAGATGCCCGGTTCCTCAGCCCAGTCACAGACCACGGACTTCCACTTCAAAAATGGCTGCAACCCTCCAATACCCCCTGGATTAACCCTCAGGGTGGGGTTATGGCACTAAACTACCCAGCACCACAGACAACAGGATAGGTCGAAGGGCCGGTTTGGAGGCTAATTGAAGCTGTGGCAGGCTTCATCTTGGGTGGCCACCAGCTGCTCTTTTTCCTGCTTTTCCTGGGGGTGGAGACATGCATGACATCCTGCATCTTCCTCACCCCCTGAACGTTCTTGGCACTGGTTGCTTGCATAACCTCTGGCTTCTGCCAGGGGTCTGTTGAGAGCCGGTCACACTCCCCACCCTCCCCCCAGAGAAGGAGAGCAGTCCTCAGGATGCTCCATCCATTTCCCCCCAGCCAGCTCACTGGTGACCCGAGTCCATTCCGAACCCGGGTAGCTGGCATTATAAGTGGAAAACCAACTGCTGTGCTATGGGCTGGCTGTGTGTGTATGTGAGCAAGGAAGAAATGTTGCAAAATTTGAGTTAGCCAGTGAAATTGCTGCAAAATTTGTAATTTTGCCACACAAAACATTTCATGAAATTATGTCTTTCCGCAAAATTTTTCTCCAGATGCAAAGTTGCAAAGTTTCGCCCACGGAACATGGAATTTTATTGTGAAATGCACAGTTTTGCCCAAAACAGCAAAGTTCTGACTGCTTGCAAGACAAAATTTTGCATTTCACACCCACGAAATAGTTCACAAAATGGCAAATTTCACGAAATCTCTAGTGCAAGTAACTGTAACATCACCATCACAAAGAGAATGTTGCATACAAATAATACCACAAAGTGCTATCAACTAATAGCAGTGATGCTTTGTCAAACAAGCTGCTGACTGCTGAGCATCAAGGAACTACTGAGATAAAAAATAAGTAATGCCTCCATTGAGGAGTTTGCAACCACTGCTACTAACAGTACTAGGGAAAAAATAAAAGACCCAATGTAAAACATCAGCAGCTCATCCAGGAGCACCATATTAAGTTATCATCTCAGATCCTCCCCATACTGAAATATCCAGTCAAATGGGGGATGCTGCCATAACACAATGCTCTTATACCTATCGCAGAACAGACAATTCCATATAAACAGCTGGCTCATAACAGAATCTCCTGTAAAATGATTACAATTGGATCCATTAGCATGAGAGCCAATCAGGGGGTAGCAACTAATTTTTTTTAAGGCATCCCGACTCCACACACCCTCTAATCACAGGGGCTTTCTCCAACAGCAAACAAAGTAGGGCACCCATCGACCACTAACTATGAATGTCAGAAAAAAAATATTGGTAGTACAGGGCAAGATCATCAAAATTGGAATGCATTTCAACATTAATCCAATGCATAGTAACCAGTAATACAAACATAAATACAAATTTCTCTAGAGGGTCACTAAAAACAGGAACCTACTCAAATGTCACCAATTACAATTAGTTGCTTCTGACAAAACTAAACAAACACAGCTTCTTTCGATGTGTCCCCCCCAAAAAAAAAAGCATGATTGTAACATTAAAAAGGGGCCACAGAAAATGTGTACTTCCTCAGTAGGATGACCCATGCACACACAAAAATAAAAAAAGAGAATGGCAAACTAGAAAAACATCCTGATGTGTACCATTCGTTGAGGGGCTAATGCTCACTTTGCCCATCATTATCACTAACACCTTCATCGACAGAGTCAGATGATGATTCTGCTTCAACCGAGGTGGCAAAAGGTACAAAGCATAAGGTTCTACACTGGGAAAACCTAAATGTCATCTGACTGATGAAACATTGCTTCTTCATCACAGTCCATGACTGACAGCTCCTACTGCACTCTGAGAAACTTCACACATAACAAATGAAAGGCCACAATGACGTCAGATACGTGACATGATTCACTGCCCCATTCAAAAATTAAAAACTGGTAGCAGGTCCTACACCTTCTATGTATAAACAATGCCAAAACACAAGTTTGTGACAAAACATTTAATAAACAGCTACAGGATATACACAGTTAAAACACTTCACTACTTATCAAAATACATCATGGACCCCAGGAATTTAACAAATAAAAAAATTAACACTGAAATTGATCTTGGGGGTCATCTGGGGCAAGGAAAGATTGAGCATCTGCCAACAGCTCTCCTTCCTCAGGAGTGTAGGGACACGGCACTGCACTATAGACTGACACCCAGTGGAGACTGGGTGTTACCACAGGTGAGATGCTAGAAAGGGGTGGACCCTCTCAGAGGGGGTAAGACTGCCTCCACAGAGGTGGAGAGAGTCACCCACCCCTTGCATGTGCATGGGTCTGGGGAGAAAATGGAAAAAGGACTCAGAGCTGGCAGGCTCCATGATGGCAGGCTGCATCTGAATAGAAAGCCATGCCGGACAGATGAGTCTCCTTCCACGGAGTTTCCAAAGCCACCTGCCATGTCCTCTGGTGGAGTGAAAAGGAATTAAAACAATGTTACTTGTCATTTTTTTAAAATAAAGTACACAAAACCAAAGGCATGGGTAGGTCCTAGGGATGCAGAGAATTTAAATGATGCCAGCAAAGTGCTGGAGAAAAGTGGCCAAATTCACCTGGCAGAGCAATTCGCGAAATTTTTCTGCCTAAGTCGGGATTACAAGCAGGTGAAATTTCACCTTCTGTGGTAAAATTTTGCCTTCCAAGGGGTGAAATTCCACCTTCCACGGGTGAAATTTCACCTTCTGCAGGCAAACTTTCACCATGGAAGGTGGAATTTCACCACAGAAGTCAGAATTTCACCACAGAAGGTGAAATATCGCCACAGTAGGTGAAATTTCACTGTTACACTGAGTAAAATATGGTCACTCTGCCAGGTGAAATTTTGCATTTCACTTCATGAAATGGGTGGAATTTCACGGATTACTCCACAAAGCAAATTTTGCCCACTTCACCCATTCCCTAGGAGGTACAGGATGGCCACTTGCCACATCTCTCTTGTGTCCAGTGGTACCCATACCTCCATTGCCCCACCTATTCAAAAGTGTGTGGCTACTAGCCACATCTCCCTGATGTCCAGTGGTAATCTCCACTCTCCATTACCCCAGTTATCATTGGAGCCAGTGGGTTCTGTCTGTTTCTTTTCCCCTTTTTGTTTTTGCTGAAATATAGAAAACCATCCCTCCTTGACTTCTGTGTCCATTTGCCTGCAAAGAAGAAAACTGTCGATCACCAATTGCACCCACATCCTCCACCCATGACCTCCACTGTGATCCCACCTCTTCACACCCCTCTGATGTCCCCCCAGACAGCCACTCAGCTGATGAGGTCCCTGGTTTGACACCCAATCCCATGATGGAAGCTGCATCTTGCTGTGGAAACCGGCGACTGCAATCTGAACTAAGGTAAATGCGGTCCTAGTTATTTTAAAGGGAGGGTTCAGCTTTCAGCCATAACTCAACCATTTTTTAAGGTTTCAATCTCACATTTTCAACATGGAGTTCTGGGTACCCCACCTCCTAAACAATATGACTGTTATTAGGCATCTCTTGCAGGAAAAGGTATTTTGTGGTCACTTGGAGAAATCACATTTCCGGTGGGATTTGTGTAATGACAGTCGCATTGTTCATCAGGTGGGGTTATAAGAAGGCTATGTTGAAAATATAAGGTACAAATTTTGAAAAATGTCTGCATTATGGGCTTTTGGCACAATCTCATTATGCACGCTAGTGACTCAGTGCATTTTTATTTATTTATTTATTTGAAAATATTGGATTTACAGACCTTTGAGTCAAAGACACATTTACAAAGGCACCTCATCATAGTGAATGAAGAGAGACAATATTACATGGATCAAATACACAGCAATAGTTACAGACAATATTACATTGGCCAATACATAGCAATAGCTACAGGTTTCAGGCAGTGGTTACAAGGTTTAACAGATGTAACTGTAGACAGTGCCTGGTAGTACAATAATTGAACAGTTGGAATAGAGAACTATTGCATATTGCTGAATATTTTCAGCCCATATTTTCTACATACTCTTCTTATTACCCAACCTGATGAGTGCCACCACAGTCATTTCTCAAATCCTGTCCAAGACATGATTTTTTGCACCTGTGGCATAGAATGGAGATGTGGTTGTGCAGAATTATGTTTTGGCTGGGATTTGAAAATTTGCTGTGCTCAGTACATGTGGTGAGGTCATAGGAAATCACAGTTTAAATATTTGGGCTCAAATAAGGATATTGTATTACTATTTCTTGGACTCTGCACTCCCACCGTAACATGTGGATACTGCTGTGCTATGTTGACGGAGGAATGGGAGCACAAGGTGTGAAGGACCATGCGCTGTCACTGTCACACTAAGATACTGTTGTACCATCTCGTTCACCATTACATATGGATACTGTCATACTGTATTGATGGAGGGGACCCTGTGCTCCCACCGTAATATATGGATACTGTAAAATGAAGATACTACTATGCTACCTCAAAAAAGTAAGGAAATTGGTTGTAAAAAGTTTGTTGATGCATTAGTTAGGGTTGGTGCTACAAAAATAGGGAAATAAGGCATTAGGGATACTAGTTTGTGAGCCAAAAAAAAATTATGACTAAAATAACACATTTGCCAAGTTGGGGTACCCAATCCCTGTATCAGCACTAGAGAACCCCCCACCCCCACCAGTATGGGACTCTGGGGAGCCCACACCCAGTATCCCCAACACAAAATAACCACAGGGTGCCCAATCCCTGCATCAGCAGTAGCCCCAAAAAAAGCATGTCCAACAAAAGGGTGCCCAATCCCCATGTCAGTAGTAGCTCCCATCAAAGCAGGACACTGGTGAGCCCACTCCTAGTTATAGCTTGCCCCCTCCATCTCCACATACTGCCTGAAATAAAGAAAACAGTCTCTGACATCTTTTATATAAAAAAAATCCTCTTAAAAAAGAAAACAGTCCCTTGTCAACTCCCCACATCCCCCATCCCCCATCCCCACCCTTCCCCTGCTCACCCACCTCCTTGTAACCCCCTTACTCAATACTTACCTCTGGAGGTCAGGCACTGTCACCTTCTGTGGACCGGGTCACATCTGCCTCTTTAAAGCCAAACAGTGAACTGAAGGATCAAGCTAAGTGCCGCATACTGGCAGTCTATGGCATTTTGAACTTAGGTTGATATCGCGGCATTTTTCAACATTTTGTTCACCAAATTTTCAACATGGGCTTTTTGGGACCCCAACTTCATGAACACAATCACTGTCATCTTATTAATCAGACCCGCAAGGTGATTTTGCAGTCACTGCACGGAATCACCTTTCAGGAATGATTAATGAAATGACAGTGCCAATGTTCACTATTGAAGGTCCCAGAAAGCCCATGTTAAAAATTTGATGAACACATTTTGAATAATGCCATTGTTATGAGTGTGCATTGTGCAGTTTCTATGCCTGCTCATAACTTCACCAATTTTTTATCTTTTACTCCAGATTTTGGTAGACCCCAAGTCACACCATGATGTGTGTTGGTCTGTGGAGGGTGGGTTTTGATCTGATCTGGTCAGTTTAGTATTCTGGAGAAAAGCCACCTGGGTTTTAGCCATTTGAGGAGGGAGAAAACCTTGTTTCTCTTAATAGGGGAATTCAGGCCCTGCATGTTCCATGTGTGCAAAGTGATCACCGACATATTCAAGCAAGTAAAGGTCTGTGGGTGGCCAACCTGTGAGGTCTTTCTGACATCTCAAGAGGGCTCCTCCAGGTCCTACCCCTCCCCAGGAACAGGTGTATATCTGGTGCTGGGGATAAGCCCCGGTCAGGCACCCTTAATGTTCTCTAGGTGCTGCTCTATACTCTAATGGGTGAGTACTATATCATGGTCGGGTGTGGAGCTGTTCTAGGGTAGTTCAGTGCAGTGCTTCAGTAACTTAGTCCCACAGCACATGGCTATTCACAATTCAACATATATATATATATATATATATATATGTATGTAAGTTACAACCAAAAAGTATATGAGGGTCATGGCCTGGATATAACCAGCTGCACCTGCAGCCAATGGCTGGTCTGTCCTACCCCGAGGAGTGGCTTAGCCACAGCTAAATAGTGGGGTACAATCTAACCAGGGCAAGATATCCTGGCACTGCACGTACAATTATATTCCACTTTACTAACACTTTGATGGTGAAATGTCATCTAAAATAAATTCACTATAACACACTACAAGTTGTGGTATTAGCTGCCTCTTGGAGTGCTGGGATGTATTTTGAACCTAGAGACCATCTGTTTTGGGCTTCACAATAAGGGGCTTTGCTGGGTCTCTCCAGCCATGGTTTTGTGGGGGTGTATGGAGGAAAAGGCTCCCCGTGCTCCAATAGGGGCATGGGTGAGGGGCTGCATGGCTCCACATAACCCCCCTGGTGTGGAACTCAACCCCATGGGGCATCAAGGCCCTCTAACTATCCCCCAGCCTGAGTGGGAAGTATACACCAGATGAGGTCAGTAGGTGCTCCTCCTGATCATGTTCAGCCCCAGTCCTGCAGAGTGAAAGATAACTCCCATAGAGAGGAAGGGGAGGAGTGCAATGTATTCCTTTCAGCCCTGCTGTCACACTAAAACCCATCAGGACATGGTAGATTGCACAGTGAGGTGGCAGCAGGTTATGTGCAATGCATTCTCTTCCCATCATCTCCCCAAAATTCCACTACAATATCCAAGAGGACTGCTCAGCATGCTGTGATCAGAGGGAGTGGACACATGGTATGATCGGGGCTTGGGGCATGTCATGCTAAGGTGAAGCAAAATCCTCTCATGGAAGGCAAGGTCTAGTCCTCCCATGGGAGGGAGGTGCAACACTATGGAAGACCTGGGGGACTGTAAGGGGATGGGGTGATGAAAGAGATGGGGAAGAGGCACGGTGAAGGTGGGGAGGGACTGTAGCTGCATAACAATGGACACGCATATTTAAAACAGTCACAATATCAGCTGGTATTGCTCCAAGTACCACAGTACCCCGGCCATGCAAAAGAGTACAGTTTTCCTGCCAAGTAGCGTACACAGAGAAGGAGGTAAGAAAGAGTTTTATCCTGCCCTTCACATTAGCCACTTTAGACTAGAAGGAGTTGAGAGCTGAGAGTGCATGTGGCCAGTGAGTCCACTGCTCAACTCCACTTACCCTTTTCACTGCCACTTATGACCCAAACTCCCATTACTCTCCCTGATGTGCAACCCCACAAAATCATTCACTTATCTGATTAGCCTACTAGCTGGGGTGTGCAGTTGTAGTATTCTTCTACCTGTCTTCGGTCTCCAGACCACTGGTCTTCCCTTGCTAACATCATTCTGGGTCAGTCCAGAACCTTGGTCCTCTTGCTCATGAGCTGGCAGAGAAGTGTTTGATGCTGCTGCCCACTCATGCTCTTGTAAGTCAGGATACATTGGGGCTCCTTTGAGGGCATCTAAGTCCCTCTCTTGTAGGTCAAACAGTTCATTGAGTGTGGTACCAGCACAAGTGTAGAGAATCTGCTTTTAGTGAAGTAGGGGATGGTCACCTCAGTGCCTGCTTGTTCCTCGTGCTGAGTATGCAGGGATGCATATTTTCTCCCGTTAAGTCAACTGGGTGGTTTCTTTGCTGTGCACTTCCTGTTGAGGCAGTTTTTTTGATTTTGTGGCCTCAGCTCCCAAGTGTTCATTGGGAATAGGGTTCAGTCAGGGGAGCCAGCAGGTCCTTTTTTTAGCAGGGACCACTGATCATAATAGTCATTAGTACAGGCATTGATAGAGCCCCTCACTGGACTGTCTTTCTGGTTGTTGTTGAGGCAAGGAAATGTCTTGCTCAGGAACTCAGTTGCTGTCTCTGGGGTAGAAAACTGAAGGGACATGCCATTGAGTTAAACTTTGGCATGGCAGGGTAGCGAAGCAGAAAGGGAATTTTGAGTTTGTGCAACTTCTTCTTCACATCTGTAAAGCTCTTCTGATGAGCCACCAGGCCTTTTGTGTAATCCTGGAAGAGCATGATTCTGTTGCCCTGCCAGTCAAGGGCTCCTAATTCCCTCACCCTGGACTGGATGGCCTCCTTCTCCAAGAAATTGAGCAGCCATGCCAGGATGAGCACAGATCTCTCACGTGCTGCAGGTCATAGTTGGAGGGCATGGTGGGCCCACTCAATGATTATCCTGGTGCCAGGAGGTAAACAGAGGATCTCAGGAAGTACTCACTTGAGGAACTGGGTGGTTCATCCCTCCTCACTCCCCTCCAGAAAACCAAGGAGCCACAATTTGTTCCAGCAGCTACTATTCTCCAAATCATTGAGCTTGTGCTGCATCGCTCTGATTTGGCCAGCCTATTCCTTCAATGTGGTGCAATGGCCCTGGATTATTTCTTCTTGGCTGGCTGCTTTTTGCTCAGAAAGCCCCATCCATGAATCCAGATGAACAAGGGCTCCAGCAGTGTTATTGTTGGCTATAGTTAAATTGTCCATTCTGCTCAGGATGGAGTTGAACATCTCCTGGACAGAAGGCTCAGGGTCTCCTGTGCTACTGTGGGCCATGCAGTGAGACAGACAATGCAGAGTCTGATGACTGGAGAGCTAAATCCCAGAAGGAATTTTCCAAAAGTTGCTCAGGTTAGTCAGGAGATAGTTATTCTTCCTCTGGAATATTTTCTGTATAGAATTGAATGTATAAAGCTCCTTTTGGTTGCTGCGAGAAGTTATGCAGCCATCTTAGTTGATGGCTAAGCCAAAAAGGGATTATTTTAACATTTTAAATCCTTCCTCATGATCCCTTTTTGCCAGACAATGATGACAAAAAGGGATTGGCTGGCGAAAAGGAATCACAAAGAGAGATTTATAATTTTTAAAAATGCCATTCTTTTAAATAAATACACAGAACCAAAGGCATAGGCAGGCACAGGATGTCCCCTAAGCCAAACCTATTCCTTGGCCTTTTGAAAAAAGACAAGTTCAAAGATTTTGTTATGTCCCATCACTGAAGGACAAAACAAAATGGCGACCGATCAAACAGGGATTCTTCATGAAATGGGATTTTGTGAGATTTCTGAATCCCTTTTCACAATCCCTATTCATGAGACACTCACAAAGAGAAATCTCTCATTGAAACTGTGCATCTATACTGAAGACTGAACTGAGCAGGGGGACAAAACCTTTTATAGGTACATTAGGGAGTGAAGAAAGATGAAGGAAGGGATAGTGAGGCTTACTAGAGGGAAAGGAGGGTGGGCAGAGGATGACAGTGAAAAAGCAGGGATACTGAATGAATACTTCTGCTCAGTAGTCACAAAAGAAGAGGAGAGGAAGGTACCTAAATCAAAGAATAGAAGCTGTCTGGATAGAGAGGCCAATTCCAGTTCATTCACAGAAGAAAGGGTCCTGAAAGAACTCTTAAAACTGAAGGTGGACAAAACAATGGGGTCTGACGGGATTCACCCAAGAATTCTAAAAGTACTAAGGGTAGAATTAGTGACACCACTGACTACCCTTTTAACAAATCATGGGAGGATGGTGTAGTGTCGGAGGACTGGAGGAGGGCAGATGTGATTCCTCTTCACAAAAGTGGGAGCAAGACAGAGGCAGGAAACTACAGACCTGTTAGTTTGACCTTAGTGATAGGGGAAATTATGTAATCACTTCTAAAGGAAAGCATTGTTGAGTTCCTAGAGGCCAGTGGGGCACAGGACCCAAGGCAACATGGATTCACAGAAGGAAGGTCATGTCAGATGAATCTAATAGATTTCTTTGACTGGGTGACCAATGTGGTAGACCAGGGAGGGGCAGTGAACATGGCCTACCTAGACTTTAACAAGGCATTTGACACAGTCCCACACAAAAGAGTAATATACAAGTTAGCCAGCCTGGGAGTGGTTCCCAAGGGTTAAAAATTGGCTGGACAACAGGATACAGATGGTAATATAAAATGGAGTTTACTCTGAAGAAAGGGGGGTTACTAGTGGGGTACAGCAGGGTTCAGTACTGTGACCGGTCCTCTTTAATGTCTTTATAAGTGACATTGCAGAGGGGCTGAAAGGGAAAGTATGTCTCTTTGCAGATGACAAAAAGATCTGCAACAGGGTTGATACAGAAGGTGGGTGGAGAAGATACAAAGGGACTTGGCAAGGTTGGAGGAATGGTCAAATATATGGCAGCTTAGATTCAATGCAAAGAAGTGCAAAGTAATGCACCTGGGAAATAAAAATCCAGGAGAAGAGTACACAGTGTGGGTGTGAGATAATAATAACAACAACAGAAATGGAAAGGGACCTTGGTGTAGTCAAATCAGATGACCTTAAGGAGGGCAAGCAATGCGAGAAGGCAGTAAGGTGGGCTAGTGGGATACTGGGATGCATAAGGAGAGGCATCACTAGTAGAAAACAGGAAGTTGTTATCCCTCTGTACAGACAGTTGGTGAGACACCATCTGGAGTTCTGTGTCCTGTTCTGGAGACCCCGTCTCCGCAAGGACATAGACAGGATGGAGGCTGTCCAGAGGAGAGCAATTAAAACGGTGCAAGGTCTGCACCAGAAGACATATGAAGAGAGATTAAAGAAGCTTAATATGTACACACTTGAGGAGAGGAGGGAGAGGAAGGACATGATAGAAACTTTCAAGTACGTCAAAGGAATCAGCAGAGTCCAAGATGGTAGCATCTTTCAGAAAAACAGATGTGTAAGAACAAAGGGGCACAATTTGAAGGTAGAGGAGGGATGGCTCAAAGGTAATGTGAGGAAGTATTTTTTCATAGAGAGGGTTGTGGATACATGGAACAGCCTTTCTGAGGAGGTAGTGGACTCAAAAACAGTGGGGGAATTTAAGAATGTATGGGACAGACATAATGCAATTCTAGTGGGGGGATAGGAGGAAGTTGGCTGTTGGTTAACTAGGATCTGCAACCTGTGCATTAGGTAGGGAAATGGTCAGACTAGGGGGGGCCAAGTGGTCCTAATCTGCCATCAGATTCTATGTTTCTATTTTTCCATTTTTATAACTTTAGAAAGGATTCATATTTTTTCACCAAAGCAATGATGGATTGTTTCTTTAGTTAACCTCTTTTTTCACTGAAAATTGCAGGCCAAAATTCCAAATAGTGTGCACTCAGTGCAGTCTGAAAAAACGACTCAGAAAGTTGCCCCCCCCCAAAAAATTGGGGGGCGCTTAACTGTACGAAAACCACAAATTCGATTAAAATACAACTTGGCAAGTCAAAAGACCTACCATCTGAGACCCAGTATTCCAATTTCATACAAATCCATTGAATGGTTGCAAAGCTGTTAAAGTGCAAATTGTAGGGTTTAATATTAAACTGCCTACTCAACCCTAAATATAGGGGCATGACTGTGCCCTTATAATATGTGTGTGTGTGTATATATATTTATATGTATATATATATATATATATATAATATATATATTTATACTTATATTTATATTCTTTGCAAAAAACTCTGTTAATGTATCAGTTAGGATTGTTTCCACACTGACAAAAGTGTGGATATTCAATCTAACAGGTTTACTACCCTCCACCCACCACCACTCCCCACCTTCAAATGCTGTCAGCCATCAGGGGTGTGCATCGGGGTCATTGGCCTAACTCTTACCCCATTCCATGTGTAAGAAGGTATGGTGGTGCAGTGAAGGAGAACGGGGTGAGAGTTAAGCACTACAACCCCAGTGCACACCCCGATGGCTGTTGGCATGTGGAGGGTGGGAGAGTGGTGGTGGTGGCGTGGTAGGGGTGGTAACCATAATGTTGAATTTCCACACTTTTGTCAGTGTGGAAAGAACCCTAACAGATGCATTAGTGGAGTTTCTTGCAAAGAATTTTTTTTTTCTTGAAAGAGTGTAATATAAGTAGTAAATGATATGTGTTGGTGGGAACACAGGATCCCCATCAAGCTGCCCATTTGTGCATAATGATTTGTGTCTGTGTGAGCGGGGGCCCTCTGGGCCCTGTGCTCTGACTTACATATAAGTATGGAGCCATACAGTAGCTCTATAAGGAAAGGAACCATTGTAGAACTAATTTGCCCAATATATTGGGAACTGTAGCAGCTAGAAAAAAAAATTCAGGTCTGGTTGTAATCATGAGAGTGTGTAGTTCTCGCAACATACATCAACTGAATCTGTATCTTACATCATTTCCGAGATATGGGCACCAAAAGTGCTGTGACTGCTAACTTTGAGGGCATAATAGTGGCCTACATATATGTAAATGAGCAATTGGAACACTAATTCCCAAATATCTCAGTAACCATACAAGATAGAAAAATAATTCAAATTTCATGGCATTTGTGGCTTTCCAATCTACTTCTGCACTTAGTCCTCCCATGTGGAGGGACTAAGAATTTTTGCAATGAAAAATCTGTATCTCGAACTGTTTTTGAGATACTGGCCCCTAAAGGAGTCATGGGCACTGCAGTGTTACCCTAAGGGACAATTTCTGAATTTTGGAACACTGTAACTATGGGCCTATTCAATGTTTTCATATTAAACCACCAGCAGGCACATCTGTGGGACTAGAGCTTGCCACCCTGAAAATTTCAGGCCAATAGTACAATCCACATTGCCACAATGAAGTGACAAAGAAAACAACCACAGCAATGTTATCCTATGGGAAAATTTCTGAAGTTCAGAGTGCTGTAACTATGGGCCTGTTGAATATTTTCGTACCAAACCACAGAAAGATACATCTGTGGAACTAGGGCTTGCCACTGTGAAAATTTCAGGTCAATAGCACAATCCACCTTGCCACAATGAAGTGACAAAGAAAACAACACATAGCAAAATGTGTTTGTGCAGTGCTGCCATGATTACTTTGTTTTCGCGATTGTCCTGTCTCTATAATGGGAATGCTATCGTGCACAGAAAAATGTTGCTGCAGTTACTTTTTCTCCTGAGCGTGATTCTTTGCACAGCAACAAAAATGTTGCCATGATCAAAACAGGGAAACATTTTAAAAAACATATTTCCAGACTAGCTACTATAGCGACACACTAATGCCAGGGACATGTTCCTCAGGGCCCGATTAGGTAAACACAACTGTTGGTGTTTCCCAAAGTGCACTGTTTTTTGAATTACATCATTTTTTCTCTCTTGCTAACTGAAAAAAAGATGGCAGCAGCACAACAACAATTTCAGGCTGCTCGACAACAAAAATTTGATCACAAATGTTTTCACGGTTCACATATAAATTTTTCCATAGGCTATAATGGGACATGAAAAAATGGAATAATTTTTGAACAGAGCAATATTTTTTCACCAAATCTTCAAAAGGCACCAGTACAACCCAGTCCACATGTAAACCAACAAATCTGAACCCACTCAAATGCATTCTTCAGTCCATTATGGGTGGACAAAGATGCACAACAAGTGTCAAATTTAACTTATTGAGCACGCTACCGTTCTGCAACCGTACATCCAACCAAAACAAAAATTTCCATATCCAGAGAGCTATGGTAGGTGGGTCGGCATTCCAAATTTCAGGCAAATCAGACAAATCATTGCAAAGTTATTAAAGTGCAAAATTTGAGATTTAACACAGAAAAGGGTATGCAACCCTAACTATAGTGGCACTACCGTGCCCCTATAAAAAGTTTATAGGCCTAGATATTCAAAGGAGTTACACTGCTGTAACCCCAGAAATGTGCCCCAGGGCTATATTCAAAAGGGGACTTGCTATGCCATAGTACATAAATAATGTATGCAGCGGATCTCCAGGGGTCGTGCCCATAAATATGCTGCACATCTCGATATTCAGCCGAGATGTGCAGTGCATCTGCCAGCACATCCTGGAGATGTGCTGCATACAGGGGCACAAAGCTGAGCATGGAAAAATCATGCTCAAGTGGAAGCCACCCACAGGTGAGTTGCTGTAATGCAAGGCACAACACAGAAGCCACCAGTCATGGATGGCTACTCCTCCGAGAGCACCATACACAAGCACCCACAGTATTCCCTGGTAGTCTAGTGGTACCCCCTTCCCACTCCATACCCTGATCCCCATAAATTCATGTTTAAACATTTGTGGTAGTCCACTTGTACCCCTCTCCCCACCTCGTATCTTGATCCCTGTAATGCATGAATATTTCTCTCCCTGGTAGTCTAGTGGTAACCCCTCCCTGCCCGTAACCCTGATTGCCCGAAGATCAAATCTAGACATCCATGGTAGTTTAGTGGTCCCTCACCACCCTCATACAGGACTCCATCCCACCACTCCCACCCCCAGGTCATCGCAGCTGGCAGACTCTTCCGCGATATCTCTCCACGACTGCCCACGAATACAGATTGAACATGCAGCAAATCGACATTGATCTCGACACTGATGACCACGGGCTTGCTGTGTGTACTGTAGTAGTAATACACAGCATTGTGAATGAAGTCATAATCACAATGCCATGTATACCTAGTATAGTACACACAGCCAGCCCACTGGTCATTGGTGTGGACATATGTGATTGCTGCACAAACTGTAAGCAGTCATTCAGTGGGCAGTCATGGAGGTGTACAGTCAGGTCTTTTACCTGCCCATGACCTGGGGGAGAGAGCGGGATCGTATGGGGCCCTTTGTGGGTATTCGGGTGATCATGGCTATGGGTGAGGAGGAGGGCATCACTGGACTATGAGGGAGAGAAATGTTCATACACATTACATGGATTGAGGTAAGGGATGGGAGGAGGGTATCACTAGACTACTGGGAAGAGAAATATTCATGCATTATGGAGATCAAGGTACAGGATGGGGAAAGGTGGACTACCAGTGATGTTTAAACATTAATTTTATGTGGATCATGGTAAGGAGCAGGGAGGAGGGAACTACTGGACTTCCACTGACAGCACCGCTTGCTGTGCAGGGTGCCAGGCACATTTCACTGGCCAGCCCTGCACAACTCATGCAAGTGTGGCCATAATTGTATGCAAATGGCCCCATTTATACCTTGCATGCATTATGACACCATTTGCATATTTCAGTCTGAATGTCAGGATTTTGCACCCAGCATAACAAGGATGCTCTGCTGCATTTCCCATTTCACGTATTCAGACCTGTTTGGGGTTTGCGCCAGTGCATTGTATTTGCACCACCCACATAGTTTGATATATTTAGAAGGGATGCACCACTGATCATCTCATTTGAATATATCCCTTTGTTGCTCTAGTGAAACTCAGTTGCGCGGAGCAACCACTTGCACCATTGCCAGGTTCACTTTTGAATAACTAGACCACATATTATAGCTGCTCTGTAGTGCATGCTAAATCCCAAATTTTGCACTTTGAAAACTTTGACACCATACTATGAATTTGCCTGAAATATTGCATGCTCGATGCGGCACCATAGATCTCTGGATCTGGCAAGTTGCATTATGGTCGGGGGCTTTTGTGCATTTCTTTGCTCGTAACTACAGCCCACAAAATTTGTCCATTGGGAAGATGCAGCCTGGGTCACTGGTGTGCCTTTTGAAGAGTTGGTGAAAAAATATTGGACCATTCAAAAGTTGTTAAAAAAACAAGTTTTCCGTTATAGTCAATGGGAAAAAATATATGTGTCTCTCAAAAGCTGCTGCCAGAACATTTTACTGTCACAAATGGCCCTTTTACTGTCATGCAGTGGCCATCTTGTTTTCAGTTGGCGAGAGAGAAAAATCCTTGGTGTTTAAATTTGGGACCCACTAGGTAAACACTAACAGTTGTGCTTATCTAGTGGGGCCTTGAGGATTACAGCACTATCTTTTTTGAGTGGAACCCCCCAGAAATGCCTTTTCAGTTACCAAACCACCCATAGTGTCACAAATTGTGACAGAACAGAATGCAACACTTTTGTAAATCATGAAAGTGTCATGTCCTTTTTTGCGAAAGTGTCAGAAATTGCAATAAAACTTCACCCAAAAAAAGGTATTCTTTGCCACCCCACTGCATCACAACAGTTGGGACTTTGGGATGAAATGTGCAGGGTGGCCAGCCCTGGTCCCACAGATGTTCCTTTTGTTAGTTTGGTTCCAAAACATTAAATGGGCCTATAGTCACAGTGCTCTGAAGTTGAGAAATGTCCCATAGGATAACATTTCAGTGCCAGTGGCACCTTTTGGCACCCATATCTTGGAAATGGTGCAAGATACATATTTTTTGTTCTCTGCAGTTTAGTCCATCTTTAGGTGAACTAAGTATGCATGGAGGTTTCAAAGTCATGACTACCACTGCAGTGGATTTTTTTCATAGTTGCTACGGTTACTGAGATATTGCCAAATACATGTCACAAGAGTTCCTTGTGAGTACTATGGGACTGCTATATGGCTCTGTGCTTAAGTGTAAGTGGGGCACAGGGCCTAGAGGGCCAGTGCTCCCACATACGTATACCATTATGCAACAAATGGACAATGTAAAGGGAGTGCAGGGCACACAAACCAGTTATCAGCTACATACACTTTATCAAAAGAAGAGAAATTCATTGCAAAAAAATGTGTTAATGCATCAATTAAGATTGACAGCACAGTGACAAAAGCATGGAAATGTGATGTTAGAGTTTACCTTCACCCCAACCACCCCACCCTCCACAAATCAACAGACGTCCGGTGTGTTTAGGGCATCATCAGGTTTCTATCTCACCCCATTCTCCTCATACTGTAGCATATCAACTTGCTTATATATGGAATGGGGTGAGAGTTGGGCCTGACAACCCCATCTTTCGGTTTGTGGAGGGTGGCGTGGTAGGGATGGTAACCCTATCATCACTTCCATGCTTTTGTGACTGAACTATCAGCCCTAACTAATGCATTAATAAAGGTTTTTTTATGAGTGTGTATCTCTCTCTCTCTCTCCCTCTCTCTCTTATATATATATATATATATATATATACTGTATATACAGAACAACTGTGATAATGCATCAGTTAGGGTTTTTATTAAAGCATCAAAAGCTTGGAAATTTGATGTTAGAGTTGCTAACCCAATCACTCTGCATCTACCCCCACAACACTCCACACATCAACAGGCATTGGGGTGTGCCTTGGCGTCATGTGCCCTAACTCTCATCCCATTCCATGTATAAATGAGATGGTACAGTATAGGAGAATGGTGTGAGAGTTAGGCCCAGTGACCCCAAGGCACACCCCAGCCCCTGTTGGTGTGTGGAGGGTGGTAGGGTTAGTAACTCTAATGCTAAGTTTACCAGTTTTTGATGCTTTAATAAAAACCCTAACTGATGCATTAATGTAGCTTTTTGCAATTAATTTCTGTTCTTTTTGAAATAGTAAAATAGTATCCTTATTTTACTGTTGGGAGGACCCTGCACTCCATTCCCAATAAGTTATGCACATGCGTAGAATAAATTCAACAGGTGCATATATCTTGGGCATTTCCAGGATACTTTGCACTAAATTTTCAACACTGCCTTTTGGGGACCCCACATCGTGAACAGTGGCACTGTCATTTTCTTAATTTGTCCTGAAAGTTGATTTTGCAACATGACCATGACATTCTGCACCATAGGTGTGCAACATGTTTTGGGCAGGATGTGAGAAATAAAAGTTGTATACTGTTCATGAGGAGGTGTGAAAAATTGCAATGTTGGAAATCTGGAGTGAAAATATGAAAAATTGTCAAAGTTACAAGCATGCGTAGAACCTGCACAACCCATGCTTGAAACAGTCATTTCTGAGTTTACGCACGTGCAGCGAACTCCTTGGAATAGTGACTTTTTGTAGGGGTGTGACACTGTCTGTCCAATGCAGAGTGCTCTGCAAGGGGCTCTACAGCATCACACCAATCATCAGCCCAGCTGGTCCTGATGCTGTTTTGCCTGAAGTGGTCTGCACTTGAAAAGAAAAAGCTACACCAATCATGGTGTCTTTTCCCATTCATCTACAGGTCACCGCAGAGCAAACAGCTGTTTGCATTGTGACATCTCTGTCCCCCCACCACCCCACCCCACCTCTTCCTGAAAGGTGGAAGAAGGCACTTTCCTCACCTGTCTCCTCCACATGCTGCAGTTTCCATTTCCTTATTTTACCCCACCCATGTGGAGCAGGCCAGAGCCTAAGCTCCATATAGGTTTGGAGAATTAAGTGCCTGAAGACACTTTTACTGTAATAGTAGTAGTTGTAAAAACATTTATTTTTATACAGGATACATGTCATTTGGGTTGATAACCCAGTTTACAAGACAGACCTGTTTGTTAAGTTACCTATAAACATGTACACATGGACACACTATCATTACACTCTTATTACAAATAGACTTTCTAATACCTGAGATTACAACACTCAACACTATACATTATCCACATAAACTAAAACCATTTGTACAAAATTATAATAATCATCTTACTCATGCTAATAATACAATTTTTGGGAAATATAATAATAATCTATAAGCATTGTATAAGTTCTATCTTAACCCCAAGTAGATAGATCAACTAGTAGTCCAACAGCATGTGAAAATATAACTATTCTTAAAGTTATGATTCCACCTATAAGCATCAGAATCCCTAGTCACAGAAATTTAATACAACCATTGTATCTGCATAAGCATCTAAACTGACCTATGTCATTTATCTCCCAAATAAATAGGTTATATGATAGTGAAGAACAAGCTGAATATGATAAAAAATTCCAATATTTAGATGCATGATAGCTTAGTATTCGTTCTCCATGTCTATTTTCAATTTTGGGAATATAGATTTTTTTTCCACGTGAACTGTTCTTTTGAATTTATCAGTTAACTTTTGTTTATTAAATAATACAGCATTTATGTCATGGTTTGCATAAAAAACATGATAGTTGTATATTATTTTCAGTTATGACCTAATACAATGTATGTCCAGGGACTGCCACTGTAATTGAAATAGTAATACACAATGAAGGGTTCTAAAATCACTTTGTAGGACATTCCTTGCCAGTTTGTAATGTACCCTGTCTAATCTAATTAACATTTGTTTATTTGCTGTACTGTACACAAGTTCCCCATATGTTATTATGGGCATAATTAATTGCTCTGACACTCTTTTTCGAGCACTCTTCCCCAGGCACTTTGTTGCTTTACATAATGCACCTATTCTTCTATTTACCTTGTCTATCAATGTGTTCACATGAACATTAAAGGATATTTGAGTATCAAAAACAACACCCAGATAACTATACTGGTCCACCTACTGTAATGTTTCTTTGTCATCTATTTTAAGTTGAAGTTTTTCTTTTTGTTTTGATACAAAATGTAATAACTTTGTCTTCTTTACCTTCATGATAAGGCCTGACCTGGTGAACCACTCCTTCAGATTATCAAAATCTGTTTGCAGTTTTTGTTGCAATTCCTGGATACTAGAACCAGATGCAATAATTGCACTGTCATTGGTGTACAGTCTCACCTGTGAGTTGTTCGCAACTTGTGGCAAAATATTGTTAAATAACAAAAATAACAGGGGTCCCAAAATGTACCCCTGGGGTATGCCTCTTTTTATAGTTCTGGTAGATGACATACTTCCTGAAACTGTAATTATTTGGGAGCATCCTCCAAGGTAAAACTGCAGCCATCACCAGGGCTCTTTTGTAATACCCATACCTTCCACTGCCAGTAAAAGGAGGGAGTGGTTCTCCAGGTCAAAGACCTTAGATAGATCAAAAAAATTACAGCTGTCTCCAATCCTAAATGTAGTGATGTATTGATCAAATAATTAAATTCCAAAAGTGCTGTCATAGTTGAATGTGCTTTTTTAATCCCTGATTGATAAGGTGTGATTAAATTGTATTTTTCCATATACTTCATAATGTATGTGTGAACATGTCATTCCAAACATTTGGACAAGATAGAGAGGAGATCTATTGGTCTAAAGGTGTTTATTTCTGATGCTACCCCCCCCCCCTTTAAAAATAGGAATTATTTTACTTCCTCTCCACCCTTGAAGGAAGGTACCTTCTTGCAAGCTCCAGTTAAACATATATATTATGACTGGGGCAATTTTACATGCAGCTAATCTCAGAAATCTCCCCTCCAGTCCATCAGTTCCTGCTGACTTGTGAATATTCAGACTTCTCCTTTACACACCTCATATACACTCAATACTTTAAATCTAAAGGGGGTATGTATCTTGTTTCTCCCTGTGTAATTCTCTATTTGATCCTAAATTGTCTTCGTCAACATTGTACCCTGGCAGATCCACAAAAAAGTCATTTAATGATTTTGCAACCACATAAGGATCATCCATTTGTGAACATTGAACTTCACTAGTCATCTTTCTGGTTAAATCTTTTTGCCCTGGGTCTAATAAACTGTTAATATTCTGCCCAAACTTCCTGAGGTTATTGTCACAATGCATCTTATTTTTGTAATAAGTGACTTTGGCCATCTTTATTTTAAGATTATATCGATTTCTCTCTTTCTTAAAGAGTATCCAATTGTTCTCCTGCCTGGTTTTCTTGCCCTTTTTCTAAAGCCTGTTTTTGACCCTTATAAACTTTAATAATTTTTATTAATCCATGGGAGTCTTGCTTTTTTAACTTCTAAGTTCCGCTTTGGGGCATGAAAATCACACATTTTATTAAATGTATCTGTGAAATACTGTACTGTTAAATCCAATTCAGGGATTACTAAACATATATCCCACTCTTCTTTACCTATGCCCACTAAAAATTATTGTGTAGAATATTTTCTTAAATCTTTAGTCCTTATGTAATTAGTATAATCAAATAATTCCTGTATATGTGATTTTAAAAACGTTCCCCATATTGGGTTACGATCTCCCAGATAAGGGGAAAGTATTCCCAAACTTTCCAAGTCTATAGAAGAAGAAGTAAATAACAAGTCCAAAATAGTCCCATTTTTTGTGGTATTGGTGTATCTTGTAGGGGTAGTTATAGGTTGGGTAATATCAAGGATGTAAACTATTTCATTTAATTGGTTGCCACGGGGATCCAACCAAATAAAATATAGGTTCCCTATTAATACTACATAGAAACATAGAATTTGATGGCAGATAAGGACTGCTTGGCCCACCCAGTCTGCCCATTTCCCTACCTAATGGATAAGCTGCAGATCCTAGTTAACCAGCAGCCTACTTCTTCTCACCCCCACCTCCTAGAATTGCCTTATGACTGTCCCATGCATGCTTGAATTCCACCACTGTTTTTGACTCCACAACCTCCTCCAGAAGGCCATTCCATGCATCCACAACCCTCTGTAAAAAAAAACTTCCTTAAATTACCCTGAGCTGCCCCCATCTTCAAATAAAGCCCCTTGTTCTTGCACACCTCTTTTTGAAAGATGCTACCCCTTGGACTTTGTTGATTCCCTTGAGGTACTTGAAAGTTTCTATCATGTCTCCCTCTCCTCCTTTCTCGAGGCTATACATATTAAGCTCCTAAGTCTCTCTTCATGTCTTCCGTGCAGACCCTGAACCATTTTAGTTGTCCTCCTCAGGACAGCTTCCATCCTGTCTATGTCTTTGCGGAGATTGGGCCTCCAGAACTGCATGCAGTACTCCAGATGGGGTCACACCAGCTGTCTGTACAGAGGGATAATAACTTCCTGTTTTCTACTGGTGATGCCTCTCCCTATGCATCCCAGTATTCCCCCAGCCCTCCTTGCTGCCCTCTCACATTGCTTGCCCACCTTTAGGTTGTCTGATATTACTACCCCCAGGTCCCTTTCCATTTTTGTTGTTGTTAGTATCTCACCCCCCATTGTGTACTCTTCCCCTAGGTTTTTGTTTCCCAGGTGCATTACCTTGCACTTCTTAGCATTGAATCTAAGCTGCCATGCATTTGACTATTCCTCTAACCTTGCCAAGTCCCTTCTCATCCTTTCCACCCTACCTTGTGCATCAACTCTGTTGCAGATCTTTGTGTCATCTGCAAAGAGACATACTTTTCCTTCCAGTCCCTCTGCAATGTCGCTTATAAAGACATTGAAGAGGACCAGTCCTAATACTGAACCCTGCAGTACCCCACTAGTAACCCCCTTTTCTTCTGAGAGGACTCCATTTACTATTACTCTCTGTGTCCTATTCTCCAGCCAATTTTATCCAGGCTGTCATCTTGGGACCCACTCCCAGGCTGGCTAACTTGTATATTAATCTTTTGTGTGGGACTGTGTCAAATGCCTTGCTAAAGTCTAGGTAGGCCATGTCCACAGCCCCTCCCTGATCTAATACTTTGGTCACCCAGTGAAAGAAATCAATCAGATTTGTCTGGCATGACCTTCCCACTGTGAATCCATGCTGCCTTGGGTCCTGTGCCCTTCTGGTCTCTAGATACTCGACAATTCTTTCCTTCAGAAGTGATTCCATCATTTTCCCTATCACTGAGGTTAAACTAACAGGTCTGTAGTTTCCTGCTTCTGCCTTGCTCCCACTTTTGTGAAGGGAATCACATCTGCCCTCCTCCAGTCCTCAGGTACCACCCCATCCTCCCATGACTTGTTAAAGAGGTAGGTCAGTGGTATCACTATCTTACCCATAGTTCTTTAGAATTCTGGGATGAATCCCATCAGGCCCCATTGCTTTGTCCACCTTCAGTTTTAAGAGTTCTTTCAGAACCCTGTCTTCTGTAAATGGCTGGTATCAACTTCTGTATCCAGAGTGTTTCTAGTGTTTGTATTAGGTAACTCCCTCTTCCTTTGTAAATACTGAGCAAAAATATTTGTTTAGTATCTCTGCCTTTTCACAGTCACCCTCTGCCCACCCTCCTCCTTTATTAAGCCTCACTAACCCTCCTTGGTCTTTCTTCGCCCCTTATGTACCTATAAACGGTTTTATCCCCTTCTTAACTGAGTTGGCTATCTTTTCCTCGGTTTGGGCCTTTGCTGTTCTGACTGCCTTCCCAGCTTCCTTTTGCTTTAACTGATACAGTTCTCTGTCCTGCTCCTTCTGTGATTCCTTGTACTTCCTGAATGCTTTCTTTTTCTCTCGAACCTTCACTGCCACTTCCTTTGAATAGTAATAATCTATGCCCTAAAATAGTATATATTTTATTTATTACCTCTTCTGTTCTTTCTAATTTAGCTTTAAGATGTAAGCATGATCAATTGCAGTAGTGGATCTCCTCCCCACCTGATGACATCTGGGTGCTCAATGCCTGTGTTATCCCCTTCCCTCTTTAATGTGGCACACTGGGAGCTCACCCAGTGTGCCACAAACTAACAGGTATTTCTGACACCAGGATGCCCACTCCCAGTGTCGGATGGACCCTCCCATGCCCCTATATTCTGGACCTCGTGGTGTCCAATCCTTGGATCGGCATTGACCCCCCCAGTACTCTGGCATACTGCGAGCCCACCCCAGTGTGCTGAAATTCATAAATAGTTTACCTGTAAAAATTAAAACAGACCCGTGATGCCTTTTTTCTTTTAAACCAGAAAAAAAGAAAATTGACCCTCATCATTCCCGCCACCCTCTTTCCCAACCCACACCCTCTATCTTCGCATCCCCACCTCCCCACACCATCCCACACCATACTTACCTCCAGAGGTTAGGAGCATTGATCTTCTGTGGGCCACGAACACATCTGCACTATTCAAAACTCATCTGCAAACTGAAGAAAATCACAGTAAGCCCTATAATGGCAATCAAGGGGGGGGGGATCAACTTAGGTTGATATCTCAGCCACGTTTTGGAGTTTTGGTCCCAAATTTTCAACATGGGGTTCTTGGGACCCTACCTTGTGAATCCCATCACTGTCATTTAATTTTTTAGTCCCAAAAGGTGATTTTGCGGTCACCGTGCAGAATCACCTTTCGGGATCAGTTAATGAAACGACAGTGCCGCTGTTGATGAGGTGGTTTACCAAAAAGCCCTTGTTGTAAGTTTGGTGAGAAAACTCCCCAAAATGACTGCATTATGAGTGCCCATTGTGCATTTTCTATGCACACTTGTAATGTTATTAATTTTTAAGATTTTCACTCAAATTTCCAACATTGCTATTTTTCCATACTCCCTTATGAACAGTACAGCTGTCATTTTTTGCATCCTTCCCGAAATGTGTTTTTGCACCTGTGGTGCAGAATGGCACAGTCACTGTGCAAAATCAAACACATTTTGGGCAGGATATGAAAAATTTCAGCTGTACTGTTCATGAGGAGGAGTGAAAAAAATCTCAGTGTTGAAAATATGGAGTTAAAATATTAAAAATTGATAAAGTTATGATGTGTATAGAAACTGCTCAATGCACACTCATAACTAGGTTATTTTTGAAATTCTTTTCACCATATTTTTAATATGTGTTGATCACCCTATGACGATTAATCATTCATTAATCTGTCCCAAAAGGTGATTCTGCACAGTGACCACAAAATCACCTTATGGGTCAGATTAATGAAATGACAGTGACAGAGTTCATGAGGTGGGGGTCCCAAAAACCTCATGCTGAAAGTCTGGTACAAAAATCTCAAAAACTGGCTGAGATATCAACATAAGTTGCAAAGCCCTTTGACAGTCATTATATGGTGCTTACCCTTGATTCTTCAGTTCATGATTCAGCTTTGAAGAGTGCAGGCATGTCCCAGCCCAGGAAAGATTACAGCCACCAGCCACTGGAGGTATGTTTGGGCTAAGCGGGGGTGGGCAGAGGGGTGTACCATCAACACAGCGACAGTTTCATAGCAAACACCACCATAGCACTGACTCTCACCAGGTCTCTTTAGTGGTGCACTGTACAATGGCACCATGAGTCCCAGTGTACCACCCCACCCCGGAAAAAACTTGAACTTGGAGTTGTATATTTAGATATTGGGGTACGGGTGGCAAAGCCCCCCACAGAAAAAGACTTTCTCGTGATGGTAGCAATGCCAACAGTTGGCATTTTTCCTGTTGCAGGAGGGGATGTCGACAGCATTGCCAACAATGTAACTTGGTGGAAATGGAGTGAGATGATGAGGAATCATTTTCTTTGTTTAAGGGTAAAAAAAAGATGTTGGAGGATGGTTTCCTTTTTTTTCAGGACATTTAATTATTTTTGGATTCTAGGAGTGTGCACCCCAGTGTCCAAAAACACTTTTGGGCTGAAGGATAACTGGTAACACTGGGAGTGGGCTGCCTAGTGTCCTACACTGTTGGAGGAGAGTGGGCTACTGCCAACATGGTGAATGGGCACCCACTGTTGGCAAAGGTTAAAACACTGCTGGGAAGGGAGGGGGGAATCATACTGGGATACCTTGCGACCCACACCGTTGGGGGGGAAGAGGCCACTGCTGACACTGGGATTGGGCACGTCACCATCAGCAAACTTACAAAGGAGGGGAACACTGCTGGGGGGGTAACATACTAGGGACAATGGGAGTGGACTACACAGTGTCCCACACTGAGTGTGATGGGGAGGATCTACTGCTGACATGGGGAATGGGCACCCCACATCAGAAAATACGTTGATGCAGAATTCTGTATCAAATTGCCATACTGTTTGGTAAAGAATGGCTGTTCAATGCAGGATGGTGCATTGCACCTGTGCCATGTAGGGGAATTGTTTTCTTTTTTGAAAGGTTAAGTGGGGTACCACTGGCATCAGAACACTGAGAGTGGGCTACCCAGTGTCCCACACTCGCAGGGTGAGGTGACTACTGCTGACATGGGGATTGGGCACCCCATTGTCAGCAGTAATTGAAATAACCAGTAATATTCCTCTGCCTCCTTCCCCTTAGAAGAGGTAAAAGGGGGAGCATTATTAGGTAAACACTTTGGCCCAGATATTCAAACTGCACCCAAATAGTGTGCAACAGCAAGAGCAAGCGCAAGTCCACTGCACCCATGCTCAAGAAGCGTGATATCCAAAAACTGCGAAGGCCAAGATGCCCCTACAGCACACGACTGAATATTGCACCACCTGTGCCATAGTGCAACCAGGGATGTGCAGTTACACATATCTGATGCACCATAGCACAACAAGGGATGCTCAGCAGAGCAGTACAGATGCACCATAGCGCAACCAGGGACACCCCATGGAGCAGGGCAGCAATGCAACAGCATAACCTGTGATGCAGGGGCCAACCACCCATGCCACAGATTGGCAGAGGAGCACACAGTAGACCAGACATCACCCCCCACACCCCATGCACTACACAACCAGAGAAGATCTGGAATAACCACCAGCCCATGGATGCCAGCAACCAACCCACAGCTGGGCCATGGTGCCCCAGCACACCCCCTTGGCAAGCTGTGACTGGCACACAAGGAGGGCCGACCACCCCGTGCCACACCATCCCACCAGTGCAGAGCACACCCTGCACCACGATCACCATACACCCTTCCCAGGAGTAGCGCCCAACAGTGCAGGACACCCCATGCATGCCACCACCCCCACTGTGACAATGCAACCCAGTGCACCACGGAGCCATGCAAGGCAGCCCCACCACGTGCACCCTGCTGCAGGTGGCAGCAGACAGAAATGCAAAAACAGCATACACAGTGCCACCCTACATGTCCCCCCCGAGGTACAGCTGAGAGACCGACCATGCGTCACCACACGAGGTACCCCACATGTGACAGGGCATGCCCCGGACCCCACCACCAGTGGTACAGCAACCTGCACAGCCCTCCCAAAGACACATCCCATCCCAGTACTGGCCACAACAGCCAGCACAGACATGCACAGTGTTGCATGGAAGCATGCACCACACAGGATGCAACACAGTGCATGGACAAACAATCACCCATACACAAGGGCACACCAACACAGGGACACAGTAGTGGGTCAACCAAGCCATTGGCATGTGGCCATGGCTGACGTGTACACATGGCCAGCACCTCTACATTGCACAGGTGTGCCAAACACCCTGCACAGGCACCATGAAGCTGAATGCCACCAGCATGCTGCAGGAACACAAGTGACAGACACTGGAGCACATCCCCTGCAACAGACACAAGCAACAGCATGGAGGGGAGACAACAACAGCAGAGGCCACAGTGCCACCGGAGGCAGACATGCATCATACTGGTGATGGCAGGCAACCTAGCATTGTGCTGGGTACAGTTGTTATCCAGCATGGACAGCCACCACTGACATGCCAGCAGACCATGCATATCACAGACAGTAAGGGTGTCAGCTGCACAGACCATGGATGGTCTGACAGGGGTGCCATGCACACAGTGCATGCATCATGGACCACTGCACACAGGCATCCAGTGCACAGAGAACAACACATAAACCACAGACAGTGACTGATCCCCCTGCCCACACCAAAGGAGGTTCCCTTCTGGACACACACATACACCCATGTGTGCACTACCCCTGATGCCATGCACACCATTGCAGCTGAGCACCTGTAGCCCACTGCAAATCAGAGACCACCACAGTTGTCATAAGAAAACAAATGTATTTAAAACAGGTAATACAAAATCTATATACAACTATGTAAAATGGGGGGAAGGGCCACATACCAGATGGTGGCAGGTAAGAGGCAGGGGTGAACATATGTGAGAGGGAAGAAGGGGTGTGAGGGTGGGTCCAGGGGGGAAGGTGTAATCAGGGGCATGGATGGTGTAGTGCCTGCTCTGGTCTTCCTCCACATGGTGCCAATGTCTCCCCTTCATCCCATGGCGGTCCATGCATTGGAGGAGCTCCAGGGTCACCCTCACCACCTGTAGCAGCTCCTGCAGTCCCCATTCCAGTGCCTGGAGTCACCGTCCACCTAGGACGGGGGAACAGAGTCAATAAGTGTGACTGTCCTGACCCCTGCAGCCCACCCATTGTGCATGGCATACAGCCATGTGCCACAGCCCTGAGATGGTGTGCGACCACCTACAGTGACCATGACCACAAGACCTGCCTACTCAGGCAGCCACAGTCATGTGGACCACTGCACACACCCACCGCCCATGCCCTGCACAGCACCACCGTGGCCGTACAGTGACTTGGCTATGTGGTGTGAAGGCAGTGGCACAGCCATGTGTCCAGTGCATGCAAGGACCACCATTGATGCAGTCCCAGATATGCAGTGCCACTGGACAGTGCTGACTGTAACAAGTTGCGTGCATGGCAGTGGTGTCAATGGATCATGGCCATGCCCCGCTGCCCGCCCAGTTATACAGCATGCAATAGTAATCATGGATGTAAGGCACTCACCATCATCAGGCTGGTCCCTGCACCTCTGCAGACCTTCACCCCTCCCGTCCTGCTGCTCCTCCAGGTGGCACCTCCTCTCCCTCGCCAGCCTGTGCTCTTCTGGGCCTAATATGGAAACATTGAGAGAGCAACATCAGTACAATCTGGTAGCAAAGTCCCCCCCATGTGTGTGCAGTCCCACACAGCCATACCCATCCACCCCACACCCCGATACCACCACCAGGGCCAACACTGGATGGCACCCCCCATGTGCCAGACACATGCAACCATGATAACTGTATGGACGATAACAGTGTATGGATGGGACACCTACCTGGCCGTGGCACCGTGCCCCTCCTGGCATGTGCCCACAGGCAAGCAGGTCTGGGTCCCTGTGCCTGAGGTCCCCGTACCGGTGGCGACACTGCTCCACCATGGGCCCAATACCAGTGGCCTCCTCCAGCACATCAGCCACCTCTTGCCAAACTGCACTCCTGGCCCTGTCAAGGGGTGCATCACCATATACAGCCCCTGCATGGGGCTCTACAATGGCCACCAGGTTTGCAAGCTCCACCTGGCTCCACATCACTGCCCCTATCCGTGCCATCTCAGCAAATAGCTGGATTCAAAATGGCACTCGGCAGCACGGTCCTGCCATGTGTAGATGCTGCGTGGTACAGCACTGCCATTCCCTATTGTGCTGTCACTGAACAGCACGATAGTTGTGCACCCATGCCTGACACATGGCACCTAGGGGGCATAGGTCGGGCACAGGGTCAAGGGTCTCTCGTGCATGGACAGCCACAGCGTGATTGGAACCCAATGCGTGTACTGTGATTGGGTGCTTGTGTGCCACTTCCTGTAGCAGCCTACAGCACTGTGGCCCAAGTGCGCCTACGGCGCTCCAGTGCCACAGCACCATATATGTGAACAGCACAGTAGCACCACTGGCACAATGGTGGCCGTGCCCTGCATTACCTCCTATGCACAGCACATCAGCAGCACAGCAGGCACCTGCATCATCATCCCAAGCATGTGCAGGTAGGTGTGTACTGTGCATGTCACAGAACTGCACCCTTGGCTGAGCAATTCAACACAATTGTGCAAAGCGCAACAGCGCGATATTCAGCTGGCATATGCAAATCAGCTAATCAGCCATTCAATGGCGCAGTCACTGCATTTGTATCCACTGAAAAATGTGCCTCACCTCATTTGCATGCATTGCGCTATAAAACTGTGACATTGGGCTGCAGTGGCCATAGTCGGTTACTGCAGTCTATAGTGATGAGTTGCATGCTGTTTGGGAGTGTGGACTGTGGTGTTTGGGATATGCATGGGACTGCACAGTCACAGGTAACACCTGTCATTCTCACAGGAGGAATAATGACCCATCATGAGGTGGAGGAAGAGGAACAGAGACGTGGGAGGAAGAGAAGGCCTAACTTCACCAAGGCAGAAACAGATGCCCTGTTTGAGGCCTACCTTGACCAGGAGCCGCTGCTCAGCAGATGCCAGGGAACACCACAGGCCCATGCTGCTGCATGGGAAGAAATGGTGCATGATGTCAACCTCCATGGCAGCCACCAGCAGTCCATGCAGGAGTGCAAAAAGAAGATGGGCACGGACAGGCAGAGGATTAAAGAGAAGGCGGCTGCCATGAGGGCAGCATGGTCTGCCACCGGTAGGGGACAGCCGGAGGTGTAATTCCTGACCCCACAAGAAGAGCGGGTTACTGGCAGCATGCAGCGTTCTGCCATTGAGGGTGTTCCAGGTGGTGGATTCCAGACGGGTGGCAGCCCATCACTGCATGGTAGGTCCTGGTCTGTCAATGAAGGGGACAGGGTAGGGCAGATACATTAATGCTACTGTTTTTCCCTTACAGCTCCTGAGCATCTACATGGGTCAGCAGTGGTGGGCTTGTCCACTGAGGGCAGCAGCATGGAAATAGAGGAGGGCCCATCCACCTCCACAGGCATACGAGGGTCAGGGTGACAGTGGGAACACCTGGATGTCCGGACTGATGTTGGTGGAGCAGGTGCGGAGGAGGCCCTGTCCGTGTCGTAGTGTGCCAGCATCCATGGATGCCAGCATGCTGAGACTCAGGCTGGTGTCAGATCCATCACCGATGATGGAGCTAACATCATGGGCAGTGATATGTGTGGGCCACAGAATGGCCACACAGCAGGTGACATCATGGGCATGGCTGTGGGTGGTGCCACCGTGGAGGCTTGCATGACATCACAGTCCCAGCCTGTGCCAGTCTGCACCAGTGGGGCAGCACTGGTGTGTGTCCAGGACAGTGGGGCTGTTGCGGCCACTGCGGCAGCACCATTGAGCCCTGGAGAGCAGCAACCAGAGGGGCAGTATCAGCAGTCGGCCAATGGCCATGGGGGCACAGTGTCAGGGGGCGGCATCAGTGCACTGCCTGTGGACATGCCCAGGCCTGGCCCTGGTGTGCAGCGCCCACTCTCAAGGGGTGCTGACCATCAGGGCCACGAACACCATGAGGGACAGCATGCCGATCAGGCAGATGACCTCTTAGATGAGCACACCCGCATACTCCAAGCATCAGTCAATCAGCAGGTGCAGCTTGGGACGGCAGTAGATGCACTTCAGTGCGGCTCTGCACCAGGCAATGGAGCGGCGCAGCAGAGACACCGCTCTGCTTCTGGCAGGGATGGACCTGTTGTGGGAGGATGTGACCGCTGCCATTGACAGACAGACACAGGCAATCACAGCTGTCATGGCCACAATGGGCACACAGTTATTTGACCATGTGTTGCAGACACCGTGCAGTGCAATGTCCACCCCCCCGTTCCTGGCGTTGCGCGACACCCTCCTTGTCGACACCAGATTCAGCTGTGGGCATCCCGAGCGTGCCTGGCGCATGCATGTTCGGTGTGCTGCAGACCCCGGCGCAAGCACGGTTGCGTTCATGCAGTGGAACCCCTGGGGGACCGTCGGTGCCACCCCATGAGGCCATTGGACAGCCTGTCACTGCTGACGGGTCTCGGCGGGGCTGCCCATGCATCCGTGGTGGCCGCGGCACTGTGGCGCATGACTGACCTGTCTCCCAACATGGCTACTGTCTGATGAAGCCCTGTGTGCATTGTGTTGTTCTGCGTGCAGTGCACAGGCAAGGTACCCGGCCCTGCATGCACACACACATTCCATCTGCACACCCTCCTGGCTGCTGTCCCCTGTGGCGTGTACATGATGATGCCTGCATTGCACTGTCCACCACTGTGCAATGGTGCCCAGCATCTGACACACGAACAATGACAGGCACTGGGCGTGGTGGTCTGTGGACGTGTGTGTGGCCAGGGGTAGCGGTCGGGGTCGGCGTGCCTCCTACCCTTTGTGCATGTCTTGTGAGGTGTGTGTGTGTGTGTGACTGCGTGCCATGTAAGACCTTGCCCATCCCTGGCGGTGTGTGTGGTTCAATGCTCGGCCACTTCCCTTGATGACATGCACCCCTGGTGTTTGTCTATGCGTGTTTGTGGGTTGTGCCTTTGCCATTGGTGGTTGCACATGGCCCCATGACTTACCTGGGTTGGCTGAAGTGCTCCTCTGTGATGGTGTCCCAGTGCAGCAGTGCCAGCCAGATCAGTCTGGGGTCCTGTCACCCAACGGGGGGCTGCCCATCACCATCTTCACCAGCGTCCTCATCATCCACATCACTGTCCCCCTCTTCAACCTGTACAGCTATCCCACAGTCGTTGGCCATGTTGTGCAGGATGTAACAGGCCAGGAATAGCCCACAGGCCTTCAAGGGGCTGTACTGTAGGGCACCTCCAGACATGTCCAGGCAACGGAAACGTGCCTTCAGCATCCCAAACACCCACTCGATGACATTGCATATGGTGGCATGTGCCTCATTGTAGCGTTGCTGCGATGGGGTCGAGGGCCGCCGGTATGGTGTGAGCAGCCACAGACGGAGTGGGTATCCACTGTCACCTGTGTGTAGAGGGTGGAAGTTAGTTTTGTGATCAGCGTCGCCCTGCCTTGGGCCATCTAGGCCAATACCCATGTCACCTCTCACTATGCCCCTTCCAAGCTCCGTGTCTTTCCACATGGTTTGCATAGTCACACACTAAGTGGCCAGTGGGGATGTCCCCACTCTTGAATCTGTGGCACAGTGCTGACTGGTGCCAGATGAAGGCATCATGTGCTCCCCAAGGGTGCGTGGCACAGACATTGATTATGTGCCCACTGGCATCGCACATCGCCTGGCAGTTGATGCTTGCATACCCCTTCTGATTAATGTATGCGGCCCCTTCAGGGCCAGGTGGTGTGTGGATGGCCACATGGGTGCAGTCTATTGCTCCTAGCATACCAGGAATATGTGCTACCCTGTGGAACTCCTGTATGTTTGCTGTGCACTCCACCAGTGTGCTGGGGAAATGGATGTACTCTGCAGCATGTGGCAGCAGTTCACTGAAGAATTGGGGGAGGTGGCGTGGGGTGACGTGGCTGACTGGGTTATGCCTGTTGTGTCCCCTGTTGGTCTCTGGAAGGTACCCATGGTGAGCAGGCACATGCAAGTTGTCACTTTTGTCTCCACTGACAGAGCATGGCTCTGTTGTGTGGGTGCCTGCATCACATCACACAGCTCACAGAGCTGCCTCAGAATTGCCCGGTTCAGGTGGTACCAGCCCATGATCTTGGTATCAGTGTACATCTCGAAGCTGGTGCAGGCTCGGTACTGCCTGCTGGGGGCATACCACTGACAGGCCCTTCCACAGCCATGCCCCCCTGCTGCCTGTCTTCTCACCCCCCTCATAACTGCCTCCATCTGGATGGTGGCACTGGCCACATCCCTGGCTTGTGTCCCCCAGCAGCTGTTCTGTGCTCCCCCCACTGTCCTGGCTGCTACTTTCCCTGCACCAGTAACACCTTTCTGTAGTGGCCTCAGTGCTGTGTGGCACTTCCCCCTTCTGCACTGCACTGTGGCTGTCTCGCCCACACCTTCCCTGTTCCTGGGGATTCCAGGTGCTCTGTCTCTGTCCTGCCCTGTGTATGTGTGTTGCCTGTGTGGCTGGCTATGGTTCAGCAACATGTGCCTTTCCTATAGCGTTCTTGTGCCTCTCTCTTGTTCCTTTTTATTTTGGCTCATTTCTGCTATCGCGCAACTTCCGCTTGCTCCCCTATTGCGCATGGCACATGTTGAATATCGCACTGCGCCATTTATGCATGGTTCCTCCCCCTTCAGTTGTGCATGCCTTCATTATCATTGCACTCTTGCGCAGTGTGATTTGGGGGGGACATCTGTCTCCTGCTGAATATCACAGAATGGTGCATTTTCGGACTTGCGTTGGCGCAACCCTATTGCGCATGGAGCAACCCTTTTGAATATCTGGGCCTTTGTGTTTACCTAGTCAGGTGGCTGAGGAATCCAAGTATGGGGTCTGTTTTCCCCAGAAATGAGCAAGGGATAATCAAGCCAAATCCTCCCCTCCAGTACTGTAATGCACAAGGTAGTGTCAGGATGCTGACACAATTTGCGGCAGACACTACTACCCGAAACACATATTTTGGGAACACACAAAACTAAATAATGCCAGCAGCATGTTCCTCAGGAAATGATTATGTAAACATGACTGTTATTGTTTACCTAGGGGAAGTATTTTTTTAAATATTTCAGTTTTCCAGCCTTGTTAACTGAAAACAAGACGGCAGAAATTGGAACTGAAAACTGACTGCCAGTAGTAAAGTGTGAATGGTAAATGGCTTTAACCATTCCAACATTTACTGTTCGAACAGTAAATGGCATTTATCATTCAAACAATTACCATTTTAACAGTAAACTGCGAATGGTAAATGACATTTACCATTTGCAATTTACTGTTCAAAGGGTAAATGTTATTTAACATTCAAACAGCCTGTCCTGCATCTATCATAAAAATCTTTATAACTCAAAACTGGCAATATATTTTTATACCAAACCATCTAAAGACACACCCTTGGCACACACACCATCATCACTGTAAATATCAGAGGCAAACTTAAGTCTGTGTGTGCGCTGTACATGAGAGCAAAAATCCCATGTTATCCTGTGTGGGCAAAAGTTGCTTTTTGCACTTCTGACAACTTTATATTTCCAAAACTGTAAAAGCTGCTGTCATGAAACTTTCTGCATCTTGTGACACTGGCAGCACGACAACCCATGCCAATTTTGGGGTATTTTGGTTGAAAAATAAAAAAGTTATTAAGGTGCAAAAATGAGATTTAACACTGAAAGGCCGCACCATTGTGTGTGTGTGTGTGTGTATATATATATATATATACACTGTATATATATATATATATATATATATATATATATATATATATATCTTTATAAAGCACTATTCACAGTGTATCAAAGCACTGTACAATCTATACAACATAAATTAAAACAATAACATTCTAAAACTCAATTCTCCAATCAGTATGATTAAAAACACAGCTACAGTACAGTAATCCTGCATAAACTAAATAGTTTCTCCAAAGGCGAGCCCAAATAAATAGGTTTTAGTGCAGATTTGAAGCTCTCCACTGTCAGGCACTTTTATATCTGATTAGGCAGAGAATTCCACAGAATTGGGGCTGCGAATGAAAATGTCCATGAACTAGAAGTTTTTAACCGCACCCTGGGAATCTCCAGCAATCCCTCATCAGCTGAGCGGAATGGTCAGAGGGGGGCAGTGAGTGTGCAGGAGATCTTGCAGGTAGCTCAGACCCTGTCTGTGTGGGTCTTTATAGGTCAGCAAGCTGACCATGAAGATGATCTGCCACTGAACTGGCAGCCAGTGCAGTTCACACAGCACAGGTGTAACATGGCTGGATCAAGATAACCCAGACAACAACTTTGCCACTGTGTTCTGCTCCAGCTGCATGCGGTGGATATCAACCCCTGGAATCCCTAGGTAAAGAGAGTTATGGTAGTCCAGGCGTGAGGTCACAAAGATGTGGATCAGAGTTGGGAGGTCACCTGATGGAACTAGAAGCTTAATCTGTGTGACATTCCTGAGATGGTAAAAATATGACTTGACCATGGCTGACACCTGAGAACCAAGTGTCAGCCCATCATCAAGTATTACCTCCAGATTCTGTGCCTGTTCGGAGGTCAGCAACTGGGCATCACAAAGACAAAGCCCTGAGGGACATCCAGTCTCTGATCCCTCTATCCGGCATCCAGGATCCACAACCAACACCTCAGTGTTGTCAGAATTCAGTTTCAGCCAGCTGGTATTCATCAAGTCGTGGATTTCTGTGAGACAGTTGTTAAACACTGAGCAAGCACTATCCTGGTCCTGTACAAAGGGCAAGTGTATCATCTGCATAGCAGTAAAGACTCAGCCCATGCTGCCTCACAATGTCTCCTAATGGCAGCATGTAAGTCGCAAACAACATGGAGGACAGATGGAACCCTGTGGAATCCCACACTGCAGACGGAATGACTTAGAGGAAGAAGTCCCCGAGATCACTCTGTGATTTACCAGTGAGGAACGAATGAAATCATCTGAGGACCATACCAGACAGACCACAGATGACTTACAGACATTCCAGCAGCATCCCATGGTCCATGGTGTCAAACGCTGAGGAGAGATCTAAGAGAACCAAGATGGAATGGCATTTCTGATTTCTCACAATCAGGAGATCACTGAGTATCTGAACCAGAGCAGTCTCAGTGCTATGCCTTTTATGAAATCCAGACTGGAGAGGATCGTAGATGTCATGGATGGTAAGATGACTCTCCAGCTGCAGCACCAGGACTTTCTCAATAACCTTTTCCACAAAGGGAAGGTTAGAGACTAGTCTCTAGTTAGCACGGCAGTCTGGGTCACAAAAACAGAATTGCAAAGCAGCAACTGGTGAAAGCAATAAGTCAGGCAAAAATGTAATGCATAAATGCAAAGGAGACCATGGCTACTTTCCCCGGCACTTTGGGTCTCCCTCATGACACTTTCTCAAGGGGTTGTGGCCTGAGTTCTACCTGTGCTCTTTTTATTCATTTGAAATTTAAAGTGACAGTGCAAAACCATCATAAAGGCATCAGTGTATCAAAAAGTGACAATATCACACAATGAATATATAAACATAGACATCCATACAATAGAGCTCATGCACAAAAACAGTGCAGGCACAAAACTTTCATACAAGACTCCAAGAATTAATACAATGTACTTGTAAAAAACACAGTCAACAGTATTTTCAATATTTAGTCAGGTAGAAGGAGAAGGGAAGTTACTACCACATCCTTCAGGGAGCTTACAAATTCACCAGACTCCAGTGAGCACCAGACTATATCCGCAAGGACTGGGCCGATGACATCAATGCAGCCTATTAAAAGGTGGGTAGGACCCGGGTACAAACTACAGCAAGTTGGCACATACTTTGGAAAATCCTCATGACATCCAGGATCTCTGGCCAATCAAACTCCATCCAACAGAACCGAGGAGTAGCGACACTGTACCAACCACCACCACCTCCCACAGAGCGTGCTAAGTGAATCTCAGACCTGATGTCAGCAACCTTATCAACAAAGAAGCAAGCAATCTCCTCACACTTATTTTGAGAAAACACTCTTGGAACTTGCAGACAGGCTTGATTGCACAGTCTGGCTACAGTTTAAAATATCTGAGCTGGTTGATTTTGAGCTGCAGCAATCTCCCTGGGCAAGAATTTTGCCTTCTTACAGGAGATTGTTGACTGATAGTCTTAATAATGTTCCATCAGTCTAAGTCTGTCAGCATCCCAGCCGGATCTCTGATAGCAATGTTCTAACCTTTGCTCTGCTTGATTGAGCTCCCACAAAGCCCCATCAAACCAGGATAAGTGAGGGCAAATGGGGAGAGGCAGAACATGAACTGGAGCCAAGGTGTCCAGATCCCCCACCACTGCCTGATTATAGGCTTGTAGCAGGTTCTCGGGACCCTTGCTTGCACCTGGTAATCCCAATAGGTCCAACACCGCCAAAAGATCTGCTGGGGTCACTCCCCATAAAGGGTAATATCAGACCATTGCCACAGGGGTGGGCCTATGGGGGGAGTAAGGAGACTGAATCTTATAGTGTGGTGATCAGACCATCTAACTGGTTCCACCACCAATTTGAGATCTCTATCCCCAGGAGGAAGATCAGGTCCAACGAGTGACCATAATTGTGAGTCACAGAGGCAAATGCCTATGTGGAGCGCAACGAGATCATAAGTCAGAGGACATTCTGACCAAATTGTGAGAATTTGTCATCAACTAGCATTGAAATTGTCCATCACCATCAATCAGAGAGATTCCAACACCATGTTAACAATGAAATCCATGACTTCCTGCAGTAACAACTCCTCACCTTTGGGTGGACGACAGATGAGAATGATCCTGCACCCCACACAACACTAAAAGGATCTGACTCCCTCAACTGGCACATCTTCAAGGTCCAATTCTGATTTAAAACAAAGTGCTACACCCCTGCCCCTGAGAGCTGATCTTGCACAGTGATCACCGAAAACCCGGCCAGAATCGCTGCCACCAAAATAGGGACAGCATTCTCATCCAGCCAGGTCTCAGAAATGCATGCCAGATCTGCTGACCCAACAAGATAGAATATAATAGCCCTCTTGTTTTTAATAGATCTGGCATTGCACAACACAGTGTGAGTTGAATGAGATACCAGGGCTATCCGAATGACTAGCCCAGTTACCATGGAGCCCTTGGGCATGGGCACCAGACAAGGCAACTCTTTTTCAGGATTCCATTTCAAACCAGGGCATCTCCTGGTTCTCACCACCCCAATCCATCCACTCCACTCTCCCCTTCCCAGGTCCAAGACCCCTTGCCCCTCCACCTTCTACCGACTATCCCACAAAGCCCTGCAGTGACCATAGACCATTGTGGACAATGAAAGACAACTAAAAGGGCAGAGCTCCAACCCCTGATGCACAAATTTACCCTTACACACACCCACACCAATAAACAATGAAATAATAAATAAAACCCCACACCCCCCAAGTAAAATAAATGCAAAAGTTAAATAGAACTCCAATACCATCCCAAGCCCAGCTAAAAATATCTCCTTAAACAGTTACTACTAAAATCCCCCTCAATTTAGGAAGAAGATAGAAGGTATATGTAAGGAACAAGTTCAATCTATAATCAGGAAGCTAATCTTCTTTGTTGAGGCTCTCCGCACCCCCCCCACCCCCCAGTAGACATGAATTTTAAATGCCCAAAGAAAAACACCAGTCTCTTACTCTGGCAGTTCTCCAGTCTGTAAAATTTGTACGAAATTGCTTATATGGAGGCTCTCTCAACATCTCCCCTCAAATTAACAGGCAGAAGTGGAACAGTCAGTCTATCAACATACAGGAACAGTAGTTTATCTACAGTCCATGAACAGAAGTGCATTCAGTTGAAGATTCCACCCACCATTAAGCCTCTCCAAATGACCAGGACTGGGAATAGCTGCCCCCCCAGAAAAACAGGGCCCCCAAAAGGAAGCCCACCAGCCACCAGTTAGGGGACATCCTTAGGAGCTCAAGTCCTACCACCCTCCTGTCGCAGAACCCCCAGTACCCTACCAGGGAGGCTACCCAACCCACACCCAGCCACCAGGCTAGTTCCTTGGGTCAACCACATCCACAAGAGTTACCACCTGTCCTGATTTTTGCAGGACAGTCCTGATTTGGGCAGCTTTGTCCTGCAAAAAATACTACACGTCCTGATATTATAGTAGAAAATATATTTTCTAATTTTCCTCTAAATTTTACAGAAAAACATAATACCTTAACTAAAATACCTTACAAATGATAATAAACAATAGAAACTGCTAAAAACTGCAATATGTAGTCTTAATTCTGATTATTTAGAGAAAACAAGTCTGTTGCATTGGTTGCGGTTACATACTGTACTGCAAAAAATCATGTTTCGGTAAGAAATGGCCACTTTATATATATATATATCTATATATATATATTTTTTTTATATGATGCCCTTATGTCTTCCTGTGGCTCACTATCTCAGCACACATCTGCCCATGCACTATTGCCCAATAGGTGTACTGCCTTGATAGTGAGTATCCCAGCAAGGGATTCTTTGATGGATTTTGACAGGGGTAAGGTAGCAGATGTGATGGGTTTCTATCTTACCCTTGTTGGTGCTTGTCAAGGGACAGTTGATTCACAGAGTTTTCTGAGCTGCTCTGGTGGTGTACAGGGCTACACCACCAGCAGCTCTGCTAGCGAGCTCCCTCAGACCCGGGTTCTGGACCAGGTCATATCCTTTTGTGGAACTTCATATCCCCCGTAACTAATGTTTTTTTACTCCTGGTTCCGCTTTCCCTCAGAGTAAGTTATTTCAGTTACAGGGGACATGGGGGGGGGCAGAGATCCCCACATGGGTGTGCAGGTGATGAAGCCCCAAGCATTTGTTTATTTGTAATGCCCCAAATTTTTCCTGTTTGGCATGTGATTCATTTGGGGCTGTGGGTTTCAGGTGATTGAACTAGGTATGTTGAGCGTCGGCATACCAAGTTTAGGGATACCATAGTATATCCATATATATATGTATATATATATATATATATATATATATATATACATGTGTGTGTGTGTGTGTACTAGTGGTGCAGTCATGACATTATACTTAGGGTTGAGAATGCAGTTAAATGTTAAACACGTAAAGTTTGCACTTTAATAACTTTGTAACCGTTCAACAGATTTGCACAAAATGTTGTATGTGTTGTTCTGTAGAGTAGATCTTGTGGTGTACCAAGTTTCTTTGATTGAGGTGCACTGTTTGTGCTGTGTATAGTGAAAAAGTGTAAAAGTCACTTTTTTGCCTCTTTTGGCTGTTTTTCCTTATTGCACTGTGGCCACACCATTTGGAATTTGTGTCTGAAATCTGAAAATTTTCGGGTAGAAAAATATTGCCTCAAAGAAAAAGGCAATATTAGTTTTGTTAAAAAATATGAATCAGTTTCAAAGGTATTACATTTTGAAATGTGGGGTTCTCAGCATGCTCAGTCTTTTTTTTTTTTTAGTTGTTTAACCAGGAGTAGCACACTAAGCTGAAAGCTATTTTACAGGAGTGACCTGGGAGCACAGGGAAGTTAAATGATTTGCTCAGGGTCACACAGTATGCAAGTGGAAGCTGTGGGATTCAAACCCAGGTCCGGTCTGCTGGATGTCACCAGATTTGCAGCTTAGAGCCTTAAACCACTGCACTATACTGCCTCCCTAAATCATTTTGGATAGCTGCACAGTGTAAAATAGAATTTGGGTCTCATGAATGAGGATTCTGACAGTTCATGAAACTGGTTACTTAGAATCCTCATTTGTAAGAAAAAATTCCTCTTTTGTGAGCCACCATCTTTTTTTTTTTCTTGGAACAAATAAACTGTTGTAACTCTGCTTAGGGATGTCCTCTGCAATAAAGGTAGTATGTGCACTGTTCATGGGGACATCCTATATCATTGTGTGCCTTTAATGTATTTTTGGTGGCCTCAGAATGCTTGTTATTTATTTAAAAAAATCCTGTTTCACAGGAATTCATCAAGTGAAACAGGATTGGCATAGGGCCATCTGAAGGAAGATCCCTAATCCTGTTTCACCATGACGAAACTGGATTTTGACAGCTCACAAAACAGTAATCAGCTTGTGAAAGAGGATTTTGTCAGCTCAAGAAAGAGGATTTAAAAGAGTAATCCTCTTTAGTCAGCTGTCAAAATCTTTTTCGACGAGTTGATTCCTGTTTAGCAAGCTGTCAAAATCATGTTTCATGATCATGAAACAGGATTAGAATCAGGGCCATCTGGTCCAGGAACCCTAATCCTGTTTTACAATGATGACACAGGATTTTGACAGCTCACAAAACAGAAATCAGCTCGCGAAAGAAGATGGAGACAGCTCGTGAAAGAGGATTACCTTTCTAAATCCTCTTTCATAAGCTGACAAAATCTTCTTTCGCATGTTGATTCCCATTTTGAGAGCTGTCAAAATCCTGTTTTGCAATCATGAAGCAGGATTAGAGGCAGGGCCATCTGGTCCACCAAAACCTGCCTCCAGTACAGAAATGGATGAAGGAATCTGGGATAGCAGTAGGAGTTGCAAACAACACCAACGCCTTCCTCTAGTACAAAAATGGAAGGAGGAAGTCAGAATTGCAGTACGAACTGCAAAAAATACCAATGCCTTCCTCCTGTACAGAAATAGCAGAAGGAAGCCTGGATAATAGTAGTAGCTGCAGATAAAACCAACACCTTTATCTACTATATAAATGAAAGGAGGATGCCAGGATGGCAGCAGGAGCTGCAGACAACACCAGTGCCTTCCTCCAATACAGAAATGGAATAAGGAAAAAGTGATAGAGGAGACCAACATGTGGTTGGTTCTCTATGTTTGTCTCTGTTAGTAGTTTAGTTTTTGTGGATTTTCATGTGTTTCTGCTCGGAGGAACTGGACCATTCTTGGCCATGACATCTATGAACGTTTCCTGGACTAAGAAACTGTAAAACATTACCACCAGATATTAGCATTCTCATCATAAATCAACTTTTTAGAAGCCATCAAAAGCAAAATGAGGTCAGTAATACGTTATACAAGCCCTGAGTTGTGAAGTGCTGCATTGAATCCACATTTCCGTCTGACTTGTTCCTTTAAAGATCTGTGCTTGTCGTTAAGGACTATTCACAACCATGTTGGAGAACAAAGGGAAGACACTAACAAATTATTTTTATATCCTGCATATGCCCCAGGCTAGTGTTTATCACCTTCAGGAATTTAACACATTCTGGGTCTTTGATCTACAGTAACAACAGTTTACTGGTCCCCAGTAGTTCACAATTTCCTGTGGATTTGATTATTTTTCATCATTTGACTCCTGGTACCTTGGACACGATTACTATATTACAGATGCACCTACCTGATACCACTAGCTGCACTGATAAACATCTGACCACATTTTTACACTGCTCATCAAGACTCCCCCTCGGGAAAAAAGTGCACCTGCTCTGGTGTGACCATCATGTACCATCTACTTCACTCTCTTGTCCTCCTGTTGCTGTTTCTATCTGGGAAAGTGCACCCCAACCCTGGACCCTCCCCCACTAGACTGCCTAAACACAAAGGGTAACTCACTATTGTCTCTTTAAACATCAACAGTCTCCCATCCAAGTTCTCCCAATTCCTGGCTAGGGTACAGGTGACTAAGCCAGACATTATTGCACTCGCAGAAACATGGCTTTCCTCGAAAATCCTGGATGCATCACTCTCCCTCGACGGATACAGCTCTTTCAGGTAAGATAAAACCACTAAAAGTGGGGGAGGGTGCCTAGTTTATACCAAATCTGGAATAAAGGTACAGGCCCTTGACTTCAGCCTACACACAAAAGAGGTCCAAATCCTGAATCTTAAGCTAAATATAGGTCAACAGAGCAAAACGCTGCTGCTCTCTACTATATGTATATATATATATATATATATATATATATATATATATATATATATATAAATAACCTGGACACCAAACTACTGGACTAAAACTAGTTGCAGACAACCTGCAGCAGTCAGGTACTAATTTGGAGAAAATTTTTGTAGATGACTTTAACATAAACTGGAACTCCCCAAATGAGACAAAAAACAGGGATCTACTATCCAGCCTATTCTTAACCCAGATGGTAACCAATAACACTCGGTTTGACTACAAAACAGAGAGCAACTCTCTTATAGACTGGCTCCTTTCCACACATCCAGAGCATATATCAAATGTCACCATCCTGCTTGACAGCCTCAGTGATCACTCCCCAGCGAAGTGCACCTGGACAAACAATTTCACCAAAGGCCCACATAAGGTGTCCAAAAATCACTGCCTGAGATCGGTGCTACTTTACCATTTCAAGCAGTACCTATCACAGCTGGACTGGTCTCCTTTGGCATGAGATATTGATGATAAGGAAGCCTTGAATTATTTCATAATGAACTTCAACTGTGCTTGTGATATTTTTGCTCCGTAGAAAACAAAGAAAGTCATGGGTACCTTCAACCCATGGCTCACTAACCCCCTGATCAGTTTAATGAAGAATAGAGACAATCTCTGGTACATTATGAAATCATCTGGAACTCCTGCATCATTTATTGCTTACAGGGCAGCTAGAAATGCCTGCACCAAGCTCATTCAGCAAGCAAAAGCTTCCTACTATAAGGACCTCTTAAGCAAGAGCTGGGGCTCTGGTAGGAAATTTTGGAACTCCATCAAATCCCTAACAGGAAAGACCCCTAAGGCCCCACCCAATCTACTAGTAACAAGGGAGGGTCCCCTACAGGAACCCATTGACATTACAAATGAGCTCAACCATGCTATCACAGACCTATCTGGAGTACTTCCTGCGGACTACTTTAAAGATCAGCTCAGGCAACAAGACCCCACTTCCACTCTTAACCCCCCACAGGATGCAATACTTCCATTCTACTTTAAGCAGGACACCAAGTCCAAAACCACCAAGCACATCAAGAGGGTTCTTGGCAAGA